>OZ016555.1:5000000-10000000 GCA_963966675.1 Lasioglossum calceatum | reverse complement strand
CGATCAGCAGACAAAAAGGAACAGTGCAACGGCTCAAGGAAATTCCTCTAGTTTCAAAACTGTCAGAGCCGATTTTGTCCGGAGATCGTACCATCCATTAACTCCAGATGTGCGCGCGGTCAAGTGCATGTACACTTCCCGTGGGGCTGCTAAGGATCCAACCGAAAGTGTGCTGTTTCTATAAAATAGGTGGAATTAATAATTAAGGTGGTAGGGTACCTCCAGATCGTAACTAGAAAGGAACTAGAACTTTACTAGATTTTGAGTCGAAACATGGGTTTTCGGGCCGACGTTTTCTATCCTTATTTCAGTAGATTTTGGGCTGGGTGAGGGCTCATTCTAAAGAGGAAGGTTCAACGCGGAGCGCTATGGTCATGATGCTAACGAGATTATGTTTATATCTAATAATCTAATAATATGAGTGTCCAAAGTAGAGGAAAAATCGAGAAAAAATACCCGCAGATTCCAATGTATTTTTCTGCCACTAAAGACTTTTTTGACTGCTGTGATGACTAGAGCGCTCCGCATTGAACCTTCCTCTTTAGAATGAGCACACACCCAGCCCAAAATCTGTTGAAATAAGGCCGACGTTTTTTGTCCGTATGGCGAAACGTATGGGAAATTCCTTGAACTGTGTCGGAGAGACTGTCCACGTCTCTTTCTTTCCCACATGCTGTCCTTCCTTGTGCTCAAAACTTTCATCGTCGATTGAACCACTAAATACAGTTGAAATTATATCATGTTTGGTCTTATTTTAATCAAAAAAATGTCAGATATAAGTTGGCGAAAGTCCCATAAAAATATAATGAAAAATAAAGAAGTTTTACACTGGGGTAGACACTAGACAAATTCTGGGTAGTATGTCACAGAAAAATATCGCGACTTTACTGTATCTATAATTGCATACCGAAAATGGTCGCTAATGACCTCGATGTTAACGCGATATTTATAAATAAACAATATAAAAAAAAATACCAATGTATGTTCGCAGGTCCAAGCGGAGCTTCAGAACTCTTGTATGAAGAAATTGGTGTTCAGCATGGGGATGCGGGCGAAGGAATCGGAGATTAAGAAGGGAATTATCCGAAACAACAGTATTTGGGACAAGCTAGCCTTTAGCAAGATCAAAGAGACGACAGGAGGAAGGTTAAGACTGATGGTCGTAGGCTCTGCACCTCTCGCGGGAAATGTGCTCACGTTCGCAAGGTGTGCCCTTGGATGCTTGATAGTCGAAGGGTACGGCCAAACAGAGTGTTGTGCCCCGATTACTCTTACGATTCAGGTGTGTATACAAATTATTACTATTTATTGCAAATTGTGTTTGCACTTGAACTCCTACCACATACCGTTTCACTCGTGATTACTGAAACGTCTTTATGAACGTCCAAAAGGTTTTCCAACACGTTACAGGTTTTGCACTCCAAATTCACCCTTACATTTGATTTGATTTCTTCTAGAAGAACTTACAAGGGAACATATTCAGATGCGAAAATCGGATTTTGATGAAACTATGGGAGCTTATAGTTCTTTGAAAAATATTTGACACGTATTTTTTTTATCGGCAACCATCCACTCTGAAGGGGTGAAAACAGCCCTCAAAGTTGGGGGACAAAACCACAATTTTTTGAGATATCTCGGAAACCAGAGGTCCAAAAAATTTGAATTTTTTTTTAAATTGTGTGTTTTTTAAAGGGGAATGTAGTCAGGTAAAAAAATTTTAACAAAAGTTTTTTGTTTAAACAATATATTAAAAATTTGATTTTTTTTTGCAGTTTCTCTTATTTATTGTTAGTTTATTTTAATGTAAACTTGGGTGTGTGATCTTTGATCCAAAATAGGGGATACATGTTTCAGGATTTTTTTTGTTTTTGCCATTTAACAATAATTATGCATAATGGAAGATACTCTTTCACCTGGCGTGCGTAGGAAGGAATTCTGGCTTGTTTTATCGAAATATAAGCATTTAGTATAAACGTGTATAGTATTTTAAATAATACCACTGGATTATGTGTCGTTTATTGTTTTATTAGTAGCTAAAGAAGGTGGCGCAGGTAACAGCGCGACGCGGTGCTAATGACCGCGGCGGAGTAAGGGTACCGACTTTTATAGTCAATTTGCCTGTGAATTTCTGCAGTCTTTGGGCCTTCGGTCAAAATATACCTCCAGCCTTTTTAAACTGTGGATCCTTAAAATAATCGAAGCTGGAGTTTTCCTCGTCGTTAATGGTAGCTCTGAAAAGAGCTGATTTTGAAAGAAGAGCTGTCCGCAAAGATTATTCTACATAATTCTGCAATATTCGGCAATAATGATACTCAAGGATAAAATGAGAAAAACATAAATGTTATTTGCACCAAGAACATTTAAGTACAACTACATTTGAATAATGGAAACACGTTAGACCATCTAATTTTGTAAAGCAGAACTCTACGGGATTTTCAAATTCTCCTGGCCGTTCTTCTATATATCTACTGCGGAACCAAGCATATTGAAATAACCGTTTATAACGCGCAGCTGATAATTGGTTGTGGATTAATGATTGTAGTTTAATGATATTGTCTCTTGCGTGTAGATTGATATCAATATTTAATAATATTGCAAGATCGGAAAGTTTTCGGGCAAAATTCTTCCAAATGCGGAACCCATACACGTCAAGTGGTTGGATTAATGGCGTCGTATTTTTTGGTGTCGTTAATACCTCTAATTGTTTGTTCTCTGGCAGGGCGTTACGTATGATCTCGTCGTTATATCCATTCCATGAGTCAAGAAGTAAAACAGAATACACGTTTATACTAAATGCTTATATTTCGATAAAACAAGCCAGAATTCCTTCCTACGCACGCCAGGTGCAAGAGTATCTTCCATTATGCATAATTATTGTTAAATGGCAAAAACAAAAAAAATCCTGAAACATGTATCCCCTATTTTGGATCAAAGATCACACACCCAAGTTCACATTAAAATAAACTAACAATGAATAAGAGAAACTGCAAAAAAAATCAAATTTTTAATATATTGTTTAAACAAAAAACTTTTGTTAAAATTTTTTTACGTGACTACATTCCCCTTTGAAAAACACACAATTTAAAAAAAAATTCAAATTTTTTGGACCTCTGGTTTCCGAGATATCTCAAAAAATATGGTTTTGACCCCCAACTTTGAGGGCTGTTTTCACCCCTTCAGAGTGGATGGTTGCCGATAAAAAAAAATACGTGTCAAATATTTTTCAAAGAACTATAAGCTCCCATAGTTTCATCAAAATCCGATTTTCGCATCTGAATATGTTCCCTTGTTAGTTAAAACTACTTTATTTGTTGAAGGGTGAAATTGATTTGCAAAAGGGTGAAAATGATTTGCTAAAGGGTAAAAATGATTTGCAAAATGGTGAAAATGATTTCCAAAAGGGGGGAATTTTTTATGTTCATGACTTTGTTATGTTACTTGTATTAGCATTGGTATTATTTGTTCGAGTTAGTGTTTTTGCTTCAATTTCAATTTTTATTTTAATTTTAACTGTAATTGTAATTATCATTTTTTTGTGATTTTAATTGCAATTGTTATTTTCATTACACTTTTTATGCTAATTCCACATGCCTTTTTTTGATAAAGCTATTTATTCGATGAGATCATTCCGCGAGACGATTTCAATCGAGAACTGACTAACGATCAAGTGACACGTATGAATCGTATGATCACTATTTTAGTCATATTTGCTAGGTATCGATGCACCTAGGCGACAAGAGCTATTATTTATAGGTAGTAGTCGTAGGTATTTATGTCGGCTGCTCTCGAACACAAAAACTCCGCAACCACGCGCCAAAAGCACGTGGCCAGCCACGTCAATCGTGCGATCAACTGTGCGACTATACATACATGTGAAACGTGTATGCAACTGCTGTTAAATGTTGCGCCGTTCGTGTATAGTCGCCAATGATCGTAACAATATACAGTGTGACTCACTCGAGACCAGACTCGAAAATATCTTCGTTCAGTGGCTGCTATTCGTCGTTTTATAAAAATTGCAAAACTAAATTTATTTCGATTTCTTGCAATTTTCGTAGCAATATGTCCTTCATTGGTAACATATTTATTTAACAGTTTCTAATGGTAACATTTTTGTAATTTCAACCGTGGTTCGGTGAACGTTTTCGAAAAACTATTTAAATATAAAAAGAATTTTTGTCTGCAAAATAAGGACTGTGTTGAAAAGATTTAGCTAAGTTTGCATTTTAAACTTGTTTGTTTTATCCTTGGCATTTTGAAACATTATTACACGTTTCAGAATTTTAAAGTCTCAGCGCGAAACTAATTTAAATCGTAAATACTGTAATTCGTGTGTTCTTTAAAAACTAGAATGCATCAAAGTGTGGAAGTGTGGAATAACGTTATCAGACTGTAAAATAGTAGTTTAAAATATTCAATACCACAGAAACTCAAATACATGAAAATATCTGTGAATCAATAAACTACAAAATGCTTGAGGCTTCGATAAATGCGTACGATTTAAATAAGCGCAAGAAACAGAGCACGTAATTTCAAGCTGGATTTCAATTCGACTAGAAAGATCATTCAATCTCCCTGATACAGTTTACTTCTCTCAAATTCACTCTTGCAACTAGCATACTTTTATAATATGTATACGTCTCTAGTATTACTGAAACGAACGGTTACATTATTCGCATTCATTATTATACAATAACTAGTGAACATGTCACAAAAGGGACATTCAATTCACGTAACAATTACTCTTTAACATTTGAATAGTGTGTGCAGTAAATGTTCAACTTCTTATGCCCATAGTTGGTTCAAAAACAATTAACCACTTAAAGCTATTGAGGAGCTATCATCGATCTAATGCCTCTGTAGACTCGAAGAGGTTCCCTTTGAACTCTCGAAGAAAGAAACAAGCGAAATTGGCTTTACATGGACAATTGAATTTGATTCGATTATACTAATTCTAATATTTTTAACATCTTATTCATGGTTTTGCAACTATCACAGGGGGATTATGTACCGGAACACGTGGGTCCACCGGTTGCTTGCTGTTGCGTTAAATTAGTAGATGTACCGGAAATGGAATACTATGCCAGAAAGAGCCAAGGCGAAGTCTGTGTAAAGGGCACCAACGTGTTTGTGGGATACTTCAAGGATCCCGAGAAAACTGCTGAAGTTATTGATGAATTCGGATGGCATCATACGGGAGACATCGGCATGTGGCTGCCTGTAAGACAAAATATATTCAATCATATTTTTCTTTCTTAACACAATTAGTTGAGGACGTCGTACCATTTCCTTTTCCTTCTATGTATACAGTCGGTCACATAGTTGGTCGTACACACTTCAAAAATGAAAATTAACTCACGGAGGCTTTATACAATGATTAATATAGTATACATATCTTTCTTAGCCCTTTTGATCCTAACACCAAACATAGTCGGCGTCTTTGTAAAGAACTGTGGATCAGAGAACCTAACAAGATGGACCCGAAGGGTTAAGGAATGACATTCAATTTTTAAGCCTTAATTAATATAATATTGTTGATTTTATATTGTCTTTTGACTGAAGGTTAAAGAGTAACATTTATATTAATATAATATGATACCATCGATAGCTTCTACGTCACATTAATAAAGTTTTGCCACTCTTAAGTTAGAGTTTCAACTCATAGACTTAATTTTCAGACGTAAAGTAACATACTAAACAAGCGATAAATTAATCGAGTTAAACAAAAGCTATATTTTGATTAGTAGAAGTTGTTTTAGTGAAACGGAAGGGAGAAAATTGTTATCTTTTAATTACAATTACAACTTTTGAGGGCGATTGCGGCCTAGATCGATCTTTTATCTGGCACTTTGGACTACTGAGAAACCCTATCTTTGCATTATCGAGAAATGAGAAGGCACCCTTGCAATCCTAGAAACAAGTCTATCCCCTTAAGCCAGAATAAATTTGTTTTCTAAATAGACCAAACAGCTTCTTCTATCAAACCAACCATTTCATCCATTATACAATAGTCCACTTGAACGTTAATTCATCGTAAATTTTTGCAGAACGGTACGCTCAAAATAATTGACAGAAAGAAACACATCTTTAAGCTGTCGCAAGGAGAATACATAGTTCCAGAGAAGATTGAAAATATCTATTTGCGCAGTCAATATGTACATCAAGTATTCGTCCACGGGGAGTCCCTGAAATCCTGTGTTGTGGGAATAGTAGTACCGGATGTGGATGTTGTTAAATGTTGGGCGGTAGAGAATGGTATTTCCGGTACGCTAAGCGTATTGTGCAACAATCCACAGATCAAACAATTGATTCTGGATGACATGCTTGCGTGGGGAAAAGAAGCTGGCCTCAAATCCTTTGAACAGGTAAGAGAAATAAAAAAGATATACTTTGATTAGACGGTAGATTTGAGAATATCTTGAAATTCTCTTAAAAATTGTTAGGAACATTTGAGAATATATAGAATCGATTAATGTAATATAAAATGTCTCTGCAAAACAAATATGTTGTTCTTTAAACTAACTGGTATCTAGATATACAGGGTGAGTCTGACAACATGACGATCTCGAATAACTCGTAAGTTATTTGTTGTATGATAAAAATGTTCAAACAAATTCCATGGTTCCCAGGGGGGCATATAGTGCTGCAATCTGATTATTGTTACTTTGATTTTTTTTCACCTTCAGCTTCTTAAATGGAATGCCCAATATTTTTGCTCAAACTTACGAGTTATTTGAGATCGTCACGTTATGAGACTCACCCTGTATATCCTGGAATAACTGACACTCTAATTTAATCTTTGTTAACGTTAGGTCAAAGATATATATTTACATCCGGATCCATTCTCTATCCAAAACGGCCTCCTCACACCGACATTGAAAACAAAACGACCTCAGCTGAAAGACTACTTCAAACCACAGATAGAGGATCTCTACCGACATTTGGACTGACCAGACTGAACATTCATCTCGATTTGTTTTCATTAGCACTGGGAGCAGCGAAGACAGGAAGGATTGAAAAGCCTTTGTGTCGCACCCACAGAAGTCACTTCCGTCATCGAATACGTTCGTTATTCCGCGCAACTTTTATTATATCATTTTCACGATTGCATAAAAACGCAAGCGAAACAAAAGAAGCACCGTTTTAGGCTATTAAGGGGTAACTGACAATATTATAAGTAATAAAATGAGTCATTATTAGGCGCGTCTGATTTACTTTTTAACTATAATCAATCCTTGATACATACTTTTCACGTTTAACTACAATCTTCTCCAACTCTTATCCTTGTATTTTGATACATACTATTGCCTAACTATAGATGTATATTTTTATCGATAACAATAATTCGTCGGGTTCTGGATTTAGTACAAAGTAGGATACTTGAACGTTAATTGCGGAAGCAAACGTAGTGTTTGTCGATCCGTAAAGTTCACGTAACAAATGGAGATAACCAGGACCGTGAATATGATTTGAAATTTTTTCTAGGCACTCAAAAGATTTGCTTATAACATTGTAATTAGACAGGAGATATTTTCCTTTTATTAGTGCTGATAACATTACAATTGTTTCCTCCTGTTTGGCAACTATATCATTATCAACCGATTTAAAGTGTTTCTTAATGAGAAATTAATAGAACACTCGGACCGAAAATGATACGAAAAGTTCAGAAGCACAGAGACTATGTCGATTGTAAAATAAAAATAGTTGGAACAAATAAAAATGGTACGACATCCATCCAAACTATAAGTTAATAATGACCACCGCATACCGCATTCAATGTAAACATTTGAAACTCACTGATAATAAATATGGCTCGAAAACCTCGTTGCGACCAAGATAGCACTCTACTTGCAGCTTTAGCTTTTAGATTTAAAGCTATAGTATACGACGACGCAACCAACGATTATAAGTATCAACGCAACTGCCGCTAAAATAAATCTTTGCTGAAGATTTCTGAATATCATTCCTGACAGTAACCGAGAACCTCGTCCCAGCTCTGCGTCTGTGTCACGTAGCTAAAACAACGATTTATGTAATAGTATAATTAATTAATAGTATAATCTTAGCGACTCGAATAGTGACTCCGAGGCACTAGTAAAAGATGCTGTAGCATTATTCAATTAAATATATTGGTATCTAATCAATTATTAAACATTTAGGTATTATACGAGGTAGAGTACCAATTTGATATCCACAAAATTTAAAAAATCGTAGAGAATGGAAATATTCTAGGTCGGAAGATGTGTTTAATTCTAAAAGTCGATTTGGTAAGTGGAATGGTTAAAATTGGGACCGCAGATTACCTGAAGGACAATCGAGATAAAAACACACTTCAATTGCAACAGACTCAAATAAAATTTAAAGTCCAATAAGTTGAAAATAATATGACAATAATTGGAAATTCATCCAATGCTTGTACTGTTGTGCACAATTGAAGAATGAATGAAAATCATAGGGAATGGAGATATTCAAGGTCGATAGAAATGTTTCATTTTCGAGTTAAAATAGCTCAGAGTGCAATGGGTTAACATTGTGAAAAGACATTGGATTCATACAGTTACAGTGCAAATTTAAAAATGGTATCTTACCCTTCCTCTTCCTCTTTGAATCGTTTCCCTTTGGCTGTGCAATTCTTTCAATACTTGAGAACCGATTTCCTCTGTTTCTAACACCATTCGATAACCATTCTGTAATGTCCTTCCGCTCCGGTCTATTCGATCCGAAGCGTCCAACAGTCTTTCTTTTTGATCTTCCGTAATACTGTTGTCCCATGAATCATCTCTGCTTAATTCGATACTGTCCTCTTTCGGCTTCTTAGCCGATTGGAATTCTTGAGTCAATCGTTTCAGCTCTACTCTGTGACTTTCTACTCGACCGCGTAAGCGGTCACGAGATGCGCCGGTCACCCCACGGACCTCCAATTCCATTTGCTCGAGCTGAAATCAGACATAAATATTACCTACAAAAATAAACATTGATTTAGTAGAACTGCTTCTAAAAATTAGACTTGCAATTCAACAATTCCAAAGGGACTTCTATAGAAATTTCACACATATTACTGCTCAAATTGTAAGACACATTAACATATAAGTAATAGACTTTTTGTTAACGGAAATTATGACGAATCTTATTTAACTCTAGTATATATATGTATATAACAGATGAACTACTTGTCATTTCCAATAATTTGAAATATCCGTATATCTTAAAATATTTAATAATAGGGAAAATAAACTATATATATTTTCTTTTACCAGCTCTTGAGCATCCTTAATTTGTCTATCCACATCTTGAACGAATGTTCTTCTGTCATCTGTAAATTACGTCACGTGTATCGATTATTGTTGTTTAATGTTGCCGAAAGACTGACATTCGCATCGAAAATAAAAATCGAAGGCTCGAAACAGAATCATTTCTACGATTCTACTTTGTCTATACTTACTGCCGTTCTGTGTCCTTATTCTACCGATTTTTGCAGTTATGTCAGCTGTCAAAACGGCGTATTCTTGCTCATAGTTGTCAATGAGCGACGCCATCTTAAATGTATTTCCATTGAAGACGTGTAAATGGGAGTGTAAACTAAACTGTACATGCCGATGCCTGCCATGGATGGTACATGCAATGGTTAGAGAAAAACAGATAGTGCTCATTGCACGAGATTTCGGTATCCCCGATAGTGCTGCCACCTAGTCTAATTGTTAGCCTACACCACAGACTAGGTATAAGATAGACCAATAACCCAATATATTTGTTTGTCTCACATCCACGGTGATCCACGGAGTCACAGCTGGTCACAGGTCACAGCCTACTCTAGTAATAGACGCGTTGAAGGTGAAAACAGAGAGGATATGAGAGTGCTCACGCCCGGGTCTGAGTTGCCACCACTTTTTGGCACGCTCACGCCACAGACTTAAGATAGGTACAGACTGTGCATGCAATACATTTTTCACGCCGTGGTTCTGAATTACCGACCCTGTAGAAAATGCCCTAGTACGACAGCGGACTCTATCGAAATAGAACGGTCAGCTAGTGAACTACATGACGCTACAACTGGTTACAACACGTCAGATTTTACAGCGTTGTCAGCTTTAAAAGTGCAATGTTGCCGCATTATATTCATACAGTAATCGTCGATGCCCGCATCGAAAGCGTTCGAGCGGTTTCTTTTCTGCTTTGCGGAGCTGTCGAAATTCAGAGTCATATTGCTTCTTAATTTAAAGTATAGACTTTTCATTCGTAAATAATTTTATTAAACGATTATCTGAATATTCATTGACTTGTTAAAGAATCTTTTTAATGTTTTTAATTGTTTATGTAAATATAAAATTTTTAAATGCTTTGACATTTTTAATTCGTAGATTGTTTAACGCATTCACGTAAAAATAATATATATATGTACGACGTTCACTTAAGTAATCTACAGAACACAAAAGTACAGTTTTCAAAATTATGTTTTGTACATATATTGGTAACAAATGTTAACATATCAACATAATTAATTTAAATTTGAATACGAAAGATATTATTTCCGATACGAAAGTATTAAGAAAGATGTAAACAATCATGCACTGCATGTGAACGCTATGGTATTTCTATATTAAAAATGACGAGCAGATTAGAATACGCGTCGTCGATAGTGACAAATAAAATTTGTTCATGAACAATTAGTTTACTACATGATGTGAAGGGATATTTTTTCAGAAATTGCAGTTGGTCGGAATTGTAGAGAAAATACTAAAAGTTGCATTTTACAACTTTTTTATGTTAGCCTAGTATTGAAAATTTAAAAAATACGTTACGTAGATGGAATGGAGATAAAATAAACTGAAGAACTTGAGAGCGAGAGAGAGCGAGAGAGAGAGAGAGCGTCAGCTACTTTGCTTAGGCGGGGTTCTTTTACTAATGATATTTTGTCGCTATGTAATAAATAGATATTCCGTTTTTAGAAGCAACCCAACAAGATTTATGATTTTATTCCATTCAAACCGATGAGGGTTTCGGGATAATAGCGGTGCGCTTGACTCGCCTCTATAGAGGTGACATTCAGGTATACCTGAAACGGGGGTATACCGCGTACTTTCCCAGCTCATTGTGACGCCAATTTTCAAATCGTCACCGTTTCCAAAGGCTTATTTTGAAGGGGAAACTTCAAAGAATATAACCATATTTTTTCAAAATTTAAATCATTCTGATCCCTCATCGAAAAAAAATGTAAAAAAAGAGTTTGTTTAAATTTTTCGACATTGTAAAGTTGATTATCGAGATTGCAAAATTTATTTTATAATAGTCCAATCCTTTCTAAAGAAAACAAAAAAAATGTAGCTCAATCGGACAAACAGTTCCTGAGATAAAAATTTGTAAGCGGGGCCTGTCCTCGCCAAAGCGGGCAAAAATTGCAAATTTCGAAGGGCTGTTATTTCTAAAAAAATCGGAACCGGCGAAATGATGACTTAAACCCCCTGTAATTTCACATGGACTACAACATATTTCATTCAGAACAAAATCGACGATGGCGCCTGCAAAAAGTGGTCGACTTTATTGTGTTTAATATATGAGATTACAATATACCTTCAAACTAGTGGGTTATCAATTCATTTCAACAAAAAAATGATTTTATATAGTTTTGTTCATGTCATTAAATATCGTTCCAGTAGCTCTATAACTTTGGATTACATAGCAAGTATTATTAGTAACTCGAATTTTAAGTTACAATTGAAAAAAATGTGTAACAAATATAAAAACTAAATAGTATGCCGTAATTCTACGTAATTACGTAATGTTAAAAAATGTTATAATTTAAATAAAATTTATACATATGAACGTATGCAGAAATAATCAAAGAAACACCATAAACTTGTGGAAGTTTGTTAATAAAATTAACAATGCAAGAAACATACTTGCATAACTATTGAATAACTGCGTAGAAATATCAGACATTATTACATTAAGATTATAAGGCTGATTTGATGCGTAAGATAAATGCAAAATGAAAAACTATTGATATAAAATTATCCTAAATAATTTTATTGTAATTTTGTAGTTCACAGAACCGAGATCACACTCTAAACAATAATATAAATGTACGTAAAGATATTAATGCTCATGAATCTATTACTTTACATTATGTAGTACTTCATAATTACTATAATTATCCTACTACATAATTTTTACCATTCAAATACACGCGCCATATACATTTGTAATCTTCAAATAATATTAAGTACCCGTAGTAGAAATTGGGTATACAGAATATTCGGTACTTGCTAATACGTTACTATCGGTAACATTGGGCGCGACACCGAAGTGGTATTGGGGCCACTTTGGCCCCAGCAAGTACGGCGTGACGGCCCCGTAAGATGAGACGTCTGTACCTATCCTAAGTCTGTGCTCACGCTTAGCACGGAACAGCTCCTACACCGAGGATAGAGCCCACTTTTACCACGAAACAGAGACCACACCGTTTTAGCATGAAACAGAACCACCGACGAGATACTATCACAGACGAGATATAGGAATAGACCGGACACCCAATCACCGACGAGATACTATTAAGGGGGTAGGATACCTACGAATCTAACTAGAAAATCAGTGCTATGAACCTCTGTGCAGAAAAACAATTTGGTAACATTGATAAACACGCAACTGTCTAATGAACACAAGATGGAGTTGCTTGCTATTTCCATATTCTATTCAGCTCGTTGCGAATGCCGTTTATACAGGGCAGGTCGCACTAATATTAGTGCCACCGACGAGAATACCTCGTCTGTGTCAGTTTTGCTATGATTCCAAGTTGACAACAGCGCATGCGCGTGAAATGTTGCAACATATCGCAGCACTGGTTGACAGTCCTCCTGACTAGGCGCCATCTCGTCTAAACTTGCTGAACTAAAATTGGCTCTGAACTTGCTCCGTATCAGAGAGGACCTCTGTCATTATGAATGTAACATGGGGAAATCTCTGCTATGTGGATGAAATCACGCGCCTCGGTTTTTTGTCCTTATACGAGCATATTTTGAGCTGCACGAAGGTTCATTTGATAGAGGAAGGTTCATCACGGCGCGCTAAACTCATCATTTCAGTCAAAAAAGTCTCTATGAGACAGAAAAATACATTGAAATCTGCGGTGGTTTTTCTCGATTTTTCCTCTACTTTGGGCACTCATAATATTAGATATAAACCAAATCTCGTTAAATAATGAGTTGAGCGCGCCGTATTTAACCTTCCTCTTTAGAATGAGCCTTCGCCCAGCCCAAAATCTGCTCAAATAAGGACGAAAAACCGAGGCGCGTAAATCCACGTTTGAATTCAAAATCTAGTAAAATTCTAGTTCCTTCTAGTTAGATTCGTAGGTATCCTACCCCCTTAAGGGTACCGGTTCTGGCCAAGCGAGAGTGTGGTGGCGCACTCACACACCGCTAGGCACTGTATACGTACACGAGAATTGCATGGGTTCGTCTGTTTGCAAACCACGTCTCTCTAATGCACATTTGGGGCCCCTGTGTGGTCACAATCGCTAGATAAAAGATCAAGCAATTGCGCTGGATGTCTAAAATGGCCTGCTTTTGCGTTTTGGAGGCGTAATTTCCATTATTCGGCAGCATGTAGCGGAGAGGCGAGAGCATCGAGCGGCGCGACAGTGCTGCCACTGTCAAGCATCATACATTTTCTTAAATATCGAGATATTTAGGGTTCTTATAGAAAAAGTAGACATCCAGCGCAATTGCTGGGACACATACAATGTCAGTGCAACGATTATTATGTTAAACTATACGTGTTTAAACACACCGTTTGCAAACAGACGAAATTTACCCCTAAGCGGGGGGTAGAGTAACAAGTATAGTTCCGGAATTTTTCACTACGAGCGCTGGTACCTGTTTCCGATCATTCAGTCACTGTATCGGTATAACAGAGGACGAGAAAAAACATATTACCGGTAAGTTAGGCTTCATCCGTAAACGTGACGTCACTATACGGCTCACGATGATGCTGCGTCGGTGTGCTCGAGTGAGAGTGTGTGAGACACACTCACCGCTCGGGCAGCGTGTACGTGTCCCTAGGCGGATCGCAAGGGTTCGGGAAATGACAAACCATTTCTCTATAATGCACATTTGGATCCCCTACGTAGTCTCAATCGCTAGGTAAAAGATCAATCAATTGCGCTTGCACCTCAAGGTGATTGACTTTTACGTTTTCGAAGCGTAATTTTCATTATTCGGTAGCAAGATGTCTGTTCGGGAGGCTCTTGCAAGCAGGCTTGATTAGCCGATTGCAAGGGTTCGTCTGTTTTCAAACCACGTCTCGTTAATGCACATTTGGAACCCCTACGTGGTCTCAATCGCTAGATAAAAGATCAATCTATTGCGCTTGCACCCCAAGGTGGTCGACTTTTACGTTTTCGAAGCGTAATTTTCATTATTCGGCAGCAAGATGTCTGTTCGGGAGGCTCTGCAAGCAGGCTTGACTAGCCGCACCGCAAGGTGCACTCACACAGTCACCGCTCGGGCAGTGTGTACGTGTGTCTAGACCAGCGCTCGGAATTGTTTAATCGCGAGGAGCTCGAATCGAAGCCTCCGCCTCCTCGACCCGGCCGCGCGTCTCGCTCCCCGTCGCGGCCCTAGTGCTCAGGCGCGTACCATTTTATAGGCGCTATTCGTGGCGCAACAGGACGACACTCATGTCAATAGGTTTCCGCAGTACCATTGAGGTACATACTATTGCCAATGCATTTTTTTCGTTAGTGGTATCCCCTGTAGGCCTACTCCACTATGACGCACGATAAGTTCGGACAATAGCAGTAGAAAATTAATTAGAAAAATTAATTTGTAAGATAAATTTAAAAATTAGTTTTTAATTCTATTGTTCAAATTTTAATACCATCCGGGACATCTTGATGTTCGCGCACGTTTAAACGTGCTTGGCAAATTGTTAAGATCTACGGCGCGGTGGAAAGTTTGAACGTAGCTGTTCGCATTGCCGCGCCGACGCTTACATTGTAACTCATTTTAAAAATCAGTTGTTTGTCATTTGTCATTTTGCCTCTTTTATCCGAGTGGGAACGTAATGCGAACAGTCACGAATTGGTTATTGGAAGGTAAGGATCACGAGTTTTTGTAGAAAATCAGTGTTAGTAAGTGCGTTTTTTTTCGGACGTATAAATTCGGACGATAGACTTTCAAGCAGTATTAATAGTGAATCTTGTTGTACAGACAATATGCCTAAATCGTGCGACATAGTGGAGTAGGCCTAGAGGGGATACCACTAATAAAAAAAACGCATTGGCAATAGTACCTCAATGGTAATGCGGAAACCTATTGACATGAGTGTCGTCCTGTTGCGCCACGAATAGCGCCTATAATATGGTACGCACCTGAGCACTAGGGCCACGACGGGGAGCGAGACGCGCGGCCGGGTCGAGGAGGCGGAGACTTCGATTCGAGCTCCTCGCGATTAAACAATTCCGAGCGCTGGTCTAGACGGATCGCAAGGGTTCGAGAAATGACAAACCATTTCTCGTCCTTCGCCGCATCCTGCACTAGGTATACTATATCTATACCATGCCATACCTACCTGTACCTGCTATAGCATAGAGCACTATTGTCGTCACGGGGAGCGAGACGCGCGGGAGGCACGAATACTGGTTGAACAATAGCCGGTGTTGCCGATCACTGCTTCAAACCATTTCTCGTCCTCCGCCGCATCTTCCGCCGTATCTTCCGCCGTATCTTCCGCCGCATTATAAATTATTGTTATTATTCTATAGATTATAAAAATTGAAACAATTATTTTAACAATATATTATTAGGTCGGAACGAAAGTTCGTAGCGTTTTTAAATAAAAATTAAAAGATGAAATTAAGATATTTATTCATAGGTTCATTGAATAACACATACATTATAAAAATTGATTGATTTTTATTAATTGTATATTTAAATATATATATAGTTTGTACGCGCGCCGGGGAATAGCAGGAGAACGCAAAGTGCACATTTCATAATTTATAATTTATTATAAAATTTATTTATTATAATTTATTGTAAAAGTAAAAATTATACGGGCCGCCTCCTCGCCCTTCGTCGCGCCGCGCCGCACAGTGGGAACATTGGACCAAACTCGATTCAAAATCAAAGAACTTTCGATAGAAATGAGGTAGAGCGATGAAATTTTTAAAAAATTAAAGCTCACACTTTGCAGAATATGGGAAAAATAGGGAGATTATGGTACGAACGTTTATTGATATTGAAAACATTCGTTAAACTTGTAGAATTTCAAGAAAATGTGGTTTCTCCGTTACTACGTTACTTACTAAAACATAAGGTGTCACCAGTAGATAAAAAATTCATTGATGAGAAGTAAGTTAAAATGATGAAATACTTACCATACTCCCTGTGTAAATGAAAATATAATTATGAAAAATAGATATCTAATTTAAATTACATTATAGTCACACATAGATCTACGGGAAATGATATCTACACAAAATCTACGGGAAATGATATATAGCATGTTAACAAAAAATTTTTTCCGCGCATAGTAACGGAGAAACCATATTTTCTTGAAATTCTACAAGTGTAACGAATGTTTTCAAGGTCAATAAACGTTCGTACCATAATCTCACTATTTTCCCATATTCTGCAAAGTTTCAGCTTTAATTTTAAAAAAATTTAATCGCTCTACCTCATTTCTATCGAAAGTTCTTTGATTTTGAATCGAGTTTGGTCCAATGTTCCCACTGTGCGTGCGCGGCGCGGCGAAGGCCGAGGAAGCGGCCCGTATAATTTTTACTTTTACAATAAATTATAATAAATTATATAATAAATACCTTTTGTAATAAATTATAAATTATAAAATGTGCACTTTGCGTTCCCCTGCTATTCCCCGGCGCGCGTACAAACTCTATAAGTATATATTTAAATATACTATTAATAAATCAATCAATTTTTATAATGTATGTGTAGGAATATTTTAGGAACTCCTACACCTTGAGTGTGGCGTATCGGGTAAAATAATTTGACTCTAATATTTCTAATACTTGCACTTTATTAGCTCTTCACAGCTCAGCTCTCGCAACTCGCAACTCGCAACTTCACTCTCTTTCGACTTTCACACTTCTGATCTGTCAGCCCTTGCGTTCGTTCCTGTTGGTTTTGGGAAGCAAGGTATTTATTTAGAGAGAATAAAAGAACAGATATTTATTTAGAACGATATTTGACCGATGTTTCCTCTACTAAGGCTAGGCTTAGACTGACTGACTTCGGCAGCTCGTCGATACGTTTGAAAACGAGAAACATTTGAATGGGACACGTCGGCGGACCAAAAGACGCGCGGCTCTGTCTTTGATTCGATACCTAGAGGTACCGCGAGATACAATGTTGCGAGATGCATATACAATAGTTCCTGAAACCGTATTATATATATATACATATATATAATTTCTGTACATATATCTATAGTTCCTTTTATTCAATTTCATTCTTCTCTCTCGCACTCTCATTCTCTCTCTATCAGTCTCGCATCCATTCGGAAAAGCTCACGTACGCCCTGCGTTTGGCACCCCTAGCCACTTGACGCTTGTCACGAAGACCCAAACACTCTTCTTTCACACCTTGGCCTAATTGGCCCAAACAGACCTCCTTTCATGCAGGACCCAAACACGTTGGCGCCACGATGTCGCGTCCACAGTCACTCTAAACATTCACACCCCTACATACATATGTGTTATTCAATGAACCTATGAATAAATATCTTAATTTCATCTTTGAATTTTTATTTAAAAACGCTATGAACTTTCGTTCCAACCTAATAATTTATTGTTAAATTAATTGCTTCAATTTTTATAATATGCAGGATAATAATAATAACTTAATGAAGTGTTTCAGCGACGCTACAGCGTCTCTGACTGTAACATTGAAGATCCCAATAATAATAACTTATAATGCGGCGGATGCACAGTGGGACGAATGGCCGTTTTAGGTGGAAAAAAGTCATGTCAGAAAATAGATATAACATTCATATATACTTCTTTGGGAATGTTCACTGACCCTAATTATACCCATAATAATTCATTTAAAAGCGATATAAGCATAGAAATTAATACGTGAAAACTTCAAACCGTAATACATACGGCGAAATCGTACGTTTATATTCGCCACAAAGAAAATTGTGTAAGAGCAATAAATAAGAATCTTTAAGCTTCTATGCACGATTTTCCGTATTAATATAAATAAATGTTTACATTAATGTTCACAAAGTACGTTAGTAAAGTCCTTTACAATAATTTTTAGACATTGTTTAGGTACCAGTTTTCTACGTCATTTAGTTTACTTTAATAGAGCAGAACTAGCAGGTCTGGGTGGATCCGGTCTTGAAACTTTTTTTGTTTATAAGTTCAAACTATACTAAAGAGATTCCAACAAAAAAAATCTGCGGAATGCAGCGGAATGCTACAACTTTTTACATTTCTGTATCACCGTGCGTACGGTGCATACGGTGCGCCGCGGTAGTGGACTGGATGGGCATGCTAGGCGGGAAATCGTCATATAAACACACGGAGAGATAACTCACACATCCAACTCAGAAATGTTTATTTCTTCTAAGAGTCACAGAAGAAATTCATTTAGTGCCTTCAGAGACGTGAAGCTGAAAGTATCACTTCGTTAGACTGCAGCGAGCGAAATTCTTTTCTTCTGCAAGCTTGCTTAGAAAACTTACCTTTAGTTTTAATCAGTAATTTTTCATCATACATTTTTTCTAAGTGCCATGGAGAATGTCACTACCCGTAAGTACCTATTTGATCATATATAAGTTATTTAAATAATGTTTTTTGTAAAGATTTTGATGGTTTTACAAATACCATTTTTGTATGCCATGTAACCCACTTGAAAATTGAATAACTAAAAAATTCTGAAAGATCTTGCCATAAAATTTGCATAGAAGTTATTTTAGACTGTTTAAAATAAATTCTCACAGAAATTACCTGCTGATATCTTCTACATTGATGGCATTTTATTTTTTAGATTCAACTTGTTATATTTTTTTGTAGTTATATTGTTATATTTAGATTTTATTGTCATACTTATTTAATATTACTGTTACATTTTTTATTTATTATTTAATATTATTATTGCATTTTTTATTATTTTTATATTTGTTTATGTACTTTATAAAAAATTTTCTCAGAAATTTTTTCCAAAATTTTTTTTGCCATTAAAAAATTACCATAAACTTAAAGATTGAGATCTCCACCTTTACAACGACACCACGTACGTTAACACCACTAGCCGCATCTGATGCGTAGGATTTTTCTCCACCGAGAATAGCCATTCGTCCCACTATGTGGGATGATACGGCGGAGGATGCGGCGAAGAACGAGAAATGGTTTGGAGCATCTCGAATCCTTGCGATCCGCCTAGACACACGTACACGCTGCCCGAGCGATGACTGTGTTAGTGCACCTTGCGGTACCGCTAGTCAAGCCTGCTTGCAGAGCCTCCCGAAAAGACATCTTGCTGCCGAATAATGAAAATTACGCTTCGAAAACGTAAAAGTCGACCACGTTGGGGTGCAAGCGCAATAGATTGATCTTTTATCTAGCGATTGAGACCACGTAGGGGCCCCAAATGTGCATTAACGAGACGTGGTTTGAAAACAGACGAACCCTTGCAATCCGTCTAGGCACACGTACACGCTGCCCGAGTGGTGAGTGTGTGCCACACACAGCGTCGAGTACACCCACACTGTGTGACGTCACGCTTGCTCCTGACTTACCGGCAACATTTACTGATGCAGCGACTCTAGAAAATGTACCCAGCTCCCCTACTGGACAGAAATGTTATTACTTAGCTTCTTCTAGCGGCCGCTCGTTCGTTTCTGGCATGACCATCGAAAAGTTGTCAAGGTCAAATACGAACCGCTACCCTTAAAGACTGCCAGCGCCTGTGCTATTCAGCGTGGCAGGTAACCGGGCGCGACCGGGCGCGGGGATAACGTGGAAGTTACAGTGATCTGATATACCACATCGCTAAAAGTTCCACCACCGACGAGATATTCGTCAAGTAGAAGAAGAATGATATAGTAGAATGCTGACATTACCCATTCTGTAATTGCCTTATCTCGTCTGTGGTAATACTATATATAATTCTCTTATTGCATTCTTATTTTTCTTAGTATCACCATTGTAATAATTGTTTTACAATATAATCGATAGTTTATAGATGTAGGAAAAATGAAAGTAATTACTATACGTAATATTCTACAAATGTATCAGAATTTAAAAGTAATTTGAACATTATTGCATTATATATAAAATAGTGATTCTTAAAAAATATTCGGTAATTGTTGACAAAAGGTCTGCGTCCTCCGATTTTGATGAAATTTTAATATGTTATAGATTTCGATATTTTGAACAACTTTTTCATTTTCCAATATAGGGGGGTCGCTTTTAGTTTTCGAGATATTTGCAAAAAACTATCGCTAATACTGTATTGAATTTTTCGTATTGCTCCGTGGCAACGTAACCCTGTCCCGGTGCATCGTTTGTTTACATTTTGACGGTTTGGAGATGAGAGAGTAAACAGGGTCTCAATCTAGTCATACATATGTATATAGGGTGAGCTTCCAATTTAAAAAGACTGCTTCTGAATTTTCTCGTTATATAATAATATATTATGAGAGTGAGACCCTATTTTCTCTGCATCTCCACAGCGTGTTTAGAAGCAAAATGTAAACAAACCCCGCGCCGGGACAGCCTTACGTTGCCGCAGAGCGTGCAGAAATACGAAAAATTCAATACAGTATTAGCGATAGTTTTTTGCAAATATCTCGAAAACTAAAAGCGGCACCCCCATATTGGTAAAGGAAAAAGTTGTTCAAAATGTGTTGCTGCATAACATATTAAAATTTCATGAAAATCAGAGGACGCAGACCTTTTGTCAACAATTGCCAATATTCTGTTATGTTATGCAATGACGAAATTCAATTGTTCTTATTGAAATCCTTAGTAGGAAGATTAATTAATTTAGAGAAAATTAATTTTTATGCTTATTTATCCGATACTTATTGCAATGCTCGACAGCATTGACTGCAATTATTAAAGTAGAGGTAGTAACAAGATAAAACTATTAACTAATTAAACTAATTTTCGACGGCTCCTATCCATACAATGTTATTTAGAGGCAGTATTTCGTACAAAGATATTCTCAAAATATAATTCTATTTGACTCTATATGAAAATTTCTTGCAACATGACGCTGTTTAAAAAGTGCGTGTAACATGATTTTATTTAATTCTGAACTGAACCACTTCCTGAAACATGATTCACTTATCAGCACATTGTGCGACGAGGCGAAGAGCTAGCAGTCGAAGTCGAAGTCGAAATCTTTAAAAAATAAGGACTCTCCGCGTCTCCTTTTTTCCCGACGCTGTCCTTCTTTGTGTCCGAAACTTACGTAGTTCATTGCACAAGCAAATATCATCGGAACGATATCATATTTGGTATCATTTTCATAAAAAAAAACAAAATTCACCAAATATGTTCAGAAGAATCCTATAAAAAATAATTATAAATAATTAAGTTTTGTTGTTTTTGATTAGTAGTCTCACACCGATATACCCGACCCGACCCGTATCATGTTACAATGTTTCACTCCACAGTCCACGGCGACTGAATCACTGAAGCCCTCGAGACTCCTTTCCCTTTTCTCCGTTTTTTTTCTCTATTTTCTCCGACAGGACATCACAGAATAGTGTCTCCTGAAAATTGAATGTCTCTGGCCAGACTCGAGTTTTCGACATTTATAGCAAGCTTGCTATAATCTTATTTTATTTGTCAAAATATAGTTTTCTATTTAAAATATTTTGTTGTTGAAGCTCATTAATAGTTTTAAATAGTACTTGAAATATTTAAAATGATAGTGAAATATTGGAATATTACAATTTGGAATAATTGCATTTAATTGAAATTGATACTTGAGATTTTTTCCCGATCTTTTGGTTAAAATGTTATTTACACAAAGTGAAAAACAGGCAAAAATTCGACAAATACAGGTTTTTTAGAGAAATTGAAAAATAGCATTCATCATATTTTTAGACCAGCAACATATCAGAACTTTTGTTACGACAGCGCGTAAACGACAAAGAGGGACTGAGGTACATAGGACAGTTTTTTATTTTTCATTCTTTTTTTACGGAACTACCAACGTATTTGTGAGATTCTTCTAATTAAAATGAGTCTAAATATGTCATAATTTGAGCCATATTTACTTATTTAAAGTGTGATCATAACTCGCTATGATACAAGTTATTATAATAGGTTATTTAATATACCATAAAATATTTAATATAAAATATTAGGGATGTGCGGACCACCCGATGTTCGAGTTCGGGCCGGGTCGGGTCGCAGAAAGTCAGGCGGCCCGTCGCGTCGATTCGACTCCGAATTCGTCGGGCGGGTTCGAAAAGAATCGATCAAGTTCGATATCCGAGATTCAAATATGTACTCTGCGTTCTTGTGAAATAGATAATGGTAATAATGGTTTTCTTTCTTAACTTATAACGTGATTTTTAATATGCTTGGTTTTTTATAACTACATTAGGTATATTCGGCAAACGTGTGCCTGCTCTTTATTTGTATTAAAAATTGAAATAATGCACGTTTCACGTGAAAAACTTGAAAGACAATATTTCTGGCTTTTTAGCGAATTTGCTCCGAATGAACATAAATATGTATCGATATATACACCTAGAAGGTATAACAATATGGCAAATTATGGCAATAATTAAAAACGAAATATAAAAATAAACATTATACATATTATATTTCGTATTTATATTTTATTCTGTATTATCTACAGGCTCTACATAATTTGTTATTTTATATGATTTTATTTTAAGTGAATTTTTATTTTATTTTATATTGTATATTATATATTATCTTTTAAGAATTTGTGTGAGATTAATGATAATTAAGTAGGTTACATAACAGTTAATAAAAACATCGCCCACTAAAAAGTTGTTATAACTTATTATCACATTGTAAATATTGTCATCTAATTTTTTCGCGTGAAACGTGCATTATTTTAAAATTTTATTATAAATAATGACCATGCACATGTGCGCCGAATATACCTAATGTAGTTATAAAAAAAATCCCAGTACATGTATTAAAAATCACATTATAAGTTATGTAACAAATACATACCATTATTATAATTATCTATTTCATAAGAACGGAGAGTTGATTCTCGAGTATCGTGATAACTCGCTCGCGCGATCTTGTTCGAGACATCCGCCCGATGTGTCTGATGTATCGCGCACCCGATTCTTCTCTCGCCAGGCCCCTTACCCTTCCGCCTCTCGCTATCTTCGCAGCGTAGCCCGCCTGTGCTTCGTACGCCAGCGTTAGTAGGAAGAGTGCAAAGGCAAGCTACGATGCGATACTTGGCGAGAGGCGGAAGGGTAAGGGGCCTGGCGTATGGTAGAATATGGCAACTTGGCAACCCTGCACCCGGCTCGAGCCTGCTCGAGCCTCACAGCCTCGAGTCCGTCAGTGCCCCGACTTGACGATTCGTACGCCCGAAGCATGACTGCTTCGCCTGATATTTTTTAGTGCAACCTGGCTGTATTATTATCCGATTTATGCCGTATTTGAGCTTATTTTGATCGGGAAAACATTTTCAACCGATAGGTGATGATATCATTATGATAACGTTCATATTAAGTAATATTGGTTTCAGTTAGTAATTGCCAATACGCTGTGCGTTACAATGTTGCCTCTGATGCTGAATCACGACCGTATCGAACGTCGCGTCGTGTGCCTCTCAGAAACAACAATGTAAGCGTTTCGCCATCATTTATTAATAGCAATAAAATGTTTGTTACGATTCATAATTCTGCCATGGAAACGTTATCAATCGATTGTTAATGGTTCGCTGATGAAAACAAGTCTAAACACGCCACAAATCAGATAAGTTAGAGACATGCCCAACGCCCAACTCGACGGCTGGCGATGCGTAAAGCGCAAGATTTCGCTTCAGCTCGTCTCGTGAGCCGGCTCCTGCGCTGGCTGGTAGATACATATGGACTAGGGAGAACTGTAACAGTGTGCGTGTGAACGTGTGCTACACTGACACACTTATTGTTCGTGGGTTCCCTTTCCATACGTCCGAGCTGAGTTTCGGCTCATGAGCTGGCGAGCGGCTCGCGAGGCGCTCTTTGAATGAAAAATTATTCGTCATGCGTCGAAAAAAGATAACCATCATTAGTTTTATTTAACGCGTGGTAAATAATTTTTTTATCATTCATTCGCTATTTGAAATTTTCAATTCAATAAAAATTTGTAAGCGATTCTAATTTCGAGACGTTCCAACACTTACGCTCTTCGCGAGGGGACGGGGACGGCTGTATACTTTTCCTCGCGAAGAGACTAAGCGAAACGAAATGCAGGAACAAGCTTTGGCACGTCCACGTGGAACCCCCGCCCCCCATTTTTTCCAAAATATGTTTTTAACTAGATGAGACCGAGGTCAGTCAATCCGATCTCAATCCGACTTATACATAGAAATACAGGCTGAACATTATAAAGCGTTACAGACGAATATCTCCAAAAATATTGATTATACGCAAAAATGTTTAAGATGGAAGTTGTTCAGTACCGAGGAGGGCATCATTTGTTGGGGCTTTTATTTTTACCGGTGGACACCCCAAGGTGAGGTGAAGGTCAACTTTCTTTTTTTAAATAGAATGTCCTATTTCTCATACCATAAATCGAGAGAGTATCAAATTCTGAATAACAAAGTGTTAACCTTCATATATCCTAAACCGAATAGTTAACGTGATATTATCCAAAGAAGAAAGAAAATTTTTTCGATAATATCTCGTTAACTACTAGATTTAGGACATGTGGAGGTCAATACATATTTACTCAGAATTCGATAGTCAATCGATTCATGATGCAGAAAGTAGGTCTTTCCATTTAAAAAAATCAAGGTGACCTTCTCCTCACCTTGGAGTGTTCATCGGGAAAAATAAAATCCCACCATATGATGTCCCCCTCGCTACTGAACAACTTTTATCTCAAACATTTTTGCGTATAATCAATATTTTCCGAGATATTCCTCTGTATCGCTTTATAATGTTCACCCTGTATATTCCATCACATAATACTTTTGGATTTCGTCGTTAAACCTCTTTTCCCCAGCTTAATCACCGATCCACTAGAGCCACCCATCCTACATATTAATTAATCCACTTAATTCTTTTAATCGAACTCTTTATTATTCGGAACAACATATGCGTCAAATAAAAGTTATTCCGTTTTTTTGCTTGTTTCTGTTCCCACAGATCGATTCTTGGAACAATTATGTATAAAAAAGTGTAAGGAAATAATGCCCGTTTATGAAATATTAAGTTGGAACGAAAGTTCGTAGCTTTTTAAATTAAAATTCAAAGATAAAATTATAAGATGTGTATTCATAGGTTTATTGAATAACATGGTAAGTCACTTAAAAAATGTCAAAAAGTAATAGAAGAGAATGGAAAATATGTTAGTTATTGAACAAGTCTATGTATAAATATCATAAATTCATGTTTGAGTTTTAATTTAAAAACGCTACGAACTTTCGTTCCAACCCAAGTTTTCGATATTACAAATTTAGGTAGCTCATATAAAATTTGAAGTAGGAATTGTTCATTCTCCTAAAATAATGCACTAACATAGGATATTTCAAGGAATTGTTTGTCTTTGATATTAGTTTTGTGATGCTAATATTTTAAACCTAAAAAATAAACACCATAACATCGTCTGAAATATCAGTTTATCTCGAACACGTTCGTTGAAGAACGTAACACGAAACAGTGGTCTGCTGCACCGATGAAATGCCGTCGGTGGCCTTCTAGTTCGCACTCCAGTCAGAATCTATCCTAGAGGGCGTAAGAGAACACCGAAATATTCGTGCCACACCAACTCCCGTAAGGCTGGCAGTCTTTAATAGTATCTCGTCGGTGACCCAATGCATTTTGGTGTCCGTCGGTATCGGTGCGCAAACGCCCCGTTACCATTCAGTGTAAACACCCAACGTTACCGATAAATCACATGTTTTGAGCATTTATTAGCAAGAAGAAAAAATTGTATACTCCATTCGTATTACGTGTATTTAAACGACACTGCTTTCAATGCCTGTCGTTTTTTCCCGCATCTACCGATTTCGATGAAACTTTCACAGTGCATGTAATTGACACAGATCTACAAAATTTGTTTTTTAAATTTTCGATATAGGCCCACATAAAAAAGTTGAAAATGCGACTTTTAGTATTTTTTCAACAATTCCGATCAACTGCAATTTTTGAAAACATTTCTTTTCGCATCCTGTAATAAACTAATTGCTCTAGCTTCCCAAAAAAGTTCAAATCGTATAGTACAATATTAAAATAGTTATCGTCTTCTTTAGAGTGCCTTTAAATTTTTGTCCACTATTGGAATGTGCATAGTGCATATTGCATCAGGACGTACACCGTACGCCCTTCGGGTCGGAAGGGTTAATTTGTTGCGTATGCAAAATTCTCTCGTGTATCTTACAATTAGTACATACACAAGTTCTCGGCATAACGTAAGGAGATTTCTTTCTTATTAGCGTATTCTCTCTCTTTACGACGAACGGGCAGAAGAGAGCCTCTTCGCGATTGCACTCTCCGATGATCTTCGTATGTGTTGAAAACTCGTAATCGGACAACGTTGCGTACTTTAGACTTGACGACGCTGTAGACATACCGTTCGCAGATATTTTTGCTACAAAAAAGGTCATTCATTGGGTTTTATTATATTATCGTGCAAACCATAGGGCCTCCTGGCTACATTTGCTACGGGCCCCGCGCTGGATTAATCCGGCACTGGCTGTAGAAGTTTTACCAGTCGAACCCGAGTCGGATTGGTTCTAGTTCTCGAATTCACCGTTCTCAATGCGTAGAGGACGCTGAAATCACTGGCATTTTAAGGTGCCGGTACTACAGATTCCTATGGACACCAAGTCCCATAAGGTGCCAGGTCTATTCCTATATCTCGTCTGTGATACTATTATCTCGTCGGTGACGCAAGTCATAACTAACTTGAAATACACGTGATCCATTTGTACATTTTAAATGTTCCCGCAAATTTATATAGATGGCAGCACAGTTTTACCATTCAACATGGCGGCAGTCAACCATCCCTCCCCGTTCGTGGCAAGATCCCGCTCATCCATAAATCGATAAATCTACTTTACGCTGATTGTGAATCAGAGAGGAAATCTCCGGCTCAATCAGTCCTTTAGGTCCGTGGTCTGTGTTATCACTGGCGGAGATTAGGAGAAAAGCGTACAGTGGGGCTAGCGACGTAGAATGTAGATAAACTTGTAAATGCTCTACGTATTTATTGGATTTCAGGGGGTCAAGACTTCTTTAACACTAAACCTACCACGAGCGGTCAAATCTTAGATTTTTTATTTGAAATTGTAAAGGTGTTATCATGGGAATTTATTGAATATATTTTTTGACTCCAGTATATATTATAGTAAAAATCGCACAAAATATAAAATATATGTCTAAGTCTAAAATGAAGATATATGTACTGGGTGTTCTGTAACCTACGATCAACGTTATTGTAAATCGAACACCAGAAAACAACGAAAAAAGTTATTCGTACGAACATGTAACCTTTGAACTTGTTTACGGAATGTAACCGAGCTCGTGTTGTAATAATTCTTCTTGGTATCGATAGTACTTTCAGATTAATATATTTTTAAACACTGTTATTTGGAATACAAACTAAAACTTGTGCAGATCAGAGCATTATAAAAGACAAGGTGGTCGTTTCGTGCATCTCTTTTGAAAGTAATGAAGTATAGGTTCAAAGTAATGGAACACTCGTTATATATTGTAAATAAATTAATTAGATGCTTTAAGAAATATTGTCGTTGCTCTTATGCGCTCAATAATTCCCTGCAATATTTATTGAAATCCTTGAGAATATCCATTAATTCTCACAATAAAATATCCACTAAAATTCATTAGAACATGATTTCGATATATTCATAATTATCGTAATAAATGTACATATACATATATTCCGTAATAATTTTTTAATGAAAATTGTGAGCAATTAATGTAACAAATGTTCAAAATGATGTCCTTCGCACACATCACGTATGCGTTCTCGCATATTTTCGCGGGTTGTGGGGACATCTTGATAAACTCTGTTTTTTATGTATCCCTAAAGATTTCTGTCACCGCTTACTAGATTTTTATGACTTAAGATCAAACTCAGTATTTTTTGTCATTACAAATATTGGGATATTCACCACAATTTGTTTAATAAAATCGTGCACGCTAGGAAAAAATGTTTGATACGAAATATTATTTTTTTCGATGTAGAATAAGAATATGAAATAAAAAATATGGTTTTCCATTTGAAAAAATGAAGTTGCCCTTCAGCTGACCCTTAAAGGACCATTATGGAAAAATGTGCATATCGCCAATAAATGTGCCTCTTCATATGAAGAATATTTGATATAAAACATTTTTTCATATTCCTGCTGGTTTCCGTAATAATTGACTGTTTCAAGATAAATGGACTGCATATAACTTACTTTGGAGAGGAGAATGTGGAAGGAAGTGGGAAAGATGCGTTGTCGAAAGTATGACGTGGAAAGGACAAGGTCTAAGGGTTGTATGGTCCTATCTGGTTCTAGCGACTTACAAGTTTAGGCTGACGTGTCCGTGGCTTGGTTATTGTGATGTGTTTGCGTTTACATGGGTTATCTGGTATACAACAGAAAATCTCTGAATTGTTGCGAAAAGTGAACAATATACCAATGGAAAGCTCTGATATCGAGGATGGGGGATTGTATGACCACGAAGAATGTAAATCAGAGGAAAGTGTAATTGAACTTTACAGTAATAATAGTAATAAATAGGGTAACTGTTACATTTTTAAGGGAGGCTATATAGTAATAATGAGATTACAGAGACAAAGAAAATGTTCAGGAGTCCACGGAAAGTGAATTAACAAAATATTTAGAATTTACGTAAAAGAAGACGTGTTTGTGTGCCTTCAAGTTCTGAAGACGAAAATGAAAGTATACAAGATCCAGTTTGGAAAAATAAAAGGATGAGGGTCTGAAGAAGCTGGAAGATTACCACTACATGATATGTATTTTCAAAGACATATTCGGCCCCGTATTCCGTTTGTAAGATAGTAATCAATTAATAAATATAAAAATATTCTATTATTACATATTTTTTAAAGACCAGTCATTTTGACTGGTTTTGATAGAACTAGCTTCGCCTTAACCTCGGTAGTGCTAGTGTTAATGTATTGTACTCGGTCACCGATTTCGATTTTATTAGCTCGCCGGAACACGTAGTTATCTTGCTTGTGTTGGAAACATTATTATGAAGTATACAGGGGACAGAGGTAGATAGGGGCTACACCATCCTGTAGGCAAACAAACACTTGTTAAACCATTCGTCAGTCTCATTCGCGGTTCAGTCTAGGTTTGTCGACGCGCGACAGTTCCCGGTACGTGTTGTTCACAGAAATTCGAACTTTTTTAAATTTGAAATGGAGCGTTTACGCTCTGCGTAATAACTCTTATCAGTCGCGCCCGTCCGTCTCCGAATCCGACGTCGAACCGTCCGTCAGCAATCGAGTTCGTCGCAGTCTTGCTACGATGAAGGTTCTAAACTGAAAAGTTCGATTTCTCACAAAAAACTCGGTCATTTTCATAAATCGTTCTACGTTCGAAAGCCACTTAACTGCTGAAGCACCTACACCTGACCGTGAGCCACCGTGACATTCTTTTATGTGATAAAAGTTGTGCAACAAAGTTAGTGCGACACATCGTTCATGTTTCTCTTTGTATTTATTTTATACACGTGTTCGTTTCTCCTCCGAGATTTTTCTGTTAAATGAAATGTGTCGCTCATTTTTAAGCGAAATTAAATAATGATAATGAATACTAGAATTCTTGTTATTAATTTTATAACTGGGGCTATAAGAAGTCTTAGCTGCGTATTTGTTGGAAAATATTTTATGATTTGCCAGCATTTCGGATGTATTTTTCCTAACCCCTTGAGAATATTTTCTAAGTCTTTAGACGTTTGTTTAGAATTATTTCAATATCTTCAGTTTGAATTTATTCGATAGTTCGTAGCGCTTCTGAAATTCATTTCCGTTGAACAAGGTGAAGATATGAAGATATGATATGAAGTAATCGGGCATCGAAGCAGTTACGTATAATGAGACATGTGTTTATTATCTGAATACTTATTCTTACCGCCAATCGGCTGTTCGTGCGATACATAGTATATATGTAAATACAACGTATCACTCGTGGATATCTCATTCAATTCACTGTACACTCATTGTCAGACCTTTTTAATCTTAAACATGTTGATACAATTTTCGAAAATTATATGTGCAATATAATTTAAATGAAATTAAACATTTTCGTTACTAAATTAAACAGTTTGATTATTAAATTAAATATTTTCGTTTGATTATTAAATTAAATATTTTCGTTTGATTATTAAATTAAACATTTTAGTTGCTAAATTACACTATTATATATTATTTTCGACCTATTAAACATATAAAGAAAGAAATTAAAATTCTATTTCACCCCAGTTGATTGCAAATCAGGTAGAAAATTTTTATTTTGCGTAAAGATCCGCGGTCTACTTATTATTGATCAAATTTGTCCAGATGTAATTCTAAATAAGAAATGACAAATATATAGCGAATAAAATGACAAATAGACTGCGAATCTTTATGCATTTATGGCTTATGAAAATTTTCAAAACATGCTGAAGTGTTAAATTCGACAGAATTTAGTACGATTTTTATTTTTACATTGCATAAACATCCGCACAGTGTAACGATAAATAACGGAATAAGGAATAATTATCTATCCCTTACTATCATTCAAGTAAATAGGCAGTGCATTGTGTGCATTCACAGAAATAAATAAGTATAATTCTTGAAAGAATTTGAGAATATGGTTTCCAAGTTCTAAAATGATTCAGCAAAGAAGTAAACGTCTATTTGACCCCTGATCACTGCGATTGACACAGAACATTTTGATTTCGCATAAATATCCACGGTCTACGAGATAAATATAATATGTATTTTATTCGAACAATGCCCAACACTGTATGTTAATAGGGTCCGACTGCTGACGCGCACGAATACACATGTGACAAACGAGTTTCGCGATGCTTTTGCCCGTGGTAGACGGCTCCGTACAGAAACATGTTTGACCGCATAAAAAAGTTCGCGTTTTTATTTTGCTCATCCGCGATTAACCGACCGACACAGTCTCTACTTTCAGTTGGATATCCCAGAAGGAGGCTGCGACACCGCGCCGACACGTGGAAGATGGACACGGTGAAACCTGGCTGGTTCAGTGAAATCAATGATCTGTGGCCAGGTGTCTCGTTGTCCCTCGAGGTTGTCAAAACACTCCACCGGGAGCGGTCACCGTATCAAGACGTAATGGTGCTCGAAACGTAAATATTGATTGCCAACCATCCTCTTCGCTTCTAACTAAAGGGTGGACCAATATATGAGCCGCTCTCTTGCCAAATCGATTAACTCCATAAAACAGAAAGTGGGGATATCTAATGAAATAATATACATTGCTTTTTCAAAATTCCCTTTAACATAAAAATTTAAATAAACACATTGTATAATGCATAAATACAGATGTAGCTTTCATACAAAGACATGTAGAATGAATAAGACAGAACAGCCTTATTGTAATCGGTTTAATATCACAACTTTCGAGTGACCAAGGGAGTTCATCGATTTGTCAAGTGAGGAAAAAGTAATAACATCAAAATCAGTCTGGAAATTATATTTTTTATTGCAGAAAATGTTTATTAACCGCTAATAAACCTCTAATTTCAATAATTCTATTCCCGCAAGATATACATATACAGGGTGTCCGAAACCACCCGTCCGGGGGTGTTAACTTCTCAGATAAGCATATTCGGTAAAAATGTTTGAAATAAAAGTTTCAGGGATTAATGGAGGACATATGTCCATGACCTTGTATTTCACCGTCGGAACCATTTTCAAGGTTATTTGGAAGTCGGAACGTATTTTTTAAATGGGAACCCCTACTTTTGACTACGGATTCTGAAAGAGCTCGAAATTTCACGATCAGATATGTACGTATGTGCTAGATTAAAATGACCAAATAATCTTGGAAATGGATCCGAAGGTGAAATACAAGGTCATGGACATATGTCCTCCGTTAATCCCTGGAACTTTTATTGCAAACATTTTTACCGATTATGCTTATCTGAGAAGTTAAAAACACCCCTGGACGGGTGATTTCGGACACCCTGCATATCGAAACATCTGTGAAAACATTGAACAATTTTTTCATGTAGATTCGAGAAGCGAAGCTTTGTTTTTACGACCCCCTAAAATTTTATATGCCTACATCTTGAGGCCACTGAAATTAAATTATTTTAAATGCGCATGTATATGTAGGAAATCACACGGAAGGGCCTTAATCTTAGACGGCATCATACAATGCACAGAGAAAGACGAGTTTTCATACCAGGAGGCAATTGCTTTTTTACCATTATGCAGTCATCCAAATCCAAAAAATGTAAGATTCTATTGTTATCATTAGACCGCGGATCTTTATGCATTTATGGGTGATAAAAATTTTCAAAAAATGCTGGAATATTAAATTCAACAGAATTTAGTATGATTTTTAGTTTTTATGGATCTATGAATTATATAACCAATGAAAATAGAATTTTATTTGGTACTGTTTTCTTTAAATTTCTCTACAAAAATTCGCGTCTAGTTATCATAAATATTAGTACCCGTTAGACTGCGGATCTTTGTGCAAAATAAAAAATGTTTGCACTGATTGCAAGACACAGGAGCCAAATAAAGCATCCCTCTTTTAATTATCTTATTAAGATGAAACTAATACACTGGTGGCTTTAAATCTTTTTAATGCCTCCACTGTTTGAAATCGTACGTACCTATTTTTGTCATAAATGCATAAAATCCGCAGTCTGGTACCCATTAATGCTAAAAGAATTGCTTACTAAAATTGTTATTTTGCCATATAATTTGCATTCGTATACAGAAGTTTTTAAATAATTTTGTGTTTCGCACAATTAATTGCTTTTACATGTTCTGACAGGTTTTAATCGTTGGTGGTGGAGATGGAGGGGTTGCTCGAGAGGTGGCGAAGCACCCTCAAGTAGATAGAATCGTGCAAGTCGAGATCGACGAGACAGTGTTGGAAGTTTCGAAAAAGTACTTACCTTGGATGGGCGCTGGCCTGACTCACCCCAAAGTCACCCTTGTCGTGGGCGACGGTTTTGAATTTTTGAAGAAGCGTCAACAAGAATTCGACGTTATTATCACAGACAGTAGTGATCCCGTTGGTGAGTATATGTATAGTGAGAATTATAATTTCTGGAACATCCAACAAAATCCTAAGACAATGAAACCAAAACGGGAAACATAAAAATTATAATAGTGATAATTAGACTGCGGATCTTTATGCAATTATGGCTTTTGAAAATTTTCAATAAATGCTAGGATGTAAAATATATTATATAACGGGCACCTCAAATTACATACAAATACTATTAGCAGATCTGGGCATTTCTGAAGCGATATTATTTGAAATATTATATAATGTACAATTATTTCAAATAATAATTGTCCAGTTTATACTGATACCCTTTAATTCTCGCCTATTATTTTCAGGATTATTTCTTTCGACAAACTTTTCAAATGTCGAAATGATATACTATTTGAAACTGTTAATATTTTTAACGAATCAGTAGTATGTTTTCTAAATAACAATAAAGCTGCGATATAAACTATTTCAAATAGTTATTTCTTATTGTATTCAGTTGAAATAAAATTTGCCCTTTTACTAAAGAAATTTATTCGAATACGTAATATATATTTCTAATATCTTTCTATTATATAAAATAGTTTTGTGGTTTCTGAAGACCAAAAACGCCGAGCGGGTTGCCTTCTGAAGGGGAAACGAAAATTGAGCACGCCGAGCGGGTTGCCTTCTGAAGAGGAACTGAAAATTGAGCGCCGTGACAGTGTGTATTTTTCAGAGAGAGAGAGTGGAGGTTGGAGAGCAGGGGGCGGAGCCCCCTAGTTTTTTATATAAGTTAGTTATCATTAGAGTGCGGATATTATGCATTTATAACAAAAATGTGTAAGTCCAATTCACAAAAGGTTATAAGTTAAGAGAATTTAGAAACACCAATGTATTTTTTTCTATCCACCAAGATGATTAAAGAAGAAAACATTAAGCTCCTGTTTCTTAAAATTGATGCAGAAAATTTGTATTTTGCATAAACATCCGCAGCCTAGTTATCATTCATAAATGCAAACACGCTATTGATGCTGTCATGGAAAAAATAATCCAAGGTATATTTTTCGTTTTAGGTCCAGCAGAGTGTCTGTTCCACGAATCGTATTTTAGTTTAATGAAAACAGCATTGAAACCTGGTGGAATCGTTTGTAGCCAAGCGGGAACCGCGTGGGCCAATTTGGAACACGTGACACAAACACTGCAGCATTGCGGGGCAGTATTTCCGGTTGCATCTTACGGAACCGTAGCGGTACCAACATATCCTACGGGCCAGATCGGTTTTGTACTTGGTAGTTTAAGTTCTGTAAGTATTTACATACAAACACTGTTGCAAAATGCAGTGTATTGATTGAAACTTTTATTCCATATATTTCCATTTCTCAAATGATTTGAAACAATATTTTTGATTGTTTTAGGAAACGAACTTCAAAGAACCAAGGAAAGTGTTTAGCGATAATGAACTCGACCGGATGAGCCTTAAGTACTACGATGCCGATGTGCATCGAGCCGCCTTCGTTTTACCAAGGTTTATAAGGAAATCGTTGCATCAGACAGACAATAAAAAAACAAATCAATTTGAGATTCCAACATGATAAAACATACGCACGTGGAGCTGCAAAAGTGAAAACTGATTGCAGCCATTAATTACTTACCCTAGAGGATATGACGAACTGCTGACGTCTCTGAATTTTTTAGCATTCTCAGGTTTACATAACAATGAAATTAATCGCGTTCGCATTTTATTTGTGAATAAGGCGACAATAGTGTTAAAAATTCTTTATTTCCTGAATGTAAGATGGTTAATATGTATATTTGTGAAATTTCGCTGTCATGTAATAATTATAATAAAATAATATTCGTTACGTAATATAGTGGTCATCATTCGCTGTACCTACAACTAGTAATAAGAATAAAGCATATAATAATATAAATAAAAATACAACTTGTAACATTCCATAATAATAATAAAAGTAATAGATGTTTATAAGATATAGCCTAGCGGCTTATTCGATTGTACTATAAGTAACGATTAAACATGTATGCATTCCAATTGTTATAGAGAAACAATATTCTGTTAAAACTGTAAAACACCCCTCGTTGCTTATTTTCATTAATATATTAACGGTATGCATATGTATATAGTATGTATACATATAATATATATCTATTGTATATTTGCCTCGGTATAATTCATTATCTTCGTCGTTTGTATATAATATATATGTATATGTATATATAATCTTATATATCATGGCACACACCTATATATACATTGTCCCACGAGAGTCCGGACTCGCGTAAAGACCAGTTTTTGTTCGTCGCTGCGCATATTCGCCATAATTGGTCCAAGAAAGTGGGGGGGGGGGTGGGTAGTGGAGTGAGAGATGATAGGCTCGCTGCGCCCCCACCATCTTTCAAGCTGCGCGAAACGAGTCCGGACTCTCGTGGGACAAAGTAGGTACAGTTAAGGGTCGGATCAGTCCACCATAGTCGAGATTTGTGAGGAACACTAAAGTCGAGTGCGTATCAATTTGCTGAAAAATTGCACCATCTCATATGGTCGAATTGGACATATCGGGAGAAATAATGTAAAATGGTTTCGTCGACATTAATCCCAAGTGAAATGGTTGCACCAGTCCGTATCCCATTGTACACTTGTACATCAAATAAAAATACACATGGCGATCGTTCTCGAAATATTTCATACTAAATGCAATAATGCCTGTATCTTGTCCGAGACGAGGCAGTCAAGTAGTGATGGGATCTGTGTGAATCACTTCGAATTGTTTTGGTTCAATACAAAAAATTCGAATCACTTGCAACACAATTCGAAGCTTAGAACTCTTTAAACTCTTGGACGTCTTGAAAATCTTGAAAGTCGTATAACTTTGGAAGGTTTGTAAGAATTGAAACTCTTGAAATGTTACATCTATCACGAAACAATTATTACGTCATGTCAGCATTGGGATGAATAATGAATAACAGTATGAACGTACCAATATGATAATAATTATGTAGTGATGGGATCTGAAACAATTCGAATCGCTTCGATCCAATGTTCATGACGAAAAATTCGAATCACTTCCAACATAATTTAAAGTTTAGAACTCTTTAAGATCTTGAAAGTCTTGAAAACAAGAATTTCTGACTTCGAATAAATATTGAATTGAATCGAAATCTTGTAAATTGATTTGTTTGAAAACTTGCAAGACAGAGTATTGAATGCCCATCACTACAGTCAAGTACCAGCGTATGACCTTCGCTCCCTACCTGAGAAGGAGAACATGGTCTCGTCTCGTTGGACAAGGTATAGGTGCATGAACATTCACAGTGTGGGGCCAAAAGAAAGTTTAAAGATGGCAATTAAAGTTTTTGCAACTCGACACTGATACGTTCTAATAGTCACATCATTTTGTGATAAATAAACTGCAGATTTGATGCATTTATGATCAAAATGAGTGGAGCAGATACAATGAAGATATTTCAGGCATTTAAAGATACTGTTATAGATTACAGAAGCATAATTTAATTCGATTAAAATTAAACAGCCGTTAATTTAAATTAATGACTAGATTTCGGGTTTTATGGATTTATATGAGAAACATTAATCAAACACAAAACAGTGAAAATATTCAAGGAATTTAAAGATACTGTTCCATTATTTACAACCGATTAAAATTATTGAAAAAAGAAATCTTTTTATATCTTGCAATCAATATAGACAATTTTTATTTTGCATAAAATCCACAGTCTATTACCGACTAGGAGTTTAAAATGGTCACTGTTGTTCCAAGGTTAAATTGTAATAGTAAAAAATTCAATATCAATTCCATATCTGGAAACGTCGAAGTTGGCTATTTATGTGATAAAAGTGTACCTAAACTTTTTTTTGAACACCATATGCACCGTTTGAAAGAGTCCGACAATAAATCTGCGATTTTTTCAGGACGATCTCCTCCGCGCGAAGGTATTTTTCGACATTAATAAAGCATTCGATTTTTGGTAATATTCGAAAATCCTCCTACGTTCACTACGAGCATATAAAAAAGCGGCAGCTCATTATACTTAGGCACTTTTCATCCTCCCGTCTCATTACTTTCGTAGTCGCGATTTCCTCGAATTCGTCGATCCGTCGCACAGTGGTCGATTTTCTCGAGAACGTGGCCAAAAATCAAGAAAACGAACTTTTCAAAAATCAAAAGATTTGTATAGGTTAGGTTACTACCCGAATAGTTGGGCCATTGTATGGTTAATGGGAGAGGTCGTCCCTTTCTGGATTTTTAATTTTTGAGCGAAAGGTTGAAAAGAAGGAAGACGAAAGATATTAGCTCCCATTCAAGTGCGACAACACCATTCAACTCCCATTCAAGAAACAACAAAAAGTACGTTGAAACGGCAAAATTACAAATCAAAGAAAGATTTCATTTTTACCCTCGTTTTCAAGAAAATCGACCACTGTGCGTCGCGTGGATTATCTAACACCTATTTACAGTTCTTTATCTATCCTCGAAATACTAACAATAATTGCACTAATTGATCACTCGGAACAGGTCTGTCCAACCGTGTTCTATCGCAACTTTCTGAAAATACATTTTTGCCATACATTCCTCCCACCTACTAGAATAAAGCTCCGTATGTCGTCGTCATTTTTCCGTTCAGAAATTTATATTTAAAATCAGGTAAACGTTGGCAGAAGGGGACCTAGTTCCAACAACACTCCGAACAACTTTTCTCTATACACATACCCGTTGCTCGCCCTTAGTTTCGGAAAAAATTGTAAGAAACTTTCGTTAAAAAATTACAAGTACAGTTTATCCACCTACAAGCTGTCACTGAACGGTAATTAACATTAACCGTACCGCGACTGGTCAAATGACCGGTGTCATATTTCTTACTTCATAATCATTGGAGTTGAAAGGATAATTCCATTAGGAATTATTAAATGAACTTCTTCATTCAAGCACGTATTGTTGTAAAAATTGCAAGAAACTTAAATAAATTCAGTGTTGTCATTTTTATAAAACAACGTACAGCAGTCGCATTTTGTGCTCGGTACGGTTAATGTTAATGGTCCCCTTTTGTCAATATTTATCTGTAATTCAATTTTCCATTACCTAAAACAGAGAAGACAAGCTTGCAACGTCCCACGGGTCGCTCTCTGTGCAGTTACTTTATTCACTGTGACGCAAGGGGAGAGGTCCCCTCCACAACACACTTTTCGAACCGACGCGCGAGGTGACGACGTGACGAGCGAAACACTGCGGCAAGGACTGCGGCTCGGTCTCGGTCAGTGTCGCCAGGTTAACAGGTCAACAGGTCAACACGTGTGTCCCGCCCACTCTACCTTCCCCTTGTACAATAATGTCGCGATTTGTTTCCCAACGCCGGTTCCGAGCAGGGAGAGAGATCGTGTAGAGATACTACTTTTATGACTGCGTCGGCCGCGCCGAAAATACAAACGATGCCGAACGTACAAAAGGACAGCATGTAAACACGTCTCTTTCATTCCCGTACGCTGTCCTCCATTGCGCTCGAAGCTGTCATCGTGAATTAAAACGTTAATAAGTTGGTGAAAGTGAAAGATAGTTTGCGAAACGCTCACAAACCTAATAAATGCGAATGTAACTCGCAATTTTTGTCAGGTTTTGACTCTGTGACTTGCGCGAAGAACAGTTATGCTCTCCGCCAATCAGAAGCGATCACGAAAATCACGTTAAAAATCAAAAGTAGCAGTACACGCCATCCCTAGTCACGTGCCGCGTTTTGTCGCTGTCATGCATGTCTCCGGTACTGGCAGAGAGAGGGTAACTTTTTCCCCTGCATTCATGCTACCTCCCCTCACCTGGCGACACGTGGTTCGAAGAGTGTAATGTTGAGGACCTCGTGCGCAGAGATGAAATATTGCACGCTTTCTACGCGTATGCGTGAAAATTTTAGTGCTGGTAACGTACAAGGTTGGGCTAAAATGGGGTACCTTGGTCACCCCGCTTATTTCCGCAAAATTTGTTATATTATACATATAATATATGTATAAACTTCTGAACTCTTCCGGTACTTTTCTGCCAGTAATAGTTCCCCACTACTTTCACCACAAACTTAGGACGTAGATACTTTCCTGGCTTTGGTCGCGCATGCGTGTGGAAAGCGCACAATATCTCATAATTGCACGCGCGGCCCATGGTCCGCTAGTTTGGCAACTCTGACCTAAAATTTCGACCAATAGTTACATTGTATTTTGTTGTTAACCTGTGGATCTTTATCGAGGAACGTGTATATTAACAAAAATTAATTTATACATCGTTCTCGCCACAGGGAGTCATTCAGTCAATGAAAGAAAGTGTTCTCTCTCATTCTAATATTCATAAAATGAAGTATAAAAATGGAAATTCGCGTTAAGATCTATAGTGTATTCTTTCCTTTTTTTCTTGCGTGAAGCTTTCCTTTTTTTCTTGCGTGAAGTAAAATGTGTAGCTCTCGTAACCGCTCTGCTCGCCTTCATTGTCGGTGTCGGCCATGTCCGGTTTGTTCTTGTACTTGGCTTGGCGAATCGCTGTCAGCCTACCTCTGGCTTCTTCGAGTTCTCTCTCGATACGCAACACCTCTGACCTGGCGTCGATCTCCTGAGCGATGCCACCGACCATTCTGCGATTCAGGACCAAGGATCGGTCCTCCTCCTGTTGGATAGCTAGCTGAGCAGCCCTCACCAAGTTGTCCGTAGCTCGTTTCACCGCGTTTCCAGCTGCTTGCAAACGTTTCGTGCTATCGCTATCGGGATCAGCTTTGACCTTACAAGCTACCAACAGCTGCGCAGTACTGCTGGCAACCTGCTTCGCGCTGGAGATCAACTTTTCCTCGGAACTGACACCTTGGACTAACGCGTTCGCCGATTCCACCAGACTGTGCGTTGCGGCTGCGACCATTCTTGCGGCAGATATCAAACCTTCGGACCATTGACCATCGTCGGAACTTGTCAGAGGTGTCCTAGAGACCTTTCCTGTTGCTATCAGCTCTTTCTGCGCCGCGCTCGCTGCTTTGATCAGGGCCGATGTTGCGGCAGCGATGGATTTTGCCGCTTCGAGGATCATCTCGTCGAAGTTCATGTCTTCGTTGGCCTCCTGTAACGTAGTGAAACTAAAGTTAATAGCTTCAAGTTGATTACTTGATAATTTAAGAAGTTAACACCTTAAAGTGAAGGGTTTAGGATGGTTAACCGTTCTGTGATCAACTGGGTATCTGGATATTGATTTCGAAAATTTGAAATAGTAATATACAGCGTGTCCCACGAACTCTGTCCTCTTGAATATCTTGGTTATTTCAAACAATACGAGAAAATGTTACAGACTGAAGTTGTACGGTTTAAGAAACTATACGATACGGTTTAAATGGTATTCTTGCAATTGAAGGCGAAGATATAGAGTTCACCTTTATTTTTTTAAATGGAATGTCCAATTTTTTATGCTCGATTTCGATAGATTGGCGTATTCCGAGTATAAAAATACTAACTACTGCATGTTTTTGGTCGAAAATGTTACAAATTGAATCGACTATAAAGGCGTGAAAAAGAATTGTTCCTACTTTTCCTCAGTTTAAGCTCACAGTTCGATTTACATGGAAGAGGAACCTTGACGTTTTGCTTACAACCAATTTAAACCGTGTTAGACCTTGTTGATCCTTACCTTCGACGAACATTCGTTGATCATTCTAACCACCATAATAATATGTTTGATTCCTGGTCGATTATTAGAAAACAACCAAGAATATCAAACATATCTTACGGGAATCAGATCACATATATTTTCCAGTCATTTCCCTTCGCCTATAATTATTATCGCTGACAGTGTCAGAGCTAAAAAGATTTCAGTCGAAAACGTTGAACGATAACTGACCTGGATGCTTCTTCGGGGTCTCAAGCTAGCCAGCTTCTTTGCAGCGGCATCGATGCTGGCAGCAGCGCCCAGCAGCTCGTTCTCCGCGATAACAGTCGGGTCGTCAGGGTCTACCCAATCGGTACCCTTCAGCAACTCGGCAACAGCCACCAGTTCGGTGACACTCTGAGCGATCTTCCTCGATATCGGTACCAGGGTGTGTTTAGACTCTCCAGACCTGGAGGCTATTTGCAGAATCGCTTGTAACAGCTCCCTGTAGTTCATCGCCACATCGTGGCCAGCCTGGAGAGTCCTGTCTCTGAGCTCAGCAGTTTCGGCGCAATTGTACGCCGCACCCTTGCAGATGGTCAACATGTCGCTGATCGCCTTGCGCACCATGTTCGCCGCCGCGATTATGTCGTCTTGCTTGCAACTGTTCCCTGCTGCAACAGCTTTCCCGGTTGACATCGTGATGCTCTTGGTGCAGCGGACCAGGTCCTCCGGAGTCACGTTCATCCTCTGGGTCTCCGGCGTGGTCAAAGCACGGATCTCTTGTGCGATCGCCTCTATCGTTGACTCCAGAGCTCTGGTACCACGAGTGTGCTCGTCTTCAACGGCTTTCACGGTCTTCAGCAGGGACGTCACGTTCGTCACCATCACCTGAACAAGAAACGGAGGTGTATGATTAAGAGTGTCTCTTTGTTCGAGAGTTGTCGCTATAGTTGTCTGTTGATAGTCTGGGTACTGTTGTTGGTGTACTAAAGGGTTTGAAAGTGTCATAAAAATATTACTTTTATGAATTGCGTCGCGTGGATAGAGGTTTGTGTGGGTTTTGATTAGAGATGTGATCAATACGGATTTTATGTATTTATGGCAGAGATGAGTAGGCGTAATTTAAAATACACTCCTCAAAAGAATCAAAGGATCACTTCTGCGAACCCGAAAATTGCTCCCGCTTTACGTGATCATAACTCCGGCCAAAATTGCTGTATCGATATCGTTAAACAATCATTTGAAAGCCTGAAACCTCTAGTTTCAGATGCTCTGTTTCAAATTGTTGCTATGTTAGTTTTTTACAAAGTTATAGCGAGATGAAGACAACGTTGACGGTTACAAAAATTTTGTGAAACTTTGGAACATCAGACAGGGCTATCTTTCCTGTGTAAAATGTGTGGTTGTTGATTATTGTGCGATATCTTTTTATTCGAGTTATTCAACATTGAATTGAATATTGGCTTTTTAACTTTAACTGGCTCTAGATAGCGAAAAAATTATCGTAGAATCTTGTGCAAAAAGGCAATAGAAAGACCGTTTCTTTCTCTTCAAGGCACATCTTTTGTTTTTCCAATTTCATTAACATTTCGATATACCAGGTGTTTCTGAAAATATGCTTAAAAAATGCGCAATTTCCATTTTTCCTTCAACTCGCTATATCTCGGCGAAAAATGATGGATTTATTGTACTGAACGTGTGGTTTTGGACACCCTGTATAGTCGTTATGGGGTTAATACATGTTACATATAATTATGTCAGAAGTACGATTCAAGAAATGTCGAATTCTGCTGCAAAAGAATTTTCGGACTGTAGAAAGTTACTCGAAAGTTATTCAAGTCAAACAGAACCAGTCAAGGAGAGTTAAGAAGTGAGTATCAAGACAGTTACAGAATAAACAATTAGTTACTAGTTTATAGAAAATAGTTACAGCCCACATTGTTTCATAGAATTTTTTAACATGTCGATTAGAATACATTTTATGTATGTTCATATAAGTTATTTAGTGCAACCAAAATAGAAGTTTTTTCTCGCCTCGGGTACAAATCTACTGGATTACATACTAAATACATCATAATTTATAGGAGAAATGCACAAATTTTGAGTCCGGTAAACTAAAGAGCAGCCCAAATTTTGCATTAAATTTTGCAAAACGAAAGGTATAGTATTATAATTAATTTAATGATATTTTTATCTACGAAAAGAAGATTGATAAAACTTTGTGAAGCTTTTCTTCTTCGCGAAGTTCTCAAACTTGGCAAAGCTTAAAGAATATTGTTAATTGCTTAATCGTATAAAAAAATTGTTGCTACAAATGTTCTACGTGATATTGTAGATAAATGATTAATCCGCTTTCCATTAGTTGACGAAGCAGCAGGCACGGTGCTGTTAATGGTTAATTCATACTTTCTAGTGAAATGTACGTACCTAATGTTGCTTTGTTTTAAAAATCCCTGTCACGGATGATTAATCAACTCGCACAGAGGACTAATGTAAAAGTTCAATGATTTATTTCGATACAAAAGAAAAGGAGAGAAATCAACAGGATGATGTACGGTACAAAGTAAAGTAATACTGTGACTAAAGCACGATACAATTGTTTGCGTAGTAAAAAAGAAAAGAGAAGAAAGAGTACAATACGAACATGTAAATGAATAAAAATGTGGCAGAAGCGTATCACGTGACTACCGTTCGACTACCGTCATCCTCAATCTCCGACTACAAAGACTATTATAAAATATAAATGCGTCGACAATCAATTAGGATTAGATCGATAGGATCAAATTCTGGGAGAACTGTGAAACGCAAATTTCGCGAGAAAATCCGACGTCAAGTTCTATGAAAATGCAACTGGGATCAGTTTTGGCGCTGATAAAAAGATCCCGAATCAAGTAACAGCTGAATTAAATAAAATTCTACGTTTGAACAGAATTCTAGAAAGCGACCAGGTTTTATTATTCCCAGGAACATGCAAGACAAAGATCCGCAGTCAAATAACAAGTGAATAATAAAATATGGTTTTACGTATGAACCACATTCTAAAATTCGAGCTATGTCTTCTTGTTCCCAGGTGCATGTAACCCCCTAAGTTGAACCAGAGTTGGGCAGTAATGAACTCTTTCGTAATCGATTATTTTATGTAATCGTAGTAACTGTAATCATTAATCGGTCGATCACCGATGAAGTAAATCAGTAATCATGATTACCTTTTGGGACGTTTATGCAATTTGCAATGTTTGTAGACGAATTTCAAGAAAGTGGAATCATGTAAAATATTACTTTCAGTGGTAGTAGTCTTGGCACTTCTGAAATAAGTAAATTTCGCTCTAAATTCTGTGGAATTTTATACTTTAACAATTATTGAAAATTTTTAGAAGCCACGAAGGCATGAAGATCCGCAGACTAGTAATCATTAATCAGTAATTTTTAAATCGTTCAATGATTAATTATATTAAATCTGTAATATATAATCTGTACGTTGAGAATTGTACAACTTGCCCTATGTGTACGTTTATAAAGTTCTTCACATCGTCGTAATTGCCTAGCGCTGTACGATTCACAGATTCGACAGTCTTTAACCCACCTAACCACAAAGAGTTAAAATATATCCCACTATGCATAAAAAGCTAGGCAGAAGGTGGGACAGTTTTTAACCCACCTAACCCCAAAGAGTTAAAATATATCCCACTATGCATAAAAAGCTAGGCAGAAGGTGGGACAGTTTGTAGCCCACCTAACCCCAAAGAGTTAATCGGATTACATTTTGCCCAACTCTGAGTTGAACCCCCCAAAATTGAACCGGTCGTGATGATCGACAAAGATCGCGATTAAACGGAGGATCAAGGCTTCCGCTACATGAGCAACAGCAAATCGGAAGTTCGCTGAGACGGTTGTTCGCTCTCGGAGGCTGATAGCAGACGAATCAGCTCCTCCTCTTGATCGGACACGAACCACTCGGACTCCGAGCCGCCGACGTCACTCAGAGGCACCAGCTGCTGGTGTAACTGCTGTTCTAACACCTATCCGAATCGGCCAGACCAATATCGTCAATGAAACACACATTTAAAGTCCACCGTACGTGACAAAATCTTTCACTATGTATTCGATTGTAAATCTCATCATCATCATCATCATCATCAACAAGCATAACAAAGCCGTAGTAGAGTGCTCTTTATTTCACCGATTGAAGCAAATGATCGGTTCTGTCTTGCACAGCCTCTGCAATACGTTCCATCACAGGAAACACAGACCGAGTATGTCACACACATGAAAGAAAAGATGGAAAACCGAACGGAGGAGAAGTGCAAGGTGGACTTTAATAGCGTGAACATGTTCATTTTCACAAAATGGTCGTGCCGAGCGACGATCATCGCCATTTTCAGTGGCAATCTTTCAGTGCCTCGTGAGTGAGATCGTCGAACTTGAGTTTGCATTTTTTGGCTTTTTATTCTTTCGTTTTCTTTTTTTTTTTTCTTAGCGGAAAGTCAATGAAGAAGTCGGTTAGAGGCAGTAAACAAATCGGTCGATTAAAGTCCACCCAAAAAGAAAAATAAATAACGGGGAGTTGAGCCGTGGTTAAGTGCGAAGTTCGGATTTAGTGCGTTAACGAGATCACAGTGAGACACTGTTAGATTTGCGACAATCGGGAGTTTACGCTTTGCGCGTGGTTCGTTCCCTGTTAATGTAGTCATTGGTTATTGTTAATGTTTAGTTAAGCGTTTTTCCCAGCGGGCCCTCCGGATCCACGATTACCGATGATGGCTCTTGATGACACGGTCCAATAAATTTCAACTTTGTTGGTTGTTTGACAGTGCAATTAGACTTTGCACTTTTATGAGAAAAACTGTATAAAATCAATGGAAAGTCAAAGCACAAATTATGACATTAAATACGAGCATTATACAATAATAGATGTGCTCTTTTAATCTCCTGTACAGAAGTATTATTTAATAAGATTGGAAATCATTTCATAATTTAAAATAATCGAATATTGCAAAGATTGTTGCATTCTATCAGTCCTATCTTCAACTTCAACAAAAAATAATTTCTCCTAAAACCACGATGACTCGTTTACCGTCCATACTGTCCAAAATTCGCTTAATTATTACTAGGCTGTGGATTTTATGTATTGATAATACTGATATTTATGCATTTGTAGCAAAATTGAGTAGATGAAATTCAAAATTGTTGGAAAATTTTCAAAATTGATTATCTCAATATATAATTTCTCGATTAAAATCATCAAGAGAAGAAATAACGTTCAATTTGATTTCTATTTGTTGCGATCGATGCAGACAATATTTATTTTGTATAAAGATCCACAGTCTACCTATGATTGTGTGCTAGAACACGAGATCAATAAGATGTTTAGTCACAAACACATGTACCCTCACGAAAGCCTCTACTTCCTGGTATATCGATGTTGCCATTCGGTTACAGGCCGCTTCCACTCAAGCGTCTCGGTGTCAGTTAATACTAAGCCAACAACAGGAGACTCCTCGTCCAACATCGAAGTGAACACGAACGAAGCAACAAAAATTCAACTATAGAAACGAGATAATTACCTTAGCCGAGTCCTTGAGATGCGCCATGCTTGGATCGTTGATGGGTTTGCCGCTGGCAGCTTTGGTGGCATGTATGAGATCGCCAAGAGCAGAAGCAACATCTTTCACGGCGTTGATGAGCATCACCTGTGCTTCAGGATTCTGGCTACCCAAGCTAGCGGCTCCATATTTCACAACTTCAGCCAGTTGGACAATCGTCGACACAGCATTCTGCGCGGCAACAGCTAATTGTTCTTGCGAGGATGCAGCGCCCGCGACGAGCGTCTTAGTGTCCTCTACCAGAGCTTTCGCTGTCTTCAAGATGTTCTCTCTGTGATCGGCGAAAGTGTCGCCCTCGTTCTCCGCGTGCAATGTCCCAGCAGTGGCGAACATAATCGTGGTGTCCAGATCTCCGATGATCCCCGATACTGTGCTGGCTGCGTTGATGCAAGCTTGCGTGCCTCGGGAACCTGCTTGAAGCGCGGCCAACACCTGCGACACCTTCTCCGTCACGTTCTTGCTGTATTCCGCTACTTCTCTCTGAGCGTAAGCATCGCCAGATGATATTTGACAGGTTCCCGCAGCTCGCACTATGTCGGTGCAAGCCCGACCAAGCTCCTGCACACTTGTACGAAGTCTTGCCGATACATCAGCGTTGGATGCTGCTACTGAAGCACCAGAGGTGTCGCGAGCAAGTTGCATATACTTATGCGAGATGTCCACTGTGAGTGGACCGAGCCTAGCCACGTCGGTGCTGGACTTTGTCGACTGAAATTTTAAGAAATGAGATATTAGGATTCGATTGGGTCAGGCATGGGCAAATGATTCGACAGTACTTGCTGAACGATTACCCGACTAGTTAGCTTGAGTCGACATGATTACATTGTAACATAATTAACCTCTTAAGTAGCTATGACGGATATACTATGTATTCGCATTAAATTAAGGAACGTGAAACACTATGCCCAAGTCGAATATATTCACTTGCGTTTAATTATATTAATAACTATGATCAATTATTTACCATCTCTTGCGCCAGTTGCGCAATCTCCTTAGCAGCCTCCACCATCCTGGTCTGATAGTCTACGTAAGAATCAACCGTGTCGACGGTAGAGATCCTATGGTCCTCTAACCTGACCATAGCGCGCGAGATGGTATCGATCAGCCCGGTGACAATGCCGTTCGAAGTAGATATAGTCTCCAAAGTGTTCTGCAACTCGTGCAGCGCATCTTTCATAGACTCCACAGTTTCGTCGACCTCTGCGTGCAACTTGATGGCCTTCGGGTTACCCCCGATCTCCTTGACCACGCAGACAAGCTGCAGAGCAGATTCGGTGACGGTTTTCGTCTGATCGAGTAGCACCATTTGTTGTTTCGACTGCACCATGTTCGAGGCAGCGCCAACGGCTCCGGCGACCAAGGGTTCGCAGTACAGAGCCACTTGGCTGACAGTGTGGCCCACGTTCTCAGCCTCGTACTTAGCAGCCATTCGCAGAGGCTCCAGTTTCTCGCGCAACTCGTTTACGCTGCTCTCCATTTGATCCATGAATCCTTGGACGGTGTTCTCCCGTCGCGGCGCCAGCGCCTGTGATACCGCGCTGAGCGAGGCAGCGTCCAACTCTCTGATCCTAGCGGACAATTTATCCATGGCCGTGTCGCATTCCTTCTGTCCTGACGCTTTGTCTCTAATAGACGCGACTAGGGACTTGATAGAGTCGCTAACGCTCTTGCTATGATTAGCCAGCAGTTGCCAAGTCGGAGGGTCCTTAGGACTAACAGCCAAGCTCTTAGCCGCTCGCACCATGGCACAAGAGCCATCGATGATAGCCTTCCCTGCGCTAGTAATCGGCTCTTGAGCAGCTCTAGCAGTGATGGATATCTTAGCAGGCTGACTGGCGAACTCGGGTGATGCGGCGAAGGTACATAAATTATCAACTGCCTCTAGAAGCGGTTTCGTGGCCTCGCCGCACTTGTCCCTGTTAGCTTCGGAATAATTCTGGTCGAGTGCCTTGATCTCCTTCACTAGAGCGGACGTCGAGTTAGCAACGTCCTTAGCCGACTGAACAAAGTGTCGCTTGGCGACCAGATTGCTGGTCTTGTTGGAAGCTTCTCGGCAAGCGTTGCACAGCGCGCTCGTGTACTTCGCGATCATGGTAGCGGCCGAGAGGACCTGTTGTTCGGTGCTGGTCGGATTTCCAAGACTCTGGCAACCAGTGTGGATGGCTTGCGCGGCTCTCAAGAACTGAGCTTGGTCCACGAGACCTGGTTTCCCGGCGACTGAAGATGGATCGCTTACACCTGCCAGGTACGCAGCTTGAGCTGCTGCTTCGATGAGGCCACAGACGGACGAGGAGACTCCTCGAACGGCCACAGAGAACTGTTCGTGTTCCGATTTCTTAGCGTGATTCGCTATACCTGTCATTCCATCACCGAGGCTCTTGCTCTTCTCCATGACCGTTTCGAGACACTCGAAATACGACGCGTCGGATATAGACTCGCTCGGGTTGTCCAACAGAGATCGCATCGATTGGATGTTTCTGATAGCATTGTCGCACTCGTTTTGCCCAGGCGCAGCAGATATACAGACGTCGACGAGGTAATTGATGGAATCGGTTACTGCTCTAGCAGCAGCAGACAGCTGGTTCTTCGCATTCGGTGCGCTGGGATCAGCGGCCACAGTTTTAGCAGTCACCAACAGCTTGCTCGATGTCATACTGACGTTCTTCAAAGAGACTACCATCTGACTGCGGGTGTCGATCGTCGTTTGACCGGCCATCTCCATTCCGACGCCTAACAAGTCTCCGAAAGCGTTGGTGAATTGTTTCGAGGAGCTTGCGAGGTGCACTGGAGAACGCACGGATGAGACCACGTTCGAGGAAGCGTCGTTTAGGTTTGCCGCTGCGTTGTTCAAGTCGGATTGAAGTTGCCTGTAAGAGAAAAATTGTATACTTGTTACGTATAATTAAACTTTAAATTTTCGAGTAAAATTACTGCTCAATGAAATGTGATACGCGTGAAATGTATTATATAAAACGTCTCCAGCGGTACCGTTAAATGAAAATACGAAGTGGTTATTGAATCTAGAAATGGTTATCTGTGATCATTAATTCCAAATATGCCAAATATTGATCGATTTTTCAAGTAACATGTTCCAACACAGAGTCATTCAAATTTACCAACAATTATCGCCGGCCATTCAAATGTATGTCAGCAAACGATAATTGAAACGAGAACCAATGAGGTAAGAAACTATCGCGCAGCAAGATAACAGCGTCTTTATCATAGACGCGAACAAACTCACCCATAATTTTTGTTGGTTTGCGGGTATTCGTTCATGCCGAGCACTTGCGTCATGTCCTCGATATTCTTGATCGCTTCGTCGACGTCTCTCTGACCAGTCCAGCTGTCTTTAGCAACGGCAGCCAAGTTAGTTTCGGTGTATTGAATATCTGCCGTCTTCAGGGTGGTAGAAACAGTTCTCAAAGCCGGAGTGGCTGCCGCGGTGGTCGCTGCCCTGAGCTCTTTCGCAGCCTGGCGCAGTTGATCCTGCATCTTAGCGTCGTGGGGACTGCTAGCACACTGTCGGGCAGCCTCCACCATCTTCGCAGTGGCGTCAGCTAGCACTTTCGCTGCAGCCAGCAGTCGACACTGCTGCTCCGAATCTGTCTGCCTCTCTGCCTCGCCTTTTATGCTCTGGATCAACTGAGCGGTTGCTTGACCGACTACTCGTGCTTGCCTGACCATCTCGCCGGCGTCTCCAGTGCTGGCAAACAGCTTATCCGTTGCAATTAATATCGTCTCCACCGCTCCCTCTTGCACTGTCTCTTTGGCACGTTCGCCTCTCGTGGCCGTCTTTATGTGGTTCAGCAGGTCGTTCAACGTCCTGCTGACTTCAGCAGCTGCTGCGCTCAGTTCCTTCAGGAGGTTGTCGTCGTTACAGGTGTCGTTGCACACTTCGACCAAACCTTCCACTGCTCTCGTCACTTCTCTGACGGCGTTCATCAGCTGCGTCTGGCAAGCTGGGGATTGCAGGGTTGGTGCCACGACCTTGGCACACGCTACCAGTTGCGATGTAGCCAGAGCACATTGTGTCGCAGCGGATATCACGCGGTTTTGCGTTGCTGAATCTTCACAGGTGGCTGCTATGTTCTTCGCTTTGAGCACCAATGCGGCAGTCGAGTTAGCTACCGCCTTTGCCAGGGCGAGCAACATGTCCTGCAGTTCCCGGTTCGAGTCATTCTCTTCTCCAATGGTTGTTAATACTTGGTGCGAAGCCTCGCCCACGCGAGATGCAGCGTTAAGCAGGCTCTGTCTCGGCTGGAAGGCAGATACGAATATTTAGTTTCAGGCAAGTTATTGTTACGGAGTGGTTCTAGCAAGGCGGTAGAACAATTGAACAAACTGTCAGACCTTGCGTTGAGGTTAGTGTAGGAAAATTGTTTTTTCGATTTCCGGTTTCTTTCGAGTAACTTATTGTACCATGGAAAGCGAACTGTCTACAATAAAATAAAGACTCGAGATTTAAGATATTTTCCGTATCGCAAGCAACAAATTTAGACCATATTTAACTTGCATAATTGCTGCAGTATTCGAGGTTATGAATATCTTAGAAATTATAGAAAAATAGTCACTTGATTAAGGGAAAAAAAGAATTCTGTTGTTCAAAAACGCCATGCCAGAACGACCCCTTAAGTTTCAAATAGACATATTGCTAAAAAGAATATGGAATATAAGTAAGGTGTGCATACGTGATTTTCTGCTCTATAATAAATTATTATCGTGTGAAAGTTTGGGTACATGTTCCTTTTAATTATCCTGTTAATTCACAAAATTATTGAAGATTGTCTATCTTTTTCAGACACGTGACGTAGACGATGCGAATGTACCCAAACTTGTGATTCTTTCGTTTAAAGCACATAAGGAACTCAACATTCAACTAAACAAATCTCGCAACATTTAGTGTACAACGATTTCTTTCTAAACTAAGAAGAAAATAGGCTGCATTGGTGTCGTTTGAAAATGAAAACGTATGAAAAACATGTTTAAGAAGCTCTTTCTAGTCACTTTGAAATCAAAGTAAAATAGAATTGATGAATCATATTCTGTGACTATCTATGAAATTGTTTATGTCGGTGCTTACGTATTTATCGTAGATACAAGCCATTACGTAGAAAGGCTGTACAGAAAAGTAATAGTTTACACTTTTATTGGAAATCTTTCTTAATATTCTTTTTAAATAAATTCGTATAACTTTTTATCATAGATCGTGTTTCATATGTGTATATTTCTTATCTCATATCTGATTTTGAGCAACACACTCGTTGACAAATAGATCTTCGTGCCTGCTTTGTATTGTCCTGGAATAACTTTTTTACGAATGGACCAAAGGACTTCAATTTCTCTGTAGGGCTAGACGGATTAGTTTAGTAAATGACGTCTAATAAATATGTTGAGAAAATACATTTGATCGGTATTGTGGAAAACAACAGTAAAAATTTATTTTTACAACATTTTTAGCTGGGCCAATAACGAACATTTAAAGGATGAGTTTTGTAAACTCATTGAAATTGGTTAATTCTTTGTATACGATCATCATGGCAGTCAAAGTGTTAAGAAACGAACTCCGCTTTACCAAACCCAGACCAAGAAAAGCGAATAATTTGAAACGGCAAGTCCAGGTAACTTGGCAAATGGCGCGGTCAGCACTTGAGACTCCGAGAGACACAGATAAGAAAAAGAGTTTATCAGAGTCTCGATAAGTGAACGTACCTCTTTGGTCTCGGGCTCGGTGGCTTTCAGTAAATCGGAGAATGCCGAGCAAAGTTTCCGGGCGGCATCCAGGAGCCTGTCGCCGGAAGTGTCGTCCTCCATGAGGGCAGCGATCATCCGGACTCCCTTCGTCATCTCGGGCAGGTTGGTGGCGATCGTGGTGATCGCTGCTCCTACAGCGGTGTGATCGACGTCGTCGGCTGGGCCGGATGTCAAGGTGACAACCTGCGCTGTCGCGGCGTTCATCGCCGCGATTTGCGAGCCGACGTTCTGCTTGTGCGTATCTATGGTCTGCTCGATCCATTTCAAAGAGGCTGGATCGGTCCCCAGCTCGGGCAACGAAGCCTTGCAGGACAGCTCAGTCTCCGCGATATGGATCACCTCGTGACCAGCGGTGATAGTCGACAGTAAGGCACGTTGTGGTTCGGACAGGACGGATGTAACCTTGGTTTGTTGTACCTGATTTCAAGGCAGATTGTATTTTATCCTCGCAGTTCACCGGTGCTCGCTGTTCAGAGAGGCTTTTGGTAGATTGCGTATGTTTGTGCAAACTTAGAGGACTATACGTTAATCTGGGCAATGATGGTCAGTAGTATTATCAGACTGCGGTTGTTTATGCAATTTTTATATTTTCTGTGTTCGAGAATAAATAAAAATCGTACTAAATTCTCTGGAATTTTATATTCTAGCAGTTTTTGAAAATTTCCAGAAGCCATGATAATTATTATTATTAGACTGCGGATCTTTATGCATTTATAAAGGCTTATAAAAATTTTCGAAAAGTGCTGGACTATTTAATTCGATAGAATTTAGTACGATTTTTATTTAATTTGGATCTACAAACGCTATTACCAATGAAAATGGAATTTTATTTGGTACCACTTTCTTAAAATTCGTCTACAAAAATTGAAAATTGCATAAACATTTGCAGTCTTATCGTAACATATGGGAAAAGTACATTTCATATAAGATTAAACAACCTGTAATCGAGTAATCTTATAAATATTATAAAATTATATATTTTTCGACAACAAATGTATGACGTAGTTTAAAATACATAGCAAACAAAACTGTGTGCTACATGAAAGAAAAAGAATCAACAATACAGACTTCACTGTCTAACGGTCTAACGTACGTGAACAAAGTCGCGTATTTTTCCACGGTTCAATTTGAATTTGAATAATGTTAAATTTCAGTGACGTCTGCACGTATTGGAAAATCAAAAACATAATTGGAATTCAACCAAAACGAAAATCGTTGCATTCGATATTGCTTTCCATTAATCAATTGCACAATAACTGAAAGTTTCATGATTTTGTACCTACTCTGTGTCCGTAATAGAAGGCGCCTAGCATGAAAATAAATGTAACCGTCTATTAGTCGCATGGAAATTTGCTTCAACTTAGAATGAAATCAACTTATTACTGATTTCTAAAACTTAAATGTATTGCCGAATTATATGCTGCGATCGGTTAAAGATGCTCGATCTAACCTATTACTACAGTGGATATTATTTACCATGGCTCTTGCTCTTGTGAATAAACCAGTGTTTCTCAAATTCGCACAGAATCTTGTGCTTTTATCAAGTGAATCGTTAAAAATCCGATTACGGGAAGAAATGAATTTTGCTTATTGTAAGATGTTCATTCATCTTATCCAACTCATTTGCGATTATTTATTTAATAGTTCATTAACGCTTTAGCTACCAGAGTCCTATTAGTAATGATTCCTAATAATAATAGACATTCTACTGCGCTAGATCCAAAACAAGTTTAATATGGCAATTCCTAAAGAACTTACTACATTGTATCACTTGATATAATTTTACCAAATAATTCTCAAATGCTAATCTCTGATACTTAAAGAACTCTCTATAGTTAAAGCATTAAGTGTAAATCCAAAATGATCAAAATTAAAGAGCTTAAGTAGAAGTATTCCATGAACACGCCAGTTGATCGATAAATCGTCAAACTACAAATTACAACACGAGGGTATGGTACGTTGCATATCTCTGAATGATCTGAAACGAATCCGATTAACGTCAGTTAATGGGAAACACTGGGATTCAACATGAGCAAAGGCCTTTAAGTTTCTCATAGCTCTTACCATTGGTGGAGCGTGAGCGATGTTCACCTGGCCGCTGACAGTCGTGTATTGAGCACCGCCCATGTGCCCAGTCTCATATGGTCGAGCCCCTATAAATCGTATCATGCAACTATCCCAGTGGTATTTACAATGATCGATCGTTACGACCGATTGCACGACACCGAGCACGCTCAACAAGAAGCTAGATACCCACTAATCGGCTCCGTGATGCGAAGCAACACATTTAGAGAAGCTCTTCAGGTTTACGCGTCTTTTACGCACGGAACAACGAGACAAACATGTACAGTTCGACAAGTTTAAAGAAACGAGAGCAGTCTGAGCACTAAGGACAAAACAAAGACATGCTGGACCACTGGTAGATCATAGTGTATATCGGTACGGTCTGGGACTTGATCAGTTTTTCTATTATAGCGATCAGCAACAAGTGTACTGGTAGCACTATGGGTTTCTATCGCCATGATAACGCTAGGCCATACACATCTTTGGTAACACGTGAAAATTTATTGGAGCTTGGTTGGGAAGTGATATCACATCCACCATACAGCCCGGACATTGCACCATCAGATTACCGCTTATTTCTACAGTTAGAAAACGAATAGACTATATCATTTTTCTTTTTATTATACAAAGAGTAATCTTTGCGGATTTTATGTATACAGTAATGTTTCAATATAAGCGAAAACTTTGGATCTGAAATGCAACAAAACCCTGAGCAGATACTATTTCCTTATCTCCTACAAAAGAATAGAGAGTGGGCAAAACATAGACAGCAGTGTATTAGAGAAACGATACTGATCCAGTGATGAAACTTCTTTCTTTTTAAATAACTTCTTTATGAAACCTTTACCAATATGTTCGCAACCTTTTTCTGATTGAAAAAGCATTACAATCCGGAGGAAAATAGAAAATATTTAACCAGAGTGCTCGTAATGTATGATTTTGTTTAAACTTGTCAAACCAGCAGTATAGTATATACAAAATTGACGAAATCAATAGCTAATGCCCGAGGATTCAAATATGCAAGGGTTTCTCAGCTCCCCTTTTTGCCTTTTACTTTGGAATAGTCAGGCAATGCCAAAATGCAGTGTCTTATGTCGTCTTAGATCAAATTAAGGAAATTAAATCGTTCTTCGTTAGAATTGACGATAAGGGAATGAACAAATTAATATTACGATTTATTAACAACTAACGTCGTTATTATTAGACTACAGATGTTTATGCAGTTTTCAATTTTTATAGACAGATTTTAAGAAAGTGGTACCGAATAAAATCCTGTTTTGATTAGTAGTAACATTTCTAAATCCTGTCGAAGTTGATACTCCAGCATTTCTTAGAAATTCTTATAAACCATAAATGCATAAAGATCCGCTATTTAGTTATTATAATTAGTAGACTGTCGATCTTTATGCAAAATAAAAATTGTCTCCATCAATTGTCGGGCACGCGTCTCAGATACAAATTTCTATCCTGCTTTTTCGAATCTTTTTACCGTTTGAAATTCCGCTCGTAATTACATAAAATCCGCAGTCTAATAATTAGCAACAACCGGTGTCAAAATCGAAAAGGTAATCTACGGATATAAGACACTGATTTTGGAGGAACTGTTCAAATGTTGAAGATGTCTTACCATCTCCGACTCTCATAACTGCTGGTATAGCCACTGATACAGCTTCTACATTTCCTTTGCCGACGTTGCTCGTTGCGTGTTGCATAAATGTTGCTCTGTCGAGAAAATTAAACTGAATTAATCATTTGAACAAAAACACGAACATCGTGTTCTTTGTTATGTCAAACTATGCCTTTCATTTGAATTTCGAATAAAGATTCTTATAGATTTAAGAGAGAACCATTCGAAACTTCCTCTAATTCGAAATCTTTTAATCAAGTCGCATAAAGTACGCATCTTCGGATAGAAATCTTTTTTGCACATATTATACACGATTAGATATCGAAGCAAAGGAGAAGTGCCACTAACTAAAATTCATACCCTCGTCTGGCTTCTATATAGCTCCTCTGTCTTTGTCTCAGAAACTCCTCCATGATTAAAATTTTCAAAAACAAAAGCTCGAGAATCATTTAATCAGTTTCGTCGCGTACGGCAAAAAGGAACTGGCAACTCAGGAGCTCAGTTAGCATCGATAATTGTCCCACATCTTTGCAGGACCGTGCCGCAGTATTCGTGGACCGCGAGCACTCTAGAATTCGAGCCTCACCATTCTCCCTTCACATTCATGTGGTATTATTCAAGTATTCTACTCTAGAACACGATATTTCGGGCCAGTATTGCTATTGTTGAACCACGAGACTATAGCACGATTCGGTAACTATTGTATTTACGTTTCAATAATATTCTCAAATTTCTAGGCAAGAGAAAAATCAAGATGTCATAATTGCAGCAGTTCTACTTGTTTTATATAAAGAATGAAATTCATTTTTTATAATAAATAAATCGATATGCTCTTTCAGAAACGGAAAATTCAATTTCTCAGTCTTCTAAATGGGAAAATCCTTTAAACCATCCAGATAAATTCCTATTCGGCACAAAAATTTCTCAGACCCTAGATACTGCGCCTAACATACCCAACGGATACAGACGACCCTGCTTCTTCATCAGACTCTCAATTAACAAATTAACACGTGAGCGAAAGCAGAACTTACTTCAGAGGCGACACGCTGTCCTCAACCATAGTAGAGCCCTCGTCTCCCTCGATGCCGAAGTGATCCTTGGCCTTCTGCTTCTTCAGGATGATGTCGATGTAACCGGAAATAAGCTGTAGAATTTGCTCGGCCTCGGTGGTCTGCACGCTGTAATATTGGTCGGAGTAATCACCGAAATCGAGCGTGAACGTGTTCGGAGAGGCGCCCCAACGTCGGACGGTGGTCAACGGCCAGGTCTTCAGGATCTCCTTCGTCTTCTCGTCGAGTCGCAGCACGGAGTCCTTCGTGACGCCGAGCAAACGCGGCACCAGTTTGTTCTTGCCCTTCATCTTTTCCTTAACCAGGAAGAACGTCACGCCGTATGTGCTCAACGATCTTGCCGTCTTCGTGTAGAGAACTTTGGCGTCGGGCTCGGAGACGCCTCCATGTTTCTTGTGCTCCGCGAAGACCTTCTTCTCGATACCCTTTACCTTCACGTATGATTGAGGCAGAAACTCCTTCAGGCTATGGGAACAATGCATTTCGGGTATAAACAATTTATACGCAGCAATTAAACGATCTCATTGATAACTAGACCGCGGATTTTATCCGTTTATCAGAAAATTTAACAGATGAAATAGAAAACTGCAGGGACATCCGAACAATCTAATTGCTCTATTATTTTTAACTAATTGACACTTTGTCCTCCGGAAGCTTATTAACCCATTAAGTACAAAATTTGTAGTATTTATATCTGTGGTTATCAGGAAGAACGCCGCGTGTCACTCTTTCAACACTGGGTTTACAGGATCCGTCAAAGTGACAGGTTCTAAGATTTTTAATTCACAATTATTGAGACTGTAAAGCTGCATTCATGAGAAATTATTCAATAAATGTATTTCTTTGGATATTTATATATTATTAATGGAGCAGGTACGTTCCTGTTCTTTTTATAAAGCAATATAAAATAGTAAATTTTAGTGCTCCATAAATCTACTGTCAATTGCATTCAGTGACAAAGCACATAGTCGTGTCGGAAGTAATTCGTACCTTCCATCTGTATCTTCTTCTATTTTTCCGGATAATTTTTGTTTAACAATATGCAACAATATTGAATTTAGGATCTTACTCAAGAAATCCCGGTTTGTGCTTGTCCTCCTTGTAGTCGCCAAATTGTATTTGACATTGTATTCCGGCGAAAGTGCAAGCTTTCTCCTGGGTAACCGGATGCGTGCCGTCTAGAATTGCATCCCTTGCTTGAACGTACAAAAGAGATAATTGCACGGGATCCCGGCTGTCGATATTTTGATCCGAGAAGAAAAACTTCCTCCGCAGCAACACCGTCTCCGACTCGTCTATTCCTTGCTCCCGCAACGTCTTACTGGGATCTATCCAATTCACTATGAAAAGAGATTACACGGTTCTTCAGTGGATTAGATCAGCGGAAATAGAGAAACACTGGGGGAACGCAAGTATTACAAAGTTATTAAATAAAAATTTCTGGGAAAAGCCCTGATCACTAAAAGACAATATTCAGTCCATGAAATTTTAGATTAATTTTTAGATTAATGTTTAACATCTATGTACTATGAAATGAGTTATTAGGTGTGCAAATTAATTACCGAAATTATAAAGGTGTTCCCTCAGAAATGATTAAATAAATTTTTTCGTTCAAGTACACATTGTTCTAAAAATTGCGTGAAATTACAATAAATCCAGTCTTATAATTTCTATGAAACAACGTGTGCCAGTCACATTTTCGCTCCACACAGTTAGTGTTAACCCCTTGCACAAGTATTTACTTTGTCTTTACGGAAAATAAAAAGTTTGTGCATCAATTGCAAGGCGCAGGATCTACATATAAATTTAAATTTTTTATTTATTTTAATACTCTTAAATCTCTTTTAATCTTTCCGCTGTATAAATTTTAGTCTGGCGATTAGAAATTCTTCAATGTTCAGAATTTCATAGAAAGAAAAAAGAAAGTTTATATTTATCGTATGTTTTCTCCAAAGGTGTGTTATACAGCGACTATAAATAAATAGAATTTCATTTCAGTTTACAGAAAATCAATAACATACATATGTATTTCTCACACTCTGTTCAAAAGCTTCGTCACGAGCCTGACTCGATATTGTGAAGCAAGGGGTTGAAATGAAAGGGGTTGAAATGAAATTATTGGGAAGAAAAATGAAAGACAAAATTCGTAGCGCAAAGGATTAAATTCAGCGGGAAGTGTAGCGAGGCCAACCTGACAAGTAAAGACTCGTTTTCACGAGTGAACGGATTAACGTTCAATCGGAATCGGGCTCTGGTCTAGTTATTTACCTTCGTCATCGGTCTTCAGTTTCTTTCTGAGCTGGTCCATCTTCGCGTCCCGTTCGCCTTTCTCTTCTTTCTTTCTCTTGAGGGTGAGGGTGCCGAAATTGCCTGGCTTTTGATTCTCGGTCTCCTCGTCGGCCAGCTCGCGCACCAGCGAGTATTCGTCATGATTCGTGATGCCTATCTTCGTGCAAATTACTACCATGAGATTGGCGACGGGTTGACTATCATCCACTAGCAGCGTCTTCAGCGTTCCATCCAACATGCGCACTCTGAGGGTCCGCAGTTTGCGCCGGTACTCGAGAAGATCGCTGTTCCTCAGAATGTAATAATCGAGATTCCGTCCTGGCTCCAGCCAGACTCCTTTCTTGACGTCCTCGTCGGCAAGGAATAGTCCGTAGTCCTTCGCTGTCAATGGAAACGATCATCTCATTACCGAGTCAACAACACCAGAAACAACTACACTCGGCCATACAATCGATGGCATACGCTTCAAATCAGAATAACTATTTAACCAACTATTTTATTAACTACAGTGAGGAGCAAACGTGAACACACAAACGATATTTTTACAAAATACTTAATGTTTGCATATAGAATAAAAACGAAAACAAAATACACAGTATTAAATATTTCAGCTTTCCAACAAAAATTTAAACAATCATGATACTATTATTATTTTGCCATAAATGCATAAGGATCCGCAGTCTGGTAACCAGTTGCGTAGAAAGTGGAGTGCGACTAATCAAAGGTTAAAAAGAACAAGTAAAAGTTGAGAAAATATGATTCCAAAATGATCAAGATTTTCCAATGTAACAAGTAGATTACGGATTTGATTTAAGTACATATCCATACACGAGACTATTATAATATTAAAAGCTTAATTAAATTAAAATTAAATTGAATTAATTAATTAAAAATATTATCAAAAATTATATTGTCCACATAAAGGCTGTAGATACTATATTATTCACAGCACAATTATTATTCCGCAGAAATATTTCTCTCCAACAGAAAATCTCGCTAAAACCATAAGCGACAAGACTTACCAGCCAACATTTTATTAAACTTTTATCGCGTATCGCCCTCGAAAGTATGTTAAACTTCCGTGAAAGCGGGTCCCTCGGATATCGAGATTAATATTAAAAAAAAAAATAACATACTACATCCATTCAATTATATTCATTAACGTCACCGTTAATATATTCCGTGCTCGGATAGGACATGCGAGGAACGTTGTTCGTGTCTGTGCGCGTTATCATAGGTCGCTGAATATTTTAGGTGAAAGTAGGAGCTTACGTTGGCCCATGTTACTCGCTTCGACGAGCTTCTCCCTGATAATACGGCAAGCGTCGTAAACGGATGTGCTCGGGTCGAATTGCATCGTCTTCGTGGCGTTTTTCTCCGGGATGTAGATGCGCAGGGATAGGGTGGCCATTGCGACTGCCTGGGGTGATCTGCGTGCAGGGAAACCACCGGAATCACTCGACTGAAACACAGAAATAAGCTTCGTGAGCGAGCTTTTAAACTGTTTATGCTGCGACCGTGACGTAGCTTCGCACATACGCAACAGACAAAATGAATTCGCGAAATTTTATTTGCCGGGAATCGCGTGCCTCGCCCTTTTTCTTTTTCATGTCTCCATACAGTAGTCTCTCCGTAACTGTCGTCGGAGTCGCCAGATTAAGATTTGTCTCTCTACTCTACCTATCGTGTGTACTAGGTCGGTAGCAGCAAAAACATACCGTTTTTGAAAACATCCGTCCTTGAGGTGAACATACATTAAAAAACCGTTCTGCCAAATAGCTTGCTTCAGGCAGCTGATTTGGTAGATAAGGTTATAACCGGATAAGGTAGACGTGTTTGCTTTGGTTAGAAAAATGGAAAACTTGAAAAATCGTGCAGTCATTTAATATTTACAGTGACTCCCACAAATATTCGGACACTCTTAAAACGGCGATAACTTTTTTGATATTGTACTATACGATTTGAAATTTTTTGGGAAGCTAGAGCAATTAGTTCACTACAGGATGTGAAAAAGAATTTTTCCAAAAATTGCAATTGTTCGGAATTGCAAAAAAAAATACTAAAAGTTGCATTTTACAACTTTTTTATGCGGGCATATATTGTAAATTTAAAAAATACGTTTTGTACACATACAAACTATTATAAACAATAATTAAACTATTATAAACGATAAACAAACTATTTGAAAAACGATATGCATCGTTAAATTGTGAAGTATTCAAACTATTTCTTATTTAATGTACATAAAACAATCCATTAATTTAGTTTCACCGATTAAAGTTTCTAATAATGAGCGGCATTGTTCCGGCGATTTTCTGGGCAACGCACACTATTACGAAGAACGTAACAGAGTTCATGCGGATATACGATTTCCAGTTTACAGTCGAATCAAGTGCAACAAGTTGCAATGGATTCAGCATTGTGTTTTTCGTTCGAGGATCACCGCCTCTGTCTGTGCTCGTAATTATACGCTATATTAAAACGAGGAAAACTTTTTATGTTTTAATTGTTGCAAATTTTCGAGACCTCTCGTATTTTGTTCATTTCAAGTAAATTAATTTCTCGGACATCTGCATTGTATTAGGTTGTCCGAAACGTTTGTCTAGTTTCCAATAACGTGCACAATGTGAATTCAAAGTGGTGTTTCAAGAAACCAAATTGCATCGTTAAGTAAGACGAAGCATAGGAAATAATAAAATATTGAGAAACGGACGATCGCGTTGTTTGCATATACTCGTGTTATCTAATAATATTAAACGTACAAATTCCGAAAGAAACTTTTGGGTCAATCTAATAGAATCAGACAAAGACCCATCTTCTTTCAAGACTCGATAAGAACGAAATAATTGTGAAATTTTATATAATAATCGAGGTTCTACTGAATCGTCAATTGCACGAGCAAACATGCTCTGAATTATGTCATGTTTGGGTTCATTTTAATCAGGAGAATCTCCCAAACATGTTAGTGGAAGTTTCACAGAAAAATTATTAAAAATAAAGATGTTCCGTCATCAGATTGGTATGTCTCTCCGATATATGTATCTGATCCAGTATCATGTTACAGTTCTCGAGGATCGAACTCCTGAGCCTCTCAAGAGGTACATATCCCGTAATAGTGGGGATAAATTTTTCACAAATACCGTGCATATCTCTTTCACACACATCGGGACATTACCGTATTGATCTTTCGCGGCATGATACGTTTCCCATAGAAGTTGTCACAGGGTGCAGTATGGGATTCAGGGAGTACATGGGCGCGAAACCGACCCTGTCACAGAGTGTATATCCGGGCTAATAAAAATAAATTGTGACCAGCTTGGTCCTAATTAAATCGATCCGAGGAAACGAGGCCTCTCATTTGCGCTCTGCGGGGGCCGATACACCACCGTCCTGCTTTATTTGCATCAACAAGTTACGAATAAAGCCGCGCGCGCGTTATACGAATAAATCACCGTAATGAAGACGAGTCGACTGTCTCGTTCCACTCGTGACACGTCTAATTGCTGACGAGAGCACCGACTCGAAAAGTTTCTTCGTTACTACGGAAACGTTATCTCATTTTTTAACCCCTAACTCAACGCTTTCCGGCGTGGGAGGCGTCACATTTTTTAAATAAAACATTAATTTTCACTACCATAATATCTACAAATAAATAAAATTTATCATTTTCAAAATGTGTCTATATCATTACATCTATTAAATGAATGAAAAAGAATTTTTAATATACCACGTTTTTAAGGCGGACTGAAAAGTATAGTTTCTAAAAGATCACATACCTTCAGGATTAAATCACTATAAAAATGTGGAGAGCAACACAGTTCTAGGAAACTTTTAACCAAAAACCCTAGGATAAAACCACGCGACCCAACTTGTCTAAAAAAAAATTAAAAATAAAGAAGATCTTTAGGTGGTGGCCTTCTTTAGCCGAGACACCCCGTATACTCATATTCGATAATGATTGTTGGGTTAATTAATTGGTGGAAACATGATTGTTTCACGAACACCGAAATACGTTTCAACTTCAACCCTATGGGCCAGGGTCGCCAAAAGATGATTTGTAAAAAGGAATTCCGCGCGAGAATGAGAAGGCTGAGCGTGGTTATGTTAATTGAAAACTTGATTAATTACAAAGTTTCCGTGTTGATGAAATAGTTCCGCCAAAGGAGAAGCAGATTATTCGTCTCATCTCGCAGCCCTTGATTCCGTTAAGAAACGGGAGCCAAGAGTGGATTAAGGAATCCGATGTTATGCGGGTTTGTATGCATTCTAAAGCAATTTTACATGGAATTCTGCAGCTGCTCGAGCAATAAATTACAGATTTCTTATCGAGTTTAATTAGACTCGTCAATTTATTTATTATCGAAAACAAATTATTATTATGTAAAGGATGTGTTCTACTGTAAATCTACAACCACGCGAGGAACGTACGATTTGTCAATACAGTACACAGTTTCTTCGTTAAATATTTACTTTGCAATTTTTTTGTTGAATACTATTTATTGTAGATACAATGATAGCCACGATCAAGAATAATTAAGCGAAAAGTAAATTCTTTCAGTTGAATGGTCAATGTACTCGATAATGACTTCTACAATTTCTAATAAAATTTTTGGGTTACCTTGTATGATTAAAAATGAGCATCTAAATTAGAATACCTCTGTTAACACTAGAACTACCAGATCAGTCAAAATGACTGGTTTGACAATTTCATTTTAAAATTCCTACTTCATGTTACATTTTTTTCCCGCAATGATGTAATGACTTTTACAGCAATAACTAAAGGAGTAATATAATGAATTTGATTTTTGTTTAATTTATTCAGAAACAAAATAATTTTGTATCATGACTACTTATACCACTGCCCGTCATTTTGACTGGTACTTCTCTAGGTGGAAAAGTATTCAATAATTTGTTTACTGAACCCGAAATTGTTTATTAGATGTTCAGATAGATTTATTGATGTTTTGCGCAATGTCTTATTTTGGCACCACAACATACACATAAACATAGCTGCGACGTAACGTAACATAGTTATCGATGTTGTTTCACGCGGTCATTTTGTATAAACGTGAGAATTGCGAATATTGAAAATATCTTATTTATTGAATATTTTACTAATTATTTTTACCCTGTTGCAGAAAAGGGACTTGACTTATGTCAACAAGCACTCAGTTCATTCCTTTCTGGTATATCTCAGAATATTTTCTATTTTCTCAGAATAGAGTTTGAAAACGTCAACCAACAAAGTTAAAGACAATTAAGGTGTACGTCATCAGAGGGAACTACCAATAGACTGTGACTTCAACGAAGAAACGTGAAATATAGATTGTATGTAGATCGTTCAATTATTTGATGGCTCGCTATAAGCCCCGTCAACCGTTTCAAAATTCCTTTGAACTGGCCGACAGAGGAAGCCGAACAATAAAAAGGTACCAAAGAAATAGTATTCGCCAAAAGTCGCAATAATAAAAGCGTTCGACACTCTGTGTAAATCGAATTACAAAAACTGAAAGGGCACAAAAGCCTATTGCATAAAGGGAACGTTGCAAACGAAAATAAAAGTCGAAATGCACTTGCAATTTACACCGAGTTAAACACTTTCATCTCTGATCTTTACAAATCGCTCAAAAGGATTTTCGTGAACATCCAATTTGAGAATTGCGATCTTTAAAAATTATATATTTTTAGAAAAGTTTCGCTATAAGTTAAGCTGTAATTTATGAATTTTTATAGAATTGTTGACAATTCAAAGCACGCCTCTTTCTTTGAATTTGTATCATTATCTTGATTCCGACTCGATATTATAGGCCAAGGGGTTGAAGGAAAAGCAAGATTTCAAACCGTTCCGCTTCAGCCAACGAGCCAAGACTAATAAAAACGATCGGAATCAATGACCCACTGCGGATCTAAAAATCCATTTCCGTTCCCGGCAGCTTCTAATCGTGTGGCCGCAAGAAAAATGTCTGATTTCAGAAATATATCGGACACCCACGGGGATGATACACGATATATTGCGGCACGCCCCGCGCCCGAAGAGATCGCCAATTATAGGCTGTTTCGTTCGTTTATTCCGTTTTTTTTACGCGTCCCGTTGGGGGTGGCGGGGGAGGTCGCGGGTGGTCCACACGCATAAATTCGTTGCAAGTACACCCTACTACGCCGATGTAGACTTCCACCCTTAAAGGTTGCCAGGCAACGCAGGTCTCTGACTGTGTCAAACTCGAGCACAACCACCCCAGACTATCCCTTCTTACAACCCCCAGCCTTTCGAACCTTCTCTTTCCCCCTCACTCTCTTACAATTTTCTTTCTTCCATCCTCTAGCCGGACCAACTTTCTTGGTTTCTCTTACCCTCTTCATTCCCAACACTGTATTTCCACCCTTCTTTTCTCAAGTTCTCCACTCTTTCCCTTCCCTTGTCCTTACCCGCTTTCACACTTATTTCGTTTCTCTCCTTATCCACCTAATTTTCACTCTTTGCTTTTCTACTACCGTCGCTTCCCTTCCCCAGCTATCTCTCTCTCTCTCCCTCTAGTTCATTCGTTTAGGGATTTTATTTTTCCCCAGGACCTCAGATTGTGTTTTTCGACAGTGTTTACCGAGCGTTTGTTTCCGACTTGATCTACATACATCTATTAATTTCTTTTCTATTAGAAAAGGGTAGTTCAATTTAAAGGTATTCGTATTGATAAAATTCGCTATCGAGTGTACAATGTCATTAACAATTGGAATGTGCATGTCTGTATGGAGTTTGTAAAGTATTTTAATTGCTGCTACTTACTTAGCATTGTATCGTAAGGTAATATGTACTATTAAGCAGTTATACTATAAGACTCTACAGTAAATAATCTATGCTCTGTCTTAACTAATAAAGTATGTAAATATTCAAGTATTTTCTATATATACCCGAGCCGAGATCAGATTACGCGGCATGTTTACACTGCTCGGAGACCGAGGTAGCTCGAGCTTCGTGGCGCCTGCGGCGTTGACAAGTTTTGGGTAGGCGGACGCTGAGAAATAACGCGACTTTACTGTAATTTTAATAACTCGATCGTTGCGAATGATTTTTTCGATTATTTAAAAAAACAAAAGATGCGCACACATGCGAATGCTTGCAGCAGGCTCGGACGATTTGAAAGACAGTGGACGTGCCGCGGACACGGTTATGCTCGAAGCGAAATGAAATAAATGACGAAACAACCCCCGGCGCGATGCATTATCCGATCCGATGCCGTTCCGCTGCAGAAATTGATTCGCCGTTGAGCAAAGTTACTTCACTCGACCGCGGTACGTCACTTTCCAATTTCCATGGAATGTATTTAGAGGACTGACCTCATTAGCCGCAATTGGGTCAACCCGAGAGACGAGTGCATCCGCGTGGCCACGATATGCACTCCGACACCGACCGGATCATTATTTATATGCTCGACGAGCGTCGTTAACGCGCGGACGCGTTTCACGATCTTGCGAGAGAGAAAATAGAGAGAGAGAGAGAGAGAATAAGAGAGAAAACAGACGGGAAGAACGGAGTCTTCTTGAGAGGGTGGGCGTTGCTAAAATTTTTCGCTTGTCTGCCGACCCGAGTTACCGACTATTCCGAACTGGTCCGATATTAATTACCCGTTAAATTGCGCGTCCCGTTTGTTACGAGGCTGCTCCGGTTCTCGAAATTGTTGCACGTTCGAAAATACTCTCTAGATTTTTCTAGTCGAAGAATACAGGGACCAGAGTCAAAAACAGAGTCGTCAGATTTTAACACTTGTCTCCCCACTCTGCCTTCCCCTTCTACGACGATATTCCCCCACGGTCACGTGACGCGTTTTGCCTCTGTCGTGCATGTGTCGCGTGACTAATTCGGTACGTATTTTATCGATAAAAGTCCCCAACACGGGTCTGCTCAGGATCATTTATACACCAGGGGTATTATTCTTCGAGTTTTGCCAAACGTAGAGAAGGACAAACTTCTTTATTTTTCATTATTTTTCATTATTTTTTTATGGAACTTTCGCCAACATATTCGTGGCCTTTTTCTAATGCAAAATGATACCAAACACGATATAATTTCAACTGTATTTAGTGGTTTAATTGGCGATTAAAGTTTGGGGCGCAACGAAGGACAGCGTATGGGAAAGAAAGAGTCGCGGAGAGTCGCAGCGCGCCGGCACAGTTCAAAGAACTTTCCATACGCTGTTACTCCTCGCGTTCGAAACTTTCATCGTCCATTATACAAGTAAATTTCATCAGAATTATATCATATTTGGTATCATTTTGCATGAGATAAATGCCACGAGTATGTTGGTGAAAGTTCCATGAAAGAATAATGAAAAATAAAGAAGTTGTGACATTCGGATTAGTGTGGTCTCACCGATATACCCGAGCCGTATGAGTCGTACTTCTCGGCGACCGAGGCCTCTCGAGTTCCGTGGCCCCTCAAGGGGGTACACCCCGCACTAGTGGGGATAGATATAGAAAATATTAACTTTTAATTTTTAAGCGATGAATAAAGTTTTTTCAAAGCATTAAAAGTATTTTAATAATTAATATTGTACTCTTAGACTGTTCCCTTTTGTCATATTCACTTTCCAGAGGATAATTCATTATTTTGTACTTCACAAAGAGCGCAGAGATTTATTATCTCGTAATTAATATTCACTGGAAACATTCGTATCACTGTTCTGCTGTAATGTTTTAACGATTTTACATTTACATGCTATCTCCTGGTTTTTAATTGTATGCAAATCATTCTTTGATATTTCTGTAGCTATTGCTTCTCATGCAGCAGTCGTGTAAAAATTGTAACGAAATATGGAAAAGTTGTATAGATTTTGAAATTCTTGTTCTAGTGGTTTGCAATAAATACATTCGTATAAAATAATAACGATATAAAATTAATTATATACAGCAATATATTCGAATATTTTATTATTTTCGGAAAAATGATGCACACGAGAGTTAGGCAACTATGCTTTCCGTCAGAGGTGAATATTAACAGATTTTTTTTCGCACCCGGTATGTATTACATAAAAATATATTTGTTTGACACGTCGACGAAAAATTTCAGCGTTTCTAATAAGGACCATTCATTATACTCGTAGTAAATGTATGCTACAAATAACAATTTCAGAAGTCACAGTTCTTCATTTTACATTCGCGTTATTTAAACATTTTTTCGCGTTGGAATGTATGTGATTGTTATTGTTTTCAAACGCTTTGGTAGTGCCAGTCAGAACAGTGTCTACGTTGCCAGTGAACGCGTTAATATTAGTAAAACGGTAGCTCTGTGTAACATTATACAGATTCTGTTGACGTATTCGTTACGTACCATTGATTGTTTCAATAACGTTACTGACGCAACTGTTGCATTTTTATTTTCACCGAGCTCTCGTCGCTGTCGCATTTTTCTCCGCACAAAAGGAGAATAACCTGTTAATAAAAATTCAAATTTTCGTTTTTGTGTGGCTATACTAGGAGATGTATATATTTATTGAATTAGAAAAATCAATTATAATTCCTTGTGCTGAGAAATTACCAGAAAAATTTTCTTAAATCAAGTACCAATTAAAATGTTCCGATTAATAAAACTTCAAGTGTAAATTTTTGTGCAGCTACTAGGAGGTTATTGAATTAGAAAAATCAATTATAATTCCTAATACTGTGAAAAATTCTCGGAACAATTTTCGAAATTGAAGAAATTTAGATACGAGGACTTGAAAAACAAAGAACAAAAATACAAATTAAATTCTTGTGAATCTACCAGTAGGAGTACCTATATATTTATTGAATTGAAAAATATCTGCGATGGGACGTATAGAGACTAGCGGTAAAAATACGAATGACGACCTTACATACAGCGAGTAAGCGGCGCGGGCGTCGAGAAGGATGACAATGGCAGCCCAAGGCAAGGTAAAGAAATGGTAAGCAGCACGTACCGTGAGTTAACCAAAAACGGATCGATCGTAGCCTCTAAATTTAAACGTCAGTCTCTTTCCGCGGTGATGACGCCTGACGAGAACTAATTGAGGGTCCGTCGATTGGTACTAGGTAACGAAGACACGATTATGCACGCTCTACAAGATTCGGTAATCAGGGGTTCATTCTCTTAATGGATGCTGGCATACGTGCCAATCACGCGGACCCCCGCTGTTGATACAGTCGAGCATGAAAAATAACGTTTCGCCCTCGTTTAACCCGCTGTTTAAACCCAAACGAACCAGCCAGTTCAATTTTACCAATCACTATACATAAATGCGAGGGTGAATCGAATGTAAACGAGATTCTACGGGGTCGCACCGGTGAATAATGGCACATGTGCCTGCGGCAATGTTCACTATACTGTTTCAGGAACATTTTGCTGTTCCAATTTAAAATCGAATTTCGAGAAAATGCTAAATAGTTGACTGCACGTAATTTCGATTCGGGTCTAACGTGTCGATTACCAAATTCCTCCTAAAAGAAACTAAATATAGAAATTATCGGGACTCTGAAGGAGGGGTAGGTAGGGAGAATGTAGAAAAGGACAGCGAGACTCTCTACATCTCTTTCTTTCCCATACGCTGTCATTCCTTGCGCCCGAAACTTTCATCGTCAATTAAGCCACTAAATACAGTTGAAATTATATCGCGCCTGCTCTTATTTTAATCAGAAAAATGCCACAACTATATTGGTGCAAGTCCCATAAAAAAATAATGATAAATACAGAAGTTTTGTAATTGGATTAGTACATAGTAGTTCACACCTCTCATCTATACTTTATAATCCTTCGAATCCGGGAAAAACTAAGCTAGTTTTTAAATAAAACGGAAATCGAGAACTTTATTTCGTTACAGGCATTGCTGTTTTAATTCTTATACATTTTGTGACACTTCAGAACAGAAAGATTTATTACAATCACTACTATTTTAACTTTTGCACGTAAGTTAAAGAATTTTTTATGGTTAAAACGTTGTATTATAATAAATAGATTTTAACATACTGTTTACAAAATGTAAACAGGAGTTTTCTAATAGCACACAATACTGTTAAGAAATTTCGAAATTATTCTAATAAAGATATTGATATTGAATTCCGTTTAAGACTTTCACAAGAGTATTATAAAAAGTTAACACCTATTTTCAGAATAAATTTCCAATAAATTACGTACAAGGGTGTATATCGCAAACGATTGCAAGTAAAGCGATAGAAATCTGTAACGTGGAAGAGTGTTTTTGAATCGAATGGCGTTCATCGCGATGTTAATATTGAACAGTCCCGTTTACTTCTTTCCCCATCGTGCCTCGGATATAGGGCAAACAATCTACAATAGTTCACTGTTGAAGCCTTTGCTTCTGTCTGGCTTTCTCGCACACGCTTTGTAAATTGCACAATCTCACTTGAACTTTGCGTGTATCGATTCACACCTTTGACTTCAGAACCCATTCCGCGACGCGAGTGTGCGTGCCACAGACGAAAAGTGTATTCTGACAAGTTTAAACAACTTGCACAATCAATTTACGGCTTCGGTACACAATGTCGTGTGCAGCAACAATGGTAGTTGACAATTTTCTTAAAATCTTCTTTTACATTGCCAGATTTTCCGGGTAAACTTTACTTTACCGGACTCAAAATTTGGGCCTTTGTCTTATAAATTATGATGTATTTGGTATGTAATCCGGTAGATTTGTACCCCGGTCGGCTGCAGATCGAATTTCGATCTTATAGGATCAATGGTTCAGGAGTTAAGCTTGCTTAAAGTTGAGCATTTTTCAATGTTTTTGACAGGTAAGGGCGCCGCCATATTGTAGTGTCGCGCGCCGCTTACCGAGCAGAGCCGCTAGGTGGCAGTTGGTGATTAGTCGGGGGGGAGGTAAGCGGCTCGCGGTTGTCACTACAAATCAATATGGCGGCGCCCTTACCTGTAAAAAACACTGAAAAATGCACAACTTTAAGCAAGCATAACTCCTGGAACCATTGATCCTACAGGATCGAAACTTCGATCTGCAGCCGCCCCGGGTACAAATCTAACAAAGCTCGGCCAATACCACCGCCGCGATGGAATTCGTCCGCTGTAATAGTCGCGCTCTGATTGGTCCGTGTTTTTCGTTAACAACTCTTCAACGAAGCCTCGCACAGCATTTTCGCAAAGGAAAAAATTACTTCGTATGACCTCAGGAATGACTCCTTTCAAGCACAACATTTTTGAGACATCCTGTGTGCAATACATTCTTTCCAGAACTGCAGAACGTCACATTTTTCAACGAATAGTACCAATCGTTGATAGACCGAACAGAACGGAAGATAAAACGCAAAATGGAAAGTGCATTTGTCAACAACGTTGACCGAAACATTGCAGATTGTTCCACTTTCGTCCCGATGATCAAAGACCATCGAGATTGCGGAACCACTTAGAGCAATTTACTTTCGTTCGCCGCAGTACTTGGTGCTGCTCTCTATTCTAGGCGATCTCGAGGCGTCGAAAGCAACGCCGTCAGCTTTTTTAACTCCATCGTCGCCTTATGAGCTTCGTCTTTTTCCAAACCACCCCCGTCCGACAGCCCCCGCGCGACGGAAATCGTTCGAGACCCATCCCCGCTGCCTGTCTGCGCCACCCTTCAACGCGAGAACGAGCTCGACGTGTTTGTGGCCATCGACACGGTGGCCCAAAATAAATTTGCGCACGGTCCAGAATCGATAGTTGCATTATTTAACGTCAACTTTCTCTATTTACAAGGCATTTTTTTTTAAATACAGACACGTTTTCGACAAAAATATGGCGATGGAGATCCGTAATAGAGTTTGACAAATATGTTGTTAAATTCCTTTCTATTTTGCATAAACATCCGCTGTCTACTATTCTGATACAGGCAGGGGAGGGGGGGGTAACTTTGTTCCCCTCAATTCGAGTCAATTCCCCTCATCTGGCGGGACTCTGAGTGTAAATATCGATGCAACGACGACAGGACCATTTCGCCCGCCTAAATATTGATTCCGATGGCACAGTTTTTCTTCGCGCCGTCTTCCCTCCGCAACCCCGTCAAGAGTTCGTAAAGAATGACCCCCGACCGTAAGTATCTACCCTGTTACCAGCTGTTCGAATGACTTATTAACTTACACCCCCGGGAAAACCGGCGCCCCACTGTGTTTTTCCAAGAAACTTTCCGACGTCTTTCAAATAACCGAACCCAACTTCTCCGCACGGCCTTTGATCTCACCGCGAGAAGAAACACCCGGCAACACCTTTTATTAAATGTGCGCTCCCGTGTTCGAGTTGTTATGACAATTTGTAATTAACAAACACGAACCAGGTGGCCGTGACTAATTAAATGTTCGTTATGTAATTCTTTGTTGGCTTTAAAATTATACAATGAGAGGCGGTTGCGTAACGCGTGTATTATTTGACTGTAAAATTTCAAGAACCGTGTGAAAATTACTTTCACTCGAAAACGGTACGAAGCTGTTGATATTCATGATCAAAAATTAATTTTTTCTTATCTGTGAATTAATTTGGGTGAAAATGTTTGTAAGAAATAAATCACGATTAAAATTGCCATTACAATAAATCCTGTATGAACGTAAAAAGGAGGCCGTACACGTTGAATGCAAAACAAATATCCCCTCAACTGTAGTAATCTGATCCCGGCTCGGGTACATCGGTGTGAACCACTACTAATCGAATTACAAAACTTTTTTATTTTTCATTATGTTTTATGGGACTTTCGCCAACTTATTTCTGCCATTTTTCTGATTAAAATGACACTAAACACGATATCATTTCATACTTCACATGTACAGTAAATATGGGCACAATTGTATCTCGTTTGGTGACATTTTAATCAGAAAAATCTCACAAATACCTTGATAAAAGTTCTGTAAAAAAGAATGAAAAATTAAAGGTTTTGTATTTGCGTTACCAATGCAATCGATACGTAGGCCTTTGATCTATGCCGAACGCTGCGACCCTCGCGACTCTTTCTTTCCACATGCTGTCCGTCTTTGCATTCGAAACTTTCATTGCATATTAAACGAGTAAATATAATCCCAATTCCATCGTGTTTGGTCTTGTTTTGAAAAGAATGAAGAATAAAAGTTTTTGTAATTGCGTTACCATTGCAATCGATACGTAGGCCATTTTTCGATAGGGTCGTGTTTCCTTGTAGCGCGATCGACCGCCCAAGGGGGAATCCCCTAGTATGTAGTGGGGATAAAAAAGTCACATCAATGGCGGGAACACTAACTTTTAGTGGTGACTCTGAGACACCATCCGAGCGCTAAGGGTTAAATAGTGAGGCAAAGGGTTAACAGTGACACGCGAATGAATTTACCTGCCATTTTATCAAACACCGTGGGACATCGGACGTCACGTGTGCAGGTCGTCTCCGACGGTGGTTTCTCACGCACGAAAAGTTCCAACACCGAATCGCACCCATTGTTCTTTCGTTTTTTATTTGTTTACACGGTCTCGCAGAACACCGTCGGAACGGTAATTCGAGCCATCACCGGACACTGTAACGCTCGATTCAATTCCCGGCCTCCCGGTTCGATGACGGCCGTCCGTTAAATATAATCGTCGTTCGATTCGTAAACGTCACTCGCGTATTATCGCTGTCACGGCTTAACGAAGAGGCCGATTAACGATCGACTCGCGTAACCGCCAACGGATGAACGCTTTGCAAATCAGAAGAAAGGTGGAAATGGAAAGATTGTCCGCCCGGTTCTAAAGGTACACTCCCATTCACAAGTCGTCGCACAGTGTCGGCCGTTTCTGTATAAAATCGGTGGGATTAAATCAACAACTTTCGTGTCGTGGAATATTGGTTGACACTAGGTCTTTTCGTAAGCTACTTGATCTAAGTAAAATATTTTAGGTCGAGCTAAAAATCGGAAAATTTGTATGCAGGCTAATACGGTAGTGTTTGAGCCAGGAATAATAATATTCTTCATTCGAGGTGCCCCAAATATTGTCATTTAACCACACAATATAAACAAATTTTTCATAAAACATTAATTCCGATTTGTATCGATAGTCACACAAGTTAACGTACTTATTTAAACAATAAAATTATGAATAAAATACGTCTCGCTGAAGTATAAAATAATAATGGAATAAAATTAAAGAAGTATACTTTGTGCAACAATCTTCCAGAAACGTACGAGGGTTATCTTAAGTATAATAAACATTAACCATTTATTGTCTTATTGTTAATCCCTTGACATATAACATCTTTTCGGACTCACAATATGCATTTCAAACAAAATTTATTATTTATTTATTACTCCAGAGTCCGGGTCTGTTTTGACCCAGTGTATCAAAATCGTTACCGTAATAAAAAGATTGACGTGTCTACGACAAGTACCTTCAAAAATATGTTTTCAAAAATGGATAAACCGTCAGCTCGATGACCACAGAAATTAAGTGAGATTAAAGCAATTTATTTAGTGAAACGAAAACTGAGATTTATGGCGTTGTATGGTTTTTCAATCGGTTTATATTTCACAGACCATAAGCCAATTTTGAACACTCTACCACCTGTCACTGGAGAAATCCATTTTTGGGTCAGGAGAAATACTCCCGTCACCCAAATATGGATGACACCCCGTAAAGTGATAACACTACAACCACGTCAAATTGATGAGCACCACACTTTTGAGATTACAATTATTGAGATTGGAAAGATGCATTTGTCGGCAATTATTTGAATGTAAAATTTTATGCATTGACGAAGTGCTTTACGTAATGCCTAACGTAAATATTATATATTTATTCATTTATACATTCGTGTACTGACTAATTCGAACTGTAATCTTGGATTTATTAACAAAGAATTCGCGATAACAATATTTTCTTTAAGAAAGCAGTATTGAAATCTGATAAGATAACATTCTAATGTACACTGCCTCTTAAAAGTTTTCAACATGTTGAAACTTCGAAAGAAATGAATTGTTTCTTAAAAAGTTATAACTAAATCAGATAACTATATTTCAGAACTTTTTTCAGTATTGTACTATTGTCAGTTTAAAATAAAAAACACTATGGATGCTGAACATCTGGTGTCTAAAAATTGTTTCAAGAAAATAATATTATTTAATGATACAAATTGAAGTCAAGAGGGGTGCTTTGATTTTTCAACAATTCTATAGAAATTTACAAATTACAACTTCGTTTAAAGAGAAACTTTTATAAAAATATATAGAATAAAAAATTATATTTTACAGAGAAATTCTCATTGAAATTCAAACGCAGAAATTTATAAATAGATTAAAAATACAATTTCATAGAAATCTATAAATGGAATTTTAATTTTACAGTGTTCTAATAAAACAAACGGGGTCCTTTGAACCCGTAATTATTTCTACTACGTCGAAGAACACTTCGCAGTGAACGAATCGTCACCGAAACACGAGTGCACCGAAGGAAAAATCGAAATATCAATTGCACTAACTGCAGTCGATGGGGACAGGAGTAGATAGAGAGTATCGTACAAATCCATTTAAAAAATTGAAACTTCTACCCGCAGGTGCATCCCTATATTTGCGGGAAAAGTACGGCACTGAAAAGTTCGATCCCGTCAAACTTGTATTTAACTTCCTCGACCGCTGTTTTTCGTCCGCTCTTTGATAAACAAAAATACTGTTTTTGGATTGCGCCATTTACTTCTAAATTTACTGAAATAAATAATCGGGTAACCTAAAAAAACACACACACAAACACAGTTATAATTTAGATCATTAAATAATAATTCATATTAAAATTGATCATTCGTAACGATACGAATATTACATTTCAATAATAAACTTTTCAGCCAATGAAGCGTGTTGGATTTGATGACTGATCAAACACGGCTTGTCGGCAATAAAACTTAATTGGAACAGTGTTTAATGTTTCGCGGAATTAAAATCTTCCCATACCTAGAACTTCAATAAGAGATCCCTCGATTTGACTTTGACCATAAATATTCCGCCAGCTCAGGAAAAACGCATATTTTAAATTTTCATTAAGGGCTCAAATAGAAAAGTTTCAAAAAATTGCCTTTTTTATTTTTGCATGTAACCTTGTAAATTATAATTTTTATAAATTCTTTTTTCGCATATCATTTCGTAAACCAATGCTTCTAATTGATTATAAAAAAGCAGGTCGTTTGGTACAATTATAAAAAAGTCATTAGTTTTTAAAAGGTGTACGAATACTTTGTACACCCACTATAAATAGTAGTCGGTAAATATTTCCTTAAAATATGTTTCGCAAACTCGCGTAGTAAGTTTCGAATTAACATAATGCTGCTGGAGACGGCATTTGCAACCGACCGTGCTACTCCTTACGACGTGGCGATTGTTCACTGTTAATATTTCGCGTGGAGGGCGGTGCAATTTCTCGAAAACGGGATGCAGAACGCCATTACTTCTTCATGAATAGAAATTGTACACGGTACAGTGAGACTCCCTTATAAAGGGTTCACTTATACTCGAGATGTACGTCTAACCCCTTAATGCTCGAATCTGTTTAACCTAATCGCGCGTTATTTAATATGGCCGACGATAAGGAGCTTAATGCCGCCGGCTACCAAGTATAATACACTTTTGCAAACAAACTGTATGCAGATTGTGTACGAAACGCTTTTTCTTCTTGCTTGAATCACCGCGACGAATGTTTAAACAATAAACAACGACAACGAAACGCAGCTTAACACCGTTCAAAACAATTTGAAAGGCTATTCCATTATTCTTCACTCTTCAATAAATGTCTATGTAGCTCCCGTATCTTTAAATTAATGCAGACAATTTTCATTTTGCATAAAAATCCACAGTCACTAGCTAAAAAGCGTTTCATTATATGTATTCGTACTTCAAATTATCGTTGCCATCTTCACATATTATACTTTAGCTACCTGGTGTTAACGTATTAGTGAATATCAATAATTTCTGAAAGTACGGACCTACAGACTTATTTCAGTAACTTTCTTAATAGCAATAGCCCTCGCGAATCAATGAATTACGGCGACTGATATAATCTAATTGCATCTTTTAGAGTTACCATTTCAAGAAGAGTTCTAGCTTCTATTGTATTTTACGTAGCGCAGTGCTTCAGTATTATGCACTAGGTTTCCGATATATAAATTGTTAAGAACCACAAACCTCTTCTCCACAATGCAGAATAGCACCGAGAACACAGCAGTGAAACCTCCGGTACGCAAATTCACGTAGAAGACACAACAAAAGCCTTCATCAGAGCCACAAACCTGTGCCACATCAAATTACGGCCAACAATCGGGCGCATAATGCCGCCTAAAAACGGGGATCGGAATTTTTCGAGAAATAATCGAAGCCAGTGATAAGCAAGCACAATAGGCCCCCATGAATCAGTGACAAAAGCATCCCAATTATTCGGATGCGGAGCCCGGGGCTGCGCGACAAATCAACCGCGTCTGTTTTCAATTTCCGCGATCATTTCGAAGACCGGACCGGTTAGAATTTTCCGTAGAGAGCCAGAGAGCGAGAAATGGAGAGAGACAGAGAGAGAGAGAGAGAGAGAGAGAGAGGGTACATTCAAACGGATCACACAGAATAGACAAAAGAGTATCACCTGGAGTGTCCAACAGCATCAGAAGGCGGCTGAGGAGTCTGTTTTCAATTTCCGCGATCATTTCGGAGACCGGAACAGGAAGAATTTTCCGTAGAGAGCGAGAGATAGAGAGTACATTCAAACGGATCACACAGAATAGACAAAAGAGTATCACCTGGCGTGTCCGACAGCATCAGAAGGCGGCTGTGGAGGCCGCCTCATCCGTTCTCGGATGAGGTTAAACGCGTCGAGAAGGAGCCACTGGGATTGAACGCGATCCCCGATCGTTCGATCCAGAGTCGGAACGCGTGTTCGACGTGGATCGAGGTTATAATGGCCGATACATAGATGGAACAGCGTGGAAGCACGCACCGGGGCCACGATCGGCTGAATTGCTCGCCGAAATAACACAGAGGTACGAGGAGGACGCGTCGTTTCACTGCCGATACGAAACTGAATGCGTCGCGGTCCGAGTTAAGGCTCGAATGTAACCGAGAGGATTGTTGGGGAACCACCCCTCGTACCATAGGGGAAGGTAAGGGAGAGCCGAGGAGAGAAAGAGGGGCAACGGTCGACAGGGGAGGCTCCGGTGAATTCACGTTGGGGATGCTCCGGAGCTTCTGCGCACTACTGCCCCAGTAACACACCCCCGTAAAACGGCTGTGGAAAATTCGAACGGCGTGCAAGCTGGAACAAATTCTCCGCTCTCGCTCCGGGAACTGTGAGAATCGGGACTTAGGCGATCCTCGACCTCAACGCCTGATCGAATTTTTCGCGGCGATCTCTAATGGCGCGGAATCATTACCCGCCCCGGAATTAAACCAAGATTTCGTTAGCCTCGGCGGCGAGCCATCTAACGGGATGTTTTGTTTTATTTGTGTCTTTTATTTCTTGTCTGAAATACAGTGCTGTGAATAATTATCCCAACAAAAATATGCTGTAAACAGGAGCCAAGTTCCTATGGCCGTAAAAAGTTGCGAGATCAAACAAAATACGGCCAAGTTCGTTAGCTTAGAAATACCTCTTGCAATACTGAAAAAAGCGTTTGTAAAAATTAGTTTCAAAGAACGCTATTTAATTTTTACAGAGTCACATGGAAGGCCAAATTATTCAAACAATTCAAACAAAGCACAAATGTGTGCTTGAATATTGAGTCTATTCGATCAGTTTCTATGGAAGCGTTCTTATAATTGCAGAAATTGTACGATTTTAAATAATAATGCGTATAGAAGTTTACTTTCATTGCACACAATACGAGGTCATGGTCGTCATAAATGTGAGGTGTTCGCTGCGAGCGTGTTAATGTTAACATGTGTATGTTTCTATATTCGTATCCTTTGCATTATACTCGTATAATATACAGACCATGAACTTTCTTCAAAAGGATCTTCTATTTAAAATATGGATCACAGAACTTTTGTTTAAAAAAGCATTTCCATAGCTGGAGTTTCAAGGAGAACAGATAAAAAACAACTGCTCGAAAGTAAAAGTTTTAGTTTAAATAGAATCCATAAAAGAGATACGAATAAAAATGTTACTCTGACAAAGAAATTTTGTTCATCAATGTCAGGAAAGTTCTCAATCATTGTTACAAATACTGTATACTATTCAATGAATTGTTACAATATTAAATTAATGATTAATGTCATTTATTTGTGTTTCTGTTATGCAATATTTTTTAATAAACATTCAATAATAATAATAATAGCTAGTTGTTAGCTGTTTCACTATGCAGATTCTGAAATATTTGTTCCATGAGATCACATTTTTTAAAAATTCGTAGAAATAATTTTTCTTCTCGTTTTTAATATTCATCTACTCCATCATTTTTCACTTACATGATCATTTAGCTTCTTCAATGTTTTTATGATATCAATATTTCCCTTTCAATGTTTTTATAAAATATTTTTTTTAAACCGTACCGTAAGCTTTTGCTAAAAAGCTACTGTGCTTTCGTTGGGCACATTGTTATTGCCATTAATAATCTCTTTTTTAGACATTTTTTAAAGAATTGAGCAAGCTATTTCTACTAATGCTATCAATAACGTTGAATTAATAAAAAGATTATATTACATGAATATTTCAAGAGAAATGTAAACAAGTTTTTAAATTAAAATATCATCGTTACCATTACAGTATTTTAAATTTTCGATAAAAAGATTACGTTATGCGAATATTTGAAAAGAAATTTATACAATAACTTTTCCAATTAAAATATCATCTTTACCATTACAGTTTACCTTTTAATTTCCACTGCAAAGAGCATGCTAATGTTTGAAAGGGAATTTGTGCAATAAGTTTTTCAATTAAAATGCAAAGTTATCAAAAAAGTGAATTTATCCAAGTTTTGAAGTTAAGCACATAATTACTAAAAATTGAAAAAGTATCACAGGAAAGTGAATATAGCCAAGTTTTAAAATTAAGCACTCAAGTTATGTATCAATTAAATTAAAATAAATTTTTAAAAAATACCACGTTTTTAAAACAGACTAAAAAGTATAAAATAATTTAAATAAAAATAAATTTTTAAACGCAGACTAAAAAGTATAAAATAATTTTTCCTAGCCCCATACACGTTCCTAACCCCATACAGATTGTGAATTTTGAATAGCTATGAAAATACTTGTTTTAAAAAGATTTAAAACAAGAAACGTGGTCCAAAAGAAAAAGTTTTAAAAAATGCCTTTTTTATTTTTGCACATAACCTTGTAAATTATGATTTTTGGGAAATCTTTTTTGCACATCATTTCATAAACCAATGGTTGTAATTGACTATAATGAGTCAGGTCGTTTGGTACAATTATAAAAAAGTTAATTTGTTTTAAAGGGCGTTCGAATACATTCGTTACCCACTGTACATATGTACATCGATCCACCGTGTCGCCGAGCTGAGGAAAGGACGATATCTTTCCATCAAGCGTTATTTCCCCGTAATGATCGCTCTTCATGAAAATCAATTTGGGCCAATCATCGCGGGAGATAACAATCCGGTGAACCCTATTTTCCGGCAAATTATAATACTTGTGGCCATCTTTCCTAGGTGACACACAATACGGCGCATAATTACAATTTGCAAAGCCGCTAATTGGGTATGAAACCATGGGGTTCGTTTGACTGAAACCCACCACACACACTGATTTATCCCGACGGCCGATTAAATTGTGGTTAAAAAAGATACACGGAAATCCCTCCATTGTGACCATTACCACCCCTTTCTACCCTCCTCCACCTTTAACCCTCCAACCTACCCCGCTGTTCCGACAATCTCTCTCGCAGAAGGGAGAGCCGGGGAACATTATACTATCTGATTTCAAGACCTTACAGATCTACTGTCACAATCCACCCTTGATAATTGAGTTTCTTATCTTGATTATTTCACGGCAATCAATTTTCAGCCGGGGAATCGAATTACAACGCGGCAAAAGTTCGATGACAATTTCATCAATTCGCTTTTTTTTCTGCGATACAACGCTTACGGACGCGACGCTCGCGCTATAAATTCCGTGAAACATGTTTATCGGGCTTCAGTTTTTCCATTCGATTATTTACCGACGTTGCACCCCTTTTTCGTGGATTCAAAAGAAATCGATTTTACTAACGATTTAATTATGTTATCGCAGGTGTCACACATGTGTGACGACTTTAAGAAAATACAATATATGTTAATATAAGTAATACATATACAGGGTGTCCCAAAATTCCTTCAACAGCCGGAAATGGGAGGTTCCTGAGATCATTCGAAGCAACATTTTCCTTTGCAAAAATGTTATCCGCGGCTTTGTTTCGGAGTTATTAACGAAAAATACGGACCAATCAGAGCGCGACCTAGACGCGAGTTGGCACCCGATATCCTAAAATATCATTTCGTAATCCAATGCTTCTAACTGATTATAAAAAATCTAGTTTTTAAAAGGTGTACGAATACTTTGTACACCCACTGTACGTGTCTACAATAAAAATGGTGTTCGAAGCGTTTTGCTAGAATGTCTTTCTGTACCGTGAAGTTTGACACGGAACGGGTCTTAAATCAAGAGTAACGTAGATCGTATTATAGCAGTAGAAAATAATCGACCGGCACCACCCGGTGTTCCGTCGAAGAGCAGACACGTGTACAGCGCACAACTGGGTTCGTACTCACCGAGGCAAACGCATTTTGCACTGGTCTCTGGCCGGCTTCCCCTTGGATCGGAGGATCATAGCCTCCTCTTCCGCTGGCCGGATGTTCGGAACGAAACGGCACAAAGCTGCTTCGGAATTCTCCAAATACTTCAAATTCTTTCCCCCTTCTTCGAGACGATTATCGGAGCGCGTTGGAACACTCGTTTCAATTTCGTGGAACGAGGAGAGGTTCTCCTCGAGGGTTTGCGAGGGGCTGGTTGGTTGGTTATCAGGGATTCGAAAAGGCACGAGAGGGGACGGACGGGGTTTCCTCGTCGAATTTTTGTTAAAAATTAAACGAGTACGGGGTAAGTTTGAACGACGCTCAAACTCGAATTAAGGCAACTGGTTCGCGGGGGCGGGCTCGAGGCCAATTCGTGGAGTGTAAGCTCGAAAACGAGAATCTCGCGGATCGACATTTCTCTTTTTGCTGTTTTTTTTTTCGTTTTCAACTTTTCAGTCTCTCCCGAACGGAGGAGAAACGTCGAGGAATTTTTTCAGTTTTTTTTGTTGTTGTTGTTGTTTGTTTCGATTGAAAAGATCACAGTTTCGTTAAGGCTCTAACCGACAGTCTACGGATTCGCGCGGGAGACGTAGAGAGTCGCGAAAGGTGATGGGGAGAAAGCGTTGCTTATTGTCACGAGTTCGAATCTGGACGGCAATTTAAGGCACGGGGGGAGGGTTTTCGGTCGCGACAGCCCTGCATCGAGCACCAATGACCAAGCGGGAACTCGAGGAGTACCCGGAGAACTGAAACCCGAACGCGAGCGGCAAACCGGAAACGGAAACGGTCTCGGAATGTGTCCTCGGGAGAAATGAGAAACTGAGACTTCGGAGATTACGCACTGTGGGAGAACTTGGGTTCGACTGATTACGGGGAGGATTGACGCGAGAAAAACTATGCGGGGGATTTAGGGTCTCCAGGAGGGGCCAGAGAGAAGAAGAAAGAAAATACGAAACCGCGGGAACTGAACGACTCACCCCCACCGGAGAAACTGGAGGAGACCAAACCCACTGGTCGAGGTTGAAGAAAGAATTGTTGAACTGTTGCGAACTGTTGATGGTCGGTGGACGAGTCACAGAGAGAATGAGGAGATAAGATTTCGTGGAGGAACCAAGGGGAAAGGAGCGAAGTGTGGAACAGGCTTGGTACTCGTGTGCCGAGGGGATGATGCGAGGGCGAGGACTAGGACGAGAACAAGGATGCTACCCCGACGGCTGTCGCCAAAGAAGTGATAGGTCTGCGGCCTTGCGCGCGGTACCCAAACCAAAGACACCACCGGAGGATGCACATGCGCTGATATACCATCACCGGCTTCGCGTCGCGATTGGTCGACGCTGCTGGTGGTAGTTTTCCTTCTACCCCCACCAGACTGACTCGCATCTTGCAACCCCTCTCGAGTATCATGGCACATGCACACACACGCGCCGACACGGAATAATTCGTCTGTTGAAATTTCAGTTAATAACAGTTGTCTTCCGATTCGATATCTCTCTCCCCCTCTAGTCCCCCTCTTTTTTCTCTCCCAATTGCAAGTTTAGGGTTTACCTTGCGGTCCACGCTAACCCTCCCCGTGGTACTGTCGAATATATTCGACATCCTCCACAAAGGCGACCAGGCATCTCATTTGTCAGGTGAAAAATATTATTTTTCCTGGCTTAAGCGCTATTATAGTAGTCTGTGTACATACAAATTTTCAGATTTGTAGCTAGACTCGAAATATTTTGTAGAGCATTAACCCTTGCTGAACAACCATTTTCCCTGTTGCTGCAATGATTAGAATTTCTTTGTTATCGTCCACTTTGACTATAGAAAATGTGTGTTGTGTATCCACATCGTCTTTGATGTTTAACCCACCACTAAAAATTGCTGTACCATTATTCAAAATATTGTTTACATTGTTAAACATGTTCGTAAAAACAGCTCCGAGTGCAAAGGGTTAAATATTGATGATGAATTGTTTGAACGATTTATTTCGAACATAAGGATTAGAGCAGGGGATTAAGATTAACCCTCGTACGTTTTTGAAAGGTAGTTGCATACAGCATGCTTCTTTAATTTTCTTTCATTATCGTTTAATTTTATGAATGTGAAACTGAAATAATAGCTGATAGAATACTTAAATGTATAGTAACTGATTAATAGACTGCGGATTGTCATGCAAAATAAAAATGTTTTACATTGATTGTGGGAAGCAGGATAACATCAAAACTGATTTTATCCCCTAACTGACTTTGTTACGTCCAAATGGCATTGCAACATTCATGAATTTTTAAAATCCTTGACCGTTTTATATTCCACACAACCAATTTCTTCATAATTGCATAAAGATCCGCAGTCTATTGATTAGATACTTTTAATCATCTAAACAGTATTTTGAATAATGGTACTTAGCACTGCTCGAGTGCTAAGGGTTAAGTATTGGAGGAGGTGTTACGTCAATTTCATATCCATAAAATAAAAGAAATGATGTACATAGAATGGAATTATTTTGGCGAACTTTTATTTCTTAATTATCGTATAAACGACAAGGCTGCACCTAAAATTTATATACTTTTATTCGAAATTGTTTAAACTTTCATATAAAACAAGTCCGATGCTTAACACTGTTGTACATTTTTTTAAAAACTTTTTTAAATAATGCTGGAAATCTAATTAAATAATGAAAACACGCCTATTAATATAGATATAAAACATTTATTCAAACCTGTTATATAAAGCTCTATAATGAGTTCTTAGAATAATTAGTTTCACTTTGAATTTCAGAATTTTGTCTTTAGAACGTTACCCTCGGTTACACAATTATCTGAAATGGATAATATTGTGGATCTTGATGGTTTCGAGTATTCATACTTTATAGCCAAAAAAGTTTTTCAAAATGTTGAACTTCGAAAATTGACTTTTGGCTAGTAAAATCGCGTTCTCGGACCACTGTGCGTCGCGGGGCACGAGGCAAGATGGCGGGGGCAGCAGATCGACAGGAAGTTTTCATAACAATTTCGGTAATTTTCCTGGGGTCGAATTTAAACAAGCAGGCGGACAAAAGGTCCAGGACGAAAATCGAGCCCTATCAGAGGAGGGGCCGCAAAGGGATGGTAATGCGAGTCCGCGGGTGGGAGGGAGGTCGCAACGGGGGTGGGAGAGTGTCACTCAGGAGCACGACGTGTAAGAGAATGGTCACCATCCCGGGGGGTGAATTGAGATGTACAGGCAATTTATGCAGCAGCACTTTCGTTCGGAAGTCAGGGAGTTGACCATGAATGCTCGCAAACCAGCACGGGGACGATAACACCTCGCTTCCTTTGCACGGAACAACGTGATCTTTCCTCTGTCGAGGATCCATCTCTATGCTGCAATCTCTCAATTATCGCACGAATTTCACGAATCGAATACTCGCGATTGTGGTACGTAATGTTTCGAATATGTTTGAGTAAACGTAGGAGACACTGTATATTTGTTATATTTTATAGAAAAGATGCTGCTTATTCGGTTCTCCTGTTACCATAATTCATAATAGGACTATCATGAACGTAAAGTTTGAAAATCTTTTCCGAATAAACATTCTAATTGCCGTAAGAATAATGTACGGTGTTTTATCGTTTTGTTAAACTTTACGGCGACGTAAAATTCCTCCTCGAGTGTTCATTCCACAAATTCGCTTTCATTCATTAAGTGGTTTAGACGAAAGCCAGCGAGATGTCATGGCACAGGGGATGATTCACCCTTCCAGGACAAAAATGAATTAGTTCCAGAGGAGAGGGAGGATTGAAGCGTGAAGCAGTGTAATATTCTCCATGAATGAAGTAAAGACTGCTTTATCTCCTTCTCGGAAGAAAATATTGAATCGTCATCGAGTTCTTAAAGCTTCTGATACTCTTACTTACTAGAATGTTATTCAAAAGTACGAAATATCATTTATAATATCGAGCTGTCACTGTAATATGCTCGTCTCCATTAACTCTAGCCATTGCTCCTTCCTAATTAATCTCCGAGTTTTATCAAATAAAAAGCATTCGATCCGACTTGTTGATTCAAAGAGGAGACGTTTTCAGTGTTGAAATAATTATTATAAAACATGTGAACGACAAGCTATTATAAGCGGATTTTCATGCGAAATAACAATTTTCTACACGAATTGCAACAAACATAATCATTAGTTTTTTACTTATTATTGGACACACAGAATGGGTTACTTCGATCGTTCTAACAGTAGAGCTGCGGAGCACTAACAGTGACAGTGTCCAATAATAAATAAAAAAATTATTAAATAAACGCCGGTGGATAGCGTATCGTCAATAAGGATTGATTGTTCAATTTTCTTTCTTCGTGAACGTTTTCTCGTGAAAGTGATCGCGAGGGGGGCTCAGCGAGAAGGATCACTGAAACATTTTTAAAGGAGCCACGAGGTGGTCCCGCACAATTGCAAAACACGACAAGGGTTGATATGGTTTATTCTGTTACAGGAAGAAGCATGGGGACAAGAGGAAGGGAATAAGAGCACGCCGCGCTCCGTGCCGGTTCCCTTTAGGGACAAGGCTAAGAACCCCGCAGCGCGTCTCCCTTTTTCTCGGTTTTTGTCCACCTCTCTTCCGTCTCTGTTATTTTCTTGATTCGACTGTCCCTTTCGGAGCCATCATGCCTTATCGTGGTGGCGTCAATCATTCTCTCCGTATACGGTCAAACTTATCGTTCGATTAATCGCAATGACAATACGCCTGTCGATCCAAGTTACCGCCCGCCCTAAATCCATATGCTTGACTCTCGATGCAAAATTTTGTTCCCCGAGCCCGACTCTCGTTTAACGCACTCTGCCCGGCTGCGGGTCCCACTGGATGATACTTTCGTGTCCCGACGTTCGTACCGTCGATGGATCACCCAATCCAATCCCGTCGTACTCGAAGCTCGCTGTACTCGAGCTGTAGAACCGAGTTCTTTTCAATTTTGGGAAAATAGCAAAATTTCGTTCAAAAATATTAGGTTGCGGCACACTAAATGTCGTAGTTTGAACGGTGAAGTTGGCCCTAGGAATACTGTAATCTCTCCGTGATTACCGCATCCAGAGTCGCCAGATTAGGAGGGAAGTGTACCCTACTGAAGTAACTAGAAAGGAACTCACTAGATTTCGAAAGAATCTTACTAGATTTTGGGTCGAAACATGAGTTTGCGCGCCTCGGCTTTTTGTCCTGATTTGAGCAGATTTTTCGCTGGGTGAGGACTCATTCTAAAGAGGAAGGTTTTCAATGCAGCGCGCTCTGCTCATTACTTAACGAGATTATGTTTATATCTAATATTATCAGTACCCAAAGTAGAGAAAAAATCGAGAAAAACAACTGCAGATTTCAATGTATTTTTCTGTCTCAAAGAGACTTTTTTGACTGATATGATGACTGCGCCGCGATGGACCGCGCCCGGATGAACAAATTCACGGGATTCCCGAAAATGTTCAGGTATTCCCAAATATATGTTCGGGAATCCCCGACCCGTCCCGCACACCACCAGCAAATTCTATCAACGAAAAACAACTTGGATCGCGACAAGAGCGAGAGAAAAGAAAGTAAGCTAACTCAGACCAAGGTCTCAACGTATACTTGAAGGTAACGACATAGTGAGGTAGTAAACACCCGAAGGAGCCGTAAAAGGAGGTTTAGATCCAGCGTTCAACAAAGAGTGCCGTGACATTAGGAAAACGACACTCTCTGCAGTGCGGAGTAGCCTTTTTCTAAATTAGTTTCCACTTAGATCTATTCTGCAAGCGTTCTAGATGTTGCAGAAACTCCTGGGTCTGAAAATTTCAGAACAGAAACACGCTAATTAATTATAATATTTACAATTGTAACGTGTACAAATCGAATAAATTACAAGAAGATTTCATTTTGTTTACAGCCGAACAATACATTGATTTTGCGTAAAAATGTATTGTCCTTTGTGTGTACTGATCCGCAGTCTAATTACTTCAGCATTATAGTTTACTACCACGTATTGACAACATATCAATATGTAGTGAGAACAGCATCTATAGTCACACCTCTATCCCAGAGTAATTAAAAAATATCCTAAAAAAATTTTACTTTGCAGAAGAATCGATGCAAGCCTAATTATGCGAGACCTAACCCAGACCCGTAAGCAGCCATCCCGCAGAAGCACCTGTAATCGAAGTCGCCTAATTGGTGGGCCTTCCGTTGCTAAACGACTTGGACCCGCAAAAGGAGTCCCTGCTCATTGTCCCACTGAGTTTACTAGCTCACTATATCGTTAACTCCAAGTACAAACTCGCCATCCCAACTTCCTCCTCTTCTTGTCAGCAAAACAGAAAGCACTGTATGGCTCCGACGCAGTCTGACATTTGTTTCTTGGTGGACCCTGCTCTCTGTACAAAAGCTCGCATCATCGGCGCCGAGATGTCTGGACGGTCGCCATTTGCTAGTCGTTTGACGTTACGAAGATTCCTGAATTCTACCCCCTAAATCGTGATTAATTAACACCGGAATTACCGGATACGTCTAAACGAACCAGTTCGACGACTTCCTGATTATGATCATTGAAGACGCTAGGCGAACTGCGATAAAAATCAATTGAAATATTAGTGACAGCATTTCTAATACTTCTGAATCGTGTTACGTTTATACTGTTCCCGATATGTCGGAATTTAGGCGATCAATTTTTTTGAAAATTTTCAAGATTAGTTGGATTCAAGATTATTTATTGTTTTGACCAAATATTTATTCGATCTGGATCGATTTTGATTCAAGACTATTTATTGTTATAACCAAATATATATTTACTCGATCGAATAGGACACAATTTGTTAGACATATGTATTCAAATTTGTGTTTTCAATTGAATGGATAAAAAAATTTAAAATGATTCAATTTATCCTCAGATATATACATCAACAAATTCAACTTTTCATAATACATTCTGTCCGCGTTTATATTAAAATTCTCGATAAAAATCCGATATGTAGAATAACAATGAAGTTGACTGTAGACAATTGGGGGTTGTTGGAGACACGTTCGCAACGAAGGTAACTGCATTTGAGCTGCAGCTCGACAGATGCGTAGATCGTTGCACCGACAAGCCGGAGAAGGAAAGATAATTCACCGAGATACGGTCGAATCAGTCAATAGAGATCTTCGACTTTTGTAGTCGTTTGCGTCGGGTCATTTAAGGAAGATTCGGCTGATTTATGGAATGTACCATGTGCTTGATTGTACTAGCCGATTGAGTCACTCTTCTTGCATTGATCAATACCTTAACAATGTTGTTTAACACTAAACCTACCGAGCCTTAACAGTAACTGGTACATACAGTGGCCGAAATTTCTATGTACATATGCAGTCATCTTCATTTTCATAGACATTTTTAAAATATCACCATTTTTGTTGATTTATCGTATCTGGTCTTGTGCCTTGTTGACACTCGGATAGAGGGGCTGCGCACTCTAGACCGCTATGTTTACTATTTACGTTTGTTTTGATTTTTTTCTGTGTGGTGCAGAACACAACTGCGAAGTTTCTATAAAGTCACTTACAAGGGAAGGACCCCAATTGTTGTCCGACTTCGGATTTCGATAATCTTTTGTGAGACAATGGTACATGGATCCCTAATGAGGTCTGCAAAATATTAGCTGTAGTTACTTAATAGTTTTAAAGGTATAAACAATTGAACTTTCACGCAACCTGCTGTTACACGGCTAATGGAATTTCGAAAACTACAGCTCAAATCATGGTATATCAACAGAGTATGAAAGTTTAATTGTTTATATCTTTAAAACAATTGAGTAACTACAAATAAAAAGTATCGACAAATATCGAACAAATAAAAAAATCAAGGTGACCTTGAAATCTATATATATCTTCGAATAAATATCGAATTGAACCGAACCTCTTTGGTGATTGATTTGTTCGAAAACTTTGCAAGGCGGAGTATCGAATGCCCATCACTACTCACAGTTCGAAAATGACTCTAGCAGAAAATTGACGACGGTCGCCGCAGACTATAAAGGCAGGGGGATGCGCGAAGGTGCATCGGGACCCACCCCATCTCATCACGAGATGCCTATTCAAATTTTACGGGCCATATTTGTCGCAATTAAGTATCGCGTTTTCGGGCTTATGGGCCAGAAGTATTCCATATTGAATGAGGGACACGTTCGGCCGGGTGACTCTCGCGGAATAAAGATAAATTCGTGGACACACTCTCTCTCTCTCTCTCTCTCTCTCTCTCTCTCTCTCTCTCTCTCTCTCTCTCTCTCTTTCTCTCGGCCGCGGGTCCCCTGAATCCTCGGATCCGGAGGGGTAAGTTTATGACACGCGGACGGGGGTAGCAGACACTCGTCTGACTCATAGGCGAGAAGGTGGGACGACAACCGGGTGAAACGAGCGGCAGACGAGCTGCAGTTTTACGAGGTCCCCGACGAAAGAGACCGAGGCACTGAATGCGATTTGCAAATCGGAAGCGGCTACTCGAATGACTCGTACTTACAGTATCGTCGTATCTCTTTCTCACGTCCGCCCGGCTCTTCTTCGTTTCTGTCTCTTCGTGGTCGTGTGCGCGCGCGTGTCCCGGTTATATGGCGGCGCTCGTTCTTTCTCAGCTTGTTTCTCAGGTCCTTCTGAAAACTAACCAACGTAACCGAATTAGACGCCTTCCGCGGTGCTTCTCGCGACGAAAGGTAATCACTAGACTGCGGATTTGAAGCATTCATCGCAAGAATGAGCAGGTGAATATTATTTCCAAGTTGATTGTTGTGTCATTTCCAAACTATTAGAATGCTTAAGATGCAAGATACACTTTTAGTCAACCCCTAGTTGCTGTAATTGAGGTAGAACATTTTTCGGGGACAGAAACGTGGGGCACCCTATTCATTTTTCTATTCAGCAGATAACATAATGAAATTTCTTAATCACACATTGTTTTGCAATGTTTTTGTTCATTTAGTAAAACTGAAATATTGTTGCTCCGCGAATGAATTTATTTACAAAAATGTATATTGTCTGGACGAATTAATAATGGGGCACCCTATTAATTTTGTTCATTTTTATTCAGCAGATAACGTAAATGAAATTTCGAAATCACACATTGTTTTGTAATATTTTTGTTCATTTAGTAAAACTGAAATGTTGTTACTCCGCGAATGAATTGATTTACAAAAATGTACGTTGTCATGACGAATTAACAATGGGACAAAATGATCGGGCACGCGTTTAAAAAATGGACGTACGAGAAGAATTTATTTTTAATTGATCACTTATGGAGCAGTAGCAGCGTATTCCCTATTATTATTTGTTTTACGTTGCATCAACTGCTAATGATCATCAGCGACGGGACCTACAGTTACGTAGCAAACAATTTTCCCCTATTCTGTGTTCTCTCGTAGGAAATTGAAGTTTCCGCAAAGATTCGGAATGCAGTCATCTCACATACAATGGATTCACTGCAAGGTCCCTAACGTTTGAGATACGATGTTGTCGGGTGACGTGGAACACTAAATTATTTCGAAGCTAGAATACTGGCAACGAAAAGTCACGCATTGAAAAATAGGAATTTGGAACATGCGTTGATGTGGACGAAATTTTCAGAGGTTGTGCATCACGACATCCTGAAACGTGACAGGGAGAAGAATGAAAGTAGCAAAGAAATATCGAACACAAGAGTTTGCGGATCGGCTGAAACGTCAGGGGGCCAGAAAACTCCATCTTCGCCGGTGGGGGTGGACAACAGGCGAGACGGCGCCACCGAGATTTTCGCGACTATCTCAAGGTCTGAGCAAATAGCTACCAAAAACAACCGGGAACAATTAAAACACAAAAACTAAATGCATCGATCTCTAACGACGCGTCCTCGGTCAAACTATAAAGTGAACGATATTTGTGTAAAACAATGGTCAAGCTTGACTTCATTAAGGGATATATCCTTGAACGGTTGAGAAATAAGAGTAATTTAACAATTCTTTTTATACAGGGTGTCTCACCTGATTCTGACATGTTAATTTGTTTCATAGGATATTTGATTGTGTTATTAGTAGACTGCGGATCTTTATGCATTTGTAGCAAAATTGAGTAGATGAAATTCAAAATTGTTGGAAAATTTTTAAAATTGAATATGTGAATATATGATTCCTCCTCCATTCAAATCATTAAGGGAAGAAATAACATTCAATTTAGTTTCTATTTTTGTTGCAATCGATGCAGACAATTTTTATTTTGCATAAAGATCCGCGGTCTAGTTATTAGTTTTCTCGTGAGTGGACGCGTAAATGGAATGATGTATTTTGGATAAATGTTCATAGAGGAAATTTGTATTGAATTAAATTTTAAAGGAGAGTTTATTCAATTTTAGAAAATGATTTTTAAATTAAATTAAATTTTATAAGAACTTTTGTACTTCAATTTCAATTTTTTATTATGTCTCCAAACAATTTCCATTACCTCGCATTTTCACGGAGTCAATGTGCAAACTTTTGGTGCACGACACGTCAGCAAAATACTAATGGTTGATTAGTAAAAATTGAATACGTTAAAAGTTAGTCAACCAGCCCCGGTCTCCCCTGCAGCTACGACTGAGAACGGATAAGTGAAACAAAGTACATATGTGTAGAACAAGCGAAAATGATTAGACGCGTTATAAATGCAACAAACGAAGATAAGGCTATCGAAGCGGTGGGCAGATAGCCGAGCGTAAAATCCATAACCGAGACGAAAGATAGAGGGCACAGGTCACGCGAGTGCGAGTGAATTAAAGAATAAAGAAGCGGGATAAAAGGTCGACGGAGAGGAGAGAAGAATAAATAAAAACCTGAGGGACGAAACAGAGAGAGAGAGAGAGGAAAACGGAGAAGAGTTTAAGAAAAGAGAGGCTAGAGAGGGAGAGAGAGGAAGCAACGGTACCAAACGTTGAAAGAGAGGACACACGAGGCGACGAGGACGAAGAGGAGGGATGAGAGGGAGGGAGAGAGAGGGAAGAGAACGAGAGTGAGGGGTTCAAGAGAGCCAGGAGGTGGGCGCTGGCGGCGTTATGACGGGCGCCGGGGGTGGCGCCGCGACGCTCTGGCGCCTCCAACGCCGAGACGCTCCAGTGATGTTGGCTCCATGCACCTACACATCTCCACCTGTCCGCCGCCTCCCCTCTCCCGCGATATTCACGTACACTTAACTACGTGGTCGCAATGAGAGTTTGAGATTCTAGTTCCCACATGTACGCGTGCATTCTGCCTCTGCGCCCTCTAACCACCACCCACCAACGCTCTTTCTCTCTCTCTCTCTCTCTCTCTCTCTCTCTCTCTCTCTCTCTCTCTCTCTCTCTCTCTCTCTCTCTCTCTCTCTCTCTCTCTCTCTCTCTCTCTCTCTCTCTCTCTCTCTCTCTCACTCTCTCTGGGCTCCAGGTTCCAGCATACACGCACGGGGGCTGGTTGTGGGATTAAAAGAACATCGGGACAGAACCGAAATCCATTCTCGATTCTACACCGGAAAGGTCGGACCGTCGCCGACATTCGCGGAACAACAAAAGTGTGTTCCGACAACAGGCTTTTGATGTCTATACACATTCTTGGGCGATAGTGTTGGTTGTGACTAGTGATGGGATCTGAATCACTTCGAATCGCTTCGATTCAATATTTACGACAAAAATAAAAATTCCACCACGTGATGTCCCCATCGGTACTGAACAACTTTCATCTCAAACATTTTCGCGTATAATCAATATTTTTGGAGATATTCGTCTGTAACGCTTTATAATTTCCACCCTGTATATTGTATGAAGTAGATATAGTAATTATTATACACGATTGAAATTGCTATTGCTGTTGAAGATCCATTAAAAATTCCTCAGCCGTGGACTACAGACTTTTAAAAATTGTGAGATCGTTAGATGATGTATTAAACCAGTCTGGAGCTATTCGCGGTAAAACAACTTCGTAAAAGTAAGAACGAAAATTCCTTGAACTGAAATTCTTTCGAATATCGTAATTCAATGAACGCTGTTCGTCATCCAGAGGATAAATGATGAACTGTATTTGGTTATCACAGGCTACGGCGTCGTATTTTCTGCGAGCCTCCAGGATGGATAGGAGTGCTTAATATTGATGCATCCTGCAGATCGAGCGTTTAATCGATAAGGTTTTAAGGTGAAGTGATGCTCCAGTAGTCAAGCTGGAATTAGCATTAATGATTGCGAGGATGGAACTACGTGTATGCACCTGCCAAATAACAGTTTAGTGTGTCTATGTCGCTTTGATCGAACCTTATGATGCTCCTAAGAGAATATTTCGCAGCCTTAAAGGTCAACTTGATTTTAGAACAAGTGCAATACGCTCATGTATAATGCGATCCAAAAATTGTCTAAAAAAGCTATGTGTACTCTGTGTATACATATGTGTAGCGAGGAAGAAGTTTCCTGGGCCTGACCTACACTACCGCTCATAAGCAGGGACCATAACTGTTATAACCGAAAAGAAAAAAGTCATAGAATGACAAGTATTTCATCGATTAAAATCGTATTGGTTACAAATAAGGATTGTAAGTAACCGAAGATTTTTTCTCTTTTTGGTAAATGTTGTCGTTGAGATAAATTTATTTCGATCGCTCATAACAGTTATTGATGAAGGAAATTTGTAATAGCTATTATTAAATATGTAGTACAACTCTTTCAAATGGTAGACAATCAATTACTATTTAATAACTTTTTTAAATTCGTAAAATTAATTGCTACAATCAAGATTGAATGTGACAAACAAACAGATTTTGTGTTGTTCTTATGGTCTGTTGATTCGTCCTGTTGTACGAAACCTTCTCAATGAATTTCTAAGGCTCTGCTCCATCCGAAAAAAGTAGACAACTCAATAAATAAGCAACCAAAATGAATTTTCTCATCAATAATTATTATGAACAAGTGAAAAGAAATTCGATCATCGATAACTGTTATGAGCGATCGAAACAGTTTTTCTTCATCGATAACAGTTATCGAGGAGGATCCAATTTTTTGGACACTAATAACTGTTATTTGAACCCAAAAGGTATAAAAATCGATATTTTTTAATCATTTTGTTCTTCGAATTTTTTTCTTTATATTTTATATACATTATCTTAAATTTTAATTATGATAAACTTTTTTTAATTATTTAAAAAATTTTTAAATATTATTTTCTTGAAGCAAAATAAAATCTAAAATACCTAAAATATTATATAAGACTGAAAGGTGCGCTATCTGTGTGTACGTGTAACTTCCAAAAGCGCCGCGAGAACCGCACGTAATAAAACAGCCCCTTGGGTCGTAAGGTAGAACGCAAGAGACAATTGTACAATAAAACGGAGCCTAGATCGTCGTGCTTATAACGCGTAATCTCGTAATGGGCTTGTTGCACACGTAGCGACGTTATGGAAGAATCATAACGGCAGTAAATCCGATCAATCAACACGCCCCATTCCATCAAGCCTGTGTCACCCCCTTCGGCCGCCGTTACCGCCGAATGTCTTGCGCGTTTCCGCGAAATTTTGCGATTAATGGTCGGCTTCGACGGATCAATAGACGATTTCGACTAAACATCGTCGCCCCGCTGTTGATTCTGGCTTTCATCAGCCGCGGAAGTGGTTGTCATCGCGTAAAATCGATCCTGCCTGATCTTCGATTTTTTTCAAACCTCCGAAGTACCCCATTAAGAATTTCTCGCGTTTAACCCTTATGACTCGAGCGGCGACTCAGACGGACCAATAAAAATTGCTATAGCATTATTCAAAATATTGTTTAGATTATTAAATATGTTGGTATCTAATCAATAGAGGTTCAACTTTGTCGCGAATTAAACAGGTAAATTTGATCGGAACTGCGTCGTGTTTGGACTCGTTTCAATCAGAAAAATGTAACGAACATGTTGCTAAACGTTTCATTAAACAATAATTGAAAACGATAAAGTTTCGTCACTGTATTAGTACACAGATACAAAGTTTCGAAAGTCTAAGTAGCCATATACTTAATAAATAAAAGAATGATATTGATGAAGATAATGGAATGTATTTGAGTTGCGTCCTAATAGAATATTTCCCACTGACATCGAATATCACGCTCGAAAGCGCCGATTTTCGCCTAACTTCGGTGAAAAGGGTCGGTGACGGGTCCAAGTTTGACCGATCCGGGTAAAAGGGGATTGTGCTTTTACGCAGGACCGAAACATAAGCCGATAAGTTCTTCTCTGATCTCGACGCGGTAAAATCTTCTAATAAGTTGAGCAAACATCGAATCATTGTTATTTTTATGCGAACCGTTCATTGAATCGATGACACGGGATGGAAGTGCCCCGGCTGAATGTACGGCTAGTCCATTAGATGCCTTGTAACCTAGAACTACGTAAACAAGGGTGATCTTGGATTAAATGCGACGGACGGACAGACCGTAAGGGGACGAACAATTATCGAAGAAAATTGAGACAAGCAGCGCTACGAAAGGACAGGTGTGTAATAATCAAAATAAATTAACGGCTCCGATGGAGAATTATAACTGACGCGGAGATCTGTCACTTTGTGCTCGGCTATATGTTTCTTTCTTCTTTCTCCACCCCCACCCCCGGAGAATAATTAAACGTCAAATCATACACTTGCCACGCCGTTTATATTCGCTTTGATATTTAATAAATTTAATTAAGTAGGTACGAACGCTCGATGCATATTTGTTCTTATCAGAATTTAATTATAAAATACGTGCTACGCGCGTATTAATCGGCGCTTTCCCTTATTGTATTATCTTCTCATTTATTTTTTATGCTAAATGTATTATAATAAATAGATGTTTTGGAATATACTGTTGATTTTGTGTTTATTAGTGCTAAACAGTTTATGATGTTAATGTTATTTGAATAATATACTTGATTAAATAAATTGTAATTTTCATTACCGCTAACAGATGAGAAGAATTTTATGTGTTATCAAATTTCTTTCAAATCCGCAGTCTGGTTATTATAAACATTCTTCGTGTATAACATATATGAAGATGAGTTGGGTAAAAATTTTATTGAAATAAAAGATCCTCGACTATTGGGTCTGTCATGTAAAAATGAATTCCAGTGTACTTGCCAGGATAGGTCGTAATTTCTGTAACGGTTCGAATAAGAAATGCGAAAAATCGGCAGCAGATGTGGCTTTACCTGACAACAACGAGTTTATGAGGCAGAAGTAAAACGAAAGTAAATCGACAGGGGGTCGCAGAGAACTCGTCATTCATTTCCATTTATTTCCATATCGTGCAACCAGAAAATGCTTGATATACCTTCTAAAAAAGAAAGAAGAAAAGAAACTGCAACCTAATCAGTACAACAGCGGCCATTTCAAAATAAAAATGTACGAAAGAAATATCAAAATAGAAATGTACAAAAGAAAAATGTACGAAAGAAATGTACAAAAATAAAATTTCTTATGTCAAAGTGTTCATTTGGATTCAATGAATCTCGCCAATCATTCTAAGAATTCTGTAACGAAGTCGTTTGTCTGTGATTCGAGAGGATCGGATCGCAAAAAGCAGACAATTCCGGCGAGACGAGAGGCAAACGACCCTGAAATTACATGATTATTCAAAATGACCGCGACCCACCAGCGCGATGATCCTTGATATCTACTGATCACAATTGAAGGATCTTCAGTGATCTCACATCTTCAGTGAAAGTTGAGTATAACTCAGAGTCACCAACAAAATATTGTTTACATTATTCATTATGGCGGTATCAATATTCATTAAATGTTTCGCTCATAGTGAACAAAGATTTGCAGTTGGGATTCGCAAACAGGGTTTTTCATGACATATGGATGCAAGGGGCTTTAGGGACCTTCCCTCGTCCTGCCTCCGCCAGTTTCCTAATCCTGTGACAATTCACAGCAGACGTGGACCATATTGATGTAATTCACGTTGAACTTGTATCCACATTACATGACACATTCCACATTTCAGTGAAATATGTAATGGCCTTTAAACTGTGGTCGTTTGTGCGCACGCTAACCGTTCGACATTCATTTTTAGAAATTGAAGTCACGTAGAAATTTCTTTCTTCATTCAATCATTTTAGTAAGTTGAAAATTATTTTTTAATTTTCAATTTTAAATCAACATACTGTTTTACATTATACACGGCCATTTGCGTCCTAAACGCATAAAATCTGCAGTCGTCTAATAATTCCTAATATTTCCTAACTTCACACCATAGAATTAACTGTTAAACTTCGAGAAAAGGATCTTTCTTTATGTGACGTTATGGTAGCGTACCGTTAACGCTATCCCCGTGGAGTCATTGCGCAATAATCTAATATTTATTCAAGATTCGAGACGGAAGTTATATCCGCTCGATCCTCTACGCTCTCAGAGGCGTGCCTCTCTCAACGGAGAACAATAAATCTCGTTGTATAATAAAAATAGATTGTGCATCGAGTCACGTTACCGTCCAGCTGGAAAGTCGCAAGAATTGTCCGAAGCCTATCTAACGCGGAGAAATCGAACGATCACACATATATAGCTTTCCCGAAAATCACTTTAAACGTCATCCGGCCGGCCTTACCATCCTTTTCGTCATCGAACAATGAGACTATGATAATCAATCACAGCGGTAGTCGACGGGAAATCAATCGACGCCGCGGCGAGACGATTAATTATTCGCAATTAACGAAATTTACTTGGGACTCCGGTGGCGGTCCTCGCGGACCCGATTACCAAGTCAGGTAAAACTGCAGAACAAACTTAACCTCGATAATTCTTGGATACGTTAAAGAAATCGATATTTCGAGCAACGCTCTCTACCGTAACTGTCATCTACGGGGTGATACTGGGAACTGGGACAAGTTACTGCTCTTTCTCAAGCGCAAGATGCATAATCGGCTGAGACCGAAACACCCAGAAAAATCAAATGAACAAAATTTTGAGAAATTATTTTTCAACATTTATTTATGAAGGTCGCGTCAACAGCTAGGTTATTAGCGACCACGAAGGGCTGATACGCTTTAATGTACAGTGGCGGCCATAAGATTAAGTGCGCTCTAAAAATCACGAGAACTATTTTAATATTGTACTATACGATTTGAACTTTTTTGGGAAGCTAGAGCTATTAGTTTACTACAGGATGTGAAAAAATATTTTTTCAAAAATTCCAATTGAGCCGATTTGTTGAAAAAGTACTAAAAGTTGCACCTGGTATTCACCCTGTACAAACGTATCTAAAGACGTAATAATAATATTTTATAATTTTTGTATCAGAATATTTCTCCAAACTATTCTGTAGACCTCTCCTGTACAATCATTCGAATCAAATCAATCTTGAACTAGAGAAAGAACTGTAACTTTCATTTGATCGACTCAAAAAGTTCTTGATCTGATTTTTCTGGGTGTTTCAGTCTCAGCCGATTACGCATCCATGCGCCTGGCTGCGGGCCGAGAGTTTCGTGCTCTATTATCATTTTCGTGGAATCACGTGCGTGCAAGAGTCGCGCGTCTCATGCACACATTGAGCCGCAATACAGGCAGTCTCATAATTGATGGCACTCGCTTTAAGTCGGAATAACTTTTTTACGAGTGGACCAAACAACTCCACAGTTTTTCTGCCCGGCTAGATTAATTTCCTGGATGACACGTTATACAAATTTTAAGTCCGGTAAAGTAAAGTTTACCCCAAACTAGTAATAATTACTACTCAAATGCTACTTAAATTTTCGTTACAAGAACAAATAAAAAAGTCGTGAAAAGCAAGTTTTATTATCTTCTTTGTAATTCAGATTGAACGCAATTTTTCCAAACTCTTCATCACATGTCACATCTAGTAAACTAATACATCTAGCTTGGCAGATAAACTGAAGTTGTTTCGTCCATTTGTGAAAAATGTTAATCTGATTTCAAGCGAGCGCCATCAATTATAAGACCAACTGTAGCTACCAAGTCTGCGATACTATTTTCAAACATTCGGCAACCGTATTATACACGCGCGGGACATACGTACGACGCTATTTATACACTTCGAACCGGAACTGTATTTTCCAGGCTCGGACAAGTCCCGATGACTTCACGAAAACAGCGCTGAGGGTGTCGGAAGGGTTACACCAGGTCACACGCGTCGAAAGGACGTAACCTTTTGAGAAGCATACCGGGTGGACCAACAACTCTGATCACTGGACTGCGGATTTTATACGTTTATGCATTTATACATTTGAATTTCTCTTACGCCTCCCCAGGGTTGTACGAAATAATGAAAAAGAAAGTCTGTGCAAAATTTGAGTGCCCACAGATAAAGGGGAAACATGCCCCAAGGCGCTTAAACATTAAAACAATTAATTTATTGCCTCGGAATCGTTTTTCGAAAAATATGTTCAACAAAACCTGTGGATCTGGACAGGCTGCGTCTTTTATGTCTTATTACCTTCTTTCGTAAAACAAACGACTTTCGAATTTCGAAAAAAGTAATACGCAACGTACTCGACGCAATATTTAAATTTACATTTCCCCGAAAAAACAGATAATTAGCGGCGCGTCTAGAATTTTACTGTGACCACTATCGTTAGACGCTTCAATGATTCGTTAAAATAGCACACAATACATCAGGGTCGGTACAAGCTACTCAAGACTACTGCACAGCTTCGAGTTAGGCCGTACTCTACACGGAGTTTATAAACACTTCTGGTCCACGATCGTATTCAACAAACTTCGTCCCGAAACGGGGTTCTCAAAATCTCAGGAAGCTCGACCGAATCCGATCGTTTCCGGACCCGAGTGTTGCGCAAGTGTGGTTTTTAATAAGTTTTTTAAATATATTTTATTTTATTGTGCATAGTTAGAGTTATAGCCAATAATTGAAATTAATAACAATTTGCAGCCTAATAAATGCGTAAGATGCAGTATGAGTGACGAGTTCGATTACTTGTTGATAGACCAATGATCGGAGATCCTTGAAATCACTTGATCGCTGTTCAGTTCTACTATAAATCAAACGAGTCGAAGATACAATTTAAATATGTGTCCGCTGAGGTTACCGGAGTTATCGGTAGCGACTTAATGAATAACGATTAATTCATGCGAGTCTGAATGGTAGCCTTTATACATGGGCAATAACATCATTCACTGTGCAATTGTAATTTTACGCAGTTCAATTGAAAATGAACAAAACGCACCGTTACAGTAATCGAAAGATTTAATAAAGCATGTGTATGGCATTCTGTCGGGTATTTCAAGTATTTGGGTCAATTTTACTTTATATTTAATTTTTGTAAAGCATATTTTTCATAATCTTGTATAACGAATTTGGTATATCGGTGTGAACCACTACTAATCGTAAAGTACATGTACAAAACATTGCCTAAGACGACTGCACACTTACTGCCACAGAAGATACAGATACACAGTAATTTTAATCAATTTTTTCATCGCGTTATATGGGAGTCGACTGTATTCTTCATTAATTTTTTATGGGACTTCCGTCAACTTATTTCTGGCATTTTTCTAATGAAAATTACATTAAACATGATTTAACTTGAACTGTATTTATGTAGTGGTTTAACACTAGAACTAGCGGATGCGTCAAAATGACTTGGTTTATTCTATTAGCAATATTAAAAATATAAATATGTTTTTCTGAGAATTTTTTTTAGTTAACTTCTGCGTTGTTGTACGAATCTGGATCTCAATCCGTGTAATGATTGAGATGAAGAATCCGTGAATCAGATCCGTTCGGCACGTTCGAGAACGGCGAGTGATGTTTATGTTTTTCGTTTGGGAGTGTCGAAAAGACTTCGATAGGAAAACATAAACATAAACGCACCAGTCGCCGGACTCGAACGTGCCGAAGAGTAGACTCGTTTTTCCAGGATTGCAAGGGGTTCGGGATGTGCCTTCTCATTTCTCAATAATGCAAATATGGGGCTTTTCAGTAATCAAAACTGCTAGATAAAAGATCAATCTAGGCCGCGATCGCCCTCAGAAGTCCTATTTTTACGTTTTCGTGGCGTAATTTGCATTATTCGGAAGCATAAAGCCGCGACAGCTACATTCTGCCGAATAATGCAAACTACGCCTCGTAAACGAAAAAATAGGATTTTTGAGGGCGATAGCGGCCTCGATTGATCTTTTATCTAACGCTTTTGACTACCGAAAAGCCCCATTATTGAGAATTGAAAACGCGCATCCCGCACCCTTGCAATCCTGGAAACGAGTCTACCACCTTAATTTCTTACTACATATAATACATACAGGGTTCACGTGCGACGTGTACACGTGTATTTCAGTACGTGTTAAAAACCACGATCTCTATTTTCTACGTTTGGCGCGGTGTGCAAGGTCACAAAGAAATAGTAGAACCACAGGATCTAAGCTCTGGTGTATTTCAATGCTTTACTGCATTTTTAAACACACAGTTCCAAGACGATCATAGCATTGATTAATTAAAAACTGTTCGGCTCCATTAGAGTTTTCAGAAACATTTCATTCCTAAGCAAGACTTTTCTGCATTTTCAAACGCATAGTCCCAAGAGCATTGATTAATTAAAAACTGTTCGGCTCCATTAATGTTCTCAGAAACATTACATTTCTAAGCAAGACTTTACTGCATTTTTAAAAACACATAGTCCCAAGAGGATCACAGCATCGATTAATTAAAAACTGTTCGGCTCCATTAGTGTTCTCAGAAACATTTAATTTCTGTTTCTCTCCCATATCCACGCAAAAAGCATCGATTCCGAGTATTAGAGAACTGGAAATTCCACCGTGTCAAACAACCAGAAGTAGATTTTTACGAGGAGATTTCGGTTCCGGGTAATTTGCTCGCATCGCGATATCGCAAATGGAAATCTTTATCGGGAACGAGCGAAACGATCGACGGTTTTCTGGTCTCGCGAGGCTCTTCGCAGGAGAGCCGATCGGAAAATAAAGATCGTCACTTCGGATAAATTCAATGAACGCCTAAATGTCGGCTTCTCAGCAGACCCTCGTTCGACGGCGGTAATTAAATTGCGAATCTGGCTCGACTCCACGGAAATAAATCTGCGGCCGAGCGGCGGGCACGCGTCGCGCGAATTAAGAACTCTAAATCCGCGAGCGTTCGGCAAACACGGCGCGAAGGTTTATCGGCGAGCATCCGGGAACGAAAAATCAATTCCTTACCAGTTTGGCGATATTTTTCGCGCTCCACATTCGTTATCAGTAGACTGCCGATCTTTATGGTAAATGAACATTATGAAAAGCGGGAGTCAGCTGAAGGGTATCTCAAAATGACCTGACATTTTAAATTGCGCGCCTTTGTTTGTGGCGAACATAAAGTACCGATCTTTGACAACTGGCATCAGGAAGTATGTATTGGGGTTTAGTCATGAAGAATTACACGATCGAACAACGCATAGAAATTGTGAGAATTCTCTACAAAAATGGTGAGAATTTTGCAGAGAAGGGTTCGGAAAGTCAGAATTAAATTATATTAATATATATTAAGTTATAGAATTAAATATAGAACTTCCAAATTATAATTTAATGTTTATTGGATTGGACAGACCTTCTTTCCGCATTCTATTAAAAGGTTACAAAGTCAGTTGTGTATTATTCATCTCGGTCAACAACTGTGTTACTCATCTACCAAGTGTACATAGTTTGATCGAAAGGTTTTCACGAGAAAATAATACACAATAAAACTGCACAATAACTAAAGATGTACAATAATTTTTCCGTATTCCCTCTATAATATTAGAAAATATGAATAGTAGAGCTCTGTAGTAATTAAAAACTAACAATTGTCTGACTATTTTATTCAGGGCATCGGATAGTATAGTATAAATAAAAATAGTATTATCGTGTACTTTTTAACACCGTATCTATTCCCCATTTAATTGGAAAATATAAATGATAGACCTTATATGTAGTAATTTAAATAATAAATAAAGAGTATTATCGTGTACTTGTTTAACACCGTATATTACGTACTATACAATTAAATGAACGTGTCAGCAGTAATAGTCGACTCGAATGATCAGTATTCAAATGCGAGTATGTATTCAAAGTCGAAATCTCATCAGAATCCAACAGAGACGAGTTCTGTACCGGAGCAGAAGAGAAAAAAGTCCCTATATTGCAGCCGTTTCGCAGGCAAAAGCGACGCGAAATCGAAAATAAACGCGAAAAATACGGACAAGTCGAGCGATAGAAATTAGAGGTTATAGAGCGTTCGTTGACGGACAGAGAACCAGGACGAAATAATATTCTGGAAATCGGCTGTCGGCGGATTCACCGGATCGCAGAAACTTAATAAAGTTCCATGCACGAAGGTAGCAGATGGGTTTCCCTATTTAACCTCTTACAGCCTGCCTATTGATTTTCTCGGGTCCTATTGTTTTGGCACGTCGCGCGTTTAACAAAACGCACGGGAAACGGAGAAGAGAGGAGCGTGCACGGTCTTCTCGCGTGTACATACGTGCCACTATGTCGAGAATAAATCGCCTAATCGACAACGGTGAAACGCGAAAAAACAACCGACGAAGTTGACGGCACAGGGAACACGACGAAACCAGAGACCTGTCAATTGCTATGATGTTATGAATCATCTCTATTTCGGGAGACACCCGTTGGGTGGTCCAACCCCTCGATTTTGAGGTTAGCTCGGCCGTAATCCGTGCTGGATATGGCTTGTACAAGGGCAACCAGGTTAGGGCGGACTATGTTCAGGCAAAGGACACGCGAAATAATGGTTGAGGACGCATTTTATCGGTCAGAAAACCGTGCAGGAACGATTGGAAAAGTCTAAACGAGGGCAGCACGTCCATCCGTGGCATATCAACGGGAAAATCAATAGGAACCGGCGGCATCGTCACCGACCGGCCGACCCGTACACTTATCAGATAGTCGAATAACTCTACTCACCGTGAAAAATATCCATAGATAGAAGAATGACCCGTTACCCGTTGCACAAAATCAATTTGTCACTTCAGCCACAACCACACGTCCGACAACACTCTTGCGACTCCGCCGTTTCAGTTTCGAGCGTTCCTCTCGTTCAAGGTCAGCGGCGGAGCTAGTCGGGAAAAAAGTAAGGCGGCGACAGTGCCCCGACCGTTCAGCCATAAACAATTACTAGGATACTTTGCAAATATTTACCGATACGCAAATTCACCGGTATATTCTCAATTATAATTTTTCTTTGCCGTCAGCTTCCCATCGAATTTCTAGTTATTCTGACAGAAAAAATGAAATTTTGTGACGTATCTAACTGTTTTGAGCAGCGCAGTGTTCCTCATTTCTAATCTACGAGCCACGCTATTTGAATTATATCTATTCCTCTGATATTTTACACGAGTATCTCAAATTGTAATCTTCTATTTGCAGTATCATTTTCTTTTCTATTTTGTTCGTATAACGAAAACTAGTAAATTATAAATATGTATTTACAGTCATTTCATTATAAGAACAAATTTTCAATTAATTATCGGCAATTATACATGTTCGTTAATATTTTGAATATATTCTCAACATATTAGTAAATGAAATACGAATTTTTCATGTATAATCATTTATATATCGTTACGTCTGCAATAATTTTTAAGAATTCGTAAGAAGATTACACATCCACATTTTCGTGTCGTCGCCGATTCCTGTCCATCCCGAAAACTTTCGCCAGCTGAATAATCGATAACAATTTCGCGTGGCGCCCCGCGCGCCACATCCGCCCCTGGCGCCATGCAAATAACTAATCCAAATAAACAGACTTTCCTCTAAAAATAAGGAGTTTCGAGGCCCACGCGTCACGGAAAAAACACATAAATATTTGAAGTTCCTTATACAGTCATCCGTTTCTGTTAAACTTGACACCGCGAGGCATAGAGAAGAAAATAATCGAAGCATTCTCGAATTCGTTGAACGGTTGTTTTCGGAACAGGAAAAACTTACGAAAGAAATATGATTTTGAGGTAACAGTGCTGGCGGTCGTCGTCGGAGCTGTTCTTCGAAAAAACGTCGAAATACAGCGAGCGCCGTGCACGGAATCGAGACCGCACCTAATTTGGTCATGCCAGTCTCCATTCAGAACTTGCGTGTTTCGTAGTATGTATGTACGCAATCATGCAACGCGTTTTACGTTACGCGCGTGCCTTGTGTCGCGATCCTGTGAAACGGCGTTTAAAACTTTCGTGAAAACGGAAACGGAAGCGGTACGGGAATTGTTTCGATTTCGTTTCCGATCCAGTTCTTTTCTAGTCTTTACTCCTTGCTGTCTATACGATTGTTCAAGTGGACATTTTCGAAACACAACTGTTCTCATTAGACGACTTACAAATAGTCCAGAAGGTTTTATATAAATTGCAGTTTCACTAGGTCACTTTCTGAAGATCAGAATGAGGAAAAAATTCCTTTCGTATACTAGATAAGATAAAGTACAAATACTTCACTTCCTGGTAGACATGTAAGTAAGTAATCTACTGTTTTAATGATTTGTTGATATCGATAAAAATTTGGCGTGTACTTGTAAATGACATTCGAGTGAGAACAGTACTGCATTTAATTGTTCTTTATGATTTACTGTGTTTTTCATATTTGTGTTTTATTTGAACCTATAAATGTTTGCAGTCTATTGGCCAGGCTCAAAATGACTATGAACATTGAGGTTATACACTTTTTCCAAAAATTCAACTTTTTTATTATCTAAATTGGAAATTGAAAACAAAGAATAGTGGAATAGTTGTTTTCAAATTAACAAAATAAAAATAAAAATGTTCTACATTAATTGTGGGAAGCAGGAATAAAATAAAAAATAATTTCATCCCTTGATGATCTTTTTACTTTAAAAACAACATTACAATATCCTCAAATTTTTAAAATCTTGTACTGTTTTATATTTCGCCCAGCCAATTTCTTTATAAACGCATCAAGATCTGCTGTCTAACATTTGTAGGTCCAAAATAAATGAAAATCGTACCAAATTCTGACGAATTTGATACTCCAGCACTTTTTGAAAATGTTTATATGTAAACTATGAATGCATAAAGATCCACAGTCTACTTATAAGAAACAGAAGTTACATGACAATGCATCTCTACCTCGATCTTACAATTGGTAGGATGCTGCATAAATATCACACGACTTTCCCCTTCGCTAGGTGTGTGTGTATTCAATTTTGACTCTCGCTGTAACTCGTTGAGTAACGCGATGATATTCAGCAGGCAGAGTTACCATGAACACTATGAACGCATCGATGAGATCACATTTTTTGTTATAGGTTTAGTCAGATATTTGCGTCGTTGGAATGGCGGCCGTTTTTGTGGCAGTTAGTCTCCAATCAGTTTTAGACGACACGTACTTACTTACGTGGATTCTTCGAGCATTATCATCGAAATTTTAACCCTGAATCATTCTGTGTCACTTTAAAGTTACGTGCTAATGATTCATGTTTATTCAGTCTTATTTCATTCGCTGGAATTTCTAACGAATTTATTTATTCCAAATTTTCATTATACATACTATACGATGTGTAGAACAATTTAACTCGATCGTTTCGAAGACATTGCTTGTTCTGGACAATTCGGGAAATGTTACATGATTCAAAGGGACTAGTATTACGGTAAATGTAATTCAAGGTCGTTCGAGGTTATTCAAGGTCATTGTTTTATTTTTAACGTTACTCAAAGTCGCATAGAGGTTATGATATTGTAGATCATTGAATTCACGTCAAAACGTGACAGCGGATTTTTATGCAAATCCCTGAATTGCAACAACCTGCAAGGAAATAGAAATTTGTTATTTCTCTTAATATGTTTAGTAGGTTAAAAATAATATAACAATGTATTTAAATTCTTCTAATTCGTTTACTGTTTTAAATTACATCTACACATTTTCGTCATAAATGCATAAAATCCGCTGTCTATCGATTAGTATGATAGTAACGAGATTAAATGACAACTTCGGGCAGTTACTATCAATCCTAGGAAATTTGTTTCTTGTTCATTATCTTGTAAGAAAGATAACATGTACCAAATATATGCAATATGACTGATCAACGAAGTGAGACCAATGACTGGCCAACAAAGTGATATTGCCTTTACGCGATACTTGAAACGTGACCTAGTTACAATACTGTAGATACCAATATCTGCGTCAGTCCACGCGCTGTCTATGCATCCATAAAAACCGTCACGTTCTTTAACAACTGTATTCCAATTTGTTCGCAAACAAAACCTGCTGAACTGTAAACAAACGTCCACCTACCTCTCAAACAAAACCCGTAATTAATTTCCATCCAGTCGTAGTCGATTCCTATTCTTTTCACACTGCCACTTTCAGAGACCCATTTATCACAAAAAAAAACGATTGACAAACTACACACTCATCGTTGTATCACTATAACTCTCTGCAACAAAATATCACACAAATCAGCCGTGCAAAGTAGATCCACACCGTACAATTTGCACTGCGATAAACGCACTGATTGCACGTTTAAACAATGCGCAATTATATAACCAGCAAATCTCGGAAAATGTTACGCACAGCAGTCGGACACGGAACGGTCTTCCGGCATTTATCTAGTCCCGAAGGAAGTGGTGATCAATTTCCTTGGCGGCGGCGATTGTCGGCTGTTCGTGTCCGAAACACCGTGCCAGTTCGCGAGTATCAACAGCAAACCGAAGCGATAACGATTAAAACCACGGGATTGTTTATTTAATTCGAAACCGCCTACAGCAGCAAACGCGAGGCTCGCGCATTCCTGGCGTTCCACGCGCGTCGGAGGCAGAGCACGGGGAAGGAAGGCGTTGATCGCTCCTCCAGAACGTGGGCGCCTTTTCCACGTTGTCGTTGTCACTGGACACAGAGAATGCACCTGTGCACAGTGCATAACACGGGAAACGTGGGCGATGCTCGATATACCGACCGAACCGGTGCGATAGGTGGGCACGACCCGCATTACAACAAGACGAGGACAACTCCCGCGCTCATGCTGCTCTTCGAACGAACGCAAGCTGAATTTTCAAACCTGATCAGATCCCCTCTCGTTCCCTCTAGCTCTTCATTCCCTGTAGACGTGGTAAGATTGCAGGTGGTAAAGTAAAAGAATTTAAGAGCTTCGTTGCATCGGTCCTAGCTTATCAAAATTATTAAAGACTCGTTTTTAAGATTGCAAGGGTGCGGGATGCGCCTTTTCATCTCTCGATAATGCAAAGATGGGCTTTTTGAGTAATCAAAAGGGCTAGGTACAAGATCAATCTAGGCCTTGATCGCCCTCAAAAGTAATTTGCATTATTCGGCGCATGTAGCTGTCGCAGCTTTATGAAAATAGCTACGTGCGCTGCTGTATGCTTCCAAATAATGCAAATTGCGCCTTGTAAATGTAAAAATAGGACTTTTGAGGGCGATCGCGGTGTAGATTGACCTTTTATCTAGCGCGTTTGACTACTGAAAAAGCCCGGCTTTCCATTATCGAGAAATGAGAAGGCGCGTCCCACATTTTTGCAATCCCGGAAAAACGAGTTACCCCCTTAAAGGAAGAAAGAAATTTATGTTTGGCCCCCGTCCATTGTAATCGGTACAAGCAATTTTTGTTTTGCTCTCCGAACGGAGGCAAGCTGAATTTTTACACCTGATCACATTCCCTCTTGCAATTCGCGATTTCTTCACTCCCTGGAAACGAAAAATTGAGGAATCGAAGGGTATCGGGCTCAACCACTTGCCTTACAATGTGGAGTCAGACTCGTGGTGTACAGACTGTGGATTTTAAGCATATGTGGTAAACATGTAGAACTGGAAAACCAATGTAAGAAATCTGTTCGCGGTCCAGTTAACGATACCCGCGAAGCAAATTGGGTAAGAAGCCAACTTCGCGTTGCCAAAAATTTGAACAACTACTTTTCTTGCTTCATCTCGGCTACGTTACGGTTTTAACGAGTCATTGCGACACTCGCGGATTCGAAACTTTGCTCGTCCGTCATGTCACGCGTTTCCTCTACAATTATTATGACAAAGTACGTTAATAGCACGAAAAATTCTATGAATTATTCCAGCGTTTTACACGCGAGTCATGTTTTGATGTGAGAATTAATTCGGGCGGATTTTACATTTTTGTAACGGGGACGTAGTATTACGGAGAGGAGATAAATCTCGCGCTTCCACCGTCAAATAGAAGAGTCCCGACTGGACAGTTGCCAGATCCGCGGTCGTAATTCGATTTTCATTCATTGTGACTTTTTTACCGTGAGAGGAGCATGCTTTCCCTCTTGCGTCGCGTCGGCCTCGAGCTGCCTTATCATCCGTTTCCTACCGGCACTCCAAGATGGAGCAAGCACCACTTATATTCCACTGATAACAGGATTGATTTCGTTCGTGATAAAAATTGCGAGTACATGATGAAATGATAACACTGCTCCCGAAATTGTAGCGCTCGAGACACGAAAAAGATTTATATGTACACGGAATTTCCCATTCTCGAAAAATTTTGGAAGTTTAACCCCTTGCCCACCCAGAGACATCTCAAAGACATCTCAAAGACATCTGTAAGACGCTTTTCGCAAGACATTCGGACGTCTAGAAGACGTCTGAACGGCTCCCAAAAGTCTCCTGAACGTCTTATGTTACAAAACGACAGAGGCCTCAGAGACGCGTCTTTTAGACGCAAAAAAAAAATTTTTTTGGTATCGTATGAGCCCCATTTTACCATTCAACTTTGTCCTTCAGACATTTGACGTATCTTTAAACACAACAAAGATATTTAAGGTGGTCAAGTTAGGTGAAATACCCTGTATAGTCTTTATAACATAGATTTTATATAATCTCGTAACAACAAACGCAAAACGTTATTTTACTCGAAGTACCATGTACAACGTGATTTACATCACCATGATTTTCAATCCGCCATATGCCAGACGATTTCGGAGTAGACTTGCCAAAATATTTTGCAAGTTCACGGATGAATCAGTTGATCATTCTTCGGGGGATCTCAGTTTTGGTAGAAACGAGGAGATGCTACGGTTCCTCCACCCTTGCAGGACGATAAATATAGGAGCAGCCACCCCCCGCCTCAGAATGCTGCCTTCCAGCAATTTCCCTCTTTTCTCTCTAGGCAAAAGTTTATCGTCCCCCCTTTGTCCGATTCGCTATTCGCGTAGCGGGCGCCCTGTCATCGAATGGTACACGCGGCCTGGAAAGTTTCTCCATTATATATCCGGGAGAAATGATATCGACTACCGAATCAGATTGATATCTCTCGAGGTGGATACATGGAAGTCGTAACTGATGAATCAACCCACTCGAACGAGTCTCTGGAAAGGATAACGCTCGTTGTCGGAACCGGAATGTCTACAAGCATAAAATCCCGCAATTTCTGTTCACAGATATTCGACGAGCCCTTTCCCGTGAAATCGGTAAATAAACCACTCTGTACGCCATTCAACCCTGGAACGATCGAGCAGAAAATCTCAATAACTTGCGCGATAAACTTCTAATACAGTTTGGACTCGTTTGCGTTCAACTACTAGGTGTGCAGTAGACTCTCGTAAGTATATCGCGATCCAAAAACTGTTAACAAGGTGGTGGAGCTTTGTTTCTAATGTTAGGTTAGGTTAAGTCACAACACAACTTGTACCTTCTTAGTACCTTTGTGCCTTCCTCGTAAACCCACTTTGTTTCTAATGTATTACCTTCATTTTCATAGTCTGGGCATTGCCATATGACATGATTTAGGTCTTGGAATTCTGCGTCGCATTGGCAAGCACTGTTAGCTATAAAGTTAACCCTTGCCAATGAACCGTTTAAATTATAGTGATCGGCACGATATCTGTTAACATGAACTGGAAAATCTCTGGAGAGCCTAAGTCCAGTGTACCATGGCTTGCCTTTGTCCTTGTGATAAAATCTAGTGTAGTTGGCACCTTTAACTAGGCCTTGCTCTTTGATTAGGATGTTAGTGGACAATCTTGCTTGAATTTTGAGGTCTCTGCTTAGGTCAGCAATTGAAGCATTGATATCTGGCGAAGGACTTTCTTTGGTCGCATCTTTCTCGAGTTTACTTTCTCGTTACTCGTAATTCCTACATGATATCATATTATTCGAATCATATTATTGTATACCTTTTTACAGTTCGATTATTATCAAATGATATTAATAGTGTCAAATCAATATACTTTCAATTAATCATTTTTCCCCATCTAGATTGGTAAAATATCAGTGTGGCTTCGAAGGTCCTCGAAAACTACCGAATAAATGTAGTCGAATTATCTCGGTAATTACGAGAACGATAAAAAGAACGGCAACGCGCCGAAAGAGTTAGCGAGCACAGCGAAATTCGTCGGCAGCTTTCGGGACGAATCCCCGGAATGGAAGTCAGACATTGGCTCCAGACCCCCTGGCGCCGTCGCGACGCTCCCCAGCTTTTGGCAAAACACATCCTATCCCGTCGTATCCCGGAACGGGAGCCTAGTTTTTTTATAGCCACCGTCGGCATGGCCCCCGGTTCCAGGCTCCCGAAGATCCCCCATAAAATCTCTTCTCCTCGTTGCGTTACCCTCAACTTCTCTATATCTTGCTGCATCCTCCTCCACAGACTACTTCTCTTCCTTGCGAACAATACTGCCGTCTTGATAGCGGGGACACGATTCACATCCTGGAATGGGAACTTCCACATGCCCACCCGAACAGATTAACTTTTCAGTTGCACTACGTAGACCTAACTGTTTCGATAAAACCTTCTAATTAAAGTACCGAACCCTTACGTATTTATACCGCGTAACTGCTCCGGGTAATTCGAAAGCTTCTTTTCTTCAAACTTTGAAGGTCTGCGGAAGCTGCCGGCGCAACCTTAACCTTCGAATTTTATTTTCAAATATGCAATCATCCGATATAATAACGATTGAGCATATCAAGATTTGTCGGTATATTCGATTTTTATAAAGAATCAGCAGGTGATGCCAAACTTTTGGTAGGTAGTGTAGGTCCACATAAAAAAAATTGTAAACAACAATCACAGTATTTTGTCTGTAACTCCGAACAATTGCGATTTTTCCAAAATTTCTTTTTCACGTCATGTACTAAACTAAATGTTCTAATTTCTGAAGAAAAATCCCTCATCGTCCTTTTAACCCTTTGCACTCGGAGCTATTTTAACTCTAAAATTAAACATTCCTTTCGAAGTAGAATAATTCCATTTTATATGATTTATTTCATTTTATGGGTATGAAATTGTTACAATACCTCATTCAATGCTTAAATGTTTAGTAATCGATTAGATACCAACATATTTAAGCAATTTTTAGCGGTGACTCTCTCTCTCTCTCTCTTTCTCTCTGACAATGAGTCACCACTCGAGTGCTAAGGGTTAAAAGTGTCCGAATATCGCTCTGATTCACTGCAATTGCGCTTGTCCATCGAAGAAGGTCGTAAGTCTCTCTTGAATCGAAGACCCGTGCGCTGGTTTAGTTACACGAAAAGATTAAGTGCTGGCAAGGGGTGAGATCGCGAATAATCCGATACGCAGTCAAGGGAAAACCCTGCCAAAATCGTCCGAGGGGGCGTTCTTCCGCATTTCACTCGGTAGATTCATCTCTATCCTCGATTCAGATGATTTATGAACGAGGTGACGGTAAGTTGCGGACATAAATCCACGAATAAATTCATTTTTCTGAAAGGTTTCGATCTCGTCCAACCCCAACCATGGTTACTCCACCGTCTACTATTATTCTAGATATTCAGATAAGATACACGCTCGTATTATACATGCCGGAGAACAAAATACTTCTTCCGAAAAGCATTTTCCGCGATGAATCTCGGCTATCTTGATCTGTTCAAGGAATATTTTAAAGGGGCTTCCTGCATGCAAATGTTCTCTCTGCCGCGATGAAGCACCTCGGTCGAACGAGTTTCTCGAGTCATCCTACTTCGATTGTGAATAATTAATTATCGTTTACATGAAAAAATCTGGAGCTGTTTCAGGAATAAAATTAAACAACTATTTTACGATTTAAAAAGCTTCGAACTTCTTGTATATTCTTGTACACATTTTTGTACACATTTTTGTACACGTTCTTGTACACATTCTTGTATATTCTTGTATATTCTTGTAAACATTCTTGTAGACATTCTTGTAAACATTCTTGTACAGATTCTTGTACACCTTCATTTACACCTTCATGTACACATTCTTGTACACATGATTAATGATGAAATGGAAGGTAAAATGGAAGATGAAATGAAAAAAATCATATACAATGAAATTAGTCCAGGTCTGAAGAAATGTTTACTTTTCGAGTTAAAACAGTTCCGACTGCAAAGGGTTATAATTTCCTCACAATTGTTAAAAAATATATTAAATGCAGAGGGAAGGTCGAGTATTTTCGAATTCTTCTCATCGAAATATCTTAATTAACAACCGAGAAAAGAATGAAGGTTGTTTACGTTCATATTATCATTAAATGAGGGGTTGGCGATTTAAAATTTTGGGGGATTATCTTTCATGTTAAAAGCATTATTTTGTACACGACACCGATACTAATTATACCGATACGCGTATATCGACGTAAAGTATTACCATTTGAAAAGATGCCACACCATAAAGGTAAATATGAGAGATCGGTTCACGGAGCAGACTTTCCTCCGCCCGAAATTTGACACGACAGCCAATAATATTCAGGCTACAAAATTCATTCGTATTTAGATGTTTCTACCTCATATAGTTTACGATTCTCTTGCCGACGGAAGAAAGGGAATGTAGATACATCATGAGCCCTAAAAGAGCACAATGGGACGAGCCCTTGCGAGTGCAATCGAGGATGATTTGACAAATTCTCGATCGTATACATGGGGGGATGCGCACCGAGAGCAAGAGCGAAGCGTGCGAGCCTATCGAAATCACCATAAAAACTCACCCATGTCTAACACGCGAACCGTGAATCGTAAATTCGAAAGGAATTAATGCGTTGATCTTCACCCGAAGTCTCTGCCGTCGCATTGTGCTCGATGCCTTCTGGAAATAAAGTATCTTCTAAACTAATTCATTTTCGATCGGGGACTTCTAATACTTTTTTACACAGAGTATAAAGATGCATCGATTGGTGATAAAAAAAATACAATTTCGCTAAAAAAATCAAGCTGACCTTAATTTTTAATACAATAAGGATCTCCTTGCAAATTTTGATTTTTGCAAGTAGTTCAGAAAATATATGTTATGAATTATACATGATGAATCATTATCGATGATTGAACCACCGGACGTGACACTAGACTGCGGATTTTTATGCATTTATGAATTTTCTGGGTGAAGTATAAACAGTGAAAGATTGGAAAAATTTAAGAATATTGTTTTTAATGCAATAAACTCATTAAGGGATGAAATCAATTTTTATTTCATCTAGTTTATCTTATCAGTCTACTAATCACTATATTCGCAATAGTTATTAATTTCCTTTGGTCTGAAATAAAATTCTATTTTGTTGCAGTCGATATATGGCCTTTGGAGAAACCATAGGCATAAATATAACCTCCGTTGTTTTCTATGAGATTCTGAGGGATGAAGAATTTCAAATCGCTATAATATAACGGCAAAATAAATAGTGCAAGGGGTTAGAAGGAGCACGCAGCAAGTCAAAATAAATTGGTGCTAAAATCCTAGAATTAATCGAGTCTTATGGGAGATGGGAATTAATGAAAACGAATCATTCGAATGGTGGATCGTTACGAGGTAGGCGGACAGAGATGGGCGGAGGCCTGCGGAGGCAGAGCCATGCGAATTAATTACACTTCGGCGCAATTTTTCTCTGTCCCGGGAAAACGATCGCGGGGAGAAAATCGAGGGAGAGAGGCTGCTCAGCTCCTACGGTTCTTCGAGTTTCGTAGCTCGTGGGAGTAGTACCCCGTCGCGCTTCCGGTATCCGGTTCCGCTGGCAATTTTTATGCGGCCGCCGACCGTGCGAGGGTACAGGGAGCGATGATTCTACGGAATCTGAAAAGTCAGTCGAGCGAAAACACCGGGTACGGAAAGGGAGAACGAGCCTCGAGGGAAGAAACAGTTATTGTGCCTGACAGGGGGGGGGAGAGAAGAGCCGGTGATACGTCGTCACATCCGCTTTGACGAACCCGGAATCACGACGTGTCATTTGTCAGCCGGACACGAGCGTGACGCCTGCACCAGGTTTTGCCGGAACTCGGCGTTTGCAGCCGAAAGCCAATTCTGAATAACTGGAGTCGGCTACCTCCGACGGAAGTCTCCATACTAATTGTTTCATAGCTAATGGATTCCACGAGAACAGGGGTCGAAATACAATGACTCCCACTAATACTCGGACACTCTTCAAAAGACGATAACTTTTTAAATATTCGATCGTACGGTTCAAACGTTTCTGAGAAGTTACAACAATTAGTTTGCTACACAAGGTAAACAAAATTTTTGAAAAAAATTGAAGGAAAATACTAAACGTTGTACAGCGCTGTACAAACATATAAACAAATTGAACAGTATGCACCAATTGTTTCAAGCTCTATGAACTGATTTAGGTGCAACCGTGTTCATTGTTTTATGCCATTCTACGCTGATACGTTGTGGACGTGTGATTCGAATCGTTACACGAAATGGAACCCCTGGGGTTAATTAAATCAACGAGAATTGTTGTGCCATTTCTTCGCGCGCCATTAAAATTATCAACTCGAATTGGCGCACGTGTCTCTCGTAATTTAGCTTGTTAAATTAACCCCCTCGTATAGTAAATCGTGTCAAACGTTTTAACGCAAGGAAATCCCCCAGCAGCCACGAAAATAAAATATCACCCGGCTTAATTCCTTGAAGACGAATTAAAATTACGATCATGTCGATCAGAGGTCGTAAGAATCATCTTCTCTTACAGCAAACCAACCCTCTGCTGTCATTTTTTTATTCTGATGCTGAACATTCGATAAATGACAATGTAAACAAAATATTTCGTTTGAACAAAGAACTATGACGTAATCGTCACATATAATTTAAAATCTTTAAATAAATTACATTCATCACACATTAATATTTACTTTTCAATAAAATTTATTGTTATCGTATAAATCGTTGAAAATTGAAAAATTAATTATTACTGCAGTTACGACAACGAAACGAAAAATGATTTTATATGAAAAAGAAATTGGAGAAGGCACAATTCTTTCGAGTCCTGAACGAGAGCAGTGCAGAATAAAAGCGGAAAGGTCCGGACAGACGTAGATTTCGAATAAAGCATCGGTTAACAAGCCTCTGGAGGCAAGGGAGGTTTTCTCGCGTGAGCTATATCGAGGGTGTTAACTATCGTAGTCGGGATACTTAAATACCCCCCGGCATTTAAATCGCATCGAACATTTGGCCACACGGTGCATTAGTCCTGGTAGAATGATCATGGATATACGACCAAAGGGATGCACTGCACCGGGTGTGGACGTAAGTAATGAACGCGTTCACGGGGTGCGAATATTAAATTACAAGTGCTACAGCACGGTGCACCGTGATGTAACGTATAGCACGATGCGTGACGAAGAAGCGTTTTTACAAAATCTTATTGTTCGTGAGGTCAGCGCATTTTGATCACCCGTATAAAACGTTAAGACGTCAATTGTTTATTTAGGGTAAACTGTTCAATATGATTATCACCCTAAGCCAAAATCGTAGTAAAAATCTTTTTATCTTTTTTCGAAATGTTTAAACGAGCTTAACTTTCTATTAGTAGGGGAAGTCGGGGTATTATGAGCCACGGGGAATCGTGAGCCAGCGCCATTTCTTTTTTACTGGTAAATAATGACAGCTGCGAACAACTGTTTTTGAGTTGTCTCCTAATAAGGTAATATTTCCACGATCAGTTGAAGTACGCACCCGCATCATTACTTTGCTCTGTTAGCAGACACAAATTCGCTGCGCTCGAAGTATTATTTTCATTTCATGTTTGGTCTATTATTGTTACATTTTTCTGTGGATCTAAGCAGGTAACTGTGTTTATAATACTTGTGTGACTTCAAGCTTTCGAAATGAATAAAGAAATTTGAATTAGGTGAAGTTTGTGTTATTTGTTTGTGGCCAAGTTGTAAAAATAAGGGTTCGGGGAATTACGAGCCACTTTTCTCGGGGAATTGTGAGCCACTCGATTTTTGACATTTAACGAGCTAACCTCACGTGTTTGATGTTTCTCAATGATTGTTTATGCAATATTCGAGCACGCGCGAAAAGGATGAACCGCCAAAACACCATTCATTGCAACGTCTGCAATCGTGCCATCCGCTTGGAATGCGCCGGAATGACCGCAAGAAATTGGACTTGTGAGCTTTGCATTTCAGATTAATTGTGGTTATTTTTAACTTTTTTTCTTATTATTAAAAAATTATTTTGTCATTCAGATACATGCATAAACATTTCATAACAGAAATTGTAATTTTTATTTGATTTTGAAAGTGGCTCACGATTCCCCGAGATTTTCCAAATTCAAGAAAATGCAAATTTTTTGTAAAAGTCTTAAAATCATCTAATTTGCAGATATTCGATTAAACTATTGTGTCTAAAAGAAAGGCAAATCTTCATATTACAACATTTAGCGTTGAAATTTGATGAAAAACTTAATTTAATAGCAGTTTTTTGGCAATAAAAAGAGTGGCTCACAATACAAGATCCAGTTGGGAAAAATAAAAGGAGGGTCTAAAGCTGGAAGATTACCACTACCTAATATTTTCAAAGACATATTCTAGCCCCATATTCATTTTGTAAGATAATAATTCATCAATAAATATAAAAATATTCCATTGTTACATATTTCTTAAAGACCAGTCGTTTCGACTGGTTTTGGTAGAACTAGCTTCGTCTTGACCTCGGTACTTCTGGTGTTAAATAGGGGAAAAGGTGCATCTCTCCACCTTGACAAACATGCGAGGGTCAAGACGAACGGCGTGCATCGGAAACGCAACTTTGTCGCATGCGGAAAATCCAAAAAAAAGAAGGAGAAGCGCGGCCACTTAAGAAGAGTGTATCGAGGCACTTAAGCAGTAATCTGTCGAGGAGTGTTCTCTTTATTTAGCTCTATCAGGGGTGGGTTGTGTACACTGGCGAACCGGAGCAACCCTTGTGGGGCGTAGCCTCTGCAGCCCAGCCGCAAGGGTAAGTAACTTTTGTCTCTGTTGGACGCGGGATTCACCCGGCGCGACGGGGGGCTTTCACGAAAATTTCAGCGCACATAGATGGACGCGGGGCACTCGGAATGGTCAGTTTATGTGGTTTCTGGGTATTTATGGTATACGGGGAAGAGACCGAGGGTTGGACGTCACCACGGCCCGGCTATATATCGTACAAATTGGACGCGGAACTCGTGAAAATGCGAGGTAATGGCGTGATTGAATTTCCGCTATTTCAACTGCCATGCTTTTCAATGCTTCGGCTTGATTTGTATGCGATATCATGCATTGTATCGAGCTACCTTCTTGTGTCGAGCCCGGCCAGAAGTCCGAGGATCAGTGCCGTAATGGTTGCGGCTAGGGATGTGATTAATAGACTGCGGATGTTTATTCAGTTGTAATATGTCGAAATATGCAAGATATATGCAAGGTATATGCTAAATATAGGGAATGTATGTACGGATCTGTAAAATAGTAATTATTTTATTGTTTTATTTATTATAATTTCATTTACAATATACAACAATAGTTTTTTCTATAGTGTCGATTGTAAATTGATGCCTATTGCCTGTTAACATTAATTTATGCGCTGAAAAAGAGCGTTCTACATCACATGATGTTATAGGGGCATATTTAGTAGCATTAAATAGTCGAATATTTATGAAAAAATGCAATATGCAAAATATGCAAAATAAAAATTATATTTTTAAAATCCTCCAATGACAAAACTTTCTGTTTAGGTCTCAGCTCTCTATCTTTTCTCGATAAAAATATGCATTTGCATAAACATCCGCAGTCTAGTTATTACTGCGGTCGTCTCAAGTCGTTGTCTATCAAATCCGTTGTCGGTCAAAATCATTGTCGATCAAATTCGTTGTCGGTCAAATCTGGAGTCGGTGAAAACCGTGTCGGGGAGATCTGTGTCGGTGATTTCCATGGGACCCGAATTAACAGTGTCATTCGAGGATTTCCTCTATGATACATTTTCCTTATCTCGCAAAATGTAGCTATCATTGGAACTGTATCGATTACAGCCGGCAAAAATAATTACCAATGATATCGCAAGTTCCTTTGAATCCCCGTCGAGAATGTATTTGCTGTATGCGCGAGGCGAAACGTTCGGCTCCCCCGGAATCGCAAGCCCGACGGAATTGAACTCGTCACGGTTCACCGCTCGTGGAACAATAAGAATTTATTACGCAAAAAGAACGCCGTGGATGATGACATTTATAATCTTTCACGGGGAGCATAGATCAGCGATGTTTTTGCTCGGCTTACAGGGGCGGTTCCCGACGTTGAATTCGATTTTAATTATTATTAATTGTACCCCTCGTCACAAAGAGGGGGGATTCTTAGATCCTCCTTCAGTTTTCTTGTTCGTTACTTAGCTCTCGATATTAATGAATTTAAATGGAACGCGCACAGTGAACGTTTTATTCTACTTTTGTTTTCGCCCTCGACGTTTCTTCCTTTTTGAAGGGAGGAAAGTAATAAACAATTTCCATTCTTCTGCTGAAATACTTTTTGGTGAACTTGTTGATTAGGGTCCTCCCCTCAGATTTCAATAAACTTTAGATCTGTTGTCAGGGTCATCATTCGGAACAACCTTTCCCTGTCAAGTTTTTGTCTGTCGGCTTTAGTTTACAAGATATTCGCAAAAACTTTACTTGTAATTTAATTTGTCCTTGTGCTACACTGCCCGAAATTACCATGAAGCCGATAATAAGAAGAAACATAGTATAATTGCCATTTCTTCGAATAACGTTGAAAATTCGATTAGGCATTGTTGAAATCAAAGTAGAGTCTCTGCTTTGATGGATGTCCACGCTTCGTTCACCGCAATCCGTCACTCAGAAACAGAGTTGTACTGTTTACAATTGCCATATACTTTTCTTGCAAGAATTCCCCAAAGATTCTCAATTGCATTTAAATCTGGCGAACAAGCTGGCCATGTCAAAATCCTCATATTTTTGTTGTCTAACCACCCAGTTGTTTGCCTTGACGCAAGTAAAAGATCGATGAAATAACAAGGCAAACAGATATTTTTCGATGTTTTGTTTATTCAAATTGATGAGTTATAACATTTACATCTTGGGTTTTCCGATGATGTGTTTCTAACTTCGTGTTCGTGCCTTCTAACTTCTCTTCTTTCCTGGAAGAAGTCCAAGTCTTATGGTCCGATGTTAAAAAGTTTATCTTCCTTTGAAAAGTGTCCGAATACTATGTATACTGTGATTCACTTTGCGTATCCGTAACTCAATAAATCGCGGTGTAATCGGCGCTCGTCGACCTACACGATTTAATATCGAGCACAGAAGCGAGGTGGTTGATGAATAAGATCAGGGGGGATCGTCGCGGGGGATTGATCCTACCATGAAGACCGATAACACGATCCCGGGAGGCGAACGGAGCAGCTCGGCGAATATGACTTTGAATCGGCTCGCCCCAAAAGTGTGGCGAGCTTTTAATCAATCGAATCGATGTACACGTTTCGGCAATTCGATCAGCCAAATCGTTCGTGGTATTACGTCCCCGCCGCGCCGGTCCTAAATCATCCACTTCTACGGGACCGGTTACATAAATCGCTGCGCAGCGGGTATTGGTCCACATTTACGCCGCGCCTCCATATATCTATATGAATCTATTAGAAGATAACCAACGCCCCCCCCCCCCCCTCCCTCACCCCTCGGACCGACGAAACACCCCAGTCTTGCAGATGTACACACGCGATAGAATGTATTTCGATTTGTCACAGCCAGTATCCGGTGCATTCGCCCGAACAAGTCGCACTATCGATGATTGGACACGCAAAAGCGAGTTGTCTGATTTATCGGGAACGCAGCGCGTGACACGCTTTCCCCGAAACGGACGACACAAAAATTAAATTTAAATCAGCTACGATTTTGTTGTCTCCGGTGGTTCTGCTCTCGGCGCGGCGCAACAATCGCGATTTCTGTCGGTTCACTGTGGTCCAGGAGTCCGCCTCCATGGTGAAAATTCAATTTTTCGACGTTCAAATTACAACACAATTCTTTGGCTTAATTAAGAACACTTCGAAACCTCGAAATTCAAAGTATTAGAACCGTTCATATTAACATATCAGGTTTACACAAGAAGGAAACAGAGTTTTACAAAGAGGAAAACAGTACATAGTATGCTAAAATGTTTTTCTACTATATGGTTATATGGTTTATGTGTTACGTTAAACAAACAAAAAAAAAATGAGAAGAATGAAGTTATAAATCAGCTATAGAAAGTATCATTGCCAGTTGAACCGAGTTTATTGTTCTGTTCTAACTGCTCGAGATGATTCCCGATTCAATTGTACTATTTTTTACAGAGTTTATCATGCTAATGGCTGTCGCACACGCCATTATATCTCAGCGAGGGTTACTTCCACCTCTCTGCTTACACAGTAAAGTGCTACTAATTTTTTTCTAAACGGTTATTTTAAGGGAGACTCTTTACCACCCTTCACCCTTCCGATAGATATCCATTTCGTTATGATAACAATCTCAGCTTGAGAAAACATGAAATTCTCATATTAACCTCCATGTCAACACCCAACATTTTTATATGATATTCAAATAACATTATGCAACCAAAAATCACATTGAAATAACATTATATTAACCAAAAAAGGAGAATTTATATATTTGTCACGAAGGACACACAAAATTTTAAAGAGAAATTATTTTATTTGAATACTAATAATTAGACTGCGGATTTTATGCATTTATGACAAAAATGGGTACGTACAATTTAAAACAGTGGACCTATTAAAATGATTTAAGGCTTCCAGTGTACAAGTTTCACGTTAATAAGATAATTAAAAAAAGAAAGAAATTTTTATTTGTCTCTTGTGACTTTCAATCAATGCAAACATTTTTTATTTTGCATAAAGATCCGCAGTCTACTAATAATTATCATTATAATTGTCTTTGATCAAAGGTATTATTCCATAATGGCACGACAAACGATGAGCAAGACTCTGAAGTGTGTTTCGTGAAGCGAAATAGAAAATGTTTATTTAACAGAAATCGGTAAAACTGTCACGAGAGGTGTATATATATTTATTTACATTAAGGGCTATTTCAATAACTTTGAATAATGGAAGCATAAAGTATACTTGTTTCTGTTCGTTCCGATAAACCGATCCAATTTTCTTCTCATTTATAGCTCAATACTTTTTTCGACGATAAATTCAAATCTATTATTTTTCGTTCAATTGGTATTTCGTATCATAATTAATACATTTATGTCGAATACGTTCGATAAAACATGTATTTCCATTATAGATGCAATCGCGAGCGCGGGAAATGTGAGAGAAGCTCCGTCATTGAGAAGTTAGAAATGTATGTAAAGGTACTTTTGGATAACTCTATATATCGCAAGCGCAAGCTCCAATTACGAAAACTTCATTGTAGAAAATTCACAGTGAAATTCGCAGGAAGCCGAATAGGAAATGATAATAACCATATCAGCAATCATTTCGGGGAATTGTGTCCATTAATTCGCGAAAGCATCCCCCTGCTATTTTAATAACTCATGGTCATCACGTAACACCGCCGGTAGTTCCGCGTCTGCCATAAAACACTTTACAACTTCGCCAATAAAAAGGTTTCAACAATTCACCCTCGGGGGATCAATAATCGGTGTATTCTGATTGGATCGCGATGCGCCAATCGCTGGTGATCGCGGTGGCGAAGAATTTCGCGGATTCTGCGCCACCAGGCGAACGTTCTTATTGGTTGCACTTTCGCCAAAGGGGCTGGCACAGCCCCTGGCGCAGCGAAATGTTCTAGAAATGGACGACCGGGGCGAAAATACGCCGAATTTCCAATTTTTATTATATCCCTTTATTGCGTTCCCTTGAATATAGAATATCCACCGGCGACAACGCAATAAGCCATCAATGGTTCTTTTTTTTCCTCCCGCGATCCAAGAACGCCTCCTCCGACAAAAGGATCGGCGTTCTTCCTGAGAAATGCTTCTTTTTATCGCTTCCCAAACGAAAGGAGACTAGTTTAAATGTCGAGGCTGTGTACTGCAGATTTTATTGCGTGGGCGACAACAAATGAATCGACAGATTAACACCTTGTACCGATGAAGACTTCGAACGTTCACGCCCGCTCATGAGTCTTAGGACCAGGGCTTCGGAGTCGGAGTCGGAGTCGTGGAGTCGGAGTCGGAGTTTGGGAGTAATTGCTAATTACTGGAGTCAGAGCCGGAGTTAGAAAAAGCTATGTATCGACTCCCGGAGTCGGAGTCAGAGTCGGAAAAAAATATATCGACTCCGACTCCAACTGTGGCTCTTTTGTTTATAAATCATTAATAGATTTAAGTATACATAAATAAATTGCTAATATTCGATCTACAGTATAGACATATTGTATATGTATATACCTCGGCACTATGTAGAGGAGAAACAGTTAAAGTTATGGTAGTAGTATTTTCTAACTATATATGTATACCCTGAAAGTGAGAAAGTAACAAACAAATGTTGTGTTGTATCAGAGTTATCTATTCCATATTCTCAGATTTTAATACACTATTTCAACTATTTATTCAGTTTTATTACAACTCTTAATTATTTTGAGTACATATTTTTTTCAATTTGGAGAGTCGGAGTCGGAATCGGAGTCGGAGTCGGAGTCGGAGTCGGAGTCGAAATCGGCGTCGGAGTTGGAGTCGGATTCGGAGTCGGAGGTAAAAAAAAAGAGGAGTTGGAGTCGGAGTTGGAGTTAAGAATTTTGTCTACCGACTCCGAAGCCCTGCTTAGGACACCTCTGGTTTTTAGTAAAATATTCCGTATTTCGTATAGATATTATGAACCTTTAATTGTATTAACTACATAATATAAATATCCTCATATGTATACGATAATGATCCAAAACACACGTCAAAAATATGTAGAAACTACAGTTAGGAGCGAAACTGATCACACACACTTTAAATCGGAATAACTTTTTTATGAATGGACCAAACGACTTCAATTTCTCTGTAAGGCTAGAAGAATTAGTTTAGTAAATGACGTTTAGAAAGATGTGTCAATTTTTACTATTGTTTTTCACAATTCCGACCGAATGCATTTTTTCAACATATTTTTTAGACGTCATTTACTAAACTAATTCGTTTGGTCGTTTCATCAGAAACGACTTCATCAAGTCGTTTGGTCCATTCATAAAAAAGTTATTCGGATTTAAAGTGTTTGTGATCAGTTCTGCTCCTAGCTGTATTTGGTTGAGCTTCAGTGTAATAATTCATTAAAAATTATGAAATGGCCACCCCAATAGCCAGATTTGAATTCCACAGAAAAATTATGGGATGATCTCGATAGACAGGTATCGATGAGTATAAGAATTAATTGAGTTTACAGTTGATTACTCTATGAGATTTCCATGATTATTCTACTTTTACTAAAAATATATAGAGTGACTCGGATTAATATCTTCTTTAATATTGTACTATACGATTTGAACTTTTTTGGGAAGCTAGAACAATTTGTTCACTACAGATTTATTGCAGTTAGAGGCCGTGAATCATAAAAATCTGCAATTTTTACCATCTTTACCAATTTTCACGAAACTTTCAGAATATGTTTAATTGACACAGATTTACAAAACGTAATTTTAAAATTTTCATTATAGACCCACATAAAAAAGTTGTAAAATTTTAGTATTTTTTCTACAATTCCGATCAATTGCAATTTTTGAAAAAATTTCTTTTCACATCCTGTAGTAAACTAATTGCTCTAGCTGTCGAAAAAAGTTCAAATCGTATAGAACATTATTGACAAAGTTGTTGTGTTTTTTAGAGCGTCCGAATATTAATTCGGGTTACTGTAAGGATTAATTGAGTTTACAGTTGATTATATTATTCAACGAGATTTCCATGATGATTCTACTTTTACTAAAAATATATATGTATAGTTGACATATATAATACGACGTGCACACGGATGTCCAACCATGAACGAGGCCAATGCGTTTGTCGCATTGCAGACGTGCCCCGGTTCCTTTCATTTTGCGGAAGCGCCACTTCAACCCTTATTGAATTATTCGCAAGATTTAACCACGACCCGTTTTCTCTCTCTCACCTCGTTTAACTCTGATTGTTACAAAGTGTACGAGCATTCTGAAATGTGTCAGAGACGAGAGGTTCGACCCCATAAATCTTCATTCCCGCTGCTTGAAATTAATGCTTTTCGACCACTAAAGTACTTACGAAACTATAAGTTTTCCTTCTTCTTCTTCTTCTTCTTTTCGATAAATTACAGAGCTGCATTGTAGACATGTTAGGTACTTGTTAGCTCTTTGTGGACGAGGATTTTCTAAAGCACTATACCATACATATTTTTCAGAGGTGTGCGGGACCGAATACGCCGTAAATTGTGATGTAACGGCAACCTTGTAAATTGTGATTTTTAGAAAATCTTGTTTTATTTATTTACATATTTTTTAGAGGTGTGCGGGACCGAATATGCCGTAAATTGTGATGTAACGGCAACCTCGTAAATTGTGATTTTTGGAAAATCTTGTTTGCAGATCATTTAGTAAACCAATGCTTCTAATTGCTTACAAAACATCAGGTCGTTTGGTACAATTATAAAAAAGTTATATGTACTGTTTTAAAGTGCGTTCAGATATTGCCGAAGAGGTCTTGCCGATAAACGTAACTTAATTCGTTTGCGTATGCAGTTCTAATTAGTCATCAGTTTTATTTATAGGCATAGTGCTTCGCTGTTTTATATTCTGCGCTGTATGGAAGATATGCGACTTAATTATATGCGCATATGTGTGCCGGAATTTTACACTTCGATAAAACCTTAAATGAAAAATTAATAACGAAAATGTACAAAACTTTAATTTGAGTCTAATATATAAATTGTATTTTTTTACTTCTAACACCACAACATCTCATACTATCGCAATTTTAAGATCCGAAACATTGAGATGAAAATTTTATTTGCAGATTATTCAATTGTATTATTAGTATCCAAACGATTCAGAAAATATTCGTTAGTACAATTAGTTATTAGTAGTCTTTGTGCAAAATAATTGTTAAATAAGAATTTTCTCTGAAAACGACGTCTTTCAAGCGTCTCGAAGAAGACGTCTGTAGGACGTCTATGAAACGACGAAGCCTTAAGACGCCTCGAAAAGTACTTCTCGTAAAACAAACGGTTTTCGAAAAAATTGAGGTAAACGTGGGACCAAAATCCAAAAACGTTTTCTGAAATTTGAAAATTGAAGTATGGTTTCATTATCTTTTATCAATAAATTTTAACGAAAAATGTATTCTTTTTTTTAACTTGCTTGAACTGATTTTTTTTTAATTACAGATTTTTTGCCACAGATTCTATATATTTTCTTCTTTTTTTGAGTCTTAAAAATGTTTGAGTTTCACTTTCTTAAAGGTCAAGGTCTTCCAAAGAGAACTGCGTTTAGAAAAACTCTCTAAAATGAACCGTTAAATGAAATAGAAATTAGATGAATTAAATCAGTAAAAGATTTAGGATTCTTCAATAAATGTACGTCGACGAAAGTCGAAAATAAGAGCCACCCTACCTAGTGTGCAATTGATCATTCACTGAATTCGAGTTTCTGTTTTTTCTATTAATATTTTTATTATCAGATATATTTCATTATACATTTACAATCTTTCATAAACTTTTACAAATGCAATAAGATTGATAGGAATACCGAGTTTGCGAATAATTCGAGTTCTTCCTATGCCTGCTACTCGATATACCGTATACACTTACGAAGTACATTATTACCTTAATTAACAGAATGCATTTCGACCTTTTCTTTTAATTACAGGTTTGGGAACGTTATGATTGTTCGACGTTGACATCACGGATAATATACGAAGTATAAAATCATTCGTCTTTCGAATTCGAGAAAGCCATGTTAATTTTCTTATATTTTATTCTGCAGTATTTGTCACGTTAAAAATGCGAAACTTACCTATACGATCACTCATCTAAGGGAATGTAGTACCAGATCAATAAATATATCATCTTATACAGCTGGTAAAAGTTACCAGGTTCCTCCAGACGAAAATCGTAGATTTCAATTCTCGATATGCCCGATTTCCAATTAGAAAAAGAAACAAAATCACGATAAACATTTATACAATATACCCCATGTGACGTTACAAAAACATCTATATGTAAAAAAAAAAAGAGAGAGAGAGTGATAGATGTTGCTAAACGAATGCGCAAAAAATGCATGTGCGCGTAGCGCGAGATATTCTTGATGAAAGACGATAAAAAAATATATATTATACACAACAATCCCCTAATCAACTCACGACAAAGTATGTCTTATTCCAATCTTCGTAATCCTTCATTCTTCTTTTTAATTTTTCTTGTCCCTTTAAATCTAATGTTCACGTTTTGTCATCTTTGTCTCTATTTGTCTATGGTTCGCACTGACAAAAAAATATCACATGTTGAAAAAATTTTTGAATCGACTGAATTATATACCAAGCTGAGTGAAGTGATTATTTTCATCGAGCCCGGAGTGAGGGCTTTCATCGCCCTCTGCTGTTTCGTTAGGGCCAACTCGGATGAAGAATGCATTTATTATACAAATGTTCAACAGAAATGCATATTTCACGGATACAAACATTGAGTCAGTACGCAAGGACAGAAGTTCTTATTTGTATCTTTGCTTCTTTTACTGTACGTTCAAAAACAAGTATTAATACAACTTTTTCGCCTGCGCTTCCTTATTGTCCCTGTAGAAAGATGAATTAAACATGAAACACTTCTTTTCTGTTTTTAATATGCTGCTGAATGTGAATATCGGATATGATTGCAAAAGTTCGTACTCGATTTACCTCGTGGCCTTTTTTGAAAATAAAGATGTAACTTCTACGGAAAAGGAAATCAGGTTGTAAAATGTTCGGAGACAATTGTAGAAAATAGTGGTGACTATATAATTGATTAATAAAACTGTTATCTTTAAATACAACCGCTTGCATTTTATTTTCAAATAGGGTACGAACTTTAGCAATCATCTAATATTTATAAGTCCACACTTACCGGTACATACTGTATGCTAACAAAATCACCATTTGGATTGCCACGAATAGTAAGAATATTGTTGTTGTTAAACAATTCGTTGTTGGACAATCTCCACCTCCGCTGTTCAATTTAGTGTTTACTTGTCCAACCTCCCTCTTTAACGTGTTCAGTCCGTCTCGCATTTCAGAAATCAGTGAATTGTAATCGAATCCCATTTGCTGCACCTAAAAATTCGTTTTATCAAAGGATGTATCAAGGAGGGTGTTGATAAAACGAAATAACAAATAACAAGTAACTACCTGAGCAGTTGGAGCACGAGCTTGATTATTAAGAATGGTATCAGTCTTGGTGTATACTTCTTTCACAAAGGATTTGATTTCATTGGCTGTGCTTAGAATGGCATTTTGATTCCCCAAGACCTGATCAACCTCTTGTCGACGTATTGTGTCGATTAATTGAATTTGCTGACCTGGTTGGCCACCAGCTGTTTGTACACCTACGAATAAGTTATACGTAATTTGCGAATCCTTTTAACGGCTGATAGTAGAAGACGTAATTAACCTTATACTGAAAGTTACCTCCTACTTGAAGCTGAGACATTAAACTCAGGGATCTTTCCTGTCTTCCGATCATTTCATCAGATTTTTTATTGAGCTCGCGCAGAGATTCAAACACTTGACCCAGAACAGAAAAGATTTGTAACAGTTCTCTTTGATTGTCGCTTTCAAAGTATTCCTCGAATTCTTTCTCACGGCGCGCTTCTGGGTGTTCCCTATATAAAATAATATCATTTTAGAAAAGAATTTTCTATTTTAAGGGGGTAAACTCGTTCCCAGGAATGCAAAAGTGCGGGAAGCGCCTTCTCATTTCCCGATAATGCAAAGTAGTTTTCAGTAGTTAAAAGTGCTGGTACGGTACGGATAAAAGTCCTATTTCTACGTTTACGAGGCGTAATTTGCATTATTCAGCAGCATGTAGCTGTTGCAGCTGTATGAAAATAGCTACACGCGCAGCTTTATGCTTCCAAATAATGCAAATTATGCCTTGTAACCGCAAAAATAGGACTCTCGAGGACGATTGCGATCTTTTTGACTACTGAAAAAGTCCATCTCTGCATTATCGAGAGATGAGAAGGCGCATTCCGTACTTTTGCAATCCTGGAAACGAGACTACGGCTTTAAGTATAATTCGGAAATTGCCAGTAGCCTTCTTACCGGCGATAATCCTCTTTCTGTTGATCCAATTTTTTCTGGTAATCCATATATTCTTGACTAAGCTTTTGCTGCTCTTCTAAAGAAACTCTTTGCCCGTCGGGCTTCATTTGACCAGGAGGATACAAAGAATGTGTTAAGAAATGGGACACATCGTGGTCGTCAGCCAAGCCACCTTAAAAATATCATTATGTCATAAACAAGTGCTTCGATCGAAGTAATTTTGAATTATTTTAATCTCTGCGATGCATACCAGTAGCAGCGGAAACCCCAAAGTATCCACTTTTCGGTAAAACAACATTTTCAACACGGAAACACACTTCATAGTCTTGCTCATCGTTTGTCATGCCATTATGGAATAATACCTTTGATCAAAGATGAAGATTTAGATATGATAAGGAGACACTTTCAGAAAACAACGTACGAACAGACTTACCGTCAAAATGTTCTGATAGTATTCGATTTTCGCTCTTGTCGCAAATGGTTTGTTACGAAAGTCTCGCAAACAACCAGCAGACAATTGTGTTGCACCATCGCTGTATCAAAATTAATGGAATTAAAATGGTTTCGATTAAATATCGTTTACGAGGTATAAAACATTAATATAGTAAGAAATATAATTCACTTAGAATGATCAAAGCTCTTGGTGCCATCGTTAAGAACAGCCATGATGTAAGGGTTGTTATGTTTATTGTCGTTATCGAAGGAGTCAAAGAAAAGTCCAAGACCGTTCCACTGATCAACATTGCCGAAGACAGTGCCATTGTAAGCTCCTTTCGAACTAGTATACCAAAAAGCTAAACCATCGGCTCCAATCCTTCCTCTTCCTGTTACTCTAAATATTAACTCTACTTCCCACCAGTCGAAGGTAAGCGGCTGTTTCACCCATATTGCACCTAAACATCATTTGAAATCTTTATGTATCAAGAAGTAGAAAATGAAAAGTGTAACAAAAAATTATTCCTTGATACATAAGTAAAGGAAATAAAACACATTAGACCGTAAACACCAGTAATTTAGTAATACTAAATAGGTCATACGATAGACCATATTGTGCTTATCGAAGTGCTTTATTTATGTGCAGAAATATTTTTCAATATTAATATATTATACACACCTAATAGCATCTTTGAATATAATTATTGATATTTTCACATACCTTTCTGACTTCTCAATGACGGAGCTACTCTCACATTTTCCGCACTCGCGATTGCATCTATAATCAAAAACATGTTTTATCGAACGTATTCGACATAAATGTATTAATTACGACACGAAATACCAATCAAACGAAAAATAATAGATTTGAATTTATCGTCGAAAAAGCTATAAAAATTGGATCGGTTTATCTGAACGAACAGAAACAAGTATACTTTATGCTTCCATTATTCAAATTTATTGAAATAGCCCTTAATGTAAATAAATACATATACACCTGTCGTGACAGTTTTACCGATTTCTGTCAAACAAACATTGTCTATTTCGCTTGTGAAAGTGGTTAAAGGGATAGGAGTCGATTAGTGTTTCCGTTCGAGAACGGAGTAACAATACATTTTATTTAAATAATCGAAATGCCGACTAGGAGAAAATAACATACGGAAGTGTTTTACGGCGTGTATATACTTGGTTAGGTTTCAACGTTACTCACTTCCTCCGTATTCCCAAAAAGGCACGCTTCCATCTTTTTGTGCGAGATACGGTGGTTTGAACGAGTACTTGTATTCAAATTTTCGATGAGGTATATCACCAAGGACCGCACCAATTACCAAAAATACATGAAAAATTAAAAGCCACCTCACCTCGGCGGCCATCTTCATTTCGACTGTCGAGTCGAAAGTACTTTGACCACGTTCGACCCTGCAACCGGTAGAACTGATTGGTGGAATCGTTTGATTTCCTCTTTTCATTGGCGTATTATCAATGACGTGTCAATTTTCTGGCCACATTTCAAAGATTCTGTCTTCTACCGGCAATTTGTATATTTCTCTTTTCGTTTCTACTACTTATTCTGTCGTATTTAATTCCATCGGGGAAATCCACGGAACAAAATAATAGTCTTGTAACTGTTTAGGAATGAACACTCCTGTCTGGAGGAAAAATTCGTTCATTTTTGTGGACGTGTCATGTGAGAATATGGCGTTATCGTGGATAAAGCGTCAGATATAGATGCAACGAGTGAAAATATTATGACCGAATATATCCTATTCATTACGATTTATCAATCGTGTTTCTTAGATGTTCGAACATTTTATAATTTTGCGTGTGAGAAGTATGTGTTTCAATATCGAATACAGAAACACAATTATATGTGTATGTATATATGTATAATAGTATATAACATACTTATAGACCCGGCATAGGTATAGTATGTATGTGTTGTACCGTGACCCGTTGATCACGCGAACATAGTTACGATAGCGCAACCGCACTATAGGTTCGATTAATGGCGCTGAGAGGGAAATTTGAATATAAAACGTAACGTTTAGGTCAAAGCCGTGTACTTCATATACATATATATTTTATTCGGGCACGATAGCTCAGGTTTAGAATAAGTATACTGTTTAGAATAAGTAATAACAATACTGAACAATACGAAATTCGAACAATACGAACAGAGAGGGAAAGCGAGGGAATTCAAGGGAATTACAGCTATATAGGGGAATTACAGCTATATAGGGGAATTACTAGGGATTGCATTGGATTGCATTCATTATGAAATGTGAGCGGCCAGTAAGCGTCGTGTGACCTAACCTATGTACAGCGAAAATTCGTTTCGAGACACCTGCAACAAAAAGTAATTCATTGATTCCAAATTACTAACAACAGATGTCAAATGTTGAGTTCATAATTGGAATTTAGTACCTTTCTAATATTTTCCGCAATATGGCAATGCTTGCAGAGCCGCGTCGAAAGCAAAAATGGGCTTTAAATCCACGAGGAAAACAATGGAGCGAAGGTACGTAAATATTTAAATTCGTTCTATTAATTTTCATCGATCCGAACAATGTCTATTTACATATTTTGTACAGATTCAAACAAATTTGGACAGAAAATGTTAGAGAAAATGGGTTGGACCAACGGTAAAGGACTCGGTGCAAATGAACAGGGTATGACAGAGCACGTGCGTGTTTCTTTTAAAAACGACGCAGCAGGTAACAAAAATTACATTCTTTTAATATTTTAATCAATCACATGAATTATGCATTACAACTTGGGGGAAAGCTAGTTGATTATAAAAAATCAGGTCGTTTGGTACAATTACAACAAAGTTATTCTATCTTAAAGAGTGTACGATTGCTTTTTACACTCACTGTATTTATTTATATTTTTTCGAAATTTTCGGGAATCCCGATTCTTTTGGGAACCCGACGCGACCCGACCTTTTCCAGACTCGTCCTGATCATTAGGTCCCCGATATTTCGGGTTTTCGCACACCCCTAGTTCCGAGCTATAATAGTGCTGATAAGTCTAAGTTGTTTGCTCGAAAATTAAAACAATGAATTATTATTGTTATCCCCTATTTTATACATATATTTCCTTTCATTAATAAGCTGAGCGATAAATAACTTTAGTAGTTACAATAAATGAATGAAATAATGATCAGATAATAATTCGAATAAAGTCACTACAGTTATTAGTATCACAATTGTTTGTTTATAATAGGTATTGGATATAAGAATGACGATTTGGATAAAGCATGGACTGGACACCAGGATGGCTTTAATAGTTTCCTGCAACACCTTCAAAAGAGTCAGGACGACAATGTGGTCCAAGTAGAGAAAGTTAAAACTGATACAAGCGAAAATTCGTTGGAGTTGAAATCGAAACAAAGCCGAGTTCGTGTTCAGTAAGTAAGCAAAGAGTTTTGTGTAAATATCGTACAACAACATACGCATAACTTAATTGTAACCTTTTAATTATTATTAGCTACCACAAATTCATAAGGGGGAAAGATGTGAAAAGGTATAGTTCAAAAGATTTGGCAAATATATTTGGCCAGAAAGAGTTGAATGCAAGCAAGAAGAGTAACGACAATGAAAATATTGTCGAGGAAAATGTTGATTCAGATCCCCTTGGCAAGCAAGTCAATAGAGGTGGTGTTATTACCATAAACGGTGGTAACATGGCGGATTATTTTTCAAAGAAAAGTCAGAACTTCTCTGTAACACCTAAACGAAAGAAACGACGAGAAAGTACTTCGGAAAGCGAACCCGAATATGTTGGATTTGGCTTTGCATCAGCTTCTAAAGAATCGCCTAACGATACTAAAGAAAACAAAGAGACAGAAAGTTCTTGTAATTACGCTTTTGAAAATCCGTGCTTAAGATTAAACAGCCCGGAAAATATTTCGAACAGCGAGATGAAGTTAGAGTCTTCGAAAAAAAGGAAAGTGTTCAATGACAATGAATCAACTGTAAATAATAATACAGATTGGAAAGACGATGTCAAAGATAGTTACAAAAATGCTTTTGTAAATCCCGCTTTAAATTTAGAGCCTACAATCGACGAAGCTTGTAACGGAAAGGAATTTGAGGTATCTAGAACGCAATTCGGCGTTACGAATTCTGCTTTGGATCTACAGGATGAGGTAGTTAATAAAAAAAGGGTAACGTTTAACGACCATGTAGAATACAGTACCGATTCTGTAAAGAAGAAAAAGAAGAAGAAGGAGAAAGCTATGCTAGATAGATTTGAAGTCGAGAACAAAAGATCTAAGAAGAAAAAGAAACAAGACAATACCAATAATTCCGTGTCAACGGGTATTATTAACGAAGCTTTAGACGTTGAGGAAGTACCCGAAGAAATTAATGATAATGAAATTAACGAGCGTAAGAGCAGTAAATCAAAGAAGAGGAAAAGTAGTCGTCGATCGAGTTTGGAAACGATAGTTGAAATACCGGAAGAAGATAAAGAAGCCGATGAGTGTGGAAATGAAGCGAAAAGACTTAAAGTTGACGAAAGCGTAATCGACGATGCTATTCCTCAGGAGAATCTTTCTAGCAAGAAGGGGAAGAAGAAGAAGAAGAACAAGGAGAAGGAAAAAGTCGAGGATGAAGTGATAATTATCAAAGACAATAACAATATCGAGAGTAAAGAGAAAGAAGTAAGTACAGAAACAGAGGTAGAATGTTGCAAGTTAGAGGATGATATAGTGAAAAGAGAAGACCAAGAGAATGTAAAAGTGAAAGAAAAGAAGAAGAAGAGGAAAGAAAAAATCCATGGAGATATCGCCGAAAATCAAATAAAGACTAACGATGTGGAATGTATAGAGGAAAAAGCTGAAAATGTAGAAGAGGAAACTGTAAAGGTAAAAAAGAGTAAAAAAAGGAAAACGAAGGATGCGGATAAAAACGACATTAACGCAGATGTAAATATAAAATCAGAAAAGGAGATGTTTAATAAGGAAAATAAGAATAGCGAATCTGTAAATATTTCCAAAGAAGAAAAACACAAGGATTCCGTAGAGGACAGTGGTGAATCTACTTGTACTACGGAACCTGTGAGAGAAGAATGTGCGAAACCGACGGTAAACACAAGAGACACGGATACAAAAGTCGCTCATGCGAGTTTAAATAGCACAAAAGTTACGCATCCATCTTCGAAGATTATAAAATTGAATTCTTCTAGCCCTTGGAGTGAGAAAGCGAAATCGTCGAAGCAAATACTAAGATCCCTTTTCTATCGCAACTCAGTTGCACATTTCCCAGGCGCTAATGTAGATGTAATTAAGGGGTATGGCACCGACATATACAGTAAAGATTAAATAAACTTCAAAAATATGTAATGTTTTACGTATAACTCCGATTTTGATTCAGTTGTATGCAGTGCGTATCTTAAAACATCAACTACCATTTTTCGGTGATTTCCGGTAATCTGTTGAAGAAATGTTTCGAACAAAAGTTAGTCTCTCTTCAGTCCGCCATAAATTTGTTTGCACGTTAAAGATTGTCGAAACAATGTTCTTAATTTTTGAAATAAGAAGTCAAGGTGATCTTCACCTTTTTAAATGACATATTTTGGATTTAATAAAACGACCTACTCTACCATGACCTTCGGATGATCTGGAGTTCTAAAGGTCACTAAATATTCGAGTGATTGACTTTTTATTAAAAATGCCTGAAGGATACATCCTATCTAATACGTTATATTAATCTATAAGCATTTATTTACTATTACTGAATCAGTAATACAATCGTAACCATAATTTATTATTTTTTGTTTGGTAATAATAGTGGATTTTAAAGAATATTTTCTAAAAAAATAATATTTATTGCTTGCTTTTATCGTTATTATTGTAGATAAATTTACAAGAGGTGATCTATATTAATAAATATTATTTTCCCCAATGTATTTACAGGATTCCATTGCAACTCAAGGTTCTAGTACATTATCATCTATTTTTTCAATATCCTCGAGGTTTAAAAGTTTTTCTTTCAAATTCTTATAATTGTTCAAGTCTTGTTCGCTCAATTCAATTGGACTTTCAGGGATACATAGTTCTTCTACATCAACTATAGAGTATCCTAAATTTGTTAATTGACTCATACTTATTTTGGTACTACCGAAGTCACATTTAAACTGAAACAATCAAAGCGCAATAGTATTACGTGTTCAATGGACAGAAAATTTGAAATCTGAGCTATCTGTACCTGGAAAAGTGTTTCATCTCCGTCTTTTATTTCTTCTACATCGTGCGCGTTCATCTTTATCGCGTCTTCCATTGCTTGATCCGCGTTACAATCGTTTTTCATAGCCGTGACGTAGCATGCACAGTCGAACAACCTCAACGCCGATTCGTCTTCAGTCCTACTACTAAACGCACGCAGATAAAACGAGAGTAAATATTAGAATAAATTTATACGAAGAAGTAAAGTACAGGGCGTCAAAAAAGTGACAGTCATCTATTCTAGGGATCACATTTGTTGAGAGGTGCTTAGTGTATGGCTGACTCGAGTGTCGATTTGGGTCTACGCTGTGTCCGATATAAAATGACGCCTTTCTTGAAGAGTCCTTTCCGTATCTCGTTGATGAGTTTATCTGTCCCAAATGTCTGACCGACAATTGTCCCACAACTATCCTCACTCCTGCGAGATGTACCCTCTTGAGGGGCCAAGAAGCTCGAGAGGCCTCGGTCGCTAAGAAGTATGACATTTATATGGCTCGGGGTATATCGGCGAGACACCGCTAATCCAATGACAAAACTTCTTTATTTTTTTATGAGACTTTCACCAACATATTCGTGGCATTTTTCTAATGAAAATGATACCAAATATCGAGGCCGCCGAATAGTACCCCTGGCGGATAATTGTCCCTGGGCAGTGTTGGGAACAATTATCGATAAAATACTGTATATGGTTCACGTACCACGTGTATACGTGAATTTTAGTACACGTTCAAAACCGCGATCTCTACTACAAACCAATAAACTCATCACAGAGATATGGAAAGGACTCTTCCAGAATTGTATAATTTCAAATTGGAGACAGTGTAGATCCAAATTGACACTTGAGTCGGCCACACACTAAGCACATGTCAACACATTTGTAAAGAATCAACGTGTTCTATTTCTTGGCAGTTTTTTTCTTGAAATAAATGTTCATCTAACATGCTGCAAAAATCGTCCCTAAAACGGATAGTTAACACTTCATTGACAACTTGCAAAAGATAAAGCAATACTTACTTGTGTTTCTTTAGTTTACTAAAAATTTCGAGTTTTGATTTAATCAGCTTGTCTGTTAACATATGTACAACTAATATGGCTCCTCCAGGACAACGAAGTAATAGTATTTCATGTTTAGCGTTCTGTTTGCTATTCTTCATTTTTTCGAAAAATTGTTTTAGCGTTGCTGCAGGCATATTGGCTTTCTTAGCTTGGTCAACGAGTTGCGATAACTTTAGGTTTTTCGACGGGTCGGAAACGCCGGTCTCTTGAAAATAATGAAAAGATTCGCACTATATGAAATCAGTTCTAGTTAGTATTACTTGTTCTGAAGAGTTCATCAAATTTTACTTTGTTTTCCTTACCTTGTATCACAGCCTTCATTTTAACAGTCAGAGATCGAAAAATGTTCGATCTCGCAGCATCTTGCTCCGCTTTAATATGTTTAATATTTTGCCATTTACTATGACCCGCATATCTTCTGCTTTCCTGAAGCAGAATATTTCTGCACTTGTCATAAGCTAACAATCCTAAACGATAGTTCATGACTTTATAACAATTAACTTAAGTATGATAGGTTATGACACACGCCTTTATCGGCTTTTATATACAATATACAGAGAGGAACAACAGAAATTGCTCACATCCACTCACATCGCACATCCGGTGTTCCCGGTATAGTGCTGTCCCCTAGTATAATTTCTAGATTTACATCATCTTTAGCCTGGATCAGAACCTACACCATTTTCTGTATACAGCAGCCACAGACGATATATAGGAATAGACCTCTGATACACCGACGAGATACTGCAATTTACTGCATCTATATAGACAGTATCTCGTCGGTGGTTGCCGTTTGCAGTGCTATGACGATGAAGCCTGACTTTTTCAGTGCTTTTGATTTTTTTCGAACAACATTAAACAGCCAGAAATAATAAATTTATCTGTCAATTGTATTGAATAAATTAATGCGTGCGAATGTTCATAGTTTAAAAGTTATTCCGTATCTCGAATACTATTAGCCACTTTTACTAAAAAATTAGGTGGTCAGATAGCCAAGGGAGTGCTAGTGAACATCGCTGTAAAATGGAATTGTTATAAACGTTAACCAGCTAAAAATAATCAATTTATCAACAATTGTCAACGGCGATCGACATCGATCGATATTCGGTGGGGTGGGGGATGCCGCGCGAGCTCGGCGAGAGCCAGCCGACAGTCAGTCGGGGCGGGGGGGCCGGAGTGAGCGGACGGGCGTCGCGACGCGTCGGGCTCCGGGACCAGGAGGACCAGAAGGACCAGGGACTCACCAGAGGTGGACAAGGGGTCATCTACAGCTACCCTGGCCTATCCCGGCTTACCATCAACAATGCTGTTTTGTTCTTCAACTGTTCATTCAACGATCAACGGTAAGTTTTATTACTATTCATATTTTTCAATACTTCCTTTGTCTACCCTTGGCCCAGCTTCAACGAACCTGTCCTTCAACTGTTCATTCAACGAATACCATCAATTATTACCTCTAATATGCTAATTGGAATTTCCATTAAAATTTTCGATATTGAGTCTTCTTCAAATTTATATTTCTTGATTAAAATTGGCATTCCTCCGATCGGAGGTCCCTCAGGGGCTCACTCACGGATGGGGCCGTGAGTGAGTACGGGGAGTAGCGTCCCCGGGGCTAACCGAATCGCCTATAGGTCGCAATTATAATTCACATGTGCAGAATTACAATTGCTCTTGTGAGCTGATTGTATTCGCACTCGTGTGCGGGGTTACAATTGCTCTCATGAGCTGGTTCTCTTGTCGTTTTCGCACTCATGTGCAGAATTATAATTGCTCTTTTGAACTGATTGTATTCGCACTTCTGTGCGGGGTTACAATTGCTCTCATGAGCTGGTTCTCTTCTTGTTTTCGCACTCATGCGCAGAGTTGTAATTGCTCTTGTGGACTGATTGTATTCGCACTCGTGTGCGGGGTTACAATTGCTCTCATGAGCTGTTTCTCTGTTTGTTTTCGCACTCATGTGCAGAATTATAATTGATTTTGTGAACTGGTTGTATTCGCACGTTCGAAGTGCTTATTCAGTCGGTGAACGCGACAATGGTTACTTCTGAATTTCTAATTGTCCACTTCGGAACTTTCACAAGTCTACTCATTTAAAAATATTCACATCTTGTTTGAAATTGGTATTCCTCTGATCGGAGGTCCCTCAGGGGCTCGCTCACGGATGGGGCCGTGAGTGAGTACGGGGAGTTGCGTCCCTGGGGCTACCCAAATCGCCTATAGGCCGCACTCGTGTGCGGGGTTAGTTTGGCTCTCGTGAGCTGGTTTGATTCGCACTCGTGTGCGGGGTTAGTTTGGCTCTCGTGAGCTGGTTTGGTTCGCACTTATGTGCGGGGTTATATATTGTTATGTCTAACTATTATTAGTCTGTTTCAGCTAGGACACACCAAGAAGTGGACATACCAAGAAGAGGACTCACCAAGAAGAGGACACACCCAGAAGAGGACAAACCAAGAAGACTGCGGCATATTTTTAAGTTAGTTTTATTTGCCGAGCAATTAGTGTCTTAGCTCCTCCCCCGAACCTGAACCTTCCGCTCAGGTTCATGTTTCTTCTTTGCGAATCAAAGCCTTCTGCTTTGATTTTTCCCTGTTTTGCGATTTAGTCTTTTGGTCCACAATAATTGCTCGGCTTGCGTGCGTTAGTTATTAAGATTGTATATCGTCGTCGTAAATATGGTATGTCGAGTAATTATTGCCGTAACTTCACTTTGCTTGACTCGAATTTTTTCACCTTGCTTGTATGTACCAGACCGGTTGGAGCCGGTATTCGGCGTCGATTCATTGAGAGGGATGGTTCATTGAGACCTGTCCACTCGTGTAGCCATGCTACAGTGTCCTCTCTATTCGTAATCCTACCCATGTTCACCACTACTTTTGTTGGTTGGTGACAGGTAGTTGGTGGAGAAATGGGATATCGTTTGAACTTTGAACACTTCTCATGGGCATTCCTCTCGGTGAGGACACGTCGGGTATCGGTTCTGGCCGGTGCTGGGCAGCAAGCATTGTACGCGCACGCGTCCCCTTCGAACCAGAGCCTTCTGCTCTGGTTCGCTTTTGTTTCTCAATTTGAAAGAATCAGAGCCTTCTGCCTGATTCACGTTTGGCCCCCCGTGGATCGGAGACTTCTTCTCCGATTCACACCTTTTGCTCCGCGATAATTACTCGACATACCTGCGTAATTTAGTATAAGTCCGTCGTTGTAAGAAAGGGAGCCAGAAGGAATATTGCATTCGTTCTGACTCCCTTTCGGGTCTCTTGTGCAGCAACCTCCTCGTGGTGAGACCTGGGCAATCGGTATTATCCTCTATTTCTAAGAACTTCCAGTGTCTTATGAATAGAGGATAATATCGAGCTAATAGCTGCACATTTAATAAATATGTTGATTTTCAATAAATTCTTCCACCTACTTCGCTAACATGTTCTTCTAATACAAACCTCAATTTTCGAAGAATTTCGGCTGTCTAACTTGTCGTTGAATTGTACTACTGGATTTCGTGCCACCTCCTTCGCTATCATGTTCTCCTAATACAAAATTCGATTTTCGAAAACCCCGAAAATTGAACTTTGTATTAGGAGAACATGATATCGTAGGAGGTGGCACGAAATTCAGTAGTGCAACTCAACGACACGTCGGAAGTTTGGGAAAAGATTGGAAATTCAATAAATATATTCGCAGACACGTTTGTTTACTACATTCTCTTTATTTATTCATTCTAAATTCATACATAAAACGATTGTTTTGTACATGTACATAACTTATATTCTAATCTATTATTACAAGAATGTCGAGTTGCTTCGTGAGACTCGACTGGACTCGACACACAGTCAGAATTCATTTGTTCAAATGATTCGCCCATTATACTTCGTTGCGTTGGTAATGTAGAAAATTACATTAAAACTGTTAACAACTTTCTTCCGAATCGCTAAAGATGCAAAGTACTGTCTTTTTCGAGTAAGAGTATTTCAATTGTAATTTCCTATGCCATTTGATTGAAATGTGCTCAGCTCTGCCGGTCACAAGTAAATCCAGAGAAGGGCGACTCGAGAGCGAGATGTACAGTGGGAAGTAGCAAGTGTAAAGCGGAAAGCTATCTGTCGGGGGTGTGGAGTGGGGAGTGGGGAGGCGCTGCGACCGTCGGAGTCAGTCGGAGTCCGTCATAGGGGGCGGTGGAAAACCCTGGTTTGGATTAGTTAATGAAAAAGAAATCGAATCCCTTTTTGCAATCAACAGAATAATATATGAGACATGTATATTCTTAACCTTAATAAAACCATTCAGCAATGATAACGTCAGTCATTCTAATTTTTGTCACCTAAAGAATGTTTCATATTTGATCACTTTTACATTTGCATCCCACGTGTCGTTCGCCCAAGCACAACGGTTATTTTTCTCAAAAGATTCTTCAAGCACACTTCGTTGCGTCGGCAATGTAGAAAACGACATTGAAACGGTCAATAATTGTTTTCCGAATCGCCAAAACTCCCCCTCGCAAACATAATTTCAACGTAAAGTACATACTGTCTTTTCGGAGTAAGAGTATTTCAATCTCTATTTCCACTGCCGTTCGTTTGAAATGTGCCCGGCTCTGCCGGTCACAAGTAAATGCAGAGAGGGGCGACTGGATGGTGCGAGGGAGAGCGAGGTGTGCAGTGGGAAGCAGCGAGTGCAAGGAGGAAAGCTATCTGTCGGGGGTGTGGAGTGGGGAGGCGGTGCGAGAGAGACGGGAAACTTGAACGGCGGCGGGAAGAAGGGAGACGGCTGCGACCGTCGGAGTCCGTCATGGGAGACGGTGGAGAACGTTGGTCCTCCACTGTTGGAGAGCGCGGAATCGTGGAGTAGAGCGAGCCGACGACGCACCGTCCGGGTCGCGCTTCTCGTCGCGGCTCCTGTTCTTTCCTCGCGGTCGTTTCGTTCGGGTTGAATGAACGAGGGTACCAAGTGCAAAGTGCCAATCGGCGACGCCTGCGTGTCTATGCGCGTGTGCTTCGACTCCCTGTGCTTCTCGTCGACGCAGCAGCGGCTCGCCGACGAGGAGGACGCCTCGCAGCTGCCGACGCACGGCGCCGTGCCCGTGCTCGGAGCTGATCAGAGGCCCGTTTCGAACGTCACCGGAGCGAACGCGATCACGACCATGGGCACCCTCCGCGAGCTCCAGGAGTTGTTGCGCGTCAAGGACGAGAGGATCGCCGAGCTCGAGGCGCTCCTCTGCCGTCGCGACGCCGAGATACAAGAACTGAGAAGTCATCTCGACAAGTTCCTCAGCGTGCTACCCTTTAAATCGCCTCTGACACCCACCAAACCCAGGCCCAGGAAGCAACGGGCCCAAGGGATATCCGCGGAGCCGCCGCTCCAAGAATTCGCCTCGCTGACAGTCGTCGATAAGAATGACAGGTTGGTGTCATCCTACGCCCGGGTGTTTCTGTCGTCGTTCCGATGAAACTTGTTAACCGGTACCAGTCATCTTTCGGCCTTGTCAAGGAGTTTGACACGTGTATATGTGTGCGTGTGTGGCTATATGTATAGATCACATTAATCATTCGTTTGGAATCCTTGTCATTTTTATTCGTTGTTCCTTCTCCTCTTAGGTCCCCTCTGCACTCTGTCATATATCATATATTTCTGTTTCGCTGCATTCCCTCAGTGTTCTATTGTTTTACCTCCTCCTGACCACCTAACCTGCAAAGGTTTTCGCGTGAATCTTTCCAGCATCTAGCTCCAATTTCTCGTCTCCATATTCGACTTTTACTATCGCCCGGTGGTCCTCGATCGGCACAGTGTCTCGGGGCAATGCCAAACGTCTGGGTACAGGCTGTCGCGACAGAAATATCATTCGTTTCGACTATCTCGGAACTGTTAAGTTGCAGGTTAACCACTTAGCGTCGCGCATGCGCGTTACGCCGTGCATGCGTGTTTACTCGATCGTGGCTCGCTGCGCGTTCGATTGGTGGTCGTGATTTAACAGCACTCTCCATGTGGAAAGATACGCGCGGAGAAACTCGTGCTAACAAATTCCGACGTTTAAAGGGTTAACAAGTTTCCACGGAACAACGAACCCGACCGATTTACTTTCTTCTTTTAGCCCGGCCGGACCACGTGATACGGTGCCATACTCTTGTGGTCCGACTTCTGTCAACCACCGGTGCGGTTTAAAACTGCTGTTAGAGATGGCACCCACGTGACTTCTGCGTTCGTTACAACGCACACGTTTGAACACGATATCGAATTGTAGAGACTCCGTGCGCTTTGTTTTTTCTTACTGATCCTTTTGCGGTATATTTTCGGAGCGGGAAATACGCGCGGAAAATGTCGACCAGTGCGCAACACTCGTTTGCCAGAGAGTTCTGTCGCCATTTTTTATCTCTGCGCTAGAATGTGCCGCGTGATTGCGCTATCGGCTTACATCTATTTACTAGACTCAGTTCTTTTTTCACTTGTTTGCACGTTACGCGCTTTACTGAAGCATGAACCGACATCCTTGAATTCACAAATCTTATATTAATATTTGTATAATATAAATTTTTAGTATTTAAGTGTTGCTTAGATCATTATTATAATGATAAAAGTATATGTATTGCTTTAATCATTATTATAATGACATGCATATGTATATTGCTTAAATTATTATTATAATGACATGCATGTGTATATTGCTTAAATTATTATTATAATCATTTTCACTATAATCATTGACGACTTCCTCACACTTCTGAGATTATGAATTTTTGCCAAAATCAACGTTTGGCAATCATAATTTACTACGTAATATTGCCTGAATAATTATGATAAATAGCAGAAAATTTTATTGCTAATTCTCAGTAAAACACAAATAAACTGAGATTTAGAAGTGTCATTCTAAAATAAGTGCGGGTGAATTGTTATATAGATATAATGTACAAGCAATAATGTACAAATTAAGATTTTGATTAATAATAACTGATTTTATTTTGGTTAACAAATGAAACCTGAAGCCGTCATCGTACAACTTTGAGATTTTGATCCTGTCATTAATGCGTCGAACCACAACTTCTCCCGTCTAGGGACGTTTTCGATTTCGAAAAAAACGTTTTTTCGATCCGATCTAATATACATATAAATATTGCAGAACGAATTAAACTAAGGATAGTAAACGACGCAGAAGCAGAATTGCTTCTAAAATTGAATTGAGACACGTTACAAACGTCGTGTTTAATATGCAAATCCGCAGTTTTGTTATTTAACATTCTAAACGCTCCTACATCTGAATAACAAAGCATGGTTAATGTAGTATACGTTCGGTAGCGCTCGATCGAAAAGAACGCGCTTGCAAATATGAATGCAGCGATAAAAATAGATATTCCTCTTTCGGTGTTAAGCGAATTCCTGAACTTTGCACTATTTACTAGACTTTTCGATTTCGTGCTCGCATTGATTTCACGGGTTTTACTAGAAATTGTATGTGAACTGCTACATAGATATTTATGCGCGTAGCATTAAAAATAATAATAAACGTCCCATATTTTCCTGCTTGTTCATAATAATCTTTATAAACATTTCTCTTGATTTAATCCTTGAACAATATGAACACAATTCTACGTATTAAAAACAGAGTTTTGTTATATTGATTAAATATGTCACAGATTTATATATGTTGTCAATGAAAATATTTAAAATTACGTTCGGCTATTTTAAGCAATTTTTCGGAATTGTTTACTTAAATATATTCCCTGTAAAAGGACTCTTACAATATTATTGAAAGATTGGAGCAACAATGATTCTATGCAAGTGCGAGGTAAATATATTCGTAAATGTAAATTACACTGAAATGTTGCATAGTTGCTTATAAACAATTACGTAATTATATTGAAACACAAATTTCAAACGTCGTAATATTTTTCCTGTAAAAAGTAGACGATATTCACGTCCAAAATTACATTTTCCAGTTCAAATAAATACGTTGTTTCCAAAAAAATGGCTACTTTAATTTTGTTTACTTATTTAAAAAAAATATTTTACAGGGTTAATACAAACAAAAATGTAGTAACAATGAAAATTTCGAACGTTAATATTAAAGCTAATTTTTAAATAACGATTATCTTGATAAATAAATCGATTTTCGAGTATGGTCTTACATTTATCGATCCTGAATGAACACGTAACCTTTCGAAAATAATTTGGATGCCTTTCACCGTGGCCAGGCATTGATCATTCACAAATTACAGAATTTACATAACCTTACGTAACCGTGAGCTAAAGCTTCAGCCATGTATTCACGTAAACATTGCTCGGTTTTAATCTGCGAAGTCGATCTGAATATTTCAATCGAAAAAAGAACATGCAACTGGAGTAAAAAGAAAATGTCTCTGGACAGAAATGGCCGGCGATTATTACGTCAGTGCATGCTGCCTGGTAGTATGTAGCGAGGTTAAATAATAAAATGTCTACACCCCTGCATGATCGAATGCTTTCGAAAACAAAGTCCCGAAGTTTATTACTGATGCACGATGGAACAAACAGGTACGCTATTTCCGTCATGGTGGCGCACTTTATGGTGTATTTTGAGACGAATCGAGTCCGCGTCGGCTGCTAAAAATAGTCGAACAAGCGGCCATTAAAATCTGCATATCGCGAGATGTAACAGGATTCTATATTTATCTCGAAACCACGAATGCTTTATTTCTACTGTAAGTGGTCTGCCTACATATTTATATGTACAATTACAATGTATAAGTATAAATAGGTACATTTAATGTACAGTGAAACTAATTAATATTCGGACGCTCCAAAAAAGACGATAAACGTTTTAATATTGTACTACACGATTTGAACTTTTTTTTGGGAAGCTAGCAATTAGTTTACTAATTTGTTTTACTTCCGTGATATAACAAAACACAGTATCAATTTTAAAAGCATTTCAGCTGTACTTTTTACTTTGGAATTTTAACAATATTTAGAAATATTAATTCGTTCTATTCGTCATTGATATTAAAAAAAACACTATCAGTTTTAAAAGCGTTCCTTTTAAAGAGCTGATATCTCCATCTATTAATTTCCAATGAATTTTATAACGTATTATACGAGTTTTTTTGTTAACAATCGCTATAAATGGATATTGTGAACGTTATTTCTCGTCTACTGTTTTCCATTCTACGTGCATGTTTCTTAAAAAGTCAATAAATTATTCATCAATCTGTGACGTGAAGGGAAGTATCTAGCGGCTAATGTATTTAAAACCAGTTGCTGTTTATTTAAATGTGCTTATCATTTTAAATACGTTAGTCACATCAGATGTTTCTTCTCTTACGTACACAGCAAAATAGTTTTCGAATAAACATTTTGTAACACGTGCATTTCGAGAAAGCTATGTTATATAATTCTAAAACAGAAAGTGTATAGGTCAAAATTGCATCGTCAAAAGTAGACAAGGAATTTATAACTAATTATAATTATTAGCCTGCAGATAAACGAAACACCCTGTATGTACATTATTAAGAAAGAAAATAAACTTAGTATTATGTATTGTATATAAATAGTATTATAAGTAGGTGCAATTTAAAACAGTAAAAAAATTAGAAGAATACAAAAATACTATTATATTATTTTCAATTTATTGCACATATGTATGAAGAAAGAAAATAAACTTAGTATTATGTAATACATATAAATAGTATTACATATGAGTAAGTGTAATATAGACAGTAAAAAAAATTATAAGAATTAAAGTTGGCAGCTATGAACGTTTCGTAATTACTAGGCGTGTTGTATAGCAGTAATTCACATTTCTTTTGGTGAGAGTCTATAGTGAGAGAGTGTATAGCTAAATTCTATAAATATTCCCGCCCCCATGCTTCATCACAGTAGCGTAGGAGGTTGGGGGACGATGATAAATGTCATTAAAAGCTCGTATATCTTCGTTTTTCTTGACAAGAAATGGTTTATTTGGAGAAGAGATTAGATTACGGTGAATAAATTTAACATTAGTGTCGTTACGATATCAGCTAGATTAATATGAACAGTAGATTAAATAATGTAATTATGTGGCCCGTTTTTATGAAGTAGCTGGAATGCAAACTTTTGATTGTTTTCCACGCGGTATAAGTGTCAGGACAGGATTTGCCCTACAAAGGAAAATGTCCGGCATCGACGAGCGGAAATGTGGTTGACCGATGTAAAGATAGAAGTCCCATCGACGCTCCGGCTGGAGATGCTTGATTTATTATGGTGTTCAGCTATTTTTATGGCGCAAGCGGGACGCGCCTTGGCTGCGAAGATGCGTGGGCGTGCGAGGCCGGCGCTAAGGCTCTCTCGCGATCGAGCCACACTCTTCAGCCACACGGATTTGCATTCCATGTTCTAAGGCGGGCGCCTGTGGTAGGCGTTGCATTAGTCTCGGTAAATGCGATTGAATGCGCCTCTCCGATATCATCGATTCCCTGTAACACTCTTGCGAAATACACATTTTTTTCTTTCTTTCGCCGCTCCATCTCGTCGTCCGCGACTTTCATCTCTTCTTCGGAGAATGGAGAAGGTTCCGCGAGATTACTCGCAGCTAATACTTTGATTATCAGATTATTCGCTGATCGATGGTTGCTGCAGCATGCGCTACGAGAATCGTATTCATTCTTGACGATTGAAAATGATTTTATTTATCAGAGAATTGGTTTCTGGCGCGTTGCCGTTAGTGATGGGCATTCAATACTCTGTCTCTTGCAAGTTCTCAAACAAATCAATCACTACAAGATTTCGATTCAATTCGATATTTATTCGAAGTCAGAAATTCTTGAAACTCGTGAAGGTTTTCATCAAGGCTCTTTTTCGAGATTTTCAAGACTTTCAAGATTTTTAATTTTCAAGACTTTCAAGATGTTCAGATTTTTGAAATTTGTTGTCAAGGTCATCATTCTGAACAACAGTTCCCTTAAAAGTTTTCGATGTTCGGCTTTAGTTTACAAGATAATTGCAAAAAACTTTACGTGTAAATGCATGGATATCAGGTCTGGATTAGGTTTGGGTTTCAAGACTTTTAAGTTCTTCACGAGTTCTAAGTTTCGAATTATCTTGGAAGTGATTCGAATTTTTCGTCATAAACATTGGATCGAAGCGATTCGAAGTGTTTCAGATCTTAAATTTTAATTAATTTATTTCAGATCTAAAAAGGCTACTACCACGGAAAATAAGATTCTATTATTTGAATCCATTTGCATTAGCCTGAATTTTGTATTGCATTTGACGATTAATGGATTTTAAATGCAAATGGTTTACCCCAAAGCTATTCGACTTTCATTCTGTATTTCGAAACAGAGTTCTTAAATGGCTGAAGTGAAGACGGAGAACGTTCGAATAAAGTTGCGTGGGAGTCGGGTTATAGCAGTAAAAATAATATTTGCCTTCATTCGGTGTATTAGCAAGTGGGAATCGAAAGTCTGTTTTTTGTTTGGTTACTATAAATAACCGGCAGTTTTAGATTAAGCGAACTCTTCGATGGAAATGAGCATTTATATCTTTGACATTGAAACCATAAATTTAAAAAATATTCTATACGATACAAATATTTGACGTTGTAATGTTAAAAATATTTTCAATATTTTGGAAACGTTCAAAATCTGTATTTGTATAGAATATTTTTTCAATAAAATTACAGTTTTAATATCACAGACGTTTAAAGAGAATCTTTTTAACATTACAAATTTACCATTAAAACAAGAATAGAAAGATTACAAGAATTTTTGAGGTTTTTGAGTTCTGAAAAAGCAAAATATCTTCGCCCGACATGAGTTGCCGCCAATGGCGCTCACCACTAGAACGGCTGTCTGCCGCGCTTATGTCGGACGAAGATATTTTGCTTTTTGGATCGAAAAAACGTCGACATTGCAAACTTCGTCGTTGCAAAGGGTGGTTTCTCAAGATAAAAGTCTGCTCTATCGCGTGATATAATTAAATTTTACGCTGGACCCTTATTTTTTAAGAGATAAACTTAAAAATATCCGCAACAATTGGTGCAAAAGTGGTGTCTCTCCTTCTTTAATGATTGTTTAAACATGTTAAAACAGTAATTGTTGAACAAATTCGTTGTTGGACAGTGTAAATCGAATCGGAAACTTTTTTCCATGTAACGTTTTGTTTATTTCCTCGTTTCTTTGTTATAGTAAATGGAAGCTTATGTTATTTTGTTTTCCATTCTTCAATAAGCCCCTTTTCATTTCCCATCAGTTTTAACTGCATAAAGTAATATTTTGTACTTCTAAATTGTGAATGTTTTCTCTAAAATCCGTATCAATGCCTTCGATCGGAAACATTCTGCCAGGGGTTGTATTCTGTTTCGCCGGTGCGGTCATGATTGTGTTGCGTGTCGATGGCTAACACGGGCTGGCGCTAGACTTCCACTCTCATCGGGACGCTTGCATTCCACTTTCTAACAGTGGCGCCCATGGTAGGCGTTGCATGGTGTGTATGTATACATGTAGTATGTACAGTCACTATTATAGTCCCAGCGAACGTGATACGTTTCGCCGTACCTACACGCTCGCTCGCTCGCAGCCTCTCTCGACGCGAACTCAGCTCTGTTGCGAAACGAATTTTTCCTTCGTCTCCTCGACGAGACACTATTCAGACTATTGTGTTTGCCAGTTGTAGATTTTTTCACCTGAACCACGCTGACGATAAGAACAAGCGCGTGGCGATGCGAGGCGGGCATACGCGATGACAATCGTTCGTTCCTCAGACTTTTTAAACAATCCATCATTTTAGCACGTTGACTACTGTCTACGTCCGTATACGTTTCGCGCAATTTGTTCGCGCAGACATAAAAACGAATCTTTACGGTGACGTCAGGTTATGTAACGCTATGGCGGGAAACGTTCGAAATTGTGAATGTGATTACTAGACTGCGGATGTTTATATGCGATTTGCAAGTTTCGTAGACAAAGGACCCCGCTCTAAACCACGTGAACTTGAAATATGTTGTACCTCTTGGGTCACTGAACAAATGTATGTCAGGCAAAATGTCAAATAATGGACAGTTCCGTTGTTTCAACCCTTGAACAGCCTGAGGTCAGACCAGCAAAGATTTTACAGAAACTAGAACTGGGATCGCGAGACGAAGTTGATCAATTTTCAGCGGAAATATAGTAATTGATAATACTGATTAGGAAATGTTGCGGGACCTGGAACCGTGCGACACTGCTGCGAAGAAGCACGGGGCGCCCGTTAATTCGCATAGTGCGATGGAAAGCATTTCGAGTCGCACGATTGAGATTCGCTCCGCGTTTTGACACTGACGAGTTACACGATCGAAACCCAGGTCAGGATCGGCTGTTAATTTTAGAATCCGGCTGCTTCGTTAGACGAGCCTTTTGTCGTTGAGCAACGCGCGGCTCCTTCTCCCGTTTTAATTCACGCCGGGTTGTCGTTTTAATGCCAAATGAAAACCTTTTAGAATGCATCCTGCGAGCCTCTATTAAGGGTGCCACGCGGCCGTGCAAAAGTATGGTGGCACACACACACGTATATGAACTTACAAGGTTTTTTTTCGACCAGAAATGACGCTTTATTATCGCAATCAGGAGTTCAGAAGCGGTCAATTGTGATTCCTAAAAGTCCAATCTATGTCTGTCTGGTGCCCAAAATGCATGTTTTTACGTTATCGAGCAATAATTTGCAACATTATTATCTTTAATGGAATATAGATATTATCTTTAATGGAAAAATTCTTGTGCATCAGTGTTCTAAAGTATTAGTTTCAAATGTATAAATAATCAACGTGACTAACACACCCGGGTAATTGATTCGATAGCTAGTTATCAATGAGACTGAAGATTCTGGATTATTGCGTCATGATCATCTTGTGCATAAGCGCATAAAGAGTCACGTTTCTTTCATATCAGTGCGCTATCAAAGTCCATATTCTGAGACCTGAAGGTCATCCATGTTCTTTCTTTTTTCAATATAATTGTACATTATTGTATAAACGGATGTTCATACGAATTTATATCGTATGAAAAGTGTTCGAAGATAATGAAATTCCGATATAGATTTAAATTGACATCAGCGTAACGCGACAGAAATTATTTATCAATTATTCTTGCAGGAAATAAGAAGCTCTATTTATTAAAATACGGATTTTATGCATTTCTGGTAAAAAAGAATGGGTCAAAACAAAACCAAACATACATTCCAACATGATTTAAAAAGAATATACATTTTTAGTCAACATCGGTTTCGTACAATTGACTTGGACAATTTTTATTTTGCATAAAGATCCGCAATCTAATAATAATATTTGTCAGAAATACTTAGCATGACTTGACATTTATAATACAGTCATTATCATTAGATTAAGATTGCTCTTCGTCTTAACAAATATGTGCGAAGGAACGAGCAAATAATTTGGCGTGACAAAGTCTTCGTTCCTCATTCACATCATTCATCATTGAAAATAAGAATGACGTAAATGGATGAATAGCGAGCATACTCTAAATTCTAAACTGTTTTTTTTGTGGCATCAGAACCAATTTTATAACTTGAGAACATCTGAAAAAGATCGCGCAATAACAAATCGACAAATCGTTGAACTGATGTTCACTGTAACTGCATAAAATACTCAGACCTGTATAAGAAACATTCACGATAATAGTTATCGAGGAGGATCCAATCTTTTGGGCACTAATAACTGTTACTTGTAGCCAAAAAGTATTGTATAAAAATCGATATTTTTTAATCATTTTGGTCTTCGAATTTTTTTCTTTTTACTAATGATTCTTATCGTAGAAAATTTTAAAATAACTGTTATTTTAGTCCGTGAAAATTTCATTTCATTTAAAAAGGAAGGCGTAACATTTACATTTATTAGGTTTTGTTTAAAAACTTCATGACGAGCGTGACTCGATAAAATACGGCAAGGGGTTACGGATATTATTTCCTGTAGTTAATATCTTGTTATCTCACATACATATCTTCTCGGATAAGCACTTCATATGTGAAATGAACAATGATATTATCACCGTTTTCCCTGTGTGGAATAATGTGTCACGTATAAAATAATAAACGTATGAAATGTCTTTCGTCAGAGGTATAGAAAGCAATGGAAAATGCTCATTCCAGGTGAAATAGCTCTATAAAGAAATGTTATCTAATCTATCGACGTTCTTTTCTAATTAGATTATGCTTTTTTCAATGTTTCAATGCCACTAGAAGAAATGTGTGACAGTGGATTAATCCATTGTGTAAAATCAACTTCGCAATCATTCTTTTATCATAAATGAAAAGAAAGTTATAGTCACCTCATGGCTAAACTTGCTTTGTCCTGTAGTCAATTATATGGTAGTAAATACTTCAAAGTTGATTTCAGAAACAGCCATCACTAGACTGCGCAGTTTACAGTAAAATAAAAATGTTCGATTGCAAGAAATGTTGTATGAAGAAACATACAATCATGGGGTCATGAAACATAAACAGTCTGTAAATGTTTCTCGCTTTGTTTATCATGCTTTCTCGCATCATTCTTCCAAAGTTCAAAATTCTGACAAATATGGGTGGCGGTACAGTTATGCATGGCGGTGTGCAAGCAGTACAAGCTCACCCTGCCTGCACATCAGACCGCGGGAAGCACCGTGAAAGATAATACCTTTCGGGTTTGTCGACTGCACACACGCACACACACGCACACACACGCACGGACAAATACACCGCATGCACGAGATTGACGTCATCGTTACGCGCCGTTGGCGCGCTAACGATCGATTTCATAAAATAACGCGTGCAGCGTGCAAGAAGCTCTCGTCCTGCAGGAAGCTGCCTTCGAAAGGTTCGCACCCGAGGCCGAATTCTCAAGGTCGTTGCACCGGGAATGCAGGCGGCGCGGCGGCTGCACTTGACGCCTGTACGAGCCCCACGAAACCCCTCCTGTGCTCCCATTCAGGTTCTCCCGCTCACAATGATCCTCGAGACAATATACACGTGTGCACTCGACGCGATCCTGCTTATTCTACCGCAGGCACGGTGCGACAGAAAGTCCGTTTTCTGAAGAAAATTCCGTATCTTCAAGAATACAAGTGGTAGAACAAAATATTTCGCGGACACACGTTTCGAATCAAATTCGTTCAGAACGAATTTTTATTATTTCGAAGCCGCCGAGAAATTGCCAGAAAGATGGAGAAAGATCATTAATCGTAATGATAAATAGTTCCACAATGAATCCACATTTTGAAAATTTGTTATAGTTATAAAGAAATTACAAACTTTCTCGCAGTATAAGTATGGCTCGCTCTATTTCTCTTTGAATATCTCCGAAACTAGTGCGCGGATAAAAAAGTATCCTATGAAAATTGCTGATCTTTTTACGTACAATAAGATCCCGCAATAAAAAATATAGGTTTCCATTTGAAAAAACTATAAGTTGACTCTTTTCCCCTCGAAATCCTTGGATACGTGTTTTACGCTTTTTTAGTATCTTTCATATTTTTCAAATAAATGCCTTGTATATGTAGATCTACGCGCCCAAGAAAAATGCGAGTGGAATATAAATCTGATAGAAGTCAACGCTATACTTGAGTAATGCTTTTTGCGAGGTTTAAAGAGCCTCATTTGTGGACTGCGCTATGCCAGAGGTAGCTGACTAGTAAATGATTTAAGCACCTGCTACGTCGTTCTATGTATGACGCCGTCGAAGACCCCATAGACCGGTCGCAGCTATCCCTCCCTCGTCCCCCATTCTCTATTTCTTCGACGTGCTTGAAACTCGTTCCTCGATAACATGAGCGGATCTTTAATGACCTCATTCCATGCACCGGGCATCGGCTACGTATTCCACTCTGGGTCATAAATAAGTATCAGGAGATTTTCGAAAAGCCTCCTCTCGCTCGATATACAGGGTGGTCCAATAACTTTCACCACCTTGACTATTTCCGTTATTTGCAACAATATGAAGAAATGATATATGCGAAACTTGCATGGTGCAAAGAGGGAAATATTGGAATGCAAACATTTTTTATATGGGTGAAGGAATTACGAAGATTTCAAGGTCACCTTGATTTTTTAAAATGGAAACACCTACTTTCTGTATCATGAATCTATAGACTGTCGAATTCTGAGTAAAAATGTATTCACCTCCATATGTCCTAAATCTAATAGTTTACGAGATATTATCGAAAGAATTTTCTTTCTTCTTTGGATAATATCTCGTTAACTGTTAGGTTTAGGACATATGAAGGTCAATACTATTATACTCAGAATTGAATACTCTCTTGAGTTCTACTTGTACCCTTCATACCGAACAATTTTTGTAAAGAAATTTTTTTCTTAACTTCAGTGCGTCACAAGATATTTCCGTTATCAGATAAGTGAAACACACTGTATAATTAGTATAGATATCTATGCAAAATAGAAATTTTAAAAGTCAACCGTTAGAAGCAAGAGTTAAATGAAAATTAAATGAAAATGTTCTTCTAATGTCTTTATAGTTTGGTATTTTTCCTAGTAATTGCACAAGTTACTAGTACCCAGATAGCACAAAGATGTCTTAAAGATGTCCCGAATGTCCTACGAACATCTTCCGAGCGTCCCCTGAACGTCTTGTGTTAGAAAACGGTACATAAGTGCAATAAAAATAACAATTGCAATTAAAATCGCAATAAACATAATCAAAATTAAAATTAAACTTCCAATTAAAGTCACAATAAAAATTGAAATTGAAATTGAAGCAAAAACATTAAGTCGAACAAATAATACCAATGATCATACTGCTAAATAGATTATGGGTATATGAAAACCACACTGTTTATGGTCTTACAGACGTCTTTTTAGGACGTAAGACGTTCAGACCTAAAATAGACGTAAAATGGATGGTCTTTCAGACCATGTGCTATCTGGGTAATTACATAAATTTTGCATAAAAGTTAGACTTATAATACAGACTTCTATAATTTTTATCATGAATGCATAAACTCCGCAGTCTAGTGAATATCTACAATAATTTTATGAATGTAAAACAAAACAGAATAGTTCTAATAAAAATCTGACAGTGTCATTTGCATTCAACCTTGGAAACACCGCGACCGAAGCCACCAAAATGGTTGGTGCTGCAAATGGTGAAGGAACTGTGACTGTCATAGCTCATTCGGCTGACATAGCTCCATCTGATTACCATTTGTTCAGGTCGCTATAACATCATTTAGCGGACACACGTTTCGAATCAGTCGTTCAGAACGAATTTATTATTTCAAAGCCGCCGAGAAATTGCCAGAAAGATGGTGAAGGATCATTAATCATAATGATAAATACTTCCACAATGTATCCACTTTTATAATATTGGAAAACCTATTAAACACTGTGTGAAAATAAATAAATTTTGTTGAAAAATTGTTATTCAAAAAGACAATTTTCTTTCTTCTTTGGATAATATCTCGTTAACTATTAGGTTTAGGACATACGAAGGTCCACACTTTTATACTCAGAATTTGATACTCTATCGATCTATGGTATAAAAAATGGGACATTCCATTTAATACAATAAAATTCGGACTTCTAAAAAATTACATAAAAACAAAAATTTTTTGTTATCGTATGAGCCCCATTTTATCATTCAACTTTGTCCTTCAGACATTTGACGTATCTTTAAAAACAACAAAGATATCTAAGGTGGTCAAGTGAGGTGAAATACCCTGTATAAAACGAAAATGGCAGAACTCTTCTACGGGTAGAAGAATGAAAAAAGAATTTTCCTGGAGATGGTAAAAAATTCTACTCACAGTATCAATATCAGGAAAAACATTTCAGCTACCGTGTTCCTCTAGCGGTTAACAAAAACGTGAATTTGCATAAACATCTGTAGTCTGGTTATAGACATACTTAAGCTGTACAATAAACATAGGTTTGCGATAGACGTGGATTACGTTTTTCATGCGGCGGATTACCGATAAAATATCTGATGAACAAGTTTGCAAGAGGCAGGAGAGCTGCGAAGCAGGAGATTAAGAAGAGGTATTTCTCTATTTCTACATACGGCCGCGTCACCGTAGTCACTATAGGCAGATTTTTCTTGGACGTGTTCAGGTCCGGTGACTCTCAGAAACGCTCGTAAAACGCTCTTGTATAATTTTCCTGGTCTTGGATCGTGCAACGGAGAAGAAAGGATATGGCTCGCCTAACTGTATCTGTATTCACGTATTTATAGCTGGTCCACGTACACGCATGATTTGACGAATTATGTTTCGAGACACGGCTTTGATCTCGTTCGGTATAAATAGGAGCCGGACGCTGCTCTTAATTGCAACGGTGCCACTTAACACGTTCATTAGCGGCCGATTAGATTCGTATGCACTTCTTTTTAATCAATTGTTTGTAATAAATACTGAATAATGCAAGTGTAATTTAATGAAACAGTTTCTTGTTGGCGTAAATATCAGCGTATTGATTTTTGATAAAATCAAAGGTTATTCAACACGTTCATTAGAAGCCGATTAGATTCGTATGCACTTTCTTTTTTAATCAATTGTTTGTGATACATACGGAATAATGTAAATGTAGTTTAATCAAACAGTTTCTTGTTGGCGCCAATATTATCATTGATTTTTGATAAAGTCAAAGGTTCTTCGACGTAACAAAGATTGATATAAATTACTAGAATTTTGTCGATTTTTGGCAAATATAGGTAGACCAAAATTTTGCGAATATCGCGGCAGCGCAGCGGCCTGTTTGCTTTTATGGCTCTCGATTGATTTTTCCGGAAGGCTTCCAGTTTTAGTCGAACAGCGCCGAACTGGCAAAACAAATCTGAGCGAAGCCAAATAAACGGGCCGGAGCGCCGGTAATTTGAGCAGCAGGCTGCGCGAGAGCGATAAAATAATAGACAACGATAAAATAATAGACAACGCTAAAATATCAGAATACCCTGGAGCCGTTCAATTATATATAGTGCGAATTTAATAAGCTAATGCGCGTTATAATTACACTGTCCAACACCAAATTTGTTCCCAATATACTGTTGGGTCCTTCTTATAGAGTTTTTTGCGCTTATTTCGAATCTGACCTTAATTTTTTTCCTATACGCACAGTTTTTGAGGAACATGGCTTTAAAAAAAAACATATTTTTCAACTTTAAACAAATATTATGATGTTATTATAAAAGATATTGAATTGTTCTTTACAGCAAAAGATTCTGTAGACTTTCCCGAATCCAGTGATATATAATATTAATGCATTATGATTGTTTAAACATGTTTAAACAACGTTTAAAGACGGAGAGACACCACTTTTGCACCAATTTTTGAGGATATTTTTCAATTTATCTCAAAAAACAAGGGTCCAGCGGAAAATCGAACTATACCACGCGATAGAGCAGACTTTTATCTTGAAAAACCCCCTTGGAAGTTTTTGCAGCATCGACGTTTTTACCGAACTAGAAAGCAAAATATCTTCGCCCGACATGAGTTGCGGCCAGTGGCGTTCACCACTAGAACGGTCGTTCGCCGCTCCGTATCCCGTCGCTGCGCCGTATCCCGTCCCGAGCGCCACTGGTGCTAACTCATGTCGGGCGAAGATATTTTGCTTTCTAGTTCGGTAAAAACGTCGATGCTGCAAAAACTTCCAAGGGGGTTTTTCAAGATAAAAGTCTGCTCTATCGCGTGGTATAGTTCGATTTTCCGCTGGACCCTTATTTTTTTAGATAAATTGAAAAATATCCTCAAAAATTGGTGCAAAAGTGGTGTCTCTCCGTCTTTAAACGTTGTTTAAACATGTTTAAACAATCATAATGCATTAATATTATATATCACTGGATTCGGGAAAGTCTACAGAATCTTTTGCTGTAAAGAACAACTCAATATCTTTTATAATAACATCATAATATTTGTGTAAAATTGAAAAATATGTTTTTTTTTTAAAGCCATGTTCCTCAAAAACTGTGCGTATAGGAAAAAAATTAAGGTCAGATTCGGAATCAGCGCAAAAAACTCTATAAGAAGGACCCAACAGTATATTGGGAACATAAAAAAGTTGAAATTTGTTGGACAGTGTTATAAGTGCCCGTTCTTAACCCCTTGCCTTGCAATATCGTGTCTGACTCGTCATAAATTTGCTGAACAAATTCTGATGAAAAAATGTATCTGAAATGAATCGGTAAAATCTGACGGAACGACACTGTTTGTCATTAGTAATTTATAATAATAAAACCACTGGTGGCAACTCATGTCGGGCGAAGATATTTTGCTTTCTGGTTCGAAAAAAAACGCCGACGTTCCAAACTTGAAAGGGTGGTTTCTCTAGATAACAGTCTGCTCTATCGCGTGGTACAGTACGATTTTCCGCCGGATCAAACTCAAATTTCTAAAAAACTGTGCGTCTAGGAGAAAAATTAAAGACAGATTCGGAATCAGCGCAAAAAACTCTATAAGAGTTGCATAATGCAGCGGTTTCCAACCTGGGAGGCGCGGCCCCCAGGGGAGGCACAGAGTATTGTCAGGGGAGGCGCCAAAATTTTTAATAAAAAATTAATGTTCATAGCATAATATCTACAAATAAATAAACTTCACATCGCAACGTAACAGTACAAATTCGGGCATAAATAGGGAGACGCGGAAAAAAAAATTTTTTTACGGAGGCGTAGTAGCATAAAGGTTGGAAAACGCTGGCATAGTGAGAATCGCAATCCTTTTTGGCTGTTGGACAGTGTAATTTTTGCAAAGTACAAACTGAAATGTGTCTTTACAAACCATTTTATTCTATTGCATCCGTTAACATTTTTGCGAGCATCGTGTTAGGGGCTTCGACGTGTATTTACTAACTATCGGCGTGTCATGTGTACATGCATATGTCTTATCTCCGTAGATAAGAGATTGTGTGGAAACATGCATTCTCAGTTTGTTTCGATAAACTTGATAAAACTGGATTGAAAAAGTTCGGTGGAAGCATGTCAACTTTTCCAACCTATCTTAACTGAGGTTAGTAGGTACAAGTGATTAAATCATCGGGGGTTAAAGGTTTGTTAACAGTACAGTAATCTCTCGATATACACGGTTATTAATGGAAAAACGCGGGCCAATCAGAGCGCGGCTATAGTGGACAGTGTTCGGAGACAGATGCCGCTGAGCGCGGCGTTGCCATTGGCCGACTTCACTTCAAATGACCTTTGCAACCCCATCTTTCAAGGAAGTACATTTTTGAGATATCGTGTATGTGAAAACTTCCTGTATACGAAAGTATATTAGAATACATTATACAAAACATTTATATATGTGTTTTTTATTATGTTCTTATGAAACTTTTACCAACACATTCGTGACATTTTCCTTATTGAAATGACACCAAACACGGCCTCATTTAGATCATATTTATTCCTGTAATTCACGATATAGTACAACCTCGATTATCCGAACTAATAAGCAGAACGTCGTAAGTTTTTGGATAATCGAATAACTGTCTACTGCAGTTCTAGATTAGGTCTTTACTGATTTGTATTATAAATAGTGTTCCGTTTATCCGTATAATTTCGATATCACCGGTTCGGATAATCGAGGTTTTACTAAATCGCGAATTGAACGAGCAAATATGCTACTACCTGTGTCGTGTTTGGGCTCATTTTAATCAGAAGAATTCCCCAAATATGTTGGTGAAGGATTCATAAAAAAATTATTGGAAACAATTTTGGGATTAGTATTGTGAGTATGATCAATTTTTCAGGGATATCGTGTGCACATCTTCCACATATTTCATGCTAGTATCGTATACGTTAGTGTGTAATGCGTAGTGAGATAAGATTCCATGAAAACGTGCATTCATTCTTAGTTTGCTTCGATAAGGTGGACATACAAAGTTCGATGGAGGCATGTAGACTTTTCGAGCTACTGTAATTGCGATTGATGTGTTACACGATATGGATTGAATGGTCTGTTAATAGGATAACTAACACATCTGTCACATAACATATGTGTGCGACACTGTTCTTTGATTGGATCTGAAAATTAACTTTCATTACCACATACTCGAGCAAACTGAATTTTGTTAGAATTTTTAGCGTGACTTTTTAATTTCCATATTTAGATTTTTTATGGTCAACGTGTTAATAAAGCAAATATTACGTATCCGGAACTACAAAAAATCTATAAATCAATATTCCACGTCTCTTTTTGATGCATTTATGGCAAAAGTGGATGAGCATAATTTCAAATAATAAACAGATAACAAAAATTTACTTGACAAAGCTACGGAGACCATTTTCAACAAGCAACGTAGAATAAGACTAAAGTCTAAAATTTCAATTTTTCTATCTATTCCGACACTAATTTTATAGTAGAAGAAATTTTGAACTAATTGCTTAACCCTCATCCGTCCCTCGTGTCAATTTGACACAGTTTTCCCGAAATAAGTTACACTGTTCTGTTATTTGTAGGTAAATTCGTTCGAAATTTGGTGACTTTTATTTTTTTAATGCGAAACATATAACTGCAAAAACCTAAAATGTAAATGTTAACTCCTCAATTTCAAGGGAAAGAACATCGAAAAGTAACTATTTAACTTGTTATTTTATCAATTTTTTGTATCACTGTGTCAATTTGACACCGAGGGACAGATTCAGTTTGTGAAATGAGGGACAGATGAGGGTTAAAACTTTGGGGAAAAATATTCATCACTTAACTGGATTCGGTATTTTATGGAGAACCAGGAAACAAATTATTTTCTACTTTTTAGGCGTTCTAATATAAGCGTGGTTTTTAAAAAGTATTTTTTATATATTTCATTTTACATAAAAGTCCGCAGCCTAGTTTTCATCTCGCGAAAAATCGAGTTCCATATTAGGCAACTTAGCCCCTAATGAGGAGAGCCTACTTTTCGGACAAACAGTTCCGTCACTCAAACACGGATGACGCGGCAATCAACGTGTCAATAAAGAACCTCCGCTGATAAAGCTATTAATAGACATTCGGCACATAAAGCATCGAAATTACACACACTGTGTAGCAATAATACGAAGTGCGAAGCCATAAGCGTTTCGATTACTAATTCGTAGCTGATACGAGGCGGATGCATGTTCAAAAGTGACGGATACGATGCACATAAAATGCACCGAGATCCGAAAGTTAGTAGCTCCGGCGTGAATATTTATAGGGACTCGAAGCATCGTCACGTTCGCGAAGGACGGTCAAACATGGTGCAAAAAGATTTGTATGCCGCCGCGTAGCTTCCTCTTCGGACACCGTCCAAGCCGGAACATCGTTTACGGCGAAACTGCCGGAATTTCTATGGAACTCGACGTCGACGACTGTAAATAAACCAAGCTCTGACGTCCGAGATTGAGCCGCGATAATTGTACTATCGTCGCCGACGATCGCACACCTGTGATTATTTATCGGCGCACTTAGAGTAAGTGCTCGTAATATGGGACAACGTGAAATCTAGATACAGAATATCTCACGACTAGACTGCGGATCTTTATGCATTCATGGCTTCAGAAAATTCTCTCACAACCAGGGACCATAACTGTTATAACCAAAATGAGAGAAAGTCATAGACTAACAAGTATTTTATCGACTAAAATCGTATTGGTCACAAACAAGGATTATAAGTAACCGAAAATTTTTCCGGTTGTTGGTAAATGTTATCGTTGAGAGAAACTCATTTCGATCGTTCATAACAGTTGAGGTGAGATCAATGTTTATTTGATTTGAACAATGTAATTGCAATAAAAAATTATTCAAACAAAATATATATTTAAAAATAATTTGTTTGATTTAAACGTTACTTGAAAATCAATGTTTTATCTTATTTGTAAGATACAAAGAATAAAATCTTTAAAATAATCCATTATTCACACACACACACACAGACAATTTTTATTAATTGCATGAAGATTCGAAGTCTATAGATCACTGTAGCTGCAAAATAAATAGCAAGTGGTTAAAGGTTTTGCAAATACCTTTGTCCACCACTGCAGGCTTCATTGAAGGAAGAAGCAATTTCCTCTGCTCTTGGCAAGCTTTTGAAATCAGGTGTTCCAATAGGCAATACACTTTATTATCCTATAGCGCACGTTAGCAGGCTGCATGGAGGGGCATGAATCACGTGGCTCTATTATCCTCGTCCCCCGAACGAAGCGGAAGGTCCCCTCGATAATGCCGGTGGGTCTGAAAATAGCTGGCCGTCACGGCTAGTGACGACACCGCACCGTTGTGCCCAATGTGGGCCCATTGGCTGCAGTCCGATCCGACCAGTTCTAGAAACGATTAATCCACAGGCTCGCCCATAATGTGGGTGTTTATCTCCACGGAATGTTCTCTCTCCTTCCTTTCACTTCTCGGTGTATGTTGTTTTGCTGCCCGTTCGTTTGTTTATAAATAGAAGAAAGCGTTCTTATTGTTCGGACGCCTCTACTAGGACTACTGATTTCAATTGAATCTTTGAAATACTCGGCGTACTCCCATGAGATAGATGAAATATTTGAAAAACACCACCATGTACAGTTACACACATAATTGATCACTAGACTGCGAATGTTTACGCAATATTCAATTTTTATAGACTTTGTAAAGCCACGCATTAAAAGAATCGAATAATATTGCATACCGAAATATTGAAACACTGAAATATTGAATTATTGAAATATTGAATTATTGAGTTATTGTATTATTGAGTTATTGAATTATTGAAATACTGAATCATTGAAATATATAAATATTTATTACTTAAAATATTGAAATAATGCAATATTGAAATACCGAATATTTTATTCATTGTAATGTTTTTATTCTTTCACGACCAAATTATATAAGTGAAATAGATAAAGTGATTAGAAAATCTAAAAATATTTTTGCATCATTTTCGACTTATTGAAAATATTTCCAGAAAAATCACATTGTCATTTAGCTTCCTGCCCTTGCGACCAAGATATACAACGGTCATTTCACATAAAGCTCTCCGAACTCTAATACATACACAATTCGCACAAAGAAAGGTGCGTCGAGCTACAACTCCACTGTCAATCAGTGATTCGCATTCCTCGTCTAAATCTCGAAGTTGCATTTTCATTGACTGCCTGTTTTCCCGGATTATTTTTAGTTCCCGCGTAATATGAGAAAGCAGTCACGAATTATAGCGTGGTCGCAGCATAAATCGTATTGTTTACTTTATTTCGCAAGTAGAGAGACACTGTTTACGAGACCGTGGACATGATTTACCGAGGGATCGGACGCAGCGCGTCTCTACGCAAAAGATTAGACTCTCGACTCGCATCTCTCATTAGAAAGGGAATTCCAAGCCGGCTATAACGAGCAATTATTATGAATTATAATGATGAAGCGCAGGATTTACGCCGCTTAGTTCCGCGATGGCTGGATCGAGGGAAACAATTCATTTTTCTACCGGCTTAATATTTCAACGAGGAAAAATTGAAAGTAATTGCCATTGACGATTCAGGAAGTCGAGCTCATGAAATTCTGAAGAACAAGGAAACATTTTCTGTCTTCAATGGAGTTTATGTAGGCTGCACATTAGACTGGATGATAAAATTCATTTCTAAACCAAGTACCTGTTACTTCAATAAAGGTAACATGTATTTACAATCCTTAATCGAAATCCTGTCAATTCTTTGCTACATTCTGGTTCTGCAATCTTTCAAATCATATGAAAATGTTTTTAATATTTTTCTATTATCCAGAGAAAAATATTTTAAAAGATTCTTCTATTTTCAAGAGCTTTTTAGTTGTAACCACAGAGTTATACTAATACAGAGTATACTAACAAGTCCCTATTTTATTGAATGAAGATAACGTTTATTTGAGAATTTTGGAACAAAAAGCTGCCAATTCTTTGCACGATTCTGGTCTTGCATCTTTCATTTCATGGATGCATAGTAATAAAATTATACACAAATGTTTTACACATCCTTCGTTAATATTAATCTCATACTTACAATATAAACGTTAATTACACGAGACCATTTTATCACGCTGTTACTTTGTACACTTACGGTAATAAAATTATAATACAAACAGTTTATTACCAGTCTGTTAAAAAGTTGTTGTTCTATTTACACAAATTAAATTCAGTGGTATTCTATTATTCAGAAATCTCTGTTAATTGAGATACGGGCGGACCTACTGCATTGGGATAATAGCGTTTGGAAGCAAGCGGGCAACTTTTGTTACTATAGATGAGAATAATTGCGGGTGTTATATTTAGAACCATAATTGAAGGGGAACGCGATGGGGAGGTAAGGTAGGGAACACAAATGTATAATACATTACCTCTCGACGGTCTAAATGATGTGGTCTAAAAATAGAGTTGCATAACTTTCAGCAGTAACAAAGGCAACCATCATATTACTATTACGATTGAAAGGTACGGGAATCTATTAATTCGATTCTAATGATAATTATTATTATTACTACAACTGTTATTTTTGGTCCCTGTTGAAGATAGTATTAATCACTGTGATTGACATCTCATTCATATATGTAACTACTATTACTTCAGCATCGATAATGAAACCATTCGGACTGTATGTAAAAACTTTTCTGATCTCCTCATCAGCCATACCCAAACCAAATGATTTAGAGTACCGTATTTTGTTAACACCTCTTAAAGTAACTGGAAGTCGTTGATATATCACGTTGGACGCAAGAACGTATAATGAACAAAACCATCAAACAGTCAGGTTTAGCTCTTTAGGCGTGGGCTTTGATAGTTCATGAACAGCCAGACATTGCGTAGATGATCGTCGATTATTATACATTATCCGATCCCTCTCGCTGATCTAAAGATAGGCGCGCTGGAATGGCGTTGAAATTGTGAACCGACGACCGCTTCGTAAGAAACTTACGAGCTTGCCTCGCGAAATTTATGCAAACTTACTCTGCAAGTCCTCCGGGTCCGGCCGGACTCGAAATTGTTTTCGGTCAATGTCAGAATTCGATTAAAGTTTCTATCGATCGCTGATCGAAGCGTTACGCTTCTGTATTCAAAAATCGTTACAAGTAAATCAAGTTGTAAACTAAATCAAATATGCAATTACCGGAGCGCGAATCTTTGTGTAAAATAACAGTCCTGTACCTTAATTGCAAAACACATTAACTCTTATGTTGGCAACTGGCTACTCCGGTGCACGTTTACTATAATAACTAGACTGTGGATCTCTATGCAAAATAAAAAATGTTTGCAAGACACAGGAGCCAGATAGAAATTTCTTTCTTTTTTTATTTACACTGTCCAACAGCCAAAAAATGTTTTGATTCCCACATGTTTAAACAAACATAATGTATTAACCCTTAGCACTCGAATGGCGACTCTGAGGCGCCACTAAAAATTGCTGTACCGTTATTCAAAATATTGTTTACATTATGAAATACGACGGTATCTAATCAGTTACTAAACATTTAGGTATTGTATGAGGTATTATACCAATTTCATATCCATAAAATTTCAAAAATCACGTACAATCAATTGTTTAGAATCCCATTCTAAGTTAAAATAAAAGAGGGGGTTTTCCATTTCTAATCTAATAAAGTGTTTTCATTGTAAGTTTGACACAAGTAATCGATTTTTAAGACATGTCATCATCATTAAATACTCCATATTTGACACAATTAAAGTTTTTATTGTTTATTTTGTACGGAAAGTTTGCTAGCATGGTGAGATCTTCCTTCCTTCCGTGAATCATATGTATTTTCGTATATCGGATCTTTTACATCGATCACAATTATCCCTCCACATTCCAGACAAAACAAACAATAAAAACTTTAATTGTGTAAAATATGGAGTATTTTATATTTATCATCTTTAAGCACCTTCCACCAACAAAGATAAATAAAATAAAAATCGATTACTCGTGTCAAATTTTCAAATGAAACACGTCATATCAATAATAAAGATACGCGAGAAATCTCGTCCATAGTATCGTACGTACGACAGCATGATAGCATCGTTTCTTCGTAGAGAAAGAGTTAATAATGTAAACAGTATTTTGAATAATGGTACAGCAATTTTTAGTAATGTCTGTGTGAGTCGCCACTCGAGTGTTAAGGGTTACTTTCGAGTTAAAAAAGCCCCGATTGCAAAGGGTTAAAATTTGGAGCCTTCCAGCTTTCATGATTCCTCGCTCTCGGCGCTCATTGAATTTCCTATGCGTGGCTGGCGTTGTTCCAGTCAATCAGTTCATCAGACCGGTCGGAATGGGACGTCTAGCGACGGCGGGCCTAACACGCCACTGATTTACCAGCCATAAACTTTCGGAGTTCTGTTTTTACCACCTCCCACCTCGTCCGGGCCGAGAAGACTCGTCTCGTCGCAGATGCAGCTTTCACCGCTGCGACTGCAGCTCCATCGCGAGAAAAAGAGGCAGAGAGAGAGAGAGAGAGAGACTCCTGGCCCACTTGCCGTGACTTGACTCAACTCGAGTCGACTCGCTGCACTCGTCCGTAGAAACCAACGGAGTGACGTCACGCATAATTAGTTCTTTCAATCTCTCTCTGTCCCTCCCTCTTTCGATCTCCTTGCTCCACCGCGTGCCTCCATTGTACACTGCCTCCCCCCCCCCCCCAGTGTCGCTTCAATATCAACGAGCCTGTCGCTCTTGCTCATTGTCGGTTATGTAATTGAATCAGTCTGAAAGATTAGCAGTTTTAGGTGGTGATAACGGCCGTTGCATAATCGCCAGTCGCCTCCCCTCGGTACCGGGGCACTTTCTATGCCTCGGAAGTCGAGGAGGAATTCCGGAGCGAAGTCGTTAGCTACGAGGTCCCGAGAGATCCGCGATAATCCTCGCAACGGAAATATCGATGCGCTAATGGAATAATACTATTCGTTTCGGAACGGCTAATAATACTACAGTTTCCTTTCGATATAAGACGATTAATCGGCACGGCTTGCGACGTGTCGCGGATGAGTGTACCTATTCGGTTGACATTGTTCTCGAGTGGGCCAAGAGTCCATGGGTCCCATAATGTTATCTGCACACGCCTCCTAGAAGTTAGCACCCAATTTTAGAATTAACCCTTTGCACTCGGAGATAATTTAACTCGAAATGTATAATGCCTGATACAATATCTCCTTTATTTTTAATGGCACAACAAATATTTATGGCATAATTTAAATGGTATCGAAGGAGTAATATCATAGAAGAATTTCTTTTGTCCGGTTATTTTTTCATAGTTTAAAGGTCATCGTTATTTTTTTACCGGGAAAATTTATTTCTTTTTTATTCCATCTTATAGCGGCTGAAAAAATAAATTTGAATATGCTTAAGTCATTAACAAGATGGAATAAAAAAAGTTGTCCCGATAAAAAATAACGATGACCTTGAAAAGCTATGAAAAAATAACCGGACAAAAAGAAATTGTTCTATGATATTCCTCCTTCGGTACCATTTAAATTATGCCATAAATATTTTTTGTGCCATTAAAAATGAAGGAGATATTTAGGTGGTCTCCTTCAGCTGAGACACCCAGTATATTTAATAACGTAAACAATACTTTGGATAATGGTACAGCAATTTTTAGTGGCGCCTCAGAGTCACCGTTCGAATACTAAAGTCCATTAAATAATTTCAACAATTCCAAAAGTGGGAGACTATCTTCCAGAAGGCCCGGCGGGCCATGCATTCATTGGAAAAGCGGTCTCGAGCGCGCAACTTCAAAAGAAAAGGAGGAGGATACAGATTTTCTTCGTCGCCGTCTTATAGCGAAAGAAAACTATTCATTCTGGCACGGTCGACCGGTGGCAAATTCCTCAATATTTTCAACTATCCGAGATAAACAGCCGAGACATTCCTTCGGCACGCCATGTGCCATCATTTACACTACTCACCGCTCGCCCCAGACTTGCATAAGAGACGGATTCAGTTTATTCCTGGGGACATGACCATTGATGGCACACCAACGCCACAAAAGGATAACGACGAGCTACCGCTAGGTCTGCTGGACTCCGGATGACCCAATTCGAATTTTTTCTCTCTGAAAATGATTTTAATTAGTACATTGTCACGTTGATCTCTTTCGACGTTGACTCTATTTTTCTAGGTTCGCGATAGACCGTGGACTTTATGTATTTTCTTGGACACCATTGTGCTATAACCGGACGTGTCTAATTTTTAGTAAAATTGTAATTGTAGTTTTACCGATTTTTCTAATCATGATAATCATAATCGTTAATGAATTAATCGTTACTAGAATAAATCTGTAATCATGATTACATTTTATAATTAGTACTCTTTAATCGCGAAACGTTTGATTAATTTATCTTTTACTAAAATTAACGTTACAAGTAACTGTACGTACAGGGTGTTCATTTGAAAACTTTCCAGCCGAAAATCTCGAGCAAACTGCAGTCTACTATAGTAACCATATGCATGGAATTATTTGAATGTATTTTCGAGATTATATAGAAAAAATCATAAAAATATTCCATTAAAATTAAATAATTATGACAAAAATGAGTAGATACAATTTAAAACCATTAGTACAATTTAAAAATACTATCACATTACTTTCAATCTATTAAGCATATAAAGAAAGAAAATAAACTTCCATTTCACTCCAGTTCGTTGCAATTCAGGTACAAAGGTTTTATTTTCCATAAAGATCCGCTGTCTAATAATAATACATGTGTATTTTCAAATTATCGATAGTTTAACACGCTGACTTCCACAAAACAAACAATTCTTTAACTCTAGATTGTGTTACTGTTTCACGTTACTTTTAGTACAATTATTAATAAAAGAAATTTTCGCCTATGTAGCTCCTGTATGCTTAAACAACTGCAAACAATTTTTAATTTACACAAAAATCTGCAGTCTATTCGTGAGCATTCTAGGATAACTCATTCACAATATGAGGCTTTCATTACACACATTCTAAAACATCTGTATTATGAGAATAGCTTTCTCAAAAATCTAGTAACATTTCTGTTCACAAGAATTAGGTACAAATATTTTCTTGAACGAGACACGTGAGTGCAAACATAATATTTTGAAAAACCAGAGACAACTGTTTATGTCGATCGGTGCCGAAAACTTACGGGTAAAGTCCTTTCTACAAAGAGCAGAGCATAGTAAGTTTGACTATAGTGAGTGTATATCCGTGCGAAAGGGAACGGTTAGAATCAGCGTGGTTGCTCGTCCAGTTTCATTGATCACGGCGCAGCCAGAAAGTTAATTAAACAGGTGTTTTTCCAAGTGCTGACTAAAATACCATCCGGTTACGCTACTGTCTGTCCCACTCTAGGCCCTCCATTTCTCTCCCGCTCTCGGAGATTCCCTCTCCCGATCTCTTTCCCGGTTCTCTTGCCCCCTCTCGCCCGTCCTCACTCCCGCGCTTATCTCGCTGCAGCTAAAAATAGATCCTGTCACGGCCATCGGCGACATTTTAAAAAGTTAAAGCCGCAACAGTCGGCCGAGCGACGAGTTCCGAACCGATGCGAACCGAACGAGCGAATTAGCGCCTTCTTCTCGTTCTCGAACCATCAAGACTGGTCAGTGGCGCCTTCTCGCGAGCTCGTTGCGTCCTCTGTTCCCACCTGTCCGAGCGGATCCTTTTCTAGATCGGCTCTGTCGATACAACGTCTATTACAGGACACCAGGACAGACTTTACCAATAGTATATTTAACCCTTTGCACTCGGAGCTATTTTAACTCGAAAATTTCTTCCTAGCTAGAATGTTTCCATTCCCTATGATTTTTTAAATTTTATGAATATGAAATTGTTATGTATAATACCTCGTACAATACCTAAATGTTTAGTAATTGATTAGCAGACAGCGGAACTTTATGCAGAATAAAAACATTGTACCTGAATTGCAACGAACTGGAGTGAAATGGAAGTTTATTGTCTTTTTTAATACGTTTAATAGAGTGAAAATAATGTAACAGTGTTTTTCAATTTTTGTAATATCTTCACTTCTTTTTAAATTACACCTACTCATTTTTGTCATATGCATCAAGTCCAATTTTTAAAAAGTTATCGACTTTTCAAGAGTGTCCGAATATTTGCGGGAGTCGCTGTATGTATATTATTCTATAAGAAATGGCTAAAAATTTAGACAGACTTATTCTTGTTATTTTGATGAAGTCATGCAAAATATTCGCTTTTAGTCTTCCGTAAACATAAAAAAACTTCAATTACGTACCTTCGACTTGAAAGGGCCATTAGCTTTCTTGTTATAGTTAAAGGCCAAACAATAATTAAAACTTGTAAATATCGCACGTGAGGCGGCATAACCTATTCTTCCCCGTTTTATTCTGTTTCTACTGAAAGCCGGTTGACAGATGTTTTGTCATTGAAATTCACGACGAATCGGCATCGGAGATTCTGAACGAACCAACAACGCACAGTGGGACGAAACGACCTGACGGCGATCAAAAATCTGTAACTTTCCCTCTGCTTTTATAATTTTCTGAAAGAATGTTCTTTAAAAATTTAGAAACTTTCTAATATCTTGGAAAATGAATATCTGATGATAAGATGAATATCTCGATACTCATTGTCAGTTCATTAATATACTGAAATTAACAGAACATAAAGGCTATAATGTAATTATTTACTTGTCAAAAATTCAATTCAGATTACAGAAGCGAGGTTACAGATTTTTGATCGCCGTCAGATCGTTTCGACCCACTGTGCGAAGCACCGATCGCAACAAGAAGAACGAGGATATTTTATGTATGTACCAGCACGCGAAAACGAAAACAGTTTCGTCACTTCTGCCGAATCGAGGTAATACATGGCCCGGGGCACAACACCGGGTATTATCCCGGCCGCGGACATTAGTAAAAGTGATATACGTAAATAGAACGACTTCCTTTCTCCCACCTACGTGAAACCACGCCGAAATATTACATAAACACTCGTATACACGAAAGTATTTCCAAGGAGCACCGGTGATTTTTGTTTTCAAACGATCCCCATTGACCTTGATCTGCCGCGATTCATTTTTCACTTCGGCTCATTCGTTCGCATAGCAGCCTCGACCTCGACGGAGTCTGGGATCTTATTCGCTTTCTTGCGGTTTTCAACGTTCGACTCTATTCTCAGAAAAAGACGACGATTCTATATACTATATAGTATACTTACTGACAAGCAGTGTTCCCCCGCAGTCCTGTCTTATTACTAAATAGATTGCGGGTCTTCATGCGAAATAAAAATTTCGTCCACCTGTGAAAAAATGAAAATTTATTTTCTCTTTTAACAGTAGGCTTGCGAAGCTGTAAGAGTGACTATTTTACATTACTTTATAGAAATAAGGCAGATGTGTTTATTCAAATTTTTCATCATTTTCTAAATATTATATACTTACCCAAAGAAATATGTTCGTTCAATAACTCTCATGGATGCATCTCTCCAACCTCAATAATCGTAAATTAAAAAATAACCTAGTAACCTACGAAACACAATAAAATACGTACTAGTGTAGAATTTGATATAAAAATGTATCAAAAGGCGAGAGGGTCCCGAGCTCGACTTGAATCCAAGTTGTTCATGGACTCCGTTATAAGACAGAGCCTTAGCACTGAGGCTACGAGTCCCTCTCTCTAGTTCCTTGTCAATTTAAGGTGTCATGCTTGCAAGGGAACATATTTCGTTATACCGAGTGTTTCCGAAATCGTGGTACAAACGGTCAGGTGGTGGTTCGGAAAGAAAGAACATTTTTTTGTTTGACGCCTCGCTTTCAAGAAAAACGAATTTCTTTGATCTATAGATCATTCGTGATTGAGAACGAACGTGATCGAAAACGAAAAACGTTTGTTTTCCACAGTAATTCGTGATTTTCGTGGTCGCTTCTGATTGGCGGAGAGCATAACTGTTCTTCGCGCAAGTCACAGAGACGTAACCTGTATAAAAATCGCGAGTTACGTCGTATAAAGTAAAGAAATAATTTTGGATATATAAAACTCTGTGAATTCTTGCAATTCTGAACTCTGCAATATTATTGTATTTTCATTATATAATTTGTACAGAAAAATAACTTCTATTGTGCTATGGTACCACAATATACATAATAATAATAATAACAAGTGACAAAATTGTTCTAAATATTTTTCCTACTAACTACGTGTTGTAGAGAAAAAGGAAGTGTTCGGATACTTTTGAGGGGTAGTGTAACTGCCCCAGGGCTCTACTATCAGCTCCATAATCAATCATAATATTCATAATACAGATGCGTTACTGTTTTGGACGCGCATGTGCGTAAATCTTGCACAATACCTCACCACTGCGAGGGAATCGATTTATCGATTACTGGTCGATGCGATCGAGCGAATCTAACCTAGAAAGTGCCGCATACAAGTAAGGATGCGTCCGGTCACAGTGTTACATATTATCATCTTTTACGGACCCACAAAACGTAACTATGCCTTTCTGTTAATTCGAAGAATTAGTTCTCGATATATTCGTAGCAACAATTTTGAAATTACTGCTTTGAGTCTAACCTCTTATACCAGGTATACCTTATAATATCTATGTATACAGTATGTATTTTTCTGTTGTCGATATTGAGCCATTAAAAGAAATGTAGCCGTACAAATCAATTTCTTTTCTTTTAGGAAATTGTGAAGGACAAAGAAATTGTAATGACTCTAACTGTAAAATAAATCATAAGGCAAGAGGTTAAATGTAGTTTATACATTCGAATACAACATTTCCAATATTTGAAAGATAGAATTACACTTGTTATAAACCTTTACACAGTTCTTGTGCAGGCAATTTTAATGACAGTACTGATGTATAATCTGTAATTTATAATTTCATTATGTATTCTGTAACGCGGTTATAGGTTATTGTCAAATGAGAATAACGAAGTTGTACACAATAGAGCTCGTAAAGATAACCGGAAATGATTTTGGCATACGAAATTACATAAAGATTGTATAGTTTCTCTTCAGTACGGTTTTTTCTGAAGTCGATCGTGACTTTTTCTATGCGATTGATCAAGGACTTGTTCGTGCGTATTTCATTTCACGCATCGAGTGCGCTGCGTTTGCTTTCGAAGTTGCTCACCAGAAAATTGAGATCACTATTCCTTTACCGATTAACTACCTTTTCCACGTAAATTATTTTGAAACAGAACTTTGGAATTTATATTTCAGATATCAGTAGCGAATTTAACTGGAATAATCATTTAATATTCTTGTAATATTACACCTTAAATAATATTTGGCAGTTGCTATAATATAATGTCTGAGAACTTTGTTATATTAATTAAGAATATATCTGTTCCTATATTATAGAACAACTTTTAAATTTTATTAATTCTAATCGAACCAAAAATTTCAATCTCAAGAATTCTCTAAAACCTGTGGTACTTTTTGAACAAAATTCGAATGAGGACGTACAATACAGGGTGTCCCAAAAATGAACTTCCTTGGAAGGGGCAATTCCCGATGTCATTTGAAGTAACTTTTTCCTTTGCGAAAATGTTCTCCGCGGCTTGTTCATATGGAGTTATTAGCGAAAAACACGGCCCAATCAGAGTGCGACTACTGGCGGCTCGCGCAAAGCCAGGCGTTGGCATTGGCCGAGCCGAAATCTGTACGTGGTAGCTGCGCTCTGATTGGCCTGTGTTTTTCGTTAATAACTCGTTAACGGAGTCACGGAGAACATTTTCGCAAAGGAAAAAGTAACTTCGGATGATCTGAGAAATCATGCCTTTCAAGAAGGTACAAGATTTTGGGACACCCTGTAAGAGAATACTTGAATTAATACAATTTAAAAATAAAAGTATTTCTATTATACATACATAACAGGAACAGATATTTCCTTAAGTTGTCAGACATTGTAGCAAGTGCCAAACATTATTTAAGCTACAGCTACATTGGAATTTATTACATGTGGTGCTTTTTTAAAAATTCAGATATAGCTGATGAAAAGTCCCGGAGCTTTCAGAAGACAAAGGGGTTCGAAACACGACGTGATACAAAGGGACACTTGTTCGAAATCAGCCAATCGTTGGCAAGTACAATGAACGAGAAGTACGAGAAGAAATTCATTGCAACGTTCAACCGACATTCACGGTTATCGTGGCGAATCAGCTCGTGCAGCGTTGTTACGAAAACAGCGCGTTTTCATCAAACTCTTATCGCGAGCACGTCGTTCCGGAATAAATCGGTTCTTCGCGGTGGTTAATGCACGTTTCCCAGCAAAGAGTTCGAGAACGTGCAGCTTCTTGTTACGTCGCGAGCGCAGATGCAACGTCGCGCAGCCGCTGCCTGGATGCAAATTCTGTGCAGGCGAAATACGGTTTGTGTACACTTTATGTCAATTGTTCGAAATATTCTCGATGCGATGAGAGATTGCCTCCGCAATGTTTCTGCAACACCGAGTTCTTCTTCATTGTTCTCAATTCGCTGCGATTCAGATTATTTGTTTGACCTTTCGTGCGAACGAATTTCGACGATACCGTACGCTGTCCATGCAGGTTTTATGAATTTATGGCAAATGTGAGCGCACGATGTGCATACGTATTCGATGCGAGTGTGTGCGGTTGATTAGCTCGGAAACTAGCGAACTCACGCACAAACTTGGATTAAAATACTATTTCATGTAACATGTTATTTTATTATATGATTTTTATTTTATATTTTATAATTGCTTGCATACCCGTGATCACTTTGAAAATGTTATTTGAAATATCGTTTCAAATGACGTGTTGTTTTATAGAGGTAATTGTAAAATTGTTCATCGAAAAATTATAACAGTCTTATTTATTTTTAGGGATTATTTCTTGTATCAATATAAGATAAGATGCTGAAAAGTGCCTCCAAACCAAATTGATTTTTGGTCACACCATTCGATACAGCTTTCAAAGAAAACCCTCTGTGACAAGTTCTAAGTCAGTACCCCTCTCACAAGGGTAGTTACAGGGTGAGCACGCTTTAATGATTTATGCTGTATTTCTTCCGTACTACTGAACTAAAAATTACGAAAAAATTCATGAACGTTCTACCTGATAGCACACACGACTGTGAATTATTTCAGAATTTTCGGTTGCAAAATCGATATAAACATTCGTTGAATACACGCGCTACTGAAAAACTGTATTGTCTGTTCACGATATTCCGTTTCCACTTACTGTAGCAGCAACGACGACTAGTGCTGATCTTTGTGCAAATATTAATTTTTATAGACTAATTTGCAGATTTTATCAGGTTAGCTTACTGTGAGAAAATCATTAACTTCTTAAGTCTTCTTAAGTCGTTTACAATACTGAGCGTCAGGCAATCGTGCATACTATAAATACATAAACCCGGCAATCTAACCATGACTGCGTGCATGTTTATCAGATAAACTATCGCAATTGTCTTTCTCCAAATCCAGGCATCTTATGCAAAAATTTGTTGCATACTGTCGACCTATTTTTTAACAAAGGAACGTACAAAAATTTTTAACAAAGTCGCGCACTCGTATTTTTTAACTTCTACGTGTTTAAAACAACATTAATAACGAAAATTGTTTTTACGAGAACAAGATTGTTCCACAAAATGGTCCCTGAAATAGATAATTACAGAGAGTGTAAATAGTATTCGTACGCCCTTTAAAATAGGACAACTTTTTCATAATTGTACCAAACGAGCTGATTTTTTATAATCAATTAGAAGCATTGGTTTACGAAATCATATGCAAAAATTGCAATTTTTCAAGATTTTCAACCTTTTTACCACTTTTGATCGTTCATAGTTCGTAAAACAATTAATCAATTTAAATTAAATTTACAGAACGCATATAATTTAAACGAGCTTACAAAATATATGTTTTAAATTTTCATTACGGGCCCAAATAAAAAAGTTTTAAAAAATGCCTTTATTATCTTTGTATGTAATCTTGTAAATTATAATTTTTGTAAAATCTTTTTTGCATATCATTTCGTAAACCAATGCTTCTAATTGATTATCAAAAATCAGGTCGTTTGGTACAATTACAAAAAAGTTATTCTGTTTTAAAGGGCGTACGAATACCTTTTACACTCACTGTATATCTTGACAGTAACCATTTTAAATAATATAAGAATTAAATTGTAATAACTACTAAAATTACTATGAGTTTTACAAATTATTTTTCTAATGAATTATTTGTATTGCTATATACAACTTGTCATACATAATTTTAAAGCTTATTCATTGCTTATTCCATCTGCCTTAAACTAGTTTTTCTAACGTTTAGTGAAGTCAATAATCAATCGTTTTTACACCAACCCAATATAATTAATTCAATGATCTCGTGTACAATCATTGAATTTGTTCTCTCGCGAATGTAACAATTTGATCCGTTGCTTTTGTATTGTTGAATGGATGCACATTAATATTGACATCGAAGACCTCGATAACAACGATGTCACAATAAATCGATTCTTTGGCTCATCGGATGATCCGATTCAGCCTTGGGACTCAATTAAGTCTTTTTTGGTCGTGACATGCAGAGGGAGAGCAAAATAAAAAGATAAACGAGCAGGAGCCGCGTGACAAACGTTTCGACGTACTTTTAATATTCGTTTATTGGGTGACGAACCGTTGAAACTGACAGTCGCCAGTTGGTCGTCTTCGATAAAGAAGTATGCTATGTATTATGAAACTTTTTTATCATGTTTTCGATTGATTTTATCGGACAAATAATTTAGATCGACAGGAAAAATATGTTTCGTTCTGGCAATCGCGATGACACTTGAATCGTCGGTAATGATAATTTAATTGTATACGATGATAAGATCAGAAATTAACTCTATTTGAGAATTCACCTGCGTTATTAAAAGCGATTGACAAGTGCCCAAAAGGTTTTGATGATCTGTCAGTCAGTCAGTCAGTGAAAAATTTAGCGATTTTTGTGGTGCTATATCTTGGAACCTACTAATGTTGGAACATTAATGTTTTGTCAATATTGAGACATGATAGCATTTAACAAGTGTACGAAATTACATCTCTCCATCTGGCTCCAGTGCCGAGTTATAAGCCTCTAAACAAACGGCTAAGTTGTTTCGTGTAAAAGGAGGTAGTGCGAGAACTTGACTGGTGCAACTAGATACAAAACAACGTAGCATGTTCAGACTTCAAATTTGAGCTTTATAAAGATTGTACTTTTGACTATAGTATGTTTTCAAATAACAACCGCCATGTATACGTAACGGTCGGGTACTTCTGGGACTAGGTAGTCGTATTTTCTTGAACGGTCCAACATAGGGCACATTTGCTATAATGTACAAATATCGTGCACATGTTTCGCACGTATATCGGGGCATTACTGTACTCGACACCGTACAGCGTGCACGTACAAATCTGTTACAATGGCGTGTCAGATAGGCACCAGGATGACGATAAACGTCAAGGCACGTTTGCACATGCAACATCGCATTTCGCATGTAATTTGCAGCGTTCATTGAGCAAGTGTCCGCCATTAACGAAGGCGTCTTGCAAAACAACGCCGGATTTTAGCTAAATTCGACCGTGCTTATTGTCTGGATTACGAAACGGAAATACAGAGGGTACACGGTGTACGTGGCTTAAATAATTCAAATGAGACCTACCATAATCGGCTCGTCGAAGGATCTACGTGCAAGTTAAGCACGATCGTCCTCCGCCGTGTTGTGGATACACCTTCAAAAGTAAGGCAAGGCCTTGTTTGGGAACCGCGTGGGAACTGTGTACGCGACTAAAGGAAAACTGCAAGCGGAGGAAAGTTTATAAACAATGCAAAATATACGAGACTTTGGACGAGTACAAAAGTGGGTCCAAAAAGTATCTGAAAACTGAATTCACGATTTTTCAAGAATTGTTGATACTTAATACGTCGAGTGCCATGTGAGTGGTGGAATTATTTGTTCAGAATTGAAAATTAATTTTCTTGTTACTATCGGTCAACACTGAACCGTTTTCTTAAAAAATTAGAAGCTATCTCATATTATCAAACTGATTTTATTTATATTATATTTTTATTCCTTAGCCAGATGAAGTTTATTGTAGCGTGCAATTGATGAAGCCGTTGCTAATTCTTTCCTTGCGTGGAAAATATATCGAAAATGTAATAGAAATAAAATCAGTTTGATAATGCAAGAGCTTCACCATAATTTTTTAAGAGAACGAGTGAGTTTTGACCTATGGTTTATTTTGCACAATAAAAAGAAATTGTTGACATTTTGAACTTGAAATTAATTTTGATTTTCCAATATGGTGGTGGAGGATCTGAATTTAAAATAAGGTTACAAGTGATTAATTTGTACACGTAATGAAAAATGTATGCTGTGCACTGTGGCTGCAAAGGAACAGCATAACTTATAATACCTGGTGACGTCATCCATTCTTTTTGGGGGCTGATGGATGGACATTTTGCAATCGCGATGAAAGAGAGAGTAAGGTGCAGGCAATTTGTGGGCACTGATGAATCCCTGCTACAGATATTTGTCGATTATTGTTAGAGATACGCTAAGTATGGCCGGCAGGTTTACCAACATTGCGAATTATACGGTCAGCTGTGATTACGAGTGCGGGGTACATTTTTAGGTCAACAGTATTTTTTGAGACACTGGTGTATGGGCATTTTGCAATTGCAATGAGAAAGATGACAGTTTGCAGGCACTGACGAATGGGTACTCTTGCCTTGGAACTTTATGGAGCATCAGTAGATGCTTTTTATCAACTCCTTTTATCGCGTTTACGAGATTGCTACATTTTTTATTGCTTTAATAAAACTGTACCCGAAATAAAAAGAATAGAGTCCAGTCAGTCTGCACAAGTATCCCAGTACGTGAAAAAGAATAGTCCAGAATATTAAAAAAGAATTTTAAATATTCCTTACAAAAGACACTATATTTAACCCAATAAAACGAGCGATCGAAATAAATTTCTCTCATCGATAACATTTACCAACAAGAGAAAAAATTTTCGGCTTCTTATAATCCTTATTTGTAACCAATACGTTTTTAGTCGATGAAATATTTGTTATTCTATGACTTTTTTTCCTTTTGATTATAACAGTTATGGTTCCTGAACAGAATTACATAATATAAAATTTATATAAAAATTAATTACGTACGAAGAATCAAAATTTAAATATTCCTTACTTATATTAGGCATAGTATTATTTACGAGGATTGTATTGACAAGTAATGTTGAGTAGTATTGAATGTAATATCTTGTAACGATTTTGTTCAAGAGGCAGATTGAAAAAGTCAAACAACCACAGGCGCGTTTTCCTGCAAATAGGAACATGTAATTGTACTCGGCTGTAGTCTATTAATAGTTAATCGTCTAGGTAGAACTCACGTCTATAATTTCCATTTGACGATTTGATTTCCCGTGGTGTTTCATAATAATAGAGAGTAAAAAAACAGGAGAAGCAATAAATAATCGCTAGTAAATTACACAGGTATGTACTCGTGATGAATATACATACAATAGTTGTATTACTCAATGTATAATGAAATTTTTTTTCTTCGTGATACCTCGATCTTATGCTATGTACTATAAACAATTTAAATTTTAACAATTTTAATCCATCATCGATATTGATGATGGAAACATTAGAAGAATCTAAAAATACGGTTACATTATTTTCAATCTGTTAAACATATTAGGAAAGAAAATAAGTTTCGATTTCACTCCAGTTTGTAGTAATTCATTTCCTTAGTAATGGTGCTCTCTTGTTTATCCTTCGGTCTAAAATTAATTACAATACGTTCCTGGTACCTATGTCACGGAAACGGTGCATTCTAATTAACCTGTTAATCTTATCTCGAATAAGGTATTCAAACTGTGTTCAATGACGTAATGCACCGTATTTTTTCGTATGTAAACGTAGTTCAATTTGAGAAATTGGTTTAGTTACTTTCGTTATCGCATTCTTCGCATGTAAATATAGCGCAATTTAGAACATTGTTTTCTGACAGTTTACATTCACAGTTAACTATTTCATGAATCAGCATTTTAACTACATTATATTATTTTAAATTCGTTAATGGGAATAGAAATATTATTTATTATCATTTTATACAACAACGAGATCCGAGTTATATTTTATATGTATCTATAGTGATTTTATTTAACACACATTATTAACACACAGTATACATGGAACACTAATGAAGGTATCTATTTATAGCTAATTTATTTCATGTTAACCAATGCGGTCGCTAATTACCTTGATGCTAATGCGACCTTTATAAATAAACAATGAAAAAGTAATTTAGTGCTACAAGCATTGTTTCGAATCGTAATATAGTAATTTTTAACGATTAGTGGGTCATCTTCAGGGTGTTCATGGATCTTCAGGGTGTTGTTCAGGATTAGTATCACGTTCTTCAGGGTGAAAATTCACTCATTTCCTTTTTTTTAGATACTGCAAAATGGTTAATTTCTTCCTCTATGTATATTAGGGTATTTAATCCTTTCTTCGACACTGTAAAATGGTTAGTTTCTTCTTTTTTAATGCTTAATGCTTAATGCTTCTGTTTAATGCTTAAATATTGATTACAAACGATTCAAATTTTATTTCTAAAAAGAAACAACATAACATTCATATTTGTTAAAATCTTCATGACGAGTGTGACTCGTTAAAATACGACAAGGGGTTAATTTGAATAACTTACTCCAGGATCATTTATCCAATTTAGGCAGAATCCCTTTGCACTCCTTTGTCGAGTGTAACTGTGGTGCCCAAGGTGGTTCGGAACCCACCCTATAAAAACTAGGTCCGTCGCGAAATAACACCGAAAAAGGGAGTTCAGAGGGACGTTAAATAAGTAAAAAAAAAATTACCGATCGAGGCAATAGTTGCGATATTACACGGCTCGGAGAATTCCAGGTCCGCATCAATTTGACCAAACAAAATCGATGGAACAGTTGGTTAAATGGGATCGATGTCCCCATGGGGCACGCTGGTCACGCACTCTCAGGGCTTGCGTACAGGTAGCCGAGAGCATCGTAAACGAATGGGGGGAGGGTTCCCGGTGAAAGGGGGCCATTTTTCGAAAGACGTCTCAGCCAGCTCGTCGACGGGACCGTGTGCGCGCTTGTTCTGTGGCTTCGAGGAAGCCCGTGTCGCGATTATATCTCAAAAATAGACTGTGCGCGAACCGGCCGGTTGTCAGTCGTTACCGCCCTACGCGACCAACAGCCTTCGTTAGTCCCCGTGGTCCTTTCCGATCAGTTTCACGGTGAATCTTTGAGGTGGCGGCCGTGTCGCGTACACCGCCAGCCAAGTGAATCGCGTGCTACTTCCTTCGACAGTGTTCTTCTTTCTTTTCTCTTCTTCTTTTCTTTTTCGGTTTGTTTTCTTTCGTGGAGAACGCCCTGGAAAAGTACCGCTTGGATTGTTCAGTTCGTGCGACACTTGGGTTTACCGTACCATTTCGGTCCTGTGTGTTCATGGGATTACTCCGACGAATTCTCATCGGATTAGTAAATAAAAGTAGTTTCATTTAGCTGTACCTTTTTACGTTGTAAGAGCTGCGCGAGCGTTGGTTTCGCGATGGTTACTGATGCAGGGGATTTGAGGATTTACTCGAGCATTGAATTAGGAGATTCTGCATTCTACAAAAAAATCATTTTCTTTGGTTTTCGTTGAGAACGTCCTGGGACATGTATGACTTGGATTGCACCATTCCGGTTCTGCGAGTTCATGGGATTACTCGGTTGAATTATCATCGGATTAGTAAATAGAAGTACATAGTTCTATTTAGCTGTACCTTTTTATATTGTAAGAGCTGTGCGATCTTTGGTGTCGGGATGGTTACTGATGCAGGGGATTTGTGGACTTACTCGAGCATTGAATTAGGAGATTTTGAATTCTACAAAAAAATCATTTTCTTTGGTTTTCGGTAAGAACGTCCTGTCTAAATAAAAGTATTTTAAAGTGTGCGATTGTTGGTGTCGTGATAGATACTGGTGCGTTTGTTGATTTATTTGATTATTTATGGAGCATTACATTTATTCAGACTTTTAGTGATCTTTCTTATATTTATATCCACAGAAATAAGTTCATTGAATAATTCTCCACGAATGCATCTTCACAGTCACAGTAATTATGAAACAGAAAATTTCATCCCGTACGATTTTGTTTTTCTTTTATTGTAGAAGTGTCTAATTAAAAGGAATATCTAGAATTTTCTAAAGGAGTAGTTTTCTAAAAACTGTTTCAATACAAAGTTATCTAATAAATTAATTTTAGCACGACAATCTAATAATACGTAAACCCGTATTTGCGTACAATGAGTGGTATTTACATATCTTTTTTCCGTCGTGTGATCTAACTGCGATCGATCGGCGCCAACTCCGAAGCCATCGAGTTCTTTCGAACAAATTCACGATCTCGTAATCAGTTTGATAGAGGCTGTCCGAAGCGTCGGTACTTCGCCTCTTGTCCGCGTACAATTGATTAAATCACCCTTTCAATAATGTAACGCCAGCTTTTTGCATCAACTGGTCGAATACGGGTCGTTAACATACGTACAAATTTTTGGAGTAATCGAAATCACACGTGTCAAAAACTATCCCACGCTCCTACTCTTCTCTAAATGTGAATTATCGAGGTTCATTGATATTTTCGAAGATTTCTAAACAAATATGTGACGTATTGTGCACGTGATGTGAAAAGTGAATAATTCGTTGAAGTATTAAAAAGGATTCGTTGATCATGCAGGTGGTCTGTGATTAATCGACTCGATGGTGCGATTCATTGTTAACAATCTGTCGGCTCGGATAAGATTCCATCAGCATTGTCGAGAATGTATATTTGGTTCCAAATAGACACGTGCAACTTTTGGAATGTTCAACTCTTCACAAGTTCCTCGATAACGGGAATATTTTCAGAGTAGCAAACAATACAAATAGTTAAATTTTATTATAAATACACAGCGGATTTTATGCATTTATGAGAAAAATGAAATAGTATACGCATTAGAAGAGGTTCTACTATTTGCTTGTAAACACGTTTTTCATAGATCCTACCTTCTTTCCTTCTTTGGATCAAGGCTTTACTGTACTTTAGGGACTGCTTTCCGTTTGAAATCTGTGAAAAAATCACAGATGAACTTTTGAATCTGAACTAAGGAACTAAAAATCGACAATTTTTCAGCAATAATCCTTTAATATGATAGAGTAACATTCATAGACAGTAGACTTCTTCTTTATGCATTCTGTATTATTTACAATTTTGTAAAATACTAAACAATATGTGCGTTAATTAGAATTAACAGGTTTTGCTTTCATTTTTAACTGAATATATACGATATTTATTTACGAATATCACGTTTTGTCTTCTTCGTATTTTGCACGAACATTATTTACATTACTTGTGGTGTAAATTAGTTAGTGGGCAAGGCATGGAATTCGCAGCTGAGAATATTCAAAGATCGAGACAATATGTATAACTCGACAAACTTAATACGTCCCAATTTCCACAGACTGCCAATCACAACTGTCAATCATTGTTATTCCACGGTCATTTTCGAAAGTATTACGCACTGGTACCCCTCACTTTGGTCTAGGACGCTCAAGAACGCCGAGCCTCTGAAACCTCCGTTACGTAATCGGAATACGTTAATTCAAAGCCGGACAGATCAATGCAAAAAAACAAAAATACCATCGGGCACTTCAATTATTCTCTGTAGACAGCGGTACTCGAATACTCTTGTGGAAAAAAGGGACCTTGAGGATCTCCAATTGTACATACATTCTATCAGAATTTGAATATCGATTCTTAATTTCGCTCTGCTGTTTCCTAGTACCCGTCAACTCTTTGTTAACTAACACAGTAATTACTTAAGAAGTTCTCTCAAAGGCACTCTCAATGTCAGTTAATATTATAAACTGAAATATTTTCATAACCCTAGAAGACTTTTCCTTTAAGCACTCATTTTATTTATATTTCAAGTATAATAAGGGACTGCTCAAAACAGAAATTATGGAACTTTCAAGAAGAAGGAAGGATCAAAGATTAATGTACTGATCGTCCATCAACTGAGAAACTTGTAGGAACCGTCATCCGCAATTGGCTGAATCGCTTGACGAGCACAGCAAATGCACGTTCTAGTGTGACTGAAACAATCAGTACTGGTATTTATCCAGAATTTCGATTATCAGATAGAGCATGTACACATCACTGTGTTCATACGAATTCCAAAATAGTTTATTATCTCTCTCGACTCCAGATGTATCGGTCCTGAGATTTCAAATAGATCGAGTTATTTTTGGTGGATCGTACGACTTTGAAGACTTGAGTCAATCTATGAACTGTACCAGCTTATTGATTATTCGACCATTGAAGGAAATACCTCTTGAAATGATAACAATTTGAAGCAGTTGTTTGCTAGATCGATATATTCTAGAGTGTCGTTGGGTAAAGTAAATAAGATTAATGGACGTTCAAAATAGAATATCAGACAGCACTGATTTAGAAAATACGTTTGTGTGTATAAAAATAATAAATTGTAAGATTTTTTGAATATCCGTATGATCGTTAATCATATTCGCTCTAAAAATTAGACATGGCATCTCCAACCTCTTCGACTATTAGCAGAAAAAACGTTTTTCCGATTTGAAATAGTGCCAGCGTTAGTTTAAAACGATTACGTAAATATTATATAAATACTTCCTATTAGTTTGCAGTAGATCTAGGAATTATTTCGAAAAGTTTAACTTTTTAAATACTTAATGTATTAATTATATAATATAAATACTTATTGTATTAATCGGTGAAAAGATGGAAATGAAAATGATCATTTTTTAACAAATTTTATATGTCACAAGTTTTTCTAAATAGATTTGCCACCTTGTTACTCTTAATGTTTCAATTTTTAACACTAAGGGCCCGTTCAGACACGGCGAAAACCGCACGTTTTCGACCGCGCGGACCTTATTTACATTAGCGTCTATGTATTTGTTCGCACGTGTCCGCGCGGTCGAACAATCGGAAACAAAAATCGCGCGGTTGAAAACGCGCGGTTTCTGTCGTATCCGAACCTCTTAGTGTTTATTGTTATTATCGCACAAACTGTCACTTATTTCAGTATCAATAATTGAATAATAAACAGCGGTTGAATTTTAAAAAATCTTAATTTTATCTATTTATAACACATACGAATCTACAAAATACAATTCCTTGAAGACTGCGATTGACTTGTGCAATGCCAGCATGTACTTCATTTTTCATATCAGTCGGGAATCTGGTAAATGCTTCCAAAAATCTATAATTTTGCATAAACATCCGCTGTCATAAATAGACGGACGTTCACGCGAATGTGGATTTTCATGCTCGAGCCCACGCGAATTGGTATAAATTCCCCAAGGTTCATTTATACAATACTAAGTCTTAAATATTCTTAAATAAAGTAGGTATCAAGCCTATCAAACTCTTATATACAGATCCAAAAAGTATTTGATATAAAACTTCTGATTCTCGAGAAATTGACGAGAAATTTAACCTGTTGTAATTTCGTGAAAACAATCGTACAGCAATATAAACAAAAGGCTAATTTAAAATTTAAAAAAAACTACTCCCGCTCACACACTGACCCCCATCACACCGTCACGAACCGATCAAACTCGCTGAAAGGTTGGGAGGAAATCGGTGTGCTCAAAATTGGTGTTCTCTGAGAAAGAAGTGATACGTGCATGGCACGTGGATCGGTGGGAATTGTCGCGAGAAGTAGATCCTGATCGAAGTGCTGACAGGAGATCGGGGGACCATGGACTCGATGCGGGACCTGAAGAGACTTTTGTACGAGAGGACGGAGGCGTTGCGTCGCCGTGACGAAGTGATAGAGATACTGGAGAAAGCGATCGAAGAACGGGACATTACCATCCGCTACCTTCACAATGAGATTGACAAGTTCCGGCAAATCGTGGATTTCAGCTTGGTTCCCGGTGTCATCGGACGTGGCCCGAGGTCCAAGAGACAAGCCATTTCCGCGGAACCGCTCACCAAAGACACCAAAGTAGTTGTCAAGTTTCACAAGCCGCAAAGGTAGTATGATTTCGGCACTATCTATACCAGTATTTCCGAACGTGGGGCTCCCGCCCCACAGGGACGCAATTTGATTCGTTAAGTGGGGCAATTCGGAAATGGACTCGTCCAGAGATTAAGTTATACAGTAAATCCTCTATGGTCGCAAAAAGGTCGTACACGATGAATGCAAAAAAATATCCCCTCCACTGTAGTAATCTTTTTTTTACGGATGTGGGCGAAAAAACATTATGTACATCCCAGAAGGGGGTAGTGTGGGACTCTCCTCCCAGATGGAGGGGATGGCATACCCACTAAAAACCTAAACCACACCAGGCTAATAAGGTTTCCGCTATGAAAATAAAATTTGAGAGTATAAAAGAAATCATTTTTTATATGTCCTTTTCGGAACTGTCGCATAGATCTCCGCCGTAACTGTTAAAATTGTATCCCCAACACTGGATGGATCCCTCTCGGAACCACTGAAGCGGTAAACACGCTTTTGGGGTCACTCACAGAGATCCATGACTCTGCGATCACCTAAGCTATTATTAAAAGTGAAATTTGATCGATGTTTACGCAAACTAGAACCATGATTTCGCTAATATAAATTACGTTACCGCGAAAGTACGTGACAAGGTATTACACCGAGACTATTTCCAATGCAGAACGCGGAGCTTCGTTAAACTCGACGCGTTGTTTCTTAATCGCTCTATCCTCTTATTAAACGTCCGCGACCCACTGCAACGTCTCTATTAAAATTTCATTGCAACAATTTTAGAAAATTTGAAATTATAATCACGTCATTCAATATTTATACATCGTTTCTGTATTCCTTCACTTTTATAAAAATAAACTGTTCAATTTTCATTGTTTTTCGATAAGGCAATAGTGATAACATTTTATCTTGAAAAATGCAGAAAGCCGAACTAACACGTTGCAAAATTATCACTAGACTGCAAATTTTTATGCGAAATTCAAATTGTTTGCATTAATTGCAAGTGCCAAAGGTGAATATATATTGGAATTTGTTTAAATAATTCTTCGTCTACAAAAATTATACATTAAGTTTACTATATTTAAAAAATGGACAATAACAACCCAATTATTAGAACTCGTGTAATTATTCTTTCCATTTAAATTCAATATTTTTTATTATTTTATGCAATGGAGCGTAAACAAATTATTCTGTATAGCACATTAAGATCGTTCGACCGCACACCATTTGATAGCAATAGGCTTAATCGACATTTATCACACCATAATTGCATATACATACTCGTTCGAGGCACATAGTGTATAGTGTATACTCTAATGCAGAATATATAACAGGTGCACCGGCGGTAAACATAGTTCGGCGCGTTTGATCTTTCATTCTGCGAATAAACGCAAGCATTTGCTTCAGAACATCGACTGCAACCAACGTTATGTGTTTGTGGTGTGGATTGTTAATGCGAAAGTCACTTTGAAGCGTCTCGGAACTCTGCTTATGAACATGCTATTATTGTTATCTTTGTTACATTATTGCCACGTAACGAAAACGAATTTTGTCGTTCTGGACAATCGATGAGAATAAATAATATTCGAATTGCGTATATATTGCACGTTCTTACTTTATTTCATCACGTGTATTTTACGTTTGAATGTTTGAAACTTAAAGTTAATGTGTACCCTAATGTGTGCATTTTTTACTTTTATCGAAGCAAATTTTAAATACACTGATATAAAATACAGGCTTTGCATTTAATATAAAATATTTGCTCATTTAAAATAAAGTACTTTTCCTGAGCAACTTATTGGGTTACAATAATAATAGTAATGATAATAACAATATTATATTAATTGTGGATGAGAATATGTAATTATAAGCAAACGTACAAGAATATCGAATTCAATGAATTAACATTCACCCTGAAGTTGCATTCTTATTATCTAAATGCACGTGAACAATTCAGAGGAACGGTAAAAATTTCCTGGAGAAAATTCAAGTAATTCTCCACTTTGGAAATGTATGAAAGAAAATTTTGCATAACTGTAGGGTAATGTGGCTGCTATGGATGTTCGTGTTTCTGTAAAGTAATAATTGATAATTTTCCTAATCGATTGTACAATTGTAAATTGAGGACAGTTTCGAACTAACCTAAACGTTGTCTGAATATCACGCTCGTATATCACTTATCAGTATAGTTGTGGCCCGTGGGTCGTTGGGCGCCGATTCATTGTTCACTATACAATCACACTTAATACAAACAGATAACACAATATTAATTGAAAATAATTTACAGTAAAATACACTGTGGTATCAAATGAAAATTTTACACATTTTTCGTCAAAGAGAACTCCAATTGAAAGTTTTAGTTTGAAACAAAAGATTTCATAGTTATCGCGCGAGCTGCTGCTGCTGCTTTATATGTGTGATCATAGAGGTCTCTGTTTTATGTAACATACTTCAGAGCTATGGTTTTGATTTCAATGTTACGAATTTCTGAGACATTCAACGTGTACGTTAACATTTGTACACGTCTATACGCTAAAAGCTATTTCACAACGCTGATATCTCATTTCTCAGGTAACTGAATGATTCTGTTTGTTCTGTACACTATCTTTACACTATTACGTGCGCATAAACAATTCATTATACACCTAAAATAATCCATAAACCTAAAATTCTATTCTATTTGATTCTATTATTTATTAATTATTGGTAAATAATTTATCAATTATTATTGGGTAATTCATCTATTGTTCTTATATAATCCCAACAATTGCTATCAAATAATTCCAACAATTTTTATTAATTAATTCCAACAATTGTTATTCAATTTCAACAAATAATTTCAAAAATTGTTATTAAATAATTCTACAAACTGTTATTAAAACATTGCAACAATTATTATTAAATAATTCCAACAATTGTTATTAAAGTTGGCTATCCGAGACAAAACTTTAAACACGTTTATGTCAAAGGTATTATTTTACTATTCTTTTAATAACGGGGCCAAAAAGAAAGAAGAGTTCTAAGTTCAAATGCGAATCTGCATCTATTCAAGACACTATTTAATTAACCAAACTCACACGTGGTTCATTCTCGTGGAATTATAAACGTGAGAAAGTTACTGGCAAATTTACAAGTCACGAAAATTTAAAATAAGTGACATTTTATCTGAATAAGTCTTGAACCTCTTGCTTTTCACTTTCTCTTCCCAGATTTCCTTCTGTTTGCCTCGTTTCTTGTGAATAACATTTGAATCTTTTTCGAAACTTTTAAGTCGAACAAGCTAAAACAGCATTGTACAGGAATTACGATGTTATTACAAATTAAACGCGATGACAGAAAGGTGGTATCTTAAATGTTTGTTATTAAATTATCTTTCTGTGAAGATCACACATTATGTGTGAAGATATAACGGAATTAATGTTCTAAAGAAAACATTTTTGTTTATGTGTTGCAGGTCTCGTGACTTGATCAAAGCTGCCATCTTGGACAATGACTTCATGAAGAATTTGGAGCTGACGCAGATCAGGGAAATTGTTGACTGCATGTATTCTGTGACGTTTTCAGCCGGTTCGACTATTATACGCGAAGGAGATGTCGGGTCCATCGTTTATGTTATGGAGGGTAAGTTTTTGACACATTTAAGTGAGTGCAAGGAATTAAGGGGGTAGGCTCGTTTCTAGAATGATTGCAAGGATACGGGATGCGTCTTCTCATTTCTCGATAATGCGAAGATGGGGTTTTTTCCGTAGTCAAAAGCGCTAGATAAAAGATCAATCTAGGCCGCGGACGCCTTCAAAATCCCTATTTTTATGTTTACGAGGCGTAATTTTCATTATTCGGCAGCATGTGCTGTCGCAGCTTTATGAAAATAGCTACATGCGCAGCTTAATGCTTCCGAATAATGCAAATTTGGGAGGGCAATTGCGGCCTAGATTGATCTTTCATCTAGCGCTTTAGAGAAGGCGCATCCTGCACCCTTGCAATCCTCGAAACGAGAGTCTACCCCTAGTTTCGCGTGGTCGAGTGCCCAACTAGACTGACCAGATTGCATCCAAACACATGCACGGTAGTCCCCTTCTACTATCCTATTCCAGCAATGCGCACACTCCAACGTCCCCCACTAAGACCGTAGACTGGTCGCGCAGTGGCGCAGTTGCGCAACGTGTCACATATTACTCTGGTCATCAGAGAGGGGGTACAAAGTTTTGCGTGACTCCCCTCATCTGGTCACATTGTGCCCAACCATAATTGAAGCCGTTGAAAGAAGCGGCAGGGGAAGATGAATTCCCATGCGGATCACGCGGAACCGAGGACTGGATTTCGCGCGAAATTTTCGAAGGGGCGTAACAACACTAACAACGGCTTATGGTCGCACGAAACAATGGTCGAGCTGCGTGCACGAACGGCGAACGAGTTACAATTAGGCGCGGCGACCGAGATTAAAACCCATTGCAATTCTGCCACTCAGAGCTCCTTTGGTCGAAACGATTTTCCGCCCATGCGCTCAATGTGTCCATTAAAGTCTGACTAACTGCACCATTTATAACTGGAACGCATAGAAAAGTGTGCGGTCACGTACGGTTTCATCTATACAACTAGCCTGGCGATGAACTGCTTTGAAAACGATCGAGCTAACTGTTCCGAACCAGAGACGCCAGATTAAGACACGTGTCCCCACTCTACCTTCCCCTTCTACGACGCTATTCCCCGCGCTTCCACCGCTGGCCAGTCACGTGACGCAGAGGGAGGATAACTTCTTCCCCTCACTAACGTAGTGTCTTTATACAATAACAATTAAAGAACTTTTAATCGGAATATTATTAATGGTTCATAACGTTGCTTTACATTCGTAATTTTATAAAATTAGTAAAATTATTTAATCTTGAGATTATTCATAATTCTCAATTGCGAACTTATATTACAAGTGAAAGATTGAGGATAAATTCCGGCTCTTTACCCTTCCGCCTTCTCGCCCAGTTTCGCACCATAACTCTTCCCACTAGTCGCTGACGCGTACCGTACACCAGCGTGTCGCCACTGTCGCCAGCGTTAGTGGGAAGAGGTACGCTGCGAAACTGGGCGAGAAGGCGGAAGGGTAAGGGGCCGGAGGGGATAAAATATGGTAGCACTGATATAGACTACAATTGTCTTTACAATTTATTTATAATGTTTGCAATTTGTAAAGTCCAAGAAAATTTTCTAATCGATCCCGTAGCACGCGCGCAACTGCAATGTGCAAGTGCAACATGGTGCACAAATTTCGTATGTACGTTCGAGATGATTTCTATCTACAAAGTAGATATTGCAAACCAGCTGTGGAACGTATGATTCATGTTTTTTTTTTATATCGACCGAATGATTCAGACTGTTCTACCGAAAAACCGGTTCCCCGTGTCGGTAGTTATAAATATTATGATGCTGAGAATAAGCTGCATTCTCCTGCATTGATAACAAATATAGAACGCACTGAAGGAAACCACAGACTATACATCGTAAAGCGATCTCGGAGGATTATCTTACATTTACAGAATTCCTCAGACGTGTCTTTCCTTTATTCGACGATTTTTACGATCTACCCGCTTTATGACATTTATGCGTCAACTTCCAGCAGATTGAAAAGCAGCATACATTTATTTGCATTCCGACACTTGTCGCGACGACAAGAGGATGTAGTCGTTAAATCGTGAACGGGAGAAATACATATCTGGTAGCGCTCCAATAACTTTGCATTAATTACGTTGCTACCTACTATTATAAGTAGACACCGGATATTATGCATTTATGACAAAAACGAGTAGATGCAATTTAGAACAGTGGGAGGATCAAGAGACTCGTGTCAATAACCGGGAACGTGGGTACTACTGGGTACAGTAAAGTCGCGATATTTCTCCGCGACCTCCTACCCAGAATTTGTCTAGTGCCTACCCACTCCACTGCCGGCCAACGGCGCACAGTGGGCAATTTGGACGAAATCGGCGACGAAATCAAAGAACTTTTGATAGAAATGAGATAGAGCGATGAAATTTTGTTTAGATTAAAGCTGATACTCTGCAGAATATGGGAAAATAGGGAGATTATGGTACCAACGTTTTTTAACCTTGAAAAAATTTGTTAAACTTGCACAATTTCAAGAAAATTATGGTTTTTCCAATACTACGCGCGGAAAAAATTGTTTTTCTAACATGCCATACATCATTTCCCGTAGATTTTTTCACGCGGATTTCAGATCTGGTCTCAACATTTGGCTACGATCTCAGGATTTTGCAAAATATCGATTTCTGTGAACAAAACTAATGAAATCATTTGTTCGTTGAAATGAATTGATAACCCGCTATGTAGTTAGAAGGTATACTGTATTCTCATATATAAAACATAATAAATTTAAACAATGAATAATTTGAACGTTTACTTGACGTATATCACTTGAAGAACGATCACTCGACGTATCGCTGCGATTGTCGCTAGCACTCCTTGTAGGCTATGTATGACTGTAAATATGGTATTAGAAGTCGAACAACAAATTTTCTAATTCACTTTTAGAACTTTTTCCTAATCTACAATTAGAAATAATTTTAAGGAATTAAGTAAATAAAAAAAAGGTAACATGATACGTTAATAAATACGTACTTGACTGGCATGACTTAACAGTGAAATGAGGATCACTGTCCTTTCTCTCGGAAGTTCGCGGACCGTAATAGCATAGCAATTAACGCATCGATTCGATATATGTATTTGTGAGCTCTACGTGTATATTTACGTGTTTAGTTTTCCATGAATTTTCTAAACTTTCAGTTTCCCTGTAATGTCATATCTTCGCGACATGAATAACGCGCTGATTACGACACATCTATGTATGAATTTTGTTTTTTGACATATATTTGTTTTTACAATATTAATTTTGTTAAGTGTTGCAGAACTAATGCAATATTATTTTGAACTGAAAATAATCATCTTCGAACAAACTATCCAATATTAACCGACAAGATAATCAATATTTATAAAAAAAAGCATGCAAAATCTGTTCCTCTTGTAAATATCTGATGTTATTGCGTCGCAATATTTCTAATAAACTAACGATTTATGGAAAATCCTATTAATTATATTGTAAATCAACAATATGAAATGTTTAATATGTCATTATGTTCCGAAATGATTGAAAAAAAGGAAATGAACGTCTTTTACTAATTTGCCATTAAACTTCTGTTCAATATTAGTTTTCATAGATTATGCTTATAAAATCGTATTTTTCATAAAAATCTGCCATTCATTAATAATAAGTATGATATGCACGTTTGGGAATGTATAAAAAATTATGTTAAATGAATGTCAGCAACGTGAATGACGTAAAATGTATTTTCAATCGGAACAACGTTATAAATAAACTTGCGATCGGGGTAACACAAGGAAAATAAAAGTAGTGAAACATCTTATCGTTGGTAATTAATTAAGAACAGAGATGGAACGAGAGTGTGTAAATTAACGAGGTTACGACGCATCGCATTAAATATTACCAATGTCTTTTATTTCCCATGATATGGGAAACTCGGTCATTTCCGTAATCGTGTACACATGTGCATATGTATATGTATGTGTGAAATGTTCATAGTAAACACATACTCTAATCTTATAGTATACATATACTTTTACATAATTATGCTTGTACCATAAATCACTCGACTATTTCAAATAAATTATACGAATAACGACCGAGTCTTCTGCCATAAACGCGAGCTGTTTACAGTCTATGTTAACGAAAATATATTAATTACACTTTTAAGCATGCAGTGTGCAAAACGAGGTCATTGTTAATTATTACTTATTTATTATTCTTTAAAGGATACAAACGAATTATTTTATATCTAATCGGTTAAAAAAAATAGTATATTGTTAAATTTCGAATATTTAAAACAGAAACACAGTAGTGTACAAGCTTTATATTTTTACAAAAACGATGTTTTCATATTTGTTTACAAAAGTATATGAGTTAAAAATAATCATTTAGAGATTGACTAGAATATTTTGAATTGAAAGAATCCATTTAGAGATTGACTAAAATGTTTAGAGTTGAAAATAACCATTTAGGGATTAGTTCAAATGTTTTGAGTCGAAAATAATCATTTAAATATTAACTGAAATGTTTTGACTTGAAAATAATCATTTAGATATTAGCTCAAATGATTTAAATTTAAAGCAACCATTCAGATATTAATTAAAATGTGTTTTGAATTGGAAATAACCATGCAGATATTAATGAAGTGTTTTGAATTAAAAATAACCATACGGCGATTGACTAGAATGTTTGGAATTGAAAATAAACATTTAGAGATTCAGTAAAATATTTTGAATTGAAAGTAAACATTTAGAGAATGTTACCCACCAAGATAATTAGTAATTAATATTCATGATGTTGTCATACTTGTAAATGCATTCATAATGCTATAATCACTGGCTGAAAATATATAAAGGCCGTTTCCTTATTTCTGGCAACGAGAACCACCATATATGTAATAAGGAAAGGAAGGACTTTTGAAAAAGCAAAACGTGCACGTTCATCGAATAGTCGGATAAACACGTTCATGCAAGAAACGTGATTACAACAAATCAGAAGTAAGTATGTGGACACAGTAACGGGATGACATAAATAATACTAAATGGGAAAGACAGATGCCGATGCGTCAATCGAAAAGTATGAAAAACGACTCTCTCGAGATCGTCCCACTTCTGTTTTGCGGTGTTCTCGCTACTGGTCAAACGCTCGCCGAGCATGTATCTCTCGATCTGGTTCCCATAATTGCGGTATATTATTTCACTATGATTTAGAGCAGGCAAAACCAGTAAATTAAGAGAAAGGATACGCGCTATCAGCGTGGCTATCTCGCGAACGCGTTTCAAGTGCAGCGTGATAATTGATTTAAGAAATCGCCGAGTTTTTCGCTTTCGCGAATTCTGTTTAACACTCGACCAATCGTTTCATCCGGATCTTAAGTGTTAGACAAAACGGGTAACAAGCGTAACAGATTTGTAAGATGCTTGTGAAAATAAGGTGGAATAAGCCGTGTTAGTATTGTACTGCATCGCCGACCATAAGTCACTGGACACTTGGATTTTGCCTAATTTTTAATGTTTGAATTGTTACAACTCCCTGAACGATAATTGTGCAACAATCCAACTGAGCTCATGGCTGCTCTTTACTTTACCGGACTCAAAATTTGTGCCATTCTCCTATAAATTATTATGTATTTGGTACGTAATCCAGTAGATTTGTTCCCGGGGCGGCTGTAGTCGAAGTTTCGATCCTGTAGGATCAATGGTTCAGGAGTTATGCTTGCTTAAAGTTGAGCAATCTACAGTGTTTTTGACAGGTAAGGGAGCCGCCATATTGGTTTGTAGTGTCGCGCGCCAGTGGGCGGTAGTTGGATGGTGATTATTCCCATAGATGCATAAAATCCGTCTAAAATATTGTTTGAAATTTAAAATATTTTTCTGACATACACAGAACCGAGAAAAAGAAACAAATTAGTAAATTGAATAGTAAGAAATAGGTGGAACTTAGTTCTCCTCATAAGAAAATGCTCGCATTGATAAACATTAAACTGGAATTTTTATTTTATTTTTGTTATAAGAATATGTTTGGTCAGTGAAATGAAGTTTGGAAAAATTGACAACTTTTGATATTCTTGTGAGTGGAGCACAGGCTTCGGAGGCAGTATTGTTGCGTCCGGAGCACATGAGTGCTTTAGACCTTTTGAACCCTGAAACTGCGTCGCGACTTGGGTATCGGGACTTGTTATCAGATGATCTATTGCATCGACACGCTTTCGTAAAACCAGAAAAAAAGTGATAATGAGAGCTTACGCGTGTGCTTCTGTAATGTGGCTCTGAAATATATTCGTGCTTAAACCGAGGCAGTAGAAACAGTTACATATTCATTAGGTAAACGAAATTTGTAAATAAGAATAAATAAGATCTTTCTACATAAACGCAAAAAAAAGTGGTAAAAAAGGAGAGACAGTTAAAAATTGAGCGATAAATATTTTATTGTCGATTCTAAAATTATTTTATACCGCATCCAGGACCCTTGAAAACCTGGAAAAACGAGTCTACTCCCTGAAGGTGGTCCTATTTCTATGTTTACGAGGCGTAATTTGTCGCAGCTTTATGAAAATAGTTTTAGACGCAGCTGTATGCTTCCGAATAATGCAAATTACGCCTCGTAAACGAAAAACTAGGACTTTTGAGGCCGATCGCAGCCTAGATTGATCTTGAATTCCGCACTCTTGCAATCCTAGAAACGACTCTATCCCCTAAAACATTTCAGTTCTGTGAAACAGTGAAAATTGTGAAAAATCTGGGCCCATTTCATTGTTCAATTGTTGTCGGGAGATTCGATCAAGAATTTCTGGATCATTCATGAAAGGCGACCCCATAGTCTCGCTATTCGACAACCGACGAATAAACAAATGAATGTTTGGACACGAGTAATGAATGAACGAGAATAAAATTTGTTTCGTTACTCGAATATAATGGCCAGCTCTGTCGGAAACTTTTCGCCGGCAGTGTACAGACTTTCCGTACGTGGGAGTGGTTCCACCGGTTGCGGGAAGATCGGTTTGAGAGCCGCTGTCCTTTCTCTCGCTAGCAGCAGACATAGTGGGGGCTCGACAGTCCGCGGGGAAGGGAGTTTCTCGTGCACGGTCTTTGCGGGCGTACTTTTCACCAGTCGTGAACGCTGTCAGTGAGCGTCAGTCTCGAAGGAGTGGTCCTGGTAGTGTCCTCGTTTGCGCGACGCCAGGATCCCCAGGCATTGTCCTTTGTGAGAGGATCAGTGTCCCTTCGAACCTCGCGTCCTCAACTCGAAAGCCAGTCGTACACACACGATATCGGATCTCGACGACGATCGATCCTCGCGAAACGGAAGCGGCGCGATCGGAACGCGTAGTGAAAACGGAACTGGGCCTCATTGTTCCGCAACTGGATTTCATTGCGCAACCGATCGATCCATCGATCCACTATTCCGACCTTTGTTAACCGCTGGCCGACCAGCTCTCCAACAAGTTAGCTCTCTTGTTCGTTATGATCGCACCCGGCCGATTTCTCACTCGGCAGCGTGCAGATCTAAGAAATTCGGAGGATCTAGAAGAGTGCCGAATGTGTTGACAATGCGAGAGTCTTGGTGTTCGAACGGTGTTAGTTCAAAGGAATGCTGGGATGCATTTACGGAATCACAGGAGAACTTGTTTCAAACGAAACGCCGACTTTCCTTTGTAATGGCAACCAAGACCCGTTTGATCTAAGGATTTACACCGCAGATAATTTAAAAATAAGGACTTCGTTGCTCTAGAAACAAGTAGATTTGTTTCTTATGAAAGGAAGATACAGGATAAGTTGAAAGGATCACTGGAATTGTTATCGAATCCCAAGGTCTCGAGGATCGACTGAATCACGATCCAGAGCGAAGAGAATTTAAAAATAGGAACTCCATTTTGGTCGAAAACAGTCGAGCTCGTGCCTTTTCACGTGGGAAAGATAAATGATACCTCCAAAGGATCAGGATCGATCGAATCACGATTCATGCCGGAGCTAGAAATAAGTACTCCATTATTTATTATTCTTGCGGGAGTCTGAAATTGACTTACCGGTTCGAAAACGAGAGTTTGTTTTATTTTATATCGAGGGTAGAAGATTCCTGTTCAAATTGAGAGACTGATTAGAATCGATCACACTGCCGTCGATCTCAAAATAAGTCCTACATTATTGTGTTCGTAGAAGTTTGCATTGACTCCGCCAGTTCAGAAACAATAGATTTTGTACCTTGTGTGCAACAGATAGAGGATCACTGAAATTCCTGTTCAAGGTGAGACTGATTTTCGATCGGTCTGAGGATTGATCACGATTCACATCTTGGTAGAACCAAAATTAGCTACCCCATCGATCATTGTTCTCGTAGAAACCTGGATGTAAGAGTAACAGAACTCGCAGGTCCGTGTACAAAAATATTGCCAGACACACTAGAAGAATCGCTAAAATTCTTGATCAAATCGAAAGACCGATTCACGTTGGTCCAATCACGACTTACACCTGGGTTGGATTCAAGAACAGCAGAGTTGGGACCTCCGTGTACGGAAAACTTGCATGACACAGTGGAAGGATCGCTGAAATTCTTGTTCGAATTGATAAACTGATCGAGAAGATCGTGCCTGCAGGATCCGCGTCGCGTCGCAGTGATTCACGCGTGGAGCAGGCCCGAGATTTAAACCGTGCGGTCTCGCGTAGACGGAAGCGGTCGGGAAGAGCGATCCATCGATCTTCTGGCTGGATGGATGCCAGATCCGCGGCGGGTTCTCGAATTTCACGTTCCCACGGTAAATCTTAGCGGGTCCCGCGGGAGGATCGTGCCCCCGTGTCCCGGGGCTTCGCGATATACGAACGTGACTGGGTGCACCGGTGATAATTAATAAGCGTCCGGTGTAATTTATGTCCGCGCGAGTGAAAAGCGCAAAAACCGGCAGAAAGTGGCCGGCACCGCGGTGAATCATGCCGAAGGTCAGCCTGTTCGATGAAAGTCAGCTGGGTATTGTCCCTGAGCAACAATCTCTCTCCTCGGTGGGCTGTTAGAGAGACGGCGTGTGTTCGGTTTCGAGTGTTACAGTTCTTAGTGAAGGGATTTCGATAACGAAGATGAAGGTGAGGAGTTATCCTGGTCGCGCGGTCCTGGAGGACCCGGAACTCTTGTTGGACCCTGACGCAACGAGGGGAAGAGCGATGGAGCTTCTTTATGAGGCCAGCTGGCGCGAGTGCGGAGTAAATTGGACCGGTAATGGGAGGAGCAAAGTTACCAGGGAGCAGGAAGAGAGGTGCCGGCAACCCTACGCCGAGGTGATCTCTCAATTGGAGGGTGTGCTGGAGGGTGGCCGGGTCAGCTCCTCTATAGTTAGAGAGGACTCCGAGTCGAGGAGGTCGAGCAGCACCGCCACCACCGACAGCGAGTCCGAGGTGAATCAGAGTGGCAATAATCAAGGTGGATTCCTTATACCGAGGCCGAGGCTGATCGTACCGGTCCACACCTACGCCAGGAGACGACGCACCGGCGCCCCACCGCCTGTCCGGAGGCGACAAATACGCGAAGGTACCACGCCGATCATTTTTCTTTCCGCCAACCGTCCGCGCGAATCGTTGACGTAACCGACCGGAGAAATTGCGAAACCTGAAATCTCCATACAGCTGTCTCCTGTCTATAGAGTAGCAATATCGTTCGTTGAGAAGCTACACTAGAACTCCATTTATATGAACCTGTCGGGAGACAAGTTGGTTCATATGGTGGGAATCCATCTGTCTCCCACCACTGATTTAATAGGAGTTCACGTTGATATAAAAGAATTTAGCTTTTAGCCATAGTTCAGTTTACCAGGCTCTGCTACAATTTCGTTCATTTTGGTTCATATAAATTTGATTCATATAATAGGAGTCCACCTGTCTCCCACCACTGACTATGGTTGACCAGTTAACTGCTATGCTGTAGTTCAGGCACTACTGAAGCTACGGTTTAGGCACTGCTATGCTATAGTTTAGGCACTGCTAAAATTTAATCCATACAAACGGAATTCCACTGCACAGGGAATCCACAGTAATATACTAGACTAGATTAGAGATGCACGAGAATATTCGGGATTCCCGAGGGTATTCGGGTTTCCGGTGAATTTTTCCGGGATTTCTGATACTGTACCGTACTCCCGTCCCGGTCTCGCACACCGCTAATTAGGACACTTTCAAAAGGACGATAACTTGTTTAACTTTTAATTACTCGCATATACAGTTAGGAGCAAAACTGATCACACACTTACTTTAAATCAGAATAACTTTTTTATCAATTTAGACCGAAAAGTTCTGAACTTGGCAAATTACTGTATTAATAAATATTCTTTCAATCAATTAGAGATATCGCAATTTATTTTATATTCTATTGTTATTTATTATTAACATTAGCATATTCATTGTTTAAACTTGGAGTAAAATAAATGCAGAAATGTACACACACACACACTGTGCAAAGTAAATAATTTTCTAATGGCTCTCCTGTAAAATTTTGCTTCTTTTGACTTGTGTCACTTTTCGAGGAAACTTTTTTCAGAATGAATTTTAAGAATTTGGATATTAAAATGTTTCCATAAAAAAATGTAATATTATTGAGGAATAATATTAAAACATTTTAGAATAGTATTTTTATTTTAGAAGATAATTTATTTCTGGGCATAAATCCTTCAATATAATTTTTAAATGTCACTTTTCTTCTTCACGTGACCGGGCCGCGGCAGAAGCGTGGGAGAATAGCGTCGGAGAAGGGGGAGGTAGAGGGGGGACAGAAATCTTAATCTGGTAATCTGGTCACAGTGCTTGGAGCGTATCACGCGCAGGAAATCCCACATTCTTCGCTAGCATGGTGATCGATACGCGGGCCCGTTCGATATCCACTCCATATTTTCCATTATTCAAAGTGCCGTTCGGATGGGCTAAATTACTAACACCGATTCGATGCGAAATACATTTTCGCAACTGGCGCTCCATTAAGTCGTTTATCTCTGGCTGCTACGGTCCGCTAACCGCGGCTGTTTAATATGCAAAAATACGTATTTACCTAAATAGAATAATCTTGGCTGGAATTGACTCGCGGCTGGCTCGGTCTCAACTTGTTTATTTTTCTCAAGGTTCTCCGCCGCGTCGCGTGAAACACGTCGTCGTATCGCGTGTATGTATACATGTATAGTTAATAACAAGGATCTCGTCTAGATACAATATGTGCCCCAGCTGATACAGTACATTTTTTCTCGAAAATATTCTCCCACGTTCATACGTTTATTATTTAGTTTTTTCTTTTAGACTGCGGATCTTTATGCAAAATAAAAATTATATACACTCATTGTAGGACACGAGCCAAATAGGAGTTTATTTCTCTTTTTAATAGATTTACAAATGCATCAATTCCCAATCTAGTTGTCAGCAAAAATTTAAGTTTTGTAACAGGGCTCGAAAGACTTCTGCAGCTGTTTAATAAACTGTGGTGAGTCCTGTCCACTTTAAGTAAAAGTTAAAACACAGTAACAATGATTTTATTTAATAACGATTGAACCCTCGAGATGTGGTGTTAAACCAAACAGAATATTGACTTCCTACTTTTGCATTAAGCGGCTCATTTATTCATACATATTACCATTTCGATTCACACGACTATTATTATTCGTAGAGGAAGATGATTCACGCAGGGTTGAATGGCGTCAAGAAGTATGTCATCTGTTCCACATTGTGTGCCTTTTATTTCTTACACTTCTATGAATTTGGATGACTAAAAAAGGAAGTACGGTAAAGCCTTGATCTAAGAAAACGGACACTGTTATATAAAATTTAAAATTGAGAGGAAACTCTAAATTAAAATATAAATTGGTAAATTTATTGTGATTCATTAAAATTTAATTGTTGATCCAAGAAGCTCGAACAGCACGGTTTTTCTTAGACCAAGGCTTTACGGTATCACTTGATGCAGCATTTAGAGTTTGTTCCGCACATTTGCTGTTTCCATAAATTTCGAAAATAAATTTCTACCTCCGACGTCCTTCGTTTCAAAAACTTCCGTGAGTTCTTTAGGTATGGCAACTGCATTGTTCTTCCAGCGTTGTACAATGAATGTGCTTACTTCTAACCGCATAGGTAGCTTCGTTGTTAAACATTTATGATTCATTTTCTTATAGTTCCGTTTTGTACTCCCGTCGATTTCTGCCGAAGGAAATTAGATATTATTATTGCGCCACCGCCGAACGCCACGTAACAGAAACATTAAATTCTTTCATGTGAAATGGCGAGAACATTACGCATTGCTGTGTTACCATGTGAAAGTAGACTTTTTACTTATGTTACGACTGCAGATGCGAATAAAGAAACTTTTCCTGAATGGTAATCGCCGGATGTTTAATTCAAGTTTCGCTTTATCTGTAGATAGGCCGCGGGAACGGGCTGCTTCAGTATTCAACCTAGAATAATCTAGATTTTGATCAGGCGATACTCTTCATTTGCTTCCGTCAGGAAAATGATTTAAAGATACCGATAGTATGCACGAGACTACGGATTCGGGCGAGCTTTATAACTGAATTACGAAGTCTGTGCATTCATAGTAGGCACAGAGAATAAATCATACTATGCCGGACACTGTAGTAAAATTGAACAGTAGTTTCACTTATAATTTCTCGTGAAAATGTTAGTAGAGGAAATGAGACAATTTTATAAACATTTAAACTACATATTTTATCTTTATGGAGTGTCGCGTCTTTTGATACAATTAATAAGAACGGTAATTAAATTATCGTTAAAATATTTCCTGGTGTGTACCAAAAACTTTATTTTAAAAAATATAGATTCAGAACAATTTGCCGTAATTGTAATACTTTCTGGAGTAAAATCTTGCAATATTACATCGAGTGCTTAAGGTTTCGCCTTGAGGCACAGCTGAACGTCCACGCATTTCGTGTTTCCACGCAGATTCTTGAGGAAGTTGTCTAATCGTGAAATTAGATACAATACATGTAGGCAGTGAACGTCAATTAGATGGTACATATCCACGAGGACTGGTTTGCCAGCAGCCTCGGTGTCCGTATCCGGGTCGAATCTTACGCTCGCAAGTCTTTGTAAGTCGACGTCGCGCCTTTGTGGTGCGCAGGGAAAGATTCGACCTTGATTTTGTCCTCTTCACAAAGATCGGAACGAACAGTTATCTTTTGTGCTTGAACGAAATTCTGTTCGAACTTCCAGTGGCCGACGAAAGGAAGTTTTTCGACACGCTAAACTGATATACAGTCAGCGTAAAAAGTATTCGTACACCCCCCCCCCCCTCCCCTTCAAAAACCAACAACTGTTTTTTTCTTTATTCATTAAAATTCATTGCTTGGATAAAAAAAATTGGGCTCTATTTCACCTTAAAATACCGAAATTACTTTCTTGCCAACCCAGTAGCTTTATCAGAAGAACGCATGTGGAATTGACATAAAAAGTGTAATAAAATAACAATTGCAATTAAAACCACAATAAAAATAGTAAAAATTGAAATTGGAATTGGAATTGAGATTGAATTTCTAATTGAAATTTGAATTGGAATTGAAATTGAAATTGAAGCAAAGTATAACTAATAAAATACAAGAAAATTAGTTCATCTTCGTTCGATCTTGCGACAATACTCGAAAGATCGTCATAGTTTTCCGAACTATTATCCAGTCAATGCAACTTCATTGCGCAAACATCACAAAAAAGCTAAATTTAGGTTCAGCGGGACTGTTGCAAGAAAAACGTTACTCAATTACTGCCTGTAATCATATCTCTCGGACGTATACTTTCGTTTCTCTCCCCATTTTTGTGCAGTGCAAAATCGCACAAAGGCTACAGAATTATTACGTCTCATCATGCTATTTCAGTTGCAAAAGAGACATGTTTAACTATGCCTCGACAATATGAGACCGAAGAAATTGTTATTTATTTCGATTACCGGTAAAAAGCACGTCAGCAAAATTTGCAATTATTGAAAGTCACCACTAGACTGCAGATGTTTATGCAATTTGCAATTTTCGTAGACGAATTTTAAGTAGTAGATCCCATTTCGGATCAGAAACAAATTAAAATCGTACTGAATTCCGTCGAATTTTATACGTTAGCATTTTTCGAAAGTTTTTAGAAGCCATAATTGGATAAAGATCTCCACAGTCTAGTCACCACCATAGTTCAATGAAATAATAAAACTTTTTAAACTTCATTAGAATTTTTAATTTTATTTATTTGTACTGAATTTTTTATTTCATTGTTCGACACCTTTTCTCTGATTTATACTTCTCGTTTCTAAGAGATCTCCATGAGCATCTGTTTTGTTTTCAGTTGCAAACAAATTTGTTTGTAAAGCTATGTGTTAATATAAATCAATTTGGAAAAAATGCAAATTCTTTATTTTAAAGATACCTTGCGCTTTGATAGTTATTAATAATATAGTTCTAATTTGTATAATAATATTCTGTGGACTCTCTCGAATCAGGCGATATTTTTTAATATCACGTATTACAAGGAAACATGTTTAAACAATAGTTAACTTGTGTTTCGTAGATCCTACGGTTTCCGTTTTCTTAGATCAAGTATTTATCGTACGTTGTATACTTCTCCATTGAGCGAAACGATTGCCATAAGTTTTAACCGGTTTTATTAGCTGAAGCAGTACACCAGAAATATGATAGCCACGGATTATTTAAGCACAATCTCCATTGTTGTAAACAGAAACGCGATGAAATCGTACATGAGTGGCAATTTTCTACTTTCTGCAGCGCGGAACGCAATTTCCTCGTCGGCTCGATTTCATGGGAAAAGCTGTGTTGTTCTCTGGCAGTTTAGCATGTTCATTTTTATCCGTACGCGAGAATCTCATCCGTTATTCATCGGGATCTGCTCTCTTGGAACTTTCACGCTTTTCGCGCGCGTATCGATGTTTCTTCTATTCCTTTTTGCCCCGTAAGACGATCAAAATAGCAAAACTGGCCGCTGGAAACGGGGTCGCACGGAAAATTTACAATTTTAATTGGCCTATAAACAAGGATTTCACCTTTCCTGATCTATAACCTCCTTTTATTTGCAAAAAGCATGTAATAAAAATGGACGGCATATCAAGAATTGTGCGTCTTCACAGTTGGTAAAGAATGACGGATGCCTATTCGGAAAACCCCATCTTTGCATTATCGAGAAATGAGAAGGCTCATCGCGCACCCTTGCAATCCTAGAAACAAGTCTACCCCCTTAAGTCCCTCGCTTCATAGGCGACCTATCTGGCCCATAACTGCAAAGTGAAATCGATTTCCACTTAAAGGATTCAGTAAATTGAATAACAAATATCACACCGATTCATTTAAATATTACATGCTACATAAAATCTGTAATCTAACTATGCATACGAGACAGTTTACTATAAATGAGATACACTTTTCCTTAATAACAGCGAGTGTACGATACCACGTGTCTTCAAATTAGAGCAGCAGCTCTAATCAACTACTTAACATTTCAAAGTAACACGGACCGTTTCGATTAGAAATCTCACGAGAATCGATTCAAGAAAATTCTGGTCCGGTACAAGTCCCCTCGTTTCTCACGTTCTTACGGGAAAACGGATTTTTAATTGGAGAGATCTGGCGCAGTTGCTTCGATCGACGATCCACGATCGAGCAACCATTCGTGTCTGGATGACACCAGTTCTCTGTTTCTTGTCGATCGTCGGACGACATCGTAGAGAAAGTACCGCGATCCTGTTTCAAGGATAATGAAAAACTAATTAAGAGGAATGGAATTGTGCTGGTCGTAACGGCGGTTTCGAACCGAGCACTGGTTTTTCATCTTTCTAAATGCCGACAGCTCACCATGCGACAATCTTCAACCGGATTCTTTCTGGTACCCGACGCCTCGTTTCTGCCACTAGGACGACAATCGTGTTTACCTCTTTACAAAATGTGTCCCGTTTAATCCTTCCGCGAGACTGTGTCTTCTGAATTACAGTGGTATCTCCGTAACTGTCGTATCGTCGGGTCTGCCGAGCGACAGTTTTAGTAGAGAAGGAGAAAGGCAAATTGAGGTACGAGCGTGCTACAAACTTAAAAGAACTCGTGCCACCTGAGCCTTTCAAATTAAAAAATCAAAATTCCTTATATTTCGTTTGTTGTCAATGAAACTTTTACCATAGTATTCGTCTTGCTTTTCTGATTAAAATGACACCAAACACGACACAGTTACGATCTTATTTGTGTAACTTAACATTTACCGTAGAGTAGAGGTGCACGAATTGTGAACTTTGCTTGTTATACGAGTAATTCTAATCGTAGCTATATCGTGTTGGGTGTCATTTTAGTTAGAAAAACGAGACGACTAAGATGGTGAAAGTTTGATTCGTGAAAAACCAGAAATAAGAAAGTGTAATTTTTGATTTAAAAGTCTGGGTCCGCATCAGTCTTCCATATTTTCCATTATTAAATAAGTTGGTATCTAATCGATTACTAAACATTTATGTATTGTGTTCTATCAATTTCATACGGAATTATATATATTTATATACATATAACATAGTATTACATAGTATTACACATTTATATATAATAAATTTTTTAAATTTATACTTTCACTAAATTTTATTTATAAATAAAATTTAATAATTACTTTATAAACTATAATTAAATTTAAATGGAAAATGTTATATTGAAATATAGATTAGTATTGTTATTCATATAAAATTAAAAATTGAGAGAAAATTTTCAATTATACATATAAATGGAAATATTCTAGCTAGGCAGAAATGTTTAATTTTCTAGTTAAACTAGCACCGAGTGCAAAGGGTTAAAGTGACAAATCACTTCAAATTTAATTGTACACCAGACTCTCAATGCTCATTGACCATCGAGGATATTAAATAATAAGAAAAGTGTAATGAAACTAAAAAGACCGTCAACGTGTAAATACGAATATGAATACACAGTACATTATACACAAATAAGAAGCAACACATGACCGCAGAAGACTTACGTCAGAAGTGAATGCGAGTATCCAATTAGATCAACAACAATTCGTCTTTATTACACAGTTACTGTAACGATGAAAACAGACTGAACGAAACAATATTTACTAGCGCTTGTAAAACTGGAATACCAATGGCGTAAAGCAGAGCAAATATTTAGTTGCAAAACAGGAATTCGAGAGGCATCACGGACCAAAGTGTCGGTGATTTTTCCGCGCCATTAACGACTCGTAAAATCTGTGGGCTCCATTCCATTCGCGCGAGTATCGAATTAGTGCGTCGAGTGAAAGTAATGATGATCGATGACCGAGAAACGGCTTGTTTTCGTTGCGCATCAGGCGCCGTGACCAAATTCACTTCCGCCCGTGATTTTAATTGCTGGAAATTCCAGCGGACACAGCTGCCAGGCTCCGGCCCTTAGCCCACGCAATCGCACGAAATCAAATCTTCTGGAATTTAGGTGACCGCATGAGCTTGAAATTCCTGTCCATCGGATCGGATGTCTGATTCACTGTTGACAGATGTTTCCCACCGTCTCGAGTGTCGCGATTTTCTTTTCTTACGTCACACAGTGCGGCGCGGCATGATTTTGGACGGCAATCGAACTTATCGTTGTTCGATTCTGATCTATTAGGTTGGCAACTAAATTCGCGACCTTTTGTTTCGTAGTTTTTTTATTGTATCAGTATAACCTCACTCAGTGACCATTTCTTTTCAACTGTATATCATTGGAAAGCTCTGAATTTTGTGATTAATTTTATATATAGAATACTCCTGCTTATAAAATATATATATAAATTACTTCGTTTGAGAAAATGTGGAGGTCGCGAACTTAGTTGCTTATAATTCAGCTTGTTTAAAATACTATTTTCTTTCAGCAAAATAAAATCTAAAATATTATTTTGTAGTAAATATTTGTGAAATATTTGTTTCGCCAAATAATGCCCAACTCTGGGCCAATGTTACTTGAAACAGCTTCGCAACTCCGTCTGGACCACTGTGGAGAGTGACGACATAGGTTGGACAGAGTTCGTCGAAAAATTGCACGGTTCGAGCGTCAGCCGAGAACTTTGACGTCATTGCTCGCGAACCTTGATTAGCAAGTTTGCGAAAGCGGACCGTCAGCTTGTTTCCACGCTTTTTCTCTCTATATCTATCTTTATCTCTCTATCTGTGTCTTTCTGTCTCATTGCCTCTCTATCTCTCTTTACTATCTCGCTACGCACCGGCTCGCGAATTAGGTCGACACATCCGTGTTTTTAGCAACGACAACGTCATTAACCACCGATGATGTACCCAGTCTGTTGTCAAGTTAAACGCGGCTAGTTTTTCTATGTCCTACAGCTATCTTTCCTCGAGTTTACATCGGAGTCACCGACGTCTGTTGTTACCTCGGCTGTCTTAACCGACCGGGAGTTCATTGAATCCGCGTTTAACCGATACTGACTTTATTTAGGTAATTACTAGACTGCGGATCTTTATGCAAAATAAAAATGTTCTGCGCTGATTCTAGGAAGCAGGAATAAAAAGAAATAAATTTTTAATACACCACGTTTTTAAAACGGACTAAAAAGTATAAAATAATTTTTCCTAGCCCCGTAGAGATTCCCAACCCCATACAGATAGTCCTGAAAATTCGTGATTGTGAATTTTTAATAGCTATGAAAATACTATTTAAAATTCACAATCACGAATTTACAGGACTATCTGTATGGGGTTAGGAATCTGTATGGAGCTAGGAAAAATTATTTTATACTTTTTAATCCGTTAAAAACATAATCCCCTTATTTTTCCCATACTCTGCAGAGTTTCAGCTTTAATTTTTAAAAAATGTCATCGCTCTATCTTATTTCTATCAAAATAATCCAAATTGCCCATTGTGCGGCGTACCTGCGTCGGGTCGGAAGGGTTGAAGAAGCCCTTGCATTAATTGATTCGTACAATTAATAAAAAACTACTATAGTCTCAATTGCTTGGATCATGCAATTTTTATGAAGCACTCTAGAACCTGTCCTTTTTACTCGATATAATTATAGTGTTGGTCCTAGTCATCCACTAAGCAGTATCCCCACTCCACCTTCCCCTTCTACGATTTATTTCCCCACGCTTCCACCGCGGCCTGGTCACGTGACGCGTTCCGTCTCTGTCGCGCATGTGTCACGATATCACGTGACTAATTCGCTACAGGTAGAGAGAGGGTCGCTTCTTCCCCTCAATTCGTGCTCCCTCCCCTCATTAGATGACTCTGCCTGGGAGTACAGCGGCTGGTTACGTAGTTACTGTGGCTGTCGGTGTACCTTACGGTCTCTTGTTTCGAAAACCAAGCCATAAATTCTTCGATCCGGACCGCTGTGCACCGTGTCAGGATCGAGACCGTTGCCGGCCGTAGTCCGCTAGAGCAAACAACCAGGAGTTCAGTTACGCGGCACACGAATAAAACCTTCTCCACCGGTGCGGTGGTATCGTATGCGAGGCGTAAACTCTTTGTTCTGTTAGGTCGTCATGCTAGATGCGCTGTCGTTGCCGCCATACACGGCGCGAACCCCGCGCCGGTACTGCACGTTATCGAAATAAACAGTTACACAAACGACTATCGACCTAACATTTTAAGTCGCACATGATCCGCCTCGAAATTTTACATTATACTGTGACTCACGCGATCGTTCGCACACCCTTTATATCAGAATAGCTTCTTGATATGTTGATCAAATCATTTCAGATTTTTTTGGGGAATTAGAAGAATTAGTTCGGTAGATGACGTGTATTGAATATTTTGAAAAAATTGCATTTTGTCAAGATAGTGACACTTCCTTTTTACACGTGCACACTGGTCACGTATGTACGCTACCCATATAAAAATTTAATTTGATTTGATTTTTATAGATAAATGTGTATCGCACTCGGTTAGCTCCCAGAAAAATTTTAATCTTTGAGGATGATTTTAAAAGTGCCATTTCATTATATGTGTGCAAGTAAGAAAAGGAAATGTAAGTAACGCAAATAAAATGCATTTCTAGTCACGGTATTTCGAATAAAACCTACAAACTTGATGAAAACGCTGTTACGGGTACAATGATCTTTCTGGAGAATTGGAAAAAATGCCATCAAATCGCGTGTACAAGTGCAGAGAGAAACGCAAATAAAATGCTTTCGTTGTAATCGACTTCCATTACGAAGACCCTAACAAGCATCCTGTATAAAATGTTGTACATATGCAAGGAACGTATACTGGACAGACCTCTAGGGAGGATATCTTCCTCCTCTGTTAGTTTCTCTCATTTGAGGTCTCGCCGGGTCAGGTATAGCGGGTGTGTTTCTTGGTTCACGTTTCGCCGGGTCGGCGCATCTGCGGATACCTGAGGTGTATTCATTTCACAGCTAAATCAGACCTTTCGAAATCATTTGCCAGCTGGTGCACATTTTTTCCTCGAGCCTCATGGTTTTATAACAAAAATGGCTGAGCATTTTTCTCTTACCGAATTGAGTCTTTTACAAAAACTGTTCTTTGTGCAGTAGGAAGCAAAAAAATTTCTTAAGTTTGCAAGATTATTTTGGTTAATTTATATATTGTTCAGTTATACTGCCGTTAGCAATATAAATATAAAATATTGTTTAGATTATTAAATATGTCATGTACATTATTAAATGCATGAGCTTTTATACAGGGACCATAACTGTTGTAACCAAAAAGAAAGAAGTCGTACATAGAATAACAATTGCTCACGTCGTTTATGCAAAATAAAAAATGTTTGCATTGATTGCAGGACACAGGAGCCAAATCAAAATTGTATTCTTCTTTTAATCATCCTATTAAGCTGAAACTAATACATTGATGTCCTTAAATGTTTTTAACATGTCCACTGCTTGAAATTATATGAATCCATTTTTGTGATAAATGCATAAAATCCGCAGTCTACTCATAACAGTTATAAATGAGAAATTTATTTCGATCGCTCATAACAGTTATTGATGAAGGAAAGTAATATTTATTATTAAATTCATACATATTACAAGTTGTATATTATAACTTAACTATGAATATTTATACAACAAATTTTATTTCTTGTAGATTAATACTGAAAAGTGAGAAGCAACTAGATACGAGTTTATAAATAGAGTTACATACTTATCAAAGAGTCAATGTAAGATAATATCCTTACTAAACCTGCATTAAATATTTAATTTCACACATTATTTTTATTAATACACGTAATAAGAAAATTCATATCTCCTAAATAGATTAGATTACCGTTTATAAATATAATAATTTCTAAATATAACTTATGTTGTACATAATATTTAACATCGTTAACTAACGTTTTGATAGATTGCTACCTACAGTAATGCTGCTGAACTTTAAAGTTAAATTGAATCAATTAAGGAAATAACGAAGACAGTAATAATACCAATTTAATAGGTTTAATCGTTCGTGGGCTCGGAGAAGTCTCACAATAGTTTGTAATGTAATCATTATTCCTATCTAGCAGATTGAAATATTAACTTGTTAATATTAAATTGCCTATTATAAATTCTGTTAATGATAATTAAGGTAAATTAATTGATTAAAATTTGCTCGAAGCAAAGGCTGACTGGGATGTTGACGTGAAAAACAAAATTGCGAAGATATTAGAAAAATTTAAAAATATTCTCTGCAACCTATTAAAGTTATTGAAAGAAGAAATACAATTTTATTCAACTTCTGCTTTCTACAATTGATATAAAAAATTTGTATTGTGCATGAAGATCCACAATTTAGTTAGCACGAATAATTTTACAGTAGTTAGAATGTAGCAATACATTAAATAATAATATTCAAAGATCCTAGATCACTATATAATTAGATCTGCACGCGTGTACCAGGAAGTAACTTACACTTTTTCCAATTGAATATGTAGCAATAGAATTAGTTCGAGGGCATCATTAGAATTTCACGAGGAGAAATCGTTGAGCGTAGGTGTTGAGGACACTTCAAGATCATTCAATCTATTTCAAGTTGATTTTAAATTACAGGTTGACGAGATTTTATCCGATTAGGATATTCCATTAAGATTGACTGTATGTTTATGCGGTTTCTCAGAGTATTATAATAATGCAAAAAGTAAAATATTTTATTTCGTGTTTCAGATTGTTAAAATTGAAATATTTTATTTCGCGGATAAAATTATTGAAATAGAAATATTTTATTTTGAGGTTCAGATTGTTAAAATAGAAATATTTAATTTTCGAAATTGTATATCTTATTTAAAATACTATTTTCTTTGAGCAAAATAAAATCTAAGATATTAAATAGTATTTCAAATATTTTTTTCGCCAAATAATGATCACCTCTGCCGTAGATCGATCTTTTATCTATCGTTTTTGACTCCTGAATCCCGTTTTTGAATCTCGCACCCTTGCAATCCTGGAAAAAAGAGTCTACTCCCTCAAAGAAAATTCTTCCTGAAAGCTACAAAAACAAACATCAAATAAGTTGTAAATCTGAATGCGTTCAACAAAATAAAAACCGTACTTCTCGGTACGCGATGATCAGCTTCGCAGGCTAGACGTAGCCTAATAGTCTCGAAACGTCATGTTGGCTAACCGTTGCCGGCATATAGCGTGCTGCAATGTTTACAAAATAAACGATGAATCAGGCATCCACTTTTTTCTTGTCCCGATCCACGGATGCAGCGGAAGGCTATCGCATGACTGAGCACAAAGACACGATTCAATTGGCCAACGTAATTTTCAAAACAGTCCTTAATGTAACATCGTCCGCTCGTTTGTATCGGCCCCGACAATTGGCCACGCCGTTGACCGCGGCTCGTTCGCCTCCCCGACCCGTAATTACACGGTGTCTTGCGTAATTTCAATGGAAAGTTATGCTCTTGTTTCGCCGGCTAAATGCATGGTTAATTGGAATAGTAAAAACACGCCGGATCGCAACTTTCTACGGTGTACGTGCCACAAAATATGTACTGGACTGACAAAATGATAGCACACGTTAATATTCACACGATTTAATGTATGTATTAGGTTAGCAACTATGTTCGCGACCTCCACATTTTCTCAAACAAAGTCACTTATATACAGGGTGTCCCATTTAAGTTGAGGTTGTATAAAATCCAGGGCTTCGGAGTCGGAGTCGGAGTCGGAGTTTGGGAGTAATTGCTAATTACTGGAGTCGGAGCCGGAGTTAGAAAAAGCTATGTATCGACTCCCGGAGTCGGAGTCAGAGTCGGAAAAAAATATATCGACTCCGACTCCAACTGTGGCTCTTTTGTTTATAAATCATTAATAGATTTCGATCTACAGTATAGACGTATTGTATATGTATATACCTCGGCACTATGTAGAGGAGAAACAGTTAAAGTTATGGTAGTAGTATTTTCTAACTATTTCCTGAAAGTGAGAAAGTAACAAACAAGTGTTGTGTTGTATCAGAGTTATCTATTCCATATTCTCAGATTTTAATACAATATTTCAACTATTTATTCAGTTGTATTACAACACTTAATTATTTTGAGTACATATTTTTTTCAATTTGGAGAGTCGGAGTCGGAGTCGTAGTCGAAATCGGCGTCGGAGTTGGAGTCGGATTCGGAGTCGGAGGTAAAAAAAAAGAGGAGTTGGAGTCGGAGTTGGAGTTAAGAATTTTGTCTACCGACTCCGAAGCCCTGGTTTTTTTATGCGTGGTCGTTTTCAAGGTTATTTCAAGGTCATTTTGTCTTTTTTTATCATAAACCCATATCTTTTATTTTCGAATCACATTCTACGTAAAAAGATGCACAACTTTTGTGCTTGTGTCGTACGTTGATCTACCGGGTATTTCACCTGACTTGACCACCTTAAATATCTTTGTTGTTTTTAAAGATACGTCAAATGTCTGAAGGACAAAGTTGAGTGGTAACATGGGGCTCATACGATACCAACAAAATTTTAGTTTTTATGTAATTTGTTTTAGAGATATGAAGGTCACCTTCATTGTTTTAAATGGAATGAGCTACTTATTAATACATCAATCGATGCTGCTGGACATTCGTTATAAAAAAGGACTAACCTATGTATGTCGAAAAGTTTGTAGTTCAGTAGATATGTCAATTCAAATGACTCTAAAACACCAAAGACAATTTTTCATATACGATATAGTATTGTATGATTATCAGCATAAAAGCGAAATTTTTGTAGGTGGTCCTAATTCGATGATCACGGGCTTTAATACATATTTGGAATTTAAAATATAGAGCACCCTTGAGTAAAGAGACATCACCGTCGCTGATGACAGAGAGATCTCAATGCCCGGTTACGTTAGCATTCTAAATCAATCTTCGTTGCTTGCGATCGCGAGACAATGGTTCATGAGCAACTTACAAATGTCATTACAAATGTCACGTACGTGTACGAGAACTCCGCGGAATTTCACGGTTTTTTCCTTTCGTAATCTCCGCAATTCGTGACCGGGTAACGTTATTCCGTTAGCCGGCTGTAATTATTCTTACTTTCCAAACTTCAGCCTGCTTCGCGCGGAACGGGAAAGCTGTATCCATATTTTGTAGTGTTTAGTTTCATGGTTTGCTTCACGATTAAACACATGTTAATTCCTCCTCTGTAAGAACAATATTTTTCTGTTTTAATTTGAACCTGAAATGTTTGTGTAATTTGTAATTTGTAATTTACAGATGTCTTGATAAAACTAATAAAACACTCGCATCGCGATGAAAATAAATTTTCGAGGAATTCAGTATGTGCACGTGTGAAAATAATAACGTTAAACAGTGACACATAGTTCTTTACATTCAATCAGAACAAAGCCGCAGCTTGATCCTGTTATTATAATCACCTATCTTCACTACCGGTGACAATATCATCACATCCGATAAGAATGAACGAAAACAAAAACATTTCTCGTACACGCCATGTATGCAAGGCATAAAGTTCTTCATTCGCAGTCTCTATCTATCGTCGGCCAATTATTTCATTCATATTATTAAAAATGGTAAAGAAACCTTGGCGAGTTCAGCATTGTAGTTGTTAGTTCCCCTGTTACTAATTGCTCGTTACATTTTAATGCATGTAATTGACTGACGAATTTGATATTTCTTAGGAGAAATTAGAAAGTCACACGAATGAGAATTCAGGTCGAGGGATAAACACCTTCGAAATCGTTTTGTGACATAAAAACGTATAACACCATAAAATTGTACATCCATTAACGGGGGAAATTCAACTGCTTATTAGGCAGAATGTAATAAATGCAATTTTTTTAATTGTGACGAATATACCCTTGTTTAGCCAAGGATTACCCATGGTTACCCGAGTTACAGAATAGAAATTTATTCGTCAATCGTTGATTAAATTTTTGTCCATCTCTGATTAATAGCATACATATTTATTATTAGACTCTGTTCAGAATCTTCATCACGAGTCTGACACAATATTGTGAATTGTAAGACAAGCGGTTAATAGGTTGATAATATTAATATAACAGTATATTTAAATTTCTTCCAATTTATTTACTGTTTTAAATTACACCTATTCATTTAATTACGAGATTATGGGTATATAGACTATTGGAGGCAGCAGATCCTAAATCAGAAATGAAAAGAACCTTGATTGCAAGGCATCGTGTAGCAACGTATGTAAATGAATAAGTTCTTGTTCAGGCATTAGTGTATTGCGTTACGGTATTGCATTACGCACAATGCATCAGGTCTCGGCGTCTATACAGATTTTTGATCTCCCCATCCTTTTTGCGAAACTCTCCAGATTTTACTTTCTGCCTTCTGTATGCTAATGGAACCACCGCACCGATGCGACTTCAATTGTTCCGGATCTAATCAAAACTTCGTTTGCCTAATTAATTATTCAACCGGTATACACCATTGAGCTATTGTACGATTCGTACGAGATTATTGAACTTGATTTTCCTTTTAATTAGAAAACTTCGAAAGTGTGAACTCGTAAATATGAAAGATAGAAACTCGTAAATATGGAAAACTAATTTTTAGTTCTTTCTCCTAGTCCGGTTTCCTTCATTTTTTTAAATGGAATGAGGTATTTTTTGATACATCAATCGATGCAGCTGCACATTCGTTATAAAAAAAGTACTAACCTATGTATGTCGAGAAGTAAGTAGTTCAGGAGATAGTTCAATTTAAATAACTCTAAAACACCATTACTGTCGTACTAAGACGTCACTGTTTATTTACTGGCGTAACGTTTTAGTTTCTAAAAGATATTCAAGGTGGTCAAGTTAGGTGAAATACCCGGTATTTATTTCCAACGGCCTGTGTTCAGCACGGAGCCATATCGTGTAGAGACATTTTTTTTATGACTGTGAGACTACCGCGCTGACCGCGCTAGAGTACAATCGAAGCCGAACGTAGAAAAGGACAGCATGTAGACACGGATCGCGCGGTCAAAGCATATCAGTGTGAACCACACTAATCGAATTACAAAACTTCCTTATTTTTCATTATTTTTTTATGGGACTTTCACAACTTATTTCTGGCATTTTTCTGATTAAAACGACGTCAAGCACGATATAATTTCAACTGTATTTAGTGGTTTAATTGACGATGAAAGTTTCGGGCGCAAGGAAGGACAGCGTGACTGTCCGCATCTCTTTCTTTCCCGTACGCTGCCGAATTTTAAAGAAAACTAAGTGAAAACGATAGATGATAGCGAATCTAACGGATGTAATTCACGCCCTGGAAAGGTGAATAAAAATTTGTACGGTTGCACTTTCGAACTTTCTATCTTTCGAATCGTTTAAACACGGTGCAAAGTGGTTCGAGTAATTACGAGCGGCGCGGTACGTAAAAGCGTTTGTGAGCATCGGTGCATCCGAGTTCGGAAGAGGAACAAGGAGAAAGGACCCTTTTACTTTCCTGAAAGAGTATCGACATAATAAATTCGCAAATAAATCGTCCCGGATGCTTTCTATTTCCGTTCGAAGTTCGTTCCCACCGCGAGAGCTAATGGTGAAACCGAGAACCATTGCACCTGAAGGTTAAACGTTCATCCGCAACGAAAGCCACGTGGTCCCGATAAAAATTCTTCGCGTGACGGATGCCCGAGAAAGTTATTTCCTCGTAAGCTATAAATAACGATGCCGAGGAGCGTTTCAAAGGACAAGGTTTCGTTGCCCTGGCCGCGCAGCTTTGACTACTTTCAAATTACCGCCGACGCGATTCCACGTCTCGCTAAAATGGCGACAACTCGCCTAACCTTTTCCGCAAAGATCTCGCTCCTTCGAGTCGATCGAAAGGGTACTCTTCGATGATACCTGTTCACATTTTATATTAGGTTGTTGTATACGAAATGCCCGATTTTAAAATGCGAATTTAACATTTTAATAAATTAATCGTTTCGTTTTAATAGATACTTTTCTTTCGAATAACGTTTATTTATTTATATTAATGTTTGTATTCACAATGGAACATGCAATCTTAACTGGTACGTGTTTTTTCAATTTTTAATATAAATAATGACTAGACTGCAGGTCTTTGTGCAAAATAAAAATTTTCTGTTTCAATTGTAAGAAGCTAAAGTTGTAAATGTAAATGTGTGTCCTATACAATATTCCTCAATTCTTCTAATGTTTCAAATAGACCGCGGATTTTATACGTTTAATGTGAATTACAATGACTAATAAAAAAAAACTATTTTATCTAGTTTTTATCAAATTATATTTTGCATGTAGATCTGCAGTCTAATAATCACTGAACTACGGATTTAATGCATTCATGACGAAAATGAGTAAATGGAGTACGAGTAATTTAACAGTATAACGTATAAAATGTATTAAAAACGTACTAGAATGTATTAGATAAATTTCTATACAATTCCTGGTTCTTGCAATGAGTGCAAACAATTTTCAAGTTGTATGTAGCTCCCCAGTCTAACGATCACTGCGAGGATTAATCGAGTAAAGAATGTAAAAGTACAATTATACTAATTTGCAACCTACCGAAACGTATTAAAAATGTTCCAGAGCGTATTAGATAAATTTCTATTGAGTTCCTGGGTTTTGCAATTAATTCAAACAATTTTCACTTTGCATGAAACTCCCCAGATCACTATAACGTAACTGAAAAAGTATTAATTCGCAAATGAAAATTGAAAAGAATCGTGAGATTGCTCCACTGACATTCATTCGGAGTAAATTGACTACACTAATGCGTCCCATAATAATTGTACTCATGAGCGTCGGTTTATGAGCGAACAAGTGAAAGCACCGTTCTAGGACAATACAGTCGGGAATATTCCCTTCTCTTATTTAGTGTCTGGGTACTTACGAATCATCGACGGCCGAGAAGGTAAAACTGTATCATAACGATCTTGCGTAACGAAGGACGATTTCGTTACGATCTTGAACTATTTCATGTATATCTTCTTTCGCAAAATGATGATAGTCACGAAGTAACTATTAGCTGGCCTATCATTAGTCTATCCACCGTAGCAATATTGTAACATTACGTGCCGCGATGGATTTATTACTGGAATCATAGTTCTACGTATGAGGAAATACAGAGTATCATTTGAATAATCTATTTGGAGCATACTTATGATATTAACCCTTTGCACTCGGAGCTACTTTATCTCGAAAATTATACATTTCTTCCGACCTAGAATAATTTCGTTCCATAGGATTTTTGTCGTTTTATCGATATGGAATTAATAATAATACCTCGTACAATATTTAAATGTTTAATAATTTGTTAGATCCCAACATATTTAATAATGTAAACAATATTTTGAATGATGGTACAAAATTTATAATTTGTTAATTTTGGGAACTGCGACGGTGTAAATGAACTATTTCAAATGCTCCATTTATAGCTAATTTATTATATTGATATGTGAAATTTTCAACTCATAATTGGTTAATTATCTGCGATTTTTGACAATTTTGGAAACTGTGAGTGTGTGAATGAACTATTTTGAATACTCTATTTATAGCTGACCTATTATATTAATATTAAATTTTGTATTCGAAATTGGTTAATTATGTAACCATTAAATAATTGTGGAGAATAATTAATAGTAATTACAAATTCATTATCTGCTATATATTGGAAAAATTTTAGTAGAATGAATTTGAGGGGGATTTCCAATTAATAATGCAACCCTAAATCGTTTCTATTCCTTTCATTTTATTTGACCATTTATTATCTTATTTTTAGTTATTATTCATTTATATTTCTCACATAACTCAGGATCTAATAACCCTATAGGATCTATAAATAAATACTATTTAACTTAACACCTTTACCACATATTTTTTAATTATAGATATTTTAAACTCTTAGTGACCCAGACAACTTTATTGTAGCTAACCCAATAATTACTATCTGCATATGTATAAAGTTAGTCTCGAAATGTTCATACATTTTGCATACATGATTGCACGCAATTGCAAAGTTGTCCAAGCACGCGAAATTAATCGGTTTTAACAAGGAGTTGCTTTCACTGATGAACAGTGGTTCCGCGAACGCGTTACGCGCCAGATGAAAATTTATCCACCGACAAATACTTACGCCAGTTGGAGCGAAGTAATCGGCTTCATTCAACAATTATCGTCCCTTCCCGAAGCTATTTCTGCGAGCGCTTACGTTATCCCAGGAAAAGGTTTGTGTCTACAACGAACGTGACGAAGTCGATTCGCCTTGAGAGGGGATCATCGCCACGAGCGAATATAGTTTCGCGGAATCGCTGCATGACAGCATGCCATTAGTTAATCGATTCGTAGATTTTCCCCGATGAACTCTCCAGTTGCACTTTCTACGACGTCCACGGTTCTCCGTGACACACGTGTAGAAAGCACCAGTGAAAATTAAGCAGTCTGGACTCTGGACGCTGTATCCAGAGTCGCCAGATGAGGGAACTGAGCGTGAATTGAGGGGGAAAAAGTCACGTGATCGGCCGGTGGCGGAAGCGTGGGGAATAGCGTCGTGGAAGGGGAAGGTAGAGTGGGGACACTGATCTTAATATGGCAACTCTGGGTGTATCTGTGATTGCATCTCGTTAAGTCAGTCATTGTTATCGTACTCTACTCAGAATAGAAAACTTACGAAGTTGTTGATCAGTCCAGGGTTACTTAATTAAGTAACCTGCTAATTAGCAGAATTATTTTATTTCGGAGAAGCTTGCTTTCTGGCACTCGAGTGTTGTCCAAAAGTTACAAAAATGCAGTTTCGAAAATAATTGTACATCGTTACAGTGGTATTTATTAAATTATGTATTAAATTAATTAGCAGAATTATTTTCTTTCGAAAAACCTTGCTTTCCGACACTCGAGTTTTATCCAGAAGCTACAAGAATTCACTTTTGAAAATGATTGTAATCGTTACGGTGGTATTTACTAAATTACTTATTAAATTGATTATCAGAATTATTTTGTTTCGATAAACTTGCTCTCTGACAATTGCGTAATCAAAAAGAAATGTGCACTCTCGAGTTGTTGACTGTCATTGACGGTGCTACAAATATCCCAATCAAAGGAGGAAGAATGTGGCCGAAATCGCGTACAGTATACACTATACGCTATACACGGTAACCGTAAGCGAACAGAAACCTGCACAGGTACCGGATGTGTTTCATGAATAGGCCCATTGTGCTGAAGGGATTGGGTCTCTGAGATAACTGCACACGTTCATTGTATCCGGTCCATATGTCGGTAAATAAAAAAAAATGTTGATTATCTCAAGACGTATGTAACTCTTGCACGTCCACGTGACGCAATTTCCTTGGATGTTTAAATTATTTTCCATTATTGCGCAACAACATTAAGCTACTATTAACTGCTCTTTGATAGCCGATAGGTGATTCTTCAAGACTGCGATGTGCGAAACACGTACCCGGAAGTCATTTTTCTTCATTATCCCCAGTTCGATTCAAAGAAACAAAACTTTTAACTTGAACAATTTGTTTTGCTTTAATCGCACAAATTATATGAATGTTTCTTATATAGAACGATTTTATAAAGACAATTCTGAATTTGATGGTATATTTTTTTATAAATATCGTTTGTGTACACTCAAATAATTAAAACTGTGCTTTCTTCGTATTAGAAATAAAAGGATCGGGGATTTCGCCTCGACAAATCTCATGTACATAATTATTAAATGACCAACGCTCAATGTACTACTTTTTTTACTTGGATAAATATTTAATAATATCTTGACGTAAATCTCTATTTTATTGTGCAAAATTTCAAAGAACAAAGGCAAGAAAACCATCAAGAAGTTATGTTTGATTCTCCACAATTAAACAAGTATCGCCGCTTCAGAAAATACATGTTCAGCTTCGGTATTTGAAAGTTATAACTGCTAATATGCAAATTGAAAAAGTGTCGCGCTCTCTGCAGAATAAACTTTCCGCGACGAAGGTTCCAGATAAATGTCACGTTGCAATTAAAGTACTCACGACTTTGTATATATGTATGTATGTATAAATGAACAACTACCGCGTTGACCTAATTGGTTGCCTTGCAAATGTCAGTGGTCCTTCGACTTCGCAAGTCGTTCGACCTGTAATTTGATTAAATAATCAAAACATTAGCTTCCTTCATTTATACGGAATCGGTCGGCAATCGGAAACACATATGTAATCTAACTCGAATGAATAAACACGGTTTACATAAAATTACACATAACATTGAACTACACATACTATATAAAATTAATAAAATTTTATAATAATAAATAATAATAATAATTTATAAAACTTTATAATTAAAATTAATAAAACTACACATACTACATAAAACTACATAAAATTACACATCACATTAAACATAAGATTAAACATAAAAGACATTCCCCATTATTATTAAGAGTTTTAATATTTACCAATATTAATATAATACCTATAGTACCTGCTAAATAAACCACTTGGATTAAAGCATTAATAAATGAATAAATTTCCTCTAAATTGGTATTTCCTGATCAGCCACTAACTATGAAACGAATTTTTGCAGAGGGTAAGGTCGAAGTGTCGCGCGATGGCAAGTACTTGAGTACTCTCGCGCCAGGGAAGGTCCTCGGCGAGCTAGCAATCCTTTACAATTGCAAAAGGACAGCGACGATAACAGCAGCCACCGATTGCCAGTTATGGGCCATCGACCGACAATGTTTCCAAACTATTATGATGAGAACTGGCCTCTCCAGGCAGGCCGAATACACGGACTTCTTAAAGAGGTAAATATACATATATTTCACTTACAAAACAAAACACAAGATGTTGTGACAGAGATCAACTGCAGGTTACGTCGAGATTGAGTGAAATAGAAGGACTGTGCTATCAGAGTCGCCAGAGCAGGAATTTGCTACGATAATTATCAGTAGATTGGAATAATTTTTTAACGAATTTTAAAACTCTTACGGTTCAAGAGACACCAAATTTTTCGATCCAATAATCATTCATAACTTACAAAATGGGAAGCAGACGAAATTATTCTTGTGGGATTATTTAAAAGAAGGTGTGCTAAACATATTTCAATTTGTTAGAAAGCAAAACTCGGCTAAACTTTGAAGATATACGGTTTTAAATAGAAAGGACTTCACAAATTTTTCTCACCGCATTGAGCATTATTTTCGCTGCTCTTTACTTTATTTATTTGGTATGTAATCCAGTAGATTTTTACCCGAGGCGACTGAATTACGTACCAAATACGTCATAATGTATAGTCTCAATTTAAAAAAAACAAAGCAAGAGAAAATATTAAATAGGATCGTCAGGGCACCGCATTAAAGAGAAGCAATTTTTATCGTGAAAAATACTCTTCTTAAAATGTCTAACTTTCAATGTCTATTACAACTATAATATTTATTGAACTGTACCAATTTCTTTATTTCCGAGGTGCATAGACATTTAGGAAGCAGTGTTCATTTGAAAGTTCACTTTATGCAAAATATCACTGAATTTCTCGATCCGGATCACTGTGTGGGTTAAGCCAGTCTCTTATTAATTATGTTCTTACACCCTCTTCTCCGTGGGTCAGGGCGCAACGAGACCCATTAATCACAGACAAAATTAATAAATCTCTATTCCACTGTTACACCGAAATTAGTTTCACTTTAGCCTAATGCTTCCATCGTATGTCCTCATGCCTATTCGCGGAACGCATAACTTCCTCGAATGATCACTGTTATTTAAATTAACATGTCCAAACCATCATTGCATAAATATTTATTTCTAATTTTTCTTTCAGCGTTCCTATCTTCAAAAACCTACCAGAGGAGACTTTAATCAAAATTTCGGACGTCTTGGAAGAGGTGAGTTTCACAAGTTTAACTGGATTGTGGAAGTCGCGCAATTCTTTTTCTGCAGACAGATTACCACTCACGAAATTTACGCTTTTTCTATTCTATTAGCTTTCCTACCAGTCGATGAATTCACAGGGTGAGCTATGTAGACTTTATAACCATCTTTTCGTAGGAACCTTTCGAATTGTTATAACTTTTCTTTTTAATGAGTAAGTCAGGGATTTTTAATCGTTTAGGGTAAAATGAATTGTTTGACTCGCGAAGAGCATCGTTCATGTTTTTAATGTCGAAAATACTTATGGAAAGGTGTCGAGAAGTAACTGAACAAAATAGTTTCGCGCCAAGAAACATTCTATTAAATTTTTTAAATCATATTCATTGGCTTTGGACAATGAACATATTTTTTATGTAATATCTTTATCATTATCGATTTATAATAATTTTGTATTCCCTATTCATCGCAGATTTATAAAAATTATCATTTTCGTAGACTTGCAAAAGTGTCGATATAAATGGAAATATCGTTTCACTTATTAGAGGTTTTATTACAGTCGATAATCAAATTATTAGAGCCACCAAATTATTAGAAACATTCTAAGAATTCATTTTCACTTTCATTTTCATGTAGAAACTGATTGTTTTAACGTAAGATTGTTAACTTCTGCAAGTGGTTCTAATGTTTTGATCACCCACTGTAAATTAGGAAGGAAATGAAAGCATTAATTATTGTATGGTATTGTTATTTATTGTCACCTCTTTGTTATGTTTTCAATATTCATCTGCTGCGCGTAATTGCATAAAATCTGCACTGTATCTGTTATTATTAAAATCTTGCATCATCTCATCCGTTCTGATTTGATTGTACTCTGTTCTGTAGACTTTCTACAACAATGGAGACTACATAATCAGGCAAGGAGCAAGAGGAGACACATTCTTCATTATAAGCAGAGGTCAAGTGCGTGTAACTATAAAGCAACCTGACAATTCAGAGGACAAATACATCAGGACACTGGGCAAAGGCGATTTCTTCGGTGAAAAAGCTCTCCAAGGGTAAATTATATACATATAATATTTGCCATTTCTTCACCGTCCAAAGAGCCAAATATCAGCAGTACAACGATTGAATTTCTTTCGAGAGCCAAATTTGTTTATAAGAACCCTGTTTTTAGAAATCATTTAAAACTAGGTACACTGAATGAAACTACCCATTAAGCAGACAGTAGGCCGTGCCAGCAGAACAACATACTTCCGCGTACGAATAAGTATCTCAGACTACGAAATGTTACACTGGGATTTTTCTATAAGTTCCATAGAAAATGGAAATCTTTCAAGTGTATAGTCGGAACCAATATTATTATTATTTCTTCGAGCAATCACTGTATAAAGAAACTTCCAAAAAATTAAGAACATTACTTCCAGCGTCAACAATTTTTTAAAAATATGTTTGCGTAATCCAAGAAATCGGAAAAAATACATATTAATAATCATAATAAGGTTCAACTACCATAATAATATAAATCTGGTCAACGGATAACTTCAATATATTATAAAAGCAGTAATTTTAAGCTTCCGGAAATTTTTGAAAATCGATTTCGCAGCCGAAAATTCGGAAGAAATTCCCAGTCGTGTGTGCTATTAGGTAGAACGTTGATGATTTTTTTCGTAATTTATTGTCGAACAGAACAGGAGAAATAGTTGATTAAAAGCGTTCTCATCCTATAACTACCCTTACGTTAAGGGTACGAACTTGAAACAATGAAATACATGCGTACGATACATTGCTGGAAATTCTACAAAAGTAATATTGAAACGTTTTTACAGGGACGACCTCAGGACGGCCAACATCATCGCCGATGACCCGGAAGGAGTCAGCTGTCTGGTGATAGACCGTGAAACGTTCAATCAACTGATATCATCCTTGGACGAGATTCGCACGCGGTACAGAGACGAGCTGGCGGAAGGCAGAAGGTGAGTGTCAGTTTAATTCCCGAATGGTAATACCATCGCGTTAGTAGCACCGTCGTTATTATTAACCACGTTAGCTTTCGCTACCGCTAATTATACTCTGCTGTAATTGCGCGTGAATCGTTCGTTAAATCCCCGTGTATGTGTGTTGTTGTTTCACGCTTACCACTAGGACGGAAGAATAGAGCGCACGACATCAGAGTAAGTTATATGGTTTGGCAATTAAGTTAACGTTTCGCTTTTTATAAAACGTCCCGGCAATTTGCATTAATTGCCGGGCCCTCACAATACGGTCCCGTGAACCTCTTGGGAAAGGGAAGATGGTAGGAAATCCGCCGTTGAGGATTATTAAAGAGGTAGACTCGTTTCCAAGAAAGCACACGTGCGGGATTCGCCTTCTCATTTCTCGATAATCCAAAGATGGGGTTCATCGGTAGTCAAAAGCGCTAGATAAAAGATCAATCTAGGCCGTAGTCGCCCTCTATTTTAGGTCGTGTCTGAACTCGCACCCTTGCAAACCTGGAAACGCGGGTCTACCCTCTTAAATCATTATAAAACGAGTAAACTGATCATGAAACTAATGTTTAATCGCAGATTGAACGAGGAATTCAGAGAGCTAAGGCTGCAAGACCTTCGACCATTGGCCACCCTGGGGGTGGGCGGTTTCGGAAGAGTCGAATTAGTTCAAATATCTGGCGACAGCTCGAGATCCTTCGCCCTAAAGCAAATGAAGAAAGCACAGATCGTCGAGACGAGACAACAACAGCACATTATGTCCGAGAAGAGAATCATGGGCGAAGCTGACTGCGATTTCATAGTGAAGCTGTTCAAGACGTTCAAAGACAGGAAGTATCTCTACATGCTGATGGAAGCCTGTCTTGGTGGCGAACTGTGGACGGTGCTTAGGGACAAAGGACATTTCGATGACGGCACCACACGATTTTACACCGCCTGCGTCGTAGAAGCTTTCGATTATCTCCATTCTCGAAACATCATCTATAGAGACCTCAAGCCAGAGAATCTTCTTCTTGATAGTCAAGGGTAAGATTCGACATATGATTAGTAGACAGCCGATTTTATGCATCTATGACAAAATTGAGTAGGTGTAATTTAAAACAGTACAAACATTAGAAGAATTTGAAAATGCTATTATATTATTTTCAATCTATTGAACATATGGAGAAAGGAAGTAAGTCTCTACTGCACCCAAGTTTGTTGCAATTCGGGTACCAAATTTTGATTTTGCTTAAAGATCCACTGTCTAATGAATCATTAGACCGGTCCAGTTTTCACCGACTCCAGATTATAAATAACATGGTTAACATGTTTAACATATTCAGTAATGATCAAAATGAAAACTGTCCTTTCAGATACGTGAAACTGGTAGATTTCGGCTTCGCCAAGCGTTTGGATCACGGAAGAAAAACATGGACTTTTTGCGGCACACCGGAATATGTTGCACCTGAAGTGATTTTAAACAAAGGACACGACATCAGCGCTGACTATTGGTCGCTTGGTGTTTTGATGTTTGAACTTCTTACGGGTACACCACCATTTACTGGCGGCGATCCAATGAAAACTTATAACATTATTCTAAAAGGAATTGACGCTATAGAATTCCCGAGATCAATTACACGGAACGCGACAGCATTGATTAAGAAGCTTTGCAGGTGAAAATTTGCTAGAATCTGTGGTTTTAAAACCTACCCAGTAAGCAAAATGCCCTGAGGCTGCGTTTGAATTGGACAGCGCACCTTTCCAGCAGAATACCATACATACATCTATTAGGTTGTCTCATAAGTTCGTGCCGGGGATATGTTTATTCTTTCCGCGGTTTCGCAAAGGAAATACAGCAACAGTTGTCGCAAACAACATTTGTGCCGTTTACGGAGAATGTGTTTTGTCACCCCGTACGTGCAGGAAATGGTTTGATCGATTCAGTAAGGGAAATTTTGATCTTGAAGGTCAACCACGTTCTGGACGTCCAATCGAAGTAGACGAGAGCAGAATTCGATAATCTACTGGATGATAGTCGGAATCATTAAATATCCCGAAATCACCTATCCATAGACACTTAAAGAAAATGGGAATGGTAACAAAGCTGGATGTATGGTTGGTATTTGGTTGGCAAGTTTTTAATGAAACCCACCATATTCTCCAGACATTGCTCCATCGGATTTCCACCTGTTCCGAGCAATGCAGTATTTCTTAGCCGGAAAAAATTTGATAACGTCGAAGCCATGAAAACAGACATTGAACAATATTTTAACGAAAAACCAAAAAAAGTTTACAGTGACGGTATAATGACCTTATATTTCCAAATAAGGCTAGGTATATGGTTACACGGTGTGCCGGCACAATCGAGGGCAGAAAAAGTTTAGATGCAAGGCACACCATGACGTCGTTATAGAGATAGAGGGCAGATCGATCGCACTAACGTGGCGGATGTCGATCATGTAGATTATTATGTCGGTAATGTGAATTTCTATTGCGTAAATATACAGGGTGTTTATCTGATAACGGAAATATCTCGTGACGCACTGAAGTTACGATAAAAAATTTCTTTACAGAAATTGTTCGGTATGAAAGGAACAATCATATGCTGTAATTTTTTCAGGATTCGAATGGTGGGGGGGGAAAAATTTCAAAGTCAAATTAATTTTTTTAAATGGAACTTTATTATTTACTGTTACAAAACATTAGATATTATATTATAAATTTGTAACTTCTTAAGTAGGCAATGGTAGTAACTGGTTACTACCATTATTTTCAAATAAAGCTTGATATGTGCTAGCACAGTATGCTGTCCAATTCAAAGTAGATGAACAGTACACTCAGCTTCGAGCGTCGTTATGACACTATACTTTAATTTACATATCCTCGTGTATCGCCCGAAATATATTTCGTACATTATTTATTTACAGGGACAATCCAGCGGAGCGTCTTGGTTACCAAAAGGGTGGCATTAGCGAAATACAGAAACACAAGTAAGTATGCCTTGCGCACTTGCAAAATTCGTGAATTATCTACATTATTAAGAGCTACTTCTCAACAATGATTTTCTCGTTTAGATGGTTCGATGGTTTCAACTGGGAAGGTCTGAGATCGAGAACCCTTGAACCACCAATCATGCCACGCGTTCAAGGTGCCACAGACACCACAAACTTCGACGAGTACCCACCAGATTCAGAACCGCCACCGCCCGACGACATATCTGGATGGGACAATGATTTTTAGCGATTACAAATTTCTATCTAAAGAAATGTTCTATTGAAAATCAAAAGAATTTATTTCATGTTCGGACGAACGGAAAATAGTCGAGGAATATCACTGGAAAATATGACTGTCACCATCTGCATTTATTCTGCACACTGCTGCTAAGTGACGTGTAGACAATCATATACATCGGCTATACTGAATATAACTTGGAAGAAAGGAAGGAACTGGTTTCTGATAAAAAGTTACATCTCTTAACACTGTTATTTTCAAGAACCCCCAATTTCTGTCGATCCACTTGATCGTCAAGAATAAATAGAGTACATTGTTATTGCATTATCCAGAGGGACCGATTATACGAAACAGAATTTCAGAACACCGCCCAGTATCGAAGTGAACTTAACGCGCGTCTAACTTAGAGAATTGTTGATAACACGCATAGATCTGTGCTCCGTGAATTAAAACTTGAACGCACCATCATAAGACGCGCGTGAAAGCGTCAAGTGCCATGCCTGTCAGAGGTAAAGTCAAATATAATCCATGTGTAGTGCATCTCCCCGCGAAAGTGCGCAGAACGTAGTCAGCTCAACCGGAAGTAAATTCTTGCCATCAGACTTACAATGTGCACGCGATTTCGCGAAACAAACCATTGGAATCTTCATGTCCGGTTCATTGTTGTTTGATTCACTTTATAGTTTATTGTAATAATCCTATTTTAATTAATTATGAGAAAAAGCGACTCTTGTAAATAATTGATTATAAATATATTAGGTAATGTCCAATGTATATCGATATTAAATAAAGTTTTATTAATGCTAACTGTATTCGATGTTCCTCTTTTAATTTATAATATATGTAAAAAATAATAAACGGAATTGTTAACGTAATTTATTTTGTAAATAAATTACAATAATTTGCCGATTTTTTGTTGTAGTGGATTAGTCCTAATTTTTGCATTAGTCCTAACTTTTTTCCTCCTACTTATACGATCTGGCTCACTGTGCGACGGGGCTATGAATATATTTATTGAATCCCCAATCTTTTCCCAAACTTCCAACATGTCGTTGCGTTGCACTACTGAAATTTGTGCCACCTCCTTCGCTATCATGTTCTCATGATACAAACTTCAATTTTCGGGGATTTCGAAAATTTTCGGCAATTTTCGACCGTCTGACTTGTCGTTGAGTCGCACCACTGAATTTTGTGCCACCCCATACGATATCATGTTCTCCTAATACAGAACTCAATTTTCTAGGTTTTCTCAAAATTTTTCGAAACTTGAACTTTGCATTAGAAGAATAAGATATCGAAGGAGATGTCACGAATTTCAGTAGTATAACTCCACGACAAGCCAGACTAAACACAGTCTAAACACAACAATATTTAATAGTCATAGAATTTCTTTCGGTCGAAACTGTAGAACAGCTACTTCCTTTCTAATTTCGATAATTTTTGAGTACATATGTTGTAAATCTCAAAATTTTGAACAACTTCTTCCTATACGTATAAGACGTACAATCGCTTAGTTTCCGAAATATTTGTTAAAAACTGCAGGTACATACTTACGTATTGAATTGTGCCTATAGTTGTGCGTTTGTGACAGCATACGTATAGGTACTTATCTATTGCTCGCCGCCGGTCGCTTATATCTTTTGATTATATTATTGACATGTGGCGCGTTTCGTTTATGTTGTGCATGTGCCACAAAGTCACGCGATTAATCCGGTACTAACAGAGAGAGGGTAACTTTTTCCTTCTGTCGACTCTGCGAACGGTTTGTTACAAGATTACATCGTCTAGCTTAGCTGATGACGGTTGTGTGCAAAGTGCTATTACAGTCTGTTGAGAATTCGCAGTACCACGAAGAGTACCTAGATGAGAAATTCTGTATAAATATTAATGGAAACTGTAACTGTAATATGTATATATCTTTTTTTATTACTCGTTCATTTTCACTTTACTCTTATTATTTGAAATAGTGCTAACACTATTGTTTAAAATTATTTGATCCCCTCAGGGTTACAAATCCATTCACACACTCTCTCCCTCTTCCTACAGTTTATTAAGGTGGGTTCCGAACGACCTTGGGCAAGAGAAAAGGTTTGCATGGGCTCCACAACTCCTTTAGGTAAACTATCGATAGCTCTCTGAAACCTTTTTTTTTGTGCCACGCACAGCAAGGAGCCGTCAACCCGCTCGAGATTTATGGAGGCTTGCCGTGGAGTGCCGTGGCTTGCATCCAGCTATAAACCAACCTTTGGGCACTCTGATGAAACTCATGCCAAAATACATGTTGTAAACCGAACTATTATTAACGAAGTGAACTTTACATTATAGAAATCAATTTTTCATGTAATTTCCTTAATTATGGTCCGAATGATGCCATTTTTGGGTCCACTTCCACTGGGAAAACATGAGTATTTATTGAGGATCTAGGGCACTTCGTCGAAAGACATTTCGTCGAAGACATTTCGTCGAATGGACATTTCGTCGAAGTGACATTTCGTCGAAGTGACATTTCGTCGAAGTGACATTTCGTCGATGGGACATTTCGTCGAAGAGACATTTCGTCGAAAATACATTTCGTCCAATTTCTTGACCCAAGTAAACCAAAACCAAAAACAAAACAAAAAATTCAAACAAAAACTTGGGTCAAGAAATTGGACGAAATGTATTTTCGACGAAATGTCCATTCGACCAAATGTCCATTCGACCAACTGTCCTTTCGACGAAATGTCCATTCGACTAAATGACTTCGACGAAATGTCCGGGTCCCATTTATTGAAGTCACTATTATGAAGACCTTATGTTAATTGTAGAATTTGAGATTATTAGACAACACTTCTTGGTAGACATCACTTCTTATAAGAAGTCTTCTAATTAGAAGACATCACTTCTTAGTAGACAACGTTGTATGCACTCCTCGCCCCTTACCGTATCGAGCGTCGAAAGCCATAAAACTCAGCAGGGCCATGTCAGCGACACTGCGTTTGAGATTAGATAAAAACAACTTACTGAGAATTCGCATTTAGTGGTGGCGTGAGAAAATCTCATCCCTCTTTACATCCCAGATTACATGACCTATATAATCGAGTAGACAGCAAATCCAGAAACAGTTTCCCTGATCTACTGTGTTCGATACTTTAGTTCTGTGTTATTCTTTTTAAAGTCTTCAAAAGGGTTACCGGTCAGTAAAATAATAATTATTGACCCTTAGCACTCGGGTGATGGCTCATAGTCGCCACCGAAAATTGTTTACATTATTACATACAGGGTCTGTACGGAAAGTAATGTGACCACATTAAAAAAAAAATTTATTGAACATACGAGTACAAATCTTTAAAATTCTTCAAAGTAGGACCCTTGGGCGTCGACACATTTTTTCCAGCGCGATTTCCATGCTTCGTATGCTCCCTGGAAGGCGTTTTCTGGAACCTCTTGTAGTACCCTTGTCGCAGCCTCTTTGAGCGTTCGACGCTCTCAAAATGGCATCCTTCTAGCACATTTTTAATTTTTGGAAACAAGGAGTAGTCGGCGGGAGACAAGTCAGGGCTGTACGGGGGTTGAGGAAGTGTTGCGATGTTATTTTTTGCTAGATATCCGCGGACTCGCAGGCAAGTGTGGCTGGGCGAATTGTCGTGGTGAAGCACACAGTTGGCGGCGATCTCTTTTCTGACGCGGTTGACCCTTTGTTTAAGTCTTTTGAGCACTTCCAACTAGAAACTACCGTTTACTGTTCTCCCCGCAGCCTACGGAAAAGTTTTAGTTGGAAGTGCTCGACGAGGCTGCGACGAGGGTACTACCAGAGGTTCCAGAAAACGCCTTCCAGGGAGCATGGAAATCGCGCTGGAAAAAATGTGTCGACGCCCAAGGGTCCTACGTTGAAGAATTTTGAAGGTTCGTACTCATATGTTCAATAGATTTCTTTTTAAAATGTGGTCGCATTACTTTCCGGACAGACCCTGTAGGTTGGTGTCTAATCAATTACTAATCATTCAAGTATTGTATGAGGTATTATACCAATTTCAATTTAACAAAATGTAAAAAATCATATAGAATGGAATTATTGTAGGTCGGAAGAAATGTTCAATTTTCGAGTGAAAATAGCCCCGAGTGCAAAGGGTTAAAGGTTGTTAGATGTCTTTTTAATCATAGATGTTATTACAGATTTCAGTTTGAAAAATGCCTGGTATAGATTGGATACCGGGCGTATCGCAATTGAAAACAACACTTCAACTGGTCACCGGTGATGTCGAGGGTGCCTGCAAAACACAGGCGAATTTTCTTATGGAATGTCCGGTAGTGTCACAAGTAACTTCTACAGTACAGGTAGTTGCAGGAGACAAGCAAGGTGCAATAGAAACCCAGAAACGTTACATAGATAACATGAATAATGTACTACACGGTGAGTTATACTAAAATCTTTGAAACTTAAAAACTTCGAAGTACAATGTTTTGTTCCTGCAGGCAATGTTAGTGGTGCCGAAGGTCGTTAAGGTGGAAATTAAGCGTTGAATGCAGCAACCCGAAGTAAAAATGACGTGAAATTACTAAAATTACATACACAGGGTGATTCTGGGAACTGGAACGAGTCACTGACAAACAGACAGACAAACAAGAAAGCGAGCTAATAAAAACGTGGTAAAAAGAGTAGTAACTTGTTCCAGTTCCCAGAATCGCTCTGTGTAGATTTTATTATATGCTTTGTATAATTATACGAATAAAAACGTAAACATTTTTAGCAATTTTCAGTATTCCAATTGAAGACGTAGATCATTTAATTTTGCCTGGACGCGTTCTTCCAATGGGTGACAAGGACAAAGAACATAAGATCTAAGTTCTACACTGGTACTACACTCTACACTCTGCGTCGACGGGAGCCAGTGTTACGGGCGATCATGGTCTCTAAAAAAATATCGCTGTTTTCAAACGCTCTCTGAGATATACACGTGTATTGTGGCCGGAGTAAGAACCAGAAGGCTAGCAACGCTATCCCGTCGGTGATAAAGAAAAACCCTCGGATCCGTGATGTTTCTTAGATCGTACAGTACAAAATAACCAAATTTATTAAGTAGTTTAATTGAGAATGCTGATCCTTAAATAAAATTTCAAAATAACATGTTTTCGCATATTTAATTATTAATTGACATCTTCAACAATCCTGCCTAAATGATCGATAATATGCAGTTTTCTTTCTATTATAGGATGTTTAGCAACAGGTGGGAAAAAATTTAAGGGGTGGTTCTCGACGATAATATAAGACGAAAATGAAGAATAAAAAAATTGCGATTTCGACTTCGTTATTTAGTTATTAACAGTTAAAAATCTGCCGAAAATGCGGCAATCTTTCAACAGCGGTGCACGTTGCGTACGTCACACAGGCGCGCGACAGTCTCGTATCAAGTGACAAACGCATGCATACCTTGGTTCTCATTTGGGGCCCCAGCGAGGTGAAAATGTTTTAAAGATCGTTGGAAGATATTGAACCTACCTACTCATTAAAGTCCACGACTGCATTTACTCCCATCGCATTACTCCCATCGTCTCAGAGATGCGGCAACCAGTGTCTCGCGCGTAGAGAATGCCAACCTCGCGATCGGTTTTCACGCGGCAGTGCAGATAACGTCAAAGACGTCACGCTCGCCTCGTCAGTTGGTCTGACGAAATAGAATTCCAGGAGTTTCCGTGGACAGTGGACACTACTGGGCGAGCGTAGCCTCTGGCGGCACTCATATTACGCAGTATGCCGATGAATGGCGAGGCATAGTGAGATGATGGCGTGGTTATTACGCGTTGCCAGAGACCATGTAACAAGAAAAAAGACGCGAGTGAATTATTGTGTAGTGCAACAATCGAGAAAATGAAATATGTAATAATGAAGATGCTGAAGTGGTGAGTACATGACTTATTATGATAATTATTAAACGTAGGTTAAGCGCGTGTTAACCGGAGTATAAACGGTGGACCCCCGTTTTCGTCCGATTTGGGACTATTTTCACATGAGAAGCATGACTTATTATGTTATTATTGACGTCACATTTATAAAAACCTGATGATAATTGTAGAACTTGAGATTAATCGCTTCTTACAATGAGCAGAATTTGAGATTAGACACTTTTTATAATTAGTAGACAACGTGGTATGCAGCCCCCCTCCCCCCGTCTCGAGCATTGAAAGCCATACAACTCATTGTCAGCAGGGCTTTATCGCCGACACTGCGTTTGAGATAAGATAAAAACGACTTACTGAGAATACGCTTTCAGTGGTGGTGTGCAAAACCGTTCATCCCTCTTTATATCCCAGATTGCATGACCTATATAATCACGTAGACAGCAAATCCAGAAACAGTTTCCCAGATCTACTGTGTTCGATTCTCTTTTCTGTGTTATTCTTTTTAAGGTCTTTAAAAAGGTTACCGATAAGTAAAATAATAATTATTATCAACCCTTAGCACTCGGGTGGTGGCTCAGAGTCACCACCGAAAATTGCTGCACCATTATTCGGAATATTGTTTACATTATTAGATGTTATTACAGATTCCAGTTTGAAAAATGCCCTTCATAGATTGGATACCGGTCTTATCGCAATTAAAAGCAACTGTTCAACTGGTCAACGGTGATGCCGAGGATGCCAAAAGAACACAGATAAATTTTCTTAGGGAATGTCCGGGAGTGTCACAATTAACTTCCATAGTACAGTTAGCTACAGGATACACGGAAGCTGCAATAGAAACCCAGAAACGTTGCATCGGTATCATAAATAATGTAGTAAACTGTGTTCCTGTTATTGGCCACATGAAAGGTGAGTCATAGTAAAATCTTTGAAACTTAAAAACTTCGAAGTACAGTAACAGCTCCTTCGTTGTCCAAAGGCCGGGGGTTTGAGCGGACAACGACCGTGCCCGGACACTATTTTTGATTTATGACTGCGTCTTTAGTGAAACGGCTAGTTCAATGACAAAAAAAAGCATTCGCAGTCAAAAGCAGTAAACTGTCTGGCTTTAAAAAAGCTCCTTATTTCCTTGCCATATTCCTTTCCTATTGTTCTCCGTTCTGCGCGGGTCTAGACAGTCCTGGGACACATCTGGCGACCAGATCCACGCAGGCCTAATCCTCTCGTTGACAGGCAGTGGAGTGGGTAGGCACTGGACAACGATCGTGCCCACGAGTCCGGACAACGAAGGAGCGATTACTGTACAATGTTTTGTTCCTGCAGGCTTTTTCCATTATACTTTCGGAGATCACAAAGGCGGAAATCAAGCGTTGAATGCAGCAACTCGAAGTACAGTTGTTGCCACGAGTGGTCTTGCTGATCGCATAATATCAACAGGTCCATGACGTAAAATTGCTAAAATTACATATACAGGGTGATTCTGGCAACTGGGACGAGTTACTGCTCTTTTTAACCGACTTCGAAAAAGGAGGAGGTTACTCAATTCGATCTGTATGTGCCTTTTTTTAGCTTTTTTTTCTATGTATGTTCACCGATTACGCCGAGATGGATGGACCGATCGGAACGAAACCTTTTGCATTTTGTAGGGTATGTCTCCCGATTGGTCTCTTCTTAAAACTAATTTTGCATTTTTCCATTCTTTGCGGTTTTTATTGCAAATAACCAATAAGATCGAAAATCCATCCTACGGTGTTCTACAAATTCTGCTCGTTCCACTAAAAAGTGTGAAATAAAAAAATTTTATAAAGAAAAATTAAACCCACTTCGAAAAAACGCATTAATAAGTATGAAATAATTTCCATTTAACTTATGTGAATACACACGAACTTAAATACAATACAATCTCCCCGAAGGCGGCGAAATTTGAAAATTTTCAACACCGGAAATTACGAAAATCCTTAAAATTCTTCTACATGCTTTCACATATTAATGTATCTTCTCTTCCCACCTACTGATTTCCAAGTCCACCATATTCCAATGAAATCATAATCAGCAACATCTGTCATTTGGAAAATTTTCAATTTGGCACCGCCTCCGAAAAGATTGTATTGTGTTTAAGTTCGCGTGTATCCACATAAGTTAAATGGAAATTATTTCATACTTTTTAGTGCGTTTTTTCGAAGTCGATTTAATTTTTTTGATAAAATTTTTTCAGTATAAATAGAAAAAATATATAGAGGTAAAAATCATATGTCATAATACGTCCTAACTTCCTATATGACCTTATCTTTTATGTGGATGCACCGATGCACCCGTCAGGTGCAACTGCACTTTAATCTTTAATGCTACCCCATTTTTTTGTTAAACCAATCGATCCCTTTTATTATTCTGCGTATTAAAGTAGCCTTTACGAAATGTTTGACAACTTAATATAATGTTAATAATATAATTTTAATAAAACAGTATCTTTTCTCCAGTTTTACTTTACAAAAGAGTAGTAACCTGTCCCAGCTCGCAGAACGGCTCTTTATAGATTTTATTGTGATATGTTATAGTTAGACGAATGAAAAGCGTGAAAATTTTTAGGAATCGGCCCTATTCCCGCAGCAATAGCAGCTGGTGCAATTTATGATATTGCAGCAAGTTTGATATCTAGTGAGGTACAAGGGATCGTTGCAGCGTTCAAAAATGTTGTTGCCAATCCTTCGGCGGGTGCAATTTTTGATCTGGTCGCTATTCCAGTGGGTGATGGTTTGGCTGGCTATTCTGGAGGAAAAATTGGAGATGAAATGAAACCAAAAGTTTCAGCTGGTATGAAAATAATTAGTAATGCGAAAGATTGGACTGACCTGCTTAATAGCAAAGCCTCTCGTAATGCAATTATTCACGCAGTGAGTGAAATAAGTACGTTACTCTTTAAAATTAATTCGATTGGATGTGTAACGCTAAAGTATGAGACTGATGGAAAGGCCAGACAAGTTGCTGACAGAAATAATCGGAGACCAAAAGGAACTACAAATTATTATTTACGTGCATGGTTCGTGTACACTTTAAATAGTTTATCCTTGTTCTTAAATGTATCGCTTCAGATCTTGCGAAAAAGCGCAATTTTAACTATCATGAGAAATTCATTAACTTCAAAGAACTTTTTCTACGAAATCATTCCCCTTGGAATTAGGATTAAGGCAGGACATTTTATAGGGATAAAGTAGAAGTCACGTTTAACAGTGACACAAGAAACATAGGAAATGCTAAAACGAAAAAGATAAATATACTGGAAGGTTGCGTACAACAATTGCGAAGACCTCTTCGTAACGATCCGACTACTCTTGAGACATTATCCGAGCTGCTGAGGCGTTTTAAACAAGATCCGAATCGTGATCCAAACCGGAATCCAGAATTGAAGAAAATCGTACTCCAATTATTAAGCAGGTCATGTTTATATTTGATTATGCCAGAAGAATTTCCGTACACGGTAAAAAAAATTTTATCAAAATGAAACTTAATTCAAGCTTAATTCGTAGAAACTACAGCAAAAGAATTACTCAAAAAATTATTTAAGCGGATGTTGCTTTCTGTTTAGGTAGTAAATCACTTAAACAACGAGCGTCAAGGTGTATATCACAGTTTCATTCGTCATATAGATCAGTGGAAGGAAGTTATTTCCTTTGATAACACATTAATTCGTCGTATCTCGCCACTTAGGACACAGATTAAAAATCTTACAGGCGCGGTTGAAAACCCCGAAACTGTTAAATATCGAAACGAATTTGAAGAAGCTAGATCACAACTGAAACGACCTGAACCATATTATGGTACGCTGGCTAACTTCCGTTTTTTGTGTAATATACTGGACGTTAAGAGGGTAGACTCGTTTCCAGGATTGCAAGGGTGCGGGATGGGTTTCTCTTTTCTTTGCGCAATCAGAAATTTTTGCCTTTACATTAGCATGTAGCTTATGGAAATAGCTACATTCGCAGCTTTATGCTTCCGAATAATGCAAATTACGCCCTGTAAACGTAAAAATAGGACGTTTGAGGGCGATCGCGCCCTCGATTGATCTTGTATATAACGCTTTTGACTACTGAAAAACCCCATCTTTGGTAATCCTGAACCCTGGCAATCCTGAAAACGAGTCTACCCCGTTAAGTTAGGCTTGTAACAATTTTTTACGAAATTTCAATTTTTTTGTTAGATGTACAGACAGCATTCGTGGAAATTCAGATGTTATTGCATGGTTTTATTCAAGAAAATTTGACTTCCGAAAATTATCTGGAAACAAAGAACACTAGCGAGGATCGAGAGCAACTACATTTTAAAGTGATGACAAACAGAAGAAAACCGAAAGTCATGGTTGTTTGTTTAGCGAATCAGAATGAGACAACACCGACAATGAAAATACTTATAACGGCTTTCTTTAAATCATGCAAACGAAACACGAATCAGAAAAAATCAAGAAGAAAAAATAAATCTAAATAAAATGAAATTTTTATACATCTTACACATACACACATTATTACCTTACTATTGCTAATATTATTATTTTCGTAACAATAAATAAATTGTTATTATAAAAGCAATATTTATACTCATTTCATTTTCCTTATTTGAAAATTACCATTTTAATGATAAAATTAATATTTTTTAATATACATATATCGACAATTTAACCGTGTCGATGAAAACATAGTGTCGGTCAAATCATTTGTCGACGATTTCACAATGTCGATGAAAACATAGCGTCGACGAAAGTTACTGTCGATCAAATCGTGTCGATGAAAACAGTGTCGGTGAAATGAGTTGTCGACGAACCCATGGTAACCCGACAGGAGTACGTATTACATATTGGTTGTAACAAAAAACCGGGCTCTGGAACTTTATAAATAAAGCACTATTGCACAGATTTTTAAACTACGGAAAAAAGTTGTTTACTTCTAGCCACGATTTCGGTCGAACTTGCCACTGTGACGTCGTTGGCACTGCCAGAAGAGTGCTGCAAATGTCAACGCGGACGTGTCCCCGTGCTGTTGCGTGTACGACGACGTTTCTTCGCGCACGCACATTTATTGTATTATTTGGTATTTGTCTTTGTCCTTTGCGACTGTTAGGTACGATCGAGATTCACAGAGAGTTTTACAGTGCTCGAGTACAAGTGCTCATACATAACTCATACATAACTCACGAGTCCCATCGATTTCTCCTCCGCCAACAAACCGCAATTCTTATGCCTCATACAGTATGCACGAATCGTAATAGATCTCTTCCTTCTTTGTGTCGAATGACCGCGTACAGCTAGTAATAACATAAAATATTAAGTATGCTGCCGATCAAAGCTAAATGTCCCTTACTTAAAGATGTTTGATATATGAAACGGTTGGCATAAGTATATCCGAGTAATGTGGCATCGCTTTGCGACAAGACCTGTCATCGCTCAAACGTAAAAATGTTCTTCTCGGACAGTGATGATTTCTCGATCGCTGTGATATCGTTCTTAACGAAATGCACCGGGGTCTGGATGCACAAAAATCGCGGGGAACTATACCGCAGATATCTCGTTATACTTTACACGTGTTATCACCTTTGTTTCGGCATCACCATGCAAACGATAGCATCAATTCACAACACGGACAACATAGGCGTAAGTGGCTTGAAAATTCGTCTAGACCAATTGAATTGATCTTCGTGCACACATCGGGACATTTTTCAGTAAAATTTTGCTTGCTCTGAAGCTCTACGTATTTTTATATGATTTTTTGAAATTTTACACTGGTGGAATTCATTCTGGACATTTTGAATAAAAATATATTGATATATGTATAATAAAATATAGTGAAATATATAATGACGTTTATTTCATATTTGTGCAGAAAATGTATATTCTGCTATGCTAAATTGATACCGTAATATTTTTATTGTAATCTATAACGTTCATACTTAATACAGTAAAGTCGCGTTGTCTGTCAGCGACCGCGCGCGCGATCGTAGTCAGGTGCCTACCCACTCCACCGCCGACCAACGTCGCAGGGCGGCGATGATTGATCTCGCCTCGGGTATATCAGTGTGAACCACTACTAAACCAATTACAAAACTTCATTATTTTTCATTATTTTTTTATGGGACTTTCACCAAATTGTTTCTGGCATTTTTCTGATTAAAACGACACTACACACGATATAATTTCAACTGAACGAAAAGAACGCCGCAGTAAAACGTACACCCGTAGTAATAGGTACATTTACGCTACAGTAAAGCCTTGATCTAAGAGAATTGAAACCGCAGGATCTACGGAAACAGGATATCTCCTCCACTGCGGACCATACCCCGCGAGAGGCCAAGAAGCTCGAGCTGTCTCGGGGTCGGTATAGCAGTGTAAACCACTACTAATTCAATTACAAAACTTCTTTCTTTCTCATTATTATTTTGTGGGTTTTTGGCCAATTTATTTGTGGCATTTTTCTGATTCAAATGACGAAATGACACTAAACATGATATAATTTGAACTGCATTCAGTGGTTTGATTGACGGTATGTCAACTAAATAGTAGAACCACAGGATTTAAGAAACAGCACTGACACGGGATTTTTCTTAGATCAAGGCTCGACTGTATAATGACGTTTTTTAATGGAAATAAAGAAGCTTCCAGTGAACAAAGATGCTTGATTTTCATGTTCGTAGGAGTTTATATACACATTCTTCCTTACCCTAGCCACGGTTCTGGGTCTACTCAAATTGATCCTCGTGTATGTGCACAGGCAGGACTTCTTTGCATTAGTGAAGTATCTGCATGAAAAGTTTTTGCATTCGGAATACGACACGCGAGAGCAGGAATTGCTGAACAAGTGCAAACGCCTCTCTGCAATTGGAATCGGTTGCTTCACAAGTTTCACTTATGTTACTGTGCTTTCTTTTATGGTAACCCCGTTAATAGGTGAGTTAATTAATTAAAGCTGAACATTTAACGATAATGAACTACTACAATGTTAGCCACGTTATTTTTATTTTGAACCGAACAGGTTGTTCTCGAAAACAGATTCCAAAAGACAACCTTTTTTTTCTACCCTGAACTTTTTATCAATCTGTGCTACGTAGGAAAAGTAGTTCTGTCATAATTATGTGTCCCTTACAAAAGATCGTGAAACATTACATTCAGAGTCGCCAGATAAGGGGAAAAAGTTACCCTGTTTCTCTGCGAGAACGCGTCACGTGACCGGGCCGTGGCGGAAGCGCGAGGAATGGCGTCGTAGAAGGGGAAGGCTGAGTGGGGACACAAGTTTTAATCTGGCGACTCTGATTACTAGACTGCAGATTTTATGCATTTATGACAAAAACGAGTACGTGTAATTTAAAATAGGAAAAATATTCGAAAAATTTAAACATACTATGTATTATAGTATTCTCAACTTACTAAACGCACTAAGGAGGAAAATAAATGTATATTTCACTCCAGTTTGTCGCAATTTACGTAAGAAATGTTTATTTTGCGTACAAATCCGCAGTCTACTGATTACATTCAATATTGTGTTTAAAAAACATTCGCAGAGGAATCATATGGTCTTGCAAACTTAAATGTTTGACACTATTAATTATAGACAATATTGGAAAAAACGAATCGGATAGGCTACTTCCGTTTGCTTTTGCAATAAACCTGCCCTTAAGTATGACGCCGTATTACGAGATAACGTTTATCATTCAGGTAAGGTCAATGTCCCTATTTCTGATCATGTCCCGATCTCTGATCAGCACGCATATATTTTTCATTTAATGTAGGAAGTGAAACAACAAAATAATTATACAAAATATTTTCGTACAAAATGCTACTTCGTCCGCTGCTGAATGTGGCAGCATATTACTAAAAATAAATCTAGTAGGTGTGTAATTTTTTGGCCACAGAAATAGGGACATTTCATACTTCGTATTAAGTAAACTATTATTATGTTAGAATGTACTTGAACAAATAGTTTTTAATGCAATGTTTAAAGGGAAGCCCAAATGTAATATGTAATAACTCTTTTTGTCGATTGTTGCATAAATAATAAATATCTATTTCTGCGATAAGAAATCCCTTACATGATCAGAAATAGGGAAATTGCCCTTGTTACAATTTTCACTTGGTTTGCAGCCTACTTAAAAAATTTAGTACATTCTTTAGCTGCCAAATGGATCGAAATGACTTGTTTCGGATTTTTCCTCTGTCATTATCGAAATTATAAAAATGTTTTCATGAGTAATGCTTGAAGAAACTTCTTCATTCGAGTAAATATTTTAATTGGAAATCTGAATAAATTCAATGTTATTAATCCGTCTAGAAGTAGAATGTCGAATAGCTTCCCGTCCAAACCTCAAACGGGACGAAAATAAATTAATTTTAAATTTGTCTTTGTTAATAGTTCTTAATGCTGTACCAAATCGCTGTATGTTACACTTCCTTCGACTATTTCCTGTGTCTCTTCAATATGCACGTGGCCACACAGTTTCGTATACTGCAGTACAGACTGTCACATCTGAATTACACGAATATAGAAGGAATTTCCGATGGAAAAGTAGAAAAACCCCAACCAGACGCTTCGGAAAGATGTTATGCTGCGTTCAGAACTAATATTCAATATCACCAGTCGCTCATCTCGTTCTGCGGGAAGCTCGAAGAAGTGTTCAGTCTAATAGTGTTGGCAGAAATACTTAGCAGCAGCTTGGTACTCACCCTCATCGGAATTCAATTACTTGGGGTTAGTACAAATCAATCAGTGTATAGATCATTTCATTGTAGATCAATAAACTGCGGATTTTTATGCAAAATAAAAATGTTCTGCATTGAGATTCTGGGAAGGAGGAATAAAATAAATATTTATTTCGTCCCTTAATAACTTTGTTACATCGGAAACAACATTAGAATATTTTGAAATGTTTCTAATCTTTCACTGTTTTATATTTCATCCAACCAATCTCTTCGTAAATGCATAAAGATCCGCAGTCTATAAATCATTAACGAACTGTAAAATTTTATGCAAAATAAATATTGTCTACCGATTGCAACATACGGGAGTTGTACAGACATTTATTTCTCCCTGAATCAATTTAATCAGTTACAATCCGTTCAACAATGTTTTCATATTGTTTCAATGTTCTCGACATCTCCAAAAAACGGGGAGTATTTGAATCTTTAGAATGTTTCTTAACAAACATTTGACCAGCATTTTTTTTTGTTATTACAATACAATATGTCAATTTTAACACAGTTTTAATTAATTTTCAACGGTTTTTCGAGGTCATCGCATTTTTTTGCATACTAACGTGTATTTTGTATAACGCGATGTGGTAGTCGGCGTCAAGACGAGCTCAACGAACTAAACACCACGACCTTGAAGCCACCTTGAAGTGACCTTGGAGGTGAAAAAAACAGTTTCAGTTAGAAAAATGCGAGAGTAATAAAACGAAAAGAGTAATGTCACCTTATTTCATTAGATGTCTCATTTCGATGTAACGAAGCTAGAAACTTATAAATAATATGACTAATTTTAGTCGCGCGGTCGGATGTGTGTTAATCGACGAACTTTACTTGTATATTTGCAATTATATTGTCCAGGGAGCCTCGCAAAATGGAGGTACCCTCACATTTATATCTTACCTGGTCACGTCCTTAATCCAACTGTTAATGTTCACTTACACTTGCGACGGTCTAATAAGCGAAAGCCTGAATGTGGCTGAAGCAATTTTTAACGCTCCGTGGTATACGTTGTTGATGAATAAATATGGAGGAATGCTGAGGAAGGATCTGACACTTGTCATCCTGAAGTCCAGAACTCCTTGTTGCATCACGGCCAAAGGATTTTTCCCTATATCCTTGGAAACATACACGAAGGTACAAAACATTAATAAAATAGCCCCGTTTGAAACAGTATTTTGAACAACAGTTAAGTATGTAATTCGCAATTAACTGAGAACTGTAGCAACCAAATTTCAAAGAATATTTCTGTCGACAATAAATCCAAATTGCCTTCGCTTTTTGTAAAGGGGGGTAGATTGTTATGCGACAGAAAACTTAAGAAACAAAGAAAGAATGGAGATTTTGAGAAATAAAAAGGAAGAATAATTAAGAAAGACAAAGGAGTTTACATTGTAAATGCAATTGTGAAATGTTGTGCACTTCACGATGTTCTGAATTTAAAACAACTTCAAACTAAAGATAATAAATATTACTCAAACATTTGTTAAAAGAATGTATTTAGTTACAGTAGGGCCTCGATTAACCGGATCCCGATTATACACAAATATGCGTTTAAATATGATTATATCATGAAGGGAAATAAATTTTCAAAAATAAGTTATTTATTTTGGAATGTGGTGTACATTTTAATTATGTCCCTCGGGTCTCGATTATCCATCGGGCCTTAATTTGTCCGGGCTGTTTGTCTCCCGATCAAGTCGGTTAATCGAGGTGCTACTGTATACATATGTCGAATCGTGATTTTGGTAAGCCTTGTATACTCTGCATTTTATAGGTATGGACTACTACATTTTCATATTTCACACTATTGAGAGAAGCAATGGACTAAACCGACTAGAAGTAGCACGACTATGTCCATGGATAACGTTGAATTTGATTATGTTGAAAGATTGCTCAGGTTTAACTAGTTCAAATTAATTCACTTTGAACGCATAAATATGTTCTATGTATAGAAGATGTTGATAAAAAAAGTCCCTGCAATGTGGCACCCCAAGAAAAAAGAACTATGAATTCGTTTCCATAGCAAGAGCTTTCCATAATAACGTAATCTATACCCTTTTCCCCTTTCCACTATCCCATTCCAGCGCCATGAGCATACTCCGACATTCCCCACTAACTAAGACCGTAGACAGGTCACGGTCACGTATTAGTATGGTCATCAGAAAGGTAGAAGAGGGGTAAAATGTATTCCCCTCGATTTCCCCGTTATGGCAGCATTGATGGTTTGGCTCCAAAACAACCGACTACAAACATTTGGTCATAATTTGCTCGTGACAGATTTCGCTGACTGGGATTATTATCAATATGTGTTTTTGTCAGTAGAAAAACCAATGAAATTACCAGTAAAGGATATTCCTCCACAGTGACAATTTAGTCCCTTCGATAAAAAAACCACTGTACACTGATCAAATAAAGTACACGTTACAACAACTCCAACCATTTTTCTAGATCTCGAACCATTTTGTTAATTTTGTATTTTGCGTTCGTCTTGCTCCGAGTCGCGTGGCAACTATAGTCACGATTTAGATTTGCAGAGGGCTGTATAATGTGTACTATATACTACAATTGCGATGCATAACTTATGACCTTTTGGACTGCAACGGAAGAATGGCAATTATAAATACGTGTATTACGGTGGAACTTATTTTTCAACTATGAAATTTTGAACACGCCCCCCTGAAATATTCGCCACATCCAATTAAAAATCGTTAATTCATCTACTTTTTAAATTAACCCTCTGCACTCCTTTGTCGAGTGTGACTCGACATCGTTTTTATATGTATTTGGTTCTTCCTTTCTTCATTTAATTAACATATTTTTTAATTAAAAACAAATATAAGTTTGTACTAGAAATATAAATCACAACAAACTTTGAGCTATATTTAATGTAATTAGTAAATAAAATTGTTTAAAATAAGTAGCAGTCAAGGAACTGTCCTTTGAAGTAAATTTCAAATAAAACGCTTAAAATAGTAGGAACTTGTTGGCAATTAAAGAAAATAATTCGGAGTGCAAAGGGTTAATATAAGAACACCACTAACAGAATTGGCACTTTCAATAAAATACGTAAAGTGTAACATATACATATGTATTTACGTAATTTTGAAAAAATTATTTTTGCTAAAATATTTTTAAATCTTTATAAAAATATTTCTGCGAAAGAAATACATTTAGTCATAATCAAAAGTCTTTCCTTCATACATTCCCGCTCATATAAAATTTCATATTTATCGCAACTTTAACGCGAGTGTGTCACGTCTTCCTCTTATCCTTCATCGTTTGCAAGAATTATTTTCTTACTCAATGACACAATTTTAGGAACAAAAAAAATTTCAGTAGGTGTAGCTAAGGTCCACCGTAACCTGTCATAGAAGCACGGTAATGCATCCACATTTTCCCTACCATCGGACGAGTATGTGCAAGTAGTAATAAGAATAAATGCAAAGATTATAGGAAGCGAGTAGATCAAAGCGACTGGAAAATGACTCGATTGAAATAAGTGTACCGACGTAATGAAAGCTGACTGCACCGCGTACAAGATCAATGTCAGAACCCGTCAACTAGTTACATATTCAAAACTGAAAATATTCCAGGTGTGTACTGACCAGTGTAGCCAGACGGTGCGGCTCAACGGCTCAAGTGGCCCCTTACGTCTCCGTCCCTCGCCTAGATGCATGCCTCCGCTATCCCCACTCTTACCACTACCGCTGGCGCGACCGAGTCGGTAGCATGCTACCGACTCGGTCGCGCCAGCGGTAGTGGTAAGAGTGGGGATTGGCGAGGGACGGAGACGTAAGGGGCCTGGCGAGACTCGCATCTGGCATCCCTGGTACTGACTATTTATCGATCGCTGTAACAGCGTTTTTCATGAAGGCCTTCGATCTTTGGTATGGAGATCAGGTATCTATTAGAGATCGCGGTTTTGGACGGGTACTAAAATACACGTGTACACGTGGCCCGTGAACCGTGTAGTACGACTTTAAGGATCCGTGAATGCGGATCCGTGTACACGGATCTGCGACCACGAATCCGTGTACACGGATCTGCGAAAACGGATCCGTTCGGTACGTCCGAGTCCGACAACTGAGGCGTTATTGTTTTCCGATCGGATCCGTACCGAACGGATCCGTTTTCGCAGATCCGTGTACACGGATCCGTGTCGCAGATCCGTGTACACGGATCCTTAAAGTCGTACTACACGGTTCACGGGCCACGTGTATTTACATACCCGTGAAACGGGGATCTCTAGTATCTATAGGTTTGTAGTAAAAGTAAGATTTGTACAAAATTTATAGACAATACTATGTATATCATGGGTGGCCAACCTGCGGCGCATGCACCAAACGTGGCGCATTGGATGATTACAAGTGGCGCACTAGATCCTTGCGCGTATACTTATTCTTTTGAAGTAGGCGCCATAACTGAATCCATCTTCATATTTTCAACGCCTGAGAGCTCTCAGTTGAATTTATACAGCCTTCTTACTCATCAATTCGTCGCAATTTTTTGACAGTTTACAATTATAATAGGATCGCCCTCTCGTCCAAAAGATCATTTCTCACTATTGTAGATTAGTGCTCCAATGAGCGTGTGTCTTCTCAACTGGCGCAAGTTAATTAATTTGGTTGCGCGATTGCGTTATCCCTTTTCCTCCCCTAACCGAAGCAGATCCTACCCCTATTCCTATTTTCCAACCGCAACAACGAACGTAAGAAGGTAGAAAAAGTGCTCGAGTTGTATGGCGCACCTGAACTCGTATGTGAAAAAATTTTACGCATGGTAGGCAAAAGATTGGCCACCCCTGATGTATATGCTAAATAATCACACATTTAACAGCATACAGTTTATTAATAACACAGTGTTTCGCATGAAGTCCTCACGAACGTCAAACAAAAATGGTAAACAAAGCGTTTTAATCTCTTCAGCATTGTAAATAGGAATACTTGTCCAATAAAATACAGAAGCTACAATTCCTTTCTTTTTCCCAAGAAAGGCCATTTTTGTCTCGCCAAAACGACCCTTTCTTTAACAAAAAGTGTTTGATCGCTGATTACCGGTCAACGTAAGAACACTGTGTCCCCTGAATCGTGAATAACTCATCTGTCCCTTGCATGGCAGCTGATGGCAGCCTTATTCAAAAGTAGCAATTGCGATTGCACGTTGCACGTGGTTAGGCCGCCCTCTTGTTATAAAGACTGAAATACAGAGCACATAATAGGCGAATAAAAGATGGCCACAGATCAAAGAAAAATAGACGGACTCGGAATACGAAATCAAGCTATTGGAATGCGAATATTTGAAATTCGATAGCGAAGGTTTTTCTTTCGTTCCGTCAGCTATCTTGACGAACCGCATCGACATTTGGTTCGCGGATAATCGTTTGGAAGAACGTTTGAGGAATGACAACTCATGAGCAAGACTGCGGATCTTGTGCAAAATAAAAAATGTTTGCATTGATTACAAGATACAGGAGCCCACTGATTAAAAGGACACAACATTCCAGTGAAGCCAGATGGAGAACAATGGAGAATGGAGATGGAGGTTGTAACACTTGTAACTTGTAACTTGTAACTTGAAACTTGAAACGGAGCTCCCGTACTCCCCTACTTTCCCGTTCCACTGTTCCATTCATTCCATTCCAACACCGTGCGCACGCGCACACTCCACGGTTCGTGCAAGTTGCACGGTGCAACGTGTCTCCCATTTGCATCACTCATTTCCCGTCATCAGAGAGGAGGTACATCATTTCACTGTGACTCCCCTCATCTGGCTACACTGCAACATTCTTTTGTTTCGTACATCATTTATTTATACAGAATCCCCGACATGAGATAATCTCATGAGATACACAGTACACAGACTCAGTGTCGCCAGACAACACTCGATCCGAGGGGCTTTGCCTCCCCTACTGTTCCCCTTCCACTAGCCTATTCCACTACCATGAGCACACTCCGACGGAAGCCGACAGCCGACATTTCCCCTCAATGTCCGCAAATTGGCTACGCGATTGAGTGGGGCAAATGGGAGAGACGGCGGCGCGTGCGCGATGGGGACGCAACAATGACATGACATTTCGCAAGTTTTAGGTTATTGCCGCGTATCGTAAATATTATGTATGTACCTACTTTGAAATGAATCATACAAGTCGTTCTAGAGATTATAAACATTCTTTATTATTATAGATAAAATGAATTGTAACATGTAGGAGTTTCAATTGTGAAGTGAAGATAAAATCATAAATGTCATAAAAATATATAATATATTTTAACACTTTTAAGGAATGGACATAGCAAGTTTTGAAACTACCTTTTCAGAACTGAATACTGAATATAATAAATATATTATACACAATACAATAATATAAAATAAAATTGTAGGAAAATATAGTCTGTCAGCTAGAAAGATATGGGAAAGGATGACTGGTGTGTGGGCGTTTAAAATTTGAACTTCAAATAACAACAATTATTGAGTTATTAACGGCGAAGCCGTCCGCTAAGAGCGTGATGTATGTATTTCAGCTTCGCAGCCTAGAAATGGACTTTGTTTTGAACGCGGCAATAACCTAAAACTTGCGAAATGTCATGTCATTGTTGCGTCCCCATCGCGCACGCGCCGCCGTCTCCCCCATTCGCCCCACTCAATCGCGTAGCCAATTTGCGGACATTGAGGGGAAATGTCGGCTGTCGGCTTCCGTCGGAGTGTGCTCATGGTAGTGGAATAGGCTAGTGGAAGGGGAACAGTAGGGGAGGCAAAGCCCCTCGAATCGAGTGTTGTCTGGCGACACTGCACAGACTATGTAAGTCTATGTGAGATATCAAATTCTATCCAATTCTATCAGCAACAGCGCCGTTGTAGAATGTTAGTTCCGACCGATACGGTAGGATGTGACAAGGAAATGGTAAAGGAGCTCTAGAGAAAAATACATTGGGCGAGTGGTCTACATCTATATCTCGTCTGTGGTTCTACTAAATACAACTATATACACATGTACAGATGTACAAAGTAAAGCCACCAGAAGTGTGTTCACTTGTAGTTGTGTAGGGACAACAATATTTTGAATCATTTTTCGACCTATTCGCACATGTTAGTTCCGACTACAGTAATTTACTAAATAGCAAACTAAATAGTGTGTTATTTTATAAACTAAAAAGTCAGATACAATGTAAGTAAAATATCTCTTGAGTCCATTTCACAAATCCGTGGAGAACGTGTTGTGTGTTAGTTTACTTTATAGGAATGCAACAAATGCGAATGTGTTTATGTAAAAACGAGAAAAGTGTCTAGAAAATAAGCAATTCTATAAACTTCAACTTTTCATAGTTATATATTTATTTATATATATTTTATAGTTATTTTGCAGATGTAGAATAATTTAAGTAAAAAAATGTTGTCTCAAATTCCAATCCTTCATTTTTGCAATGAAATTTAACAGAATGTGCTACTTTTCAACCAAAATACGTACACCCGTATTACAAAAGATCGATATAAAATGTAATTTTTATGAAAATGTAATAATATGTGTATCCATTCGAACACACAAATGGGAAGTTCTTTATAGAATGTAAACACAGGAAGGGTATCCTCAAAAACAAATACATGGAGCATATTCATTTTTCTCGACCTTCAACCAAAATATTCTACTGTGAATTCTTTATTTTCAATATACAGACACAAAATTGTTATTCGAAATAATCATCTAATGCTTTAAATTTATATTTAACATTTCTACTTTCTTCATGCTGCATTTTTATACATAAAATCTTATTTTCCTTTTTCTATGAATTTTTTTAGGCCTGGGCGACACTGGCTCACGGGACAGATGTTGCTGCTACTCCTCTTCGGCAGGGAGAGAAGCAGCCACATCTGTTCCGCGAGCCAGCTTCACCTATGCCTGTTTCATATAATTTATTTAGCAGAAATACTATTTGAATAATCGTAATACCTCTTATATGTTTTCAAAATTCAATAGAAATCAAAAATGGAAGGTGATAAGCCGATTGGCAAAGGACGGGGGGGTATTCTCCTAAAAATGATACAGGAAAAGGAAAAAGCAGATGCTGAAGCTGCTATGGCTGCCGCTGCTGCAGCTACTGCATCAACTGCTACTACAGTGTCACCAGATAAATCTGTACCAATGTCACGCCAAAGTGTACAATCTATGACTAGCGGCCCTTCAGCTGGAAAAGGAAGAGCTAATTTGCTAGATATTCTTAGATCAAAGAAAGGTGAAACAGCTAGCGCACCAGCAAAATCAACTTCCAGTTTAGGTAGAGGGTCGTTACTTAGTCGAATTATACCTCCTAGGTATGTATATTAATAAATAAATTGTCTGAAATACAAAAACTATCCCATATCATGGTATACTATAATTAATAGCTCTTTCGTTACATTTCAACAACATAAATATAGCAGAGTACAAAATTAAATAGACACCCTCTAAAATTGAATAACTTTTTTAAAAATTGGAATGTATTTTCCCAGTTAGATCGGTTTGTTAATATTCTCCTTGATTACAATAATTAGAAAGTGTTTTCAGAAATGTATACCATAATATGGAATAAGATTTGTTATAAATTATAACAAATAACTTATAATTAACACATTTTTAAAATTGTATGAAATTATTGGACAAAGTATAACTTATAAAGGACACAAAATGACTGCAGATGTTTATGCAATTTGCAAGTAGAAAGAAAGTGGAATCAAATAAAATCTTGTTTTGAGCAGTAGTAGCCTTTGCAGATCTGAATCAAACAAAAATCGTACTAAACTCTGTCGAATTTTATATTCTAGCATTTTTTAAAATTTTCAGGAGCCATAAATGCATAAAGATCCACAGTCTAGTTATAATTAACACATTTCTAAAATTGCATGAAATTATTTGACAAAATATAATAACTAGGCTGTGGATCTTTATGCAAAATAAAAATATTCTGCATCGATTGTGGTAAGCAGTAGTTAAATAAAAATTCATTTCATCCGTTAATAGTCTTATTATGCTGAAAATAACATAACAATATTCTTAAATTTTTTTATATTTTTAATTGTTTTATATTTCATGCAGTCAATTTCTTCATAAATGCATAAAAATCCGCAGTCTAATAATAACTTAACTAAAGGGCACAAAATTAAAATTAAAAATGCACAGTGGTAGACGTGTATGAAGATTTTGAAGCAGTAAAAAGAATTTACATGCCTAAATTCTAGCAATAATGCACATTTTTATAGATCAGTTCCTCAAACTACCGTTAAACCAAATATTCCTGGACCTCCTGTCGATACAGCAGGAGTATTAGGTAAATTATCGGACATAACGATTGAAGAAACAGTCGTTAGTTCATCGGATGCATCATCATTCCAACCAATTAAACTAATTCCTCAACAAGGTACAGGTGGAAAACCGTAAGTTAATGCTTGTGTACAGTTTTCCTAATATCGATTAAATATATTAACAGATAAAGTAAAAATTAATAATGATTCTTTAGGGTACAATTAAGTGCAAACTTTATAACTGTGAAATTAGATGGTAACAAGGGATTGTATAATTATGAAGTTAAATATAATCCCGACATAGATTCTAGACCACTTCGTAGGAGACTCCTTAATCAACATACAGAAGCATTTGGACGAACAAGAGTATTCGATGGCGTTACACTATGCTTACCTCATAAATTAAGTCAGAATGTAAGTAACAATCAATACAATCAAAACGATACATATTTACTTATATGGCATGCAATTTTTAGATCACAACTTTACAATCTACGCATCCTATGGATGAGTCGACAGTAACATTGTCTCTAATATTCAAGAAGCAACAAACTATGACTGAAAACATTCCATTCTTCAATGTATTACTCGGTCGTGTTATGCGAGCCCTTAGCTTAGTTCGCATTGGTCAACACAATTTTAATCCTAAAGGAATACATGCAATCCCACAACATAAGTTAGAAGTATGGCCCGGTTACGTTACATCTATCAGTGAATATCAAGGAGGCTTAAAGTTGTGTTTAGATGCAAAGCATCGTGTTATGCGTACAGAAACAGTTCGGGACATCATGTAATAACTAGAAATCTTCTTTTTTTTAAAAGTATTTATTGTTATGTGTGAAAGTAATCTAATAATATTAAAAAATACTATCATCATGCAGGCTTCATTTTGGGAATAAGCCAAATTTTAAAGAGCTTGTTATGAAAGAAGTAATTGGATTATCTGTATTCACAAGATACAATAATAAAACGTATCGCGTTGATGATATTGCGTGGGAGAAAAATCCAAAATTTATGTTCGATAAAGGGACAGATAAAATATCTTTATTAGATTACTACAAAACGCATTGGAATATCCAAATTCGTGATAAAGATCAGCCGCTATTAGTCCATTGCGCAAAAATTAAAACAGCAACGGGTGAAGTAAGTAATTTATTTCGTTTTGGTGATACTTTATGATCAGAGAATGTAGAATGATAATACAAAAAATTACCGCTTCGAATATTTTCCGAACTATAGAAGTTGGAGAAAAATAGTAATTTTTGTTTATTAGCTTTATTATAATATGGAATATATTCCAGGCGGTAATTATTATTGATTCATTCTGTATAAACCATTAATTATTTACCAGTCACGTTTTACCTACAGCCCCAAGAACAGACGATACTTTTAGTTCCTGAGTTATGTTACATAGCAAGTCTGACTGACAGTATTCGTGCAGATTTTAGAGTAATGAAGGATTTAGATGAAGTGACTAAAATGTCACCAAATGCTCGTCGCGACGTGCTTAAACACTTTGTACAAGAAGTACAAAATAACGAGGTTCCCAGAGAAATATTAGCTGAATGGGGTTTACGTTTAGAAAATGATTTAGTTAACTTTACGGGAAGACTTTTAGGACCTGAGGAAATAACCTTTGGCCAAAACAGAACGTTTACACCACCATCTCACAAACCTGCAGACTGGGGTAGCGCAGTCTCTAGAAATCCTATGTTACGCTCGGTACGCAATTTGTTCTCTATAACACAGAATTTATAGGGGTGTGCGTCTCTAACAATTTGGGAACATTACGTTGAACACTATATATTTACATGTTTAGCCTGATTTAAATCAATGGTGTGTCTTACATTGTCAACGAGATTCAAGATGCACGCAAGAATTTGTTGAAATGTTTAAAAAAGTATCCAGGGCAATGGGTATGGTGGCTAGGGAGCCACGGACGATTTGTTTAAGAGATGACAGAACGGAAACCTATATCCAAGAGTTACGCAGAAACATACAGCATAATATAAATTTAATGGTCATTGTATTTCCCACAAACCGCACTGACAGATACTCTGCTGTAAAGAGGTGAGATATCCTCGACTCGATTGCCCAAATGATTGATTCCTTGTTTCGTTACACCTCAAAGTTGACATAATTCTTACTTATTTACTGAAGGTACCTGATTTAATTTCCGGAGAAATTTTATACGACGGTGTTGACTGAGGGAATTGAAGGAGCTTTTTATATTTTTATCATTGTGTATGTTCATGTTACACGACTTCATTTGATTATCGCTTATTGTTTAGATTGTGCTGCGTCGAGATGCCAGTGCCTTCTCAAGCAATCATGTCAAGAACTATTTCTCGTGGGGATAAATTGAAAAGTATTACGGAGAAAATAGCTTTGCAAATTAATTGCAAAATGGGTGGAGCCCTTTGGGCGTTAGCTATACCAATGGTATGAGCAAAGATTCATAGCATTAATCTCGTTGAAATATAAATAATTCATTTGATTTGGTTCAATTAGGATAACTGCATGATATGTGGAATAGATGTTTACCATGCAGGTGTAGGACAATCGACAAAAGGTAGTGTTGCAGGTTTCGTAGCAAGCGTCGACAGACTCTTAACCACTTGGCACAGCAAGATTTGTCTGCAAGGTCGTCATCAAGAACTAGTAGACATGCTCCAAGTTTGCATGATTTCAGCACTGAAAGCTTATTATAAGGTACGTGTCATTTAATATTTTCTCTATATTTTTAATAATACTTCATTCGTGTTTTACATGCTTAATGTTTTACAGCACAATAAACGTTATCCAGATCGTATCATTGTGTACCGGGACGGTGTTGGCGACGGTCAAATCGACACTGTTGGTAAATACGAAGTAAAACAATTGTTAGCGACATTTAAAAATATCGAACCAAGCTATCAGCCAACGTTAACCGTTATAGTGGTGCACAAACGCATCAACACGCGGTTATTTGCAAAATCCGTAAGTTCACTAATGGGAAAACAAACACTAACAACTGTTGTGCTGTTTAATTATACAAATTTGTGTCTGTTACTTTAGCCCAGGGGTTTGGAGAATCCAATACCAGGAACAATCGTGGACACATGTATAACTCGAACGAATATGTACGATTTCTTTCTGGTATCGCAGAATGTGCGAATGGGTACAGTGTCGCCAACTCGTTATATTGTTGTTTACGACAGTAAAAATATGAAGGCGGAGCATATTCAGAGATTAACGTACAAACTTTGCCACTTGTACTATAATTGGCCTGGCACTGTAAAGGTTCCTGCTCCTTGTCAATATGCCCACAAGCTCGTCTCCCTTGTTGGACAGAATATACAGATGGAGCCGCATCAATGTCTTTCCGATACATTGTACTACCTATAAGTATTACTTTCCTCTGTTCGCAACAACTGCCACACATACCACAAAAGAAATAGGAATAGATATATCATTATATTCATGTTTAGAACAGTACTGAAGTATTTGTACATATCATACACAAACACAGCAATAGTAAACTAAAGAACAAGTCTATATTTCATTTATTAAGTACAAACATTGAAGTTTTTATGTTCATTTCGTTAGGTAGGGATAAGGTAGGGGTTGTGCCAAAAACTTACATTGCCAATATTGATTTAAGATATCATGTTATTGATTTGACATATGTATCATGTTATAAATTCAACATATTTAGTTCTACCATACTATTATTTTTATTAGTATAGCAAAGTATAACAAAGTATTTATATTATCGTTACCGACTGACTAACTTATACTATTGTCATAGTACTCCGTTTATCGAAAGTGCCAATAAACTATTATTCGAACGCAGACGTATATAGTGAGTGTAAAATGTGTTCGTACACTCTTTAACACTGAACCTATCGAGCCTTAAAAGTAATTGGTACATGTTCTTTTATAAACATGACAAGACAGATTTTATTTAGATATTGTGCAGCTCCTATTGTAATATGTGCTAGATATCTATACAATTATTTCTTATGAAATTATTTTGATTATATCAATAATCGTAAAATAAAAAATCTGGAACCGGTCATTTTGACCGGTGATGGTAGGTTTAGTCAGTGCCGGATTAAGCCAGCGCGGGGCCCGTAGCAAATGTTATCACGAGGCCCTAGGCTTTGTACCAGGGCCGCTTGTATGAATGACCTTTTTTTTGTATGGAGCTGGGCCCCCCAAAGCGCGGGGCCCATAGCATTTGCTACTTCTGCTACAGGGCTTAACCCGGCCCTGGGTTTAGTGTTAAAAGCGAATAATTTTTACAAAATTCGACCAAACGAATTGAGCTCTTTTTTTAAAGACGTTACCTATCTTTCTTACCAAAGATTTTTATATCTTACACTGCCTATAGAAAAATGATTTACATATTACCAGTAGCGTGTTACCCTATGGGCAACTTGGGCAAATACCCGGGGCCCCGAACACAAGCCAAGATCCAAATTCTACGTTTTTCTCATAAAGTTATTTAGTTGGGGTTAGGGGCCCCGAAATTCTATTTGCCCAAGGCCCCAACTAGTTATAACACGCTGCTGCATATTACCTACTAAACTAATCCGTCTAACATCTCGAAAAAATTTAATCCGTTTGGTTCAATTTTAAAAAAGTTATTCGCTTCTAAAGGGTGCACAAACACTTTTTGATTTTGGTCAGTTCCCAAGCAAAGAAGTATTTTATAAATATATTTGACTATATTAGATCTGAAAGACGATTCGTAAACTTTTAATACTCTATTCCTGATAAATAGAGTACTAAATGTATTAGTTTCGAAATTATACAAAAACACTGATTTTGTTCTACTGCAAAATAAGTACCTTGTATTTTTCTAAGAATTTGTTGCAATATACTCATAAAAAATTTTCTTCGTATTTTATATTAATATATACTCGCTACTACAATGCTTAACCTGTGAACTTAAATGTCTCGATTCTTGAATCGCACACATAGCATAAATCGTGTATTTAAAAAAATGGTGTCTTGGTTGCTTACGAACTCTGAACCTCGTGCATGAACATCAAATGTGTTTTAGCGTGTTAAGAAACGCGTGCCTCACGTCGATTTACATATTATAACAGGACTAGTGGATTGCAAGGGCTAACTACGTCGGTGTTTGTCCTTTAATTCCATGCAAATTTCACACACGTCTATGTACACTTCTACGATTTGTGAAGGTGTCAAAAATCACTTTTAAAAATTACAAATATTTTATTCATCTATTATTGACTATATTAGCACTAGAAGTACCGAGCGATCGGAGTAAGTGAATTTTATTTTAATATATATAAGTTACACAAATACATTTACCAAGATTTGAAACGAGTTTTACTGCATACTGAATAAATCCTTACGGAAACACTTCGATGTACACTGTGGTAATTCTAGTGTCAAGAATTATTACTACAATCAATTAATTGTAGTATCTTTTATGTGCTTACGCATGTGTGTAGAAACGGCCCTGCCGATGAGAATTCAATACCTAGAACGACGCGAGCAAAATGCGTGTATCCGTAGTCGTCCACCTTGACTTGAAAGCACGCATATATATGTTCATGCAAGCGCACGTCTCTATGTTACAACGCCCTACGTCAGTGTGAGATATTAAAGAAAACAGTGGCGTAACAAATATTGAAAATTGTAACACAATCTAAATGGCACACACACGTTTCCAGTTATGTTAATGTTTCTACCATTACGTGGCATGTTAATCGAAATATGTTCGTTACTAATAGCGTATTACGTTCTCCTTAACTATACAAAAATAGAACGATTCTTTCAAAATTCGTAGAGCTTACTTTATGATCGAAATATTGAAACTAAATTGTATGTTTATATAAAAAAATACTAGATAACAATAGGTTAAATGAACAATACGAACTCAAGATAGTATGTTAAAAAAAGAATGACTCAATGAACATAAACAAATTAATACATCAAATGATACCTAATAAACAAAATAGCTTCATTCAACCAGAAAAGAAAAGATACAAAAACATTTTATTTTACTTTGTATCGTGGGCGTGCATAAAAAATTCTTCAACTTTGAAAAACATTGTATCACAGTAAACAGGATGACTAAAATAGATAGATAATTAGAGCCGAGTACAGTTAAAAATAACAATGTTAAATAGTAAACAGTAAAGTGATTACATGTCAACTGTTCTGAGCACGACATTGAACTTCAAGAAATAACAACATTTCAATTGCACAATCTGATGTTTCTCGTACCGATGGAAATGAAGTGGGGGAATACTAAAGGAATGAGGAAGATTTTACTTGTTTTTAGTATTTTAAATTGAATATATAACTAATTGTTTACTATCGAATACTTTAAGCCTTTGAATCTTATTATTTTAAGGTACAAAACAAAATATAATACTCAGGATCACGTTTTTGCCATTTATAATTAATAAATGATTTATAAGTATGATAATGTCATGAATTTTATTTATAACTACCAGTTTCAAATATATTTCGGAATTATTATTCCTATAGAAAGATATCTTAATAGGTCCAAATTTACTTTAATTTTGTCGCGTTGCACGTAATACAGTCGAATGTCGAAGTAAAAGCGAAAATTTTCGTGTCGAAGAGATTTTGTCTACGAAAATTCGGCTTATAGAGGCTTTATACGATAATTAACAAATCTGTGCATATTATTTAAAAAAGTTATTCCTTATTACTGACTGCAAATAATCGAAGATCATTTCAAGTAAATTGGATAGAACCATTATACTTACAAAAATGAACTCCGATTTCCAGAGACCGAGCTTTTTCCGAATTCGAGTTGCATAGGTGAGATAACAATATAAAAGGTAAACGTGCATTAACACATTAAATTCAAATAATAACCACACATGGAGTATGAAATATTGAAATATTGAAGTATAAAGATGAAATTTCAATTTCGCTTTGTAGGGAGGGAACGAAGAATAAAATAATATAACACAGAGATTATAATTGTGTTCCGTTTCGGAAGGGCTGGGTGCGTGTATAATTAAGATATTTATTTCCACGACAATGCTAATGAAAGAATACAACTCCGAACACTACTCCAGAAACGTGACTACACACGATCGGTGTTTTATTGTAACAATAGTAGGGATCAGATATTGGAATATCTTGTTTACTACTTACGCTGTTCGAAAGGTGCGTTTTCTGCCACGGCTCTTATCATCAATAACTTACATTTCTCGGAAGGATGTAGCGCAACTTGAATGACCTCCGGGAGGATCCACCGCATTGCGGTGTTTAGTCGACACGATAGTTACGCCACTGCGAAGGAGAGACAACCGCATGTGTACGTAAATACGTTCGTACGTATGTGTATTTACGGTCGTGGCGTATCGCGTATCGAGTCGCCGCCATTCGAGCGGTTAGCGCCTGCGTACATCTTGTTTACAACTGCGGAGAGCTTACCATACACATGACCTTTACAAGATGGACATGAGCGCCTATTTAGCTGTCTACGCGTGTGACGGAAAAAAGTTCAAAATACGTGCGTGTTGTTTGTGAACGTGACCGTGCACAGCAGGAACCATCGGAAATCGAGTGAACCCTGCCACGATTATTGTTGTGAGAAATAGTCAAGAGTCAAGCCACAGGAGAGGTTCGTGATCGCAAGTGACGCGGTATTTGTCGCTCGCACGCGGGCGGGCGGAAGGGGGACGGAGAGGGATGGTGGGTACGAAAGGAGACCGAAATTTTTTACCTCTCGAGCAGATGCGATTATCATGAAGAAATTTCGCGCGTGTCCGATCGAGCGATCGTGGTCAGGAGAAACCGTGCACGTTGCTGTAAGGTTATTAACAGCACCGTGAGCCTCTCCGTTCGTCCGTGTTTCCTTCCTGTGTAAAGTGCTCTCGGGACACAAGGGGTGTGGGAAGAGAGAGAGAGAAAGAGAGAACGAGATAGAGAGAGAGAGAGACACAGAGAGAGAAGTGCGTATTCTCTCGCATCGACCTGGAATGCAGCCTGGTGTTTTGATGTGCCTAGCATTGCGCATGAAAAAAATTCTCCTGCCCTTGACAATAGCCTATTTACTCGTAGCGTACCGCCTTTATAACGCGTCGACCAACGATAACAAGGGTTCAACCACCCACCTGCGTGTGCGTCGCCTGCGTGTCCCTCTCTTTCTCTACCTCTCTACGTATTTCCTCTAAACGTACTCGCAAACGAGCAAACAAACGAGTGGCCAGGAACGCGCGCGCGCGCGCACTCTCACGTTTCCGCGTGTGTTGTGTGTACACGTGAACACGCCCGCGTGTGTCCGTCTCTTCTTCTCTCTCTCTTTCTCTACCTCCTTGTATCATCGTGTGTACAACCGTTTCTTTGTATGTGCCGCCAGCGGTGTGTACGTATACGAGTCAACCATTGTGGACCACGCAGTAAATTGTGTTATTCGACGCGATAAACAGGTGCACGAGCCTTGTAGCCCAGAAAAACAATTCTCGGAGGTTTAACCGTTTCACCTGATAAAGATATAGCTACTCGGGCGAGAGCACGCAAGAGAGAGAGAGAGAGAGAGAGACGTAAAACGTTCGGGGAATATTGTTCACCTTAGACCGAACGCAACCCGCCTTCGGACACATACACAGTCCGGAGTCCGGGGTCACGGAATTGTGGCGGGCGAAATTCCAGGAAAACGTGTGTGACAGGTGGAACCTCGTGAACCGCCATCGCGGTGACTCGAGCGCAGATATACCACCGTTCGTGTTTTCAAACGATTCACGGACGATAAACGATTTGCGACGGCATCAACGGATTTTCGGGGATCTATGAAACATCGGCGAAACGTGTGCGGTTTCAGTCGATAGCGTATCCTCGCCCTTAGCGCACCGTCTACGCAACGCCCTTAGTACACGTTGAGTACACATGCACCGTGGTGGCGTGTTATTGCTTATTTACCCCCGACACGTGCTTCCACCGTTAGCGTGCCTCGAGTACAACGATATCGACGGCGACCTTTTCACGATAAAAGCCAGCCACCAGACCAGGCCGACACGTTCTACGTAGTAATAAGACAATACCAGAGATCGTACGTATGTACATACGTCCCGCGAGTTTCGAATAATCCTACTCCACCCCCGAATTCTCTACGGGCATGTGTGCGCGAAACTTGCGAAATTGTATTCGTCGGACTGCATCGTAGTCGGAGAGACGCTTTTCGTTGCGTTTCTCGAATAAAAACGGGAGTGTTTCGACGGCGACCGTTCCACGAAAACGAGAGAGACATCCGACAAGTTGTACGACATTGTGCGTAACAAAACGACACAACGACGGGGTCGCGGGAATTTCGAAAATTCTTTTCAACGAATTTCCGGCATGTGCGCGAAACCTGTGAAACGTCGTTGGTCCTCGAGTAACAATCGTCCGTAAAATTGAAGTGTGTGCCCCCCCCCCCCCCCCTCCTTACCGTAACGATCTATTTCGAAAAAACGTGGACGGGTGTCCGCGACACTTCTGCTGCTACACGATGAACAATCAGGATGTCATATGTTCTGGCACGAGACGTGTACGATGAATTGATCAGCAAACGACGCGACGGTACCATGTAAATGGTACAAAATAGTGTCACTTGAGGACTCGCGAGATTCTTCGCAACGACGGCCTTTTTGGTCGTTACCGCGGCGATGTCTTCGGGCAGGGGTATAGTCTCCCCTTCAGGAGGTCCCGTTGTTCGCTGCGGACACGTAAAGAAACTGAAAACCCAAAAGAAGAAATTCTTCGTTCTGAGAGGCGAGGCGCCAGGATTCCCCGCCTGCCTCGAATATTATGATAACAAAAAGAAGTACGAGAACAGGCAATCGCCGAAGCGTAGCATCCTGCTAGACAGCTGCTTCAATATCAATAAACGCGTGGACACCAAGCACAAGCACGTTATCGCGTTGTACACGAAAGACGAATGCTTCTGCCTGATCCTCGAGAACGAAAAAGAGCTGAACGAATGGCTCAAGGAGATGCTTTTACTTCAGAGCGGAGATGTGCCCGATGGAGAGCAACCTCGGCCTATATTTGGTAATGCGCTATTAGGGTTTGAATTAGAATTAGACCGCATATTGGAGACGTACGTTTCGCGCGTCGAGAATCTTCTTCCTTTCGAGAAACGTTCCCCTCGTGGAGATCTTTCGTAACACGAATCACACCGAAAACATCGATGTTTTCGTGTTTCCGACCTGTTGTTTACCTGCCTTTTTCTGTTTTTCTTTTTATTTTCTCGACAGTAGATGTGAACAACGATTTTTCTTTCGAATGACGATATTAATATCAATTTATTATGAATTCATGATTTCTCAGTCGAAAACAATGCAAATAAATAAGGATCATATATTTCTTTTGTTACTCGCGTATTGTAATATTGGAAATATTATTGATACATTATTCTCGAATTACTTTTAATTATTCACTAAAATGATTGAAGAAGAGAAATTCTCAAGTTGCTTTCTTTTCTCATAACGGATACAAACAATTTTTATTTTGCATGAAGATTCTCGGTCTAATAATCACAGATTTGACAGATGTCATCCATAAAATCTAGCAGACTATCGAGACTATTTGTATTTACAATAGCATAATTACACAATTGGGTCATACATTTGCAATGAATAAGATGTGACGAATATAATTGGTTTCGCAGCACTATCTTAGATATTATCAATAGATTGCGGATCTTTATGCATTTATGGCTTCTAAAAAGTTTCAAAAAATGCTGGAATATAAAATTCCACAGAATTTAGTACGATTTTTATTTATTCCAGAACTACAAAGACTGTTTCCATTAAAAATAAGATTTTATATCATTCCACTTTCTTAAAGTTTGTCTTGAAAAATTGGAATGCATAAACATCTGCAGTCTAACAATGAGTATTTAGTTATCAATGTAGTTACATCTTCCATTCATGTAAATTTCTTTTCCATGTACTACTACTGAAGATAAGATTCTACACGATTCCACTTTCTTAAAATTTGCACAGTCTAATTTATCAATTGCAGCGAGATCTGAATGTAATATTTTATTTCAGAACACGTATGGCAAGTTACGATGCAGAAAAAAGGACTCGGCGAACGAAAGAATATTTATGGTCCCTACAGGCTATGCTTAACTGATAGAATATTGAGTCTGGTGAAAATTGGGGAAAAGGATAGCTCAGATTCCCTTGAATTTCCTGTAAGCTCGCCGTCTTAATAAATGACACAGTTTGGGAGGAACTATAAGTAATATTATATTTTGATTTCATAGTTGGTATGCATCAGACGATGCGGGCATATGGACCGCTACTTTTATATGGAAGTAGGTCGTTCAGCGGTTACCGGTGGTGGAGAATTGTGGATGGAGGCTGAAGACAGCAACATAACACATAATATGCACGCTGCTATCCTGAACGCTATGACTAGTTCTAGAAACAACAAAGACGATGTGGGACCACAGCAAAGAATGCGTAGCTCTTCTGCAACCGAGGCCAGCAAACCAATCTTTGTCCAACGTCGTCATGCTACACAAAAGTTCCATAATTTTTCACCCCTGGGTAAGCTTAATGTTAAGAAGTTCATTATGCATCTTGACTTATATTATCAGTTATGGTCTACGTAATACCTTATCACGATTGTTGACCATATATATATATAGAAAAAAACACTCTTTCAGTTATGTAAATAAGTTCATTGCACTTTTATATTAGATTTTAGTGTTTTACTTTTCATTTTGAGCACTTAACAATTTAATGCGATGGAATATCACTGTACAGTCTGGGATTGTCCCCGAACAAATTCGTTTTATAAATCCGTGTGTACGTTTCTACCCGAGACATTGGTTTCTTTGTATACGATACCGTTAACTACATCATCTCTTATACAGTGACGAGCAAAAGTGTAAACACACTTCGTTTGTTTTACATAAAATGTGATAATACAAGATATTTTTCAATTGAATGATCAAGATTCGGTAATAATAATTATATGGTGAATGTGATAAACAAAACATAACAGTTTATTTTACAAAAATAAGGATCGGTAGCAATGTTTACAGTTTTGCACATATCAGAAACAAATAAGATTGTACACATATGCTAGGGAAATGAAATTGTCAAGAAATACTGATAGCCAACTGTCGTAAGACGCGTTTAGACTAGTGTAAAGGAAAATGGACGAAATATTAATTTAAAGCTTTATTTCGACGTGCACAATTAAAGTGCAAAACTGTAAACGTAGCTACAAATTCTTATTTTCGTAAAATATTCTATATATTGTTAATATTATCGAACATAAACTGTTATGTTTTGTTTATCACATTCACCATATAATTATTATTACCTAATCTTTATCATTCAATTGGAAAATAGCTTGCATTATCACGTTTTATGTAAAACAAACGAAGTGTGTTCACACTTATGCTTTAAAGATTTCGATCGAAACACAATATGTACAACTAGAAAGTCAGCTTCATTATAACACGTATGGGTTGCGGGTATTACAGAGGAACACAGGACGCACAAGGAGCAGGTGGAAGCAGTTCAGGAACAGGAGCAGTCTAATCAGACTCAGAGTACCTCTTCTTGCAATACAGTCACGGGTCTGTTTTCTGTCATTGTAGTTGTATTGCTTTATCTTCTCATGCGGGCGTTAAAGGGTGACAATTCAGGATAATCAGATTTCTCTGAGAATCATTGTTTCATTAGCTTAAACATATGTTGCCAGAAAATTCATATTAAGCTGATATTGTGTCTCTGAAGGATCGTGTCATTCATTTCTTCAATTTTAATCAAATGATGAAAAGTATTCTGGTTTTGAATTCTGGATATTGAAATATTTAATCAATCGAATCTCATACTGGTATTCGAGAAAAGTAAGAATTCGTGATCGTATAAAATGATTAGAATGATTTTATCCAATTCTATGTCAAAATTTGTAGGACTTTATCGATTATCCCGTAAACGCGAAAGATTCTAGTATTGCACAATATGATCCAATACTGTTCGCGGGAAGTGTGCGAACGAAGGATACCGCGTAGAACAGAATTGTGACCTTTGCACATTTTTAAACATTGAATATTACGACTCATTAAAACTTGATGTTATTTTGTTTAAAAAGAAAAAGACAAAGCACTTCTGCTCTCAAAAGCTAATACACGATCGATCTTCCATAGTCGAAAACGTTTAGTAAACTTTCGGTGATCATTTACAAAAGAGTACACATCATTGATTTCAAGCATCTTGAAATGTTCTTAAGGTTCAATGTCCCGAGTAACTTATACATACACCTGATTACCGTGCGGTCTTAGTTGAAAAGATATAAACCTATACATTTTCAATAGTAAACACTGTATTATTTCAAGGTATTTCCCAATCTACATCTCTAATATTCTTATCTCTGAGATACGTAATTATCATAGTCCACTTAATCCGAACCTAGCTTAGATCTGACTATGTGTTTTGTGGGTGGGAAAAAAAACATTGTTCAAATCGGAGGTGATAATGGAATTGTAGAAATATAGAAACAATTTAATTCATGAGAACATGACGATGTGAATTAGGTCTTGGTTAGATGTAACAATAGGTCGTAGTTGGACTTTTCATTCGAATGAGAAAACTATGAAATTGTCATAAATATTGTACGTATTAATCGTTATTGCTTTCTAAATACGTAATACGTGCTTGAAGTGAATGTACAGACTGAAATAGAAACAAATATGGTAATATTTGGTTTACATAAGGTTTACATAAGTACTGTTTATGTTCGCAATTCATACGAAATGCACAAAGTAAACAAATATGTACAGTTTGGATTAGGCACTTCTTCGCTCGTAAAATGTGCATTAAACAAACGATTCAATATAAAATATTTCTGCTTATTACATTTGAAACTGAATATAAAAATTTCATCAAGGTAATATAAGTCATTGTAGAACTATGCATTATCTTTAACTTATCAATATTACGAAAGCAAGAAATTTCTTCTTAGAATTGATTCAGTAAAGATTTTGTGTAAATATAATTGCACATACTTCTCTGGAAAACAAGTAATATTGACTTATGTTCTGTCATCCGCTTACCAGAGATGCACAAGTAAAATTACTCGGTTGACGTTGATTTGTGCGAGACATTTCAAGCGTCATTGAAATCGGCATGGTGTACCGTGTTCCTTTTGTAAACAATTACCGGATCTTCGTAACTGTTAACATCGTAAGAGCTAAATTTTATGATCAATATATACAAGGAAAAGAAGTAGTTGTATGCAAGTGAGAGCTGTGTGGTTTGCAGCCGTTGCTGGTACCGGGGCTGGAACTGCTGGGATTGCCTCGACTAATACCAACTGTGCCACTACCACTAGACGTCGTCATTCGGTAGCGAGTCATCCCCATTCCTTGAATAATTCCCAATCCATTCATGTTGCGACAACAAGTACAACTACAACAACAACCACCTCTATTACCATCACTACGACCGCTACCGTGACCACCACAACCACAACCGCGACAATATCCCATCAGAGAACCCTGTCGCTGCCCTTAGCTGCCGTTATTATCAATCAAATGCAATCATCTAAAAGATCAGTTTTACGCTGTATGTATTTTTATTTGGTCATACGATAAATCAGCAAAGAACTCTTTGTTTCTCTTTAAGTGTCTCTGCCTCGCTGTCTCCTGTTTTCTGTTCCGCCCTCAAATATATCTACTTCTCTCTGATCCCTCCGATCAGATCTAAACAGTCGCAAAACAAAAGCTGCCTAGCCAGATCGAATAAGAAAAACAAAAACAAACTACCTATCGCTGCTTCGTTACACAATGTTCTGGTTCTCCGCGAGTTTCTCGCGTTCTGCCGTAGACGTGTCGGACGCTTCTTCTCGCATGCGATATTGTACATGTACAATATATATATATAATATATATCAGTTGCACGACAAATCATAACAAAGTTTCGCTTTGTTTCTTCCGTTTCTTCGTCGCGGAACATCGGCCAGCGGAACAAACCCGCCGCCGCGTTACTTCCGAACATTGTTTTACTTGCCTTAATTTTGTTCTATCCGTATGCGACACTTTCTTCCTTGACTGTTTTCTTTTTGCAACGCCTTGCGCATCGGTTACGATTTTATCTGATTTCTCCCGGCGATTTTCGAACCATCTTTTTTGATCATTATCCACTGCTTGTTACCCAAAATATATGTATAAATGAATAACAATACTGTGTACATGGAATATGCCTACATATATATATATATATACAAGTTTTTTCTATGGAATTATTTGGAAATGCAAACGAACTAACCGCTGCTATGCTGGGAGGATGGATGTTTTTCAAATTTTGTTGCCTTGGGCTATGTGTTCGCGGGATTCTGTGACCGACTGTTGTCGTTTTAGGTCCGAACGGCCGTGACAGATGCGACAGTTTGCCGTCGAGAGCCCGCACCACCAGCGAGAGTCATCCCTCAACGGTACTGAGTCATCCTAGGAATACTCATTTCGCGCCTCACATACTGAGACCACATTCGATGTACGTGAGAGGCCTCTCTTATTCACCGCCGATCACCTCGATGCCTATCAGTCCTGGCTCCGTGGCATGCTCCACGGATTCCGCAGGATCGTCTCTCTCGATGGACGACGGTGGCGAAAGCGCGCTAGAAGAGAGTACGGTGTCGAGATATGGACACTCGTTGACGCCTGACGAGCCGGTCATACTAGAGGAGAACGGCGACGATTATGCCGCCTGGTCCATATCGCACTCGCATAATAAATATTCGCCGAACTTTAAATCTCATTCTCCTTCCCAGGTGGGTGAAAGTGTTCGCACACGATTTATGTACTAATAAGGGATTTCTGTACAATGTATACGCGGTTTAACGTCTGCAATTTTTGCTGTCTCTCTGGCAGCAGAGTTCCTATATAGATATGTACAGTCCTTGTGGATCGAGTCCTGGCCGCAGCGGAGCCTACATGCAAATGAGTTCAGGAACAGGACACTCGCATTCACGAGCGTCATCCTTAGTTGAGGAGAGCAACACTTTACCAGAGGGTTATGTACCTATGGCGCCCGTTGGAAACAACGGATACGTCGATATGGATCCTTCGCATAGTCATAATGGCCATTTTCCGGACGATATGTCGCAACACGGTGGCAGTAGTTGTTCCGTCACTTCCGGTACGCCTAGTACGGATTTACGGTTCTCCGAATATCATTTGGATAAGGTGTCGAGTTTTCTACCTCCTGGAGATGACTTAACTAGGCCAGTCAGAGCCTATTCCATCGGTTCTCGGCCGGAACCTTCAAATAGGCATCGTAAAAATAGGTATCAAATTCTATATATGTACGGCGGTCAGTCAATACGTAAGTTACATCACCTCTCTAAACGATATTTGAACGCATGAGACGTACTCTTTGATAGTAACGCAAAGTTACATTCACCTATTAATTCTCAATGTAGCCCCTCAGCATCTGCAATCACTTGTCGTTATGATTTCCCGACACCAAGTTAACGCTTCTCCTACAAGTCTTTACTTAACCTTTGGAGGGCCACTTCAGGGACAATCGGGTCCCATGGAAATCACCGGCACAGTTTTCATCGACTCCAGATTTGACCGACGATAACTTTGGCCGATGACGTCTTTAGTTGACGACAGTATTATTCGATATTAACATCGTTTGACAATAACGTTAGTCGACTACGTCTAATTCTATTTGTATATGTATTCATGCATATACATAAATTTGTATACATCTATTTTTCGTCAAGAAAATTCAAGTTTTTAATGAAAATATGCCGGCCCTCTAAAGGTTAATAGTTTTCTATAACTGAAAGATGATTCAGCGTTTTGAACAAGCAATTTCATTCGTGAGAAAATAAGTTTCCTCGAATAATATAATCTAATAACCTTTTTTGAGATTATTATTTAAAAGAACATGGTTAAGCTTCTTCTAAATATAGCACAGACATTAATAAAATCTATTCATAGGCTTCTGATAGCTGAAGCCAGCGGATTTTTATGTGTAGTATCTTGTGAAATACAAGAAAACGTTTGCATTAAGAGAGATTACTCATTTTTGTCGTAAATGCATAAAATTCGCGGTGTAAGTAAATAAATAGTATTAACAAAAACTATAGATATAAAAATTTGAATGCGATCACAGAACTCTCCAAGCTAATTGAAAAAGTAATGAGACAGATATCGATACTCGGAAATGCATCATGTCATCAGCTCTACGATGCTATTTGATACTTGTGTGTATTATATATCTTTACTTTACCGTCAGTATTAATCACAATTCGATCCAGCTATCACTAGCGATCTCGCAACCAGTTTTACACAAGCGTGATATAGCGACGCACTACGAAAATGGAACGGCTACGGTCCGAGCAGCGTTATGCGATTAAATTTTGTGTTAAACTCAAAGAAAACGCGACTGAGACGTTTTATAAATTAAAACTAGCTTACGGAGACCAAGCTTTGTCCAGGGAACAAGTTTTTAAGTGGCATAAGGCATTTTTAAACGACTGTGAAACCGTGAGGGGTGCATCTCGTTCTGAAAAACCGTGCACAGACTCGCACTGCAATGTCAGTCAAGCAGTTTCTGACCACAAAAGGTATTGTTGCCCAAAAATAAAGTTATCTGAAAGAATGGACTTACACAGAGTGGACAACATCCACAAAGTTGTAACCTTCCAAAAGCAGTTACAATGGAAGAATTTCAGTATTGCTTCCAGGAGTGGGAGCACCACCTCTAGCGGTGTATAGATTCATTCGCAAGAGAACTATTTTGAAAAGTATAATGTGCATTTACCATCGGATGACACATAAACATTTTCATCGAGCTAGTCTCATTACTAGACGACGGATCTTTATGTAAAATAAGAATTGTCTGCATCGATTGCAAGAAATAGAAACTTAATTGAATGTTATTTCTTCGCTTAATGATTTTAATAGAGGACATATTGACATGTTCAAGAAAATCATATATTGACATCATAATTTTGAATTTCATCTACTCCATTTTGCTGTAAATGCATACAGATCCGCAGTCTACTCATTACCTTTTAGACCCACCTCGTAACTTACTTACTGACTGACCTTTGTATTAGTGTAGTGGTACATTTTTTTAATTTTTCCTTTTAACTATACAGGGTGCCCCACTAATTTGGTTACAAGGCGATATCACAGCTATTTTCCATGCTACGCGAAATGTCAAAAGGACAAATTATCTGGTTCGAAATGTACAAATTTCTGGCACTTCGTTTGAATGATGAAGTAGCGGAGATATCGCCTCGGAACAGAGTTAGTAGGATACTCTGTATAATTATTTTATAAGATACTACGAATTAACTTTTACTCGAAGTACTGTGGAAAGTGTTGACTCCTTTACACAATAAGAAGGAGCCATGTAACATGGAAGAAATTTACATGAATGGAAGATGCTTCTGCATTGATAACTGAATACTCATAGTTAGACTGCGGATGTGTAGGCATTTTCCAATTTCTCTAGACAAATCTTAAGAAAGTGGAATGAAACAAAATCTTATTTTTAATGGGAACAGCCTTTGTAGATCCAAAACAAATACATAAACTTTATATTCTAGCCTTTTTTGAACATTTAATGAGCCATAAATGCATAAGGATCCGCAGTCATAGTGTTCCATTGGGTGAACATCACTTCGAATTTCTGTGCATATCGATTTCTCTTATTTCTTATCTAGACATCGGCGCAATAAGATTGTGTCGTGTCTCTTTATGTGGTAGCACTCTGTTCTGAAGCTTGTAGTCGTTTTGTTGTGAAGCCTCGCACATTTTGCATAGCGTAAAGAAAATTTTTGATCTTGTTCTGTTTCTCATAGGGTGGATATTACTCAGCAAGAAGCGAGTAGAGTACGAGCATTCTCTGTAGGCAGTAGGTCGAAGAAGCCTGAGATTGGGAGGTTTGCGAATATGATAAACGCAGCAATGTCAGCTGGTTCTGATAACCCGAATTCCAGCAAATCGAATTCGGCGCCATTGTTGTCCAGTTCTTGGGGTCATAACTCTGGTTGTTCCGTAAACTCTGAACGCATGGAGGATTTGATGGAATTGGACTTCACGAAACCTAGTATTTCTACGACTTTCAATTCGTCGCCTTCGTCGTATTCGCAGTCACAATCACAGTCATATTCTTCTTCTACTGCCACTGACACCAGTTCCTATGTTGATATGTCCCCTGGACAACCGCCCTCGTCGAACATTGCTCCTTATGTCGATATGAGCCGCATAAATAAGGTACCCATGAGTTTAAATTATGGTAATGATCTTTTTTATAGAATCTGATAAGAAAGTAGACGAAACTTTAGATACAAATCATGAACGTAGTAACGAATGAAATGAGATTATATATAAACGCTAATTTATTTTAGAGAAGAACCATCGAATTTTAATGCTTCGATTTTTCAGATCAATCGTAATAACAATAATAATACAATCACTGCCAATCAAAATCATAGTCACATACATATATCATCTTCTGCTTCTACACATAAACCTATAATTACTACTTTGAAGCCGGTGGAAGAAGCAGAAGCGCCATATGTAAGAATGGATGGAGTACATGACGATTGGTCTCAAGCCAACGCAAGTCCTAAGCAAATTTCGTCGCCTATGCAAGAAGAATGCGTGCAATCGAATGGACCACCAGGTACAGATTTATGTGCGTTTGTAGTCATATTTATTACAACAGTCGGAAGAAAGTTCGGTGTTGTGGAAAATACTAGGGGTGGGATCCGAATTCGTTTATTACACATGTCCACACGTATTTGCATACACAGGGGTCTCTGGTGTGTACTGCTGTGGTATTTTAATATTATACACAGTGACGTAACGTCGAACAATTTACCGTGCTACTTGATCAACGAATCGTAATTAATTTTAGGTGTAACGAGAACTGCGCCAGTGGATCTTCCACGGCGGCCGCCTGTCGACTATGTTGATATGAATTTCAAGTCAAGAACGATCCTCGAACAAGATTACATGAACATGGACATGACTAACCGAAACAATCGCAAACCAACGCGGACAGCTAGTCGCAAGGAGAAGATACGTTCGCAACCGATTGCGATTCAAGCGGGCAACAAACCATTAAAAACGCCTAGTTTCTTACCCCTAAACGGGAGTCCGGAATCGGAAAGTTTAGCAAGCACTCCTGCGTCGCCTCCGCGGGCGACACCAACGGGATCCTCGGCAACCATCTTCCCGTTCTCTCTGAATAGTCCTCAATCGCCCGAGAAGTCTTTTGGTCATCAAAAAAGTAACGACGAATCTTCGGAATTGAGTGTCGCTTCCAAAAACGATCGCGCGATTGTGGAATCAGCGAATAGGGTGAATTCCATTTCGGCGACGGAAGGGAATAGCCTGCCGAAAGTAATCAACGATAGACCGTCTAGTCCTGCAGGAAAGGATAACCGAGTGATATCGAATTTGTTGTCTTCGCAAGATAGTATGTTGAACTCTGTAACGAAGAACTTCGCCGATTTGACCGTGTCGAAGCCCCGTTTGATAACCGCGTCTCCTAACACCAGTCCCACGTTGTCTGGGTTTAAAACCACGGAAAACACGGAGAAACAACCGACGTCACCGAAAATACTGGAGGAGACGCCGACACCTACACCTACAGCTACATCGAGTCCATTAGAGAATGAAAATTTCGACAAGCTACAATCCGAAGTGACAAATTTGCACTACGCTAGCCTTGATCTTCCTGAGACCGGAAGCGCGGCGCCGATATCTCCGGCGACTCAAGACAGCTTCACTTACGCTGAAATTGACTTCCAGAAACTTAAGCCAAATTAAAACGCCATCTTGGTTGCGAATAGCTGTGTCGGTGTAACGTGTCAGAGCGTGGCCGAGTGCAGACGATCGTTCAAGCCAGATAAATAAACAAAGTATTAGCCGCAGTGCCAGATTAAGCCAGCGCGGGGCCTGTAGCAAATGTTATGGCGAGGCCCTAGGCTTTGCATCAGGACCGCTCGTGTGCAAATGTAGCACACCTCTGCGACAAACACAATGAATGAGCTTTTTTTTAAGCAAAACTATCTGTGCCCCCGGCATAGACAGGCGCTCATGTATCGGCCCCTGTTTGTATGGCGCGGGGCCCCCAGAAGCGCGGGGCCCGTAGCATTTGCTACTCCTGCTACTGAGCTTAATCCGGCCCTGGTATTAGGCTGTTCGAGAAGAAATGCGAATTTATCTTCATATTTTTGGAAGATGAGACACGAAATACACAATCCGCAACCGTTAGTCTTGTATATACGAGAGCCCGAGTGTATTTACTTTTTTGGAAAAAATGATATTTCACACTCTCACTCTTTCCAGTGGTAAAAATGATTTCTTTTTTAATCGTTTAGTTTTAAATAGAACAAACGTACTTATGATGTGCGTATCTTGTTCTTGTAGTATAGTAAACACTTTCGCGTAGTATGACTCACTCTCGCGTCGAATCGAAAACTATTTGCGCTCGGATGACGCATTTTTTGCGCGAAACAGTAGAAACAGTGTTGCAATCTTTTACTATTTCAATAGTATGCGAGAATTTTCAATCACTCGACTCAGCATAAAGATATTGAGACGGATTTATTTTTTACTTCGAACAGCAACAATATCCACCACGCGATACTACTTTTAACACTTCGCGATCGGAGAGTTTTCTCAAATCACCTGATTTGAACGCATTTATTTATTATTTACGAAAATAATTATTCTATTTAAGCGGAATTTGCCGTGAAGTTTTATTCATACAGATTTTATTGAATTTTAGATCTTATAGGTGTTAATTTTTTCATGTCCTCTCAAGAGAACTATCCGAGTTGCCGTTTGGCGAAACCACTTAATCACTAGTTTAATTAGCAATTAAAAATGATGTGCTCTGTTCCAAAGTTTGTGAAGATATACATACGATTCTACGGGTTGTAACGGGTTGTAACAAAGCTTGAGAAAATATATAGAACACTAATGGTTATTGATAGACTGCGGATCTTTATGCAAAACAAAAATATTCTGCATTGATTGGGGGAAGCAGAAGTGAAATAAAAATTCATTTCATCCCCTAATAGTTCTTTCACATTGAAAACAACATAACGATATTTTCGGATTTTTAAAATCTTTTGCTGTTTTATATTTCAATTAGACTGCTTCGCAGTCTAGTTACTAATATGTTGTGTTTCATCTTTCAAAAATATGAAAGGAAATTCGCGTTAATTGCGAGACGGTAATTAACCTTCGGCAAACGTTCTCTGGACAGTAATAGAGTGAAAGAGAGAAGTGTATTTGTGTAGAGAGGGAGTTGATGGGATTCCAATGTTGATTTCTCCGACGAGTTCGCAACGTTTGCGCAAAGCAACGATCGTCTGCGCTTGGTCCGGCTACACACGTGTCTCCGGGTGCTGGATTGACTCGTTGCCTTATCTCTTGTTATTATATAACGAGCAGACACGGCAATCGATCGTTCTAACATTGGCTGATTTTTAAGGACGAATCGCCAGGATGTTGAATACGAACTGTACATAGAAAATTCTTCTTATCCGAAACATTGAATCATGATCGTTTTATCAATCGTATACAAGGTAGTCCTGACTTTTCGTAGGCCAGATTGGTGCCTATACTTCTGATTACGCGGTATCCGATGTTGTTTTCTTTTTTTTTTTATCCGCATGTAGCAACTATGTTATAAGAATTTTCGAATTCTTGATATTGGGTCGTTGATTTGTTTCTTTGTTTATTTTCTTTACTATTTCTTTTCTCTTTTTTTTATGAACTATTTGTGATGAGGAATACCGATATTATCTTGCGAATTTGAAATTTTATCTTGTTCCACTTGTGTTTTCTCTTGCTCGAATCTTATCGAACGTAGTAGGACTCTCATGCGAACGGAAAATGTTTTTTCTTTTTTTTTGTTTGGTCGAGGAATCTGAATAGTATTTATCGGTTATACATACACTATATATATATCGCGAGCGTATACTTTTTAGATTCTAGAGCGATTGTCTTAATTGTTATTGCTAATCATGTTATATTTTTAGTAAATTCGGTTGGAGGTCGTGCGAGCGCGATACGCTATCAGAAACATGAGTACTAATTAGGAGAGCGCGTCGAGCGGTGCGGATGTGGCCAATGTTGGATCGATAGAAGTCACGAGAGAGTTTCTATTTCGAACAGTTAGATGCTCCTCAATGCGAATTATAAATATGTGTTATCCACGCTTTTTCGTATATACATAAATTATAAATGACTGCAATTAACGGCGCGTTGCCGCGCGCACTTACATGTCACACACACACACACGCGCGTACACACAGTGGACACATACACACACGCATTTACAGGGTATTCTGTAAAAGATGGTACAACTGCAAAGAAAGGGAGAGAGAGAGAGAATGAGAGAAAATGATTGGTTGTGTAAAAAGAAAAAAAAAAGCAAAAAGAACTGTAACCAGTCTTACAATGTTGTTGCCGAGAGTAGAAGAGAAAAATATTTCTTAATATTATCGCGTTTTATGAGTTCGATTTTATGACATACTTCTCCTCGCATACAGTTTTAAGAATAGTTCGGTTATAAATTATATCATATCGTGTATATACATATGCATTGTCTTAAATGATGCTGTATATATACGTGTACGCGTATGTATGTATGTCGACGTGCATGCATATGTATATGTATATATATATATAGCATTGCTAAGTATATTAATGATGAATAAAGCAGTATATATTGCTGTTCTTCATTATACATATGATCCTTCTGATGTGATTCCTTCTTCTTTGAAGGTTTTTCTTTTTTCACGGGACGCGTTTATTGTACCAGCGTATGATAATGTTGTTGTTATGTGTACATTGTCAGATTTAAGATTATTATTTCGACTGATGCTAGAACTAACGTAAGTCTTTTATTTAATTCGAAGCACAAGTCGTCTTCTTTTGTTTCCTTTTTTTGTTGCATATTAACAGAATTTCCGTCCACTCAAAATAGAATTCGCGCTGTACAATTCCTTTTAGTTACCTCGGTGAAAAGAGTTTTGTTTGATTTTCAGGAAAAAAAAGAAAAGAACTTATTAACAATGTAAATACAGCATCTTCGAACTTAGAAGTTGGGAGAATTTTATTTTACGAAATGTAGATTGTACGACGTTATCGTTTTTACAAAATCTTCGGAATAGTGAATTTAAATATAATAATGTTACGTTAATGCCAAATAAGATACTAAATATCGTTAATACATGAGAAATCAGTATTCATTTTTCATTAGAAGGCAAGTGCATCCTTTTTCTAAATAACGGATCCATAAGCTCAAGTTAAGTAGATAACTGCTAGCGCATCGTTTCTAGTATTGTATCTATAATTTCTAAATTAATAATTATATTAATAATAAAAAAACGATAATTTATAATTTATTTCTTAATTGTGAAGGAATTTCTTTAAATGTTTAGAAATCTGCTTAAATTCTAACTTGAAAAAGTACAATATTAAAGGAGAGAACTTTGTTGTGAACGTTCTCGTAAAAATAATCATTTCGTAACTGATCACTTTTTTTTCTTCCTTAATTTAACACTTTATGTCGTAATTTTATATAATTTAGATTTCCAGTAAAAATAAAATTAAAACTGAAGCAAATCATTGTAATCAGTGTTTTATACAAATCATAGAAATATTTTCGTAATCGTTTAAACTAAAAAAAAATCATTTTGTCTTAATACAAGTTAATTATATGTGACTTGGTCTTTTAATGAAAATTTATGGACGCACGAAGTAGCATTTCTTTGATTAGTTTATAAAGATCAATTCCACTTTCACAATTGATTATTTTTATGATCTTTTTATAGATAAAAAGACAATAATTCTTAAAATATTAATAAATTAATTTATTAATACTAAAAATATAAAAAAAAAATTAATTTAAAATACTTTTAAAAATATCTGCTGTGTATTTTAGAGAATTGAATAAAAATGTGTACATAATCATTAAACAGTTCAAACGATTCCAATTAAGACTACTGTGTCCGCAAATCAATAGATAGTAATTTTTTATTTAACTTTTTACTAGTTCAAGTCACTTCCGGCCTTTACATTTACAGTATGATACATTAGGCCAGGCCATTTGATGATTTCGAAAGGAAAGGTAAGTGTACATAAGAACATTATAAATAATAATATACCGGGTGTCCAAAACCACCCCGTCCAGGTGTGTTAACTTCTCAGATAAGCATATTCGGAAAAATGTTTGGAATAAAAGTTGCAGGGATTAATGGAGGACATATGTCCATGACCTTGTATTTGATCTTCGGAACCATTTTCAAGGTTATTTGGAGGTCAGTACGTATTTTTAAAATGGGAACCCCTACTTATGACTACGGATTCTGAAAGAGCTCGAAATTTCACTTCAGATATGTACTTATGTACTAGATAAAAATGACTGCCAGAGGCCATAAAAATGAAATGAGAGACCCCCAGTAACTCTTTCTGTAGGGCTTTTTATAAAAATTGTTCATTACATGTGCGTGTTGCTCGGTTTAGAGTCAGTGAAGTACAGTAAATTCTTCACAAACGCAAAAAGGATGTACACGATGAACGCAAAAAAATATCCACTGTAGTAATCTGATCTCGGCTCGGGTATATCGGTGTGAACCACTACTAATGCGACGCAGAGAGTCGCAGTCGTCGGCACAGTTCAAAGGCCCGTGCGTCCTCACAATGTAACACCAATATTAAATCTCTTTTTTATTATTACTTATTTTTTTATGAAACTTCCACCAATATATTTGTGGCATTTTTCTTATTCAAATAAGACCAAACGCGATATAATTTCAACTGTATTTAGTGGTTTAATTCACGATGAACGTTTCGGGCGCAAGGAAGGACAGCGTATGGGAAAGAAAGAGACGCGGAGAGTCGCAGTCGCTTCTTTACAGGCACTGTCCTTCTTTACGTTCGGCTGGGCCTTCGAAGCTCAAAAAACTAGTCTACGATAAATGAAAACGAATCCCCCCCGAGGCTTTTGCGTTTATAGAGGATTTACTGTACTGTCTTCCGTTTGTTCACATGCCTTGTCTTGAATGTCATCATTCATTATCACCGTTACCATTATCGAGAAATGAGAAGGCGAATCCCGCACCCTTGTAATCCTGGATTAAGGAGTCAACTCCCTTAATTGCTTTACACCTCCATAAAACCGACCGGTGTGGAGGTTAAGGGAGTTGACCCGTATCCAAGATTGCAATTGAAATTAAAGAGTAGGAGACGCGCCTTCTCATTTCTCGATAATGCGAAGATGGGGTATTACAGTAGTGAAAAGCGCTAGACAAAAGATCCATCTAGTCCGTAGTCGCTCACAAAAGTCCTAGTTTACGATTACGAGGCGTAATTTGCATTATTCGGCAGCATATATAGCTGTCGCAGCTTTATAAAAATAACTACCTGCGCTGCTTTATGCTTCCGAATACTGATAATTACGCCTCGTAAACGTAACAATAGGATTTCTGTGGGCGACTGCGGCCTACATTGAACCTTTGGCTAAGTAAGTCTAGCGCTTTTACTGAGAAATCCCGTCTTTGCATTAGCAAGAAAGAGAAGGCGCATCGCGCACCCTTACAATCCTGCAAACGACAAAGCCATTTTCTTATATTCACAGACTTTACCTTCGATAAGTCAGAAATATAGAAATATGTATAAGAACAACAGAAGTACGTTTGTTATAATTTTTATGTTCAATTCCATCATAGCAAAAAAATAAATATCACAATTGTAATTATCAAGGAGTTGAAAAACGTTGATATTTGCAATTTTCGTACAATACAGTAGCGAAAGCTAGTGCACAGAAATTTCGTTGGGGTCACGAGAGACCCCAGTAATCTAATCGTACAGCTACGAAAAAAATACTACGACAACGGGTTAATTCAGTCTGTTCGATTATGAAATACAAAAGCGACAACAAGAGAACTTCCGTGCAATAATGAATTGCGCAGTCGCAGAGGAATCCGCGTTACGGATTTCCCCTTGCTAATGAAACACGTTCACGAGGGGATGTACCACGGGTGGTACAAACACGACTGTCAAAATACGGGCTCGTCGTGAACGTGTTAACCGGGAAATTGGCTAACTGATCCTTATGTTCTTGTTAGCGTCTCTTTTCCTCTGATTAACGGTCCCAAACAGAAATGGCCCGTCCAGAATCGTTTAATCCGGCCGTCTGCTTAACGTGTATGCCATCTAAACATCGATAACTGGAAAGTCACGATAAATTCCATTGACAGGGACCAGTTCTGCCGTGAATGTCGAGCGGATTACGTGCCGGCAGGCCGGAAAGGGGGATGAACCGTACGTGTTTACAGAAACTGTTAGAGTTCTATACGCTTGAAGTAGCCTCCCTACTGCGTTTTCCTTATTTGCACCAAATTGGCCCGTCCTCGCCGTCACGGACGCGTCAAGGTACTTAACTGCAGGTAAACATACCCTAAATCATGAGTTAGGATAAAGGAAAGAGGGCCAGGTCTACCTTGCTCCTCGTAAAATTGCCAGTATCGCGAGCACCTATTGTTGCGTCCTTGTATAGCCTTCCGCTTCTGTACAAGCAAAGCTTTTGTACCGTTTGCACTGTTCTCTTAGTTACGGCACAGGTATACGCATCAGGGAAGTCTGAACGTTTTTGCCGTGCCCAGGTCAGCCCTGCAACTCCCTCATAGTATTTTATGAAATTTCCCCTTGATCATCTTTTAATTGCCCTAACCGAATTACCCTAGCTCATGGGTGGCCAACCTGCGGCGCATGCGCCAAACGTGGCGCATTGAATGATTACAAATGGCGCACTAGATCCTTGCGCCTATACTTATTCTTTTGAAGTAGGCGCCATAACTGAATCCATCTTCATATTTTCAACGCCTGAGAGCTCTCAGTTGAATTTATACAGCCTTCTTACTCATCAATTCGTCGCAATTTTTTGACAGTTTACAATTATAATAGGATCGCCCTCTCGTCCAAAAGATCATTTCTCACTATTGTAGATTAGTGCTCCAATGAGCGTGTGTCTTTTCAACTGGCGCAAGTTAATTAATTTGGTTGCGCGATTGCGTTATCCCTTTTCCTCCCCTAACCGAAGCAGATCTTACCCCTATTCCTATTTTCCAACCGCAACAACGAACGTAAGAAGGTAGAAAAAGTGCTCGAGTTGTATGGCGCACCTGAACTCGTATGTGAAAAAATGTTACGCATGGTAGGCAAAAGATTGGCCACCCCTGCTCTAGCTCAAAGTTTTTACAGTTACCCGGGAGTTGTGCTAGGTTTGTCTGCATTTCTTAAAATGTGGGTTATAGCTATTGTCCGCAAGAGGAAGTATTCGATCAGGATCTTGGAAATGAAAAATGGTAATTCAGTCGGTGGAAAAAATCGAGTAGTTTTTTAAAGAGTAAACGTGATACATGGTCTTGAACTTCTACCAAACAAAAGAACACTGTCCTACAGTTGTGTGAAATATGTCAGTACAGCATCGGAACACTTTTCAATATTTCGAATGAGAAAGATGACAATGGAGATTGATCAAATAATTTCTTCAATGATTCGGGGGATGGTTGACCCTTCCTAAAATCAGTATCAAATTTTCTCACTCCATATTTCATAAAAAAGCGATTATATTCATTTATATATTAATATTTTCGTTGGGTTTTTATCGTTGCATTTGTCCTTGTCGTGAATGAAAATAAGGTCCATTACACTGTGCAAGAAGCAATTCTCACGATTTAAAACGATATTAGTTTATCACAGTTCTTCCAAGGTACATATTCAAAGTATTCTAGCCGAAGAAAAATAGTAATTACACTGTCCAACAGCCAAAAAGTATTTCGATTCCCACTATGCGATTCTTGTAGAGTTTTTCGCGCTGATTCCGAATCTGGCCTTAATTTTTCTCCTATACGTACAGTTTTTGAGAAAATGGAGTTTTAAAAAAAGACATATTTTTCAACTTTGAACAAATATTGTGATGTTATTATAAAAGATATTGAATTGTTCTTTACAGCAAAAGATTCCTTAGACTTTCCCGAATACAGTGATATATAATATTAATGCATTATGATTGTTTAAACATGTTTAAACAATCATTAAAGACGGAGAGACACCACTTTCGCACCAATTTTTGACGATATTTTTGAATTTATCTAAAAAAATAAGGGTTCAGCGGAAAATCGAACTATACCACGCGATAGAGCAGACTTTTATCCTGAGAAACCCCCCCTTGAAGTTTTTGCGAAATCGACGTTTTTACCGAACCAGAAAGAAAAATATCTTCGCCCGACATGCGTTGACGCCAGTGGCGCTCGGGACGGGATACAGCGCGCGACGGGATACGGAGCGGCGAACGACCGTTCTAGTGGTGAGCGCCACTGGCGTCAACGCATGTCGGGCGAAGATATTTTTCTTTCTGGTTCGGTAAAAACGTCGATTTCGCAAAAACTTCAAGGGGGGGTTTCTCAAGATAAAAGTCTGCTCTATCGCGTGGTATAGTTCGATTTTCCGCTGGACCCTTATTTTTTGAGATAAATTGAAAAATATCCTCAAAAATTGGTGCAAAAGTGGTGTCTCTCCGTCTTTAAACGTTGTTTAAACATGTTTAAACAATGATAATGCATTAATATTATATATCACTGGATTCGGGAAAGTCTACAGAATCTTTTGCTGTAAAGAACAATTCAATATCTTTTATAATAACATCATAATATTTGTTTAAAGTTGAAAAATATGTCTTTTTTTAAAACTCCATTTTCTCAAAATCTGTACGTATAGGAGAAAAATTAAAAACAGATTCGGAATCAGCGCGAAAAACTCTACAAGAATCGCATAGTGGGAATCGAAATACAAAAAAAAAGTTGAAATTTGTTGGACAGTGTTATTAAAGAGGTTGATATTCTGTATATGTCAGCTGTATTGCAATAAACATTTTCATGTTTGATAAAGAAACGTTTCCTGTTTTCTCATGAGAACGAGTAAATCTTCTCCACTTCTGCTCACCTTTTATTGTTCTAGAGGCTGAACCAATTCGTGCAACAATATCCATTTATGGGAAGACGTAACCACCCTCGAATACGGGCGAGCTGATTGCCGCTGAGCTGATTAAGGAGCGACCCGTTTTACGAGGGTTTCGTTGACATGTCAACCACCGAACTTTTGCTGCGCATGTACGAGATACGTGGGTGGAGCTGAAGTAGGCGTCGCGACGCCGGTGGCCGGGCTTCTATAGGTACTCACACGAAGGGAGGAAAGATCGATTCAGATATTTTCAAGGAGAAGAGCTACCATTGCTGCGGGTTCCACCATCTCGTCCGTCTACCACCAAGGCGTTTTCATTCTCTCTGTACAGATATCAATATATCGGCGATATTTATGCAACTGTGTCAAATATTAGATGATTGCAAAAGTTCGTGTCGGATTTGAAAATACAAAATAAGAGGTTACCATTTTCTACAAATTTCTTCATATTCCTAAGATTTGATACTTTTGTAGAAACTGGAGATGTCAGAATTTTCGCAATCATCCAATATTTTACAACACGATTCCAATCAAAAGAATATTAATATTTGCAATAATATCACATTTTTAGCTAGAATTTTCAAATGTTTCAGTTTTGCTTCATTTTATTCGATACACTTGCATAAAAATTATTCATTTGATCTAGATAGGTTAAAAAGATATATGTACACTACGCAAAGTATAGTGTAGACTTTTACATTCTAATAATTTTCTTTTATTTCATAAATATATTGTATACTCTTATGTTGTCATATTGCTATTAATATTTTTCGGATTTCATGCATTTTTGATTCAAATGAATACATATAAAATACTATATCGGTAAACACTGCAGTAGAAGTTAGGAATGATTACACTGTAAGTTATCAAAGTTGATAGAAGATTACTATTTCGGATAAAAATCTAGGAAATAGAGTATATTGTTGCATTTTGCTATAGTTAAACTTGCAACGTCTTTCCTCGTATACAGTTGCCATTTTTACTTTTGCATTCTATTTTTACTCTAGAAAGCTAGTTTCAAATATAAATTGTGAGCGAATATTCGTTGAAGCGTGTTCATCACTGAAGAATGTGAAGATTTTTCGGAGGAATCGATGATCATTGTTCCTCGATCAGCCATGAGGATGATAAAAGATGAAATGTAAACGATTAAGAAAGAAAGCGATTAAGAGGAATTGTTGATGATGTAGCCACCTCATGAAGATTAAGCCTAGAACAATGGATTGGCTAGTCTATAAAAGGGATGGCTCTTCACCAGGACCAGTTCAGTCAATGTTACGAATTCTTCCAATCATTATCGTCTAAAATCAGTTTAAAAGTTCAGTGTAAAATCAGTTTAAAATGAAGAAAGCGTGTTAATCCGCTTGTGTAATTGTGTGTGTGGTCAAAAGTGAAGTTTGTTAACCAGCTGGAACAACATCAACGTCAATCTCTATCTCTATGTATCTGAAATTCGATACTTAGAATATACTCTTGTTCATTTTTCACTTAAATCAAAACTTGAAATCATTTCTTAAAGAGTTTACCTAACTTCGATTTCAACAATCCAAATCCTCAAACAAGGTCACTTAGTTTTAAGAAAATTCTCAACTACCCGAACCGAAGCCGGTAAATGCAGGTAGGTTCGAAACTGCGTTTTATTCTCTATTCAAATCTTGAAATTAAACTATTCGTCTTTCAAATACGAACACTATAAATCGTCATTGCTACTCGTTGCTTCTCGACACCGCGATTCCCGGATCTGTGGAGGCAACTCTTAAAAAAAAGGTTACATCTAGAATCCGCACGAACCGTTCAACCCCCACTAGAATTTACAATGCAGCGCGTGGCCTGTTCCGACAGGGTCCAGGTGAAAGAAAGATACGCTGGATCGTTAGGGTACATCAGCAGGGCCTATAAGGCCGAGAAGGCAACGGTACGCGCTGCTACCTTACAGGACTTACGACCTTGGAGCCGTGCTGCCAGGCTAGAAAAGCCACCCACCGGCAACCGTTTTAATGAAAATAAGTAATCTCGCAAACAGGAATTGTAGCATCGTAAACGGACGCGCAATGACCTCGTAAATATGAAAGTTTCCTGCCGGCCTCTTGCATCTCTCCCTCTTCCTCTCTCTCTCTTTCTCACTTTCTTGCCCTTACGTTGCGTGCTGCCCGCTATTCACCGGGCCTGTTGCAGTAAACTGCAACGATCCCTGCCGAGAAAGTTGGGAAAGAACGAGCGGAGGATCCAGAGCGGGAGAGAGACAGATGGAGACTGTCGGGAAAAGTGGAAGAAGGACGAGAGAAGCAGGCACCAGAACATAAAGAAACGGAATGGGTATTCTGGACCCCATTATAGGGCCCATAAAACACCTTTCTAGGCGCGTGGCTCCAAGGCCGTGCCGGCACTCCGTCTTCTTTCGTCTTTCGACCCTTCGTTGCTCGGCAAGTTCGGTAGGTCGAAGATATTGGACTCGCGGCAACCCCATGTGCAGAGTACATGTATAAATTTTAGGTACAGCACAGCCTCCCATATCCGAGCTAAGAGGGATTTTCAAGTGTTCGATGAAATTATATTTGATTTCCACAAAAACTGGTATGTCTTCGGGATCTCTGATTACTAAACTGCGCATCTTTATGCATTTGTGGCTCTTAACACTTAACCCACCGAGCACTGAAAGCGATTAAAATGTTTCGGCTTAGAAAAATTGCAAGGCTCTATTTTTATTTAGATTTGGTGCAATTTTTAACGAAATGTGCTTGGATAAAGAAATTTGTCGAATCATTTTCCATGTAAGCAACTTCATAATTTCAACAATTGTAAAATGGAAAGTATGAAACCAGCCATTGACCGGCAATGGTAGGTTTAATATTAAAAATGTTCGAAAAATGCTAGGATATAAAATATGACAGAATTTAGAACGATTTCAACTTATTTCAGTTCTAAAGAGGCTACTACCTCGGGAAATAAGATTTTATTTAATTCGAGTTTCTTAAAATTCGTCTACGAAAATTGAAAATTGCGTAAACATCCGCAGTCTACTGATTTACCAATCTGAGGTGAAAGATGACTAAAAAGAAAAATCTCTGAAAAATCTCTACAAACACTCTGAAAAAAATGGCAAGATCGAAAGCACGAAAATCCTGAGAAATCCCCGAGGAAGATGTTCGAAAGAAAGGAGCGCGCGCGTCCTTGCAGGCTGCGTCGTAGAACCCGCAAACAAGCCTGCACGGTAGTTGCTCCCTGGTTTGAAGATCTCCATAGTATCCAATCCGTCAATTTCTCGAAGGGCATCGTCAGATGGGTATTATGACGGCACTAAACAGATTCGTCAACGCCACGCGACCGTGTCCCTGAGAGCTCAGGGCCAAGGACCAAGTCCCTGGAGTCCCTCGGGGAATGTCGTTCCTTCGAGCATCCGCTGTTCGCGTGCCACGCATTCTTCTCGAGGAACGAGAAGAATGGACGATGACCTTCCGTGATACACTTGTTCGGAATTTTGCGGGATGATCGGTGAACCATTCTGATGTAATAGTCGATCTTGTTTTCCAGAGGAGACGTCCTGCTAGGACCCAGGCTCAGCTGGAGGAACCGGAAACGCCGATTGTTTGCCAGTTTTGTCGTGGAACACGAACGTATACCATTAGCTGATCGTGTTAGGTTGCGCCAAAAGTTCTTTCCGTAATGCAGCGTTCGTCTTCTTTTGTCCAAACATTGTTTATTTATCAAGGGGTTATTAGCGACCACGTTGGTTTACGTGAATAGAATCAGTTTTAACTTGGGATGGGAAGTCCTGCCACACGCGAAAATGTATTAATGATTTCAAAACCAGCAAGCAGCCGTCATTCTTCAAGGATGGAATTTATAATTTACCCATCAGGTGGGAAAAGGTTATAGAGAATGAGGGTGATTACTTTGAGACGTAATCTTGTATTGTATGTATGTTCTTTCGCGATTATCACCCGCCAAATTAATTTTAGGTGAATGGTTTCTAAAAATGAAAAAGCCGCGTTTCGTCCCGAGTCTGCCAGAAGGACTCGTCGACAAGGCTGCTCTGGCAGACTCTGCCTTGATCGCGTGGGAAAACGCGACGATTCTCAAATATTTTCGAATTGAAAAAAATGTCTGACCACGATTGGTGACAAGAAAGATCACAACGAACATTCGTTTCGTACGAGATTACGATTGCGGAAGCTCTTGTTCTCGATGTTGATCTTGATCGTAATTGTTCATTGTTCATGGGGGGAACATTTGTTTTTAATTTGTGGGGGAACCTTCTTCGCCGTGAAGAAAACTCCTAATCAGATTATGGGCTGATTTCAATGACGTTTCATTGATATACGCAAGGCGATGTGTTGATTGGGTATTGCCGAACGCTGCATTTCCCGTTCAACGCACCCTTGATGACTCGTCATCCTCCACGGCCGACTCGAGCAGTCTTCGGGTGAAAGGAGAGAGCCAGAAAGAGAGACTTACGATACGCCTCTAGTGGACGGTCCCTTGCGACCGAACAACTTATAAATATAATATAATTTTAAATTTGGAAAAAAGGAGAAAGAACTTATTTGCACACCTAATAGAATGGATTAGTCGACTAACCTCATTGGTCAACTAATCCAAGCGTGATGAGCCTGACGAGGGCCCCTGTGATGTTCGACTGTTCCTCGAATTGAAAAATCCTGTGAAAGACGAAGATTTGAGAACGCAGAGAAGCCATTTCCGAAAGACGACCTTCAGAAGTGCTTCCGCAAGTGAGAAGGTCGCTGGAAGAAGATTGCAGCTTTCAAAGTGGAGTGCATGGAAGGGGACATGGTCGTTTTGAGCAAGATTTTCCGGATCGTATTACGCCAACGTCCGTAACGTTGGGTGGTCCGTGAAGGGTTAAAAGAAATTGCAACGTTTCGCAGAGGAGCAAAGGCGGAATCATTGGCTCGCAATGTTCCTACTGGCTGGAAAGTACAAGCGCGAGTGAAGAGGTTTCCGCCGTGGGCTTGGACCCATAGGTAAATCGACTTCGGCGCGAGTTGCGCGCGTGTGGGTCGCGTGTTCACCGGTAAACGAGAAGGGGTGCCGGCCTCGGGGGTCGGAGGCCAGGGGTTGAAGTTATTACCGTCACAAAGCTACCACCAGATTGCCGTCGGGGCTTACGTAGCCTCTCCTCGTCTCGCTTTCGCCGCCGCTTTTCTCCCTACCTCGTCTCTCTCCTTCTCGCTCGCTTCGTTCGTATTCATGATTTAAATTCAATTGCCTTTTATCTGCCATCCTAGGTCCCCGAGTCATTGATGATGGAATCGCCGAGATCAGAGAATACCGTGTGCCTCTGTGTCTCCTATTTCTCCTCTCCCCCAACCCCCAGTTCTTCCTCTCTATCTCCGCTTCTTCGTGCACTCTTCCTCCTAGAGCGACATGTCTACCCCGAACCTTCGCGTACTTGTTCCGCGCTGCGACGAATTTGCCTTTACAAATTAACCCTTTGCACTATAATGCTGTGTACGAAGCCTGGATTGGTACTAATAAGAATCTATGCGTTAGCGTTTATTTACTTGTGTAACGTCTTACAATTAGTACGACAGTAATTGTGTTTTAGAGTTATTTAAATTGAAATATCTCCTGAACTATGTATTAACTTCTCGACATACATGGGTTAGTTTCCAAGATATTCCAGGTGGCCCGGATAAATTCCCCGCATTGAATATATAATAATTGTTAAATAAGTGCCGTGTTCTCGAGATGTATACTCATTAGCGACTCTCACTGTAATTATTTACAAGTTTGACAACATCCGGTAACGCGGAACACAGAGATTCTACCGAATTTGTATCAGAATCGCCAGATCAAGGGAGGCAGCACAGATTGAGGGGGAAAAATTATCCTCTCTTTGTCACTAGCAGATGAATCACGTGACATTGTGACACATGCACGACAGAGACGAAACGCGTCACGTGGGAAGGGGAAGGTAGAGTGGGGGGACAAGTCTTAATCTGGCGACACTGATTTGTGTGGTGGTGCCGAATTACAGAAATCTGGTCCTCCGAAGCGAAGAGAGCAGAACATTTCCGAAGGATCGTGAATAAAGGTCTTAGAAAACTCACCATGTATCCGTCGAACGTTCCCCACCCCGTGTGTCCGTATTTTATAGTACACTCGAGTGACACGACGAGGATACACCATGAACCACCCACGTGCTGTGGTCTTTGTTGCCGGACGCCCAGAAGCTGGTCCTTTTGCTAAATACGAACACGTTTCGTTACGGTGAACGGTTTTTCGAATTCGTCCGCTTAGTTTTTGCCCCGTTTCCATGTTCCATCGATGTCCAAAGGAGACTCTTGCAGCTCTCAAGTGGTCTTCTTTACGCAAACTGGAGGACCACGTGTTTCGATCACGTTACACTTTCGCCTTCACGAGTTTGGTTGTTCCAGGTTTATAAATATTATTTACCAGTTGATTTTCTACAAAAAAGATTCGATAATTACATTTAGACAAGCATTTAATATTTCTCGATCAATCACAAAATTAAAGATAAAGTTTTAAGGATAGAAATATACACTGCTGTGAAAAAAAAGAAAGTATCACCCGGCCATATTTAGTAGAAAAGCGTAAAAAATCAAATAAGAACACAGTAAGTTTTGAAAAAGGATTCCGCTGTTTAATCGAATAGTTCTGAGAATATGTGTTATTGCGGATTAATACTTTGAATGTAATAAATCAATCATTGTACAATACGACTGCTACATAAAGATATTGTTTATCACTTTATCTTATAATTATAACTGGGTGCTTCTTTCTTTTGCACAGTAGTGTATATACATAGTATATGTTGGTACAAGTTTTTTCTCCTGTCTTTGATATCTCACGTTTTTTTAAATTAATGAAACTTGCTGGAGAATGAAAGTTAAATACTGAAAAATTATAAAGATTTTTTTAAGAAAGGAGAGAATTATTTTTTGGTAAAATGACACTGACGGAGATACTACTGTTTTGACCGACTGTTTATGCGGCACTGAATGTGTTAGGGAACTTGTTTATACGATCACTGTTACGACGATATACTGTGAAAAATAGAGAAAGCTTAGTTACGAAAAAATAGAAGTTTAAAGTTTAGGGATTCAACCACACAGAAATTACGAAATTGAAAGAAGACAAAAGTATTGTGGATGCAAATATGCAAAAATAGTTCAAAGTTCCATAATGTACGATGTGAAAATGGAGAAATAGAACAAGCGAGAACTTTAAATAAATATGCAGGAATTATTTAGACCTGAAAATACACTAATAGTAAAATGAATGACGAAGTATTGTAATTCACCGAAAGAAAATTGTTGAAATACATTGCATCATTAATTAACTTTTAAAACTGTAAAGGAAAAGAGGTATGTATTAAAATCAAATTTCCATTTCATTAAATAATCTTTACGTTAAACAATCGAAGAGTAGTGAATACGTAGAATAGTGATACGATTCGTAGGTTTCTCAGTTTAATTTATGAAGCTACACGTTCTCAGAAAGGTAGATCCGAGTAACTACTCCTTCAGTCACCAACGTGTTAACGTAACCGATTGCTAACCTCTGTCGAAACATTCTTCAAAGGAGCCGCCACAGAGATAGTGTGTGAATGTCACCATGCAAAATCTATTGAAGAATATGTTTTGAGAAAGGCAAACAATCGGTCACTTTAACGGATAGTGAAAATGCAGCTGAATTCAAGTCGCAATAGAAATAATCTGAGAACTAAATATTGAACATGATTAATAGACTGTAGATGTTTATGCAATTTCCAATTTTTATAGACAAATTTTAAGAAAGTGGGATGGAATAAAATCGTATTTTTCATGAGAACATCTTTTTCTGGAACAGCCAATTCTATCGAATTCTATGTTATAGCATTTCTTGAAAATTTTCGTAAGCCATAAATGCTGCATAAACATCCGCAGTCTAATGATTAAACATTGAGAACAATGTAGATGCGTTCAATAAATCAATGATTTAAAAAATTGCGATGCTTTTGTCAGTTTTGTTCAATGAGTACCTACTATGAACATGTAATATAATTTTATAACGACATAAAAAACGCTTTTTGAGTTAACGAAGCAAAGAAATATTGCATAATAAATTTTATCAATGTTTTTATATTGAGAATTTTCAACAAATAAATATTTCTAATATATAAGTAATATATTGCTATCCTACCGGATTATTGTGATACTTTTTCTTCGAATATCATTGTGAAAGCTCATTAGTAGATCTTTATGCATTTACGAAGAAATTAAAAACTGGGTGAATATAAAACAGTGGAAAATATAAAAGATCTGAGAATATTGTTATGTTGTCTTCAACGTGATAAGAGACTATCAAGGGGTGAAATGAATTTTTATTTAACTACTGTTTCCCACAATCGCAAAGAAAGCTCCACGTGTAATTATGACCACTGTGTATCTGTTTCCATGTCCCATACAAAGCAGATTGTCTTCTCGTTCACTATGTTATATAAAGTGCATCTGTTCTTTGCAATCAACAATATCGGCAGTAAGTCCGCAATAAAACCATTAAGTGAAACACGTCAGAGCAATTCCATTATCAGTGGGGCAATAAACTGAACAATATTTGATCGCTGTTATCATACGTGAAACGAATTTTCAAATCTATACACTTTATCGATTAACGTCGTTTCCTCCGTCGACGACTACTTTCTCGAACTTCAAGTAAAACAATATGGACAGGTACGCGAGAACAAAAGAAAAGTTCAAGCGACAAGTTACTCAGAACTTGTCAAGCAAACATTGAACCAGCTGATGACATTATTTCTAAATGTAGTCACCTAAATTTCTCTTTTATTTGTGACGACTAGACTGCGGATGTTTATGCAATTTTCAATTTTTGTAGGGAAATTTTAAGAAAGTGGAATCATGTAAATCTTCGTTTTCAGTGACAGTAGTTCTTTGTAGTTCTGGAATAAATAAAAATCGTACCGAACTCTGTGGAATTTCGATTTTTTTGAATTTTAATTCGGACTGTCGACCGTTCTCTTCAAAAACCTCTTCAGAAATTCAAAAAATCTCTTCCGTTCAAATTACGATTTGCTTCAGAACGAAAAGACAACGTAGAAATGTAAATATTAAAACTGCTAGCTTGATTTTTCTCGAAAATGGACTTGGGCCACTTGAGTATAGAACAATTTGCTAGTGTCTAGACAGTTTTCGATTAATAAATATAAAAAATATTGGCCTGTTTCCGTTTACGTGGGCCACGATAATGTATGCGTTCGCCTTTCCTCGGCGCTAGACTAAATAAATAACCGTGCAGAAAGCTGTGGCAACATCAAACGAGATTTTCTAAACGACTGTTCTCCCAGTTGTAATTGTAAAATGACATATTACGGTGATGGCGTCGATAAATCGTGAACTTATAGCAACCCGGCGACGCATACAAGGAATTCAACAAAACGAAGAACGACACGCTTGCCTAGTTGCACGCTTTTCCTGTAGTACAAAGCCTCCTCGATCGATCGTCTGTGCCTTCCGACCAAATTAGCTCGACCAATACCTTGCAAAAAGAAGGGTACGACCAACGAGGAAACGATAAGAGAGTGCCCCGGAATGATTTACGTTGCTGGAATTCGATAAATGAACGGGTGTAATGATATGTTTGCCGGTATGGACACTTCTTTTTTCGAGAAACGATTATTTGCAAGAACGGGAAAAGCAGATATTTCCTATAAATATCACAGCAAACATTTTGATAATGTTTTTGAGCAAGTAACGTTCCGCGAACGCACTTTTATCGTTTGCATTCACGTCGGTACCGAAATATGCACAGTGGACCCGAATTAACAATAAACCTACCACTGCCGGTCAAATAACCGGTCTTAGATTTTTAATTTTGTTACTATTGAAATGATGACGTTGCTTACATGGAAATTGATTCGATAAAATTTATTCAAGCACGTATTGCAATAAATATTGCACAAAATCTAAATAGAGCCTGTCATTTTTGTCAGATGAAACATTTTAATCGCTTTCAGTGCTCGGTAGTTTTAGTGTTAATATTCAGACGCTCTAGAAAAGCCGATAACTTTTTAAATATTGTTGTATACGATTTGAACTTTTTTGGGAAGCTAGAGCAGGGTCACTGTAAGTTGACTTACAAAGTCAATTAAGATGACATTACCCAAGTGGCACGCTGATTTTAATAAAATTTATACAGGATATAGTTTGTTGAAAAATATTTCACAAATGTATTTTTTTTTTAGCTGTTCACATTCATGTTAACATAAATCTCAGCATAAAAAAATACATAGCAAATATCATTCAACAAACTATATAACCTGTATAAATTTTCTGTTCGTCTTGTGAAATATATTTTTCTTTAAAATGTGACATCCTAAATGAAATATAATTTGTAGATTCAACGTGTGAACGTACAGGAGTTTTAGTTACGTGTAGTAAATATATTTGCGATTACTCGAATAAAGTATATCTTCATTCGGTGTTGCTTTCTTAGAATGACAGAAATAGCTTAAATAAATACGACTACTGTGTACCAGTTGATATAACAGAAAAAAACGATTTATCGAAATTCTTTTCAGTAGTCGTCGGGAGTCAGGAGCTAGTTCGTGGTGTTGATATTTACCTTTTGCTATGCAATGTGCACCTACACTTCGCGACTGGAAATAAAATGCGACGTCTATTTTTATATACCGATATCTTATTTATTTATTGTAGCCAGTCACGAAGTCGGGAAGCAGTATAAAACGGTAAAAGATTTTAAAAATTCAAGAAGGTCATAATGTTGCTCTCAATCTAATAAAGTCGTTAAGGGATTAAATCAATTTTTATGTTATTCCTGCTTCCCACAATCAATGTAAAACATTTTTATTTTACAGTAAAAGATGTTAAAAATTCAAGGTTATAATGTTGCTTTTAATGTAACAAAGTCGTTAAGGGATGAAATCAATTTTTATGTTATCCCTGCTTCCCACAATCAATGTAAAACATTTTTATTTTACTTAAAGATTCGCAGTCTATTAATCACCATGGAAAGACACCTCGATACGACACTTCGCTTTTCCAGCATACAGGTACGTATCATAATTACAAGAATAAGACTCTTAAGTGCGTCTTTCTAAATAGCCTTCGATGTATAAGGGAATTTCGATAAGAAAGTCAAAGCCTTCACATAAAAGGAGCAGCAAAATCGGCGATAGTGGCCGGTATCGCCGATAACCGTGTGTCAACGTGAAAGGAGGTGTATATTGTGCCTATGTTTATTTTCCAATGAATTCTTCAGAAAACCGGTGGTCACGCATAGAGGGGGTTCCGAGTATCCGAGTGAAATGGTGCGACAGAACGGGAGCTATGACATCATCTCGGTGTCGACGGAGCCGATTACGGTTTATCTAAGGAAATAAGTGATCGTCGGGCCTCTTTTTCGTAGGAACGGTTCCAAGAACTCGCGTTACCGCAATATCGCGGCGAGCACACCCACATCAAAGTGCCGAAGAACTCTGCCATCGTTGAGTCCCGTGTACTTTGCACAGCGATAAGATTTCCTCGATACGAGTTGACCGTACAGCGGCTTGTGTGTATAGGTCAAGTATACGTGTCGCGTATGCATGTGAGTCCCTTCCACCGGAAAACCTTCTGCAATAAACTAATAAAAATTAGTCACCGGGATTGTCAGGTGGAGCGATCGACAAAGAAATAATCAGCTGGAGGAACTGTGGCTCAATTAATGTTAAGCACTCTGGCGTGCCAACCAACTTTCATTCACAGAATTAAAAAGTTGTTTATTAAGGCAGTAGACTCGTTTCCAGAATTCCAAGGGTGCGGGATGCGCGTTCTTATTTCTCGAAAATACAAAGATGGGATTTTTCCCATTATCATCATCATCATCACCAAAACTACCGAAACGACCGTATCGTCTACCCCTAAGCGAACCAACTATACGGTAAATACTAACAATTTATAATACTAATGTCCTAATAACTCTACGTATTCGAAATTTGTTGCTCAGAATATATTCTTGTTTATTTATACTTAAATGAAACTTCCGAATCACTAAAAAAAATACCCAACTTCGATTTCTACGATCCAAATCCACAATCAAGGCCAATTAGTATTTAAAAATCCTCATTTATCCGAACTGAAGCCGGTGAATGCAGGTAGGTTCTAAAACTGCGTTTTATCCTCTATCTAAATCCTTAAAATAAAATTACCTCTTAACACTCACACGCTCCTCAAGAATAGTTTCATAAAGGAGACTGGGATAATAATTCACCCATGTTTGCTCTACACGTGAAATCAACAAATTATGATCCATTTGTAACGTCACATTTTAAAGAAATACATTTCACAACGTAGACATAAAGGGATCAATGATTTTACAGTATGTGAAAATAGTAAATGGGTGAAATTTTCACCCTGAGGATCGTATACGGGTGAAAACGTCCACCTTGGGACGTAACAAAGTAATTAATTAATTTAAGCAATTCATTGGTAACTGGTTAGCCATTTAAATTTAAGTACTGCATGAGATATTATATCAATTTCATATCTATAAAAAGAAAAAAGTATATAAAATGGAATTATTCTAGCTAGGAAGAAATGTTTAATTTTAGAGTGAAAACAGCTCCGACTGCAAGGGGTAGGTAATTAAATATGTTGGTACGTAATCAATTACGAAACATTTAAGTACCTACTGTAAAAAAGAAAAAAATTATATATTGTAGAATGGAATAATTCTAGGTCGGAAATTTAATTTTTTTTAAATGTCCGGCTTTCAGACAGAAAAGTCCGGGGTTTTTGAGATTTTACGTTCGTGCTGGGTTCTCGATTTTGTAGATGGCAACCCTAGCAATGACCCAATACATTTCCGATTACGCATTCCGTCACACAAGGAGCACGCGAAGAACCTGCGATAGCAAAAGTTGAGCAGGCACCGTGAACCGTTAGTACGAAGGAGATTGCGTGCATATCTTGCTAGAGAAAAGCGTCACGCTGGAAGGAGTGATCCGATCGAACAGTGAACCGATTCAATTAACCCAGAAACACATCGAGTATCCAGTATCCAGATACCAGCGTTGTTGATAATATCAAGCGTCGCACGCATCTCGGAGCTGGCTCGTGTGCGAAAGGTGCAACTCGCTCGGCCTCGAACTTATCCCCCGGTTGCAGCCCCCACTGGAAACGCTTAGGAATTTATACGATCCAATATCTGCCGGCGCAATATATCACAGACAGTTCGAAGCAGAGGCGGGCCGGCTCGTCTGTGGACGTGGTTACGGTGCGCCAGTGTACACGGCACACGTACAGAAATGACACGCGAGCATAAAACGGCTTTGCGCCGATAGCGGCACGTTTGATGTGCCTTCGTTCCGACTACCTCCGGCAAAAAATCGTGAAACACACCGTCTAGGTGTCGTACGTCATGCCGCGCCGCGCCGTGTCGATCCGATCCGGCAATGCGAGCTTACCTCCGACCTCTCGATTTCGCGTTCTCCCGATCTGTCTCGCGTTTATCTCGATTACCAGCGATGGGATCAAGTTCAATATGTACCGCAGATCGAGCTGAGATGGCCGAAATAGAGAAGATTAACTATAACTTTTCTATTTCCGAAGGTCTCACAGTATTTTAGCGAAACCACATCTAACAAAGATAGAGGTCCCCTCTACATAGAAGCCATTTAGCGGTGCAGTTTTCTAAAAATAAGTCTTTTCAATATAAAACATCAAGAAATAAATTTAACCCTTTGCACTCGGAGCTATTTTAACTCGAAAATGAAATGTTTCATCCGACCTCGAATAATTCCATACTACTAAATATCTCCTCTATTTTTAATGGCACAAAAAAAATATTTATGGCATAATTTAAATGGTATCGAAGGAGGAATATCATAGAAGAACAATTTTTTTTTGTCCGGTTATTTTTTAATAGATTTTTCAAGGTCATCGTTTATTTTTTTCGGGAAAACTAATTTTTTTATTCCATCTTGTTAATGATTTAAGCATATTCAAATGTATTTTTTCAGCCGCTATAAGATGGGAATAAAAAAAAATGAGTTTTCCCGATAAAAAAATAACGATGACCTTGAAAAACTATGAAAAAATAACCGAACGAAAGAAATTGTTCTTCTATTATGATATTCCTCCTTCGATACCATTTAAATTATGCCATAAATATTTTTTGTGCCATTAAAAATAAAGGAGATATTTAGGTGGCCTCCTTTAGCTGAGACACCCCGTATAATATTGGAAAATCGGAGTTTTCGAACTGCGGGACTTCCGGTAGAAGTTGCGCCGCCATTTTTTCGCGACAACATTCAGTATCTGATACGAATGGAGGGAGGCACCGCCATCGTGTCGGTAGTTCGCATTTTCTCGGAAATGTGAAGTCTAAATAAAGGCGATATCGACACGGTAGCACGGATGCACGATCAGTGAATCAGCGTGGTTGTGATAAGGGGCGATAAACGGAGTCACCCGATATCGATAGCGAATTTAATGACGAAGGCGTGGTACCTCTCACGATGAGCAGAGGCTGCCGCTGCTCGTAGGAAAGTTTATCATCGATTCAACGGAGTAGAGTAAAAAATGCCGAAAATCTTGAAAAATTGCAAGTTTTACCACTTTTGATCGTTTATATAATAACTTGTAAACCAATCAACCAATTTCAATGAAATTATTAGAGCGTATATAATTTATACGAGTTGACCAAACACATCTTTGAAATTTTCGTTATTGTGGCAGCTAAAAATGTTGTAAAAATAAATTTTTACTAATAATTACTAATAATTACAATTTTTTAAATAATTCTTGTAGCCTTATAGAGCAATTGAAATCGTTTGGTCCATTCATAAAACAGTTATTCTGATTTAAAGTGTGTGTCATTCGTTTGCTCCTAACTGTATGTCATATGTGTTAAAGTTAAGAAATTTAATTTTGATTATAACTTACAGTTTTGTAGAGAGAGAGAGAGAGAGAGAGAGAGAGAGAGAGAGAGAGAGAGAGAGAGAGAGAGAGAGAGAGAGTGAGAGAGACGTAGACCACTGCACACCAGTTCATCGGAAGTAAACATTAGCCAGCCAGTACAGTTCAGTAATTATGAAGTTGCAGGCGCACTGCTGAAGAATAACAAACTCACTTAATTGATCTCGGTGTGAAGCAATCGCGGGGTCTTAATTTATCATCGTCTCGTGTGTACACACTAGTCCTCGTAAATGCCGAGAGAGAGGCCGCGAGGGCGAGAGAGAGGGGCGAGAGAGAGGGTGGCTCGTGAAGAATCACAGGAAAACTGTCGGTTCGACGACGATCGCGCGTTATTTATGTGTATGTAAAGTGTTTCTCGAGATTTTTTTTCTGGAGAAGTGGGAAATCTAGGGGTGCATTTCGATTGGCATTTTAAGGACCCTTCGTTCTTGTATATACATTGGAAAACGTGGGAAATTCTCGGAGTTTTTCAGAAATTATTGAGCCAAAGTTTGAACGACGTTTTTATATACAACATTTTAGCCTCGATATTAATTCCATGACTTATGGTATGTCTACGAGTTCATCTTTGTAGAATTACAGAATTATATACAGGGTGGCCCACATAACTCTGAACAGCTCAATATCTCGAAAACTATGCCATCGATTTTGAAGTTCTTAGTCTTAAATTGCATGGAACTGAAGGGCCTTTCTGACTACATAAACGTGAAGTGGCCTCCCTTCCCCTTTAACGGGGGAGGGGAGGTACCTTTGTAATTTTAAATGGAATCCCCTATAAAATGTTACATATTTAGATTCTACAGGAAAAAACAAGTCAATTTTGTCGGAAACATTTTTTTGTCAGATACTTCCATGATGAGATATAACAGTTTGAAGTTTCGAGTTGTAGGTACTTGAAGCGCTCGGAAATAGCAAAAAAATAAAAAAAATAAAAAAAAATAAAATTTTTGGCATAGTTTTCGAGATATTGAGCTGTTCAGTGTTATGTGGGCCACCCTGTATATCGTTCATTCCTACAAAAAGTGACATAGAGGTCAAGGAAAGGAAATTGTACAGGAGAGCCATTTAAAAATTACCCCAAATTGCCAATTTTTCTGATTGCATATCACCAACGTAGAAATGTAAAAATAATTTGTTGTTATTTAAAACGAATTAATTTGTACACATTTTTAATTATTAGCTTAGAATTTCGAGTGTTTTTGTCGAAGATTTTCTTCGTATTTTGACTTAGATTAATCACAAAATTCTTGAAGCTTTTCGCGAAACAGTTTGGAGATTGGTAGCAAAGAATATACAACACGCCTCAATGGAAAGTTGTATGTATTAATTAAATAAAATGTGTTGCGCTTGTCGAGCAAAGCCTATCGGTGATGAAACTTTTCAATTTGTTGCTCGTCGGTACAAAGCTTCCGACAGCTTTATCAGAGATCGACGAGATCATTAATGTGACTGCAAACATTCGCTTCGTGAAAAAGCACGATTTTACCATCACTCGCGAGTTGCTATCGTAATCTGGGCTGAAGATAAATACTGCAATGAGTTGAAGCGATAAACCGGAAAACCTCCAGAACGAGGAAATGCGCAATGTAAAAAAAAAACATTTACTACATAACTGTGTGTTTTTACATTATTATCATTTAAGTCTCATCGTCTCGATGGTGTTTGCTCTGTTTCCCAAGTTCAATGGCTTACATATTGTTTATACACCGCATTCTTTTACGATTAAAATAAAAAATTGATAAAATGTACTAACCTTCTTGATCCTATTCATCGAAATAATCAAATTTTCTTTTTGATGTTGTGACCAGTGTAACTGTTGATATGGTACCACTTGCATTTTACTAACTGAAACTTCAGAATAAATTGTAGTACAAATATAAATATTATATGATATAAGCGGTAATGCTTAGGACCGTCCACAGCTCTAATTAATAATTTTTAAAAATTTACTTTTGATATCTCGTGTAGACACACTAGTCTTTCCGATATTCTTAATGAAACAGCTATTCAGTTAGTTTAATTGCCACAAACTGAGTTAAATGACAATTTGTAGGGTTAAAATATTTATAATATGTCAACTTATGAATCATGAAATGCAAACTACCACATTATAATAAATTAATAAAAGTCTATGTCCCAGTCCACAAGTAATTGAAAGAATAGTCATTAAATCGACTAACGAAAACATAACGTAACTCTAATTCGTGAGAAAATTAATTAATTATGAAAAGATTAGGAGGAACTTCTTTAATTGACTAATTTATTATTATAAATTATGCATTTCTGCATAAAAATGCAGTTGTATTACTTTCAACTGATTAAAATTATTAAGCCAAGAAATAAATGTCTGTGTAGCTCCTGTATCTTGCAACAGTTGCAACTAATGCATACAATTTTTATTCTGCATAAAATTTCGCAGTCTACTAAATAGGTCTTCGATCTACAATGAACCACGAAAGTATTTGAACGCATTTTAAAACAGTATAACTTTTTTACGATCGGACCAAACGACCTGACATTTTTTTAGCAATTAGAATAATTGATTTACCAAATAACATGCAAAAAAGATTTTGAAAATATTGCAATTGCTAAGAATTACGTGAGAAAGTAGAAGAGGCACCATTTATAACTTTTTTATTAGAGCCTGTAATGAAAATTTAAAATATGCGTTTTGTAGATGTATGTATGTCAATCGATTTTGATGAAATTTTCAGCATGTGTATAACTAACATAGACCTACAAAACATACATTTTAAATTTTCGTTAAGGGGCCACATAAAAAAGTTTTAAAAAATGCTTTCCTTATTTTTACATGTAACCTTGCAAATTGTAATTTTTGGAAAATCTTTTTTTGCAGATCATTTAGTAAACCAATGCTTACGAAACATCAGGTCGTTTGGTACAATTTTATAAAATGTATACTGTTTTAAAGTGCGTTCAAATACTTTCGTGGTTCACTGTAAATAATTCAACAAAACAAATGGATGTTCTGTGATTGAAGAAATGTCGAATACCGTGGAAAACTCTGTCGAAGGGGAGGATAGAAAATTTCTCTTTGGCGACACTTGTGGGTTGTCGAGGCTCACAAGTGGTTACATCGTGACATCCTACGAAGTGGCCACACAGGCTTCTAGCCGGCGGAGCATACGACACTCCGTGCGAGGAGAGCAGAAGCAGTGTCTGTTCTACTATTGAGACTAAGCAGACGGGTATCGTCAGTAAACGATTCGGAAGAGAAACAAGAACAGCCGAGTGGCTCGGGAGAATGGCTCTGACAGCTCCTCGGGTGTCGTATGGAATTCGGGAAAAATTATTGCCTCGGTTACAGCACTTTATCTATTCCAGCGCTGTGGCTCTCAGCGTTTGGCGTTTTTTTCGATGATTCGAACGGTCGATAGTTGTGCGATTACTGCAAAAACCGTTACTTTTGAAAATACACAGGGAGAAATAAACATTTTGTTATAACTATAGACTGCGGATTTTATGCATTTATTACAAAAATGGGTAAGTCTAGTTTAAAAAAGATTAGAAGCCAAGAGAATTTAGAACAAATATAAGTTCCACAAATATAAATTACAACAAAGTTCGAGAGCTATATTTAATATAATTAGTAGACAACATTGTTTAAAATAAGTAGCAGTCAAGAAACTGTATTTTTAAGTAAATTTCAAATAAAACTGGGAGTTGTTGCGACGAAATCGAAGAATAATTCGGAGTGCAAAGGGTTAAAGAGATTCCAATAAATAATTAAACTATGCCTGCTAATACTTTCAATTATTTTCAATAAAATTTGTATAACCAGAGAACAAAATGTGGTGCATCTTTCCCGGAATAACCCTACAAGAGTTACGAACGGGGTAGTTTGCATGGGTTGATGACGGAGACAATTCGACCCCGTTTGGCTGCTGCATAACCCTATTGCTGGACCAGCTTGAGAAGGGAAGAAGGATTGCCGTTACCTAGGGCCTCATCCCTTCGCGCTGCTTCCCCCGATTCCAAGGGCGTATCGTAAAGCTTAATGGGGTCCAATAAACTAACTGCCCCAATTTTTCCGTGGGTCCATCAGGTATCCTCGCCGATTTGTTTTCCGGAAATGGGAAAGCGTATCGACGGCGGAGTTCACGGTGAGAATAGGAAAATTCGAAAAGGGCTCAATTCTGAAGATCAGAAATGTTTAGCAGTTGCAAAAGATTCGTTTGGTCCAAGCTACAGTCGCCGCGGAAAGTATGTTGACGCGTTTCAAAAATGCGTATTTTCTATTGAAAGTTCAGCCTTAAACTGTGCTGAAAACTCAATGACTGACAAGTTGCAATTTTATAAGTGTTTATAACGTCAAAAAAAAGCTTGTAAGTTTTTTTAATTAAAAAATTTTTTGATTGCATGTATTCTTCCCTGGGGATAAACAGTGTCAATGATCATTTTACGCAAATCATTTTGATTATTATAAATGATTGAGGGAACTTTATTAAGCAAAGTAAAACAATTATCTATTGATTGTTTTGCTAAAGCGGATTTATTAATTTGTTGATTTTATAGAGGGAACTAACAGTATTCAATAGTTGATAAGCGAAATTATGGAGTAATAGCGACCCATTGAAGTGTCGATATTAGATTGTGGATATTTATGCAGTCATAGCTGACGATCAATAAAACGTAATGAAACAATTCTGACGATAAACATAGTATAATAAACATTAGAAATTTCATTTTGTTCCTTTTCTTAGAAAAGTAATTCTGTGGAAATCGTAATTGTAAAAATCTAACTAAAAATTCGAATTCTATAACACGGTACAAAAGTAACTAAAAAGTTGGAATGGTAAAAAAATGACTACAAAATTTGAATGAGTAAAAATTGTAACTGAAAAACTTTACTGGTAAACAATAACTACAAAATTTTGATTGTACAAAAAGTAAAAAATTTTAACGGTGCAAATTGAAAAATACCTTCATTGTAAAAATTTGACCAAAAAATTTTAATGGTAAAAAGGGAACCATAGAATTTCAGTGTTAAGAATGTAATTGGAAAAATGTAAATGGTAAAGCAGTTATCTAGAAAATTACAATGTAAAAAAGTAACTAAAAAATTTGGTTTGCCAAGATTTAGCTACGAAATTTTAAATGTAGAAATGGAACTTGTCCACCAGCGGTTAGAAGAAAATTGGAATAAGATCTCGTCGACAAGTTATTGGAGTCATTTCTACCGCTCGTTATTCAAGTCGAAAAGCTGAAATGGAGAGAATTTTGCTGAGAGACGTCTCTAAATAAGAAAGAAATGACCGTCCTAGCGATGTCCATGAAAAAGGTAGTCCGTGAGGCAACCTTCATTTTCTATAGCTAGTACAACAACACGCGGAAGCACAGGCCACAGACAGGACCGGTGCAATATTTTCAGCAGCGTGGTTGTCCCGCACGTAGATGCCTCCGGTAGGCTGCTAGGTAGGGCGGGTTTTTACTCCGTAATCCGCAGACAATGGTTTATGCATTTATGTTTATTATTTTTACGACTTTGCAGTAGGGGTAACGACCTAGCCGACGAAGCTACTCCGGACAAACAATTTTAATATCGGCCACTTTTCCCGACCGATCTTATTGCCGGCACGAAAGTCGACGGCGAAGGACAGGCTCTCCCCAACGTTTCGAGCTTTGACCGTTCTCTATTCACCACTTTTTGATATTCCCAGACTTTGTCGATTTTTCAACGAGGTAACGAACTGCCGAAACTCGAGTTCGGGATTTGTAACGTGAGCATTTTAAGCTTCAACATATGAAATATAAATTGCATTCATAAAAATGAACATGAACAAACATTTTGCGTTGAGAAGAGGCGAGAAACTCCATCGTCGGACATTACCTGGCCGAAAGCAGACTTCAACCTAGAGACCCAAAGGCCAAGTTTTCCTCGCACCGGAGAAAAAACTATGGTGAACCGTCTACTCCTTCCGTCTCTTTCGGCAATAAACTCATAAAACGTTCGGCATTGTGATCGGGCTGGTCTGCGAGGACAGTTACAGCGGCTCGTGCCGCGCCTGCTTCCGCTTGGCGTCTTGGAAGTCAACAGTTTAAGGGACAACAGCATAAAAGACAAGAAGAGCTGGATGAAAAAACGGAAAGGAAGAAGAAGAGAATCTGTGGCGGAAGAAAACGTGGAGACGAAAGGAGAGCGAACGGGGAGAGGAAAATGACTTTCAGGATTTCCGGGGCGGCCTAGACAAATTTGATTTTGTACCACGAGCCGCGTTCATTTTCATGGAAACTTCGCTGCTAAGACAATATCCAATATTTTACAGGCAAACATCTCTTTCGACACTTCTCGCTGACGGGGAATCCTTCAACTTGTGTGAAACGGTGCCAATCCGTTCGCGACACGTACCGATTCCATCGGGATTTACGACTGGTAAGGCGTTCATCCGCCACTGAATCATCCAGAGATTAAGTTTTGAACATTACCCTCTCCGTGCTTTTGCCAATGGTTTGAATCAAGTTCAATATATACTCACGAATCCGAGTCAATTTCAATAACCAAGTTTCATTTCATGGGTTTCGATTACTACTTAAAAGCAATAATGTTTCAATGATTATATCTGAAAAGTATTCATTCTATACAAACTGATATCGAACCTCGGAATGAGTACTTACAAGTTTTGAAAAACTACTTATAAGTGCTTCGATCTTGATAGGAATCGAATCTTTTACAAGTAGTACCCTAATCTTGGAAATCAGAACTGCATAGTGGGTTATAAGCATTTTATTTATTAAATTCGTAACTATTTAATCCCGATTATGAACAAATATGCGTTTAAATATGATTACATTATGAGGGGAAATAAATTTTCAAAAATAAAAAATTTATTTTGGAATATAATGTACATTTTAATTATTTCCCTCGGGTCTCGATTATCCATCGGTCCTTAATTTATCCGGGCTGTTTGTCTCCCGATGAAGTCGGTTAATCGAGGTCCCGCTGTACTTAATTTTACCTTTTTTCGGAACGATTACTGTTATTGTACAGAAAAAGATTACGCATATGGTATCATTCATTGAAAGCTTATAAATCAATGATCTCGCGTTTCGTATACTTGAACGCCCGACAAACTTTTCGATGTTCTTTACAAAGTGGGGCCCACGTGTGGTCGAAATAAATTATGGGACAATCTCCTTTTAATTAGTGCGACCAGAAAAAGGATCCTCGCCACTAGAAAGAATTCTGCAGAGAAAGAGACAGCGTTCAGGACGCTGGTACACGAGACCCTTTTTTCCGAGCTCTCTACCGTAACTCGATTCCTGTGACGGGGGCATCTGCACTGGGATCTTCTGACTCGAGGAAAAAATTACTTGTTTCAAGTTCCTAGCCTTTGGCGCCACTTGAAAAATGTGCACAGACAGCGTTGTTCTACCCTATCAACCCTCGCACAGTCGAATGGGAACAACAACATAGGGAGCTGATGTTGGATCAGTTTTTATATCCATACTAGCTTTTATATCACTACATTTATCTTTTCGATAAGAATGTTATCTAATGTTGCTTACAGTAAAAAGTGGAGTTTGAGATTTGAAAAGTTTTTATTATTAGACTGCGGATTTTTATGCAAAATAAAAATTGTCTGCATTCATTTCAAGCCATAGGAGCGATATAGATATCAACTTTTTTTCTTAACAATTGTAACAAACTAAAATCTACCGGTCTAGTTATTAGTATAGTTATGGAAAATCGTAAGACAATTTTTAATTCAATTGTGGAACTTAAGTCACACAATTCAGTTAATTTTATGATTTACTTCGTGTAACTTCGATCAGCATTATTTGGAATAACTTTTCACCGTTTAGTGTAACAACAATTTCTTCAATATTATTATTATTGTTATGGTAGATCGTAAAAAATGTTGCAGTTTATACAATTGAAAAAAACGAGAACAAGCATCGGCGAATAAATATACAGTCTATTTGTGCCGTCAATATGAGAGTTTCTTGCATCCCCACACTCTGTTCCTACATATTGTTTTCAACGAAAAAGGAAATTAAGGGATGCAGAATATTCTTATTTTGCATAATAAAGATCCGCAGTCTAGTTACAATCTTAACAAAATACGCTGTAACAATTTGATTTTTCGTTTTGTAAATATATACGTGTACAAACGGAGGTGTTAAATAATTAGAATTTAATTATTCGAATTATTGGAATCGTTGGGGCAGATCATAAGAAGTTATCGAAAAGAGCCGTGCCAGAATCAGCCTCGTAGTCGGCTGTCGCTCCAGCACCCGAAATCGAAGAGCGACAAGGGGCTAGCCAGCATCCCGTTTACATCGGTCGAGATAAACTTTTCAGCCTACCGCGAGAACGGTGATTAACCATGGAAGTTATATTACAAACAGCTTGTCATCCCCTGGCGCAGATATCCGAGTGCCTCGAGTGTTCCTCGAGTTGAAGAGGAGCTGTTAAGAGGAGGAGGACGAAGAGGACGTGGGACGTGCTACGCCTGCGGAGTCACGCTGTCTACGAATTTTCGAGCTTCTAATCCGTGTCGGCGATCCCCAAAAATTCTAACTCAAAAATTAAACATTTCTTCCGAACTAGAATATTTCCATTCCCTACGATTTTTGAAATTTTATGGATATGAAGTTGGTATAATACCTCATACAATACCTAAATGTTTAGTAATTGATTAGTAGACTGCGAATCTTTATGCAAATATATGCATATGCACTGTATATGTTGAAAATGATTTAAAAATATTCCTAGATTCTTGTGATGTTTTCATAGATTTGTATTATACCCATCTATTTTTGTCATAAATGCATAAAAGCTTCAGTCCAGTAATGACGTTACGAACAATAGCAGATTGTGGATCATGCTCGTTTCAGGTGTGATGTATGTAGCTAATTTTGAGTGTAGTTTTTTGTTGTGTATAATTTTTTGGATTAATCATTCCGTGCTTCTGACTAACGTGTTACCTGTCGGAATTTGCAGTATCGGAAGTTCAACAGTATGTATGAGTAAATGTTGCGATTACTGCGAACAGCTTATCGTTATTAAAACATTGCTTAATGGTACCTTTCCACCGAAGACGAGAAAGAAGCAGAAAAAGATATAAAAATTACAAATATTTCGTTGTGAAACAAAGAAATTGAGTCTAGAGAAAGCATATAAAATAACCATGGGTCAAAACCCAACTGTTTTCCTAAAAAATTATAATAAAGGTTCATCATTATAAAACTGCATTTATATTTTATATTTCGAAGAAATAATTTCCAATGGCTTCGCCAATACATATATGTATTGCTATAGCACGCTATATAAACTCCATCTTGCCGAGGAATAAAAGTATAATGTAAATCAAATCAGTTTGATAATAAACAAAACTTCACTGTAATTTTTTAAGAGGACGTTTGAGTTTTGACCGATGGTCCTTTTGATCATTGTGATGTTATATATTGATTTATATTTGATTATTATAGTAAAAAAAAACTTGTTGACCTTTCAACCTTGAATAAATATTGTATAAATAATAAAACTTTCTTTTTTCTTTTAAGTATTTTAATAAGTCGAAACTAGTATATCAACAACCTCAAATTTCCTTTAACTTTCTCATTGTTTTATGTTTCACCAGAGCTGATATTTGCCATAACAAAACCCTAACCATTTGCTATTTCTACGCTTGCTAGACTAAAATAAATCCAATTAATTACACTTGTTATTATCAATACGGCATATAAAAAGATATGCAACAATTCCCGAAACAAACACGCAATTAAACATTAATTTAGACCGTTTAATGTTTGGTAGACTTAACGAGACGGTGCGGTGGTGGGGCGAGGATACGAGTTTGATTAAGAAAGAGAGAGAAGGAGAGAGACAGAGGAGGGAGTGGGAGAGAGAAAGAGTAATGACGAGAGGGCGTACAAAGACGTTCAGGGATGACGAGGCTCAGGAAGGGGGTGCAGAGGCAAGCAAGGGGATGTGTCTGGCTGATGGAGCCTGAAACTGAATTAACCATCCCCGCCTGAGGCTCGTGATCTCGTCGCAACCTCATCTCGGCGACCATTATATTTGTCTTTGTATGCTAAACATTTTGCGGAATTATACAAGGCAAGTTCCGAAGTATTCTTTGTCCATCTTTTCTCCCTCCTCCCCACCCCCGTTCTCCTCGGATAATGCACAGTGATTGTATGCGGAAAATCGTTCCCAACTGCGGAAGAACTGTTTACGCGTAATCGCGATGAAAATAATCGCTTTATTGCAGCGTGCATGGGATTATAATTAACCGCTTTATTGGCAGAATCGTTTGGCTTAGTAGTTGTACTAGCAGGTGGTACACGTCAGTGGATATTTATTGTTAGGGAAACGAAAAGGTAATGTTGTAGCCACGGTGAATGTTTTACTTTAAATATAACAGCATAAATAATATAAAAATTCTACATCACACTCGTAAATATAACGAATAATATCTTTCATTATCGAATGATTTACGTGACATTTAAACTTGATAATAACACGATTCTACCATAATGAATGCTACAAAAAAATGTAGGGACCAATAATTTTCATTAATTGAAGCAATTTCTCAGTACTATGTACTACGTCATATTTTTTATACAACAGCTAATATAAAATAATATTTTAGTAAATGAATAAATACACACCGATTCTCCGGCTTGTGTGTGTACATTTCGAAGATAAAGAGGAAGCTTTAATCAGCAAAAGGACAAGGCGATTCACAAAATTTCGCGATATTGACAGTCCCGTTCCTTTACGATGGCGGCGGCCGACACAAAGGGAAGCGACTCAAAGAATTGTTAGATGCGCGGGCGTCGTCGCTGTACATATCAAAAGATTCGTTCTAATCTTGCGAATATGTCGACGAGTTCGTGTGACGGTGTCATGCTGTCTGCACGGTCATAAATCGATAAGCACGTTACCACGTATTCTTATCGATAACGGCGTATTTACCGCGTACTTACAAGCTAGTTGCCCGTTCTCGTTTCTTATTCGGACAGTGCTACAAAATTCTGTAAAATTTCGATTTTAGACGTGTGAAAATGTGAAGTCACTTCAAGCCCATGCTATTAACCCCTTGCCCTGCAATATCGTGTCAGACTCGTGGCGAAGATTCTGAACAGAGTCTTAATAATAAATATGTAGGCTATTAATTTCCTTTAAAACGAAATAAAATTATTTCTTGGTTTTGTTAATGTACGCGTATATTGCAGAACATATACGCATAAAATAGATATAAATTTTCTGCTTTTCTAAATTATGATATACAAAAAAGTTCTAATCACTGAAACCGTAAAATAAATTGTAGGACAAGGATTTAATATCTGCGTTCTCTTAGAAACTTCTTGAAAACTTCGGGAGAAATGACTTCGAATTGAAAATATTTGTTATGTCATCACTACACTGCGGCGGATCTGTATGCATTTATGAAGAAATTGATTGGGTGAAACATAAAACAGTGAAAGATATAAAAAATCTAAAAATATTATCATCTTGTTTTCAACGTGAAAAGTCTATTGAGGGATAAAATGAATTTTTATTTAACTACTGCTTCCCGCAATCGACGCAGAATATTTTTATTTTGCATAAAGATCCGCAGTCTACTAATCAATTACTAAACATTTAGGTATTGTGTGAGGTATTACACCAGTTCCATCTCCATAAAATTTAAAAAATCGGAGAGAATGGAAATATTCTAGGTCGGAAGAAATGTTTAATTTTCGAGTTAAAATAGCTCCGAGTGCAAACGGTTAAAATCATTGAAGAAAAAGGAATTTTGCTTCTGTATCTTGCAACTAGTGTAAACAATTTGAATTCTGCATAAAGGTACCGGTCGCGGCGGTATAAGTAAAAAAGGGAGGATGTTTACTCGCGATGCCAATCGGTAGCGGCTGGCTCGAAAATATCACGCTGGGCTACATCGTTAGCGTATAATGAGATTACGGAGGCCAATCTCGACTGGAAGGTCAGCATTATGAAGGGCCACGAAAAAAAGAAGGTGGCTCGTGCTGTCGAACAAACGAGAAAAAGCTGCAGCACATTCCAATTAATACTGTTGGTAACGAAACGTGTTTGCTGCCGCAGTTCAGGTACCTTGAAACCTGTCGATTAATCGATCCTCTTTTTGCGCTCTGTCCTTATTGATTTATGATTGGTTTCCTTAACGTCTGTCGGACATAAATTATGTCTACCGTTCGCGCTTTCTTTTAATCGAGGTATCAAGGTTTGACAGCACGGGATAAATTTAGTTTGCTCCAAAGAGGTTTAATACTCGGAAAACAATATATTTTTTACAATTTTATCCCTTATTAGAGATGTGACATTTCCAAGTATTTAGTGATTTTAATTATTTCATTCTATTATTTAATTTCATTGGTGTTCATTAGTACTATAAATGAATGATTATATAAAATCAGAAGAACGAATTTATTATTGGCATAAATTTATCAAAAATATAATGTATAATATCTTTTATTTAACTGTATATGTATATATTAATGTACATTTTCACCGGTCTATATTAAGTTTAGCTGATTCATAAAGCACGGAAATTCACAGAAATGGAAATGTAAACATTTTATTAGTGCTATAAATAGAGATTGTTATTGTAAAAATCTAAGGGTAAATAGCAGAGTTTTAAAATGAATAGCTGACACTTGAATCACCGAAAAAATTGACCAACTATCGCTCCTTATGGTCGAGGAATACTGGAAGAAAGTGAATCATGTTTTCAGAAATGATAATTAATGTCTTCGGTTCTGGATCAATTTGATAATGAGTACTTCGTTGTAAGGAAACAGTATCTGTTACTAGTAAAATTGTGATTGTTCAAATCCAATATTTCTATGAAAATGGGCTAAAATATAAGGACTTTAAACGATGCTAATTGTTACTAACTTAAATAAATAAATAGTCCAATATTTCTATGAAAATGAGTTAAAATATGACTCTAAACGATGCCAATTATTATTAACTTCAATCAAAGTAGAATCAATTATTACTTTTAACTGTGTTTAAAAGATTGAATCATAAATTAACTGCATGTAACGTCATGAACAGAAGTTATTGCACTATGTATATGCGATGCTCGTCGATGGATTTTCCATTTTCAGCTAACATTTAATATTGTCCAACGCGTATCAACGCGGGATTTCAATCTAAAATATTATTTCATGCGCGGCGAATTTTAAGTGTTTTTCAATGAAATGCTTTATTGTTATTTTAACGAGAGCTTTTAGTACACATGAAAATACAGTGGAACATTATTCTCTATATTTGTCTCGTTCCCTGAAATAATTCTTCGTTGATAATTATGCAAGTATGACAAAAATGAGAAGATGTAATTTAAAACAGCAGAAATATTAGAAGAATTTAAAAATACTGTTGTATTATTTATTAACCTATTCAACCTATTGAGAAAGAATAAAAAATACAAGTTCGATGCTAAACTTTTCATTTAATAAATGTATTCAATCATGATATTCAATCAAGAAGAAACTGCTCATCTTTTCGCAGAACAAAGCAATCCATATAGAAATGTGCGAATATTAATATGAGCAACTATATGTAGCCCAATTTCATGTTCGAAACAAAAATTACCAGAGATCAAGAAGAGGTGAACAAAAAATTACGAAAAAATTGATGAACATTCTACCTAATAGCAGGCATGACTGTGAATTACAATATTTCAGAATTTTAAGTTGCAAAATCGATTTTTAAAAATTTCCGGAAGCATAAAATTGTCGATTTTATATTGAAGTTTTCAGAGTAACACGTGTATATTATTATAATGCGTATTAGAACAAAGCAATCAATACAGACGTGTGCGAATATTAATTCGAGTAACTATATGTATGTATACATATATAGCCACGAGAGATTTTATGTTCTAAAAAAATTCAACAGAGATAAAGACGATAAAAATCATTCAGAAAATGTAGCAACAATTCGTTTAAAATGTATCATGTAATGAAATATTATAAAAAAGAGAATGGCTTCCACATAACACTCACTCAACAAGAAATTGCTCATCTTTTTGCAGAACGACCGACGCTGAAACGAAGTCGTCTGATGCGAAGCAACAAACAGACAGACACATTTGCGTCCGACTATAAACGCGTGCAGAACTGCATGCGATAAATTGAATTTTTTCGGGTTCCCGATTTAGCCGACTTGCATAATTGCCATGGCGACGGTACGGCACGGCCGGGAACAGCCGGAGAGAGCGTAGTTACCAGGTAATATCGCAGAATTTCTTTGCGTGCAACCCTTCCCGGAACGTTTGTCCCCGTCTAGGATCTCTACGGGCCTCGTTAGCCGGGAAATGGCATTTCAGACATCCCCGGCAGCGCAAAACCGGTAAGCGGAATCCTCTCCGTGGCGGTGCGGTGGAAGCTTAGAAGCGCGAGGCGAGGCGAGGCGAGGTGAGGCAAGGCGAGGCGGTTGGGTGTGCAGGGGACGTTCGCTCGGTGGATGAGCGTCGCGACGCCCGGAGGGGTCACCCTGACCCGGAAGCTCCGCCCCTGTAGAAGTCGAGCCACCAACCGGCGTATCCAGCGTTCAGGACACGGTAGGAGGAGCCACCGTGTCCCCTTGGCGCCAGGTAAGCGGCGACCCTGGAACCTCGACGACTGCCTGTTGGCATTTAGTACTGCGCCGACTCTCGAGCCAACGTCGTCTTCTTTTTTCCCTATTTCGGCGTTGCTCTAGCCTCGCGAGAAACCCGGTGCGTCTTCGTGTCATCCTTCGGTTTGACCTGCACGAACGTAAACAGTAACGTGTCTCGTCGTCTGCCGATTCTCGTGATCGATAACAGCCTCTCGTCTCAGTGTGGATCTAATCGTCGTTCACCGAAACGTGTCCTTGGATCTCTCGACACAGTCTCGAGCATGGAGACGAAGATGGAGCCGCTGACACCGCCGCACACGCCGCCCACGCTCGACAGATCGATGCAACAGCATCAGCTACCGATCACGTCGCCCAGGTGGATCAGATCTTCCCAGCAGCTGACAGGAAGGTTCGTCCAACAACCACCAAGCGCCGGGCAGAACGTTGGATATCAGGCAGCGTTCATCGACAATTGGCTCCGCGGCGCAGCTTTGCTAGCCGTCAGGGGTTGTTGCCCTCAAACCGCAGCAACGCACCCGTACCACCATCAGAGCCACCAGGGTCTTCACCCCGCGATTCCAGTGCCGCCACCCGCTTCCTTCCTCGCCAGAAGGCTGCCCGGACAGAGGCCCAAGAAACAGTTCATCTGCAAGTTCTGCAACAGGCAGTTCACCAAGAGCTACAATCTCCTGATTCACGAGAGAACGCACACCGACGAGAGACCGTACTCCTGCGACATCTGCGGGAAGGCGTTCCGGAGGCAAGATCATCTGCGGGATCATCGGTGAGTTCGGATCAGGTAAAACATATTTGTGCTCCCTGTTTGCAGGTCGGACCTTCGACCACGTAGTGTTTCGTACGTTCCGCACGGTCGCTCGTTTTCGAATTATAGATTCTGTACAATCTCTTCGTGTGATCTAGAATATAGGTACTTCTTGAAACTGTGAAATTCTGCAGTGTCCAGCATAGTGAAGCATTGCCCCGGAGCTTTCGTGATGTTGTGTGGTTTCGTTATTGCATATTCGTCGGTCGTACTCTCCTGAAATTGTTGCTTAACAATTCGAGTAATTGTCGCGCATAATTGTCAAGTGAATCTTTAATTTTTGGGGACGGTAGTTTGTACTCCAGTGTCCCGAAACTAGCTTGGATAGCTTGTCTGTCTACTTGTTTGTAGTTCTCCTTGCAAATCCGATAGTTTATAGTTGATTCGAGTTGGTCGCTTGTTCGTCGAAATCGAATAGTTGAAAGGCAATCTCTAATCTTTCGCTTAGAACAATGTGTTAACGAGAATTTTGTCGTTTCCAGGTACATCCACAGTAAAGAGAAGCCATTCAAATGCAACGAGTGTGGCAAAGGATTCTGTCAGAGCAGGACTTTGGCCGTACACAAGATCCTGCATATGGAGGAGTCGCCGCACAAATGTCCGGTCTGCGCCAGGAGCTTCAACCAAAGGAGCAACCTGAAGACGCATCTGCTCACGCACACGGACGTACCACAGGACCTGAGGATCGAGCCACCGGTGACAACCGAACCGAGGATCAACGCCTCCACGACCGTCAAACAGATGGCGGAGAGGGTCAGCGGAATGATTCCGATTCAGAGGACCACCACCACCACTACACCTAAACTCGGCTTCAGTATAGAAGACATCATGAGACGTTAAGGAAACATTTTCTTGATCGATAGATCGAAAGTCTGTCGAGCTATGTAGCTGTTAGATCTCGCGTGATAGACTCGCATTTGGACTTGCACTCGACAAATTCTTCAGGGACGAATTGCTTTTTTTCTTGGGCGGAAAATATCGATTTTTGTTGAAAAAAAGAATATTGAGTTAGTCTGAAACTTCGCACTTGTTTTTGTCATTCTTTCGTTAAGTTCAATACATTTTTTTATTTCGTTTTGCATGAAAAATAAGAACGCCTCGTTTTTTCTGGTTTATATATTTCTCCATCAGATAACATCTGCAGCCATTAAAAAAGATTTTTTTCAATCCAAAAGTTCGGGTCTACTCGAAAGAGTGCTCGCACTTTTGGTAATTGAAAACATTGTTTTCCTTCAAGGTCAAACGATGAAGTAACTCTTTCTAAACATACTGCTAAAATTTTCGAACGTTGTATCCCGAATTGACTCCTCCAAATGCGAGTGAAACGAACAGGTTCGCCGTGTACCATAGTCCACACTGTAAATATCGTTTCGCCTAAGTTATTTCTTCTCGATTCCGTTGGAAAGACGCTCGCGAAGTCCCTCCGCGCAGTGTCGCCAGATTAGGGGAATACAGTTACCCTCTCTCTGCCATTGTGTGCATCGGATCACGTGACTGATCGGTGGGAAAAGGGGTTATAACGTCGTGGCGAGGGAGGATGGAGTGGGAGACAAGCCTGTATCTGGCGACACTGCCTCCGCGTCTCTAACCTGTAAATAGCCGTGTACTTGTATTTACCTGTAAAATTCTATCGTAATTGTTGACAACTTGCTCTCGGAAGAGCAGAGATTGTCATCCTCGAAGAGTTCGCTTTGAACGACGTTTGCAATCTCCAATCGATCCGAGATTCGTTGGAGGACTGTGTAAATTAGTAGAACGTCCGATGCCAGATAAGAACGAGCATTACAGTCGATTGTATCGAATTAGCAGTTGTGCAGCGTTCCCGAACGCTCCGAGCGCTCGGGGACCGTTCGGGGGTTGGAGAGGGTTGAGAATAATCTCGGGCGATAAGCCGAGAGAGGAGACACAGAAAACCGAGCTCCTTAGGAAGACTCGAGACATCCGTGCGTCCCGTATGGTGAATAACGAGGCGTCGCTCTATCTCCAGAGGCGTCAAAATAATTGGTCACTCTGGGCCCAGACAAGGATCTGTGCCCAGGAAGCCGCAAGGTGTTTTCGTTTATCGAGACGTAAATCGAGTTTCCTTCCCCGTGTACACCCTCTCTTCCTCCCTCCCGACCCGTATTTTCCCCCAAAAATTAGGAATTCCTGATCAGATAAGCGGGGTTAGGACACCTTCTGGTAGTTACCCACACTTCGGACCTCTCACGGGCCCGCGTCCCCTCACCAGTGACCTGTAAATAGCCCCAAAGATCTTTCTCTCTTTCGCCTCTGCTCTCCTCAAATCGAGAAAAGGTCCTGCGTCCCCATGGACCACCCACGTACCCAGTACATACGCATCGCTTATACCTGATACTCGTGGAAGCTGTCGCGTTCCCCTTGTACCACGAGACGCGAACTTTGTTGTGGCTCTTCATTTAACCCTTGGCACTCGAACGGTGAGAGTCAACTCTAAAAATATTCCTGTACATTTACTTTATTAAATATGTTGGTGTCTTCAATGACTAAAGTGTAGTACAGGTTTTGCACTCCAAATTCACCCTCTTGCAAATCAATTTCACCCATTTGCAAACCAATCTCACCCATTATGAATATTTAAAATTGATTATTTAAATTATATATTTATTTAGACACACGTGAATGGTGTCATTGTTACGTTAACGATTTTAATAAATTGCAAATAACATATGGACGTTCTTAAATTGTTTTAATATTTTTACTGTTTTAAATTACATCTACCCATTTTTGTCATAAATGCATAAAATTCGCAGTCCAGTAATTACTTTTAAATAGTTTGGTACATCAAATACAAAAAACAGTTTACATTTGATTTGATTTCTTATTACAAAAACTTGCTCAAAAATACTTTATTTGCGAAAGAGTGAAATTGATTTGCAGAAGGGTGAATTTGGAGTGCAAAACCTGTATGAGATGTTACACCAATTTTATATTCATACAAGAAACAAAATTAATATAGAATGGAATTATTCTATGTTGCGCGGGGAAGAAATGTTTCATTTTCGAGTTAGTTAAATTAGCTCCGAGTGCAAAGGGTTAATGGCTAGAGTAAGGCCCTCCGGTTCTCGGTAATTTCACGCGTTACCATTAGTTCGAGGCTGTTGTACATAGCGTTGTGCACCGGACGGGTTCCTTTTTCGGAAATTTTCGGACGCAAGGGTTCCTCATCCCTGTTTGGTAGTTATCGAATTTCAAAGTGTTTAACATTCAGTGGAGCTTTGTTTTCTTTCATGCGGGAAATTAATTTATTGTACTCTTTGTTTAACCCTCGCACTGTCTTCAGAATACTTGCACATAAGATTCTAATGTTCATCCACTATTTTATAATCTTTATACATTCATCAGAAGTTCATGAAAGATATTCATTCATTTTTGCTCTCGAATTTTCACCCCGAGGAACATGTGCGAGGGTTAAACTTGAATTCAACCACAACCATCTTTTATTTATTCCGTCATATATTCGTTAATAAATTATGTCTGATCGCTAGACAGATCCTTGTGCAAAATAAAAATTTTCTAACCCAATTGCAACAAGTTTGGAGTGTTTATTTTGTTTCTTAATATATGTCTAACAGGTTGAAATTAGTATTTTTAAAATTTTTCTAATATTTTTACTGTTTCAAATTAGACTAATTTTTGTCACAAATCAAATCGCCTGTCTACTGATCAAATTTTACAATGTCTAGAAAAATTGGTGCATTTTCAATCGAGGAATATATGAAGAACAGTTAGTTTGATTTCCTTTTGTTCATTTAAACGAATTTAATATCAATCAGTAGACTGCAGATTTTATGACGAAAATGGACACGTATAATTTAAAGCGGTGGACGAATTAAGAAGATTTAAGGACATCAGTGCATTAAGTTCAGCTTAATAAGACAATTAAAAGAAGAAAGAAATTTATATTTAGCTTCTGTGTCTTGCAGTCGATGCAAACATATTTTATTTTGCATAAAGATCCGCAGTTTACTAATCAGTTTCGGAAAGGAATGCTGCGTCCGATTGTTTCCGAAGGAACTCCAGAAGCTGTAGAGTGTGAAATCGACATGATTCCACAAACTGCCATGTGTCTCCTTTTGCGTTCTTGCTCGGTGTTTTCGCTCTGAATGTGTAGGACCACGCGAGTCTCTGTTCCGATTAAGTAATCGTCGCGTTGCGCAAGCACAAGCTCGAGCGTTTGGAAGTTGATGAATGAGCGTATTAGCGTGTAGACATACCAAAAATATGTGAAATAGGAGGTTAACGACAGCCTAGTCTATTATAATATATATTTAAATATTGTTGTTATTGATTGGAAATAGAAACTAATTCAAACATACTCGTTCGCTACGTAATTTCCTGTCCTTACCATTCGCGTGAAATCAGGAGCAAGTCATTTTTACTTATCCGGTAGTTCTAGTGTTAAATTCATCGCGTTCGAATACAAAAAAATGCATTTAGGTTCTTTATAAAACGTTTCGTGTATTTTTATATTTGTTGCATACACTTCACTCATCTTTTTTTGTATTTACGAAATATTAACGCTACCAGTTACATATGAAGCAGTAATTTTTGAAAATAAAATATTTTATTTGATGCAGCAATTTTTGAAAATAAAATAATTTATTTGAGGCAGTGATTTCATTGAAAATAGTATTTTATTTGAAGAATATTGAAAATATTTGTATTTTGTCTTTATTTTCAATTTCAATTTTAAATATTATTGTCGAAAATAATAGTTCGAATTCAATATATTTATGGGTGTGAATTGTTTCCTAACGATAAGATAGACTGTATGATTATGCGGTTTCTCAGAGTATTATAACAATGCAGAAAGTAAAATATTTTATTTCGTGTTTCTGATTGTTAAAATAGAAATACATATTTTATTTTGGGGATCAAATTATTGAAATAGAAATATTTTCTTTTGAGGTTCAGATTGTTAAAATAGAAATGTTTTATTTTCGAAATTGTATATCTTATTTAAAATACTATTTTCTTTAAGCAAAATAAAATCTAAAATATTAAATAGTATTTGAAATATAATATTTGTTTCGCCAAATAATGCCCAACTCTGCCTTTTCTCCTGATTTGGCGATTCTGCTTGACGCCAAGCTAAATCGGTGATACGAAACTGAAGCGGGTAGGGTCAAGAAACTTTTTTCTAATGAACCGTGCCGTAAATGCTACGGTAGGTCTAAATGGGTTAAGATGATGGCATTTTGTACACTGAACAGTAAACCATCAATACTATGTTATTGTGGGAGCGCAGTAAAAAATCACTGGTTCCTCCAAGTGACCGAGCATTTCGATTCCTTTTTCTCACGTGGTATGCTCCACTCCAGTTTCGCTTTCATTAACGGCAGCCACCCTTAGCCGCATCATCATGGTTGTCTCGACGCGCTTCGGCTGGGAATTTCTTGCTGCCGAAGAAACTGCCACGATCACAAACGCCTCGGAAGATCAGTTTCCAGTAACTTACTAACCACAAAACTACAATCTCTCAAAATGGAGAATCCTTTCTCGTTTTTATACTCTGGAGAACGAAATTAGGGGAGGCTACTGACCTCCTCAGCACCTAGTTCTACTTAATTTCGTCCAAAATTGTGTTTATAATTTGCAAACCATTTTCGATCTTCAAGTACAACTAACATTAAATTAAAAATACTTTTCAATCAAAACTTTTCGTTTCGAAGTGTTTATTTTAGAATTATTGAGATTATAAAAATACTTAGCGTAGCTCATAGTTATTTATTCATTTATTTCAATAATGCAAACTACAAATTAGATGCCACATACTCTTTAATTGTATGAAATAATGTAGACTATAAAAATTACATGCCACTTTAATTAATGGTATTGATTTCTGCTAAACGAAACACATTTTGAGATAAACTATCGTAAAGAAATGAGTCAGGAACATTCAAAAGCTTTTACATTTACGTTTCTATCTTCATCTATAAATGAGAAAGAAGATCGTCGAAAAATGCTTTGAACATGTGCGATCTTCATAGCGGATCTCGAAAAAATAACTTCCAAAATCGTTTTACAGATAATACAAACGATACTAAGTTTATCAGATATTACAGAATGAGCTGTCGCAGCAGTGTGCCATTAATATCGTTATGCATACAGACCCGTGTTTAGATCAATCGATCGCAGGAAGTGATAAACACTGTCGCGCATCGGTGGGCGTGTCCCAAATAAAATTGCAATCTGTCGTGTAATATTCCGAGCACGATAAAATTGTATTTTCTTTTTACCGTTCGACTGGTTCGTTATAAATTATTAACACCGCTACCACGTACAAAAACCTTAAATAAAACTTCAACAAGATTACACATTAAATCTTCGAAAGCAATCTTCATGTTAAAATTAACATACAACTAAATATATATTTTTCAATACTTATTATATAAATGTTCGTACTTTCTTGTTGGCATTCTCACGATTTAACTATCGTTTATAAATTATTAACACTGCCATCACGTAAGAAATCTTTTAAATCAAATTCTTCCAATGTAAGATTATTATAATTACCAATGACAAAGACAAAAATGTCCTCAAAACAAGTTCTCATATTGAAATGGAAATGTAAATATTTATTGTGTGTATTTAATTGAAAACTTGTCATCAATTTCTCAGACTTATTATAACTTTTAGATGTGCTTTTTCAAACAATTAATTACACAAAATTCTGATTTTAAATATTACGAGTGTTTGATTTTTCAAAAATCCTTTAATCTATTCATAGGAAATAAGTAGATGAAATTCAAGATTGTTGGAAAATTTAAAAAATTGAAGACGTCAATGCTGCATGATTTCTCCTCTGAAGAAATAACGTTCAATTGAGTTTCTATTCCTTGCAATCGATGCAGACAATTTTTATTCTGCATAAAGATCCGCAGCCTAGTATTCAGAGTCAAGTTCAATCTCAATCACAAATTAGACGATTCTGAATTTTTCATTAAAAAATAAACACCAGGTGACCAAGATGTAGGCGGTCCTGGACCGAGAGACTGTCCTCGATTTAGGAAAACGATTAACGCTCTCCGTGGGACAAGTCATAGTGGACTTGCCACGATACCAGGAACCGTAACGTTATGATTATTGTAATTAAATCGTCCCTGCGGGCATCAGTAAAGGGTACAGAAGGGCTCTTCCACCCGCTTCGTATTCTCTCCGTTCGCCTAAATGTGTCTCGGTTCCTCTTACTCCTCCACCTCCACGCTTTGGCTACCTGCATCACCGATGTATCTCTTTGTATCCTTTCTCCTGCTCGAATCTTATCGAGAATTTCGAGAAGGCGGCAATTATTCTTCGCACCCCCTCGATGATTGCGGCCCGATAAATCGTCGCGATTGTGAAATTGCGGAAAAGGAACAATCGGCGAACCGATCGCTCCGAAATCACTACTTCGAAACAGAGATATTGCAATCTGGTCTTGTGATTTCCTTTAGAAATCGATGTCATAACTCACCGACTCAACTTGTAATTATTTTATTCATTTCTTTTTTTCGTGCACTGTTTGTCTTATGCAATTCAGAAAAGTTATTTGAACTCAATGTTCTTCGTTTTGACCCAACCTTAAAGGCTCTGAGTCATTTATCAGTGTGATTTATAGTGACTCCCATTAATAGTCATTCATTTAAATCAAAAATTGTTTAATTTTAAAAAGATTACAATTTTAACAATTTTTAATGTTTTCCCCATTTTGCATGTGATGTACTCATGCTTGTCGCGAATGCATTCAGTCCACAGTCTAGTTATAATACACAATATATTAAGTTATAATTTATAACATATTAAGTCATAATACATGTATATATAAGTTTATAAACTATAAAACGAGTTTGCAAGTTCTTTTTCATCGCAGAGTTCATAACATTTCAGAATATGAAACATCAAAAGTGTGTACAATTATGAAACCTTTATATTATTTACCTAATTCGTAAGTTCTATTGATTACGCGACCCGCACAAACATACAAACCTTCAATTACAAAGAAGCTATGCAACCGTCCGTGTAAAAATATAAGACTCGTATATACGGTGTATCGTATTGACAAAACGGGAAACGAAAACATGAATCAATCCGAGCCGAAATGAATCCGAGCGACAAACAATGATCCCGAGAGATGACGAAAATGAATATAGGTTAGTTCGGGTTGTTTGCTCGGTTTTTCATCACGCTTTATTGTCGTCCGAGGGGTGCAGGAATTAATTAAAGTTAAACAGGGCTAACTGCACGGCAAGCAGGTTAACTGCTTGGCCATTGTTGGGAAAACGTGATAGTTCAGCAAGTAGAACGGTGAAATAGGTAACGGTGTACGCAGTAAACGGTCGTTGAAAAAAGATCGCGAAGGGATGGTGCTGAATGTGCTGAGGGTCGTATACCCTCACTAAATGAATTCTTCGAAGGAAAAAGCAGCCCTTCGCACAATTACCATTGAGGAACTAGTTCTCGCTCATTTCGGAGAACTTTCCGCCTTAATATTATTGGCTTTGGACGCAGTAAACCCACAGACTTTTTGCTACTAATATATAAAATGTTTAAACATTAAGAAAAAATGATTAAGAAGTTGAAAATAAGAGTAACTCAATTATCTGTTTATTAATTGGGAATAATTTAATTAGTTTCAAGTCTAAATTCTTTGACATATATAAGTTAAATGAAATTGTACGAGGTTAGCAAAAAACTTTCGCGTACGAGATCAAAACAACTGAAAAATTAAATCAAAGAATCTTTTATGTCAATATGTACAATGGCATAAGAACCACACTATGTATCCAAGATGTCGTTTTTTATTTTTGTATTTGTTCTATTCGTTTTTGCCACAAATGCATATAAAACCCGCAGTCTACTTATTGCACAAGGCTACGCGAATCACTTACACAGCGCCAACTTTAAACATTTGATCTGTTTTGATTTCCGTCTCTTGTACACTTTGTAGTTAAATATCCCTGCGGAAAGAAGGAAGCAAAAAAGGTACTGAAACTTTATTAAACACAAATACTCCACGAGCATGTTATGCTGGTTTGACCCATAACATTGTGAGGATGTTTGCGAGGTTTGCATTTCAGTGCTGTTAACTTAAGTGGTGTTGAGTAACTTCATCTTTCAATCTGCGATCAAATCTAACTTCATCGATTTTTTAGTGGAGTTAGAAGAACTAAAATAATTGTAATTATTGTTTTATTAGTTGGACGTCATAACCGGAGTCGCCAGATGAGGGGAGGGCACTCGAATCCAGGGGAAAAGAGCTACCCCCTCTCTGCCAGTACTGGATCAGTCACGTGACATTGTGACACATGCACGACAGAGACGAAAAGCGTCACGTGACAGAAGCGTGGGAGAATAGTGTCGCGGAAGGGGAAGGTAGAGTGGGGACAAAAATCTTTACGACGTTTTATGAACAACCTAAATGCAATTAGTTTTTGTATAAAAATTCGAACGCGGTCAATTTAATAGAATCAAACTTTTTAGACTGATATTTTTTAATTCTCATACTAGTGCTAATAATTAACTGTATGTACCAGAAACTGTACTTAAAAGTCTATTAAAAATTAATTAATTATTCACAGTTTCATAATGAATTGTTCAATAGCATTTTCAATTGTTTATCAGGAAGTTATTATGAGCTATTTGTTAGACTGTGGGTGTGTATGCAAAATTAAATTGTTCGGACCAATTGCAAGATACAGAAAACGTATCAAAATTTCTTTTTCTCTTTAATGGTCTAAATAAATTGAAAATAATATATCGACGTCCTGAATTGATCGCCAACATCATTTTTCCCAGAAATGCATAAATTCTGCCGTCTGGTTATTATAACCTAACAAAACTTTCTCTGGAAGTTATTATTGAGAAGAAATGATTAAAATACTTTTTTTATACAATGCACTCATTGAGGCTATGAAGCGTTAATAATTAGAACAATCGATGAACAGTGTTTCATCTGCAAGAATGCAGACGGCGCGAAGTGGCCAGTTCCTGCGGGCGGCGGTTCAGAGGGAACAGCGTTTGTCATCAGTAGATCTCTCGCGAGAGAATAAACAAGTCCCTGAAGATAAAGATACTGTAAATATTTATTTTAAGGTCGCCATTTTTTCCTTGCTTCCAGGTTGCTTATATTCGAACCGCCTTCATACAAAAATCCCATAGAAGAAAAAGCACTTTCATTTTTTCCCGAATTTTCCATTTTTCCGGGCAACTTTCCCAATTTTTCTTTCCCTAAAAACCTTATTCGGACAATTACGAACATTTTTATTTTTAAATTAGCTGAATCGGTACAGCCTTTCTCAAGTGATGCGTTTACCAACGAACAGCATTTCATTTTTATTTATATAGATAGATTAAATGATGAACCAGAGGTTACAAACAAGGCCACAATAGAAAACAGAGAAAAAGAGAATCGTCTTTAATGAGCACGAAGAAAAGATTATGGTAAAATACCTTTTGAAATGTATCTTTCCACAAGAAGCCAGAAAATTGGCGTTCGAATGTGCAAGAAAATTGAACTTACACAATATTACACCTTCTTGGTGGCTAAAGAATTGAAAATGTAATATATGCCAAAGTAATTTAATACCAAAGATTATGTTTGAGAAATTATATTCATTAAAGTTTCAATGATTAGCAAATTTTATTCTTTAGTAACAACTTGCCCCACAACAGAGCAAAAAGAAACTCTATTACAATATTTTAATTTTAAAATTTTGAAATATAATAAATTCAACAATAAATTACTCGTTAACGATGAGAATATCTATACTATTTCTACGTCAATTTATATGTTCCTCCAAAATCGAAACTTCTAGCCCCGGTCTCCCCTACGTTTGTGCCGTTGAACCCCGGTCTGTTCGACGGCGAACGTTCACCGCAAATCCGGTCCCAGAATGGAGGCAGAAAATGGGAGCAGCTCGGAACGAGGATTTCGGGGTAGCGGTTTTATAGCAAGCTCGCAATTGTGGGAGTTGGCGCGGTGGAATGTCGTGAGGGCTCCCAGGGTCCACCCTTGCTGCCCTAAAACGTTAACCACAGATTTCTCGGTGGATTAGATCGCTCGGTCGGGCGAGGCCTCGAGCTACGATTTGCGGGCAACAGGGGGACGAAGAAGAAGAGAAGCTGCCGTGGCCCGCTCACGGTTTCTTGCGTGTACCCTCTTATTAGGGCGTGAGCCTTATCTAAGGGTCACAGGGTCCCCGCGACCTCCAAAGTCCCACAGGTACACCCGGCGATCCCCAAGAATTCCAGGAGTCACTCTCTACGCACATGCGTATGGAAGAATTCGCTCTTTCTCGTGGATGTTGCGAACCTCCATTTTCAACCCTTCACGTTGGCGATCAAGGTATTCAAACGGATCGACAGACGAAGGATTTTCTGGTAATTAGGTTGTGGATCTTTATTACAAAATAGAAATTATCTGCATCGATTACAAGAAATAGGAACCAGATAGATCATTCTTTCTTTCTGTAATGATTTTAACCCTTATGTGAATACTAACCAACATTTTCTTCATTTTCAACCCTTCACTCGGGAATGTTGAATTTTGTGATTAAATGCACCACAGTGTTGCGAGATGGCGCGGTTATGATGGCCAAAAGACTTGCGGACTTTTCGAACCATCTCTGCAAAATTTTCACCATTTTTGTAGCGAATTTTGACAATTTCTATGCGTTGCACGATCGTGTTATTCTCCATGACTAAACCTCAATACTTCCTGATGCCAATTGTCAAAAACTGGTCTATGTTCGCTACAAAAAAATGGCGCGCAAATGTCAGGTCATTTTGAGACACCCTTTATAAAGTTAGTAGATAATACACAGTGTATTAATTATGCAATAGATTATGGAATATCTTATCTCCTGTAAACTATTCTTTATATTTTTTATCTGTAATTGTTTAGTCGTCTCACGATCACGAATTCAGTTATGAATCTTGATAAGCATCCGTTCTGGATTATGAACTGGCATGTGTCTGTCAATCGCAAGCATTCATAAGCGCTCGATAGCACTGGTCGATTATGATTATCAATGTTCCGTCCAGTGCATGCGCTGCTGTCGAAAGTAATCGATCCACACGCACGCACATGGTGGAAATATTTGGAGCTGGAAGGAGGACGAAGAAGAAGAGAAACGAAGATGAAAAATTTTTAGATTTTCTCAGAAAATTTCTCTCTTTTAGTTTCATAATAATAATTTCTTTGTCTTATTAGTTTCTTTTATGCGATATTGTTCTATTCTAATTTATAGATTTTTAATAATATTAGACACTTATTCTGGAAGGGTCAAACACAAGACAAATTCATATTTTACTGTATGCTTTTATTTTCCCTGGTAATCTTCATGCTACTAATTATTTAATGTGTATTGATGGATTTATTTGAAGATTCAGATGAACTTTTATTATTTTATCACGTTCTCGACGTTGGGAAGCCGAGATGACTCTATTGAAGTCTAACGTACAGTGATTGGTAGATTTTATGCATTTATGACAAAAATGGGTAGGTGTAATTCGAAACAGTGAAAACATTAAAAGAATTTAAAAACACTGTTATATTATTTTCAACCTATTAATCGTATTGAGAAAGAAAATAAATTTCTATTTCACTCCAGTTGGTTGCAAATCAGATAGAAAATTTTTATTTTGCATAAAGATTCGCTGTCTTGTGATTAGGAAATGTTGCATACAATAATGCTTATCGTTCTCCCACTTATTAAATATCTACAGTAATGAAACAGTTTGACAGGTACTCTTCTGATAAATATAAAACACATGCTAGTACAAACAAAGGTTTGTATTATATTATGTTTTTCTGTAATGTATCTGAACTATATTCTATAATAATATTACAATAATAATAACATATTATTAATATTATAATACCTAATATATTATTAATATTATAATACCTAATATATTATATAATAATATATAATACTGATATTATCAATATCAGAATGATTAAACGTCAATAATAGAATAATTTCATCCAACCAGAAAATGAATGGACCGCCACAGTGACGAATAAGCCCTGGAGACGCGCAAAGTCGTTTTGCGTAAACGCAGGAGTCGTCCCTGGTGTAATTCTCAGTTGGAGAACTAGCCCCGAGCTGAGAGTTGGTTTCGATTTAATTGCAGTGTAGTGTTCAACTCCTGTCTAATGAATACCGTGGTATGTCTTCAGGGTAGGACAGACGTGGTATGTCTTCAGGTAATGCTTCTTGATATATTATTAATTTGAATGTAATTAATAAGACATTTTTTCATTAGAACAATCGGAATTTCCCTTCAACAGCAACAGCTTCGATTGTGGACCAACAACCGATACCATTGCCACCAATTAATCTAATCATTTCGATGGGGACTATTACGTAAAAGTATATTTTTAAGCTTCCCCCCTTTTGGTACAGAACGATTAGTGAGAGAACATTTTAAATATTCAGAGTTGGGCGCTTTTCGAATTTCACCATTCGAAGACGATGCGGTAGCTACGCATGTAAATACCGGGCGCCACTCGATTTACATTTGGGTTCGTTCACCTTAGTTCCAACGCCAATTTCGAACAGCTGAGACCGACGCGGTGTAACAAAAACTGTCGAGGCGTGATCGTTCTTATACTTATTTACCGGTGGGTCGAGCAACAAAGTTTGTTCAAAAACAATCCGAAAGTTAATATGTTAGGTTTAAAACTGTTATTTATTTAAGTATTTAAAATTAACACTAAACCTACCGAGCACAAACGGCGATTAAAATATTTGAGCTTAGAAACACAACAAGGGTCTATTTATTGTAAGAATTGTAAGAATGTTTATACCACCGTGTGGATGACTGAGTGTTTCACTCATATGTTTATCTGTTATATATAATTTTATTGATTTATGTTTTGCGTTAACGTTTTGTTAACAAATGTATGTTACGTTCAGATTTTGTTAATAAACAGTTCCCCGCGAGCGAGCAACGGATCGCAATGTGTCCTGCCGAGCCTCCTTACATTATATAGATTTTGTGCAATTTTGATTATAGAACATGCTGGGATAATTCATCGAATCAATTTTCACGAAAACAATTCCATAATTTTAATAATTGCAAGATGAAAGGTATAAAACCGGTCATTCGACTGGCAATTGTAAGTTTAGTGTTGACTAATATGTTCTAAAGAATATAAGAAACGTTGATATTTCCAATTTTCGCAGAATACAGTAGCGAAAGTTAGTGTACAGAAAGGGATCATGGGAGACCCCAATCCTGAAATAGTGTATAGAAACAAGAGTTGCAACGTGGAACTGAATTAAAACCATATAAATCATAACGCGTGCTATCATTTTGTCACAGGCTATATAATTTTTGTCCTCGAATTTCATGGGACGCTGGAGCAGCGGGAGGATTGATCCCAGCTATAATGAAGGATCTAGGGACATCGGACATCCATCCGAAGTCGTTCCTTGACCTACTGTGTGAGACTCGTCGGCTATTAGGACCGTGCGACCGTTCGTCTTTAATTCGCACGAACGATTAAACGTGCAATAATAAATTTCGGGAAAAGGGATGGTGGCCGGGGTATAGAGAAGATCGTGCGCGCATTCAGGAAGGCGAGGAACCGCACGGTCCCTGCGGGCTCATGGCCTGTGGTTAGGGCGGTGCGCAGCCTCTCTTTTTTGCGGCCCGACGATTAGATAAACTGCCCGGGCACGGCGCACAGTGTGCCCACATTGTAGAAACATACTCTAGGCCTACTATTAGTTAGTAGTATAGTTTAAACTCGAGACGCCGGCCGAGGGGACGGCGCGGGGCAAAACGAACACCTAAAAAATCAAACTCGGGTCCTCCCTTTTAAACGCCGCTAATTCGCGACCGACCCTAGGCGCCAGCTCACTTCCTCGCAACTTCTTTTCCTTTGTTTTTCGTTTAGGGAACCCGGCCAATAAGGTGTACAAGACTAAACGCTCAGTCCTCTCTTTCGTTTCCATCTACGAAAGACACTTTTTGGGTGTCCCCGTTCTGGGGGATCGATTTTCTAGGTAATTTTCTGTACTAGGGGAAAACTGGCTAGTTTCTTTTCTTGATTTGCCACAGTCGGTATCGCGGTGTTCTCTTTATCGACTGCGCATATGGTTCAAGGCTCGCGTAGTCACCGACGAGATACTATTAAAGACTGCCAGCCTTACGGGAGTTGGTGTCACCCGAATATTTCTGTGTTCAGATACGCCCTCTTGAATGTATTTTGGCTGGAGTAAGAAACAGAAGGCCATCGACGTGATCTCGTCGGTGCAGAAGGCCACTGAAGAGATTCTCGTCGATGAGAAAGCAAATCGTCACGGAACCATATTGATGTGGATTGTTGCATTCTGCACCGAACGTATTGCAGATATTTCAGACGATGTTTTAAGGTTTAAAATATTAAAAGCAAAACTCAAGGACAAAAAATTTCTAGACATATTAAGAAAGTAATATGAAGCATAATTTTAGGGAAATCAACAATTCCTACTTCAAATTTTATACGAGATACCTCTATTTGTAATTTCAAAATATTTCATAAACGAGAATTATTACCTTACACTTTTTTATACATAAATGTTTGGAGAATCTGAGGGAACAGAAAAATGTTGAAAAGACTTTACTGTAAAAGATTAGATGGCAAGGTGGTCAAGGGAGTGCTTGTCCACATCGTTGGCAAAAGGAATTATTACAAACATTAAACAGCTAGAATTAATAAATGTATCATAGTGTTATGTTGAATAAATTAATGCGTGCGAATGTTCATGTTTTAAAAGTTATTCTGTATCTCGAGTTTTATTGACTATTTTTACGAAAAAATTAGATGGCAAAGTGGTCAAGGGAGTGCTCGTTAACATCATTAATTAGCAAAAGGAATTGTTATAAACATTTGTTGTAAACTCTAGCTAATGGAAATGTAAAAAGTGTAGAAGAGAAAGGTGTAACGAGGAAAGTTAACAATAAAAAGTATATTTAACGAGAAATCAACGATACAAAAGGAAAAATAATAAAATGAGAAAATGAACAATGAACGATCGAACGAAACGAAATTTGATGAGTGTCAGTATGACAAGAATAAACGCACGAAAACTTTGATATGTGTTAGTATGACCAGAATAATCGCAACAGAGTGAGAGCGACAAGGCAGCTTTTACGCCCACGTGGGCCATCGGTTTTGGACGGATTACGGAGTCTGAAATTAAACGAGTAGGACCGTAGCAACATTCGTTAGGGTAATGACTTAATAAACGGTGCTGCGGAGGAGACAAAGGAATAGGGTAACGGAATTGGAGCAAGGGAAACATGATGCGATGGCCCACGAGACGATTTGACGGGTTCGACGAACTCTCGATCCGGCGAGGTTTACATCGGAATATGTCATGATATATACAGAAATTAAATGGCTCGGAATCGCTTTGCAATTTATAAGAAAACTGGATTGCAAGTTTTCGAACAACATTAAACAGCCAGAAATTATAAATTTATCTGTCAATTGTATTGAATAAATTAATGCGTGCGAATGTTCATAGTTTAAAAGTTATTCCGTATCTCGAATAATATTAGCCACTTTTACTAAAAAATTAGGTGGTCAGATAGCCAAGGGAGTGATAGTGGACATCGCTGTAAAATGGAATTGTTATAAACGTTAACCAGCTAGAAATAATCAATTTATCAACAATTGTCAACGGCGATCGACATCGATCGATATTCGGTGGGGTGGGGGATGCCGCGCGAGCTCGGCGAGAGCCAGCCGACAGTCAGTCGGGGCGGGGGGGCCGGAGTGAGCGGACGGGCGTCGCGTCGCGTCGCGTCGGGCTCCGGGACCAGGAGGACCAGAAGGACCAGGGACTCACCAGAGGTGGACAAGGGGTCATCTACAGCTACCCTGGCCTATCCCGGCCTACCATCAACAATGCTGTGTTTTTCTTCAACTGTTCATTCAACGAACAACGGTAAGTTTTATTACTATTCATATTTTTCAATACTTCCTTTGTCTACCCTTGGCCCAGCTTCAACGAACATGTCCTACAACTGTTCATTCAACGAATACCATCAATTATTACCTCTAATATGCTAATTGGAATTTCCATTAAAATTTTCGGTATTGAGTCTTCTTCAAATTTACATTTCTTGATTAAAATTGGTATTCCTCCGATCGGAGGTCCCTCAGGGGCTCACTCACGGATGGGGCCGTGAGTGAGTACGGGGAGTAGCGTCCCCGGGGCTACCCGAATCGCCTATAGGCCGCAATTATAATTCTCATGTGCAGAATTATAATTGCTCTTGTGAGCTGATTGTATTCGCACTCGTGTGCGGGGTTACAATCGCTCTCATGAGCTGTTTCTCTTCTTGTTTTCGCACTCATGTGCAGAATTGTAATTGTTCTTGTGAGCTGATTGTATTCGCACTCGTGTGCGGGGTTACAATGGCTCTCATGAGCAGGTTCTCTTCTTGTTTTCGCACTTATGTGCGGGTTTATATTTGCTCTCGTGAGCTAAGTTACATTCGCACTCGTGTGCGTTATTTAATTCTGTATTCAACTGCATTCTTTCTAAATACGATTAGTCTGTTCCAGCTAGATTACAACAGCCGGCTGCTAACGAAGACGACACATCGAATGAAGAGGACACACCAACGAAGAGGAAGAAGGCTACAGTGTATTTTTAAGTTAGTTATATTTCGTCTACATATTAAGATTGTATATCTTCGTTGTAAATATGTCGAGTAATTATTGCCGTAACTTCACTTTGCTCGTTTTCTTGATTCCGACACAGCCTTCTGCTGTGCCGGATCTTGCTCGTATGTAGTTTGTACCATACCAGTTGGTACGGGAGTTCGCGGTAGATATTATTAATGGGGGGAAGGCTTTGAGAGATGTGGTTCGCTCATGTAAAACCTCTCTACTGTAAATTCCACTCATGTCCGTCTCTGGCGGCAGGTGGTTGGGAGAAATGGGTATTGTAGCTTGAGCTCCTCTTGGCCATTGTCCGCGTCACCCTAGCACCAGAGCCTTCTCCTCTGGTTTGCTTTAGTTTTTCTCTTTGAAAGAATCAGAGCCTTCTGCTTGATTCGCCTTTGGTCCCCCGTGAATCGGAGACTTTTTCTCCGATTCACACCTTTTGCTCCGCGATAATTATTCGACATACTTGCGTAATTTAGTATAAGTCCGTCGTTGTAAGAAAGGGAGCCAGAAGGAATATTGCATTCGTTCTGACTCCCTTTCGGGTCTCTTGTGCGGCAACCTCCTCGTGGTGAGACCTGGGCAATCGGTATTATCCTCTATCTGTAAGACCTTCTAGTGTCTTATGGATAAAGGATAATATCGAGCTAATAGCTGCACATTGCACATTTACAATTTTTGATAAGATTGTGTAGTAGAATTTAAGACCTGCGAGATATAAAAACATATTTCATTAAATTGAATATGAATTTACATTCAGGTAGATTGCTGTCGGCCATGGGTACATCAATGTTTTCTTCCTTTACCCTTGGCACATCTGCAGTTATTATTTCGAAGTACGTATTCAGTCAGTGATCACGACAATTTTTATTTCTGAATTTACAATTGTTCGCTTCGGAACTTTCACAAGTCCCACTCCTAAAAATTTTCTCATCTTGTTTGAAATTGGTATTCCTCCGATCGGAGGTCCCTCAGGGGCGTTGCGTCCCTGGGGCTACCCGAATCGCCTATAGGCCGCACTTGTGTACGCGGTTAACATAGCTCTCGTGAGTTGGTTTTAATCGCACTCTTGTGCAAAATTAGATAATCACTTATGTGCTGGTCGTATCCGCACTCGTGTGCAGGTTTACAATTGCTCTCATGAGCTGGTTCTCTGGTTGTTTTCGCACTCATGTGCAGAATTACAATTGCTCTTGTGAGCTGATTGTATTCGCACTCGTGTGCGGTGTTAGTTTGGCTCTCGTGAGCTGGATTGATTCGCACTCGTGTGCGGGGTTATATATTGTTATGTCTTACTGTTATTAGTCTGTTTCAGCTAGAATACACCATGAAAAGGACACAGCACGAAGAGGACACAGCATGAAGTGGACACACCAAGAAGAGGACGCACCAAGATGATTGCAGCGTATTCTTAAGTTAGTTTTATTTGCCGAGCAATCATTGTCTTAGCGTCACCCCCGAACCTGAGCCTTCTGCTCAGGTTCATGTTTCTTCATTGCGAATCAAAGCCTTCTGCTTTGATTCTTCCCTCTTTTGCGATGTAGTCTTTTGGTCCACAATAATTGCTCGGCTTGCGTGCGTTAGTTATTAAGATTGTCGTCGTAAATATGGTATGTCGAGTAATTATTGCCGTAACTTCACTTTGCTTGACACGAATTTTTGACTCCGACACAGCCTTCTGCTGTGTCGGACCTTGCTTGTATGTACCAGACCGGTTGGAGCCGGTATTCGGCGTCGATTCATTGAGAGGGATGGTTCATTGAGACCTGTTCACTCGTGTAGCCATGCTACAGTGTCCTCTCTATTCGTAATCCTACCCATATTCACCACAACTTGTGTTGGTTGGTGACAGGTAGTTGGTGGAGAAATGGGATATCGTTTGAACACTTCTCATGGCCATTTCTCTCGGTGAGGACACGTCGGGTATCGACTCTGCCCTGTCTGACCTGAGCCTTCTGCTCTGGTTCGCTCTTGTTTCTCACTTTGAAAGAATCAGAGCCTTCTGCCTGATTCGCCTTTGGTCCCCCGTGAATCGGAGACTTTTTCTCCGATTCACACCTTTTGCTCCGCGATAATTATTCGACATACTTGCGTAATTTAGTATAAGTCCGTCGTTGTAAGAAAGGGAGCCAGAAGGAATATTGCATTCGTTCTGACTCCCTTTCGGGTCTCTTGTGCGGCAACCTCCTCGTGGTGAGACCTGGGCAATCGGTATTATCCTCTATTTCTAAGAACTTCTAGTATCTTATGAATAGAGGATAATATCGAGCTAATAGCTGCACATTTAATAAATATGTTGATTTTCAATAAATTTCAATTTCACCTTCCTTCAGAACAAAGTCTATGTATTATTCAACCTGGTGCACCCCGGTCGTGAACACTGTCATATACTCTCTGGTTCTATTTAGGTAAAGAGTGCGGAACCACCGACACCGACGAGATAGTATCTCGTTGGTGATAGTGTTGTAAGGTAATTACAGAATGGGTAATGTGAGCATTCTACTATAACTATATCTTTCTCCTTCTACTTGACGAGTATCTGGTCGGTGGTAGAACCTTTAGCGATGTGGTATTTCAGATTACTGTAAGTTCCACGTTATCCCCGCGCCCAGTCGCGCCCGGTTATTGGTCTCGCTAAATAGCACAGGGCACAGGGCACAGGGGCTGGCAGTCTTTAATAACGCTAATCCAACGCGTTGTGATTCTCTCGCAACAGTAATACAAATCGCGAACGCCTACACCACACCCGGCAGCCGATTCGGCTGCGACCTCTTTTGCAATGGATCGTTGCAGCTGGAGCATGGGCTCCTGAAATGTCGAAACATTCGAACACAAACGCGATCCTTTTGCCACGCAACGCTAACTCAACGAACAGAGATCCAAAAGACTACTTTACATTTTTTGCAAGCCAATTATACAAACTTTAAACTGTTATAAAATTTATATTTTTTAAATATTGCAATCACAATGAAATGTAATTTGAAGCGCGACTATTTAATTCACTGTACTCGTCAAAATTGTCTACCAAATAAATAGAGTGATAAAAAAGACAGTTGTTTGTGCACTCACTACTTGTTGGGAGGATGAGAAGCTGCGTTAGAGTCCTGGCGTGATGATCAGCATGAGATGATTCCTTGGAGATACGTTGTCTGTCCTTGGAATACTTCAGTTTCTGCTGCACCTCTCTAGCCTGGACCTGGACCCGCATCCTCTGCATTCACTCAGGCAAGAGAGATTCCTGAAATCAAAAAATAAAACAAAAAGATATTTCAATTTAAATGCTATATAAATGATTTTGATGAAATAAAAGTGTAGACTGTACAATTTTTTATTGGTACTTTATGAGGTAATGTTCAATAATAATGATTAATTGTGAAGATATCTTGGAACTTACATTCTCTCCCCCTTGAAGAAAATACGACACGTTGCCCCCGATCTCAACTATCGTTAGGCAGCATCAGTCAACCAGATAAGCAGCTTCAAAATAATTCACATCCTTACTGCTCTGTAAAAGAATAAACTAATTTAATTCCAATCGATCACCCGTTGGAGACTAAATCCGCGGTGGCTGGAAATAAATAATTCAAGTTGAATATTTATTAATTGTTCATTAATAGTTTCGAAGAAAGATATTAATTAACATAGTTTAATTGAAATGATTATTGATATTACTCACGCGCACGAACTCTCCTGTTTGAAGAAAGCACGACACGAAGATGCATATTGGTTTCGATTCTCGAATAGTATCGAGTGGTATCGATCTCTGCTATCAACATGGTCTTTCGACTGTTGGTTTCCTTCCCTCGGAATCTATAACAGAAAGAACAAATTTATTGATATCAATTGACAAACAGTCAGAAACTAAATAATAATGAATAATAAATAAATAATTCAATTTGAATTTAATTTCAAAATTAATTTTAACGAAAAGTAAACAAACCCGAATTCTATCGCACGACACGAATTCAAATGCAGTTGTTCGTCACGACACAAGAATGAATCCGAATGAATAGGAAATAAATAATTTAAGTTGAATATTTATTAATTATTCATTAATGGTATTAAGAAAGATGTTCAATATCGCAGTATAATTGGAAATATAATTTGTACTCACGCTCACGTCCACTCCTGCTTGAAGAAAGTACGACACGACCATGAAGTAAGACATGCGACGCTGCGTCTCGTTTTCGATTATCGAAAGCATCGATCTCGGCTACCAAGATGCACTTTCGATCGATGATTCTTTTTCCGCGGAATCTATAACAGAACAAACAAATTCATTGATTTCAACTAACAAACAGTCAGAGACTCAATCACAATTAATAATAAATAAATAATTCAATGTGCATTTAACCTCAAAATTAATTTCAACGGAAAGTAAACTATCTCGAATTCTATTGCACGACATGAATTCAAATACAATTGATCGTCGCGACACAAGAATGAATCCGAATGAATAAGAAATAAATAATTCAAATTTAATATTTATTAATTGTTCATTAATAGTATTTAGAAAGATGTTCAATATCACAGTATAATTGGAAATATAATTGTACTTACTCGCGCTCACGTCCTCTCCTGCGTAAGGCTGGCAGTCTTTAAAAGTATCTTGTCGATGGTTGTCCCCCGAGCCTTTTCTAAAAATATTTTCATGAATCTTGTTTATGAAGCAATTTATTCAGGACATACCAAATAAAGTGTCACAAGCTGTTTTCTCAGAATCTAATGAAGACATCGACTCCCTCTTCGCTTTTTCCTCGGTTGTAGCTGTAACATAGATGTGTACCTACTATTTGTTTTTGTGACCGCGTCGACGGTGCTGAACGCAAAGAAGGATAGCAGCACATGTAAACACGGACTGCCCGGCCGAAAACTCGATGCATACTGGCGATCATCGGTAACAGTCGTCAATCATCGGTGACAATTGGACACAAGGACTACAAGGACTACAAGGACGGTGCGTTCATTCAATTCTAATTAAGTAAGTCTAAGTGAACTATTACGAAAATACACGTATACGTGCGTTTTGTTCTCTCCGTGCCACCCTCCTAACCTTGTCAACCGCGTAATTATTTAGTAGTTCGTGACAGAGACACAGAGAAAACATACGATGCAAATCAGGAACCGTTACATGGTGAGTACCGTTTCCGTGTTTGATTATTAATTCTTTAAAATTAATTATGTATTCACAAGCGAGTTATTTATTTTTTTTACTTAAATTTATTCCCGTATTACCAACTCGCGATAATTTACTCTTATGTCGTGACGACCTGTGCTATATAAATTCGTACCGTGCGATAGAATATTAAATTTGAGGTTATATTCAAATTGAATCATTTATTTTCTATTAATTGTGATTTAGTCTCCGACTGTTTGTCAATCGATACTAATCAATTTGTTCTTTCTGTTACAGATTCCGCGGGAAAAGAATCCATCGTTTGAAAGAGCATCTTATTGGTAGTCGAGATCGATACTTTCGAGAATCGAATCGTGATGTAGCATCATGGCGGACTTTCTTGAAGCAGGAGAGGACGTGAGCGTGAGTACAAATTATATTTCCAATTATACTGCAATATTGAACATCTTTCTTAATACCATTAATGAATAATTAATAAATATTCAACTTAAATTATTTATTTCCTATTCATTCGGATTCATTCTTGTGTCGTGACGAACAACTGCATTTGAATTCGTGTCGTGCGATAGAATTCGAGTTTGTTTACTTTTCGTTAAAATTAATTTTGAAATTAAATTCAAATTGACTTATTTATTTATTATTCATTATTATTTAGTTTCTGACTGTTTGTCAATTGATATCAATAAATTTGTTCTTTCTGTTATAGATTCCGAGGGAAGGAAACCAACAGTCGAAAGACCATGTTGATAGCAGAGATCGATACTACTCGATACTATTCGAGAATCGAAACCAATATGCATCTTCGTGTCGTGCTTTCTTCAAACAGGAGAGTTCGTGCGCGTGAGTAATATCAATAATCATTTCAATTAAACTATGTTAATTAATATCTTTCTTCGAAACTATTAATGAACAATTAATAAATATTCAACTTGAATTATTTATTTCCAGCCACCGCGGATTTAGTCTCCAACGGGTGATCGATTGGAATTAAATTAGTTTATTCTTTTACAGAGCAGTAAGGATGTGAATTATTTTGAAGCTGCTTATCTGGTTGACTGATGCTGCCTAACGATAGTTGAGATCGGGGGCAACGTGTTGTATTTTCTTCAAGGGGGAGAGAATGTAAGTTCCAAGATATCTTCACAATTAATCATTATTATTGAACATTACCTCATAAAGTACCAATAAATAATTGTACAGTCTACACTTTTATTTCATCAAAATCATTTATATAGCATTTAAATTGAAATATCTTTTTGTTTTATTTTTTGATTTCAGGAATCTCTCTTGCCTGAGTGAATGCAGAGGATGCGGGTCCAGGTCCAGGCTAGAGAGGTGCAGCAGAAACTGAAGTATTCCAAGGACAGACAACGTATCTCCAAGGAATCATCTCATGCTGATCATCACGCCAGGACTCTAACGCAGCTTCTCATCCTCCCAACAAGTAGTGAGTGCACAAACAACTGTCTTTTTTATCACTCTATTTATTTGGTAGACAATTTTGACGAGTACAGTGACCGTGGAAAACGCGAGGCGTTTTCCACGGGTAGTAATCTGTTTCCTAGCTAGGTAGGGTCTTTTTGTACGTTGCGTTTTTTATAGATATAAACAATTTCAATACTTGACTCTCCAATTTGCGAAAAGATAAAAATCTTCCGTAATTTGGAACACATTTACTACAGTCACTTTCTATTATCAAGAGATAATCGATTGTATTTTAAAATTACTTTGAATTGCTCGAAAACATTTGATACAACGTACAAAAAGACGATCGCGACGGATAGGTTCTTTAGACGAAGCAAATTGACCTACATTACTTTCAGTGGTAATTTACATTTAGTAAAGCATTTTTTCCATTATTTCGAATTTTTGCTTCGTCTAAAGGGTGGTCCGAGGTTTTTAAAATATTTTCATAAAGATTTAGAACAAATAAACTTCTGTTATATACCTTTTCCATTGCCATTGCCGACAATAAAACTCCATTATTCTTTCCATGATATGATTTGTAAGTTGAGATTAGATTTCGAATTGAAAATAGAACCATTTTGCAAGAATACAAGAACATTAGCTCGTACAGAATCTAACAGAATCTTTTAGTTAGGATTTTCAGAATAATGAGGTTCCCTGTTCGTTGCTCGAATCCTCTCGCGTGCCCAGGTGCTACTCGGGAGAGTGAGAGCAACGGGCTCATGGAATATTGTTTTTTAATCATATGTGTGGCGACTGACAATGGTTAGTGCATCGTGCACGACGTATTTTCCACTTGTGTGTGTGTGTGTTTTGTTAGGCAGTGGAATTGCGTCGGTCTGTTTAAAGTAGATTCAGTAGCGCACATTCCTGTCGATCCGTGACATGCTACGTGGATCTTCGTTGAATGTGTGTGTAGTTTCCTCAATTCACTACGAACAATGTGCAATATTTAGAGTTACGCTTAATTTAATTCAGTATAAATTCAGCTGTTATTTCAATTTATTGATTTATTTCGCAATGATCACTGCCATTGTCAGTCGATTTCAGGGAAACTGGTACGTACATTAGAGTGTGCTTGTGAATCGAACGTTAGGGTGTCGGAGGCGTCCCGGGACGTTCTCTCTGGGTGTTAGGCTGTTGCACCCTGGCGTCTGTGTGGAGATCGTGTTGTGAATGTGTTGGAGAGCTTGTCTTTTGCCATTTTTTAAATATAGGGCTAGGTAAGTGAGGTAGCTTACGTTCTTGGTGTGACTGTTTATTCTAAGTAGGTAGGGGCCGGTTCTGGCTACCGCTTTCTCTTACGGGTAGGCCGCGATTCGCACGGTAGTCAGTCACCGGAAGAGCTCGAAGTTTCGTCTCGAAGCTAAATCGAATGAGGCATGACATTCGAATTGATGCTTCGTGCTCGATTCTTTCTGCTCGTGCAGCTTTTCGCGGACGCGGACGCGAACGCGCGCGAATTAGGGTTTCGAAACGTTGCGCACCTGCTCGATTGCATCAGCGGAACGATCGGCTTCTCTCGAAACTTGAGATTCGTTTCGGAAGTCGTCGATCGTTTTCACTGCGAGCACGTTTAGGGTTTCAGTTGTTTGGTGGACCGCCGAAGAAAAAGAAGAGGCTATATGCCGAAGTGGCCCCGGCAAACTGTCGCTCAAGAGGGCAACTACAATGGCCTCGCATCTTCTGATGCGAAGTCATTTCGTTACTACCTTGTCACTGTACTCGTTTGTAGAAATAGTAGTTGTAGAAGTAGTTAGTTGTACACATGGGCAGGCCTCTCCGCTCCAACGATTATCGTAGAAAAAAAAGGGGAAGGAACTTATTTGCACACCTAATAGTATTATAAGTAAATTACAGAATGCGTAATGTCAGCATTCTACTCTATTTATGTAGAAAGCGTGGAATGAGATACTCGTGGCCGAGATTCTCGTCAGTAGTGGAACTTATAGCGATGTGGTATTTCAGATCACTGTAAGTTCCACGTTATCCCCGCGCCCATCTGTGCCCACTTGCTTATGTCGCTGAATAGCACAGAGCCTGGCAGTGTTTAATAAAATTTTGTCGGTGGTCCATGTCACCCTTGAATGAAATCGCGGTCGGAACCACTCGCTCTACCCTGATTCGTTCGTTGACTCGGCTCCTCTTCCGTAATAGCTGCTCTCACGAATCCGCCTGATGCTGCCACCTCGCGGCGTTTATGGCAACCGGGGCTTCGATTTTTAGTTGGACGGCGTTCGAATTTATTCTTTAGAATGATAGTTGTTGGTGGAATTGAATGTTTCGAGTCGTTGCTTTAGAACTGCGTGAGAAAACTGTTTGAAGAATTTAATGTAGGTGTTTCTAGAAAATTTTGTTAGGTTATTACGAAGATTTTAACGGTCATTCGCGCTACTACCTGTGGTAAAAAGCAGTTGATCAGAGATATCAAGTATTTATTGTTAGACTCTTATGTATTGGACGTAGAAAATGTTGTTATTAATGACAAAGGAAAATTCGTAGATGAAACTTCCTATGAGTGAGGAAAATGTTAATGTAATAATATTTGTTTCTTTTTACGGAATAATTAACTTTTGAAAAGTGTTCAATCGTCATCTTGAACACAGTAAAAAAGATTCTCATACTTTGTTATGCTATTTAATTATTCTTATAATTTAGGCTTAGCGCTGGGCAGTGTTTCATATTTAATAGAAGACCAAAATCATTTGTTGTTTTATTGATATTTTTAAAAAATTTCGGGAGTTTAGAGTTACAAAAGTATGAATTCACATAATTATATTGCAGTTAGAAAATCTTAAAGTCATGCATTGAACATATTCATGAATTTCTATTGTATCTCTACACATCATTGAATGTGTGTGAAAATTCATGAAATACTATTTGTTATTTTTCATACGATTATTTATACACAAAAATGTATATCAATCATGTGAATATTTCCTTATTTATTAAACATGAAGATTACATTTTATTAAACTGCTATTTCCTCTTATAAGGATCTCATTTATTAAATTCGATGTAATTTGTATATTTTCATAATCGTATAATGAAGATCGTATTGCAATAAAAATAATTATTTTAGCAACGATTATAATTTAGGGTTTTGAAAACTATTAAAAAGCTAACAATATCACGGAAGATAATACAATATGTTTATTAACATACTGTGTAGTATAGTATAACAATTTCCATTCTCTCTCTAACATAAGTAAAACACCTAGGAACACCATGAATTATTTTACAGAATACATATTAATTTTTGTCTAAAACAAAGAGTACAATATTGCTGATAAAAGAACTAATTTTACCAATTTCTCTTTCTCATTTTACGGAACAATGAAGTAAACTGAATTGAAATGAACTAAATTGACTGAAATAGATACACAAAATCCATAATTCGTTGATAAAAATGGATGTGTTTTCTGGTTTCTTAATCATAGCACGATTCCCACGACATAACTCCTGTAAATCAATTTACAAATCGACTCCAGCTCGTTTAACTGTACAAGACTCTTTCAATTTTGTCGTGCCCCAACATTAATGCTCATTCTCCTCTAAAACTAGGCTTTTCACACAGTCGCACGTAGAAAAACCCTCCGATAGACCATAAACGCGAGTAAGTTCTGCGTGGTCGATACACGGTAACCGTGGATTATCGGCTCATAATTCATCGGCGCCCGAGACAGTGATTGTCAGTTTGCACCGACGTTACATCTGCACGAACGCGCGCTTTGGATCTGCGTAATGGATCATTACAGGCCGAGCGATAATCAATTTTCGAAGTAACCGCACCGACGCGCCACGCCGCGCCGCGCCGGAAAGAGATCGTTTCGAAAATTTCGCCCGTCGACATATAATTTCGACCTGTCGCGCATAATTTCGTTAAATTTCATTCTTGTAAATCCGTCGCATTTTTGGCCGTCTCTTCGCAATAATTATAATTCTTGAAACATTTCTTATTAGTCAAATGTCTTTAACAGAAAACCTACCGGGCATCAAAAGTGACACATGATATAATTTCGAAGAACAATTTAATAATCATTTTAAATACTTATAAAATAAAATAACACGTTATTTACAATGATATTTCAAGCAATGTTATTTTAAAAATGATCACAGACAGGCAAGTAATTATAAAAATGTTATACCTGTATATTGTAACAGAGTGGAGTGAAATAGAAATATATTTTCTTCCAAAATATGTTTAATTGGTTGAAAACAGTCGTTTTAAATTCTTCTAATGGTTTTACTATTCTAAATTACACCTACTCAGTTTTGCCATAACTGTCTTAAAATAATTGTGAAGAAAAAATAATACGTTAGTTCTGTTCATCGATATCATTTACATTCATATTATTATAGGCTACAGTATCTATTTATTTAGACACTGTACAATCGTGTCAGATTTTATAAGTCGAACAGACTTAATTTTTAAACTTCTGCATTTAAAATTTTTAGTATAATATGAGCTTGAGTAGGGAGATTTATATAATCATTTCCCGTGAATGCATCTCTATAATTTCAACAATTGTAAAATAGAATGAAACCGGTCATTTGACCGGCAATGAGTAGGTTTATCTCGTACGTTCCTCAGGTGAAAGTTCACCCATTTTCTCTTTCAGATGCTGTAAAGTCTTTTACTATTCTGTGACTGTAATTTGACATACTTGTTTGAAATATGAAAATTTGAAGGAAGCATAAACTGAAGTGCCGAATGAAAATGGATGAAAACTGCGGGAGGATTTTTTGTACAACTATTTTTGAGAAGTAGTTAATTACAGCGCTTTTGGGATTCTTGATAATTAAGAGTACGAATTTTAGAGAATTTTTAGAGATGATGATGAACGAAAATCCATTAAAGATGATGATCATTTGCTAATATAATATAAATTTTGTTGAAATATTGTACTATCATATTACACCTTTTGCCATTTTACTACAAGTATGAAAATATAGAAATTTCTTGTCTATGTTCTTCTATAATATATGTATGTATAATGCTAGTTAATATTTCCAATTATACCCCAGATTAAAGTAATTCTTATTCAGGTTTCCATTGAATACTTCAGTGGTAAATATAGTGTGTACCAGCATAACTGCTATTTAAATTTATTTTACTTAAACTTTTATTTAAGCTTAAATTATGTTTGTTGTATTTTGAATAGCAAAACGATTATTTAATTAAGTCCTGGCGATTTATTTGCGTAAAATGATGTGAAATTAGTAATAGCACGTCAGATTTTAAAGTACACTTAATTAGCTGTGCACAACGTCTGCTTTCTATAATCCTTTCAATTCATCAAATTACAAATTTGCAAATGCGTAATTTTCAGGGTGAAATTAACTCCTCATCGTCCAATGCGTGCCTTTCATTTATCGAATTTGCGGAAAGTGAGAATCAACCGCATAATTTACGAATTCAATATTCACGTCACAAAAACCTTTCTGCCGAATAATGCAAATTACGCCTCGTAAACGTAAAAATTGAACTTTTGAGGGCAATCGCGGCCTAGAGTGATCTTTTATCTACCGCTTTTCACTACTGAAAAACCTCAATTTTTTTCAATGGGGATGAGAAAATTGAAAGAAGGTCAGTTTTTGTGTTTTATCTAAGGGAAAAATATTTTAAAAAATTAAACCAACATTTTATCAAATGAGATAAAATGTGTAGAATAGTAAGAAACACATTCTTAGTTGACTATATACCAGATTTGTTAACTGTATCAGATATGATACACTATGCACAGCGAATCAAATTTTATTTCATTTAAAAAGAAAGGCGTAACATTCACATATTTATTAGGCTTCAAAAAAACGGCAAGGGTTTAAGTGTTGGGTTAGTAATACAATAAGACGACATACATATAATACCTCACAAAATTTCCGATTTCATATTCACGTTACAAAAACCGACGAACGATGCAGCCGCGATAGATAGGAAATAGAAACCACAGTGGGCGATAGATATGCGCAACATCTGCTTTCTACAATCCTTTCAATTTATCAAAAACAACGACGCGGACGTCGAGCAGCTCGGCTCTGAGACGCGTGTCCGATAACACGCGTTGATTTCCGCAAACGATCGAAAGCGAAGCGATGGTGGGATCGACGTTCCCGCGGAGGGGGCGAGGGTGTGGGTGGGTGCACGACGATGACGAGGAGGAGGAGGAGGAGGAGGATGAGGACAAGAGAAGAAGGAGAAGAAAAAGTGGGTGGGTGGAGGGGTGCGACGGGGAGTCAGCGAACAGACGGAGAAATTCCGGTAATGAAAGGGCTGAAAACCGCGGGTCCGCGCGATTCGGTGCCAGGAAGAAAGAAAAGGGAAGCGCCGGTGGAGCGACGCAGCTGGTGGAGGCGGAGGAGGCGGTGGCTGTTGGGTAGAGGTGGAAACAGTCGCTGGAGGATGGTCCTCGGCGTTGTTGTACCCGGGGGAAGGGGAAGAAGACGAGGAAGCGGCGAGGTGTGCACAGGTGAGACGGAGGTAAGCGGCGGGGAAACCTGGAGGTGGAGATGGAGATGGGTGGTATTCGAAAAAGAGGAGGCAAGACGTCGCGGCGAAATAATGGAACAGGAATCGTGTAACCGGGAGGGAAAGAAGAGCGGTAGCCGCCTCTCGGTAACTCGGGAATGAAAATGCCGAGGAAAACGGCGGGAACGAGCATGGACGTGTATTTTTCTAACGAAAAGGAACGAAGACGAGGTGGAAAAATGGGAACTGTCTCGTAGAGGACGAGGAGAAATGAGGAAGACAAGGGGGAAAAGGAGAAGACGCGAGACTCCGTGGCACAGGCGAAGGGGTTAGTTAGGCGCGTGGGGCCACGTGCGTTCCCACGGTTTCGAGAGGCATATCGCACCAGCCCTCCGTTTCGCTTCCCTCATTCCCTCTCTGCCCGCGTGGAAGGCCAGCTCTCGATGCTTATACAACATTATATACGGTTTTAAGTGTATGCATACACGTACAGATTACCCGCGTACGTATAGTGCAGCAGAATGCCACCCCCCTTCCTCGTCCGCACCGACCACCGAGAGGTTCCCGGAGCCTCCTACACCCCCTATATATATCTCTCTCTTTCTCTTTATACCTGTCCCTCTCTCGTCTTCTTCTTCTTCTTCTTCTTCTTCTTCTTCTTCCTCCTCACTAGCGTTGGCGGCGCGGTGACCTTTGACCTCCCATTACCGGGCTCGACTGACCGACGACTCGACTCCCTCGCACATGCAGACTCGTGCACGTTGTGTGCCGAGACACGCTGCCTTTTCTCCGATATAGACGTACACGTTCCCCAAGAACGAGCCGCGACCAGCCCGGACGAGCATCCTGGAATTTTAGGGAATTGAATGTTCCGGAACGCTGCGATCGGGGATGAGACGGTTAGGGGGTGGTCGGTTCGAATGGGAGAGAACCTACCTCGCAATAATCTCGCATCGGAAATTATAATCAGGATCGGAAGGGTTATTACAGGTTTTAATGGAGTCGGTTCGGTATGTTAAGCGATGAGCTTTTTGGACAAGGTGATCTACAGTGGTATTTGAGCGAACCTCATAGAAGGACTTAATGAGGAATGCGCGGAAATGATAGTAGTATTCGTTGTTTGATAACTAGACTGCTGATTTTATGCATTTATGACGAAAATGGGTGTGTACAAGTTAAAAGAGTGGACCTATGAAAAAGATTTGAGGCCACTAGTGTATAGGTTTCACGTTGATGAGATAATTAAAAGGAGATAGAAATTTTTATTTGGCTCCTGTGTCTTGCTATTTGTACAACGACAACAAGACTTGTACAATGACAACAAGACCAGTACAATGACAACAAGACTTGTCCAGACGTGGACAATTTTTTCGACTTGTCAAAACGAATGCAGGAAGAAAGACGCGCCGTATCCCGCGGGAAAGCCAGGGAACCGTATATTTAACCACTTGTTCCGCGCCACGACCACCCTTCCGTTTCGATGGAAGAAGAAGAAGAAGCCGTGTCGTTAACACGAAGATACGATCCCTCGACGACGTCGTACCGTTTAACGCCCCTTTCGCCTCCGAGAACTTCTCCTAATGGATTCGCCGGCCTACTTCAAATTGCCGCGGGAATTGATGCTCCGGTTGCTCCGAAAGAACTTACTTAATGACGGCAAATCAGTACAAACGAACCTGTTCGCGCAACTTTCGGCGCCAGCAATCGCGCGGATCCCGAATCCTCGGCTGGCTTCTGCTGATTTCATATTTTCACAAAAACTCGTTTTCCGGGTTTCAACATACTTTTCGTTTGTAACGGGACCTGAAGTATCGCTCTGATATTAAGGAGTAATAAACTCGAGGCGATAGTAAGTCACCGTGCAAACAACGTCGAAATTAAGACGAGTTGTTCAGGGTTTTAATGTCTTGTACTACTGAAAAGTATTCGCTGAAGTATGAATATAATTTTAATCTACTGTTGCAGGTTCAGTATATACATATAGTTAGTAAATTATTAGAGTGACAGTGTGGTAAGTGTATTTGCAACGTGGCAGATAATGTTGTCTAAAATTGACAAACATTCTCAATTTGAAAAGGAGAATATTTTTATATTACTATTATAACAGGTACAAATTACTTTTTCTCCAGACTTAACCCAGACCTGTAATTGTAATAAGTAGACTGCGGATCTTTATGCAATTATGGCTTTTGAAAATTTTCAAAAATTGCTAGGACATAAAATATGACAAAATTTCACAATTCAACAATTTATAGGCTGAACACTTTTTAATGGAACCTTCAATGGCAACAGCAATTTTCATCGTGAACTAACAAGTCACCGTCAATAAAGTCATCTCATAGTTTCATTTGAGATTGCAATGTAATAGAAAGTTTCTATGCTTTCTTTTGGTAAAATGTTAATTTGAAGGTTAGCATTTAAAAATATAATGAGTTTATCAATAAATTACTCGTTAAGGATGAGAATATTTGTAGAATTTCTACGTGATTTTATATGTTCCTTCAAAATCGGAACTTTTAACCCCTGTCTAATCTAGGAACAAACACCGCTATCGAAGGAATTCTTCGGAGAAGCGATCCGGCCGCTATCAGGCGTGGAAGAGAAGAGAGCGGTTAATTTCCGAGCGGAGCCACGCCTCGGCGTTGCGGAAACGCGGCCGCGCGACCCGTTTCATCAATTCAGCCTGGGAATTGACCGAACGGAGTAACTCGGACAATTATTCAAAAGATTTTTCGAGCGGTCTTGCAGGCATTCACGGTTTGGTTGGCCTTCGGCCGGCCCTGGGCCGGAGCAACCGTGCCTCGCGCGTACACTCTGCGATGTAGCTCCATAAAGTCTTGTTTTTCGTTGCTGGGTGAAGCCGACGGGGGAGGCTACGCGGCGCCTGGGGGCCCTCCCACGAGGAGGAGTGACCTCGGTTGCAGGCTTTTGCTCTTGGGAATATCTGTGAGCGTCTTCTTTGGCGGCGCGGGTGCTCCACGATGGGGACCCCCACAAGGCCCTCGCTGCCACTCTCTGTACTTCTTCCTCAGATCGTTTTTATAGTTCGTAGAAAAATACGGTAGACCTCATTGTCAGTTTAACTAAACATTTTCTGGACACTTGATCGAACCCGCTCGCAATCCTATAAATCGAAGTTTAACACTTTACCTACCGGAACCCTATTAATAGGATTTTCAATAATTGTGCTGTATCAAAAGAAAGCATAGAAATTTTCTTTTACATTGCAATCTTAAATTAAACTATTAGATGACGTTATTGAGGGTGACGTGTTGGTTCACAATGAAAATTGCTGTTGCTATTGAAGGTTCTACTAAAAAGTGTTTACCCATGTACCATAGATTTTTCATAATTATGCGATAATCACCGGTCGGTAATGTGTAGAGAGCCGATCATTATGCAAAATAAAATTTTTCTACCTAATTTACAACCAGCTAGGGCGAAATAGAAATTTATTTTCTTTCTTAATATGTTTAATAGATCGAAAATAATATAACAGTGTTTTTAAATTTTTTGAATGTTTTCACTGTGTCGAATTATATCTACTCATTTTTGTTATAAATGCATAAAATCCGCTGTCTAGTTATAAGTATAATTATAGTTAACTACAAGTTTGAGTTTCTTGTCTCGCAGTACTCCATAATCATTGATATAAAGTTCAGGAGTTTCTATTGTTCTTCCATTTCAGAAGATCTCACAATTAGTTGTGACGCCCTCCCTTCTCATCCCCCATTTTGTATACTAATAGAGTGTACAAACTGAGGACGTGTTTTTCATGAGATGTTGTATATTTAAAAAAAAAGTTTCTAAATCTTTATTTAGAAACTTTATTAGAAACATAACTTGTTGTTTTAAAGTGTAAAGTAAAAATAGGTGAAGTATTATTCTAGACTTTCGTATGCAGCTATTTTTGAGGAACGTATGAGGGTTAAACGATTTGATAAGAAAGTTCCCTTTTAAAACATGTTTCAAAACTGCCCGGTACCGAGAACAACAATGTATGTCGCTTTTGGTTAGAAAATAGAAAATAAATGGTGCATTTAATAGGTTAATGTGGCATTTTATCAGTCAACGCGATAGTAAAATTGTTTATGGACGATGTAGCTTGTGGGAATGGGGTTATTTGGAAAATTTATTTACGTTTAACGTCGCAGGTTGGCGTGAGAATGTTAAGTAGTCGTGTCATGTCTGACGGGAATACTGTCGGCAGATAAAGTGAACTAAAAATAGGAAATTTCAATGCGATCGTAGCATCAAAGATAGTTTCTACTTCGAAATACTATCAAGTGTTCTTTAATGAAAGTGTTATTCTAATTCGAATAATTGATTGGTTGCATCAATCAATTGCATATGTGTTATGAAAGCAAATGTTTGAATTAATACATTATCAGAATACAGTTATTCTAAAATAATGATAGTATTGTATAACTACTTTGTTTGTTAACTATGTTGATCCTCCGACGACGGAGTGTATTAAAATCTCCATGCAACTAATCAATGTCTGACAAAAGACTAATTTGTCTGCAAGAAATATCTTCAAAAGCACGTTTAAAAGAATTGATAAATGAAGCTGAGATTTGAGTAAGCTGAGATTGAGCACTCAAGCTTGATCGCAAGCGAAATCAATTTCACAGTTCTTAATTATTTTATACACACAACATTACATAATTTCAAAAAACCTATAACTCCATTTGAACGCTAAAGTTTCATTTAAATTGAAGTAAACGGTACGACAGTTACGGAATTACTGCAAGAAAAATCGATGAATCGGTGTAAGCGCTTCGTGTAAATGATCGTGGATAGAATGCTCGCATAGATCTCGCAGATCGGACCGAGTGATCAGACAACCTGGTAATCGGCTTGTAGCCGATTGAGTTACTTCGCGGTTACTCGTTTATCGGCCTCCTCTCCGTTTTCTTTTTTCTCTCCTCATGATTGAACGCGCGTTCCTAAACCGAGTGTTTCCTGGCGCGGGGAATCACGGGTATCTTGTAATTGATAGCGCGACATTGTAGGGCGATCGGATTAATTAAACTGCCTCTCCGCTATCTTGGCCTTTGTCGAGCTATGTGAAATATCGATCGACCTTTACACAGTGTACTTGATAATTGTTTTATCCACAGATACCATTACTTTGTTTCCCAAATAACTTTATTTGCAATTAGATCGGCCGTAGTTGATCATTATTTCACTGCGGATTTTTATGATTGTATGTATTTACGGAAAAATGGGTAGATAAAACACAAGATAGAAGAGATGTTGAATTAAATTAATATTACTGGTACAGTATTTACAGGCAATTTTTATTTTGTATAAACTATATTGCTTTTATCGATATCAGCTACTAGATAAAATTGTAGACATGCAATAGACGTCAGTTTTCTTTCCTGCATAGGAAATTATGAACTACAAAGAGGCTCTAATCACTGTAGCTGCAAAATAAATCACGAGGCAAGTGGTTAAAGAATTTTTTCGTACTCGACTTGTGTTCGTAGTATAACGATTGTCCGGAGGAGAAACACGAATATTCGTGAACAATTCGATTCGCCATTAGCCTAGAAACCCATGGTCCTATCAGCTATCTTAATCCCCTGCAGGTTTGCCGTTCGAGAAGGGGATAAGGCGATCCGAACAATGGGCAAAAAGTACGCTGGCCTGCAAAATTAAAGGAGTAGATCAAAAATAAATAAAAATTTTACTGAATTCTATCAAACTTAGTATTCTAACATTTTCTGAAAATTTTCATAATACATACTTGAATGCATATAGTCTAATCCATAGTCTAATTATCAGTTTGACGAGTTTGGTTTGGAATATTCGCACAGACTTTAAAACATTTTTTTCCGCCTGTTTCGAATTTACAGGACCGTAAATAATATTACGAATACGGGATCGGGCTACGGAGCCGGATAAACGAACGATAAAAGCAAATTCACCAGGATGAGCGCGCGTGCTGGGCACGTAGGAGGCGAGTTACAAGCGAAAGCCTCATTAACTGGACTGTACTCGCAAGAACGAGATAATTAACGCGTTAAACCGGCGCCACGTCAAGTTATCAGGCCTCTCCCCGTTTAATTACGCATACCCACGTGTTGTCGCTACTCTATCCGACCACCGGTACTACACAGATTCCCCTGATCGAAAACCAACGATCGAAATTTAAATTCCGATCGATAAATTCTTATCCGTCTTCTAATTAGGCCTCCTGTTCTAACAGGAATGATCAAAGCGTGAACGAGGTGTATAAATATTTACAAGCTTGAATGCAATTTCGTATTCCAATTAACAGTTCACCATTAAGTGGACATTTTATATGAAAATCGAGCTCTCCAAACGGGTTTTAGAATTTTTACAAGAAAAAAACACGGTGTAATTGAAACAGGAACAAAATATGTGCTTACTTTAAAATTTTTCAGTTTATTCAATCAGTATAATACAGAAGTACATAATTAGGACAGAGTAAATTATACAGTAGGTACAAAATATAAGTAAATGAATGGAAATTTTAGATATATAGCTAATATTCATACAAGTTCTCAGTTTATTTAATATTTATGGTGGTACAAAGCTGTAATAAAATGTATTCTATATAAAACGAATCGAAGGAAGCTACAATAACTAAAATCCGTAGAGAATATGAATTGTATACTTTTATTTAATTTAGTATTAAAATTGTATTTATAATTGATTTATTTTGATACGAGGGTCACTTTCAATTTTTTTAAAATGGAATGTCTAATATTTTTCTCAAAATTTATCCGGATTTTTAAAAAAATAGTAGACATCCCATTTAATCAATTGATATACCATAGTCCTTAAGAAGGTATTTGGTGTCTTAGATCGAAAACGGATTAGTATAGAAGTTATTAATTTTCTGCCGACTTGCATAACAGTTTGGGCACGACGGGTCCATCGAAAGCGGCTTTCATCGGAGCCTCCTCACCTACTTGCAGCCAGAACAAATGTCTTTCCGCCGTTCGGATCGGCGAGCTCATATTAGATCAATTATTCAAAGGAACGATAATCGGCCGATACTAACAGCCGATAAAAAGCCCGAGACTCTCGCAGCTCCCGGGGAGAAATCGGCGATCGGCACGAAGACGGGGCCCGGGTGCGTGAAAAATGGCACGTGAACGGCGTCTAAGAGCGACAAACGAGGTGTGCGCGAATCCACCTTCGTTAATGCTCACCTCTTACCATAATCTAATATCCGCTGATATATTGGGCGAGTCGGTAGGGTGCCGAAGGTGCGCAAAGGTCGTAACACCGGGGGTCGGCCCCGTAGATATTTACAATTTTAATCATCGTCTCTGCGTGGGACTCATTCGGACCCGCGGCAACTCGCGATTCCTTCTTCGAATCCCCACCTTTCGCCGGACAGTTTTCATTTCGTATGACGAATCACGTGCCCGGCAATTATTGAAACATATGTTACGTGGGATACGATACCGATCTCGTCCTTCCAGAAACAATAGCAGCGCCGCTCTTCCGGAGCAAGGGGTTGTAAACGCCGCGAGGCTAACCCCCATGGGTCCACCATCTTCTGGTCATGGGTCTGAACTTAGAACATATCCGAGTTTTAACGATACTTTTCAAATATTAAATCTTATTTTCTTCTTTTCTTTCTGCCCAGAGTAAGCTCTTAGCTATCCTTTATTAAGAAAATGGAGGGCAATAAGCAATTCCTTCCAGGTTTCCGTCTAGATCTGAATTTGCCAAGTACGCAGGTTTCAACCTCTCGGTGCTGACATTGATCGGCTGACCATTAATTTTTACGGTGAAAACCCTCTCCGATGGCCTTGCAATCACCTCGAATGGACCCTCGTAATGTTATGTATCGTCTGGTGTGGCTTGTGTAACTTCATGCGCTCTCGCAATTCTTGCAAAAATATTCTTTGATCAACCGGGGTCTCTTCTTCCAGAAAGAGTTCGCCGGGTAACCTTAAAGTTTGTCTTTTTTTAAAAAGATTTTTTAATGTAAGCGACGCCCTAAAATTAGAAAACAATGATTAGAATATAAAATATAAATGATTATATTAAATAATATGGGTACATGCGAAATTTCAGTAAAAATTTAAACCTGTCCAGAATTAATTCCACTAGTGTATGGCATTTCGGTGGAAGTCCCCGCCGAAGATACACTAGGTCCCGCCAAGGAGGACACAGGGAGACAGACAGGCAGCGGATTTCGCGTTTGCGACGCGTCGCGACGCAACCCCCTGCGCCAACGTCCCCCTTTCGGGTTTGTTAAGGCACGAGGGCAGCGTGGGTGTATCGACGGAGACAAGATGAACGTTAGAACATGAACGCGGTCTTCCTTCGACAACGTTCGACCGGTAATGCATGGGTTTTGTGTCGCGGCGGGCGGCACACTTTGTAACGACCGCGGCCTTTTGACTCGATTAATCTTCGATGTATGTATATACAGGCGCTACATATATTCAGGAAAATATAGCTGCGTACAGGAGACGGCGAGCATGTGTGCGCGTCTGTATGTCACGGCGCACTGCTGGGACCGCCGATACATTCGGAAATAAAGTGTCGTGCTGCGCGGATGGGAGCCGTCTGACTCGAGCCTGCCGCTAAGCGCCATGAAAATATTACCCCTGCTCGACCTGCATCCGCACCCCTTTACCACTTTCTACTGGCGGAGAAACGGGGCGGGAGGAGGCGACGTTGGCTCTATCATTCCATATTTTTTCTCTTATAGTTACGACGACCGGTGTCTTGGAAAATTGGAAAATAAATTTCGGGATAGGGTTCGGGCCGCGCTGTGTCTCTTACGGGATATTAACATAACGCGGGATAACTTAAAGGGTCATCCATTTAGAATTGAAAAAAATATATTTTCATTTTAGTCAAATGTTGTACATGTTGAAGGTCTAAGTTTTCAAAAAAATCAAATCTGAAATCAAATCATTTCTAAGCATTTTCTTAAAACTCTACTCAAAGTTTACATTGTACTTAGCTTTATGTTCTTCGTATAATGATTGAAACCACACGCATACGAAAATAAAGCACTTTGCACTTCGGCATTGTGTAAGATCATTGTGAAGCAATTCAGCATTTCAGTAATGATCTAATATTTCGAATTCCGAAGTATCAAAGGGTTCTGATTCGAGAGAAAGAAAGTTTTGTTGAAATCTGAAAGTGGAAAAATTGAATTTTGGCCAGAAAAAAACGGGCTCCTGTATCACTGTGCGAGGGCGCGGAAACGGCGTTGAAAACCGAGTGAAAGCGATGTGCGACGAATCACGCGAAGGACGGTGGATCACGGTGGCGATCGCGGAGTCACGAAAATAATGATTGATCGAGCAATTAAATTCCGTTGTCGTGCGGCAGGCGGGGGCAGGCTTCAGGCTTGCGGTCGAAGCCGGTGAAGGTTCAGACCGTGGCCGAGGTCGCTGGTGCCGGTGCAGCCGTGTACCACGCTGCAGGGTGCCATTCGGCCACAATTGCTGGTAATGAGCCAGCCTAAGGCCTTCTGACGGGCCTCTTACGCCCCCTTGCCTACGAATTCGCATTCTCACGTCCATCTCCGGGCTACGATGACAACAGAAATCGACCAACACGGCCCCCGACGGGTATCCCAGCTTCGAAGCCGGGTTCCAAGGAATTCCGCTTGATTTCGAAGAAGCTTCCACGACGGTGCTAAGCACCACGTGATTGACCTTTATAGACGGGCGACGTGATCAGCTCATTTCTTTTTCTTTTCTCATATTTTATCCGACGCCGATCGTCGGTTCCTACCGTAACGAGGTTGATCAATCGAGTTCACGAAGTGTACCAGCTCGATCGTCCATTCCCTTTACGCAGCAACCTAGAGTCATGTGGAAATGATATTGGATTGGGGACAAAGTTTCTTCGTATTTTAATGCAGAAATGAATAAAGTTTTTCCCATATTTTAAATGAAGTTTATTTAATCAAGTATGTGTCGTTTTGAACGACCATATTTTGCCACTTTTGAGGTAAATCCATAATCCCGTCCAGTGGCGCACCCAGGCGGGGAGTCAGGGGGCCAAGTCCCCCCCAAGAAAAAAATGTTTAGCAATTTAATTATACTAGCATATTAATTACCAATTTAACAAGTTCCGTATTTTACCCAAGCACTTTTACTCTTCCTTGTTACATTGTGCCTGTTCAAAAGACAGAGCAATTAATTATTGATTCGTTCTGAGAATTTCAAATCGTAGACATTGAATGAAATACGTGAAAGCTACAGACACGTTCACAGCTCCTTTGAAGGAGCATCCGCCGCCAAAAATCATTCTTATTCAATTATTCCTCTTTCCACCCGGATCTGAAATATTTCCGTGAATCTTGAACATCAAAGACGAGATACGTTCCCAGCATCGCCATGGTCAAAGGTGACTGAAAAACATTCTCTAATCAGACACTGCTTCATCCTTGCTCGGCGAACGATTCTTCCACAAATAGAAAAGAAATCCTCCCCCGTTCCATCGAATTAACACATTGTCCGCGTTGAAAATTAAAATCGTTTATCGAGAAATTAATTCCCCATCATCATAACAATGAGAGAGCAAACACTGGCGTTGACGGAATGATACTCGTCGATCGAATTGTTGTCGGTTTAGGGTCTTTGATGATCGCGAATACTGCCTCTAACCCTTCAGGGATGCTGAGGCGTTGTATAGTGTGTTTCAAAATTGATTAGGCCAGGCTACTAAGTGCGATGCACTTTCTTCATTAGTGAAGAAAGTCTAAGAAAGTCTAATTAATTTAGGTAATAATAAGACGGACTCTACAGTGAGGATTTCAAATGAAACAGACAGTTCAATGAAAACCTTGCAACGCTGAATTCTTATTATTTTTTATTTATGGATTATTGATGTTTGTCAACAGTGAATATACATTTACCAATACCTGATCATTTTATCACCCACGGTGATCATTAAATTTCTTCAAAATTCAACACCGAAACATTCTTCAATCTCTCACAACTTCGCCAAACAAAACTTCCCTCAATTTCTTATATAGAATTATCCAAAAGTACCTTTAGGATGTTGAATGAGAACATCTGTCAAACGACGTGTATCTCGAAAAAAATTGAAGGCAGCACATGCACCATCTTTTCGGCATTGACTGCGGACGTGTGCGCGCCACCTTCGCGAAAGAGAAGAGAAAATAAAAAAGGATCAAGCAAGAAAGAAAGAAAGAAAGATGGAAGAGGGTGGGCGGGAGGAGGAGGGAGGAAGAAAGGAATCGTGAGACAGCGTGGAGACAAAACGAACCACTTCTCGGTCCTTTACGATCATTCTCCACGCTCTCACCGCGTCATTAGCCGGTCGGGTGGATAGATACACAACCGTCTTACGGAAGGAGGCGGCTCCCCGCCACCCCCGGCGACTTACCCTTTCCGAGAAACAATCTGTTATAGTGGTCCACGTGAATGGCGAAACGTAAAAGTACCCTCGAGTTCTCACGTGGCCGGCTCAATGGACCGGGAAGGTGGGAGCCAAGTCCACGACTGGCAATGAGAGAGAGAGAGAGAGAGAGAGAGAGAGAGAGAGAGAGAGAAAAAGAGAGAGAGAAAAAGAGTAGAGGAGTCCGCGAGGGAACCTCGACTCTCTTTGGTCGGTCTCTCTGCCAAACGCGATGGAGAAAGATAGCGGATAGGGGACAAGGGGGGCAGGAAGGATTCGTCGCGGAGTGCGGTTTTCAACGAAGCCAATTATTAGATGCGTCTCGAGCCGAGTCGAAGAAAGGAACTCGGCTATCGATGTGAAATACACGGGAATTTATATTTCCTCGGGGACGTAATGGGGAATGGCTGCGCGTGGAAGACTCGAGAAATTCAATTTTCGTTCAGCCCCAAGAATGGCTCTGGAACCCGCAAACTGTTGCGAAATATTCTAATGTTTTATTATTTTTCTAGAAAACGACCGTGCGAAATGAGGGGTGGTTATGGCCACCCCTCCATAGCGATTAAGAATCTAGATTTAACGGGTCAGAATCAATCAGAGAATGTTCATGTTAGAGTTATAGATTTTACAGCAGAAAGAATACTTCAAGTTGTACAATTTTAATTGTAATCATTAGACTGCGGATTTTATGCATTTATGACAAAAATCGGTGGATGTACTTTAAAACAGTAAAAACATTAAGACAATTTAAGAACGCCCATATGTTATTCTCGATTTATTAAAATTGTAAAAATAGAAAGAAAGTTTTATATGGCTTCTGTGGTTTGTAATTGATGAACACAATTTTTATTTTGCATAAAGATCCGCAGTCTAGTAATCATATTTGATCTATTTTTTGCAAGTTTAAATATGGACCTAATATTTTTAATTCCATTTAAGATGCAGAGGTAATAACTCGCAACTCAAAATAATGACAAAAATTGATCATGAAATTTAAAAAGGCGAACTCTTTTCAAAACGACAAGACTCTCTTTTGAAATTGAATTTTTCGATTGAATTTGTCTCGAGGTGATCTTCAACATGTACTTTAAAAATGCAGTGATTCAATTAAATTATATTTATAATTAATATTCACCTCTACATGTATAAATATTTCATCCAAATCCAAAATTAAAATGTTCTTCATCAATTACAATGTAGTCAAATAAAAATTTGTTTCTTCCTTTAATACTGTTGACAGGACGAAAGTATTGTATTGATACTCTTCGACCACGTTATTGTTTTTGCTGTTAAAATTGCAGCCACATATAATTCTCAGAAATGCATAAAATCGACAGTCTAGGCATTAATAGTTACGCATGAAATAATTACCATAGGATAAATGGGAGTGTTAAGGGTTAAGAATTGCCGGTTATTCAGAACCGAGAAAAATTTGTCGGCGATTTTTCTCGAGATACAATCATCACGAGGCGATCATGCCGGTCGTTTAAACAAAACGTTTCCATATGTCATTCATTCATTGCGCTCCATAACAAATAGACCTCGAGGAGAGAAGTCCAGGTCTCAAAGCAATCATAAATACAAAGAGACCGAGAGCAAGATACAACGGCCGGGAGAGTACGGAAAGGGGCTCAAAGGGTTAACATTCCATGGTCCCCGGCTTTTTGCTTCTTTATCGTGGTTGTACATATTTACAAGGACTTATCCCTTCGAATAATAAATGTTTGATCCCTCTCCGCCGCCCACCCTGCTCGCGGTGCCCGCCCAAGCGGCGGTTACAATTAAAGAGAGAGAGAGAGAGAGAGAGAGAGATAGGAGAGAAAGCGAGGGACACACGAACGGGACACGCGGCTCTCGAAAAGAGCGCGTGTCCCCGACAACGCGAGTAATTTGTTTCGTTCCATTTCGAATAAGACCGCGCCAGTCTAAAGGGAAAATGATAGACAGGGAGAGAGGTATCAGCCGGTAAGAGCCGAGACGCCGGACAAGAGAAGTGTCTCGAGGATGAATGGCCCCCCTAAATGAGCACTCATACGTGACCGTGACTCGAAAACGACACTTAAGGATGCGCCACGACTTGATGTTTTGTGTAATTACAGGATCAAACTAGGTTTACCATCGCGAAACCCCTCACTCCTCACCGCCCACAATTGCTTTTGTTTACACTCTGTGATAAAATCATTGCACACACTCAGATTTACACGATTTCAATTTGTTTTCACAATGAAACTCGCATTTACTATTTCAGGATACTATTTAATAATATTCAGGGTGGGTCACCACATATTACCACTTCGATTTACATGATTGGTGTTTTATACAGGGTGTTCATTTGAAAACTTTCCAGCCGAATATCTCGAAAAGTATGAAAGATATTAAAAAAGTGTAAAACTCGTGTCCAAGGATTTCGAGGGGGGGAGAGGGAGACAGTATCTGTTTTTTATTTGTTTTTTCAAATGGAAACCTATATTTTTTATTATGGGATCTTATTGTACGCAAAAACGACTAATCTTGAACGCATTGTTTAAAATCATTCACCGGTTTCAGACTGTCCGAGGACAATCAATCAACAAGACCCCTCGAACTATTTCTAATAATGTTTCGATCAGAAGCAGATTCTTGTATTACCTATTCCTCAATTTATCCTCGGCAATACTTGTGGCACATGCGTTTATTTATTCATCAATAGTTTATAAATACTTCCTGCGGATCTTTACGCAAAATAAAAATTGTCTGCATAAATTGCAAGAACCAGGGCACATTAGAATGTCGTGTTTTCTTTAATGATCTTGATAAATCGAAAACAATATATCCATGTTTTTAAATTCTATTCATTTCTCTGCTGTTATCAATTGCAACAATGCGTTTTTTGTCATAAACGCATAAAATCTGCAGTCTACTAAAAAAAATCTCCAAAAATAATCAGGTTGATATTTTCTTCAACGTTCTTGACGAATTAAAAATAATATATTGACGTTTTTAAATTCGTTTCGTTTCTTTAGTGTTGTAAATTACAACACGTTTTTTTGTCATAAAATCCGCAGTCGTGGTGTAAGATCATGCACAATCTAATTCTCATTCTCCCCGAAATAGTCTAAAGTTTGCCAGCAAGTCCTCCATTCATTCAGCCACCCCCGGTCGAGATGAAGGCACTTTTCGAATGATTCTTCGGTCAATAGATACGCGTTCCCCTTTTCTCCTGTTCCTTCACCTCGAATTCACTCGGTGCACCTTTGTGGATGGCGGCAGTACCGAAAAGAAGTGACCAAGACGCTGCAGGGACACTCTCCTCTCGCACAGTCCTGACAATGGACCATTCGTCCGCCATTGTGTTCCCAGCACATTAATTGTCTCTTTGAAGCCCGATGACCTCCGTGGATATGAGCCCGCTCCACCCTTCCCCGGCCCCTCCCCTTCTCTCACGCCTTTTCTTGCACACTTTTGTACACCGATGTGTTAATAAGGGTTGTTCCACGGAGGAGCAACCAGAAAACTGTTGTTTAAAGTTTCGTTTTAAAGGTGTGTACATCCAATTCGGTTTTTGTACAAACTTCATTAATATAATTTTGATTTAACCATTCAGTGTTGACAAATTAAATTTAACTCCTTGAATTCTGGTCACACAACGATTTTTATGTCGAGCGGTTAATCGAAAAATGTTGAGCCAAATTTTACTGTAGAGGAATCTACAAATTAGAGTAAAATATCGATTCTAATAAGATAACATTATTGTAATATTATTAGAAGTCTATAAATTAATCGCCACTAAAAGGGCTAAAGAAGAAATTGAGAATTTCACAAAACCATTTTGTGTATATACATATATTACAGTTTATTCTTGTTAACAATTCGTGAACAAATCGTATTCGTATACTTCTTCTTTAATTAAAATAAAAGTTTTTGATACGTATCAGACAACAGGTGGATCAAAGTATCTGAACAGAGTTTTTGGAGTCCCAACTTATATGGAAAAATTTTCTTCCCCGAAAACATTGTCTTTCAGAAAATTGGCTATAACTTTTTACCCGTCAACGCTATCATTACACATATAATTTTATAAATATAGCTGGCAAGTATACCTTTCCAACTGTATACATTTTTTAGCGTAATTCTCATCGTATGAAATTTTATAGCTAAAACACAAAACGTGACCCAGCCTTTACGACAGTTCATAACTATTTATTTTCACGAAATGATTACTATTTAAATATCGGTAATTTCTCGCGAACGTGTTCAAAAACATTCTGGATCCATTGTTTGTAAAGGGATGCACGGCGAGTTTAATTCTCCAGTAATATCGGACGTTCGAATGAAAAAATACCGAGTTCGAATTCTTTCTATGGAAATTGGGTTTCAAAATTCTGTCAAGATATATTCGGAGTCGTTAGAAAGCCTACAGTTTTACCATTGCGGGACGTCTCGGCTAATAACCATAATTAACGTCTCCGAAAATATATTTCTCGGCGGGCTCCTTTTAAATCCATCGAATTTGACGAAAAACGAGGCCGCCGGGACACGGAGAAGGACAGATCGTCTAGCAGGAGATCCCCATAAATCCTCGGGACGATGTTCGCTGAATTACAAGCGATATCGAGGAAGGGCTCTCCGCCGATATAATTAAGGAGGCGATCATCCTCCGCGAGCTCGCTCGTGTCTCGCGTTGGAATCCAAATTTTATGTCGGTATCATAAAACCGCGTGACGGCAGAAGAATTAGGACGGCACTCGGTCTCTCTTCACTATGGCCACCATAAGGATCGCTAGAGAGATATACATATACAATATAAAGGCCAATTCACACTGGGCATATTTACCGAAACGAACCATCCAGATCCGACATAATTTCTGATCTCTCGGCTCGCTCGTTACCTTCATGATTTATTAACACTTTACCGACCGGAAGTCTATTAATAAGATTTTCAATGACTGTCTTGTATCTGAAGGACTTTAAAAACCCTCCTCCAAGCAACAATCCTCAAATATCTTTTTACTTATTGTTAGTTGAACATGTTCTTGCTCTGATTCAGAAGTATTGTTTCCTTTTGTATTTAAATGAGAGTTTGCATCTTTTAATATGATAGATCAACGTATTGGGTTGTAACGTAAATATGATTATTTTCATTAATTAATAAGTAGACTCCGGATTTTATTATACACTTATAACAACGGGCACGTACAATTTAAAGCAGTGGACATATTACAAAGATTTATGGACACCAATGTATTAGTTTCACCTTAATGAGATAATTAAAGAAGAAAGAAATTTTGATTTGGCCCCTATGTCTTGCAGTCAATGCAAACATTTGTTATTTTGCATAAAGATCCGCAGTCTATTAATAAGGTACAAGATTATAATATAATTGTTAGACTGCGGTCTTTATGCATTTATAGGAAAATTTATAGGAAATTCAAAGTTGTTGAAAAATTGAAAAAATTGACGATGTTAATATATGATTTCTCCTCTATTAAAATTATTACGGGAAGAAATAACATTCAATTTAGTTTCTACTTTTTTCAATCGATGCAGACAATTTTTATTTTGCATAGAGATCCGCTGTCTGGTAATAATAGCAACAACAGCGAATAATAGTAAACCAGCTAAAAAGCGGGACAAGATCGCAGCGGTCGCATAATCAGTGTCCATTGGCCTTAAACCAACGAGACTTGGATAAGGGGGAGACATTGTGGACGGGGGGAGAACGATAGCGAAATATGGATGAGTAATATGGGTTCTCTGCTACCCTCACGAGGACGAGGTAGAAAGGCAGACGAGGGTGTCGCGATTCCCCGCTGTGCATTGATGGCCTCATCTAGCCTAGAAGACCTCGGGAATTCACCGGTAATTACCTTTTCTTCGGGCCGACGCCAACGAGAGGTGTTTCTAGCGTGGCGGACGAATGCTGCTTGAAAACCTGGATGGAAGTTTCAGCTGGTCGTGAAGCTTCATCAACTTGTTTCGCGACGACGTAATGGTCTTGTGAATCTGATGGCAATTTTTTGATGGCTTCACGAATACATTAATTTCGGTTCGCCGGCCCTCCGAATAAAATTTTAATAGACACTCTATTGTGCATTTTCTGGCTTTTATTTTGTGGTAGGCTCGCGGTGAGTTTTTGACAGTTTTGTTTCGTTGTCGGAGGTAGTTCTGAACGATAGCTTCTAATTTGATATTAATACCGGTGGTTGTTCTGCTGCAATTCTACTTCTTGGTTTTACTCATTACTGCTACTGTCAGATTTATTTGAGAGGGAATCAAATTTTTATTTTCAGTCTCGTTCTTTTTGTAAAAATACGCAAGTTTTCTTTTTATAATTATTTTGTAGTACATCCTTTTATAACCATTTTTTTAAAGAGTGTCTAGGGATTATTAAATGGTTGTTCAGATTGTATTTAAACCAAGCTTGTTTGCAGTATTTACACGTTAAACTTCGTATGTGGTAGACATAATTTATGTTTTTTCTTATTTCTACTGGAAAAATTAAAATTGAGACAAGAAGAAAGATTTTCCGAGTGTGGAATATTCAATAAAATTATATAAAATTATGCTTCCTCTTCGAAGAAAGTGCACAATTCTGCCAAAACTTATTGATAACTGTTTGATAACTGTTATGAGCTATCGAGGAAGATCCAATTTTTTGAACACTAATAACTAGACTGCGGATCTTTATGCAAAATAAAAAATGTTTGCATTGATTGCAAGACACAGGAACCAAATAGAAATGTCTTTCTTCTTTTAATCATCTTGTTAAGCTGAAATTAATCCACAGATGTCCTTAAACTTCCTTAATTCGTTCACTCCTTTAATTGTACGTGCCCATTTTTGTCATAAATGCATAAAATCCGCAGTCTACTAATAACTGTTATTTGCAACCAACAAGTATAAAAATCGATATTCTTTAATCATTTTGTTCTTCAAATTTTCTCATAATATTTTGTGTAGATTATCTTAAATTTCACTAATAATCAACTTTTTATTAATGATTTTTATCGTATAAAATTTTAGAATAATTGTCTTTTTTGGACCCTGGAAATAACTGTTAGAACTGAACTCTTTCAAACAGATTTCAAGTGTCAATTACACAAAATCAAAACAGGGAACTGATTTACAGCTAAAACATCGCAAAATAATAGTTGTTTGAGTAATGTAAAATATGATTCAGTCGAGAAAGATCCGGCGATGCAGCAGGGTTAAGTAATTCGTTATCTAATTTATACCGCGCGTGTATCTCCGCGTTTTACTTTTTGTAGAAAATACAACGAATATACGTTCACGTGTTGCCATCATGTTCTTCGCGGCAACGAGAGGTATTTCCGTCGTGGCTGATGAACGGTGCATGAAAAGTCGCGTAGAAATTTCAGCGGGCCGTCTTTATCCTCGCGAGGCCCGATGAAGGTGTCTTGCAAGGCCGTAATGATCTTGTGAATCTGCCGTGGAACGCTCAGGATTCATTCACGATTCAGCAATTACGTCCTCGTGCACCGGAGCCGGCGAGCATCTTGTAAAAATCCGGAGTTTATGACGCAATGCTCGGGAGTTATTAACGAGCCGGAATTAACGCGAACAGCGCACGCTTTAATTTACTTTTTCGACCAGTTGCCCGTGAAATTAATGATCGACTAACAAGTAAGAAAGTGCCTGAATGCCGCTTTAACGTTTTTTCTTCTTTTCCTCGTTTATCCGAAAAACAGAATAAAAAGTTCTGTGGTAGTTAATTTAAAACTGCGTAGTAATCTTTATCTCATAAAATTTGATGTTAATACACATTCGGCATGATTTCCTTCTTTTATAGGAAATTTAATACAGAATCTCTGCTGTTACGTCCTTTTGGCTTATGAGAGATTCTATGGCGTCTAAATCCCATTTTGTTGTCTAACCACCCCATTGTTTGTCTTGATGCATGAATCGAGGCGTTATCATGCTGAAAAATGAAATTGTCAGTCTGAATTTCTTCTGTAAATGGTATTAAGACCATCTCCCACAACAAGGCGTGTGCAGCAAATTTTAAAAAGTTCAGGGCGATTTAAATGGACAAAAATGCTGCAGAAACCAGCACTCAAAGATCGACACAAAGAAGCTCGTCTTGAATTTGCACAAAGACATATCTTAACACACCAAAAGTTTAACTTGGATCGGCCACATGGTTACAAATACTACTGGCACGATTTAAGAAAAGAAAATAATGTTGCAATGAGTCATAACTTCGGGGCTGCATTCAGAGTCAATAAAAAAAACACCAATCTGTCGAATTAATCATAAGATGAATTCGACACAATATACGGAGCTGTTGGAGATGGTCTTAATACCATTTACAGAAGTAATTGAGACTGACAATTTCATTTTTCAGCATGATAACGCCTCAATTCTTGCATCAAGATATCTTGATGCTATCTACTCAAAAAACGTGTGGCTTTATGGAAATTTCGCAGTTCGTTTTTTGTCAAACTATAAAACCACGTTTTTCAGTAAATAAATAATAATTTCTATGAATGTAATCATGTAAATGGTTTCTTTTATTAATCCTAAAATGCTATCGTGCATCAGCTCCTCATTACTATGACATAATTGTAAGATTTCACCAAAAAATCAGGTGGCTTTATGGTAATTTCGGGCAGTTTATTTAGCATGTTAAAAGAGTGGGTATAGGTTCTGTTTCATACTAAAAGTATGCTCCATCCCTATCGACACTGACAAAAGTGGAGTCAGACAAAAACCCGGGGCGCGATGTCATCTAACGTCGGCCATAAACCTGACAATCTATCGTTGCTCGGGAAGGGTTAAAGAGAACAGTGAAGTGCAAAGTGTTCAATAAAATACGACAGCTAACGCGCGAAAAGGTCCGCAAAACAGATTGCTCGTGCCCATATTACATCACATTACAGCACCGTAAACGTTCTCTAAATTGGCAACAGCTTTTAAAATGGCTATAATTGATCACCGACCTCCGTTCAGCTGGGAGCAAATCAGCTGCACCGGTTGCCTGGCGGAGTTACGTGATGTTTCAGGTATACAGTATATTGGAAGCAGTCGATCGGCGACTGGTTAGGTTTCCGTGAAGCCGGGCCTCGTGGCTGTCGATTTCGTGGGGTAAATAGTTACCAGAAAAGAAGGCTGCCACCGGGTCGCCCAGGGACGACGGTGCCCCGCTGCGTAAAATTGTCTTTTGCCTTCCGCTAACCGCGACTCGCCTCGGACCCGAACCGTGTAATTATTCGAACGCTCGTAACTTATATCCACGTCATGTGGCCGGAGCAGATAGCCCTCGAAAGAATCGAAGATAGCGGATCGAGCTGCTCTTTTCTTGGTTTGGGACGGAAATTATTTAGCACCTGACTCACGCCGCGCCGCGCCGGCTGGGCCCCCGCCATCCTTGCTCCTCGTTTTTCGTTCCTTCCGGCTACGCGGACAGAAATATCCTCCCGGACTTCACACTAGTCCTAGAACTTGGCCGAACGTTCTGTTCTACATTCCTCCTCTGCATAAAAATGTCGAATACACTGACGTTAACGCCGTTACGGTGCTCCACGGGAATCGGCCCTACTAAATTGTGTTGTTAATATTCAATTTCTGAACTGGAACGGTTTCGTGTTTTCTAAGTTTCGTTGCTGCAGCTCGGTGATCATATTTTTTATTCACTTTTTATTAAGCATAAATCAACAAAACAATGCATTATTTGAAACTGCTATTATTTATTATATTTTATTATATTTTATCATATTTTAACACGAAAAAAAGCATTTCTTCTGACCTAGAATATTTCCATTCTACATATATGATTTTTTTCATTTAATGCATATTCAATTGATGCAATTTACTCGTGCAATACTCAAATGTTTAGTATTTTATTTGATATAAAATAATTTAACAACGTAACAATTATTTTACATCAGAGACCAAAAATAACAGTTATTCTAAAATTTTCTGAGATAAAAATCATTAATAAAAAGTTTATCATCATCAATCATTAATAAAAATCATTAATGAAAAAGTCCTTATTTGTAACCAACACGATTTTAGTCGATGAAATACTTCTTATTCTATGATTCTGTTTCACATGACTGATATAGCAATATTTAGTGGTACCCTCAGAGTTGCTATTCGAGTGCTAACGGTTAATATTATTTTGATGTTCAAATAGCAGTAAGTTTGTTATAATTATTGTTTAAGTGACCACCATTACCTCATTCTCTCGTATTATTTCAGTTTCGAGGTATGTTTAAATAGATATTTCGCCCTATATTTTAATCTTATTATAATTATTGTTTCAATGACCGGCTCATTCTCCTCTGGTATGTAAGTTGCGAGGTACCTTCTTGAAGAAGAATTCCGTAGGACCAGGTGGGTCGTGCGCTATCAAATATGCGGGAGACATCCGTCAAATAGGAAAGGTGCCTTCATTAGTGGACTCGGTGCTATCGGGCAAGTGGGACCCAGGGCCCGGGCTTATGTAAATCAGTCGCGGCGTAATTGGCACTGAACGAAAAAGCTAATTACCGAAATCGTGCACCCGGGACCCCTAGGACCCAGGGCTCCATCAGCGCCCAGCGGGGTGTCGCGACACCCTCGCTTCCCAGCAATCTTCCTCCTCTTCCCTCGTTCTTCAACGTATATGCATCTTTCCACGGACACGATCACCAGGACCCGCAATATTATTCATCCGGGCCCGATATACGACTACCTGCTTCTCGATTATACTCGCTGCTACTCGGCTGCGTCGGCTCGCGTCAAAAGTGGCAAAAGAGATATATTTCAGCTTATTCTCCCTCGTTTTCTTCTGCTCCATTCTTTCTCGAAATAAGTAATGAATAATATCGTAAATCTCGCCCGGTCGACCGGCCGCGTCGTCGTGCGTGCCCCTTTGTGCGAAATTGCGCGAGAAAATTTGTTTATGGAGATTTAGTGGCTCTCGCAGCCCCGGCTATAGTTTACGTTGCAAACTTGATTGCACGGTTAAACGAAAAATAGTTCTTTCGCTTGGATCATTGCAAATAATTTTTGTTCATTTATTCGATTGCCACATCATGTTCAAAATCAACTTTATTCTTGTACAGCGCTTGTTTATGAGGCAGACTATTATGCAAAATAAAAATTTTCTTTAGTTTTAATAATTTTGACTTGTTGAAAATGGTCTATTCTTCAATTATCTTAATTTATCGTCTGTTTCGTATTTCTTTTTTTAATAAATTGAATGCGTCGAATATAATGTATAACATTCTCCAATTTTTAAAATTGTCTACAATTTTGTATTATATCTATTTGTTTCACAGTCTAGTCGAAACTGGCTTATTAAAATTAGGACGTATTTATACAGGGTGTCCCAAAAGTCCTTCAAGTCCGGGAAATGGGAGGTTCCTTAGGTCATTTGAAGCGACATTTTCCTTTGCAAAAATTACCGCCGCGGCTTTGTTCAGGAGTTATTAATGAAAAACACGGACCAATGAGAGCGCGACTTGGCACAGTCGGCCAATAGACAGTTGGCGCGCCGCGCCGCGCCGCCGCGCCGGGCCGACAGTGCCAGCTCGCGTCTAGGTCGCGCTCTGATTGGTGAGATTGGTCTGTGTTTTTCGCTAATAACTCCTAAACAAAGCCGCTGCGGCCATTTTTGCAAAGGAAAATGTCACTTCAAATGACCTAAGGAACCTCCCATTTCCCGGACTTGAAGGAGTTTTGGGACACCCTGTATTGATAAAAACAGAATGAATAAGTACCAAATAACATGATTAAATAATTAATAATAGAAATAGTTAACGTGTACGAATCTCAGTGTAAATATTAAATAACTTGTCACGTTTTTGATATTGGGTGGAATAATATCTTGAAATATTTCAGTTTGCAAAATTTCGTTTCAACTTATCTGAAATGTTAGCCAGCCCAGCTTGACAGCGGCTGGGATCGTGGCATTGTTTCGCGCTGCCTCGTTTCCTGATGACTTGATTGATATTGATGATCCGTGGACGGGCGTGACGACGCAGCTTACCTGCGTTCGTTAATAGAGAATTATGAAATTTTCTTGTGAGCTTTATCGAACGCGACGCTGTCTACCAGGAGGAGAAGTATCGCGTGGCGAAGAATGAAAATTTATAACGTGGTTAGGTCTTGTATAATAAAATCAGGATCCTAATGGAAGCGCTGTGACGCGCCGCTTGTCGGTGATTTCAATGCGCGCTGCGGTACCGGTGACTTTAACGCGTGGAAACGCAGACGCGCCTAAATAGATGCGTGCAATTGAGGTAAACGCATCTTGCATGAAAAGGAAATATTTCTAGAAACTGTACCGAGAACCTCGATGCATTTATAGCATATGCAAATTTTAGGAGAGACAAGAAACCGTGGTAATATTAAAAATTAATTAATTGAACCAACTTGTCTTAAGTGAAGCTTCGTTCTCGAGTCATATACGTCTTCCATATTGTAGGACAAATATTTTTCCATGATAAATATAGAATATTTCTTGAACAATTAGAAATAAAATCATGACATTAGTCACTATAAAAATAAAAGCGTAAAGCGCGAAACTATATTGACGTAATCTTCGTGGGTGCTCCACGCATTTATTTATTTTATAGTGACTAATGTCATGATTTTATTTAAATTTATATTACATTTTTCTATCTATTCCCATACTAATTTTATTTGTAGTCATCGGCATTTATTAACCCCTTGCCTTACGATTTATTTTACGATTTCAGCGATTAAAACCTTTTCTGTGATTTTTAATTTCCAAGAAAAGGAAAAATTTTATATCTATTGTACGCTTACATATTTTCGAATAGCTGTACATTAACAAAACCAAAGTAGAAATTTATTTCGATTCGAAAAGGTGCGTTCGAAAACCTGTATAAAAGTGATTCACGTGAAAGCATACATGGAGCGTAAGTTACACACACGAAGAAACGCGCGACAATACAACGCGATCGGCGGACCCGAGAGAAACAAATTGTTCAATCAACGCAATCGTAAACATCTCGGCGACGATGCGGTAGTAATATAAGGCCACTAAACTTGATGGACAGTACCATATAAAAATTCCAGCTCGAGCGCATTCCTCGTGGTGGATTTACGAGTTTCAATTCCCCATGACGTCAGCTCGCGAAAATCTATATATCAAAGCTAGGAAGGTGCATCGTAGAGACGATGAGTACCATCGGGGAATTCTTCAAAAGTGATCAGCGGGGGTCCTCGGAGCGGGTCGACTAGCGAACGAAAGTTATTCCCGTGGCCGGTGTGTTGGCTGCTCGAAATTTGTGGTTTTCCTTAAACGGCAGCTTCCTCGTGTTTCCTCGTGCTGGCAGGTTCACCCCTTTTCAGAAGACGAAGAAAAGGAAGGAGAGAAAAAAAAACGTTATTAATCGTCGCGCGGCCCCGGTGAAAAGAGGCAACGGGCCTGGAAGAGGAGTGCGCTGTTCTGGGTCTACCTGACGGCAGAGGATGCTCAGGTAGCCGGTGGATCCTTTGACCTTTCCACCGGCTGTCCTGCGGGATACGTCTCGTTCCTGTCCACCTTCTGTCTTTTCTCACCGAAAGAATTCCGCCAGCGGCCGATTCGTAGGGAGGCGGGGTCCACCGGACTTCAGTCAGCTCCCGCTATTCATTTCGCTGCCTTCGAGAGAATGGGAGAATTAATAAGTGACATCTCACGGAGAAAAAGGTTTTACGCGCGCCGTGCCGCGAGGACTAGGAACAGAAATCGACGCTGAAGAGAGAAGGAAAAGGGAGGAGGGACACGACACGACTACACTCTTTCACGCGGTTGTCTTCAGGGATCCGCTGCGTGGATAGGCTTTGTTGTGCCGGTGCTGCCCTTTGTCAGACGGGCGAGAAACGAAACACCTTGTCTTAGGTCGCCACGTAACACAATGCTGCTCGATAAACCGTGTCTAGTAAGTCGAAATGAGACAAGGGAGACCTGACAGTCCTCGCCCTCGCTCATTCTTTCATCTCCGGGATCCTGCTGATGGAGGACGCGTGCTGATTTCGATAATTATTGAGGATGACAGAGGATCATCTCCGAGCGTTCTCTGCTAGCTGGGAAATGTTCGCGGTGCTTAACCCTTTGTCGTTTCCTCCAGCTATTTTTAATCGTATTTTTTAATCATACTGTTCTTCGAACTTTTTTCTTTATATTTTGTGTAGGTTATCTTAAATTTCAATAATGATCAACTTTTTATTAATGATTTTTATTCTAGAAAATTTTAGAACAACTGTTATTTTTGGTCCCTGATACTAAACTCTATAGAATAACTTGGAAAACTATCGTTCGAGGATTTTCTCATTAGAGTACGACTTCTCTAAAAGATATAAGGTGGTGCCATACCAGGGGACTATACCATGTTTGGACATTTTACCCTAGAACGTGCCCGTTTTCATATTGTTCAAGTGGATTCGGGGATTCGAGAGCACCGCGGCGCGGCGCGGCGTCTTGTTCCGTCGTGGATGAGCCGCGGCGCGGCTTGCTAAAGGAGGACACCAGAGAGATCTCAGGGTGTACCGTTCGAAACGGCCGAGGGATATGCCGAGAAGAGAAGGAAGATGCAAAAAAGGTAGGACGATCGAGCAGCACTTCCCACGAAGTGTGCGCGAGAGCGATCAATGGGGGAAGCGAGCCGCTGCATGACGAATGGGGGCGCAGCCAATTTAGATGCATAGAGGTCGCGGCGTAGGGTCGTCCGGCGACCTGTCGTGTCTCGTTCCTCCGGGGACTACGTCTACGGTCTCCTTCATTCGGCGTAACGAGGACGGTCGTGCGGCTTCGTCCAGCTTTTCTTGCATGCTCATTATCGAAACGGTGAAAGGCTGCGTGTCACGCTCGCTGGCTGGCGCTGACGTTAAATCCGCCGCTAATGAACCAGGCTACGGGGCCCAGGCTAGAACAACTGACTTGCGAAAATTGCTTCTGGTCCATTAGATTGTTTGGCAATTAATGGCCGATTTCCACAGCCTCGAGATCACGCGGCAGATGTATCATTCCGGTTCCAGTCCTGGTTCGTTGCGCACGAACGGTGCCATTTCAACCCTTTCATTAACACTAAACCTACCAACATCGGTCAAAACGACCGGTTCCAGGTTTTTATTTTACAATTAGAAAAATAATTTCTTTGTGTTACATAATTATGTATGTGTGCATTTTATACATCATTAGAAAGCCGATTGTTTAATCAAATATAAATAATTAAAATAATTATTAAGTAATTAAATATTTTCCAATATTACAATAAATATACTTTTTAATGATCATCACGAATTTACTCTTTTTTCTTTTCAGTAATTTGATAAAAAAAGGCGAGATTAACTTATTATTAGACTGCGGATCTTTATGCAAAATAAAAAATGTTTGCATTGATTGCAGGACACAGGAGCGAAATAAAAATTGTATTCTTCTTTGAATTGCCCTACTAAGGTGAAACTAATACATTGATGCTCTTAAATATTTTTAACATGTCCACAGCTTTGCATATATGCATAAAATCCGCAGCCTACTTATGATACATTAATAAAACTGTAGAAATGTTAAAATTATAAAATAGAAAATTGCTAGGCTTTATAAACGACTTCGGGGAATTGGGTGGGGGGATGAAAGGATATTAGGTACGAAAGAAGATAAATAAAGGGGTCAGAGTCAGAGCCATACTTGCTCGGGCGAAGTTGAGTTTCTGCTATCGGGTCTGTGGGAAAGTGCTGTCTTTATCATTCAGTCTTCTCGATGTGGCAACGTGAACAAATAATGGGATCAATTTGATATAATGTCTATTGTTACATAGAACTGTTTGTCATTTTATAGGTTACCCCTTTATCATTCTTGAAAAATTCTGATATAAATTTGCGGTCGAACGTTTCATCATACAATATTTTGTTAAGCATATAATTGCTTTGTCAAAGGTCAACGTTATCCACTTTGAGAACGCATTCCTGCTTTTTATCTTGAATGATGCTGACTTTCAGTGTCTCTTTCAATGTCTCACATGCATTAAATCCACAATCTAGAATTCTAACTAAGAATCCTCGTGTCGATTGTGAGAAACTTCATCCGACCGTAATTTTTCATAGAAGCAAAATGTTAGCAGTCTAAAGGTAACAGGTGAAAAAATTCAAGAAGTCACAAAAATCTATTAAGCTGCATCAGGTACGAGAGAATGTACGGTGACGTGTAACATCGGCCGATTAGTCGAACTATAGGAGCATGATCGCCGCATCAAGAAGCTCGTAGGGGGAAGAAAAAAGGCAAGCCTAGTACCACCGTTACGTTTTATTCTGCTCATTATCGGGGCATTATCGACATTGTCTTGAGCAAATCTGATACGCGGCGTCCTGGGTGGTTTGCCGGTGTAATTACTAACACGAGGCTACAGGCCCCGTCCGCTGATTGGGTGATCAAAGCTCGCGATGACGAAGATCTCTTACCCTGCCTCCTCGGGACCGAAACAGAAGGAAGCGAAACAGCGGCAGGACGAACAAGGACGGACGCCGCGAGCATTGCATCTTCATTATAAATCCTGAGAATCACCCAAATTGATAACGGCATCCGAAGGCTGCCGTAAGGGTCCTCGTAATACTCTAAAGAGGGTTCACCTCCACCCTCACGCAGCAGGGTGTCCCTGGGCACGAAATAAGAAGAGGCCACTTTCGCTTCTTCTCCTCCTTCAGTTGCTCGTATATTCTCCCCTCGTCCTCGTCCTCGTCCACTTCTCCTCCTCCGCCTCCTCCCACTGTAACGGTCCCGAGAGGTGTAGCTTCGTTACTTCTTCGATCGATCCGTGAGAGTTACGATCGTGTTTCACGTGACGAAACCAAATGAATCGTTGGAAAACCATTGTACCGACGACTGTGAAAAATCCTGCTAGACGGCAAACGACGCAGTGAGCCAGAATCCAGGGGTGTCAGAGTTAAATGAGACACCCAGTATACTCCCATTACACCCTGGTCCGATGTGTTTCACAGTTGAACTGTCCACACCGTAGCAACCCCTATCAATCACAACACCGTTCGCACAATCAGCCCGCGAAAGTGACTCCGAGAAGGTTGGCTCATCAAAGTGAATCCTCGAAAAACCTCGGTCGATTATTTCTTCATCAAACGAGCCGAAACGTCGCCTCTAAAAAGCCATCTTGCGAAAGAGGTGGCGGGGACAGGGGTAGGGAGAAGAAGAAGAAGAAGAAGAAGAAGAAGAAGTCGGATCGACTGGTTTGAAGGAGCGTCTGGTCGCCGGTACAAAGGACAACCATAATCCTGATCCATTTCCCCTCTAAACAGCCCGTTAACCGCAATTGACAGTGTTAATAAAAGACTTCGCAGGGTACCAATCAGGGTGCGCGCGGGGCCCTGGGTTTGTCAGCGACAACATCCAAATGACGCCGTAAAGTCCCGCGTAAAATAAAGAGAGCCTCAAAGACAGTTCAATGGAATCTTCTCGCCGCGGGGTGTCGCCGTGGGCCGACCGTAAGAAGCACCGATCATCACGGTTTCTCTCTTTTCGATCCCTCACCTGTCCTTCACCTCCTTTTACAGTTCTGCCATATCTCGACGAGAGAACGTTCTCGTAGAGAGCTCCCTCTCTTTCTCTCTCTCTTTCTCCTTCTCACTCTGCCTGTTGGTTCGTTACACCGTGGGCCAGGAAGAAGAGAAGGCGGGGGAGGATAGTCGTGATATTTCCTTCACGAAACTGTTCCCCGAACGGTTCCTCGAGTCGCCGAGTCCCGGAGGAACGAGGGAACCGAGTCTGGAAGCAGCCACATCCTTCGCTGGGCTGACCGGTGGAAGATTCATAAATTATTTCAGGAAAAAAGGAGGAAAAGTATTTCCAATTACAGTTTTTTGTGAAGGGTTGCCGCGGGCCACGCGGCAGGGGGTCCGCTTAATGGCGACCCGCACTCACCGCTCCTCCTCCTCTTCGTCCTCCTCTTCATCCTCTTCGTCCTCCTCTTCATCCTCTTCCTCCTCCTCCTCCTCCTCCTTCTTCTTCTTCTTCTTCCCTCGGCAGTTTCTTCTACTCCTTCATCCACCTCCTCCTCTCTCGCGCCCGCCGCCGCCGCCGCCGTCTCTCTACCGATTCTTCAGGGTCCTCCGACACCGCCAACGCGGTGTATTCGGTCGTTTTTTCTTCTTTATCCTACTCCCACTACGAGCCTACGTTATTCCTCGTTCCTTCTTCTTTTTCTCGGCGTCTGACGAGCACCGGTGACACGAAAGAGGATCGATCATCCTGCGGCCGGTCCAGGCTCCTCGCGAATTGCCTGTCGGGGGAGGTTAACTGCGGGGGTGACCGGGTTCGACTCGAGCCGTTTTTTGTGTTGGTCGCCCGATTCAACGAGCCCCAGCCTGATCGGCAATTATTTCTTGATGAATATTAAACACCAGCTGCCACCCAGGAGTTTGGAAAGCGGCGCGCGAATCCGACTCTAGCCGTTTCTGATATGCTAATTGATAGACTGCGGATCTTTATGCAAAATAGAAATGTTCTGCATTGATTGCGAGCAGCTTGAATAAAATAAATATTGATTTCATCCCTTAATCACTTTGCTACACTAAAAGCAACATCACGATACTCTTAAATTCTTTTAATCTTTCACGGTTTCGTAATTCACCCAACAAATTTCTTCGCAGATGCTTAAAGATCCGCAGTCTAATAATTGATTTTGCGGAATTGGAAACCAGTTTTTCCTACAGTTAGTTTGGGGTTGCATCAACATCATTGGTTATCAGCGGCAATTCTACCTTTGGCTTCTATCCTATAATTGAAGTTGTTTCTATAATATTACTGAAAAATGGATGAAGTGAAAGGTATTAGTCATCATTAGACTGCGGATCTTTGTGCAAAATACAAATGTCCTGCATTGATCGTGGGAAGCAGGAGTAGAATAATGAAGGTAACCTAGAATAAAACAACAATTGAAACTCTGTCTTTACTTAACGAATTAGATAACTCTTAATAGTTCCATAAATAACACGCGTGGATATTTTTTTATGAAGTACAATGGTATAATACGCGTGAATCGTAATGAAATAAGAAAGGAAAAGAATGGGTGGATGATGGTCGTGACAGCCTCGGTGGTTGAACACGACCGCACTGTCCAGATTTATTGTTCTCGCGGTCACTAAAGCGTAACGTCGTATTAGTTTGTTCTGTGCGGTTAAAAGAACTGCGGTCATTGATGATCGTGACGAAAACGTACTTTTTGCAAAAGGGGTTGGGTGACTTATACGTTTAAACAGCTGTGACGTAAGAAACGCGAAGGCGTGAACGTAGCCTGATGGATTTTCCTTTTCTTTGTTCATTTTTCACTATAATTTGCGCTACAGAACACCAGTGGATCATGATTGAATTATTTAATTGGTAAGGTGTACAGTCAGTGTTTATAGTAGGTCTTTCCACTTTAGGAACATTTTAATCTATCATCTTTAATCTACAATATTTGATTCTACTTTCTTAGAATTGAAAAAATTGCATAAACATCTGCAATCTAGTTATACATATACTTAACAGCAGGTGTACACTTGATTGTCTTTACGAAAGTACAAAATCATGATTGCCCCATTGCTATTTTCACCCCCTAGATATGGATGATTGCAGATAAAAAATACGTGTCGAATATTTGTCAACGAACAGTATCCTGTACAAATTTCATTTAAGTTGCACTTGAGCAATGTCCCTAAGATGAAGTATTGTACAATATTCAGGGTGAGTCATTCAACTGTACCACCTGAATATCCTCATAGCCTAAATTGTTGCACAATTTTCACCCTCTAGATATGGATCATCCAAACAGAAAAAAATAGATTATTGTAAATAAAGAAAAGGCATATAGAGGACGACCTAGCATCGGAAGTGGATGATAAAGACGAACATTCATTTGTATGGGCAGATTTACGTCACTGCTGCTTCACTGTGGGTGTCATCCAGTGAATTCAGCAAAAGTGGAAACCCTACTTCGTCACTTTGGACGAAAAAAATGATTGCACCATCCGGGATGAAGATCCAAAGTGACCCGTCTAAATCCGGAAGTCGCGCACGAGGAAATCCGGTCGCGGGGACACGTGGATCAGGAAAAAGTCCAGGTGAAGGAAGACGGTTATGCTTGGAAAGAGGGCTGCTGGCTTGTTTATGGTCGTTCGAGTTGGACTTCCCGGAATGCTCGGCCCGTGTAAAAGCGGACCTAACCAAGCGACGGATCCGGCCACGACCCCGCACGCGGGCTCGCTCGATCTCTGAGGCCAGGAACATCGAAACGCAGGACGTATTGCTCTGTCACCCAGGGACCGGCGATCTATTAGTTATGAATATTGTTGCCCACAGCGGTACATGACCGGCTCGACCGCGTGGTGTTCTCCCAAAATATGTACGGAGGCTCGCATACGGACGTCCTTCCCCCCACGTTGCACGCGGCCATATTCATTCCGAAATGTCACGTAAACCATAGACGAGCACCGGGGAAGGATACGTCGTCGTCGTCGTCTAGCGAAACATCGGAATTCACCCGCGGCTAATCGTGGGGGGCACGACCGAACTGCGACTTGTTTGTTTTCATTGATCCATTCGGGGATATTGATCATTTAGCGGACGAGCTGCACCCTGGCCGATATTGACTAAACGAGAAACTTCGTCGGTGAACATTTTATTCTTTTTTATTGTTTTTTTAGCGGTTGCATCTACTTTTCAGTCAGGCATTAGGAGACTGCGGAGTTTATGCATTTATGATAAACACGGCTAAGCACAATTTAAAGCAGTGGTAATATTAAAAAGAGATTTAAGGACATCAGTGTATTCGTTTCATTAAATTCAAAAACTTTTTATTTGGCACCTGTGCCTTGCGAATAACGCAAACATTTTTTATTTTGCATAAAGATCCGCAGTCATTAGCAACCACATGACCCAATGACGTCGCATAACCGATTACCAACGTATTACGTGAACTCGGATCTCGTGAAAAATTTCTTATTTATGAAATCGACGAACAATTAAAATGTTATTATGTTAGGAAATGAATAATAATTGCTTCAAAAGATATCCGAACGCTCTTGCCTCTCCTCCGGTTCGGATAAATGGAGTCCTACTGTTACTGGCTTTAGATTAGTTTAAACTATGAGTTTAACATATAATATTCGAATTGGAGGAATATATTTTAGATTTAGATATCGTATATTAGATAGCGTGATTGTTCACAAAATTTCAATGTTACGATTTTTTGGTAAGTTGAAATTTAAATATTCATTGTTCAAAATACAAACTAATAAATTATCTGCAAATGGAGAATTAGGGTGTTGGAAAGACTATATATTTCATGTAGCAATATTTTATGTTTATCTAAAATTTTATGGAATAAAAATTATTGGGAAATTTCTATATTACAGAGTATTATGCAATCAGATGCAGACTTGTTATGCGATTCTCGACGATTAAGGCAATATTAAATACGAATGGTTGATGCAAACGACTTGGAACTTATCGTAGATCAACAACAATGCTGCGTTAGTGTTACCACCTGCCGTGAAGCGGGAATATCTCTTTTACAATGGCAGTTAAAGTGGAGTATTGTACTTATAGGCTGACATCATCGTACATTCCGGCTTAAAATATCTATTAACACCGCATTAAGTGCCTGTAAACCGTAATTGCAGTTAGTGATTTGTTGACTGTACCGGTAGTTCTTTAGTTGAGGTGCTCTCGGTTAAAGCGATTTATCAGCTGGCTGAGGAAAACATTCTATTCCGGACTTTATTCTCTCTGTGTTCACACGTACGTTTCGCTGTCATGCTAATCTGCATAATCAAGGCGGTAGCTGCATACGATTATGCGTCTTTAAGGTCGGGACTACATCTGTGCAACAGCGCCGGCTGCGTCCACATTAGGCACACGTTTGATGTAAACGCGACTTGAGACTGTTAGAAAGAGACGAGTAGGATTTTGAACTGGAAAAGAAGTTTGGGTTAATCCTGCTCGGTTTCAGATCATTGTGGGTCGAAGATAGGGTTTCACATAAATTGACCCAATTGTCCGACATTACTAAATGATAATTAGTGATCGAGTGCACATAGGTTAGTAGGATTTTGGACTGGGAGAAAGTTTCACTTAGTCTTACTCGGTTTTAGATCATTGTGGATCGACGACAAGGTTCATCATAACTCCAACGTTAAAAAACGATAATCTATGGTTGAGTGCACATAAAAATCCAGGACTTCGATAGTCCATTCTGATTCTCAATAGTCCAACGTTAAAAAATGATAATCTAACGTCGACTGACATAGTCAAGTAAAATTTTGTGCTGGAAAGAAGAAGCTTGAATTAATCTTTCTCGGTTACAGATCATTGTGGGTCGAAGATAGGGTTTCACATAAATTGACCCAATTGTCCGACATTACTAAATGATAATTAGTGATCGAGTGCACATAGGTTAGTAGGATTTTGGACTGGGAGAAAGTTTCACTTAGTCTTACTCGGTTTTAGATCATTGTGGATCGACGACAAGGTTCCTCATAACTCCAACGTTAAAAAACGATAATCTATGGTTGAGTGCACATAAAAATCCAGGACTTCGATAGTCCATTCTGATTCTCAATAGTCCAACGTTAAAAAATGATAATCTAACGTCGACTGACATAGTCAAGTAAAATTTTGTGCTGGAAAGAAGAAGCTTGAATTAATCTTTCTCGGTTTCAGATCATTGTGGGTCGAGGATGGGGTTCCTCATACATTCACCCAATTGTCCGACATTACTATTTTGAACTGGGAAAAAGTTTCAATTAGTCTTACTCGGTTTTAGATCCTTGGTTAAAGATCATGAGATAAGGATGATGGGTTTACGTCATGGGTTAATTATGGGGTTCCACATGACAGTACCCAATTGTCCAACATTAAAAAATGATAATCAGTAGTCGCACATAGTCAAGGGCGATTTTGGTCTGGAATGCGCGACACTCGCGGCGGGTGTTCAAGTAACAGGGTCGACCTTTGAACCTTTGAACCTTCGAACCAGGCACAGACGGTGCTCTCCGAGCAGGGTGCGGCACTGGAAGTCTCCGAAAGGAAAGGATCCACAGTCCGAAAAGCAGACGGAGGAGTGGACGCAGAAATACCTCGACAATAGGCTCCAGTCATACGATAATAATGATCAATTATCGATCTGTCATTCAAAGGCTACGCCGACGGAATGCACGACGAATCGAACTCTTTTTCTTGTTCCTTCTTCTTCATCTTTCGCAGCTCTTTCTTCTTCGGAGACCGCCTTCCATCCACCTTAGCATACGGACGAGACGATCCGCTTGGCATTTTAGTAGCATTTCACGGAAAATGTTAATAATCCACAAGACGCGGTTCATAGTTCTGGGCATGTATACGCCTTCAAATATTATTGATAAAGAGGTGCGCTTCATGAATTCCTTTCGGGAGAGTGATTTATCGCTTTCCGCTCCGTCGGGCTCTTTGTACGTCGATTACCTGGTTTGTAAATGAACATTGAGAAGTGTCTTCGAAGACCATTGCGTTCGGTACGGTTTTTCAGATTTGTATTCGTTAGCGTTGCATTTATTTTTGTTAGATTTGGGACACTGTTACAATATATTCTCCGATCGATGGATGAAGGAATCGAAAGGGTTATGGGACCTTTTAATATTTAAAATGTGGGCTGTTGAACTTTTTAGAAAAATTTTCTCACATTAATTCTGACGAGAATAGACTGAGGAAAGCTCCTGACAGTTTCAGTTTGAATAGAACCTATGAAATATAATGACAAACAATTATTCAATAGGTACACATATTTCTTTTATGAATATCAAGATGGTTCTCAATTATTGTACACAAATATCTGTATACTATTCAATGGATAGGGTATTACATAATTGTTACATAATATTACATAATTACTAAATTGTTGTTTTTTATGTCGTTATTGTAAAAATGCATTCGTGAAATATACAAAGCTGGTGAAATAGAAGAATTGAAAAATACTGTTACATTGTTCTCAATTTATTAAAACTATGAGAAGAAGAAATACATTTTACAAATTTTTGCTATTATTACTTCTCGTATGTTGTTGTAAACTTATAGTTTTATAAACTATGATATTTTAAATAATGAATAGATAAATCACGAAGCAGTAGAAACATCAACAACTTGTTGAAATAATTAAGAAAAAATTTAATTCTCAATTAAATAAAGACAATTTAATGATGTCTTTCAAGAATTAAATAAATGTACGTTCCAAAGGACAATTTAACTAATATTTGCATAATAAAATTTAAAACGCCACGAATGACACGATTAAGAAAATAAGACGAACGAGTTAAAGAGGATCAAGTAACTGCACGAAGAGACAACGATGGGAAATGAGTGAACGGACTTGTTGGTACAGCCCTGGTCAATTTCCACTCCACCAAGCTTTCTCACAGCAGTAAACTGAGGAGTAACTACTGGCAGCCGCAAAAAGCCTAAAATTAATAATAATAACGGCAGGTTACGTAGTAAAAGGCGCTGCTAACTGGAGCCTCCCGGCGGCCAAATACGCAAGTTCATTCCAGAAAAAGGGGTCTCCGTTTTAAGACTGGAGAACCTGCCGGCTCGAGATTACGTGATTATAGTTCTTGCAACTGTTGGAGCAGCGAGGGATTACGGTGTCAATGAATCGCGCGGAACATCAATGGGATTTGTGCCACTTCATAAAGCAAGAATTTGCTTGAAATCTATAAACATTAAAAACATATACATCCGACAACTTACCACTAATATTAATTTTCTGTGTTGTATGCGTCAAATCTTGTAATCGAATTTTAAACCTCTTCCCATAGTCCAATCTTGCTATATTCCTGGTTCTCCATAAAATACCGAATTCAGTTAAATGATTAATAATATTTTTCCCCAAAATTTTAAGCAATTTAAAAATTTCTTCTGTTATAAAATTAGTGTCGGAATAGATAGAAAAACTTAATATAAATAGAAATAAAATCATGACATTGGCGAAAAAAAAGCGTGGAGCGCCCACGAAGATTACGTCAATATAGTTTTCAGCGCTCCACGCTATTATTTTCATAGTCACTAATGTCGAATATTACTGTGAGTCGCTGTACAAATTTGAAAAATGAAACCGTAAACTACTTTTGGTTCGACCTAATCTTCCACAACAACATAGCGTTCGAAGGATTCAGCACTATTTCTGGACCGCGGAGGGCCAAGTAGTCTCCCGAAATCGAAAGGGAAAGGATTCCTGGGACCACGAAGAAAGTGTGTTGTCATTTTCACGCAGGGATTCGAAGCGGTGACATGTGCGGCGCAAGCGGAAAGAAAAATCACGAGTAAAAGTGGCCTGACGAGGGAGCGACGGGTGGGGCTGTGGAGAAAGGGGGATGGCAACGTACCCCCTGGCGCGACTCCGTCGCCTAATCATTCTTTAAACGTGCATAAACAAGTCTCCGGGTCGGCAGTCAGAGCATTATGACTAATGTCATTCCTGGACCAACCGAATTCCCCTCTTTCATCCCTGCGTCCCACCCCCGTGTTCCATTCCTTGTGGAGGGTGAAGGGCCAGAAACTAGAAATCGAAGCAGCTGGCCTACAATAGGTCAAAGGAGTATTTGTGTACCTAATTTTCCGAGATGACTTCCTACAATGAAATATCACGTCATGATAATAATAAGGTATGCTTTATGCAGCATACAAATTCTTTGTATGTATTAGTTTCAGGATACAGGAACCACTAAGGAGTTTGTTTCTTCTTGTTTGTTGTTTTGTATTCCATCTATTCATTTTTATGATAAATGCATAAAATCCGCACTCCCAATCTCGTCATAAATGCATAAAATCCGCAGTCTAGTAGAAACAATAATATTTCAATGTATGTAAAAATTTTGGGTCTGAAATTTTGCTCATATCGTGTAGACACTACTCCTTATCGCTAGAATCGTAGAGAAGGTTTGAATTGAACTGTTCACATGTGAAATACGAGTTTCTAGTGAATCGTAAATAGAACAAGCAAATATACTTTGAATTCTGTCATATTTGGTCTCGTTTTAATTAGAAAAATGTCCCAGATGCGTTAGTAATAGTTGCATAAAGAAATAATTAAAAACAAAGGAGGTTTATCACTAGATTGATAGGTATATCACAGGTACACAGAGAGTTAAATGTTAAATCTACTGTTTCAAAGAATGTCATTTTACATGTTCTCAATATCATTTTCACTCTTTCGTCGTTTAGTTTTTAATATAACAAACGTCTCGTAATATAACAGTGGGAATCAGCTGTCAGTTTATTTTCTATTTTGAAAGGCAACAATATCTAAAGGTTAATATATATATATATTGTCTGCAACAAGCTGCTAGAAGGGTTAATGAACTTCAATTATTGTTTAAAGACTGACAAGGAATACAACAAATGCCCTTTCTGATCCACTATGAGACAGAACAGGACGAACGAAAATCGAAGAAGGTTCGGTCAAGGGTGCAACGCGAACGAAGACGAGGGTGGGAAGGTCAGTGGGGGTGAGCTAGAGGAAAAGGAACACGGGGAAAAAGAGAAAGAGTGAGAGAGCAGCAGCAGCAGCAGCAGGCGCGGCAGCCTAAATCTAAAATGCAAATACACTCAACAAATCACTATCGGTGACAGGCATCCTTACTTTTAAAAAAGAGGAAGGAGAAGCCGGTGTACGGACCCCCTGCCAGGGGTTTCGAGGGTAACTCGAGGTCCCCTGAAGGCGAGTTTACACCGCATGCGGTCAACGCCTGTTGATGCATCCTTCTTCGACTGCTTCCTTGCGCCGCTGTTGCGCCGCTGCTGTTGTGGTGTTAATGTACGCAATTCGATGCCTCCACGTGGAAAGGTAGGCGCTACCTTTCCTTTTCTTTCTTTTTGTTCGTCAAATATATTTCACTCGGACCTTTTTGTCCCCGTTGTTGTTTCGCAGTGCCGTGGGAAGCCCAGGTGAAATACAGTTCGGGAGCTTTCGAGCGAAGTTTCGTGTAGATCGACGGGTGTCCGATAATCTTGCGAGAACCGCTAGACAACTGTCTGCCTGCAATTCGGGAGAGGTCCCAGACTATTCTTGGTTCGCCAAATCGTGAGCAGTTGGCCTTCGCATTTAGCTGAGATAATGGTTAAACAGTCACTCAGGGGACCAAACATTTCAACTTTTCTGAGTGTGATATTATACAATTCGACGAAAAGATGATAAAACTTTAAATTCTACTGCGAGGAATCCAAGACCTAACTCAGATCTAGCGGATCCGCACACTATATCATACAATGCAGCGTTCTAACTCCACACACTGAAACAAAAGATTCCGCGCACTACCATGTGAAGTTTTATCATCTTTTCGTCGAATTGTATGATATTAGATTCAGAAAAGTTGGACATTTTTGGTCCTCTGAATGAAAGTTCAGGATAGATAGTTTATTGAACGTCGTTCTTGGTTGAAATTTAATTTATTAAGAAGTTCAAGCTATGTTCTATTACATTTGGCGACCGTATCAATGCCCCTAGGTCTTCCCTATGCAAAATAGAAGACTGCATCTAAATATTGACAAACATCATACACTATTTTCCTTGGTCTCCTTAAATAATTGTTGTCAATTGATGGAATGATTATACAATGATAATTCGATCTCGAAATAATTGAATTAGTGGTTCTTCCTCCGTGTTCAGGATAATCACTCTCAACCCCACGATAATGAAATTAATTCACCATTCAAATCTTCACGATAATCACGATAATCACTCCCAATCTCTGGATAATGAACTAATTCAGCATTACCCAAACTTTAGCATATTCGATTCGAAGAAAAATCCAATTGGAATAAGAAAGGACAAAAATTCGAAACTGGAAACCGTGTCAACCCCCCTAGGTCTCCCCTATCAGTATCAAGAGCGCTCACCGAGTGACCCTAAGACGCAACTGGACCAGTTTCCGACCCCCGAGACCGAACGAAAAGTAATCCGCTGCGGGCGAGGCAAGTAGCCGAAGTGTGTAAACGGTGCTTTAAACCGTGGTTGTCGGTGGTGAGGTTCTGACTAATGGAATCACATTTTGCCTCCTGGTGATACGTGCCATCCTCGGAAGATTTTTCTCCCGGACCCATCCTACCAGCCTATTCAAGGTCATCCCTCGGTTGAAGAATTCTTCTAGCCTAGCCACCGCATAACAGGACGGTTTCATCGGGGATGGAGTTATGCGTTATTTATACACGGTCAGCGAGACGGAGCCGAAGGGAAGGCGGCAGTGCTGAAAGTATCACATTCATTTCATTGGCCCGGTTTGAAGGTTCGTGCGCGTGACAGGGAGCACTTTATCCAGTCGCCTGAGAAACAGTAGGGGCCGTGTCACCCTGAAAAACATGGACGTCGCGGCTAGGATCATTGGTACTCTTGTATTATACATAATAGTTCCCGTCTTGTCCCGATCTCTAGGGTATTTATTACGAAGAGGAATCGTGTTGCATCCACGCGGTAGGCTTCACTGAGCTGGACCGGTGTCTTTCGAGATTTTGGCTACGATTAAAGACGGGTACTCTGCATTCATTAAGTTGATACGTATTCAGTAGAAGTCTTTCTAACCTTAAATTTGATTTAACACTAGGTTTAAGGAGTGCTAAAAGTGACTATTTTACTTTGTGAAAGTAACAAGAACGTGTCTTTCCAAATTTGTAGCCATTTTTTAATAATATATTTTCTAAATTAAATAATTATTAGGACCCGTTAGATTGACGGTAAACCTGGCGTTAAGAATATTTGCACAAGAATAAAATATTTTATTTTTTAAAAGGAACGTAGTTCCATATATAAATGAACATCGTAAACTATTTTCCTTTTTCTTATTAAATATGGTAATAGTTGTCATTTGTTGAAATGATGACGATGATAATTGGATTTATAAGTAATTGAATTAGTGATTCTCCACCGTGTTCACGATAATCACTTTCAATCTCTCGATAATTAAATTAATACACCATTACCCAAACATTAGTACTGGAGAAATTATACGCTAAGGGATCCACAGAAAGCTGTAAATCATTTGCAGTACTATGTTGCGTTAACATACCATTTTAAATGAAAAGTATGAGGGTATTAACTCTTCCAGCGCAAGTTAGTTTTGCGACGGTAATAAAGCTTGGAGTTGAAGGTGATACCGGTGAGTACTTCATGATTGCAGGGACGAGACTGATCCATAAATTATTTTAAAGACCGCAAGCCGTGTCTGTATATTACTCTAAGATAAAACCATAACTTTTGGTTATGCTACCCTGTAATATAACTCAATACTAAAAACACCGGCGATCATTAATTTTCCACGATTTTATTATCTCATGTTGCAAAACGAAATGGCGTATATATAGTTTTCTCAATTGTCATCTACACATGCTCGGAAACAGAATTAATTTTTAAATAATTTTCAACAATTATAATCTAAATATTAATTACCATTTCTACGTATCCATTCAATTCTAGCTGGGAAGAATACAATTTTATATTTTCTAAATATTTGTACCATATATCGAGTGCATAGAAAGTTGAGGATCGATTTCCTCTGCAATTTTGTGCGTAGGTATACGAGAGTGAAAGCGTAAAATTTAGTAAACACGTCAGGTTGCAGGTCAGTGAATTTCTATAGAATGTTGCATGAACGTGTCTAATTGTTAAAATGTTTACTACTCCTACTACTACAGCAGTAATTTGATTCATTTATAACATATGTATTTGCTGCAATGTGTTAATGCAATGACTAAACATATGTACTTTTATATACATACACTTAGGAGCAAAACTGATCACACACACTTTTAATGTTCAAATCAGAATAACTTTTTTATGAATGGACCAAACGACTTCAATTTCTCTGTAATGCTAGATGAATTAGTTTAGTAAGTGACGTCTAAAAAATGTGTTAGAAAAATGCATTTGATCGGAATTGTGAAAGACAATAGTAAAAATTGATTTTTACGACTTTTTTAGCTGGGCCAATAACGAAAATTTAAAAGATGGGTAAAAATTCACTCATTTACTATTTTCACATACTGTAAAATCATTGATCCCCTTATGTCCATGTTGTGAGATGTATTTCTTTAAAATGTGACGTTACAAATGAAACATAATTTGTTGAGCAAACATGGGTGAATTATTATCCTAGCCACTTTTATGCAACTATTCTTGAGGAGCGTATAAGGGTTAAGGAGAAAAAGGAAAATAGTTTGTTATATTCAAAATATTATTTACATAATTAAATATGTTTGCATCTTCTCAATTGCTAAAGATTTAAGTATTATATGTCATTCCAAATCATATAAAATGGAATTGTTTTAGGGTGGAGGAAATGTTTCACATTTTCGAGTTAAAATAGCTTCCAGTGCAAATCTTTAATTCGTTTATTGCATCGTGTGTTCCAAAATGCACTTAAAATTCATGGAATCATTACGAGGAAAAGAAGTGAAACAAATAGATCGGTGTTATGTATAGAACAAGACACTTAGTTTGTTACGGAATAACTGGTATATATTTTCACAATAGCTTTGCTCGTCATCACATCTACTCGCCTTGTACCTTGCACGCACCGCTTATACCCTTCGTATTCGGAACTCATACATCGACTCTCGTGGTCGCATTACGAATCCCGGTATCGTTTACATTGTATAGATTCGCACGCTACACGCTTTTCGGTAACTCCTCCTAGAGCGCTCTCTAGTGTCGCAGGTGTTTATCTAACAATCGGTAAGAGATTGAACAAAAGGCAGCGAGAGCACCTGCCGACAGTAGAGTCATGTGACTCGTATCACCTCGTCTACAAGGAATCTATTCCCTTCCGCGAGGGCCGGCTCGTTGATCTATCAAAGCGATTTTTACTCGGTCCCCCCTTGACTTGGTCCCCAAGCTGTTGTAAAGGGTTGAGAGAAAAGGAGAGAAGGAAGAATCCAGGTTATAAATCACCGACATAGCCGACGACAACTCGGACATTAATTTAAAAAATGGAATAACATTCATAAGCAGCGCGTTTAATCGTCGAGCGCGCGCGCAACTTTCCACGCAGTCGTAATAGATTCACAAAAGCGGGTTCGGTGACACGCGCATGAAGCGCAGAGGATGCGCGATGACGGTGACGCATTAATCTTATCAGGAGCTGGCTCTTTAGAAGGGCGTGGCCATGTCATTAATCAGCCGGCACTGGTACTAATGACCCGATCTCGCGAGTACGATAAATCCGTTGTCTTATTCCGCTGCGGTGCTGATTTTCGCTGAAATTTACATTCAAGATCGAGCGAAACTGTTGCTGGCAGCCAGCTGGATGATCCTGCGAGCGAGAGGACCCACGGCAACGGTGATCGAATCATCGCGAGGATTGTTCAGCGTAATTGGACGAATCAATCTCCCGGCTACGGACGAGGCGCCGTAGACATCCGCGGTTCTATCTTCATCGTCCTGGACAGATGGCTGAGTTTTTGTCGTCGGCTTCGCGTGTCTTCAATTCGGGTTGCACGAGCCGATTGCGAAGAAGAAACGTGACGAACAGCTTTGTTGATGAGCTGTACGGTTATTCCGTATTTTTGCGGTAGCAATTATTGATTGCCGATTTTATTGATGTTGCGTCGAACGTACAAGGTCTCCCAGAAATGGTGTATTATATGAAAGAGGTGATTCCCGATGGATTTTGAAGTAACTTTTTCCTTTGTGGAGATGTTCTCCGCGGTTTTGTTAAGGAGTTATTAACGAAAAACACGGTCAAGGTCAGATTTTTGATCAATTTTGTGGCAATTATTATAATCCTGTGAATCCTGTGATATTGGCGTACTGTGTAGCAAGTGTCACGGTTATCTGAAAACCAAACAAGAAGAATATAGAACCGAAATTTAAGAAAAAATATTAGAGTTTTTAAGGAAATACACAAAAAATGAATCTTATGTCACAAGAAAAAAAAGGTAGGATCTCGATTAACCGGCTTGATAGGGAGAGAAACAGCCCGGATAAATTAAGGCCCGATGTATGTATAATTGAGACCCAAGGAAATAATTAAAATGTACATTGTATTCCAAAATAATCGGGATCCGGTTAATCGAGATCCTACTGTATTACAAATATTTCGGAACTTTCAGCCCCGATCTCTCCTACCCAGTGGCGACTCAAGTCAACTGGAGGCCTAAGCGGTAAAAATTTTGGGGTCCTCAAACTCAAGTTAGAAATAAAAGTTGCAAGAAAACTCTCATAAACTTATTAACAAAAACATTAAATAAATTTATTTAAAATTCGGAGCCCCATAGTATCCCGGGTCCCCGCGCGGCCGCTTATTCCGCTTACCGTTAGATCCGCCACTGGCGCTACCTACCGTTTATGTTAAACAAATGTTTGTTCTCGAGCCTGTTACATTAGAATCCGCTCTGAAAAATTCAACTTCGATTTGTGGGAAGAAAACCGTACGTACTTTTCCCGGAGCGTAATAAATCCGTTCCGTGAAGCAAGCGGGTTGGAGATCGGAGCATAAAGAATGTTGGCACGTCGGAAATCAAGTAGAACCATCTACCCCTTTTCAGCTGGGCCGGCTGTTACGTCCGAGGCATCTATCGGCATCACGCCGCGAAGGAGCGTGCGAGCAAAGCGCGAGAAACACCGGGAGAACCGGGCGGGTGGAGAGGGTCTTCTTCTTGTTCCTCTTTCAAGGTGGAGGTGGAAGAGGAGGACGCCGACGGTACACGAACAGAGGAAACAAACGGTGCGTACGTGGTCGCGCGGAGGTGAAGATGCGTGAAAGTGGAGGTGGTTAGTAGCGATCTAATTATCTACGCGGCGGGAAGTCGCGGCCTCCCTCTGCGCTTCACCGCGTTCAGGAAACAAGAGCAAATTGAAAGCTGCTGAATGGCCGCGTGCTCGCGCCATGCCACGCCGTTTTCGAGGATCGTCAGGCGATTTCGATACATGCGCACTACCGCGAGATCGTTTTCGCTCTCGAGCGATCATCGCGCGCGGATCTCTCTGGCCGGATCGCTTTACAATCGGATACCCTTTCTCTACCCCGATCGGGCTAACACTTTCGAATTAGCCTTCCCCCCCCCCCCGGGAACCGAGCACGTGTAAACACGGTGAACGGATAAAAAGAGGGAAATGATAAATGGAACCAGGTAACTGGACTAATTTGTTTCCTGCCTTTTTATTGCCGCCGCGCCGCGCCGCCGCCGCGCACAGCCTTTTGCGCGCCGCGAAATTCTTCGCTTGCTCTTTGTTCCGCTTGATTTCTTTCTCAAGACTGTGCGCCCGCCTCGATGCCTTCCACGCCGTTTTATTGGATAATGGTGATGATAGTTGAGACTCTGACTTTGGTCTGTTCGAAACTGACTTTCTTTGTAGGGCGACCTGCACATTGAATGAGCAATTAATCCTTTGCACGCGAATCAATTTTATGAATTTAATGAATAGATTTAATGAATTTAACGGATTTAATGAATGCATTAAATGAATACTAAAGTCATTCGATAAATTTTTCGAGCGACGGAACACAGTGAAAAAGATTTAGTAACACTGTGTAGATGTGGGTTTCGAGAAGTATACTTCGAACACACACAAAAAGAAGTATTTCCAATAAAGTGTTATGCCAGAAGTCCGAATATTTTTCTGACCACATCTCATACGGTTGATGTGATACTCAGATCGAATAAACATTTCATGAAAGAGAATGATAATGGTTATGACGTTATAAGAGAGAAGCTCGGTTCTTTTCTGCCTTGACACGAACCACAGCAATAGGTTTACAGTTTTATGTTATTTATGTATTTTACATTCACAAATTCTAAATACAATCGGAGTATAGTGAACAGCTTCGTTCATTCGCACTAGCCAAATATAGTTGTCGAGGTCAAACATCGAAATCTCCAGAATGGAATTCCAGCAACGATGACGTAATGCAATTTCTGATACAAACACGAGGTCCCGATATCTTGTTTCTCGTTTCGAAAATACGACGTGTACGACAAGAGAAAAGAAAAGTTGTACATAACTCTAGCTGCCACGTAACAATATATTTCTTCTATAAATTATTCATAGAGTGAATTGTTGTTTAATTTGTGACTGTGATGCAACTTATTCCATTCATTAATTTCGCGTACGTCAGAAGTAGACTATCTCTCTCCCTCTCTTTACGCACATTTAATAATATTTACATTCAAAATTATTGAATAAAATTTACGCATTTAAAAAGGCTTCTAAAAATTTTCAAAAAATGGTGGGATATATGAAATACCTAAATAAAATATCTAGGAAACATATTATCACATAGTATTAAATATATGATCAGAATTATTGCCATTTACATTTACCAAATCAAACCAAATAATATATTGTGCAAATTAGAGTTCATTAAAAGCAATTAGGTGATAGAATGTTGAACTTCATTTGAACAAACAAGATCATCTAAAATTTTCTTTAATATTTTTATGATTTCCAAAAAAGAAACTTTTTAGAATTGTTCTACCATCCTGTTAAACCATTTTCGAAAGAGATATTCTGGATACGAATTTTCCATTTTAATTTGACCGGTTAAATTTGAAAATATGATCCGGTTCAAGATTAAATCTGCAATACTCTGATTACCTTCGTCACTCGTAGGAGTTAGGTGCAAATATTCTTGGGGATTGTAAAGATTTCTACAAAAATGCTGTGTCCGCTGAATGTACAGAACCGTCCAGCGAATATAATCTAAGAAACACACGAACGTCGTTAAAGCAAATAAGGCCCAACCTCGTTCGCGGCGACTGTAAAGATCACTCGTACAGGACCAGGATCATCGAATACTTCCTCTCGGCCTGGGCACCGAAGCAGGAACTTGAACTCTTCATTCACACACCCTCGGACCCATTTATCCATCTCGTTCTCCTGGAAAGCGTGTCAAGAGCTTCTTTCAATCACCTGGGCCCGACGTGCGGAGGGAGAGCGAAAGAGAGAAAGAGAGACTGCTCGATTCCATCGTCGAGCAACTTAATTAACCAAGCACGGCACGTCAATCGCGCTCGCGCGACCGCGAGGGGCCCGGAGCGTTGGACGTCCGCGAAAATCTCTCAGAAGTCGTCATATCTGCGCGGAGAAAACGGTGTCGGTGGAAAGTGTGGGAGGAAAACGAGAGAAAGGGAGAGAAAGAGAGACAGAGAAAGAGGAAGGGTGAGAGAGAAGAAGAGAGTCAGTGGAATACGTGGATCACGAGTAGAGGAATCAAAGGGAGTCAGACGGCGAGAGAGGAAGGCTCGAAGGAAGAAGATGAAGAGGGGCCCGGGTGTGGGGGAGAGGGGAGGAGAAGAAGAGAGGAGGGAACGGAGCCGAAAAGAGAAAGAAAACCGTCCACGGTGACGGTCAGCGAGCGCGAGCTGAACCCTGACCCTTCGTCCGTTGTCGTCCATACTCGTTCCCGGTCGCTCGGGCCCTCTTTCTCCCTCCCACGTGGCCTGACGACTCCGTGGGGCCCCGGCGTGGGCGAAACTCACGCGCGGGGGAGTAAGAGGTAAGGTACGAGGTGGACCGTGAGGAGAGGAGAATAAGAAGACGAGGAAGGGGTGGAGGGGGTGACGAGTTGGCCCGCGGGCGTCCCGGGACCGTGAGAACACCACCTATAATATTATTTAGTCTGCCTCGGTTCGCCTCTCTTCTCTCCCTGGTTACGTCTCTCTCTCTCTCTCTCTCTCCCTCTTTGTCTCGCCTCTTCTTTGCTCCTCTCTGTCCCTTGTACCAGGTTCCCTTCGCACGTCCATTCCCTCTTCTTTTCCCGTAGCTTTTCTTCTTCTCCTCTTCTGCTTCGTCTTCGGCTTCTCTTCCTTCTCCTGCTTCTCCGGGACTTCTCTTTCTCTTCACCTCGAATCCCGACACACGATGCTGATCCGGCTAGCTTCTTCCTGCGGTATAGCGCGTGCAGGGAACGTGTCCGTCTTTCTTTCTCGTTGCGCGGCTCGTCGCGCCGAAGAGGCAGCTAACTATAGGCGCTATACACGGTTTACTCGCGCGCATTAATTGCCGTCGTAAATTGTTGCGGCTTTGCAGCCGAGTCGAAACACTGCACCGAGGCGGCGCACCGCGCCGGCACGTAGGGCGCGGCGGACCCGAACGGCCCGCGATCGACTTGCACCCTGGCGAGGGTGGAATCTGGACCTGTAAGTACTCTCTCAGATTGTTGAACTTGTTCAACATTTATTTCGAAGTCGATCCACCGAGTGAGATACGAAATACAGTGGACCCAAAATGTATTTCAACACTAGATTTCCGATTCTCGAGAGTAATAATAATCAATTTGAACTCATTTCGAAGCTTCTATTTCTTTGGATCATCATTCATTTTTATTTGTGCGTGAGACACAGTCGGGGATAGTAAGTGGAACTATCAAAAACAAATAACCTTTTTAAAATTGGGCCCAACAACTCCAGCAGTATGAGACTTAATCAAAAATTACTATTGAAGAAATTTGCGAAGACAGAAGGGAAGGACACGCTTTTGAACTTTTTTTGAAAATTTAATATACATTTATGCACAAAGTTCCATCGAAACCGATTAAGGTTACGATAAGCGATTTATTAAAAATGGCAAAAATTGTGAGAAACTGCGATTTGGATGAATCGTAAGCCCAAAATTCAGCAACAATTGTTACATCTTTTAGATTTTTTATAGTATGTCAATAAATCTTGAGGGAACTTAGTGTATTTACTATAGCTAGACAGTGAATTATTTACAACAAACTGGAGTGAAATAAAAATTTATTTTCCTTGTTAATATACAGGGTGTATACAGGGTCTCTCAAACCAAATAATATATCGTGCAAATTACAGTTCATCAAAAGCAATTAGATTGATAGAATATTGAACGTCATTCGAACAAACAAGATCGTCTAAAAGTTTATAAAGAAATAGTAAGTTACAAGCAATTATTGATAGCAAAATCTCTCATATTTTTATGCTTTCCAACGAAGAAACTTTTTAGAATTGTTCTACCATCATGTAAAACAATTTTCAAAAAAGATATTCAGAATACGAATTTTCCATTTTAATTTGTCCTGTTAACTTTGAAAATATGATCCAGTTCAAGATCAAATCTGCAATACTCTGATTACCACTTCGTCACATAGAATGTGTCTTTCAATATCATTCGGAGTTGGGTGCAAACATTCTTGGGGATTGTAAAGGTTTCTACTAAAACGCTTATACCCATTCATTTTCAATTTTCCTGTGTTACTACATCGTTACGAATACCTATAAAACAGAAAACTCCCTTGCGTTCGTTCGATACTAGTCAAGAATTACAAACTTTACGTCACCTACACGGACTTTAGCTAGAATGGCGTAACATATCCAAACCGCGTTAACGGTACCGGCTTGCTCGAATGATTTACGATGAAATAAACAATTTCCCCGCCGCCGCGCCGTCGGTTTTGCTTTTGCTTCTCTATTTCGCCCCTCACACATGTCCATCATCGTGACAGTGTATTCTTAGATTTGGACTGTAAACGCGCGAACAACTCCGACCAAGGAACAAGCAACGTCGTATTTACATTGTTTATTGCCCGACGCACGTATCACGTTGGTGACACACGCCATGCTTGAATTCGCTGTTCATTACTTTCACAGCTCTCAGTATGTTACGTAAGTACCTCATAATTCTTAATTCGCGACGTTTTAATGATAGCCGCGAACACAGAAGCACGGAGATTTACCGATACGTCGCCAGATAGAAACCGATTTAACCTTCGGGCTCTAACCGCCCGTGTAATTGAATGAAACGCTTTACAAGGCCCGCGAAAATCTATTCCAGCCGTGAAAAATCCAAGCAGGAAGCAGTTCCGACCAGGGTTGCCATATTTTATCCCCTCCGGCCCCTTACGCTTCAGCCTTCTCGCCCAGTTTCGCAGCGTACCTCTTCCCACTAACGCAGGCGACAGTGGCGACACGCGACGAGTGGGAAGAGTGGGAGCAGGTAAGGAAAATAACGGGTGTACTTTTGTTCCACGCGACGCTACGGACGGCTTGGCTTGAGTGAAGTGGTTTTCGAATTCAGTTTACAGCAGTTTACAGACTTTGGTGTGCAATCTAGCAAGAATCAAAGTTTTAGAGTGCCGTTTGCAGTATTTTATACTACGCATTATTTAAAATTATTGAGAAAGCAGGTAATGTATACATTGAATTTTAGGTTATGTAATCTGCTTTCTCAATAATTTTAAATAATGCGTAGTATAAAATACTGCAAACGGCACTCTAAAACTTTGATTCTTGCTAGATTGCACACCAAAGTCTGTAAACTGCTGTAAACTGAATTCGAAAACCACTTCACTCAAGCCAAGCCGTCCGTAGCGTCGCGTGGAACAAAAGTACACCCGTTATTTTCCTTACCTGCTCCCACTCTTCCCACTCGTCGCGTGTCGCCACTGTCGCCTGCGTTAGTGGGAAGAGGTACGCTGCGAAACTGGGCGAGAAGGCTGAAGCGTAAGGGGCCGGAGGGGATAAAATATGGCAACCCTGGTTCCGACGACCACGGTGTCGCCTGCGCGAGCATTCATGTCTCTGCACCGAGCTTCGACGCGGTGTCGCCAGAATCGCGACCAAAGCACAACCTAATAACTAAGGTACAGACTGGATTCTTTAAATTGTCCTAAACAATTATGTTCTCCATCAATTCTTTGTGAGATTGTGGTTTTCAAACATTTAAAATATTCGCAAGTATTTGTTGGTTAGTTTTTATTATTCCGATACGGTTATGGGCCATCGGTTAAGGAAGGATTAAGGAGTGGGATTTTGAAATTGCAAAAGAAGAAGACATAGCGAGCGCTCGTTAGCGCACGAGGGCAATACCCTACCGAACGGTGCTGCTAGGAAGACAAAGGAAATGAGGCAAGGGATTCGAAATATGGATTATCGGAACAAATATGATGCGACTTCGAGATACTCAGTGCCCAAGCACTTTATGTTTCGGATCGTTCATCCGTGTAAAATCTACCGAAGCACGATCGTTCGTGTAAATATACAGGGTGTCCCAAAATGTACTTACTTGAAAGGGCTGATTCCTGAGGTAATTTGAAGTAATTTTTTCGTTTGCTCTCATGATTTTTTCGTTGCCTCTCATGATTAGCCTACCATACTGAAAAATCAAGCAGAAAATCTTTGTCACCGGAACCCAATCCATAAAAACGTCGGATCAGCTCCATAATTCCCAGCGGCATAGGAATTAAATCATAATGCTCGTATCGGCGGTCGCGGGGGGAGGTATACATAAAGTAAAGGGTGTAGGTGGAGGAAGAGGAGAGGGTAGGATAAGGACGAGGACGAGGATGAGGAGAAGGAGGAGGAGGAGGAGGAATCAGGGGTTGTCCCCGATGGTCCGGTAACGCAGGCCCCGCACGCGTGCAGCTACGCACGCAGTCACGCGTACACGCGAGATTACGAACGACGCCGTTTACGCTGAAACGGCGAGCAATTGCGGGCCAGCTGTGGGGCTCTCTCTCCAGAATCCGGGGCCCGTTCCGCGCGGACGGTCCCAGCTTGCCTCGGATACCTGCCACCAGGTGTCTCCACGAGCAGTGCCCAGCAGCGAGAGGCAGGAGCAGTCGTCGGGGCGCCTTCGCACCGCCAGCATCTCGCACGCGTCTTTCCTCTTTGCCGTTTTATCCTTCGTACACCCTGTCGCGAACATTCCCGTCGCTGAATCTCGCGATTCGACCCGGGGGAACGGTCGAGCATGAGGCCGGACCCGTTGACCGGCTAGTGAACGGAATCGGACATACCGTCGACAACCCCCTCCAAGAGTGACACACCCGGAGCTAACCACGGAACAACCCCCGCCAATGGTGCCGGTAACACGTCGGCAGCCCCCGAGCCTGACCCAGGACAACGCCAGCAGAGGGGTAGGATGCAACAGCAACAGCAGGAGCAAGACCAGGAGCGGGGAGCCGTGATGGTCCCGTCGTCCTCGTCGACGTCTACGTCGTCGACCACCACCGAGCTCAGGGACGTCGCCAGTGTGACCGATGCAGCTCTACCTAGTTTCACGTTGCAGAGCGTGGCCCTGGGGCTCCAGGGTGCCCTGCTCGCCGCGCTCCAAAGAGCAGCGCTGCTTCCACCTGGACACGCCGCCGCCGCTGCCTTGAACCTTCAAGCCTTGGAGACCTATCTGACCCTTCATCGTCTTCACGCGAGCAGTGCGGCGCCCGGTGTTGCACAAACGGGACTGACCACTGGGAATCAAAGGTGTTCGCCGATCACTACGGGATTGGAGAACCCGCTGGCGTCGACGTCTCCGTCGAAGAACGATCACCTGGCGGAAAGGCTGCTGCAGGAGGAGGAAGAAGAGGGTCGATTGGATTTTATCGAGGACCCCGAAGAAAACTTGGCGCTGCTCGAAGAGCAGGAAGTCTTATTGCGTGACACCTCCGTTGCGACCACCTCCTCGAACCACGAGACTCTTCTGCGACGGATATCGGAAGGGAACCGTGTCAATCCTGGCTCCGCGGGTTCCGTGTCCCAGTCGAATTCCCTTCCACAGATCGCAAGCTCGTCTTTCACGTCACCAGCCTCCTCGTCGGCCTGTTCCTCCTCGTCGTCGTCGTCGCTGTCATCCTCCTCGCCGCTACAACCAACCACCACCTCCATCGAAACCAGTATACCACGGACCTGCAGGGCCTCCCGGCCGAAGAAGCAGTTCATCTGCAAGTTCTGCAGTCGGCAGTTCACCAAGAGCTATAACCTGCTCATACACGAGAGAACGCACACCGACGAGAGACCCTACTCTTGCGACATTTGCGGAAAGGCCTTCCGACGGCAGGATCACCTGAGGGACCATAGGTAAGCGACGATCGCAGTTGCTGGCATGATTTATCGGGTGTGCTTCGCTTTTATGATCGGGTGCTCGCTGGGTTATGGGGACCCTGGTTAGGCTGACGTAGGCGACGACAATCGATGGAATTGAATTGCCCGGGGATTGATACTCTGCTCTTTGTTCTCGTCGTCCAATGCATGAAATATTGCCTCGCTAATAAGCTCCGTTATGGTTTATGCCTTTTTTTAATTGTTAATTATGTGTGATTATGGTTATTCATCCGCTGTGCACACTTGCAATCTGACTTAATTTATTCAAACCTTGAAATTAGAACAATGCAGCTTTCCGAGCGAACTTATTTGTGTTACAATTTGTAAAATTCATCCCCACATCTCTATTATACAGTATGTCTCATAATCAGACCTTTATGCGAAATAAAGTTAATTGTAAACAACAGAGATGAAATAAAAATGAATATTTTCTTTTTATTATACTAATACGCTGAAGATAGTATGACGATGTCCTTAAACTCTTCCGATGGCTTCACAGTTTTGTATTTCCTCTATTTTTGTCATTCAAATTTTTATACTCGTGCTTATTTTACAACAACAATTTCCTAATTTTAAGAAGCCGGAATATGCCAATTACTATTCAACTATTCAATACACTGTTTAAATATATTTATTTAAGAATTGCAATGCGTGGTTAAAAAACATCCTAACAATATTCTTAGATTTTTCTATTCGTTCACTGTTTTATATTTCACCCAGTTAATTTCTTCACAAATGCATAAAATCCCGCATAACTTTTAACTCTTAATCTCAATTACTGACTGCGGATCTTTATGCAAAATAAAAATATTTTGCAACGATTGTGGGCAGCAGGAGTTAAATAATAATTTACTTCATCCCTTAATAGACTTTTTACATTGAAAACATCCTAACAATATTCTTAGATTTTTCTAATCGTTCACTGTGTTATATTTCACCCAGCTAATTTCTTCACAAATACATAAAAATCCGCATAACTTTTAACTTAACTTAAGAGTTGACTCAACGAGAATCTCTTCGCCGAGAAAACGCGGAAGATAAGGCCCAGTGTACCCTTGTTGCCTCGCAAAAAGAAAACTGAAAAGTGGTTAGGTGGTTAGGCCAATCAGAGTGCTTCGCAGCGCGCTTTCTTTCCCGGCTAAATTGATTGCAATCTTCGCGGCATCTGAATACGACGAAATAATACGCGCGTCTGTTTGCCCGCGTCCCGCAATTACGATGGCGTCTGGAATCACAGCAGTGTATTAATTACGTTGATCGATTCGTGATAATTTATCGAGCTTTTCGTATCTTGATCATCAATCATGACGACATCCATCGATACGTCTGCAATTCTCATTAATTGGTCTCTTTGCCTGCGTTACGACGACTGAAAATGCTTGTTCCCTTGTTCCCTTCAGCCGGCTTTGTACTTCTCCGTTTGTAGTACAAGAGTTTTTTTTTCTTTCATGTTTGGATCGTTGACGTGATTACACGCTTAACGGAATTGCAGTCGAGAGTATTTTAAACTCATTAGAGAGGCATTGAAATTGTCGCTAACTGTTCGCTCGCATGGTCACGCGTGAATTAGCGGGTTGGTTCTGCGCGTGACTTTAAATCCTTATTCTGCTTTCACGCATGTGTACACATATTTATTTTCACTGTTAGAGGTAATCGCATGAATTTGATCGTAATTCTATCCTGCTCTCACTCGTCGGTATATTTATTTCGTATTTGAAGATGTTCACATTTTAATCACAAATATGAATTATTTACTTGAGTTTCACTCAAGAATTTTTTACTCTAGTAATATCTATATGGACTATAGTGTTATTAAATTAAATTATTAAATGGTGAAACCTGAAATACAATGGTTATTATATGTTGATACATGAATATAGTGTATACTCAAATTTTGTATTATCATTACAATTTTCTTCATTTATTTTCAAACATATGAATATAAAAACGAAGTGCTGGCGATAGGAGTTAAATGTCTTTTTTATTTTAGAAATTTGTTCTACTATTTTGGTACTATATTTAATGAAAATCTGAATTCGTTTTGCATTTATACTTGCGGAGTGTTTTCACGCTAGAGAAATCTAATTTTAATCTCGTTGGCTATTGGTAATGTCAATGTGCTTATTTTTTGTAATGTAAATTCATTACGTTAAAAAGTTAAAAATTAACCATTAGTATATTAAATAGTATTTTCAATGCTCTGAAATATTTATTGTAAGAATTGCAATAGAACAACAGTTTCAATTGCGTAAAAGTGTGATTTCATGAGGTACAGAACAAAGAAGTTTTCCTTGTACATGTGCGAAATATCGAAACGAAAATATCTCAAGAGTGAAATAAGCCAGGTTGCACGCAGATAAAATATTCATAAGTAGAGTGCGGATTTTATGCATTTATGACAAAAATGAATAGTTGTAAGTCAAAACAGGAAAAAGATTAAAAGAGATTAACAATGCCGATATACTATTTTATAAAAATCATTAACGAGGAGAATATCAATTTTTATTTACAGTGAGTGTAAAAAGTGTTCGTATGCCCTTTAAAATAGAATACCTTTTTTATAATTATACCAAACGATCTGATTTTTTATAATCAATTAGAAGCATTGGTTTACGAAATGATATGCAAAAAAGAATTTCCAAATAATTATAATTTACAAGGTTACATGCAAAAATAAGAAAGGCATTTTTAAAAAATTTTTTATTTCTGATTAACAAAAATTTAAAATATACATACTACGTTTTGTATCGTTCTGTATTGTGTTTTGTGTCGTTTTTTCCTGCGTCAACTGATTCCGATGAAATGTTCAGTATGTGTATAAGTAACATAGATCTACAAAACATGAAGTTTAAATTTCCATTAAGGGCCCAAATAAAAAGTTTTAAAAAATGCTTTTTTTATTTTTGCGTGCAACCTTGTAAATTATAATTATTTGGAAAATCTTTTTGCATATCATGTCGTAAACCAATGCTTCTAATTGACTACAAAAAATCAGGTTGTTTGGTACATTTATAAAAAGGTTATTCTATTTTAAAGGGCTTACGAATACTTTTTACACTCACTGTAGCTCCTATAGCTCGCGATTGATGTATAAAATTCATATTTTGCATAGAGATCCGCAGCCTATCCATAAGAGTCCAAAAATCGACATGAACTTAGGGCCGGAAGACAGCAAGAATGACAGTCGACTATAATTTTCCAGGTACATACACAGCAAGGAGAAGCCGTTCAAATGCGCGGAGTGCGGCAAAGGGTTTTGCCAGAGCCGGACCTTGGCGGTGCACAAGATCCTGCACATGGAGGAGTCGCCGCACAAGTGTCCGGTCTGCGCGAGAAGCTTCAACCAAAGGAGCAACCTGAAGACTCATCTGCTGACCCACACGGACATCAAGCCGTACCATTGTGCCTCCTGCGGCAAGGTCTTCCGTCGGAATTGCGACCTGAGGAGGCACTCGTTGACTCATAATTTGGGCGTATCGACGTCACCGCCGCCGCCGGGGATCCCTGTACCTGGCTCGAGCACCGTTGTGCTCCAGGAGACGTCTTAGTGTCCTTGTGAACCCGCCCGAAACCACTGCATTGTACTAGCAAATTTAATTCAGCGCGAAATTTGCTCTCCTTCGTCGAAGATCGATTGTTCGACCTTGGTGTCCTGCAATAGTGAAGGTTTGCGAAGAAGTGGCCTTTTTCCTCAAACTCCTCGGACTCCTCTCAAGTGGTGCCGTCGATTCTATTTGTGACAATCGATGATCCTTTCAATGACATTTATAGATCGGACGCTAGATCGATGTTGCGGCTGCCACTGTTGGACCTGCTAGCCCCAGTTCTTAGATTATCCGCGTACGTATCTGTAACTGTTAATATTAGATTACGATTATTATTGTACGTCACGATGATGTTATTCCCGTTCGTTAGATCTGTAATTGTGTTACACCCGACTCTTTTTCTATGTTTAGGCAGCCGGCGTAGTATGTAAAGAGGACCGTTCTCACGCTTTTCTGTATCTACGTGCGCGTTGTGTTCCGTTTGTACGTGTAAAATAAACTTTTATTATATTATTTTTTAATCTGTCGTTCACCTGCTCTTTTGATCACCCACACACCCGACAGCAAGCTGATTATATTTATTCATTATTACTGTTCGAGAATTCATCGTCAATTCACTCATGTTCAGTAGCCTTCAAGGATCTTGGAGTAAAACTTTTGGAAATGTCAACATATTTATTTTTTCTATTTTAGGATAATTAATTGAATCAAAGACGATATTGCATTTTTGGAAAACATTGCAACATCTGTGCAACATCTTTTAGATTCTCTGAGATAAATGACTCCTTCAAATTTTGTAGACTTTAGCGACTCATTGGTTACAGCAGCATCTATTTTCATATAAAACATTTTCAGCACAATAAGGGAATCAAATTAATACATTAAAGATATATATTATACATATAGAACGTTACTCAAACGTTTTCCCAGGTGTATCGGACCCAATATATGCACTATATTTCTTTGAATACTAAATAACATAAAATTAACAACATGTTAATAGACGAAATACTAATTAATATAACAATAAAGTATCCATCTATTGACATTCGATCATTTCAGCTATTTAACCAACACGAATTTCCAATAAATAAATTTGCTTTTAATTAACATGTTTTAGAATGTGCATATTCATTAATTATAATAATCATCGAAAGAAGTATTAACACTCATGCCTCTACTCAGATTAGAAATTAAACAATTTTCATACATTAATGTCATATTTTATGTCATATATTGATGTCATGACACAAAGTATGACATCAATATATGACATAAAATATGACACAAAGTATATATTAATTTTATATTTTATGTCATATATTAACGTCATAATTAATGTCATAATTATTGTCATATATTGATGTCATATTTTGTCATATATTAATGTTATATATTAATGTAACATTTTATCTCATACATTAACGTCGTAAATCATGTCATACCCTGAATCGACAAATTAAGTGTAAAGCAAAAGTGGGTGAAGTATAATGGTGGGCTCATTCATGCAACAATTTCTGAGGAGGGTACGGGAGTTAATTAGTGTAAAAGACGGTCCAGCTGCCAAAGGATCTCTAGGTCCGTGGGACCGGCTTTGGAAGTCTCCCGACGACTAATTAGCACTGAACATTTCTTTTCTTGTCATTCCAATCGATACTCTTCATGTCGGTAACACGAAGCGTGCTCGACAGCGAAGAAGAAGGCACCAACGAAGTAGAAGAAGAAGAGGGAAGAATCAACGGCAGCAGGGGCGACGATGACGACGGCGATGGCGACGATGGCGACGAACGACGACGACGACGAAGACAGAAGAAGAAGAACAAGAAGAAGAAACGCGTGTATCGTGTTACAAAGAACGAGGCCGCCAGGTGCGCGGGACATGACACCACGATACGTCTAGGGTTACGTTTCTTTTTCGATGGTGGACGCTGGGAAGGCACGAGGTGGGCCCGAAGACGCTATTTCAGGCCCACGGGCCGAAGACGGGCCTGGCGTCGATAAGGAGAATCTCGCACGACCGGTCGACTTCCACTTCTTTCGGAGGTCTAGGAGTCAGATTCGAACCTGGTAACTGGAGGAATTCCGATCCAGATCAGACAAAAATCTTGTCCCCGAATGCAAATTTACATAATTTCGTGACAGGTTGGACTGATCCCTGACGAAATTAATTTGCCGGATCTCGGTAAGTCTCGCTGGGATTTCGATTCAGAGTCACAAAAGTAACTTTCACTCGTATTCTAGATCATCAAGTATTTAGCAGTTGAATACATATTTATTGTATCGTGGCACGTTTTTTAATTAACTGTTCTGGGCGAGGTGAAAGGTGTATCAGTTTTATGCGTTCTAAAACAACTTACATGGTGAGGTGCAAACTTCTTTATCAAGTGGTTCATAGTAACTGAAGATTGAAATTCATGTGAAACTTGTAAGAATACAGTTTACATCAGGGACACTTAAAAAAATTACAATTTCAATTGTTAACAACTCCGATCGTCTCTACATTCGACTGAAATAAGCGAGAGACCTACAATGCTCAAAATTGAAGGTGCGGTGAACGTGTTACAGAAAGGAAAATCCCCGGCAAGAATGCGTGCCGGTTGCGGAAAGCGGAGCGTCAGGTAGACACGCATTAAATCGCGTATTAAGTCTGTCATTTCCACATTTAAAGGCGACGAGGTAAACCGGTAGGATATCGGGCGCTTGGGAGAGGGGGGTTAGGAGGAGGAGGAGGAGGAGGAGGTGGAGGGTCAGGTATAAGGCGAAAAAGAGACGGAACGGGCCTGAACGGGCCCGAACGGGCCGGTGCGGTGCGGTACGGTGCGTTCCCCGAGTATGGTGGAAGAGACGAAGGAAAGGATGAGAGTTAAAGGGGACATAGAAGGACCACACGCACGCGCCGCCCACAGATACGCTATCACTTGGCTACAACCGACGTGATCTGCATGCGCATGTCCTCTCTTCGTCACGAAGCCGAGAAAAAAAGTCCGAGGGATCAGGGAAAGAAAAAGGAGGAGCGCACACCTCTTCGGCCTCCCCTTCCTTCTGCTTCATCCCCACGGCTTTGCCTACCTTCACTGATTTAAGGGGTTGGCAGAGCGTCGATAACACGTCTGGTCAGTACCTACTCCGCTCGTTCGGAATTTCTTCGTCCTCTTCTTCTTCTTCTTCTTCTTCTTCTGCTTCTTCTGCTTCCCCTGTCCTCCGCGTATACATATCTTTACACGCGTGCCTCGGGGAACGGACGATTGGGTTACTCTCTTCCTTCGCGATACCGATGACACGATCGTTTTGTGACTGTTGGGTTTTGACCTGCGCGCCCTCGGTTTGTTCAAACGCGAGACCTTCGGCTTCGGTGAATTTGCTCGATTCGGACGGCTTACCTGCGCTACTCTCGTCACCGACTTCCTGGGAGTCAGACCACTTTTTTACACTGATCTTTTTCAGTTCTATTCCATTGTCGCTTGCGCCGCTATCGTCTCAATCGGCGATTTCCAACCTTACTTTCTGACTCGTGGCACTCTTCGACACTCGTCGAAGACAATGTTTTCATAAAAAATATAGAAACAAACCGTCCCCTTAAAAACTTATGATGATAATGATGAAACTTTATCATAATTTTTTAAGAGAACGGTTCAGTTTTGACCCATTCGCACATTTTATTCTTGTGATGAATAGAATCGGAAGCAATGAAGAGATTGTTGACCTTGAAATTAGAATCATATAATTTCTCACACCTGCACAAGTGTATTGTTTTACATTGTTACATTCTTACAATTTTTCATTTATCGTAAGTGCGTTATGAGGGCAACCACTATTGAATAATTTCAGTGTTATAAACACGCATTATCTGGCAATCTGAATTTTTATTTGTATATGCAAATATCAACACGTCTTTCGCATCAACCGATATTGCACATTGTATGGAAATATGTGGCCCATATTGTTGAATAAAATCGCAGACCATCAGAAAAATGAATATCCATTAATATGCTAATTTCCATTACGATAATGCTCAGCGATACACTCGAATTTTTCTGTTTCACCGATATATGCCTCTCTATCAATGACCCGCACAAATAATTTCCATTAAGGCGGCGATTTGAACTTTAGATATCAGATTGCGCAAAATGGTAATCGCATATCGACGCTGTAATTATTTCTGTGTTTCAATGCGTAAAATATGTGTTGCTCATCATATATCAAAGTTCACTCGTACGCAATATCCAATTCCTTTGTGTCTTGAGCGGAAACTTATAAATAATTGTTGTATAATACATCATTGATTGAAGCGCCACAAAAATAGCGATGAGTATAGCCATTTTTAAACGTGCTTTTTTCGTGGCGTAACACTTTGTCGATGGCAGATACGAGCATTATTCTTGATAATGCCTATCTTTCGTGAGAAAGTGTTTATTATTTCATAATAATTAGACTGCGAATGTTCTATAATTTTCAATTTTTGTAGACGAATTTGAAGAAAGTGGAATAAAATGGAATCTTATTTTTCGCGGTAGTAGTCTCCTTAGACCTGAAATAAATTAAAATTGTACGTCATTTTATATCCTAGTATTTTTTGAAAATTTCCAAAAGCTATAATTGCATAAAGATCCGCAGTCTAGTAATAATATTTTCGTAACACTCTTAATTAGTATTTAATTGTTCTAGGTAAGCTCTGTTTACTAGGTTATTGTGTAATTTAACACACTTTTAGGAAACATTTATATATCTTGTAGGTATTAAATATATTTAAATATTAAATATATTCTTTTTATTAAGCATTCAGCTAAAAAAAAGTCGTAAAAATCAATTTTTACTATTGTTTTTCACAATTCCGACCAAATGCATTTCTTCAACATATTTATTAGACGTCATTTACTAAACTAATTCTTCTAGCCTTACAGAGAAATTGGAGTCGTTTGGTACATTCATAAAGAAGTTATTTTGATTTAAAGTGTGTGTGATCAGTTTTGCTCCTAACTGTATCCCGTAACGCGTTAATTTGCTCCTAACTGTATCCCGTTAAGGTAAATATTAAATCTTCTTTTTACATTTAATGGGAAAACTTTAATTAATTTTTGGTTTACATGGTCGGTTTCGAATTCATTATTTCACTATTATGGAAACCATAAATATTGTTATGTAAACTGATTGAATTATGAGAAGCGATTGAAGTGATTTTTCGTGTTATACATATCTAAGAAGAAAATGATCGATTATTGTTGCTTAAGACATATTGGTATCGGGTAGGAAAGTGATTTCACATTTTCCCTTTTCGCGTGATTCGGCGGATTAATAAATAACTAACACTCTGTACATGTTTTTGCGCAAGAGGTCCCGGGTATAACGTCTCCATACCCGGCAGAACGAAGTTGTACTTGCCGATATACGATCGGCGGATGCACACGCAGAAGGTGGCCACCCACAATTCCGCAGGCGTGTATCGTTTAACAGCTGCACCAGGGGCCACGTGCGAATGGCTTTGCATCGATGTCACGGTCGACGCTTAACTTGATTTACATTAGAATCACCAATGAGTCGGCATGGGAGCAAGTTCAGTCGAAATCTGCGAATCTTACTCTGTCCAATGCAATTGTATTAGGTTGTTGCATATGTCCGATTTTAGAATGCAAATGTTACAAAGCGTTTCGATCAAGAAACACTATTACAGTTGTCTATAGATTTATTAATCAGGGTGTCCAAAAAATATTGTTGAATGCACTTCAGAAAAAAATAAAATTAGGTTGATGCATATGAAATGTTCGATTCATAATAGTAACTTGAAACAAACATAATTACTAGACTGCGGATGTTTATGCGATTTTCAATTTTTGTAGACGAGTTTTAAGAAAGTGGAATACAATGCAATCTTATTTCCCGTGGTAGTAGCCTTTGAAGATCTCAATAAAATAAAAATTGCACTAAATTCTGTCGAATTTTATATTCCACCTTTTTTTGAAAATTTGCAGAAGCCACAAATGCATAAAGATGTTGGGTTGGCAAATAAGTTCGTTCGGTTTTTGTGATCTATTCCACTGTAAAAAACCGAACGAACTTATTTGCCAACCCAATACGTAGTCTAATAATTGGACTGTATCTCCATTAGCAGAAAGGGACACCTCACCAATCGACAACTATCAAATGCTACCACCAAAGACAGCCAAGTCAGATAAGTGTCGCAACATTAAAGCAGCACACTGACTTGGTACTCAAAATCCTTTGCCTGCATCAAATTTTTCACCGATCAGCAAAAAGGGACACCTCACCAATCGACAACTACCACATCCTACCATAAAAGATAGCCAAGTCAGATAAGTGTCGCAACATTAAAGCAGCACACTGACTTGGTACTCAAAATCCTTTGCCTGCATCAAATTTTTCACCGATCAGCCAAAAGGGACACCTCACCAATCGACAACTACCACATCCTACCATAAAAGATAGCCAAGTCAGATAAGTGTCGCGACCGCCATCGAGCCAGCACACTAACCTAGCAAAATTTTTCTACGAACCTCTGCATAGCGAAATAAATCATTAGCACCCATTAGTAAGCCTGCGCGACAAGATGCAAATAATTGCACGGTGATGTCCTTTGATTTTCTTCCGATGGTTCGCCATAGTATCATAGCTCACCTCTAATCTCGCCGGACAATTAAAACAGGCCCGCGATGGCTCGTGATTTACCGGCAGGCGAAAGAATGAGCGAGTAAATTACAATACGCCCGTCCCCGGATGTGACACTTTGAACGAGCAGAAATCGCGCGACTTGGCTCGCGTTGGCCCCTGATTGGCGGAACGACGGGGCCTGTGCTGGCGCGCGCACGTTCGTTTGGCAGTGTTACCAGCACACTCTCGTTTGGCAGTGTACTAGCCCACGAAATACGGACGGGCGGACAGGATGACGGACGACAGGACGCCCTGGGCAACCGACTGGTGACTCGCGCGACACAACCTCATACTCGCCCACGTGTATGAGCCTTTAACTCGGCCTCCTCCACCTTCTTCCTTCGCTTTCCCTCCTTCGCTGCTTCGTTCTCTTCCTCCTCTTCCTTCTGCGAGACCCTCTTCCTGTTTTTCTTCGCGCATACCCTGCAGATTCGGACCCCTTACGCTTGCTCTGGCTACTCTCCTGATCCTGGTCCTGGTCCTGATCCTTCCTCACATTCTGTCACACTCGGGACCAGGAGTACGAGTCACTGTTCCGGTCCTGATCCACCTTTCCAAGTGTCCAACGCGAGTGTTGAAAGGCAGGGTGACAGCTAGGGGGTTGATTCTTACGTCACATGTTATAACTAGACTGCGGATTTTACGCATTTGTGACAAAAACGAAGATTTAAGGACATCAGTGTTTTCATTTCAGCTCAATAAGACAATTAGAAGAAGAAAGAAATTTCTCCATATTTGGCTCCTGTGTCTTGAAATCAAGGCAAACATTTTTAAATATAATCTAACAAATATGATTGTTACGCTTTTCTTTTTCAATGAAATAAAATTAGATTCGTTTGTAATCAATATGTAAGCATTAAAATAAATGTAGCCATACAATAAATATAAAGTTTTTTTTTTAATGATTTCCTTCAGAAACTTTTACCAATATATCCGTGATATTTTTCTGATTTAAACGACACCAAACACGACACAATTCTGATAATATTGACTTGTTTAGTTCATGATACACTGGAACCTCGATTATCCGAACTAATCGGAGGGACATGAGCGTTTGTATTCATTCATCTCGTCTAGCACATCAATGCTAGATTGAATTATGCTGTATTTGGATGGTGGAGAATTCAGACATCGTCGGTTCGGATAATCGAGCTTCTACAGAATCGACAAACTTGTAAATATAATCCGAATGGTATCGTGTTTGGGCTCATTTTAATCAGAAAAATGTCACAAATATGTTAATAAAAATTTCATTCGTTTTTGTACTCCAAAATGGCGAGTTATGTACAACTCTGTTCAACGTGTGTACTCGTGATGTACCATATTCTTTCGACTTGAAGAAACAAATCGTAGATCTTGTTTACGACACATTGTGCGCAATCTCTGTGTCGATTTATCTGTTTCTTCTTTTGGAGTCTTTTTCTTGCGGCCAGCCGCAAGTATACTCTGCAAAGAGCAGCCATAGCCATCGGCCGTTGTCTGAAGGATATTCAGAAACAGCGTCAAGGGGATCATGGTCGGTCGCATAAGCGATCTCTCGTCATATGTTACAACTTGCGGTCGCCGTTTAATGCTGAAATTAGGTGTAGTGAATTATACGTTCGTACGACTGCGATTGTCACGTGTTACAAACATCAATAATATCTTTTTATGTTGTTCCATTGACTAATAAATTATTGTGATATTTCCTTCTGTTGCTATACTCACCTGCAACGTTATATAAAATAGATTAAAATAATTATAAAAAAGTAAATCGTGCAAGTATAAATTATAAAACAGTGAGAAACTTTTAAGTCAAATATGCAGGGTATGTTTATTGTTCAATAATTTCTGAAGCATAGTGTGCTTAACGTGCTACGTGATATCTTGCACGCTGCTTCAAGATACATATCTCTTCACCGGGTGCGGAGGGATTAACAGATTAACAAATGCTTTACAAGACATTCGGAATTAGCTTGTGTAAACAAAGTTCTAATAAATGGATTCTTTCCCGTTTACAATTACAGTAGACGTTCGCTGACGTTGGTCAATAAACCGACCATAAGTGGTGAGCTCTTAACAAGTTGTCACATGTCTGAGACATGTTTTATTTACCATCAAATTATTTACTCAAATATTTTATGTTTCGTACCAATGCCACGTTTCGATTCGGGAAATGCGAGAAGCAAAAGAACGAAGCGAGCAGGCACGCGGTGCTACTCTTGTTTCTCTGTAATTGCCTCAACCACTTCTCCCTTTCTTTCGTCGTCGCTGTTCGTTCCGCCTTTTCTTGCTCGCTAAATGACCGAGTTAGTGACGGAATAGGGAGTAAACGCGAAACGTATGAACCATGGAGAACAGCGGCGCAGTAACTCAAACGAAACGCGCGTATTAGTTTCAGTAAGTACTGTGAAGGCTGTTCGAAAAGTTTATGACGGCTTACCTTTTGACCTCTCTTCAGTCTTTCGGTTCACGGCGAAGCGTCCCCTATTGTTTGTCGAATAATGAAATTAATTTGCGCTCTAACAAGTGTATGCGACTCTTCCACGCACCGAAATGAACAATTTATATTTCGCATACTAAAATTCTGTCTGAAACATTTTCTGAGAAAATGTTGTTCCTGTTCCTGTGAAATTTTCACGTAACTTTCAGATATTTTAGAATCCGTGCAGTAAATGTGGATCTTTTATTATTTATTATTAAATAATATTAAATTCTTTATAAAATTAATTGAATTATAGTAAATTTATTGTAATTTAAGTAAAATTAAAAATTGATTGAAAATTATGTCATGAATTACTTTTTGAAACAAAAATGTTTACCATCAAGAATTATTTTTGATTTATTTCATTATCCATACAACTTGACAAATAATCTATGAAAATGAGAACTCGCATAACACTCCGCTGTTTAATTACGACTTTTATTGCACTGAAAATATTTTGTCGGTTTTGATAAAAGAGATAACATACAGGTAGCTGTGACAAATCATAATCATATTCAAACATTCATTATCGGCTTGACAATAAATTCTGGTTTTTATACTAAATTACGTATCTTGAGAAGTTTAATTTCCAGGTGATTAAATCAGCAATAATTCGAAATTCGTTTTAGTAATTATAATACTATGGTCCAAATGGTCCCGTATTTAACGAGTTATTTTGTGATAATTTATCTTCGAGAATTTGAGAAGAATCTGTGGACTCGCAACAATGCTTATCTCTAAATACTAAATACTTTAATTAATGTACCTTTTGTTGCCTCCTGAAATCTCTGGAAAGTGCTACTACCCGCTAATTATCTAATGTACTAACAGCTATTGAGAAATTCCTGTTACATGTTGTAAGATTCCCTTCTGCCTCGCAGAAATATGTGTCATTTTTCATGAACATATTTCTTTTCTCAATTTTATTCTAGTGCATTTTGTAGCCGACGAAGAATTAATTAATTTTGTTCGGAACTGTTTTTATCTGTTACGTGGGACACGTAACTCGTTAATCACTCACTAATTTTCGAAGCCCCTCGTTTGTAGACTTCATACTTGGGCTTTACAAACAACAATGATATTTGAGGTGGCAACGTTAGGTGACTCACCCTGTATACTTGTAACATTCTAACCCGATTGTCTTGTATTTCAAAACGAATGAAAATGATCTTATACCCTGGGACGAGTCTCCGTAAGTATCGAAAACAATTTTCACAGAGATGCCCACCCTTTCGCAGCGCAAGAGAACTTTTTACCTCGTCTGTTTATCAGCATCCGAGCGAAGACAGCGAAGTTTATCTCGGGACTAAATCTTTTCGAGCATCGCCGGGAATGAAATTTCTAGCGCAACGGAAACGCAGAAAGTGTCGAGTATTTTGCAACATGTACCGCTGCAGTTTCAAATTACATAGGTTGAGGGTAATTTCAAAAATCCCGTGAATGACAAACGGACCACCCTCCCCCCTTATGCGAATGACGTGTGTGTGTGTGTGTGTGTGTGTGTGCGCGCGCGCGCGCGGTAATCTCGAAAAGGAATTCGTTCGCTGTAAAAATGCTCTCGCATGTTATTACGATATTATGTCTTTAAGATAACGGAGGACTGCTGTAATATCGATACAAAACGACTGTAAAACCTTGAAGGGTTCCTTCGAACGTTACCCTCTCCCCTTTCACAGCCACGCACACGATCCGACTACTTATTATATTACCGATATATATCCCCCGTTCGCTGTGTTTCATTATTTTATTATTTCACGCATCTGCGTGCGAGACGTCCTAGCTTCCCTTAGGCTTGATTCACACTACTGCGATTGCAATCTTCCGCAGCATGCAGTTTTGACTCTAATTTATTTCAACCCTTAAGCTGATCTTCAAAATGTACTTTAAAAATGCTACAAATAATTAAATTATAAATATATCAAAATTATATTTATGCTAAAGTATACTAGATATTATATATTAAAATTATATTTACATTGAAATATATTCAATATTCTATCACTTTATTGCTCCCCTCAGGGTTACAATTCTTACAACGAAATATATTGAGCCTTTGCATTCGAATGGCACCAGTCAAAACAGTTTTAACATTATTAAATTCGTCTGTATTCTATAATTGAAATTGGTTAACTGGTTTACGAGTTATAAACGATCAAAAGTGGTAGAAATTGCAATTTTTCAAGATTTTTGGCCTTTTTACCACTTTTGATCGTTTATAACTCGTAAACTAATTAACCAATTTCAATGAAATTTTCGGAGCGTATATAACTTATACAAGTTGACCAAACACATCTTTTATATTTTCATTATTGACCCAGCTAAAATGGTCGTAAAAATCAACATTTACTATTGTTTTTCACAATTCCGACCAAATGCATTTTTTCAACATATTTTTTAGACGTCATTCACTAAACTAATTCTTCTAGCCCTACAAAGAAATTGAAGTCGTTTGGTCCATTCATAAGAAAGTTATTCTGATTTAAGGTGTGTGTGATCAGTTTTGCTCCTAACTGTATGTACTCCATACCAATGTACACATAAAATAGTAATAATTAAGATAGACTAACACGTAGGTACTTCATGCCAATATACACACTATTACACACACTTCAGATGAATAAAACTAAAATCGTAATAATTAAGATAAAGCAACGTAGCTTTCCCTCCGCCTTTCTCGCGTGTTATAAATGTCCGAGATCCGCGATTCGCTAACAATAAGTTTCGCAACACCCTATCTATTTACTGACAATGGCCAGGGTAATGGCACGTAACAAATGCACTGTTCACGCAACACTAAACTCCGCGGAACACGGAAATACGAAATCGTGTGAAGGGAGCCTTAAGCTCGTCGCCGACGTACATACGATCCGACTACTTATTACGTTACCAATATATCCCTCCGCCTCTACTCGTTACATTACTTCATTGATTTACACCTTTTACAGTTTATTCTCTCGCTGCCCCATCGCGAGATTGGGCTGGAACATGATATTTGCTTCGCCTCCTATTGAAATATCGCCAGGCATAGTTAACCTCTTAAGTCAGTACAGTGAATATATTCACCGTGACAAGCGGCTCGTCCTGTGCATAAACTCACTTAAGAGGCTCAACCGGCCACGAACCATTGTCTTTTTACGAAGGAGCCACGGTGTACGGGGATCCTTTAACCCTCTCCGGCTTTTATATGTACATCCTGCTGATAACTTGGAAAACGTGCTTGATCAAATTATTTTTATTATCAAGCCATCCCAGAAAGGACTGCGTAGTTTCAGAGGGTGCCTAACTAATAGCATAATTTAACCTTCCACAACCTAAAGCAGTCTTGAAATACAGAAACTCCTAAATGCATTTAGCACTATATGCGACTACTTTAGATTACTTTGTAAAAATAACAAGAATCTGTGTATCCACAGTTTTAGCTATTTTTTTTTACTATATGACCAGAGGGATAAATTTGTTGGACAATTCCTCTTGGATGCATCTTCACAATCTTAATAATTGCGAATTAAAAATATTAGAACCAAATAGAAACTAGCACTAACGTCTAACACTGAATACTTTGCATTACTTTTACACATTACTTACGCATTACTAAAAATATCAGAACTAGATAGAAACGTGTAGGGTCCTCCATTTTTTTACTACTAATATCTGCTTCTGGGACAATTTCGTGTAGCAGAAAAAATAATAAAAATATTAAGGAGTGCAAGATAAAAGAGACGCCATGTTTGTGATGAAAATGTTAATGTTTGATTCATGGATTACTTGAATGGTTATGGGATCAGTATTAAAATAGAGACAGCATTGAAGAATAACTAATGTGATAGAAATTATAGAGTTGATTCAGTATATAAGTAATTCTTTAAGAAATTATAAAGTAATAGTAAATCGTATTTACTCTATAAAATAAGATTTCGAGATGCGTGACTAAAACAGTAGTAAAAAATGCAAACGCTAAGTGAGGAATGTTTAAATTATCTAAATATTATACATTAAAAAATGTATTCTTAATCTTCCAGCGAGTTTACTTTTATTATGCAGTGGAAGATTAAAAGGACATTGATTAAAGTCTATATAATATTATTTTACGTGGCACCTTGAAGTGTTAGACATGAATGGAGTTTGGTTTAATAGTAACTCACTGTGTTTATCGAGTCCTGTACACTTACAGACTTTTACATATAAATATCGAGAGTTCTGCAGACACTAAATTAGTTTGAAGACAGTAATGTTTCTAACTTATAGGGTTCGATTTGCTCCTGACTACACGTAGTCATGTCGTCATGTAGATTGCACAGGTTTATGCAAATCCATAAAATACAACACTAATTTATGGAAAAGAAATATAGTGAACATGATACTTCCTAGACAAAATATTTTATCGTGATCATAAAAGTCTGTATGAAGTGGTAAACTTTATAAATTCATTGTTTCATTGCATTTTATGATGACAACATTATGACATCGACGTGCATCGCAGGCTGATAAATCGGTATCATTATTATAACTATATATAATATTTAAATTGTTTTCAAATAACTCTCGTTTCACATTCCTTTTATTGTTGAACAGATCGTATGCAATGCAATGGAGCATTAATATAATTTTTTAATTCATTCTATACTCACACTGCTATTTATGTACTCATTACAGGTGTTTCATTATTATTTGTGAACACTTGCTGTATGTTTTCCACGCTTTATGTTTCATCAACCTCATTATGTTTAGTCGACATTTACTTCACCTTTTAGAATATAATTTAGACTAGAAAAATTGGCTAAGCGTTCTCTAAATGCGAAGGTGATCCATTCATTCAGAAGATGCAGAGCCTCTAAATCTTCGATTTCTACTGGATGGTGCTGGCTATTTATTATTGGAAGTTGGTTGTTATATCTAGCATCAAATATACTTTTAAATGTTCACATATTTGGGACGTAAATTAATGTATGTGAAAGAGAATAATCATTTCCTATTTTATTCTGTTACAAATTTCATTTTATTATTCACTCTATTTTATTATTTTATTGTCTTATATATTTTTCTTTATTATGTATTTTATAACACGTTTTCTATTTTATTATCGAAGACAAATTTTCAAGTAACAAGATTAGTAAGATATCAATAATTTAATTGTGTAAAGCCCCAAAGACAAACATCCTACCACTAGTACTTTCCTTTTAGTGATTTGTTGAGGCAAAGTTTGACCGTTCTCTTCAAAAATTATGTGGTACAGTTTTTTCATTATCAAACTGATTTTATTTATACTATATCTTTATTTCTCATTCAGATAGAGTTTATACGTATAGCGTGCTATCGGTGAAATCATTGGAAAGTATTTCTTCGCACGTGAAATACAAAGATGTAATACATATAAATAAAATCAGTTTTATAATAAACAAACTTTATAATAATTTTTTAAGAGAATTTGTGATGAGGGGAATAAGACGCAATAAAAAAATGGTTGACCTTTCGACCTAGAAATTAATTTTGTACAGACACTTTCTGAAACTAGACAAGATCGACCAGAACGTTTTTTAAAAAACGAAAGACAGCTATTTAATTTCTTGAAACCAAATATCTCTGAAGAAGTACAAAAATTCCAGAAATACTTCGAATCATTTCACAAGGGGTGGCAAATGGAATGCTTTCCTGAGGAATCCAATGATTCAAGACTTCCGAGTGTAATAACGTCCGAGTTAGGTGTGAAACGGTCCCATTGAAACGGGACATGTTGCAGCAGAGTCCCTAATAAACCTCGTGGTCCCTTGTATCGCACTCTTTCCCGTTCACCCCATTTGCACGTTGCCATTCGCGTCTTTCGCGTCTCGGGAACTCCCACGAATAAAGCAGCCCCGCGCACGGTAATTGAAATACTATTTTCACGATTTCATTTTCAATATCTCCGCTTAAAAGCATTACGGTCACGGGTCCCGTGACATTTAGCTCACCTTTCAGGTGAAACATTGTTAAACCATAGCCGCGAAGAGCGGCCTAAGAGCGTAGCCATGGTGGTCGAAGTGGAAGATGGTTTCCTCGTCTGAGAGCCCTCGGGCCGCTTAAATCTCGAGAGTTTATGCGATCCTGCCGGTTCTCTCGATCGTTTTACGCGCGCCTCTACGTACCCGTACGACGATCTATCTACCTGTATCCGAGTACTACTCCGGGATGTATCTTTCGCCTCCCAAGAAACCCGGAGATAACGTAATTTTACGTGTGAATGCTTAGGGGAGTGTGGACGAGAGCAGGTACCCCAACAGCCAATACTACATCCAGATAACGCCGCTCGATAATTTACACCGTTGACTCATCACCGGGTTCCCTCTTATCCAACGGTCAGGTATTTTGTGCCCTTATTAATTAAAACCACAGATTCCTTTCGGGGACCTTCCACGACGAGCATACCAGCGACCTGTTCAATACCGGCCACTTTGATAACTCGATTTTCTTCAGGACATCGAAGAGTTCATTTTTTTATGTATTATTTATTGGCGAGTTAAGGTTGAGCATTTTTTCATAGATTTCTGAACAGCAATTTTAATTGTGAACGTACCAGTAACACACGGGAGTGCAATTTCATAATTCCGTTTGGAATTATTATGTAAAAGCAGATTTTTTATCGATATTAACTTATAATTAGACTGCGGATTTTGTGCATTTATGACACAAATGAGTAGTTGTAATTTAAAATTGTGTACCCATTAGAAGAATTTAAAAATACTGTTTATTATTTTCAACCCACTAAACATATTAAGAAAGAAAATCAATTTCCGTCATCGTGATCGGCAGCGTTGGTGTCCGCAGCTCGGCGTCTCGGGTTTCTCGTGAACGCCTAAAATCTCGGAGGATTCGATTTTTCCGACTAACTGGAATCAAGCTCGATAACCGTAAAATCTGCATCGTCCGGTTCCCGTATCGACCACCGCGAAACCATCGGGTCCCTCTTTACGAGGACATACCCCTTAACGTCGCGTCGTTCCCGTTTCGTCGTTCCCGTCAAAGGTAATCGGAGCATATTTACGCACTCGCAACGCGTTCGAAAATGGTGGCGTCGCGTCCACGAGGGCCAAGAGCTGGCTCTTCTAACGAGTAATTTCGAGCTTAGAAACGACGAAGCGCCACGTCGGAATTTATTCAACAGGTTTACGAAGTGATGACGCGCCGTAACATCCATAATGGTGGCTCGTGGTCCCCACACGTTGCCTCTCGTCGCCCGATTATAATATAAATAAGAATTTATCGGCACCGTCGCGGCGTTAGGTTAAAAGGTTTACGTTTATTAATTCCGCTAATCCTCCACTGAATGCGCCAGCTAGCAGACCAACACGATTTTAGAAGGCGAGACGTGTCGTCGTTGCCTTCTTCTTAAAGAGACAACTTCTTCCTACCTTTCTTCTTCTTTTCTTCCTTCGCTCTCTACTGCTGCTGTTTCGTTCTTCTCCTTCTTCCTCGTCCTCTTTTTCTGCTCTCCTCTCGCTGGAGACTTTTCGTCTCTCCTTCTGCCAACGGGGATCTTTCACCCTCGATGGTCAATCGATTCTTCTGGGGTGTTTGCGCCATTCGGCGGTAGCTAGATTCAACGAATGCGTATAATAGTAATAGTTAGCGGACTATACCAGTATGAGGCAAACTCATTAGTCAAAAGAGCAAAAATATCAGCAGTACAACGATTTAAATTTCTTTGAGAGCCAAATTTTGTTACAAGAACCCTGTTTTTAGAAGTTGGTTAAAACTAGCTACACGGAATAAAACTAGATATCATACTTTATAATAATCCTATTTATCTTTATTTGAATTTAGTTATTATTTCATAATTTTTTAAATGTCTACGGTCCATGACTTTCCAATTGATCGGGATTATAATTCAAAGGAAGACTTCTCAGCTCCCTTTTGGTACAGCTTACTGAAAGTGCTATTAACCCTCCGATAACGAAGTCGGGAAATGGAAAATAAATAGAACTACACTACATTACGAACAATAGAAAGGTCTGTAAGAAATATCTTCAAAAGAATCATCTAAAAAATTGATATATAAAGCTGTGAATGACCTTAAACAACATCAATTTTTTAATAGTATTTTCCTGTAGGTGAAATGTTAATAATAATGTTCAAAACTATTAAAAAGAGAACTTGTGTCTTGCAATTGATATAAACAATTTTTATTTTCCATCAAGACCCGCAGTCCACTAACAGTTTTAATAATTCTAGAGAGTATATTGTTCAAGATTCATTATTATTAAATTCTTTAATGTTTAAACTATATCACGGTTTGAAAACTGTTATGCAGAATAAAAATTGTGTACATCAATTGTAAGCAACAGGAGCTAAATAAATGAATTAGTAATTTGTTTTAATAATTTCAACAAGATCAAACAAATACATTAAATAAAATGTAATACGTTAATAAAATCATCAATATTATAATATTATTGTATTATATTCTTATAAATTAAGAATAATGGCAATATAAAATAAATCACTAGTAAAGCTCCATTGAAATGATCAAATAAAACTGAACCAAGCTCCAGGATATTTAATTTTCACCGTGATCAAAATCTGAACAAATTGATACACAGTTCTCTCCAGCTATAATTCAATTCGCAGGAATATATATTTAACCATAAACACCCACAGCCTAGTGATGACTAATAATTAAAAAGTAGTCGTGCTGACCAGCTGTCTCTCAACCATGTTCACACTTTCAGCTTCCCGGCGCGGCGTAGGTGTCTACTTTGAAATTCCTCGAGGGATTTATACAATCACGATGCGTTTCGGAATCCGACGAGAGGAATAAAGACCGAGAGCAGTGTCGCGCGATAGAAATGAATAGAGATGAGGCATCGGGTTTCACGAGGTCTTTAAGTCGATCCATGAATCGCTTCTGACACCAGACATTTTGGAGAAAACAATCGAAGCCAGACCCTCGAGATCTTCCTCGTGGTTTTTAGCATCTTTATTGTACACGTCTCAAGAAGTATCTACTGTAGATGTGATCCAGCACCTTTTTTTGCTTGTAATTAGACAGCGGATTTTATGCGTTTATGACAAAGTCGAGTAGTTGTAATTTAAAATAGTATGCACATCAGAAGAATTAAAAAATACTATTATATTATTTTCAACTCACTAAAAATATTAAGAAAATAAATTTCCATTTCACTCAAGTTTGTTGCAATTCGCTGTCTACTTGTAATAAACTAGGGTACGATGGCTTAAAAATAAATTAGGGTAGAATGGCTTAAAAATAAATATCTCCTATCAAATTATTGTTCATTTGAACGAGCACAATGATCAGGCTATTTCTCATTTCTAATGTGCAGCCTTGTTAAATAATTATGAAACATTTTGAAAATAGCAATGCTTACGATTATGTAGCCATACTGGGACAATTACCGTACTGTTAAACAGATTACAATCTGTTTTAAAATATAGGTGCATTCGCGGTCCATCGAAAATTAAATTAGAAAGAGTTCTAGAGCGCACGATATTAACACATTGTGGACAGGAGACGCCAATTGACGTCCTTTTGTGTGTGACCATTACGATTTGAATCATTTTGATTCGATTTTGATTGAAACATACCCTCCGCCAAAAAATATGTGTTCATATATTTATAAAATGGTGAACAATTTGAAGTTCGTCTTCCAACAATGCCGAAGATTATGTCCGAACAATGCCAAAGATTATGTTCGAACAATGCTGAAGATTCCGTTCGAAATCTTCATCACGAGTCTGAGACTCGATGCAGTGCAAGGGGTAGATTCGATAAAATGGACGACTGATGCCTATTTCTAGTACATGCCCGCTGAATTTTGTCGTCGGCCGTGTACCGAATCCATCATGGCAGGGGGAACGTTTCGATCGTGTACTCCAGAAAATATCGACCGATTTAAATTTCGTCTTCCCCCGGCGCGGCGCGGCCCGTTAGAAAATCATCGGAGCACCGAGCCGAAGAAAAAATAACGACGCGATGGGGGAACACCCTGAAGAAGAGAACGGGGTTGGGTACATAGGTATATTGTACGGACTCGAAGCCAGAGCTCCTTTGAAGTGACCCGTACGAGCCGGTCGGATGACAGGGAAGAAATCGAAATATGCGATGACTGCGCAGATGAAATATCCGTGTCCCTTAATGGCGAGCTGTTGCCTCGTCTCGTGGGTGTACGAGGGAAGAGAGAAAGAGAAAGAGAAAGAGAAAGAGAAAGAGAAAGAGAGAGAGAGAGAGTGGAACCTCGTCGCCTCTATCGGGATACCTGGGACCATCGGGTACAAGGCGGAAGTTATAGGTGAAATTATATGCGTGCCGCCTGCCAATGACTCGTTTCGCCTGTTTTTACCGTAATAAACGGGAGATAGAACGTGGAGGCGAAGGACGATGGGAGCAGAAACGGAAGGACAGTCTCCGCTTGATCGAAGTTCGTCAAAAGGGAAGTTTGCGATTTTCAAAGCATCGATATTATTTGATGCTACAGCGAGGCACGAGAAGATAGGACACTAGGGTGAACCTTGTTTTTCAACTATGAAATTTTGAGCACGTCGGCCCCTTTCTTTTTTGTTAAAAAAGTTAAAAGTTAAAGAGGACTGTTAGGAACAAATGTGTTAACGCACTAACATTCCCCTAAAGATGACTCATATAAGATGAGTCATAATCAAAAGTTTCAATATTTACCAGACAATGAAATTATACATCGTTTTACACTGTATTTGTTTATCTGCCTCAGTTGGTAAAATTAAAATGTGAACCGATGGCTCGACATCGGCTTTCATCGTATTTCGGACGAGGGTACCTAGGCTTGACTTTATTGAGAATGTGCGCGAGGCTCGAATGTGTACTAAACACATTGGCAATTAATCAACAGCGCCATTCGACGCTAATAAAAAGAATTACAAAATGGACATGACAATCGTGGAGAACGTGAAGGCTCCAAAAAATTCAATTCTAACCTTAATACAGTCAAGAAACCCTAATTCCGTGACAGAATATGCTTACAATGGTGCTAGTTTTGATGAATAATTTTATTTGGAAAGAAGTTGCACATAATCTTGTCACACAAAAGTTATTGTCACAAATCGGACACTTCATCTGCAACAAGCTAGTAGCTAAAATCGCGTCTCCAAGCCTAGCCGGAGAGAAGGATGCCATCGAATCGATAACTGTGAAGAGGAACGAATCCGCGTATCAGTCCACACACTTAATCCGAGACGAAATATTTCTCTTAAAGCCGAAAGCTATAGGCAGGCCGTTTCGATTAGAAGGAGGAAGGAATTAATAATCAAATACGACTGGCGGAGTCGACGGCGTACAGACTCCTCGCTCGTAAATTTCTGAGGAGCGGTTCCACGGTCCCAGAAGACCAAGAGGCTGTCTTATTAACAACAATACCGACAACACGATAAAGAAGCATTCATAATGAAATCAGCTCGATGGACGGTGATTTCGGTGAGCCCAGTCACCGGTGCCGAGGGAGAGAGTGAGAGAAGGTGGAAAGAGATGGCTGCTGTAGGAAGAGAGGAGCCAAGAAGAAGGAAAAAGGTAGACGCAGAAGAGGAATCCCGCAGGAATCCCGTGGAGCGGAGTGGCGTGCATACGGGGGTGTGCCGCGTGCCAGACCCGAGGCCCTATCCGTATAGGCTTCACAGGGGGCCCCATGGATGGGGGCCCCCTTCACCGTAAGATAAGGCCTCCTGGTGCGAGCCGACGACGCGCGACCGACAACCATGTCACATTATTACCATATAGGTACCAATCGCGTCGTCACAACACTGCACGACGAACGTACCACCGCCGTTATTCCCGTCGATGGAAAGGGGCAAGGGAAAAGGGAAAACCAAGAAATTATCCTCTATTTTAGTTCACGAACCGGTTCAATATCTTCGCTCTTCTGTTCATTCAGGACGCTTCAGGGAGGATCACCCGTATTCCTCCTTTAAGACGCGATAACGCGCGATCGTCGACTCGGAGATTCACTGCTCAATGGATTATCTGTGGAACAGGCCCAACGAATAGGCCCGCTTCAATTTTATTTTATCATCGAGCGTCACAAAAAAATGTCGATTTCGAAATTACTCCAAGACGCTAGGCGGAGCGACTGTGAATTAGTTGCTCGGGCTGATGACGTGTAATTGCAAGACTGGAATTAAAAAAGTCTGTAAATTCCATTTTCCCAAAAAATTGTTATTTCCGCAGAAGAGGATGCAAGTTCTAACGCTAATGCAATGAAATAGGCTGAAAGTTCCCTGACGATTGGTTAATTTTTTGGATTGATCATAAGTACTGGATCTATAATTGAAGACTGGAGTTTAAAAAGGCTGCGAGTGCCATTTTCCCAAAAAATTGTTATTTCCGCAAAAGAGGATGTAAGTTCTAAAGCTAATGCAATGAAATAGGCTGAAACTATTGATTAATTTTTTGTATTCCTCTAACTACTGGATCTATAATTGAAGACAGGAATTAAAATAATAATTAAAATAAATACATATATCGGAATTGATATAATTAGTAGATTTTTTTGTCCCCCACGGATTTTCTCATATTTATTTAAAGGTTTAGTTTAGAGGATTTTTCTAAATGCAGTTCTCTTTATAAGACCATGAACCTTGAGAAACTGGAGCCCAAAAATTTTTAAAACTAAGAAAGTTCCTTTCGATCCATCCGATGCATCCACCTCGATTAAACCAGCGACACGTTCGTTACTGAATTCCATGTGGTGGTAATCAATATAACCATCGACACCTTTAGGGCCCCGTTGAACCCGAGGAGAAATACTCCGGCGTAGCGGTATTACGGGGGACCGTAGAAAGCGTTAGTTAAGCGGAGTAATACGCGATGATAAATTTCGCGTGAACCTCATCTCGTTATCTGCACGTGGAGAAATACTAACCATGGGAACATCTTGTTTACGACATCAGCCAATACACCGCGGCGTGTAATAATTCGCTTAGCGAGTCCGGGCACCACCGGGGCCCACTTTTATCTGGTAATCACCGTACCATTCCGCGGCCGCTGATAAACTTATTTATATTATTCGATCGAAATTTGCATAATTCCAGGATGACCTTACGTTGCTCGGCTCTTTTTTCGGTTTCGGCCCGGGACACCACACTCTTAAGGTCGGCGAACGTACGACCATGCGTGCCGCTCGGATACGTTTTACGCGCAGAACATTGTTACCGGTTTACATTGTTGATACACCGTCAACAAATTACGTCGTAAAAAGTTGATTTTTACGGAAATCTGACGGACGCTTTCAGCAGATGTGTGTCGAACGGGCGTGCCGGGATATTCTCGCCCCCTCGGTTCCGGTTTCGCCTTTAATTTATTCTTTATTCCTCAGATTGCACAGTGTTGCAACGCGAAGGCGCGATGCACTTTTGAGTTTTGAGATGTGGCGAGGGAGATCGGTAATCAAAATTAATGTATATACCAGGTCATTCTGAAAGTTCGTAGCCTGACACATAGATGGTATTGGTAGCAGCAAAAACATATTGTTGTTGAAAACATCCGTCCTTGATGAGAACATACCATTCCGCGTACGACCGCGAGCCGCTTACCTTGCCGTCCCCCGCCCTCCTCGACCTAATCCTAACCAACTCAGTAAGCGGCGTGCGACCGTCACTACAAACCAATATTGCGGGGCCCTTACCTGTCAAAAATGCTCAACTTTAAGGAAGCATAACTCCTGAACCATTGATCCTACAGGATCGAAACTTCAATCTGCATCCGCACCGGGTACAAATCTACTGGATTACATACCAAATACATCATAATTCGTAGGAGAAAGGCACAAATTTCGAGTCCGGTAAAGTAAAGAGCAGCAATACAGTACTTGATCCACAACATTCGTCGAGTTTCTGGCGAAAAACGCGACGTGTGCTCGACAGCTTTTTCCCATAGTAAAAATTGCAGAGCACACTTGAGGTCGACTGACATAAACGTAAACAGACTGATTGATAGATCGCGAGCGAGCTCAGCGTCGCAAACAGAGTCGTCATGCAGATGAGAGGAAGGAATACACAAATTGAGGGGAAGGAACACGAATTGGGAAGAGCAGAGTAGGAGATACATAATTCTTAATCTAGCGACTTTGGTCGCAAATGGTCACTGGGAACAAACTTTCCAAATTCCGGTTCAAAAATTGTAAAAAGTCAAGCTTGGTTGATATCTGCTTGTCGCGGAGTGTATCTCCGGGAGGAAAAGCTCTCCCCGTTCGATGAAATGCATCCCGGCCCACGTGATATCGTAAAATGGCTCCGGCTACCAAGCTGATTCCAGGTCCAGGCATGAGCACACCACCGAAATCGTCCGGGGACACCCACATCTGGACGACACATACTCGCGACCCATCGGTGCCTGAGGATCGTCGGCCGATCGATTTATGGTGGAGAGGAATTCTATCGAAAAATCGTGCGTGTCGTGAGATTTCTGTCACGGAGTTGGGCCCAGCTACCGTGCAGATCGATCGTAAAATTCGACGGTTTACTCGCGAGACGGACGGTTCGTAGACTAATATCGGGTCGGTCCCGTTCGGGCCACTGTAAAATCGAGGAAATCATTGACCGGTCGTGGTCTCGTGAATGGCGAGGCGAATTCTACTCGTTGAGGAAAGAAGGTGTGGCAGAACGGGAGAGAGCCCAGGCCACTATCTCTCTTTCGTGGTGTCCACTCTATTCCCGTCGCCGTCTTCCCGCGACGACGGTGTCCCGGTGTTAGGCGCATATAAACACGAGCAGGTATTGAGCCTGCAGGTAAAAGCCCATGGTGGTCGGTGGCTCCGGAGACCCGCGAGATAAACTTTACTGCGTACAAGTAACACGTACAGGTAGGTGCGAGCTGACCGGCCGACGCATTGTCACCGGCGGGACGGCCGTCCTTTATTGCGACGATGATTCGCAACGTCCACACCTTCAGAGAAACTCGCCGGGGTCGCGAGGAGTCAACGCCGATTTCGACGAAATTCTTCGTGGCCTCGGCCCTCTATCAGTCCACAAGCGCTGATGGACGCGAAATGATGCGCGAATCTCTTCCGAGGAACGACGCCGACGCGCTGTGGTTAGCGCTTGCTGGACTAAATTATCCTTCCAGCTTATTTGGGGGTGCAATTGTTGGGACTCGAGTCAACTTTGGGTTACAGATTATAATTTGAAAATGTTAATAACAAATAGCGATCTTTGACATCTGCTTTCGCGGGGCTATTCCTTATCAGAAATTACACAACTTTGCCCTTCAAACTTCACAAACATTCCTCAAGATTTGTTTAAATCATCAATACGAGCCTGACACGTTATAATGTGGCAAGGAGTTAAAAACGTTCAAAATCGATTTTAACACTTGCATTTAGACCCAGTATATTTTAAAGGCATCACTTAGCCATTGATTTCCTAGTGATGAATTTCAACCGAAAGTTGTGTAATTGGGTGCGACGAAAAGACCAATGGATCTAGATGGAATATATTGTTACGACGTCATTAGATGAAGATGCTTCCCCCTGTGGTATTCCGAAGATATCGCAGTGATTGACAGAAGTCGTCTGTCGGATCGATACTGTGGTGTCCTGACAACGAGGTTGTTGTTGACAAGAAGAAAGAAGTAGTGTTGCTGTTCAGTGTTGCTAATTATTATGTGTTCGCCGGCGAGACGGGGCCGAAGCCTCCGCAACAATATTTAAAAAAATCGATGAACAATGTTTGAATGGAATGAACCATTACCACTTGCACGAATCAAGAGAACCATCCGCTATCCGAGAGTGCCGAAGACCAAAGAAAAACCAAAGTAACAATCAATGAACATTCGCTAAGAGTACCTTTGCTGAACACAGCCGATGCAACGAAAACCTCGCCCGATTGGTCGATCACGAGGCGTCATACGCACACGTGATTAAATTAGCGCCGGCAAAAATGGCGCGGGCCGCTCGGCAATAACTCAGACGCGTGTTCCCGATCGTTGATACGGTGGAAAGCAAAAAATCGATTATTTTCAAAGTGTGGAGATACGCGCGACCCTTAACAGCCATCGCGAGCCAAGGGCATGGTCACGGGCATGGTCACGGGCATGGGGCATAGGGCCTATGCCATAGGCACGGTGCGCATGGGCACGACGGACGCTCGTAAATCGAGGAACGAGCTGTGCACTCAGACCGGGCCGTGGTCCCAGGAAGGAAGGGGTGCCTCGAAGAGGAGAATCCGAAAGAAGGAAAGATGTTTCGAGAGACATCGACACGTGGGCAGGTGGTGGTCAATGCGTGTCTAAGGTACGTAGCATATACATCGGCCGGGCGAAGACGAATCCATTAGCCGTGAGCGCGGATTGAGTAATAAACCAACTGGGAGGTAAGTCGACTCCAGCCCCATCCCCACGGAGCAGAGAAGTGGCTCCTCTCGTTCCCGCGCGGGTTTCGGTTCGCCTCTTATTCCTGTTGGGCCCGCATTCCCATACAAGATGTCGCGCCGATAAAAGTTCCCGAAGACTCGTGGTAGGGCCCACCCCGAGCAATTCATTTAAACATTCCCGGAGGTGGTCGCACGACAAATTACTCTCACGAAACCTTCGCACGACAGCCAAAAGCTCCGTCCCCGGACCTCGTGGCTCCTATCTCCATTGAGAGATCTCCCGATTTCCTTCTCTTTCCATCCCCATTTGTCGCCTCCGCTCTCGACCACCTTGCTCCTTGTCCCTCCCGATACCATTCCCCCGGTTCTCTCCTTCTTCTTTTCAACTCTCTCTCTCTCTCTCTCTCTCTCTCTGTCGAACTCTGTCTATCGTTTCTTTTTCCCTCCTGTAGAGGACGTTTTCCCTCCCCTCCCGACCGCGACATAAAACCTGGTGACACTTCTCACCCTTCTTAAGGAGCAGCTCTCCGGCACGAGCTGGCAACAGCACGAGGAACCAGCACGGCTCTCAGGATCTTATCTGGTTCCGCGGCCCTTGTGGACGAGTGGACGGGGAATCGTGGTCGCCGGCATGGGCGATTCAATTGGAAAGTCTCTCCGATACGAACCCGTACAGGTCATTCGTAGTTTCCGGTCACTCGGGATCATGTAATTGCGTAATGTCTCGCGTACCCGGCTTTTCTGGGACTCCGGGGTCCGCGAGGTGGGAGGTCTTCACGAAGTTCCACCGAGTCTCTGCTGCTTTGCAGACAAGTGAGGGACTGTCTTAAAGGTTGGGACACGTTTCGTTTTTTAGCTATACAGGTTCATAAACTTCTTCGTCTTCATCGACGAAGCCAACTTTCAGCTGTGGCATCAAGAACCAAATTATTGAATTTCAAACTAAATACTTGAAGTTTATATCAAGTAACAAATGCCAAAGTTGTGTTCAGTTTATCTGGATACCAGCACATGTGAAGAAGCGATCATGGGAAGTTCCTCGTCAGATATCAAGGCTTCAATTGCTGACCTAACCAGAGACTTCAAAGAATTAAATTAACCTTGCGATCATCTAGGTGACGACACGGTTAAACGCGATAATAAGAACTTATATTCTATACTAATCTTCTAAAAACACCAGAAGTGTTGAAGAATGAAATTACTAATAGAGTAGATAAACATTTAGCAGCTGACAAGTAGGCTATTTTAGGCAAAAATTCTTGTAATTTAAAAATATCCTGAGCGACACAATGTGTCTGTTATTCCGTAATTGGTGACTTTTGAAATCCCTCCTCAGTCTTCTCCGAATCCACTATTTTGACCCATCTTTTTCATTCAGAAGTATACTCTAGCTATCAAATATTTATAATTCACAAAAGGAGAGCAAAAAGCCAATAGAATTTATTATCATTCCATAATGAAAGTTCTGTCATTTGCCTTCAGTTACATGCATAAATCCAATCAGTTATCTAGAAATCCACAAACGAAGTGTACGGAACAGCGAAACGTCACAATACCTCTCCGTTATCCGAAAACATTTCTTCCCGGAGGAAATTGGTAAGACGGGTCGACAGACCTGTCCCAACAGACGTCAAATTGGAGCACGTCGACCGTGGTAGATCGGTATCTGTTGACAATTTGGCAGCCACCCTGGTGCCCTTTTAAGAGGGTGGGACTCTGGCGGCCGTGTCGCCATGAGAACGAGAGGATCCTCGTGGTCATCGAGAACCGAGGACGCATTTCTGTGTCCTTTATGTCCCGCAGGAACGTGCTGTCGGGGCCCCGTGGGATACAGACAGCTTCCGGAAGCGTGAAGATCCGCCGGCCGAGATTGCAGGGGCGTCGAGTGTCTTCCTCTCCGTTAGGCGAAGCCATTCCCTCGTAAATAAAGTGTCGAGATCCACGCCGAACGGACCGCAGGGTGGCTAATATATCTCACGACTTGGTTAATTGACCCGGCGAAGGCTCGCACGGTTCCACCCGTGTATCCAATTCGTCTTGACACCTCCGATTCCTTTTTGGGATTCTTTTCTATAGTCTGCAGGTGAAAGGAATGCGCGGTTCGTTTGCGTTATGCGTGAAATCGAGTGGCCAACGCGTGGCAAATATCATGGGAAATTGGACGGCCACGGATTCAATGGAGTCGCCTCTTGCGGATTAATTAGGTTCTCGAACACTGCCGACCATATGTTACGTGATCCTGCTGAACGAAATGCATCAGATTATAGCAGCAGCAACGCTGACTTTCTTTTGGGTTTCTCGAAAGTTGTATACGTGTGCAAGTAGGAACAAAAGTGTTGGCACGCTTCGCTTTTGTACAATCTACATTTAAGAAGAAATACAATATCAGAATAATTTTTGTATCGATTCAAAGAAATGTCTTCTTGAATTTAATTTCTTGCATATAGACCCGCAGGCTAGTTATGATTAATAATAAAAATTATCCGAATATTGTGATCCTCATTCATTCATATGCGTTTGTATAATTAAAAGCCAGGTGTGCCAATACTTTTGTTCCTAACTGTACAGGACCTTAACTACCCGAATTACGCAATATGAATAACAGTATAGTGTATATATAAATATGGTATGAAAGATAATGATATTTTAGAAAAACATAAACTGTTTACCTATATGAAAATATTATAAACTAATTTAAACAGTATCCCAAAGTAGTAGGAACATTTTTACATAATTTTAACGATGAAGATGACAATGAATATTGCCACAAAAATGTTTAGAATGCTTGGGGGTGAATAACACCCTCCCTTAAATCAGTGTGTAATTTCTTCATTCTGTATATTATGGAGAAAGAAACATATTTGATTTTGTATTAATGTATATGAAAAGTTCTATAATTATTTACTTTCGTCGTTAAAAACCTGACATTCTGATGTCTTTTTTTTGAAAATTTGTCACATCCAAACAGGACGTATTCCGAATTGGACGTACTCCAAAGCAGACGTATATACCGAGGTACCACTGTACTTTAATATTAAAGACGTAGAGGACAATTTTAGAATTTCATCTTAGCAGTAGTACTCGAATTAAAAATTCTTTGGCACCCTGCCAGAGCAGCTGGCAACGACATATTAAAAGTCGTAAAAAATTTTGGAAACTGCCATAAGGGTTGAAATGTCAACCAGAACAATGGCTGTGTTAGTACCGAGGTAATTGCTTGCGGTTCCCCGAATAAATATCGCTGGAATGATTAGTATTTGCAGGTTTATTTATAGGCAGAAGGCTCGCAGGCGCGTCGCTAAACGAGAAGAAACCGAACCCTTCGACGCGGATTCGATTGCCTTCCTGTCCGCTGACAAAGGAATCGGTAATTTCAGGTGGCGATACTTATTGCCTCGTGTAGATACCTGAAAGGACACGAGCATATGTGATCTTACACAGGCGAATCCACGTACGTGGGTGCGCCAAGACGTTAATTACGGGGGGACCGTGCGGCCTGTCCCAGCTCGTAGAGCACGAAGACGAAGACGATACCACGAAGCCGCCTCCGGCGGTGCGAGTTTGTCGCCAGTGTCGCCAACCGGTGCTGTGGAACTCCTGCGAGACACCCGTTATTATCTCACGTATATATCGCCGAGTGTTCGCCGCACCGGGAATGGGTGAAATAGTATTTCGAGATATCAGGTTTGTAACAAAGCGGCCCCGAGGGCTTTCTTCCTCTCGCAAATTGGAAATCGCGAGCTTCGTCCGCTCGATGAGACGTAATGCACCCTGTGTCACGTGATACGGCACCGGGCATTTTTAGGCGACAGCTTCGCTTCAGGTTTTGTTTATCTGCCCATCGCTATGCGCGATGTTTAGTCAACAGCGTGTCTCCGGTTACAGTTTTTGTTGCAGAGCTGTTGAAATCGCGAGCTCTGTTTCTGTAATTTGGAGACGTTTTGCGTGAAACCAGATAGGGTAAATGTACCTATTACTGCGGGTTCAAATACATAGAAATGGATATTTTGTCCTGAATAAGTTTGTACAATTCTATGAGAATGTATTCTCCTTGGCAAGGCAAACAAAATTGTCTATCATTCTTATATTTTTGTAATATCAGGATTTGAAAAAACATTCTTCTCGATCACCAAAGGACTGTAGTTCACGTGATTGTACATTCTGTACAGTCCTTTAAATTGCATACAGGAATGTTTTCATAATATTTAGATACCTACCTCGACACAGTGAAAACACAAAATGAGACTTCTCTTGCCTTTTTTATAAAAGAATTAAACCCTCAGCATTACGTACATTAAAGTGAAGGAGGTGCTGATTACTGCGGCGCAATAATCTCTAGGAACGTCCCTAATACTGCGGTGTGAATTGTAATTACGATGAGAAACGATCTTAACTTCAGCCTAACGTTTTGGGTTAGGTACTTATTCGATACATGAAGTAGGTGGGATGCGATTCTAGATAAAGAGTATTATAGGGAAATAACATGGCGAAAATAAAATCGAAAAGTAACGAAAAACACATTACCTAAAATAAAACACAAAAGTCAAGTGAAGTCCACCTACTTGAAATTGCACCTAGAAGATCTAAATTACTGTAGCCACGAAGAAAATGGGAGGGCAACGAGTGGGAGCTAGATCATTTTCTAAAACAGTTCCACAGTTGGTGTGTTAAATAAACCGGCGATGTAAATATTCGAAGCAAATATAATATGTGCATCCCCTCGCGCGGGAAAAGAATCCAGCCGACGCAGACGGGCCCCGTGGCCTCGGCCGGCTCAGAAAGCTCGGTATCCCATGCGAAACAATTCGCCATTAAGATAAAATCCCGGCAAAATGGCTCGTCGCGCGGAATCCGCTAGATACGGCGCCTGGCCAGGCTCGGGCATGGCCAAAAATCTGCGGCAACTACCGGGGGAGGAAAGGTTCACACACTCGCCCCTGCAACACAGAGAGCTGGAGGTCGAGGGTCAGCCGCGGAGGGAGAAAAATCTGATTATGCAACGAGTGCTCGTCCTGCATTGGAACGTCTTCGAGGGGGCGGAGAAGATAGCGGAAAATAGAGTGAGAGAGCAAGAGAGAGAGAGAGAGAGTAAGAGAGGGGGGGGATAAATAAAGGGAGGAAGAGAAAGGAGAAGATAGAGAGTGAGAAAGAGGGAAAGAATTGAAGGGAGAGAGCGAGGGAGATGAATCGAGGGAGACAGAGGCCTAGAAGGTAGACGAAGGGGGCAAAAGGTGATGAAGCTCGAGGGGCACGAGGGGTTGGAGGTGGAAAGGGGTCGCCCACGCACGCGTAGGATAATTGCACGCGTGATTCTCCCTCGGTGCGAGCTCCCTCTTCCTCCATTTCTTCTCTCCTTGTCTCTCCTCTTCTCTTTCTTCTTCTTCTTCTTCTCTCTCTCTCTCTCTCTCTCTCTCTCTCTCTCTCTCTCTCTCTCTGCGCCTCTGTCTTCCTGGCCCGCACTGGATTCCCTCGGTCTGTGTACGCGAGTTAACATCTGCATGCAAGAGAAGCCTCGCATAGGGGAACCGAATGAAGGTGGAAGGAGTGGAGGTGCTCGAGCAGGAGGTCAGAGGTCAGCCGCACTCTCGACGAGGCAGACGCGACGCCCACCGAACGACACCCACGCGAAAATCCTTTTCTTCGAACCTCTCGTCTTTTGCTTACTTCCTCTTCTTCTTCTTCTTCGTCTCCTCTGTCGTTCTCTTCTGTGTCGTCGTCTTCGTCTTCGACTTTGATGTTCGACTCCTTTTGCTCTTCCGAGCTGCTCTTGTACTCTTCGTCTCCTTCCTCGTCGTCTTCGACGTCGATGTTTGACTTCTTTGCTCCTTCGAGATGCTCTTCTCCTCTTCTTCTGCCTCGTCGTCTTCGTTATCGAGTTCGATGTTTGACTTCCTTGCTCTTTCTTCTTCCGTTCTTCTGTCCCGTCGTCTTCGTCTTCGTGGTTGATGGTCGAGTCCTTTTACTCTTCCCAGTTGCTCTTCTGCTCTTCTTCTTCTAGGTCGTCTTCTTGGTCGTCTCTTTGCATATTTTAGTATTATTCAACTGTTACATCGATGTTCCATAGCACTTTTCATAAGATGGTAAAAAATCATACACGAGAATAGCGGATATTTGGTTCAATTGTTCAGGTGTTGCACTCCAAATTAATACTTTCGTAAATACCTACACCCTTTACAGATCAAATGCATCTTATAGATCACTCAGAAGTGAAGTAATACAGTGGTATTTGGTAGCTTTGCCGTCAAGTATGCAATAGAATTAGTTCATTGGAATAATAACTTTATTTTTCGTTAAAGTAGCTTAAGAAAACAAATTTGTAGAAAGACATGAGTTGCTAGAGGGTAAATTCAATTAACAAAGTGGTGAATAACTACAAAAGATAGCTGCAAAAGAGTTAATGTGGAGTGCAAAAGGGCGAATTTAATTTACAGAAGGATTAACTTGATCTACAAAACCTTGATCCGAAAAACTTAAAATAAATCTCACAACACTTTTTGGATCATTCAAAACTCGACTGCCACAGTGGAGGGTTAGTCACTGCTAAAGAAACGCGTCATGCGCGCAGCATAAAAACCAAAGATCGTATTTCACCCGAAAATAGCGGAATAATTATCTGGGTGTCCGTAAAAAGGACATTGCGACCGCGTAACCCGCCACGGAACCGCCGTGAACGATGACAATAAATCAACCACCAGAAATTTATCGCTAATATTTTTCCAGGCACGCATTTAACTGTCGCCTGGTCGTTAGCGCGGACAAAGGATTCGGGATTTATCGAGTTCTCAACGTAATCGACCGGTCGAACTCTTCCAGCAAGGTTTTTCATTTACGACCTGCATCCGTGGATCCTAAAGCGACTCATTCTCCTGGATCGTGAATTCATGCTCAATATGCAACACGAAACCGAATCTCATGAGTAAAATACGGAGTAAAAATCGGTCGATTTTTCGATGATTACCTTTTTTAATCGTACATATTAATCAATCAATCTCGATTAATGTCCAACTCTGTCTACAGCAATCTACAATTGCGCTGGGCCTATCGATTTCCTATCTAATAGTTCGTTGAGCTGACATCGACTCTTCAATTGTCAGCTGATAAATAGTTTCCCTCTGTCAACCCCACTCCTCTATTATTTCCTTAACGGGTTGTCCATCGCAATATTGATCACGCCGTAACAATATTGAATAATTTGTAATCGGTGGGAGTAGCCTCTCCTTTTGTCTTCGTGGGGTTAACCTCGTCAGAGGCTGCGCTAGGTGGTCAGAAGAAAGGCGATTATTAACGATCGAGCGCCACTTGATCAAGACGTACCTGCGCGTTCGAAAGAAAGCGGCGCACGTTGTCTCGTTAAAACGCGATAAATCTACTGGACGTTTTGTCCCTGAGGTGTGACGAGAGTCTACGATTTGTCGACGACGCTCGCTGCCCGTTCGATGGCATTCATCATTCCGTCTCGTTCCCTCTTCCCGACACCGCTTTGGAAATGTGGAAGGACAACGATGAGAAATTTATTGCGAGGCTGCTGATGAAATACTGCTTCGAGGCGAGTCTAGCAGGACGGATTGGTCACCGGTGACTTCAATTCGCCGGAGCGTTCGGCATTGACACACTGGGCATTATAATAATCTGTTCATTCATTCGAATCGATCGAGGGAGGGAGCGTCGGACGCGGATTAATTAATATTTATAACTTCGGTGAGCAAGTGGCAGTCTGCCTGCGTGAATTTCTACAAATAGGTTCGTGTTATCCGCAGATCAGATTTAAATTGTTAGGAGTGTCGCCAATTAAACCGTGGAGGCGAACATAAATTCTTCGGACGAACTTTTAGATTTATAGCCTTAACATTTTCGACTTAAAATGTTTCAATCGATTGTTGGCAGCGTGTAAAAATGATTGTTTGTGTTGATGGACATCTGTCTGTTTGTTTTTTATTAATTACTTTATATTGCTCATTTGTATTGCAGTAACTCGAATACAGATAATTTATAGTTTAAAAACATTGTCTCACATATGTAAAATCTGTGTAGTATTTTTAGACTGCATATTTGGTATGAAATATTTTTTGTTGAATTATCAATGGATATCATACAATATAATACTTTATTGTACAGATTTGTTAAGTAATGTCTAAAAAAAACTTTAACAGATCTGACTAACCAAGACGTCAAATGCAACAATAAAGAATATATATTTTATGGAATATCTTCACAGGGTGAAGTTGTGTAATTGTTTATAAGGAACGACTCTACGAAAGCAGACTTCAAGAATCACTATTTGTTTTATGAACTTATAACAAAAATGGTCACGTACAGTTTAAAGCAGTGGACATGTTAAAAATATTCAAGAACATCAATGCATTAGTTTCAGCTGAATAGGACAATTAAAAGAAGAATACAATTTTTATTTGGCTCCTGTGTCCTGCAATCGATACGAACATTTTTTATTTTGCATAAAGAACCGCAGTCTAGTCATTAACATTGTTAAATTACAAACTGTAATGCAAAGCTGGCCTGGCCTCCAACAATTAAAGTCTTGAATAGTCTGAAAACCGTGCAAAAAAAAATAATTCTGTCCATCCAGCGCGAAGAGTAATCGGCCCACTTTGTGTCTTCATGAACTGCGCTCGTATTTGGAGCAGACAGAGCCAGCTGGCGTATCGAAATAATACTTAAATCCAATTTAAAGGTGTACCCAACAATTGGATCGCGTAGAATCAGGGTGTCAAGGCAACCCTGAGACCGTCACGCCCCGGGAACGGTATATTTCTGGACATCTAATGTCGGCCATTCGGAAAGGAGGACGTGGCAAGGAGGAAGAGGGTTTCTGGCGAGCATTACGACGGATTACACCGGTAAGCCGCGGCTAACTGGCAGCCTGACGTCATAATCTTAGGAAATATTCGGTCGGCGGCTTGACCGACCCCCTTCACGCTTCCTCCGCGATCATCGCCCCTTCCTTCCTCCCGACGTGTGCAGGATCGTGTATCCTTATAGTCAAAAGTCGAACACCACGAGGACGAAGAGGCCAACACATCGAAGAGAGAGAAAGAGAGGATGAGGAGGAAGAAGAGCGGGAACGAGGCGAAAGGAATTTATTATACTCCTGAGAATTCGAGCGAGGAGCAAAGGCCGGGCCGGAGGAACGATCTGGACACGATCTACAGTAAATGCTCGAGCAGATCCTCCGAGTGATCACCAAGATTTTCGAATCGATCAATTAAGCGACGTGTGGGAACCGCCCGGTCTGCTCTCGTCCATCCGTCCATCCGATCAGCACCAAAAGCTTAGATCTTGATCTCTCCGCAAACCTGTAATCCTCCTGGAAGGAGCGCACCAACGACGATCGGGCCCCTTACCCTCCCCCTCCCCGACCGCGCCGCTCTTCCCTCCTCGGGCCCGCGTGGTCTTTTTTCTCGCTCCTCGGGCCCAGCCGACGGAAAGACGAGGACGGTGCAGCGTCCGGGGCCAGAGGGGGAGGGATACGCGCGCGTATTATGTATACTCGATCGAGCCCGATATTCCCTCGTGTCACCCTCGTCAAACGGTGCTTTTTGCAACTGGTCAAGAAGGGAACTCGCTGACGTTTTGTCAGCTCGATCGAGATAACGGTAAGCAAGCCGAGAAACGCATCCGGAGATTTTGACTGACGCGCCGGACCGCTTGGAAAAACTTCTGCTAGTCCGGGGCAATGGAATTCCTCGTTTTCTTCGTTGGGAATTGGAAAATGTTGTCTTCTCTGACGTTGATTGGCCGTCACTGTGTCGTCAATTGACGCGGTCTATTCGTCTACTTGGTTAACCCCTGTACGCGCGATGGACCAGTGGAGGGCTCAGAAATGAACACCGATCCAAAACTCAGGTAATTAATACATTATCTACTGGTAATCGTATAGAAAATTTTTGAAGGCTTGTGTTGCGCGGTTTAAGATTTTTTAATATACATATTCTTCAATAGCGATGGCAATTTTAATCGTAAACCAACCCGTAAACTCACCCTCAATAGCGTAATTTAATAATTTTGAATTTTCCTTTATGTCGATCGTAGATACTGCAAATAAACAATTTAATGATTTCGGCGCCACAGGTTCGATCAAATGTTACTCACTAAGCAATTTTGCAATTTAAATTGTTCTCGACGTTTCAATCTAAATGTGGACCATTTTCAAGAGAAATTTTGAGTCTGTAAAATACTGTAAGCTATATTAATCGTTCAACAAAACCGGGTAATACCAATAAAACTTTGACACACTTGCCAAGTGTAAAAGAATTAAATTGCAAAATTGCTTAGTGAGTAACATTTGATCGAACCAGTGGCGCCGAAATCATTAAATTGTTTATTTAATCATTTTGGTTGGGATTAAACAAGATGAGCTTTAATACTAGGTTTACGGAACACTATCAATGACTGTTTTACATTACTTTGTAAAAATAACGTGAATGTGTCTATCCAAATTGTTACCCATTTTTATCATGTACCCAAAGAAAGAGACATAGTTCATAGCATTTCCCATACGCCCTCCTTCTTTCCGTCGCAAATTTTGATCGTCATTATGTTTTCTATGATTCTATCATTGAAACAATTGGCTTGTGATAGCTAAAATATGATATAAATATTCTTGATTCAATTTTGTCTAAATGTCTTGCAAATACTGCATCGAGAGTTGTTCCTAATCTTGTTGTCGCTTCATTAGGATTATTTACCATTTCCAATCTTAATTTACTTCTAAACATTACTGCTAAACAGACTGCAAGAAGTTTCACTTCTGCCGCGCGTGGTTTTCCACGCGTATGTTTTTTTCACATTATAGCTGTAATATTCGAACACAACGTAGCACAAACTTAGCAGAACTCAGCACAACTGTTGAAATTGTTTAATTTAACAAGTGAAAGGATCTATCAGAATCCTTTCACGAGAACTCCTCGAAGCACAGGAAACCTCTGTAATCAAAATATCAATGTCCCGTCCGACGTGAAATTTGTTTCCCGGGCCCGTTATCAGGTTGAGCGCGTTCAATTCCTCTTGATCGATCGTCAATCGAGTGAGAGAGAGAGAGAGAGAGAGAGAGAGAGAGAGAAAAGAAAGAAAGAGCGGCAGAGAAACCACTTATCCCTCGGCTCAATAAAGCCGAGGGCTCTCGAGGCAACCTCTGGCCGATATCTCGGTACCCCGACATAATCCTTGCGCGACGTTGCAAGCGAGGAGATATCCACGAGCGCCGAAAATCCCAGCTTGGTTGGACCCAGAAACCACACTCTTCGTGGTCCGCTCTCGTCTGTTGGTCGTCGCACGTGTGGTCCCGCCGGCGTAGATCTAGTCTCTTGTCACGGATACGCGTCCCTCTTCGTTCCACCTTCTGGTGCGCCGTGGCCTATCCCTCTTCCGCACGCTGCCGGCCGTGTTATCTCGTATTCTTCCGATGTTCTTACCCCGTGTTTCGTCCTGACGCTCGGGTTAGCTTCGAGAAATCGCGTGGGCAGGTAATCGAGTAGGGCCCTCGCGAGAATTTAAGATCGTCGTATCCAGGTTCTTGCGCTTAGCCTTCTCCCGCCACGTTGTCGCGAGATTAAGCCTCGATTCTCTTCCTCTTGTTTCGGGAGGGCAGACGTCGCTCCTCCGTTCACGCCTGCGTCCACCGCCCGTGAATCTGTCGTCCGCATTCGACCACGGAAACTCAGGACTTCGCTCGGTCCATTTAGCCGGCTATTCTGACTTTGCACTTTCGAAAAATCGATTTTTCCAGCGGAACTTCCGACCATTTTGAATCACAGCGTTCCATTACTTTCGGCGCTACGTGGACGAAATTATTTCTTCACGGTTTTTAGCGACTTCGGGTTTTTATTGATGGAACACTAGTTTACCGGTGGTTATGATAGTGGTGCAAGTTGAAAATCCAATGAAATTGATCTTTTTGCTTATGATCCTATTTTTCATGGGAATAGCCTTTGTAGATCTAAAACGAATAAAACTCGTGCTAAATTCTATCGAATTTTATATTGTAGCCATAATTAATATTTTCATAACATAAATTTTCATACGCCATAAATTTATGAACATCCGCACTATTAATAATTATTATTGAAAAACTGCGGATGTTCATGCATTTATGGCATATGAAAATTTTCCAAAAATGCTATAATAATATAAAATTCGATAGAATTTGGTACGATTTTTATTTGTTTTAGATCTACCAAGGCTATTCCCACGAAAAAAGGACTTTATTCCACTCCACTTTTTTAAAAATTTGTCTACAAAAATTGAGAATTGCACAAACATCTAATAAACGCCTAATTATTGGAATCGTCAAGGTGTTTTCATGCGAATTTATTGAATATATTTTTCGGCTCCATATATTATAGATAGTAAAAATCGCACAAAATATAAATTTTAGTCTTGTTATTTTAATAATACTACACACATCAGTAACTTTTGATGGTGAGTAGATTTAGTGTTAAAAGTGTAGAAAACTTTTCGATGGCCGTGCCAAAGCATTTCTCTGGTCGCGAAATTTTAATTCTCCAGTTTGTCTCTCGTCCGAGATAATTCTCCCGTCCCGTGAGACTGTCCCGAAGGAGTATCCGGACAGAAGTATGGGATGAGGGCCAGAACGGTGGTCCCTCGTGTCGTCCTTGACGTTTTATTGTTGTGCAGTCGATAGGCTCGAAAATTTGACGAACTGGTTCCGCACTCTCTCTTTTTCTCGCTTCGGTAACAGCGAATGCGTCCCGGGAAGGATAAATCCGGATAGATGGTTCGGACGTAGTGCTCCTATTACGGGGACGAATCAGCGATACGAGATCGCTCGCTTTCGAGAATCGTGGGAGAATTCATCTTGTCCACGACGTCGATTGGATTTTGGCTGTCTGGCACATGGCGGTCCAACCACCACTAATGCATACATACTTTTCACACGCTGGACATAAATATCGCGAAATTCCTGATTTAACCCCTAATCACAAGAATCTAATCTCTGGTACACTAGAGAATTGGCAAAAATGAAATGGTCCGATAGCATTTATTCCAAACATAATTAAGACGAGGTTACACTTATGTTATACTCTTTTGATTTAAATTGTTTTAGCACTTTTTAAAATTGGTTTCACTTAGTACCCTTAATTACACGGTTCTCATCTCTGATTATTATATAATTTGAAAAAGCAAACAATTTAAACGACTTCAGCAGTATGATTATATTATTTTCAACTGATCAAAATGGTTAACATTGCAGAAAATGCAACGATTGGTAGTTTCCACGAGTTTCCTCAGCGGCGAGGAATCTAAATTGGTGCTCGCGCGTAAGGGGTTGAAGCCGCATGTCAGAATTCCACCCCTCCCACGCAGGATAAAGGGCTACCTCTTGGACAGCACGGGGAAACAGCTAAAAGGCCGCGTATAAAACAGCTTTATGGCCCTTAACGGCAACTAAGATCGTAATAAAAAATTTAAACACCAAGACGATGATAAATTCTCGACTTTTATCACGATGGTAAATTTTATGCTTTACGATTACCGGGCACAGCCGGGTCCGGCCCGATCTAATTTCTGTTTCGAACCCGAGCTCGTCGCACAGTGGTCGATTTTTCTCAAAAGTGGGATCAGAATATTACTACTATTAAATCAATCAATGATTATATTATACTGGTATCAACGAATAGACTGAAGATTAGTCGGCTATTTTCTCCAACGTTTGTGAAAAATCTTGAACGTAGATTTGAGTCATCCATAACCGAGATGACAGTCAACGTATTAATAAAACATTTCAACAGTGAAGGTAGGCAGTAACAATTTTATATTCCATGACTGAAGATAGAAGATTAAGAAATTTGTGTTTCGAGAAAAACAGATGAATAATAAAATTCTTCTACCTTTTTATCTCTTAAAATTTCCATTCTTTCGTTGTTTCTTAAGTTTTCAGTTCCATAAGTATTTCTTTACGTGCAGTTCTCTTTACTTTGTTATTTATTTTCGTTACTGTTTTTCCGCCATGTCTTCTTATTTTATTTATAATATGGTACTCTGTACCTAGAATCGTATCCCACCTTGTATACTTACGTGTATCGAATAGGTACCTAACCTAAAACGTTAGGCTGAAGTAAACCTCTTTTCTCATCGTAGTTGCAATTCACACCGCAGTATTAGGGACGCTCCTAGTGATTTTTGAGCCGCAGTAATGAGCACCTCCTTCACTTTAATGTACGTAATGCTGAGGGCTTAATTCTTTTATTAAAAAGACAAGAGAAGTTTCTTTTTATATTTTTATTAAATCAAAGTAGGTATCCAATAAATAATAACAAATCTTTCCCCTATGCAATTTAAAGTAGTATAAAGAATAAAGAATTATATTTACCTTTGATGGAGAATTTTTCTTGAATATGAGAATAATACATTCTTATAGAATTGCAAAAATTTATTCAGGACAAAATATTTGACGTATTGTAATTTTATTGGAAAAAAAGGCCGCAGTAAAACGTACACCCGCAGTAATCGGTACATTTACCCTATTCTCCTCGAAAAGCGTCGAGGAGTGTCCGCCGCGGGGTCAAAGCCGCTACCAAAAGCGTCCAGGCGATCGGATCGCGAATAAAACCGGCACCGGTCGCCGTTCGCTCTTCTCCTGAGTGACGGTCGTGGAAAAACGCGCGGAACTACCGCGCGGGGCCAGTATTGTCCCGTGTAGGCTGAGCAGATGCATAAAAGAGCCGTTTGCTCGGAAACGAGACCTACCGAAGACGGGCGGGCAGACGTCGTTAACTTGGCCGATGGTCTGGGGCATTTCTGGTGGACAATGAGGCGCGACAGGTACGAAATCGCGAGGGCGAGGAAAGAACGAAGGGAGGAGAGAGGAGAGACGCGGTTGTCGCTGTTCGAGGACCACGCAAGACCCATTCTGGCCCGGGTGGTCGCCCGTCAATCTGCTGCTCATGCCGCTTTCGGCGCAAATATCCTCCAAGGATGTACTGGGTCCTCCCTTCCCCCTCCCCTGTGACGGCTTTTTTACTTTCTTTCGGCGCGCGACGCACGTAACGGGCCCCGGGCCCGTCTCTGCCTCGCCACACACCATGGGCCCGAGGAGAAAAGGTAATGCGGCGCGGCGAAGGCGAACGAAGAAAGCCGGACGTGTTGCTTCGCTGTTTCCCAATCTTCTATGAGGACCACCTTGGAAATTTTTCATCTTCTTTTTAGTCACTTACGTTTTCGAATCTGCACCTTCTCGCTATTGGCGATTGCGTGTCCTTCTGTTACTCACGGTAATCCTTTAACACATTGTGCACCGGGGACGCCAATCGACGTTTTTTTGTTTTCCAAGTGTTGATGAAGACGCTGATATAGCGCGTTGACTGTCGTGTGAATTTTGTGCTCCGCACGAATCTCGCTTATTTCGTTCGGATGAACCAGCAGGGTTATATGTAGACTTCGGATTTTATGCATTTGTGACAGAAATGAGTAGGTGTAATTCAAAGTGCAATGAACTTTAATGAATAAGATATTTTCCCTTCTGTTCGATGATCTTTTGCCAAAAAGAATAAATAAGAAAATATTTTGTTGATTGAAGGTATCTATACAATCATCTCTCATAAAATCATTTTAATTATTTCAATAATTGTAAAATAAAAAATCTGGAACCGGTCATTTTGACCGGTGGTGGTAGGTTTAGTGTTAAGGTGTACTCGCAGACATATTAACGCCGAAATAGAATTTGCGGCGCTCACGTGCGAGTTATGTTACGCTGTCTATGACAGCGACATGCTTTATACGTACACTTAAGAATTGTAACTAGTGTAATTACACGTGTAACACGATCCATCGTTTCCATCTTGTTCTCACGTGTCCCGTCTTCCCCCGGTGTAAATTATAAGGCAATAGAAACGTAATCTGTAAAGGCGGAGAGGGAGAAGAACGAACAATGGAAGCGGCGTAACGGTGAAACTGTCATAAATCAATTTATATCTCAGAGTCTGTCAATTAATTGATACTTAACCACGTCACTCACATCTATCAGTGCCGCGCCTACCACCTGTCACCAACCTTAATTACACGAGAGTAATAACACGACGTATTGAAACTAGAACCGGCAAAGAGAAATTTCTTTGGTAACCCAACCCCTGTCTGTAATACACTTCGTACCACCATATTTTAATAAGCTTTCATGTTTTCAGCAGCTTCGTTGTTAATCCTTCCGCTCTACTTTATTTGCAATTTTAATTTCCAGTGCAATTCTAATCCTTCTGTTTTACTTTTCATGTAATTTTCATTTGCAATGCAATTCTAATCCTTCTGTTTTACTTTTCATGTAATTTTCATTTGCAATGCAATTCTAATCCTTCTGTTTTACTTTTTTTTCAATTTTCGCTGTAAATTGTCAAAACAAGTTTTTTTTTAAATATAGAAATAAATATAAAAAGCAAGCACTGCAAAAATCTCAAATTTTTTCACGTAGGATCTTCTTTTCATTCATATTTTAATAAGGTCTCGTACGTTTTTGAAGTAGCTCGAAATATTATTGTTAATCCTTCTGTTTGACTTTATTTTTAATTTAAATTGCAACCTGTCCAAAACGAGTTTTTTTTATTAATATAATAATAAATATCAGAAAAAGTAACAGTAATTATTCTGTCACGTTTTCCCAAGTGCTGTGCAGGTCTGATTTGGTTCTTTCTTGTACGTACATCACAAGACTTCGAGATTATTCATTACAGAAGTTCGAGATCAATTTAATCTGAACCAAAATCAGTCTCACTTCTCTACGTGTTAGTCACCACCGCCGATTACCCAGACAAACTTCACTTTCACCGCAGTGACAGTGAAATTAACGTGTCTGCCGAACTGAGGTCTATGTATAACGATCTCACAAAATAGAAGTGATTTATTCAACTTCCATCAAGTATGAATATGTACTGTTAGCAAAAACAGCATTATTAAATGAATTATAATTGTCTTCAACGATTTACCCACCAGAGGCTGTATAAAAAATGCTTAAAAATTATCTTTACAATAATAATTCCTAAAGAAACTCCCTAAAAATTATTACTTTTTAACTGTAAGTCACGAATGGATTAATTCATTCAAATTGATGTTCATTCACTACAGCCATTTGGCCTATTTTTTGTTTAGGTAATTTTAATTAATTAATTAGACAATTTTAATTAGGTGTAACTTGAAACGGTAAAAACATTATAAGAATATCGAAATATTTTTGTCTTATTTTCTGCTTTCAGATAACTGTGACCCTCATTACACTGTTCGCCAATATTAGTTACTTTGTTAACAAGGTTTACAGGACTGTAATAATTGTCACAAAATTAATAAAAAAAATTTTCTCACAGCTTGAAGTCTTGAAGCTTGAAGTCCCTACTCGTATGCCAAGAAGTTCTACTCCGACAATGTAAATATTTATGATAAAAGAAAATCGCAAAATATACTTATATTTGCGTGCTTGTTGCACGAGAAATTTGTGGGAGAAATAGGGGCAGTTCGTCGCGATTTTAGAAACGGAAAGCGAGAGGATCGACGTCGCGGGAGATGCACGCTGCACACGCGGTAAAGTCACCAAGGAAGGAAGGAAGGACAAGACCCCGTAAACCAGAAGATTAGGATCTGAGACGACGGCCACCCACTCTGAAGTTCGTCCACTTTTCTCTCTTTCCCTCGTTCTCGTGCATTCTCGTGTTCGTCTGGTCGGTCAGTCACGTGAAACTGTCGGCCCTCCGTGGTGATAATTAACCGTAAAACGTTTACGAACTTATTTATTTCCCTTTACACGGTTTGTGTGTGTGCGGTGTCCCAGCTAGGGGACGTACTCGGAAGTGCCCGAGGCGTCGGACTTCCTTTCCGAAAAGTGTCAAATGGTCGGGACATTAAAGTGGTCGTGATCTGTTCTTTCGTTTAGGCCAGCAAGCTTCCTTGTTTTAGGTTCGTTAAAAAATTTGCTCGTACATTTTTAATATGCATTATTAGTACGTACAGTCAGGCTCATAATTCATAACTGATACACTCTGAAATTCAAAGACTATATGTATGAATTTAATTTAGACTAAACGCAATTTTCCTGCAATTTGCATTAGGTACATATCGTCTGATAAACTAATTAATTAAAGTTCATTATAAAGAAATTACTCCCAGTTAAAACTAAAATTTTTTATAAATGGATTTCAATTTTTATTGCACGTGGATCAAATGCTAAACAGTAGAAGCATTCGAAGAACTTAAATATTCTGATTATTTTCAGCTTAATAAAATTTTTAAGAAAAGCCTATAAGTAGTTCCTGTATTTTACAATGCATTATTTTGCTTAAGAATCTACAGACTAGTGATTGGTATTAGCTTAATCAAGTAAAAGATCTTGCAAAACAATTTTAAACTGTATTAAAAATGTTATTGTACTGTATATTAATATATCACATTAAACTCTAGTATATTTGCAACTTCTTTTATCGTCGCAATAAATAACATTAGTCTGCGGATCTTTATGCAAAATAAAAATTTTCTTCGTCAATTACAAGATGCAAGGACTGTACATAAATTTCTTCATATCTTTGGCAATTTCAATATAACTTGAAAATTACGTGTGGACCTTATTAAATCGTCTTAATGTTTTTCTGTTTTAATTTACGCCCACCCATTTTTGTCATAAATGCATAAAATCCGCAGTGTAGTTATGATCAACAAATATTTCTCTGTTCAGTGTATGTATTCATGCACCTACTGATTTGATCTTATCAGAAAGATTTTAATCTAATGAATCTGTAGATTCTAATTGAAAAAATTGATTGATTAATTGAAGATATGTTTTCCAGTAAAAAACTCGGAATAATTGGAAGCTCCACTGAAAATCTATCAACAAACATTTGATTTTTCCACGTCGAAACGTGTTTCGCAGGATGATCATTTTCTCTAATTTCATATTCGTCGGCATCGACGATCCCAGCGCCATTCGACCACGCGCTATCAATTTTCAACGTTACAACGCAACAGCTCTCGAAGCTTGTCAAAAAGAAAAGTCCCACGAATGACAGTGCACGAAAGTACAGCGTATCGTTAAATCTAATGTACTTTCGACACGCGGAAGATGGCCGCCGCGGAAGGCTAACTTTACTGGGGATCTTACGAGCGGGGCCGGGTGTCGGTTTTTATGCTCGTACGTTCGTTTATAAACGGCAGAACGAACGGAATTTAGTGTCTTTCCTCAGCCGATGAACTGTGCATACCAAATAGAAATATGACGGAACGCTGTAGTAACGTATCCACTTTGTGCCACGCCGGTCTCCGGTCTGGTATCGCCGCGAAACCGTAGGTGAAATTTCAATTCCGATATCATTAGGTTTAACACCCGAGATAAGTGTTTTCTAAATGCTCCGAGAAAAATTTATTGGTCAATACTTTACCTACCGGTGATTAACACGTTCGCTATTACTGTTTGCTTCGATTAGAATCTTCATAGTCAGAATCTTAAATGTGCTACAGATCACAAGTGATTTTATTAAAATACTTTATTAAGTGGTTTTATTCAAATTCTTTATGAAGTGATTTTATTGACATGCTTTACATTAAGTGATTTTATTAAAATGTTTTATTAAGTATTTTTATTACAATACTTTATTAAGACATTTTATTGAAATACTTTATTTAGTGATTTTACTAAAAATACTTTATTAAGTGATTTTATTCAAATACTTTATTCAAATCCTTTATTAAGTGATTTTTTTTCACAACGACGAAAAAGCGAAAAACAGAAAGCAAGGGACACAACAAATTAGTAACGCGAAAACACAAAATTAAACCTGAAGATCGAGCAGAGATTTCAGACGTAATAGCAGACAAAAATGCGGGTCCCAATTTTCATGAAACAAGAAAACAAAGGAGTCAACCCAGGAGCTAACGACTCCAAAAATCCTGAATTCCAGGTCGGTAATTTTCATACGGAAACAAAGGAGCAGAGAGAGCCCAGAAGCAGACGAAGCCCGGAGCTAATCAATTCCGGGTCGATCTACGAATTTCACGCGCAATTATCGTTTCACTCTCGCTGGTTTCCCTTGTAAAAGGAGTCAAAGTTCCTGGACGGGGCGAGAGGGGCGATGGTCGTTCGTTATTGGCGAAACACCGACGGAAGTCCTGGCGAGTATAAACATTTTAAAAGCCTATTACCGTTATCGAGCGTGATCTACAGCCAACAGACGGCTTAGCCGCAGGTAATACAATATTTTTCGAGGTTTCTCGTGCCCCGTCCTAGAGAGAGCGGAAAGGTGTCAGTGGTAGGATCGGTCGCGAGATAAGATTTCCTCGAGATCGATCGATCACTGGGGGCTCGTTGTCTCAATCGAGTCAACGGGGCCCTGTAGGAAACCGTGGAACTACACCCGAGGGAATTGTATGGGGGAAAAGAGAAAGAGAAAGAGAGAGAGAGAGAGAAAGAGTCCTGGGACGTACAAGATGGCGAGCGTACCATGCTAAATCGGGCACGTGTGCCGCGGCAAGGACTCGGATAGGGTGAAGAAAAGAGGAACGAACAGGATGGGAGGACAATGCCTGTGGGGGCCGAAGACATTGTCTCTGGGAAGGGGTAAATGCTTGTAAACGAAGACCAGCCATTAGATCTACCCGTTAATGAATTCTGGTGAAAATGGCCGATTGCGTTTGGGGTTAACCTCCTTCGATAAATCTTCTCTAAACTGTTGTAGTTTCTTCCCAAACCGTTTTACCTACTTGCGCATTCTAAGTTATTCTTGTCAGGGTTCGCCACATTGTCAATCTTTGTTGAATAGGTCCTGGGGAAGGGTGCTTGTAGCCACTAAATCTACCCATTAACGAATACTTACTGGTGAAAATGGCTGATCGCGTTAAGGGTAAATCTCGCTGTATAAATTTACACTAAACTGTTGTCGTTTCTTCTGCTGTCAAACCTTTTTGCTTAGTACTTGCCCATTCTAAATTAGTTATTCTTGTCAGGGTTTATCAAATTGTCATCAATGATAGTTTTGAAATTTATTGATTCAATGATGGCTTGAAGATATGCCGATGAAAAAGTACTATTTTGGAATTTGTGTGTTAGTGAACCGATATCTGTGTAAGAGCGACGCTCTGTTGCTATTATAATTATTAGTACTTTAATAATGTTCACTATAGGAATGCAAATATTTATTGCCGGTGTTTTTACTTTTTGCAATATTGATTTGACTAAAAGTTTACAGCGTTATATTGGAATGTCTGTTGACGTAGGATAAAGTCAAGTCATATTATACAAATAGTATAAGTCATAGTCGAAGTCAATTGTAGCAAACAGAAGTTAAAAATGTATTTCCTCATCGAATACTTTTAATAAATCGAGAATAAATAAAACACCATAATATCCGCAGTCTATTATTAACGAATGCTAGTCACGCAGTAGATGTTAACGACGTAGTTAAGCTCTGCCGACGAAAACATTGTCGCGTCGGTGAGACGATTATCGGGGATATGAACGTGTCGGTGAGTAAATATTGGGTTGAGTGGAAAGTCCGTGCCGTTTCCTTGGGTCAATGGGTTAGCGAGATCGCTTTCCACTCAACTCATATCAACGAAATTCGGTATTGATGTACCTAACGAAGGTACAAAGTAGAACGTTGCAAATTGGCCAAAAATTCGGTAGCCCTGATACCAAAAATATTGATAAAGCGATAAGCGATAAGTAGGCTGCGGATCTTTATGCATTTATGAAAAAATTGATTGGGTGAAATTTAAAACAGTAATAAATTAGAAAAATTTAACCCTCGTACGTTCCTTAGGGTGAAAATTCATCAATTTACTATTCTTACATACTGTAAAATAATTCATCTCTTTCTGTTTGCGTTGTGAGATGTACTTCTTCAAAGTGTGATGCTATAATATAAACGAAGCATAACTTGTCGTTTTAAAGTGTAAAATAAAAATAGGTAAAATATTAATGGGTTTCTAGAAAGTGTGAAGTTAAAATGATAGATGAAGTCCAAAAGCTTGCAAAAATTCACGCTCTATTTTTCGGCAAAGAGTCGACGTTTAAATCGTTCGTGAAAACAAAAACCGACACTTTATCCACATTTTTGGGCGAATCTAGCACCGCGGGCCGACTCGATTTCCGAGGACAACGGCGCAGCAGAGACTTCAGAGAGACAAGCGAAGCGGAGACAAGCGCGAAGGCGGCTCGGCGAGCGAAGGGAAGACAGAAAGAGGAATACCGGGCCCTTGTAGTTGTAAATAATGCATTATAAATATAGGCAGGCAGGTCGCGCGCGGACGCACGTTCACGCAACACAAGGGACGCGTGCTTGGCATAGCTGCGCGCATTGTGGGCCCAGCACGAGGTCTCTCGTGGGGCCCATAGGGCCCCGCGCGCGCTTGCCCCATCTCGAACTCCGCCGGTATACGGAACGACAGGGACCCGCTTAGACAACAATCACATTCATCGAGAGACTCACAATGCTAATCGTAAAGACGCCGCCTATTATGGCGGCGTGTCCACCGAGGGTTCACCAGGGTCCCCCGGAGGAGGCGGGCTTCCCTTCCTTTTTCTGCCAACGAGCCGCGAGCCGAGTTTTTATTTCTTCGGGCGCCTTTGAAGCGCCGTCGAATCGAGACACTTGTATCCAACATCTCTCCCACTCTTAACCCCCTCCCCCCTACCCTCCTCCTCTACCTACGAGCCGCTAAACCCCCTACTCCGTACGATTTTCTCGTCCTTTATCTACCGGCCACTCGCCTCCTCTCTTTATTTCTTCATCCTTCGTCCCTTCATTTATTCCTTTCGACCGTGCGATCTTTCTCTCTGCGCTCGCCCTCTGTCGTTCTTTCGCTCTTTCGTTCTCCGCTCGGCGACCTCGGCTTTCCGACCGACTCGCGGCTTGAAGAATACCCGGGCTGGACGACGTTGACAGGGTGGCTACGTCGATACCCTCGAGCAGTCGGGGGGAGTCGTATGTTATCGTCGAAGTCTACATCCTCGATACGGTACCTTAATTTTCTATTGTGTGCGGCAGGACGCGGTTCGCGGACGATTTTCGTCCTTTTGCGGTCCGAAATCAACACTTAAAATCTAACAAATAAGTGAAACTAGAATTTTTTCTGTCCGACGTAGTTTAAAGTCTGAAGAATAAGGTATTCGGTATTTGTTTTTTGTTTATTTGTACCCCCCTCAAGTACTCTACTTGGTTTACTTTGGTCTGCTCAACGAAGGTTGATCTTTAACATCACAGATCCACCGTTCGAAACTTTCGTTTTCCAATTTTTCTTCCACTGGGACTCTGAAAACTCGGCTGTCGCAGGGTCTATTAACTTTCTATTTGTAAGTCCTAATTGATCACAAAGGATCGACGTTCAGAAGTCGACCGTGACGGACAGAGGAGGCTACCAATAGTTACTCGAGAGTTGGCGGCGTTGAGTGGTCGGTGAACAGCAGTTGACAAAACTGCATTTTCCTTCGGTTTATTCTGCTCGTTGTTCGTCGGAGTGTTTCCCCCGTGTCAAAGGTAAGCCTGAGGAACGTCAACGGTGGTCCTAAGGCGGGGACACTCTCGGCGGCTACCGTGCGGTTCGTCCACGGGGGGTCCGTCGTTTCGTTCTCCTTTTGCTGCTGGCACACCTTTGATCGCCAGTTTTTCGGAGGAATTCGACCACAAAAGGTCGTTAGCGGTGACTGCGTTTGAGGCCGGGAATACCGACTATCAGGGGCCGTGACAAATTTCTGAAGACGCATTCGGATGTTGAATGGGGTCAGAGAATATTTATAAGTGGTTCTCCTACGGTCCCACCATCTCCAGATTTCTACGGTGGCTCGTATTTAACATTGGCCTCCCGCCATTCTATTCTTCAGTTGTGAAATTTAACGCTGACAGGATCGAGGAGATGCGACAGGCCTTGGTTAGTTCACTAATTTTTAACATATCAAATTTATATAAGATTGGGACATTTAAGACAGTCCCTTCTTGGTAATTTGTTTGCCTGTTGCTTAGTAAAACCTTGCACATTCACTTGGTTATTCAGGTGTGGCAGACGGATTTAGAAATACATGATTCAAAGAAACAAAGCTGACCATCACATGTCCACCTCCAAACAAACTAATAATGTAGTATGCCTCCTCGAAGGTTATTCAGGTCATCAGAAAATTCACTCAAAATATTTTCGCTACATAACATAATATTGACGTAAACCAAATTTCGAAATCGGGCGAGACTCTCTGCATACAGTCTTGTTAAAAATATTTCTGGTGACGTCTCCTGGGACTGTACATTTACAGCCACATCAAATATTGGGTTGGAAAGTTCGTAGAATTTAAAAATTAAGATTCAAAGACAAAATTAGGATACTTATTCGATATTTCTTCAAAATTTGATATTATAATAAATAGTAATTTTCAAGTCTCATAAAAATTTATTTAGTCTGTTTCAATTTATTCATAGGTTTGTTCAATAACATGATAAGTTATCTAAAAAATTGTTGAACAAATCTTTGAATAAATCTCTTTCTTCTTAAATAAATAAGAAAAAATAATATTGTAGTCTTTGTACTCTACATTATTTATAAGTTAATAATATTAGAAATCCAAATAAAGGAACAAAATATCAACATACGAGGCGTAATTTGCATTAAGCGCAGTGGCGGATCTAACGGTAAGCGGACTGGGTCGCGTGGGGCCCCGGGATACCATAGGGCCCCGAATTTTAAATAAATTTATTTAATGTGTAATGTGTTTTCATTACTTTTCTTTTTTGTTAATAAGTTTATAAGAGTTTTCTTGCAACTTGTATTTCTAACTTGAGCTTGAGGGCCCCAAAATTTTTACCGCTTGGGGCCTCCACTTGACTTGAACCGCCACTGATTAAGCGAAAGCATACAACAGCGTATGTAGTTATTTTCGTAAAGCTGCGACAGGAAACGTAAAAATGGTACTTTTGGGGGCGATCGGGGCCCAGATTGATCTTTAATCTAGCGCTTTTGACTACCGAAAACCCCGTCTTTGCATTATCGAGAAATGCGAAGGCGTATCCCGCACCCTTGCAATCCCGGAAACGAGTCCTTCGGGAACTGCCGAATCAGCAATTCCAGCACATGACAAGGAATCTGAAACAAGAAGGCTTCAAGGAGGTCGACAAAAGCCCCGAACAAGAAGCTCTCTTCTTCCCTTTCACGCCTCCAGAGGACAATCGCTATAGAATCAACCTCGATAGACACGACCCGGTGACCGAACAAATTTCCGCCGGTAAGCCGAGTTTTCGGAGCTTTCCACTTCTTGAACGTGGACGTCGGACCACCAGCGACACGGGGGAAGACAGTGGAACCCGCAAATTGTTCTGTAACAGCGACACAAAGTGACGAACAGTCTCTCGAGAGCACAATGGCGACAAAAGCGAAGTGGCCGGGGATGATCGTTTCCCGAAACAGAAAGGAAAAAAGAAGAGGAGGAAGAGGAGTCTGAAGAAGGCTCTTTTTCACGCTGGATGGCCTTACATCGGGCACGAGAGCGGTCCCCGCAGTTTCCAAGACAGGTAGATGGCTAGGTAGCCGATGCTTGCTACAACAATGGGGCCCACGAGAGTCTCTCGAGGCCCCGTTTCGAGGATCCGAGGACACTAGAGCGGTAAATAGGCAAGCATAATCCAGGTAGGATACGGATACTTGTCCCCCCTGTTAACTTATTTGGTCCAGTCCGGATTGATCTAACAGGACACCCGGGTGCGGTTTAATACTTACGACCACCGGCTCCCCCTGACTCGCGTGATTCATTAATTAAATTTGGACACGCTTGTCTTAACAAGAATCCGAAATGTCCGGCGTCGGAAGTATTCGGGAATAGATTCGTCCTGCTGGCTGCGTGTGGGTTCCAGTACCGGCGACCACGGTTAGCCAAAGACGTGCCTACTCGACGAGCTAACAGTCAATTTATGGAGCTACGAGGACTTTCCATTTCCGTAAATGGCAGGTCGACCGACGTTCTTGTTATCTTGACACTGCTGTGGTTCTTGGTTAAGATGTGAATTCAAAATTATATTTAAAAGCGGAACGAGTATGGCAGCTACAGTTTTTATGGAATTTTCTGAAATATGGAATTACGTTCAAGAACATGTGGGCTGGTCAGTTTGACTAGGTCAAGAAATATACCATCATTACAATGGAATTATCTTCAACAAAATATATGAGCTAGGTCAATCATATTATTCAATCATGATAAGTAGACTGTGGATCTTTATGGAAAATAAAAATGTTCTGTCAATTGCAGCAAACTGGAGGTTTAATAAATTATTAAATTCTCCCATAATGTTTTTAATGTTTTGTCTTACTAGAAATATATGAGTGGGTCGAAAAAGACCCAAATAATTTAAGAATTTGTTTAGGACGACTTTCTTTCCGTGTTTACTATGTTGCATTCAAGAGGGGTATAAGAATTTATGCAAAATAGAAAATGATTGCGTCATTTACAAGAAGAAGGAATCATAGAAAAATTTATTCTGTCTGTTAATAATTGTAACGGGCTGTAAATAATGAATGAGTAATATTAAACTCAGGTGGTGTTTCTTCTTATATAATTTATAACAAACATTTATGCACGTGCCGCTCTTTAACTTAAATCAGAAAATAGCCCCCAATAGAAATAGGAAATAGTATAATATTGTCTTTCAAAATATTGAAAGCTATATTTATAATTTAGACATATCTGCAGTGAGTGTAAAAAGTATTTTTGATTTTTTATAATCAATTAGAAGCATTGGTTCACGAAATGATATGCAAAAAATATTTTCCAAAAATTATAATTTGCAATGTGAAGTGTGTTGTGGAATAAAATATTTATGCGTGTAACGTAGAAAACAATTATTTACTTAAACACAGAGATTTATATAAAAAGAATGATGATATTCAAGAAAGCTTAATCGTGTCTATCTCGGAACTACAATATCATTTTAATCGCTCTACTATCCCGTTGAACAATTTAGACGGCCCTGTTAGATTAATGATGAGTTCTCATAAACCAAAAGCATCTGACAAATACATCGTCGTTTACCAGGCATAAATTGATAAGATTGAGACGATATTTGTCGTTAGGGGATGACAAAACGTAACAACTCCTTCCGTTCGTTCCCATTCCTCCGAGATGAATAACGATGCGCTGCTTATCTCGCATGTCGTGCCACGAGCGACAATATGGAACATAGTTATGCGAACGGATAAAACGGGATAAGATATAAACGATTTATCCTAATGGATTCTTGTCGTCCTACTGAAGATTTAGGAGCGAATGCATTTATGACTCTCAGACAACGGCATTCAAACTTCTATTATAATTTCAAAAATAATAAAGTTACGCTTTTTTTGGTACTTTCATTATATATTTTTAAATAATTTCTTTATGGAGGGACAATCCAGTTTATATTTATAATATTTACTGAATTATCTATTTTACATATCTTCCGTACACTTTTGCAAACTGGAAATATTTACACATTTTCGTACGACATGGTAATATAATATGACAACCTGAAAATAATTATAGATTTATACCAGCTTTTCTGGTACTATTTTTCAGCTCTTTCAATGATCAAGGTCTAGTGTGGAATCGGACTTGTTGTTCAACATTCATATTTATTTATAATTGTTTGATACGATTGATGTTAATATCTTTTTTATCGGTTCATATTTATTTATAAGTGTTCGATATAATTGATGTTAATATCTTTTTTAATGATTGGACTTGTTCAATGTTCATATTTAATTATAACTGTTTCATATAATTCTATATAAATACATCGTATGTTTCATTAGATAACAAACACCTCTGGTTCGAAACATTTTGTAAAACAAGTAATTCACGAAAAAAAAGGTGATACAGTTAAGTGTCTCACCCTGGATACCATCGCCTTCTTTTCGCATTCGGAAGGTTGCACGTGTAAGATCGAGGGAACAGCTGTCAATATCCTTGGTCGATAATCGTACGCGAAAGAATCGGGATCTGAAGGAAGCCGGGTCGATTTCAATGAGGAGACGCAGCAGGGTCGTGTGAGTGAACTCGATTCTCGATTGTGCGACTCGGGGTGAGTTCGAGGCGCGTAGACTTGTGGGAGAGGTCAAAGCTGTCACTCAAGCGACCCGATGTATCTAGCTACCCTCCCATTAGCCCTCCTTCCACTCGTTAATTGCTAAATTGAAGGCAATTTCGACGGACAGCTAATCGGAATTCGACGCAATATATCGCGCGAATTGAGGCCCTGAAATCAAGAGAGGATTACGTGGGATTTATGGAGGCGTCATTGGGGCCCTAACTCGTCCTACATTTTTCCTGCGAAATTCTTTCGCCGTGACCGTCAATGATAGGCCTGTCTGCATTTATTTCTGACGGTTCTGGCCTTGCACTAAAAATGTCAGAAACGTAATTCCCGTTAAACTGTGCAACATCCAGCGTTCGCAGAGCTCTCATTTTCGGCCGGTATACGGTGGGTAATCAAATTATTAGGTCGTTCAGAATAATGTTCTGCGGATTTTTTGTTAAAAAATCTCCGCATCTGATCTAATAAATTGTAATCTCGTCTGGCTTCAACTGTTTTGTAAGATAATTTGTTGATTTTCACCCACAGTTACAAATGTTCCATCTATATTGTTGTTCAAGCTCTAATGTTGTAGTTGTTTATCCAAATTAATTGATATTTGTATTAGGTCCAAAACTACGTAAAAAACTCATTATTTGTTTATTAAGTCCAGTAAGAAGATTAACATTGATCTCAAAGAAGCAGGTTCAAAAATATATTTAAAAAAATAAAGATTTGCGTGGATCAAGCTATGGCTCAAAACCACCCGCCTTGGAAGGGTTAAATAAACAATTAGTTTCAGGATTTAATATTTCAAATGTGGCTAGACATTTTATTTCACATTTAGCATATTTTAGTTTCGTAAAAGCACTATATTGTATAGTTATTTTCAATACAATTATAAAAAAGTTAAAACTTAATACTACTCAAGAAACCGTCCTTTGATTTAAATGTGATTGTGTTGATGTAAATGTGCCTTATTTTGGTTCCTACCCAGTAGCTATCCTGAAAAAATTCGGAAAATTATATATTAATGATAACAACGCTGGAGGTAGCCGACTACTAGCCTTCAATGGCTGATTGCTGGAGCAATGATCCTAGTTAAAATGATGGGGGGTTGTTTGGGCCAGAATTGAAAAAATTGAGAATGCAAAATTCTAAAAAATCGTTTGTTTTATTAAACATGAACTACAGATTTTGGACTAACCGTGATGAACCATGGTACTCAAGGGTACCCCGAGGGTTGAGAAAGTACAGTGTTCGAGAGCAAGGTTGGAGAGGGAAAAGTGGGAGGAGAGGTTTCCATCAGGAATCCTCGGATAGCTTCCGCGGACCGAAATGTATCGTTCTCGAAAAACGGTGCGGACCCGCTCGTAACCCGCCGCCCTGTGTTTACGACCCGACGGGAGCAACGTCTCTAAAAACCAGGTACGCCCAAACGATTCCACCGCACCGGTCTGCAGTAACCACATTTCTACTGTGAAGAACTCTCCTCGCCCCGAGGATTCGAGCCAACAAAAACGTTCTCATTCCGCTCGCGTTAGTTCGCGGAGTTTTTTCACACGTTTTCACGCGCGAGGGCTGGACGAGCTTATGGTTGCTGGGAAAGTAATGCCGGCACTGAACACCGGGAACAGCTTCGTGTAGTTAATTCGTGACTTTGTCTTCGTATTGTTTATTTATAAATAATTTCGCCTTCAAAGACGTCTCTTAAATATAATAATAGGACACAATAAAAATAAAGGAAGAGAGTTTCGTGTCATTCAATATTTAAATACGATTGATTATTTTATTACGAATAATACAGAATAGTAAACAATTTCAAAAAATACTAAAAACTAAACATTTCTGTAAAATTGATGGAAACTAAAAATGTGTAGGTATTTAGCAACCCTCTATGCAACGTAATCCGTCACACAGAAAATAAATACATAGTACCGCGGCTCTAATAATTCGATCACCCGCCGTGTTTCCGACCCGCCGACCATAACTTCGGTAAGAAAACAGAAGTTCGGTAGAATGGAAGAACAAAAGGAAGAGTCGTTCCTCAGGGTAGTCGTAACCCCACGCAATCGGCAGGTAATTGGACGCTTCCACTTTTAATTGGCCAGCCCGCGCTCTAGGGCTCGGTTGTTAGGTGTTATATTGTGCTGCATTGTATACGGTCTGTTGGAAGTTAGATCGGATTTTTTCAGGAAGAGTTAGAGTGGAGCTAGAGGAACATGGGGATCATCTACGGGTATTCGGAGTCCCTCGAAAGAAACCGTGGGCCGACGCGTTTACGACTGGTGGACTGGGCGGGACCGATCAATGGCCAATTATATACGCGTTCGCAGGGACCTGATAATAATTTCCAAAATTGATCCCTGCGGTTTGGTCCTGTCTACCCTGGATTTCCATCGGCAGCGAGTGGCAGCACGACGACAACGAACAGACAGGTATATCGGAAGGTAGCGTAAAAAGATGATCGAGGGTGACAAATGACTTCCTGACGGTCCCGAGCGTATACTTTTACGAAATTATTTCGATTCAATTTAAAACGGTTCGCCTTTGATTACTGGTTCACTGGGCTGGAGAATGTGGACGGGTCGGGGATAGTTTTTTCCCGAAAATTACTCGAAGATATTTGTCTTAATTCTTTTAGACAGTCGGTGGTTTTGCTCTTGTTAATCCGGACGTATTGATGGACACGAATTTCATACTAGTAGCGTATATTTAGCTTTAATTACTAGGGACAATGCTATAATTTTTTCAGGAAAAGGAAGGGGCTGATTCGAATGTGAAGACACTCATATTACGTCACTGTTTGATATTATAACGCTTTTAATTACCGTGAATTATTATTTATAAATTCTTATTTAAATATATATTAGATGATTGCATAAGTTCGTGTCCGATTTGAAAATAAAATTCAATGGAAATTAATATTGAGTTACTTTTGTCTAAATTTACTAGTACATTTTATTAATGCAATATAGCTGGAAATATTTCTGCCATTATATCGAAAAATGCAACTGTTGGTTAAGGATGTTTTAATAGATCTTTTAACAACAATGGGAATTTCAATTGTGAACCAACAATTCACTCCCAGAGTGACATAATCTAATAATTTCGATCAAATGTAAGAGATGATTTGATTGACAATATGCTATTAATAAAATAATTATTAAATATAATTATTGTAATGCAGATTTGATGCATTTATAACAAAATTGAGTAGTTGCAGTTTGAATTAGTAGAAAGATAAAAATACATTATTTTCGTCCTACAAAAATGATTAAAAAATTACGATTTAAGCGAAAAACATTATTAATAATCATGTTCGTATAGTTCGTCGAAAGCCAGCAAAAAATTTGAGAAAGGGCACGAATTAATCGGTAACGAAACATGAACGACAGATTTCTTGCCGACTATTTTTTACTGAATTTTACCACTGAACAAAATCGGAACGGTATTACAAACTCATTCCCCATTTACCGAAACTCCCACTTCGTTCCGGGTCGTGCAGTAACGGGTTAATCACACACCGAGCGCTCACCGGAATCGTATAATTACATCCTTCGGGAAGACATAAAATCAGAAACGACACGACGACGAGATAAAAGAGGCGAGCCGCAGCTAACAGACTACGCACAATGTATCTCTTTGTGCTAGATGGAAGCTAGAATATTTTTAGTGGCCATCCTCCCGAATCGATCTCCGGACATCATGCTTGTTATACGCCTTTCGGGTCTGCGCGTTTATGGTCGGTGAACTGGGACGGGGGCCGATCGAACAGCAATTATTATACGCGTTCACGGGGACCCTGCGATTCCCGAAATTGGACCTTGCGACCCACTTCCTTCGTCTTGTGGGACTTTTCTCAGCGAAAACGATGAAGAGGGCAGCCGATCGAACGGTGCATTGTAGGTAATCTGGGTACGGCAGCCCAGAAGCAAGCGGAATGTTCTATTAACACTTTACACTCGGAGCTATTTTAACTCGAAAATTAAACAGTTCTTCCGACCTAGAATAATTCCATTCTATATGACTTTTTTCGATTAGTAGACTGCGGATTTTATGCACTTATCACAAAAATGAGTGGGTGTAATTTAAAACAACAAAACTATTAGAAAAATTTAAACATACTATCGTATTATTCTCAACCTACTAAACATAGGGAAAGTGAGCAGCAGGAATAAAATAAAAATTGATTTCATCCCTTAATGACTTTGCTACACTAAAAACGACATAACTTCTATGTATAATGATGAGGATGTACCTTCTCACGTAGAAGCATTCGAGGCACTTGAAGTAAGAAGGTTACCCTCTCTCTGCCAGTACCGGATTAGTAAAGCATTTTTTAAATAATGGTCGCTATACTAGGTCATTCAGAAAGTTCGTAGTCAAAATACATTTATTCTTCAGTATATTCTCCCTTAAGCTCAATACATTTTTCCAGCGATTTTCTAATTCATTTACCCCATGTTTGAAATGATTTTCCTCGAGACCTCTAAAATACTCATCTACGGCTGCTATAACTTCTTCATTTACGATACTACGAACTTCCTGAATGACCTGGTACATAGATATCGGGATCTCTATCGTATGATGCGACTAAGTATTACGAAAACTTGGCAATGTATCAGTTTACGGTGGTCCCGGGCAGGAGGGGCGGGGAAGAAAGCAGAAGGGTGAAGATAGGACCGATGAGGTCTCGATGGGCCGCGCTGGTTTCGAAAGTCTAGTGCCTACCATATAATTGTTACGTTATTAAATACCGCTTAAGTTGGACTGTTTCGGAGGAAATTCCAGTAACACGGGTCCCCTTAATTACTGGGCACCCGTGACCATTCCGCCCTCGTGCGTTGCCTAGGAAAACGAACTTTTAATAGACGCCGGCAGAGAGAGAGAGAGAGAGAGAGAGAGAGAGAGAGAGAGAGAGAGAGAGAGAGAGAGAGAGAGAGAGAGAGAGAGAGAGATGAAGGAAGAGAAGAGAAGAGAAAAGAAAGACCGGCGTTCGCGAGAAAGAGAATCCCGCTCGAAGATAATTACCGGCGAGGATATACATATAGAGACTTTTTCGGACGATTTCGGTATTTATGGCGATCAAAATGCCTGCTGCCTCCGTTATGATGTAACGGGTCTATTCCCCGTTGACCGCTCACAAAATGGACGCCTATCCACTCCACCGGGCGTGACGGTAGAGAGGAGACCCGGACCCGCAGACGACCGTGAAATCTCCGGGTGTTTTCGCTGAAATTTCGCGGAGATTAATCGTGGGACCAACCGAGGGAATCATTAAGCCGGATTTCGAATACAAATTTCGGGATACAATGGGGCATCGACGGCCCTGTAATCGACGAGAAAAAGATTTCCCTGGAACCTAACTGCGGGATATCTCATTCCCAGCCGGATCCATTTTTCTCCTGCCTTTCAGAATTATGTTCCCCTGTGACAGCTTGTGTACTCTACGCTTATTCAATTTTTGGAGTTTGCTACCTACGTCCACTGACTACTGGTACAACACTCTGTGTTGTGTTTCGAAGGTCAATTGCGTAATGCATTTTTGTGGTTTATTTGGGACCTTATAGATCCTTGATGAAGTACGCAATTTTAGTAACCTTGTTAATTATTATTAATTTTTAATCTCATGGACTCAGTGTTGCTATTAATGAATAAAATCCACAGTCTTATTAGACCTTATAGATTCTTGATGATCTAATTATTATTAACAATTATTATTACTTACTATTAACAAGGATATAAAATTGCGCACTTCATCAAGGTCTAATAAGACTGTAGATTTTATTCATTAATAGCAACACTGAGTCCGTGAAATTAAAAATTCTAGGGCAACTAAACGAATTTAAGCTGCCAATATATCATTTTTCATCTATTAAAATTACTAAGAGCAGAAACAATGTTCTATTTACTTTTTAGTTTGAGGATTTTCAAGCAAAATAATTTTTAACCATAATCGCAGGCTACAGAAGCTAAACAGAAATTTTTCTTCATTAATAATTCTAACATGTCGAGCAAAAGTATATCAACATTCTTGAATTCTTACAAACTTTTTACTGTTTTAAATTGTACTTTTTCTGAGATTTATGTATTATGCATCATGCATAAAATATTAGAACAATCCACTTAAGTTAATTTGAAAAATAAAGAGTTGGAGAGATGTTTTGCTACTCAATCAAAAATTTTAGCCACTTACAGAAGGGATGAAATTGTTTCATTATTTTTTCAGAAATCCTTTTGAATTTTCTTAGATATTGTTAATCACAATTTACTGTTTCCGCTATTATGTTAATAATATTAAGTAATATGAGCAAAACAAAATTGAAAACAAAGCAAAACTCTGATTCATGGATTGTATGTAAATTGTTCTAACAGTTTCATTCATTAAATGTTTCAATTCTTCCCGTTTCATATCAAACTACAAAATACGAATATTATATAAAATAAAATTATTTATTCCATGTTCGATTAATCAAAGAACTACTTTCAGTAAAACTGAGTGTATAAATAATTTAGGTATGTAGAAGTTAATTTGAACGTATGCGCCAAATTTCACGTCGCTAAAAGTGAAGATCGCGGTATTGTTCGATAAAAAATTGCCATCGGCGAATTCCGGGCGTGGGCTTGCATTGTTCTTGGTGTTCCTGCAAGATATTTGCATGCAATGTGCACCAATGTATATGCACCAGGTGTTCTTCAAGGAAGGATAGATCAGCGGTCTGCCTTGCTATGCAAATGCAGATACAATAATTTATTCAAATTCAAGGTGGCTGCAGATTTATCGATGTATACAGGTAATAACTTCGCCTCCCATGCATTAATAATCAATGGAAACTATTTTTCAGATTATATTTATTTTACAATTGTTTTCCTCGCCGCATTAATATATTGCGCATATATTACCGACGTAGGTGGTCACTGTTAAGTATAATAATTATAATTATCCCATTCTATCTCCTTGGTGAATCAATATGTTATTACATGGATATTTAAATATACAAATATCTAAATATAATGAATTGATCTGGATATAAAAATTTAAATATGGTCTATATTTTTAATCGAAATGGGTTTTTTAATAACTTTTAATAGAGTTTCACTTACTTTTATATCATTTTTATTTTTGTGTCCATGAAGCTTTCATATTTTCCTCTTTTGTCTTTTTCAAAAACTTTATTTGATTTATTAATGTATACTTGTTCATGTATTAGATCTGAATAGCCTCAATTATTTGATTCTTGCTAGATGTCAGTTCAATTCTGACATGAATCACTGTATTAGTCAATTCAGGTGTCATGGATACATCATTCACGTATCATGGATACTGGGAACAAAATTTACGGCACGACCGGCTGAATCAATTCCCATTTATAGCGCTTCCGGTTTGCCAACGCGAGCTGGATGGCACCTCGCGGAGTATCGTCGATCTAGGAACTGCTCGGGCCCCCAGTGCATCGAACATGAGCGAAAACATAGGTATTCGCGGGCAGGATCGTGGAAATATGGCCGGTGTGCACTTACACGAATCCGGGCGTTTACGATAGAAATAACCCTAAGAGCGGCCGTAAATGGGCCAGCCGATGAGGCTATCGTGTCGGAAGGAAGGCGGGGGAAGGGAATCCCTCGAAAATTGAATCCTGTAGGAGCCGCGAGGCCTCATCTTTAAAAACACATAAATTAGGGGCAAACGGCCACGCGAGAGAGCACCACGACCGGTAAATTATGGATCGCTGACGCTGCTGTGCGCTCTTATACCTAATGTCCTCGTCTCTCAACAGCCGTGGCGTTCTCCGCTCCCAACGACGACAATTCTTACGCAGCCGGAGATAGTGCCAGGACAAAGCGAATGAAATATACACCTGGCTCCTCCCGATCGGTCTACATGAATGGCCGACACAAAAATCCGGAACGATTCTCTACGGACGACAATCTCGCTCGCACGATCCTACTCGATTGATCGACCAAGGGTCGCTCGGGTGATCATCGAGTATCGGTTATTCGATGTTTCGACTTTAGGTAGGACAGTGATTGTAGAGGAGGGAACCTTGTGTAAAATTAAATTTTTGAGCATTTTTTTTTTTGCTAAAATCGATAGGAAATTTCCTCAGGAATACGATAAAAGAAGTTAGAAAGTGATCAGTAGACTGCGGATCTTTATGCATTTATGAAGAGTTGGGTGAAATATAAAACGGTAAAAGATTTATAAAATTCAAGAATGTTGTATTGTTGATTTTAATATAACAAAGTCGAAATGAAATCAATTTTTATGTTATTCCTGCTTCCCACAATCAATGCAAAACATTTTTATTTTGCATAATGATCCGCAGTCTAATTATTTTCGAAATAAAGTGAACGCTGAAGTAATCGGGCCCTCAACGGACGCTCGAACTTTGAACGCATCGATAACTGATTTGAGCATTCGAAACAGTTTTTCTTCATCGATAACAGTTATCCAGAAGGATCCAATTTTTGAAATCGATATTTTTTATTCATTTTGTTCTTCGAATTTTTTTCTTTATATTTTGTGTACATTATCTTAATAATAGTCGACTTTGTATTAATGATTTTTATCGCAGCAAATTTTAGAATAACTGTTATTTTTGGTCCCCGCTTGAAACAACGTTTTCAGTCTCGGAATTTGAAAAATTCGTATTTGGCTGTTCCAGTGCGAGATGTCCACAGTCTTCTTTCTTTTTCGCATAATAAACGAATTTCAGGAATCGTAGTGCGTAGGACGCGAAAGGAAATTTCTGTGCAAAGTAGTCGAACTGCAACCTCATCAGCCGTTCCACGACAATACCGAAACAGAGGACGATAAATAAATATGTATGCGAGTTTAGGAGTGTCCACTAGACCGTAGGAAGAGGTCCTCGGAATAATGGGGGCCTGATTTATTCAGAATTACGTGAACCGCCGGCCATCGGGCGATACCTAATTGAGAAACGCGATTGTCGGTGAGTTATCGTCGCGGTTGAGAGCCGCGAATAGTTTTACGGCTCCGAGAGAAGCTATAAAACATGGAAATAAAGCAGATACATATGGTGAAAACTGGGGACAACCCCCGAGTTATTTTTAATTTGTGAAATCAGTAAAATAGTACCTTATTTTGAATTTGTGAAATCAATAACATAGTACCATATCTTTAATTTGTAAAATCAGTAAAATAGTCGATATATTATTTTGAATTTGTGAAATCAGTAAAATAGTACCTTATTTTGAATTTGTGAAATCAATAACATAGTACCATATCTTTAATTTGTAAAATCAGTAAAATAGTCGATATATTATTTTGAATTTGTGAAATCAATAACATAGTACCATATCTTTAATTTGTAAAATCAGTAAAATAGTCGATATATTATTTTGAATTTGTGAAATCAGTAAAATAGTACCTTATTTTGAATTTGTGAAATCAATAACATAGTACCATATCTTTAATTTGTAAAATCAGTAAAATAGTCGATATATTATTTTGAATTTGTGAAATCAGTAAAATAGTACCATATTTTTTTAATTTGGTATTGAGAGATTTTTAAGAAATCACAACTGTCGATTTGCATAAAACAGTGCAGTCCTAAGACCACAAATCAGATCAATGGGGTAAAAGCACGGGGCAGAGCCCGCCATTGTAGATCCACCCCCATGCAGCAGCGCACATCCTGCGCGCGGAGGTGTGGAGGCTGAAAAGAAAGGACGACAGAAAATCATTAGAATGCACGGGTTTCGCTTTCCTCCTCCTTCTTCGTCCGTGGCCTGAAACTTGCTTTCCTCGGTGTCTCCGCGGGTTAAGAAAAGAAAATAAGAAGAGTCGAGAACGCAAGGGAGAAGAAAAGGACACCGTGTTCGCTGGAGGATCGCCGCGTCTCCTTTCCTCCTTCGAGTTCTTCGAGTTCTCCTCGTCGACCGCGACATAACGCGCCGTCGGCCACACGCGTCGACAAGTAGATAAACCGATTGATATACGACCTACATCCTACCTACCATTTCTACCTTCGACTGTGTGCTCGCACGCGTGTATGCGCGCCGATTCGTTGACTACTCTTTATTGACGGTCCACCGCAACGCGGGGATTTCGAATGACAATGAAGCCCCGTGCTTCGTGTTCGTTAACCTGGATGCCTGGCGAGCTTTCGAACGATCGGGGAAATTAAGTCCTTCAGCGTGATTTGATAGGCCTCATTCCTCCATTCTTTTTACGACTTAACCACTTGCAGTACTATCTATTATTTTCGGAGCTGTAGTGATTAGAACATTTCTGATCTCATTCATTTCCCAGATTCATGAATAATTCTTAACCGACTTCGAGAAAGGAGGAGGTTACTCAATATTTGTGCAAGATATAGCAGATGGAAATCGTCTGTAAAAGCATTAAAAATCTAAAGTCTCGTGACTGAAACCACCGTAGGTTTAGAGATTGAACCTTACGACTGCTTACAACTTAATCTACGATTTTTCTTGGCTATTTGATAGAACAAAAATGAGGAACAGGTTTGGTAAGGTCTCCGCTGTATTGTATTATTCCAAAGATGACAGTACACCTTTCATGCAACGTCTAAATCTAACAAAATCGTCTAGAAAAAATCGTACAAGTTTCGAGAGGTCATCCTGAAACTTCACTCTTCATCTCTATTTTAGTTTTAATTGGTAGTATTTTCGATAAAAACGTGTCCATTGTAGATTCAGTTATGAAAAAACTTCTATAATGTTTGTAGAGGCGTTTTAATTGTATATGCGATAAAAACGTGTCCATTGTAGATTCAGTAATGAAAAAATGTCTACAATGTTTATAAACACGTGTTAATTGGTAGTACTTTCGAAAAAAACGTGTCCATTGTAGGTTTCAGTTATGAAAAACTTTCTATAATGTTTGTAGAGACGTTTGAATTGTTAGTACTTTCGATAAAAATGTCCAATTTTTCAATCTCCAAATGACACGAAAACATGGTAGAATAAAACGAGCGATTTTCTCGATCAAAACCAGCCCCCCACAGAATGACCGTATCGATTAATGTCTCACTCATTGTCGGGACACCGTTTCCAGCTGATAAACAGATGCTAATGAGTGCTGCGCGCTGTCCTAAGAGAGACACCAAGCCCCCTAAGCGGCATAAATAAATGAAACCAGTAAAACGACGGACGACGTGTCCTCCTAGAAATCCGCAAGGAAGAATTTCCCTCCTGAACGGGGCAGCATCTATAATCAGCTGAAAGCGGTTTCTCAGGAAGGATCTCGCGATACCGCGGCTCGAAGGCGACGATTTGTCCAAGAAATGGTAATCGGAGTCCCGCTGGGCACGGTAACGAGATTCGAGTGGCCCCGAGAGCCCCTCATCCTCCCCTTCTCTACCTATGCGTTTCCTCTGGGGGAGGATCGATTTAAACGTTCGCAGGGAGGGCCCGGGATTCCTCGACCCTCAGGAGTCCCCAGAGTGTTCCCGAATCTGGCGAAAGATTGTGACAGCGAGTCGTATATATCCTCTCTCGGGGCACGGACAGTTAAAATGCGTGGCGAGGATGCGCCGAGATTGTTGACAGCGCACGTCCACGTGTCTGTCAACGCCGGTGGGGTCCGGTCAACCTGAAAAAAACACGGTGTCTTCCCGACAAATTTATCTCCGGATTTCGAACAATGCTCGATCCTCTGCTAGCCTTGTGTATTACCGATCTTTACGCAAATTTACCAGGGATCGCATAACATCTTTAGTCCAGTCAATCAATTATCAGTAGACTGCGGATGTTCATGCACGTCAAATATGCAAAAAGCACATGCAAATATGCACGTAAAATATACAAATATCCACAAAAAATATGCAAATATCAGATCTAGTACAAAAATATTTATACGGAAACAACATAATTTGCATTACAAAAAGTTACTAGTAATTTTTCCATCTTTGTAGCAGTTCTTGGCGTTTGTCAGTTAATATTGACTTACAGTTAGGAGCAAAACTGATCACGCACACTTTAAATCAGAATAACTTATTTATGAATGGACCAAACGACTTCAATTTCTCTGTAAGGCTAGTATTGTACTTGCTATATAGACCACTTGGTTTAAAGCAATAAATAAATAAATAAAATAAATTATATACGCTTCGAAAATTTCATTGAAATTGGTTATTTGGTCTACGAGTTATAAACGATCAAAAGTGGTAAAAATGCCGAAGATAATGAAAAATTGCAATTTCTACCACTTTTGATCGTTTGTAACTCGTAAACCAATTAACCAATTTCAATGAAATTTTCAGAGCGTGTATAATTTATAGGATATTTGTACAGAATGTGTACAGAATACCTGTACATCTTGGAAAAGCAAGATGGCCGGAAAAGCGTATGCCGATTAATTTCTACGACAACCGTATTCCAGGGATTGAAATGCGAATCCTTGATGCACGCTTCTAGATTACGAAGAACAGACAATGCTGGGCCGTCCCGAGGATCTACTTTGTTAACCATGAAGAACACGGAACAGAAACGCTTTGGTATGCGCAGCATCGTTGTCTTTACACCGGCTTGAACCAAATTTATGTGGCACCGGGAGCCGAGGGTGTGCATTTGAATCCGGGATGAGACACATCCATATTTTTTTCTTTACGACCGTGTGTTCTGTCCTGCATGGAACTGTATGCCGGATGTAGCGCGCGAAGCGACACTTTTGCGACGACATGGACGTGACCTCCAACGCGGGCCCACGGAATTTCTTTCGTTTTGTTCCGCTCTCTGCTCCTTATCCTACGTTTCGATTATTTGTCGACGTTTCGGGACTGTGACTTAACGTCCCGACTAGAACATCGTCCTCGTCCTCTTTGTCCTGCTGTCACCGCTGTCCATCTTGAGGACGCCTGGAATTATGGTCCAGGTCGGACTATTTTATTTTTATTTCTGCTCTAGAGTTACATCAACAGCTTTGGGTATATTAGCGACTACCGTGTGGTTGGGCATTAAAGCTGTGGCGCGGTTGGTCTTCGAGATTGCTCATTTTTTCGTGGTAAGTGGTGGTGGAGCTCATAAATGTTTAAACTCTTTAAATTTTTGTGAGACAGTTTAATAATTAGACAGCGAGTCTTTATGCGAAATAACAATCTCCAACAGACAGGAATTCAGTAGAATTCTCATTCTTAATTATGGCAATCTTTCGTGTATATAGACCAGGGGTTCTCAAACTTTTTGAAGTCAGGGAACACTTGATTACATGAAAAATTTTCGGAACACCACAATTAATTATCCAAAAAACAAACAAAAACATCCCGCGTAGAAATAAATATATTTTAGCAAATATATTATATTATCAAATATATTTAATATATTTCGCGGAACACACCGTTTTTAAAAAATATATTTTTACGACAGAATTGAATCTAGATCCGGTTGCATTTTTCTTTAATTTTAATAATAGAAATTTCCATATGACCCCCGGCTTTATTAAATAACTTAAATAACAGATTCAATATAAAAGTCTATTAAACGATTCCCAAGGCACTCTTCCAATCGCAATTTCATCCCCTAGCTATTGTAACACCCCCAATCAAATATAATTTCTGTTGCCCTGATAGCATTCGCAATAAATTACTCATTAATTAACACATTTACCACTTCGTTAATCACCAAGAGTCGATATACGAAGGCTCCCCTTCTTTCCCTTTGACCTAGTGTGCTCACGGAGATTCAATAAAAATATTCGCCGCTAGCACAGTCGCCAAAATAGTCTCGTCGGCGACTATTATGTTCGCATTTAATTAGCCGCCGAGAAGGAGTCACAAAAGCGGAACGTTTGTAGCTCCTCGAATTCTTAATTGCTCATTTTTTAATCGAGGTTTCTCGGTATTCCGTCTTCGGCGAGCTCGTGGCGGCGAGGTGACAGTTACAACGGATTTTCGAGTGTTTCATAAAACCAGCAACGGCCTCTAAACGGCGGTAACAGCGAATGAATACGGTTCCAGGGGAACAGAACCGAAGAGAGGAGAGCGAGAATATAAGACAGTTATTTACGAGACAGCGCCGCGCCGTAACGAGCGTCCACGAGGCCAACGAACGACTAAGCGGCGCGACACCGATCTGTTCTGGGCACATCGTGAAATTTCACGCAACAAATGCGTTTGTGCTTGCTCTTTAACCAGCTTAACCGTTCGCCGATTGCATGTTGATGGTTAATCAAATTTTACGTCTATATCGAAAGGATATCGCCGCTTTACGACACCTCTCTGATGGACGACCCCTTTGTTGCCTAGTCGTTCGTGTGCTACTTATTCCTGAAAATACCTCTGACGTTTTTAATTCTCCATTTGATGCAATCAATTATTTCGACGTTGCTTCGTTGATAGACTTTGTGAATGTTAGGACACAGTGCTCATTCTCAAAATTTCAAGGGTTCGTCATAGGGTTGGAACATGAGGGTTCAACCTTTTTTAAATATATATAATTATGTTTAAAAAATAAATACATATATGTACATTTTGTTACATCTTATTTATGTAGTATGTACTGAAAAATTGTGCTAAATGTCTGAAACTATGTGGCAGTCATTTTCCTAAAGTCGTTTATGCAACGTATACATGCACATTCACGTATACAGGCAAGCTTCCAAGCCAATTTTGAAAAAATCCATTTTTGAAAAGCCTACTGGACAACCACTTCGCCAAGGACATAATGTCGGTCCTTGACAACAGTCTTAAGAATGTTACTGCAAAATTTCATCGAAACTGTGTAACTATCAACCATTACCATACTTTATTGTTCGTACCTTTTATCGTGCAAATGTACATCCTCAAAAACGTGGGAAAAAATAGTAAACTAGAAGGTAGACTCTCACTTAAGGGTAGCAGTACATTCAGCAACGCAGTTGTCAAGCTGTAAAATAAATTTAAAATAAAAGTTCTTAAAAAAATATAAAATAAGCTAGTAAACTAGAAGCCAAAACTTCACCAGAACCCAGCGGTGCATTTGGAAAGTTGTTTAGCAAGGGTGTAGGGGTACGTGGAAGGTGGGCCGTCGCAGGAACTATTAACAACACCGGGAGTAAGCTCGAGGTGGGATTCCATCCAAAGGGGAGTTTCGACTGTTACACCGTTCTCGCTCTCGGATATTTATTATCAGGCGTCGATCGCATGAATCGCCAATCGATATGCCATTCGTGGCCGTCCAAGGAGCGGGACACCCCGCGGACGTTCTTGCGATGCTTGACACGACCTAACAAATGGCTGTTTTACATCGGCCAGAAAATGAAGCGAGCATGACGAGTTGATTTTCGGTCTCGGCGGGAGCGGGCACCGCGAAGATGAGTCCACGGGGACTTACGATGCGATGGTGTGCCTCCATCCGGGAGGAAGGGGGTTGGAAAGAAGGGGGTGGAGAAGAAGACAGACGTAGAAACGGCAACAGAGAACGGCAACGAATAGGAGAAATAGAGATGGGACCGAGCGAATTAAAAAGAGATGATTCCCCCAGGTGGGGACCGATGACTGGGGGAAAAAAAGGCCGAGCTGGTGGGGCGAGCAAGAGAGGAGACACTCCTACGGTCGGAGTGAAACACGAGCCAAGAGGTGTTACTTGTCAGTCCTCGCCTCGAGGCAATGACAGCCGTAGCCAGGGAATTAGCATGGGATAATGGGACACGGTTGGCTCGATACCCCCACGGGGGCCAATGAGCAGCCACAAAACCGTGGCCGGGGCCACGGCGACTTCGAAACGGGACCAAACGTCCTGGCACTTCTCCACTGGAATCTCAAATACCTCTGAGTCATACCTACACTGTGTTTTTCGTCTACTATTTATTCTTTTCTTTCAACGTCCTCATAGACGATGGCGAACGTGATAGCGGAGGCTCTGCTAGATGGACTCCTGGCCGCTGCAGCCCCTTTGGGGATGATCGAGTCCCATTCTTTTCAAAAGAAATTACTAATTCACTATTCGACTGTCTTAGTTAGGAATTGATTGATAATCTCGTAGGTTTTGTTAGAAGTGGATTTTACCTGGTGGTACCTCTTCCATTGTGTCAATTTAACACATTATCGACCGGTGATTACTGCATAATTTTGAAAAATCTATGGTCTATGGAGAAACACTTTTTAATCGAACCTTCAACAGTGACAGCAATTTTCATTGTGAACTAACAAGTCACCCTCAATAACGTCATTTAATACTTTCATTCAAGATTATAATGTGAAAGAAACTTTCTATTCTTTCTTTTGGTACAGCACTATTATTGAAAGTCCTATTAATAGGCTTTCGGTAGGTAAAGTGTTAAGTGTATGATTAATGTGACCATTTATTTTTTCCTCAAAACGAGGCATCTATTAATATTTAGGTAATAGTATGTGGATTCAAGAAAACGCATATTTCTTCATAGTTTCTATTTATTAATGACAAAAACAGGTGAAGATAAATAATTTATGTGGTCTTATATTTTTCGGAAGAACAAACTCTTCAGTGTATGTGTGTACTCGGAACCGAAGAGCCAGCGAACTAGCAGGCTTCTGTCGACTTACAATTTGTGAGACTTATGGCATGCCCGAGGTTAGAGTAAATGCTACCGTCGGATGATTTTTACATTTTTCGTATCCTTTTTTGAAATTGTTTCCGTGGGTTGCTCTCGATCCTGGAAAAATTATTTATTAACTGGTGTACAAAAGAGAACTTCGAACAAAATACTTAAAGTTGTTCTCCACAACATTTTTTATGTGGGTCTACATGGAAATTTTTAAAAATACATTTTGCTGTTCGGTTGATAATAAATTATCATAATTGTATGTTAATGAAAAGTGTCATGTACACTCTTTATTTATTGATCTATAAAAATTGATTTCCTTACAGAGTTCTTTACATATCTCTGTAATAAACACAGTCTTTAACTGAAACACTTACCACTGAAATAGAGCAGCTTATTTGTTACAACACATTGAAACGATGCTTTTGCAACGAATGACATATAACAATAGTAACGAAGTCCTTACTGACACGTGTAAAAAACAGAGACTAGATACAACTTGGTATTCAGAATATGACACGGTGTTACTTGGCGTATTAAGTATGAAGAAAAATTAAGAATTTTATTTCTACGGTTGCGTTTAACCTTTCTCATAATCCTTGGTATTAATATGCAGGATTAACATCGTGATATTTTCAACACGCATATTTTTATTCTGCACAGATATGTAGTTGTTCGCAGAAAGGATTCAATAAAGAGTGCTTACTATGTACTGTCAGTGAATGTATAGTAAAGGTTGTTGTAGATCTTGATCTTCAATCAGAACTTCATGAAATGACTGCTTCAATTATTTAAATTTTCATGTTACATAAAATATGACTTTGAACGTACCCATTCGTTCATTAGTAGACTGCGGATTTGATGCATTTATGACAGTAATTAGAAAGCAATTGGGAAGAGTAGAAATACCAAAAGGATTTAATAATATTAACATATTAGTTCCAGCTTATTCAACCTATTCAAGGAAACAAGAATTTTCTACTTGGTTTCTATTTTTTGCAATGCAAATGCAATTGCATTCGATTACAAAATTGATAGGAGTTTTATTGTATTAATTCAATAAAATATTGAATAGAAAAATTGTATAAGCTGTAGCCTATTAAAATGTTCCACGAATCTCTCAGCATCTTTACAACATCATTCCAAATTTCCAGAGCTGGGCAGACTAGAAATTGTCTACATCGATTGAAAGAAATAGAAACATAAATTGAATGTTATTTCTTCCCTTAACAATTCTAATAGAGTAGAAATAGTATCTTGATATCTTCAATTTATTAAATTTTACAACAATTTTGAATTTCATCTACAGAATTGTGCTATAAAAATTGCCTGCATCGAATACAAGAAATAGGAACTAAATTGAATATTGTTTCTTCCCTTAATGATTTTAATTGAAGAGAAATTATGTATTAATATCTCCAATTTCTTAAATTTTACAACAATTATGAATTTCATCTTCTGCAGTCTCCTCAGCATTGTCTCCAACACTGATCGCCGGTCGAAACGATCGGCACGTCACAACATCGCACAACATGAGAGTTACGAAAGCCCGTGGAAGTGTTCGGGAGACCTTTGAACGATTAATCGATCTCCACCCCGCGAGGTGTCTTCACCCATGAATTTTCTGATCTATAGAACGTAAACGATTCAGCGTAAGGCAAGGCGGCCCAGATACGTCGCTATCGGAGGACGCGATCTGGCCTCGTCATCGGGGAATGTGGGAGTGTCGCAAAAGGATCATCCGCGTCTCCGACGAAACAAAAAGATCGGTGACAGCCGGTCGACGGGAAGGTGTCACAAAGGGGCGTGCGGGTTCGTCACAGGCAGCTTGTCGCTTCGTTCCCAGCTCCCCTTTGTGCTCCTTTCCACCTTGATCCTCGTTATCCGACGCTGCACTAATTCAATTATCACTGCGGATTTGATGCATTTATCACGAAACTGAGTAGCTGTGATTTAAAAGAGCAAGGTGTTCAGGAGAATTGAAGAGTAATAAACAATATGACCAATATATTTCGAAAGTGGTGTAAATCCATCTTTTAAAATAAGTATGGTAAAAAAATGAAATATCACATAATTTGTGAATAATTTAGTGTAAACTTTTTATTTATAACTAGTTCATATTTAATATTATTAGATTATGCAATTAAATAATCCGCACACTTTATATATGAATTAACTCAACGGAGTTTATTCAATAACGAGAAAGGCAGCACAAGCAAAAAACAATTTTGTTTCTCAACAAATATCTTAAAAAATACCATTGCTCTGTTCAATTTAAAATTGGGGAATAAAAGAAATTACGTAGCTATTGATTATGAAAGTGGTGTAAGTCCAATTTCACGTGGTTACCACACCATAGGATTATTATGATGTTATAAAACAATGTAGACAAAATAACAAATTTATTTTACACGAATTGAAACGAGAAATATTTCGAGAAATTAACAAAATTACACTGAATCGTCGAAACAATAATGGCGGATTTCATACATATTTTATCTGATTCGTAGATAATATTTTTGTAGAAGGATACAAGTTTCAAATTTGTTTCTGTTACTAAAAAGAAGCATCGAACATTTTGGAGTTCATACGAATATTTGCAGTGATTGATTAGAAATTCAGACGTTTGGAGTTGATTCCTGAATGCAGCCATTTATAATCGCCTGGTTTAAACATTCCGTAGTTATTAGCGTGGGCGGACGACAGAGAGACAGAGAGAGCTAGAGGAAGTACGAAAAGGTGAAAGATATGTGTAGATCGCGAAAGGATTCGTGTGAGATGTTTACGGAGAAACGCGGGTGCTGAGAAATCTGCTGGCCTAGTTAGGCTCGCGTTTCCGCGGCTATCGATTTCCATAAATATCGCGATTTATCTGGTTGTAGTAATACCCGCAACTATATTTGGTTAGATCTGCAACTGCTATTTCATTCAGGAAAATTACATTGCAAAGGTTAATCAATCTGAGGTATTTGATCGAGGTACATGAAACATGTTACAAGTGAAGAATAATATGAAATTCTCGAATGACATTTATAGTTCTTCTCTGGATACGCGAATGTTGCAATAACTAATTACAGATTTAATTAAGTTTTGATTAAAGGTGAAAACATTTTCTAGGAATTCAAAAATACTTTTACATCATTTTCAACCTAATAAACGTATTAAGAAAGAGAGAAATTTCTATCTCACCCCAGTTTCTTGTAATTCGTCAAGATCCTCTGTCTACCGATTAAATACTTTCGCTCACCTTTGGAGTCCAGTGAAATTGCTACTGCAGGGAGTTGACGACAAACCTGCAGAACTACTATGCAGTGTGCAAAATTCGAATCAGTCTTGAGTACCTTGTTGTATGACTAGATACTTATTTATAATGTTAGTAATATATTTTCGACCGAGTTGATTCATGATCTGCTAAGCTATTGACGATTCCGACAACTTTCATACGTATTTTTAGTCAAGATCTTCACTGTAAAGAACTTCGCTAGTAGTTGCCGTCCGACGTTAAGGAAACTCCCTCCGCATCATAGCGTTCAGCGAGGGGTTAATCACTCGGCTAACGCGACCGAGGATCGCCTCGATCGTCGGCAGCGAGGGTATTTGCTCTCGAGCACAAGTTACACGAACACTCGGGTATCCATAAACCGGACAGTGCCCGGAGTACGTACATAACAGACAGAAAATGCGCAAGAAGACGACGAAGAAGAAGAAGAAGAAGTCGACTCCTCTGGCGGGAAGTCCACCGGGACGTCTTCCGCCGTCTCCGTTCGGCGATTCGCCATGATCTATAAATTGCAGGACAAGAGCCACCTCCGCCGACGCGAGCAGGACCCCGTTGTGACTCACCAGTCACAACTTGCACGGAGGACGAGAGTGAAAGAGCCGTGGAGAGGAATGGACATTGCGTCTGTCTTCTCTGTCTTGCTTGATCCGTCCCTGGCGAAAATCGAACGGAGAAAGATGGAAGACGACGGGCGAACACGGTGGAGAGGAGAGACGGCGGGGACAGAAAGACAGAGGAGGACGAGGCTGTGCTGCCGGTCGAGCTTCAACAATAACGATTATTTACGCCCGCGGAACATTGACGTTGACGTTTAACGTCCCTCTCCTACCGTGAATGCAACGCTGCCTCCACCCCGGGATCGGCACGACCTGCGGTTCACCGAGGAATTATTGCCGCTTTTAGAGAAATTAATTCTAGGTGTCGGATCCGGGGCTGACTCGCGCGAGTCAACTTGTTGGTGGCACGCCGGCAATAATTCAGCGACGACTTTATAGTCCGTGATCGTCATTGAAATTCTGGGAGGCAGCGTACACGCTTTTAATGCGTCCGGCCGCGTTGCGCCGCGCCGCGCCGGTGCGCTGAGATGATTTAACACGCCGTTACCCGGAAAATTACGACGGAAACGGGACCTACCCTCGCAGGGGATGCGTTCTCGATGTTGCGTCAAAGGTTATGGCCCCGAACCACTGCAATTACCCAACAACGTTTTCAGGTTGTCATTTGCGCGGACGTTCCGCTGGGCTCGTAGCTTTCAGTGTGTGGCAAGCTTTGATGCCGTTGCGCAATTGTTTTCTAACTTGTTTTGGAGCACTGATGGTACGATTCGAGAACTGGGTGGTGATCAGTAGACTGCGGATTTGATAAAACTTTATATGAAATCATTTTTCTCATCCCTTAAGAAATTTCAATAAGAATCTCTCATTAAAATTATTTAGTATATAATATAAATTAACTGTATTATTAAAATTCATACACTGAATCAATGAAATTTTAATATCACTCCCCTACTAGTGTTAAAATTCTCTACGAAATCATTTTTACCCCTTGTATAATTTCAATAAAAAGCTCTAATTAAAAGTATTTAGTAGAGAAATTAACTGTATTATTATAATTCATGCACAAAATCAATGAAATTTTAATATCACTCTTCTACTAGTGTTAAAATTCTCTGTGAAATCATTTTTACCCATTAAGTAATTTCAATAAAAATCTCTCATTAAAATTATTTAGTATACAAGTTAATTGTATTAATAAAATTCATTCACAAAATCAATGAACTTTTATGTAAGTAATTAATATTTAAGCACCACAGCTGTAATTAAGCTGTTATTATACCAATATTATAATGGTATAATGTTTAATAATATAATAATGTTTTAATAAAATGATAGTTCATGAAATTATTATAAGTTTACATTATTAGCTGCCTATCACAAGCAGCATTAATAGACATGTGGATCTTTTAAAAAACAATTGACTACAAATGTTCAACCTTCACTGCATATAAATCCATTAAAATGAAGTAAAACAACAATAAATGCAATAATTGAATCGTACACAAGATGCAAGAAGAATTGGATGAATCCCTTGATAAAAGAACAAAATTTTACTTAGAGAATTTGTGACAAACAAAAGAAAGGTTTATGCTATGAATAAATCATATAGGTTTCACAATTTTCAGAATTTCTATGTTCCCACTGCACATTGGTCTCGTTAGAAGTATTGCATTTTTTCCTGTAAGTAATCAAAAGATCTGCTATCTACTATGAGCGAACCTATTTACAATTATACTTTATCTCACATCGACTGACAAGTAATAGGTCGTTTCATAAGAAATGCTATGTTATGACGCCCAGCAATTCCACCGGTCGATAATAACTATATTTCCACTGTAAAGAACTCTCCTTGCTTCGAGGAATGAAACGAACAAAACATTCATGCCACTTACGTTAATTCGCCAAGTTTTTTCGCGGCTTTCAACCTGCTTAGCGTGTGAGCAGATTGAAATCATAGCTGCTGAAGAAGCAATTTAAGTTCCAAACAACAATAACAAGAACAGATCTTACCAACCAATCTGCGATACTTTATGTTAAATTATTTCTGACAATGCATACAAAATAATTTACAAATTGTTTATCTGATAGATGCGAAACGTATCGACGTGCCTGCAGTGGGCATCTCTGTTAGTTATTAATAGACTACGGATTTTATGCATTTATGACAAAAATGAGTAAGTGTAATCTAAAACAGCAAAAACATTAGACGAATTTCATGCTACTGTTATATCATGTACACATTATTAAACATTTTAAAAAAGGAATTATATTTTTATCTCAGCCCAGTTTGTTGCTATTCGAGTAGAAAGGTTTTATTTTGGATAAAAATTCGCAGTCCTAAGGCGCCAGTAAAAATGACCATAGCATTATTCAAACAGTTTCAATATTATTAAATTCGTCTGTATCCTATGAATTGCAAAATGCTCCACCGTAGTGTGAGAAAGCAGGTTCAATTTCATGTGCCCAATGTGAAAAAGATTGCATAAAATATAAATGACCTAGGTTTAAGAAATGTCTTGATTTTTTTAAAAATTAAAATTGCGTCGGGTCCAAAGGGTTAACTAACTAAAATATTTAGCCATAATAGTGCTACATACATACAGCATCCCAATAATTGTATTGTATCAACCCGCCCCTTTTTTTTCTTTTTTTTTAAGTTTAAGGACTGTTAGGAAAAAATGCATTAACGCACCAACATCCCCCATAAAGTCGGGGGAAAAGTGTGGGGCTCGACACGGTACTCTCGAATGTACCGTGCCCATACCCACTAAAAACACCTAACAGTCCAGGACTCAAAATTGAGCACTGCGACCCGCTATTCGCATTATTCCAGTGATCACATAGCTTTGAATCTCTCCCACGCCTGTTCTTGTCTTATAACCCGCCCCTATCAACTTGCCCCCTACTACGAGGACTATCAGCTAAGCTTTATTCCCAATTCCCCGGAAGCTATGAAACTGATTCCCCCCACAGGGTGTCCCAGCTGTTCCAATAGATGAAACGTTTCCTATCAATCGGCTATCGTGTTTAGCTACCTAGATACTCGTAGGACGTGCAGGAAAAATCCTCTTCAGCAGCAGGTGGTCTATCGACCTCACCGCTAAACTGTGCTAAGGCGCCACGAGCCGGGGAATCATCTCCAGAAGTCGATGGGAACCGTGGTGGCTCAGTCTTCACATATTGTGCCAACAATTAGGTGAAAGGCGCTCCCACAGATCCTAGAAGCGGCAGCTTGCGATGCAGCGAAAGAAAGAACGGGTAAGAGACTTCGAAAGGGGTGGGGGAGGAGAGGGAGAGGATCGTTTAATATACTTACCGAGCGACCAACCGACCTACCTACCTACCGACCTACCGGCTGGCAATGTAGTCATTTACTGCGTCGTGTACAGAGAGCAAGCCTGACAGAGACAGAGACGCGGCCGAGCAAAACATACCTCGTGTTCGCCCAAGGGGGACTAATCTAGCTGGTAGTTTGACGTGGCGATGATGCGGTAGTAACCTTTAGGTTACTTCTCCTTCTGGTGCTGTCGGAGGTGATATCCGCACCCACGGCCGCCAATACGTTCACCTTCTACCGATTGACCTGGATCCTCTCGCGATTCGCACCTCCGGATACCGTCATTTTACCAATCCGCCTGCACATCATTGAATCCCTATCATTTTCACCTGTGTTTCATCTGCTTGGCACGGTCTGACTGCTCTCATTGATCATGAGCAGACGCCGCACGGTATTTCGCCTGGAAAGTCGAAAATTTTTGCTGTCCGATGTAGTACAAAGGTCTGAAGAATAAGTATTGCTTCTTTTTATTTGTACACCCGTGAAGTACTCCACTTCATCGAATGTCGAGAGAGTTTATAGCACGCTTTGTGTTTTTAACACTAAACCTACCGAGCCTTAAAAGTGACTGGTACAGTTTCCCTTATAAAAGTGACAAGATTGATTTTATTTAGACTTTGTGTAGCACCTATTATAATACGTGCTCTACTAAAGATATTTATACAATCAACTCCTATAAAATCATTTTTATTATTTCAATAATTGCAAAATAATAAATCTGGAACCGGTCATTTTGACCGGTGCGGTGGGGTGGTGTTAAACAGTCTCTGAAACAGCATTTATTCATTAGCGATTTTTAAGTGTTTTAAGGAAACTGTGTAAATTCTTAAATTGCTGATACTTTTCAAGTAGCTATGCAGAGCACTTTCGCAGATATTTCATTTCGTTATCATCTAAATTAGTATAGTTATTAGTATTTGAACATAATCATTCAACACACATCAATCATTCTGTAAGTCTTTTTACAATTATAAAACTTCATTGTCGATTTTGTTATGCTATTGAGTGCTCTTCAGGTACCGTTACATTCGACAAAGGTTTGTGATCATAGTGCAAAAAGAATTTGTCCCAGATTGACAGATACTCAGAATGACGTAGGTACTATCGATTGTGGGTTTTGTAAATGTTGAATATGCCAATCAACTATCAATTTGTTTTCGCATTTTAAAGAAACAACCCTTCAGGGTCCAATTACTTTGACTGACAATGAGTATAATAATTACACGTGTCAGTTACGTGTTAAAGTTTACGAACACTTGCAATCTATTAGGTACACCTCGTAGACTCATAAATAATTGCAGCCTCAGGCATTGAAAAGTTATTGAATGAAAGAACTAATAATAATAGTGAGAACAGGTAGAATAGTAATTGTTTAGTCTAATGAAAATTCAGACTGTGAATCATTTAACATTTTGCACTGATATGAAAAAAAAAATAAAATGAGAATGACTTTTACGTGGATTCCCATTTTCATAAATTATTATGTAAACACCAGAGTTAACGAACAATTTATTTCACTGCCGTAAGATTGTACGTGATAAAAATAAAACAGAAATGTTATAAATGTTTCTCATTGGAAAGGTTTTCTTTCCCTAATTTTTTATTAATTAAAAATTTTTAATTAAAATTTAATATGTATTTTTCATTTGAAACAATATATTCGTAACTTTGTACAGTAATTACTTAAAAGTAAAATAAAAGCATGTGGTTGGATTAATATGGGTATCCAATAAATGTTCAAGTGACATTTTCATTTTCGAAAATGTTCGCCTTGGATTTGTTAAGGAATTATTAACGAAAAACGCGGACCAATCATAGCGCGGCTACCGCGTTGCTGACGGGGGGCAAAGAGTCCGGTTCGGCGGCGCGGCAGGTTCCACCGGGCGTAGCGTTGGAGTCGCGCCGCGGTGAAGCAGTAAACAAGAGAAGGAGCAGAAATTGATTTAATTAGAACTACATATTCAGAAAAAATCGTCTGTCCTCTTAGAAAGTTTCTTAACGGAGGTGTAGGACAATGGAGGCTCATAAACGCTACGCGTACCTGACATTTCTATCCCTTGCACGTAAAAGGACAGATTTCTTTTATCAGTTACCCATCGACTCTGCGTACTAATCTGCAAAAAAATTCGAAACATGTGATTGCCGTAAATTCTAGTCGCAGAGCGGTCCCCGCGTATCCTGTTTATTGTTTGACTTCTCCGTCGTTCGACACGCATAATGCTCCCCTCTCCAAACTCTTCAGAAAAATTTGGCGTAAAACCAGTGTTGATCGAACCGCGCTAGAGAGAACATGTCGAAAGAAACATCGATTTGAAGTTGACGGTTGTTAATATGTGCGCTCTGTGACTTTATACAAATAGTATCGGCGACGCGGTATAACACGTCTAAGAGAACGAAGCGGTTAATCGTACGTAGTTTTAATAGTAGTACAGTAATCGCTCCTTCGTTGTCCTGAATCGTGGGCACGATCGTTATCCAGTGCCTACCCACTCCACTATCTGTCAACGAGAGGATTAGGCCTGCGTGGATCTGGTCGCCAGATGTGTCCCAGGACTGTCTAGACCCGCGTAGAACGGAGAACAATAGGAAAGGAATATGACAAGGAAATAAGGAGTTTTTCAAAGCCAGACAGTTAACTGCTTTTGACTGCGAATGCTTTTCTTTGTCATTTAACTAGTCGTTTCACTAAAGACGCAGCCATAAATCAAAAATAGTGTCCGAGCACGGTCGTTGTCCGCTCAAACCCCCGGCCTTTGGACAACGAAGGAGCTTTTACTGTAGTGTGTTCAAAGTGAAAGTGAAAGTTCGAATTGTTGACTTGACCGACGTCCCTTGGCTTTCGGCAATGCGGTTCACCTGAAGTCAATTGGCAGTTCATCTCCATATGGCCCAGTGAAACACATCTCGAAGCAGCAAGTGCATTTACAACTGAATAAGTGAGTTTTAATTAAATCAATTTCTATTTTACCACGTTTTTTCTTCTCTTGTTCATTGCTTTACTGTGACGTGACACTAACACTACGCTCAGTGGAGTCTGCCGCCGAGTCGGACTCTCTCCGATATCGCGCGTCGCGGCCGCGCTCTGATTTTAACAATAACCGTACCACGACCGGATTCACGCTTTTGATTTTTTAATTATTGAAATTATGAAGATGCTTCCATTAGAAATTATCCAATAAATTTCTTTATTTAATCTTTAGTCACGTATTATTATAAAATTTGTGAAAAATCTAGATGAGTTCAGGCTTGTAAATTATATAAAATGATGTATATCCAACTCATTTTGTAGCCGGTGTGGTTAGCGTTAAATGAATTCGATTTCTATCAACAATTTTAAAAATGTCATACTTTAGCTTCAAGATTCAAAATCACGAATATTCGAAAATTATTTATTAATCGTTTGAGTAATTCACGTTGTTAAAAAATTCCAGCGATATTTACATATGAAATACTAATTTTATACAAAAATTGTAATTCATTATTTACTGCAAATAATGCTTAACAATATTTAATCATTGTATTTGTACAAATAGAAAAGTATAAAAACAATGATGAATATATTATCGAACAATGAAAAATACTAACGTCGTGTAGTCATCAAACCTAACGAAATTGAAATAATTGTATTTAGTTGAGAAATAACATCAGTAGACTGCGGAACTTTATGCATTTATATCACAATTGAGTAGATAAAATTCAAAATTCTTGTAAAATTTTTAAAATCGAAAATATCAATATATAATATCTCCTCTATTGAAATCATTAAGGGAACAAACAACATTGAATTTAGTTTCTATATCGTACATTCGATGCAGACAATTTTTATTTTGCATGAAGATCCTCAGTCTAGTCGTCAGAATTAAATAAGCTAGTGATTTCTATCGACCATACATTCCCAACATGAACATTCGGAGAAACTGACACGCGGTAACAATAATCGTACAATAAATAACTTTCACCAAGCCAGAAGCGCCAGAGCTCGATAATACCACCCATGCTAATATAATGAAAAGCCTCGAGCAAATTAATTAATTATGTAAATGTAACCTTTCGGCCCTTCATGCTCCAGAATGATATCTAAAGTGATATCTGCAGCATCCACACCCACTCCGGTCTCTTTTCCGTTGCCTCTCTACTAGAATCGTTTCTTGGTTTGCAGGTTGATTTAGCTATTAACTCCACTTAACGAGGTACAGCTACCATGCTCGTTATTAATAGTACGTTCTCACGCGAATTAACTCTGCTAACCTCTGAGACCGATCCCGATGTTGCGGTCTTTTTAATTGACACGAACTCTTTCCACGATTGCCTAACGGATGCAGAAAACCTGCGTTAAGAGAAAAAGTGTGTTGCTGTCCTGCTCGCACCGCGTCAGCCTCCGTTTCTACTTTAATTAGTTGATGTAAATGCTCGTGCTTGATTTATGCGACTCAGTTTTACAAGGTTCGTTACTCGAGCGATCTTCCCGCTGGAAAGATCCGCACCTTTCTTAAACGTCTCGCTCTTTCTGGTTAGCACTTGATCTGATTATGAATGCACTCGTTTCTCCATTTATGCGCTTTATGCACTTCAGTTTTACATTATAGAATTTGAAATGATTAAATCACAGCGTTTCATAAAGTATTATTGGACTTCTTCTTTTGTTTAGTGTTTTATCAAAAGGACCAAAGGGCCATTATTTTAGTATGTTTTCAATAATGAAATAAATGCAAAAAGCAAAAGATTCTTAATATATTGATTAATAAAATTTAATTAAATAGATGCAAAATGCAAAATGATTCAATACTGATTTTTTCAAAATGCATAATGACTCTTATTATACTAATAATACTGAGATATTTTCAGCAACATGATAAAAATATCAGTTGTGAAATTACTAAATTAATTTTTTTTTATAAATCATCGTCATAATTTTTTCTTGCTAACGATTTCATCGAAACCAACTATTAAAATTTTTTCCGGGTATATTACATTTTATTTCATTTGAATACTCAATCCATTTATGTTTTTTATAGTAAAACGAAGCAAAAATTCAAGAAACGTATTGCAAAAATACTATACTAAAATCAGAAATGTATAATTAATATCCTGAAAGATATTAAATATGAAATCTTAACACGAAAAGTATCTAAAATTCTGAGATAAATTCCAAAAATCAAATTAAAAATAATTTACTCGAATTTTCTTCAATCCAACTTCAATTACTGAAATCTCAAGAAGTATTTGATTATTTCGATTGCATCGGTTCGATAAGTTTCGTTACGAAGTTTGTACCACAAATAACGCAAAGATTTAATCAATTCCTTCTCGCAGCGTTACCTTTCCCATGCTCCCTTAATAGTAGATTGTTTTTCCACGAGTCGTAGGCGGAGCGATTAATTTCATGGATCAAGTCGATTAATTCGTTTGTCAAGGTAGAGCTACCAGTTTCTGTATTTGTGTATACAATCGCGCACTTGTTATTAATAGGTGACTCGGACAGGGATTAATCATAAATGCAGATGCTGGTATGTACATAAGTTGCTAGGATTTTTGCGATACGATACCGCGCGGAAAGAAACTACATGTTGCTTTCGCAACAGAGGCTTCGTAGTTAGTCATAAAGGTAATTTCATCTGGCTTGCATTTAATTTTATAATTACGAATTGCAGATAGACACGCGTGTTGTGAATGACTTTACGAATTCCGCTGTTGGACATTTTTTCGTGTTTATCGTGTACAGCCTTTTTGCGTTTATAGAGGATTTACTGTATTTCTATTCTGTTGGATCTACATCCACTAGGTTTACGAGACAATATTTTTAATGAAAAATACGATTCTTATAAATCACGATTATTGAGATTGTAGGGATTTATCGGTGAGGAATTATTTAACAAATTTATTTTGGGTTTAGTATATTACTAAAATATGAATTAATAATAATTTTTATTTTATTCCAATTTGTTGTAATAAATGGTAGACAATTTTTATTTTGCATAATGACCCACCTAACCCACCTTATAAAAACTGTAGGTCCCATCCGCGAAATAACCACAGCAGTTAAAAAAGTGGCGTAAAATAAATTTTTAAAAAAATGATTTTCTACGGTTCAAATATTGCATTAATATTTTTTTTTAAACGGAGGTCTAAATCTATGTTCATTCACAATTACTAGATTACGGATCTTTATGCAAAATGAAAAATGTTCTCATTGATTGCAGGGCACAGGAGCCAAATGAAAATTGTATTCTTCTTTTAATTATCCGATTAAACTGAAACTGATACATTCATGTCTTTAAATATTTTTATGCAGAAAATGCAGAAAATGCAGAAATTCCACAATCTAATAATTACTAATTATGATGTCGTGAGCTACCATTTAATTTAATAACGACTTACTAAATAAATAAATAACAGTACAATATCATAAACATCTATTATTTAACAGGGTGACAGTATCTAAACACACCACAAATCTTGTCAGGCGCAGAGAATAATAACGACAAGTTAGGAGGAATAAAACAGACCTAACAATAAGCTGTGGCTCAATGAAACTATCATAAAATCGGATATACTGAGCTCTGTGTGGAACAACGTTAATCTTGAACGGTCCCGCAATAAGGAAGCAGTAATATAACGTTGTCATAAATATTTTAGAAAGTAGGAATAAAAGGAGAACGAGTTAATAAATCAAATATGAAAGAAATTGATATTGTCCAACAGAGGATTAAATAGAAATTTCCACGAAAGCACACGGGTTAAATAATTTTTATTCGAACAATCTGGAAAATCTAATACTTTATAAATAATTTATAATCAAAAGTTTTACTATCATTTCTACCAGATAAATTTATATTGAAAATTACTAAGTGGTATGCATTTATTTTAATGGATATAAATTGTTTTTGTCCTCCGGGCTTTCTATAAAAAATAAAAACTATGTGCGTCGTCGCTCTTTAATAATTTCTACAAGTTGGTATATTATTTTTACAACTTATCGATATGATTAAAGAGATTTTATTTTCTATCAAAAAACCAATTAGTTTATTGCGATAATAATAATTAAAAAATTGGTATATTATTTTTACAACTTGCCGAAATTATTAAAGAGCAATCGATGCACATAGTTTCTATTTTTCATAAAAATCCCAGTACTTAAAATATTGGCGCATTATTTTTACAATATTTTTACAATATTTTCTAACTTCGCCTCCTCCTTTCTGTCACGAATTCATAGAATCCGCAGAATATTACAACTAATATCATGCTAACTATGTTTACGTACACTCCCAGTTTCAAGTCATCGGATCCAACCATAAGTGATTTAGTCACTAATAGCGTTCGTTCAAGAAAATTAATAGCTCCCCGCGACGATGAATGTTACAGAAACGAAGCATTAATCAACCGAAGACACTCGGATGACAATTATTGCATCGCGTAATTACATATTTCGCGATATTGCGCAGTCGTATCGAACACTAGGAACATCCGCGTCATGCTCCGCGATATTCCGTGACATTCTAATTGCATATATTATTTAATCGTTCCGAATAAAGTATTGTTCGACGTATTTTCATTGTTGTCTCGAACGAATTAATCCGGCGACTCCTATTGTAATCGTAATTGGTAATTGATTGCACGTCATCCGTTGCATTATTATTATTATTATTATTATTATTACCGGAGTGATTAATAACGCGATTCACTTCGATTGTGATTATTAATAACATCGGGGATATAACGGCAAACGTAACCAGCGTTCAACTATAGGGGTATTAATCTCCCTGTTAGCTTGACGTGACGATGATGCGGTAGTAACCTTTTAGTATTACACTTTGCCTCCTGGCAGTATTTAAGACGGTATCCACACCCACGGTTACCTCTCTCTTTCTTCGCCCCTTCTATAATCCTATTTGAATTTTTCATCGGTCTTTTTTTCCCCACCGGTCTGCCATGAATATCATCGTGATTCAAAAGTTATGTCCTCCGAGCAGTTGAAAATCGAAGTTCGTTGCACCATCCTCTGTGAAAATACAGTTACCTAACGGCGCGATGCAGAATCGAACGCGTATAGAGAAGTTGGCAATTTAATACAACCGTGCGCGAGACGTCTCGTAACACGGTGGCGCGCAACATTTTCTAGTACAGAAGGAAAAACACGGAAAAAATTCCATTGACGCAAGGAACTGTCGTAAAGGTTGGAACACGTTTTGTTCTGAAGCTGTAAAATTTCGTAGGATGAAGATTACGCGAAAGATTTGGGCTCTGCATGTAATATATTAACGCCAGAGATGGGCAAAAATTTTATTCAAATAAAAATTTCGAATAAAGTGAGTTTGAAACCCACTTGGAAAAAATCCACTTCATTCGAAATTTTTACTTGCATAAAATTTTTGCCCAACTCTGATTAACGCTTCCTGTGCAGATTTAACATTGAGAAGCGAAAATACTACATGTCCTATTTTCCTGTTGGTTACGTCTTTGTTAAGAATTAGACAGCGGATCTTTTTTCATTCATAACAAAAATGTGCAGGTGTAATTTAAAGCAGTGAAAACATTACAAGAATTTAAAAATTCTGTTACATTAGTTTCAATCTTTTATCCATGTTGACACAGGAAGTAAATTTCTATTTCACTCCAGCTTGGTATAATTCAGGCAAAAAACATTTTTATTTTGCATAAAGATCCGCTGTCTATTCATAACATTTGGAAATGGATACTAGGCATAATCTTCCGTAGATATATTTGGAACACGTTTTGTTCCTTAGCTGTAAAATTTCATGGAATGAAAATTACGCGAAAAAATTTATACAGTTCGATAGGTATAGTTGTCAGCTGCATTTTTGCTGTAGAAAGTATCATGATAGCGTTAACGGATAAAAAGTTGCAGCCAATTTTCTGAAGATGTTTTTGGAAAAAAATTTTGTCGTATAAGTTGGGACTTGGGACACCTCAAAAGCTCTGAAAAGTATGTTGAAATGAAGTCAAAACGCTCAATGTTCATTGAGTATTTATTTCTTGGATCATGATTGACACAAAAACAGAACATTCTTCACTCAATATTAACCGGCTTAATTCACAATGTTTGCACAGCTCTATTGATACTGATTGATTAAAAAAGTTTCATGAAATTCAAGATAATCTTTTAAATAAGAATTTTAAATAAGAAAAAATATTAAAAATAAAGTTTTTAAAGTCTAGTTTAAGCAATAACATAAATATTTTTAGTCGAGCTGAGCATAAAATTTCATGAATATCAATTGGTAATTTTAATTAGGTGTATTTCCTCTATTAGCGAATGCTGCAAATGCACAAACATCCGACACTTAACGATGACCTTCATAGATAATGATTGTGAGCTGATCAGTTTGTTAATAATTTCAGCTGTTCTTCTAATTAGAGAAAAGAAAAGATCATTTATTGGCCTTTTCAATCTCTAAATTTTAGATACCCCACCACCTGTAGCAAGAAACCAGCACGAATCTAGACGGGTTCCCAAGAAAAAATATATTTCAGCAATCTGCCACCAATAATCGAGCGCAATTTACTATACGCGATCAATCGGCGACAGAATACATCACAAAAGTCACGATCTGCTCGTTCTGGGGGTTCCCACAATTCATCACCCGGTACGAAATCCTACGCGCCTACCGGGGATTAATAAAGCAATTATCCGCGCGACTAATTGCTGAAACGCGCGATGCACTCGACGAGAATCGCGATTATATCGTCTCTCGCGATAATTACAGCGAATAGATCTCGATTCGATAGGATCTCGGACACGTAATACGATTACTCACGTACCGCGCGTTTACGTAGAATGTAGAAGATAAATAGAAAGTAACATCCAGTTTTTACCTGGCACGCTTTCGTCCTTCTTTCGGTTAAGATTCGCGTCCTGTTGAAGGCGAATTTACACTTCTTTATTTTCGATGTGTAGTGGCTCACGAAATTGTTCGAACTCGCCTTAACCCTTTGCCGTACTTCGACGAGCCAGACTCGTGATGAAGGTTTTTACAAAGTCTAACAAATATTAATGTTACGCGTTTCATTTTAGATGAAATAAAATTCGATTCGTTTGTAATCAATATTTAAGCATTCAAATAAATGTAGTCATACAAAAAATATAAATTTTCTCTTCTCTTCTACGACATTTTTCGGGATAAAGACGTTCTAAAATCGTTTTTTAAAATCGGGCCAAACGACCTGCTTTTTCTGAGAAATTAGAAGCTGAATGGCGTGAAGAAAGATTTCGAAAAAATTGCAAATGGTAAGTTATTAGGTGTGCAAATAAATTCTTTCCCCTTTTTTTTCAAATTCAAGATTTGGCCAAAATAAACATCTTGTCTGGTGACTCCCAATCTTTCTGCCAATTCTTTGTTTGAGAATCAGTGGATTTAGAATGTTTTCATGTTCATTGTGGACGATTTATCCTCGACGTACATTCAAAGTGAGAAGTGTAAATTCGCCTTAACATAACATTCCCTCTTTGAAGCACCGATGATACCACACGGTAATAACCTTTAGAGCAGTTAAGCGTTCACCTTTTGCTACTACAAAACGACGTTCGCTTTCTCACGTAACCTGTCTTTTCTTCCCTGATCTCCTCGCAATATTGACGCTTCGCTGTCTCGCCGTTTATATAATATATATATACATATATTTTAATAATTGCACGTTACACGGGTAACCACGGTTGCGTGCCGCCTAGCCACACAATATTCTATTAATACCAGTGTATCGATGTTCAATAGTCGTTGCACGAACCATCGATCACATATTTCCCACTGATTGCAAGCGCCGCGCCGCGCCGTTCGATCGGATTCGGGGAAATCGTTCTCTCTAACCCGCGAAACAGTTATGCTATACTTTAGGTTAACTCCCATTAATGCTAGAACACTTTAACCCCTTGCCGTATATAATTTTATTTACGCTTGAAGTGATTAAAACGTCTGTATTCCGAAAAATGTCCTAGACGAGAAAAGAAAATTTATATTTTTTGTACGGCTACATTTATTTGAATGCTGAAATATTGATTACAAACGAATCAAATTTTGTTTCATTTGAAAAGAAACGCGTAGAATTCGTATTTGTTAGACTTTGCTTCAAATCTTCGCGACGAGTGTGACTCGTTAAAATACAGAACCTGTCGTTTTGACGGGTTCCTAATTTTAAAATTTTCTTTGTACTCGCTACTTGTTTTAAATTTACTTTGTAACCCGCTATTTATTTTTTTAGTTTGGAAATTTTTCAATTTTATTTCTCTTAGTTCCTGTTATCTGCAATTAATGCTGTGTACATTATATCAGGTCATCAAGTATGAAACTTGACCAATAAAACACAAATTTCAAACACATTTGTCAAGTTTCATACTTAATACATATGTATACATACATATATGTATATATATCTAGTTTAAATATATTACAGTTTAAATACAAACGATTTTTATTGTGCATGAAGATCCGCAGTCTAGTTATTTATCACTTCATGAGAAGTATTTTCCGATAAACCATAATGTGTTTTCGTAAAAACTGGATATGAATACTGTATTTGTATTAATTATCGACAGCAAAATAGCCTAAATTCATTTACAAAACTAAACTTCTACGTGTAATAATAAGTCAATTTTGTTGGACTACTTTCTTTTATACACTGTTTGCATCGATGACAATCAGATTCTCATATACGAAATATTTGCTATTCGTTCTATACATATACTCGTCTGAAAAATGTATTCAAGCAAACCATTCATCGATATTTTACGAGGAATTCAAGGTCCCGCGGACCGAAGGGAGCGAATCCAGACCGCGAAGAATAGAGAGAAAGGGAAACGACATAAACGTGAGTAATTAAGTGTGCACAATAGAGGCTCGTCTCGAACTGGCAAAGTGATGTCAAACTTTTCCGCGGCGCGGCGCGAATAGGAAAATAGTAATGCACCGTATGAAAGCAGTCAGACTCGAAGATACTCTCTGGCCCGTTAGCAAGATGAATGGAGTCCTACCGGATTTCTTTATCCCGAAAAGGAAAGATTCTCTCAGTGTCCGACAACAAATCACTCCCGAACAATGAGTCGCCATCAATAAAACGCATTAGCGGTCTATCATCAATCACGCGGTGCCGTGTTGTCAATTCGACAAGATTAAATACGGAATATACGGAAAAGTGAACTGTACGGAGAAGCGTATACGCGTGTGTATGTATAGCTCTCGGTGCCTATTCGAGACGGCCAATAACGTCGCATTAGCGGCTGTTCATCAGTCTTCCCTTAATCTCGAACGATTCGGCATAACCGCTAATTCGACTCGTAAACTCTCTCGCGCGCCACGAGAGCGTTTCCACATACTTAAGAACAAGTTATGGGCATGTGCGAAGTGGTATGGTAGCGGGCAGAAGCTTCCCATGGAACTCTCACCTCCGCGGGCGGAAAGTGAACTTCGCGGACGATGTCGGAGCCCGTTGCAACGGCTGCGACGCGACGCGGCGGCGGCGGCTGCAGCCGATGCACCGATCCTTTTTGGGGGGAAAGGTCGGTGAAAAACGACTCGGCAATCGCTACTATAATAGCGCCAATGCCACGGGCCGCTTTCACTCCGCAAGAAACGCAGTTTCTTCGACCACGGAAACTTCGACGCCTCTGACCTTGCGTCTGCCAGCCACCGGCACACGAGTCGTCATTCATGCCGCCGGTTCTACTCCGGTCTCTCTTCAATTTTCAGGATCGAGGTTTTCAGTCGAGTCGCGGTAGTTTCTCCTCCTCCCCCGCGTTGGGCTAGATGTAGGCAGAGTTGTGCAGAATTACAATTGAATTACTCCAGGAATTATAATTATAAAGTAATTGGGCTACACCAGGAATTATAATTACAAAGTAATTGAATCATATTGTAATTCAGTTATATTGTAATTTATAATTCAGATCTTCATTCAATTAAATTACAATGTAATTCGTAATTGCAATGGAGTACAATTACAAAATAGGTTTTGCACTTCAAATTCTCCCTTTTGCTAATCAATTTCACACATTAACACTCTGAAAAACCGCATTAACATACATATACAGGGTGTCCCAAAATTCCTTCAACAGCCGGAAATGGGAGGTTCCTGAGATCATTTGAAGCAACATTTTCCTTTGCAGAAATGTTATCCGCGGCTTTGTTTAGGAGTTATTAACGAAAAACACGGACCAATCAGAGCGCGATCAAGACGCGAGTTGGCACAGTCTAGTCGGCGCGCCAACTGTCTATGTATTGGCTGGCTGTGCCAACTCGCGTCTTGATCGCGCTCTGATTGGTTCGTGTTTTTCGTTAATAACTCCTAAACAAAGCCGTTGATAACATTTTTACAAAGGAAAATGTTGCTTATAATAACGTCAGGAACCTCCCATTTTCGGCTGTTGAAGGAATTTTGGGACACCCTGTAGATAAGAGATTTTTTGTTGTTCTACGAGTAAAATTACTTGGCCCAGAAATTGGCATAAAAATTTTAAAATCTGGCCCTTTCCAAAAATAGTTTACCAACCCCTGCTGTATCCCATTCAGCCCTGTGATCAGGGTGGAGGATGCAAACGTTGTATTACAGCAGTGTAAGTCGTCAATGGTGGAAACATCACTTAAGGTTCACGTAATTATTTCCGAGGAGCGCACGAGGGTGAACAAATGGAAACAATTATTCAAAGCGCAAACGTAATTAGTTTCTGAACAGTTGTGAACGTGAGACAACTGGCGCGGGCGTAGAGCAGCCTAGCGTTGCCACGAGGAACTATGAAAATGGATTTATAAATCCAGGAAAGACATTAACAAGGAGGAGTTGGTGCTCTCCTCTCGGAAAGCACATCAACGGGTTGTATTCAATCACCATGACATTCAGCTCACGACTTTTGCCCCAGGAGGTGAGAGCAGCTTCCAGCAGAAGCATGATGCCTACAGGACGCTCCGTCTGCAATCTTGTTCGTCCGTGCCGTGCACTTTTGAAGGCCTAAAGCTTGTTGCACAATTGCAAAATCCTGCACGAGCCGCGGACAGCCGGAAAAATTGGAGATTCGCGGTGAAAGCGGTGCATACACGGTGAGTTAGCAAAATTCGACTGCACACTTTTTTCTAAATGTTTCTTTGTTAAGGGGTTAGGACACAGTAACAAAATATAAGATTTTTAAACAACAGTACAGAAAAAGTGAATGATCGATTAATATAAGATCTTGTATTTCAGTTTACTATATTATGAACTATAAAAAAATGCTTGTAATATTTAAAAAATAAAAATAATCCTTTTTTTTTATTTATTTATTTTACGTCGCTTTTTAACTGCTGTGGTTATTTGGCGACGGTAAATAATCTTTTACTCGAATTGTTCATATAGAATAATAAATAATTTCTCCTCAAGAAGAGATAATTAAACAGTATCTAAATTCATTATTAAATTTGGACATGCTAATATTTGTAGATCACTGATTGAAGTTTAGCCGAATTATTTGATCCAATAAAAGATGAAACGAAAAATTATTTGACTGCTCAAACGAGCCCTATTCTTCAGCAAAATTTTTAAATCAACTATTTCCGACTTTTCGGGTCAAATACCGCACTGTTAGTCGTCCTCGGTGAAAATCGCCGAAGATTAACTTCAAACGGTGTCGCGCGAACGCCAGGGTCATTAAAAATCATTTTCAATACTGGATTGCGAGTCGTATTTAAAACGAGTTTCCAGCGAGTCATTGCAGGGGACGGCTTCGAAATGGTCGTCATTCTAATAGTAACGAGCCGGAACGCGAACGATCCAAGAAGGAAGGAGGATAAGGAGAGTATATTCTTGATCGAGGCAGGCCTCCCGCAGGCGCGGGATAGCCGAGTGTTTGCACGAAATTATCATTCCTGTCACAATACGTCGTTCAACGAGGAACGGTACATTTTGACTCAATTAGCTTTGCCCGATCCGAAAAAGAGACGTAACGTCTCGGACCGGAAGACCCGCGAGAGGAAAGCCATTGGCAAACATTGAGTTAGGGAACCTTTCTTCCTGGTACGTGGAGCGAGAGTAAAAGTCCACTTTCTTTACCGGGTATCGTTATCTTTATTCCATTTCTGAGTGGAGGGGTTATGTACGCATGTGAATGTTGAAAAAACCGATTTTCAAAAATGCTCTTCTCTCAATGTATACGCATTGTCCGAAGAGAATATCCTGCAAATACAGTGGGTGTATAATTGTACCAAACGACCTGATTTTTGATAATCAATTAGAAGCATTGGTTTACGGAATGACGTGCAAACAAGATTTTCGAAAAGTTATAACTTACAAGGTTACATGCAAAAATAAAAAAGGCATTTTTTAAGACTTTTTTATTTGGGTCCTTAATGAAAATTTAAAATATATGTTTTGTAGATCAACGTTATTTGTACACGTGTTGAAGATTTCATCGTAGTCGATTGACGCAGGAAAAAACGACACGCATCGAAAGATGTACGATTCTGTGGATTTTGAGCAGAAACTGATCAAAAGTCGTGTAAAACTACGATTTTCAACATTTTTAATCGCTTGTAGCTCGTGTGTATATTAATCGATTTCAATGAAACTTTCAGCATATGTATAATTAACATAGATCTACAAAACATATATTTTAAATTTTCATTAAGAACTCAAATAAATAAGTTTTAAAAATGCCTTTTTTATTTTTGCATGTAACCTTGTAAGTTATAATTTTCGGAAAATCTTTTTTGCGTGTCATTTCGTAAACCAATGCTCCTAATTGATTATAAAAAATCAGGTTGTTTGGTACAATTATAAAATAGTTATTAGTTTTTAAAAGGTGTACGAATACTTTGTACACCCACTGTATTTCAATTCAATCCGACTAGAGTTCACAGAGATGTTGTATATGTGAACGTTGCTAAGATGCAATTTTAATTAGACAGCGGATTTTATGCATTTATGACAAAAATGAATACATGTAATTTAAAACAGTAAAAATATTGGAAGAACTCACAAATATTGTTATATTATTTTTCGACTTGTTAAATGTATTAACCCTTTGTCGTATTTTGACGAGCCTAATTTAAAAACGATTAAAAAACGAGCGTATTTTGATGTCCCATAAACTTTCAACAATTACGGAATAATCACCGTCAACATTTCTATTTGCAAGCATTACTTAGGTATAAAACAATAATTGAAACAACTTACCTCGGTGCCTTTTAGCCCTACCTCAATGTCCGCAACAGGTGATCGAAAGGGAGACTCGAAAAATAATCCCACGAGGAGAGAACAATTAAAATCCGTCGTCCCCGAGACAGTACCCGCGTCACGCGGACGAAGAATAACAGTCGCAATTACCGAAGAAAGATGGTTTCGGCGATTCAAACCGATGATACACGGTCACCATCGAGTATCTCGAATAAATCTACGCCGCTGCGGAAGAGGAAAGCGCTTGGGTCGAAGAAGAACAGGAACAAGACGAAGAAGAAGAAGAAGAAGAAGAAGACGATACTGAGGAGAGGACAGCGATGCCAGATGGAACCGGGTCGAAAGTCAAAAGGGCTCGGCGCGGCCATTAGTATAATTCAATTAAGCTGGCCGCAGATCAACCGTTTCGTAGGAAAGGACATCGGGTGGAACACGGACATCCGATAACTCTTGCTCGGTCAGAAACTTAAAAAAAAAAAAAGAAAAAGAAAGAAATACAAGAAAAAAGAACACGGTGAACGCCGTGAAAATGTGCGTCGGTCGGTGCGTCGGGGGATCAGGGGCCGGGGGTAGGGGGGAAGAGAGCAACAAAAAGAAATGCAACAGAGCGCTTTACGACTTGGCAAAATTTATTGGTAGGCCGCGGCAGGGTGGGACGTCCCCACAAGTACATTGCGATTCCCCAAAAGCACACGGAGAGGTGTCACGCATGCCTCTCGTCTTATCTTTCTGTTCGAGAGGAGAGCAACAAGATCTCTCACCGGGCTGACCGTGCGCCTCAGTTCATTGTAAAGCTAGCAATACAGGCATAGATATAGATACAAATAGAATTATAATAATTATAATATAATATAATATAATATAATATATATATATAATAATAAAATAATAACATTATTATCACTCCTATTAATCGGTAAAACAGGATACAGCTCTAAAGATCGAGAGGCCTATCGATAACTACGATGCACAGTGACTAAGGACTATTTTTTTCGATAACGTTCATAAAATAATTAATAATAATATTAATAATAATAATAATAATACGTTCGTGATAGTCGCATTGCCCGCAATATAATATAAAGACGCAGCGGTATGTAATTTAAGCTATGTACAAAGCGCGATTGTAGGGTCCTCTTACTTTTCTTTTTCTTTCCATTGATACAGAGAAACTGATTACAGTAAAGTCGCGTTCACTGTCCGCGATCGGGTACGCGATCACTGTCCAGTGCCTACCCACGCCACTGTCATGCTGTCATTCTCTACGTTCGCCTTTCTTTTCAACTCTCGGCGCGGTAGACGCAGTCATAAACAAAATAATGTCGGTGTGCGACCACTGTCCGTGCGGAACACAGGCTATTGGACAGTAAACGCGACTTTACTCTACACGGTTAGGATCGAGGTGAACATGCACTGCTTCTTCGAAAGAGCAAATCTAAACAACGAAAGTCACAATCTTTGTCCACCCACCCCCACCACTTACATCAATTAATCCTCGCTTGGTTAACTATCGACTTGGAAAGAAAGTTCGTAGCGTTTTCAAATTAAGAATCGAAGATACAATTAAGGTATTTATTCAGTAACACGAAAAGTTACCTCGAAAATGGCGAAAAGTAATAGCACAGAATGGAAAATATGTTATCGAATAAATCTATGAATAAATATCTGAATTTTAGCTTTCAATTTTAATTTACAAACGTTACGAACATTGTTCCAACCCAATATTTTCACGTGTACAGTAGAACCTTGACTATCCGAACTAAATTAGGTTCCTATTACGTTCGAGCTCGTGTAATAGAACAGTAGCTTAATTAAACTGCTAGCATTGATCTGCATTAATTTGTACAACAAACTTTTTATCGTTTCTTTCAACGAATTGAATTCAGTGTGAGCATAGCTTTAGATTGAGCTATTTAAATTTGAACATAGACTTCAGACTCGAGGTTCCACTGTAACATGACTGATCTCTTTCCTTTTCGTGAAATAAGACTAAACGAAACATAATTTATCAATGTAAAGTGTAAAAGAAAAATTGCTTTTTGTGTAAGTTGAAGTAGGATGAACATTGATTGCCGCGGTTTCCTCTTCCGGAAAAGGTGGCCTCGATCCCGAAATTGTCGACTCGCGTCTTCTCGCGAGCTGATCCAGCTCGATCTCGATCCACGTCGAGAGGCGGAAGCCCGCGAAAGACGCGAGTCGTTCGAACAGATTACTCTTGCTTCTCATCCACGATACACGCACACGCGTGCAACGCCGTTCGCGCGCGCTAATGCCGTGTAATTTACAACGAGGAGACTATAAAACTAGCCTGGCGAATTTCTCGATCTCGCGATCGCGATTGCGCTCCTAACACAAGAGAGACAACGAAAAATATACAGCTCGAGGTCTGGCGCCGTAAATATATTAAAATTCAATACAACGTGTGCCGCGCGTATCGCTCCTTTTTCTCCCCTCTCTCTCTCTCACTCTCTCATTCTCTCTCTCTCTCTCTCTCTCTCTCTCTCTCTCTCTCTCTCTCTCTCTCTCTCTCTCTCTCTTTTTCTCGGAAAGCGTAAGGGACTTTTTACAATATCGAAAGATAGTCGAATTTTCGCAGTTTTGATTGAAACGATGGAGAAAGTAGTTTTGATTTTTGATAAGTAATTATTGCGACGTCTGCCGTCTCGGAAAGTAACTCCTTTGCTGAAACATTGATAATAGCTGTGTAATAGTTAGACTGCGAATCTTTATGCAAAATAAAAATTGCCCAAATCAATTGTAAGAATGTGATATGTATTTGCTCTTTCAATAATTTTACTAACATTTTTTTTCTAGTATCAGTTTCGTATTTGGTCAATCCTTTTTAGCCATAAATGCATAAAATCCGCAGTCCAGTCATTATTTTTGAAATTTCTAGAGAATAGAAACTGAAAATTGTAATTGTTTCCTTGGGCGGTTTTTTTTTTAGATAATTTTTGTGAGAATGTAAATATTCTTTCAAATAATCCCATAAGCTCGTTGAAATGAATTGATCGAGCCTGTGTCTTGTGATTTTGTTCTGCTCAAAATAGTAAGAGACTATTTCAACATTATGTCTTTTACTTGGTCACCTAATTCCAGTTCTAATAAAAATATAATATTTGACATCCAGAAATATTTTGCAAAACGCTGTTAGTCATGTTTTTTGAAATCTAGCATAATTGAAATCCATCCTCAAAATAGAATCACCATTGAAATCCATCTTCAAAATAGAATCACCATTGAAATCCATCTTCAAAATAGAAAACCATTTTAAAGTGCATCATACATTTTTCAACCTTACTATGACAAATTTAGAGACATTTTAATTAAATGGATATGTTCGATTGAATGTTGACTGCTATTGTCATAAATATTTGTTTATTGTAAATTATGATGTTAGAAAGTTCCACACTAAATTTAATTTCTATTACATCCTCAAAATATTTAATTAATTTCTCTTATACTTCTGTTAATACTTGATGTGTATCAAATAAATGCCTTCAATTTACGAAATTTATAATGTCGCTAACTTAAAGTGTCAGCCTCAAAGACTAAAACAAGATTAAAAGCGCGTTGCCTTACAAGAACACAGGCACAAGTACACCGATCATCGAAATACGGGCTTTTACCAATCGCCAGAAAATGAAGCGCACAATCAATACGCCAGAAAATGAAGCGCATAATCAATACGCCAGGAGTTACCTAGTCGATCATTTCCGATAGGTCCGCAACACGGTTGCCGTTACATCGAGAATGCATTGACGAGCGGCTCGTTTTTCCTGTCGACCGTTTTCCACGGTGCTCGTCGGAAGGTCTCGGGATACGGGCGAGAAGGGTGCGACCACGGGTACGGATCGCGGAGGAGCTGGCGCGATCGATCGATCATGCCGTTCTGATCGAGCGAGCCCGTGTCTCCGCGCGAGATCGAGGAGACACACGGATCCGACGGTTCATCCAGTGGAAACCGATCCCAGCTGACTGGTATTTGCGTCAGCGGACTCGCCTTGTTTCACGGCTCCAAGGTCGCCTGGTCGCGTCTCTATGGAGGAGCTACAGCGTTAGCTCCGCCGCGATACCGATTCGTCCGCGAGAACCAATTCGCATCGGGTCCCCTGGGTGAAATTGGAGTGCATGGACTAGTTGGCCGGACGATCGGGATCTGGATGAGCCCAGGAACGCGTCGCTCCGGGCCTGGGCGTGGTCCCAACGGTAGCACCGGGTCCTCGGCAGCATCTTTGAAGCGGGTCATTACGAGGATCAATTTGGCTCTCTAGCCCCGAGGTCCTCGCTCTCGAACATCGTTGACAAGGCTCCTATCCTCTCTATCCTTGAATACAAATTAACCGCTTCCGGGGGCCCGCTAAACCCGATCGCCAGGCCGCTTTGATATTGAAATTCGATTACGATGTCTCCCGACGCTTGACAGGCCTGTCCCACTGATCTAATCGCTGGCTTCTTCCCATACTCGATCGAACTGTCTCTCGCTTGGTCGATCTTCCACGAAACTCAAAATCCCCGCACGTTTTTACCCAACCAACAAAGTTGTCGGGAGTCGGCCAAGTTTTCAGAGGTTCGGCGGACTCAAAAAACGCGCGAGGATGTCACTTATGAAAGCGTGAATCCTTTTCTTCTGACCTTGGCCTCGTTGCTCCGTTCCCATGGTCGCGTCGGGCCTGGTTTCCATGATTAAGCTGTTACCGGTGGCGTGCCGCGGAAGAAAGCAGGAACCGTGAGCGAGTAGATTTTTTCGAGATAACGGAACTGGTCGGATAGTTGGCGCGTTCGAACGTGTCGCTGATAACGAGATCTGATCTCCCGGCGTAGCTCGGATTTGTTCCATTGCCGCCCGTTAACAACGTGACTTTCCTTTCTGCGACGCGGCTCCGCTGATAAATGCCCGAAATTCTTCCCCGAACAGTTTCAACTTCCTCGGAACAAAGAATATACAGGCTTTCCTCTATCGTTCTTCTTGTTGGACCGATTATGATGGAGTTACGAAATTATTCTTGACACAGTTTCAATCTCTTCGAAACAAGCCAAGGAGTGTAGACTGTCTTCTACCCTTTTTCCAACTGGTTCGTGATGGAGTTTCATGGGAACGCTGTTCGACTTCTTCGAAACAAAGAACACAGGCTGTCCTCCATAGTTCTTTTAGCTTGCTGGACCGATTATGATCGAGTTACGAAATTATTCTTCAAAGCAAACCAAGGAGTATAGACTGTCTTCTATCCTTTTTCCAACTGGTTCATGATGGAGTTTCATGGAAACGCTGTTCTACGGATTAATGCCCGAAATAGACTGTCTTCTAACTTGATGGGACCGATTACGATGGAGTTGATGGAAGTCATCGTGGGCGTCGATACCCAGGGAATGCTTCAGGCTTCCAGGCGATCTTCCGGCTGCGTTGGGGACCCCGATTAGGCCAACGGGAGTCCTCGGAGTCCCGGGAAGCGGGACGAATTTTTGACGAGTCGCAGTACCGTCGATCTCGTTTCTGTCTCTTTGTCGCAGTCTCCATCGACTTGCTAACGTGGCTAACGTCTAGGTGTCTTGGCTCGGAGTACAGGAAAATGGCAGAAGCGAGAAACTCGACGAAGCGGAATGGAGGAGCGAGAAGCGAGGTTGATAGGCGAGGAGACGATCAGAATCCACGGAATTGATTTTCCCTTACGACTTGGAAGGCCTGGTGTGTAAAAGACGAATGATCGACGGGCTCGGAGAATCGACAGACGGACTTCGGACAGGACAGGCGCATGGCGACGTCAACGAGTTCTTGAAATTTCAACGTTAAAGGCTGTTCGCAACACCTATTTACAAACGATTTTAGTCTATTGAATTGATAATACGAGCAACGCTGTGTTTCGATAGCGTGTGAGAGCGTTTTTGAAAATGTTTGCTTTGATTCCCGCACTAGGGCTGCTCTAAGATCGTGCAAAAGTAAACGACTTCGTCCTTCTCGCAAATAATTTATCGCTAATCAGTCGTTGAATACTTTCCATAATAATGTGTAGAACTAATCTTCGCTTTTCCAGCTCGTAGATGCTATAAACGCAATTCTCACGAGACACTACTTTCAATTTAAATTTTGTTTGATTCTCGAACGAAAGATGTGCTGAAGTCTACTTTGAACATCCTCGAAAATACTGGAAATTGCGTTTGCGCATCAGCGAGCCGACGTGTCCGATTATCGCGGGGAAATTCCAAGAACTGTTCGACGCGACCGTGCGATTCGAAAATAGCCTAAATCAGAAGCAGAGAAACGCGCGTCTACAGGATGTTCAGGAGATTACGTGGCCGGATGGCTTCTAATACCTAGAGTAGCCATTCGAATAGCCATTTGAGTAGCCGTTGGAGCCCTTGTAGGGAACAGAGTGTATGCTCCTGGAACAAAGATGGTAGAAATCGGAAGATGAGGAAAGTTACTCTTCGAGGAAACCCTCTGCTTCCTCCCTCTCACTTTCTTTCTCCTCCAGTCTAGCAAAAAGAAAACAATCTCTACCGCTTCGCGAGAGCGAGAGGGGTGTGTTTCGTGAGCGCTATTCTTTCGTTGTTGTTAGTATCAGTAGATGTAGAAGGCGGCGTAAGGTGATCGTAGATTGTAGCAACAGACGAAGAAGAAGAAGAAGTAACGGAAGAGAAGAAGAAGAAGAAGAAGAAGTGAACGTGGTGATCAACAGAGCTTGGCATGCTGGGCTATTTTTCTTTTCCATTTTCGTGGTGGCGGTACACGATAATAGTACTCGATCGTCGATCAGTATTGTCGTCGTGACCGCGAGAGCGGTGCAAAGAAGAGTCAACGAAGTTAACCAGATTGAAGAATACAAAAAAAACACAACTAGACCAGAACAAAATACAAAAAAAAAAATAGGAATATCTAACGACGAACGTAAAACGTGGTTATTAATTTTCTGTTGTTATAGACTGTTGTTGATGTTGTAATTTGTTGTTGTTGTTGTTGTTGTTGTTGTTGTTGTTGATGATGTTGATGTTGTTGCGTGTACATTGTGTGTGTGTCAAGGTGCAGGAGGTTCAGAGCTCCCGCTCACCGCCACCCACATCTACAACAGAACAGAAAACAAGACCACCGCCGTTACATACAAGGTATCCATTAGTATCCACCAGTATCGAAGATTTATTTTATTGCTCGCTCGTTCGACCGCGTTCACGCGCGCGCACGCTCGCACGTTCCGCGCGCGCACAGGCAGCATTATTTCAGACTGATTTATGGTCCAGACCGATCTTCAAAGTGCTTCGGACGCAGGCGAAAGGGGTGTGAAGTTTGCGGATCTTCGACGATACTCCCGCCGTTCTTCTTTCGGACTGTTCCGCGCTCTTCGTCGGAAACGCACCGAGAACGTGACACGTTACAACTTCGCGAGAGGCCAGTTAGGTGCGAAAAGGTTCGACAAACTGGTAACCGTACTCCCATGAAGACATTACATGCCAGCATTACCTCTTTCAGGCGATTTCTGCAAGTTTTGTGCGTAAATTTTAAATAGGGGCCGATCTTCTATCGGTGAAATTGATTTTAAAGCTGCCAAGTTCATCATATCTTTTTGAGAGCAGCGGTATTTATTTTTGTGCCTGAAGTTCTAGATGCATTTGAAACAGTGAAAATTGTTGATCTATCAGTAAAATTGTTTTATAATTGATTGATCGGAAATGTATTAAAAGAGAATGCTTGTTTTTATTTCATTACGTTACATTATTCTGAGAGCAACAATAGTTATTTTCCAGTCTGAACATAACAAAATAGTTCACTGTGTTTTTTACATTTTTGTTATCTTGTTTCCATGACCTACCCTGTATGCATTTATTTAATTTCTAAATATAATAATTTATATAGATTGCAGATTTTATGCATTCTTTGCAAAGGTGAGCAGGTGGAGTACAATGTGAAACAGAATCTTCTAAAAATGTTTACAAATATCCAATTTATATGTACAAGAATAACAAAAAATAATTTTAAATATGTGGAGCACTTTTTTACACTAAAATTCTTTTACACATTCGTTTTTCCTCATCTCGCTACACGATTTAACTATTTTCCACGTTAGAAGACACTCACGACACCAAATGGAAAAGTTATCTAAAAATTAATTTGAACAGTTACAATTTCTGGTAAATAATTATGAATAGACAGCGAATTTTATGCATTTATATGAAAATTTAGTAGTTGCTGTTTAAAGCAGTAGAAAATTTTGAAAACTGAAAAGTTTTGATACAAAAATGACTAAAGACAGAGATTCCTAAATGGTTCCTGCATCTTGCAACAAATGCAGACAATTTTTATTTTGCAAAAAGATCTGTAGCCCACATTGTCACATTAATTTCTAAAAACTTTGTCAAACATGCAACATACTTTTTCAACAACTCGTTGCATTCTTCACCGTAATTAATTGCGCTTTAACAAACATTTCCTCGCCGCGAACGGTAAAAAAACAACCGTAACGTTCTCATTATTTATTACAGACGTATAAAAAAACTTTGTTCCCACATTTGCATAATTGATCACCCAGATTCGGCCGAGAATTGGTTGCACCGGCAAACTTTACCATTAAAGTCTAGAAATTATTTAAAATTATTCCGTAAAATCGTCGACTTTATGTCGACGAAAGAACCACAAAAAATCATTTCGCTTATGAGAACGAAGTCAGAGAGAGATTCACTGTGGAAACGAGTTGCTGCCTTTGGAACTAGTAACGCAGAGGAACGAACATAATTTGCATTCGCAGCCGTAATTAATTATCGATATGATAGGCCCACGAATATCATGATTGTATTTTATGTGTCACTGTTGTTTCAAAAGCTGTTTTTCTCTACCAATGGCCTATCGTCGACGACCGACGGATCGCGAGAGTGATATGTGGTCGGTCTTTAACCGCGATTTCGGTCTTTCAATTTAATCGACTCGTTATTTATATGAAACTTCCAGGTGGCCTCAGAGAAGTTGTAACGTTCACTTAACTCGAGAATTTTACCAGCGAACTTTGATCTTTAATTGAACCCCAATTAATTGAACCTCAATTAATTGAACTTCAAAAACGCTGCAACTAGATTTTCTCGAGTATTTTCTCGACTATTTTCTCGAGTATTTTCTCGACTATTTTCTCGAGTATTTTCTCGACTATTTTCTCGACTATTTTCTCGAGTATTCTACCGAAACCTTTGAATCCGAGGTGCCTCCCATAAATCAGTTTTGCTTGGCGAAAAGTCTTGTGCAGTAAAGGATGTAAGAATTAGTGGAACATTTGAAAATTCGCAAGCATGAAATAATGCCACGACTATTCTGCGTGGAACGTTCAGTAATCAACGATTCATATTTTCGAACGTCAACTATCGGTTGAACATTTGTGATCACTTCTGACAATCGATATTTATGAATGTGCTGCAAGACAATACGTTTCAATTTTTTATTTTGATTATCCTTTTCTATTGATGCAGATTAATTTTTCTACGGATTGAGTGATCTCAATGTTTCAAACGACACTGTACGTTCGCAAATCATGCTATAAACATTTTCGTTTTTATTAGTGGTCTGTACTCCGATCGTCGGTATTCAACAAGGAAAATTGTTTGTCTATTAAAACGTCTTTTGTTGGTTGAATCGCTATTAGAGTCTCTCGTATTCGAATATTGTAATGTTGGAGATTGTTAGTAACTAGCTCTCTATCTATTGATAGTTAATAAATATTTTAAAACATCCCTGTGACTATATAAAAGAATCATAGAAATGTTGTAAAAACGAGTTTAAGGTACAACCAATAAATAGCTTTATTAGAAGAGCGAATGTGGAATTCACATAAAAAGTGTAATAAAAATAACAGTTGCAATTAAAATCACAATAAAAATAATAATTATAATTACAATTGAAATTGTGTGAAATTGAAATTGTAATTGAGATTGGAATTGAAATTGGAATTGGAATTGAAATCGACATTGGAATTGAATCTGTAAAATGGACGTCTTTGCTATAAGACATCGTGCGCTATCTGGGATGTTCAACTGTCAATTTTTACGATTCCTGTTCAGATAAACAACATCTACATTTTATTCGAAAATTTCAACACTCGAGAGTCATGTCTACCTTTTTAATTCGGACACGAGAGGCTCTAACGTATTGTCTCCGACAAATGATAGTTTCCTTCCTCGCCAGAACTCGTATCAGTGACCTGACCAGTTTTCGGAGTGACGTTTATTCTTGTTTGCTTATGTCAATACGCGATATACACTCGGCTAGTTTAAAATCCACGACCCGATCGTTCGGAACAAAAAAAAACCGTCTCGTAAACTTTTATGAACTGGACCGGTCTACGGAGTCGTAGGTGCAAATTTGCCAGTCGAATCCGAAAAATTGACACACCGAATTGTTCAACCGAACCCTTAAAAACCGTGATTTACGTCTCGCCTATCGGAAGTTCAACAAATTGTGTTCTTTATGCATTTATGACAAAAATGATTAGGTGTAATTTGAAACAGTACAAACATTAGAAGAATTTAAAGATACAGTCCCATCATTTTCAACCTATTAAAAGTCTTAAGAAAGACAATTTTCCAGTTTCTTGCAATTCACGTAGAAAATTTTTATTTTGCATAAAGATCCGCTGTCTAATAATTACTTGTTAACATTTCCGAATGAATTTTCTAATATATTTTCAGTTTAGTTACTGAAGGAATATAGCTACTGCTTCATAATTAGACAGCGGATTTTAAAACAGTTAAAACATTAGAAGAATTACAAAATACTGTCATATTACTTGCAACTCATTAAACATATTAAACCCTTGCCGTTAAAGACATTTTTCGGGATAAAGACGTTTTAATCGCTGGAACTGTAAAGAAAATGATACGGCAAGGGGTTAAGAAAGAAAATAGATTTCTATTTCACCCCAGTTTGTTGCGATCGAGTTAGAAAATGACTATTTTGCATAAAGATCCACCGACTATTCATAACTAATCAATAGTTGAACAAAAGCTTGACGTTCCTCCCTGAACAGTGTTGAAATATTTTAACAACTCACTGTTGCAAATTCTAGATAAGAATTTCTCAAATAATCTCTCAACACTAGCAGCAATTTTAACCATAAATGAAAAACTTAGCAGTGCCTTTCAATATTATTATTTAATAGAAAATTGTCAACACCGTCACGTCGGTCACGTATGCGCAACACTAATCTAGGTTTAGAGCCACTATTCAAATTGAATTTTGTTAGGAGTTTCAGAATGCAAAGCAGTTGAAGTAACAAGTTGGATGTGAGATTTCCCTAAGATCTATTTTAGCTTTTATTGTTCTCCCATCAAAAATAATGCCTGCTCTTCTGTAAAATTTGCTCTTGATATCATCCAACGTTTGAATTATTAATTCAATAAATTAGTACTCGTAATTCAACAATTAAACTGTTATCTGTAAGAACGTTGGATGATATAAAGTGCAAATTTTACAGGAGAGTCACGATTTGACGTAAGAGCAATAAAAGCTAAAGTAGATCTTAAGAAAATCTCGTATCCAACGTTGCCCCAGCCACCAATGTCCGATTAAACTTCCTAATTTCATAGACGAAATAATTTCGATGTTGCAAGAATTACCAGGCTTGACATTCGGCACTTGTGAACTTCCTTCCGATGAAACACAATATTCTCAACTTCCGACAGGCGAGACGCAGTAAGACGGAATTGCAAACCGAGAGGAAGCGACGGGTTCCGCGTGCGGCGCGTGGAGCACGATCGCGAGCACTTGTAGCAGCTGTCAAACCGTTTGCTTGGACGAAACGGCATCAAGATTTTTCCGAAAAACGGCGGACTGTCAACCGATGGTCGATCTCGTTTGCGCGCGGCACACTCGGTTGAACGACGGAACACGAACGGAGCACAGACACATGGTAACATCGATGATACGTCGAACGGGTCGTAACGAGCGGGAGGGCCGGCGGGTCCAGTCCCGAAAATCGGGCCCGATCGGCAAGACATTGACAAGAACGGTTTGGCGTGGCTCCGGCCGGTCACATTGAACTTCACTATGCGATCTATCATCCGTCAAGTAGTCGCGGCAGCCTCCTGCGGACCTGTCGGACGCGAGCCAGCGCGGTATGACCTTTTGGGCCTGGCACGGATTCATTCATAACCCGTCAGCCGCGTGTGCACACGCGGGGGAGAACGAGGGGAGGGGACGAGGGAAAAAATTTACGAGCGACCGAGAATCAACCCATTAAACAAACAAAAGAAAAAGGACAGGGGTGGGGGTGTGGGAGAAGGCTGCACTGTTAACTCGGCGCACAGATGAGGCTAAAAAGAGGAGACACGATCCCCGTCTAATCAATGTCTGGCCGTGCGAATCGACTCCGGGGAGACTGGTCCCGTCGCCGAGCGGTAAATTAGAAGAGGCTCGACAACAAACAAAACAAAAACAATACTGATAATAACAATAATAACGATATTTCTATACTAGAAAATCTATGGTATATACTTGTTCGAACGGAAGAGAAGAGAAAAAAATGGTACCTGTGCTGCTTGAGGTTGTCCTGCCGCTTGAAGGACTTTCCGCAGACCTCGCAAGTGAAGGTCACGTCGTCCTTATGGCTGCGCTCGTGGATCATGAGGTTATAGGGCTTCGTGAAGCGCCGCTGGCAGTACTTGCAGACGAACTCTACCGTGCACTTGGCGCGCATCTTCTGCCGGCGGCCGAACTCCCTGCCGTGCCCCTCTGTCTCCATCGGCATTATCGCGAACATCCTTATAAATTCCCACCGCTCCTTCTCTTGGTCGACTCTCTGTCTCCTTTCCCTCTACCTCCTCTCTCACGGTCCTGCTAACGCCTCGAGTCACTCCCTCCACCGGTTCTCAGCCTGCTCTCCTGCCTCTCTCGCTCTTTCACCGTTCTCTTACTCTCTCTCTCTCTCTCTCTCTCTCTCTCGTTTCGACGGGGTTCCTCCTGGGATCCCTCTCTCGTCGACTACTCTTGTGTGCGCGTTTCTCTCTCTATCTGTCTCTCTCTCTCTCCGGTTGGAGTGTCTGCGACCGTGTCCGTGTTCGTCTGTCTCTCTGGCTGCTGGCCGTGTGCGTGTGTCGCTCTTCTCCTCCCGCGCAAACCTAGTCCCGACCGGCTAACTTCTGGGAGTGAGATCACTCCGGCTGTACCCCCTCGTGCGTGGATCCTCGTACCTCTCTCTACCTGCGGGAAATAAAGGAGCAATGATTTTTCGGATCGATCCACCGCAGAGAGCATCTCGCTCCAGCCACGATCGCCTCGGTTCGCGATCTTCTCTTTTTACAGATTATTCTGGAAAACTGAACGGCTCCGGCAAGATCAGAGCTTTCAGTCAATGGAGGAGCGTTGTCGATGGTTTGTCGCTTTGGAAACGTTGCTACAATGTCGGGGAGGATGACGAGTTGCGACTTGTGTTCGATTGACGTGTTCACTATCAAATTAACGTACAGAAAAATGGTATCGGTGTAGGCACCGTTAGATTCCTTCCGAGAAGCACGCAACTGTTTGATTGGATCGCTCGGATTCTCGTGTAATAGGAATTGATGTTAGTGGAACTGGACTTGTATACATTTATTTGACTTAATAGACATAGACAATAGGGTTCCTGTTGCCTTATGAAAATAACATCACAGAATTTATGTAGACTTTCTGTGATTTTAATGTGTGCTTCGATGGAAAAATGTGTATAATCATTTCCAGTAAGAGCATCATTATGATTTCATTAATTGCGAAATAAAAAAGCAGAAACCGCAGTCATTTGACCGGCGGTGGGAAGTTCAGTGTTAACTATGAGTTATGAGTAGATTTTATGCATTTCTAATAAAAATGAGTACGTGAATTTTGAAACGGTAAGATCAGAAGAGTTTAAGAATCTTGTTTTCAACTAAAATGATTAAAGACAGAGGAAGACATTTCTGGTTGGCTTCCGTTAGTTGCAATTAACTAAGACAACTTTCCATAAAGATCCACAGTCTAGTTAGTTCGCCTAATGAGAGCTCGGTCACGAGTTCGATAAATTCCACGGTAATGTAACTTACAGTAACTCGAAAGTTACAATTTAACGCAGTGAATACTCCGTTAATTGACGTAAACTTTGGACTATCAACCAGGTTTCGAAGACAATAAAACCCACATTCATTTCTGTTAACTGTCGTACAATATGAAGGTTCAGACAATCGCGAATAAATTCGAAGAATGAATAACTTGGTATTCGGTATCCGTCACTGTTAATTTCATTCAGCCATTGCAATTGTCGTCATAGCCAACGAACAATCATTCAGTTTGGGGCATAGAACTTTCCCTTCACCGCTATAAGTGCACACTCTAAAATGATCATTGGCCTAATCATATTGACCTAATTATTTTGGTGGTCGAGGGTACAGAATTTGAACACATCTTTTTATTATTATTCGTATAATGTAGTTTGTAATATGCACGTCGTTATTCAAATTTGCAATGCGTAGCATACTCTTCGAAGAATTTCTAGCTTTTCTACAATATCCTTCTCCGATTTCACAAGAGAGTAAATTGCATTCAACAATGTAGCCAGCGATCGTGTTGAACAAATAGAAATGAACACGCCCTATTACAAAACCTTAAATGTTTTTAAATAATTTATTCTAGAAGCCAGAAGAAAGACCTGTACAGTGTTCACCAACTCTGGAGATTTCCACGAGAGCCAACGCTAAACCATGAAGAATCTAGAGACAAGAGAATAAATTGCATTTGATAGAGCAACGTAGCCACGGAGGCAGTCGCTGAAACAAATTCTGGCAGCGATCGCGTCGAACGAATAGAAACTAACCCGCCCCATTAAAACATCTTTGTTCACCAACCGTGAACGTTTCTCGAAACAGTTGGAACGTTCCAGCAGAGCCACCGCTGTACTATGGAAAATCTAGAACGGCGGGAAATGGGCGTCACCGTCTCGGCGGAGCGATTCTACAATCAGCCAGACCAAATACGCGAAGTGGGACGAGTCCGTGGATTAAAGGGGCATAAAACGAAACTGGAGCACGGTGTCCGAGGCGTCGTCTTCCGAGAATCTTGGTGAAACGCGTGTCATTCGTTGGACGGGTTGCGGGCAGCGCGGAAGGGCTCGGATCAATCAGAAGCGTGACCAAATGAAAGCAGCACGTGAAGTGGTTCAGTTCTTGACCGGTAGTCGAAAAGAAGTGGTCCCGCGGAGTGGAGAAGGCAGCAATAAAAAAGGCCCCCGGGGTCCAATCGCGCGGTGTAGCGCGGCCATTGTGCAGGAGCCACGTCCGGTGCTACTGGTAGCGCAAGGTAAGCACACGGCGCACGCTCGAATAAAGTGGCGTGTCCGAATGAGTAATAAGCGTGGCTGGGCGTATCCTGGTTGGTTAGGCTGCCTAACGGCGGTGGGGCCTAATCGGAGCTGCGTGTTACGCGCGAGAGTCTGCTATAGCCGCTTTTTTGCTCCGCTTTCCATCCTCATCACGCTAACTCCGGGATGACGTGCTGCCACCCGTCGATCTCGCTCTTCAACACCGAGCCGTCCACTCGACTAGAGCTCCACTGATCACGTGACTGTACATTCTGGCTTCGGATTGGTCATCGGCTGCTTTTCAACCGACGTTCGAAAAGATCGGAAGGGTTTAAGGGGGTAGGCTCGTTTTTGACGAGACTCTAATAGTCTAGTTAGTTCGCCTAATGAGAGCTCGGTCGCGAGTTCGATAAACTGAGTATTCCGGCAATGGTGGCTCGGATAAATTCCACAGATTTTCGAAAAGATTATTCGAAGATGCTTGAAACGCACTCGTTCGCTATTCAACACTGAGCCACTTGACTCGAGGGCACTTGAAAGAAACCTGAAGCTCATTGTGATTTACTGACGAGAATCTCTGGCACCCATTTCACTCTTCAACTATCCACTTGACTCAAGTGAAACAGCGAAACTGGTCAAATAATTTGAAAATGTTTTTGTATTAACACGTTCGCTACCAGCATTTGTTTCGTTACTTACCTCCCTTGTTCGAAAGTTTTAGTAAATGCAACGTACCCAATTTTGAGTTATTAAAACAGTTTAGCAGAAGAAAGTCACAGATTCTCTGAAAATTATGCATTCTGCTATGACTTTAAATAACGAAGTGGATAAAATTAATTTTACTGTTTTTAAGAGAACTGTCAGATTATGGATGTCATATATTTGTGACGGTGGTAGCGAACAGGTTAACTTTCAATTATTAACACAGTGACACAGGGTTACGAAAGTAGCACGTGAGTTGTACAATTTTGCCAGCCTATTTAAATTATTAACTATTGGGTTGGCAAGAAAGTAATGTCGGAATTTAAGGAGAAATAGAGAGCCCAATTTTTTTATTCAAGCAATGCACTTGAATAAGATATTTTTCCTTTTGTTGGATGATCTTTTGCCTAAAAGAATAAAGAAATTCGGTTTTATTTCACCTTAAAATACCGAAATTACTTTCTTGCCAACCCAATATTTGTCTTGGGTTTAAATATCCAAGAGAATCAACGCGTTGAGCTCAGAGAAGCAGGTTCAAAATTTTGATGGAAGACATTTGGTATGTTAGCAAGGATCTAACTAACGTTTAGGGAATATACTTTTCTAATACTTTCAAAAAAACTGAGTTTACCAGCTATTTCACATATCATTATTTTAAACTAAATTAATTCAATGTAATTTTTACGATATTTTCAAGAATGAACCATTAGATAGTGCTTGTTATTTCAACATTATATGGAATTTCTTTTCCTTTAAATATCTCGAAACAAGAAATATGTGACTTAGACCGCTTTCATAATTATGAGCACATTTGAAGTGTTCCTCGTTTACTACACTTTTGAATAATGCTTTAAAATCTTGATAAAATTATCGATAAAAAAACATCACAAGATATTTTGAAGAAAAAGAAAATTGTCAGAAAATTGTAAGAATTATAAGAATTGGAAGGTGTACTTTTCGATATAATTCTCACAGTGTGTTTTAATTTCCTTCTGAGATCCGGCGATCGTTGGATTAAAAAGGATAAATGTTTCAAGTCACAGCAAATTACATTCGACGTTGCAATTTTGTAACGGTTGAAAACATCCTGAGATAAAGAAACTATAAGATAGATGACGTTCGAAATTAAAACTGCTACTTGGTTTTTATTAATATCCTGTGTAAATTAGCTGTGCACATTGACTTCGTAATTAAGTCCGTTGCCTCCAACCTAATTAATATCCTAGTTCGATCGTACAATCTTCATAAATTACCGGAAGTTGAGTAACTTGTATGTAAACTAGGCGAACTCATAATGATCGATAGCAGAGACGAAGAATCTCGATTAAAATGTATTCGAGCTACTTGACTTTGCTTAGCATGAGAATGTGAGAATTTTTTAGTATTGCCCATAAATCTAAATCGTAATTATCTTCATTATAGTTCGTGTAGTAGATGCTGCTGTTTGTTATCCAAGTTGCTGTCGTGAATTAATTTCTTTTACAATTTTAAGAAACAACATTTTTCATCAATATTTTCTTGAATAAGATAAATCTTAAAACTTTGACCACGTAATGATCGAAAATTAAACAATGTTTTTAAAATATCTAACTTGATTCAAATATTTCCATTCTCCAGATATTTTTGTTCGAAGTTTTCGGTATTTACCTATTCATTGTTCTGTTTTGGACTTGGCTCATTTAGCCCTAAAACTAATTAACCCTTTGCTGTATTTTGACGAGCCAGACTCGTGATGAAGTTTTTTAACAAAGTCTAACAAATCAAATTTGATTCGTTTGTAATTAATATTTAAGCATTACAAAAACGTAGCCACACAAAAAATATAAATTTTCTCTTCTCTTCTACAACATTTTTCGGGATAAAGACGTTCTAATCACTGTAACTCTAAAAGAAAAGGTAAAGGAATATTTTTGTTGAAAAATCATCAGAAAAGTACAAAAAATTTGTTTTAATTTATTTATATGAAGCAAGAGGTGTCGCATTCTCGAAGGATGTAAATCCAGAAAGTGCTCGAAACACAAAAATGGGACTTAAGAGAAAATGCCAGTGAGAAATCGATCGGTCAGAAAACAGCAGCAATGTGAACAGCCAAGAATAGACACACCTGGAGCTTTAAACCGGAATGTCTTGAAAGTGAAAACGTGTGACTTACGTTATTTCGCCTTACAGCCGTACTATAATATATTCCTCCGACCCAGACCGAACGTCTATCATTACCAGCGCCATGACAGCAAATCTTATGCCGACCGGCAAGTTCGTCTGCTCGCGTGTCGCGATGAAGAGGTCAAAGTTAATGTATGATAATGTATGATAATGCGATGTATGTGAAAGCACGCATTTAAGATCGCGTAGCATGTCGAAGGGATCCAGAGGACGAGCCCACGAAAACACTGTTGTCATGTATTAGAATCCTCTCCGTGTTATCGGAGGAAGATCTACGAGTTCTTCGACACGGAATAAAAAGAATTGCGTAAGAATTGTGCGTTTTGAAATCTCGTTGATATTAGGCTGGAACGAAAGTTTTCGTAGCGTTTGTAAATTAAAATTGAAAGCTAAAATTCAGGTATTTATTCATAGATTTATTCAATAACGTATTTTCCATTCCGTCCTATTACTTTCCGCCATTTTCGAGGTAACTTCTCGTGTTATTGACACAACACAAAAATGCAGCATTTGAGAAAAATCAGCTTAAAGAATACTATAAAACTTATATTGAAATAGTTCAAGCTTCTTTTAAATTTCAGGTATTGTTTATAAATTGCGAGATAGAGATGTGACGCTTTTCGTGCGTGTTGGGGCACTTGATACATATTTTTCAATGACGACCTCAAAATTGCCATTTTTTGACATTTTTAAATAGTAAATTGTGAATTGCGTCGTTTTTCTTGCGCGGGTGCGATACGAATAAATACCTTAATTTTATCTTGGATTCTTAATTTGAAAACGCTACGAACTTTCTTTCAAACCCAATAGAATCACGACGCATTGGACGTACACGAAATTTGTCCCTCGAATTAGTCCCCGGTCGTTTCGGAGTTACAACAGAACGGCGAGTGACGTCTCTCTCGGTTGTAAAATACAAGATCGAGCCGTCGCGAAGAATAATGGAGTTGTTTAACCGGGCTCCGACGAGAATACAATTATAGCATTAAGCCGGGGAACCGGCGCATTCGATTTCTTAATCTTGTTAGACACGCGTCCCGCAATTCGATCAACCTGTCGTCTTCTAAGGACCTCGAATGATCCTTCACTCGTGAACGCGAGCACGTTCAACGGAATCGGAGGTCCGCGCTTGTCAGCCGCCTAAAATTATAGTTCGCGTTGGTCTCCGCAACCTGTGTCGTGATTCGCATCACTTACGCACCACATTTCTGTCCCTAACTGACGCAGAATTTCAGGAAAAGTATGTACTGATTTTTTCAGAAATTTATCGGCTATTTTATTATGGATTTTGATCGAAGAAGTGGGTCGTTCAAAGGATTGATTCACCTTTCGAGATTTTTGACATTATCATTTAATTTAATCTTAGTAACTAGTAGATCGCGGATTTTACACGTTTATGCAACAACAACGAATAAATAATATACTAAACCATCAAATGACGAGTACGAAAGATATCAAAAATTCAAAATCTCTGACCAATTGACAGTCGCATGTCGTTGAACATTCAAACGCAAGCTGCCAATAGAAAAAAATGCCGCGAATGTTGCAATTTCAATCGCCCAAATAAATCGTAAACCGTTTCACTGGCATGGAAACGGTAACCAACCAATTCCGCGTCTCTCGCCCACAAAGGGTTACCCATCCCGTTTCGAGCCAGACTCGACAATAACTTTTGCATCAATATTTCCCTGATTCCTAGTATCCTCATAACATCACTAGCGAAGGTACACGCGAAGGACGTCGAATATTTTGAATAATGGTTCAGCAATTTTCAGTGGCGCCTCTCAGAGTCACCATTCGAGTGCTAAAGGTTAAAATTCAAAGACGGCTACGAAAAATATCAAAAATTGAAGATCTCCGACCGACTGATAGGAAAAATGCCGCGAATGTTGCAATTTCAATCAGCTAAATAAATCGTAAACCGTTTCACTGGCAATGAAAGCTCTGGCCAACCAATTCCGCGTTCCTCGCCCACAAAGGGTTACCGTTTCGATCCAGACTCGACAATAACTTTTGCATAAATCTTCCACTGATTCCCAGTGTCTTCATAACACCACTAGCAAAAGTACACGATTGAATGGCACGAGGTCGAAGCAAGTTCTAAAATAAAAGACAGAAAGTCCTTCGGACCGCAAAGGGTTAAAGATCGACACCGGGCAGAGGCTCGCTAACGACTCGGACTATGGATCCGCGACCGCAAGGCCGGTCTTTCATCGGGAAATCCGTTCTCGCGGCGACCGTTGTTGAAGAGGGGCCACCGCGGTTACGCTCGGTCACTTCGCGGGGCAAAACGGAACGAAGGACGGAGGGCGCGGGTGAAGAAGCAGCCAATCAAAGAGAGGACGGTGTGGAGCCAACCGAGAAGCTCGCTCGACGTGCGTGCATCCGTTCTCGTATGTATGGAAGGAATAAAGAAGGGAGCAGTAGCCTTCGTTCGTTCGCCAGTAGCCAACCAAAGAGGAGCTACTGTGAACCGCCCTACCGCTGACTACCGGTTTTCGGCCAGTCGCTACTGAATCTCCATAGACATCCACCAACGGGAACCACACCCTCCTCCTCTGGATCGACTTGGTACTGGGGAGTACTCGCCGGATCAACGAGGAATCCGCCAGGGAAGGGCTAAGATCCTGTACGGGACACATCGCTACCATCCAATGGGAACGCGGACCCTTCGCTGGCGATCACGGAGGTTGCAATGGTGCTCGGAAGGCTGCTGCGGAAGCTCCAGGGTGCGAACCCGGCTAAACTTTCCAACCGCGGGACTTTGGAGAACGTTCGATGGGTCCAGGTCTTCAATTAATTGGAGAACATTTATTATGCTTGGTGTACTTGATTGGGTTCAGAAGTCGATGAAATGTATTCGTGTTTAGGATACTTCTTCTAGTGCAGGGATTATTGATTCTCTTCGCAGTTTTTTATTCATTTGGTTCATTTCGTTTTGCAAATTCATTTAGAGAGTAAGACTCGATTTTTCTAACATTTTTTATATTATCATCTTATACTATTATTGTGTATATGTAATGTACATTATACATGTACTATATATTGTGTCATCTTTTGTACTATCATTCCGATTATTGGTTTTTGAGTTTCGCTTTTTCTGAGGGCAACTAGAAACTGATGGAAGAGTGTACGATTTGTATTTACGAAAAATGATTACGAGTTAATACGTTCATGTATACAAACTTTTATCTTCCATACTATTCGATAATGCTTTTGTTACAAGGATGCTGATCGATAAGAAATGTGTGACCATTCAATTTTCCCAATTTGAACCTTGCCTTATAAAAGTGCCACTGATCTTGAAAAATATTATAGCTAAAGAATAATTGATATTCCATGATAAAAATTTCCAGAAGATTACGAAAATTGTTATTATTTTCTAAAGTCGACGATCAATACATTGAATTTTTAACCCTTAGCACTCGAAAGGTGATTCAGAGTCTCATTAGAGTATTATTAAATATGTTGGTATCTGATCAACTATTAAACATTTAAGTATTGTATGAGGTATTATATCAATTTCGTATCCATAAAATTTAAAAAAATTAATATAGAATGGAATTATTCTAGGTCGGAAGAAATGTTTAATATTCGAGTTAAAATTTCTCCGAGTGCAAAGGGTTAAAACGAAACATAGATTGTTATCAATATACATCTGATCTTTATGCATTTATGAAGAAATTGATTGGAAGGAACATAAAACAGTAAAAGATTTAAAAAATTCAAGAATGTTGTAATGTTGCTTGTAAACGAGCAAAGTCGTTAAGGGATGAAATCAATATTTATGTTATTAAAACCTGTCGTCTCTAACGAGATCAGTTTGTACATAATTTTTCAATCTACTACATCGTTTCCCACGAGATAAAAATGTGAAGGAAGATAGTATTCAGACGTGTACATTATTGGGAAATTTCTAAAGTCTTGCACTCAGTATACAAACGAATACCCTCGCGAGAAACGTCGAAGTACAAAGTTACTGGTCGATCGAGTGGCCATCTCGCCGAAACGCGTCGAGCGGCACACGCATAAGTGCTCCGCGCGAGCGACGAATTAAATTTAAGCTGAAAGTCTTGCCCGGTAGCCAATCAAAGCGAAACAGCTACCGTGTACCGCCCTCCGGAGCGCTACCGGTTTTGGGCCAGTCAACACGAAGGCTGAAGAGGCATCAACGAATGTGGACCACACCTTTTCCCGCCCGCTCGATCCGCGACACAATGAGATATCGCGCGAGAGTCGCGCGATCACTGCGACCGCGTTCACTTTCGTCACCTGACATCGATTCCGAACAATGCCCAACTGAATTCCGCATCGAAACAAGACCATCCGAACCAGCGAACTTTTCGAAAAAAACAGAAAAGATGAAAAACCGAAAATCGCATCTAAACACGAATTTCAACAAAAAATTTCGATATCACATTCCCGAATGAATCGTATAAAATAACCGAGGATCATTCGTGGGATTGGACACACAGAAGACAGTGTGTACACGTTTCGATACAATGCCGAGGAGAAGGCCACGCGGGCAAGATAGAAAAAATCTCGATAGTCAGACTTACCGGTTAGAAATCAGCGGGCAGACGTAATTCCTGGGCCGCTGGTTCTTCAGGGTGTTGGGGTCTAGGCCAGGCGGTGTCAACGGCTCACAAGGAATCCCTCGAATTCGGAACCGAAACTGCGTTGCGTGAATATCGCGTTCGAGCGAAGAAATGTGCCGGGCGAACTGGTTTAGCTCGAAATCGATTCTGAGTGGATCGTGTATCGGGATGCTGTCTTCCGGGCTGACAGGTCTGGACCGTTTGGGTGCGCGGCGTCGACTGAAGCTCCGTTTGCCTGCTCGGTTCGCTGGTAGCCCGAATAGGTAGGCACACCAGAAGACGGTAGGACGCGGTGTGTAACCGCCAAAGGTCTCCTTCGTCGTCGTCGTCTCGCTTCTTCTGGTTGGAGGACCGGGAGACACCTCCCTACCGAACCGACTCACCGATGCCCACAAGCCGTGTCGTTTGTCCGTGTGAGCCTCCTCTCGATTCTACCAGAAACGGTCCAGGATCTTCCTTCCTTGAACGAGGAGCGCGGTCGGCTCTCTCGCTGCCGTGGTGGTGGTTGTTGGTAGTGGTGATGGTGATGGTAATGGTGGTGGTGGTGGTGGTGAAGAGAAGCAGAAGAGTGCGGCGCGGCGCGTCGGAGGATCGCGGAGGTGGAACAGGAGCAGACGAAGGAAAAGGAAGAGAGCGGGTCGAAAAGAAGAGGAAGAGAAGCGCGCGCTGCTCCTTATCCTGCCGTGGTCTTGGCGTCCTTGTCTGGCCAGTCGCCGAATAGCAGCGCGGTTATTCACAAATCCTTCGACAACGCGGCTTCCTGAGCTCCTGGGAGAGTACCCATCCGCCCTCCCCTTGCTCCAACTGTCCCTCAACCTGCTCCCTCTCTTCCACGATCCCTACCACCGGTCCGGTGGGACCGCCCTCGTAACCGTTGCCTCGAAGCATCATCCCTCTTCGAAGACCCTTTTCGCAGCGGTCTTCCCACTCCCAGGCACCTAACCCTCCGCGCGGATTTTTCGTTTTCGCCCTCGTCGGATGCTTGCCCCCCGCGAGGGCGGTAGCCGAGCCAGCGTACAAAGGAGGTAGCCGTCCGAAACCAGCCACCGGGGTCCGCTCGCGTCTCTTGCCACGATTTCTAGCCATTCGATTTTTGCCCTAGCGTCCTGGAAGACCTGGAACCATCCGCGCTGGTACGTTGTTCGACGGTCGACGGACTAGACAGTCGAGGGACTAGGTGGTCTGCGAGAAAATAGCCGAAAAAGATGTAGCCGAGACGATCGCCCACGCGAGGAAGCGGATCAAGTGGATCGATTCTCGGAAGAAGATCCGCGGGAGCGGTGATCTCTTTGTCTTTATCGGGGCCTCTCCGAGGCCAGAAAAAGTGATGCTGACGAAGGTGTGGGAGGAAGCGGAGGTGGAAGGAGCGTGCAAGAACGAAAGAGCGGGGGCCACACGATGCCGCGGGGGTTCCCAGGGCACGTGGGAAATGCACAGTAGTCGATGTCAATCCCCCCACCACGGGCCACAGCGTCCTGGGTCCTGTCGGGCCGCGTAGTGGGGCCCGCCGGACCCGAGAGCCATCGCCAGCGTCCCGGGCACCGCCCAGCGAGATCTCGCGGTATCGCTTCATTGGACGATTCAATGGACTATCGCCTCCTTCGCGAGCCACCGGGATGATCGAGTGGTGGAAAAATTCCACGGGAAAGGCCCCGGTCTGCGGCGCGCTGCGATCCGGACGAAAGACCGGGCCCCGAGAAGACCAGTGAGCGATCGGCAACAAAGAGGACGCCGGTGTACCGCTCGGAATCCGATGTAGCCACCGGGCTGCGCGCAGCGCCGAAAGATCCAGCCGGATGAAGATGACCACGATGATCGGGGAAATGTTTCCAGGGCCTCGGTCGATCATGCCGATCGGAACACGCTCCGGCGATGATTCTCCCGATAGGCATTCTTTTTTACGGGTCACGCGAAAACGACCGCGTGACTAAGATGGCTGCGGAGCCGGCTCTAAAGGATTCTACCTTCCTTTTGACGGTTCCTTCTACGGTATTTGGAAATTGATGACGACGATTCCGCCGCTGACGCGCCGAGTTTCGCTGGAAACGATGACTTGTGCACGGCTCGAAGAAAGCGTCGAAGCTTTCTGTCCGGAGAAAATTATCTTCCTCGGAGGAAACTAATGTGACGGACTCGTAGCCATTTTTTTGGACTGTTGTTAGCGTTGAATTGACTCTTGAGTCGGTGTCTATCACAATTACACGGGCGCGTTGAATTAGCTGATACAATATTTTTATCTCTAACCTTTAACTGATTAATAGACTGCGGATGTTTGGGCAATTATTAATTTGTGGAGATAAATTTTAAAAAATCGGAATTAAATAGAATCTTAGTGTCAGTGGCAATGGCCTTTGTAGGTACAAAATTGATAATAGTGTTCTAATATTTTTTGAAAATTTTTATACGCTATAAAATAAATAAAGATGCGCAGTCTACTTCAAAAGTAAAGTGCAGCGATACGTCTAGTTTTCAGTTAGAAGGAAGCTATGTATGATAAAAGATTTGTGCCACACGCTTTATTAAAATAAATCCTGTGATAAATGAGAAATTGTCATACACTCTAACTGCTGATAAACAATTGAACATAGGCGTAGGGAGCAATAACTCTACTCGTCATTGTTTTGATTTATATTTATGAATGAAGAATCAAGTCTTTTAGGGACGGAAACTCGACCAGGAATAGAAATGAAAAGTGCAAACTAGATGAACCGATAGAAAATGCACAGGTCCAACGAAAGTGACAGGTAACGCGTCGGTGATAAGGATGTTTGTGGAGGACACATTATCGGGAACTGGGTAAACACAGATTTTGAAGATAATGTCCGAGATGTTAATACACAGAATCAGGGAGACGCGAGAAATAGAAATTGTAAACACTCTATTGTCCATAATGTGATACTGTAGTTAATACATTACCTACTTAGTTCATAATTTTTAAAAATTGATGGTCCATGGTTAAGGAGTTGTTAATGGAATTTTTATCAGCAACAGCAATTTTAATTGTAAACCAATAAGTCATCTGCAGTAATGTCGTCTAATTTCGTTTGCGATTGTAATGTAAAAGAAAATAACTAAGCATCCTTCTGGTACGGCACAATTATTTACCTTTAGCATCATTATTTACAAAATTGTTCACATTATTAAATATGTTGATATCTAACCAATTACTCAACAGTTAAGTATCGTATGAGGTATTAATATCAATTTCATATCCGTAAAACGAAAAAAATCATATAGAATGGAATTATTCTAGGTCGGAAGAAATGTTTAATTTTCGAGTCAAAGTGTTGAAATAGCTCCGATCGCAAACGGTTCAAAAATTAATAGGCTTTCGGTAGGTAAAGTAAAATGCAATTCTTCAGTAGGGAACATAATTTAATATAAAATAATAAATATAAATATAAATATACAAAAAATAATAAAAAGGTTGAAAGGATTGGAGAACTGATTGAACTGATGAAAGGATGAAACCAACTATTCGATCCCAGTTTCCCATAACTGATGCAAAAAAAAATTCGAGAATATTAATTTCTTAATCTCAGCTTATTAAAATTATAGGAAAAACAATATCGCTTCTATTTGGCTGTTGTTCTTTCTAAATTATGTAAACAATTTATATTTTTAATATAAAAATCCGCAGTCTAGTAATAAATGGCAGCGAAATAAAAATGCAATTCTTTAGCAGTGATCCTAATCTAATAAAAAATAATAAATTTAAAATAACAAAATGATAAAAAGGTTGAAAGGATTGGAGAACTGATTGAACTGATGAAAGGATGAAAGAAACTATTCGATCCCAGTTTCCCGTAACTGAAGCAAAAAATAATTTGGAAAGCAGCGTCCAGTTGCCGAGGAATTTGAACTAATTTATTCCAGCTTGGTCGTACAGTAAATCAATGCGTGTAATAAATGGCAGCGAAGATCGGTCGACGTTTTCTCAAATCTCTTGACTGGTTGCGCAGCGATGATCCCTGGACATTACGCAATCGCCGGCTCAGAAAGACACCGAACAACTTACCTTATGTGTCGTTAGTGACGATATGGCGAGTATTACGTAAAGTTAAAATCAGCTCGGGAACGTAGATTTGATTGTACGAGCGGTCCATGTTCGCCTTTGATGCTAAGTAGTATGAGTCTAATGATCAGACGAAGGAGAAAGGAGAATAAGAATTTGCGTTCCGCGACGTTAGGGATACGAACCACTTGTTACATGGAAAACGTAGCAACGCGGAAATAATGAACTGATTAATCGGCTTCCACAAATTAGGTTCTCCACCTTTGTGATAGTATAGTCTTTTCGGATTTCGATATAGTAGAAACGTGTGTTGTCCAACCATGTCGCCATTAATTGTCTCAGTTAGAACTGATGTATTGTGCAAGCTATTTAACGTTTATTCAGTAACAACACCATTTGTTTTTAGCATAATAGGTATACGGACAGAGGTATTGTATAATCAAAAGAGAATCAATTTAACACGTTGGATGCCATGCTGGTCATCGGTGACCGGACACCATTGTGTTTAAGAGTAATCATCGTAAAATGAGTGGCATTGAACACTAATTTATAAACAGTAATAATGAATCATTTATTACAATTATAATTAAATAAATTGAACTTGTGTGAAGCACACAAAATGAGCATGAGATTCAACCCGAGTGCCAGAAAAATAGAAATAAATAAATTGGTACGAATTCCTCCCGGTGAGAATGTTGGAGGTACATACTATTACTAGACAGCGAATTTTATGTGTTTATGACAAAAATGAGTAGGTGTAATTTAAAACATTAAGGACGTTTAGACGAATTTAAGAATACTTTTATATTACTTTCAACCTATTGAACATATTAGATGATTGCGTAAGTTGCATAAGTAAAAAGAAAATTATGTAGTCACCATACTTTACATATAATAACGATTTAATAATATTATATATTTAATAATAAATGATTAATAAAACTGTATTCTTTAAAATGAATAGGCTTCCGGTAGGTAAAGTGTTAAAATACTGTTTCATCAATTTCTCTAAAATAAGGAATTGTTAGGGGTGTGCGAGATCCCGTCGCGTCGGGACGGGAATTTCTCGCGAGATCGGGACGAAATCTCGAAAATATGTGGGTTATCCAAAAATTTTCTCGAGAAATTCCCGTCCCGACGGGATCTCGCACACCCCTAGGAATTGTAAGTTACCTAGTTCTTACATTCAGGGGCGGCGATATCTTGTAATTTTGTCGCGGGGCGTACGAGTTCGCTAGGGTCTTGATTTCGATGCCGGATCGGCCGAAGAATGCAGAAAAATGGCGGTATGGTTCGATTCCAGTCCCGACAGAAAAATTCACACGCGCCGTCCAATGAGACTGCCCGGACTCGGCTCGAAAGCGATATCATTAAACAATACCGACCAATATCGAGCAAGATTAATCGCGCTTAGCCGGTAATCATACGTTAAACGTAGCTGCACGGGCTGATTATATGCTATCACTAACATCTACATCCGCGGCACCGAAAAATGTTTCGAAGCTGCGGCAGGACCCGGGACCCTCTTCGATGTCGAAGCCCCGGATCTACCTGCTAATTCGACGTGGACCTGTCTCGTGATCGTTCCTCGTTATCTCTACCCACGGGCGGAGGCGATGGCGTTCACAATATCGTGTGGCTAGGACCTAATCTATCGGCCGCGCGGAGGAGGGGGGACGTAGGTCGAAACGAGGTGGGCACCTTTCTTCGTGGCACAGAGACGTGACAATATTTGTCGCGGCCAGGCGATAGCGAGGACGCGCGCTATTTGCCCTGGTAACATTCCCCATGGGATGCCGTCTGTTTGCCGAGGCTTTGTTTCCGCCAGTTTCCGTTTCCTGCGCCAACACGGCGGCCTCTTTGTGATCTATCCGCTCACCGAATACGCCTCTTCCTGCAGCGGATCGGGCTTTCGATTTTTGTCTCTCCGGACAATGAGAATTCCGTGGACCAGCCTGAATCATGTCGCGAGCTTCGACTACGTCGACGTCCTCTTACTAGGATGACTCACTGTTCCAACCCTTTGGCAACTGGCCGAGCTTCTTGGATTGGAATCGTTAGCTCCGGGGAAATGAGACCATCTTGCGCAGACTCGCTGTGGTCCGGGCGGTCGATCTAGCAGTTCATTAGGATTTTAGCACTGTTTGGAGGTTTAAGGTGTAACAATGTTGATCGTTGGATTCGTTGTGACATCAGATACAATATTATGAAGGCAAAAATATACTGGGCGAGGCACGTAGGACTTGCATCGAAAATATCTCCGTTGTTTTTAGTAATACAGTAAAAGCTCCTTCGTTGTCCAAAGGCCGGGGGTTTGAGCGGACAACGACCGTGCCCGGACACTATTTTTGATTTATGACTGCGTCTTTAGTGAAACGGCTAGTTAAATGACAAAAAAAAGCATTCGCAGTCAAAAGCAGTCAACTGTCCGGCTTTAAAAAACTCCTTCTTTCCTTGCCATATTCCTTTCCTATTGTTCTCCGTTCTGCGCGGGTCTAGACAGTCCTGGGACACATCTGGCGACCAGATCACGCAGGCCTAATCCTCTCGTTGACACGCAGTGGAGTGGGTAGGCACTGGACAACGATCGTGCCCACGATTCAGGACAACGAAGGAGCGATTACTGTACAAGGAAATGTTCCAGGCAGAAAACAATGTAGGTCGTTGGATTCGTTGTGACATCGGCTACAATATTATGAAGGCAAAAATATACTGGGCGACCTTGATTTTTTGTTGAAAATCGATTTTTTTAATTTACAAAAATTGCAATTTCTTGTCGTTTAAATACTGATTAACTTTGGTACGAAATACTTTTCTGTCCGACCATCTGAAGGGGCTGAAGAATCGTGGGGACTTATTTGTGCCGCTCGCTGTATATTTGACGAAAACTATAAAAAGTTGACACATTTAAAAATGTTTTAATGAAAGTTTTCGTCGTAAGTGCGAATGTGGTCGTAAGTCAAGAAGTTACCGTACAATGCTTACGATCCTATCTTCAATCTTAATCGTTTGCACTCGGTTGTCCCCTCTGAGGCACCACTAAAATGGCTGTACCATTATTCAAAGTATTGCGTGCATTATTAAATATATCGGTATCTAATCAATTACTAAACATTTCGGTATTGCATGAGGTATTATACCAATTTCATATCGATAAAATTTCAAAAATCATAGGGAATAGAAATATAGATCCGAAGAAATGTTGAATTTTCCAGTGAAAATAGCTCCGAGTGCAAAGGGTTAATTTACACATGTAAATTTCCTTTCAAATAGATTTGATTTCAACGTCAACCAGTGATTGTCGCGTGCTCTTTTTATATGTGTGGGAAAACATTATATTGATGCTAGCATTATGTGATATTTGGTGAAAACGCGCTAATAGAATAAAAATTATTCAAATTTTGTGTAATGTCCCGTTAAACATCATCAATGATATTAATTCAACGCATCGCAGTTATTTAGTGTTTATCGTGGTGAAAATAAATGATACATTTCTGAAGTCGTCCGTTCGGTACAGTAGTTGAACGTGAATCCGAAAGCGTTGTCGGACACGGCAGTAATAAGTGTCTCCAGGAATGGCGGTCACATCAAAGCACCACTCGCGTTCTTGGTTGGCGTGAAGTCGCGAGCCGAAGATACGCGGACGCGCCCAATGGGAACACGTTTGTATGCACACGTCTGCGCTACGTCGCTTAATGGTTCTTTCACAATTGGCCGTGTCGCAATCACGTGGATCTTTTTTACAAGCCCCGATTTTATGATCGGAATCAGCAAGCAACCATTTCTACGCGGCCAAATTCCACCTTCAATTACCCGCGCCATTTTATTAAACTGCGGATCTTCATGCAAAAGAAAAATGTATTGCATTCATTGCGAGAAGCAGGAATAACATAAAAATTGATTTCACCCCTTAACGACTTTGTTACGTTAAAAACAACATTGGAACATTCTTGAATTTTTTAAATCTTTTACCGTTTCATATTTTGCCCAACCAATTTCTTCATAAATGCATAAAGATTCGCAGTCTGGTGATTATTCAAACAACAATAATTTCCCTCCTAAATCTATCTGATGTAATCTATTCTTCATATAACCATTTTTAATCTTACATTAAAGCAATCCATTTTTTTAAAATGACAATCTTACATTGTAGAAAGTACAGCTACCCTGAATTCCCCTCATTTCTGTGTGAATTATGTTTGAAAATTACTAATGTTTATTCAGCAGCAGATCAATTTCGTTTCGTCCAATAATTTAATTATTATATTATTGCTTAACGAAAGACAAGCAGAAAGATATCTTATGTGTATTGCTATTTGCATATCTATTACATATTTTACTGGAAAATCACTGTGCGCGTTACAAACAAATTAATCTGAAAATTAAGTTGATGTATCCATACCGAATGCATAAACAATTTCGTAGATTTCGTTTTACATTTGGTTTTCTGAAAGCATCGCTGGGGAAAAGAAAATTTTCCATTTAAACTTTTTGAAATTCGTCTGTAAAAGTGATGAGATTGGGATCGATATTCACAGTCCATTCTCAAAGTAATTGATTACTGAATGACTCACGATTTCAGCGAGAAGAGGATTCATAAAATGCTTCTATTTATGTCAATATTTCCGTGATGTTTTAAAATAAATTATATGAAGATTTACATTCTAAAGAAATTTCTGTTTTTATCGGAGCACGATACTCTCGATAATTCCTCGCGTAATACATTTTTAATCTGCAATCGGCTGTTACCAAAGTATAATTCCGTATTTGCGGCATTTTATTGCCTATCGTTATCATTTGCAGTTGTTAACATGTAGATAAAGAGTCTTACCTGCAAAATATTCGCTGATTATTATCCAGCTCGGGATTGTTGAGTCACAGCTTATTCCATTTTCTTAAAAAGCTATGATAATATCCTCCTAAGTCGAATAAATGTATAAATTTGTAAATATTATACTTTAAACTTCAATCACGAGATTTCAATGGTAACAATTAGAAACTATAGTAATTAAAACGATTATCGTTTATGGACGTCAAATTTTTGTACAGTGTTAATGGTACATATGTATTATTAGAATGAAGTGATAAAATTGTTACTAGTTGAACGTAAACTCTAATTATTAGACAATACATACTTACGCAAATTTATGTATTCGTGAATCAATTTGCCCACGAAAAATTTCTAAATATATTAATAATGCAGTTTAACAATTACTCTGGATTTTATACATTTCTGACAAGAATGAATAGGTGCAATTCAGAACAGTGAAATAAATTTATTGTTTAATGCATCAAATCAATTTTAATACAAATTTTATTCCTTGCAAATCTGTTTTGTTCCTTAATTTAACGAATACAGGGTCTGTCTTTGTTCAGGTATAGAACTTAATTTTTGTACTAACACATTCAAATAAAATAAATATTATTAGAACTTTTAGAATGCGCAAAGGGATTAAACAATTAAAGAATTTTTATACTAGAACATTTAAATAAAATAAATTCTATTAGGATATTTAGGATCCAAAAGGATTAATGAATTTTCATCTTGATACATTCGAATAAAATTAATTTTATTAGGATTTTTAGGATGCAAAAGGATTAAAGTGCTTTCATACTAATAGATTCAAATAAAACAAATTTTATTAGGATGCAAAAGGAAAAGTAGCAATCACTATAAGAACTTTTACCTCTCCACTTTCGGTTGTATTAATTATATTGATTTTGCGAGATTTTTGGGGGTTCGTATTGGACAATGAACGAGATAATGGACCATTCCTTAGGCAAATTCCTAAATGGAGGAGAAGAAGGGCTAAACGCGGAAACAGTGCTATGAACGACGCTTAATCGAGAGTCCACAGAAAGCCACCACGAACAGTTCGCTGGCATAATGGGCATAGGACGAACCCGACAAGAATCGTGGACTAAGGCCGCACCTTGTGCTGGCCACATAAGTATGCAACGTGCACACGTTATAATGCTACGCCCGCAAACGTACCAGGGAACTAAGGTTATTGCGACCACCGTAGCGACCCATGGAGCTCTGCTTTCACTGACGATCTTCCACCCTCGTTCACACGGCCGCCGATTCGAACTCTAAACCTCTCTCGATCGTCACTCGAACCTTCGAAGAAAGTGCAGAAAATTACTTCCTTCTTCCCCGGAAACCGACAAAGTTATAACACTTTTCAATGGGTTCCGTTTAAAACGTGACACCATTTTGAGAAAATTGTTTTCCAAATGCTCGTTAAACAGATAACGTAAAACTCTTGAAAGTAAGCGTTTTACTAGGTTCATGCAAAAATTCGTCTTTCAATGGACAAGAGTTATGTAGAAATGTTCTTTCTTTTTTTAATCGGTTGAAAATAATATGTAGAGGTTGTGTAATAAATTCCCGCGGTTTTTGTATTTTATTTCTTCCCCCCAATTTTGTGTTTTGTTAGGTAAAGTATATATGTATATGCATTCGCAAGTCTTGCTCTACAAACCTACCTGTTTCAATTTTTCGAATTAATCAAGTTTAATCGATTTTCAGGCTTTTTCGATAGAAGTTCCAGGAGGCAGAAAAATTCATTTTCGACGTCTGCTCGACATCTCACTCAAGTTGTGTGACACCCAAGCTACAAGTTTTTGAGTAAAGTCCATGGAGTGAAGATGGTTAGCGATGGTAAGTGTGATAGACCAAATTTAAAATACAAAAAACGCGGGAATTTATTACACAACCCAATACATAAAAATTCCTAAAAAGTAGTTTCCTAAGAATTATTCTCATAATAAAATCTTTGTAATAGGATTATTGTAGGGGGGAATATAAATAGTTTCATCATTGTTCACATTCACTAAAAAGAATTGTTGATAAAAATTCAATTTCTGGGTAAAGAATGACCCGCAAAATGGCGGCGCGATTGTTAACAACAGGTAAAAGTAGACTTGCATCACCTGAGATTTGTGTATGCAAATTTCCCCGAAGCGGCTTAACGAGAGATAAGGAGCCCAGGTGTGTCTTGTATTTGCTGATTGAAGGAACGCTTTTGTTGGACCGTCCAGATACGGATAGAGAGTGACAACTTAGATACCGCGCAACGCGTTTAATTTGGATTTTCATACTCACCTTTCCGTGGAAAAACTCCGTTATCAATAATCGCAGCTAACACTTGCGACCGACAGACTTAGTTTAGAGTAGCTCCGACAAAGATATAGATAAATACTTGCAAACATAGAGATTTCTTACAATTCCTCGTGTCTACCATGAAGATTATCCGAGGGTTAAAATTACTCGTTTCACATCTTTCTATTTCACAATTATGTAAACTGTATAGTGAGGATTTCTGGAGGGAATTTTTCATCCTTCTATTTTACAATTATTTATAATAAGGATTTCTCGATTAAATTTCACGTCTTACTATCTTACAATTATATAAACTATACATATATAATAAAGAATTCCTGGAGGGAATTTTACATCCTTCTATCTTACAATTATTTAGACTATATAATAAGGATTTTTATTCTAGGGATTCGTTCTAGAAATTCTAGGGAAATCCTTTTAATAACAATGGCTGATTGCAGGTTTCGTTATTCACGTGTTTAGCTTCCTTAAATAATTAATTTTCCAATGCTCATATATTCTTCTCTCTTAAAAATTCACGTTTTATATTCCAGTCCAATTTTTTGAATTCTTTAAAGATATAATAAGTTCTTTAATTGCAAATGGTCAATGAACAATGAAAGTAGATTAATGTTTCCGCAAGTTCATTAATGTTTCCGCAAGTTCATTAATGTTTCTGCAAGTAAATTAATGTTTCTGCAAGTACATTAATGTTCCTGCAAGTACATTAATGTTTCTGCAAGTTAATTGAAAATTATAGTGTTGAAAGTTCTTAAAATTTGTAAAATGTATATTTACCAAAAATTATAATATTTTATCGTTTACAAAACAGACAAATTCAATGTTACATATTTTACGAAGAAGAAAGCTTGTGTTTTTGAGATAATTATGGATTGAGATGTTTTGGTACAGTTTTTGGAATGCATTTTAGCGAATAAAATGTAGCTGAGACACTTTACTGTGCAAATTTGAGAGGCAACAGTCCCGGTAGAATATCCGGTGACTCGACAGCGATGTTTACCATGAGTATCTCCTGTTACTTCCTAATGTCGTGTTATTTTCTCGAATACAAACAGCATCTCGGTATTTCGACATCGGTATGTACATGAATCTCTCGGTAAACGCGGTTTCCGTGCAATTTCCTTGTCGGAGCAAATCTGGTTTCGCGGGAACATGGCAATGCATTCGATGATTCGCTAATCAGACGCGAGGTACAAGTTGTAAATGACGTAATTGAATCCGCGGTGGAAGATTATACGCTTTGATAGTAGTCACTGTATACCGCAACGTCAATAAAAATTTCCACTTCAAAATTTTCAATGCTAGAGGATTTCCATCGAGGTATAAATTTAGCACAACCGATGTGGTTTTAATTATTGCGGATCTTTATGCAAAATAAAAATTGTCTGCATCGATTGCATATCTTGAAACTAACTCGAATGTTAATTTTTCCCTTAATGATATTAACAGAGGAGAAACCACATTATTATATTGAAATCTTCAATTTTTTAAATTCTTCAACAAAATTGTTGAAAATTATCTCAAAATAATTTACGAAATAATTAACGAACCTCCAATGCGAAAGATTAAACATCTGAATTGAAAATGAAGTTACCAAATTGTGGGAGTCTCAAATTAATTTATACATCTAATAATTAAGTTGTAACTAATCAATAGACTGCGGATCTTTATGCAAAATAAAAATTGTCTGCGTCGATTGCAAGAAATAGAAACCAAATAGAATGCTATTTCCTCCCTTAATAATTTTAATAGATGAGAAATCATGTGTTGACATCTTCAGTTTTCAAAAGCTGCAGAGCAAATTCTCAGAACTAAATTATTAGATTACGTTATTGAGGTTGAGTTGTTGGTTTCTGATTGAAGATTCTGCTGCTCTTGAACGATCTACTAAGAAATCCTCAGTTATGGGCCAACACCTCCAAAAATTATGGAACAGTGGCCGATAGATAACGTGTTACAATTGACCGAATTGGCCAATTGGCCTTTCCGCTCATGAACAGAGAAGAAGCTGCAGAGCGCTGACAACGCTGGAACAATATTTGACATTTCCGATTTTTCCTAAATTCTCGGATCACTGTTCTGCAGGTTCTCTGCGGTTGCATGGCGGTGCACTGTGCTGTTCGTTTTACGAGCGGTTCGCAGCCGACTTTATAGTAGGAGAAACGACTAAGAATAGACAAATAATCTATTCCGACGACACACGTCGTTGCACGGCATGATAAGTCCTGTATCGTCCCGCTCGTTGTTCCACTCGTTCGGTGTTGCGCGCCGGCGGCGGCGAGTTCCTGTGAAAATTTCGGCGTAACTCAAAAGCTGAAGTCAAACATGGGCGTGTTTCACGAGGTGTCTCGGTAAATCCGGTAAAGCGCCGAAGGCAAATCCCTCTTCCGTCAGCGGCGCGCGACAAGCTAAATGCTCGGCAACGCGTGTGCGGGCCACATACACTCCCGGACAAAAAGATAGCACCTCTCCTACAGTTTTTTTTAAAGCTTCTCAGTAAAAACTGGTAGAACTCCATGTCGTTGCTAGTTTTCGGCGTGTTTGTATGGATCAGCTTGCTGCATATGAAATGCAATGATTATGAAGAAATTGGGGATTTGTATGCATTTATAGCAAAATTGAGTAGATGAAATTCAACATTGTAGGGAAATTTTAAAATTTCAAGGTGTATGTATATGCTGTGTGGATTCCTCCTCTATTAAATTATTAACCCTCATCCGTCCCTCATTTCGCGAACTGAATCTGTCCCTCGGTGTCAAATTGACACAGTGGTACAAAAAATCGATAAAATGACAAGTCAAACAGTTACTTTTCGTTGTTTTTTTCCTTGAAATTGATGAGTTAACATTTACATTTTAGGTTTTTGCAGTTGTATGTTTCGCATTAAAAAAATAAAAGTCACCAAGTTTCGAACGAATTTACCTACAAATAACAGAACAGTGAAAATTATTTCGGGAAAACTGTGTCAAATTGACACGAGGGACGGATGAGGGTTAAGGGGAGAAATAACATTCTGTTTGGTTTCTATCCCTTGCAATCGATACAGACAATTTTTATTCTGCATGAAAAAGATCCGCAGTCGAATTATGAAAATGCAAATGTAATGGAAGCAGGCTACAGATTTACTAGACATCATTTCAACCGTTTGCATTCGGAGCTATTTTAACTCGAAAATTAACCCTAACCGTACCGAGCACAAAATGCGACTGCTATGCATTGTTTTATAAAAAAATGACAAGACTGAATTCATTTAAATTCCTTGCAATTTTTAGAACACTACGTGCTTGAATGAAGAAATTCATTTAATAATCTCTAATGAAATTATCCTTGTCATATCCTTGTAAATATGACACCGTCATTTATTCATTTCTTCCGAACTACAATAATTTCATTGTGTATGATTTTTTTAATTGATTAGGTACCAACATGTTTAATAATGTAAACAATATCTTGAATTATGGTGTAGCATGTTTCAGTGGTGACTCTGAGTTACCACTCGAAAGCTAAGGGTTAACATGTTATCTACCGGCGACTATTCATCATTTCTAAAGGTGTATATGTGGACCATAGCTAAGGATTTCTTAGTAGATCGGTCAATAGCAATAGAAACTTCAATCATAAACCAACAACTTCCCTGGACTACTCGATAGCTTACCAAATAAGAAACCGTTCATTGTGTAGGACGAGAATTTTGAAAATCCAGTTACAATCATAGTATTCTAGATCTCTAAACTTCAAAATACGGAGAGATACCTAAACTTGCAATAAGAACTTCATCATAAGATTTTTATTTTGGTTTAAATATATTATATGTATAATAATCATTATGTAATAATATATAATTGAAATTGTACAATAGAATTCTTAAAAATAATTATAAATGTATATTTCCTTATTCATTCCTCCGAATGAAAATTCAACCATTTTCTGCTTCTAATTTTAGAAGCATTTTTAGTTTAGCATTTGTAAATGTATTTTCGTAATTATTTTTGTATAAGATTGTTACTGTACACTGTACCTCCGCGTAGAGGAATGCGAGTCTGTTCTCTGACAAGGAAGAGCTTAAACGATACACATATTGTTAAACTTTATATTTTGTAATTAATTGTTATAAAATAATTTCTTCTAACTATTGTTTTCATTCCGTGATTGATAGAGACAGACATTTTTATCTGTTTATTATAAAAATCCTATGATACGAGTATAACAATCGGTAATAATAATTTTATCACCATCCTATGTATAAGATTCCTATAATTGTATCAACATCCAACAAATAAGTTTCCTATTATTTGATCAATATCCACTAAAGAAGATACCTGTTATGTGATCAGCATCCAATACAGAAGGTACCTGTAATATGATCAACATAGAATACATAAGTTTCCTATAATTTGATCTACATCCAATCAACAAGTTTCCTATAATTTGATCAACATCCAGTAAAAAGGTTCCTATAATTTGATCAACATCCAATCAATAAGTTTCTTATAATTTGATCAACATCCAATAAAGAAGGTACCTATTACATGGTCAACATACAATAAATAAGTTTCCAATAATTCGATCAACATCCAATCAATAAGTTTCCTATAATTTGATCAACATTCAGTAAAGAGGCTTCCCATAATTTGATCAACATCCAATCAATAAGTTTCCTATAATTGGATCAACATCCAGTAAAGTAGGTTCCTATAATTGGATCAACATCCAGTAAAGAAGGTTCCTATCATATGACCAACAAATAATCACAGACGAGTATAGGTGTAGACCAATCACTAAATGTATTTTTCTGTCTCACCACAGACGAGGTAGAAGAGGAATTTCTTTGTCTTACGACCGCATACGGAGCACCAGAGCCTTACCATTTCTGTGTCACATCCTACCATATCGGCGAAATTGTTGACAATGCCATTCGTGATGGGTGTCGCGAAATTATTAAAAATGCCATTTGTATGGCTTACGTGAAATTCTGATCAACTCCATATTATGCTATGGCTCTGGAAAGGGATTTTTAGTTCTATAATGCGTTGTATTTTATATAATCGTAAATGAGAAATTAAAATTTGTACGCAATTTTTCACACCCCACATGTACTTACCAATCCAAAATTGTTTTGTATATATATTAATAAATGAAGGTGTAATTTTATTGGTGAAAAATAAAGAATATTAGTTACCACAGTCGATGTGTTCTTATTTTCCCACCCTCAAAAACAATTGAATGTCACAACTGACTCGGCGAAAATTTTTCGAGCGTCTGACTTGACGTTGACTTGTACTACTGAAATTCGTGCCACCTCCTTTGACATCATGTTCTCCTAATACAAAGTTCAATTTCCGGGGTTTTCGAAAATTTTCCGAAAATTTCGACCGTCTGACTTGTCGTTGAGTTGTACTACTGAATTTTCGAAAATTTTTCGAGCGTCTGACTTGACGTTGACTTGTACTACTGAAATTCGTGCCACCTCCTTTGACATCATGTTCTCCTAATACAAAGTTCAATTTCCGGGGTTTTCGAAAATTTTCCGAAAATTTCGACCGTCTGACTTGTCGTTGAGTTGTACTACTGAATTTTCGAAAATTTTTCGAGCGTCTGACTTGACGTTGACTTGTACTACTGAAATTCGTGCCACCTCCTTTGACATCATGTTCTCCTAATACAAAGTTCAATTTCCGGGGTTTTCGAAAATTTTCCGAAAATTTCGACCGTCTGGCTTGTCGTTGAGTTGTACTACTGAATTTTCGAAAATTTTTCGAGCGTCTGACTTGACGTTGACTTGTACTACTGAAATTCGTGCCACCTCCTTTGACATCATGTTCTCCTAATACAAAGTTCAATTTCCGGGGTTTTCGAAAATTTTCCGAAAATTTCGACCGTCTGGCTTGTCGTTGAGTTGTACTACTGAATTTTCGAAAATTTTTCGAGCGTCTGACTTGACGTTGACTTGTACTACTGAAATTCGTGCCACCTCCTTTGACATCATGTTCTCCTAATACAAAGTTCAATTTCCGGGGTTTTCGAAAATTTTCCGAAAATTTCGACCGTCTGACTTGTCGTTGAGTTGTACTACTGAATTTTCGAAAATTTTTCGAGCGTCTGACTTGACGTTGACTTGTACTACTGAATTTCGTGCCACCTCTTTCGATATCATGTTCTCCTAATACAAAGTTCAATTTTCGAAAATGTTCCGAAAATCCCGAAAATTGAACTTTGTATTAGGAGAACATGATATCGAAAGAGGTGGCACGAAATTCAGTAGTACAAGTCAACGTCAAGTCAGACGCCCGAAAAATTTTCGAAAATTCAGTAGTACAACTCAACGACAAGTCAGACGGTCGAAATTTTCGGAAAATTTTCGAAAACCCCGGAAATTGAACTTTGTATTAGGAGAACATGATGTCAAAGGAGGTGGCACGAATTTCAGTAGTACAAGTCAACGTCAAGTCAGACGCTCGAAAAATTTTCGAAAATTCAGTAGTACAACTCAACGACAAGTCAGACGGTCGAAATTTTCGGAAAATTTTCGAAAACCCCGGAAATTGAACTTTGTATTAGGAGAACATGATAGCGAAGGAGGTGGCACGAATTTCAGTAGTACAAGTCAACGTCAAGTCAGACGCTCGAAAAATTTTCGAAAATTCAGTAGTACAACTCAACGACAAGTCAGACGGTCGAAATTTTCGGAAAATTTTCGAAAACCCCGGAAATTGAACTTTGTATTAGGAGAACATGATAGCGAAGGAGGTGGCACGGAATCCAGTAGTACATCTCAACCACAAGTGGGGCGTTTGGGAAAAGATTGGGGATTCAATAAATATATTCACAGGCACGTTTGTTTACTACACTCTCTTTATTTGTTCATTCTATATTCATACATAAAATGATTGTTTTGTGTACATGTACATAACTTATATTCTAAACATTTATAACAAGAATGTCGCGTTGATCCGTGAGACTCGGCACACCGTCAGACTTCTACTGCTACACTACAGTACCTGGGTTGTGCTGCAGAAGCCGATGGATAAATCTGCTGACACCGTTTGGCGCAACTGTCGTGCAGCGCGTTTGGATCGACGGGTTCTTGTCCCTGAGGCTGTGTAACAGAAAGAACGAATTCATTAATTTCAATCGACCAACCCTCAAAGACTAAATCCGAATTAATAGGAAATAAACTAGACTTCTATTTCACGATAAAACATAAATAACAAATTCGATTAAATTGAATCGATCGTCGTGACACAAGAGGAAATTATCGCGAGAGGCAATCGGTGAAAAATAAAAGATTCATTCAAACACAGAATTAATTTTAAAAATAATGAAAATCCAAATAAATAATCTTGATACGTATCGGGAGGGTGAAAGAAGAAAACGCTACTCACCACGTAGGTAAGTGTGACCGTATGGCGTCGTACACTAGTACACTTTCTGCGTCTCGATAATAAATGTCGCGGTTGAATCGGTTACTCACGGAAAGTCATGTCCGTTCAGTTTCACTTCCATGATAGTAATGACACCGCGGCCAAACCGTTGGGTTCGCAAGAGTCGCAGATATGGCACGGCGGTGGGGTGGCTACCGTTCCGAATTTTCATTGGCGGAGAGGGGCGAGAGACCCGAACAGGGTTCCCGAGATCGACGACTGTAGCGAGCTTAGACCATATATACTTATAGACCCGGCATAGGTATAGTATGTGCATACGATGTCGTGTTCCAAGATTAAAGAGTATCTGGTGCCACCAGCCTCGTTTCGAGATAATTCAAAATGGTGGATAGCGATATAAAAGCGAGATATACAAGTATATTTATGTATTATTTCGTAAATATTTGGAAAAACGGTGCAAACTAGTTGCATAAAGAATTGTAAAGAACGACAGGAGCGTGATACAAATATATCTTTTCACAAGTAAGTAAGTATTTTATACTTAATATCGCATAACCTATAATAAACAGATTTATTTATTTATAGATTTCCGAAAGATCCACATTTAAGAAAAAAATGGATGAAAGCAATTCATTGTGAAAATTTTGAGCCCTCTGTTAATTCAAGTATTTGTTCTAAACATTTTGGAAGTGATTGCTTTGTTGGAAATTCTTGGAGTTCCAACCGTAACTCAATAGAAACGATGAACATGTACAATATTAAAATAGAAAATGAAAGTGCAAGGTATAAATCTCTTTATAATCAATACTTGAACTTAGTCTGCAATAGATTAAATTTGTATAATTTCCATATAATTTGTTTTCAGCTTAAATAATGAAATTGCCGATGAAGATGATAGTTTCGAACCTGCTGCTTGTACTGATAAAGACAATTTATCATTTCAAGAGATATCTTTGAAAAGGAAATTGGTGATTTTCTCAATTCTGATACGATAACTGACCATTAGAAGCATGTACATATCATTACAACAACTTTAGCAAAAGAGAACAAGCAAATTAAAGCATTACAACGAACAAACAGAAGACTGCTTTAAAAAGTTGAAGATTTAAATGAATTATTGAATGAATTACGCAGGAGAAGCGCGAATGTATCACTAAAAGAACTTTAGCTAAAAAGAACAAGCAAATTAAAACATTACAGCAAACAAACAGAAGATTTGGAGTTAGATCTTTAACTTTTTTAAGCAGTCTTTTCTTATAGGATAAGATTTAAAGTAACAAGAACTATTTCATTTTGTAATCAATAACTAAGAATAAGTATTTATTGTATTACATGTATGTATTATCCATAAATAAATATTATTAATATTATTATTATTGTTTTATATTATATGTATTACATCAAATATAATATATGTATTGGTGGATGGAGTAACATTGGATGTGAGATTTCAAATTTGCACATTTAGATTTTATGGGAAAATAATAAAAGCTAATCTTCTTAAGGACATCTCACATTCAACATTGCTGCAGCCACCAATTCATATATTGTTCGTACTATACTTTTTTAAAAATAAAGTAAGTTGTGAGGAAATAAATACAGATTTCATATTATCAACTTCTACATCAAAATTTAACTTTTTCCAAATTATAATCGACAAAATGAGTTAGCCATATTTAAAATAATAAGAGTAAAGTAAAAATGAACGAGTAATAAAATAAAATGCATGTATATATGTATATTACAGTTACAGTTTCCATAAATATGTATTTATACTTTATACAGAATGAGATGCGATGACGATTCCCCTTTCCCCACTGCCACTTCAGCTTCGTGGTATGTACTGCGATTTCTCAACATACTATAGTACTTTGCCACCAAAGTCGTCTGCTAGCCGGTTTAATCTTGGAACATGGCAAAATTATCTACACCGGGTCTATAAGTATATATGGTCTAAGGTAGCGAGTATGGTGCTGGTGTCGCCATTCCCCTAGGTCGCGCCTAGGGAGATCACCAATAAGGAGTTGGCAGTCCTACTCCCAACGGTTTCTCGTAGCGACCGTTACACGAGGCGTACCTCGTCACTCGTCAGTTCAAAATTGTCAGTCCGAGTGATCAGATGTGTTCAATCACGAGGCGTACCTCTTTGCACATATTCTCCATTGTATCGATACGGCGGAGGTATCTTTAGTTTGCGAATAAAGCATAGTTATGAATAATAGTGAATCACTTCAAGTTCTAACCACGTGGTTCCTTGTAAACGTAGAGTACGGACGTCAACACGTGGTCTTCGGACATCACGTGCCTGCAAGTAATCTGGTTGGCGTCGAGGATCCAGTCAAGCCGAGCGTACAGCGTCGCACCGACGCGACGCCACGTTCTCTCGAGGAGGACGCACCCGATTGCCATTTTGCTGCTTCGCCGAGCCCTGCGGTCTGAAGGACGTTCCCTGTTCGCCATCTTTGCTGCTGCACGAGGCCTGCTGCCGTGAAGCCGCCAACTTGTTCCTCGAAGGTGCCGTTCCACAGGTGGATTCCAGCGTGCACGTAAGATGCGAGCGACTTCAGTAGTTGCGAGCGTTCAATTTAGCCGTTAACGTAATATTGGCTATAGCGATTTCCATTCGATCGTAGAATCCTTTGCGCGCCGGTCGTCACGTGGCGTATTGGAAAATATCTTCGAGTTTGCGCTAGTGAAGTAGGAGCGTAGCATTGTATTTTCGACGCGCGTATATTTCCGTCGAGGAAGTTTAAGACCCACCGCCGCGGGTCCTGTTCTATTGCACCGGGTACTCGCTCTTGTAGTCAAGATGACCGCTCCAGGACCAATTCCTGGTCAGGAAGAAATCCTGCGAATGCTTCCCGAGATGCATTTTGATTCGTACCAAGTACCAGTGATTCCCTCATTCTTCCACGAGGATCCGTCGCTGTGGTTTTTGATAGTAGAATCATCTCTCGCTGCGGCCCGTATAACCACGCAGAAGACTATGGCCGACGTCGTCATATCTGCGTTGTCGTACGAGGAATTAGTCGCGATTAGGGATATTCTCTGCTCGACCCCGCATCCTCAGGATCTATTCGAGCGAATAAAAGCGCGGCTTATTTCGACCTTTTCCACGACGGCGGAAGTGCGTTTACGCCGACATCTCGAGGGCAAGGCGTCGGATTCCGTTGCGCCCGCAGTTTCTTCCCTGGGCTCTTCAATCCGCGAGCTTGAAGCAAAGGTTGATCGGCTCACGATACAGGTAGCCGAGCTGGTGAATATGGTGAGACGAATTTCCCGTGACGTCCGCCGTAGAAGTTCTTCCCGCGGAAGATCAGGCGCGCGTTCCAAGTCGCGCGAACCCCCGGTGTGCCGCCTGCACCGAAAATATGGGAAGGACGCCCGTCATTGCGTAAAACCCTGCTCGTGGTAAGAAACTAATCTGCACTAGCCGCGCGGAGGCGCTCGCGATCTCGGTCTCACCTTTCTCATCGATACGGGAGCGGATCTGTCTCTGCTACCGGCTAACGAGGCCGCTAAGAAACGCGCGACCAGTTTAAAATTGTATGCGGCGAATGAGACGTTGCTTCCGATGAGCGTTTCAGCCACGTCCACATGGACATCATCCCGTTGCCGATATCGGAAGGCTATCTTTACTGCCTGACCATGATAGACTCGCTTCTCGAGATGGCCAGAGGCGGTTCCGCTCGCGAATATTGAAGCTACTACCGTGTGTAGAGCGTTCGTAGATCATTGGATCTCACGGTTCGGCGCCCCAGAAACCCTCACGACCGACCAGGGTAGTCAATTCGAGTCAAGACTCTTTACTGCGCTACTGCAACTGTCCGGATGCTATCGGATTCGGACAACTGCGTTTCATCCAGCTTCAAATGGTACAATCGAACGATGACACCGATGCCTCAAAACTGCAATTAAGTGTCACGCGAATCCTACGTGGTCGCGCGTGTTATCTACCGTAATGCCATGTCTTCGAAATAACGTTATGGATACGGGCTCGTCGCCCGCCGAATATCTATACGGCACCTCGTTGCGAATTCCAGGCGAGTTGTTTGTACTCCCTAACGACGGTCCCGCGGACCCGCAAATGTTCATTGAACAATTTCGAGACCACATGCGCAGAGTTAAACCTGTTCCCGTAGGACAGCGGCATAAAAAGCGTGTTTCCTTGTTTAAAGATATTAATACCTGTTCGCATGTAAAAGGCGCTCGAACGGCCATACTCAGGCCCGTACAAAGTAATAAGCCGCCCTACCGACCGCGTTCTAGAGATTGACGTGAACGGAAAACCGCGTTCCGTCTCTATAGAGAATGTGAAACGAGCGTATCACTTCCGAGAGGACTTAGAAACTTCGTCTAACGAATCCTCCGACACAAAAACTGTACAAACAGTCCTGTCGATTTAATAATAAGTAAGCAATCATCGCCGATTTAGTTATAAACCTGTTTGTATACTTGTAAATAGTAATCGCGTAGTTTTTAAGAATATTTTGTATAGTAGATTAAGTGCGCACTCATTGTACGTATAGTCATAGCATTATTGTATCCCCAGCGTGGCGAACTTGTATATCGTGCAGCGTTCATAAAGTTGCCCGTACACACACGGGGGGAGTGTGTGGGGAGTATGGCGCCAGAGTGTCGCCATTTCCCTAGGTTGCGCCTAGGGAGATCACCAATAAGGAATTGGTAGTCCTACACCCAACGGTCTCTCGTAGCGACCGTTACACGAGGCGTACCCTCGTCAGTTCAAAATTGTAATCATCCCGAGTTATCAGACGTGTTCAATCACGAGGCGTACATCTGTGAACCCTTCCAGTTGTAATCCGTCGCGTGGCGTACCTCTCTGTACATATTCTCCGTTGTACCGATACGGCGGACGTATCTTTAGTTTGCGAATAAAGCACAGTTATAATGGTTCTCGTTGAACTACAAAACTAGTGAATTACTTGAAGTCCTAACCACGTGGTTCCCTGTAAACGTAGAGTAGGCTGCGTTCTTCGGTACCTTCCCCGAAACTTCCTATCTCCTCTGAGAGTGTAAATTCCTACAGAGCATTCTCTAGAGTCGGTAATTCGGAACCGTAGACAGAAAAATGGATTGCTTGTAATGTCTGCAGGGATCTTAAGCACCGACGAGATACTATTAAAGACTGCCAGCCCCTGTGCTATTCAGCGAGACCAGTAACCGGGCGCGGGGATAACGTGGAACTTACAGTGATCTGATATACCACATCGGTAAAAGTTCTACCACCGACGAGATACTCGTCAAGTAGAAGGAGAACGATATAGTTATAGCAGAATGCTCACATTACCCATTCTGTAATTACCTTACAATACTATCGCCAACGAAATACTATCTCGTCGGTGTCGGTGGTTCCGCACTCTTTACCTAAATAGAACCAGAGAATATACGACAGTGTTCACGACCGGGGTGCACCAGCTTGAATAATACATATATTTTGTTCTGAAGGAAGGTGAAATTGAAATTTATTGAAAATCAACATATTTATTAAATGTGCAGCTATTAGCTCGATATTGTCCTCTATTCATAAGACACTAGTAGTTCTTAGAAATAGAGGATAATACCGATTGCCCAGGTCTCACCACGAGGAGGTTGCTGCACAAGAGACCCGAAAGGGAGTCAGAACGAATGCAATATTCCTTCTGGGTCCCTTTCTTACAACGACGGACTTATACTGAATTACGCAAGTATGTCGAGTAATTATCGCGGAGCAAAAGGTGTGAATCGGAGAAGAAGTCTCCGATCCACGGGGGGACAAACGTGAATCAGGCAGAAGGCTCTGATTCTTTCAAATTGAGAAACAAGAGCGAACCAGAGCGGAAGGCTCTGGTTCGAAGGGGACGCGGCGCGTACAATGCTTGCTGCCCAGCACCGGCCAGAACCGATACCCGACGTGTCCTCACCGAGAGGAATGGCCATGAGAAGTGTTCAAACGATATCCCATTTCTCCACCAACTACCTGTCACCAACACAAGTTGTGGAAGGGGGTAGGATACTGAGAATTGTAACTAGAAAGGAACTAGAATCTTACTAGAATAAGGGTGGAAATAAGGGTTTGCGGGAATGCGTTTGTTGTCCTTATTTGAGCAAATTTTGGGCTGGGTGAGGGCTCAATCTAAAGAGGAACGTCCATCACATCCGGGGCTGGTCATCACAGCAGTCAGAAAAGTCTTTAGTGTCCGAAAAATACATTGGAATCTGCGGGTATTTTTTCTCGATTTTTCCTCCACTTTGGACACTCATATTATTATATATAAGCATAATCTCGTTAGCCTCATGACCAGCCCCGGATGTGATGGACCTTCCTCTTTAGATTGAGCCCTCACCCAGCCCAAAATTTGCTCAAATAAGGACAACAAACGCATTCCCGCAAACCCTTATTTCCACCCTTATTCTAGTAAGATTCTAGTTCCTTTCTAGTTACAATTCTCAGTATCCTACCGCCTTAACATGGGTAGGATTACGAATAGAGAGGACACTGTAGCATGGCTACACGAGTGAACAGGTCTCAATGAACCATCCCTCTCAATGAATCGACGTCGAATACCGGCTCCAACCGGTCTGGTACATACAAGCAAGGTCCGACACAGCAGAAGGCTGTGTCGGAATAAAAAAAACGAGCAAAGTGAAGTTACGGCAATAATTACTCGACATATTTACAACGACGATATACAATCTTAATAACTAACGCACGCAAGCCGAGCAATTATTGTGGACCAAAAGACTAAATCGCAAAAGAGGGAAGAATCAAAGCAGAAGGCTTTGATTCGCAAAGAAGAAACATGAACCTGAGCGAAAGGCTCAGGTTCGGGGGTGACGCTAAGACAATAATTGCTCGGCAAATAAAACTAACTTAAGAATACGCTGCAGTCCTCTTGGTGCGTCCTCTTCTTGGTGTGTCCACTTCGTGCTGTGTATCTTCATGGTGTATTCTAGCTGAAACAGACTAATAACAGTTAGACATAACAATATATAACCCCGCACACGAGTGCGAATCAAACCAGCTCACGAGAGCCAAACTAACCCCGCACACGAGTGCGGCCTATAGGCGATTCGGGTAGCCCCAGGAACGCAACTCCCCGTATTCACTCACGGCCCCAACCGTGAGTGAGCCCCTGAGGGACAATTAGAATTCAGAAGTAACAATTCTCGCTTCACTGACTGAATCAGTACTTCGAACGTGTGAATACAACAAGTTCACAAGAGCAATTATAATTCTGCACACGAGTTCGAAAACAACGACAGAACCAGCTCATGAGAGCAATTTTAACCCCGCACACGAGTGCGAATACAATCAGCTCACAAGAGCAACTTTAATTCTGCACATGAGTGCGAAAACAACAAGAGAAACAGCTCGTGAGAGCAATTGTAACCCCGCACACGAGTGCGGATACGACCAGCACATAAATGATTACCTAACTTTGCACAACGGCCCCATCCGTGAGTGAGCCCCTGAGGGACCTCCGATCGGAGGAATACCAATTTTAATCAAGAAATATAAATTTGAAGAAGACTTAATACCGAAAATTTTAATGGAAATTCCAATTAGCATATTAGAGGTAATAATTGATGGTATTCGTTGAATGAACTGTTGAAGGACAGGTCCGTTGAAGCTGGGCCAAGGGTAGACAAAGGAAGTATTGAAAAATATGAATAGTAATGAAACTTACCGTTGATCGTTGAATGAACAGTTGAAGAACAAAGCAGCATTGTTGATGGTAGGCCGGGATAGGCCAGGGCTAGCTGTAGATGACCCCTTGTCCACCTCTGGTGAGTCCCCTGATCCTTCTGGTCCTCCTGGTCCCGGAGCCCGACGCGACGCGACGCCCGTCCGCTCACTCCAGCCCCCCCGCCCCGACTGACTGTCGGCTGGCTCTCACCGAGCTCGCGCGGCATCCCCCACCCCACCGAATATCGATCGATGTCGATCGCCGTTGACAATTATGGATAAATTTATTATTTCTAGCTGGTTAACGTTTATAAAAATTCCATTTTACAGCGATGTTGGCTATCTGACTACCTAATTTTTTAGTAAAAGTGGCTAACAGTATTCGAGATACGGAATAACTTTTAAACTATGAACATTCGCACGCATTAATTTATTCAATACAATTCACAGATAAATTTATTATTTCTGGCTGTTTAATGTTGTCGATTTAATGTAATCGACAGTTCGTCGAACCTGTGAAATCGTCTCGTGCGCCATCGCACCATGTTTTCCTTACTCCAATTCCGTTACCCTATTCCTTTGTCTCCTCCGCAGCACCGTTTATTAGGTCATTACCCTAACGAACGTTGCTGCGATCCTACTCGTTTAATTTCAAAGTCTCCACTACGTAATCCGTCCAAAACCGAGGGAACCGACGAGAATCTCTTCAGTGGCCTTCTGCACCGACGAGATCACGTCGATGGCCTTCTGTTTCTTACTCCAGCCAGATCACATTCGAGAGGGCGTATGAGAACACAGAAATATTCGGGTGACACCAACTCCCGTAAGGCTGGCAGTCTTTAATAGTATCTCGTCGGTGTCTTAAGTCTGGGGTTAATTCTGAGTTAGATTTGGATATAATTATGTTTAACTTTTTTTAAACATAAACCGGGTAAGGTAGAAAATCACACTAAAATAAGACGTTCTTTCGAGTCATCACAAATCCCTTTGGGAAGTTCGTTTTCTATGCAAAATGAGGCCGTACAAAATTTTAACTGAATCCGATTCGACCGATTTTCGAAAATTTAGCCAGAGTATGTTACCATCACTGACGAGATATTCCCGTATGTGGTTACTAATGGCAACTTACCATTCAAGCTTAATGTAACTGCAAGATGTTACTACAAGATGGCGGGACCGATCACAAGTAAGGACCCTGTATAACTTTTCAAAGACAAATCTAGCCCAAGGACACAGACCAATGCCTTTGCAATCTCACAGATATTTGTGCACTAATATATTTTCATAATTAACCATTAATTTAAGTTTATTTCCAAGAGATCGCATCTGGCACCTTCATTATCAATTCGTCTTCGAAAACGTAAATTTTCATTCTGATGGTTCTATACAGTTTATTGATACTGAAATTCACCCTTTTGCAAATCATTTGAACCTTTCTCGAATAAAGTATTTATAAGTTTTTGTAAAAAAATTAAAGTTAAAAGTAAATTAATTGTTAGGAAATTCAAAATTTTATTTATTGCAAAGATGTACATGAAATACTTATTTAAAAGTAGTTACCAATTAACAGTGTGTAGATATGTATATTCAATGTAGCCATTTTCTGTTTATATTAAACTTTTTAAATGAAAGTACATATGTATTTATTATTATTTATATACACGTGAGTGTCTAAATAAATATATAATTTAATCTAAATGAATAAATTAATTTCAAATATTCTTAATGGGTGAAATTGATTTGCAAAAGGGTGAATTTGACTTGCAGAAGAGTGAATTTAGAATGCAAAACCTATAGTAGATAAAGCATCATTAGACACAACGTTTGTAAAGTTTAACTAATAAATGATTGGAGAGAAATTGGAAAGGAACTATACTCTCCTGCATTTCCGAGAAAGAAGACCAGAAAAGTACAAATGGAAGTGACTTGGTAATCAACCCGTTGACTACACTAATTTCGTGTTTAGGGGGTTGTATTATCAATGAAAAGCGAGGACGGGGATCCAAATCAAACAATGGCTACACACCGATACGATTACAAATTTCACAGTCCATTGAAGTTCGATGCTGATAACCACTGCAGGGAGTAAGGATATTATTCGGAATTGAACTCTACTTGATGTTTATTATTCCATTATGCCATTGTCGGAAAGTGCACTCCTTGACTTGTAACTGGATGCGCACACTTGACGCTCAAGGGGTTAACGATACGGATAAATGGCTATCAACAAAAAATGATTTATTGTTCCAACTACACGAAGCTTTCGATTTAATTAACCCGGCTCTTTGTATCAATATTTATTTTAGAGTTTAGAATCGATTAAATATTGTCACTAATTGGAGTTCCGAAAATCTTAGCATTCATCTAAAAATTGAGTAGATCAAACGCATAATAGTAAAAATATTTAAGGAATTAAAAATACTGTGTTTTATTATTTTCAACTCACTATAATTATTTCGGAAATAAATATGTACTGTGTATTAATTTAGACAGTTCTTATTTTGCATACAAGTCTGTGACTTTTGTGTTTATATACGTACTGACCTCCAAATAACTTTGAAAATTGAGCCGAAGGTCAAATACAAGGTCATGGACATATATCCTCCATTAATCCCTGCAACTTCGATTGCAAACATTTTTACCGAATATACTTATCTGAGAAGTTAACACCCCTGGACGGGTGGTTTTGGACACCCTGTATTTCCCTTATTTCAGTTTTATTTATGAGGTATAAATGTTGTAAATGTAGACGAGTCTTCTGTTAAAATATTATTTTATAAACCTAAAACCTATATTTCATTACCTTTATGTTAGGGGCTGTAAATGTACTATTTTTATAAATGATGTCGTTCAACATTTTACTCCTCCGCAGTTTTTCGAAAAATTATTCGAATGTTTCGCAGGCACTACGGTTAGGCGATCATGTGATATGCGACGCACTATCAATCTAAGTTTAATATTGACTCTCTTCTGTCATCGATAAACATTTGTTAAAGAACCTTTTAGCTAAATTAATTTCAAAGGACAGCACGTCAAATATTGCGGGCAGACTGTACACGTTTGTGCAAATTTACATACTTTTAATGAATCGCGAAACTGACGATAAATGAAATTTGATTTCCTACGTTAATCCTAGGATGTTGGAACGTGGGTCACACGTTTATTTATTATTCAAAATAAAATTTGCCCAACACTGACTTTAATGAGTAGTTACCGAAATAAACTTCTCCTTCGCTCTTACCTTGATTATGCTAAAATTATCTATGATACTGACGGTTCATATGTAAAGGTCTAGTCTAGTGATTATACGAGGTTAACATAATTATAAGTTGCAAATAACTTACGCTTTGAAAATTTGCAAGCTACGTGATCATTGTTAAAATTACTGTACAATTAGAAGAGTAATAAAAACATTTAAATTATCGAGATCCGTAATGATTAAAAGTAGAAAACACTTTTCAATAAATGAATTAAAAAATCTCATGTTTTATTTAGGTAAGGTAGGCAAAGAAACGTAAAATTGCGAAGGAAACGTATCCAATGAAAGTTTGTACGAATAAAAAATTAAATGATGGGTCCAGCAATTATTATTATTTCAAAGAGAACTGCGGATGAGTAGTGATTCAAACAGAGAATATGAAGCAATAATAGCAAGTTGTGCCGTTAATATAATTTCTCTTTCCTCTGTGAATGTGTAATCGAATTCGCATGCACGATGTTGGCTTTAGAAATTGGTTCTTCAGTGTATGTACATGTCATTAGTCATCGAATAATGCTATACACTCGAAGTGAATTTATAATTTTGATTACAGCAACTCTGCAGATAGACTATTGTTTACTTAAAATTTGATCCATTTACAAAAGGGATTTGATTAATGTGTACGATGTATAGAGATTTATTGTTACTGTGGGAAATTTCGAATGAAAGGTTTATTTCTCGATCAGGGAAACACTGATCCCTTGACAATACTATAGACAATACTGTTTTCACAGTCTAATTACTTTATATTTTTATCTGTCAGTTTTTTTAATTTTCTGAACCTATTTTCACACTCTTGCTTGCAGTATAATTTTAAATAATCCATAGAAGGTGAATTTATTTAAAACTAGATTATGGGCACTTTTAATTTAATTTTATAGATACAATTTTAAGAAGATAGTTTCAAATTCACACTACTTCAAATGAGAGATTTAATTTGCTGGCATCAGCTATCTAATTTTTTGGGTGAACTTCACCTGAGGAAACTAGGAAGTTTTAACTTTTTGTTATGTAATCCTGTCGATTTTGGTGAGAAAATGTCTAAAATCCAAGTTTTAGTGTCAGGAATCCACTGGTTCGAAAGTTATGCGTGTTTAAAGTTCAGCGATTTTTACCGCTTATTAGTATGTAGTGAGCGTCGCACCAAAGCGTTTTCTCACAAAAATCTACAGGATTACATAACAAAAATGTAAAAATTCCTGGTTTCTGTAGGTGAGATTTAACCATTCAATTTTTTATTTCAAGTATATGTTTGTTTTGGTACTCATTTTGCAACTATCGAGAAAAAATTGAAAACTTACGATCGCTATATTTTAAAACAATGTCTACAGCATCGTTTTTAAGCGATACATTCTGCAGTAAACACACAAGTTCTTTTGCTTATATTATCTCTCCAAATCTCCAGATTCCCGTTCACCAAACGGACTGCAAGGATTCAAATGAAAATGTACTATTGCGTTTGAAGTCCGAATCATGTTTCCCTCGTTCAGACGAATAGTGAACGCGATAATGCCCAAAATATCGGCATCGATCAGAAAAGAAGGATTGTCCCAGATAGCCGACGATCGATCATCGTCCTCTGGCAAGAACTTTCGCCACCGAATTCTAAATTTAGTCGGGTTGTCCGGTGGTCATTCTTTTTAATTACCCTCCAGCGACTTTACGTGGACGGGGATCTAACCCTGTTAGCTCTGCGTTGGGTGGTTCCTTTGACACACCAGGTATAGGACATGTTCAGCGTGTCGCTGCCTTTAATTCATGTACGCTCGACGCTTTCTGGACGGTTAACCGGACAGAGAGAGAGAGAGAGAGAGAGAGAGAGAGAGAAGGGTTTTAATAAATTTTGCACGAGAGTTCACCCTCTACTCTCCATTCCTATTAAGATGTATATATTCTTGCTGGCGCGGGTCGCGTGGTCCTCTCTATCGAGGAAAAAGGGTGCGTTTGAAGGCGAGCTTCTTGCTCCGGGAAACTGTTCCCATGATTTGTGGTCCGAAATTTCAATATTTACAGGGCTATCGTTCCATCCTTGAACGTGTCAAACAGCGGCCCGTAGTGGTAATAATTATACTGCGGATTTGTATGCAAAATAAAAATGTTCCGCACTGATTCTGGGAAGCAGGATTAAAATAAAAATTCATCCCTTAATGATGTTGCATTAAAGACATTACAATATTTTTAAATTTTTTGTACCTTTTGCTGTTTTATACAATTTCACCCACACAATTTTTAAATGCATAATAATCCGCAGTCTAGTAATAATTAACGCATTACAGTAATGTCTCGATGCAAGTAGGGGAGATGTGCACGATATCTGTGAATATATATATATATATTTATTACAATAAATTTTTATAGAAAATGAATTTAATTTTAACATTGAGAGAAATTTCAAGTTTAAATTAATTCTATAAAAAAATTAAGAGAAATTCTTATAATAATATAATTATATAGAAAAGTAATTTGATTTTAACATTGAGAGAAATTTTAAATAGCTGGTACTGCAGGCATTGAGAAGCTATTGGTAATTAAATAAATGGCACTCCCAATTAAGTGGTCTCTACGGGATTGAACATCCAATTGCAACTCGGATACATACTCAAATAATTAATTGTAAATTAGGCTAAAAGCTATGTGTTTCGTGTATACAAATCGTTATTAAGCGTCGGTTTAGAAAAAACTCGACAGCTTTGTTAAAAATAGGATAGCGATGGAATTGTTACAGGTCACTGTACTCGTTCCCAATATGAACTCTGGCAATCCGATTTATGGAAGAAAATCTCGACGATACTATTGCTGATTAAAACGGGAACTGGTGAAACCAAAATCTGGTAAATTGAAACACCGTAGGACTTTTCGAAATTTCGATTTCTTAACTTTCTGTTACGAGGACATACATGGCAAATGGCAATATTATATCAGCCAAGTAGTTTTACATTAATTAAAGAGAGAGAGAGAGAGAGAGAGAGTTAATTAATTGAAGAGGAGCTACAAAATGTTGATATTTTAAAACTCAATTATGTATCATTATCAAAAGAACACTGAGCGTATTAAGAGAATACTTGTATAAAAATAGTAATAAAAAAAATATTTATTTACCACAAATTAAGGATTTGGACCAGAGCAGCCGGATGATGGGGGGGGGGGGGGGGGAGCACGAATTGAGGAGAAATAATTGCCCTCTCTCTGCCAATGCCAGACCAGATAAGTCACGTGACCTATTCACAAAATGTCCTGTTATAAAAATGTCTAAAGAGCACACGTTCGCACCGCAACAAAGAACAACGAAAAAGTCGATTACGATTAATAGGAAAAAATGATCCGCGAAACGGGTTAGTGTAATAAGATCACCGAAGAGGATAAAAATAGAAAAAGGAGGGAAAGAGTAGAGGGAGAGGAGAGGACGGAGTACAGGAGAAGGTGGACGACACGTTGGAAGAGACGCGGAGGGAAGAGGATTAAAGTGATCCGGTGAGAATCAGGGCGGAAAGACAACGTGAGTTACAAGATTTATTAGATCCCGGTTCCGAAGCCTTTTAATTACGACCGAGGTCACGTGACGAAAAGCAAAATTATTTTGGTGTGCGTGGGCGGGACCGGAAAATAACGTTAACCGTTAACGAGTAGTTTCGATATCGGGGGTGCCCCGGCCACCCCCGTAATGGGGTGCTCGCGACGCAACGATGGTGAAGTGGGTATTAAACGTAGATAGAATAGCCGGGGCGAAGATAACGGGTAGGAGTTCATGGTGCAACGAATGAAATGAGATGTAAATACGGTTTATTTTTCAACGGGCCACTATTTACCCCTTATTACTTTCGATGCACCGTAAACGGCGTCGTTCCGCCGGGAGGGGATGCGTTTCGAAAGTAAATTACGCGGAAATATTTCCGGAGTGCGTGCTACCGATGCCGATGGAGCCGTTGCTAAACGCTTTTCGACCTCGGATAGAACGGTCGTTGCTATATATTTTTTTTCGTTTCTTCGAATGGCTGCGAGCTTTAACGTTCGAGATAAAGCACAAATATTAAGTTGTTGCATAAAAAAATTCCCGATTTTAAGGTGTATACAGGGTGGTTCACGATTTTCCTCGATTTTCGTCAATATTATTATTCGTAGCAAAGAATGATTATATAGGGTGCTCGACTACAGCTGGGAGAAAATTTAAGGGGTGGTCCTCCATGACAATGAAAGACGAAAATGAAGAATAACAAAATTGCAATTTTAGCTTTGTCTTTCAGTTATTCACGATTAAAGATTCGCCTGAAATGTGGCAACCCGACCAACACGCAACGTACACCTCTGTTGGTCGGGTTGCTGTATTTCAGGCGGATCAGTCGTTAATAGCTAAAACACTTATTATTCTTTATTTTCGTTTCACATTGTGCAAACGGAACACGTTTGCTTCCATTGAGTCAAAACCGTCCCTACCATAGCGCCCACTGTCCCCTTCCAGTAGCTAAAAAGAGGTTGGTGGGGAAACAAGTGTTTAAGGGCCCCCAACAACACTGACACAGTGACTCCCACTAATATCCGTACACTCTTAAAAAGACCACAACTTTTTAAACATTCGAATACACGATTTAAAATTATTGGAGAAGTGAGAACAATTGGGGTTAGCTACACAAAGTAAAATTAAAAAGAACCTTCAACCTAGCATCCTCAGTGCATTACAAAATAACACTAGCGAATATAGGTGAAATAAATCCGGTATCAGAAAACTAAATCGACTGAGCTACCAACCGGAAAAATCCGAGGGCGCTCGAAATTCGTCTCGATAGAAAATTTAGGAATCAATATTCCAATTTCTTTGGGTCTTTCACGGGTATGTCATCCGTTCCTCCAGTCTCTCTATCTTTTCACACTTTCATAGTCTATTTGCACTTCTTTCAGTTCCTTTGTGCCTTCTTCCTCGAAATCGCACTCCTCGCGCTTCCCACCCTTTTCACGGCGTTCTGTCCTCCCTTTCGAGCTCTTCCACGCGTATAGGTATGTACGCCATGTTCAATTTTATGAGGGGAAACGTATACGGCGGGCCGACGGGCGACGTTTAATAAAGGCGTGGGTGTGTGCGCTAGGGGTGCTAGTTAGCACGACGCTAGGCGCCGGCGACGACGTCGCCGTCTGGACGCCTATGGCCTCCTCTCGACGTCCTACACCGTCGACGACGCCGACGATGACGACGACGACGACTTCGTCTCACTCTCTTCAGGCACGTTCCGACACAAAGTGTTTGTTCTTTAGAAATCCAAAGAACATCCGGCTGATTTTCAAATAATACCAGCTTCGACGGTTAACCGGCCGTCACATTTTCCGGAGATTTGCGAACCACTGAACTCGTTGTCCCACAAATAAATCTAGCGACGCTCGTTAACCTCCATTCGCTCCGATGACATAAGTAGACAGCGCATTTTACGCGTTTATGACGAAGATGGGCGAATGAAATTTTACGACATACACTGTGTGGCAAAAGATAACACAGTTTCTTTAAAAATTCTGTATCTCTCCTTTTCAATTCTTTCTGTTAATTCTGCATCTTTCTTTTTAAATTCTATCTGTTAATTCTGCATCTTTCTTTTTAAATTCTATCTGTTAATTCTGCATCTTTCTTTTTAAATTCTATCTGTTAATTCTGCATCTTTCTTTTAAAAATTCTGATTAATCTTGTATCTTCTTTTAAAAAATTCTGTATCTATTAGTCTGGTATCTTCTTTTTTAGAATTCTGTGATTTTTTTATTAATTCTGTATCTGTTAATTTTACTAGTAATACGTCTAATTTACTTATTAATTTGTTCTTTTAATCATTTTCACAAGTGGACTGCGGATTTTTTTCATTTAGGCACAAAAATAGAGTGGATGGAATTTTACATTGTAGAACAATTAAAAAATTTGAAGAAGCCAATATATTGTTTTTCATATATTAAAATTATTAAGGGAAAAAATAGTATTCTATCTGGTTTCTATTTCTTGCAATCAATGCAGACACTTTTTATTTTGCACAACGATCAGCAGTGTACTAGTAAGTTAACTTTAAAATAACAGTGCTTTATAATATACTCAAAATTATTACTATATTATAGATCAAAGAAGTATGTACTACATTACTTGGCCATATGAACATTTTATTCGTGGAAACTGAAATTCTCTGAACCAGTAGTCGAATGAATTACGCAAGAAACATTTACAACTGGCTTCTCACAAAAGAAAACTGAGACTGCACAAAACTGAATATGCAGAACTGAAGGAAACAAAAGAAGAGGCCATCTTTCATCAGGAGAAGAACAAATATTCTTGAAAAGAGAACGGTGACGACACTGAACGTATATTTTCTGTGACTATTTGTCGTGACTATTTGTCTTCTGACTTTACAAAATGAATTTATATCTCCGACTCCTGTAACTGAAGTTTACATTTTGCATGATTATTTTCACTTTGTTAATGTACTTTGTATTAATTATATTTACTAGACATATCTATCATAGACAACTTTTGAAAAATAAAATTCGTTCGCCTTGGTGTTGTGAATTATACAATGTAAGATTAAATTAAAAATAAAAATTTGTTAACCAAAACAGTTTGTATTTCTGTCAATGTTTTCAGTCATTTGTACTATGAAACATGTTCGCGAAATAAAATAATAGCAACGCGAGGATGCTGAAATATAAAATAACATTTTTCCCGCAGCCATTTTGCAACTTTAAACAGCGCGCATTTAAGTCGGGCATACAAATGCTCGCATTTATTTATTCCCTGCGGACAACGCGTTGTTGAAATACAAACATTTCATTCGAACTTACAAATTACACGGAATTCACGACATGTAACATTTGTGACATACTAAATGGTCCTGTGCGGCATTGAAACGTGTTTTAACTATTTCGGATTTTCAGCGAAATTATCACTAGATTTATTAACGGTTGTTATTTGTCATCTCCGTTAAAAGTACGTTTGTTTCTTTGAATAATAACATGTCTTGATTTACTTTCTGTCCCGCACATAATTAACAAATTTTTTAAAAATCGCTTTTAAATTACACAAGGGGCGCTTATTCTTTTATATTGCATTAATCTTTTAATATTGTACATTCCTTTCAACAAATTTTATTAAAGCATACAAGTGTCCATATATTCACTACTTGAGGACCAGCTTTTAAATAAAGAAATGAAATAATTTATCTACATGTTCATTTAGATTTAGTTTGCTAAATAGCTGTGACTATAGAATAGCTTTTTGAGTTCTGTCAATGTTCCTGCCAGGGTGCGACATACGAAGTGAAAGTTTCAGTGGATTTATAACTGTTTCCTTAGAACAGAAAAATTACAAGTCAAAAAACAACAGTTACATCGGAATTAATTCAGAATTTCACCAGTTTCCTTCTAGAATCTAGAAAAATGTCGCCAAACTTCTCGATGCAGACCGCTGTGCGGCCGCGCGCTGGGCAGAAGCAAATCACGATCGAAAGTTTGCCGAACCGCAAGATCGTGGGAAAGAAGCGATAGAGGAAAAGGCATTTATATGATTGCGCGATAAATTGCGTCCGTTTGACGGAGATTTCTCCCCCCGGTGTCGATATAACCGATTTTACTGCCTCGTGGAGAGCCGAGATCCTTTTCATTAAACCTTTTACTGTCCGCTAAATACGCTGAAACGCGGAAACTTGGACTGGAGAGTCGGCTGAGAGGATGGCAGAGGACGGTGGTAGGCAACGAGGAGAAAACACAGAATAATGCTGGGACGAGAGAGAGAGAGAGAGAGAGAGAGAGAGAGAGACAAGAATGGCGGAGCGGGGAGAAAGAAAATCAAGTGAGAGAAATTGGAAAATGAACGGAAGAAAAAACAAGGGAGAAAGACGCTTATGAACGGAGTTCTGGCAGGGAAATGGATCCTCCTTGTTCACCGAATATTAACCTGAATCGGCGCTGCAACACCCCTATTTCCTCCCCCTCAGCCTCATTACAGCCGACTAATAAAGTCCCAACGAGTGCGTGAACGCCACTTCGTTCCGTAAGACTGCGCCAAGGTTTTTCCGTGAAATCGTTTCCTCGCTGGCTCCTTTCATTGCAATCGGGCACCCATTCGCGGAAATATAAAAAGTCACCGCGCTGTCTAGATGACACAGGCGCGCGCGCGCGCACGTGTACGTGCCCCGCACACGCGCAATTAGCGAGTGAATGAGTTTCGGGCCGACTTGAAACTGTGTCCCGAGAGTCGAGCTTGATAGTTTTGTTCCGCTCTCTTGTTTTTCGTTGGCGCTACGAGGCCAGCGGACCGTGAACCATTTTTCTGGGACGACGACGACGCGACGTATCAAACGCCGCGGATACACTCCCCACCCCGCGACACCTCGTTCGATCCGCGACAACGCCGATAGACAAACAGTTCCATTTCTCAAGTCTGTGACTGGGATTAGAGATATATTTTCATCGTAACGTTCCAATTCACTTCAACATGACATGCTAGATGCCGTTACAGTTTTGGTAAATTATTTTCATTCCTATGTAGCTTTATGAATGAGCAGATACCCCTTTTTAAATTGTATGTAACAATAATTAAACGAATGAAATAGATAGTATGTAACGATGTACGTAATAGGTGCAAAGATGTCTCCACAGAATGTACATATTTAATTTAAATATTTTAGATGCAGAACAACAGGTCCCATGAATTGCTTCAAATCATCCCCTCATTCGATTCTTTTATCTTCTATTATATTTTCATTTTTCTGTTACACATAAATCTATAGCGAGATATCTAATGCACGAATCAAATTTAATTTCAATTAGAACAGACGAATAACATATACAGGGTGTCCCAAAATTCCTTCAACAGCCGGAAATGGGAGGTACCTGACGTCATTTGAAGCAACATTTTCCTTTGCAAAATTGTTATCTGCGGCTTTGTTTAGGAGTTATTAACGAAAAACACGGACCAATCAAAGCGCAACCTAGACAGGAGTTGGAACAGTCGGCCAATAGACAGTTGGCGCGCTGGACGGACTGTGCCAACTCGCGTCTAGGTCGCGCTCTGATTGGTCCGTGTTTTTCGTTAATAACTCCTAAACAAAGCCGCAGATAACAATTTTGCAAAGGAAAATGTTGCTTCAAATGACGCCAGGTACCTCTCATTTCCGGCTGTTGAAGGAATTTTAGGACACCCTGTATAATTTGTAGATTACGTTTGAAATCTTTATCACATTTTCGTACTATTTATTCAATATTAACTACATAACGATAAACCTCTACAATAAATGTTTCGTGTAATAATTTTGTATAAATTGTAAAACACCTGTTCAATGAAAATACTTTTTAAAAAGGCCCCTTCTCATAAAAATTCCGCAGGAACAGATATTGTTAAAGGGAGCAAATAAGTTCGCATAGAATGTTCTTGAAAACAGAAGATGACTATTGATTTCGAGCCACGGTACATCTACTGCAGTTGCAGAAAGAAGGGATCGAATTGTCGACCGAACGCCATATTGTGTTGAAATTTTAAAGTTCATTTGCATGCGCCACAGGTAGGATGATCACAAGCTGTTCCGAAATTTTGCTGGGAACCAGCGGCACGCAATTTACAAGCTATTCGAAAGTAGTGTAACATAAAATTCTTGAAATTTCGACGGGAGTAGCGGAGGCGAAGCAATTTTGCGAAGCAATTCCGACGGAATAAAAACAAGGTTACAAAAACAAATACACCGTTGAAGCGGAGAAATGCTTAAACTCCGGTATTCCATAACCTGGCGGAATGGCGTACTATTCCTGAAATGGACGGGCATCGGTCGTTTGAAAACACCTCAGCCATATGGCGTCAGAAACAACGCCGAACGTCGGGAGGCCTTGCACTTTTTTCCATTCTCTCTCTCTCTTTGTTTTTCCCCGTCTATGAAGCCCGTCGAACTGCATCCAATAAAGGTAAGGTTAACGATGGATCGTTAACTTAATGAACGATGGGAACACACCGTTAAACACGCGCCCACACGCGCGAAGAGTAAAAATGTCTGCGGAGAAATTACAGTTGACAGACATTGTCCTCGTCATCCTCGTCCACGATAATGGCCGATCGAAAGCGCGCCGATATCGATCATCCGAAGTCACCGGAACGCCGTTTGTCGGTGCAGATATCGTTCCACACCTTTCACCAATTTTTCTCCAGATGAAACTTTCATAGTCAGCCGAACAAGTATTTTGGCGCGCTATTAACAAACGCAACATATTTTTTAAATTTTCGATATAGGCCCACATAAAAAAGGGATAAACTTCCGAAAAGCCCATACCTCTGATGTTTTTTATACGTTGGATTCTTACGTATTTTGACGTGCTGATTACGAATATGATAGTGAAAATTGGCGCAAATAGAAATTATAGTTTTTTTAGTTATTTCCGTAGATAATGGGAATTTTGAAAAATATTTCAAATAAAAGTTGTAGATTTTTATCACAAAGACAATAGTTCCCGAGAAAAACGATATTAACTGGCTCCGTTAACGGTAACGGTGGCTCGGTATAAGTGAATAATTACCCATCATTTTTCTCAGAAAAAAATTATTTCTTGTTATTATTTATAAACAAAATTGAATTAACACAAAAATAAATTCGCCTGAAAGAATATATAATCAAATTACATATTGATAAATTAGTAGAAACATTGCCCGATTTGCCATTATCAATGTATATTTTTGAATTGACTGATATAATAAAACAACAAAAACAATGGACTTCTTACACCAATTTCAAAATAAATGGTCCATTTAATAATATAAAATGTAAACAATATTTTCAATAATGGTACAGCTACAGATACATATATACGATAGTTGAATAATGGTACATTTCGGAAACACCCTGTATAAAATTGGAAATATTCAATAACATCAAAAATATAGTACTTACAAAATTCGCTATCGCACGTCTTCCCATCGTCCAGTAGATCTCAAATTTTGCACACACAATGGCGGAATTCTAGAGGGTGTCCCAAAGCATTCGATGGTCGAAAACCGAAGTGCAGAGTCGCAAGACTTTGTCAAAACGGTGGAGTGTTTCCTGCAAGTTTATTGCGATCCGAGTTGTCTCGAATGAAATTTCAGGCTGGCCCGTCTGAAACAAAATTCCGTATTTTCGGTATAATAAATGTTTGCCGAAGCAGCGTTGAAAAGGGGAGAACCGAGGCATCTCGGATGACCCTGGACCCGCGACGAGAGAAGAGAGACAAGCTCACACAGATGCTCGCGCAACGAAAAAGGAAACGGATATCGAGGAGAAAAGTATTTCATCCTTCTTTCAAGGCTTTCCCTGCCGGATCCTTGCCAAGTCTGGTCTGGACCGGGTATTACCTCCTTTGAATCTACCACGAACAAGGGTTGGTCTTTAAGATGCTCGCGGGGGTTAGGTTAGTAATTTGCGGATTATACGGCCAAGAGGAAGGTAACACGAACCAACCTGCCGGAGAGGAGAGGATAGAGCGAGAGAGCAAGGAATTTCGGGGAGTGATAGAGGAAACTGGCACTAAATGCTGAAGAGAGACAATTGCGAAAAGGAAGCAGGGAAAAATTCATGTCTTAAAGACATTTTTAATCGCACAATTATTAAAACAGCAAAAATGCTTCCACTGGAAATGATTAACACTAACCGTACCGAGCACAAAAAGGTATACCTATTTTATAAGCATGACGGGACTGAATTTATTTAAATTTTGATTGAAGGAATGTATTTAATAATTGAATGTAGTAATAATTTAAAATAAAATAATTGAAAAATTGAATGAAGAAAATTTAATAATTGAATGTAGTAATAATTTAAAATAAAATAATTGAAAAATTGAATGAAGAAATTGATTTAATAATTTGTAATTGCTGTCATTTGACCGGTAATGGTACGGTTAGCGTTAAATAAGTTTCTTCGCTCAAGCACATAGTAATATAAAAATTGCAACAAGATAAAACAACTAAAAAGAAGATAAAAAAAATAAAAAAATTATACCAGCCACATTTTATATTCGAAGTAACTATCGTGAAATTTGAGTTTTGCAGTAGTCGCGAGATAATAATGCCCGATCAGCAGCATTAATGATTTAGGCGAATGGCGACGCGAGGTGACAGGAAAAAATAAGAAACCGAACGGTCCGGGTGATTTGCTTATTCAGGCAGGAAATGAGATTACTCGAGCCTACACCTTTCCGTGGACACAATGTTTTATCATCAGAATGAACGTAGTTTCGTTTCAGTTCCAAGCGATCGTAAAAGAAGGCGTCGTGGAAAGGGATGAAAGGGAACACGGTATTCCCACGTGAGAAACGGCAAAGGAGAACGAACGTAGATGACACAAATGAAGAGTCTTCTCGAGTGATAGTACACGCTCTCATCTGTAATTTTCTGTCTTCTTTTTCTCTAGCCGGGTTTCCTTCGCCCTGCCACGCCGCGCCGCGCCGCGCCGTTTTCTCAGATCGTAATTCGGTTCATCGTCCGACGACTCGGCTCGCAGGCAGCAAATTTTCCGCAGGAACTTTTTCATTTCGACAGCGTTAGGAATCTGTCATTTAACCGAGCGGCGAACATTGTGGGCATTCGTTTTCGCAGCAAATTATGCGCTGTCGCCCCTTCACCTTTCTCACCCGCTTCCGCAATCAGCGAATTTGTATCGGGCTGATTCCTGTTCTGATTAAAGAGAGACCAAGGAAGTACGTTTCTGCTCTTTCATCTTCTAATTGGCGTCCTCATTGAGATTTGGTAATTACGACTCGCGTGTAATTGACTCGTCCGGGTGAAATTGAACATTTCTTTACTGGAGGTACGTTCGATGGCTCGACTTGTTCACGTTGCGAACGTACAGCGAGTATCCAAACTGAACAAGGAAACGCGAATTTTCGAATAGTCGAACGGATGGTAAAAAATATGTGATTAATGTAACGTGATTTTAAAAATTAACTCCTTGCCGTACCATTTTCTTTACATCTGTCTTTATATCTTTATATTATTATTATTATTATAAGATATTATTCTTTATATCTCTAAAACTGTCGCAAAAGGAAACAGAAAATTTATATTCTTTGCATGGCTACATTTATTTTAATGCTTAAATGAACGAATAAAATTTTATTTTCCTTCAGATCTGTTAGATTTTGTTTCAAATCGGCATCACGAGTGTGACTCGTCAAAATACGGCAAGTGGGTAACGTTAATAATTGATTAATCTGTTCCCCATTACAGCTACTCATTTTTATCATAAATACATAAAATCTGCAGTGCAGTGATAATTATTCGCAACAATCAAAAGATTTTTCAACATCAGTGAACAAAGTGTTCCTGTTAATGAAATATTTTTGTCACACTATGCAAGTTCTATTCGAACGAAAACTTTGAAAAACTTTTATTGAAATAAATAAAAAATAATGTTCTAATGTGAAAACATTTTTCAAAAAATATCCACAGCCCACATTTCAAGTAGAACCTTATCAAAAAGCTCAATAGCATTTTCGATCCCTGGTTGTATCATTGTTAGACAGCGAAATAAAAATTTTCTACCTGAATTGCAACAAACTGGAGTGGAATAGAAATTTATTTTCTTTCTTATAATATGTAGTAGGTTCAAAATAAAATATAATATAATATAAATTCTAATATGTTTACTATTTTAAATGGCTCATTTTTGTCACAAATGCATAAAATCCGCTGTCTAATCATTGCTACAGTAAACGAGCGACTTCTGCATCGTCGAATTAAAATAAAAAAAAGCTAATGACAGTACGATAGATGAAGGCAGCCCGTATAAATCAGTGCCTATTCAATTGGTTCGGTGGTTGCCTTTCACGGATGTCGGAAGGAGGCAGGAAAACAGGCAATAATTTCGTAGTAAATGACCTCCGCCGGGTAGAGGGAAAGGGTGGAGAGTCTCCAATATATGGAATTATCGAAATAACCTAATTTTTCCGATTACTCCCAGCCGCGATCCAACGAAGCCACTTCAAAGCTCTACTCGAACGCCTTGGTCTTTCTTCTTGTTAATAAAAAATCGATTGCCGCTGTCGGCTTATTCCCCCGCGTCATCCATTCACACGAGGAGGAAACACGAGGAAAAGCCTTCTGTAATGTCACTATGTACCCCGCAGCTTTTCGTCTGTTTCGGACTGGCTTCTCGCTGAGAGCTGAGTGCCTCTAAATGCGATCTATTTACACGACAATGCCTAAGGAATATCCCGACGACGAAATTACTTGAGTCCTGCTGCGACCTAATGCAAGCCTCAATTTTTATTTCGCGATCTTCCAAAGCGCTCAGATCCTTCGGAAAGATCGGGTTACTTCGTTGCTGGAAATCTCGACAGCTACTATTTATACCCCATCTAATTTCAAGTAACAATATTCATAGAAATTACATTTAACCCTGGAACAGAGTTGAGCATAAATCAATTAAAATTTTAACCGAGATTGATTGATTAATGTGTACGATTAAAAAAGGTAAACATTCAAAAATCGACGATTGGTTTATGATTAATCAGTTATCCGATTGACGATTACAATTGAAAAGAATGTAATCGTTAATAGGAGTTCAATTATTAATTGCGATTAACGATTGAAGTAGAAATTTATTCGTCAATCGTCGATTAAATTTTTGCTCGACTCCGATTACAAGACACGTCGAGACGTTCACAATGAGTCGCTATTAATTATCTTTCTAGCATGTAAACACGTTTTCCCGGTTCATCGCATGCCCATTTCATGCTCCATAATTTCATTTGTCCGCCGCTAAGCACTTCCTATTAAGAAAGAAAAATCGGGATGCCTACGCAAGAGTCTAAACATTATTTCCCTCGGCAAACATTGTTCCCTCCGAGCGACAGGAGGGAGGCCGTCCTTATCGGGCACTCAGGCAGTCGTAATACGCGTGTATGAACGAGGACAGGCCGCGAATAAACCGCAGAAATTTATCGCGGCGAGATACACGGTGCCTTAATCATCCGTCGCGTGGCCACTAACGAAGAAGTTAATTGACTTAAAGGCTGAATTACTACGGGTTTGTTCGGAGTTAACAGCCGTCAGAAGTTCACTAGGGAAATTTATTCCCCGACCTTGTTCCGCGCGTGCGTTCCGGTTTCCTTTTCCGCGAGTTCAACCACAAACACTGCCACCGCAATGCATTAATAGAAGAAAGAGAATCATTTTTCCGATCGACAAAGGTCCACATATCCGAGGATCCAAAAAGTACTTGAATTTCCGCTTCTCGAAAAAATATTAATATTTCAACTGTACTAATCAACCCTTTGCACTCATCTGTCAAGTGTGACTCGACATCGGAGAAAGAGAAATGTAAATAAATTTTTTTATATAATATGTATTTGGTTCTTCAAGAACAAATATTTCTTTAAAAACAAATATAAGTTCCACAAATAGAAATTACAACAAAGTTTGAGTAACATTTAATATAATTAAACAAAATTGTTTAAAATAAGTAGCAGTCAAGGAACTATCCTTTGAAGTAAATTTCAAATGAAACACTTAAAGTAGTAGGGTGTTGTTGGCAAGAACATTGAAAAATAATTCGGAGTGAAAAGGGTTAAGAAAATAGTACCATAAGAAATTTGGACACGTTGTAAAGACCATAATTCATGTTTTCCTGCGATATTTGTGCATGATGCATTTAAATAAAAAACGGATCCACGGCAGGTTCCACTGAGCGTAGCAACGGTGTCGTGCCACAGTAGAGTAGTGAACAAGAGAAGAAGAAAGTGATTTAATTAAAACTCACCTATGCAGCCGTAAGTGCACTTGCTGCTTCGAGATGTGTGCACTGGGCCATCGGAGACGAACTGCACAGCTGACTTCAGGTGTACCGCATTGCCGAAAGCCACGGACGTACGGTCAAGTCAACAATTCGAACTTTCACTTTCACTTTCACTTTAAACACACTACATACTACTATTAAAACTACGTACTATTATCCACTTCGTTCTCTTGGACGTGTTATGCTGCGACGCTGATACTGTTCGTCGATAACTCGCGTGATAACTCGTCTGTGACTTTCTAGAAACAGCATACAAGTTCCAAGTACAACAAAGTTTCAGAGCTATATTTAATATAATTAGTAAACAAAATTGTCTAAAATAGGTAGCAGTCAAGGAACTGTCCTTTGAAGTTTTAAAATGAAACACTTAAAATAGTAGGAAATTGTTTGCAATAATATTGAAAAATAATTCTGAGTGCAAAGTGTTAACAACCGTGAGCTTCGAATCGACACGTATTTAGAGATGTTCTCTCTAGCGCGGTTCGAACGACACTGATTTTACGTGAGGTTCTTCCGAAGAATTTAGAGAGAGCATTGTGCATGACGAACGACGGTGATTAGACAAAAAAAGGACCCAACAGGGACCGCTGTAAGACTAGAATTTATGGCAATCACATGTTCCGATTGTTTTCCCGCAGTTTGGCACGCAGTCGGTGGGTAACCGTTAAAAAAAGTCTGTCCTTTTAGAAAGTTTCGCGAGGCAGGTATAAGACAATAGGGACTCATAAACATTCTACCTCTTGCTGGATAAAGAGGCAAACTTTTTTTGACACACCGCGGCACTGCCGTGTCTCTTGTTCACTGTTTCACCACGGTGCGACACCAACGCTACGCTCAGCGGAACCTCCCGGACTCTCCTCGCCATCGCGCGCCATGGACTTGCATTAATAACTTTTTAACAAAGCCGCGGAGAACATTTTCGCAAAGGAAAAAGTTACTTCAAAAGACCTCAAGAACCACCCCCTTGAAGGTTGAATGACATTTTTGGGACACTCTGCAGAATATCATGCGAATTCGCTGCATTTGCTAACTCGATTTTCTCGGAAATGAAGAATCGGATGAAAAATTTTGTATACTATGACAATAGGATATAATATTACAATTATGATAAAACTTGACAGGTTTGTAGAAACAATTCTAATAACTAGATTTCAGATTGTGTATGCACTTATATAAAAAATGAGTGGAGTACAAAATAGTGAGAATATATCAGAAGTAATTAATTGTTATATTATTTTCACCTTATTATTTCCTGTATCTGATGTAGACTATTTTTATTTTACACGAAGATCTACCAAGGATTTGTTTCAAAAGAGATTCTCCAATAACATTTTATAAATTCTTCTGATATCTTTATTAATTTCATCCTACTCATATCTGTTGTACACTACAATTTGAATTAAAGATTTAAATATCAAAAATAAAGTTCATATTGTCCGGAAATGATCGAAAGTGAAATGTTCTCTTTCCTCAAAACAATGAGCATTTATCGCACCCCTCGTATATGTTTTTTACTGTAAACGATTCTCTTTCCTTACGTTCCTTACTTTATCGGTCGGGCGGCGAAATTCGTACTTTCAATTATTCTCGAACAAAGTTGTCTCGGGCCAAGCGGAGCGTATCGACACAATTTTACGGCGCGCGGCGAATTAAAAAAGCTTGTTCAATTTCTGGCCTCGGTTAATTTGCGCCCCCGAATCATCCGCGGAAAAGAGTCGCGACAAATGTACCGGCGGCGCAGAAACAGCGGCCGCAGCCCGCGAAATTAAAGTCGCCTTCCGCGGGTTTAATTAGAGTGTGTCGAAATATCGGAGAGCGGAACGTGCGGAATGATTGCGATCGATCCGCGAACCCGGAACAGTGACGCGTGCCGCGCATACTCGGCAGATTTCCGATGTGGATTCTCCCGGAAAATGTGACCCAGCCCGAAAACAATTTATTTTAGAGGATTGATTTGCTTTTTCATTATGGCCTCGCCAATTTTTCATTGCCGATCATGATTTTCGGCGGATGCTCCACCGCCCTCTACTTGCAGGCGACTTATCGATTCGCTCTCATTTTTTTTTTTTTGTTTTATTCAATGCAATTTGAATCTTCAAATAGAGATTATTTTGCAATACATAATTTTTCAATACATTGTGATACTTTTTTATAATACAATACAAAATATAAATAAACGTCGGTCAATACTCAAGTAGTTTTAAAGATGTACCGTTCTCTTAAAGGTCTGGAGAATAGAACATCGCAAGAAAGCGGAAGAAAAAGATGCAGTTTCTGTATTTGCTTGATAAATTCCTTTCGCTCTCATTTGATGGATAATGCCTCGCACAATACCTAAATGTATAGTAATTGATCAGATACCGACATATTTAATAATGGTGCAGCAATTTTTAGTGGCGCCTCAGAGTCGCCATTTGAGTGCTAAGGGTTAAAATCGCACGGCGCGATAGTTCGTAAGAAATTTCACGCTATGCTAGCGAGATAAAGTGTACGAACCATTCTCGAAGTGGAATAGTGTGTACAAAGCGAGGGTTGATCGACGATGTAACACACGCACACACTCGCCCCCATCATTCACTGTATGTACCGGTACAAAGGGACGAGATCAAGGACGAGAACATTTGCACGAAGTACCTACAAGATAGGGAGGAAGGACGAATCGTTTGACGGCGAAACGTTACTGACCCACTTCAGATACGAACTTTCGATCCTCCTCCGATTCGTCCTTTCAGCCCTTTCCATCTCTCCATTCCCATCGACTCCATCGTCTCTTCGCACTATCGCATAGATCATAATCAAATCCTGCGGTCCAGTCGACCGCTAAAAGGATCGAGTATCGGAAGACAAGCCGATTATCCAGTTGGTTTCATTATTAATCGACCGGTGTGTCAAGCATTCCTGGCTTGACTCTCCAGATTAACCTAACCCTTCCTCAGCGTATGGTCCCCTTTTTACTTGAAATTAAATGAAAATGGTAACGAATTAACTCGTGGCTCTCGCAAGGGATTAATTGTGACTTTATTTTAAAATGAAATTTGTGCCAGCTACATTCATTGATTGGAGATTTATTTATTGTTTGTAAAATGTAGAGAGTAAATAGAAAATGATAAAGATTATTTTGGAGAGTACAATGTGTTTTATGATGGATTTCATGGAATTATAAATCAGCTCCCTTCGTTCCGGGAAACAATTGTTTTTAAACATTCGCGCATGGCGCTTCAGTTTGTGTCACTTCTGCCCGAACGTTCAATGCGATAATACGCGCTTGACATATTGTGCTTTCATCGATTTGTGTAATTGCTTATCATTATTTTTGCCATCTTCCTCTTTCACCCTGTTCTATCAGTTTGGTTGCTAAGTAATCAATAAATTTATAAAGCGAACGGAGGGCTACAAATTAATTTGCGCGCGTAATAGTAATGAGTAAATAAATATAAATTCAATTGCTTCTTACATAAATTATCTCTCTGGTTGTTAAATATTTAATTGCTTGATATAATGTAAAATATAAAGCAAGATGTATTTGCTATTTTATGGAGTAAAATGACGGGCTGCTCTTTACTTTACCGGACGCAAAATTTGTGCCTCTCTCCTATTAATTATGATGTATTTGGTATGTAATCCAGTAGATCTGCACCTTTCCATGATCAATGGAAAAATTATGTTAATATCTTCAAGTCGTACAAAATGGTATTAAAGAACCAATTATGTAATAACGTTGTGAATTGCACAAGCAATGTTTTCTTTAATACTTTGATCATTTAACTATTAACTAATATAGAATCTATTCTTGCAAGAGAAACTGCCGACTCCGTTATTAATTCGTATTTAACGACGCGTATAATCAAGGTTTGTCAAATTATATTAATGCAATAATAATGATCGAAATAATTAGCTTAGCAGACGCTAATTATTGAACCTGCTATGTATAACTTCCAGCAAGTTCACTGTTCACTCCCTTGAATGATAATGCATTGAAATTTGAGGCTGGCACGTTTTAACTTCATTATTAATTCGGTTGGGAACGAAGCATATAGATGATCCTGCAGAGCAGTATAATCACGCTATTTTATACAGTAATTAGGATCGATGCAATTAAGTCCTCGGAATCTAGGTTTTATAATATTTGCAACGAGAATTAGCTATTCGTTGGTTCCAGTTTCGAAAATCGTAAAATGAAATAATTCGTTCTAAACGATGTAGAAACTCTACAATTTGTATATTATCACTAGATTGTTGCATTTGGGCATTTGTGATAAACATTATAGGTAAAATACAGCACTGTGAAGACATTAGAAGAAATTTTAAGAAAATTATTAAAAGAAAGAGAGTTTGTTTCTATTTAATTTCTGTTTCTTGTAATTGGACTTTGGAATTTTTATAGTGCAAAGTGACCTACAATCTAATTATTATTCATAGTAAAAGGAATATCCATTTCATACTTTTGAATACTTGGCATTTTTATAGAATACAATTTAAAAAATTCACACAAAGACAAAGTTAATTTTCCACTTTTAGAAGATATGTATCCTACACATTGTTACATATTTTTATAATATGTAATTTGTAAATATTAATAATAAGATTTTAAACTATTCGGAGTATGGCCACATTCCAAAATTTGTTTGAGAATGCATTGATAACATTCAAATTGATTTATTTGAAAAAATTAGAAAGAACGTAAAGTAATGAAAATATATAAAAAATAAATAAAGTAAAGTTGGCTTAGATATAAATAGAAATTAATTACACTCAACATCAGAAGTGATATCAAAATTTTGAATAAAAAATTGTTAATATAATTTGCTTCTACAGTTAAGCATCTGTATATATATTTCGCGCCAGCGAAATAGTGATATCGAAAAGATTAAAAATTTGTCCACATTCCACATGTAATAAATTTGATTACCCGAAGCGACAGCGTGATCTTGTAGAATGTGTGTCGTAGAACCAGGAGTATTTTATACGATGAAAGTGATCACAATGCTTGATATTCTACACGCGACGAACATTCTTGACAAACTCCATCGTAAGCAAAAAGTGTTTATATCTCGAAAGGAAGCATTTCAGAATCTACGTTTATATGATCCTTCCTCATCCTTGAGATGACAGAAATATGTCCCTGAAGCCTGCGCACCTATTTCGCTTACACCGCATATACACTACTGGGGAAATGTTTATTGCATCGCTCAAATATTTAGCATGCTAACTCTTATGCTTCATTTAGCTTCTCGGATGACGGATGATCTGGGACGAACGCAAAGTTATTTTGACTCGTAATATTGACTTGGCCGCAGAATCCCGACGTTATACTCTTTAAGACGGTATTTTGTACTAAAAGAAATTACAACAAATTGCTAAGTAAACACAAGTGAACGTTCTTCATTAAATGTTAGAAGGTAAAAGGAAAATCTTCATTAAATGTTAAAAGGTCTGGAGTGAAATAGAAAATTTATTTAATTTTATTAGTATTGTATGTTTCATAGATAGGAAATAATAAAATAGTATTTTTAAATTCTTCTAACGTTTCTACTCTGTTTTGAATTACGCTGAATCATTTGTTTAAAAAATGCGTATAGTAATTAGAATACAATGTGCGGCGTTTTCTTTCTTTTTCGTTTAGCTTTTGTTATCGATTGATTATGGTTATTTGTTTGCTTGCGAGTTAAAATTTATTGTCATTGTGACGGCTGTCTTGTATAATATTTAATAAATACTATGTCGAGGATTGTGCCAACCTTTACCATAACTCGCTCGTATAAATAGAATATTATTAATAACAATATATATTTTGTAAAACGTAATCTAATGAAGTAAATTTTGTTACTATATCTTGGAACTTGCGATGGTATTTTTCAAACAATCTAATAAAATTTCTATTGTACTAAACAAATTACGAAGCTTTAAGGGGAGACATTGAATATCAAATTTAATAAGTAATTTTGTGGCATTATATTTTAAGTAGTAACATTATAATTCATAGAAATTAATATAGCAAGAGCTGTGTCTAAATGAATCTGTATTCGTTACAGAAAAGTTTAAATTAATATTGAAACTTCTCTTGAGAGATTATCATTTAATAGAAACTTAGTAAGCTTCTTCCAGATACGGCTAAGTCATTAAAGAGCCTATTATTACGCTTCCGATAGCTAATCTTCCAAGTTAGTATACTGTATGACTCAAGATAATTCATCGGTTTATGAATGTAGTTGTTAAAAATTGTTACGGCTACAATTTATTTAAAAACCCTCGGCTACTTATGTTTTCTTAATTTTTAAGTAGTTATCGGTAGCTAAGACAAAAGCATTGTTAATTATTACCAAAGTATATTACCGAAACTGGTACATACATTTTCAATAATGTACCTGAAGAAATGGTGTCATGAATTTTCATGCATCTACATTTAGAAACATCCACAATTTTTATGATGTCTTCATTGTTAAATAGGAAGTGACGTCTGCTCTTAATAATTTTAATAATCGAAAGATTACATCAACAACCATCCACAAATTCGTCCGATGCTTAAATTATTTCTTTAGGAAGGGCTCCCTTCACTTAATAATTTCAACAACCCCTTACCCCTGTAATTCGATAGTGAACACATTAAAAAGTACCAACATCATAATTCCCGGAATAATCCTCAGCATGAAGAATCTCGTCAAAGCAAGACAAACCGTTGAAGACCATAAATCCTTCGCGTTAACTTCGAGCAAACACTACGCGCAAACTTCTCTCCACACACGGTTTCCTTAACCCGGCGCGGCGTCGGAAGCAGCGAGACTCGCGAGGAAGGAAAATAAAACGTAGCGAAAGAGTATCGCGAAACGCGCAGTTTATAAATCTTTCTACACGTTCTGCCGGCTCTCTCGATCCCGCGTTCCATGCATTCTACGGTCTACCATCCGAAAGTGTATCGGCGAGCGCGAGCGCGCGCGAGCGACACTTTCAATCCCTCTGAATGGCGAGAACGCGGTGTGTGCGAGCGCCTCTTTCAGCGTAATTTTCCTCCATCGAAATTTTCCTTGAGCCCCGGCGTCGAGGCACACGGCGTCGACGTCGACGTCGTCGTCGTCGGCGATCCGATTTTCTTACTTCACCGCGTGCACACAGGCTGACCGTCCGTTCGAGCGAAGATCGAAGATGGAGGCGCCTTTGTGCGCGGATCCCAAAGCCTCCAGCCGTTCTATCTCTTTTGCCTATCTTTCTGCCGCGTTGCTTCTTCCGCCAATCTCTCCGCGGGAGTATCTTATTGCCGCACGCGGCGACGACGCCGCCGGGCGCCGTTTCCCGTCGGTTTATTTCACCGAATCAATTAAAAGGCCCAACGGGCGCGCCGAGCCGAGTCGAGCCGTGCCCGGCTGGTTATACGCTGACTCAAACCACTAGCCGGCCGCCTACGGCTGCTGAATATTCAAAGCCGAAGTTCTCGGCCGCGGGTAATTATAACGACATTACCGTTACTTGTCCTCTCCCTTCGCTGGGACGGCGAACGTAGTTGATATCGGCGAATTAACGCTGTACAGCACACTCCCCCGCCCCACGTAATATCTTTCAAAATATTAGACCCGCCGCTAAGTTCGGGGACAACCAGCAAGGTCCTCGCGAGACCCACTTGTTCCGTGATCGGGGACGACACCCTCCCACTGCGGATTCAAACCTATCATGACAATTGACAAGGGACTTTTTGGATGCACTGTACACACCACTATGTGGTGGAATAACGAAATTTATAAAAGAGGGAGGTAGTGCATCACATTTTTAACTCCTTGCCGTACCTTTTCTTTTGCAGTTACAGTGACTAGACGTCTTTATCCTGAAAAATGTCGTAGAAGAGAAGAGAGAACTTATATTTTTTGTATGGCCACATTTATTTGAATGCGTAAATATTGGTTACAAACGAATCTATTCCATCTAAAATGAAACGTGTAACATTTATATTTGTTAAAATACTACTAAATGGCTCGTCAAAATACGGCAAGGTGTTAAACAGAAGGTGCGGTACATACAATTTCTGCAATTTTACTCCCCACGTAATATAGGATGATTTAACTTTCTTTTCTACAATTAGAATAGAATGGAACTATATAATTTTTTACACTCTTCCGTACAGTACAGTTTGCGGCATCTATGAAAATCGTAAAGCATCTTTACAGTTTCAATAATCGTGAAATAAAAAATCTAGAACCTGCGTTAAAATGTGTGCCACTAATAGACAGTGGATTTTATGCATTTATGACAAAAATGTGTAGGTGTAAATTAAAACAGTGAAAACATTGGAAGAATTTTTAAATCCTGTTTTATTATTTCGAATCAATTAAAATCAATTTCTACTTCACTCGACTGTGTCGCAATTCAGGTAGAACATTTTTATTTTGCATGAAGATCCGCTGTCTAGCTATAAATTACGATTACGGCCGACGCGACGTGACACTGATAGTGTTAATTAAACTTATTAAACATACCTCACCAGGGGCGTACCCAAGCAAAGTCTCGCAGCTTCGCGAAACCTGCGAGCCGGATAGAGGAGTGCACGCTGACCCAGAGAATCCTTCTTCACGGTCACGTACGAATCGGTAAATCGTTCGAACAAACAAGACCCGGTTCTGTATGCACGGTAAAAAATAATCGAATTAGAAAGCCGCGACGGCAGGCAGAGGGTACCTCGTCAGCGACCCGAAAACCCGGTGTCATCTGTTGCTCGTGTGCGCCGCCAACAAGTGGTATAAGCCGAAATTTAAGGGGTCGAGAAAACTCGGCTTTCGCCCATCCCTTCGGCCTTCCACCATTTCCATCCCCCTCCAGACCTCTCCTCTTCATCACCAAGCCGACGACCTCCTTTCGAGCGGCACACACCGATTCCACGGGAATGGGTCTCACGCTTCCGGTCTTTAATTGTGTTCCGGAAAGAGAGCCGGCGAGATCCTCTCGGACTGGATATCCGGTCCGGTGTAATGACCTGCAAGGAGGAACAGCCGAGAAAAAAGAGAATTCCGGGGACGTCGATATCCTCCGCCCACCATCCTCCGCGTGCTATCGTGTACCGGGCTTCATGGACGCGACGTGGCGCCTTGGAATCGTGATCAGCCGACACGGTTCACGGAGTACTCTTCCGCATAATGCGCCCACTGCTAGAGGGTTAACAAGGTATTTCCATTCTAAGCGTCATCATTCCTTCGCGATTTCAGGAACTTGAGGGGCCCCACACTGGTCCGGATAGGAAAATTCAGTGACATTTTGCATAAAAATGAACTTTCTCCTATCGATATAACATACTGGGTTATTATAAGGGTTATTATTGTTAGGAAAAGTTGCGAAGTTCTTTCTATTTAACAATTTCTTTTGCCCAGTTTAGCTTCTTAATTCTAATCCTAATCCTAATCCCTCTTTATTTTACCGGACTCAAAATTTGTGCCTTTCTCCTATAAATTATGATGTACTCGGTACGTAATCCAGTAGAAATAACGAAATCCAGTACGAAATTAATTTGTTCCTTTGAACGTCATATTCCCTCTAATTTTCAGCAACTTTAAATAACAATTTCGTAAAATGATTTTCCTTTTATTCTTATTCACAGTTTTATATTTTAAATACATAATCCTGTGGAGCATTGTAACAAATTCGAACAGTTAACAACGCTCCACTGTACAGGCTGTGAAATACACTGCGTACATATTTCCCGATATTTACAGGCATACAAATTTTCAAAGTTTTGTAGAATACAAGCTTGATATACATGCAGGTACAACGTAGTTCCATTTTATTTTTGATTCACGGAAATCTGCAGCGAAGAGAATAAAATTTTTCCTGATACTCCCACATACTTTTAAATTCTTCAATAAAAATTTGCATAGTACTTCGCAATTGCAACAGCACGTGAAAGTATAAAAACGTTTCGCTCGAAACGATATTTCTGCAGTCGACGGACATGGTATCTCAATAACCAATCATCCCATTTAGTCAAATCCTTAAAACTATATTTCCAGCTTCGAGGCTTGATAATCAAACATCTTTATTTGCAGAGTTCGAAAGTTTTCCTCTCGAATGGCGCAATTTTTTAATTTTTCTTTTTATTCTAGTTCGGAAGATAGCCCCCACTAGTCCAGATTAAGAATGTTTATGGTGTTTCGGTTTTATACTACTGCGGCAGTCGTTATCGCGTTGGCTACACAGTCCAATTTGTTCGAGATGCAACCGTAGAACTATCATAACTTCGGATAGAATCAATATTTTCTGATGTGTATTCCTGAAATGCAGTTTAATAAATCTTTGTACGAGTTTTAAAAATGGTTTGTTCAAAAGTTCCCCATAAAAATGTATTCCAAATGGTAATTAACTAATTTACTAATTTTTTGACGTTTTTATATTGTTAAGAAATATTCTATCATATGCAGTGCGTCCAAAAAGTATTCGAAATTCGAACTGGAAATAATTTTGTCGACGTTTTCATTTTATTAAGAAATGATGTATTAAAAAATACCTCATTCCATTTAAAAAAATGAAGGTGACCTTCATATCTCTAAATAAAAATTACATAAAAACAAAAATTTTTTGGTATCGTATGAGCCCCATTTTACCATTCAACATTGTCCTGCAGACATTTGACGTATCTTTAAAAACAACAAAGATATCTTCAAGGTGGTCAAAAGTTAGGTGAAATACCCGGCATATGAAATTTTGTGTGTGTACAACGGTGCCTTATCGTTTTGTCCACTAGTGTAAGTCGTCAGAAACATATTGACAATCTGAAATTCTCCGAACCTTATTCGAAATTGCACTCGCTTATTTTTAAACGCATAAAACACTTTTATAAATGAATAAAATTGTTGCCACAAATAACAAATTCGCAGACAGTGATCCTACACTGACATCTGCCGAAACAAGTGGGGGAGAAGGATCGGAATTGACGGGTCCGGTAAATTTATTGTTAATTGCGTCTAACAATCTGAATAATCCGGCGTCGCGTTAATGCCGGCCGGACAGAAATAATGGCCGCCTCTATCAATTTGCAACGGGACGCAAAATTGTTCGGGCCCGAGCTCTGGGAAAAAAAATGGTGCCGTGTAATGCGATGAACGTCGGTAATCGAGTCCGGTGATCAGGCACGAATCATCCGCGAAAAGGCTCGATCGATTCGGTGTCCGCGATCGCTCGGCGTCTCGCGTGCAACATTCAACCGCGTTAATCATAACGTCACAAGCATCCATCCCGACAGACTGACAAAGCACGTACAGGCGCGTCCACGCGTGCTTAATGAATCCCCTTGTGCTCGATGTGTCCGGGCGAAACGCGGGGAAAACATACGGCAACGCGGCCGTACACGCGGAAAGAGACGCGGCTGCTGCTGGCATCTACTCGTCGGCTGCGGCTAGGACATTTTATGGTGTCGTGAAATAGTTATTAGGCGAATTGTTTCTGCGGAAACGTTTCATCTCTCCACGCTGCGATTTATTTCACGGTTATCGGTGTTCGGAACTTCTTTCCAGGGTGACTGTGCCGATTACTGCGGTACCATGCTTCGATCGTACTTTATTTTAATATAATTCATAATTTATAATGAAATAATAATATTGTGTAAGTATCTTATGGAAGAATGTGCTCTGAATGCAAAATAAAATTGGTGGCCCTCAAAATGGCCCTCAATGACTTTTTCAATAGACCTTTTATTAATTTGAACACCGTCGTACAATTAGGATCGTAACTGATCACTAAACAGCGGATTTTATACATTTACATATATTATAATAAAAAATTAAATTATTTATTTATTGATGCCATAAACCTAGTTTGGTTTATATAGCATATATTATAATAAAAATGAGTAGGTGTGGTTTAAAACAGTAAAAACATGGGAAGAATTTAAAAATACTGTTATATTATTTTCAACCTATTAACCATATTGAGAGAGAAAATAAATTTCTATTTCCCTCCAGTTTGTTGAAGTTCAAGTACAAAATTTTTATTTTGCATAAACATCCGCTGTCTACTGATCACACACACTTTAAATCAGAATAACTTTTCCACGAGAAATTATTATGAAAAATAACCTATTCATAAGGATTTATTGCAAAATTTAATTCTCCACTGTCAAAATTAGTACTCCATATGGATTATTACAAGAAATCATGTTCAAAACGATGTATCGTTGAGGATTAAATTTCGACGCGATTTTCGGTTCCAATTTTAATTACAATACTTCCGTTTACAAAGTCCCGACGCGAACAATATGGGCGCATGGGAATGTGTCGTAAACGTCTGAATTCGTACAATAGATAGAATTTATCGCGCCGAAAAATGATAAAAATGCGCACTGGTACGGATTTGTGTAGCAATACGCTTATTGATCGGGCTAGAATGCTCCATAATAGTGACAAATATTCGCAGGGACTGTTCCAAGAATCGGCCTCGTGTCCTGTTTAAATTTGGACGAAGCGTATTAACAACGAGTTGCGAAGTCAGTTCGAGTGCCCAGCAAGTGGAACACGCGCGGTCGAATAATTCAATTTTCAGCAATGTTCGTACGTTTAATTAGTCGAAAGTTGAAATATTGGATTGTTGAATGAGTTCCCGGCTATTTTGAGGTCGAAATTCTCTCGCGGCAACAATAATCGTAAATTCTATAATGCATTTCGTATGACCAAATTGCTTTGTTTATTTCTAAAATTGCTGTCAGTGAAATTGCTAGATTTGGGAAATCATTTCGGTGCGGCTAAGCGTCATTTTTTAGTGACTCCAAAATGATGGGGATAATTCTAAATGTGCAAGCTGCCTGGGACATTTACGTTAATTACTATCTCTATACATGTGTGTGCGTGTGTGAATATTACTGCAATCAAAAATATTAAAACTGAAGTAAAATATCTGTTTATATTTCTTTAATCAGATTTTACATAATCATTACAAAAATAACAAAATTCTATGAAAGTCTCTATTTTATTATTTCTATTATAGAAATGTTAGTTTAATTTTTACTGAACTTTTATAATAAAAAATCAAGCGGTGTAATATTAATGATGCACAGTACAAATGTGAATTAAACAGACATAAAAAATAAGAACTGCATCTTGGAAACCAGTATAGACTATAATTATTTTTATTTTATTTTATCATTAGTAATTTTATTGTATTACCTTCAAAATTTTATTGTTTATAATTTTACGGTATCGCGTTTTCTTTGTGAAGTGCATAATTGAGAATGTAACAAGGTGCTAAAGAGGAAGCTAAATATTCGAAATTCTGTGAATTACAAGAATTATATTAGGCAGTCTGACCATTCGCCGACTCATTCCACTGAACACTACTAAACTTCATTCCCTGTTTGTCAAGTATTGAAAAAGTTTCTAGGAAACTGTTTCTCGTCGAAAAATAATACAATGAAAGAAGACACGATACGTTTTATTGCACCATGTGACGAAACATTGCCGAAAAATTGTTATCGTGGGCTATTGCGTCAGCTCAGATAAATTTCGGAGCGTTACATCATTGCCTTTCGCAGATATTGATTCGTTCATACAGTATGACTCTTTGTTGAAGTTATTCCAAGTGTTACACTGCTGTCTTCAGTAGCATTCGCAAACTATATCCTTTCTTGATAATTATTTCGCTGATTTAATAAATTATGAACATAATGGAGGAATGTATTAAACAGAAATAATTAGTTGAAGTGTTAATGACATCGTTAAAGTTGTACTAACCAAAATATTAAAAAAAACTGAGTTATTAAATAACGATTTTGTTACGTTGCTCTTATACAGATTTGACCTTGTATGACCTTGGAAGTTATTGCGTTGCGTATGACATAAAATATATGTAGCATTCTATTTAAAAAACTGGAGGACAGTCTTCAGAGTTTCTCGAAAAATAGTATAATAATAATTCTTTTGAGATACTTACTGTTTACGAGAAAAACGCTGGTCCAATTCACCGCGAACACCCTGTATGTTCTATCGAAACAAAGTAATTCTCTTGTTCGAAATTTATTTCTCGAATGGCAATACGATGAGTAAACCGCGTTCTGCATTTATTGTGGGAAGCGGGAATAAAATAAAAATTTATTTCACCCCTTAATGACTTGGTTACACTAAAAACAACATTACAGTATTCTGAAATTTTTCTAATCTTTCACTGTTCTATATTTCACCCAACCAATTTCATCACAAATGCATAAAGATAATGATGAAACCTCGATTAAAATCCGTAGGAAAAATGGCAGACTATTCGGATGGTGTTCGGTGGTCAGTCGAACGAAGACACCCCATAACAGTACGAAATAATCATAGACGAAGCGCTTCAGGAGATATCGGTGAGGGGGTTGTTGGAGATCAGTCGTTCGAAGAATTGGAAGAAGAGGCGCGAATGGTGCAGGGAGCAGCAAGGGGTTCAGGATGATCGAATGAAAGGAAAGAGGGATGAAGATGGTCGCGTGAACAGGCGGAGGGTAAGGGATGTTTCTGTTAGCGATGGGATCAAGCCTGGTTCAAATGGTATCGATGCATTTCTGGTACATAATTCGCCACCCAAGTCACGTGATTAATTTCGTGGAGTGCAACAGAAATTTTGGTGGAAATTATTTTGGTGAGTTTTCCGCTTTATATTCAATTACTATATTTAATGGTGATTCCTACTGAATTAACAAATAGAAATCGACGTAGCTCTGCGTCATTGAACATGCAGTAACATATTGGAGGGTTATCCAAATTTTAAAACAGACATTTAAAAATTATTAATTAAAATTTACTTAGTTTTGAACAACCAATATAAGAATTATAATAATACATTAGGTTTCGAGATCAGTTAATATTTCTTGTATAATTAGTAGACTGCGCATCTTTATGCAAAATAAAAATGTTCTTCATTGATTGTGGGAAGCTGGAATAAAATAAAAAGTGATTTCATCCCTTAATGACTTTGTTACATTAAAAATAACATTACGATATTCTTAAAATAAAACATGGTAGATACAATCTTGGAAATACTTCTGTGAGTTTCTGAAATCCAAATAATATTCTACGTTGACTACAGTAGTCAAAAGTAAGTATAAAATTAACCATCAATCACTTCAAACACAAATGAATTAGTGAAGAAGTTACTTAAGTCCTGGCAATCTCGGTTGAAACCTTCGCTACCACCGTCGCGTCGTGGATATACAACGTCCACAATCTCTCGGTTTTCTGAAAGATAGTCAAATTAATTGCACACACTCTGCTGTCTAAAGTCAGAGTTATACTGCGAATGGTATGCATTTATAACAACAATGAACAGGTGAAACACAAAGTAATGAAAAAATCAGTTACATTGAGTACACATTCAAATTATCAAAAGAAGAACACATCTTTATTGTGCACAATAATTGTCTAGTGACAATAAACATCATTCCTCTCTCCAGCTAAATCGTTCCGATATTCGATAAAAGAAGATACATCGCATTAACTCAAACAATTCCAACATCGAAGGACGAGCAACAAACCAATTGCTGGCCGATAAATGTTAAGTAGATCTTGGATAAAAAAATACGCAAACCGGCAGACGGCAGATCGATAGAAAATAGTGACCAGGAATCCGGATCGGGCCCATCACTATCCACGTTGGACGAAAGGGCAAGAAGGAAGGAAGGTAAATGGGAACGTGGCGGCTGGTGGGGTGTAAAGGGGTGAGACGGCGGGAAGGGGGGACAGGGGAAGGGAGAGTTAAGGCAGGAATTGCACGCGCAAGCGCCATTTTGCAAACATGACCAGCCATCTTGCGATGCGTACTGTTCCGGTGGCGGGGTAGGGGTACGAATATAACCGTTCTTGGTATCGAACAGCGCTTCAGTACCTACGGAGATAGAGACAGGCATAGAACGTCCTCCGACAGCTCGACGATCGCCTCACAGTTCGCAATTTCTTTTTCCTTTGTTTTTCTTCGTTTCGCTGAATTTTTTGGTCCTCCGTTCCATTCACGATTTCTTTCACTGGCACCTCTTGCCTTTCATCCAAGTATCATGCGACCTCGCGAGAACAGTTCGGTGTGAAACACGTCGCTTCGGCGTCTCTGAGCACGGAGATCGAAGAAGACGAGAACGTAATGTCTTCAGAAACTTTTCAAATCGCCGCCGTGGCTCGCTGATCCTCTCTCTTTCTTTCTCTATCTCTCTCTCTCCCTCTCTTTATCTGCATAGAGTCTTGGACTTCCTGCGAAGTCGGGACGCGGTCCCCGAAGATCTCTAGATCTGCTATTTCGATCGTTGAATCATCCTCGAGAATAATTCTCTCGGACGCTGTGTTGCCACTCGAAAAATCGATGAAAATCTGGGAGAAGAAGCCTGGCCAAATAAGTCACACGTGGGACTGCTTGCTTCATCCTTGTCTCCCGACTGTGACTGCTTCTTTATTCGCAACAGTGTTGGCTCGACGCTTGATCGATCGCCGGAGCTCTTCGTCCCACGCGTCGGACATGTGGATCGAGAGCTATTTCAATCTTTTGCTCGCAGGATAAGTGTCCGAAAATCATTTCTGTCGGTGTCAGCCTAACTACCGACGATGTTTTTGAAAGAATGCATTGTTGAGCTTTGAGTACAAGAATGTAATTTGTTTTTCAATAAAGACTATCGACTCGATCAACGGATTTTTTGGTTCGATTGATACGAAATATGAACGAGGATTGAATGCTAAAAATAATTTCATCATTTGCTCGATACTCGCGTTGCACCATTCTCGTATGATTCAATTTTTACTGTCGGCAGAAACATCGATTTTCAATTTAATAAAACAATATAAACGAGGACGTATTTGCAGAGAGAGATAGAATGCTAGAAATAACTTCGTTATTCATTTAATGCTCGTCGCATCGTTCTCACACGACCGGTTTTCAATTTTTTGCTCCTCTTAATTGTTCCAGAATATAACAAAAAAGTACAACAAGTGATTTGCTGGGATCGTTACATCATTCTCATACGATAATTCAATTTCCTCTATTGCTACGAAATTGCAATTTCAACGACTGGAAAGAATCGTTACGGTGACGAAAGTCTCCCCACGCAGTCCGCCTGGAAAATGGGTCACCCGTTCAAGGATCTTCGTGAAGGATTCAATTTCCATTGATTGATCACGAGTCCCCAGTGTCCGCGGACGCGCTAGGATTTCGAGAATTACACCGAAGCTCGCCAAGTGATGGTCGATCGTTAAAAGCGTTACGAAGCGTGCGCTAAAAACGGGGTCGTGCACTTCGCGAAAAATCGATACGAAATAGTGGACCGGGATTCTCAGTCTGACCACTGGTTGACGCATTTCACTTAATATGTTGACGGGCGCACTTTTCAGTGGCCCACGCTGCCTTGGACAAGTGACACTGTCGTTTATGTTTGTTTCGCGTCGGGAGGGAACGCCCGAGAGTAATTTTATAACAATTTCCACGAGGATCTTCTCCAAATCCCTATGAATTAGAACCGCTAAATCCACTTGTCGTAAACAGTGACAGACGTAATTACGTGAGTACTCTACGGTGTTTCCCCATAGTCTTCGCCATGGATATTCATCTTTCTGTGCAAACTGTCCAAAATATTTCGTGCGATGTAAAGAATTCTATCAAGAATTGTTCATCTTTGATTTATTTCAAGATCAGCACACAAATCTCTCACAGAGGATAGTACAATTGTTTTTTTAAGAAGTGTAGCATTGTTATCTCGCGTGACTTTTCCTGAGGAATCGTTTGGAGAATTCTCAGACACTGTTGAAAAATTCCAGATGCCTAGGTGCGAGGCGAATCGAGGTCGAAGAACTCGGTTCGAGTTCTCTACCTGTTGCACGCTGCTTTCATAGGAAATTACCTTACCGACATATTGAACATTGTCATTTCTGTCCATAAACGGTAATCCTGTTCGGAGAGGCGTCGTCCCGGATTACAACGGTTATCGGACTTTTTGCCGTGCGTTTGATCATCGTCGCCTTCATATTTACGCGTCGATGATATTAGCGAGCGCCTCTTCTGTGATTTCGTACCTACCCATTGTGTCCGACAGGAATCGATTGAATCGACAAACACCAGATGAATCACGTTCAATTCGACTCGAGTGTTGCGAACGTTTGTGACGACGTGAAATGTGATTCGATTTATTGACGATGCGTTGCAGGAAATTGAAAATTTAGAATCACTTTGATTGGAAGTGTTCCACATCCTGGACAAACATTTTTTATTTTACAAATTTTGTTGATCGAAGTTCAGCTCGTTTATGCTTGTGACTCGTTTAAATTGAAAGGTTTAAATTGTTATTCATTTACTTGGAGAGAACTCGTGTAAGTATCTTCAAAATTTCATTTCGATACAAAAACTGCCAGTCGATTCAAAATGGCGAAATGGCAAAATTAGCATCGTGAAATTACGAGGGTGGTTTTGTAGATAATTATTAAATATATTTAGTCACGCCAAATGTCGACAACTGTACACTTGCGATTTTTATAAAAAATTAAAAAGAAATTACACTGAATGTTTTGCATTTCTTTTGTAACCTTTGTGAAATGTTTTTTAACTGCAAAAATAATGCAGCTCGCAAAAATAGTTATTTCAATTGTCCCTCAAGTTTTATTCTCAAAAATGGTATTAACGAATTGTTATAAAGTCTCAACGAATGTTTTACAATTAGTTGCAGACTCGTTTCAAATTTCAAAAAGTCTATATTAATAGTAAATTTCGTTGTTTCTCAAGGTTTGCTCTTAAAAGCAGCCTTAAATTGTTGTAAATTTTTGACAGATCTAAAACATTGTCTAACTGCTTTATAAAAATAAACAATTTTTAAAAACTGATGAACATTTTTTACGATAACTTAGAATCGAAAATTATTATTCACAACTTCATTTATCAAAATTATATCCGTTTTATAATTCATATTTTATGTTTAATTGGTTCGAGTAGTATATGATTTTGGTAGACACTTACGTTAGGTGATAAAATCGATGCATTCACTGCAGTCACAGAACTAGTGAAGAACCATGGGGAATCAGAGTCGGTTCGTTCTTCTGTTCTTTAATCAATGTCGTCGGATCAGTGGAGGGCTCGCGCCATTTTGTTTCACTCGTTTCGACCTGATAAACGTGCATCGCGTCAAGAAAATTAATTCTGCCTCCTAGAAGGATACTAAGTGTCTACCTGTTGCACCATACTAAGAGACGAGACGAAGAGGTCTCGATCGTTTTTGGAGAATCGCGGTGGTGTGAGTGGGCAAGGTGAGCAGAGAGATAGAAAGAGAGGGGGAGAGAGAGAGAGAGAGAGAGAGAAATAAACGGAGAGAGAAAGAGAGAGAGGAACACGGAGAAATAGTGGAAGGAAGAGCCGCGACAGCACTTGGCGAATGAAAAATTTTACGCGTCTACGCGTAGGAAGAAACCTTCTTATACGTCGGTGGGTTCGCAACTTGTTGCTGGTCACGCCGAGATCTCTCGACTTCTCGATTTCCGGTGCTGCCACTTGCACAGGTAAGCAGTCAATCTACAAATGAAAGCATTCTTTCACTGGTTTCACTGGTAAGTCGAAGAAGGAGAATATAATTTTTGAAACAAGACTTTGTTTTCGAGAAAATCCACATTTGAAATCAAGTCTACGTGCAGACAATTTCCAAGGCAACTTCAATTTTCTGGAAAACAAAGTCTCGTTCCAAAAGTGTGATTCTACATTTTCCACTTATTTTCTTTATGTAGGTCACCACTTTACGGTTGTACCAGTTACCAATCACTCTGTATATTCAGTTTGGGATGATGAAACTGCAGATTTTATGCATTTGTTACAAAAATTAGTGGATCAATCGTAAGACAGTGGAAACATTTAACATTAAATATATTGCCACTGGTAAAATTGCAGATTTTTTATTTCACAATTATTGAAATCATAAATGTCATGAAAAATATTTGATTATATTTATTATTGTTATTTATTATTATATTATTGGGGTACATACAATTTTTATTGTTCCGTACAATCATTTTTAGTGATAAAGTATTGCATAAAGAATTTTGAGAGAAGAAATAAATATATATGTAGTTCCTGTAACCGGCAACTAATGCAGACTAATTTTTATTTTGCATAAAAATCCACAGTTTAGTGATACTATTATAACACAGATCGAAAGAATTATGGAACTTTTTAATAGGTTCTATTCAAAGCATGGAGCGCGAAACTTTCCAAAAAAATGTTCTCGTATTACAAGTTTCAATGAGGGCAGATGAAAAAAGTTCTCGAAACTAAAAGTTTCAGTTCGAATAGAATTTACGCAGTATAAAAATATTAATTTTTCAGTAACAAGAACGGACATTTCGTTCATGAATATTAAAACCATTCTCAACCACCATAGGAAATAATGAATTCTATTCACAATAATGCTAAATCATTTTGATAGTTAAATTAGCAAACGTGCTTTTGTCACAGTGCTATAACATTCGATATTTGTTGGTTCTAAGAATATGTGTGAGAATTTTTGTTCATTGGTTTATTCGGCAATTGTTTTCACCCAGTAAAAACGTCAAAAACGCAAATAAAACAAAACGTGTAAAACATTTCTCAATATATTATTTGTGTACAAAGTTTCATTAAAGTCTGCGCATGACATCCCCCCATGGACAATATTCTGCAATATTTCATTTATAAATATTAAGCTTACTCTGGACAAACAAGACCGCTCATAAATGTTCCGACCATATGACACGAGAATATACGGATAAATATCAAATGCAAAAATGAGTTCTTTCCGATTAACGTCACAATTTAGCTGTGCAAATGGAAATACTCTTTTGCTGTTTCTGAAAGATTTGTTCAGTGTATTTGTATAAAGAAGTATATTATATAATTTCTCATGAAAACATTTTATAGACAGTGATAAATCGACCGCGGATTTTATGCATTTATGATAAAAATGAGTACGTGTAATTTAAAACATTAGAAGAATTTAAAAACATTGTTATAGTACTTTCAGTCTATTACATACCGGGTGAACCACGAATCGTGATCAGTAGAGATTACTCTGTTATTAGCAGTCCGATCAAAAATGTTCTTATCAGCTTTTGCATGGTTTCAAAAGAGCATTAACGTGATTATAAAAAATTTTTTGTCATCTCCTTTCTTTAATGTTTTTTCAAGGTCCATTTCAAGTAAAATAAATTTTTATTTCACTCAAGTTTGTTGCAATTCAAGTAGACAATTTTTATTTTGCATAAAGATCCGCTGTCTAGTGATAGAGAAGGTGGTGCAAGCCAAAATACCAGGCAAATTGGTCTCTCTGCTTATTACCTATCGATTGATTTTACTATAATTATTAGACTGCGGATCTTTATGCAAAAATAAAAATTTCTTACCCAAATTGCAACAAACAGGAGTGAAATAGAAATTAATTTCTTTCCCTATTATGTTTAGTAGGTTGAGAATGATATAATAGTATGTTTAAATGTTTCTAATACTTTTGCTATTTTAAATTGCACCTACTCATTTTTGACATAAATGCATAAAAGTCTCAGTCTAATAACTATACAGTGTGATGAAACCGAGGTGATTCTACATAAAGACAAACAAGACAACAATGAAGAATAAAATTTTTCCAGACTTCGTTTTCGAGAAAATAAATGAAATTTTAAATCGCCTGTTCATGATCTACCGATTCTACTCCGTATGTTCACAGTCGATTTTCTCGAAAACAAAACCTCGTACAAAGAGTTTCATTCTTACGTTAGCAGGAGTAACCTACCACGCTGTAGAATTTCACGTTGAAAATTCGTTTTTCCACCGCATGTGGCTCGTATCGGCTAGACGGCGCGACGAAGGGCTGCTTGTTCGTACATTTTATAAAAGGCTACGGTGACGGAATGACGGTGGAAAAATTTGAAATATCCGTTCGCCTGAGTTATGCGCGGCGAGCGGACTCACCTGTTGCGCGTTAATTCGACGCCAGGGAAAGTAGACGTGCTGCAAAGAGAGACAGAGACAGAGGGGGGGGGTGCAGGAAAAAAGAAGATCGCCTCGCTTCTTTCCTGCAACATTTAAACAATTCTTTTCGACGCGACCATACACGACCTGTTGCGCCGCTAATTTAATGAAAAATTCAGCCAACCACGGTGTCGCGTCGTGGAATTTCATGGCGGACGTGCAAAGGACATCTTCAGGAATGCCTTTCAGACAGACTTCGCTGTCTCATCGACCGAGACCCCGAGGCGCGCTGAAAGATAGACGACTTCGTGAAATGAAGTTCGGAGATGCTCCGCTGCCAACCCCCTGCGACGACGCGCTGCCTTGCCTCATAATGTGATTTCAAGTTCCCGTCTAATTAACGCGAGACCCGTTGAAAATTTTATCGTTTTTCGTCGCTCCTATTTCGCCTCTCGGCTCGAACGTTATTTATCGCGAATCTGATCGATGGTGTCTGCTCTTTCCTGTCGTAGCGTAGCACCTTGTTCTGGAACCATCAGATCTACAAATCGGAGATTATTATAACTAGACTGCGGATGTTCATGCAATTTTCAATTTTTGTAGGCAAATTTTAAGAAAGTGGAATTAAATAGAATCTTATTTTCAGTGGTAAAAGCATTTGTTGATCGGGAATATGTAAAAATCGTTCGTAATTCTATCGAATTTTACGTTCCGGCATTTCTGGAAAATTTCAAGATGCCATAAATGCATAAAGATCCGCAATCTAATTATAACAAACTGTTCGTTTTCAAAAAATGTATGTTCACTACAGTTCTGTTAATTACAGGCACAGATAACAAATTTAAAAATCATGATCTTACTTTTTCTTTCAGAATTGTGACCACTAACAATTTTTAAAAAATTATTTACACATTAAACTAATCCTTCTAACGTCTCAAAAAATCTCAAGCTGTCAGGTTGAATTTTGAAAAAGTTATTAGTTTTTAAAAGGTGTGCAAATACTTTGTACATTCACTGTATGTATTGCTTTATAAAGCTGACAAGATTGTTTATTTAGATCTTGTGTAAATGTTCCTGAACAAAAAAATGTATTTATTTGTCTATCAGTGCTTCAAACCAAGTGGTTTATTTAGCAAGTGCAATATTGTAGTTTTTATTTTACAATTATTAAAATAATTATTAAAATAATTGTAAAATTTTTATGCCAAGACATGTTATCCTTAGTAACTTTTATTACACACATTCTAGAATATGCCATGAGAACATTTAGACTGTTTATATAAATATAAATCAATAAACATAATTATAAAGAAGGATTTATAAGAGACGTAAATAAACTTTATATATTTACACAAATATTGCAAGTAAATAAATATGTGTTCAGAGTATGAATTTAATTCTAATAATTATTAAATATTGTTGTGGTTCTATTCTATTTGTTGTTTGGCAAATTCGAAGTAAGCAGCCACATTTTCTCCATATAAACAATGAATTATTACATCATACAATAAAATGTTGTATAGAAGTGTTTGATCTTTGTATATAATACAATATATTTATTTAACAACAACTTTTAGATAATAAGATTGACCCTGGTGATTCTATTTCCTATAAAAGAATGTTAATTACTTAGTATACGAGAGCGTATACGTTTCGTATACCGTTTATTGATTCAACAAACATGAAACAGGCGACCAACGGTGAACAATTAAAGTCGTATTAATGTAATGAATCATTTTTGATCGCAGACGCTGAAATGAGTCGCATCATTTCCATGACGGTGATTCAGCAATTGTTGCCGATCGATCAACACCTCTCCACGGTATTCCTGAACCTGGCAATTGTCAAACAACAAAAGCTCTCCGCGAGCTTACAATACCAGGACGTTTGTGTGACAGCGGCTGTCTCGGTGAGTCAGAACTAATTTTCAATCCCTAATTATTTCAGCACAATGGATGACTAATATCAAATTCGGATATACATACATATAGGGTGTCCCGAGCAACTGCCGCCACGATTTTTCAGGCACTTCCGGTAGTCGGATGAAAAAATGTTCGGAACAAAATTAATCAGAAATCAAATAGAAAAAAATTCAAAAAAGAAATTTGTTCGTGAAAAACGGTCATCTTCCTTTTTATAAATAACACTACAAATTTTTTAGTACATCATATTATTGCTTATTTAATAGTATACGAGGCCGCTGAATTCGCGTCTTGACATAAGCAATAATATTATGTACTAAAAACATGAAGATGTCCTTCGTTTTTCATCGACAAATTTCTTCTTCGAATTTTTTCCTATTGCTTTATGTAGCCGACTAAAGACTAACTAATTTTGATCCGAATATTTTCTTATCTGGCTACCGGAAGTGTGTTATCGGAAGACACCTTGTATAACTTTGTCATCGATTTCTATGAGACGCTATAAGCACCGAATTATTATAAACCGAGCGATATAAAGCACCAGTAACCAAAAGTTTCCAATAAATGTGTCAATTTTACCAGCTAAAAGACCGGCGGATGGTTCCTTCTATGAGCGTTCAGATTTATAGTCTTGCTCACAATTTATCTACTTCACCGGCGAAGTATCGTATAAGGATATAAACGGTTCAGTTATAAATTGCTGTCCATTTGTGGCTTGAAATTGCATACCGTAGAACGTAACACTCCAGACTAAACGAACAAAAGTTAATGAAACGATTTATCTTTTCATTACGCCCACTTTAAAGAATCAAAATGTCTATTAAAAACCAAAAGAATCATTTGAAAGATGGACATGAATGATGGACATCTATGAAAAGCAGGCACGAACTTGTGCAATCATCGAATACTATTATACAGGGTGTCCCAAAATTCCTTCAACAGCCGGAAATGGGAGGTTCCTGACGTCATTTGAAGCAACATTTTCCGTTGCAAAAATGTTATCCGCGGCTTTGTTTAGGAGTTATTAACGAAAAACACGGACCAATCAGAGCGCGACCTAGTCGCGAGTTGGCACAGTCGGCCAATAGACAGTTGGCGCGCTGAGCCGACTGTGCCAACTCGCGTCTAGGTCGCGCTCTGATTGGTCCGTGTTTTTCGTTAATAACTCCTAAACAAAGCCGCGGATAACATTTTTGCAACGGAAAATGTTGCTTCAAATGACGTCAGGAACCTCCCATTTCCGGCTGTTGAAGGAATTTTGGGACACCCTGTATAATAGGATAATAAATAGATGTGACCCATACCAACCGAAATAATAAAAGGGGTTTAAGAAATTCAAAAAGAACCTCAAGCAGAACTTCGTTTCTTGGCAAATGCTCGAGCGACAATCAAATACAGCGCGAAGCCTCTTGGCAAATGTTAAAGTGGCTGCCGATATTTGCTAGTTTAGCGAATCTTGGTAGCGTGTTCAGCGATGCGCTGCCAAGCAGGATACTTCCGTTCGCCTTCTTCCCGAATAGATAAATTAACCGACAACCAAATTCTGCCAGACCACTCGAGCAACACAGCAAAACAACATAACTCTGGTTCCGCGCTTGGGCTAGGAAACAAAACTCTATCGACCCCGTTCAAAAGAGGCTCAAACCAATTTGAAGCCGGCTCGGTTTTATCTGAGGCCAGGTCGGTAGGCATCGCGGCGGAGCTACCGCAGGAATTTAATTTAACGAGCAATTTTTCCATCGACCTCAGCAACGAGGAGAATAAAGTTTCGGGAAGAAAAAGCGTGCCAGAGGCATCCGTGTTGCTATCGACCCGCGCCCACCCGTTTTCGGTCCTGCGATTCGTTACTTCCCGATCTTCGGACTGTTGCTCCACCGAATCGGAATTAGGCTACTTCATTTTTCTTTATTAACTGTTCTGCGATGCTCTTCATTTTTCTTCCAAGCCGCTATTATTACCAGATGTCCGAAATAATTGTTATTGCCAAAACGTTTTTCGATAAAGTCAAACCACTGTTACTACTAGAGGTCCAAAATGACAATTCTTAAAATGTTTTTGATAAAAGCCAAACCACTATTACTACCAGAGATCCAAAATAACAATTGTTTTAGAAAAATGTTGGTAAAGTCACAGCACTATTGCTCGGTCTAACTTGGCCTCAAAATACCTGAAAAGAGACTTTTCTTAACAAAAAGTGACTATTGTATCCCAAATAATAATTTGAACTTCTATTTGGGGTTTCAAACAGCACTTTTCTGAAATCATTAATTTCGTAGTCCCTTATATATTCTTTATTCGTCCGTCGTCTATTGCTTTAAGTTGCCCCGACTCATTTGCGCCATAAATGCATAAAATGTGCAGCCTAAACACGAAGGACTCGGAGCAGGATTTTGTGATACGTCCATTGACTTTATTTCGATTTTGTTCCGCCCCATCACTATTTCTGTTTGGTCATTAGCAAGACTGAAGCGAGGCTCATTTACCATTAGCCGACTGAATGACATTATGGGGCGATGATGTAATTACAAGGAGGTCCACAAAGCGCGATTTTAGTGCGGAAACTTTGTACTGACAATTTTGAAATTCTTTGAAAACTGAATTCAGAATTTTATAATATACCACTTTAATCAATTGTGACATTAATCAGAAGACTTTGAATATTTATATAACTTGTATTTGTGAAAAATTGTCCTCCAAGGAGATCACTAAAATAGATAACTTTTCTTCATAAAAAGTTACAGTATTAAAAATTGTACGAAATTGAATTTCCAGAAATATTTTACTGTCTCATTGTTATCAACACACGGGATTTGTTATATCTATGAGTAATGTTTTCCAACAATTATAAAATACCGAATCTAATATAATTAACTGCAGTGTTAACTGCATTTTTAATTTGCTAATCTCTGAAAATATTTACTGTGTACAAATTTATCAATAATGAAACTGTTTCATATTATATAAGGATTATCGTAGAATTATAAGATTGTTTATCTAAAAATAGATTGATTTCCTCCATTATGAATTCATTGAACCTGTTTGATCAACGTTCTCTATTAAACATAATACTACACGATTGAGAAACTAAAATGGAACAATATTGGATTTTGAATACCTTTGTTAACGAAATTTCAAGAGAAACACTGGCATCAGAGGTTTCCATAATATCCGAAAATTAAAACACACTTCAAAGCCGCGAATATATTGAAAGTTCCGTCAGTCTTGAGTATTCCGAAAGTTCTGAGAGTCTTGAAAGCACCGAATACTTCGTAAATATTATAAACTTTGCAGATATTTAATCGCTTCAACCCTACTCAATCTCATTCTGATGGTATTAAACAATTTACAGCCGTGTGAAGTTGAACACTCATTATTCTGAATGAACAGAAAGTGTAAAGGGAGTCTGTAATCGAATGAAAAATGATATCTTCTTATGCAGGTAGCGAAGTAGAATTGAGACAAATGATCGAGCATTACCGTAGTTTCGAGAAATCCTAGACGCTGGGGACGTCTCTCACTTGTCAACAGAGATTCCGGATTTCGTGACTAATAGAATTCAAATGTTTTTTAAAATACTCTCTAATTAATTGTATTTTAAAATTTTTGTAACATTTTATAATGCAAAACTAATCTACCTTAAATTTGGAGGTATCAGAAGTCCATAACCAAAGTAGTTACCGAGGCTAATTAAATATAAATAAATTGCATAGCGAAGACAGGGTAAAAGATAATTTATAAAATATTTCACGAATTTATTAATACCTCAAAACTTTTTTTAACGAAAATACTTCGCTCAATAAAAAGTGCTATATATATATATATACTGACTAAACAAAATTTTATTATATATTTATTTTAAATTTATTGTATTATATAAAATGAAGCATAATTAATATTGTTCGTGACGTCATTATTAAAGGAGAAATTGGAATAGACATTCACACAGAGTACACAAGAAAATGAGTAAATAATAAATAAATAGATAAGAGTGAGAGTCTACTTCAAATATAATAAAGAAATTAATTTTTCGTTCAAAAAGGTAATTTACGCGAAGAGAAGTAGATATATTATTATTATTTATTTATCCAATTTTATAAAATTGAACCTGTACTTTGATTTGACTATAAAAATAGAAATTTCAACAGATTTCAATATTGTCCAAAAATGCCACAATATTTATTCTTAAGCCATTCTTATTATCAGAAAAGGCTGAAAATTGTTTTTAAAAATGCTAAATATTCTCGATGGCTTACTACATAGTACCTTCAATATTGAAGTAATAAATGAAAAAATACCTCGGTGGAAGGAGGATTAATATTGAAAATTGTCCGTAATCATGACAACTATAAAAACAAGGGAAATAGCATAGGGTGTCTTAAAGGGATCGGATCGGAAAGGAATAAAGTTTTACTTACAACCATTGCGGCACCATTCCGAGTACATCGTATACGAGGATACGATTAAGGATGCGCGTTAGTCGGTCGTCGCTCGGCCGTCTAATGGCGGCCATCCTGGAATTCATTAGTCGATTGTCTAATTAAGTTAATCGACTCGGGGTCGTCTTGCCGTCATAAAAGTCGCGTTGCTCGCCTCGACGCCGCCAACCGGCGCGTTTCCGCTGCCGAAATTGTTACTTCGCTTGTACGGAACGGTGATAGAAGTCACGACTCGGATTATTCGATAGGGGATAAGGAGAGATTAGGGGGTTGCTCGAATTGGTTGCGTATTTTATTTCTTCTTTCTACCGTGCTGGAAATGCTCGCGATTGGCCGAGGATTTCGAGGAATGATGAACTCGTAAAAGAGGAGGCGATTATTATCGTGTGTATCGATCTGGTAATCAATTTTTACCAATATACCGTTCCAGAATTTTTTATCGGAATGTACCAATACTCTGTGGACAGTAACGTGGTAGCAGACAATTCTGTAAAATCATAATCATTTATGCTTATTGAAGCTGTGAATGATACTGATATTAAATACACACGTTAGCAACTAGCAACACAACTTGTGTATGTGAATTACAAAATTATTATTGTGTTTTGAGCTTTAAAGTTTTCTGTTTTTCGAGTTAAGTATACCTTTGTTAAACGTACCTTTTTTAGTACAATTTTCCAGTTCGATATCTCAGGGCGTGTTTGCGTATCTTTACTTTCTTGAAAGAATGCAACCTGCGTACATAACCACTCTGCTAAACTGACACTCAAACCGTAAAACTGTGTAACTCAAACTCTGTAAAATAATGTAAATCATGTTCAGCTGTATAGACCCCATTTAGGGGTAAGCGTAAATTAAAAAAAAGAAAATATCTCAGCTTCTATATTTTTCAAATAAAGAGTCTTGCATTATGAGTTGTGATTTTAAATTTCGCGCTACTTTTTATTTGTGAAGATCAGAATTGAAAAATTTTAAATTGTAAAAACAGCGTTTATAAAATTTTTTAACACCTTGCCGTATCATTTTCTTTACAGTCATAGTGATTAAAACGTCTTTATCCACAAAAATGTCGTAGAAGACAACAAAGATATATACTTTTTGTATGGCTACATTTATTTTAATGCTTAAATATTGATTACAAGCGAATAAAATTTTATTTCATTGAAAAAAAACCGAAACATTTATATTGGATTGGAACGAAAGTTCGTAGCATTAGTAAATTAAAATCGAAAGCTAAAATTCAGATATTTCTTCATAGATTTATTCAATAACATATTTTCCATTCTGTTCTATCACTTTTTGCAATTTTCCAGGTAACTTCTCGTGCTATTGAATAAACAAATGAATAAATTCCTTAATTTTATCTTCGATTCTTAATTTCAAAACCCTACGAACTTGCTGTCCAACCCAATACTTGTTAGACTTTGTTTAAAATCTTCACGATGAACGTGACTAGTTAAAATACAACAACGGATTAATGAAAGACCCAGGGCTTTAATTGTGCCGACTTATATAAACTTTAGTGTCTCATATTTGACATGTGGCAGCCGGCGGGCAGGACAGACCTCCATTGTCTTTCCGAACATTGGTACTCTCAACAAACACGAGCGTTTTATTCGAATATTTAATTAAAGCGCAAAATTGTAGCAAACCGAGCAGGAAACGATCGGCGCGAGCGGAATACAGCGTCAATATACACGAAGTATAAACAGCAAACGGCCGATACACAAGCGTCCCGACGATCATTTCCATCGTGATCGCAAATGATCCGCTCTAAAACGAGCTATAAATCCGCGGGCTATTAAAACCCGGCGGGTGTGATTCGAATTTAAGCGATTGTCCCTAATTATATGTCGCGTTTAATTGGAAACTTTTAATTAAATTTCCCTCGGAATCGAAAATCAGGCGGTGGAGAGCTGCGGGCACGTAACGGAACACGGGCCATTAGGGAAAACACTGCTGGATAATAAGGGCACGCAGGAAGCGCGAAACGTGGTCAGATCAGCGGCTAACAACAATAGCGCCGGGTTAATTCCGCCAGCGTCGCGCGCGATACCTTTTCCTTCCATTTTGCCTTTTTTTTCGGCCGCGATTGTTTCGGCCCGCCATTGTAGTCGAACTGGGCAATCGGCTCGATTACGTCGACCGTAAAGATGCGGGCGTGAGCATGATTTTCCGTCGCGGGTTTTTTAAATAATAAGGAAATCCCTACCCCCTTCTTCTTCTTCTTCTTCTGAAGTTATGCGCTCGATTTGGTCGGAATTGTAGAGAAAATACTAAAAGTGGCATTGTACAATTTTTTTATCGGGGCCTATAACAGGGAAGCCAGACGGTGCGGCTCAACGGCTCAAGTGGCCCCTTACGTCTCCGTCCCTCGCCTAGATCAGGGAAGCCAGACGGTGCGGCTCAACGGCTCAAGTGGCCCCTTACGTCTCCGTCCCTCGCCTAGATGCATGCCTCCGCTATCCTCACTCTTACCACTACCGCTGGCGCGACCGAATCGGTAGCATGCTACCGCTCTCATTCTATCACTCGGTCGCGCCAGCGGTAGTGGTAAGAGTGGGGATCTAGGCGAGGGACGGAGACGTAAGGGGCCTGGCGAGACTCGCAGCCGCGAGACTCGCATCTGGCATCCCTGGCCTATAATGAAATTTTTAAAAATACGTTTTGTAGATCTGTGTCAATTATATGCACTGTGAAAGTTTCATAGAAATCGGTTGATGCGGGAAAAAACGACAGGCATCGAAAGATGTAAGAATTCTTAGAATTACCGCAGTTGCAAATGTAAATTTTGCATATAAGCCCACATAAAAAAGTTAAAAAATACAACTTTTAGTATTTTCTCTGCAATCCCGACAACTTGCAGTTTTTCTTCAAAAATTTTTGTCACGTTGTGTAGCAAACCGATTGTTCTAACTTCTCCAAAAATTTCAAGTCGTATATTCCAATATTAAAAAAAGTTATGGAGTTTTTAAGAGTGTCCGAATATTAGTGGGAGTCACTGTATACTGCGACAGTTAAAATGCCAGCGAGCAGTTATCCCGCGTAAATAGTGGAGGGAATAGAAAAAACAGACGATTAGGTTTCGACACGCACCATTAGCGTGTATTTAAGTTAACTATTATTATAATGTTGATTCTTTTGTTCCTGTAATTGGATTTCTGTTATTGTTAACGTATAAATAATGTGAATAAAAAGACTAAAACATTATTTTTTCTTATTTATTTAAGAAAATCCTTAAGCGTCCGAAACTAGGGGAACTACCCTATACGGTTTTGTTCCGATATAGGGCGACGGTGTTTGCTCCGAAGTAAGGAGTTCGCTACCCCTTCGTTTGAGGTTGTGCGCTCGACACCGCTTAGTTCCACAACAGGAGGCTATGTCATATTCTATCCTTGTTCCCCAGCCGAGGAATTAACAACATTCTTTCGTAAGTCGCGGATGAATCGCATCGACTAGTGAATGGATCAACGACGCGCTTCGAATAATTTGCTCGCTCTATTGTCGCGGTTCTTTTCGGCGACAAACGGTGAAATACGAGCACCCCCTCGTTGCGCACAGAGAATAAAGGGCTTTGAGGCGAGGCCTCTTTTCGGTCTCGTGATCCGGTGGCCGAGATTTTCGCTGTTACCGACTGAAAACATGCCACGGCCTGGACGGAGCCTAGGCAACTGAAATATTACTTGGATAGGAGTTTTATGAGACCCAGCATGAAATTGTTAGGCACCGACTCATAGGGAAATTTCATTAAAACCGACGTTTCCCGTTGTTTCGAGCTCAACTGCTTCACCTAGGATTCTTTCTAACACTTTACTGGAGACAATTTATCTGATAAAACAAAAATTGTTAATTAGTTCAATCCTCTTACGTTTCTCAGACCGTTAACAAATTATTTTTGCATCATTTTTCAAATAATTTAATTATTATAGGGTGAAACAGCAAATAGAAAAAACATAAGAGAATTTAATATCACCGTTACATTGTAATGAAATCAAGTTGCATGTAACCCGTTTTTCTTGCAACTAATTGAGGCAACTATTATTTTGAAATGATAAAGATGTTATAAAAAGCCAGACAAAATCTAAATAAATTCAAACTTCTGGTTTTTATAAAGCAACATAAACAAAATATACTACCCATTTCATTAAAAAACACTTTCTTAAGATAGAACGTTTGTGGTTTTCCTTGACAATATCTTATTCGAATGAATACTCATCTTTACAATGTAATATCATCCTTTCCAAACATGGCGATAAATATCGACTTGAATGAAATCTCATCCCATAAAAAATTCCCTTTATTCTCAACCGTTTGTTTCTGCTCGTAAATAATGATGTAATATTCCCCGAGGCTTTGTTACGAGTAAACTTATTATTTGAGCAAATACACAGACACGAAGTCTGGAGTATAATCGCAATTCCAAGTTTTTATAGGAAATTTCTCCCCGAATATCCATCGGTCAAGAGGGTTTCGAACGGGGTCTGTAACATAATATACATGTACAGAGTTTCCATTTAAATACGCGAATACATATAATCGGTGCCCTCGATCTCGATCTCTGTTCGCAGTCATGACGAAGAGGGAACGAGCCAATAAATTAGTTGGCTGCGGTTTACTCGTGTGCACATCGGTGCATTTCGTGCGGTTCTGTTGCGTCGGTATTGGTTCCTTGCGTACAATTGAAAATGCACGCCAATTCTTTCCGGCAAAAGTTATTATATAACTGTACCTACTACTTCTCCAAACTTTTGCGAGTGCTCGTTGTACAATTTTATTCCCGTACCGGGGCGATCCGAAATTTTCATATCGACTTTGCTCGTTCAAGTTGTAACGTCGACAACAAATTAGAATTTTCTACGACTCGGATTTGCAATCAAAATATTCGAAAACACATATTTCCGCAATTACAGAATCTTAGGTATCTTTCTTAATTTTTCATGCATTTATCTATGCATTGCTTTAAATATAGGTATTATATAAAAATTTGAGTGTATAAAAGGGTGTGTGAGACTTTCGTACAACAAAACGAATCAACAAACCATAAGAACAACACAAAATCTGTTTGTTTGTCACATTAAATTTTGATTGTAGCAATCAATTTTACGAATAAGAAAATGATATAATTGATTGTCTACCATTTGAAAGTTGTACTATTTAATAATAACTACTACAAATTTCCTTCATCAATAACTGTTATGAGCGACCGAAATAAATTTCTCTCATTGATAACTGTTATAAGTGATCGAAATAGATTTCTCTCAACGATAACAGGAGAAAAAATTTCGGTTACTTATAACACTGTCCAACACCAAAGTTCCCGATATACTGTTGGGTCCTTCTTATAGAGTTTTTTGCGCTGATTCCGAATCTGGCCTTAATTTTTTTCCTATACGCACAGTTTTTGAGGAACATGGCTTTAAAAAAAAACATATTTTTCAATTTTAAACAAATATTATGATGTTATTATAAAAGATATTGAATTGTTTTTTACAGCAAAAGATTCTGTAGACGTTCCCGAATCCAGTGATATATAATATTAATGCATTATGATTGTTTAAACATGTTTAAACAACGTTTAAAGACGGAGAGACACCACTTTTGCACCAATTTTTGAGGATATTTTTCAATTTATCTCAAAAAATAAGGGTCCAGCGGAAAATCGAACTATACCACGCGATAGAGCAGACTTTTATCTTGAAAAACCCCCCTTGGAAGTTTTTGCAGCATCGACGTTTTTACCGAACTAGAAAGCTAAATATCTTCGCCCGACATGCGTTGACGCCAGTGGCGCTCGGGACGGGATACGGCGCGCGACGGGATACGGAGCGGCGAACGACCGTTCTAGTGGTGAGCGCCACTGGCCGCAACTCATGTCGGGCGAAGATATTTAGCTTTCTAGTTCGGTAAAAACGTCGATGCTGCAAAAACTTCCAAGGGGGGTTTTTCAAGATAAAAGTCTGCTCTATCGCGTGGTATAGTTCGATTTTCCGCTGGACCCTTATTTTTTGAGATAAATTGAAAAATATCCTCAAAAATTGGTGCAAAAGTGGTGTCTCTCCGTCTTTAAACGTTGTTTAAACATGTTTAAACAATCATAATGCATTAATATTATATATCACTGGATTCGGGAACGTCTACAGAATCTTTTGCCGTAAAGAACAATTCAATATCTTTTATAATAACATCATAATATTTGTTTAAAGTTGAAAAATATGTTTTTTTTTTAAAGCCATGTTCCTCAAAAACTGTGCGTATAGGGAAAAAATTAAGGTCAGATTCGGAATCAGCGCAAAAAACTCTATAAGGAGGACCCGACAGTATATTGGGAACATAAAAAAAGTTGAAATTTGTTGGACAGTGTAATTAGACTGTGGATCTTTATGCAAAATAAAATATGTTTCCATCGATTGCAAGAGACACAGGAGCCAAATAAAAATTGTATTCTTCTTTTAATTATCCTATTAAGCTGAGACTAATAGATTAATGCCCTTAAATATTTTTAATATGTCCACTGCTTTAAATTGTACGTATGCATTTTTGTCATAAATGCATAAAATTCGCACTCTACTTATAATCCTTATTTGTAACCCATACGATTTTAGTCGACGAAATACTTGTTATTCTGTGACTTTTTTCTGTTTGGTTGTAACAGTTATGGCCCCGATTACTATCCAACCGAACTACATTTTTTAAAAACATTATTATCCTTGCATTCGTATAATTCTTCTTCTGTCGAAGAACTAGTGGTACCGTCAGTTCTAAATTATGAAAGTAAACGCTTATTTAGCCACAGCGCAATTTTAATAAATATTTCCAACCGCTGAACGAGAACGAGAGCACGTATATCAATCAGGTCTCGTCCCTTCTTCAAATATAAGCGGTTGCGCTGAAAGATTAACGGATTCCTTCGTGAACTATTCACCGAGTGCTCTATTCGGTGTATTTAAAACTCGTTCGGTCGGGAATAAACATCCCCGATATTTCCCACGTCAATAAAAATAAACCGTCCATGTGTAGTCCGGTTTCGAAGTTGTAATTTATAATTCAAACAACGTACACTGTTGTTCCCAGTCGGTACCTGAATATTTTTCGACGGCCGCGGTTCACGATAACGATTGCGCGATCCATTATTCCCCGGCGCAGTAAACATTAACTTTGCAACACGACGAGACGCGTCGAAAGGAAATGGCCGCTTCCGATCGTGAATCCTGGGGCGGATTAGACTTCTCGTGGAACACGTCGAAAATTCAGGTTTCGAATAAAAATTGGTTACGCCGGAAGGGCTGGTGTGCCGCGAGTGCTTTGTTTCCGACGATAGCGATCGGAACACAACTGAATGTATTGTGCTTCGTTCTACGAACCAGGGATTGGGCGTCTACCAACCGAAAATCCGCAAAAAAACGATCTCTATTGCATGTTTCATGGTGTCTCTACAGTTTTTCATTATTTGCTCGGATTAATTGAACAGTGGGTATATCGGGCGCCAAAGCATTGTTGTTACCGGACTCTGGTAACGAGACGTCTGATGAGGGGAATTTACTCGAATCGAGGGAAGAACGTTTCCCTCTCTATTCCAGTACCGGATTAGTCACGTGACAGAGGGATACATGAACGACAGAGACGGAACGCGTCACGTGACCGGGCGGCGGAGGAGTGGGGGAAGAGCGTCGTAGAAGGGGAAGTTAGAGTGCGGACACTGGTTGTCGCATTTGTCTCAATTTTGCGCGACTTTTGTTGTAATATGTGCTTGAATCAATATTTAATTTTCATAAAATCTGAGGAGAATGTCTACTTGCAGTGGGTAGATTTTAAATGTTTAACACTAAACCTACCGAGCTCTAAAAGTAGCCGATACATGATGCCTTATAAAAATAACATCAACTTTATTTGAACTTTGTGCGGTTCATATTATAATATCTCCGCTGTTAAATGTATTTATTTAATCATTTACCACAAAAGCATCTTTATAGTTTCAATAATTGTGAAATAAAAAATCTGGAGCCGGTCATGTGACCGGTGGTGGTAGGTTTAGTGTTAAATAAACGAAGATTTTGCATAGTTTGTGAACATCGATTTACTCGTTACTTAATAATAAATAGACTATGGAAAGTGGCAATATTATTCGTTTGCTTGAAAATATTAATAAATCCTGAAATTGACTACACTGTTAAGGGAAGAATATTTATATTCACGAAGATGGTTATATTCATTATGGCCAGATCATGGTAGTTTTGTATGAATAAATTATTATTTTTATTGTAATTAGTCGTTATTTTACAATGAGCAAAGGAATTTCTCACTTGTCACGATTTTTAGATGGTAATTTTTGGAAGAACGTCAAAAAATGTTGTACTAGATGTTAATTATAAAATTGTACAAGAACGTTGCTAGGTATATATCAGAAATACTAATAAGTCATTAAAAACCGAAGGTATTAATTGATCGTAACGTTTGAATATTTATTGCATTTGTTTCCGACATTTCCACAGAATTAATTTGTCAGTTGATTAAACCACTAACAAGTTATTATTTAAATCGTCCCGAAACAGTTTACTTATCAACGAATTATTTTAATAATTTGACTGTTATTCAGTTCACCAGCGTTTAATAATAAAGAATAAATGGACAGAGCAATTTAGAAGTTTCTTGCGCAATTAATTAAACGGAATAATTTCTCTACATTCGTTTCAAACGCGCAACAGTTCTTTCGTTCAATTAAGCAGAAACACTGGTCGTAATTAAACGCTTTTTAAACCAGTTTTACACGGAGTGACAATAAATTGCTCTGGCTTAATTAATGTTGTAAATATAACGAGTACAGCATATAAATCATTTTAATCTTCATATATCGCTGCAATTGTTATTTAAACCACTGCCGCAACGATAACCACAGAATCTCGATCGCTATTATTTTTAGCATCTTTCACTCACTCGACAGACTTTTATTATTCTTATTATGTTATTGTCAGACTGTGGATGTTTATGCAAACTTTTATTTCTACATTCATCTACCGTGATAAAATACAATTGTATTTCTTGTATCAAAGGTTTCAATGTTTTCAGAATGATACAAAAAAGATTGACATTTTATGGAAGTTTCAATTTCATGCTTACTCGATTTGATTGAGATTCTATGGATGCTTCACTTTAATTCTTATTCAAGATTTTGTATAAGCAATCTGGTCGCACAATGGCCGCACAAAAAAACAATCCAGATGCACAATATTGAGGTTCTATCGGCTTCAATTGTATTCATTATTCGCGAATTTGTATAAATAATGAATGCACGAAGCCTGGCAATCCGGTAATTGCTATTTAGTTTAACATTGAATATTTGCGCCCGGAAGTAATGTGCCTTCGTTTATAGCATATCCGTTGGCCATGTATTATTCAGGCGGTTTGCAATTAACACTTAGGAAAAGAAAGAGGAGAGCGGAGCAGTGTAGCGGTTTGTTGCACAATTAATTACCATAAACCACCGCTGCGCAAACGACCAGCAAAACGACAGCGGCAACGGTTGATTTGTAATTCCCGATAATATTGATTCCGATAATAGACGAACCTACTCGGACGTCAATTTCCATTTGCTTGGTTAGAATTAGCCGCGTTTTCGCGATACGCGCCCGTGAAACGCATCAATCGTCAAACGAACGAAACGCATGCCGGGATCGGGTCCCTGGTTCCGTTCCGTTCCTCTTTTTCGCAAGGGAATATCCCCGGCGGATTTATTTATACGTTGCGCGCACGGAAATAGCTACGGATGATACGTTGCCGTAGATTATATCGAGCGTAACGGATGTCGCCCGATAAATCATTATTGCCAGGCCTAATTATCATAATTGCAACGCTAGAACGTCGATAATGTTATTTCCATGACCAACGATATTATTAATGCACGGAGATCCCCGCGAATCTCTATTTCCTATGATATACATAAGTAAGGGAATGTCGTAAAGGTTAGCACACGTTTTGTTCATTCGCTATAAAATTTCATACGATGAGAATTACGCAAACAAATTTATACCGTTGGAAAGGTACAGTTGCCAGCTACATTTTCTCTCGATAAAGTGTAACGATAGCTTTAACGGACAAAAAGATATAGCCAATTTTCTGAAGACTTTTCTGAATGTTTTCGGCAAGGACACCCCAGAAAACTCTGTAAAGTAAGTGTTGAATTGAAGTTAAAACGCCTTATATTCAATGTTTATTGAGTATTTATTTATTAGATCACGATTCGACACAAAAAAAAACATTGTTCACTCAATAATAATCAATAAGAAACACAATAAAACTTTGTACGACATATTTTTAGCCTTTGCTTGGCACAGCTACACTGAACACGACTTGTTGCTTCTACTGCTCATGAAAACTTCGTTTATAAACAGAGATAAAGTTGAAAACCACGACATTGGTATCTCCAGAGTTGGGCTAAAATTTTATGCAAATAAAAATTTCGAATAAAATGGATTTAAAAGCCACTTGGAAAAAGCCACCTTTATTCAACATTTTTATTTAAATAAAGTTTTTGCCCAACTCTGGGTATCTCCAATGCGTTAATGTGGAAAAAAGCACCGTCTCAACCTTTTTACGACAGTACCTTACCTAGGAATACTATTTCTGTTTTTCGAAGTACTTACAGAGAGTTCGAATTCAATCAATCAAAGTTCGAACCAGTTGGCGAGGTACTTGATCCCATCCCTACCAAAGATCATCGAATAGAATGGAAAATGTGTTATTGGGCTCTATTTCACCTTAAAATACCGAAATTACTTCCTGCCAACCCAATAGTAATCTAACTTCTAACTTTCTGAAACGAATCCACGTCGTACGGTCGAATATTTGAAAAGTTATCGTCCCTTTAAAAGTGTCCGGTGATATTACTGTGATTCGCTGTAGATGGATTGCACTAGCATGAATAATGTGCTTACTAGTCGGGTGCATAAAGGGAGTATGGGATCGCGGGGGTGGCTACTGGTCGATGCGGAGAACGAATCGAGTTAAACCTTAATCAGGCATAAATGGTGGCGCAAACGTAACTTTTAACGGGCCAATAAAAAGGAGGAAATGAAAATCGTCGACAGGCATGTGTGCAGCCGCCGCCCTCGGCGTTTGATAATAATGGCGGCACGGCACGACGCATTCCACCGAGCCCGGTTTATCGTTGCCCGTTCGCAAAAACGCCGGTGACGTGGACGAATTTATCGATGCTACACGCCGATTAGAATTGTGCGGACTCGGTCAACCGCGATTCACTTTTGCTTTTCGAAAATCTGCCAGCCGCTCCAGGAACAACGCACGGCCGTTCAACACCGGCGAATCGAGCGACGCCCGATTTGAATTCAACGACGACAATGTCCCGTCACTTCTGTGTTAGTAACGATCACGTTCGCAACACTCCGATCTGTTAGCCGTGTCCCTGTACTGTACACTTCGACATTCAGACTAGCAGACCTTTTTTAAACGTTGTTTGTCGATATTTATCACCTCGTTTATATCACTTGATTTTGTGCAAAATCGAAATTACGAGCATGAGTTTACTGATGAAATAAATAAAGCTTTAGAAGCTTGGGAAAGCATACATCAAAATGATATAAATAATCTATGTAGAAGTTTACCAAGAAGAAGAATGATTGAAATAGTACAACGTAAAGGGCAGTCCACGCATTATTAAAACCGCCAAAAATTGTGTAATTTTGTTGAATTCTGATACTTTCCTTATTTTATATTCAAAGTGCCTTATCATTTTCCCCACGCTAAAAGTCAATTTTTGTAGAAATAATAAATGGTTTGAACTAGTCATTTAATTTGTAGTATATTACATAAAAGTTAGTACCTTATTTTGTTGTATGTGTAATGTACAAATGAATGTTCATTGCTGAAAACCTTGAGGTGCTTTATCATTTTGACCACCAGTGTATTTTTTTTTAAATTTATTTATTTAATGTTGCTCCAACATCAAAGGTCATTAGCAACACGGTACATCTTCCTTTAACTGTGTAGTAAATTCTAGGGTTTATTCATATTTTCAAGCAAACGTTGCTACTTCTCATAGTCTATTTAATTTTTAAGAAAGAAGCAAATCGATGTTCACAGACTATGCAAAATCTTCGTTTATTTATGAATTTATTCATTCTGGAAATAAAAATTGTCAAAATCGCAATCATTTAATATTCAGAGAACAATAATATGAAAAAAATCCACTGTAATTGTTACTGAAACTGATGAGAATTGAGAACGTATTATTACAAAACGGAATTTTTAAGCTCTTATTAGCAGACATCGCTCAAAGGTAAACAGAAATTATTTTCGATTCGCTCGAATACTTTCGGAATCAAATCATTTGGTAACGCGTCGGAGAGACGTGGGAGCACAAGACTCGGAAGTGCCCCGAAGAAAAACCCAGCAAGCCGTTAAATGTATTTTCCTTCACTTTGGCGTCGAATTCGCGTAACGCGATACAAAGACGTTGACTTGGGATTCCCCGACGAAGACTTTCCTAAGCAGAAATCTCCGTTCGAACACCGATAACCTTTTAATACGGCAATCGTATATCTTCTTTCACGGTGACTGAGGGCCGCCATCTTAACTAAATTTCACCGTGGATCGAATTTCGATAAATAATGCGAGACGTCTAATCCTTTATCTTCTCAATCGCTAGATATTTAACAGTAAACCTAACAAGCACTAAAATAATCCATGCGTTGCCTCATAACAGTGACAAGATTGAATTTATTTAGAGTTTGCATGATTTTTATTAGATTATGTGGTTGAATGAAAGGTGTATTCAGTCACTATAGTTTTAATGTATAATGCTCAGGTTGCTATTACATCCTTTTACACATGACTATTTACGAGGGAGTGTTAAAAATAATCAATTTTGCCGTAGGAAACAACCTGAGACGCCATTTAGAGGCAACGGGTTACTCCTCTTATTTTTCCGTCTGACATCGATCCAGCACGAAATTCGAATAACCTTTCCTCGCAACTTCAAACTCGCGATCATGCATAGAAAACGTCACCGTGATGAAACTTCGAAAAACCCCCATTCAAGAAGAGAAGTTCATTCTTGAAGCTCGGGGCTGTCAGAAATCAATTACACCGAAGAAACCGGACAGTAGAGAGAGGGAGAGAGATCAGAAGATTCATGGAAACTTCAAAGGGTGGCAAAAACGTCCCAATTTCCCCTGTGCTGTTTTCCATTGACCCGAATTCCCCGGGTTTTCTGCCAGCGCGTACGCTCGGGCCTCCTTTCCCATCGCTGAGAAAACTTTTCACCGCCTATTGTGCCTTTTGTGTCTCACCACTGCTATCATCGTCGTATTTTGTTTTTGTGTTTTTTCTTCTCCCGTGTCTTTTTCCTTTTTCTTTCTTTCTTTTTTTCAAACCAACCCGCATATACCGGCGGCAGCGAACGGGGAAAAACTTTTTTCCTCTTGCTCTTGTCTGCCCCAACCCCTCGGCTCGATGTCCGCATCAGCGTGACATTATTTTGCTCGCTTATCTGACGTTATATTTCACTGTTTACCCCCGATGTTTAAAGCTTTACTGAATCGCGGAGTATTCGGGTCGCGACACGAATTCTTCTCCATCCCCTCTCGTTTTTGCCGAACGGCGAGGGTGGCGCGCGAATTTTTGCCAGTATTCGATACGACTCCTTTTTCCTTTCTCTGAGCGCGTTCGTTCCGCAATTGCGCCTCGAGAAACTATTTGCCAACCGAGCTGAATGGAGACGTATACAACTCGAAATGATCGTATGTGCCCGTACGTTTCTTGCAGACTATTGTTTCGCAGTAAAAAGTTGGCGGAATTTCGTTGGAATTGAAAATTGGATGCAAATCGATCGCATCGGTACGGAATAAATTATTTTGAATTTTTTGGTATGGATTCTACATATTAGTTTTTATAAATTAATATATTAAACTGTAGACTATAGACCATAATAACTGATTATCACTAGACTGCGATCGTTATGCAAAATAAAAATATTATGCGTCAATTATCAGGGAGATTCTTCTTCCCTCAATCATTTTAATTAGTTGATGACAGTATTTCGATTCTCTTTACCCTTAAATGGTACAATGTCTACTCAGTGAAATTCTGCAAAATAATCCAAATGTTCTAAAAAGTTAAAGAAACTTTATATTTACAATTATTATATTTTTTATAAAATATGAAATAAAGGTTAAAATAATGGATTACTTTTTCCCCAACCTAATATTTACAATTACTACAATAGAGTTTCTTCACAGAAATTTTTTTGAGAGACTCGTGATGCTTTCATAAGATCTCAATATTTCAGATCTTTATTCACAGATTTTTTATAAAATTTTTTAAACAAGAATACGATTGAAGATTTCATAGAATTTTTATGCATTCACTATTCATAAAAATGTTCAAATAATAAATACAGTTGAAACTTTTATAGAATTTCATCATTGACGACCTTTATTAATTTATTGTTTGTGCAAGTTCTCGAATAAGAATGAAATGGAAGCTTTCATAAAATTTCACAGGAAATTTTACAGGAAATAAAATTGTATTTTATTCGATCATCAAATAACAAAAATTAGATCACGGTATTTCCGTAGCCGGACGCGAAAATAAAAGTTTCTGATTTGAAAAACGAACACCGGCGTTTTGAAACAACCGTTTTATAAATCAATTATGGCGTCCTAGGACGACTAGTACAGGTGAGTATGAAGTGATTCTATTTGCAAATACAAGTGAAACAAAACGAGTAACGTTTTTTTCGGTTGACGCTTCGTTTTCGAGAAAATTGAGTTCGAATATTGGCTGACGCGTCTGATCATGGCCAACCAATTCTACTTCCTGTGAATGCATGCGCACGAAAATCCGTCGAACTTTCAAACGCGTTTTTTGTCAAAAAACAACGGAGCGTTAATTGAAAAAATGTTATTCGTTTTTTTTACTTATTTTTGCAAAATTGAGCCACCTTGTGTTCGCTTAGTAAGTCTTGAATTTTCCACGTGAAAATTCTTTTCACTTTTTAAAAATCCTATACTTTGCGTTAATATCTCTTAATTTAGATTTTTTTAAAATGACAATCATCTATTACTGACGTTATTTACTAAAACAATTTTCCAAAATTTATTAAGAAATGGTTTTATGCATTTAAAACAAGAAAACTTCTAATCTAGTGTTTTGCGATTTTCTCAAAATTTTTTAATCAAATTCAAGCATGCTGCTAATTAATGCTAATTCACATTATGTAAAATATGGGTGTGTGTAGTTATTTACTGTAAAAAATTATGGAAATGTCTAGTATAAATTGTATAATCCTTAAAATTAATTAATAATACTACAATGCGTATTTTAGAATTTTATTTAACCAGAAAGGAATGAGAAATTGATTAATTCGCCACCAAGATTTGCATTTTGGTATATTCGGCGATTTCATAAATGGTGCAGCCCATAAATCCATAAAATCCGCAATCTAATTATAAGCAATATGCGCGACACAAAGGAATTATCTTCGTTTAATAGATACGTGATAATTCATTATCGCTGTAATATATGATCGTATAAATTAATTCATTCGATCCATTTAGATTCAAACTGCGAAATGTTAATACTGTTGGATATATAATATTATAAAAGACATTATTCATAGCTTAGGAAACGCGATCGTTGTATCCTGAAAATGTACTTGGATTATAAATCAAGTTGCATTAAATTTAATTTCTCGAAAGCTAGGACGTTATTAATTTAATAGAACTAGATTGCTGAAATCGCGCACTATGCTGCGCGCTCTATCAAATGATCATCACCATTATCCAACCCGACGCTCGTGTGCCATTCGCCAAAGCTAACTGAAACGCGTTATTACACTCATTGTTTGAAAATGTATTATATTGCTAGAAGCAAGGGAACATTAGAGCAGTTATTTAACTGTTTAAGTAATTGTTCAAGCAAGGTGAAGCAAAAGTAAAACAAGGTTAATATGTTATTGAGGATAGCACTATAAATTGATATGCTTTCATATAAAAAAGTGAAACTAACAGTAATTTATTGTTTGATAAAAATATTTAAAAATTCTATCGTATAAAATGCAATTCTTAAATTATCAATTCTCAGATTTGGTGTGTGTTTTATCGACAAGAAAAATCGAAAAAAAGATTGGAATTTAATTTGTACCTGTTGGGCACAAGAGTTGTCGGATCAAAACACAGAAAGATCGACTGTCTGACTATTTGACAGAGGGGTCGATCGATCTTTCGGCGTCGCCGCTTTGCAAGTCGGGAACGTCGAGAGAGGGTTGGTAAATACCGATGAATGCTGGATGGAATGCTGCGAACTTCAAATATTCGGATTCGGTTATGATTTAGGGCTGTTTTGTCGATTGATTTTTATTTTCCTCGGTATGCGTGCAATGCTCGAAATATTTTGCGCACGCTGCTATTGATAACAGAAATTCCAGTAATGCTAACCGATGCATTTACGAGTGTATGAAAAATTATAACTGGCCGAGAAACAGACTGAAAATAACGGACAAATTAAACACAATGAATACACTAAAATCTCGCGCATCCGAGATTTTTCCCCCATTCCACCGCTGAAATCTCCGTTACACGAATAATGTTCCTGAAGCTTTTGCAATTCAGCATGATGCAGATTTTTGTATTAATAAGGGAATATCAATTCTGGGAATTCTGGAATAAAATATAAAATATGGAATAATAAAGAATGTTAAAATATTAATTATAAAAAGTCTATTTTTCGATACTTTATGATTTGAATTTTATATTGGTGAAAAATTGAGCAAAGAATAAGATATTGTAACTGATAAAATGTATGATGATAACTCGACATGATCTTTATGCAAAATAAAAATGTTCTATCTGAATTGCAATATACTGGACAGAAGTAAAAATTTATTCTCTTCTTTAATATATTAAATAGGTTAAAAATAATATAATATTTTAAAATTTTCTATTGATTTACTGTTTAATAATCATGATTACCGATAATCTTCAAACAGAAAATTATACAAAGTGATTTTCTCTGAGCACTACGAAAATAAATATTAAACTGCAAATTCAACGGACATTTCTGGTTGTGAGTGGATGTAACGGTCGTGGGAATTTGATATTTGCTAAAATACCTGTTCCACCCACATGAATGACCTCTGACATTAAATCTCGCCCACCTTTGTCTCTAAAAAATTTCTGCAATAAAGAATATTAATTTGAACTACAAGACTAAAATTAGAATATTTGTTTCTCTCGACAAGACTCACAATTTAAAAAACTTTGAATTACACATTTTACGAAAAAATTCGTGCCTTTCTCCTACAAATTATGATATATTTGATATTTAATCCATTAGATTTGTACCCGGGGCGGCTGCAGATCAAAGTTTCGATCCTGTAGGATCAATGATTCAGGAGTTATCATTGTTTAAAGTTGAGCAATCTGCAGTGTTTTTGACAGGTAAGGGGCGCAGCCATATTGGTTTGTAGTGACGATCGCGCGCCGCTTACCGAGCAGAACCGCTAGATGGCAGCACCTGTCTTGCCTGTCAAAAACACTGAATGATGCTCATCTTTAAGCAACCATAACTCCTGAACCATTGATCCTACAGGATCGAAACTTCGATCTGCAGTCGCCCCGGGTACAAATCTACTGGATTACATACCAAATATATCATAATTAGGGAGCCATAATAGGAGCAGCCTAATTTTACTTTTAATAAAGTTAATCTCAGTAAAATTGTTGTTATAGAGTTGAAAATGATCTTTTGGGAGAACCTGATATTGACCTCGGCAAGTTCACGGTAACTAACTAAAATAGTTACTGTATTATACACAGCAATATTGAAGTTAGGACGAAATAGCCCAGCTATTTCCTTAGCTCTGGCTTATAAGGTAATACCGCTCGGATAAATGTATTTGTTGTGTGTCGTAATGATGGCGTCCGTAAATGACCGCATGTTTAACAGCGTCTGTACCAGTGCCTCGATTAGAGTCGAGACATCCGTAATATCAACGGTCCTCAAACATCTTTGATGCCTGCATTCATGTAAACTGCCATACTGCACCGTTTACACAGACCGGCGCTTATGTAATCGGAAATATGCGAGTGGAAACTGGTCTCGAAATACTCTAACTTTGTGCACGGGTAATTTTCCCTTCAGCCGCGGCTCAAAGATTTTTCAAACGAAATATTCATTTGACGAGATCACGATTAAACGGAAATCGCGATGACATCTCGCCTGCTGACATTTCAGGAAATAAATCAACTTCACACATCAATACTATTCAAATAAATCCAAAAGGGAACCACACCTCTCACTATTCCATTATTACTTTTATATTTTAGTTCAGCGGAAAGGTCATTTCGTTTGAAAATGTAGAATTGATAAATAATAACCTGGTAGTAAGATAATGAATGAATAAAGTAATGAAAAAGAGCACAGAATTATATTCAATCAATTGTACGAATCCTGACTGTAAGTGGCTTCTCTTCAACCACAGTTATGTAAGTACATCTAGAATGAGTCATAACTAATTTGCAGATCTTTATGCAAAAAAGAAATGTCCTAGTCAATTCTTGGAGACAAAAGTTAAAGTGTATTTCCTCAAGTGATAATTTCAATAAGTCAAAAATGATGTAATAATATGCTCAAATTTGTTTAATGTCTTCACCGTTTTGCATTTCTTCCATTAATTATTTCTTAGTGCATTCCACAATTAAATCGTTAAAATTATAACATATGTATTCACACTTGCAACTTACAAACACACGACTCAAAATTATATTTTAAATGATCTGTTGGCAGATAAGTGGTTGAGGAATATTTTCTGGGCTATAGTCATTTATAAAAGTTATAAATAGTTAAAAAAATTATATATTAATCATTAGTATAATTATATAAAAATAATTAAAAAGTTAAAAATTGTCTACCTGCATTGTAACAAAGTGGAGTGAAATAGAAATTTATATTCTTCCAAAATATGTTTAACAGGCTGAAAAGAATATAACAGTAGTTTTAAATTACACTTACTCATTTTTGCAATAAATGAATAAAAAAGGCGCTGTCTGGTTATAAACTACAGAGAAATTGTATTTCAAGCACGCGATGGATATTTATAAAATAATTGTCTCTTAGCTGACAACATGTATTCCTAAGTTTCTTATTTCCGCGATCCGAGTGTCGCATCAATAATCACCGGGAGAGAGAACGCGAGTTAAAGGGGAGTAGTATAAAAGAATCGACAAACAAATAAATCGTATCGGCTCAGCCACTTTAAGGAATCTCCTCATTTCCTGGCGCGTGAAACTTTCATGCAGCGAGGCCTGCGATTTATTTTCATCCGGATTCGCAAGCTACAATCAACTATCGTTCGAATCCACCACGGTCCATCAGTTCTTCTCAGCGCAGCTTGAGCCCCGAATAAAAAATGTGCTATCTGTCTGCATGACCCTCTGTTTTGCCCTCTCCCGGGCATCCGCCTATATTCCAGAATTCCCGGTAATACCGGCACGGTTCGCCGTGCACCCTTCTATCTCCGTCGAACTTATATTTCACCTCCAACTTTTTTCTTATCTCGCTGTATTCGCTGCCAACTACCAACGAGTCGCTCGTCTTTCTATTCGTTTCATTTACCAGTCACACTCCTCGCCCCGATAAACTTTCTTTTTCTTCCGAGCGTCCATCGATTACTGCCGCTCGCACCCTCGGAATTTCGAATTTCAACCAACCGAGAGGATCTCCGCGTTGATAACATATACGTTTTATTATTATCGTTGCAACTTCTTGCAATCGAGTTTTCATCTCGCACGTCTGCAAGTACTATACGCAGGTTCGTATAAAGTCCCCAGATTATGAGTCTTTACCTTCCCCTTCCACGACGCTGTGCTCCACGTTCCGCCGCGCTTCACGTGACGCGTTTCGTCACAATGTCGCGTAACTAATCCGGCAGTGGCAGAGAGGGGGTAACCCTTTCCCAACTCCTTAATTTGTGGTAAAAAGATATTTTTCTTATTGCTATTTTTATAACAATTCTCTTAATATGTCTATTCTTATTTTTATAATGATCCTAATTTTTCGTTGTGTTTAACCCCTTGCCTTACGATATCGTGCCTGACTCGTAATGAAGATTCTGAACAGATTCTGATAAAAATGTATGTCAATTATTTCCTTTAAACTGAAATAACATTCTATTTTGGTTTTGTTAATGTACAGCTATTGTATAATACAAGCATTTTTAAATTCTTCTAATGTGTTTGCTATTTTACATTACACTTCCTCATTTTTGTCATAAACGCACAAAATCCGCTGTCTACTTCTAACGGAAGAAAACTACTCTCCTGGTTCTAATAAACGAAATTCATTGAGAAATTCTCAACTGCCTTTGGCGTTAAAATGACCATTAGAAAATTGCGGGAGAATTAAACAAAGGGAATGCAGAAGAATATGAACAGAGTTTGAATTCCCTGCGTAGAATAGAAACCGACAAAATTAAATGAACAACTCGGCGTGGTTTCGGGAAGCATTTGCTCAGTCGTGGCGCGGCGGTTAGCATGATAACGTCAACAGGGACGGGAATGGTAACCTAAATTATTATCGCGCGAGCTAGCCAGAACGCGGTCTGCACAATGTCCACTAATTTCGTTGATTACCGTTCGAAACCGCCGCAGCGCCAGTCCCTGAGATCAAGGCTGACGGGAAGAGCTGTCTGCGCCGCGGTTTCGTGAACTACGATTCTCAACCGTCCGTTCTAATACTCTTTGTAGCCGCGGTCCGCGGGCTCAAAGGCGTGTACAACCGCTTAAAACTCGCGTCCGACGAAGTCTGTAACTCAGATTTGAAGGCAGGGAACAGGGAACAGGAGAGAGAGACCGGCTTGCGGTGTCCCCGTGGCCGCGGCCGTTCCTCTTTAATTCGGGACGCAGCTACCACTCGTCTTTGAAGTAGCCTCGTCTACGCTGGCGCAAGTAATCAGGCGAACCCTCTGGCGGACGCGGCATCGGATACTTGTACGACCCTGTTTTGCCCTCGAATCTTCCTTCCCGGAAACTTTTCTCCCCCTAAGGTGGAAAAAGGTGGTCTACACAGAGAGAACGAAAGAGAGAGAGAGAGAGAGAGAGAGAGAGAGAACAGTCGAACCGAGGGTCGCAGCTGCCGGTGTTAATGCCGGACTCCTACGGTTCTTCCGTCTTGGGATTTTCCACTGTAACGAGATTAAATCGGGTTTGGCAAAACCTCTCGGGACCCGGCCGCGGTTTCGGGACGCTGGACCGGATGATATTAATGGTTTCGATGCGAGCACGCTGCACCCAAATTATTTACTCCGGTTTCATGGAAATGGACCCAAATGACCGCTTTCACATTGTGTATTTTTTAATTATTGACATTATAATAAAGATGTGCTTCCGTTAGAAATTATTCAGTAAATTTCTGTATTCGAGCACGTATTACTGTAAAAATTGTGAACTATCTAAATAAATTCGGTCTTGTCATTTTTATAAAACAATATATTGGGTTGGCAAGAAAGTAAATCAATGTAAAATCATGTGCCTCTTTAGTTTCATGTGTTCCTGTGTTGATAAACACATAAGTAAATTTTCTCAAGAAATAATTTCAGTGATTCAATTTTGCTTGTCGCTGTAGAAAGACAAATAAAAATTATCTGCATCAACTGTGAGGAACAGGAGTCGAAGAAAACTGTACTTACGCATCGAATAATTTTAGTAAATGCGAAACAATATCTCTCTTAAATTTTTAAAATCATTTTACTGTGTTGAATTTCACCCACTCATTTCTGACACAAATCAACAGTCCACTTACAACAATATACGCTTCATCTCGTTTGTCCTAAATAGACTGTGTGCAAAATAAAAATGTTCTGCATTGATTGTGGGCAGCAGGAGTAAAATAAAAATTGATTTCATCCCTTAATGATTTTGTTTCATTAAAAACAACTTCACAATATTCTTAAATTTTCCAAATCTTTCACTGTTTCATATTTCACTGAACCAATTTCTTCCTAAATACATAAAGATCCGCAGTCTTGTCCTAAAACTCTTCACAGCAGTTACCTGTTGAAAAGACTGTGGCACAGTTTCCAAGTAACCACGACGCGTTCGTTGTTGCCACTATAAAAAAAAGTACTGAACGTCTTGAAACATCTCCATTCCCCGGCCATGACAGGGCAGAGGATTCGCAGGATCGCTCGGAGCGCTGTGACGCGCTAGAAAAAACAACGGTAGCAATCGTTCCGTTTTGACCCGGAGCGTTCCTCTATCTCGGTGAAGCCAAGTTCCCAGTTCCCGGTGTTTATCGATCTTCCCCGAATCACGGCCAGTCTCCCGCGGCAGGTCTGACCTTTGCCACCGTGTCACATGGCGTGACGTCTCGGGGACAAGATGGGAGTAAAGCTGAAGAAAGGGCGGGGGACGTACAGGGTGATTCACTGGGTAGTGGACCCAAGTGACGTCACCACATCAGAGCGGGAACCGAATAATTTCGGCTACGCTAAGTGTCGGTGAAGAGACCCGTATCGCTTTTCCGCCATCACGTTCGACGACGATAATTATTGCAACGGAGGCAGCTGTGTGCACGTATACGTTTTGCATCGAATTTGCACGATTAAATTTGCGTGAGTCACTCTTCGCGAAACTACTGTCAGGGACAAAAAGATATTTCAAATTATTATTACCGGCTCAAATGAAAAAGTTTTCAACAGAGCCTTTTGTAGCTTATCATTAGACTGCGGATCTTTATGCAAAATAAAAATGTTCTGCATTGATTATGGGCAGGAGGAGTAAAATAAAAATTGATTTCATCCCCTAATGATTTTGTTTCATTCAAAACAACGTTACAACATTCTCAAATTTTTCTAATCTGTTATTGTTTTATATTTCACCGAACCAATTTCTTCACAAATGCATAAAGATCCGCAGTCTACCTATCATGTAGCCTACAAAAACTGCAATTTTTTCAAAATCTTTTTTGCACGTCATTTAATAAACCATTGTTTCTTCTAATTGCTAAAAGAACTCGGATCGCTCTCACTTTGTCAAGCCATGCTCAAGTCAGTTCTGGAGAGAAAAAGACGTCCTGTTCGTAAAAACTTAAGGACGTGTTCTTCTTTCCAGGAGTGCAAGGGTTCGAGATGCACTTTCTCATTTCTCCAAAGCGCTACGATGAGTACTATGCGAACTTATTGCAGACTTTGAGTGATGAAATCAAGAAAACACGGCCGCATTTAGCTCCTCGGACTATCTTCTCATTCCTTTGAAAAATTGGCTCGGTGGTAAAAGATTTGCCAACAATGAAGAAGTGGAGTCTGCGGTTGATAGCTATTTTGAGGAGCTCGACGGGTCTCACTATAGAGCTAAACGGAGACTCGGTTAAGAAACAAAGGTATTTTTTCCCAAATTTTTTGTGTTTTCTTTGTTAGGTCGGGTACTTCTGGGACTACCCTCGTAAGTGTAACCGTGAAACTTCGTTTCCCGTTGTGGTGTTTCGACGGCATTGCGTTCGATTCGCCAGCGAGTGAATCACCCTGTAGAACACAAGGCTGTTTCTGGGCGACGTTTCACTTTAATTTGAGACATCCAGTGTCGCGCTCTCGTGCCTCTCGAGTAGTCTCGTGGTCTATGCCATTGCGGTCCGAGGTTCAGAAGAGAGCCTCGACTCCGATGGCGGCCACTTGTCTGATAGAGCTCTGGCCTCTTCCAACTCGCAGCTAGCAGAAGCTAGGCTGAAGCGAGGCCAGCCCCTTCCCCCTTTTCCGTTTCCTCTTTTTCATGTCTCGTGGACGACCCGCGTTTGCCGCGGAATTCCTCCGTTTATCCGGCGGAAAAGTTTTCCGGGCTAATTGCTGGCCGCTTTTCGCCGGGATTCGGCCTGAAAAGTGGCTGTAAGCGAGCGTAATCGGCTCGTCTTTGGCTTTGTGCTCCGCTTCGGGGGTGTAATTGAATACTTGGGGTAAGAACGATTGTGTTCATCCGGCCCTCGGAGGGAATCGTTTTCCAAGCATCCGCGAGTTTACGCCTTGAGGCTTCTGTTTAACGGATTCGGGCGGTTTGGATTGTAAACGGCACCGCTGGAAGTTGCTCTCGTTATTGTTGCCTTGCAGTTGGATTCGCGTTCGGCGATCCCTGAAAGAAGTGATGGGGACTGTGTGCGTGTTTCTACAGATTTTTCGAAACACGCTCGCTCTGTTGCAACTCCTTTCCAACCAAGAAACGCAGATCAATGTTAGGCATCGTTATTGTCAATACTTACTTCACACATCAAAGTAAACTAAATTTTTTTTTAACTGGTAATTTACTAAGCATAAGAAATATTAAGCATTTCAAAAACATTTTTGAAAGTGGGTTTACAAATGTTATTTCTGGAATTAATATCTTTATATATTCATATTATAATATTATTAAAACTATTTAATGCTTTTTAATTATTTGAGCCCACAAGAGTGTACATGAACTTTTTTTATTCGTTTAATCAATGTTGTAGCTATGTATAAGAAATAATGTGTTCTGTAAATCTGTGGTTACAACCTAAATGTTTTCTAAAATATTAATTCTAAATATGCATACACTCGATAAGAATAATTATTGGGTTGGCAAAATAATTATAGAATTATAAAGCAACCAGAAAGATGGCAAAAGATCATCGAACAAGATGGAAAATATTTTACTGGTTAAAGTTCATTGCTTTTTTACATTTTTGGGATAGTGTAATAACAATCACGTCTATTTATTATTTAAAACAATACTGTGGGGGTGGGTTGAAACAAAATTTCGCCGTCAACCTTCAATGTAGCCCATATTATGGCGATTTTAGCGTTGAAACAATTTTGCTTCTGGCAGTGCAGCCCTTGAAACTTTAGGGACTAACAACCACTTGTCTGGCATGACTATAGTTTTGTCTTCTTGCGCTATTTCTCACGAGCAAGTGCTCAAACCCGTACAAAGGTATCAGTGTGCATTCATTCATAGTCTAGACACAGACCTACGGTTTGGAATAATTCAAGTTTCAGAGGAATATTTTAATGACGCAGTCGATTAAATGAACAATTTGAAAATTAAAAAATTATTCAAGCACGATAATTATTTCATTGAAACACTACAATACAAAGAGAATCTCTTTGACTGCACGATACATAATATTGGCCAAATAAAAATATTCTCACATACTGCTCTATTGATTCTATGCATTAATTAAGCAAAAATGAGTAAGTGCAATCTAAATAATCTTAAAATTGAAAGAATGAAACTGATTCCTGTCTCTCGCAATTGACGCAGGCGATTTGTATTTCGCATAAAGAACCGCAGTCAAATTGTCATAGAAACTAATCAGAGGTAGTAGTATATGATCGAGTAAACCATCATGGACGACCAGCCTGATCCAACGGAGGATCAGAAGCATCAGAGTGACACACACGTTCCAGCAGGACCAAAAGGATTAAGCCTGAACAACCAATAGAGACATCGCCTCCAAAGCCCGAGCTATAAATTCAAAGCCACTATCTCCGCTGTGTAAAGACGTCAACAAGACGAGGGGGACAATGACTACAGAAACACTGGCCATGACTCATCGCCGGGCGCAATAAACCAAAGAATAATTCCCGGCTAAATTGGAATATTTAGGCTGCGATGCGGATTAAATCACCCGCCGGTATTTCAATCCAAATTCTTCCGGCGGCCATTCGAAAATAGTCCGAAGTAGTTGGCGGCGCCGCTAGGCGCCGGTTTAATTCATCGGGGAAAGTTTCGGAAGGTGGTCCAAGTTTCCTGGAGAAGCTTGCGCGGCTGCTGCCGCGTCCGAATGAATTGCAAACGAGCCCGAAAAAATGTCATTCAGGAAGTGAGCGCGAGTGAAAGAGAGATAGTTGTCTTAATTATTTATTTATACGATCGGGTTCGGGGAGGGTGCGAGGAAATGTCCCATTAAACCAGACAGGCCTAGGAGCCGGCGTTATTCGACAGAGCGTCTCACCAGGAGCGAAGCTCGAACTCAATTCACTCGGAATTCAAATTACGGCGTGCACCGTCGGAGGCTCCTCCTTTTCCGTACCAACCTCCCTATCTACCTCCCCCAACCACCCCCGTGCTACCTTCTCGTGACTCCTTCTTCAACCCCCGTTTATTTTCCATCTCCCACGCTTCCATTCCTGCGTGCGTCTGCGTCGGAATGCACTGCACTCGAGGAGCTGCGCTCATGCAGCCGGGAACAAAAGTGAACAGACAGTGGCTCGACAAAGAACAGAATGCTGCACGAATATTTCCTGACGCGTTCAGAACCGCTCTTTAACAACCGTGATGGTCAGCTGCGGTCGAACGGTTGCGTCATCGTTTGGAGGAATGGGAATGTTTGATGAAGCTCTTTCGGAGATTTCTGATGGGGTTTGGCGATTGGAATGGCTGATGTGACATGATGATTATTGGTTTGCATTAGGTGTCAAACATGTTTGCACGTGTTAGGTCAAAACAACTGTGATCATCGGTCCCAGTCAAGCATCGCTTAAATAATCTCTTGAAGGAATGGAAATGTTTGATAAGGCTTTGGAGATTTCTGATAGGTTTTGTTGCGAGGGATGGAATGGCTGATGTGACATGATTATTATTGGTTTGCATTAGGTGTCAAACATGTTGGACATGTTAGGTCAAACGTGTTTGGACATGTTAGGTTAAACAGGTTTAGAACTGCTTCCCAACAGCCATGATCGTCAGTCCCAGTCAAGCATCGCTTAAATAAAATAAAATTTTCACTGGGGGCGATTAAACAGATTGAAAAAGATTTAATCTTTGTTTAACAGTAGTATTTCTACCACAAAAAACGTCGATGAATCAAATGGCAATTAATGTACACAGGTTTAAATATCTTTGACTGGTGTATACTATGTTTCATATGGAAATCAATGCGAAATAGAAAAATTCGAGTTCGATGTGGATGCATACCTAAATCTATTAAAAAATCAATTCTTCCTAATTTTGTGCATTTGTTTCTATTAATTTTTAGACAGGTCCCTTCGAGATTTGAAATGATTTCATAATAAATGAAATTGCAGAACTTATACAAATCTTCCAAAAATTGTAATTTTATATTTTTTCTCAAGATCAATTAATACTTAATTACCCATTCGAAATGCTAAAACTAAGTTTCTGTGAAGGACTGACACATTTTAACGCTGTCATAATTCCAAATGACTGCAGCAGATGCAGCTGTGTATAAAAATCACAATAATATGTAGTAATTGCGATAATGTAAAGGTATTTAATAATTTAACTAACAAAAATAATATTACAAAACTTTGTTAATATAGACCATTGGGATTTCTTCTACTTAAAGTGAAGAAGATAAATACTTCAATTAACAAAAAAACAATATCAAAAGCACTGAAATAACAATTACAGAAAACTATACGAAAATATGTTAAACTAAATATTATTTGTTAAATTAATACGAAGATAGGAGATACCGACTCCCCCACACAATTTCAACAGAAAATCATTATGTTTCAACAATATCAGCGCTGAATATTCTAAAGGTATCACCGATTTCTGCGATTCGGAAGGAACCTGCAATTACTATTGTCCAAACCGACATTGATTTCTTCAACTTCGTCGCTTGCTCCAATAGCTTCCAGTTCGCTGGCTTCGGGCTGTACAGGAGCCCTGATATAAAAGACCGCGGTCGAATTTATTAGACGGATGAACACGAAATCGTAAATTGTGTTTGCTCGGGAAATAAAAACGAGCACACGGGAGATAACGTTCAAGCAAAGCACTGGTCAAGAAAATATATTGTGTCTCTTTTTATAAGCACACTATCGCTTTCCAGTTTTCATCTTCGTTGAACAAATGAATATGAGTTTTCGATTTTCGCAACATTATTTTCGTCGAGCACTTGAGAAAACGAATGAAAACTACTTTAAATCGCCTCAGGAATTACCCCTTTCGAGAAAGTATAACATTTTTGAGACACGTGTATGCTCATTGGTTGGTGTTTTCAACTTTCAATTACGCTATTAGAATCAGTGAGAATAATAATGTTTTCTCCAGCGGCATTTTGAATCGCGGTTTGTTCCTACGTATGTACCGCGTTTAACGACGGCCCTGGCCACTGCAACAGGGACAAGTTTCCCTGTACCCGTTGCTCGGGAACTCGGAAATTCCTGAGGATCGGGGAAAACTTGCCGTTGAAATTGCGCGTGACGTTTACTATGACCGTAATAAAGTTTTAATCGGCGATGATAATTTATGGGCGGCCAAGGCGGCCTCGGCCGGTTCGAAAGAAGATCGGAAAGGGAGCGTGTACCACGAGAAATTCGAGGGTCGATAATTCACAAGCGGAGTTCGTTTACGAGAAGTCGTCCATTAACCGCGAGAGTGCTTTTAATGTAAAGTGGGTGAAGTCGTAAAGCTCAAGCCCCATACGTAGATTAAGCCTCCGCGCCTCGCTTCGTTTCGTTCCTTTTACGATCCTCTGACCACCATGGACCGCGTCCGTATCGAACGGGGACCAGAATTTCGCTTTCGACCACTATGACGTGTTTTCACGCGTCGCTTTGCAACTCGCGCCTTTGATTTCCTGTTTAACCACGGAACAATCCGATCCCCCATACCCACCGATTCCAATTTCTTTTCTCTTGCTACCGACACTGTTTCCCATCACTTTCTGTTTAACTTGCAACTTCTATTTTCAAATTTTTCTTCAGCGTCCTTTTTGGATAAATTATGTTTGTTTTTTAAAATAATATAAAAAAAGTATTAACATAATGTATGTATGTAAAAGTGATTAGTAGACAGCGGATTTGGTGCATTTATAACAAAACTGAGTGAGTGTAATTTAAAACAGTGAAAACATTAGGAGAATTTAAAAATATTGTTATACTATTTTCAATCAATTAAACATACTGAGAAAGAAAATAAATTTCTATTTCTCCAGTTTGTTACAAATCAGGTACAAAAATTTCTATTTTGTCTAGTCATTAGTTGAGGAATTATTGTAATTTAAATATTGATAAGAATACCTGGGATAAAAAATTTAAATATTGCTAATAAATCCTCGAATACATATCGTAATGAGTGATGTATTCTATGTGTTCCAAAACTGTTGAGATGTAGATGGATATTACATTGAACCCAAGTACATAATTATTATTAAATAAATGAAGTTATTATTAATAAGAGAGGGATGTTTCCCTTCCTGTATAATGTAAATGTGCATGTTATGGATTAAGATTATAATTTTAATATTCGATTTTATGTAATACTAATATACAAGATGGACACTGGAAATTTAGTGGCCAAACATTGTACTCTATGAAGCTATTGTATATTAATCCATTATTATGTTATTTGGTAGTTTAGCCACGTATTGTGTACATTACCTAGATATTATGTAAAATAACATAACTCATACCTGGCTCAACCGTTATTATGTGGATTTACTAGGTAAAGTATAGAACACCAAACTATTTCATGTTTTAATCACAAAACGTATTTTTTAAAATTTCAATATAGGCGCGCATAAAAAAGTTGTAAAATGCAACTTTTAGTATTTTCTCTACAATTCCGACCAAATGCAATTTTTCAAAAAATTTCTTTTCACATCCTGTAGTAAACTAATTGTTCTAACTTTCCAAAAAAGTTCAAATCGCGTAGTAAAATATTAACAAAGTTATTGTTTTTTGAGAGCGTCCGAATATTAATGGGAGTCACTGTATATAATTTGCTTAACGTTTTCATTAGAGCTCTGGACGCACAGTTGTACAATATTAATTTAATAATCTGTGAAAATGAATTTTTAAGCTCGCACTTTCGCAACAGATCAAAGTGTAAACGTCGGCATTTCTAAAGTTAATTGCCGAACGGTACGGAATGAGTGACACCGCAAACTATGCGATTTAGAGTTGCTGTTCGCAACAGAAACTATTGGATCAGAATATTAGGAATTTGCAGAGATAATAAAGAGATAGATAAATTATACTATCAATGCTCTGTTCGAAAAGACATTTAACACTTTGTATGTTATTCTGTGTCACAGAGCTTACAGTGAAAAGACGAATTTCCAGTGATCTGGATAGTGTGACGCGATATTTGCAATATCAGGTGAATAAATATTTAAATCTCAGAGTTTCAAACTATACTACGTACAGCTTAGTACATAGTGATTATAGCCGTTCCCAGATCACGATCGTATCGAACAAAGTTAGTGCTCGAGCATGTTATGTATTAGTATCCAAACTCTCCGGAAACCCGATACTACTATGTCTTATGTGAGACACTTTCGGGATTTTCCCTAAACCTGTGATTTTGAGTTTACGTACACTTGCAGTAGGTACATGGCAGTTCTCGTGCTTACACATTGGCAAATTTGATTTTCTTGCTATTATGATTAGACTACGGATTTTATGCATTTATAACAAAAATGGGTAAGTCCAATTTAAAAAAGTCGACAGGTTCAGAGAATTTAGAAACGCCAATGTATTATTTTCGACCAGGAAAGTTATTTCAATTGGTGTCCGAAAGGGTTTTTTCTGGGAAAATAAGCACCGTTCAATTCAGTGTGGAATAATTCGATTTCCACGTAGTTTCGACTTGATGCAGTTGGCAAACAGCGATAAGTAGTTCAATCCAGGGGAAATCGAGAGAAACCGGAAACCAAGACGCAGTCAGGGAAGAGTTATAATCAGCACGGAATTTCGAGATCGCGTATTCTGTTTACTTACTCCGTTTAGTTGGGGTGTTTCGGCTCGCTACCGGTAATGGCTGTGTTAACTTGCAAGCTTGCAAAAAGCGGAATAACGAAGTTATTTGCATAGTTGTAGCATTCGCTAGTACGCAAAGAATCTTTTCGAAAATGTCTATCGAGCAATTGTCTACAACGCGAGATAATTATTTAATTGAAGGCCACTTAGGAACTTCTTTCGTCCCTTAATAATTTGAATAAACTGGAGGTAATCAGTACTTTTCAATTTAACAAATTTTTTACAAATTCAGTGCCAGTATTTCTATCAAGTTTTATATAATCAATTAATAATTGAAACCTAGCTATTCAATTTGGAAGATGTAGTTTTTATATCTTCAAACCAATTTTTATTATTGCTTTTCTCAATTCCGACCAAATACACTTTTTCAACATATTTTTTTAGACGTCATTTACTAAACTAATTCTTCTAGCCTTACAGAGAAATTGAAGTCGTTTGGTCCATTCATAAAAAAGTTATTCTGATTTAAAGTGTGTGTGATCAATTTTGCTCCTAACTGTAAACTAATCTACGATTTCCTCATAAATATTATAACAACGAAATGTGTAAAATTTTGACTATTCTTTTAATTATTTATATAATTATACCACGAGTTTAAACCAACAGTTACCAAGTAATGGAAATACTGTCCTAGAGATAGAATCCTAGAGATACAACATTTGTTAAACTTTTTGCTCAATGTGCTTGCTGAAAATCATATTAATTATAAAAATACTGTTTTGTGAAAATGATTGATATACCGCACAAACAACCCACTAATTTGTAACAACAGCAGTGTAAATTGGATTAAGCACATTTCCAATTATACGGTGCCACGAAAAAACGTGTTATTTTAATCAATTCTGCTAATTGAAATTTAACGCAAACAAAAGGGCTTGCTTTTTTCCTAACTTAATCCGCGGTTCTTCAACCGCTCACTCAATTAACATAATCATTTCTGTAACGAACTCTTCTCCGTGCTTCTCTGTTTCTCTCTCTCCCTCTCCTCATTTTTCATCCCTCGTCGGATTTTGACGTCGAGTTGCAATTACTGGAATAACCCAGACATGAAGGAACGCACAAGCTAATCGATAAATTCTGCCAAGATATCGCTGGTATTGTGCAATTACCAACGTACATTCAACCTAACAATTTAGAATAGGCAACGATACTATTTAAGCATAAATCATTCCGCAAAGTCGAACGGTTTTCATCAAAGTCCAGATTTATAATACTGACCGCCATCGTTGTGTAGGCGCAATCTCGAGAGAGTGAATTTGCAAGCATAATTTAGTTTTGCAGAAAATTAAATACACATTCTTTGAATTTATAAAATGGTACATGGTAATTAAACTGTGTAAAAATACTTAGAGATGTTGCATGTGTTATTTTTATTCATATATTTTGTATTTGTTACGTTATTTATATTATTTTGAACTTGTTAAGATCATAAAAGAAAAAATACATTTTTAGTCCACCCCTATTTCTTGTAAGTATTACAGAGCATTTTTATTTCCCATAATTATCTAATTAAACATAAACTAACGATTACATTAACACCTACGAAACCTACAAGTTATGTTATTAGAGTATGAAGTTGTTTTAATAGTTATATTATTCGATGGAAAGGAATTTCAATAAATGTATAAAATAAATTTGAATAAAACCCCAAAGTGCTCGTATAATTTATTCGATTTCACTGGAGATGAAACATTAGGAAAAACAAATAAGAAAGATATTTAAAAATTCTGTTATTTGTATATAATGTGTACGTTCATATTTGTATATCTGAAAGCTTCATGAAATAGACACTAATGGCTCTCAAAACGTCAATTTTCCATTTCCTGCCCGCTGTTTGCGCGAATTTGCATGAAAATAAACCGAAATTAATGAAAAACCAGTGACAATATTTGACGTACGCCAGATTGAGAGCAAATATAGCACATTGTTTGCGAGTTATATAAATTCTACTATGAATGGAGAAATATTTCAGACATTTATTGAATACGTTGCAACGAATTTATGTCGCTAATCGAAAAAAAAATAATTACAGTCACGTATAAATTTCGCAGCACGTTCTAACTTTAGTAATTTCGTTCGCGTGGAACGATTATTGTTAAAATCGCTGTATACTATTATTATAAATAACTAATTCGAAAAGTTATTCTATTTTAAAGGGCGTACGAATACTTTTTACACTCACCGTATATCTTTGAATAGTTGAATCGAGGATTCATGTAAGTATTGGTCCTTTGATTTCCAATGAAAATTATACATATTAGCAAATATACCTTACCGTACCCTGTTATATCACCAAAAAATGATTATTCGATGGCATTCATCTCAATGTAATCATTTTCAAATAATTGAATGGCATCGGTCGTTGGTAACCACCGTGGCAATCAACGTGTTAAATGGCAATGAAACCGGTCTGACGAAATTTTACCACAATAAACGCGAACGCAATGCAGTTGGCACTGTTAAATGTATTACGATATTGGGCCAATTAAGGAAAACTGGACTTGTGTAAAAGCTCAGTGTAAATTCACAGTTTAATATTATTGAAAAATTACTAGGAATTCTTTACTCCATAAAGATTTCTGTGAGTATTTATTGTTTATAAAATAGAAAATTGTCGGACTGTTTCTAAACCGAAAATAATCATTGAACTTATTAAATATCAAATAATCTATATCCTTAATTTCCTTTTCACAAAATCTTTGTGATTTTAAATATATTAGTTATACAATTTGCTTCAGAATGAAAAGATAACGTAGAAATGTTAATATTAAAATTATTAGCTTTGATTTTTCTCGAAAATGAACTTAGGCCACTTTCAAAATAAAAGGCTTAATTAATGCTGTCGATACTTTTCTCGTTACGACAGAGACATTGATACATTCGAGACTTCTAATATTTATACTGGAATCCCGAATTGTTAGGATGTCAAATTCTTGAAAGGCACGAGCATAATTGCAGATGCTAATTTACATAGGTTGATTCAGTCTGTGTGCGCACTAACATTTATACTCCGGTACTTCGTACCGAGGTTACTACAGCGGACTGCAGCCTTTGTGCCTAATGTGTGCACGTATGTATATGTATGTGCATTTGTACATGACGCGTGTACGTGTACATAGGTGCATGAATATGGAACGTCGAAATGCGTGTAATGCTCAACCATCGTACCTAATATACGCATTATAGTTGACGTGCTTGTAGACAGTCATACTACGGATACATGGACTCCTCTGTAAATCCCTGAGAACTTGCTGCAAACATTGATTTCACTAAAATTACTAAAGGTTTTGGCCTCCGCGAATATCTCTGCACCGGAACCGAAAGGTGGATATACAATGTATTTGTGTATGCTAAACGTTAGCATAATTTCGTACGCAAGAACAATAAAGTATATTACAGTAAATTATAAATTAATTTTCTAGAACAAATTGTACCGGATGACGCACGATAAGAATTGTGTTCTTTTTAAATTTATTAGCCCAAAATTGAAGACGATAATTACTTAAAAATATAGTAAAGTGAACAAACTTCAGTTATTGATTTTAGTACATTTATAAGTTATTTCATTTTTGGTTCATTTACAGGCTATTTTATTTTTCGTTCATTCAAAGGTCATTTAATTTTACTGCATTTGTAAATTCTTTTATCTTAGTGCATTTGTAAATTCTTTTATCTTAGTGCATTTGTAAATTCTTTTATCTTAGTGCATTTGTAAATTCTTTTAATTTAATGCATTTATATTCTTTTATTTTAATGCATTTATATTCTTTTATTTTAATGCATTTGTAAATTCTTTTATTTTAATGCATTACCAAGTTATTTTATTTCAGTGCATTTACCAAAGATAATAACGATTCATGTTGTACGATGAATTTATGTTCTATATCTGATATTAGACAACATTTTTTAATACATAGTGTTAATAAATAAAATAAATATCTCATACAGATAGGTACTATAGAAGAAAACAATTAGAAATGTTCGACTGAATTAATTAAGTATTGTATGAGATGATTGCATAAGTTTGTGCCCGATTTGAAAATACAATTCAATGGTTAAATTTTAAAGATTGGTTAAATTAAAATTAAAAAATGGCTAAATTTTCTACAATTAGAAAAGAATGACTGTATGTATAATTGATTAATAAAGTTGTATTCTTTAAAATTGAACCATTGAATTTTATTTTCAAATCGGACACGAACTTATGCAATCATCTAATAATTTGAAGTTATCTTTCAAATTTCAAAATTACAATGGCAAATTATATAGAATATTCTACGACTGAGAGATGAAAAATGCTGACAGTGATAATTTTTAACACTGTCTCTTTTAATAACGTAATTTTTCCACCTGTTTATGTATGAATGCGACCGTCCAGTAACATTTATATTTTATTTCACGCTTCGTCTGGCATAAATTCTACACATTGAACGGCGCGGCCGGGATAATTCGTACGTACAAATATTTTTGTTGAATTTTTTTCCCCGTCCGTCGGCGCACCATGGAAATTTCGAAAATCCAATAATTGAACGGCGCATGATTTTGAAATACGAGCCGGACATTTATGTCCCAACAATTATGAGATATTACGGCCGGAGGGCCAAACAGAGTTACAATTTGAGCGGCCGAAGATTGTTGTTACGCATCACCGTTCAACCGGAAAGTTCGCCGATAAATGCCACCGAAATATCAAAGCACGAAATACGCTGACTCGTCCGTGACAGAAAATCAATTCCACGTTTCTCGATGGATTAATGAAAAGTAATAAAGTTCTTGTTGAATTATGGCGCACATTCTGTAATGGTTTACTTCTTATAAAAATATTATAAGAAGTAAATTTGAGACTTGTGTCCCCGCTCTAACTTCCCCTTCTACGACGCTATTCCCCCCGCTCTTCCGCCAGGGCAATAATCAATTAATATTTAAAAATGACTAATAGTCTTTTTGAATGTTAGTCATAGCAAAATAGTCATTAGTCAAAACTTTTTGATTAGTTACTTATTTGATACAGCAATTATACGATTTGATTTTGAAATTGTATATGCACGTATTCGTGATATACACCTACACATGAGCAATGGAAACAGGTTAGGTTTCCCTTAACAGGGTAGAGATTCAATTACAATTAATTGAATTCGTTTACAATTAATTGAAACTGTAGTAAAACGATCATGATTTACTGCGAGGTATTATGTTACTTTCCATATGAAAACAGAATCCCTGGATTACTAGAGTTCCCCCGGTATGCTCAAGTGATTGCTATGTAATAGCTCACTTGATCTAGCACATGCAGTCACGTGTCAGGGCCGCGGGTCACGTTTGCGCACATTCGGACAATTAATTACCTTCTGATCGTCTTACGATCCCATGTCATTTGCATGCAAACCGATCAGTGACCGGTATATCCCCGATCCCTGATTGATCCAAGTCGATTCATCTTCTTTGTCTTCTTCATTACCTTGCAGATCATCATCGAAGATGGAGTGACTTTGTTTCCTCTCAATACATGTCTAATTGCTATGTAATGGTGTCGGTAATATTTTTCTAATCACACTATCTTTTTAGAAATGAAGGTGATCATAAATTTCTGCAATGGAAACTTTTTAAGTTATATAATAGATTAGTGAATTAGTGTTCTATTCAGATTTATTAAGTGCAAAATTAAAGACGATGAAGAAAGAGACGAAAGAAGTGAACAAACCTCAGTTATTGATTTTAAATGGAATGCTACGTATTCTTTAATATCATATGAGAGCGTGTGCCAAAACAAATCATTCGAATACGACACACTGATCCGCGAGGTCAGACATGGAAGAAATACTTTGAATACCTCTTTGATTACGATTTATGATGAAATTTAACCCCTTGCCTTACAATATCGTGTCTGACTCGTGATGAAGATTCTGAACAGATTCAGATAAAAAAACGTATGTTAATAATTTCCTTTAAACCGAGATAAAATTCTGTTTCGGTTTTGTTAATACAGCAAATCCTCTGTAAACGCAAAAGTCTCGGGGGGATTCGTTCGCATTTATCGTAGACGGGACACTATCGTAGTTGGACCGTAGACCGTAGACCGGACACCAAAGTTATTGTCGGTCAAATCTGGAGTCGGTGAAATGTTGTCGGGGAAAGTGTCCGTGATTTCCATGGAACCCTTCGAGAACATATAGGCATACAATTTGCATAAATTTTCTCCTTTTTTAGGAAATTACGATCTACAAAAAAGTTCTAATCGCTAAAACCGTAAAATAAATCGTGGGGCAAGAGGTTAATATGAGAAAAGTTTTGTTGTTCGAAAAATTACACTTTTATCGCCTATTAGTTCAGATATGGGAGGTTGTATTGTACGTCTCGTATGAAACAGTCTAATATTTCTGGTCTACGTGGAAGAAAAGTGGACAAGGACTTCGCGTGGGCCGCAAAGTGCCAGCTATGGCATGGAGACGCTCGAATATCAGCTCGACCGTACGAGTCCGCCCGAGGGAACACTCCAGGAAGTTTCAGAAATAATTACGCTCGGTATTGTCGGGACGAAGACCGGGGAGAGCCTCGTGCAACGGCGCGGCGTGTAATTTATGATTGACGGGAGCGTTAAGTGAAAGACGCGTCTCGCGTCTATTTAAGCGGACCGTTAATTAGAAGCATCGCGTACAAGCGTGTCGATAAATAGCGAACGAGCCTTTCGCGAAGAAGGGACCGTCCAAAATAGTGCCTGGGCGTACAGGGTGGATCAAAAACCGCGGACAGATGCGTTTTTCGTGGCCCTCATTTGAGCCATCGGACATCGGACCATTCTTACAACTACAATTTGTTCGCAATACTAGCCTTTTTTCTTGCAAATAATAAATATTAGAAAATAGATTTTGTTCACCCGATTACTAGCTAATTTTCTTGGAAATAATAAGTGTTTATTTTGTTTTCGTTCACCTTATTACTAGACCATGTTCTTGCAAATAATAAATATTAGAAAATAGTTTTTTTGTTCACCCTATTACTAGCCTATTTTCTTGCAAATAATAAGTATTTATTTTGTTTTTCTGTTCATCCTATTACTAGACCATTTTCTTGCAAATAATAAATATTAGAAAATAGTTTTTTTGTTCACCCTATTACTAACCTACCTCCTTACAGATAATAAATATTAGAAAATAGTGAAAAAGTAATGGCATATTTAACTCTTTTGTGATTGCACTGTTTTTTTAGAAATTAAGGTGACCCCCAATTTTGGAAATGAAACTGACGCTCAATTTTTTAAACGAACTTGAAAATTCTATTTAACGAATTAATTAAACTTTTAACAGGGGGGAAGGTTTTTTTATTGTGAAATTGAAATGCATAATTATTGATTTCACCGTAAACGATAAGATCGACGAATTTTTTAATAAGTGTGTCAACGCTTTCGAACGGTGTATTTATAACATCGTACCGTTCTGATTTGATTGATATTGATACATTACGAGTTAAGGGCTGCACGGTGTACATGCAGGTGCATACAACTGCATAACGGCCGGGAGATAATTAACCATTTCCGTGTGTGTTTGCACGTGCATGCACGTAACAGGTGCACGTGCCGCGTGATTAAGGATTTCGTATGCTTTGCGATCCTGCCAACCGTGACATTAACTAATTACAAAGGAATGTTGTTCTTTTCTTATGTATCGATCGACAATTACTTCATTTCACGCTCGACACGTTTGTTATCACTGTGTAATTGCATTCGTCGAACATTTCAACGTACGGGCTGCTCTTAATTCCCACCAACAAATTCATTTGTTTCATTCGAGTTCTATTTATTACAATTAGAAAACGAGACACTGTTCCTCGAAACACCATGCACGTTAATTAGTAGACTGCGAAATTTATGCATTTATGCTTTAATCTTCTTCAAAAAATCGTTCATACATTATTTATAATTATAATGGTTATAATCGTACGCCTTTTTGTGTAATTGTTTGTTCGCTATCGATGTGTTTAAACAACTAGTTTCATTATCGATGGTAATAGTCGATACTAAATAAATAAATAAATAAAAATTTTAAAAGTCAAACTTTTTTGCTTAATGAAAATTTGATCTTGCATATATTACAATCTCTGATAGTGTAAAGAAATGTTGTCTTCATATTATTTTCTATTTTGCACTTGTGCAAAGATTCGATAAATTGAAAGTAACTCATTGACGTTTCTCAATTCTCTTTCTACTGTTCTAGATTGTACTTTAAATATAAAAATTGTATAATTTTTTGTGGTTTTACACGTAAGGTGCGACAATTAATATTCTTTAGCAAACTGATGAGAAAAGAATCGCTTAGTACGTGGGACGACGGTGTAAAAATAATTCCGCAGGGGTAAATACTATAAATATAAAGGGTGACTATAAATACGAAGAATAATCCGAGATAACGCGAATTAAAATGGTATTGAAACCGAGTCGAGCCGATCCCATCCCGAGGACAAAAATTTTGTGCATCACGCTATGAATAATTATATCTGTAACGGCAATGAGGCTTCCCCCCGAATTACATGATTGCCACCTAATACATGTAAACAGTGCGTCAAATTTAATTAATTCCACACGTGCAGAGTACAAAATCTCGTTTTCGAGATGTTATTGAAACTGGTTCTCGGTTCACGTGGAATGAATTTCATTAAATTCAAAACGAATTTGAATTTCGTACGAACAAATACGCTTTGCGGATCGAGACATCAAAACATGTTCACCGTGTAAACCTCGATGAGTTGACAATAATATAATTGCTATGAAATATACTCTTCGAACAACCGCCCATCTCTAGATCAGGAATATTGTTAACACAGTACTGGAAAAGTTAGAAATAAGTAAAACATTAAAAAGTACCATCTTTGAAAAAAGGAAATCGATGGAGAAATTATTTTTAAACAAATCTATACACTGCTAGTAAAAATTGCTTGATGACAATATGTATACAACCTTCGGAAATGGATATTTATCAAAAGGAATGCTGTTTTTGTATATCGCGAGTGACGATTCATGATTAATTATCCGGAATTTTTTGACCTCGTTCGTTCACCGTAGACGTATACACACAAGTTTAAGCGAACAATTAATTATGCTTGCTCGCATCGCATTCTCCTGCACCTGTACCCACACAACTCGTCCTTAACCCGTGATACACCTACATGCATTATTCCACTTTGATCCATGCAAATACACGCGCTCCACCATCGAAAATCTAGATTTAACGAGCACGTAAAGTCGCACGTGATTTTAGGTTGTCGGGTACACGTTGCGTTTCGCTTGATTAGTATTTCTTCTGCTAGGCGCATTAACATTTAGATGATCACCCTGTATTGATAGTTTAAACAATCTTTCCTTGCGTTTCATGAATTTTATTTACAGGATAGTCCCAGAGTCACTAGACCATTTTAAAATTAAATAAGCCTTTTATAAATTCCTTTTTGTTTTCTTTTAATTCCTTTTATATTCTGTATTTCTTGATCACTCAATTTTTATTTACAGTAATTTGAACTGAAATTATTTTCTATTTGTGGGAAATAATATTTCTTTAACCCTCATACGTTCCTCAAAAATAGTTGCATATAAAAATGTAGAATAATATTTCACCTATTTTTATTTTACACTTTAAAACAACAAATTATGTTTCGTTTCTAGCGTCACACTGTAAAGAAGCACATCTCGCAACACAAACAGAAAGAGATAAATTAATTTCAATTTTGTCAGTTTATGAATTTTCACCCTGAGGAACATATGAGGGTTAAGACATTAAGGTTTTAGAAGATTTCAGTGTACACTAAACAAATTGAGTATTGAAAATGACTGACGTAATGTGTTGTCTTAAAGAGCAAGATCAAATTTAGATTTTGAACAAATTTTGTCATAATAAAGAAATATATGTAATCATTATATATAATCATCGTAATATATGTATGCATGTATCGTTATAATTTCAATAATTGTGAATCAAAAAATTCGAAGACAGTTTTACTTTAGCGGAGTTAATTAATTTCAATCATTCTGAAATAAAAAATTTGACGACATTTATTTTATCTTGGTCGAGTTAATTAACTTGACAAACGAGCAACTCAATTAACCAGCTGCCGCTGGATTCGGGGGACTGTCGAAAGTAACAACTTACTTTTCGAGACGTCTGAATAAAAAGTGTTTTAGCGTACGACTGTCAGTAAGTCATTCATTCGGGACAGCTAGGAAAAATAGTGTCACGCATGCCAATAAATAAGAAGCTAAACTGTTCCATCGGGGGATCGAATGACTTAAATATAGTCACCATAGGCGGTAAGGTAGTCAGGAGATTATTAATCGGCCGTGTTCGCCGATGTAGAGGCACGCACGTGCGTGTAACACGTGACGTCGCCGCGCCGCTACGCAGAATAATTGTTGTCATCCCCGTTGTCGCGTGTCAGGTTATTTTCCTACGGACTCGTTCATAATTAACAATGGATTTGCGTTTGGCTCGATAATAAATCCAAAGCTGGCTTCCACCCCCCAGTGAGGTCGGTTTAGCGCGGAACGTGAGCTCATTGCTTCGGAAAAACAATGCCAAATCCTACGGCGCGTATGCTAATGCGCGATACACAATGAAAAAGTGTGCACGTTCGAGAACAATGTGGCGACCATTAGGTCCGCGTCAGGTTCTGACGTTTCCCGCACCCCCTCGTTCGATTTCGCATGAAAATTTACTCTAACAAATGTAGCCATCGGTCAATCTCGTGTAATTCGATCAGGTTATTCAATGAACGAGATAAAAATAATTCTGAAAAATATTATGTGCATAGGTAAATAAATAAATTGACAGATGTGGAACATCATTCAATCGCATTCGATTTGATTAGTTCATACAATGAACGAGATAAAATTATTCTCACTGTAAAAATTATGATTTACAAATATACAGGGTGTCCCAAAATTCCTTCAACAGCCGAAAATGGGAGGTTCCTGACGTTATTTGAAGCAACATTTTCCTTTGTAAAAATGTTATCAACGGCTTTGTTTAGGAGTTATTAACAAAAAACACGAACCAATCAGAGCGCGATCAAGACGCGAGTTGGCGCAGTCAGCCAATAGACAGTTGGCGCGCCGACTAGACTGTGCCAACTCGCGTCTTGATCGCGCTCTGATTGGTTCGTGTTTTTTGTTAATAACTCCTAAACAAAGCCGTTGATAACATTTTTACAAAGGAAAATGTTGCTTCAAATAACGTCAGGAACCTCCCATTTTCGGCTGTTGAAGGAATTTTGGGACACCCTGTATAAATGAATTGACAGACGTGGAGCCTCATTCAATTTCATTTAGATTAGCTTGTCATGTAACACGATGCAATTGTTTTTAGTGTACAAATTATGGTTCGAATGAAAATGTTCTAACAAATGTGGAGGACATCATTCAATCTTGAAAAATTATTCAGATTTAACTATTTTAAAATGATTTAATAAATCTGGAGTCAAAAATCATTTGATGATCGTACTAATGTAAACGACTAAATGTACAATAAAAATCTTGTGCATTGCTTGAGAATTCTAGTCCTTTTCATGACAATGTAGTATGCCGAAGGAAATAAATCCATTCAATAGTTCCCTACGAACACAGCTTTACTGTCTCGATAATCAAATATTAAAAAATTTCGGACCCGTAGTTATAAAATCAATTACGTTGATTTCATACATAGAATTTTTGAATCTGTTAGGCTGCTAAAGCGTCGAGTATCATGAATATGCACATACCCAAACTACAATGCTGTTAGATGATGTATTGCTCGTACAACATGAGTCAGCAATGTGTCGCTATGCGATTAGGCACAACTAACCGATGAAAAACACCGCATGTAATTAATTCTCCGGGCGGACTACGTTTTACACCGAAAATAATGGACTTCTCATAATACATAATGATAATGCAGCAATTAGATATTACCAGACTCTGAATGCAATTATTACACCGGCGCGGCGGTGGTTCGACCTGTCCCCAGCGTCATAATTCTCCGAAAATTAAAGTAAATTGTTTAAATGAGGAGAGTCGGTGCGCCCGCTTTTATTCGCGTAATGTAATGAAATCCTTCGCGGTGTCCTGATATAAAGTCTGCCTCGTAATTTTGAGAAAAAAACACGATATTTTCATTCCTTCCAGCCTGCGCGGTGTGCGCTTTATCAGGAAAAAGTATGTTCCGCAGCATTTTTGCGGATTACTTTCGTACGTTCGCGAGAGCTTGATTAATCTATCGAGTGGCTGGACAATTTTGTAAATATCTAGGAATAAGTATAAAATATTAATAGGAATTCAGCTCTCCTTACATCTGTCTTGCGTACGCTAATATAATAATTATAAGCAAAGAAAACATTTTTAAAAATCCCAAAGGAAGAAGAAAATATTTCATATAAAAAACTTTATATTTTAGGTGAAAATCTACATTCAGTATACATATACATAGTCTAATTCTGTGATCAATCTGCACACTAATTTATTATATGAATAATAGTTGTTAAATACATAAGATTTTTACTAAAGAAATAATTAAATAATATTTCTGATAGTTATAAGCTTCCTCAACGATTTAATATATTTGAAGAAACAAATGTGTCTTTACATTGATATATTCTAATCGAAAAGTAATTGGTTTAGAAAACATTTTAATATTACTATAATTTCGAAAAAATTGAAGTTTGATATTCTAAAATTATTACATTTTGCTACATTTATAGATCACTACTTTTTAAATAGAGAATTTAGAACTGCATCAACTAATGCGCACAAAAATATAACTCCACCTAAGAAAATGGGAGTGACCTTGACCTCCGCCTACACGAAAATTATTAATTATAAAATTTCAGTCACTATATGGTCTTTTTGCTCCGTACAACATTTGCATAAAATATTTCTCAATATTTTTGACATTGACTGGTAATCCAGCAACTTCGAAGATCCCATAAAATCAAACTAATATACTTAATGAAATAAACATGAAAAACTTCACACGTATGATACACATTTGGTAGAGTGAATATATTATAGCAAGAATTAATTGTTATGAACAAACAATTCCACCATTTGAAAAAGTAACAAAGATATTCCAGGTGTTCAAAGTTATTGCTCCACATATTCCATATACTTTTAAAATTGTTTTGCTATTCCGAATTTTGTCTGGGTGTAATACAAGATAAAGAATGAATAGTATGAGAGCAATTGTTCAGTGGGTGGCTAAGATAATTAATTCGACTGTCGGCTTCCGTACATTACGAAATACGCGGCGATTAATCGTCCCACGCGATTACTCTCGTGTGCATCTTCCGGCCAAATCCATCGCCGACACTAAATTGAAACGTTTTTAATCAAACACCCCCTTTTCCCCGTGACGCGGCAGAATTACGCTTCGGAATAAAATTACCGCAAAATGGCTTATTGTCGCATAAATTTCCGTGACGCCCGGGCGCAGGTAAGCCGCGCCTCCATTCGTACAGGGATCTTCGAATAAAATTCCTGGCGTAATTCCTGCGAGAGAGAAAAAGAGAGAAGGGAGCAGAGAAGAGGGAGACGATGCTTTCATAAAGCACGAACGTGGAAGCGTTCGTTCTCCATTTTTTCCCCCCCTCTCGCGCAGATATATAAATTCCGCGTAATTTCCGCAGATTAGTGCCACGTATCCGGAGCAAACTCGCTGCTAATATAACTTACCGTGAACGTGTTTCGCTCTGTCAGGCAATTAAAATGATCTATCGCGTAAATGTAATAACTGTTACGGCTCCGTGTTTTAAATGTTTAAAGGGTGATGGTACTTTTACTGTTCGAATCACTCGCATCGCGATTCTTCAGTTTTCCGACGACTAACTCGGTGTCTGAGCAGTAGACTGGGGATTTTATGAATTTATGACAATGAACAGCAAAGAAATTAAAAAATGATTCAGGGGGGTAAACGAATTTTATTTAGCTCCAGTTTCTTGCAATCGAAGCAGAAAATGTATAATTTGTGCAGATCTTCGTGCGAAATTAAAATTGTCCGAGTCAATTGTAAGAAACAGAGGTTAAATAAACATGCATTTCGTTTTTTAATTATTTTAACGAGTCGAAAATAATTTAACAATGTCATACAATTATTCTAATGTTTTTATAATTGTGTATCCACTGTCTAATGCCATGAAAGGTCTACTAATAACGTGATAACATTGTACTAGGTGATAGATTATAATATTTAGATTCCAATATAAACGTTTCATCTCGGAATTTTGATGGATAATTTTTTTATTGTCTTGTTGTTTCCCGACGTGAGAAATTATTTTTCGTTACTATTTTATAGAAATATTTTAATTGGGGGAACGGTTTAATTGATGTTATAATTTCGAGGTATTTTAAGGTGAAATAGAGCTCAATTTTTTTATTCAAGCAATAAACTTTAATGAATAAGATATTTTCCATCTTGTTAGATGATCTAAAGTTATTGTTTTTTAAAAGGTTTACGAATACTTTGTACTCCCACTGTATTTGAAGATCTGCTCATCACTGATCCACATCATTACGACCCGAAAATTTTTGAATGAACTTCACCTATTTTATCGGTACGGTCCACAACGCTGCGCGAATCGAACAAGTGGAAACGTGGCTTAATAGAAACGTAACTCTCGAACGGGCAGCGTCCGTGAAACATCTTCTCCACTCGCCGGCAAAAAGAGTGGAACAGCGGGAACAGTTGAAGCGCCGCAACAGGCGAAATTAAAGGGGAGGTCCGCGGGCTGGCGAGCTAGGGTCAGCGAAGGCGAGGGTGGCGAAATGAGGGTAGCATCAAGCCGGAGCGAGAACGACGATGGTAGTTGGGGGATGGTTCGCGGGAAAAGTTTGCTGAAAAATGCGGGAGATTGTTCTGGCGGGCCAGGCCGCAAACATTCTGCTTCCTCCGCCCACCCTTCTCCTCCCGTTTCTTTCTCCCGACATCCTACCCCCGCGACGTACGTGTGGACGCTCCTCGGCGACGTCCGGCGTCGATGTACAGGGTGTAAAGAAACGTTGTGTCTCATTGTCAGATATTCATTATTATCAAAATTTTCTCGGCTACACCTAACAATAAGTGTCGGCGAAGAGGCCGGTATCGCTTTTCCATCATCGGGAGGTTGGCGATTACTAATACATCGGAGACGGATGTGTGCGTGTATAATGAATGAGGGCAAGAGTTCCTGTCCAATTTTCACGAAACAAACTTTTTAGAAATTAATAAAAACAACATAAAGTACAAAGGACATAGTACTTTATTTTTAAAAATAAAATTGATGTTTCCCCTTCGTGTATAAATAAAAAGTACAATAACTTTTGTTTAAGATGTAGAATGTAGTTGTAAAAACCTTATTATCAGAGACAACGCAATTTTTCCAGCGGATTTCACCAGAGGATAATAAAATCCTCCGAAAAACGAATTTATTGTACTACGACATAAAAAAAAAGTTAATTCATTTTTTTTTGTATTCGTAGGTAGGACCAAAACTCCGGATCAAAACTTCGTTAATATTTCTTTAGCTTTTTAACAAAATCGTCCAGAAAAATTTGACGATACAGAAAAAAGGTTGATGATCAATCGTTATCACAAATAATGCAAAATAAGTTACAGAATGCCTTTAAATTAATAAAAAACTTCCAAGTCGTTACTAAATATCCGGTAACTGGTACCTTTACCCTAGATGCTTTTTTTAGTGTCATGTTATCATTGATTCAAGTCGATTTGTGATTGAGAGAAGCTTCTTCAGTATGGAGAACGAAAAATTACAATTTCCCCGTTTTATAAAATTCGAGTTTCGGAAAGGAGTGAATGTTGGAGCCGCAAAATGTTCGTTTATTTGGCTGCTGCTTTCTGAACAATTAAAAAGTGGTTTGGCAGATTTCAAAATAACGATTGTAACCTAAACGATCAACCCCGGTGTGGACGACGCGTATTGATGGCAAACAAAACCGGACTCCTTGTCGACACTTAAGTGTAGCCGCAAAAATTTGTTCCCCGCTGCGATAGTTGAATGATTTAGACACCCTATACCCTGAAAGATTTGGCTCTTTCGGTAATAATGCTCGGGGCGAATTTCTGCCGCCATTATGGCAGCTCCCGACGACGTGTCGCGGTCGAATCGGCGAAAACTTTCTTACGGCGAAGTTATCGGGCTGCTGCGCGGGTGGTTGGGACAAAACGCGTTCGCTGAATGTGTCGAACGATTTTCCGCTGAAACCGTCGTTCGGTCCAGCCTGCTGAGCGATGTAGTTTCGTTCGCGATTTATTTTCCGGACGCTGTTCCGCGACACTCCGCTCCCGGCCGGTGAATAATTACTGGAGCGGATTTAGCGGACGCGCGGTTTTTTTTCATCCCTCTACCGGTGACCTCTTTTTGATACAGCGGCACTACAGGCTCGCTCGGTTCTCCTTTTTGCCGGGCCGTACGCCGATTACAAATAGGAGATCGTGTAAGAGAAAAATCTGTGGTGCGGAGTGCGAGGGGAGAAAAATAATGCTGATTTTTTAGGCGAATGGGATTTCGAATAAGCTAATTTACGGCTGGTTGACAGGCGCAACGTTAAACGATTTGCTTTATGGAAAACGAATACTAGATGTATCTTTGCGGGTATTTTTGAACGTTGTCGGAAAATGATTCAAGGGTTACGAGTTTATGGAAATTCTTATTTTCGTTAATTATTTTATAAAAATCTGAAGAAGTGTTTTGCACCAACAAGAAGCTTCCTTGTGGGAAGCATAAAATGATAACGCAAATAATTCTTATTAATATGCTAGTCTTGTATTTTACAAAGCACGTCCCATAAATGCAGAGAAATCTGCGGTCCAGTAATTATGCCGTTATCATTCGTTTTCATTACGCAGATGAGTGCAATTTTTTTAAACTAAAGGATCACAGTAGATAATAATAAGAAACGCTTAATAGATGGGATCCAGTGGTACGCCATTTTGTAACTAATCTTGAGAGTGCTCGTAATGATTATTAATAGTACTGTTCATGCTAAAGTATAGTGTTATATAGAAGGTATTCAAACTTGTAAGATTATTAGACTGCGGATCTTTATGCAAAATAAACAATGTTGGCGTTGTGTACAAGACACAGGTGCCAAATAAAAAATTTGTTCATCATTTAATTATCTTATTAAACTGAGACTAATACACAGATATTCTCAAATATTTTTAATACGACCACTGCTTTAAATTGTGCGACGCTATTTTTACCATAAATGCATAAAATAAAATGTTATTAGCGAAAAATACGAACCAATGAGAGCGCGGCTCGGCGGCAGGTTCCACTGAGCGTAGCGTGATCGCCAAGCCACGGTAAAACAATGAACAAGAGAAGGAGCAGAAATTGATTCAACATTAACCGTACCCGGTACAAAATGTGTCGGATATATATTGATTTATAAAAATTACAAGACTGAATTTATGTAGATTCTACACAATTTTTATAATAATACGTGCTTGAACAAAGAAATTTATTGAATAATTTCTAATGGAAGCATCTTTATAATTTTAATAATTAAGGAATAATGAATATGAAAGCGGTCACTTGACCGGTCGTGGTACGGTTAGTGTTAATTAAAACTCACCTATTCAGCCGTCAATGCACTTGCTGCTTACAGATGTGTGTCACTGGGCCATTCGAGGAACTGCACAGCTGACTTCGGATACAGTCGAGTCAACGAACTGCAGCTGGTAGATACGCGACAACCTGAAGGACGTACGGTCAAAGTCAACGACGCGCACTTTCACTTTCACTTTCTTATGACAACTAGACTGCGCATTTCTATGCACAATAAAAGTTGCTGCCAGTCAGATATTTGATTGATTTAAAACAGTAGAGAGATTAAAACAATTTAAAAACGTCAATAAATTATTTTCAACTCGTTAAAATGATCAAAGTAAGAATCGAATATCTGACAGACTTTTATAATGCACAAAAATCCGCAGTCTAGTGGTTAGTTTAAAAGTTACTATTAAAAAGGTACCGTTTAGCAATCGCGAGCTTCGAATTGACACGTCCTTGAAGATGCTCTCTCTACCGCGGTTCGAACGACACTGATTTCACGCAGACTTGTTTTTCGAACAGTAACTCGGCGTACGAATCTGCAAACAAAACCGACAGTACTGTTAATCACATTAATATTCGAACGCTCATCAAAACAAAACAACTTTCTTCAAATTGGACCAAACGACCTGGCCCTTTATTAGGAGGGAAAAATAACAGGCACTTTTTAAAACGTGCTTACTTGAGCTTGTAATAAAAATTTAAAACAGGACACGAGGGGTCCGCTGTAAAACTAGAATTTATGGCAACCACATGTTTCGTCTGCTGATTGAAAAGATCGTCTGTCCTTCTTTTAGAAAGTTTCTTAAGGTAGGTGTAGGACAATAGAGACCTTTGAACGCCACGCGGTCATTTTTACCTCTTGCTGGGTAAAAGGACGGACCCTTTTTCTAACCGTTATACCCATCGACTCTGAGACACTCTGAGTACCAATCTGTACGACAACCGAAACATGTGGTTGTCATAAATCTAGTCTTACAGCGGTCCTTCGCGCGTCCTGTTTGTTGTTTGACCTCCCCGTCGGTCGACAGGTATAATGCCCCCCTCCCCAAACTCTTCAGAAAAATCTGGGGTAAAATCAGTGTCGATCGAACCACGGTGGAGAGAACATCTCTAAAGACGTGTCAATTCGAAGCTCGCGGTTGTTATCTATCATCAGCTGTGCCGGTCGTTGACCTCACCGTGCGTCCCTCAGCTTTTGTCACTGCCGTATACCTGAAGTCAGCTGCGCAGTTCGTCTCCGATGGCCCAGTGACACATTTCGAAACAGCAACTGCATTTACGGCTGAATAAGTAAGTTCTAAAACAATAATAACAATATTTACTACAACGGTAACTGAAATAATTAATAACCAATTTTCGCTACTGTATATTGCAAGATATTTAGAAATGTCACGTTTCTTTAACCCCTTTAGAACATTTGGAATGATTATCCTTAAATTAATGCTAATAACTAGACTGTGGATTTTCTGCATATTTATGACAAAAATGAGATGCAATTTAAATATACAGATTAAAGGAATTTATGACGTCAATGTGTTAAATTCAACTTCTAAAAATTACAAATGGTAGACTGAAATTTCTATTTGGCTTCGACTTGTTATAATTAATGCTACTAACTTTTATTTCGAATAAAAACTGGCAGTCTACTACTAATAAATAATTCGCAGTCGGATCGTGCCACTTAAGGGTGAGATCACACCCATTACTAGAATCGAACGTAACAAATTCAGCGAATTCCGCGACGAAAAACTTCCACTTTTCAATTCGCAGACAATCTTGCAGAAACTTTTGCATTGAGCCAATGCATCATTCCCGACTCACATATCCAATACATTAGTATAATCTCAGTAAGTACTCTTAACGCAACATCGTCGAGCGGCTTAATCGTTTCGGACGCAACCGGCACTTTTAATCCGCGCCTAGTATGGTTCTTCTTTTTGGGAAAGTCGTAGAACGCGAAACAGCGAAAAGACAAATCGGGAAAGGAAGGAAGGAAGGGCCAACAGGCTGTAGGAAAAGAAGATGGGATGTAGAGGCAAGCGAATGAAAGAAACTGAGTTGAAGAGGGCAGGGAATAGGAGGGGATGCGTCAGGAGATGAATATTAAAATGTAAAGTTCCCGGTAAATTAATTGCGTTAACGTCGGGATATTTTCGCCGACGCTCTCAGGACACGCATCCTTTTCGTTCCATTGCACGAAGCCTCCTTTCTCCCTTCCTGCCTTCTCTTTCTCACTTTCCCTTATTCTTTTCCGTCCTTGTGTCCTTCTTCAGCCCAGCAAAGTTCTATTTTTTTCGTCGAACCAGCCTGCAGGCTGACTCCACTCTGATGCTGCTGAATATTCATTAATCTTTCTCTCTCCCTCTCCCTTTCTCTTTCTCTCTGTTCTACCTCTGGTCTCTCTTTCTCCATCTGGCTTTCCCTCTTTTTTCTTCGTTGGAAATGCACGACTAGAGGAAAAAATAAAAGAAGAAAATAAATCTTTTCGCCCCCACCACCAGAGCATTTTTCTCCTTCTTGCGCGTTTTCCTTCGCCAGCATTCCTCGCTCCTAACGTTTCCGGTGGCCATAACGAAATTCTCGCCGCGTTTTGCGCTTATATTGCCGCGAGTATGAATGCTAAATTTATCCTGGATACGTGTTGGACTTTTTTCAGGGCCATTTGCACCAGCTACGCTCGCCTAACTGTTCCAGAATCTTATTTACGTTTTCGTCGCGATGATTGGATCACCTTGTGCCGAGCTGCACGCACGACAAATTAATTGGTTCCAGGACCTCGGTCATTTTTTATCAAAGTCGTAAATATGATTGTTGAACGAATTATTCGGTATTGCGTATTGAAAATGTGAAAATTAATAGAGATTAATATATCTAAAGGTGTTACGTCGCGTGTTTGTTTTCATCTTTTATTAACTCCAACGAAAAAGTGGTCGTAAACAGGGACGTTTACGTTATCGGCAACATCAGAAGATGGGAAGTGGCCAATTAATTTTTCTTAGACCCTAATTATCCTTTTCACCTGCCGTCAGTTATTTAATAGTCTTCTAAGAACCAATGGCGGACCCTCGGAAGACGAGTGTTCCGAGATTCACGCGATAGACAGATGGAAAGAGTCATTTACTCTTAATCATCGTAACTGAAGTTTAATTATCGGTCACTATTATGTTTCGACTCAATTATGGATGCATAAATATATTCGCTATTTGTGGAAACTTTGGAATTGTCATGTCCATCGATATAGGTAATGATTTATGCAACAGTAAATAATTGTATTGTTAAACTTGTTGGCACAACTTTGATATTGTAAAGCCCATTAATTTGTTCTCTGCTGTATCAGTTATAATTGAACGACACTAATTTTGGGTCTAGACATCAAAAATAGATAATGATAGATTTGTGTAAATTGGTAAAATGGTTGAAAATATTACTTCAGTTACGTAATTACATTCTTTGCCTATTCAATTTCATAATGATTTAATAATTAACAGATTCTTTGTTGTATTAATAGTCTTCTCATTTTAATCAAGTATATAAAGTGTTTAACATTCTTTCTAATAAAACAGAATAATTAATCTGAAACAGATTTTATTATGCTCTTATCATGGTACTAAAATTGTTTCAGTTCTATTTATTTAAAAATATTCGCACCCACCACTTTATCTGATATAAAAAATTTCAACTAGGTTTATTTTATGCGCACAAAGCTATGGTGTAATCTACAATCAATAAGCAAAAATTGAACAAAAAATCCCCTCAGGACTTTTTGGTAATTGAACAAAATTTATACGATTTTGCCTGCAGATAAAACATTAAAAGGACTATGTTTTAACATACAGCTACAATTTGAAGTTCATCAATTCAATATTTTTACCTTAATCTTTGTCAACCAACTGGAAAAAAGTTTTCTAAAAAACGCTTCTAAAGTTTCCAGTAGATATATCTATTTGTACGATGTGCTACTGTTTTATGTGCCAATAAAAAATCGCATATCAAGTTTTAGAGAGTCGTTGTAAAAGAAAAGCTTCAGTCTTCAAATCCATGGTAGATTCAGTCACGATAAAAATTTTACAATGTTTTTAGAGAGACTTACCAATTTTTATAGTATTCTCAAAAAAATACGTCTCTCCAATTTCTCACTCTCTATATGTATCATGCTGAAACATACTAGAAAAAATCTTTGAACAAAATGAATGATTGTTGAAGTAGAAGCTGTAATGTTTGAAAAGTGTCCAGGTGACAAATTACATTTAGTGTTTAAATACTTTTTGAAGCCACCATAACTATTTTGTGTGTTGAATTATTGATTCAAGTAAAAAAACTATTTTTCTCTGGAACTACTTTAAATTTCAGTATGAATCTTTAAAGATATAATCCCCGTGTGTGTGCTATTGTTAATTCAAGTAAAAAAATTGTTTTCACTATAACTGCTTCAAAATTCAGTCTGAAACTTTAAAGATATAATCCCTGCATCTGCTATTATTAATTCAAGTAAAAACAACCATTTTTCACTGTAACTGCTTCTGAAAGTTTAAAGATATAATATATCTGTATATAGTATTATTGATTCAATCAAACCAAAAATTTCTATATGAGTCATTATTGATTCAAGTAAAAATTATTATTGATTAGAGCTGTGTACGGTCCTAACCATCGTCAATTATATGTACAGCTATAAAAATTGTCCGTTGAGCAAGGGTTAATTTATTGATGCCTTTATCTTGATTACATTGCAGTTAGGGATGGCGTGAACATGTTCGTTCACAATCACGGTGATTTTTCACAGGAATTCGTAATTTTCGAGATTGCTTCTAATGGGCCGAGAGCATAAGGCATAACTGTTCTTCGCGCAAGTTACAGTGACATAACCTGTATGTTTTATAAACATCAAAACAAAATTGCGAGTTGCATCGCATTTTTATCAAATTTCTTAGAATTGTAAGACGTTCCTCAAACTATCATTTGCGTTTCCTATCATTTTTAAGTAATACATTGGTATTTTGTAATACGTTATACACAGCATATACATACATAAACAAAGAAATCGCGTGGAAGAATGAATTTTTTATTCCTAAAATACTGAAATAAGGTACGGGAAATAAAAATTGGATAAAACTGATAACTCAGTTTTCAATTCACGTTATATGCAGATATCTTTATGCAAGCTAATCGATGTATTTACAAAAATAACTAATTCTATCGAGATGAAGAATTAGAATGACAGTTTAGAAGAATTAGAATGAAGTTCAAATCACGACTGTGATGGTGGTTCTGCGATCATTGTGATAAATCGCGGTTTATTGATTTTGCACGCCATTACTAATTGCAGTAACTCAAGAAACCCATCAATTAAAGAATGCAGAACAGTTCCCTGTCAATTGTGCTCTTGGTTAGGTTCGCTAGTACTGCTGGTCGCGTAGGTCGCAACTGACAATGCCACAGCAAATCGCTTTTCCATTTATTTTTTGAGGTTACATCGAGAATCGAATGTCAGGAAAGCAACGGAGAGGGAAGTCCGGAGCGACCCTTTCTTACCTTCGTTCGTTTCTTTTCTTTCCTAGCCGATTACACCGAAGACACAATCACTCGAATCGGGAAGTTCCATCCAAGAATTCTCTTCCTTGGACATTCGGCGCCGTTACTTCGATATTTAGGAACTACCAGACAGAGACACTTGTTCCACGCTATCGTTCTCTTCCAAACAAGTGTTCCACTTTCGGTTCGCCCTCGTTATCTTTTCCACAGGACTCGCGAACAATGAAGTACTTGAAAAGTTATTCTTGGCGGGAGAAGTTTTTTTCCGAAATAAGAATTCCTCCACCGGAAACTTCAGAACAATACAGTATTTTTGAATTGCTTCTCTTGAACATCGTTATACATTAGAGATTGAAATAAACAGTTACCTTTCGTTTTATTAAAGCACGAATGCACGCACGATGTTGTCGCAAGTCACAACATCGATCACGAACAGTGATGGTATTAGTTGCAACTTGCACTGTGCAACTTTTCTCGCGCATGCGCGGCGATTTCAGCCTCAGTACCGCATAAAATGGGGTACCTTGAGCACCCCACAGAATTTTAAAAAATTGGTACGATTTGATTCTGAAAAATGAATGTAAAACATGTGTATTTCTATATATTTTGTAACTCGTAGTGAGTAGTGAAATCGATGCAGAATGACTTCATCTCGAGAACTTTTCGCTGACATCGGATATTACTATGGAGATATCGATATCTTTATTAAAATTTCCCATGGCGGAAATGAAGATGTTAAATTTTACAGTTCGCACTTCAACTTCCACGAAGCCTTATTAAATTCAAGATAAGGAATTCCATTCGTAATTAAGTTTCAAGGGATATTTGGCAACAGTGATATTCTAGCAACTTCCTGCTCGTGAAAGTTGTTCTTCGATTCCGGAAAGAACACGTGGCTTCTCCGTGCCCCACATTTATTTAATTAGTAGCTCGGCAGGATGACATCGGACACTGCAGATAGATTGCTCGGTAAAACCCCCCGCGGAGTTGCTAATTAAACTCCGTATGAACTAACCTCCTGAACTTCGACTTCTTCGCCGGTATTGGTTTCAACGGCGACAGCGTTTACAACGTAGAAATTCTCCTGGATAATGTATTTCCTTTTTTGTGCACTTTCTGCTTCTTCCTTTTCTGTCACTGTTCTTGAAGCTTTGTTTCAGCCCAGTGGCCATAAGTCTTGCAAGTAGACTGATGGATGCTTATGCAAAATGCAGAATTGCTTATATATTATAACAATTTTTTTATGCTTTTACATCCTAACTACATTTGAAATCTAGACTGTGGATGTTCATGCAATTTGCAATTTTCGTAGATAAATTTTAAGAAACTCGTTTCCAACAAAATCTTGTTTTCCGTGATTCTAGACTTTTTAAATTCGTACTAAAAGTCATATTTTATATCCCAGCATTTTTCGAACATTTTCAAAAGACATAATTGCATAAAAATCCACAGTCTATTGATTACGTTTGATTATAACGTATTGATGTTTGCAAATTGAAAATGTATGTTTAGTCACATGGACAAGAAAGTGACTCTGATAATTGGATTATTCACTGTAAAAACTGTCTATAGGGTGGCCCAAAAGTCACTATTTTAATACGATTTTAAAATGGCCGAGTTATTTTCATTATTTTAAAAATTCGTATACGAAATTAATGAACTTTTCCATCGTTTGAGTTCTTTCCATTTTTCTGGAAGTAATGTGATTTAATGTAAACTAAATATTATCCTGTAATTGGTTGTTTCCTGTATTTATCGCAAAAATACATAGAAATGTGCAGAAACATTCACGCGGTAACTTTTACATTCGCTTTTATACGAATTAAATAACTGATCGGTATTATTGTATAAATTTAACGATTAAATTACGTAATATCGATGTTTAAACTGCAGATTTTATGTATTTATGACACAACATCGAGAATTTAAAATATATACTATGAAATTCTCTAATTAAATGAATCATAATTAAATTTTCATAACGTATTTCAACGACATGTGCTGTGAAATTCAACATTAACAGAAATTTATAATTGAATCATCAAATAACCTGAAAACCGTGAACAAATATTGTAATTTCTTGCGGCTAGCCCCAAGAGTGGTTGAACCAATGCACCACGGTACAATGCGACTGCGCTCTCGTAGCCATAAATCCATAGTTTCACGAATTTCCAAATAAAACCTCTGCAGGATAATCGAAAAGAGATCAAACCAACACACTAAACCGTTCCGAAAAAATCGATATTTTTTATTCCGCCAAAGATATGCAGTCCGTCGACGCATATCGAATTTTCCCTAGCTGCTTAGTTCTTTCCCGGTGTAATTCTATTTTCCATCGCGGTAACAATTTCTTCGTCACGGTCGAGCCTCTCCTTTTCCCTGTGTATCTTTAAAAGCACTACTTAAGGGGAGCACAACAGAGAAAAAGAGCCAGTGAGGTGGGGGTGCGGGGGTGAGGAGAGTAAGGAGAAGGAGGCGACAGGAGAAAAAGATTAAAGGGACATTGTTACGGAACGACGTTCGATTTCACGGGAAAATTCTTGTCGCGTTGCAACCGGGTTGCATGCACGGCCCCCTAATAATATAGATGACTCCGATGCGATTAGGAACGCAAGCTCGGAGAAGATGGCCCTTCAGAGGTGCTTACCAGGCTTGTTCCCCGTCTCTGTCCCGCTACTACGGAGACTCGCTTGCAATATTCGAGCCTCGCCTACCCGGTAAGCGTCCTTTCAGCCGCCCTTTTCTCCCCGTTGCGGGGGCGCACTCGCACCGTCCGCCACCCTAAGGACTCCAGGTGAGTATCTGCTACTTAACACGGGTCCCGTGCATACATTTTTAATCGGCTCGACGTGCCTGACATCTTTCCGCGAATCGATCCGCACCGAGATTCAACAACGCTTTAGAGACAGGTTGATGTTCCGGCGTCGAATAATCCTTGTTAAAGATGCATCAGCTCCGATCATGTTTAGGAACCTCCCTGTTTTTACTGGCTGTCCCAAAATGTTGTACTTCTTCGGTTCCTGAGGTCATTCAATCTTTTTCCTTTGCGAAAACGTTCTCCGCGGCTTCGTTATGGAATACGTCCGCTGTTGCCGCGCGCTGATTGGTCCATGTTTCGTGATCTCGCGATGTAATTGCATTTTTAAAGTACATTTCGGAGGTTCACTTGAGTTAATATTCTCGTAGCAGACCGACGACGGCACCCCGCATTAATCTCCGCTTCTCCACTCCGGAAAACACCTTATTCAACCGAAAAAGATCGACTCTGTTCCATCAAAATCGCTCACCGACACCCTCCGATTTCCATACGAACCGGGATCGCGGTTAAACGCCTCCCCGAATGGAAGGATACAAATTTCCACGGCGTTCATCGGCACTGATATGCTAATCAGATGCTAAACTCGGCCTGGGCTGGAGCGGAAAAAACTGTATTTCACGTCCGTCTCCTCGTGTCTGGTTTTCGTCCGAGCGGTTTCCAGTCGTTGCCGAGTGATGAACGGGATTGGGGGGCCCGGCCGGTGTACAGCGTGTTCCCCTTAAATATACCGTGACGAGGGATGTCGGGGCCAAAAGATGGCAGGGTTAAAAGCGTTTGGCAAGTCGAACAATCCTGAAACGTCGCACACCGACTCTTCCGGCTTTACTCTTCTTCCGTCCCCTCGTTCCCTCCAGCCTCTGGCTACACCCCCGACAGACATTCGCTACCCCCGCGAGGAAAGAGCACCCTTTCTGGCATTACAGTGTAATATAGCCCCCGTTCCCCGCTGAGGACGCAGCAGGACGTAATAGCGTTCCTCGACTATTACTTATACCCCCTACGACCGCCGCTCGTCGCGAGTAAGGTTCCCTCTTCCGTCATTCTTCCCGATGCTTTTCGTCTTCCGTCCATCTTCGCCGTTGGCTCGCAGACGTTCAAAGAGTTTCGCTGTATCTTTCTATGCCTGGGTCGTGCTTTGGCCTCTTCTCCTCTTCTTGCTACTGTTGGGCGCCTGCCGTGTGTTCTGTTCGGCTTGCTACCGATTTAACCCCTTGCTCTACCGTTTATTTTACGGTTTCAGCGATTAGAACCTCTTTGTGCTTCGTATAATTTCCTAAAAAAGGAATATAGCTGTACATTAACAAAACCAAAGTAGAAATTAGTAGCATATTTATTAGACTCTTCATAATCTTCATCAATGCCGCCAGAATCGACCAAAACTTGTCGATTTTTCCTCTCCTCCTTCCTCCGTTTCAGTATCCCATTCCAGCAGCATGAGCAATAATGAGCATACTCCGACATCCCACACTAAGACCGTAGACACGTATTAGTATGATCATCAGAGAGGGGGTAAAATGTATTCCTCTCGATTTCCCCGATCTGGCGGCACTGATCTTCATCACGAGTCAGACACAATGTTACCCGATTTCTGTTCGGCGTCTTGGTAAGATGAGATATCGTTCGGCGTATTGTTACGATGGAGTGTCAACGACCATGGTCCCGTTGCTAGCACCGGTTCTCGTCCGATCACCGAAGTTAAAACGACGGGCGCACGGAGCACAGCTAGGATGGGTGACCGCTCGGTGAAAAAGCCGGGGGTGGCCCATGTGCTGTTTTTCGTGTGTTGTTGACATATAGGTGGTTCGGAGTCCACCTTAATAAAAAGTAGGTCCAAAAATATAAAAAGTAGGAATGGGCCCGAACATCCGGTCGGCGCAACTGGTATGGCGTAAGCCGAGGTACAGTATTCCTCCCTAGAGGAGGATCGCCAAGAATTAATGTTACGATGGAGTATCGTTCGGCGATTACCTAATCGCACAGTTAAATATGCACTCACTCGTGATTAAAGAATACAAGCTTTCAGCTTGATTTTATTGTATTATTTTGATTAGATGTAACGAACAAAAGTAAATATATTCGTATACTATTTGCATAAACGTTGGAAAAAAGTGATTGAGAAATTGTGGGATGATTATGGACAGCTCTGGAAGCCACATTGGAAAACAATTATCCCACTTAAATTTAAAAAATTAGAAAATATAGGATATTTTAGTCACATTTGGCTTACCTGGTCAGAGGGGCTAACCTGCACCTTGACGTCCCTGTGGTAGTGCCCGAAAAGTTTCCAGCACTTTCTTGGGCCACTCGAGAACATTGCGATGTCGAATAGGTACCCTCATTCGTAATACATCAAAGCCGTCTCGCGCCATCTTCTTGTATTATCTATAACGAAAGAAAATTTTAGTAAGACGTAAAGCAGAAAAATTAAAACCAAAACGTGTAATTTTATAATAACACTGATCATCATTGTCCGCTGAACGAGATTATTTTCCCTCGCAGCACAGGAATCTCTACGTCATTTACTTTCCGCATAATAAATTTCTAAAAACGTCCCATTTCGCTATGATTTAATGGGAGCGTTCTTAACTTTCGATTCGCAGTTTTTGTACTTTTTGAGTGTTTGCGTTGTCTCGATTCTTCTCGCAGTCTTTTCTGGTTCTTTTCTGTTGGTTGGATATCGTTCTACCTCGTTTCCCTGTTCCTCGCTCTGTCTAGATACGGTGCACGTTTAATTTCCGCCCTCCAAGCTCCGCGATACGGGAGGAGCTCGCAAAAACGCGCGAAAGTGCGCGGTAAACGATAATGGGCGAATGTATCTTATAATACTGCGCGCGCGGTGGCTGAACGAACCCCGAGTTTTGTCACTCACACGTTCTCCCCCTTCGGCTTCCGTTTGCCCCGGCGCGGCGCGTCCTCGCGTGTAATCGTTCCGCCAACTAGATACCGTAATTGCACCTTCGTTTCGCCAGAATTATTATGCGACGAGTAATTAAAGCTTAATCCACCGCCGCCTGAAGCCGATTCGATGAAAAACGAGAACTTAAAGGCCGCCTCGAATTACAATTATATTACCGAGCCTGATCCGACGGCCGGATAATCATCGGTCTTGATAACATTCGTTATTTTGCAGTTATTACAGCGTTTTAATTTACAGCCTGGAACACGATGCTTGAGCTTTCCTTCGGAAATTACGCCGCTGCACCGTGCTTTCGCAAACTGTAGATCGACTACTTTTCATTTCTCTCGAGGCTCGATTTAGCATAAATACATACAGTCGCTATTCAAAAGACGATAATTGGGTTATTTAGAAGCTATTAGTTTACTACATGATGTTGAACAGAGATTTTTGGAAATATTAAAGTAGAAAAGTAGAAAATGGGCATATATTGAAAATTCTAAAAATAAGATTTGTAGATCTATTCCAATTGACGCCATTGTTCCAACTTTTCAGAAAAGTCTAAGTCGTATGATCCACTATTAAAAATAGTTATTGCCTTTTTAAGAGTAAATTAAAAGACTACTAAATTATAAACGAGAAACTGTTGATCCCTCTTATTTGAGGTACAGTAAAACCAGGATAAAAAATTGTAGATTACCTTTTGAGTGGTCTTCGAAAAGGGGAGACTTCCCTTTAGAAATTCCCGTTGAAACGAGTGTGAAAAAGAAATGGTTTTAGTTTGAAAAGTCGTTTGAATTTATATAATTTTGCATGGGGGTGAAAGTAGAGATATAGTCCTTCGTAGCGAGGGCAGGCAGAATGTTGAAAAGAAGTTTTTATACATAAAATTCTAGGAGTTCAAAGATTAACAATTTTTGTCTGATTAATAAAAATAATTGAAATAAATAAGGTAAGGACGCTTTCTATGAAACGACTTCTAGAAAACGTCAGACGGTCGCAGATTACTTCGTTCACTTGCGTTCAAGAAAAATAAATTCAATGTAACATAATCTTCCGGCGTCCCACTGTATTTCTCTCGGTACAAAGAACGTAATAGGAAACAAAGTGACTCAAGCAGCTCCATATTTTCTGAGCCACCCTAATACAAGGAGAATTCCGTGCAACCGTAGGAAATTCCCTGAACTCCTACGAAGCGACGTGCACGCGGACGCGTGTGCCGCGCATCCTTTAAACAACGTTAAAGAAATTTAATCAGGGACGCCCCCGTGCGAAAATTCGGTGACGCAGTACGCAATCGTAATAATTAAACGTTCCAAGCTAGAGAAGAAGTTCTACCACACGGAATCAGTGCTATACTGATAAGTTTTAATAGAAGCACGCAGCGACGATGTAATAATTACTTAACTACTCGTTAGGGGAGGAAGTTCCTGGAACTTCAAACTTCAAACGAGAGGGGTACACGATTATGCACGTTACATAATTCCACGTTAGTCTTCTATTTGCGGCGTTACGCTAAACACTTCAAAGTATTAAAACTGATTTTCCCTTAGGGCTTTTCCTCTGTTTAAGCAATTCCGCGTTGCTTCAGAGGGCCACTGTGTTGTTCTAATATTTCATTGACTTTGACCGCCGTTGTGTGAATCATTCAATCAATGCGTAACCCAGCGATTTTAGATGACGTTCGAAACTTATGTACAGGGACTGAGCTTATTTGAAGTAAGTTTTTCAAGGAAATACATTTTTGGGACATCCTGAACATTGCTAAAATGAATTCTCAACAATTTGTAGCCGCATACGGTTTCCTAAAATTTTTATTCATTATATTGGGTCTTCTTTTCTTTATTTTCAAAGCTGAGCTGTTTAGGAAGATGTTTCACTCTTATTTATATTGCTGAAATTAATTTTGAACAATTTTTGCTGATACTTTTGCTGTTTTAAAATATTATAATGTACCAAGAAAGAAACAGGGTTTCTCCCTATTTCCCCCATTAAATCACAATTAAAGTTGACGCATTTCGAGCCACATATTAGGCAATTTTTTCCGATATTTCTGTTGCAACATCTGGTTTTTAAAAATGAGAAACACGAAAAAAATCAACAAAATGCAGAGTTCACATCAAAAGTAGTACAATGAAAATAGCAGTAATTTCAAAAATTTTCGAATTTTCGTCACAGTGACGGGTTCCAAATTTTTGGAATGATATGAATGATATAAAAATTGTGATGATAATTATAATAAAAATTGCTAAAAATTTGAATAAATACAATCGTGTTATTTTTACGATATAATGTAAAGATATGAGACAATTTCAGGCAAAATAAAGAATTCCTACATAAATTTTAGTCTCCTGAAAGAAAATGTTATTCAACATTTCACACGTTGAACCATTTTATCGTTTATAGGATCAGTTGCGGCACGAACCGGACGTGTGCAAAAGATTCGCCGACATTGTGAAACGACACAAAACAATCTGGAGCATAAAGCTATCGAAGGAATGATATGAAAAGGTGGCTGGGCGTTATCGCAAGGCAATCCTCGCGAAAGAAGGCGTACAATCGCGAAAGTAATCCAACGCAGGTCCTGTAACAGCAATTATCCTCGTCTGCTTTCCGTTGCAGCCAGGCTAACGGAGGGAAACGTAAACGCGAAACGTTTCGTCTCGAAGGCAAGAGTGTTAAACACGAAATTTCTTTAATCTGGAGAAGTAACGCGTAAAAAGGAGGAAGAGGGAGAGAGAAAGGGCGCGAGCGAGCACGAAGGATTCTTCGTTTCGCTAAGTTGGTAACAATTAGTAGTTAGTAACCCCCGAGCGACGTCGTAGCCTGGCAGCAACGATTATTGCGGGTCTGGCAATGGTACTAACGATGCGTACGCGAACTTTACATTTATCGTTATTGCGCCCCGTCAAGTTGCCGCGCCGGCTGTTCTTCGTTTCCGTGATCGTTTCTTTCTCCTCTGCTTCGTTTCCGGCACCGTCCTTTTTCCTCTCCCCGAGCCTGACTTCTCTCCGTGACCTTACCACTTCTTCATCTCGTTCTCGAAGGCATCCTCTTATTCGACGATTTTTCGTCGACCTTTTTTCCATTTCCTGCGGACGTCCTCCTTCCGATTTCATGTTGCTCCGGGATTTCTTGCAACCGATGGCGCAAATCGAGAACTTGGAATTGTTCAGTCGACCCTCGTATAACGCGATCAAAAATCTGGTTAGAATAGCAGTAGGGTTACTGTACCGATTACTGCGGTATTCTTCGATAGTACTTTATTTCAATGTTATTACTAATTTGTCATGAAATAATAATATGTGTAGGCATTTCATGGAAGAATGATGTGCTCTGAATACAAAATAAAAAATTGGTTGTCCTCAAAATCTCATACAACATCAGAAAATATTAAAAAATAAAATCGAAGAAGAGCCATGTATTACTGAATGATGTTTTTCCAAATCCCGAGATTATAAAAATATGAGAATGATTGACAATTTTGTTTGCCTCGCCAACGAGAATACAAACCCGTCGAATTGTGCAAATTCATTCCGGGCAAAATATTTATTTTTACGTATTTTAATCTCATTGGGAAAAAATACCGCAGTAAAACATACAACCGCAATAATAGGTACATTTACACTTATAATAAAAATGAGTCGTTGAAACTTTATGCAAAATACAAAAATGTCTGCGTCGATTCCAAGACACAGAGGCTAAATAAAAATTTCTTTCTTTTTTTAATTATTACATTAAACTGAAACTAATACGTTGAGGGTCTTAAATTCTTTAAATGTATCCACTGCTTTAAATTGTACGTACCAATTTTTGTTATAAATACATCAAATCCGCACTTTAGTAATAACAATAGAGAAATAAAAAAAATATGGAGGCATTATTCTCGAACAATGAAAATGATTTACGTAACAAATCAATTTTTATCTAGCTCCATTTCCCTGCAAATGATGTAGAAACATTGGATTAATTTGTACGTCGATGAAACAAACAAAAAGTACACATTATTTTATGTTTGAAATTGTAATATTTCCACATGAACATTTCAATAATCTACAATCTAAATATCAAATTTTGTTAATAGAACGGTCAAAACCTTGTTCAGTGTTGTTAAAATATTAATTAACTTAAATACTATCTCATATATAAATTAAAACATATGTAAAGATTGAATATTAAGGTAAAAGAAGTTCGTTCTGAAATATTTCCGAGTTCTTTCAAATCACGCAAACAGCTTTATACATTTCCTCATTCTAGAAACATTTGACATTCATTACAGAAAGCTTTAATAGGAACAGCGATGTATTATTGCAATTAAAGATTAATATTTTTTAAAAAAGGAGGGAAAATAGGAACATTTCTTGTAGAACAAGCAACAGACCAGGTAGAACTGTCTCTGCAAACGTTTATATAACATTGTATAATAGAAAGATGATTTAATCTGTGATGTTAATTTTATAATGCTCTTGCACGACATTCAAGGCACGCTTCTGAAATAATTTATATTTATAAGAATAGTGAGAGAACATCTCGATGGGAAGGGCTCACGTCTTCATGAATTATTTACGATTTTCCTCGATTTCAGCTATGAAGTAGGTCGTTTTATCGTCGGCCAGAAATATATGAGTCTGTGAAACAGAATTATGTATTTCATTTGGTATCTACTGTAATTGAAAAATTAGAGAAGATTTATGGAACGTGGAAAACTATTCAATCTTTAAATGAGAAATTTTTACATCAATGTACAATATTAGCTCTAGAATTTCTTCAATATATTAACCGTATCAATTAATGAAAAATATTTCATTCGGCAGGTTACAATGAAACGACTAAATTTCTGATTAGACTGATTAATTGAACTATTTTAATTCAGTACTTAATTCAGTAAATTAATAGTCATTCAATGTATTTTGTTGTCAATTTTTGTTATTTCTTTATGCTGCTAAGCAATATTGATTTCTATTTATCAATTCGATCAGAATGAACATACAATGAATTGAATAAACCCTGGATTGATTACATTGCAATATTTCAAAGAGTATTTTATTATGCCACCAATAATTTAATGAGACAATTGAATTATTTAAGTAATCAGAGATTCGTATTTAAAAAATTCCTCATTCGCATAGGATTAATTTTTAGTATAATTCTTTTATAATATTTGATAAACTATAAGACCCATACAATATAAAATATTTTTTCCAACTGGTCAATACATTGAACTGCATCTTAACCCCAAAATGGCAGGTGTAGAGTCTATCTTTGCCCAGAGTTATAATCGTTCCTTCTAAATTCTAATTTCTGATGTTCCATTTGAATAATTATTTATTTATATTGAGTCTAATATGAGGATTACCTCCGACTTCAAGTAAGTGGATTGAAAAACCTGTACAACACAATTCAAACGTAACGATTCGAATGGGTCCAGCAATGGCTACCACAAGTAGTCGAAAGCATCCACCGTTCCACCGTTGCAGTACCAATAAATATAAAATATTTTATTCATTGCGGTTAAATTCTAGAACAACAGAAACACGAGTGTCGCGAGCGCCGTTACCACGCCAAAGCTCTCTTACCCTCGTTAGTGCAAGTTCCGCGTGTCTAATTAGAGTGTAATTGTCCCATAAAAAGATTTAATATCAATGCGCGAGACACAGAAACGCAACTGGCATTTGCGAAACAGTAGTGAAATGAACATGCCGTCATTAAAAAGTTTTCAGCCGAGACAGTTCTACCTGGATTATTACCACGTTAGCCTAACAACAGTGTAGGGTCGTCAAATTAAGACACCGTTACCGCAAAACGGTTTCGTTACCACGAGCCGCAGGATTTCCTGCTCGTCTCGACTTATCCTTGATCCTTCGGGATCGTTCCTTGACGCTGCTAACCCGGGTTCGATGGGGTTTCGATGGCGGAGCCCGTGGTATTACGAGGACGTCGACGAGAACCGGCGGACACGTCAATTTTTTTGCGGTTTTATCAACCGGCTGGCCGGAGGTGACAATTTGTTGAAGCCCGCGTTGTCGAACACCGGAAGCAAGTCTCTGACTCTTTGTCCGGCGCCAATGGCTGCCAGCTCGAACCACCTGAAACCACGCCAGACACGCCGGGCCCGATGAAAAATTGACTTTCCTTTATTCCGCTTTAATTAATAGTGTCCTCGCGGCAAACCGAGATTATCGTGACATGCGGTTCAGTCAGATAGTAACCTCGACACTATTCGATTCTTGAGAAATTGTCCATATCAGAACCGCGATCGTTTCCTTGAAGAAAACAGTACAATTTGCGTAATTTGCTATGAAAATAGCTACATGCGCAGTTGTATGCTTCCGAATAATGCAAATTACGCCTCGTAAACGAAAAAATATGACTTTGAGGGCGATAGCGTCCTAGATCGATCTTTTATCAAGCGTTTTTGACTAGTGAAAAACCCCATTTTTGTATTATCGAGAAATGAGAACGAGAATCCCGCACCCTTGCAATCCTGGAAAAAGAGTCCACTCCCTTAAGGGTAAAATAAAAAACCTCCAATCCTTTAAACTCGTACGACTACTATTAAATCGAAGGAACATGAACGAAACTGGAACAATGGACATAAATTGGGATAAACGGTGAATTTCCGCAAAACTGCACAGCATGAAGCAAACAAAACGGAAATAAAACTGATACGTGTTACGGTTTTAGAGAGAACAGCAACACTTGATGCGCCAGCTAGTGAACAAACAAGGTGAAAGAACGTTAGAATGGCGAGCGAAATAATAATGAAACGGGTTAACAACAACGCAATTATGCGACATTAATTCGTGGAACGGGACGTATGTACAATGAGAATTATTCCAGCGAAATACGGAACACCACCATGTCGCGAATCACGCCATCACATCTCGTCTGTGCGGAATATAATTCGCATTATTTCGACGCGAACGAATTTCTACCGTGAGTCCAGTCGACCGGTTGTCCGTTTCCATCGGGCGATACAGACCATGCACGCGCATTATACAATTGTTTTGTTGCTCTTCGCAGAAACGGCCGTGAATTCGACCGTGCGGTATATTTTCGGGGATTTTCAATTTGCGCGTTTTACAATCGAATATGATCGGGAACCGTGCGCCTTTATGATTGGTAAACAAGGAGAAGCACAGGTTTGTTAGGCGACACAGCCTCTGGCCTATTTTCACTGGCATCGGTTAATAATCTTTGATCAACAGTTCTCGGTTAATGGCGGTAGAATTGTCATCTTTCGCGAAATGGAAAACTGGGCACCGGTATTAAATGCTATGCTCCGCTGCGCGAGAATGAAACGCGAGAGCCGCGTGGCATTTCGAGGGACAATTTAAACGTAGACAGTTTAATCTGAAGCAATTAATACTGGGTTGTCGCATACGAAATTGCTGGCGCGCGCGGACAACGCGAACGTTTCTTTGTTTGGAACTGGAATACAGTAATTACTGCGAACGCTGGTTTCGAAAAATAGCATTGCAGCGGAACAGCGATTCGTGAACCGTTCGAAGAATGCTTCACAGCTTTAGTTGGAGTTGAGCTTATACGGGGTGATTTCGAAATCGTGGTGCATTCCCACTTAATATATTGTTTATCAATATACTGCGGATTCCATGCATTAAATGGACGCAATGGACGATTGAAAAACAAAATTATAAATACGTTGGGAAAATTTAAGAATATATAATTCCATTCTATATGATATCTTCCGTTTTATAGGTATGAAATTGATAAAATACCTCATACGATACTTAAATGTGTAGTAATCGGTTAGACACCAACATATTTAATAATGTAAACAGTACTTTGAATAATCGTACAGCAATTTTTAGTGGCACCTTCTTTAAAGTCACCACTCGAGTGCTAAGGGTTATAAAAGCTGAACGAAGACATCTATTTTCATCCAGCTTCCATTTCTTACAATCAGCCGAGAAAATTTCTATATGAAATTCTGCGCAGTCTATTTATCAATTATCGTCGGCAGGCGTGCCCGCAAAAATCGCTGAAAAGAATCCAGATGCAAGAAAAAGTGAGTTAGTCAGCCAGCAGTGGCAGAGCGGGGCGAGGTGGGGGTGAAATGAAATCGGGCTTGCAGCCCCTGATAAATTGAAATTGATTTTGATGCGCGCACGATGGGTCACGCGGAGTGAGCGTTTCGCAAGCATATGTGAACACATTCATTTCCCACCTGTTGTTTTTGTATTTGGCAAGGGGTTGAGCAGCTGGATGGGGCGTTTCGGTGGGGAAATATGTGGCCCCATAAAAATCCAGACCACGGCTCAGCAGCATCGAGGTCTCTTCCACGCTGGCCAGGGTAACCCTTATAACGGGTGGTCCAGTGTAAATCGTCGCCGGCTCGTTTTGGTTGTGAGCGTCGTTTTTCAGCTTGTCGTTGATCGCTTTCACTAATTCACAAAGCAGACATCGACTGGTCACCCACCGGGCGCAGTTAGGCAAATGAGGGAGAAAAACGGGGGGAATTCATTCGATCGGCTGTGTGCGAATTCGGAGAATTAGTCGCGAGGATTCATGATTTTGTTCTACCCCGTGGTTCTTGCTTCCGATTTATTACCATTTTCCCCTCGATTTCCAACCATCCAAATTAATAACTCGTTCATTGAATTTGTAACCGATATTTGATTTTTCATGCTGATCTAATTCGTCTCTGATCTTTCATTGCTGAAGGAGTATTTCTTTCGCATTTGTCTTTTAAAATTTAAAATTCATAGATATGAAAGTGTTGAAAAGTTCCCCCAACTCTCTGGATCCCCGGAGCAAACGTTCCAATTGTTATTTGCTCACCCTATGCAAGCAGACGCAGGTCCGCCACTAGGGAACGAGGATAAGGATCTGGGTGTGATCAGAACAGGTGAGCACGCCGGTGTCAAAAAAGAAATTCTGAGAAGCAGAAGGGCGTCCCCTTTTAGGCTATCGCGATTTCGCGGTGGGATACTACTCACGAACGGTGCCGGTGTTGAGGGGTAGCCGCGTAACTTCGACTATGGACCGGTACTTGTAGAGAGCATGCCTAATATCCTCTTCGGGTAATTCTTCGGGTACGTCCAGAACGTAGACGGTGAATGTCTTTGCGGGTCTGCACGGTATGGCGACCTGCGTTCATGAATACGAAACGTCGTATTTAGAGACGTTTGAAGTGGGAGGGTCCTTTGTGTACCGAAAGATAAGTACCTTCTTGTAGAAGCGTGCCCCGGTGACTTTGTGGAAGCCCTTTTTGTAAACCGCCTGAAAATCGTCGATGTTGCTGAACTTGAAGAGTATACCGGTAGCAGTCTTCGTCAAGGAGAACGCGCCACTGTAATGCAAAGCGAAAACGATGTTTTATCTCCCAACCTTTTTCTCTCTTTTTCTCGATCTTCACCCCTTCCCTCTCCCGGCAACACCCCCGCATCGTGCTCTCTCAACCCCATCCCACGTTTCTGCCAGTCGCTACCACCACCGGCCCCGGTGGATTTTATCTTGTTTGCTGAGCTCCTCTATCGAGCAATTATCGCGCTTCGACTTTTCTCGGGGTAATTTCATTCCGAAATGAAGACATGGCTTATCTTAATTGTTGTGATCCACTGGAGCTCAACCTGTTAATCGAGGCGGCCGAGTGAATTCGTCGTTTGTAATGCCGCACGCCGCGCCGCGCCGGGACCTTTATTAGAGTTACTTCGTCGATAAGATAAGTGTCTCTGCTATCGACCAGTTACTCCTTGTCCACGTGAAAATAGGATTTGCGTTGTTGGAGCTAATTTTGGGGAGTGGGAGTGTTCGCGTAAGAGAATTTTCGTATTATAAAATAAGAAACGATTAGTGCTTGTATTATACAGGGTGCTCACGCTATTCCTAACCAGCGTTTTTCTTAAAAATAATAAATATTAGAAAAGAATGGACGAGAAAAAGTAATACGTTCTTTGCAGGAAACGTAATGGCATATGTAATTTTTTTGTGTTGGGACTATTTTATTAGGAATGAAGGTGACCTTCAATTTTGTTAACGAAGTGCTATCTATTTTTTGTATCATGTTAGAAATGGTAGAAACATTTTGAATATTTCGTACGTAATATTTTGTGGTGATAATATTAATTAATTTTCTAATATTCGAGACGTTGTTGTAGCAATAGTTACAGATTTTCTAAAAATTGAGGATTCTTTTAAATAGTATAATTTCTTCTTCATTGTCTTCATAATCTGCTTGTTCCCAAAATTAATTAACAGATTTTGTTTTGGGGGATCTTACTTTGTTGAATATTTCGATCGTCTTTAATGATTTTCTATATAACAACGATTAGAAAAATTTAGATAAAAGTAGAAATAAAGATTGTAAACGCTACGATTAATAATATTTTTGAAATCGAAGGACAGTTTTGTTAAAACCGAAGAGAAATTGACCGTGTCGTGGGCTGCAATGTATCCTATAAGTATACTTCCACGTAATTAGGCTGCGATGATTAACGACTGCGATCAGCACATTTGTTTCAATATTGTCCTTCGCGGGCCGGCTAATTCGTTTCAATTATCGCACCAGCTTTGGCACGATGTTACGTCGAAACACTTTGCGAGTTTTACTCTGGATACCACAATCGAATGCTGGAATTCTTATATTTCGATTCGAAAAATTATATAGAAAATGTGTACGAAATTGTTTTGTTTAAATAATCGTTTACCCAAAAGTGCAACTGGTACAATGAATTATAAAATTGTTATAACCATCTACGCACGTTGACAATGTTAATTTAAAATAATAAAGTGTACATTCAGTAGCACTGTAGACAACACTATTCATCACGAGGTTAAAAAAGACATTTTTCATTCTGTGCCTCGAACAATTTAATTTCTCACTGAATTATGTCTGACCAATGCTCAATATTTCCACTTGGAATTGAAGTTGAAGATCAAGGTAATTTAGTTAATAAAACTGAACCTACGAAAAGTCAAAATTTATCATAGTTCATTATCAAATTTATCATTCATAAATTCAAATATCACTCCAATAAAATAATCTTAATTAATCTATTAAATTAATGTTTAATTAAAATTAGTAATCTTTCTAACATCTCAAAAAAGCTCAAGCCGGCTGGACCAATTTTTAAAAAATTATTCGAATTTAAAGGGTGTCCTAAGACTTATGGACAAAAGATTTGGGATCCTTAAATACCATACAAATTGTCTTTTGATTTTAATTTAAATAAATTAAATTGGGTAACAGAGAGATAGTTCTCCTGTTATCCGAATATTTTTCTCCCTATTAGTGTATGGAAGGCTCTACCATATAACTATAGCGACTGCTGCCGAAACAAACACTGAGCGCGTCGACATCAAAGAACAATGCTACTCGTGGAGGGGTAGGTAAATTCAACACTCACCGGAAGTTCATCTTCTCGCAGATGGTGGCCGCCTTCTCGATGCTCAGCTCGTGGCTGGGCGTCAAGAGGAACGCGCCCTTGGTTAGAAAGTCAGTCTCGCTGATTTCGGAATCGGTGTCCTGATCCTGCCAATCGGCGGATCCGCGACGACCCTCCTGATTCAGCCTAAGCAACGAGCTGCTTTTCGACGTGGACATTTCGTTTTCGCACGCGGCACTGCCGTCCAGGCCCTTCTGAGACATCTTTTTATAGGCCGACGAAGTGGGATCGGCTAGCTGACGATCGAATGTGACCCGTTACGCGAGATCGACTCCTCGAGACCACCAAGACCGGACATACGCTCTTGACACACTGCTGGTCAGTTACGCACCGATACGCCCCTTTTATATTCGCCAGTAGCTCTATGATCGCGACGATCGTCGACTCTGCCCACGATCTTGCTCGTCTCGGTTCGTGATCGGCAGAAAAAAGTCGCCGAGCAATGCTACCTTTGATGGACGATTAGGCGTGGTTAGGCTCGACAAATGACTTCTGTGGACATCGAGCAAACGCTAATTCTTCGCCATTTGCGGCCCACCAATTTTACGCGAGTCCTGTTCAAACAGAAATTGTCATGAGTAGAGTGTAGACTGTTATGCAAAATAGAAATTGTACAAGACGATCCTAGGAAATGTAAGCTCGATGGAAATGTTTCTTCTTGCAATAATTTCAATTAGTCGAAAGAGATATTCTTAAATTAAGATAACTAATATTCTGAGTGACCAAACATTCTTAAAATAAAATGTTTAATATTCTAGGTGATAAAATATTCTTACAATAAAATGTTTAATATTCGGGATGATCAAATATTCATAAAATAAAGTAACCAAATACTCTTAAAATAAAATGTCTAATATTCTAAATACCACATATACTTTAGATAAATTGTCTAATATAATAATAATATAATAAGTGACTAAATATTCTTTAATTATGTTGTACATTTGTATGTACCGTATGCAAAGGTCCATTTTAGATTGTGAAAACAAAAGAAAGTACTTGCAATTTTATTGAACCTGTGCTTTAATGTCCCTCATTGCTGAGGGTTCAATGGCAGCCACGCAAAGCATGAAAATGCAGTGCGAGATAGATTGTGATTACCAGAAAGAGTAGGATATTTTATCGACTAACTATTATTAATGTTTTCTGCACGGCGCGTGACACATCATTTAACATCCATATTGGACTGTACAGATCCGAAGGGTTTAAATCAATTTCTCCATGCATCGTTAACCCAGTGATGATGCATTACTTGCTGGTAGCTTGCACGCAATTTTTTAATAAGCGTCCAATGTATTAAAAATACATTACGTCGAGCGGCTATAAATTCCGCCCCCGTTCTTAACGAGTATTTATCGCAAAAACTAGCAAGCTCCGTATTTTGTAGGTAAGAAGTTCGCGGATAAAACGGTACGGGGCATAAGTAATTGATCAGCAAATTAGACAGAGATTTATGTTTCGAACAGAGACTCTCCGTTTTCTTAAGAAACTCGTGTCCAGTTCTTTCCTGGAAAAATGAAGAAGGAGTCAAAGAAACTGCGATCGAATTTAGAAGAACAATAGAAGAACGACGCTGATTTTGTTCTAGTTTCTTCAAACTACGCTATTTGTGTGCGACTTCTTCATTTAACTGGAAGAATTTTCTTCGGAAATACTCGAGAGGAATATAAATGAAGCAAATATTAAAGAAAATAAATTTTCCAATTTAACAACCAAAATTTACAGACAAATATTATGACAGTCGTTCTAAAAACATAACCAACCGTGAATATGGTCTCGTCGCAGTATAATACACATATGAAACGAAGTAATTGGGAGAGGATTTTAATACTCTGTTCACTACAGTGGTGGTCGCGAGATAATTCTTCCGTGACTTTATACAAACAATATCGGCATCACGAGATAACGCGTATGTGACTTTATACAAACAGTATCGGCGGCGCAAGTTGCGACATAACACGTCCAAGAGAACGAAGAGGTTAATATCTTGGCAACAGTGCTCCTAGCGGCAATAATATGTACACTCTAATCAACCATATTAGTTCATGTACATTGTACATCTTATTGTTAGTCTTAGATTATACATATATAATTATAGACCCGGCTTCAGAAAACACGTCTTGTTCCAAGATTACATCGTCTGCCAATTAAACCATATGTATATATGGTACTTGTGGACTCAGTTTCAGATAACATGTGTTCCAAGATTACATCATCTACCAGATGACGGATGTGGGCAAAGTATGGGCTATAGTTTGTTAAAAAGTCACAGTAGCGCGAAGCTACAGTGTAGTCGTCTGATATTTATAAAAACTGTAACTGTAACATATATTTTAGTTTATTATTCGTTCATTTCTATTTTATAATATATATTTTATTGTATTACTCGTTCATTCTTTTCAATATATGTACTTGTATTGTACCTCGCTTTTATATCGCCATCCACCATTTTGAATTATCTTGTGACGTCATGCGTGAAGACCAAACATTCCGTTATCTTGGAACACTGCGTCGTATGGTCGTGTGATAGAAACAATAAGTTAACAATAAATTGTAATGGTTTGTGTCACTTAAAAAATGTTTAAGAGTGGTTTATACAGTGTCATCTATTAGGGAATTTCTATAATCTAAACACTTCAAAAATAAATAACAAGACGACGTAACAAGCTCTTTCAAACATTGAGGTTATGCTGTCTTCTCATAATTTTCTGTACTGGCAGTTTATACAGTAAGTAAATTATTGATAGAGTCATATTCCTTGTTACGTGGTGATCCTGTAATGTAATTTCTAAATAGTTGTTTAGTAGAAACAATACCGTATTAGCTTCATTCAATGCTTTCTTATCGTCTTAAATATAACTTTTGCTGTATCTCAATCGTACCGGCACGATCAACAATTACTCAAACTATAAAGATAGAATTAAGATAGAAAAACAAAAAGATTGAATTTCATCATAATAAATAAAGTTCGCCGGGTTTCGAATCACATAAGTAATTCCTGTTCATTTAATGAATGCTAGAATAAAAATATTTGCATTTACATATATAAATTACTTCAGAAATATAGGGTATACTTATTTTCATGTAATTTTATTTATGGGTACGACTTAAGCTGTAGATGGCGTTACTTGGGGCGCTGGTTTCCTTTCTTAGTCGTGCCGATTTTAATTTAACACTGATCGTACCACGACCGTTTGAATGACTTGTTCCACATTTCTAATTTTATAATTATTGAAATTACGAAGATGCTTCCACTAGAAATTATTAAATAAATTTCGTCTTGTAAGTTTTATAAAGCAACGTAATACCAGTCACATTTTATGCTCGGTGCGATTAGTGTTAATATGTTTTCTTGATTACAAGTGAAAGCGTACATTTGAATTTTATCATAATTGATAGCAACAAAGTTCACAGGAGTTTTGACACAGGTAATTCCTATTATTTATTTAATAAATACTACAATTTCGTACTAATTGAATATGTGACGATGGTATGATAAAATTATTTCTATTGGGGCGCTGATTCCTTAATTGTACCGATTTTAATTGAATAAGTTTTTTACACCTTATTCGTGATTTTGCTTGAGGTGTACGGACTTAAGCAACGTTACCCCGACACTGAAAATTCATGCGGCGTTAAGGAAAATGGAAGAAAATTGATTTTACGAAGGTTCTAAACCAGAATGCCCTCGAAGGAAAGCCGGAGCTGGCCAGTTGAGTAGAACGGCTTGTAAAGAGCTCGTCACATCGTTAAATAAAGTGAAGTAAAATTCGTCTGGTGGGGAACACTTGTAGTACTTGGCATACTTCGGTAGTCATCCGGGCTGCCTCGGCTGAGCAACGCCGAGGATGCTCGCGTTTAAATAAGTTTTCGACTGAGGGGGGCTGCGAGCTTCGAAATGGCGTCTTGAGCGGCGCAGGGAGGACTTAAATCTCGTTCAAGATACTTGGCCCACAATGCTAGCCGAAAGCTCCAATTAACGCGACTTTATCGAACTCTCCGGGCGACAACGGGCGCCGAGTTAGTACACAAAGACGCAAACAGGCGTGTACACTGGGTAAACAGTGATCGACGGAAACGGAGGACCCAGAAGATGCAGTGGTGCGAGGGAGTAGGAGGATGGAAAAGGAGGATCCGGAGGAACGTGAGAGATCCACATTCAGAATATTCATTCGAATAGGAATCAAGAACGAACGGCTCCTCCGCGATGTTCGCGGGAACGGTGACAAAGCGCCGAAGCGCATTGATTTGCACTAATCATTGAGACGGTAATTGCTGTGAAACGAGGAGGTATTTCTGATTGAGACGATCGGGACCGATCCGTCGTTAATCGAGCGCCCGCCCCGTGCGAATGAAATAAACATGCGCGGAGCGAAGTGCTCGGCCGCATTGTGTTTTCATGAGGACTGCTACGTGTTCGCGATGATCAATTGATTCTTCAGTTTTAGGCCACTGCAGCGCGTAGCGCAGCGAACTCCATTGCAAGTATTTGGTCGTAACTTGCACCGAAAAATATTTGAACACTAAATTCCTGAGAAATTGTAATCATAATTTAAGCTACGATTTTGTTTGGCTGTTTTAGGAGACCAAAGTGAGGCACAGGTTTGATATTGGAGATCTTCGTGCATTATTGCAAAGAGGAAGTAGCTGTATCGTTAAAAAATATCTTGGACAAAAATGAGCACTGCATGGCAAAAGTAGAGGCTTCAAGCTTTAAAATGAGTAGAGGTATCTTGTTGTACTATCTTTTTTTACGTGATTATCACAGTACAAATATTGACAATTTCAATTGAAATACTTTTTGGATCCAGTGTACATTCATTTGACTATCTTCAATACCTCCTTTCATTTGTTAACATAGTAGTGAATGTAGGGTTTCATAAAGTATTATTCATTGTTAAAGATTTAATAAAATCGATGTTATTTGAATTGATAGTTTAATGAACAGTTTTTATTTGAAGCCAGTTATCTGCATTTGCAATGCGTCACAAGTGAATTGTTAATATTAAAACACATTTAAAATAAAAGTGATAAATCTATCACGTTAAACGTTAAATAATCTACGGTAAATATTCTATTAGAGTTCCAAATAAGTTGTTCCCAATTAAGTTTAATTTTATTAAACCTTGAACATGGTTTCTACCATTAATAATCGTAATTAATTTTAACGAATATTGTCATTAATTTTAATTGTTAATTAACAACGACACATGTAGACGCACGCGTTGTTTGGTAATTACAGCTCAAATTACTGAGCACGACTTCACTGTAATGTAATACAATTTAAATAACACTCCACGTACTGCGAGAGAAATGTCATTAAATCCAATTTGTAATCATATGCGTGTCAGTAATTCTTTTTACACATGAAGAACGATAATATTTAGAAATTAAATGTAAGCACGCCTTTAAATGCCATTAAAAAATGATGTTGAAGACATTGTATAAATATTCTCCTGTAAGCGGAACTTCATAGATATTTCGTTCTCTTAAAAAGCTTTAAAAATTCATAAAAGGGTTCATTGACCTCAATGACGCCAGTCTTAATAAAAATGATTCTTAATATTAAACAGATTAGCAGCTCTTATCTCACTACTTCTACATGGAAATTAATTTCTTCTGAAGTATATTGATGAAGATTTTCTTTAGATATTGTCAAATTAATTTTTTAAAATGGAATGTCCTATATTTTATACCATATTTTATACCACGAATATATTCAGCCAGGGGTAGTATAAGTAATACAAATTGCCAAAGATCCTATCAATGTGGAAAGAGACCTCGGTGTCTTCAATAAATTGATACGAATTTGATCCAGGAAATAAATAGTATCGGATCACCGACACTGTTTATAAACATTAATTCAAGTGGAAATATCCAATAATGGTCAGACACGTGAACTGAATAAAGCCTCAGGAACGCGATAAAGTACCAACATCGATTTAATGGAATGCGAGGTCTGATACTGAACAATTTTTATTTATATTTTCCGCGTTTTGCTCTCGGTGGAATTTTACCGTTTCGAATTATACCAGTCAGCCAGTGCTTTGACAGCTCGTATAATACGTTTGGACAGGGCAAACCAATTTAATTGAATATTGCTAAAAATAAACTATTATCCGGGCACTTTTGACAGTCGATGCATTGAAAAGAATCAATTTGATAGGGCAAAATGTTTCCGTGCTGATGAACACACGTTTCGAAAATGGATCATACCTAAAATGGATATATTTTACAAGGCTTGGACATTTTCGATATTTGTTAATGGACAGATAATGCGTATTTAGTAACATTCAAATATTCATGAAAATATAATAATATGTGTATAATATAGTATAAAATATATAAAGTATAATACAATATAAAATATAATATGTTCAATATAAAACTTAATTATACCTCCATGATGACAATATAAAATATTAATTTTGAATGATATTCATCCATGCACAGTATTACATTTTTTGAAAGAAGGTTCTCGTGTAATTATGGATATTTTTTATTTCAGCTTATATGAATTTGTGAACTTCTTTATTATAAAGCTTTTATAGCTAGCGAAATACATGAATACATAATCTTTTTATGAAGTATTTTATGCAAAAAAATTGATCAAAAATATAGCAGTCTAGAATTCTATTTTCTTCTCGTTTAAATATGTTGACACTAATGATGCATTGCACAATATTAACATTACAAAGGCTAACAACTAATTGTTGTATTGTTTAACTAAAATATATATAGTGTTAAATGGTGCTTTTTCTCATTTACGGACCCACATATTTGACCCAAGTAAATGAGAAGTACCATTTCTCTAGGATTTTCAATCTCCACTGAAATAATTTACAGTTAGTAACTGTATTCTACGAATATTTATTTTACTAAAAAGTTGAAATTGAATATTTATTTGCAAGTAACGAAGTCGCTCTTGTGCATTTCAGGTCTCGGGGATCGTCGACCGCGTCGGACAAAGAACTCCCTGCCAGAAAAGGAGAACGAGAGGGTAAGTTAGTTGCACAATTAAATCGTTACCAAATAGCTCTACGATCGTTTTAGTAGAAAAGAAAAAATGACGAGCATTTTTTCGCCGTGGCCCGATCGAGAGCGCATCTGTTCCCCAATCACGAACAGGGCCTGGCGAAACGCGACCAGTTTGGTAATCTCGAATCAATTATTATCGATTCGAACGCTCGCAAATTCCCAATCAGCGTTAGCAAAGGGCGCACCGGATTACCGGGGCAAACGGCCGTAATGCGGTCAGCATAATCCAACTAAAAACGGATATGTATCGGCATCAGGTGGGAATCGTCGCGAACCCGGCGCCGATTGCTCGCCGCTCGAGCAATGATAATTTGCAACAAGACAGAAACGGGCTGCGTCGTTAATCAATACAACCCGGTCGCCGTCGGTTAACCGCGATGAAGTTTACACTCGTTCGAACTCGCTTCTCGCGCCAAGAAATAAAATTCGATAACCGGTGTCGGTGCCATTTCAAATTTCTCGATTAAAACTTCACCTGTTCGTTCAATATACGGTGAACCAAAATAGCATTGGCACACTTTTTACAGAACAACATTCTTCTTAAATGGAACAATACAATTTCTCAAATTATTCGAACAGAAAATTTAATAAAACACAATATTAAAATGGTTATAATTTTTGGAGATATTTTGAACTTTATATAATGGTCACTAACTAATTTTATACATTATAAGACTAAATTGCTTTATCTGAAGCTTAGTTTTCGAGAAAAACGGTTTTGCAAATCCACTACGTATATGTAGACGCTTACACAGCTAACGATCATCAAGCCTATTAGTTTGGATATCGGAGGCCCTAATGTAATAAAACTAATTGATCGATGACCCAGCTACGCTGTCGGACCGTTAATGAGTACTGAATGCTCGTATTACCTCGTATATCGAACGATCATTTTCTATGTGTAAATGTATCTTGTATAATCTTGAACCCCACAATACCATAGATTTATCTTGTAAAACAAGAATATTACATTGTTAACATTGAAAAGTGATAGAGTTTGCTGAAATCACTGTGTGTATGTGTGATACTAAATATCATCGTACGGTATTAGAGGTAACATCAGAGGTTTATATCAGAGGTAAATTACTAAATACCATCATTCATTATTAAAAAATGGCAAAGATTGATGGAACAGAATGGAAAACACGTTATTGAATAAATATCTGAAATTTTTAAATAATGAAAAAAATTTGATAATATTAAATATGAAGATTGCAATAGTATTTCTTGTTCAAAACGCTCTGCATTCTAAAATCGTGTGATATGGAGCAACCTAATGATGCCACACTTCCCGAATATTACCAAAAGGGAAATTCTTTTATTCCACAGGACGGGATTCGTTCTAAATTTTCGAAATTTCTCAATTCTAGTTCCAATCTTGTTGAATCGCTCTCGTTCCATTATTCATAGCGTCTTGGTGCGCGGCAAAGGTCCGAAGCGTTTCGTTGACCTGATCGTTGTTTGTCACAGTGAAATGTGTTTTTCTCGGGGCGACTGGTTGGTAATCCGCGTGTAATTCAGGAAACGAATCGACGACATCGAACGAATTATATAGGAATTATCTGTTGCGCCGGGGAGACTTTTCGCTTGTGTTTGCTCGGACGGACGTCGGACGGGGATCTGGCCTCTCTCTCCCTGTTTAATGACTCCCAATTTTCGTGCAATTTCGCGATCCTCTTCGAGAACGCATTAGAACGCAATTACGCTCTGTTTTTCTCCGCGGCAATAATTCACGGGAAGTCGGCGAGACACCATGCGCTTCGTCGTCAATAATAACGTCGGCGGATTATCGGTAATGTATCCGGACTACAGTTCGGTACGCGTAGGTGGCCAATCAGCAAGTTACTTTTTTCAGTGAAGACGCGAGCAGAGGCGTGGGCACTTAATTGGATGATTGGTCCCGACGATATATCGCCGATAAATTGGCGCAAACAGAACGGGAGATCGGGGAAAAAAAGAAAATTAAGGGAGAGAGATCGACCGGTCTTCGTCTGGTTACCAGCAAAGGTCACTGCTAGCGATTGATTACGATCCTATGATGCAATCGTTCACGTTCGTTAAAAATCAATTATCGATTTCTGCGAATTATTAGCTTGTAACGTAAGTGCAAACCGTGGGCTCGTCCATTCCCTTTAATCCCCCAAAAGCAGGCATTTGAATTGAATGGAATTTCCGAAATTAGCATCGGTAGATTAAAATGGGTCACTCTGTGCTCACATATGTGGAGCATTCAACGGGTTATCCATTTATTCGTGCCGAATACTCTCTCGCGGTACTTTTGTACGGATATTCAAATTATTATTTAAAAAAAGAACCGCCTGCCAGGTCTGCGAATGATGATTTCTCTTTTGTCCCGACACTTCTTCCTTTTTTTGTTTGCGAAACCATTGTGCTGTTACTGTGAAGCTTCTCTGGTTTTTTGTGAAAATATTCTAGAATATTGCGCTACATCGAGGTGAGCTTTTCTGACTTTTTGCTGAATGAGAACTATTGTACAGTGTCAGATAGGTGATTATTAAAAAATACTTCATTGAGTCTCTTTTGTATTTCGGGCAACGGTGTACACGTTGAATTTTTTTCGACAGAAATTACTTTCTGTGCAATAATTTTAGACATTTTACTATTGATACGTCATTGTTTATTTTAGCCCATTTTTTATTTTATATAGATTCTAACATCTGAAACGTGTGCGAATAAAAATCAATTGTTTTGATAGGAAATTATAGTAGTAAATATAAAATTGTGTTAAATTTGTGTTAACATAAAATTGCACAGCTTTTTTTTTATTATGGAAGTATAAAGATATTTATACTTTAATTCGTCGTTGTATTAAATGCATAAGAGACAACATGAATACAAGAATAAGAATAACACATCAAAGTCAATTTTATTTACTTATAGTTCAAACTTTCCAATTTAGTAAAGTAATAAAAATGTGTGTACCCACAACAGTGAGATTATAATCTGCTGGCAAAAGAACTAAAGTTATTATTCTATAATATAGATTGAAATATTTGTCAATGAGTTTGAATTCGTATCCAGTCAAAATCTATTGTTTAATATTCGCAACAAACTTCGAGATGCTATCATGTACCTCCCGCATGCACTATACATGTTTAAATGATTTCTATGCAAAATGTTATCGAATTTTGCGCGAATCGACGTTCAGATTTCAATTACCCGTATAACCGAGCTCCATTGATATTTCACTTGCAACATTTTATTCAACGATCATTCGCGGAAAAACGATTTGCAAAATATATGCGTATGCCTCGTGCTTTTCAAATCGAGTTCGCATTGCGATCATACACTCGTGTATCGAACAAAAATTTCGACCTCGTTTAAACAATTTATCGAGTAAATGTAAATACCTCGTGCAATTGTTATCGGGTACCTCGCGATCGGGATGCTTCAATGATCGACCCCTTATTCTCTTGAACTAAATACTCTAATAATTGATAAAAATAAAATGTACACAGGGTGAGTCACTTAAATTCTTCGTCTGAAATGTCTCCGTTGTTTTTAATGATGGAAAGTGTAAAGTAGGGTTTTTCTCGATCGCAATAGTTTAACACTAGAATGATAAAAAGTGTGTTAGAAAAAGAAAAATTGGCTATGTATTTATACAAATTTCGAGAAAAGATATCTCCATTTTCCCACCTGTTATAGCATACAAAAATATCTTCAAAAAAATGAACAATGCATTGCGGAAGTAGATACTTTAAGCTTTAAAAAGTGTCCTTGTTTATTGTTGCACGATTATTTCTTGATTTAACCCTTAAAAACTGCTGTGCCATTATTCGAAACATTGTTTACATTATTAAATATGTCGGTATCTAATCAGTCACTAAATATTTAAATATTGTGTGAGGTATGGTACCAATTTCATATCTATAAAATTTAAAAAATCATAGAGAATGGAAATATTCTAAGTCGGAAGAAATTTTTAATTCGAATTAATATAGCTCCGAGTACAAAGGATTAAAAGATACGAATACATAACTCACTTAGTTCTGTCACACCTAATAACTTTGTTATTTATACAGATACAAAAAAACGTTTTGGGGGAAAGTTATTTCAATCGAATGCATAATTTTCAGCGAATCTGTGACTTTCATCTGCTAAACTGTTTTAATAATTCGAAATTGGGCTGTACCAAAAGAAAGCATAGAAATTTTCTTTTGCATTGCAATCTTAACTGAAACTATTAGATGACGTTATTGAGGGTTACTTGTTAGGTCACAATGAAAATTACTATTGCTATTGAAGGTTCCATTAAAAAGTGTTTAGCCATGTACCACAGATTTTTCAAAATTATGCAATAATCACCGGTCGGTAATGTGTTAATAAAATTTTCGAACAAGGAAGGTAAGCAACGAAAGAAATGCTGGTAGCGAACGTGTTAAAAATCGACAGACAAGTGTTCTATTCGATTCCCGAATTCGCGGTAACTTCCCGACGGTGTTCGTCGCTTCGCAAAGGTTCGCCGGCAGCGAATTAAGCCGAGCATTAGAATCCTGGCAGCGACCGCAGTTCCCGGTAGCCGGCGTCGAACCCTCTTCGTTTACTGATTCATTAACCCAAGGAGAAAGAGTTAAACGGAGCCGTGACAGCGACGGAATGTTCCTCGCCGGGCGTTTTCACTCAGGAGAGAGGCCAGACATTTAAACCCCCGGATTTCCCGTCTCAAAGGAGACATTATCGTCGATCCTCTCGCAAAAAGGAGTCAACAATAATCGTCTAGGAGAGGGCCAAGGAAAGAGAGAGGCGACCCTCGATTAGCTCCTCGAATCGATACGTTCCCATTAACGGGCGGTGATAAACGTTTCTCGTTTCACCTCCTTCCCCCGCTTGCACCCCCGGTTTTTCGAAGGAGCAAAGAGGGTGGAACGGGGGATGGGCATTCGTCATCGAATCGAACGAAGGCGGCGAAAAATGGCCGAGCTCGATGATGAGCGCGGGCACCCGGGTGCGGAGGTGTGGGAACGGGGGTGTAAAAGAGGCGGGGGTGGTCGAAGAAAAGATATTATTGCTTTTGGCGGGCCCGCGTGCGCGCGAGAGATGAACGCGGCGTGACTGCTGCTTTGAAACGGGGATGAATTGTAATTGGACGGAAATGGAATTCGGATAGTGCAGCCCCTCTCCCTGCGCAGGGGTTGCGAAGCGTGGGCGGGCAGGTGGGGAGGGAGGGCGGCTTGGAAAATGGAAAGAGAGGACACGGTGCAACGCCGGCTAGGAAACAGAGAAACGAATAGAGAGATAGAGTAGGCCGTGGAGGAGAGGTTGAAAGGGGAACGGGGCAACGATCCCCGGAGAGAGAATGACAGAATGACTGCGTGGGAGTGCGGGGGTGGAGGGGATCGACGCCAGTGGCCTGTAACTCTATGCTTCTCTGAGCTTCGATCAATAGACGCGGTACAACATTGAACCGAACGCAGCTGGCTAAAATAGTCTGTACAAGTTGCACGTAGCGGCGGCAGTTTTCCAAAAATTCGTGCACCCCTCCCCCCACCCCCGCCTACAGACACCTAGCTACCGCCCCCACACCCTTCCACTCGAACCCGTCCCGATTGCGGAAGGGTTGATCGACCTAAACGATTTTTCCTGCCGATAGATGACCGGGATTGGAGAGACCAGTCGATTTTTGGCAACGAGTTTTGGCGTTCGGTTAATTAGGTGAGCTGTCCGGCTACGCTCGCGAATGCCTCCGCAGCTTTGACGGGGTTAAGGGTGGATGATGGCGGCTCGAATCGGGAATGGTTTCCTGCCGGAATGATTGACCGCGAAAGAAGGGGCATGTAAGTGTGTCATTGTGACGGCAAGGTGATGGACTGTTGAACAGCTGGGTCGACACGTGCTGCTTCTGCCGAGACGATTGCTCGCTTTATCCTCGATTATGGCTGGCTTGTTTAACCTGCTATGTCAGTAACCAAAATTTTCTGTAATATTCAATGACGTTGCAGTTTATAGTGTCAATGCATAGTTTTTTATGTGAATGTTAATTAATTCTCTGGTCATCCGAGAACATAAAAGTCTACGATAATTGTGCTATTTATCAACAAAAATTTTACAGTAGGTTTAAAAAGAAATCAGAAGTATGTGCCTTATTATTAAGGGTTAATGAAGACTAGAAAGCTAGTGTGTGTTTCTCACGTGAAAATTGAACGAAACTTTCTGAATAAAATTATACTCTTATATATTCAATTTGCAATCTTTGTTGGCATCAAATATAATCTTATTTTCCATGCTAGTAGTCTTTCTAGATCTGGAATAAATTAAAATCGTACTAAATTCTGTCGCATTTTATATCCTAGTATTTTTAGAAAATTGTCAAAAGCAATCTGCTAATAACATATTATCAAATAACGTCTATCCAAATTGTCATTTTCAGAAGTGAATTATTTACGAACAATTGATCTGTCTAAAAAACATTTTTAGAGCTCGAACGCCATCCCAGCCAAAAAATTATTCGAGCCCGAACGTAAATAACAAACGTTTCAAATAAAAGTCTGATGGCTGCAATGGACAGTGCGCAGAGCTTTATATTCAAATTCTCGCAATTTTACATAGTCAGTCGCGCGACACGAAATCCAGTTAAAGGGGACGAACTAAATTCTAGTTTCGGCGATTGCTCCCAGTGAAATGGTAAAAAATTGATCGAGACATAGCAAGTTCGGACTGCAGAAATATTTATAATTATTTGTTTCGCTGGAACCTCCTAAAAGCCATTTCGAACGAAATGACGCGTAATGGGCGTCCCTTTTTCGAGCAAAACTGCTTCGTCACAAATAGCCCCAGGCTGACAAGAATCGATCGGAAAGCAGTTTTAGTAAGTTATCTTCTAATTTCCTGTGCCTCAACTTATCTTGTAGTCGTCGGTGTTGAGCTAATCGCGTTGCTATCCTGAGGGCAACAAGAACGTGGAACACAGTTTAGTTAAGAACACGTACACGCACGCGTGCCTGTATTTGCATTCTCTTGCGTTTTGTACAGATGCAGTCTTTCATCTCTGATTATATCTCTTAACAAAGCTTTGTCGTTGGTCAATTTTTGCATAGTCCCCCCGCAATATTTTAATAAAAACGCTGCCCCTGGCAGAAATTATTCGATCGAACAAATCGAATGTCTAACAATTTTCAATGCGGATAATATATCAGAAATATTTAAAAAATTTACATTTATTCTTTTACGAGTCACTTTTGGAGCATCCTGCACATTAGCTAATAAATTAATTCTTCTAATATAATATTAGAAAATTGCTTGAACCTATCTTCAAGAAATTATTTTGTTTTAAAGGATATACTGAATAGTCGAAAACTCACTAGACCATTTTAAAAGAGGAATAACATTTTCATGTTTCAGAAATTCACATCTTATAAACACATTCGAATTTGAAATGGTCTAGTGACTTTTGAGCTACATTGCACAAAGACTTTTTGTCATCAATGCATAAAAATCCGCTATAAATTAAACATTTTTCGTAATTTCGTTAAAGCCTCTTTGAGAAGAATTAAGCAATTTCCGTTTATTTCGACAGAAAGTGAAGGATTTATCGACCACCCTGTAGGTATAACACACTTGGTAGCTAAGTAAGTACAAATTGCACAGTATAAGCACCTCTTTGAACTGTCTGGAGTTCATCAGCCGACAGAGGAAACATTCTTCTGTTCATCCTCGGCTTCTTTGCTCTACTTTAAAGAGCTCTCTCTCTCTCTCTCTCTCTCTCTCTCTCTCTCTCTCTCTCTCTCTCTGCGAGCATTTTTCTCCTGAGCTCTGTGCTCGGTAGGCCAATATGCAAAGTAATGGACAAATTAATGTTCTCGAGCCGGGGCGACATTTTTCCACGGGTTTTTGCTCGTGTCCGGAATTCGTCTCGACCAGAGACGAGTATACCCCCCGGTAAATAAATGCGCGAGCGGAAAAACTACGGTCGCACCGGGACGTAATTCGATTCGAGGGTCGACCGGAACTCGATTGGCAGAAGTTGCGCGTGCCCATATGGAATTACTATGGGGACGACGAGTTCGAAGTGTCCGATCGTTTTGTTCGGAGACAAAGACAAAGTGGAGACTCCGGAAACTCTGATCAGGATGCCCCGACAGCCACTATAGATTGTTTAAAAAACGAAATCGATGTAGCACCCTGCACTGTACAATGCTATAGACGAATTTAAAAAACGGGAGTAATTTAGAAACTGGAATATCTATTGTAAACGTTTGTTTACAATTTTTCTGATTCGATTGATATCACAGTGGATTGTTGGTAGTAGACTTTCTTTATTCATTTACTAGCGAGCTACTGTTCATTATGCATTTGTGGCACCTATATTAAAAATTTGCAAAACACAAGGAAAGAATCGATGAATTTTATGTAGTTTTTAAATTGGTTATTTCAAATTTTGCTTGATTAATATCGCAATGGGTTCTTAGTAAATTATAGTTTTGCATGCATTTAAAATTTGTAGAATAAAATAAAACAATCAACGATTTTTACAAACATAATTTGGAAACTCGAATATTTATTTAAAATTTTGATTGTTCCAAATTTCATGAATGTGTTTAATATTTTTTGGTATTATAAGCATCTTTCTCTGTTTTCTCTGTATCAATTCTTTTTTCAATTTACTGACAAATTCTTCCACTCACTTTTTAAATCTCAATACCTTTTATATTCGATGAGTGCTCTCGTTATAATATTCAGGGTTTCAGAATTGATAAATATTATTCAAAAAGAATAAATCGATGTGAATAAGTAAGTGGAAGATGTTGAACAAAGGTTTGCATTGTAGACAGTACGAGTTCCATTGTATTCGATGCAAATAGAGTAGAATTTTTATTATTGGAATTAATGGGACGGCATAAATATTCTAATAAAATGTTATCATCTCGCAATTGCTTCCAATAACAATTTTTGAAAAAATTATCTACACATTAGCTATTAAACTAATCCTTCCAACGTCTCAAAAAAACTCAAGCTGTTCGGTTCAATTTTAAAAAAGTTATTCGTTTTTAAATGGTGTACGAATACTTTGTACACCCACCATATGCTTGTACTATTTATTTTGATGAAGTTATCACAATTTAAAATCGCCAATTTTTGGATTCACTGTAAATACATTTTTCATACCGTGACCCTAATAGTTTGATCTGTGTTTGTTTTATCTTCCTGTACTTCGGCGCGTTCTCTTTTCTCGCTGTTCCAAAAAAGTATATATTTTTCCTCTTACCCACGGTCTGATTATCTTAAACTTTTTGTTTCCCTCTCTCCCATTCTTGGACCATTCTCCTTTCGTTTTCTATTACACTTTTCCCGTGCGCATTCTCCCGGCTATTTGGTTTTATTCTTCGATCGTACTCCGCAATCTTCTTGCTCTGCCGGCAGCGTTTCCCCGATTCCCTTTCTCTTTTCCGAAGTTCCGTCTTTTCCCAACGTTTCAGAAGTCGATTCAATCCTTCGGGGATCATCTTTTCTCCCTCGTTCCGGGACGCCTAGCCTATCCTCTCCCCGTGGCTTAATTTTGTAAGCGGTACACACCCGCAGACCCGACCCTCAGGCACCCCGTTTTTGGTCTTATTGAGGGTAACCCCGACCTACCGTGTTTTAGGGGAACTAAGTTATAGGAATAACCACTTCTGGATCGGTCGAGAATTTTGTCGCAGCGCGCCGTGGCGGCACCGGGACGCCCGACTTCTCGTCGTTTCAGAGCACAATTTCCGTCTACGATAATTTGCATTCGACTTTGAAGTGGTAAAATCACTTGCGCAACCTTAATGAGAATCACGGTGACTCTATTATTTTTCAATTAACTCGCTTTTGACCACTTTACGACACAGCTGGTTCCATTGAAATACTTGCCCGTCGGAAGGCAGTGGATCTTTTTTCGAAATCAAAGTTGTGTGCGTTAATTGCGAGCTGCAGAGATCGAGTAGGAATTTCTTTCCTCCAATAATAATTTTAATGTACTGCTAAATTCTTTTGATCTTTCAGAAATGCATAAAATCTGAAGACTGCTTTCAGACAATTTATTTTACCGCTGTTGACCTTCAGTGAAAATCTGAATAAATGTAATGTTAATTGTTAAAACTCGTCAGAAAAAGTTACTGTCGAACCACATATCGCTAAGAAGAGTATTATTGCTACAAAATTGCGGTGGAGTAGCAGCAAGAATGGCGTGGACACAGGAAAATGCGAAAGTCATTTGGTAAGCGAGTCACCGATCGGCCAGATCGATTCTAAAGAACAACAAGTGCTTGAAGGCTGTAGGAGAGGCAAACTTCTGTTCTCCATCCAATTTTCCTCGCATAACCTGGTTCCGACAAGATATTAAAACAACATCGGAACGTCAATAGGACAATTCCCCGACCCTCTTTTCCTGGACTGGGTTAACTTTCCTCGCACGTACCGGCAATCTCGGCCTCCATCGGCGTATATATTCGTTCAACGATTCGCAGAACGAGAGAGGCTGCGAAACGGTCGAAAACCGTCGTGGGAACTTATATAACCTTCGAACGATGGCCCCCTGAAAGAGTACTTCCATCGAAGCATAACGCGAGCTACGAGGCGACGGGGCGGTTAGGAGATGTTTTACGGTTGTAGATTTATGCCGATGCCTTGAGACGAAGGGCGACGCGCAAATTGAACGAGCGTTTAGCGACGCTCCGTCGAGCGTGGCCGGCAGCAGGGTCATGTCAATATTTAAATTAATCCCCGGTCACCGAGCACCGTCCTCGGCTCCATCGCTGAATTATATTCTCTCTCTCCTGCAATCCTCTCATCGCCAACCCCTTCCTCCTCCGCTAATTCTTCCTTCTATTAATTCATACACGGCCGCCGACCAAAGCGTACCCACGGCCACGTCCGCGCGAGAGGGTAGTCAATGAGCAGCCACTTCCACGTTTCGAGATTCCACGCGACAAAACTATAACGCAGTCCCTGGTTCAACAATTACGATCACAATTTAGAATTCCGTCGTCACGGGTTCGAATCCCGCCGTCGACACCTCTGGAAATATTGTATGCAGGGCTTCGGAGTCGGAGTCGGAGTCGGAGTTTGAGAGTAATTGCTGATCACTGGAGTCGGAGCCGGAGTCAGAAAAAGCTATATATCGACTCTCGGAGCCGGAGTCAGAGTCGGAAAAAAATATATCGACTCCGACTCCAACTTTGGCTTTTTTGTTTATAAATCATTAATAGATTTATATATACATAAATAAATTGCTAATATTCGATCTGCAGTACAAACGTATTGTATATGTAATACATATTTATATACCTCGGCACTCGGCACTATGTAAAGGAGAAACAGTTAAAGTTATGGTAGTAGTATTTTCTAACTATTTCCTGAAAGTGAGAAAGTAACAGTCGTGTTGTGTTGTATCAGAGTTATCTGTTCCATATTCTTAGACTTTAATACAATATTTCAACTATTTATTCAGTTTTATTACAACTCTTAATTATTTTGAGTACATATTTTTTCAATTTGGAGAGTCGGAGTCGAAATCGGCGTCGGAGTCGGAGTCGGAGGTAAAAAAAAAAAGAGGAGTTGGAGTCGGAGTTGGAGTTAAGAATTTTGTCTACCGACTCCGAAGCCCTGATTGTATGTGCCATTTTAAACTGTTGTGCCCAAGGTGGTTCGGAACCTACCATATCAAAACTGTAGGTCCCGTCGCGAAATAACCACAGCAGTTAAAAAAGCGACGTAAAATAAATTAAATAAACAATTTACAATTCACAATTTTCAACGTTTCCGTCTTTTTAGTAACATCTTTTGGGTGGAATTGAATTTCTCTAGACATCATCGTGTTCATTCAATCAAAATCAAATCAAAGGTGATTTAAACTACAACATTTTTGGAACACACTGTATATAAACCCCAACTGTTTTATAGAAAGGGAATATTCATTATTTATCGATACTATGCATAATATTTTTAATAATTTGAAAGCTTTAGTGTCAGGTATTGTAACTTACAATTAATTAATCAACTTGAAGTAAGAAATGTTACTTATTGGCACTCGCTATAATTGAAAAATGTGACTTCGCCGAAGACATTCCAAGAAAGCTCTGGAAAGAAGTGATTTCCTCGATTTTCGTAATGTCCCCGGCGAGCATTTCATCATGGCCGCGTTAATGAAGAATTTCGTTCGATTTCCTGCACCGTCACGCCTCCGACTCGAAAATGGATTTTCTTATTACCGAACGACGTTATGCATTTTAAGGGTGCACCGGAATCGGTGCACGTGATCGCCCACTAAAAATAATGCGTTCGATCCCAGCCGGGACGAGGGGAAATCGTATTAAAATAGCCAGTGATTAACGACGTTGTTCCTGGGGGAAGGAAAGTGAAAAGGAACGGGTGAAGGAAGAATGGAAAACGCGATGGAGAAAGAACGTTTCACAGCGGAGAATGGTAGGACGAATAGAATGCTGAATGGATTACGGCTTTGAAATAAGAATTCCTGAAAGCTGAGAAATTTAAAAGGGCAGGCTCGATCATTTTCGTCGCGTGATTCTGGTATTTTTATGAATCATATTATCCAAAATCGATAGAAAATCCAAAGAATATTTGAACCCTACATTTTCCATTCTCGAGAAATTGTCCATATCACAACTGACACTTTTGTTAAAAAAAAATTGTACAACATGGACTCATTTTCAAGCTTGAAATTTGAATTGAATAAAACTAACGAATCTCATGAAATGAATAAAATGAAAAGATCAATTGAACACAAGTAACACTATAGTCGTATGTTGTTCGTAGAGTAGAGATAAAAATTGGATTAAATTGTCGCATCACCAAGAATGGAAAAATGCGAAAAAATAAAAATTGGGCACAGTAAAATGAAATTCCCTGATGGGAGAATCGATTTTTGTCAATGGAATTAATGGTTTACATTTGACGTGTTCGAAAAAATGGATAAGAATTCACGAAGAAATAAATGGGTCCACTTTAGGCCAAAAGAGTGCTCTCCCTTTTCGATTGGCATTTTCGATGCTGTATAAGATAGAACACAATACCAAACTAAACGATCATCGAAGTGTGAATTTTTGCGTATTGTCAAACTGTGAAAAGGGAACGAATTTCGATCAGGAAAGTAGTTGCAATTCCAATATTGCAATGCTTTCAGAGGTATTGGAAAACGATGTGGATAAAAAAAAATATTGTCCTGCTATCTGATTTTTTGTTGCGATACGCACAAAGTCGAATAAGAAGTTTCATCGAGAGAGGCGACTCTAGTTATCGAGTATTACGTTGTTATAGCTCTGAAATAATCGTGAAAGCAATTAATATTTACTCCAGAGTCGTGTTCGGATATAAAAGAAGTCTTCATTTTAATACAGGAAACGAGAGCACGTTTGATTAGAAACCAACGCAATTGAATTCAGGATAACAAAAAGAATGTGGATAAAAACGAGATCTTATTTAGCAAAACAGATCTTGAAGTAAAAACAGTAGCTAAAATATGTCGATTAAAAGATATTTAATTATCAGTGGTATTAATTTCAGCTTAATGAGACAATTAAAAGAAAAAAAATTTTCTATTTGGCTTCTGTGTCTTGAAAGACTGACTGAAATCAGTGCAAACATTTTTTATTTTGCATAAAGATCCGCAGTCTATTAATTATGTTACCTTTAATATAATTGTTGCAAATAGAAATACTCACAATTTATTTTATTTATATTATACTTACATGGAAACTGTAAATAAAATAACTTTTGCCGTAACGTAAAAATTGCAATACAATCCTAGATACCATATAAAAAGCTACATTGAAAAGGTCTCTTTAATTTGAGGCAAACATTGTTTCATCACAGTGGTGCAAATACTTCAATTTCTGCAAAAATGGAGGTTAATAATAACAGAGAAAATTCCGCGCGAAATACGATGTACTGCGCGTGTGGACTTAACAAGTTAATGAAATTGCTAATGGCTAGCCAGCAGAGGTATAAACAAAAAAGTAAAATCAAACAGTCCCGAGAAGGATGAAAGAAATGGAATAATACGAAAGACGAGGGGTTAAACATCAAGAGAAACATCAAGAGAAACATCATCGTGAATTTCCCCCAGCTGAAGCGAAATTAAAAGTAGCATAGGTGCGAGATAGTTCGCATTAGAAAAACGCTACGTTGCGCCAGACAAAGACAATAAAACGAGTAGGCAGATCGGCGGAAAAGAGCATGGAAAACGGCGAGACGCGGGAAAAAGAAATTCTCGAGGGCGTTGTGACGGATGAACGTGTTGTACGAACCGCGACTTCATTGTGAATTCATCGAGGATTTTCCAAGTGATTTCCTCGGTTATGTCCGAGGGTTATGGTCGACCCTCAGCGGGCAACTGTGTCGTCGCGAGGGGAGAGCCGGCAGACATTGCCAATTTAATATTTGATCGCCGTTTCTTTCTGTTTTCGTTGTCCTTCTAATGTCACACTCGGCACTTGCGGGTTCGCCACGGTCGTCTTGTAACTTGTAATGTCACTCGTAACTGCGCCTTCGTCATGAGCAGAAAGCTCTCGTGAAATCGTAACGGGCCCGCCTGTTTATTCCGGCTCTGGTTGCCTCAGATTTGTCGTCCCCTTCCTTCTCCACCGGCTGTTTTCGCTTGTCCCGGCAACGCGAAATGTCTTCGTTAGTTTCGCCGGAAACCACCACTGTTTCTTTCGATCGTTAACTTCCTGCTCCGCGAATTCTATAGAAGCAGTTCTCCGGGCACACGACGATTTTTTAAAATCGTGTAAGTGTACCGATTATGTACTGCGGTATCATGCTACGATCGTACTTTATTTGGGTTAACTTTACTTTACCGGACTCAAAATTTGTGCCTTTCTCCTATTAATTATGATGTATTTGCTATGTAATCCAGTATATTTCATTTATTTGTAAAGTTTTTACATTTAATTAAAGATCATCAAAAGAATGTTCACGTTGAATAGAAATAGAAAATGGAATAGTATAATACAAGAGCTGATTATATTTAAGAAATGTATTGAACAAGCAAGAAATATAAATTCTTTAGTTGACCGGGCACAAATCAATATTCACAATGCTCAATCAACTGTGCAAATTACAGAAAAGTGGATAAATATTATTACGAAGCGAAATTGAGTAGTAATTGCTTCCCTTCGCAAATGATTAACGCAGTCAATCATGAATGAATGATTTATTATCGAGATTAATAATGTGTGGTAAACAAAGTTAGCAATCTATAGTCATAAATCAAGTTGTTTAAATTGCAATGTGTTACAATGTAAATGAAGACGAGTATTTCGAGAGTTGATCGACTATGGATAGAATTTTTAATCTGTATTTATTCGATACTGTGTGAACAATGACATTATGAGAATTTAGTGCAACAAGTGCTTGCCTTGGCTTGAGAGAATGTGCAGCAATCGACTCTCAAATCCCTTTACAATAGCCCGAAGCATGTCCCGTGGTATGCTTCGAACTGATAGCTTCATAAAGGCGAAAAAATTTCCTTTCATAACCTAAAATAGGTTGAAATACTTCTTGTTAATACCGGGGATAATGTGAGACGATTTAAAATCACTCGGTTTTAAAATTGAGTAAACAATTTGTGCCCGGAGTATACTTTATGCACAAAACAGTAAAAACATTTCAGGAATTCAATAATACTGTTGTAGTTGTATTACACATATATAATATTATATTATTAAATTATGGAATGTCTGTGTAACAAAACATTTTTATTTGTATAATGATCCGCAGTCTGCTAATCACTGTAACCGTAAAACAAATCGTAGTTAGGGGTTAGGAAAATATTTTTGTTAGAACAATCTAAAAATGAATTGACAGTAACGTCCATGGTGGTAGCACCTCCGGAGGTAGAACATGGGGGTTGCGTCGGTACACACTACCGTGACAAACAAATAAGAAATATCACTGTAGCGCAAGTAACCCTTGGATTACGGTTCTCGCCGGTTTCGTTACCAAAGATCCCTGGATTATGGGAAGGCTCTGATTGGAGTTCCATAGGTACACGGAACCGAGTCATGGAGCCCGCCCAAAACCGGTAGTCGTATTACCATACAGATTGCCGTCGACTGTTATATCCACGGCTCGGGGAATCTATGAATTCAACTAATCATAATCGTACAACTAACCGCGGATAATCTGCCGACCGGTAATTTCGAATTTTACTGTCAGATCGTAATACGACCGACATACACCGCGCCGCGAGAATATTTTGAAGCGCTCCTACCATACAGTGGTGGACAAAAGTTTTCGCATACACTTCATGAGAAATATTTAGACAATATTATTAGACAGTGTGTCAAAACATTTTTTCTGAGATGTTAGAAAAATGAAGTTATTCGACAATATATTAAAACATTTTTTCTCTGACATTTTAGAGAAATTAATTTATCAGACAATGTGTCAAGACATGTTTTCTGACATGATAGAAGAATTAATTCATTAGATAAGGTCTCAAAACCATTTTTTCTGAGATGTTAGAAGAATTAATTTTTGTTAGACAATTTGTTAAAACATTTTTTCAGAAATGAATCAATGTGGCAAAACATATTAACTCTTTTGTCTTGAATCTACAACGAAAATAAAAATTATATGCAATAACAGTGTGCAGCATTATATGGAAAAGTTGTAGTTGAAATGTATAACAAGAAGTGCATAGTGAAAAAATATAATATTTCTGTTATTTCAAAAAATCCCATAATGGCGCAAAAAACTTATCTATAAAATGAACACTGCAATTGATAAACCAATGATGATGTGATCACTATGGTAAAAACTGATCGTTTAGAAAAAGATGTGCGATATTTGTGCGAAATGTCCCATTTTTCAATGAAACCGATATTATTCGGGAAATTGAAAGTTTCAAAATTGGTCGCAACAAATATTAGTTTCATTCGTTCACTTTCAAGAGACGTTTTACTTTTTTCGTTCTGATAGGAATTGGAAGAGATACCTCTCGCACTGCAAATATCGTTTTCAAAGAACTGCCCGACACAAACTGCCGTATCTCCGCGAGAGATACGCGTTTAGATATTTTCCAATTAAATTTCCAGGCATTTCCCGATCGAATATTTCTTATGGAACAAAATCTAAAATATAATCCATTCTTTGTATATTATATTTCCATTGTGTCCCGAACAATTTTATTTAAAAGTTATTGCATTTCCGTTGATATTAACAATTAATAAGAGGCCAAAGAAAAATGGCGTTCAAAAAACATTCTTCGCAACGCTCTAATTATCTTTTTACATCACTCCGAGCTTCAAAAAGCGAAACGGGAAATTGTTTTTATCTTCTGAAATATTCATATTTCGTCCCATGTTTTTAGTACTTCTTTCTCCATTTTTATATCAGCTTGCATGGAAACAATTCTTTAATTACTAGCGGTTATAACGAGCTGCTAATTATTTAATAAATTAAATTGTTGGTAAGGCAGAAATACACTCAATTTATTTAACAACGTTTAAGTTATTAATTATTAACACGATAGCTTCGATTGTTTCATAGTTTTCAAAAATCTATTATTTACACCTCACGCAGTTTCCTATTAAAATTATAATAATAGTGTTAGCAATTTCAATTTTGAAGCAAAATCATTATTTAAAAACCACAATCTTGTATAAACAAGTTTAACAATTAATTTTTGTTACGATGCACTTGAGTACATGTACAAATTTTATTAAAATATAAAAGAGCTTATGAGAGAGGTTGGGACAGAGTGGGGAGGGAGCCCGAATTGAGGGGAAGAAGTTACGCGTCACGTGACCGGGCGGAAAGGTGGGGAGTAGCGTCGTGGAAGGGGAAGGTAGAGGGTGGACACAAGTCTTAATATGACGACTCTGGGTTGAAAGAGTAATCGTTGTTAATAAACGTGTTAACTCACTAAATTAATTCTAACTAAATAACTCGATTTTTCAACATTATATTATCACTAGTAGGGCATTAAAAGAATTTATAACTCCCAGTTCATTGGAATTAGTAAAGAAATAAGTTTTTATTTGCTTCTCACAATTGATGTGCAGAAAATTGTATTTTATTATCTATTGCTGACTCTACTTCCATTTTAATTAAGGACAATCGCATTTGAAGCCATCAATATTTTCGAAGCAATTTTCATAGTAACAGGATCTTCAGTGAAGATACAAGCGAATTTTCGGTTGTCGGAGTTGCACGCCGCGCATCCGCAAAAACGAACAGTCGCTCATTAATAATTGAAATTGCACGTGCACGCGAAAGGCGTAAGCGTCCAATTTAAATTTTATCACGCATCCCGGGAATCGTATTTTGCGCTCGTAACTACAAAAATGGATAATTATTTGCCAAGTGTTTTCGGTGAAAACGATAACGGCCGGGGCTCGACTTTCCATAACGCCGTTTTGCCCGGCACGTCCGACGTTCGTTGCATTTCATTTTAATTAAAGTTCATTCGCGATAACGGGGCTGAATTAATTATTTACACGCGCCACCCCCCGTCCGGGCAATTACTCAATATGAAACTACATAGTGGACCGCGAGGATCACATTGCATCAGAATTTAGAAAAATCGGAGCCGCGCCGTTCGATCCACGGTAATCCCGTGACAAATTACGGTGCACCGTAATCCGAAAATTTGCCACCTGCGTCGTTCGATGTAAAGTAATCGTTCGTATAGAAATACATTAATAATAATAATCACTTTATCTATACAATCTAAAACTGTATATTTTCGGAGATCATTGTAGACGATAGAACTATTGTGAAGTGCTATTATACATTTACATTCCGAAAATATTAAGAAATATACTATATTCCCTTAAACGTTAATAATATCAACACATGTTGGAGACATTATTCTTCGACCAGGTTCAGTAATTAATTTTCATCGTGTAAATGTTTTCATGTGACAGATATTGAAGCTTCTCGCGATTGTTTTTATTTATTTTTTAATAAAATACTGACTATATAATACTTTTTTAAAACTAAAATGCAACAAGAATTCTATTAAGCTGAAGCTAATACATATTAATGTCCTTAAATATTTTTAATATGTCCACTGCTTTAAATTGTACGGATCCGTTTTTGTCATAAATGCATCAAATCCGCTGTCTATTTATAAATAATGATCGGAACAACTTACCCCGGGAACTTTCAGCCCTACACTCGCGAGATGTATAAATAATAGAACAATAGAACAAGTTTTTTGTGAATTCTCGAGCAGGCAAACTTGCCTGGCAAGGCTCCTTTGAGCGCAAAGGGTTAAGATTATTCCGGAGGCAGAGTCGGGATCACCGTTGGGAGATGTTCCGCGTTGCCGGGTCGCGGGGCCAGCAGCCAATTAAACGGAAATGAACCGCGATACGCCGGAAACACGGCCTCTGTTTTCGAATTCCGAAATCGTACGCAAAGGAGGAAGCCAGCCCCTAGGAGGAAAGACTCCTCTAACGAAAAGGATACGACGACGGTCCCCGGTGGCGCGCGTTTAAATTCCTAGGTCGGAAGACGTCTTTTTACCTAGCCGAAGTTCCGTGGCGAGCAGGAAAAAAGGAACCATTAGCCCACGCAATTATCCTTGGACGGACGAGGCTAGAGTTACGCCGGCTAATAGCACCGCTTCCTGGCACTCCCTCGAGGGACACGTCTCTGGGCAGGATGAAGATAGGAACAGGGAGAAAAGGAGAGAGAATGAGGAATTCGATGATAGGAGCGGAACATAGGAACGAGGCACAGTCGTCGCTCCCTCTCTCTCTCTCTCTCTCTCTCTCTCTCTCTCTCTCTCTCTCTCTCTCTCTCTCTCTCTCTCTCTCTCTCTCCTCTCTTCGGGGTGAAGGAGGGAATTTGACGAGACAAGAAGAGGGACAATGCGAGAGGAGGAAACGAGGAGAGGATTTTAACGTGACAGAAAAATGGGAGGGGTGAAAGGGAACGAGGCGGATGAAGAAACGGATAAAAATTCGACTTGGACGTTCGTACACGAAGGGGGCAGTCATAGAGGAATCGAGGGGTATTAGCCCCTCTAAATTATATGTAGCCCATATAAATTGGTATTCTCAAACTGATTTAATATGTCTATTGCTTTAAATTATATTATACATACCCATTTTTATCATAAATTCATAAAATTCGCAGTCTAGTTATTACACATACATACATAATTTTATTTAGACACTTTCCTGGCAACGTCGTCTTGATATTCTTTAACTGAAAGTTTACTGAATAAATTATCTATATTCTAAATAGAAAATTTATTGACGGAACAATTCGTCCAGGACCAGGCAAAGACATGTGTTGCTCCAATGTGAGAAGGCTGTAGGTAGTAAAAGAGAGTGGAAAGTTAACAAGATCCGAGAAATTTGAGAAAAATAGAAGAGAACCAGCCACAGAACTCGCTGGAAGAAAATGGAAAAGAAAAGATGGCTCACTCTGCGATGGAAAGAAAAAACAGAGGAACGAACTGTGTTCTGGAGAGAGAACCAAAATGAAACAGTTTCAAAGATAGGATCAAAGACATCTGAAAAAAGGTACGAAAGAAAATAAAAATGAAACATGACCAAGTTAGGGGAAAGTAAATAGAATGAAAGTAAGAAAGCAGGTGGTTAGAAAGTTGAGACAAGTGTAATGAGACCTAAGAGAAAGATCTCACCATGAAAACAAAAGCTCCTAACGTAAAAATTCGTCGTGTTATTTAACACTTACAAGAACGAATAGAAACAGTGAATTGTAATTTAACTTTCATTTGACGTCGTTGAGAAGCATTTCTTTTTGTAAGAGAACTTTTATAATATAATAACTTGTGATAAAGTGAATAGTGATTTAATTTTTATTTAACTTCGCTGGGAAACAATTCTTTTCATAGAAAAGCTTTTATAATTACGAAGCAGGTATCTAATTATTGTTAATAGAAAATTAATACGGGCACAATAATCTTATTTAACACATAGAATTATTTCTTGGAAGTCTGTTGACATGACAAATAGATTTTCAAATTATTAAATTGTATCCTAAACGAGGAATTATTTTGGAAACGTCATTATTTCTTATAAAGTTATAACTAGACGGAGGATTTTATGTGTACTTCCAAACAATAGGAAAATTAAATAACTTTTATAATAACTTAATAAAAACCCACTAAAGAGGGAAATAAATAGCTGTATGGTTCCTATGTCTCGCAATTAATGCAGACAATTTTTATTTTGACCTTACAACTGATAGTACAAGTTGATGGTGTGGGTGTATGATGGTGTGAGAAATGAGAAGCCTGCACGCGTCATAGAAATCGAACGCAAGGGGCCTGCGAAAGACAAAGGAACAAAGTAATGAAGAGCGAAAGAAATTTATCGCGACGCACCAACAAACCGGGAGAAAAAGTGCGGAGGGAAGAAGACGTGATTGGAGAAAACGACGGCGGCGGGGAGGAGGTGGTAGGCGAAATGGAATAAGGCAGGAAGAAATGTGAATCTTTATGTGACAGAGGAACAGGGATAAAACGGCAGAGGGGGGGGGGAGGAAAAAAGGATGATAGGAGAAACGAAAATTCAGAGGAAGGAAGTTACATGCAGGGTACAGCGAAAGGAAGAGAAGTAACTCCGCAGACGGGTTCGAAGAAAGATGGACGGCGACGTCTGGTATTATCGATACTGACACCCGTTCGATTGGAACGATTCCGGATGAAATCGTGAATTTCAAATCCTATTCAAACCGGGAACGCTTTCAAATTAAATCACTCGGTGTTTCTTCCGTGCCCCGGCTAAACGGTGATCTATTCGACGTCGAGAAATTTAATAGCCCCCGAACTTACAACTCCTGCTTATGCGAGAGGAAGAGATATTTTTATTATCGGCGTGAAGCATGAATATTGATGGGTCGCGTGATTGAATTTTTAAAGAACCTGCGTGTTTCCGTAACGTACGAACGTTGGTCACAAGTGGATCCTAACGAGCTTAGAGATACAGCGGATTCAAAAAGTATTTATACTCTTTCATTTTTTTTTTACGAAATTATCGTAGTTTAAATACCAACAATCCCTCGAGAATGGGAAATTTAGTATTTAAATACATTTCGGATCCACTGTACCTATATTTGAACGATTTTCCAAAATGTTTAGAAACTTGAAAAATTTTAGAAATTTTGACTATAACTGCACTATTGCTTTTATTCACTCATGATAAAAATCATTATCAATTTATTCAAACGATCTTAACAGAAGGAACTTCTCTCTTTTAGAACCTTGTACCTATTTATTTTTTTAATTTTATGTCGTGCTTGAAAAAATGAGATAAAGACTTTAATAATATAATAGTTAATTAATCATTCATTGATCGTTAATTAAGAGTAACTAACACCATCTCTGCCTACACTGCCTGGTTATAATTAAAGAAGTTTTCAGTGCTCCCATTGGTAAGTTATTCATTGCCTGTGTGCTCGCGGAAGTGTGTGTGCGTGTATGTATAGTATACATACACACACGTGTATACGTCATCGCAGTTCATTGATTATACGTCAATAATGAACTGCAACGGCGGTAGACGGCATAATAGAGTTAGGTGTATGCTAATTTATGAATACGTATCACGAGTACGCTTGACGCAAGTAAAATATATAATTTCATATAACATTTCGACTGTAATGAAATTTATTACGACAGGGGAGCTTAAACCTTAATACCGTCATACAGCGTGCATGATTTATAACAATCGTTATAATAATCATCTGAAAATAAATGAAAATTGTCACTCGTCAAGAATATCTTCATCTAATATCACACACACACACACGTTATCATATTTCTAGAATAAAGAATATGTGAAATGCATTAATGAGTAAGCGTTTCTCGTTAAAAAAGTAAAAGTTTTACACATTGAGCCAATTTATTGAAACTCATGTAAAAGTCTTTAAATTGTAATTATTATATATTTACAAAATATTCATAAAACCACTTGAGTTTCTTTATTAAAAGTGGCTTTATAAATATTTTGTAAATAATAATTACAATTTAAAGACTTTTACATGAGTTTCAATAAATTGGCTTAATGCGTAAAACTTTTACTTTTTTTAGAGAAAAAAGGTAATCATGTAAAATCTATTTAACTTAATGCCAAAAGAACTTGTTATTATTCACGTTTCTTTTAAAGCAGCCTATAATTTTTATTGATGAATAAAAATGTATATTTTACTTTTATAAAGTGTATTTATTCTAAAATGATTGGTTGATAAAATGAAATGAAAAGTTTCTGAAAGGTAATAGGCGAGCATGAGTGAAGAATGAACTAGTCTCCCCCGGTTAGCACGTTAATTAATTCAAGACACGTCTTACTCAGTTTGGTATCGAAACAAATCAAAGCCTCTATGAAATTGATCAGTGTCAATTGGATATTAATGACGTTAAGTTCAAAGGTGAACCAGGTTTTGCATAGGCTAATCGCCTCATTCGATCGTGATGTTCTATATCTGTTCCAATCCCGCGAAATGAATGACTCATATTTGATAAAGCGGCGTGGGTGGAATGATTTAACGTGCCAAGCTCTTCGACCCTTTTTACAGGATTAAACCGTTCTGATAAAGCGGCCGAGGGGTTAAATATCACATAGTTCATACGGTTCGAGGAATCGTTCGAGTAACCGCGCGTAATTTATTCCGAATCCTATTTCCGGCTATTTCGAAGCGAAGGGGATAACTCGTTTCTCTGCTTCAGTGGCTCTGTTCCTGTGATCTTTATTTTTCGAGGTCAAAATCGAGTGCAAGACAGACCACCTCACTGTTTCAACAGTATGTTACACATGATTCTACAATTTTTCAAACACAAACAATTATTTTATTGTAAACTTTCACGAATCAGGAATTATTGTTCAGATCTTTTATTGATTCAAACGATGATTATAAGTAGACTCCAGGATCTTTATGCAAAATAAAAAGTGTGTGCTTCAATTGCAAGACACATAAGTTAAATATAAATTTATATTTTCACTATTTTAAATTGCATTCAGTCTAACTATAACACTATTACACTTACTCGTTTTTTTTATAAATGCATAAAATCTGTCTAATTATATAAAAATTACTATTTTTACGATGTTAATGCATCTAAAATATTATTACATTAGGAGGACCAATAAAGAATGTCGTTTTATCAAAATGAACATTGCAACCTTATTTCGTGATCAGTTATTACAAGATCTATATGTATATTAACTATATTTACTGACATTTCTTGTGCTTATTGTGAAATTAATCTGTAATTAATTAATTCCTACTGAATGTTACATAAATTTTGGAGAAGAGTCAGAATAGGACGACACTACTTGTGGAAACTGTGAATAACTACAAAATAAACAATGTAAAAGTTAATAGAAATTGAAACTCTACCCTAAAATTGGATAGAGTTAAGATTATATTGCAACAATTTTTTAATGCGTAGATATTAGGTTAAAATTGTTCATCAAGTATTTACCATTCAAATATTAACATAAAAATTAAGTGTACCAAATTTCCTTAAGATCTGCAAAAGATCTGAGAATGAAAAGTACAATATGTATTATCATAAATCTTAGCTCCTTAATTTTTGTTTCATTACATAAATAAATAAATTGCTTCGATTATATCCAGTTTTTTAAAACGTGCAGAAGCTCATTCTAACAATTTGATAACTGCCTTGATATTGTGTTAACGTTTTCATTAAGTTTTTAACGGTCAGACATTAAGTTAAACATTCTGAAAGCGTACAGTATAATATAGGAAGCGCCTATTAACACATAAGGCTTATTTCCACCATAAAAATCGGAAAAACATTTGCCTGGTATCATTTCCATTGAGGTCGCACATCGAAACAAGTCCATCGAAAACAAAATCGGAATTATCGGGTTAGCCAATTTGTAGCCAGCGACTAACAAACTGATTGTATTGGCCACCGGTAAAAGTTTGTGCGGTTTTTCTGTAAAAGGCAAATTTAAATCGAATTGTTTGTAGCATTTCGCAAACACGATGTAACAATAGTAGTATCATTAGCAGGTTTTGTCAATCCCGTCGGGTGTACACCATTGGTATTTTTCATTTGTTTCGATGTACCATTGTGTGCGCATGGTTAGAAATCACGGCCGATGATGGAATCGGTGTAGGCTAAAGTGCTGTGTGATACTACTAATATGGTAATTGAAACACCTCCGCAACCAATGAATTTTTAACATTAATAATTTAATACTTTTAAAATAGACATATAAAAGAGCTGGATACAAATCATAAAATTTCATTTAGAGAAGGAACAGTAATTGTATTCAAATTATACCAAATTGTATTAAATTTGTATTATATTATGCATTAAACTATACACACTGTGAAGTTCTATTTTTAATCCATTAATAATTTATAAAAGTAGATTAATTAAAATTACGTTAACTTTCGTTAAATTAAAATTATATTAAGCCTTAAATGCTTGAATAACAGTTTTAATAATGATGCTTGAAACCTTACATTAAAGAATATACATATGATAAATTTTTTTTGGTAAAATATTTTTTAATATTGAATAATTGTCTGCATTATTCAAGTGCTGGCAATTTTGTCATGCTGCACGGTACGCTGTTGGGAAACATTTTTGATCATTCATATCGCCGACAATAAAAGTAACAGCAAATAAAAATGTCTGTAGCGCATTATTATTTTACGATGGTGATTTTACCAATGCTGTTCCATTATACGTGTGCGGAATCACGGTAGAATTTCGGTGCAACGCTTCCGCGTGGAAAACGTAGAATAAAACTCTTTCATTTGAAACCTCGTTCACCAAAGGAATCAAATTTTGAAATTTGTCGAGTACACGTACACTTGGCAACCTCCCAACTGGATACGAATGCTATAGACAACGGGAGCCTATTCTGCATGCACAAATAAGTAAAAAATGTAGAATGAAATTGTTTCATTTCAAAGCTCTTCACCGAGAAAATCTAATTTGAAAGTTTGTCGAATAACTTGTACATTGGAATTCAGTATTTTTTTTTTAAATAAGGTTTTAAACTGAAAAACTGTTACTGTATGTTCTGCGACTTGTTTTTGCATGTTGAATAAACCCGTCCATTGCACCGCCTGTAATTAATTAGATGTTGAAAACACGTGCAGTTTACGAATATTCTAATAGGTTTTTATTACAAATGAATTCTCAAAATTTATTCTATTGGGTTGGCAAGAAAGTAATTTTAATATTTTAAGGTGAAATAGAGTCCAATTTTTTTATTCAAGCAATGAACTTTAACGAATAAGATATTTTCCTTTCTGTTCGATGATCTTTTGCCAAAAAGAATAAATAAGAAAATATTTTATTGTGTCATTTCACCTTAAAATACCAAAATTACTTTCTTGCCCACCCAATATGGTATTAAATTACTATTTTTTACAATATACATAACTTTTCTTCGCCTTTCACAATGTGATCAATACTTTCATTTTATAACTTCCGATTTACTACGTATATAAAAGTTTAAGTTTAATGGTACAGGAAGGGAAATATTGTGATACAACCATTTTTTACACGAGTGCAGATATTTCGGAAACTTCAAGGTCATCTTGATTTATTAAAGTGGAATGACCTACCTTTTCTAAGGGTAGTTTTATGGAGACAGTTTCTAGCGACTAAGTAATACCAGAATTAGATTCCACGACCCCTAAACTCACTAAACCCTCGTTCTGCTCGCAATTACTAATGTATCATTAACAGAGACACGAAACCTGTCCAGCTTTTTACGATTCTGGCCGAGTGTGCGCTAGGATCGGTACACACCAAATTTAATCTGAAAGGATTAAACGAATCCCTCTGTCAGCCGGGCGGGCACCCCTGTCCGAAAATTCTGGTGCGCGCAGCTCCGGCCATGCGTTTCCGTTGCGTTTGTCGAGCAACGTTCCGCGCGGCGGTCACAGATCGTAAGACCCAGTGACGCACGTAAAGCATTTCGACACGTACACCGACGAGGACCGGGGCTCGTCATCGATTCCGGCGCATAAACGCGCCTATGGAGAATCATAATTCGTCCCAGCAGCAGCAGCAGCAACAGCAGCGGCGAGTCCCACTGTGGCTCATGTCATCGACGGTGCGTGTCACGAATACCAACTGCGTAGGGTAACACGAGGCCAAGCCAACCTGAGCTGGTCCGAGCGAGAGCCGCGTTCATATCCTTCATGGGCATACAGCGTGTAACGAGCGGTCCTCGCCCATAGCATTGTCCACGATCAAGGGGCAAACTTGCTCAAAGTGGCCGCGCCGCGCCGGAAATGTATCGTCGACTCCGACGCCTTCCGGTGGCCCCGAACCGTCCACATTCCTTCCGCTCTTCCTTCCTTACACCTGGCCAACGACGCTGTCAAGACTATCCCCTAAACTTTCATGCCGTTCGCCTTTATCATACTTCGCGAGCCTACCAATGTTACTATTACTATCCGGACCTGAAAATAAGTCTCCTGAGACGGCATGGGAGAAAGAGAATCTTCTCGCACCTGTCTCCAGCATCGCACAGTGGTCTGGAGACCCCGTTTTCGTGGCAAAAATTCAAAGTGACTCCCACAAATATTCGGACACTCTTAAATAGCCGATAACTTTTTTACAATTGGACTATACGATTCGAACTTTTTTAGGAAGCTCGAGCAATTAGTTTACTACAGGATGTGAAAAGAAATTTTTTTTGAAAATTGCAATTTATTGGAATTATAGAAAAAATAGTAAAAGTTGCATTGTACAACTTTTCTGTTGACGATTTTGTTGACTGTCCGAATATTTGTGGGAGTCGCTGTATATTGAAAAGATTTTGTTTCCTATAAAGTAACAACTCTTCAAAGCTCCCAAACCCAAAATATTATTCATTTTAGATAATTCTGTGATGAGATACAGCGTTCTGAAGACAAAGCCAGAAAATTCAAAGTAAAACTAGAGGGATATTGTTGCTCGCTCGCTCCGCTCGCTCGCGAGTGAGGTTATTGTTGCTCACTCGCTTCGCGAGTTCGCGGTTCGCGGGTACGACTGCTCTTGCGAGAGGGTTATTAGTACTCATGGCTAGTAGGGTCTACAGCTATTAATGTTTTATATTTGGTGTGTGACTCTTGGAGAGTCACACAAAGAACTTCCCGATTCGTTAGCATTAGTTGCATAATTGAAAAAAAAAATTTTTTTAATTACAAAAAAAAATTAAAAATGAAATATATATGATTACGTTTGTTTATTCGGTGGAAAATGTCCATCCTCTCGTATAAATTGCATTGTTGAATGAACTTCTTTCGAAAAAAACTAAAAAAACTAAAAAAACTAAAAAACTACTGGTCCAAAGTGGACCAAAATCTAATCAGCTCTAAGTTACAGCGGGACACATCGATTGCATCATTCATCATTCTGATCGCGTTGTTACTTTTTCCGAAAACGTTAACGAAAAATTTGATAACATACAAACGGCCATACGCACGCACACACACACACACACACACACACACACACACACACACACACACACACACACACACACACGAACATTTTGCTGAAAATAGTCTAAAATGACTGCAATGACCATGAAACGTGAAAATCTGCTAAAAAATCGATTTTCGATTTTCGGGGTAATTACAGTAACTTCCCTATAAAATCGGGAAGTTAATAAAACGTTTTAGATTTCAATCATCGAATATCAGAAAACAGATTTTTTAATGATGGTTTTATATTATGTTAGTAAGCGCATTTCAAATATTTAATCCAGTTTTAAGCATTGTTTAGTCCATACACGAATAGCGTAAATTAATAGCATTTCAAACTTTGAAAAGAATTATACAAAAACGGTTAATGTACCCTACTGTGCATCGATGCTTCCATAGTCCCAATGTTTAGGCTAAGACGCAGAGTAGTCAGAGCAGGGGAATTAACTATTTAGAACTGAGGGGAATACGGTTACCCTCTCTCTCTGCCACTACCGCATTAGTCACGTAACAGGGCCGTGGTGGTCATCTCAATTCGTGCTCCCTCCCTTTATCTGAGGACTCTGGTTCCGATGAAGTTTGCTTTGTCATGTGTCTTTGTCGTGAGTGACACAGTCTATTTAAATTAGCATATTTTTAATGGAAATGTCATTTTATAAGAACTGACAATGGGCAATGTTTTCTGATTAGACAGCGGATTTTACGCATTTATGACAAAAATTAGTAGGTGTAATTTAAAACAGTAAAAACATTAGAAGAATTATAAAACATATTATTTTTATTGAAATCAAATTAATTTATTGCAATGCTTGTTCGTTCGGCGACACTTTCTGATAAAATATACATGTTCAAAATACTGCAATAGAAGCGTTAATATAGAATATTGGAGAAGTGTAGTTAAACAAGTCTTAACAATCAGACATTTAATGTTACCGAGTTGATAGGATATGTAAAACATTTATACCGAAATATCGAAACAATAATTAATTTCAACTTGTTTACAGGGTTACTGCAGGTAATTAATTTCTAATTAAGGCTGGACATAATTTATTCGGGAACGCTGATAATTAATTGGTTCTCAATTACAGTTTCGATGTACATTATTGTACATACATAATTTTAGAAGCAGTGTTAGACATTTACATTTTGCCATGAACACACGCGATACAACACGAAATAACAAAGAAAAGTTAAAAATAATTGTCGGAAGGACTAAAATAATGAATCAGAAGAGAGTACATCCTTAAATCTTAATTAAGAATTAATCAAAGCAGTGACAAATGAGAAAAATGAAATAAATTTTTAATCGTGAAGTAGAAGCGAGGTAATTTATACTTATCGTCTAACGAAGTGTAGCGAGGAATATCGGTTTCAGTATTAATATACGTAGGAAATACGTTTCGCTTGTCAAAGACAACTACGCTGATTATTTTACACTACCTTGCCAACAGCGAAATTACCAGAATTGCGTCTGACAAACATTTTACGTTCATTAACCAAGAAGGGATCACAAAGCAGGGAATCAACAAAACGAAAGCGAAACACACTCCTCCCGTCAAAGTGAATAAGGAACAAAGAAGAGGATCGAAAATCTCATTTATTAGAGCCGAGGCACGGGACAAAGAAAAGATAAAGGATATAACGAAGTCATGGGGGCGAAGTCAAAGCTTTCATTTCGCGAACACATAAGAAAGTAATTAATACGTTGGGACAGATTGACGAATAAATAACTACGACCGGTATTGCGAAAATAAGCTCTTTGTAATTAACTGCATGGACAGGACTACTGATTCCACGACGCGTTACGTTACGTATATGTATATGTGTACAGGTATATACATATATATACGTACAAGTTTGTCGTTCTAACGAGCTTGTTAGTAGTTGATGAAGTGTAATACACGAGAACTGACATATGCCGTCGCGTCGAACCCGCCATATTACATCGGGAATGTTTTAAATGCGAACTAATAATTCGATAACGATCACGATTTTTTGAAATTTCTATGAAAAGTGAATGGTAATTAATGTTCGAGAATAAATTATTTATTTGTCTTGTGAAAGATAGCTATGAGGATTATGACTTTTAATTACGTTGTCAAGATTGAATGAATATTTTGTCAACGAAATCATTTTTCACGATTCTATTTTACGTCTAAGAATACGCATTTTAATTATTATTAATACTCGATAATTTTTAACGCTCAATATAATATCGAGAATATTTTCAGTGCCCTTTGAACAAATATATTATTTCAGAAATCACTTAAATTCGTCATAACATTGTTATATTTTACACTTCCAAACAGAGAGTCAATTTTGCTTTTATTTTTGATTCATCGTATGTTACAACAAGTTTGTATAATCAATTGCAAATACTAATGTAGGCAATGTTAATTAATGATTGATATCAGAATCAAGCAGATGATGATGCCAATTAATATTTAAAATTGTCTGCATTGTTGTATATTAACAACGAAACAGAATCCTAGGAAATATGTTGCATAATAACAGGTAATATTACACGTTCTACGTGTGCCTGTAACAATACGCAATTACTCTAATTCGAGTGCATTATGAACGACGATTTTCCGTCATATTCCGATGATTTCGTAGCCTGTTAGCTCGCTATTGTTCGCGGTGTTAACAAAATTATGCATCCTGCATAACAACGATTGTCCTGTGCCTCGGCCTGCAGTCGAATGTGCGCGAAGAGCTACGAGAAATCCATTGAAATTTATTAACCGTACTTTCAAACGCGCGTGTAACAAATATTTCGAATGACAAGTAAAAAATAATATTAATACTCTGTCGAATCAAAGTGGAATATTTGCAGTATGTTCCGAAATTATAGTACTCTCCTTTTATTTATTTAAAACTGGCCAAAGTATTTTAAAGATAATCTTCAAAATTTTATTTAGACAGGTAATATATACAATAGTTTTTTTTTTACTAAAATAATCGAATCTTTCATTTATTTTCAGTTCGGATGTTTTATTACATCCATTTTATTGTACGTTTATTTTTAGTAACAAGTAGCTAATCAAATTTGATCTCAATTTTGTATAATTCAATGAAACAGTAAATAATAAAATTCGAAACGAACATGTATTGAAAGCGTTATTGGCAAACCAGCAATTAAATTAATTGAAATGGTATATATCGATGCTCAATGGATTGAATGCAAACAACTTTTAGATAACAATATTCAGACATAACAAAAGGAATACGTAAACGTAAATTTAATTCCAAATAAAGACAAATTGAAAAGGAAATTAAATTCCAAATAAACGTAACATACATTAAAGCACTTCTGTCTGATATAATACTGACTTATTCTACTGGTCATGATATATTCTAATTGAGCCATTTTTTTCTAATTATTAAATGTCATTTGTAGATTATCAAATGCAACATTACTGGCTGAAACAATCCTTAAAAGTTGTATTATATTATATTTAAAGTATTCTGGCAGAATTCTTTTAAAGAAAGACAAGACTAATGAAATTAAAAAATTATGCAAATCGTTGCTATAATGTAAAAATTTCTACTTGATTAAAAGTTGAGCTTGAACCAACTTTACCATTATTTTTTAAATAAGCACCTATGAAAACATTACAAGAATTTAATACAGCCAGTTTTTAAATTGTCGATAGTGTTCCAAACCTTGGTGTCAACTTTGAACCAACTTTTCCATTATTTTTTAAATAAACTGTAGATCTTATGCATTTATAATAAAAGTGGAAGTGTGTAGTACACAACTATGAAAATATTGTATATTACTAAAGTTTAGTATAATTACTAAAAGAAGGAATAAATTATTATTAGACTTGTGTTCCCTAAGCTAAGAAAATTTCAGTGCAGTGACGTACAGCCGTTTTAAAATCATCAATATTGTTCGAAACCTTGATATCTCACATTACCCTCCCCTTGTGCCCCAGTATTAACCCCTTGCCTTACAATATCGTGCCTGACTCGTGATGAATATCCTGAATAGATTCTAATAGAAATGTATATTAATAATTTCCTTTAAACCGAAATAAAATTCTATTTTGGTTTTGTTAATATACGGTTATTGGAGAGCATATAGGAATACAATTTATATCAATACATATTCTCTTTTTTTAGGAAATTGCGATCTACAAAAAAAGTTCTAATCACTGAAACCGTAAGATAAATCGTAGGGCAAGGGGTTAATACCATCGAGAGGATTAATTAGTCAATTTTGCATCGGCAAGATTTATTGGAATGAATATAGACTCTCGTCTATGATCTAAAAATACGAAACCCGATTTCGTCCGCTGCGTCTCGCTGACAGCGTTCCGCAGCCCCATGTGTTACGCCTAATGCTGGGTAGATGTGAATACGGTGCTTTTACGTAATTATCGATCGCATATTATACTCGCATTAGATTGCGCAACGTGAAGCGTCTGTCGGAACCTTGGTTCGCCCAGGAGACTGGTTTCACGTGGCCGCTTATCGATCTTCATTTTTACCGGGGACTCTCCGGCGCGGACCACTCCTTGCCGCTTTTGTTGGCCCGATTAGTATTATCGTCACGGGGGTTTAAGGCTGGTCGCCGGAGCCATTGACAGGTAAAACAATTAGGAGGCGTATCAGCTAATTACCCCCAGGCTGGTGTGCACACGGTAAACACGTGATCTACGTGACTCGTAGCGATTGCCGGTGGGGGGAATAAAGGATGCACACGCATCCGTGTATGTTGACGCTGGTAAATGAACGTGTAAGCGGCGGGTAACGAGCTGCGCAAACTGCCGGAAAACTACTTTCGCATTTCGAGTTGCTTGATCTACCAACACGCGTGCTGGGATTATAATGTTTGCCGGTTGCCCTCACCCCCGTATTTTTCAGATGACTTCGTCGCTTTGAAAATTTTGTCAGGCACACACCCGGTAGCATTGTTTGATGGCGTCGATACATTTGCCTTTCAAATGGGTGCTCGGGGATGTCGATCTTGTTCAAGCAGTGGATGGAATATCATTGTTTTTAAACGAACTATATATTTAACAAAACATATTAGACGTAATACAAACGATGTTTAATCAACGACAAACTAATTTTGCAAGCAGAACATTCTCTTATGCACACTGAAGTCCATCTTGTTCAAGCAGTGGATGGAATTATCATTGTTTTTAAACGAACTATATGTTTAACAAAACATATTAGATGTAATACAAACGGTGTTCAATCAACGACAAACTAATTTTTCAAACAAAACACTTCCTCATGCACACTCAATTCTTTATCTCGTTCACTCATTATGTTTCTTTCTCATTCGCTCCACACGAATCTACACAGATCCACCCTTCAACAAATATTCAAAACAGAGGGAAATGAATTTCTAACTACTTTCGCATTGCTTGATCCAGCAACACGCATGCTGATCCTCCCAGTATTTTTCAGATGACTTCGTAGCTTTGAAAATTTTGTCAGGCACGCACCGGTTACATTTACGGATGCGGATGAGCATTGTTTGATGGCATCGATACATTTGCTTTTCAAATGGGTGCTCGGGGAGGTCGATCTACCATTCGCTTCCAAACTGATGGAAACCGTATTCGAACTATTGAGTAAGAACAATTATATTGTGTCTATTATTTACTTTGTCATCCTTCGTATCTTATCAGTAGACTGGATTTTATGCATTTGTGACAAAAATGGACGACTACAATTTAGAGCAGTGGACATGTTAATAATACGTGAGGACATCAATGTATTTGTTTCAGCTTAATAGGACAATTAAAAGAAGAATACAGTTTTTATTTCCCTGTATTTTTAATTGGCTTTATTTGGCTTTATTTTTTATTTTGCTACTCATCAGTAGAACGCGGATTCTCACGCGGTTATTGCTTCCATGAATTTGTTTAATTCAATGCCAACCTTACCGAGCACAAAATTGTTTCATAAAAATGACAAGGCGGGGGAGATTTTTCTTAAATAGGATTTATTTAGGACAATCTTTATTTAGAACATGTGATATGCACCAAGCCTAACGTTATCGTGTTCGTCTAGAAATCATTAAACGGACAACTAAATTTCCATTCCGTCTCTCACACCACTCTCAGGAGCAATTTATCTGGCATAAAGATCGGCAGTCAATTCATTAATGTCCTGCACATGCCGTTTTACAGAGTTAATCACTTTAGCAAATGGCTCGTAGCTAGGAAAGCGATACCACGTCAAACCACTAAACACACCGGATCGCCATAAAACACTGGTCGCCGAGCCGGCCATTCAATTACCACTAAAAACCGACGAAAGACCATTACTCGGTCAGCTTGAAAAATGACTCGGTACGTCATCGTCCGATTCGACTGGACTCGATTCCGATCGGATCGAATCGAATCAACTGGGCGCACACGATGGTGCATGGGAAGAAGCTACACACCACATTGATACGTGTGTGCGTGTCTCTACGTATGTATACTAATGGAGAACCAAGCCCACGGGCCGCGATCACGGATGGGTGCGGCATTCTACTTCGACTAATGCGTGGGTGTGCCGCGCGTAACAGTGCCTTAAGTAATTGTTTATTGCCGTGTCGGCCTCTCTTCGATCCACGAGGTTCGTTTCCTCGAACCGGCAGGACCCTCCCAGCTGGCTTTATCAAGCGACGCTCGACTATCCATGAAAGTGTTTTCGTTATATCGTACTTCCCGTTCATCCATCGGGATATGCGTGCCGACCACCTGGAATTCTTCCAGCAAGATAGCACCGATATTAGACCGTACGATCCCAGTCTGCCTTTCGGGAACGACTCTCGCCGCAGACAACGAAGCTAACGATCTTCGGAGACTTCGACGACCGGGTAGGACGTATAGCGATTCGGATCCTCAATTTGTACTGGTGCAGATCGTCTCTGTCAGTTCAGGGTAGGCTAGGTTCAGGAGAAAGGTGTCTTTTTTTGGAGGAAAAATGTTGTTCGTAGGAAATTGTTTGGTTGTCTTCAGTATATTCTTTTCATTTATTAACGAATTTCGTGAAAGTTTTGTTTATTTCGTTCTTAGAAAGTGTATTTGCTCAAACTTCAATAATATAAAATTAAATGAAAGGGAAATATTGATAATTGTGTCGAATTCTCAAGTTTGTTTATCTGTTATTTTCAATCAATTTCTTGTGTTTATTGTTTTACATAATATTATAATTTCAACGTTGCAGGATCATAATGAATCAGAAGGAGTATAGTTGAAATGATTACGTGTCATTGTGTCATACATATACGCAGCACATACTGAATGGTTCCTTTTACCGTTCGTAATTTTCGAACCCTCTCTTTATCAACACCATTTCGTTCCTATCCTCTCGATACACCCTTATCAATTTCCTTCCTACGACCCTCCATTAGGCATATGTTTGCCGAAAGATATTCTTATCGATACCTTTAACGCCTTTTAGTGAGTTCTATTAACCTATAAAACGTGGAAGTAAAAGCGTTCCCTGATCGATATAATACATTAACAGTCACTTAAACGTATTCCTTATTTTTAATTTTACTGACAATTTAATATTAGAAATCCCTGCAACGTTCGATTTTATCTAGTACCACTTAGGACTCGTTTACAGTCACCAGCAGAACCATTGACACAGCTTTCAATTATATTACATATTGCTGCAAATAAGTGTAAGTAACAAAATGATAGCTAGTTTCTTTGAAAATTTTAATTATCATATTTACAGTTTTAGAATATTGTACATATTGCATTTTGATTAATTGCACACCAAAGGAAAAATTAAGAACAATGTTTTTACAAGGACAAACAATAAAAATCAAGTCGAATTTATGAACATTATGTATTGTGAGGTAACATAATGTAGTGTGACGTTACCGAGTCAATTTGTTTAATACTTTATTTGTAGTCCGTTCCACACATAACATCGAACAAGAATGAATTGAAAAAACCCTGTAAGCAAACGCAATTTAAATAATTCCTCTCGAAACAGTACAGAGAAACGAGTCCTCGTGTGTCCGTGCAAGTCTAGTCGGACACAGCGGAACGATCAATCATAGTTTTAAAACAGAAGTCCCTGGAACGAAAACTCGAGGAGAGTTGCTGACGCCCTAGGACGATGCACATAAAAGTAATTCCTGCGAGCCACCGACACAAAGATAGAAGTTCTCGTAACAAAAGCGCTCCGAACCGGAACGCCGCGCCGCGCCGGCCGCGTTCTATCGATCTTAGAACTGTTCCAGTCTTTCGGGTCATGTCGAACCAGTGATTACCGGATATTAGGAGTTACGTCATAATCAAGTTCGAGTCCGTCCCGTAGATGGACTCAGAAACAAAGTTTCGAATCGTAGAATGGAGTTTCGATTGGTTTTTAGTGGCGCGTTGACGACGACGCTTTTGTTTCTTTACCGTACTATTCATTCGTTATTTTCTGTGTCCTGAAGTGAACTATGGTTCGATATAATGCGCCTCTTTGTACCGAGTAAGTTTTGTTGAAACATTTTTTTGATAGCTTCAATAACTCAAGAGATATTTCACTTAAATGCTCTAGTACAGTAGTGCCTCGATACATGTGACAGAGATGTGCACGATACTTGCAAAACGTTTATCCTAACTACCATGGAGTGTACTCTTTGAGGTGCTCAGAAGCTCGATCCCTAAGAACAGTGTAACATGATACAAAACGATTTTTTAAAAAATATTTTTTTGTTAACGTTTTACCAACATATCTGTGACATTTTACTGATTAAAATGAGTCCAAACACGATACTATTTGGATCACATCTACTTGCTTAATCCATGATTCAGTAGAACCTCGATTATCCGAACCCATGATATCTCCATTACAGGAAGATCATCGTGATTCATTGCGTAAATCGGTAAAGACTTATTCTAACATTGCAGCTAAGTAATTGTTCTATTATCCCAACACTCTTGTTTCGCCGATCAGTTCGGATAATCGAGGTTCCACTGTATCGTGAATTAAACAAGCGTGTGTGATCCGAATTGTGCCGTGTTTGGACTCATTTTAATCAGAAAAATGTCACTAACAATAAGAACATTATTTTAATTGATTACTAACATTTTAATGGCATGTATCAAGAATACCAACCCATGGAATAATACAAAAATTTGTCACTTTTAAGAATTTCTTATAAGAAAACAAAAAGGTTCTAGAGCAGAAAAACTTTTTGCAATGTGTTCGGGCATAATTCAATATCATGAACAAATTTTTATTGCACGTGATAGTGTTTATTAAGAAAGTTAATTTTAAAAAAAGGCTCAATATGGAATCATGACCGAACGCATTGCAAAAAGTCTTTTAGCTATGCATTAGTTAGTTTTTCGGCGGTGAATAATTAAAATTGACCTAGATTTGTGTGATTTGAGGGAAGGATGGCCTTAATTGCAGAAATTCTAAGGCCGCGAACGACGTTTCTATATTCAGGGACGCAAGTTTAAGGTGTGGTAAGCATCAGAGTTTCCACGACTTTAATGGGCGCAGTTAGAACCTTACCTAGGCAGTTTACCGTGAGCACAAACACATATATGTCACTCATAGTCATTCCTTCTAATGTAGCTAACTACCATCGCGAGAGTGGCTAAAGGGTTCGGTGTGTGTTCGGACCTTCAGTCGTTAGCTTCGGAAATGAATTGAACTGTTACGCAGCCTTAATGTTGGATCATTCATAATCGTTTCTCTTAATGACAATTCCGTTGAAATACAGACCTCTCGAAGTACTTAGGCGATCGCTGTTATTCCTAATCAGGGGTTTTGTCAGCGCATTATGAACTGCATACTCGCAAGAAACGATTAGCAAGCGGTACACAACTTTTTTGTTTGTTTGTGTAATTATTCATTCGGACAAGCATGATTTTTCTTTTTTCTGATGATCCATGCATTTTGTTAAATAAAAGAGATATGGTACATGTTAAAATATTAATATTAATAGAATACCAATATTATATTAGAGAATCAATGTTAGGTTAGCTATAATGTCTGATGGTCTTATTTGTAAGAATAAATATTAAAGCAAACATTAAAAGGTGTAAAAATGCATATTCATATTAAAATTGCATGAAAATTGGCAATATAATTGTGATGATAAGAATAGTAAATCATTAATGCAATTTCTGGTACTGCATAGAAATAACAATAGCAACATTTGTAGTGACAACTGGCCGAAACAAAATTTTAATCGTTCGGCAATCTTATGTCCATGGAAAAATGTTTCTCCTTAAGGGGTTAAATACTTGAGAGCACCTTTAGTAGCTCTCTAATGAACTTTCCCGTGACAGTAATTGAACTGTGAGCTAACGCATCGAGTGGATATAAAATAGCCAACAGCAAAACACTAATTAAATTCTTAGTACGTCTTTTTTCACTCGTGTACTTCCATTTTTCATTATCGCCATACAAAAAATATAAATTTTCTTTTCTCTTCTACGGCATTTTTGGGGACAAAGACGTTTTAATCACTGTAACTGCAAAGAAAATGATACGGCAAGGGGTTAAAATAATAAAATCAGATCAATCTCAAATAATTTGTGCTATATTTCAATGTGAAGCTGCAACATTTAATTTGGCTAACATATATTATTTATTCGAAACAGTTTCTCGTACAACAAATGATTACGAGTTATTCGAGATCGCCACGCTACGAGACTCACCCTGAATTTTGAAAAACTCGAAATGAAGTGTCTCTCAACAGACGTCACTATCATTGAACTAGTTTGTTGAATTTGAATTTCCAAAGGGTGCAGTTTATTCGGGTGGTTTGCATCGAAGTCCTAGCTGAATTTATTCTTGATTTCTCCAGTCCATCTGTGATCCCTTGAGATAATTAACATATCATCAAAGTGTACGACCATGAATAACATAGAATTCCCTACCCAGGACTAGTAGACACAAGGGTCCGCAACAGTTGGCTCAAGTCCTAAGTCTTTCAGCTTACAGCAAAGCCTCTCGTGCCATTGTCTTCCAGCTTGATGTAGCCCATAGATTGCTTCATTCAAGCAATACACCATGCTTTTATTTCTCTTCGAACGTTTAGCAGGCTGATCGCAATCTTCTTTATTTACTTCTGTTCGTCACCATTGACGGTGGTCGTATCTACTCGCTTAAGAATGCGAACTTCGCGTAATCTCCACCATGAAGGCGTAGTACAGAACCATAAAAGCTTCACCATATCAAACTGGTTAAATTAAAGACATTACTTATATCTATACTTTCCATTCTATCCTCACTTTTTCTTTAAAATAATCCTTTTGGTATTCAGTATCAAGTTGACCTATTGCTAAAATCTTTTGTTAACGATAAAATAGTGAAAATTGTTTATGTTCAGGTGTAACATTGTTTCTATTGTTCACTAATAATAAAACAGTGTTCAAAATTGTACTACGTCTTTCATTAAAAGTATATCCAATTGACACATAACGATTTATGAAAACGTGACAAATAATTATTTGAATAAAGCGAAACCATCTGTCAATATTTTATAATCATATTTTATATTGTACCCCTCATTGAGTAATATAAGCACTCAATGAAAGTATATTTATAATTACACAACGAACGAAGCAATAAGCATGATTTATAAACAATTCGAGTTTCTTATTCCTAATAACAAATATTCAAAATAGCGTGAAATGATTTTTCAAGGCACAGACATTTTATTTAAATCAAATTTTTATCATGTATTTATTATCAAATAAACCTCATGTCCTTATTTTTACATTAACCCCTGCTGAGAAGATTGTTGTATCTTTTTTAAATTAAATTACATCAAAGGAGACTGATTCAATTAAAGAAAAACATTTACTTTTAACTTTATTACAGTATAAGCCAACCACAAAGAAAATTAATTTATTAAAAATTTGCTTTCGGGGAAAATACATATTTTCATGAACGGCTTCAGAGACACTCTCGAAAATTCAATTTCATAAAATGTTGTAATTTAAAGGTGGTTTAACGCGATCTTTTCGTTGAAATATTTATTTGTACAAACTGCAATCAAAGCTGTGAACTAGTGATGTCATTAAAATTATTTTCAGCTTCTTTGAGGGTTTATTCGTTTATTACAAAATTTACGTTCTCCAGTGGAATTATTCACATAATAAATATTCATGTTTCATTCGCGTATTTGCGATGTGTCCCCCGAGAATAACATTTCGCCGAGATACTCTGCGATTTCCTGAAATGCGAAGCATTCCGGGCGACGAGTTTTTAAATTTTATGTTCTTCCGGTAACAGGAAATTTTCTACGTGCCATGGTGAACTCTCCGTTCCGCAGGAATTAAGATTTATGTTGAATAGTTCTTAGCTTTGTCAGATCGTAATTACTAGACAGCGGATCTTTATGGAAACTACAAATTTTCCACCTGAATTGCAACGGACTTTAGTGAAACAGACATTTATTTTCTATCTTAATGTGTTTATTATGCTAAATATAATATAACAGTATTTTAGAATTCTTCTTATTTTAAATTGTTTTAAATCCGCTGTCTGGTAATTACTTATGTTTCAATTATATTTATGTTAATGGTCAGCTTCAATCTATAATTACACACATTTATTCATAGATTTATGCAATAACATACTTTTCATTCTATTCTTTCACTTTTTGCTATTGTTCAGGTAACATATTATTGAACAAACGTGTGAATAATTACTTTAATTTTATGTTCGAACTTTTAATTTAGAAACGTTTCTTGAGGGCTTTCTTTCATCATTGTTCTATCATAGTTCCTGCTGTAGGAAAATGATCTTTCGATACTTTATAGGTCCTGTTCAAACTATTGGGTTGGCAAGAAAGTAATTTCGGTATTTGAAGGCCAAATAAAACCTAATTTATTCAAGCGATGAACTTTAATCAATCAAATATATTTTATATATTTCTTTTGGCAAAATACCATCGAACAAAAGGGAGAATATCTTATTCACTAAAATTCATTGCTTGAATAAAAAAATTGGGCTCTATTTCTCCTTAAAATACCGAAATTACTTTCAAAAATCTCGTTTTTATCCGTTCTCAATGACATCGCTCAATGTTAGAATATTTTTTTCAAAAAAGTTCCACGTTCCTAATGGAACCCATTTGAATATTCCAGAACTCTTTCGATAATCCGTGCTAATTTATTCAGCGAAAAATTGGGGATAACGTCCGAAAATCGAACAAACCGATTTCGAAAAACTGCGAGAACTGAGCAGACGTGATTACGAGTTTGGAAATTCCATGCATTGACATTTCCTCGAAGGGCGAAGGCGAGTTTTTCCCCCGAGTCCGCAGAGTTTAATAATTTCCCGAGTATCGGATAGTCATCCATTCGGAGGACGTGCGAGCGGACTATCATTAGTCTCTCCGTTGGTACGGACGACCCCAAAATCGACGGCCAGGCTGACAAATAGCCTAATTAATCGAGTGAATTTAATTAACTCCGTTCGCCGGCGTACACCGGCACACCGTTCAAACTTATGATTCGGGTTCACGCAACTTGGCATGCTTCGTCTTCCCTTCTCTCACTCTCTCTCTCTCTCTTCTCTCTTTCTCTATTCCACGATCGTTCCCATGTCCCTTTCTCGCTTCTCGGACGGTTTATTTCGGTCTTTCTCTCTCGTTTGCCCTATTCGACCCGTTTCGACCGCCGAGCAACGAGCCCAATTCCGGCCCTAATGAAAATTGACTTTCGGGAATTCGAACGGGGAGCCACGAACCGGCGAGTTTCAGTTTTTTGACACGTCCGCCACCGTGCCTATGACGGCCTCTTTTTTTTCCCAGCCGAACCGTTTCACGGGATAGTTTCCACCGCTTGTCGAATTTTTCCTTCGATTGATGACTGCGAAATCTGTGGAACGGGCGAGTATCCTTTTCCGCGCCAGACATTATTGGAATTTAATTCCCTCGTGTTTTTTTTCAACCAGCCACTGTCGAACTGTCGTTCGATTTCGCAGCAACTTGTCCAGTAATATTTACTAGTCGCAGCAGTTTCGTTGTTTACGATTTCACGGGAACATTTTCGGGCTTTTTTAGCCCTTTCTATGTTTATTATATCTTTTCTCTGTTTGATTCGGGTCTTCGTGTTCTACATTAAGATTAAGACTTCTGTCCCCACTCTACCTTCCCCTTCCACGTCATGCGACGCACGAGATGGTACTGGCAGAGAGAGGGTAACTTTTCCTCACAAGCCGTGCTCCTTTTCCTCATCTGGCGTTTCTGATCCCCTCTTCTCGCTTACTCTTGTATGAGCTTTATTTTTAGAGTTTCTAAATTAGGTAATTCGTATATAAACATTTTTATGAACTTTTTGATATATTCTGTTAAAGATACAGACCGTAGATTTTTTTATAATTATAAGATAGACGAAGAAAAAATCCGGGTAGTAATTTCAGCTCGAGTAGAACTCAAAATATGCTAATATACATTTTTCTAAATTGGTCAAAATTTTGAGAAATCCTGTGAATAATTTTTGAAAACTAATGAATATTCGCTGATAGAGGAAATGTTAATACCCCGGTAACTCTTCTGATAGCATACTAATATTTTTACAAGTTATTGACCACAAAATTTCGACCGGATATCTATTGATCAAACTATATAATGTCGACTGACTCATGATTTGAATTAGCAAAATATTTTAATATTTTTACAATTTATTGACCGCATAATTCCGACTGCATCGTGATTTATATTCAGCAAACTAATATTATTTTTACAGTCGTGCAAACTATTAATGTTTTCCATAATTGATTAACCACATAATTTTGACTTACTCATGAATTATACTGGCAAAAACTACTGTTAAATTGCACATAGTATTAATATTTTTACAATTTATCGACCACATAATTCCGATTGAATCGCGATTTATATTCGCCGAAGTCATTTATCGCGTAATCCTTCATTGTTGGACTTTAGTTGCAAAACTTGTAACACCGATTGCACGTGCTAACCGATATAATTTATTTTGGGAGTTTCCGAACACAACGCGGAATTGCAACGGAGTTCCGGAAATAACTTCGCAGATTAACAGGAACGTGGTCGACACGTTCGCAGTACATGACTGCCTGAGAATGATCTTCCGACAATAATGGTTCGTGGCTTATGTGCTATTAAATATGTAATACTAAATTTTCCCACGTTCACTGGAATATGTCCAAAGTGAAGTAAACTAATTAAAACAGAGGGGAAGTCACATTATCTTAAAAAATCACTTATCAATATACGGTGTTTTGGTAAGGTGCCTTTTAAAAAACACAATTAACGTTTCCTATGAAAAGATAATATTTTCCAAAATTGTTTCTGCACATTCGTGACACTGTCGTGAACAACTGCACGTATATTTTATTATTTTGGTTAGGGGAGGCTAGAGTAGCCCTAACAGTTCGTGACTCACACTCAGTATGAATAGAGTAAAACTTATGCAATCATCTAATATATCTAAAAATTTTAAATTCTGCTTTAAAAATTTAAAATATTATAACTTTAATCATTTTCCACATCTTCCATTTGTTTTATGAAAAATGCACTTTTATTTGAGATTTTTCTCTGTCTCTTAGACAATGCATTCTTGAAGCTAAACTGGAAGCATTCATTTTCTGAATATTTATTTAGACTTGTAACAATATTGTTGTTGTCAAATAAATTAGTTCTTTCAAGCATTTTATTAGAAACATCAATATTAGAGTATACGATTGTAATTATATTAAATGTACTTAACTTTTTGTTACAGTTACACATGCTGAAATTTAAGGTGAATCCATCTGGTGACCCAAATGGTAAGTAATAATTATTCAGTATATTTTTAATTATTAACATTTCACCTACTGTATGTGTACTGATTTCTCCTAAATATCAAACTAAATTGCTTGACTGTGTTACACGATTCAAGCTGAGACTTCACAGGTTGAACAATTGTTAAAAGAATGTTAATAATGTAGTAATTAAAAACAAATGCATTCTCGTTAATGTGGAAGAACAAATGAGTAATTACTCGCAAGGCTGCTCTAAATGTTACAAAAAGGTTTTCAAGAATTAAACCACTTCCGGCCTTGGTTCTTTCTTTAAACGCATCCCGCGTTATGGTGGATATGCATTATACTTCTTTGAAACTTTTGAGCAACTTAAACGTAAAAATAAGAGAGAGAGAAGGGGTACCAAGCAACGGTATTATAAATCTCTTTAACTATCAGTGGACTAAATTATTTTCCATGCTTTCTAAAGTAGAAATCCTTTGCATGCATATTTTGCTCAAGAAACTTACTGAGCTTGAGAACTTCTTCGTATACAGTAAGTCGAAAATATATTCACTTAGTTTTGTTCGTGATAACGTTATCTACGAAAATGGCACATTAAAGCAACCTAGATTGATCGTGCTTCGCTGTATAACAAGAACGGTGCGCTCATTTCGAATAACGCTAGCGTACTTTACCAATTAATAAAAACAATAAATTAGTATTTAATGGATATTGATTACATCATTGATTCACGTCAATGAATTTGTTTTTCTTTATATTTTAACAATTTGATGAATAAAATGTAAGGTGCCTTTTAAAAAATACAATTAATGTTTTCTATGAAAAGATAATATTTTTCAAAATTGTTTTTACACATTCTAAACAGTGTTCTTGAAAATATTTTATTTCTTCTAAAGGTATTTTTAAAATAGTACTTTTTATTCGAAGTGTAATGAAAATATCTGGACTTCATTTTTATATTGTTCCAGTATTCCCAGAGCATCAACATTTTAAAGTCTTAGAAAATTCTAGCATACCCTCCGTTTCCTGTTGGATCGATTACATTCAATGTTTGAGCTGATCCTGGCCGTAGATTATTCCAACATTTACTCTTGATGTTTGCATTCCTTCAACAGATAAAGCCATGAGATTAACGTAACTAAAAATAGTAGAAAATAGCAATGTCCTTATGATATTTGCTGTTTCATTCCATGATATAACCGAACCGTGTCGCACACGTAGTACTGAAAATCGAAGTCTAACGTCGACGTAACTTTTCGGTCAACCCAATAGATCCGGTGAGTAATGAGTTAACAAAGGGCCTTTTATACTAGCACTGTGGAACGCTTTTTCCGCATGTGTGCGCTCTGTTCGCCGACCAAAAAGCTATTTCTCTCACGAAATTCAGTCGACGAACGCGACCGCATGGGGGCAACATTTTTCGACTTTCCCACAGTCCTCGGTTCCCCGAATAATCCATATCGTTCCCCAAACAAGAGATTTTAACAAAGTCTAACAAATATGAATGTTATGTGTTTCTTTTGAGATGAAATAAAATTTGATTCTCGTTCATAATCAATATTTAAGCATTAAAATAAATGTAGCCATACGAGAAATATAAATTGTGTTTTCCCTTCTGCGACATTTTTGTGCACAAAGACGTTTTAACCCTCATCCGTCCCTCATTTCACGAGCCGAATCTGTCCCTCGGTGTCAAATTGACACAGCAATACAAAAAATCGATAAAATAACAAGTCAAACAGTTACTTTTCGATGTTTTTTTCCTTGAAATTGATGAGTTAACATTTACATTTTAGGTTTTCGCAGTTACATGTTTCGCATTAAACAAATGAAAGTCACCAAGTTCCGAACGAATTTACCTACAAATAACAGAACAGTGTAACTTATTTCGGGAAAACTGTGTCAAATTGACACGAGGGACGGATGATGGTTAATCTCTGTAACTGTTAAGAAAATGGTACGGCAAGGGTTTAAGAAGCTCAATTGTAAAAGTGCGAGAAGGGTCCGTCGTTCGAGGGTTAATAATAGGATCCGAAAAGGAAGCTTGTTGCTGCAAGAAGCTACAAGTCCGTGCGAGGAACGGGCTGGTGGGCTTCTTTAAGAGGAGGTCGTGGAATTAAACAGCAGGGTCGAGGAGGCTGGGGCACATGAAATTCAATAATCGGCATAGCTGGCAGCGAGCACGAGCCGAAAATTTCGTTATCGTCTAAACAACCAGCGTCTACCGGAGGCGCTTGAAATGTCGGACACGTAGCGCGAGCCACTCGTGTCGCCGTGGCGGGATCGAAGGCGCTATTATCAGCTGGCAGCACGTGCCGGGGCCGCGTGCGGGAGCAGATGGTACGGCCCTGCTACACCTTGCGAGCCCTACACACACCTATAATACCTTCGGCTACGTTAATAGCGGCCAACGAACACCAGGGCCGTGTGGGCCTTCACGAAATGCTACGCAGCTGTCGTTACGCGCCGATTGAGCGTAACGCGACTATCGACGGGCCGAATAAAGTTATTCCAGAGCAGGGATGAGCAACCCGAGACCCGCCACACTTTCTCGTGCGGCCCTTCAAAGATTTTACATTTTGACTTTTAAAAATTCCTACAGTGTCCCGCTGTTCTACAAAAGACACACATATCTTTCGCCGTTTTTTAAATAGTATTTCTATTAAGGAGTGTTTTATTTCTGTAATTTTTTATACCAGCTTTTTTGTGTTAATAAAGAGATAATTCGATTTCATCATTCAGTGTTTGTATTGTCATAAGTTTCGTACATGCGGCGCGGACACATTTTGAAATTTGTAGCTGGTCCGTTGGAAGAAAGGTTGCTCATCCCTGTTCCAGAGGATACCCTTCGGCCCGAATTTTTTCCACGTTCCGTAACGGTGCACAGGTTCTTTTACAACGGACGATTTTTATCGCTATGTTATTGGCAATGCTTAGGACCGTTCACAGCTCTAATTATTATTATTATACCAGGTATGTAAATATGAAACCGGAATTTGCCCATAGGTGGCTCTAGCTGTCAATGTAGTTACCGTCACACCGGGTCATTGACGCCATTTTCTTGTTTTGACATCTGGTAAAGATTTTCAACTCGCAACCATACAAGTTTCATACAACAGCATAGTTTTTAATAACGTTGAACATGGCGAATTTTGTGCCTGTTAACTACAAACGCAAGTAGTCATTTTTATACGAACGTATTTGCAATTAACAATTTAATATAATTACAGATATAATTATTTCAACAATATAAAAATACTTTGACAAAACGGGTTAATTATAATTGTTTAAAAGTAGAACAATTATATTGCAGCACGAAACGGGACGAACTTTCCACTCAACTTAGTGAGTCCACCTGATGGATCATTAATAATTTCTGTACGAAGAAGTGGTGCAGTTAAATTGTAATGGTCTGTTCTACCTCAATTAATGGTAATGATAAATTCGCGTGAATTCGGGATCTTTTTAACTCCACCGTCACGCTAAATTCATGCGACCTTTCATTCATGTTGCATGGGTCACTGAATTTATATTACTGCATTCGTTATGTGCGTATGCATGTTTCTCGAATACGTGGTAGTGCTACAGAAGTGCAAATATAATTATTAGACTCTGGATCTTTATGCATTTATGAAAAAATTGGTTGGGTGAAATATAAAACAGTAAAGGATTCGAAAAATTTAAGAACATCGTAATATTGTTTTTAATGTAACAAAAAGTGAGTAGAGGATAAAATCAATTTTTATTTTACTTCTGCTTCCCACAATCAATACAGGTCATTTTTATTTTGCATAAGGATCCGCAGTCTAGTAATTATTGTAACAAGATTATTATACTTCATACTTTTCAGTTTCATGCCTTTTCAACAATTTCGATAGTACATTTTATTCGTACACCTTTAAAGAACTAATATCTTTTTTATAATTGTATCCAAACAACCTGATTTCGATGAAATTTTCAGCATGTGTACAACTAACATAGATGTACAAAACATATATTTTAAATTTTCATTAAGGGCCCAAATAAAACAGTTAAAAAAAATGCCTTTTTTATTTTTGCATGCAACCTTGTAAATTGTAATTCTTGGAAAATCTTTTTTGCAGATTATTTAGTAAACCAATGCTTCTAATTGATTATAAAAAATCAGGTCGTTCGGTACAATTATAATATAAAAGAGTTATTAGTTTTTAAAAGGTGTACGAATACTTTGTATATTCGGAATGACATGATTCTTATTATTCGTTGCTCTATTCGTTGACAATTACTTATGTTTAAATTACATTGATGTTACACTTTCTTAAACTTAATACATTAACAAATTATAACTTTTATAAACTTGATACACCATTCCAAGTAGTCAACATTGACTAGTTTAGTATTCTTGGGACGAAGCCAAGGTTAATCAGAAAACACCATGAACTGAACATCCGTGAAAAAAGACATTACCAGCACTAGCGCAGCCCTCGAACGTACAGCTCCGAAAAAAGCAGACCTCTGTCAAACCGGCAGATAACAGTGAGATTAGTCGACGTTTCCGCGCGAGAATACAAATATTCGGATCGATCAGCTATCTATTAACAAGCCAATCGTTTCCGTGCTCATACACCCAGTCAGCTAACACGCGTGTATCGTCGCACACGCGTACAAAGCTCGTATCGGTTCACGGTGTAACAACCGTATAAATTTCAATAGTCTCGGTGGCCTACAATTTCCAGGCACGATCGATCGCTCGAAAACAAAGGTAAATCATAATCGAAAACGGAATTCTGTTTACCGTCGATGTGAATAGGGGTCGATCTCGAGGGGTGGGGAGCAGAGAAGAGAAGGAGGAGGAGGAGTAGGACCGGGAGAGGAATCGCGTTAAATCGATTGGCCCCGAAAAGAGCCGGGCTGGAAATTCCATCGTTGCAACGGTCGCTTGGTAGCTTGGTAGCTTGGTAGCTGGGTCCCGTGTGCTCCCGGGAGTTCCGATATTATCGAAAACGCCACTCGAAACCCCGTAACGTCGAGAAGCGAGAAATGTAAACCAGTCTCACCTGGCTCCGGGGCTCCGGGGCTCGACACGAGGCGATTTTATAGCGCCGCGAAATACGGCTGTTTGAACAGGTGACCCGACAGCTGTTGTCCGGGATAAATTTTCTGCCACCCCTGCCCTGCCACGAACCGGCTGAATGCACATCGGAGCCGGCAACGCATCGGCGAATGCAATAATTGCTTGCCGGCTACAAGACATTCCAGAGACGAGGAACCTGGTACTTACTTCCTTCGCCGGGAACAAACGGAAATTGGGAGGACGGGATCGGCGCGGGTGGCACACGCGCTCTGGAGGTCAAGTGTGTTGGCTGACGGATTAAACTCTCCGAGACGGTCCTTTGGCTTTTGCTTCTGGGGGGGGAACAAACTCGAGCACTACGGAACGAATTGGCATTTAAAGCTGCGCCGGAGTGAAAATATCACTATTTCCGCTCGTCAATCGGCGACAGAGAAGCAGATATGTTTCTCGCAGGAAAGACACTGACAGAGAATATGAAACAGCTTGATTTTTCGAAAACCCGGTCGGGCTGCATTTAGCGAAGAAGCAATATTTTTTGATGCTCTTTGTGATGGAATATTCTCTGCATTATTGCGGGGTCCCGTACAGAGCCCTTTTTGCAATTTGGCTCTTGGAACATTATAAACAACAAAAGTGTACGTTTTTATAGAAGAAATTTTTTTCTGTACACTTTTTCCAAATGCTCTTTGTGTTGAAATACTTTCTGTATTGTTGCGGGTTAGCGTACAGAGCCCTTTTTTGGAAAAAGTGTACATAAAAAATTTCTTGTATGTACAGGATGATCCAGAAATAATGTATTTCCTTCAAGGGGGTGATTCTCCTGAAGCAATTTGAAATAGTCTTAGGAATGACTCTTTGTACGGAAATTCAACATTTTTGGGATATTCTGCGTAATAAGAGTCTACTATACAGGGTGTCCCAAATATGTTGTACTTCCTCGAAGGGGGTGATTCCTGCGGCCATTTGAAATAACCTTAGAAATTACCCTTTGCAAGGCAATACGACATTTTTAGGACACTCTGTGTAATAAGTAGACTGCGGAATGCATAGAGATGCATTAATGGCTTCTAAAAAGTTTCAGAAAGTGCCGGAATATAAAATTCCACAGAATTCAGTACGATTTTTATTTATTCCAGAACTACAAAGACTGCTACCAATGAAAATAAGATTCTACATGATTCCACTTTCTTAAAATTTGCCTACAAATATTGAAAATCTTTAAACATCCGCAGTATAATAATAACTAAACAGTGGATTTTATGCATTTATAACAAAAATGAGTAGGTGTAATTTAAAATAGTAAAAACACCTGGAGAATTTTAAAATACTATTATATTCTTCTCAAACCTATTAAACGTATTAAGTAAGAAAATAAACTCATCTTTCGTTCCAGTTTGATGCAAAACAGACCCAAAAATTTGTATTTTGCATAAAGATCCGCTGTCTACTAATAAGTATTTTACTCAGTGCTCAAATAATATTAATTTACCATATCAATCATATCCAACGATGATAGACCTAACAACTATTTCGTGCACACGAAGAAGCACATTAAATCGGACTTTATCGCAGCCCCAGTTCCCTGATTTTAGTATTAGCTATGAATCCATAATAATTCCGGCAACGGAGCAATTACCGTAAATGATGAAACCGTTTATCATCGGTGTTGCGGCGCGTTGTTTCTGGCGGTGGCGCGTCTTATTAACAATCCACGGCTGAGAATTCCGCGTAAAAACGCAGATAAAAGGCGTTGTCGAGGTCCGCGGGGCAGACGGGCTCGTACGGGAACGGCGATACGTTTTACGGTGACCCATAACGTTAACGCAGCGAGGGGGCGCGGAGAGATGAATTGAAGGGAAAAGCGTGGACGAATACAGGGAGAAACGCCACGGGACGCGCGGATTATGCCCCCGTAACTCCGCGTAACTGCACTCCGCGACCTTATACGTATGCTAAAGCGGACATGGGGGGAATGAGACGGGAGAAAGTGCAAAGTAACCTTACCACCCCCGCGACACCCATCCTCGGGGAGGCGGGATGACTCCACGGGGTTAAGCGATGAATTTCATTTTACGGAGCTGGCGCCGTTTCTACCGTTTCCTACGGACGATTTGCGTGACATTCATCGCCCGCGGAGTCTCTCCGGAGACTGTAAAGATCCGTGCCCGTTTCCCTCCGTGTCCTTTATTTTGATTTTCTCTACGCGCACGGAGAGAAAGAGATCCTGTGGATCCTGAATATCCTGCCGTGATTAACGCTGCCGTGGTGGTCACACCGGTGACCGACGCTCCACCACCAGTGAACTGATTTTACGTCTTTCTCGGATTCTTTGAAAAACTGATTTTATTCCCACGTCGCGTAACAATGTGGGTCGTTGGATTCGTTTCGACGTCAGCTACAATATTGTGAAGTCAAAAATATACAGGGTGAGGCAGCTGAGACTTACTGAAAATATCTTCGTTGTTTTTAGTAATACAACGAAGATATTTTCGGTGCAGGTCTTAGGTGCCTCAACCTGTATAAAAATAGGACTTGAAATTAATGCTACTTAGGGGCTACGAAATTAGATACAGAGTTAATGATTTCCTGATTGGATTCGTTTTGACATCAGCTACAATATTATGAAGTCAAAAATATACAGAGTGAGGCACCTAAGACTTGCACCAAAAATATCTTCGTTGTTTTTAGGGATACAAGAAAACACCGGAGATATTTTCGGTGTAATATTAAAAATAGGACTTGAAATTAATGCTACTTGGGGTCTCCGAAATTGGATACAGAGTTAATGATATCTATCGAAAATCTTATTTATCATCACTAGATCTTTATGCATTTATAGCAGAATTGGTCAAGATGTCAATATATGATTTCTCCTCTATTAAAATCATTACGGGAAGAAATAACATTTGATTTAGTTTCCATTTTTTGCATCCGATGCAGACAACTTTTATTTTGCATATAGCTCCGCAGTATAATCATCACCAATTATAATGGAAATGGTATGGCAGATTAGTAAAAGTAAAGACAAATATTAATAATACAACAAAGACAAGTGTTATATATTTTTGATAGGGAAACACGTGTTTTTGGGAATGAATAAATATATAATTTGTGGAAAAGTAGTGGACCAGGATCAGGTACCACTGATAAGACTCGGCAGAACTAGGTTGTAAATTGAAACTTGGACTGAATGAGTTTCAAAGTGACCTACTGGAGTCTACTAACTGGGCAGAACCGAGTTTTGGTTGGAATAAAATGTCTGACAGTCCGAAACTGAACCAACAGAGTTTAAAACCTTTTCCATGTTTAGCGAAGGCAACACTTTAACAATCGAAGAATCTATTCCCTTCGAAAGCGGCTATTCAGCTGCATTTGCATTTACAACTCAAATTTCCAAAGTTATGTAAATCTGAGACTAACGTAAACAAAAGTTGTACAAAAATTCAAGGTTAAACGACTTTCTATCCATTGACTAAAGCATTCAAAATGTTTTCTATTCTTTAATTCAATTTACATGGATGAACATTTGTCTAATAATAATTTTAAAAAATCATAATTCTGAATATTTACATTTCACATTAGATGTCGTTAAAAATAATAAATCTTTATTTCAGTAATTTGAATTACTTTTAGAAATACTAACAAGGAGAACCCCCGCTCTGTCCCTCACGGATTTAGTTCAGACTTTACAGAGTTATAGATCTCGTTCCCCTGATTACGAAAATACCCCATTATAGGCGCAGACGCTCAATAGTTTTCGAGATATTTGCAATTAATGTTTCATTTTAACAGATTTTTAAAAAGCAAAAAATATTTGTTACGCTGGGAGAATTATATCAAGAACGGGGGTACAATTTATGACAAGTACAATGCTATTAATCAGATTTGCAACAGTGGGCTCTAGCAGCAGCCAGTCAATACAAAACAGACAGTAGTAATAGATCTAGTGTTTCTTCTATAAAATAATAAGTATCATTTTCAATTAGTCTTTTAGCGAATAAAAATATTTTATTTAAAATTTATTTAACATTGAAAATGCATTTTCTATGAAAAAAAACAATAAAAAATAATTTACCACGAAGGGATTCGAAGAACCCGGGCCTGCGGCGTAACAGTTCAGCTCGCTGCTGTCACGCCACACCACTGCTTGGTAAAAATCTGAACTAAACTGATATTTTACGGTTATGAAACTTTAATTGCAAATATTAGGTGAAATAAAAAGTTCTGAGGGTTTTCGCTTATATAAATAAAGCGAAAAGCGCTCAGAACGTTTTACTTCACCTAATATCTCGAAAACTATTGAGCGTCTGCGCCTATAATGGGGTATTTTCGTAATCAGGGGAACGAGATCTATAACTCTGTAAAGTCTGAACTAAATCCGTGAGGGACAGAGCGGGGGTTCTCCTTGTAAGCTTAATTGAAGATCTTGTTTCCTTCGAAAAATTGTTTAAATAGAAGTATGCAGTTTAACGAGTACAATTTTACTACAAAATGGACTTGTTCGACAACCTGTTCGTGCAAAGTAGTTTCATGTTGGACACCCACTATATGGAAGCTAGATCTCTATCTAATATGTATGCGCACAGGCTACAAAGGGCATTATGAAAGACCTGCTACGCCATAATCTCGATTCGCTTAAATTCGCTACAAGCGCGTATGTAACTAGATAAACAACCGAGAAAAATGATCATTATCAATCTTCGTGTATTCCTCTCTTCGAAACAGTTACGTCAACGTCAAATCAATGCTGCGCGCATCTTGCATATTGGGCACAGGCGGAAATAAAATGGACGTAAATCTGCAAAGCTACCAATAGAAATATTCCAATATAGCCAGACTCATGGCAAAATAAATGCATGCAATTTTTCAGCATTTGTATAACTAACATAGATCGATAGATCTTCAAAACGTGTATTTTTAATTTTCTTTAAGGGTTTCAAAATGCTCAAATAACAAAGGTTTAAAACGTGCCTGTTTTATTTGCTCTTGTAATTCCTACCAACTGCTATCTTTTTTTTGGAATAGCATATTCGTATCATTCGTGTCATCTTGTAAACCAATGCTTCTGATTGCTCAGAAAAATCAGGTAAAAAGTTGTAAAAAATAATTCAGTTTTAAGTCAGTATGAATAGGTACTTTATACAGTAACCGTGCTTTGGAGAAAACGTACGTTAAATATAAACTTTCTCTTTCTCCTACGAAATTCTAAACGACGAAGAATTTCTAATCACTATAACCGCAAGAAAATAGTATGTAGTGCAGGGGGTTAAGAGCGGCGGCACACACGCGCGCCGGAAGCCGCATAAATTTCGATTAGATAATCGGAAAGTCGCGTTCAGGGTTGCCGCACGGCCGCCTAAAATAACAGGACGAGGTTCGGAGTGAGACTCGGGTGATGCTCGGTTGAGGCGTAGCGAGGCAAGGCGAGGCGAAGCGTCACGTCTGTCGAGCCCGCAGGCTGAACTTGAGGAGAGACGAGATCCGCCTCTAACGAGGCTTCCGCAGCAAACGAGCCGGTGTGCTTGAAATTCATCGGCTCCGCCGATTCTGCGAGTATTATAAATAAACGTGAACGGCCGGGAACCCGGCCGAACGACAATTACGAATCGCCCGTTAATGGTGGCGGCTATTAAACTCCGTCATGCCGCGATTAATATTAATGCGCACGCGAAAACTTTTGTGGTACACGCCGCGCGTTAACTGTACCAACGCTGCCGGGCGGAGAACGGTTCGCGGGTAAAATTAATGGGGAATCTGGGTCATTTTACACCCTTCCACGGGCTCGTTTTCCCGTACAGCCCTTTCGCTAGCAACTGCACGGAAAGGGTGTGCGTCATAATGGGATTGTAACACTGCCCGTTCGATTCAAGAATAAAGCGAGCCACTAACTGGATAGCCCAGCGATTCCAGTTCACTATTGTACCGCCAGCTCGCGAAAGATTAACTCGCCAGGCTAAACAACTTATCCGCCTGTAATTAACGCCGGAAACTCTTCGCAATAACCGATTCCGAATGTTATAACTCTTTGCTCTCGGACTTATTTCAACTTGAAAATTAAATATTTCTTCCGACCTAGAATATTTCCGTTGTCTACGATCTTTTAAATTTTATGGTTATGGAATTGAAATAAAAGGTTCTAATAATATCAGACAAGGGGTGGGCTTGCACAAATGATAAATTACACGATAAATATTGTATCATAAAGGGAATTTTATTACAGAATTTTCAATCACTATGTTAAGCAAGAGCTCAGTAATTTTCTTTTTCGTACGACAATTTCTAAACAAGTTATTAGTGGACAGCGGATTTTTTGTATTCATGACACAAATGAGTAGGTGTATTCTAAAACAGCAAAGACATTAGACGAATTCAATGCTACTGTTATATTATCGTCAATCTATTAAACATTTCAAGAAAGAAATTACATTTTTATTTCAGTTTGTTGCTATTCAGGTGGAAAGTTTTTATTATGTCTTGGGTTAGTCACTTGCTATCGTTATTCAAACATTTTAAGCACGTGTATAATTAACATAGATCTACGAAAGACATATTTTAAATTTTCATTACGTGTTCAAATAAAAACGTTTTAAAAACTGTCTTTTTTCATATAATGCCTACTAATTGGAATTTTTCCAAAATCTTTCCTGCACGTCATTTATTCAATCAACGGTTCAAATTGTTCAGAAAAAGTCAAGCCTCTTGGACCATTTTCTGAAAAGTTTATTCTGGTTTAAAGAAGCGTTCGGATATGTTCGTGGGCCACCGGGTAGATAACTCGTCGCGTCGGATAAAGTTCAGTCCACAGATCACAGGGGCCGACCAGACGAGCCAATAATAAATTAACCGTCGTTTATTGAGAGAAACGAATCAGGTTTACTCGGGCATCGCACGCCGCCATGTCGTAGATAAAAGGTGCAACGGAAGACGCGGTAAGGGTAGCGAGAATGGTACGGGCGCGCGGCGACGATAGTGGTTGCCATAATTTAGCCAGCGAGTTTAATAAGGCATGTCGTAGCTCAAGCCTGCCGGGCGCAAAGTGTCAATATGTCTGAGCCGCTGAGTGATATACTTCCGGCGTTCTTCGTAAAATTGAAGAGTCTCCCAGGGGCGAAACCGTGCCGGGTCCATTCGACCCTCCCACGGCTCCGTCTTGACACCGAACTCTCCGCCAACGTATCGCCGATCAAAGTCACGAGGCTCGTTTTTTTTTGTCCCCCGCGGCACCATAGGATCGGGTTAACGACGCCTAAGTTCCTCGTCCTCGCGGAACTTTCAGGGAAATGGCGGGTAATTTTAGAATCGAGCTGCGAGCGCCATGACGCGACGTGATTTTGGAAATGCCCGGCGTTCGCTGCCGGGTTACAGCCACCTTTTCCGCGGATTATGCTGTTCCGCGAAGCCCTAGTTTCGGTAAGGGTGAACTTTCGAGGCGAACCTTCTATGGGAAATTTTCTTTATCTTACGAGTTTCAGGATGGCGATATTATCTAACGTTTCTAGGTCGTTTTCTGGGTTATTATGCGGGGTGTTCGGTTTTAATAGCTGTGGAGCCATCAATGATTTCACTCAAATTTCGACTTCAATATAAATCATTCATTAAGAAAATCCAAGTAATCTTTTATCCTAGTAATCCAAGTATTTTATTATATTATTTTTATCATTTTCATTCATATTTATTTGAATTTTCACTTTTCTATGTCTGCTAGTTTTCGTATAATTGAGCCTCAGTGGTTTTTATATACATTTTTTATAGAAGATATATGTGTGTGGAATATTGTTAGCTAAACTACAAATGTGCAAGTACCATACCAGTAATTATCACACAACGCAATATACAATACAATAGTTATTTTACAGTGAGGAAGTTTATTATAATTATAATATACGATTTTAATATAAAAAGAAAGTTTGCTTAACTTTTAATTGCCCGCATATAGTACTTACAATTTCAAAACATTAAATTTAGAGTTTCAAGCTTAAACAAAGGTGCCGTCTACGCTGGAAAATACCTATTTTGCGTTGAAGTAGTTATTTTATTGAATAAAAATTTATTTATGTTGGAGTCTTATAGAGTTCTGTGTAAACAGTTATGTAGAAAATGGAGTGCGAGTAACTAAAAATTAATATTCGAGTCTCACTAGTCTCCCATTCATAAAATTAGTTTGAAAATGTAGTATTAAAATGATGAATTGGCGAATAATTAATATAATGGCCAGATAAATAATTCATAACACAAGATTAAAATAAAATTATTTACAGTAAATAATAAATTGATAATAGGACGCATAAAAAATAAATCAAACTGACGGAGGAAGAGGGATGAATCAAGATCAATACTTATTTACATTTCGGATTATGTTACATTATAGCACGAAAACAATATAAACAGATTTTTTAAATGTAAAACAGGTTGTCGTAATTAATTTTTCACTGCTTAATTCTGTTGGATATTCAAAAGTTTTGTACAGGGAACAGGATAAAACGAGAACCTGAAAAATCGTATCTGAAGTACATACATACACGTGTCCGACAGTCCAATTAAATTAATTATATTTAGTAGCTCTGCAGAAATGTTACAAAATTACGAATTAATTAAATTGTATGTCACCGGACTTCTTAACCGTTTAAATTACGTGTTTGCACGAATAATAATGACGGAATTATCGTGTACCATTGTAATTCATCAGAAAATTGCTCGGGAATTTACTGTACTAAATTTTCCGTTTCATCCGTTGCGCTTGCAATTTTTCTTCCGAAAGAGAAAATTGGTGTAATTACTTTCCAAATGAAGTTCCAGGAAACTTCTTTACAACTTTTTAAAAGTATTAAAGCACTGAAGCACTTGATCGAATAAAACCTACATTATGAGAGATGAATTTTTTAATTCAAATAATTTGCATATAATTCCGATGAATTTACGATAATTGATCGTTGCTGCGATCTTTATAACAAGCACTACAAATGTTATATAATTTTTTATAAGCAGAATTTTAAGAACATTAAAAAATGCCTTGATATCAAGAAATTAGTTTGTAAAAGAAACTGATATTTTATAGGCACATAGCAAATAGATATTTATTATTAGACTTTGGATCTTTACGCAAAATAAAAATTGCTTGCATCAATTTCAAGGGAAAGGAACCACTTTAAGACTTTCTTCCTCTGATTAATATAAATATAACCCCACTTCTTAATTTTTTCAAACATTTCACTATGGAAAACTGTAATCAGTCAATTTTTTCTAAATGCATACAATCCACAGTCTATTTATTACTCTAAATACAAGTGTGTTAGCAATCTTTATCATTATGCAAGATAAACATCTTCTACCTGAATTGCAACAAACTGGGATGACAGAAATTTATATTCTAAATTCTTCTAATGTTTTTACTGTTTTAAACGGCGCCTACTCATTTTTGTCACAATCGCGTAAAATCCGCTGTCCAGTTATCATTTTGTGCCTGAAGCACAAGCACACACGCGCCATCTTCACGACTGAACAAAAGCGCACGAAATAAAATTCTGTGCGAGCATTCCGAAAGGATTATTCGAACAGAATATTCCATTTTCGCGTAATCGATTTTTTTGCCAAAGGTGTACAGCCGCTTGATAAGATTTATCGTGTTTAATAACGGTTTCAAGTCGTTCCTTTCGCAGTGGTGCGCCTTTCGCCGTTTTCCGCGGGCGTAATTGCAAGCTACAATATTGCATCCTTAAATTTAATCAGGCCATCTGTTAAGCCGCACAAAATGGCGCACAGGGGCACCAGCGGCAGCGTAGACAAAATCAACCGATTCGCGAAATGGCACTCGAGAGCCCTCTGGGAAAGAAGGAAACTCTCGCGCGGTAGCAAACAGGGAAAGAGTGAGAGAGAGAGGGGAGGGAGGACGGGAAAAAAGGCGAAAGGGAAAACGCGTGCGATAATTAAACAAATATTGGATTTCCGTGTAAACCAGCCGAACCATGAATCTATATAGACATAAATTTCAAATAAACGCGCCGCATCCCTGTTCGTATTTCTGGCGCGTTTCCGAAAACAATGAGCCTCGCAGCTGGGCTGATGCGTGCATATACCGGGCGTTCCTTCGAACAAAGACTGTTCTGTCAGCAGTCAGCCTCAATTTTGGTTGTATTACGTCCGACGAAGTTGCAAGGTGGAAAGGCCGACCTGCAACGAACGGTAAGCTGCCAACGAGGGCGTAAAGGATGAGGCCCGAACTAAATACAAAGAGGATACAGCCCCGACAACAATTCCCATGGAAAATTGGTAACCCGTTTCCGGAGTTGAATTCCAGCCGGATTTCTTCGCCACCGGTGCCTCGTAATGCCACGCATTGTTTCCTGTTGTTGCAATTGCCATCGTTATTTAGCATTATGTAATGCGTTCCCAGCCGGGTCTTTTCAATTTCCTTATGCAAAGCAGGCGACAAGCGATTTTCCGTCGAAACTTCGTAACGTGCTCTAGCTCCTTTTTTCGCTGACTTCGACTCAACGGGATTTGCTCCCATCGAGATAATGCTACGAATTATCCCTCGGGAATCTTACGCGAGTTTACATTTTTATTGATTTTAAATGGTTCGTACAGATATAGCATGGATTAAAATGGAAACGTCTATAGCTCTATATAAAAGCTGCTCTTCATTTTTTGAAATTGTGATAGGGAATGGTAGGCTTACCTAATAGAATATTTGTTCTTCACAGATTTACTCTATGAAAACATATTTGATTGATACATGTACAATGAAGAGACATACGTGTAGAATTATTTGATAATTAAATTATACAAGAATTACTAAGTTAGATATCAACATACTTAAAATATAAAAGCTGCTCTCCACATTTTGGAATTGTAATAGGTAGACTCCGGATGTTTATGCGAAATAAAAAGTTTGTGCATCAATTGCAAGATGCTTGAGCTAAATTTATATTCTTCATTAATAATTTCAATGTGATGAAAATAATATATGAATACTCTCAAAATCTTTTAATGTGAAAACTAATGACCAAGTTATCCTTATATTATAAAACTATAGTTTGGAAATTATTTCCAATAAAAATTGATAGGTAAAATTGTCCACCTGAATTGCAACAAACCGTAATGACATAGAAATTTATTTTCTTTCTTAATATGTTCAATATTAATATTGAAATATTTTTAATTCGTCTAATGTTTTTAATGTTTTATATTACACCTACTCTTCTTTGTCAGAAATGCATACAATCCGCTGTCTAATGATTAGATTATGACTTTGTCCTTATGACAAACGTGAGTAGATCAAATTAAAAAATTTAAACTGCTGTTGTATTATTTTCGACTTACTAGAATTAGATTGTAGACTGTTTAGACTATAGTCTGTTATAAAAATTTGTCCTGGTAGAACATCAGTTTTATTATGCAGAATTTTGAGTCTAGCTGAGAAAATATATGGCTCCTATGTGCACACAACATTCTCTGATGATGTAAATGGCCATTTGCTTCCCTCCAGCCTAATATCTCAAGATGTTACACGAAGTATCCCTACATATTCTATGATAGACATTTTCAGAATTTAGTAATCTACGATATTTACAGTAGATTACAATGCAGAGGTTAGCTTGCCACTAATATTCATATTTTAAATTAATATAATATTAAGAATTATATTAAATTACTCTTCTTACTGTATAAAGAGGAAAAGATACACCACATATTTGCCTGGTTTTAATATATTAAAACATATATGATTTTTATATCATAAATTAATTTACATAATGGCAAGCTTAGTATCTACATACATCTGCATTTATGCCAAATCTAACAAGTACATTATAAATAGTAGACTGCGGATTTTATGGACTTATGACAAAAATGAGGAGATGTAATTTAAAATATCAAAAATATAAGGAAAATTTAAACATACCATTATATTCTTTTCAACCTAGTAAACATGATTGGGAAGAAAATAAATTTCTATTTCACCCCAGTTTGTTACAATTCAGGTAAGAAATTTTTATTTTGCATAAAGATCCGCAGTCTAATTATCAGATTGTACATTTTTATGTAAGTTAAAATTAATATACATAATTTATATGCAGTGAGATCAAACAAAAATATATTACTTATGCCAACGATTTTAATGTATGCTCTAATGTATGTTGCAATGTATGTTTGTGTAAAAATTGAGAAACATATCGTTATCGTCATTTGTTTATTGATTATGCTTTCGTCTCCATGGCATCTTGTACGCATTTGTTGCCCCGTATTAAAGTTTATTATAAGTTATTGTATTCCCTCGAATATATAGTTTACATATGTCTCTCATTAATGTTTCACATAAATGCATACAAAAAAGTAACAAAAAGGTAATGCAAAAGTAAGAAATAGACAGAGGATCGTTATGTAACACGCAAATCGTCTGCATCTGTTACAAAAAACAAGAAATAACATATTCATCTTCATAAATTCTTTTAATTACTTCTCAATTCTGAATTTTACTCATTTTCGTCACAAATTCAGTACAATTTCAAAGACTGGTTTATCGCATCATTGTCCCGAAAATTTAAACAATGGTACTAAATCACACATTATCGAATTTCGTGTTATCTCATCGCGGTTTTCAAACAAAAAAAAAAGATAAAATGCAACGAGACACGAGGGACAGCGAAATGTTAAACAGATCCTCGTCTTCCTGTGCAAAATCAAATAAAATAAAAGCGCGTTCGTTTCGTATGAAGTCGTTTCGCAGTGTCGTTAGATCGCGAGACGCGTACGGCTCTTAATGAAATTCGTGATGCGCCGCGGTAATTTTTGCGCCATTCATTGCGCACACTTTGATGCACCTAAGAGGATAAGACACAGAAAACGTTTCTCCGGAACACGGGGAACAATAGCGCATCGTTTGTCTGATGAAAATTACAGAGCGATGCGCCCGAAAGAAATTGCATCGCGCTGCTCTGGATGTACGAGCTAAGGCCAAGCTTTCTCATAAATGAACAGCTGCATCGGTTCGGTTAAATACGGCGCTTTGAAGTTTCGAACAAACAAAAAAAATGAGGAACGGACGCGCAGGCGAAATTAAATCTAGAAAAAGTGACGGCAAAAAGTTCATAAAAAATGCTTCGGTGCAACGTCATCCGGATGCACTTTCTCCGAATGCGCTCGATAACGTCGCTTCCTCTTTTCCTGCACAATTAACGGCGACGACAATTCAATATGAATACGTGTGCAGGCGATTTTTCTAAAAGAACATTATTGCGATGATTGGAATGCGGATTTATCATTCTGCTAAGAAGACACATATTATTCACTTAATAATTGCTATTATTTTAATAGGAATTGCAAATTTAACTCTTTTAGATACACTTAAGGAGCGTGATACATTGGTATCCTACACGTATATTTTTAATTTCATTGATTCAATTTAAACTTACACGGACTTAAGCCACTTTAAAAATAAACGCCTCATTTGTTCCAGCCGTAAACATATTATTATGGTACTGTATTTTGGCTGGACGATTGTTGCCTGAATAGGGAAGTAGACGTTCATTCAAGAATCGCGGTGCCACGCGAAATTCTACTCATTTGCACAGTTCAGTCACGGGTCGACTTGCCCGCAGAATATTCCGCGGTCGACGAGGTCTTGTTTATGCTTAATATTTTCATTAAAATTTATAACGCGCGACTTCGCCGCGCCACCTAGTATGTTTAAAATAGATGCGTGACGCATAAAAACTTTCGACACTTTGTGTGGAGTTCGAAGGGGACGCGATGTGCATCGCCAATTTAAATTAACCAGGAAAATGGAAAAAAGGGGGCCGAGTTCTTGTAAACTTTGCCGAAGAAGCGGCAGCCATCGTGGGAGCTAGTCTTGAGTAATAAATACGATTTATGAATATATAAATTTCGAAAGTATGTTGCAATTGATTATTTGTAAGAGCCACGAATTTGTACACCTAACATATATACTAAATCTAGAATGTTGAAATTGTTGTTAAAAATTATTTGTAAAGGAAACACTTCAATATTTTCTTCCTTTAATTAATATAAATATATCCCCACTTCTCAATTCTTTCAATCATTTCACTATTAAAAACTGTAATCAGTCAATTTGTTCTAAATGCATACAATCCACAGTCTATTTATTATTTTACATGTGCGTTAGCAATCTTTACCTTTATGCAAGATTAAAATGTTGCACCTGAATTGCAACAAACTGGAATGACAGAAATTTATTTTCATTCTTGTCTTATCCATCCATTTTAAATTACGAGCTACTCATATCAAGTCGAATACATTCTACATTTAAAAAAATGGAAGCATCATTTAATTATGGGGTCTATGATAACACTTGGTAATAGATTAACATGTTCTGACAGTTCACTTAAAAACAGTCAAATTAATTTTATGCACTTCGTTGTTCAAAGTCATAGTAGAATGCACAATTTTCGGAGAATCTGTGACTTTCTTCTGTTAAACTGTTTTAATAATTCAAAATTGGGTACGTTGCATTTAATAAATCTTTCGAACAAGGAAGGTAAGCAACGAAACAAATGCTGGTGGCGAACGTGTTAAAAATGAGAAATTTTCAATCTGGAGTCAACGGAGGAAAGCAGAAAGAGTCTTATTGCTGTTCATTTGAGAGGGAGAGAGAAAAAAGATGGAGGAAGCAAAGAGGAAGGTGTCAAGAGCAAATGCAAGTGAGGGAAGATAAGGAGTAGTGAGGGTGCAGTTGAAAAGTGATAGACTATTAGGCGAGAAAACACGTGGAAGGTAAGAAGAAAGCAGAGGAGCGAGGAGAAATAGGGAGCTAATCGATACGACCTGTTCACGGACGGGAACGGGTCAGAGTGAACGAACCTGCTCGACCCTGCAAAATATTATTACCCGCCCCAATGAATCCGACCAGTTTCCGACATTGCATAAGCCGTCATCGACAAGCGGGCAGACGAGCGCAGGGTAGATAGCCGGAGAAATGGTTAGATGAATAGATAAAGGGACAGGCAGATACACGTGCGCGTGTAGATTAATACGCAAACCAATGCCGGACCCCGGGTCTCAGTTACTCTGTCAATCTGTGGCCTATTATGCTGCCGGGAGTTTCATTCAGGATCTTATGGCAGTCACCTGCAGTCACCACGTCGAGCACGAATGTTGTTTTCGGCGATCACTGTCCCAAACATTTTATTCAAGTCCCATTCTACAAGATGAAAATATTGTTCAAGCAGTCGATGGAATTATAATGTGTTAATAAACGAACCAACGAATCGTGAATTTAACGTAACATACTATATGCAACGCAAAAAATGATGAAATGACTGACAAATGTTGAAACAAACGCTCTTTTATGCACACTTATTTGATTATTTCACACAATACATTTCATTCATTTTTTATTCATCTTGTTCCCTTTTTATTAGTTTTTATCAAATATTCATTTATGACAGAAATGGATTAGCTAAATATAAAATTGTAAAGACATTAGAATAATTGAATGTTGTATCCGAGCTATTAAATTTATTAAAAGAGGAAATACATCTTCGTTTAACTTCTGTTTCTGACAGTTCGCTTGCACAATTTTATTTTGAAGATCACAATCTATTTATCATATAATTCTTGGAGGATTTAATTATTAGAGGATTTTCTCTGCATTTACAAGACAAACGAGTGGATCCAGTTTAAAACGGTAGAATCATCAGAGAAATTAAAGATCACTGAGTCTATCAAGATGGATCACTATTTATTCTCTTATTCTCACAATTGATCTAATATAATAACGAGACTGCAGATTTTATGCATTTATGACAAAAATGGATACATATAATTTCAAGCAGTGGACCTGTTAAAAACATTTAAGGACATCAATGCATTAGTATCAGCTTAATAGGATAATTAAAAGAAGAATACAATTTTTATTTGGCCCCTGTATCCTGCAATCAATGCAAACATTTTTTATTTTGCATAAAGATCGGCGGTCTAATAATAACCAATAATACTGAAATAATAATTCGGCGTATTTACGTTCGTATTTTCAAAGTGTCAAATATTTAATCCGCACACTGGGTGTCAAAAATGTCGTCCAACCTTGAAAGGGGTTCCCCAAGACATTTTAAGTAACTCTTTCCTTTGCGAAAATGTTTTCCGTCGATTTATTGAGGAATTATTAACGAAAAACGCGTTCCAATCAGAGCTTGAATCAGAGTTCCTTGAAATGTCCCAAGGAACCTGTAGAATTTCTCCAAAATTTTTGAGACACCCTGTATATCGGCGAGAATATTTTGAAATTGTTGAACCTTCGTAACAATTGCCTGTTTTTTTTGTAGCGCAACATGTTTACCGGAAATAGATAAGCAGGACAACGGGAAATATGTCGGATAGAATATTTAATAGAAAAGCCGGAGCTACGAAAGCTTCTTGGCTTGATGCCTCGCTTGAAGACTGAGTCGAAGGCAGTGTAGCCGTGTTCCAGGTTTAATACGATCCTACAGGAAAGTCCCCGAGAGACTTTCATTAGGGGAATTTACAGGAGGCTGCAAAAGCTGCTACTCGCCTCTCTTATTCCCCACTTCTACTAAATCACTCGCCGTAAATGTCGTGGAATTTATTACGCGCTTTGCGCGGACGTGCCAGTTATAACGACGGCGGCACATTTTTTTTTAATAAATTCATCCGGAATTTGTAACAACCTGCGACCGGTTTTTATTTATTAAACATTCTGGATGGCCAGGATTCACTCCGTCCCTGATCTGTGTTCTTTAATCCTCATTATTCCTTGTTTACATAATGGGATAGAATCGGGTAGACCACCCTTACAGTTAAAAAATATCGAATTTCATTAAATTTTCTCACTGTTTTTGGCACGTAGAACATTATGTAAGAAGCAATTGTGTCAGACATTCTGTATAAACCAGGTTTTGTTGCGTTAATTATTTAATCAATCCGAATTTTTCACTTCAGAAGCTCCAAACCCTTCACAGTAATATGGCGGTCAGCAATCGATGTTCTTGAAAGTAAAGTTTTGAAATATATTAAATAGCTTCGCCATTTTGTAGTATTTTGACTTTAACAAAAATTGTAACGTGAAGCTGCAAGTTACATTTTTATCCCTCAAAAAGAAACATTTTTTCAGTTAGTAGTTTTCTCTAAAGTTTGGAAAAAATTACTTATGTTTGTGTGCCTCGGAGTGGTTTCATCCCTTAATTTGTATATTGTTATCCAATTGACATCAGGCCAGTAGTATCCTTGAATCAGTCGTTTAATGAATATTCAACACATATTTACGTGTAAAATAATTTGAAAATTACATTACACAACAATTATTAAGTAAGATAGCAACATATTAATATATAAAAGCTGTCCTTCATATTTTATAATTGCAATAGAGAAAATACAGGGTGTCCCAAAATTACCTTAGTTTAATGAAATGGGAGGTTCCCCAGATCATTTGAAGCGACATTTTCCTTTGCAAAAATGTTATCCGCGGCTTTGTTTAGGAGTTATTAACGAAAAACACGGACCAATGAGAGCGCGACCTAGACGCGAGTTGGCACAGTCGGCCAATAAACAGTTGGCGCGCCGGGCCGACTGTGCTAACTCGCGTCTAGGTCGCGCTCTGATTGGTCCGTGTTTTTCGTTAATAACTCCTAAACAAAGTCGCGGATAACATTTTTGCAAAGGAAAATGTCGCTTCAAATGATCTCGGGAACCTCCCATTTCATTAAACTAAGGTAATTTTTGGACACCCTGTAGTAGACTTACCCAAGAAAATATTTATTCTTCACAGATTTATTTTACAAAAACGGATGACCAAGTTATCCTTACCATATATGAAGTGCTTATATCTAACACAGATATGTATAAAAATACTCTTATTTTATTCACATTCATTGTGCAATACACGTTTCGTCTTTCGTTCCAATATGAAATTGAAATGCAACATTTCCTCCCGGAGCAGTGCACATGGTCGAGCAACGCTGTCTTACACTCACCGAATAAATTACAATAGTTCCACGATATTATTCCGCGATAGTTGCGAAGGATGTCACCTTCACCTGTTGATTACATTTCTTGTTTTTATACGCGGTGGGTCGCGCGATGATAATGTTAACGAGAGCATTCATTCCGACCACGGCAGATACGTGTCCTAATTGTTCAACTACTTAATACGCACACGTCAAGACCAATTAGCGGCTGTCCGTGTTTTTAATACGGTTTTTAACACTCCGAGTGCCACGGTGTTCACGTTACCGTGACATATTGAATTTTCTGCAAGAGCAAAGATATAACCCCTTCACTATTATGAAATCCGATACTGCGAGATAAAGGAACACATCATTGAGATCATTTAGCGATATCTTCATAAAATTCCAGTCCGTCGGTTTTTCTAACCATATGTTTAAAATATTTCATCCATCTCGTAATTCGAGATTCCCAGAAAGATTTCGTTCCATTTCGAAAACCACGTTTAGCAGATATTACTTTCACCATTTATTGTACTATTTCACTTCCTTTGTTATCTTTCAATCTATTGTTACCTGTAAATGTAGTTTCTATTTTCCTTTGTTATCTTTCTATCCGTTGCCATCTTCTTTGTAATTTTTAAATGTAGTTTCTTTTCCACTGTTATCTTTCTATCCATGTAGCCTTCCTTGTAGCTTCAAAATGTAATTTCTATAAAATTCCTGGTTTCTTGAAATATTTATATCTATTCATATACATGAATAAAAATACACAATGCATTGTGTATGTACAGAGTGAGTCATTAAGAACTAACATGTAAATCAATGTACAGAATATGTCAAATTATTACATAATACAAATTAATTTACCAAAATGATTGATCGAAGCAGTACATTATCACAGAATTTCCCACGATCAAACTGGAAAATTTCAATTTTGCACACAGATCCGCAGTCTACTCGTGTTTTCACAAGAGGATGGAAATGATCGGAGGCACTCTATGAATACAAGGCAGTGCCAAGGGCCTGCATGGCCGATGACACGGTCCTGCTCCGCAAAATTTGTCGTTCGCACACGAATAGCGTTTACTATCGATTCAAACCTGTCACCGGAACTAATATGTCGTCGAGAAAATTTCACGCGGTGTGACACTCGCTTGGATTGGTAATCATTTTCTCCGGAGCTGTTGACCCTGAACACGAGTATGCTCGAAAAATCAGTTGGCCCTGACGCTTATAAGGGGACAGGGAGGGGGTTTTCGAGCGAGGCCAACGTATGAGAATAGAAGTATTAAAAAAAAAGTAGTGAGAGAAGAAGTGAGAAGAAGGGAAGCATGCTTCCTGTATGCGCATCCTCCTCCCAGTCGCCTAGGGGCTCTCTCGTCGCGAATATATAGACAAGCCTGCACGATTTCTCGAGTGGGCCACCTATCGAAATACACAGTCGTTCCGCACCCCCTTTTACACGCTGCGACATGGAGTGGTCTCTCTAAGAAAGGGTTGAAAGTATTCTTTGAAGCCTTTGCCGAGCGTAGCACGAAACATCCCAGCTGGGCGGACTTATGGGGTCATTCGGCTAGGGTGAATCGGAATGCACGAATTGTTGCTCTCTGCGACGTTATTATACGGACTCCTTAATCAATTCGAAATGGAGATTTCGTTAATGTTCGATTATTCTTCAGAATATATCGAAATATTTGAAAACTGATGAGTCAACTTTTTGTATAGAAATTTATTGTATATTATATTGTATAGAAATTGTTGTATAGTAATGTAAGAAGCTTACCCTTTACTGGATATTATCTCAACAATTTTTAAAAATGACAATTATTCAGGTTCAAAGTTTCAGCTCTGCATAACGCGCAGAAAGATTTATTAAGAAATTAAAGACAATTTAAGTCGCCATTGTTTCATAGTACCCATGTTTGTATAATTTATATTTTTACCTTGACTGTGTCAAAATAATTCAAAACTTAAAATTACAAATGTGCAATTTTCCACTACAAATTCGAATTCATAATATTACTTTTGCATTTTGATTTACTAATATTATAAAGTTCTGAATATTATAAACCTGTATTTTATTGCAAGTGATTCCTGTCCCAGAAGTTTTGATTACGTTCATAATACAAAATATACGCATGTGGTACGGAACTTTATTGAAATTTTGATTTTATTGAGTTGTGGAAGTTGAGGGATGCTATAAATGCGCGAACTTCTACAGACAGGTTATATCATAGTTATGTCCACACTCATTCAGCACGTTTGACCACTTGTGTTCGACGATACCCGGTCTCTGATAGCTGGACCGCGGAACTTTATACATTTGTAGCGCATAGAAACTTAGGAATTTCATTGTTTAATTGAATTGAATGCTGCTTCGTTTTATTTTCATCATGGTGACATTTTCGAAAGTGTAGTATTTGTTTAAAAGTCATAATTTCTTGATGTGCTTTTAACTTTTAAAGATATTGTACATTGTAAACTCATAAATATTTTATTATATTTAAAACACGTATCATTTTCCATTAATTGGAATGATTGAAGAAAGAAACAAATTGCTACGTGGCTCTAGTTTTATTGCATAATTATTTTGCATAAAAATCCACAGTCTAGTGATAACTACACGTTGAATAACAACGTAAGTGTATTTCTTCGGATATTTATGGACTGGAGCACACATCAGGGTCAAAAGAATTGAAACAGAGGAAGGTATAAATAATGTATAAGCAAACAATTATCTTTTGTATTTAACAAAGTTCAAATTTTATATTTCGTTTGAGAAAATATCAGTTCATGTGGTATTTTTATAGACAGAAATGCTACCTCCAGGAAATTCTTTGAAAACTGTTCTCATGGAACAGATATTTTAGAACCTGTATAATAAAGGTTCCAAGAAAACAATTTATTCAGAACGTTTACTGGGGAAGCTTCCCTGGGAGAGACACAAACAATCTTGGAGCTCTGAATTATTTACATAAGTATTACAAACTTTGTAATATTACGAGCTCCGAATTATTTACATACATATTACAAAGAAATAATACATTCAGAATATTCATTCAACTGTTACAGTTGCTTAATATTGTTATAGTATTATCCATTAACACTAAACGTTAAGATGTTATCATTATCGTAAGGCCACATATGGTAGTCGGATTTAATACTCTGTGGATTTAGGGATTAATGGCGTTTAGGATTTAAAGCAATGATTAAGAACCCTTTAATATTGATCACTAAAATACGTACCCCTGCTGTAGAAAAATGTTTCAACCCCCTCGCATGTACGTTTCTTTTTTAAAATACGTATTTCGACTTTATCATGCAACTATTTCTGAGCAACGAATGGGGGTTAAGAAATGATTAAAGACGAAGAAGTTCTAATAGTATTGATAGTAATGATAGTATGACAGTATTTAAAATTCTGTTACATAATTCTCGACCTATTAAAACTACCAAAAACTGAAAATAAATAAAAATTTAATTCCAGCTGGTAACAGTTGAGCCAACAAATTTTTATTTTGCACGAAGATCCGCATAGCCACGAAGACAATGATACGGCGAGGGGTTAAGAGAGCTCTTTCGATTCCTGCCAAGTCTTCAGCAGCGAACCTTTCGATTCCCAAGGCTACTTCGCGAGCGTGCTCAAAACCCGGAAGACGCCCTTAAAATCAATTACTGGATCCGTCGTGCGGGAGCATCGAGCAATCGGCAGAATACAATCGATAATCCCCGAATTTCTCCCGTGGGAAGGTATTCGTTGGAAAATGTCGCGTCTCGTCCAGCGTGGTCTGATCAGCTCGTGGCTCGTTTCGTTGTACAGAGGTTTATGCAGTCGGTCGTGGCGGTCGAAACGCGGCTGCGTCTCCGGCGGATTTTCTCGTAAAAACCACCCTTAAAGGCGGGTAGTCGTGGCATTAACGAAATGTCGCTGAGAATGGGGAGAGCCGCGGCGCAACGGCCTCGCCTCGGTTTAATGTCAATCCTCAAATGTCACGTAACCGTCCGCAACGGTGTCCTTATCGTTTCGACTCTCCGGAGACTCCTGGCAGTAACGTTTCGACACGGGCCGCGAGACGTGTCTCCCCTCTCTTCTTTCCCACCCGGTCGACGGTTTTGTTGCACGGCGCGTTATCCTTGTCCGACACAGCCGACACGTCCATTTTCTTTCAATGGCTCGTTATTCCGCCGAGCTGTACCGTTCCCGCTAATTGGATATGTATCGCCATTGTTGCCTTTCTCGCGCGAGCACCTTGGCTCTTTTCGACGGCGCGCGGCGTCACCGGTCCGTGGCGTCCTAGAAAATAATGCGATCTTTGTCCCGTTCGCCAACAGACCTCCTGTGCACGTCTAGGGCACCGCTTTAAGAATTCCCTGTTCGAATCCGGGCCGAAAATAACTGTTTCGAACCGGTATACACGGTGCCCCATTTTGATTTGTTGACATTTAAGGTGTGAGAGTTCACATTTTGTCTACCTTTTTTAATTTCTGGCCTGAATGTAACAAAGGATAATTTTTTCTTAAATAATACTGTCTAGAAAATAGTGCGATCTTTGTTCCGATCGCCAACAGACCTCCTGTGCACGTCTAGGGCACCGCTGTAAGAATTCTCTGTTCAAATCCGGGCCGAATATAACTGTTTCGAACCGGTATACACGGTGCCCCAGTTTGATTTGTTAAAATTTAAGGTGTGAGAGTTCACATTTTGTCTACCTTTTTTAATTACTGGGCTGAATGTAACAAAAGACAATTTTCTCTTAAATAATAATGTCTATTACAAATTTGTTGAACATTGAATGTAATCGCAGTTGTCTTGAATAATTTATTAAAAAGTTCCCAACCCTTGATTTTAAAGAGTTTTACGAAATTGCCGGTAGGTGAAGTGTTAATACCTTTAATTGGCTAATTTTGGTTATGAATAACTATTAAAATGGCGGAGCTATTGGCATATCGACGGAGGCTGTTATTGATAAAAATTTAAACGTCTGCAGTGAACAATTTTTTTTTCTGAAACTAGAAAATGTTATCTAAAGCGTAGTGTAGACAGAGTTGGTCAAAAATTTTATTTAAATAGAAATTTTTCCCAACTTTGAGTGTAGAATTTTTAAGAAATCGAATGATCAGTAGAAACGACAGCTTTCAATGGAGAGGTCGCGTTTTGAAAACTCAACTTTGATCATTTATCAAAAATATTTCGACATTAAATATTTGAAATATCGAATGAAGCTGACACTAAATTTTAGAGTATGTAAAACATTGGTTTATCACGGTAAAAGTAATAATATGTTCCACAGTTTTGGTGCAGAGGTATAAATGGTATAAATGATCCGTGTCTTGTCTCCCTCTTCTTGTCAATCTATCGGTTCTCACTTAGTTTCATCTACTAGCAGGTGATTACTGAGAAAGCACAAATCCTATTGATGGCTTGAACGTAATCCATTTAGCTAAGAAATACCCAGGAGAAGAATTTCTTGCTGCCAGAAGAGACAAGTGAGTTTTCAAGAACATCGGCTGAATGAACTAATTAAGAGGCAATGGTGTAATTTATCCGGCTCGCCTACCTCTGGTAATGGTTTCTCTCTTTCATTTTTCCGCTAAAGCTACTGGCTAATCGTCTGAGTACTCTATTGAGTGGCTTTACTACTCCAAATCACACTAACTAACTGGTGTTTGCCTAGTATTTAAGAAGCTCCGTTAACACCGATCTCCCCGGATGTTCTCGAGCTTCTGTTTCACTGCTGGAATTAATGTAAGATCCAATTGTTAAAATACAGAATGTTAAAGCTACAATTTTGTTCTCAAAAACCATATAAAATCGAAACATCTTATTTAAAAATACATGAATAGAAAAAACAAAACTCTTATTATAGTAATTATCTTATATAAGATTGTGTATAGTCAAATTAATATTGCACTCGTTGTTGACTAAAGTGAAATAACAATGCATACACAAAATATTATTTGAAATACACAGAAAAATATTTGGAGGATCTGGGATTCTGTTAATGTTTCTAAATATGTCATCACAAGAATACACATTGCATTTATTAAAATATTATTAGTGTCTTATACTTTGTGTAGAGAAAGTCAAATTAATATTGCATATAATTAGACTGTGGATCTTTATGCATTTGTGGCTTATGAAAATGTTCAAAAAAGGCTTGAATATAAAATTCAATAGAATTTTGTGCAAGTTTCATTTTTCTTTTATCTACAAAGGCTGTTACTTCCAAGGCTCGGTAGGCTCAGTGTTAAAAAATGATGTTTCGATGGCTCGCCGTTTTCTCAGGAAACGCGGGAGCCTCGGCTGGAAAGCACGTCAAAGATTTCCCAGGGCAACGGACGCGATCAACAATCGCCGCTAATCAAAGAGTGCATCTAGGGTTTAAAGAGGATTATGCAACCGCCAATGAGAATCGCTGGAAACGTGCATCGAGTCTGCGGCTCACCACGATGCAGGCTATTGCTGTCCCGTAGATAGCGACGGTAACTTGAATTTGAATACGCGTGTTCCCGGTGTGTCTGCAACGGCGCATAATCTTCGGCTGATGCTTGCAGCGCGGTGCATTCGCGGTGCATTCGCGGCGATTTCGTACGTGGACACGTCAGTACGGCGGTGCACAACTTTAAGCGTCCGCTATTTGGACACGTAAACGGCAGCCGGTATAATTCCAAAAATTTAATTATTAGGAATTGTCGTCTTACCTTCACGATTGTAACAACAATGGATTCCCGAGATTCTTTCGATTAAAATGAATCCAATTGGACTATTTCTATCGATTTCATTACCACGCAATTAAGACGTAGATTGCTCCATATTAAATCGGTAAAGTCAGTCCGATTTGCCTCGTGTTTGGACTCATTTTAATCAAAAGAATCTCGGGAATCCATTGTTGTTACAATCGTGAAGCTAAGACGACAATTCCTAATAATGAAATTTTCTTTATTCCATGTTTACTGTTTCCCAGACATTGCGTTCATAATTTACTGAAGTAGCTTCGCCGAGCTCAAGACACTGAGCGTTGTGAAAAGAGCGGGACTGGCCCGTGTAAATTTAACCGTGCAAATTTAACCGTGCACTGTTAATCGTATCGCGGTGGAAACGAGCGAAGGGAGTGGCGTCAGGACGCCGTGACACGGCACTGTCAACCTCTCCTGTCCGTGTGGATTACGTAGACGAATTGATTTCCCGGCCGCCGCTATTCAATGCTTTCTCGATTTCGTTTTGCACCCTTTGTCCCCGTTCGATTTGCTCGATCAAATTTATTTCAATCGGGGAAGAAGGCAGACCCGGCCGGCTGTCGCACCTGTAGCATTTATTCCTCTTGAATTGTTGCCCCGAGTCTTTTATGGAAATTTTTTTCGGCGACCCTCTTAGGTAATATGTTAGGCCGAAGTGAATGGAAAACGACGTTGCTGACTTCGGGGAGGTAATGGATGGGTATGGCGAACGATGGTTTGATAGTAATTAGAAGAGATCGGAGGGGACAGCTACCTTTCGTTTTTAAATTAACCCTTTGTGGACGAGTATCATTTTAAACATATTTTTGTCGTCATTTAATGCTTTGTATTGAGTTTTGCGATAATCTTGTTTCACAGGGAACGTATTAGATCATTTTAATTTTTAGTCATTTAATTAATTATGAAATTATTATTAATATTAATCATTCATTATTCATGTAAATCACTTCACTTTTTCCATTCGTTTATTGAAATAAAAATTTATTTTCTTTCTCAATATGTTTAATAGGTTGAAACTAATACAACGGTATTTTCAAATTCTATTAATATTTTTACTGTTTGAAATTTCACTTACTCATGTTTGTCATAAGTGCATAAAATCCGCTGTCTAATAATAATTATAATTAGCAACGTGAACAATGTACATGAACTACTTTAAGTACTGTAATCGTTCTGTAATTTTTCAAATTTAATCTTTATGCTGTGATTTGGACACTTCAATGAAAGTTGCAATATCATCCTTGGAATGATTAAATAACGTTTGTTTTACATATAAATACCAAACCGAGTTACGCCGTAACTGAAGTAAAGTCTGTATGCGTATGAGAATAATAAACCTAGGCGCAAGAGAATTTATTATTAAAGTGTAGGCTTACGTAAAAGGATAATCTTAACCTCAACCACAGGAAACATTGAGGGACCGATCAAGAATTCTCAAGCTATATACCCATGTGCATTATTTCTATATTGAATGTCAAAATTATTCAATTAAATTAAAAATTTGATTTATAATTATCACTAAAGTAGAATGTATATTTTTTGAGTGCAAGAACATACCTACAATATATGTAATTTAATGAAAAATTGAAAATAGGTATCCGGATATACCCAGCTATTGACATAGGGGTTAAAGCAATATCATAATCGGATTGATTTGGACTGTTAATTGCTTAATCGGACCCTTTATTGGGTTCTAAAAATTGGTAAACATTTGTAATTTGTCGTGGTGAGAGTGTATGAAGACCGTGCATCGGTTAGAATTTATTCGGTCATACCAAGGCGCAACATATTGAGATCTCGAACCGATACTTCCGGTTATATCTGCCCCCTGACTCTCGATATGTCAGCCAGAATCGGAGGTCCGTAAAATTATCGACAGTATCCGAGGAAATAAAGATGTCCCTCCAGGCGAGAGACGAAAGTTCGACTAAAAAGATCGCTCGGGTCTACGACGTCAGCGAAATGTTCGTAAAAGACGTTTTCACGGTGAATTGTGCTTTTACATGTAAAGTCTGACTCCCGGATGGATGCTGCAAGAACAAGTCCTACATTTTTGCGGCACTGCAGCGGACTCCCGACTAAGTGCACAGAAATGCGACTCTGAGATAAGCAATATTTCACCAAATTCTTCCACCTTTTACGACGTCCTTTTATTCTGACTAGCTGACACGAAAATAATACGCCCCTTTTATAGGTTTATTTTATAGTTAAGCGACGGGACTAGTTTTACAAGCATTATTTTACAGTTGTCGACGCCACACTAAATCTTGATGGTTTTCTCACGCTTTAGTTAGGCGCTCTCACTGTGCAGCACGAAGTCTGCTTACTGCTTTAAACAATTAAGTTTCAAATCATAAAATAAGACGATTTTTATAGAGATAGATTTATTTATTACTTCAACTAAATTAATGTATTATTTTAACTGAATTTAATAGGTCCAGTGGGTTAGAAATAATGTGACAACATTTTTTATTATTTGTGCTTCCTTTTTGCCTTGAAAGACATTTAATAGGAGGAAATTAATGTAACAATCTTTTTAAATTACACTTCCTCATTTTTATCACAAGTGCCTAAAATCTTCTGCCTATTTAATACTTATCGAAGTGTACAAGAACAGCATAAACCCCCGAAAAAGCTTGTTAACAGTTAACAGTGTTCATTATTAATGAAAATTAATTTTGATAAGGATCAGTAACAGCGTAATACATCTTCGAAGAGGTATAAGAGATTTGAAAAAATGTCCGAGCTGAGATCTTAAATTCATTAGTGAAAAATTACCACCTGGTACAATTTAAAGTTAGAATTGATTCATTAGTTCGAATTGTTTGAAATAATAAGTTTGAGTTGGAGTTACTTCCAGCTGTTTCAAAGTTCGAACTTTACTTGCAGCCCCAGTTCTCATAATCCATTTAAGAAAAATTCCCTGCGTTCAAGAGTCAGGTGAATCTTCAAAGTACCTCAGCTGAATGAAGTGATTAAAAAGCACGCTTCAATTTGTCTGACTCGTCCATCTCTCGCGATGGCTACATATAGTTATTTCTTTCGTTTGATTCAGTTTCACATTTAAATCGCAGTTAATGCATACGTATACTTACAACTACATCGGTGACGTCATTGAAAATTCTGTATTCATTGCTATATTTTGTTATTATATTACTACATTAGTTTACTTATTAGATTACTATATTATCTTATTACTGCCTTCATTACTGTATTGCTGCATTCTATACAAATTTTTTCTGCTACTCTCGAGTCAACCACCTTTTAAACAATGTTTTTATACATACATCTATACAGGGTGCCCCAAAATTCCTTCAACAGTCGGAAATGGGAGGTTCCTGAGATCATTTGAAGCAACATTTTCCTTTGCAAAAATGTTATCCGTGGCTTTGTTTAGGAGTTATTAACGAAAAACACGGACCAATCAGTGCGCGACCTAGACGCGAGCTGGCACTGTCGGCCAATAGACAGTTGGCGCACTGGGCCGACTGTGCCAGCTCGCGTCTAGGTCGCGCACTGATTGGTCCGTGTTTTTCGTTAATAACTCCTAAACAAAGCCACGGATAACATTTTTGCAAAGGAAAATGTTGCTTCAAATGATCTCAGGAACCTCCCATTTCCGGCTGTTGAAGGAATTTTGGGACACCCTGTATACTATAAAGGTATTTCATTCTGTGCAAGAGGAATGCTAACCATTTGGTTGAAACTTTGTATAAAATATCGATTAATCTATGAGATTCTATAACATTTGATACCGAAATGGCACAATTGCTAAATTATTATATTTTTACCGATTCAGAGAAACGAAATTATAATCACATTTCTGAATCTATTTCGACTTCCAAATCCTTTGAAAATTGAACAATTCAACCTTTAATGATATGCTTCAATAACATTTTACAGTACCATTTTCATTAAAATCCTATTATGAACATATTTGTTTCCGCAATACAGTATTGTGCATTACTGCTACATATTTCAAAAATATAATTCAGTCTCGTGAATAATAGTAGACAGTAATAATAATATAATATAGTAATAGTAGAAATCACAATTAACACAGGCGGTTCCATTTAATTTTATGGTGTATGTAAATGAAAATCTCCATGAGCATTGTGTGATTAATTTATTTCCAAAGTGGCGAAAATCGCTTTGATCTTAACAATTCATTTGTTGAATATGTCCGTTGTTTAAATTATATTTAAATAATTTAAGACTTTCTCTCGATGCTATTAAAATCATTATTGAAAGAGAAAAATTTCAGAATAGCTCCTGTTGAAATATACAGAACATTTTTATTTTGCATAAATATCTATAAGATTCGACACAAAAGAATCGAAAGACGTTCTTGCTAATAAATTCCATAAAAAACGAAGAGTAAAGTTTTAACACGACCGAAACATTCGATCGCGAACAGGAAAATAAAAAATTTCTTTTCACATTGTTGGGAGTGGGAAGGGAGGGAGGGAGGGGGTTGGGTGAAAGTAAATAACAGTTTCATGTATCGTAAATCTATTTTTGCCGAAAATCATATTCGCGTTAGACCGATACGCCGAGCAGGTGTTCAACGAGAAAATCGATCGGCGGCGTTACGGGTTCGAGCGATAAAACACGCATGTGCGTCAATCGGTGCCAAATTTAAGCTTCGCTTGAACCATAAGCCACGCCATCTAAATCCGTTTCAGCTACGCGCCGCGGTGTTTTGGTTGGTCGATTTCGGCCGATGTTTTGCGTTCGGCAAGTTCGACCGGCGTTCACCTAAGTGCGCACACACGGGCCCGCGCCGCCACAGTGTGGTATTCTCGCGACCGGGTGGGTCAAAATTATTGTGTCTAAGAAACATTCATCTATTCGACTTTTCACTGAAGAAAGTATAACATTCAATCTCATAACTAGACTGTGGATCTTTATGCATTTATATAAAAATTGAGTAGATGAATTCAAAATTGTTGTAAAATTTAAGAAATTGGTGATGTCAATATATGATCGTTCCTCTTTCGAAAGCATTAACGGAAAGAATAACATTTCTTGCAATCTATGCAGACAATTTTCATTTTGCATGAAAATCCGCAGTCTAATTTATAATATACAGGGTGAACATTATAAAGCGTTGAAAGTCCTCCATAATCTATTCAGTCTCTGATATATGAGAAATCATTGGATGGCACCGCAATTTTCGAAGTACTCTTTCGTGTTACTTTATGTGCTCTATCCTCCATAGACCCTGAAATTGAAAAATATTCCTTTATGCAGCTTCACGTTCTCCAGGTTTCATAAACTCTCCGAAAATCAGGTCATGTCATATCTCTTATCATCTTTTCTATTTCCGATACATGAAAAATTATTGGTTATCACAATTTTACCGAAACGTGTCACTTCACGTGCTCTATTCTCTGTGGACTCCAACCATACTCTTCGCATACCCTACACCTCCACAAACTTTCAGAAAATCGGTTCACCAATCATGTCTTCTACAATCTAGCTTATTTCTGACAAATTATTCGACGTTGTTACAATTTTTTAAGTAGATACTTCTTCGTGGTGGTTTATATAGGCTGTCCCGAAAATGATCCAAAACTTTCTCCTCAGCGAAAATGTTCTCCGCGGCTTGTCTAACCCTCAGCCGTCCCTCATTTCACAAACTAAATCTGTCCCCCTGTGTCCAATTGACACAGTGATAAAAAACCCGATAAAATAACAAGGTAAACAGTTATTTTTCGATGCTTTTTTATTCAAATTGATCAGTTAACATTCACATCTTAGGTTTTTCGGTTATGTGTTTCGCATTGAAAAAATAAGATCACACGAAGTTTCGGACAAATTTATCTGCAAATAACGGAACAGTTATTTCGGGAAAACTGTGTTAAATCGACATGAGGGATGGATGTGGGTTAACGAGTTATCAACGGAAAACTCGGACCAATCGGAACGCAGCTACAGCGGGCGGGCCCGCCTCGATGACGCGTTTCGCTGTAGTGATGCTCTAATTGGTCCGTTGTATTTCGTTAATAACTCCTAAACAAGGCCGCGGTGAACATTTTCGCAAAGGAGAAAGTGACTTGAAATGATCTCAGAAACCACCCCTTTCAAGGAAAATACATCAATGCGACTAAAGTCTGTAAAATGTTCGTCAGCATGATTTCTGTAAGGTTTTCTATGTATGTTCTATACATAATGCAAATCACGCCTCGTTAACGTAAAAATAGGATTTTTTAGGGCGATCGCGGCCTAGATTGATCTTCTATCTAGCGCTTTTGACTACTGAAAGATTCCATTTTTGCTTTATTGAGATATGAGAAGGCGCATCCTGCAACCTAGCAATCCTGGAAACGAAAGTGTACCCCGTTAATCAAATATATCTTCATCTGTTATACAGGGTGTCCCAAAATTCCTTCAACAGCCGGAAATGGGAGGTTCCTGAGATCATTTGAAGCAACATTTTCCTTTGGAAAAATGTTAACCGGGGCTTTGTTTAGGAGTTATTAACGAAAAACACGGACCAATCAGAGAGCTACCTAGACGCGAGTTGACACAGCCGGCCCGGCGCACAGTGTCACGAGCCATTGACAAAAATCGGAAAAGTCACTGCTTCATGTCGATTGAAAACTATGTTCATACTATGTCAAAATGTCCAAATAAATCATTTATTGAAAAAAAAAATTAAAAAATCCAGTAGGAAACTAATTACAAGCGAATCTGTAAACGAAAATTTGGAAGATGAAATAGTACATCAGTTCATAGCGTAACTTGTTTACGTTGTATTATGAACAAAAGACATTTGTAAGAAATAATCTTTTTAGAAAATGATGGGTAAGGGTTCGCTAATTATAATTTATCTTCAAAAATTTTGTAATACTTATGCACTATTTAATAATTAACCTGAAATGAAACCATTAAATTTTATTGGTTCCCCTAATCTTTAGTAGAGGATAAAAAAAAAAGGTTTCAAAACGTCTCGGCGATTTTTTTGCGTTGTATTAGTAAGATAGTATATTTTGATATTATGTAAATTTTAATTGCGAAATCTTGCGAAAAACAGAGTTATTTAACAAAATATGTAGTAAGAACTGGTCAGCAAGATTCAGATTATGAAGACGAGTAATGCAACTGCACCTCGTATGCTTTGTATGTACTCGTAAGCTTTGATTAAGTATTACTACTCATTTGTTTATAAAAGCGAATTATGATTAAAGAATGTTTAGACCAGAGCGAATAGTCCTACTTTTAGTCAGTTGCGGCAGGCATAGCAGACAAAGAGTGTATGTGTGTCGAGGAGGCGAATGTTATAGGAGTTTAAAACGAAGTTTCAGTTTCGGAAGAACTGAACTGAGAATTCATCTACTGAAAACCAGCAATAAAACAAAATTTTGTTTATAAATATCGTTTTACAATGTTTAAATAAATTACTATATTTATAATAGTATCATGTTGAGATTGCTTTCAATATAAATGAAAAAACCCACTTTGTTTCATGTCTCTATCATAAATAGAACAAAAGTTATTGAATTTTGTCCAAAAAACAGGCATTTCGTGACACTGTGCGGCGCGCCAACTGTCTATTGGCCGACTGTGTCAACTCGCGTCTAGGTAGCTCTCTGATTGGTCCGTGTTTTTCGTTAATAACTCCTAAACAAAGCCCCGGTTAACATTTTTCCAAAGGAAAATGTTGCTTCAAATGATCTCAGGAACCTCCCATTTCCGGCTGTTGAAGGAATTTTGGGACACCCTGTATACATATATTTAACCCTGCGTTCACTTATTTAAATAACCAAGAAACGGTTACGGGCCCAGCAGTTTCACGTGTCCCAATCTGTAGGATCAGCTGGAAAACCATTGGACGTGTGATCTCTGACCGGTTCGGTGTCCGAGGCCGAATGCTCGGAGCTGGCTATTTCGCGCCTGCGAGCTCACAACGTAGAATTCCGACGAGCGTGTTGCGGACTATGGGCACCGTGCGAGAGCTTGCCCCTGGAAATTCTGGCGTTCCAGCGGGGTCTGAAACTATCCTGGGACGCTCGATGCCTCCGCGATGTCCATGCGAACGTCACCTACGTCTTATGTAAATGCTCGTATAATATCCGCGCGGCTGTATTCATGCACGGGGGCCACATACACGCGAAGTTTCCGATACAACCGGGGCTGCTGAATATTCAGCCGGGAATCCGGCGGACATTTGAAAATAGATATTTCTCGGGAACGAAACTTAATGTCTCTTTAACAACGCTGCGGAACGGCTATCCGCTGCCCCCTGGTACGGATAGGACCGTTCGAGTTTCGCAATACGGCGACGCATGTGTTACATTTGACACGGAAAATTGGAAGCTCCCAGCTTGCTTGTAGAACTGCACTTTTCCGGAAGGGAACCGTGCGCCGAGTGTAGAAGAACTCGACACGGAAATGAAATTTTTAGTTTCTTCGATTCGGACCGAGTCGCGTTATCACTAAACCTAGCGAGCACTAAAAGCGATTAAAATGTTCTTACAAAAATGACAAGGCTCTACTTATTGGGGTCGCAAGAAAGTAATTTCGGTATTTTAAGGTGAAATAAAACCAAATTTTTCTATTCAAGCAATGAACTTTGATCAATGGAATATTTTCCATTTTGTTCGACGATCTTTTGTTGTCTTTCTCGTCGCCTCATAATTCCGCGTTCATAAAACTTCAAAATTTTCCCAAAATTGGGTTCTATTTCACCTTAAAATACCGAAATTATTTTCCTTTAATTTTAACACAGTAGTATAATATTATACAAATAACTTAATACATTCTTTTAACAAATATTTGAGTAATATTTATGATCTTTAGTTTGAAGCTGTTTTAAATTAAGAGCCTTGTGAAGTTTACAACTTTTCAGTATTTTAAACTCATGGGAAAAAATACAGCGGTAAAATGTACATCCGCAGTAATGGGTACATTTACCATATATCCGGAAATGTTACATTATAAATACAGTCTCTTACTAATACAATCGCAACGTCGTTCTACACCAACTCTAAAAAATATTGAACAGCAATAATTTCGTTAAAAAAAATAGTACAACAATAAATTTGGACTCGTATCAAAAAGTTTGAATCCTCTATTTTCTTGATCCATCGTTTGTTTTTTCCCCAGAAAAATTTTGCATGATACCAGGCGAAAAATTGAGGAACAACGTCTCTTAAAACTAATAAATTTGACGACTGAAGTTTCGCTTTTGCAATGCGACTTGTTAAATTTCAACTGCTACGTCATTACAAAAAAATGCGGTGCGTTACTTGCACTTAATAATCACAAGGTGAGAGGGTTGATAGGGACTCGGGGTGTTGCATTGAGCAATGAAAACGGGAAGAGGCAACAACAGTGGATTTGCGCGGAGGCCTCGGTAAATCAAGAAGAACGTACGGTCGGTTTCTGATTAAACGGAGGAAAAAAAGGCGTGGTGTATGAAGAGTTACCCACACGTGCACCATGGGAGAACTCAATTCCGAGGATTAACGATTCATAGTCCTTCCGAGGGCGCAATCGCTTTATTACGATACTATTCTTTTACCGAGATGTGGTCGGAAGCGAAATGAAGAGATATTAAAGCTGAAAGAAACATGAGGATAGATAATTCCTCGGCCGGCGAGAAGAAACTCGATGAAAAGATCGTGGTGCAAGATTAAACGGCACCGACGATGTTCCCAGCCGGTGTAATAATCGGCTTCCTCTATCACGTATCGTGTATTGATAACAGTAACACCGAAAGTCAAGAAGATTCATTTCAGCCACCGAAGAATGGTCCAACCCTGAAGAGACAAATGGGGAATTGAAGTGTACGAAGCACAACGGTTTCCTAACAATTGGAAAGAAACTTTCGTCGTAATGTGGCAATCGGAATAAGAGGAAACGAAGACAAATAGCTGTTCTTCTAAATGTTTGTATATTTCTATCTCTCCTTTCCTCATTCCTTCTTTTCTTGTAAATTGCTTCGAAGCAGTCGTAGAAGAGGAAAAGTGTTCACAATGATCGTCTGGAGAATTACACAAAGTTAAATTATTATTAGAGACTGCTGATTTTATACGTTTAGAGTGAAAATGTTTATGATAAACATTGTCATGAACATATTTTCATATTTTAAAATGTTTCTTTAAGATTTGAAGGCTAGTTATACCTGTGCTGTGTTAAACCGTGTTCCAAGATTACTTCATCTCCCAGATGATGGATGTGGGCAAAGTGCTATAGTCTGTTGAGAAGTCGCAATACCATCAAGCTAAAGTGAATCTAGAGAGAAAACGGAATTCGTCGCCGCATCTCATTCTGTATAAATATTTATAGAAACTGTAACTCTAACTTTTTAATGAAAAATGAAGAATATTAGTCACAATAGTTAACGTGTTCTTTTTTCTCCACCCTGTACATAACTATTCGATACTAATTTTTCAAATTAGACAAAAATTAAAGTTCCTATTAGGACAATATCATAGTAAAAGAGGTAGCAGGAAAATTTTCTGCGACTTCTTTCGCTATCATATTCTCCTACTACGAAGTTCATTCAATTTTAGGAGCTTTCGAAAATTTTACGACAATTTTCGACCGTCTGGCTTATCGTTGAGTTGCACTACTGAATTTCGTGCCAAATCCTTCGATATCATGTTCTCCTAATACAAAACTCAATTTTCGAGATTTTCGAAAATTTTCGCGAAAATTGTGTTTTATATTAGGAGCACATGATAGCCAAGGAGATGGCACAAAATTCAGTAGTATAACCCAACGACAAGTCAGACTGTCAAAAATTTGCGAAAATCTCGAAAAGAGATTTCAGTTCTATATTAGGAGCACATGATAGCAATGGAGGTGGCATGAAAATTCAGTAGTATAACTCAACGACAAGTCTGATGTTCAGGAAAAATTAGTGGTTCAATAAATAAATACATAAATATGCTTTTCTATTACATTGTATTTATTGATTCATTGTAGATTCATACACAAAATGTTTGCATTGTACATGTACATAACGCTATCCACCATTATGAATTATCTTGCGACGTGAGTTGTGGGCACCAGATACTCCGTTATCTTGGAACACTGCATCCTATGCGTAGTGTAGAGTGGGGAGACAAGTCTTAAAATGGCGACTCTGCCCGCAACAACGGCTGCCTGTTGTCCACGTGTAGAGCTTGCGCGCCGGTCCACGTCGGCGGCGAAGAAAAGAGGGGGCTCGAAATGTTTATCGAAGTTATTCCGGGGACCGAACGAACCGGCTAACGTAAGCAAACTTCACCATGAAAGGGCAGCAAAAGCTGATTATGCCTTCTGGCTTTACATCCCGCACCGCGTCGCGTCGCGCCGGCCGTTTCGTCGCGCCTGCTAATTACATTTTTTCATTAGTCGCCATAAGGAATGAGAAAAACGAATCAACGCACTGTTTGAGCTCGCCGAAGAATGTCTTTTCATGGACGGGACGAATTATAACGGGAAGTACAAATGGGGATTATTGACTCGTGGGACAAAGTGTTTTTAATTGTACTCGATTGCTCGGGATTTCTACGAGTCACAAGCTGATTGTGGAATTTCTGTGTTCCTCCGTAGATCCAACTTACTGGTAATTCGATAGAAATGAAACCTTCAATTACGTCTAATAGAAACTTAATTTTACTCTTCTTTCGATGAAGACGATTGTGGGATTAATTAAAGAGATAATGGCTGATTTGTGCGACAGTTGATTGTGATGTAACTAACTATAAACCTTTATTATTGATCGACGTTTAGTTAGAGCGATTTGCATGTTTCGTTAGTTTCATTTCATTATAAAATTGGTAATGAGTGAAAGAAATAAAACTTAATTTCTCAGAAATTGCATGTGGCAGTCGTCACGTTATAGAACAATTTGCACGTTTAACAAAACAATAAAGAAATTTAGACCACAAGCCTATTTAAACCTTATCTTGACTCGTTCCTTCATTGTTTGCAAGTCTGTTTCCTATTCGTGACGAGGAACCATTAAACTAATCTCCCTTATAAATTAATTTCCCCTTTTTACAGTTTTGTTTCGTCTAAAATTCAATATAAACTGTTCTACACCGTATTCAATCATTTATTTTGGTCATCGATATTAGATCTTGTATAAAATATTTATTTAAAAATATTCATCTTTTAAGAGAAAATTACAGTGTACAAAATAATGGTAAAGTATGAGTGTCACATGAATGCTTAATAAACAATGAAACATTTGAGCACACTTTAAGAAATAATAATGGGTTACATTTTTTATGTAACAAATTATGTATTACTGTTTTTCATTATTTATTCTATGTACATACTACATTAACGTATAATTTATCAATTTTCCTGAACATATTTTTTCAGATAATTTCTATATTCTATTACTGTTTCTGTTGTTGCCAATGTAACATTTCTTCGTTCAATTAAGTCACCAAAAATTGCATAATTGAATGGCCATTTTAAAATTCTAAATCAAAATGGACCGGGGCTCTAAGAAGAAAATTGTATTAACAATCGTGCAACTCGACGCTGTTTTCAACAATTCCTGAAAGATAAAAGTCTCGAATATGAAGAGGCTGGGCAGACATCCTTCTGCGATTGATAATGATGAAGCAAGAGCTACTATCAAAGCAGATCCTCGATCCTCGAAGACCGTCTCGAGAGGTTGTAGAAGAAGCGAAAAGTTGATCGTACAACAAAGAGCCTGCAAAGAACCGCAATTATTTTTGCACCGAGCCAATAAATTTTCAGGTAACTTCGAAACGAGCGGTTGAATTCGATTTGATATCTAGCGCTTAGGAAACTGTGGAGGACGTTATCTCGTCGACTGCACGACGACAGTTGCGCGCCCGGAATGGTCCCGCGTGGTGCACCACGGGAACGAGCCCGATGGTTCGCTTTTATAAAGCATTCTGCCAAATTAATGCGGAGATATCAACTTTCGAAGTTTTCGAGTGCCGGAAATGCAACCGGGTTGCCGAGCGAAGAGAAACAGCGGCCGCGGAAGAGGATGGCGGGTGCGCGGCGGGGGTGGTTTTCTCCACCAATGTTCGAACTCGGAAAGTTTGTATCTCCACATTAATTTGATGGAACGTCGCACGAAAATCAGGTCATTGAATTTCATCTTGAATAGCCGGCGACGACGCTGCGTAACAGCGCAGCTCGCTTCTGGATACGAGAAAAAGCCCGCTAACGATGTTTAAACGACCCTCTACAGAAAACGTGATATTTCGAGCAATCGCATTATCCATCTTACAGGCCATTTGACCCTGTTACACCACTGGGAATCTCCGAATTGCCCGCGATACACTCAAACCTCCACTATACAAATTAACCTTAAATACTGTTAAAGCTAACGCTCCCAGTAGGCAGGCTACAGTAATGTCTCAATATATGTGCACGGTATTTCAGAAAAGATTTTCAATACTCGGGGTAGTTTCGTGAAATGTTTTTCAACGTGTTTGTAACATTTTTCTGGGTAAAACGAGCCCAAACATGACATACTTGTGCACGATATTTGAGAAAATATTATTTGATTAGTATTGTTTATAACTAGACTGCGGATCCATATGCAGAATAAAAATTGTCGGCATCAATTAAAAGACAAGTAGGAATTTGTTCCTCTCTTCAATAGATTTATTAAATTGTAAGAAATGTATCGACACTAAAATTCTTGTAATTTTTTAATGTTTGGAATTACATCAACTCATTTTTGCCATGAATGCATAAAATCCGCAGTTTATTTATAATAATATATACAAGCACACATCGATTAACTCTCACCTCGAGTATTTGAGTAACTATTTCCAATTTGATTGAACCATTTTCTATATTTTTGTTGATTAATGCCGAAATTATTGTAACCTTCTATTTTTGCAAATTGATGATTACAATGATAATTACACACTTATTGATTGTAGTGAGAAAATTTTAGACATTCATATAATGTTTATCCAGAGAGATTTTGTTGAAAATTAAATCGGAAGAACATTGCGCTTCACGAACACAGCAGTCAATAGAGAGAGCGTTGAATCGAATGGAATCTTTATTGCGTATTCGTTATAAAAATCGATTTTTCATTGGTAATCTAATTCGTCCAATAAAGTAGAAACTGCAGAACGAATTATTGATATCCCGACAAAAATATCTGTATATTTCACAGTGATTGTGTTACGCTATAGAGGGAGCAACACGAGAATTATAAAGAGTGAGATGCAATTTACTATTCTGTCGTTAATTTACGGATTTTATCTCTTTTTTTGCTGCAATGTTACATAAATTCAATATCGATTAACAGTTTGAACGCTTTATAAATTACATTCTCACTGCAAACTCAATAAACTTTTTAATAGTTATCCTCAAAAATATAAAAATATTCTTTATACGAAAAATTTAGTAATAAATGGATTTTATGTAATTATAAACATTGATCTGGATTTACTCAAAAATTAGTAGATCAGATACAAGACAGTAAAAACATTTAACGAAATTAAAAATTAATTTATTTTCAACTCACTCAAATTATTTCAAGAAGAAATAAATGTCTATGTAGCTTCTTTCAACTAATGCAGGCAATTTTTATTTTGCATAAAAATCTGCAGTCGAGTAATTATAGCTTAGATAACGACTTATTGGTTTTATTCGATCGGAATAGGATATTGAGAGAGAGAGAGATAAAGTATTTTCAATAACTTCAGGGGAATCTAACTTGAATAAGTTCCTTTGCCGTTTTGCACAGTGGATATGGACACAGTACAGATTCATTTCATTTCGGCGAATACATGAGACAGTTCGGCAATTCGCCAAGTCACGTATATGTATACAGTAGATATACCAGTAAGCGTTTAGTACGGTAAGCTTCATACCAATACACACATTGATCCAGATTATGTGATATGGAAGATATAGATTCAATTTCGATTCATGCTACTAATTGCATACAAATATTGTTCTGTTTATGTTTTCGATATGGATTAATATTTGTTTATATATTGGACAGGTCTATTAAAACATAACAATAACATACGGTGTAGAATATACGAAAAGCTTCATATTGAAATGAAGAGCAATCGAATGAATTGAATGAAAATATCAACCACAGCAAGTCAACACAATAAATAAACTTGGATTTCTGCAGTTCCCTTCTTGACGTTTTTCTTCGTTTGTATATTTTATATATTATTATATATTGTATATTTTTCAAGAATATCCATTGAAAGTCTCAAAAATCAAAATTAAATGAAAATTTTAGAGCATCTTTTATACAGCGTCGTACTACTAATAATTGAAAACAATACTAATAATTAGACTGCGGATCTTTATGTATTTACAGTAAAATTGAGTATATGAAATTCAAAATTGTTGAAATATTTTAAAAATTGGAGATGTCAATATATGATTTCTCTATTAAAATCATTAAGGGAAGAACTACCATTCTATTTGGTTTCTATTCCTTGGAATCAGTGCAGACAATTTTTATTTTGCATAAAGATCCGCAGTCTACTAATAATACTAAGAATAATTGATAGTAATACTGATAATACTATTAATAATTGATAATAATATACTAATAGTGATTAAAATAACAGATTGCAGTAAACATCAAATTAAATTCCTGAATTAAAAATTAAAATCCCAACGTGTTAACATACAATATAACTTATACAGAAATTTCTAATATTATCCCCTAATAAATAATATCAAATTCTTCTATAAATATTTATTGTAAAATATTTTAATGAAATGTATATTTTAATTCAGAATAGACGTCTTTTTAGTTGACTCGATGATTTCACTAGCTGTTTCAATTCGTCATATTCGCTGTATTTGATTCTATTTAGTTGCTATATCAGATGAATGCGGTCGGCACGATTCATACGAGCAGTTCTCATATTTGGAGCAGCCGCGTACTCGGGAACAGGATATCCGATTAAAGTTACGAAATATACGCACGGGCACCTACGGGCGGTGTGAGCTTCGTCTGATCGATACCCACGTTTCTCGATATAACGCAAACATTACGCGTTCCTAAACCGTGACATTAATTCCACTGAGAGGACATGTATTAACCCTGCAAGTTTGCCGCGCAAGGGATGTTTAACTACTACATTAACTACTACAGCTATAATATAATTAAATTAAGGACTTTATGCATTCATAGCCTACTTTCATCTCCTATGCATCTGTTTTGAAGAATAAATGTTTACAAAAAATTATGTCCACAAAGATTAATTTGTGTGTCTATTTTAAAATGTTTAAACAGACTCAACTCTCACATTGTAATTTAAAATTCTTCGATAAAAATTGCAATAATTAATATATGGTAAATAGTTTATGGAATTTAGAAGACATTCAACACACCGGTTTCTAAAGAAGTATATGCATAGTTTCAAGTTCGAAAAATCGTTCTCCATCGAATCGACAGGACTTTTAATTAAAATCCTTGGAGGGTCAAAATACAGCAACATTTACTAAAGAGAGAATTAATGAAACGTTCTACATTCTGCGCTATTCTATGACGCTTTAATTAAATAGCTTCTACTACGGAACGGAATCAGACATTTTACTAAAATTCTGTTTCTAGTCGAAGTTAAGTATTGCGCAAATCGTCCCCGGGAAATTAATATTACTGGAAACATATTTCACCCCCTTTATTTCACATTTCGAACGGGAACTCTGGACCAAGTGGTTTCATTAAAATATTACATTCATTAAATTAATTCAATGCCATGTACTTTCGGCTGTATTGTCTGAAATTCTTACACAATGCCTTCTGACAAGACATACGAGCGGCTTTATATTAAAGGGGAGCTGTTATAGCTTCGAAAACATCAATTATAGCTAGTGCTACCCTCAGACTAGTTTCTGCTTATCTGTATTTTAACGCTATAACTAAAGTATTTTAATATCGTTATTAATTAGTGATTAGTAATCTATTGTAATGTGAGTATGCTAAATAATTATTTGTTGTTTGTGCAGCATAAAAAGTTGTGCAAATTAAACATTTTCCTTAGTAATTTTAATATATTGAAAATAATGTACTGGTCTTAAATTCTTTGAATTTTTCTACGGGTTTAAATTGCATCTTCACATTCTTGTCATAAGTGCATAAAATGCACATTCTAGTTACCAATTAAATGGTTTCATATTTCATCCTTCGAAGGATATAGATTAAATTAAGAACGGTTTTATTAATGCATTAATATTATAAAGTACATGTGTAATGCAACTAAATACGCAATTTTATTATTGCACATTGGTTGATATAATTCTTTTCACAACGAATTATTTATTCGTGTATCTTCAAGTTAATACAGATGATTAATATGATATTAATATCTTTAAACAAATACGTAAACAAGTTCAACTTTTGAACTAAACGTGAATAATGAATGTCCAGTAGATCGAAAAGGTAATTTGCTGGTCGAGTTACCTACATAATACGCTTATAATCACCCGTACATTTTTTCATACTTTTTAATTATCTTTAATCCCTTTGTAGCGGAATACATTACCCAGCGGTAGTACCAATTAAATTGCACAAAAGCAATTACAAAGAGAGCTATTTTAAAACCACGACCGCATTACACGGCGAAACACATGATAATAGGAATAGTTTTTGTTGCTTGGAACCCGTATTACTTTTGTTTATTGTTATATCTTCGTGGGAAACCTCGTATGAACTTTTTTGAAGTTGCGACTGGAACACCGAGTTGACGTAACGCAGAGATACTTTAATTTGTATTTTAATTATATAATTATAAAATGCAGAACATCTTCCTCCAATAAGAATTATGAGGAATACAGAATCATTATAATTGCCAATACTACTGCAAATTAAACTAAAATGTTATTACAAGTTGATAATATTCTTATTTTAAACAATAGCAAACTCTTGTATTAATACGTAATATATGGGATTACGAACAATATTATGTTTGTGAATGGTAAAAATGTACTAAACATTTAATTTACATACATGTGTTCCATACTATCATGTTATAAACTCCATCTAACTGAGGAACGATAATATAATATAAATAAAATCATTTTGATAATGAAAAAACTTTACAATAATTTTTAAGAGAACGATTGAGCTTTTCGAGGATAATTGAGCATTTGTGAAATGTTGCAAACTACACAATCCTTGCACATTAATATTTCACGATAAATCAGGAATAATATTAAAATGAAATACGATAATACGATCGAACCATGATACCACAGTAATCGGTACACTTACCCTACTCACCCCACCGAGAATAAAGTTTCCGCAATCCGATTTACCATCATTCGACAAACAAGCGTTGTCGAAGAGAAAGGGTCTGGGAAAGATGGAAGAAAAGGGATTCCCGCACGTTTAGTCGGTGTACCGGGCACACGTGTATCTGGCGCCCGCCATGATTGAAGCGAGCGATGATATCATCTGCGCGACACAGCGACACAGGGAATTCCGCTCTTCTCTATCTCTTTTTTTGCGGCACGGCGGCGGAAAAATAAATTCCCATTGGCCGGTTGGTCGGTTGACTCGTTCCTCATATCTGCCTCGAAAATACGTGTTCGCGCGTTACCCGGCGTGGGAAAAAAACCTGTCGAAACGGCGTATCCGTCCCGATACCGAGCGAATTTAGTTTTCTTTGGTGCCGCGCGATGAATTTCGAATCGAAACCGCGCTGACGTTCGATCTCGCTTTCAGATCGGCAGATAAACCCGCGCCCCGCAAAGTGAGGGATTCCTTTCATCTTTTCCGACTATTCAGAATTTAAATACCGGTAGTTATCGCGCATGTTTTTTCACAGATTTTTATTCGCGACCGGCGATAGAGAAATTTGACCCAGTGTCACCAGCAGTGTAGCCAGACGGTGCGGCTCAAGCAGCTCAAGCGGCCCCTTACGTCTCCGTCCCTCGCCTAGATGCATGCCTCCGCTATCCCCACTCTTACCACTACCGCTGGCGCGACCGAGTCGGTAGCATGCTACCGCTCTCATTCTAGCACTCGGTCGCGCCAGCGGTAGCGGTAAGAGTGGGGATAGCGGAGGCATGCATCTAGGCGAGGGACGGAGACGTAAGGGGCCTGCGAGCCGCTTGAGCCGCACCGTCTGGCTACACTGGTCACCAGCAGGGATGCCAGATGCGAGTCTCGCCGCCGCGAGTCTCGCCAGGCCCCTTACGTCTCCGTCCCTCGCCGGCTCCCACAGGCGGAAGAGAGGGGGGGGATAGCGGAGGCACCATCTAGGCGAGGGACGGAGACGTAAGGGGCCTGGCGAGACTCGCATCTGGGCCGATCTGGCTTCCCTGGTCACCAGGTCTGAGGTTTTCTCCGGAACTCTGTTGGCGCAATTCCGCTTGCGGCTGTTTTGGAATCGAACTACCTTTTTTGGCACATTGTGGTTTTATATGTGTGTATGCAATATAAATGTAAAGGAAGTTTCGGATGATAGAATAATCAAACTTGTGGTACATTTGTTTAACACGTTCACTGTCACATCAGTGTCCATCAGAGTGTATCGTAATTAAGAACAGAAAAAGCAAGATTTATTATAGTATTTATTAGACAGCGGTTCTTTATGGAATATAAAAATTTTCTACGCGAGTTGTAACAATCTGGAACGAAATAGAAATTTGTTTTCTTTCTTAATATGTTTAATCGGTTGCAAATAATATACAGCAAAGTCGCGTTATTTTGCAAACGGCTGTGTTCTGCACGGAGAAATATCGTGCAGGGACACTATTTTTTAATAACCGAGTCTACCGCGCCAAAAGTACAAATGTCAGTTTATTTTTAACATTATACAATTTACTAATGAAATGTTCTATTACAATGAACAATTTAGTTGTACTTTATATGAATCTGTTTCTACAGAAATATTCAGTTTCAGTAGCATTGTATTTATTATTTGTAATTTTCATAAGTTATCTTATAGATATCAGAATGAGGGAAAAATTTGTTATCGCCATTCTTTTTGACATCGACATCATCATCATGTTATTAATTTTCGTTGCATATTGTACAGAGTTTGGTATTGTTATAATTTTCCAGGTTTGTTTCTTTTATTCACATATGTGTTGCATATTTCTTTGTATGATTATTATTAGACGAACTTTAGACGAATTTAATGCTACTGTTATATTATTTTCAATCTATTAAACTTGAGTTGACTTTTCAAACTATTAAAAATCAGTTTGTTGCTATTCGGGTAGAAAGTTTTTATTTTGCATAATGTTTTTGCTGTTTTAAATTACACCTACACATTTTCGTCAAAAAGGCATAAAATCCGTAGTTTAATTATTATATTCTCTTGATAAAGTTTGATTTCCTTGAGGAACTCGAGTGCGGGTTCGTTTTGTTAATTAGAAAAGCACGAAGACCGGCAGCTTCATTATCAGATTGCGCCAATTTGGATGTATTTTCGACCCAGTTTCGTGTAAATAATACGTACGTTGTTATTACACGAACAGAACATAGATACATGAAATATTATATTTATAAACAATGTACACACTAGATCGTGTTCTAAAGCAACCCCTGGCAGCGTTTCGCTCTTGCACAATGTTATAGAAACTAAGTGTAAACTTGTAATATGCATCTATTCTGTGGTACAGGTAACGTAGTAATAATACTCGGACCACGTTATTCAATAAACCAAATATTGCATATATATATACATCAATACAACAAGCGTCGTGCACAATGCCGCAAGCGAAACAACGCATCTCATTGAAATAGCAGTATCCAACTGTACGAAGCTATGAAAAAAGCAGACAAAAGCTGTGAAAAAAATACGGAGTACCTTCTGTTAACAGAAGCAGTAAAGCAAATATGACAGCCAGATAAAGCTACGATTGTCTCTATTATAATCTGTGAGTAAAGCGTCAGGCTTGGATTGCGGATTTTACGCATTTGTGACGAAGATGTGATAAAAACTTTCATGGAACTTTTACCAACATATTCGTAACGTTCCTCTTATTAAAATTGGAACCTCGATTATCCGTAGTAATTAGTGAAACACGAGTAGACACCGGATTTTATGCATTTGTCACAAAAATGAGTAGATGTAATTTAAAACAGCAAATGCACTAGACGAATTTAAGATTGCACTGTTATATTATTTTCAATCTATTAAACATTTTAAGATTAGAAATTACATGTTTATTTCAGCCCAGTTTGTGGCTATTCAGGTAGAAAAAGTTTTTATTTTGCATAAAGTTCCCCAGTTTAATAACAATCATACAAAGAAACATGCATTGAATACATACAGTGGGTGTACAAAGTATTCGTACCTTTTAAAAACAAACAACTTTTTTATAATTGTACCAAACGACCTGATTTTTTATAATCAATTAGAAGCATTGGTTTACGAAATGATGTAAAAAAGATTTTCCAAAAATTATAATTTACAAGGTTACATGCAAAAATAAAAAAGGCATTTTTTAAATCTTTTTTATTTGAGCCCTTAATGACAATTTTAAATATTTGTTTTCTAGATCTATGTTAGTTATACACATGCTGAAAATTTCATCGCAATTGGTTGAAATTGGTTCTCGTCCGTTTCGTAAACACAGCAGCTGTAAATGTTGAACGAGTAATTTTATCATTTGTTCGATATTAAAGTCGCCCGCAGCTAGAGGAGTTTTCCATATTATGCAGTAAGCCAGTTAAATAAGCCAGTCCGGTAACTGACAACGGACATTAGCAAACCGTAGCACGTCGATTGTTACGGGACTTGAAAATGTTTGACACACATTTCTTTGCCGCGGCCCATATTCACGCTGAAAAGATAAAACTACCCGTTCGCGCACGCCAAGTTGACAACCTATTCATCAGTAGCCAGCCAAATATAGGAAAAAGTGTTGATTATAAAAGTTTCAACTTGATCTGGACATGTACCAACGCGTTATATACCGAATCAGCAACGAGACAATTTTTATACAATTTATTTAAAGGGAATGGAAATTTTTTTTCAGGATTGGTTGCAATCATTCTTTGAAATCTACAAATTGTTCTACGCTTAAAGCATCGACATAAAAATTTATTTATTTAATGGAACACGGGCTAGAAAATCAAAATTGGTTGCAGCAATCATTCTTTGAAACCTGCAAATATTTTTACGCTTGAAGCATTGACATCGAAATTGTTTATTTAATGGAACTCGTGCTAGAAAATCAAGATTCGTTGCAACAATTATTCTTTGAAACCTTACAAATTCTTTTAAAACATCGACATAAATTGTGTTATTCAAAAATGTTCTCGTTACTACTGTCAGAAAAATTCATTAAATAATCTACAGTTGTGAAAACATTAAATGTCGCAGACGCGGTAAAAGCGCAGCAAAATCTGATGAAACGTTAACGATAGAAATTATTATTGGAGAACGAGGTTTTGAATCAGGACAGTGGTTCTACCGAGTAATACGAAAGTTCTACCGAGTAGTTCTATTTTTCATGAATCGGTAACACAAATATGAAAGACACCAGACGGCAATTAAGCCGTTCGAATTCCTAATTTCTTGAATCCAGTCGTTCCGACCGTAGCGAAATTAATTTAGAACAGTTGTAACTCGAGTCACCGGAAACTCTGGCTTGAATCGCAAATTTTCAAGTTCCTCTTAAAACCTCAAGCTGTTCTCCGCTCGAACACCGGAACGGAACTTATTTCGAGACGCACACGCCGCGCGCCGCGCGTCATTAGGCGAGGAAACTTCGCCTCGCATATGCTGCGTGGCCCCCAGAAATGTGTCGAAGTCATGATTGTATGCGCATTTTGAAAATGCGGAAGAGAGAGAGAGCCCGCCCTGCGGAAAAATGCAAATGAACGAGACGTATTTCGAATGTCTACGGTCGCGGTCGGAAGTAGAGAAACAATATAAAATTAGGAAATGCGAGTTCCTCAACCTGGTACACTGATTCTTCATTTGAAAAAAAAAAAACGATTTTCTATTTAATAAATTTTCTTTAACACTTTCAATGCGTTTTTGACGATCTAAAACTCGTCTCGATGCGAATTTTTATCTTTTTTTGTGAAATCTAAATACAGTATTATCTCTCTGGAAATCACTTTTATGAAATAAATCCATTTTTTTCTGAAAAATTTTGAGCGCAAATCAGTTGTCAGTTCCAGAACGGACTCGCGTTCCAGAACTGACTCGCATTAAACGATGCAGTTGTGAAATAAAGAGTTGGCCTACTGACTCGAAATTTTCAGAGAATCTCCAACACATGTCCTGCTGCCGCATAGACCAAAATTTTAAAAATCCATCAATTTTTCTAATTTTTTTGTCGTGCTAAAGCACTGGTACTTAACCGGTGTTCCGCGAAATATATGAAATATATTTAATAATATATTCATTTCTACGCGGAATGTTTTTGTGTGTTTTTTGGAGCATTAATTTTGGTGTTTCGCAATTTTTCACATAATCACAAGTGTTCCCTGACTTCAAAAAGGTTAAGAACCACTGTGCTAAAGGCTGAGCAATATTTAAAAATTCAACACATATAAATTCGCAGTCTAATTATTACTGTGTAGTATTTAGTTTCAAGTAAAAATTCAACATAACTAATCAAGATATTTTATTTCTTTTGGGTCAGACAGAATAACTACTTTAATACTAAACGAATGTAACACACCAATCTGCAACTAAATTGATGGTGACATTCACGACAAACAAATGTAAATCGAAAATTCGGAAACATTGGTAAGAGAACAAATTCGTGTAAGCATTGTAGCATAGGCGATCTATTCATGTCACCAAGCTCTCCTCCATTTAGGGAATAAGAAAGGTGGAAAGGTGTGTGCGTAATAGAACGGTCCGTGCGTCCCGTTTTCCTCGAATTTGAAACAACAGGGAAAATGAGAAAATTCCTATACATTGTGTCGGATACTGGTCCAGAAACTCCGATTGTTGATATGATTACCAGACAGATGCCCCGAGCGGCACTTTCGTTTCCTCGTTTCTTGTTGCCCGGATATCTTTGATCTTCTAAAGCGTTGCATCGAGCGACGCATCTCAAATGGAAGAGAACAATGCATTTAAATGGGACGATTCGGAGTGGAAGTCGTAGCTGGGTCGCGTGTACTCTCGTTCGAGCATTAGAGTCCGAAACAATCCCGGATAGTTTTCTCGCCTGCAGTGCTCGGGAGAAAAGTTTCTTTTTTTTTCTTTTTTTTTTTATTCTGGAAAGCCACTCAGAAATATTAATTCTCCAAACTCACGGTGAATTGCTGCACACAAGAATTGCATTGCCTCACGACGCTCGATGGAAAATAAGTTGGTTCAACACTCTGAAAATTCTTTCCCACTCTTCTTTTTTATTTTTATTTGATAGGTTTGAATTGTGTTAGCAACTGACGAGATTATTATTTGATTATGGATATTGATTGCGATTGTTAGACAGTGGATCTTTATGCATTTATGAAGAAATTGCTTGGGTGAAATATAAAATAGCAAAAGATTTTAAAAATTTCAGAATGTTGTAATGTTGCTGTTATTGTAACAAAATCGTTAAAGGATGGAATCAATTTTTATGTTATACCTGCTTCCCACAATCAATGCAAAACATTTTTATTTTGCATAAAGATCCGCAGTCTAGTGATTATATTATTTGATTATTATTTGCAATAATATAACCACTGTTGAAATTCTGACAGTATTTATCATTTTGTTTATACAGAGTATTTTCTCTTTTAATCATCTTCAAAAATGGAAAATAGTATAACAATATTCTTGAATTCTTTTAACCTTTATTTAGAATACACTTTTTTAATTTTTTTAAAAAATTGTATATTTATAGAGGTCGCATTAACATCGAGGTCATTAGCGACATCGTTAGAGTATTTTTTCAAGATTTATCAACAATATATTTGCCAAAAATGAATAATTTTACTACAACGTCTCGCTCGGTGATTGTTGTCTGGTTTTAAAGAAAAAATAAGCATATCAGATCGATAACGAGGTCAACGCAGAAACGGGGACATTTACCTAACGTCGCAGATGAGAGTTACGATCACTCTCGAGTTGTTCTATATAACTACTAACTACGAAGGTGTTAATTAACTGTCCATTGAAATGTTACACTTCGTGCAGTCCGCAAGCTGAAACCACTATCCTCCAATATGACTGTACAGTGCCATGCAAAAGTAAATCGAGTACAAGCTATGTATCAAGTTTTATTTGAAGAATTAAGTAACAAAAGTATCTAGGGGGAGACACGAGTCCTCGCCGAAGCGATATAATAAATAATAATAAAATACTAGAGAAAATGGAAAACGAATAAAATACACTTTTTACACATTTTAACACATTCATCTTAAAACTGAGCAGGCACAATTTAAAGCAGGAGAGAGATTAAAATAATTTCAGATCTCCAATGTACAAGTTCCGGCTTATTAAAGTGATTAAAAAATCAGCGACATTTCTATTTTACTCCCATTTATAAAAATGTCTAGGTTACGTAACCACAGTCAAGCAAAGGTCAGATTTAATCGAATTTGTATCGAACAAATTCAATTAGTTTATTGGCTAGAACACCCAAACCAGACCATGTATAGGCGACGAACAGGAAACCCATGGCGGATAGATTGTGAATAAATCGTTATTCATGAAACAGTTTCCTTTGAGCCCGTGACTAATAATCACTTTGCGCAACTTGGGATTCCCGTGGCGACAAGTGACGAGCACAGATTCAACAAATTGACGCTTCCGCCAAAAAACCCACGGATCCAGCAGATGTGGCTTTCGGTCGTTGCCACACGTTGTGTTCCCGGTGTTTAAACATCGTCCACGAAACTTCCTCTCCGAGATCCCAGCTCCGTTTTAAGATCGTTTGCCAGTTAACAGCACGGAGCACGAACGACGACGTCAGGCCAACACTGACGTGGCTTGTTACACAGGACATTCGACTGCAAATACAGTCTTCGTTCGATATACAGTGAAAACCACGAAAGTATCTGAACGCACTTTAAAACAGTATGACTTTTTTTATAATTGTACCAAACGACCTGATGTTTTGGAAGCAATTAGAAGCATTGGTTTACTAAATGATCTGCAGAAAGGATTTTCCAAAAATTGCAAAGGTTTAAGAGTGCAAAGGGTTAAACTAATTATTCTAAACTCTCAGAAAAATCGAAGTCCGTCCGATATTTCTTAGGTCGGAAAGAAAGTTCTTGCGGTTTTTATTATAAAATCAAAATAACAAAAACCGCAAGAACTTTCTTTCCGACCTAATAAAAAGGTTGTCGTTTAAAAAATGTCGGAATTGTCTGTGATTCACTGTAGGTATTTTCATGTTTCATACAAATGTCGATACGCCAGTTGTAGCACAACACGATCGACGCGCGGCCAACAGCAAGTTGTTTGTCCGAAGTTGTGCTAGATAAGTGAGCGACAACTTTTATGCGTGTCCTGGGCACCGCGATTTTTCGACTGTAAAAACGCTTAGCCGTCGCCGGGAGCGCCGCGCCGCTCGCAATTCGCCACCGAAATGTCGCGGAAACGTCGCAATTTGCAGTTGTGGAAACGTCGACTTCCAACAATCAGCATCGCGTCCCACGGGCACGATGGATATTCCTTGCGAGTCACCCGGACGCGATTTATTATACATTCTGCGAACAACGGTGATTACGAAATCGCGCGATAGAAACAGAGTTTCCCGGCGAACTGTGCTCTAGCTTACAATTAGAGCGAACCTCCCGTCAGGCCGCTTCTAATCCTCGGTGGACCAACACCGGTGCAGCTGGGAATTATTATTATCAATTAAATATTATTATTTAGTTTTAAATAATTATTTATTAAATGAATGTGAAAAGGTGAACATTTAAAAGTGTCCAGAATTAATTCCACTAGTGCAATGTTCAGAATGGCGACCTCGACAACAAATTTCAAAGTCACCAAAAACGATGACGAGAACCGACTTGCGCATAACACTGTCCAACAAATTCAAACATTTTTTTACCTTTCGATTTTCACGATGCGATTCTTATAGAGTTTTTCGCGCTGATGCCGAATCTGGCCTTAATTTTTCTCCTAGACGCATAGTTTTTGAGAAATTTGGGTTTGAAAAAGAACATATTTTTCGACTTTGAACAAAGATTGTGATGTTATTATAAAAGATATTGTATTGTTCTTTACATAAAAAGATTCTCCAGACTTTCCCGAATCCAGTGATGTGCAATAGTAATACATTATGATTGTTTAAACATGTTTAAACAATCATTAAAGACGGAGAGGCACCACTTTCGCACTAATTTTTTAGGATATTTTTCAATTTATCTCAAAAAATAAGGGTCCAGCGGAAAATCGAACTATACCACGCGATAGAGCAGACGTTTATCTTGAAAAACCCCCTTTGGAAGTTTGCAGCACCGACGTTTTTACCGGACCAGAAAGCAAAATATCTTCGCCCGACATGCGTTGACGCCAGAGCAAAATAGAGCAAAAGTCTGCTCTATCGCGTGGTACAGTTCGATTTTCCGCTTGACCCTTATTTTTTAAACATGTTTAAACAATCATAATGTATTACTATTGCACATCACTGGATTCGGGAAAGTCTAGAGAATCTTTTTATGTAAATAACAATACAATATCTTTTATAATAACATCACAATCTTTGTTCAAAGTCGAAAAATATCTTTTTTTTCAAACCCAAATTTCTCAAAAACTATGCGTGTAGGAGAAAAATTAAGGCCAGATTCGGAATCAGCGCGAAAAACTCTATAAGAATCGCATAGTGAGAATCGAAAGGATTTTTGGCTGTTGGACCGTGTAATCAGCTAGTCCTGTTACAGCAATAATAGTCAGGAAGTTAAATAAGCATTTGCAAATAATAATGTTACAAAATAGTATTCCGAGGTTTACCTGAAAGGGGACCACAGTGCGGTGTCGCCAGTCGTCCTCGGCAATTGCGTCTTTCCCGATACATCGTAACAATTCCAGCGTTTCCCGTCGCAGTTGCAGTTGCAGCGGGACGACGATCGTAGGCGGTCCACAAGGGTGCACTCGAGGAACTAATTTTAGTTTTAAGTAATGCCGGCGCAACACGCGCTTGCCTTCGGGATCGTTACGATTCCAGGAGAGTCGGCCCGAAGTCGACAAAGGAACTCGAGCGAGTCGAAATGTTGTCTGTGATCCATAAACACTCGCCGGAGAGAGAGAGGGGCAGGAAAAAAGCTTGAAAAGAGAGTTGGAGTGGGAGCTAAGGGTTGCGAGCACACGGGACGAGGTTGGAAACGGTGCATCGGTTTTAGGATCGTCAGGGGAGAGAGCGAAGGCTCGCGGGCCCGACACGCTCGTTTTCCTCCGTGGACCCAACCCCGATCTCGGAAAGAGTCACCGGGGACTGCTTCCTCCGGCTACTTCCTCGATGCGTATTTCCACGTCCCGACGCCGAAGTTGCGTTCGCCTCGTGGAACAATACGCTACGAGTCTTGCCACGATGAATTGCGCAAATAGCGCACAACAATAGTGGAATACAGTAGGGGAGACACCGGGGTTTTGAGTTCCGATTTTGAAGGAACAAATAAAGTGACGTGGAAATACTATAGATATTTTCTTCTTTAACGCGAGTAATTTATTGCTAAATTTATTATATTTTCAAAGTCTAACCTTGTGATTAAAGTATTGTAATAGGTTTCTTATATTTTTTCATTTTTTTTATCGTTGGTGAAGCGGAAGTTTTTGCACCGTTGTGGGACAAGTTGTTCTTACAGAAGACCTAGACCTCCATTTAAAAATGATTTTGTGTTTGGACTGGGGGAACCATTTTGTTGTTACAGGTTCAAGTAACTAGCCGCAAACACGTTTGTTTGTACTTTTGATAATTATGAAGCCGTTGTTAATAAAGTGCAGAGGAAAATCAAATAGATCGATGAGGTGGGAGGGAAAAGAAATTGAGGGTAGTTAATGTTACATAAATGTTTTTGTTTGTCGAGCACACACAGTCGCTGACGCAACGATGCACCGCCATCGGTAATTAGGAAGATGACGAAATGTGGCCAGCCAATAAATTTTCGCGGTCTTGTTGTGTCCCATAATTAATGAATAATGTCCGTGCAAATTTACATTTTTATTGATCATTTCGTATTATAGGGGCTGATCGCATAGACAAATTTTTCTTTAATATCGATTTTATTAAGAAAGTTTGTTTGTAATTTAACTTTCTAAATGGGTTTTATTTATTATATGTTATTCGTTAAAAATTCCTGAACATATGCTGTTTATATGAAAATATACAAAGTCACTTTTAACGTAAGTTTTATTATTAATAAAATAAAGTAGTAACTACATTATTTAATAAATTGTACATTTTTATGGAAAATAAAAATGTGCTGCATTTTTATTACATGAAAGAGGAGGTAGATCAAAATTTAGTTTGTCTGGGAATAATTTTAATAAATTGGAGCTAATATTCTGTTGTCCTTAAATTCTTTTAATCTTTTTGTTATATATATATTAAAATTTAGATACTCGTTCTTATTGTAAAAGCATAAAATCAAAAATCCCCATTTTGTTAATGCATTTATTATTATCGAGTCCAACAGCTATACTGTAATAAATGTGTAAGTATTATAAAGTATTTAAATATTCAATATTTGCAGATATCCAGATGGATTGAATTAAAATTTTCAACTACAATTTCTCATAGAAGTTTAATTATATTGTTTGTTAGATCAAAAGACAAATATAATTTCTTTCGCTCTTAAAGTATCAAAGAAGGGTAGTAACTCTTCCTCTACTCGACATAAAAACAACTTTCTTTGTGGGGATGAGAATTAATCATGTCTAGCTCATTAGTCAGGCGAAACTTTCGCGGATTTCGACTTACGGAACAAGGTGTAACATTTCTTTTAATTAATGTAATTAACATCGGCGCGAGTAAGAATGAGGTGGAATAATATTTCTCGTGACCCACCAGAGTAGAAGGCGCCAAAAGTGTGCCACCTACTTTATCATTTGTGAGCACTTTTTAATTAACCAAGCTAGAATGCAGCAAATGTTAAAATCATTGAAGTTGTCGTTGCAGAGTAATTAGCACTTGATTGGATATAAAATTTTGCGTGTACTTAATATTATACCGAGTACTTAAAACTAAACAAAAAAAATTATTTATTGTAACATTATTTTTCACGCACGTTGTTTGTTTTATATTGCAGGAGTCTATAATGTTACAACATAAAATGAATGCAGCGTTTGTCCACGTATGGTGAGTTATTATATTTACTTAAATGATTAAATCGTGGAATGTTTACAACGAATATGTCTTATTTATTATTTAGAACATATGGGAATGCATACACAATTTTATAGACTGAATTTACATAATTAGTAGGATTCGAAGTTTAAGACCGCTCTAAAAAAGACGATAACTATTTTAATATTGTACTATACGATTTGAACTTTTTTGGAAAGCTAGAGCAATTAGTTTACTACAGGATGTGAAAAGAAATTCTTCAAAAATTGCAATTGAATGGAATTGTTGAAAAAATACTAAAACCTGAATTTTTAACTTTTTTATGTGGGAGAATTTTTATTTTGCATAAAGATCCTAGTTTTAACAAAATGCATTTAAGTGGTAAAACATATTACCTAATGGCACCGCAAGAATTGAAGTATATGCTACCACTGCAGAAAATGGCGTTTAAAAAATGTTACGTGTTTTGCCGTGGTGTACAACAGTTTTGTTACCTTGGAAAAATGGAATACTGTTAAATGAGTCAGAAAATACAAGAAACGAACCACCAGGAGAACCAACGACCCCAGAACCGTGACCATTACTCTCTATAATCGTGTTGCCAGTCCCAAGCAAGGCAACTGCAAAGATAGAACACTGTAGTTCATAAATTTTTGCTGTATCTGAACAGTCAGATTTTTCATACAACTGTGTTTCCAAACACCCAGTATCATTTATAGATCCTGAAAAATGTGCCAATTAGTGTGTACATGTATCTAGTATGAATTATCGTATGTCTTCATTCCTCTAACAATTGGTCATTAACATCATTGATTTCTTAATACATAAATAGTCTGCATACCTCCAATCACAAATTTAATTCTTTTTTAACTCGTTTTAATAAATTAGAAATAATATATTGATATTTTTCAATTCACTTAATCTTGTCTCTTGAACTGTAATATTTCGCTTTTGTCATAAATGCGTAAAATCCACAGTCTATTAATAAATCATTCAACAACGACAACAATTTCAAATTTATTATTTTTTTTTTAATTATTAACACGGTACATTTTCTTACAATATTTTGTACATTTATTGATATGAATTAATCATTTATTTTGCAATTAATATTTAGTAATAACACGATTGAACTTCCTGTAGATATTGCATGATCATTGAAAATTTCAAACCAGTAAAAATACTTAAATTATTGAAAAGTACAGAATATCATTATGAACTTATAAATAAAATAATGTGGCTCCTATATCTTGCAATTAAAGCGAACAACATTTATTCAGTATAAAAATCCGCAATAATTAGTAACGCAAAACACTAATATTATAACAAAACTGGATATACAATTTAAAGCAACAGATATATTAAAAAGATTGGGGGCCATCAGTGTCTTAGTTTCAGCTTAATAAGATAATCGACAAAGAAATTTTTATTCTTCATAAAAATCCGCTAATTATTATCATATAATTATCATACTCCCTGAAACCAGTGAGCTCCGTGTATTTACTACATTATATCGTGGGTTTATTCAGCAAGTTTACCGAGTGAATTTTATTTTTCAATTGTAGCACAATCTTCCGAACTTTTAAAGTCGTTCCAATAATTACAAGCGGTGCTGTATATATTTTGATGCGCGCTACATCGCGACGAAACTTCAGAAGAAGAAGCAATAGAGTGAGAGAGAGAGAGAGAGACGGGGAGGAAAATAAGTTAGATAACCGGGTCTCGGGATTGCACATTAAAGCGCAACGTTAAAAATCGATTAAAAAGTTTCGCGGGGTCCAGGAAGCGGCAAGTGATAATGGCGGGTTGGAGGACATCGACTCGAGTGTCGATCCTCGGGGCTAACAGCGGCGAAATTCCTCGAGTTTAATCGACACCGGGGTTTCATGCCGGTGTGTTCTTCTGTTACGGGCGATACAAGAGGACGTAAGAAGGAAAATAACACGTGCCAGTTGTACAGGGGGTTGCCAAAGAGAAAGAAAGAGAGAGAAAGAGAGGGAGGGAGGGAGGGGGACGAGTTGGTCAAGAAGCGCCTGAGGGCACTTTCGGACTCGGGAAGGGTCTACCGCGAATAAACGCGACAGCGAACGTGGCTCTTCCACTCGGCACGTTTACGACGCCCGATAAAAAGAGGCAACGTGAACGGCCGATCTGATATTCGGAACATCCTTAAATGAGATCGTGACTCCTCCAACCCCGCTCGCTCCTTCGCTCGAGTTATGCTAAGGGGGTTGCGTAATACAATTTGATGTTTTCATTGGTAACTCCGTGGTTGGGGTGGGGGCTTCTCGCACATTAAGGGTTGCGTACCTCTGAACGCTTGAAAAATAAGAGGAACTCAACCATTTCTGTGATAGACGTTACAGTTAAATAATCGGTACAACGTGTATGTTACACTTTATGGAAAATAAAACTGCAAGACACAGTAGCCATCTAGACATCGAAGATAGTCATCTTGCTTTAATTATTTTAATATTTTATCTACTGGAAGCGCTATTAATAGACCTTTCAATAATTGTGTTGTAACAAATGGAAGCTTCATTTTCTTTCGAAGATTCTAACAATCTTCAAGAATACTTTGTCATTCCTCTTTAACGATTAATGCCAACACAGGTATTTAAAAGAAAAGAAGATAGAATAGTAAACTTTGCTACATTTGATCAATTTTTCTTTGCAGATTTCTACATTGGTTGGAGATATTTTGTGCTGTGAGCAAAGTTGGGCAAAAATTCAATCAACGATTGACGACTCAATTTCTACTTCAATCGTTAATCGTAATTAACAATTAGTCTCCTAGTTTAGGAGATTATAAACAATAATTAATCGTTAATTGCGGTTAAAGATTAAATTTCTACTTTAGTCGTTAACTGCGATTAACGATTATATTCCTTTCAATTCTAATCGTCAATCGGATAATTGATTAATGATTAACTGCTGAAATTTTGAAATTAAATACGGAATCAAAACTGTATAAATACTGAAAAAACTGTAAACTGAGTTTAGGTGTATTATCATTTTGTCTATATATAATACAAACTCTATTTACGTGCTTTTATGTTTTTTTTCGATGATTTCTTTTTTTAATCAACGATTGACGATTAACTTCATCAATCGATTGAATCAATCGTCGATTTTTCGATGGTCCCTTTTTTTAATCGTACACGTTAATCAATCAATCATGATTAAAATTTTAATCGATTAATGCCCAACTCTGGCTGTGAGCTTTTCTAATGTGACGTAACATAAATCTAGTTAATCAGCCATTCATTGGAGTTCCCACTTAATTGAAAATGAATTTTCTTGCACATTTTTAATATAATTCTTTTTCTCATCCTGATGTGGAACATCAAAGGCATACTTGAGATGTTAAAAATACTATACATTAATAACTAATTACATTTGCTACCTTTTTCAAGAAGTGTATAAAAATATTTAGTAAGTCTAACTGGCACAATTATTAATAACACGTGTTGCTTTTTAATTTCCGTAGTCCTTGACTCATTAGACTGTATTTCTTGGTTAATAAGGACACCCGTGCACTAGTTTCAAGTTTCTTAATTATACCATATTTTCTCCCTGCTGTTAGCATTTCGTATTTTTATCTTGATGACAATAGAGTACCATAATACCTGTTAGAGTAGTCGATTTGCTTGGAATTCAAAATTTTTTTAATTACAAAATTCGACATTTAACTCCTGAACCATTGATCCTAGAGGATCAAAACTTCGATCTGCATCCGCGCCGAGTAACAAATCTACTGAATTACATACATACCAAATACATCATAATTCGTAGGAGAGTATTAATTTTGAGCCCGGCAAAGTAAAGTTTACCCAGTTTTTCTTATAAACATCCTGTTTCTCTGAATTTAGGCCGTGATTCTAAACTTTTGGTTGCTAGTGTGCATATTCCAATAGCTCAGACAACCAAAACTTGTCATCTTACGCAAGATCTGAAAAATCGTATTTTGACCAACGTTTCGAAGGAAATACTCCACTGTGCGGCGGGGCGAGAAGACTTTGAAAATACGGTGGCAATCGTGTTGCAGAGTCCGGCGCACAAGATCCACGAGTCCGATGAAGCACGACTCAAATACCCCTTTAGCCAAATCCGGGTCTGAATTCAGGATTCCGAGTCGCTCGGGGGAGGCAAGGCCGTCGAAAGAAGCACAAGTCGAACGTTAATTTGGTGTCTGCGTCTTTCTCTCGGATTCCTCCCGCATTTTCGTTCAACGTCGCTCGTTTTCCTCCCCTCATCTTTCGCCAGGCCGCGCCGTCTCTCGTCACCCCCCTCGTCTGCTCGTTTCCTCGAAGGATACAGCCCCGGCCTCTGGACCGAGTGCATTAAAATAAATTAATTTTCATGAGATTTTCCCGTAGCGAATGGCCGTTACGGGACTTAAAATAATAATTCAACGAGCCGCATGGACGGAATTTGCATTTCCACGTCATGGCACGCTTCTTCCACCAGACAGCCGCGATCTTGACGACTCCGGAGTCAGTCGGAATAGAATTCTGAAGAAACGGTGGACCACGATGAGACAGACGCGAAGCAGCAACGAATTGTGGAGACGAATTATGATGTTTATTGGAATCCATGGGTGAACTTTTTAACCGACTTCGAACAAAGGAGGAGGTTACTTAATTCGATCTGTATGTGCCTTTTTTTTGTTTTTTTCGCTTTTTTTTCTATGTATGTTCACCGATTACTGCAATGAAACCTTTTGCATCTTGTAGAGTATGTCCCCGGGGTGGTCCCATGAAAAAAATTTGGCATTTTTCAGAGTTCAATTTTTTTATTTGAGCAATGAATTTTAATGAATAAGATATTTTCCCTTTTGTTCGATGTTATTAGAAATAAATTCTATATTTTAAATTCACCGCGTCCACTAATAGTCTGCGCGCCCTCTTCCTATTCTTTCGAACACTCTGCCTTCTTTCTTTTTAAGATGTCTATCTTCAGTTACGATCATTATAACGTGTTCGCAATAAAGCCATGCAGTGTTATTAAAGAAGTCTGTATATTTATTCCAATAAAAGACTGATTCTGATCCCGGCCGAGTATCCTGAACCACTAACTCCAACAGATGTCATTTGCCAAAAAGAATAAATAAGAAAATATTTTATTGATTGAAGTTCATCGCTTGGATAAAGAAATTCGGTTTTATATCACCTTGAAATACTGAAATTATTTTCTTCCCAACCCAATAGAAGATGTGTGAAAGATAGAATTCCACATAAAAATCTATACTCACATTATTTTCAAAAGGGGGTTGGTCTGGATTTCATCAAATTAGAAAATGGTTTCCATACTGTCTTCAGATTATCGTTCTATTAAAAATATGGCAAAATATGATCTAAATAAAATCAATTTTCAAATGAGTACTACCAATACACAAAATTAGTGAACTTTTGAGTTTTCTAAGTATTGCATTGCAACATTCCGACTTAGGACTGTTGGTCAAGTGAAAAAGCAATTCAGTAACAGCTTTTAGTTCTACTTTCTAGAAATGCACTTCGCAGAAGTTTACTTTTAAGCGGACACAGGTGAGAGAACTACTCTGAAGTTACTCCCTTGGGGACACGCAGCGCCAGTGACTGTGTAAAGTTACAGACAACATTTCCTTTTTTAATTCCTATTGAAAGTCTTTAGACGCCGCGCCATAGGAATACATAGTAATTGATTCTTGTAGGATAAAATTCTTCATTTATCATTATTATTTATATTCTTCATTTATCATTTATTATTATTCATTTATGCATTCTTAGGAATGAATAAATGGCACAGCATGTAGTTTGGATAATACAAAAGTGGAAGTAAAATTTACATAGACTTCATTGAACTGGTAGTGCACTTGTTCAGAACTCTTGTATCTTATATAAAAATCCTAGACATATAAATATAAATTTGCAAGTTCACGAACCTCGAAAATCACCGAGCCATCCATGAATAAATACGTTTATTATAAAGTAGCATGATATTAGCCCAACAACCTATCAGCGTACGGCTTTTATAACAACCCATTATAATAGATAATCAGCCATACCGTTGCTCATAACTGGAAAGTTCGATAAGCCGCGCATAAAGCACTAATCTTCGAACAAGGGGATCGTGGAGCATACATAATATAATTGTGTTTTCAGTTATAAATATTCATCTTAAACACGAGGACATAAGAACCTTGACAAGGTTTAATAACATTTTCACTTTGCTCATTGGAATTTCATCGTAAATTAAAAGAATTCCAGTCGGCAATTTTATCTACCATTTCAAATTTTGAAGTTTTTGAACTTGCAAATTAATTTTATTAAAGAATTCATCATTTTGTATATTAAAAAATCGTTGAACTCTCCAATCGTTCAAAAGCGTGTAAATTATTCTTCCTTAATGATTATATTGTTTTTTAGAATAAGAGGATATAAAAATTGAATTCTTAAATATAATTGCATGGAGACGTAATTAATAGACTGAGGATTTTATATAATTACATAAAAAGTGAATAGATGCAAGTGCCACTAGAACTGCAAACGGTATTTTATAAAAACAGCTCTGGGAAAATGGCTGCCACGTTCTTCTAATAACTACTTATTTAAAATTATTGAAATATTATTTCATTAGATGTGCATATTGATCTTTTGCAAAGCCATAATTTTATAAAATTGTATGCTTGGTGTAAAATTGCAGACCTGGGAAAATGGCTGCTATGTCTTCGTAGTATAAAACATTAAACTCATACTTCAGTGAAACTTATTGAAATATTTAATAGAACGTACATATTGATTCTTAACAGAGCCGTAATTTCGTAGATAAAAGAATTTTTTAATTTCTCCCATTCTTCAGCCATTGCAGCGCAACCCCTTTAAACGAAGATGACCGGCGCGGCGCACCGAGCCACGTCGTATGCGAGTCACGAGGTCACGCGGCGCAGGAGGATCCAAAGCGAACGCATAATCGAATTCCTTGTGTGTAATACTACGTTAATTCCAACCCGGGGAAAGCTGCTCTCCCTTTCGGATGGGAATCCCTGGAGCGTCTTCCTCGTGACGAGCAAGAAATCTATTCGGAATCTATGTAACAGTGTCGCGCACGCACAGACACGCCGACAACTCCGTGTGATCTCGCGCGGCTCGTACGGAGAACTTTACGGGACGATAATGGACAGATTTATGAGACGACTTATCGATCCCCGAGTAAATCCAATTTTCGGGGTCGACACTCGCGTGCGGCCGCCATGCCATGCCGCCCGGGAACACAGGATTTCCCTTGCGGGGCGTCGTAAGGCGCGCGGCAGAACGAAAGGAAATCGTCGCGAGGAATCTAGTCGCGTTTTGCCCCCGCGACTACAAATTGAAATTTGCCTCGTGCTCCGCGACCGTTCACGGGAGGGCTTAACGATCGAAGCGTAAAGCGCGATTCGGAGACGCTCATGGGACCAGGGGCAAGGATCGGGGTAACTCCGGACAGTTAAACGAAACACACAAGAAATATATGTATAATCAATCTTCTACTGCGAGTAACTTTAGTAGTTGGACGAGATTTTTAGTTTGGGGAATTATAATTGTACAGTAATCGCTCCTTCGTTGTCCTGAATCGTGGGCACGATCGTTGTCCAGTGCCTACCCACTCCACTGCCTGTCAACGAGAGGATTAGGCCTGCGTGGATCTGGTCGCCAGATGTGTCCCAGGACTGTCTAGACCCGCGCAGAACGGAGAACAATAGGAAAGGAATATGGCAAGGAAATAAGGAGTTTTTTAAAGCCAGACAGTTGACTGCTTTTGACTGCGAATGCTTTTCTTTGTCATTTAACTAGCCGTTTCACTAAAGACGCAGTCATAAATCAAAAATAGTGTCCGGACACGGTCGTTGTCCGCTCAAATCCCCGGCCTTTGGACAACGAAGGAGCTTTTACTGTATTCGAGAAGAAACAACGTAGAGGTAAGGCCCGAGGTAGCCCCGGGCAGTTAACTGAAACACACAAGAAATATACAGGGTGTCCCAAAATTCCTTCAACAGCCGGAAATGGAAGGTTCCTGAGATCATTTGAAGCAACATTTTCCTTTGCAAAAATGTTATCCGCGGCTTTGTTTAGGAGTTGTTAATGAAAAATACAGACCAATCAGAGCGCGATCTACACGCGAGTTGGCACTGTCGGCCCGCCGCGCCAACTGTCTATTGGCCGACTGTGCCAACTCGCGTCTAGGTCGCGCTCTGATTGGTCTGTATTTTTCATTAACAACTCCTAAACAAAGCCGCGGATAACATTTTTGCAAAGGAAAATGTTGCTTCAAATGATCTCAGGAACCTCCCATTTCCGAATGTTGAAGGAATTTTGGGACATCCTGTATAATCAATCTATTATAGTGGCTAACTTCAATAATTCGGAAACACAAGACTTTTTAATTCACAGCATTATAATTTTGTTCGTAACGAAAGAACAACATAGAGGTCAGGCCCGGGGTAACACTGGACAGTAAAACGAAACACACAAGAAATATATGTATAATCAATCTTCTACTGCGCGTAACTAGTAGTAGAAATCGAGAATGAACTGGTTTGAAACATCGACTTCGTCGAAGATGTGCTGTATAGTGGACAGAACTAAGTGCAGTGACCTAATGTATTATCATGTATGGTCAGTTTGACAGCGGACGGAACACGTGGCTTATTATCCTGGACGCTCCACGTCGGATGACCCCACATTTACCCTGACTGAAATTGTTTGTCTCACTGTATCAATCGCGCATCCCCAAACATTAGTCACCAGATTCAGTCGCCGCAACTCCAAAACATTTCTGCATAAATCATCAACCCCATTATTGCGAACCCGAGACTCTATAAATCTGTAGCAAACTGTTGAAACCATAGCAAACGAAAGCAGGACAAATATCAGCAACATATCAAGATCATGTTCATTTGTTCCCAACCAGATAAAAACTTTCCTTCGTCAATAACTGTTACGAGCGATCGAAATGAATTTCTCTCATTGATAACTGTTATGAGCGATCGAAATAAATGTCTCTCATTGATAACTGTTATCAAGTGATCGAAATGAGTTTCTCTCAACGATAACATTTACCAACAAGAGAAAAAATGTTTGGTTACTTATAATTAGACTGCGGATCTTTATGCAAAATAAAAAATGTTTGCATTCATTGCAAGACACAGGAGCCAAATAGAAATTTCTTTCTTCTTTTAATTGTCTTATCAAGCTGAAATGAATACACTGATGCCCTTAAGGATGTTCTGGAGGTAATAGAAAAACGCAACAAAATTTTTGAAAATTTGACAAGATATAATTCTTACTAAATTAATGCAATTACCAAAGTTTGGGTTCGATTCACTGCATCGTTTAAGAATTATAGCAACTTAAAGTTTTCGCATTTTAACACGTCTTCTTATGGAGAATTCACAAAATTCCACTTCAAACCCTATTTAAACCTTGAAAAAACGCAACTAGAAACTCCAGTTTTTTTATATGTAGTAAAAATTATGTAATTAATTATGTTCAAAATTTATTAGGATTCACTAAACAGTTACGGAGCAAAAAAAATTATAAACTGTTACAAAACGTCAAATTTATCGTGTTGTCTCTCACTAGCATGGAAGCGCGACAAGTGTAGACCACTGAATGTAGCTACAGAGGGTACAGTATTCGCAAAAGTTTAATGCAAAATATACTCATGAATGGCTTTCATTGCCCATATATTGATGGATTTCGAATTTCTTGTACTTTTGTCTCCCATTGTACCTCCAGAACATTCTTAAATCTTTGTAATTCGTCCACTGCTTTGGATTGTCCGTGCCCATTTTTGTCATAAATGCATAAAATCCGCAGTTAACTTATAATCCTTATCTGTAACCAATACAATTTTAGTTACGCTGAAATACTTGTTATTCTATTTATTTTTTTCTTTTTGGTTATAACAGTTATGGTCCCTGATAAAAATCGTCCGTCGTCCAAGGCTTAATAGGCTTCCGGTAGGTAATGTCTTAAGAAACAATGTCAGACAGAGTAAAGCGAACCGATGAAACAAAAAAGTGGTTCTATAAAAATGGTATCGAGAGCCCGTCCGTCACACAGCGTGGTCGACATCCGTGGTCGAATAGTGGGGCACGGATATTCGCAGACCGCGTCGAGACCGGAGAAAAAGGGGAGAAGGTGAAGAACAAGAGCGACAAGGCTACCACGACGGATCTTCATTTCCGCGAACTCAGCCCTTGGCTTTCGGACTTCTCGAGCTTTTTCGTGGTTTAAGGACAGCATTGACTCAAGAACGTCTCCTTGCTCGCCTCTCAAATCCCATCACAAAGAATACCTCCCTCTACTTTCGTTTCGTTCCTCTGTCTCTCTCCGCGTTGTATCTCGGCGTCCTCGTTCCTCGGTCGCCCGATTCCAACCCTCTCTCCCATCCCTTGCTCACGTTCACCCGGGGTTTTCCTTCTCGCTATCGTTTCTCAGGCACGTCGTCGTCGTCGGGCTAGCTCCCTGTCTCTTTCCCAGCAGACCCTATTCCCCGTTCGCTGTTTCTTTTCATCGTACCGCGCCGGTCCCATTCGCCCGCGCCGAGACACGGCGAAAAAGATAGCTACCTTAAGTCGCGAGAGCTCACATCTGACGGTCGATGAATAAGGGAGTCGCTATTTACATTGTAATTTCGACCGTGCTAAAGATACCCCGGGATTTCGACGGAAATTTTTACCAACTACCGAACCGTGTGTTCTCCCGGACGATTTAAATAAGGCGAAAACGAAACCTCTTTCGCCGCCCCACTTTCGCATACCGATTTGTGCCGCGACAAATTTCATCGGGATCTCGGAATCTGCTGAAATAATACGATCATATTTATTTGCAGCTGATGATTGTCAATTTAAGCCGCAGCATTCTCGGGTCTGATTTATTTGGTGGAACTGTTGGTGCACAATTCGTTTTGAAGGGTGAGATTACTACCCCTAGTATGTGAATTCGGTTGTTGAGGAATTATTTTTGTGAATATTAAAAATTAAAAGTAAGTAACGTACGAGTTAAATGAAATTTAATGGGATCACTGATACTATTTACTTTTTAACTTGTTATTTTTGTAAACTTGTGGAAGAACAATTTCATACAAATTCAAAAAGACTTGTTGGCAATATTTGACGTCTTTAAACGAATTGTTAATAAAACGATAAATAGGCTTGTCACAGTTTATCAAATATAAAATATAATGTATCTTTTCCACTTATTTCTAACTATGTAAAAATAAATGTTAAACAACTCAATGAACTATTAGACCACTTTACAATAAATATCTCAAATTATGAAAATGACAATAAAAGTGATAAAGAAAGCATTAATAGAAAAATGACTACTTAATAGAAAGTATTTGTCGAGTAGAATTGTGTAATATAGGTAAAAATAGCATTTTGCACACTTTTAAACATTTGTTTAAAAATAGCAAAAAATTGTCTTTACCATTTTCTGTAGATTCTCATTCTCGTTGTAGATTAAATAGACACACCAAATTTTACAACACTAAACAAATGTCATTCAATCAACTAAGCAACTAATAAAACTATCAGAACATAATTAAACACGAATAGCGGGGTTGTGACAAGGTATTCAAACGAAATGGTGATAATCATCCCCTAACGAGATCAAGTCATTATCTCACCCCTTTGGACAGAGTTGCTAACTAGTTTTATAACCCAGAAATCTAGAGCGAACTATTATATAACAACTTTCAGATTAGAGCACTGCTCTCCATCGCATTAAAAACGAAATTTGTAAATTCTGAGCGTACTTGTTACGAATAATTTCGAACATGCTACACAAATTTTTAATTAAAACCATTTTCGTGCCTCGTCAAACTTCTTTAATTATTCGATTACGAGTTGCGAATCAGATTTGCTTTTGCATAGCACTTTTAATCGACTGTACCATACCTTTTTTCATTACTTTAATAGGTACTAAAAAGTGAATGGCTTCTTTCTTGTTTTATTTCTAATTTTGTTATAACCAGACTGCGGATGTTTATGCTAAATGAAAATTGTCAACATTAATTGTAAGATGCAAGAACTGCATTCATATTTGTTTCCTTTTTTAATAATTTTAATAAGTTGGAAATAGTAGAAGAGTATTTTTAAATTCCTTAAATATTAAAATGAAATAAAATGAAATAAAAATAACAAAGAAATAACTAAAAGCTTAAATTTTTAGTGGCTATTTCGATTAAGACATTGCAACACGATTTTAATAGAAAATTTTGCTTAAACAAATTGTTTTCTCATCGTTCGAAGGTTTCTCGCAGATCGTTTTTCCAGATTTCAAAATTATGTTACATCCTAAACATTTAATAACTTCGAATTGTTTACTGAGAAGCGAATGGCATCCAGTTCGAGTGAGAAAAACGATCGGGGGATTCTTCCTCGCGGATTAACGTTACTGAAATTCAACAGAGGCGCAAAGAATACTCTGTTTGTGTTTTGCAGTGGAGGGCCCTCGTTCTCCCTCATCAGTCTGTGCAAACGCGATAGATTATTACAATTTACATACCGAACGAAATTGAAAAGACACGTTTTCGCAATGCCTGTCTCTCCTCGACTTCAAAGAAACCGTATACGCGGAAATATATCGTACTTCCCCTTCAATCTCGAGTTCTTTCACGAAGAATAACTCTTTGTATCTATGTCATCTTCTGTCTCACCGCTCTTTGCCCCTTCTTTCTTTTCGGATCCTTATTATTCTACCCCCCCCCCTCTCTCTCTCTTCGTCTCGTCTAGCATTGAAAGGAACACATTCAGAGATGGGAATAATAGTTTTCTAGCATCGCTGAAGGTCTACAATTAGTTCTCTGTGTGGAACGACAACGTGACTACTACGAGGATCGTGTTTATCGCATTTTATTACATGCAACCACTTCTTTGTAAAACGGAATCCACTGCAAGCCATCGCAAAGTAAACGCACATTCTTACAGGATGGTTTCTCCCGTTCAGGAATTACGAAGGAATTTATTTCCCCTATAAAAGATTTTATTCGGTTAAAAATACAATGAACGTTGAATTAAACTTTACGAAAGTTTCTGTCTCATTGTATATCACTCGGCTCGAAACTCCGCGAGCCGCACCGTCCGACATAAAATCAGCGAGAACGCAGCGTTCGCAGTAAGAACAGCGCATTCTTAAGGCGGTTGCAATTAACAGCGGGACTAATGTTAATTTGGAAGCTTGATTGAAAATGCTAATAATACCGGGGGCTGTGTCTTATCAAAAATAAGAATGAAATATTTTTCATTAAGAATGTAATTAAAATTCTGCAGGAAGTTGTTGTGCACAGGAGGATTTACGTATAATTGGTAGCTCATTTCAGGGTACGATAAAAGAGGGAGCCTAAGTAGAATATTATCTGGAATTGTGTATTGTAACAATCCGTTAAACAATATGCTGCGAGTACTTATACTATAATTATATTAGCTGTATTGCATCCTGTGATATACTACAGCAGGGATGGGCATTTCTGTCTCGATTGAGATTTCACTGCCCCCACCATAGCGCCCATTTTCCCCCACCAACATCGTCGCGAGCAGTGCGCAGGCCTCGCGCTATATGAAGGAGAAAGTGGTGGGAGAAGCTGGCGTTCGAGGGGCCCCTACCGTGCCCATCACTGACATAAATTATAAGGAACAGGAGCCAAATAAAAATGTTTTTCTTCCTTTAATTAATTGAGTGAGTGGAAAATATTATGCTGGAATTCGTACAGTCTTTCACATTTATCGTCATAAATGCATAAAATCCGCAGTCTATTTTCAATGACTCTGCAACGCGTGTGTAGCATTTTCATAATAAGTTTGAATAATATAAATGCGTTGCTATGTAGCACGATTAAAGTTGTACTACCTTCTACTAAAACGAAACGGGTTACATCATTTGAAAAGAAATATTGCGAATAAATATTACACTGTTTGCATCTAGGCATCCCATTTGTTGATCATTTATGAATTTCCTCGTCGAGTTTTGACTTTTTTTCTTGTATATCCTTCAGGAGGAAATTCTTTCTGATCCGCTGCTTCGCTTCGACTTTTCTTGCTCCGCGACTCGTTTTACATTCACAGGCAACGTTTATTTGAACGCTTTTTATCGTCTGTAAGTTTAAGCCCGCGGATTATCTCGTCCCAGGACGGAACTCTTATGGCATAAACTTGAATCTGAGATTTAAACGTGTATTTTTGGTCTGCGTTATGAGTACTAGTCGATGAAAACGGAAATTAGGCTGGAATTAACTTGAAGAATGTTTTGATGGTCAGAGAGGGGATATTAAAACTGTGTTTAACTTTATTGCAATTGTTATTTCGCCGTCGTTGTGGTACATTTGAGTGTGAGACTTGAACGAGGCTAACTCGATGAACTTTGGGAATGAAGTATTAAAACTTTGTTGAATTATATATACAGAGATTATTATTTCATTCGAATTTATTTAGTATTGTAACATTTAATATTAACGATTAAACTGTGGATTTTATGCATCTATGACACTATTGAGTAGGTGAAATGTTAGATAACAGGTACATTAAAAGACTATAATGAATAGACTTCGGATTTTTATGCATTTATGGGGAAATTGGCTAGGTGAAATATAAAACAGTGATAGATTAAAGAAATCTAAGAATATTGTTATGTTTTCGGGATGGTATGAATTTTTATTTAACTCCTGCTGCCCACAATCGTTGCAACATATTTTTATTTTGCATAAATGTCCGCAGTCTACTAATAAATAATGTTTATGTACTTATTTATGGCAAAATTGATGAATTGCAAATTAATACAGAATTTAATTGCTCCCGGTTAATTAAAATTTATTAAGTAAAGAGAAACTGTCTGTTTGATTATGCAGACAATTCTTAACGCTAAAGCTTAGTTCTTACTTGAAAACATCGTCGATTATTCGAGTGCTATGTCCCCGGATCGGTCCACGTAACCGAGATTCCACAATATCCGTTCTCGGTGACCTAATCGCGAGCGGCGTTATCGTAATAAATTGAATCGGATCGAACTGTTCCGGGCGAAATCGCCGGTTGATAGTCTTCGATTCGCGGTACTCGTGCCGGCCCCAGCCGATGAGTAAGCGAGCCGTCATTTACATTGTAAATGGCCACAATATCCGCGTGAAAGCAAACCTTCAATTAGGCTCAGTTAGGATGGTACACGCGGGACAGGCACACCGTCCTACTGGCCTCGCCTAATAACTCGAGAAGCAATTACGCGGGCCGTTCTTTACCTTCTCCCTCCGCGGTACAAGAAATTATTAATATCAATGGTTTATTATTCGAGATTGCGAGCCGCGAGAAGACACGCAGCTTTTAAACATTAACGATCGACTACGTCAGTGATGGGCACGGTAGGAGATCCTCAAACGCCTGCTTCTCCCACCATCTTGTGTTTCAAAGTAGGCGCTATGGTGGGGACGGTTTTATCTTAATTGAGAGACAGAAGTGTCCAGTCCTGCTGTAGTATATCACTGAATGCAATATAGATAATATAATTATTAGACAGCGGATATTTATGCGAAATAGAAATTTTCTGACCGAATTGCAATAAACAGGAGTGAAATGGAAATTTATTTTCTTTCTTAGTATTGCTAAATTCTTCTAATGTGTTTACTGTTTTAAATTACATGCACTCATTTTTGTTATAAATGCATGAAATCTGCTGTCTAATAATTATAGTATAATTACACGCAGCATATTATTTAATGGTGTTGTCACAATACACAATACACAACTTGTTAATACATAAATCTTCCGGTGCATAACAACTGCCTCTGGTAGAATTTTATGACCTCTGATTGGTCCGTGTTTTTCGTTAATAACTCCTAAAAAAAAACCGAGGATAACATTTTTCCAAAGGAAAATGTTGCTTCAAATGATCTCAGGAACCTCCCATTTCCGGGAAATGAAGGATTTTTGGGACACCCTATATGTATCAGGCCATTAAGTATGAAACCTGACAAATGTGTTTGCAATTTGTGTTTTATTTGTCAAGTTTCCTACGTAATGACCTGATATATACTGTTCCATGTGTAATTCCAGTACATTGTGCTTCCAACAAAACAGAAACAACTTGGAAAAATTCCAAATAGTTTGTGATTTATTAAGAAGAAACATGTAGGATGTGCGATCCGCTCCGACGACAAAATGTTTGCCATTTGTCCAGCGAGTTAAACGAAATTCCGATTCCCGTGTGTTTCGTCATTCTCTAGCGGGACTATTATTTTACAATAGACCATTAAATGTACACACATACGTGTTCTTCCCCGGTGCTCGAGACGAGAGCGGGATCGGAATATAAAAGGAAAGGGACAAATGACGGGTCTGGATGAGACTCGCCGAATAAAAGGATAGAAATTCATGGACAGAGGAGGGCATCCAAGGCGAACGATTCAAACGGAAGGAATACTCTTTTTCTTAGGCATTTCTCTCTCGGTTCTTGTCGAGCTGCGGCGGAAGTAACGTAACCATCGTTTTTATCTCTTCGATATAAAAATCTACGTGTTGGTGTACGTGCACGTACACTGTTTCCGTTTGAACAACCTGCAATATGCTACACCGCAACATTCTCTACAAGAAAATATATACATATAATCAAATTAGTAACAGTAATTAGTAGTTTGCGGTGTTTATGCAATTTTCAATTTTTCTAAACAAATTTTAAGGAAGCGGTACCAAATAAAATCGTATTTTTATTGGTAATAACTAGACGCTATAACTAGACGAATAAACTAAAACGCTATGTAAAAATATGTGTCTGCTTTCATTTTGCATAAATATCCACGATCTATTGAGAATATGTATATGTATATTTGCAACATTTGATATATTTGGAACACTTTGTCATGCAATTAAATTTCTAATGTTCTCTCGACGTTGTTACTAATTACATATTTGATTCATGTTTCACTAATTATTGTTGGATTAATTATGGTTGAATCGCTGAAGAGATAAAACTGAGCAATAATTTTCAAAGAGTGTCCTTTCTATTTTAGCTACGTATTGAAATTATTATACAAGAGCCAAGGAATCCCCAAGGCCACATTATGTTCATTTTAGTATAATGAATTGTACATTGGAGAAATAATTGACTGAATATTTTCTTCCGCTTAATTATCCACTGTTTCTGTTAATTGTTGTTAATAAAATTCGAGTCTGTAAAATACAAATTACTCCACAATAATGGGTTTGTTAAACAAACTGTAATTGAAAACGTTTTGGACAAGATGTCATGTAAATATTAATCAGTCAGCATTTTCAATATATTTTTCAGTTCCATTATCAAACTAATTATTCAATCAATATTCAATAATTGAGTTCGTGTTTTTGAGTATGAAATAACATGATTTTCCGGCATATGCAAAGCGAGTAGAAATAATTGAATACGTCGACAAATATTGCCACGAAAATAATACAAATATTCTATTTAAATTATTATATGTTAGTCAACATCGTAATTCGTACATGTTAAATAATTTGAATTTATATTCTATTAATATAAATCGATTTATTTCACTAATTGTTTTATTTCACTAGTGTTTTTTCAGAAATGGCTGTCACATCAGTCTAGTTTCGCACATTCAGTGTTCAATTTTTCAACAAATACGACGTTCATATTGATTTTTTAAAGAAACAAAATTTTATATGTGAAAAAATTGTCCAGTTTCTATAATTTTCAAATTCTTCAAGGATATGCAACCCTATAAATGAAATTCTGGTTCTTTCAAGAATAAGTTGAAGTTAAAATAAGATAGTATCGAACAGTATCGAATTTACAAAATAATATGTAATATATAATTCATATAATACTAAAAAATCACTGTTTTAATAGTTTTAATGGGAACAGATTAAACAGAAATGAAGTCAGCAAATCTTTTCCTCGTGAACACAAGTGTCTTTTTAAATTTAAATAAAAAGTGAAATGGAAAACAAAATGAGCTCCGCGTTTAACGTGTTAAATTCATTATTTCAGTGTTTCGTAGAGTCTGGTGCATTGCGAATGCATAAAGGCAGTCGCCAAGTAAGAAATATTGCATTCGACTGAAGGCTTCTTGAAACGTGACATTAATGACTCCAGTCGTGTCCGACGCGCTTTAATCACCGAAAAAGTTGGCAAAGTCTCTATATAAAATATTCGTGTAGCATCAATTTGGGAAGAAACTAGGAGAACGAGGGAAGCTTCGTACCAGCAGGCGGTCGGAATCGACACGATATCTATCATGGCACGTGGCCATTATTGTCACACACGTGTTCGCTCAACGAAAACGGAACAGATTCAATCGTCGAAATAAATTTCCGCCGGTCTCGAGGATCGATAAGCCTCGATCTTATCGGTCCCGGGTCGAATAAAGCCGGGTTTACAAAGAAACCGCGAGGAATGGGGAAAGTCGAGTTAATTATCCGGTGCTTACCGACTCTCGATGATTCCGAGAGTACGCTCTGCCGCGAATTGCTCTTGCAAATGTTCGAGCCAAGCTATTAAACCACAAAGCAGCTTAATTACCTGGTTGCAATAATTTCTTTGTTGGTCCGTGAAGAGCTCGCTGCGAAATTCGTTTGAGACGGATACAACGATGTCGTCGAGACACTTTATCTTCTATTGAGACACCCACGGCTTACGGAAATCACCGAATTTGTATAGCCAGTGAGAAGTCTCGCCTTAATTAAAGCCATTCCTTTTTAAGCGACTCGTAGAAAACTGTTGTGAAATAATCTGACGTGACAATAAAGTCATGGTGTAAAAAAATTAAGAGTTTATCCCAAATTTGATATCTGTGCTTTCTCTTATAAAATTGCACTGTTCAGGTACATATAATGTTGCTGCATCAGTTTTGCAATTATTAATTTATCAATACAGAAAATCAAACTCTTATTCATTCTTTTTGGCAACGTAAGAGCAGTTGTGTCACTGTTGTGATCAGTATGCAAAATGAGAATGAATTCCATGAAAATATATTTTGTCTTTCAATTATTATCATGTACTTTTAACAGTTGTGAAGAATGTAATGATCAGGCTGCGGATTTTTATGCACAATAAAATTTGTCCAAGTCATTTGCGAGAGACTGAAGTTAAATTAAATTATATTTTCTCTTTTAATGACTTTAAAATTGAATGTGCTTTCAATTTTGTATTTTACTTATTCATTTTTGTCATAAATGCATAAAATCCACAGACTAATATGTAATGATATTCTTAGCAACTTCATATGTAGTTTACATGTTTTACAATCAACAACATTTTTATTTTGCATAAAGATTTGCAGACAAATACATATCTTTTTTAACCTCTCAAAAATTGTCATATTTATTTACTGTATGGACTTGATGTCCGTGATGTTAATTATTAGACAGCGAATTTCATGCATTTATGACAAAAATGAGTTGCTGTAATTTGAGACGGTAAAAACATTACAAGAATTTGAATATATTTTTGTATTATTTTCTATGAATTATATATATTGAGAAAGAAAATAAATCTCTACATTTCATTCCAGTTACAATTCAGGTAGAAAATTTTTATTTTGCATTCAGATCCACGGTCTATTTTTACAAATAATAAGTATTGTTAAAAACGCTCGGACATGGGTCTGCTTATTTTTGCTGTAGAATCACCAGAAAAAGTTTCATTAAAATCGACAACCCCACCACTGTGACCTCTCCTTGTCAATTAAGCTGTGCCTCGTGGTTCGGCAAGGGTGGAAATCAGACGCGGAGAGACCGACGTTTTGCATTCCGCAAGTTCACGATTCGACGAGAAGCAACAGAGCCAAGATGCACCGATCGAACGGAACAATGGTTCGAACGAAATAATATAATGGTACATGAATAACAAATGTTCGACGGGCTCCGCTCGAAGGCATGACTGGCGCGATGGCGGATCGTGGCACGTTCGCCGCTGTTAATACAATTTCAGCGCCATATTGCACCTTCCCGTCGTACGGATACAGCCCTTTCGGTCAAATGAGATGACGGAACTTTTGCATTAGCCTAATATTACACGCTTTCAGCATATAATGCGATTCGATGCAGGACCCTCTGCTAAAAATTGCGCGGGCTCCTCTCGTGACCTAGATTTTCTTTTTCCCCACGGGGTAGACCCGAGACCGCAGAAAAATTTGTACCGAAGGAGATCTTGCCCATAAATATCCAAGGCACTAGACGTCCCGGAATAAAAAACGATACGAAATATCGCGGTAGGTACTTTCTGAACGTTCTTACCTCGTGGCAATTCGAGTCAATTTATACATCCGAATGAAAACATTCGCGAATTCATTCGCCAATCCGGGAATTCCTCGCGAAGATTATTCTCGACGGTATATACCATTCGAGAACGTTACGAAGTGTTATTCAGCTCCATTTTTAGGATCTATCTTAATCCATTAAGAACCGACGCGACGTTGCGCAAATCATTTGCAATTTTTCCTCGTGAATTCACGTTATTGAATTCTACTACTGTTGTGTTCGTAAAAGGGAGTTTCAAAGATTTATTGCATGTATTTTTCTTGTTTAACATATCACCATGTTGTTTAACATATTACATTGTCCATTTTTCAATGTATCATTCAACAGCAATGTCAATTGTCAACCAGATCTTTTTATGTCGTCACCATACATCCTTAAGAAACACAATTACACTAGAAAAATCACTCGCGGTTACTCGGAAGTAAAACAAAATCATTAAGAAAATCTTAAAATAAACAAGAAACTGTTATATTGAACAAGATTAGTTGTTAAACTTGAATTCGCACGAACCAGGAAATGAATATGTTTGCATCATCATTATAAAGATTTTCGCAAAGGAAAAAGTTACTTGAAATGATCTTATGGATCTTCAGACATTTGAAAATTGCAATATGCAATTTATATTTCAAAGAATTACGTTGTTTTATGATATTACGTCGTTTTATGTTCCAATGAGAAAAAGCTTGTTGGCACATTGTTCCTCATAATTACACAGCGGATCTCCATGCATTTATAATGAAATTGGTTGGGAGAAATATAAAACAGTACGAGATTAAAGTAGAAAAATTATTAAGGGATGAAATGAATTTTTATTTTATTCCTGCCTTCCCCAATTAATGTGGAACTCTTTTATTTTGAAAAGAATAAACGAGAAAATATTTTATTGATTAAAGTTCATCGCTTGAAAAAAGAAATTCGGTTTTACCGAAATTACTTTCTTGCCAACCGAATAGAACCAGATATTTTTCGATTCCAATTTTCGAAATAGGGTTTTGCCCACCGGTTCGAAAGAAAGCATGGCGGCCCGCGTACCGATAGACATCGCAAGGCGAAACGCAGAAGCATCTCATCGTTTCAGTCGTTCAGCGTAACGCACTCCAGACGACGGAATTCTGACATGACGCATAATGCAGGATGCATTCCATTGAAACCCGTGCAACTTCGTATGCGAGCCCGCGCGTCAGCATGCCGCAAGCTGTCGTGCCCGGTGAAATGTAGTCTTAATGGTGTTACCCCTCGACATACCAGATCATGATTTAGGCCATTCTCCATAAATCTGTAGCTGTTATTAGCCGGTTCATCTTCTTTTTTTCTCTTTCTTCTTCGTTTTCCATACGATACGCTCGCGCGCGCGACCTCTCGGCGAACACGACTGGCCGCAAGACCGCAGGCTAATTGTAAATTAATAATTAAGGGATTTCTTGCAGGAAAAAGGTAATTCCTGCTGATGAAAGTTTCAACTCAATTCCGGTGCACGGAAAATGTAAAAGGAACTCTCTGAAGCCCCGTTGAAAATTAATCTTTATTCGGAAGTTCTTTTTCGTAGGAACGCTTCAGACTCTAGGCTTCAGACTCTAGGCTTCAGGCTTCAGAACTCTAGGCTTCAGACTCTAGACTTCAGGCTTCAGGTTTCATGCTTCAGACTTCAGACTCTAGGCTTCAGACTTCAGACATCAGACTCCAGGCTTCAGGCATCAGACTTCAGAAAAAATTGTACGACTGACACAAAATTTTGAAATTCTCTTTTTACGGCTTTTTGACCAAATACTCCAATGTACGTCAAAGACCTTCGAGATCTCTCATTCACTGTTTCGGATAATCAAGTTTCTGATAATTGTCGCTCTACTGTACTTCCATTTTGGGAATTGTCATGGCTGTTAGTCCAACAGTGAACGTGTTAAAGCTGTTCAATTAATTCTAGTCGGCACTGTATGTTATCTTGTTCCATAACCACAAATATAGGCAAGCCTAGCGTCGAAATTCTTCATCCCTGATTAACGGGTTAATAACATTGATAACGAACAATGTTAGCAAACTACGAGTTAGCCAGGAGTGTTCGTGTCGGTGTGAAGCTGGTATTACGCGATCGATTTGCAGGAAGCGTTCGCCAACAGCCAGCAACATCAGAACCGGAGAACTTGATAAAACGTTTCGTCGGTGATTTCTTGCTCCCGGTAAGCTTTTATCAGTCCTCGAACTGTGGCTGGTAGCGAGATAACAACGTCGAATTTGTCGTTCGCACTAGTGAACGCGTGTGTGTACGTATTACGCTGTTTCGAAGTATTTGAACACCTGCTGGTTTCACAAAAATTATGTTATGCAACCTTTGGTAGTATTCTTTTCAATAATTTCTATTATGCATATAATAATGTGTAGCAAACATAATAAACAGGACGAAATTCTTGTAGGAAAGTAGGAAAGAATAATTTAAATTTCTTTTCAAATCAGGTCTTTTCAAATTGCATTATTTTAGAAAAGAAAAAGTGTACAAGCAAGCGACAATGTTAAATTTTCTTCTGATATGAAGTTCTGATAGTTTAATTTATAATTATTGAGATTGCAAAGATGGGTCGATGAGGAATTATTTAAAAAATGTATCTCCTTGGGTTATATTATATAAAAAATTGTAGTGGTTTGAAACAAAAGTTCGTAGCTTTTTTAAATTAAAATTCAAAGATAAAATTCAGATATTTATTCATTTACTAAAAAATAGCAACAAGTAATAGAACAGAAAATGTGCTATTAAATAAATCTATGACCAAACCATTTTTATCATTGAATTTTAATTAAAAAACACCATTTTTTAAGTAATATAACCCAAAGAGATACATTATTCAAATAATTCCTCATCAATTTTTTCTTCGCAATCTCATTAATCGTAAATAAAAAATAATTTTGTGTTAAGCACAGAAATGTTATTCGGTAAATTCAACAATTGTGGCCTGCTTGCATATTTTTTTCTAAAATAATGTAATTTGCAAATTGAGAAAATATGAAGAAAGTTGCATCAGGTATTTATGAAATAACGTCACTGTTAGTGCTGCGTGAACCTAGCGTTAAGGGTAGTTGCGCCGCTATTCCTCGGTAACTTTTTAATTAGTTTTCCGCTGCGAGTCTCGTAACATATTTCTAATTTCCAATATCATTTCACCCGGCACTGCATCGGAACACGAACTGCATGCAATCACAAAGGATGTACTAAGTCGCCGGTGTCATGCTATCGCAAACGAGGCTAGTACTTTAAAAACTTGTTGCACTAACTCCCCACGGTGCAGTTGTTCGCGCAGCATTGAACGAATGCAGATTAGAAACTGCGTGAAAATTTCGTCAATTTCCAAAGTTTAATATTCCCATTGTAGCGCGGCGTGTAGGGGCGGCCGGTGCATTCCACGTGCATGTGCATGGAAACCGGAAATGCTCGCGAGCCCCATGCAACTCGATCGATCGCGGAAGTTATGTAATGAGTCTCCTCGTGGGCTGGCCCTCTCAGGGCGACCGCCAAAATCTGGGTTATCGAGTTCCTTTCGACGTGGCACGCACTTTCGACCTACAGAACCTAGCTTCCAGTTTCTGGTGAGACTGCAGGAAAGCTAGCCTGATCTCGATGATTTTTAAATATGTCGTAAGTATTAACATTTCGAATAACTTTTTCCTTTGCATGTTAGTCGTGATCTGGGTTAGTTTTCGAGATAATCGCGAAAAATTGTCTATACCAATACAATGGACATTGTACTTGTGACTCTATGGTTGGTTTTCAATTAATCAAACTTTTAGCATTGCGTTCGTCTCGTTTTTCTAAGTAAAATGACACCAAACACGATATAATTACGGTTAACTTAAGAATTCGTGCACCTCTACCGTAAATGTTAAATCGCTTTTTACGCAAGTAATTATGATAGCAATTATATCGTGATTGGTGTCATTTTAATCAGAGAAAGTAGAGGAATACGGTGGTAAAAGTTCCATCGATGAATAACCAAAAATAAGAAATTTTTATTTTCGATTGTACCGAGTTGGCACGAATCCTTTCGGGTACTTCTTCATGGTCCGCCGTGATTTCTCTTCGGCGACGATCGCCATTTTCCGCGACACGATTTTTCGTGGGTCGTCTCGTCGTTGTCACGGGATTGCAAAAACGATCCGCGCGTTTTGTTTCGAACGTGCAATCTTCAGATACATTAAAGTTGCGCTACTTGTTAGTTCGCCGGGCGAAGCGCGGCTCGCCTCGGAAGAAGAATGCGGAAAAGTTTGATCTTCGCGCGGGGATCACGACTTTACCTTGGAATTGATGTGCTTACTTTTTGAAACGTCTTATGCAATGTGCTCCACTGACTCCTCGCCGCTTCCAACTTCCTTTTTGAAAGTTCGCCGGGTCAAAGGTCCTTCCGCGCGTTATCTAAATCATGAATTTTATAATCCCGTTGTTCAGGTGATAAACACGACCGTCTGCTCGCTCCTTACAATGCGTAAATTCATCCCGCGTTACTCACGTGGAATCCGGTAAATACCGGTAAATATGATTTAATGAGCTTTATGGCAAATTTAATCAAATTTATTTTAATTTATTTATTCGGGTCTAATTAAATTGTACGCGCTTGTTGAATATTTTCTTGATTAAATGCTTTCATTTAAGCACCTTTTCATTCGGGCAAATAACCTTCTCGCTCGGTGTCGATTTCTATTTGTTAAGTAATTACGTTCTGGATGTTTTCACGAGTTTGTATCTTTACCAGCAAATTAAATTCTTCTGTTTCGGTTAATTAAATATTATATGATGTTGATTTATTCTTTTTCAAAGGTGTTCAAGCAGTTATTTAAACTTCTGTTGTCTAATAATTAGTCTGCGGTTGTTTGTGGAATTTTCAATTTTTGCAGACGAAATTTCTTGAAAATCTTCAGAATCCCTGAATACATAAAGATCCGCAGTCTACTAAAAATAATTTATAATCTAATAAGTAAACGTTACTTTTTAACTGTATCTTCTGTTATTTATATACTTCTGTTATAATTGAGTTACTCATATGTTCTTTTCCTCAGTTAACTATAAAAAGTGAAATTTCGTTTATCAAATTAAAACATTGAGATCAAACGAAAAGAACTTCTTAAATAACTATCTCCTAACCATTTAATTAACCCTTTAATATTTATGAAATATTATTTGTAGAAAAATAGTAATACTTGAAAATTTATTAATTATCTAATTTATTAATTACATTTACGGTTTTCTTTGATCACAGTCAAATTCAGAAAATAGTGGGACATTTTCAAAGTTTCTGTACAAATAAATAATTCTGTACAAAAAAATTAATGTTAACACAGTCCCTTTAATAAATGTTATGATCGATAATGATTATATTGTTCCTATATCGATATTTATAATTCAACTATGGGCGAACAGAATGATACGATTTAAAACTGAAAAATAAAAACAATGCAATTTAAAACAGTAGGAAGGTGAAAAGAATTTAATAATGATTTACTATTTTCGATCTCTTAACATTATTTCAAAAAGAAAGAAATAGACGTAGACAATTTTTATTTTGCATGAAGATTCGCAGTCTAATAATAGTGTATCGTTTCATATTCTCAATATTGTTCAACTTTGTAGATATGTTCATGAAATTGATTAGGTCTCGTATATGTAATATGTATTAGAGATAGGGAAGGACAGCAACAGTTTCGGTTTGACCGGAAGTTTGCGATTCCGGCAAACGAGATTGGTGTGCGCGTATTAATTTCGCCGCCACGAACTCGTTAAACTAGGGACGCAATGCATACTTGTATTGCTTACTTCGAATGTTGCGCGGCGACATCGAAATCTGGGTTATCGAATTCTGGTTCGTGAATTTCCTAAAGCCAGTCGTGTTTCGCGTCAGCAGATTTTGATAGTTTCGTCTGCATCTTTGCTATCGGAAGAGCGACAATGTCACAAGCTTCGGTGCTCCAATTATTTTATCGATAAGCCAAAAGCCAAGCGACGCGTCAACCAAAATGGAAACCTCCGAAAAATAAATAAATCATAGCGGATTTTATGCATTTATGACGTAAATGAGTATATGTTATTTAAAACAGTAGACACATTAGAAGAATTGCTATTTCACTGTAGTTTTTGCAATTCAGGTAGACAATTCTTATTTTGCATAAATTTAAATAAGCAATCTACTTTCTACCGTATTCTATAAAATTATATATAATTAAACGATGCATCAACCGTAACGAAAATGTTTTAAAGAACGAATAAACTATATCAAGTGCTTAACACGTTCACTAACTGCATATACTAATCTGAATATAAAATATTATAATTAGACCGTGGATTTTATGCGTTTATGACAAAAATGAGTAATTTAGAGAATTTAAATACTTTGTCATATTATTTTTAACTCGCTAAAATGATTAAAAAAAGAGAAATAATTATTTTGCACATAAATTCGCATGATTACGATATTAAAACTGAACTTAAATTTTATTTTTGCATTATTTTAGTGGAAACTTCCAATTACCAAGATAATTGAAGATCCGTTGTATTTCATTTTATTACGTTCTGTACCTCGTACATTTTTGAAAAATATTTTTCACCAACAATGCACAAAATTTTACAATAATTAATGCAATAAAAAGTTCGATACATTTTAATGATATCCCTCTTGTATTTTAACCATAATACAATTACAAAAGAAGTAAATTTTAATTTTAATTTTGTAGATTCATCTTCAATATTATAATTACATTTGAATATTATAATTATAATATTGTATAATGTATAATTATAATAATGGAATTGACTCGAATTGAGGGGAAAAGTTACAAGTTTGTTGACAAGTTTTAATCTTATCGAAAAGACTGCTGCAATTTACTAGTTCATCTGCAATTAAAAATTTCAATTACCTACCGTCGCATATTTTTCTATCGGCTAAAAACGAGCGATTTTGTTGAAGGATATTAAAATATTTAACGGCAGCCTTATTGAATTTTTAATTTCAGGTGAACCAGTATACGAACAGGACCTCCGGGAAGTCAATCACAACTTCGTAATTCCTGAATATGTTTAAATTAGAAAACATCGAGCTGCTCTTTCGCGCGAACAATTTAAAACACAAAAGTATTTTTTGAACGAAGTTTGACCATTTTCCAGAAAATATTGGCCCCAAGAAAATCGTTGTTTCCAACCTTTTGACCCACGCTGAACACCATACGTTGCGTTTCAGTCTCGCTAATTCTGCGCGGCCGCTCGCTTAACAATTAAAAGTTCGCCATTGAGAAAGCAATTTCGCATAGCGCGCGGCGAAAGGTTAATTTCTCGATAAGTTGCTTTCCCGTTTAACTTCACCTGCGAAGTGGAACCTCGCGCGCGCATCAATCGCGCTTTATTCGCCGGCAGCGTGTATAAATTTCGGATTCCCCGTGTAGCGAGAAAATTTTTCGTGCTGTTGCGAACCGTACGCTTCCTCGAAGAGCGGGGTAAAAGCGCTGAGAGAAAATCTGACTGTTTAAATTCCGTGGTCCCGATTCGCACGGCGAGGCACTGCGAGGCAAGGCGAGGCGCGGCGGCGTGCCAATTAAATTTTATTGTGATAATCGAGTCTGCGGCGCTCGGATCTCGGAGATGACGCATCTGGAGGGCCGCGGGCTGCTGAATCCACTTCCTCTTTCATCCAGAAATGGCCGGCTCGATTAGCGCTCGAGGGGACGAAGTTTGAAAATCCGTCGAGCACGATAACTTTTCTCTTCCGACGGCGAAACTTTCCTACGATCGAGGGAACGTGAGAGTCGCTCGTGTCGCGTCCAGTACGGACGAGACGAATGAAGATAAAAAGTAGAAATTACTGAAAAAAAAAGGAAACGGCGGGGAAAGGAAAAATGGAAGCAGCGAACGCTGACAGACCAGGCGAAACAAGCACAGCGCTCCAAAATCACAGAAACCCGGATTAAATTCGCGAATCACTAGCGATGATACTTCTTAATTGGACAAACGAATTGATCCTTTTGCTTGTTGTTGGATTTTGTGCATTTGTGATGGAAATTAATGCATCAGAAACAGAACTTTGAAGACATCTGGCATTTTTTCATCACTCTGTATGCGACGAGTTTTATCATTGCCTTTGATGTATAGAAAATATTTTCTAGATTGGAAATGTGAATAATAAGGATTAGACTCCGGATTTTATGCATTTATAGCAAAAATGAGCAAGTGAAATTTAAAACAGTGGAAATATTAAAAGACTTTAAGAGTGTTAATATATTATTTTCACCACAATAAGATTATCAATTAAGAATATTTTATATTTATTTCTGCGTCTTGCAATCGATGCACAAACGTTTTACTTTGCACAAACGTTTCACTTTGCATAAACATTCGGAGTATAATAATGATAATAGACACACGTATAACAATTTTTTACCAGGGTTAGTATTTTGAGAGAGGTTGAAGATTTGAATTTAGGGTTTTTGGTTCGCTGCGCGACGAAGAAGGGACGAGGAGAGGAAAAATGGAACGAAGGAACGAGCACGGATTGCCGAGGCGAAACATCGTCGTCGTCGGGGCCCGAAATGAGTCGCATTGAATCGAGGACAATTGATAGTTTTACCGGGTGTACGCGAGATGTATAATATTCGCAGTATGTCATTACCGCCTATGAATAATGTAACGCGTGGAAATGCGTTTCGAAATCGGCGGGGTTTCCGCGGCGAATCAAGTACGCGGATATATATGTACATAATACAATATACATATATGTATATGTATAATACTATATTATATGTATATACATATATTGTGCCTCGTGTTTGCAATCCGGTATATCGCGGTGCGATTAAATTGATCGCTTTAATAACGATCGCGATGCGAAAGCGCCGCCGGAATTACTTCTCCAGTATGTTGGCTTTATTTTTCTCCCTTCCGGGCCGCTCTATGCGCGGCTGTCTCATTATTTTAGAATAGGGTATTGATCCTCGACTACTGGCTTCGACTTCGTGCCGCGGAAAACACCCGGTCGATAGCGAATTTGATTTATCGTTTTCTTGACGGCTGGATACGTTGTCTTTGATTGATACGCGTCGATGAACAGCGCAGTTTGTTTGTAAATTGTTTGAATTGTTTTCTTGCTGGTTGGATACGTTATTCTTTGCTTGATCAACAATTCCAATGATGGCAGTTATCTATTGGGATGGAACGAAAGTTCGTAGCGTTTGTAAGTTAAAAGTGAAAGCTGAAATGCAGATATTTGTTCATAGATTTATTCAATCATATATTTTCCATTCTGTTCCATTACTTTTTGACAGTTTGGTGGTAACTTCTCGTGTTATTGAATAAACTTATGAATAAGTACCTTCATTTTTTAACTACGATTCTTAATTTGAAAACGCTACGAACTTTCTTTCCAACCTAACACTTGGAAATTCCTGTAATTGTTCTCTTAATGATTGGATACATTATTTTCCAATTGGTAAAACATTTCAATACGGATTCTTGATTTGTATATTATTTTTATTATGGTTGAATACATTGCTTGTTGTCTGATTAAACACTTCGTTAAAAATGGCTGGTCATCTGGATATTGATTTAAATGTTCTCTTAATGGTTGGATATATTTTTCAATTGGTAAAACATTTCAATGAGAAGTATTGTTTATTATTTTTATTATAGTTGAATTAATTACTTTTTGCTTGATAAAGTCGCATTTGCCGCACGCCAGTAAAATCTAAAATTGTTATTCGTCGCCTTTCCTGGCTGGCACAATAAAAAGAAATTTATAAAAGTTCCGCAAAAAGCTTCCGGTAAATGGGGTCACCGTTAAGTCTCCACCTTCCTTTTTTTACTATTTTTCACGGTACACCCACGAAATAATAAAAATTTCTTAAAAATCTTACGCTAAACGGATTAAAAATGTTCAACTCGGATTTGCATTTATATTCGGGCTTCTATTTCTTGGATTTAGCGTGCGCACATTTTCTGCCAAGTACAAATGCCTTTTGTTTATTGTTTCGAAATATTTTCACTTTTTAAACCGTTTTATATTTCAGTTAACCCTTTGCACTCCTTTGTCGAGTGTGAGTCGTCATCGGAGAAAGAAAATTGTAAATGAAACGCTTTTTTATATGTATTTAGTTCTTCCTTTATTTATTTAAGTCGCATTTTTTAGTTGAAAACAAATCTAAGTTCCAAAAATATAAATTACAACAAAGTGTGAGATCTATATTTAATATAACCAGTAAACTAAATTGTTTAAAATAAGTAGGAGTCAAGAAACAGTCTTTCGGAGTAAATTTGAAAAATATTGAAAAATAATTCGGAGTACAAAGGGTTGTGTAAAAATAGTATTTGCTATAAATAGAACGTGTGTCGTGGAATAATGATTTTTCGAGAATTTTCCTGCTCGATTTTAATATACATTTAGTATTATAATTGGATCAACATTAATTGGTTATTCAAGGCTACCTCCGTTCTATTTCTAGAATGACTCATTTCATTGAGAGTGGGAGAAGCGACCCTGGGTAGCACAATCGACTTTGTAGTTAACGCTCGGCACATAAAAATATTCTGATCCGTTATAATCGTTTCATTAACTGAGATCGCGACGGAATCATATACAGTACACTCATTAAAATGATTATACAAACCATTACCATAATCGGTGCATTGTTTGAAAAAAAAACATTTCGAAACTGCACTTAAAAATGCTAATTAATTCATTATTCATATGGAAATAGATAAACGTGAACATGTCATGAATAATTTGCTGATTATTAGAGAGCGAACTTATTTATGGAGCTTGTACTAAATCTGTTCAAGAAGAATTTCTTATTGTATATTATAAATTTGAAATTGTCACAGTTATGCAATGGTAACTGCATAATTATTATTATTTAGTCATATATTATTTTCACCATGAACAATTTTCTAATCAGAAAAATTATTTTTCTTTTAGCGCTGGTATCTATTAAATCAAATTCCCTTTCTTCTAGATCCAAGTTTTATTAAATTGCTAATTTTTATGAAGATTCGTAGTCCATTTATTTCAAATACTCAAAATATAAATTTTATGATGTAATTTCATAAGTTTAAATATAAGTTAATTCAATTCCTACATATTTTCGAATTCATTAAACCTTTGAATCAAAAGTTTCTTTGTAATTAATTGTTGTGATTGTCTACTTCTGAATATCTTGCTATAAAAATTTAAATATAAACACCAGGAATGTAATGTTAACAATCTTAACTATATAATTTAATATCAATGTAACCAAAAAATCAAAGCAATTATTGCTGCACGTGTGTATAGAAGCATTTAATAGTTATTAATTTTTGTCAGAAACTCTTTTGTGGTTTCAGCAATTATAAATCGAGCGTATCGGTGAAACAATTTACAAACAACGCCCGTTTTCAATCAAACATTTTTCATCAAGAAAAAGTAATATATCTGTCCATCCAGAAAACAATTAAAATAGTTCACCGGCAAACTCTTTTCGCTGGAACGTTTTATCGAGATAGAAAATGTTGTGTCTGACGATGGAAGAAAAAAGCGGAAACAATTAACAAATACACAGTCCATTTTATTGAAACGTTCCATCAAATAACAAATATTCTATCCAATCGTCAAGAAAACAGACAAAACAATTTATAAATAAATAGTAAGTAAATAGATCGTGGTGACAAAGTGATTTTTAAAGAGAATAAAATGGTGCCAGGCATATATCACGTTTTAAAATGTTCAATCTTTTGTTACCCCGTTTTACTTCGTCCTTGTTTCAGAATACATAGTGCAAAGTCTCAGACATTTCCGAATATGCTATAGTTTTCATAAAAATTTTAATGTAGACAACGATTACTGAATTGATTGGAGATAATTGTTGACTTAAATAATAATTCTCAAATGCACTGGAGTGGTTAAGGAAAAGGAACCTGGTTCGCTGTAAAGTCCGCGCAGCTCCGAGCGGTTAAGCCGAAAATATAAAGAAGCAGCTGAGATAGCATCAAAGAGAAACATTTTTTCCGAGCGAGAGCAGCGGCGGAAAATATGAAACGCAGGCTCCTGAAATCTTCGGCGTAACCCAATTACCGTGCCGCCGCTAAACTATAAAGAATATATTACTCGGGGCCAATAAACTTGAAAACGACTGTTCCTCCCGCGCGGCCCAAGGAGCTCAATAAAAAACCGATAAAAATTCCACAAAAATCTCCGGAGTAACGGGGTCGCCGGTTTAGAATCTACCGAGGGTATTCCAGCGAGAGAATGCGAAAAATTTCCGGGGTAAATGGTGCGAGGGGGTTGATTCAACAATTCAGATAACGTTTTCTGGAGTCCCGTTGTTCGGTGGCCACCCGTTAGAATATCGCGAAGAAAAATGACATAAGACATCCCCGTTTCGACTCGGGCGCCATATGACCGTCTCTGTCTGTTCCCCTCCTCTCGGGGTTCCCCCTACCGTCGTCGATATCCTACTACCGTCATTCCTTGCCCTCTCCTCTAGGCCTGCCACCCCGTCCCGCACCCATTCGTCCGACCAAGCTACACCCCCGCACTCTCGCGTACCATCATGCACACGATCGCGCGTTCTACCACCACCGTGAAGCAGCAGCAGCAGCAGCAGCACACTAACACTACCACCACAGCAGCAGCAGCAGCAGCAGCGGAGGAGTAGCAGCAGCGGCAACGGCAGCGGGTTACCTGTGCCACCGGTAGGTACTCCCACTTCTGCGTCCCGGTGACCAACACTAATTGTAAGAGCGACTCTCGGTGCATCGTCTTGTGGGAGCGAGACGGAGAGCTGGAAGAAAGGAAGAAGCCGCTGGAAGGACAGAGAGACCGGTCCGGATGGGAGCGAGAGAGGTGTGCTGGCTGTCCAGGTGGAGGAACAGCGAGACCCTGATGGTCACGGGGGCAAGGAAAGGGGGCTAGGGGATAGGAGGGCGGTCAGGAGAGAGTGGGGGAGGAGGAGGAGAGGGACAGTTACACGAAGCTAGAGAGTAGAACACAAGGGAGAAGGTAGCGAGAGAGCATAGTTTAGCATGGTACGACACGGCATATCCATAGACATATACACTGTGTCTATGGGCATATCGACGAGATCCGAGGGCGGCCGAGCACGACCGAGCGCCGCCGACTCGGACCCTGCGCGCTCAACCCAAACCCGAGGAAGCATAGTTGCATTTAAACTGCCATCCCACTGAGGTCTCTCTTCCGAGTAGTCTGTCGGCTGGGCCAGCTGCACTCGAGGAGTGAGCCCGAGTCTCGCCGAGTCCGCCGCGTATACCTCTGCTCGCGCGTACACCCGCACTCTCTCTCCGGACAACTCGGTGTGTGACACTCGGCCTCGTCCACTTCGGTTCGGTTCGGTTCGGTTCGACTCGGTTCGGAACGGTTCCGTTTCTGTTCCGTTCTCGGCCGCGCAGTTCGTCCTCGTACCGCGTCAGGGAAACGTGCGTTGAGAGACACCGTGCGCTCCGCTCTCTCTATCTCTCTCTCTCTCTCTCTCTCTCTCTCTCTCTCTCTCTCTCTCTCTCTCTCTCTCTCTCTCTCTCTCTCTCTCTCTCTCTCTCTCTCTCTGCTTCATCGGGGGTTGCTGTCGCGCGCTCGACACCAGTTGAGGCCAGAATTCTCGCCGCTGAACCATCCGCGGCCTGGCGAAGTGAGAAGCGCACCGATCCCGGACAGTTTCGACCAGGTGTCGCGCGGTCTGTGACTGGTTCCGGTGAAAAGAAAGATCACCCTTCGGTGAAAGATGGTTCGATCAGTGGACAAGTTCGATTCGAACTGTCAGAGTCGCGCTCTCGGGATCAGCTGCTGCCAGACACCTCTCGCAGCTTGCAAATTGCTCGTCGGCATTCCGCAGGCCTGGTTCCCTGCGAACGGTTCGTTAGCTTTTGTGCCCTTGCACGATGCTGCTTCCTGGCCGACCTAACGCGTTGAAAATTTCAACAGATTCCCCCCCGCATTTTCTTGACCCGCACAGAGGCCCCGCGACGCCAGTTACTTGTTGACTTTCTCTCGCGGCGAGCCTACCCCGGGCATTATGTAAATCGAATTCGAATTTCTGCGATGCCCCGCATCCTTCCACCGCGGCGAACTTGCGTATTACACTTTTCCAACGAGCCCTTGGATCCACTCGCCGGAATTGCCCGGCGCAGATACCTTGATCGATAGGCCCGCAGTGCTTCGATTTGCAAATCGCTGTCCCGGTACTGTTCCTCCTCTTCCTCTTTCTTTCCCCTGTCTATCCAGGGCGAATTTATTACGGATCCAGGCAAGCTGGCCTTCTCTCTTCGACTTATCGATCCCGTCAGAAAACGTTTCTTTCCTCGCGGAGCACGCTGTTGCTGCTGCTGGCTGTTCGAGTTAATTGCTCCGGTTAATTACCCTCGTTACGTCGAGCAGATTCTCGCCCGATCGAATCGCCGACCGGAAGGAACTTTTTGCAAATTCTATTGTCTCCTCGCGAATTCTTCTTCTTCTTCTTGCGGTTCAGTCTCTCTCGCTTTGATAGCCTCGCTCGCCGGGGCAAACTTGTTATCCTCCTGTTATCGCGAATTTCAGCGAACGACTCTCGCGCGTACCTCTGCGCGTTTTTCGCGTTCCTGCCGATGTCCGCGCGCTGTTACTACGTGCTCGCCGCGACGGGGTCACTTTTAAAGCCGATATTGCGGAACGGAGTGATCGCCATAATGAAATTCTGCGAAGTCCTCGAATTATTCCCGGCGCCTGTGGCTTCTCCGCCAGCCGAACGTCTCGGCGAACGTTCGCCGGGACACAAACGAAACTGCCAATTAATTCACGCGATCGGGTAAAGTGCATTTCGTTCGCCGGTGTCGAAGCGCTGCCAATAACGCGTTCGATATTTAACTTCTCGTTTCGGTGGTATTGTACTCCTTTGCGAATTACCGGACATCTCCGATAGTGCTCGCCTCCGAATGTCCATCTTCAAACCCTCCGATCCGTCTTCCGTATTCCGCAGAAGTCCGGCCCGCTCCTAATTCGTAAATCGGCCAATTTTCCCCGGGGACCGTCGCGCCATGTGAATCCAAGTGTCCATTTTCGGGCCGGCGAATCGAGCGACGCTGGAACCTTCGCTGCCCGGGACCATTTCTTCCATTTTCTTCGGATTATCTGGTGTTTCTATTCATCCGGGGATCGCCGGGCGGGTGTTCCACATTTATGAGCCTCCACTTCGTTAAATGACGAAATTTTCTATTCTCCGAGGTCTGAGTACTTTGGTTCCCCCCGATCTGAAATGCTAAAATTCGGAGAAGCATCGTTCGACCGTTCTGGCTGGTTTTATATGGTTTTCTGGTAGCTCTGCCTTCTCAGCGGCGTTTAACAACGTTGACCTAATTCTTTGCTGGGAAATGGTAAATATGGTCCGAGGCTTTCCTGTCGTTTCTCAGACGAATTACTTTCGGCGTGCCATTTCTGCATATTTTGTAAGCATTATTCATTGGACGTTGTTCATTAAAAACTGAAGAGAAATCGTTTTCTTAATTAATCGCGCGTGCTGGCTGGATCTGTGTGCCCTTGTGACATTCGATGAATTGTAAAAATGCCAAAAACGTGAAATTCAGTTTCCCATTAAAAGGAATTGTTCAGAATGAATTCGTCGTGATCGGAATTTTTGAAAACGGTTCACGCAAGTGTGAATATTTGCGTGAAGATCGAGTTTATTCATATCGATTTAACTGGTCATCGTGTGTACTAGTGGAGGGACGGGATCGCAGTATATTTCGCAGAATATCGCGAATACGTTCGCAGTAGGTGATAATACTATTCATCCGTCCGCGGTGTGCTTGTCTACGACGGTTAAAACTTGGGAATTTTATTAACGAGCCCGCAGCGAGTGCAGTTTCGAGTGTTGAAGTCATGCATGCAGCAGCGAGTCGATTAGCCCATAGCTGGGCCGGGGTCGGGCGAGACCACTACCAAAAGTGGACTAGCCAGATAAATTGCTCCGTCGCCTTTTAATTAGTTCGTTCGACCGAGGTATTCGGAAACTTGCACGCTCCGTTCCTCCTGGCATTTTCTTCGGGAGCGTTTCCTGGCTAAGTGGACTTTGAAAAAAAATATCTGATTAACGAGTCCGCAATTTGCTGTTTATCTCGGCGGAGGTTTCGAGCGAAAGAAGCTCCGTCCTTGGCGACGTTGGAAGGATAACGGGGTTGATTCGGAAGGGTAAAAATCCATTGGCGTTGCTCAAAAAATCTGATTAAAACTAGCCGTACTACAACCGGTCTAATTACCGATTTCACATTTTTATTTTATAATTATTGAAGTTGCAAGGACGATTCCATCAGAAAATATTCATAAATTTCTTCGTTCAAGCACGTATTGTTGTAAAAATTCTCTTGTAGTTTTTATAAGACAATGTATGTCGCATTTTCTGCTCGGTACGGTTAGTGTTAATAAATCCGCAATTTGCTGTTTATCTCGGTGGAGATTTCGAGTGAAGGAAGCTTCGTCCTTGGTGACGTTGGAAGGATAACGGGGTTCATTCGTAAGGGTTAAAAATCCATTGCCTGAGCTCAAAAAATCTGATTAACGAGTCCGAAATTTGCTATCTATCTCGGTGGAGGTTTCGAGTGAAGGAAGCTCCGTGCTTGGCGACGTTGACAGGATAACGGGGTTGATTCGTAGGGGTAAGAATCCATCGGCGGTGCTCGAAAAATCTGATTAACGAATCCGAAATTTGCTATCTATCTCGGTGGAGGTTTCGAGTGAAGGAAGCTCCGTCCTTGGCGACGTTGATAGGATAACGGGCTGATTCGTAAGGGTAAAAATCCATTGCCTGAGCTCAAAAAATCTGATTATCAAGTCCGAAATTTGCTATTTATCTCGGCGGAGGTTTCGAGTGAAGGAAGCTCCGTGCTTGGCGACGTTGGCAGGATAACGGGGTTGATTCGTAGGGGTAAGAATCCATCGGCGGTGCTCGAAAAATCTGATTATCAAGTCCGAAATTTGCTATTTATCTCGGCGGAGGTTTCGAGTGAAGGAAGCTCCGTGCTTAGCGACGTTGGCAGGATAACGGGCTGATTCGTAAGGGTAAAAATCCATTGCCTGAGCTCAAAAAATCTGATTATCAAGTCCGAAATTTGCTATTTATCTCGGCGGAGGTTTCGAGTGAAGGAAGCTCCGTGCTTGGCGACGTTGGCAGGATAACGGGGTTGATTCGTAGGGGTAAGAATCCATCGGCGGTGCTCGAAAAATCTGATTATCAAGTCCGAAATTTGCTATTTATCTCGGCGGAGGTTTCGAGTGAAGGAAGCTCCGTGCTTAGCGACGTTGGCAGGATAACGGGCTGATTCGTAAGGGTAAAAATCCATTGCCTGAGCTCAAAAAATCTGATTATCAAGTCCGAAATTTGCTATTTATCTCGGCGGAGGTTTCGAGTGAAGGAAGCTCCGTGCTTGGCGACGTTGGCAGGATAACGGGGCTGATTCGTGAGGGTAAAAATCCATCGGCGGAGCTCGAGCGATTACAGCCGGATGCAACGGGCCGACGAGGCGCGGCGCGATGCAGCCCGACAAATTGCAATCCCGATTCGCAGCTTCTGTAATTACCGTTGATACTTGGTTCCGTGTCGCGGGGTCGTTACGCGCCGCCAAAAGGTAATTTCTTACTCCGATGTAATAACACGCTCCTACGGCGCTTGTGTACACACATCGGCCGCCACTTTTGTGCAACTATTACCGCAATTACTCGTCCTCCCTGTCGATCGTTCCCCAGTCAACTGTTGCACGCGAGTTATCCGCCACTCACGACTCGATTCGTTACCCGTTCGTATCGGTTAATTAACTGCTTAACCGCGAACGAGCACCGCGCCGCCGTTCCATACGGAAAAATCATCGGCCGCCGACTGGCCTAATTGCTCGCGACCCCGCGCTACCTTGATTCTTCGTGTCCGACAGATCCCGAATTCGTTCCGTCCATTTTTGTTTCTCGTTTATCTCGCTGCACGCCGCTCTCAACTGTCCACCAGCTCACGAAAATCCACGCTTTTTGACACGTTGATGGCCGTATTGATCGTGCGTGGCTGACACAATTCTCCGTCCATCTTTAATGTTACTTTGACGTCGGCCGTTCTGCCGCTAGAACCTAACCAGATTTCATTGTTCTGGATCGTGACGTAAGCGTTCTGCAGTTTTCTAAATTTTGATTAAGTAGTTTTCTGGAAATTAACTGTAGTTTTCTCGAAATATTATTTCAAATTCTTTCATCGTTCAAATTGAAGATTCATTAATTAGTTGTAGGATGTGATAAATACATGAAACATGATGGAAATTGTTTTTGACATATAGAACATATAATATTTGCCCAGTAAGTTATTACATATTTTCGAGTATTTTGATATTGTGTATTAGCTGCATTAATTCTGAATTTTATTCTAAAATCAAGTCTGATCCTTCAAATTAAAGATTCATTAATTATTTGTAGGATCTGGTACAAAATTTGATGGAATTTATTTTTAAGATAGATCATACTTAGACAGTAAGTAAATAATCAACAAATTCACAAAGAAAATTAATTTTTCTCCAAAAATATATTTGTCTACATCGAATTTCGTTAGAATTTGGATCTAAAAGAATTAAAGGAGTAATCACTGTGAGACACTTCAACTTTGTAGATCACGTTAACTTAATTACTTCGATTCTGTGGAATCTTAATGGTAGTTCGGGATCAACGTATTAATTAAGGAAATTTGTAATGCGATATGCTGCTATCTAGCAACCTCGTTCCTCTTTCGCTGTCGGATAATTTCTGAGACTCTTAAAACAATGTTTACTTAATCGTCTCTTTAATATATAGTACATTAGTGCTAACAAAATATTGAACTGGACCTATACGAGGGATCAGCAATGAAATTTTCAATGGAACTAGGCGAAATAGGTTATGAAACCACTTCATTATGCAGGAATCGATGTGGATGATCATGCTACATGGGTGACACAATTCTTCGGCCATCTGTAACGATCAATTCCTCTCGTGACATGTTTGCGTAAACCGAATTTCGCTATGATTTGTAGGCTTTGCAATTTTGGTCTCGTTGACTAAATTACGATGACGATCAACGTTTTAATCGAGTCGATTTCAAAGCAGAAGTCGTGTTTAGACCTTCCTCGGCGTCTTATATCTCTGCAACGTCTTAAAACGAAGTTCCTTTAACACTAAACCTACCACTGCCGGTCAAATGACCGGTTTTATATTTTTCATTTCATAATTATTCAAATTATGAAGTTGCTTACGTGGAAATTGGTTCGATAAAATTCTGTATCCAAGCACATATTGTTGTAAAAATTGCAGAAAATCTAAATAAATAGAGCCTCGTCATCTCTGCAAACTAAAACATGTTAATCGCTTTTAGCGCTCGGTAGGTTTACTGTTAATTACATATTTACTATAACGTGTAGGTGACAGGAGAATAAATTAGATCCGATGATTTCTCAATTAAGTTTCTAGTAGGATTAGGCAAAATCAGATCTGGAATTTACGTCTTCGTTATGCAACATGTTTTCTGCAAGAACAGCAGATAATGTCAAACGTGTAATTTCTGTGAAACCAGTCGGTTCAGTGCTGTTTACAGTTGTCTGCAATTACTCTGTCATTAGCGACTTTTAAATCGATTGTCAGCAATGTGAACATCCTTGAAATAACCAGATTTCTCACGTTGACGAGTGGTTGGCACTTTCAATTTGCCATTCGAGAAGAAAACCCATTTGGGTGAAAGAATCTATGGTACATTCGTAGTGTTCTAGAAATTATTCTTCACAAAATTTCGATTTCGAACTTTCCAAATCAGTTGTTAGCATTTGCTCAGACTGTATAGTCTCCGAAATCTGTTCAGTCTGTATAGAAAATTTAAAAAAGAATGTGTTTCGTAGAGAATATGTCAATTATACATGAAAATGTTTAGGATGTAATCAGTGAAGCTAATTCTCTTATTAGCTGTCCGATCGAAAATGTTTTGATCACATGTACATTAAAAAAGCAATTTTTTGTAATCTTTTCTGCAGTTTTTTAAATGTTATGATACGTTTTCGAATTCGCCTTGAAATCCTCTAATAGATGTACAAAAATTGAAGGCGACTGAAAAATCATAAAAAAAAGAGTTTACAAAAATTTGTATATATGTTTTGTAAATACCTGGTAAAAACGTTTTCGATCGGACTGCTAATAACAGAGTTATCTCTACTGATCACGATTCGTGATTCACCCTGTATACAGAGTATTTCTACACGCAGAAACAAGTCGGAAAAACGGAACGACATTTTTCCGTTCGACGCGACGCTTCGTTTTCGAGTAAATCGAGTTTGAAGATTCAGTGAATACGCGCGCCATTAAATAGGCATCGGCTGATGCGTCTGTGCATGACCGACCGAATCTACTTATTGCGAATACTAGAGCACGCGAACTCGACCGATTTCCGAGCTCCCTTTTCTCGAAAACAAGGCGTCGAACAGAAAAAATGTTATACCTTCTTTCAGACTTGTTTTAGCACGTAGAATCACTGGGATTTTAGAAATGCTCAGGGCTTTTACTCTGAAGAAAGGAGTGAAGTTTCGTGCGTGCTTGAAACTAGGAACTTCTACAATTGAAACTTCTGCACAGTAATATCAACTGTTTCAAGATGCATTTTTCTAAGCAAATCCAAATGCAAAGGAGTCAACAAATTTCTCTTGCCAGTCGCACACAAAATTTGGAGCAGCCAACAATTTTTAAAAAATATTTTTCTCTTTCTTTTTCTCGTCGAACTTAAAAATTCCAGATTCAATTTCGAAAGGATTCTCAACAAACTTCTCTTAAACAAAATATCTTCGTTTCTATTTTCTTTCATTCTCTCTCTTCGAACTTAAAATTTCGAGATTCAATTTTCAACGACATCGACAAATTTTTTCAAAACTGGTTTTCTCTTTCATTTTCTCATGGACCTTGAAAATTCGAGATTCAATTTCGAGAGGATTCTCAACAAACTTCTCTTGAACAAAATATCTTCGTTTCTATTTTCTTTCATTCTCTCTCGTCGAACTTAAAACTTCGAGATTCAATTCCTGAAGGAGTCAACAAATTTCTCTGGGCCACCCAAAATAAGGAGCAGCCTTTCAAGCTCCCCAACTCGACTTCGTTACTATCCTCGTCAAATCCGTTCGGTCCAGGTAATGAGCAATAGAACAGAACTTTCGCCTAATTTTCGCAATGGAGAACTTCGTGGTAAACTGGAAGGTTTCCATTTAAAAGAGAAACTCCTTGTCCAGTTTTAATAAGACGGAAAACGTGGTGGTTCTTTGGAAAGCCTTGGCGAGTCTTCCTATTACCTGGAATCGGTCTCGATCGATAACCGCGCGGGCGCGGGTTGAAAATTAAAGAGCGCACTATTGTGAGAGAACATCGGAAGTAAATTCTCGCGAGTGATGGGGGAGGGGTGAGAGAAGGAGAAGGAGGAGGAGGAGGAGGAGGAGAATTGATGAGGATCGATGTCGGCCGAAGGAGAGACGAGCAGAAAGGGGAGAGCCACCGGCATCTTTTTGTTCGGCGAAAATCGGTGAGTACGAATGAAATCACTTTTATCGGAGTGAATTTAAAGGTCTACGCGGCGGCGAACGAACTGTTCTCGGCGTGGATCGAGGGTTCAGGAGACGCAACAGGGTGACATGTGCGATATTCGTATGTGTGCGGTGGTTCGAGGCTTCGCTTTGAAACTGATAGACTATAAATCGCGTGCGCGAGCCCGGCCAAGATTACAGAACCTGTACAGACACACCGGGGGAAGCTAATGCAATACTTTGTTGAATAATGTGCGAGCAAATTGTTGCCGTACGTCCGTTTGATTACCGAGCGATTACAGTTCCCGGCCATTCCGCGGTTCAATAAAATGATAAAGTGCGCCCGAAGAAAGTGCAATTTTTCTTCATTTCCTCAATTACTCGGACTCGCGCGCCACCCAGGATTGCTCATGTTTATGCAACACCTTGTACGGAGTAATTTCGAGGGAATCAAACAGAGATTTGTTCGCACTAAATGCACTTAATGCGCCCACCGCCGATACGACGCGCGTAAATCAACGGAATCCGCGCAGGTTTGTGATCCTGTGTTTCGGGAAATCATTCTGTAAGTGTCGCGAAAAATGCAGTCCGATTGCTGGGATTAATAGTTTCCACTTATGCTGTTCTATTGTTGGTTCAATCAGGGTTTCTCGGAATTATTTTACAAGTACGCGAGCTTTCAGAAGAGTTCAGTGCAATTGAGCTGTTCACGGGGCAAATCGATTAACTCCACTTTTTGAAATATTTTAAATTCAAGTGTCAAAGCAATTTCCCAAATAATATATATTTATACATTATTAAAAATTAATCAGTGCAAGAAAATCGATTGTATTCAATATATTTTTAATGTAACTTTTAACAATTTTTGTAGACGAATTTTATGAAACTCGAATGAAATAGAATCTTGTTTTCCGTGGTAGTAGCCTTTCTAGATCCGAAATAAATTAAAATCGTACTAAATTTTGTCGTATTTTATATCCTAGCATCTTTTGAAAATTTTCAAACGCCATAATTGCATCGATATCCGCCATCTATTGATTACAAATTAATCAAATTTGATTTCATTTAAAAAGATAGGCGTAATATTTATATTATTGATCAGGCTTTGTTTAAAATCTTCATGACGAGCGTGACTCGTTAAAATACGGCAAGGTGTTAATAGAAAATAGAATTTTCATTTGCGAGCTGCAGAAGTAACGCACAACCTGCACTTGTATGTGACATTTTACCTTGTTGATCAAACGTAAATATTTTATTCTTTTCCACGTTTGTACGATTTTCTTTCACGGCGAGTGCTCGCGTTGGAACGCGCAATGCTTGCACGAAAAGTCTCCAGTTCGCTCATTAAACTTTATCAACCTTTTTACTATAATTAGTTTTTCGCAAGCGTGTGTAATATGTATCCATAAAATTCGTAGTCCAGTATTATGAGACCAAAGCAAAACCACGTTTCGCGTACGCGTTTTTTTTTCATTCTCGTGTCTGTAGAGCAGCCGGGGAAAATATATGTATGAATTTGAATACATGCACCTGCTGCAATTAGCAGATTGCATTTATGAAATTCCTAATCCTCTGGGATGAAAATTCTAGAAAAATGAATATCTACATTAATTGTACGTGTTACAGTATTTTACCGATAAATGTCCCAAATGTCTGGCCGGTAAGTGTCCCAGAATTATCCCCACTTCTTTGCATCTATGAAATTCTGAATTCTCTGGGATGAAAATTCTAGAAAAATCAATATCTACATTAATTGTACGTGTTACAGTATTTTACCGATAAATGTCCCAAATGTCTGGCCGATAAGTGTCTCGGAACTATCCCCACTTCTTTGCATTTATGAAATTCCTAATTCTTTGGAATTGTCGTTGTATAAGAATATTTCAGCATTTAATGTTTAGTAATTATGATAGATTTATGAGGTTGAGCTACAGGAAGGAATTTCGAAGAATATACAGTATACAGTTTGTACCGTGGCTGTTGGTCGCGTGACTCGCGTGTGGCTCATGAAGGTTTGAATTTAGGAGTCCATTGACCTACATTACATGTCCGAGCACATTTTAACGTATCCACCATACCATGACCCATATGTTGGACAAAATGGTTTTGACGCATGAACGTATGAGCAACATATGGCACACACGGATGCATTTAACTTATTCTAGGTCGTTTCTCGGAACGTGCGAACAGTTTTCCAGTTCTATTTACGGGGACTATTAAATCTGAAGTCTTCTTTAACATGGCCGACACGAAACTCGCGTTAGGGTCTAGAACATTTCCATTTAACCTCATATTTAATACTTGAATACGCTAGTGTGCAAAAGAAAGAAGCACCCGGTCATATTTAATAGAAAAGCGTTAAAAATCAAATAAGAACACAGCAAGTTTTGAAAAAGGATTCCACTGTTTAATTGAATAGTTCTGAGAATATATGTTATTGGATATCAAATATTTTATTTTGAGGTTCAGATTGTTAAAATAGAAATATTTTATTCTCGAAATTGTATATCTTATTTAAAATACTATTTTCTTTAAACAATATAAAATCTAAAATATTAAATAGTATTTGAAATATTTGTTTCGCCAAATAATGCCCACGTCTGCTAGGCGCTAGTTTTAAACATTGCAAGAGCACACTTTTACAAAGCTTTAAACAACTTTCTACGTAAAATTTTTCGCGAGCTCTGTTTTAAAAAATATTTTCTAACCCGAGATCAATGCGTCACTTCAGAATAAATACTGCAGGCCAGAAAAAAAGATTTTAATTTGTCGGACAGTGTAATGGACGACGCGGGAACGACGCGAATAACTGGCGAGGCGTGGAAAGCGAAATGCATACATATATTCGGTCCTTGCGAGAAACAATATTGTTGTATTAAAAGCCTCTCGCTCCGTTATTACTTGAAATAGGTCAAATGCCGACTGGATGTCGACTCAGCAAGAGTTAAAGAAATCATACAGGTCAGTTGCCAACTCCAGGCGAGCTTATTATTGTTGTGTCATCCCGAGACTAAAAAGACCTAGGTGTAATCCATCTTGGGAAGCTAAAAAGGATGACACGTTTAACTCCATTCAGTAAAAGCAGGCCTGTCACGTGTCACAATCTGAACATGGACGCGTCAAACTACACATTCGCTGATCCGACCCAATCGCGTGCAGAGTTCGCGATTCACGCTTAAATATTAGCCCGAGAAAAACAGGTCGATGCGTTATCGGGGTGAAGTGTGACAGCAAAACGAGCCGGAATCTTTCACGTCCTTTACTGAACAATAATTATCCTGCAGAACCGATCGTGATTTTTCTTTCTATTTATGTCAGCAAACTCAATCAGGTATTCTGGTTTTGAGTGATATTTTTTTACCAATTTTTAGGCGCAGACAGGTTTTAGATAATTGTCAAAAATTGTTCTAAATACGTCGGAACCCTTCCTTAAATTAATATTTAATTTACGTACAATTTTTAGTGCATGTACATATTTATATTATATCAGTTTTCACTGAACAATAATTATCCTGCAGTACTGATCGTAATTTTTCTTTTTATTTATGTCAGCAAACTCAATCAGGCATTCTAGTTTCGATTGCCATTTTTTGACAAACTTTCAGGCGCAGACAGGTTTTAGATAATTGTCAAAAAATGTTCTAAATACGTCAGAACTCTTTCTGAAATTAATATTTACTTACAATTATATTATTACTACGTATGCAGTGGATAAAAATAAGATTTAGGTACTTTATCTAGTGGCAACATTTAACGAACAGTAGATAAGGTCCTACGTTATCCTTGGTTCCATCAATAGGTCATTACGTACCTAATCTGCATAGTCGTATGCATGCTACATACAAAAAGCTGTATTTTCACGCGTTCAACTTTATAAGAATGGTTACCGTGTTATTTCTTTCATGAAACCGCAAAAAGTTTATTTTATATGTTATTTATCAAGGTTCTCTCCACAACTTTTTCGTGGCGTATTTGTATTAATTTAATTGTGAATAATAATGTGATTAAGAAAAAATATCTAATGTACAGCAGAATAATAATGTTTTTTACATGATGAAACACTGTTCACAAATATAAAAGGAAATTATAATATGCATTATGAAATAACAACAATGCAAAAGCAGAGTGCAGCATAACGTTATCATTCACCGAAGCACACGAGTGCAGGAAACTGATTAATCACAAACTGCGTAAACTGGATTAACAAATGATACGTTAATTATCTGTTTCCTGTCCACTCTCAGTCTTTTTCTTTCTGAACTATTGTTTTTCAAATTATGATTATACCCATCGCATCAATCTTTACTATAAGTTGAGTAACCTGCGAATTTTATGCATTTGTGACAACAATTAATAGATAAAATACAAAAATCTTTCGAATTAATGTTATTGAAAGACAAAATTCATATTTATTGGTTTGGCAAGAAAGTAATTTCTGTATTTTAAGGTGAAATAGAGCCCAAGTTTATATTCAAGCAATGAATTTAATGAATAAGATATTTTCTATATTCGATGATCTTTTGCCAAAAAGAACAAATAAGAAAATATTTTATTAATGAAAGTTCATCGCTTGAATAAAGAAATTCGGTTTTATTTCACCTTAAAATACCGAAATTACTTTCTTCCCAACCCAATATATTTAATTTCTGTTTCTCACAATTAACTTAAACAATTTTTATTTTGCATAGAAATCCGCAGTCTTCATTTTTTCTGCTTTTCCTGTAGATTAATATTTTGTTATAAATATCAGTAGCTGCTGCAGTTTTTTTATCAGTCTCATTTCCGCGTATACTCGACGTAAAAAACAAAGTGACTAATAGTTAATTTAACGTGACACGTGTTACAGATTGAAACATCTGTCACGCTTAGGAGATGTGAGTGAATCATCTATCTGTGATCAATTCTGACCTGTGATATTATTATCTGACATTGCTCCGAGATCAACAGGATTTCTTGTCAAGCTGATTTCAATTTTTCCTTAATTTTTTACAATACCCAGCTGAATGAGTCAAATTCAGAGGTGATGTAACCAGTTTTGCCGCATCCTCCGCTATATGTAGAATGTTGTATACATCGTAATTCTACAGTAGAGTCGATACTATGCCTTCTCTGTTCTCTTTCCTTGGCAGTGAAGTGCACAATTCTTGGCACTTGACAATGAGGTCATCGTCGGTTAAGGTATTTGTGATAGGTCGTAATTGCCTGGATCGTGCTTGTTGAGTCACGAAAAATGAGATGTTTCATATTTTCTCTAATTAATGTTACTTCTCTAGTTTGCTGCACTATGCAATTAGTCCGCGCAGAATTGATACTGCGTCGTTACATCATAAACTTTAATGAAAGATAAAAATCGAGGGTACAACCATTATCTACAGCGCTTTGTCATTATACAGCTTCTTGTCATTATAGTCGTCACCTCGTACGCACTGTAATCGTTAAGAGTGGAGTTTTGTGTATTAATGCTGTTCATTTTTAACATTCGAGAATATATTTACTTGCAGCTTTTAAAATGCTCCAAAAGAGAATGAGATTGATATTTGAATAACATTTCTTTGTTTCTGTAGTATTTTTAATCAATCGTGACTATTAATATGCAAAATAAAGTTCAAGAATATATTATTTACACTGCACTTGCAGTTTTTATGCAGTTTTATTCATATTTGAATAACATTTTTTATTCTTTTTGTATTATTCTACCATACATGTATTATTCTTTTGTAAAATTCTGTTCTATTTCGAAACCAATATACTTGTAATTGTAAATGTGCATAAACATAATCTACTTGTTTTTCAATAATCTCTTTTTACCATTAGAGAATGAAATTTTAATTAAATTTCATCCTTTCTGTGTTATTTATAATCAATAGGCGTTATTTATATGCGACATAAAATTTCATATAAAGTAAATTTGCATAAACAGACGAAGTCTACTTATTTTTCCAATCTATTATTACCACGAGGAATTTTTCTTCAGCCTGGCTTTTAAAAGATAATTTATAAAAAAAGAACTTTCATCAAAATAAAAAATGAGAGGTTACTTATTACTAGACTTCAGATCATTAATTAGATTCAGAAAATATTTTAATTACTCTATTAAGGGGATTTGTTAACATTAGACTACATCGATTTTTAAAGAATCGGGAACACTAGATGCATGTAATCTGCAGTCTGGTAATCTTATCATTACAGCTTGCTTACATCACATAGTTATCAGGAACTGATTACTCACTTACATCACAAGTCGCCTGCGACTTTCCCACGGATCACTTATGCGTCAGTCACTTTTCTTAGAATTAAACCAAAAACAGCTCGTTAGTTCATGAAAACTGTCCAAAAAAATGCACAGTTCTGGTCAGCAGAATTGCATTACATATAATGCACAATAGTCACCACAACTTATTTGAGATACGTCGAGGGGTGTATTGAAGTTATTAGAGACAGGTATAATTTGCTATTTAGCTCTTGTTCCTCGCATTTTTTATTTTTATATTCTATAAAGTCAGACAAGCCCTTATTAGAACTAGGGTCAACGAACAAGGATCAATAATCTGTAAGAATTAAAAATAGTTCTTGAAAATGCGAACTCCCATAAAGATCCACAACCCTTGCCATTCGAACACACTATACAACCATCAATTGATGGAGATATACATGCCTGCATAAACACAAAAGTTAGAAGAGCGTGTACCTTACTCATTGACTGACCCTCGTAGTTATAAATGTTGTGAAAAATGTGTCATTTAGTGCTCGACGAGTCCTTATTGGAGAACAAGTTTCCTTTTCACTTATTGCATCAAGGTCCACGTCATTCAGAGATGAGTGGTTTAATGTTCGGAAAGCCCTTATTAGAACCAGTAAGAAAGTCCACAATCGTAATCGCCAAAATCTGTGACCATCATCATAAAAAAAGACTCCCTCAAACATAAGTCATTTAACGGCAAGCCCTTGTTAGAGCCAGGGTCAACGAAGAGAGATCAACAATAAACCGCAAGAATTAAAAATAGTTGATTGTAAAAAAGCTTGCATGAAGGTCCACTGTCCTCATCACCAAAATCTGTGACCATCATCATTAAAAGAAGGCAGACGGACAAGAAGACTTGTTTCAGTTAGGTTCAACGAGGAGAGATCACCAATATACAAAAATTGTAAGTAGCTCCTGGAAACAAACAGTTGCAAAAGGACCACGATCCTGAGTCTGATTCAACCGCGAGAAAATCAGCACAACTGTCTCGAGATTCCGTCGGAGATGAGCGGTTTAATGTTCCAAAAGCCCTGAGTAAAACCAGGTTCAGTGGACAGGCACCAAAAAAACCGTAAGAATTAGAAACAGTTAATATAGACGAGCTTGCATAAATGTCCACAGTCCCCATCACCAAAATCTGTGACCATTATCATTAAAAGAAGACAGACAGACAAAAAGACTTGTCACAGTTAGGGTCAACGAAGAGAGATCAGCAATACACAAAAATTGAAACTAGCTCCTGCAAATAAAAACTAGTAAGCCACGAGTCTAATTCAACCGCGAGAAAATCAGCACAACTGTCTCGAGATTCCGTCAGAGATGAGCGGTTTAATGTTCCAAAAGCCCTGAGTAAAACCAGGTTCAGTGGACAGGCACCAAAAAAACCGTAAGAATTAGAAACAGTTAATATAGACAAGCTTGCATAAATGTCCACAGTCCCCATCACCAAAATCTGTGACCATCATCATTAAAAGGAGACAGACAGACAAAAAGACTTGTCACAGTTAGGGTCAACGAAGAGAGATCAGCAATACACAAAAATTGAAAGTAGCTCCTGCAAATAAAAACTAGTATGGAAAGCCACGGGTCTAATTGAACCGCGAGAAAATCAGCACAACTGTCTCGCGATTCCTTGAGAGATGAGTGGTTTAGCGCTCGGCATGCCCTTATTAGAGCGTAGGGTCAACGAGCATGGATCGATACGGCGAATGATGTCCTTAATCCGGCCGTTCGAACGAGCGTGGATCGCGGGGGCCGGCCGTTACAACGAAATTACATCACATTTGCGAGGCGGCTGCTCTCGGGCTTGTTCCATTGCGGCCGACACTTTAGAACTTGAAATTATTTTGAACGAGCACCTTACGCGGCTCGCAATCTGCTGCGTGCGCGCGGCCGAACAGCTAAGAATCCGCCCCTCCAGCCCCTCCGCATCGCGGAGTTATAACGGCGGTCGTTGCAAGGCTTCGGGAAACGCGAAACGAAAAGCACCTCCCGGGAAATTGAATCGACGCGCACCGCGCACTGGTAAATAGATCTCATCTTTCTCCCTCCTCCCTTCTCTCTCTCTCATCGCTCTGTTTTTCTTCGGCTACACTTCCTTCCCTTGTTCTTTCTTCGTCTCTTTTTTTTCGGCGGTTAGGGGACGACGATGCAACGCAGAGGAGGTGAACAAGGGCGAACAAAAAGCGGACGAGAGGAAGGAAATCCAATTTGTTCGGATTGCTAAATGTCTCGCCGGTTACACGCGATGCAAACACCCCGGGTCAGCATAATCTCGGGAAAGTAGCAGAGATTAGAGGTGAAAGGCGCGATTACCCGATACCAACCCCACGGCACCGCCATCCCCCGAACGTTCTACAACACGATTTTTATCGGCCGACGAATTCGATTGAGTTATCGGCCCCGGATCGGACCACCGCTGTAACGGCGATACTTCTTGATAGGGATCGATGGGGATTGAATTCACGGCAGACAAATTCTTCGGGGCCAACAGCTTTTTCCGAAACGCCAAAGGTTTCCTTCGTTGACTATCAAATTCGGAGCTTGTGGGCGCTCTTCTGTTTCTATAGTTCGTGGAGGCTGTAAAGCTTGTAGATTACTGCCGGTCAAATGACCGGTCTTACATTTTTAATTTTATAATTATTCAAAGTATGACGTTGCTTACATAGAAAATGATTCGATAAATTTCTTTATCCAAGCAAATATTGCAATAATAATTGCACGAAATCTAAATACGTAAATAGAGCCTTGTCTAAAACATTTGAATCGCTTTCAGTGCTCGGTAATTTTAGTGTTAGAAAATCTTTTGGGAATTTGGAATATTTACTGCGAGTGAAGTATAAAGGAGCATCTCCGTTTCTATCGTGAGTAATTGAGCTTTCGTTCTAGTGCGGAATTAAATGCACAATTTAATATTTGTGTGTTGATTTTGTAAATTTTATAACAAATAATTTTGCTTCGATTGGTTGAATTTTTTGAGATGAAGTATAATGAAATTTTCGTTTTTTGTCAGTCTTACACTTTCTTTTGCGTGTTGAAGTAAATGTGCAATGTTTCAGTGATACTTCATCTTGATAGTATCACAGTTTTGTTATTATTAAACTCGGAGTTTAGGCGAAATAAAAATTGCTCGAATTAATTGCAAGTTGCAGAGTATAATAACGCTAATAGGTTGGAAATGAAACAACAGTATTTCTAAATGGTTTAAATATTTCCACTGTTTTGCGTTTGCCTACATGCATTTTTACTATAAATGCATAAAATCCATAGCCCAGTTCGAGGCATACGTGTTTGAAAATATTCATGTTTCGTTATGAATAATCAAGAGAATTTATAGATTAGTGTATGTATAATGTATATGTATACAGTATAAATTTTTTCGAGAAATTTTTTAAGATTATTCGTTACGAATAATCAAGAAAATTTATAGAATAGTGTATGTATAATGTATAATGTATGTGAATAAATTTTCCATAGAGGCTGGAGACATTTTCTATATTCCACAAAATCATATGTTTGTTATAATACTTCATCCAAGTGTAAAAATTCAATTTCATTTTTATTGGAGAATTTGATATTGATCCTAAATATGCATAGAGATTATTGATTTGTATTAATTATTATCAGGAAGATTTAAACAATAATTATTTTGTCCTATATTTAAAAGAATCTTGTCAAATGTGAGTCTCTAATTTCTAACTTCTAAACTTCTAAACAACTTCTAAAACTTGCTTCTAAAAAAAGTAACTTCTAAATACTCCGCCATACATCCAGCTACAGTCTTCACTTATTGTACGTAGAGTCATAAACGATGCAGCACAGCAGTTTATAAGCTTCTAATGCGCGCTAAAGAGCTTGTCTTTACTGCAATTTTCATGCAGTTTGAGAAGTTCGAGTGAACAAGGTAAGCTAATGAAAACCGATGAAATAATTCTAAGCCACCTGTAACAGACTTCTTTCCATGATAAGCGTGAACGAATCAATGAACTTGACTAAATAATTTAATTACTCCCGCAGAGTACTATACAGTACTTTGAGCTCATTGATTGGACCGGACTTGTATTCAGTTTCAACAATTGCCTTACATATATCAATTACAATATTGCAATATTTAGTTGGTTATAAGATAATAATACTGTAATGTTCAATTAGTATTGTGACATCAATATTTATTTATAGCTTCGAGACTGTTACATCAATATTACTAATAATATTACGATTGTAGTCACTTTGTTTAACAGCTGAGGGATTTCATGCATTCATGAATTTAAGAATATGGTTATAGTATTTTCGACTTGTTAATTATTAAAGGAAAAAATACATTTTTATTTTGTTTCTTCTTCTGGCAAATAACATAGACAATTTTTATTTTGTCTTGTGACAACTTATATGTATTTAGTTACCATATGTCTTTTAATAATACTCATTTTCATAAATGTAAATTGACCATATTTTTTCTAAAGTATAATCATAATAATAATAATTAAATTAGATTGCAGTAAGTAGACAGCGGATCTTCATGCAAAATAAAAATTTTCTGCCTGAATTGCAACAAACTGGAAGGACATAGAAATTTATTTTCTTTTCTAATATGTTTAATAGGTTGCAAACAGTATACAACAGTATTTTTACATTTTTCTAATTAACAATATAGGTTGAAAATAATACAACAGTATTTTTAAGTTTTTCTAATGGTCTTGCTTAATTAAAATCCGCTGTCTAACAATAAGTATTCCAACATTTTTCAAAGGTGGGCATAACGAGTTTCGATATTATACTACTCATTATTATCGTGATGTTAATACTTACTTGTAGCATCAATGCTGCTAGTGACGTTGCTACACGATGCCACAACAAATGTTGTTTAAAAAGTGGACGGAATATTTGTCCCGTTTCGCTAAAACTCCAGCCTAACGAATTCATTTAATCATTTGCTTAATCGCCGACCGGTCGATGCGATGGTGAGATTCAACTGACCCAATTACGTAGCCGATCAGTTATCGAATTATCTGTCGGTTAGTTTCAATTTTCACAATATCCCTTGCGACAGAGGCGCATTACAAAATGATTCGATCGTATTCACGATAGTTATTTACGTCGGATATGTTCGCCGTGAGTGTTCGTTCCTCGCCGTGCTGATTCGTTCTTTTCACTTTTATAAATGTAATCTACCCACGTAGCGTCTTTATACTTCATCTTAGAAGGTTCCACCCACTCGAGGCAAATATTGCCTGGTTGCCGCACGGTAAACTAGATTTCTCATTTGATGTCGAAAAAGAAGATGCAGCTACGTGGACGTATCTCTGCTTCGCTTCAGAACGAACGAATGAAAGTAAATGATTTCTCCGGAACGTTTCCGCGGAAATGTAAAATAAATTCACGGTCTTCGGTTACTTTCGAGCTTGCGTTTAAAAACTCCTGCTGCCGAGAGTTCCGCGTTACATCTACCAGAAGGACATGATCGTGTCTCATGCGTGGTCCATATTTTTATTGAAAAGATTGCGTACTGCAGGCAATCTGCCTTCGAGAAATTAAATTGGATGTTAAAGTGTTAACCCGCATTTTAATATCGAAAGTTGGACTCGTTGCGAATATTCTACATTCTTCTATATTCTATTCTACTAAATTCTATATATTCTATATTTTCGATACATATGTATGTTCTATATTTTCTACATTCTATAGATTCTATATTTTCTATATATTCTATAGATTCCATATTCTATAGATTCCATATTCTATGTATAAATTCCATATTCTATAGATTCCATATTCTATATTTTCTATTTTTGATTCTATATATATCCTATATTTTCTATATTATCTATAGAATCTATAGATTCTATGTATACATATTTTATATTTTCTATATTCTATAGATTCTATGTATACTCTATATTTTCTATATTCTATAATATATTTTCTGTATTCTATATTTTCTATATTCTATAGAACCTATATTATTGATTCTATATTAGATTCTATGTATATTCTATATTTTCTATATTCTATAGAACCTATATTATTGATTCTATATTAGATTCTATATATTTTCTATATTCTATAGATTCTATGTATATTCCATATTTTCTATATATTCTATAGATTCTATATTCTACATATTCTATACTCTATATATTCTATATTCATAAATATTTATATTATTCACTTCTTTTAAATCGAAATTCAATTTTCTTGTTACCAACATGTATCAATTTTCTCGTTCATATACTACCCCTGCCAGACGATATTCCCTCAGCAACAACCCCTCTCAAGGAGACCCGAAATTCTTGGGACAGCCTACAGATGATCCTTGGAACCATCTTTTCTCAATCCTATCGCACGCGACCGTACTAAGCAACCAGATCCCCAGTTTCCGTATCGCTTCGCGGCACCGTAATGAAAGTAATATGAATTAGAGCGCGAAGAAAACAGCACCGGGACGAGGGACAAGGCGGTTCAATTCAGACGGCAGTCCTTTCTCCCGTTTCTAAAGATCTTTTGTCGGTTGGGAGACGGAGGAGCCGGTGGCCAAGCATTTGCAACCCTATGGATGCGTCTCGTCGGTGCACACTATATCTTACCCCTCTCGAGAGCAACTCCTCGAACCAATTGGCAGTCCTCGCCAGAAAAATGTCGAGACTCGCGCCAGCTTTTACACGAATCCCCCTTCTTCATGGTAGCTGTCGCGCGTGCCCGCGTGGGCGCCATGGCGTATCACCATTAAGGTCATGGGGTCAAAGTATCTCGAACCTGACATTCCTTCCCACGAACGATTCGCCGCACCATCGAATTTATGAGCGTCTGCCGCCGTTTTGGCCCCCTTCCTGCCCACCACGATGGCTCGCGTTATCTCTTGGCTGATGAGACTCACGATTTGGAATGATTTCACAGCGACGGGAATACTTCGCTGAACACTTTGCTACCCGGGACGACGGCGATATGGGTTTTTAACGTCTGCGCCTGCTGACGAGGTTCCCATTAATTTTTCGTTCACCCGTTTAGACCTATCATACAGGTTTACGATTCTGTTCAGCAACAAAAGTGTACTGACGTACTCAACCGTATCAACTTTTAATCTTCGTTCCGCGTACAGTGGTGCAACCGCACCCTAAATTAATCAAAACGTAGGGTAAACTGCAGAATGATTGACACCCTAAGCCAAAATCGTAGCAAAAATCTTGTTATCTTTTTTGAAATGTTTAAACTAGCTTAACTTCCTATTATTATAAGCTAATAGAGATTTTTCAGCAAAATCAAACAGTTTTACTAGTCATAAATCTTTTATTGTAAAATATATTCAGTGAATAACAATAAGGCAAACAGTATGGTACAGTGATTGGCACATTTGCTAACAGTCATATGTGGAACTCTGTTATGAAAACTTGCCACGTTGCTTACAACGTTGTCAAAATGGCTGTTAACCCTGGGTTCAAAGCTCAATTGCGACCTACATTGAAATTTTTATAATACATACATACTTTTAAATACTAGAAATGTTCGCAAATAACGGTCAATATATGTGACCATTCACTTAAAGAATAATAAACAATAAATAGTGTTGCTCAATATAAATTCAATGTATAAAATCAATTTATAAATTATTGAAAATAAATTCTCAATTGATAAGAAATAGTAAATCAATCGATACGATTGTGACAATGTAGATGAACATAATCAATGAAAAACGTAGTAACTCCAATATAACCGAACTGCAGATTGCATGCATTTATTCACGGTTAAATGATTAATTACCGTAGAAAGGTCAGATTGATTTAGGAGTGGCAGTCTATAATTTTCAGCTCGTTAAAATTATTAAAATAAGAATAAAATACTTAGCTCGAGTCTGTTGAAACAGGTGCAGACAATTTTTATTTTGCACGAAGATCCGCCGTCTGGTAATAATATTGAATGAGTTCAGAAATGATTGATAGATCAGCAAAAGCTCCGACGTTGACCAAGTCTCGTCCATCAGAATAGTATCAGCAGCATCTGAAACCAAGATGGCGACTAATTACATTTTCTGGTAGCCAGCGACCTGGTACGTTGATGACGCTGTAGTTTTTATTTATCGAGAGGATCGATAAACGGGTCCTCGAAGGTCGAAAGGATCCAGGAGACGGAGGCGGCGGCTAGGTCTCCGGAACGTGGAGGAACTACGTTAGGCGTAACACGCCGGAGAAGATTGGCAATTTTCGCAAAATTAAGCGAATTGAATCGAATTATGTCGAGCCGGTGACGTCAGCCTTGTAACCCGCTGAATTGGCGAGAAATGTGACTCTCTTGCGTCGTCGCTTACACATCGATGACTTTACTCGTCTTGCCTGAGAGTGCTCCGTAAGAACACTTGCTGATGAACCTCGGGTGCATGGCCGGATGATTAATTTTTTGCGGAAATTCGCGTCTCGTTTGCGGACGTCAGGGATTTCGATTCGATGTCGAGCGGGGTTTATTTTGATGGATCTGGGTCGAGTTTAATGGGTCGGTCTCTCCGCAGGGAGCTTCGAAATTGTGAGCTTTAATCATCGCATGAATAAACGTTAATGAATGTCAATGGAAGAAATTGTAGCGACGCCATTAATGCGATGACAGGAGCTTTCATTCCTGTCTTGTTTCTTAATGCTGTTCATCGTTTCATCGTGTTTGTCGTGTCAATCATTGAAATTGTATCAGATGGTTGCACAAGTTCGTGCCCGATTTGAAAATAATATTGACTGATTAAACTTTAAAGAACACAGCTTTATTAATCAGTTAGGTATACAGTCAACATTCTTTTTCTACTCTTGTGAAACAACAGACTACTTTTAAGAACATAATAAGAACAATATTGTTCTTGAGAATCTTCTTTTATTAAATGATCTGAGAAGTTTGATGATATTCTTAAAAGTAGTCTGTTGTTCCAAAACAATTGCCATTGAAAAATGTTTGAAGAGATTCTCCAGATGAGAATAACAAAGGTCACGAATCTACCGTATAAATAGCCATCGGTGGCTGACGCGTTGAAAAATAGATTGGACAGAATTAAGAAACGAAGGGGAGAAGAACGATCGGTGCAGAATTCCATGACCTTGCCCAGCGGTTCATATCAACCTCGGCTCCCTGAACGCACCCCGAAAACTGACCACTGCGACGTCGCGGGAAAACAAATTCCGCGGCGATTTTCGTACGGAATAATGCGCTGGCACGAAGAAGTGACTGGCAATATTCGCCGCCACTAATAATTCCGAATACCCGCTCGAATTGATTGAAAGAGGCCGGGGCTGTATAAATTCCTCGTCCGAGGAACGCCGGCGAAAATCAATAACCCAATCGGACAAACTGAATCCCGAGCTGAAAATAAATTCATCAAACCGGCGGCGGTGGCTGGAGTTCGTGGTGGAACAAAAAAAAAGCTAGAGAGAGAGAGAGAGAGAGAGAGAGAGAGAGAGAGAGGAGAAGAGTTGGTTAAAAAAGAAGGAAGAAGGCGGCTGCCGCCCGCATCGGTGCGAAGGAACAATGGAATTCGACGCGGAGAGCCGTTTGTTGATCGAAAAGGTCAGAACGAGCTGTCTCGGGGAAGGCGTTAATTGACTTTAAACCACGATGGTTTACAGTGTCGGCGCTGCAGAACGGCGGATAGGAGAGAGCCTGGGCGTCAGGGAGGACGGGGTGTGCGAAGTCAATTAGCATAGGCACGAAGTTTGCGGCTCCAACGCGAAGCTGCCAGGTGACGAGGGTGGCTCGAGGAAGAGCAAGGGTGCTCCCGGAAAAGGGGTTCCGCCACCGGCGGAGGTGGAAGGGGACAGAGGAGGTATGGGTGGCAGCAAAGTAGATCAACTGTCGACCGAAGAGAATGTTGCAGCCCGGAGGGCGTTCCGCGTCGGCGTCGATGACTTTATAAAGTCATCGCGTCCTGAGATAATCGGCCGACCCCGTGGAATTTCGACTGTCTAATTGGTGACACGGATCTATCGAATTATACCGATACGTGGATCGTCATTGGTAGGATTCGGTGTTCAGTTTTGTTCCGATATAAGACGACGACGTTTAGTTCGAAATAAGAAGATCTTAACCCCGCATAATTAAAGAACGACAGGGTTTATCAGATTCTATCCTCTTCCTACGAAATACATATATCCACGTCGAGAACGTCATTACTTGGTACAACTTTCTTATTGCCCGTGGACTTACTTACTGACTACTCTGGAACCATAAGAGACATCTGGATGAAATGTTCATTAAAATTCATTAAAAAATTATTCCTATATGCTGCTTGTAATTATCGTAATAAGTATGTATATTTTGTAACAATTTTTTAATTGGTTGTTCAAATTTTATTGTCTTAAAATAATATTTCAAAATAGGTAATGTAAATCGAAGATGTCTTTGGTTAGAAATTTCTTCGTATTTCTTGACATTTGGTCTTCATACATGAATATTTCAAGAAATACAAAGAAATGAAGGTAGACGAAGTGCCTTCGAAAATATGTTTTAAAAAATTCATAAATAAATCTATGAATCGCGCAGACATTTCGCGCCGACGATAAATCTGGCAGTTGAGCGCAAATGTTCTTGGCATCAAAGCCGACGAGTGACGTCGCTGTACGCATAGAAACCATAAAGTATGTTATATTTCATTGGCGCAGTGGCGCGATGGCCGGATTTTTCGGGCGAATTTCATTATTTGCTGTCCGAAATTGTCGCGATTCGAACGAATTCAGGCAAATTTGTATCGCGGAATGGACGTGATAAAATTTTAGTTTGGAGTCGGCGCGGTGCGGCACGCCAGCCGGAACGTTTCCCCGGGAAAAACTCCGTGGAAAAATGTATGCGCGACGGTATAAACCGGTTTCCGGAAAAGCGTGGAAATTCTGTTGTATTTCGTGTGTGATGGGGAGATTATAAAATATAAAACGTCGGTGCACACAGGCGCGTATCCGCGTGCAGCTTTCAAATTTTCATGCCGCTCGCATAAATACGTGGGTGTGTGCGTGTGTATTAAACGCGAGGCATGCAACGCAGCGCATCCACATATAAATTGACTTGATAGATGGAGTCCAGTAGATGGAATATGAAATCGAAGCATAAATTACGGGAATGAATGGGAACCGAAACAAATATCAATGGAAATACACCGATTCATCTTTATAGATCGCGGGCGACGAGCCGATACAGCAGCGTGTCGGCTCGTGCGTGAATATGCTCATCGGTAGGAGTTAATTCTATCGAAAATTCCGACCGGTGATTAAATCATCATATCTCGGGGACATGAGCGATGCTCGTTTAGTATTAAGCATTTTTCACTTCGCAACGAGCTCAACTTTCCGTACGCTTTTTATTTATTTCATGTCGCGCCGGTAGATTGTTATTATCGATTACTTCGGTTACGTTTTGTACATCAAATTCTACCGTGATCAAATTACTCGAGGCACAGTATGAAAATTGATAATATCGCCACAGTGATGCCGGAAGCATATTTGTAATTTGCCAACATCAATACTTCCTGAGAGAAATAATCAAATTCCCTGTAGGTGTACTTGAGTTTCAGTTTTTTAAAAGTTTGTTTCAATCCAGTGCAGCTAGACTTTCGTTTAATGTAAAATTAACAACTTATACAGGGTGTCGCAAAATTACCTTAGTTTAATGAAATGGGAGATTCCCGAGATCATTTCAAGCGACATTTTTCTTTGCAAAAATGTTATCCGCGGCTTTGTTTAGGAGTTATTAACGAAAAACACGGACCAATCAGAGCGCGACCTAGACGCGAGTTGACACAGTCGGCCCGGCGCGCCAACTGTTTATTGGCCGACTGTGCCAACTCGCGTCTAGGTCGCGCTCTGATTGGTCCGTGTTTTTCGTTAATAACTCCTAAACAAAGCCGCGGATAACATTTTTGCAAAGGAAAATGTCGCTTGAAATGATCTCGGGAACCTCCCATTTCATTAAACTAAGGTAATTTTGGGACACCCTGTATACAGTTAGGGGCAAAAACTTTTTTATGAATGGACCAAATGACTTCAATTTCTCTGTAACGCAAGAAGAATTAGTTTAGTAAATGACGCCTGAAAAATATGTTGAAAAAATGCATTTGGTCGGAATTGTGAAAAACAATAGTAAAAATTATATACGTTCTGAAAATTTCATTGAAATTTGTTGATTGTTTTACGAGTTATAAACGATCAAAAGTGGTAGAAATTGCAATTTTTCAAGACTTTCGGACTTTTTACCACTTTCGATCGTTTATAACTCGTAAACCAGTTAACCAAATTCAATGAAATTTTCGGAGCATATAGAATTTACACAAGTTGACCAAACACACCTTTTAAATTTTCGTTATTGGCCCAATTTTTAAGTCTTCGATTAACTATTGTATTACCTGTTGGTAAATATTGTTACTTAATTTTGCAGTTTTTGTACACCTAGTACAAATTTTTTTATTAATTATTGTGTGTACGTATTAGTAGATGTTGTTACTTAACTATGCAGTTTTTATGCAACTTACTAATCTTTCGATTAACCATTGTATGCACGTAGATATTGTTACTTAATTTTATAAATATTAGCAGTAAATGGCTGTCATTTCCTGTTTCGAAAGCTGTAAAAATGCTATTTCCCTTTTTAAGGACCTAAATTTCAGGATTTGATGGTATCCAAGTAAACTCGTTAATCTATGAAAGTGTATATTTAGTATGTTAACGAATGCATGCACACCAACATAGTTGAAATATTTAAATATACATACTTCATGATATTATCTGCATTCGAGCATTTTAACACGTTCGCGACTAGGGTTTATCACGGTAATTGTCTCCACAGTTGTAACTTTCTGCTAAATACAACTTGTCACCTTATAAAATATGAAAGAAGATACTATCTGAGACAGGTCATACATTCCAGAATATCACACTGGGTATTATAACTTGATATTACCACAGGTGTAAAATTAATTTGATTCTATTTGCGGACTTGAAGAATTATAGTCGCCACACATACAGTGTGAGATTACCACACAGCACATGTAGGCGACACGCGTCATCATATAGGTGGTGATCAAATTATTAGAGTCATTTATGTAATGTATACTTTTTTTAGCCACGTGACTAATAATATTATCTACAGTGTTGCTAAATGTGTACATGAGCATTGATACTCCATAAAACAATAATAAGTAAAAATCAATAATAATTAAAACAGTAAAAACATTAGGACGATTTAAGAACATCCATATGTATTTAAGAACATCAATATTTATTACAATTTTTAAAGATGGGAAGAAATTTTTATATGTTGCCCGCATCTTGTAATTGACGAAGAAAATTTTTATATTGCATATAAACGTTTTAATATGAAATTTTTAATCCATGTAAGTTTCTCCAAAAATTCAATTATCCATTCTACATGACAGCTGGTAACGAACATTTTAATTTCTGGGTATTTGAAATAGTTTAAAAATATAATGATTAACATACTTAATAATATTAAAAAATAAAAATATTATTTTAGGTCTCTGTTGCAAATATATTGCTGCAAACATGTGCATTACATTCTCTTTAAATTTTCGACGACAGAAATGTGTTCAAGACCGGCGCTGAATTATCAAATTCTTTTTCATCTTATATTTGACGGATTTACTGGAACGCGCAGAATTTTAAATAAACTTGCGGAACAGTTTTACATTTTTATTTCGGTATCTTTTATGTAAAATATGGATTATCTCTTTTGAGGGACGCTCTTTCTCCGTGTAACGTTAACTATTCTATTCGTAATTCTTTTCGCAAATGAATTTCTGCTTTGATACGAGAATAAAGTTATCGATGCATTTACTTTTTGCATTTGCGATTACATTTACGTTTATATTTATAACATACATTTCAAACTAAATTTACATTTATTGTCGTTGACATAATTTCTTCTTTATGCAAAATAAAAATTTCCTGCATCGATTGCAAGAAATAGAAATCAAACTGGATGTTATTTCTTCCCTTAACGATTTTAATAGAGGAGAAATCATATCTTCATTTTTTTTTAATTTTCCAACAATTTTCAATTTCATCCACTCAATTTTGCTATAGATGCATAAGGATCCGCAATCTAGTTATTATCTATAAAGTGCAGGACAGATAAAATAACAGTAAAAATTTACCCTAAAATACCCTACAAATACCCTGCTGTTCGTTTGCAATATTTTCGTAGGCGGGTCTGCTAGAAAATTGAAAGGACGGATCGTTCATAATAGACGCGACGTTATTTGTTTGCCGAGGAGAGATTTGCGCGGAGTGAACCTACCGCTGAAATATCAGCAACCATTTTGCGAAGGTTTACGTCCATTTCCGGCGGTGTGTAAACACATTTCTGCACTTACAGCGCGAAGATGACGTTTACGGGAGATGTAGTTTCACCGGAAACAAGGCGAGGATGAAACCTCAACTCGGTGAGCATCGCCGTATGTTGTGATTCAACACCTTCTTGCGTAAATACTTCCGTTCCACCTAAACACGCGCACGTTAATACACACCGTGGATTTACTAAACTCCGTTCCCACTGGCGGAACGATTTCATAAAATATGGAATATGTCAGCGGAACTGGAAGCGTCCGTTCATTTCGCTCGGATTTCACTGGGGGGAAAAAGATGTCCAGACATCCTCTAATTCTCGCTCGCCCTGCATGCAGACTCCTCTCTAAATCAGAAACTAAATTCTTCGCCACTTGCTGCAATCGTACATGAAATGCATGAAATACATGCGACTGCAGATTTGGTGCATTTATTGCAAAAATGGAAATAAAAATAATTTAACAGAACATTTATATACGGTGGATCCGGAAAAGTATTTCAACACTAAATTTCCTCTCGAAACATGTTCAATATTTGAACTTTGATATAATTTTGTTTCAAAAAACAGCGGAATAATAAATTTGGATTCGTTTTGAAGCTCGAAACCTCTACTTTGACACGCTATTATTTATTTTTTCTAGAATATGTGTGCGGGATGTAATGGATGAAAGATTGACGATTCGTAAAAGCATAAAAAATAATTTACGATTTTTATGGCTATGGTGGGCCGCTTATAGGGACTTGTTATAATAAATGGAGGAAGCTTACATGTGAACATTGGTATAAATAGTTCAAAAACGGAGATTTTTACTTATTTGACAACAAACACATTGGAAACCTAGCGAGAGATAAATGATCAAATGAGCTTGCAAGACAGTTCGAGACAGGCAAAGCTACTATTTGCAAGCGTCCGGCAAGACGAACGAATTTTTCCCAGCAAAAAATTCGCGGAACTTCCCGAAGCGCCTAACAGATGAGATGCTCGTTTCGCAGCGAAGTCCATTAACTTCTCCCGAAAGAATCACGTTCGTTTCGGGCGGTTAACTAGGCGTGACCCCTTAAGAGCGTGGCCAGGGGAACGACAAGGCCACAATCACACGAACAGCTCGATCGCGAGCCTCAACCCCCGATGTTTCGACTTGTTTAAACAGCCCCTGCGCCGCCCGGGGGCAGCGGACGAGGAAGATTGCTCCGTACATTCAGCGATCATAGAGTATCCTTCATCCGGAGTCCTTTATTCCAGCGCCCCGTTTCTTCCCGCGAAACCTTACGCTGGAAACCGACGCGACGGTTACAACGTTTTTATGGGAGATACCCCCTGGAGAGAATCCGAGTGGGAAGGGTGCAGATTCATCCGGGCTCGTTTAGATACGACTGCTCCGTCAATTCAGATACACCGAAATTGCGCAAACCGGCGGGCATAACCGCGGCAGTAAAACCTTCATCGTGCTTCCACCGTCGCTGCCAACCCCTCACCCTATGACCCATCGCCACTGCTCCACCCCCATACACTCTTCCCGATACCCTTCTTCCTTCTTTCTCCTCTCCTCGACCTTTAAGTCTCCCTACCCCCCGTCTTCCGCGCTTGTATTACATGTCTACTAGCTCCACTGCTCCGAGCTTTACGCTCCTTCGTCTCGAGAGACCGGAGACAAAGATGTCCGCCGTTTCTCGCGCGAATCAAACGGTTAAGGGTGGACTCAGGCAGCGCCAGGCCGGCGAAAGATTTTTTTATAGGACTCGTATGGCATAACGCGGCGTTTACAGTGCTCCTTTGCTGATCCCCCTCGCAGGGCTTTTCAAATGTCCGGTGTTATAGAATGCTCGGTTATGGTCGTTTCGATGGCTGCTGGAAATGTTCAGCGAACGTGGAACTGTCCGAAGGCGTTCTTCATGACATCGTTCACGACCACGGCTCCGGCACATTTTATTTATCAATTTTTCTGCCGGTTTTGTACCTTGCTCTTCGAGATACTGTCAGGGGTAGAATCGAGCGGACACCCTTTAAGGGGGTAGACTCGTTTTAATTAAAGATAAGGTTTTTCACTAGATAAAGGATCATTCAAAATTCCTATTTTTACGTTTACGAGGCGTAATTTGCATTATTCGGAAGCATGCAGCTGTCGCAGTTTTATGATAATATTGGGCTGGCTAGTATGTATTTCTGTATTTTAAGGTGAAATAGAGCCCAATTTTTGTTATTCAAGCAATAAACTTTGATGAATAAGATATTTTCCATTTTGTTCGATGATCTTTTGCCAAAAACAATAAATAAGAAAATTTGATTGTTTAAAGTCCATTGCTTGACTTAAAAAATTGGGTTTCACTTCACCTTAAAATACCGAAATTACTTCCTGGCCAACCCAATAGCTACATGCGCAGCTTTATGCTTCCGAATAATGCAAATTACGCCTTGTAAACGTAAAAATAGGACTTTTGAGGGCGATTGCGGCCTAGATTCATCTTTTGTTTAGCGCTTTTGAGTGCTGGAAAACCCCATCTTTGGACTCTTGCAATCCTGTAAACACGAGCCTACTCCCTTAAGAACTCTTTTAAAATGGGACTAAACGACTTGAATATCTTCTGAAGTGTTAGAAGGATTAGTTTACTAGATAATATCAATAGAACAAGCAAATATATTCCGAATTATGTCATGTTTGGACTCGTGTTAATCAGAAAAATGCTACAAATATGTCTGTAAAATTTTCATTAAAAAATAATTAAAAATAACAAATTTGTCTCGCGTTATACATATATAATTAATCTAGAGATATGGGGTTTATTATATAAATAAATTCGCATTTACCACGAGTGTAAATGATATACTAACAACTTAATGAATTGTGTTTCAGTGCAGATTGTTTTTAATTTCCAAAGGAGATTGTTTCAAAAGTAGATTGATTTTAATTTACAGCAATAAATAAAATATGACAAGCATTAAATACGACGTCCCTCAATAGCCAATCAGGACAGTATTGTTCTTTTTAGACTGTGGGAATCGTCTGGATCTTGTGAAGAATTTAAGCACTTGTTTGAATTTCGAGGGTAATTTAATAACTGAATGTTGGTTCTGGGAGGGCGAGTGGTTGTTGAGTTATTATTCCTCGTAATTATTTGTCAGTTCTGTTTCATTAGCCATAGAACGAACATCAAAGGCATATAAAGTAACCCTTGGACTAATTAAAACAGAAATTGTAGCGTTTCTTGTATCCAATTTTCCATTACGCCTCTCTTTGAATATACAATGAGCGACAAAAGTCTTCGTCCATAAAGAACACTTAATTATACATCAGAGTAGTGAAAACTATGAATATTTTCCGTGCCATTCACTTTTCACTCTTTGTACCAATTTTACAGAGAAAGAGAAAAAATAATAACTAAATTTATTATTTATACATTTATGTATTAGGTCGAATGAGTACTTCCATTAATTAGATCAATATTAATATTGGTACTCAGTTCTGTGAATTCAACACAAAGTATGGACTGTCTTATTGCCTTTTTCAATAATGAAATTTTCAATAATGTGGCTGCCAGAATATATTAAAAACTTGTATAGCACCAATCGAACCAAAATTCTGCAAGTGTCTTCAGAACATGTATTAGTATTGCTAACAATTAGGCAGCGAATTTGATGCATTTATGACAAAAATGAGTTGGTGTAATTTCAAATAGTAAAAACATTAGAAGAACTTTGAAATACTATTATATTCTTTTCAACCTATTATATTAAACATATCAAGAAAGAAAATAAACTGCTGTTTCACTCCAGTTTGCTGCACTTCAGGCACAAAGTTTTTATTTTGCATAAAGATCTACTGATAATACAATCATGCTAAAATATATTTTTTGGAGCCCTTTAGAGGGTAAGGGTTGAAAATATTAAACATAAGAAATTCTGCAGGATATAATGTACAATACGGTAAAAAATTATCGTAACCTTTTCTCTAATTTTTAGAGCGCCTTGAAGGGCGAGGGTTGAAGATATTAAACTAAGGTCAGTTATACTCGTATAAGAGGCTTGGTAACGACAAGGCAGAGGCGAAATGATGGAAGCCATTCTACAGGCAGGATTAAGGTTCCCATGAGCCCTTTTATTATCGTCTTCAAGAGTTGCTGTCTGTCGTTTTCCGTCTCCGCCCTTCGCTAGGGTGTCGACGAATACTCGACATACTGAATCGAACAAGATTTCAAGAAATTTGATCTACGAGATTAGTCAAATGACTCCTCGTACTGTTCGAGAAAGTCAAGTTACAAGCTCCGCTTGACTTAATTAAAATTTATCAAACTAAGTTTTACTCGTCGCTCAATATTGGCCATTTCCTGCCATCCTCCAGGCCATTTTACTTTCTTCGACAATTTTCTGTATTTTTTCCCACTGAACTCTTCCCGTCTATCGTGTAACAAGAAAACGTTTGAACTTTCTATTAAATTAAGTAAAAATTTCAAACTTTGTTATAGAGCGAGTAAAACTTGTAGAGTTTTATTCATGGGTTTATTAAGCAATTGTTTTATAATGGGTATATTCAAATTTAGTTAATCTTAAATAAGTTTCTTAGTGAATTGATATTATATTTCATATTTTCTTTTTAGTTATGCAACAGAACGCAGTATAGTTAATTTATAAACACGTCTTTAAACTATTTCAGATTACATAAATGGTACATTTATTTTATAAATAGTATTGATTAAATTTTAAGACTGCTTTGTCAGTAAAATTATCATAATAAAATAACTATCTTTACTTTGCTATGTAAAATTATAGAAACGTTCAATTTCTGTCCAAAATTTATCATCTGTAGTATTTAAACATTTATAACTTTGTGATAAAGATTCACACGACAAGATCCTTTATTTATTTCCAATAAGTTTACAATTAGTTTAGACCAGCTCTAACAATCGTACATCAAGTTTTGAAAAATCGTTGTGAAGAGGAGACTCCTGTAAATCCGTGGTGATTTTAATAACAAAAGTATTTAATGTAAATAGAGTTGTTTAAAGCTAATAACTCTGAAAATAGAAGTTCTAAACGAGTCCAAAATGTATGTCACTTCCATCAATTGAATTCCCTTACTTTTGCACACCGGTGCGTGATGTAGGATTTCAATTAAGATCGAATTTGATCGTAGAACAACCCCCCATAAAAGAATCGCCGGAGGTTCTTCGAAGAAATGTGTCTAAGGCAGGACGTTTATGAAGTTCCCGCGCAATTTCGAAGTTTAATAACTTTTCACATATGTACGTGTCGCGCGAACGAACTTGACGGATCGCTCGGAGGAACAATTCGCGAAGTTCTGAGCGGCGACGTCTCCGCGGGCATCGAAATCACTAATTTTAGAGGCATTGCTGCGGTGATCCCTGTTGAACGTCTCCGCGAAGAGATCCTTGAATTGAATCTACTATATTGATTGGTGCTAAGTGGAATAGTTTAGCAGTCATTCTGCGCGCGAATTTATCAGACCAGCGATTTCACTGACGGTAATTATTAACTTCGAAATAAAACCTGCCTGTTTCTAATGATTCTTTCATGGAAATTTAATGAATACATCCGAGACACTTTGCTGATTAAAATGATACCAAACACGATGCAATTCGGATCATAGTTACTTGTTTAATTCACGAATCAATGAAATAAACAGTTCAATCTAAAACGATTGATATGTAACAAGACTCATTGCGCAAATCAGCGATGATTTTATGTTGTATTTAGGACTTGAGGGCCACGAATATTTCTTTTTGTATTCAGAGCACATCATTCAATGCTTCCATAAAATGTTTTCACATATTTCATGATAAATTAGGAATAATATTAAAATAAAGTACGATCGAACAGTTACCCAACAAAAATTCCCCGGTACCCAGAATCAGAGAACGAAAGGGTCCCCAGAACAATCTGCCGAAGGCGGCCAGATCAAAGTGTCAACGGCCCTGTCAAAGTGAAAAAGTCAGGCGGTAACCATGCCGTTTCGGGGGTTCAACGATCATCCCATTCCAATCCGTGGCTAAGACGCAAGCTGTGGATCGCGGTACCCTAAACGAGTCCAATAGCTGTGGGGCAGAACCGAAACAATTAACAAGGAGGGAAGAAACTAGCGAGCCCCTAAACTGACCTAACTCTGGCCAGAGTCGTTATGCGTGATTTCGATCGTGTCGCTGGAATCCTCCCTCGTCGGGGCGGATTTCTCTCGGGCCCGGTAATTGCTGCTCCGAAACAAGCGCGATAGGGACACGGTCGGAAGACACTTCTGTCCTTCGGTTCTTTTCCAAGAAGGGTGGAGAGAGAGAGAGAGAAAGAGAAAGAGAGTGAGGGGAGGACAAGGCTGTAGGCAATTTGAATCGTCCGTCTTGTTAGCGCCGATAGGCAGAAAGAGGAGCGGCTTCGGATCCGAGTTTACCCGCGAGAGGGAACGTTCTCGCTTCGAGAACCGGTAAAAATGATACAAAGGAGCGACGACGACGCGGCGACGGCTCGGGAGAAAAGGAAGACGGACGGGCAGCCTTGGTAACGCGTGAAATTGAAGTGGATTTGTGACAAGTGGCTGCTAACGACGTGTACACAGCCGATGGACGCCGGGCCGCATAGAAAATGAGACCGGAAACCCAGCCGGGCCAGAGAGCGTGTGGACTCTCTCGCTCTCTCAAGCGCGCGCGCGTTGTTTCCCTGCCTGCCCATCGATATTCCCCGTTTAATCTTGGCTTCGACGAGTAATGGCGACAGTTGAATTACTCTTGCCCCGGCTCATCCGTCGTTTTTCTTGTTAAGAGTCGCCGCCCGGGGTGTTTTAAATGGAACTGGAGCGACAGCGTTGATGACCGTGCCACACGGCCGACCCGGCCGACCCGGCCCGCCGCGCCGCGCGAACGTTCACGTCATGCCGCTGTTATGAGAAGACAGACAGCTTGCAACCCCCGGGAAAAATTGTCACGGCGCCACGCCGCGGAGTTCCAGATTGTAATCGTTACGGTCCGGCAATTGAAACTTGCGAATTTTTCCGAGGGCTCTTCGGATCCTCGAGAGCCTCCGGAGAGTGGGCTGCAACCGGACGAGCCTCGAGCACTGTTGCCCGAATATGTGTAAGCTGGAAAAATGAACGTGACCTGTTCGATTTTTTCCGAAGGTCCAGTGCTCCGCGGGTAATTACACCCGGGAAATGTAATTGGAGGATCGAGCACCTATGTGCGTCTCTCTTTGCGTGAGAAAACAGTTTTCGTTGTGATTTCTAGAGCCCCGAAGAATAAAGGAATTGAAGAGGCTGTGGTCGAGTCGTTGGATAACTGCTCTGTTGTCCGAAATGTTCCACTGATCAGTTCGGATAGTCGAGGTTCCACTGTGTCGTGGATTAAGCAGGCAAATGTGACCCAAATTGTGCCGTGTTTGGTGTCGTTTTAATCAGGAAAGTGGGACGGATGTGTTTGTAATAATGCGATAAGAAGATCATTGGAAACAATAATGTAAAAATGTTTTTACGCAAGATAAAAATGGTGTGCACCTGTCGCAAGAAACAAAAGACACTTGAGAAGTTCTTTCCCTCTTTAATAATTTTATAGAGCTGAGAATAATATGTAAATAGTTTTATGCCCCTACGTTCTCCTTCTATGACGCTAATCCCCCACGCTTCTCCTGCCTCACGTGACCAACCCGGTTCTGGCAGAGAGGGGATAACTTCGTCCCCTCAATTCGTGCTCCCTCCCCTTAGCTGGCGATTCCGGGGTCACATAGCATGAGAGATCGATGGAGTAATCCTGATTGTGTTTTTTACAGCGTTTCCCTTGGCCGGTTTCTCGAAAGTTCGAGGATGAAATTACAACTCTGGAATAACGAAGCAAATACATTCCGAAGTTCTGTAACTGCGCGGAATTGTCGGGAAGTCTCTCTCTCTCTCTCTCTCTCGCCCCCGCACTCTTTCGCGACTGTCAAACTTTAAACTTTGGAATTTCTGGACTCACGGGGACGCAATTGTGTGTACTGGGAAATTCAATGGAGCAGTTTTCCATTTTCTTAAAATTTCTTCCGCTCCTTGGTCGTAAATTTTTCAGCTGTTCGGCGCACGCGACCGTATAAATTACTGAGCGAGGCAGGTCTAATTAAAATTCACTTTCAACAAATTCACTAATTAAAACTACTTGATAGCAGTTTCAGTGGCTTTCCATGAAGTGATGTATGGGTTGTCTTACAAATATGTATAAGAGTTTCGAAAACCACTTTCTTAACCTTTAAGAATGCTTTGAAAATTATCTTGAAATTTATTTTGACTGTAAAGGAAGAATTTAGTAATTTGTGATGAATTGATAAGTGGAAGTTAATATTCGTTTGCATTATCAGAGAAGTGATTATTTAGTTATGTTTATTAATGTAACTACTTAAAGATTTCGATGGGTTTTTCTGTCTACAGAATTGTTTTATTATAAGAATTTCTACAATTTTCCATCTGAAGAAAAATTTATCTAAAGTTTTAAATAGTTACATTTCAATTCTTACGAGTATAATTGTTAGAGTAAACGCAAGAAAACCTTGAGGTCTCCAGTAACTAACTGTCCTTGCAATTGTAGCATAACTTTTACTTTTTTAATTTAAACGTACCGATTATTTATGTTTTCAGAGAATTCTAATACTTGCGAAACATGTCTAAAATGTAAGAGGAATTACTACAGAGATTTATAAAATTTTTATATTAAAATTAGAGTACCTACTTACAATTTACATCTCAATTAATGTATAACATGTTCTGTTTTCAGGATGGTTCATAACAAATCCTGACCATGACGTAAATTCGCATGGGTCTCCAATTACAAGTGAGTTTTATTATTATTATTCAATTTTAGATGTACAGCAGAATGGGAAATGAGCTTCATTAAAATGAAGAAGGAAATATCATTTCGACTTTCATATTGACTGGCTTCCAGTAATTGATTGAAAAAGTTCATATCATTCCCGCCGGCTCTAATTATTTCTATACCCATTTCAATTAATTAAAGCTTTCTGAGAACTGCGTTACCAACAGCGAAATAATTTTCAGAGAAAGAATATTCGAACGAGGAATCTAAATAATGTTTTGTATCTCGTAGCACTCTGTGTCTGTTGCATTACATTCTACTGTTACATATAACATTATCCTGTTGTTTTATTGTTTGTGCAGCAATTCAAAATTTTGTGGATAAGAAACGAAATAATATAATTCCTAATAATGAGAGCAATATAACTCTTTATTGCTAATAAAAATTGTTCTACTTTGAAGATGAAAACTGATGAAATAAAATAATGTTCTTGGACTTTTTTGATGCCTTCTATTTTCATATATTTCGTAGTATTATTGGAAAATACAGAAGTATAACAGAAACTGCTGTGTTGGAAAACAAAATTCGCAGTGCAACAAGAAATGTATTCTCAATTTTCACTTGTGGAATCAAATTATTACCTATTTTTAATCATTTAAGAAGAGACACTTATGCACGATTCAAGTTTTACTGCAATAGTTATACTTTTAAAGAAAAGTGAACAGAAAAACGTAAAGAAGTACGAATTTAAGATCGTATATTAATATTGTATACTGGGTGTTGCACATAACTGTCGCCATAATTTTTCGGGCACTTGCGGTAGCCAGATAGAAAATGTTTGGAACAAAATCAATTAGTTTTTCGTCGGCCAGAAAATGCAATAGAAAAAATTCTAAAAAGAGGTAGCCAGATGAAAAATGTTTGGAACAAAATCAATTAGTTTTAGAAGAGTTTTAAAAGAGCCTTCATTTTTTAAAATGGAACTACATATTTTTTAGTACAACAGGCTTGAGTTGTTGATATTGGTTAAGCTATTGATCACTTGTATATTTATATATTTTTATATAATTTATATATTTCCACGAAGGGAATGAAAACGCCTCCAACAAAGGAGAAAACAAATTTCCAAGCCTCCCCCATCGAAATCAAGTGAAGCGTTCGCTGCTCCTTCCGCGAGTACAATAAACTCATCTCATCTTAGTTCCTCGAGCTACGCAAACGCGAGACTGTTTTATAATTTAAATATAAATACCAAAACAACAATTGGTACACTAGCGAAATAGGTTTGGATTGACAACAACTGGAGAACTTCCAGAAGAAGCTCGCAGCTCGCGTTCAAACTCTCGCGCCCGCCAATCTTCCAGCGTAAATATTTGTATGTCAATTACTCTCTTTCCTTCCACCTTCACGGAATCCAATTTGCCTCGGTCTGTTCCGAGTATATTTGCTCGTATAAGTTTGAAACACCGAGCGCCATCGCTCCGCCCTGGATAAAGCAATCCTTCGCGACGTGACACCTTTAAGGAACGCTTACGAGTTCGTGGCAAACTTTACCTTTGCTCTTTCTTCAGTTTCTTCTTCCTCTTCGGGGCCAACGTTGCGAAAAACCGGCGGTCTACATTCCTAGCGCTTTGGTGTCCGGTCCGCAAACCTATACACACCGATCACACCACGCTCGCGTTACGTGGACAAATATTGTTCCTCGAAAGGACGAAAATGTCGAATTTCCTTGGAGAGTAAAGCTTGATCAAATAATTTTTATTATTAGTAGAAAGCGGATTTTATGCATTTATGATAAAAATGCACAATTTAAAGCAGTGGTCGTAATAACCCTAAAAATTGCTGTACCATTATTCAAGATATTGTTTATATTTTCAAATACAGTGAATGTAAAATGTATTCGTACACCCTTTAAAATAGAATAACTTTTTTATAATTGTACCAAACGACCTGATTTTGTATAATCAATTAGAAACATTGGTTTTTTACATGTTTAACATTCATTCTCGAATAAATTTTATAAAAAGAGGTAAAAATGTATGCTCATAAAACTAATATTCTATGTCACACGTTGCATGCTTTTTAATTTTGTAATAATTTTGATTATCGTCGCCGTTTCGTTCTAATCCGATTTTAATTTTATGAACGTTCGCAACAATTTTCAACGCTGTCGCAGATTTATTTCCCGTTCATTCTCCCGTTCTTATGGCTTAAGAAGTCCCGATCTCTACCTCTTGCAGAAAGACATCAGATGATTCACTTTGGTTGCAACTCGGCTTTCATTCATTAACGTTACAAAAGAAGAAGATCATTTTAATAAAGTTGAGCCACGAGCAATCTCCAAGCTTAAGCTTCGGCTTATAAAACTTTTCAATATTGCATTTTTTTAATATGACAGCTCAGAAAATTTTAAGGACTACGTTAAACTACGATATAAGGTTCAATTTATTATAAATCCCCGTTTTAGGTATGATTGAACTTCGTTCACATTATGCACCTTATTTCGTGAAAGACGATTTATTTCGTCTCTTAATAGTTACACTAAGTTATGGTAAAAATTATTCTAACATTTCTACTGGTTTATTATTATACTGTGGATTTTATACGGTTTAGTTCTATTTGTTACTAATAGAATTCGCCAATACAAAGTACTAGATATTAATTAGCTTTAACAGTTCACCAAGAGACTCGACGAATTTCAATAGTGAACTATTTTTAACCGACTTCGAAAAAACGCACTAAAAAATGCACTAAAAAGTATGAAATAATTTCCATGTAATTTATGTGAATACACACGAACTTAAATACAATACAGTGTTTTCGGAGGCGGCGCAAAATTGAAAATTTTCGACACTGGAAATTAGGAAAATCCTTCAATTCTTCTACATGCTTTCACATATTAATGTATCTTCTCTTCCCACCTACTGATTTCCAGTTCCACCATATTCCAGTGAAATCATAATCAGCAACATCTGTCATTTGGAAAATTTTCAATTTTGCGCCGCCTCTGAAAAGATTGTATTGTATTTAAGTTCGTGTGTATTCACACGAATTAAATGGAAATTATTTCATACTTTTTAGTGCCTTTTTGTTAGTGCGCTTTTTCGAAGTCGGTTTATTCTTTTTTTTAGGAACAGCAGCTATGTACGTTAGCATAGAAAATCATCGATGTGGCTGATCCTCAAGTAGAATTAGTCAGCAGCGGGCAGACGTTAGAAAATAGCATTTGAGTGCGCGTACAGCTGTCTTCGAGATTCGAGTTTTTCCAAAATAAAATTATTTACCGTACTAACTCATTCTTATCTTCACAGCGTGTGCCTTATTATAATTACTAAACATATAATAAATTTTCTGCAATGTCAATAATCGTACATTAAAGCATGATGAGCCTGTAATTTTAACAATTTTACCCCAACACATACAGAAAGACATTGAAGATTTGTATATATAAATGTATATATATCTCTCGAACGCGTTTCATGAAAAAATCATATCGCAGATAGAAAAAAAATTGAGGTTTTCGAGTGTTCGTGCGATACCGCGGTCGATTTTACGGACGGTGGAACGTCAAACGTCGGATCAATCCGTGCTCGCAAATGGGTGAAATTTTCTGATGAAGTTTTGATTTTTATGGTAAACAAGCACGTGGAAGAATGATTGTGAATTCGCTCGTTGTTAGATGAGAGCAATGAAAGTGGAATAGCCGTTTGAATTTTATACGCGAGCGAATGAATATAGAGCTCGAACGAAATTATACAAGTAATTCCGCGAGAAAGAAAATTGATTAAATGGCACGACAGAGTGACGATGCGAACACGAAATTTCAGTTTATTGCTCCGCAGATATTATTTAGGTATAACTCCATTCAAGCGTAGCCACTTTGAGTTCGTCTGGTAATTAAGCATTCGGTCATGAATTATTTATGAAATTGCTTCCACGTTACAATATCATTAATGGAATAAATATCCTTAGGCGGAAACGTTCTACTTAATTTATTTCAAGATTTTCACGAATGTTGTTCGCTAAATATAATATTTATTCAATTACACAAAGAGTGTAAGAATTGACTTTTCACACGTGAGCAATTTGTGGTTTTACATTTGGAATATGTTTACCAACTGATTATTGATTACTTTATACTTATTTAATTTGTTCGTTATCTTGGTGAAATGTAATAAAAATTTCTACAATTTTAAATACAGTCAGCTGGAAGCAATTTTCTGAATCGATGTGCTTTTTAGTCATCAATTAATGCAGTTTCGATAACAGTGGTACAATATTTATTTTATTAAGAAAAAGTAAAATTCTCTATTCGTCGTAAATCGACGCTTATTTTCAATTTTTAAATATTTTATTTTATCAATTTTAATACTATATTACACGATTATAAAAATGTGTGTTTTGTTTATCGCTGACGACTCTAAGATTCAACAAAGTTTTTTGCACATTATCTACCTCTATTATAAATTCAATTGGCAATTAGGATATAATTTAAATAACAAAGTTACAGGAACTTCGAATATACTGACGTCGAGATGACAATTTTCTAGGGAATGAAAAATGTGGATAGAAGTGGCGATTAGTTACGTATTTGAAATTCCACCCCTCTGACGATAGCAACTTGCAACGATGTATATGTATTTTATTCTGAATTTAACAATGTACTTGGAAATATACATGCCGCATATGAGTTTTGAAATATCACACACTGTATGTCGGGTATAATGCATAGCCTGACATAGAATGTGCGGGTAACAGTATAAACCATAGCACGTTAAGCAAGAAAGCCTTGCACACGGTACGCCGACTGTGCATTACATCGTTGAACTCGGAATAAAATATACATCCCTTTAGTTATACTATCAAAGAGGTGGAGTTTAAAATGGGGGTAACTACCACGTTTAGTTTCTGCGTTCTTTAGTTTTCCACGAAATTATATTTAATTTCTGCTACAGATTCTCATTTGGTTTTTGACATTGCCTCTACGTAGACATAACAATTTACAGGGGTGAATTTCATCCCTTAAACTTCAGCCTGTCTTCGTTGGGAAAATTGATATAAATCAATATCTGCATAATATAAAATAAATATCTATGTAATATAAAATAAATATCTATATAATATAAAATAAATATCTCTTATTTTTAACATTTCTACAAGCCTGTTTCCTCATTTTTACTATAAATGCATAAAATCCGTAGTCGTCTATTAATCGCTAATGCCACGATTAAATGATACCCAGCACCAATTTTATATTTCTGAACTGTTCCAAATGAGTCATTGAAGCTACAAATGAGAAAATGATTGTATAATGTTTCTGAACAGTTCTAAGTAAACTTACAGTGGAGTTACACATGAGAAAATAATTCAATTAATATTGTAGAAGTTTCTAACGTAAACCCGACAAGTGTTGAAAGAGGATACTAAAGAAAGTGCAGAAACAGATAATAAAACCGTTCGAATAATTACAAGAGGTCTTCGACACAGTGCGCACTGTCGCTAGTCAAATCGTTTCGCCATGGAGCAACATTTTTCCGCGGCAAACTGGCTGCGGGAGTGGCGAGCAAACACTCGACATCGTTCGTTTCAATTCATCGGTCGGAAGAATGATCTCAATGGAGACCGTTTGCTCCAATTATTGACCGTGTAATTCGTTCGTCTCGCCGGTGTTTCGCATAATTGTGCAAGAGCCGCGCGCGCTCTCTTTCTCTCTCTCTCTCTCTCTCTCTTGATGCCTCCGAGGCTTGAAGCCTCTCGTAAATGCTCGGCCGGAGAACAACGAATCATTGTAATCGACGAAACGAGAACAACCGGGGGAACGGAGCCTTGTATAATGGCCGGCCTGTGTATCACGGTGACGACCGGTTCCTCGTTATCCTGTTGGGAGCCCGTGAATCACTCGACGTGCGAGAAATGACGAATTAGCGGCGTCGATAGACAGAACGTTAGTCAGAAGGATCGTTAGTCACCGGCTCACACCTCCGCCATCGCTCTCGTTGTTCTTTAGATGCTTCCCTCGTCCCTCTCTTGCTCTATCTTTCTCTCTCTATCTCTCTCTCGTTCACTCCTCACGGCGATCATCTCAGCCTCCTACCACCCCTGCCTCCCTCCCTCCAACGTCTTTCACACCGCTCGTTTCTTCCTTTTGTGCTGCTGTTCCTTCCGTACCGATTTCTTCGGCGTTCGAACCACCTGGTCGAACCTTCTCCGATCGACTTTGAATCTCTTCTTGTTAACACTTTACCCACCGGAAGCTTATTAACTCTTTGCTGCACTTCTCTTTTCACCCTGCTCGCCGGAATTGTTTTTTCTCGCTAACCATCCCGTAAGGGAGACCGGAGATATGAGTTCCGATTTTGAAGACAAATTATTGGGTTGGAAAGAAAGTTCGTAGCGTTTTCATATTTAAGAATCGAAGATGAAATTAAGGTATTTGTTCATATGTTTATTCAATAGCACGAGAAGCTACCTCGAAAATGGCGAAAAGTAATAGAACAGAATGGAAAATATGTTATTGAATAAATCTATGAATAAATATCTGAATTTTAGCTCTCAATTTTAATTTACACACGCTACGAACTTTCGTTCCAACACCATATTATATTATTATAGTTTTTATCATATTTTAAACTTCTAACCTTGAAATTAAAATATTGTAATGATTTCTTCATGTTTTTTCATTTATTTTTCGTTGGTCGAAGCAAAACTTTTCGCCCCGTTGTGAGGCAAGTTGTTACTGAAGAATAAAATTTGCTAATAAACAAAACTTCCTAGGGTTTGTTACAAACTTAAAGTGATTTTTAAAAACGCAACATAATTGAATGATTCACCCAGTAATTTTTTCTACAATTCCGATCTATTGCAATTTTTGAAAAAATTTCTTTTCGCATCCTGTAGTAAACTAATTGCTCTAGCTTCCCAAAAATGTTCAAATCGTATAGTACAATATTAAAAAAGTAATCCCCTTTTTCAGAGCGTCCGAATATTAAATTCGAGTAACTGTAATGATATCAAGTTAATCCATATGACACAGTTTAGAAAACATTTCTATTATAAATGTCAAGTACATACTATTGTATTGAGAACGATGCACATGTGACCCACGAGACAGTGAACGCGTTATCTCGTCAAAGGGTTGACGTAACGTTCACCGAATCAATTTTCCGGCCGATTACTGGAACAGTATCGAACAGTTGCAAAAGAATCGATGTCCTCGGGCGAGCGTTTCCTTTCCTCGCTGTGCAAACCCGTCGCCCGCGGCGTTTTTAGAACGCCGATGCGTTACTTAAGCCATTATTTAAGTGCCGTGCCAGGGGGACATTAAGTCGTTTGTGAAGTGCAATGCTATCATGGCATGTCCTTGACGAACCTGTTATTGGAATTCATGGTGAGTGACACAAAAGAAGGGAAAAAACCGTAACGACGAATGCGAAGCTTGTACGCATTGTGTAGGAGAGCCAGTATGTACGAGAAATACAATATGGCACCTCGTGGCATAATGCTCGAGCTTCGCAATAGAATTACCTTCGCACTAGGTGTAGCCACCCGCGCGCGTCAGCCTCTACTAAATTCGTTTTCTAACTTGTATTTTAACCACGCTGCTCTCTGTCCTGATTATTCTCTTTCAACACAGAAAATTTTCATAATACATATGAAAATCCTTGCTGCTGCATTTTGATTTTTCACTATTTTTAGCATTGACAAACGTCCACATTTCTACAGAGTGTTTGACAAATTAGAAATTCATTTTCTATTTCTTTTTCATGCCTATTGAGTTCGATTAAAGATCGAAGTTTTTGCAAACTGAACATAAAGTGATGATTTAATCTCCAACATAATTCGTTTATTGCTTCACCATAATAATTCACCGCAAGAACATTTTATAGAACAAGGAAAGTTAATAGTTTTTACTCGTGTTTGATTGTTTTAGTGTTATCCTCTGATTAGTTTGTTTATAATGACTGGACTGCGGATCTTTATGCAAAATAAAAATTGTCTGCGTTGATTGCATGAAATAGGAACCAAATAGAATGCTATTCCCTTTCTTAATAATTTTAATAGATGAGAAATCATGTAGTGACATCTTCAACTTCCAAAATTTTCCTACAACTTTGAATTTCATCTACTTAATTTTACCATACATGCATAAAAATCTGCAGGCCAATAATGACTTATTAGTATTAGTGCTAATCCTGAGGAATTTCAGAATCTTAATAAAATCTTCGAACTCATAAATATTCTCTGCCTTATATTTCTAGACCAAATTTTACCATTTTTCTAATGCAAGTTTTCCAAGTATTTTAATGCAACGACACAGAAATTTAATTTTACTTAATTAATATATTTCATTTAATTGAAAATAGTAGTATATATTTACCTAAGGAAAAATGTTTATTCATAAAATTGTCTTAACCAAAAGCTATTGGAAAATCGATACACATATAAAAGCTTAAAATACGATAAAATGAATTTAACTACTGAATCAATAAAAATCAGCAGAACTATTAGAAACGCGACAAAATCGGCTCTTAAATGAAACAATCATATTTCCGAGGTTCCAGTTCCCCAATAATACTCAACTCAACTCCACGCGCTCTGAAATAATCAAATAAAAAAAGTATCGACTATACAGCGGTCCTTAAAACTTTTCATCGCCTCGGACAGAATTCGTTCAAATTAATTTTATCAATTTCTCAAAACGGATTTTCATCGGAGGGATTAAACAAATAATAATCTGACAGTATTTGTCGCACAAACAAAATTTAGTGACGTTGTTTATCAATTTTCGGGAGTAGTCGGTTCGCGCGTAAAACCCGTCAAAACGTTAAAAAGTTTCCGTTTTATCCGGTCGCTTTGTCGAGACGAACGGATAATAAAATTCATAAAATGCACGGGGTTTCGAGCGGCATTCCTTTTTTTACTGCGTCGAAACAATGCGAGACGTCGTCGTCGGGTCCGCGCACGTCGCCATTTTCCGCGGTTGTGTTCGTCTCCTTGCGTAATACGCCAGTGATTCACGAGTATTTACTGCCGCGCAGAACGGAGGTCAACGTAAGCGTGACTGAACATCAGAGCCGCGAATAATTCAAACGCGATGTATCCCGATATATTTTTACGACAGATTTGCATTTAAATGGTTCGCGGCGCTCGCTGCTGCTACGGCCACGCAATATTTCACGGTCGCCTAACGACGATCGTAACCGATTCTTTGCTTTTTCGGTGTCCCGACACTCCCGACGCTTTTCCGTGTTGTTCGGAACACGAATTGAAAAGGGTCGTTGTAACGGACTGTCGTAATAGGTGGGACACGTTTTGTTTTTAGCTATAACAATTCATAGGATGAGAACTACGCAAAGAAACGTGTACCGTTGGAAAGGTATAGTTGCCAGCTACATTTTTGCTGTAGAAAGTATAATGATGACTAGACTGCGAATCTTTGTGCGATAACTTTTACATCTACAGTTATCGCTCCTTCGTTGTCCTGAATCGTGGGCACGATCGTTGTCCAGTGCCTACCCACTCCACTGCCTGTCAACGAGAGGATTAGGCCTGCGTGGATCTGGTCGCCAGATGTGTCCCAGGACTGTCTAGACCCGCGCAGAACGGAGAACAATAGGAAAGGAATATGGCAAGGAAATAAGGAGTTTTTTAAAGCCAGACAATTGACTGCTTTTGACTGCGAATGCTCTTTTTGTCATTTAACTAGCCGTTTCACTAAAGACGCAGTCATAAATCAAAAATAGTGTCCGGGCACGGTCGTTGTCCGCTCAAACCCCCGGCCTTTGGACAACGAAGGAGCTTTTACTGTATTTCGAATCAACCAACTACACACAGAACAAGGACACAGATCCGTATAACGTCTCACATTTACAACAATTAAACCACCGAACGAGCCAGGCGTGCAGTAATTATCAAGCTCTAAAATTAGTAATCACCGAGCCTCAGAAATCAGAAATTACCCCTGCACGCCACTAAATATTCCATGCCCTCGTTTCTAGGGCAGCAACAGTACGGCCAGATCACGGTACGTGTTTTCTTACGATCGTAAATTATTTATTTAACGCGAGTTCACAGCATTGTGCAGGTTCTTCACGCGGTTCGCCACGAGGAGTGTATTTTTAATTTACGAAGTCCTTCTAATTATGCTATAACTCTACGGAAGTCGCAGCAATTTGTTTCCACAGTTTGCGATTTCTTTATCTCTCCATTGTGCGATTTCGATCCTCTGTTTTCCCCCGAGATTGTTTCCCGTTTCGAGGAACACTCTGAGCCCCTCGACATAAGTACTCCAATGGCTCGTAATTTATTTAACAAAGAAATCATTAACCAACACCTCTTTCGAGGAAGTACAACATTTTTGGGACACTTTTTATACGAAACAAAGTACATCAGCTTTGTACATTCTTTGAAGAAAATCTCGTTTTAAGAGTATAAATTAATATATTACCGAACAAAGAATGGACATTCAGAGAAATTTTGTAATATTATTAGAGGACAGAGTTTGGCAAGAATTTCCATTATCATTAATAAGCTGTTGAATGAAATGCGATGAAAGAAAAGCGCCACAATTAACACGTGGTGGTTCGATAATTCTGTGCACCCTAAGTTTAAACCTACGAGACAGGCTTCAACATAATAGTATGTGTTGTAATAAAATTGCAAAACTATACAGGGTGAATTCGATAAAGCAGGACACCTAAATATCTCCGTTACTTTTCGTTGTACGAAAAACTTCTTAGGCCGAAGCTACACTGTTTGAAGGGTCACATGTAACGGTGTAAGGGAAAAAATTTCAAGGTCGTTTTTTTATGAGATTTCAAGGTCATCGATGTTTTTTTAAATGGAATCATATATTTTTTATACCATGATCGATAGAGTATCAAAGTCTGAGTATAAAAGTGTTGACCTTCACATGACCTAAACCTAATAGTTAACGAGATAATATCCAAAGAATATAGACAATTGTTTCGATAATATCTCGTAAACTATTAGATTTAGGACATATTGTGGTATAAACATTTTCTGCGTGGGTGGAGGCAAAATGACATTTCAAGGTCATCTTGATTTTTTTTACTGGAAACACCTACTTGCAGTATCATAAATCGATAGGCTGTCGAATTCTGAGTAAAAATCTATTGACCTCCATATGTCCTAAATCTAATAGTTTACGAGATATTATCGAAACAATTGTCTATATTCTTTGGATATAATCTCGTTAACTATTAGGTTTAGAATTTCATACTCTATCGATCTATGGTATAAAAAATATATGATTCCATTTAAAAAACATCGATGACCTTGAAATCTCATTAAAAAAACGACCTTGAAATTTTTTCCCTTACACCGTTACCCTTCAAACAGTGTAGCTTTGTCCTAAGAAGTTTTTCGTACAACGAAAAGTAACGGAGATATTTAGGTGTCCTGCTTTATCGAATTCACCCTGTATATAGTGTATCCCAAAAATGTACTAAGGTATGATTCCTGAGATCATTTAAGAGACCTGGTTAAACAGTTATCAACGAAAAAGACGGACCAATCAAAGCGTTCATCGAGTCCTTCGGTCAAGGGGGCCTTGTCGGGAATCGTATTCGTGGTCGACAGGCGGTCAGTCTCGCAGTAATGTTATCGACAAGCCGGCGGAGCGTGTAATTTAAGCAACTCGGATAATTGTTATTACATTGTAGAATTGCCGGTCGCGGCTTGGGAATCGTTTGCCGATACAGTTGCGTCTTAAAACCTGGCGTCATGCGTCAGGTATGCGGCGTAGCCTTACACCGCTATGAGCGGACACGAGAGCTCGTTATGTGGGCGCTTCCGGCAAGGGCATGGGGCCTGATGTAATTGCATTTGACTGTCATTAGTTAAAATAACCAGCGTGAGTAACGCGTTAAAAACGTACAATGGCTGCGTGCGCTCACTAGAGGAGAAAATAGTCCGCCATTGTCGCTCACGCATTCGTCTCCATAAAATACATTACCGGCATAAATAAGCCGCGGTTCTTGTCAAAGCGCAGGCATTCCGTCTTCATTATTGCACAATGTAACGTAATAACGCTACGTTTCGCGAAATAAGAACAGAAACGCTCTGTGTTCTGCTATATTACACTACCGAGACCAGTTCGCCGAAAATCGCGACGCGTTTAGCCCCGAAACAGACTGCACTATCATATTTCACAGTATTATCTTTGTCAATCTTTGCTTTGCTTAGATTTGTTGAACAAAATTAGCCAACATCCGATTCAAGCTTCGTGACTTCTCGAAAATTGCTTATATTTAAACCGTAACGATTTCGTGGAAACTGATCCCACGACGAAATATTTGTATCATTCTAAAGCTAGAAGCCTCTAGTTTCGTAATCCATCGTTCATTTTGTACCAAGGTCTCTTTCTCGGAAATGTAATTCGTTCAAACCTCTGTGTAGAAGATTGAGAGTATTTGAAAATACATTATTTCTAACTTCATAAAATTATTAGAAGAATGAACACATTTCTATTTAGCTCCAGTCTGTTGCAATATTTTATAATATAATATGAATATTGTATCACATACAGGGTGTCCCGCCTAAGTTGAGCATCTAAAATATGACCATGGGTGCAAAAAATTCACGAAAGTGAAGATAAAAATAGTGAAGTGATTTCTGTTATAATTTTCGTAGCGATTGGCCAATTTTTGTGAATTTTTCTGCTCACGCGGAGGTCAGAGTATTATAGGTCGTTGAATTATTCTTGACCTTAGCTATCATAACATAATGAAGGAATGACTGAAGAAGCCCAACTTAGGTGGGACACCCTGTATACCTACACAAGAAGAAAACTAACGTATTATTACTTTTTGCAGAGTGGATGTGCAGAAGAATGGCGACTCCGCGATACTCAGCTCCGTTGAAACGTTTTAAAAAGGCGACTGGAACCAGCAAGGTAATAATTACGACTTCATCTTAAGTCTACTTACAATTTCGCTGCGAACGTTATTAAAAACGGTAATATTTTCAGCCGCCTAAGCCTTGTTTGCATAACAAACGGGGCATTTCGCGAATAATTCCTTTCCTTGCACTTTCGCGTGCTTATCTTTAATGTTTTCTCCATTGTGCCGCTCTACTTCACTTTTCCCTTTCGCAAACTTTGCGTTAATTAAGCTGCGGCAAAAGTGTTGAGGGTAATTGCGTATTAACTCGAACAGCGTTCGCGATTTTTCTTTTCTCGTGTCCGTTGCCGTGTGACTCGCTCGAATCGATTGAAATTTTCGTCGGAAAAACTCTCTCTCCTTTTCAGGTGATTTTTACGACTTTTCTTATGTGGACGACAAAGGGAAATTACTTTCTGCTGGCTAATCGGTTAGTTCAACCCGTATGTAGCCAACCAAAATGCGTAGATTATTTGAAACCTTTTGTATTTAACATATTTGTGTTTAACGATATTTTTAGAGGATCATTAACAAGCTGTTGAAAGAAATGCAGTAAATGGGTACCCGGTTGGTTAGACAAGGGTTAACGTAGCTCCTTTACAAAGCCAGGAAAAATTTACTTGAAATTACATTAACAAATATTGAACGTAGTTACACATATCAAATTTTCCTTTCCAAAATGATTTTTAACCCTTAAGTGGTCTTTCAAAATGTACTTTAAAAATGCAATTACTAATATACTAATATACAGTGGATGTAAAGAGTATTCGTACGCCCTTTAAAATAGAATAACTTTTTTATAAATTTACTTTTTAGTCAATGTATTTATAATCAATTTTTATCAATGTGTTAAAATTGCAGCTTATAAACATTATTAAAGAATGAAAGAAATTATTCCTTGGCCCTTGTTTATTGTAGTTGATGCAAACAATGTTTATTTTGCATAAAGTTTCGCAGTCTAGTTATTAGTAATACATATGTGGCTTCAGATGAAATTTTACTATCTACCTACGTTTCTATCTACCATTTCGACAGAGATACATATTACGTACAACTAAATTAATTAATTGCATTTTTAAAGTACATTTTAAAAGTCCCCTGGAGTTAAAAATCGGTTTAAAACAGAGAAATCCGTGTTCCGCAAAATGTAGATTCACTTGAACTAGGATGAACGAGTGAGAGACATTAATTTCGCGGATCCCGCTAAAAAGAAGGAACGGAACGTTCAGCTCCTGACGCGCCGAGACGCCACCGCCGCGCCGCGCCGGCTTTATTTAACTGTTATTAAAATTAATGTTTGCAAAGTTATTCCGCATAATCCGAACAGAACTCCTCATCCTGTAGAAATGTAAATGTGCAAGCCCCGTGCAACGGTTACCTAAAAAGGAGAGGAAATCCTGATTGAAGAATTAAGGTCCACGGAAGTTTCTCGCGAGCAATTCCGAGAGACACGCCGGCATGGCATCGAGTTGCGGCCGGCGATTAGGTTAAACACTGATACAGTTAATCCGTAGATAGGAGCTTAACAGGTGTTAAACAGACCCGTTTTCGAATGTTTAATGAAACAGCGGGCTAACTAGTTAAACGTGTTAACTATTCTCATTAGAGGTCCACTTTGGTTGCTTAATCGTTTCGAAGTGGCCGATTTCACCGCGGGCGCAAGTTACACCCAAGCTGAACGGAGTTCGAGATATTGACAGAGGATTAGCGTCGCGTTATTGCGCTTCCTATAATTGGAGATAATTCACTGGCAAATCATTATTCCGGACCCGAAGCCAGCGAAAATGGATTCTAGCACCTATCCGGGTCGTTGATTCGTTTCCGCTGTCGATCATCGAATATTTAACGTGCTCGGTCATTCAAGGCTAAGCGGGGCTCGTATAAATACCTACAATTATAATTAATCCGTGGATTTTGAGTTATCATGGCAAAACTTACGCTTTTTCAATTTTGTGCAGACAGTAACAGAATTCTTAATAGGACACGAAATGTTGCCAAATTATTAAAACTGTCACAATTTTACGCAAAACGAGATTTTCCTAAGTTAATTCTGAGAAACAGGGATTGAATAAAAATGTATTTTTCCTTTTAATAATTCTTAGATTCTTCTAATGTCTCCAGAGTTATGTATTTCATGCATTCAATCTTATCATAAATACATAAAATCCATCCGGTCATAATAAAAGATATTCAAACATTTTTAATTTGTTCACGTGCAATAAAAATTGTGAACGAACTATTTTTTAAGGTAATAAATTCAAAGAGAAAATTATAATAATCTTTCACATTGTTTAATACAATTTATTCTCAGTTTATGTAAATTCTTATGATAATTTTTATTATCGTCGTGGTTCACATTGTTTCAAATTTTAAAAATTATTTCTCACCACATTCTTTAATAAATAGTGTTCTAACTTTTATATATATAGCTTTTCCACATTTAATTTAGTTAATGCAGGCAAAATTTAAATGTTATGTTGAAAATTTGTATAACTGCTGGGATTTTAATTATACTTTTTGTACACCTCTTTCTATGGATTGCAGTGTGTTATATAAACAATTATCGTCGATGCATTCGAGCTTTATCAGCTCCTACAGCCGTCTTTATAACAATATTGAACGCGTAGCACGAGATATAATTGATTCGATGCATTGTGTACGACGAAACAGATTTCAAATTAATTGTCTATAGAAGTCATTTGTTTTCCAGTTTCCATTAAAAATGTTGTACATGAATATGAAATACGAAATATTCGTCGACCAATGTTATTTCCTATTTCACTCATGACTACACACTTGTGTGCAATTGAAAGTGTGCAAAAAAATATTGAATTGGAGACAGTTTCAGTTTTGTTTTAATCTGTCCAAACTATATTGAAAGAAAATTACTTAACTTGTTTAAATGTCCACAACTGCTTATACAAGAGAAATAAAATAGAAGTAGCAATTGTTTCATCATAGTTGAAGTGCAGACTTTGTTTATCATATGAAAAAAATACAATATATAATAGAAACTTTTTAAAAACCACGCTTAAGCCACGTGAAAATTGACGCAAATAAAAATTATAGTTTTTTTTATTTACTTCCGTAAATAATGGGAATTTTGAAAAATACTTCAGATAAAAGTTGTAGACCTCATCAAAATACACATTTTATGTCCTATAGATTTTTGTCATAAAGATAATACTTTCTGAGAAAAATGTTTTTCTCGAAAACTATTGTCTTTTGGGAGCATAAAAAAAGTTGAAATTTGTTGGACAGTGTAATCAGCCGCCGTCCGCTGAAGCCTAGCGGGACTAAAGTTTCGAATACGGTGCTCATGCACAGCGAGGCGTATCATTCGAATGATCGAGATTCCGGCGTGTCGCTATCGAAGAACAGAATCTCTGAAGCTACTTGAAACACGAAGTTAGCAGTTCCCGGTGACGATAATCCGGCGAGTCCGGTGGACAAGGTCGTTCATAATCGATATCAGAAGTTTTCCGTAATGCCCCGCTGGAACACTATACTCGTGGGTGTGTTTTAAGTATCCGTAAATCGAGATCCAGAAGTTCTTGCTCCTCTCGTAGTCCGCCTTCTTGGCCGAGATATCGCGATACCGAGGTGCCATTTTTTTTTTCTCCTCTTCCCTCTTCCTTGGCTAACCCGAGGTGGAATTACACGAGAGCCGTGTCCTTGCAGACGACACCCACGTCGCGCGTTCGCGAACACTTGCAATCCGCGCCCGATGTCTTATGCCTTTTTATTATCCTCCTTCTGAACGACGCGACGCCCCGCTTTAATGCGCAGTTCACTTTTTACCTGCAACATTTACCTACAGCGACGTCTCTGGCAGATCGGTGTCCTGATTTCGAGCGGTATACCGCTTTGTTCGCGTTATGGTAATTAGAGTGCGCCGCGCCGCCGGCGGGGCAGGAGGCAGACGATGAGAAGAAGTCGCTTTTCAACATAATTCCCACCGATGATGTCTTCATGAACAGTTGGGATCGCACGAATATCAGATAAGGTGCAGATACACAGGTACACTCGCAATAATATTTGGACACTCTTAAAAAGAAAACTCGGACAACGGACGATTTTTATAGCTATACATATAATTGGCAATGCTTAGGACCGTTCACACCTCTAATTAATAATTTTTAAAAATTTTCTTTTCCGATATTCTCAATGAAACAGCTATTCAGTTATTTCAATTGCCACAAATTGTGTACTCGAATGACAATTTGGATGTTCCCGGTCAAAAATGACTCCGGCACAGCACTCGGAGGGTTAATAGTGAATAGAACTTTTTGAGAAGTTAGAAGTTTTATAAAAAATTTCGAAAGTTGCAATTGGTTCTAAGTGGAGGCGTTCAGGAGGCTTGAACTTTGATTTTTTAAATCGAATCGTATATTTTTCCTGCACCGATCAATGCAGTTTTTTATTCCCTGTGAAAACTGATTGGTGTAGCTAATCACCTCACACTCTTACTCAGTGTCGCCAAATTAAGAGTTGTAAACGTAAATAGAAATAGAAATACTAACAACTATAATTACAAGTGCAAATAGAAACAGAAGGAACTATAAATAGAATTGTACACGTAAACAGAACCATAAATACAAATATAATGGCCTATAAATAGTGTAAATAGAAACAGAAAGAACTATAAAAACAAGTGTACACGTAAATACATAAATAAATCAGCAAAACGCGGAAATCATGAAAAACGCAAAAGCATTCCGTCTCTACTCGCCTATAGGAAGGCGCTATTACACAATGCACCGAACATGCACAAGAATTTCGCGCAATCCGCCATATCGAGCGTCTCGATCAGACTGCACCGCAAAAGGTGATCCCCCAATCAGATGCGAACAATTCTTAATTACGAAACACTATAATGACATGGGACTGTCCCGAAAAAGAGCAATCGCTAACCACAAGTCCCCTGTTCTACCCACCTTGACCTCGATCGCTGATTCCCATTCGATGATAAAAATAAAAAAAGGTGTCCCGGTAGTTCGGAACGGTTCCGTGAGGGCACGTGGACTGGCCAACGGTGGAATCAGACTCCTCACCTGTTCGGGACAGGTGCGAAACGGTGTTGGCCCTACCCCGGGACCGGAAGAAACCGATGTGGGTTTTATTTCGGAAAAAACGATTAAGGACGAAATCCTACCAGCTGTATCCGTTGAACATTTTTTAACACTTGTCTGCCGCGTAGTCATCGCGTTGCTATCCGTTAGGTAAGAATTGACGTGATAATAGGCAGTAGTTGTTATATCATTACCAGTGAATGTTTATGTGAAATCAAAATTGTCCGACAAGTTGAAGATAATATAGTGATGTTTTTAAATTCTTCTCATTCCGCTACTTTCGCATTTTATTTTATTGTTATCCGACTATCAACTATATTGCGATTAAACTGCTATTGATGAATTTTATTTTGTTATGGTGTTATTTTACTAAAAACTGCATTATGATTGAACTGAGATTATTTTGTTTTATTTTATAATTAGCATGGCATAGTTATAAACTAAATTATGGGGGGTCAAATGTATTCCTGCAATGTCGTTACCAGGGTAGCATCATTTGGTTTTTCCTAAATACCTAGATGGACACGATTAAAAATTGTCTAATTTGTGTTATTTTCTACTAATTACATATACTGTTATTTGACTAAAAAACTGCATTGTAATTGAGCTGACATTATTTTGTTACATTTTATTATTAGTATTGTATAGTTATAAACTAAATTATGGTCGCATATATTTCTGCAAAGTCGTTGCCAGGGTAGCACCATTTGATTTTTAAAATACCCAGATGGATATGATTAAAAATTGTCTACTTTATATATGAAATATTTGTCTACTTTTACTATTATTATTAGTTTGCGAATCTTCGTGCAAACTTTTGTACATTAGTCAATTAACAAAGATTAGTTTGCACTCCATATAAAAATAACAGAACTGCATCAAGTCAAACTTTCAGCGCTGTCAGCAAGTCAAGCTTTCAATAATTCAATAATTGTGAAAAAGAAATTTGAGATCCTAAGGTAGTTCCAGCATTAATGGACAAGGGTTAATCCGTCGCGAGAAGAAAATAGGTAGATTACAGCTGCCGTTTTATCCATTGATCCGACGACATTCGCGGCGAAGTGGCGTTTAAACGGGGGAATAAAATTTTGCTTTGTAGAATGGAGACTGATTAATGTTTTCGAAGGCGTTTAAGATGGACGGATAAGATTGGAGTTCGCTGCCTCAGCGTCTGGCGATGATGACTATGTAAGAGCGATCATAGTTTTACACGGTACGTAAAGCTAAGGGAGCAGACGGGTTACAATGACACTTTTAACGAGGCGATTCTGTACTATAGCGGGGGAGGCGAACGGACCCTGTCTCTTAACTTTTCCGGCGAATCCTTCCTCTCTTCTTCCTCCCTTCTTCCTCAAAATAATAGGAACCAAAATTACGATCAATTAATCATAAATTAAGGATGAGCATGTGAAACGGAAGTTACTTTGCTTCTTTAAACAAATTTTTTCAATGACAATCCACTCACACGTGGCATAACTGTATGAAAAATTCGAATAATAACTAATTATAAATCAATTTAAGGATTAGCATGTTAAGCTGATGCTTATTTGCTCCTTTAAATATTTATTTGAACGATAAATTCCTTATATTCTGGAAATTTGCATACACCGTGTAAACACACAAAACAAAATCCACAATCGAATTACTTCGAATGCTAAAATAAATGGCATCCACGCGACAAATTCTCAACGACAACAAATTAATTAGCGCTAAGATTTTCGGTATTTTCACTGAACCCTTTGCACTCTGAATTATTTTTCAATTTTCTCGTCAACAACTCCCTACGATTTTAAGTGTTTTATTTGAAATTTATTATTTGAAAGTAATTTTTCCAGATATACAAAAGGAATGCACGACAATCGCGTTGGTCGACGTTGAAACAAACTTGATTTAAAAGCAAAATTATACATCTAAATTAAAATTGAACATAGGATATTAACACTAAACGTACCGAAGAAAAAACCGTATTACAACACGGTGTAGTCATCGATGTTACGCGTGATCGTTTACGCCGGCGTAAAAACGTATTTTAAATGTTCATAGGACGTTAAACGGAATGAAGGCACAGTCATAAAAAAACGAGAGAGAAAAAGAGGGAGGGGGGGCAAGGAAAGAGAGCCGAGCATCGCGAGTCAGTTTTCATTTAGCTTTACCTCGAAAGACGAGTTAACGATCTCCGGTTTACGTACCCTCCGCGGGTATCGCCGCCCGTTTATTATAGTGCAACCGGTTGTAATGGTCACCGGCCGATCGATCGCAGTGCACACTGTACAAAATTATTACGTCATTATCCGCCGTTAAATCGCGATTAACTACGCTCGCAGGGTAACTCAATTAAACGTTTCCTCGATACGGTAACCCTAATAAATATCAATTCGCTTCAATAGGACCTCTTTTTGCAGTTCCACTTAACGCGCTGCAGCTCGTATATCAGACTCGTAAGGGCGTATTTAGTGTTTCAGGCACTTATTTCAACCGGCTTCCTTTCTGTTACGCCGATCCAAGGCCCGAGCAATATTTCCGAATGGACAATCACGTTGCTCCCGGCTTTATGCCGCTGTAAATTCAAGTTCGAAGGCGTGCGATGACGCACTGTCAATGTACAACGCTCGAGCGATCAGATGTTTGCCTTCGTAAGCCTCTACGGATACGCTCCGGGACTTGGAATCACGTCTCAAGCGTAAAATTTAAGACTCACGGACGTTCAGTCGCAATCTTTCATGTTGCCTTCCGTAAATGTCCGAACTAATTCATTCGGTCTTTATGTTATGGAGAAAACGTGATTTTGTTCAATGAAAATTTCAAGTGTGTACATATTTACTTTGTAGTCTTGAACATTTCTTTGTTAAGTTAACGCTTAAAGTAACACTTGCACAAATTGATCAGTTTACGTTGTGGTAAACATTTCTAATCAATTCTTGAATGGGAGTCGTACTATACTGAATTCATATTATTTTTATAAAGTACTTGTTCGTTATTAAATTCATCTGTATTCAATGAATAATTCTTTAGAGCCACCTGCATAAATTGGCGAGTTCACATTAGGACCATCAACCTTTAAATGGAGCACCAGCTACACTGAATTTTTCAATTGTTACGATGTATTTTATAAATAGACTCCGGATTTTTATGCAAAATGAAAAGTTTGTGCGCCAATTGCAAGCAACAAGTATATTTTCGTACTGTACCTGTAATGATTTGATACAAATTAGTATAATGATGATTGCGTAAGTTCGTGCCCGATTTGAAAATAAAATTCAATGGTTCAATTTTAAAGAATACAACTTTATTAATCAATTATATATATATAGTCACCATTCTTTTCTTATTGTAGAAAATTTAACCATTGAATGTTATTTTCAAATCGGGCACGAAGTTATGCAATCATCTAATATAATTATTCTGATAAATTGCACACGAAATATTTTATACATACTGATCGTCTATGTTGATCAAATTATTAACACCATTACATAATCAATTTTTAAACGAAATTGTTGTCATAAATTCCTATTATCTTCCAACTACTATGAATGGTATTTTATCCACAAAGAATTCTACAAATGACGAGCTTCCTTAAAAACAGTTAAGAGAACTGTTCACCGAGCGTTTAAAGCCATTACCGTCGGATAAAAATAAAATAATTGAGGAAGATTACTTGACACACTTGTGTGCCTGTATGATAATTTATATTTTCCTTGGGCCGAGACCATGTGCTCGTCGGCTTCTGAACAGGGGTGTATGTGTACATAAAGAATCACGATTGTAATGCAGCCGTGGTATTTCCAGCCGGAAATCACGTAATGCCTTAAGAGTTTACAGAAGGAAATACCTAATGTACATCCACGGAAAGTATTACATGACGAGTCACATAAAATCGCGCGCATTCCAGCTTGTATCGAATCTCATCCATGATTGCGCAATACATCTTAATGACTATAATACAGCAATATTTAATATAATAATTGACTCTATGTGTAATTGATTAATAAAGTTGTATTCTTTAAAATGTAACCATTGAATTTTTGATTTTCAAGTCGAGCACGAACTTATGCAATCACCTAATATTATTATACTTTTTTTACAACTATATGAAGTGAAGATTAAAGGACAATAGCTTTTTAGAATTGAACCACACCCAACCTGTATTTTTTCGAGTAGCTAGAAAAATTAGTTTACTACATAACGCGAAAAGATCCTCTTCGGTTAATTAGTGTTCAACTACTTCTCGGGTCTGTCCTTAATTAATACTTCAGAAGACAGCACCAAAGCGCTTTTCGCATCCAGAGTAGAATCCTCGAAGCAGCCAGCTGGCTTCCGTGCAGTATTTCCGACGTATTGAAAAGTTTTAACGAGTCGTTGCTCGGTTCGCACCCCGGTAAGGGTTGAAAGCTCACGCTGGGGCCGAACGGGGTGTCGGATGGTCCCGGCGAAAAAAAAAATGCGTCGCCGGTAATTGTTTCGCTGTTTTCCCGGTGCAGGACTAATGGCAGGTCGAAGGAGAGCGCGTGTGGCGCGTGATGTTTTACACGACACTGTTCGTTATGACACGTTCTTCCTCCCCGTTGTACGCGTTTACGCGTGCCCGGGGCGAGGAATCGACAGTTTGACGGATCGATGACCCGGGCGCAACGTCGATCGACCCGATCGCTCGCCGGGCATAGATTCCCGTGACAGGATTGCACGGAGGCGCAAAGGGCCCCATTATTTATGAGGGCGTAAATCAGGATCGAGCACCGATCGTCCGAATCGATCACCCGTCAACCGCCAACACCGCGTTCCCTTTGTCGAGGAAACACTGACGAGCCGCCTACGTATGACGCGTCCGCCTATCGCCATCATCATCATCATCATCATCATCGTCGTCGTCGTCGTCGTCGTCGTCGGCGGCATCCTCATACTCATCCTGATCCTCGTCCTGATGGTCGTCATCGTCCTACGACCGCAGAACGCGTTGTTCGCTGTTCTTCAGCTTCCTAATGCGGGGCACACGCTGATCTGGTGGGATCTGATCGAGGGATGATCCAGAATGGCGGGCGGCAGTAGGGAAGGGAAGGGAACAGGAGAGAACGAAGAAGCTTGTTGAGCGTAGACAGTCTTATTCCGATATAAAACGATGGATTGGGACCGGCTTTCACCGCATTTTGGATGAAGGTATCTATGCGGATTCACTTTGTTCTCGAATGGACCCAGAGTGAACACGGAAAATGTACGAGAGGCTTGAAGAAGAGGAAATAGCGATTTCCCATACTCATCCAGATCCTCGTACTCATCCTGATCCTGATCGTCATACTCATCCTGATCCTCATACTCATCCAGATCCTCATACTCATCCCGATCCTCGTCCTGATCGTCGTCATCGTGCTACGACCGCGGAACGCGTTGTTCGCTGTTCTTCAGCTTCCTAATGCGGGGCACACGCTGATCGGGTGGGATCTGATCGAGGGATGATCCAGAATGGCGGGTAGTAGGGAAGCGAAGGAAACAGTGGTGAGTAAAAGCTTGTTGAGTGTAGACAGTCTTATTCCGATATAAAACGATGGATTGGGACCGGCTTTCACCGCATTTTGGATGAAGGTATCTATGCGGATTCACTTTGTTATCGAATCGGCCAAGAGTGAACACGGAAATGTTGTCGGTGATTTCCATTAGACCCGAAATAAACATCGTCGTCTTATATCGCAATAATATTCGGATTGACTCTTAATGTCAAATTGACAGAATGGTAGTCAATACAATGAAATAATGAATTTTGTAAATTCTTTCTTTGAGAATGAAAGCCTAAAGTACATGGTATTTATTCACTACTTTCAAAATGTTATTGTGGAACTCAATTTCATCGTCTAACTACTTATAAAATTACTTTCCGCTCTTTATCTCGCACCTTTCTCTACGCCTCTTTCGGTTCCTTAATTATCCTTAATTTACTTTCTACTTTCCCTGACTATTCGACTACTTTCTCTTCTTTCCACCCACGAAATCTATCTATTTCCCCTTTTCAGTCCATAACAATTCTTTAACACTTTAACAATTTCAATAGACTTAGTGTTGCCATTTTTATGAAGCAATATTTACCAGACACTTTTTAATGTTCGGTAGGTTTAGCGTTAATAAAAGCTTCGACTTGATTCCTGGAGGCAAATCTTTATGCAAATAAAAAGTTTTCTAGGTCAATTGCAAGAAATAATCCCCATGACGAACACTTAAACTACTTTTCATGCTAAAGCTGCTCCCTTGACTTAATAACTAGTTTCAGATGTTCTATTCTACAACTGTTGGAATTGTAAAAATGCTTCCATGGAAAATGATTCAATAAATTTCTTAATTTGAGCACATAGTAAAAATCGTGCAGAATGTAAATAAATTCAGATTCGCCACTTTTAAGAAACAACACATACAAGCTATTTGAAAATTGTACATGTTTTTCAAATTTGTTCTTTGTCGTTAATCTTAAGAATGAATAATTCGAAAATACGAACTATACAATCAGTATTAACCTACATCTTAACAGAAATCTTTAATCTTTAGTTTATCAAAGAGAAACAAATATCTCGACAGCTCCAAAATAGGTTGCATCTGTTGCTAGTATAATAATCTGTACACATGCAAGAATATCTACGCAAGCTTCATCAGCTTATTCTTGGCAGCTCGAGCGTTAACTCCAATCTTTATCATTGCTCTTTAAGCAAACAACAGATGCAGTTTCTTTAACGGCAACATCCGGTGGAGTGGCTTAGCTTTGGGTGACTCTTAAGGTCTGGAAAGTAAGCACATAGCATTTTATTACCTTTGTTTTCGTTACGTTTTCTTGTTTATTACTTTTGGTTAAATCTTTTCATTTTTCCGTTGAATTTCTTGACTTCTTGACTACTTAAAATCATTTATGGATCGATCAATTGGGATGTAAAATTAACAAAGTGTAAATGTAAGTGAAATGTACTTTTCGAACAGTGAAACGTGCTTCATTTACTTATTTTCTCATTCTTCTAATCTTTGATCAATTCTCCTATTATTTTATTATATCAAAATAATTGTTATGTGTTGCCTTATAAAAATGAGAGGATTTAATTCATGAGGTTCTCTACGATTTATAGCATAACATGCGCTTCCAAGCACGTAATCAATTTTATTTAATCATTTTCCATGAAAGCGTCTGTATAATTCAGTAATTGTAAAATAGAAAAGTGATCATTATACCATGGTACGTTTAGTGTTAAGGAATAGAGCCGTACTCTTTCTAAATTTTTAAACAAGAGAGCTCTTAAAGGGCACATTTACAAAATAAAAATATATTTAAAATTTCCAGTACTGCAAAATTAAATTGTCAATTGAAAAGAAATTCTTACAATATACTAAATCCGTCCATACCCGAGATTAGACGTGCAAAAAAACCAATTTAATACAAATACAGAAAAACCCGACACATTTCAAGATATATTTATTAAAACAAAGTTTAAAATATTGATAAACCACCTGGACCAATTTGTAAAATTTAAACAAATCGTTCCTCGACAAATTCGCTGCTGGTTCGCAGCGGTGTTCGCCAGTGCGGACCAGTGTGGACGCGGCATAATGCGAAGGAAACGACAGATCAGTCGAGAGAGATCGGCCCCGGCTGAATTTGCGTTTTTCTTGATCTCCGTTTGCCGGGGAATCTTCGACCCTCGAACTGAGACTTATCTGGCTTTGCCCGTAGACTTACGGCGACTCGCGGAGTTGTTCAAATAAAAGTGACATGTTTATTCGCGAGGATTGCGTAGGGCGGCTTTATGTTGCTGCGGGGGATACACGCCGATCAAACAGATCCGAGGACTAAATAACGTATTGAAAGACGTTCACGCGGGGTGATTCTAATGTCGCGGAATCCGTGGACATTCTCCATACCTTCGAGCTGACGAGCGGGAGTGTAGATCCCCGCTTATGAGCGTTTTAACACTCGGGGTAACGTAAGCGATGATTCACTGCCGGCTTTATGCAACTGTGTTGCAAAATGTGAAACGCAACGAACGGCTTCGCAGAGTTTAACCTTGTGTTGTTGGGACTCTTCTCTATTCATGCGCTTTTTCATCAAATGGATTTTATGCATTGTTTCTGGGGCGGATTTTTATGCAAAATGAACGTTTTCTGAAGACAGTTCTTATTCAAATATCTCCTGAACTCATGGTTTTTCCATGTGGAAAGGTTAATCATTTTTCATGGGCAGCAATTAACTACCAGACCATTCAGAAAGTTCGTAGCCTGATACATAGATGATATTGGTAGCAGCAGAAAACTTTTGGATCAACTGGATGCACAAATTCGGGAGAAAAGACCTGGCTTAACGAAGAAAAAAGTCATTTTTCACCAGGACAATGCATCGGTTCACAAAGGTGTCCTTGCAATGGTCAAATCGAAGGAGTTAGCTATGAATTGTTGGAGCATCTACCATATTCACCAGAGCTGGCCCACTCTGACTCCCATTTGTTCCCAAACCTCAAAAAATTCCTACGTGGCAGACGTTTTTCATCAAATGAAGATGTTATACCAGTCGTAGATGAGTATTTTAGAGGTCTCGAGGAAAATCATTTCAGAGATGGGGTAAATTAATTAGAAAATCGCTGGAAAAAATGTATTGAGCTTAAGGGAAAATATAGGCTATGAACTTTCTGAATGACCTAATATAAACTGGTGTATTAAAAAATACACGGTTAACGTAGTTTAGACAGGCTATCAGTGTTTAAATCTCACCCCATTATAAATTTTATTAATCTTAGGATGCTTTTCTATTATGTTTTCATTCAGAGATTCAGTTAATTATATTATTCATGAAGAAATGTAATTGAATGAACAAATCTTACTTAATTTAATTAATTTAAAATAAAACAGAATTTTATTGCCACAGTATCGACAGTAAAAACTATAAAATTTTATCAAAACTTCTATTTTAAAGTTAAGGAAACAATTATGTCAAAATATTCTGACTTCTGGGATTCTCATAATTCTAGGATAAATATTTTCAATAAATTTCATTATACACCATGAACGGAATTAGATTAAAATATCTGCTGAATTATTGATTGTATTCAAATATTAATAACTATACTAATTTAGATGATAACGAAATGAAATCTTTGCAAAAGTGCTCTGTACACTTGCAATGCAAAAATTTACACAATTTCTTTAAAACAATGAAAATGGCTAATGAATGAACGCTGTTTCAGAAATCTCCTGACTTTCGATGAAGTAGAAGAATATTTGACGGGTGTACAAATAAAAATACAATACTCTTATTCATCTTTAACAACGTCGTACTTTTCGGGCTAAATGTGCGACGAGAGAAACCTTATTTCGCAATAACTTCCTAAAAATAAATAGTAATTACCGCCACCGTTCCGGCCTCAAAGAGATCTCAATTAAATGGAATTTAGTGGCGCTCTGGTACCGTGAATTAGAGCTCCATCAATTACCAATAATGGCCGCGCGGAATCCATAACGCAACAAGAAGTCTAGTGTCAATGGTTCCGCGACGCGATCTAATTATTCGTGCTGAACGCTGTTAATTAAACTACGCAATAAATCGCGATAATCGGGCATTAACGAGGAGTGATGGCCGAGCGATTTCTTAAGTAATAATTTCTTATGGCGTACATTGTAATTGATCGTCAGGGTGCATCGCAACCGGTTACGCTGCCATAAACGACGGTAATCTCGTCGAAAAGCGCGTAAACCGGCGATCGTTAACCAGATCGTAATCCCCGTCCAACGGAGATGGAATGAAAACTGATCCGCGATACGAAGTTTTATGGGTATTTCTTCGGTCGAAAAAAAAATAGCCGAGTGTCACGTAAATAAAATATTTACGCTGTTGCGGGATTAACAATTCCATGGTACGTGAGTGGCTCCGTTTGTTATTTGTTGGAGAACTCGATTCTACTTTTTACGCTTTTTTAAACAACGACCGTAGAATTTCCACGTGTAATAACGCAATTGAATAATTGCCAATTAATGCAATAATTTCCATTATTTTGGTATGAATTTGATGTTTTTGTTCCTGTCTGGAGGGTGGCTTTGTTGATGCACAAGCTGTAATGTTTGCAGAAGTACTGCTTAAAAGTTTGCGTTAACTTTATCGTGTAGTCAGATTATAATCCAGACACACTGTGAGCCAAACTGTTGCCAAAATTATAATGCCGGCGTTGGATGACACAAGGCTGAGTTTCGAAACTCGTAATGCAGTTTCAAAGAGACATTTTAGAATAGTTTGATAAAATTTTACTTGCGAGAGTACGTTGAAGATAGGGCAGAATATTTTCTCCTTGCTCTGCGAACGAAAAAATTCTCATTCTATTGGGTAAAGAAAATTTCGACAAAATTTCTCTAGAATCTGTCGATCTGGATGTGTTTATAAAGAAGCTATCGGCTATAGTGGTCTGGAAAACCATGGTTGTTTCATATCATAGGCTTTTTCGTATACATCCGTCGACGCATTAATAACTCAAAGATGAAATGCGCATTAGCGAAGATATGCGCTCGCAAGCAGGCGAAAATGGTGGACGCGATGGATTTGAGAGTATCCCTGTTAGTGGGATGATTCACGAGCATTGAATTCATGGAATTCGAGCACAGAGCTCTGTTTATTAGAGGAACATTCCAGCTGCTTGTGTACGTTACTTAACACAAGGCTGCTTGGCACTTAACAATAATTTACGGCGCAGGCCTCCGCGTACGCACAGCATCTGGCCTCCGGTTCGGCTGTTACAGAAAAAGCTGGAGCAAGAAACTCAAGGGGAAAAAGGATTATTACTTCATTCGTTGAATGGAAATCGGATTCCACGGTGCGATGCGTTTTGGGGAATTCATTAACATCGCGACTTCCACTTCGTGTTTTCTCGGAACAAGATTTATCCTCTGCGTTGGTGTAAGAAATACATAAACTGATTTTACAGAAAATATTAGGAAAATCAAATGTGTTTAGAAATTCTATTATATTATTTGCAATTTATCCGTGCGATTTTTCACATTATCTTTTAACTATCAAACCTGTTGTTTCGTGAAATAAAAATAAAATGAAAATAAAAATTATCTCCATCGATTGCAAGAAGTAAAAACCAAATTGAACGTTATTTCTTCCCTTAATGAATTTAATAGAGGAGAAATCATATATTGACGTCTTCAATTTTTAAAATTGTCTACTGGTCTACTTGTCTACTTGTCTAAAGGCACAAATTTTGAGTCCGGTAAAGTAAAGAGAAGCCCAATGAACTACTTTCTTCCGAGGTGTTCTAGAGAAAGATTACATCTTGATTTTCGCTGGAATTTAAGCCGTTTATTCGGAATTGCATAATAATTTATTTCAAGTGGGAAGGTGCTCGTTAATTAGCATTTGAACACACTGCTCAGCGTGTGCACCGATTACATCTGTCGGAGCGTAAATCAGATCTTACGTCGTCCTGCGATCAACGGGTGCGTCCATTAATAATTTAGCCTTCGCCATGTGCTTCATATTATTGCCAGTGTTGGGTGTCGCGTGGCCTTGGCGCTCACATCGTCTGTCTGAATAACATTTCGCGCGTTTAGATAGTGTACGAGTGATCCTTGCTCAATTGGTGCCTCTTAATTATGAATCGATGGTGCCTTGTCCACCGACTCATTCTTTTTTTTGCAACTATGTGGGCTGTTTCAAAGCTGAACTAGTTAGATCGTTCTGGGTTTTGAAAGAACATAAATACCATTAGGTATTAGGTACAGATGAAATCATCAATTAAACAGATTAAATCAATTGTAACTTTATGGTAAATTCGATTTCTGTTACTTCACATTGGGCTTTGCATTACGGTATATATTAAATTTCGGTACCTTCTTTGAACCTTAGTTGACAAGTGTACCAAATTCGGAATTGTAATGCTTCATGCACTTCTTTTAAAAAATTTCCCAAAATTGTTTTATCACCATATAGCAACTAGAGAGACTCCTTAAAATATTTGAATGAGACTACAGATTTATCTGATGCAAAATAAAATTAGTTAAAATTAGTTACTTAACAACTTCAAAGAGTTGGAAATAATACAAAAATGTTTTTTTCGCAGTCTAATTATAATAAAAACATTAATGATATCTTTACCATGTCATTTGTTCTTTCGCCAGAAAATTCCAAAGTTTGAATAACATAGAGGCCATTTACAGAAAGTTCGAGATTATTTTTAAAACTATAATATATTCTGGTCGTTTGTAAATAAACTAAAGTGAGAAAAGGGCCACGAATTAATTAGTCCACCTAGTACACTGTAAATGTTTTAACGAGTGAGTCACACCAAAGCGATCGCATGATACGTCATTGGTCACGAGGTGGCTAAAAATGTTTAATCTTAATTACAGGCTAAATTGCCGTCTGGCAGCTAGACGCACCGATTGGCAACGCTCTATCGAAATTTTTATCGCCTCGTATCAGTTCCCTTTCCCCCTGATAATCCGCAGCCACTTTTACAGAACGAAACTAGTTTCACTTAGGGGAATACCCCATGGTCGCCGGTAGGAAATTAGATTTGGCGTAATCGCGTAAGTACGAGAGAGAGAATGAGAACATTTTAAAATAACGCCGTGCGCTTATGGTGACGTTCGCGATAAAACTATCTCTCGATCAATGGTGATTTGGACTGTTTCGGGGAAAATGTCTTTTGGCACCACCCACGTCAAGTGTAATTATAATTATCAGACTGCGGATCTTCTTGCTATGAGTCAAATTCCTATTTCATTCTTTAAATAATAAATGCATTTTACTTTTATCGATCTTTGAATGTGTCACGTCAAAAGTAATTACCAGACTGCGGATTTTATGCATTTATGACAAAAATGGATAGGTGCAATTTAAAACGATGGACAAATTTAAAAAATTTATGGACATCAATGTATTGGTTGCAGCATATGAACATTATTAAAGAATGAAAGTAATTGTTACTTGGCCCTTGTTTGTTGTAGTTGATGCAAACAATTTTTATTTTGCATAAAGTTTCGCAGTCTAGTAATTACTTTTTTGTGTTCACTTTTAAGAATATTTCATAATGTAACTTCCCCTGGGAACTCTGAACTTTTCTAAATTAATTTGTTATGACTAGAATAGGGAACATCTCACTAAAATTTTTATCTTATTGAAAATTGTGTCAGTTACAAAATAGAAAAAAATTTCATTGTCTGTCTCTTAGTGCATCTCTGATAGCTCATTGTAATTTTTGCACAATTACCTAATTGATATAAAAACAATTTCAAGATGTAGATAGGAGTATAATCAATAACAATAATATTTCTAAAAGTAAAAATGAAAAGACCTTATTGTTCCTATTTTATTAATATCTACTCGATTTTTGGACTGTAAACTCACGAAATTCTGGAACTCTCTTTAAACGTTTCGAACACGTGCTTGAAGGAAATGTTCAGAAATACAAACAAACCAATGTATTCTCGGACCTATCGATGCAAAGCAGTTCAGCACAAAGTCCATCCTCCCGTTCTAAATATTCTGACTTTCATATCTCCCGAATTGAAGCTAATCTTTATCTTCCTTAAACAATTTTTAAAATTCTCTAAAAGAAATCTGATTTTCATTCTTCATTTTAAGTCGTGGAAGAAATTCGTTGCAATAAACTCTTTGTTGGGAAGAATCAATGAATAACATAATTTTGTAAGGACATTCTTCATTCCACAGTACTCTAAATCATTGACAAGTTACTGAAGACAGTAGAAAAAGTTGAACAATATTAAGTTCATGATCTAAGTCATTCTCTAGCAAATACGTTAAGCATATTGTCTGTAAATTATAAAAAGATGTACATACCGAAATAGTACAATTGGAATGAAAGGCAAGCCATGAAAACTGGCGGAGATTTCTCCGGGCAAAGGGTGGACGTTATCGAAAAAAAGCCTCGAATTAATTTCCCAGGCAACCCGATAGAAAATCGTAGAGGGGAAAAGAGGAGGAACAAAGTCGGCGTGCGCCGAAGAGGAAATCGCCGGCACGAAATCAATTTTTCGCGAGACGGGAATACTAAGGAGACAGGGTAGCAACACGGGGTTGGAGGGGGGTAGCTGTCGCGTTCGGTTGATGTCGGTGGCGGAATTAAAACGGCTGTTTCGGAATATTCCGACGAAACCGGAAGCCCGTGCAGCGACGGGCGAACGTGACGGAACAAAGAATAGGAAGCGAGGGAGAAACGGGAAAGGAACTGGAACAACGGATGGAACGGATTCGAGTCTCTCTCCGTTGGTGTGTTCGAGATGACGTCATAAACCTTATTTATATCCGCGCGTGTTCCAGGCGTACAGCGGTGCCGTTATTCGGGGCACACCTCGTTTCAGTTTGCGCGCGGATGCGGGCGGAAATACGTGGATAGTGTGTGGATACACACGCGTGCGCTGCGGTTAAAACACGCGCCGTTCGCACACACGCGAGCACGAGTGCTCGCGCGCCAACCGGCACATCCTACGCTCTCGAGGATTGCGTCATGTGTGCGCCAGCTCCAGTTGTCGGGTTACGAAATCCTGGAAAATCTACGAGCCCGCGACAAGGAATCGACGATCCGACGCCGAGACCCGATCGATGGAAACGATGCTGAATTATTTCGCAGACTTTCATGGTGAGATCGGGATTAGGCGATCCACCCCCACCACCCCTCTCGCCGTCCCCACTCTCGCGCGATCAAAAATTTAACGATCGAACTGCGGAGCGCCCCGCTGTTTCGACAATTCGGCGAGGGAAATTGAATTTTGATAATGATGCTCCGCATATAGAAAGTCACGTTCTTCGGTGGGCGTAGAAATGAATTCTGTTTCTGAATTATCGATATTGTTACGACTTGTTCTTGGACAATGATCCAATAAATTCAGATCATTGAAATTATTAAGACTTTTCCTTATAAAAAGTGATTCAATAAATTCAAGCATATAATAAATATCGGGACACCCTGTACGTCATATTAGACTGAACTGTTTACGGACACTTCAGATACCAGCGTTTGGACTCGTTGTAACCCGGAAAATGTCAGGAATAAATTGCTAAAATTTCCATAAAAATATAATTAAAGGAACAAAAATTGTACAACTATTACCCCACCGATAATCTCGTATCGTGTCAAATATCGTGCGCATCCTCCTCTCGTATATCGAGGCACTACTGCATTACGAAACACGTGCAGCTTGTTCGCGCGAGCCGTGCGTGCACCAGTTGGTTTTGAAATCGTTTTCAATTGAACGCCAATTAAATTGCTCGCTGACATTTCGGTCGCAAAATAAAAAAAAGCAGGACACAACGTGGACGAGGCAATTCCTCCGGACCGGAAATAGAGAGTCGAAACAAATCCCTCGAAGTGTGACTAGACGAGATAGTTCCGAAAAAGGGCGAAAATTAAAGACCGGAGGAAATTTGGCTTTCGCGAGTCACAGGCGCAAACTTCACACAATTACGCGGCGGGGATAGTGCGCGTGTGTGCGTGTGTGTGCGCAGTGGTTAGCAGGAAACAGAGGAAATATAAAATGAATTACGGCCGGGCCAGACACGTTTGTGTCTACCATCCTTTACGGTTAATACGAGAAAAAATGCATATTCGTGTTTCCCGTGGACGATGTTTTAATCCTGTCCCCGCATCCACTTCGCCCGCCGACGATGTAAGACAAGGTCCAGCTGCGAACGCGTGATTCAAATCTGCCCGGGGATATTAACATAATTCATTTTGACGAAGGAACGTGCTCGGTCGCCGGCTGAATCCTTCGAGGATTTAAACGTGGCAAGTGATAAGAATCGCCAACTACACGTTTAAGGCGTTTCATTCTATCAGGGAACAATAATTGTACAGGTTTACCACTCCAAATTAATCCTTTCGTCGATCATATTCACTTTTTCACACTCCAAATTGAGTCTTTTACAAATTCATCATTTTGCGAATCTACTTCACACTTTCACAGATCAAATTCATCTTTTTACAACGCGATATTTTCTACACATTTGTTTTGTTAAGCTACTTTAACAAAACATAGTTCCGCTCGAAAAGTTTTATTTATTATTATAATATATACACTCACTCTTTGATGCAGACGATTTTTTGTTATTAAAGGATTTATATTATGAAATAAAAATGCTAATTCAATCAATGTAAATCGAATCTGACCAAAATATCCTACATTTTCTAAATTTTAATTATCATTCTTATATTTTCTAATTTTTTAAATCTAACAATAAGTGATGTGATCATTCCACAATTACTCAATCTCTTTTCTCCCACGTTTATACAGATAATACATATTTAGTTTTGAACTCAAATATTATCGTATAATAGCTACATCTAATCAAAATAAAACAAGAAAATCAAGCTGGAAGCTTGGATTCTTTAATTACCATTTTGTTGAAGATAAGTAAGTGTTAATATGTATACCTTCAAGATGTAGAGGGTTAAAGAAAGTGAACTATTAATTAAATAAACCAAACAATTCAGGTAAATTATTTTCTGCAAAATCAAGATAAATGTTGTTCTTCTCGTTTCGTAAACAGATTGTAAAATATCTTGTGTTGATGGCATAAACTATAGCAAATCATCTGCCAACATGTGAACACTGAACACACAAACAAGTCTATCACATGTGCAGCCTCAGTTTGTTTTGGTAAGTTGAATATACAAAATTCAATGCGCACGTGTAAACCTTCTGCAACTTACGCCTAACAGTAAAACTTTATAAAGATTTTCTTTTATACATATACATATTTTTAAACTCATTTGAATTACAAGTTTTTCATATTACATTCTTCATTTATTTACAAAATTGTTATTTCCATTTTCGAATTTATCCTAGCATCGATAAATAGTTCATTCGTTTACTACATTTTGATCAAACATTACTTAATTATTCGAGGCCGGTAGAAATGTTTCATTTTCGTGTTAAGATTCGAATGTATTTTGTTAGTGTTAAAAAACGACCAACTTTACAAACAGCGATGAATTGATCGTATACCTACCCTAAAGAATATCACAAAATAATTTCCCCGTAAAAGGTTAAAAATACCAAAAAAGAAAATCGTTTCATACGGTCGACTGCGTTCTATTGGGAAAGATTCCGGAGAATTTTTGTACGCGGTAAATGCCGAGAAACTCGGTTTATGCGTCGCGAGCAACTCGAGTACAGGGAACCGCATTTTCGCGAGAAAGAGGCATGTAATTCGGAGATGGCAGTTTCTATAGAATCCATACTCGCTCGAATGGAATGAAATTTCAAGGGAAAAGGAAAACATGCGTCGCAAGCAGAACATTCCCAGTTCTATCATCCGCGGATGCGATTCCGCATGCGAACAGCCGAAAATCGGGACGAGACCGCGGTGGCTTATTGGGTTCTTATGTTAAACAAAAACCATATATAATGGGCACGCAACGTTCGGACGACGGAATCGTTGGACGCACGTGGCCTTTCGGAATTTCATACGCTTCCTTCCTATTATTTACGACGTAACAGAATACAGAGTGACGCAAACACGCGCACACACATACAGGAACGAGAAAAAGAAAAAGGGACAACAGCTCGTGGAAGCAAGGGGGCGAGGGGGTAGAGCAGCTAATGTAAAATCGAATTTCCCCCGGTCGGATGGAAAACAAAGTGGAGGGAACAAAGAGAATATCTTCTGCGAGGAATAATTTTGTATCGACTACATCCACCGGGTAGTTTCCCGATGGTTTTGAATAATTCACCGAGAACCGTTTTATTCGTTCGACATGTCATGCAATTTGTAATATTACCGGGCGAAATGTCTCCCCTATTCGTTACGGCGGGCAACCCGCTGCAATTAAAGAGTTCTACTTTGCAATTCCTATCCCCCGTATACGGCGAATATGTTTTCGTCCGCAGACAGTTTAACCCTTAGCATCATAAAGTGGATCGATGCTCTTTACCCGTGGAGAGGTCCTTCGAAGACAGCGTTCTTCTCCTTGTTATGCACTGCGATTTTTATTGTGCTACATCACTAATGCGACGGAAACGAAGGAAATCAATTTACAAAGCGGCTGCCGTTTGTAATGTAATGTATTATAATTTATGGGATACTCGAGCCTCCTCCTGTTCCACTGTATCGTTGCAAATTACTGATTGCGGATCTTCTGCTCAACAAACTGGAAAAAGTAGCTTCATGTTACGTTATTGTTTTTTTCTTGGTCGTGAATGTTCCAACATGTGCAACAATATGTGCTTTGGTGTTTATACAAATCATTTTTACAGTGATCGTGGTGCAATATTTGAATGAATACCTTCTTCAGGAATATTGGAATTTGTGGCTTCATTAAACGATAATGAGAAATAATATAAGAGCAAGAGATGAGATTAAAAGAATTGGACAATTTAAATTTATACAAATTAGAGAAGGCAGCAAAATATTTCTATTACGTACTTTTTGCAATTTATGCAGACAATTTTTATCTTACAAAATTGTTATTACATCTAGTAATAACATATTTTCTTTGAGCTAGAATATTGCAAGTTGGAAACCATTGAAAAATTAAATGCAATGTAGTTGGAACAAGTTCCGGAATATTAAAAACGATTACTCAATTCCGTATTATTTTATTTCATTCGAGAACTGTAAAGGAAAATCAATTTTTGCTAGCGAATTGAATATAAAAGTTCGATATTACTTCAATGAACATTTCAACAATTTCTTATTTTCTTGATATATTTAGCTCTTTTATGGACAGATTAACAGGTTCATCTTAGTTATTGATAATCACGAAAAGAAGGAATGTAACTTTCCGTTATTGAAGCTTATGTTTTCGCGTTGTACGTCGATGTTAGACGACAGTGCGCAGGGATAGCAATAGCTGCCACTGCCAGAGCAATTCGAGGATGCTTCAAGATATCAGTACATATATGGGTGCATTATGGTGGTCTGGTCCAATCAGCTGAAGGAAGACAATTTACATAATATGTAATGAGATTGCCTTATTAGAAACGGTCTATCGAATCATGCATCCGGTTATCTCCACTGTGAACCCTGTACGCAAATTGGAAACTGGAAACTGTTTCCGATACGTTTCGATTAGAATTATGAGCGTTGCATTAAAAAAGAAAGATGCAACTTAAAATTATAATTAAACATGATATATGGTTTTCAACTTTACTAATACAAACAATTAATTTAATTAATACAAACAATGTTTATTTTGCATAAAAATCCGAACGTTATGCAAAATAAAAATTCACCATCTCAATTGAGACAAACCGGAGCAAAATAAAAATTGATTTCCTTCCTTAACAAGTGCAATAAGTTGAAAACAATAGTTCGAAATATTTCTGATATATTTACTGTTTTGTGTGTTACTCCTACCCATTATTGTTGTAAATGCATAATATTTGTTGTATATAATTAGAACTGTTGTATACAATTAAAATTGTTCTATATAATTACAGAACAGTGAAAACATTCAAACAGTTTAAAAACACTGTTGAATAATTATTTTCAACCCTAAAATTAAAAGAAGAAATAAATGTAGCTTCTGCATCTTACAATGAGCTTGTACCATTTTTATTTTGCATAGAAATTCGCAGTGACTGCATAATGGACGTTTCACAAGTGCGAAAGGCTGTATCAATGTGGCCAGATCAAAACTTGTGTTCCCACCCCACCTTCCCCTTCCGCCGCGGCCGGTCACGTGACTTTCTCCCCTCAATTCTTACTCCCTCCCCTCATTTGGCGACTATGTCTCCGTGTAATAAGCTTGAGTATCATCAAGTTCTATTTTGAAATTGCCGACAAAGCATCAAGGAAAACGCCGCGAGCACAGTCGCGGATTGTTTGCAGATCTGAGATACGTTCCCGCTATTAATCACCTATATCAGTCACGTTCGATGGAATTTCTGCAGATAGGGATCGCTCATTCTATATGCCGTCACGTTTCATGGTATAAATCTTATCTCGCCATTTGTCTTGGTGAAAAATATCTCCGCGACTTTATGACGAAAGATACACACAGTAAGAGTCTCCATTGATTATAAGGCACGTCTCACATCGGAGAAGTACACGTAATGTTCTCGTAACATCTTTGTGACAGATGGTCTTACTAAATAGTGTAGTGAACTTGTACCCAACTTGTTTGTTAACTCTTCTATCAAAAATTTTCTACGAGGTGCAACATTGTGGACTTCGTGGCTTCAATTTATATGCCTCTCAATCAGTTTACAATTATTTTAAAAAGTGATCTTCGTGGTTTAGTGAAGAGTTTTATGTTTTATGTCTGAAGTGTAAATCAATTTATAATAATATTTTTAAAAAGTGAAAGTCTATAGCAATTTTGATACTTGTCCCCAATAAACGTCGTACTTTAATGAATATCTTTGCGTGTGAAGTGTAAGTCAATTTACAATTATTTTTAAAAAGTGAAAGACCATAGCAATTTTACTATTTGTTAACAAGAAACTTTGTGGCTTTAATGAAGATCTTTATGCTTGAAGTGCAAGTCAATTTACAATTATTTAAAAAAAAAATGGAAGTCCATAGCAATTCTAAAACCTTTCAACAAGAGAATGTACAAAATTTTAAAAACAAATTTATAGTGCCTGGATATTAACATAAGGGTTAAATTTGCATGTAAAGAACCCCAGAAAAAATGTTGAACAATTTTTGGTGCTGCATTGCACTTTGAAAATTCTCCTCAACCTTCAAACACTTATTTTTTTGCCAGTTTTGAAAAAGGAACGTGCTCTTAATTCTTTTTATCTGAATTATTACAATCAAACCATTACAATGTAAAAGCATCTCTTGCTCCGGAAAAATTACATCGACGATTTAAAATATAAATGCAAAGTTCAGAAACTTCAGCATCAAGAAAAATCAGAATATTTGTTCTTTATCGTAGTGCATGTGTTTTCGCAGAAGCAAGAAAGATATCGAAGTGGACAAGATAACGAAATATCCTGTGCGCGTGTATTCCTCGAATGCGAGATAAATAATAAGTAGACCGCAGATCTTTATACATTTACAGGAATATTGAGTAGATGAAATTCAAAATTGTAGGAAAATATTGAAAATTAAAGATGTCAATATACGACTTCCCCTCTATTAAAATTATTGAAGGAAGAAAGAACATTCTATTTGGTTCCTATTTCTTGCTATCGACGCAGACAATTTTTATTTTGCACAAAGATCCGCAGTTTGATAATAAGAAAAATGTCAGGTAGCTCCGTAGTTTCTTGAGAATAAAATCGCAAAGGTCGCTTCGCTGACGCCGCTGCGCGCCGGGTTTACCCGCGAGCGAGTTTTGCATAGAACGAGAAGTTCTTTTCGCGTAAAGACACGCGATCGAATTTATTCCACAACCTAATATTACGGATCGAATGAACCCGTATTATCAAGAGAACATCCCTTTCGTCGCTCGGCCTGCGGAACGGAATAGAATACACCCGAAGGGTAGATTACATTTTCCGGCGGTGTTTCTTGAATGCGATGGAATACCTTTGACGTCCCGCGAATCAATCGCGTTTGGCTGAATACTCGGGGATTTCGGTGCCGAGCGAAACGAGGAGATATTTAATAAAAAACGGTTCGACGAAGTCTGGAAGCATTTTTAATGGCACTCTCCGCCATGATCCGTCCCGGGGCCCTCGATATTTATGAGGCAGTCATAAATTTCCATAGCCACGAGAAATGATTTAAATGTAAAGTATTGTTAATACACCGCTCGCGGCTCGTTAGCGGATCCTGGAATTGTATAAACAGATCGAGTAATATCCTCCGCCAGTAGTCCGTCCATTATAATATCCGTTAATCGTGTCTGATTGTAATAACACCGTGGATAATCGTGTTTTTCCGTTTATCTTCTGCCAGCATCGAGTACTGTTCGACTGTGCCACCGGAGCCCCGCTAATTGTATTGATAAAGAATGCCGTTGAAACTTCTGCATTAAACCGTTCTAATTATCTTTATGATCATTACAAGACGGCTAAAAACACCGTGAGAATTTGATCCCAGCTGCCCGTTCTAGCCGAGGCGGGTATTCGTGTATCTAGATTCGAGATTTTGCACTTTATGCTCCGGAATTTAGTGGGTATTAAATCTAGGGTGCTGAACACTTCTTTTGAATGACATATTTACATGCAACTAGCAAAATAGAATGTACTAGAATATTCTAAAACATACTAGAACGTACCAGTACGTACAATAACGTACCAGAACGTACTCGAACGTACTAAAACATACTGAATTATACCAGAACATATTATATTACACCAGAATATAGTATAATGTACTAGAATACACTATAGTATACTAGAATGTACTAACATATAGCATAATATACCAGAACGAATAAAAAAATGGAATTTTTTCTGTAAAATATGAAATAGAATTTGTTAAATATTAACAAAAGCTGGAAATACAACATAAAAATGATGTATTCGTTGTACACTCTATAATTACCAAAATGTCCGCCTAAAACTCTCGAATACGAAAATTTCATAATTGTTTTTCATTAAGCACACATGTTTTTCTTAAGGCACAAATGTTTTTAATAAAGCATAAATGTCTTTCTTAAACCATAACCAACGAAGAACTCAAGTGAAAAATGTTTGACCAATCACTTACGAGATGTTTTATTTCTGTTTCAGGTCAAGAATGATTACACGAACCGAGTCGTTGCTGACTGTAATTCCGGTAAGAGTCTGAACTAATGATAAAAATTGCTTCCGTCTCGCGGACGAACTATACCGAGAATTTGACGAATGGCAACAAACGAGTTGCGCTCGTTATTGTTGCCACATAGTGCACTCTCGCCGGCCATTTCTCGCGGGGAATTATTTTTTTAACGCGTCCCGGAAGAAGGGAAATGAAAAAATGCGAAATAATAGTCGCGGTATATATTTTTTCATTGTTCAAAAACGCATTAAGATGGAAATTTACGAGGCTTATAAATATCGTTTTATGAAATGTTACGAAAGCGTAAATGTCGCCCACGCCCGGCCAATTGGATTTATCCTGGCCACGGTCTTTTTTCTTCCCCCACCGTTAAACAAAAATGGCGCTCGAAGTTCGCAACACGCCGGCCGGAATTTCCGTATTTATGGCAATCGCATTCCGATAATAAATTCGGCCTCCGCGTAATTAATGCAAATTTATTAATACACGAATTATACCGAGCCCCACCCCTCTCCCCCTCCTCACCCAAAAGCCACTTTAATCAGATTATTTCCGTCCGAGGCGGACCAAAAAAAAATAGAAGACGAATATTGAAGGAGTACCTGAGCGGATTAAAATTGAATTGTATTTTAAATTCATTTCATAATGAGGCCCGGCAAAGCGAACGCGCACGGCTAGAACCCGTGGACGGTCTTATTTCATTTTCCGCCTCTTTCCGGTCCCCGTATAAGCGGTTAAAAATAAATTCTCACATCATTTAATGCTCGCTGAAAGTGCAGTTTATCTAGTTTCGAAACTTAACCGGATTGCGTCACCGGAAAAGACCCAGGATAATTCTCTCTCTGTAAAGCACAAACGCAGTTACGACACGTGCAAAGTACGGTTGCCTGCTGTATTTATCTCGGCTATCGAGGTATCTAGTATTTCTTGTTGCACTGGGAAACCCGATGATAATGGAACTCTTCCTTCCTCGAGGTTTTATTAGCGCGCTCATATTCGACCATTTGCTTTACCCTTCCTTTTTTTAAATAAAACGATTCGGCTCGTGCTATACGCAAACGTGGGGAAGCTTTTAGTTCGATATAAACGATTAAATGTTGGTTGAATTGTAATACTGTTTAATTCGTAATATCTAGACTGTGGATATTTCTCCGAAACAAACATTTCTGTAATCAAATGCGAGAAATACCAGCCACACAGAACCTTTCTTGAATAATCTTAATGAGTTTAAAATATGCTGTATAATTTACATTTTGTGTTCTTATAATCTCTTGACTATTTTAAGTCGCGTCAATTTTTATGCTCTTCATGGACATCCAAAAACAAGTGTAGCATTTTAAAAAACTAGAATGACCATAAAATCTGAAAAATTGATCTTGAGAAGACATCTTTAAATAGTTCACTTTTTAAAAAAAAATTGGCCAAAATACGATTATTAATAAAAACAATGTTGGTCCACCTGATAAAATTTAAAAGTGTTATTAATATGCATTTCTCCCTGTTTTAATACACTTTGCATACCAGCGAACGCTACGAATAAATTTTTTACTCTATCTGAGGCTGCACATTGAACGCAGGCAAACAATAATAAACGCATTATTATAAATATATTGGGCCACTTGACAAAATATGAGAATATTATTCCCGTTTTAATATATTTTGCATATTTGCAGGCGTTGGAGTATTAAACGCAAAATAACAATAATAAATGTGTTGTTATAAATAATCTGGTCTACTCGATGCAATATAATATATTAGTATCCATATTTCTTCTCGTTTTATTACACTTCGCATATTCGCAGGCATCAAAAATAAATTTCGATATCTGATGCAGCACATTAAATACAAAATGGTAATAATAAATTTATTATTATGAATAATTTCGTCCGGTTAGTACAATATGGAAAGATGATCTGTAGACTGCGAATTTTATTCATTTATGACAAAAGTGAGTGGGTGGAACACTAAAATATAATATTGTTACATTATTTGAAACCTATTTAAATGATTAAGGAAGTCAATAACTATTTATTCGATGCCTGCTTTTTGCAATTGAGAATAAAATTGGCAATATTTTATCACAATTTTTTAAACGGGCACTGCAAAGATGTGTCTACTATCAAATAAATTACAAATATTCGTCATAGAATTTCCCATTTGCAAAAATATTTTGCATAAAGATTCGCCACATATAAATAAATCCGAAAGTCTGAAGCAGTGTATCGAGCACGAGACGATTGCAAATAATAATTCGGAAAGTTGGCCCGGGCTTATACAATAAATAATTAACGACGGCTGGGGTTCCATTATAGCGAACGGTTAGCCGGTAATCTCGATTTCTCAACGAACCTCAATTTTCCTTTCCCCGAGCGGAGCCGAGTGGTTTAAATTAAAGCATCGCAGGAGTAAACGCAGTTCCTCGCATTAAATTATGGAAGGGCTGTCTTCTTCTATCTAATTTCGCCGTCGCCGCGAGTTAAGCTGATGCCGGGAATTAAGCCCGCCTCTATAAATTCATTGGAAGATAATTCCACTTACAGTTAACATAATTCTTGGATTTTCCTCGGCGAAGTGAGATTCGAACAATCGACTTTGGTCAGCCTTTGGCGAGGGGTCATTGTCTTTCGCCGGATAGAGAAGAGAGAGAGAGCGAGAGAGGGAGAGTTGGTTTACTTTGAGTCTCCCGAGGTGAAGTCTCTACTTCTGAGGTATGCAGCCCCTTTGCGAGTGACTTATCAAATTTGATATTAAAATCAGCTAGACCAGCTCTTCTCGTTCCTTACGCTTTAATTACGGCCTTTTTTGTTTAGCGACGGCAAGGGGAGGGGCTGAAACTTCCTTTTAAAGTAAAATCTCTGTTGAAGTATGCCGGGTAGAACACGGTTGTTAAGCATTTTGATGAGCTCCGACGCCGAATTCTTCTTATTACAATGTTATCTTTTCTCTTTGTCTTGGACCGAAGAACCTTTATTATCAATCCTCTTCGATGTACTTGGAAATCACATTTTAGCGCGGGAAATATTATTGAATTACACACATAATAATAGCGCAGTAGCTCGACTCCTTTTCTTACCAATGAATACAGGCTGCCCCAAAAATGTACTTCCTTGAAACAGGTGGTTCCTATGGTCATTTGAAGCAACTTTTGTCTTTGCGAAAATGCTCTCCGAGGTTTCGTTAAGGAGTTATCAACGAAAAACGCGGACCAATCAGAACGCGGCTACCGCAGAGCGTTTTCGCCAACGCCACGCCTTTCTCTGTAGTACCCGCGCTCTGATTGGCCCGTGTTTTTCGTTGATAACTCCTTAACAAGGCCTCGGAGAACAATTTCGTAAAGGAAAAAGTTGTTCCAAATGTTTTGAGGAATCGCCCCTCTCAAGTCAGTACAAATTTATAACTAAATAACATATTTAATGATTTTTCTCTTCTCTAAAGCACGGTTTATATTCGTTGCCCAGTCCAGGAAAAGTTTAAAGGCTAGTAAAACACTGTCGGTGGTATTTTTCAAACAAATAATAAATGTTTGCACTTCACTGCTGATTTCTGTAGTCTACCCACTAGATTATTGAAGCAGCCTTGTAGAACGGATTGAAATCACTCAACACGGAGAAGAAACGAAATTTCTTTCTCAATTTTCTCCCTTGAAATGCGTCTAAACTTGACACACACGAGCGCTGCCACCGTGCAAATCTTCCTCGAACCATGTCAATTTTCCTCCGTTTCGTCGTGGAATATTCTCCTCGGTGGAGCTTTCAGTTTAACGCGCTCTTTGTCTTCGGCTGGTCGTTGCGAAGCTTTCGGATTCGCTTGCGACGACGACGACGACGGTCGTATCGTCCTTTATTTTATCCGTCGAAGCCGGGTAACTGACGTGCATCGATTTCACGGAACATTCTGCACAAGTATATTGTTACTCGAGTATCAGCTTAAAGGGACTACAACTCGACGAGACAAAGCGATTGATTGTAACGCGATAGTAAAGGGAGATATAAAAGGAACGAGTGGTATCTTCCTCTCGGATGTTCCCCGACAGAGAAAGAAATCCACAAAAGAAATCCGGCGCAGTGATTACCGGCAGAGAGACGCACTCGAGGAATTGGAATAACGCTCGAGAAATGATATTTTTTATTCCCTTCGGACGCTTCCTTTTTCCTTAATCCGCCGGCCTGGCTGCTGCAGCCGTTCGCGACGCCAATTCTCTTTTTTTCGTTCGCTTTCTTGTTTTCCCCTTTCTCGCTTTGATAATTTTTCGAACGCGTAAAAGGCCGCGACGCGACCGTTTGACGCAGTAATCATCGGGTCCGCGACGTTTGAATTGCGGCCACCAAATTACATGGTATCACGCACCGTAAACACCTTGCAAGCCTGCCAGCACGTATCAAGAGCATGGTTGCGCCCTCGATGGCGAACGAGAAATTTTTAATCACGTAGCTCGATTCTTACCAGCGTGGGCTACAATCTATTAGCCGACGTTGATCCCTTGATTGGTCAGCTCCTAACTCGCTCGAACAATAGCCCTAACCCTTCAGTGGATTGTTGGAGCCGGAATTATTCAAAGTTCGTAATTATTTCGTGTGGTTTGATGTAACTGGTTGGAGGGTTGGAAGTCTTAAGCTGCGAGTGGGTTAGCGGAGGAATTATTCAAAGTTGATTATTGTTGGTGTTACTGTTTGGAGGTTTACATAAACTATAATTGTCTAGGTAGGTTCCTGATGCTTAGCATTTCGTTCATATTACAGGGTGTCTCAAAATACCTTCGACATCCGGAAATGAGAGGTTCCTGAGATCATTTTGAAGCGACATTTTCCTTTGCAAAAATATCCGCCGCGGCTTTTTTTAAGAGTTATTAACGGAAAACACGGACCAATCAGAGCGCGACCTAGACGCGTGTTGGCACAGTCGTCCGTCTTTTTCGTTAATAACTCCTAAACAAAGCCGCGGACGCAATTTTTGCAAAGGAAAATGTCGCTTCAAACGATCTCGGGAACCTCCCATTTCCGGATGTTGAAGGAATTTTGAGACACCCTGTATAATCTATAATTATTATTAAAGTTTCTAATCTCCGAAGTTCCATCTTGATAGTTCAGGTATAATGAAAGTGGCTGTGCAATATATTGCATCGGAAAGATTGGAAACACTCGTTCTGGTCAGTTGAAAATAACGCAATTGAAAGTTGAAATAATATCTAATCAGATAATAAAGTTTATGTTGTATTATGAAATAAAATGTGAGGCAATATGTCTGTACATACTTGTATAAGCAATTTCTCTATTTTTATTGTTTCGAAAATATGTATTAAATCAAACAGTTAATAATTAATTAATCTATCAAACGCAATATTAAATTGTTACTGCAATAATACACATATTTCATGGATTACTAAGTAGCAGCACATATTATTGAAACCATTAATTAAATGATTCCCCAAATCCATATTATTTGATTGGTTCTTCGCAGTTACAGCGATTCAATTTCTTAGTCCTTAATCATTTCATAGAAAAGAATATTTATATTTATCGACTTAAAATCAGAGTCGAATAAGATAATTCGACTTAAAATAAATTAATAACACTCATGTTTAGTGGACCCTGTTCGACAAAGGTCGACTTATTGAAGATGATTTCAATTTATAAAGGAGACATCGAAGGTTGGAGAACGAATTTTTGATAAAATTCGATTCAGATTGCAAAATTTTGGTTGACGGTAACCCGAGGAGTTCGGACAGAGTGGAAACTCGTCTGACCCGAACCCGATGTACGAGTATCCTAACCGATGTTACGGATTAAAGGGTCTAAGGGAAAATAATCGATCGTAACGGGATGCGGAGGAACCGCAAAAAGAAGGATGGGCATCGGGTGCATCGGCGTTCGAGTTCCGGCACCGAAAGAAATCCGGTGCCGTGATTACTAGCAGACAGAATCGAGGAATTGGAATCACGCTTGAACACGGTAGGTCCGTTCTTTCTAATCCGCGACGAGACAAGAACCGGTCGATAAACGCGCTATATATCAGGGGCTCGAGTGCGACTGGGATGAGAAAAGCTGAAAGGGCCGAAGGAGAATCGGGCTAGATCTGCAGGCGTTTGCCCCATTTAACCCTTTCCCAGGAAACTTTTTCATATTTCGCGTACGTACGTCAAATTTGGAGACGTCTCTGCTCGCGTCATGTTGGAGGACAGCAACGTGATGTACGGGAAATTCAGGGAAATCCTCGCCTGCAATCTCCAAATCTCCTACAGTCGCGGCCTTTCACGTTTTACACGCTACGGGTCGGATTAAAACCCGGATTATTCGAACCTTCGAAATGTTTGGCACCAGGGATAAAAAACAAGTTATTCTAAAATGTTCTACGGTGAAAATCATTAATAAAAAGTCGATTATTGTTGAAATTTAAGATAATGTACACAAAATGTAAAGAAAAAATTCGACGAACAAAATGATTCAAGAAATTCGAGTTAATTTTCTTGAACTTTAAATTCTCTCTTCTTACAGAGAGGGAGCAAAAATAATATGTCTTACATCTTCACTGAAGCGAAAACTCCAGCAAATGAGTCAAAATGGGCAAGGATTAATCCTCAGACGACAGTATCTAGGTACATTTTCAGTCGACCTTCTAAAGACTTCATTAAACTTCTCAGTTTCTGCCAACGCAAGTTATCAATTCTCCTATAAAGTTTACCAAAGAGTAATTCCAAAGCAAAAGCTCGAAAATCGAGATAGAAGAAAAATGGTCTCGTAATTACAATTTTGTTTGCCTCTTACAAATTCTACAAATATATTCAGGACAAGATATTTATTTGTACGTATTTTATTCTCATTGGCAAAAATACCGCAGTAAAACGTACACCCGCGAAATTTAGCCAACCTACATCGAAACAGTACAGTGCTTCAAAAAATTAACAAACAGTTAAGCAGCACACACAAAGTCGTCAGAAGCTCGTTCCCTTAGGATTAGCATCTAATGTAACGCTTTTGTGAGCATCCCGGTGACCGGCCACGTCCCGCGTGGAACAATTGACTAAAATGAGACCTGGCCGGCGGGTTTCGCGGACAATTAGGCCAGTTATCAGAGCGTTAGAACGGCGCGGCGCGGCGCGGCGTTGCAGAAACACGGGACTCTCGATTACTCTCGCGTTTTCGGTTGAGATTTCTGTGAGGCCTCGCCTAGCAAAGAGCTCGCGGTGACAAAGGCTGTTCACCGTTCAGTCGACCGAGGGACAATCAATCGCAACGCGTTGTGTATCGCAATGTTCACGACTGTCTCCCGCACACCGGTACAGTGTGCATACACAAACCAGAGACGAACACTATCGATCCCGCGTCCCAATGAGAAATAATGCATCCTCCGGAGAGGAATGGCGCGCGGCGCGGCGCGTTGCTCCTCAATCTAAAGAAAATACACGCGGGCGGCCGGGGCCACGTGAATAAACTGTTTCGCGTTTCTTCCGTCGAACACGAGCAATCACGCCGACCCTTTCAGCTTGTCGGCCGTTCTCAAACGCATCCATTTGTATTTCAACCTTTCACCTGACTTCTCGGTTCGTTTAATCCCGCGCTGCGTTCATTCAGAGTTCACTCGACGCAATTGATATTTAAATTGGAAAGGGGACGTCCCGTCGTCGGCGGCTCGTTTCCTACGGGAAGATAAGGCTCGCCTCTACCCGGGCAATCCTTGGACATTTTTTATTGTATAAATGAAGCACTTCGAGTCATCGACAGAACCATAGTACGTTTTCAAGTGGCCGGAGCGGATCGCATCGTCGAAGATGGTTTCGAGCTCTTTGTGATTTTTCGCTCGGAAACCGCGGAAACTTTGCGACGATAGAATGGTAGCTAGATCGAGGATCTAATGTACAGTCGAGGACGAAAGTGGACAGCCTCGAAAAATTAATTTTTTAAAAATTGGATCTGATTTTTGTGAGCAATTGAAGCATTTAATAAATGGCGTGCAAAAAGATTTTGGACAAAATAGTAATTGGAATTACCTGAGAAAACAAGAAAGGAACTTTTTAAATATAATTTTAATTTATTTAATTTGTAGTTTATTAACAGTATCATAAATCAAGTCAAGATATACGACGTTATCTGTTTTTTTATTTGAGCCCGGAATAAAAATTTAATTTTCTTTGCATGCCATTCGGTAAACCAATTCTTCTAATTGCTAAAAACAAATCAGGTCGTCTGGTACAATTTTAGAGAAGTTATTCTCTTTTAGAAGACGTACGAATACTTAAGGAGTAGATGGATTCGTTCAATATTAGCCCTTATTACATTTTTGTTAGCAACTAGAACATGTAAATACCGCAGCAATAGCATTGCTAAGTTTATAGTGAAGCTGCAACCGTAGTATACATACAGTACTATGCTGCAGTGTGATAGTAACGACGTGGACATAGTTTGCAAGCTAGATAGTGTATAAAGAAGAAACTTTGCACCCCGGAAGAGAAATAAAGAAAATTACACTGCTACTACTACGGCTGCTGCAGAAAATTTGTTGTAACTTCTATTACTTCTTTACACTCCGGTATTAACTTCCAAAGTTACACGGTAGCTTCTAGTTCTACGTTCGCAGCGTGTAGTGCGCTGTATTTCAGAATCTTCGATCCGCGGAAAATACTTTTTTGTATACTGTATAAGTAAAAAGAAACGGGTACCGCCATTGGATGCTAGACTTTCTATCATTTTGTATATTGTGCTATTATTGCAGATTTATGCATTTTTTATAATTTGCAAAATTTCAGTGTATCAGATAACATTTACAATTTATTAAAATGACTAAGAGTCAATAGGTTCAAACATTCATAAAATTTCTCCAATTTCTTCCTAACCAGTTTAAAATATTAGGCCACACAAGAAAATCGACGTTGACCTGAAGGAAGCAGGTTCAAAGATTCATGAGAAAAACTTCAACGTCCTACTCAGGCTTGCCATACGGACCGTCCGCCAGGCCCCTTACCCTTCCGCCTCTCGCCATGCCACGCACCGTAGCTCGTCTTTGCACTCTTCCCACTAACGCTGGCGTACGGTCGCGCGAGCCTCCCACTCTTCCCACTAGTCGCTGACGCGACCGTACGCCAGCGTGTCGCCACTGTCGCCGGCGTTAGTGGGAAGAGTGCAAAGACGAGCTACGGTGCGTGGCGTGGCGAGAGGCGGAAGGGTAAGGGGCCTGGCGGACGGTCCGTATGGCAAGCCTGCTGGTCCTACTACCCAGTTCAACTGATTAGATTCTTACATTAGGGTCGAATTAGAAGGACAACGTTGACCCCAAAGAAGTAGGTTCAAAAATTTATAAAAATTCTTCAATTTCTTGCAACCAGTTCAGGTGATCAGCTACTACTTGTATTGGGTCAAACAAGAAGGTTAACGATGACTTGAAAGAAGCAGGTTCAAAGATTCATGAGAAAGACTCCAGTGTCCTACCAGGCAGTTCAACTAATTAGATTCTTGCATTAGAGTCTAATTAGAAGATCAGCGTAGACCCCTAAAGAAGTAGGTCGAAAAATTCTTAAAAATTCCCCAATTGCTGGCTAGCAAGTAGATATCAAGTCCAACTGGATATCAAAGAGATATTCGAATGGTCCTAGCCACGCCAGCCACGAAGTCTCCAAAAGTGAGCCAGTTCAGCAAGTTAGCTACTTGTGTTGCATACAACATACGCTAAGAAGATGAAGCTGTCCTCGAAGATTAAAAAATTAGTACATGAAGATTCGAATAGCCCTAATAAGCCACGAAATCTCCAAAAGCTTCTCGCTAGAGTAAGAAAGCTCAGGACTCCTATGGAACCTTGAAAAGTGTCTTCCGTCGCCGGCGAACTATAGGCACGATCCGCCGATCGTTTGTCCGTGATCAATTCCGCGAGAAGCCAATTCGCCAGGGAGGGAGGGTGTGTAGAGAGGTGGGTATCGTTCCATCGGAGGCGCGACAGGGGAAAAAGGGAGAACGTTTTCGGGCTTGGAACTTTCCGGGCGTCGAAGACAATAGGCTCCCCCGGTACAATGCCTCGAATCGTAGGAGCTGCCGGTGATTACATAATCATAGCCTAGTAAACACGTACAATGAGAACGAATCGTTACGTGCATGCCTGCTGGCTCGTCTCCCCGTTGCAGGCTTGGGTATAGTGTCTGCGGACGAAAAATCCGACATAGTACTTCGTGGACGTTCTAATGCCGTGCCGTGGTCGGCGAGCTGAGAGGTTTTCATCGTAGGCTATCCACGCTCGTGGGAATCAGGGCTTTTTATCGGGCATAGTCTGCTCTCTCTCCCTTTTCCTCCTTTTGCCTCATCCTCCCTCCCCCTCCTCCCACTCAACCCCCTCTCTTCCCCTCTCGTCCTCATCCACCCATATACTCCCCTACACCAAGTCTTCGTCCCCACCAACGGACTCTCTCTCTCTCCCTTTTTCTCACCTCTTTCTCTCACCCCACCCTCCGTCCTACAGCTCTCTTTTCATCTCTCCTCTTCCTCTTTCTCCCTGGGCTGGCTTTATACACGATACAGACTTTCTGCGGTATTACGTGGGTATACAGGGTGTCCTATCTAACGACCCTTATCCAATTCTCGCGTTTTCCAAAATGTTTTTTTGAGCCACGCCCACTCACCCCCTGCCCCGTCCGTCCTCTACTCGTTTTTCTTTGTTCGTCTACGCGAGGATATTCGTTTTTCCGTTCTTCTGTCCTCGGTACTGCTCTATGGGGTTCTTTTTCGGGGAACTTTTCTCTCTTCTTTTTTGATTTTGACTGTTGTGTGTTTCTAGCGTGTTTTCCGGTGCTTGATCTCTGCGGGATCTTTGAAAGGATAACGGGTTGTTTCCGGGGTACATTGTTTTTAGACTGAATGGGACACTTCGTTTGATCCTTCTTCGCTTTTAGCCGGCGGTCCTCTTTTCGCTTTGAATCCGATTGCGATTTAATGCGAGTGTACGCACGGTTTATTTTTGGTTGTCCGTCGAGATTTCGCGGAAGCTGTTTGATGGATACGCGTGACAGTTCTTCGACTGTAATGGTAGTTGTAATTGTTAATTATTGGGTTGTAACAGAAATTCGCTCGGTTGCAAAGTATATTATAATTGACGAATTAGTCGTGACTCATTGGTATTGCAAATAACTATTCATATATAAAAGTTGATCGTAATTCTCGACAAGTTTTGTTTAAAATATTTCTAAGATTGCCCAATCCTCTATGTGAGGTTGATACAGTTGCATGTAGTTTGCTTAATTTATAAATACATCCGGGATAATGTTTGTATCATAACGTGACATACATGGACAGGGTTTATTTTCAGAACAAATTATTTGGTTAAGTCAAGTGTACTCGTAACATGTTCCTGAAAGCTTCCTTAACAAAAAGGTTCTTGTTTAAAGAAAACTTTCTTGAGAGCTTCTTAAATTATAATAGCTCACAACATTTTCTCAAATACAGACGTAACCCAAGGACATATTAGGTCACTACATTTCAAAGTAAAGGTTAACCCACATTGCACCCTATCTTTACGTTTTGTAGAAAACGTTCTGTATTGTAAACAACAACTTTTATTATTTTCTTTGCAATTCCGACAAACTGCAATTGTTTCAAAATTCCTTCTTCACGTCAGGTGGTAAATTAATAGTTCTAGCTTCTCTAAAAACTCCACATCGTATGATCTGATATTAAAAAAGTTATCTTCCTTTCAAAAGTGTCGGAATATTCCTATGATTCGCTGTAGACTTGAATTCCGACTGATTTCACCGAGGAAAAGTGATCGGTTCCGTTCGGGACACCCCGTATACACGTCGGGTCGTAGCCTTCCTCTTTCTCGTTCACGACCGCCACTTTAGATCCGCTGTTCCGTCTCCCTCAGTCTCGGGTGTCGCGGCTCGTCCCTTTTCTCCGCAACTACCGTCGTCATCGGTATTAGTTTCAGTTCGAAACTGACTAACTCCTCCGCAGGAAAAATCTGAACAGGCGTGACTCGTCCCGACTCGGTTTCAGTCCGGACCGGCTCTCTCCGGCTGCTGCCAGGCTTGCAGAGGTCTCCTCCGACGGCGCCCGCTACTCCACCGCAGCTTTCTGAAGTACGATTACGATACCTAGGAATCTGTTTATCGGTGGAGAGAGAGAAAAAAAACCCGCGAGAGCCATCACGGTGTGCCTGCGTTCACGTGAAATTGAACGTCGAGTGGCACTCGGTCGGATAACCGTGCGGGCGAGCGAGTGTTCATGTTGAGTCGGGAGTAGAACAGGGAAATTTTTGAGTCGAGGATTTTCCTTTCCACTCCGCGGCTCGTTTACTTTTGTCAGCGTGCACTAGTTGCCCCTGTCTTTCTCCGTCGGAATCGCTTTTCGAGTTTACCTTCGAAGAGCTTCTTTCATCCCCCGTAAACGACGCAGACTTTGATAATGACAAGAGGCGGAAGAAAGCGAGAGGGGCGGAGAGAGAGGGGAGGAAAGAGAGAGAGAGAGAGAGAGAAGCGGGGAGAAGGAGAGGAGAAGAAAAAAAAACCCTTTACACGGGGCTTCAAGGAAATTTGTCGTTTATGAAAGCACCGGTGCCACGGGAATAACATGGAAGATCAACCGGCCGTCGTAAAGAGGCTTCTCGAACCGAAAGGTTTCTTTACGCCGGCTCCGGATTTGCTCTGCTATTGACTTTTAAAGAAGGGATAGGAGCGATTCTTTTAATTGCGACTCGGTAACGAGGCGCAGCGAAGCCTCGTCTCCGTTCGATTCAACGCTCTGCTCTGCTTCGACGCGATTCCTCGTGTGGAGGACGCTTTCAATCGCGTTTGGGTTATCTTGCCGGGTAACTCCCGTATTGGCGACCGACGAGCCAGACGAAATTCTTCCATTTACGATAGATCACGATTTGCATAAAACTTTACTTTAAAAATGGTTCCACGGGCTACTTTGATGACGCGTAACGTTACAGCGGGCCGCACTTTAGGTAAACATGCTTTACAAATATGTAATACAAGTACGAAATTAATAAAACTGTACTGTTACCTATACTATGACTCAATATAATTAACTCTTGAGTCTTAATTAATGAGACATTTGTTTATCCTTTCTTTCACTTAATTTTTGTAAATCTATATTGACTACATGTTCGACGTTGCACATCTTAGCTGGTTTTCTAAATTGGCATCAGTTAATAAAGCACGTGATGTGAACTCGTTGTAAATTTCAACTTTGAAAAAAATGTTTCCCCTCGTTGTGCTCGTTGTGCAAAATATCTTAAGTTGGAATATCTCTCGGATGTAATATAAGTATTGTAAAAATTAATTTTTGATGTGGACGCAAAAAGTTTCATTTCATTGTTGCACTGTAACTCAATTATATCAAAGATATCAAATATAGAACTGCAGTCTGCTGACAACCGAAGATTGACTGTGATCTTCAACGTAAAATTATAAAAGGGGACGGAATTCCAGAGACAGCAAAGAGTTAATTAACCGAAAGAAAATCGTTTGCGAATTCGTTGACCAAGCAATAGTCCGAGTAAAAGTTCACGGTTTACCAAACAATTTCCCGGCGGCAGGGCCGAAGTTCAAGTATCTGCGTATGACTTGGACGAGGCCGTAACTTGTTCGCAGAACGCAAGGAAAGTTTCTTCCCGGCCGCGGCTCTGCGCGGGGCTTTGTTAACTTTTATTTATTTTTGTCCTCCTGAAAACCCGAAACACACTGGAGATGGCATCAGTTCTTAATTAAAATGCAACCGTCGTACGAAATATCGTCGAGCAGCTTCTCCTTACAAAACAAAGATGGCCAGATAGAACGCCTCGGACCCGAGGGGCACGTTGAACTTTTAGAGAGGAAGCAAACGATGCCCACGGTTGATATTTCGGGTATAGTCGTCGCATGACCGTGCGCCTCTCGGTAAGGGAAAGCCGAGGTTATCATGACCGGCATGACAAATGACGATTACCGAATTCTTTCCTTTATGCCCCGGGAACAGGCTTCCTTTCATCTTTTTCGACAATCTTGGTCACTCGACTTTTGGGATGCTAATGGGACTCGGAGAGCCCAGGCCCATTGGCAATGTAAAGTCCCGAGGAGCGGCATCGACTCTCTCGAGGTGACTTGGAAAATTTCCGTTCATATCTTCCCCCGACACGTATACCGTGCGACTCGTATGTTACGACACGCTTTACGAGCTCAAACACAGACGATTATTGCACGTCGATTTATTATTTGAACGACGCACACCATTTTATCTTAACCATTTCGTGGCAACCTTGGCGAAATCAAATATTTACGCATCGATCCTCTTTTACATGTTTTTGAACCCATTTCTCCGAGATCGACGTCGATCCTTTCATCGAGTTTAATATAAATGTATTAATATAATAACTAAACTGGCTACTGGGAAATTAGAATTTAGGTGGCACGTCTTAATGTTTTTGTATTAATACAATTATTGTAGAACCATTGATTTCTAACAAAGCGTTGAAACCACGCGACCACGTTAAAATAAACTGTTAATAGATAAAGGTTCTAATTTTTAATTGATCCTCTTGTTGAGTCTAATCTAAATAGCTAATATAATTACACTGCGGATCTTAATGGAAAATAAATATTGTTTAGATTTATTACGAGAGACAGAGTTCAAATAAAATTGCATTTCTTCTCTTAATAATTTTAATAACTTGGAAATAACAGTGCCCCTTCTGATGTTTTCACTGTTTTGTGTATCGTTTATTCATTTTTGTTGCAATGCATAAAATCTGTGGTCTACTAATAATTTAAACCAGCTGCTGGAAAATTAAAATTTAGGTGAGAAGCAACACTATGTCAAAATGACCCAAAATCCACCATTTCAGAATTCACCTTGCCTCGTTCTACCACAATTTTTTATTTCTATTGAGAATATTTGCAAACATAATTATTTATCTATTTATCATATCGATTTGTCGACATTGTACCAATTTCATAATCTCTTCAAGGGACATAATGAAATTATTAATATAATACATTTCAGATTTTTCATTTTACTTTTAAAGAAATTGACAAATGCATTCCTGAGAAATGATTGACTAAACTTCTTTATTCAAGCTCATATTAATCATAAAAATCCCGTTATTTTTATCAGGCAACACATGCGAGTATGTGCCAGTTTAGTGCGCGTTGGTTCAGCGTCGAAGACGGTAAGAGCGTATCGACGTTTTCTGAAATCATAGCGCTCCTTTTTCGTTGTATACCGGAGAATAAAGTACTTGCGATGGTAATTCGGTTATTTTCCGGTTGCCTTCCTATTTCCGCTACAGGGGCGCATCATGTTCTAAGGATCTCTTCGATACACAACTTCTCCGCAGTAATCCAGTGAATTCGATCGAGAACAGCGGACTAGATTAAATCCAGAAAATACGTTTACAAACTCGTACGTGGCGTTTAGCACGCTCAGAATTCGTTTGCTTTGCGGAAATCTTATTTCCTCGATCAGGGTGGGCCAGAGATTGCTTTCGAAACTCGATAGAGTACTGCCGTATGAAATGTAGAGATTTCGTCGAACATAAGTATGCATTTTCAGTACATTTTCAAGCTCGCATATGTTATAGTAAGAACAACGTACCATATTTTTTGCACTAGTATGGTATACTTATTTATTTTTTATCTTATTGTAGTATTGATTTCTGCTATAGTTAATGATTTCCAGAGTCACAGTAAATGTAGAGAATCTTCTTACAGGACTTCTTGTTATACAATTTTTTCTATTATTTGTTAGTTGGTATTTCTTTCGGCCTTACATTTGTTAAAGTTATAAATTCTTAACTCTTTCAGGACAAATATCAACATACTATCGACATCAGACTTTTATATCTAATTCCTAAAGCTCCAGACAAATAATTTAATTATTTAAATAATGCAAGGTCAGTCTTTTCTACTACTGTTTAATATTTTAATAAATAACATACCTCTCTGAGGAAAACTGAGAAAAGATTTTTAACAGAAACGCTAAAGAAACGTTTCAACTAAAATTTGAATTAAACTTTTATTTGTCTCAACAATTTGTCTTAAAAATTGTCTAAAAAATTCTATTTCCATAAAAATCAGCAGTCTAATTATCACAGTATGTCTGGATTAAAACTCTTCAGAATATTTTAGAAATTGGACATTTCATATGGAGCGACGTAATATTTTAAAAAATCCTCGTCCTCGAAGGAAGAGAAGAATTTCGACTAGAATTTCTAAAATACTAGAATCTTGTAACAAATTTCGCATATTTTCCTGTTTTTTATATCGCAAACGATCGATTCGCCGAAGGACGTCTGACAACAACGAACAATAAAAAGTCCTCGTACTCGAAGACATAGTTTACGCAACGTCGTTCGCCATAGAAATTGTGATTCCTCATAAAAAGTTTGATCCCGCATCGGAGAGAAGTCGTTGAATTGCTTTGAATTTCGATCGAGCCGTGCCCGGCCGGCCGCGGGCAAAGAAAGTAGGACGGGAAAGATAAACGCAAGAAAATTCATACTAAAAGGTGGAGTTCATCGTGGCGGCCGCTTCAAAAACCTCGTTCCAGAATCATCCCGTCATCCCTCTGAAACCGATATACCCGAGTGTCTTCGAGTGACTCAGCTCTCCCGATTTCTCTCTCTTTCTCTCTTCCTCTCTCTCTCTCTCCCCGTTGTTGCCAAAATCGATCGATGTCTCGGCTGATAGGATTAAAGGGTGGAACGATCGTAAAGGAACACCGCAAACGCGTTCGGTGTTCCGAGCTGCGGATTCTTTTGCGCCTCAGACGCCGCCGATAACAATGATGGAGCGATACCGCGAGAGAAGCCCTATGTGCAAACGGAACGCAGGCCGAAGGGGCGGGAAGTTGGCAATGGAACTACGTCACTTAAGTTAACGTGTATCGAAGAACTACCGCATCAACGGTATTGGAGTATTTGGCCCGAAATGTCGGAAAAAAGGCGGTTCCAAAATTTCGCGTAAGTCGTACAATTTTTGCAATTAAAGGTCTGAAGAATAAGGCTTCAGTATTGTTTTTTATTTGTACGCCCATGAAGTACTTCGATAAGTAAAGATTAAAAATTAATGTTCCATAGAATGCTAAAGACCTGGATAGTTAACGTGTTAACTTGTTGTAATGTCTCTGCAATTTTTGATTAATTAATTTTGTTCATAAATGTTTGAAATTCTCTGTTTGACGAACAAGATTACCCGAAGTTTGAAATAATAGAACCAAAAGTATTGATGAGCACTGATACATTACTTTCAATCTATTAAAATTATTAAAGAAGGAAAGACATGGATAAACATTACTTAACCATTCATACTCAACATTTGTGCCTTTCTCCTATAAATTATGATGTATTTGGTATGTAATCCAGTAGATTTGTACCCGGGACGGCTGCAGATCGAAGTTTCAGATAGAACCGCTAGATGGCAGCACGGGCACGCGTTAATGCTGATTATATATCAAAAACACTGCAGATTGTTCAACTTTAAGCAAGCATAACTCCTGAACCATTGATCCTACAGGATCGAAACATCGACCTGCAACCGCTCCGGGTATAAATCTACTGTATTACATGCCAAATACATCATAATTTATAGGAGAAAGGCACAAATTTTGAGTCCGGTAAAGTAAAGAGCAGCCAGAGACATTTCTATGTTGTTCCTATGCCTTGCAACACACACACACACAGATGCAGAAAGGACTTAAAAATACTGTTTAATATTTTCAACCTTTCCAACCTATTGAGGTAGAAAATAAATTTCAATTTCACTCCAGTTGGTTGCAATTCAGGTGGAAAAAGAGTGTTGCATAAAGATTCACTGTCTAGTCATAACTCGCGGGAGATAAACAATTATTTGGAAGGGTAATACGGCGAAGGCAGAAGTTTGCGAGGGAGCGGGACCAACATATCCGGCGGCAGAATATTTCCGGAAGGTTACGGCTATCAAATCGCACGGACCTGTGGTTAGGATGGTTCGTTGCTTTCACGTTCTTACCACCGTCGTCGTTGTTATCGTCAACCCCTTCCTTTATCTTTTATTTCCGTTTTAATGGGCGCGGGAAACGATGTCACCATCATTTTTTCCTACAGCCTCTCTCTCTCTCTCTCTCTCTCTCTCTCTCTCTCTCTCTCTCCTCGCTTTTGGCCCTTTCTCTCACTCTCTTTTTCTCTTGGTACCTGGTCGAAGATAAGTGTTTCCATTTCACTGGGCGACTCGTGTCCCCGAGGCACAATTAGGGCGTTTGTTTTTGCCTCTGTGTAGACCGTGCCGCGCGCACCGCGGAAAAGTACCGTGTCCTTCGAAACTCTGCTGGAACTAATGCAGTGTCGTCTGGGACGAGTGCATCAGTTTCTTTGCCGCCTCTTCCAGAAAGTGTTTCTGGATTTGGTATTTGCGGAAGGACGCTTCAGTTTTCCTCCTTTCGGAAATACGCCCGCGGCGCGGCGGAACTGCGGCAAGTAATTGCCACCCAGTCGTGACAGCACTTTAAACCAAGTCCACCGTGAAATCTTTCCACGCATAAAACCTACGAAATCCACCAGTTTTCGTTTGGATTTCCTAATCTTCTACCACAACCCAAGTTATTCATATCATTGTTTATTTTAACATTACAGTCTTACTTTTTTCTTTAGTTTAGCACGTTTTCCTTAAGTGTCCGCATTCAGTCCCGACTGACTATAGCCATCACTAGATTCCGGATTTTATCCATTTATGACAAAAATGAATAGGTGAAAAAACATTAGGAGAATTAAAAAATGCTGTTATATAATTTTCAACCTATTAAACATATTAAGAAAGAAAATAAACTTCTATTTCACTCCAGTTTGTTGCAAATCAGATAGAAAGTTTTTATTTTGCATTCAGATCCGCTGTCTACCCATCACATTTGTGTTCCCATATTGATCTTTCTTCACACCATTCGATAGACCTCACAAAGAAAACCCTCTGTGGCAAGTTTCGAATCGGCATCCCTTCCACAAGGGTAGTTATAGCGTGAGCCTAATTTATTGAATTATGCTCTATCTTTTTTATACTGCTTGACGAAAAATTTGTGGACATTCAGAATTTTTGATTGCAGTGACTGTTGAAAATTCCAAAAGCTTAACATTGCTGATTTTATACGGCAGTTATCAGGTGATAACATTTACATTTTTATCTTAGATTTTCCAAATTAGGCGTACGTGCAAAGATCCGAACAAATTCGTATCTTTCATTGTAGTCAGATATTGTCGAAAGCAATTAATCTTTTCCAGATTTTTTTACAAAATGCACCGCAGTTTCACGTTTCACTCTATTGGAATCAGATTGTACGTGAAGGGGTTGCACGAGAAATTGATATAACTTGTTGCTCTCATCATCATCTCACCTGATCCGAAATTGCATGAACATTCGTCCTGCATTAATTGATTCGACCCAAATAACAGCTACAAATTCGAAACAGCCGTGGCGCGAGCATATAAACTATGTTCGAATTTTTGCAGTCGCTGGGGTCGCGCGGACAATATAAATTTCCATTAAAACGGAATTTATGGATCACGACGAAGCCGTTACTCCGTATGCATTCTCTATCGCTCGAATAAAATTTTCCTCGGCTGCTGGTCGGCTTTAATATCGTCCAAGACGGCGCGGCTCGGCGCCACGACGCTGTTTCGCTGCTTCGCCCGCGAAGTCAGGGACGCGTCGCGTCGCGTGGGACGTTACTCGACATAAAACCTGAAACTTTCTCTTAATAACTCGTAACATAAATACCCGGGGCAGCCGGGTTCGAATAGAGTGAAAACTGGCGCGTAGCGGCCTGTAAGAAGAGTGTAATTTACACCCCGCGGAAAACCGGGCGCGCGCTGCTTAACACCGCCACCGGGGTTTTTCCTCTCCTCCGCCTCTGCCAACGGGTTCCCATTGCGTGCGGGAAATTTATTCGAAAATATCCGGTGAATTATTTTCTCTTAAGCCGGTTCTCCTTTAAATTAGAATTAAGTTATGCGAAAAACTTCTCCGACCCGCGCTTCCACCCTTCCCGCTTATATTCCGCCGTCTAACAGCCCCTTGCCCCCACCCCATCCCATCCTGCCCCCCCGGAAAAATTTTCGTAACGCAACAGTGACGAAGTGCCGGCGCAATTTAAATCCGTATGCTTCTCTAACGCCTCGTTTGTCATTGCAAAATTTCCAAGCGCCTTGGGAGGAGGCAACATTCGCGAGTAACTGCCCGAGGGGGCCGACCGGCGCACGGGTAATAAAATGCTGCTCCACCGGAGCCGTCAGGACAAACTAAACTCCGTGGCCTCCGATCTCCTATGTGCACGCTTCGCTGTTGGATCGTTGGAAAAAATCTTGCTGCCACTTCCTTGCTTTTCTTTGGGTTTTGATTTGCTTTATAAAGTGAACAATGTGTATAACACTAAATCTACCAGCACTGAAAGCGATTAAAATGTTTCATCTGATAAAAATGACAAGGCTCTGTTTATTTAGATTTTGTGGAATTTATTGAAATAAATTTATCGAATCGATTTCCATGTAAGCAACGGCACCGTTTCAATAATTATAAAATTAAAAATCTAAGACCGGTTATTTGACCGGCAGTGTTACTTTTATTGTTAAACATTACGTTTATTCTATAAATGGGGAACCCCCTAGTAGTGGGGATAAAAAAGTCACATCATCCGCATACCCGAAAGTCACATCAATCGTGGGAACACTGCATTTTTATATTATATAGCAGGTAGGAAACTGAAGTCCCTTGAAAAATTCCACAAAATTGAAGTAATCTTTTTTCAATAACATTATTCTCTTATTATGATGATCCATCATAAAAATTAATTTTTAAATGTACACACAGAGATGTATTAATCATATAAAGGTTGCAAGAACACCTTTGCTCACTTGTAATGGCGTAGATGAGATTTCAAAGAGTTTTTACAGTTTCTTGAGTGGGATACGTTGTCGCAATTTTAGCAAGTTGCATTAAAGGTTACTCAAGGTTAAGCGCGGTGGTAAAATCAATTTTCTTCTATTAGAGAAGAAGTGTGAAGTAATGGCTACCTGCATCGAAGAGTTGCAACCTTGCATAGTTGCGTGGCTGAATCATGTACACGTTTTATAGTCTTCGAATTTATTCTCACACGTGTTGCAGTAACCCGTTATTTTGTATTTTTTGGTGTGGTAGACTTTTCTTGATTGACAACATCTCCGGGAATTTTATATGGTAGAATTGTAAGGGAAAGACAGGCTTGAGAACGTGTTCAACATATTTTTACAACATTACAAATAATGAATATGTTCAGACAAAATACTTTAGAATTCAAACTGTAAAAGTTATTATGTGAACATCCGTTGTTGCTAGTCAACTGTAAAATTACATTATATGCTATATTCGATACTAAATCTATGTCAATAAGATTACATCCACTAATGGTTCATACCTACACATAAATTTTCTTTATTGCAACTTCAGTCAATTCTTCAAAACCCTAATACTGTGTTCTGTTACTTTCAATTATTTTCTTTTAGACTGGACTTTTCTTTTTTTAAATAAAAAAATTAGACGAATGAATTCTTTAAAAAAATAAAAAATCGCAATCTTTTGCTTCGCTTTCATTAGTGCTAGTCTCACCGATACTGGACCCTTCGTTCGGTCATCAAGTGTGTTCACCGAATGACTAGTTCTAAGGGGGGCCCCAGTGGTGGAGAAAAAATTGTGACAGTTACGGTAGAGACCTCCGCGACGGTAACGGAGAGAATATAAGTTTCTAATATTAGCATTAACCTATTACGAGTAGAAATATTCTTAGTGGTCTACGAGTCGGCGAGATTCGCTTTTTTAAAGACGACGATTCCGTTCCATTGGAAGGGGCTCTCTCCGAGGAACTTTCGCGGAGAAACGTCTCTGATATTTCCCCCCTGTTTCCCTCGTGCCGTCGCGGCGTTCGGACGCAGAAACGAAAATGGAAATTCAGTGGAAACGGAAGGAAACGCGCCGGGGGTATGGCAGGGGCGCGTCGGGGACGGCGGCAGAAACGTCGAGAGATAAGTTTGAATCCACTTTGGGGTGGGAAGTGCTTAAAATTTACACGTCGCCCTCCGTTTTCGTTTTGTCCTGCTGTCTTCTTATCTGTTCCGGGCTGCGCATCTGAACGGAAAATAATGGACGCGTTTCTTGCGTTCCGCGGGCCGACCGTAACGTAACGCGTGTTGTTGCGTCTCTCCGCTGCGATTTCGTGCACGCCGGATAACGGATGGCTTCGGTATGCAAGAACACGAACACCGGGCTCAAAAATCGGGAACCATTTCTTCGCCGAGCATTGTGTCCGCGGCGAACGTTCAACTTCGTGTTACGCCGGTGATTTATGGCAACCGCCACCCGAGCAACGAGACATTTGGCTCTTCTGGATGACACGATAAGTATTCCGTCTCGATACCATCTCGAAATCCGATTTAATACGGGCATCCCGAGGCATTTGTTTTAATTCGCTCGTTATTGTTTTGAGCCACCAAGTTTTTCGTAGACATATTTTCCGAAGAACTTTTTCTGAGCACATTAGTCTTATATTTATCTTAATGGACCTGCTGTCAATTCCAATAATTTTCCAGAAACAAGCAGTGAAATGGCGATTTTTATTCTCTGGGTCAAAATGGACCCAGACTCCGCCATCCAAGGGTTAATAATACGATAGTGTATCTGTGTATACCTTAAAAGACCCAGAAACTAGATCGTCGAAAAACGTAACGTGATACAGCATTAGATATATCTTTTAAAAATTTTGTGGTTTTTAATTATTTTTTTACGAAATTTTTACTAACATATTTGTCGGATTTTTCTGATTAAAATGAGACCAAACACGACACAATTGCATCGTGGATTATACATGTAAATAAGATCCGAATTGTATCTTGTTTGGTATCGTTTCAATCAGAAAAATTTCATAACAATAATAGGTAAAAGCAAACATGTGTCTTAAATCCTATTTTATTTTGGACATTACCTTCAAGAGATCAAGGAATAAAAATGTATTAAACAATTTCTTTCGAGAAAACATTTTCTGTTCACCTTCTTATTAACATCTTTCCTTTTTGTTGCAGAGTGTCTGGATAGTGACAATAAATCCTTCGGGACAGATAACCCGATCGAATTGAGGTAATTAATTTTCATAAAATTCTTAACATAGAAATTATAAAATATGAAACATGTTCTAACTTTAACAATTCTGTTATGACTGATTGTAAATAACTGATTAGAAAGGAGCCATTTTCAGTCAGAAATAATACAATTGAGCATAATTCTGTACTTTATAAACAAGCTTCACTGGAAACAAATACCGAGCAGAACCGAATGTGTTAATGTCACGACCCAATAAATTCGCTGTAAATCAATCGGAGCAATAGTTTAAACAAACTGTATGCCGAAGTATGAGACCAGCCAATTGAGAGAGTGCGGTATGCAGAGCCGATATCGGAGTGCTGGAAACGAACAAGTTTGATATATGCGAAAGGTAGTTTTGTCCCCGGTGCAAATCTTATCAGAAACGTCTGTAAATAATTTTGTAGCCGTGCGATATACTCGCGGAGTCCAATTCGAGTAAGTGGAAATAAATCTTCGGCAACTAACAGAGAAAATTTTCGCTGCACCCACCCTGAAGGAAACTGGTTCATGGGAACACGAAAGTAACGTTATTTTTCCTGGAGATCGAGCACCGACTGATAGTTTCATTTAGTCTTATCGAGAATGTATTTCCCCGAGACATTCACGATCCTACAAAAGGGACAAGACGCGTACGTGGCATTGTGAAAGCGCTATAAAAGTGGAGTAGAAAGAGGAACAACGTAATTGAACGATCTCCCATTCGCAGGACGATAATAACTTTTCTTTTCACAACAGACTTGTTTGTTCTATTTACCAGCTTCATTCGCGTTGCTGTGCTACCCACAAACTATTTATAACAAGCTCAGCATATTTTTGCAGGAAAAGAACGTGCACCGCAAATTGGAAAATTGAAAAACGAATGAAACGAGCATTGTGTTTCCTACAATTCTTTTTTAGTGTACTCATTCTTAGTACATCTTTATTTTGAGTCGTTCATTCTCCTGGTGGAATTTTGTGCACTAATTTTATAGATGATTTTTAACGTCATTTTAAACATTTCAATAAGCTAGTAATTCAAATAATGAAATATAAAGTGTATGCTTTCTATCAAAATTTCTGTATGAGTGTTATTAAAAGTATTAAAAATTGAACAAAGAAAGTATTAAAAATTTAGCAAAGAAAGTATTACAAATTGAACAAAGAAAGTATTAAACGTTGAACAAAGAACGTATTAAAAATTGAACAAGGAAACTATTAAAAATTGAACAAAGTATCAAAAATTGAACAAGGAGAAAGTATCACAAATTGAACAAAGAAAGTATTAAAAATTGAACAAAGATAGTATTACAGCTCTTACAATTAGTGTTACAGTGGTAGATATTCAATTAGATAGATAAACTAATAAGTTGAACAGTAAGAAAAAAAGGTATACAATTTTTGCATTAAGGTAATAATTTCAATATGTGAATGTTTAAAATGATGTTCACATTAACTTGTAGTGAGAAGGAAATAATTTCATAGTTATTGCAGAAGGAAAATATTATAATCAAACCGGAATGTCTAAAATAGAATTTAGATTATGTGTATATACAATTTCAGTAAAACTAAATATGATCTAATGAATTGTTTCAGTACATAATTTTAATAGATTGAATATGTATCTGGCTAGTGGGAAAATAATTCGATTAATTATTTGAAGTGTGTTCATCAATGCAATTGGCTTTGATACTCGGAGCTGATAAAATTGATTGCTATTGTATCCCGTTGGAAAATATCTTGAACGCTAATCAAATCAAACGCTCAATTAAATTCAAAATCACTGCGTTACGATATGATCCGACCAATAACACTGATCAAACTGTGCCTACCGGAGTTTACGGTAGCCCATGATAATAGTAAGGTAATATTACGCATGGTTTCGATCTTCAATTTGATATATGCGCAGTACTGTTTGAATACCCGCGATTTTGATTGCAACCGCGCGTTTCATCGACAGTAATTAATTATGCGAGAATGTGGAATCGAATCGAAACTGCTTACAAAATATAATTAATGTAGAAGGTACTCCGTAGAAATAATAGTGAACGGTGATTCTACATGACAGGATAAAAAACGTTTCAATTTGTTTGATGTAGGATTCTGATGTTAGGAAGATTGATTTTATGTGCGCTTAACTGTGTCCCGAATTGATTTAGTCGACGTTGCACGCGACATTTTCAACAATTTATAGAGTAATAAAATTCGTCGTGTTTCAATATCCTGTTTTATTGTGAGTCCTCAAGTACTCAATGCTTATTTATTCAAGTGTAGAATCACACCCTTCCTGGACGAACCATTAATCACGGCGCACCCTGTATGTTCACTCTCTTGGACACAGAAAAGTGTCCAACTTGTAGGTAGGAAATCATTCGCTGATTTCAAGAAGAATTTCTATATTTAATTAATCACTTTCAATCATAGTCTACAAATACAGTAATCATTTAATATTTTCTAAAAATTTTACTAATAAATTTCATAGATCAATAACTCGCTCATAATCCTCGATTGTTCTGTTCAATTAATTTTCAACCTGAATCATTTTAATCTACTTTAAACATTAATTTTAATAGATTAAGTAAACTCTCAATAAATCCATTAATATCAATATCAGAGTATCAGAATTTTCTATTAGATTAAGTATCTTCAATTATAATCTTCAATTGCAGTATTTATGTGTCTATTTGAAAAATTTTACTACCAAATTTAATTTGATAATCTTCCACTTTTAACTTTAAATTACATTTCATCTATTCATTAAAATTTATTTTACATCTGCAGGATACTTTAAAATGAATCGACTATGCTTAGATTGTTTTGTTCAATTGATTGTATCTTAATTTAAAAGCTACATGCATGTATGTTGTTTGAACAGTCTTGAAGTTAGTATCTAAAAACAGACTCTAGTGAAAAATAAAAGTGATACGATGCAAGATATAGTGGGTCAAAAAAACTAGTTTTTTGTTGGATTTTCTAAGTGGTTGCTAAAAGCTAAATTAGAGTATAATAATGCTTTGGAACATACTCGCCTCTAAAAGGCTCTAAGGGGAGATGGCTTTTAACAGTAATGAATGAAGAATTTTTCCAGTGAAAAGCTAAACGAATCTGCGCATAAAGCTGTTTCTACATTTCGAGCTGAAATATTTCAAGCAACTCTACATATATACGTGAAAGAACATTTGAAACAATAGATTGTAAATTAACGCATTGTAAGTAATTTTTTATTAAAAACTTTATTTTTTTTTTAAATGTTAAAAATCAAGCAGAAACAAATAAATCCGTGCTTATAAAATATGTGGTTGCCAGTAACAGACGTTCTCGAATAGTCGCGAAAATTTTAATCTTTATACCCGTTAAAAATGTCCGAATATAATTTCAAAAGCCGCCCCATGCGTTTGACGTAATGCGAACATTTTTTCTGCGAAAGTTCGCACAACGGAATGCAAACATGTTTTCAACGAGTGAAGCCGAATTGAAAAACGTTTAAACAAAATAAAAACTTCATGAGCAAATGTTAGTCGATTCAATTTATTTTTGTTAGGTGTGTTTGAAAACAAGGTTAGTTATTCTGGAGGAAATAATCACGGTTTGCCATTACAAGGAGAACCTATGTAAAACATTTTCTAATTAATTGTATAATTTCCACTACACTTTCCCATTCAGGATAAGATTTAATAGCACCACTGTTAAATCGCGCTGAATCTAGCCCATTCACACCATCATTGTTCTCGTTATCTTATGAGGACGATTCTCGCACTATTCACACCGTTCTCCTTATTTATTGTTTTTTACAATAACATTGATAATGAGAGTGGAATAATGACCAGTTAATTGTTATTATTATCTATTGACTAAGGTTACATATCATTTGTGAGGAAAACTGGTGTTTTTAGAAAAAAGATTCAATTTTCCCACTATCCTCCAAAGATATTAATCTAGTTTCGGATTTTGTTCAAATTTGGATATCGTGTAGTTTTTAGTAACATATGAACGTATCTCAAAGGATTTTTCATGTAAATTAAGTGTGAACTTGTTTTTCATTAGATAGTAACGGCTGAACTAACAAAATATCGTGTTTCGTGTAATTCTAATTATTAAAACGAGACGGATATGATAGTTTCAGTGTTGGGGATAAAACTTGAACAGTTACGGTAGAGACTTAGCGACAGTTACCGAGAGAATACTGTAATCGCGACCAAGTGATCGACCATAATGCGGCTAACAATCGGAGCGGTTCCAAGTAGAAATTCTCATGAAAGATCGATTCTTCGGCATCCAAGAATCGACTCTTCCAAGAAATCGTAATCGGAGAATCGACTGTGGAAAAATCGGTGTGAAAAGAATCGATTTTCTAAAGGATCGTAGGGTAACTTTACTCACTGTCATCCTAATTCTTCATCTCGATTAAATTAGCTATTATCTTTTTTTAAAAACGTCAATTAGTTCTTTTTTTTAAAAACGTCAATTCATTCTTTCTTTTAATAACGTCAATTAGTTCTTTTTTTACAACCGTCAATTAATCCTTTAAATAAATCTTATTCGAAACCCGAATGATGGTTTGAGAAACGTCTTACAAATCTCTTCCTTTTGAGAAAAATGCGATGTAACTCGGAATTTTGTCAGGTTATGTGACTTGCGCGAAGAACAGTTATGCCGTCCGCTAATCAGAAGCGATCACGAGAATCACGAATCACAGTGTGAACGAACATGATCGAAAAGTAGCAGTTCACCATCCCTACAGTCCACGGAGATGCAGTTTGGCGCGGAGTCTGCGATGACGAAGAACGTTGATCGTGACAAAGATGCAAACGATGATGGTATTTAGTATAGTATACGAGGCGAGTTGCTAGTAGGCGGAAGTGGGCTTGACCTACTTCGATCGTGACTACAAAGAAAAAAGTCTCCGGCGCGGCGCGGTTCCCCGGGGTCATGAGCCCCGGACGCAGGGAATTAAAACTTGTTCCTATTGGTTGCCTTAGCAGGCTGCCAACAGAAGTCAACGCGTGCCTGCTGCGTGATTCCCCCCGTGTACACACGGCCCCGTGTTTCTCGCTCTTCCTCCAGTTCCTCGTCTGTATTTAATTTTCCTGGTTGTCCGAGGACGCCTCCGCCACTCGTCGGAGATTCTCAATCTTTTAAATGGCCCTCGCGTGTTGGGAGGAGGAGGACTTCCCCCATCCCCTTCCCCCGACATCTTATGCAACCGATTACACTCGGAGTTAATTGATCGAACGACTCCGCTTTTTTTTTGTTATCCCGCTCGAGCAGCCGCGTGAATCTAAATGGAATTTCTGAGAAATCGATCAAGAGCCAGAGAGGCTTTCCTGTTTCCCGGCGTCGGGAAAACATTTTTCTTGCGATGAGAGGAAAGACGATTCTACGGGTTAATAGAAGTCGGAGGGACGGGGGACGGTCGGGTCGTGGGAAAGTAATATCGCTTTTGGATAATGGCACTTTTTGTTAAATGTTACTGGGAAATCGATGAGTTCGCAGAGACGCGAAATGGAAGCGGGGCGATCGCCACTTTGGAATTAATGGAATTAAAGCGTAAGGATAGTTTGTTGATGTACTTGCGCTTCGGAAAAAAGTAGTTTTTAAGTTCAAATTGCATAAGTTTTGAATTCTTGAATTCTTGGACTTTTTTAAATTCTTGAATTATTTTTTAAAAATTTTATTATCGGTACAGCTCCAGTCATCTTTAATTCATTTTAAGAAGTTTCCAATTCGTTAATGTATAATAGATTGATAGATACAAGAATAGAAAAGAGGAATGTGGCTTGATACTTAACATTAATTGAAATATTACTTGAATATTTTAAATGTAGATGTGACTTTATACCTAGCATTCATGTTTAAATATTACTTGAACATTTTAAATGAAGATGTGACTTTATACTTAGCATTCATTTTTAAATATTACTTGAACATTTTAAATAAAAATGTGACTTGATACTTATTAATTGAAATCTTACATTTTCAGTAAAAATGCGCTGTACGCATTTAGCTTAAATTACATCCAAGCTTCTGAATGCTTGTAGATTTGTTCTTAAAATAAAATTTGTTGTAATTCCAGAAAATAAAAATTTTTGCAAAAGAATTCAAGAGATCATCAGCTTGTAAAGTATATTCAAGAAGCAAGTGAATACAACTTAAAAAATACAGAGGTTTTACTGGAAGGTCGTCAAAGGCGCCACATATCTCAACTTTAAAAGGCGTGTTACTCTTTGAGCTCCTTTTACAAATTATATGCACGCTAAGCAAAGCTAATTTGTGTCTTTGAAGCACGCGCGTCTCGACGCTCTTAATTTTATTTAAGTGTTTCAACGTTCTGCTGTATTCAATTCGAGAGTCACGCAATTCGCTTGGAAACCTTTTAAATAATTAATTTAATACTCGGAGAACCGAGAACTCATGCCAATGTAGCTACCCTTTAGCACAGATTGTGGTTCTTTGAAAATTTATCTTGAATTGTAGATTTGATAAAAAGTGGTCTTTTCAGAAATGATTGCATTGCTTAAATGAACAAACAATAAAATTCCCACAATTCTGGTACTAGTTTTTAATTACAATTTGACTAATAGAAGAAATAAATGATTTTAAAAAATGTTGTGCACACACCTTTGAAGTGAACCTTTTAGTTTAAATTATTTTTAATAACTTGCATAGTGTACGAATAAAAAGTGTTAGCCTCTAAAGTATTTTACAAACTAGTTATCACTAAACCTACCACTGCCGGTCAAATGACTGGTCTTATGTATTTAATTTCACAATTATTAAGTTGCTTACATGGAAATTGTTTCGATTGATTTCTTTATCCAAACACATATTGTAATAAAAATGGCAAAAAATCTAAATAAATATAGTCATGTCATTTTTATAAGCAAAAACATTTTCATCGCTTTTAGTGCTCGGTAGTATTAAGTAACATGGAGGAATTTTTAATTTTAATTTTTGGTTCCCTCTCATACTGTTTGACTTTTTTATTAACAAAGTTTACGTCACGCTCATCTAGAACTTTGTCCCTAAAAGACGTATATACTCAAAATGAGACTCTAGCCTTCAATGCAAATCAGTGAACACTCATGCGATGATGTAATACATAATTGAGTCAGGAATAGCTTCCATTTTCTTCCTCAAATAAATGTCAATCAGTGGTGCTTACATATTCTCAATTACTGTAACTTTTAGCCACTGTTATTCAACTTACATATTTTTAGCATTATTGCCACTGAATTCTTATTTACCAGTTACTCGGTATTCATGACGGAAGTTATTTGTGGGTAGAACGACAATTTTCGAAATTGTGCAAGAAGATAAAATAGAAGAAATATTGTCAGAAATCTTTTCAAAAACATTTTCTACAAATTATAAATAATATAGTCAAAATAAAGACAAGTATTATACATATTTCAGAAAACTGAATAATGAATATGTCGATTGTATTGATGAATGGATACACTCTTTCCCATCACTACATAATCAATCATAAAAGTTTTCATACATCGACTGTATTTCAAATATTTGAACCTAAAAAACAGGGACAAATACTCATTCATTTCATAAAATGATTTCATGATTGAAAATTTTTTATATAAGCCCCCATAAAAAAGTTGTAAACAACAACTTCTAGTATTTTCTCTGTAACTCGGACCAATTGCAATGTTTCCAATTATTTTTTTCACGTCTTGTAGTAAACTAATTACTCTAACTTCTCAAAAGGTATCCGAGTCGTATGATCTGATATTAAAAAAGTTATCGTCCTCTTAAAAGCGTCCGAATATTACTGTGGTTCGCTGTACGTAGACTTCAGTATCTGACGAATCATCCTCGTCGAACCAGAAGTTCAATTCCATCATCCTCGACGGAGAATAATTTCAGTTTTAAAGAGTTCGATGAATTATCGAAACAATACGGTCGGAAAGAAGAAAAGAGGACACAGAACAAGAGCGTCTCGTCGTACGTTTTCCACGACGTCGCCGGGCAATTAGATTTAGTGCTTCTTATTCGTACTCCCGTTTCCCTTTGTCTTTCCATTCTGAAACTCTCTTCTTTTCTCCTCGCATCCTTGTACACGCACACGAATGGAACGAATGCTCACGCGACCGAATGAAAGGGCGCACAGTTTCGTTTATTCTCATTGAAACTTTCCAAGCAAATCTCCATTTGTCTCCTACCGTTCTTTCACCTTTTCTTCCCGGCATCATTCGTGCCATTTTGCATGTAACGATGAAGTTCAGACTATTACCAAGCTGCGAAGCGTTTTTAATATTTTGAAACGCCGTTAACACTTCCGCGGCTCGATGGGATAACGATGCGTTGTCAAAGAGACGTTTCCCACTTTCAAGTAATTTCTATCACATCTTTAGTTATGTCACTTTTGTCGGTATCGCTGAATTGCTCCTTTGTTTTCAGAAGATCGTAGGAGTGCATTGAAGTCGATTGTATAGATTCCCGCTGTGAATTGTTGTGCTTTACCTGCCGGTAGCCTTGCACAAATTGTTTAAAGTCGAAGGTGAATAACTTCTTAAAGACGAATTTCCAAATTACACTTAATTTTCAATCCGAATCACGAGACTTCCTCAACAGCGCAGAAAATAAATGATTCCGCTGAGCATCACGAAAATACGAAGCACACGGCGCACTTCAAATAATTTTAATATCGCTTTTAACCGTTTTTCCCTCATATTTCGCACATCATCAACTAACAAAGACCAGTTATATCATCAAATAATAAAGAAGAGAGTAATCCGCTTTCCTCGAATATACCGGAGCAGAAACAAAGGGAGGAGCGGACGGAACGAAATTCGTGAACAGAATGCTGTACCTCCGACAATAAAAACGAATGACATACTTCGCTTAATTAGTCGTTCTTCCGCGAACCGAATTTATTTCCAAATATACCCCGGAAGCGAAACGCGAATTACTGTATAATTCCGCTCCCGGCGGATTAAAATAACACGCGCAAACGAAATTGCTTACAAAATCGCTCGAATTTCATAGTTTCTTTCTCTCTTTGTGAATGTGTGTGTGTGACGCAACTTGTGGGAATCACGAGAGCAAACGGGATAGTGAAATTTGCATTCGTAGGATGCGACAAGCTCGGTAACGCCGGGCATGCTTTTAAATCCACTTTCTTTCTCTGTAGTCGTCCCCAAAGTTCCGAAATTGCTGTCGGCCACAGTTCATCCTTTGTTAACGACGCGTTCACCGTCCCGTTTTCGGAGGCGCGCGTTTAACCGCCCCTGGAAATCCCGGACATATTAAATGATCGTGTAATTACGAATGTTTGCCGAAACCCTTCCCACACCCATCTGGCTCTCGCTCTCTCCCAACCCCTTTTTTACCACGGGACGCTCCGGGTATTCTCTTTGTCTTCGGTTTCCCGGCTCGGGTCACCTTTTTATCCGGACGAGCACCTCGCGGTGTCTGATTATGGACAGAGGAAGCGCCCGGATAAAGAGACGACGCGATGAGTCTCGCGGTCATTCCGAACCAATTTCCACGACGCCATTTAAACAAGAGCTCGGACCAACCCCTGTCCCGTTCCAACACTTGGGCGAATCACGTCTCGCGCAGGCTCACGGGGACGATGATTGTCAGTTTGCTTCTGCATAATTAGGGTAACTGTACCGATTACTGCGTTATCATTAGACAGCGGATTTGATGTATTTATTACAAACATGAGTAGGTGTAATTTAAAACAGTAAAGCCATTAGAAGAATGTAACAGTACTGTTCTATTATTTGCAACATATTAAAAATATTAACAAAGAGGATTAATTTCTATTTCATTCCAATTTGTTGCAATTCAGATAGTCAATTTTTATTTTGCATTAAGATCTAGTAAGGTCTAGTTGTCATGCTTCGATCGTACTTTATTTTAATATTGAAATTACTGAAATTATGACGTTGCTTACATGAAAAATGATTCGATAAATTTCTTTATCCAAGCACATATTGCAATAAAAATTGCAGGAAATCTAAATAAATAGAAACTTGTCATTTTTATCAGCTAAAACATTTTAATCGCTTTCAGTGCTCGGTAGTTTTAGTGTTAAAAAATAAAATTGATTTTAAAATTGAATATCTTGGAAACTATTAGAGCTAGAGAGTCAACTCCAATGGCGAACTGACTCGCCATCCTTAGTTGAAAGATTAGAATAAAATGACGTGACGCTTACCTCGGCTAATGAATTTGAAAAATTTACGAAATACGATCATCTTTCGAGTGTCTCCGTTACTGAAAGTAGCAGACAAAAGGAACAGAGTTCATATCCAGCTGGGGAAACTGTATAATTATTAAGAGAATATTCCCATCTGCATGGTTAATAAAAATCGAGGCGACGCGAAATTGTTTTTCACTTATTGCCAGAAAAGTTTCTATGGAGATTGCACACCTGTCCGTTTCTCGCTGGCTCGGCTAAACTCGGCTCCCCCGAGTTTACCCGAATAGCGTTTCACCATGCAGCATGACGGATCAGACTCATTCAGTGCCCAGCAATTGTGTGCGCGGTGCGCTTAAAGAAGTTACCACTTCAAAAATAGAAGCAAGTACAATTACAATTGAATTGCAAAAATACAATTGGACGTCTTTCTCGCAAGAAAAGATGCGTCGAGACTAACCGGAGCAGCTAATATGTCCGCGATAATTTCGTCAGAAGAGTCGGCTGCGTTGGAGGGTACCACGGGGTTCCCGTTACGCGGCGCATAATGCGAAACGACATTACTTATGACAGAATGACCTGATATTTTTCATATTTCCTTCTTCCGCGCGTCCCACACGTCGTTTCCCTTTCTTCTCTGCCCCGTTCCTCGTTCATTCTTCCCCCTCTTCTGCGTTCTAGCTCTTCGTTCTTGGATGGGTATTCTTTCTCCGCTCCATTCTGCAGCGTCTCTTCTTTTCTTCTCCTCTTTTTCTCTCCTCCCCTTGGCCGACCACCCCGCCTGCCCGGTGGATCCTACGTCACTGTCGTTCGTTCACGCAAGCACGCATCCACGCATACCAAATGAAAGCCCACACTATCTTCCTCCGTTCGCTGGCACGCTCATAATCGGTCTCGTCATCGCATGATCCCGGCTGCATTACTCCGAAGAAAGGCGGCTTTCACGAATGCTGCCAAACTGCCTGCGGTCGTTACCCTTTATGATGCACAGAATCGGGCGATTCGCGGTGTCTATTGATCCGGCACCGGGCATGATCTCGCCGGAGCCGTCGTTAAAGTTAAGACCAATCCGATGATGCGCTCATTAAACCGACCGGTGCCCCGGGATTTCCGGTGACCCTGGGATAGCATAAAAATAATGACAATTGACCGGCGGCGCTTTTGTAGCGACCGCTTCGCTCTGTTGTCTCGAGGATCCCCCGTTTCCTGGATCCAGCGGTCAGGTGGTTTATTGGTCGATTTTGTTCGGCACGGATCTTCGCTGATTTCTCGAGTTCTCGGTTTCTTGCGACGACACGCCGGATCGACGGATTCGCAGTGCATTTCGCTCCTCCCCTCTTTCTCCCAGGCTTCTTCGCAATAGGCTATCTTTTTTCGTATTTCTTTTAACGAATTATTTAGGTCACCTGCCCCCTTCTCAGGCTATTAGCGACCACAGCGGATTTGCAACGGTGATGGTTCTGTGTGGTGGTTTCACGTTAAATGAGAAAGTCTAATTTTCTTCAGGAATTCTAATGTTTCAGCACAAGAGTTTTCATCTTGCAACGTTTTTTCTTGCGCTCTTTTAACTTGATACTTGGGATATTTCGGTGGTGTATTATCTCTTATTTTTTGGGTTAGGTTGGTCTGACCTATTCTTAGTATTGTCACTATTGTTTGGTCCGTAACACTGTCACTTGCTTGGTTAATAAGTATGATTAAGTAATCAGTCTTTTAAAGGAAAAATTCAAAGGAAAATATAAAATATAGTCTGCATTAACCATAATCCATGTCTCAGTAGGTGAGAGAAATTTTCCTATTTATTTTAATTCTTGTAAACAGTATAAATATAAAGAAAAAGTATATTCGACACCCTTGTGCACTATGCATAGAATTTCATTTTTTATTATTATGTGTCTGCTTAATAATGTAAATAATAATGATATTAAACCGTCTTTATTGCACGCGTAGCCATTTAAATAATACTATAAAAGAAAATAAACGTAATTATAAACGATCACATAAAACAAAGAGCTGAAATGATATGATTTAAATGAAAAGTGACCTTATACCGGCGTGTGTTAGTATGCGTGAGAGAATATAATATAGAATGTTAGTAACGTGATATAAAGTGTGCCAATTATGTGAGGTACGACTGGATCAAATCTCCTACCAAGTTGTAATATGAAGCAGGGCAGGCTGAAGTTTTTACGTCATAAATTACATAACTTGATCCGGTTACATCCGATTATGCTTGTTATTACATGCAATTATTTTTATCCAATAAAGCATCGTTTGACTTCGTGCTTCTTCCTAATCGCTGACTTTAGATCACGATTAATAGAGAATTATTGAATACGAATAATAAATGCAATAATATTTGTCGCGTACTTCTAAAAATATACTTATTGGAACAACTATTTTTCACTCCATAATTAAACTCGATAGCAATGCGTAATTTTCAACTTGACACCGAGCTTAGCCTTTCGACATCATTATTTTTTACTGATTCTACAAGATCATATTCTTAACCCTTTGCACACGGAGCTATTTTAACTCGAAAATTAAACATTTCTTCCGACCTAGAATAATTTCACTCTATTATTTTTTTCATTTCATGGATATGGAATTGATATAGTTCCTCGTAGAATATTTATAATTTTAGTAATTGATTAGACACCAAAATATTTAATAATGTAAATATTTTGAATAATGGTACAGCAACTTTTACACTGTTTGTTAAAATGACGATAACTTTTTCAATATTGGACTGTACGATCTATTCGGTTGGCAAGAAAGTACTTTCGGCATTTTAAGGTGAAATAAATTATTGAGCTTGAATTATGAAGCTACCAGAAAGATGGCGAAAGATCATCGAACAAGAATTCAAACCAGAAACGTCATTTTGCGCCACCCTGTATATGACGTGAAAAAGAAATTTTTAGAAGAGATTGCAGTGAAAATACTAAAAGTATAATCAATAATTCTTAAATTTTCATATTTCGAGTTTCTGCCGGGTGTTCCGTGGCGCGACCCCACTGTGCGGTAACCGTAAAGCAGATCGTAGATCAAAGGTTTTTAACCAAATAAACAGCACAGCGTCGAGACGAAGACGGCCGAAGAGCAAGAAAGAATCGGTGGTGAAATGAAAGGAAAGGCGGGGGCTCAGCGTTGGCCAGCAATCATAGAGATCCAGCAAATCCAGGGGAGCGGGGACGATTAATCAATCCCCGAAGCGCGAGCCAACGTTGGCCAGAATCGATCGAGAAGGAATCGAGATTTCCCTGAAAGAAAAAAAGAGGAAGACAGAGGTGGAGTTTGGGGGGACAATAAATAAAGCGTAGCCGGGTGGAGCGGCCGAGCCGAAACAAATGGAAAAATCGGAGCAGGATGAAGCGGTCGATCCGCTTCGCAGGATTTCGATCAGAAGATTGGTGAAATAGAAACGAGTCCGGGATCGATGCCGGAGCAGACGGAGGAGAGGCGCGTCGGTGGTTCCCGTGGACGCGAACACGGCGAGAAATACAGGATTCAGTGAAACGAATCGTCTAGGGTTTGATCAAGGAGAGGAAGAGAGAGAGAGAGAGAGAGAGAGAGAGAGAGAGAGAGAGAGAGAGAGAGAGAGAGAGACGATCCGCAGGAGTAGGAAACCAGCTCGTTGACGTGGACATATGCAATCGGAGACACTCAGGTGCTGCGGACGAGGCAGCCTGAACACGGACTGCTACACGGATGTACGGGTCGACGGAAAGAAGCAAGGCGAACGAACACGGTGGTAATGGTGAAACTATCTTGGGGTTATACTTCGGTCACTGACATCCAGCCGTAACGCTATATTCTCCTCTCCTGGACACCGGCTTTGCCCTCTGACAGCCTGCGTCTGCAGATCGCTGGACTCTCTTTCACGATACGGCTCTTCTCTCTTCTCTCTTTCTCGTTCTCTCCCGTACCCACACAGGCCGAAGCGGTACCCAAATTGGAGGAGATGCGTATCTCCGCGCGACAAGAAAAACGCGACACGATTCGTGGGTGGACCGGACCGTTCTGACCCACTGATTTCGATTATGCGAACGCGGAACCGCCCAGTCCGACGATAAGCTAACCAGCTATACTCTGCTTTTCGGTTTTTAACAAATCCATTTTCTTTCGCGTTCCCTTCAACCCTTGCCTACCCTATGTCAAGCCAGACTTTATTTCCTGGCTATATTAATGTGGCTACTTGTCTGCATTAAGTAAAATCGAACTAAAAACTATTTTCTGGAACATAATTGTTATGCTTTGATGTCAAGACTGTATGGTATACTGTTTATGCAATGACGTTTATTCAATTTTCAATTTTTGTAGGCAAATTTGATGAATTTCGAATCATGTAGAAACCTATCTTCATTGGTAGTAGTCTTTCTAGTTCTGGAATAAATAAATCGTACTAAGTTCTGTGGAATTTTACATTCCGGCATTTTTTAAACTTTTTGGAAGCCATAAATGCATAAAGATCCGCAGTCTAGTTACCACAAATAAAAGGGTTTTAACAAACAAAATAATCTACCATTGGAATTTTACAATGAACATTTACGAGAAACGTGCCTCAAGTGAATACGAAGCATGAGTAAATACGTGCTGTCATAGAGGCAAAGGAAGATACAGCCAAATATTGATTTCAAAATATTAACCTAATATTTTTACTAAATCTGGATCAAAGAACAAGGTTCTTTGCTACTAACAAGGGAAGGACCCCAAGTGTCCGACTTCGATTTTGATCATTTTTTGTGAGATGATGGTATATGGATCCCTAATTATGTATGCAAAATATTAGGTGTTATTACTCAATAGTTTTAAAGATATAAACAATTAAAGTTTCATATCTATAAATCACGTAACCTGCTTACACGGCTAATGGAACTAACGGTATGAAACTTTAATTGTTTATATCTTCAAAACTATTGAGTAACAACACCTAATTTTTTGCGTACATAATTAGGGATCCATATACCATCATCTCACAAAAAATTATCAAAATCGAAGTCGGACACTTGGGGTCCTTCCCTTGTTAGTAGCAAAGAACCTTGTTCTTCGTGGTCGCATTAATATGGCCAGGGACTCTATGTATTACATAAACACAGTATAATCCAATTAATAATATAAATCAATAATTATAACAGTGCCGGATGGATACAGAAGTAAACAAATTAAACTATTCACAGTCTTTGAGTGAAACTGATTCAGAAAGTTCGTCTCTATCGTCAGAAAATGCAGGAATAATTTCATCTGCAAGAATGAGAATGGTTACCGAGTTCCATACGCGATTCGAGCACATCAACGCACATTGCCTGAAGGCAAAGAAGACTCATAAATTAAATTACCATCGTATTAAAACATTATAGTACTATTTATCCTAAAGCCCAGTATATCCGCGTTGGCTCTGAAGATTTAGATACATCTGTTCATTCGAAATTGATTGATCTTTAACGACCTTCTCCTGGATACGTTTAAGTCGCTAGTACTTATACGATAGCTGTTGGTTCCGTGTAGCATAAACTGTGGTAATCGGTTTAGTGGCCCCTGCTCACGGACAACCAGGTATTTAGCAAAGTGCACGTAACGACGAGATTACGCACGGTTCTCACACACGACGGACGCAATGCGCGGACAATTTTTATTTAATTTCCTTAAAGGGGGTAGGTCCCTTTTACCGAGGACATTATGGAGTTCGCCAAAGTCAGCGCTTATGCTCTAATATTCATGCGAACGTATGGGTGTCTGCTTGCTACGCTCGGCTACTTTCCCGTTGTAATCATCCCAAATGTTTTTTGGCAGACATAATATATCATGCGTTCTGCAGTCCGCTAAGTGATAAATGCTCTTCTTGCGTGTTGAGGAACTTGGAAATTTAAATAATGATTGTGAATATTTCACTTTGGAAAACTTCCGTTTAATCATGTTTCTTCTCTGGAAAAGGAAACAGTTAATTTTTCCCGGAGAATGTTTTCGTGAAAAATATTTGTACGATGACGTTGAAAATATTGCGAGACTATTAGACCGAAAAATTAACACGATAACTTGACTTGTTCATACAGAATCTACGTCTAAATTCCAATGTACAAATTGTGTAATGAAAAATAATATATAAAATTGTATAACAAGAACACGAATAGACTATAATTATTAGAATAATTATATAAAAATTCTCATAATGCTGAAGTACGTTAGCTAAATCGAAGTACCAAGATCTATTGATCATTGATCAGATAAGAAGACAGTCTTCTTGCTTTGTCATTGCAAAGGATGCACAAAGCATTTTTTATCTGTTTTTGTCGGAACTGGCGATATAAGAACGTTTTTGAAAAGTGTTTGACGGTCCATGTTTTAAATGGAACGTGACGAGGCGTTCATATAACTGTTTCGATCCCTGAGAAATCCAAGCCAAGTACTGGCCCAGCAATTCCATATTTTCGGGATCGCGAGAAAGATTTTTTGGGTTATCTAATATTTGCAGTCCGAGCGAAATCTACCAGTAAATATCACGCGCCTTTTCAATTCTGTTTCAGACGGACCATGAACAATGAAGCTCGAGTGTCGTCTCGAGAGAAAGGAACGAAAGAGTCCAAAGTAGGATGAACCGTGAACAGTCTTGATTCCTTGGTTGCCATCGCTGAGTGCAGCTCCGGGAGCTTCTCTGCGCTCTTCGCTTCTTTCTTCCTTCGATCTTCGGGGCCGACACCCTATTTTCCTACAGCTTCTAATGGCCCTCGAGGGTCCCTGTCTTATCGGTAACCCGTTTCCACGGATCCATTCTCAATGAAGAATCTGCACTTCTATTTTCCAGTGTCCTCATGGCGCGGCGGCCCAGCGATGGGAGAACGCGGATTGCATAAACCGGGAAGCGACGAAGCTGAAGGACACCGGCCGAATAAAACTCCGACTGTTACGGCCGGGCCTGACTCTTTGCTCTACCCGTACCTCTTCTTCTGGGTGAGCAAAGTTTCAGGTGTGTCCGTGGCAGTCGATCGTCAACGATCTGTTCGAATCGTTCACAAGGAACCGCTTGAAATCGCACGGTGCTCGAAAGTGCGAAAACTGGGTCGAAAATGGACAAATAATTATTGTAGAAATTGAAAATTGTTGTATTATTCACAATCAAAACATTGCAGGATAGGCAATGTTTGAAACAATAATTTAGACAATTATCGTACAAGATCCTTTTACACCATTTTTGGGTAGCCATTTTTTGGTCATCTGTGAAATTGGAAACACAGACACTGGGAATTCTAGCTTTTATTTGTATAAATGCTTATTCCATAACAACACTTTTTCGTTATCAACACTTTTTTAATTTTCTTTCGTAGCACCAGATTGTTTTCTGCTCTTTTCTTAGTTCTTTGGTTTAATCCATTCATTTTCCTCTATTCTGGTAGTCTTTTTTCTCTTTTAATTTTGACAGACAATGTTTGAAACAATAATTTAAACAATTATTGCATGACCGTACAAAATCCTTTCATACAGGTTTTTTTCTTTTTTAATTTTTTCTCGTCTTATTTTTCCTTGATGTTATTACAATCTTACAAGTCATGTTTGTTCTAAATATTAATTAATGGAAGAGCTAGTTTCAACATCAAACAATAAGAATAATATATTAGTTAACAGTTCATTAAAAAACTTGTTACACAGAGATGTATGCGCCTCAAGAGAAAAATACACAGATAGACTATATTTTAGTTTAATTTTATACTAGTGAATCGTAATCTCGACAGACTACAATTAATGTGCAACTATTGCGAATTCCAAATAATTAGGAACGTTTTATTATAAGTGCATAAATTAACACGTTTTTCTAATACGTTGTCTGCAAGAATTACAAGATAAATACACAAGAGCGGCGAAGCAGACTCAACAGTACTCTTACGCCTGAAATTTGCTTTTTACCTGGACCTCGTACTCTCTAACTTTGAGAAAATAAAGGTGAGCAAAGTTTCAGGTGTGTGAGTGCGTTGGATTCAACAAGTAAGTCCGAATTGCGAGGGATTCCGGTGCAAAGTGTTGAATAAAAGAAGAATCCGAGGAGCAGAGGAGATGAAAACCATCCGAGTAATATAAAAAAAAAAGTGTAGGCGTGGAAATACGAGAATAAGAAAATAATTATTGTAAATCCTCATATTCGAATGAAGAATAATACCTGCTTCACTATGCTCATTATTAGACTGCGGATTTTATGCATTTATAACAAAAATGGGTAAATCAAATTTTAAAAAAAAGATTAGAGACGACGAGAATTTAGAAACACCAATGTATTATTTTCAAGCCAGTACAATTATTTATTAAAGAAGGAAAGAACTTTTTCCTTGGCCTGTGTTTTCTAAAATTGACGCAGAAAATTTTTATTGTGCATGAAGATTCGCAGTCTACTCATTATAATTATGATCATTACGATATGTTAGCTAATTAGCAAGTCCGTTCATATAATTATGTTACTCTTCACATTGCAGTGAGAATTTGATGTGATTATAACCGATGCAATTTAGCGAAACCAATGCATCACTAACATTGTTAAATATACGTTCTATGAAATAATACACAATTGTATTTTCTGAAACAGTTGTACCTAACTAATATAGTTTTAGAAAATGTTTTATACTCTTTAAGTTATGAAAAAAAATATATTAATTATAATTTCGTTACTTAATTAAAATTGCGTGGATTGTGTGAGGAGGATGGGAGTGATTGATATGCATAAATAATTTTAAGCACTGTTTAAATATCCATAAACAGTTGATGCAATAATTAAAACGGAAGGTAGGTACACATCAATGAAAATTAGTTGCTACAGTGTGCAATGGTTTGAGTTGTCAAATGTACATATTATATTAGGTTGGCAACTAAATTCGCGACCTTTTGTTTCGTAATTCTTTTATTGTATCATTACAACCTTATGTGGTAACCTTATGGTTAACCACTTAAATGGTGGAGGGGGCGGAGAGGACACGCATACGAAAATTCAGGAGTAGTCTTTCAAAATTGAAAGCTCACCTTATATATGTATGACCGGAGTGAGACCCTGTTTTCTCTCTCATATCCACAGCGCCGCGGCAGGCTTACGTTGCCACAGAGCGTGCAAGAATACGAAAAATTCAATACAGTAATAGCAATATGTAGTTCCTTGCGAATATCTCGAAAACTAAAAGCGACCTATATTGGAAAAATAAGTCCCTATATTGGAAAAGGGAAAAGTTGTTGAAAATGTGTAGCTGCACAACATATTTAAACTTCATCAAAAAATCGGAGAGAATTATATTTACCTCTTTGTAAATATAATTACCAAAAATTATATATAAATGACTTTGTTTGAAGAAATGTGGAGGTCACGATCTTAATTGCCAACCTAATAATATTCAATCCTGCGTGTGTAAATTATTTATGTACAATATGAAAGATAGAATCTACGTTTGAGAAAATTCGTTCGACCGGAAAAGAACCGTTCAAAAACTGTCTAAGATTAGCGATGGAGTCAGACGGGTCTTCGAAAGACTAATAAATCAAGTCGAGAGCGTTAGGATCTGGTTTCCGTCAGCGTCAGGCTTCCTCGTACATGTATAAATCGATAACAGAGTCGTTAAAGCCAGTGTAATTGTGAGAATGTAACTTTATCCTTAAAAGTCAACATGGGACTATAGATACACGTAATACTGAACCAGCGAAATTCTAGCTGATTCAATTACCAACTTTTGTGTATTTAAGTCCTGTATTTTGCTAATCTGTGTACATTTGATAATTATACGTAGGCACATAATATTTGAGATTGAATAAAATTAATATTACCACCTCCTCTATCTTTCTCTTCTTCCCCTTACACAAATCAACTCTCTCTCATCCTGTAATTCATCAAAAATGTAAATAATGTTAAAAATTAGTGTAATTTATTAACTTGATTGTTTCGTGAACATACTACTCGTTAAAAATACATGAAAATACTGTGCACGTATTGTGTTATTCAACTGAGAGTGAAAATGTATGTACTTTAAATACAGATGTTAAATGTTAAAAATAGATTTAACATGATTTTTGATATGTGGTTATATCTTCTTGGATGTAATCTCTTTAATCGATCTCTCAACCCCTTGCTCTACGATTTATTTTACGCTTTCAGTGATTCGAACTTGTTTTGTAGATCGCAATTTCCTAAAAAAGGAGAATACTGATATAAATTGTATGCCTATATGTTCTCCAATAGCTGTATATTAACAAAACCAAGATAGAATTTTGTTTCGGTTTAAAGGAAATTATTAACATACATTTTTATCAGAATCTGTTCAGAATTTTCATCACAAGTCAGACACGATATTGTAAGGCAAGGGGTTAATACAATTTATACAGGGTGTCCCAAAATTCCTTCAACAGCCGGAAATGGGAGGTTCCTGAGATGATTTGAAGCAATATTTTCCTTTGCAAAAATGTTATCCGCGGCTTTGTTTAGGAGTTATTAACGAAAAACACGGACCAATCAGAGCGCGACCTAGACGCGAGTTAGCACAGTCCGCCCGGCACGCCAACTGTCTATTGGCCAACTATGCCTACTCGCGTTTAGGTTGCGCTCTAATTGGTCCGTGTTTTTCGTTAATAACTCCTAAACAAAGCCGCGGATAACATTTTTGCAAAGGAAAATGTTGCTTCAAATCATCTCAGGAACCTCCCATTTCCGGCTGTTGAAGGAATTTTGGGACACCCTTTTATATTATTATTAGACTGCGGATCCGCATACAAAATAAAAATTATGTGCATCGATTGCAAGACACAGCTGCATAAATATTGACTTTCTCTTTTAACAATTTTATTAAATAATAAATAACATAATCGTATTTTACCTGTTCATTTTCGTTGTAAATGTATAAAATCCAAGCTTAATTATTATTTATTGATTCTTGTATAGCTGTAACCCGATCTTAAGATTGTTTTATAGTTTTACACGTACAGTTCAAGATAGGAGACGACATAAAACATTCCAAGAAGAAGAATCGGGCATTAATCAGTCTTCCCTACATTTCTTTAATTAATAAAGTAAGGTTTGGAACGAAATAGTGAATTAGACGGAGTGGCAACCGTAATGATTGTCAGTCAAAATTATGACTGGAATTCTACGTAGCAATCTATCTTACTCGAAATTCATGAAAGATTCTCGCCCACGGTTACGTTCAATAACGAAATTCATGAGTTTCTTGCTCTCAATTACGGCCACGACCGAAATTCATGAGAGAGATTCGCGCTCATGACAAAAATTCCTCAAAAATTCAAATACGATCAAGACTGACATTCATGAGAGGTTTCCATCTTTTCAGAGCAGAGCAGCATCTGAATTTTTTATTTAAATCACACTGCCATTTGCAAAATAAAAACTATTTCATGTTCATAGATAGAACACAAATCTTATAAAATGTATAAAGAAAGTTCGCGCGTTATTACTTGTTCTATGTAGAATTGTTCCCGATGTACACTGATTAGGTACTTAATTAATTATTTTAATTAATTTATTTACGTTTAGCTAGAAGCATCAAGTGTTACATATAAAATACACATTCTCCTATTTGTTACACTTTCAAATACCAATCCTTGGCTTAACGTAAACTGAGAAGAAAACATCTCAATTTCTTAAAAACAAAGTCGACAAATTCCTCAATCAAGGAATAGTGCTTGTACACGATATAAGTGGTATTGCAGTCCCGAAATGTTCGCATGTATCGAGACATTACTGAAAATTGTTCGAAACTACTTAATCAGATTCGAAGCAGCTTTTTAATGCACCTTATCCTATTTGAAAGATTAATCGTTTCGATTTAAAAGAACAATCATTTCCCCGGGGACAGATACTGTTACAGGTCGCGAGGCTGATGTATCTTATTCGTTGCGCAGAACGTATCAACTACAACGGCCAGAGTAAAGGTGCTTACCAGCGAAACGGCATTGCAGCCGTAAAAGATTATGAACTTTACAACCCTGTAACCGAAACTGCATTTTGGGGCTAGCATTGTTGAAAGTTTCAGGTCGATAGTTGATAACGCTACAAGTTAGTTATTACCGAAAGTTTCACCAGTAAACCATCCGGCGGATACTGTTGCTGGCATCGAATTTAAACTGTTAACACATCTACCAACCTATCGTACAGTCGAGGTATATTATTCGCGATAAGAACGGCGCGCGGCTATCGTGTTTTCCGTGTGCAGTTTGGTATTGGACAAGTTATGGTATCCGTTGCTACTCTTTATTGCGGTTTTCGGCCGGCTGAGATTAATTGGAAAAGTTGCTATCCGACCGCTAAATCCTTTCTGTTCCATTTTATGCAAACGGAATGAGAAACCCCAAATTGTTCATCGTTCTGCCGAAAGAAAAAATTACGTTTGTGCGTATTCCGACTACACAAACGGCTGAACGTGTGCCCCGCTGTTGCTGGAAACGCTTTTACCCTGTTTAATGTTGCTGAGATAACCATCGAATACATCACTTTTCATGCCAGCTTAACCAATATCTGTTCAAGCAGTGGATAGAATTATCGATGTTTATAAGTGAACCGTGTACAGTGACTCCCATATTAATTCGGACGCTCTCAAAAAACGATAACTATTTTAATGTTGGACTATACGATTCTAACTTTTTTGGGAAGCTGGAGCAATTAGTTTACTACAGGACGTGAAAAGAAATTTTTTCGATAATTGCAATTGGACGGAATTGTTGAGAAAATACTAAAAGTTGCATTTTAGTATTTTCTCTACAATTTCGACCAATTGTAATTTTTTGCAGAATTTCTATTTACATCCTGTAGTAAACTAATTGCTCTAGCTTCCCAAAAAAGTTCGGATTTAAGAAATTTACAACCAAACACATCGGTTCTTATGGTTAAAGAATTATAGTTATACAAACACTAACAACTTGCGTGGAGGGACATGTGGGAAGTAAATCTTGTATGAAAAGTTCACTGAAAATAGTAGAATTTGTAATAATGCGGTTCTATTTGGAACTCAAAAAATATTCCTTATCAAAGGCGAGGAATTTTCACAATTTCCGTGCCTTGGCTAAGCATTATTTTGTTTCATACATTATTTAAATTACTTTTTAATTGCCAGCGTAAATTCGTATTGTAAAGGAATTGCTCTTTATTTTAAAAGAAGAGCAGAGAAAAATGCTAAACGGGTTAGCCAGGGCATCTTGATGAGGATAAGCTTCTTTTGTCAAACATACTATTTTCAAAATCTCTAAGTTTAAGTGTTCGTTACGATTTATTTTCGAGGTACGTAGATGGATATTTAGGAAGCAATACGAACCTTGTGCATATCGAATCCGGACCACTGTGCGCCGCCGTTCCTAACTAGTAGTACAGCAATTGTGACAATCAAAGGATCGTGATCGTAACCTGAGAAGTAATGCCGCAAATCGGCCTTCGTATCGGAGCCAGTCCAACTCCTGTTTACCTCAGGGTTGAGAGAAACAACCGGTGTGTATAGGTAATCCCTGAAACGATAAACCCGAACTGAATGTAAGTGGCATAGCGAGCTTTACGCAACACCTTGCCGTGACAAAATGGATATTCCTTGCGCAATGTCTATTAATAAACTAGACCATAGACAGACGATAATAAACAACCGACGGTATTGCTTTGGACAGGAATAATCAATCTTGTCTTCGATTAGCGAACTTGCAACAATAATACTCGTTTTATTGATCGTGCCTCAAGCAGCTACAGTGGACGACTGTCTCACTAATCGAATTGAATCATTGCATTTTTAACATTCATTTTGAAGAGCTAACTTAAGGGTTCGTTGCATAGTATTTCAATTACGACGTACACCTTACTGCACAAAGTACTGTTTTTATTATATTGTGAAAAGTGTCTGAATATTAATACGAACTACCATGCGCAACCTAGTTGGAATACTCTTCCATATTTTATAACATAATCTTATTGTACGAAAATTGCTGGTCTTTTTACGTACAATAAGATCCCATAATAAAAAATATAGGTTTCCGTTTGAAAAAACAAAGTTGACCTTCAAATGACCTTGAAAACGCCACCCAAATAAAAAACTGATACTGCCCCCCTCTTTTCCCCTCGAAATCCTTGGACACGTGTTTTACACTTTTTTAATATCTTTCATACTTTTCGAGATATTCGGCGGGAAAGTTTTCAGATGAACACCCTGTATACTATGCACAATATACAGGGTGTCAAAAACTTTCTTTTATTGGATTTCTATTTTGCTTTTTGGGTTAAGTATTTATATATATATTTTTATATTACATATTGTTTATGTAAGACATATATTTACTAATTTTTTAGTGTAACTATGTTCACGTGGTTGAAAATCTGACAGAAAAAATCCCTAGTACGGAACAGACAGCCAGCATTGGACATGGACAGCATCCATTTTCCGACGCACTTTGCAGTCTAGCCATGTTTCTGAAATTGGTGCATAATTGTGATAAGAATAGAGATTTGTAAGATTATCGACAAAGAAGCAGTTGCACAAACAACAAACACAACCGATAAAGATCATAATCAGAACTGTGATGCATTATAAATTATACTTACTATTGATATTTGAATACATTGTGACTGATAAATGAAAATATGCTTATGGTCATACGATGACACATGTGATCATGTTGTGGACACATTAAAAATGAAGTGACGTATTATTATTTTTACCGAAATTGATTGAGAAAATAATTTTTGGTAAGTCTAAATTTCATTCGACGTTTAAAACATCGAACTCTCAAAATAATTTAAACATTATTTGACAAATTCTATTAATTTCTTTAACATTTATAAAGTATGTCTTCATTATTTTTGCAATGTAATGTCTTTTGATAAATGTAACGTGTAACCTAACGTGCCTGAACATAATATCGTTGAAATATGTTTGTTTATTGCTAAAAATAATATAATCCATCAATGTGATACTGGTATGAAGACTATTAATCGCATTACAGTATCGAGTAAGAAATTATTTGGACATTTTCCTGTAAATTTCCTGAAATGCAATACAAGTCAACAATAATTGTCATTAATACATACTTTAACGATGGCATCAACTTTTACAAATAAGAATTAATATTTTGAAATAACAGGTACTTCTGTTTCAGAGTCAAAGAATACAGAGATCAAGATCAAATTAATAAATGACCAACATGGAATCTAGTCAAGCAGGAAGCTCTTTTGTAAATGTACAAGGCTCGCCAAGTGAAGAATTTTCTATAGTCAGCGAAAAGGATTCATTTATATTAGAAAATGATACACCGACATACTCGAGTAACGAAACATTATCCTTTGTAGTGTTGCAATCTGCATTTGCATCATATATTGATATTGATCAAAAGAGCAAGTCTATCGTATGTGTCAATTAATTAGTTTATAATTAAGGAGTCTTCCTACTTGTTCTGCCAGAATTTCTCATCGTTGCACTTTTATTATTATAAATCTAGACTTTACATCTAAAAACCGGTCACTAATTTGGGTAAAATTTTGCAAAAGGCTTCATCTTACATAAAAACAATGTTTGCGAGAAGGATTTTCTGCGACTCGAAATTTAAGTCTAATAATTTTGCGAAAAATGGAATTATATTATACTGTATTTCATATGCTATACTGTATATTACATTGTATTATACTCTTTATTTCATATGCTGTACAGTACATTACTATATAGAAATTTAAGTCTCAAAATTTTGTGAAAATGATTTACCACTGTAATGTAGGAAGCCTCCTTGTACTTTTAAATTGTCAAATAATAAACACATTTAAGAAATTTGTTTTGCATGTAGGATTCCAGTTCTCTGATAGGATCATTGAATTCGAGCGAGGTACATGAAAAATTAAGTGAACTACTTCAAGAAAATGCGAAGCTGAGAGAAACATTGAAACAGAATAATATTGCTATGAAGCAACAGTTTAACACTCTAGCAAGTTGGAAAGAGAAAATGGCAAAGGTACAGGAAAATCATAAAAATAAATTTGCAGATACTATGGAATTAGTACATCTTCAAATGAAACATGCCATGGAAGACGCCAGCCCAAAATCGTCATGTGAAGTATGTTTTGTTACATTACGCTACTTCTGTCCCATATTATACTCCTCTGTTAATGTTTTGTTTTAAAAAATAAACATTCGTTTGTTAAATAGATGTCTATCGCAAGCGAAATGCAAAATCCAAAGAGCTTTTCTATTCTTGACATGTCACTTCAGGAGACAGAAGAATTATGTAATTCCAAACAGAAAGACGAAAAACTACCCCCAGATGTTAATGAACAACTTAGCGTACAGGAAAACAAATTAAGTATGACAAATAGTGACCAAAAAACGGAAACCGCTTCTACGAGGCAACCAACTACAGAAATGATAGGAGAGCAAGCAGCGACGTCAAAATCATACGTTTCGAATTATTTTGATCAGTCGATTACATCGAATACTCCTGAACACGTTGAAACTGTAAATACATGTCCAAATTGTGTAAAGTGTTCGTTAAAAGATGAAGAAATAGAAGCCTTAAAAGAAACAGTTGTTCAGCTTGAACATAGACTACAAAGTGTAAGTATTTGAATGCGTGTGTACGATATCGTTTAGCAAACTACTTAATAATGTACATATTTCAGGCCATCGACACTGAAGATAATATCCTACGTACTACTCTACTGAATCAACAGGCGCATGTGGAAAGCTTAGAAACGAAACTGAAGAAATGGGTAAGTGTAAATTCTTATACAAACATCGAATCAAACTTATTGATATTGTGTACCTTAAATTCATTTGTCGTCATAACTAACGCCACAGTGAATTTTATAGAATGCTAATTGTTAGAAAGCTAAAAAATCAATACTGATTCTTTAAAGCAGTGCTGGGCCTGTCCATTTATTTTTGTAATTTCTCTTTTTCATCGTATCAAACAAAGGCTACACTATGAAAACATTTCTTTAAATATTCTTTCGAAATTGATGTCTCTAAGAATAGATACAATAATATTGTCTTTGTAGGAAGAATACAAAATCTTGTCCGAAACGCAGTTAGCAGCTTATGAAGAAGATTTTCGGCTAGAAAGGCAACAGAAGGATCTACTTAAGCAAGAGAACAGTGAAATATATGAAACTCTAATGAAACATGAGGCCGATTTAGGGAGTTAGAAGAAGAAAGAAATTACTAAGTAATAATAATTAATTAGAGATGTAGATATAACAGTTTATATACCTGCTCATATATACATTTTTAATGTTTCTAGTAATTCTTCAAAGGGGATCTACATTCCCTACGAACATTTTTGTTCCCCGGATGTAATTGTAAAGTCCAAATTATGCAATCTTCGGGGTAGATATGAATTGTTGTTTATATGTAGACTGAAGCGACAGGTCGCGCAGTACTTCCTTTGTGTATAATAATTTAAATCATTCGCATAATTGAAAATGTTACCAAGTTAAGTTTTGACAAATAGTGTAAAAATCCTTATACAATAAATACTGTAAACAGATTAACAAATAAAATAATTACTTTAAGTAATAAAAAATGTCTACTAATATTTGTCGTACGAAATATACATACACTATTATAAGTTTCGTTTAATTAGGATGTTGTAAACAAGTCTGTACGATGCGACTTTTTTGACCTGGGAGGCTAAATTGAATGAATAAGTCATAAAACCTTTTTTTTTAAATTGTGCTTATTACTATGTACTACATACTCACATTCGTGTGCTCTTCTACTTGAAGAAAGTACGACATGACCCGATGACCCTGCATCTCTCTTTCGATTATCGAAATCCTCGATCTCGGCTACCAAGATGCTCTTTCGATCGATGAGTCTTTTCGCGCGGAATCTATAGCAGAAAGAACAAATTGATTAATGTCAGTAGACAAACAGTCGGTAACTAAATCAGATTTAATAATAAATAAATGATTCAATTTGAATAGGACATCAAAATTAATTTCAACGGAAATTAAATAAACTCGAATTCTATTGCACGACACGAACTCGAATACTCGAAATTGATCGTTGCGATACAAGAATGAATCCGAATTAATAGGAAATAAATAATTCAAATTGAATATTTATTAATTGTTCATTAATGGTATTAAGGAAGATGTTCAATATCGCAGTATAATTGGAAATATAATTTGTACTTACGCGCTCACGTCCTCTCCTGCTTCAAGAAAGTACGACACGACGTTGCATCTCGCTTTCGATTATCGAAAGCATCGAGTAGTATCGATCGATGAATTCATTTCCCGCGGAATCTGCAACAGGAAGAGCAAATTCATTAATTACAATTTACGAACAGTCAGAAACTGAATCGGAATCGGAATTAATAATAAATAAACGTCTGAGACAAAACTTATATTTTTTTTGCGTACACGATCTGAATATACAATGTATCAACGTGGTTGGCTGAAATTCAAACTGACGTTCCGAGCTCGAACCCGATTGGTTGAGAATATCACGAAACTTTGTACCGCCAGAGTGGCATCTCTCTATATCTATACGAATAATTGTGTGTTTCGGGCGCCTTTTCATTTACTGTCGTGTTCATCCAGATCTTCGCACCAATAAAATGTTACTTGTAGCAGAGGTCGCTTGTAATTGGTTCTTGAAATACGCCGGTATTTCCAATCATGTGTATTATAAACATGTGCTCGATGAGTAATAACGTATCATTTTAAAACAGTAGATTGCTGGCTGTACAATAATGTTTTAATTTGCTTCCATTGTTTATTAATGTAATTTGTGAATATGTCTACGTTCCGGCGTGAATATAAAAAGAAAACTTTGGGTTTCGGGGATCCAGCTGCATCTCGAGTTCTTCGCGCTGAAAAGCAAAACCAGGCACGTAAAACTTGTAGGAGTAAGACTTTTACTGTAAACAGAAAAATACAAAATACATCTCAGTTGTCTGGTTCAACGTCGAACAGAGGTTTGTAAAATGATTTGTTGTTTATTATTTGGTTGTGTGATATATACATTATATGATATGGAGTTTTGAATGGTTTTCGGAAATTTATGTTTGTAGTCGAAGGTATTTGAACAGCAATTTTAATCCTGTACTGATGACTCGTCCTTAGTAAAAGAATGTACTAGTTTCTTTTTGGATTATTATTAAAGCTTATTATTATTATTATATATTAATAAACTTTCTGTAGGTAAAATATTGTTCGATGCCGGAGTTTGAATTCACATAAACGTTTGATTATGAATACAATAAGTATATATTACGTTTATAACATATACAATGACATATTTTCATTTTAGAAACAGAGGAACCTCCTGTGCCAGAAAATCGTATGACCAGACTATTAAAGTGGAAAGAGAAACGCCAAATACAAAAACAGATAGAAAAAATGAAATCGAAAGATCCATTTGTAGTGCGAGCTGTTGATAAAAATATATTTTCTTTACCTGAGAATAATACAGTCGAGAAAATACCAACAAAACCAACGACAGAGATTCGCAAGAAAATTACAAAAGCAACCGAGAAAAGAATAATGCGTAAAGTACAGCTACAGAAAGTAGGAAAACCTTCAGCAGAAAGTCCAAAGCCTGCTTCAGAGAAGGAGTGCATTATATCAGAGTACAATAATCAGAATTGGAAGCCATCAGAACGATTAGATCAAGAACCATTGTTTGGTCGTGTACATTTATCGTTTGGTCAGCTTTTTAAAAAAGATATGAATAGCAGTAATGTAAAAACGCATAATAATGATAATTCATTGAAATCGGAACATGTCGATATAGATAACGAGCCGATTTTCTTTTCGCCGTATGTAGTCTCTAGTCGTGGGAAAAGTAATGCTAGAAATGAACAACGGATGAAACGTGGTCTCAGTCTTAACCACTCGTTAGATGACAATATTCCTACAAAGGATACTGTCATGAAAAACTTGAATATCTCAATTGAAGAGGAAGAACGGACAGCACAGTATTTCCAGTTTCTTCTAAGTAAAGAGGTAGATAGGCTAAACAAATTGTGTGACAAATGGACAGCTGTAAAAGAAGAACTGGATACCACGGAAGATGGCCAATACCAAATAAATCAGGCTGTCGGACAAACAAATTTGCTCATGACTAAAAAGTTTGAAAGATTTCGTAGATTAGTTGCTGATTGTGAAACTGGGAAAGGAGAAATGTTGGTTACGTGTAAAGATTTGCAAGGTTTTTGGGACATGATGTATATGGAAATAAAGAATTGTGATTCAAGGTTTGATAAGTTGGAACAATTAAAATCGCAAGGCTGGAAAGAGGAAGAGGTATACGACGCCAAGAAGATTCCAGTGAAGAAACGAGCTACTGTAAACACAAAAGTAGTACTTAAAAAGGCAAGTGCGGTCATGACTTTCATGAGAGAAAAAAGAAAAAAGATAATGGAAGAAGCAGTGAATAGTAATGACAAAAAACTTGACATCTTAAACATTGAAGGCAAAACCAGAAAATCAATTGGTCCTGTCAATCACAAACCTTCTCCTATTAATAATCACAATATGAGAAGAACAAATTTGTTGCAGAAAGTGCAGATATCAGCAGCGAAAAAGCTTCGTAGTCCTTTAACAATAATGAAAGTCAGTCAAATGTGTAAAACACCAGAGGTGAGGTTAGATAATACAATATTGTACATCAATTCTGACCAAACTCCAGGAAAAAGTATATTGAAACAACCAAAGAAGTCGAACGAGATAGAATCTTGTACGAAGTCGTCGCATAAAGTTAATTTTAATGATACCATAATTTTAAATGAAGTCCCTATGGATGAAGAGACACAAACAAAAATGGAATTAGCTGCAGCATTAGCAAGAATAGATAGTCTTGAATTTGATGATTGCACGGAAGATGTACCGGTGCATGCCGAAAAGAGACTTATCTTCGATGATAGTAGTTCTGATGAATGTGAAAACGTTTTTAATACGAGTACGCATTTTGAGGAAAAGCTGAGGATCGCTGAAACTAAAAACGTAACACCTGTAGAGATACAAAGTGCAACATCATTAAAACCATCTACGCTACGCGATAACTCAATTTCTCCATTGCCAAGTAGAAGATTGAGAAGACAAACAGCTTTAGATATAAGTGATACAATGATAAATATTGTATCGTCTAATGGAATTGTAAATGATGTAGATGTAAATGATACACGATCCTTGGACAGCGGAGAGGAAATGCATGGGTTCAATGAAAGTGTAAGAGTTCTAAGGAATAGAAGTATTACTTCGTCAAACATACCTACACCAAGGAGGAGAACTAAGCAAATGTCTGCAAACAAACAGGAAACGGTGTGTAAAGAAAATATTAATTCAAAAGCTGATTTAAGTAATGATATTTCTACCAGTTTAAATGGGAAAAGCAAGACGAGAAGGTCTGAAAGAAGCATTACATTTTCTGGTAAAGATGATTCTTAGTAGCATGTTAGTTATCTTATTTTTAGTAAATATCGGTTTTGATAAGTACATCTTATTGCAGAAGTAGTATGCAATACTCACAGAGAAAAGACAGCATTTCCTACAACCCCTCATGTTAGGAGAAGTAAAACACAATCTAGCGAAAAGAAAAGACGAACAACTTCCGCAAATTCTGAGTTAACTAATTCACCAGGTAAACTTAAACGTTCTTTTAATTGTTAACGTCAGCGTACAATTATTAATATTATTTTATTTCAGTTCCTGAACGCATCAGAAGGACACTAAACAGAAAAAGCTCTACTGCATTCTAATTGAATTTTCTAATTATAAAACATATTTAATTAAATATTTTCATTTATATAACTTTTATGCGCATTACAAAACTTAATGTCAATATCTACTTTTTTAAAGCAACGGACCACAGTGTTTTCGTTTTTAAAACTTTCGGACTCATTATTACTGAATCCAAAATTCAAATTCAAATTATATGAAAACATTAATGCGAGTATTTATATTTATTGACATTCAAGTCTTTAGTAGGACAGTTCTCGTCATTTCCACATTTTCCAATTAAAAATTTAATAGACAATGTTCTAAAAGATTATCCGATTCGATGAGCTTTGTGTTTTTTAGATTTTCTTATTGGATCTAATAGCACAGACGAGATATAGGAATAGACCTGACACCTAATGTATTTTGGTATCCGTCGGTATTGGTGCGCTAACGCCCCAGAATGACTCCCATTGTTCCATTATCATTCAGTGTCACCACCTCTATAGAAATAAAAAGAGGTATTATTATTATTTCTAGGGGCACAATATAGCCAGTTTAATCGCAAATTATGGATAAAATTTAAAGAAAATTATTTCTTTCACTGGTATGTTAAGGTGTCGGTACTACAGATTCCTGTGGACACCAAGTCCCATAAGGTGTCAGGTCTATTCCTATATCTCGTATGTGCTAATAGAAACAGCTGATGATTTAAACTGGCTACAAAAAGATTATAATTGTTGAAAGAAATTTGAAATTGGAAAAAATGTTCTGGAACGATCAGATTTTTATTAAAATTGACATATTTTGTTATGTGATATTTAATGATGGATAAGTGTCAACATTCAAGTGTTTTTTATAAGTAAGTTGATATATTTTTCAGTTTTTTATTTCTGTGTTTCTTGTTAAAAAAAGAGTGTGTGAAACTATTTTCCCAACCATCCTCTTTACATATTGTAAATGAAATTTTTAGAAGAATTCGTACAAAAGATGAGCAATAAAATATTTACCATACTTGATTGTACAGATTGCATTTCTCAAATAACACAAAATGATAGGACCTACATCGTATTTTCCCTTTCTAGTTGTAAATCTGCACACGAAGCGTTAATATTACATGTCGTGAGAATTCTCCATTACATAATGTTTGATATAAATAGTTCAGTTTGTTCAGTTGATAAAATGAGTTGTGGGAAAAAATGAAATGCGTCTGACGTGGAAACCGCTCTGAAACTGTTTCAAGAACAGTTTTCTATTTTCAAAAGATTGTGAGACTTAAATCGAAGTAGGAACGCCACCAGTAAATTTGTTAAATATTTATATAATTGTACAAAAAAGGGTTTCGGTCGTCCTCCTACGCTAACAAAAACGTGCAATTTTAAACTTAGCATCGAATTCGAAAATACAAGCTAGACAAATTTGTCGAAAATGTTGCCCCGACATGGTCGTACGCGATTGGGTCAGGATCGATCGCCTGATCCTGGGAGACGAACTGTTTTTATAATTATTTAGCAATAACAGGCGCTGACGAAGGCTTCGCGGTCTCACGCAATGGTAACGATTTTGATAAAGGTAAATTGTTAGCTTATATTATAAGCTATTATTAGCACCTCTTTGGATTTGTCTCAATACCTGCTGTTATTTTCTAGAGAAAAAAAAATAGTACTCTATTTAAGAAAAGTAGATTGATCTTCAGATCTCCTCCACCCACAAGGAAACAATTAATACTACATGATGTAGCCCGTCCTACCAAACAACTTTTGTACGAATACTTTTTTGATAACGACAACGCCTTCTGAGATATCCTGCTGTTCTCACTTAAATGGGACACCCTGTATAGTATAAGGGTGTTGATTTGAAATCTTTCCAGCCGAATATCTCGAAAAGTATGAAAGATATTAAAAAAGTGTAAAACACGTGTCCAAGGATTTCGAGGGGGAAAGAGGGGGCCAGTATAAGTTTTTTATTTGGGTGGCGTTTTCAAGGTCATTTGAAGGTCAACTTTGTTTTTTCAAATGGAAACCTATATCATTTATTATGGGATCTTATTGTACGTAAAAAGACCAGCAATTTTCGTAGGATACTTTTTTTTTATCCGCAGGCTACTTTAAATATTCTCCTATTTTAATGTAAATTTTATCATCTACAGTGGTTGTACAAATTATTCGTACACCTTTTAAAAACTAATAACTTTTTTATAATTGTATCAAACGACCTGATTTTTTATAATCAATTGGACGCATTGGTTTACGAAATGATATGCAAAAAAGATTTTCAAAAAATTAAAATTTACAAGGTTACATGCAAAAATAAAAAAAGGCATTTTTAAAAATTTTTTTATTTGGGCCCTTAATGAAAATTTAAAATATATGTTTTGTAGATCTATGTTAGTTCTACACATGCTGAAAATTTCATCGAAATCGGTTGACGCAGGAAAAAACGACACGCGTCGAAAGATGTTTCAACATTTTTAATCTCTTGTAGCTCGTGTGTATGTAAAATTTTCAGCATGTGTATAACTAACATAGATCTACAATATCTACAAAACATATATTTTAAATTTTCTTTAAGGGCCCTAATAAAAAAGTTTTAAAAAATGCCTTTTTTATTTTTGCATTTAACCTCGTAAATTATAATTTTTTGGAAAATCTTTTTTGCATATCATTTCATACACCAATGCTTCTATTGATTATAACAAATCTGGTAAAATTACAAAGAACTTATTGCGTTTTAAAGAGCGTTCGAATACTTTCGTTATCCACTGTGTATACAAACATTCTTTAAATTATAATTCACACACACACGCGCACACACTTTAAATTCATTCTTTAAATTCTACTTTATCGTCCATACAAACCACCTTTAAATTCTACTAGATACTACAAAACTTCTTGAATTGAAATTACAGCAAGAGAGAGAGAGAAATTTTCATAATAAAAAAGTAAAATCGATGTTTCCATCCCTTCAGATGAGGACAGCACCCTTAGCACCTTTCCGGCATTCCTGGTGCAGGGCGTGCAGTCGGTGGCGGACAGATGAACGCGAAGAAACTGACTAAAAACAGAGTCGGCGGCGTAGGGTCACACAAGCACAGCTTGGGTAAGAGTTGCGGCACGCAAGCACAGAGACCCGGTGCTGCGGAGCGCAACTTCGGAGCCGAGTGGGTGGGAGTCGCGCGGCCAGTGGAACAGAGTTAAGAGTAACTGAAAGAACGGACTCAGTCTGTCCGCGACCGTCCGTCAAGCAGACGTCTTCGGTTCTCTGTGTCCTCGAGGTCTCTCTCGTCGAAGGCACATGTCGTCGGCGGTGCATCAGTTACGGTTATTGGCATCTTGACCATATCCTCGATCGCAAACAGTGTCCGAACACCATCTCGTCATCATCGGTGAATATCATCCCCGTGACAAGTCCTCGTCATAGTTTGACAGTTCTATATACCGGTCATTTTCCGTGTATGATAGTGACTGACTGTGCGACCAGTGATAAAAACGTGCAAAAGATATGTGGTTGGCGAACCTACTCGCAGGCGTTATCAGCCTGATCCTTCTCGTCGGATCACCACCTTGGGCCACGGATGCCTTCAACGTCGAGACGAAACACACTACGGTTTACCAGTATGACCCCACTAACATGTTCGGGTTCGCGGTGTCAGTGTACAGGGACAAGCAGGGGCGAGGGTGGTGAGTACTTTTTAATCATTGTCATTTCGATCCACCAGGCTGACCTGTCAGCTCGTCTTTTAACACGTCCGCTGCCATCAGCCGTTTAACCCTTTGCACTCCGAATTATTTTGCAATTTTGAATTTTCATACCGCCCCACCAGCTCTACGGCTGTACGTAGTATGTATGTAGTGGGAAGAGGTTTGACTAATAGTGGGGACTAGACTGCGGATCTTTATGCAAAATGAAAATAGCAGACAAAAATTGTCTGCATCGATTGCAAGAAATAAAAACAAAATTTAACATTATTTCTTCCCTCTCAATTTTTAAAATTTAACATTATTTCTTCCCTTTCAATTTTTTTTAAATTTCTCAACAATTTTGAAGTTCATCTGCTCAATTTTACTACAAATGCATAAAGATCGGCAGTCTAAATAGTCTAATGGGAACCTTTGTTATAAATTGTCTTGACTAAAATACACCAGAATTACACTGGAACTACCTTTATGATAACTAGACAGATTTTATGCATTTATGACAAAAATGAGTAGGTGTCATCTAAAACAGTAAAACTTATAATACAAAACCTACCACTATCGGTCAAATGACCGGTTCCAGATTTTTTTATTTCACTGAATTATGTCATTGATTAAATAAATATATATTTATTAACGCAGATATTATAATATGAACTGCGCAAAGTTCAAATAAATTTAATCTTGTTATTTTTATAAGGCAACATGTACCAGCTACTTTTATAGCTCGGTAGGTTTAGTGTTAAACATATGAAGAAATAAAATAAATTTTTATTTCATTCCAGTTTGTTGTAAATCGGGTAGAAAATTTTTATTTTGCATAAAGATGCGCTGTCTAATGATAACCATAGGATTGAATTTATTCAGATTTTTTAGAGGTGTTATGATAAATAAATTGCTCAAGAAAGTATTTATTATAAATTCACGAATTGTGAAAGAAAAAATCTGGAATCATACATATACATAGAATATACATGTACTTACCTCTATTTACCAATGAGAGGAACGTCTAAGATTGTGTGTTGAAAATTCCTTGCAATTCGCGTATTGTATATTGCCACTTGTCGGCGCAGTATACGGTAGAATGTAAATCGGTTTTCGTAAACGGAGCAAGGCAGAAGCGGTACCTCGAAAATTCAGAGCCGAGATTCGCAAAGTTTATTGAAACATAAACGACAAGTAGTACTCCTACGAGTTTAGGACGACCACGCTCTCCTTTTAAGTCCTCGTCCCAGAAACACGCAGCGGGTAGCTTCTACCGTTCCATCGTGTTGGTTGGAACTCCAATAATGAAATATCGGCTTTCATTTATCCACGACGACTGCGAAACAGCGTAATTTCTTCTTTCGCAAACGCGTGCCGGTATTGAGATATTAGGTCCGACCTGTGCAATTACGCTCCTACTGGTTTTCAATTTGAACCGCGACGTGTTTATCATCCCACCGCGAAAAGTGGCGTCAGCGTCCATTTTCTCTCCGAGATTTACTTGTTCTCCGAGCATTTGTGCCCATAATTATGAAAGTGGTCTAAGTCAAAATTTAAAAAGAAATGAGTTTATCAGTTATTTTAAATCACGTTATTTTAAACTGAATTGATTCAATGTAATTTTTCGATATTGTCAAAAATGAACCATTAGATAGCGCTTTGTATCCCAACATTATATGGAATTCATTTAGTGTCGATATTATTTTCCTTTAAATTTTAAATATCACGAAACAAGAAATATATTACCACTTTCATAATTATCGGCACGTATTTAAATCTAAATTTTAATTCAACTTTCAATCATTATATTCAAATATAAATTCAAATTCAACTATCGGCAACCCAATTTAAATTGAGATTCAACTTTCAATTATTACATCTAAATCTAAATTCAAATTCAACTTTCAGTCATTATATTTAAATCTATATTCAAATTCAACTGTCAATCATTATAGAGGAAAAAGTTACCCTCTCTCTGCCAGTACCAGACACATGTACAGAGACGAAAAGCATCGTAGAGGGGGTAGGTAGAGTGTGAACACGAGTCTCAATCTGGCGGCTCTTATCGGTTGTTCGACAGTAGCTCGGTCAAACAGTAGGTGAAATAACAGGTGCCTGAACAAGCTTAGGGTGGTTCTCCATTAATGTCTCCTCGGGGACCAAGTGGGTTCTCCGGTTTCATTGCGCTTTCCTCGTAACCGCTCCACGACGACGGTAAACTTTCATCTGTGGACGATAAGCATGATCGAGCGCCGCGGCGCACTCCTGTAGGCCCGTGGCTACCCTAATCAGAGATGGCATAATAACAGTCCTTTATTTCGGCCTCTTCAGCATTGCACGAAGAATTAGGTTCCTTCACTGGATAGGTTATCTTACAAGGAGAGGTCACAGTGGTGGAGTCGTCAATTTTAATGAAAATTTTCTGGCGAATCTAGAGCAAAAATAAACAGCCCCATGTCCGAGTGTTTTAGAAAATACTCATTGTTTATGAAGATAACGAGTATCATCAAGAACGCTCGGACACGAGTCTGCTTATTTTTGCCATAGATTCACCAGAAAAGGTTTCATTAAAATCGACGACCCCATCACTGTGACCTCTCCTTGTAAGATGACCTGTCCAGTGAGGGAACATAATTCTTCGTGCAATGTTTTTAACAATGGCCCAGTCTTCTTATAGAAATAAGAAAATAAAAGTTTCATTGAAATCGGCGACCACTGCGACCTCTCCTTGTTATCAATCCTTGTGAAACGTTGGAGAAATGATTGTGAAAAGGAAACGGTTCACAGCCGAAAGCGTGAAAAATGGGAACACCGTGGTCACTGTTTTTCGCACAGTCGAGTTTGGCGCCATCGTCCACAATATCGAGAGGAGAGGAGAGAGGTGTTTCGTTTCCCTTGCGAGAGCAGCGTCTCGTGAGTCACGCGGGCCACGAATAAACGTTTCTGCTCCAGCTCCTCCGGCGACGACGGATATAAATAATGCCGACAGAACGAGGAAACACGGGTAATGGCATCGGTTACGTCGGCTCGTCCGCGGAAAAGTCTGCGCGAAAGGTCGACGGGGTCCGGCCGAGTAATTTATTCGAGACAACGAAGGCTGAGGCTGGCACGAGCGGCCTGACAGAGCCGCGATTTTTCGTTCCCGCGATCTACCGATCCAGAGATCGATCTGTTCGAAAGAACGACGCGCCGCCTGACAAGATACACAGGGCGCCGACTCAATGGCGGATTCACGGTTAACAGTTTTTTTTTCAAGAAATTAACGATTTACATTTTACGACGTTCTTTGCTTAAAATACTATTTCATATGTCTACCCTTCTGTGTAGGGGTAACCTGCGGGTGAAAAGACCAAACTTTATCTTTATGCAAAATAAAAATCTTCTAAATACCTGAATTGCAACAAACTGGAGTGAATAATATAACACTATTTTTAAATTGTTCTAATGTTTTTACCGTATCAAAAGGCACCTATTCATTTTTGTCATAAATGCATAAAATCCGCTGTCTAGTTATTACCAAAGATATTTAAATGAAATAAGTGCGAAAATGAAGCTAAAAACTAGCTTTATTTGCGACATTTGTTTAAAATTTTAGATTTATTATTAAGGGTTGAAAAAGTAATTTATTCTTCGGGGGTGGTTTTCGCAAGCATCGAACTAAGTGACCACGTTAAAAAAATCAGGTATAATAATCCATCACGTAATTATGATTCATGAAAGTTTCAAGCTGATTAAATGGGTGGAGCATTGTTAATTTGAAAAAGTCATGGTGAAACTGCAGAACAGCAGGACGCAAATGGCGTCTCACCAAATTTAGAAAAGTACAGGGTTCATCGGAGGCCGTGTTTGTTTTAAGACATTATAACATTGAAGATTCCCTGAAATTTCGTTTACCAGAATTTTCAAATCCCATCTGGCCCGCATACTTGATACGTAAGGACAATTTACATCTCCCGGCATCTGTTTACCAGACGTGGTCCACGTTTCTCAGACAATATTCCAGGCGTTCAGGTAATTTCTCACAGGTTTATGGTCGTAGTGTTCGACCCGGGTGCAGATTTTGGCAGTTTTACGGTCCCGTTGCCCTTCCTCCTACGTCGGTAATAGTTAGCGTTCCCGAAAAGGCAGAGACATCATCCTCAGATAGATAAATAACCTAAAAATTAGCTAAGAAGTTACATTACGACTTCATTAGATAAGAAGAGCTATTAGTTAAGAAGAACTTAATTAGCTAAGAAGTTACATTACGGCTTCACTTTGTGGTGCAATGTGAAGACATAAATTATATCAAAATGATATATTTTCGAGGGATGCAAATCACCACTAACAATTGCTGTACCATTACTCAAAATATTGTATACATCATTAAGTATGCTGATATCTAACCAATTACTAAACATTTAGGTATTGTATAAGGTGTTATAACAATTTCGTATCCATAAAATGAAAGAACTCATATACAATGGAATTATTCTAGGTCGAAAGAAATTTTTAATTTTCGAGTTCAAATAGCTCCGACTGAAAAGGGTTAAATATGATACAAAAATTTTTTTATACATTACTGTTTAGACAGCGGATTTTATGCTTTTATGACAAAAATGAGTAGGTGTAATTTAAAACATTAAAGACATTAGACGAATTTAAAAAGACATATTATTTTCGACTTATGAAACATGTTGACCCTAATACGTTGCTCAGGGTGAAAATTCACTCATTTACTGTTTTTGCAAACAAAAAATGACTGGTCTCTCTTTATGTGTGTTGTGTGATGTGTTTCTCTAAAATGTGACGTCATAAATGAAACATAATTTGTTAGTTTAACGTGTACAGCTAAAAAGGGTAAGATATTATCATAGAATCTTTTATGCAACTATTTCCGAGGAGCGTATGAGGGTTAAGAAAGAAAATAAATTTGTGTTTCACTCCAGTTGGTTGCAAATCAGGTAGAAAATTTTGATTTTGCATAAAGATTCGCTGTCTACACATTACCTAGTAAGCTAATCCTTCTAAGGTGTTAATAAGTCTCGAGTCGTTCGGTTTAGAAAAATTATTCGAGTGTGTCCACTTAATTTTGTCGACTATGAACATGAACAGAATTTTTTTCAGGAATGAAAGACAACTGTTTACTTCGATACAAAATGCGATCGCTCGGTGTGGAATGACCTGCATCCGACGTAAAAATCGCGAGTGCCCGCCGGTTTTCTCAAGTTTGTTCGTTTCGGCTAGTTGCATCGATTCTTCGTACATTGTTTGCCGAAAGACAATGGCCGCGCGCACGATACAGAGAGGAAAATAAAGAATGAAGCGTGCTCGTGTTCGGAATATCCAAAGCCGCAGGAAGTCCGGATTACATCGTTCGTTACGAGAAACTTCGTAGGCGCTTATATTTAGGCCAGCCTGTAGAAGCTTTACGAGCGAACGTCCTCGTTAATCTAACGCGGGGCGAACGCATCCGATCGCCATCACGGGGTATCGCCGTCCTTTTCTCACATTAATTCTCGAAATAGACTCTAACAGCGATATACAGAATCGAAAATCGTACCTACGAACCGAATCTTCGCGATTTATGTACCGTCATCGGATACGGCGCGTTTCCCTTCTGACAGACTTTCTTAATCCCGTATCGTATAGCTTTTAAAAAAAAGTCTCCCACATAGTGATCTGATATTCACCGAGCGCCGGTTGTTCTACAACCATTTTAACCTGCTTATATTGGCAGCTGGCTAGCTTTTCTTCTGTCAAAAACAACATGTGTTGTCAGCTTTCATTTTAAACCGTACGTTATTTTTAACACTAAACCTACCGAGCACTAAAAGCGATTAAAATGTTTCGGCTTGATAAAGAAATTTATCGAATCAATTTCCATGCAAGCAACTTCATAATTTCAACAATTGTCAAATGGAAAATATGAAACCAGTGATTTGACCGGCAGTGGTAGGTTTAGTGTTAATTCGTGCCAGGTACATCTGGTCCAAAAGCATATCTTCACTTGCAAACGTAAGCTTTATGGCTGAAATAGATAAATTCTTTGAATATTACAAAGTAAACATTGCAAAGAGTTAAGAACTAAATTTTTTCCAAAATTGACTGTCGATCGTGGTTCAATTTAATTCTCAAACTATAAATATCTCGGTTTCCTAAACAGTACATAAAGAGAGCAGGGGAATTGACTCGAATTGAGGGGAAACGGTTTCTCCCTCCCTCTGCCAGTACCGGATTAGTCACGTGACACGGGAAGGGTAGAGTGGGAGACAAGTCTTAATCTGGCGACTCTGGTGACCGGAATGAATGTATAGTAAATTATTTTAATGAAGGAATGACTCCTGAAATGCTTCATCTTGATATTAGATGATTGCACAAGTTCGTGCCCGATTTGAAAATAAAATTCAATGGTTAAATTTTAAAAATTGGTTAAAGATTTGGTTAAAGATTGCTTAAATTAAAATTAAAAAATGGTTAAATTTTCTATAATTAGAATTACAACATGTAAATTTTCTCTGTATTTTCTAATTCTGACCAGTCGCAACTTTTCCAAAATTTGTTCACATCATGTAGTAAACTATTTGTTCTAACTTCTCAAAAAGACCCAAGCGGTATGATCCAATATCAGAAAGGTTATCGTCCTTTTAAAATTGTCCAAACATAACTGTGACTCACTGTACGTGTACAACATAGTGGATTTACTAAAATGTACATTTTCTTCCGACATCATATAAAAACACAATGACCAGTCTACAGACGAGATCTCTCCAGTTTTGTGATTCAAAGTGATCGATCCAATCGCCAACGAGCTAACAAGAAAACCGGAAGCGTATGGTTCCATTCACAGAGGGAATCAGATCACAAAGCCAAACGGAGAGCATCTCTGTGGAACCACTCAGCATCTTCTCGTTTTGTTCGCTTCCGTGACGAAAAAAAGACGACCTCTCCCAACGTGTTCGGAATCGTTTTCTATTCATAGATGCATAAGACGCAAGTCGAAGAAGATGTTCGTGGGGGTCGGAATTAGGCGTTCTGGACGCGAGTATTCCGGACCTAGCTCAACACCGGTGCTGTTACACGTGTGCGAACGAGCAGCCGGTAAGACCATTCGAGTTTGGCCCAGATACGAGGGAGATTAGGCGTCCGGAGAGAGTCGCGCACCTAACCCTAGACCGATACGTCCGTCGGATTAGATCGCATCTTCATGGGACCGGGGGCTGTAGCTTAATGCATAAGACGACGACGGGAGGTCCTATTCCGATTCCGTATTCCACGAAGGACCGTCCGGATTGGCGGAGGACGGAAGAGCCAAGGTGAGGAAGACACTTCATTGAGGAAGACCGCAGGAGCAATGGTGAAATGGTAGATCGAAGCCAGAGATTAACTGGCTGAGTATTAATCAGAGCGAACCGAGCTGGGAGGCAAGAGTTCGCTGCCATGACGCCCACGTAACGGAGCGACGATGACCTAACATCCTGCATCACGGTAAACCTCGTGCTGCTCCCGATCTGTCGAACGTGTTTGCTCGAACGATTATGCATAGACGCGTTTATCGATGGAAAAACGAACATGAGCGGACGAGAGCGAGAGTGAAGACTCTATCCGGGACGTTCCACAGTGCGCTGCCTATGCCACGAAAAACTGACTCGCTTCCCGGTGCCAATGAACCTTGCCGGACGCCGGGGAAACTTGCCAATGTCGCGTTGCTGATGGGGTATTCTGGTTTTGGACTTTAAAGGTTCAATTTTATCGGACTATTCTTCTAACTGCTGTCACTCGCGGTCAGGACACTTTTAGCACTAAATCTACCACGAGACGACAAATGACCCGTTTTAGATTTGGTATTTGAAGAAAAAGAAAGAAGAAGATCATAACTAGGCAGGATTGTGGGCAGTTAAATAAAAATTCATTTCATCCCTCGATACACTTTATTTTACTTTCGAAAGATCCGGACAATATTAGATTTTTTTCATTTTTTACGGTTTCACTTTTTTTTTAAGACAGGTTGGGACCTGTGTTTTACCCTGGGGTTTATGGTTAAAAGCTTCCCAGAGCAGTGTTGCTGTCCACGCTTTTGAGCGTATAGTAATTTTATCTTGAAGGTTAGAGTTAGTTATCTTGATTGTTATTTAACAAGAAAATTTTCAAATAATTTATTGAGGCTTTTGAGCTATATTATTAGCTTCATCTTGGGGGTAGTTCTTCTAATTTTCTACGATTTTATATTTTACTCGGACAATTTCTTCACGAATCCACAAGAATCCGCAGCTCTTCCACAGTGTCTCGACTTGGCAGAGCACTAGCAAGTGTGGGATTTGCAAGCTGCGACAAGGTCTTATCACGTGGTGGCAGGCCAAGATAAGGAGCACATGTTTCGCGGAATTCTGAGTGAAAAGTTTCCGTCATAATAGAAATTTAGCAGACAAAGGGAAACTAGTTTAGCTTCTGTTGTCGGCCGTCGGCGTACTGTATCTGAAATAGTAATTAATTCGACCGGCAAACAAGAGAAAGGGAGGAGCCTTATCTCATCTTCGCCGGTCGTTCCGATGCTCATTATGGATTCTATCTTCCTGTCGACTGAGACTGTCTTCGTCTTCGCTTGGTCGTGAAGCAATTTTTATATTTAGCGGCGAGGTTCGACTCACCGGTTTCGGTGCGAGTAATCGAATCCGGGAAAAGGAACAATTCATCGTGCAAAGAATCGTGTCACACCTTGACCGGTGTTTGCGCTGATTTCATTCCCTCCGATCGTACATTGAAACAGTCAAATGGATTTCGAAATGATAAATTGAAAATGAAAATATGGGTTTTAAAAGTATAGATTGAAAACATACTGCGAAAAATATAGAACGATATGTTCATTATAATTATTTCCAACGCTGCATCGTTTTATGTGGAACCATACCTAAAGTCGGACCATAAAGTCTCCATATACACTTTCAAATTCACGTTTTTCAAGAATTTATAAGAATTAGGACAATTAGATTTTGATAGAAAGAGGTGAGATTGGAAATCTGCAAACTATAATAATACGCAATAACACAAATCAACGTGTAAAACGTGTAAGTCGAAGTGTAAAACAAAATACAATAATTATTAACTCCGACGAAGAAAACGGAGGCGCCATGCGCGAATGTTAAAAACAATTTCATGAATTCCATCAAGTTTACTAAATGACGCATAGAGAAAATTTTTAAAAAATTGCAGATTGATAGCAAAAAAAATAATAATTTTACAACATTTGTATGTATTCGAGTCCCCGGTGGATGATTTGAGAAAAGTCTCCGAGTGCAAAAGGTTAAACGTTGATTCTTGTTTCTCAAAATACATATTAATGAAGGCGTAGACTAAATATCATTTGAATAGAATAATGTTATTTTCAGCTCTACGCTGTTTTATAGAGAATAAACGCGATGGTCTGAGGAAATAGATGCAAACAGTAGATTTGAGAAAGGCCTTCGATTGCAAAGATTTACGAAACCGTTAAAAAATGGGTTTAACACTGAAAATGAGTCCGGCTGACTCACAATTTGGTCGAGTCCTCTTGCGCGAACGTCACGCTGAAAAATATACGGCCGCCGCGGTGTAACAACCTGTTCGTCACGTTTAAAATTACCTTTTGTTGGTCCCCCGCCTGCGCTGTTCACTTTCGATCGAGATTGTAGTGGTGTATCTTTCTGCCGAGTATTATTGTCGGGTTTTATTTCGGGGCGAGCGAAAATTTCGGTGGACTGGTTAACCTTTTCGCTGCCGAGTTACTAAATGAGCAACAAGGTACTCTGTACCGAATTAATTCGACAAGGATCGCCGGTATGGACCCCCAACTTTTTCTGGCTTGTAGTCCAATTAACAAACTCTTATTTGTTCAGTGTTTCTGGTAAATCAACTCAATTCCCGAGTGTAGTTGCACCTACAATTTGATTTTTTTTGTAACTGAGTCATTGGAGCATCGCCACCGACATTCCCACGGTCATGTCCTTCATAAAAATCTCTCGTACTGTAAGTGTAGCCTTCGTTGTTTCGCGTTCGTTGGAAACAGGTGCTTACAGAGCGTGTCGCTCGAAGAGGAAGCGAGGATTCAATTTCCTTGTTTCCGGTCGGCGAAACGAAACAAAAGCTAGGGTGGATCGTTGCCTATCTGTTGTTCACTTTCCGCTTTTAAGTAATTTGTGCGCAAAACACACACGGCGTTTGCTTTTTTATCTCCTTTGCATTCACCACTTGCGCGGTACCCCTTGCAATAAACGACATTGTACGAAATAAATACTGCATGAACAGCTGTGTCTTGATTGATATGATAGTATGATCACTAGACTGTGGATCGTTATGTGAAATAAAAATTTGATACGTCGGTTGCAACAAACAGAAGTTAACACTTCAATTTTTTATTTCATAATTATTGAAATTACAATCTACATGTATATATAGATGCGGAATTTATAATTAATGAAATAATGAATAAATGAGATTATCTCCAGAACTATTCGTTACTGAAAAAATTGAAAAATTTTCCAGTGCCACTATTTTGTTTGCCATATAACTAGCCAGCGGATGTTTATGCAAAATAAAAATTTTCCACCTGAATTGCAACAAGTGGGAGTGACATAGAAATTTATTTTCTCCCTTAATATGTTCAATAGGTTGAAAATAATATAAAAGTATTTTTAAATTCGTCTGTCTTTAACCTGTCCGCTACCACCGTCACAGATATGTGACATTCATAATCTGACAGTTCACTTAAAAACAGTAAAATTAATTTTATGCACTTGATTGTTAATCTGTGACTTTCTTCTGCTAAACTGTTTTAATAATTCAAAATTGGGTACGTTGCATTTAATAAAACTTTCGAACAAGGAAGGTGAGCAACGAAACAAATGCTGGTAGCGAACGTGTTAATGTTTCCAATTACACCTACTAATTTTTGTAATAAGTGCAAAAAATCCGCAGTCTACATATAATTAATGCAAAAAAAAACAGTATCAATAGTGTTAAAGTCTAAAATAAAAGTGGAAGACAACGAAGGGATATTTCGTGCAATTGTGTTGGAGAGAGGAGCGCGAGGGTGACAAAATGGCGCGCGCCGCACGGAAGTGACGTGACAAACGTATCGTATTTTCGATCGGTGGTTCGATTCGCCCATTAAAATCAGTCAAGCCGAGTACGGCGGAGGCTCGTGTCTCATCTCAATTTCTCGAGGAAATTTATTCCGACGTGCAGCGGAAGGTCCTGCTCGGTCACGGGGCAGTAAAACCGTGATATACGGTGATCGGGACGGGTAACTACTGTCCGAACAACAGTGTAAACGAAGATTTAAACGGTAGCCGAAGAGGATCGTCAGTGGTCGTGATCCTTCAGCCGAGTTAAGGACGATAGTCCTCCGAAGTTGTAAGACAGCGCGTTATTCATCGGTTTTTATTCGAGTCGGTCGAGTCTTGTGCCCCTTCTCGTTTCCAAGCCGCCCACCTCCGCATACCTGGCGCACCTTCCGATCGATTATCGATTCGCGTCGAAGCTGGCATTGATACTGATGGATCCTGACGATGCAGATTGGCTCCTTCCTGTTCCTTTTTGCCGGCTTCCACGCTAACGATCCCACGGCCCGTGTCCCGTTGACGCGGCTCTAATTAGCTTGAAAGTAACCAAATGGGATTACGGGCCTGGTCTACTCTCTCTCCCTTGATTCATAATGATATCGAGATATTGATGAACTGTCAGCGAGCGTGCCCGTGTCCATTCTCTCCCGGAGAACCGTACACGAAGTTCTCCCGAGAGATTTATCGAAACGACGCGGAGTTTGCGACCTGTTGGACGCGTCGTAAATATGTGGTCGGTGATTAGTAGACTGCGGATTTTATGCATTTATGACAAAAAAGGGTACACGTACAATTTAAAGCAGCGGACGTGTTAAAAATATTTAAGGACGTCGATGCATTACTTTCAGCCAGAGTTAATCAAGATTGATTGATTGGTGTGTACGATTAAAAGAAGTAATCATTGAAAAATCGTCAACAAAAACTTAGTTTACATCTTTCCCGATTGACGATTACAATTGAAAAGAATGTAATTGTTAACCGCAATTCACGACTAAAGTAGGGGTTTAATTGTTAATTGCGATTCACGATTGAAGTAGAAATTTATTCGTCAATCGTTGATTAAATTTTTGCCCAGCTCTGCTTTCAGCTTAATAGGATAATTAAGAGAATACAATTTTTATTTGGCTCCTGTGTCCTGCTATCAATGCGAACATTTTCTATTTTGCATGAAGATCCGCAGTCTAGTGATTAGATCATTTTTCTAGTGTTGCACCACACGATTTTGATTTTTTGACGAGTTAGAGCAATCAGTTTACTACGTGGTATGAAAAAGAAATTTTTGAAGAATTGCAGTTGGTCTGAATTGCAGAGAAAATACTAACAGTCGCTTCTTACGAATTAGTAACAATGTAGGAGATCACTTTGCACTAGAAACACGTGTGGTAAACCATATATAATTAACCACAACTTAAATTAACCACAAATAATGATTAAAATACAATTTTAGTCATTAATCCTTGTATCAGGGTTCGTACAGTATTTCCATCAATTTCCTAGTGTTTATGAACTTTTTGTATCCAAGGTCACGCGAAGGTCATAGTAAAAATTACTGGTGCAGTCGCGAGTATAATGTATTGGTCACTATGATTGTTGCAAGTGCCGGTAGCGAACGTGTGAATTATAAAAAGGTACCCAAATAAAGACCGGTAGCTAATTATCGGGGATGCAATTCGGTTTTGGGTAACGATGATCAGGAGCGAAATAAAAGGGGGATGGGTAAAATAAAAGGTGGAGGAAGGTGAGTGTAAACTTCCCCAGGAAAAGGGAATAAGAGGAGAGAAAGAGGCGGAGGATCGAGATAATGGGGATCGCGTGAGGCACGTGCCCGAAGCTCCGGCTGTGTCATTATCCAGAGGAGAGCCGACAGCCCGAGGCCTATTACCTTTACCTGGGCCCCATGCAAACACGTGTGCAAATGCTCTTCCACACGTGCGCAACACGCCTGTGCACGGCTGCGGGGCCAGGTGATGAAGGTTCGGTGCTCAAATAAAAACAGAACTTTCGCAAATGAGTTACTGCCTCGCTACTGTCTCCGCAGACCTTTTATGCTCGCACTGTGTGTTCCCCGAAATTCGTAGCTGCTTCGCCACCATTTATTATTCTTCACCTGTTCTCTATATTTTCTGGTTAGGTTATTCATTTTTGTGCGAGTTCACCATTTTACGCTGCTCCTCGAAATTTGTTTTTTTTAATTTTTCCTTTTTGTTCATAGTTTTATGTCGCATCAACTGCTAGGCTATTGTTTTTGCTCCATCATCATTTATTATTTTTCAGCTGTTTTCTATATTTTCTTGTTATATTATTCATTTTTACGCGAGTTCAAGATTTCATAGAAAATTGTCCAGTAGCTTTACAATGTTCCTCGATATTCATTGTTGCTCCGTCACCATTTATTATTTTTCAGCTGTTCTCTATATTTTCTGGTTAGATTCATTTTTATGCAAGTTCAAGATTTCATAGAAAATTTTCCTGTAGCTTTACAATGTTCCTCGAAATTCGTAGTTGCTATGTCATAATTTATTACCGGTTCCCTGTTCATTATACTTCCTTACTGTATAAAGCTTTATAATAATAACATGATCGCATTCATCTTGATTTCGTGAAATTTCCATTACACTAATTGCTTCATCAATTGCAACAAGAGTTTTATTTTGGAGTAAGAATTCAGGTTCGGATTAATCGAATAATCGGCCGCCCGCAAGATCATTGGATCTCGATGGCGGTCCTATCGAAAATATCAATAACTCCAGAATCGGCAGGATCAGACCAATTACCAGTCGTTTTGTTCCGGACAAATTGATTAGCATTAATTGCACACGAGGTTCTAAGATGGTCGGCGCGGCGGCGGCGCGCTTCTAAATCACTTAAAGAGCCGCATAAATCGCTCTCTCGCGTTGTCAATGCTTAATGACTTTCACGTACGAGCTATTACGTCAGTCGCGTCACTAGGAAACGAGCTGAGCTACAGTACGTGACGGCAAAAATCTCGCGAACACACATTACCTATCGTTTGTTTAGACACGTTTAGCCGGGGAGCGCGTCTCGAGGAATAATTATTACAGAGCGTCAGCCGACGTCGATTAATTACAGGAATTGACCGAGTCCGGCTGTTTCCAGGTTTAATGAATGGCGATAGTTAACGAAGCAATTTAGCAAATGGGAAGGTATAGGTGAGAAGTCTCGTATTAAGGATTATAAATGATTCGAGATCGTGCGCTCGGGTTGTTAGGTATGTTGCTCGGCGAGTGGCTCTCTTTCTTTATGCACGTTTTGGTGTTGATGTTTCTGACAGTTTTAATGGAAAGTCAATAATAGTTGGCACTGTTAATTTATTATAATTGCACTGCACACTTTATGCGTTCGTAGCGGCCATGATTTTCTGATACTCGGTACTGTTAAATGCTAATGAACCTTAATGGGACTTCTATTTCTTGGGGAATGCAACTTTCAATTTATTAGTCGCGCCAAAGTGTCTCTATAAACGTCTGCAGTGTAATTATGTTTGTACGTTGATATTAAAAATTAAACATTTCTTCTATGATTTTTTATATTTGATGGACATGGAATTGATGTAGTACCTCATACAATACTTAAATGTTTTGTAATTGATTAGGTTCCAACATATCTAATAATGCAAACAATATTTTAAATAATGGTACAGCAAGTTTTAGTGGCGCCTCAGAATCACCACTCGAATGCTAAGAGTTCAAATGAGAATGTTAATTTAAAGCTGTTCGTTCTAAATTACCATAGAAAATTTAATATTGAAGAAAAGTAGTTTTTATATTATACAAATCGTAAACGAAATATTATTGTGGAGTGGGCTATTAAAAATTTAATGGAATAATACAGTTCATAGATTATAGACAAATGTGATCAGAAAATAGTATGGTGCAGTGTGTTATTCCTAATTTCTGGAATGGAACGAAATAGCACAGTTGTGAAATACGATTTTCGTTTTTCATTTTCTCGGATGCAACATCTGTGAAAACTCCGGTTCCCAAAAAGACCATTTGGTGTCAGACGAGTCACTGGGGGAATTTCCGTGTCCATCTTTCCACTTCCGGCCATCCAACTGTTCCTCGGCTTCTCCGAAAGTCAGTTGCTCTGTCCACCATATGGCAACGTTCACTTACCGTCGCCCCGGCGAAATTGCATTGTTGCCCTTGAGACTTCGACACGTGTTTCTTCCGTCAAGGGAAAGATCCTGATTCGTTGACGTTGATTGTATTGTGCCTGTCCGGGATGGTAGTATTGCCAACATTTGATAGTATGCCAAGGAATACCTGGTAAAAATTGCATGGGACAGAAAACATGAAGCCATTCATCTTTTACGAGGGAAAATAATATCACAATTTTAAACTAAACAGAGGAAAGATAGTGTAGGACAAAATAGGTTGGACTAAATTAATTTTGTACGGACTTTGCAAAGTAGTGTGAATAAATAACGAAAAATTGAAGGAACGAATAATATCTGCTTGTTCAAGTTTTTATATTATTTCTTTGATTATTTTAATGGGTTATTGAACTTGCTCATAACTTTAATATTATGTTTAAGGGTATGGTAAAGTTTCAGTCAAAGTATATTCATAATTAATTAAAATGGGTAAGTTATATTCGAAATTTTGAAGACATTAAAAGAATATTAAAAAATTGCTACCAATCTGCAAATGTGCATTATAATCGAAGTCGACCAATTGGGGTGTTTCCCCTGTGGGTGCAGGCTAAGTGCCGCAAATGAGAAGATCGTGACCCGAAGGTCGGGAAAAGCGTTTTATGGGCGTATGCGGCAAGATTTATAGTTCCTCCTGAAGTCGTTTTCTTGTTGCATCGATCACTCGACCGGTCGAAGAAGTTATTTTCATGTGTGCTCAGCTGAGTTCGCTCTGTTTTCATTGGTGTCGTAGTTTCGGAGAAACTTGTCACAATTTTTCACAGAGAAAAATTAGAGAAGGGTTGAGAAAAGAGAAGAAAAACTACATATATTATTAAATATGAAATATTATTGAATATTAAATGTTAAATATTATTGAATACTGTATTATTAAAAAATATTTCAAATATTCATGGCCCCTCGGTAATTAATCTTCATCTTCGTTGCTATTTGTTTACCACACTCGCCCCGAAAGAATCCGCTCGCTGCGACCAGATACGTTGCAATCGTTTCTCCGAAATCAATAATAAAACGATAGAGAGCTTATTTGTTTAATTGGTCGAGCAGCCGATAAGCTAGATAAATGAGACCATAAAAGATGTCATACAGGAGCAACTGCAATTGCATTGTTCATACCGCGAATGGAAATGGGTCGTCGTTTCATCGTGACCCCAGATGGAACGTTGTTGATTAATTTGCTCTTTCATTAATGCGATTAAAATCAGCCAATTAAGTTGCTTGTCGAGACCCAGTTCCTTCCGTGATTGATCTCGGTGCATGCGACTGCAGTCCAGTTCCATGCTCGTGCATATTACGGTCATTTATTTATTGAACGACTAATCGAGCCCGTCTCGGGATTTATTTCCTTTTTCCCCAACGTTCTCTGATCTTTATTAAAACGTTAATAGCTGTGGTGCATAGCTCTATTAGTTGACGAATCCATAATTGTTATTTCGATGCAATAGAGCTGCATTTAAATATTTACTCTCGAATTTCAGTACAGTGAAAAATACGTATTAAGTGTAAATGGACATAATTATAATGCAATTATGCACTCGTGTAGTTCATGAAATAATATTGACAAGCTCTGCTAAACACAAATTAATCCATAGTATTATTTGGATGCAATAAAATCGTATATATTCAGATATTAATTACTCTCTGAATATAATATTCAATATCTAACAATGATTATATGAAAAAGAAATATTTCGATGGCAATTTTAAGTACATTGAAAAATGAAACTACATATAAGTGATAAGCATGATTCACGAAATAATCTTAATACGCTTTACAAAACCGCAAATCGTCTGTCTTCCTGCGATGAGTCAATAGACCTAAGTCAGGAAGGTCTAACAAGCTATTGTAAGCCTATTTTGAGTTTAAAATCCCGTTTTCCATTCAAAATCAGTGAAGGAATTAATTGGTCGTCCATAATCTACGAACAAGATTCGTTGTCTTTTAAGCCTTCACGAGAAGAAGTAGCAAAGTCTTTGACACGCAGATAGCGTTTGTTAACAATGAAGTTGACGTAAACAAGTAAACGCAGCTGTTCGATAAGGATGGCGCGACAAGGAACGAACGAATTCGCGCGGTTTCGAGCACGACCAACGCAAAGATCGTTCGTTTTACAAGTTATACCAAGACTGGCGCCCACATGGACGCTCTCCTGACCATTTTCGGCGATTCGTTTGGGTCTATCTAGGAAAGCATTTCGGTCATGCAAGCTGGTCGCGAGCGAAAGCCGTTTCGCGCCCACGTGTCTTTCCTTGAATTTCAAAGTTTGGTAGAACACGTTGCCTCGATGACAACTTGTTTCTCCAAGGTGTTACTCGAGTATGCAATTTTTCAGCGAACAAGCCTTAGAAAAATTATCAGACTAAAATGGTTAGTCTAAAATGATCGGATTGAAATGATTAGACTAGAATGATGAGGCTAGTAGGCTCATTAATATCGTGATGTTGTTTTCTAATGTAACAAAGTCGTTAAGGGATGGAATCAACTTTTAATGTTATTCCTGTTTTCCACAATGAATGCAGAACACTTTTATTTTGCGTAGAGGTCTGCAGTCTAGTGATGAGACTAAAATGATCAGGACGAAAATGATTAAAATTACATAGCAATTACAAAGCAATATAGTTTTTTAAACAAATGTATTTATTTACAAAATGGTAAAAATATATATTTTGTAATTTTTCTTAGACAATTTAAAACCTGCTAGAAATTTTAAAAGCACGTTGGTTATTCGTGAAGCGAATGATATTATTGTAGTAAATGACACGCAACGTTCGTCGTCGAAACGAGACAACGAAAGCTAATTTCACAGTCCGATAGTCCTCGTCTTCGCTTGCGCGAGCATTGTCGGTGGATTCGTGAACGTCGCGAGGAATCTCGTGTGCACATAATTCTTTTCGTTTGTAAATATTTTAATAAACTGTACATACAATAAGTGTACTTCATAGCATTGCTTTGAAAATGTATTATTTTTACTTTTATTCGTTTATATGATTGCTACAAGAAATATTGCATTAAATGAAAAACAAGTTGCAGATTCGATGCACGTATTTCATCTGAAAGATTGAGAATGCATCTCAATGATTGTGTCAAGTAATATTACATCAATTGAAAAGACAGATTCCATATTAGGTCTCGCGTAGTCTAAAAATAAATTCGGTATTGCAATAAAACAGTTATGCTCGTTGATATACATACTCATGGTTTAGACTCGACCTTACGTTACCGCCAGATGCAAATTATGCTCGAAGAATATTCAATTGAGTCTGTAATTGTTCGTGACCGACATAGACTCTCGAAGACTTTACGATCTTGGAAAGGAAAACAGCTTCTCGTTTTTAACACTGAATACATTTACAACTACTGAACTTTAGGATTTGCAAAGGTAGTTACGATAGAGCTAATTATAATTAGGAAGGAGCAAAGGTAAAAATTACACAAATCAAATTCCATGTTAATTTTCAATTTTTAATCAATAGTTTGCAAAAAATTTTTATGTTTATAAAGCAATAAAACGTGTCCGATTCTATAGTTAATTAAATGATTACAAAAGGCTTCAAGATTTCTGAAAATTTCTGTAAATATTTATTGAACTTGTGGGCTTAATAAACATTTTAGTTTATTGCAAAATGGGGTATACTTGTCCGGTAATTTATTATTCATGTGTATTCAATTGAAGAAACAAAGGACAAAGTTCGACGATAAATCTGAACAACAAAATTTTTACGCAATACTGAAATACTTAAATGTTTAACAACTGGTAGAAGAAAGTATTGTGTATTAATTTGGAGAACTTAAACTCGCTTGCCTCGTCCTCCGTCAAAGAAAATATTAAAATTCTGTCTTGCTCGAAGATATTTCCTGTCGATACGATCAAAAAATTACCCCGCACCCGGAAATGGTTCCTTTGTCGGCAGCTGATTAGAATACAATCCGCGCCCGTCGATGCACCGCGATAATATTAGTATTGCATTCACAATTCCGATGCGAGAGTTAATGGCTGACCATTTAATGGATCTTGTCTTCAATTTGGCTGGCTTCGAAAATTGGTAATTAATTAAATATCTCACAAATTTTCATGTTACTTCAACTACGTATTTTTCACAATAAATTATAAGCTAATTAGAAAGACTGTTTAGAGGAAACATTTCTTGTGGAAATAAATAGTTGGAACTAATTGAAAGAATATTACATCTATTGTATGGATTTAATGAATCTATTGAAGGATTTATAAGATAAAAATAAAGAAGAAATCTCACGATTGTTTAAGAAAATCTTTTATATTGGTCCGAGTTCCAAGTTCGAAGTGGGTAAATAAGTTTCTTCCTTTTTCCCCAATTTTTACCGTGAAAGTACATTGTTTATATGTATATTGTGGATGCTATGCTGTAAAAACAACCGTAATAGAAGAAAAGGCGACATTTCCAACCATAAATTCTACCAGAGAAGATATAACTCGGCCCAGTTAATAGACACACCCGGTACATAAATCTCTATGGAGATTTTCTGAATAAAAAAAAAGCAAATTCTAGCCTGTCAAGGTGATGGTCGGTGACATCAATGAGGATCATACAAAACATTGTGTGCGCGAGACGTCACGAATATCATGGGTGAATAGTGGGAAACTACCCTTGGATTGGTCGGAACGGTATTTTCCCGTGGCAGTCATAAATTATGCTACCTGCGTGTCACGTACTCTCGTACACACGGTTTCGCTTGGAGCGATCAAAGCTTTTGCGCACAGTGAAAGCCGATCGGTGTGTTGGTGAGGAGGTGCTCCTTATAAAGTAGCGGAGCCGCGACGTCGATACACCTCCGTGCGCCTTGCGTCATCGACAGATCGCGCGTCGAGACGCACAGCGCCGCGCAGCGCAACGCGTTGCGTGACCCTTAAATTTCTGTGCCACCAGCGAGATCATTCGCTCGGTTTTTCTCAAGGTGAACGGAAATATGTAAACAGCGAATCAGCAGTGGCGAGATCGGAGACGGTCGCCCATCTTTTACACGGGTACACCGTCTGTGACAAAATAATATTTATATTATTCAATTCTGATTTATTTTCACGTTGCCATTAGAAATTTCAGAATATGTTTAGTTACTTTACAACTCACATCGAATTGTATTTTTCCAACTTTTTTTTTTATTTATTTTACGTCGCTTTTTTAACTGCTGTGGTTATTTCGCGACGGGACCTACAGTTTTTATAAACTGCAGTCCAATAATTACATTTAATTATGTTTACTTGTACTTATCTTGTTTATACAATTTTTAAATTAAGAACAAACCCTTTCTGTGTTAAAAACCTGTTTCATAAGAGGCTGTCAACTCATGTAAAACTTAGATATAACTCTTAATTTATGTGAGAAAGTATGCGTTTACCCATTTTTCAAATCGTGACGTCGAATGAATCATTTCTTACACGTCGATTTAGAAAGTGCGTGGATACGAAGAGAATTTTTTCCACAGGTTCGTGCCTTAGTAGAAACAAGAATTTATTTCGCCGTACATTTATTACAGTACCGTACTGTATAAACAGGAGATAAAACAGTATCTTACTGCATTCCTGTGACATTTCAAGCCGTGAATAAATCAATACGAAGGAACACGATTATAAAACATTTGAAACGAAACGATAGCGTGGACAATAATTCGCTGCTTATCTTTGTTGCGAACAATTCGTTCGTTCATGAGCTAAAAATATTACTCGAGATTATTAAATGTTCCACAACGTAAAAGGAAACACGAGAAAAAACAATTTTCATTCTATTAGCTGATAGTACAGAGGAAATGGATTTAATGTTTAAACATTAACAATAACAGTCTCGGCAAGCGAGGGTGTCGAATTACAAAATAATATTACACGTGAACAATATTAAAAAATATTTTTATACTGTCTTAATAGATTTGATTAAAACATTTATTTATTTAGAAATGCTTGAAAAATCGGATGGTTTATTTAGGAACTACAATATTGTTATCTATCTGTAGCTTAGATTATTCATTATTTTTCAATTAATTTTTAATTGAATTCTTTCTTTCACTTTAGCTCCGCGTGTAACGTATCAATTGGAGTTTCGTTGAACGTAATGTGGATACCATCGATGAAACGAAATTTCGAAATAATTCGGCGGTGTTGGTTTAGCGGAATTTTGTTACCCGGCAATAATGTATCCGACTTGCATGTGCATATCGTGTGGAAGGCATATTCTACCTGGTTTTAAATTTCCTAGCACGCAGAGGCTCATTACCATATGCACGTTCACGGAGAAGATCTCGAGTTCGCTGAACTCTATACCTTAATCGGAGATTTTACTCCAAAAATCTCTTGGAAGCTTGTTTTCCTCTGCGTTTGATCTTTCCACCGATAAATTATTGTAACACACGGTAGTTCGAAACAGCTTGGGACAGTAGACGACTCCGTACACACCGTGTTCCGAAGTTTCATAATTTATCTGTTATTTGTTCAATTTTTTGCCGAAGTTGAAGCTTATTTAAATATTGCATAAGAATTCTATTCTCCGATGCGAAATAAAGATTTTCTGCATCGATTGTAAAAAATAGAAGCTAAATTGAATGTTATTTCTTCCTTTAATGATTTTAATAGAGGAGAAATTTTGTATTGACATTGTCAATTTTTTAAATTTTTCAACAATTTTGATCATCTCAATTTTGCTATAAATGCATAAAGATCCGCAGTCTACTCATCATCAAGAAATAATAATTTTTCTTGCTTTGACTTTGCTTAAAATTTTTGTAAAAATTGAGACATATTCCTAAGTTCTAAACATCTTAAGATACTTTGAGACAAAATAAACAAATTAGAAATTAAAGAATTCACTACAAAAAAGTTCCATACAACATGACGAGTCAAATATCTACAAATTTTTTCCACAGGCATACATTTTAGAAATTAGGCAAAGCAACTAAAAGATGAATTGATTTCACAGAAATGAATTTTTACAAGATTATTAAACCATTGCAAGTATGTAGAGTCAATGAACCTCAACGTTTCTACCATTTCCATCGCCATAAGATATTTTCTAATCCGCAGAATAAATTCTCTGGTTGTTGTAAAAAACAATTCATAAAAGTCCACAGTCTAGCGACAAGAGAAGATCGTTACTTTCATTGACTGATTCACAGTGCTCCTTAAATCACGAAGAATGTGTGTGTACCTTGTACGTGTGAACGACTGCTTTCTTGTGTGTAGACGACAATTGGACGTATCGCATTCAGCGATCCGACAAGAGAAGAAAACTCAAGTTTGATTTTCAGTACGGTGTACATTAAAATGAACTGCACGGACGTGGATGAGATTCGATACAAGCGGGAACGCGTGTGATTTTACGTGACTTGTCGGGTTGTATGTAATACTTTCCGTGGATGTATACCGGGTACTTCCCTCTGTAGGGTCTTAAAGTATTACGTGATTTCCGGCTTGAAATACCGTGGCTGCATTACAATCGTGATTCTTTAGCCGCATGCACCCCTGGCTATATGTTACCGGACACCTGACCATCCGAAAGAAAATATTAATTGCCCGTACAGCTCTGCTTGACTATATCCAAGGCGAACGAAATTATGAATAGGATTTTATGCATTTATGGGAAATAACAGTAGATCAAATTCTAAAAACCATTTAGAGAATATTATAGTACTATTATTTTTAACTTATCAAAAGTATTGGTTAATGCAGACAATATTTATTTTGCATAAAAATTCGCAGTCTGATTGCGATTGAATATTTAAACATTTAATTTATTTGAAATTAAAATTAGATTAAAATCGCATCAATTGAAAGATATTGAATTTTTAAAGAAAAGCCCAGCTGTATATTGATTGTTTGAAAATCTCTAAAGAGAAAATAAATTTTCTTTAATCTTCAGTTTCTCGGAATTGACTTGAACAATTTTTATTTTACGATAAAGATCTGCAGTCTACTTATGATATAATATATGATTGCGATTAATGATTGTGTTATTTTTACTGTATCCACTATATTCGGACATTCGAAACAATAAAAATTCTTCGCATGCTGTGGTAGGAACCCGATAAGATAATTCCCGCGTACGATTTATTTATCGTTTCATTTTCGCCACATTTCATTTCGACTGCAAATCTCAAGGCCGTTCGGCTATACTAACAGCTGTGTCTCCAACCTACACGCAACATATCTTTGGTTCTATTTGATTAACACTCCCGGGGATTTCTAACCTCCATTGTTTCACCGAACGCCTACGTGCTTCATTGAAATCTTCTAGCAACCTGTAGATCATGATTGACTGAAGATTCAAACAATATTCGCTATTGTTCTGTACGCTGAACAAATAAGGTGTTTGGTATTGGTGGAGCTATGGTTGGAACAAAACGAGCTCGTTCATTATTCAAGGTTGAGCGAGATATTCGCTGAGATCTCAACAATTCAACAATTGGATTTCCTAGGAATTAGATTACGGATTCTGTGCATTTATAATTGGATTTTGCAGGAACAATTATTGGATTGTCGACTTTATACATTTATGAGAAAATTGACCGTGCGGAATGTTCATACAGTTAGCAACATTAGAAGTATGTAAAAATATATTATTTTCAATTCATTGAAATGATCGAGAGAAGAAACAAGTTTTTGTTTAATTCTCGTGTCTTATTATTAGTGCAATTGTTTCTTGGAATAATTTAAAGGAAATCATACTACATATTCTCAATTCATCGAAATGATTGAGGGAAGAAAATGAGTCACAATTTGGTATGCTTTCAAGTTAACAAATTACTATTTTGCATAATGATCTGTAGTTTAGCAACTACATATATATTTTTTCATTAGATTTAATAGTAAATTGGATTTGTATTATACACTGTCTGTTTGTATTATACATACTACTATCATGAGTTCAACCCCGTCCATAAATATCCCTTGAAGGGGCTAATGCCTATAAGTACAGTGTGCTAGCTTGGATGAGGAGCTATTTGATCTTGAACACACCCGAATTTCAGGTCGTTATGGCACTTTCACACGTCACGTCTATGGCTTCCACGTGAAGAGCGCAATCGATACAAATGTATCGATTTGAATGCATTAATACAGAACAATATGGTTGCCATGAAATTCTCAGAAGCACTCGTCCTCCTCCAAGGGATAAAGCAGTTTCTATAAAAATGTGTACAGGAATACAATAATTAGATTGCGGATCTTTATACAAAATAAAAATTATTTGCACCAACTGCAACAAACAAGAGCCAATTAAACATTTCTTTTTTGTCTTAATAATATTCACAAGCTACAAGTAATATTGATTGTTAGTTTTAAATTTTGTAAATCTGTCTACTGCTTTAAATTGCAGCCACTCGTTTTTGTCAAAAATGCATAAAATCCGGAGTCTAATATCTTCGCTGCATAAATGCATAATCTTCCCGTGTTTCGATAAAAGCCTCGCGGTGTCGCAGAAATGACTTTAGTCCGCCAGAAAATTGCTCGGAAGCTGTTAATCAGCATCGAGCAGCGTCTGAATGGGTCGATAAATAAATCCGTCAGGCTATCACAGAAATCGCGGCGCGACTACCGCAGAGAAACCCTGCCCTTTTGCGACGTCCGACCGGGTGCGTTCCTCGTAAAAGTTGTTGTCGCGTATCACTCGGAAAAATCGCACGCTGTTAATCCGTCCCGCATGAATTAGAGAGCTTGTCGCCGCGCGTAATTCAAGTTTCATCGGGCCAATAGGCATACGCGGCGGCCCTTTATTCCGCGGCACGCGAGGCCGTCGTATTGACTTATATCGCGACGCGACGCTCGACAGACGCGCATTCGTAACCCCGTATTTGGCAAAATCGGACGGCTCCATTCGCGGCCGGTTGCTCAATGCAACGGGCCTCTCGTCCGTCCCGTTTCCACCTGGAATCTTCAGCTTTGATCTCTGAAAACGCGCCGGATCCGCGCACGTACGCGACAAATTTATACGCGGAGTGTCCCTTGATGCGTGGGAAGCGTTGCGAGACTGAATTCCTGGTTCGTGTACGCTAAACGCGCCTTTGGGAATATGTATCTTGCCCCCGGCATCAGGGAAAACCCTTTCGTGGACCTGCAATTGATGCAGGGGCTCGGCGAGTCCATTTTTTTAGCGAATCTCTTGGGAATTTTTCGGAAGGTGTTCTTGTGGAATAGGTATTTTAGCATCTGTTAGGAACTTCTTTAAAAGATGTTATTGTGGAGCAGATATTTTAGCACCTGTCTATGGACACTTTACTGTACGTGAGCAATTGTTTCGTAATTTATATAAATTTATGGGTCGTGGCTGAAGACTTTTCAATGGATCCTTCAGTAGCAACAACAATTTCAATCCTAAAGAAACTAGTCACTCCCAGTAACGTCATCTAATAATTTTTTTAGTGAAATTAACCCTTAGGAACCTCTTTGAAAGGTGTTCTTATGGAGCAGATATTTTAGCATCTGTATATGCTGGCTAATTGGATCCTCTTGAAAAATCTGTTAAGTTAACACGGCGAGGGTTCATAGGTAATTTTGCGTGACCAATTGACGTGTCGATAGTTAACCTTCTATTGAAGAAGATGTTATGATAACTGTTTTTGAATCTTCATAAGGAGAACCGGTTCGTGCTCCGGTGATTTCAATGCTTCATAGGAGACGTCAAACGATGTCTGCTGTTTATTTGATTTATTTCATAAACGATTAGAATTATCTTTCTTCTGTGTCTATTATAATTCATTCTTACTATTTACAATTTCTATATATGCGAATATTTCGACAAAGCAAACAAACGCTTAATAAATGCTTACAGAATCTAGTATACTAGTATAATTTCATTAAATCTGAAGTAGAAATATCTTATTATACAAAAATAAGAATATAAACCACATTTTTATTTTTAATTTCGTTAAAAAATATTACCTTTTTATTTATCATGAAGATGAAATACTATCGCTATTCTAACGTCTGTCTAACTTCACGTCCAATGAACGATTAAAATATCGTTAATATAAAAACAAAATTTGCTGACTCAAAACTTTCAGGTTCTGGTTACTTTGTCTTTATCAAATTTTCTCGTAATTCAAAAATTGCGCTCGAGTATTTCAGCGACAGAAATAGCTTACTCGAACGGTAAGAGAAGCAGAAGTAGGAATGTTATTTAAAATACACCGAATTAGTGCAGTCTAATGGTCGCCCTCGACTCGAATAGGCGGCTCGAGTCTCCATTAAATTTCGCGAGTCAGCCGTGCTCGCGAGCTAATTTAGAAGACGCTAAATCGCAGCACCTGCACTCTGGTTGATGCAGCTGCAGCCTTTCATTAGCACATAGGAAGGTCGTAGCATCCAATAAATCCAAAACAGTCGAACATAACTGACAAGCTACCCTGTACGGTCTGCAAATACTGCGAAACACGGATTCGAAATATTTTTTTGCAATTTCACTGGAGGATATGCGAATCGCCGAGCAATCCTCGAGTGTTCCCGCGGCTTGATAGGTGTCCGACTGAACGATGCAGCTGTGTGTTGTAACCGATATCACGTTCTGTGAACGTCATGCATATTTACATTATTTAAAGAATTCCAGTGTGCAATCCATTGCCTGGATACATTCGAAACAAGCACGATCCCTTTCGTTCCTTTTTAGTGAATTCCAAGTGCGATGCTTACATTGCAAATTGCATTTAACAATGTAATCTTTTATTTATTCATGTTCATTGTATTGCAGAATTTTTTGATAATTTAATTTCGATTTTTACAAACCTATTTCCGGGCTTAATTTTTGTTTGCCTTCGAACATATTCATTTTCCTTTAATGTAAATGCTTCGTAGCAAACGTTCAGCGAAAATGTTCAAAAGTTGTCGTTTTAGTGTTCTGTAACAATATAAAAACTGCAATCTATTTATCACAAAATTTTTAGTTTCTATCACTTCAGTTTTTTGTACAAAAATGCGAATTCATTATAGGGACGTTATTTAAAGCTTGTCAGAGTACAATATTTTAACAAAATATTAATGTGATAAACGCTGAAATGTTAAGAAATTTGAATGGTTCTAGAAAATAGTTGATGAATTACTGTGATTGTTTATGGCTTACGCGTGGACGATGTGTTTGAGGAATGCGATAGGCGTCTTTCCGCAGAACCAAAAAAAGAGTTACTTCAGTTTTCTATCCAATTGTACTGTGGCTTGACGCAACACCAATTGCCATAACCAGCGACTGTGTACCAACATGGAACCCGAATCGAACGTCTTAAAGAGTAGTTGCTTTCAAACCTGTCATTTTTATTGTCAGCCGTCCGGATCCAGTCGCAATCGAATAAAAAGGGAAACTAAATTGTTCTTCAAACTGGACCGGCATTGTAAATCAACGAGTTTCAACTTTCCCTCGACACCGGGTTACCTGTCCTCACGTAACCTGTTTCGTGCGACAGTTCATCTTTCCTGCTTGCTGTCACCACTAATTTGCCAGTCGGAATTAAATAATTAGAATATTACAGAAGAAATTCAATCACGAAGGATTCTTTCGTCAGAAAGATTAACAAAATTAAGGTCGAGAATATTCAGCATGAGATCCTTACTCAAGAGTCCTACAAAGAATGAAGAGGGGACAAAAATTGGGAAGAGAATAACTCTTGAAATGTGCAACATAGAACATAGAGTGATTAAAATATTATGAGAATATTGTATTCATATTTCAGGATGAGGTTCTTAATTCCAACTCCAGCAAAGAATGTAGATCAGGGGTGGCCAATCTTTTGCCTACCATGCGTAAAATTTTTTCACATACGAGTTCAGGTGCGCCATACAACTCGAGCACCTTTTCCACCTTCTTACGTTCGTTGTTGCGGTTGGAAAATAGGAATGGGGGTAGGATCTGCTTCGGTTAGGCGAGGAAAAGGGATAACTCAATCGCGCAACTAAATTAAATTAACTTGCGCCAGTTGAAAAGACACACGTTCATTGGAGCACTAATCTACAATAGTGAGAAATGATCTTTTGGACGAGAGGGCGATCCTAGAATTGTAAACTGTCAAAAAATTGCGACGAATTGATGAGTAAGAAGGCTGTATAAATTCAACTGAGCTCTCAGGCGTTGAAAATATAAAGATGGATTCAGTTATGGCGCCTACTTCAAAAGAATAAGTATAGGCGCAAGGATCTAGTGCGCCACTTGTAATCATCCAATGCGCCATGTTTGGCGCATGCGCCGCAGGTTGGCCACCCATGATGTAGATAATAATTAGACTACGGATCTTTATGCATTTATACTGGAATTGATAAGATGAAATTCAAAATTGTTGAAACAATTGTAAGTTTCAAAATTGAAGGATGTCAATATATGATTTCTCCTCTATTAAAATAATTACTTAAGGGAAGAAATCACATTCAATTTAGTTTCTATTCCAATCGAAGCAGACAATCTTTATTTTGCAGAAAGATCTGCAGTTTAATAATAATAATATTGCTCAATACAGACAAGTCATTAAAGTTTAAAACAATTAAGGTTGAGAACAATGCATGCATACCTTAGGCCGAGGTTCTTAGAAGTCCTCCGAAGAATGCGGACGAAGACAACAAGCGAAAAAAATGGCATAGACAACGAAAAACAAATTTCGAAAGAGCCTGGCGAGCAGGAGAAAGAGGGTGACGATGCCGACGGGAAAGAGAAGGATTTCTAGGTGTTCGTATTCGTGGTATCCTGCGGGACCGGTTCGCCCCTGCACTCCCGTTCTGGTGCATGCGTCACATATCGGTGACTGTAGTTCGTCGCGATTGCGAAAAAAGACGGAAAAGAAAAGAAAAATAGAGTGGGCGAGCTTAAGTCCTCGTCAGGCACGACCCACGTTTGCTATTAACGCGCGCACGGCGCGGCGCGTCCGCGAATCGGTCGGACAGACCGCGGCCGTAAATGTATCGAATTTCGGCTACGAACAGCCTCGTGTTGTGCATCGCCGACGAAAATGAATCTCGTTATTCGCTTCTCCATTGTCGATTCTTGCCGTTCGAAAATAACTGCGATATTGTGCGGCGCCGATCAACGTTCGCCTGCTATTCCGAGAGCTGATCGCTGGACCGCGGAAGCTTGTGCAATTTCCAATTCCGAAATGCGAAGCGAAGACATTTATTTCTGTCATTCTCGTGCATTCAACGCGGAATTTTTCAATGGATCATTTTTAACGAACTCGACATATTTTACGTTGGTCTCGTAAAGTCAATCATGCTATTGACCCTGCAACGTGGACGCTTTTGGCGATTTTGTGGCAGCCACTGCTGGATTCATCCAAATTCTATTTTTTTTACTTAGTCATTCTTCACGATTTTCAAACTATGTTCTTTTAGATTTAATCGTTTATAACTTATGCATCGAAGGCTTATAAAAATTTTCAAACGATTCGGAAAAATGATTAGAATATTGATTTTATGCTTTCGCGACAAAAATTAGTCGATTGAATTTGAAATGATATAATGCTCTAAATAATTGTTGAAAGGAGAAAGATATTTCCATCTTGAACCTTGTATAATATTGTAAAATGGTTCCCGAGGTGTTCGTCTACCCATTTCTGCCCTAAATGCATCAAATTGCACGTTCTGCAACGACTGTGTTCACGCATGATCGAGCAAAAAAGTGTTTCATTAGCAGGCTTTTATCGTTTGATTGCTCGAATGAAAATTACAAGTTAGAAAATGGTTATTGTTGGTTAGCCGTGCATTGGCTGGGAATACGACACCTCTGGAAATCGCGATTGCAGTTCCTTCTCGTTAATTAGCTCATCCGTGCAATTTACCGGTCTCGTTCATTGTTATTAAAGCGGCAACTCGCGATTCCGGCGACTCGCTGCGCAGACTTACGGATCGCTTACATAACTCGCATAATCATTGCTCTCGTAGTGTTCCAGGCGGTTTACGCACGGTTCTAGACACGCGTGTGCGACTCTTACCTACACGCTACTCGTCGGCTGCAGCCTAGAAGCTGGTGAGCTAGCTAGAGTATGCCAAGGTTGCTGCGCAAACGATTCCATTTTTACATTTCGACGAATTGAGTTTTCCACAAAGGACTCTCAGTCCCCTCCGAGCTCATTCAAGTTCATTCCGCGTTCTGACACTGTCATCGTTGAACGCGATTGGCGGACGTTTGTTGTTCCATGCATGTGTGTGCAACGTTTTTCACGCAGTAGTACAGCGTGACTCTTATTAATAGTCGAACACTCTTAAAAAGACAATTCTTTTAATATTAGACCCCAGAACGATTTGAATTTTTGAACAATGTTTTGAGAAAATTGCAGAAAAAATACTAAAAGTTGAATTTTACAACTTTTTTATGCAGGTTTATATTGAAAATTTATTAAGAAAATATTTTGGTTGACTATATCCATAGTCGAGTATGCCTAATCACTGCAATTTTATAGTTTTATAGTTCGAACTGTTAAAAAATAAACTTTTAAAATTGCACAATTGCCTTGCATTATATTAGAGAATTTTCTAATTTCATTTCGGCCCTAACAAGCTAATTTTTATCTCTGCATCAACTTTTCAATATTTTTCTTTGTTTGTTACATGAATATTTTTGTTTACTTTCAAATAGTTCAATTAAACTAATCAATCGAACGCTGAGTTTTTTGGAAAAAGGACATGCACATAAGATATTATTTTTATTCGAAAGAAACTGTCGCCATTGTTCGAAGTTAATTGAATTAATTGATTGTTTCTAATTGAAGCGAAGAATGGTCCATTGTCTATGTGACTTAAGTCCCATTATTTCCAACGATGGTAACGAAGACTATGGATTTTATGCATTCGTGACAAAAATGATTAAATGAAATATGAAACAGTAAAAACTTTGAGGAATTTAAAAAGAATGTTGCACTATTGAACTTATTAAAGAAAGAAATACATTTTTCTACTCAATTTCTAATTCTTGCTATTGAGACAATTTTTATTTTGCATTAAAATCCGCAGTCCATTCTTTATAATTTTGAATATTTGACTTTGCACTACACCTCTTCAAACATTCTCAGCGTCGCCCATTCTAATTCAGATGCGAGTACGAGTGTTATTACACAGATGCCATTGTCATTGAAGTATTCGTTGAGGAAAAAGCTTTCATTCATAAAGTTCAAGGTAAACGAGAAGGTAAACGCAAGGTCGAGGTTTAGAAATCCCATGGTACTTGGCCGGTCGTTTACATATCTGTTTGTTAATAGATCTAATCATCTATGAAAAATAGAACCGTACGGTTTTCTCTGTCCTTCCGTTTTGTCACGATGTGTACATCTAATTTGAATATAGGCAGTATGAACTAATCACACTGTAGGCTTCGCATGATTTCAAGGTACAACCAGTAGAGCTCACTCTTGTATGATGATTATATGATCGATTGCCTCACCTAGCAATTCTGTTATGGACTGAACACACCTACGCGTTAGTATTATTAGTGAAGTTACCTTAATTTATCGAAAGAACATAGCAAATAGTTTCGAACACAATTTTTATCATATGCATTTCTATGAAACAACTCATTCAAGAATTTCTCATGGCAATTATAATTTCAAGCTTGTCAAATCCATAAGATGGATTTTGACAAATTAAATAATTATTAGCGAGTTTGTTTCAATTATCTGTTAAAATAATTCATTTGAAGTGAACTCTTGTTAAAGGATTCTAAAGAATCTATTATAGTTCTCCCCCACTTGTGTGTGAATATGTTAAAAATATAAAATGATACAATGCTTTCGTTTAAGAAACAAAGCAAACGATAAATCTTCAATCAATGCGCACAATGGACAATTTCCAAGACGGTGGTCGTTGAAATAATTGAGCGTGTTTAGCTCTCATTAGGCTACCGGTATTCTTAGATTCTTAATTAAGCGGTGGTCTAACTAACGATGTAGATAACGTAATTACGGATAAGGTTTACTAACTGCACGCTGACTGACAGACCTACGCGCGTACCTCAGTCCAGAGTTAGGCAAAAATTTTATTTAAATAAAAATTTTGCCCAACTCTGCTCCAGTTTTCATATTAACAGTTTTTGATAGTACTTATAAACAGATATTTTAAAAATATCTTGAGTTAGAACTCAATTAGGCAAATAAGTGGATAGCCAAGGTTTATGCTGAATTACATTTCAATAAACATGTTTCTGTAATTGTGGGCATTATAAAACATAAAACCGATACTTAAACGAAGAAATCTTTCTAGAAAATAGGTGAAAGAAATTTACGAATATTTAAAAAATTTATATCAATCTGAAGAAATGTTTCAGAGCTGAGAAAAGAACGTACGTATGGAACCCGCAGCTATTACTTTTGTAAACAAGCAGGTGACAGTATAACTATCGTCAACAATTCGATATCCTCGCGTTCTGTGCATCAACGAGCTTGTAAAAAATTGCGGTGGCAACTGTGTTACCTGGTTTAATAACTCGTCGGTTGATCGGATCAGTTACTGTGTCTTGCGCCACTGTTCAAAATAGCTCGTGACCACTGACCTCGATCTCGGAAATACGTTCGCATCATCGTCTTTCCTTAACGATCCGATAATGAATATCGAACGATGACCTGGTGACACCAGATCGGTTATGCAATTCGCTACTTTCGCGAATCTTCCGTATTAGTCACCTCTATTTTCCATCTTCGATTTTCCAATTGCGAAAACAATGTGTGTGTGCTTCGCTGTTTTTGTACAACGTGTGTCATCCCAACGTTTCCTTTTTCAGGGCGATCGTGGGTGCACCGACGGCCGAAACCGAACAAAAGGACGTTCGTAGAGGAGGCCGGGTATACAAATGCGACATTGCTGCTGACAATACCTGCTGGCCCATCCCCTACGACACGAAAGGTGAGAATTTGTATCGATATTTGAAGAAGAACTATTTCGATATTTTTCTTTTATTTTTATTCCAGTGATATTTGGATTCATTATATTAAACGGTTTGTTGAATGCTTTAGAAACGAACATTTTAGATAATGTTGGTAATTGAGATAACAATTGAAAAGTTTCTTGAACTATAATCATACTTCAATGTACAAGATGTTATAATTAAAACAAATTAAAAAAATGTTTCTCTTACGTATACTTAATGTAAGTAATTTTAAGGGATGAATCAAGGGAATGAGAAATTTTTAAATGTATTTTTAATCATCCCTTTGCAAAACTCGTCTGAGCTCAGAGAAAGTCTATCAAAGTGACTGATATAAATAACAAATACAAAATCTTTATTACAAATTCAATTTTACTCATTTTATAAGGTAGCAAATAAGTCACTGCTGAAACGATCATCAATTTGCAAACTCACTATTGTGAAGTCAGAGAAAGTCTATCAAAGTGACTGATAAAAATAATAAGTACAAAGTTCAGATTACAAACTCAATTTTCTTCTTTCTAAAAGGTAACACATACCAGTCACTGCTGATACGATCATCAATTTGCAAACTCACTACTGTGAACTCAGAGAAAGTCTATCAAAGTGACTGATATAAATAACAAATACAAAATCTTTATTACAAATTCAATTTTACTCATTTTATAAGGTAGCAAATAAGTCACTGCTGAAACGATCATCAATTTGCAAACTCACTATTGTGAAGTCAGAGAAAGTCTATCAAAGTGACTGATAAAAATAATAAGTACAAAGTTCAGATTACAAACTCAATTTTCTTCTTTCTAAAAGGTAACACATACCAGTCACTGCTGATACGATCATCAATTTGCAAACTCACTACTGTGAACTCAGAGAAAGTCTATCAAAGTGACTGATATAAATAACAAATACAAAATCTTTATTACAAATTCAATTTTACTCATTTTATAAGGTAGCAAATAAGTCACTGCTGAAACGATCATCAATTTGCAAACTCACTATTGTGAAGTCAGAGAAAGTCTATCAAAGTGACTGATAAAAATAATAAGTACAAAGTTCAGATTACAAACTCAATTTTCTTCTTTCTAAAAGGTAACACATACCAGTCACTGCTGATACGATCATCAATTTGCAAACTCACTACTGTGAACTCGGAGAAAGTCTATCAAAGTGACCGATATAAATAATAAATACAAAATCTTCATTACAAATTCAATTTTCTTCTTTCTAAAAGGTAACACATACCAGTCACTGCTGAAACGATCATCAATTTGCAAATTCACTACTGTGAACTCGGAGAAAGTCTACCGTGAAATGGTAATCGAGAAACAAGAACGAATTAACTCCAGTCAGGCCGGTGTCAATCCGATATCCGTTTTCCGGTTTCTTCTTCCTCCAGTAGCACTTGCCGCGGTCTTTGAAAGGTACCTCAACACAGTGTTGCTAACGAGGGCTCGTATCTCGTGCTCCTCAGGCTGCTAGCAGTCGCTGACCTACATTCTGGTTTTCCACCCGCTGCTGTCGGAGCCCCTGAAGAGCTTCGTAATCTCAGGAACTGCGGAGTAACCGACTGACTGGTTATAGAACGTTCTATTCTTGGCGCCATTCCACCCACCTTGCCGATGTCCCTTCCATGCTTCAAGGCTTGCATCTCCAGCTCTTATATCGATTTCAAATACTTTCCCTCCCGCGATTGTTCACCTTCTAACACGTTAATCATCTCGCACCAGTCCTAATTCGCTCACACATTTAATCTTTCCCTTAAATTTATTTTGATTAGGATTTTTGAAAAAGACTCTACCTCAACATCTTCAACCGGAAACGATCGATTGATTATTGCGTTGTACTACTTGGGTGTAAAAGATTGTTTAAAAAGTCTGTCTAGTGAATGAACACTTATGCTCCTGTCTCTTGAAATTATAGCAAATTAACTTCATTCACTGGTCACCCTATAGACAATCTTCTTAAACAATTTCTTAATCGCATTACACGAGATTCTGCTGCATTTTTCATCGGATTCATTTATCGAAATGAAGGAGCAACATCATTTACAATCTCGTATCTATAAATTTAGTGTTTCAAGCACAGAGTAATTTTGTTGAATAAGAATGTATTCATGTCGGAGTCACATAAAGTACCAGTTACGTAGAAAGTGGAGTGCGAGTAACCGAAGGTTAAAGAAAAAGATAATGTGCTTCGTTCGGAACAATGAAACATTAATTCCTCTGTCATCTGCCTAAAATATTGAATCGAGAGGAGAGAGCGGTCCAAAAGGAGCTGTAATGACTTCATCCCAAGCAAACAAGCGATAAAGCGAAGCGAACGGACGAAGTCACGAGCCGTGCATGAATTTCCGCGCAGACAGCCATTCAAATTAATAATCACGCGCGTCGGCGATACGATCTTCCGCTCGGGAACGCGCGATGCAAATTAGTGGAATCATGCCGGCACGAATTAGATGTGCTTACACACCTCGTAACGGCCGTATCTCTGAACGATCGGACACGATTCTGGGCCCGTAATTTGCTCGCAAGAAAGTAATTGAGAGAGAGCGAGAGAGAGAGAGGGAGCCAATCGGCAGGAAATCACCAGAGCCGATTTCACGTTATCTCGGCCGGAGCGTGCTGGATCGATCGAAACTGTCAGATCGGGATAAAATGTTGATTAAGACGGCAAGGAGGTTCGTTATTCGCCATTTTTCACCGAGCTTGATTATACACTTGGCGTCGGGGCTGTTGAGAGAAACTCTGTCGTTGTTGTCGCCGATTTGTAACTTGTTAAAATTATTGGAGACTGGGATGCGGATGATACAGCACTTGATTTTGTTCAGTTGTATTTGTTTCGTTAGAAAATATGTATGATTTTATTGATCTCCAATAATTTCTATAAAAATGATTTATAGTCTTGTTAGGGTAGTTACAGGATGACCACGGTTTACAAAAAATTATACGAAAAAATTTATGAACATTCTACCTAATGGCACACATGACAGTGAATTATTTCAGAATTGTTGGTTGCAAAATTGATGTCTAAAAAATTGGAAAAATTGTATATCTTGTATTGAAGTTTTGGAGACACCAGTTTCATAAAAATTCAGTGATTGCTTATTTTTTCTGAATTATTTATTTTTGCAATATTCCTCAGAGTCAGAACAATATACAGACATCGTTCCCGGACGTATAACGCTTTATATTAGAATACGCTTATAACGTTTAAAAAACTGAATCAATCTTCAGTTCCGGGAGACATTAACGTCCTCCACTGGGATTCAATTTGCATACCAAGCTTGTATACAAGATTAGCGTTTAGATAAACTGCGAGGTACTCAATATCCCCTTGGAGAATTCCTGGCGACTAGTTAATCGCCGTAATGCATTCGGAATATAAATTGAAATCAATTTCCTGTGAAAGTCCCTGTCAATTATGAAAAGTTCGCGTCGTTTAATTAACCGTTGTGAGATGACAAAGCGTCTGGCAGCGACTTGTCAGTCAAGAAGAATACCATGGCCCTTCCTGTTATTTCGCGCGAGGGTGCTCCTCTTCCCTCGTCCCTATTAACGCAGAAGAGTTTGTCAGTGGAAGCCTCCTCTCGGTTGATAGAGAAACGTTTTCACCGACTAACATACACAAGATCATGCCCCACGCTTCGTCCAATTAGTCGGCTCTCTTCCTTAGTCAACGCTGCTCGCCCGGACACTTCGCTTTGATCGATAATTAGCCTGGTCGAATACTCGATCTTGTCTCGATCTTATCCAATTACAGTCGCATTTGATAGTCTCGGCCATTCATTACTTTCGCGGCTCTTGCGCGCGCTGACGGCCTGCCATTTTACAACCGATTTTTGTCGAATTATTTTCTTGTTCGAGGAATTACCCCTGTCCAGTTCTTTCCCCCGTAGCTAATAGAACAACAACTTCGTGTTTTCCTGCTGATTACAGGGAAGTCAATTTGTCTTATCTATCGTGCCGGATCGTACGTCGTAGTGGTTTTAATTTCAAACACTTTTTAGATAGATTTAGAAATATTTTTATGTTATTTACCACCTATTGGAATTATTAAATGGGAAAATTAATTTTTATTCAAGTTCTGTCTCTCTTAAAATTGAATTAGAACAATTTTGCATAAAATTAAATAAAAATTGAATCATTTATATTAGAATTGCTTCTTGGTTTATGTACAATTAGTATTAGTTTCATGGAATCCTATTTTATAGTTGGATTCAACATTTTGAACATAGATTGCAAATAACTTATTAAATAGGAATACAGAGCTGTGCTGTATTGGATAATTAATTGTTTTCTACTAGAGAAGTTTTCAGTACTTATTTGTAATGTCCATTAGATTCGCCATTTCCCTCAACGCCTCGATTCTTCAACGAGATCTTCAAGAAGATATATTGGAAGACAACCTCAGATGGATGAACTAACTTCAAGACTATTTCAATGAAATATTTAAGTATAAACTCATTTTTCTAACATCTTAAAAAGCTGAAGCTGCTGTCACTGGTTCTAAAAAAGCGATCCTGTTTCAAATTCTGCCCGGAGACATTTTTGATAGCACAATTCCATCCGCACAAAGGGCTGAGAAAAGGCAAGAAGGAAAAAAATGGATTCGTTGGAAGTTAGAAGTTGGAATAACCCTTTGAGGCAGTCGTGCCAGGATCGAGTGGATTCCGAGCCCCCGGATCGATAGATCCAGCAATGCGTTCAGCTGCCAAGCGCTCCTCAGACCATTCCTTCTATCTTTGATTCCGTTTGCGTACGAGGAAGAGGCTCGGGATCTCGTACAGGTCTCGGAGGTCACTCACTTCTTCGGGTACTCGACCGAAGAGACGTCTTGAGGAACTCCTCCAGGTACACCCCATGGAGAGTGTCAGAGTGGCGCGGTGGGCCGTCTCGAGATACCGGGAACCGTGTTCAAGCAAGAAGTCGGCTCTACCTAATACAGAAAACCGTAAGGTCGTTCTACCGACGGCCCTGCCCCGCCGAACGTTCGGCATTTCTTGCAGAATGCCACCTGAGGATCTTCGGGGAAGGTCAGACGAACGCTCCTTCGATCACGAGACCGGCTAATTGACATCCCCTTAATGAGCCCGGTAATAATCTGCCAAATAATTAGGCCGCGATAAACTCGATGACTTTTGACCGGGAACGATCGGTTATTTGCAATCCAGGCTTTATTGGGAATCGATTTATCGAGTCAGCGAGGGGTTGGGCGAGGAGACTTCGATGCGCGGAGAGGTGTAATTGGGGAAATCGATTCTCCATTTTCGGGATTGGTCGTCGAATTTTACAAGAATATACATGGTGAACATAAATCATTTTCCCATTAAAAAATACAATTTGTGATCTGTACCAGTCTTTATTAGTAACCAATTCTCCATTCTCGTTACTTACAGTACAATTTTATTTTTTGGGAATTACATTTTTCTTGTTTCACCTCATTCTTCTTTGAGTTTGTTTAGTATTGATTGAATAATATATCAATGACGTACTATTACTAAAAATTAACCCTTAACTGAGCTTTCCATATAGGCTTTAAGAATGCAACCAATTAATGTTCATTTGAGAGGATAAAAGTTTATCCAATCCCTCAAATAGTTACAGTAGTACATATGAAATAATTATCAGCATTTTCAATCTGGCCATGGTAATCCAGAGTCCTTAATCTATCCTTAATAGACTACAAATTAAATGACACCCAAATGATTATATTGCTTGAAGGATAATTTATCCATTATATGTGTGCAATTATAGAAATTGCTAATGCTTAAAATTAAAATAATCGTGTGAACCTTGTAAATTGAAGATATTTTGCTAATAATGTTGAGAAGCTTCCAACATTCGTCATAATGCTGTCGTGAATGAGAGACTCATCGGAGCGTTACCTTTAACAGCATTCGCGTATTAGGGGTGGGATGCGAAGGACAACTTCCCTTTAAGGGCCACGCTTGGCCGATACGGCTAACGGGTTCATTCCGTTCGGAAAATCGACGAAGAAAACTGCAGGGTGCACTCGCTGAGAATTCTCTGCGGTGACACCTGCTCCACGCTTGCTTTTTAAAGGAATACCTGGATGACGCATTGTAACCGTCATTTACTGGGAATTGTTCTTGTATCACCGTGTTATATAACAATCGCACAATTCGCTTTTCGAGACACAAGTGCGTGTCGTTTATAGGCTGTACATTTTAATATATACATTTTTATGAAAACGAAAATATTATTAAGTAGCAAAGAATGGAATTTGTGCTGATCTTTGTGCAAAATGAAAAATTATTTTTATTGATTCTGAAGTAACAGCCAAATAGAAACTTCTTTTTTTAATCATTTTAGTGAGGCGAAAATATGGTATACAGATGTATTAATTTTTCCACTGTTGTAAATGTTACTCACTTTTACCATAAATGCATATTAATTATGCTACCTTATGCATGAGATTAATTAAAATTTTTACCTTCCAGTATAATGTCATAGTTCGTACATGTTTGATATAATTGTATTCAATTTTATATACAGTGTGTGTAGAAAGTATTCGTACGCTCTTTAAAATAGAATAACTTTTTTATAATTGTACCGAACGACCTGATTTTTCATAATCAATTAGAAGCATTGGTTTACAAAATGATACGCAAAAAAGATTTTCCAAAAAATGATAATTTACAAGGTTACCGTCAAAAATAGAAAAGGCATTTTTAAAAAACTTTTTTATTTGAGCTCTTAATGAAAATTTAAAATATGTGTTTTCAATTTTGTGAATCTTATTCTATTCTATTTTCGTTCCTGTATAATTTTACAGTTGTTGAATAATTATCAAGACTTTTGTAGACATGGTTCCAGTCTTTTTTTACAATTAGGTCTGGAACCAGCCACTGGAACGACTGAACTGGGTTCAGAAATATAATATGTCGGTGTATTTTTATGTTACACTTATAAATTTTAATAAGTGCGCCTACATAACACAATGGTTTTTTAATTGCAGGACATAATTATGTGAAAGGTCCAAGCGTGTCGAGCAGTGCCAGTCAGATCGACAATAAAACACTTCAGTGGTTCGGTGCTACGATTTCAACCTCTCAAATAGACGGAGGGCCCATTTTGGTGAGTACATTTATTATTAGTACTACTATAAAATTATATAACAATATTTATATTCGTATATCGTCGGCAATAATGTTATTGGGTATATTCACTCAATAATTTTGTGTTGACCACAAAATACAAAATATAAAGCAACGAAGGGTAGAAATAATTCTGATGGTTTATAACTTTATATAACAAGAATAATACACATTTGTATATCATACTTTATCTATTTAATTTATAAACACACAAAATTTTAGAATAGCCATACAAAATATAAATCTATTACATAAAAATATAACTCTATCGGAAAAATGAAATAGGCCGATGCAATTTTGAATAAATTGTAGAAATGACGATTTTTTATTTGATGAAGATACATAAGTTGTCTATTAGTCGAAAGCCATGTTGTCCACGACGATTCTTTTAATATTCCTTTTTGACATCATCAAAAGGTATTTATGAAGATACAAAAGCAGTCGTTACGGATAGATGAAGGGGTTTGTGAGAAATTACAGGCGCATGTTCTCAGAAGAGCGCGTCTTCTATTTCAGGGATCGAAAACAAACGAATTCCTGTTACGTTCTATGTTTCCGTTGCTACGTTTGGTCACCATTTTGGTTACTTTGCTGTTCGTATCATTGATGAAGCTTTTGGTCGTACTCAATTCCTGCCAAAAACGTAAAAATTTCTATGTTAACATTTATGGACAGTATTAAAAATTCATCAGCATTATTCATCGATCTTTTAATGAACTGCATTTCATATTTTTAAAATACCCAGAGGAATGAACTTTTTGAATAATTATACAAAATTAGTACTAGAGTACTAAGTAATGATACAATCAATTCTTCAATTTTTAATAAACGACAAAAATTTCTTACACAATCATAATCCTATAATTACACAAAGATTGCATTCTTCATAGTGATACAGTGAATCCTTCAATTTTTGTGAACTTTCACATTATTCCATAATAATTTAGATAAGTCTATAGCTGCATAAAGATCTGCAGTCTACTATTATATTACCTTCCTCAACTTCATGCAAAATAAAAAGTTTGTGCATCGATTGCAAGACACAGGAACTAGATATAAATTTATATTTTACACTAATAATTTCAATGTAGCCAAAATAATATATTAATACTCCTAAATTTACACCTACTCATGTTTGTCATAAATGCACAAAATCCGAAGTCCATGTACTCGCAATATTCTCCATAATTCCCTGAGGATGTCTACCAATAATAACAGAAAAGTTTATAGTCACACAAAGACGTACGACAACTGTATAGTTCACTGTTAGATTCTTTCGTGGCCGACCATCACGCATTTCGGTCGTTCTCGCTCGTAGACACGTCTCGCAATTTTACGTCTCGAGTGTGGTCCCGATATTAATCTGGCCCGAAGATCTGTGCCCTTCTCGAAGGGCTCGGGTCCTTTTTCTCCCCTCGGGATGCAGCCGCCGGCCTCTATGATCCATAGCCGCCGTTATCTTTACGTGCGTTGCACTTGACCGCATGCGTACACGCACGGCTAGATCTATTCCGCACGCATATGTGCATGCGGATCACGCGCGGCTGCGGTGTGCCGCCCGAGAAGATTGAACGGGAAAAGAAAAAGGAGCAAGTCTTGGAGAGCCGACTGCGATTTTTCGACCGCAGAGCCCTCCGCCGACGGTTCTACGCTGTTTGTTTAGTGGTTTATAATTGGATGCGCCTTTATGGTTACTTTGTTGCCTTCGCGGAGAGTTTGAACGTGCATTACGCACTTTTCTGTTGCGGTCGCACGTGGACGTCTCTCTGAAACTGTAGCTGGAATGCGGGCTTGCGTCACAGTCGGTTGGGACCACTGATCTAACATTTGTTAACCTTCGTACACTAAAATCAGCAAATTATGTTCCATGAAGTCACATTTTAAAAATGTGTGAATTCTCATCGCGAGGAACATGCGAGTGTTAGTTGGTTTGATTAGGTTGGCAACTAAATTTGCGACCTTTTGTTTCGTAATTCTTCAATTGTATCATTATAACCTCGTTCAGTGACCATTCCTTTTGAACTGTATATCATTGGAAAGCTCTGAATTTTGCGATTAATTTCATATAAAACACTCGTGCTTAAAAAATATATATAAATGACTGTTTGAGAAAATGTGGAGGTCGCGAACTTAGTTGCCAACCTAATATTAGACAGGGTGTCCCATTTAAGTTGAGATTGTAAAAAATCTCGAAGACGTGATTTAAAAAAAAAAAGAACTGACACATGTCCTTTAGTGTTTCGAGTGGGGAGTCAAGTGGCACGGTGTTTCCACCCAGTTATTCCCACAGAGTATGTATTCGGAAAACTATTCATTGGAACGAGTTTGCTACTGATTGGCTCGGATGATTTAACCGCAAACAATCTGCGAATTTATGCGGTTCTACAGCTTCTTCAGCGGCAGTTAGTCCGACCAGTATTCAAGGGGAAATCGGCGCGCTGGGTCATCTCGGAGCCAAACGGGGCTCCTATAAATAAGAGCTGGCCATTTCCTATGTGAGGGACGTATTAGTGACAATTATCGTTCCCATGCCCGCGTAATTTTCACATAACGAAACGTCGCCACGACATTCTCATCCGCCTGGCCACGGAATTATGCGGGAATTATCTACTTACTCCAGAATGCGAGCGCGCGTTCCACGATAAATGCCACGCAGGTTTTTCCACGATCACTCTTTCTCGCTTTCTCCAGTCGGCGCGGCAGCGGGTCCGCGTGATACACGAATTAAAGATAAGTAATTACCGGTCGCGCAAGTAAGGGAAGCTATTTCCTCGGCGGCGGCCCTGGAAACTTCTGAATTTTCCCGAGGACAATTTTACGCTCGTTCTGTCTCTCTCGCGGCTTTTTCAACCATGGAGACTCCGTCTGCTCTGGCAGAAACGTACACTGTCTTTGCCGTGGATATTTCAGTCCGGGAAGGAGTAATTCATTTTAAACATTTTTAAATCCTATCTATTATAATGAAATTCTTCTCTGCTAAATTACAATGAAGAACAATCTTGTTCGCATATTTTTATACAGTGTAATTTCCTATTGCAATTTCAATATTTCAAACACTTTCTCGATAACAAGCTTTACTAATTCTCACTTCTAATTTAAGAATAAAATACTTTAAACAATACTCATTAAACTCATTAAAGTTAAATTATTTAGTTACTGTACCCGTTGCCCTAGGATTTATTTTACGGTTTCAGTGATTAGAACTTGTTTTGTAGATCGTGATTTCCTAAAAAAGGAGAATATTGATATAAATTATGTGTTTTCCAATAGCTGTATATTAACAAAACCAAAATAAAATTTTATTTCGGTTTAAAGGAAATTATTAACATACATTTTCATCAGAATCTGTTCAGAATCTTCATCACGAATCAGACACGATATCGTAAGTCAAGGGGCTAACATTAAAATTAAACTGTGTTCGATAAAAAAGGAAATCCTCTGGTACAAGAAATAATTTTTAAAATTCGGGAAGGATGATTAATAAACTGCGGATCTTTACGCATTTATATAGCAAAATTGAGTAGATGAAATTAAAAATTGTTGGAAAATTTTAAAAATTGAAGATGTCAATATATGATTTCTCTTCTATTAAAATCATTAAGGGAAAAATAACATACAATTTTGTTTCTATTTTTTGCAATCGATGCAGACAATTTTTATTTTGCATGAAGATGTTGAAGGAGATGTGAAATGTAAACTTGTTACTTCAATGAGTATTTCTCAGAATAAGAGGGAAAATCTGGTAAACATTATTTTGATTCTATCTTTGTTACCAGATTGCGGATCTCTGTACAAAATGAAAATTTCCTACATCGATTGCAAGAAGTGCGCGAATAGTAGTAATTTATTTCCACGTTTAATAATTTATATAAGACGATAATAATGTCTCACATAACGTAAACACATAAATTCCGCAGTTCGCTTATTACCTTTTACGTATTTTGGGTTCCGACCAATTTCAACATTGTCTACAATTAGTAATGGGAATGTTCCCCAAAGGGACAGCCGGCGAACAATGAAAAACAGGACCGAATCAAGACGAATTCGTATAAATCAAGTTAATTAACGAGACTATCCGATGCCAAGGGGGCTGATCTCCGGTTTTCGGCACTCGTCAAACTTGCAGGTGGACGTCACTTCTACGTGACGAGAATAACTTCTTCGGGCTGTTTCGTTTTAGCGCCATAGACGACGCGTCGAAGCATTTCGTGCGTTTATGCATGAACCTCACGTATCCACCTCCGGTCATAAAAGGAGACAGGACGGGGCTTCTACTCAGTCACACTATTAATTAACAAAAACTTGAATCTCTATATAAATACCGTTCTCCAAATTCCGATCGGTACAGCCTATACGCATACGTGGTCAATCTCGGAAAATCTGTGGACGCCCCGCTGTGCAATTAAACGAGATATGTATTGCCAATTTCTCTATCAGACATTCGTGGAAAGCTTTATCAAATACGACAATTTTTAAAGCCATACTAAATTGTTCGTTCTACCTGTAAATGTAAATCGAAATGCAATCTTCAACGACAAAATCCAGTATCAATTAATTTTATGTATTAATCAGACTACGTATTTTTTGCACTTATATTAAATATAAAGATAAATTCATTCAATATACAGTTCAAGTAGTGACACTGTAAATTAATCGTTGTCCATCGTGAATCTTTGTAAATTACATCTACAAAATTTTATTTTGTACACAGATTCAGTCTGGTCTTAATAAAATAAATTGAGAGAAACATGAAAATTAAAAAGAATATTTCTGGCATCAATTGATATGTACTTAAATGTATTTCACTTAATTTTTATGGTTTAATTTACTAGTTTGTGAACCTTTCTTAAAGAACTTTACTGTCTCAACATAATTATGTTTAAAAAGTGAGGAAAGATATTAGTACCAGTCATTAGTACCAGGTTAAACATTTTCATTATTTTGGATCAAGTATAACAAGTGCATTTCATATAACAGTTTAAAGTGGCACGAATAATAAAGCTACTCCAATAACTATCTTGTACAATAAATGGAAGGTTGTACATAAAACAACGAACTTTTATGCAAACCCAGGTCGGATTATTATGCACGACGACCACTATGTAGTTTTATTAAATTGATAATTGATGATCGTGCAATCGGATGCCCATCGCAACGAACAAAGTTGTAGAACGTTTTCAATCGTACCTCGAAGACAAATTGCAAAACTTCTTGCAGAATATACTGCTGACAAATTGCATTCTTCCTATACGTTTCGTTGAAAGCATCGACAAGCAGTGAGCACTGGACGATAATCAATGGAATAGTATCACAACGGGGAATACGCTATACAGGATATTTCTTTCAATCTCTGTCAATCGTAGAACATAACATAACCGCCGAGGGTCGCTGCAGGACGTCCGTCCGTTTTCTGACCAGAAGCAATTTACTCGGTTGCATCGAGTGGCACGCAAGAACTTGCATCGTGCTTGTATTAATGCACGCGTGAATACACGCTTCTGTTTGACAGGAATAACTGGCGATAGCATCGTCGATCGTGCATGAAAGGAATTATGTAATCCACCTCTGAATATTCTTCGATCGGTAGCCGTTCGCACGGGCTTCTTTCCCAGGAATCTCAGCCATTTCGATTTTACATGCGCAACAGGATATTAGGACTGTCCAATCATATCGAAACATTGTTAACTTTTACGTCTCGCATAAAATAACGACCGGCAAAAACGAATTAAAATAGCGCGGCTAGTTTACCGTGAACCATTGAACAAAACTAATTAAAGAATGAAAATAATTCTGGTAAAAACAAATCAGAATTGCGCGGCTAGTTTACCGTGAACTATTAAACAAAACTAATTAGAGAATGAAAATAATTCTGGCTCAACTATTCCGTGATTTATAAATTAACTTATCAGTAGACTGCGGATTTTACTCATTTATAATTTATAACAAAAATTATATGAACAAAGTATAGTTAACTTAGCAAACAGATAGAAGAAGATCATCGAACAAAATCGAATATCAATGATTTTATAAAGTTATTTTTCGATAAGAGAGTTATTCGGTCGAATTCAGCTTTATACGCGCGCATACTTTCTTCCTCCACTAAATAAATAAACGGGCCTCATATTTCCATCTACCATTGGACTGTCGCTGCAGCGTTTTTTGCAGTCATCCAATTCAGCGATGTTTCTTCGACCTCTTCTTCCTCCTCCTCTTTCACCTCTTCTTCTTCTTCTTCGTACTTCTATACTCTTTCGCGATTCGCCGACGTTTCGGAGATACAGCTCCTTGATTACTGCCAGATGTTTCTCGCTTCCGACCTTTCTCTCTTTTCTCCTTTCTCCAAATAAGAGGATCGAGCTTTTTTGCCGGTTTCGGGACGATTTCTTATCCGATCGAGACGCACAATGGCAACAGATCAACGGCAGATTTAAAAGCGCGCAAATATTTATTTTCTCCGCGATAATTTACATCCCGACCTTGACTTTTTATTGCGCATTATCTCCAAACTTTGTTGTCGAAGACAGAAATGTATTACAACAATTTCACAAATGTATTGCAACAATTTCACAAATGTATTACAACATTGATTTCAAATATTTGTAGGTTTAGACAATAGCTGTGTAAATTGAATCCGAACATTTTAATGTTTAATGTTTGATTTGAGTGGAAGAACATTCCCGTTTTTATTTATTTAGTAACATATTTTCATTCACTATTTCAGTAGAATGCTTTTATGAACAAATTTTGGGTGACAATACTACCAACGATACTTCTGTATTTAGAGACCAATGGCCATGGTGATATTTTCGAAATTAATTCTCTGATTCCATCATTAAAATTTCGTGCTTTTATATTCTGTTAAAATATTGAATGTTATTTGAGTTTCTCCAAAATTTCAAGTGAACTTAATTATTAAGTAGCATACATATTTTCGAACAAATTTAACCCTTCAGATCCGACATCAGTAGGTGGTAAGTTAATATAAAAAGTCTAGATCATTTAGAGATTATAGAGAAATTTCAAAATCGATTTTTTGACCCGTCCACACTGCGCCCCTAAGCGCCCGCAAATAGTTCCGCTGGATGCTGCGGTCTCACGATGCTCCCGTTCCACCCTGTCGAAGCCATCCATCATAAATCGCCAGCAACATCCCTTTAATTCACCGGGAACAGGCCAGCAGCGGTATGATTCTAAGCCAAACCCGGGGTTCAAAGAAATTCCTCCATTAAAAGGGAACAAGCGATCGCAGGAGTCGCCTGGGCCGTGCCTTGAGGAGGCAGGACCGAAAAAAAATCCCTAGCTTGGGAGGAGACAGAATGATCAACCGCTTCTCGCAATATCTCTCGCGCGGCCACGGGGAATTTCTCAAACATTGTCCCGTCGATTCCCTCTGACAATGGTATTTCCATTCGGCCCGGTCCGGCCCGACAAACGTTCGATCAGCCGTGGCCCCATCGATCCCGAGCCCTCGGAAGATCCTCCTCCTCGCTCTCTGGATCCCCAAAAAGGGCGATCGTTCGCGGGGGAAGGGCCGAGGATAAGTCGAGACGGGCACAGTGAAAGGGAAAGGTCGCGGTTGAACGGAAAGCGAACGCGAATTTCGTACAAGACTCTGCTCTCAGGATAGGTCGCCGAGGTCGGCGGTGTTCCTCGACCCGATCCTCGTCCTCCAACATTTCGGCAAGGATCCAAGACCCTTTTGCAACTTTATCGCGAACGCTCCATCGTATTTTATCGCTGTCGATTGTTCCTCGACCGACTGTTCTTTTGCTGTTAACGTTTTTGGATTTCTGGGGGACCTCTCTCTCTCACATTGCTGTTCGAGTCTTGTTGTTCTGGAGCGGATCTGTTTGCTACACAATTTAAAGTACACCCGTTTGCAAACCAATTTCACCACTTTGCAAATCAGGTTGTGACAGGTCCTCCCATAACGTGGTTATACAGGGTGTCCCGAATTTAAATGGCAAAACTTCAGGAGCGCGTTGGGGACCGAAAAACTGAGACAGAAAGTCTTTTACAGATTTGCTCGTTTTTGCTTCGTTTGGAAGAAAATCGCAAAAAAAGAAACAAAACAAGTATAAACAAGATAGGTGTTAACACTAAACCTACCACTGCCGGTCAAATGACCGGTCTTACAATTTTAATTTAAATTGATTCGATAAATTTCTTTATCCAAGCATATATTTTGCAATAAAAATTGCACGAAATCTAAATAAATAGAGCTTGTCAATTTTATCAGCTAAAAGATTCTAATCGCTTTCAGTGCTCGGTAGTTTTAGTGTTAATGCTAGTCCATTGGCAAACTTTTGCTAGGATATTTGTGACATTTTTCTGATTAAAATGAGACCAAGCACGATATAATTCGGAACACATTTACTTCTTCATGAGCACGTGTTTCATATGTAAACAGTTCAGTCTAAAGCGACCCAAATACAACACGATTCATTGTACAAATCAGAAAATATTTAATCCAATACTATTCCACTGATTAGGTCGGATAATCGAGGGTCCACTATATCGTGAATTGAATAAGTAAAAATAATTCAAATTGTATCGTGTTTGGTGTCGTTTCAATCAGAAAGGTGTCACGAAAATGTTGATGCAAGTCTCACAACAAAATCATTATAAATAAACAAATCCTATCCTTTTCTACGTTCGACGCTAGCGGTAAAGTGATTGTACACAACTAACGTGAATATACTTATAAAAATATAAGTTTGTACAATCGTTATCTCTATCTTATTGCCACTTGCAATAATCAAAATGTTCACCAAGTAGGATGCAAAGGTGAAATACAAAATAGTTAATTTCAGATTGAATTTTCACCATGTTTAACGTTACGATAGGGTTCGACCCAAGTGGAAATAAATATTCCGGACCCTTATCTGTAAGCCACGCTATTCTTTCATTTTGCTCCTGGCGAGACTCTGCTCGAGAGGAGGAGCCGAAGTAGGTGGATAATCTAACGGGCAGACAATACGCATTCCAGTCGTGTGTTTTGTCGACGGGACAAATTGCAACGCCCGTTAAACGATCGCTTTATGCCCGTGGCGGTCTTCCGCGGTCTCGTGTTCGTTCGCATGAACTGCAGGCTGTTTCCACCGATTCTAATTACGATTGGTCTCACCGTGATCAAAATCGCGCTGCAGTGGGTCATTGCCATGGCTGCAATTTTAGCAATGGGATGTGTCACTGAAAAATATTGCAATGCGATGCAGGTTTAATGATCAAGGTAGAATTGAACGTGTCAAAGAACCGCGTGTATCGTTCCTCCAGAGAAGGATAGGCGATTTGCACTTGGACTCTGTAGTTTGTTGACAAATGCTCGGCTCCAATTCGGCGATTTGGTCCCCTGGCGATTTCTCGTTTGCGACTGGCTAGACCATCCCACGATGTATAAATAAGGCAGTGAGTCAGAAGGTGTGCAGGAGGTGAGTCAACCGGCCACGAAACTGAAGCAGACTTTAGCAGACGCGTCTTCCGTGCGGCCACCTTCGTCCGTCGCGTCGGTTCTCGTGACGTAAATATCCGTCCGTCCGGCGTCGCTCTGTTATCCTGTCGCAGCTCCTTGTCCGCGAAAGGGGGTGAAGCCAGGTGAAAAATATGGCCGACCGCCACGGACAAATTTAGCGGGAATATTTCATTCGTGTATGCAGCTGCCGCTGTTTTTCTGCGGGCCCCCCTCCCCTCTCTTTTTTCGCTGCGCCGAATGCGAAACCTCTTTTCTGCTCGAAACGGGAATCGCCGTGATGCTCGGCGAGATTGTTGGTGGGTGGTAACCGTTTCTGCTTCTTTTTGCGTTTCCCGTGGTTCGGGTGGCATTTACCTTTTTGCTTCACAAAATAGTAACTTTTTTGAAACTGGTTTTTTAACCCTCCAACGAGGGTTGCTGAGGCAAATCCCTGTTTCTTTGGAACTTGGGATTTTTATTGAAAAATGAGACGGGCGAAAGTATCACCTGCGTATTAAATTAGGGATTATAATAAGTAGACTACGGATTTTTATGCATTTATGGAGGAATTGACTGGGTGAAATATGAAACAGTAAAAGATTAGGAACATTTAAGAATATTGTAGTTTTGTTTTTAATGCAACAATATAATTAAGGGATGAAATCAATTTTTATTTGACTCCTGCTTCCCAGAATCAATGCAGAACATTTTTATTTTGCATAAAGAGATCCGCAGTCTAATAACAAGTACCTCAGAACTTTATCAGGTTTTCTAAGGGCCCAGAACGATGAGGAGTGAAAGAGCACTGGTTAATGAGAAATTATATTAGCAGAGGGCTTTGCGTTAAAATTTAATCATCACGATTTATTTCTTATAGTCGAAATTAAAGAGAGAAAATTTTTATTCGAAACATTTTTCAAGATTTCTGTGTTTAAGATTACAATCAGTGAATTTGTCTTGAAGTCGACTACAATGCTATACAAGGTGACCTTTTATTCACCTTGTACTCGTGACACTTTCTGACCTTGTTAGTAACCTTGACCTTTTATTGAAATGAAGCTTCTTCAAAGTCGTAATGACACAATTTTTAAAGAGTACGAATAAAATATTATACAAGGACGAAATCACATGTGAGAAGAAAATGAATTCGTGTTTCAACTACCCCTCGACACCGCGTCAGAGGTCGCCTTGATCTTCTTTGAACTTCAAATGTATTGATCAAGGTGAAACTTCTGGTCTTTATCGTGACCATACGCTACCGTCACTTTTATGGTTGCCTTCACCTTAGGGACCTTTATACACGCGTCGTAATCAAACTGCAACAATTTCAGTATACCATTCCGTATGCTATTGCGCCGGGAATGAGTTTACAACATAACTACGTCCATAACACACGAAACTAAAGACTATATTACCCAGCTATGTATAAAGTTTTACGATTCATTTCGCTGTACAACCACCTCCCCGAACTTCGCTTCCATCACACCATTTACCAGAATTATCTGACACACCGGACGTCTCGGAGACATAACACACAATGCTACCGATTACCTTTGTTGGTATCGAATGTGCAAGGCTGGATGAAATGGTATATCGAATAGTAAACAGTAAATAATCGATTTTATTTTATCGCACACGTAATTTCGAAAATATGCAATATGTTCTTCAAACGACACCCGATTAAAACAGTATCTTATTCCAAGGGTTAAATTTGTATATGTATGTATAAAATGAGATGCAAACTTTCTTGATTCAAAATTTAACAAATCTTCCATTAAAAAATTGAAATTAATTTCAGCTGCAGTATATTAAATTTTGATCAACAAGATACTCTAACGAAAAATAGAGATGAGAATGAAATAACATTTGTAAACAACCTTGTGTTAATTTGATTTTAGTTAAAATTGTCGCAAAGTAACAATGTATTTCCACTGTTTAAAGCAGACTTTATTGTAGGACATTTTGCCATAAATTCTGCCATATTTTTCTTTCTATTATCGGAATCGTCCCGGCTCGATTAAACATTATCCCCGTTTCATAACACACGATTACACAATTAAATAAGCAAAAGAGGAGGCACTGTGCGTAATTTAACGATTAAATTGTCACGCGGCAACTACCAATGGCCGAAGTTCTTCTCCGAGCCGTTTAGCACGTCGCAACAATATTTTCCGAGTTTAATAAGTTTACGGCGGCATTTAACACGCCACTCCTCGACAATACATTAATCCGTGAAGCGCGCGACGCGGTGCCATAACGGGACGATTTTACGGCAAATTACAGTCTCAAATGAGCTCACCGTTCGCCAGATCTTAATCCGATTTGTCATGCTTCCTCGTAACGCGCGATTTAACGCACAATCCTCGGACAGAAGCTCGAGGGATGAGCGGATTAACGCGAATCGGTGGTCCACGTGGGGAAAGTAGCACGTGGAAAAAGAAATGGCGCGTCCACGGACTAAACGATCCGGCGATGGAGAATCGTAAAACGTCGCGCGTTTATCCGCCATAACAGACCGAAGGAAGATATTTTATTTGTTCTGCGCCGAATTAATGGCGTCGCCGCCGAAACTGTGGTAGATCGGCTGACGCAAAAAGAAGTCGAAAGGCGTCCCGCGAAATTAACGCGGGTTTAAAGCGTGGCCAATGAACGCGCAATTAGGCTTGATAATTGGGTCCCTCGATTGCTGAGGAACCCCTCGTCGACATGTGTTGACGCTGGTGGTGGCCTCCGGAACGCTACTGAACTTCATTTTCAGTGAACAGCTCGTGTAGCAGTCTGGAACAATTAGTATTGTTTATTTTATAATTCCGTTTCGCGAAGGTTTGAATTTTTTATTCTATTGGTACATTACTTACTGGCAGTATAAAGTGATTAATAAATAGCCGATTTAGTACATTTATGAAAGGATTTAAAGAATGTAAATACACTAAAATTATTAAGAAGAGAAATAAATTTCTTTGTAACTTCTTTGGTCTTGCAATTAATGCAGTTAGGCACGGTGCTAACTTTCTTATACAGATTGTAGGTAAAATAAAAATAAAAAGGGTAAGTACAATTTAAAGCAGTGGACGCGGTAATACTCTGACGTGAAAATAAAATAAAGTACCAATATTCATGACTAGACTGCGGATCTTTATGCAAAATATTAGAAATTTCTTAGCTAAATTGCACCAAACTGGAGTGAAATAGAAATTGATTTTCTTGCCTATTATTTTTAGTAGGTTGAGAAGAATGTAATAGTATGTTTAAATTTTTCTAATATTTTTGCTATTTCAAATTACACCTATTTATTTTCGTCATAAATGCATAAAATCCGCAATTTATTCATCACAAAGAAATAAGAAGATAAACGAAAACGCTGATAGGGACATATTAGAGAAACGTCCTGCAATAATTGTGTGGAAGGGTTGTAATTTATTCCTCCTCGCTTCTGTATTCCCATCGGCGAGCGTCAGGTTCCCCGATGCACATCTCTGGGACAAAAATGGGCAACCGGCTTTCTCCGAAAAACGTGGTCGGTTCCCCAGAAGTCTTTCCATATCGGTTCCCCTAAAATACGGCCGATCTATCCTCGTTGGTTAGCTCTGGGTGCAGCCGACCCGAAATGACCTCATTTTCGCTTAAGAATAACTCACGTGGTGGCTGGTCGGTTCGTTCGCTCGTGAACGATGCATCGTCCTCGAAAAATTTATCGTCAGCTTAAACAAAAAGTGTCCGAAGGTAGACGGGGGTGAAACGGTAAAGTGCACCGGCGACATTGAAACGCAATCCCTCGACAAAAGGAATCCATATTTCCCTCTCTCGCGTTCCGAGCTCCCGGCTCTCGGTTACAATGGAAATGCATTAAGCATTACGGGGGAATATTGCAATCGATAAAATAGTGGTATATTGTTTTAATTTACGGTGCCATTCCGCCATGAAAGATACGGTCCCAACCGTTATGGTGCCGCTTGTCAGCGCACTCTTTGAGCGCCGGGAATTTCCTGCGTGCACACGTGCGTTACACGTTTCCGAACAATAAAGGTCAAACGCTCGGCGAACAGTTTACGGCGGAGCCCAGGCCAGTTTTCTTGGGTCACTCGTAAAGTTTGACGGAATCGTAAAGACACGGACAGCACCCTCCGCCACGACGACACGCTCCCTCGGGGAAAACCAGCGATTTTTTCCCTCCGGGAACATACGGTGGTCCTTGGGAATATCCATGGGGGCGGTACGGACCTTTTCGGTGGACCGGAAAATCCATGGGATCAGGTACACCCCTGTCGAGTGGACAGACGATATCTGTTATCGTTTCCGGGAGCTCAGATGAATTAGTTAATTTCCAAGCTGTGTGAACTGGTGCTAGAGGTTTCGTTGATTTTGTTTTTCGAACGTTACAAATGTAATTTCAGATAGTAACATTCGGATGCTTTAAAGAAGACGATAATTTTTTTAACAATATTTTTTTTGGTACAATCATCCCCCTTTCGGATGTAGATTTATTGAATAATTTCACTTTAACGCGACTTGGCAGTCCCGATCAATTTTTATTTAAAATTTTTCTGCCTTCTGACACAAGTAATAGTTATACTGCATATTATCTATCGATAGTGGTTATCGCTCAGGGCATAGACAAGGCGTCGAACGAGCTTATCTAAAATAAAGTACGGTGACATGACTGTCAGTTAAAGAGTTTATTGTTTCTCTTTTTATCGTCAATCGAGTGTACTGCATTCTGAGTGAGATCGAGGGCGGAATATTAATCAATATCGTAATCGAAGTTTAATTGTTTAACATGTTCGCTACCACCAAATATGTGACATCCATAATCAGGCAGTTCACTTAAGAACAGTCAAATTAATTTTATGCACTTCGTTGCTTAAAGAGAAAAATAAATTTCTATTTGGTTCCTGTGTCTTGCGATTGACGCAAACAATTTTCATCTTGCATGAAGGTCCACAGTGATTGTTTACAGTATAATAATATTGTTTAGCTGTTACAATATTCTAACAGGAGGCAGTATTTTGGAAAATTTCTTGCTGCAAGCTCATTGAGTTTTGACGGCCCGCAAATTGCAGCAAAATGGCGTCGGGTTATCATATTATCAGCGAGTACTACGGTGACCTTTTAATAAAATCGTAAGGAATTAATTTCCATGGCTAATGCTTGAAAACATTTGAATTTCTCCGCGCACGTAGCTGCATGTGAAGTCCTCAAGTCCGGTCTTAATTGCCACCGTTTGTATTCAGTGGCAGCAGCGTCGAAAAATCGAGAAGAAATCCGCCCGGGCGACGGACGTTGCATGTCCGAAAAAAACTTGTTGTATCGTCCTCTCGCGCCGAATCGCCGCGAAGTGGCCGGCTGAAGACATTAAAGGAACTGTACCATTAGTCAGGTTTAAGTTCTTTCGAGTGGTCCTTTTAATGAAGAGCGAACGCGCAGATACGGTCCGGTCGCAATCACCGGCGAAGAATACGGTCGTCGTATGCTCGAAACGATTATTATTCGACTTCTTTCGGTTCGTTCGCTCTTCTTTTCGAGCGTGCGCAATTAAACGAACTTTTCGCCGCGATTCGCTCACCCAAGGGCGAAGAAAACGCACCGCGAACGTGTCATTATCTGGTTTTAAAGTCTTCCGGGCTGGCTGAGGACGAGCAAATTGCCCACGGTACCATAAATCGACCGTTAAACTCGGACGGAATGGCCGAACGCCGATTAAACGATTGATCCGCGAAGAATTCGCGCTTCGATCGACTGCCAAACTAGATTAGCAATCTTCACGAGGTTAGTTTGGCTTTTCATTAACAAGAAAAAAAAGTTATCTTGCACTTTACCAACTGTGTCAATAACCAACGTCTTCTACGATATGCAATGATGTCGTACTTTATGTTGGGTAAATTAAAATTAACATATTTATTCGTAGGTTTATTCAATAACATGATGACAGAGTTTATGCATTTATGACAAAACTGAGTAGGTTTCATTTAAAACAATAGAAACATTCGAATATTTTCAACCTATTAAGCATATTAAAACAGAAAATACATTTTTATTTCACCCCAGTTTGTTGCAATTATTTTGCATAAAGATCCGCTGTCCAATGATAAAATTTGTCACAAAATAGCAAAACGTAATAGCAGAGAATGGAAAATATATTATTGAATAAATCTATGAATAAATATCTTAATTTCACGATTTTCCTATTTATACTATCCTTGTTCATCCAACAATATTATTTAAAATAGACAACAGAACTATATGGCCATCTCGTGCGAATGAAAGAAAAATTTTACATGATTTCACATAGATGTTCATAAACATCTGCCACTGATAAAACATTTTTATCTGAAACAAGTCCTACTATAACAGTTAAACAAAGAATCTGTGGTTGTTACCGAGTCATCCGAGTCAAGTTAAACAACGTCACTACCTCGCAGATTGCGATCCTAACAACATTGATCGTGTATCTCGTTTTATAAATAATATTTCATAAAATCCAGCAGTATCAAGCCAATCGATAAAAAGAACAGTTCCCTATCACGATCGTTACACTTCGCGTCCCGCGCTGGGAAAAGAGCAAAAAGAACAGACTGTCGAACCAGGTGTTCACCTCTTTGCTCTTTTCAGCATTCTGTGCCGCGCGCAATCATCGTCATCATCGCGTCGATCATCTGTCGATTCTTTAATATCACGATCGAGATACATCTTGTACCTCGTGTCAAGATACAAGATCGATTTACTTAAACCGGCTCGGTCACGATCGATCCGCGAGCAGCTGGAACCCCGTGATAATCCTGACTTCCTTCTTCATTTACTCTTCCCTGGCGCTCCTCTTCTCCCGCCATCACGCTCGGCTCAACGAAACGCATTCAAAGGGTTCGCTATAAGGACTGCTTTATTTGGAACGTTTTAATATGATTAATAGGTTGAAAATAATATAACAGTATTTCTAAATTCTTCTAATATTTTTACTGCTTCAAATTACACCTACCTATTTTTATTATAAATGCATAAAATCCGCTGTCTAATGATTACAAATACTTAGAGAAACTAAATGCAATTAAATGCTGTATAAATATAAATATTGCAGACATTACAGAATTTTTCTGCATTAAAGACAAACTCGAACTAGTAGATGAGAATTTAATAATACAAAATGAAAAATGTGGAACTGGACTTTCGGATGAACGAAGTCTTGGTGTCAAACAAAAATATTTTCATTGAATGGTTAACCACGTAAATCGAAGTGCATAGAATCAGTCTAATAAAATAATGTTTCGTATATATTTTCCTTTGGAAACACGACACTACAATGGCGACTCAATTCTGAATCCCAAACGGACTCGTTGCTCGAGTCAATACTAATTCCAAGACCCTTCCGTTCGAGAACGCAATAAAGGTCTTTTATAGATCCTCAAGCCATTAAATTAAACTAGCGTAATGGATAAATTGCGCTATAGTCTGACGGGTGGGTGATCTTCTTTTTGGCGTATCCGTCACCGATTCTTCTCCGCGTCCTGTAGAAAGAACGCACGATATAACTTTCGTATTTTCACTGTGATCTTGTCGGTAACAAGCCGTTTTTAAAAAATAAATTCGACATGTTATTTACCTAAGATATGAAACAAATGTATAGAAAAGAGAACATTATTTTTGAATTAATGGAGAAAGAGCCACAAATTAAATTTAACCCGAAAAGTTTTCACAAATCCATTAAAAAGTCAATTTGTACAATATGTCATGGTCTATTGCATTTTTTAAAATGCAACTATTTTTCAAAAATAAATTCGACATGTTATTTACCTAGGATATGAAACAAATGTATAGAAAAGGTGAACATTATATTTAAATTTATGGAGAAAGGGCCACAAATTAATTTTAATCCGAAAAATGTTCACAAGTCCATTAAAAAAGTTAATTTGACATTTTATTTACTAATGGTATGAAACAAATGTATAGAAAAGAGTGAACATTATTTTTGAATTAATGGAGAAAGGGCCACGAATTAGTTTGAATCCGAAAAGTTTTCATCCATTGCATTTTTTTTAATGCAACTGTTTTTCAAAAATAAATTCGACATTTTATTTACCCGTGGTATAAAATAAATGTACAGAAAAGAATAAACATTATTTTTACTTGGTTCTTACATCTAACAATTTTTCTAAATTCACGAAAATTCGTGCAATGTTTCACGGCCACCGGGCAATTATGAATTGTCTATTAACGTAACATTTACGCAACCCCGTCGTAATCGCTTAATCGAATCGAACTGATTGTTGATCAGGGATCACGGCCACCCATAGGAAATCTTTCCGTCCGGACGAGCTATGGCGGCCAATTTGAACGGCCACAATAAATCAAACGCGAACAGGGCGATGCTGGCTTAATGCAGATTGCGCTTATATGCAGATTCAGGGTAGAACAAACGCGTCGCATCGTCGCGTACGCGGGCCCGGTAACATTTTAATCGGTTTCCAAGGTTAGCTTCGTGTAAACGAGCCCTAACGAGCGGGTCGCTGATTCCGAATGCACGCGGATCGTGTGCTCTTCGCTGCCGGAGCACGCAACATTGCATTATTAATTGCGAGCCAATTAAGGCGCGTTACAACGTTACATCGTTTTACCACGCGAGTCGGTCTGGTGCGCGAGCGTTCGCTGAAAATTGAGCCGAGAAAGCGCGCCCGCTGCCGCGTCCGTGATTAACGCCTCTGGAACTACGAATATAGAAACGGAAACTGCCGTTCCATGCAAAATCCCGGCGAGGAAATGTTCAACCAAACGTGTTTGCTGAATGTTTCTTCAACGTTTTTCTGAAACTAACCCAGACCGAACGTGCCAAGTGAAAGCAAATTGTGAACAATGCTTTATAAACATGACAGCATAGAATTTACTTGGATTTGTAGCGTCGTTTTCTATGATTGTACTTTTTTGATTCCAATATCATTATTATTATTATTATATTTATTATAAACGGACCGAAGTTCTTTTACACATGTGTTTACAATAGAATAACGAAAAGAATTAACGTAATTCAACTAACACGGAGAGTGCAAGCTCTTCACCTCTCAGATTTAGTTGAGACTTCACAGAGTTATAGATCTCGTTCCCCTGATTACGAATATACCCCATTATAGGGGCAACTACCCAGTAATTTTCGAGATATTTGCAAATTAAAGTTTCATGGACAGTTTTATTAAAGTTTAGTTCACTCTGTTATGTACCAAGTAATGGTGTGGCGTAGCGGCAGCGAGCTGAACCAGATTCGAAGAGGCGAAGCTTCGGAAAAATAACAGCCGTAATTGATAGTGGGGGAGTCGGAACACTGGTAGTGGGAGTCGTAAAGCGACAGAAAGAAATTGCAGTAACGTTGAATGTGACGGAATATACAATTTATTATTTGTCGTACAATTTATGTACTGACAATGAATTTCGTATAAATTCAAAACAGAGGTGTCCTTAGAACGATAACATAATAGATATGTCGGAGTATTCGCCAACATGTGGCTCTTTTGTTTTTCCTTACGCCCAACGACTCTTGGGACACCCCAAAACCACCCTCCTACCTGGATTAACGGAAAGGTTATTCTCCGGCATTCCGCGATGATCTACCAACGAAGCGAGTTCGTTTTTGTATTTCGGAAATAAGTGTTTGCTAATTTCTACTTCGAGTGTTGTGACTTGTGCCCGAGTTCCCAGCCCGATGGCTGCCACCAGACCGGAAGGAACTACGACGATTCCTACCGGTGAGTCTTCCCACACCTTGACTGATATATTGCTGGTTAAATTTCATGTTTAAACAATGTTTTCGTATTAAAAAATATTTTACTTCAATGTGTACAGCGTCAGAAGAAATTGCACATTCGAAATGTTTACGTGAAGGGGTTAAAATCGTATTCGAAATTATTTTTACATCATTAACCCTCGTACGTTCCTCAGGGTGAACATTCATCAATTTACTATTCTTACATACTGTAAAATAATTCATCTCTTTCTCTTTGTTTTAAAGTGTAAAATAAAAATTGGTGAAATATTATTCTAGATTTTAATATGCAACTATTTTTGAGGAACGTACGAGGGTTAAACAATATTTTATTTCAATGTGTACAGTATCGCAAGAAACGTACAACACATTCGAAATGTTTTTGTGCGTGAAGGGGTTGGACTTATTGTATTCGAAAATATTTTTACAACATCGTCAATATTCTTCGTTGTTCTCTAGACGATTCTCAACGTAATGAATGAATCACGATTGTCGAATCTCGTGGCTTGATGTAAATCTGAAAAATGAAAGCGGAAGTTATTTCTGACTCAACCCAACACCTGGTGCGCCACCGCTGAATCGTAATGATGAGTAAGGATGAATAAGATGGATGACGAAAAGAATTAAGACGGGAGAAATAATTCAGAGAACTAATGATCGCCAAAGTGCTCTTAACACTGTCCAAGGATAAATCCGAAATAATCCTTATACAAGGTGTTTCCACCGAGAAAAATCAATCCGGGCGCAAAGTTCTCGTACACACAACGATCAGCGTATTACGCCAACCATCTGTACTTGACCAGGCAGCCACTCTAGCAGCTGATGACCTTAATAATGCTTCGCATAAATATGTGCGCGGAACAAGACGCACTTTGCATCTCGTCGAGTACAGAACCTCGTCTTTGGATTTCCTTGAAACCCGTAACGTGCGATCTCATTACGGGCGGCGAGCTCCGAGTATAATAAATTAAATTAATCATAGAATTCGCGGAAATTTCACGGAGACGCTTAATCCTGTCTCGTTGCCGAGATTCGTGACTCATGGCGTGCCAAACTCGTTAGGGTTAAACGCGGCTGAGGCCGTGGGCTGTAATCGTTGCGCTCCGCGAATTATTATTCCGTGTATTAGGTATGAAATATTTACGTATGTTCATATTGCAACAATGCTGAGGAGTTTCGTTTCGGTAACAGTTTAGTTTCTATTTGATTTGATGGAATATAAAACATACGTGCCTGCAAAGTAAGAATGGTCCAGCGGCCCCACCCATAATTTTTATTGATACTGTGTGGAAAACAATAATTTTAGGTTGAAAGATAACCCCCTAAAATTTTAAATCGCTGACCCTTCATATAAGGATGATGTGAGGGTAAATACCCTTAACTGTATCATTTTTATCTCCGTTGTTAATTAAGATATTCAAATTTAAAAAAAAACGAAAATACTCGAACTTACCTCCTTCATATTTTATGGATATGAAAAATTGATATAATACCTCATACAATACTGAATTGTTTAGTAGTTGATTAGGTAGCAACATGTTTAACAATGTAAACAATATTTTGGATAATGGTAAAGCAATTTTTTGTGGTGTTTAAGGATTTCTTTAAGGATAACAATTTAAAAATAATGACTTTATAAATTATATGATTACTAGACTGCGGATCTTCATGCATTCATGGCTTCTGAAAATTAAAAAAAAATGCTAGAGTATAAAATTCGACAGCATTTAGTACAACTTTTATTTATTTCAGATCTGCAAAGGCTACTGCCACTGGAAATAAGATTCTATTTTATTCGACTTTGTTAAAATTCATCTACAAAAATTGAAAATTGCATACACATCCGCAGCCTAATGATTACCATACTTTTCCTACTAATCAATAGACTGCGGATCTTTATGCAAAATAAAAATTATCTTCATAAATTGTACAACATAGGATCCAAATAGAAATGTAATTTTTTCTCTAATGATATTAATCATCTGAAACGAGTACATTGATATTTTTAAATCCTTTTAATCTGCCCACTGCTTTAAATTGCAGATACTCATTTTCGCCATAAATGCATAAAATCCGCAGTCTACTAATCAATTACAAAAGTAATCACAAAATCATTGATTACTGCCCAACTCTGCCTGCTGTAGAAGACCGACCGTATTCGGGATCGCAATTCCAGAGCCCGGAGTTGCGTCTTCGCGTCGAGGCGTGACAAAGTGCGTGTAAATGCGATCTCAATCGGCCGTTGAAGTATCCGGTTCCCAGAGGAGATCGAATCGAACGAGCTCTTAACGAGTCGACCGGTCGCGGCCGGGCCGTTACGTCCAATTGCGATGGCGCGGTCATTAACGACACGAATTCATCGGCGGCGACGTTTTAACTTTAAACGGTCCACTCACTGTTTTATATGTTTGCAGGCTTGCGCCCCGAGGTACATCTGGTTCTCCGTGCCCAACTCGAAGCACGACCCCGAGGACAATCGACGGAGCAAGGATTCGCCCGCAGGGAGTCGACGGGAACCTGTCGGCACCTGTTGGGTTGTCAACGACGACATGAAGGAGTTGCAAGAATTTTCGCCCTGCCGCACGAGTAAGTTTGTTATTATTTTGACTATCGTTTTTCTAAGCTTGGTAGAGACGTGTGTACGTACTGACGTGTCATCAGGATCTTTGACAGATTTAGGGCAGTCAGAAGGGATGATTTATGATGAATAGTCTCCGGATTTTATGCATTTATGACGAAAATTAGCAGGTGCTATTTAAAACAGTGAAAATGTTAAAAGACTTTAAGAGTATTAATATATAATATTATTTTCACTACATTAAAATTATCAGTGAAAAATATAAATTTATATTTAGCTCCTGTGTTTCGCAATTGAATATATTATTTCCACTACGTTAAAATTATCAGAGAAAAATATAAAATATTTAGCTCGTGTGTCTTGCAATTGAATATATTATTTCCACTATATTAAAATTGTCAGTGAAAAATATAAATTGATATTTAGCTTCTGTATATTGCGACTTCTAATTTTGCATACATTTTACATAAAACCGTGCAGTCTATGAATTACTTTACAAAGCCAGCAAATTCTCAACGCTGGTTGCTCCCAGTCCGTTGTTTTGGCACTCGAATCGAAACCGGGTCCTCAGAATTTATAGAACACGCCGTGGTGGCGTCCCCGTTCCGGAATTAGCTCGGTTTTCGAGAAAAAGGGAGAAAGAAATTGGGAAAAGATTTTTGTGAGTCCGACTACGCTCCGTGCTCTCGAGTGCTATAAACAGTTGTAAACAGTTCGGCCGTGTTCTTTCCCTCTGCGAGTGTTCCGTGGATGGCGGTGTCGTTTCTCGAGAGGTAAATCGCTCGTCCCTTCAGGAATCCCGAAGGGCAAATTTCCTTCCGAGGACGACATGTGGCCGTGTCCTCAAACTATGGCGGCCATAAATACGCCCGGTAACAGGATATTTCCTGGCGTCCATGTAGGTCCGGCCGTTTAATGACAAAAGATACGTCGATTTTCGGCGGCCCTGTGAACGGGTGCTTGTTTCACGATGATTTAGGGAGCTACTCGGTTCGAATCACCTGTTCCAGTGTCTCGACTTCGTGAGCACACTCATGACGTCCGGGATTATGGTCTTAAATGACGCTCTTGTCATTCTGTTGCGGCAGTTCACTGATTTTGAATGCTTCTTTTTAACGATTACAATCCAAATTATAATTTCCCTGTGCTCGGAACAGGAAACTATGCTTTGACGAAATATTGTTTATTATATTGGGATGGCAAGAAAGTAATTTCAGTATTTTGAGGTGAAGTAGAGTCCAATTTTTTTATTCAGGCAATGAACTTTAATGAATGAGATGATGAAACAAAAAGAAATAATATTTATGATGCAAATGATTAATTTAATCACATAATATCCAAAATTATGAATATGAATGAATTAAATTGTAAATTCAGTCTCTTCCGTTAAAACTACTTCGTAAATTTTCATTGTCTGAAAGAAAAAAGTACAAGCATATTTTAATAATGCCAAATATTTGTCAAGATTCAAGATATAAAGAAAATAATCGGACGTTCATTTGTGTTTTTCACGTAAATAGTTGGATGCATCCTACGCATATGTTACTAAAGAACGTCGAAAAAATCGATGACTGCTGCTCTGACTCACTACGTTCATTCATAAATTCTCCGCGAAAATAGTTACGCCATGCCTTTCCTTTACACGCATGACTAATCCAAGCATACATTTTACAAATTTTACTTCCTATGTATGACTCTTAGTATGTATTCTTTACCAGGAAGAAAAGAAAATATAAAATATTCGATAAAGCAATGACCAAAATATAATCGCTTAACAAAAGTATGAACTACTAAATGTATCTGAATATTTAACATTGTATTAATTGCACAAACATATTAGTAACACATGGATGCATCTAATATATTTAATAAAATCATTGTAGGTGGAGTTTAATAGTTAGATAATTAGTTAAAAGAGTTCTATTTATTTAGAACTGTTTTCAAGAGTGTCCTCTAAGCTACAATAGCCACTGCTCAACCACTAAGCGTTACAACTACGAATACATTCTTTTCTTTCTCGCGATAATGTCGTCCGAAGATAAGCTGGTTCAGAATGCAGTGCATTTTTGTGTTATCTGGTACTTATCAACAGTAGAGCAGACTTACAGAGCAGATTTCGGAAGTTATTTATGTGTAACGTAGTATCTCGTCTCCCACGTTGCTCGGATGCTTTGGAATCCTTTCCGGTCCATCATACTTTCTGACGAAGGTCGATCGCTTTTTTCTCTCTCAAATCATTTGTACTTATCTTCAAGTTAAAACTTATTTCCTCATTTTTAATCTATACGTAATATGAATAGAGAAATATCCTGATAGACATCTTAAAACAACATTTTATTAATTTTCATTTGCTCTTTAATTCGATATTCTTTTGCTTTATTGTGTAAATGTCGTGTCTTAAATGTTGGCTATTTCATTTTGATTTATCTTGTCTTACTGTCTCAAATCATTTGCACTTACCTCCAATTTTAAACAAACAGTTACCAATGTTGTGTCTTAAATGTTGGCTATTTCATTTTGATTTATTTTACATCCTAGTGAGTGTTTAGAATTTAAAAATCACCCCGTCAACAAGTTAGAATATTTTCGGTCTCCTTTGTCTTGAATTCCCCAAGAGATTGTAAAATAAATGACTACAGTTTATTGTTGAAACAAAAAGGAGAAATGTGTATACATAGAATCGTGCAACGTTGAAGAATGTTTCATCACAGGGTATACGAATCGTAACACTCATTACATCCGGTGCTCGCTCGCAGGTCACAGAAACATCCTTTTCCTGTAACGAAAGTATGTCCCAACGAACATCCCAGCATTTGGTAAAAGACAAATCCTGCGTGTGCACGCGCGCATAGTGCATTCCAGGCTAATGCATTTCCTGCGACGCGCTGGCTCCACATTTCTTCGCGAATTCCAAGTTTGCATTGAAAGTGTATCCACTGAAATCGAAATAATAAACAAGTGAAGCATCTTGACAATTTACACTTCCGAGCAAAACGAAAGATCCTGAAATGTTAAACTACAAAGATATAATATACTAAAATATCAATTTAACAATTTAAAACTATATCTGACAGTTAGTTTATTTTTTTCCAAGTACATTTGATATATATTGTATTTACCAAGTTTATAATATGTGTGTATTGCAGAATATGTCTACCATCAAAAGAGTGAACTATTTAATTTTTATTTATACAATTAATGTCATATCAACTTGTTAAAAGCTAGTGCAATTTAGGTAACGGTTAAGTTACAATCTTTTTAACAAGGAAGATAATTATTCTAAATTACATCTCATAATTAGTAAATATTTTTCAAAAACATTTGATATATACATATATTCACAAAGTCTATAATATGTGGTTATTACAGAATTTTTCTACTATCAAAAGAGTGAGCTGTATCATTTTTATTTATTAAATAAATTAATTACACTTTTTTTTAACAAAGATCATTATCCTGAAATATTTTATTCCCATGTTAAAACATCAAAATTATATGATATAATCTACAAATATGTCACAATTTAACTTCTGTCGGAAATGTAAAAGCTTTTATTTATTTATTTAATTAATGTCGTTAATGTAATAATGCATTACATAAATGTAAAGCTTTTATTTATTCACTTAATGTCGTACCAACATGTAAAATTTTACTCAGCAAAACCAGAGTTGTGTAAATTGTTTACCGGTGCATTACACGAGTTATGTATGCATTTGCATACATAATTAACATGAATAAACTACGTCAATTTTCCATCCGCGTTCATGTTAACTTGATCACCCGTTGCACATGGTCAAAATTGTTAGGTTTGACACAACAGTGTGATAAACGTGGCAACAATCCGCCATTAAATCGTGATATCCTCACGGAAACGATTCGGCCCGACGACGTGTGAGCTCATCGTCCAGAAATTCCGCGATGAGAGCGAGCAATTAAACAATTTGTAGGAGCCAACGTTTGCTGTCGCTTTTCCCAAGAATCGCGGCGAGGTTTAGCTCGCTGTCCGTGAACACGTGATGTCGTTTATCATACACTTTATCAGCGAAAGTTCTCCTCTCTATTAAGCAACTAATAAAATTTGCCTTGGAGAAACAGCAAGGAAATTCCAACATTTTAACCGTCAATTGCGGATCGTCAAACACTTATTTTGCACATCAATCAACAGAAACATACGCAAATAATAACATAAAAATTATTTCTTTTTTTAGTGTTACAATAATTTTATTTAGACAGAATTTATTAAAAAGGCTTACCAATAGATTGCGGATTTTATGCATTCATGACAAAAATAATTTAAATCAGTAAAAATACTAGAAGAAGTTAATAATATTATTTTTTTAACCTATTTCAAACATATTAAGAAAGAAAATAAATTTTTATTTCACTCCAGTTTGTTGCAATTCAAGTAAGAAATTTTTATTTTGCATAAAAATGCGCTGTCTATTGATGCAACATGGATTCCTCATTGCTACATCAATAATGTTAATTTCAGTAGCATACTTATGCCAATAATTGTAATTTCATGTGCACCTACTTATTCAGAAAAATCAAAAATGCTATTAATAAGTAGATGAACTTTTTTTAGTATAAAATATTCGAATAATTAGTACAATCGATAAAAAATTGAATGTGTGTCATTCATCGCGCTGGGAATGGCGCCTTGATGAATTTTGAATCCAACTATAGTCGTAACCTCGCTTGATTGCTCTTCAGTATCGCGTTGCTCATTGTTGCCTTTTCTGGAGAGAACTGCCGTGCACGTTCTTCTGTCTGCTTATCTGTCTTCGAGTAACTGGCATCCATTTGTCGGCGTTTACAATGTCATAAGTATAATTTCCTTCACGGAACGGAGTGCATGCTCGGTTTCACAGCTGCGTACTATATTTGCTGGCACTCCATTCTCATTCTCCACGTCCTTCGATCTCGCGAATTGCACAGTGCTGGAATGCTTGATTTTTAATTGACTCATTCTTCGACGATTTTGAATTATTTATGAGAGCTCGTACCGTTTATCCGACACTCCTTTCATGAACATTTTCGGAACGGTAGGATCGTGAATTCAGTTCTGGTCTGTTGCAATTTTTAATATTACATTTACCACCGCACGCAAGACTGGTTTTTTATTTTACAGTTATTGAAATTGCAAAACTGCTTATATTCGAGATTACTGTATAAATTTCCTTTTTAGAGCATATTATAAAATGTGCGAAATATTTAAATAAATGTAATATTGGTATTTTTGTGAGGCGGCAAATACAATATTGTAATTTCTGTAAGATGACAAGTATAATATTGTAATTTTTGTAAAGCAACGAATACAATATTGTAATTTCTGTAAGACGAAAAGTACAATATTGTAATTTCTGTAAGACGAAAAGTACAATATTGTAATTTCTGTAAGACGAAAAGTACAATATTGTAATTTCTGTAAGACGAAAAGTACAATATTGTAATTTCTGTAAGACGAAAAGTACAATATAGTAATTTTTGTAAGGCAACAAAAACAATATTGTTTCTTAACACAGTTTTCTCAACTCACGTACGGTCCTCAAAATAGAACTATTTTATGTATAAAATTCTGAAATATTTTTTACTTCACCTAATAATTTGACATATTTGTTTGAAATGCAAGCATATGAATAAAATTTATCGAGTTAAAACGCAGACAAAATAAAAATTGAACTACAATATATTTGGAAGAAATGTTGAAGTACACATGTAAGAAGTTTGCTACAATTTCATTAAACGTACAACGTTCTTTGTTACATTATGATATATCAGCGTACGTGCTTCACCTGCGCGAAAGATGTACGCCATGAAACATCTGCAGCCACGTAACTTTTATTTCCGTACACTTACGTTATATCTCCACTCCTTTAAAAACCACGCAATGACACCTAAATTAGCATGAATGTGCAATTGCCGTTTTTTCCTTCGGCGCACTTCCTGTTCAAATATACACATTACTGCAGGGCATTTAGCGCTAAACGTTTTGGTAGTAACCTGCCGACTCTGATGTAAATGCTTCGCTAACGAAATTTGTGGTTGAATCTAATGAAAATAAATTGTAGTTCAAGTGAACGAACAAAGTGTTAATGGTTTTGTTAGATTCTGCAAAATAGTATTTAAACAACAATAACAGCAGATTTTATTATACATTGAAAGAATCTGAAATCTTTAATCATTGCAATGGAAAAAGTATTGATAGAAATAAATAGAATTCCAGACATGATTCTGCAAAATAGTATTTAAGTAACAATAACAGCAGACTTTATTATACATTGAAAGAATCTGAAATCTTTAATCATTGCAATGGAAAAAGTATTGATAGAAATAAATATTATTTAGTATTGTGTAACTCCATCTAATAATATCGTTAGGTTACAAATAGTAACAATATTATTATGACTACCATAATTGTTATTCTGCAATATATTTTGACAGACATAATAAATCTTTATTGAACATAATTCCTCAGTACATACGTTCTTGCGTAACTAGATTTTACACATTAGCATCTGTGTGTCAAAAATGCTTGAAATTCTCGGTATAAAATTTATGGGATCTATTATTGTCGACAATGAACCAGCTCGTTCACAACTGTTTCTTCTGTAAATTTTAAATGAATGGAATTCATGTGATTAATTCCACGATGATATATTAGGTTCTCCCAAAAGTTTCTTTCGGAATGTGTTCCTTCAATATTACTAAATAAATATTAGGTTGTCCCAGAAGTTCAAATTCATGTTAGGAAGTACTAAACATTATCATAAAGATTATCGCATTGTTTGTATTTATCTAGCAACATTAAAGGAGCACATTCCGAAAGAAACTTCTGGAACAACCTAATAATATTTTTATCTTGAGCTTCTTTTTGTATCTTGACTACAACGCTGCATCTTTTTCAATCAGTTACTAGTTGAGAGTGCGTCGTGACCCCTTTTTGCACACCTAACAATAAGACTACACTGTTTCTTGTCGATTGCCACACTCGGCGAAAAATCGACTAGCCTAATGGCCTGTAAAGTGTTAACTGTTCCGCAAGCAGAGGAAAAAAGAGAGCACGGTGTTAGTCGCTACTAAAAAGAGGTTTTAGTGCCACCTTGGAGGTCTCGGAGTATGTACATGCTCGACGATTTATGATTCACACTCTGTCCACTACCTTCGATGGGTCGAGACAGTGATTACGCGAACGAAAGCAGTGCGAGTCTCATCCAGCCTTCTTGAAACCGCGGTTCCGCAGAAACCGGACAGTTATTACGGCGTGCTGTTTCTAGTACATACTTCCTTTTAAACGGCTATCTCTCTGGCATTTGACCAAATTTGGTATCGGACTGCGAACGTTTCCCCTTAAGTCAACCAGGAAACTTTTTTCCGAGTTATTTTAAGAAAATAAATGCCGGAATTATGTTCTTCCTGCGATAAGTACACGTCCTGATGGAATTAAAATAAAAAGTCTCGTATCTGAATCGCCATTAAACGTGCAACCAAAACGTCTGTTCAGGAATTAATTAATTTGATTCGACCGTCGTAAATTCATCCTCGAATGTACAATCTTTTATTTGCATATTTTACAATATTACAGAAACAATTTTTATATTGCGAAAACAAAAGAAATTTCAATTGAGCAACTCCTTTAGAAAAAAATTAAGGTAACTTAATCACTTTTATTTGAATTCATTCCTTTCTATTTATTAAAAACATATACATTAATTAAAAGAATTATACTACTATGATGTTGGCCTCTCATTCAAAGCTCCATAAAACAACTTTAAAAAATCCTACATCACTTTTCAAGGAGTCGTTGTAAAGAGGAAGCTTCAATCTTTAAATCTGCGGTGGTTCCAGTACGGAGACAAATTTTTCAAAATTTCCACACGTTTTAATGTACAGCATTTTCGAAAGAAATGCATTTTCAGTTTCTTGCCCGCTACGTCATGGAAACATCTCGGAATAAAATAATCAATGTAATTATGAAAGTAGAGGCATCTAGCTTTAAAACAAGTTTGAATTTACTGTCGTGCGATCATTTTTAACAAAATTATCGCAGTTTAAATGAAGGAAAGTTGAAATACACTGTACAACAATTGCGCTGCCGCAATTTTCCACATAGCCGCTATTGTGCGTTTACTATTGCGGCCAGACGAGACAGCCGTACGTCAAACAATGAACAAGGCGTCAGGGTAGCAGCTCGTAACAATAACGCCGGGTGAAAGTGGCAATGAATTGCAGTAACTGTATTCTTCGACGAAATCCGCCCACCAGTCAAAGCCAGCCGCTGGGTGTACGGTTTGGTGGGGGGAAAATCGTAATTAGAAGGCGCCATTGCCTCCGGCCACCGACTCAACACCGTTCCAACGAGGCCAATTAGTACTTGATCTTACTTGAATTACGATCGTGTTACCGATCTGCCGTCTTCGCGCTACCACAGTATCTCTTCTTGCCGCGGATTCATTAAAACGAATCGTGGCCGGCCGCCGACGACTATCATTCGCGGCGACCAATGAAAATTACGAGTAGTTTGTCCTGGGACGAAGTATTGGTGACTGGAATGCCGGGAGACAAGATCTCGGATGCCATCGTGCAATAACAACCACTCGATTTTATCGTGACAACCCCCACTGCTCTGGCAACTGCTTGAGAAAAATTGGTGTTTACACAAATGAATTTTAGTGTTACTCTTTATGAACTTTTCTGAGATTTTATACTTCAGGTTTCAATAATGAATTTTCATGTTGTTGTTTATCACCAGGTTGCTCTTTCAAGCGTTTAAAAGACTTTAATTTAGATATTGTTGATATTTTAAATAAAGTTCAATGAACTTTAATGAATTTTAATGAACTACTGGAATTTTATAATTCAGGTTTACATATTGAATTTTCATGTTGTTCTTTATCACCAGTTTGGTCTTTTCAACGTTTAGAAGGTAAACGAACTTTAATGAATTTTCTGAATGAAGTTTCTGATGAATGAGAAAGTGATGTGGACCATTGTGGAAAATTTGAGATCTCAGATTTTCATTTTTGTATGAACGCCATTGACTAGTGAAAATTTCGTAGTGATTTGAAAAGTTTTTCAGGAAACAGATAGGTCTGATAGGGTACACTTAATCGCTCATCGTCACTCGCATACATTTACGTGGAATCAGAATCACAGTAGGTCCATTCATTCCCTGTTACTCCATTAAGGGTCGCGTGTACCGCGCAAACGCTTTCGCCGCGCCATTCTAATTTCCTCTTCAAAAATTGAATCACTCCTTTCGAAGGAATCTATCGATCCTCTATGGAAACATTGCGCGAATATTAAACTCTCCTTATGTCTTATTTGAAATAACCAATTAATTTCCTACTGTTTGTTATGTGGGTAATAGATAAATAAATATAAATTGAAAAAGTAATTTATACTGTAAATACAGCAGGATTTCGATGATTAGATTAAATAGGGAAATGTGAATAGTATCGTATACAGAACGATTTAGGTAAAAGTTGTAGAAGAGAATTTTTATGAAGAATATTGAGTTTATCCATGATAAAATTCAGTAAGTAAAATTTTATTTAGGATAATAGGAAGATTATAAAAAAGTTTATTGTGATTCCCGCAGAGGTTTCTAATTTTGCGGTAAAGATCAGCGATCTACTGATACCGTTAATCATTTTCTCACGTCGAGCAGCGTTTCATACGTGAAAACAGTTCCGTGGCACTTGTCCTGGGCCCAAGTTCGAGTGCAAAGCACTCTCTTACCGACAAGAATAGCACCCTCGCAGAGCATCGAGACAGAAACGATTATAAATAGATCGACCGGAGACGATATCACCCAATCGAACCTGCCCTTTGTCGCTTCACACATTACGGCTACCTTAGAAGCCCCCTCGCAAACATGGTTGCCCGTTCAACACTGGAAGCCTAATCCAGGCTTTGGAGATCTAATCCAGACACTCTATTTATTTAGGCGTGAACACTGTGTACAACTAAATCAATTTCCCAACTACAGGGAATTTTTAATGACTGAGCTGTACATAAGAACAGGGTCAATTTGGGGACCCACAGTATTAAAATCGTTACTCAATCATTCAGTTCATGGCAAATTAAATAAATAAGCAGCTGCTGTATTAGGAACAATGGGGAGATTAACGCGTCTATGAGAATTACCTCCAAAGATGTCTTTTATATAAGAAATTAATAAATAAATCACAGTAAATAGTCCTAAACGTCATCAACAAATGGTCCGCCCTCTTGAGGATTAAATAATAACTTCTTCCGAAGTTATTACGTGATTATTCTGAAAATTTGTTGAATTATGAATAAAATGGCAGTCGCTTTTAATCTTTAGCTTCGAAACGACTTAGAAAATTGCTAGTGAGTTAATAAAATATCGCGAGGGCTGTTGCTGAAATAAAATAAAGTCGGTTGCGAAACTAATAATTAATCATTTGCCTCAACTGCAACAAACAAGGGCGAAGTAATAATTTCTTTCATTCTTCAACAATGTTCATAAGCTGCAACTAATACACTGATGTTCTTAAATGTTTTTAATATGTCCGCTGTTTTAAATTGCAACTGCCCATTGTTGTCGTATATGCATAAAATCCGCAGTCTAGTGATAACATTTGAACTCCGTTTTACTAAGACACTGTGCGTCCACAAAATGGCAGTGGGATCCCCGTAGATTGCCTACCAGACAGCTTACCGCAATTTTCGAACGATCAGTATCCCGCGGATGGTGTCATGGATGGTTCATCGAATCTCTTCTGCATACAACCGGGTATTTCAAGTTTCAATCAAAGTCCACCTTCAGCATCGGACGGATCAACATTCGCATTCGCAACGGCGCCTATCAAAGATGCGTTTTACGTCTCCTTTCTTCGCTGCCCTACACGGCCGGATCGTCGTCGACGACCGATTGATGTAATTGCGTGACTGGCAGCTCGTCCAAACCGACCGATCGGCCGTCAGGACCCCTTCGTCGCCGTTTATAACGTATGTGCATACGTGACCATGTAGGAGAAACCATGGTACGGGGATCCCACCGGATATTCTCCCATACACGCTCCGTTTTCTTACTGCGCGCACGCTGTTACGCGTTACGTGGCGTCTACGAGACGCTTGCGTACAATTTACAGAAAAATATTTTATAACATCCTGCTAGGTCCAAGCGCTAGGTGTACAAGTTAATTCTCGGACTTTTCACAGAAGAATTAATGTCCACTTGAAGTTCAAACTTCTTATCTCCATGTGTCTACACTTCTTTTCTATCGCTCATGCAGGTAGCGATAGTGATGATGGGTTAGGATGCAGAAAGCAACCAGCAATAATTTGCGTCTTATCAGTTGGCATGGTATTCTGCAAACAACACAGTAAACGTATTGAACATATTAAAATTGGTCACGTATTGAAGTATTAAAATTGGTCTCGTATTGGACGTATTAAAATTGGTCTCGTATTGGACGTATTAAAATTGGTCACGTATTGAACATATGTATTATATTGAAATTGATCATACATTGAACATATATTAAAATTGATCATACATTCTATATATTATATTAAAATTGGTCACGTATTGAACATGTAATATTAAAATTGGACGAATATTGAACATATTAAAATTGATCATATATTAAAATTGGTCACGTATTGACTATGGCTATTGCCAAGACATTCAAGGCAGGGCATGTTAACAAACAGAAGACAGTACACTCGTTGACCGTAAGCTGAGCAACACGCACATATAATAAATTACTTTTCTAAAGGCTCTACAGATTATAGGCTATTATAAAATGTAATATTTATTAGCCGCTATTACAAATAATATTTCACGCGCGGTCGAATAAAATGGATACCGTTTCCTTTTACTACTCATTACCAGTGTAGCCAGACGCCGCGGCTCAACGGCTCAAGTTTCCCCTTACGTCTCCGTCCCTCGCCTAGATGCTCCCCACTCTTCCGCCTGTGGGAGTAGTAGGGAAAATAACGGGTGTTCTTGTTCCACGCTACACCACGGACGGCTTGGCTTGGGTGAGGTTAGCTTGTGAATTCTGCGACACTGGGTAGCATGCTGCCGAGTCTGCGCGGCAGCGGTAGTGGGTAAGAGTGGGGAGCATCTAGGCGAGGGACGGAGACGTAAGGGGAAACTTGAGCCGTTGAGCCGCGGCGTCTGGGTACACTGCTCATTACACTACGAATCTTCATGCGTTTATAGCATATCTTACACAGAGTTAGCGCTATATAGTAAAGGATTTATCGCCCTGCATGTGCAATGAATGCACAAAAGCCCCAGTACAGGAAACAATAATTATTCTAAAGTTGTTTTTATGATTCTAATCATACCGTACACACCTTTTTCAAGCTCTTCCAGCTAAAAGTGACCATCGTGCAACTACTGCGACAAAAAGGGTGATGACTTTAACATATGGCTTGTGATTATAAGCAGCATGCACGCATTATCTAGGCTAGGTCATTCCAGGCACGTGTAAAGCTCTTGACCGCCTGTGAAGCTAATTGCAAGCACACACTTCACTTCTTACCATTATATTATGATGAAACTTTCAGAATATATATGATCGACACAGATCTACAAAACGTACTTTTTAAATTTTCAATACAGCTCCCCATAAAAATGTTGTAAACAACCACTTGTAATATTTTCTCTGCAATTCCGACGAATTGCAATTTCTTCAAAAATTTGTTTCACGTCTTGTAGTAAATCAATTATTCTAACTTCTCAAAAAGTATCCAAGTCGTGCGACCTGATATTTAAAAAGTTATTGTTAGACAGCAGATCTTTATGCAAAATAAAAATGTTTTATGTGAATTACAACGAACTGGAATGAAATATACATTTATTTCCTTTCTTAATAAGTTGAATAGGTTGAAAATAATGCGACGGTATTTTTAAATTCTTCTAATGATTTTATCGTATTAAATTCAGACGTCTGAATGTCCAACTGCGGACGTCTTTTTACTATCTGGAAAATGGCAGGTGTTACATATTTAGGGGAAGTCGGGGTATTGTGAGCCACTTTTTTTATTGCCAAAAAACTGCAATTAAATTAAGTTTTTCATCAAATTTCAACGCTAAATGTTGTAATATGAAGATTTACCTTTCTTTTAGACACAATAGTTTAATCGAATATCTGCAAATTAGATGATTTTAAGACTTTTACAAAAAATTTGCATTTTCTTGAATTTGGAAAATCTCGGGGAATCGTGAGCCACTTTCAAAATCAAATAAAAATTACAATTTCTGTTATGAAATGTTTATTCATGTATCTGAATGACAAAATAATTTTTTAATAATAAGAAAAAAAGTTAAAAATAACCACAATTCATCTGAAATGCAAAGCTCACAAGTCCAATTTCTTGTGGTCATTCCGGCGCATTCCAAGTGGATGGCACGATTGCAGACGTTGCAATGAATGGTGTTTTGGCGGTTCATCCTTTTCGCGCGTGCTCGAATATTGCATAAACAATCCTTGAGAAACATCAAACACGTGAGGTTAGCTCGTTAAATGTCAAAAATCGAGTGGCTCACAATTCCCCGAGAAAAGTGGCTCATAATTCCCCGAACCCTTATTTTTACAACTTGACCACAAACAAATAACACAAACCTCACCTAATTCAAATTTCTTTATTTATTTCGAAAGCTTGAAGTCACACGAGTATTATAAACACAGTTACCTGCTTAGATCCACAGAAAAATGTAACAATAATAGACCAAACATGAAATGAAAATAATACTTCGAGCACAGCGAATTTGTATCTGCTAACAGAGCAAAGTAATGATGCGGGTGCGTACTTCAACTGATCGTGGAAATATTACCTTATTAGGAGACAACTCAAAAACAATTGTTCGCAGCTGTCATTATTTACCAGTAAAAAAGAAATGGCGCTGGCTCACAATACCCCGACTTCCCCTATATTTCATAATCAATGCAGTTGCAAGGATAATTCCACCAGAAATAATTAAATGAATTTCTTCATTCAAGCACGTATTGTTACAAAAATTTAAATAAATTCAGTGTTGTCAGTTTTATAAATCAATGTATAGCATTCGCATTTTGTGCTCGGTATGGTTGCTGTTAACAGTGTCCGAATATTACTGTAGGTAACTGTACACTTCTCGTAGAGTGTGGATTCGCATAAACGTCGATCTGGCTGTTACCATTCTAAAACGACCGATACGGTGCCTCGAAGGCGACACAGTGGCCCTGATCCGGCCAGCTCGGTCAATAATTCACAATATACGGTTAATGATGACAACTAATTACATCGATGTGAACGTAACCTTGACAGGCTGTATGAAGAGTCCGTCGTGGAACGACGCGGCGGGGTTTTGTTGCTTCTCAGGATTGATAGCGACCGATTGTCGGTTAATGGCAGCGACTCGTCGCGATTGCTCGCAGCTTATTGACGCTAATGCCAAGTGTCAGCCTGAGATTAATCTTTCGAAGCGGCGGTCACATTCGCGCTATCAATCTTACTCGCGAGTACCGGCGGGAGAATGTGAAAGTACCATTCCGTTTCCTCCTCAAGCTTTTTCGTTCGTTCCGCGGACAACCTGCGGGAATTTTGAGTGACGTGTATTAAATACTAGATCATCGTATACGTGTCGATTCCCCGTAGAAGTGTGTCATGCCGGAATCATCGGTTTAACCGTGAGTCATCACGGGCGAGCCCTTTTAACTCTTTTAAACGTTCCCCGCAGGAGCGAAACGTTTACTTGCGGTCGCATAATTATTTAATCGGAGCAAACGATGATTGCGCATTAATATTATAAGGGGAATTCGCTGGGGTACTATCTCTCAGCAAATATATTTTTATCATCTCTGCAGAGATGGGTTTTTTGGGGTGACGTCCTTATCTGGTCCTTGTGTCAATTTGGCACGTCTTTCTCAAACGTGGTGCACGATAAATGTGGAAAAGGTGTGTGCCTTGCATAATTATTTATTATCAGGTCGTTAAGTATGAAACTTGTCTTTTATTTATCAAGTTTCATACTTAACGACCTGATATATGGTGGTAGAGATAGTGTCATATGTACAATAAATTAATTCTTCTGCTTAATCTAATTATTTAAACATTTAGTTACTTCTCTTTCCTTGTGTCGATTTTGTATGTACTTTCGGTACTTCATTGTATAAGTGTTCTTAATGAAGGAATTTGAAAATTCAATTATTCATTTTTCCATTATGTTGATTTTGTACATTGTTTTATCGCTTCCTTTAATACAACGATTTATCAAACAAGGATCATGTCGTATCTGAATATACAAGAAATAAATTTATGTTCTCAATAATAGAACTTGAAATTCGAGTTATTAATGAAATTATTACGAAGTTTGATTCACTGCTTAAAATAAAAGGATCTCGCAATGTCCGAGATTTGAAAGAATACGTCTGGGGGAAGAAAAAGAAAAGAAATTGGTACGTGCAGGTACCTCGTGGCTGCATTTCTGCATTCTCATCGTGCGCATTGATGTACAACGATGGGCGTAAAAGAACTTCCGCACGGCTCGGGACTACACGATAAACGTCGCTGGCACGTGAAACGAAACTAAAACCTCTTTCTCTCGGGCGACGTCTTTTACTTCCTGCGTGACGTCGCCTGGGTTACGTACCCCTTTCGGATCTTCCTCGTAGTAACTGCATTTGACGTTTCGAGAAAAGGAGCACACGGTCTAATTGTCTTCTTTCGGTCTCTCTAATTCGCCCTATGAACGTCTCCATTTTAATCACGCTTGCAACCTACCGAAGCCATTTGTTTGTTGTGGTCGACACTGGTTGTAGAAATTATATGTATAGTTCGTTCATTTCCTCACTTCTCTCGAAAATTTAATTTTTATATCCTATACTTGGAATGACTTTTTTAACTACATTGATGATCGTAATAGTTGTCCATCATTAGACTGCGGATCCTCATGCAAAATAAAAATATAATCTATGTCAATTATAAACGATAAAAACAAAATTAATTTCTTCGGTGAATAATATTAATATATGAAAAATAACGTGACAATTGTTTTTAACTCTTTTCATGTTTTTACTCGTCTTCATTTCATCTACTCTCTTTTGTCATAAAAGTAAAAAATCTACATACACTACTGTGCAAAAGAAAGAAACACCCGGCCATATTTAATAGAAAAGCGTAAAAAATCAAATAATATCACAGTAAGTTCTTAAAAAGGATTCCGCTGTTTAATTGAATAATTCTGAGAGTATGTGTTTTATTGCGGATTGTAATCTAATACTTTAAATGCAGTAAATCAATCATTTTACAATACAATTTCCACATAAAGATATTGTTTGTCATTATATCTTATAATTATACTGTGTGCTTCTTTCTTTTGCTCAGTAGTGTATTTCAATCAACATATTTCATAAAGCTAGATTCTGGAGGTGTACCTGAATAATTAACGAACTGTGGATCTTTGTGCAAATAAATGTGCAAAATAAATGTGCAAAATTGTGAAAAATACGTGTTAATAAGTCGCAATTAATAAATGAATGCCACTAAATTCCCGTAACGTTTCATCACAAATCTTTTTAAGACGCTCATTTTTGCCACAAATGCATGAAATCCGTCTAGCAGTGAACAATTGAAAATGGCACAAACTCCCGCAATAACAAGAAACAGTTACAAGGTGGACGCAACACTGAAGCCATGCTAGAATCGAAGACAATGCACCTAATTCCCAGAACAGAGAGTGCCAACGCGACGGAAACAAAATGAAGGAGTCGATCGAGTAGTTAGAAACTGCATGAGCACGTCGAGCGGAGAGAAATCAATTTCCCGTATCCGATTTTTCTCGTTTTTGTTCGGACAAGTGTCAGCTATTGTTCTCCCCTGAAATTTCATCGCGATCCATCGGACACGGCTAAAAAACGTAGATATTTCTGCGATTTCGAAAGGGCATTCCAGGAGGCGGATTCGCGAGTACGGCATCAGGGAATCGCCAGAAGAACAGCTATAATAACCCTTCGTTTTTCTCGATGACGCGTAATTGCGGCTTCAGCACGTGAAATAGGATCACTCGCGGATAAAACGGTCTGTCAAACCTGGGTACACGCGTGTCACCAGCGGACGCGACGTTTGAACTGGTTTGAGACGGTTGGAAAAACGGGAAATTATAGGAAACCACGAGCTACGAGGAAGCCATAAAAATCGTAATCGTGGGACGACGGTGCCAGATGCGCGCATCGGACCAAGTGGTAACTGCGGATGTTGAAAAAAGTCGCTCGAGCAGAATGAATTATTTATTGAGACACTTGAATACCGCGATACGCTTCCGATCACTGTGACCGTTCGAATCGCGATAAAATGCGAGGGAATTGTTTTCTTCCCATAAACCGTGTCTGGATCGAAGTGCTCTTCTTGTTGCGACTGCCTCTGCGTGTTATCCTTGTAATGTAAGATCTTCATACATTTTTAGAGATCGCGAATTAGGCTACACCCAAAATCTTCGTTTAAATTGACAATATACTGAGCAGGAAAAATGACTGGCGTACGTACTTTATAAAAATAACAGAATTAAAGAGACCTTCTCACCATTTTTATTACAATATATAGTCTAATTAAAAATTTTATTCAATTTAATATTCGATTATTATTTCCTAATTTCAACAATTTCAAAATACAAAATTTGAAACCATTTGACTGGTGCTGGTAGGTTTCATAATAATTCTTTTCAAGTAAAAGAAATATAATGTTCAACTAAAAGATTAAAAGTCTAAAAATACTTTAGATATGCAATACACTGCTCGTGGATTAGATAAATGTTTCTATAAAATGTGTGATGAGTACAAAATAAAAGAAACATTTAATTCTTTTACTAAACGCAAAAATACATTAAAAACCAAAAATCTTAAAGCCAGATTTGTTAAAACAAATTGTTGTATAATTATTAACGAGACAGCATTTACGTGACGAAAGTGATATAAGGTGTTGGTATAATCACCCAGATAGGATAATTAAATATATATTGACCTCCTAAATTGCCACTTAATTACATTCAATCTCTCCAGTGCTCGAATCGCAATTGGGTCGCAATCGAATTTAAGCTCTTTCATCGAGAACTCTGTACTGGGAAGAAATTCCCTGAAAGTTGCACGAGAGGCTCGAAAGAGAAACTGATGTATCGATCTTCTCGATCCCGCGAGGAAAACGTATTGCGAAGGCGTCACGGCTGAAGATCGATCTGGGATTAATGATGCATGCACGTATTCCTTCGGAGTTGTGCGAGAGTGCGTGGCGATGGGCCTTTAAAGCGATGCCTACTCGACTTCCTAGTCGATAGCTCGACAAACGATCTCCGTGTCACTATACAAGTAGTGATGGGTTTGTACGTCGCTCGAGGACGAACAAATCATTGGAGACCTTGATGTAATAACCATGCAAATCTAGATTTTGAAAACTGTTTAATCTATACTTCGGACAATCAGCTATATTGTATAATATTAGATTGGTAACTAAATTCCCGACCTTTTATTTCGTAATTCTTTTATTGTATTTTATTTTATTGTACGTGATTCAGTGACCATTCCTTTTGAAATGTATATCATTGGAACGCTCTGTATTTTGCGATTAATTTGATACAAAAGACTCGTCCATTCAAAGTATTAAGCTAACATATACATTTTATTGGACAAGTAGGTTCCACTTTCTGGCATTTATTTAAACACTAAAAATACCTTATATCTGTAGTCTGTACGATTTGAAACAAAATATATGTTAAATCTTGAAAATTAATATTCAAGAGTTATGTACAGTTTGAAAAAGATATTTTTTACAAACAGAATATTCGAAATGGTACGTAGCTGAGTTTCCTAATATTTTGAGTATTTTATGTTTATTATACCCACAGCATTTGTTCAAACGCATTCGAACGTCTCGAAAATCCATCACTACGTAGAAGACGTCTTACAAATGCGAACGTGCCAAATGTTTCACGCTTTCCCATGGGAACAAGAGTCTGTTAATGCCAGTGCAATTTCTCCTTCTGAATAATCAATTTGCATCGATGTTAATCCAATATAAATTAAAAGGTTTTCTTCGTACACACAAACATCGAACCCTATAAATAAACGTTTCCGAAATAATAATATTTAACACGACTGCAGCTGTCGCTCTCTTTCGATAAGGTGAGATAAATTTAATATTTCCACACTAAATAATTATACGTATATGAATACATGTATATTGAAATTGATTTCGAAGTATATTCGCGTTAAGCGAGATTTTGATACGGATCGTGACACGGATCCGCAATATAAAGATGCAACGTCAGGGTTAATCTTATTCTCCCGGTCCCTTTATCTCATCTCGCGTCAATCACTCTCCATTTACTTTATAATTTAATTATAAGCCGAAAAACGGCCGAGATTAAGAGCCACGGAAGCCACTCAATTATCGAGGGCACCCGGTACGTGGTCAAGGGTCCATTCAAACGGAGCGACCGAGATATGACGTCTCTGTTTCGATTGGCGAAGGACGACACGGTATAATTGCGTGTTTCCGTTTCAGAACACTGGGGATACCACAGGCAGGGATCGTGTCAGGCTGGATTGGGCGCCGCCATATCCAAGGTAAGGTTCAAAATCAAATGCTAACCCGAAATATTTTTTAAAAATAAATAACACTCTATTGTTGGAAATTGTCTGCATCGATCGCAAGAAATAGAAACTACATTGAATGTTAATTCTTCCCTTAATGATTTTCATAGAGGAGAAATCATATATTGACATTCTTCAATTGTTAAAAATTTTCAACAATTTCGAATTTCATCTATTTCAATTTTCTATAAACGCATAAAGATCCGCAGTCTACTAATATCAAATTACGATCGTTATTGTGGAGCCAGGCGTGTGCAATTGAAATTTCAAGATGGCGTAGAGTGTAGGACCAAAATCCTGGATACATGTTCCGAGAGCGCGCAGCAAGAACAAACGAATAGGGCGTGATGGTGGGGCGCGAGATTAAAATTCAGTCTTGAACTATTGAAGTCAACGAGAGAGGCCAAATACGAGCTTTCGAGTTGGTACGGTCTAACTGTGTTTATACACCCGGGGGATATAAATACGGTAACCCCACGTGTCCTGGCGGGTGCCGGGTTCTGAAAGAGTTAAGAGGCGATACGAGGGGTCGGCGAGAGCCGAATATGGCCAGGAATGTGAATTCCTACCTTACGCACCTCCGACACCGGGCATTCGTATTCGTGGTGCATGGCGAGGAGGCATAGAGGCAATCGGCGGGCCCTCTCTCGTATACGATTGTCTTGTCGAAAGCTCGATTTTCTGACCATCGCGTCGGCGAATCCTGAGGGCTCTCCGGTTCTCTCTTCCCCCGGGAAGCAGGGAAGAGGGGGATGAGAAGCGTCGTACAGAAACCGTAGGCGTCGGCCATCTTTTTTACTCGATTTTCACCCGAGATGCATCTCGACCTGCGCACACCTAAAGGCCGTAGGACGTTTGTTGCACCTGCACGATCTACCGTTTGATACCTTCTTCGCCGGCGCTCTCTCGCCTTCGCCTCCATCGAGACAACGCGATAAGTATCAGGGGCAATAGGTACAAATTCGAAATTGGTATGTTAGGGTTTTATTCCCGCGCGGACAAAGAAAGGGTCCTGTACGTGAAACGTATGAGGAATGGGTTTCGGGGACCTGGACCCGGGATCTTCCTGTTAGGACGAGTCAATTTTATGGCCGGGGACATGCTAAGCTTGCGAATGGGTTGTCTTTGGGGATAGCTGGAAGTATGTGTTCTACCCGTGGCGAATTGTACTGGACCATATTTAAAAATCGCGTCATTTTCCGAAAATTTAACCTCTAGTTCTGGTGAGACTCGTGCAAAATTCGTGAATACATGGCTAGGTCTTTTTACGGTGTACCAGAAAGATTACAAGCAATATTACAATAATAATTACATCGCAGATCCTGATGTAAATGTCTCTTTTGATAACAATAAAGCAGCTGAGAAAATTGCTATTGGTCGGAATTGCCAACAAAAAAGGAAAATTCAATCTTGGAATTTTTCTATCCGATCCTGTAACCAGTTTTCTTTCGGTATGAGACGAAAGGTTTAACTCTCCATAAATGCTTTTCAATATTTATTTCTATAGTAAATGAATATGAAAAAATTGAGGAATTTATTCTCCAAAAATCAATTAATCTATTGAAGTACAGAAATGCAATATACAGTCAGGAGCAAAACTGATCACACACACTTCAAATCAGAATGACTTTCTTATGAATGGATGGAACGACTTCAATTTCTCTGTAAGGCTAGAAGAATTCATTTGAAAAAATGCATTTGATCGGAATTGTGGAAAACAGTAATAAAAATTGATTTTTACAACTTTTTTAGCTGGGCCAATAACGAAAATTTAAAAAATGTGTTTGGTCAACTCTACAAATTATATACGCCCTGAAAATTTCATTGAAACTGATTAACTGGTTTACGAGTTATGGACGATCAAAAGTGGTAAAGTCGAAAATCTTGAAAAATTGCAATTTTTACCACTTTTGATCGTTTATAACTCGTAAACCGATTAACCAATTTCAGTGAAATTTTCAGAGCGGTATATATGTAATTTATATGAGTTGACCAAACACATCTTTCAAATTTTCGTTATCGGCCCAGCTAAAAATGTCGTAAAAATCAATTTTTACTATTGTTTTCCACAACTCCGAACTAATGCATTTGTCAACATATTTTTTAGACGTCATTTACTAAACTAATTCTTCTAGCCTTACAGAGAAATTGAAGTCGTTTGGTCCATTCATACAAAAGTCATTCTGATTTAAAGTGTGTGTGATCAGTTTTGCTCCTGACCGTAAACATAAAAGAATTTATTGACGAGAGCATTCTTCATCTCCTGAAAATTGCAATTGAACTTCTGACATTGTCTTATAATCAAGATGAATATCTTTGTAGAGTGTAAATTCATTTGTTACATTGTCTCATAATTAAAAGAAATATGTTTGTAGAGTGTAACATAATTGAATTGAATGAGAAGTCGCTCAACTTCAAACGCGTGTAACTTTTGACCGGGCAAACTCCGCGCTTTGAAACCCGCATTTTTGGAGTTTCCTCGATAAAATCTACAGAATTGTATGAAAAAAGTGCAAAATTTTTGGTCCCGGAAGGAAAAGGATAGTCACAGTTTCCAGCAACTAGAGAGGGCGACCGCGCGAACTTCAATTCGCGGCGAGATCCGCGTTATCACAGCGGGACAGGTTCGATTGCCGGCAAAGAAATAGTGGGACAATTCCGCGGCCACTCAGCCGGCTATCTTGCCATGGATGTATAATTCAGAATTGTCCGGCTATATGGCAGATGTTTAATGCATGCTCCGGACCGTGGCCGGTTTCTAGCGTTCGCGATCGGCATTCAATGTTAATACCCCACCCCCGCAACCGAAACGGTCAATCGTGACTTCGGTCCACGGCTCACGAGTCCGTGAAACGACGCGGCCGCAATGATTTTAGGCAAATTCGATTCTTGCTCGCGCCCCGACTTCGATTTTCGACCGTGCTCGTCTTTATCCGCCGTTTTCGGAGTCGCCGCGTTGTCCCGGGACACGACACAGCCACGAATCGCTCGCGAATTTTAATCGCTTGCTTAACCCCACATGGGAACGTGCGCGATTTTTTTTATGCGACAGGTTCGCGTATTATGAGAGCGTAACGGGGAAAACCGTCGAGCATTGTTTCCTGTTTAACTATTTTTTTGCGTATTTTTGTGGCGGAATTAAAAGGAACATTTGTTGTGGTTCGAGCATTTTTGCGTTATCCTTTGACGGCGGACTATTGTTCTAACCGGGTTATCGAGAAAATTTAATTGTTTATCTCTATCACCATGGTTCTAAACATTCATCAATTATACAGGATGTATCCAGTAACTGGGGGTACACTACAACTTTGTTCCTTTTGCAGCTAAAAAAAATTGTGGAGAAAAATTTTGCATTGTTAAAACGAGCTGTATCTTAAAGTACTGCAAGTGTTTGCAGAAGTACAGTTACAGACTGCAATTGCACTGGATTTTTAAATGTAACTTTACAGCTTTATTTACAATAATCGATTCCTTGTGCCAAAGAATTAATATTTTGTAAGGTATTTAAAATGTTCTACAGAATAAAATTCAATAAAGTCGAACAGATTTTGAAATAAATCAAATTGAACAAACTTTGAAATGAATAAATAAATCAAATTTAAGATACCTCGCGAAATATTAATTTTTTTATGAAGTATCGCAGATTGTTGAAAGAAAACAAGACCGATTTCAAACAAGGAATAAAAGCTTTGAAATGAATATGAACAGCCGCAGTATTAATCATCTGAACTCGTGAAATAATAAATTGCCGATAACTGAAGTTAGGCTTTCTCTAGTTACTTATCGCGAAATGTCTCCCAGTTTCTGTGTTTTTTCCGTGGAACAGATCGAGACAGTCTGTTCGCCGATTGAATTACTAGAGGATTCCCCTCGTGCACTAAATCTCGAGGTCAGTGATTTAGGAGGCTCCCCGACGCCATTGAGTATGCAATCGACCATCGATCTTCGCGTTAAAACGCCGCTCTCGGGATCTACCTCTGTTGTGCCTGGTACCGCGCGTTATCCTTCGATCTACAAAGGATCTAGTCAAGATCGATTGATATCCGACCGATACCGATCTATACAACTCGAGCAAGCATCGATCCTCGATCGGCGGAAGCGTGTGTAGCGGATAACTCGGGCCGAAAATAACTCTGGGGAGGTCCTCTCGTGAAATCTTAATGCTCGAACAGAATTCCAGTTTCGCGACGGCGGTTTAGATCGAGGCCGATAGAGATTTATCTGTCATCGGAGCTTGATCCTTGATCGTTTCTGATCGAGAAAACTGTGGAACATAACAGCTATTCATAATTCGTATGATTACTGCGACAACCTAGATCATCCTGTCTATTATTGAAAATAAAATGGTCGAAAACGATCTCAAAACTTTACGGAACTATTATGGAAAAAAATTAAGTATTTTTAAAATTAAAAATTGAATAATTTATTTTTAGATTTCGAATGTGCTTTATGTAAATTTATTTGCTCACTCCATTCTTTCAACGTTGCACAAGACTAACATTCAGGGAGATAAATAATAATGTTTGTTACCAACAAATTAGAAAAATTGGAAGAATATAGAAATCATTCTTTTTAATTCGTTTGTCATTCTTCTTCCGAGACGAATATTATTTAAGTACAACATTAAAATATTTGACTTTGTAATATCGCCAAAGAATGTAGATTTTTCTAATTGAATTTTTGAACTTGAATTAAATTGAACAGCGGATCTCCATGTATAATAAAAATTTCTTTCTTTAATCATTGAAATAAGTTACAAGTAATATTTCGTCTTTAATTTCTTTTTAAGCACCTTTTTCAACGAATGCACAAGACTTAAAACGTAATTGAACGAAAGCATTAAATGAAAGCTATATTCCTGAGCAACTAAAAACGTTTTTAGTGCGGAAGAGCTGTGTAAATCATCGAGTTCAAGATCTCTTAACTCCACAATTTTAGGATTTTAACCTCGAGAGGCTCTCCGCCTAAATGCTTCCGTTAAATTTAGCTAAAACAGAGGTAAAACTACCCTCTTACATTCCGAGGCACTTAAAGTCGCCCCTGGGTCACTTACACAACAACACGAGTCAAAATACAGCAGCGGCCACTTCACTTTCTCGGTATCATGCTTGAAAGGGACTCCTGCTTTTGTAATTCAGAAAAACTACTTCCTCCTGAACGGTACTTTCGATTTCCTCTTACAACGCCAGCAGCTGGCTGCTTGTCTGTCAACAGGAACCGTTTCTTGTTCGTGTAATCTCTGTTGAGCTGCCTTCGGTATGCACTTCATCGGCGAGTGCTCTCACTCGCATGATACGGTTCCGAATATGTGCAAGGTGGTTGAGATTTTCGACGAGACGCAGTCAACGTTGAAACTATCGAACGCGATTGAAAGTGTCGCAGATGTTAGATCAGTTATAGAAACAGGTTCCTGTCTATCAACATTTATTTTTAAAATTAAAGCAACTTATTTGACTCTGCGTCTAATTTTGCAACCCCCGGGCAACATCAATTTCATTTTATTTCTCATAATGTCCTCTCTTTGTAACGTTTTTACAGTTCCGTCTTTGATCCATTCACTTTTGTCATATATGCATGAACTTCACAGTCTAATAATTATAAGACAGCGGATTTAATGTATTTATGACAAAAATGAGTAGATGTAATTTAAAACAACAAATAAATTAGCAGAATTTAAATATAGAGAAAATAAATTTCTGTTATTCCAGGTTGTTGCAATTCAGGTAGAAACTTTTGATTTTGCATAAAGATCCGCTGTCTAATAATTATACAATGGAGTAGCAGTCTATAGCAATTTTGTCACATGTACAAATTTTAAAAATTGGATATGTGGATGGATACCTGGATACCTACGTATTTCCATGAGGGTTGAAGACACTCATATTTTCTATTTCTCGTCACACAGTTATTGAACAAAATATATTCTTCCAAAATATTTGTCCACGTGCAGTTAATGACATTTCCGTGGAGGGAGCTACGAAGTACAAGAGCAGCATATTTCGTTTTTAATTCGTCGAGTAAAGCCGTCACTCGCCGGCTATTTATCGTGCACGTTCGTCGACTTCTTCAGAAGCTACTGAAGTCATCGGAGAACTTATTGGCCACCCCAATACGAGCATATAGAAACGGCCGATGGCATAAATTTCAGCATGCCCCCATACATATTTGAGCAACCGGTTATATTTCAATCTCGTATGGCCGTTTCCTCCCCCTCGCGATCGGCGCCGGAATACAACTCATGCCCGGTCGTGTTTCGTGTAGACGGACCGGTGCCCCGGCCGCCATTGTCTCGGTTGCAAATTTTTCGCGTGTAGAAGCATCGAGGCAACGCTACCCTGTAGGGGGTACATCGTGTCCGTTCCTCCTGTCGCGCACGTTCCAGACCGCTTCTGTGTCCGGCCGTGTTGTACGAGTCCGCTCGACAAATGCACGTATTTGCTTGGCTACCGATTCGCTAATATCCCCCGTGTAGAAGCTGTTGGCGAGGGGTTGCAAAATTGCCTGGACACACGGTCCAGTCCTCCTTGCCAGAGTTGGGCAGTAATTAATTACATGAGTATTTAATTACATCTTCAATTACAGGTGCAAAAGTGGACTATAATTACAATTAAGAAAACGGTTAAATGGTCGAAAATATAAAAATTAGTGGTTTAAAAGAACAATTACACTGAAGTAATTGTTAGACTCGATTACAATCACTGTAATTGTGGTCCGCAATTACAATTATTGGTTGAGCCGAAGTAATTGCAATTACCAATTACAATTACATGTAATTGTAATTTTATTTCTGCAATTACAAGTAATTGTCAGTGGTAGTTGCAATTACTTAACGCCAAAATGCCACTAAAAAAAAGTAATTAGATACCTACTCAATGGAAATGTCTAAAAAGAACGAACAAAAAGCACATGTTATATATTATCCGACTCCATCTTTGAAATGAGGGTCATTTTGAAAAGTAATGGCAATCGTTTTTGTGAAATATCAAATAATTAGCTACAGATATATGCTTTTTGTTTGTTATTTTTAGACATTTCCATTGAGTAGGTATCTAATTACTTTTTCTAGAGCCATTTTGGCGTTAAGTAATTGCAGGTACCAATTCCAACTGCTGAAGAATAAATGTATTTTGACCAATTATTTTTTGAATGATCAATTATACATTATATTTTGCAATCATTTTTATATTTCCTGGCTAAATGGGTTTCATACATCTGGATCATTATCAAAATATAATTTATCCAGCTAGAATAACTGGATCGCGAAAATAGCCGACTGTGCGCCGCCTCTTACTACACCTACTGTCTGACGCCACCGTTTTCGGCGCGGCAGAGACAATCAGTCATGAGGTACGGGTCGAAACGAGTGACCGAGGACGATTCCGGGGGCCCGGTGGGGCCTGGATGGCGCCGGAACACGGTAGTCACGGTTATTGCACCCGTGTGCATCGGGCCATTGGGCGTGCACGTGACTCGGTCGCACGTTTGACATTGTTGGCCGACGAGGAGGATCCATTGTTCCCTCGCCGTGCGAATCGGCCCGTGGATCGGCGCAGCCAGAGCCGGTCTACAAATAATAACTTTTCTGCGCGAGCATAAACAAAAGCGGCCCCTAAAATGCACCGGACTGGCGCCACGCTCTGCCCTCTCCAACGCTCTCCAACGCTCTACAACGCTCTGCACTCTCCAACGCTCTGCAATTCTCTGCAATGCTCTGCGCCGCAATGCATACGGAACTGCATTCTGTCTCGTTCGATGCGCTGACGTAACCGAGATGTTTCCCAGATAGCGTCAGTAAGTTTCTGTCATAGATACCCGACCGTCTGCCCCGCCAGGAAAGTAATGGGCTACGCTCGAGCCTGCACACGTGTTTGCCGCGAGACAATGTTGACATATGCAGAACACGATGTTACTCGCTATTTTTTATTTCCTCGGATATAGGAGAATGGGTGCGTACTATCCAGTGCACTAGCGCACACGTGTTTACCTGGAAACATTGTCAGTGCGACCCGAGAACCCGCTCGCAGGGGCTTCGCTTTTTCTTTTACAGCGATTTTGTATTTATTCCGTGGTTATAGCGATTAGTAGACTGCGGATCTTTATGCAAAATAAAAATTGTCTGTATCGATTGCAAAAAATAGGAACTACACTGAATTTTATTTTTTCCCTCAAAGATTTTAATAGTGGAAAAATCATGTATTTACATCTTCAATTGAAAAAATTTTTAAACAATTTTGAATTTCATCTACTCAATTTTCCTATAAATGCATAAAGATCCGCAGTCTAATTGTGACATATCATCTGATGATTTGTATCATATGACTTGATATTGTAGGACAAGGGGTTGTTTTGTACCGGTTTCGTCTTTGAACAAAATAAAAGTTTTCTGCATTAATTGCAGCGCCTGAATAAAATTTTGGTGAATTTGTAGCTTCGGTGAAATAATATAAGAGTATTAACACATTGCACTACGTAATTTTTTAGACGAAGAGGAAGGTTTATATTTATTTTGCGCCCATATGTTCTTTAATGGAACTTCATGCATCTGTAGGATGTCCAATAATACTGTAGAAAGCTGACAGTATTAACATTTACTGAAATATAGTGAAGACTATTCGAGAGTATAAATATAAAATTACATTGAAATAAAATTGTGCAAGCACTTAGGAAATAAAAATGTGGCCACGTCAGCGAGCTACATATCAATTTCCGGTTTCTTTGTCGTACAGAAACGGATCTAATTGTAGAAATCTGCGCTGTAATAGTCATAGACCGCAAGAAGGAAGCACCTAATGCAAATGCAGTGACTCAACAGCATAAAGTCCGAGATCCGGCAGAATTACAGTGCAAAGCGTGTCGTTTATAACACGACAGCTCTTACAAGTATCGTCCGCATGGGTCCTAATGGAGCAAAGATTACTTATCGGGGTGCAGTGAAAATGCATTCCTATTATTCTTCTCAGACCCTACGTTATTCTACGTTATTCTCGACGCTCATGCACGAACCATGCTGAGCCCATTTCAGTGATTGCTCTTATTTGCTAAATGCACGAGCGAAATTTCTACTTTCATGAATTATTCCAGTACGCTCGCGATTGCTGCTATTAGTTTACATTACTGGGCAGTATCCATTCATTCTGTGAAGGATAATTAAGGAAAATTTTAATTTAACCAATCTTTAACCAAGTCTTTAACCAAATCTTTACTCAATCTTTCAAATTTAACCATTGAATTTTATTTTCAAATCGGGCACGAACTTATGCAATCATCTAATATGTTTACAAGGATCATTGAAATATTTAGACATGAATATTTTAGTTAATTTATACAACATCAAATTCGAATTTTGGTTACACAAAATTAAATGTGAATTTTGAAAAGATAAAAGGGCTATTCTATTATGAACATTTTAATTAATTCATACAATTTTCCGCAGGCTGTGAGTCACAATGGAAAGAGTATACACTAGTGACAACCAGGGCTACCATATTTTTCTCTCGCCAGCCCTTACCCTTCCGCCTCTCGCCGTGCCGTGCACCGTACCTCGTCTTTGCACTCTGCCCACTAACGCTGGCGACAGCGGCGACACGCTTGCGTACGGTCGCGTCAGCAACTAGTGGGAAGAGTGGGAGGCTCCCGCCAGCGTTAGTGGGAAGAGTGCAAAGACGAGGTACGGTGCACGGCACGGCGAGAGGCGGAAGGGTAAGGGGCCTGGCGAGAGAAAAATATGGTAGCCCTGGTGACAACATCAAATTCGAATTTTGGTTACACAAAATTAACTGGGAATTTTTTAAAAATAAAGGGGTTATTCCATTTTCAAATAAGTTTGACACAAAACGTGTTCAAATTCTGGTCTTTACCCTAAAACTATAAATTCATGAACCGTTTAAAAAATTCTGAGCCACTTGATGATATCAGAGGAACATAAACTTTTTAAAAATAAATTTGAGTAACCAGGGCACCAGGGTGTCAGGGGTTAAAAAGCGATCCTAGGAAGCTGTTTTGCCTATCACTACCTCCTCGACTCGTAGACCGTACTATATTCCGAGTGGCAACGGTAAAAATGGCGGATTCGAGCGGCAGCGATGCCCTTTGTCGCGTCGACGTCGCACTCATGTTCGTAACGCGTACATACGCGTAATCCCGGCGCAGAAAGAGATAGTCCCGGGGGAAGGGAAAAAGGGCACTCGCGACACGGCAGCGGCGAACAGCAACAGCAACAGCAAACCAGGAGAAGTCTCAGGTGGCCATTTAAGGCACGGACATTTCGTTCTGTCACCGTGTTCCGTGTTCAGCGTCGGGCAGCGTTGCGAGGAGGCCACCTACGCGCCGGTGGTCCTCCTCCCTTAGCGGTCGCATTGTTTTATAAACGGCCGCCATTTCTCATGATAAGCAGAGTAAAACGAAACTAGACACGGACCTTTCGCCGGAACCGAACCAGGGAATCCGGTCGGTGCCGTCACATTTTCGCGTCCCATCCCCGCTCTGTTTCTCTCTTTCTCTCTTTCTCTCTCGCTCCGTGTCCCACTTCGAGAAAAAGATTCCTCTTTGCTTTTCTCCTCCTGCTATCTCTACGGTGTTCCTCTTCTTTTTTTTTATCGTGTTCTGCAAATAGTCGCTACGCGCAAACTGACTGCACCTAATATGGAACGTCTGCGAAGCTCGGCTGAAATAAAGACGTGCTTCGTTTCCGATGAAACTGAGTCGCGACAAAATTAATATATTTTCATATTAACACGTTCGCTACCAGCATTTGTTTCGTTGCGTACCGCCCTTGTTCGAAAGTTTTATTAAATGCAACGTACCCAATTTTGAATGATTAAAACAGTTTAGCAGAAGAAAGTCACGGATTCTCTGAGAATTGTGCATTCTGCTATGACTTTAAACAGTGCATAAATTAATTTGATTGTTTTTAAGTGAACTGCCAGATTGTGGATAGCACCTATTTGTGACGGTGGTAACGAACATGTTAAGTATACTTACACGATCACACAATTTTAGTTACTAATAATTTATTATGAATAGTTATTCGCAATTATACTATAATTATTACCCGGTAGTTACAAGGTGTGTTCGTTTAATTCTCTCGGGGTTCTGCTATAAAATGCAATGAAACAATCAAATTGTAATTTGCCTAAATTATTTTTCTCCATACAAGAAGATTCATTCTACTTTTAACCCCGTGCACGATGAAGATTCTGAACAGAGTTTACTAAGAAATAAAATTCTATCTTGTTGTTATTAATGTACTGATCTCCATCAGGAGATGGCAGTCATCGCATCAAATATGAAAAATCAATGTACGCGTTTCCATCACATTTTACTGTTTCATTACCGCAAGGGTAAAAATGCGGTGTACGAAAGAAAAAGTTGTGTTCAGATTACCAGTTTTTCGCTTTTTTCAATATTTTTTATGCGGTGCATAAAAATATAAATAAAAAAAACGGAAATTCTAGGAGCATCGGATCTTTAAGTTGTCTGAAAAATGGTAAAAAATTAGCTTTTATTTTCCCTCGAGAAACGAAAGAACTTCAAAAATGTTTCATTTTCCCTTGGCAAACAAAGAAGTTCTGGATCCATAAAATAAGTCGTAGTGCAAGGGTTTTAACAGAAAAATTCTGAAAGCGTCGTTAAAACGGAAATGTGTCACCGCTGGAACTTTTACAAGGCCCCAGGATTGGTTCAATCACCGAGTATCAATTTCAGGCCCGAAGCTGTGTACTTTCCGGGCACTGTAATTTCGCATACACACCAGAAATATCGTTATTAAACAATTTCGAAGATCCGGGGTTCCGTTGCTGCATCTGAACAAGGACCTGCAGCACCTCGAACCACCAATCATCTCGAGGTGGACGGTAACTCTCCCATCTTCTCCATCAGGCTCTCCCCGCGTTTCCGTGCATCTCGTTCCTTGTTCGATCCGCGGAATTCCCCGGGTTGTATTCTATTCTATGCAGCGCGTGGGCGTCGGACTGCATCGGCGCGTAGGTGCACCGGCGAGAGAGAACGCGCCGACATTGTCCCGCGATTAACACTTTGATCCCGGTGATATTTAAGCGAGGCCTTGAGTAGTGGCGACCCCTCTGTCAGGGGTCAACACAGCTGCCAGCAACAGGGGTCGCGAACGGCCGATTCTATACGAGATACTGGGACTAACTAGAGATTTGCACACAGGTCTAGTGTTTCAGTGATTTTTTACCAACGACCACGTGCTGTTGAACTCGCAGAGAATCCTCGAGATTCAATCCAGGACATAGACAAGTCCTGGCCATGTGTTCTCATTTTTTCAATCCTCCGAGTTGCTTTCAACCTGCTCTTGTTTGTGCGGCTACGTGAGAGACGCGGTGCGAGTTCGAAGCGCACTTGTGATTAAGAGGCTGCAATCTTGGAAGTCTCAATCTTCCATTAAGTGTGTTCCATCAAATTAATTTATGTAACACAGCGAAGAAAAATCGTAGAACGATTTACCTGGGCTCATTTTGTAGGATGAAGCCTCTACTTTCGTCATTCTACATCGTACCTTCCTCAAAAATATTTTTATCTCAAAATGAGAGCGAATCAGCCAGGTATGTTTCATCAATTGAACGAGGAGCCGAGCAAAGACAGTTCTTCATGGAGCACGTTAAGCTTTTATAACTTTGCAAAGAAAAGTCGTCGGGCGATCTACCTAGGCTCATTTTGTTGCATGAAATCTCTACTTTCGTCATCCTACGTCTAGGGATTGCAATCCCGCAAAGCGGGATCCCGCGTCGAAATTTCCCGAGTTTCATGGCTCTGCGCTCTTCACTTTAAAAATTAAAATTTTTTTTCTTATATATATATATATTAGATCGAAGAACTAAATCCTCAGTCCCGCGGGATTAGGGATTGCAATCCCGCGCCATTTTCAATCCCGCGGGATTGATGTGGGGTTTACTTCAATCCCGCGGGACTGAGGATTTAGTTCTTAGATCTAATATATATATATAAAAAAAAAATTTTAATTTTTAAAGTGAAGAGCGCAGAGCCATGAAACTCGGGAAATTTCGACGCGGGGTCCCGCTTTGCGGGATTGCAATCCCTACCTACGTCGTACCTTCCTGAAAATATTTTTGCCTTGGAACAAGGGTGGAAAGCAAGGCATGATCGAATGTCCTGAACACAACGTTTTCCATTTTATTATCGAGCAAGGTACCTCGAAATTCTAATAGTATTTCTGACCGGGATTCTCGTGGCCCGATCTCATTCATATTGCGTGATATAATCGTGCGTCGTGTATCGAATGGCTTCAGCTTCTTACGACCATTCGCGTAGAACCGTTGATTAATATGTACGCGGGACATAATCTTTACTACTGTTGCACCGCCGTTAGATAAGACTGTGGGAGTCTTGCCGTTACACCGTGTAAAACATAAAGGCATCGCGTGCTGGCCAGTCGGCTTTACAAGCTTTCAACCTCGGTAAATACTCTACTAACGAGGCCCGCCTCCGTCGCCAGCCTCTCGATGGAATATTAAGTTTCAATAAACGACAGTAACAATTTAATGACGCACGCGACCTAACGCGGGATAATTATCGCGTTGATCGATGGGCTGACGTTAACGAAGCCGGCTGAAAAACACGTGAATGGCGAATGAAATTTGTATGTACAGTGCCTCTTTGAAATTCACTATGAAATTTTTAAACAATTCTATACGTGACTTCTATATTTTTTTACTTACATTATCGTATTTTAATGTTGCTTTCAAAGTAATATTTGTGGGCTAATTAATCATAATGTATTTATGGTACGTGCGAGTTAAAAATAATTATTTCGATTATTATTAGATCTTGAATTTCATGTATTTATGCAAAGGTATCTTGTTTCGGAATCAAAATACCCGGGCGCGTGTGCAGCTTCGTTCGAATCGGCCAATCTCGACACGCGGCTAAGTAACGCATGCGTCGCTCAATTCTGACGTCATCGTAACGGCGATCGACGAAAACGTCAACACGATCTATCGATCATCACATCGATACCCTGCGACAATAAAAACAAAGTCGACAGGGCACCTTTAGCCAGTCGAACAGAATTTTTCGAATCCTCTCGATCGCCGACACGTTGTCTTTCCTCGTTTTACCAACGCAACGGTTTTTGGTTTAAACGTTCGCCTCGTCGTTAACATTACCGGAATCGCCCGCGCGTGCACTTTCACGCCGACTCCTTTGTACAACAACGAATCGCGACGCGATCTGGAGAAATAAAGTGGAGTTTTGCCCGTCAACCGAACGGAATAAAGGAATCCTTTGGCACCCATTCACTCTGATCCTTTTTCAAGGATAGAACAGCTATCCTTGGGTGAATCAAGTCCGCTAAAACTTGATTCAGCCCGGCGACTATTCGCTCACTAAACATATCTCGTCAATAAATTATGTTTTATTTTTTGCCACATGTTGCCAAATACCCTGTGTATAATGAGCTTGAGATAACTTTTAATGATTAAAATTGTAATCCATAGTTGCATAGTCAAACTTACGATCTTTGATCTATTTGTTATTGAAATACAAAATTGTATAGAGTTTAGAAGAATTTAATTAATATTTATTCCATCATTTTCGACCATCATTTCACTTATTCAAATTATTGAATGTAGCAATGTATTTTCATCTTCTGTATTTTACAATCGCCTTAGAAAATTTTGTATTTCGCATGAACGATTAAAAATAATCTTGAAGGTCTGTTTTAAATTTTTGTTAAACAATGAGAACAAGATTTCATCTTCTGTATTTTACAATTGCCTTAGAAAATTTTGTATTTCGCATGAACGATTAAAAAGAATCATGAAGGTAATGCAAGGAAGGTCTAATTTCAATTTTGTTAAATAATGAGAAGAAGATTTCATCTTCGGTATTTTACAATTGCCTTAGAAAATCTTGCATTTTGCACGAACGTTTGAAAATAATCTTTAAGGTAATGCAAGAAATTTCAAATTTTCGTTAAATAATGAAAATAGATTTTTTGCGCAGAGATTCACGGTCTAGTTAGTTGCCTAAGTCGTTAGAATTAAATAGAACAACATGAAATAGCGGTAAATCGTTCGCGACGCTGACTTCTAGATAACCATATGCGCCGCGAATGCATAAAAATCGCAGTCTATTTATAATGCAATGCATGAAACCAACGAACTCGATATGGCATGCCGATTTTTCGCGGCCGCAGGCGTCTCACCAAGGAAACGGACCCACCCACGAAAGTTTTTCTATAATTCGCTAGATAATGACGAAGATAAGGGACGGCTCGCGCGCAAACCAGAGATACGATAAATCAGTGGTCAGCATGTATGCTGCGACTGCACATTTATTCGCTCGCGTGTGCATCGTACACTGTTCCACGCATGTTCAATTTTGCGGAGGCCTCCGCGATCGAAGCTCGCTACGATCTTGAAAAGTTTTCTGAAAAACAATCGAGATCTGAACTGTGCGATCTATAAGATTTTAATCTTATGGATTCAGTAATATTTTACTGCCTCTACCAAGTTCCTTTACAATTATCAGAGCTGCATATAGTTTCAATATCAGAAATTAACTAGTTCTATATTTTCAATTGTAGGAAGATTGTATTATATAAATTTAATCGAAAATGATTTTATTTCTATTGTTACAAATAAATAAATTTACTCGAGTGATATAAGCCTTGCAATACAATTATGAAGATATAGTTGCACAGTTATTTTTTCAATTCCATACAATGCTCAAATTTTACTTTAGAAACTTTAATCAACCAGGTTCCACCCGTGCTGTTATCATATAATATGTGTGTAACATAATTTCATTAATAACATTAATATAAATTTTAAATTAATACGTAACTTATACTACAATTGTACAAGTGTACAATTTGTCGTTTTACTAGTACACAACATATCTGAATGGGTCAGTGCCAGCCAAATTAATTAATCCTTCCACTACGTTGATGAAAAACGAGCTACAAAAGAAAACAAAAACTAAAAATCATCATTGTTGTGCTTTCTGTCAACGCATATAATATAATTAAACAAACCAAACAATGAGAAACGATTAGAACTGCAGCAATAATCACTCTATTTCTCGTGGCATTTGAAGAATCCGAAACACACGTCCCTATAAACAGAATAATCTCTTGTGCAACTTTCTGGACACGTCAGCAATTGCAGTTTGTTATTTCAATAAAAGTGGAACGCACGTTGCGCAAATCCCGCGGCGTTATTTAAAGGTTTGTGCGAGGAATACCGCGAATTAGAACAATCAAAAACTAATAAATTTCATGCGTGTACCGCGGATCAACTTGAGAAACGTGTCGTAACATCTCGGCTGGGTGATAAAACAACGCACTTGGATCGAACACACGGTCTCCGATGCTCGATGCTGTGCAGTACTTAATCGGTGCGTGAGCCACTCGACTGCCACTCGAAATCATCGACATACCTATCGCGGTGGAACCTTCCTATCGGTTGTTCCCATGCATGGAACATGAAACTTTCACGCAGGCTTTACCCGTCCGACGCGTGCAGGCCTATACTACTTGCGACGGTCTAGCGTAAACGCATGTGAAAAATGTTAAACGGGGAATAAATGATTGCTGGATCACAGATTGTGGGATGCCTGAGGAATATGTCCGCGGTTATTGCGGACGTAAATGACTGGAACACGATGCGCGAGAAGTTTTAACTGGAATTAGTGGAATTCTTACTTTGTTTTTACTTTCCGAGATTCCTTGCTGGAAGAAATCATATCTTCCAGTCTGGGTCTTGGGAAATAGTCAATTAACACTAAATATGGCAGGGAGGTTGGCATAATTCTTATCAAATATTTTGTTACATGATCGTTGAAATTGTAGGAATGATTTCATGGAACATATTTTTCAAATGAACATGTTTTTGTCGTTTTTGGAAAGAAGTAAAATTGTGTTATTTTATCTTATTTTCGTAGTTGAGTTATTAATAGACTGTGGGTTGTTATGCACTCTTCAATTTTTATACATATATCAGTTTATGCAAACTAAAGGAAGGTAGGAATTTGAAAATTCTATTTAACTTTCGGTTAATACAAAAATCCTTGAGAGGTTAAAATAAAATATGTAAGTGTTATTCATTTCAGCTAATCGAGTGTTATTTTACTGACGAACATGAGTATATTTATTTGCATCGTTCTTGTAAATGTTTAAATAATTTCTTCTAATTCTGCGCGACTTTTACTGCCATGGCAGACAATGTATTAATTATTCAAGACAGTTTTATTTGCTTTCACCGTAATCTAAACAATTTAATTCGTCCTGAATTACCAGTGCTGAGTGTCAGGGATAGTCAAATAAATTCCCCTGATAAAGACGGTTAACTAAAGTGCTTTACGACGTTAGTTATTTGTCATCGACTAATTCTCTTAATGGCACACCTTTCTACTTGTTTCAGAATGGTGAGAGGCTGTTCATCGGAGCGCCAGGGAGTTGGTACTGGCAAGGTAAGATTCTTTCCCCATTCACAGTCTTTGTTTCATCTATGTCACCGTTTTGCAATCAAAATTGTCTTACAAAGATGTCTCGCGCGATGTCACGATTATAATTAATTGAATAAAAAACGATCTGACAAATCCAATTCTTTTATCGAGTCGTTTCAAATATTTTTAATAAGTCAGAATTCAAAATTTATTGTCACTTTATAACAAGACTTTTCTCTTAATTATAAGACAGTATAAGAAATTCAATTAATTTACACTTCAGAAAGACATTCCTCTTAATTATAAGACAATATAAGAAATTCAATTACAATTTTCAGGAGATGAATAATGCTTCTCGATAAATTCTATTATGTTTATATTGCATTTCTACTGAAATGTTTATGTGAAAATTCGATTAACTTTGTGAAATTTTGTGTATCAAATGGAGACTGTACTTTAAAAGATTAGTTGATTTTTTGAGAATACATTTCTCAATTCTTTCATATTCATTTACTATAGAAATAAATATTGAGAAGCATTTATGGAGAGTTACTGAAACGTTACATTTGAAATAGTTTATTTACATGGTATTTATGTCTGAGAACTTCTGTCTGTAAAATTTATATAACCACAAGTTAACTTTTTCAATGAGTTCAATCAGAATGTATTTTGTGCAGTTAAATCATGTTTTATATAATGCAGGAACTTGTGAAGCATTAGTTTATCACAATAGTCGTTTATTATTCCAGATCTTTTATTTAAGGCCATTTTTAACAGTGAAATAGAATAGAATAAATCTTGTCAAAAACACATTTTTGCAGCACGAACATTAAAGAATTAATTCAGATGGAACGTTTAAAAATATCCTGTACATAGTACATAGGTAATTGTCAGCATTGAGAGTGAGAACTTTTACAAATATACAATATTAAAATTATTCACTTGTCAATGTAAAAGAGCCAACGAAATTTGCAATTACTTCTAAGGCTATTTTTTTCCTTCTGTGGCCAAAAATTTGGCACTTTTTTTTATACAATTCTGTAGATTTTGACGAAGACCACTCCGCGGTTCAAAACTAGCATTTTTGGAGTTTTCTCGTCAAAATCTACAGGATTGTTTAAAATAAAGTGCAAAATTTTTGGTCCCAGAAAGTGAAGTTCAACCACTTCTGATTGGACCTTGGAGAGCAAAATCCGAAGATACTATCGCTAATCTTCAAGCACGAGGGGTTAACATTACAGTTAGAGAAGGTTTCTAAATTCTGGGCGAAAATAATTGGTTTGTTCTAAAAGTCTCGATCGAATCGCGTCGGATCTGTCCCCCCGAAAACTAATTGAACGGCGTGAAGTCACTTTCTATACTAATAAAAGACACGGAAGTTCGAGCTTTGGTAACGCCTGGGCGATGGGAACGACTTCCGGTTCATCCGAGCTCTCCGTGGACTGTTAGTGCAACTTTTGAGGAGACGTTCGTTAAACAATTGCAGGTCAGATATACTCGATCAGCACCTCTATGACGTTGAACTTCGTAGCAACGATGTTCACACCCGAAGCAGATGCATCAGGTACCGCGTTAATTTGCAGGCGATCCTAATCGGAACGACGCCTATCAACGCCGTCGTGCAAAGCCAGCCCCCCACCCCTTAAACCTCTAATCAACTTTCAGTCTCGGACCTCATTAACAAATTGTTGCTTGATGCTCGGAACGCGGTTGTTTCCGTCGACGTTCGCGAAAGATTCTTTGCTGGTTTCACAAATTCGTGACAAACTGATTTTCAAATTACTTGGGACTATTAATGGGGTCATTTCAAGTAACTGTTTCCTTTGCGAAGATCTCCGCGGTTTCGTTAAGGAGCCATTTACGAAAAACACGAACCAATGTGAGTAAATGAGCTCTATTAAATCAATTTCAGCTCCTTCTCTTGTTCGCTACTTCACCACGGCGCGACGCCAACGCTACGTTCAGTGGCACCGTACCGCGTCGTGGCCGCACTGTGATTGGTCCGTGTTTTCCGTTAATAACTTCTTAACGAAGCCACGGAGAACATTTCCGCAAAGGAAAAAGTTGCTCTAGATGATCTCGGGAACCCTTTTCAAGGAATTACATTTTTGGGTTACCCTGTAGAAATGAACATAACTGTGCCTTATAAGTAGACTGCGGATGTTTATGCATTTACAAAGAAATTGGCTGTGTGAAATATAAAACAGTAAAAGATTTGAAAAATTCAAGAATGTTGTAATGTTGCTTTTAATGTAACAAAATCGGTAAGGGATAAAATCAATTTTCATATTATTCCTGTTTCCCACAAGCAATGCAAAACATTTTTATTCTGCATAAAGATCCGCTGTCTACTTATAAGGAACCAGTTTCAGTCAGGAATGATCAGATGATTGCATAAGTTCGTGCCCGATTTGAAAACAAAATTCAATGGTTAAATTTTAAAAATACAGCTTTATTAGTCAATTATGTAGTCACCATTCTTTTCTACAGTTAGAAAAGAATTGAATATAATTTTAATACAATTTGGTACTTTATTAATAAATAAGAAGAGATACTATTAAAAGTTGGAGAAGGGTCAAAGAATTTAATTGAAGATGTTGATGTACAAGATTAGTTTTCCACGAGGAGGAGGATGCTCGCAGACCATCGGTGAACGTCGACGCCGTTCGAAACAATTCGAAAGGAGCCAGCAGTACATAATCGCAATCTCCGAGCGTTTACACATGCTTGGCAGTGGCCCCAATTAATTTCCATTAATTACTCGGTCATCCGGCTTATTCCACTTGTTCCACCCGCGATTAACACGATGCCTGTGATTAATAATTCTCGGTACGAACCGCGCGGCGAACTGTCACGCCCATGAGTGTCGCGTTCAAACGAAACGAAACGGACGGACGCTTAGCACCGTTTCGGTATAGTAATTAGCATACACGGCAATCCTGGCCGCGTGACAGTTTCAGGCCTCTCGTACGCCCCTCTCAGCCCCTCCCCCACACACACAGTGATTAATATCCGATTGAAGATTAATGCACCGTGTGGCATTAGTATACTTATTAATTACTGCCAGGTGAGTCGAGGGTGGCGATAATTTAACAGGTGCAGGCCCGCTTTCTACAGCTTCGCGCGGCAGCCAGAGAAGCTCAGCTAAATTAATTAATTAATTAATAATAATACGTATCTAATCGACTTGAGACACCACCTGACACCGCTGCTACTACTTAGTTGACAGTATGCCTGACGATAGCGAAACAGAATAATACCTCAGTCGTCATTCATAAAAACTGTGCTTAGAAGCTAGATTAATAATATTGTTAAACGGCTTATTTATTTACCAGTGTGTCGTTTCCACGCGTTTTCTGACTGCGATTGCCATTTTCCTTTTACCTAGCATTGTCGACGATGGATTCTAACTCGTGGGATGTCCTACTTTTTCGTTGCAGAGGTATTCCTCCCATAGAGAAACTTAAAAATTGCAATTTCTAGGATTAGATCGCAGATCTTGTGGATCAAACGCGATTATTGAATATTGAAAATATTTTCGTAAATATTTACTGAAATTTTCCGTTCACTTTGGCTGCTAAAAATATTTTTTCGAAGTGTATCGACCCTTTGCATTTAATTAATTGCATATTTCTTCCGGCCTGAAATATTTCCATTTCATATGATTTTCTTTATTTTATCGATATAAAACTGATATAATGACACAATACTTTCGGTAGTTCATTGAAATATTAAATACGTTTAGTAATTTATTGCATAGAAGTTTAATAACGCAACAAATATTTTGAATAATGGTGTAAGAATTACTAGGTGCAAAGGGTTAATATATTTATATTCCATTGTTCAGTAATAATTTATACAGAGTGTCAGTAATAAATATAATTTTTATTGTAGCTTCCACTTTTTAATAGGAATTATTAAAATGAGGATATTTTATGATAATGCAGAGCTAATAATAGATTTTAACTGGCTAGAATATGACATTTAAGTGATCATTCTGGCAAGCAATGGCGGATAACGTCGTATATCACCAGTCACCGTCACATTTTTCGCGTGCAGACATACTTTCGGAAAAGACCCGAGATTTATCAACGTCCAGACTTTGAGATATTGGACATCGGTTGTCATGCTACGTTTATTTATCATCATGTCGTTAGTCAATCAATGAGCTATCTATCCAGACGACTTTGCAAAGAAATAATTACATACTCTATTCCATCCAGATCGTAGATTATAAACATTTCATCATATAAAAGTAATATAAATGAGTGTCTTGCTCTTCTGTCTTTTGATGCAGGCACAATTTTAATTGTACATAATGAACCAATTAAAAAACCATTAAAAAAATGTAGTAATTAAAACTTTTAATTTCTTGTGTAACACACACAAAATTATTTACGTACATTCATATTTTCAATCTGCAAACTTTCATTTCCTTCATTCAAATATTCACAATATTTCACATACCAACAATTCTGATCGGTAATAAACATCTTTGTACAAGAATCAATCTTGTATAGGGAAAATCAATCTTCAGGAGGACGTTCCATGAGTTACAATCCATTTATTAGAATCCATAATAGAATTACAAACATAATTATTGCAACTTAATATTATAAAAGAATTAACACGTTTGCTGTTATATACGTGTACAGAGTATTTCCGATTCAATGGTACAGCCTGAAAACGAATGAATCTGCACCTAGAAGTAAGTTGAGAACGTGGAATAAAATTTTATGGAAAAAATAGAATAAAATTTTTTGTGGGAAGTTTTGTTTCCGAGAAAATTGCTGCTCGTAGAATCTCTCTCTGTTCGGTTCATTTTTATTCTTGTCTACGTAAATTTATTTGACTTGAAAATGCCTTTATTCACCTAAACAAAAATTTATTTGTGATATAAGAATTTATTTACTTAAACAGGGACAATTTTCCGTCAACTATTTTTTGCATATCTTTCTCGATCCGAAGATGTAGAATACGCCTATGGCGACGAAGACCGAACATTTATTTACACTCTGTACAATAGATTCACCTAAAAACCATAATTTATAACTAGACAGTGGATTTTTAGGCAAAATAAAAATGTTCTGCCTGCATTGCAACAAACCGGAGTGAAATAGAAATTCATGTTCTATCTTACCATGTTTAATAGGTTGAAAATAATATAACAATATTTTCAAATTCTTCCAATGTTTTTACTGTTTTAAATTACGCCTAGTCAATTTTGCTATAAATGCATAAAATCCGCTCTCCGCTTATACAATTTTTCGATCGCTGCTTCTCTCTGCAGAATCATCCCCTTTCTGGTTTCACCATCGGATCAGAAACGCCCTGTACACAATTTATACAGTCACTGCGTTTGTGTTTGTGTTAGCGAGTTGTGATTTTGAAATACCATTGGTCGTAGTCGATAACGAAAACGTGTTTGGAAAACTATGTGTTGAAAGCCGGCGCGTTCACTCGGCCGATTTCCTCAATCGTTCGGTTGGTTTGCAGGCCAAGCATTTTCGCAGTCGTTGCAGAGCCGCTCGAAAATAATGTCCACCAAGGAAGGACCGGCGAAGGAGGACGATAGCTACATGGGTTACTCCGTCGCGGCCGGCGACTTTACTGGAAATGGCGACAGCGGCACGGCTGTCGGCGTGCCTCGTGGCTCCGATCTCCTCGGCAAAGTATGCTCATGAAATATTAACACGTAATCGCCGGGGAAAGAAACGATTGAAATTAATTCCTCCAGTGAAAGTAACCCGTCCACGGCAAATTTATTGCTTTCTCGGGAAAAGGGTACCGACTCGCAATCAATGGCACCAGTCCCTCGGTAGCAATTCAACCTTTAACACTACAACCCACCGCTCAAACGACCGGTTCCAGATTCTTCATTTTAAAACTTTCGGAATTACAGGCTCTCCTTTATAAGAAATAATTAAATAAATTTCTTCATTCGAGCATACAGTGACGAGCAAAAGTGTAAACGCACTTCGTTTGTTTTACATAAAATGTGACAATACAAGATATTTTTCAAAGTTGAAAAATACAACTTTCAGTATTTTCTTTGCAATTCCAACAACTTGCAGTTTTTTTAAAAAAATTTTATCACGTTGTGTAGCAAACCAATTGTTCGAACTTCTCCAAAAATTTCAAGTGGTATATTCCAATATTAAACAAGTTATGGTGGTTTTAAAAGTGTCCGAATATTAGGGAGTCACTGCAAGTTTTATAGTATTGTTCAAGTTGATTTTTCTCAAATATTGCATTTTTGAGTTGCGTCACTTTTCTTGCGGGGGCGCAATGTATCTATGTATGTATATTTGACTGCAGATTTACAACAAGCTTGATTCGTTCATAAATTTTACAAACAAAAACGTTATTAATTCATAAAAATGTCTGACCACAGGTAATCCTCTTCACTTCGAATATGACGAATCAGCGTAACATCACTGGCGAACAAATGGGAGCGTATTTCGGTTATGCTGTCGCTTCCGCTGATATCGATGGCGATGGCCTAGACGATCTTATAGTTGGCGCGCCTATGTACACCGTGCCTGATAACCCGGAAATGACCATCGAGACCGGAAGGGTGTACGTGATCTATCAAGGCACCGGACCTGAAAAATTCCGCAAAGTCGACTCTAGGTATTTCTCAGTCATTATTTCTTCGATTAGCAAAATTGCTGTCGCGAAACATATAGCAAAAACAGTTAAACAAACAATTTTTATGCATTTCTGAAGAAGTTAACTGGATGAAATATGAAATATTTTGCATAAAGATATTTATCAAACATTAAACGTACATATTCATATAATGGAGAATTGATTCATCCGTTCGAATAATCGAGGTTCTACTGAATCGTAAATTGAAGCAGGAAATACGCTCGGAAGTAGATAATGTTTGGTCTAATTTTAATCAGAAAAATGTCAGAAATACGCTCGGAAGTAGATAATGTTTGGTTTAATTTTAATGAGAAAAATGTCAGAAATACGTCAGTAGAAGTTTGATGAAAATAAAATCCACAAAATTGTCATCGGATGCAGTAGTTTGGGTCAGCATCTGGACCACGTGACCTCGAATACGTTGAACCCCTCGTAGAACAAATGAAAAATTTCTTCAACTGTTTCGCCATCCTGATAGCGCAACATTCGGCCGTCAAGACCGTTGAACTCTCCTGATAATTGCTTATCGTTATCCAGAGACGGGGAGAGCAACCGCGGACGATTCGGTTTGTCGCTGACCTCGCTGGGAGATATTGACCGTGACGGTTATTATGACTTCGCCGTGGGTGCTCCTTATGGTGGTCTCCACGACAGCCGGGGTGCTGTCTACATCTATCATGGATCCTCCACGGGTGTACTAGAAAAATACTCTCAGGTGATCTACGCCGAAGACCTTAATCTCCCGATGAACATGCAGACTTTCGGATTTTCCGTGGCTGGTGGCCTTGACCTTGACGGAAACCGGTATCCTGACCTAGTTGTGGGTGCCTACGAGTCTGGCACAGCTGTTTTCTTCAGATCCCGGCCGGTTATCAAAATGGACTCGTACGTGACGTTTGATCAGGAGTCGAAATTGATCTCGTTGGATGACAGGAACTGTACTTTGTCTGACGGCAGCAGGGTTACTTGCTTCCCGTTGAGGGCTTGTTTCATGTATAGCGGCGAGGGCGTCTTCCCCAGCCATACTTTTAATATTCAGTATGTCCTGGACGTGAAGAAGACGAAGAACCCCAGGCTGTTCTTCTTGGAGCTGGAAGGCAAGAACACGATGAACCGCACGATCTCTGTGGATCAGGATCGACAGTTCTGTCGGACTGTTCAGGTTAGTATCGATGCTGATGGCTTATCCCTTTGCACTCGGACCTACAATAATTCCATTCTATATGATTTTTGAAATTTTATGGATATGAAATTGATATACCTCATTGAAATACCTCATACAATACTTGAATGTTTAATAATTGGTAAGATCCCAACATATTTAATAATGTAAACAATATTTGGTGGTGACTCTGAGTCACCTAATTCTAAATCTGAGGGTTAAACATTATTTAACATACTTTTGGGCTAACACAGGCCACACGGCGCTTATACAGGGTGAGTCTCGTAACGTGACGATCTCAAATAACTCTTGAGTTAGTTGTTGTACAACAAAATGTTCAGACGAATGTTGCATGGTTCCCAGGGGGACATACAGTGCTGCCATCTGATTTTTGTTACTTCGATTTGTTATCAAGATATGAAGGTCACCTTCAGTTTTTTTAAATAGAATGCCCAATATTTTTTCTCGAACTCGGATGAAGCACAAAATTCTGCGTAAAAAAGTATTTACCTTCATATATCATAAATCTAATAGTTAACGAGATATTACCGAAACAATTTTCTTTCTTCTTTGGATAATATCTCGTTAACTATTAGGTATAGGACATATGAAGGTCAACACTTTTATACTCCGAATTTGATACTCTATCGATCTATGGTATAAAAAATAGGGCATTCCATTTAAAAAATGCCCCATTTTACCATTCAACTTTGTCCTTCAGACATTGGACTCATCTTTAAAACCAACAAAGATATTCAAAGTGGTCAAGTTAGGTGAAATACCCTGTATATGATTTTTGCCACCACGCTCACTCGATTCTACATCTGCGTAACGACGTGACATGAGCAATCCCTTCCATACTAAAAGGTCTCGCACTATCAACAGGTCTACATCGCTCCGAACATCCGCGACAAGCTGACATCATTGGACGCCGAGATGCGCATGAGCCTCGACGAAGAACGCTATGGAGACAACAGGCCCCGAGATCCAAGACTTCCTCTCCGCCCAGTTTTAGGATCAACAACGTCCAGAAAGGATTCTCTGACTATCAGAAAGAACTGCGGATCTGATAACGTGTGCATACCGGATCTCCAGATGAACGTGACGTCGAACGTCCTCAAGTACCTTTTGGGGTCTGGGAAACGTCTGGAATTGGACGTGTTGGTGCAAAACATGGGCGAGGATGCATTCGAGTCGACATACAACTTAAAACTGCCAGCTGGTATCGATTACATAAAGGTGGAGAAGATCGAGACTATGGGGGTTCCCGTGCAGTGTTCAGCACCGAAGCAATCGAACAACAACACTCTTCGCTGCGACATTGGCAATCCCTTGCAAAAACACGGCCTGGTGAAGTTCAAGGTCCTTCTGCAACCTGTTACCTCGCACGGAATGAAACCTGTTTATGAATTCGAGATGGACGTGAACACTACCAATCCGGAGAATCCGATGACTGTCGACGACAACACGTACACTTTGAAACTGCCGATTTGGATCGAGACTGATCTACGGGTGGACGGTGAAAGCAAACCGAAGGATCTGTATTACGATCCTGATAATTACACTAGCGAGACGAACGCGACCAGTGAGATGGAGTTTGGTCCCGCCATGATGCACAATTATACGATTAGGAATTTGGGACCATCGGATGTTATCGAAGCGGAAGTCTTCCTCGTTTGGCCCGCACAGACTCTGGCTGGAAATGAGTTGCTGTATCTGCTGGAGCAACCCGAGACTTCTGGACCTATCGCCTGCGAGAGCGCGAATGCTAATTATCTTAGCTTGAAGGTGAGTTGCAGCTGAATGATTACTAGACCGCGTTCGACGGTCGACCATCTGAGAGTTGTTCAGTAATTTCATTCTTAGCATTTCTTTAATGGAAATAAAACACAATTAGAAGGTTCCTTAAGGGGTACATTCGTTTCTAGGATTGTAAGCACCTTTGCAATCCTGGAAACGAGAGTCTACCTCCTCAGCTGATGCATTCAATTTATCCTCCCAGTTCTGAAAGACCGAATCGTAAAGTCCCAGACCCGAAGATCCAGGTGGCAAGTAAGCATCTGGTAAAAACACAAGCGGGCCAGTCCCCCACCCTACATTTGGAGAGGACCCAAAAGGGCGGTCTGTAGACCTAGATGGGCGAACAGTTAGGTAGTCTCAAGAAGTCAGATCAGTAAGAACCTTCAGACAGCAGAGTCGTACACGTGGCACATCAGGCTAGCATAGCTCACAGTCCAGTGGTGGTCCTTCGATTATAGATGGCACTAAGTGCAATATTCAAAGGGCTCTACTGAAACATCAGTCCAGTTCATACATTTATTATAAAAATGGATAGGTCATTTTTCAAGATGATCTATCAATCTTCTCGCCCACTAACTTCAAACTCTTTCCAGTTGGACCAACGCAGAAAGCTGTACGCCCACCACGCAGACCCCTCAGGCGTGATCCTAGACGAATCTCGATCCGGCAAGACGATCAACGTTCAAAGAGGGTTCGACGCCGATCGAAACAAAGCCAGCCAGAAAGAGGAAGCCGAGATCAACAGCGGGGACAGTTCGAGCATCCAGAAAACGCGTCATTCCTCCTCCTCCTCGTCGAACGTCGTTGCAAGCGAAACCACAAGGATACAGTTATCCTCATCAGGAGACAAGCCAGACATTCTCGTCACCACCTACACTCAAAACAACTCTGGCACGAGTTCCATCAACACCGGGAATCTATCCGGTGGCAACCGAGGCGTGGTGTTTCACACGGAATCCGGTGGTTACAGTGGTTCCGACACTTTAGGCGGCGGTTTCCGCTCGAGCGACGACGATGGCTTGGGTTCAAGGATTCCCAGCTTGGATGAGCACTACGGAAGCCGTATAAATCACTCGGAAACTGTCGAAAATCGCTGGGGCGAGACGGGAGTCTCCGGGGGCCGCACAGTTTCCGGTTCATTCGATTCTGGGCTGAGCGAAAGCGAGCAGAGGTATCAGGAGCTGCTCAGGCAACAAGAAGAGCAGCGACGTTTGGCCTACCAGAGACGTCAGGAAGAAGAACAGAGAAGACAAGCGGAGGAACGAAGAAGACAACTCGATGAGGAGCGAAGGAGGCACGATGAAGAGGAGCGAAGAAGACAACAAGAAGCGGAGGAGGCTAAGAGGATCCAGATAACTAAGCAGGAAGAGTTCCACCGAATCGAGGAAGAGCGAAGACGTATGGATGAAGAGGAGTACAAGCTTGAGCAAAGAAGACGACAACATGGAATATCTGCTGGGTCAGACAGCGGATTGGTCACCGGTGATCGGGAAGAGACCATTCGTGGAAGTGAATTCGGCTTCAAGCTGCGCAACGTCAGCTCAACGCAGGAATTGGATACACTGTTTGGCTCTCTGTCGAAGTCGTCTACTTACGAGCTGTTCAACAGACAGGGTAGACAATATGTTCAGTTCCTGGGCAGGTTCAGGACTTCAGGAGATAAGAAAGAGCACATAGAGTTCCAAGATGGATCCATGTTCCCTCTTCAGGATCGATATGGCGATCCTAGTTATGTCTCTGACAGTACCGAAGCTCGGGATAGTCGGTTTTTGAGAATGGAGGGTGAGCTTCTGGTTGATTCGCATGGGAAAGGGTTCATCGTACTGAAGGACAGTCGAAGATTCCCTCTGCAAGGGTCGTTTAGTTATACCGAGGAACGTACCTACACCTTGGATCCGCGTGGGAGCTATCAAGGTAGAGGATCGAGTGGGTACAGCAAGTCTTGGAGCGAAGATTCTAGCCATACTGGGGACGTTGATTATGAGTCCAGGCACTCTAGCAGTCACGAAGAGAGGAGGACAGAGGACAGGAGAGTCGCCAGCAGGATCCACGGGAGAGATAATCGTGAGTCCTTCGACGAAGTTAATACTCAAAGCAGTAATGCTGCTGGTAGATTCAAACGCGAGAGCGATATGGTGGAAGTGAGGGACTTCAAGAAGTTCGAGAGGCTGCATAGATATCCCAGGGACCTGGATAAGGATCTTATGGCTGAAGCGAGTGAGTTTGATGAGAAGGTTGATTATGAGAATGATCCCAGGACTCAGGGTAGTCCGGTCAGTCCTTGCGACACTGCCAAGTGTGTCGTATTGAGGTGCGTTGTTGGTCCTCTGAAGAAGGATCAGGAGGTCTGGATCGGAGCCAGGTACAGGGTAGACGCGAGGACCTTGAAGAAAGTGGCCGTCCAGGAGAAGGTCAGGGTCTCCACCAAGTTGGTAGCACGTGTCACCAAACAGCCGTTCATCGGCGCACCTGCTGAACAGGTGGTCAAGAGTCGCGAAGTCAAGACGAACGTCGAACCGAGCTCGACGCCATCTGCGCCGGATGTTATTCCTTTGTGGGTCGTTGTCCTCTCTGCTTGCGCTGGCACCATCATCCTGTTGCTGCTTATCTATCTGCTGCACAAGGTTTGTTCATGCAAATTAACTTGATTAATGAACAAGACTCTTAATCATGACTTAGCGTCGTTGGTCACATTACTCAGACAAATGCCACTGAAAGACAGTTCTCGTTTAGCTTTAGGATACACACTCTAAGGTCCATGGCTAAAGACTTTTTAATGAATCCTTTAACAGCAATAGTAATTTTAATTATGGGCCAATAAGTCACCCCAAGAAGTGTCACATAATAATACAATAATAATAATAATTATTAATAATATTCCTTAAAAAGTCTTTAGCCAAAAATTATAATTATTGTATCGCGGGTTTACGAGCAAGGCACAAGGGTACTTAGAAGGTACAAGTTGTGTTGCGGAGACTTAACATATAATTATTGTATTTTGGAGAAGAATGTGGAAGGAGATCTCTAAACATCCTTGTGGTACAGCACAATTACTAAAACTCCTATTCATAGACATAGATTAGTAGACAAAGTGTTAAATGTTTGATACTTTCTGTGGAAGGGTGAGGCAAGCGTAAATTGATTTAAGGTATTAATAATGTAATTTGTTGCATTATTTGTCAACAGTGCGGATTCTTCAAGAGGAACAGGCCATCAGACGCGCCAGAGAGACAACCATTGAACAGGAATGGTCACTTCCACGGGGACGATCACTGAAGCAGCGATTAGAGGATAGATCAGTGCGAATTCTCTAAAACGTCGAACGACATCGATCACTCGAACGAGCCACGAAGTGCCTTGATCCTCGCGAATCCGTCGACGGAGCAGGAATATGCATTCGCTGGATCACACGGAGCTGTAATGCAGTTCTGCCGCGTGTAGAAATTAATGTTTTACTAACGATCGCGGATACATCTATCTCCAGGACGTTACAGAAACTGGTAGAGTGAATTAGAAAGGTTCTGGAGCGATTCTGCGACCATTTTACTGCCACTGAATACTCCTTCCAGCTCCTACAGCTCGACCATGCAAGTTTCTAGTCAGGAGACATTCTCATTTTTATTTTATTACTTCCCGTTTTTTTAACCTGTAATGGCCAGGTAACCTGTAACCTGTAAGCCATAAACTGGTTTAAATTTTTAGTACATTTTCATTTGTTAACACAGTGGATGATCGAATTGTTTGTCTTGTTTGTTGAATGAAATAGTCAATTGTTAAATGGGAACTTTGTGACACTGAATTCTTAATAATAAATTATGCATTTACGGCTTATGAAAATGTTGAAAAAAGAGTAGAATATAAAGTTCGATAGAATTTTGTACAATTTTCATTTGTTTGGATCTACAAAGGCTGTTCCCATTAAAAATAGGATTTTATTTTATTCCACTTTCTTAAAATTTGTCGACAAAGATTGGAAAATGCATAAACAGTCCACTTAATATTTTATGAAGTAACTTGTGGATTGTGATTGTTTCCAGTGATTCTTAAACTCTGAATAAATGAAAATGAAAATGTTGCAACAATTATAAACCAGTTAATGACTTATGGGCTAGCCTGTATTTACTCGAGACCCTCCCGTTCGTCGATGAAAGCGAGTAAACTCGACGACAAACGCGCAGAGTCGCATAAACTTTTCTCTAGGGTGGAAAGTCAGTGTTCGCCAAAATGTCTTCCGTACTCGCGAAAAGTAGATCTTCCTTATTGATCGTCTGCTTGTGACGAAAAGTTCGTTGATCGAAGCTTTCTCAACAGAAGAACGAAATGGAGAGGTTCTTACGGACGTGAATACCATATCATCAATTTCATTCGATGCAAAGCTTGTAGAGATGATAATTAAGTTTCGAACGGTTCGAGAGCGAAACGGAGAGGAGGTGCAATTTTCACTGAATAATCGCAAAGTTAGTTCAAAGTTTTATTATATTGTAAATGTACAGGGTGTGCCATAACGTGTAAAACCGAGTTCAACGAGGAGCGAGGTACACGAAAATAATTAAAAATGTTCGTATAGACACGAGATCTATTTGACCTTGTTTCTTGTGTCAGCTATTTACAGTTTGTGCTTCCATTTGCAAAATGACTGCCTTCCATAGCAATACAAGCTTGCATTTTTATATTTTGTTATATCCATCATCGAACCGTTACAATTTATTATTTTATATATAATATTATTAGAAATTGTCGTCGCACAAAATGGCTTCGATATGAAAGCAGGATCAAATAGAAATTATCTTTATATGAATTCCTTTTCTATAAGTTGTAAGACACTCTGTATAATAGAGAGGGGGGGGGGTACCATAAACCGGTAGAACTCGAAGTTCTTTCTTCTGACTTAATAATAATATTTATTTATGCTAGCCCATTGATAGCAGAATAAGCGGAAATAAAGCATAACAAAACGAAAGGAAAATGCACAAAATGAAACGCTTCTATTTAAGACTGTTCTTTTGCGGAAAAAACAAAGAATCGTGAATCTTGATAATTGAATAGTTAAAATTGTAATCTGTGAGGTATATTTTACTATAATACACGGGCGCCCGATCGACCCAAATATTGTAATATGTTTGAGGGTTTATTATCGACAGATCTCACTTGTTGCCGATATCGGCATATGATTTGTACTCTTCTTTCTTTATATCATGGAAATATGGTCTCGAGAATGGGAATCTCTAATTATTTATTAAATTTCTACCTTATACGATGTATATGTAACGTATGATAGAAAGCCGTAACCTGAACGGGGTTTCACCCCTTGTGTATGTGTGTACAATCTTGTAAATTATTAATTGTATTACTAAAACTATTCAAATGAGAAATAGCTAACGCAATAATAGTTATATAGAAAGTAAAAGAAGAAATTCCTGACGAATGCAGGAACTTGTATATACAGATTTAAGATGTAATATTTAAAAAAATATATATGTATAAATAATATTATTAATACTACAGTTGACTTGTTATGTTACCCAGATTGAAATGTATGTGTTATTGTATTTATTAAGAAAAATAATACAAAACCCTAAGCTTATATTCCAGATTGAAATACTTTGTAAAATCTGCACTTTGAATTGGTGGCACCATCTGTAGCAAACTAATGAAGTTGGTTCGCAAATGTTACCGACAGGTAAGCACAGACACAAACCACTGCAGTTGCATACAATCACCGACGCCAGCCTTACGGGAGTTGGTGTCATCCAGTCACCGACGAGAATTGTATCTCGTCGGTGCCGTCACAAGGTGCGAGACGCGTGGCCGTATCAAGTGGACGTTGCCGTCAAAAAGGGTAATGACTACGGGAATGACAAAGAGAGGGTGTAACAGTATCCCCCTCAAGTACCTGGATTGGTCGACACTGCTGGTCCATCGGCTTCTGCAGCACAGTCTCACGAAACAACTCGACGTACTTGTTACAAATGTTTAGAATATAAGTTATGTTCAGGTACAATACAATCATTTTATATATGATCATATGTAGAATAAATAAATAAAGAGAATGTAATAAAATCACATATCTGTGTATATTTATTCAACCACCAATTTTCCCGAACTTTTGATTTATTCTTGAGTTATATTACTGAACTTTTGAAAATTTTCGACCGTCTGACTTGCCGTTGAGTTGTACTACTGAAATTCCGGATACCTCTTTCGATATCATGTTCTCCTAATACAAAGTTCGATTTTCGGGATTTTCGAAAAATTTCCGAGAATTTTCGACCGTCTGACTTGACGTTGAGTTGTACTACTGAATTTTCGAAAATTTTCGGGCGCCTGACTTGACGTTGACTGGTACTACTGAAATTCGTGCCACCTCCTTTGACATCATGTTCTCCTAATACAAAGTTCGATTTTTCGAAAATCCCGAAAATCGAACTTTGTATTAGGAGAACACGATATCGAAGGAGGTGGCACGAAATTCAGTAGTACAAGTCAACGGCAAGCCAGACGCTCGAAAAATTTTCGAAAATTCAGTAGTACAACTCGATGACAAGTCAGACAGTCGAAATTTTCGGAAAATTTTCGAAAACTTCGAAAATTGAACTTTGTATTAGGAGAACATGATATCGAAGGAGGTGGCACGATTTAAGTAGGACAAGTCAACGGCAAGCCAGACGCTCGAGAAATTTTCGAAAATTCAGTGGTACAACTCAACCACAAGCCAGACGTTCGAAAATTCTCGGAAATTTTTCGAAAACCCCGAAAATCGAACATTGTATTAGGAGAACATGATATCGAAGGAGGTGGCACAAATTTCAGTAGTACAAATCAACGGCAAGTCAGAGCCTCGAAAATTTTCGAAAATTAAGTAGCGCAACTCACTGTCAAGCCGGACGGTCGAAAATCTTTCGAAAATCGTAAACTAATATACTCTTAATACAAAACTTAAGTTTTGTCGAATTTTAGTTAATAATTTTTCCTTATTTAAAATTTTCGAAGATAATTTAATTCTACTATTGATGATTTATGTACAGGGTGCGGAAAAAGAACACATTTGTTGTAACTAATATATTCTTTATTTTTCTTATTTTTCTTTATAAGAAGAAGGTCTTTGGCTCATGCATTCATATGCGGTGACGTAGAAATGAATACGCCGCCGATTCGATCAGATTGGAATGGGGACGCCTTGCTCCACAAGCGTTTTCGTCTCCAACCGAAATATTTGCTAGAGCGTTCACACATACTATGTAGCATGTGACGTCCAACGTTGGGACTACGGAAGCGTTGGAGGGAGTTTATCCACTCACTACTTGTTCGGAGGACGAGAAGCTGCGTTAGAGTCCAGAAATCCATAAATAAAACAAAAAGATATTAAAATCGATTCATACAATTCCATTGGCATATAAAAAGATTTTAATGTAAATGCTATTTAAATGATTCTCGAAATAAAAAGTGTAGGCTGTACAATTTTTCATGAATACTTTGAAAGGAAATGTTCTATAACAATGATTAAATTGTGAAGATATCTTGGTACTTGCATCTTCTCCCCCTTGAAGAAAGCACGTCATATATGTTGCCCTCGATCTCAGCTATCGATGTCGTCTTTGCTTATCAAGTTACTGCTCTGTAACAGGAATCATAAATTCATTTAATTTAAATTTAAATCAAACGATCATCGGAGACTAAATCCGAGTTAATAAAAAATAAATAGTTCGAGTCAAATATTTATTACTTAAGAAGATGTTTAATAAAAAACACAGTTTAATTGGGAAGATAATTAATACTCACGTTCACATCCTCTTCTGCTTGAAGAAAGCATCTTTTGATCGATGATTTCTTTTCCCTCAGGCTCTGTAACAGAAAGAGCAAAACAAATTCTCAAATTAATTTCAACGAAGATTAAATAAACTTTATTTCTATTGCACGATAAAACATAAATAACAAAGCCGTTTAAATTCAATCGATCGTCGTGATACAAGAGGAAATTATCGCGAGAGGCAACGACGAGGTCACTCACGAATTCCACGTACGTCTATTATCACTCTCATTAAACTAAAGCCGTAGCCACGGCCGAACTCCGCGAAGGTTTTTCGACACCGTAATTTGCATTATTCGGAAGCATACAACTGCGCATATGTAGCTATTTTATTTTACAATAAAAAATAGGACTTTTGAGGGAGATAGCACCCTAGATCGATCTTTTATCTAGCGTTTTTGACTACTGGAAACCCCACCGTTTGTTTTATCGAGAAATGAGAAGGCGAATCCCGCACCCTGTACCGTAGCTAGTTATCTTCAAAATGAGATTATAATAATAATAATTATCAATATTGATTATCGACGGAAAATTTCCATGTAATTCCAAAGTACATAAGTGGAATGTTAAATACGTTTTTCTACAAGGTTGATATCGCTCTGATTATATCGCTGCCTATACAATGATTCTCGAAATAAAAAGTGTAGGCTGTACAATTTTTCATGAATACTTTGAAAGGAAATGTTCTATAACAATGATTAATTGTGAAGATATCTTGGTACTTGCATCTTCTCCCCCTTGAAGAAAGCACGTCATGTTGCCCTCGATCTCAGCTATCGATGTCGTCTTTGCTTATCAAGGTATGCAGCATTAGTCATCCACGTAAGCTGCCTCAAAATATTTTATACCCTTACTGCTCTGTAACGGGAATCATAAATTCATTTAATTTAAATTTAAATCAAACGATCATCGGAGACTAAATCCGAGTTAATAAAAAATAAATAGTTCGAGTCAAATATTTATTACTTAAGAAGATGTTTAATAAAAAACACAGTTTAATTAGGAAGATAATTAATACTCACGTTCACATCCTCTTCTGCTTGAAGAAAGCATCTTTGGATCGATGATTTCTTTTCCCTCAGGCTCTGTAACAGAAAGAGCAATACAAATTCTCAAATTAATTTCAACAAAGATTAAATAAAGTTTATTTAAAGAAATAAAGTATTTCTATTGCACGATAAAACATAAATAACAAAGCCGTTTAAATTCAATCGATCGTCGTGATACAAGAGGAAATTATCGCGAGAGGCAACGACGAGGTCACTCACGAATTCCACGTACGTCTATTATCACTCTCATTAAACTAAAGCCGTAGCCACGGCCGAACTCCGCGAAGGTTTTTCGACACTGTAATTTGCATTATTCAGAAGCATACAACTGCGCATATGTAGCTATTTTATTTTACAATAAAAAATAGGACTTTTGAGGGAGATAGCACCCTAGAACGATCTTTTATCTAGCATTTTTGACTACTGAAAACCCTCGCGTTTGTTTTATCGAGAAATGAGAAGGCGAATCCCGCACCCTGTACCTTAGCTAGTTATCTTCAAAATGAGATTATAATAATATTGAGATTATAATAATAATAATTATCAATATTGGTTATCGACGGAAAATTTCCATGTACTTCCAAAGTACATACGTAGAATGTTAAGTACGTTTTTCTAGAAGGTTGATATCTATCTGATTATATCGCTGCCTATATAACTGCCTGACAAGCATACCTTTTGCAACATTATCACCTGCTTCAGTGTCCGACGAATCGCGAACAACAAAGTCGACGAACATTAGGAGAGACAGACCGGTGGAAAGAAAGGAAAAATCGATCACGCTAAAGTACGCAGAATGAAGATGGCAATTGGCATTGCGATGCTCATCGGCGTGGCATTATTGTGCAGGTTAGTTACGCTTAGATAAACGCGCGACTTTTCTGTCTCAATTTGAACCGAACGAAATCCGATTGTTCCGATTGTTGCAGCCGTGCAAGCAGCGAAGAGGTTTCAGCAATCACTACGGACGATTACGGAAGTAAGTGTGCAGTGCTCCACTATAACCGCATACTAAGCGATCGCTTTTCCATCCTTTCGATGCCGAGTCGAAAATCGCGCTGCTCCTTTTACCGTCGCGTCGGGAGTAGAGCTACAGTAATTCCTCATTTACTGTCCGGAGCAGAGTTACCATATTTCTATCCCTCTATCCCTTCCGGCCCCTTACCCTTCCGCCTTCTCGCCCAGTTTCGCAACGTAGCTCTTCCCACTAGTCGCTGACGTGTACCGTACGCCAGCGTGTCGCCAGCGTTAGTGGGAAGAGCTACGCTGCGGAACTGGACGAGGAGGCGGAAGGTTAAGGGGCCAGAAAGGATAAAGGGATACCCATGAACTCGTAAAATACCCAAAACGCAAAAATACCCGGGTATCTCATGAGACAGCCGAGTATCCGGGGTACCCAGGTACCCAAGTATCTCACGAGGTCTCAGAACTGGCTACTAGAACTATTACTACCCGAGCCGCCGCGCCGCACCGTACAGTGGACCAAACCGATAAACTGTGTGTTAAAACTTTTTTAAAACCAGAGATTGAAAACAGTTATGATATCGATTCCGGTTCTTGAAACAGTTACGAGAACCAAAAAAATGTTCTAACTGTTATGAGAATATTTTTCGGTTCTGGATTTACTTGGAAAATTTAACAACATTTATGCATAAAAATTATTGTTATAGAAGTGATAACATAGATTTCCTCCTAACATGCAGTTTTGCCAAAGGAATTTATCGTACGTCGGTCGTTCTGAAACGGACTCCGATACGCTTCTCACGTCCATTTCGACCCAACTTCGAAACGGTATTTCGGTAACCGGGATCGAATCTGTTGCAGATAATTTCGGGGGACCAGTGGCCGCTATCGTCATCAATACCTCGGAGAATATCAACAACGAGTCCACCACCAATCCGGCCATAGGTTGAACGGAACTGTATCGTATTTATTAAGAAAATAAAGTCCCTAAGCTTAAATTAAGCCCATGGGACCGAATACATAAGTACATGCATGTTAACTGGGTTACATATTTAAATATATTGTTTTGGTAACATCAGGTATCATCGTTAAAATTATCCACCCCGGGCGAAAACACTCTCATACATTCTCTGGGTCTATGTAGATAGAGAGAGCGCGGAACCACCGGCTAGTATCTCGTCGGTAGCAAAACTTTTAGCGATGTTGGCATTTCAGATCACTGTTAGTTCCACGTTATCCCCACGCTCACCTGTGCCCACAAGCACAGACTTTAAGTCTGTGCCACTTGCCTATATTGCTGAATTGCACAGAGGCTGGCAGTATTTAATAGTATCACAGACGAGATATAGGAATAGACCTGACCCCTAATGTATTTTGGTGTCCGTCGGTATTGGTGCGCTAACGCCCCAGAGTGACTTCCATCGAGTCCCATTACCAGTCAGTGTTAACACCTCTATAGAATTAAAAAGTTGTTTTATTATTATTTCTAGGGGCACAATATTTATAGCCGGTTCAATAGCAAATTATGGATATGATTTAAAGAAAATTATTGCTATCACTGGCATTTTAAGGCGTCGGGACTACAGATCCCTGTGTTCACCAAGTCCCATAAAGTGTCAGGCTATTCCTATATCTCGTCTGTGATACTATTTCCACGTCGGTGGTATCTCGTCGGTGACCAGAGTATTTTCTACAAGGTCGATAATTCAGAAACGTCAAAGAAAAGTTGCATTACATGCACAGTCTGAACGGATCTTAAGTCTGTGTGTTGAGTCACAATGCACTCTGTCAGTGCACTGCACCATAGATTCAGCCTGTAAGTGCACTTGCCTGTCGGTAACCCTTGCGATCAGGTTCAACAATGTGCCACGGATGATGCCACTAGTCCAGAGATTGCAGGTTTTACAGAATAAATAAATTTTACAGAATAAATTTTTCATAAAAATCCAGTAAACCTACGTTAAGGTTCATACCTTGTTGTATTTTACACCCCCGTGATCAAATCTGTAGGATGTTAATTGTACACAACACAAAATTCTTGTGTATCCCCGTGGCAGAGTTGGGCAAAAAATTAATCAACGATTGACGACTAAATTTTTACTTCAATCGTTAATCGCAATTAACAATTAATCTCCTAGTTTAGTCGTTAATTGCGGTTAACGATTAAATACTTATTAATCGTTAATTGCGATTAACGCGATTATTAATCGTCAATCGGATAATTGATTAATGATTAACTGCTGTAATTTCGAAATGAAATACGTAATCAAAACTGTATGAATACTGAAAAAAATGTAAACTGAGTCTAGGTGTATTGTCATTTGGTCTGTAATACAAACTCTGTTAACGTGCTTTTATGTCTGAAGTTATTATTCCTGGAAAGCTACGACCATCGTAGCATTTAACATTAAACAAAGTTACTGTAATGTACTATATGTTGTAATAAATCTCGTAAGAGATTTCCTAAAAAAAAAACTATTGAAAATAAACATGTTTTTATTGACATATATTATTATTTCTGTCAATTCTCCATCCGTTCTCTGCTCGCTCTCTCTGTCTCTCTCCCTCCTTATTACAATGTATGGATAGACCGTCTGGCAATTAACTTTAACAATTGTTTAAATCAGTCTCCGATTTTTCGATGATTCCTTTTTTTAATCAACGATTGACGATTAAATCAATCGATTGAATCAATCGCCAATTTTCGACGATTTCTTCGTTTAATCAACGATTGACGATTAACTTCATCAATCGATTGAATCAATCGCCGATTTTTCGACGATTTCTTTTTTTAATCGTACACATTAATCAATCAATCATGATTAAAATTTTAATCGATTAATGCCCAACTCTGCCCCGTGGGAATTTTTAAAGCTTGAAGGAAAATCGGAAATCGTATCGAAACATTTATAAATCTCGATTGATAGGTCACAGGGAAACGAGTGGATCTTAATGGGCTTAATGAAATCCACTGAAAAATGTATTCCTGAAGGATGTTTTGAATTTTCAAGGGTTTATTACAATTTATGATAGATCTATTTAGCCTCGATGGAACATTCAAAATCAGGTTGAAAAATTGATAGATCCCGATCGATAAATAGAATAAAAAATTAATAGAATATAAGGAGGTTACTTTGAATCGACTTAAACATGTATTCCCCAAGGTATTTCTGAACTTTCGAGGGCTTAAACTAAAGGTGGAAGATTGCACTTTATAACAAATCCATTCTGGTTTGAAGGAAAATTCGAAACCACGTCAGAAATTCGATGAAACTCTATGAATAGGAGGGACAATGTTGACTGGAAGGAAAAATTCTTTGTGGCCGAGCTAATAAATCTAATTACACGATATTCAGTGCTACGATTTTTCTTTTCAAAGTTCAACGCTCTAATTGAAACAAATATACTCCTCTGCAACTCGGTTTCAGTTCCCAGTAACCGCAACCGCATCTGTGGTTTATCTTTCAAGCACCGCTCCCAGGAGGAGGCTTGATGACAACATTCGCAAGGATCAAGACGCGATTACGTTTTCACCGCGAACGACGTGGTCTGCAGAATTCGTGGGTGGTACTACCAGTAACTTTTTCGGAACCCGATCGAATGCACACCATTCAATATTCATGGACCACTGGGGCAACCTCTGACTATGCGAATCCTGGGAAGCTTTTTCGATCCTGCGGGTAGCTCCTCGCGATGTGAAATACGTTCACGGATCATCGGTTCGATTGTTCACGAAAATATTACGCCACGATCCTCGGTTCATAGTCGTTCCCGAACTTTTCCTTCCAGTTTTTCGAAGGTTTATGTTTATCGAAGGTTTCCAGTACTCCTGGGACGTGCTCTGAAGCTTGATCGAATAGAAAACTATGGAAAATACAGTTGGCTTGTGTACGCTCCGAATGAATTATTTCTTTTTCTCCTGGGAACTCATAATCTCTAGATGTGTTTCATTTGCAAGTTTCATAGTATTTTCTGTGGCTTTGAACACAATTGATTACATTTTTTGGAGCATCAAATAGCGGTGAAATAAATGTTTAATTCGAATTGTTAATTTTTCTATTTGCTTCTTTTCTTTTCCTTCTCCACGCTGACTTCCGTGTGATTATTATTCAGCATAGTCGTTATATCATTATTATAAGCTCAAAATCTCACATGATCTTTTTCATTTAACTCCTTGTTACGGACAAGAAAGGGGGAGAACGACAAACTTCGATGAAACGTCACTTTATTTATTCCCGCGAAGGGATCGTCACTCCCAAACGAACTTGTACAAAACTATGTAGAAATGAACACAACCGAAGCGCGATTGTGTGCACAATAAAGAGAATTTAACCTAAGCTAAATAGAGGTAGCTTGATTAAACACCGATAATCCTCGATAAAGCGGTGAGATGTTCACTTTTAGCGTTCGTGAATCCCGATCGAATCGACTTTCTTGCTCGCGGAAACCGGTAAAGAGAAGCGCGACGTTTACCGTTCGCAAGAGTGAGCACGATTGACGACCGTTGAGATCGGAGTCGAACAGCTGGCAGTTTACCGTCACCGTCGAACGAATGATTGGCAGATCGATAGAGCGATCCGCCAATAGTAATCCCCCTTTTGGGGTCGATAATCGATCCCAATCGAAGTCCGACGGTGTTGGTCTATGCTACTGCGAGCTGCTTATCGACTCTCGAATCGAGAGTCTCGATCTCGCGGTTTCGCGATGATCCGCCAATAGCGGGGCGGCGCGGTAGATCGATACGATCACGCTGTCGACACGCTCAGCCAATCCCAAACACTCCTGTTTCTTGCAAACGGTTCAAACAATTTTCATCATGCATACAAATCTGCAGTCAACTTATTATACTTATTTAGAACATAATGATAAACAGCAGAGATGTTTGCATAGATATATACAAAATAAATGCATCAATCTCTTTTTTGTACAATCTACTTTATCTCCCAAACTCGATGTTCGATTTAAAAAGAAAACCACATCCTTTACGGCATTCTGAAGGGCACTTTCTTTAATGAGGGCACCTTGTATCGTGGTCGTGTACCTTTTAAATGGTCTATGTATTTAGGTCCCACCGTTATCCGAAGTGTCTACCAGCCAGATAACGTATACGAACGAATCAGCATTGAACAGCGGTGTGTTTGCACGCGTGTGGACGCATTGACACAGACGATCGTGCGCGAAATTGCATAACGTTCCTCGTCCACCACAGCACGTTCGCCCCTAACGATCCATAATCGTCCTCCCCTCTTTTTCGGATGGGAGAACTTGTAAGCGATAGTCGCATAAACTCCGAAGCAATAACGCGAACCAGAATTGCTAGTTCTTCCCGATTCCTTTTCTTTTTCTCAAATAACGATTCTCCGTCGCCAAATTACTGATATCAAATATAACTTCTCCCTGGGCTGGCATACACTGTCTTATCGACTTATCATTTAATTTTGATAATCCGGACACTTTCAGCAATGTATTCGAGCATGATTCAACATCGCAGGCAAATATGCTGTATTTAATAATGTTTAATAAAGTAGAAATAAAATAGTTCGTTGAAAAATTATCATTGTAAATGATTCCATAAACAATCGTATGCAGTTTAAAAATGTGCACGTTGAATATAAACACCACTACATCGTTAAGTATAGAGTACAGAACAAAATACATTAAAGTAAGACGATACTAATAAAAATTTTGATTTTAATTATATTGTATGAAACTTCTACCAACGTATTCGTGACATTTAGCTGATTGAAACGAGACCAAACATGGCATAGTTCGGAGCATATCGGGCTTAGTTCGGATATTCGAGGTTCTACTATATCGTGAATTTAACAAGTAAATATGATCCAAATTGTATCGTGTTTGGTCTCGTTTTAATCAGAAAATAGTCTCAAATATGATGGTAAAAGTTTCATCAAAAAATCATTAGAAGCAAAACAGTTTTAACATTGAATTAGCATTGCCCAACCAATACGCTGGTGTAAATTGTTCCGTGTACTTTTTCGTTAACGGCAATAGACCAAGAAAAAGTGTTTGCATTAATGGAGTGACTTCTCAGTCCCGAAATTTTCACACCTGTCGAGACAGTACTGCGTCCCAATAAAGCCCTAACGGGTAGCGTCTCCAATTTCCATGGCATAGCGCAGCCGCGCTATACATAGTTACCCATAGAAAGCGGACGGACGTGACACAGTTACGCGACATTCATCAAAACACTCACCAAAAGCATGCAACAGTCGCGAACGTACTCGCGCACGTTTCCCCATGACAGTAACTTCAAACTTCGAAAAGCTGACTTCATCGCCGGTTACACATCGACGTATACTCCGCGCATGATAAACCCCGCTACAAATTCAACGCGACAAAACCGACCAGAGAAAGAGAGACGGATGAAGGAAGAGAGGAAGACGGAGAGAACGGAGTAGGTGGACAACAGTGAGAGAGAGAGAGAGAGAGGGGGGGGAGGGGAGAGAAATAAGCCCCGTTAAGCCTATGAATGCTCGCCGAGCGCCGATAACAGAATTACTGCTGAGGGCTGTTTACACCGGGGCTACTGCAGCCGCGTCGGGCGCAGCTAATTGTTTTAACCGCCCGTACTTAACTACGCGGCTCAATAAGTCCCGGATTTATGTAGCCACCTACGGAGGCCCGTGGCACAATGACGGCTTTAACGAACCAGTCACGATAACGCCCGACAATTCCTCGAATAAAGGCTGGACAATGTCCGAGATACGCCGGATGCAAATTTCCCCGCTGTTACCTACACGCCCGTTAATCGAACCGATCGGTTTCCTTCTCGTTCACCTTTTTTCCGGAGGGAATCCTCCGGAGGCCGGCGTTATGTTATCCGTCGCCTGCTACGAGGTACACCTAGTAACACTTATGGTTGGCATTTTGGTGGGCCTTCGTTGTAATATTGGTAGGCAAACCGTTAGATTTGTACAGGGTGTTTGGTAATTGGTGGTTCCAATTACCGAACACCCTGTATATTTATATTGCTTTTTGTTCGTCGTTGTGTGTCTGCGAGTACAATTTTCCTTCTCCACGCTGACTTTCGTATGATTACACTGTCCAACAGCCAAAAAGTATTTCGATTCCCACTATTTAAACATGTTTAAACAATCATAATGGATTAATATTATATATCACTGTATTCGGGAAAGTCTAAGGAATCTTTTGCTGTAAAGAACAATTCAATATCTTTTATAATAACATCACAATATTTGTTCAAAGTTGAAAAATATGTCTTTTTTTTAAACTCCATTTTCTCAAAAACTGTACGTATAGGAGAAAAATTAAGGCCAGATTCGGAATCAGCGCGAAACACTCTACAAGAATCGCATAGTGGGAATCGAAATACAAAAGAAAAGTTGAAATTTGTTGGACAGTGTTATTATTATTCAGCATAGTCATTATGTCATTGTGATCCATACTGTGATTAGGTATACAAATAAGTTCTCGGCCTTTTTTCGCCAAATTCAATATTTTCTTACTTAAAATACAAGTATTTTTTTAATCGGGAAAGTAGTCGGTAAGAATGTGGAGAGTATTGTACGTATAAAATACATTTCCCCACTTATATTATTATTTTATTATTATTATTATTATGTACGGACCGAGGTCCTTGTATACATGGGTTTACAGACGTTCTGTATAACTTATAAAAGAAATAGAAAATAACAAAAATATACAGAAAGAACGTAGAAAAAAAAAAGAAAAAAAAAAGAAATTTTCTTAACCTAAAATTTTACATTCGATGGACAAGCGCAGAACTAAACAAATACAGGTACGATATTAGCGAATAATCTCGCGTAATTTTGTTTTGAATCTTATTTTTGTTATGTTTTGTTATTATTGACCGTTACGCTTTTTCGTGTCGCGAATTCCGTGACGCGAATTAGGCTTACACCCTGCCAAAAGAAGTTTCACTTCCAACTAAGGTATAAGTAACAACGCTATGAATTTGGTTCGCGTTTTCACGGTTTCGAACCACTGTGCGCTATCCGCGAATGATGCGAAAACTTGCGCGGCCGCGCGCGAGGGCTGCTACCCTTTGAATTTTAATAATCGATCCGCGGAGAATCGCAAGCGCTCCCGTCAAGACTAACAATAAGCACCGCCACCGACGTTTCATTTCCTCTCGGGACATCTGTCCAGCCCCTGAATTCGCAATCCCCCCTTCGTTTTTACGCGGAAGATGCATGAGAATGATACCGAGGCCAGCTTGCCGCGAGCGGGCACCAACTTTTTGGGTTTACTGCCGCGTGATTAAAACGTCTCCGCTGTCGCCCGCCGCGAATTAAGAAGGTAAATCACGTCTGGTTTTAATAGCACCACGTTTCCCGGACTGAGACCGGGCAAGGCTCTGTCATTACTCTCGTTTGTTCCGTTGGACCGTGTTCAAAGCTGCACCCCCGATCCCCCTACCTCTGGCCCCTTCGAATTAGCACCGCTCAACGTTTTCGACATTTTTCCTGCTTTTAGGGAAATTGGTAGCCCCGGACCAGGCTTAACTGCAATCTTTATTTAGTATTTAGATGCTACGCGCGTGTGCGTTATATAATTGCTTGCGGTTCCCCGTTTTGCTTTGATTAATCATCGTGTACCTTCTGACGTGCTCGCTGTACATTGAGTTATTAGCCGCTGAAATGAGTTCTGTATGATTCATTTGACTCGACCAATGTACGATCAGGGCCGGATTAAGCCCCGTAGCAGGAGCAGCAATTGCTACGGGCCCCGCGCCATACAAACGAGGGCCGATACATGAGCGCCTGTCTATGCCAGGGGGCACAGATAGTTTTCCTAAAAAAAGTTCATTCATTGTGGTTGTCGCAAAGGTGCGCTACATTTACACATGAGCGGCCCTGATGCAAAGCCTTGGGCCCCGCCATAACATTTGCTACGGGCCCCGCGCTTGCTTAATCCGGCACTGTGTACGATAGCTATTCAAATGAAGATATAAACATCCAGATCTGTTGAAATCTTCGTGTGCCAATTTCCCTTCACATATTTTCGAACTTGCTTCGATCTAATCCTCTGGTTCGATTTAATATGAATAGTGAATAATTTAATCTGGTTGGTAGAAAAATGGAATTTAACACTAGAACTACCGAGCACTAAACAGCATTGACATACTTTGCCTTATAATAACGACAAAATTGCATTTAGTTAGATTTCGTATTAGTTTCGTTTAAATATGTACTTCAATAGAGAAGTTCGCTAAAACAATTCTCAGAAAATCATATTTATCATTTTAATATTTCTAAAAGAACAAATCGGGAGCAAGTCATTTTGACCCTCCTTGGTAGATCTAGTGTTAATGATCGAACTCTTGGAATCATCTTTGAATACTTAGACTATTTTAAAATTGATTCCATTACTATTTCATTCTATTGGACTTGGTCTAATTTTTTTGAATTGTTGTAAATGTTCCAATTGTTCTAAACACTTAGATTTGAGACGAGGTGACTAAGCATTTTTATGCAGATATATATTTTTATGAATTATTTAATATAAATTACAATAAAAAAGATATTATTTATTTTAATAGGGGTTCTTTAATATTCCAATGAATATAAAAATCTTAAATGTTTTTAAATGTTAAAAATATTATACAAAATAAAAAAGTCTTATAAAAGTGCCAATTGTAATCAGTTAACATTTACAATATTTTTCATTTAGTCTACCCGTTATTTGATGTTCCCCTAATATTTGTACGCAGCAGGTTATACTGTGAAATGGGATTTGCTTGACAGCGTCGTCCTCCAGAAATTTACCTGTTTTCTATACATTTATAGTATGTCAACATAATCTCGTCCCACTACAGAAAATATTTTCTTCTCGTCTTCAATGAAAATATAACTGTGTCGGCAATAATATTCTCCCATCAATACTTAACTACCACGAATTCAGATCTCCTTCCACAATAATCATCAAATCGTCCATCACACAGGTTGCACAATCACAATCTAAATATAATAATCAAAGAGAACCGAGGTACATAAGAATTCGAAGCACAACAGTTCATAAAACTATTTTATAATAATTCACAAGAAGCAAAACAACTTACCACGTTATTGTGTAATAGTGCACACTATTATTCATGTTTAATGTAGGTTGGCCTGGCCAGCGAATGAACGCTTAAGCTGCACGTCTGTTGAAATTAGTATGCTGCCAATTGCACACGAACTGCTCCACCTCTTCATTACTATTGAAACGATATCCTGCCAAGGTCTGTTTGAATGGTCCAAACAAATGAAAATCACAAGGTGATACACTTCGGCAGTGATGAAAATGTTCAAAAAATAGTCCAATGTCGCAAACTGTACTGCACGATGGAGTGTAAAAAAAATAATATTCTTTGAAATTTAACCATGGAATTTTATGTTGAGATCGGGCACCAACTTATGCAATCATCGAATACTTTTCGCTCCGCAATTAAATTCACGATTTCGATCGAATATTTTGTGACAATGGAGAAGCTCGATTATTTCGCAACAAGATATTTCATCCTTCATACGTTTTCCGGGAGTTTGCACACGGTTGGTCGATAGGGGACGAACGTATCACTGTCTTCCATTCTGGTCGAGGTCCCAGAAGAGCGGAATGCTAATTTCGAAGTCAATCCGAAGCAAATTGAGAGCAAATCTCCGCGGTACGGTTCCGGTCGCAAAGGACCACAAGGATTCGAAATTGAATTCGTCGCATCGGCGAGTGAGCGAAAAAAAAAGAATCGAGGCCCACCCCCTCAGCTGTATCGGCATCAACTGTATCGCGGAAAATGTCATCGCGGCCGGTGTTTTCATTGGTAACAACGCGCCACGTGTGTACGTAACAAACTCTGATTGGAGCAAATCCACGTAAACTCGTCTCTTGCCAGGGGCGCTGCGGGAAATTCAGAGGAAACTTTATCGTTCGGTTGGCAAGTGCCAACACTGCACGCTACCGTGAAAGCCATCATTGTATTGCAAACCCGATTTTCAGAGTCTACGGGAAGCGAAGAAAAGAGTAAAACCGGGGATGCATTGGCTGTTACCCCATAAAGTATTACCTCTCAATTTTTCAAAAGAGCACGACTCCGTCGTTTCGTGCCCCATTGCTTCGTTGCCCTTCCTCCATTATTCCCTGACCACCATACTGTTTCCTGAAAAATACCGGAATGTTAAACTCTCATCCGGCACCACTATGAATTATTCCCTCTGATTCTCGAAGGGAGAAGAGAAAGTTACTGTTCATTAATGATTAAAACAATTGGGAAATATGTACCAATTGTTTTTAATAAAATATTCGCAAAACATTCTGAACGACCTACTTATTTTCCTGAATAAATTACTCCACAATATTGGTCCTCATTGCTGTATACTGTGTGTTCGACTACAGGTGGGAAAAAATTTTAGGGGTGGTTCTCCATGATAATACAATTTAAATTACAAATTAAAAATCCGCCTAAAATGCGGCAACGCGACCAACAGAGGTGCACGTTCCGTACGTCGTAGAGGCGCGCGACAATCACCTCTGTTGGTCGGGTTGCCGCATGTTAGGCGAATTTTTAATTCTTGACTAAATAACGAAACCGAAATCGCAATTTTTCTATTCTTCATTTTCGTCTTATATTATCATGGAGAACCACCCCTTAAATTTTCTCCCACCTGTAGTCGAACACCCTATAGAATTTAAGCAGCTGAAAGAATGAAAATTATTTTCAAGTCTTGAAAATGATTGAAGAACAGGAGACATTTTTATCTGGCTCCTATTGTTACAATTATTGAAGAACATGACACGAACTGGTCACTTTTAGAAAATTATTTTCAGGTCTTCAAAATTATTCAAGAACAGGGGACATTTTTATTTAGCTCCTATTTATTACAATCATTGAAGAACATAACACGAACTAGTCACTTTTAGAAAATTATTTTCAAGTCTTGAAAATGATTGAAGAACAGGAGACATTTTTATCTGGCTCCTATTGTTACAATTATTGAAGAACATGACACGACCTAGTCCCTTTTAGAAAATTATTTTAAAGTCTTGAAAATGATTGAAGAACAGGAGACATTTTTATTTGGCTCCTATTTGGTACAATCATTGAAAAACATGACACGGCCTAGTCCCTTTTGCAAAATCGATTTTTCTTATTTTACCAAGGGGATGTAGCCCCTAAAATCTTCTGAAGCCAGAGATACACAATACCTCAAATTCCGCAACGTTGACGGCGTTAAAATTTTTGGAGCGAACTCCCGAGTAAAGAAAATATAATTAAAGTGCTTGGAAGGGTAATGGCTAGGACAGTGTGGCGAGTTTCAGTGTCCTGGAAAGAATTTTTCGAGCTGGGTATTCTAAGTGCGGAGATGGCCGACTGTTCTTTGCGGATACTCGTTCTTAGGCGACAGCCGATAGCGGTAACACCGTGCCACCGGGTTCCAGAGAAGTAGTACGAACTTTTAATTAGGTGCACGCTCTGACGCCGTGACTTCAACGTAAGGGTATATCGGAGCGAGCTCTGACCTCGACGCTGAGATCGATTCGCTGCCTTGCGACTGGCTTTCATCCCTTCGTGCGAACGGAACGGTAATTGTGATTCCTGACTCGCCGAACGTATCATTTTCCCTTTTTACATCCGATTCTTCTATTTTGTTGAAAACATGCATACTACGTCCTGTAACACAGCGAGTGGTTTCGCCTGCGTGCGAATTACGAGCTTGCGTTCGAGGGGGTTTCGAACTTGAATATTGAAGCAAGGAGGTCTCGATTAGGATATTTAAAGTAATCTTTGAAATTTCATGAAAGCATTGAGTGAAGGTACTTGAACCCTTCAGGTGTGCTTTGACACTTCAATATTTAATATTTAAGATTAATAAGTATTCATATTTAAACCATGTTCATGGAATTGTATATTAATTGTCATCGGGGATTAAATTGGTAGAGAAGTTATTAGATGTACAAATAGGTCTCCGCCGTTTGAAATCAGATAGCGCAACCAGTAAGTTATGGCGGCTAGTGTCAGATGTATGACGTCATATGGTAAGGTTGCACATCTGTCCACAACATTATTATTACTGTTTCACTATTTCCGATTACTTCTTGTTTCGATCGATGACGCATGGCCTGTCTGAGCAGCACTTCACGTCACACGAAGATACCAAAAATTGGGTCGATTCATGGATAGCTTCAAAAGATGAAGCGTTCTTCCGACGCGGTATCCGGATGCTGCCAGAAAGATGGGAAAAAGTAGTGGCCAGCGATGGACAATACTTTGAATAAAACATAAGGTACCGTTCTTTCGCAATAAATGCCCAATTTAAGATAAAAAACGGCGGTGACTTATTTGTACTCCCAATAAATCAAGAAGATTATATTATCAATTAGCATCTTGGGAATGTTTGATTATAAACATAATACGATTAGGTGTAAACACGTTGGTAGAATGGTATATCAGATTAAGATGTCTCCAGTTCAATTGGTTTAGTAGCAAGGAGATCTACTTGAAAATCTTTAAAGTAACTTTAAAGAAATGTAGAATGCGTATGTCCAGCAGGACAAACTATTGAAGTCGCTGAGGAAATTGTGTAACAAAGTTGGAAAATTGAGTTTTGAAGAAACTGTGTTTAAACTTTTGTGGACACGCACACAGTGAATGGTGTCGAAACTACTAAATCTTTAAATGTCCAAAAAGTTTTACAATTTCGTGGTTCTGGAATATACAATACTATCTGTTGTGCAAGAACACGTTTTACAATTGAAAGTTGACAAATTCTCAATTGATGAATCGAAATAAAAAAATTGTAGTAAAATTAAAAAGCAGGTGAAGAATAATATTTCGTAAAATTATAATGAAACCTCGAAATATTTGTAATTGAAGAGAATATTAGAATAGTATAATCAGTTTATTAAGAAATTGTTAAAATCAAGCCTGGAAATATGCTCTTAAGCATTAGTAGTTAATTAAATATGCCGGTAATGACGACAACGATCTTCAAATTCGCTTTTATCAGAAATTTATATTCGAGCTAAAAGTGAATTCTAAATCAAAATGTAATTAAAAACCTGTTACAAAATTGAATTTGGAACTCGGAAAATTTGTTCTCTTTATACTGCCAAGTAATAGGTATATCAATTGGTACTGTATAATATAATAACACTGTCCAACAAGTTTTAATTGCATTTTCGAATCCGGAAATCATTTTACTCGATTTTTTAAAAGTTAAATTTTTACGTAGAGTTTCCCAAATACAACAATCAAGTTTATATAATTAAAGATTTTAAAGATATAAACATAGCCTATAATTACATATTGAAAGATATTGAAAATATAACTACAACACTATCCGATATATATTACTTAATTCGATGAAATTTGGTAAATTGCAACATGTGAATTCAAAGGGTTTATCGAATTCATAATCAGGTAATTGATATGATTAATTTGTAATTTATTTGAAACGCATTAAATAGAAGAGGAAGAATTTTTAAAAATATGAAACACCTGTAATAACGAAATAGTGAGAGATGGTACGTGGCAATCGCAGTGACCGCAATCTAAATTAATGAAAATTTGTTGGAAAGAGTAGTCAGTTTGCAAGGAGCTTCAATTTTCGAGAAACTCGCGTCCCTCGGCGCTGGTACAAGCCAGCAACGTTTAATCACTACGAAATTAGGATAACCTCGTGCTGCAGGATCGTGGTTAAGCCGAACCTCGAAACCTAGCCACCTATGATGTGGTCTTTCAAAGTAGATATACACGCCGGTGGCTGGAGGAAGACGCGGATCCCTACCGTAGCAGAACTGAGAAAGACAGAAACATTTGCTAGACGGTGTCCGTAATCAAAGACCCACCATTGCGATATCGAAAGCCCCTCAAAGTTAAAGCTACTCCAGCAGCCCCGTCATCACCTGCCACCAACCTCAAAATCAAGAAGCTGATGGCGTTACACACCCTCTCGTATCTGCCGTAGCGTGAAGCTGCCGCGTGATATTGAGTTTCGTGCAATGAATTCGGATGTCGTCGAATATCCCTCACGAATGTCGATACAACTACATACTACTGAATGCTTAATTACACCGACAGTAGCCGACGACGTCAGGCTTCGCATACCGGTGACGTCATTCATTCATCCTCGTCTCATTGACTTTTCCACGGTTAGCCACAATTCAAGCGGACCTCTTGTCACTCAATCAAATTCGATGACTAACAATGTTACTTTCTTTACTTGTTACACCATATGTATATTACGTTATATTGTATGGTATTTTATTTGTTATACTATACAGGGTGTCCCAAAATTCCTTCAACAGCCGGAAATGGGAGGTTCCTGAGATCATTTGAAGCAACATTTTCCTTTGTAAAAATATTATCCGCGGCTTTGTTTAGGAGCTATTAACGAAAAACACGGACCAATCAGAGCGCGACCTAGACGCGAGTTGGCACAGCTGGCCCGGCGCGCCAACTGTCTATTGGCCGACTGTGTCAACTCGCGTCTAGATCGCGCTCTGATTGGTCCGTGTTTTTCGTTAATAACTCCTAAACAAAGCCGCGGATAACATTTTTGCAAAGGAAAATGTTGCTTCAAATGATCTCGGGAACCTCCCATTTCCGGCTGTTGAAGGAATTTTGGGACACCCTGTATATATTACGTTATATTATATGGTATTTTGTATGCTATACTATACAGGGAGGTCCGTTTAAATATAAGAACACCAAAATATCTCTTCAGGTTATTGTGATGCAAAAAATATTTGTTATTAGTGTGGGAACAGAGGTGGTAGAAAATACCGGCCACTTATAGGAACAAGAAAACTAAACTTTAATATGTAGCTTACAAGAAAAAAAAAAGGAAAGGTACAGAAATTACGCCAATTGCGTCCGCGCTCGAATTTATGGAATATGCCTCCGTCTGAGGTTACTCCCACGATCGTCCGCGCGCGCTCGATAGATATTTCGGCCGTCTCTACACGTCTCTCGATCGTCTCGATATATCTCTCTCGATCGTCGCTATACGTCTTTCGATCGTCTTCCTTCAGTTGTCTTTTCGCCACTGTCTTGTGCTCGCGGCTGCCGTTACGGCCACACGTACTCTCTCTCTCTCACACGTACACGATTCGCGCTCTTTCTCTCTCTCTCTCTCTCTCTCTCTCTCTCTCTCTCTCTCTCTCTCTCTCTCTCTCTCTCTCTCTCTCTCTCTCTCTCTCACGTACACGATTCACGCTCTTTCTCTCTCTCTCACACGTACACGATTCACGCTCTTTCTCTCTCTCTCTCTCACGTACATTCCTTCTGTCCCGACACGGGCTCTGCCCTTCGCGACACATCGCGATGTTTACATTTCGCTTTTCGCGAGACTGCCGTTGCTTTTCGAATTTACGTTCTCGCGGACCCTACATTAGTTATAGAATTTTTTTTTTGATACGATATCCCAATTGTTTATAACAATCGATTAAAGTTTGATTTTCTTGGTAAAAATTGAATGTTCATTTTCACTTTCCTCGCATTTGTACAAAAATGGTTTTCTCTGGAAATCCCTATGCTCCGCGATAGATATTTTATCAAGGAACAATAAAATCATAAGTTTTTTAGTTTCTGATAATAATCGTGGGCATCACAGTCCGTTACACCGTTTGCGCGCGTCCTGACGGACGAGTACTGGAGGACAACGGATAACTCAGCCATTTTCTAATATTTTTTTATGAAATTTACACAATATATTCTTTAATGTATGCCCTAACCATATAAAATAATAAAATAATTGTCACATTCATAATTTCGTAGAAAAGAATTCGTAAACTTTGATGTGATTTTGGCCGCCTCGGGATGGCGTAACCCCATAATGAACTCTAACAATAAGTACTGAACACTCCGAGCGTCACTGAAATATCAGCCTTATAATTTGAAGTGCGTCTGTTTTACCGGGGTACAGTGAGACTCAATGATCAGAAACAGACTTCAGCGCTCGTAGCGCGGGAACTATAAATTCACAGAACCAAACCTTTCAAGACGAGGTTGCAAGGGTCCGGCTTCTGACAAATCACGTCTAGCTAATGCACATTTGGGGCCCCTACGTAGTCACAATCGCTAGATAAAAGATCAATCTAGCGGGCTTGTATCCCAAGTTGGATTACTTTTGCGTTTTCAAGGCGTAATTTTCATTATTCGGCAGGATGTGGGCTGTCGTGGCATTTCACTTGACAGCTACGATAAGCGGCAGGACTGTCACACAGCCACGACTCCGTAAATGCAGCCGAATAATGCAAATTACGTCTCGAGAACGCAAAAGTAAGCCAACTTGGAATACAAGCCGGCTAGATTGACCTTTTATCTAGCGATTGTAACTATGTAGGGGCCCCAAATGTGCATTAGCGAGACGTGATTGGTCAGAAGCCGGACCCTTGCAACCTCATGTACGTATACAGTGTCTAGCGGTGTGTGAGTGTGCCACCGCACTCTCGCTCGAGCTAGTCTACACCATTATAATGTCTAAGCCTGCACCCCCAACTATGCTCTGGGTTTTTCTCTGGAAGGGTACGGGTCCCGCTGTCGAACCGCACGCCGCACGCTGCCCCCTCTCGACGTTCGCTAATTCGATATTCGTAACAATACATATACCATATTATGTTATACAGAGTGTCCCAAAATACCTCCGCTTCCCGGAAATGAGAGGTTTCTGAGGTCATTTGAAGCGACATTTTCCTCTGCAAAAAAATGCCGCAGCTTTATTTAGGAGTTATTAACGAAAAACACTGACCAATCAGAGAACGACCTAGACGCGTGTTAGCAAAGTCGTCGGGCCGCGCCGTGCAGGGAATCAAATGTTGTCTCCAGATTCCGACTTTCCAACAATGCGTTCGAAACTTCGGTAACGTGTAGGACTGTGCGAGAACCCGAAAATGTAAAAATCTCAATGGTCGGAACGGGTCGAGAAGACATTGAGACGAGACGGGTCGGGTTCTCGAAAATTTCAGGATTCTCGATTATGTCAAGATTTCCGAAAATGTTCGAGATTCTCGAAGGTTTCGGAATTCTCGAAATAATCGAAATTCTCGAAAGTATCGGGATTAAAAAAAGAAGATTCAATGAATAAATTTTATAATGTAGAGTTTTCAAATGAGCCTTTGTGCGGCACAAAATATAGACAGCCCGCAAACCCATGTTTCGACCCAAAATCTAATCAGATTTCCGTTCCCTGCAAAATTCTCTGCCGAAAAGTCACGTGACTATACTTCCACCCTAACAAAGGGGTCGACACCCCCTAATCCAGAATCACTCAGATTGGAGACGCCAACGCCGACACGTTTGTCTCGCTTCAATTGTGCACTTCCTCTTTAACAAAGATAGTCAGGGAAAAACTCCAATAGTTCACGCTATAGAAAAAAGAGATACAAAAATGACCGAACAAATAATAGAAAATTCTAAGGTACTATGTGCTGCTGTTAAAAATGGAAGTCTGAAAATTGTTGAGGACCTACTGAAGGATGGTGCTGATGTAAATACAATAGACGATACATACAATACAGGAGGTGTGACGCTTCTACATAGTGCAGTCCTTGAAAGGCAATTGGAAATGGTCAAACTATTGATAAGGTATGGAAGTAATGTTAATGTTCAAAATAGTTGTGGAATGACTCCAATAGATAATGCTTCGCAAAATTGGTATACGGAAATAGCCCAACTGCTTTTAATTAATGGAGCTAAGAAAAGAAAAGAACATCCTAGCCCAATATTTTCTGCTATTCAGAATGGGAGTCTAGAAATTGTTAAAGACCTACTGAAGGATGGGGTTGATGTAAATTTGATAGACGACGATTCATACTCAATACAAGATATGACACCTCTACATAGTGCAGTCAAAAATAGGAAAGTGGAAATCGCTGAACTATTGATAAACTATGGAGCAAATATTAATATTAAAAATAGATGGGGAGTATCTCCAATAGCTGACGCTCTTCATAATAGGGATACAGCTATGGTTGAACTGCTTCTAACTAATGGAGCTGATACAAAAGAAGATACTAACATACTGTATGCTGCTGTGGAGTATGGATGTCTGAAATTTTTTGAAGAACTACTGAAGGATGGTGCTGATGTTAATATGACGACAGACTGTCCATACTATACAGGAGGTATGACGGTTCTACATAGTGTAGTCCTAAGTGAGCAAGTGGAAATGGCCAAACTATTGCTAAGCTATGGAGCAAATGCTAATATTAAAGGTAGTTGGGATACAACTCCACTAGGTATTGCTATTAAAAATTGGGATACAGAAATGACCAAACTGCTTTTAATGAATGGAGCTGGTAGAAAAGAAGATCCTACAATATTATCTTCTGCTGTTATGATTGGAAGTGTGAATATGGTTGAAGAACTACTGAAGGAAGGTGCTTATGTTAATACGTTCGACGATATAAACTTGTCGAAAGGTATGACGCTTCTACATAGTACAGTCGCTTGGAATCAAGTGGAAAGGGCCAAACTATTGATAAAGTACGGAGCTGATGTTAATGCTAAAGATGATGATGGAACCACTCCAATAGATTACGCTATTCCATATGGAAATATAGAAATGATTGATCTACTGTTAAATAACGGAGCTGATCTAAACGATGATCTGAATACCGTACTGTATGACGACTACGAATTTTATGGACTAACTCCAACTGCTGAGCTACTTAAAGGTCAGATAGCTATGATGAAAGCTGCAGGTTTATATGTCAGTGAAAGAAATTTGCAGTGGATTAGTAATGACGATCAAATTCATTATTTTCTGAACAAATGTGAAGCAGAAATAGAAATCATGAAGATCAAGAAGATTGATAATAGCTGTGCTACTTTTTATGATATTTTGACAAAAAATACAAACGCATTAGCAAAAAATGAAAATATAGTACAGGCTTTGAAATCAGATGATTATAAGAAAAGGTTTCCAACATATGCCATTATGATAGATAGTCGATTTAGGAGAGCGGTAATGAGAAAAGAGTTACTGGAACAAGTTAAGAATAAGTTTTCACCTTCTCTCTCCGAAAGCCTTAACAAATTACCAATTCTTTGTACTGAAAAAATATATAGCTACCTAACCATTATAGATTTAAGAGTTTTATTACTTGGTTGTGAGCTTTTCAATAAACATATATGTATATAATAACATTATTGTTCCTCTCAGGATTACAATTCTTACAACACCTGCTTCTTTTTCCGCCTTTCCTCCTCACCCTCACACCGCTCTTACCCTAACCTTAAAGCCTGTTCAGGTTCAGACACGACGGAAATCGCGCGAATTTTGTTTTCGATTGTTCGACCGCGCGAACACGTGTGAACTGTGAACGAATACGTAGCCTGTCGTAGACGCTAATGTAAATCAGGTCCGCGCGGTTTCCGCCGTGTCTGATCGGGCTGTAATGAATGGTATCTTATTTCCTAACTCTTATATATCCACCACTTATACATAATTAAATATTTTATACAGGGTGAGTCACCTAACATTATCACCTCAAATATCTTTGTTGTTTTCGAAGATACATTAAATGTCTTGAGGACAAAGTTGAATAGTCAAATGGGGCTCATACGATACCAAAACAATTTTGATTTTTATGTAATTTTCTATATAGATATCAAGGTCGCCTTCATTTTTTAAAATGGAACCACTCATTTATAAACATCTACAACGATAGTCCCTTTCATTACGAATTCAGTGGCTATAATTACCCAAGGTCATTCAAGGTCACGGACAGAATCAAAAGAATTTTTCAGAATCGAATCATACCAATTTTTTAAAATTCTGCGGGTTGCTCAAGGTACCCCCAGTGTTCCGATATGGGGCATCTTTTCTCGCGCATACGCGGCCAAAACAGTAACGTATCTATATTAGGATGATGAGTTAGCAGAGCAGCTATATTGGCAGAAATGTACTGAAACAATCTGTTCCGGACAAAAAGACTCCAGGACGTGGCCTACAAGTTACAAAATATACAGAAATACACATGTTATACATTCATGACATTCATTTTTCAGACTCAAATCATACCAATTTTTTAAAATTCTGCGGGGTGCTGAAGGCACTCCATTTTATCGAGAATCTTACTTTACTGAGGCTTGAAGCGCCATCAGCGGCCATCCATCGCACGAGAAAAGATGCCCCATATCGGAACACTGGGTACTCCATTGTGTCGAGAATCTTACTTTACTAAGGCTGAAATCGCCGCGCATGAGCGTGAAATCTTGCACCAATATCTCAGCTCTGACTATAATTTGTTGCCACTTTTTAACAAAGGAGTCGACACTCCCTGGTAGGGATGCCGATTATTTTCAAAGTGATCGATTTTTCTGAATCGATTATACTCGAAGCTTCAAGAATCGATCCACTAAAGAATCATTTTCAAAATAAACGATTAATTGGTCCTGAATCACTCTCGCAGACGTCACACTGTCACACCGGTCACACGTCGCACGTCTGTGTCGCTTCAACTGCGCACTGCCTCTTTAACAAAGATAGTCAGGGAAAAACTCCAATAGTTTACGCTATAGAAAAAAGGGATACAAAAATGAGCGAACGAATAAAAGAAGATCCTCAGATACTATGTACTGCTGTTAAGGATGGAAATCTAAAAATTGTTGAAGACCTACTGAAGGATGGTGCTGATGTTAATACGATAGACAGTACATACGATATAGGAGATATGACGCTTCTGCACAGTGCAGTCCGTGTGGGGCATGTGGAAATGGCCAAACTATTGCTAAACTATGGAGCTAATGTTAATCTTGAAGATAGTGATGGAATAACTCCAATAGTTGCTGCTATTGAATCTAGGAATACAGAAATGAAGCAACTGCTTTTCATTGATGGAGCTAGTAGAAAAGATATTCCCACGATACTATCTACTGCTGTTGTGTTTGACTATCTGGAAGTTGTTGAACACCACCTGAAGGATAAGGCTGATCTTAATATGATAGACAGTAAAGGCTATTTAGGTGTGAGTGTTCTACATAATGCAGCCGCTTGTGGTCTAGTGGAAATGGCCGAACTATTGATAAAGTACAGAGCTAATGTTAATGCTAAAGATGATAATGGAACCACTCCAATAGATTACGCTATTCGAACTGGAAATATAGAAATGATTGATCTGCTTTTAACTAACGGAGCTGATATAAACGAAGATCTTAAGGGACTATGTAAGGATGGTGACAACGAATTGAATGCACTATGTCCAACTACTAATCTACTTAAACAGCACATAGCTAAACTGAAAGCTGCAGGTTTATATGTAAGTGAAAAAAATTTGCTGTGGATTAGTAATGATAATGAAATTAATAATTTTCTGAAGAAATGTGAAGCAGAAATAGAAATCATGAAGATCAAGAAGATTGGTAATAGTTGTGCTTTTTTTTACAATATTTTTACAAAACATAGAAGCAAATTAGCGAAAAATGAAAATATAGTACAGGCTTTGAAATCAGATGATTATAAGAAAAGGTTTCCAATATATGCTAGTATGATAGATAATCGATTTAGAAGAGAGGTAGAAAGAGAAGAGTTACTGGAACAAGTTAGGAATAAGTTTTTACCTTATCTCTTTGAAAGCCTTAACGAATTGCCACTTCTTTGTACTGAAAAAATATTTAGCTACCTAAGCAATACAGATTTAAGAATTTTATTAGTTGCTTGTTAGCTTTTCAATAAATATATATTATATGACTTTTTGTTCCCCTCAGAATTACAATTCTTACAACACCTGCTCCTTTTTCCACCTATCTTCCTCACGTCACTCTTACCGTAATCTTATTTCTAACTTAAAGCTATCTTATTTCCAACCTCTTATATCTACAGCTTATACCTACTTATTTTCTATCTTATGTCCTAAAAAGACGTCGTTCTTTAATCGTCTTGAAGACGGTTTTTTGGAAACGTCGTTTTTACGACGTTGTATTATATTACATGTAGCATAGAAAATAAAATACCATATAATGTAATGTAATATATGCATGTGTGTATATATATATATATATATATATATATATCACGTTATATTATATGGTATGTTATATTATATGGTATGTTATATGCTGTACTATAATATTACGTCATATTATATTTACATTGTAATTATTACAGGTGATCAAACTATTATGAACAAATGGAACAGTTCCACGAACATATATATAGCAGGTCAATTAATATTTAGTAATTAATAACTATATAACGAACAGATTAAAATAGAGCGTATCTTGGAACGAGAATATTTGTTATGTTATATTTTTTGTGTGTGGGTCGGAGCGAAAGTTCATTGCGATTTTAAACCAATAATTGACAGACAACACTAAAATATTTATTCATGGCTTTATTCAATAACACGATCAGTTACCTAAAAAAAAATGACAGAAGTAAAGTAATAGAACACAATGGAAACTATCTTAATTTTATTTTAAAAATCCATTGTAGCGATTAAAATCATTGAATATTTTCACCATGTCCCATTCGATCTGCTGATTTTTGCCATAAATGCACAAAATCGACCGACAAACCGGTGTTCAATAAATTACTATAGATTACAGAGGAAATCGCAAGAAAATGCGATTGCAGCTTTTTCCGAATGCAACATCGTTGACCGGGACCGGGAGTTTCGATCTGCATATGGAACATTCAATCTTCTCGGATTGCGATATATAGTTTTCGGTATCGATCCCAGAATTTATATTTATTCGATTCTGTGGGAGTTTTAGTGCTGCAACTTGGTGCAGCCCAGCGGTGCAACAGTGCAATCCGGAATGCTTCAAAACATCGTTAAACCATGCGACACTATGTACCTTGGCCTTCATGGGTAATACCGAACAACTGTAATTGCTCTTTCCCAAAAATCCTGCGCATCTGGGACCTTTGTGTTGGGATCATGGAACTAAAGGACGGAGCATAAGCTTGCGGGGGCGTAATAAAAGACGGAAGGGGTATCAACCTGTCGGCCATCTTGGTCCGATAAATATGTGGTGCGCTCTATAGGCGACATTAAATACTAGTGTAGCGTCTGTAGCACGTGGTCTGTACAATACACGCGATCGCGGTACGCCAAAACCATTTTGTGCCCGGTACACGTGCGGTAAAGTTGGTGAATCGTCGTGGCTTTGTGTTTTCTGCGCGTTGATACACATTAATTTGTAAAAATGCCAGTGTGTATTGTGAAAGGTTCTGTTCCATGCTAGAAATGTAGTATAGAGTATTTAAAGTCGCCTATAGAGCGCACCACATATTTATCGGACCAAGATGGCCGCAGTCAACTATCCCTCCCCGCTCGCTTGGACCCCCTTCTCGCCTAAAAGTCCTAAAACCCTACTTTACGCTCAGTCCTTTAGGTGAATTATCCAGACCAGTCCAGAGTCCAGAGCAGTGTAGCCAGACGGAGCGGCCCCCAGGCCCCTTACCTTTCCGTCCCTCGCCTAGATGCTGCCTGCGCTATCCCCACTCTTACCACTACCGCTGGCGCGACCGCGAGTCGGTAGCATGCCACCGCTCTCATGCTAGCACTCGGTCGCGCCAGCGGTAGTGGTAAGAGTGGCGATGGCGGAGGGAGCATCTAGGCGAGGGACGGAAAGGTAAGGGGCCTGGGGACCGCTCCGTCTGGCTACACTGGTCCAGAGTCCAGAGTCCAGACTCCAGACGTCCAGATGCAATCTTTCGCTCGCCTTCTTCTTTGCGATCGGGTCTCGCTGCTTACCGATTGCTTGCCACCTGGCTCTCGACCACCACTCTCTGTAATTGCATTTTCACCACGATCGATGCGCATTATTGTTGAATCGTGCATTAACGACGTCATTAATTCAAGCGTGCGACGCAAACGAGATCGCTCGGTCGTACATACACGTCGGGAAGATTACGAAACTGCGAACTGGCGCGCTTTAATGATCGCCGTATAAATTACACGTGTCCCGGTACGTTCCTTTCGGTTGTTAGGAATTTTTCCATCGTTTCTGCACCGTGCTTTTTTGACGTAAAAATTCCACCTTGAACGGCGAGCATTGTCGACTGCGCCGGGCACAATGATCGTGAAATTTGATCGAGGGCACTTGACACCGTGAATCCGCAGAGGAATGTTGCTTTCATGTCACTCCATATCGGTGTTCCGGTGGGGTTACAAGGGACGCGTTTGTTTAGGGCGAAACGACGAAATAGCTGGAGACATATTAGAGTTTTCATTGGTGTAAAATTAGTCATTTTTCTTATATTTGTTTATACTAGTCCGAATTAATATTTGGACATTATTTACGATAAAACAACTTGTTTGAAATCGAACCAAACCAATCGAGTTCTTCTAAGGAGTTGGGAGGATTAGTTTACTAGATAAATTCTGAAAAATTACAATTTCTCGGAATCTTGAAGAAAATAGTAATAGTTGCTTTTCGATATACTGAAAATTTCAACGAAATCGGTTGAAGGTGACACAAGTTACAAATTGTTAAAAATGATTAGAATCTCGGCTTAAAGATTATTACAATTAGATCTTTCTATAAATAAGATATGAATATACAGGGTGTTCATTTGGAAATATTCCAGCCGAATATCTCGAAAAGTATGAAAGATATTAAAAAAGTGTAAAACACGTGTCCAAGGATTTCGAGGGGGAAAGAGGGAGGCAGTATCAGTTTTTTGTTTGGGTGGCGTTTTCAAGGTCATTTGAAGGTCAACTTTGTTTTTTCAAATGGAAACCTATATTTTTTATTATGGGATCTTATTGTACGTAAAAAGACCAGATGTAAATATTATAGATGGGAAGTTTTTATACCATCTTAATATTATGTTTGGTTTGCATGGTTTATTTCATCGACACTCCGTACATCAAGTTAATTCATACAGTTGTTAAAAAAAGAATCCTGTTATACATGGAATGGACAGATATTATTTTGATTACTTCGAATTTCTATATTTAATATCTAACACTAGTCTTTCTAAACTGTTGCATTAACAAGGCCATTTGTCTTATATAATAAGGCTGTTAATATTAACAATCACACCTTCATAGACCGTCCAGATAAATCAAAAGGAACCCAACGTTTCGTCCATCAAAAATTTTATAAAAAACATATCCGTTGAACTTTCTTAATATTTTTACATTAATCTATGTTGCACGTTCGTATACAAAATAAATATGCTAACATTCGCAGCTTTTATTTATCACTGTTATTTGTAATGTCGAATGCAATATTCCTTGCATTTATCACGCGGTCCTGGATGGACTAAATAGATTCTTAGACAGGCCACTTGCAGTAATTACTTTCATTAATGAAACAAAAGCAGGAAGGAATTGCTCGATTAACCTGTTACTTGCCAATATTCGTGAGTGATTCGCAACTTTCCCGTTTGGTGCATAACAAATATGGTGGACTAATGTCGGAACTGCGAATCTTTATGCACTTCTAGCACCAGCGAGTTCATAAAATTAGAAAAACAGGATGTTTATTCGTTTACTGGTCAACGTTCATTCATTAATTATAAATATATGGTAAAGTAATGAAAGAGGAAAAGTGGTACTGTCTTTTGTAAACAATGTAATGGCGTATGTAAATTTGTTGTATTTACTATTTTCTGAGAAATTACTTTTAATTTTTTTTTAATAGAATACTACATACTTTGATGTCGTATGAAGATGTGCATTAAGTTATTATTGTTATAGTTCGATGGTGTACCAGAAAATGACCTTGTAGGTCATTCAAGGGCACGAACGAAAGAAATATTTTGAATATTTCATATCGTTCTATTTACTAGTATGTTTTATTAATATGATTCAATTTTATGTTTTTAGAATTAGAATCGTAAAAAATTGTCTAATTCTCAAACCAAAAAGTATGACATCGTATAACATTTCAATAACAAAATTAAGGGTCTTGATCACTTCGACACCTCAAAAACGTAAAATAGATTTCTTATACACTAACCGAATGCGAGAAAAATGCAGGCTAGTGAATACGATTGTTCTCTTAAATTTTCCACAAGAAACTCGCAGATAAAAAGAAGCGAATTTCTCCGCAAACTGACTCGCGAGAATAGGTCTTTAGATAAAGATCCGCAGTTCGACAATGTCGGTCGAAGTCGCAGCGAAAATATTTGTATCGGACGGTAAAAGCTGGGTGCACGTTGTTACGCGTTTCGCAAACTTCGCCCCGATGATATTGGAGATTTCGCAGTCCGAACAATTATTATAGAATAACTTTGCTCGCAAGTTGCTCGCGTAATTACGGAATTTAATTAGCTGCGCGGGTTGGTCCCAACGGATTTTAATATCCCGAACACAGCGTGCTCCTTCGCTTCTAATGATCGTTTTTGCTTCACCGCGTAGTCGAATAAAAAAGCGAATGGCGCAGAATAGAAGGCGACTCGTTAAGATCGATAAAAAAAAGGAGGGAAACTGGATGTAATTCGTGTGCATTGGCACGCTCTCGAACTTACAAAAATCTCTGGAACCTGTGGTTGGCTCTTTCAACCCTTTTTCAACGGTTACAACAAACAGGGATTGAAACGATTGCGAAGATAATTGTTTCACACGGCTGTTACAGGATTTTCCATTTGGGGTGAACCACTCTAATATCTCTGGCATTATTTCGGAGGAGAGGAAGGCATATGGTGGACCATTGGTGGTCGCATTCAATATAATGGAACTATGTATTTTTTAATACAGTCAAACCTGTTTTTGTGCGGAAGATAGAGACCGCACAAAAAAAATATTCACAAACTTCATTAATAGCTGTAACAAATAAAATTGGCTGATGCAATAGGTATAAAAATGGCTGGTGCAATATGTACATACACACTGATAGAAAAAAAGTGATGCTAACACCGTTGGGATTGATCTAACCTCGCGGCGAACAGAATCTCGAGTTTCATATACCGCATAAAAAAATCGCACGCAAATAATTACATAAAAAAAGACCGCACAAAAACAGGTTTGACTGCACACCAATTAGTGTATTTTGTGTAGGGAATAATGAAGTACATCGATTGATGTATTAAAGAATACATGGTTCCAATGAAAGCATCGAAAGTGACCTTCACGTGCCCTCTACTAATAATTTCAGAGACATTTGAGCTCAAACGGGACACCCTGTATCCGATTGAAGTCCTAGAGAATTGCTTCAAGAATCGAATCTGATGTAATAATTATTTTCAATCCCTGCTAACAACAGCCCCTTTCTATTTGTTTATAGACACCGCTGACGAACATCAATTTTTTCGAACAAGTAATTAAGCGAGATTTTTTTTCGGTCGATCGGATCGCTTTGATCTTAATCATGCTTCTTCTTCCGGGAGGATTTGAAGGTGTACACACGATACATGGGCGAGTATGGCTCGACTTCTCCGTCGCTGTCGCCATCATCCCCCGTGGGATCGTCTCTGTCCGGTTTCGAGGATCGATATATCTGACTTTTCTCGTACAGCGGCACTGCTGGAAGAAATATCATGTTTATTTTCCACCGGACAGGCAGAACAACCCTTAAACGAACGCGTCTGCCCGAACGTAATTTCGCGACGGTGTTTTTAACGAACGGTACCCTACGTTTTTAATAATAATATGTACGGTGGAAGTTACGGGCACCGAAGTTTCACCAAGAAAAAGTTAGCTGTATTATAGCGTTCACTTCGTTATCGAATCGAACACCAGATCTACGGGGCGCTTAGAGCAACTATTTTATTTTATTAAAATAACGCATGTACAGTAAATCCTCTATCGACGCAAAAGCCTCGGGGAGGTTCGTTTGTATCGATCGTAGAGGGACACTATTTTTTTGAACTTCAACTCTCCGCTTCACACTGATACACCCGAGCCGAGTGGAGGGGATATTGTTTTGCGTCCATCGTGTAGCTCCTTTTTGCGTGGATAGAGGATTTACTGTAGTTGGATTTTAAGCGAGATTCAGTGTCCCGCATTTATTTCAAGAAACAAGAGTTCTTCACCCGATTTTTACCCGAAAGGACTTGTTCGATAACTCATTAAAAAAGGAATCTTTCCTGCCAAGTTTGAACCCTACAGTTTCCCTGTAAGGGTAGTTACGAGGAAAAAACAAACAACCAGTTTTTGGCTTCTCATAATCGAGTCACATAATCGTAAAAAGAATGTTGAGGCGCTCTGTTAATAAGAATTAAATTCCTAGTTTACCAACGAGAGCTTCACGTGCCGCAATGCATACGTGACAATAAGTATTATTAGTTATTATACGGAAAGTTTGAATTTGAACTCGGGAACGAGTGTCCAGAGACACATTTAAATTTTCCAACAGGTGACTAATAGAAACTGTCGACCCGTGCTCGCCGTAAATACTCGAAATTAACATGTAGCAATCGTGCGCGGTGCAACGTGTGTACGTACAAGACAAATTCGCGGGCTTCTCCTGTTCCTCGATGTTTTTTAATGGGGGCACGTTGTTTTCGCGTTCTTCGACGGTCGTTGTACACGGCGGAGGAGCTGAAAAAGCTTCCGTCACGTCGTCGGTTTTTTGCGGGGTTTCGTAATTTTGAAGTGGCACCGTGCCGACCACTATATTTGTTCGCAGTTTCAAGTTCTTTTGAAACATTCTGTAGTACCACTCGCTCACATCTACGCAGGCTTCGACCTGTTAACAAGAAAAATGTTTCGTGTACAGGCAGTTCCAAATTGAAGCTTCACCTAGACCTAGGAATCAGAAACAGCCTGCAAACATAATTTTCATGTTAACATTTCTTTGCATTATTATCTGCTTTGCAATTGGCTACTGGAGTGCTCCTCAACACGTCGACTGCCACGTCTATCTTAGAAAAATGATTTCTGCTGTGAGACATTTGTGTGAAAATTCGATTTCAGTAGGATTTGTAGGATTTAGAATGGTTCAGTCTTTTAACTACATTTCTTTAATTTTATGATATTTTTCGGTGTAGTTATTTGGCAGTCAATGTGTTCAATAAAGAAACGAGCCTGCTTTACGCAGAACGAATTTTTTTGCAAAAACAAATACCATTTAGTTATGGCAATTATCTTTCACCGTTAACGTAGAATGTATAAAAGAATGGCGAATAAGTTTTCAATGAAACTTGTACCGACATATTCGTGACACTTCTCTGATTGAAATGACACCAAACACGACACAATTTGGATCATTCTTACTTGCTTAATACACGGTACAGTAAAACCTCGATTATCCGAGCCGTTGACACTTACATTATCCGAATACGTATATCATGTATGCTCAATTGTGATCACGTGAAAAATAGGATTCATCGTATAAATTAATATAATATAAATGAAGATATTATGGTTCGGATAATCGAGCTTCTACTGAATCGAGAATTAAAGGAGTAGGTATGCTCCGAAGTATGTCATGTTTGGTCTCATATTAATCAGAAAAATGTCAGCAATATGTTGGTATAAGATTCTTAAAAAATGAATTAAGAACAGAAAGGTTCTGTCATTGTATAAATGTTGTGCGCAACTCTATTATCAAGATATTACTGTAATAGGATCAGCTCGTTTTCAAAATGAAAAGATTTTTGCAAAAATAATCGTGAGAAGATGTTGGACTACAGTATAGTGTGCTCTTGTCATTGAATGGTGCTCTTTGAGAATTCAGATAGTCTCACTTTAAGTGTATACAGAACGTCGATGATGCTGCAGTGGATCATCCCTGTGGGTGGTACTGCAGGAACGTCGAAAGTGACGTCGTACGAGTGGGACTCTTTGCTAACAGGTTGTTCTACTTCTACTACGATCTCTTTATGCTTACGGGTCTTTTCCGTGGAATGATAGCTCACCACCTAAGGAAAGATATACCACTTAAAAACAAGCGTAGAAGTAAAGTTCAATAAACAAAAATATATTAATCGCATTGCCAAGTAGAAATTAACAAAATTATTACATTACATGCGTGACTAACATTCTCTTGAGAAAATTATGTACTTTTAACACTAAACCTACCAACCATTAAAAGTATCTGGTGAATATTACCTTATAAAAATGACAACGCTAAATTTATTGAGATCGTCTGTAATTTTGCGATATGATAGATGCTTGGTCAAGGAAATTTATTCCATTATTTTTCATAAATGGATTTTTATAATTTCGACAATTGGAAAATATAGAACCGGCCTTTTCACCGTGGTAGGTTTAGTGTTAAATATTTTATCTTCAATCACTTAACAATTATTCTAGACAGAACACAGCATCTAATATTGTGCAATAAAATGTAAGAAGAAAGTACTATTGATACACGCGACAATTCAAAAGTGTTTCGACACTTGTGAAACATGACATTGTTCAATATTTTCGAATGACACGATCACAATTGCCTTTTTCATTTTGGAATGAATGTTAACTTTATTAGGAACATTTGTTAAAATTGGAAAATCTATTCTGGCAAACCTCTCGCTAAACCCAGAGGTCTGACAACCCTAATCTGGAGTGAGCGTTTTAAAAGTTTTTTCATCTTCTGTCGGGTTGCCTAAGTTGTTAATCATTCATACTAAATCCAGCTAGGGAATTGCCGCTTCGTAGAAAATTACTTTCACAAATATTTCCAGAAAAATTGTACACGTGTCTTAAAAAAGTGTGGTCCAAAAAGTATTTCTAAACAAATTCATCCAAAGATGTATTGCGTAATAAAGCATCTCTAATCTTCAATTAAAGCATTATTAAAGTGTCTAAATACTCGAGAGTTTGGGTGTAAGCTACAGGTGAAGTTCTGTACAGAGAAGATAGAGATTACTTTTTTGAAAACGATTCTGATTTTCCTAATCACAATCGTAGTGGGGTTTGTCAGGACGATCATTATCGGTATCGTTTGCCCAGGAACATAACCATGAACTGGAAGAGACATGGATATAGTGATGGGCTCGGTTTGCCCCATGTACACCTTTGATTGTTGAGCATGTATAGGCAGCTGTAAAGAATCGTTAGCATTAGTGACTACAAACTTTCATATTTGAAAGGTCGCCAATAACTAACCTATAATAGGTCTCAATGGCTTAATAAAAAAAAAGACTATCGTTAAGATTGTTTTCATCCCTTTAATTACGGATATGTATTCACATATGTATTTTGCAAATTGTAAAACGAAAACACTTGTTATTTTGATAAAATAATGTAAAGCACCCATTTGATAGTGCTCTACAAACCTGGTGTTACGATTGAAAAATATATTTGCACTAAAAGAAAGAGATATACATAGATAGACAGACTATCTGATGAGAAATATCTATAAATTAGTATACAGTAAATCCTCTATAAACGCAAAAAAGATATCCCCTCCACTTTAGTAATCTGATCCGGGCTCGGGTATATCGGTGTGAACCACTACTAATGCGACGCGGAGAGTCGCAGTCGTCGGCACAGTTCAAAGGACGTGCGTTCTCATAATGCGTTCTCAAAATTTATTACTTATTTCTTTATGAAACTTTTATCAATATATTTGTGGCATTTTTCCGATTAAAATACGACCAAACACGGTATAATTTCATCTGTATTTAGTGGTTTGATTGACGATGAACGTTTCGGGCGCAAGGAAGGACAGCGTATGGGAAAGAAAGACGCGGAGAGTCGCAGTCGCGCTGTCCTTTTCTACGTTCGGCTCGGCCTTTGAAGCTCAAAAAATAGCTACCCGTCTACGATAAACGCAAAGGAATCCCCCGAGGCTTTTGCGTTTATAGAGAATTTACTGTAATACTATAACAAAATAATTTGTGACAGTATATCAGTCTAATCGAAACAGCAAATAATTTGAATGAAAAATCGAGCAAAATGCATAGAGAAATTATTAATATTTAATGTTCCATAAATTGTGATAGATGAAAAAATCATCTAGAATAGTCATAATTGAAGGGTGAAATAACGGTCGAAGTCGGCCGTGCATACGAGAAGTAGAAAAGTACATGCATTAATTCGCGAAGACATTTGCGTCACCAGGTTTGAAATCAGTTTCGCAGAAACGAGTATCATTCATTGTTGGATTCCTACTCACAGCGGCGAGAGGATCTCGATTAAGGTCAAGAATAGGAGCCACCGTGAATGGAATAATATTGGTGGAAAACCGATAAATGGTCGTTACGTCCAACAATGCTCTAATCGAGTACCGTACTCGCCCATATCGGCCCTCGAAGCTGCACGGCAGGTTCTCTGGAAGCGTCAGGCTGAACGGGTAGACGCCGTCAGTTACCGTCGACTTTTCTTTACCATCTAACCGTGATGAGAATCTGTTAGTCCCGGCATCGAGATTCGTGTAGCAATTCCTGATCTCGGATCTGATGTATCTACTCACCACCAGCCAGGTATGTTTCCTCATGCAGGTAGTTCTCGAACGCCGAAAACTTACGTCGGATCCCGGCCGATCGATCGGTGAAATACACCTGAGCCTCCCCCTTGTACTTAAGTCTAATCCCTGCATGCAGAAAGGTCGCACTTACAACGGGAATACGAATTAATTGGGTCGACTCTTCAGGATTGGGTCGGGGTTCGGTTGTTACACGAATTACATCCAATTAAGGTAACAAACGCAACTACAATTTCCGTTCTGATATTGGCTACCCGGAAAACTTCATGCCACTTTCTACGTGTCAAATTAAAATAATTTAAATCATGTATACAGGGTGTCCCAGAAGCAGAGTTGTGCTAATTCAATTATAATGTTGAAACACCTTTTTGCTTTGTCAATCAGAGCGCGAATCTTCTAATCATTAATTACAGATTAAAAATTTTAATCAGTCATTATAGAGAAAATGTGTTTTATCATTTTCTGTATCCCGTGAAAATACATAAATATTCGTAGATAGATATATTATATAAGAATTTATTAGAGATTAGTTTGACACTCAAGTTTCAGTACAGTATTTCATTATTTTCAATTTTCACTCCAACAAAACTTCCCCATTAAACTGAAATTCATTTTCCTCAGCTGACGCAATCACTGTGTTTATCTTTTGTAAGCAGCGGCATTATATTTATGCTTGCTATAAATTTGATACTGCATAAGCTATTTTTAAACTTCAAGATAAGTACTTCAACGTTTCGTTATTCAGTGTACAACGGTTTCTCTTGGAGAATGAATTTTTGAGCAATTTTCTTGGTGAGCACCTACGACTAAGGAATAGCTTTCATGAAAAATTGCAAGTTTTTTTCTAGGTCAAGATGCTGTAAAGATTACAGTTCATAAACGAGCGACATTTTGTATTTGTTAATACAGCTAAAGGGATATCCAACAGGAAACAGTATCATGGAATTTCCAGTACATTAATGATCAAGTTAATTTATTGAATAGAGCGTTTTTCATTTCATTAATGTATTTCTTTATACTTTGAACCTATAAGCACATTTCTATATTTTATAGTTAATAAAAAAATCTATACTCCCCCCTGCTAACTTCAAGAAGGGTTTAATCTGGTTTCCGGCTTAAAAGGGTGCTCTTTGCTTGCGTTACTCAAAGTTTGCAGTTGAGTGACTTTATGCAAACTTTTTATTCCGAACTATGGTGTACTCTTCGCTGCTAAAGTCACCCACACAGGGATATGCAAATAACCGCGGTATAAAGCATGTGAAAAAGAAATACGAGACAATATTTAGTTTTTATTGTCATTCAAAGGCTGTTCGGCCATACTCTAAATTTATATTTAAATAAACATCGTCTTCCATGATGATCTGTCAGGATGATCCTTTTTTTATTCTGAAAATTAGACGGCAAGTACTATGCATTTGTAGCAAAAATTGTGTCGGTCATGCTCAGTCAATTGTATAGGTATTGCATTATCGAATTTTTAGATTCAGATGAACTAGTACCCAACGGTAATGGTTTTGGCCTTTCTGACAGGACCTCGAGTTGAACAGCCATAATTATGAAGAATACCCTGAAATAATCCTCTTTTAGGAAAACATTTTTTGGACGAACTCTTACAGGTTTTGTCAATGTTACATAAAAATCTGCAGTCCACTAATTATAATCACTAGACTGCAAATTTGATGAATGTGTGACAAGAACAAATAGATGAACTACAAAATAGTAAACACGTTTAAAGAATTTTATAAAATACTATTACCTTAAAACCAGAGATGGGCAAAAATTTTATTAAATAAAAATTTCGAATGAAGTGGGTTTATTCGTAAAATTATTCGTGGAAAGTCTTCGAATAAATCCTTCGAATACTTTTCTGCCAGGCCGACGAAGGCGTAGCGTCGGTGGCCGTGGCAAAGGGGTGCAATAAACACGGCCGAGCAACCCGACGCCCAGTCAGGTATGTTGGTGTGCAATTTGATTGGAAAACATGTTTATTTTTCATAATTTTTTCATGGAAATGGCGCCAGCTAGTTCGTAGCGTTCTCCCGATTAAAATGATACTAAACTCGATAGAATTTGGACGTTGTCTAGTGGTTTTAGTGGTCTTCAAAGTCTTCGAATAATTTTACGAATAAATCAGTTTTTCAATGCTCAATTTACATAACTAAAGTTATTATAGCAAACGCAAATTTTTCCTTTGAAAAAGGTTGAAAACTGAATCGAAACGTTAGGAAAGAAGAAAAGTTTATTGCAAAATTGCTAGATTTACTAAGTGATCGAAACGGTAGCGCTGAAAGCATCATTAAATTAAATCCACTCTATTCGAAATTTTTATCCAAATAAAATTTTTGCCCATCTCTGCTAAAAACCAATGAACGTCTCGAAAAATCACAAACCAAATATTACCCTATACGAACACTAAGCAATTAAACCAGATACGACACTATGAACTACCACAACTAATTAACTGATACGTGCAAGATTCATCCTAGAATTCATATACTAATTAGATGTACACACATACATATATGTTTAACGAGCCGAAACACTGGCAATAGCTCGCAGCTTATAGATAAACAGGCATGACACGCAGCTGGCATGTGTTCCCGAAATTCTCAAGGGACCGTAAGCGAATCGAATTTTCACTTTCCTCTGCTATCTATTCGACGGGCGTTCCTGCAGCACCAGAATCGTCATGTAGCGCGCATATACATATACTACATGTATATATACATATAGTGATAGCAAAGTCTTTGAGGTCACCCGTTATGCAACCCGATCGATGGCACGTTTGGCACGCGTTCGACTCGAGCGGGGCGACAGAGAAAATTTTTGTGATTGCGAGGCACAGAGGTAAACATCGCGAGAATAAATATAAAGTTACTCCCGATGCCTGGTTCCGACAAGGCACGATCCCTCGTGAAACCGTTCTCTCCCGATGCGATGTATCGAACTTGCGATACCATAGTTCCAGCTTCCAGCAAGCGGAACTTCGAACTAGCTATTCCGGTGCTTGACGAATTTATCTGCCAGGTGAATCCGTGGCCACGTATTAATTACGACCCGCCTTCGCGTAGGACATCCGCACTGATCCCTTTGCCACTATCGATCCTCGATCTTCCGATCTGCTTCGATTTTTCCGCATTCGCACCGTGACCGTGTTTCCAAATGTTTCATCAAAAATTCTACCAAAGGCTGGTACAATTCGGATTTTGTTCCATAGCTAGCTGAACTTTTTATTCATTTCAGCTGTTTTCATCGTTTCTTAAACCATTCTACGGGTAATCTTGTCGCATTAGCTTTAATTGTAGTGACTAATAGACTGCGGGTCTTTATGCAAAATAAAAACTTTCTACCTGAATTGCAACGAGCTGGGGTGAAATAAATATTTAATTTCTTGTTGAATGTGTTTAATAATACTGTCAGAAATGCTGAAACATACTGTCAGAAATTAGACCTACCCAGTTTTGTCATAAATGCATAAAATCCGCAGTGTAGTGATTAAATACGAAGTGTGCTGTAGTTTGTATTCTATTTGATAGATCCTGAAGTTTTTTTGAGCTGTTTTAATTGGTTTTGAAATGGTTCCATTGGTAATTCATTGAATATATCGAACGCTAATTAAATTAGCAGGCTCAATGACTTAAAAGTGGAGTATCCGACCTACTGACCTAGTAATTTCGTTACTGCACCCTATACCATTCAGTTAAGGGTATTTACGTCACTGATCAGGCAGGATTTCATGCCCTCGGGATTAGATTCTTGCAATATTTACCGAACATGTATGTTTTATGAAAAAATTTAATCAACCCCGAGTCAAAGTAAAGCAATCTCTTATACATATTTTAAGAATTGAGAATAATACTGAGTAGCACTAAAAAATGATTAAATATTGTTCCAATTAAAGCTAAAAATATGATGAAGTATTGATCTAACATACACAGGGTGACAAACTTCGAAAAACTAAATTCAGTTCGACTCGCGTTAAAGAAATTTCTTGTTAATATAATTTTTAAAAATTGGAAAAATTAAAGTTACAAGTGACACAAAGAATGATTAAGTATTAAATATTGCCACACGTAATAAAGGGTTAGAAAGTACACTAAATATTGATACTTTCTAAATATAGAAAATGATTAAACACTGTTCGAAAGAAAGTTAGAAATACGATTAAACATCTTACGGAGCAACAAAAATTCGCACACACATTCTCCACCAGTTTCCCTCGGCATCGAAACTTCCTTCCCACTTTTCCCGACGAGAAATAAAACATCGACCGCACACGGAGAATCTCTAGAATCCAGCGTGTTCACCAAGTCAAATGAGAACCCATTACCGAGGAAAGAAGGATAATGAACGCACTGCGCAGAAATTGCCACGAACTTTCGACCCAATTCCGCCGCCGAAAACCATTCAGTAGTATCCGTTTGCTTCGCCCGCGATCGTTAACGCGTCTTCCGTAGAATACCCCTCAAAAAACTCACCTAAAACAATCACTGGTTCGCTAACGTTCAGTAGAACACGGCCAGAGATGGTTTGCCCGCTGTAGTACACCTGTTGAGGATTGTCCAGGACGATGTCGATGTTTTTGAAACCGATGCTGGCCAGAGAAAAACGCAGCTGAATTAATGATGCACTGTGACGCTTCCTCGGAATGCATACCTTTCAGCGAGAGCAGCCGAAGCCGGCAGCTCTGCCTCGGTCTCGTCCTTATCCATAGCGTTGTTCAAAAAAATCTTGCCGAGTATCTTAACCTCATCGACTTGATTCACTCGTGAATCGCACGTGTTTCACTTCTGACGCACTAGGCTAGCCGGACTGCATGTCTAGATGCACCCGTGCAGGACTCGGTGGGATTCGCTGGAAGGGAAGGTGGCGAGTGAGAAGAGCTTCCGGAAGCAACGCGTGGGAGGCACTTCCGGCGGCGGTCAGGACAAAAAGTCGAGTGAGGTCCCGTACGGGGCGACGAGGCAGAGCGAGGCAGCCTCGCGTCGCACAGTGGGGTATTTGGCCCGAAAAAGTGGAAAAAATTCGGTTTCTAAATTTTTGCGTATGGCATAAAATTTTTGTTGTTCGTTGTAGTTAAAGGTCTGAAGAATAAGGCTGCAATATTATTTTTTCTATTTGTACACCCGTGAAGTAGTAAACTTCATCGAAAGTCGAGAGATTTTAAGGCGCGCTTGGCGTTCTTAAACAGTCTCTAAGACAGCGTCTGTTCATTGGCGATTTTGAAGTGTTTGAAGGAAAATTCTGTAAATTCTTGTATTACAAAAGTTGTTCAGGTAGGTATACAGAGCACTTTTGCATAGATTTTATTTTGTTATCATCTAAATTAGTATAGTTATTAATATTTGAATATTACCAATCATTCTGTAAGTTTCGTAAAAATTACAAAACTTCATTGACAATTTTGTTATAGTATAAAGCGTTATTAAGTGCTCTTTTTGGTGTCATTACATTCGGTAAAGATTCGTGATTAAAAGCCCACAAAGTTTCATTCCGCATATGTCCGCCTTCAAATTTTATAGCCTATTTAGTATGAAGCGTTTAACACCGTTTCGCGTACGCCTGCATGTTCGGCTACGCTTGCTACGGCTGCGTGAGGCTCTACAGCTTCTTCTGCGGAACTGTTTATATTACTGGCACTTGGTTGTATATAAGAGGTTCCAGATAAGCATTCGACTAAGGTTTTTCTTTCTTCTGCATTCAGTTTTCCTTCTGCATTCAGTTGAAGAACTGCCAGCAGGGAGATCAGAGCGATTTATTAAGTGCGTTTTTTAGTTTCTTAAGTGTTACATTTTAGTTCTTATTCATTTTATGTGTTCGTTTACATTTTCTATCGTATTATTAGTTTAACGTATATTTAAATACTGTTTTATGTGCGTTTTATTGGTCAAGTTTACATGATTCTTGGTAAGTATTATTTAAAATATTTGTTGCATCACTCAAATATTGTCTACATGTACTATTTTGATCTGAACTATTTAATGAGAATACATATATTATATATAGATATTTAAAAAATGTCTAATAAAGAAATTTCTGATGTATTTTCTGATGAAAGTTAATGGTAATAATTTAAAATTTTCTTATAATATGTATATTTATTTACTAAAAAGTTTCGAGATTCACATATTTTGCATAAAGTAATAATTTACTTCATTTCAATATAATTTATGTGAAAAATAATTCTTTTCATCCTTTCGGTGCAAATATTCTACTATCGCCACGGTTTTTCATGGGTTCTCGATAATCTGAGGAAAAAATGTTTCGAACAAAAGAGGAACAGTATACAAACGTCTACAAATTTCAATATATAAAAGTTAAAAAAAAATTTTTTTTTCAAAAAATTGAGGTAAATTTGATTTTTTAAAAGCTGAAATGTATTTTGGATTTCATAATGTTGTAGCTGATCTGAAGACGAATCCAACGATATATAATATTATAACCTTGAGACTATAAATAACGCTACAATAGTTTTTTCCACTTTTTCAGGCCAAATACCCCACTGTGCGTCGTCGAACGGGTTAAGGACGCGGACGACGTATTTGTTGACAAGATTCCAAAATTGCGGCGAGGATCGACGCATGCGTCAATTGCTCCGCCAATATCGCCGGCGACATTCTGTCGCCTACTGGAGAACAACCTTTGCTCTTTCAGCTCCTCTGGCCCGGATAATCGAAGGACCCTCTCCGATCCGTGCGTCATGCCGGCTCCGAGCCTCTTCCTTACAGGTAGATGCACGCCGCACTGCCGTAACTCGGAATTAAGGACACCACGGCGTAATAAGGGCACCCGTATCGACCAATCGGGGATCGCCTCCAGTGACTCCCACTGTTTAAATTCTGCCGCATCGCTGCCACCTTTTGTACCATCAACGGAGGCGCCACGGAATCCTCAGACATTGGTCCCTCCCGGTTTCCAGTTGACGAGATTCACACTCGAGGCGATTTATTAGCTTCGAATTTGATAGACCGTGGTATTATTGGAGCTGAAAAGAAGTCACTTGAAAGAGCACAGCGAAACACTGTATTGACTCCGTAACTGTCGCGAAGGTCTCCACCGTAACTGTGAAAATCTTATCCCCACGAGTCAGCAATGGTTTACGCATTGTAAATTGATTTCTTGCCATTGACTCATCATGGCAAGAATTGACTCATCGCCATGCTTTAAAGCAAACGGTTACGTTGTAACAATCGATAATATGTAGACTGAAGCTTTTATTATGTGTTCGTAACAAAAATTAATGTCTTGAATGTGTGAAAGCTAAAGAAGATTGTCAACTTGTTAAAATTGAAAGAAAAAGTCTTGCTGAGATGATGCCAGTTTTGATAGTAATGCAAATGTTTTCAATCATATTTGAGTTGGGCAAATTGCCTGGCATAAAGCTAAACCAATAGTAATAGATAGCAAGATATTGTGTCATAGTAATAAATCAATTGGTACGTATTATTGGCCATCTATGTGTTTCATAACAATGTGGGTAGCGAATGGCAATTTGCCATTTATGACGCAGGATTATAGCCCAGTGAAATGTTTTCATGTGATCCTAATCCTCTGGCCTTTTTCGTTAGATCCTCCTAGTTTGATAGTATTATTACTTAATACTATTAATTATTAATACTGCTTTAAACGTTTACGCAAATGTGTCGTAAATGCTTAAAAATTGCAGTACATCAATGACTTTTAGCTATTACATTTTTGTTTCTATTTGATAAATAGTACTCGTACTCGTTGCAGTTAATCAAATATTGGAATATGAAGACTATTACCGAAGCAAATGATGGAAGCCGGCGTGTTAATGTATTCGTTGTAATATTCATTGGTGTAATAAAGTGCGCATAAATATGGGCCTGCTGCCAATATGCCTGCAATAACGTTATTATCGATGGTGCTGGTCTGCCATAACGAGGTTAATCATCAAGATTAAAACACAGATGCAAGTACTCAACTATCGTCATTGCAGACTCGGTTATGTGGTGCTCATACAAAATTGAATGCCTCAATGCACTTTATCGCACGATTTATAACCTGTTTCAATTGTAATATCTGAACTACAAATAATATTCTCAATAACATTAGACAGCCATTTAAATCTCAAATATCTTCATTATTCGATATAAAAATTTAGTAATCTCTATATAAATTTTGTTTAAATTAATTTATTCTACCATCTCCTTATTTCGGAATCGTTGCAGCGGACAAAGTGAACGGTAATCAATGGATTCAAGGTCGAAGGACATGGCGCATGCGATATCTAATGGAAAGCAATCATCATTAGTGAATCATAAAGGAGCAAGGAAATTCTACGACGATAATGAAACCATGCAACAAAGCCGAATATAGAAAGTATTAACATAATTTTCAGTTATTAGGTAAAACGTTTTTTAACCGTCAGAAAGTTCAATATTAATGAATATTTAAAATCATTAGCAAACGAGTTCATCGAGTCGACATGTTGAACATTGTTTAAACAAGGAATCGATAAAGAATCTGAGAAATAGACAATATAATAAAAAACAAAGATAAAAACGAACAATGAATATCAATAATGCAAGGTTTCCTGTATCTTCCTTTCAATCAGATGCAATATACGTAATTTAAAATTAGTTTAAAAGAACGCTATTTAATTTTTTTAAAGAGTTACATGGAGAGCTAAACTATTCAAACTTGGCCGCTACCTAACACCTTTTATGGCCTTTGGTTTAAAAAGTAACGGGCAAGTTTGAATAATTTAGCCCTCCATGTAACTCTTTAAAAATTAAATAGCGTTCTTTTAAACGAATTTTTACAAACGCTTTTTACAGTATTGCAAGAGGTATTTCTAAGCTAACGAACTTGGCCGTATTTTGTTTGATCTCACAACTTTTTACGGTCATAAGAACTTGGCTCCTGTTTACAGGATGTTTTTGTTGGGATTCATTTTACTATTTTCACGTGTAAATTTATTTTATCTATTATTCACACCGATTCACTCTATAAAATAACCAAGCAGCTCCACTAAAATGTTCAATATCTACAAAACGTTCTGTCGCAGAAAACGATCAAGGAGAACTGTATAATTTACAAGAACTAGCACGACACAAATATAAATCGTATCCATCGCATCACGTGCCACCACACAACACCGTCTCGCGTGACACAAATGCGTTCCCACTTTCAACACCAGAAATCATCATTTACACCGGCCCGATATCTCCAGCGATTTCCTGAGAAATTTAGCCCTTCTACGCAAACGCCGCTCGCAATGCAAATTCGAACTTTAACCGGATAGTTGAATTACACTCGGACGCGTCTCTCTCTCTCTCCCTCGCTCTCGGGAATATTTTTGAAATAGATCGGCCTGTACACAGAACACCTGAACTTCGCAGTGGTATTAAATTAACAAGCGAGCACCGCTTGAAATTCGATATAGAATGCGAGATTTAGATCGCTGAGAATATTTATTCAGCGAGCGGAGAGCTCCGCGTACGATGTGGAACGAGCAGAAATAAGAGAAATAGCCTAACACCGAGGTCCGATCGGGACGCGATTGCTCGGCCGCCGATAATCGCGGATCATTGTGAAATTTTCATTCCGCGTGTAAGACAAGGAGCCCGGTGATTTACTATCGGCGAAAAGAATCGCCGGGAGAAGCGAGATGGCTAATTAAAGGCGCCCGTATTACTGAGATACCGTTCGAAAGCGTATGTAATTAATTCTCCGCAATATCTGGTTACCGTGCTACACACAGATACCTGGCTCGATACCGGCGTGCAAGAATGAACACGATGAAGTTACGACCTATTCGTGCGTAACAAGCTGAATTTACTACGGGGAGCTGGGTGTTCTGTCCTTTTTCCATGTTCTCAGAGTCCTCGCCAGTTGCAGTCGATGCATCTGACGCCGAGAGAGATAGTAGATCTCCGCTGGGATCGCTGGAAGAGGATGAAAGAACCGCTGGAACAAAATTGCGGGCTCCGTTGCATCACAGGAAGACGTACAATTTGTCTACGAATTTACTGTGAAACTGATCCCTTGGTCCTGCTCTTTTTTTTTAAAGTCTTGGTCAGTTGCGAGAAACAGAGTCACTAGATTAAGACTTGTCTCCCTTTCCAGCCTTCCCCTTCTACGACGCTATTGTCTCCCGGACACGTGACGGTACTTGCAGAGAAAGGGTAACTTTGTCCCCTCAATTAGAGTCAATTCCCCTGACCTAGCGACTGGTAAGAGAGATAGTAGATCTCCACTAGGTACGCTGGAAGAGGATGGATGAAACACTGGAACAAAATTGCAGGGTCTGGTGCATCACAGGAAGACGAACCAGGAAAACGAACAATTCGTCTACAAATTTACGCGAAACTATTGGCCTTTTTTCTTCTTTTAAAAGTCTTGGTCAGTTGCAGTCTCTGCTTGGGTCCTTAAAAGAAGATTGACTCGCGTTGAAAGGAAATTGTAGAGAACTGTTGTGGATTCAGGAAGTTTGTCTACGAATTTGCTAGGCAACTGATTCCCTCGGTCTTGCTCTTCTTTCTTCAAGTCTAGATCAGTTGCAGTCGATTAACCTCACTGCAAGAGAGAGAAGGCAGATCTCTGTTTGGGTTGTTAGAAGAGGATAGACTCGCGTTCAGAGGAAATTGTAGAGTACTGTTGTGTTATTGGTCCAGGAAGACAAACTTGTCTAGGAACTTGTTACGAAACTATTGTCCTTTCCTTCCTTCTCAACATTTTGCTCAATTACTGTACCCGAAGCTGTTTTTAAATGTTTATGAATGTTTGTATTTTAATATTCGAAGTGTATATTCAACCAACATATTTTGCAAAGCGCTTTTCTGTTGGTTCCACAATTTTTGAGAAAACAAAATTTGTCTTTAAATTCACTAGGGATTATGTTGTTCATTTTCCTCTTTCTCGAGATACGCGTCAGTTACAATGAGGCATCTGACGCTGAGGAAGAACGTAATTTCATTGTCAGGTTGGTTTATTAGAAAAGGACAGACTTACATTCGAATAATATTGTGGGAGAACTGTTGCAACGCGGGTAGAAGGAGACAAACAAAATCTGTCTAGAAATTCACTACGTAACTGTACCTCTTCCCTCTGTCTTAATGTCCTTGTCAGCTGCGTTTGATGCTTTTGACGTTGCGAAATAAAGTAAATCTCATTGTCAGTTTAAGTCGTAAGAACAGACTCAAAGAAAATATACAGGGAACAGTTGCATTAGAACCCCAGCAGAAGATACAATATTATAATATACAGGGTGTTCATTTGAAAACTTTCCAGCCGAATATCTCGAAAAGTATGAAAGATATTAAGAAAGTGTAAATCAAGGATTTCGAGGGGGAAAGAAGGGGTCAGTATCAGATTTTCCTTTGGGTGGCGTTTTCAAGGTCATTTGAAGGTCAACTTTGTTTTTTCAAGTGGAAACCTGCGGATAAAAAAAAGTATCCTTCGACAATTGCTGGTCTTTTTGCATATAATAAGATCCCATAATTAAAAAATATAGGTTTTCATTTGAAAAAAGAGATATTCCGCTGGAAAGTTTTCAAATGAACACCCTGTATAAGAGCCCTCTAAGAAGAAGGAGAACAAGCAAATATACAGCAGATATGTATATTGCAATTAGTGGTAGGACCATCCACTACCAGAGTATGATGTAGAACGTGGTATTAAATGGATATCAGGAGAACATGCGATTAGCATTAGTAAACTCACAATCAGACACTGCTTCACGTAGTCTCTATGCGATGTGATTAAAATTTTCAGTCGTGTGGTAATGCTTCTGACTATAATGGCTTAGCTCGTAGATCCAAAAATTTCTTCATGTATCCTAAAAGTTGTGTATCCTAAATGTTTCCTAAACATTTTTTAAAATTTGCAATATTTTCATTGACCCAATAGCTTCCTTCACGACTTCTACTATTAGCTTCACAACATTTTTATTGATCCTGTAATTTTCTTCATGGTTTTATATTTTTTTTAAAAAATTTAATAATTTCCTCACGAGCCTTTAGAACCTTTTCGTTGGCTTTAAAATCTCTTCGTTGGCTCTAGAACCTTTTCATTGCCTCTGGAACCTCTTTGTTGGCTCTAGAACCTTTTCTTTCGTTCTGTAAGCGTGTCCTAGGCTTTACAAGTTCTGCTGAGCGCATTTTTTTCACACGTTCTACAATTTTTTCACAAATCTAAGAAGTACGCTCAATTTGTCTATTGGATAAACCAGCCATGCATGCATTTTCTTTTGAACGAACGGACCCGAGGTTGCATACATTTTTAATTTCATTTTCGTGCAGCTGTCGAGGTTCTACAGTAGCAGCAACGGTGAATTCTTAAACGCCAGATGAATCCAATGAGAAGCTCGATGGAATGAAATTTTCAAGAAAACTTTTCCAGTCCACATCTTGAATACATGTTGCAAGCAAATGCATATCTTGCAGCGAATAACTAAGTGAAAGCCTACGTGACACACTGCGAACGTGCGTAAATTATGCAACTAGTTTCGAGTGTCTAACAGCAGGGGAAACATAAGTAATTAAAAGAATAAATGTTAAAAGAATAAATGTGAAAAAAAGGAAAAGTGAAACTTTACTATGCACACAGAACGCGGTCTTTGCGGTGTGTTAATTGTATGTGGACAGCGTATGTGCCGCAATTATATAATAGTTGTGACGTCTCTTAAAGTCGCGTGACAAGCACCTGTTCAAAATACGGGGACCGTTATGCAATTGCACTCTTGTTACTTTCGCGACGGAAGTGATCGTATGACACTCACCGGTGCACGGGCACCATGTTCTATTATTTTTATTAATGCGTGAAAGTCGCATATCCCATATTCTAATCGCTGGTGGATTTCATGAGTGCTTGGTGCCGTTTTCCACTTGGATCAAAGTTGCAAATATAATTGTCCCAGATAGCACAAAGACGTCTTAAAGATGTTATAGAAATTTAATTTATGTAGTAGCACATTGAATGGCTGAGAGTTAAATAGTCTATTTAAATAATGTATTCTCCTTATCTTATTATATTGTACATATTAAATAATTAATAAGGTGTAGCCAAATTCTAACATAAAAATTGATTGTCTCAATGTATGCTCGTCAATTTATGCAAGTGGCTCTACATATAATAATTTGTTCAACCAGTGTATCATGATGCTAAAGATGAAATTGATTTCCATTTACGAATTCGATAAAAACCAATCTTAAATATATTAATCAGTTGCATTTTTAAAATCTATTCTGAAAGCCCGCTGAAGGGTTAACGAAGGATTGACTTTTTCCTCATAATTCCAGTTCCTGTGCATCTCTCGGATAGCCGTGAATAAAACAGAAAAAAATTGATGAAAAACAAAGTTTCCACAAGGCGAAGCCTGAAGGAGGCAGTCGGGGTTGTAACGTGAAAGCAGTCTGTACAAGGTGACCCATTTTAATCTATGAACGTACGTAGCTCAGGATTGAAGGAATTGCATATAAAGCGGTGGAAAGAGGCCGAGGTCATTAGAATTTCATAGAGAAAAAGGAGTCGGTGGAAGTATTGAGGTCGGTTTATACTAAAGACCGTTTTACATAGTTTTTCACATTTCCTATTGAAACATGCGGATGTTATTTTCATGTTTTCTGAATTTAAAACGTCCGACAAATTTTTCGCCTGTTTTGTGCGAACATGTACACTCTCAATGTACATATTTTAAAAGAGAATTTTTTGCAAAATTTTTTAAAAATAAATATTTTATAAACAGTCTATGCATTTTACTATACATTGACAAAGTGATATATTCTCAATTAAATTTCAATACTGACTTGACATAAAATGGAGGGAAGTCAAAGTAGAAATTAATTAAATAAGAAAGGATCTTCCTGTGACTGGTATAATAATCTTACAAAAATGGAATGCAATATTATTTTATTCCTACTTTATTAAAATTATTAAGCAAAGAAACGAAATTCTATTTAAGATTCTAGCAATCTACCTTGAAAATGTATGCATTTACCATGCAAAGTGTACTAATTAGGACGTAAAAGACAGCTTTCAAAAATATTGTCCAATTGTTATTACAACCGCAGTTACTAGAATTGTCTGTAGTCGATTCAAATCGCCTTTAGCGAGAGTATAGTAAAACAGCATAAACGTGCCTCGCACAAAGGGCACTGCCACTTTCTTCAGGTTCATTTTCGAACACGGAACGACGACTCGGAGCCCTTGAAGGTCTTTCCTGCCATCTATTTAAGCATATGCTTCGACCAGTATCTTTTATTCATATTAATACTCGCTCAAACGCGTCGCTGCTTTTTCTTCTAACGACAAAAATCCCTTTGTTGCGAGCGTTCGTTACGTATTCGCTTTGTGTTCGTGAACTTCTCTCAAATCTCTCCTATCAGCTACTATGTAAAAAGGTGATATTAATCCTGAAACCCACTCTAGGATAAAGGCTGAAACCCCTGTTGCGTATCGTTAATGTCAACAAGATGGCCAAAACATTTTAATTTATACGAACGTGCGTTGCATCTCGCATAAAAAATATTTTCTTTAGAATTAGAAATATAACTATTTATTTATTTGATCATTAATAACTAGACTGCTTCGTTTATAAAATACTCTTGAAGAACGTGTATATTAAGTACAATTAATATTTTCATTTTGTTTTGACTTTATCGCGACTTTGCTGTAATACATTTACAAATCGAAGAACTGAATTTAACACGCACAGTGCATAAAAGTTTTCAAGAATTTCTGAACTGAACAATTCAATAGAATCCTATACCGCGTCATTTTATTTTAAATTTATTGCGACTATGTATCAACAGAACAAAATTTTAGTTCACACCAATCTCTCCGAATTTGTCAAAAGAAATCACTTTCAAAAACCACTTCATTAGACACCGATATCCGTCTTCCACAGATTCGCTGCGCGCCATTAATAAAGTCCATCAACGCCAGTTTAGCTGTTCATTCGATTATCAAGCGTCACAGTAGCCTGTAATAGAACACGACCCAGATTTCTTGCACGGTGTTACAATTAAATTGCAATTGTACCAAGTCGCGTTGTGCAGAGCGGAGGTCGCCCCTGATATCTTATCCGTAGGACTTACCGAGGATCTTCGGTTATCTGTGTAACCGGTTCGATTTTCTTACCGGTGCACCTGTATCGTTCGATTCCTCTTTCTTATCGAGACAGAGAATGCCTCTCGAACGGGAACGGGGGAGGCTGCAGTCCAAGAGACTGATTTATGACTTCGGCCAGGACGAGGTCCTTCGGGATACGGGAACGGCAAAACAAGAAACACGAGTGGGGGTAATAATAGTTTCTTGCAGTTGCACGGCACTGGACACGGAGAAAGGGTAATCCCGGTGTCGCCGTAAATTCCAATGATAATAATTATCACGCCTCTTTGCCCGCCTCTTTCTGCGACAAACTCGCCGACCGCCATATGCCCCAGGACCCTTCGCATAATTTTTGACTCGGCGAAACAATGCGTGTCTGACCACATTCTGGGCGATTCGAAATCATTGTCACGAGGAAATTGCCTGTATCGTTTGATTATTCATGCATACACACGAATAAGTTCGAAATTTTGATTTCTTACTCGACAATAATTTCATACGAGATGAAGTACCGAGACACTTTACTCCATAGTGTGTCTGAACCATTCTACCGCATCCACCTGCCACTTCTAGAACCTACGTGTTCAAGTTTTCAGTCTGGTGAGCTTCATTGGAGCGTGTACTAGTCATTCTACGTCGCGTCGCGTCGCGTAGAATTTTCCACATGGTGCGCCGATTTTTTTTCAAACTTCTAACACTGTCAACTCTACATTGATCTTTTTCTTAACAACGTCTTACCATGGTAGCAGCACAAGATGATAAATTGAACACGTAGATGCAAAGAAAGGCCGCTGGAAACGATAGAATATCAAACAGCCCGATGGTAGAAGGCTTCAAGGACACTTTAGCGTCTTCATTCATCTTTCTTAACGATGCTTGACATGTTTTTCGAAGTGACGTCAACCAGCGTAACAAGTCTATGTAAATTCCATTAATTCTCTATTTTCCGTGGATGCGGAAAGACGTCATCTTTGCATAGAATCGATTAACTTTAAAATTACCAAGCAGGCAATGCATCTAAAATACTATTGTAATTTATACGAATAGTACAGTTGATCGAAAAAGTATTTGAACACTTTCTGAGAAATTGTTGATATTGAAACTGTAGTAATTTCGTTAAGAAAAAATAGTACAACAATAAAGGATTCGTTTTAAAAACTATTTGAACACTTGGATAAGTTTCCGATTACGTCCATGCTCAGTATTGGATGAAATTTTGGAAATAGGTTCTTCTTTTACTAAAATAATGATTGTCAGAAGGATTTTTGGCGACTCGAAAAGAAGTTTTTACCATTTCAATGTCACTGTCTACCTTACCGGCTTACCGACTCTCTCTTACAGATAAGTATAACTATACATATAATTAAAATAAAATAAAATAAAAATTATAAATGGAATAATAATTTTTTGAGTCGCCAAAAATCCTTCCGACAATCATCATTTTAGTCAAAAAAGAACCTATTTCCAAAATTTCATCCAATTCTGAGCATGGACGTAATCGGAAACACAGCCGAACACTTTCTTAAGAAATTTTTGATATTGAAACTGTTGTAATTTCGTTAGAAAAAAATAGTTCAACAATAAATTTGGACTCACTTTAAAGCTTGAAGCCTCTACTTTTCCCATCTACCCTTTCTATCTATCATTTTCGTTCAAGATTTCATTTTCAATTCATAATGTTATAGCTTGAGCTCATAAATAACGCTAAAATAGTTTTCACCGAATCATAACTTTTTGCTATGTAAGCGCTGAATGTCCTTCAGGGTTGAAATTAGTGAAAAAAGTGTCCCGTTAGAAACAAAACTTGCTTTTATGTTAAAAAGTAGAGGGCTGGTTTTATGGAAAAGTTTAAAACAGCGGAAAGGTTAACAGAATTCGAAAATATCGATTTTTCCCGATTGGTAGAAAAATGGCTAGTGATGGTAACTAACGGCAATCGCGCGCTAATACGAAAGTAATTTGTCGGATCGAGCCGCAAAACGTCGGACGGTGTTTTTTCGGAAAAATCTGGGGATCCGGGTTATCGCGATTACGTTCGGCCACGGGGTTCGTGATTCCGACGCGACGGGGAACGGTCGCAAATCAATGCGTTCTGCTGGAAACGTAAATTACGTTTCGAAGGGACGAACGTTCTAATTTGACCGGCCTCTCGGCCGCGCCACGAGGTTCATGGAACCGTCGGTAAATGGAGTTAGTTTCCGGAATACCTGGATGCTTCACGCACTAACGAGTTCCTGATGTTCCACGTGCCGCAATCTCGGACCGCAGCTTCGTTAGACGGAGATAAAGCGTTGCAGCAGCCACTAGCCGTCTGCGGCGATCGTCTGGAAATTGCGTCTAAGTGCCACCTCAGTGGTATCCGTCAGAAATTTTCCCTGGACTGTTAATTCCCCGTCAAACGACCCTTTGATGTAGTCAATCAGTGGCCGAAATTATTATTCAATCTACTGACCAATTCTATTACGGAGCCGATCATGATGCGCCGGCAACAAATATCCCTGCGCCGATCAATGCTGCGCTAAATCCTCGTTGATTTCATTTCCATCGATTTATTCATATTTAGGGTAATTGTTCCGATAGCACTGTCCAGCAGCCAAAAAGGGTTTCGATTCTCACTATTAAATTCTTATAGAGTTTTTTTCGCTGATTCCGAAACTGTCTTTAATTTTTCTCCGATTTTACTTTCCATTTTTCAATGCACAACACAAAAATTAGTGAAATTAGTCATCAACATATACCGCAGTTTTGGAACATTCAACTATAGTCGTTAATGGATAAAAAATGGAAATAATGAGATATAGAATTATTTGATTCAGTATGTCTAATAATGCAATATATTTTCTCAATTAAATATGTTTTTCACTAATTGAGAAAAATGGTATTTGTCCACCTAAAATCGAAACATTTACCACTGCGTCTCTGCAAAATTTTCACCATTTTTGTAGTGAATTTTCACCATTTCTATGCGTTGCTCGATCATGTAATTCTCCATGACTAAACCTCAATACTTCCTGATGCCAATTGTCAAAGATTAGTACTCTATGTTCGTTACAAAAAAATTGGCGCGCAATTTAAAATGTCAGGTCATTTTGAGACACCCTTTATTAATCTGGGAAATAACGAAAATCCCATGGCAATTCTATAGTTTACTTCGTAAACGCGCGTTGACCGAATTACTCACTGAACACCATACAATGCGTGTGTCATTGTTCCTTGAAGAACACCCCACGCGTTCCTGAATATGCTATTATCTTAGTACATGGAGATTACAACTATTGTCCCGGTCTAATAGCTTCATGTTGGTGTAATTAATAATACATCACCCATGCCAGAACGTGTTGGGCGGATGTCAGCAATATTCCACGGTGTATCGGCTGCCTTAGTATCCGGTAAACTACATTACCTGATTAAACTAAAGATCGAGGCTATATGTCTTGCACCAACACCGCCGTGCCTTTCCTATAGACGCGCCTTTTAGCTATCAAGGCACCATTATATTCCTTGACTTTAATCACACTGTCGCGTGACTCACATTTTCTTTCGCTTTCAATATATTCCGGGTGCGTTACCTAAGACTGGAGCGTAAGGTACCTCTAACATTGAATTATAATTAAGCCTGTACCATTTAATTAGCGGAAAATGCCAGATAACGCTGACTTTCTGTCCCGTCGACTTTATCTTCTGTACCTTTTATTCAATGCTACGTTGAAGAAACGGCTCATTCGTTTCAGTAAAATATTAACTCTCGCTGGGAGCTTCGTTCCAGCGTATAAATAATTGCATCTTTTCAGTAAATAACCCGAAAGCTCTCTTTGTCATGTGATAATTGTAAAATGTACACGGACATAAAAAATATTTTACTGTTGCGAATCCGTTATTTCTCCCTTCTTCATTTTCTAGGGTAACAATGTATGATGGAAACCACAAAAAATGAACCACAGTATTTATAAATTTGTTACTTAATACACTTATATAAATTCTAAAATAAATTATTTTATTTTCAAAAATTACTGCATCAAATAGAATATTTTATTTTCAAAGTTGTACACATGCTTTAAAATAAATAGGACTATTTACTATTTGGAATACTATTTTCCCCAGCTCTGGTCCAATTTTGGAAAAGCGACAAGCTTTTAGAAGGTGTAAGAATACTTAGTACATCCACTAATATTAATTGAGCAGCTGCACGAAATTACTGAAGAGTGATCAAATACTTTCTGGACCCACCATAGTTGTAGACATGGGAGTAGAAAGCACCCCCATAGGTCCGTGCATCTTCGCGCTACATTTAGCCCCCTTGGTGGCCGCTCGATGAAGAAGGATTCAAAGAGCATTTATTCACCAGGGGCGAGGTTCCCAGGAATCGTCGAAATTGTTCGCGGGGTTGGCCCAGTAAATTTAATGAAGCGGACGATTACGGCCCGAAAAATGAGATGTTACTTCTGGGAAAGCGCACCGGCCGCGACTCCACGTGGATATCCGCCGGATATTACGAGCAAGGGAGCAACGTCGAGGAACCTAAACGAGTCTAAAGTACCCACTTCTCTCCTACTCAAGCTCGTTTCACAACGCGAGCGTAACCAAGTGTTTTCCACGAAGCTTCTTGACCGACTTTCCGTCGGTTTCCTTGTGGACATAGAGACATGTATACGGATGGTCTCCTAAATACCAACTGCCGCTGCTACCGGTAGAACTATCGCCGCAGTAACTACTATATCCGCGCAACTTACGATTTCCTCGACTCGTGAAACTTACTTGTTGCCTCTCGCGCGCCGTACGAACCGCGCCGAAACGTTGCGTAAGTTTTCCTTGGGTTTCCTCTTCGAGGGGAATTTCCTTTATTTTGGTGGAAATCGATCTTTTTGAAGAAAAGTAAAATCGAGAGAGCTAGAATTTCTGAATTTGTAATACTTCCGAATTGAGTGTTGAAGCGCATGTAGATCGCAGGCAGGGATCACAAGAGTTATCGATTTTAATGAAACATTTTCTGGCGAATCTAGAGCAAATATAAGCAGACCCATGTCCGTGCGTTTTCGACAATACTCATTATTAAACTGCGGATCTTTATGCAAAATAAAAAATGTTTGCATAGATTGCAGGACACAGGAACCAAATAAAAATTGTATCCATCTTTTAATTATCCCATTAAGCTGAAACGAATACATTGATGTCCTTAAATATTTTTAACACGTCCCCTGCTTTAAATTGTACGTGCCCACTTTTGTCATAAATGCATAAAATCCGCAGTCTACTTATTATTTATAAAGATAATTAACATTTAATTTTATGATATGAAGAAAAATCGTTGATACACTTCATTTCATCAGAGGGAATAATTCAGGGTCGTGTCAGATGAGGGTTTTTTGATATTTTTCGGAAACCACTGTGAAGATCAAGGAATAATATATGACGTAACGAAGCAATCGGACACGAAACAGCGGAGACGGTAAGAGAGAAGATAACTTTTTCAGCTAAATTCGTGCTCCCTCCCCTCATCTGTGATTGTTACGTGTGTCCGACGAATTATTCCTTCCGATTGTGCATCAAATAATAAAATAAACAGAGCTCCACGCCGGTAATCCGCTGTTCAACGAACGCGACATGATGGGTTTCCGAATTTACCGGAAGTACAAAGTAGAGATTCACGGGCGGAGATAGTTCCATAAACAACGCTTTCGAATTCTCTCGATGCCGGGAACTGAAGTGGAGAGCGGGTATTTCGTTGCGGTGGCCCGGTCAGATTTTCATTAGACTTTCCACGGGAATTTCACGGGAAATCGGATTAACCAATTTTAGCGTCGGCGAGTGTACAAGAGATTTTCATCAGCGCTGGGACCCGTATGATAGATCGCGAATGCACCGATGTCGCGTCGATTGTCATTCCTGAAAGCTCCAAACATTTGATAATGTCGCAGCATTGCCGAACCCCTAATGAAGTAAAGTTGTATAATTGTTTCAAAATATCCGCTGTAACCTGAACTTTCGTAATTTTGCGCGTATTAACTGCGACTAATAAATGTACTATCAATATTTTCATAAAGCTGGATGAACGCGAAAATTCCTCTTAGCTTGGAGAAAGTTCAAAAACAGGTTTCACTTTGTTCAACTAAACCATTAACGTTATCAAACTCCGCCATACTTTATCATACTTCATCAAACGTTCTGTTCAGTTTTCATCAATCAATCTTTCAGTTTTGCATTTATGTTATCGTAACACTGAAAAGAAAAACCATAAGACTTTTAAGACAATGCATATTTTTCACCATAATGTACACTCATTTATAATTTTGTTTTTATAATAATACATTCCAGTAAATTTACTCCTGTTCTGGTTATAATAAATAATTCATTATTTTTATTATTGTGTATGTAATATTACTATAGTATCGACTAAGATTTTGTTATTGCACATTTTCAAAAGATCGACTATTGTGAAAAGAAACCAGGCTTTCTAAGAATAAATTTTGCTAACAAGAAACTTTGCACAATGAAATTTGAGACAACAAACCAGTACTCCCTCTGTCCCATAATAATAGTAGCAAGTGAATATTTAAACGGGAATTATTGGCGAATGCAGCTGGAAGTTATGTTTTAGCGCAAAATTGCGAAGGCTTCAATAAAAATCAATGTTTCACGACATATGTCATTTGTTTCGACACATCTTTCAATTTTTAGGTTAACCTAATTATTACGAATTATAACTATTTTTCTAATTTCATCCGCTGATCGAAATCAATTGGTTTATTTCAGTTGAATATCAACCCATTGTAAAAGTGAGATGAAAAAAACAAGTGATGCTGAAAGCGATGAAGAACGATGGCTCCAATAATTTTAAGCAGTAACGAAATTATTGAAAAATCCAGAAACTATCTGAACACTCAAAGTAAAAATTAGGAGTAATATTTTTAATTTATTGTTGAATGTAATCTAGTTTTCTGATAATAAATGTTGCGTTCTGTATTTATTTTCTTCTGCTACTATTATTATGGGACAAATTGAAATCATCAACTGCTACTGTAATTATGGGACAGAGGGACTATACAGGGTGTCCCAAAATTACCTTAGTTTAATGAAATGGGAGGTTCCCGAGATCATTTCAAGCGACATTTTCCTTTGCAAAAATGTTATCCGCGGCTTTGTTTAGGAGTTATTAACGAAAAACACAGACCAATCATAGCACGACCTAGACGCGAGTTGACACAGTCAGCCAATAGACAGTTGGCGCGCCAGGCCGGCTGTGCCAACTAGCGTCTAGATCGTGCTCTGATTGGTCCGTGTTTTTCGTTAATAACTCCTAAACAAAGCCGCGGATAACATTTTTGCAAAGGAAAATGTCGCTTCAAATGATCTCGGGAACCTCCCATTTCATTAAACTAAGGTAATTTTGGGACATCCTGTATATAAATTATAAAACAATTTACTGAAAAACATTTTTAGATGTTGTTGAAGTTAGTTGTAGTTGTCGTTGAATATTTAAGACGGGGAAGATTGCAAAATGAAATTCGGACGTTGAAATACAACGTTACGGCCGAGGTGTGACGCGTTGTCCGAAATCCATACGCATGGGAATCGGAATGCACCCGCTAATTATTTGGTTGTTGAGTATCTAACGAACCGTGACTACTCATTGTCCGGTTCGTTAACACCCCGACCCCACGCGCGCACACTGTCTCACGCTCGCACACGGACGTAACGAGATAATTACTCCACCCGATAGTAACGTACGTGACGTTTTACGTGTTCCGAGTTTATAAAATAATGCGATCGATGTTCGAAACGCGGAGTCGCTCCCTCGATGATTAGAACGTCTATTGAAAAATACTGATCCTCGGCGCACGATTACACGCTTGATTATTTGAACGAGTTACATTAACGTGTTCACTCTCTGGCCAATTTGACATTAAGGGGGTTTCGGCGGAATTATGTTGGCAACATAAACTAGCAGCAGATAAAGACAGTTTCATGTTTTGACAGCTGAGGCTTTCTCTGAGATTTAACCAATTTTGAATTATTCACTTTTATCATTACCATTATAATATTGAATGTATTAAATTGGTTGTAAAATTTCTGAATAAAAACATCCATGGGTAAGTTGAAAATAAAATTTAATGGACGAAAAGATTTCGACGATTTTTACTTATGTATTAGTAGACTGCGGATCTTTATGCAAACTAAAAATTGTCTGCATCAGTTGCAAGAAATAGAAACCAAATTGAATGTTATTTCTTCCCTTAATGATTTTAGTAGAGGAAAAATCATATACAGGGTGTCCCAAAATTCCTGCACATCTCGGAAATGAGAGGTTCCTGGGACCATTCGAAGCGACATTTTCCTTTGCAAAAATGACCGCCGCGGCTTTGTTTAGGAGTTATTAACGAAAAACATGATCATTCATTCATAGAACGAATAAATAATAATAAGTAAAATCAAAAATACTGCATTAAACACAACGTTATGTCAACAAATTAAAGTGAACCTATCATTATTTCGGCCACTGTATATGGACACGACAAAAACGAATTTGATATACCAATTCATTTAAACATTAATTAGTTTGTGAAATTTATTAGAGGTAGAATATGCAAAAGACTCACCCTACTGGTTAGGTCGAGAGTGGGAGAGCTGCTCTCTTCCATAGTGGGAGAACCGTCGCCTTGGTAGAGGGGGTTCTCTGGCTTCCAATGGAGAAGTTCGTCACCCCTGTCCTAAAACATGATTATCGTTTTAGATGGTGTAGACTATCTTGCTCTTTATTCAACAATGTAGATGGAAACGATAAAAACGAATTTAATATAAGAGTGTATTCAAACATTAATTTATTGATTTATAAACTATTGTTTTATATGGTCCCTACCATATAAATTGAACAATGTGCATATTGAAGCGATAAAAACGAATTTAATATACTAATGTATTCGGAAATTAGTTTATTGATAAATCTGTAAAATTTTAGGAGACGGACTATCCAAATGACTCGGCCCACATTGCCCCCGATCAGGATTATCGTTCCGCGACACTTGGACTAATTTCTCGCGCCTCCGTTAGAATAATTTTATAATTTTCAGTTGCAATTAAATGGTTTTATATTCCCAGTGAGTTTTCGCTCCCGTTTTTCCTTCGGCGTAGTTTGCGAACATCAAAGCGACCAAGTAGGTCACCCCGTAAAACGCTCAAAAATTAAATGCAATATGCAAACGAATCTCGCTGTTCTCAATGATGAAACGTTTTTCCTACGGGGTGAAGATAGAGGACGAGGCGGGGAATACGGGGGGCAGTCAAAGGATGTTCAGAAGTTCGTTTGCTCGTCGGCTATAAAACGTTTTAAAATAGAGGCATTAAACAAAATGCTGACGCTCCAGAAAGTGACGTGCTTCCGCCGCTTGTGAAAGGTTCGAGGATAAGAGAAGAACCAGGTGTAGGTTTATGCAAGACAAGCATTTCGCCGCATAATATCAGTCTTAGAGTACACTTTATTAAAATAACAATTGTGGAACAAAGTTGAGTCGCAATGAAAGAGATAGCCCGATTCGGAGAGAGCTGAAGAGTGCTTAGGGAGTTTCCGGTTTGTTACGAAAGTACGGGATACGATTCACGAGTTGGTCATAAATATGCACTGAAACATGCACGCGGTTATGGTACTTGACTAACCGAAAAGTCTACTCACATTTGTTCCTGTTCTACGGTGGATGAGCGAATTATCAGAACCTCGGTATGAAGAATATATTTATTAGGTTGTAACCTAAGTGCGTTCGATATGTACAGTGACTCCCATTAATATTCGGACGGTCTAAAAACGATAACTTTTTTAATATTGGATTATACGCGATTTTAACTTTTTTTCAAAAGAAATTTTCGCAAATTTTTCGGTCGCATAGCAAGTAAAAATGTTTTTTGGTTGGGAGAATTTACTTATAGTTGCGAGTAGCTTCAAAATCAATGAACTCATTGGAATACTGTCACGAATAGCGGATCTTTATGCAAATGACGATTTTAGAAAATTTGCATATGATAAAAATTCAAAATGATCCGTCGTATAGTATAGTAAGTCTGTACTTTAATAATATAATATAAGTAAAGAGGAACATTGAAAACTACAATACTTTCAATAAGACAGATAATGTTGGCAATTGGCTCTAATAATTAATTTGATCACCCACTGTATATTATTAAAATTACGCGTTGCGAATTCGTTTGTATTATAATTTTTATATGTATCAATTTCCTTTAATCCTTGTACTATTTTAAATGTTTTCGACGTAAATAAATAATGTCTGATAACGAGAGCATATTTGATCAGAGCTATTGTGTATATTTGTTAAAATTGTACAATAAATTTTAAATTTCACGGTAAGATTGTGGAAGATACAGAGAGTATGCACAGACGAATAAACATTTCATAATCAATTTTGTGTTAAACCCTGCATCCTATACCCTGAGTTACCTGCTTATAATTCTAGTAAAATTTTCTTTGTACTGATTTATCGATATTAGAGTTTAATATTAGTATAATATTAAATTTAATATGGCACTACGTAGTCGTGCCATAATCCATTTTAGGATCAATTGTAACTTGAAAAATATGTAATTAAATGTGAAAGTCAACACAAATTATATAACAACTTTCTGTCATTTTACCACGTTTTTTTAGGCAGTTTCATTACTACTTTTTTAAAAATGTTCTCGCTATTAAAACGCAAATATCGCATTGTGGAAAAAGCGAGAAGACTTTCTAACCATGTCTATAAATTAAAATGAGTTTTACGCTGCACTCATGTTATGTAACTCTTCCTTAGGTATTTCTTAATTTAAATAATTGTGCGACGATATACTACAAAAATATTATACCATAAGGTGTTGCATAAGTTAATTAAACACTAATATTGGAATAATGTAAAATTTCAGGTAGCTGAAAAATCACAAATACACAAGAGTTGTATTCATAATAGGAATGTTCGCAGAATGATCGACTTCAATCGAAATTATCAGTCATCGGTCTTGATTTAGTGAACTTAATATTGCTGAGAACATGCATATTCCAATTCACAATACTCTTTGGAAACTTGATTCTTATATTGCGTAAAAAAAATACGTAGAACTTATATTTAGAATACTTTATAGTTATTAGTTCTTTCTATTTTTAGAATATATTGCAATATATAAATTATAATTATGTTCCGCTTAAACTGTTTTTCTCCAGCTTTTCAAATTGTGTTCTCAGTTTTAAACTTGTAACTAGATTGCGATTTTATGCATTTATGACAAAAATGGGCGGATGTAATTTAAAACAGTAAAGATATTAAAACAATTTTAGAACGTCCATATGTTATTTGCAATTTATTAAAACCGTTAAAAATAGAAAGAATTCTTTATATGGTTTCAGTGTCTTATAATTAATGAAGAAAATTTTTATTTTGCATAAAGATCCGCAGTCTATTTACTTACAACTAACTAGAACATACTTTTAGATTTTGGAGTCTTAAGAACCAGTTATCTAAACATTTAAATTTCAACATTATATAAATTTTCATAAACACAGTTGTAACAAGATATTAGTAACGCTAATATTAATAATACTGTTGTATAGAATGAGTATAACAGTAGATCATATTAAAAATGTGAAAGTATTGTAAAATACATTAACACTATGATCATCCGGTGCCATATAAAAATATAAGCACGACAAAAAGTGCTTCGGACCGTATACAAATATATTTAGGAACTGACACCTGTCTCCTTAACTACTTCTATTATTTGTAAGTCGTATCACATTTACTTAAGATATTTACATAATATACTAACATATACTAACATATACTAACAGAAAGTACACATAATAATACTGATATAATAAAATGAATGAGCTTAGTTTCCTCACAGGAAGAAACATTACACGCAGTTATACTCTTTCTATATAGACTTTTTCGTACATATGGTCGAATATTAACAGACCTTCTGAAACATCCCCTTCAAAATATCCTATACTGATCGAAATCGAAAGAATCCAAAAAGTCTCGTTGCAATTGCGTGACTACCGGCGCGGTGATACAGCTATCCAACACAATATCAATTTTCTGCTCGAAACTGAATGAAAAAGTCGGCAGATTCTCTTTGTTGTCCCCCCATTTCAAGTTCTTCGATCTGTATTCGTAATTCTGCATCAGCGAGACAGACTCCGTAGCCATGGCCGTGGCCTCCGCCGCGTTTGCGCGACCAGGATCATTATTATTTTCGTCGCTCAACGGAATCCCGAATTTGCGCGTGGCGCTCTTCCTGAATCGGTGCAATATCATTTTCTTCGCGGGTAAATCGATCAGACTCTCCGCGGGTGAATTATCGATCAGATTCTTCACGGGCAAATCGAACGAATCGAGATGTTCCTGCGCGCCATTTTCGGACGCCGTCTCCTCGTTATCCTGCTCCGATGGAGTAGTCTGATGGTGAGTTTTGGTCATCTTCCGCGGCCGGGTTTCGTTCATCTTCGACGAAGACGATTGCCTCTTCATGTGGCGCGCCAGTCGATGATCGGTGAGAAAATACTTTAGAGGTATGTCCTCCATTTCGCTGTACGTCACCTTGTAACTCAGGCTCACCTGGGATTTCATCTTTCTCTCTTTCCCCGCATGGATTCTTTCGGAGAATCTACGTTTTAATTTCGAACGGCACAAGTCTTTTGCCTCTTCGTTTAGCGCCACGGAATATCTGGAGATTTTGTATTTGTATCGAGACGTGACCGCGCTTGCACGTGTCTCCGGATGGTGTTTTTCGCAATGAATGTAATAGTCATCTTTGCTCAACAGTATCTGGCCTGAAACATACGTTGAAACAATTTTTAAAAGGACGTTCGGCTACACTAAGTTCTTAACAATTTTTATATGGATTTTTGAACATTTCAAATGTGCATTCAGCAGCAATGTAGACAGTTAGACAGCATTATTTATAACTTCGTTAAAGAGACAGAATATCCACACAAATCCGATGACGAAACCTTTTTCATTTTAATTATTATTTCATAAAATATGTACCGACTAGAATATTTGCGACATTTTTCTTATGAACAAAACCTACCACTGCCGATCAAATGACGTGTTTTATATTTCTCATCTTACAATTATTAAAATTATGAAGGTGCTTACATAGAAATTGATTCGATAAATTTCTTTATCCAAGCACATATTGTAATAAAAATTGCACGAAATCGAAATTAATAGAGCCTTGTCATTTTTGTATGCTAAAACAGAGCACCACACAATTTAGATTATACTTTCTTGTTCTTAGTAAATATATTTCATTACACTGAACTATATTTTTAATAAATACAGGGTGAGTCACCTAACGTTGCCACCACAAATATCTTTGTTGTTTTAAAAGATACGTCAAATGGCTGAAGGACAAAGTTGAATGGTAAAATGGGGCTCATACGATACATAAAACAAAAATTTTTTTGGTATCGTATGAGCCCCATTTTACCATTCAACTTTGTCCTGCATACATTTGTTGTATCTTTAAAAACAACAAAGATATTTGAGGTGGCAACGTTAGGTGACTCACCCTATATATTTTACTGAAATACGTTTAATAAATATAGTTTACTGAAATAGTTTGAATAAAAAAATGTTGTACTACGTTAAAACAATACAATACATTTCTCAGAGCGTTGAGAACGGAATAACGCAGCCCTGTTACTTTTTGGAACTATACCCCATTTTTGCGTTAATGTTTGGTTGCGTGTACCATAAATTCGCGCAGCACAGCAATTTTTGGGAGCCCGACCGCCGTGTTACACGGGGTTAGCTGTACATGTAAATGCATATTCAGCAACAATTACATTTTCCTACGAGTTTGAAAATTTGCAATTTTCCGCCGTTATTTACCCAAATGTATGCGCGCACTCAATTCCAGTGGAATCGTTTAGTTTCGCGTGCATTCATTTATTGATTCATTCGTTCGCATGCGAGGGCGACGATAATAGTCCGGTGAACGAAGAGCAAAGGCAAAATGAGAGCTCGAAATTGACACCCGAACATGGGTTCATTATTTGAAGCTGGAGAGTGCTTCAAGAAACTGACTGACGGTTTTATCTAGGCAGATCAGAGAAACAACAAAGAACGCATGGCACAGTCAGATTCTCGATCCTTCGCGTCGCGGTGGTTCGGTTTGTTTGCATCGAGATAGTACTATAGATCTTCGAAATAAATATTCGTATTTATTGAACAACTTCGCCACGAAGCTACGTTGTGATTCCAAAATTATTTCGAAGTTTATTTTAACATGGCTTTCGAACGAAAATACGAGCCTCTTGACACTGAAAAGAATTTATTGACGACCCTTCCTCATGCAGAACAGAGAAATAGACAATCGTGTATAACATATATGAGCCGTTTATTTTGAAAGTGGCCCAAGTACATTTAAGAGTGTAACTAAATTACATAAATGTAAATCCAATCAATTTTTGCAATATTTCAAAGATGGAAAATTAAACTATGTATTTATTCGAGTCATAAGTGAATATTTGAATACTCGATTACTATTATTATTAAGGTTCAATTATGGTCTGCATACATTTTGAAAAATTATTGACATACGAAGTTCAACAGAATGTCTGTTATTTAATTCCAATCTAAAAAGGCTACTATCTGAACGTCTGAACATAAAATTCCATTAAAAATCTGCTTACAAAAATGGAAAATTAGATTATGGGAAGTATAATTACCGCAGCACATTTTCTTTATCTTCTTGGAGTGTATCCTGCCTTCGTGTCGCTGCACATTGTATAAACGAGAGCTCGTGTACGCGCAATAGGAGCAGGTGTGAAGTTGATTGTTCGGACGGTTCCTCCTCACTCGCAAATCATGTTGAATTTGTTTACTGAAATCATACATTATTCAATTAAATTTGTCGGGAAAGCTTACGGAAACTTCGCGAGCTTCACGACAAACTGACGTTACTCGCTAAATAAATCTTGAAAAACAAGAAATTGGGAGTGAAACTCAACTTCGCGAAATTATTAGGCACATAAAATGCCATCTTCCTCAATCAAACTTTAAAGACGCAAACTTTCTTTGGAACTGAGTACATCTGAGACAAGTTCTGCTGGAAAAACGAGCAGCGAAGTTCCCTTCTCAACTAATTTTATATCCTCGTAGTTCACAGGGTAGATGTAATGTTATTTCATCGAGAAAAGTCACCCTTAATTTATGGCTACAGATTATTCTCCAAATAATATCGCAAAAGTTCCAAACGCGACACTAATATTTAATATTTTAGATTTTCTGTTTTTTTCATTATAAGAAAATATGTTATTCGAAATATTTGAAGATTGAACATAATATTTTTAGAAGGTAAAGTACAAAAACGTAATCACAACTATTAATCTTCCGTATCAGATTCTATATGAAATAAAAATTGAGGGAAACTACAGTGAGCCACGAAAGTATTCGAACGCCCTTTAAAACAGAATAACTTTTTTATAATTGTACCAAACGAACTGATAAGACATGATATGCAAAAAAAATTTTCCAAAAATTATAATTTACAATGTTACATGCAAAAATAAAAAAGGCATTTTTTAAAACTCCCTTATTTGGGCCTTTAATAAAAATTTAAAATATATGTTTTGTAGATCTATGTTAATTATACACATGCAGAACATCGAAATCGATTAATAAACAGTTTTAAAAAATGCCTTTTTTACTTTTGCATGTAAATTATAATTTTTGGAAAATCTTTTTTGCATACCATTTCGTAAACCAATGCTTCTGATTGATTAGAAAAAATCAGACCGTTTGGTACAATTATAAAAAAGTTATTCTGTTTTAAAGAGCCTTCGAATATTTTCGTGGCTCACTGTACGTAAAAACGTAAACCACAAAATAATTGTTTTCTAGAAAATGACATTATCACATGGAGAAAATTGTAAGAATGTGTTAGGTCGCATTAAAAATTCATGAAAAATTTATCGAGAAAGAGTACTTAAAGAATGAAAAAAAATGACAAATTCTCTTGAAAAAGTAGAGTACAGAAATAAATGAGTATTTTTAGTTAAAATCACAAAACTGCTTTGCATAATTTTACATAGATTTGAATTTGTAAAGAAACTGGCAGAATGATTGATTATGTTCAAGTATTAATATCTATGCTAACTTAGATGATAACGAAATGAAATCTGTGCGAAAGTGCTCTGTGTACCTACTTGAAAAGCTTCTTCAATGTAAGAATTTACACAATTTCCTTAAAACACTTGAAAATCGCTAAAGAATGAACGCTGTTCCGGAGACTGTTTAAGAATGCAAAGCGCGCTATAAAATCTCTCGACTTTCGATGAAGTAGAGTAAATATTTCACGGGTGTATAAATAAAAAATACAATACTGAAGTCTTATTATTCTTCACACTTTTAACAACGTCGGACAGCAAAAATTTAACTAATTATTTCACGACAATTCGGGCGAAATACCCCACTGCGCGACGGAACTAAATCTTTACAATTATCCGAAAATTGTTTCACTCGAATCTCAAAAACAAAACTTGTCTCGAACGTCACTATCAACTCCATAATTTCCATTCCAAAAAACACTACGAATAATGACAGTGAGAATCAAGGATTCGTTTGGATGATTTTCACTTGAATCGTTGATAATACTTGTATAACAATTTAACCGTGGATAATTTGAAAGTGTCATTGGTACTTACGTTCTCTGCGACATCGTGAATAATAGTATGTATTACGTATTTCAGGAAAACTTTAAAACTTCAAACACTCGTAGAGCCTACTTATAGGCCGAACTGTCACTGGAGTCCTCGACGATGTTCTCCGCACGCGTTTCACTGCCTAACTGACGCGGTGCCAAGAAATTTCAAAAGGGGAAGGATCACCATTGACACCGCCGAAACCGAACGCACGTGCGGCTAAACGCCGGCAACCGGTCCTTTTCCGCGTGCTCGCCGGCTCTTTGTGCCACCGACAAAGTATGCGGCGTAAACAAATGTTTCATCTCGAACCGTTTTCTCGAAACCGTTAAAAACAAATCTCTTGTTTAACGCTAGATCTACGAAACGCTAATAGTGACCATTTTATATTACTTTGTCAAATGTTATTATGTACTAGACTGCGGATCTTTATGCAAAATAAAATTTTTGTACATCAATTGCAAGCTGTAAGAGCTAACTAAAAATTCATTTTCCTCATTAATGATTTTAATGTTCTTCCCTTTTAATCTTTTTCCTGTTTTGAATCACACCCACTCATTTTTGTAATAAATACATAAAATCCGCAATCTAGTTATTACTATATAAAAAATGTTCAGCATGTGTATAACTCGCATAGATTTACAAAAAGCATATTTTCAATCTTCTTTACAAACTCAAGTAAGAAAGTATTATACAGTGTTTTTTTCAAAATCTTTATAACACGCCATTTAATAAACCAATACTTTTAATAGCTACAAAATGTCAGGTAGTATGGTCCCATTTTTAAAAAGCCATACTGTTTTTTAAAGGGCGATCACTGTTTGAGCGACTGTATATTAAAAATGAGACAAAAGTTCGTGTTACGCATTTACACGTTTACACGATTTTACAGAAGAAGTTAGCTAAAAAAATTAGTAACTAGTGAACTAAAGTAGAATATATTACAAAATTGATTGTTGCCTTGTTTGAAACGTGTCTGCCCATATTCATGTTAAAAGATTATTCCCATAATCCTCTCATAAAGGATTATACCAGTGCAAAATATTAATGATGCAACAGCACGAAAAGTTTTACATATTTTCAGATTTAAAACTGGCTATTTTATAATTCTGTATGTAGGTCGAGTGAAATTAATCTGTTGTGAGCATGAGAACAGAACAATTTAGTAATGTCTAAATTAATGATACACATAACTATTTAAAATACGAAAGAATAAATAAAAATATCTAACATTAAAATCAAGTAATCTTGCCTCGTGTGTTTAGCGTTCGATGTGGAACCGCTTAAATAGTTAAATGTTGGAACTGGGTGGAGCGTATATTGTCCAATGGATTGTTAATATAAAGTTTGGTTTGCGAAGTCACCAGTGTCGTCAGAACAAGACTTGTGTCCCACTCTACCTTCCCATTGGACGACGCTATTCGCCACGCTTCCGCCGTGGCCCAATCAAGTGACGCGTTTCAACTCTGTGGTGCATGTGTCCGGTACTGGCGGAGAGAGGGTAACTTTTAGGGGTAGGAAAGCGACTTGTTCGGTCGGTTACGGACAGACCTTGAATCGAGTGGACAATTTGTCGGGTCCGTCCTTACGGAAAGTCAATGCCCTCCATTGTTTCGTGGGGTTTATGATGGTCGAAGACTAGGGCTCTAGTGGCGCACGTGTTTTTCACCTGTGGCCATGTCGCAAAAAGGACTTCAAGGGTCCTAGTCCCGAGGGCATCTGTGTTTAGGCTCAATTATATGACCTGCTGAGTGTTCGCACCCTGATAAACGAGGGAGAACACTTTACACGAAATAACCGTACTGCGACCGGTCAAATGGCCGCCTTCGTATTGTTCATTTTTGGACCCTCGGACAACGACGGTTTTTATAGCTATACAATCGGCAATCCTTAGGACCGTTCACAGTCCAATGAATAATTTTTAAAAATTTACTTTTGATAATATCTCGTGTAGACATATTAGTCTTTCCGATATGGTCAATAAAACAGCTATTCAGTTAGTTTAATTGCCACAAATTGACTACTTAAATGACAATTTTGATGTTCCCGGTCAAAAATGACTCCGGCACAGCACTCGGAGGGTTAATTATTGAAATTATAAAGATGCTTCCACATTAGAAATTATTCAATAAATGTCTTTATTCGAGCACGTATTATTATAGAAATTGTGAAAGATCTAAGTAAGTTGAGTCTTGTAATTTTTATAAAACAATATATGGTTAGTGTTAACTATACATACAACTATCAAAGTGAAACTGATATTTAATACTAAACCTACCGAGCACTAGAAGCGATTAGAATGTTTTAGCTTGTAAAAATGACAAGGCTCTATTTATTTATATTCTGACCAATTTTTACTGCAATATGTGTTTCGATAAAGAATTTCCACGTAAGCAACTTCATAATGTCAATCATTCTAAAATGAAAGATATAAAACCGGTAATTTTACCGACGGGGAAGGATCAGTGTTAACGTTTGTCGTTTCACATTAAAAAATTTCCGTCAAGGTACGCGCACAAACAATTATTTATTTATGATTTCGGAATGATCGCGTTGCCGATGATACCGAATTTTCGACGTAAACGTAATGCACATTCTAGAAACACTTTCAATGTCGTTCGATCGGCGCACGCCATGCATTTTAAGCGGCAACTATCTGCGGAGAAGTCGCACTGAACGAATTTCGATAGGGCAACACGGTTCTTGAATAATAATCGGTGTTAATTACAGACGTGTGTAATAGCCACCAGTCCGTATAATGCTCTTACAACCGTTCTGATGCCGTTATTCTCGCTAATTGTTAGCGAATCCAATCTATTCTTATTGTCCTGTAAAACGAAACGACAAAAACGATTTTATGCTGTTTCGAAATTCATGATAAGTAGGTACAATGAAACCTTGCTTGACAGCTTTCGATATCAATCATGTTGAAAATTGGAATTTCAGTAACAGTAATTATTTTATTGTTTCTGATGCGCGTACAAATGCTAGATACGTAGACATTTAAATCTTTATAGAACAGCTGAAAGAGAAGTGAGTTGATTAAAATTTTTTTCTATATTAGAAAATTATATACAAAGTACAATTATTATTTTATTTAATTGCCTATTTGTAATGTCTTTCAATCTATTAATCATCATGTGAAAGTCAGCTGCAGACTGAGTTTTTTAAAATCGAAAATAAAAAGAATAGTTTGCAAGATATCCACACTATCAATTTAATTTTTAATCAATAAATAAATTGTATAATATAATACAAGTAATGTGTGCAAATATATCCGATACCTATTCCACCTAAAAAAGACAGAGAGTGTGATAGACCCATAAAATAAGCATGCAGCTCGCAAGCACATTTCAATATAACTTTGAATATTCATAAAGATTTTATCATCGTGACGCTGTCGTCAGCGTTTTGAAGCCGTGGCACTATAACATTTTCCAGAGTTTATGGTGCAAACCATCAATATCTTATGAAAACTCTATTTTAACTTTTATGATGAACGGCCTATTTTTATTAATCCTATGACTGCAGATCACCTATCCTGTACACGCCAGTGAGCTTTCGATCGTTAACATTTCAAAGCCACTTGCAACAGAAAATGCAGTATTATTGTAGTCCAGCATAAAGTCAGGACGAAATGTGTCTACGTGTTTCTAGCTTGTAATGTTCACCATTACTTTTTACTGTACGTATGTAAAACGTTGAATTTTATTGGACTCTTGAATTTACGAATTTATTGAAGATATCACTATTCAAAATTCAGTTTAACATGAAACCTGATAAAATGTGACGGTTATTTGTATTTTACTCGTTCATTGGCAGACATTTTATTAAAGAAACAATATATTCATTTAATTTAACTTCCTACACATGTATTTGTATGTATGTATAAACATCTGTCATTTATAAATCATTAGCATTAAAATTGCAATTATCGAGACCGTATCAATACTTTTATAGAAAATTATGAATTCACGTGCATGTACAGGGTGCGGCAGAAATAACTCCCACATTTAGAAAAATCACTGTTTTATTTGGGAAATAAAAAGTTTCTAGTATTACCTCGAACCACTTTTTTCAATCCTCTGAAATGTGAGAATTATTTCTGCCGCAACCTGTATTTAAATTGGAAAAGATTAATATTTAGATCACAATGTTTGCACCCCCCATTTTGATTCAACTCTTTAAATTTCATTTTACTTTAATGCAACTTAATTTAAAGAATACTTTAATTTAAATTGTGATTTTTTTAATAAAACCTCAAAAATTTCATGAAGTTAAGTGAAAGTATGTTTTATTAGAACAGTATTCTCAAACTCTCCAGTCTTTTCAATTTTGTATTCCATCGATCCACTTTTGTGATAAATACATAAAATCTTATATGTAATAATAATTGCTCGAAGAATGTTTCGTTTGGATTGATTGTTATCGGAACAACCTCACCATCTCAATGATAAACATTTTAAAGAGATACAACGAACGGTCCTAGAATATTTATTTTCATTCTGCGAGCGACTCGTCGATACGCGAGCGGTGTGCAATACGTTTGAAGATCCGGGCCGGGCCTCGCGTGAAGTATGACTCCATCTCGCTTGCTTTCATCGACGAGTGAAGTCTCGCTCGCACACCGAACAAGAGACAGAAAATCGTTGATCCGTACATTGTTGCTGGTTCTTATCTCGACCCTCCGCAGTCAAGGAGTTGAAGTTGCAACACAGAGTTTAATCAACCACGAATATACCACTGCTGTAGAAACTAGAAACAAATGTTGCATGCAACTAAAAGCAGTGGAAGATATTGACGCATTTGTTGCAAGCGTTTCGTAACCATTATTAGAGGAATTCCTGTATTTTTTATAACGTTCATCCCTTAACGTATAATTATGTCTTGAATATATGTATCATGTGTTTTTTACGACATTGTACACATTGAATTAAATTATTGATTCTCGTGTAATTGTTAATATTTGAACCACGATAATTTCGTTTAAAGAGTAAGACAACAATATGCCTGGACTCATTGTGAAGCTTGGAGCCTCTTTGCACGAATTTATTATTGTATTAAATTTTTAACGAAATTATCATAGATCAAATATTGACAATTTTTTTACGTTCTAGATGCACTCTGTCTGTTTTGCATGTTTATAGAAGCACAATGTTAACCTTCGCAAGGTAATGTGGGGTCTCGGAGACCTCAGTTTCAGATTTTTGAAAAGAATTTTTGTATGAATAAAATTAAATCTGTTTACATTTTATCTTGTGTTATTCTTTATCTCAAATTGATTAAAAACGAGGGTATTTACGAAATTCATTTGAAACTCATTCTAAGAGACCTCACCTTATTATTTATGTCTTTATTAGACCTTATCTTGCGAAGGTTAAGCATAAAAAATGACAAATTGAATTCGTTTCATTCGTATGTCAAGGGGTTAACATTATTATAAATTGAGTTTTCTGGCATAAAGATTTAAACATTACTTGACCGTAATAAATATTTCATAGTTTTTTAACCCAAATCGAGAAGAATTTAGGCCAGAGAATGAAATATCCGTTACGCAGATCACGTTAACGAAAAATCATATCGCCGGTGGCCGGTGGTGCGTTAATATTGAAAATATCGTACAAAGTGATCTGTTTTTAATTTAAGTTATAAAAGTTTGTCGAGTTAACAAAAGCCTTTTCCTAAAAAGTTAAAGAACTGGGTCACTTTGTCCCGTCTGACAGTTTCAACCCTCAACCCTTAAATTGTTACTTTGATATTTACGTTGGGCTACTATTAAAATGTTATTACATGAATACATTATTTTGTCAGTAAGTATCTATACAGTAACGCGTGCTGGCAAAGTACGTAAAATTTATTTATAAATGTTTAGAACGCGTGAAATAATTCAAAGTAAATTTTCGATTCGGGTCTAACTAACCGGAACAGTGCACAAGGGTTAAAAGGAGCGAAAATAAATCAGTACCATACCAAAGTCAATAAAAAATACCAAAAGCCTGTAGAATACGATTATATGTTTTATGTGCAGCTTATGATAGGCACTGTTGAATCTAATATTGTCTTGGTACTCTAAGGATTCTTCGTTTGTTTTCATAAATTGTGTATGCACATCTTCAACTTCAATTTCGAAAACAGGAAGACGGATCTATTTCAATGAACCATTGTTAATTAGGCGGTAACAAAATTTAACCACTGTCAATACGTACAATTATAAAAAAGTTATATGTACTGTTTTAAAGTGCGTTCAAATACTTTTGTGGTTTCCAGGATTGCAAGGGTGCGGGATGCGCCTCCTCATATCTCCATAATGCAGAAATGGAGTTTTTCAGTAGTCAAAAGCGCTAGATAAAAAGTCAATCAAGGTCGCAATCGCTCTCAAAGTTTAATTTGCATTATTCGGAAACATAAAGCTGTGCACGTAGCTATTTTCATAAACCTGCGACAGCTACATGTTGCCGAATAATGCAAATTACGCCCCGTAAACGTAAAAATAGGATTTTTGAGAGTGATTGCGTCCTACATCAATCTTTTATCTAGCACTTTAGACTTTAGACTATGGAAAAACACCATCTTTGCGCAGAGTTTGAAGAGGCGCAACACGCACCCTTGCAATCCTTGGAACGAGTCTACCCCTCTAACAACCGTGAAGTTCGAGTGGACACGTTTTTAGAGACGTTATTTTATCGCAGTTCGAACGACACTGTTTTCACGCCACATTTGTCTGAAGAGTTTGGGGTGGGGGAATTATTGGTGTCGACCGACGGAGAGGTCAAACAATAAACAGGACACTAGAGGGACCGTTGTAAGCCTATAATTTATGACAATCACATGTTTCGGCTGTCCTACAGATTGGCACTGAGAGTCGATGGGTAACCGTTAGAAAAAACAGTCTGTCCTTTTATCCAGCTAGAGGTAAATACGAATGACCAATTCCGCGTGGCGTTTGAGAGCCTTTATTGTCCTTCACCTCTCTTAAGAAACTTTCTAAAAGAACAGACGATCTTGAACAGTTACCTACCCTACCCGTCCACTCGACTACGTACCAACCAGCAGACGAAACATGTGATTGCCATAAATTCTAGTTTTACAACGGCCCCCTCGTGTCCTTTTTTAATTTTTTTATTACAAGCTCAAGTGAACACGTTTTAAGAAGTGCTTTTGTTATTTTTCCTTGCTAAAAGAGGGCCAGGCCGTTTGGTCCAATTTGAAGAAAGTTATTCTTATTTGGTGGGCGTTCGAATATTAATGTGATTAACAGTATGTACACCCCGGGACAAAAAGATGGCGCATCATCTATTTTTCCTCATTTGATACAAAAACTGAAGAAAATGAATATTTACGTACAATGTACTGAATATCATTTACCATATTTACTTCAATAGAATTTTCGAAATAAAACGTAAATATTGGGTCACACAAGCGGGACAACATGATAGCACAAATAGCAGTTTTACATTTGTCAGTTGTGCAGAAGTTGCTGAAGTGCAAACATTCATTGCGAAACGTAATTGATAAAGTGGGTATCAGCTTCTTTCGTGCTGATTTAATAAAACAACATACTAAAGCGTTAAGAATGGGTCGTGGAAAAAAAACTAAGTGTATGTGAAGCACATACGATATTGAAGTTAAAGGAAGAACAAAATTGAATTACACAAATATCAAAAATTGTATAGATGCCGAAAAGAGTTATAATGAGCTTGTTAAAAAATCCTGAAAATTACGGGAAAAAGAAGAGTTCTGGGCGCCCACAAAGTTTAACTGCCCGTGAAAAACGTGTGAAACGTGAAGAAACTGCCGGTGAAAAAACGTGCATTTCTAATGGTCAATGAACAAAAATTACATTAATTTCAAAGTGTGCTATCTTGTCGTCCCGGAGTGTACACTCGTCATAACACATAAAGATGTCCCATCTTCACGACAAGGATACTCTCCGCGACAGGAATTTGAGCACGAGCATTCACCATTGCCGGACGTCAACAACAATCATGTCCCCTTAACAAGCATCCGAACAATGGATCTGAGATTGCTTTCAATGCCCATCTCCGCCGAGCGGCGCATAAAGATACGAATTTGCATAAGTACCCCGGCCGCCCGGTGATAAATGTCGAGCGTGCCGCATAAATATTCATATTCGTCGATTAAAAACCGTTTCACAACGGAATGGAAAGCAGGAATGAAAGAAGAGGTAGCAAGCGGTCCTTCGCGTGCCGCGTTAGTTTGTTCGCGGTGCAACGACACTGTCCATAAACTAGCCTAGCCAGAAGTGGGACAAGACGCAGTTGCGATGCATAAGGTGTAAGCTGCGGGCCGGACAAGTTACACGTATCGCTTGTTGTACTCGTCCTACTCGTAAAAACCGAGGTGCTCGATCCCGGGAGAAATAGTCCTGTGGCCAGGTGAACTCTACAACCGGACACTGAACCCACGACCTCGCACGAATGCACCTCGAATGCACCTAGAAGACGCGACTCGGAGCCGCGGGTATACGTGTGTGTCTCCTCCGTAAAAACTGGACCCTGAAGAGGCCACGGCGAGCGACCACAGCAATCACGCTCACGGAATCACGGGAACATCGTGAAATTTCAACGACTAACCCACGTCGCGTTTGATCGATACTTCTCGCTGGTCATTCCACCAGATCCTGCTGGATAGTCATTTAATATTCGAAAGAATTTCGATGTCAACCCCACACATACGCACACACACGCGCGCCAGTATCCTTTTTCAGCTCGGATTACTCTTTACGAATGGATGAGGAAAGGGCTGGATCCGGTTTTTGGGATTCAGAGGTGCGCTATCTGCTCTGATGGCTTTCAAAGGCTATTTTTGCATTTTATTATGGTTTTATAGTTCGATTTTATGGGCGAGATGTGACGAAGATTTATCTCTTTTCCTACAATTTGAATTCTCTTCGTATAAGGATGCATGTGATAAAAGGTGGAAATTAGAGAAAAATAATTTCATTGAATTTAACATGTATTACGAAAATACGCCTTTTTCTGCCCTCTTACAAAACTGAGGGAAGAGTAGCCCTCTAACAGAAAATCTTTTGCATTGCAATTTTGCACGCGCACATTTAGTGGTACTTGGAGTACATGTGTGATTTTTTTAAAGTAAAAATAATCAAAATTACATGAGTGAAGATTTTTTGTTATTAATGGACCTATACTATGAAATAAAAATGATACTTACTAATTTTTTCTAATGTAGAGAACATGTAAATCAAATCTGACTTATATTCTCTAAATTTTTTAATTTAAGCGGGGTAATTGTTTTCCAATTTGGCTTCCAGAGCTGTTCATAATCATCCCACAATTTCTCAATCTCTTTTTTCCAACACTTATTCAAATTGTATATGAATATATTTTATTTTGCATTCAGATATTATCGTATAATAGCTACATCTAATCAAAATAAAAGAATAAAATCAAGCTTGCATGCTGGAATTATGTACTATTATAAAAGTGACCAAAAATTGGCATGGATAAATTTTATTATTCCTATAAAATAATGTAAACTTTCAGTCAGAGCTGGGCAAAAATTTAAATAAAAATTTCGAATAAAGTGGGTTTTTTCCAAGCGAGTTTTAAATCCACTTTATTCGAAATTTTTGCCCAACTCTGCTTTCAGTGGCCCTACAAATCCAGTATTAAATACGTAAATACCAAGCTGACAAACTCCCGGAATTGATCGCCGGCGTCGCCAAAAGGAGAACATCGAATCGCTCTTGTCAGAGACTGTCCAGCCGCCTATGGAATCGCGTTTAAAAGTTGGCGGTATTAGCTCACCCGGTGAATCGTTTCGCGACAATAAAAGGGGAAATATCGTCGAAGGTTACTTTACCATGGGACCCGGGTAGTCGCAGGAAATATTCGTTCGCGAACGCAAATCGTTCCTTCTCATTTTCCCAGTCGGTCGGGTTGCGGAGCGCAGTTGGGGACGGGGACTTCCCGGGCGCACCGCGGCGCGGCGGGAAAGGTACGAAAGAATTATTATGCGAAAAGTTCGTGCTGCTCGTTTCTTCCCTGATGGACGATTAAAACTTCCACCGTCGAATTTACAAATTCCTTCGGGGGCCTCGGCGGCGGGGGCATTAGTTCGCCTCGCCTAGGCGAACTTAACCGAGCCCTACCGTCGCCGACCTCGAATTAGAATTTAAATCTGCGGAACGGTTCGCTCGTAATGGCTCGATTTCTTTCGTCACGGAAACGCAGATGGCTAACCGCCCCCGGGACACTTGACAACCCTCCAGCTCCTTCCCACCATCGTGATGCATAAGGTGCGAGGAGAACGAGATTTCGCGGGTTTCGACTGAAAGTCTTCCCCCCTCTCCGACTGAACTGTACAACGTATAAGACAAGAGTTGGGCATTAATAAATTAAAATTTTAAATGGTTGCCATGATGTTATAGATGTAATTAATTCTTCGTTGATTACGAGTTATGTAGTAAAAAATATTCTGTTTTAGAAGGTCTGCATGTTTATAATCGCTAAATAATAATAAATAAGAACTGTCTGGTTAGTCGGATCAAAGGAAAAATAAACCATGTATTAAAACATATCAGAGTTGGGCAAAAAATTAATCAACGATTGACGACTAAATGTTTACTTCAATCGTTAATCGCAATTAACAATTAATCTCCTAGTTTACTCGTTAATTGCGGTTAACGATTAAATACTTATTAATCGTTAATTGCGATTAACGCGATTATTAATCGTCAATCGGATAATTGATTAATGATTAACTGCTGAAATTTCGAAATGAAATACGTAATCAAAACTGTATGAGTACTGAAAAAAATGTAAACTGAGTTTAGGTGTATTGTCATTTGGTCTATAATACAAACTCTGTTTACGTGCTTTTATGTTTGAAGTTATTATTCCTGGAAAGCTACGACCATCGTAGCATTTAACATTAAAAAAAGTTACTGCAATGTACTATATGTTGTATTAAATCTCATAAGAGATTTCCTAAAAAAAAAACTATTGAAAATAAACATGTTTTTGTTGAAATATATTATTATTTCTGTCAATTCTCCATCCGTTCTCTGCTCCCTCTCGCTGTCTCTCTCTCTCTCCTTATTACAATGTATGGATAGACCGTGTGGCGGCGATTAACTTTAACAATTGATGAAATCAGTCTCCGATTTTTCGATGATTTCTTTTTTTAATCAACGATTGACGATTAAATCAATCGATTGAATCAATCGCCGATTTTTCGACGATTTCTTCGTTTAATCAACGATTGACGATTAACTTCATCAATCGATTGAATCAATCGCCGCTTTTTCGACGATTTCTTTTTTTAATCGTACACATTAATCAATCAATCATGATTAAAATTTTAATTGATTAATGCCCAACTCTGAAACATATCATACTGTTAATTTTATTAATTTGTTTCAGCTTCGTAATCAACATATTAACATATATTATTAATCAGAGTTGGGCATTTTTTAATCAATTAAAATTTTAATCAAGATGGATTGATTGATGTGTATGATTAAAAAAGGTAATCATTGAAAAATCGACGATTGATTCAATCGATTGATGAAGTTAATCGTCAATCGTTGATTAAGAACATCGAAAAATCGGAGACTAATTGAATCAATTGTTGAAGTTAATCGTCAAACGGTCTATCTATAAATTGTAATAAGGAGGGAGAGAGAGACAGAGAGCGGAGATGGAGAATTGACAGAAATATATCTCAACAATAACTCAGTTTACATTTTTTTTAGTATGCATACAGTTTTGATTACATATTTCATTTCGAAATTTCCGATTGACGATTACAATTGAAAATAATGTAATCGTTAACCGCAATTAACGACTAAAGTAGGAGTTTAATTGTTAATTGCGATTAACAATTGCAGTAGTAATTTATTCGTCAATCATTGATTAAATTTTTGCCCAACTCTGGTATAAGAAAATAAATGAAAAGTGTATTCTGGTAAGATTTTTCTTTTTCATTGCTATTATTATGGTGCGTTCAGATCGAACGAATGAATAATCGTTTATTCCGCGTTCCAACAAATTCGTGCTCGATTAAATTTCGAACGCGAGCGAATGCTTAACACTAAACTTACCAACACCTGCCAAAAATACGCATCAGCCAATTTGTTAAATAAATTCCTACAGAAGAAGTGAATTTACTCTTGAATTCACACTGTCTTGGTCGTTTTAATTTTGAAAAATCTATGGTACATGGCTAAACACTTTTTAATGGAACCTTTAATAGCAACAGCAATTTCCATTGTGAACTAACAAGTCCCCCTCGATAACGTCATCTAATAGTTTTATTTAAGATTGCAATGTAAAAAAAATTTCTATGCTTTCTTTTACTACAGCACAATTATTGAAAATCTGGTAGGTAAAGTGTTAATATTTTAATGCATTAGAATCTAATAAATTGGCCGATATGTACCAATACTGCAATAAAAATTACCGTTATACATATAATAATACGACCGCGTATATAATAATTAAATAAATTCCCACAAAAGCCCTTGTACCGTTTCAGTGTGTGTGGTTTTAATTTTAATACATATTTTAATATTAAGAACAAAGAAGGAGGCACCAGCAATTTATACTAATCGCAGTTCCTTTGTTTCCGCTTATGGTCACATAAACGTATTATACATACGATGGTCGATGTAATTTCCATGCAACACTCTTTTGTACTGCATATTTAAACGCGTGCGAACTTTACGAGTGTTAAGCACTTTAAATAGAGAAAATACCGGATGATAAAGCTGTCCGTATGAACACAGAAATATTTAAACGGATTACAGTTCGGTCGGTCTTTACGAAGGTAATTGGTTTATCGAGAAGATTAATAGAAACGATGAATAGAAACGAACTGTCAGTGACATTATGATGGTCAGTTTTAATTTACTCACCGGGAATGCTGATAGAAACGCGGATGCAGATTACAGCCGGCACTCCGATAAAATGAAAATTATCTTCTGTAACCGACGCTCTTGTGTGGCGGGTAACTTTTAGAACGGCAATGAACGCTGCACGTATTTGCAGACCACGGAATAAATTAAATATTCAAACGCTATCGGATTTATAAGTTGAAGTGGATCTTTTTTTCACGCCGACCAAAATGCAATTGGATCGATTTTTATTCAGGGTAATTGTACGAAGATGGAAATACCTCAATGTTAAATTAGCTCCGTTATACATTATAGAACAGATATAGAACATTAAATTTTGTCAAGAACAATTGTTTTTGTTCTTTTTGACAAACACAAGCGGCTGAAAGAGTCGTGGGGGATTTTTTTTAAAATGTCCCCACATTATAGAATCCGATAGAGAGGTACAAATGAAAAAAATTCATGAAATGAAAATTTTTCTGTTATAAGAACAAATAGTCCATGAACATTATAGAAGTTCTCAATTACGGCAGAAAATATTGGACAATATTACTGATCTTCTACGGGCTCCTTTACAAATGTCCACCAATCCGGAGGTGTAGATTCACCACCCCTAGGACGGATGATCGTTACCTTTTATACACCCTGTACATACGCGATTGCTTATCGCAACACTCGCATAATTAACCTTCTCCAATCTGGTAAAACTGTAAATGCGTTCGCTTTACCCAATACCATACCGGAAAAATGACTCGTTATGTCTGAACCAAAAACCATGTCACCCATATATGTCTGACGTAACAGACAGATGGTTCAGCCTCCGTTATGCTCATTGCCACACCGTTACCCATGCAATCCATCTAGAACGATCATTGCTACGTACCGTCATTCCAATGGACATTCTTCGGCCCATGTTCTTCGGCTAACATCTGGCATGTGCGACCTGGCACAACTGAAAAAAAACTGACTTGAACCGGGTCAGGAAAGAATGAACTACCGTTCGGAAAGTGGCGTATCAAAACTATATAGTGTGGTTGCGTATAGTAATTGGCAGGCTAGTGCTATCGTTGAATTGCTTCGGACGTGAGGTTGTCTTTATATCGCGGTATGATCGAGACGGTGGTGATTTAATGTGAAAATAAGTGCATCCGCCAGTAGCATTTACACTTTTAAGACTTTTTAGAACTGTATTTTTGTTAACTGACCATACAATTCTTATGCTCGTATTCGTTAATTAACATAATTATATAGATTATTTGTAATTGATTGACGTGTTTGTATAAATTGTTGGTATTAGTTCAATTCAGATATTTGAATAAACTTCTAAGTAAGTAATGTTGTCTGAATACTGAATACATACACAGTTTTGAAACTTACAATAATGCATAAAGGTACTCGTAAAATGTTGATTTTAAAATGCTTGTACAACTTTTAAGAAACCTTATTAATTTAATCGTTTTTGAAGGTGATGGGATATCCGGATAATCGATATCGTGAAATATCTGTGACACTTTAAACAATAATATAATGCATCACAGAAGGAAAAGTGTACTGAAAATATTCTATTTGGAACTCAAAAAATATTCCACGTTAAATGGAAATCATTTCGACACAACTTTCATTAGTCCATTAAGAATTACTTATTTACTCTTCATTTAAAAAAAATTTGTTTCAAAAATATTAGATAGAATCGGCAGGGTTCACAAAAGAAAATTAGTAATTTTTCCGATTGAAAATCATATTCATACAAAATTATAAAAATATTGACATATTCGCGCGCGGCATTGCTAAACATTTCGAAAGTAACGTAGATGCATTAAATACCCATATGAGAAAAGTCATTTTTCACCAAATGAACTGTTAGATCGGCCACTTTTCTCTTATTTTTATTTGCTGGGAATTAACAATATTTACATAAGGTGCAAATAAAAATACTAAAAAGTACCTTGAAGTAACAAAAAAAAATAAAGTGGGAACATGTGTAATTCGTCGCTTGATAACAGTATTGGAAGAGGAGTAAGTATGGGAGTTTATTCGACTCATATTCTAAATTCAGTCTTGTCGCACATTAATAATATCACAGGTGAAAAAAACATAAGAAAAAACTCGAGTGTTAGATCGGCCACCGGGGCCACTGTGTGACGCACCCTGAATCAAACATTTTCCGAATGATCAGTACAAGAACAAACGCTCCAAAGCTAATCGATCAATTCATAAAACATCGCGTCCACCTGCCGAAACTTTCCCATTCTTCCGGGCGCCGTGCGAGTGCACGCGTACCCGCGGTACCCAAACAATCGGTAACAGTAATCGTAGAAGTCAGCGGAGTTCACTCAACGCGTACGCGTTCGAATTCCTCCCGCGACGCGCGACGTCGCGTCGCGTCGGCGGGTCGCATGCGCGTTGCTTCTCCGCGGCGGAGGCGCTTGAGAGGGTACGCGCGAGCTACCCGCCGAGGGATGGGTAGTGGTAGAAAAGAGGGGGGCTGGAGGGATACGTCGTTTCAGGGGAAAAGATAGCGTAGTCGCTCGCGAACGATACGCGAAGAGGGGGGTTAGACGCGAGAGAGGGTGCGTGGTCCGCGTGTCGTTGACAGCAGCGGCGAGGCAGCGGATCGAGTCAGCGCTCGACAGTCGAAGCCGGTCTCTCGGCGCGCGAGTATCGAGGGTGTCGTGGAGTCTCGGCGTGCGGTTCCGCGTGATCGTTTTTGACACGTCTGTCAAAAAGATTTGGTTGTCGCGTGTACTACGTACCACGGGTGTTATTTTTTTTCGACCACGTGCGTTTTGTGTGCTGTTTTGTCGGAACAAGAGGAGGTTCCTGCGACCCGCTTTTTTTTTTGGTGGTTCGCTCGATTGTGTACTCGGTTTGCCGGCGACGACGACGACGACGACGCTGATTTCTGACTTCGCGTGTGTCCAGTGTGCAGAAGTGTGTGAATGGCACGGCGAAAGCGGTGCCGGCAAGATTACGCGAGGACGTTCCCCCTGGCCGATTAACTGTTCGGTAAGTGGATTCTGCTCGCCGACGACCAGTCGTACTGCGTCGCCGCTCGTGCCGCGTCGTGACATTTAACTTGAAACCGAGGGATCGAAGCGGACGGGTCAACCCTCCGCGCGCGGACCGCTCCGAAATTGCGGGTCACCCGCGCGGACTTTATGCTGATTCACGTTTTTAGACCCGCTGTGCGCTAAGAACTTTCTTTACCCTTGTTTTTAGACATTTTTTGGGGAGATGGATGATTGAATTTTGCACTCGGGTGCGGGTACAATACAACAATTTTTGGAATTTCTTGAATTCTAGTTGATCTTTAATGATTGGAGATATTTATATTTGCGTTCTGGGAACACTTTTGTGTGGTATATAAAGTAGAATTAAAAGTGACGTCATTCGGAGCATGCAGAGATTATTCCTCCGTGGTGGCACACTAGTATATTTTTATCGAGGCGCGGGAATTACCAGAAAATTTATAAACGAGACAACCTCATTGACATTCGTTTATGCTCGACATTTGCAAAAAATAAGAGTGGCACTATCTACATTTCTATGTCACATATTAACGATTTCCATGAAATTGATTAGGGGTTAAAGTAGATTCAACAATTTGTACTGAATTTGTTATACTGATCTGTATGATATTAGAAAATTCATTTAACATCAAGATCATGTGTTTATCTTTTTAGAGCTTTCTGATGCTACTCCGAAAATTTTAGACCATTAATTAAACGATTTCGAAGCTAGAGGCTCTATTAACATTCTTTAATATTACATTAGTAAATCGAAAAATTAAATTAGCATTTGTTTGGTTTTTTGGAGCTTCCCAACATTGCTCCAAAAATGTGAGATCAATCAAACAGTTTTAGGACTAGAGATTGTTACGTTAATTACTATTACTTGTCTCAGAAAATTATAACGTTGTATGAAATTATTACTGCATATTTAATTATAACGAATTTCATGTGTACGTATCTGTTCCAGTTATACTCGACTCAAAACAGAAATTATAGAATTCATTTGAGATTATTCACGAGTTTCCAATCTATCATGAATTTTCAACTAAAATCAGTGCCAAAGGTTATCGCATTGACTGCCATTATTTGTCACAGAGCACTGTACTGTATCATCATTGTCATATTTAATTCTGCATTATTATCATCGTTCAAAATTTATTTTGAGTGTGTCAAATTTACGACAGCAATTAATAGATCAAGTGCAAAATAAAAAAACATTTGATAATTGTTATCAAAATAAATGAATATCTCCGTAGCTCCCGTCTTGCATCTGATTTTTATTTTGCATAAAAATCGACAGTAATTATTCCGAAAAAATTGCAACATTGTAACTCGGTTCCACGTAATAAATTACTTGGGTCGCGTGAGATTTTTGCAATTAATGGCAGCGAACGTGCTAATCGAGTCTCTACACAGTGCGAACGAAGTATGTATCGGGTTTGTTTACATTTGTCGTCTGCCAACGGGCGAGAATAGCAGACATATTTGAGCGCGGCCAATGGGGACGGCAATCCGTTTCCAAGGTTACGGACTAATTGTTTGAATTAAAGTTTCCCGAAATTGATCAGCGACCTCGTCGTTCCAGCTGTACAGTTGGATTCCGGAGTTACCATCAAAATCAGAAGGTGCTGGATCGAATGATTTTTAACCGTGTGTCGTAAGCCATCCGCCATCGAATAACCTAGTTACCACTCGAATAACGAGGCACGCTATGCGCGACCTACATGAACAAATTTACGCTAGATTAAAAATCTTGGGGATAATGATAGGATAGAGCGCTCACCGACAGAGTTTATACGTATAACCACGTCTTGCAATGTTTCTTTTCTTTACACTATAATCAGCAAGCGGAATACAACAATGCTTGAAATTTTCTTTTACGACTACCACACTCGCAACCGAGCTTTTTTCAGCGAACAGTTTAACACGTTGTCAGCTGTGCCATTTATTTCTCCAGAAAATGAATTTTTGTAAATCTTAAGTGAATCTACACAGTGTTGCGAAGTTACGAAAATAATTGCTATAGTAAATCTAGGGGTTTTTCTACTTTTATATTATTAAATAGTTTGTTCTGATTTTCTATGACTTTTACGGGTAGTAGTGTGGTAGTCGACATCTTAAAAATTAATTTTTGCGTCTATTTATTCACTGTGCTTTCGGTTAGGATTTACAAAATGCAAGGAGGTTGCTAGGGAATTAACAATAATTATTGCTGTTCGATATTGTGGTTCAAGAATTGATTTAAATCCTTCAGTTATTTACCTATTGGGTTTAACTATTGATTTCATATATCTTCACTTATCAATTTTAATTTTATTAGAATTTTTCGACGTTTTATTTTACAATTAGTGAGACTATAGCTTTCGTGGAGGAATAATTGAATAAATTTCGTTATTCAGGAAGATCAAAATTGCATTAAGTCTAAAATTCAATCTTGTCATTTTATTAAAGCGATCCAATTATTTTCAAGACTCGGTAGCTTTAATGTTAAATATTAGGTCAATTCATAAATAATATCTGTTTTGTCATATCAATTTGATTCGTTAATAAAAGTAAGCCACTATTATATCTTAATTAATTTAGTCTCCATTATTTGCAATGGCTTGCTGCTATTAATCACATAATTCGAATACGATAAGCCATTAGGATGGTAAATGCATCACTACGATTTGTTCCCAGAAACGAAAATAAATTTTAACTCGATCCAATAAATTAGATTGATTTTATAGAGTTTTTGAAATTGCTGGGTCAGCAATTAAATGGTTAATGAATTCATTTATTTGGGCGAATATTATTAAATTATGTGAACAAATCGTTATAATGCGTTTGCCATTCTAATGAATCGTCATACTCTAGCTATCTGATAAACAGCAACGAATCGTTGCAAATAACTGCGAATATACATACAATTTAGACGTAATTGTTTACTGCAGTGATTAATGAAATTAATCTACTGAAATGGAAATTATTTATGACTTTAGCTAACGTAATAAACACAGCAAGTAGCCTACAATAATTTTTATAAGAACGTAATTAAATTCACATTCAGCATTCGTTATTATTGTTGGACAAAAAACATTCGTTGTAGCTAGATTTTTCTTCAAAAATTGCTTGGTAATATAAACATTTTAATAATTGGATTACACTGTACCATGACGTCAAATAAAATCACGAATATAATTGGACACTCTTTATTTAACAATGGAACATTTTACCTTTTAAATTTTACAGGAACATGTGGATCCATAAAACGAAACAGTTTTATTTGCTATTGAATTTTTTAATTGGAACATTCACGAGATTTAAAAATGTGCCAATCGTCGTGTTTACAAAAGATTATTTATCCAGGGCTGTATCAATTTTCGCACTTTTAACGTTCAACCTGAGAATCCACATGACAATTATAAACAGATTGTTGGTTTTATGCATTTATAACAAAGATGAATAGGTGAAAAGGTGATAAAACAGTGAAAAAATGAAACACTGCAAGATAATAATTGTCCACATCAATTGTACGAAATAGAAGTCATACGAAAATGCATTTCCTCTTTTAACACTAAACCTGTCGAGCCTTAAAAGTAACTTGTTACATGTTCCCTTATAAAAATGACAAGATTGATTTCATGTAGACTTTGTGCAGCTCCTATCGTATTTAATATGTGCTCCACTAAAGATATCTATACACAATCATTTCTTATTATATCAATAATCGTAAAATAAAAAATCTGAAACCGGTCATTTTGACCGATGATGGTAGGTGTAGTGTTAATAATTTTAATATGTCGAAAATCGTGCAATAAAATCATACAATTTTTTCTATTGTCTACAATTTTGTATTCGACCAATCCATGTTTGTTATCAATTTATCCGTAGTCTAGTTATCCCGACTTATTAAAATAATTAGAGCGAAAATATTGATTTAGTTCCAGCACCTTGAAATTAACACAAACAGTTTGTTGTTTTGCATACAAAGTCTAGTTACAACTAGTTCAAGCTTCTTAAAGCGTCCGATTCGGTGCATAGCACTTGCAACTAGTTGCGTTGGCGACTTCCCTCCGCCTTTTGTCACTATGTATCAAGTTACAAATGGTAGCAAGCGTAATGTTTTCGAGCAGCATGCTTTGGGTATTTACACGCCCGTTACAAGCGACAGTTCTAGATTTTCGATGTTGGACACAGCTCCCAGGTTTATGCTGCCTAGAATTGCCGACCGCGGAAGAGTTAAAGCGGCTGTATCTTAAAGGGACACGGTTCCAGAGAATTCAAATTTATTTCAAACCTTTCTCCCGGGACATCCAGGTGTAGGTCGCATCCACCGTTTCCACGAACGAAATTTTAAAACCGTGTTTTCGAGCACGTATTCGGAGAATGTATCTCGCTAATCGGATTTTACCGATCGAAGCCCGCCATTGCGCTTCGGCGGCGAAAAATTCGAGCCTGTTATCGCGAATACATAAAACACGCGACTGACCTCGTCTAGATTTTGATTTCTGATCGCGTGAGTGCAAATCGTGATGCGCCTAATTAACCATCGAAAAACTGAGCCAGTTTGCATTTTTATTCAAGCATTTCGAGCTTTATTTAAACTTTATTCAGATTACAGACGTGTCTATATAGTTGTAAATTAGCTCGATATTTAAATTAATTTATATAAATGAAATTCTCGAACAATGAATAAGATCCGTTGCGAATTGGAATATTTGGTTTTGTAGCTAATGTTTTATAATTAAATATACAGACGTGTCTATATAGTTGTAAATTAGCTCGATATTTAAATTAATTTATATAAATGAAATTCTCGAACAATGAATAAGATCCGTTGCGAATTGGAATATTTGGTTTTGTAGCTAATGTTTTATAATTAAATATACAGACGTGTCTGTATAGTTGTAAATTAGCTCGATATTTAAATTAATTTATGTAAATGAAATTCTCGAACAATGAATGAGATCCGTTGCGAATTGGAATATTTGGTTTTGTAGCTAATGCTTTATAATTAAATATACTAATAGTTAGTACTAATAGTAGCAGTAATAATAGTACTAGTTAACACTAGCAGTAATAATAGTACTAGTTAACACTAGCAGATTTATGTTTCTCTCGTGGAATTATATTTTGACTGTTACATAAATTGCAGATAATTACCTATGAATATACAGTCGGTGTCCAAAGTATTCATACATATTTTAAAAACGAATAACTTTTTCAAAAGTGGACCCAATACTTTGTACATGTATAGAACTAACTTAGATTTACAATATACATGTTTCAAATTTTCATTACAAACACAGACAAAACATTTAAAAATCATGACCTTTTCTTTTCCTCCGCAATTGCCACCAATAACAATTAGAAAAGAAATTATTTACACATTAGCTAGTAAACTAATCCATCTAACGCCTGAAAATAACTCAAGCTATTGGGTCCACTCTTGAAAAAGTGATTCGTTTTTAAAATGTGTACGAATACTTTGTACACCGACTGTATGTTATCTTGGCAAAGATAGGCGTATCTCATGCTACAGCTGATCAAAGTCTTTCAGCTCTCGGAAAGTATAATTATAATATTTACCAATAACATCAATTTTTAGTATGACTTTCTTTATTTTCGCGGATCACTGGATCATGTAACGAAAGTATCGGAGCAGATCATTTTTCATTCGACAGCAATATACTCGATCGAATCGCAAGATAAAGGGTTAACGGAGTACCGGGAACGAATGCACAAAAGATCGCAATGCGTTCGCAGCTACACATAGATCGCAGGGTATCTGGTATCTGCAATGCATCGATAGACCTTTGGAGGCAACAATGCATGGAGGGCACTCGGGGGCGTTCATATGCAATCGGACTCTTTCGAATTCGATGCGTAACGCAAGACGCTGCTGGTTCGGTTTCTCGATGTCGCGAAAAATCGAAGCAACAATCTTCGCTTTGATCTCGGACCCCGGGACGTGCAAGTGCGTGCTCGTGCCCGATCGTTAGGAAGATAACACCTGGAATTCCAATAGCATGCTGTACGAATGCGCCCCGGTATCTGGTGACAAACGGTGCATTGTCCGAATGCAAGCCAAGACCTCGTGATTACACGCTCTCCCGTTTCCTACCTATAACGAGCTTTCGTTAGGACATGTTTCGAGCTTCACTATTCTACCTCCGGAATATTGACAATAAATTTTAACTGTCCGACTCAGAGTTACCCTCTCTTTGCCAGTACCGGAGTAGTCACGTGACATTGTGACGCAGAAGGAGAACGCAGAGTGGGGACACAAGTCTTACCTGGCGACTCTGATCGTGATACATAACTGGATTGCGGATTTGATGCATTTATAACAAAAATGGGCGCGTATGTTTTAAAGCAGTGGACATGTTAAAAATATTTAAGGACCTCAATGTATTAGTTTCAACTTAATAGGATAATTAAAAGAAGGATACAATTTTTATTTGGCTCCTGTGTCCTGCAATCGATACGAACATTTTTTATTTTGCATAAAGATCCGCAGTCTATTTATGACAAAATAGAGTAGGCGGAATTTAAAATTCCAGATCAACCAAAATTATTTTCAATTCCTTGAAACGACTAAAAGCAAATACATTTTTATTTGTATCCTGCTCCCCTGCAATTCGTGATGACAATTTTCATTTTACTTTTATTAAATTCATTAATTTCATTTTTATTAAAGCATGGGACAGTTCGTCATTTATTGAAGCAATTAATAAATCGATTCCATAAAATATCATTTTAATTTGTAATACAGTTGACAATTTCCAATTTACACAGAAATCTGTTGTGGTAAATAAAACGTGGGACAGTTGGTCACTTATTGAAGCAATTAATAAATCGATTTCATAAAATATCATTTTAATTTGTAATACACTCGATGATTAGCAAGAGAACTTCTGCAGTAAAGTACTAAAATAAACCCACAATGCAATGATTGCATTGAAACAAATTGCAGTCGTGCCTCGTTTGTTCGCTTTATGGACCACATGTTACATTCCCGTTCGCACAGAATGCACTTTCTCCGATAACGTTGAATTCATTCGCTCCGGAAAAACTGGCGACAACGTCGTCGTTCCGTAGACACGAGAACGGCCTAACGCGTATAAGAATTTCATTTGATTCGCTAATCGCGTTCAATTACAAAGGAGACATTTGTGCCACCAATCGTATGATTGCCCACGCAATTACTCGCACGTGATAGCTCCACGTGCATAGCTGCACGACTGTGTACACAGTGTTATCAACATTACGGCTTCTTCAATTTTGACCCTCGCGATTACTTGAGCTTTGCCTGTTAGCCGAGCTTTGCAGGCGGCATCAGAGTCGCCAGATGAGGGGAGAGAGCACGAATTAAGGGGAAAGAGTTACCCTCTCTCTGTGGAGGCGTGGGGAGTAGCGTCGTGGAAGGTATTGTGGGGACACAAGTCTTAATACTTTGCACTCCGAATTGTTTTTCAATTTTCCTGCTAATAACCCTACTATGCACATATTTTAAGTGTTTCATTTGAAATTTACTTCAAAAGACAGTTCCCTGACTGCTATTTATTTTAAACACTTTTGTTCACTAATTATATTAAATATTGCTCGAGCTTTGTTGTAATTTGTTGAAATATACTTTGAGAAACAAAATGAATCCATTAGCAAAACGACTGAAAATCTCTAAATTGTTGCGAAAAGTTCGCAGTGTCCAGCCTGCAGATTTGAATTTAAAATGGTCCTCTCTGCCATGCAAAACATCGCGAAACAAACAATACGACACGGCCCGCTAAATACGCTGAAGTTACGTCGAAAAACGGATCCAAGCTTTCGAGTCCTGATATTGTAAATACCAGAGTTTTTCCAGCTTGAGACTTTAGTCAACACTCTAGCTTCCCCCACGCTTCCCTCACGGGTCGGTCACGTGACTAGTGGTGGGCATACAATACTTTGTCTTGCACGTTTTCGAACAAATCAATCACCACAGAGTTTCGAATCAATTCGATATTTATTCGAAATCTGAAACTCTTAAAAGTCTTGAAGCCTTGAAGCCATGAAGCCATGAAAATTTTAAAAGTCTTGATAACCTTAATAAATGTTATACTGTTTATAATATTGATACGTTCATACTGTTATTCATCCCAATGCTGACATAACGTAATCACTTCAAAAGTTTCAATTCTTACAAACCGTTCCAAAGTTCTAAGGCTTTAAGATTTTCAAGACAATGAACACTTTCAGGACGTCCAAGAGTTTCAAAAGTTCCATTCTTCGAATTATATTGCAAGTGATTCGAATTTTTTGTTGTAAATATTGAATCGAAGCGATTCGAAGTACAGTAATCGCTCCTTCGTTGTCCTGAATCGTGGGCACGATCGTTGTCCAGTGCCTACCCACTCCACTACCTGTCAACGAGAGGATTAGGCCTGCGTGGATCTGGTCGCCAGATGTGTCTCAGGACTGTCTAGACCGCGTAGAACGGAGAACAATAGGAAAGGAATATGGCAAGGAAATAAGGAGTTTTTTAAAGCCAGGCAGTTGACTGCGAATGTTTTTTTTGTCATTTAATTAGCCGTTTCACTAAAAACGCAGTCATAAATCAAAAATAGTGTCCGGGCACGGTCGTTGTCCGCTCAAACCCCCGGCCTTTGGACAACGAAGGAGCTTTTACTGTAATTCAGATCCCATCACTACACGTGACGAAGTCGGTACTGGCATTTCCCCTAAATTCGAGTCAATTCCCTGATCTGGCGAGAAAGATAGTAGATCTCCGCTGGGTTCGGAGGAAGAGGATGGATGAAACGCTGGAACAAAATTGCTGGGTCTGTTGCGTCACAGAAAACGAACAATTTGTCTACGAATTGACTATGAGTCCCTTGGTCTTGTTCTTCTTTTTCAAAGTCTTGCCCTCTCCTTACACTCTTCCCTTCTACGACGCTATTCCCCACGACCCGGTCACGTGACGCGCTTCGTCTCTATCGTGCAAGGTGTCACAATGTCACGTAACTAATCCGGCACTGGCAGAGAGAGAGGGGGTAACATTTTCCCCTAGATTCAAGTAAATTCCCATCATCTGGCACCTGTGTATCATACAGTTTTGTAGGAAACACGGATACACGTATACGCAGCAGCGGATACGCCGATGTAACGCGTCGGGGGAGAGATTTATGGTTGTCTAGCTACGGTCTGACAGATAAGAAACAACTGCCGCAATAATGCACGTAACGTCTGCTCGTCATTAATGCGGCAAGAACGCCGGCAGCATTCCAAGCGACTGCGGTCAACTTCTATCTATTCTTTCTTGTTCCACTGGTGTTACGAGGATAGTAGGCGCTTATGCGAGTGTTCGTAGGTCATGAACGTGAGCCCGAGGTGCCGGGAGGTGGAGTTCAGGCACGTGGCTTCTCCAAATTGCCTCCGGATCTCGTTCACGCCGTTCTTATCTTCTCACCGGCGATCTAAATATATCGACGATAATTGAGATACCTGTCGGCCACGTTTCATCACGGAAGACAATAATTGCTCGAAAAATATTTAGAGGAAAAATCGGTAATAGAGGCGTTCTTTTTGACACGTTCATTGCATCACTATTCCTTATAACTTGTATAGTAATTTCTTGTTTGATTGAAATGTTATCAATGATTCCTGCACTAAAGTATAGAATAATCTGTTTTTAAAAAAAGATTACGTTATGTTAGAAATAGATAAAAAACATATTCAATCGTATTTAAAGATTTTTCTTTTATTATGTTCTACATATTTGCAGGCACTCAATATTATTTATTCATTTATATTTGGTGAATTTACTTTTCTATATTAGAAAATAATTATAATAACATAAGTGAATAAAAATACTAAATTGACGATCATAAATTGCTCTCGTGTCTCAAAATTGATAAAGAATAAAACATACCTCTGCCTAATTACAAGAAATAGGAATTTGAATAAAAATTCATTTCTCTCATTAATAATTCGATTACTTTTCAATTAAATAATTTGATTACTTTAAAGTAAATTTACTTTCAGAAAATTCCGAAAATATAAAACGGTTTCAGCTTACTTTTAATTTACCCTCTATACAAAACTATTGATTCGAAATTCCCTTTTAAAATCACTGTAAAAGTAATTTTTGTTTGTATTATAACTTCCAACGCTTTTGTACGGACTGCATTCTGTTCACCGCCGAGCATGTTCAATACCGTTATTGAAATATTTGAAATTAGTGTCTCGATTTGTTTCCACAGGGACGTGTTTTCATACGCGGAACGGTTTAATTGCTGATTGTTTAAATTTTCGTTACGTATACAATCCGAGCCTGCACTGACATATATTCCACCGAACAATTCGGCGATTCATCAGCAATTTGAAGCGCCGAAAAAATGTTGGAACAGAAATAGCCGGCGTTTGTGCAAGGCATTTGCAGTACGATTAACAAATGAAAAAGATATTCCAGCAAAATTTGGATCACAATGAAAAATGTGATCGAAATATCCCCGCTGGCTGATAGCCTGTGTATATAGATTCGTGTCTCTTTCGATGTGTTTAAATGGGACCATCGGATCGTTTAATTCAAGTGGATTCGTCGGCGTGCGTCGACTAAAAGAACCGCAAATGTTGCTAAAAGCTCGCTGCATTGAGCAGACGACACATGCATCTGGCTTTACTTATCGAATCGGTTTTTAATTATCGGGTCTCTGTCGATTGTGAAAATCTCGGTACCATTATTTATTAAATCCCAAATAGATTGGAGTCAAGTTGAATTATCTTTCCAATATTTCTACAATAAAAACAAAATCTTAACGATCAATTTCGAAATTGAAACGTTCTGGTATATGGCAGTACAAATCCGCCTTTGTATATTTTTCCAATTTATTTATTTATTACGGTCGCGCTGTTTTAATTTGGATTGGTTCGATGTAAATTATAAAACGTGCTCTTATACAGTGCTGTGAATAATTATAAACTCACAGTTATTTCCTGTATTTTTTTTCGTTATTATTTCCAAGGATCCACTAAGTAAGTTTTACTACATTTATGATGAGGTCGACGAATACGAGTGGACGAATATTTACAATTGTTACATCGTTACGAATAAAAATTAAAATTCTTTGAAGAGAAAATAATTTTCTGTCCGAGGCCAAACTTCGATGCATCCAGGAGCTGCATATTGTATGCACGTCTGCAGTCTCACCATGAATCTTGCGTACGAACGAGCGGTCAAGGTTATCGTAAGCAATATACGAGGCATATTAGCCAGAGCTCAGACTATCATGACTATAATATATTAGTCATAGACACCTGAGGCAGACCTATCGTAAACTATGCATGGATTATGCACACCTGAGATAGGAGTGTCCTGGCCCGTGTATTGATCATTGACACTTGAGCACAGCTCTGACACGTTAATAACATTTCTCACACTAACTCTCTCCCTCAAATGGATTAAATGGATACAAATAGGGAAAAGTTGCTAATAACCTTTGATGTTGAAGCAACATTAAATAAATAATGAAAACAAAAAATAGGGGAAAGTTGCTAAATGTCTTCTGATCGCCCATTATTATTTATTATAACATTTCGCGGTCAATATACTATTTGTATCTCTATGCCAGCGATAAATAATAAGTTATAGAATGCAAACTCACATTGTCACACTGATTTCTTATTATTTTTTTATGCAGTATTAATGATTTCTTTCTTTTTTTAATACCTCTGTTAAATCTCCATATTTTACATTTCTTATGTACTCCTTAATTAAGTTTATTCCTGTATTAATTAGAGCATACTCGCTGAAAAACGCAATTGTTATCACATCAGTTGAAGTCATAAATAATATCCATTTCATTTATCATTCCGATAAACAATTACATTTAAATCGTATGTATATTCGCAATTATTTCCAAGGACTCGTTGCTATTCATCAGATAACGAATAGGCTTCCCAGGCTTGAACGGGAATTCAATTTTTATTTGGCTGCTCTTGTAATCGATGGAAACAATTTTTACTTTGCATAAAGATGCGCAGTCTAACGACGGCAAACAAGACCGTCGAGCTCGGCATCGAACTTCGATTAATTAATTCGGATGCGACGACGCACGAGGACGGAATCGAAAAATGAACGCGATTGGCCGATTCCCCGTCTAATCAAGAAGGGGATGCAGGCTCAAATCGCCGACGGATTCCATTCAACTTCAGAAATGAAGCGCAATGCATCTTTAATTAAATCTCTGGTAGTTCGGCGTTCGGTGCTTGAAATTTATTCCGTGCATTTCAATCTCTGTTGTACCTCTGTCCTGCTCATCCCGTTTTTCCCATCCCCTCTTCTTCTTCTTCAATGGCGGCCGAGTCGCCAGATTAAGACTTGTCTCCCCACTCTGTCTTCTCCCTCTACGTGTCACAATGTCACGAGACTAATCTAATAAGTAGAGAGAGGGTAACCTCTTCCCCTCAATTCGTGTCAATTCCCCTGATCTGGCGACTCTGGCTGCACTTTCCCTTCGTTCATGTTCGCAACCCCGTTTTTAGTACGTCCACGACGTACGTCCGTTTCGTCTTTGGATTTTTTCCAGCTCGTGCCGCAAATTCTAAGCGACGCTGAACATCCCACTGACGCCAGCCGAGATTTCGAAGCGGATTCTCCGTGCACGAGGTGTAACAACCTCGTTTTCTCTTATTTTCGTACACGGTATAGCTCGGCCACCTACGTGTTCACCAGCTCGTAGCAGTTTGTTCTGATGCGGGGCCAAAGAAGCTAGCAGTGTCCGAATGCTCCGTTCTCCCTGTTGATACCGGTGTGATTTGTTGGCGGCGGATGCTATCGTTTTCTGGCTTGGTTTGTCGGGATCCTGTTTGGTCATTCCATAAGTCGTGTTGTTTTTTTTCAGCACGGTTAATAACAGGGTGGATCGTTTAAAGAACACTGAAATGTATCTAATTAACCTATAGGTCAGGAATTCTTTATAGTAAAATACTATATAATTATATTGGGTTGAAAAGAACGTTCGTAGCGTTTTCAAATTAACAATTTACCTACCGGAAGCCTATTAATAGGATTTTCAATAATTGTGCTGTACCAAAAGAAAGGATAGAAATTTTCTTTTACATTGCAATCTTAAATGAAACTATTAGATGACGATATTGTGGGTGACTTGTTAGTTCTCAATGAAAATTGCTGTTGCTATTGAAGGTTCCATTACAAGTTTTTAGCCATGTTCCATAGATTTCTTAAAATTATGCAATAATAACCGGTCGGTAATGTGTTAAGAATCGAAGATAAAATTAAGGTATTTATTCATGTTTATTGAATAACACGAGAAGTTACCTCGAAAATGGCAAAAAGTAATAGAACAGAATGGAAAATATGTTAGTGAATAAATGTATGAATGAATATCTGAATTCTAGCTTTCAATTTTAATTTACAAACGCTACGAACTTTCATTGCAACCCAATGATAAAATTTATTATAATTTCCAAAGTATTTTCAAGCACAGACTTTGAAGCAGGCTGAAGAAATACATTTGTCAAACCAAATGTAGACGATAATACAATCTGCTCAATTAATGAATTGTGTTTCATTTACAATTTTATATTTTAACACAATGAAAACCATGTTAACTCACTCCGTGCTTGATTGGGAGATTGCAAGAGTTAAATGCAGCTCCGGTTTCATTTTTCCTAATTTGAGAGCCCACGTTTTCAGAGTGCACGGAATTGTTATTCATCCAAAAATTACAAGAATACCGTAAATTTTCGTTGATCCCTTTTGATGTTCAAGTATCGAAAACGAGAAAATATCACGCCCGTGTTTCATCATAATTATAATTACGTCAATTATTAAAATTTATATATTCATTGTTCCGTAAACGGTATTTTATCTTTGCACAGGTGCACGTGTACGCGATATACCAGCGTTCCGGTTGAACCGGTTGATCAAGGTTTTAATTTAACGGAGTAAATATTGAAAAAATATTGTTACATAATTGATTCCGACAGCACTGACCCAGAATAAATTGAACCACGAAAAGTCACCAGCTAGTTTAAGCCGTTTTAAACCGATTCAATTTACAGACCTTACGCTCGCCATCATGAATTATTTTACGCACGTGCGCGAACGAGCAATTTATTATTAAAATTATAAAACGAAATTGAAATTGTTTCTCTCTCTTCTCGTCTGTTATTTGTTTGATGTCGCGTCATCTCGCTTGGTATTAGCGATCATTTTGCAATAGGTATTACCATACATATAATATAATACAATGCTATAATACAGTCATTTATTCCCCGCATTATTCCCCTCAATTTGTGCTCCTCCCTTCATCCAAATGTTATCATCAGAAACATTCGAATGAACTAATCAAACTTATCAAACAAATAATGTAGTATATTCTGACTTATACAGGGTGTCCCAAAATTCCTTCAACATCCGGAAATGGGAGATTCCTGAGATCATTTAAAGCGACATTTTCCTTTGCAAAAATGGCGTCCGCGCCTTTGTATAGGAGTTATTTACGAAAAACATGGACCAATCATAGCGCGGCTACAGCGAACGGAGTCCGACTCAGCGAGAAGTCCCGCTTAGCGTGGCGTCGCCGTTGGCCGAGCCAGAATCAATCCGCTGTTGTCGCGCTCTGAATGGTCCGTGTTTTTCATTAATAACTCCTAAACAAAGCCGCGGACAACATTTTTGCAAAGGGAAATGTCGCTTCAAATGATATCAGGAACCTGCCATTTCCGGATGTTGAAGGAATTTTGGGACACCCTGTAGATGTCAATAATAACTAATAACCTAGCAGTCGATGCGACATAAAACTATAAATTAGAAAAAAGAACTTCCCTATTACACCACATATTACAATAAAAATTATACGAAGTCTAAATGCGATTTTGTTACACAGCAATATACAATTTTCTTTCGATACAAGATGATGACTCGGTACATCAGTGGCTTTAATTACTTGAGTACCGCGAGTGTTAAATTCTTCATTCAGCTCGAAGATTAATTACAATTTCCCGCATGACGAGCCATAATAAATCAGAAAATCAGAAAATCCACGGAAAAGAGGAGCCCGCTCGCTTTCGTTGAAACAAGCCGAACGGATTTTCGCAGTCGGCGTAAACAGAGGCGAAAAAAATATTTGCGCTACTATTCAGTGACAACGATATTTATACGAGTCGCGCGGCGAAATGATTTCCGCGAGGCCGGTTGATATATGGAGGCCGATCGACAGAAAAAGAGGCATTGGCGGTGTATAAAGTGCGCCGGGGCTGAACATTTAAATTTTAAATGGCCGTCCGACCGGCATTCCGTTGTGTGTATATATTTGCACGCATACACGTTTGTGTCACCTGGACCGGGGTCGGATAGCTGTAATTCGCTGTTTCCCCGCGCCTCCTGATCGAAAACCGTCCTTTTTATCGCGCGATCGGGTCCAGAATGGGTAGATATTTGCCCGGAGCAGATATTCTGTACAGTCTCCCTGTCCCCCACGGATATATTGCCCATGGATTATTAGAAGTCTGGCCCCGGAATGATTGGTTATACGAGGCTCCATTTACCTCGCTGCCTCTCCGTTTTTCCTCCTGCTACCCCGGTGGTCCTCGATATTCGTCCTGCGTCGGGAAGAATACCCAGGAATACCCGTCCACCCCCGCGCCACTGCGCCGATTCGAGAAGTAATATCGGACACGTGCAATGATTTCGCAAGCGATTTTAAATTTGATTTATCCGCGCCGGTCACGCGTATTGCGGCCGCCATTTACCGGCATTTGCGTCTGTTCAACGGGATGTTTTCCACCCTTTTTGTTTTCGTTTGATATCCGTTTCGTCTATCGGCTTGTTCGAGAGGATAATGCGGAGGGATGGGGATTTTTAACGGCAGAATGCTGGATCCTTGAACCTTTTCGTGTCGAATAACGGAACAGCGTCGTTGAATGCATTTGTTGGAATTTTCGAATATTATTTTTTATTAGAATATTAGATGTCTTATTCTTGTTTATGGACATTTCTTCAGTATCGTGATTAATTTGACATTTTTCAAGTTTAAGTTCCCGTTTGACACTGGAAGGTCTGGGTTAGGTTCAGAAGAAGAGTTAGGGTGTCGTCTTGATGGTACTTTTTTTTAAAAAATGTTGCTGAACTTTTTATAAAATATGGATGGTGGCTTGTTTTAGGTGACTCACCCTGTATATAAATTAGTTATAATTAGACTGCGTATTTTATGTATTTATGACAAAAATCGGTGAACGTAAATAATATACAACAGTACAAACAGTAAAAAAATGTTATCCTCGATTTATTAAAATTGTTGAAAATAGAAAGAAAGTTTTATATGTCTTCTGTGTCTTGCAATCGATGAAGACAATTTTTATTTTGCATAAAGATCCGCAGTCTGGTTATAGTAATAACCGGTATGTTAGTTATAATAATAAAATTACGAATACTCCAAAATAGAATCTTAATTTCTATATTAACCCTCTGCTGACTTTATACATTCAGTCTCGCTATTGATGACACACGTTAAATCGGACTAACTTTTTCCTGTCCAACTAGCTAGATTAGTTTACTAGACGATACGCAATGTAAATTTAGTGGACTCCACAGTCCACAAATCGCATCAACGATTCCACCCTGTAGTGCACCATTCCGCGACAACATACCGAACAAAAGAGCCTTTAATTTCTATCCGAATGTGGGGTCGGAGGGGTGAGGGGAATCGAAAACGATGATTGCACGTAAAACCGAATTAACGTTGTCCCCGTCGGCGGTCTGGTTGCCTTGGAGCGAGCCGCTTAGAAAGGCCGGCGCGTACCTCGCTGCGCGGCCATTGTATTCAAATTAGTTTAATAGGACGCATCGATCAAACGACAAATCCTAATTACGGATATCGCGGGCGGCTATCTCGACGTCCCGCGTCTACCTCGCCTCTCGCAGTTTTCGTGCCGTAGGAAAAATTTCGATCTCGATTATCCGGAATCACTGCACACACCCACACATGCACGCGCGGACACAGAGGCTTGTCCCCTACCATTAATTAATCGTATTGTGATCGGCAGTCTGGCACTGGAGGGTCCCTTTTGCCGCGTTCGACGTCGCTCGCCAGGATAAACGCAGCGCTTTCCTCGACCAGCCTCGTGTTTCTCTCCCGATCGATTTGTTCTTCGGTGTAAATGCGGCTTAACGGAGGTTGCTTACGGTTCTGAGCGAACTCCATCCGGTTGCATAGCGACTCGCAGGCAAACATGTGGTTAGACCGGTTGACTCAGACAGGTCGGTTCGGTTCTCTACACCGGCCCTTTCTCTGTTCCCTCTTCTTCGTGTTTCCCGAGTCCCGTCTCTCCCTGTCTTTCCTTATTCCTGATCCCTCGGCCTTCCTCCTCCTCCTCCTCCCCTTCCTCTTCTTCTTCTTCTTCGTTTTTTCGCGATCTATCCAGCGTATCTCGGTAGCATCCAGCGAATAACGCCGATGAATGTACTGGGTGTCCCGCGATAAGTGCCATTTTATGCACAGGGTGGGTCGTCCGATCTCGGCCTGAGAATAAAAACGGCTGTATTCACCAGACTATCAGACTCTGTCAGATTATCACTTGTTCAGATCGCTACAATATCATTTGGTGGATACACACTTCCAAACAGTCGAAGAAGTCGATAAATTATTTGTATAAAGTGATTGCCATTAATATTCCAATACTCTTGAAAAGATACTTTCTAAAATGTTGGACCATACGACTTGAACTTTCTTGAGAAGTTGGAACAATTTTTTGTTTCTTCGATCGTTTTGTACACAATTTTTATGTTTTATTTACTGGTTCAGTGTTTATTTAAAATGGTACTTGTTCTGGGACACCCGGTGTATTCTTGAGGACTGTAACTGTGCAGTAGCTGCACGCTGTGCATGTAACGAGGTGTACCGTGTTTAAATGCGACGAGATAAATCGCGGTGTTGGCAAGGACTGCTGACTATGTCACTTTGATTGCGAAGTTGCCAATTCTTGTCTCTTCTTTTCTTGAGTTTCTCTTGTCTTTTCGTGTCGATCTAATGTTGTGATACTTAATCCCAAACATAAGATACAATTAAAAGTGACAAGAACGTAAAAAATTTTTAAAACGGTAGCAATAAATTTCTATCTAATTTCGTAGATGGAATTGAGTAGATGGAATTCAAAATTGTTGGAAAATTGAAAATGCCAATAGATGATTTCTCCTCTATTGAAGCCATTAAGAGAAGAAATATAATAACATTCAATTTGCTTTCTATTTCTTGCAATCGATGCAGGACAATTTTTATTTTGCATAAAGATCCGCAGTCTACAGATAAGTTTTATTTTGCATAATGATCGTTGCTGTAGTAACAATAACTGGTACAAGTGTATAGAAAATAGACAAATTCATTTATTCCATTTCTCCAGTATGTAATCTATCATTTTTTAATAAATTGAATTTTCGATGCAAAAAAGAAAGAAAAGTGGACAATACTGTGAAACATTAGTCGTTGTCCAATGTCTCGCGTATTTTTTATTAAACACAACAATAAAACGTTATTTACCTTGAATGCAATGGGTATGTTATGTTCAGTTTAAAGAAATACTTAAAAATAATACCACATCTTGTGAAAGAAATGTTAAATAATAACGTTGGCATTATTTTGCACAATGCACAAAATGTTTTCAACAGAAGGTACAACACACGGAAGTAAGATGCATGCGTGTGTAACAGCAGCAGACGAAAATAGTGAAAAGAAACATAAATTAATTAGTAATTAAATGCGGTAAATGAGAAACACAGCGAAATAAATGTGGCACGCGAGCGGGAGGTACAGCGAGTAAGCGCTTTTATTAAACGTAATTGTGCTACAGTGAAATTTAGCAGTGTAGCTAATTAAATTATATGTATGTCTCTCTGTACAGAAGTCATAGCTTCTACGTTTTACTTCGAACAGCGAGGTCATTGCTGATATTTTGCGTCAATGATTGCAGCAATGGGGTTCTGTTAATTAACAAGAGAAGTATATTAATATCTTATCGCTCTTGCACCATCTAACCCTTGGCGTTGTAATGATTGGAGTGAATCACGGATTAATGAAATTGCTGCCGTGACCCTGCACCTGTTAGGTCCAATTGGCGTGATTACGCACAGAGAAAATTCTACCAGACACAGTTTGTTGAAAATTAATAGGTAAATTCGAAATTCAAAAATCAATGATGTTACCAAGTTTTCTGCTAGTTTTTCAAAAGATTTTTGTAGAGCATATAATATTCATACAATATATGCATCAAGCAATTTTTTCAATAATTTATTCGAGCATTTATGCTTCAATTCGATCCAAAAGCAAATCCTTGCATTTCAATAAATTTTTTCCTGCGAAAATATGCATTATAAATTAATCGAATCTGTTTGTATAGATCGCATACAAATTAGGAAATATGTTATCCATTTTTGAGTGTTAATTATAACGAAAATATGAATGTCCCAATTTCGTGAGCAGGGGTTAATGTCTTCTAGTGATTTCTTGAGTATTTTAAGCTCTCCTTAATTAAATTTTATTTTTGGCATTACAGAAGTCAATGAATGATGAATAAAATTGTATTTTTATATGTTTTAAAATGTTCGTATGACATGATCCTATCATCTTCCATTTTAATGCTAAATTATCATCAGAGAAGTATTATAAATAAAACTAGCAGAGTGCTACTCTCGTGCAATAAAACTAATATAGACTGCATATAAATAACAAGAACGAAGAAACAGTCACAGTGTGCGCAGTATTCGAGCTTGCTTGTATCTTATGCTTTCTGTGACGACAACCCTAATCGGCGTAAACTGAACAGATTTATAGGAGTTATACATTATAGAACTGGTTCGGCTGTTTCCAACCTCATTGCACTCGCTATTAACACCTACCTACCAGTCTTGAACTAGAAATTTACTACGACTACGACGTTCCACGTTTTATTTGCATTCATTATCACACTGGCGTGGACTGGTCTTTCTTGTATAGCAATAGAGAACATAGTCGGGGTGCTCTAGAAATTGTATACATAAACTTCAGGTTTTTATCCAGAATAGACCAATCCACTTAATTTACAATTTGCTTAGAGAAATGCGGGCCATGAGGACATGTTACTTCGTATATGGGATTCAAGAATAACTGTTTGTCAAGCACAATTGCTTGATCTTGATTGATATGTTTGTCAATTTGTTAAATTTTATACGTACAGCAATTTTAAATATACACACTATTTTGTGCATTTATTAATTTGATATGCAAATGCATTCATTTACTCGTCGATGCATACATTTTCGAAACCAATCTAGTAAAATTAAATAGAACATTAGTGCACCATTTAGACAGACACTTTTAATAGCTGCATCGTGGCATACTTGCATCGTGGCTTTTAGTGAAAATGGAATTTTAAATTAATTTTCTTCGATCGCTGCAATAAATAAAGCGGTATCATTTATTTCATGACGGAATTCGCTGGAAGTATTTTTGACAAAAATGAGTTCTTAAATACATTAAATTTGAATGTGATTTGAAGCAGTATAAAGATTAAAAGAATTTTAGGATCTCAACATATTCCTTTCAATCCAATAACACCAGTGAAGAGACTATGTTTTACAAAATCCGCAGAACAGTTATGACCCACTTTTAAGTGTACAAATTATATAATTGATTGAATATAATTCTGTATATTATTGATATATATACAGGGTGAATCACGAATTGTGATCAGTTACTCTGTTATTAGCAGTCCGATCGAAAATGTTTTTATCAGGTATAGCATGGTTTCAAGAGAACTTTCACGTGATTATAGCAAATTTTTCGTCAACTCTTTTTTCTTTTATTTTTCAAGGTCATCTTTAATTTTTTTACGCTTATTTGTTAGAGGATTTCAAGTTGAATTCAGAAACGTATCGTAACATTAAAAAAATTGCAAAAAAATTACAAAAAATTGCTTTTTTAATATTTTTTACAAAAAATGTGCCACAATCACGTGAAAGTTCCTTTGAAACCATGTATAGGTGATAAAAGCATTTTCGTAATAGCAGAGAAATCTCTATAGATCACGATTCGTGATTCACCCTGTATAAAACGGATGCCTAATTTATTAGCAAAGCCTGGCGATTGCCAAGTTTCAAAAATGCCTTTTCGAGTATTTGGTCACAAAATGTCACTTTCAACTATGCAGCGGTTATCCTGGGACAAACACCGCGATGCAACCAGTCGCAGGGATTTTCGGGGTTTATGGAAATGTGTGCATACCGAATGCACTCGGATCGGTGAAATCGAAAAGGCGACAGCGATGAGTGGACCGCATTCTCGAGTGATTCGCTCCGGGAATATTTTCATGATCTCGTCCTCGAAAGGCGCGGCACGTTCAATCTGCGCGTTAATAATCCGAGTATCGGTGGAAGACGGTTTTCGACAGGGTTCCGAGAGGTTCGCCGTTTTTCTTATTTGGCTGGACGTTCGAGGGAATTTTGTTATCGGCCGGCTGCAGGCGTTGCGAATTTCTGCGAGTCGCAACTGTACGGACCGCCTGTGATATCTGCGAACTTAGGGGTTCACCTCCTGCGGCAATTAGTTCACCTCGCGCGCATCTCATTAATACTTTACTTCTCCGCGCACATTACTAGAGCTCGTACAGGGTGTCCCAAAAATGTACTTCGTTGAAAAGGGTGATTCCTGAGGTCATTTGAAACAACTTTTTTCTTTACGAAAATATTTTCCGAGGTTTTGTTAACAAGTTACATATCAACGAAAAACAATTCGGCCAATTAGAACGCAGCTACAGCAATGTGAGGTGTTGGAATTGGCCGCAAGCTGATTGGCCTATGTTATAAGTTATTTCAAATAATCTGAAGAATCGCCTTCGAGGTACAACATTTTTGGAACACCCTGTAGAATGCTTTTCGGGTGAAAGCTCACTTTGTACAACTCTATGCAAATGCAGAAATGCAGCGTGCATACTGTAGCAGCGTAACAGCACTTGGTTAGCGCTCTGTGCGGCACTGTGTCGACGCAGATTTGATACTTCATTTTATTGGGGTAATTGAATACTTTGATTGCCTGTGGAGCATTAAGCTCTGCAGGTGCTGCAATTGCATCTTATCTACGGTGCACCGCCAATGTCGCCATGCATTCAGTGCGTCGGTTAATTAAGACGTTGAAACTTAATGAAGAAATTGTGGATCTTTGCTGTGCATACATTGTTCAGAACTCGGGAGAAACAAGTTTTGAAGAATTCAATAATTTCACTAGGTGTTTTGTTTTGTTATATTGTTTTACGAATAATGCGAATGTTTTGCATAAAGGTATTTCATGGACTAATGACAAGAACAATATTCTCTCGTCACAATTATTATAAATGAGTCTGAAAAATGTGCATTTGTACATGAATATGCACAGTTGATTATTAAAATTGAACGTTTTCATCCTGGTTCCATAATTGAAAAGTAAAAATACCTTGACAATGTGCACACAATGTTAAAAATTATCAGAACGACGTAAATGATGAAGGACAGATATTATGGATTTAATTATAAAGATTGATTTATTGTTTTTATTTACTTGTGCAGAATCGCTCAGTTTATTGAATGATTAAAAACATTAGCGAAGCACTGCCTGTTCCATCGCCCTGTAAATTATAGCTCAGTAGGGGAAAGTATCTGCGTTAAGGATCAAAATTCGTGCCCTCTGCGCGCCCGCGAACCCATTTTCGCAACTTTGTAATTACGTGTTGTGCTTGGAAACTTTCGAAATAAATTCTATCGTTTACGACGTGCAATCGGCGTTGTAAGTGGATCGCGTATGTTTATGCAAATATAGCTTTTTATGGACTGATTTACAACAGCAGTCTGGTAGAAATGTAATTACTGGAGTGTGGGTTCTGTGCATTTATGGGAAAAATGAGTGGGTGGAATTTAAAGCAGCGCAAAGATTAAAAGAATTTAAGGGAAATCATAAAAGAATTGTTTTGAGCTTGTTGAAATCGTTATGGGAAGAAAGACATTTTTATTTGGCTTCTGTATTTTGTAATTTACAAATTATTATTTGACAGGAAAATTTACAGTCTAATAATTACTGTACCAAGGTTGTATCAAATTTCGAATAAATGTGAAGCTGGCTTCATTAAAGTTCTTAGTAGGTATTCTATAAATTATTAGTAGTATCAAAAGTCATTTGCTATTATGGATAACTTTAGAAGATTAAAATAAGTTAATGTTTAATAATTCACTTTTCTGACCACACACTCATTTTTGTAAAACATGTAACTGTAATAAGGGAGGTATGGCACTTTCTCTCTTTCATCATAGTATGTTGTATGTTATAAACTCGAATGCCACGTCGAGACCACTGCGTCACTGTCCTCACCATGTGCATGTGATTCATAGTCAATAAATCGATCTTGAATGACCAGTCACGTTCTTACTTGGGTTGCTATACCAAATTAATTTTGCATGTCCAATACAATTTTGATTCCAACCGACATAACACAATCAACGTTCGAATCGGAATTTCATCACGTCATTTTTTCATACTACATTCAATTCTTTCCATTTTTGTATTCAGAAAGGAAAAACAAACTTGGATTCTCCAATTTTCGAAAAAACGTAGCGCAACACGTTTTGTTCTTCTTCTCTCCTTTCATTCGTATCCAAATTTCAAAAGGTTATTCAACACAACATTTTTTCAATTTCATGCCCAAAAGAGAACAGTCTATTATTTCATTTTTGGGAAAACATACTAAATTTCTTTTGAACTTTTAATGGTATTAAAATTTCGAAACGTTACTGCTCCAGGCTGTATTCTTTCGAATTTTGTATTGAGAAAGAAAGCAGCCACCATTTTTTGGCATGCTACAGCAAATGAAAAAGCACTGTCAAAAAAAAAACAAGCCATCACTTTTTGAAGCAGTAGCTTCCTGAAAGCTGAAAATAGTTAAACTCTACTGCGCCAAAAAAATAGTTATTGAATTCGCATCGGTTTCCCTCGGCACTACAGTTTTTAACCGCACCGGCACACATTGCTGCAACAAAACAGAGACATGTCAATGCTCCCATGATTCTCGACGGCCAACAGCGTCGGAAATCAATGGAGCATTGTACGCGTCTCGAGCGAAACACCGATAAATTATACAACACCGTGTATTTGAACCCCGAACAGAGAAAAAACGAGAGAGGTAGAGAGAGAGAAAGAGAGCGAGATAAAAAGAAAGAAATAAACGAAGAAAAAAAGTGCACTTAACACACGAGGAGTGTTGCAACGAGAGGAAGTTTGCAGTTTGCATTACCGCGACAGGCGTTACCGCGAGCTTCCGTGTTATTGCGTCCGAAACGATCATAATCTCGCAATTCCGTCCCGACGTTCAATGATATCCGCGAGAGAAAAGTCGGTGGTAAAACTGGACCGCAGAAAAGGGAAAGGAGTAATTTGTTTTTATCTGAAGGTGCATCGGCTTAACAGCCATTAGCGAGTACATTAAAATTAGTGAATAAAGTAAACGAAATATCTGTGAGCACGACACGGTTTGTGTTGGTAAAACCTTGTTTTACGAATTCATATAAATGCAGCGCGGAAACCTTTATAAGCCGTGATGTAATTATTTTTTGAGAGAAGAACAGAATTTTTAAAGAAAACTGTGAAATGTTGGCACTGGAAACTGGAGAAAATCGCTTCTATATATTCAATTGTGATTGTATTTCAAATGAAAATTTTCTCCCGCCGCTTTGTTGTTTTAAAGCATTAACCTTACCCTACTAAACGCACTAAATTTTACGCTAATTGGTACACAACCTCAAAAAAACAATACTCTGCACGATGGCGTTTAAGAAACAGCACATTCGACACTGTATTCTTTTTGCATTTGAGTAAAAAAAAAACGCTGCTGAGGCTACGGAAATGATTTGTTCTGCGTTAGGTGAAAATGCTGTGACCTATAAAACATGCAAGAAGTGCATGATGAGGAATTAGAGCAATTATTGAATGAAAATCCTTGTCAAGCACTATAGAAACTTTCTGAGGAACTTGGTGTAACTCAACAAGCAATTTCAGTTCGTTTGAAGAAGCTTGGCAGCTTCGAAACGTAACGTGTATTCCTTTTTTGTATAAATAAAGATCAGAAGTATGCCCAAAAGGCACCAAAATTATTTGTACACCTAATACAATATACTAGAATATACTAGATATACCAGGATATACCAGAATATTTCAGGATGTATCAGGATATTTCAGGATGTACCAGAATATTTCAGGATGTACCAGAATATTGCAGGATGTACCAGAATATACTAGAATATTTCAGGATATACCAGAATATTTCAGGATATACCAGAATATTTCAGGACATACTAGAATTAACTAGAACATATCCCTCGCCGCCGAGGAGTGGGGGGAATGGTGTTGTAGAAGGGGTAAGGTAGCGTTGGAAACAAGTCTTGATCTGGCGGCACTGCCTCTTACCAGAATACACACAGTTTTCTTCACTCCGTGGCCTTCTGGAACACCCTTATCGCTATCCACGTGCCATGCAGCACCAAGTCGAGCAGCATGTGATTGGACATTTTTTATAAGGTGTAACCATAACCCGAACCTGTAACTAAATCTCTGGCGAGTTGCTGTCAATAGTATTTCTCGCGAGTGGACACTGTTGAGCGTCACTCTTGAGTGATTTGAGAGTGCTCAAGTGCACTTGTACTTTGGAATTTATCGCGCCTAAACTATTGGCTACTACCAGAGACACACGCGACGACAGCTGAAGGCCTTACATAAATTCTTTTGGGCAATGCCGTAGGTAACTGGCTCTGACAACTTCCACTCATCGCATCCTTACGAAACGATGACCCAAATTGTTCTTCCACCGTCGCCCAACGACAGGTCTGTTTAGTCTCATTCACCCTCTTCCAAGACCGCACGCAGACCCTATCGTAAATTCTACGAAGGTCGAGTGGCGGGTCGCCATCGACCCTCAATTTCTATTGGAAATACGTTAGCGCTAACGCTTATAGTTGGTTCAAGAAATATTTGTTGTTATAACTATTATTATTTCACTCTATTAATAACAGTTATAGATATAACTCCGATAGATATAACTATTTCACCGACATTAACAATTAACGACAAGAGTCCTCGGACATCATATAAGTCAAAAGACAATGTCAGGAAAATAATTATCGATGAAATGATTGATTGTCGTTAAAGGTGTTCGATGAGTTTATCGCTGCACTATTTTTTTCAACGAAATAATAACAGTTATACTTATAACTGTTAAAGATATAACTGCATCGATATAATTATTTTACCGACATCCTCTTCTGACTTATGATGTCCGAGGACTCTTGTCGTTAATTGTTAATGATATAATTGTCGGTGATTTTGACATGTCGATAAATAAACATAATGGAAATTCATCTTTAGATGTCGAAGTTTCTGATAATCGGGATTCCACGGTAAATATCGTCAAGATGAAAAATTGTTAATCCTACTTTCTTATTTTTATGTTATTCTGTAACGTTTCAGCATGAATTAAAAAAATATTCACCGGTCTATCTTAATTCTGCAAGTTCTCCGATTTTGTGACAAAAATGGCCAAATGTTTCCCACCGTGCGCCGCGCCGCGCCGTACGGTCGCGGTCACACATACACGCAATCTCCTGCACGAAAGAAATAAAGCCACGGGAAGAAAAGTAAAACCAGTCACGTAATCCGGCCGCGGGTCGCTCGCAGACCGTTTTCGTATTAACATATTCCGTGCCGGCTGCCGTCGATTTCCATGGGACTGTGGACTCTGGCGAGAAACACTTGCTAAATCGAAGTCTCGTGTTTTTAATCCTCGGTACGATACGCTCGTATATTTCCCTGAATCTTTTAGATAACACGTTTAGATCGGGCATTTTGTCGCCGAGTCGCCGCGAGTCGGGAATGTCGATTTTTCTTTCTGGACGACTGCGGAAACTATTTTTGTTTTCGCGTTGCTAGGAAGGGAATTCGAGTGTCGTAAATTAACTGTGGTGGATGAACACGTATTAAAGATTTCCATGTGGAGTATACTGTACTAAATATTAAATGAAATAAAAGTTCGTATGAATACCCAAAAAGGACATTCGGAATGAAAAACGGGATGCTAAATTAAATATGAAAATTCTCAAGAGACTATCCTAAACTAAATCCTATACTAAATCCCTGATGCAACAGACTCTACTATATTCGATAGCGATTTCCACGTGGAGAATACTGTACCGAATACAGGGTGTTTATTTTATCTTGAGCACCTAAATTATTTCCGCTACTATTAAAAGTAAGAAAAAAGAAGTAAATATGATACACATGGTTTTAAGACGCGCATCAGATGGTAATAAAAAAAATACTTTGAAGGTCATTTTAACAGTTTTTTTAAGGTCACTGTATTTTTTTGCATATTAACATGTATTTTCCATAATGCAATGCTGTAGTCGGCGTCAAGATGAGTTCAACGACCTACACACCATGACCTTGAAGTGATCTTGAAGGCGAAAAGTAATAAAACGAAAAGGGTAATATCACCTTATTTTTTTAGTTGCTCAAAATGCTGGCCGTCCGGAGCGAGACGGAAATTTTAAAATCTACTGTTTATAACGAAAGTCTGATGCGCGTCTTAAAACCATGTGCATCCTATTTAGTTATTTTTTCTTACTTTTAATTGTAGCGGAAATAATTTAGGTGTTCAAGATAAAATAAACACCCTGCACGAAATAAAATTTCGTATTATTATCCAACAGAGAAACGTGGCAACCCCTAATACAAATGAAGCAAAGAAACATGCGATGTGAAATAAAATACAAAAATTCTGAAGGGCCTATAAATCGTTCATCGGATCTTTTGCGCAACAGACTTTGACTATATTCGATAATAATTTCCATGTGGAAGGATAATCACGGCGCGGTCCGTTCGATTGGAAACTTAATCACGTTCTTGCAATATCGGGGAAATGGAGTTGGAAAACGTAGTTCGGCGAAGAACTGGCGGGGTGGGAGGGGGGCTGGGCAACGTCGATACGTCATGGAAATTGAAGGAACGCAGGTGAAATGATCGGTGGAACAGGCTGGTCAGTGCATCGTTACCGTTTCGACGTCGGATTCGCTTTGGTTAATGCAAGCGTTCCCTCGGATAGCAGCGAATAAATTGTCTGTATGCGGAGGCCGCATCGTTTCCCGCCTCGATGTACCCGTGCGCCCGTGTAACAAGCGTGTTTGCAAGGCGGTATGTCATGATTACACACGCGCAGGCTCCGCTTGTAATTGTACAAACCGGCCATTTTAACCGTGGTCCGCGGGGCGACACGTTTGTTTCGTCCTCGCGACCAATTTCCCTCGCGTTCCCGTTCCGTTTTGCACAACTGCGGAACGCGGCCGGCCGCGAGTTATTGGCCGAGATTTTTTGACATCGATAATAATAATCGCGTGCGCGCTTTACTCGACGTGGAACGTCACGCGAAATTTTAATGGCACCCCGACGAAACGGCGTTGGCGATTTAACAGCAGGGGATGCTTGCACGAGGGTGTCTGAAATTTTAAGCTTTATTGAAGACTATAGTGATTAACCCTCTATAGTCCTCAGGGTGTGAAAATTTACTTTACCATTTTTTTCTTTTGTCTTGTGAGATGTATTTCTTTAATTTGTGGGTAGGGGATGATTGCGCAAAGTAGGGTGGCTACCACTTTAGGATTCAATCAAGAGAAAGATTTTCTAATATTTTTACACACATTTTAATTTGTAACTTATTTGTACAAATCCCAGGCTCTGTATTATGCAAAAATATTTGAGATAAAAATGAGTATTGCAAAATTAGAGCATCAAGGTTTGAAGCGAGTTCAAATTTATTTTCGTGGGATCAGTTTTTACGAAATTATCACAGTTTGAATACAGACAATTTTGTGAAAATGGGTTGTTTAGTGCTCCAATACTTTTCGGATCATAAAAATTGCAATTTTTCGTTTAGTAAACATTGTTAAAAAAGATCCATATCTTTACACGTTCTACTAAGGGTGGTTTCCTCCCTTAATTCGGGGGATGGTTTTGAATTTTCGCCACAATGGATCCGGAAACCTGGGTTTTACTAGGTTTTCGAATTTATTGTTGTGAATATTGTAAGTCTGGATATGCTAAGAATGTTATGCATTTGATCCTGTGCATGTAGGGCGCTTTATGATCGATTTTATATGCACAGCTGGATTTTTGTAGAGCGTTTTACGGAAACGGGAGTTGAAGGGACGTTGATTGCTGTGATTAATATATTCACTGTCAAATTATGCGTTTTAAAAGTTTCGCACAGTTAAATGAATTTCTCTCTTCGATTTAAATATGAAAGAATGATTTTTCACATTTTTAAAGAGTAATGTTATAAATTATTCTAAAATTGTTGAAAATATTCAACGGGAACATTAAAAAAATAATGAATATTGTTTTAAAACAGAATTTATTGAAGAAGTACCTATCTGAGCAGCATAGAAAAATATTAAAACACTTATCTAACAATATATTGATCGAAGGAGACAAATGCAAATTAACATAAAATTATTTTAGTAGATAGGGATCAATTCAAAGCATTAATATTTTGCAAATATTTCTAGTATTTTGCCAGAAATAATCTCTAATAAACACTCCAGGAGCCTTAGAATTTAATGTAAATTACAAACTAATTTTTCTTTGCGGTTATACTGCAAATTACTTGAAGCGGGCATTTCTGCGCCAAGCCAAATGAGTGTAGTCTTACCGCAACGATGATTCACAAAGGAGAAAAACTGATCTTTTACCAATACCGGTTGTGAGTCACGTAAGAAGAAGGCAATTTATTAGAAGCTCAATTTGAAAGTATGAAGAAGCCAATTTATTAGCGGCATATAATTTCGAAGTACGTAATTGAACGTTTCATAAAATTGCCTCGCAGCCTCGTGGTATTATTATTTTCTTTATAAAACAGGCTACACACGGAACGAAATTTTCGCGTTCGATTGGCTTTGCAATGGTAACATACGGCGACGCTTAAACAAAGATTGTCGAGGGGCAAGTTAAAGCACGTTGAAAACAGTATCTTTATAGTCGATACGGTCGATAACCCACTTAGGGAAGCGTAACGCGAGCTCGCGAAATAGGCTCGGATCATGCCAGGTGAAAAAGTCGAGGCGTACGCCTGTCATACCTGTATACATTGTGCTCTATACCGATCTGTAGTTTCGTGATTATCGTTAATCTACATCTTTTCGAGAGAAGTGTAACATCCGCTACGAAAATGAAAGGTGCAATTTGCGCTCGCCTTTTAATTCACGTTGCTCGATGAAGTACTTTGGCTTCGATCTATGCATGCAGAATGTTCTATTATAGGGAACAGTGCCGCGAACGTGTGTAATCGTTGCGTTGGACACGAACTACTTCAGCTTCTTTCGGCATTAAAAAACTCTGAAAAATTGTACAATGTAAATCTGGTTCACGTAACGTTGCTAAAGCCACCTATAGACGCGAACGTGATCGTTATCGCCATTTATTTCAGTAGCCGTGTTCGTAATCATAGCATTTTGTTGGACGCAATGCACAGTGGGCCCTAGAAGTGTTTAAACGTTAAATTTTCCAATCTCGAGGAATTGTCAAGATCTGAAACGTGATAATTTCGTTAAACAAAGTAGTGCAACAATATATACGAATTTTCCATTACGGTTGTTTGGAAGGGAAAATCGTTGGTTCTTATTTAATAATTCACTTGAATTCATTTGGAAATTTCACATAATATTTCCATACATTTATCCAGTAATACAGATTTTTTCATTATGTTTGCTGTAAAAGAATGAATCCTGGAACATATGAAGAAATCAAGTGAACTGGACGTGTAATACTATTTGTTCCTCCCGCAGGCTGGAGCTCATCTCTAAACACTGACTTAATCTTTTAATTGTTTACTTCCGTGAACTTTGAACATGCGAGATTAAAATTTTTCTTTGATCCTGGAACTGTGAAACTACTCGCGAAAATGAGTATGTATTCTCAAAAAAGACCAGAACCCTGTTACATGTTACATATGGTATTAAACTTTCCTGACTTTCATCAAATTTATATATTCCTGCTACTTTTATCGTCTCTGCACAGTTAACATTCTGCTTATCTAATTTATTTATTTTCCTGGAAAAGCAAAGCTCGCATCTGTTCAGTATAAAAAATATGCTTCGGGATAACACGTATCGTTATGTCGGCGTCATTAATGTCGTTAATGTTTGCGCGAATCCCTAATCCCTATTATTACAATAACTCGTTGAAAAGGCTTTATCGAGATTATGAGGCTGGTTAGAAACTTTCATGAAAGGGGATTATTTATACGTGTATATGTTATTAACAAATTTCTACGGATGCAGGATTAATCCTTAGAAAGTGGAATAGTGAACGCCGCGCTTGGAATGATTATCTCTAACGATCCGAGCCGATTCCTTTAATTTTGAGCCTGTTTGTTGTTTGTACAACATTTCTGTTTACAAATCGATGCACAAAGAAAGACAATCGAACTTTGCTATAGATAGGACAAATATATGCAATCGAATTGTAACTATTTGGATTTTTATACAAAATAAAAATTGTCAGCAGATACAAGATCAACATTTATTTATTTTCTTAATTATTGTAATCAGTATCTTCAAACTGTTTTATGTTTCTTCAACATATTTTTATCATAAATGCATAAAATCCACTAGCAGTCACTATATGCTGCTTCTTACAATTATATTATATTTAGCACCTTTTGCAGTTTATTTATTATTTTATGATGATATGTATGATTCTTTACCATTTGATATTAATGTTGAAATATTTGTTTGTTCCAGAAGGTGAGCTACCAAAATAGTTTGAAGATTCGTAGGACAGTCTATGTCGGTGCACATTTTCCTCAAAAAAAATGTGAGTGTTATTTTCTTAATAAATGTTCTACATGTTCTATAGTAATTTCCTTTCTCAATACATTGCTTACCGGAAGCATGTAACTTCATTCTCAATGACTGTACCATATCAAAAAGCACCTATAAATCGTCTTTTAAAAAATAATTCTAATAAATCCCAAAAAATTGAATGGATTAAAAATAATGTAAGAGTTTCAAGAAACCAGTCTACTGACAAGTATTGTGTTGGCAAGAAAGTAATTTCGGTATTTTAACTTTTTTATTCAAGTTATGAACTTTAATGAATAAGATATTTTCCCTTTTGTTCGATGATCTTTTGCCAACAAGAATAAATAAGAAAATATATCTTATTGATTAAAGTTTATCGCTTGAATAAAATTTACTTCACCTTAAAATACCGAAATTACTTTCCTGCCAACCCAATAAAATGAAGATTCCAGTGTGAAATGATGAAAATTATAGGGCCGATTAGAAAATGTGCTTTCCGCAACAAGGAACATATCGAAAGAGTAGTTTAGTCTTAAGAGACTTGGTTCGAGACCTAATCAATTTATTTTTTTTCCACTGGGGGGAAGTATGCGCGCGTTATGTCAAGAGCCGAGTAATTCGTATCCAGCGTGGTACGCTGAGACTCTCGGTTAAAGCATCCGTCTGAATACAGGTATCCATATAAGTTCTGCGTCAACCGAACGGGATACAAGTACCCTGGTTCGCGAGGATTTACCGGTTGCGGTGGAAACGTCGGAGAGATCCAAACAAGGCTGAGAAACCTCTACTAGGGGACCCATTAGAACCGCCTCGGGGATTTCGAGTGACTGCTCCTCCAGCTTTTGCTATTCCCTTTTTGATATACCCAATTGATTCGGGTGCAGGCTCCTCTCGGTCTCCTATGTGGAAATATCATGTAGTATACAGCGTAATCCATCCAATCCGATCCAATCTGATCCGTGAATACCTGCTTTTCCTCTCGAAAGTAATGAACCAGAATGCTGTACGGCCACCCCTTTTCCAAAACAACGTCCCGCGGACAAGCATCGCATTAAAATTGCGCAACTTACGCGCGTCCGCCATTTAAAAGTTCTACATTAGTCGTACCACTAGTTTTTTGCAATTTGCGTGCCTTAGAATTTTCCATATTCTCTTTTACTTATTTATTATTGCGGATTTTATGCGTCAACGACGAAATGAGTACTGCGATGAGTAATTTGAGGTATAACTTTATCAACAATTCATCAATTGTAACGAACAGAAGCCAGATACTATATTTTTTCTCCCTTTAATCATTTTAATTAGTTGAAAATAATATATTGATACTTTTATATTCTTTTCCGCTGTACTCATATTTTTTATTGTCCTGTATTACACTGTCCAACACCAAATTTGTTCCCAATATACTGTTGGGCCCTTCTTATAGAGTTTTTTGCGCTGATGCCGAATCTGACCTTAATTTTTTTCCTATACGCACAGTTTTTGAGGAACATGGCTTTAAAAAAAAACATATTTTTCAACTTTAAACAAATATTATGATGTTATTATAAAAGATATTGGATTGTTCTTTACAGCAAAAGATTCTGTAACTTTCCCGAATCCAGTGATATATAATAGTAATGCATTATGATTGTTTAAACATGTTTAAACAACGTTTAAAGACGGAGAGACACCACTTTTGCACCAATTTTTGAGGATATTTTTCAATTTATCTCAAAAAATAAGGGTCTAGCGGAAAATCGAACTATACCACGCGATAGAGCAGACTTTTATCTTGAGAAACTACCCTTTCAAGTTTGGAACGTCGACGTTTTTTTTGAACCAGAAAGCAAAATATCTTCGCCTGACATGAGTTGCCGCCAGTGGCGCATGTATAAACATATTTAAACAATTATAATGTATCAATATTGGATATCACTGTATTCGGGAAAGTCTACAGAATCTTTTGCTGTAAAGAACAATCCAATATCTTTTATAATAACATCATAATATTTGTTTAAAGTTGAAAAATATGTTTTTTTTTTAAAGCCATGTTCCTCAAAAACTGTGCGTATAGGAAAAAAATTAAGGTCAGATTCGGAATCAGCGCAAAAAACTCTATAAGAAGGGCCCAACAGTATATTGGGAACATAAAAAAAGTTGAAATTTGTTGGACAGTGTTATTAATGCGAACAATTTTTATTTCGCATAAAGATTCGCAGTCTATTTATTTTTAAGGGGGAACATTTATACTATAATAGCATACTGAGATTAGGTGATTAGGTGAGTATACTAGGTGATTATCAGTTAGATTTAGAATAGCCTACAATCTATTATAATTGCATGCTGTAATTAAATTATGCAGATCATCAGATGTAATTAATGCTCTAATTTCAGAAATATTACCAGTTTAATAAAACTACGCCGTTAATTTTCTAGTAACAACAGGTTCCTATGATATTCCTCTGATTAAATTATCATTTCCTTGGACATCTTTTTCACATAAAAAAAATATTTTTACGTTCTCCAAGGATTGGTAAATATAACGAAAAAATTAAAAATTGTTATGTTCATTGGTTTCGTTCCAAGAAATTCGCAAAGGTCGCATATTTTTCGATCATCGAAGTATACAGTATAGAGTCCCTTTAACGTTCTTCGTGCGGAGCTTGTTCTACCGAATTTATCCGATAAAAGATGATCAGAATTTCATTTATGCAGGAACGGAAGTAAATAGAAAATCCGCGTCTTGTATCCGGGATCAGAAAATACAAGATAGAGGGAAAGTATAACGATGGGGATGCAGGAATGGTCAATAAACTATGGGTGATGGAAATAAATGAATATTTTGTAAATTTCATTATTCGGCAACTTTGCATTTCCTTTAGCGGCTTCATTTCGGAAAACGTGTAAATATTCACGATCTAGTTTCTCAAGAAATTAATTTAAAAATCTTCGAATTACAGTGGGTAAAATTAACAATTTTATATTAAAACAATCAATTTTTAAACAAAAGTCTAGCCAGACTAAATTCTTCACTGAACACTCGTACTTTCTTATCAGCATTATGATTAGAGAATATTAGAACAAATGGTACACTTATTAAAAAATTAATGAAAGCGTTACTTAATTAAATCAAGGTAATATTTGCTGAGACACTCTCTACAAATACATTGATTTCTCTTCTTAATAATCTTACAAATAATCCAACAGTATCTTCAGATTCTTGAAATATTTGTAAGTATGTATATTGGTAATATTTGTAAAAGATCGTGGGCTGTGAAAAAACAAATCGAAAAGTTATTAATCCGTCGTCAGACGCGACGTGTTCATTGATCTCGCTTCAAAAAATTCGGAAAAAGCGCGTCGTTTTTGGTCCATCAAAGTGGCGTGCCCTCAATGTTTTTCACCCGGAGCTTCTTCCACCGAATCCGTCCGTAGGTATTCAGAATTTCATTCATGCGGTGGTGGAAGTAGCAAGTAACCCTCTAATGGGGGTGTAATTACACGTTTTTAGCGGTCCCTTTTCCGTGGCCGAAGAGTCATTTCGCCGAAAGGTCGGCGACCCTCGGCACGTAGGAGTCATGATACCTCTTCACCCGCCGGCTCTCTCGGTCTCTAATGATCATTGTCCGCTTCCCGTTACCAATATCCTTATTATCGGTCAACCGCTTTGCTATCTACGATACGCTGCGCTGTGTATACCTCCGCGCACAAAATCCCATTATAATTACCGATGCGTTCGGCCGCAGCCGATTGTAATTGCGGGGAGTCGGACATTCTAATAACGTCGTTTATCACCGCAGATTGCGATCGCGTGTCCCCCGCAATGAACTTTCCATTTTCGCGAACAGCGGCCTCGCGCCTCGGCTCGCGACTCGTAATCGCGTTAGGCGAGGCTGCCGAAAATTGTTTGCGGCCGTAGACCGATGTTGCACCGATGCTGATTGATCTCTTACGTCAGTCGTTGCGATTTTGGTCGTGATTTCCTACGCTCGCTTGATGGCATTTTCGTGACATCTCTAATTTGTCTTCTCGTTTGATCCGCCGCCGGTTTAATTAAGTCACGACTTTTGGTACTGGGTGATCTGATTATGATAACGATGTCGTGTGGGTCTCGTGTGAGTTGTAATTTTCAGAGCGAACTTTGTGGGAGAGGGAACGAGAGAAAAATTTTAGTTTGCTGACTAGAGGTTTCCCGGAGCATCTAACTAAAGGTGTAATTAGTGGACGGCGGATTTTATGCATTTCAAAAATGAGTAGGTGTCATTTAAAACAGTAAAAGCATCAGAAGAATTTGAAAATATACTGCAATCTGTTACGTCTATGTATTAGGAAGGAAAATAAATTTCGATTTCACTCCAGTTTGTTTTAATTCTACGTTCATTATTCAGTGGAACTAAATTCATTATTCTTGTCTTTCTGAAACCTATGTATCTGTTCCTGGAAACCATATTTCGTTATCTTACTTCAGAGATTGATTTTTTAACTCCATATTGTGTTATCGTACACATGTGGGTGGTACGATAGCATACACAAGAGAGAACACGTGAAAGCCTTTTCCTATTTTAAAATATTACATAGTACGTACGTAACAATATTTAAATGTTTCGAAAGAGATTTCGGACACAAATAAATTATAAATTATATCATTATGCCTCTTTATATTGTGAATAGACTGCGGATCTTTATCCAAAATAAAAAATGTTTGTATTGATTGAAAGACACAGCAGTGAAATAAAAATTTCTTTCTTCTTTTAATTATCTGATTAAGCTGAAATTTTTAGTATGTCCACTGCTTTAAATTGTGCTTAACAATTTTTGTCTAATTATGAAGAATATCAATGCAATTTTAATACACACTGTGGCGCTTGAATTAAAAAATTAATTTGGAATCCAATCAACTCAAAACTTCTTTTAAATCTCTACAGAATAAGTATTAAAAGCATCATTGTGGATTTTATGCATTGGCAAAAATGAGGAGATCAGAAATGAACTATGTATATCATTAAAATGATTAAAAAGCATATAATTTCATACAACGAACAAAAAATAAAAAATTCTTATAATTAAAATGTTACATCTTAATAGTGAAATGTTAGTAATCTTCAACAATATCTTTTTCAAATCTTTCATAGCAACGAATACTTAATGCACACTTTGATCTAACGCACGGCACGCTTTCTTTCTAATTTGCAATCGTGAAAACGTCAGCCATTACAGCAATCTGCACCGAGGATCAACTCACGCGCAACAATCATTCTAATGACGGCAGTTGTAAACCGATGATGATCTACGACCTCCGATCCCTTTCTTGTCGTTCGAGTTCGACATCACCGAATAACCTTAAGTCACGCGACTTACTTTTCTTCGTGCGGAAAAGGAGAAATTTAATTACACGATAGACAAAGAAATGACCTGTCACGTAAGAGTGAAACTATTTCGTTACGGCGCGGAACAATCTGTCTGCTTCCTGCGTGAAACATTACACCGCTTATCGGTATTATACACGATATTTGAATAACTGCGGGCACATTTTGTCAAATTGCTATCTGTTACGTCCGCGTGAACTGACTGTATCTATGAATTTATGTTTAACAAAACGTGACACGCGTGTCAATCTACTGTAAATTACATATTCGATATGACCGACTGCCGATGTTCACTTGATGATTGCCGCGAATGCATTAATCATCTAATTAATAATCTAATCATAAAATTAACAGTATCATATGTTTTAACACATGGTTTATTTTCCTTTGATCTGACAAACCAGAAAATTCGAAAAGAGATAGATTGAAAATAAATCAATTTTAATTATTTACAACAAATCTAAAAATGTCGTATTCGTTGAAACCTATTTGTATTATTATTTAACGATCATAAACATGCAAACCTTCTAAAACAGAATATTTTTTGCTACATAACTCAGAATCAACGGAGAATTAATTGCATCTATAACAGCATGGCAACCAATGACGCCACATTGGGGTCAAGCCTGAACTGTCAATTACTGCAAGTGATAAATCAGAATTCATTGTGTTAATTCCATCTTCTCCAATAATCACCCACACACGCATCAGAGCAACTAACAATTGGAAAATATTGTTCTCTATATTTACTCTTCGTTTCATTTAATTGAGAAAGTATCGAACATTTGTTGGTAATTGAAGCGAACGACAAAGAAGTTCGAGACAATGTGAGTTCCCAAAACGGAAACAGCACGAACGGCAGGGATCGAAGGATCAATTTCCGCTCGGAAGAGAACGATCCACAAACGGAGAGGTATCTTTCTTTGACGCAGGTCTGGGGAAAATGGCAGCGACCTAACGCGTTGGAATCAATCGTGGGGCTGATCGCTTTCGAAACGGTTAACGCTCGTCTCCAAGCAATGACAAAAGTTTAACGGCTCGGAATTGAATTCGACCGAGAAAACACTCTTCCCGAAGAACGATAGATAGAAAAAGGAAGAAAAAATAGAACGTGGCGACTGACTGCAGAGGGAAAATTGGATTCCGCATGTTGAAGTACGAACAACAACGTCTGCGACCAACGAACTGCTTCATTCGATCCAATCTTCCATTTCTCCTTCGTCTCGATAGACAAAAGCCATTTAAACGCAATTTTTAATAAAATCGTGAAACTCACTCCATTCATTTTTAAGCGGCTTAGCATTTTTCCAAAAAAGACAGGATTTTTATGAATTTATGGAACCTGTGAATATGTGAATGGAACTGTGCATATTCATAAAAACTAAAGGAATATTAATTTTTTTTTCAAGAAGAAATTCATTTTCTTTACTTTTAAAAACGAGAAAATTTAAAAAATTTTTTGAATTAGAAGATGGATCACAAAATTTTTTAGGAGGACGCAATAAATTCGGAATCTGTGTGATTATTCAAGTACCACTTTCAGATTAAACCTCCTGTCGTTGTCTACGAGATTGAAAAAGTTCTCTCGCCAAAAAAGAAAGAAATACACGGCGAGATGACTGTGCACGCATCCTGCTTCGAATTAATTACGCGTCAATTAAGCATACACAGCTGCAGAAAATCGAGGCTCGGTCATTAAGTCGGCTACCAAGTTCATCGTACAAAGTACCTACGTATGCTGCAACGAGCTAATTTTCACTGGCCTCTCCCTCCATCGTCCTTTCTCTCTGTCTCCATTCGAGTACGTCCATGCTTGTTCCTATCTGCCTTTGAGTTCCTGGCTCTCAGGGAAGTCAATGCTTCATTAACTTATTCCGCTACCCCTTCCGCCCTTGTTTCATCGCGATCGTTGATGTCGTTGAATTAGACCGCGGTTCTTTACACAAATTCTCATTTTTAGTTATTGCATATGCTGGAATTCTTTCTGCGGTTCTTTGTCGTAAATGTTTCAATAGATTTTATAATAAATGTAAAAATTTGTATTTGAAATTTGCGAGCTGTTCCGCCACGGCCCGGTCACGTGACGCGTTTCGTCTCTGTCGTGCACGCGTCACAATGTCTCGCGACTGATTCGCTACTGACGGAGAGGGGGTAACTTTTTCCCCTCGATTCGAGTCAATTCCCCTGATCTGGCGACTCTGGTCTGGTTGTCTCGTTCCCGCTCTCGCGCCGAGCCGATGCGATGCAATCCGGGGGCCATACGATAATGGTAATTAATCAGGTTAATCGATGCTCTTAATTCCGCGGAGCGTCGTCGGGTTTGTGCAAGTGGCTGCTGTTAAGGCGATCAGCGAAATGCGAAATCCGGGACAGGAAGCTAGGAAACCAATTATCATGCGGAACACCGGCGCCATTCAACGATCGAAAATAGTCATTCGAATTCGTCTCGGTGCGTCTTATCACCCGCATCAGATTGTGTTTGTGTAATTGAATTCGATGCTGCGCCGGCTCGTTAAGAGGCTGGTCCGATTGGCTATCTTTGGATTATTAGAAGTGAAGACACTTCATAAATTGGAGACAGTGTTGAGTCGACGATATCTTATTATGCAATTAATTTCCGGAGGGGTCACTCTTCAACTTCAATGTCCGTAATTTTCCACTTTTCACGACCAGAGTTTGTGACCGAAAAATCGGAAAAAAATTCTCGAATGTGTGTCTCGATATGCTGGACGTGTCAGATTTTTAAAAGAATTTTTAGAAGTGGATTGAATGGGGAAAATTGGACAGAAATTGCTTTTGTTTTTTTCCGTAACTACCATTGCAGTATAGGGCTGATATTTCGCAGAAAGGGCTCTTTGTTGGTATGGAGGGGCGTTTTTGACCTTAATTGGCTAGGCCCTATAAAATTCACACGTTGTTTTTGATCAAATGACAAAATGTCGAGAACATTTTTTAATACTTTCATTGTCAGTTCGACAACCTTGGAAAATCTATGGTCTGGATTGGGTAAGACATGTTTACTTGAACTTCCCACTTGTTCTTACCTAGATGAGCATAACTATACTAAAGATCCGGCTAATATTCGACGGGCCCCCGGAAACACAGTAGGACGAGGAACAAAAATATCTCTTAAATTGTGCAAAATTAATGGAGACCATTCGCGGAGCCGTTTCCCGGAAGAGGGGGCTTTCCAGGGTCCATTCGCGAAATTACAGACATGTACCTCAAGGCACGATTCGCACGTGCGAAGGCTACGGACCCAATTAAAACCGTTACTCCGTCGGACCGCAGCTGTTACAACGAGGAAACTTTCCGAGTTCGGATAGGAGGAGGGAACGAGGTATGGAATGCGAATTCTCTCTGCTCTTCCGACATCCCCACCCTTTCTCTCTGTTACGGGTGTCGGAAGTTTGAATTTTGAATCGCGGTACACGTCACTCGCTTTCTCGCCCCTATTGTCCACTCGGTGATAATGCCAGAGCGTTATTATCAACGGTTCCGTTTACTTTTCTCCGGAGATAATGGCCGCGATAGCATCGCAGCCGGAACGCCGCGCCGTTCATGTCCACGCGAGGACACGTGGTCATCAATCACGCTACGGAACACTGAAAAATGGATTCGGACGAGCCGGCAGGACGACGTTATTGAAAGTTGACACGGTCCGGGGATCGGGGTAATTGGAAACGGATCTTTTATTCGGGACACTTGATAAGCTGGTTTATGCGCGTGCATTATCGAGATACGACTGGTATCATTAACACTCTGCGAGCAACGGTGCACCGGTGCATGGCGATCGACAACCTACGGTTTTCGGCATTGTTTATTTTCAACAATTTTTCTTTAGAATCTGTAACACGTACGGCGATCATTTAATACTTTTCAGAAACATATTTAAAAGTTACATTAAAGAGTTTTGCTGTAGCAACAACTATTGGAACAAGAGAGAGTTCGAAGTGTTTTCAAATTAAAATTCAAATATAAAGTTAAGATATTTATTCATTGGGGCCAGAAATTTATTTCTTCTCTTCAAAATTGTAATAAATTAACTTCATGATGATAGGTTTGCCGTAATTGCAAAAATGCTCGGTCTGATTTTATAATGAGCTATATAATAATCTATTTAGAATAAACAGTCCGATCCGTTTTGGATGCATCCGTTCAAAATTTGATTCATTCTTTGTTTCTTATTCTAAAGTAAATTAATCATTGCCAGATTTATTTTCCCGAATTGCAACGTACCTTTAAAGGCAAAACTAGTAATAAATTACATTTCATTCACAGTTTCTGCATTTATAATATTGCGAACTAACCTTCCGAGTAATAATGTCTCTCCGAGTGTTTCTGTTTTCCCGAATTCTTGGGAATCCGTTGGAATTGAATTAAAGCGCAGAGGGTTAATTACTCTGTCTTTGTGGAGATGCTCTTAAGCGATTTAATTCTATGGGAACGCGTAGTTCTTGAGAATGCTGCTATCTCTTATCTTCTCTCAATTTACTGGCCTTCTTGGAAATGTACTGGGTGGTTCGCGAGAAATAGATCGTACAAATGTTTTTGTTATAATTCATGTTATGATGTAACTTAATGCAAGAGTCTGCGTCTGAATCTTTTAAGAGATGAATGAAATAATATACTTATAAATAAATAAGTGGAGTCAATATTTTCTACAAGAGCATCCTCGTAATTGCAAGAAGCATGAAGAATGCAAATCTCATAAAACGCTTTGATTAAAAAATGCTATTACTTATTAATCAATGGTGCTTACTTCGATCAATAAGTTCATTTTTAAAAATTTCTTAGATCCATCCATTTTCAAAAAATCTGGAATTGTGATTGTTTAACATTTCGCAACAGTCTCCCGAAATTCACGATCGAAACTTGGTTGCGACACGGTTCTCGCCACCTCGTTAGCTAGTAGGTCAACAGAGCACAATGAATAATGAGAAACATTGATTAGCAAAAACCAGGTACGGTGTCTATAATTGATACATCGATCGCGCAAATCGAAGAGGTGGAATCACGGCAGTCGGTGCGGCAGCGAAACGTTGCGAAACGATTGAGAATCCGCGATGCAACCCCGGAACCCGTGAACCGTGTCAATCGATCTTCTCCATGTTGTTCCAAGTCATGTTCAAATGCCGATCGGCAAGCGACAATAAATGTCAGCGCGATTATCAAGCGATTGGCCCTCATTACTCTGTGTAACTGTTGCTCCGTCGCGTCGCGGAAACCGATGTTTAAGTTCAAGGATCCAGCAGAGACCGTGTTTCTGGAAATGCCGTGCGCAACTTTCCCTGATATAAATCATCGCTCCTCGCACGTACATATGTTCGCAGATGCTTCTTATTCAACAACGAACGAACTTTCTACTGTTAATTATCCCCACCGCTCCCTATTCGTATGGTCGCAAATATTCCGAAGGAAGCGCGAAACGGAAGCTGAAGATGTTCGTGTCTGCTTGTTTAGAACTGCATTTATCCAAACTGGCAAATGGCTGTCCTAAAAGTATGAAGCCTTTGCAGTCGGAGCTATTTTAATAATTGTCTGCGAAGGTAGAGTCTTCGAGCTTTAAAATGAGTCCAAATTTATTATTGTACTATCTTTTTTGACGAAATTATAACTAAATTAAAATTCGAACTACATACTTTTTGGATCCACTGTACATCCAGGGACCAAAAATAACAGTTATTCTAAAATTTTCTACGATAACAATCACTAATAAAAAGTTGATTATTATTGAAATTTAAGATAATGTGCACAAAATATAAAGAAAAAAATTCGAAGAAGAAAATGATTAAAAAATAATAGAATAGTTATAACAGTTATGATCCCTGGTTATATCAAATCTTGTTATTCGAGGATTCGTAATCACATTTATACTTGTAGCAATTAACATTCTTATGAAAGTTCTTTCCGTTTAATTTAATACATAGGCAAACTAAACTCATCACGACTCGATTTCTGTTAGTTTCATGTTAGAAGTGTAGGTTCGCGAATATGGTCCTGTTACATCTCGCTTCATTAATTGTGCCAACGCCTCATTTTACGAGTTCATTGCACCTAGTTCGATGACTGTAATTACTTGGATTTTTCTCATGAATAATTAGGTACTACATAACGTATCTTTGATCACACGAAGTGAGAGGAGTAACGCCTTGATAACAAAGAGAAACAATAAAAAGGAATCAATATGTACTGTGAAAGAAAAATCTAGCATCTCTTTTCATCATTTTCTTGCTTTTAATACTTTTCTGAACAGTTTCCATACGCGTATTATTACGGAATACCTCAAGATCATTAATGTATAAGTAGGTTGCTTCACAGGGAAATAAGACTACACGATCAGACATGCGCAGGATAATTAAAAGCGTAATCGATGCATAGCGATACTTCAAAGAAAACTGAATAAACTAAATGGCTTCATATACTGTGAGAATCGAGAAATGTTATATTTTGGAATAAACTAAATGTTGTAATTCTTCGTTCAATGTGTATTTCTTTAAAAAATTCATTTATAAAGCTCTGCTCTACAAGAACGCAATCCATCATCCATGATGTTAATTACGAAAAGAAAACGACATCAAGGTTATTAGCCACTATGAATTGCAAGAAAGTAATGAGAAAACCAATTTCAAAAAGGTGGTGGAACTAATTAGTTCTAAAAATTTAATGACCGAAAATTGATGTTCGGGAATCATTTAAAAAATTACACTCTGTTCAACGGGTGTTGAATTTTACGCTACATTTACAGTCACACGCAACTTATTTATTGACGGTTAAAAATTAATTCTGTGCACAAAATTATTGTTTACCACAGCACTCGTTTTTACTGTTTCAATGTTAATAAAAAGGGATTTGCGATAAAATTAATTTCAGCGAATTAAATGAAACCATGTGGGGAAAGCGGTCGATCATGATAGAAATTAATTGACTGTTAAAAATTGATTTTACGTAGATTCTTTTTGTACCAAAAAAAAAAGATCTACAAGAATTGCATTCGCGATGATTTTAAAAGGTGTTCAGTAGGAAGCAATCGGTTTTACCGTTAGAATGCTAATAAAAAGGGATTTCCGATCAAATTAATTTCAGCAGATTGAATGAAACTATTTGGAAGTAAGCGTTGGAGCATGATCGAAAACAGGCGCGCGCGGAAAGTTTGCCAAGCGAACACATTGTTCCGATATTTCCCTTGATCGGAGCAGCTCGTAGCACGGGCCGTTTCATCGATATTAGCGATGTTAACGTTGAACAATCATACGTAACGATCGTTGAGTCCCACTTTATCGAAGCGTGGAGATGAACATGCTCGATCGCTCGTCGCAGCATGTTCCCTTTGTACATGGCGCACAGTACGCCATAGTGTTACGTGACGAACGTCATATCGCAGGTTAATATACTCTCGCGCTCTCTCTCTCTCTCTCTATCTCCCAGCCAGTTCACTCTGGTCCTATGTTTCCGGTCTAATGTGAGGATGATCGATGGTCATTTTGTTCTGACAAGTTCGATCGGGTTCCGACTCGTAGGCGTAATCATGAGCGAAGTTAATTGAGCCGTAGCGCCGAGTCAGCCTCGATGACTTCAACCGGTCATTACCATTTTGGGCAGTGTCTGTCTGATGCGGAGTACTGCTACACTCCCGTCATTGTTTTCAGCGATATTGTTTTCATGTGTAATAATCGCTCGTATTTAATATTGTGGCGATTCTCTGTCCAAGGTCACCTCAAGGTCATTATATTTTACGTCATTGAATTCGTTTTGAGATCGTTTACAATGCTACACAGTCAAAAATACATAGTGCCATTTGAAAAAAAACAAAAATGTTCTAGATTTTTCATTGAAATGATACTTTTTTAAATTAATATTGTAGCAATTCTTTTGTTCAAGGTCGCCTCAAGGTAATCATATTTACGTCATTGAATTCGTTTTGAGATCGTTTACAATGCTACACAGTCAGAAATACATAGTGCCATTTGAAAAAAAACAAAAATGTTCTCGATTTTTCATTGCAATGATACTTTTTTAAATTAATATTGTAGCAATTCTATTGTTCAAGGTCACCTCAAGGTAATCATATTTACGTCATTGAATTCGTTTTGAGATCGTTTACAATGCTACACAGTCAAAAATACTTAACGCCTTTTAGAAAAACAGAAATGTTCTAGATTTTTCATTAACTTTAATTAACAAATAAATATTTTCAAGCTAATTTGAGTTTTCTACCAGATGGTGCTATAGCTTAATAGTTTCTCGTTTGTTTTCATAACTTCATCCAGTATAAACGAGAGCAGATACTACATGCTACCGGAAGTTGCGTTATCGATTAAAAAGGTCCACTTCTGTAAAAGTGATACAGCAGTGTTTAATTAAACGTACGAATCTCTTGTTTAAACTAATACAACGTGCATATAAAATTTTATATAAGTCCTTGATAAGCGAATTAATGTGTATTTATTTTTCAGCGTATCCGTTTAAATTTACCAAAGAACATTCGTCCTAATATAAAAAAATTGTTCATACTTCCAGAACAATTATATGCAGTCATTGAGTTATAACTAAGTTGTGGATCTTTATGCAAAATAAAAAAGTTAATTAATTAATAGTATTATTAATCGACGTTCCTAACTTTCTTATATATTCCTACTATATTAAATTTCACTTACTCGATTTGCTCATAAATGCTTAAAAGCAATAACCTAATTATAACGTAAATAAATTTTTCTATTGAAAAAAAGAAGTTTCAATTTTTATTTCAGTTTATATTGTAGATAATATAAAGATTCAAGATTGGAAAGGAACTGAAAAATCAACGATTATTAAAACCGTAACCGGCACAGACAATAGTTGCAGGTTTTGATTCTTCACAACAGTGAAGAATACAAGTTTGACAAAACTGTTTCAAACAAAAACTCGACAGAACAGTTTCAAACATTTATTTTCGCGACTGGATTTCACCGACAGTGATCCGCTGCGAAACTTTTGCGCGCCAGTGTACGCGTCGCTGTAACGAATGTATTCAGCCAGGATCCATGCAGCTCATTTGTATAATGAAACATCGTCGAATTTGCACGGCTATCCGGCGCGAAGGCGCTCGTAACCAATTCTTTTGTAACAATTGCCGAGGATAAAGGCGTCGCGGCTGGCTGCAAAGAAACTTTTCAAACGAACACGAGAATCGGTCTTCGGCAAATGAGTTTACTCGCGGTTTCCAGTCGTAACGAGTTCGTTGCTGATTCGGCTGGTTTTTTTCGCGGCTCGCGAAATCGAATGCCGAACAACGCTCATTAGTTAATTGTAGGAAAATAAAGTGGTTGGCTCAGAGCGGCCGGTTCATTCTCATGCGTGGCGCAGACTGCGTGCCACGTTGTTAGCAGTTTGCTAATGACTTGGCCATTCACGCGAAGCATTCTTCGAACGTCGCTGGGCCGCATTAACATCTTGAATTATTAGTTTATCGCGGGAGAGCCAGAAATAGGTTTCGCCTATTCGCTTATTAATAATGGAAAACACTCTGTTAGCAACTCATTAGCCGGGTTGCTCTTGTATTATTCATGGAATCGCGAGGCTCGTTATCGAAGTTGCGACGACGTTTGTTATCCTGCGTTTCGGTCCTCGGGCTGCTTCGGCTCTTTCTCCTTTATTGTGTTAGTTTCACTTTTTTCGCCGTGACTCGAGAATCAAAGTCGGGTTTCCTTTTCTCGGCGAGACAGGAGATTTTCCACCGGTGATGCAGAGATCGACGTGAAATCGAATTGCGCTTCGATCAGTTTCGATTTTACAGTATTATCTCCGTAACTGTCGTGAAGATCTCTACCATAAAACCAACATTTTATCCCCATCGGGGATCGCCGCTGGAAGCAGTAGAAAAACAAAAACTGGTTACACACACTTTAAATCAGAATAACTCTTTTATGAATGGACCAAACGACTTCAATTTCTCTGTAAGGGTAGAAGAATTAGTTAATAAATGACGTCTAAAAAATATGTTGGAAACATGGAATTGGTCGGAATTGTGAAAAACAATAGTAAAAATTGATTTTTACGACTTTTTCAGCTGGGCTAATAACGAAAATTTAAAAGATGTGTTTGGCAACTCGTATAGACAATATACGCTACGAAAATTTCACTGAAATTGGTTAACTGGTTTTAATCGTTTATAACTCGTAAACCAATTAACCAATTTCAATGAAATTTTCGGAGCGTATATATAATAGTTTATACAAGTTGAAAAAAACATATCTTTTACATTTTCGTTATTGGCCCAGCTAAAAAAGTCGTAGAAATCAATTTTTACTATTGTTTTTAACAATTCCGACCGAATCCATTTTTTCAATATATTTTTTACATAGGCTTACAGAGAAATTGAGGTCGTTTGGTCCATTCATAAAAAAGTTATTCAGATTTAAAGTGTGTGTGATCAGTTTTGCTCCTAACTGTATACCAAAATTTATTAATTCAAGAATAATGGTAATTCCCAGAATTTTTGGTAATTTCAACAATGGTAATCAAGGATTTTTATGAAGAAAATATTGATGAATTGTTAAACTCAAAACGATAGTGTTAATACAAAATTGTATTATAGAGCATAACCAAATTGCGAATGATATAACCACTTGGGAACAACTGTATGATACAGTTTCGTTTAATACTGCATTATTGAAGGATACAAAAGTGATGAAACATGGTAAATAATTTATGGAATGCTTCGAGGCGGCTAATTAACTTTGTTGCGTCAGGAATTGAAACATAAGAACAAGATCTGTTTGATTACGTCAAACATCAGTTGTTTCGATTAGCGAATACGTTTTTTAATTGTCAGCAGAATTCGATTGTGGAAGAACAATCCGATTATTACTAAACAGAACATCTTGTCGAAACCTTGAAAACACCTGAGATCGCAATTTTAGCAGGTGTATGTTTTTTAATTATGATACCTACACCAGTTGCAGAGATCATTTGCTATGTTTTTCGTTAAAAAGTAGACCAACGCAGTTTTGTTCATTTTCTATAAATTTAAAGGCACAAATCTTTCGTTCAAAGGAACAATTATGGTTAATATAACGATTAGATTACGGATGATCAATAATGTATTTGTTAAGAGAAATAATGAATAATAGTTTTGTTTTATTTTGTTGGTGGATGATTAATTTTTAAATTCAATCTGAAGTCTTCAAAAATTTATATAATCTAAAAAATCTATAAAAAATTCTGGAATATAAAATTTTGTGGGTATCAAATAATTTGTTATCCGTTTACTTTTAATTTACTGCAGTTTCAATATATGTATTAAAAAAAATGTAATATGTAAATTTACTACACGTTAACTGGTTCTTATAACCATAATCTGCGAGTGTTAAGACAGAAATATTATGTCTCATTGAAATGGCACAGTTAGTTATAATATGCTTTTATACACAATAGAAAGAATAAGAAAGGTTATATTTTCATTGTGAGAAAAGCCACAGTTTAAAGATGTCACCTACAATCTAATGTAGCGTGAACCAGTGACATTTCTTATAGTGGGTGAAAGGTTAACGCGGTAAAGTTCATCGTACAGCATTTACGAAGTCTTCTTGATCGATTTTTATTCTGGTACGCAAACATTGCTACTGAATTTCATTTCATTGAGATCGTTGTATACAAACCATATAATAAAAGAAAATCATTCTTCAATCTTAAAAGAGAACAACTATTGTTGTCATCCTCAACAAATGTTGTTATCCAGTTTTAACGTACAAGAACCATACAAATTACATAAAATGAATTATTATGCTTTGAATTTATAGTATATGTAATAACTACACTGCGGATCTGAACGTAAAATAAAAATGGTCTGTTAGTAATTCCAAAAAACCGAAAATAGATTAGCATTCTCAAATCATTTTAACCCTCCTGCCGTTTTAAATCGCGGCTTCTCATTTTTGCCAGAAATGCATGAAATCCGCAGAGTCTAGTAATAATACAAATTAGTTTTTTTTTGTTATTTAATGCAATTTGAATCTCCAGGTAGGGAGTATTTTGCCGAATTAGAAAGAATTATTCCTAATCCGCAGTGCCGGTAAAAAATGATATAGAAATGCGATTTTCTGTGTGTTGACGTATAATGAAGGTAACATCCCTTGCAGTTGAAGGGTTGATTTTACGCTGCGAATCGGATCGAATTTGAACGTCGGTTGAACTCGGCAATTCAATTCTTCCGGTGCCCAAACAAAGGCGTTCTACTTCCACGGAACGGGGGATCTCATATGCATGAAAGTCCAGTGAAATTCTTAAGGATCTCGTAACGGGGAAGAAAATCCGCGTTCTATAGGCGTGCGTGACTTCATTACACTTCGAGGCAATGGCGTCGCTTCGTCCCGCGGTCTTTAAACGAGTCGACCTCCTATCTTTCTTCCCTGCTATCCCCCTCTCACGCCCCCGCTCTTTGTCTCTTTCTCTGCTCTCGTTCCCTCGTTCCAGCAATCTGGAACCGTTGCACGGGCATGTCGGGGCGAGAGACGAGTCCGCTTGTCCGTCGAGCGAAATTATACGAGAAAATGCACGGCCTGACCGAGCACGTAATCGGTTTGCTTAGCAAAGAATCAAAAGGTAAGTAGACGGCCTTCGCAGGCCATCGACCGACCGCACGGGCATTTGTTGTCGCGTGAACTTACACGGTCTTTATCTCCGCGCCGATGCATATCAATGAAGCGACTCTCGTGCACGACCCAGAAAAAGTAATTGATACGAATACGTTTTTAATAAAACCGAGCAACCGGTTATTTTTAGACGCCGCCGCGAGAAAGCTATTAGGACGCGTTTAACAGCGGTCACGAAGATACTGTTTGCAGGTTGCATTACCTACCCTCTGCGCACGAGCACTGAATTACTATCGTTGCGAAATTGTTACTCCAGATACGACGTAACTCGCGAGCCAGCAGTAAGCGCCGATCATTATGCGTTTATGGTATGTGCAGAATTTAGATATATTAACCCTTGGCGACATATTGATGCCAAGAGGATTATGCATATAATTCTCGAAATTCCAAATACAGTAATGTCTCTATCGACGCAAAAGCCTCGAGGGGATTTGGTTGCGTCGAGCGTAGATTGTAGATGGGTACATAGCTATTTTTTTGAGCTTCAAAGGCCGAGCCGAACGTAGGAAGGACAGCGCGTGTAAAGCGGGACCACGCGCGGGCCTTTGAACTGTGCCGGCGACTGCGACTCTTCGCGTCTCTTTCTTTCCCATACGCTGTCCTTCCTTGCGTCTGAAACTTTCAACGTCAATTAAACCACTAAATACAGTTGAAATTGTATCGTGTTTGGTCTTTTTTTAATCAGAAAAATGCCACGAATATATTGATGGAAGTTTCATAAAAAAATAAGTAATAATAAAAAAGATTAAATATTGGTGTTACATTGTGAGGACGCACGGGCCTTTGAACTGTGCCGACGACTGCGACTCTCCGCTTCGCATTAGCAGTGGTTCACACCGATATAGTACCCGAGCCGAGATCAGATTATTAAGGTGGAGGGGATATTTAAATTTATAAAAGGATATAATTCGTTGAAAAATATTTAATACGTATTTGTTTAGCTGCCGACATTTTTCATGTTAACGGATGAAAATAGCCCTCAATGCTGCCAGTGAAAACCTTATCCAATGTTCCGAATGTATGATACTTCGATTGAGAAAAGTGTCACCACAAAACAATACCATTTTTAACAATACCGTTATTGTGCTTCGAGATTCCCAAAGCATTTTTTGATGAAACAACCATTCTCGTCATGAACGCACAAACATCCGCAGCTTTACACAACTCGGTAATAAAAACTGTATGTAGACATTCGACAACGCTACGAAAACACGAAACGCGGTTCCAATTGAACGCCGCGACCGATGGCGTCTACAAAATTTCATTGAACTGCAACAAACGAATTCTCGATAGGAAAACATTCATCTACGTGTAAACTAACCCTACACTCCGCAATCGGTACGAAGATAATGAAAACTATCCGAACGAGAGATCCGTGACGCTCGCTAAGCCGAGACCACAAGATTAAAGGAAGTTCGAGCGGTCGAAATGAGACACCCTTAAAGACAGTGGAGCCCGGAGCGACAGGAGTCGAAGATCAATTAAATCGCTTTATTACTGTCCAAAGTTTCGCCGTCGTCGTCCGAACGAGTAACAGCACATTAAAATTTAATGCGCGAGAACTTCATCAAACGGCCGATTCTCAAATCGCTGATCATGCTAGATACTTTCCACTTTTCTCGTTCGCGGAGAGCTTTCGTGTCTGATTCGCCCCGGACAGATTTTAAGAAAGTTTTCCTGGCGGTGGTCATTTCTCATTTATACCGGGCAACGTTTCCCCGAAGTTCCATTCAATAGTGGACGCCATAAATCAATTTCCAAACTCTGGAAAGTCAACTTCGTACTAGCGTTTCCGCGAGGCCGAGAGGTCTTCGGCTAATTCCGCGGAGGTCGAGGAAGATCGGGTTCGAGATGCTAGATTTCTTTGAGGATCGCGCGGATACGATCTAGGGAACCCGGAGTTTCTAATCGCCTTGCCACGTAGATGTTTCGTAGCTCCGGGCGTGCGCGTTTTGAATTCACCGCCACCTGTTCTACTCGGGAACACGCTCCTGCAGAGTCTTCGGGCGTTTCGGACGCGGATTCTCGAAGAGGCACGACGGGACTTTGCCGGGAACAGAATTCGAAGATCCTCGATTGGTATGAAGTTAGCCAGGAGGGTCTTCTCGCATACAGTGTAGACAAAAGTATTGGCAGAGCACGAAATTCCATATGCAGGGTATTTCACCTAACTTGACCACCTTAAATATCTTTGTTGTTTTTAAAGATACGTCAACTGTCTGAAGGACAAAGTTGAATGGTAAAATGGGGCTCATACGATACCAAAAAAATTTTTGTTTTTATGTAATTTTTCTGGAGATATGAAGGTCACCTTCATTTTTTTAAATGGAATGTTCTATTTTTTATACCATAGATCGATAGAGTATCAAATTCTGAGTATAAAAGTGTTGACCTTCATATGTCCTAAATCGAATAGTTAACAAGATACTATCGAAACAATTTTCTTTCTTCTTTGAAGATCAACGACAGTTTTTTAAATTCAACCGTGTATCTTTTATTCACCAATCTATGCGGTTTTTTCTACTCTATGAAAAAGTATTAACCCATGAATGTGGAAAAATGATTAGCAGATATTTGAATTTGTTATGAAATTGTTAATGTTAATGTATAAATTGTTAATGTAATGGTATTACTAAAATCTCAATATTAAATGCATTCTTGTTATTTTTATGAAGTAACATAGGATAATCATTTTTATGGAACTACAAGACAATCTCCATTAAATTGACAAAGCGAATAGTGTGTGATCAAGTTTCGGTGTTAAACAGTTAATATAGTAAAGATCTCTTCTGAATTAATATAGCAATGAATATCCGATGAAAATTCTCAAGAAAAATCTCGAGACTGCTACTGTTCCTTGTCTTATTTATGTAAATACACGTTTAACGTTACTTTAACTTCTCGGATCATTACCAACAGTGAACGTTGTAAAAATCGAATATTACGATGCATCCGCCGCGTTTTTTGGACAGTTCGTAAAAAGCCCGGAGGTTATCAAAGAAATTAGGCGATCGAAGATCGAGCTAACGTTCCGCGAACCTAATTTCAAGGTTATTAGACCGATAGAATGATGCGGCCCTGCGGAGGGTTAGACCCTGCTCGTCTTATTCTCGAGAATGAACCGCGCGCTTTGTGTTCGAAGGGAGATTTAAGGTCTTCCAAGGAATTCCCTCTGTACAGTCTCGTGCTGGTGTGTTGGTGGGACCATCTTTCTCTTCAGGATCCTGCAGACCCGTCCGACCTGCGCGCAGTCTGAGAATACCGACGTTCCCAGATGCAAGGACCCAGAGAGATGATGTATCCAGAAGGGGAACGAAACGTTACCCGGCTGATAGGTGTTATTAACTCGAATATTATTCTCTGATTGCGATTTGCTGCATTGAAGCTAATTGCTTGTCGAAGGACCCGCTCTTTGCCCCATTGTTCCTTTTTTCCCGTCGTTCCGGTGCAGCAGACTTTATTAATTTTCTCGAGATGAATTTATCCAGATCCCCTACATCAGCGATTTCCAACCTCCTCTGTACTAGTAATTATTAACCATCTTCAACAGTACATTGTTTCCATACATTCATTGTTTCATAATCATTTGCGCCATGTTTGTCCCAGGGGAATTTTAACCTTCGTTTATGTTACTATTTCCTAAAATTTGTATTTTCTTTAGGTGATCAAATTATTAGAGTTAACTTCCTAACCATGCGATGATTAACGTAGATTCTTACTTCAAAGATTGATACCTCGTACAAAAATGATAAGAACTCATTCCTTTGAACATTCGTTTGTGATACTATCTTATGAAATTTGTGGGCCAAGGATCAATATACACTGTCCCAGCTCCTTTATTTTTAGCGGCACAAAAAAAATATTTATGGCATAATTTAAATGGTATCGAAGGAGGGAATGTCATAGAAGAACAATTTCTTTTTGTCCGGTTATTTTTTCATAGATTTTTCAAGGTCATCGTTATTTTTTATTGGGAAAACTTATTTTTTTTTATTCCATCTTGTTAATGACTTACGCATATTCAAATGTATTTTTTTAGCCGCTATAGGATGGAATAAAAGAAAAAGTTTTCCCTATAAAGAAAATAACGATGACCTTGAGAAAACCATGAAAAAATAACCGGACAAAAGAAATTGTTCTTCTATGATATTCCTCCTTCGATACCATTTAAATTGTGCCATAAATATTTTTTGTGCCATTAAAAATAAAGGAGATATTTAGGTGAATCTATATAATATCTATAAAATACCGAAATTACTTTCTTGCCAACCCAATATATAAAAAATTGATGCTCTCATGTTCTTCCAACTCTGCAATTATTAAGAACTTATTGCAAAAAGAATTTCTAATTATTGCAGTCGCGAGGAAAATAATTTGGCAAGTGGTGGATGCAATTATAATTCCGTTGATTCCGGTTAAATGTAATGTTACTCGTGTGAAATACAATTGTGAGTCACTAAAATAACAAGAGTACTAAACCTCGTTGAATGCATTTCTTCGAGGTTGTTTTTACGTTATAGGCGCATAAGGATTTCTGTGTAAATCGCGTAGCCAACAATTTGAGGTATTAAATGCCTAGCACTTTTTAAGACTCTTTGGCAATGAATGGCTGGAGTTACGTGGACGTTTTTGCGACACCGAACGTCCGTGTTGCGTCCCTATGTTTTACGGCTGAAAGTAATAGCGCCGGCGAAGTTGATTTCCGAAGCAAACGGCTAGCTAACGATTACGCTTCTAAGTGGGGGAAATTTAAGAGTACTTGATGCGATCGTTTATTTTCGTCTGGTAGGGTAATTAGTAAATACTGCACCTCGCCAGGGATTTTAATTGAACCGTTAAAACGTTCGAATTTTTTGGGACGCCGTTATAATGCATTACTGTAAACCAATCTAACAGAACACGTGCAATGAAGAAACTTTTTCAGTCTCTATTTAAAAGAAATTGTATGTGACCGTATACAATTAACAGTCGGTGACTGTAGCAAGAAAGAAAGTGAGTAATGTTACACAATGTGTGACGCAAACGTGGTCACGCGAACGCTTTACATTTCCTAATCTGCAGTAGCAACTTATACCGCCATTCAACTTTGAATGGATTTCATACCCGAGATAATTTCAAGCGAATCCACTATTTCTGCGTTACTCACAATGTGCGGGAGAAGCGTTTTAAAACCGTTTTTATCGACTGTTTGAACAGGACTGGAAAGAATGTTACTGGAATGGGAATCCATTTTCGTAATTAACGATTCCACCGAAGTCAAAGCAGTACGATATTAATTTTTACGAAAATTTTTATCTGTTCAGTTAGGAACTTTTTTAAAGTAGTAACTGCATGGAAATACTCAGTCTTACGATAAGAAATTCTCCAAAAGGGTGCGGTGTTTGGCAGAGACTGCTCATTATTTATCATAATGCAACGCCGGAAACAATGAAATTTTCCCATTATACTAGGTTTATTAAGTTAAAATAACGGTTTGCAATGCGGAGCAGTAAAGTCGCCTGCGATCATTAAATTCGAGACTCATCCCCGAAATCCGAAGGTGTCGTAAAACTGACGACGATAATTACCCGTTTCGAGGTTAATTGCCAGGTAAATGGAACTAGCCAGATAGTAATAGAAAGTTGCGAACTTTCCTCGTGCTGCAAATTTCGCATTTCCGCGGCAACGTTATAGGAGAGATACACATAACGCAATCTTTTTTCCGCGAACTTCTGTTCCATAAACTTTCTCTTAACTGTTATAATTTCGGAATTAGTTAAGTTGCTAATAGTTACTGGCGCGTTCCGAGTAACACTAACCGGTGGAAGGTGTTCCTGGCTGGCAGGTCGATGTAAGAACTTCATTTTGATGGTATCACGCACAGTGGGAACTCTTTCCATCGACCTTATACTACAGGCTTATAGTAATTGCTATTACGCTTTCGTTCTCGACCACTTCGAACAACGCTTTCGTATAAAATAATGCCATGGTTTGTAATTAGGCCGTAGCCTTCATGCATTTATTACGAGAGTGAACAGGCGTATCACAGAACAGTAAAAGTGTTAACGGAATTTAAGGAACCGATTAGCTGTGACTTATTAACACGAAATCTACCGGCATCTGTGAAATTGCTTCATAATTTTTATGCTAGAATTATTAAAATTTGTAACCACTGCAATTATGATTAAAGTGTACAGAATCGCTAGATTGAGACCTGTGTCCCCACTCTACCTTCCCCTTCTTCTTTTTCCCTCAATTCTTGCTCCCTCCCCTCATCTGGCGACTCTGTATATTGTACAGTCAAACCTGTTTTTGACAATGATTTTATAAATGTAATAATACCATCTTCAATATACACAAATAATTCCGTGACCATATGGGTGACCGGTAGTCAATACGTTAAAATACACATGGCATAAAAATTGTGAAAAATAAATTAATTCAGCAATTTTTATAACGTAAGATATATTACTCGCCTTTAATGTTCTTAAGTTTAATGTTTTTAGTAAGTTAAGTTTAGTGTTGTGTAATTTTGCATTAAGACCCGACCATTTATAATGCAATCGAAATATTCTAACAAGTACACTTTATCGAATAATAAACACATTCCACATGCACATGCACCAATAATGATATATGTATGTACACATCAAAAATTCCTCAAAAATATCAACGATTAATACTTACCCATTCTTCTTCCATCCTCTAAGTCCATCAACTGTGTTTTACTCAAAATCTCACCTTTCCCGCAAAGTATTATGCATCACGTTGCAGCAGAACACTACCGAAACAAACTTCACACTATCTGTAACAGAAAATCAGTGAATTTTCACCCGGGAGCCATACGAGATAGAAGTTCACGGGTAAAATACAACGTACAGGTAGACGCAACCCGAACTATAGCTAAACTAAAAGATATTATTAACTTCCATTCGGCTACCAACCAGCAGCAACATCCAAAATTCCCCGGGACTCCAAAACACAGAGAACAGCGTTAGTTTGTTTTTGTGAAAAAACCCCCGCTCTTAACTAGATGAAACAATCTGTTACACTTTTTCGAGTATCAGCGCACCAAAACGAAATCTTGTGAAAAAGAATAATCTGATTTATCGGTTCCAACGCGGACAGAGATCCCCGTCAAAGGACTGGCTCGCGTAAATTCCTCGGAGAAGTGTTGCATAAATTGGTTCGGACTAATGGGCATCGGACTCTATCGAATCAATCCTTTGACAGTGTACCGTTAACGCAAAAAAAAGAACTAACACAGTCTGTTAAATCTTTGACAGCGCGATCGCGTTTCCGCGCAGCCGATTTTCGCGGCGATTGCGCATTTTGGAACTGAATGGCTATTTCCGTGGACATCGATTTACATTCTAAATATCAATATGCCAGGTGATTAATATGAAGCACCACGAAGAAGTACATACTTTGAACTGTTGAACAATAAGAGAAATTTAACTATTTTCATTACGTATGAAATTATGTTTTTTCAAAAAATCAATAGGTACATCTTATTATACGATGTTTAAGCAATATTTGTTGAAAAGTTGAGCTAAATCGTTTAATCTAGAAGCACGTGACAGCCATTCTTGTAAAACACTGTTTGTGGTACCACACATAATTCCGTAGAATTTTATTCAATTCACATTTCTTTATGGTTCTTTTAAAGAAATAATATGTACAGTTTATCATACGATGTACAAGTAATAATTGCTGTTTCTTAGAATTAATTTGGAACATTTTCCTTTTGCATAAACATCCACAATCTGTTCACAAAATTATAAAGAAGTGCAGAGGAATTCCATTGGAAAAAATGTGAATTTTCATTCACTGAAATTTTTCCACAGAAGAAACAATAGCATAAATATGTGGCCTGCCCAGCTATATTCCTCACACATTCCAGCGATGGGACGTATTTTGATCCAGAATTCATTTCTGACATAGCGTAATTCCATTCTAAACAAGTTTCCCAGAAAATTAAAAACAGTTGAGATAGTCCAGTTATATTTCTTAACCGTTCCAGTGTAGCGCCGCGCCGATTCCAGAGTCGTAAAGTCCGATCCAAAATACAGCGACGCGAGTCGTTCCGGCAACATAAATTCTTCTGCCGATGGAAGTCGCGTGATCGTTAAGCCATTGGAAATCCCTCTCGATTTATTATCCGCGTCCTCGTCGTCGATAGCATAAACTCACGGTTCTCGTTTCTTTCCTACGCACCAATCGGGACTAATTTCTCTCGTACGTGATCTTCCGTGTCGCATCGTTCGTCTATATTGTGCTGGCCACCGGATTTAGCCGACCGGAAACGCTCCAGAGAAAAAAACGATCGCCCACGAGTGATGTTTCCGGTTAGGCAGCTAAAGGATCAACCGATTTGATCAATGGCATCGACACATGGCTTGTAGAAACTATGCGACCTATTGAAAGCTGTTAGGCTGTAAATAAATTGCACACTGTTTGGTTTATAAATTAATCATTGAAGATTGATGAATCCTGTTGACGAATATCCGTTTATTTGTCTAATTTGTTATTGGCAATTTTCTAATAGTATTTTTTTAGAATTAATGTAGTGTAGCAAAGGAGAGAGAGTTCTTCAGAAATTATTATTTCAAAGAAAATTGTTGAGCCTGTTTACATACAAATCAGTTATTAAAAATTATCAGGCTTCTGGTAACTAAAGTGTTCATGTTCAAATTTTTTCTCTGTTCATGTTTCTGTTCTTTCCTATATTTTGTAAAAATTTATGATGTACTGTTGTTTACTGTATATGCCCACTGTTTTGAAATAAAATATTCTGGAGCTTGCAAAGAGGAAAAGATATATATTTCGCACGTCTGACCATGGTTGGACTCTTACTACTCAACAGACAAGAGACTGGCGTAGTCTACTTGTCTGATCAGAGGTGGGATTGCTCTACTTCTTGGAACGGGTATTTCACAGTTTTGGAACTTAAATATGCCATTGTTAGATAGCAATATAACTTCTTTTGGTATCAAATATCAATGTATTCTAAAAACGACTCAGTTGTAACTATTTGCAAATTCAAATAACTATGATGAAACAAAAACTGTCAAAGTCAACGATTTCATTGTAATCAATTGATTGTAATTCTCCAGAAGTTGTCAATATCCAAAAAGTAATAATTTCGTTTAAAAAAGTAGTACAACAATGTTATTGGACTCATGGTACAGCAACTGGAAAACGCTTTTTTGTCCAACATGTTGCTAATTAAAATGTCAATAAAAACTATAAATTGTTCCACAAAAAAGGCAAAATAATTTTTAAGATATCGTTTTAAAAGGGAAGCTTCAATCTCGAAAGTAATAGATTCGTTCAGAAGAAGAATTGCTTCCTAACAGAAAGGAAGGTAAAAACTAGAGGCTTCTATGTTTTCTACCGAAAATATCGTAGTTCGAAATATCAACAGTTTTGCTAGAATCGGAAATTTAGCGTTCAAATATTTTTTCGATGCCGGTGTATCCGCCGCATATAAAATTCAACGAAAACTGAATAAAAACGGTAAGCCAAAGTTGAAAGCCGAGCGCGCACAGGGTTAACAACCGCACTCGCAAGTGTGAAAACGCGCCTGGCGAAACAGTCCGGGGTTTACACACGGGACAGGGTCTCCGTGTACTCCCGCGATGCTTTCAGTTCCCGCGAGAAGTAGCTGTTCAAAATTTTCGATGCTCGAGCGGTCGGCGGGGTGAGGGTCAGGGCTCAGGGTAAAGGTAAAGGTGTAAGGGGCCGAGTAGAAAAAACGAGTGGCGTTGGATGCAAAGGGGCAGGGAGGGGGTTGGAGCCCTTCGGTCTAAGGATTAAAAACGGTAAATACGTGGAACCCGACACGCGTCAAGGGGTTTTCCGACGGCACTCTGCAGACCTGGAGGGACGCATTGAAGATGGCTGGGCGATGCAGGAGGACTGCAGAAAAGGAGATCCGAAAGCGTGGTTACGAATTCACAATGCCATTGTGTAACTCTCTCTCCCCTTTCGTCCCTCCGTTGCACGATTTTCTCCTACGGTCACCCTCCTTTACCCTTCCGCTCCGGCGTCCCACGTTTTAAGTCTCCGACAATCTCCCTTCCTCTCTCTCTCTCTCTCTCTCTCTTTCTCTCATTTTCCTCTACGCTCTTCTTCCCTCTCCCTCTTGGTTCGTCTATCTAGCTTCATCCACTTGACGGTACTCGTCGTGAACGCCATTAATGGCTTCCGTTTCCGGTGTCTCAATCTCGCATTCTCCGCGCTTTGCCTCGATGCCGCGCGCTCTTCCCACCTCCTCTTCCTGCTCGGGATCCCCCACTTTTCCAGCCTTTCTCTCGATTTCCATTGAAAAGCGAATTTCTCGGTGGAGAGCGAATCCGACGCGTATTTGTCAACGTTTTATAAACATTCGCGGAGACTTATGAATTTATCAACGCCCTGTCCAACGAGAACGTTGTCGTCGTCGACGGCTAATGGAATATTTTGACCCGGAAGCAGAGTGTAGAAACTTTGTGGGGAACAGAGAGATGTTTCTGTCAATCTACATCTTTCTGTTCTTTCATTTCCGGGATTTTTTTATAATTGATTGGCAGCCGCTTGATGAAAAGTGTTGTTTCCGTTATCTCGAGCGAGTTAATTATTCTGAAGAGTACCAATATGCGTTCCATGTTACAACTTCTACATGCTATTTTATTTTCGGTTTTGTTCTGTTTATTCGGATCAGTTTACTCGATCTTCTGGATTGTACGTACATGACAGTACAGCTGCTTATTATTTAGACAAATTCCGATTGTTTGTATTTTTGGCTAATTCTTCATAATTATAATCATATAATTATTTAAGTATTAATTATCTAATAGCTGCAATTTAAAATAAAATCTACAAACATCAATAATATTTACTGAAAAAGATATGTTCTACACAAAACATTGAAGCATGCTACACCAATCGAAGTTAACACAAAAGTATTATTTGCGATTTCTATGAATCTATTTACTGGTATAAAATCTACAATTCGTCTAATTAACCGGTTACACAGATTCAGTTAAGGATTACTAATCCGTAGATCTAAATCCCTTTGTGCACGTCGAGACATAAGACTCATGATGCATGTTACAACATATGTGTATGTACATACATAGGTACTTGCAGTAACTACGAATCGACATCACAAGCAACTTGTACCGATGCAAGAATCAAAGTACCGTGTTAGTTCGCGAGCAAGACTCCATTGGGAACGTAGATTTCAATTTCTAGAACATACCCACTACAGAAATGCAATAAACTGAACGACATAAATGAACAAGTATTATTCGCAATCTATTAAAATTATTAAGAGAGGAACCCCATCGACTTTCTGGTCATCAGCAACAGCTTGGACTAGTTTATTTAGTTACGTTTCGTTCTATCGTGATCATTAGACTGCGGATTGTATGCATTTACAATAGAATGAATAGGTGCAATTTAAAACAGAAAGAACATTGCGAGTATTTAGGAGCATGATGTACTATTCCCAACCTTCTACAATTATTCAAAAGTGAATGAACGTTTTATTTGGCTTGTATATTTTATAATTGACGCAGAACATTTTTATTTTCCCGAGAAGAGAGGATTAAAGGTCAAAATATCGGTCGAATAAAGGTCGAACTACTTCATCATACAGAAGGGGTATTTCCAGAGTCACTAATTGGAAACCTTACTATTCTCTTTTTAAACTTGGGATATAAATCTGAAGTAGCGTCTGCCTGTTCAAGCTCTCATTTCCTGCAGCCGATGCAGACAATTCTTATTTTGCACAAAACTCCGCAGTCCATTGGCAATAACACTAAAATTGCAAAATAATCCTATTTGGAAGCACGCGTTTTAACGTCCAAGTCGCGGGACAGACTGGGAAGAATCAGTATAATGCCGAGGTAAACTCAAACTGATGGAGGCTCCATGAAACCCAAGTGTTAACGCGATCATAACGCGTTTCCACATGTGCAGTGACCGTAACGGTGATGCTATTATGTTTATGGAGGCTGAGTAGTTCGAACAAAGGTCGGCTTTTTCGTAAGCGGTGAACTTAAGACATGGTGACCATCGACTTTCTTTTATCAAGCTCGCGTGATCGAGTGCACGAAAGGCAGTTGGCAAGTGTGTGCAAATTAATGGCGCGAAATAGCATTTTATGGGGGTCGTTTATATTTACGGTTGCGCTGAGCTTAACGCGCTGGAAACGATGACTTATGTGTCATTAAATATTATTCAGGCGCAACAAGTCGAACACGCGGATTGCGTGGCGCGGCATTTTTAAAACGGTTTACGAGCGAGATAGAGTTTCGAGGAACGTATGATCCCCATTAGAATACTTCTTTCTGCTTTACGGCTTCGGAGATTCACTTTAAATTGCCTCCGCCGCTACCGTAACGTCCGATTTGCATACGCATTACGGTTTCGTGTACGGATTCCTTTCGTTTTATCGTCACTAACGCGGATACCAGTTATTGCGTTCGGACGTCGGAATTCCTCCGCGGTTTCCGAACCAGAGGGAAGTGTTCTCCAAACGGTTAGTACACAACGAGCACTGAAACTCTGAACCCTTTAATGATCATTTCGTTTAGCCCGCTCGATGCGGGATTTTACAATTTAAATCTCAGTGACGACGACTTTATCCAGCTGTCTCTGTGGTTAATGTGTTCTCCACTTCTAAATATTCAACATCGAAGTGATTTGGTGAATTAAATCAAAATTCGAAAGTTAAAGCGAATCACTAGATTGCGGATTTTTATGGAAAATAAGTGACAATAGAAGTGAAGTCTATTTAATTGCAGTTCAAATTATATCGGTGTGAACCACTACTAATCCAATTAGAAAAATTCTTTATTTTTTGTTATTTTTTTATGGGACTTTAACCAACTTGTTTGTGGCACTTTTCTTATTAAATGACACAAATTGTAGAAATACCATACATCGTAACGAAACGATCAACCCACCATTAGCTCAATACTTTACTGTCTAGCTTGATGATATCAAATAAACAAATATAATTCGAACATACAGTCGTAACATCACAGACACAACTCGTTAGTCATTTGTATTTGACCAGATTTCATCGTTTTCGTGGATCTAGTTCAACATTTATCGTTTGTCAGCGTAGAGAGCGTAAGAAACAGAGTTATTTTTACCGATGTCGATACTTCATATCGTGAGACACGAAACCCCATATGGTAATTTGTCTACTGCTATACCTCGCCTGTGCGAAGCTGCCGACTGTCCCGCTATGCAAATTTCAAGTTCATATCCTGCGCAACATTCGGCTTGTCCAGTACATTGGTCGATTTAATCGGTCCGTGTTAATGTTTCCAAGCAAATCCCGCGTCGAACATGCATTGCGTTGGTCAGATGCGTTTAGCATCACGAAATCGCTTAATCCCTCTTCCTCCATTTCCGTGCTTTATCTGTTTCGATCACCTCGGGACATTAAGGATCGCTGGCCAAGTTGCGCGTTTTATAGCGTGTTTCTCTCCCTGCTGGGAATCGATATTTGAATTAATGGATTCTCTAAAACTCTACGAACTGGGGTTTTACAATCGAGGAGTTAGAAGCTTGAAAATCGTATGCTCGTTGTTACGTCCCAATAATGGGCAGAAGAAAATCATTCTACAGTAGTTTTTTACGAAATTACGTCAAGAATAAAAAATGTTGTGTTCAAATACTTTTTGGACCCACTGTATAATATATCTACATGTATAATATGTGTACACGATGTATGAAACAAAACCATCGCATTCTTTCCTAGTACAATTAGTTGTTGCATTACATATGCATACGTATTTTAACGGTGTCATAATTTTTGTATTTACATTGCACTAAAATTTGAAATGCATATAATAGTCAAATGGTTTTACTCACTGGCAATCAGATATTCTTCGTAGTTTTATAAATAAAAAAGTTCCACCGGTCCAGAAACCACAGCAGCTCGGAACGTCATTAAAAGCAGGAAAACTCAATTTAAATCAAAACATCGTTCAAACCGTGGCCGTAAAGAATGGGATTGACCTTTTTCGCGGCTTCTGCGCTCTGTAAATTAGTAGTGACATCGTGACCCGTGACTCGCATTTTAATTAACTTCGTCGCGTCGGTTCTTCACGCTGGAGAAACGCTCGCGAACGTGTCTGGATTAATTATTGGCAGCCGCCAGGAATCCGATTTGGGAATGAAAGCTAACGTCCCTTACCGTGGTCCACGCCAAAGGGCTTAACTATGAGGATCTTATCGACTGATTAGACCTGATTCTGTTCTGTACGTACTAGATATACGGGGTGCCACAGACCGAAAACTTTATCGATATATTTTATGGATCTAATACAGTTAGAAAAAGGAAAAATAGTATATACAGAGTAGGCCAAAAGTCACGATATAAATCAAGTCTGGGAAACTTTTCAGCTCAAAATCAGAGGAAAATCGAAATAATAAAATCGCGTGGACGGTTTCGGTTCAGAAAGAAATACAATTTAAAATTAATCTTATAGTATACTTACAGACCCGGCTTCAAACAACATGGCTGTTCCAAGATCAAGTACATCGGTTTATCAATTTCGTTTAAACCTGTCAGATTAATAGGTTATGGCTTACGCGACAGAATAATACACAGGGAATCAACACAAAAAATGTACTTTATCTTATCGTAGAAAACGAAGGGAACGAGACGCGGCTCAATTTTATACCCGAACAATGATATCGATAACCCGGAAGAGACCATAACACAGAAAACATCTAGAGTGACAAATACAATTCGCAAGCAACAATTACGCGATCGAGAATCAATACGAAGGCGCAACGATCGCATTAACCTAAAAGTTCATTTCCAACAAAACTGAAATATATCTTTTTTATTAGTATAAAATCAGGTTATATGACACTTTACGACTTTTTATTTGAAATGAAATTTGCACCGCACTGTAACATATGTTTTATTATAATGATCGTTCATTTTTACTTTATTCTTATTATTTCAAATAACTTCAATTATTTCACATAACTATGCTAACTTATTTTGTTAATTATAATTTGGAAAAAGTTAAATTATAATGAAGATGTTGATAATATGAAATCTGTATTGTACAACTTGCTTTATTTTTAAAAAAGAATGGCAAGAACAATATATATGCGATATTAGGTATAAAATACTTTCTTGTGGAAAGATATATTTGTGTCACGGTTTTGTTGTTTCTTACCATTCTTTATGCAACAAATTTTGCACCATTTTTCCGAATGTTCACGAAATAATGCATAAATATATTTGTAACGTACCTTGCTTTTTATATCGCTATCCACCATTTTGAATTATCTTGTGACGTCATGTGTGGGGATCAAATATTCTGTCATCTTGGAACCCTGCGTTCTATGCATTTTCTAATGTACATATGTATATCTACTACATATACCGAGTCTATAAGTATTATACGGTCTAAGGATTTAACGATTTAACTGACGAATGACGTTGCAGATGTTATTGGGATTGTTTAATTGTTTCGTTGTTAAATTGAATTAATACGTTGCCTTTTCATTTGGACTTGAAATGTATTTAAATTCTTAGCTATATGAATACTTGTTTACACAATTCCATCTAGCATTTGCATACAGAATTCCCTAAACATACTGGTAAGCTTAATAATATTTTATGCATTTATAATTTAACATTTAAGTCTGTCAGAATTGCACAATTAAGCAACTACTTACCCAATTTTTCTTTTAGCTTCTTTGCCCCGAACATTTACACGTGCATAACGAATCACGGAAAAAGTAGCTATTACAAACGGTTGAAATTTCACGTCACAATGTCACAGACAATATACATATTTAGGTTGTTTAATGTTGAATGCACACGAAAGTGAATTGTCGTATGTAGTGGCGCATTGGCGAGAAATGATAGAAATGGTATATCACGTCAGTAGTGCGGTTAAATGGACATTCATTTGTATACATTAGTCCGAGCAACATCACCACTGCTATATTATCTGCCACTGCATATGCCACTTCACTGGTACGCATTTTCAACAAACTTTTGCTTTTTTATTACCGCGAGGTTAAAAATGCAGTACACCCAAGAAAAAGTTGTGTGCTGTTTGCGGAGAGAATATACCACCGGATTAACATTTTTTTCGTTCTTTTCAACATTTTTTATGCGGTGTAAATTTAATTTCAGATAAAGTCGTAAGAAGTCATATAATCCGATTTTTTGCTAATAAAAAACAGAAATTCTACGAGCATAAGAATCTTCAGTTGCTTGAAAAATTGCAAATGATTATAGAACAAAATGTCATAAAACTTATTCTAAATAGTATTGTAAAAAATTGGTTTTGATTTTCTCTTTAGAAAACGATATGACTCTCCGCTTGTCGTTTATAATTGCTTACAAACGATGTGTGTTTATAATTTCTTAGAAAAATAAGAAAGTTTATATATATTTTAATTCTCCTAGGGCTATACATATATCAAGAACAACAAAATTGAATTTTATTTCGGTTTTGTTCGAAATGAACCTTTTAGGTTAATGCGATCATTGCGCCCTCGTATTGATTCTCGATCGCGTAATTGTTGCATGCGATTTGTAGTTGTCATTCTAGATGTTTTCTGTGTTATGGTCTCTTCCTGGTTTGTCGATACCATCGCCAGTGTGTAAAATTGTGCCGCGTCACGCTCCCTTCGTTTTCTGTGATAAGATAAAGTATATTTGTTGTGTTGCTTCCCCGTTTATTATTCTGTCGCGTAAAACATAACCTGCTTCCCCGTGTATATTCTGTCAGGTAAGCCATAGTTTAGTTTATATACGAAATTGATAAACCATTGAAATTTCAACTTCTATTCCACCATTTTATAAGAACAAGTAGAAGATATTGCGTGCTGCTTTTATTACCATGTTTAATGACATTGAAAAATGTGATATGATAATCGCTGATGGTGCGTGTACTGAAAATTTCGTGAGAGTTAAAACATTATGTCAAACTGAATATCTTAATCGAAATCAGCCATTGTATTCTACTTTTTCAAGATGCAATAAACTGCCAAAAGAACATTGCTCCTTCAACATGAAAAAACGTGAACCTCATAAAATTGTAATAACTGAAGAATATTTCATTTTTGTTTTAGTATTTATCTTTGAAAAATCGTGCACGTGCCTCGATAAATACTTGGAACAGTGCATCGTTCACTGACAATCGAATTGAGAAGGTATATTGACAGTAATGGACGCCAGTTGAAACACTTGACCTTTTATTTTGAGAATATCTCAGTAAGTACCTTTCATTCGTTATGAATTTATGCTAATTTATTGGTTATTTGACCCATTGTTTATTTTATGTCAAATATTGTTGGAATTGTGTTTTATTACATTTCGCATTTCGTATTACATAAAATTTCGTTACGTAAAATTACAAAATGGCGGAGTTGTATAGCGATATCTAGCTCCATGTCAACAATTCGAGCACCCGCTGTATTTGTTGCAAGACAAAGCGGGAAGAAGTCATCGGATAAGTGTCCGAGATTAACTTTTGTCGTTCCATTTGCCAGCGAAGGAAGTCTGCGACGCTCGGCGGGATAGATAGGTCTGGGAGGAGGAAATAAAACGGAGCTACTGCGAAACGGAAATAAAGTCCCTTATATGGTGTTTTCATCCCTTTCCTTCGTCCGGCTTCGCTCTGAAAGCCCTATCTCCTTCTCTGCCGTCAGTGATTCGCTCACTTGCCAGCTAGCTCGTTGTATTTTCTCGAAGACTACCGTTATCCGCTCGAGTTTACCCGCTTGCTACACTTATTCGGATGATAAAGCGGACACCCCGGGCCCTGGGATCTGATATCCTGCTGGATATTGAGCCGCGGCGCAGCGTCCTCGCGTTTTTGACCCGACGCGCGACGCGACGGCTAGAAAAATCTACGGCAATACCGCGGCGAATGGGGAATCGTGTTTTCATGATTTTCGCTTCGCCGGACGGTCCACGGCCTGATGGGATTATATCCGTTGGCTCTCCTTACGGAAATCTCGAATTTTTATCCGTCTGTCCGCTACATATCCGCCGGCGTGTTCTTTTTCATGTCTCGAGTCACGCGGGAATTTTGGGAGGATATATCCGGTTGATTCAAAACTGACCTTCGGCCGATTTAACCGGCCAAAATTTCCACAAAATCGTAATAATTTATAGTCATTGTAATCAAAACTTCAGCCTGATCACCGAGATTACTTCCTGAACTGTTTTAGATAATGAGAATTTAATAGATCATTAAAATAGAAGCGTTACGTGTAAAAGTTTAATCCCCTATCTTCATCAGGAGGGTAGTTGTAGTTTAACTCGGTGTTTCAACAGTTTTGGGTCTTTTTTCCTATTCAATTGCATTTGAAAATTAAATGTGACACATTGCAGTTATCGATCTCCATATTTGAGAATTTTTTCCGATTTTTCGGTTAAACATGCTGGCCGTAAAAAATTAAAATCGCAAAAGAATGTGGATTTTTGATAGAAGACGGAAGTGTTTGTCGATTATATCTTTAAAGAAGTAATATATAATCATAGCAATTGTTCTTGAATTTTCTCAGATTTTTCACATTTCTTCTTTTAGCTATTCTGTAAGAATTTTCTTTCTCAAGAAGATTTTCCGTGGATAACATCACCAATAATATAGTTGTAAATATGACCAGTTTTAATAGAGTCCGTAGAAACTTTTCTCGAATCGTTAGACCTTAAATAAAGAAGTAAGTTTTGTTCTCTTCTACAAATGAACCGCAAACAAGAAACAATTTTAAACTGTTCCCAGTCGAGATCTAAGGGAATACCATTACGGGTTGTACATTCTCCTTATTGCTTTCATATTACATTCGCCGTGTAATTAAGGTCTTGCGAAGAGAAGGAAAATATTTTACAAATGATAAATGTAGCCATGCTTAGCATAAAGTTGTTAAGCATGTGGAGAATGCCGGCGGCGCAATTTTCATTTAAAGTACAAGAAAACTGTGACAGAAAATCGCAGAACAACTTTTAGAAGGGTAAAGAGGAGATTCTCTTTACAAAGTTGTCTGACAAGGAATATGCAACATATTTTTTGAACTTCCTAGAGTAATTTAAATTTGTGAACAGGTTAAACTATAGAAACCAACTTCTCACTTTATCTTGTAACAAAGTAGGGTCTTTGAGAATAACGAAACTCCAAGATATGAAAATTTATGTTCAAGGACGTGAAAATATAAAATTTACCCTTTAATACGAGCACGGGTAGATGCAAAAATTTTTTGCATAAAATTACAGAAACTCGGAGATAGAAAATTTTTCGATTCTAATTTAGCGACCTTTTAATTTTATGGAGCTGAGTATAATACTAGTACTGCAATATTAAATTTTTCAAACGTATCGCGAGTACAATACATTCACGGGACCAGAAAAATTTCTCGCAGTTTGAATATTATACGAGATCATCTTCGCGCCCTCGTAATACAAACCGACGTCGAACAATGAGTCCATTCCAGAAAAGTCGCTGTGAAAAAACCGCCGGAGTTAAAACCCGACGGCTGAGGCATCTACGTCATACACCTTAAATTCATCGCTGAGAAATTATAAAAACTGCCTGATAAATATTCATCAGTCTCGCGAAAGCATCCGTCCAGTTCTCCACGGGGGAATTCCTGATAAAATATAATGTTTCAGGAATGGATAGCATTAATATTTCCATCGTGCTTCTCTAGCTCGCCGGGGTTCATTTATTCCGCACAAACAAACTGCTTTCGTTGATTTAACGTTATTACATTAGCTTTGAAAATTAAAGATAATATTGTTGCTGCAAATCTTTAAGGCTAATATTAATTTACGAAGACTTCTCGATGAGCAACAGACACTCATTCAATATTTTTAATTTCTAATTTTTTTCTCTCATCATTAGTAAGCGAGATATTTAGGTGACCTGCTTTAAATGCTCTACCCTTTATATGAAAATGTTTCTACCAGTCTACATTTTTGTAATTAAAAAACAGCCTGATGTAGAATCGTATTTCTATTATTAACATTTTCGGTAACTTCCTGTTTCATTGGTATTATCATTATTGCACATATAAATATTGATAACATAAGACTATAGATCCCTCGAAACTATCACCAGTAATAATCGAGGTGTTCAGTGACCCATTTTAGAAAACCACGTATATGAAAATGTTTCTACCCTGTCCCTGTTTCGAATGCTCCACAGTCCGTGCATACTTTTAGCTCAGATTACCATCCCCTATTGCTGCAACAATCGATTGCCTCTCCTCCTCCAAAAAATCAGGGACAGAGGTCAAAAGCGTCGCGGAAAGTGCCACAGCAGGATTCGATCATCCCCCATTCGCATCGTCGGCAATTTCGAGCGGAAACGCCGGCATAAATTAAACGAAACCTAAAATGTATTCGGCTCTATCTTATCGATGCTCGCGGAAATGGAAGCGCGGAACGTTTCTCGGGGGTTGTGCGGGTTGGAATCTGAGGGGTGTGAAGGAAGGAGGTCGACGTTTCCATTGCAGCCTGTGATGCACTTACACGCTCGGCTGCCCCCGCTCGTTTTTGGCTACCGGAATCCACCCTTTTGCGTATATCTCGGCGTCTCTCGCGGATCGGGCGCCGTGCGAATGACAGAAGAGGGATGCATTCGATGCATTTCGGTTCCTGTGGATCGTAGGTCGAGCGGGAGACGGTTGCACCCCTATTCAAGCCTTCTCTTCATTGCTATGTGTGTGCAACCTTGAGCCCCTCTCCCACACCCGTCTCCTATATCTACACAACCCCGACTCACTCTTTTCTTCCTTTCACCCCCTTTTCATTCCTTTTCTTCCGGTACATCGCTGCAATTTATGGACTGCTTCAGGAAGCCGGCAAGATAGAGAGGACAGGGAGGGCGAACCCGATAAATCGCTGGTCGTAAAACCCTCCAGTACCCCTACTACCCACTGAACCCCTTGGAAGGGGTACAATCCTTTGCTTGACGAGGACCCGGAGCTGGGTACTGTGCGAGGGAGGCCAGGGTCAGATGTAACTGGGGGTTGCGAGTTACTTTGGAAATAATTTGAAGTCTATTGTGGTAGTCGTCGCAAATTTTGGGTGTAATTTTTTAACTCTGGAAACTATCCGAGTGTTAGGATACAATTAATAATAACGCAGCTATCGACCAAATTGTGGAGATAAATGAATGAGATTTTCATAATTAATTACGGGGTGTCGCTGCAATGGGGTTGTGCACTGAGTAGGTTATTATGCAAAACTGAAGCCCACATAACCATGTCCTAACGATATGATTAATTGTATTAATTTCACGACACAGGTGCGATTTAAGCACTTATTTCTTGCCTTAATAATTTGAATGAGCTGAGAGTAACATAACTGTGTTTTTAAATCCTTACTACAAATGGCTGTTATTAATGAAAACTGTATTTTCTTATCAATATTTACGCATTGAAGTAATTATCTTCGTCTCTTTCCAGGTAATTATTCAGGACAAACGAATTCTAATTTGCTGTGGAGGAAATCATATGGGATTAAGGGAAGCAACTCGTGTAACATATTGAAGACAAGGTAATTTTTAAGAATTTTTTAATTTTCAAATCTTTTGTTTTTTTTTATGTTCATCTTTGAAAACAGGAAACGTTTTATTTATATAGAAACAATCATGAACCCTTTACACTTGATTATCTTAAGTCTAGTATTGTAAAATCTCACTCAGATACATTAATTATTTCCATAAATAATAAATAAATGCGTTCGAGTTTGTAGTCGGAGATCTGAGAAATAGTCTGAGAATAAAGCGAATTTCAAAAGGTGGAATTGTAGCAACAACAAGAGCAGAAATAAAAGTGAAGAATGCAATGATGAGAATGATAAGAGTTATTATTGCCTTGTATGCCTCGATCCATGTAGTTCCAGTTTGTAAGGAAAATGAAAAATGGGTGTAGTGCATGGAATGTAACGATTGGGCACACGAAGAATGCACTGAACAACATGATTTATGTCATAATTTGTAATCAGATAAAAATGGTACGATTCTTTCACGAATGTGATTTATATTTCGTTCTTTCATACGAATATAATTACTTTGCTTCTCTTTACTTACTGCTACAAATCAAAGATGTAACATAAAAATGTGAATTGAAAGCTAAATTGCATGGATTACAATTGAATCTAATTGAATTCTTCTTGATTTTATGGAGCTGTGGTTAACACAGAAACTTGTATTATAAAAAACTTAACCATTTTTCGATCAACAAAACTATAAGTTTCTGTGTTAACTATTAATTATTTTTCTTCTTAATTATTTCTCTTCATTTACTGTTACAATTTATTCTAATCTCTTGCACTGCAATTTATTTACAAGGAGTAATATCAACTCATAAAATTTAATTCTTTTTACAACTAGCATTATTTTAAGAAAGCTCATTGCTCAAAAACTGTTCGCATCTCGTCTGCTGAGTCTGCCCTGCTAGTTACAACGCAAAAATTCTCTGAGGTTAGAAAAGACGCTTTCTCGTCGCACCTCCGCGTTTTCCCTCCCTTTTATTGGTACAGGTGGTTCTCTCGAGTGCCCGAGAAAACTGGTTTTGATTCACGATAGAATTTTTAGCGGCCTCCTCCGATGCTTTCTTCTGCCCCGCCACGTTCGATCGGGGGATTTTTCTGCGGTTTTTGTGATCCGATCGATCGCCGGTTATCGCTACCATGAATAGACTGTATGGAGCTTGTACGTGGAACTGGTTAGAAGTATCGAACCGAGTTTTTATGGGTTGTCGGAGAGTAAGACGTTTTGCGATGATTTAAGGCGCGTTCAACTGGCTAGGGTAAATCATTGACGATTTGGTATATTAGTTTCGGTTCCTGGAAGTATGCAGGAATGGCAGAACTCGGGGAAATTTTTAATGAGTTGTGTTGAAGACGTGGCTCGTGGAACTTTTTTGAAAAACGTGTATACGTCATAAATTCCGATGGAAATGGGCAAAGAAAATTTTTCGATACTAGTAGCTTTGAATAGAACTCATACAATATACATTTTTCTATTAAAGTGGTCCAGAAAATTTTTTATATCTGCATACAAATCTACTGTATTAACCTGACTTTGTAAGTAGGCTATATATTTATGCAAGTTCTCATTCTTATAAGTTATTCTATTAAAAACACGATGAGATAAAAATGTATTTGATTAAAATATTCCTTACGTAATAGAATAGAAAAATCATTCATATTTTTTTCTATTTTGCAAAATTGCAAATGGAGTATTACGGGGTATATTACATTATGTTGGTACGCACGTCGTAAATTTTGTTTTTTATTGTGCAAGAGGCTACAGATGCTGTGCTCTATTGCCTGACTGCCATGAATAAACTCTGCAACTTGTTCAGAACTGGTTAGAAGGATAATAAGTTTTTGCAATTTCTTAGAGAACGAGACGTTTTAAGATGATTTAATGCTAATTAAAACAATTTCTTGTGGAAGCTGAATCTACCAGTTTCATTAGTCTACGTGGAATTCTACGCTCATCTTTTACTAATTTAGACACCTAAGATTGTTTGCATAAAGTATACATTTACACTATTGAAGAGTTGGTTTTATAATTCAATGATTCTGTAAGTTTATGTTTTATTGTATCAGAGATCGCCGGTGTCATACTTCTGGCTGGTCGGGTTGGCTTTCCTCCACTTTGTTTTTGTCAATTCTCCCACTCCGATCCTGTTATTTGTCTTACTTCTCCTTCGTGGTCGCTTGTCTACTTTTTCTCCGTTAGGTTCTTTATTTTACCTTTGCCACTTTCTCAATCCTGGTCTTCTTTTTGCTAGACACCATAAATAAAGTCACAAAGTAGAAGACAATACTTGTGCACGGTATTAATTGTAGTTGTAAAATAATTTTATTTTTAAGAACGTCAAATTTTTTCTTATTTGCACAAATTGGTATACATTTTAAAACACAATTTCTCAATAAGAGTGGAAACTCTAATTGTAAAATACTATGAATGTGATATAAAATTTTTGGGAAATGATATATTTGATATATTAACACGTTGTTTTTTATTTAATTATTGTATGGTTTAAATACTTTACCAACCAAAGTTAATCTACATTCACACTTCAAACTATATCTTCGAAACTTTCATTTCAAATGAAATAGCAGAAAAGTAATTAATATAAAGTACTTCAAAGTTCTTTGGAAGAAACGAATATACAATCAAAAGTTTTAATTCCAGCGTTTCATATTGCACAGTTTTTCTCCTAGAATACCTTATTGAAGACATTGTTAATGTAAAAATGTATTACACACAGCACATATACAAGTCTGTAGAAAGTTCATTACAAGACCATTTGAAGCAAACATTGTCCACGTAAAAGATGAATTAAAATATTCCATTAAAAGCCAATCCGCGAGACAATTCAAAAGTAAATTATCTGTTCTGTGAAATAAATTAAGGAGCACGGGGGTAAAAGGTTATTTATTTAAACAATTACTGCGAACCAAGTATTACCGTGTCTGCCTTACAAATATTCATATTAATTCTTGTAGACTATTGTAATTAAAACCGACTACGATTCAACATAAAAAATTCGTATATCTCACTTTTATTATTTTTAGTCAGTGTGCCACAGCTCCGACGTTATCGCCAGACTGCGAATTTTCATGAAAAATTAATAAGTCTGCCTTCATTGCAAGCGATAGCAGCCAGATAGACATTTCACTCTTTCCTGGATATTTTTAACAAGTTGTACTTTGTTAAATGACATGTACTAACCCTCTCAAACACTGCAGTAAAATATTTAACAAATATCCTTATTTGTTCCAAAGCAGCGGACTTAGGACAAGTTCCATTTCCGCTGAGTTGGCCTAGAAAGACAAATACCAGCACGGACACCACAATCACTGAACTGCTGATTATTTCTCTTCAAATCGCAAGTAGGCTAATCTCTCTCGAATCAGGGTTACCTTGCCTCACGCGATCTTCGAGAAGGAAAAATCGTTTCCCATCAGAGCAATACCTGAACGGTGATCAATCGGTGAATTAGCCGGCATAGTTTCCATCTATTAGACCGGGATTCCAAGTACAGTTGCGACATCGGAGAGCCCAAAGCGCTGATAATCGCGCGAAATACGCAACCATTTATCTGTGTACGGGATCGCAGCCGGTTGCAATAAAAGGAAGATGTCCGAGCTGGAGGGAGATAAATTATCCCCGGCCATCGTTCTAAGTAAATGACTTGAAATACCCGATGAGTCAATCGTAACCTTCCACCACTCGTAGAACCTCGTGAAAGGAAGATCCCAAGCGTTGCGCTGCACATTTCCCGATCTCCTTGAGCCGGAGTGTTGACCTTGAGCCGCGCTTATGTTCCTCCGATGCATCCAGGTCCGGCATTCATCGTGGAGCAAGGGAATAGAATCATTCCTGCGAGTCACGGAACCATCCCCACCCCTTCCTCCTTTTTCATTGATTTCCTATAAAGGAATTTTATCCGAGTGTCCAGCTGCGCCCCGGGAAAAATGCAAAGTCAGAGAAAAGGGACGGGGAAAATGGACGAGGAATTCTCGTCCTTTTCCTTCATGTCAGCGATTTATTCGTTCTCAGGATGGCACGAATCAGCCGCGCCGGACCTTCTGCATTTCCCGGGGATTGAGCGATGACTCGACTACCAATGATCGGGCGAACCTAATTTCAGAATCGGCTTCTGCACTGCCTAATTTTGTAGTTTTCTCCATGCTGTGAATTTTGATGGTTCTGCGATGTGGATGGGGTGAATAGATCGTTTTGCATTTGTAGGTGCACTAGAGAACTATGTATGGTTGAGGGTAATTGTTTTTATTCTGACTTTTATTTTGTAATAATGTTATTCCTATCTTGATATGCTGTGTACTTGAGATGATAAAGATGCACAGCTATGTCGTAATTAGAATTGTGTTTAGAATCTGTTTGTGTTGCGAGATGTACTTCTTTAAAGTGTGACTGTATGAACGAAACATAATCACCGACGAGATACTATTAAAGACTGCCAGCCCCCCTGTGCTATTCAGCGAGACCAGTAACCGGCCGCGACTGGGCGCGGGGTTAACGTGGAACTTACAGTAATCTGAAATACCACAACGCTAAAAGTTCAACCACCGACGAGATACTCGTCAAGTAGAAGAAGAATGATATGTATAGCAGAATGCTCACATTACCCATTCTGTAATTAACTTATAATAAATATATTTTGTTCTGAAGGAAGGTGAAATTGCAAAATGTTATGGAAGACAATAGGTATAGGAATAGAATTTATTGAAAATCAACATATTTATTAAATGTGCAGCTATTAGCTCGATATTATCCTTTATTCATAAGACACTAGAAGTTCTTACAAATAGAGGATAATACCGATTGCCCAGGTCTCACCACGAGGAGGTTGCCGCACAAGAGACCCGAAAGGGAGTCAGAACGAATGCAATATTCCTTCTGGCTCCCTTTCTTACAACGACGGACTTATACTAAATTATGCAGGTATGTCGAGTAATTATCGCGGAGCAAAAGGTGTGAATTGGAGAAGAAGTCTCCGATCCACGGGAAGCAAAATGCGAATCAGGCAGAAGGCTCTGATTCTTACAAAATGAGAAACAAGAGCGAACTAGAGCAGAAGGCACTGGTTCGAAGGGGACGCGGCGCGTACAATGCTTGCTGCCCAGTACCGGACAGAGCCGATACCCGACGTGTCCTCACCAAGAGAAATGGCCATGAGAAGTGTTCAAACGATATCCCATTTCTCCACCAACTACCTGTCACCAACCAACAAAAGTTGTGGTGAACATGGGTAGGATTACGAATAGAGAGGACACTGTAGCATGGCTACACGAGTGAACAGGTCTCAATGAACCATCCCTCTCAATGAATCGACGCCGAATACCGGCTCCAACCGGTCTGGTACATACAAGCAAGGTCCGACACAGCAGAAGGCCGTGTCGGAGTCAAAAATTCGAGTCGAGCAAAGTGAGAGTTACGGCAATAATTACTCGACATACCATATTTACGACGACGATATACAATCTTAATAACTAACGCACGCAAGCCGAGCAATTATTGTGGACCAAAAGACTAAATCGCAAAAGAGGGAAGAATCAAAGCAGAAGGCTTTGATTCGAAAAGAAGAAACATGAACCTGAGCGGAAGGCTCAGGATCGGGGGTGACGCTAAGACAATAATTGCTCGGCAAATAAAACTAACTTAAGAATATGCCGTAGTCTTCTTGGTTTGTCCTCTTCTGGGTGTGTCTTATTCTTGGTGTGTCCTCTTCTTGGGGTGTCCTCTTCTTGGTGTGTCCACTTCTTGGTGTGTCCACTTCTTGGTGTGTCCTCTTCTTGGTATGTCCACTTCTTTGTGTATCCTAGGTGAAACAGACTATTAACAGTTAAACATAACAATAAATAATCCTGCACACTTATACCCGCTCACGAGAGCAACCATAAGACTAGTTCGCGAGAGCCAAACTAACCCCGCACACGAGTGCGATTCTAACCAGCTCACGAGAGCCAACCTAACACCAGCTCACGAGAGCCAAACTAACCCCGCACACGAGTGCAATTCTAACCAGCTCACGAGAGCCAAACTAACCCCGCACACGAGTGCGGCCTATAGGCGGCGATTCGGGTAGCCCCAGGGACGCTACTCCCCGTACTCACTCACGGCCCCATCCGTGAGTGAGCCCCTGAGGGACATCCGATCGGAGGAATACAAATTTCAAACAAGATGTGAAGATTTTTAGAAGCGAAAACAACCAGAGAACCAGCTCATGAGAGCAATTGTAACCCCGCACACGAGTGCGAATACAATCAGCTCACAAGAGCAATTATAATTCTGCACTTGAGTGCGAAAACAAGAAGAGAACCAGCTCATGAGAGCGATTGTAAACCCACACACGAGTGCGATTACAATCAGCTCACAAGAGCAATTATAATTCTGCACATGAGAATTATAATTGCGGCCTATAGGCGATTCGGGTAGCCCCGGGGACGCTACTCCCCGTACTCACTCACGGCCCCAACCGTGAGTGAGCCCCTGAGGGACCTCCGATCGGAGGAATACCAATTTCAAACAAGATGTGAAAATTTTTAGAAGAGGGACTTGTGAAAGTTCTGAAGTGGACAATTAGAATTCCGGAAGTAACCATTGTCGCGTTCACCGACTGAATAAGCACTTCGAACGTGCGAATACAACCAGTTCACAAGATCAATTATAATTCTGCACATGATTGCGAAAACAAACAGAGAAACAGCTCATGAGAGCAATTGTAACCCCGCACACGAGTGCGAATACAATCAGCCCACAAGAGCAATTACAACTCTGCACATGAGTGCGAAAACAAGAAGAGAACCAGCTCATGAGAGCAATTGTAACCCCGCACAGAAGTGCGAATACAATCAGTTCAAAAGAGCAATTATAATTCTGCTCATGAGTGCAAAAACGACAAGAGAACCAGCTCATGAGAGCAATTGTAACCCCGCACACGAGTGCGAATACAATCAGCCTACAAGAGCAATTACAACTCTGCACATGAGTGCGAAAACAAGACGAGAACCAGCTCATGAGAGCAATTGTAACCCCGCACCCGAGTGCGAATACAATCAGCTCACAAGAGCAATTATAATTCTGCACATGAGTGCGGAAACAAACAGAGAGACAGCTCATGAGAGCAATTGTAACCCCGCACGCGAGTGCGAATACAATCAGCCCACAAGAGCACTTACAACTCTGCACATGAGTGCGGAAACAGGACGAGAACCAGCTCATGAGAGCGATTGTAACCCCGCACACGAGTGCGAATACAACCAGTTCACAAGATCAATTATAATTCTGCACATGATTGCGAAAACAAACAGAGAAACAGCTCATGAGAGCAATTGTAACCCCGCACACGAGTGCGAATACAATCAGCCCACAAGAGCAATTACAACTCTGCACATGAGTGCGAAAACAAGAAGAGAACCAGCTCATGAGAGCAATTGTAACCCCGCACAGAAGTGCGAATACAATCAGTTCAAAAGAGCAATTATAATTCTGCTCATGAGTGCAAAAAACGACAAGAGAACCAGCTCATGAGAGCAATTGTAACCCCGCACACGAGTGCGAATACAATCAGCCCACAAGAGCAATTACAACTCTGCACATGAGTGCGGAAACAGGACGAGAACCAGCTCATGAGAGCGATTGTAACCCCGCACACGAGTGCGAATACAACCAGTTCACAAGATCAATTATAATTCTGCACATGATTGCGAAAACAAACAGAGAACCAGCTCATGAGAGCAATTGTAACCCCGCACACGAGTGCGAATACAATCAGCCCACAAGAGCAATTACAACTCTGCACATGAGTGCGAAAACGACAAGAGAACCAGCTCATGAGTGCAATTGTAACCCCGCACACTAGTGCGAATACAATCAGCTCACAAGAGCAATTGTAATTCTGCACATGTGAATTATAATTGCGACCTATAGGCGATTCGGGTAGCCCCGGGGACGCTACTCCCCGTACTCACTCACGGCCCCATCCGTGAGTGAGCCCCTGAGGGACCTCCGATCGGAGGAATACCAATTTTAATCAAGAAATATAGATTTGAAGAAGACTCAATACCGAAAATTCCAATGGAAATTCCAATTAGCATATTGGAGGTAATAATTGATGGTATTCGTTGAATGAACAGTTGAAGGACAGGTTCGTTGAAGCTGGGCCAAGGGTAGACAAAGGAAGTATTGAAAAATATGAATAGTAATAAAACTTACCGTTGATCGTTGAATGAACAGTTGAAGAACAAAGCAGCATTGTTGATGGTAAGCCGGGATAGGCCAGGGTAGCTGTAGATGGCCCCTTGTCCACCTCTGGTGAGTCCCTGGTCCTTCTGGTCCTCCTGGTCCCGGAGCCCGACGCGACGCCCGTCCGCTCACTCCAGCCCCCCCGCCCCGACTGACTGTCGGCTGGCTCTCGCCGAGCTCGCGCGGCATCCCCCACCCCACCGAATATCGATCGATGTCGATCGCCGTTGACAATTGTTGATAAATTTATTATTTCTAGCTGGTTAACGTTTATAACAATTCCATTTTACAGCGATGTCCACTAGCACACCCTTGGCTATCTGGCCACCTAATTTTTTAGTAAAAGTGGCTAATAGTATTCGAGATACGGAATAACTTTTAAACTATGAACATTCGCACGCATTAATTTATTCAATACAATTCACAGATAAATTTATTATTTCTGGCTGTTTAATCTTGTCGATTTCATGTAATCGACAGTTCGTCGAACCCGTCAAATCGTCTCGTGGGCCACCGCATCATGTTTTCCTTACTCCAATTCCGTTACCCTCTTCCTTTGTCTCCTCCGCAGCACCGTTTATTAGGTCATTGCCCTAACGAACGTTGCTGCGATCCTACTCGTTTAATTTCAAAGTCTCCACTACGTAATCCGTCCCAAACTCTCTTGCGATTATTCTGGTCATATTGACACATATCAAAGTTTTCGTGGGTTTATTCTTGTCATACTGACACTCATCAAATCTCGTTTCGTTCGATCATTCATTGTTCATTTTCTCATTTTGTTATTTTTCCTTTTGTATCGTTGATTTCTCGTTAAACATACTTTCTATTGTTAACCATAGCTCGTTTCACCTTTCTCTTCTACTCCTTTTACATTTCCATTAGCTAGAGTTTACAATTATATATATGTATCTAGGAATTTTTTATCCTCGAGTTTTGCTTTTAATATTTTAAACCTCTGAAATATCTGCAATACGTTCGGTGCAGAATGTAACAATTCACATCAATATGGTTCCGTGACTATTTGCCTTCTCATCCACGAGGATCTTTTCAGTGACCTTCTGCACCGACGAGATCACGTCTATGGCCTTCTGTTTCTTACTCCAGCCAGAATACATTCAAGAGGGTGTATGAGAACACAGAAATATTCGGGTGACACCAACTCCCGTAAGGCTGGCAATCTTTAATAGTATCTCGTCGGTGACATAATTTGTTGTTTTAATGTGTAAAATAAAACTAGGTGAAATATTATTTTATACCTTTTTATATGCAACTATTTTTGAGGAACGTTTGAGGGTTAAAGACAAATTGATTACTTGATTATTAGATGTTGTAGATACTTTATTAGATGTTATATATACTTTATTATACATATACTTTAATTTATTTTATACTTCAGATTATTAAGATAGGAATGTTAGAATAATAGCATCTATCAGACACGCGAATTTGCGTGATACAAAAATATCCTACCATCAACCATAGTTATCGGGTCATCTCATGTGTTCGAAAGTAACGATATAATGAGACAGTAACTCGGACGAGCCATAAAGGATGTTCGTGTCCAGCGGTTAAAGAACGGTATCATAAAAGTAAGAAAATGACACCTCATTCAGTATCATGTACGGTAGTCTCTTAACACGTTTAGCACTGGCAACATTCAATTCATTAAAGAATGAGTTCGCATTCTATGCAGATTTATTTATTGTGTATGGCTAGACTTACTAATAAGACACAGAATAAAAAGTAAAACTTACTACTTCCTTTAGACCAATCCTGAAAATCTTCAAAATTTGCTGAAGACAGTTTTGGATCTAAGGGTCTTAGCTAACCTAGGATCAGGAGAAGGAAAAAGGTTTCACCGATATTCTCATGGGGTAGATTCCTTTCTACATCGATACTCCCTACAATGTTTGTGCCCGCATAAAACAAGATTGGGACACAGAGACTACGATAAGCGTTACTGACAAGTTTCAATTTTCTAAAGATCATGCTCTTGTGCTGTTACTCTATGAACTCTTGTACTTTTCCTCTGCACCTTTGCACCTTTTTGGATCAGTATCGTTCTCAAATTACTGAAGATAGTTCTATGTCTGGTAATATAGCTGACCTAAGCTCGGAAAAGGCAAAAGCTTACGGTGATTGTCTCATTGATTGGATCTCTAGCATGATACACGATCTTTCTTTCCTATATTCGTACCTTCTAGTACATTTTTGTTTGAACAAAACGAGATTGAAAACATGGATTCTCATTTTTCCGGAGAGCATGTCTATGAAGTTAAACTTCTTTTTCTTTTGGACGTTTAAACCTTCCACCAGTGTCGGCAATTTCAGATCACTGAAGCTAGCTGTAGATGGAGAAATAGCTGACCAAGGATCGGCTTTCGGAGGAGAGGAGCTCTCTCGTCGATGCCCTCACGGGATGGATCACTTTTCTATATCGCTACCTCTCGACGTACCTATGTCCGTATATCGTTTACATGTAATTTGGTGGGATACATATAAAGTGAAAATTTTAGATAGTCCCAGCCGATTTGGTCAGTCGGCCGTAACAGTCACTCGAATTGAAACACTCTGCCGGGAAAATTGATCGCACGTCCTTCCAAATATATTTGGCGTTAGCCCGTCAGCGAGAATATTGCTGGAACGGTGAGAAATTTGCCATGGTGAACCGGGTATGCAAGGACAGGGAACTTTATGCGGTGCAACGTGAGCATAAATCCAAGTTTGCACCAGGCCCTTCGACCCTATTCCTATTAGATGCTTGCTAGACAGGTATCTATGTGCGGGTCTCTGGGTACATATGTAATCTACCCTTTGTTGCTTTCTTTTCGATAATATCGATCCTGACGTTCCTTCCTCGATATAATTCCGCCGTGCTTCCTTCACGGAAGAAACTTTCGCGCAGTTTCTTGCTAGCTTATTTTTTATACCGCGCGCTAGCTGCAAAGAATCGCGCGCCGAGCTCATTTTAATGATTTATTCCTTTCGTATTAAAACATTCCCGACCGGCATTTTTTCTCTGCCCTTCCGTATACTTTTCTAATAAATTATGACTTTATCTTTCATTCGTGTTCGTGGATTAATTTAATTTATCTCGATTTGAAGAGACTTGGCTCGTTTATTCGCTGCAAGACACAAATGATTAACATTGGGTGTCATTCGGTCGTTGGCGAGTGCCAATGAAATGATTAAATAACATGAATAGAAATTTATTATAGTTAAATTTTGAATACTTATTCGCAATTATTATAATTATTAGACTGCGGATCTTTATGCAAAATAAAAATGTTTCGCATTGATTGTGGGAAGCAGGAGTAACATAAAAATTGATTTCATCCCTCATCGACTTTGTTACATTAAAAGCAACATTACGAAATTCTTGAATTTTAAAAATATTTTACTGTTTTATATTTCGTCCAGCCAATTTCTTCATAAATGCATAAAGCTCCGCAGTCTAATAATTATAAGCACTTTATAGTTTCGTTTGACAAAGTGGATGTCTAATGGAAGTATGCCCCCTGTGTTCAAGAATATTCACATCAATAGAATGAAAATATTATTGGCTTTCATGCCGCATTTACTCCATTTATTCATGAGTGCTAAAAAATGCACGAAACTCCCGATCCATTTATCATTTTTATGAACGCTGCATTCATGCGAAGGTGTCTTTGAAACCCTGACGCCATCTTTGTTCTCGGCATCTGCGTAGCTCTCAAAAGCAAGCAATTTTCTTTTATGCTGCGAGAAAATGAATTCTAAAAAACCATCCCTTCACAATCAATTTTCCATTATACAAATAGTGTCGATATATCCACACTTTTAATTTTATTATTTAATAAATCTAATATAATCGATTACCAATTTGGTAATAGTTATAAAATATACATACAAATATACAATGTCTTCCGAGATATTCTGCTGATCTCATTTCAGCAGGACACCTTGTATATTTATAGAATTATGTTCATTTTGAAAATTTATCCATGTTTAAAATGAGAAATTAAAATTTTTTTAAATGTTTTCGGGTGTAATTTAATTATTTATTTTGTTTGGAAAGCTCTTTCTCGCTATTTCGTAAAGCTTTGGCATATTTTCTAACTGAGACTATTTTTATACGGTCCCTCTCCACCGCAAAAAAAAGTTTGGGAATATTTTTTTTGTGCGGTATTTTTCCTGCGGTCCCTATTTACCGCACAAGGACAGGTTTGACTGTAATTTGTACATTTTATTTGCATTCGTAACAACGTGTTCTATCCCATTCAGAAACGTGTTTTTACATCCATTCCCTCGAACCTGCTCGATTTTTCGAAAATACAAATTTCGGCTCGAAACTTCGTCGAATGTAAAAGTATTTTTTCCTCGGATTCTGTTTCATTTTTCGCTGTGCACAGTTCATCAAATGGAACAGTTCCATGGCCGACAGGGGTTCTGCATTTTCCCATCTTTTGATGCTTTTCGCTTTTGTTCGCACGAAAATTGGGGTACTCCGAAAATATCCAGCCAGTTCGTAACACGAAAATTTGGTGGTTAGGTCAGCTTCCGCAAATATCGCGCTATAGTATGCACGGTTGCCATAGTTTCACGTTTCGCGAATACATACTTTTTATATTCTTTATATTACCGCTTGTATAATCCTTCCTTTAGTATTAATCTAGTGAGCCAATCTTCCTCCAACACTTTTATAAAGAAAAATTAGAATTCTGGTTCAATGGACTTCTGGAAAAAATATTCAAATCGGCTCGAAGCTTTAAATGAAAGATTTTCATTTTAAAAGTAGTACTAATAAATTGTAGATCTTTAAAAAAATATAAATTTCTCTGCTGGAAGCTTTATCATACCCCAAATAAGATTAAAATCTCATTAGACTCTTTTACAAACATTTTTCTATGCATATTTTTGCCTAGAAGATTAAAAGTGCTGTAAATGCAGAAAATCTATGGAACGTTTTTTCAATCTTTTTCGTTAGCTCATTACGAACTCTTATCAAATTAATCTGCTTGCAGCTTGAATACTAATGAGAGAACCTGTAAAACCTTGCCTTTTGATAACTAACGATAATTTGATAAGTGTGAGGGTTCAAAGATTAATTTTTGGAATTGTACTATCATACTTTGGATTAAGTTCTCGATACTATAAAAAGAAATTTGACTTTTTGAAGCTAGCAGGAATAAGTGAAAGAAATGTTATGTGGATGATAGTCCTTGCTGAGAAAAGTATTTTGAGCAATTTAAGGAAATATTATTATTACAAATTTTACTATTATACTTTTGAAATACGTATGAAAAGAAATTCGATTTTTTTAAGTAGACACAATAGAGTACGAAGTGAAATATACTGTGGGAGGTGTAAAGAAGATAAACGTAGCGAGGATGGCACTAACGTCAAACCAATTCGATCAACGTAGAAATGCGAAACCGATCTGTCCGTAATGTGCAAAAGGAAGGTGATCGCGTGTTCTCCATTTCCGTATGTGACTTAAATTCTGAATAAAGGGGCGAGGGTTATTGGATGCACCAGACCACTTGAAGAGCTAATCCAAATTCTGGCGCTGTCCCGTTTGAGACCAGGACTAACGGCGTATCAACAAAGAGAATTGCCATTGTTTACTGGGCAATGTCTACACTAGAGCTATTTGAGCGTTAGCTTCGCTGAATAATTTCCATCGAATCAGTTTCGATTGTTCAGACGTTGGCCGACGGTCTCTTTCGATTTTCAGAATAATTTTAGCCGATAATTAATTCAATTGCTGCATAACTAAATAGTACAAATACAAATCTGTAGTTATTGAGTATATGTAAAACATTACTTCCTGTATTAATACTTTCAGTAGATCAACAATCATTTTTATGAGCCATAAATGCATAACAGTGATTATTATTTATTTTATAGCGTCTCTATAAAAAAAATTATTCAAACAAATGTTTAATTGTACAGAAAGGTTCATTTTCTTACAACAGTTTTCTTCATTAAAGACTATTCTGAAACATTGAGGTACCCAAAATTATTTGAACAATGTGCACTTGCATTTTTACATTGCATCGTTACATTGAAGAAATAAATTTACATTGCTGGTGCAGAAAATGAAGTTACAGCGAGAAGCTGTTCTTAATCCCACCTTAGTCGAAAGTTGAAATACTATTTAAATTTCAATTGGCGATGGCGGAATTTTACTTGCTAAGTTAAGTTAACTTCCTATTGTACTTTGTGATCTAATTAGTGCGACTACAGAAGTGGATTTTATCATTTTATTCGGGCGAACGAAGAGGATACGAAACATTAATATATTTATGGTTTCATTGAATGGAGATTACATATGAATTATTGAACAAATTATTCTAAAATTATCGTTAGTTCAAATCAATTTAGTGTAGTAGTTTAACATGCTAGAATTATTTAGAGTGTCATTACAAATGTATAAATTATAGTTGTAGTACAGAGTGCTATTATGGAAGCAAATGAATAATAAATAGATAAAATGGAAAATGAGTAGAAAATGCTTAAACAGATCAATTCGTATAGTTTCATCGCGCATTTGATTAACTTACAATTAGATTTATAGATTTATCTTAAATTTACACTCGTGTAGAACAGTTTTCAAAACTGTTCATTTCAATAACAATTCGAATAAAAACTCTGTGAAAGTTTTATTTTATCAAAGAGCAGGGAGATGTGTGTTTTTGCAATGGATAATTTGTTAACTTACCGAAAACAGCCTGACACGCTGAACAAGATCAATCTTGATTTTCAGTTGCGAACCGCATTAAACCTATTTACCCTAAAATTGATATAGGTATCGGTTACAAGATACACCGCAGACGATCGTTACGAACGACAGGTACCAATTAATGGACACGTCCCGACCGGGTGGCCAAATAATCGAATAACCTGACGTGGGAACAAGCTCTTTAAGCTTACAAAATAGACAGTCTCGTGTAAATATTAAACACGGACGATTATTTTGTTCCTGCAGGTACAATTACAGTGAGATAATGACGCGTACCAATTAACAGGGTGTAATATGTCTTTATGAATAGTGAAACATAATTCTTTCAGTTTTTTTTACTTTTACATATTCTCTGAACAATGTATTGTCTCGCTGTACTTTTATAATAGTGCACAAATTTTGATTCATCATGTACACTGCTGTGCAAAAGAAAGAAGCACCCGGCCACAGTTAATAGAAAAGCGTAAAACATCAAATAAGGACACAGTAAGTTTTGAAAAAGGATTCCGCTGTTTAATCCAATAGTTCTGAGAATATATACGTGTTATTGCGGATTATCTAATACCGTGAATGCAATAAATTAATCATTGTGCAATACAATTTCTACGTAAAGATATTGTTTGACATTATCAGAGTTATCATATATCATTATAATTACACATAATCACTATCAACTCTGGTCATTATATCTTATAATTATACTGGGTGTGTCGTTCTTTTGCACAGTAGTGTATATTGCATTTGGTTATTATAATAGACGCATTGACAACAGTAGAAAGCTTTGCATGAGAAAGATTTGTCACATTCGTAAAATACATTTAATTTTGTTAAAAGGACAAGCTAGTAGCGTGCCTGTTCGTGACTGGCATTTTCGACTCGCAGCAAATTCGCAGTGCAACATTAAAATCTCATTTATCAACGTTAGTGTTTCCTAAGCTTCGGTTTTTATCAAATTATATTCACAAAAATGCTCTGTCTATAATTAGAATGCCACTGTCCATTATTATGAATAATAAATTTATGGATGTTGTTGCAAGCAGGAGTAATTAATAACAGAGAAGTAAAGGATCTCCGAAGTGGTCGAGCATCGTGCAGAAAAATTTGTAATGTTCTTCAGACACGCGATTCCTCGAATAGATCTAGCTGACGTGTCTGTCTATTGCCGGCTGTTTCTACTTGTGATAAATGAGGACTGTAAGGTATTGTGTAACATTACATTCTCCTCATCGATCTTTTTATCTTCAAAGTACATAGACACTGTTAGCACCGTTTAATTACATTTAGTAATTACGTGTACGCAAACTGATAATATTTTGATCAATATGTCAGTGCGCAGAGTAAATTGATTATACAGAATGCATTAGATAGTGATTGTTGATCTGACAATTTGCCGGATGGTCAGCATTTAATCCAGAAGATCTCAGACTATGTAGGAGCTTACGATTCCATTGTTCGCTTACTCAAGCTGGAAGATAGCTCGCGACAGGTGTCAGTGGCCTCGAAGCATGTGATGCTAGGCTCTAAATAGATAGGGCTGAGACTAGGTCAAACGGCACACGTTATACGAGAGAGACATTGTTGCAACTTTAACACTATCAAATCTAACTTTCATGCAAATTCGATTACTGGTTTGTTCTTCGAAATATTGTTTACGGAACTGTAAATCGTTTATCACACGAGCAATTATAATCGTAATTGTATCGTGTTTGGTGTCATTTTAATCCCAACAAAAACATCCTGTGAACAGGAGCCAAGTTCCTATGGCCGTAAAAAGTTGAGAGATGAAACAAAATACGGCCAAGTTCGTTAGTTCAGAAATACCTCTTGCAATACTGAAAAAAGCGTTTGTGAAAACTAGTTTGAAAAAACGCTATTTAATTTTTAAACAGTTACATGGAGGGCTAAATTATTCAAACTTGGCTGTCACTTTTTAAACCAATGACCATAAAAGGTGTTAGGTAGCGGCCAAGTTTGAATAATTTAGTCCTCCATGTAACTGTTTAAAAATTAAATAGCGTTCTTTTAAACTAATTTTTACAAACGCTTTTTTCAGTATTGCAAGAGGTATTTCTCAGCTAACGAACTTAGCCGTATTTTGTTTCATCTCACAACTTTTTACGGCCATAGGAAGTGGCTCCTGTTTACAGGATGTTTTTGTTGGGATTTCATCAATTTTTGTTGATTCAATGTATCGAAGATTAACACTCTGCCGGCGATGCTCGGATCCGTTTGCCACCCACCGCTATAGACGACGCTCGGTGCAGTTTCTTTTATTTACATTAGAGCGATTGTTTTTTTCGTCAGTACTTGTTGCGCCTTCGAAGCTAATAAAACGATCGTTTGTTTGTATTATCGAGAAATGAGAAGGCGAATCCCGCACCCTTGCAATCCTGGAAACGAGTATACCGCCTTAACTTCGCTTGCTACGCAAGTAATATGATCATAACCGATAGATCGGATCCAAGGGGGATTCCCCCAGTGATAAAACTTGAACAATTACGGTAGAGACATGTGGACAGTTACGGAGAGGTCACTGTACCTTCTTCGTTCGAACGGAGTTTGAAAAATGAAGTAGTGCCAGGGGTTGAATGTGACCCAGTGTTGGTCATGCGAAGGTTAACGAATTTCCTGCCACGCCAATCTCCTGTCCGGTGCCATTCACCGTGGGGCCGGTCACCGGTGGCCGACACGGCATGGATTGTGTTACACTATCTATCAACGGAAACTATCCTGCGCATTCGCCGGTGTGCGGGGGCCGCGATTACGAATGCACTTAGGGCCGGGGCCACGCACCCGCTGCCATGTTCAACAAGATGGTTCGAGCATGTCGTTTCCCAGCACGCGAGTCTTGCCCCGGCTGACTCAGTTCCTGATGTATGAGAGTTCGCGGGGGTCTGCTAGAGGGTTGGGTCTCTCCTATTGTTCGAACGGTTAGTCGAACTGACAGAGGCTCCGGGAGCCACGACAGGTGTCAGTGGCCCGAGCACATGCGACTACCGTATATACAAGGGCCACGCGCGGCGGTTGTTTTGACGCGGCTATCTGTCAAACAATCCGTGGCTGGCCATAGTTCTGTCCTATGGTCCACGGAACGGGAATCCTCCGTTCCCTGGGTCAGCGGGACGATTAACCACGCTTAATCACGTCCCAGGACGCGGTTTACTATTAATCATTGCCTACGAATGGCAACATTTGTTTCCGGTCGACGATTCGGGACCAAGGGCCTCGACCGTGCGCGAGGCGGCTAATTGTTGGCGAACGGATCGTTCAATGTCCATTAATTTCGTACTTTGCTGCCGGGCTGATGGGAAGTCGCCCCATCAGGCGCCTGCCCTACGGATCTTTGAAATATTGCCACGCTGAGTGACTTCCGTCCGTCATTCTCGACGTATAGTAGCTGTCAGTGACTTCGGTTATTTCAGTGCTACTGTCAGTGACGATTTATTTATGCTACCATCAACGCGCGTTGCGTTGCTTTTTTTTTATCGAGATCTGAAGGTCGATTTCATTTTTTCAGATGAGGCGACAGCATGTTTCATTTCTATTTAGCCAAAGTCACATTAACTGATGAATTAAGAGGCTTTTCCCAGTACAAGTTCCACAATCATATATCTAGAAGTTATGCACGGTCTTCGTTGGCCCATATTTATGGCACAGTTGTTTTCCAAACAAATCGTTCCGTACCTCCATTGTAGAATGCAACTTCCGTGATCAGCAGATTTACGGTCAGCGCTTTATTCCTCTACGCAAATTATCGTTTCCTCTGGAATATAACCACGAATACAATAGATTACCGTAGCCCGTTAGATGGAGAAGGCACCGTTCACAATTGACCAATGCAAACCGACAAATATTACACAATGAATGTTTTCACTGAACGGATCGGTGTTACGCGTCCTCACGTACTCCATCATGTTTATTACAAATATATTCCACTTAACATTGTACACTATTGTCTGCTTTCGACTCTGTTCAATCGCATTCTAGCGTGAATTATTAGTCTTTAAAAATTAGTTGAATCTTCCCCTGATTTATTAATCATTTCGAAATCATTTTATTCTTGACTATTAACTTTCCGTCACTTCATCAATTATTAATATATTAATAGACAGCGGACTTTATGCATTTATGACAAAATTGAGTAGGTGTAATGTAAAACATTAAAAACAGACGAATTTCACAATACTTTTTATATCATTTTCAACCTATTGAACATATTAAGAGAGGAAATTGATTTCTATATCACTCCGGTTTGTTGCAAATCGGGTAGAAAATTTTTACTTTGCATAAAGATCCGCTGTCTACTGATAAATTAGACTGCGGATTTTATGCATTTATAATAAGAATAATGTAGGTGAAATTGGGACAGTAGAAAGATTAAACGAATTTAAGAATGTCAATTTTGAGATTATTAATGAAAGAAAGATTCTTCTGTACCACTGTTGTCAAGTGGGCTTGTATTCCCCTCGAAATGCTTCTTCTTTTACCACTAAATGTGGCTCGATTCTCCTCGTAGTGGGGGTAATACGACGTCACGTATCAGCTTCGCCAGATCGAGGAAATCAAGGGGAATACAGTTTACCCCCTCCCTGATAAATAATCAGACCAGTCTTATGGCACGGGCACCGTGGTCTACGGTCTTAGTGGATGACGTTGGAGTGTGCGCATGGTGCTGGAATGGGATTGTGGAAGGGGAAATGGAGGAGAGGAAAGAGATATTATCCATTTGGATATCTTCTGGCGACACTGTTCCTTTCACAGGACTTCTTGTAAGGCCCGTACAGTACACTGGCCACGGTGATCCCACCATTGATGTTTTCGTAGTCCCAAAAAAGCCTAAACGGGCCCAGCCAATATTTTGCTGGAACCGAAAATACGTGTGACTCAAGTCGTCCTGCATTCCTTCGAAGTGACTTGTTTTCAGCTCCCAATAATATCAAGTTATCACGTCAGGTGTGATGTTCGCGTTTAACGCATTCGCCAGGCAGTGCCGAGAGATTCCCGCGGGGATCAATACCGCCTCGTACTCGTTATTAAATCGCGGACATTACGAGGCAACGTTACAACCGAGTGACAATTGAGCACGTCGCGCTCGGATTTCCGTGCGTGTGCACACGTACAGGCCCAAGTGAGGCTGTGTTTGCCACCGGGAAGAAATACGATCGTTCGAAATTGCACTGGATACAGATTGCGCCGATAAGTACACACGGTCGACGCGATTTCAAGGAACACGATCATGGATTTCCCAGCTATAAGCCCGATTTGTCTAGCGATCGCGACTGGATATTGGGGGAGCCTGCATTCTTCGAGTTCTTCGCGTCGGACGGCTCGCATTTGTCTTACATGTAACTGGTCAGACAGTTTACACAGTGCACTCTAATTTGTTCCGTAATCCTCTCGTTGCTTCGGCTGGAAAATTTGCGTCTTATGTACTTCTGATATCTGCAGGTGCTCATTTTATTTGGTGCTCGAAAGAAATTAAAGGCAGTAAATCCTTTATAAACGCAAAAGCCTCGGGGGGATTCGTTCGCGTTTATCGTAGACTGGTAGCTAGCTATTTTTTGAGCTTCAAAGGCTGCGACTCTCCGCGTCTCTTTCTTTCCCATACGCTGTCCTTCCTTGCGCCCGAAACGTTCATCGTGAATTTAAATACAGTTGAAATTATATCGTGTTTAGTCTTATTTTAATCAGACAAATGCCACGAATATATTGGTGAAAGTTTCATAAAAAAATAAGTAATAATAAAAAAGATTGAATATTGTGGTGTTACATTGTGAGGACGCACGGGCCTTTGAACTGTGCCGGCGACTGCGATTCTCCGCGTCGCGTTAGTTGTGGTTCACACCGATATACCCGCGCCGAGATCAGATTACTAATGTGGAGGGGCTATTTTTTGCGTTTATAGAGAATTTACTGTATAGATAATTATTTATTTATATTAGGTTGAACCAAGAGTTTTACTTTCGCAGTGCGCATGACTCGTGTTGTTACATAACAGTAGCGTAAGCAACGCGTTTGTTCGTTAATGTATTATTATTGGTCAAGCTTCCTTTTACTTAACCGTGCCATCTGCTTTTTGAAAAATCTACTCTGAAATGGTCTGGGTTATAAAAAATTTTAAACCAGAGTTCCCTCATTTTCAACGCATTAAAATTATTTAAAAAAGAACCAAGAGTTTCTATATCTTGCAATTAATGCAAACAATTTTTAATTTGTATAAAAATCTGCAATAATGCGATATACAATTGGGATGAAGAATTATTTTCCATATCAAGCTCCAAGTCCCTGTTTTGTAATAACAATATTATTAAGTGAAGGTACCAATAAAGTTCCAGTGAACTTTCAATGGATTTACATCTATGATTTTTAATTTAGCATTTAGGAGGCAGCATTAATAGCAATCCCGTTCCACGAAGATCGCTTTAGATTGAATGCAACGCCGAGTTTTATGCAATTTCAAATAACGATGGCTATAAACCATTCCCGTAACCCCTAAGTCGTTCGGTTACGCAGACTCGGTTCTTGTCCGTAGTAAATATCTATAATAAACTCGAACAACAAACTTCGCAACAAGCGACAATTCATTCTAGCTTGCGACCATTACGAACTTTATTACACCGTTACACAGCAAAGAATCATGATGCTCCTATTTATCGACACATTAAAATCAGGATCGTATTAGCTTTACCGCTGCTTCAAACTTTACCACCATGATCCATTTAATAGTAATTGTGCAAAGTATTCAATTACAGTTTAATGCCATTTTTCATTTAATGTCGTCAAAGTGTAAAACAATGCAAATTGCTTGTAACAATGACATGCATTTGATCGAGGAACAACTTGACCATGGATAAAAGAATTTTCTGTAACATTCTACAAATTCAAACGCCCTCGCGTCGTTTAAAAAAATATTTTCACGACTCAAACTGCCATAAATTTGGACGTTGACGTATCCGCTTTACAACGACCCCATAAAACCTGATATTCGATTCTTTGCTGCCGTTTTATTGTGCTTTAAATGAAAAGTGTGCTACCGGTGTTAGAATAACTCAATATACACAGTGTCTATATTTTGTGTATATGCGTTTAGGCTGCGTTGTGTAATAATAAAAATTGAATCACCGGAATTTAAATCCATTGCGCAGTATGCGATTCCGATCACGCAACACTCTGAGAACCATAGAATTATATTAACAGGATAGGGAAAAGTGAAATTTCAATTTTTACACGCTGATTACAAAATTGAGGTTTCAATGTTTTAATCCAGAGTGGTTTGAGTTGCGAAAAATTGGTTTAAAATACGAGGTACGGTTTCTAGTAACGGAGAGTGCAGTGAAAAGTACGAATTTTTAATCAAATATGTTCTTGCGTATAAAACAGAAACTTTTCGTTGAAACTATTTTTAGCTATCCCTCGCAGTTTTTGATGCAGTCTACCTGAAAGAAAATTCTATATTCCTTTCAAAGCACAATTCCACCCCTAAAACTGTATTACGTCGCGAACAAAAAATAAGTTTACGTTACGGACGACTTGTTCGACCTGCACACAAAGTTTCATAATTTTATGAATTTCCGGGGGTACCTCAACTTCCCTTTTGAAATATACTGCTGCGAAGTTGTTGATTTAAAACCGCCATTATTTTTGCGCTTACCCAATGCAACCCCATGAGTTCATCTTTTAAAATGAACTGGAGCAAACTGCCTTACTCTTTTGGGGGGTAATTTCATTTAATGAATTAATATATTCCAAACTAACTGTGCGTCAAACTCGTAATTATTTTTACACGGATGTAACGCTGAAAAATTGATTCGAACGAACTGGTTAATCAAGCGAACCGCTCGTTTCAAGGTTCTCCGACATGTTTGGGCACCCTGTAGTGTAGATCTGGTATTTAACAACCCTAGTGTTAGGCGATACACCTTCGAGCGGCAGCGCAAGTAATTTCCGCTAGATAAAGCGTCAAGTTGAGTTGCACGACAATTAAAAATCGCCATCGCCTTTACAAGGAGCCCACAAACCCCCGGAAAATTAATTAGAACGAGCCGTTCGCTGTGACGAGGGTGGCCGATCGCCATCGTTGGCGAAGGTTCACGGGGGCTGGAATAGCAGATAACATTTTCCACAGGCTGCCCCATAGCCGGGTCGTATTCTTTACTATCGAATCACCGTAAAAGGACCGTGTTCCGTTTTGCCTTCCCGATTGGATTACATTCCGCGGGGGTTGCAGCTGCATTGCGGGGGGTGGGTCTTGTGAGCCGAGAGATAACTGGCGGTGGGAAACTGGGCGCCGGGAAGAAAAGAAAGGGACAGAGGAGTTTGGTAGGGATGGAAGATGACGCGGATCGATTCTCCGGGGGTCGAAGTCACTTCTGCGAGTGGTATCCGCGGCAACACTCAAGGGCATTCCTCGGGGTTCGAGCTTTAAAGCCCGAGCAGACAGGGCGGGCTCGGATCGGTTACCCTTCAAGGCGGGATTCTTGAGCTGCGAGATTGCTCGTTTCGTTTGTGAAAATCCGATACAAGGATGCCCGGACTAAGAGAGGCCTCCCTCCTGCGCCTTTGGCTTCCCTCGACACAACCCACCCCCTCCCCGCACACCAGATCAAACCACCCCCAGTGTGCACTGTCGATGTAAAGTATTTCCCTGGGAAAAACTGTTATTGCTCCCTGGCACCACCGCGCTGGAAGCTTCCCTCGGTCCTTTTCCTGTCCGACTTCAATTTCGCCGACTGTTCGCCTAGTGTTCGACTGACGAGACTGTCGTTTCCTACGCTACTGTGTCCTTTACGGTGATCTCTTTTCGCGGTTCCTACGTGGTTTCTTCTTCTCGCTGGCTTGGACGCGCGCTGATGCTTGCCACAGACGAGTTTCATGGGGCGAAACATTGTGGGACCTCCGGAGGATGATCTGCCGGGGACGTTGCAAAATTGATCAGCTCGCTTCAATTTTCCTTCATTCATTCAGGCCTACTATACAGCTCACTGAAACATTTACTGACGTGTTTGCTTTACTGTTGAGTAGGCACGAGATTAGTCTACTATGTGGGTGGTTCCAAACATGAATTCACTTTTCTTTTGTATTTTTCTGATGATCGAATATATTTTACCTTATAAAGTAGTAGGAGTGAAATTAGCAGTGAAATTCTCTTTAGAATTTTAATGGAATTAGATTTACTGTGTGGAAAATGATGTATACTATTTCTTCTTTTAATTGTATGAAATATTCAATCACAGTGGAACCTCGCTCGTTGCACGATCGTTGCGTGATCATAATAATTCATAGGCCACCGTAATCCCCACCACAAGTTCCAGAACCTTGAACACCTCGTGGGTAGGAGTCATGGTTGCCATTAGCGAGGTTCTACTGTACACCGAAGTCACTTTTCCATACAAACGTCGTTAATCTTAGAACAAAAATGGGTTGGATTGCAAATATAAATGCGTTCTAATATTAATTTGGATAATGAAAAATTGAATAGGAAATCATATTAGAAAGATGCCATCTACAATCAGGAATTATATTATTGTCCGGATTCGTATAATTCTGTACTTTATTAATTAATGAAAATGGATATCTAATATAACAATAATAAACGTGGCATTTGAGAATCGTTATTCGAGGTGAGAAACCAACGCTTGCGTAAAAATAGAATGAATATCAGATCTCTGTTCCAGTTGCCAGGTCAGTGTTCCTTTAAAAAAAAATAAGTGGTGCATGTACTTTTCCCAACTCAAATGCTTTCTCGCCAAGAGCAGTCGATTGAAATACGTACCCGGCACGGCCAAATATTTTCCATACAAAGATAGGTGTACACACTGGTATTTCGCGTGGGATATTTCCGCCCTGAAATATTTTATATTCATCGTCGAACGGATACTTTAGATACGGAACATATTACCGGATTCGATGCTTCTCTTATTGCGCACTTGTTTTATAAATATTGAATTCCGGATATTGCGGATATTGGGCCACGATGTTATCGGGCCAATAAAATTTCCACTTGCTACGAGAACTCATAAAAATTCTATCCACCTTGCCTACTGTATGAATCTCCTTTTCACTTTCGAATTAGGCGACTTCGGAATTGTTGTTTGCAACTGTCGATGTACGGGATTGAACTATTGGACAACACAAAGTTCTACGTTTACTCTCTTTTTTCCAATTGTATTCTAATTAGATTAGTAAAATTATAACTTTCTTTTTGAGAAAAAGTAGTTCCAAAAATTGTTTCAGACATGTCATTAATCAATGTGTTTCTAGTTTCTACTCGTCAATATGAACGTCTGGAGTAATCTGTAAAACTACAATTAATATATTTTTATTACATTGAAAGTTCTTCTTTTTGCTTGTTTGTTAAAATTACACTTGTGAGTTACTTCATTCGTATTTTAAAAGTTAACATTCCATATTTACATATAGAACTTTGCATTTTTAGATAATACTTTATTAACCTCTATCATTGTGTTTTATTCAAGTAGATATCGACACAGAACTATGTTGAATTCTGTTAAAATTGTTATGTGTCTCTGGAAGGTAAAAAATAGATAAATACCACGATAAATTAATTGTACAAATACCCGAGTCAAACAGTCACTACCTCATTCTCTCGTAAATTTATTCAAGCATAATTCCCATAAAATTGTTCGAACAAGATCCTAACCGACACCGTTTACGAGTACCGTTTTTAAAGTGCACACGGATGGCTCGCAAGCGTGCACTGTCAGATTTCTCGATCGCTGCTTGCGATATGGTTGATCCTATGACTAATTACAGTTCCGTGTAAAGCTTGCACGAGATTTTAGAACGCTTCGGCGGCTCCGCGAATCACGAACTTCGAAAGTTGAAATTAAAATGAGGAACGGCGGGACTGTTTTTTTCGGACCGCGGTGAAAACTCTGCTAATAATGGCAGACGACGATGATGAATCGCAACCGGTCGCCCGTCATTTTTACATGAAAAATTAGCTCGCTGAAAGGCCAGCTGCATATTTACCATCGGGCCGAGAGATCTTGATACAACGCGGCACGGAGAAAGGATTCGTAAAATTGCATTTGGTCAAATTGGATTCTGGCTTATCGCAATATAACGCGATTAAGCGGCGACAGCCGAAGCCATCGTACTCAAATTCGTCTGCGTTCACGGGCTCGCTTGATTATTGAAAATGTTAGCGGAGCAGTTTCGCCGAAAGGTTAATTTTACTCCAGATACGGTGAAATAATGATTTGACAGCGGCTGTGGCTGACGAGTCATTCTTTATGGTTCCAGGTAAATGCAGTTCTATTTTGAGCGAAGGGACGAACGTCGAGGAGGAACGCTGCTGGATAATTTTCAATTATACGAAAAACTTCTTTTCCGCATCGTAAGTAAAGTTGTTATTTTGGTTTCTCAAGAATGCTCGTCATTTGGTCCATTTTTACCACGTTTTTATTAGCTCGCTTTCTTGTCTGTCTGTCTGTTTGTCTGTTCGGTACAAATTTTGCGATTGATTTTAAACTAATTAAAAAATGGAAAATCTTTTTTTATGTTCTAAATGTAGTAAAATGTAAATTATTTATACATACGTCTATATTTTGGTAAATTCTACAAAACTCGGTTAACTTGAAATTGAAACTTTCTGTGGAAGATTTTAAATGGTTATGAAAAAGATGAACAATATATTAATTTTTTACAATTTTCTATACAATTTTGAATGTTTATTGCACAGACGTAATAAGAAAGTTATGAATTATTTATCGAAATTGGTATCTTTTTACAAGAACTATTATGGAAACCAGAATTAAATTAGAATTAAAAGTTCGTATGGAACATACTAAATGGTTAAAAATAATACGTAGAATCATATTAATCTTTCGCTAAAAAATATCATTGTACTGCGTGCTACGCACTGGTACGTGACACGAATGTTTCGCCGTCTGGTAACGAGAATAACATTTTTAAAGCAGATTTTAATTTCTATAATTTGAAAATTCTAATGACCAACGCCACCTTTTACAGACATTTTTTTCCATTTAAATACATGCCCGTAAGAAACCTTAATTGATAAAATTTTAATTAACACGGTCGGTATTAATACATTTTCCGGCGATGGCCAACGTTACCACATTATTAAAAATCGATTGCCAAGTAACGAATATCGGCAAATTAAAATTCTTTAGAAACGCGTGTATCTGCATAGGTAGTAGTGTAAATTGAACCCTGTACCGTTGATTAATTAATAATAATATTTCATTACGTGTTATACTATAATAATGTACATTAATACCGGCCACATGCTACATTTAGATTTATTTGACCAAGTCTGTAGACACATTGATTAAAATGTTGATCACCACGAATTTTTATCGTTTATCTTATTCGTAACAGATGCTAATGCTATGAATTATATTGAATAAAATATTTATGTTGCTGCTAAAAAAAGTTCATCGGATAATATTCCTCTTATTGCAATAATTTCTACATTATTGCTACTCTCGTTGTTTGTTTCGCAACATCTTCTCATTCTGTGAAAGAGACATAAACTCAAAAATGTTGCCAAACGTAGAGAAGGACAGCGCGTGTAAAGGGAGAACACGCATGGGTCTTTGAATTGTACCGGCGACTGCGACTCTACGCGTCTCTTTCTTTCCCATACGCTGTCCTTTCTTGCGCCCGAAACGTTCATCGTCAATTAAACCACTAAATACAGTTGAAATTATATCGTGTTTGGTGTAATTTTAATCAGAAAAATGCCACAAATATATTGGTGACAGTTTCATAAAAAAATAAGTAATAATAAAAAAGATTTTATATTGGTGTTACATTGTGAGGACGCACGGGCCTTTGATCTGTGCCGACGACTGCGACTCTCCGCGTCGCATTAGTAGTGGTTCACACCGATATGCCTGAGCCGAGATCGGATTACTAAAGTGGAGGGGATATTTTTTTGCGTTTATAGAGGATTTACTGTACTTCGAATGACACTGGGAATTACCCCTTTCAAGGAGGTACAACATTTATGGAACACACTGTGTAAGAAACGAAAAACTTACTGATAGTGATAGTATTTTGATTCCATAGGTACTCAAGTAAGATGAGAATGAAACAGCCTGTAGGATAGGAGATCGAAACAGGGATAACAGGCGGTAGTTCCGGATATTCCGGATCGAGTAGGTCGGATTAACCGGTGTTGCAGTGGCGCGTGTTAACGACATCTTACTATGTATCGAGCGGCTCGATCGGCCGCTGAAAAATGACGCCATTTACGATACAGGGAAGCCCCAGACGGTCCGGGGGATAAGTCTCGGAACCGATACGTAAACTCGCTGAAACTCGGATGGCGGTCATTCGTTCGGCTGCCGGACCGCAAATTGAGCGGTTTGTTTCGCGCGGACGATCCGCCGCGGGAGCGAGCAAGCAACCCGAAAGAATCATGAGCCTCGGGAACGAGTTCCTGATTCCTGCCATTTATCAGCCAGGCCCGGAAGAAATTTCCTTAGACAGTCCGGTAAGTCCCTGCCCGGCGAATTTCGTGATTACAGTTGCAACTTTTGAGCCCGAGGAAAAGTTACGAGACCCCGGGTCGAGATCCGCCAACTTTCTTGTATCGGCTCCTCGAGAAGCAAGGGGCAGGCGGTGCGCGGGAGGACGGAAGGAAAAACTTCGTTCCACGGACCAGCTACGAGCGTGTCCGATTCGGAAATTGTCTGATTAGCATTGTATATACTTTGCAACTCTGCTCGACGGACTCGAATTAGTTCGAAACTTCGCTGCAGTCTTGTATTTGGGTCATTAGGAAATGGAAGTTCCACTGTTTCTCTACGATCCATAAACCGGGGGTTGTCTCGCTTCGACATGATTCTAAAGAGATGCGAAATGTTCCCGAAGTGTTACGTCGAGGTTTTGCTTCAGGGTTATCTTCGTCCACTTAACTCGCTTACAGTCTTCTCTCCGTAACGATCGAAAATATCTCTACAAGCAACTTTTCTCATTTTTTATATCTTTTTATGAAACTTCCACCAGCGTATTCGTCTCGTTTTTCTCATTAAAATGACACCCAACACGATATAGTTACGATCATGATTACTTGCGTAGCAAGCGCAGTTAAGAATTCGTGCACCTCTACTGTAAATGTTAATTCCGAATTATAATCGTAACTGTATCGTGCTTGGTGTCATTTTAATCAGGAAAACGAGACGAATACTATGGTAAAAGTTTCATAGAAAAATTTAAAAAATTAGAATAGTTTTTTTCTCCGTTCGACTGGTTCCAAATGGTGGAGCTACAATTTGGACAGTTACAGTGTTGGCCTTTGCGACCGTTACGGAGATAATACTGTAATACCTCGGGAACCGCTTTTAGGCCCGAGAATGTAATATGAAAGCGGTCGTCGCGTCGGTATCCCTTATAATGTACGCAACAACTGTGCCACGCGTTGAATATGCAAATCGAACAATAAGCGTGTCCCGAAGCGAGTCTGGTACGGGGTTGCACGTTGAAGCGCCGCGAACGGGATTTAGGGGTTGATGGCGAGGCCAGGGGAACGACAGACACTCTTTTCCGTGGGGGTGGAAAGAGCAACGATAGAGAGGCGATGAGGTACGAGCGGTCCCGATTTACGTTTTACAAAGTTAATTGAATAGATCCCCCTCTCGGTTGTCGTAAGATTGCTTCGGAACGCCGCGGGGGATGGAACCAGAGCCTATGGAAGCGCAAAATGGTTATTATCTCCGGCGCCGCAGACATAGCTGGCTGAGCTTCTGATTTACGAGCTGCCCTCTCGACTTAATCCTCGCATCTACCACTCGTTCGACCCCTTTCGGCCACCCCCGATCGCTCGGAATTGGTCCTCCAGTTTTCAGCTCGACCGCCGGAATTAACACGGCGAGAGAGCTCTGGCCTGTGTTTCGAATCGGCGTGATCGATGCCGGTGCGATATTAATGAAAGCGACCATGAAACCAGTTGATTGCACGTCAGAGATCCTTAAGCTCCGTGTGCATGTGCAGACCGGCACATGTTCCGGCGTTGGATTGAAAGCGAAAGCGAAAGTGTTGGTCTTGTTCCCCGCTTCTTAAGGGAGGGTTCTCGTGTAACTGGTCCGAAAAATCGATTTCCTTTTTAATATGCTTTTTAGAAGTGCTGAACCTTGAAAATGTTTTCCCAAAATTTTTGCTTACTCTTCTACGACGCTATTCCTCCATACTTTCGCAATGTCACGTGATTAATCCGGTACTGGCAGAAAAACGGTAACTTCTTCCCCTCAATCCCCCTCATCTGGCGACTCTGTTTATGACAGAAACGACTTGGGGCAATTTGAAACAGTAGAGGTACTTAAAAAATTTAAGAGTGTCAAGATTTGCATAACGCAGTGTATTGATTGCAATAGTAGAGAGAATCAGGGCTGCTCTTTACTTTACCGGACTCAAAATTTGTGACTTTCTCCTACGAATTATGATATATTTGGTATGTAATCCAGTAGATTTGTACCCGGCGCGGGTGCAGATCGAAGTTTCGATCCTCTAGGATCAATAGTTGAGGAGTTATGGTCGCTTAAAGTTGAGCATTTTTGACAAGTAAGGGCGCCGCCATATTGGTTTGTAGTGACGGTCGCACGCCGCTTACTGAGTTGGTTAGGATTATGTCGAGGGGCGGGGCGGCGGCAAGGTAAGCGGCTCGCGGTCGTCACTACAAACGAATATGGTGGCGTCCTTACCAGTCAAAAATGCTCAACTTTAAGCGACCATAACTCCTCAACTATTGATCCTAGAGGATCGAAACTTCGATCTGCATCCACGCCGGGTACAGATCTACTGGATTACGTACCAAATACATCATAATTCGTAGGAGAAAGGTACTAATTTTGAATCCGGTAAAGTAAAGTTTACTCAAAATCAGAATTAGTCGAATACTGTTTAACTAGTTTAATAATTTGATTATTGAATTTGATTCGGCTATCTTCCACCGAGATGTACGGATCGCAGAGAACTTTCGCTTCCGAATCTCGCGATCCACTCCGATGCAGTAATACGCACAAATGACGAAGACAGTAATGATTTATGCAGATTGTCTCCTAATGCCCGACTCCCCTAAGGAGTCACTTGTATATCCATTGATACAACAACTTCGTCAGCGTATATATTCCCTTTAATCGTCCTCGGGGAACACGATATTCGTGATGAAATTGACGGAGGTTTCGGAGAGAGACGGAATTCCCAGCGCAGCGCTGACAAATCTTACAGATTCAACTTGGTAATGATGTTTTTGAATAGTTCTGGTTCTGTAATCGGTTTAGTACTCGAACCTTTGAAGACATTCTCAATACCTACTTCTTCGTGCAACGTGTACTTATCAACGGTAGACGTTTCTGCAAATTGAAAGCATGGAGTAATCGAATACAAGATTCAACTTAAATAGAAACCGTCAGGGACGGTCCCTTTTGGTAGAATAAATGACAGGCAATTTTACTTTGATTTTAAATGTATTATGGTACACTGAGGTCTTTCGTAATTCCAGCAAAATTATCTGTGCATTGATTTTCGTTACGTTATTGCATGGTAAATATTAAAAGTATTTATTATAAGAATAAAAGCTCTTTGTTCCTAGTAAGTCAGCAGTTATTCATTGTCAGGAAGTTAAATATTTATATTGATAGATAACTTTTTACTGTTTATGTTAAATGAATTTTTGTTAAAATTCAGTCTGAAATCTTACCTGTAGAAATTAAATTAAAGCATGCCACTCAAGTGCAATTTATAGGTTCAATTCAAATACATTAAAATTAAAATAGGTTTAAATAAGCAATTTAAATTCCTCCAAAGTTCCACCAACGATGTAAATAAAACTAGACTGTTCAAGGAATATTTATGTTTCAAGTTCGGCTTGGAATTTTTGCTAAAAGAGGCAGGGTTGGTTCTGCTTACAGTTTGCATTAACATAAATTATGGTTGTGTATAAGATGAAATATGTTTTTACAAATTCTGCTTGAAATCTTTGGTAAGGGTTCAAATGAAATAAAATCATTCAAGTAGTATAGGGAACGTGCTGATTAAAATATTCACTGAGATAAATTACGCTTCTGTATGAAATAAAATATGCTTATACAAATTCTGCTTCAATCAATTTCAAGCAGTATGTATAGGGTATATTGTGTTTAAAACGTTCACTAACAACAAGATAAATTATACTTTCTGAGACGGTAGGTATCAGAAAAATTGTAGATGGAAAACATGTCAGATGTAAATAATCAAGCAACTTAACGTCGAATAACGTTCCTAATTAATTTCCGAAACTGTGCAACCAATTTACAGGGTTTCCAGCGTTTTCCGTGCTCCGCACGTGCGGCATTAAATCAATGTTGCACCCCATTGCGTGTTACTCTGCCCGAGAGAGAGAGAGAGAGAGAGGAACTCGCGGTCTTTTACCCTGTTCCGCGTGCATACGTGACGACGTTACGTATCCTTCGCAATTTCTTGACTATTTCCACGGGCTATTCGCCTGGAACAATTCCGGAAAACTACCCTCGCGCATTCCGGGCTCGAAATAAATTTTCACCGTGATGTATCTATCAATCTCCCGGACGCTTGCAGCGTGCTATCGATACTTGGAACAGCGATGAAATATGTAACACCTTGCCTCATGACCTCTTCCCCCTTTTCATAAAAAGAAGATTGTTTCACTGTCAGAACACGCGCTCTTTACCGAAGGAATTTCAAATTTCCATTATTGACTTTACTTCATTCTGTGTAATTTAAAAATTTCATTTATTCTGTATTCATTTATTCTTGTCGTTGACTTTTCCCACAGCTCTTTAAATCGATTATTCGTTGTTATCCTACGTCACTCAATTGCGTGCCACGCGTCATAGTGTACAGTACAGAATTGTTTCAAAGATCCTTAAAAAAATACTTTTAGAGACTTGCTGTAATATTGCTATCACTGAGAAGATGTGACAAAACTTCGGAAACGTTCTGAATGAGGTATGAACAGCGACTGAGTTTATAAATATTCACAGCTCAAATCTCCTTGTTTTGAAACATTCAGCTACTACGTTGCACGAAGAAGAGATAGCAAGAAACTGTTACCATAGAAAAGATCGTACTACCTCATCATAAATGTGGTAAAACTTGCTTAGTGGATTCTTGGAAATAATAACGGAAAAATACAGGAAATAAATGTGAGTTTATAATTATTCACAGCACTGTAGTAAGATTATTAGGTGTGTAAAAGAAATTTAGCACACAGGAATAAGTTAAAATTTGTAGAATGACTGTATGTAATGAATGTGTTTTTACGTAGTTATTATAATTTTTCGAGAATCGTGGGGTTTAAATACTTTTTGGCTCGACTGTTGGTTTGTCTGACGTTGCTGTTCAAGATCGAACATTTCGTATGCAGCACCCTAATAAAGTATCCATCCAAGTGTTGTGACAGCATAAAGGGAAGACTAACATGAAGAAACTCGTGTTCATCGTCCTGTGACCAACCCGTATCACCGTCTGGAACGAGACTCGGGCCAAGAACGGTGGCTGCAGACCGTCCTCACCCCCGATAGGGGTAGTTGGCAGATTTATCGGTCACGATGCAGCGGTTCCAGGCTGCCTATCGGCCGTTCGACAGCGTATTCGCAGCCAGGAACTGAAAAGACAACGGGTAGCGAGCCAGTCGCGGTCAGAATAGCAAACAAGCCTCGCCAACCATACTCGTATTCCGCGAGGTACGCCGACGGTCACGCGTTTCGCGCGAGTTTGTCGAACTCTCGCGTTTCCACCGAGGCGGACACGATGAATTTCACACGACGATTACGTCCCCGGTACGTTTCCTTCCCCCGCTTTTCGAGACCACGGCCCCTCGCTACAACAGTTTACCGCTGCTTACTAATAGTATCGTGACTGCCGGCGATAATGAACGCGTAATTACCTCGAGTGTAACAGCTTTTTAATGTTTCAATTGCGATCACACGCCGACCAGGAATGTTCTACCTGGAGAGAAGCAAATCGGGGCAATATGATGAATTGCGGAATTTCTTTCCCTCGGATTCCAATCCCTCGCGACATACGATTCATGGGGGTGTTTGGATTACTGTCAGATTGTAATCTAGAGAATATCATTGTTGTCGGAATGTTTGTTTGCACGTCCACTTTTGTAAGAGATCATGGAACCGAGTGTGAAATGTGATTGGTTTTCAGAGGATCGGAGGGAAACGGTCATTCGCAGTAGTACTCGGACACTTTTAACAGGACGGTAACTTTTTAAAGATCTGATCATACGATTTGAATCACATGATTCGGATTTCTTTGGGAAAAGATGTTTTTTTAAATTTCGATTAGTCATAATTAGACTGCGGACCTTTATCCAAAATAAAAAATGTTTGTATTGATTGCAGGACACAGGAGCCAAATAAAAATTGTATTTCTGTTTTAATTATTCTATGAAGCTGAAACTAATATATTGATGTTCTTAAATTATTTTTGCCATAAATGCATAAAATGCGCAGTCTAGTCATAATCACGGAGAAAATTTTAAGGATTGCTTTTTACAATTTCTTCTTATGTAGTCCTATATTGAAAATGTATAAAATGCTGAACATTTCATCGAAATCGGTCAGCACTGCAATGAGCTCCAAACAAACAAGTTTTCAATCCAGGGCGAGATCGAAAAGTTGTAAACAGCAATCTTTATCAGGCATCCTGACCGCTTGTAATTTTTCCAAAATACTATTTTCACGCCCTCGAGCCTGTACAGTATCAAGGAACAAGGCAACGAGAGCTGCTCTCGCTCTGCGACGATAAATTTCTATGAAGCCGCGAGACGACAGTGGCGGGGGTGGAGCAGACAATAAGCATTGTGCGGCGGCCACGTGCTGGACATATTGCCGGTGTTATCTGCGTCGCGCCGCGATTCAGGCTCGCCGAAGGTTAATTACTCCGTTCCAATTAATGCTAATAGTATTACTGATCGCGGGGTCCCTTACACGATAATTCCCGGCCGTAATAAGGTGAACCGATCGCGGCCTCTAATTAGTGGCGACGCACGTAACGGGGGTTCGGCGTAACCGACGCGGATATCAAAATGGCTGGATCTGAGTGGACGCGGGATTCGTCAGGCATCGCGGCCACCCCGAGACCTCTAATTGGTACATGTTTCGTGTTAACATCTGTTCCTGCGCGGGTGTGCGCGACGGTAGACCTAGAACGATAGCCGACGAGGGGGTGCAGTCTGCGAAGGAGAGAAGGGAGGGAGGGACAATCTCGCTAACGCAGCTAAAGGTAGATTAACTAATTAGAACGGCGTACATCCGACGTGACCCAGCGATTAAGACGGTAGAGACGACGGCTCCTGAACTTAAGCAGGATGTAATCGTCTTAGGTCCGTAACGACCATCGGGACGGGTTTGCATTAATCTTCCGGCGTGTCTGGAACTGCTTGATATGCCGCGCCGGCCGCCTCGAACGAGGAACCCTCCGACGGCAACAACGGGGGCGACCTTGCGGAACGAGTTCGCGCCCTTTCCCGGGCGAGATTATGCCACGCGCATCGCCACGTCCGATGAAAGGCAACGCGTATTGTGTTCCCAGGGAAATTGCGTTTGCTGAATCGCTGCGCACGCTGACCGGACTTTCCGAGACCGACCGGTTATGATTTCACTGGACAAGCACAGAGAGGAACATAGAGACACTCAACTTTGGGTAATCCGCGCTAGCTACGAGTTTCAAGGTCCTTCAGGATTATTAAGTAGGGCGGGGCTAAATTTCTCTCGATATAATACGATGGTTGGGGGCGGCTTTCCATGCATTGCGGATCAGAGTACCTATTTGGCTTGACATTGGGTCGTTCCATGTCAAATTAGGGGGGTCAAACAAGGGAAGGACCCCAAGTGTCCGACTTCGATTTTGATAATTTTTTGTGAGACGATGGTATATGGAACCCTAATGATGTCTGCAAAATATTAGTGTAGTTACTCAATAGTTTTAAAGATATAAACAATTGAACTTTGACGCAACCTGCTTACACGGTTAATGGATCTTCGAAAACTTGAGCTGCAAATCATGGTATATCAACAAGGTATGAAAGTTCAATTGTTTATATCTTTAAAACTATTGAGTAACTACACCTAATATTTTGCAGCCATCATTAGAGATCCATATACCATCGTCTTACAAAAGATTATCGAAATCGAAGTCGGATACCTCGGGGTCCTTCCCTTGTAAGTCATCATTTTGCCGTTTTAGAATTTGTTTAGAAATTAGTCCTTTGAAGTGTGCAATTTTTGCCTATTTTGGCGAAAATCGGTCGCTCACTTAGGAATCTTTATCTCGGGAACTGTTCGTCCGATTGAGCTACACTTTTTATTTTATTCAGAAAGGATTGGGGGCTATTATAAAATAATTGTTTCACCTTCGATAATTAACTTTATAATGTCGAAAAATGTAAACTAATTCTTTGTCTGCGTTCTTCTAGATGATGAGCCAGAGTAATTTAATACTCCTGGGAGTTTTTCCTTCAAAATGAGCCCTTCAGGAGGATAGAGAATTGAAAATTGGCGTCACAATGATCTGCACAAGGACGTGGTGTACCCCCACTTTAGGTAGACTTGTCGTGCGCTGCTCTATTATAGTCAGTATCCCCCTGGTCTCAAAGCAATATCTAAAAATTGATCGATTTTGCATTGCTCTTGAGCGGCCCGAGAGTTCATGCGTCCCATGAAGTTGTCCGACAGACCATAAAGGTCTGATAAGCGGTGTCGAGCGGTCACATAATTGTGCTTCTCAATACAAGGAAGTAAAAAGTGTGCGTCTTAAAGATAGAGTAGAGTAAAGAGAAAGAACAGTTTATTACGACAGGCTTTTTTCGTTTTTGTTTCGCTAAATTGCTTTGGTTTGATTAATATGTTGAGTCAAAGAAGTTTGAAGTACCGGTTGTTGCAGGTAGAGTATCACACTAGTAAGTAGTTGGTAGACTGCGGATCTTTATGCAAATTCACGTTTTTACAGAATAATTGATGAAAGCAGAAATTGTACCTCTTGAAGCTTAGTACTTAATCCTTATCATTCTAAAGATATTGTAGCTGGAATGGGACGCTGGTTTGAGGTCGGAATCATTACTGCCGGGCGTAGTGATAAGGGTTAATAGACGACTTTTGTTACGTGAAGGGGGAAATTAAATCCACGTTCATATTTGTCAAAATTAGTATTTGCCGGACTCCACTCAATAACGTTTTACTAAAACTCTCGTGGTAAGAAAAAAAGAAAAAAAAAACATAAAGATATCTCGAAATTAATCAACATAGAGGAACGAATTTCTCACACGCGAAACAAGCTTTTTCGAGGAACTCTTTTTCATGAAGAAGTCAATCAACGTCATTTATAATAAGCTCATGAAATACATGAAATAAATGATGCGAAAGATTCTTTTTTAGAATAATGTGCTGTGAGAATTCCCTTAAATTACTATATTTTATAATTATCTCATTTTAAACCTTGAAATTATGAACACTTACGAAGACGTAATGAAAATTTTACCGCAATCAACGTGAATAGTTGACAATAATCTGGATACTGTGAGTGAGCGGCAAACATTCCATACAATTAAATCATTTAAATTTCTACAACAGCATCTTCGGTGACTTTCATTTTTAATTGAAGGGATTAATTTCGCGCATTAAAATCCGTCAAATCCTCGTTAACAATGGCGTCGCATCCGGGGACGAAATTGCGCATCGCAGCGGAGCGCCCTGTCAACGAAGGAGTCAGGCGAACTATATGAAAACTCTGACGTGTAAAGTTATCCGATGAAGCGTAACGAATGGCGCGAGATACGGTCGACTGCATTTCACTTGCAAATGCACCCGCAACAATTCAGAGTCCGCGCTACAGGTCGTTTCAAACGCGAGCTTCGCGCGTTGAGTCGGGATCGCGAAGGGGTTGGCTTAATTTAATTTAATACGACGGTTTCGTTCGGATTACTTCGAACGCGATCTCCCTCTCCGGCGTTCAATGATTTTCTAGTCGAGATACTGGCGGCGCACAGCTGTCTCGTCCATCTCGCTTGCTCCCTGGCACAGCTATGCTGTAGACGTAACACCTTTTGTTTCGCTCGACCTGCCTCTCCGAAAGTACCGTCGCGATATGACGAGGAATGGAGTTCCGCATCCGACAAGAGAAACGTGCCGGGACTATCAAGCAGATTACACGTTAGTTCGTGTGGGAGAAACGACGCTCAGAATACGTGCAAATTGGACCCTCCCGCGATACGTGCGCCCTTTCGCTAATTTCAAGTAAGACACCCTGTCCGGGCGCACGACTATTTGCATAAAATATTTGCCAGCCGTGGAACCACTCATGTTTATGACACGCTGTAAGGGATATATTTATCGCCTCGCTCGCGCATTCACCCGGTACCCGCGATTTTCGCGATGAATGCCACCTGGACGAAGTGACGGGACGAGTGACGCGCACTATTTTGAAAAATTGCAGGATACAGCATAGATTACTACAGTGGAGGGGGTATTTTTTTGCGTTTATACAGGGTGTCCCAAAATTCCTTCAACAGCCGGAAATGGGAGGTTCCTGGCGTCATTTGAAGCGACATTTTCCTTAGCAAAAATGTTATCCGCGGCTTTGTTTAGGAATTATTAACGAGAAACACGGACCAATCAGAGCGCGAACCAGACGCGAGTTGGCACAGTCGGCCAATAGACAGTTAGCGCGCCAGGCCGACTGTGCAAACTCGCGTCTGGGTCGCGCTCTGATTGGTCCGTGTTTTTCGTTAATAACTCCCAAACAAATCCGCGGATAACATTTTTGCAAAGGAAAATGTCGCTTCAAATGATCTCAGGAACCTCCCATTTCCGGCTGTTGAAGGAATTTTGGGACACCCTGTAGAGGATTTACTGTACATGGTACCTCCATGAATCTTTACATTAGTTTCTCATATACTATTACTGGACTGCCGATCTTTAGATCTGAAGGCACAAGGAGTTCTTAAAACATTAAAAATATTTGCTCAGAAGATTGAATCAAATACCAGAGTCAAATTCTATCAACAACTGTTATATTAAAAAAATAAAGACTAACATATCAAGAAGTACCTCCAGAAAATATGTCTAGAAAATTGATAGACAAGGCAGCAATTTAATCCTAAACGTCATCAATGGTACAACTGTAAGAATGGTCCGCCGTCCGAGGGTTAATTCCGACGTCCCCAATTTGCCGGCGTTCTTAAAAAGTTACCTTTCTCCGGAAGAGCAATTCCTTCGAACGAACGTAAAATTCCGCACGGGAAACGTTGATTCGTGCATCTTTCGTTTTATCGCGGATCTCCCGAGGCTGTAGACAGTGAGCAGGGTTGGTCGAGCACTCAAGTTGTTAAATGCGCCGTGCACGGGTGCAGAGAATTCGCATCATTTCGTAATACTTCGCGGTCTCGCCGCGACCAAATATTTTTCCCGGCGTCGGCATTCCGGTTGAAATGGAAACATCAGGCTGCTCGTTCATACTTATTCATCACCCGTTCCATTCATTCCGTAGATATCCTTACGTGTCCTCGGGACTTCATTCGTCTTATTCCGCATCTCTCATCCCTGGTTTTTGTTATTTCGCCTCGTTCGCGCCCACTTTTCCATTCCATTCATTTATTATGCTCGCTCCTCGGGGCTCCACGGTGGCTGCCGCTTCGCCAGCCCGGGAAAGTAATAACAGGTGTATGTGCAAATTGAACACGGCCGCGGTACACGGTCCGGGGGATGAGTCATTTACTCTTCATTATGAATAGCCCCCGCGCAACTTCCCACCCCCCGTTGTTCAACTTTGCGAAGTTAATTTAATGTCTCGCCCCATCTTGCCTCGGTTCCGGTTATGTTGGTTAACGCCATTGTTAATCTTGCCCGTTAATGCCGCCCGGTTCCGTCTTTGAGCAACGCTGCAATAGACGCTTCCTCTGTTTCGCCGCAATCTCGTCCGCGGCGACGTTTGCCGTATTAACAATCGCAAGATAAATATTGTTGCCCTCCTAATTTGCTATTCTTGCAGAATCGAGCAGAGTAATTAAGCCTGGTTAATCGCGACGCTCGAGACGCTGCTTTCACAATGCGATTAAGCTGCTCCATTAACCGCCTCTTCGACACTGATTCTTCACCCCTCTCGTTAATATCGACAATTAGTATAGCCGGATAAAAATTTGTATAAAAAAAATTAAACCGACTTCGAAAAAAGCATTTAAAAAATGCTCTAAAAAGTATGAAATAATTTCCATTCAATTTATGTGAATACACACGAACTTAAATACAATACAATCTTTTCGGAGGCGGCGCAAAATTGAAAATTTTCCAAATGACAGATGTTGCTGATTATGATTTCATTGGAATATGGTGGACTTGGAAATCAGAAGGTGGGAAGAGAAGATACATTAATATGTAAAAGCAAGTAGAGGAATTTAAGGATTTTCCTAATTTCCAGTGTCGAAAATTTTCAATTTTGCGCCGCCTCCGAAAAGATTGTATTGTATTTAAGTTCGTGTGTATTCACATAAATTCATTTATTTATGTCAGAAGTATAAGAGAGTTCTGAAGAGTTCTGAAAATAAAAATTTGTTGTATTAATTGCACCAGGTGTAGAAATAAATAAATCCCGTCCGTTAATAATTTTAAAAAGTCGCAAAGAATATTACGACGTTATTTAATTCTTCTAATGTCGACACTGTTTTTTATTTCACCTAGCCAGTTTTGCCGTAAATGCATAAAACCCGCAGTCTAGTTAGTATTGTACAAATTGTGTTCAACTCGTAGTAATTATTAAGAAAATAAAATTTTTACTTCGCATGAAATTGGAAGTGTATCAGCGAGACACGACAGGTATTGTTTAACGCACTGCCATTCAGTAAACGTTGTAAAACCGTTCCGCTTAATGAAGGAGTTAACAGCTGGAAATATCGACGGCTATAACGACGAGGTAGTTAGAGGCTTGTAAAAAGGAGGATCGATGCTCTCGTATGATTCAATTCCATTTTACAACGCCCCGTCATATTTCCAACGAGACTATCGTAATTCGATGGAGACGCTTCGATATTCGAGCGCGCGCGCGTCGCATTAGCGCATCGGATGCTCACACATCGCCATTATAGTCGACGATTAAATTTTAGATTACAATGTTCGTGCTAATGCGACGCTGAAAGCGTTTTACGAACCGAACGTGCAGAAATCCGTGCCTGGCAGACGTATCCCAGCATTCCTCGTTGTTTACAATTTATTATTTACGAGAGGCACGCGGTATTCGGGTGACACGTGAATTAACGTCAATGAAAGTAATGACCAGGACTGATAACGCGACCGTTTTCACGAAACAAATGTGCTGGCACGCTGGAATATTAAATACGGTGTTGCAACATTTTCCGACAATTGTTGTTGCAAACGATACTGGGCGCGAACTGATTTGTCATCGGTATTTCCGTAAAATTAATCAAAGTATACAGTAAATAGGCGTCTCGTATTTGAATTCGGGGAGTGACGATAAAGCAAGAATAATTTTTCAATTGTATAAGAAAACATTTACATTAACAAAAATGAGAGACATTTCCATTTTATTTTTGCTGTAATGAATTTTTTAATTGGCAACACAATTTTTCCTCTCATTTTGGGGTTTATAAAACAGTGTATCGTAAAAATAATAATAAGTTTATGAAATTCAAAAATCAGTCACATTTCCACTTTAGTTCTAGATACTAGAACAAATTGTCTATTTTACGAAATAATTATGATCAAATAAACATGATGTATAAAATAGTTATGTCAAATTATATTGTTTAATATGTAGAATAATTGCAACAATAATGAAAAGATCTAATCTGAAGCCTTTAATAGAAAAGGAAAATTTTTGATTGATAACATGTCTTTTTTGTTAAATCATAATTAGGACCCTTAATAAAACAAGAGGGTTTTTATAAATTTTTTAACGTTCCGTTGTAATTGCATTTAGTGTATCACTGTCCATTGTTGTAGACAGTCCGAATGCTGTTAAATAAATGCAATTTATCTCGTAATTTGAGGAAAATGCAGCGTGTAGAACGACTACAATCGAAAGTGAGCAATTTTTGTTAAATGTTGCCGGCCGAACGGGGTCGCATTGTCGCCTTTGTCAGTGCAGCTGATGCACGGTTGCATACAACCATGCTGATGCTATTCAGGATTAATTTCATTTAACCCTCCGGTTCTCTCTACGCTCTGTCAATTTGATTGTCCTTCCGGTTGCTAGCACTCAAGCACCGCATATTCACGCTGCTGATACGCGTATCAGCTACAGATACTGACATCAATGATTTTTCACTTGCCTGACTCCACATGTCGCGGACCTCGATATTATTGTATTGAAATTTGCTTCGAAAGATCCCGAAGAATTTAGCGGAAAATAATCAATCACTGGAATGCGCGACATTTTTCCGAATACATACACAGTTACCAGCTGTGTTCTAAATCAGAACGTGTTTTCCGATTATTATAACTGGACTGCGGATCTTTATGCATTTATGAAGAAATTGGTTGGGTGAAATATAAAACTCTAATGGTGTTATTAATGTAACGAAGTCATTAAGGGGTGAAATCAATTTTTATTTTATTCCTGCTTCCCACAATAAATGCAGAACATTTTTATTTCGCATAAAGATCCGCAGTCTAATTACGAATTAATGAATTCTCAATCTCATCTGTGTTCTCTCGTGTTTTTTCTTGACTGTATTACGGTAAAAATTGAATTTTTTTAGTAGTTCCCGTTCTTCATTTGCAAGATTGTTACCACCATTTTCACATCATGCATCCTGTGTCACATAATGCTACATATGACATAATGCTTACATATTGACAAAATTTCTTTCCTCATCCTGTAGTAGACTAATAGCTCTAGCTTCCCAAAAAAGTTCAAATCGTAATAGTACAATATTAAAATAGTTATCGTCTTTTTTAGAGAGTACTTAAACTTCCACCGCCACTGTATATCTAAATTAAAATTCAAGATAGGACCTTAACAAAGTGGTGTACAATAAATCTGTGTTCTTAAATAGTAGTTCTCGATCAAAACGATTTACAGTTCTCTAATACAGTATTGCGAATGAGGGTACCTATTCGCCTCGACATTGTTCTTGAATAGACCGAGAGTTTATGGGTTTCTGTCAGACCATAAAGTGCCCTCTCGTTGTGGAACTAAGCAGTACCGAGCGGACAACTTCTGAAGAAGAGAGGATACAGCTTTCCTTGTTGCGAAAAACTTATATCGAAAGGAAACTTCATAACATTTGCACTCCAAAGTCGGAAATTGCAAATACCCAATACCAAAAACAGATTCTACGATCCCGGAAACCCCCGAGGCGGTTCTGTTTGTGATTAATAATGTATAATTAACAGAGGCGCGAATTTTGTCGAGCTATTCGCGATATTGGCCGAGTGTGGCGGCCGTTTCGACGGTGATTTCTATGACACCGGGAGTTCGTACATTATTTGCGTTACAATGCAGCGTCCCGCGGCGTCGCGAAAAAGTCGCTGACTGCAATGTTTAATGGCGCGTTCCGACAACAACGATATGTCATTTTAGTCGGTGGCAAATATTGGCGGAGCGGCGTGAGCGCGCGCTCGCTTTAAAATGGAGTTGGAAAACGGGCGTCTTCCAACGTTTGTTTGAACACGCCCGGTCTGCCCCCTTCCTCGAGCGCCGACCGACCCGCAAAATTTCCCTTTTGGACAGTTCCTTTTCACGCTTCGCCACTGGAAACGATTGTGCCCCGAAACCTGCCCCGGCCATGTGTGTATGTTTTTTCTATACTATTTTTTTTTACCGACCAACCAATCCCCTCCCCGTAAAACCATAGCAATCGCCATCCGCCTCCGGTCGATTATTTCTGCGCGACAGCTTTTTTCAGTTCTGTGGATACGGCGAAAGTTTGGTAACGGGCACGGTATCGTTTCTCTCTGTTGGAGTGCCACTGAAGTGTCGGTGATCACTGGAAATTTAGTTTTTGATCATGGAGGGTGCGGTTGGTTTGGTTGTGACCCACTTTGTGGAACACAGTGGGAGACCAAACTATTGGAGTGACAGTAAGCTGAATTTATTGTCTAGACGACGATGTTTATTTGGAAATAAGAATGGGGGGGTTGTCATATTTAGACTGAGGATTTTTATGCTGTTACGAGCCGAGGGCTGGCGGAAAGACTTGGCCGAGGTTTGTTCGTGTGAACGGGATTGTCGTGAACTAGCCGGTGCCTGTTTCATCACCGGGTGTCACAGGATAGGTTTTCGTGGACTAGCCGGTGCCTGTTTCATCACCGGGTCGCCACTAGGTTAGGAGAAAGGGGTAGTCGTGGACTAGCCGATGTCTATCTCACCACCGGGTCGCCACTAGATTAGGAAAGGGTTGTCGTGAACTAGCCGGTGCCTGTTTCATCACCGGGTGTCACAGGATAGGTTTTCGTGGACTAGCCGGTGCCTGTTTCATCACCGGGTCGCCACTAGGTTAGGAGAAAGGGGTAGTCGTGGACTAGCCGATGTCTATCTCACCACCGGGTCGCCACTAGATTAGGAAAGGGTTGTCGTGAACTAGCCGGTGCCTGTTTCATCACCGGGTGTCACAGGATAGGTTTTCGTGGACTAGCCGGTGCCTGTTTCATCACCGGGTCGCCACTAGGTTAGGAGAAAGGGGTAGTCGTGGACTAGCCGATGTCTATCTCACCACCGGGTCGCCACTAGATTAGGAAAGGGTTGTCGTGGACTAGCCGATGTCTGTTTCACCACCGGGTCGCCACTAGATAGGAGATCGTGAACTAGCCGGTGTCTATTTCACCACCGGGTGTCACAGGATTTCGGAAAGGGTAAGATATTTGGAAAATCAGCTCTCGCGTAACTTTATAAAGAATTATTGATAAACCTCGAGCGGTAAAGGTTTATCGAAATGGGTGAATTGCTAGTTACTGGAGTTTAAAGGATGTAGGAATGATATTAAAGACTCTCGAATATATCTTATATCAAGAGTACAATATATTCTACAGGGTGTCCCAAAATTCCTTCAACAGCCGGAAATCGGAGGTTCCTACGATCATTTGAAGCAACATTTTCCTTTGCAAAAATGTTATCCGTGGCGTTGTTTAGGAGTTATTAACGGAAAACACGGACCAATCAGAGCGCGGCCTAGACGCGAGTTGACACAGTCGGCCAATTGACAGTTGGCGTGCCGGCCCGACTGTGTTAACTCGCGCCTAGGTCGCGCTCTGATTGGTCCGTGTTTTTCGTTAATAACTCCTAAACAACGCCACGGATAACATTTTTGCAAAGGAAAATGTTGCTTCAAATGATCTTAGGAACCTCCCATTTCCGGCTGTTGAAGGAATTTTGGGACACCCTGTATAATAAAGTGAATGGAAATACACTTGTTCTGTATTGTATAATTCGCGGAAGCTAATTCCCGAGCTCTCGGTTTTGACGCACTGAGAAATGCGGGGGTAAATAGAATGACTTGCCTTGAGCACCGCGTTTCGAAACTTCTTTAAAGTTATTATGATCAAGAGGGAATAAGACCCAATCTTACTAGACGCGTACAGGTTCGTGTTCAGTCTTTAACTAAGCCCGCGGTGGCCAAGCTCGAGCCCTTTATATAGTAGCAAACTTGCTCGGAAAATGGTAGTAGGGGTAAATGGAAATCTGGAGGATACGTCTATGTTCTCCAGATGTATGCACTTTCCCATAAAGGGAAAACTGTTTATTTGGGCATGCGAGCTGGACCTCCTGCATGAACACGTGGTTCCAAGAAGGGAGTAAAAGTCACGTAGGCAAAGCCTCCGTACGTAACAATGCAATTTGCAATATCTGTAGACGAATTTTAAGGAACTGGAATCAAATAAAATCTTATTTTCTGTGGTAGTAGCCTTTTTAGATCTGAAATAAATTTAAAATTGTACTAGATTCTGTCATATAGAAAAGCCATAATTGCATGATGATCTGCAGTCTATCTATCACAAATTGTATTTTTAATTAATTAGATTCGATGATATATAGGGTGTCCTGTTTAAGTGAGAACAGCAGGATATCTCCGAAGGCGTTGTCGTTATCAAAAAAGTGTTCGTACAAAAATTGTTTGTATTTAACCAACTCAGAATAATATCATACAGCACCTTTTTGGATTTTCGCAGTACCTGATATTATTTTCTGAAGAAATAGATATAGTATTCCATTTAAAAAAAGTAGAGTGATCTTCAGATCTCCTCCACTACTCCACCCACAAGAAGACAATTAATAATACGTAATGTAGCCCGTCATACCAAACAACTTTTGTACGAACACATTTTTGATAACGACAACGCCTTCCGAGATATCCAGCTGTTCTCATTTAACCAGGACAAAATGACATAATTGTAAGATCAGATTCACATGGCTGTCAAACAGATAGGAAATATTCGGTCTTGTTCATATAAATGAAATATTCAATTTTCATTACTTGATGTCTATTTTGCGTTGAAATTTTTGTTCGTGGTAATAAACTTCCTAGGTTAACTTCAATTCTATCCAGAGTATTAATTTCAGTGATTCGAGCGTCTAAATGCGAAACCACTCAAACTCGTTGGTATACTCGTACTAGTTTTTCCAAGTTAAAATGTTTTGTAAAGTGTTCATATGCCCGTTCCCAACCGATTACCAGAGAGCTTTTACATGGAAGCGTAAAATTGCACTCTGGATTTGTAAACTGAAAAAATACCGCTCACCCCGGACAAAAAGCTGTACTGATAGGATCCGGAGTAACCTAAAACTCTTGCGCCGGAAACATTCGAAGTGAAATTGATTGCTGGTTCAGAAGCTGCAGGAAAAACAAACACCTGAAGCACCTGTTTCGCGCGACGCGAGCTTGTACCTTGCGGTATTTATACAGCAACATTTTTTTAATGCCCTTTTACGTGTACGAATTCTGTTTAACAATATCTTTCTGCAAGCTTCAGTCAACCCCTATACCTTTTATAAAGTAATATGTACCTTTTTTAAAAAATCAATTATGTCAATTGAAAACTTTATAATATCAGATGATTGCATAAGTTCGTGCCCAATTTGAAAATAAAATTCGATGGTTAAATTTTAAAGAATGCAGCTTTATTAATCAATTGTATAGTCACTATTCTTTTTAGAATAGAATGATCTGGGTTAGGTTCTTTTTAGAGAAGAAAATGGTGACTATATAAGTGATTAATAAAGCTATATTCTTCAAAATTTAACCATTCAATTTCATTTTTAAATCAGGCACGAACTTATGCAATCATCTCATAGTTTACACTCACTGCCACAAATAAATTCCTAAAAATATAGAAAAGTGAAATACAGTACTAAATGTAGTCCATTCTTGTAAAGATTAATTTTTCATAGTGTTAATGAATTTTGATAAAATATAGATTACCATCACTGTCACAATAGATTCTTGAGAAATTATAGTAGAATTATTTAATTTTCTAGCTTTGGATAAAGTAATTATTTTGACAAGGAAAAGAAACCGTTTTTTTCTAGAACACAGAATATTCATAATACAGTTACTGTCACAGTCAATTGTTGAAATGACAAGTGGAAAACTCAGAGTTATGAAAGCGGCTTCGGTGTACAGTTGTATTGAATAGAAAAAATAATGGTTTTTCCTAGAGAATAGGTGGTTCCCAGTAGTGAAAAGTGATTGTTGCAGTAGACTGTAGAACTAGTGGTGAAAAATTTGTAGTTGTATTTTGTAGCGGTTGAACTAAAAAGTAATTGCTTCGAAAGGGAAAAGTAATCGTTTTTTCGAGAGAATAGGTGGTTCACTATCTTGTATTTTAATTGCGGCAGGTACAACGGGCAATTCTTTTCTCGCAATAACGATAAATCTTTAAAAAGCCACCGCGATCGTAGCCTGGAGAAAAAGAGGTTCCGCCGGTCATTAATGTCTGAGTAGGAACTTCCTTTTCCGGCAGTCGTTATCGTTATTCGAAGGTCGACTTTTAGCTTCTCTTTCTCCGGTGCATCCTTATGCTATCTGTGTCGAAATGACGTCGCTGTTTCAGTGAAACTTAATATCTCACTTTTGGGAACAATCGGTGCGAAGCTGCGAAACTCACAATCAGCGTCAGCGAATTATAAGATACTATTTGTTCTCGCGAGTCGTGAAAGATTAATTACTCCGAGACCAAAGTGTAATGACTAGACAGCGGATCTTCATTTGAAATAAAAATGTTCTGTCTAACAATATATTGCAACAAATTGGAGTAAAATAGAAGTTTAGTTCCTTTTTTAAAACATTCAAGAAGTTAAAGAAAATTACAGCTTCTGTAACTTAATAAATGCAAATACATTTGGACAAATATAATTTTGTGTAAATCATTCAAAGCTGTCTGTGATAAAATTAAACTTTTTGTACTTTATTAGTTAAGAATGACACCGATAACTGCAATATATAATAACTGGAAAAGAGAAAATGTTGTTTAGCTTCTATTAGTGGTGGAATATTTTTACAAATATGCCTGAACCTGATGTTGGTATCCACAAGATATAAGACTGTGCATATGGTACGAGTTAGGAACGTAATCAGCACAGATAAGTCGAAAGATATTTTTGCTTTCATTCTTAAAATTTATTTTGTATTAATTGTTATTACAGAATGCTATTTGTATTGTATTTTTTTCAGTTAAAGAATATATAAAGAATTTATAAAGAATATATTATTAACAGTTCTTGGAAGTGCTAAAATATAATGAAAACAATTCTGATAAAAATTGGTAACCTTTTTAAATCAATTCTCGTGGTGATAAATCGCTTTAATTCGGAAAAAGTAATGTTCTCTCTCCACGGATAGTATTATAGTTTGCCGCAATCTTCAATGATTTATACAGCCCATACGAACCACCAGGATTTTGAAATACGAGTACGTTGAATACCGAAATTTTCGAGTGGAATATGTAATATTCCAACAGACTATATATCACTCTGTTCTTACACCTTTTCTGTCGTGGCACGTTAAACTCGCTGCCACGCAAACACGCACTTTTTTCATTTGCATTTGTAATATCTGCTGATACTATCAATTATGAATATGTATCTGTTGTACGAGCACAATGTTCTTTCGGCGTTAATTAATGAATGGACGTTCCTATGTTATTATTTCGGTACTTTATCAAATTGAACGTACTCCCGCTGATAATGCCACGTTATCACATTGAAAGTTTGCTGCTTCGCCAAAGTCAAGTTAATTAAAAGAAACGCTTCGAAGTGTGCACGATGCTCTGTTATTAAAAACACATCACGCAGGTATAATAGACTTACAGCTTAATAAATAAATATTTTTGGAGTTTTCTTTCCAATTAAGTGTGTCGTATAGTTGCGGTGACTGAATATTTTTATTGATTTTTATTATCATTCTATCTGGATGAAAAATCATATTTGTGTATTAAACGACAACAATTTTATCAAAACTTGCATTTTTGAAGACTTCAAACAAAAAAATAACGATAGCTCGTACAATATGGATCTTTAAATAAAGTAATCGTTGAAAAAGACAGTCCATTGATTCTTTGAAAAAGAATATTTAAAAATCACATTTTCTCAGATCCCTAAAGACAATAGAATTAATTAGAATTTCATTGCTCGCAGCAATAGTTTCGGTAGTCAAAAAGCGACTAAAACCACGATCGATTCAACTGTTCTTTTTACGCGAACATTTTCCGCAAGTTTCACGAGCCATGAATACGGAAAAGTCTTGGTTATATGAAACTTTATGGAGGCTATGCGCTTTCAAAAACTGCATGGCAACGGCGATGTTATTTTGGCGGAAAATCAAACCGGAAATTAGGTTTCTCGGCAGTAATCGAAGGTTCGCGTTCATCTAAACAGAGCTAGAGCCTCGTGTAGGTACATATCTACGTACGCACAGTAATTCAATTCGACCAGGTTCGATCAGTGTGATGAAGTCCGCTCCGGAAGATTGCAGACCGGCGCAAAAGGCTCGCTAATTTTCGTCTCCGAGTAACACGGTTTCCGCTGTAGCCGCCACTCCCTCCAACCCGCCGCGACACCGTGGCAGCCTTCTAATTGCTAGGACTATAAGCAGCTAATGCTATTAGAGCAGCAGAGTCTTCGGCTCTGGGAAACAATTAACCTGAAAGGCACGTTTAGTCTTTCAGCGAGATGAACAGATTAGCTTGTTAGTCCGACGTCCGCGTTATACACGCGCGACACACTTCCGGCGTCGCCTAAACTCTGTTTTCGTCGATGGACCTCCGCGCAGCTTCCGGTTTTCGAAAGTTACCTTTTCAAAGGCAATTTTTTACGAAATAGAACGAAGGAAAAAGCTGAAGTTGCTTTTCCTCATTTGAAATTCGACTCGATCTTTGAAAAAACGTAAGTTCAAGGGCGTGAAGGTAAAGGCTTTGCCCTCTGAACTGAACACGGGCAGAATGTTGTAAAATCTGTTTACAAGAAAACAAAGGTTCAAAGATCGACAATGTTTTTATTATAATTTAGTGATCCTTCAATTTTGTGGCGTTGCGTATCAAGAGAAAATACCGTCAAAGAAAATACCTTCCCCGATTCCACGTTCCTTTGACTTTTGTAGAATTTTCTGAGTTTGCTCGACTGGATCTTTCTAGGTCAGTCCACTTCTCTTAAAAATGATATTTCACGTTTCCCACTCTTTCTTATTTATCCCGACTGTTCAAATTATTTTTACGCAATAAATCTTTTAATTTTTCAGGCGACAGGGTAAAAATGATATTAACCAGTAGTGAAATAAATGACTATTTAAAGAAGAGCACAAAATATACAGGGTGTCCCAAAAATGTTGTCCTACCTTGAATTTTCTGTAGTTTGTTTGACTGGATCTGTTTAGGCCAGTCCACTTCTCTTAAAAATGATGTTTCACGTTTCCCACATTTTATACAGTTTATAACAGTTACAGTCCTTGGAAATTTTGACGTAGACCACTTTCATAATGAGGGGCACATTTGTCGGTCGATTATCACAGTCGTGTGGTCATCATTTGCGTTGCACGTAATATGTTACGTTAAATACATGATTAATAGGTTCGTTTATTAACATATTATAATTCCATTAACTGCTTGAACAATTATCACAGTTCACGTATCGAGAAAAGTGTTGAAATGCTTTTTGGATAGACGGTAGAAAATACATATGTGCATTGAAACTAGAATTTCTCAAGAGGGTTGGTCTATTCGAAGGGACGGCATAAGGGTTTTGTAATACGAGATGTATACAACAACCGGTGCCGTTTCAAAAGCGATTTTCACACTCTGTCGCTCCCGAAGTCAGCCGCAGAGTGGTTGCTCGTTGAACTACTGGATGTTCCGAAGCGCCGACAACGATTGATCTCGTCGCAGACGATTTCGTCGCTATCGGTGCCGTGCAATGTATGCACATTCCCTCACATCGCGGATCGCTCTATTTCCAGAAATTCGAATATTAATGTGGACAAACGGCGAGCAGATTCCGGCGCGGCATGAATTCGACCCCGATTCTAATTCCAAAGCTTAATCCAATCTGCATGCAATTGTCAACGAGGGCGTACTGCCGTGGAGCCGGTTGATTTTAATTAAACCGAATGCAGATTAAATCTAGACTGCAAACGCGCCGGGATGGGGACAGATTAGAAACTCGCCTTGTCCGCATAAATTAATAACGATCGGTTGATGTTTGCCTCCGTGATATCAAGCCGGCCGATTAGCTTTCAATGGACGCCATACTAAGTCCTGAATCGGTAAAAATCGATCTCCCGGCTCAAACGCCGCCGATCGCATCTATTTCCATGCTAAACGGCTCGCTCTAAAATATTAATAGAGAATATCATTTTCAAATAGGAGCAATCATTTTTATGCATTTTTGCACCGGTGTAGGGTAATTTCGGGAGAGATGCACCACATTTAAAAATTTTACTAACAATAAGAAGAATTGAAAGTGTAGACATGCTTTGTTGAATTCTTTATTTAAAACCGTTTCATAAAGTATAACGTTACATGAGTAAAACTTTGATATTAATATATTAATATACTGTTTAAAAAAGGTCGAAAAAGTGCATCCCTCCCTAGGCCCTGGGGTGAGATGCACTCCTAATTGGGGATAGATGCACTCCTTTGTTTATAGCCTCTTCTCCCTACTTCTATTCTTTTTTTTCTCTACCACACATGTTACATAAAGTACTATACATTGCACATGTTTCGTGGAGCGTGCACGAATACGGAAAATTCAATTCAGTACTAGCAATAGTTTTTTGCGAATATCTCGAAAACTAAAAGAGATCCCCTCATACATGAACAGGAAAAAGTTGTTCAAAATCGAAGAGGAGTACCTCTATCTAAATAATTACCAATATTAATTAATTAAAGTGTATGTTTTAATTTATCGCTTTGTAATTAATTGAAAAAGAGATGCTTTTAACGAATACGACTGCCTCTAGTATACTTACATAAATCACTCGTGCGTCTATCCCTAAATTGAGGGAGAGACGCACCTATACAAAAACAAAAACCAGTACAACAAATTTTGTCATAACACGATGAAAAATCGTAAAGGAGAAACCATTGTCGCTATTTAAGTCGATACTGATAGTTAAAGCCACAAATAAGATCGTATTAACATTTGTAAAAATAAGATATTATCGTCATTCACCTTTTGTGTGTGTGTGTTATTTACAAGATTATTATCTTGATTTTGTAGTTCTTTTTTACCATCAACGATTAGTAAATTAATTAATCACCACACATTTTGACCAAAAATCACATGAAAGTTATTTTTCCAGACATATTAAAGGGATACACGACAGTCGCGTTGGTTGACGTTGAAATAAACTTGATTTAAAGGTAAAATTATAAATCTAAATTAAAATTGAACGTAGGATATTAATAATTCTGAAAATATGTATCTATCCAACCTGATCCGAATAATCTTCGTTCGCGATCTGAATAAATCGTTGAGGTAAATGGTTAGAAATACCACGGACTCCTGTCATCGTCAACGAGATCCGACTGGCAAAAGGAAGCCTTGCGGAAGGTCTGCTCGCAACAAAATGGAGATCGGTCGAGCATTTGCATAAATTGTGAGGAATTGCGCGGAGTAACGCGGAACTTCAAATAGAAACGGTGGCTCTGGCGAAGTTTGAAGTCCCTCGGGGGTGCCAAGGAACGTTAATTAAGAAGGATTCGGAGGTAATTAATCCGTGTGTCGGACGTTTGTTTCTGCTCGAAGAATCCCCCCGCTGATATTCCGCGCGGCAATCGGCAACGTACTGCGGATTAAGCGTCTTCCAGCCGGCGCGGTGGAATGATTCGAGTTCCAATGAGGTATTTCGACCGCGTGGCATCCAGTACCCCTCGGACTGTTAATGGAACTTGAAACTGGCTAGGAGCCGCTGGAAGACTGACTCAAAACTGGACACGTTCCAGTGCACGAGGCTACGCTCGATAAACTCGGGGACCGTCTTCGCCGAAACCTGACCCTAATTTACCGGGGCGCGACCTCGTTGACGATATGTTAAATGACCTTCGAGTGTCTAGCACAAGGTTCGCGGAAGTTGATTGGCTGGAACAGGAGCTGCATAAAGTACTGTCTCTATGAAACATATTAAGAAAAAAAAATAAATTCCTGTTCCAGTCCAGTTTGTTGCAATTCAGATAGAAAATTTTTATTTTGCATAAAGATCCCCTGTTAATCACCACAATTTGACTAAACATCATTTAAGAAATTGATTAATTAACCTACGTATGAAATATTTACTTAAACTGTTCAATATCAAGCGAATATATTAGAGTAGCTGAAAATATTTGTAACATACATAGAGAGCATGATTTGAGTGCTAGGAAGAGGCGCAGTTTTTCAAATTTCGAAATGGAGTTTTTTACCTTTCAACAACATTTAATATTGAAGGATTGAAAGCTTTGATTGAAGCAGCAGCTCTTTCATTCAAAACTCTACAAATGTTTTGATACATGGAGTGACGTCGTTGAAGATTTTACAGAAAATCTGTGGTGTAATAACAAATAAACAGATTGGCTACAAATTTAATTAAGCTTATTACAGTGAGTTGTAACGAAACATTATGGAAAGTAATTTATAATCGAATTAACAGTTACATTTCAATCGTCCTTATCAACATGTAATCGGCTTACGTTCTGCTCAATCTCCCTGTGAATGACGCAATCATGATTAACGACTTTCTGGAATGTCGAACATCATGGGAGAGGGCTTCACTGTAATCCTGATTTCATTTATGAGCGAATGATAATGAGCGAATGATACTAATTAAGGTGGTCATGAGAGCAAACCTTTAATCACGGTTTCATAAGCTCTTCGAGGGTCATGATAATATTATTTGAACGATTTACAAGTGATGTGGGAATAAGTGGCTTCAATTTATAAACTTTTGATTTTAGGTGTGTACATATTATGTTTTTTCAACTGTTATTTTAATTTGTTAGCAACTTAATCTCTTGGCTAGAGACTTTTAACATTATCTTCGGGATCATTTTCTTAAAATTAATATAATACAACGAGAATTTGTAATTTAATATAATGATCTACTTTAATTAATATTTATACGAGAGAAAGGTTTTACTTGAAATATATTATGTACGTATACAAATCATTGAAATTCACAAGACAGATATAATTAGTATAAAATCCGATCAAAAGCAATTTTATCTTCACGACAATAAAATCTTCAACCAAAAAAATAAAATTTCATTTGATTGAAACATATTATCGAAACATTCTTCAACCATTAAATGAACATAAGATCGCCTGAGTAACTTAAACTTCAATTCTGGCGTGGAGGAGCTCACGGAAATCTTCCTTTTGTACCTCGCAGTCTTACAGGAAACTGTTATAAAATATTGATACGTATTAAAAATGCATTAGAGCAAGTCGTTCCATCCTTCCCTCTTTTGTGACTTTATTCTCGATTCGTTGTCCGATGATATCTACTGAATAGTGGATGGCCTGGTATTACTACTTTGTTGGCGAACATCGATTCTTCTTCGTGCTTACAAGACTCCTCCTCCCTCTGCACAAAACTTTCTGCATCCCCCGCATATGTCCCGCTGAGCATACGGAAGCCGCTGTCGTTTTCTTGCCGGGTAATCCATTCTGATCCTTTATACTGCTTCAAATCCGCAACCTTCGGTCTTTCATTACTGTCACCCGTGGAACTGCATTTCGACGCGTTGCCAACCTTGGCCACGGGGACTGTGGAATTTCTGTTTGCCTTGGCATCCCATAATCTTCAGTTCAATCCTCACAACTCGTTGCCTTGACAAATTACCAAAATGTACATTCATTGCACATCTTTATACAACATTTCTTGGTAGCTTTTACACTTTGGTACAGACATGTCAAACTCTTTTACCACCAAGGGCCTCATTAAGTATTATAAATTAATTCGAGGAAACGGAAACACATTTTTGTATTAACATTGCCGTTACATATACTAAATAACATACGTACAAAAATTGTTTTTTTGAAGTTTACTTTATTTGAATAAAACTATTTCATTTTTTTTTCAAAGAAACTTGGCAATGTTTTGCAGTAATCAAATTTTCAGAATTTTGTTGAATTTGTTGAACTGTAAAAATTTCAAAAATATTTTACACCAGCTGGAATATCACCTTCGAGCATCGAACCATATTTTAACATTTTATACTCGTAACAAGAGTAATCTCGAGACTCGAACAGTCAATGTTTCTTTGACATCCCAACGTGATAGGTGCAATTATCGAAATTGACGTTTCCCCCGCTCGGATGTCGCACTATTCGAAAATCTTATTGAGGCAACTTCGGGACGTCGAACGGATCCTTACTAATTCCCTCGGAATTTCAGCTCATTCACATCTCTCGGGAATAGTTTTAGTAGATACGAAAGCGACCCGGGCGCAGTTATTACCATCCCGGCTTCCTGGATATCTGGTTTTCGTGGATTTTACGAAGTAGCGTAACTATGTCCACGTGGCGGTTCATTCAGCGCTTGCCGAAGTTTCTTCTCTTAACCTCGGCGGTCGAATTTCTCGTTTCCCTTTGACCCCGTTCCAGATCCCGGGGTATAGGGAACAATTTCCTTCGCAGATCGTTCATCTTTTTCGGAGGATCCTATCAAAAAAGTGTCAAAGAGAAAGTACGATGCGTGAGGGAAAAGCTAGCTTTGCTCTTTTGTATTATAATAATAAATGCGATGGAATGAATAGTTTCCTTCAAGAAAATGATTTTCATAAGGGTTTTTTTAACTCTTTCTAACATTCCCAGATCAGTGTCAAACTTGTGTCCTCTGAATGAAATCATTTCTCCTTCATATTTAAATTTGGGAACGATTATTTTCATTTGTTGTACACATTTCTGTGTTAAACAAAAATTAATTCATGAATTCATTCTTTATAGAATGAAAAATGCATAAAGACTCTTAAAAATCAGTTTCCAATAGAACACTATTCATCTTATTGAACATATTTATTGTGAAAGGCCATTATTTTCACGAATTCACTATGAAAATTATTCTAAAATCATTTCATATAGATTGAGAGTTTAGAAAGACCAGTTTTTTTAACTGGTGAGTATAATATAGAAGTCGTTCTAAACTCTCAATCTATATAAATAAATCTATATATATAAATAAATGATTTTATAATCATTTTCATAGTGAATTCATTCTCTTTGAATATGAAGGAGAAATGATTTCATTTTGGAGACACAAGTTTGACACTGATCTGGAAATGTTTGTACGAATGTTTCAAGGATCAAAAGTAAAATAAACATTTAAATGTGTCACACAAAGTTTCTACAACGTTATATTACTCAGCAGATCAAGTCAAGCGACTGCATGAAATATTTCATCCATCATTTCTCTTCGTATATCACGCAATTCGACTAATCCCATTACTTCATCCAGTTCCTCAACTTCATCAGTCTCGCGTAGGTACTCCGTCTACTTCATTTCTATCGACCGTTTCACGTCAACTTTCATTCTCCATAAATTAACCATTATCCGGAATAGTTATTCTGCCGAAAGTGGTAGCCAGCTGGGAATCGACATGAAGTCCCGTCCGCAGTTAGGCTTGCTCCCTTATACAGAGTGTCCTAAAAGTGTGACACCATCTGAAAATTAGACAATTTTATACAAAATGATGCCTCTTTAAAAAATTAATATATACAATCGTATTATATTTAACTAGTATTTACTGGAAAATTGAGTTGAACATCTTAAACGAGGAGGACAGCCATTTTCAGCAATATCTCCATGCGATCTGGTTAATAAACATTTTTCAAATTTAACATTAAATTAGACGAAAGATACCTTGTCGCAACCGATTTGGAAAAAATCAATTCTTAAGAAAGTTGCAGCTACATATTTTAATCAGCCTCTTTTGTTCATAAAAAAGGAGAACTGTACGAATAAAAAATCGGTTCCAGGAAGGACTAGAAGTTTCAAGAATACTGCTGCATAATTGTATCCAAATTGATTGACGGGTTTTTCAGATATTTCTAGTTTGGTAATAATGGGTTTAAAGTCTCAATTATCTGTTCCCAGAATGCAGCACGACTGCACTTTGCGAGCTCTAAATCCAGCAACCGCAAATTTCCAAATAAAACTTTAGAAGAGTGTTTCGAAAGAATCGTATTACCAGAATATACTATTTCTAAAAAATCGACATTTTCATTTAACCGAAGGTAACGCGCCAGAAGTCCGCAGAAATAGCACCCTTATATTAAACATTATTAAATATGTTGGTATCTACTTAATTACTATACATTTAGGTATTGTACGAGGTATTATATCAATTTCGTATCTGCAAAAAGAAAAAAAGTCGCATAGAATGAAATTATTCTAGGTCGAAAAAGATGTTCGTAATTTTCGAGATAAAATCAGGGACCATAACTGTTATAACCCAGAAGAAAAATGTCATAGAATAACCGAAAAGAATAAAAATTATGTTTTGAATAAAAAATTTCAATAATAATGAACTTTTTATTCATGATTTTTATCGTAGCAAATTGTAGAGTAACTTTTATTTTTGGTCCCTGGTGAAAATATATCCTAATGCAAAGGGTTAATGTTGAACTGATAAAGAACTTTTTTTAACTTGCATTTGCTTCAAGAATAATGCGCAAGCGGTCCCAGATTTTCGGGACACTCTATACAAACAGAATGGAGTTATTATGAGAATATACCCTTGGCACGACTTAACGAACCCTTCCGGCATGTCAGTTCCGAAATGACGCGCGATGAATGTGGATCGAGGAAAGTGGGGAAACGCCGGTTCCGACGTGGAAATCTGATGGACAGGTTTAATTACGATCGATGCTAGTGAACGCGCGCGCATCGGTGCCGTAGATCGACGCGCCAGGTTTGTACACGAGACGACTGTGCCCGGCGAAGGGATTAGCATAACGATCCTTCCGGCGTCATGCATTTTTCATATGTTCGTCCGCTGCTAACGAGTGCACGAATCCCTTTCTTCACCCCCCTCTCTTTCTCTCTTTTTTCTCTATTATTTGTAAAACGTTGCCTCGCGAAATAATTTACGAAAATAAAAACAGCCTCGCGTATCGGCCGAACGTCGCGCACACGCCGGCACTTGTTGTTTCGACGTGGATTTGCATGCCTTTGTGCGAAACGACGCGATATTTAACGCGACGCCGGTACTTTAATATTAATCGAGGCTCCAAGGGAATTCGCCGAGGAGCGGACCACGCGCACCGTGAATTAGAGGTTTAAAGGATACCTCGCCGGTGTCGCACGGTTATTAGCCCAGGCGACTTTCGCTGAAATGTGGACTGCGTAAAATTAGCGCGATCGTTTCGACCATTTTCGAATGAATTCGTGTTTAAATTACAGTTACTCGAATTAATATTCGGACGCTCTAAAAAATACGACTTTTTTAATTTTGTACTATACGATTTGAACATTTTTTGGTTTATTAAAGGAGGAAACAAATTTTTATTCGATCCCATTCAATTGATACAGAAAATTTTCATTTTATTAGATTGCGGATTGGAATCCACTTGGAATTGATTTCTTCTCCAAAAATGATTTTCTTTTTTGAAACTGTTAATGTAAATTCTTCACGAAGTTGATATCACGAACTACCGCGAAAGGTTAAACTCCCTTCCCCATAATGAAATCACAGAAATTTTACATACGTTTTTCGTGAATCTTTTATTGTGCTGTGAATGAAAAATGTCAGTACGGAATTTAAAAATTCTTTTCGCTCTTTGAACTACTATTTCGCACGAGTGGAAAAGTGGACATAATGCCGCAGTACCTCCATGAAACGTTAATACTACCTCTGGTCAAAATACACGGTAAATGAACGCGGCAGTCGTGTACGGTACGAGAAATTCGAAGATGAAATTCTGGTAAATGGAGAACGTGGGTGATCGAAAGCGTCCGCAAATGAGAAAGCATTGAAGCCATTGGTAGAAATATCTATCGGCTTCAAAAACTGAAATTTCTATCATAATGGAGTGAAAAAGCTTGGAATCCGTTGGCAAACGTTACCTTAAATGAAAAATTCGTTCAAAGCGTTCCGTTGCTGCAAAATTCCAGCTCGAAAACTTCAATTTCTACCGTACCAAAATAAAAAAGCAACTTGTAACTTGTTGACAAAAATGTGATCAGAATCTATACTTATACATACTTTTACTAATTTTCATCAAACACTGTAGTTATTATACACGCGCCTGTTACAGAAAATTCAACTGTTGGAAATAAGTTTATGTTAAATAATTTTGAAGACTTAGTCGCTGTCTGCTTTGCTTTAAAACAATTTATTGTTATAGTCTAGCTGCACGTTTCAAGCAAAATCTACTAAATATAAATGCTACGCCTTTCTCGTAGGATGAAATAAAAAATTCTATTCTTCAGTAACCAATATTTCATACTATTTCTATCAAAGCTGCTAACAAAACACCTTTTAAATTTATAAATGAAAATTCATTGGGACTGCAAAGATGCATTAACACTAAACTTGTCCTTTGCCGGTCAAATGACCGGTTTTATATTTTTCATTTCATAATTATTGAAATTCTGAAGTTACTTACGTGAAAATTGATTGGATAAAATTTTATATCCCAGCGAATCTAAATAAATAGAGCCTCGTCATTTTTTCAAACTAAAACATGTTAATCGCTTTTAGTGATCGGTAGGTTTAGTGTTAAAGGAAAATTGTTCAGTAAATCTATTTCTTTGTACACGAACACGAATTTTCTTTTCTCTTCTGTTAAATGATAGCAAACATGATAAAGATAAAAACGTTCTGATTATTGTTAACGTTGCAGAAAACCGTTCGGCAAGGGGTGACGCATAAATAATGATTTTCCGAAAAGACTGTTCCATTGCTTGAATTTCTCATTTCAGTGTAAATTTTATTCAACGTTTCGCACTCGGTTCGCAGGAGACGGTAACGTGCTTTAGGCGAACCGCAGGATGGCGCAATATCACGAATAAAAACGCGTCCCCAATAATTCTTTGTTCGCACGCACTGTCAGGGCCAAGACAAACTCACGGTAATTACGTGCTTCACCGGCATTGCGAATGCATTATAACGCGACAGTCGGCCCCCAACCCCCAGCACCGCCGCTCCTGTAGCACTAATTATACGGGTAGTTGTGTCACGCTTAACGTACGATTATTGCATTCCGCGTGGAGACGCCTGGCTAGAAATTAAGACGTAGCTCTGACACGATCGATAGTTTCTGTAATTCAGCCGGCTCGTCCGGCTTCGAAGATTCTGGACTTCATTTCCGTTCCGTTCCGCCCCTCCTTGCCCCCTTAGGTTTCTCGCGAGCCGAGTTATTTCGCCAGCAGCCGAGACTAACGACCCTTTAATTATTCAGCTCTAATTGCCTCAGCGTCTTATTACCGATACGCATGCGTTAGGCGCGTTATCCACGTTATTCTCGCATGCCTGATCCTCTCATTTGTTTTTTTTCGCATACAACTGTTCGATCCGACCGCGCGGAAAGCTGTCGAATCTCGATCGCAGATGAGTAACGTCGATTATAAAACTCGTAATCAATTTAAGAATTACGTTAACCCCTTGCACTTGCACTTTAACCATTTGCAGTCGAAGCTGTTTTAATTTTAATTAATCATTAAATCGATATAATATCTCATACAATACTTGTAAATGTGTAGTCATCAAGGACCAAAAATAACAGTTATCCTATAATTTTCTACGATAAAAATCATTAACAAAAAGCTGATTATCATTGAAATCTAAGATAATGTACAGAAAATATAAAGAAAAAAATTCGAAGAACAAAATGATTAAAAAATATCGATTTTTACCACGTTTTTATTATACTTTTTGGTTACAAATAACAGTTATTAGTGTCCAGAAAATTGGATCCTCCTCAATAACTGTTATCGATGAAAAAAAAACTGTTTCGATTGCTCAAAGCAGTTATCGATGAAAAAAAACTGTTTCGATTGCTCAAAGCAGTTATCGATGAGAGAAGTTCATTTCGATCACTCGTAGAGTGATTCAAAATTCTTAGACGAATTTTAACATAGAAAATAGTAAATCTGATTGGCTGCACTAGAGTGTCCGACTTTCATAATTGATTAGGAGCGATTCGATTTCGGGGTTGATTTATTAATGCTTGGAGACTGCGTGCTTCCGGCAGGCACAGGTAAAAATGTGATATTGCCACTGATATATTATACATGATCACCACAAAATTCAAGCGGGACCATCTTCTCCAATAAACACCTAGGGCTTAAACGAGGGTAGGATCTATCTGAAAGCTGTGGCAGTTCTCTGTTTATCTGTCTTCTCTGCTAGGTATGCTAGAAAATATTAAATAGGGAAAAGTAATAAATGCACTTTTGCCAAAGTGATTGCAGTGGGCGATCGATAGCGAATTTTTATGCAAAATAACAATTATTCATGTCAATCGTAAGAAACCGAAAACGAAGATGATTACAGGTTTTCGGTTTCTTACTATTGATCGCCCACTGCAATCAGTTTGGAAAAGGTGCATTTACTGCTTTCTCCTATTTATTATTTTGTAAACAATTATTCAAGTCAATCGTAAGAAACCGAAAACCTGTTAATCATCTCAAACCGTTAAAAATAATGTAATAATATTCTTAAATTTTTCTAAAGTCTTCTCGGGTTTGTGTGTTTTTCCATTTCCAAACCATAGCTAGTGAATAAATTGCACTCATAATTCTTTCAAAATGTTCTTATTACTTCATTGCAGCGAATAAATTATTATTACTTCATTGCAGTGAATAAATTATTATTACTTCACTGCAGTATATACTCCATTGTTTGTGGAAATGTGGCAAGACACGCATTCGGTATAGTTGAATATTGCAACAGCTGGGTTAAAATGACCCGCCGAGGGTAAGCGAGGGTTAAGAGCTTTGAGCTGTGTATCTGGCTCTCTGCGTATTATTAAACCACTAATATTTGTGCGTTTATGGCAAGCATTCGTTAAATAAAGTTTAACAAAACGGAAACATTGGAGAAGCGAAACACAGGTTCACAAAGGTCCACATTTTAGTTAACACACTTAAAATATTCCATGAAAATATCGTAGATTTAGGAAATTTATACATTTGTATGCATTTACAAGATTTAACACAGATCTCCACACATTCCACATCGAGTGATTAAAGCTCAAGTTTCGCAAAAAAAATTAAACCTAGATTTTTAACATAGATATAAAAGACTGATTGCAATACTAAATTACAGTAACTTCCCTATAAAATCGGGAAGTTAATAATAAAATTTATATGGAATATTTTATATGGGAAAAAGTCGTGGAAACAGAAATTCTATTTTTCTATAATATATTCACTACTTACACAAATAGACAACAATGGTAAATAAAAATCGTTTTACAGTACACAAAGACCAAATTTAATATCTTTTCATTCTAGCACACGACAGAATTAGAAAGGAATATTTCTAGCAACGAATTTGAAAATAATTTTCATGCTTCGCACAATTTACTCCACTCCCGGTAAATGCGATTTTCAACGGTGAAATTGGATCGAAATTCCGTCGTTTCTCTTTTTAGCTTCGAGCGATAAAAAGTTTATTTCGCCGGCTCGCCCCCCCCCCCCTCTCCACCCCCTGCACTTTTACCCCATCAGTGACACTTACAATTAGTTTTCCATCGCGATTACGCACGGAATCAGGCGCGCCCCGATTTTCTCGCGACAGGACAAATGCCAGCGTGAATCGAAAATCAATTAGTTCGTAATGCGACCTACCTTCGGCTACATCAAATAAATTTAATCACCGTCGACGGAATCCGGCCGCCCATTAACTGCCGCTAGCTAGAGTCATAAAATCAACTACAGTCCGGCAATAATGAAATCGCCTCGCAAACGAACAACTATAGCGAGACTCGGAGAGACATCGGCGAATTTTTGCGACCCTCGGCAAATAGAGAGCCCGCGTCATGCTCGCAGATGACATTTTCGAACGTCCTGAATAATTGTGCTGGCTGCCACCGGCATGAACGGAAAAGTAAGAACCACAATGGGCGGTTTCTACAGAACAGATGGAATTAGTTCGGAAAATTGTCGTGTCATAAAATAGGTTGAGACCAATAGTTTTTTTATATCTGACCTTATTTGTCAAATAATTATTTGTCAGGTTCAAGTCTCATGAAGTAGCGTATGTAAACATGCCGTCATTTTGTAAATAATCAAGATTTTTAATTTCTTTTGTTCCTGATCAGTAAGAAGACCGGAATCACGGCAATCATCGAACCATATTTTCCAAAACGTACTCTATAAAAAATTATATAACTCGTGTAATTATAATTATTTCCACTTTTAAAAAATCACACGTGCACTTCGGACATCAATAAACATTCATGCAAAATCCCAATGCAAAAAGTTCGATAGTTATCCTGGAAAAAATTCTTGCGAACCGGCCCCGGAAATTGGAACACCCACTTAAAGTGTAAAATAAAAACTGGCGAAATATATGAGGATCTTTTATGCAACTATTTTCGTGGAACGTGTGAACTGGTGTGCGTCCACTACAGTAAAACCTCTCTCGTTGCACAAGAATGTGTGGATAAATCGAAGTGGTGCGACGGAAGAGCACAATCCCCACCACGAGTTCCAGAAACTAGAGCACCTCGTGGTGGGAGCGGCAAGTATCCAACGAACGAGGACTCCGTGCAATAAGCGAGGTTGCAACTAGCGGGGTACTACTGTAATTGCATAGAAAACACACGGAGCTACGAAAGGGCTGGGCGTTAGATTCACTTCGCCGTATCTCTGTGGAATTATTTGCCGGGTACACGGCTCACTATCGACTAGGTTTTTTTAGTTTCATCGGGGAACCGTCAGATGCTCTGTAGCAATCGCTATGTAGCATATCAGCCCGACTTTTACACGGGCCCGTATATCGTCTAATTTTAAAGCGATCGTCGTCGAGCCCCATCGGAGAACAAATTTACATTCTACTAGTTCCGCAGACTGCATTTGCCACACAAATAGCGTTCCATTGTGTGCGGACGCGCCCGGCGCACACTTCTTCGCGCGAAAACGCTTCGTTCTGCTCTGCTCAGCTTCGCTCCGCTCTGCTCCGCTTTGCTCGAAGCTTCGTGGCTCGAGGTGGACTCTGGGAGTGACGGAATTGTTCGCACTTTATTTCCCATTCCATTATCCGAGGATCGGGGAAATCTCATGCATCATAAAAGAACGACCAGCCCCAATGAATTCGCCCTGCGAAGTCCATCTGGCTGAAAGGACCGGCCCTCGCAAATAAAATCTTTTCCACGCCGCCCTGGTTAGCCTCGTTTTATTGATTTATCGCGTCCTCGTCGGCAACGGGACACCGTCGAATGCCGACGGATCATCTCTGGCGATTCCTGTTTCGCCCTGTCCACATTTCCACTGTGGTTTAAGAGCATTGTTCCGCGTTTGGAGCCGGCGATTTCGCATGATTTACGAGCTTACAAATTTTTCGGTTGTTGTGGATCGATGGTTCCGAAGCTCTGCGTAGAGAGGCAGCTTGAAAATTCATTGAATGTTTATTTGGCACGTACAGTCAGTTTCATAATTGATAGTACACACTTCAAGTCATAACTAACAAGAATAACTTCTTTATTCATGGTCCACACTATCTTAGTTTTTCCGTCAAGTTAAACCAGAGTCGCCAGTAGAGATGTGTTTTGTAGATTCATATACGTTATGTGCATGCTGAAAGTTCCGTCGAAATTGATGAAATGGTTCACGAGTTATGAATAATTAAAAATGATGAAAATTACAGTTTTTGCCAAGATTTTCTCTTATCGACGAGTTTCACCATTTTCAATCGTTCATAATTGATTAACCAATTGCCCGATTTTTATGAAATTTTCAGCACGTGCATAACTCATACGAGTCCGCGAAACACATTTTTAAAATTTTCGGTACAAACTCAAATAAAAAATTAGTGAAGAACAACTTTCATTATTTTTTTTAACTAGTTTGGTAAAAAGACTTCTAATTTCCTGTCACCTCGTGTATAATCCCTTAATCAATTTTGTGTTACATCAGTCTTGGTATTTTCGATCTGTGTATCCCCGAAACCTTGTCAAATCCAAACAACTCGATAGCTGCAACACTTCCTCGGATGATGCACCCGATCTTTCGACGCCAGTAGGGAGCAACGAACTCGTTTATCGGCTGTCAATCTCCTCGAATCTCGCGAAAAAATTGCTTCCCGAAATCTCATCGGTGAAAACAACTCCAACAGGTTATTTCAGCACACAGAAGGGCACGCAGAGTGCTGACACGAGGCAGCGAGTATCGATTCTTCTCGACAGCTCGCCGGGAGCACCTTCGCCACCCCCGTCGCTGCCTTCCGCGGACTACAATGTCACGCGCGCGTATAATAGTCGCTTTAATAATCATCCGCGAGCTGGCGCCGAGCTTATTTACATGTAAGCTTGTAAAGCGTGCTGGGATCACGTAGAAACACGGGGAGAAGTTTCGCGGGAAAATATTAAGGGTGGCTCGTACGCGCGTGTGTGTGCGAGAGCTGTGAGATTTCAGCGGAAAGGTGTACACGAAAAAATTGCACGCGGATGCGAGAGGAAAATTCGCAGCGGAAACGCAACGGGAGATCCCCATAGGAGAGGGTGAGGACTTCACGGGGTTGGGCGCGAAAAGCGCACGTACAAGAGCTGTTCATAGAAAACTTAATGGAAGACGTGCGACGTGTGAAAAATTTAGGGGAGCCAGGAAACGTCTCCATGAACCCTGCGAAATGGGAGGTCCGCTTTGAAACGACGCTCCCCGGGGAGGGGGCTAATCGAGTGCTGCCCCCCACCCCCGTTTTCTGAATACGCGACATTAACCCGCCGTACTGAGAATATTCTTTATATTTTATTACCAACAAATATCTGTCATTTTAAGTAGTTTGCTCAACACTAAACCTACCACCACCGACCAAAATGACCGGTTCCAGGTTTCTTGTTTTACAATTGAAGGGGTGGATAAAGGTGTCAAGTAACAAATTGTTTGTTTTCTGTAATAGAGTTTTTAACAAAATATGTTGTCCTTTTTTGATGAATGAAGATAATAACACAAATCAATTACAAATATATATATATTGTTATGGTTAATCTCTAATACAAAAAAAGGTAATTATTTGTTGACCTCCTGGTCTAGTACAGGTGAAGTACAAAGTAACTAGCTCCTTCTTGCGTACAAATGACACCTTTATCCATCCACCCCTTCAATTATTGAAATAATAATAATGATTTCATCAGGAATGGTTGTATAGATATCTTCAGTAGACGTCACATCATCCTTAGTAGATCACGTATTACAATAGGAGCCACACAAAGTCTAAATAAAATCAGACTTGTCATTTTTATAAGGGAACATGTATGTACTAGTTACCTTTAAGGCTCGGTAGGTCTAGTGTTAAAATGTACTTTGGGAGTCCCCTGATTTTTTAACTATGTATCATTTTATGCAAGTACATTAAAAATGTACTTATGCAATTGGTTTGTTTGGAAATATTGCCAAGAAGAAAATTTTTTAAATGGGAGGTGGTATTTTTTATTATTGTGACAGCTTCTGTCAAATTGAATGAAATTTATTTGAACCATTTTCGTTTATTGCGCTTGGCTGCAGAGTTACAGCGTCCATGCTTTACCAAACACATAGCGAGATGTGTTCATGTTGAAATTGTCCGTTTTAATTTTTCCCTGTGATTAAAGATTAAATAATATCGCTGTGAAAAACGCCGCATAAAATTCAACATGGAATCAATAAACTTATACATGCGTTATTTGCTTTCAATAATTGTGATTTCCTGTGACATTATGGAACTATGAAGTACTAAAAACAAATTAAAATTTCATTTAAAACATGGAGTGTTTTTCATGGATCGACAAAACGTGTTTCACAAATATTAATCCAAATACAGTTGTCGTGTCAGCTGATGAAATGTTAGTAGCAAGTTCTTTTCAATTAAGCTCCGTATGTGCATAACAGAAAGTTGATTTACGAATCGTGTGACAAAGAGCCGAACTGCAGGCTGCGTGTTTCACGATAACATCGCAGTTTATTGTTCTCGTGTGCATAAAAACGATAAAGACTGTACCTCGTAATTATCCTCGTTGGTAAGGTCACGGGTCTAATTAATTTTTATCATGGCTGCGGTACTAGCGGACCACTTCCTATTTGCCTGTAAAATTTGATACGTAGCCGAATAGGCTGAAATATAATTAAATGCTAACATGTACTTCCTTCGAAATAGAGATTATCTACTTTCTTCATTTACGTTGATTATTAGTTTCTATGTTGGTTGTTTCTATGTTGCATTTATTATGAATGAGACTCTACACAAAATATTGTATAGCCAATTGTACATACAATTCCATCGCTTCCGACTATTCTTCCTAACTGCCATACTTGTCATTGTTCTCTGAAAATTATATGTACAATACTCTTTGTTAGAATCATTGCAAATTCTCCCAGAACCATGAAAGAAACTTTTACTTGTTTGTTAACCTGTTGCTGTATAATATCGAGCCTATCTCGTAGCAATGAGTTAATATTTCGAAAAAATGTTATAATTCAATTCATTGAAAAGTAACAGGAAGATTTGTAAACTACAAGAACGATTTTAACGAGAAATGTTTTACGTCAATGATGAGAAAGTATTTTAAGATGAAATAAAACCGAATTTCTTTATACAAGCGATGAACTTTAATCGATAAAATATTTTCTTATTTATTCGTTTTGGCAAAAGACCATCGAACAAAAGGGAATATATCTTATTCATGAAAGTTCATTGCTTGGATAAAAAAATTAGGCTCTGTTTCACCTTAAAATACCGAAATTACTTCCTTGCCAATCCAATAGTTGACAAGGTAAAATCATATTTAACCCTATTACGTTTTCTTGTTTTTAAAGCCCTCATATATTTTGTAACATAACAAAGATTTTATATCTATTTCTAAACAATGTTCTTTCTTTAATCACGCAATTATATACATTGTATTTTATATTTCTAGAAAATCGTAATTAAATTCATTGTATTTTATACTTCTAGGAAATCGTAATTAAGTTCATTGTTTTCCTGAAAACATTTCTAAAATAATTACAATGAAAGATAACAGAAAATTTCGTAATCGCATATTAAAATTGTTGGCAGCCCAACCAGACGGAATCGCATTAATGGGACGTAAGTTCCACCAAAACAGCGAACAACCAGTACCGCGTTACGTTCCGTCCTAAGTTCATTTTAGGAATTAAATAAGAAACAGTAAGCTCGGTTGTTTCTTATTGCACGGTGGCATACAGACCGAGGCGAAACACTGAGAGCTCGCCCTTTCCAGGACCAGGAGGACTTCCGGCAATATTCTATGGGGCCGATGTAATACATTTCTTCGTCGGTTTCGAAGGCAGGAAAAAGCTGCAAGCTCGCGAGACGAATGAAACTTCTTGCAGAGAGAGAGAGAGAGAAAGGCGAAGCGAATCCCTCGAGAAGAGGAAAGGAGAGGAGAGGAAATGATCGTCTTCGGAGTGCTCGAAGGTCAGGGGTGCTTTTTCGTTGGCGCCGCAACTGAGTTAGAACTTCGGCTTCCCTTCTCCTCGCTCTAGCCACCCTCTCGAACCGCCTTTGAATTTTTAATACAATCCTGGGTTCCCGTTGGACAGACTAGAATGGTGGAAACTTATATTTCGATGGACAGAATGTGACAGTAATTTCGAAATCTTGTCCAATTCGATTGAAACTAACGTTCTCCTTTTTGTTTCAGGCTTCCAGTGGTTGGGAAGCTAGTGCACTTCGACGCGAGTTTTCCTTCGATGACGGAAAGGTGAGTACTAAGTTTTCCTCCAGGTGGTGGTTTTTATACATGTCGATACTCCTTGCTATGAATATACAGTGTGTCCATTTGAAAACTTTCCAGCCGATTTACTCTACTGGGATGGTATTATAAAATCCTCCAACGGGGGGGAAAAAATGTTCCGGTATTAATACTTAATACAGGCGTTTTTATTCTCAGGCCGAGAACTTATTTGTACACCTAGTACTATTTGGATCGAGTGTATATGCGAGAAACGATCTTTGGTGTAGTGTTCGGCTCGTTAACTGGCACTGTGCTCCAGGGTCAAGTGAACAGCGCAAAGTATTATATTTCCCGGCAGTACCTCTTGTGTTCTCCAAGAGAACAACCTCGATAACACCGGTTCGGTGTTTCTCGAGCACGGTTCGCGCCGCCCCACCCCCTTTATCATTCGTTCCAAGCCACGGATTTATTTCACGATACCTTCGTATCTTCTTGGACTCATTATCATGTCCCTCTCTCCCTCGGCTCTAGTCCCGCCTCGCATAGTCTTCGCCCGCGAGTGAAATTCGTCCTTCCTTTGTCCGAGGAGGAGAGATCTCGTGGCTCGATTTATGAAAGCGAGCGATATGGGGGTGAGCTTCCCGGTTATTTGCCTCCCGAGAGTTATAATGGCTCGGTTTACTGCATCCGTGAGTAAGTACTTCCCTTTAAATAACGTTCGCCGAGGAAAAAAGTGTCTGTAGCTTTGCTACAACCCGCAGTATAAACAGACGGCTCGCAGCCTCGAAATCGAGCGGTTCCGTCGGAAATACTAGGGAACCGGGAATTTAATGTACCGGGGCTGGTTTAGTGTTACTGTTTTGGATTCTCTTTAACAGCTTGCGGTACGTAACGCGCCGAACCACCCCGAGCTTTTTCGTTCGAGGGCCGGGAATTACATTGGAACATTCGTGACAACGAATCTTGATACGATTCAAACTTTTAAGAGATTTCCATGTTAGACCCTGTACAATTGAATGGTCGTTCTTGAAGCGCTACTAACAAAATCATTTTTATAAATAGAATTTCGATACTGGGTTAGGTCTGAGTTAGTAACAGTATCGTGTGACTAGTCCGGTACTTCTTTAAATGGAATGTCTTAATTTTTTTCCCATAGATCGATAGAGTATCAAATTCTGCGTAAATAGTGTTGACCTTCATATGTCCTAAACCTAATAGTTAACGAGATATTATCCAAAGAAGAAAGAACATTGTTTCGATAATATCTCGTGAACCATTAGATTTATGATATATCTTGTGCTTCATCCGAGTTCGAGAAAAAATATTGGGCATTCTATTTAAAAAACTGAAGGTGACCTTCATATCTAGATAAACAATCGAAGTAACAAAAATCAGATGGCAGCACTGTATGTCCCCCTAGGAACCATGCAACATTCGTTTGAACATTTTTTTTGTACAACAAATAACTTTAAAGTTATTTGAGATCGTCACGTTACGAGACTTACCCTGTTAGATTATGTTCAAATATTAATAACTATGCTAATTGTATGATAACGAAATGAAATCTGCGCGAGAGTACTCTGTATACTTACTTGAGAAGCTTCTACAATGTAAGAATTTACACAATTTCCTCTGAAACGCTTGAAAATCGCCAATGAATGAACGCTGTTTCGGAGTTTCTTGACTTTCGATGGAGTACAGTACTTCACGGGTGTACATTTCTTTATACAGGGTGTCCCAAAATTACCTTAGTTTAATGAAATGGGAGGTTCCCGAGATCATTTCAAGCGACATTTTCCTTTGCAAAAATGTTATCCGCGGCTTTGTTTAGGAGTTATTAACGAAAAACACGGACCAATCAGAGCGCGACCTAGACGCGAGTTGGCACAGTCGGCCAATAAACAATTGGCGCGCCGGGCCGACTGTGTCAACTCGCGTCTAGGTCGCGCTCTGATTGGTCCGTGTTTTTCGTTAATAACTCCTAAACAAAGCCGCGGATAACATTTTTGCAAAGGAAAATGTCGCTTGAAATGATCTCGGGAACCTCCCATTTCATTAAACTAAGGTAATTTTGGGACACCCTGTATTTATAAAGAAACAATACTGAAACCTTATTCTTCAGACTTCAGACTGACATTAAATTTTGAAATCGCCCTTTTTCCGACGTTTTGGGCCAAATACCCCCCGTCGCGACGGTGGGGAAGATGTTCTGTGGCAAAGCAGTGACTGTAAACGGGTAAAACACGTGCACAAAAAGGAGTCTCGCCCACTAGGTCAACCCACTCTACACGTATGACCCATATACGCACAAAGATCGGCAGTCTATCCATCAGCTTCGCTTGGTTCATTAACGAAATGGGCCGCGCCGCGCCGGTTCTAAAACACCCTGTATATTCGGTAATGGGATCATTTGCCTGGTTTCCGTGGCGCTGTTCTCGTCGGGTGTCTAAAGACTAATTCGAACTGCCTGGGGCTAACCAAGACATACGTTTCTCGTATGCGGCGAGGAATGCACGTAATCAGGGAAAGGTAACGATGGTTAATCGCGTTCGCTTCAGGAATACGAATCGTCAATTTCTTACCGGGGTTCGGTCTGCGTGGCCGACGTGTCTTCCATAACGACAAATAATGTGCTGTTATCGATCAGCGGGGGCGGGTTCCCGCAAGCCCTTTCGAGCGTACACGCGAGACGATACGAGAAGTCTAATGAACTCGGCTCTATCACTCTTTCTTTTCAACCCCGCGTTTCTTCGCCCAGCGCGGCCATCGCCGCAAAAATCGCGCCATCATGCAGATTTATACCCGCGAAAACGAAACCTTTTTCTGATACCGCCCCGTAAGAACTGTTACTCCCCGAGCAAGAACGTTATTAAATGGCCGAACGATTTTCGCCGCACCCCTTTTCGACCGGGAGTTACGACAAACATTCATCGTCCACGCTCGGAAGGAATTTTCTGTTCCTTTTTTTTCTCCGTTTTATCGCAGTCCTATTAGCTCTACGTCATGGTTTTTAGTTGCGCAGAATTTCGCCGAGTTTATCCGCCATCTACCAGCGAATTATCGTGAATTACCCGCGGTTCAGTTTTCTTTTGATGTTCCGACCGGGTTTCTTCGCATTGTCGCGCGACATCGTTTGTCGTGAACATCCTGATGAGCTCGTTGATGTCTAGACTGTGCTGTTTATACAGGGTGGGGTATTCATCCTGACCACTTGGAATATCTCGAGAACTAAACTACAGAGAGAAAAATGTTTCATATAAAAAGTGTAGTATAAAAAGTTTTTTTTTTGTTCGACAAATGGTTATATTGAAGAAGCATTTAGTACATAAGTTGTGTCACACTTTTATCTAGAAGATACTAAATTTTCGTAAAAAAATATCAAATAGATGTGGGGTGGCAACCATGTTTATGAAACGGTTTCAACGTTATCATGCGAATTTTACAGTGAACAGATTTCATCCTACAGAAGCAAATATGTAATGCACAGGAATTCTGAAAGGAAATACTCTGTTCATATAATGGAACGTTCAAATAACAGGTGTTCGTATAATAGAACCCTCGCATAATGGGCTTTCAAATAACGGTGATTCTACTGGACCTCCTATTACAATAGTGATTGCAAATATGCCAAGTGTTGATGCATGGAACTGGCATAGTACTTGGAACGTTATATCACGATGTCGACAAACTAGAAGTTAATAGTATTACGAATTGAACGAGAGTGATATAACTAGTCTACGACGGCGAGAGAAATATTTATATACGGATACAAATAAGGTATTAAATGTCTGTTTTTTTTTAAGACGTACATACTAATTATTAGACAGCGAATGGCACTTTCCACCTGAATAGCAACAAACTGGGCTGAGATAAAAATATAATTTCTTTTTTAAAATGTTTAATAGATTGAACATGATATAACAGTAGCATTAAATTCGTCTTAATGTTTTTGCTGTTTTAGACTACTAAATCCGCAGTATAATTATTAGGTACAGTAGATTCACCGTAGTCTTCCTACCGATTATTTAATATTCTCAAAATAAATTTCGGCTTCAAATAATGAAAATTGGTTTGTTACATTTTATAATTGCGAATCTTGAGGTCGTTATTGCATACAAATCACATAATTTTTACATGCAAATGTTAATAGCGTTAGTTAACTGAAAAACAGTTGTAGCTAATTCATCTGAAGATCACCTAAGGTGATTAGAGAATAATTAAGTGCTTAAAATCGATGAAGTGTCTATAATCGACGAGGTGACTGTCATTATATCGGCTCTCGTATAAATTTGCGAGTGCGACAACGTTGTGACAGAAAGAGGGGCTGACACGCACGTCTAAAGGATGCCATTTTTACAGGGACCGGCGGCACAGGGATGCAAATAAATTGTAAACTGGTTCCCGATGGTCGATATCCACCTTTCATGAACAGCTTTCCTCGTCGCCATTAATATTCATATCCGCTATACATATACGAGGCATCTGTATCACGCTTTTCTGCGATACTCTGCATGTCATCCTGCCGTAAAGGGATCATACTAATAATATCTGCAATCGCGACGATTGGTTAAAAGAAGACGCGTCATGTACGAAATTGCAGAGAGATTGCGAAATGCGCATATAAAAAGCAAAAATTGATCTACTCCATCTCTAATTGATCTATTTCAAAATTGTATTTACGTGAAGTTTCAATTTTAACCAAATTTTAGTATTTTAAATTAAATACGATCAGTACACACTACATATACCAAAATTATACAGCACAGTATTTGCTTAAAATTATACTTCTCATTTACTAATATTCTTAATGACTCCTTCAAGGTATAAACTTTAATCTAAATTAAATTATTTAAAAGGCAATCCTCCGGGGAACATTAAATATACCATAAAAAAGAATAAAAATAAAATAGACTAAAAACTAGACAATACTAATGATAGCAGAAATAGTAACAACAGACTAAAATATATAACCTAGACTGTAAACTCAACTGAACTGTAGAATAAATGAAAACAAAGTAATAAATAGTAAAAACTTATAATTAGACTGCGGATCTTTATGCAAAATAAAAAATGTTTGCATCGATTGCAGGACACCGGAGCTAAATAAAAATTATATTCTTCTATTAATTATACTATTAAGCTGAAACTAACACATTCATGTGCTTAAATATTTTTTACATGTCCACTGTTTCAAATGGTACGTACCCATTTTTGTCATAAATGCATAAAATCCGCAGTCTATTTATAATTAAACTAAGCCAATCCATCCACAAGACTGTCAAACAGACTACAAACTGAACTATTCTCGTAGATTCGATTAAAACAAAGTAATACGAGACAGAGTCTCGTCAACAGTCTTAACAACTCCTCCACGGATCAAATACATAGACTAGGAAGCTCGTCAAACTTCAGCAAACTTCATGAAACCTATCACAATACGTAGTTGACTATATAAACATTTCTGCCACGAACACATAGCGTGTAGAGTATGGTCATCAGACTCGATCTATTAAATTCGTAGCAGAAACGGAGCACACTCAATCATTCAATCTTCCTAGATGGAACACGATCTCCGTCGAAACTCAACTGACCTGAGCAATTGCGAAGTGTCTTCCTCGATGAACAACATCATCGAGTGCACGCCGGTGATGCGCAACTTCCGAATATACGGTCGGAAATTGTTTCGCGAAGATCGACACGGTGTCATCGATGGGGAGGGACCTGTAAACCGAGTCATGCGATTTTCGATTGGCCGCAACCACTGCCGTTTTACTCTGTACAAACTTCCGAGATCACGAACTCGGACGTGTAATTGTTTTAACGGGCCGTGTCGCAGCGTATATACCAGTATGTTTCCGATTCGGGGGAAACTATGCGTCAAGTGGACAGATCGAAACTACGGTCAAGTAACGACCTCCGGAGTTTCGAATTGACCATTGGGGGTGCTCAACCGTCCCTCGTAACGTAATCGATCGTAAAATTAGATTGTATCTGGCGCTGCGTCTGAATCCGAAATAACCACCGACAAACGTTCGGTCGCTGCAGAGTTACCTACCTTTGAACGATCGGGGAATTAGAGGAATACGTCGATTAAAATTATGGTTCCTTGAGATATCAGTATGCGCATTCTGTCAGATCAGGCCTGGCCAATCCAAATAATGGTTTTACGAGCCACTTTGATGACGCGTAACGTCACAGCGGACCGCGCTTTAGGTAAACATGCTTTTAAAACATGTAATACAAAGACAAAATTAATAAAACTTTGTTGTTATACAGTAATCGCTCCTTCGTTGTCCAAAATCAAGGGCACGATCGTTGTCCAGTGCCTACCCATTCCACTGCCTGTCAACGCCGAGTCGCTCCGTAGGCGGCGTCGATTGATGTCGGCTCGGGTATATCGGTGTGAACACCACACCATTGACGCGAGTAAACCGAATTTTCAAACTTCTTAATTTCCATTATTTCTTTATGGGACTTTCACTAACTTATTTCTGGCATTTCTCTGATTAAAATGACACTAAACACGACATAGTTTCAACTGTATTTAGTGGTTTAATCGACGGTCAAAGTTTCGAAGGCAACGAGCAACAGCAACAATGTGGGCCTTTAAACTGTGCCGGCGACGGCGACACGCTTCGGTCACCCGATCCGTATCTCATTCTGTCCTTCTCTATGTTCGGCTTCCTATTGAAGTCGCTCGGCGCGGTCGGCGCGATATCTAGACGCAGTCATAAATCAAAAATAGTGTCCGGGCACGCTCGTTGTCCGCTCAGCCCCCCGGCCTTTGGACAACGAAGGAGCTTTTACTGTACTATGATTCAATATAATTAACTCTCGAGTCTTAATTAATTTGTATATCCTTTCTTTCACTTAATTTTTGTAAATTTTATGTTCGACGTTGCACATCTTAGCTGGTTTTCTAAATTGGCATCAGTTAATGAAGCACGTGATGATCTCATTGTAAATTTCACCTTCGAAAAAAATGTTTCACAAACATACGTGGATCCAAACGCACTTACAACTAGTTGTGCAAAATATCTTAAGTTGGTATATCTCTCGGATATAATGTAAGTATTGTAAAAATTTCATTGTTGCACTGTAACTCAATTATGAAAGATATCAAATATAGAACTGGGGTAAACTTTACTTTACCGGGCTCAAAACTTTTGCCTTTTTCCTATAAATTATTATGTATTCAATATATAATCCAGTAGAGTTGTACCCAGAGAACCTGCAGATCGAAGTTTAGATCCTGTAGGATGAATGGTTCAGGAGTTATATTTGCTTAAAGTAGAGCAATTAGCATTGAATGTCAAAATTGAAATCAGTGTAGAAATAAGCCACAAGATAAATAATAGTGTAAGGACTTAAAAAATAAAATGTAACACGAAACAATTCCAAATCCCAAGTGTAGTGGAGTTCGAAGGGTGGCTCTAAACAATATGAACTCATCAGTCATGTTGCATCCCATTTATAGTGACCAGGGGTGGGGGTGCACTCCCATCTGTTCTCTTGAAGCTGATAATATTTCAGTGGCGAGTCGGAAGGGGGTGGAAGTCGGGCAGGAAGAAATTGTGAGAACCATCGATAGTGATTGTTCGAATACGTGACGATGAATTGCCGGAAAGATTAATCGTCGATCGACGTAAGCAAAGATCGTATCGCGGAAGACGTGGGCGTAGAGAAAAATTTATGAATACCTGACTGCCCCTGTACATCGAGAATCACTCTATTATTGATCGAGAAAGATGACTTTCATACTCCGGAAACCATTTTCTTTGTGGCGTCGTTTTAAATTCAGATTTTTAACGAAGTCATTGATAACATCATTATTATCTCCTGTAAGAAATACATGTGGCAACTTCTTGTGAGAATAATTGGACTGTCATACAAAAGATATTACTTTGGACTTGATAAAACTGTTGAAACAAGAAGTAGATTTTCATTTAACTTCTGTTTCTTACAATTAGCTTGGAACATTTTTATTTTGTAGGAAGATCTGTGTAAAAAAATGTTATTAGCAGGCTGCGGATTTTTATGCAAAATAAAAATTGTCTGAATTGTCTTCCATTAATAACTTTAATCAGCTGTATAGGTAAAATGATATTTTTAGCTTCTTGAAATATTTATGCTGGTTCGTGTCGATCCATTTTTCTCATAAATGCATGAAATCCGTAATTGAGTTATTATTAAGCGAAAAACTTCGCTTCATACATTATAAATTAGTTCGCAAATTTTATGCATATACGACAGAAATGGGTAAAGAAATGTATAAAGTATTAATATTATTAAGAGGCAAATATATTTTTATTTTAATTCTAGTTCCTGTAGTTGATGTAGAAAATGTTTATTTTGTATAAAGACAGTCAACTTAGGTAGAATAAATACTATTCATTAAATCTAGAAGTAGTAAGGTAAATATTGCGTGATTAAAATGTTTGCTTTGCATAAAGATATGCAGTTTCGATATAATAAATATTATTAATTAGATCTAGCAGTAGCAAGAGATATAACTCTGATTACAGCAACACAAATATTATCACGACTTGAGTTAAGTAATTTGTGAAAGGTTAACGAAAGCTCATTACCAGCGATGACTGGCTACTTTAATAAGTAAAATGCAGATATTATCTAAATGCGATTGCTATAATTAAGTACCAGAGAATCAGATTAAAGCAGAATTTAAACACAGTTTATAAAAGGAGATCATATAAAATTGTTTAAATAATGTACAAAATTGAGAGTTTATAAGTGATCTATAAAATTCTAATTCAAACAAACAGCAGCAAATGATGATCAGACTTGAATATCTAATTTAGGTATACTTTGATAGGTAAAGAACATCGAATTCTGAAGAATTGGAGACAAATTACAAAAATTGAAAGTACCCTAACCCCGAAGTGGAGCGTCTCACATATTGCAAAACAGTGTGTACTTCTTGTTTGTTTAAACAAAACTTGATGCTTGTAAAACTGACTGAAAGTTTTTCATAACTTTGCAATATTTATTATTCGAAGATCAAAATTGAAGAATTTAGTTGACTGACTTCACGGCTATACTAAGCAGACAAATATCTTTACATACTCTTCACCCCCTACTCGTATTTTTTACTCTTATTTTACCCTTCAGCCCCTATTTGTGTTGAATAAAACAATTCGCAAGAACCTCCGAACAGCTCGAAAGTCGAGTTCTACAAAAAGCATAATTAAAATCTATTCATCACTGAATGGAAGTTCGAGCAGAGCGATCAATCTTTCAGGAATCCCCTTGCGGCGAGCAAAATCTTTCTCTTTCGAGGATCTTTCGTCTAATGCACCGTCGCGCCGCTCGGCGTCGCGTCGTCGCGACAAAAAGAGGGAACGCAATGTAACGCGAAATAAAAGAAGAAACAGAATGCTGGTGAAGCACAGGGGTAACAAAAGAAGCCGGTATTCAGATCGATCGAAAATTGAAAGGGTGATTCACCGATGGTTTCGCTGACTCGCCGAAGAAGGTAACAATCCCACTCGCTCTTTAATCCGCGTCTCGGCCCGCGTACAGCCCGACACGCCGCGGGGGTGTTATGAATTTCACGCGAGGGGCTGCTGCATTATTTAGATGCAATTTTTTCCGGAATCACCGGCACGCGAATAATGGGCCGCGAGCACGGCCGAGGCGAGAAGATTAATGCTTCGATCCGACATCCGAACACGAACTTTCAATCTGGCCTACTTGCTGCGCGAACACGTAATGCGAGCGTCGCGGACAAACCGCGGCGACCCATTGTTGAACGATGCCACTCTCCCTTGGTTTTTTCAGTTTTTCTGCTTTTTTGCTTTTTCGCCGGGGCCAGCAGGAGATGGGACTCGCCCATCGCTTTCCTTTTTTCGCCGAAAGTGAATTCCGATGTGCAAAACCAACCCTTCGTCACCGCATTGACCGCCATGCTGGCGAACCCTAAGGAAATTAACCCTTTTAAAAATGTATGCAGACGTACCGAAAATCGAGATCCACTCGCGGTACAGTTTGCTGCAAAAGTTTAGGTCCCGTGCTTTTCAAATATTTAAGACGGCGGGGCTGTAAACATTAAAATAATGATACTACAATTTCACTTAATTAATTATGTTGTATGCACATTGTATTTATGTCGGCTGCGGTCTAATTTCTGTTATCTCGATTTTACTTGTCTTTCGTTGCGTCTTCGTTCATAATTGCACAGTCACCCAGCTAAAAGGTTAATGCACTTACCGGGTGATTAACATTAGCGTGGTCGCTATCAGCATTTGTTTCGCTGACTAATTTCACTATGAAAATGTTTTATTAAATGCGACGGAACTCCTTTATGATATTACAACGATTTCACAGAAGTTCGTTGAATTTTAAGCAATTTGTAATTTTTCTAGGCGAATTTAAAGAAATTGGAATCGATTAAAATACTATTTTCAGTGGTAGTAGCCTTTGTAGATATAAATGAAGCTAAACCGGAGTAAATTCTGTCGAATTTTATATTCTAGCAATTTTTGAAAATTTACAGAAGCCGTATATGCAGATCCGAATTTTTTCATTAAATACAGTGCACCTGCTTTACTAAATATAATATTTAAACAATTTCACGGAAGAATGTCATGGATTCTGTGATTATACAAAGTGTATAAAATTAATTAGATCATCTCCAACTAAATTGCAAATGTAACGTGTTAAACAACGAACAGTGTAAAATTAATTCGACTATCTCTAAGTAAATCGCGAGATTGCGGACGTCATATTATATCCATGACGGTGGTGGCGAACGTGTTAAGGGATCTTTTAAAAATGCACGTGGACGTCCTGAAAAAGTGGATGTCCGTGTTCCAGGAGCGTACAGTCTACCATAAAAGTTTACACTTGACAATTTTTCAATATTTATGAAAAGCGTCGTATTGTGGTTCAAGATGCAGGTCACGTTCGGATAGGGAGCAGAGTCGCCAGATTAAGACTAAACCTACCGAGCCTTAAAAGTAACTGCTACATGTTCCTTTATAATAAAGACAAGATTTTATTTAGACTTTGTGCGGCTCCTATTATAATACGCGCTCTACTTAAGATATTTATACAATCAATTCTTATAAAATCATTTTTATTATTTGAATAATTGTAAAATAATAAATCTGGAACCGGTCATTTTGACCGGTGGTGGTAGGTTTAGTGTTAAGACTCGTGTCCCCACTCTACCTTCCCCTTCTACGACTCTATTCCCCACTCTTCTACCGCACCCGGTCACATGACGCGCTTCGGTACTGGCAGAGAGAGGGTAACTTGTTCCCCTCTTTTCGTGTTTCCTCTCCTCATCTGGTTAAGAATTCGTAGGTCTAAATAATAAATAAACTATACTTACTTTGAATGTGCAGGATGTCGTTCGAACAACTGCTTAATAAATTATGGTATCACCTTACAATTTAGTGAACTTATAATTTAGAGTTGCTGTATTTTCAACGCGAACCGTGCACCATAAATGTTATTTGTGTGGTACGAATTACGTTGATTCACCGAACAAATCGCCCTATATATTTATAAATAAGTGCGGGTTGTTTTCGTCCGTTCGTACAATAAATTTCGAAAAGTCAAGCAATGGAATATTTTTCTGGCAAAATCTGCAAGCTCCACCAGACGTTAACAGAAACGTGCGAACGTATTTTTACGCTGCAAACGAGAATAGAATCAGAAATAAAGCGTCCGTTGAAAATCCACTGCGTCGCGCGGGAACAACCAGTGTAATAAAAATTGATGTCACGGCTAGCAAGCCATTCAGGTTTTTCGTTTTTCTCTTCTTCTCCTTGCGGAGCTTTTTTTCCTTCGTGTACCACCGTCCTAGAATTACCGATTGTAGGAAGCAGAGCCCGGCTTCTTGAATCACTTTCATGCCCGGCATATTTCAACGTGGTCAAACGTCCCCGTGAATGATGCATTATTTAGAACGCAATTCGGGGAGAGACCAGGGCTGGACCACGCGAAACAAATACGCGCGAAATGGGCCAAGTGCATCTGCCGGAATGTCGTTCCGGAGGATCGATTGACCTACAAACTTAATTTTACTTTGCCTTCGCTCTGACATCAGTCACGAGAAGGACCCGGGAAACGCGTCACTCCTCGTGCCAATAATAAAATAAAATTCTCTGCGGTGGAAAATGCATACGAACCACTTTAATCCTATTTTTTTAGGTTTGAATAAAATATTGGGTAGCATGGAAAGACTTTTTGCACGTTTTAATATTTACAGATCAATTATATTTCGTTACATTGTATTTAATAATACAATAATCTTTATGCAGAACGAAAATTGTGTTATATCGACTGCAAGAATCTGTAGCATACAACTCTCTTTTCTTTTTAACAATTTTAATAAGCTGAAGACAATATATCGTCTCGCAATATTTTATAATTACATTAAATATTAGATATCAGAAATTTCTAATTTTTTAAATTATAATTATACGTTTCATTTTCTAAGAAATAAATATTTTCCAACAATGTTCACAATTTTTAAAAAAAATGGAAGGATTTAAATCCTTTTTCTGTGTATGATACAAAAATGTTGTTTACTGATCTAGTAATTGATCTCTATTAATTGATCTCATTACGCTTAATGTTCCATGTAATGGTATTAATTAAAACTGATAAGAAAACGAACAAAAAACTCTATACAAAAGAAATGGTTCATTTTTATCAGAAGCTGTTTTTCTACAAACACCCCCTTTATTTTTTCAAGTATCATTGATATTATTAGAGAATACGTGATTTATTCGTAATAAAATATTGTTTCAACACGAAACGATCAGACTGGGTCAAAGGAAAAATGATTGTGTAACAGTTGTATTGAAAGTGGAACAGTTAGCAATCCTAGTCCACATTATGGGAGGATTTGCACATCTACGGAGATGAATGAATTTTTTAAACTAGTTTGTACACATCTATGATGAACGATTTTTTTACAGTAGTTTTTACACATTTATGCAGATGAATACAGTTTTTATAGTAGTCTTTACACATTTGTGGAGATGAATAGATTAACTATGGAGTGTAGCTTAATGGAAGTCCTTTCTAAGAATCTGCATATTCAGCACCATTAATGGTTAACATAACTGTATCGCTATCTTAGTATCTCACCTACCGGATGCCTACTGGTAGCTCTTTTAATGACTGTGCTGTATCTAAGAGAAATTGAATGATTTCCTTGAAACTAAAAATCCTAAAAGACGTTATTAGATAATTGTACTCAATATAATTTGTTGAATAATTATTCTTCAATTTTTAAGAAGCTGTTACACTCGTATACTAATAAGTTTATTATAAATATCTATGTTGTATATGCTGTTAAATATTTATACAATTTTTTAAAACATAGTTGTACAGTCTCAGAGATGCCAAATTCGTAAAATAATAAGCTGGATATTATTGATTATCTCAAACAGTGAAAAATAATAACTCGTAATTGTATAATATACCAAAATAATTGAAATTGAAATTTCTTATGATATAAATTAGAAGTTAAAAGTAATTTGTTATTTTAATCTAATTTTTTGTGAAATAGTGAAAAATGATATTGAAATTTCTTATCTCTTGTTTTTCTTTCACAGTGAATTTTACAATTCTAAAACCGCGTGGTTTTAAATTATGTTCTCTATGTTGGCGCCAAAGAATGAATTAAAAATCAAATGATTAACACAACTGGGACGCGAGCGTAACAATTTTCCGGAATAGCAACCGTACCGTTCCCGGATTAGCGTTCTCCGGCTGCTCCGATTTGTCATGCACTAATCCGGCAGTTGCAAATGCGTCAACGAAATATCCCAATTCCATCGTGCGTTACAACCAACTGCAAATCCAGAATAAATACGCGAATCTCTGTAAGCACGCCAGAGTTCGTTCGTTTTCTTTTTCAATCGAACCAGCTAAAACAGTCGAAGGGAAAGATGTCGATTATTAAATTCATTTTCCCCGACTACATTACATCATAACTTCATGTTTCGATGTCGAGCGGATATCGGACCGTTGGCGGCATGGAATTGTTTAAATAAACGATCGCGTCAAGTAACTGTCACTTTAATATCCGATTTAATATAGGAATTTCCATGAAATTGCGTTGCGCGTCGAGGAGGTATCGATCCCTCTTACAAAATTCAATGGAAAACAGGAAACGAAAATTTGTTCGACCCGGGGGATTCAAAATTTTTAATGCGATTAATAAAACACGATTGATATGAAACGGTTTATATTCGACTTGGGTTTCGGTCGCGACAGTAAGCTGCACATTTCTAAAATAAATATCGGTTTTAATTAATTCCGGCATACATACTGATGGCGCGAGGATACACGCGCGATAACAAGATTAATATTCAATCAATATTTTCAATAACGCGCGTGTGTGCACATATGTGCTTTTCCTTCAGATAAGATTTTTCAGAAATGTGAGAACCCAGAAAATATTAGACTTGATTTATAATTCTTTACAATTTTGAAAAATTTACAGTACTGTGGCATTCAGTCCATGGAGAACTCATTCGATCAGTTATATTCAATTTTTGAAAACAATATTAGAATACTAAAAATATAGAATACATTTTGTAATTTTCATTCAAAGTTTGAAAATTATGTGGTCCTGTGAAAAGTGAACTTGTTATTTTAATTTATAACGAACTATAGTAAATCTTCGGTATAGTAAACAATTCTCGAATAGTCCAAAGTAAATACTCTGGAACTTATTTTCTGTATTATTTGAAAATGAAATTAAAAAATATGTTTCCTTCCTTTTTGGTTATTCTAAGTTCGAGTTTCAGAGCTGAAATAATAAATTTGGACACGTGGTAAACAATTCGAGTTAGAGGTTTATATAGATTCTTGGAGGTTCTTGCAATAGGAAATAAACAAAATTACTGTTTTATAGAGGTTTTATTTATCAAGATTCGATTGTGTTACTCCTATATTATAAATTTTCGAACCACAATTCCCTCCACTTCATTTTCGTATCAGTATTTCCACTTTTCCTTTTGCACACGATGAACTTATCGACATTGGCGGACAGTTGTTGCATCCTCTGTCCATGGGTATCATGTGTCGATACCACGTATACTACGAAAATATTGAGGTATTGGCTGTGGTGGATGTCAACCAGCAAAGTGGAGGAAGCCCGTGTCCTCTTAGAAGATTTATGGCCGCCCATCGCATGGGGATAGATGGTTTTACCCGTTCCAACTTTACGGTCAAGTAACATACCCTCTTAAATCACTGTCATAATTGAAGGGGTTGAAGGAACAATAGAAGACAGATGAGTGGAAATAAACGTTGCTTTAGCGGCACAAAAGAGGCGTCGAGGAAGATGCTCCGAGGAATCTTGTCGTGCTGCAACTCTATTACAGTTAGGGTCGTTCTTAAATTTTTCCAGTTTGATAGTGCTGGAGGTAGAATGTTAGTATTTCGATAGTTAACTTATGACAACAAATTAGTTTAGTAGTTTTAATTAAATTCCCGTGGAGATATTAAACTGTGATTGTTTTTATTTTATTATCTTTCACAAATGATTTTTGTTAAACAACAGAAAAGCACATTGGATAGAATTCAACACTGGTTTGAGTTATTTATTATTGTATATTTAATAGACTACGAGTCTGTATTTACTAAACGAAACCAGAAACCTATAATGTTTAACAGAATTTAATAAACAGTTAAATTAGTTATTAGTAGTTTGAGGGTCTTTATGCAAAGTGAAAATTGTCTGCATCAATTGCAAACTACTGGAACCAAATAAAAATGCTGTATTAATTTTAATAAATTGATGATAATATATTGACAGGGTTCAATTCTAATCTTTCTACTAAAATTTTTATAACACTATCAAAAAATACACCGTTGCATTTAGCAGAGTCTGCAGAATCATTTATACAATTTCTACCAATAAAATAAAAAAGTTCTACAAACTATTTAGATTTTGCTTCTGACTCTCAATTTCCAATATAAAATTAAAGATATTCAGAGGCATCTTGCCCTCTTTAAACATGATGCAAACATCCAGAAAAAGCTAAACAAATAATCTCGTAAACAATAATCTCCTAAGAAATGATTAGTTTCTCATCAAATATTCAAACAGGTTCGACAGAGCAGAAAAATCATGCAATTTAGAGTACCTCGACCCCCGCGTCGCCCTAATGGCAGACAGTGCGGCGTTTCTCCCCCGGTTCTGAAATTACACGGCATCCCGAGAAATCCGATAAGATCAAAGCGTCACGCTTCTTTCCATTTTACGTTTCACGACGTTTGCGTTATTCATGGGGTAATATTTACGTGGGACTTCTCGCGAAAATCGACGCTGGTAGAGGGTGGGAGGGCATCAAGGGGGTAGTCTCGGGTAAATGCTGCGGAATTTAACAATTTTCATGAGTCTTTTCACTGTGACGTTTTACGTTACAATCCATTTCTTTGTAATTGATTTTTTAACTCGTCTATACAAGTCTGTTCTTCGGACGACTGTAACTATGTTAATTTTACGAATCCAAACAAATCTTTTTGCACACTTATTCTCAAGCAAAATGCAAGAAAATCGATTTGTTAAAATGAAAACCAGAATGCTCGCATAAGCCGCGGGGTTGCCGGAACTCGCTATCGACCTTTTCGAGGTTGAACTCGACAGGAAGGATGGAAGTCGAGAAGACCTCCTGCGGATTAAACTCCGTCGGAATCGGGCAAATGAGACGAAGATCATCGACCGATCCCGGTCCGTCGATGCTCTCCACAAGTACATCCTTAATTCTGATTGAACGTAATCTTCGACGGGGGAGGGAACGCGGAAACCTATCGCGTTCACTGGCCCTTCTCCCCGGGTAGCTAACGGAGAAAAGTTTCAGAGACTCGTTCCGAAGGAACACGAAGGCAAGCAAGGAACCGAGGGATCCGATCTACTGGACATCGGGAACGAAACTTCACTGTTTGCCAATTTCGGAGGCGTGCAATCGTGGGAAAAGTTTAGTACGTTAGACGCATGACCGAACTCTGGAACCGAATTATCCGGAGTTACGCCAGTGTTGGATGAAAATCGTTCCTTGATTCTTAAATTCAAGAGCTGAAATGCACGATGAAGAGGACCGAGTGATTTGGAATACGAGAATTCGTCGGGTGGTTAGGGTGGCTGAGTTAGCTCTGCTGTCACGTGATGTACTTTCTGGTGATGGATTGTAGGATAACTGGAAACGTGAATATCATTACCACTTTCAGGACGTTTGGATTATGTAGTCCTGAACAGCACACCTTGAAGAGTCTAGTGGAGAGACGAGTCTTGATCTGGCGATTCTGGTGACAAATCTTAGTCTGAGGAAACAGTATATGGTATCATTCGAGAGTTAATTTCATTTTGTCAATTTATGCAGGCAGCTCTTGAACATTGTAAACATTTCTTAAAAATGTGAAGGAACCATAACGCATATATAACCTCTTCCACCAGGTTGACGTCGACCTATACATTCCCCGTCGATGGAACAATTCCGCCATTCATCCTGCAGAGAACAAGAGATCGCTCTTTTTTATACGGAACTGTCTGTTTTCATTTGGGTAAGCGTGGAGCCTTTCTCGAGACGAGTTCATCGACCTGTAACACCTTCGTCTTCCAAGGTCATTCAAAATTTAGCTTAGCTAGACGGAAGTACGTCCACCCAAAGAAGATTTGTAATCACCAGACTGCGGATTTTTATGCGAAATAAAAATTGTTTACATCATTTATAAAGAACAAGAGTTAAACAAAAGCGATATTCTTTTTTCTATAATTTTAATAATCTGAGACTTTTAAATGAACATTCTCAAATTCTTTTAATTTGTCAGCTGTACCAAATTGCACCTACTCATTTTTGTTATAAATGCATAAACATTTCTTAAAAATCTGAAGGTACCTTAACGCATACATAACCTCTCCCACCAGGTCGACGTCGACCTATACATTTCCCCCGTCGATGGAACAATTCCGCCATTTATCCAGCAGAGAACAAGAGATCGCTCTTGGATAGCAATTTATACGGGCGTCGAGCAGTTCCCAAAGTCCCAAAATGCCGGGGCAATGTCGGTCGTAGTCACGTCCATTTCCGTACGTTTTATTCCCAATACGTTCCAAAAGAAAGCGGTCCCGCAAGAAGGAAAACCAGAAATGTATCGGGTTGCCCGCATTATTTTTACAACGAGACAGAGGAGGGAAAGAACGATCCAGGGAGGGCTGCTCCGAACGACGTTTTATTTCGTATCGGTTCAATTTTCCTCCCGCGATTCCGATAACTTACGGCTCCTCGCCGGCTTGTCGGCTGATGAATTCCGTCCCGACGAATTCCCCGTAGGTGGACCGGTATTTATGGTATCCGCAATTCGAAAACCGTATGGAAGGAAGCAATTTGTTCGACCGCCGGTACAATACTACGACGTGGCTAGCGGTAATGAAACAGGCTCGAAATCGTTCCGTACGCGCGGCATACTACATACTCGCGTAGCTGTGTTTCTCTCCCGATTGTCCGAGTTTTCCCAACGCGCCCCTTTGCATCCCGTATACTCCGACGGGTTCGAACTTGACGTTCGAGCCGAACAGACGCCTGACGTAGTTATAATAGCGCTTAATTATCAGCCGCGTTCCGCGAACAGTTCGAATTCTCGTACTGTCAATCAGGCTGATTGTTTGTAACGTGTTCGTAGAGTTCGTTACGAGGTTCAGTGTTTTGTTGGATACCGTCTTTCTCATTACATACTGTCTAACTTGTCCACAATGCACGTAATCAACCCTTTGCTGTCGAACGTGTTAGTTCTAGTTGACTTCAGAATTAAATACAGGTAAATATTGTTCAATTATGTTCCTATAGGTAGCTTTATAGGGGCTACAGGGCATCTTCATCACAAATATCCTCAAGGTGGACTTGCGTTTGTAATTTCAAGGTGACCTCTGCCTTTTTTTATAAGGAACTGTCTGTTTTCATTTGGACAAGCGTGGAGTCTATCTCGAGACGAGTTTCTTCGTCTTCCAAGGTCATTCAAGGTCATTCAATTTGTTTGTAGAGTCTTTCTCGTGACATACTGTCTAAATTAGAGCCCACAATGTACGTAATTAACCCTTTGCGGTAAATGTGCTTCTTCTAGTTGACTTCAGAATTAGATATAGAATAATATCATTCAATTATGTTCCTATAGATAGCTTTATAGGGACTACAGGGGCATCTTCATCGCAAATATCCTCAAGGTGGACTTGCGTCCGAGATTTCAAGGTGACCTCTGCCCTTTCTATACGAAACTGTCTGTTTTCATCCGGGTAAGCGAGACGAATTTATCGAACTGTAACACCTTCGTCTTCCAAGGTCATTCAAGGTCATTCAGTGCCGTTCAAAATTTGGTTTAGCTAGACGGAAGTACGTCTCCTCAAAGAAGATTTGTGATCACCAGACTGCGGATTTTTATGCAAAATAAAAATTGTTTACATCAATTAGGAAGAACAAGAGCCAAACAGAAGCGATATTCTTTTTCTATAATTTTAATAAGCTGATTAATATTCTCAAATTCTTTTAATTTGTCAACTGTGTCAAATTGCACCTACTCATTTTTGTTATAAATGTCTCTTTCAAAGCAAAGCTTGAAATGAGACACCCTGTATATGCAGCGTAGAAGGAAAATCGCACATAAGTACAACTTGAAAGTTACTTACGAACGTAATCTCACTAAAAGCCACTCAGCCAGATGCATTTGGTTAATCGTATAATCTATAACTGTCCATTTTAAGGCTAACAAAATTCCACTAAAACACAGTCTATTATAAAATCGTTACTGTTCGATGTGGTTTAATGGAGAAGCGTACAGTCATTAAACGGCATCTTTTAATATACACACGAGATTCCAATAGCATACTTCTGAATGCAATTTTTAGAACCACAGTGTAATCGATTACCAAGTTGTAGACGAAGAATAAATATTCATCGAGTGCTCTTCCTGGGAACCTTGAAGCAACGAACGAACGAGTACAGAGATCCTGTTGAAAACATGATGCACCGATGTCAGACACTTCGATTAGCATATTATACGAATAATGGATATCCACGCGGTGTTTCACTTTCCTTGATTCTCTGTGGAAACGTTCGGGCCGAGGGATGAACCGGTAGAACTCGTCTCGAAAATAATCCAAAAGGACGGATCTCAAACGGAATATGCAAAACCTGTTTCTCGCGGGATAAAAGCAACATTCCGGATGGCCTTTACACGAAAGCCGAAGACCTCGGTCCCGTGATCGCTCGACCCGCAATCTTTCCAATAAGAGCGCAAGAATCTCCTCGCATTCTCTCCACACTTTGTGGAATTAAACCGTAAACCGTCGCGGTGTTCCACCTGTTGAAGGGAGTGCCTGCAGGTAATTTATCTTAGAACGAAAGAGTCTCGAGGCAACGAACTTCGATGTTACAACGAAGTTCACCCGACGCGACGCGACCGGAGAAATACTTTTCCGAGGAGTGTCACGGTGATTAGGGTATCCCTCGGGGCGAAACCATGCGAACACGATCGATTAAATTCGCTCTAATGAATTATTAGACTGGGCACCTTTACGTAAGAGATTTTCTGCAGCGACGAATGGCGGCGAGAGAGACGTTCCATTCTTTCTTTGACCATTTTAATGAGCTAGAAATTATTCATCAATGTTATGAACATTGTTACGAAGTAACTAGGTAGTAGGAAATGAATTGTTTCCTTCTGTTCTTAAATTGTGATGAAATGTCTTATACATTTTATAAATCATAAATGTATCTGACCTGTTCAGTATATTCATTATTTTAATACCGAAACGTATCCATTGTTTATTATTTGTAGCTTCTGATAAACAATATAGTGGATGAAAGAGAATGGCTATATTTTATAATACATTGAAAATTAATCTAGGCAGTGAGTATTTATAAACACATGTCGATTCATTTTTTAGTACATTTTAAATACATAATTTTAAAGATTGCATTATTCTTCATCACAGAAAGCTTTATTTTTGTGGACATATTCAGTTAAATATGAATTCAGATCTAGTTAAAACTCAATAAAATTGTACTTCGATTAGAATATTAATTATTCAAGAATTATTGCAGTATATTTAAACACTATATTTTGATTTCACTTTTCATAAGATGGTAAATCATTTTTAATAATAATATGTACGCGTAAATAAGCTTTTAGCTAAGGATATTGAAGTGAAAGTGCACACAATGCAAGAGAGATAAAGAAGAAATGTGTAAAGGAAAGAGTTGCTAAAAAATGTAGTACAAATTAGTAGGAAAGTTGCTAAATGCATACAGCAACATAACACCATGAATAGCGTTACAAACTACATGGAATGTAATAAACTATAAACACTGTAAACACGACATCATGTCTGGAGAGAACACATCAAATCCAACGACATGTAAAGATGGTTGGCATTGATACGTCAAACAGAAAACCGCAGCATCTGGAAAGTGAAAACTGCGGCATATATTGCTTTACCTTCAAACCACAAACAAAATAACTTTAGTGAAAGCATGTCAAATAGACGGAATAAACTGTCGTCGCCGACGCGTCATTTTTCTACCATGGAAAAAGTTTTATTTGTTCTATTCGCCATTCGCTGTTTCAATATGGCCAATAACCGCAGCAGTCAAGGCTAGAAATTAACACGCTTGCCGTCGTCGGCGCACATGCGTGACATTTACGATGTCATATTTTTGCGACAAGAAAGTGGAACTGTTTTTATGCGCTCTGCTAGATAGAATCGTATTTCAATGGTAGGTTGAACATGTGTGAATTTGTGTCTTGTGAACATGAATTTGTACGTGTATAGCATCACTTCATTTGTAGAAATCAATGAAATGAACTTTTATGAGTGCGATAAGTAGATTGCGGATCTTTATGCAGAATAAAAGATGTTTGCATTGAACGCAAGACACTGGTGCCAAATATTATAGAAATTTCTTTCTTCTTTTAATTCTCTTATTAAGCTGAAATTAATACATTGATGTCCTTAAATCTTCTTAATTCCACTGCTTTAAATTGTACGTGTACAATTTCGTCAAAAATGCATAAAATCCGCAGTCTAAGAATGGAATTTGTAATGCAGGAAATAACATTGCTCAATTTTTCTTTTTAAATTCGTTAAGAGGGTGTTCATCAAAAAATTTCCATCAGTTATTTCTTATGATAAAAATAAAATAAAAATATCACTAATTTTGTTATGTTGTATTGTATAAATTGTGAATACGTAGTTACAACGAATAATGTCTTATTTAGGGGTCCTTTTAGATTTAATAACGCTGATGTTGTATTTAGTAACATATTGTTATTTCGAAACGAATGACAACAGCGAATGTATTCACTTATTAATTGACTAAATCAAATCAAACTGGTTATATCAATATATACACAATTGAATGGGTGTCTGGAAGAACAGCCTATGTCAGGTTTTCGAAATTTTATAGGAGCGCAATTAGGAACTTATTTTGCTTCAACATTGAATAAAACAAACCTTAAAAGAAGTATTTCAGATTTCACTCTTTATCGAAGGGCCTATGTCATTTTTAGCTGGTTTTTATTATTGCAATCCACGTTTAAATAAAGTTTCATGCACGAATAAAACTGATTCGTAGCGTTCCATTCGATAAAACATCGTAGAAATTATAGAATATAACACCATAGTGGCCTTTACGGGACCCACAAACCCCGGTCCACTGAAGAACAAAGTCAAGCCGAATAACATCACCCGCAATACATCGGAAGCCGTCGCCAGCCATCGTCTTATATCGGAAGAAAACGGTAATAGTAACAGAGAAGGTCGCTTGAACCGTGTAAACACACAACAAGAAAGAAATTCCTGAGGAGTTTATCAGTAGAATTTCGGTCTCTTGCGTTTGGTGATGCCTGGCGACGCATCGTTTACCGTTTATCGCGGTGAACATATCTCCTGTGTAAAGGTCGTATCGGGAGTGTCGGTCCTCTCCTTTAGAGCCGGCAGCCTCTCCTACTCGGCTCACCTTCTCCTACCTGGGGGCACACAGGTGTATTGGCCGGCAGTCAGCGGCGTTCCTCGGCCGCCATACGCTTTCAGTTAACGCCTGGTCGTCGCCAGGTATGCCGGTTCCCCCGTGGGTTACCGTCATATTACTTCTCGATCGTCTAGTTTACGGGTTTTCGCCGTCGTTGCTCTTTGTTTCACGGTGTCGCGTGTGTCCCCGCACGGTTTCGCTGCCTTCGCGGGTTTTCTGTGAGTGATTTTAACGCGTGGACCGGACGATACGTCAGCCAAACGGCGAGGTCCGGCCTTGGTCTTGGTCTTCTCGATCCGTTTTCAGTGCCGGGACTTGTACGACGGTATTGTGTGTGGGTGCAGCGTTGTGGGTTTGTGTTCTCCAGACCTGGTCGCTTCGGTGACACGTAAGTAGCTCATCCTTGGAACTGATTTTTCTCTCGGACTGATTGCGTGTGGGTGAGCTGCTCTTTGATTGTTGCCCTGTTGGGGATACGGAGTAGCATCTCGAGATCAAGAATTGGATTTCTTTAGAAATATATTGTTGTTTGGCCAGAGATCAGTTTATTTCGATGAATGCAGTTATGTTATAAGATCACTACCAAGTACATAAATGTTACTAGACCGTTTTGAAATAGAATAGTCCTTACGTTTTTTAAAATTTCGCATTTATTCTTTCATAAACAAATCAAAGCTTGAATGATCTAGTGGATTTTGGACCATTCTACGTTTGTGGGAAATTATTGAATACCTTGTTTGTAATAAACTAGTTCGAACAAATTTTATTTGATTTTTAGAATACATAATGTGGGTTGGTACGAATTTACTATCAAGAGATGAATTTATTTACATTTATTCTTTCATAAACAAATTCAAATTTTGAATGATCTAGTGGATTTTAGACCATTCTGCGTTTGTGGGAAATTATTGAATACCTTGTTTGTAATAAGCTAGTTAGATAGAACGAATTTTATTTGATTTTTAGAACACACGATTTTTGAGTCGGAGATTAAATTGTTTGACTTTTATAAACCACCGGTGATCACGAATGAACTGTCTGGTCTTGGAATTTTTTAGTTCCTTCTTATCGGTTGTTCAAATAGAGCAATGAACTCGGTTCATCTCTAATCAAACATAAAACGTCTTTAGTAATATATATTTATTTCTCATCGAAAATTTAAATGTAAATAACATCAATTTTTTATGTTTTTAAGCAACAGTCATTTGAAATTGATAATATACAGGGCACTGCTTTGGAGTAAACAAACTGGTTCTGGAACTTACTAGTTTCTTCGTATTAGCTGCTCAGATAGAAAACGTGAGTTGTATAATCAGAATATACATTTTTGTTGATATCTATAAAATACAGAGCACCGCGTTTCCTTGTTTGTTTCTGCTAAAACTTGTTCATTTAGAAATAAAGTCTCTAGCGCATCGGGAAGTTAGTTTAAAATCAATTGCAAGATTTGTACCGAACAAACAGACAAACAGACAAACAAGAAAGCGAGCTAATAATAAACCAGGTTCGTCTCTAATAACAAGTAAGGATTGTGAAAAAAAAATGAATTTTGTTTACTTTTGATAAAATACAGTGTTGTGTTAAAATAAATGGTTCTAGAAGTTATCAGTTCCTTCTAATTAATTGCTCAGGGAAAAATGGATTAGGTTTATCTCCGATTAAAAGTGGAATTTAGTCAACTTTCAGTCAACTCTGAATTTAGTTGGAGAATGAATTTCGTCTGTTTTGTATAAGATACCGGGAGGCCACATTGAAATCGACTAACCTGTTCTAGAACTTGTTGGTTTCTTCAAGCGTAGAGTGAAATGCATGCATCTGTGGCTACTCCGATCCTGACCCACAGTCTAGAGCAAAGTTGCCAGCCAGTGCAACGATTTATGCAGGGAAAGTCTAATGCAAAATGAGTAACATACGTGTATGAATAAAATGGGATTCTTTTGTGTAACTTTTATGCGCTGTGCAAGTGTGAGAAATGTACACAATGCTGATAGGTTTAGATTTATTCCTCTAGCTACATGATTTAGAGATACGTTGACTTAATTGTGAGGTAGTATCTTTGTTTGTTATAGCAAGTGCACTATTGTATTCATATTTACAGAGCATACATTCGTGATTTGTCGACATTATTACCTCATATGTTTATTACAGAATTCTTTATACAGATTTTTCGTACAGACAACCGTTTTAAAAGTTAATTACAAAATTCGTTGTTTTCTCAAAATGTTGAAGACGATTGCTATCAACTTTTGTGCACACAGAATTTACAAGCAGCATACGCGACAGATAGAATGCACCGTTCTGTAAACATTCTTGAAATTTTGTATTATTTTTGTTATCATTGACGACAGCGAATCGTATGATAAAGCTAATTCGCATTTAGTAGCCTGTAATTTATAACTTGATAACCTACGATAAATTAAACACGTCTTTTTTCAAAAAATACGTGTCACCTTCAAATTTTAATCGTTGCAATTAACGAAGAGGTAGTCTACAAAATTGTATCACGGTATGAATTATCGAATATCAGATTTAAATTATAGCGAACTTGGAATCAGTCATTCGGGCGTCGAGATGTTTCGCTAACTGAGAGATTCGCTAATATGGAACTAACTTGGATAGTTACGTCAAACTTCATCGACAGTATACGTTGATCATTTCCTATTCATGAGTAGTTGAAGAAACAGGTGAACGATAATTGGGTCACCGATTACAATAGAAAAACGTGAAATGAATTCGTAATACCAGAATTCAATGGATTATTTAATGAATTGTATAAATTTTCAAGATATCTAACATTGAATATCATGATTAATTACAATGTGCTAATAAAATATGCTAATGAAACAGTTTCGCATGAATATTCATTCTATGAGATAGCTGTGACATAATCTTTAATTAATGCAATTGTTGACCTTTATCAAAATGCAAGAATAGGATTTAAAAAAAAGATTACAACTATCTTCATGCACAGAAATATTAACTATTATGTACAGGAATATTTCCATTCCCTATGAAATTTGAAATTTGATGGATATGAAATTGATATAATACCTAAATTTTTATTGAATAGATCCCGATATATTTAGTAATGTAAACAATATTTTAAATAATGATACAACAATTTTTAGTGGTGCCTCAGAGGGGACAACCGAGTGCAAAGGGTTAATAGTTAAACCCAGAGACAATTTTAGAGACTTGTACCATAGTAAACTCGAGCATTACTTTTATAAAATCGTAAACACAATTTCACACTTACTTCAGTGCAGACATATAAACTTCTATTGAAATTTTCTAAATAAAAAGATACATAGAATGAATATATTTAGAAAAATAAATATATAAAATTGAGAGGAGAATACGGTTACCCTCTCTCGCGGATCTGAACGCGTCACGTGACCGGGTCGTGGGTGGGGGAATAGCGTCACAGAAGGGGAAGGGTAGAGTGGGAGAGAAGTCTTAATCTGGTGACACTGATTCGTGGTAATAGTTTTCTTCAATGACGTATCTGTGCTTATCGATCGGTTAAGAACATGTTTGACATTTTTCAAGGGCTATATGAACCAGATATCATTTATTTGTCAGTTCCAGTTATTCTTCACGTTCCATTTCGATTATAGAATTGTCACGCAAAACTTGTGGAAACAGTTGAGTGAAGATAAGATGTAAATGTAGATGTCTAGACACATATTACAAGTGTCTAATAGCGCATGTTAAAATTGTTAACGATTCGAGGTCATTATGTCTCGGCCCGAAAAGTGTTCCATTCACCTGAGTAAATTTCAGATTCGCGATAATTCACAAATAGCGTCGCAGTATTTATACACGCGGCCAGGTAGTTACCGTTTCTATCAGATTACAAAACAATCTGTGTCAGCTGATCGATATACATAGAGTCTCTTCATTCAGACTTTCCGCTATTTTTACCATAATATATATATATATATATATATATATATATATATATATATATATATATATATATATATATATATATATATATATATATACAGGGTGTCCCAAAATTACCTTAGTTTAATGAAATGGGAGGTTCCCGAGATCATTTGAAGCGACATTTTCCTTTGCAAAAATGTTATCCGCGGCTTTGTTTAGGAGTTATTAACGAAAAACACGGACCAATCAGAGCGCGACCTAGACGCGAGTTGGCACAGTCGGCCAATAAACAGTTGGCGCGCCGGGCCGACTGTGCCAACTCGCGTCTAGGTCGCGCTCTGATTGGTCCGTGTTTTTCGTTAATAACTCCTAAACAAAGCCGCGGATAACATTTTTGCAAAGGAAAATGTCGCTTCAAATGATCTCGGGAACCTCCCATTTAGTTAAACTAAGGTAATTTTGGGACACCCTGTATATATATATATATATATATATATATATATATTAATGCCTCTGTACAATTTCAATAATTGTGGATTAAAAAATTGATTGGTTCGCGAAGAAACTAGCAATTACAGTAAAGAAATTGACTAGAATAAATCTTGAATTACATGTCACGTATTTATAAAATATTGATCTTCTAAACCCACCGAGCACTAAAAGCGATTAAAATGTTCTACCTTACAAAAATGACAAGGCTCTATTTATTCAGATTTCGTGCAATTTTTATTACAACATGTGCTTGGATAAAGAAGTTAATCGAATCAATTTTCATGCAAGCAACTTCATAATTTCAATAATTCTAAGATGAAAAATATGAAACCGGTCATTTGACCGACAGTGGTAGGTTTAGCGTTAAATAATGCGTTAATTAGTACACCGATCGCCCGAGGCAGAGAACCATTTCCCAACATCCTCGAAAAAGCCTGGGGCCGCTCGCCGATAGTGTTGCGTGAACGTATCAGCTGACGGGCGGGCGTTCGCGGAATTTTCATTCGCTCTGGTTTCTCGAAGAGTCCACGTGGTCTCGGTGTTGGATCGCGAAAGAAAGTGTACGAAAGAGAGCGGAAAATTGTTGCGGGGTCGGAGGGGAGTTCACCTAACCGACGACACTTGTTCTTCCCGCCATGCGTCGTGTCCCTCGAAAGGGAAGAAGAAGAGAACGCGTGTGTTTTATCGTTTGCTCGTTGCCGCCATTTTCCCCCGTCGTTTCATCGACGAGCGCGCTTGCATGTGTATCCCCCTGTCTACCGTAAACGACCCATCCGGTTCAATTATTCGATACGTTGGTTTAATCGACGTGCAGAGGTTGCGATACTCTCGTGATGGCTCGTTTGATCAGTCCGGATCGATTCGATACGCGTTACGCGTCGCGACAGCTTTATTCAGGCCCCGGTACTCTTTCGAGGAGATGGAATTAATTAGAGGCCACGATAACCACTCTTTTTCCCTTCGCGCAGCCGACGCTCGTTCAATAAGACTCCTCTCCCGACGTCGTTCGTCTACTCTCCTCGCCGATCGCCGGTAAATTGGCACCGATGTTTGTATAGCGATCGATAAGATTGAGTAATCGCGGTGAAATCCATCGGGAATTTCAGCGCTACTTGATCGCGATTCCGCAAACTACGATGTTCGATGTCGATGGCCGATACGAATTGATACAGAAGTGGTGCGATAACGCAGCATTTGGTAATGATCTTAGTTAACAGAGTTGGGCATTAATCGATTAAAATTTTAATCAAGATTGATTGATTAATGCGTACGATTAAAAAAGGTAATCATTGAAAAAGCGACGATTGATTCAATCGATTGATGAAGTTAATCGTCAATCGTTGATTAAAAAAGAAATCATCGAAAAAAAAACATAAAAGTACGTAAACAGAGTTTGTATTCTAGACCAAATGACAATATGTACATCTAAACTCAGTTTACATTTTTTCAGTATTCATATAGTTTTGATTCCGTATTTCATTCCGAAATTTCAGCAGTTAACGATTAATCAATTATCCTATTCTAGACTTCTACTGAATAAATCGTGTTTCAAACGTAACTTCAAATCTTCAATAAATAAGTCAATTCACAGCATGATTGAAAGGAAGGAAAACATTTTAGAATATTTCGATACAGAAAGAGGTTTAAGAGGTTGGGTGAACGATTGAAAAATAAGGGAAATTGAACAGTTCTTTTAACATATGAAATCACGTTCCTTTAAAAGATGTACGTATTATCACACGACGTTTAAAGAGTAGCTAACGAATCGGCAAAAATATTGCAGCCATTTCTGAAAAACACTATTTCAACCGATTTGAAAATAAAAAATAAGTGGTTAAATTATAAAATTCCATTCATTCGAAATTTTATATAGTCACCAATTTCAACAATTCAGATTCGTACAATTTGATCCAAACTTCGTAGAAACTGGAGATGTCAGGGTCTCCAAAAATCGAGCTTGAATTTTCGCAATCGCCCAATAAAATCCTCATCCGCAAACTTAACGAGACTTTCAAAAATGACGAAACATCTCTGATAGATGATCCAAATTACGTATTCCGTAAAATGCAAAACTTTCTAATTCTCCGAACACTCGAACAGTAGTTTTCCAGCAGGGGGCGCCGACCGAATACCTCGGTAACCGGAGGAAAACATATTCCTCGAAGAATCATGCATACATATATCGTCGGGGCGAAACCGACGTAGCTTCCAGCCGGGTGGCGAGCTTATCAAAAACCGAATCTTATCTGAGAACAATCTCGGCGACGACACGAGACGCAGTAAATTCCGCGGCGCGCCGTTTCGGATCCACGCGTGTCTGGAATCTCGTCGTCGAAAAACCTTTTCCTCGACGGTATTCCGTCGGGTGCCGTCGACGATGGGATGCGTCGATGGACGAAAGAGAGAGAGAGAGAGGGAGAGAGAGAAAACCGTCGGGATTTTCGTGGGAGGGCGAACGCGTTTCAGGGAATGTTTCTCGGCGCGTTGATTACGGTGCAGTCGCGAATCCCGCGTCGCCGCAGCGATAAATAAGCCGCTTATGCCGTAATCTAATCCCAGAGTCGAGAGCTCCCTCTACGCAAGAGGAAGGTGTGCGACGCGAAAATGTGTATTCGCTGAGGAGATTGCCGTTGATAGGGCAACCGTCGAAACGACGGCGACCGGCGTGGCGTGGCGAGGCGATGACGTCGTTGACGGAAGATGGAACGTCATGGCATTCCCTAATGATCCCGGTGGCTTCGAGGTGGATAATATTTTCCTGGGCCACCGTGGTGATGGAGAATAATCTGTAACTTAAGGGCGGTTAAGGGACGCGCCAAAAACACGGACTGAATTGGCGTACTCAACGGGCTTTTCAACTTGAAAGCACATTTTTAAACTTTTGAGGATGATGTCTCTGAAGTCTACTGACTCTAGAGAATACTTTACAATGTATTACCGGACTGCGGATCTTTATGCATTTATAGCAAAATTGAGTACGTAAAATTCAAAATTGTTGAAACATTTTAAAAATTGATAATGTCAATATACGATTTCTCCTCTATTAAAATCATTAACCCTCATCCGTCCCTCGTGTCAATATGACACAGTTTTCCCGAAATAAGTTGCACTGTTCTGTTATTTGTAGGTAAATTCGTTCGAAACTTGGTGACTTTTATTTTTTTAATGCGAAACATATAACTGCTAAAAACCTAAAATGTAAATGTTGACTCATCAATTTCAAGGAAAAAAACATCGAAAAGTAACTGTTTGATTTGTTATTTTATCGATTTTTAGTATCACTGTGTCAATTTGACACCGAGGGACAGATTCAGTTCGTGAAACGAGGGACGGATGAGGGTTAAGGAAAGAAATAACATTCAATTTAGCTCATATTTCTTGCAATCGATGCAGACAATTTTTATTCTGCATAAAGATCCGCAGTCTATTTATTACATGCTATTACATTACGTTTACTTTCTGGAAATTGAAAATGTCTACGGAAAATGTCGAAAAGTCCAATCATTGACAAATTATAATAACTAGACCGCCGATATTTATGCAAGATAAAATTTTTTCGGTTCATTGCAAGAACCAGGAGCCAAACAGCAATAGTTGATATTTCCTTCCGTCCTACTCATTTCTGTCATGTGAATAATAAATACATAAAATCCGCAGTCTAATCACAACAGTAAAGGTGTTGAAATTAATAAAAAGGATACGAATAAAATTGTTAATATTGTAATACTATAAACGCGAAATGGATCGTGGTATGTTTTTCTATAGTCGGCTTATACGTGAGTTGAATGATGCGGCGATGTGTTCAATGTTGGCTTCCCTAGCTCGATCCAGGATGATCCTTATGATCCTTATGAATCCTTTTGAATTCTTCGCGCCATTCAGTATATAGGAATTAGGGGTTGTATCCAGATTTGTACGCCATAAACAAGGATTGAGCAGACACATGTTTTATTTTTCAACTAAACAGTTTATTCTCTATTTTACGTTTGATTTATTACTAGACAGCGGATTTTACACATTTATAGCAAAAATGGGATGCTGCGATTCGGGAGAGTACAGAAATTAGGAGAATTTAGGAGTATCCATGTATTGTTTCCAGTTTTTAGAAGTTATTAAAGAAGGGAAGCTATTTTTTAAAACATATTCTTAAAGCTACTTCTTGTAGACACGTTAGTCTTTCTTATTGTTGCTAATGCAGCAGCTGCTCATTTAATGAATTCGCCAGAAACTGAGTAATTGAATGATGATTTTCATACTCTGGGTCAAAATAGACCTCGCCGTCAGAGGGTTCTGTCTCCGTTACAAATGAAACAAAATTTATTGACTTAAAGCAAAAATGGATGAAATAATGTACTAGGATCTTTTATGCATCTATTTCCAAGGAGCGTAACAGGGTTAACAATTAACTGTGCCAATGTAAAATCGTTAGTGTGCTGTTGTAACAATTCGATCGCGTTTTATTTTATTCACGATATCAAAACTCGAGCAAACACCCACATCTCGAGGTGCAGCACAACAAGAAATAAACCAAACAACGTCCCATATTTAGAACCAGAAATTGACCGAATTTCCACCCAATAAGCACGCAAGGATTACAGCTGGAGTTCTTCATGTTCGGGATTCGTACTTTTGAAGTGGCGTATAAGTGGAGACGTTGGAAGTCCGATTCGACCGGAATCGCGTTCGATCGATTCCAGAGATCTCGGGCGCGGGTAGGATCCTCTCGATATTCTTTCAAAGTGATTAAACAGCCGTAGACGAAGGGAAATATCGTGTAAAATTTATTTCCCCCGAATAATTTGTCGGGCAAATGAAGCGTAGTTGGCCGGCAAGCCGATATCTTCGATTTCCCCGGCTAAAATTGAGGCGTCCTTGTTCGTTTTATCGGCAGATTGCTTTCCACGACCACCGGGCCCTATACATGATTCGATTGCCGTGCTGATTGGAATCCGTTCAATTAAAGCAGTACCCGCGGATATACGGACGCGACCACGAGGAAATATTATTTGAAATATTCCCAAAGCGCATCGTCGATTTCTCCACCCTCGTCTTACATTCTCCCCCTCGCTCCCTCTCGCTCTCACTCTTTTCCATCCCCTGTCGTAATTTTTTTCCCCCCGAGCTGAGAAACTAATATTCTCGGTATATTACTCGTGAGAGGTCCAACAACGATGGAACACGGCCGAAGAAATTCCAACTTTCTGTCGGCGCGAGGCAACTTCGCCTCGTTTCTTCCCAGATGCCGTTGCATTGTTTCGCTATAAACGAATATTTATTAGACGACGGTTTTTTTTGTCAGCCGAAGAAATTTTAAGCATATTCCTCGGTGGAGGGCGTTCCTGTCTTTTTTCACTGAAGAACTTCGAAAGCTTTCGCGATCTGAGGGAAATTTCGTTCACCTATTTTTTGGCGTGATGTGGGAGTTGTTTTGTGTTCAAACTTAGCTGATCTCTGGGACCTGAAATGCAATCCGCCTTCCTCGTAGATTAATAATGACTTATAAGTACAATGGTTGTAATCCGCCGTCTTCTTGTGCGATTGTTTATTTGCTACCGATGTGTGTAAATAATAGATTGCATTATTGACTGGCAGTATACTTGCAGGCCTGTTCAACTTCTTCTTCTCGCGGGCCACACGACCCCCACCATCAATTAGTCCGTTCTAAATAGTGGGGGAACGTCACCTCCCACTTTAGTAGGTTCAGCTACTCATTTCTGTAATAAATGAGTAAAATTCGTTCACTTTTTTATTTATTTTTAATAATTTTAATCGGTTGACCATGACGCATCGGTATTTTGTAAATTTTTAAAATCTGGTGCACTTGATCTGCACATTTTTGCCATGAATGCATACAATCCGCAGTCCAGCAATTGTTGTAGAACTTTCAAGACGAGACGAATTGATTAACATTGCGATGATTCATTTTATTTTACTTGTTTTATTACATTATTTTACTCGGTGTATATTTTATACCTATATATTTTCCAGTTTTGTTAAAATCCGCATTAGATTTTCCTGTGAAATTTAACTCTACTATGAAATACGAAATGGTTTCACAGAAATTTCGAGGTTATCACTAATGAAGTCTAACCTAGTTTGCAATGTTATCGACAACGTTGAATAAATTTTCAACAAACAGTTACTAATCCTTGAAAACAATTTTTCCATATAACATACCAGGACAAATAAAAATAAGAATTCTAAAGGATTATACAATGTGTAATCATTAAAGAATCTCGGTCAATAATTATTTATATTTGTGCAATTACAGATGACATTTAACTCGTACCTTACAAACTTGAGTGCAATGAAACGAATTAAAAAGCTGTTAAATATTAAACTGATATTACATTCTCGTCATTTAAATGTTCGATCGACGTATCATATCATATTTCAGTAATGGATATGATTTTTAAGCTAATTACAATTCGCCGCATTCCATAGAATATTTTGGGCGAGAAATGATTGAATCTATATGCAAGCACTGGTGCTGCTGCATCTATCATTATTTCCATTACGCGGGTCGTGCACATGAAGCGGTTAAATTTCCAATTAGCCGCGTCGACTTTACAGTCGAACGTATTCGATAGCAAATAATAAATGTTAATGACAGAAACGAAGGGCATAAAGGAAACATGATGAAACCACGACATCGAAACTATACAGATTTTATTTCGTTCGCTTGGATGTGCAAGTTCCATGTGCAGTTGTTTGACCGATGGATCGCGCAGATTGAAGATCATCGATATAAATTTAATCCGTTAATCACAATAATTTCATGCACTTATAGCTTTAACTATATTAACATATAATCGTTGGGACATTACCGTTTATTAAATGTACTATTTATCGTTCTGGTAATTAATCTTTCGACCCGATAAGCAAACGCGGGATATTGGTATATTTGACTGAATTTATCCACATTTATACGAAATTAATTAGATGAAATAAAATGAAAAATCATAATTGCTTTTATCGAAACACTATGCTTCACACGATCACGTAAAATACTTCTTCACACTCTTCTAAAAATCAACATTTTTGTCTTATTAATTTCAATTACGATTGCATATCAAACATCGAATTAATCAAAGAGTTATATTTGCTTTTAGCAACCGCTCTGATTTACGACGAGCGTTTACGCAGCTCGAACTAATGAATTAACATCATAAAATATTTTGCTACCGGCACCTAACGAGTGCGGTAATTAAAACACAAGCAGAAACGTTCGTTAATCTTTCTTGGGCGTCTAATTTGACTGTGTTTCTTCCTGGCGATCGATAAAGTCAGATAGAAATGCGTATCATTCACAGTCTAGTGATAAGTGGCGTTCACATCAACATATGGAAGCTAATAACTGTTATTTAAGTGTTATCTTCGATTGCATCATTCGGGCCCTACCGACAGTGCGTTCGTTAGCGTGCGAATCATGTATCTGATCGTTCCGCAAGAAGCAATAAAATATTATATTACCGAGTCATTGCTCTGTATCGATCGTATTCGCAGCGGCCGTAAGAGAAAAGTAATTTCGAAGAAAATTAAGATCATAATCCTACTTCCAACAGTAGCAAATTGATCCCCGGCCACGTCCCCTCGCGGTGCGTTCAGATGCATATCTGGAAGTTCATCGTGGAAACGTAATTAGTAACGTTTGATGGTCTGATCGGAAACGAGTCTCCGGAGAAGCAGAAGTACAACGGAAGTCCCGACTTCATAAAGCCAATTCTTCGGAGCGAAGTTTCTCCCGCGATGATCCCCGCTGATTGTAACCGAGCCAGTCCCTGGCCTGGTTGCGATCGAGCGAAGATATTGCTTGGAAGACCAGTCATCTTGCATTATCTTCGATATCATTTCAAGCACCGTGTTCGACCTCAGCGAATTAGCCCGGGAACGATCGTCGAGGAACTTTTGATTTTCGAGGATTTCCTTATCTGATTTTCTGGCAGATAGTTTGCAATTATCAGAGTTCGAATGCGACCCCTGCAGTTTTAGGATTGTGAAATATTACAATTAGTTTTGATGACGAGATGTATGTTGTGGTATATTCTACTACTTTTTTATTTAAGCAATGAACTATAATGAATAAGGTATTTTACGTTTCGTTCGATGATCTTTTGCCAAAAAGAATAAATAAGAACATATTCTTGTATGTTCTTGTATACCCAAGTATATTCAGGATACATTTATAAATACTTCAGTGACAACAATTTAAAAATTGGTGGTTTCAATATAGATCAGTACCAGGCCTTTTGCATAATTCAATTTAAATGACTACAGGTTAATTGAATATATACATAGAATATTGTAATTCAATCTACTAAAATTATTTATGCAGGCAACTGAATTATTGGATGTCATTAGAGGTACAACATTGTTGATAATTATCTGCAAATTTTAGTTTACCGCAAATTCACTGTCTAAACACTTAGTTAATTGAATCGCTAATGAAAATTAAGCGAGCACCCTTTAAAAACTTTTTGATCTTTCTAAATCTTTACAAAATTAGTTTGAAATTGCTAAGGAATGTGGAGGATAAAATTATAGGTCACGATTTTTAACTTTTCTATCTGTGTCTATATTGAAAATTTACAGTTAGGAGCAAAACTGATCCCGCATACTTTAAATCAGAATAACTTTTTTATGAATGAACCAGTTCACTATGAATGAACCAGTTTTCCCATATATGCATAAAATCCGCAGCAATAACGACGTAAATCACGGTATCCAACGCCGATGTCTCTCGGAATAATTCAACTAATCGAGATTCTGCTGTATTTTACGGAGGATGGGATTTCCAGCGATCCAGTCTCATTAATTTTTCTCCAAACTCCGTCCGGCCTAGCGTAACGCGCCTACGAGCGTCTGGCGCGAGCGTGTTCGGTAAATCGCGGCGAATTATCGATCGAAATTTCGCCGGGTCTGTTTTCCCAGGCCTCGCGTCGCTTCTTCGTAGCTCCCCGGCGAATAAATCCGCATAGTCGAAGGAAAGAATCGCCGCAGTAAACCGCGAACCGCCAGGGGGGAGAGTCTGAAGCGAAAGGCCGAACCGTCTGGGGAGCGTCGGAACAAACAACTGGAACGCGGACAGGGATAGGCATTCTCTCCCCGGTACCGGATATAAATCCGCCCACTCGATGTCACGAACCAGGAGCAAAAGAGAAAAACAGAGGGGGACTAGGTTAGGTGGTAGCAGGCGGTTTTCGCTGGGCGGAGGGGCCGCGAAGGGGTGAAAGTTAGCAAAGGGCTAGGCTTTTTGGATATCCGCCAGAAACTCGGCCCGAGGAAAACACTGCCAGTCGAGAGGGAGAGGGTTGTTTCAAAGGACGGTCCTTTCCTAACGGAAGGGGAAACGCGGAGGACACCCTACGCCCGCTTCAAAGAGAGACGTTCCCGCGCAAAAGGAAGCGCAACCAGCTCTGTCCGGTACCAAGTATCCCGTCTGTCGCCATTTTGGATCGGCTCACCGGGTTGTTCGCCGAGCTTGCGGTCGAAAAACTGGGACAGAGAGAAGTTGCTGCTAACAAGTTCCGCGAGGCGGGATTGTATGGGAACGTTTCGCTTTTCGAATGAAATTCGATGGCTCGTTTTGTTGAGAGCTACGGTTTTTCATGACTTTTCAAAGGTTTTGCTAACTTTGCGGGGCTGGTTTCACGATGTACTTCGTTGTTGGGAATATTGTTGGTATATATGGATTATTGTTCGGCCGCGGGGCCGCTGGTTACGCGCGTTTGCACTGGGTTGAGGACGTTTGATGAAGTTTTTTCAGGTCGCCTTTGGAAGTCACCTGGTGCGGATGGGTTAATACTGTTGATGGAACGACGGGATGTCTGTCATTCCACTAACGTTAAGTGTATGTTTGTGCACAGCTAGGAACGCAATTTCAACAGAAAGTTTTGTTTTACTGTCCTGCAAACTCTAAAAATAGGATTATAATTATTCTCAGCATTGTACTCTATTTGTTGTTTAAATCAGTCACTATCAAACGCACATTACTAATATACACGATTTATTATGCAGCTAGGTACAGTTGAGTTGGAAAGTAAATAAAAATGATAAATAAAAATGAAACGGTTCATCGTGGTCAATATAATTCAAAAGGTGTCGTGTTGGGTGTCATTTTAACCAGCAAAATAACTGAAAATAATATCCATTAAAAAATAACTGAAAGAATCTACACGATCTAAGTGGCATTTCAGTCCCGAATTTTTCACGTATACCAAGACGATAACTGTACCATCTAACAGCATAAAGTCTTTCATTGAAGCACGTCGCAAACGAGGCACGATGCATATCACCCATCGAGCCAATCGCATTCTAAATTCATTATCGACGAAAGAAGATCGCCGAGATTTGCTCGACTCATTAACCGAAGGCTCCATTAGTAGACGTCATAACCGAGCATCGGTAGTACAGCTTGGTGCACGTGTCTTGCTGCGTCCGACCCGATAACGATCATAAATTGCATCAATTACGAGGCGGTTCTAGTGGCCGTTGAACGTTCGTAGCGCGACACAGTTTTAATTACCCGCGACCGAGGCTCGTTGCAGGTGCATTCGAGTGCATCCCCTGCACATGCGACGAACGTCGGATCTTCTCCCCTGAGTCATGCGAGTCAGTCAGAATCGTCCAATTGATCGTCGGTCCTTACGAGTCTGAACCGCTCTGCCGGGAAGATTATTTAAATTGAGCAACGCCCGGTCGACGATTACCGGGTCTGCGGTCTCGCTAATTGCATCCACGATGAAACGTGGCGCATGCTCGCCGCGCAACAGAAAAGATTGCCTCGAAATTCCCTGGCGAAATATCCGCCGCTAATAAACACCGTGCATCTCCATTCCCCTCCTCTCTCTCTCCTTCCTCTCGGAGGCTCGAGAGGACGCCAGGCACTGTAATCCCAATAATTGTTAGGAATTCGACGGTTCCTCCTACCCGACGACGACACGGTTGTTTTCCCGTTCACCAGAACGTGCCAACAGCCGGCTGACATTTTCACGCGAGCGGACCCTCCTCGACGGTTGCGGAATCGCCGCGATTATTTTGACACCGCGAATTAATAGATCCCCGGTCGCACGCTCGAGAGTTGATTGCTTAATCGCGGATGACGGCTCTCGCCTCGCGATCGGACGCCCTCTGGCTGGCGATCAATAATTGATTATTATGCTGGATCAGGTACGTTCCTCCGATTTCTTTTCGATGGGAGTAGTACCGTGACATTTCTATAAAAATGCAGACTTTTTGGTGGCGTTCTTCAGTCGATTGCGCAATCACTTGTACGGATTTCTGCCTCGCGGTCCGATCGCATGATCAATGATTGATGATGTTTCTTTTGGGTCGAAGGGAGACGCGGTTTTCTCGAAAATATTCAAACGTCTGTCAAAATCTTGTGAAATTTTTTTCGTCACTGAAACCACCACAGATTTGAAAATCGAAGCTTCCTTTTTACGATGATACCTTAAAAATTGACGTACGATTTCTTTTCGTCGTTTTATCGAGCTTTCAATGAGTGATGCGCCGCCAATTTTGCGACGGCTTTACGCGACCTCGTTTTTGTTCCATAAAATAGTGAAAAAAATCGTACATCAATTTTTGAAGAGTCATTGGAAAGAGTAGGCTTCAATCTTTAAATCTATGGGAGTTTCATTTATGAGAAAAATTTTTTGAAGTTTTTGGAGACGTTCGAATTTGTAGCATTTTTTGGGGAAAATATCTTTCTTGTCGAGGCACACATGTATGTAATATGGAATATGTGTGAGCATTTCGACTAAAAACGTGTTAATTATTATATTAAAAGGAATAATAATAAAATACGAGAACATATATCAAATTTTCAGAAAATTCAAGGATTGCTAGGAAGGTGGGAAAACATCAGTAAATTTGCCTAATGGAAAGTTAAAAATTTATGATTTATGAATGCGTCGCTCAGCATTGAACAGTCTACAGCTTCCACATACCAATCATTTTCTTTTGACCATCATTAATTACCAGAAGGCAGTTAGAAGAAAAACTTAAATACTAAATAATTGCCGGATCGGCTCTTCGTCGACACATTTTCGTGTGAAGTAACTTCAGCCGGTGAAAGTGTCTAGCCAGCCTCGAGACATAAACTTTCTTTCCAAATGTTTGTAAATCACTCCTAATCTCTCACTTTTAGTCTCTCGCAAATTTCCTTGCGCGGAGCCTGTTTAATTATCTTCGTCCAATCAGAGAACAGGCGCAAAGTTTTTATTTATCGTCGCCTCTTTTATCGCTTTTTGCACAATCACTTCTCGAAACCTGAATCATTATTCAACCCTGCCTGATGCAATAGCTGCAACTGGAAGAGTTTAATAACCGGTTAAATGTTAACAAGAATATTATTGATGACGGTAGACAGAAGAATTTATTTTGAAAATCGAGAGCCGAAATTTGAATTGGAATTAACACTAAACCTACCATTGCCGGTCGAATGACCGGTCTTACATTATTAATTTTATAATTATTGAAATTATGACGTTGCTTACATGGAAAATGATTCGGTAAATTTCTTTATCCAAGCGCATATTGCAATAAAAATTGCACAAAATTTGAATAAATAAATTTCAGCGCTTTCAGTGCTCGGTAGTTTTAGTGTTTAAGAACGTCCTTCATGAAAAATAATCAACATCGTCGGATGAAAATGTGAAGTCAGACTCGACACAATATCGCCAAGGCTGAAGCCTGGAATGACGTGACTCGGGTGGATTTAGACTCAGAGGTGGAACGTTCCATCCGAGTTCCATCATTAGGTCGAACAGAGAAGATAGAGAATAAAATGAAACGGAACCAGCCATAATTGCCAGGGTGAAGTATTGTACGAAGTGGCCATCAATTATCCGGAACAATTCATGCAGTTACGTGATTGTTAGCGGGGGCTGGGAAGCAAACAGGGAAGCGTCGACCCGGATATGTCGGCGGGACGATGTTCATGAAACGAAACGGGACGAGGCGAGACGAAACGAAAGAGAAATTGCGCGATCCTCCTCGAACTCTCGACATTCCTAGGGACTTTCTTCACGGACGAACGGCATGGCACGGCGAGGCATGAAAACGTTTCCTCGTTAGATATCGCGCGCGGCAGACGCGATAGGTCGCGTCTTGAACTATGTGTGCCACGCGGTGAAGAGGATACCCAGAGGTCTCCTACGAAGACCCTCCGTCACCATCGGGAAAGTGTGCCATCGAAAGGTCAACGTTTACTTCTTCTGAGGAGAGGCGGACGTTTTCTGCTCCTTCGTCTTTCTACCGGGATTGAAAGACCTTTGTACTCGCGCGTTCCTCTTTTTCGTTGCGTCCCTCGTGTCTGTTTCCAGCCTCCGTGCACATTTGCTTCTCTCTTTCGTTCTCCTTTTCTCTCGCTCGCCTGGATCTTCGCCATTCCTCACTCTCTCTTTCTCTCTACCGGTTTATTACTCCCTGTCTCTCGCAGAGTCCTGAGCGTTTCGAAGGAACGAGGTTTGCTCGCCGATTCCCTTATTTGTTCGCTGCAGCGAGCTGAATCGACAACGCTGGAAATTTTAAGCCGTCTCCTCTCGCCGTCTCCTAGGGTCTTTTGCTTGTTCTTTTCTCTATTCGTTCAATTCTTTCTTTTTTATTCCTTTTGTCAGTTGTTTTCCTTTGGCGGATTGGAATCTGCGCGGGCACGACAAACAATTTCGATGTGTGCACCGGGAGCTGCAGTTTCACCAGTGACCGGCCATTTTTACGAGTCGCTGATGTCCGATTGTCGAGAGGATTTCGCTGCGTGTCCACTTTCAGGGATGAATTCGTGACCGGGTGGTTTCATGACGGAATTCTGGACTTTATCACTAAACCTGTCACCACCGGTCGAAGTGACCGGTTCCAGATCTTTTATTTTACACTTATTGAAATAATGACAATTATTTGATAAGGAATTATTGTATGGATATCTTTAATAGAGCACGTATTACAATAGAAGAAATTAATCTTGTTTTAGATCTACAAAGGCTGTTCCCATTAAAACCAGGATTTTATTTCATTCCACTTTCTTAAAGTTTGTCTACAAAAATTGGAAAATGCTTAACCATCCGCAGTCTAGTAATAATTGTTTAAATAGCAACAATTTAGTTCGCATTACAAAATTTTGTATTCCAGACCTATTTTTATTCATTTTACGTTGTTCATTGGACAACAATTACATTCACGAGTTAGAATCAATACCAATTCAAAATCTACATATGTATAATAATATGTTTACCAGTACACTCTTCAATGTACTCACTATAAAGTGAATAATTAAATTATTAGAGCTTTAATACGGAAAAAATTTATTAACCGTGTCATTTTTAATTTCCAAACATCAATACTTCCTACAAAAATTATGAGAATTCAAAGTACAGCTTGACTCTCGTTTAAATGTTGATTGTTTTAAGTTTTAGTAGTGAAATCGACAACTTATGCAATTCTAATAATTTGATCGTACACTGTACTTGTGCATATAAGAATTATATTAAAAATCTCCAAAATATTGACGAAAATAGCCAGAAAGTTTGAGATTGTCTTAACAAATTCACGAAGATGACGTTACACCAGTGCCTGTTACACGATGGACGTGTAAAAACCGATTCGATGAAAATAAATGAAATAAAAACAAATAATAGATAAAAATCTATATGACTGCGAATAAAACATGTGAAAGGATACTGGGGCGCACTCCCGACCGCCAAAATAATGGACCTGTTAAAATGTTGCAATCTCGATGCCCGATACCGGCGGAACAGAAAGTTCTGCGATCGATTAGGTCGTCAAAGGCAATTTCCAGTGGAGTCACCGGCAGAAAACCATGTTCCTCTGTTTCGGTTCGGAATGTCTCTGGACAGGACGCAGGGTGGCGTTTAAGGGCTCCGGCCAATATAAAGAGAACTGGTCGGGTAGAGGGGAGCAAAATGGAGGCAAAGGTCTCTCGCAATTACCGTGATCCACGACGCTGGAACTGATCCACTCTCGAAAACCGGTCACGTATCTTTACCTGGACACTCAATCGGCAGGCCCTCCACCGCATCCTCTCTTCTTGTTCGTTCCTTCCGTGGATCAGAGCCGGGATTAGAGGAAGAGTCCATTAAGGAAGCCTCTGCAGCTGCAGCTGCAAAGTCGCTCGAGCGTGATCGAGCCTGGCGATCGGCCAGAATCCGCGAGTAGGCTCGCGGATATTCTACATCGATTTGTCCGAGTGCTCGGAACATCGGGGCATTAATAAAAGCATGTCGATATCAAGTCCCATTTAGCTGGCTCACGGGCTCGTTCCCGCGGCTTCCGGACCCATCTGCCAGGCATTCTGATCAAGGCCGATCGTTGCTTTTATTTAGTTTACCCCGGGAATACCACCTACACTAATTTACCGATCGCGAAGCCGAACTCGCGCGAGCTATCTCGCACTTAAATTATACGGCCACGATAAAAACCGCTGTTCTACAGATTTTTTTATCGGCAGATCGGGAACAGTACTTCGGAATGGCCGCAGCAATGGCTTGTAAAATTGCTCCGTTTAATGGGCCTCCAAATAAACATCTTCTGGTTTCAGGAAAACTGCTCGAACTTATCTGTACCTAGGGCATTTTGATAAGAAACGTTACTATCAGAAACTTTCTTAAAATATCTGTTAGAATATGGGTATACAATGAACCACTCACGATTAAATATGAAATAGAATTTATTCTATTTAATATACATATATGAAGGCACGTTGTGAGGCACGTCTTTACTATTTGACACATATGACTGAAGTGAGGATCGCTCCAGAAAACAACAGACATCGATATAAGAAATAAATGAGTATAGGTGCTAAGGAATCAAACAAACTGAATTTGCCTAATAAATAACAGTAGATTTTATTTTTGTCGATCTGTTTCTTAAATAAATTCCAATAATATCATCTCACTGAAAAGACACTTTCGAATTTTTACGATCAACATAAAAATAAATGGAAAGGCCAAATTATTGTGTGTAACCCTTCGTGGACGAGAATTTTTTTAAATACTATGAATATTCTCTCGAATTTGAGAAAAAATATTCGGCATTCCATTTAAAGAATTGTATTTATTCGTACAACAGATAACAAGTTATATGAAGTCGTCATGTTACGAGACTCAGCTTGTATACTACATATTAAATATTATCATGGTAAAATATTTATTCTCGATGAAGTAAAGTAAAGCATGACTCACTTCGCTGTCAATCCCCGGCACACTCATTAAATTTAGCCCGAGATCTGTGCAAAGTGTCGCGCACGATGTTGCCAGACAAGTGGTTACCGAAGTCGTAAAAAAGTTATGAATAAAGCTGTAAAAGTCCGTTCACGTTGTCGCGATAAATATCGAACGACGAACAATTGAAAATTTCTGCATCAGTCGAGGCGTTGACACGCTGTCCCAGCTTGTGTGCCGAGGTGTTCTCGTTAGAGCAGCTCCGATGAGCGGGACGCGGCCTTAACGTGCCGGGAAAACTGGTAATTTTCGCACTCGTATGGTAATTAAAGGTCTCGTTGGACGTTGGTCTCGTTCGTCAAGCGGAACGGAAAATTAATTGGCAAGATGAAAATGTTGCCGCACAACGACTCTTGATTTAATTACGAGCCCGGCTTTCTTAGGGGGATGCTCCGGTACAAACCAGTGAATTTCATGAATAAACGAGCGAAACAATGATCGCTCGCGATTCATCCCGCTTTAACTTCTGTCGTTCGCGGTTTTTCGACGAAAGTTTAGGTCAGGCATGAATGCAGCATTATGCCAGGTATAATTGCGACCGGGCTCCCAGTCTCTGCTTCTCCGCCATCCCCTTATTTACTCGTAAACGCGTACATGTTACCACGCGTTGTTCAATGGCATTGCGGCCTCGTTTTCTTTTAAACTGTGTGCACAGCTGCATAAAGACCGGTGTTGCTAAACAAATTAAGCGGGGACAGTCTAATGTAATTTTCCTTTAATTAGTCGTGTTGAAAGTTGGCTCGAGAAATGGATTCCTCACCCTGAAGGAACGGAAAAAGTGTGCAAACCGAATTTACTGCGAGTGTCTGCACACTTGAAGAACGTTTCTAATATTATATATTCATTTAAATTCTTTCGTTTCTTTGGTTTTTTGTATGTGCCGTAAAGATAACGTAGAAATGTAAATATTAAAATTGCTAGTCCATACAAAAACCAGTTATTGGACTTGTTGATGGTAGGTTTAATATTACCTGAGTTACTCCGACGTTGTGTGACTTTTATGAGCACTGGCATGACAGTGAACGTACTAATAAAACACTAGTCCAGCATTAAGCGCTGTCCGGCATTAGGCGACCACCCCAACAAATCCGAAAAGCTGAACTCCCCCTGTCTAATTCGCTGGAAGAGCGTGCTCAAGAAAAGAACATGTCGCCGCTGTGCAAGGACTCCAATTACGAAGAGGAATTGTTACGATTGCATAATGGCGGCTTTTAGAGCGTAGTCCGGGGATCGACTGTGGACTGAAAACAGAAAAGCGCAGAGAAGAGAGGAGAAGCGAAGGTGAAATTTAAATTTACGTAGATCGAGAATCCTCGACGCTGTATTTAAACGACTTCAAAGTTTTCCATCGGTGAGCCACAAAAAGGTCCCGCATTCTTCGGATCGTCTGCCCGAGAAGCAAACTAGTTCCGTGGCCCGAGGGAGCTCGGATCATTTGCGTGAAGAATCAAACGGATCTCTCGTTAAGAGCAACTTAGCGGCGGACAAGAGAGAAACCCGGAAAATCTGGCCCGATCTTATTCCAGCGAGTTCTCCCGAAGGCCTCCACGGGGGCAAACTCATCAGTCTCGTGGAACTATCGACGACCAGGATCGATTCCGAGAGGCGAAATATCGGTCAGTGATGGGAGTAATCTAATTCTTCATGATTTCCAAATAATTCAATAATCAAATACTTATATGGAAGAGTCGGAGCGTTTTGGAAAACTCATGTAGAGTATTCGCTCCTTAACTGTCAATACTTTGAATTGCCGCTTACTACTACGCCGAATACTTGAGTTGCAATAAACTGGAGTGAAGTAGAAATTTATTTTCTTTCCTAATGTGTTTAATAAGCTGAGGATAATATACCTATATACAGGGTGTTTCAGCTGAAGGAGGCCACCTAAATATCTCCTTTATTTTGAATGGCACGAAAACAAATATTGATGGCATACTTTGAATGATACCGAAGGAGGAATATCATAGAAGAACAATTTTTTTTGTCCGGTTATTTTTTCATAGTTTTTTCAAGGTCATCGTTATTTTTATCGGGAAAACTTATTTTTAGGATAATTTAGGATAAGGTGGTTCGGAACCCACCTTAAACTGTAGGTCCCGTCGCTTAATAACCATAGCAGTTGAAGAAGCGACGTAAAACAATCAAACAAAAGGATAATTTAGGATTGTTTAGGAGTTATTAACGAAAAACACGGACCAATCAGAGCGCGACCTAGACGCGAGTCGGCACAGTCTGTGGGGCCGTCTGTGTTCCCGATTTCATCGGGAATCTTACTTTACTGAGGCTGACATCGCCGCGCAGGCGCGTGAAATCTTGCACTAATATCTCTGCTTTGATTGGTGGCGTGTCAAAGTGAGGCAAAGCGTGTAGTACGTAGGGAAGTACATAGTACAAAAGAGTCTCGATCGTGGCGCATCATGCCAAAGCCTTCTTCAAATCATCTCAAGCATCTGCAATCTATAGTATATATATCAGTGACAAAAACTCTCGAACGCGATGACGCGATAGTTCTTATGTTTATATCAGTTTATATCTCACCTGGATGCGATTAGACTTGATTAGACTGTTCACGCGTTAAGTCGTGTTGTCTGGTGCTTGCGGGTATATTAAAGCAAGATATTCATTAAGCTATTACACGTTTTGGCAGTGGTGTGTGAAGTGTGATTCAAAGACAGTCGAATATACCACATCTGAAGCAATAAGGAGGAACACGAATTAGGAGTGTATCTAGTAACAAAGACACTCAGTAAATAATTAAATAATACAATGACGTCTCACAAAGGATCACATGAAGAGGTCTTCCCCAAGATATGTGAATGTATAACCATTGATGCGGCGGAAGGCATCACGTTAGAAGAGTACACAGTAGTCATTGGCAAACTGATCGGCCCCAGTAATATACGTTTTGCTTTAAAAAGCACAGACAGTAAAATGTGTTTCTACCTGGACAGTGAGGAAACGATAAGTAAACTCCTCGACGCTCACAAACATGTAAAGATAGGCAATCAAACCTTAGGACTACAATCACTGCTCCCCAGATACAAGATGATTGTAATATACAACGTAAGCCCAATTGTTCCTCATAGCATTATAGAAGACAAACTTTCAGAGATTAACGTAACAAGAAGATCCCCGATCTATTTTATGACAGCTGGTATAAAAGAACCTGGCTACGAACACATCCGAAGCTCCCACAGATGCGTCTGGATCAATGCTGAAGATGTCAATAAATTAGCGACTGATGTGCTAATCAATTTTGAGGACTCCGTATACCGGATACATTGGCAGGAATGTCAAGGTCGTGATTTGTACGTAAAAAATATAAAAACCCTGGAACAGAAACTAATCACCTTGGAAGAAAGAATGATGCAGTTCAAAGAGTTACCAGTCCCACCATCTGACGCAACAGTCCCCGATAAGATTATCCACCAAGAGAATCAAGGTTTAAACATAAAAGTACCAAATTTTGGGCCACCCAGTAGTAGGAGCACATCACTTTCTTACGTCAATTGGTTGTACGCCTAGTCTACATGCTGAAATGTGTAAAACCACATTTTACATTAAGAAGCCTGAGGAAACTGTTAACGGAAATCATGAATGAACTAGAAATGCCTTATTGTTGGGAGCCCTTTTCGGACGAGGATTTCGGATAAGAATCGTCACAAAACACAATCCAAACGCAACACAAAACGATGCTGACACAAGAAAATTATTAGTCCTGCGGATTACGGCTACTTTCAGTGGAGCACAAGAAGTGTCGACCAACGTGAAGAAGATGATTTTGAAGAATATATAGATATTTTTGTGGGTGAACATCGCTTTAAGAGACCAGAAATTTTGGGCTTTGTGAAATATAATCCTGCAGATTTGGCAGAGACAATGCGAAAAAACCAAGTTTTAACGCTAATTCAGTGGTTGAAAAGTGATTCGTGTATATGTATATCGAACAATTTCAAGTGTTTTTTACAAGTTGGATCCCGTCATATTATTACATATACGATAATTGTTATCCATATGCACGCTTGCGTAGAAATATTAGCACAAGTATGAAACTAATTTCTTGAAACATTATAATTAAGTACTATATCTATAACAGACTCCACACAAAATGTTAAATGCATGAATTCAATTAGATTATAAACATTAAGTGATAAGGTATATAATTAATAGCTAGCGGTGTTAACACTTTTAATCAATACCGTGCAATATTTTGTACTTAGTTTCCTGTAAAGAAATAAATCACCGCAATTATAATCAGTTGCAGAAGAGAAATGTTCTGTGTCTCTCTGCAATTCTTCTTCCGACATTTTCCTCGAGTCTAATATGTATCTCTAAAATTAAAGAACTGCTTTTTGGAATTAAATTAGATATCTATTTTCCATAATTATATTTTCATGGTGATTATGCATAAAAGGTCCCACCTCACCGATTTTGATAAAATTTAAATATGATGTACAACTCAAAATTCTGAACAACTTTTTCCTATACATGTAACCGCCGCTCAGCCTTAGTTTTTGAGATATTTGCGAAAAACTGCAGCTATTACTACATTGAATTTTGCCTATACGTGCACGCCCGTGCTGTGCGTATACGTCAGAATGATGCGACCGCTCGTCAACCGTTTCTACAGATATATCACTACGATCGTCGAACGATCTATGTATGTATATACCGCGTGAACTTTTTAAATCATATGATGATGAAGAATGAGTACATATTATATTACGATGACACCACACACACCCACACAGTGTTTCTAAGAAGAAACGGCGGTAATTATATAGAAGTAGGGTTTCCTCTTCGATTTTGATGAAATTTAAATATATTGTTTTCCCTATAATATATGTTACCGCCGCTCGATTTTAGTTTTCGAGATATTCGCAAGAAACTACATATTACGCTTTGGAGATGAGAGAGAAAACAGGGTCTCACTCTGGTCATGAATATAGGGTGAGCTTTCAATTTTGAAAGACTACTCCTGGAGTAGTCTTTCAACATTGGAAGCTCATCTTATACATATATGTATTACCGTATATAGAACCTACAACGTGTTTACAAAAAAAAAATAAACAGAAAATAGATTTTTCGGGTTATCCGCTCAGAAACACTGTGTGTCATCATCATATGATTTAAAAAGTTCACGCGGTATATAGATCGTTCGACGACCGTAGTGATATATCTGTAGAAACAGTTGACGATCGGTTGCATCGTTCTGACGCATACGCACGGCACGGGCGTGCATGTATAGGCAAAATTCAATGTAGTAGTAGCTGCAGTTTTTCGCAAATGTCTCAAAAACTAAGGCTGAGCGGCGGTTACATGTATAGGAAAAAGTTGTTCAGAATTTTGAGTTGTACAACATATTAAAAAATCATCGAAATCGGTGAGGTGGGACCTTTCATGCATAATTACCGTTTCTTTCCCAACAGACGGTTTCCTTTTTTATTTACTTCAGTCGGATCGATAGAAAATATTTTACAATGTTTGTCGTATTCATGTCAAAGCAGTTAAAAAGGTGACAGCTTTATCCTTCAAAACTCAGATCTAGAAAACGTATTTTTAAAATTTTCAATACGAAAAACTTGTGAAATGCAACTTTTAGTATTTTTTCCAATCAATTGCAATTTTTGAAAACATTCCTATTCACATCCTGTAGTAAACCAATTGCTCTAGCTTCTCAAAAAAGTTCAAATCGTGTAGTACAATATTAAAAGAGTTATCGTCTTTTTTAGAGAGTCCGAATACTAATCCGAGTCACTGTATCTCTCTTCTAGAACTGTCGCTCGGCGCGGAGACGTGGAGATACAGAGAGAATACTGTAATCGTAAATTAATTGGGAAATACTCATGTATTTAGTACCTCGAATACGGTCATACTTTGCTATTATGAATCGATACTAATTGAACAGGATTACGCCCATCACTAATATCGGTATCTCGGTCCACTCCGGCGTGAACGGAGACCCGAATTTTGCAAACAGCAAACCTTCGCTCTGCTTCCTGGAAATAAACGGAGCTTTGAAACGATCCCGGTGCAATTAACTCGGTTGTTTGCGCGAGGCGCGCACCTTTTTTCACACTTCCTCGCTTTTCCATGCCAATCACGCGGAAATGAAATTCGAAAAATTGTATTTCGAGCAAATATTGCGAGTACGCGCCGCGTGGATTCGGCGCGTGTCCGGCGCTAGGGCATCATGGAAAACTATTTTCTGCTGGAGTTTAGCCGCTTAAACGAACAACACATCACCGTGGAATCAGCCTCGAAAACTCTTTTTTATTGTGTAGTTAGGATTATCCGGATCATCGGATTATAGTCAGTATTTCTTTTATCGCTGAATCGGATTTGGATAATATTGCAGAGACTTTCCAGTCGGTGCTCGGTGCACTTTGATTTAATGAAATCCGAAAGGAAATTTTGCGCTCGTAAAATGATAATGATGTCTATACGCTGGGTCGATGAGTACCATAACAGCGACCAAGCATCTGAGGAAAGTTAATTAATGAACTTTATGTATTATTACTAGACTGCGGATTTTATTTCATACCTCTCTTCTGCTAAACTGTTTTCATATTTCGTAAGGGTAGTTTGTTCAGTTGAACGAAGCAATTAATATGTGATAATGTACAATTTGAACGTGATGGTACGAGCGATTGTTGCGTATCGTTTAAGAGGAGAGAAGCTACGTAGAAAGAAGCCACTGTAGTGACGCAACGTTTAAGAAGATGGCAAAGGCGAAAGCCCCTGTTGTGACATACAGTAGCTAAAAGGTTAATCGGTACTGATGACTCCAAGAATATGTTTTGTACTATTACAATTACATACTGTTTATTCTGGTTCCTCCTTTGCATTCTGTACATGTCGCGCAGTGTGAAAGGAATAATCGCGACTGTAACAAACTTTCCATTTTAATGCAAAGAGTGGTGTTAGGTCTTCGAAACATTAAACGTGATTTACATCGCTACATAAAAATGTCGAGAATGTATTTATTCAGGTTTCTCGCGATTTTTGTGATGTGTCTAAAGAAATAAATTTATTGAATTAACTGCACGTAATAAATATAATAACTCCACATAATAACATAATAACTCTAAAATAAAAATTGTCTGCATCAATTGCAAGATACTGAGACCCAATAAAAAATTTATTTCTTCTTTTAACGATTTTAATCAGTTGATCGACACTTTGTTTCACATTTTATGTACTTTTACCATAAATGAATGAAATCCGCTATTTTGCCAGGTGCCATGATTCTAGTTATAATTTTCCTGATTGATTAATAGGAGTATTAGTATTTTAACACATCAATTTGGCACAGTGCTAGCTGAAATCTGGCGAAACAAGATAAGAGGCGTGTTCTACATACATGTGAAACATTCAAGCATGAATTTTTGAAAGGCTTCTCAAATGTTTTCATTTCCCTTTTAGTTTTACTATATGTCGGAGGAGAAAGGAATGACTAATAAAGAGGCTATTGGGTTACGAATGGAGGATGCGTGTATGCTAATTGACATTTTTTCGCTGTGACTTGTGGCAACTGGTATCCGACAAGAATCTTGTCCGTTTCTACAGTCGTTCGAGTAATGTGACGTTGTTGCATCGGTGTTTATGGTAATCACGAATTTATATATTGATTTGTGAACATAGAGATCCGACGCACATTAATTTTCTGGATTTAATCGTTTATTCTGCACTGACATTTAAGAGTAATTACAAGAAATCATTCTAATTGAAATACTTCATATGATTCAGTGGATTCCTAATATTGAAACTGCAGGATTATATAACAAATAGTTAAACATTTCTTGGTCGCTTATGTGAAGTTTAACTAAAGAAGGAATTAAATTCGATTGAGATTTCACGATGAGTTTCAGTTCGTTGCTAAAATGCTTCGTTTAAACAATGCAGACGCCATTTTACCGTACACGGTCCATTGTAATTTCCACGTGAATTATCAACATTGATTTAATTCGATCCCCGAGTAGACAAGGTCGGAGTACTAATCGACTGCGTCGAAATTATTTTGGCCCGTAATTTGGATAAGTTCGCAATTTATGCAATTTGCGTGTAACGCAGGATCGCGTGCATCGTTACGCTAATTACAAACGCATGCCGCGATATTTTCCGGTGGCCAACGGTCGCAAATATTCATGCGTAACGTTACTTCATAGCGACCCCGTATTTATTGCGTGTTTCGTTAATATTCATTTGCGAACCGTCTCGGTACGCAATGAGCTTTCAACGAAAAACAGCGAACGCGGACAGATATTGAATTCGTTCGATTATTCGAACATTTTCCGACGGCTCTTTTTGATGCTAAAGTGTACATTATTTTGGAAATGGTTACGGATCATTTTTGTTAATGTTGCACGCGTTTGCAAAATTAGTTGCATAAAGAAAGGAGAAGAACGTACTGTACAATATAACATTAAAAATCTTTTTCTTACAAAATCTATATTATCAATCATATTTTAAAGTGGATAAATAGGGGAGGGATATGAATTATTGTTTACGGAGAATTTTTGTTAATGTTACACGCGCTTGCAAAATTATTCATCCCTGTTCAATCGTCAAAAATGAGTTGCATAAAGAAAAGAGTATTACTGTACAATATAACATTAAAAAGATTTTCCTTACAGAATCTATGTATACTATTAATTATATTTTAAAATGGATAAATATGGGAGGGAATTGAATTATTGTTGAAGTAATAGAATTATTTAATTTCTAGTAAAATGTATATTCAAAGGGAGTGTACGTAATGTTCATCAATTTTGTAATTAAAGAAGGATACTTAGCATAATACTAAAATAAAAATTACTAATATAAAATATTCTAAGAATTAGTGTAACAGTTAGAAATTATTGTTACAACAATCTGAAGCTTAGGTTAGTCCAATAAACAATTGTAAAAATAATTTCATATTACATAAAATCGTTAAGTTAATTTTAAAATTAATATTCAGGTAATTTCAACATTGTACCGAGTTACTTGTTGATTTATTGGAAATATTCTTAAAGTTCTTTCTTTCTGAAGCTTAAAGTGTGAAATCATTAATTCAACTCTGCGAATGAAGAGAAAGTAAAGGTTGAATTTTTCCCGAATAACCATGATTTATAATGTAGAAATCTTCGTTCGTCAAGCCTTCTCTCAGATTTATTAATACGATCTATCATGATCAATAGCGATTCTCCGTTCGATCGAAGGACAAAACATTCGCGGCACCAGAGAAAGTTTGTAGATCGTGTCGTGGAGACAACGGTCTCGGTGTGGGCGTGACTTAACCCGTGTCACGAGACCAAAAAATGACTGCGAATTATAGGATTCCCGGAACAAATTAGTCTGATCCCTCGGATCGACTCGAACAGCGAAATGAAATCATCTGATCCAGGAAAGGGACCGGAAAGTAGAAACGCTACGATTTCATAAAATTCAATCTCGATCTCGCATAATTCTCTGCTTTCTTTCGCCTTTGTGAACTGCATTATTTAATCCTTCGGTTCTGCTCAGACTCTCTTTGTGTGAATTTTTATTGAGAACTGTGACGTATAAGATCCATAATGAGACTTTCTATTATTATATTTTTTAATATCTCTTGCGGAAGATGTGCTGCTTACTCTTTGGTCAGGGATCTTTCAAGCATTTACTTTATTTTGAGAAATATATTCTATGTTCATTGTTAACTGAGGTTCGGTAATTTTTTTCAATAAACATCTGTTAAGTTCAGTACAAAATAATTTCTATTTCTTTTAAAGATTCTGAATTTTATTAATATGCATATTTTTCTATTCCTGTGATATATTTAAATAAAATTCTAACAAAGCTACATGGCAGTACTACATAGACACAGACACATAAAAGTCTACATAGCTACAAAGCTACATAGACAGTTATTAGCTGTATTTGGATTTCTGGGTTAATTGCAAGAGACAGGAATCAGATAGAAATTTACTCCTTGCTTTATTAATTATAATAAATTCAAACTAATAAATTGATATCTTTAAATGCTTTTGAACCGTCTGTTGCTTCTAATTGCACTTATCCATTTCCTCCATAAATGCATGAAACACCAAATAAAATATAAAAAATATTTTACACGAAGAGTTGAAAGATCAATTTTCTGGTTACAGTGCTGTCTTAATCTCGCGTGGTAGTGTATAAGAGACGGAAAAACAAACCTAAATTGGTCAGAGCAATTCGCTGTCGCACGGACGAAGATGTCATTATCGTGGTCGCATGATCGTCGCAGAGCAGGGCGCAGCAAGAAGCGTTCGTAAAAATCGGATGTCTCCAGAATCTAATTAACTTTAACCGGCAATCAACTCACCCGTAACAAATTCACGATGAGGAAACTCGTAATACGATCTCTCCGCCGTCATATTGCTTCATTTTCTCTGGTAACGAAGCGTTTAGATGGGTGGACAGGGGGGGGGGGGGGGTTGGTTTGAACCACGACGGTCCTCGTCGCCTTTTGTCCCCTAATCGATTTCTGCCTCGCGCGGAAGTTTGTTCAAACCTTTATCCCACGTCCCGTTTGGAACCCGTGTTTCGTTATCGAGCCGCGTAATTAATTCGGTGGACACGGCGGGAACGGTTTAATTAAAATGTAGAACGCGGGGATAAATCGGGAACGATTCTCATCTGAATCATGGCCGAGATCGCGGCCTGGATCCGGTATCGCGATTTTCATTCGATTTGTATTCCGTTTTCGGCGATTGCGATCTTGCGGCCCCGGATATTTCGGTCTGGCTCGGTCGGGTCCGGTGATTAAGTCCTTCGACGGCTGGATCGATAAACGTTAACTTTCCTAAATTCCTCCCGTTGTTTGTCGGCCGCGCCGTGGAACGCACGTTGCGTTCGACAATCGAAGGAGCAGCTCGGTTCAAGTTGTTCAAATACAATATTGTACGTCAGGGAGTTCCAACTCGTTCCCCTCCGAGAACCGCAAGGTCCCCACCATTAGTCAAACCTCTTCCCACTTCTACGTACTGTCGTAGGAGTTAGTGGGGCGGCATAGCGACGTGGGAACATGGACGAAGTTCTACGGCAATGATGATGTCTAAGAGTGGGAGAAGTATCTAAGCGGAAAAGGAACCGCGTGTGGCTCGCGAGCTGCATGTTGGAACTCCCTGTTGTACACACAGGGCGTTCACGCTATTACTAGCGAGCGCGTTCACAAATATTATATTCTTAGTCATTTGAAACGACTTCTTCCTTTGCGAAAATGTTCTCCACGGCCTTCTTCACGAGTTATTCACGAAAAACACGGACCAATCAGATCGTGGCTACAGCAGACAGGCTCAGGCTCGACCAATACAGTAAATTCTCTATAGACGCGACAGCCTCGGATGGATTTGGTCGCATCTATCGTATAGGGTAGCTATTTTTTATCTCCATAGGCCGAGCCGAACGTAGAGAAGGACAGCGCGTGTAAATACAGGGTGTCCCAAAACTCCTTCAAGTCCGGGAAATGGGAGATTCCTTAGGTCATTTGAAGCGACATTTTCCTTTGTAAAAATCGCCGCAGCGGCTTTGTTTAGGAGTTATTAGCGAAAAACACAGACCAATCTCACCAATCGGAGCGCGACCTAGACGCGAGCTGGCACTGTCGGTCCGGCGCGCCAACTGTCTATTGGCCGACTGTGCCAAGTTGCGCTCTCATTGGTCCGTGTTTTCCGTTAATAACTCTTAAACAAAGCCGTGGCGGTAATTTTTGCAAAGGAAAATGTCGCTTCAAATGACCTAAGGAACCTCCCATTTCCGGACTTGAAGGAGTTTTGGGACACTCTGTATAGACCACGCGCGGGTTCCCCTTTGGGCGGTCGATCACGCTACAAAGAAATTAAAGTATTAGGGTGTGTAACGAAGCTACGAATCACTCTTTTCAAGGAAGTGCAACATATTTGGGACACCCTGATGGCAGAGTAACATCATCCTTTACATGGAAACTGTGTCAGATGGATACGAAGGACAGACGAGGGTTAAAATCGTCTAACTTGTTTCTAGAAAGTTTCTGTAGTGGTTTTGGCACGCATCGCAACGTTCGTATTTGCACGTGGCACGCCGACGTGTTCTTCAAATATTGTTTCTCGCGGTCTCGCGAAATCGGTCGCGCAATTTTCGGATTAGCCACCGCGAAAGCAAAACCGCGGTTGGGAACCACGTTTCTTCGGGTTAACCTCGCCGCGCCGGATCATATGAAACCGCGATAATCCGCGGATTTATGCGTGCGCGCACGGACGACACGGAGCAGAAACTCTAGCCACAAGGAGACCCGCTGAACTTTGCTTTTATCTTCGCCGAGAACTTCCTAAGATGGCAGGAGGAGGGCTGCGATAAATTTCGCTAAAAGAAGCCCGACACGAACCGAAGAACGGAAAACGCGGAGATCATCTTATTCTCGCGAAACAATCTCGCCGCGCCAGTGATCCCGTCTCTGGGCTAGACAGCTTCATAGGCGCGAGAAATATGGTTGCACCGATTCAAATATTTTTTACACATACTTTATTTCATTCATTTTGCGTGATCTTTATTTGTTCAATTATTAATTCAATATTTAAGAATTAATTCAATATCAATTTTTTATTTTGCATAAAGATCCGCAGTCTAATTATCAACAATTATTGAAATTGTAAAGGTGTTTTCATGGGAATTTATTCAATATATCTTTTGACTCCAGTACATCTGTGTTATAATAAAAATCGCACAAAATATAATATATAATATATAAAAACATGTTCGCTACCACCGTCGCAAATATGTGACATCCATAATCTGACAGTGCACTTAAAAACAGTCAAATTAATTTTATGCACTTCGTTGTTTGAAGTCATAGTTCTTCTGCTAAACTGTTTTGACAATTCAGAATTGGGTACGTTGCATTCAATAAAACTTTCGAACAAGGTAAGCAACGAAACAAGTGGTAGCGAACGTTTTAATCTTGTTATTTTTATAATACTATACAAATCAGTCACTTTTGATGGTCGGTAGGTTTAGTGCTAAATAGCACGCTCGTGTGCGTCGAATTTCCAAACCTGATATTCTCGAAATTCCATATTTTCAACTGATGTGATCACCTCCTCGACGATTGCGCGATGAATGAATATGCAACGTAAATGATTTTGTCCAACACTGTGCCTAACCAACGCTGGTCGGCGGCGTCGCCCACGCAATCCACTCTTCATTTCGGATGTCAGAAACTCCAGTTTCTCCAGCAATCCGTTTCAACGGCCGTCTCCGCGGAAAGGAGGCGGCCCCGCCTTAAAATTCTCTTCCTTCTTTTGTCCGCGGCGCGTGTAATTACAAACACAATGCAAGACAGAACCGTGGCGGCCTTTCACCCGAGCGTCGTCGTCGCCAGCGTCGCCGTTCCCCGGGAACTCCGTGGTACCCGTGGACGTTGACAAAGCACGGGGACAAAATAAACGTTACCAAAAATTACGGTCTCCAAAGGGACCGAGGCAGCAAAGGGTTGCTGGTTGTAACCCGTAGGTCGCGACAAACGGTTAGCCAGGGCCGGGTTTTACGTTTCGTCGGAGCCCCGGGGGCATCGAACGAAAACCGCCACCGCACGTAACTCCACTTTTCGTGTGCAGTCGCCGCCCCGCCGCCCCTACTCCTTTATCCTCCGCCACCCGACTTCCTATCGTAATATAGCCATAACTCCTGGCTCGGGAAAGAAAGAGCAAAGAGATTAGGTCCGCTTCCTTTCACCCGTCGCCGGGAACGTCTTCCACCGGTTGATGCATTCGTACCTTGCAGCCAATTTCTTCCGCGGCCGAGATACAAAAGCGCGAGCATACGCCATAAAATTACCATTTTAATGGCGCCTCGACCCCCTCGGGGCCGGAAATGCTACGAACCGCCCGATATCCGAGGAACGCTCCTCCCGGTTCACGGGGCTGTTTTACCGATAGCTATGGGTCAGTCGACGCTTTCCATGCGGCACCAGGTGTGCATAGAAGGCTTTCTACTGGTTGTACCATGTTTTAACCCTCATCCGTCCCCCGTGTCTATTTGAAACACATTTCTTATGCGGAGCATGACGCTACTCTGCCACTTGCTGATCATTTGATATGAAACTTTGTGACTTCCGTTTTCTAAGGTGAAATACGTGTATACAGGTTGGGGTGTCAGATATTACCACCTTGATTTACGTCATTATTATTATTAACAGCGAGAAATGTCCCCGCCATTTGCAGAACAATTTAACCAGATGATGCAGCTTTTATTATAGCTCAAATAGACTTAACAAGTTGTTTGAAAATTTTCTTGTTAATAAATCATAAGCTAATGCTAAATTCTACTCTCAAGAAAGAAAAGACAACACTGAATTTTAAAAATGTAGACAGCGCTGTAGCTCTAGGAAACTTTTGAAAATCCCCTGATAGAGCAGCAGATCCCGACCTGACAAAAAAAATCTGCCATTTGCAGAACAATTGATGTGAAATATTGTGACATTTTTTAAGGTGAAATATACAGACTAGGGTGTCAGACATTACCATCTTGGTTTACATCATTATTATTATTTTTATTAACAGCGAGAAATTTTTGGATGAAGGTTTCAAGAGAACATATATGTATCTTGGTATTATTAATTTTTTTGTAAGTGGACGTGTCAAGAATTTATGAAGGTCAACTTTGATTTTGAAGATAGGACCACATATTTTCTTGTGCACTAATCGACGCAGCTTTTTATTCTTTGTAAAATGATATTAATCTGTGTACAATATGTCGAAAAATGATTAGATTAGTAAGTTGTAACTGTAACAACATATTAGAATGAAGAGAGAGAGAGAGAGAGAGCACGAAAACGTGTCAACTATTACGGCTAATTGACAGATAGCACATTAAGCGAATTAGGTCTCGGAAACGACGTAGTGTCGCTTCAAAGCGCGAGCCTGGAGATGGTGCAAAAGATTTTGCTTGGAGTCACAGGCTGAAGATAAATAGAATTTCAGCCTCAGATAATCTTGCTTATTCGAAACGAAGCAAGAGTAGGGATAAGAACGAGCTTTCTTCGCATTAAGGGAATTATCCTTTCACGCGATGCTTCTGCACCCATGTAGAGTGCTTTGATACTTACAAAAATGCTTAAAATTGCCAATTCCATTATAACTAACCAGATCGTGGATCTTCATGCAAAATCAAAATTTTCAGGGAATGTTATAGAGTAAATCGCTTTGGAACACCTTGATTTCTATTTAATTGCACTGGTAGACCTGTTGATGGCTGGGATATTACACTGTTAACAGAGTTAACAGGCTCGTAAATATTGGTTTGCAACCTGTACAATGAAACACTCTGAATAACGATATTAGAGCAGTGGACTCGGCGGGGACATAAAGGAAGATTTGAATCCAGCGTTTAACAATGGATAGGATGACAATAGGACAATGAGACTTTCGTCGGAACTGTACAAAACCGCTTCTATTTAAATTGCTATGCTTCTAGACCTGACGCGAAAACTTTTAAAACCTTCAAGAGGACTTCAGGCTCTCTAACCATAACTTCGAATTAACTCAACCATGCTTGAGTAGCACTCTTTGCTTCTATTATTATTAATGAACACTCCTTGCTAACGATCATAATTAGGCAGATCTTCATCCAAAATAAAAAGCATCCACCATATTCACCAGTTCGTGGCCCCTTCTGACTCCCATTTGTTCCCAAACCTCCCAAAGTTCCCAAAGTTTTTCATCAAATGAAGAAGTTATAGCAGCCGTAGATGAGTATTTTAGAGGTCTCGAGGAAAATCATTTCAGAGATGGGGTAAATGAATTAGAAAATCGCTGGAAAAAATGTCTTGAGCTTAAGGGAGAATACAGTAATCGCTCCTTCGTTGTCCTGAATCGTAGGCACGATCGTTGTCCAGTGCCTACCCACTCCACTGCCTGTCAACGAGAGGATTAGGCCTGCGTGGATCTGGTCGCCAGATGTGTCCCAGGACTGTCTAGACCCGCGCAGAACGGAGAACAATAGGAAAGGAATATGGCAAGGAAATAAGGAGTTTTTTAAAGCCAGACAGTTAACTGCTTTTGACTGCGAATGCTTTTTTTGTCATTTAACTAGCCGTTTCACTAAAGACGCAGTCATAAATCAAAAATAGTGTCCGGGCACGGTCGTTGTCCGCTCAAACCCCCGGCCTTTGGACAACGAAGGAGCTTTTACTGTATACTGAAGAATCAATGTATTTTGACTCATTATTTCATGGCACTTCATTGTTAGGCTACGAAATTCTCTGAATGACCTAGTAGGTTCACTGCAGCCGGAACACTGTTCGAAATTGATTCGATCTCCTCGTTATCAATGCGTGTTCGACGAGGTTCGCACCTGATTGCTCGCTGAGCTATCGGCGGCTGTAACCCGGGTACATGGAGCATCGACTTATTGCGTCAACGTTGGGGCCGTTTCCGGTATCTGATTCGGTGCAATGATCCGTGTGATTACCTCGTTGCGCAACAAGTTCGCTCGGATTCTGGGGTTGCCTCGACTTTTTGCTCCCGAGGATTTGAATATCCGAGGCGTTGGGAAACTGCAAGCACCTCTCTTTCTCTCTCCTCTTCGACCACCTCCGCACGCCGCAACCCCTCGTCGCCACTTCCGCGCCTCTAATTGATTTTACAAGTTGAGGTTGCCGCTGTTATTGTATAACTGTTGCGTGCCGTTTTTCGTTGGGTAATAATGGTTTCCGGTCACGGTTTTGTGGATACATCGCGCCTTCCGTTTCTCCTCTTTCGTGGCCAGACGCGATTCAGACGTTGCTTCAAAAGATTGAACTGTTAGATGCGATATTAGATTAGCTTGCTATATTAAATAACAATGTTTGGAGGTGGTGATAAGTGGAACATCGATTTTTATGCATTCGTGATATTTTTCACTGGTTTTTATTGTAAGAATTGTAATCAAATCTGGATTTATTCAGAGGACTTTTATGTATTTATGAAATTTCTACAGTATTTTACATTATTGTTGAAGTTTAGGAACTACAGGTGGTTGATGTTTCTTGTTGGAGCCAATCTTTAATAGTTTATTCTACATTCTTTACAATGTTCATGTAATATCGATCTTCTCCAACTGTTTTTTATATAATACAATTTTATTGTTATTACAGAAATTATTAATGTAACTAAATTTATCGTATTCAAGAGGGTAGAACACTTCGACTAAAAATATGCTGTTTTCGGGAATTTTTGTAAAGAGAATTACAGGTGAAAATTTCCGGTCTTTTACAGCAATACTAACATAGCTCCTGACTTTATTCTCAATTTCTTTCGAAACACAATATTTAAAAATGGCAAAGTTATTCGCTATTTTTGAAACGGTCTTTTATTGGTACGATGGATGGCCGCCATTGCTGACGAAAATTGAAACGTCTGAAATGAGACATTTTTCTATTCTCTACCTAGAAGGTATTATTTGTAGAAATGGGTCCGTTTTCAATATAACAGATTGCTTTCCACGTTGAAAAATTAACTTCAATGATTTATTACTCAAAAAATATCGTAGGACCGTCTAGTATCGACATCAAACACGACGGTATAAATAAAAATATTCTTTTTCAATCCGCGTAGCAATTTTTCTGAAACATGAAACGTTTTCCTCAAGGAAACTTCATGATGTCAAATTTCTTTCCGTAACTTGCGTAGCAGTAACTTCTCTCGGGAACGAATGTTCTTCTTCGACGTTAACTCAATCAGCCGTGCAAACGTTAATTAGCTTTCGCAGGAAAATACAAAAAGATTCCCGGGGGGTGGGGGCTGTATTTACGAGTAGGGGTTGGTCGCAGGAAAGGTCGCCATTTCTTTTTCCGTGGAGCTCATCAAACGAGGATGTAATTCATCGAGCAATTGCAGAACCGGCTGAGCAAGAGAACGTCGACGAATCGAGGAAATCACATTTTCGCTACTTTTGATCGCAGTCTTCGGTTCACGGGGTCACAATCGCGTCGTTAATTAGCCAAGTGACATTTAAGGGATGGTTAAAAGGGGTGAAGAACCTCCGTGGAACGGCAACCAGCCACGACTGGTGAACACGCGAAATGAAAATCAGGGATGTGGACGTTTCAGTGGTGAATCTCGCTCTATGATCTACGTTTGCAGGTCTAACAAACATTACAGGTCTCGCTGTCATGCACGAAACATTCTCTGTCATTGAATAGTATACGCCTTTTTCGTTAAGGAAGAATGAGAGTACGTAACGGTCTCGCTTTCTGCATGCTTTAATTAGCAAGGAGGGAAACAGTGGCAATAATTAACCGAGAGTGATATTTCATATTCTATTATGCCACTTCGTTACTGCTCCTATTATTAAGCTAGGTGCAGACACGTGGGGAAAGGTGTAGATCCTAAATGTTTAAGCACGATGTTAATTTGGAATTTGTCGCGGAAGAAACAGTTTTTACAAAAATTTCGAAAACAGGAAAAAATAATGAAGGGCGTTAAAAATGAAACAAGATGAATAAAAGTGGTTACTAAATTGTAGACATTTATGCAAATCCTCGTGGTATAGAACGTGAAAAAAGATAAATAAAAATTGTTATCTTCACTACCGTACAGAAATATACAATAATAAATCATTTGGGTGAGCTAAATATTATCTGAAACAGTATTAGACACTACTCTATTAGACAATATCTGAGTATCTATCGATTAAAATTTGTGTGAGCTATAAATGCATAAAAATCTGACAATGCCACGTGTACATGAAATTTTACGTGGAATAAATATGACATTTAAGCTGCTTCTAACTGAACAAGTCCAATTTTACATAACGACCCAGAGTCTAGCTACCACCAAGAAATGGACTGACTCACTAGACTGTGGATCTTTATGCAAAATAAAAACTTTCTGTCTGGATTTTCTCCCTTAATATGTTCAATAGGATGAAAAAGATATAAAAGTATTTTTCAATTCTTCTAATGTATTCGCTGTTTCTAATTACACCTACTAATTTTTCTTATAATTCATAAAATTCGCTGTCTACTCGCTGGACTTTGGATTTTTATGGAAACGAAAAATTCATTTCACGCCTCAAGTCTTTTTACGTTGAAAACAACGTACCTAGATCTTTCGCCCAGTTAATTTACTCACGAAAAACCCGCAGTCTTATCACCAATTATCCAGAATGAGGATTCCAGTCTACCAACTCCAGAAAGTGAAACGTGAAATAGATGATCAATGCAAATTTCCCAGAGATGAGACTCCAGGGGGTGGCGAAAGGGGGTGGAGGCAGGATGACAAGCAGCAAGAAAACAGCTCGGGCAAGAAACGGGGGCGAGCCTAGGTCCGAATGGAAACAACCGCCGCTGTTGGAAAGCCGGGGATTGTCGTACGACGATGAGCTTTCTCATAACGAAGTTTCTTTCCCGGTTTGGCACGCGATGCACGTGCGATTCCTCGATTCAGCTGGTCCTCTTCGTCTGTTCCTCGGCGTCTCGAAGGGGCGGCGGCAGCGGCTGCAGCCGGCGGTTAATGGATTTAACGGCTGAGCCGAAAGCTGGACGAATCTCTGTTTGCCAGGAGATTCTCGAGGCCGAGGGAAAACGGCCGTGAAAGATGCCCCGGATATAAGGGGGATTTATGAGGCTCTCGGATGGCTGGAGAGGGCACAGGGCTTGGGAAACCGGGGGTAGGTGAAAGGCAAAGGCTCGCACGAACTGCCGGTGAAGCGAGTTAATTAAGACTCGGCCGCCCCCCACTCCCACAAGGGGGAGGCTTCTCTTCCTCATCCCCATCGCGAAACTTGCTGACTACGGTTCACTCCTGGACCTGTTTTTTAAAGGCCTCCCCCGAGCTTTTGTAGTGGTTTTCCTGGAAACCTGACGGATTTTCCTTCAATCCGGAGAAACTCAGGCTTCTTTTCGGGGAAACTGTTTTCTTTCTCTGCTGGTTGTGTATCGGGATTTATCAAAATTTGTCTTCATTAACCCCTTGCCGTATTTTAACGAGTCAGATGAAGATTTTAACAAATATGAATGTTACGCGTTTCCCTTTAGATGAAATAAAATTTGATTCGTTTGTAATTAATACTTGAGCATTAATATAAATGTAGCCATACAAAAATATAAATTTTCTTTTCCCTTCTACGACATTTTTGAGGATGAAAACGTTTTAATCGCTGTAACTGTAAAGAAAATGGTACGACAAGGGGTTAATCCCTTCGCGAATTAGATCTGTGAGATTAATGAATTTACACTGGTGCATATTATTAAAAATTATATTAATGCTATCGGCGCACTGGTTCGATCATTTGTTATTTAGAAGCAATTTTGCAAATTACCACATTAACTTCAACGTTTCGATCTTAATTTAGATCATTTTCAAGAAATAATTGCGTCTGTAAATTATTATATGAAATTATATTTCATGTCAAACGAGGATGAGGAAAGAAAACTATTACCCACTTGCTTTGTGAAAAAGAATTTTTAAATTCGTTGAAACAGTGAAACACGTGTTGATTTGCATATTATATTTAAACTAAGGGTAGTTTAATGCAGTGGAATATTGGGTAGAAGAAAGCTCTACATTTTTAGAAGAAATGACAAAATTGTTTTATTAACTAATTTGAACAAAATATTTTTAAGGGTTGTGAACTATAATGAAGTCTGCATAAAATCTTTCTAAATCTTCATTTCTGAATCGTTAAATTATAGATACATAAAATTTAGAACATGGCATGCACTTCGGAGAGAAATGTTAATTTCTGAGTTAATCTAATTTTCTTAAAGTCTGGAACAGCGATCATGTGTTTTTTAAAAGAAAGAACGTAGTTAATGATGTCGAGCCTGGATTTAACGTTCGGTTCTGTAAACTGGCGGGACTTTACTACGACTTCCGGTGTTTTACTTACACCAGCGGCGTTAGGAGTCGCGATTTATTGAAATTTCGAGAGAGTTTTGTTTTAAGCCGTGGCCATAGACGAGTGCACGGAATAGGAGAGGCTACACGATATATTTCGTCGGAAAGAACCAGCTGCTCGAGACGTGTCGGAAGTTATGGGTTTAATCTGTAGTAAGCTTGCCTCGAATTTGTTGTTTCCTTGATAATCGGGTTGTACTTTAAACTGGATACAGATTTGTCTAATGGCGCGTTTGTTGCGCGCGATTTAAGCAGCAGTCTATTTAATTTCATCCTCAAATCACTGGAAAACAGAAATTAAACAAGACATAACTTGTAGCTTGTTCTTTCATTTGAAGATCATAATTATCTCAAAAATTAATGGAAGATGTTCTAAGAGAAGCAATAATTTTTGTACTTTGCTTACATTGTTATTATTTTATATTCTTATAAAATATATAACAATGGTAATTTTTAGATTAGACGAATGTAATTTTATGGGAAATAATTTTAAATATTAACATTGCTGCCACAGAGAAATAGTTTCTCAAATAGTACTATAGATTAAAATATAACAGTGAAAAAGATTAGATTTTTTTACAATTGTTACATCACAGTTAGCATAGTACAGATTCGTACTTTCATACGGAAATTGACGTGATGTAACTTTGTTATCGAACACTCTAAAAAGGTATAAGCATGGCAATTTATGTATCAAGTCTCGAGTAATTAAAGTTTCAGCTAGGATCCTTTAAAATTTTTTTAGTTTGATTAAAACACAAAATTCTTAATAATAATAGGTCCAAATAATCTGCTTTTATCCCTTTAGAACCATAATAAATTGTAACGTATGTAATAAATCAAAATATCTTGCGGGTCTTTATGCAAAATAAAAATGTTCTACCTCAATTAGAACAAGCTTAAGCAAAATAGAAATTCATTTTCTGACTTGACAGATTTAATAGCTTGAAAGTAATGTAACAATATTTAAAAATTTATCATGACGTAATCTTTTAACTATTTCGTCTTTCGCAATTTTCCACAAGTGCATGAAGCTCACAATCGAATCATAAATAATGCTACCAATGCACTCTGCACAGGACACGCTCGCTCGCCGAGCATTGTACCAAGAATCGATACTCGCTAACGACGTTCCCCGCTAATGAGACCATTATAATTAAATAATATAGAAGAAGAAACCAAAAAATTGAAGGGTCGAGGATTTCCCGAGGTTTTTCGAGCGAGGCACAGCGTGTCTCGAAAGCAGTCGACGTAAGGTTAATTCCGTCCGGTAATCTGCCGAGGAAGAAGCCAGATTACATCGTTCGAATTGCCGGGGCGCGAGTAGGGAGTCCTGGGTGCGTTTGAGAGGAAGAAGGAAAGGGAAAAAGAAAAACAGGACACGAACTAGCAGGAAGGTCAGGAAATGGGACCTCGTTCTTCGGCGACCGCCATTGTTGCGCCTCTATGCCGGAAAATTCTCACTACCGTTTGTGGAACCTCTCCTCGCCACTTTTCTCGCGTATACCCTGCCCCGCACTTTTACCCCATGCTTTCCCCTTTCTTTTTATCACGGCGAACAACGCGCAGGACTTGTTTTACGACCTTGTAATTACTGGATAGTGGTTTCAAATGGATACTTGCCGAGAATATTTATACAGTAGCTACACGGAAAATCGCGGACTCTCGTTTCCGCTTGTGCAGCGTCCGGGGTATGGCCATGAACTGGACCAGCTGCGATTGACAATATCGTTACGTCAACTGGGGGCCGTTTCTGCAGAGTCTTTCATTAAGGACTGGCATTTTAAATTATAATTACAATTTTCTACAATTTAGGTACAATTTGTTACGATCTTACTAGCCACGTGTCGCGAAGAGGTACAACTCTAATCTTAACAACTAAAGAAAAGCGAAATTTAAAATGCAAGACCCCTTTATATTGATGTGCAAAAATTAACTTGCACTCATTTAATAAAGGCTTCTACTTTTAAACACCATCATTCATTTTTGTTAAAAATAATTCTGTCCGATTCGACGAGAGGAGAATTGGACATTTTTCCTCCTAAAAATTAGGTATAATTGTTCACAATTTTACTATCCACGTGTCAAAGGGAGACAACTCTAACCTTCACAAATAAAAAATAGCGCGAAATTTAAAATCGAAGACCCTTTGTATCGATGTACAAAAATTAATTTTCTCCCATTTTAAGGCTTCTACTTGCAAACACCGTCATTCATTTTTGTTAAAAATACTGCCTCCCGAAGCGGTTCTAGAAACATTGCAGAAATTTTCAGGGCAATAAATCTAATCCACGTTTGAAGACTGAAGCCTCCTCTTTGCAATGATATAAAATAACTTAATGTACGATTTTTTGGGATTTTATTAAATTTTAAATGAGAGGTGTACAGCACCGAACTTGGGCCTCATTGTTGCTCAATAAAACTGTGAAAAGAAATACTCAAGACAAAAGGCAATAGCTACCCTAAAAAGGAAAGAAAACTGTATCGATGTACCAGAAACAAGCCACTTCAACCATCTAATAAGAAAGAACTATTAAGCACATTAAGAAAGAAAATAAATTCGTATTTCGAGTTTATTGTACTTCAGGTAGAAAATTTGTAATTTCCATAACGATCCAGTTATGAACTATTCTTCTTAACGAGTATGCGAGGGAAAACACTCATTTATATCCGTCAGGCCGCATGATCCCTCGGAAAGGAGCTCCCGAGTATAATTTCCCGGCGGGCCGATCATTTGCCGCAGCACAATGGCTAATCCCTCCATCAAACAACCAAACAAAATCCATCAGTAACCGGGATTTCGCGTTCCATTCGTCTTCGAGACGGTCGGCGTAGAATCTGAAAGTAGGAAATCGAGTTGTGTAGCAGATCGATCGAGGTTGAGGGAGAGTCTGAGTTCGCCTGAGTCGGAGGCAGGGTGTCAAATGGGTCCCACGTTCTTGGAGAAGGAGGAAGAAGAAGAAGAAGACGAAGAAGTGGGAGGTCGGTGAAAAACGACGCCACCTGTCCGTGGAGGGCTCCCCCGCAGCCTAATCGATCGAGTCGACTCGATGTAACCGGTAACGCGTGGACAAAAGCGTCGTTTCCGGACGCCGGAGACGATCAGGCGTCTCTTTGCTCGATGCCAGAAAGGAATGGAGGGAAACGACGCCGGAAGTGGGCGTCGCGGCAGCGAAAATGGAGCGGAAAGCATGGTGAGAGAGGCCCGGCATTTTTCAAGGGTCCACAATGCCGAATTTACATTGTCGGGGCCGTGATATACCGGCGACGAAAAAGGAACACCGGCGCTCTGGATTCATTCGTCAGCTCTCCGACCCCTCGGAGAGGGGATAGCTCGCTGCTACCCCGTTGGACCTCCGCTGAAAAATCGTCGAACATGTTTAATTCGGACAGTTAGACGACCTTTACAAAGGGCTCTGTCCGCGGATCGCTTGTCCCATCGCGGACCGCGTCAGCGAACCGATGGCGCCGATAATAAATTATAAATGGACCGATATTTTTCACCGTTGAACGAGCACTCCATTGTGACTGGTGATTTTTCCAGGATTTTCTAGTTTTTGGGAACAATTTCGTAATTGTTATCGACACGAGTTTTATTCCTGCGGGTTTACTCGTCCTCGAAAGGTGAACAGGGTTACTGTGAATTTTTATGCAATATAAAAATATTTTCCAACGATTGTGGGCAGCAGGAGTTAAATGAACATACGCTTCATCTCTTAATAGATTTTTTACGTTTACAACATCATAACGATATTCATAGATTCTTCTAATCTTTTACTGTTTCATATTTAACCCAGCCAATTTGTTTATAAACGCATAAAAATCCGCCGTCTAGTGATTAGAAGTTAATTTATTGGAAGTGATTACACTTGGCTGCAGTGGAATAAGTCCACTGATTTATAGATTTTTAATCACATCAAAATATTATATCTTATGTTAGTATATTATTGTAATAAAATATTACAACCTCATTTTAATACTAGAATTGATGTCTAATTCGAATTTATGGATTCCCCTTCAGTATCATAAAATTTAAATATTTTATATTATATTATTTTCAACCTATTAAATCAATTAAAAAAGGAAACAAATATTTATTTTACTCTAATTTCTTACAATTGAGATGGAACATTTTTACTTTTTATAGAGATCTGCAGTCTAATGAATGTTTTACTATAATTTCGCTTATTTGAGATAAAATGGTTATTTTCCATTAAACAAGACTGTTAACTACGTCGCGTCGTTATGAATATCTATTTTTTATAATTCAATTTTATATTTCATCATTTAAGCGCACGTTGACGCGTTAATCGATGCAGATAGCGTACGTGCAAGGGAAGAGGAAATATGTTGTTGAGGTTTTTGTATTGGGTTGGCTAGGATGATCGATGGACGTGCTGATGACTCCGGTGTACCGAGAGCCTTGAAGCTGTTTTTTCTTCCTTTTTATAAAGCATATGCAACATCGGATAAGATTCATGTCAGTTATACATCGATGTACTTAGAATGTACATTAAACTCTTAGGTCACACATCAATTTTTTCGTAATGTCTAATGTAATTTCGCTACTCGATGGTAATTAAATTTCATGCTTTTTATGAGCTGTAGATTATGATCACGACGTTGTATACGATTGGTATTTCTTTAACACTAAACCTACCGAACTCTAAAAGCTATTAAAATATTTCAGATGATAATAATGTCAAGGCTCTATTTATGTAGATCTCGCGCAATTTTCATTGCAATATGTGCTTGGACGAAAAAATGTATCGAATCAATTTCCATGTATGCAACTTCATAATTTCAATAATTATAAAATGAAAAATATGAAACCGATCATTTGACCGACGGTGGTAGGTTCAGTGTTAACTTTGTAGTTGTTGTAAAGAGTATTCCTTTCTGGTAGATTATTAGCAACAACTTAACGAATGCTATTATAAGAAGAAGAGAAAGAAGGGAACTTGTATTTCCATTATTATTATTTGTCAGACATGTACATTAGACAAAAATAATGGCACTTTCATTTAATTGCTATCAGAAAGACCCATCTAATAGGCGAAAGAAAATGTTCATTCTAATTTTTATGAAACAGAGGGAGCAGTATTTTGCACAAAAACTCGCGACGTGGAATTGAATGGAACGCGTTGATTAAATTTGTGTTCGGAACGAAGGGGGCGATACCTGTGGCACAGATTGTCAAGGGGAACGTGTAGATTGAAGCTGTTTACCCAATTATCCGTCAGAGGTGTGAATTTCATTCGCGACGGGGCTAAGCAACGCCTAATTGAATGACTACGAGTACTAAGCACTAGTAACCACTCGGCTCTAGTAACTTCTAAGTAGCTGTAACGTCGTGGTTAATGAGAGTTCTCGAGAAGCGAGTCGATGACGTAACATTGTGGAAATTGTTGCGCGTACATACCGAGGGACCCAGTATTTCAGCGTTCCACCGAAGCGTCATCATAGTGATCGTCAGATAAGGAATTACTTCCGTACCCAACCCTCTATCCCTCGATATCCTAGAAGTCTCGGTGACAGAGCAAACGATCTGAAACTCTTGGAGCTTCTGAAGGACCTTCGCAATATTTTTCCTTGAAATAACCGATAACAATAAACGGTTTTAGGACCTTGAAACGACAGTTCTACCGGCGTCCGCGGGACCAAAGATTTACCGGTGATTTTATTTCGCAATCCGGAAGAAGATTTCGCGGAAGGACCACTTCGACCGGTTCCACTTTTCAAAGCAGATTTAGAGAGAAACCGAATTTTCGTCGTTTCTGTTGTGGTTGACCGCAAACGGTCTTGCCGGAGCTTACGAGCAAACACGGGACTCTCTTCGGCTAAAGTACTTTCACTGCAGCTGTCGAACTTCCCTCAGTGTTGCGCAACATCTCACGGAGAACCGAAATCTCCGGGCGACGCGACGCCGCGGATTTAAATTGGACTTCCACGGTGGCCCTTTTCTTAACTGAAATTTCGTTCAGCAGAAGTTGTCGGTCAAGTACGGACTTTACCACACGTGGTCCCGAACCAACGTAACCACAATGCCCGTTAACGTCTCGCAACAGTTTATCTTTTAGTGAAGCGGCGAAACAATAGTTTTTTTATTTCTAATATTTCCTTGTGAGACTTTTAGTTACATATTCGTGACATGTTTCTGATTGAAATGATTCCAGACATGACACAATTCAGATCGTGGTTAGATTTTGTAGATCCTCGAGTATCATATAATATAATTTTTATTTGTATTGCAAGAAGATGTACAGCGAGTTGTACAGTAAAAAGTATTCGTACGCCCTTTAAAATAGAATAACTTTTTTATAATTGTACCAAACGACCTGATTTTTTATAATTATAAAAAAGTTATTCTATTTTAAAGGGCGTGCGAATACCTTTTACACTCACTGTATATTAAATTAGATGCGACAATAAGTGCTTCAGGATTCTTTTGGGTATTTTAAACTAGAATTTAAAGCTACGAAACATTAAACATTTGCAACAGCTGTAACTGACGAAGATCGAAGGGCGCCGAGTTACAGAATTTTTAACGAGATCCGAGCGACGAGGAATAATAAAAGAATTAATTTAAAGCTGGGGACTGTGCTTCCTTTCACATTTATTATTACAAAGCCCGACATTAACTTTGTATAATGTCTTTTCTCGCTAATTACTCCGCAAGAATGTAAATCTCCACGAATATTCGCAGTTCAGTTGTAAGTAATAGAGCAGTTGGAAATCTCTGTTGCTTTTCCCTTTGGCTGTTCTTTGCAGCATTGTTCAGGGGTCTAAGGGCTCGTTCCAGTTACGACAAAACATTTGGTCGTTTCTTTCGAGTAATCTTCTTATTTTTCCCTCCCCTTGGGGGCGGTCGTTTAATTAAGTATTTACATAATTATTGTTCTGTTTGCGGACAGGGGGATTTCTCAAAGGTAAGGGCGAAAATAATGCAGCATTCAGCTGACACAATCGCGAGTGGAATTCGCACACCCCGAGCCGACGAAGTTGAAATTAAAATAGAAAATGGCGTTACGGGGCGTCGGGGTTGTTGAACCTCGGTTAACAGAATTCTTGTATTATCAGTCGCCATTTTTGTCTGTCGCTATTATCATTTCGTCTCCGGGGCCTTGTACCATTCTTTTCGGTGGGGTTATTAATAATTCACCACTATACAACAACGCAAGTGTCTCTTAACAATTAATGCGGTTGCTAAACGGCACTGAAGAGATTGTTATTATCAACTTTGTTCTAAGATCTCTTTTATTTTCTGTCTCATTTTGTTTTTTTTATCAACTAGTGGTATCTATAAATAAGAGAATATTTACTATTATCATGTTATAATGATAATATAAACTTAATGATATGATCTGTTATTATTATTAGACTGCAAATCTTTATGCAAAATAAAAGTTGTCTGCATTAATTGCAAGATACAGGGATTAAATACAAATTTATTCCTGTCATTAATCATTTTAATACGTTTACAATATGTATATAAATATTTATGTTTTCTTGTATTTTATTAATGCATAAAATCTCGTAGTTCTGTATCTGCATTTGAAGTACTCGAATAAATTCACATGGAGATGATAAAAATATTAAAGTATCAATTCATGAAGAGATAATAATTGTTGGTCAATTCTAGCTGTAACATGTACCCGCAATTATTTTTTAGTGAATCATACAGTATTAATAAATGAAAAGGAATATCACAAATAAATGAGATCAAGTTGTAACAAATATTTAGCTAGTTGTAACAAATAAACTAGATCCTTGAAGCTGAATAAAGAATTTTAAATATAAGTTTGTATGAATTTGCTTATTGTTATTTTGACCAAAAGCAAAGTTTATCGAATGGAAATGCTTCCGTTCCACGTTCCAGTATTTTTGTTCGGTGTCGGATGGTAGATATTCCGCGCACTCGTGAATATTTCTCAATTTGCTCTAACTAAACTGATAAAATCAGACGGCGCGCGTCGCTCAGAATTTTTCTCGCAGAGGCGTCATATTAAATTACACGCGTCTTTCTTCCTTTCGACAATTCTTTCTTCTCAGCCTGTGACAGTCTGTTTCGTTTCAGTTGAAGCGAAAGCTCGGTGTACAAAACGCGCGCACGTACACACCCGGTCGGAAATTCAGAAATACAGTTTCATTTTCTCCACGAGAAAACTTGGCGAAGTAGTCCGTCTGACCACGCAAAGACCAATACTACTTGTCAGCGCGGGATGAAAGCAGAGCGCGAGTTATTCGAAAGTATTTTAACATTTCGGTATGAAAGGAACCATAATGCTTTTCCTGCTGCTCGAATTACTTTTCGGAAGTGTTATTTTCACTGACAGTGCGAATCGTATTTACCACTACAGAGAGTTACGTTCATATTTAACAATTATATTCTGTGTTAACGTTACACAAAAACAACAATGATTCAGTTTAATAACGTAAATTATTGCAATTATATCTTCGAAGTATATTCTGTTTTTAGCATTGTTTAATAACGATATTAATATTACTTCGATAATAACATGTACATGTTAACATTGTACGAAAATGATCATAATATGATTTAATAATGCAGGTGATTACATTTATGTTTTTAAAATTTATTCTGTTTTTAGCATTACTTAATGGGGGCAATAATACGACTTCATTAATCATGTTTACCATTAAAGAATTATTTTTATATTTGGTAATTTTATAATTATGACAATAATAATAATATAACTTCAGTAATAGATTTTATGAAAAATGAATTGCATTTATCTTCTGTTTTTAATGTCATACATAAACGACGATGATATGATTTAACAACGTTCGATTCTAATTACAATGTAACAGATAAAAGCAGGGACCATAACTGTTATAACCAAAAAGAAAAAAAGTCATAGAATGACAAGTATTTCATCGACTAAAATCGTATTGGTTACAAATAAGGATTATAAGTAACCGAAAATTTTGTCTCTGAGAGAGAAAGTATTTTATAACTTCATTATGATGATTTATTATCTTATAGAAACGACTGAATTAATTGGTACAGTTTCAGTGACTATTTCCTTCCAGTAATTACAGTTCAAAGCGTAATAAAACTTGATGGGACTTCATTTAATTATTCATCCGACCTCAATTTCTATAGATAAATCTATTAAACATCTGTGCATATATCCGCATCCACATTTTCTAATCTGAAAGTCTAAAATTGTCTGTATGTATTACGTATCCATAAATGAATTTGATTATTTCACGATCTTCTCGCGCTGTTAATTAGACTCTCTCTCGGTGGAACGAAAGGATAGTAAATTAGTAAAAGTGGGAAGACCTCTTAATTTCTATATTGCAACCAACCTGCCTACAAGAACGTTCTCGTCTTTTTACTTTCAGTGTCACCGAGCCGTGAGTGTCGACGCGAGTTACAGTTTTCCGGCTCGATTCCCAAAACTTTCACGGTTATTCGCTCGGGCCCGAGCGACTACGAGATAGATTGTCTTCTGGTATAGAAAACGAGAGCTGATGAATAGCAAGCGGAAGTCGATCATCCAGGTGAATCGGAAGCTGTGAACCGAGGACGTTCCCACGGCACGACGGTAAGTTTCTCTCTTTCGTTATAATTTTTTGTCGCCGACTTTTAACTACCTTGCTCACTTTCAATGATTAAAAGAATTATGCCGCGTCGAAGATATACGATTATTCTTATATCTCTATTATCTCCGGTAAATCTGCTCGCTAACGTGGAAGGCGGTCCATAAAGAATTCTTATATTACATATTGTCAATTTTTTAAATAGTAATAATAGTTATAAAATTAAGCTAACACATTTCGTCAACACTTTGAGTCCCAAAACTGGGAGACGGAATTATTTGTTTAAGTACTAGTAAATTTTATTAGGATCTGCAAAATACTAGAAGTGTGGAGTAATATTCGCAGAGTTACTCTTTCACTTTCCCATTCAATAAATCTAGCTAGCTAGTCGTGTTAAATTTTAAACTAAATATTATAACACATATATTAAAAGTCTTCAAATATCATCTTCAATTCTCTCTGAAAATCTGTTATTAACACGCATAACAAGTTCTAACTGACTATTCTTAAATAAAGCAGTACACATTTAATTCATAATTTATAATCATCTTAATTCTCACGTTTATTTTTAAAAGATCGTACATTTTCAAAACTGGTCCGAGTTTATTTATGAATTTTTCTATATTTTTTATTCGCTAATGGTAGCGTAATTAATGGCCAAGAGAAGTTTGTTGCGACGAGTCAAACATGGCTTCTCCGTTACAGAGCCAAACATTTATTTAGCAAATCAATCCCCGTAATGACACTCCACGGATTCAGTGTGTGCCGAATGTGGGCGCTTTGGTGGCGCTAATCTCGGTTCTATCATTCGTGTGCGTGTCCTGAAACAATAATGCCTTGCCCGGGCTGGTGCATTCAGGTGCATGCCCAAGAACGCTCCGCCGCATTACCGAATCCGTGTCAATCGTATTCACTCGGGACCAATAATTCATTTTAGGTAAATCAGACCTTCCTCCGGCGGAATGCTGTTTCTGGAAATATTTACTGCTTCGACCATAAATCGACTTCGCAAATACAATTCCGTATACACCATAATTATTAACGCCCATTAATAATGCTGTTATCAGATAATATCTTTGAAATTTCTTTTATTCAACGAATCTCGATTTTCATCTTTCACAGCACCACGTGACCTCATAAAATACATACAACGTTGGTGTGTACGTTACTACTAGACAGCGGATTTTATGCATTTATGATAAAAATGGGTAGCTGTAATTTAAAACAATGAACAGATTTTAAAAAATTCAGATCATCAATGCATTAATTGCAGCTTATGAACATTATTAAAGAATGAACGAAATTATTACTTGGCACTTGTTTGTTGCAATTGATGCAAACAATTTTTATTTTGCACTAAGTTCCGCAGTCTAGTTATTACACAAATAGTTTCGAGGGTGTAAGAGCCATTGAATTTTTGCAATTAGATTCAAACACTCTCGCAAACTAACTATAACATTTCGATTATTAATCCAATTGAATGTGTTTGAATACAACGAGCCCAAACATGACATAACTCGGAGCATATTTGCCAGCTTAATTCATTATTCTGTAGAACCTCGATTATCCGAACCGAGTATCTAACTTCTCCATTGCGCATTGTTCAATTCAAAGGGATACATATACAACAACACAGTACTAGCACTGTAGTTAGACAACTGTTCTATTATCCATGCACTCGTGGTCTCAGAGAGGCTATACTGTATCGTGATTTAAAGAGATAAACATGATCCGAACTGTATCGTGATTGTATCATTTCAATCAGAAAAATGCTACAGATATTTCAGTAAAAGTTTCACAGAAAGATGATTACTTACTGAGTCGATGTTTTGATTTTACGCCGATTAATCTTTTTCTAGTTTTGCCACGTTTGACGCCAGCGATAAGAAACGAAAAGTATAGTGTCTGTACACGACATAAATGATATTGTGGCCCCGAAGTTTTCCCATATATCGAGGCATTACTGTGTTACAGGTGACAGATAGCAGTCTCCTTTGTCTCAAACGATACTGCGTCACGCAATATTCGAGGCGCGGTAAATTCAATTCGATATCCCCTTTTTCCGTGCAGGGTATCTCGTCAATCGCAACCCTATCGGTTCCATCGTTAAATTAAATCCGTATACTTAGCGGGCGTGCTGTATGACGTCGCCGATTTGATGTGGTGTATTCACCCTAATCTCGGTCCCGCCGACGACGGTGTGTGCGTGTTCTGAGACAATGGGTTCCCCGCTTAAGCGTGTGCATCTAGGCATACAATTCAGGTACATTTAGCTGCATAACTACGTCTATCTCAGCACAAACACATATGCTACGGCAGATACGCGATATCATGCATGCCGTTAGACTGAGTAGATCCACGCCTAATCTACTCCTTTGTGCGTCGTAGACAAAGGGCCGTCGACGGGTTGGGGGTGAAAGAGATCACCGAGAAAGAAAACTCCCCTTCCCTCCCTACTCCGGACAGCTTCCACCAGTTCTAGAGGAAACACTATGGAAGCACGGCTGTCGAGATCTCGGTCAGCAATCATTATTTTTGGAATATCGTTCTCGCTCATTTTTCCACCCGTCGCCATCCTACTTCTCGCCTAATCGCTTCGAACAAAATCTATTAAACACGAATGGTATTTCTTCGTTTTAATATGAAATAATATTGTATATTAACCCTCATCCGTCCCTCATTTCACGAACTGAATCTGTCCCTCGGTGTCAAATTGACACAGTGATACAAAAAATTGATAAAATAACAAGTTAAATAGTTACTTTTCGATGTTTTTTTCCTTGAAATTGAGGAGTTAACATTTACATTTTAGGTTTTTGCAGTTATATGTTTCGCATTAAAAAAATAAAAGTCACCAAGTTTCGAACGAATTTACCTACAAATAACAGAACAATGTAACTTATTTCGGGAAAACTGTGTCAAATTGACACGAGGGACGGATGAGGGTTAATATTAGGTTGTTGCATATGAAATGTCCGATTTTAGAATGCAAATGTTGCAATGCGTTTTGATAGAAGAATACTATTACGTCACTTGGAAGTACAAAGCTTAGGACCCTATCTTCAATTTGAATTTACACATATAAATTTCCTTTTTAATATTAGGTTGTTGCATATGAAATGTCCGATTTTAGAATGCAAATGTTGCAATGCGTTTTGATAAAAGAATACTATTACGTCACTTGGAAGTACATACAAAGCTTAGGACCCTATCTTCAATTTGAATTTACACATATAAATTTCCTTTTTAATATTAGGTTGTTGCATATAAAATGTCCGATTGTAGAATGTGACTTTTATAAAACGTTTCGATCAAGAAATGCTATTACAGTCTATAGGATTATTATACGTATAAAACTTTGAGGTACAAAGCTGATCCTTAACACTAAAAGTACCACGACCGGTTCTAGATTTATTTATTTCACAATTAATAAAATTATATAGGAAATGTTTCATAAGAAATGTTTTAATAATCTTTAATTAGAGCACATGTTATAATAGGAACCACGCAAAGTCTAAATTTATTAATTCTTGTCGTTTTTATCGGCAACCACGTGCCTGTTACTTTCATATAATACCCTATATGTTCAATTTTAACGTGGATGTATAATTTTATTTTAAATCAAGTTTGTTTCAACGTCAACCAACGAACTAACGCGACTATTGTGTATTCCTTTTATATTTCTGGCAGAATAACTTATTAACGATTGCATTATGTGATTTTTGGTCAAAATGTGGTGATTAATTAACTTACTTGATGGTAAAAAAGAACTACAAAATCAAGATAACAATCTTGTAAATGAAAAATGTGGATGACCATAATATCTTATTTTTACTACAATACATTCAAGAAACTTGAAATTTGTAGATAGAATAGGTTGGGTACAAAATTGCATTTGTTTAATGCCACTGTTAAAAATCGGACCTTTCATATGCAACAACCTAATAATAATAATAATTCAGAATTTATTTATATATATATATATTCATAATCATACTTGTATACACTTTATAAAACAGAAATGGGGAGGAAATGTAATTTGTTTGAATGAGCAATGAGATTAAATTATATTTTTCGGTGAAATTGTTGACAGCCATTAATTGGCAACTTAAATAAGACTGTGGAAATACAATTTAAAAATAATGGTCAAGTCAATTCCATTATATTAATTGCATAATATTCATTTTTGGAAACTGCTCGGTTCTCATTTTGAAAACCATTGAATCTCTTCTTTTTTTCGATTTTAGAATAGAGTATTGACAGGACGAGGCATTAGTTTTAATGAAATTTGCCGTCCTCTTTGAGGCGCATCCGTGAAAGGTTCTGTCAATTTACGTGGAAGGCAAACGTACTTTTAATTTATTGGCCAGTGGGTAAGGCTTTGATTCAAGGGATGTCGTGTTTGCTGTCACAACACAAACGAAAACGGGGAAGTTCGATGCACTTCAAACATCGATATGTTATGCTACATAAGGGAACGCAAACTTTATTCTACTATGCGTACATGGGGTCGTGTTTGTTGGCTCTAGCTTTGACATCGGTGTGAATACTGATTTCTGTTGAAACGTATCACGATCACTTCGCCTCAATATTTTACAATATTTTGGTTATCCTTGCTGTCCATATTCTGCACTAATATACATGCATGGTTTGTAAATAAATAAAGTAGCAGTGTATACGTAACATCCCCCAAGAGAATAATATTTATTTAATATTATTGTTAATTCTAGAATATTTAGTGAATTTGTTGTGTCTGTTAATTTATTTTCACATTGTTGGAATTATTTATTCCAATAATCCCATTAATAGGGCATTTAATTATATACATTATAAAAGGCAATTAATATTCTACTTTTAATTAAGGCTCTACTCTTGAAAGTTATACAGAAATAATTTTGATAATTAGAGAGAGAATGATTTATACCAATTTAAGAATTTACAAATCTACAATACTACGAAAATCTACAATTAAACTAACTTTTTGTCATTCAGTTGCACTAAGAGATTCAGCATGCATTGAATGTTTATAATTTAAGAAGTGGAGTTAATCGTTTTAGCCTAAATTGCAACAAACAGAAGTCACATAAAATTTTTTCCTGTTTTAATCATTTCAAAAAGTTGAAAACAATATTACAGTATTTTTCTGCTCTTTTACTGTTTTGTATTTCAACCACTCGTTTTTGTTATGAATGTATAAAATTTGCAGCTTGATCATGAGAGTGAATAATGTCGGAGGAATCTTCTATTAATTAACATTCACGCTCTGCCATTTTATCTCCAGTTCGGAAAACCGTCTTCGAACAAGAAGCGAAAGCCAGATCTTGGCAATCATAAGCAGCCTGATCCTCTTAAACGTGAAGAATGGTATCATCCTTCTTCTCGAGGCGCGTCTTCAAACACGCTGAGTCGTCGACGATGAAAAAGCGCCCTTAGCATAGGTTAACTAGCTTGGTAAGGTCGCGATGGTGATTATCATGCCTACAGCTCGCAAGATATGTATCTTGATGCGCCTTTAGCAAGAAATCTGTCGCCAGATTGCCGGAACAGCGTTTCATGGGAGACATGATTGAAACGTCAATGAATCCCTAATTTTAACACCCTGCCTGTCGAAGACCCAACAAAATGCTTCACTTAACGACAGCTGAAAAGTAAAGATTTGAATTGTGGATACAATCTTCACAGTTACGGTAGAGATCTTCTCTTTCGTATCAGGAAAGAAAATAAAATTGTATCCAATCCAGACTTGGACAAATATTTTATTTAAATAAAAATTGTTGCCAAACTCTGATCCAATCTGTTGCAATTTAGACGAGACATTTTTATTTTGCACAAAGATCCACAGTCTACTGATAACTGTAGAATTATTGAGCACCAGCCACTGATTTATTTATCAATTTTTAAAACGTATTTTTGTACACGTTATTTCTAATGCAGCGACTGTCCATTTAATGTAAGTTGAAAAGGTCGTATGTAACATCCAGAGTCAAAATAGTATTATATTTATTACTACATAGTTATACTAAAATAGGATTTGTTTGCAGTTTATTTTAACGTGGTCGTGGTCACACCTGGTTATAGTTACACTGCGAATTTTTATGCAATTTTCAATTTTTGTAGACGAATTTCAAGAAGGTGGAATAAAATGTAGAATCTTATTTTCCGTGGTAGTATCCTTTTTAGATCTGCAACAAATTAAAATCATACTAAATTCTGCCACATTTTATATCCTAGCATTTTTTGAAAATTTTCAAAAGCTGTAATTGCATAAAGATCCGCAGCAAGGACCATAACTGTTATAACCGAAAAGAAAAAAAGTCATAGAATAACAAGTATTTCATCGACTAAAATAGTATTGGTTACAAATAAGGATTATAATTAACCGAAAATATTTTCTTCGAATTTTTTTCTTTATATTTTGTGTACATTATCTTAAATTTCAATAATAATCAACTTTTCATTAATGATTTCTATCGTTGAAAATTTTAAAATGATTGTTATTTTTAGTCCTTGGTCCGCAGTCTAGTTATAATATATTTGACATGTAACTTGTAAGGCTGCCTATAGCTAACATCAACATTAGGATCAGAGACAATAGCATGAAATTATAATAGTTCGTATAGATCGATGAATTTAAAAAAGAGAAGGGCGTTCTCGATGTTGTCTTCGTTTAGATTCGTAATGAGCTGCTTCCATGAAATTATGATGGGCATCCGGTCTAGCCGGTGGAAGTCGATAAACCCTGTTCACTCAACAACGTGCGGGGTGGATCAAAAAATCGGACTGCCGGGAAATGTGCTTTTGTTCGAGCGTTACGGGTCGGCTGGATTTTTCTGTCCCCGATTTTTCTCCCCGCGACCTGTTGTCTCCTTTTTTCCCCCTTTGTAATTCGGCGGCGATGGAACTTTTTTTCGCAGCAATAACGCAGAGTCATTCTGGGTCAGAGATCCGATCGATCCGCCTGGACTCCGAGAGCCTGGACGCGCTGACGTTGACAGCATTATCTTAATGGTTTTATGGAACCGTGGCGCCGAGGGTGTAACTCGATGTGGCCGCGATGGCCAAACTGCTTCAGCTGGCTTAACAACTATTTTCGGATAAATGTGGAAATGCGTTCGAGAAGTCTCTATTTTCTGGTCAAATTATCGATCTCTCGCTGCCACACCTGTCGCTACGTGTTACAATTCTTTGTTCTCTTTTGAAAGTTGTGTAAACCAAATTTTGCTAGGATTTATTTTACCTTTTATAATGAATATAATATCATCGTCGTTCAAAACCTTTTCGAAATAAAACACCTGTCACTATGTGTTACAATTCTTTGTTCTCTTTTGAAAGTTGTGTAAACCAAATTTTGCTAGGATTTATTTTACCTTTTATAATGAATATAATAGTTTCGTCGTTGAAAACCTTTTAGAAATAATATAAAATTTATTTTGTGCCTATTATATTCTCTAATGGCTAAATATTGTCTGTAACAAAATCGAATTATATCCTGGTTTGCAGGATATTAATTAATAGACTGCAGTTTATGCAAACTAAAAATTGTCTGTATAAATTGCAAGAGTCAGAAGCCAAATAGAAAGGCGTTTTCTTAATTATTTCAAGAAGTTTAAAATAATGTATTGATATACCTATATTCTTTTAATTGTTCCTCTATTATAAACTGCTCGTCCAGAAAATTCTCACGAGAATTTCTACAGCATTCTAGATCGCAAAGAAAGTATTCCACCCACTTAGTTACAAAATTCTGTTCACTCGCCGAGTTGAGATACTTTTACCAACAAGGTAGAAAATGTTAAACTTCTTATTCTGGGTCGTTAAAGTTTTAAAGAGACGCGTCCTGTAATTCTTTATCGATGGAATTAATCCTTCTTGAGCATTCCCGGAGCAGTGCTGGAGATTATTAATTTACGATTCATTTACCAGGCAATAGGATGTGCCTGTTTATGCTTCCTTTCGTCTTCTGTGAGTAGTAAGAAAGATCAGAATAAAAATAATTTATTTCAGTGAACCCACACACACGAGCGAGGACATCGAATAAAAATTTAATTCATAACTGGACTGCAGATTTTATGCATTTATGACAAAAATGGGTACTGCAATTTAAAGCTGTGAACATGTTTAAAACATTTAAGAGAATCAGTGTACATAGTAGTTTTAGCTTAATAGGATAATTAAAAGAAGAATACAATTTTTATTTGGCTCCTGAATTCTGCAATCAATGCAAACATTTTTTATTCTGCATAAAGATCCGCAATCTATTCATAACATTTACAGATAAAAAAAAGCATTTCTTACGATTATACAGCGAATATAAAATTTCAAAATTTTCCTAATATTGAGTTTTATTTTACCTTAAAATGCCGAAATTAGTTTCTTGCCAACCCAATAGCTCGATTTTTCGATCCACCCCGAGCGTCGCCTGGTGATTAGAGTTTATCGAGTTGAACCGACGAGACCGGATGCCTATGATAATTTCGATGATGCTGTGGAAGGCAGCTGATTACATCGAGGCGCGGGCTGTAAGCCGTGATTCGTGCCTCCGACGTGCAAGGACGAGGCGCGTGGGTGTCGAGCACGTGCGAGGGTGCGTAGCACCGCGCACCGAATGAATATGTATGCCGTGAAAGTCCGCATTCCTGACCGGTGGGCGGATTGTCGCCGATTCCCGCAAGGTCGCGCGGTATTCTCCGGATGAATCGCGATAATTGAATGGATAAGTCGTCGGGGAATGTAATTCCAGTGAATTCGCGCGCCTTCGATCGGTGCAACCATTTAATTGATGGGATTTTCGGAGATATCAAGGGTACGGGATGTCCCTATTAACATTAAACCTGCTACGGTCACGCGACCTATTACATTTTACAATTATTGGAATTATACAAATTTATTTGTGCAAAATCATAGAATAAATTTTCTTGAGAACTCAACTCAATAAAATTAGTGTTTCATCTGAGCTACATTTAACAATATTGTACTCGCTAAATAAACCACTCGGTTTAAAGCAATAATAATGTTTACGGACGTGATTATTTTTAATTAATCAGCCATTTTTTAAATAGGATATAGCCGAAGAAGTAAAATTGAACAATTCCTTGTGGATGCATTTCTTTAAACGACGTCTACATAATGCTTTTAATTTTTCAGATAAAGTCAAGTTATTTGGTTTAGTGTTAAAAAGCTCTTTTATGGAGTATCTGCATATTAATGGGAGTCGCTGCATATTTCAAATGGCAGTAGATAGTATTTTTAATTCAACAATTCTAATAATACATTTATTCGAAAGTTTCGACTGAAAGGCATATAATTATTTTATAAAAATCCTATCTAAAAATGTAGTTATTACTTCAATCTGAAAATTATTTCGAAACATTGGACATTTTTATTAAAAAATTACTCCAAATTTTTATTGTAACGAATTTATCCACTGCTTTTATTTTAAAATTGTTATAATCATTCATTATTTTTATTATACAATTATTTTATAAAAATCTTGTCTAAAAATGTAGTTATTACTTCAATCTGGAAATTATTTCGAAACATTTTTATCAAAAGGTTACTCCAAATTTTTTATTGAAACGAACTTATCCACTGCTGTTATTTTAAAATTGTTCATAATCATTCATTATTTTTATTATACAATTATTTTATAAAAATCCTATCTAAAAATGTAGTTATTACTTCAATCTGAAAATTATTTCGAAACATTGGACATTTTCATTAAAAAGTTTCTCCAAATTTTTATTGAAACGAATTTATCCACTGCTTTTATTTTAAAATAGTTCATAATCATTCATAAGTTTTATTATAAAAGTTTCAAAATTTTGTTCAATTAGTGCCGCACTCATGTTTTCAAACGAGTAATACTTGTGCACTTAGTATAGTCTACAGACACACTGATAGCAAGCAGCACGTGTGGTAGCGTCTTGAGCAGTATTGTAAAACTAGTAGTGGGAAGGCTGTTGTGGCCGTGGTCGTTAAGGCACGGCAAGGCAGTGATAAACCCCGGGATCACGGTTTCGATCCCCACCGGCTAGATCATTCCTCTATTCCCCTAGAATCATCTCTATTCACGTTTTTTCTACGTTAATCCAGCTAAAACTCTCTCCCATGAATTTACAGTGAGCGAGTCAAGTGTTCGTACAATACTACGAACGCGTGGAAATAAAAAGAGCTCTCTGTGTTTTCTGCATGAGGCGCATTCGATTCGAACAGTGCATTTTTATGGAAGAAAAATGTTCTACTATCGAACACGCCAGATTAAAGTTGGCAGGCTAATTAACCTGTTTCGATCACTGTAGTCGATACAGGTCAGTCTCCTGACCCACATTTTTCTTTTTGTTCGCGTTTCAATTACGTATTTATTTAGCGATTGCATCTTTGCATTTTCCATCGTGTGAACTACTGCTGGAAATTATTTGATGTCTTTATTTATACATACATAAAATTATTCATGAATGAAATGTATCTCTTTATTTATGGATAATATTTACTCACGAATAAAATGTATATCTTTATTTATGAATAATACTCATGAATAAAATGCATCTCTTTATTTATTTATGGGTAGACAATTATGGATGAATAGAGAGACTAAAATTATGAGCTTTTGAGAACGGAGAGAGAATAATGAAGTTTGATCTTTTTATTTAGAAAATTAAAGAATTGAAAATGGAGATTTTTATGGGTTTGAAATTAAATGGTAGTAATGGTAAAATGTAACGTGAATGGTAAAAACCTTAGGAGTGGCAAAAACATTTTTTAGAAAGAAGCAACTGATGTTGCAGGGGATCGAGGCCATTAGAAACTTCTTGACGACCATCCCGCAAAAACAAAAGTGTCATCGTTCTGTTCTGTCGAAAGAAACTCGCCTGGCTGTTAGAGCCAGCTGCGTGAACATCAGTAATCGCGAGAGACTAGTTATTTTGCTGAATCAGTAACAGCGTGAAAGTCATGTTCAAGATGACTTTTATCGTTAGTGTAATATCATGCGTAAAAGAAATCGGAACAATGCGATACAATAAGAGAAGAATCATTTCTACGAATACCACTAAAAATAGTGTATTAATACGTGTAAAGAAATTTTGTCAATTAAGGAGATAACAGCTAACGTTTCACAGGAAGAAATACCCGTCCAAATTTATTCGCAATTCGAGCGTGAGACACGTTGTGTGCAATTAAGCACTGATGCCTAATGAACGCTGAATTTGTTATACTACATATATATACACCAAAGAAGACCTTTATAAAATGTAATTATTAAAACCGGCTTTCTCTTTTATAGTAAATTAAATGAACAATTTATTCAAAGTGAAATTTCATATTATAATAATAACTTTCATTGCTCCTTTTCGCATACAACTGAACGTGCAGATGGACATGCTTGCAAACTAATTAATGGAAAAGGAAATGAAGCACACCGTCATTTATTTTATTCGAGGTTTGATTGCGCACGAAATAAAATAAACATGGAATTGAACATTGCAATTTGTAATGCACTGCGTTCTGCAGATGCACGTATAAAATTTGCAATTTATTCGTACGTTATTGCAATAACTTATTCATCTGTTCGGTTGTTTCGATTTTTATCAATCTTTACTAAAATCGACATAAAAATCAACAGATCGTGGCAATATGCCAGATCCATTCAAAATAAATATCGTCCTTTAATTCGCCACAATTCGTTTTACCAGCAATTCTTCGCAATTGATAAATAATTTCATCGAACGACTTTTTCGTACAATATTATTTAACAATTCTATAAAGACCCATATATCTGGACAGAGATTATATTTTTAAGTTCTAAAGACTTTCAGCTTGCTCATTCCAATTTTTATATTACACTGTAGTTGATAAAAGTAAGTAGGTGAAACACAAGATACTGAAGGTATTAAAATTACTAAGAAGAGAAATAAGTAAATTGTAATCGACGCAAAGAAGAAACTTGCAGGAAAATTATTAATGAAAGAAAAACGTTTCTATAATAATAGAACTAATCAAATTTTAATTTATTATTAGATAGCAAAATGAAAATTTTCATCTCAGAGTCTAGTCACTATTTATTACTAAACTGTGAATCTTTATGCAAAATAAAAATTCAAGACTCGTGAACTATATAAAAATTTCTACAATTTTAATAAATTGAGGATAAAGATGTTCTTAAATCCTTTAATCCTCCAACCTGAAACAACTCATTTCTGTAATAAATGCATAAGATGCACGAGGCATGATTTATGCGACCATCATTTGTTATCTGTCTCCGAACGGAGGACACTCATTGGAGCATCATTCCCCGAAAACGATTATAATCTGCAGCGCAAAGTTCTATAATATGTACATTCCGCTCAAGGCGGAATTCTATGCGAATCGATATTCCTGTTCGGTTCGTGTTATGGAAAAAAAAGTTCGAAAAATAACACTGGAAAGCAAACTATCGCTTAATGCAACTCAGCAAAAAATCGACCGCTGATTGTTCCAGATGCGGATGCATATCCTGGTTGCATCACGGGATAATGAATAATTGGAACGCCGTGCATACCACCGGAGCCCGATAATTGTTATACGTTCGCTGAATAATTAGCGTTTCATCGGGACCGCGAGCCAATAATATTCCGATAAAAAAAAAAGGAAATCGGTTCGTCGTCGACGGCGGAAATTAACTTCGATTTAATTGCATCGTATTATTAATCGTGGCGCGCGATTTAAAATGCAGATTTCGTGGGAATTCGGCGCGGCGCGCAGCGCGCGATGAAAGTCGGGGAAAAAATTGCAAAGGTGAAACGCATGATCTAGAAATGATGGGACACATTTACTTGTATTAGTATAGTGCGCGTAATCCTGGCCAATTTGATTCTGCGTTTTCTGGGCCATTAATTATATTCAAATCGACGTTCGCAGTAACTTTCATTCCTGCGGTACACTGTACTTTCATTAAATGAATAAAATTATTATGCATTTATGACAAAAATGAGTGGAAGAGATTTAAAACCATAGAGAAAATTTTATACAAATCATATTTATCATATTATCATATTCACTATTTTCGTTGAATGTTTTTATTCAGGAATGCTCACTTACCGGGGCAGTAATCTGCAGTTCCAAAAATTGGAACAATAGTCGAAACTATTTAGGGTTCCCAGTATGCTAGAATTTTTCATCCGTTGTAGTATTAAAAATAGTTTTAAAAAATATAGAAAAAGGAGACAATACAGTGGTTGGTTCCGCAATTGATAAAATGTTGGTAGAGAAATTGCTCGACCATTTTTCAAACAAAAGTGGTAGCAGAACGTTGTACACTGTGCAAAATACTCATTGTCCACTTTGTTTTTGTGATTATTACTCTGCGTACAATAAACACACTAATGGACAACAGATTAAAATTGGTACCAAAAAGGTTTCGTAACATTGCTTTCACCTCTTGTTTTATTAAAGAACGTTAATGGACAACTTCTTCAGCTTTCTATAATTTTAATGCATTATTCTAGCCTCAAATATTAACACTGTAATTACCAGGAACCTAGTAATAGGATTTTTAATGACTGAAGCTATGTGTAAAAGAAGTTTCACAATTTTCTCTTAAACAATAATCTTGTTACTACTTCTTGTAGAACTATTTCTTAAGAAATCTTCAATTATTTATTAATACTTTCTATGTATTTTGAACACTACTTTATACAATTATTATTAGCAACTACCAGTCTGAATCTAATAAACTAAAATTCTTATAATTTGTTAAAGATTTAAAACCTATTCAGTCTTTCTTTAAATTCAATTTTTAATATTTCCGTTTATTCCAGTAAATCGTAAGTAGGGGTTATGTGTTCAAATCCCCATTACGATTAATAATTCTTTTCACTTTCATGGGCATTCCTTATTTAGCCTTTATTTGGCAAGTAAAGTGACGCTGTGACCTCTCCATGTCACCCTTCAATTTTATCTGCACCGTGATAGCTTCGTGATAGAAATAGCACCGAGTTTTATGGGATTTCATGCCGCATTGATTCCCCAAAATTTCTCTAAACCGTAAATGGACAGAAATCCGCAATACAGCCATTGAATTCATCAAATTGCTCGCGCTCTTTCGCGCTATATTGCGTCGCGTCGCGGCCATTGGAAAAAAGGCGGTCGTCGGAAAAATATTACGATGGCTTTCCGTCGCCACGGAACGGATGCGTCGTTAATTACTTTTTCTCCGTGGTAAACGGAGCAACTTGCATCCCCCCACCCCTCGATCGAACGATATTGCCAAATCGATGTGTATCCGAGCGGATTCCGATCGGCTTTGAATAACGGCGGCGTCGGAGCAACGGTGAAAACTGAGAATTAATAACAGTAATTCGTCGGAATCGCTCGAATTTCCAGCATTTGGCCACCGTTTCCAGTGACGTGTAGCCCTACGATACCACCGCGATGCACTTTCCTTCTGCTTTATTTTTATGCGAACCGCGTACCCGTTCTTTACCGTCTATTTATCCGGCCGCTTCGCCCGACAATTTATTTCAACGTGGAATATTGATGGAACAATGTCAACAATTCTGGAAAAACTTGATTCAATGCTTCAACAAATGTGCATATGAAATGTTACTTACTTTTACTTGTAAGAAAACTGGAGCAACTTGTGTACAGAGTAACGAGACTCCTTTTACCAACGATTATGCGCTAATCCATCTTGTCTGGTTTCAGTAGACACTTACAGTTTACATTTGAAATGATTACGCCCATTTCCTTGGTTCTTTCATCCCGCCCCTCTCGATTATCTCTCGTCTGAACCGTTTACCTCTGTTTTTCACCGGCATTGTCATGGAATATGCATTAATTACGCTCGTTTGGAAAATTCCATTTGAAATCATTCCCATGAGCGAGCCCCTTAACGAACGAATTAAAGTTCACGTAATCGCGATGGAATATCTTTGTCGTTCGCTCGTGGAGAATCGCGTTAAGAGACGATTCTTTTTCCGTAGCCCTGGCACGTTAATGACGAGATAGAAAGGAAATATTAATAACGGTGGTTTGCTCCCTGTGACTAGTCGAACATCTCGCGTTAGGCGAACGACTAGTCACGATGCCATATGGTAGATGTGATGCACAAGTTTCTCCCTTCTCTCACATTTACACAAGAATGTATCATTAGGAGTCGCCAGATATTAACACATTACCGACCGGTGATTATTGCATAATTTTGAAAAATCTGTGGTACATGGCTAAACACTTTTTAATGGAACCTTCAATAGCAACAGCAATTTTCATTGTGTACTGACGAGATTAATAGAAAAACATCGAAAAATAACTGTTTACCTAGTTATTTCATCGATCTTTTAACACTGTGTCAATTTGACACCGAGGGACAAATTCAGTTCGTGAAATCAGGAACAGATGAGGGTTAAGATTGAAATGTAAAAGAAAATTTCTATGCTTTCTTTTTAGAAATAAAATTCTACTTTGGTTTTCTTAATGTACAGCTATTCAAAAATATATAGGCGTACAATAGATATAAAGTTTTTCCTCTTTTAAGAAATTAAAAATCACAGAAAAAGTTTTAATCACTGAAATCGTAAAATAAATCGTAGGGCAAGGGGCTAACCCGATAATGTGGTACCATGTTCACTTTCCTCTCTAAAATTCCATAAAAATTTACTAAAATAGTTTTAAATCTTTACCTACCTAGGAGGCCTATTAATAGAGTTTTCGATAATTGTGCTGTGTAAAAAAGAAGCTTGGAAATCCCCTTTTATATTATGATCTCAAATAAAATAAAATTTCATTGAGGTCATCGAAGACCCTGAGATACCCATCGCAGTAATGTGTTTGATACACTGAAAATGACATAGTATTTTAAAATTCGTTCAATGTTTTCACATTAGAACTACCGAGCACTAAACACAATTTGCATACATTGCCTTATATCAATGACCTAATTGCATTTATTTAGATTTCGTTTCAGTTTTGTATAAATATGTGCTTTAGTAGAGAAGATCACTAAAAAAATATCTCCGAAAAACATATTTATAGTTTTAATATTTCTAAAAGAACAAGTCAGGAGAAAGTCATTTTGACTACTAGTCTTCGTACTTAATTTGTGATCAATGCAAAAAGGAAGGAACCAATCTAGCGCTATCATTTCCTAATAAAAACGTGCCACAAATAAACACTAATTTACATCTGAGTACATTGACTTAGATATTGACCATACGGGCTGTGTTCGAAAATAAATTGAATACTTCGGTCGTTGTACCCTAATCCTAATGTCGGACGCGTCATGTGCACGATGAAATAATTTTTGCCGGAAACAGTAGACAGTCTGGCAACTTTTGCGCAAATACGAACCGCAGCGAGCAGAAATACTTTCTTCCGTGGGCGTGTGTATAGTTCTCGAGCACACGATCGCAGGGAGTACGGGAATAGACGCGTCTCGTCGAAATCCGTCAGGTAGAAAATTATTAATAAACATATCCGGAGGAAGGATTCATCGCGGTGCTCCGCTAACTCGGTCCCAGACGTCATCAGAATTTCCCATCCGCAGCAATCTCCGAACACTAGAAATTCAGATAAAAGTGCTTTCATCTCGCGTGGGTAATATATTCTCGAAAGGAGAGATCCGCGAACCAGCAGCCATTTCGATTCGCCGGGAAAAAGAAGAGATCCTTGAGGAGTCTAGAGGGCCGAAGATCCGAGAGAGAGGAATGTTGCCGGCAGGAAGGTCAGAGGTGAAGGTGAATCGCTTTCAATAATCCGAGGGAATTCTTGTCGGATTAAGACCCCAAGAAAACTTTCGATCCCTCCACTGCGCAGTGCCGGGAAGTGCCCACTTTTGCTTGCAAATGCTTCGCCGTGACTCGCTGATTTATTATCGATTCGCCACGGTTCGAGACTATGATTGTACAGTCGCCTTATTATCGTCCTCTACTTCCCAGGTTCACTGTCATCAGTACTTTTTTTCGCGCGACTTGTCTGCTGCACCTCTGTCTCAGTCACATCCGTTTCTAACTTTTTTGTTAACTCTTATGCATACAATTTGTATTTCTTGAATGTGAACTTGATTTATAATTATTCCAGAAAGTAGAAATATCGTGGTTCTCGCAATTACTTCGATGTAACCTCATTTGAAATCCAAATCTAGAAACGTCGAACTGAAGATTCATCAATTATTTATAAGCAAATACAAAAGATAAAGATTCCCATACAAATTTCTCTTTCTAATCACATTCTTTATTACAGAAATAAATAAACGAGTTTATCGTGCGATGCAGATTTATACTTATTATAGTACAGCACAAATAACCTCTTAATTAAATGTTAACTTCGACAAATATTTTCTCATAATTTTATTACGCGATTGATACACATGAAATAATTTTTAAAATAACGTCTAACGTCCCCGTTCAATATTTTGACGACTATTATTTATGCAATAGAAAGAATCATGATTTAATTACTAACAATAAAAACCAAGTACGTGCTCAGCTCAACAAATCGTATGTATAAAATATAGTTTAAAAAATATTGAAAGAGTGAATGCACTATAAATATCGAAGCTCGTAATAAAGCAATCACGAGTCGAGTAGACAGCGTAATAATTAAAAACGTGTGAAATGAAACAATACAGCTTTACCGCGAGAAAAGCAAACGAAAACCGGGTTATTTTTAACCTAATCGCATCACAGAGAAGCTTCGCGGCACGGAGAACCGGTTTAGAGCAGCGCCGATTCAGACAGCGGCGAATAAAGTTTTCTGCGAACGCAAACATTATCGGAACACTCTTTCATTCGAATATAAACTGAATCACGGGCGGCGATCAAAAACCCGTTTCGCAGTAATCTATCGCGAATAAATAAGATTTCACGCCATCCATGTTGATTTTTATCGCGGCAAAAAAATGTTCGATCCATGATGGCACCGTCCCCGATGAATCCGCTGGAAACCTGATCCGCCACTATACCGTTTGAAATTAACTATCACCCCACGTATAGTGCCGGTGCGTGGACCCCGACGGTTTTCGTGTACAATATCACGGTGCGTGAGCCTGCAGAAATTCGTTGCGAATTCATGCGTCGCGGACATTTCGCTTTCATTATATCGTAGGCGTGTTCGATTGTAATTGACGGACCGCGGGCATAAAGGGACACTGTTCGACGCGAGCTCCATTTACGGTTAATGAAACAAGAATTATCAGAACTGAATTTCAAAGGACAGATAACGCAGCGTGTACTGATAGCGCAAAAGCCACCGTGAAATCTCCGAAATAAATGCACTGTATTAATCAAGAAGTACTGTCGTAGTGTTCCATTTTAAGATATTAGGCAGAGCTGGGTAAACTTTACTTTACCGGACTCAAAATCTGTGCCCTTCTCCTATAAATGATGATGTATTTGTCATGTAATTCAGTAGATTTGTATCCGGGCGACTGCGGATCGAAGTTTCGATCCTGTAGGATCAATGGTTCAGGAGTTATGCTTGCTTAAAGTTGAGCAATCTGCAGTGTTTCTCGCAGGTAAGGGCGCCGCCATATTGGTTCGTAGTGACGATCGCGAGCCGCTTACCGAGCAGAGCCGCTAGATGGCAGCACTGACACACAGTAATATCGCTAACATAGAGAAAATATCTCGGAAAATGTTGGAGAAGAAATATCGTGGAAAATATTTACAAAAACCTAACCCAGACCAGTTAAAACGCAACATCGTGGCCATGTCTTCCAAAACTCAAACAACAATCGCAATACTCGCTTTATATTATCAGCATTAACGCGTGCCCGCGCTGCCATCTAGCGGTTTTGCTCGGTAAGCGGCGCGCGATCGTCAATACAAACCAATATGACCTCACCTGTCAAAAGCACTGAAAAATGCTCAACTTTAAGCAAGCATAACTTCTGAACTACTGATCCCACAGGATCGAAACTTCGACCTGCAACCGCCCCGGGTACAAATCTACTGGATTACATCCAAATACATCATAATTTATAGGAGCAAGGCACAAATTTTGAGTCTGGTAAAGTAAAGAGCAGCCCCTATCTCTTTTAAAGTGTGCGTACAACTTTGGAAATAAAATATCTTATTCGATGTAATAAGTTTTTAAAATAGTATTTCATTTGAAGAATATTAAAAACATTTGGATTCCATCTCCACACATTTTATTATTTTTATTTTCAATATTTTACTGAAAATAATGGTTCATATTCAATACATTTATTTGCATTGAATAATCGAAAACAAGATCCAATTTTCAATTTTCATTTAGATGTTTATTATATTGCATTATATTATATTTTAGTGTATTTTAGTGTGGTACAAAGCTGTTCTTTGAAGTCGTGCCTTCAGGTTTCATTTAAATGTCATTTATATTATATTGTCAAATTCATTATACTATTCAGGTGTGATACACATTTCTACAGTTCAATAACAACAATATCCGCTAGAATTCACCCGAATTGTAAAGTGGTTAGCCATTATTATGACACAAAAGCAATTTGAGGAATGACGCTTCACACTACATTTCGCGATAATTCACTATGAATGGACATAACATACTGTAACGTACACATGTAATTACAAGCATGGATAGCTACAATTAATTATTGCGTTGCATGCTCACTGTAAACGCGGCGTTGTTCAAATACAGATGTTTGAACATCAAGCATAATGTAACCCCATAATAACAATCATTAATTTCGAATTAATCACTTACATATTGCAATGGTAATAAAATGTAGATCAGTCAAGTGAATTCAGACAGGAAATATACATAATTAAATATCCAACTTTAAATAATTTAAACAATTTGGCCAAACATCACAATGTATTATTTTTCCAGTTATATATCTCAACAATCACATTGGTTGTCGTTCAAGTTATATTTAAAGGAAAATTAGTCCACTGTTTTAAATTGTACGTGTCGCGTTTTGTCATAAATGCATAAAATCCGCAGTCTATTAATAACAAACTAACAGAGTCGCTAGATGAAGAGAGAGAGAGAGCACGAATTGAGGTGAAAAAATTGTCCCCTCTCGGACGAATCGCGTCACGTGATCGTCCGAGTAGAGTGGGGACACAAATCTTAATCTGGCAAATCTGCTTTGACGTTTCGTGAGCAGCAACCTAATATTTTATTTCGCAATTATCGAAATGATAAACATGTTGAATGAATTTCTGTATGCACGCACATATTGTAAGAAAAATCTGGCAGAGTCACACCATATGTTTGTACAGTGAAAAGTCGCACTCGAATGAATTACCAACTTTTCACGGAGCAGTGAAATATTATCATTACACGGCGAGGAAATGCACAGTTACAGTGTTTTCTTTGCTAATTAAAGTGCAGTGATATTTACATTTACATTTACATTTACATTTACATTGCGCGAGCGTACCATAACAGAGCCGCCATTATTTTTCATTTACTGTTACGCGGTGCTAATTTCCCGCATTGTTGTTAAACGTCGTTTCGTAACAGGCAGCAACGCAATACTTAATAATCAGATTATTAGGACAAGCGATTATTGGGGCTGTTTCGCGCGATAATGACACCGGTCGCGTTTTAAACGGGGAATAACGAGGACCATTATTTCTTTGCATTAGTTATGATACAACCGATCGCCGGGATCGAATCGCGTTACAGCCTCGTTAGCCGACGATTTAGCAAAATTCAGCGGATTTACCGGCGGGTTTACTAGGGATGGCGATCGCAATCCCGCTTTCTCGAACCCGATGAAACTCTGTTTCACACACGCGGATATTTGTATTTTCGATCCGGCGAATTTCCATGCGATTTCACGCGTTAAATATGAATTTGATTCGTGCAATTGGAATCATTACGGTTCGTTACAAGAATCATAAACGATCGCGCCTGATCCCCAGTAATTTTTCCCATCGAATATTCCGCATTCGTGAGCTTGAATATTTCGCGAGCACGGTATTATTCCAACGCATTACCTTCCCTTATGATCTCGCTCGTAATTATGGTCGTTAGAGTAACGATATCTCTGATTTTGTTGGGTATACCAGGGATCCAAGCAAATAGTTCTACAGTAAAACCTTGATCTACAAAAAACGAATATCCCCGCCAGTGTAAACTGTAAACATGTCGCGTAAACCCATACGGGGTCGGATATGTCGGTGCGAACCACTACTAATCCAATTACCAAACTTCTTTATTTTTCATTATTTTTTCATGAGACTTTCACTAATGTATTTGTAGCATTTTTTTATTAAAGTGATGAATCATATCCCACGACTTTCGTTCACTTGTAATTACAACTACGAAAATAATTTCTAACTTGCCTACGTGAAAAATCACCGAATTAACAGGGTGTAATGAAGATATATTTTCCCATTAACTGTGACCTCTTGAAGTTTTTAATGGTTCATAACTTTTTAATACGTTCCTGTTCATTTCTCATTCCCATACATTTTTCACTGTTAAAGTAAGGTCTGGGCTGGGTTTGTCGATAGAAATTATTCAATCTTTCTATTCAACCTATTAAAGCAATAGTAAAAATTGATTTTTACAACTTTTTTAGCTGGGCCAATAACGAAAATTTAAAAGATGCGTTTGGTCAACTCGTATAAATTATATACGCTCCGAAAATTTTATTGAAATTGGTTAATTGGTTTACGAGTTATAAACGATCAAAAGTGGTAAAAAGGCCGAAAATCTTGAAAAATTGTAATTTTTACCACTTTTGATCGTTTATAACTCGTAAACCAATTAACCAATTTCAATGAAATTTTCAGAATGTATATAATTTACATACAGGAGGTAACCAAACACATCTTTTAAATTTTCGTTATCGGCCCAGCTAAAAAAGTTGTAAAAAACAATTTTTACTATTCTTTTTCACAATTCCGACCAAATGCATTTTTTCAACATATTCTTTAGACGTCATTTGCTAAACTAATTCTTCTAGTCTTACAGAGAAATTGAAGTTGTTTGGTCCATTCATAAAAAAGTTATTCTGATTTAAAGTATGCGTGATCAGTTTTACTCCTAACTGTATGTTTCAAGCAATAGAAAATATGTAAGCAAAAATTTGCAAAATGATGCTGTAAAATTGAGCATTTCATATATGTATAACCTAGCATTTTCACCGAACCTAATAAATCTCGAATGAACAAAACAAGCTTCAAAATACAGAGAGAGTGTATCCAACTGATACAAAATCAATCGAACCTCGCCGGCTATATTTACTTTTAATTTCCTCGGATCGACCTCCACTTTTCCCGAGGTTGCTCGAAGAGTCGGATTCCGAGGTCAGAGGCGTACAGCTCTCCAAGAAGGTCGCGATCTAGATCTTGACTTGTGCGAAACCAGTTTGCGAGGTCGTCGAGCTGCTTGTTGCAACACCATCTTCCAGGCTACTGACCCCCCCCCGTGTGTTTGCGTTCGGTTCGCCGAGCGCGTAGCGCAATTTCACGGATTAACTGCGTCCGTATTAATCTGTCCCCAATCGAACTTTTTCTCCCGTGTTCCCCGGCTTTTTTCGCGAATTCGATACGTTGATCAAGGATAGCAATTATTGCAATTGAACGGCAAGTTAAGCGGCGAACGTTCGAACGGCCATGAATGGTAGAAGCAAGGAAATTAGCTTCATTGTCGACGAAATCTCCTCACAGAGACACTTTCCATGATTAATTAATAAATCGCTATAAACGCAGCAATTTAGGTAATGTTTAATTCTGTCGAAATTATTATGTCTGTTAATGGGCTCGTTTGTTGGGTAATGTTTTAAGTGATTAAATTGAGAAATTATTTTGAGAGATGTGTTCCTTTTTATTGATGTTACGTGAAGAAGCAGTGTTTTTATTGTTTTATTCAAGTTATACATATAGTTATATAATATAACTGTGTATCTGTAATTGTAAAGTTATCTTAGTTATTTAATTGAAAGGTTCCAGGAAAACGTAAATGAACTACTATGATTCATTAAAAGTTTCACGTATTCATATTAAAAGATCTTTTACAGGAAAAGTAAAAATGAACTTTCATGTTATTTCATTAAAAGTTTCGTATAATTCAAATTAAAAAAATTGCTCGCGGAAAAAGAAAACGAACATTATTTCATTAAAACTTTCGCTTATCCGTATTCAAAGATTTTATCCAAAAAGAAGTAAATAAACTTCCATACTATCTCATTAAAAATTCCGTTTATTTACACTCGTGTTTCTAATTAAGAGTAATACAATTAGCAAACTACAGCAATATCAGATCAATGCCTTCGTTTAAAAATTGATTCTATGGAAAGTTGAATCTATCATTCAGCACAGAACTGATCAATTTTTCTCGATGTAGAATTTGCGTGAGAGGAACATGTTGTAGCAGATAATATGCACTTGTGCAGTGAGAAAATTATGCACGAGATAAATGTATCTCGTAAATGAATGATGGAGTATTTAAAGGTATTATTAAGCATTACATATTAATGAACATTTCGGGTTGACGTATTTTAATTTTTAATTCATTTTTCTGGTTGGTCGTTATATTCAATGACACGCTTCTTTAACATGAATGGATTAAATTATACTTCTTGACCGAAGGTCTTGTATAAAATAATTATAGAATAGAATAATGGATCCTTAAATCCAATAAAATTCAAATTTTTAGAGAATCCCGATATTCTCCTTTATCTACCAAATCGTTCATATTTATTACAGAATTATTTTTATTGCTAAATTCCACTGGATTAAATCTAGTAAAATCCAATAAAATCCAAATTTTGTAATATTCTTCTTTTTCTAGCAAATCGTTTATATTTATTACAGAGTTATTATATTTATTGTAAAATTCCACTGGATTAAATCTAGTAAAATCCAATAAAATCCAAATTTTGTAATATTCTTCTTTTTATAGCAAATCGTTTATATTTATTACAGAGTTATTATATTTATTGTAAAATTCCACTGGATTAAATCTAGTAAAATTCAATAAAATACAAATTTTGTAATATTCTTCTTTTTCTAGCAAATCGTTTATATTTATTACAGAGTTATTATATTTATTGTAAAATTCCACTGGATTAAATCTAGTAAAATCCAATAAAATCCAAATTTTTACAAACTCGATATTCTCCTTTCCAGCAAATCTTTGAGAACGTAAATTCTTGTTTGAAGTAATCGCTACTTGAAAACGAGAACTCGCGTCCACTCTACTTGCACATAACCAAACAATCGCATTCTTATGCAGTCGACGGGGTCATTTACCTAACGTTTCTATTTCAAGGACAGCTGCGATTGCATACTGTCCATTTTCTGAGTTTCCACGGACTCACGTGGTAACGGTCTAATAACGTGTAACCGGAAGACTGTCAATACCGGCGAGACAGTCATTCAAGTCGATAGAAGTCGGACAGCAGCGACACCGTGCATTACTCAATCTAACGGTGCCCGACGGTCATTCATGTGCCTCGTAATTGAGCTAGATTCATGCAATCGGTTCAGACAGATAGTTTCGATCCGAAAGGTTACCAGAAATTCATTTCTGATGCGATGAAAATGCACGCGACGCCGGTACATCTTGTGTAAAGCGTTCGACGCTAATTACTATTACGCTGCCTGGCCGAATCGTTTAGGGTTCTTGGAACCCGAAGAGGTCATTGCTGAGCTGAATGATTTGCTTCTTCCGATTGTAGCGGTTATAGGTTAGAATAGATTTTTAATTTTATCTGTGAACATTAATATACTATCTATAATTGAAAGCATATCTAAATTTAATCTAATGGTGTTCTTATTAACTCGAACTTCTTTTATTTATCCATGTACATTTCCATACATTTTGATTCTATTTCTCCTGAATACAAAATATCCTCATTAAGCATAAATTATTTTATTCATGCTACAGGAAGAACCACTGGAACTTTTTGCAAGTAGGATTAATTCTCGACCCGTAACGTCCAACATTATTAAATGGTGAGTTTTTTCGTTACATTACTTTAATCATGGACGCAGTAGCTGCTCATTCCATATCGTCCTTCGGATCCTTTGAAACCATTTTTCCATCCAATTATAATGTAATTTTTTCACGATTCTGCAGCAACCATATTAAACATATTAAAGTAAAATGAAACGAAGACTCGTGAAGCTGTGCATCGTCACATCAGGTTTGCCCTTATCATCAAAGGCATACTGCGATAAATTCGGTCTTCCAAATTCTTGAAAATTCTTGTCGGATTTTTTCGGGTCTCTAATTTGGCAATCAACGTGTCAAATTCTTTTATTTTTTACATTTTAGCTATTTTATTCATACAAGTCATCGCCATTACTAATACAGTAATCGCTCCTTCGTTGTCCTGAATCGTGGGCACGATCGTTGTCCAGTGCCTACCCACTCCACTGCCTGTCAACGAGAGGATTAGGTCTGCGTGGATCTGGTTGCCAGATGTGTCCCAGGACTGTCTAGACCCGCGCAGAACGGAGAACAATAGGAAAGGAATATGGCAAGGAAATAAGGAGTTTTTTAAAGCCAGACAGTTGACTGCTTTTGACTGCGAATACTTTTCTTTGTCATTTAACTAGTCGTTTCACTAAAGACGCAGTCATAAATCAAAAATAGTGTCCGGGCATGGTCGTTGTCCGCTCAAATCCCCGGCCTTTGGACAACGAAGGAGCTTTTACTGTAGTTCTCACGTTACATTTTAGCATTAATAAATTGATATTCAGTTGGACTAATTTTATATAATAATTTTTAAGTAGTTCCATAGACTCGCCATCCTTATGGACACATAGCATAAGTGTAACTATTTCGAGACTTGCATAGTCAATGAAAAAAAACGGAACTCGACCCAATTGTTTATTGTTTCTTGACTTAGGCCACTGCCAAAATAAACAACTCACGCGTTACCACTAATTTCCCGCGCATCTGCTGGAACTGCCAATAACAGCCTCGTCATGGTAAACCTGATCAGATCTTTCCTGCATCCTGCTATAAACGTACGATGCAAAGTTAGGGGCGATGTTGCACGATAGCTTTCAGGGAGTTGATGCGGGTCATTCCGTACGTATAACAGTACGAACCTCTAGCATGAACCCGCGAGGCGAAGTCTGTCAGTCAATTCTCTAAACTCGAAGCAGTTCGCGGGGATAGTTGAAACCCGGTGTTAATCGAACATGCTTTGCGATGCGAGAGAGAGAGAGGGAGAGAGAGAGAGAGAGAGGGAGACAAAGAGGAGGTCGCTAGTGCCTCGGAATGAAGCATAGAGTCGTGCGGGCGCGATTGAAATCAGTCATAAGGTCGTGCCGGTAGAGTGCAGTTCGCACGATCGTCCGCAATTCGAGCACCGTTAAGTCCTGCAAGTCTATTTCACGTGGCCCCGCAATGTCTCTTCGGGATACCTGCACATACCGCATGATCGCTCTGGCCCGACGTAACACGTCCCCGTGTTTGTGCCGAGAGTTCGATGCCCGACACCCGGCGTCGTCGTTCGTTCCCTCCCCTCCCACTTAATCGTGTATTTAACCCCCACCCCTCACCCTTCCCTCCCTCCCTCCCGTTGTCCCTTGATCTTTCCTTCCTCCCATTTCTCCGTTCCTTCTTCGATTCTCAAACACGATGTCTCGATCTATGGGAAAGAAGCGTGTGGACTCGTGCAAGAATTTATTTATACAGTCTCGTGGTTAATTATCTTTTTATGAAACACCTGCCAACGTATTCGCGACATTTTCCCGATTAAATCGATACCAAACACGGTACGATTTGCACCGTATTCAACGGAACCGGAAAGATATCGGAGTTCTTCGAGTGTAAAGAGTTCAATGTAAAACGATGAATATGCAGCGCGATTTATTGTACAAATCTTTATGTTCTGAAAACTCCAGAATAACGAAAATTAAATTTGTGGAAACGTGGCCAATCAAGATTCTCCTTTCGTAAAATACGGATTACAGTAAGCGTTATATCACGCTGGAACGGTCCTCTGTTTCCATTCACTCACTGCAATTGCCCGTGCTTCCCCGGAGCATATCAATTCCGCGGGTGCCGTTCGGTAGGGTGCAATATTTTTAAACAAATTACCAGGAGACGGTCTCCCGGCAGAATTTCTCCGGTCTCCCCTAATTAGAGTCGCAGAGATTCGCTCGGCAAGAATTTGTTAATTGAAGTTGCACGGGCCTTGTCTTTCGCGGAGCTCGAGTCGAATTAGGTTTGCGGGGGTGGTCGTTGGTGATGAAGGGTGCAAAGGCGCGCCGCTTATTAGGAGGCACCATCTGGTGCCACTTATTGTACCGTGATTCGTCCCGGGATATTGCGACTGAATGTAGAATTTAAATGCGACTACCGTTCCAAAGGCGTTTTACGCCAACACGCCAAACTGTTTTCCTTTTTGCCACCCCCTCTACTCCCCTCGCTGAATTTTCATTAAACAATTATTTCAAACGCGACCCTGGAAATATCGGACCTTCCGGGTCTAGACAGATGCTGTGGTATAGCATGTTTTACACAAGTCCGAATTACTCGCCATCTTCCAAACCAGCGTCGCGAATTAGGCGAGATTATTGTTGAGGTTACAGCAAGGTTAACGGTGTAACCTTGGCCGCGAGTAGAACAGTTTAAGCGATTATAGTATAAATCTACCGGGTCTGGAACGGTTTGTAGACTTCTGGCTGAATTCATTATGCAAATTTCTTTCCCTTTTTAAGGGTATATTTTAGGAGTGTGGAGAGATTTTCCACAATCATAGAATGGTGAGTTTAATTAGACTTCATTAAAATTTTCTTTTGTGTGATATTCTTCATGCATGATTTTATCACAATTTTCATAGGTATAGCTCTTTATAAAATATAATGTATCCTTCTCTTGAAGTACGAACAAAATTTCACAGAAAAATGGCGTAGGTTTCTTTGACTGTATTGTCCTTTGTATTATGATCTTAGAAAATAATGTCTGTAAAATTATAATATACTGAATGCAGTGAAACACGATGAACAAATATCACATTATATTAGAGTATTGGAGAATAAGTAATTAATTTAATAAATAATATTGATGTTGTTATTATTCGTCTTATAGCAGTAGCACTTATTTAAATCTTGTAATTATCCTCGTAACTCTGTAGGACTTTCTAACAACCGAGAAATTAATAGCGATATAAAAATTAATGATTTCATATCATTGAAGTGTGAAAGCTTATGCGACACTGCCACTTTATACATCTATTAATACGATTGACAGATTAAAATAAATGAAACATAAAATTATTCATCCCACTACATGATTTATACGAACAGTTTCAATCAACTGAATAAAATGGACGACAATAAAATTAAAATTCATGCTGAATGCTATTTAAATATTGATCTTATGAAGTCAATTCCACTCAATTTTTTGTGCTATTATTAAATGCATCATTACCAAGACGAAAAAGTCATTGACTTCTTTCGTCATTCTCCCTACTGGATGGAAAACATCCACGTAAATAATAATGATAGTTAAACTTGACAACTTGATGCAGTCACGTCCACGGGAATTGCTGCACGCAACTTTATGTAACACGTTATATTTTTACTGCGGTGTAATATCGGTACTTCCGAGCAATTCCAATTTACAGTTACACACTTATAGCTCCTGGATCGTGCAGCGATCAGTCGAATGGCCCCCGGTAGATCCGAAAGGATCGCGAACGTTATGCGAATATCGCAGGAGGTCGACCGTGCTGTCGAAGACTGTTAGTCGCGATGCAATCCGCAGCTGTCTGGTATAGAATTTCAGGCTAGACATGAAATCGTTCCCGGAAAATCTCGACCGTGAGGGATAAATATTTCAATCTCGTCTCGTGACTTTAGCTATCGAGTAATAAACTCGTCGGCTGTATTGACGGCGACTTGCGTTGAAAGGCTTGTGTAACGTTATTCGACGCCTGTACAGACTCGATCGAGCGTAGGAGTTATGTATAGTGATTGTACTTAGACAGAATGCCGACGACATTCTTTATGCCTGCGCAAGATTCTTTGTCAATGTTATATGCAAATTGTGAATTTTTATGCGCAATAAAAATTGTCTAAATCGGTTGTAGGCAGGGACCAAAAATAATAGTTATTCTAAAATTTTGTACGATCAAAATCATTAATAAAAAGTTGATTACTATTGAAATTTAAGATTATGTACTCAAAATGCAAAGAAAAAAATTCGAAGAACAGAATGATTAAAAAATATCGATTTTTATACTTTTTGGTTACAAATTACAGTTATTAATGTCGAACAAATTGGATCCTCCTTGATAACTGTTATTGATGAGAGCAGTTCATTTCGATCGATCATAACAGTTATCGATCACTCGTAACAGTTATCGATGAGAGAAATTTATTTCGGAACCTGTGGCGCCGAAATCATTAAATTGTTTAATTGCACTATCTACGATCGACATAAAGGAAAATTTAAGAGAAAACATTTTCTGACTGCCATACGAATTTTATGCGTTCATTTCCTTACACTATAGTCTAGTTAATTTGTAATAAATCGATATTCAGTGGGACTAATTTTATAACATCATTTTTAAATAGTTCCATAGATCACTCGCATTAAACTCGAAAATACTATTTACATTATTGTCTTTTAATTAAATCAATCACAGATCAATAATTGCATGACCAGTATTTAAAATTAAATTGCTTTTCAAACATCCATTAACTAGTTATTTGTTTTTAAAAGATTGCAGGCCCAATTCATGTATGCAATCCTGCACAAATCGAAAATACTATTACCTTATTGTCTTTCAATTAAATCAATGAATCAATGAGATTACATTTTCAGTATTTGAAATTAAATTACTTTTTAAACAAGCATTAATTAGTTACTTGTTTTTGAAAGAGAGAGGCCGTGGGGCTACTGTAGTCAGTTACCGGACAAACCAATTCATCTATGCAATCCCGCACAATATCACTGCTATGAAATACAAACAAACATGATCGATAGAAATAAATTGCCATTCCCGGCCAAACAGAAAAGATTCCTTCACAGATACCTCTATCGATCATCGGTTTTTTTTTAAAACTCGGACACAGTTTCCATTTGAATCATTCACATTTCAATAGAATCAACGACTGGAATCGTAGGATGATCGATCGAATGTTAGTTTAGTTGATAGCAAGGGTGGCCTATCAGATAGCTAGGGATGGGACTGAGACTTGTTTGATACGTTCTGTAGTGATACTTGCATATCAATCTACCGAGCGGCGTGTTCCCAAACAATTTGGAACACGTTGCAACGAACACACTGGACTGTTGATTTTCTCCATTTACAGGACACATGCCTGTCGTCCAAACATCACTGTGGCAATTAGTAGACAGCGCATTCTTTCTCGTTTATATTTTAGTGTTATATTTCTGCATTAACTAATAGATCATGTTCTGTTCGAAACCATTCATTGCCTGTTTCAAATCATCGAAATTTACTAGCGAAACGGCATCGAATTTCCGTAATGAACAATTGCTTACAAAACAATGACTATGATCCATAACATTGATCATGAAGTGAGCCTCAGGGGTGCATTATCTAAAATGGATGCTGGTTTAGAGGACTCGTCAATTATTGTTACATTTGGAGGTTTGTGATTCATTAATCATTATAAACTCGAAAGTTCTGATATTAGTAGAACATAAACCTGTTAAAAATGTGAAAAACCATCGATATATTGGGTTGGCAAAAAAGTTAATTTCGGTATTTTTAGGTGTAATAAAAGCTAATTTTGTTATTCAAGCAATGAACTTTAATCAATAACATATTTTCCATTTTGTTCGATGATCTTTTGCCACCCTTTTAGTAGGTTTACAAAACTCTTTGAATGGTAATTGAACATTTACCTGTCCTGAAGAAAACTATTTAATTTCTTTACCCAGCCCTGCTTAGGATATAACAATTATTTTAAATAATTTTTAAATAACTAACAAACAACGAATTATGTGAACATCAATATTGCAAAGTTAACAAAAGTAGCTGCTTACAGAGCGTAAACAACATTAACAAACATAAAGCGAGTAACAGCTCAACAGCGAACGATAAAGAAATACACGCGCATTCCATCAAGCTAGACAGGAACAGAAGAGAAATTACACCGCCACCCATTTTGTTTACCGGCGAAGTGGGCAACTCGTAAACTAGGTAACCACTTGTGCCACGTGTTGACAGAAGAGTTTCACTCTTCGAGTTACGAGGCAGCATCACGCAGAAAAGCTAAGATCGTATTAACGCGCGACGTCCCACCCTAAAATTACCGCGAAAAAACGCTGGGTGCGCAAATATTTATCCAACCCACGGTATCGCACGCGCCTAACATTGTTCCGGTAGGTTACCCGCCTTTCACAATCGCGAATTACCCAGGCAGTGTCCCACGCCGTCAGCAACGCGTGGGCGTGCAACAAAGAACTCTGTCATAACCGAGGTAGCGTTAAAAGTATGTAGCATTTGGACAATACAGTATCGTTCACTTAAAGGGCTTGGGGTAAAGTGGGTCAAAAACATTCTTCAGCCAATTTTCGTCTAGAAATTGCTCATTCGGTAACCTACCAAGAAAGAACCCCTCCTACCAAGTTTCAGCCCTGTACCTCACCTGTAAGCAGAGTTGGGCAAAAATTTTATGTAAATAAAAATTTAGAACAAAGTGGGTTTATTCCAAGTGAGTTTAACTTTTTGCCCAACTCTGCCTGTAAGGGTAGTTACGGGGGAAAAACGAGAAGCCAGTATTTGCCCCATTTTTCCCCATTTAGTGGATTTAAAAATTCGAAGGAAACTCTGACAGATTTACTACATATTCGAGAATTCTTTCCGATTTTCCAGTTGCATACTCTGGCTGAGAAAAATGAAAAATTCAGATTTCATACAACATACTAATTAAAGTTTAAGAGAGTCTCCTCTGGAAATTAATTCGACAATAAGGTATTGTCATAATCGACTCGAGTTGGACAAAGCGAGAGAATAAATATATTAAGGGAAAGATGCAGTCGACGGTCGACACTTGAAGAAGAGCAAAGCATTTCGAGTTCAGTTATTTTTGTCTCACCTTCTTAAATGTGGTACCATTGGATCGTTGAGATTCTTCCGATTAAAATGAGTCCAAACACGACGTAAATCGGTCTACTTCCTTAGACTTTATAAATAGCAATTATACCTTCCCCTTCTACGACGCTATCCCCCCACGCTTCCGCCACGACCCGGTCACGTGACGTGTTCTGTCGTGACTACAGAGCTGTTCCGATCTATGTCGTGTTTGGACTCATTTTAATCAGAAAAGTCTCGCGAATCCACTAGTACTAATTTAAAATTGTTATGTTCGCAGTACCTCTTCGAAGTCACCCTTGCTGATCTACTGAAATGAGGTTTCGTTGGGCTAACCTAAGTGGAAGGCAAGGGTGGGGATGCATGGTGGACATTTAAGTGCAACAGGCTTATCGCGAGCACTACGTAGGCGCGAAGACGGTGGAACTGGTGGCCAGCGCGACAGCACCGAGAGCAGCGAGAGTCGAACGGCGTGCAGGCGAACTTTATTAAACTGTTACGGAGCAAAACTCGTTAAATACCCATGAGCGAACTATTACATACCCAGAAGCTGCGGTCTGACCGTCTAATTTCATCCGACAGACAGCATGTTTGCGTGACGCCGCTGGCATCTTCACGCTCCACATGTCGAAGGCACGCCACGGGAATTCGCGGACCGCGCGCGGATCTCTGCGTACGCCCGAGAAATCGATACCCGGCATTCCGGCTTAATAACAAGACCGGTCCTTGTCAGTCGCGTCGTTAACGCCGGCTCATGCTATCATTCGGTCGGTACCCTGTCGCTTTTCATCGATTTCTTCCTCCCCCTCCCCCAGTTAATTGACCGATTCGCTTTCCGACCGGTTTCTCCTAAGAAAACGTCAGACGCCGGTAGCCGTGCGACTGATTTAGCAATCTTACAAGGAAATCCCGGTGCCTGGGACACGCAGATTTTCATGAAGCTTTGCGCAAGTGTTCATTACGCCCTAAGGTCTTTTACTTTAAGGGAGAAGTCAACCCTTTTATCCGAACCGGCCCTTCCACGTAACTGCTCATGAATCGCGAACGACAGAGCATATCAATAAGTCGTTGAAGTAAAAGTTATACCTTTATGTCCGTAAATGCCTGAGAAACTAACGTTGAAAATCATTTTGTATTTGACCAGTCCATTATAAATTGTTTATTTGACCATGCTCATTATAAAAGCCTAACATCCGCAATATGGTGACAACACGGCACTCAAAGCGTTGAAGAACAGAATGACGAAGTTTGAGCACGACAGAAGACACCATGAAATGGTTGAAGTAAACGTTACATCGTGTCTTTGAGCCCATAAATATCTAAGAAAATTTACTAAGCAAAAAATGTTGTATTTGACCCATTCATGTTCATTGTATAAGCACAAAATATGCAGTATGATAACAAGAGGCCAAATAATTCTCATTTCCGGTAGACGCAGCACTCAAAGCGTTGAAGAACAGAATGACGAAGTTTGAGCACGACAGAAGACACCATGAAATGGTTGAAGTAAACGTTACATCGTGTCTTTGAGCCCATAAATATCTAAGAAAATTTACTAAGCAAAAAATGTTGTATTTGACCCATTCATGTTCCTTGTATAAGCACAAAATATGCAGTATGATAACAAGAGGCCAAATAATTCTCATTTCCGGTAGACGCAGCACTCAAAGCGTTGAAGAACAGAATGACGAAGTTTGAGCACGACAGAAGACACCATGAAATGGTTGAAGTAAACGTTACATCGTGTCTTTGAGCCCATAAATATCTAAGAAAATTTACTAAGCAAAAAATGTTGTATTTGACCCATTCATGTTCCTTGTATAAGCACAAAATATGCAGTATGATAACAAGAGGCCAAATAATTCTCATTTCTGGTAGGCGCGGCACTCAAAGTGTTGAAGAACAGAATGACGAGTTTTGAGTACGACAGAAGACACCATGAAATGGTTGAAGTAAACGTTACATCGTGTCTTTGAGCCCATAAATATCTAACAAGGAGAACCCCCGCTCTGTCCCTCACGGATTTAGTTCAAACTTTACAGAGTTATAGATCTCGTTCCCCTGATTACGAAAACACCCCATTATAGGCGCAGACGCTCAATAGTTTTCGAGATATTAGGTGAAGTAAAGTTTCATAACCGTAAAATTTCAGTTTAGTTCAGATTTTTACCAAGCAGTGGTGTGGAACCCGCAGGCCCGGGTTCGAATCCCTTCGTGGTAAATTATTTTTTATTGTTTTTTTCATGGAAAATGCATTTTCAATGTTAAATAAATTTTAAATAAAATATTTTTATTCGCTAAAAGACTAATTGAAAATGGTACTTATTATTTTATAGAAGGAACACTAGATCTATTACTACTGTCTGTTTTGTATTGACTGGCTACTGCTAGAGCCCACTGTTGCAAATCCCGTGTGGTTACTTGTTGAAAGTTTGCACGAGCCTCTTTGAATCTATCATATGTCCACTGATTAATGGCATTGTACTTGTCATAAATTGTACCCCCGTTCTTGATATAATTCTCCCAGCGTAACAAATATTTTTTGTTTTTTAAAAATCTGTTAAAATGAAACTTTAATTGCAAATATCTCGAAAACTATTGAGCGTCTGCGCCTATAATGGGGTATTTTCGTAATCAGGGGAACGAGATCTATAACTCTGTAAAGTCTGAACTAAATCCGTGAGGGACAGAGCGGGGGTTCTCCTTGTAAGAAAATTTACTAAGCAAAAAATGTTGTATTTGACCCATTCATGTTAATTGTATAAGCACAAAATATGCAGTATGATAACAAGAGGCCAAATAATTCTCATTTCTGGTAGGCGCGGCACTCAAAGTGTTGAAGAACAGAATGACGAGTTTTGAGTACGACAGAAGACACCATGAAATGGTTGAAGTAAACGTTACATCGTGTCTATGAGCCTATACATATCTAAGAAAACTTTTCTGGGGAAAAAATGTTGTATTTGATCAAAAACCATGTTCATTATAACAGCACAAAATCCGCAATATGGTAACAAGCGGCCAAATAAATTCCCATTTCTGGTGCACACGACACTGAAAGTGTTGAAGAACAGAATGACGAAGTTCGAGCACCGAACCCTTGGTCGGCGCGTATAATTAATCATTGAACCAGGATACTGTGAGAGTCCAATAATATTAATGAAACGGGGAAACGTGATAAACCGTGACGGAGCGGCGATCAAGTTTCCACGATCATCGATAATCCCAGCGGCGTGCGATGGCCCCGTGTTGTTGAACTTGCCCCGGGAACCGGAAGTTCTGATTTACTTCGTTCACGTCCCATCGTCGTTCTGCAGGAATAACTGCGAGCTGTTTTGTCGAGTTGCTCCGCTCACGGCGATAGAAATCGATACCCGCACACGAAACCCCGGCACAATATTCTCGACGAGTCGAGAGACCGCCTCGAGTCAACGATGAAATAGATACATCTCGTCGGTCACGTATCGGAAAATTCTTTTCACGTATTTATTTATTTAGTCCCTCCCCTCGTCGTTCTTGTTGTTGTTTTTTTCACCCGGGCTCTCGTTCGACTCGCGGAATCTCCGCAGAATCCGGTTTTTTGATTGACTCCGCGAAACAACTGACAACCACCTGACATTCAAAGTACCCGCCAGCCCGAGCGATCCCCTTTTGATGCCAGAATTTATCTTTGAAAAACGGGATTTAACCCTCCAGCGAATTTGTCTCGGAAATTAATTACAAAAGCCCCGGCTACGCGCCGCTGAATTTTTAATAACGTTTCCCCTCCCTCTCGTCTGTAACTTATACCCCCACCTCTTAGTTTTAAATTCTCTTTTGTATGTTTTTTGCGAACTGTGCTCCGCGAATCCGGGATCGTTCAGAAAGAATCCGTGATGGAGTACGTAACAATTGAATCCCCGGGCTCTTCGTTAAATTGGAACGAAGCGATTAAGCTTTTTCGCTTTTTGGATTTCGAGTTGTTGCCGTGCAATTTATCGGCCCGGTCGCGATACTGCGATCAGCAGCGTTTTTTAAATGGTTGCAGAGATGGAGGTAGCGGAAAGCGTTAAGTCAATGTAGCATTGTCACGTGCACGTCTACATTTTGTATCTTCAATGTTAATTATTGATCCAGTCTCGAGTTTTAACGTACTTATACCAGGAGTATCTGGTATTTTCCTTAATTAAAATACCATTTGTGCTGTATAAATTGTCTCAATTGCTCCATTAATATCCATTTCATAACACAATAAGTCAATATAAAATTATCAAATTATTTTTTCCATCAAGCGGTAGTAAAATATTTCGTCTTAACCCTTTCTTTCTTAAAATCATTTAACTGGATTCGGTATTTTATGGAGAACCAGGAAAAAAATAATTTTCTCCTTTTTAGTGCAGTTTAAAATATAAGCGTGGTTTTTAAAAAGTTTTTGTTTCTCCAAAGTTAGTCAATTTATAAAATTTGATTTCTTCCGTGTTTCACATTACAAGATACAGTGTTCCCGCGATTGTTGTGAGAACCTCGGGGGTATCGAGTCTCAGGAAACGAAATGGGACTACTTTTTTTTACGTGTGCCGAACATAGATTTCTTGGATAATAATTTTTCCACGTGTATACGACGATCCTGGGTAAACAATGGAGTTAAGCGGGAAGTTGTTGTATTGTACTGATGTTATTGCATATCTAAGAATGATACATCAAGTATCATAAAATTTAACACAATTTAAACACCCTAATACCTTAATTTCTTTGTAGCGCGATCGACCGCACAAGGGGGAACCCCCTAGTAGTGGGGAGAAAAAAGTCACATCATCCGCATACCCGAAAGTCACATCAATCGCGGGAACACTGTAATTGTGAAAATAATTTGACTTTTCTCCGAGTAATTTGGAGATAAAAGGTATGGAATGAAAATTTTTGAAGACAGAAGAGATTGTTGTTTAGAAAGGTTATGGACAGTATTAATTTCCTCCATTCTCTATTGTCCAAGTATCGAGCGACAGAAAACGATTAAGTTGAGACGACACGAACCAGATTCCACTGTCACGATCTTCATTCCTCCTATATTTTATCGAAGCCATGCAGCCAGTGAAAGCGATCATACTTCTGGTGAATCCTCCACCGTCATAAATCGTCGCGATATCGATAGCTCCACCGACTTTTTCTTATTCGCTCGTGATTTGACTCCATGCTACGAGTATCCTTCGCAGAAATTACATTCGATGCTTTCCATTCGATTTCCTCGATTTCCACTTTCCATCGACAGTTCTAATGCCATAACTCATGCTCGGTACTAATCGATGTTGAACGACGTTTGCATTAAATCTGGTTTTTACTGACAGAAATAAGTAATTAATTTATTAGACTCGTCTGTAAGAGAACCACGTAGCAGCTGGTCTGAATTACTTAAGAATTTCAGAATCTTGATCTGTAGCAAGAAATAATTTATGGATCATTGTCCTGAACAGTATCTTTTGAATAAATATTCTGTCTATAATTTTACAATGTTTCAGATGAATAATGTGTATTCAGGCTATCGTTTAAAATTTGATTGTTGCAATGTAAAGTTGTCAACTTACCCAAGTGGCTCAAGCAATTTAATCTGTACAAGAACAAAAATTCATCCCCCAAATTTTGATTCTCATAATGAACCTGGACAATTTTTATTTTACATAGTCTACTGATCACTGAGCCATTTTGTAAGATCAGAAAGAAATATCGTCACATTATTTTCGACTCATTAAAATGATTAAACAACGAAACACATTTTATATAACTTTTGATTCTCACAATCAACCTGGACATTTTTTATTTTACATAGAGTCTACTGATCACTGAGTGAAAGGATTTGCTATGACTAAAAACAGACCATAATCCCATTTCGTCCTGCAAGTATTTTGCCAGTGGCTTAACTCTCAAGAACATTGTATTATAGACTCACAAAAACCGAAATTACTATTTCGCTACGGTTAAATCCTCGGGAGCAGTACTTTCCGCATTCGCCGGTCTAGAGAGCAGGTCCTTTATACCGTCATCCGGCGGGAACAACTTAAAATCCTTTCGCAGTGTCCTTTACGAGCGGCACACGCTTGAGCGAAACATCGCATACTTTTAATACACCGGCACTGCACACGAAGCGGAGAGAGGCAGCCAGGTTCGTAACACTTCTCGCATTGTGCGATTTAAACATAACCAGGGGAGCGGCTCGTAAAACCCTTAATTTCACATAATGCCTGGCCGGGGCCGGCCATTTTTATGAAGCCCAGAAGTGGTCATTAAAAGAACCGGGGCTGCGGCGCAAAGGCTGGGTTACCGAAGCTCGGACACAGAGCCAGACTGAGGGGAAAGGAAAAAATGTTTCTCCCGATAAAACCTGATTCGCGAGTGACCACTGTGAAAACCAGTGCTCCTTTGTCCTAGGCGAGACATGCGACTGAATTAGAACCGCGTTAGCGCTCTTTAACGTGCTCGTTTTATGACAACTCTGCGGATCAGCCGGTTCCTTAATATGTACTGACCATGGTCATTCCGTAAATGCAGTATGTTTGGAAATAATTTAATCTGGCGTCGTGTCAATTACAATTAATCCTCAGCAGCCTGTAATCTTCTATGTAAATTCCTATTCTTGTGGACCATTTAAAAAATAATCCTATTAATTCTAATTATGCTGCAATGATCAAATAAAAATTCTACGAACTTTTTGTTAACTTACTCCTTGCTTACATCTGACCATGGACATTCCATAGATGCAGTATTTTTTGGAAGTAATTTAATCCCATCATTTTTTAAATTTATTTTTGCAACATATACATCACCTACTATTTTTTAAATTTACTTCTGCGTCACATTGGCCCCTACCATTTTTTAAATTTATTTTTTTGCCGTATTCATCTCCTATCATTTTTTAAATTTGTTCCCACACCATTTCCATCCCCTATGATTTTCTAAATTTATTTCTGTGCCATATCCAATCATTTTTAAATTTCTTTCCATACCGTATTCATCCCCATGATTTTCTAAATTCTATTCAAAAAACGCAACTTCAACCTATTCATGAAAATCAGAAAAATCATCATGAATCAAATCTCTACATTCTAAAAACTGAATTGGTCAACATGTAAAGACATTAGCATCGAAAGTATATTATAGAAAAATGTTTTACACAATACAAAAATGGAGAAAATTGTCCAACTTGTAAAAACACATCATGGAAAAATGGTGTGAAACAATTCTCACTTGTAACTCCATATAAAAATGCTCCACTAAAAGAACGCCAAGTGAAACTTACAACACAAAAAACGTTTAAAGTTGCGCTCTCACTTGAAAACAATGGCGCGAAAAAGCAGACTGCTTCTTTCATCTTGACCATCATTGAAGCATTCGCGCAATCTCCGCTTCACACCCTGGGGATGCCAGAATAGCAGCAACTGATCGGCAACAACCGGCTGGGGCAAGAAAATAATTTTCACCAATTAAGCCGGCAATTATCACCGGTCACGGTGGTTTATCTGATCGCGGGGACTTCAGAAGTCTCGTAATTAATACGCGAGGAGGGAATTACCGGCGTCGCGATTGGTTTCCGGGCGCTAAACAATCCCGCCTCCTTCAGCCCCGTCCCCCAACCGATTCTCTCGATGTTCTTCTATTTTTTCTCCCCTCGTTTTTCGTAATGCCGAGTGGATCCGGGTAAATTGCATCTCGATCGACCCAGTTTTTATTTCAATTTGTCGTGAATTTATGTGCGAATTATCGGCAGCTCGAGCAGAATGGCGGGGGGAAAGGAGAGTGGAGAGTGGGGAGAGAAGCTTGGAAAGTAGGAGGAGCACGATTTACTCGCGTCGTTTCTCGGCGTTCTCGCTAACTACGATTCAATTTGCATTTCATCCAATAAATCCCGTCTCCCCTTTTTGATCGGGATTGCTTGAAAATTCACGAGCGATAGCGTATTATGCCCCCGTATAATCCCTTCGCCCCGAAACCGTATCGCGGGACCTTTGGTAATTCGGCGAGAGGTTAATCTGCTCGCGAATCTTGCACGACCGGGCCCCTTGTCCTCCGTTGTCCCCGTTTTCGTGAGAAATTCGCGAAGTTTTAATGGAGTTGTTGATTAGAGCGAACCTGTGCTACCAGTTATTAGAACGCGCGACGAAAATCGCGAAAGAGGCGAGTTTGGCAGTGAAAGTCAATCAGTGGGGTAGTGTTTCGATATTTTTTAAGCAAACTTCGGGACCGAAATGTCGCTGATGAAAAGCATGGATGCTACTCCTTGATCTCTTGTAGAACACGATAGCGAGCAAAGTAACAAAATACCTAATCCAATGTCAGAACATTTTGTTTTTAACCATTTTTTATAAAACCTTCATCAACGTATTCGTGACATTTCTCTGATTGAAACGAGACCAAATACGACGCAGTTCGGATCATGTTCGCTCGTTTAATTCTGACCCAAATGATATCGTGTTTGGTATCGTTTTAATCAGAAAAATGTCACACATAAGTTGATACACATCTCTTGTTGGTGTCGTCTCTTAAAAAATAAAACAAATATCATACACACCTCGTTTGCGTATATCGAGACATTGTGTGCTCAATTGATTAGTCGAGAACTATACTAACCTCATTTGTCCTTGAGTGAACTATTAGGGTCGATGTAGTCCTACTCAAATATACCCTAATAATTATTAAACGTGCAACTATTAATAATATAACTATTTGTGGATTTAGAGATGGAATTTTATAGAGATGAATATTAAATATAAATATAAGTTAGTTGATTCATTTCATTTTTGAAGGTCCACCTAAGGGTTAACGAGAACTGTATAAACCATTTTTAAATGGCAATCGCCCCTTTACTCATCGAGTGACCTTTGCAATTAACAGAAATCGATGTTCGGTGGGTTACGCATCAAAGACGGGATCCGATTGCAATTTTAAGTTGAGCAAGAACGTGAGTGGGTTGGGTTTGCGGGATTGGTGTACATACATACATACAGCCTCCGCGCCGACGAGATTCGTTCTATCGGCGTCGATATCGTGATTCCCAGCATTCGTCGGTGGGTCGCGATAAAATCAAAGCGAAATCCGGTGAAAATCGCGCACGGAGGAAAGCCACGCATCCTCAGGATCGCGTTTTGACGCTCCGCTTGAGCGAAAGAACCTACCAGACTTTTTGCGAATACTGGCTCCATTCGGCTGAGCTGGCAGAAGCAATCATCTTCCGGACTGTCAGACTTTCCGCCGGTTTCGCGATACGAATCTTCCCATGTTCCCATGTTCCCATGTTCGAGCCCTGTGTGTAAGATTAACCTAGAATGAAGTACAGTAGGACCTCGCTCGTTGCACGATACAGGACCGAAAGACGTAACCAATCGCGCGATCTGTTTTCCCACTGTCCCACTCCGTGTGCCTCCACTTCCACGCATTGTGTAGCCACCTTAATCCCCACCACGACTCCCAGAAAGGACAACGAACGAGGTTGTACTGTAATAATTTAAAAAAATTAATAAAAAATTTTTATTTTCAATAAAGATCCGCACACACAGTGTAGTAATAAGAAACCTGGATCATTTTTACAAAAAAATTTAAACAGTAAAATTATTAGACTTCGAAGTTTTATGTAAAATAAAAATTGTCAGGTTGAAAATAATACATTGGTGTATTTAAATCATTTCAACGGGTTGAAAATAATACATTAGTGTATTTAAATCATTTCAACAGGTTGAAAATAATACATTAGTGTTCTTAAATCTGATTTGAATTTCTCATGTGATAATATAATAATATCTAGACTGCGGATTTGATGCATTTACAGTAAAAATGAATGAGTGAAAAACAAAATTGCAAATACACTCGATGAATTTAAGAATATTGGTACATAATTTTCGGCTCGTTAAAATTATTGAAAGATGAAATAAATTGTTATCTAACTTCCATTTATTACAATCGATTTAGAAAAACTTTATTTTGCATAAAAATCCGCATTCAAACAAATGAACGGTGTGTTTGGAATTTTAAATTTAATGGTGTGAATATTCGCTGTCCCTGATCAAACCCTTTGTGTGCAACGGATCCTAATACACCGCGTCTGCAACAATTCCCCTAGTTACTCAACCAGCATATTTCGCGAATTGATCCGCGGGGTCATCATACTTCATCGGTATGTTCCACGAATTGCTCTGACGAACGAACCTCCGCGCGCAACACTTTGTAGATACGTGGCCACCAGTACATCGATGCCGACTAATATCTGGTTTCCGTGTACAATGAATGTTTCATGCTTCGATGCATCACGACCGTGGAATTCCCGTTTTTGCGGTTAGGCATTTGCAATTTGCGTTTTCGTGCCCGCGCATCGATGTCACGCGACGCTTAACATCACACGAACCAACCCCCGGGCACGCCTTGTTATGACTGTTATTTGTTACAGTTTCATTCACATGGTTAGTCGACGTCCAATAAACTAAACAAGTCATTACCGACGCGTTCTGCATCAATATAACGAGCCGCTGCTTCGGTAAAGTGCACAAGATACGTAAAAGGAAATTAAATGGCAACTTAATGGTACTTTTCTCTTGAAGCAGTATCGATCCGTAGTCATTCGTTTTTATGCACAGAATTATGTACATGCAGTACACACTATAACAGAATGTGCAATGGCAAGATTTATTTAATTGTTAACAAAATGATTTTGAAAAAAGAGGTATTTTATTTCTTTAAAATAGAAAATAAAAATATTTCTTATTCATTGGAATAAGTGGAAAGTAACGCAACAGTATTCCAAATACTTTAAATGTTTTTAACAGACAATGAGAATATGATAATAAGAGAGAGAGAGAGAGAGAGAGAGAGAGAGAGTATTTTAATATTTTAGAATACTATTAATAACATTATGAATTCTGCTTTATCATTGTATTCACTTTGTGTCGTCAATGGAACCATTGTCCACATTAAAAGTATGAATACAGTAAAAGCTCCTTCGTTGTCCAAAGGCCGGGGGTTTGAGCGGACAACGACCGTGCCCGGACACTATTTTTGATTTATGACTGGGTCTTTAGTGAAACTGCTAGTTAAATGACAAAGAAAAGCATTCCCAGACAAGAGCAGTCAACTGTCTGGCTTTAAAAAACTCCTTATTCCCTTGCTATATTCCTTTCCTATTGTTCTCCGTTCTACGCGGGTCTAGACAGTCCTGGGACACATCTGGCGACCAGATCCACGCAGGCCTAATCCTCTCGTTGACAGGCAGTGGAGTGGGTAGGCACTGGACAACGATCGTGCCCACGATTCAGGACAACGAACGAGCGATTACCGTAATTACAATAATGGAATACTGGAGTTGTTCGACGGAATAATTTTCGCCCAATATATGACTTTAAAATTAAGATCGAATATCAATTTGTTACGTCGACTGACTGTTTCTTTACGTTGGAAAAAATGTGCGAGAGGAATTTTTAGTGTTACACGTTTCGTTTGGCAAGAGAGAAAAAAATATCGAAGCGCCATAGTGATCATTGTCAGCCGGCGCTACGATTCTAATCCGGGGGAAACGGAAGCGAACGCACCCGCGACAAAAACGGCGGCGGGTGCATCGACAAATGCATTTATCCGGCCGATCGTGCATTTACATTCCGCTGCGATAAATGTTACCGTTGGGACGTAACGATGTTACGTTTCATCGGCAATCTCGTTCCACGGATGACGAACCATTTCTTGCCCCGCTTTTTCGATAGCCATTTTCACGCGAAACGAGTTTCGCAACCCGAGAGACGCTGGGGAAAATCTGGTTGCACCGGGTTGTTCGACACTAGTTTTTCTTTTCTACTCTGTGATTTTATTTTTTTTTTTCGAGAAACTGAGCTTAATCTACTGAAGGTAGATTGCGAGCCGTTTTACTCTTTTGAACCTGCTTGCACGCGTTTCTTTCAATCCCCTTACATTTCTACGAAACTTTATTCGATACTTTTTAACGTCTCTGGTTCACAATTGACAATTTAGTAAATTCTGCGATAACCATTTCCTTTGGGAAGTTTGTTATTTCACACTAAAAATTACAAGGCTGAATATATTTAGATTTTTCACAATTTTTATAATAATTTATAATAATGGAAGCATCTATAATATCAATAATTAAAAAAGAATTAAAATAAAAAAGAGTCTTAATATGACAAAAATGTCCGGCTCGGCTGTGTTAAGGAGTTATTAACAAAAAACACGCATCGATCAGAGCGCGACCACGAGTCCGACTCGGTGACCAGTGAGCGTAGCGATGGCATCGCGCCGCGGTGAAGTAGTGAACAAGAGAGGAGCACAAATTGATTTAATTAAAACTCACTTATTCAACTACTGCTTCGAAATGTGCGTCACTGGGCCTTTCGGAGACGAACCGCACAGCTAACTTCAGGAGCTATAGGACAATAGAGGCTCATAAACGCCACGCGGACCTGACCTTTCTACCGCTTGCTGAATAAAAGGACAAACTTTTTTCCCAAACAGTTACCCATCGATTTTGCGTACCAATCTGCAGGGCAAAAACCGAAACATGTGATTGCCATAAATTTTAGTCTTACAGCGGTCCTTCCCGTGTTCTGTTTTTCATCTGACCACCCCGTCCTCCCTAAATTCCTCGGAAAAATCTTGCGTGCGATCAGTATCGTTCGAACCGCGGTAGAGTGAACACCTCTAAAGACTTGCCACGGTCGTTAACCACTTCGTTCTCTTGGACGTGTTATGTTGCGAAGCCGTTAATGTTTGTATAAAGTCACAGGCGAGTTATCTCTGTGCAATTCTGCTTGCGCGATGTGTTATCCTTCGTGCGAACGGAATTGTAACGCGGGATAACTCGTCTGTGACCTTATACAAACAGTATCAACATAACACGTCCAAGAAAATGAAGTGGCTAATATATGTGTTTTTAATAGTAAGTAGTTTTCATAGTACTAGTGTGTGTAAAGTGAAAGTTAATGTCCGAATGGCCCAGCAGCATACATTTTAAAGCAGCAACTGCATTTACGGCTGAACAAGTAAGTTCCAATTAAATTCTGTTCGTTCTCTTGTTCACGACTTCACCGCGGCGCGACACCAACGCTACGCTCAATTTCGCAGAACGCTATGCTCAATTTCCAAGCTATCAAATGATTGCATAAGTTCGCGCCCGACTTGAAAATAAAATTCAGTGGTTAAATTTTAAAGATTTGATTAAAGATTCGTTAAATTAAAATATTAAAAAATTGATAAATTTTCTACAATTAATCCCCTATACATACTAGAGTTTCTATTTAAAAATTCACTCTTTTAACTCCTTGTACTATCATTTGTTTCGAGGTTACAATGATTAGAAATTCTTCATCGTTCACAATTTCATAGAAAGAAAATAAATTTTATTTTTATTGTATGCCCATGTTTCCTTCAAAGCTTGTATCCGTGGTTGTCTTATTTTAAAGGGCGTACGAATACTTTTTACACTCGCTGTATGTCAATTACAACAAAATAGAATTTTATTTCGGCTCAAGAGAAATTAATAGCATACGTATTTATTAGAATCTTCATCACGAGTCTGACACGATATTGTATGGCAATGTAAACGCTTCGTAAAAGAACAATAAAAATTCAGTACAGCTTTGCATTTATAGACCGATAGCTGCAATTTAAATATTTCATAAATATTTCCTAAATTGCCTACCTTTTTCATATGTGAAACATTGTAAATAGAGCACTGTAAACTGAACTATACGAACATATTGATCGCATTCCACGAAACGAGAAACTTTTAAATCGAACAGAGTGCAAATGCTTCGCCATACGCGTACGGTTCTACGTTTTGTATTTTGTCATGATTGTTCCACTCTGAATTTCATAAGCGTCGTTGAAGAGTAATATACACGGGCCGTGTATCTCTCCTATAAATGTAAATATTATGGAGGAATACAATGAAACAAGTTTAATTCGATCGAGTAAACAAATTGGTTGGACACACGCATATATAAAAATCAATTAGTTGAGTATACAAAGAGCACGTGTACACGCGCGACCGTGCGCACGGGAGTGGAATTAATCGAATATTAAATATTGCTAAGAGACAGAGTCGTTGTTGATTTAAAACGCAAAGTTTCGTGAAAACGCAACGCGTCCTGTAATCACGTTGCGCGAAAAAGAAAAATGATTTTCGGTCGTTCGAGCGGATAATTTCGCGATTAAATCCTCGTTAAAATGGAACGTCGCGGTCGGAGCGCGGCGATATTTCCTCCGCTGGTTTTTCGTTGTTTCAAATTATTCACTGCGATTGATGCACACTTTGTATTCCACGGAATATCAATAAATCCATATACGCGACAAAATTTCGAAACACATCCTGCAAAATCGGCGAACGCGAAAACACTTGGACGTTGGTTTCGCTGGAAAGTAACTCTTCCGTGAATTATTGTCCGCGCTGTAAAAAATTAAAATCTACTATGTATTATACAATTTTCTTGTGTATCGCTTCGCGGAAATAAAAGGAACAACTCGATGAAAACTTGTGACAATTGATGATGAAGCTTGACAATACGAATGGCCGGCTGTAAATAATTTTCAAGAAGTATCGAGCGTGGAAAAGATTTATTTTGTCCATTAGTCTCACAATTTTAATCTTATGATTTGGTGGAGTTGCATTAAAAGCGAATTCGAACCTTTCGTGTAATTTATTCCAGCGGGAATGAAATAGTAACCGTTTTTTATTTGTTGAGGTAATTACATGAGCCACAGTTTGTATTTCATGATATTTATTTATACATATTTCCAGGACAATTGTAGAGGACCGACGTTATAAATTATGATTCTAATAAGTAAAAAATAATGGTAATAATTAGACTGTGGATCCTTATTGAAAATTGAGGGGAAATTTTTAAAATTGAAGATGTCAATTTAATTTTTATATAGTCTCTTGATATTATTCCCCTCAATAATATTTTTATACAAAATTATTGTTTTTCAATTTGATTTCTCATCTATTAAAATTATTGAGGGAAGAAATGACATTCTGATTGGTTTCTATTCCTTGCAATCGATACAGATAATTTTTATTTTGCATAGAGATCCGCAGTCTAGTATGTAATAATATACACACAAATTCGTTTACTGTCAGTCTTGTGTTTCTCTTCTTTCTTTTTGTTTTAAACGGATAAAATCCGTCGTCTATTTCAAAATAAGTAAATGAAACAGTATAATACAATATAAAAACGAAAGGAATTTTTGAGTATGGCTTTATTACTATTGTCAATATATTAAAAGCATTAAAGAAAGAGAAAAATGTTTATTTTGTTCCTTGCAATCGCGACGCAGAAAATTTCTTTTTGCGTGGAAATTCGCAGTCGAGTCGTTATTCTACATAACAAATGCCCCTGAGACGAGGGAGTAACAAATGGAGGCAAGAGTCAGAAGCGAGTCTAGGTCGGCAGGTAATTAAGTACGGAACACAGCCGCTTGAAAAGAATCGGAGACAAACAAAAACATTGTACACAGTCGCAATTCAAGTGATTGCAGCGTGGGCGGGCGGATGACAGGATAGTTCGCCGGTAGAAAAATGGTGGACAATGAAATGGGCAATTTTTCTCTGGCGTAACGGGCCGTCGAAGCAGCGCAGCGCGTCGAACATTTGCAAACACGTCGATTCACCGTCGGACTTCGTCGACCATTTTTCCCGTTTCCGGAACGAAGTTATGAATTTTCGCATGGGACGCAACGAAAATCATTTCCTCCGTTGCTCTTCGCCGAAGCCAACCCAGAACGAAATTGAAAATGTGCTCTCGCGCACGCGGGAAACGCGGCGGTCGTGATTTTCCAAGTACAATATTTCCTTCAATTACGGGGTCCTATAACGACTTGAGAGCGAGTAGAGATTGTTTAGAAACTAATTCATGGAGGGATGACGCGAATGTTGATTCATTCTGTTCAAATTTTTAATTAAATGCTTAAATATTTTTGTTGTGCTTTTCGGATACTTTTATGGAATTATCGTAGAATTTTAAATGACGAGTAACAGAAAATTGTTGACATTAATTGCAAATTTTTATTTTGTTGTATGAAAACGAACTTGATTTATATTGAATTTTATTTGATATTTTATTGAAATAACTTTGACTACTATGCTGAAGCATTTAATGAGTACATGTAGTTTTATGTACAATTAAAGAAAACATGATGGATTATCTTTTACATTTTAATTAGTCTAGCAACTTCAAAAATTACGTCTTCTATCATTTTTGACAGTTTATATTCAAGCAATAATTTTTCAGTTAATGGTATTCTTACTTCATTACTCCATAAGAATCTTCTATTTGATGACACCAATCTATGGTATATTGATTTATAGTAAAATAGAATTTTCATAACAATCAAAAGGTGATCTAGAAAAAAAGTTTTTACAAATATCCAAATTGAAGACTGGTGTAAAAATAGAATAAGTCTAGAGTACAAAAATTGTTTAATTTTTACAATCGGAAATATATAAAGTTCGACAAGTATAAGTTTACCAAAAATTCGTTTGCCTGGTTTTTTTTATAATAAATAAGCACAATTATTGCTACATTTAAGTACCCGTGTTTTCCTAATTATTAATGAATATTCATCCAACAATTTCTCCATGCTCGCATAAAGCTGTGTCCACACCGAGGCAACATCGTGCAACCTTTAGAAACGGTAAAAAAAGAACAATCAACAAGAGAAGTGTCGTATTTCGCGAAACAAATTTGTCTCATGCTGTCGATTCCAAAATAATTGTCACAAAATGTTGAGTTTCCGTTACGATCCCCGCTCTAGTAATACAGTTCTAGGAATAAAATTTCCCGTTGTATAATTCAGCGAGCTTCATCCGCAACAATCTCTCGTAACTTCCACATTCGTTTAAATTGCGACGAGAATATCTCTGTGTACGTGTTTTCGGCGCAGCGGCGAAACATCCCATTTCATTTCGACATTTTATCGTCAGCCAGATCGAACCCTTTAGACGCGACTCCATCTTTTACGATGAGCCCCGACGCCGGTTTCTATTTCTCTTTCTCGCGCGCATAGCCAGAGATCGCGCGCTCCTCCCATTTTACAGAAACCGTAAACCCGAGGAATAGCTTGTCAATTTATTGCTCGGATGTCCAGATGCCAGTCCATAAATGCTTGATAAGGCGCGTGCATGCTTTATTAATCCTGCATGATACCAGGCGATTAAAACTCTGTTCCGAAACTCGTCGCGCACCCGTAACGTTGCTTTCCGCATTAATTTGATATACAGGCTGATCCATCTGTAGGGAGTCATCAATATGCGACTCATTCACTGGGCGAAAAGGTTAACCAGCTTCAGAATTTTTTGACATTTTTGACTTGATTGATACTTAACCCTGACGAGGTATATTAACGAGGTACCGCACTGGGATCTTTCTGAAAATCCAATTAAAATTCATTGGGATACTTCCAGGTGTATAGTTCAAGATTACATAACCCAAATGTCCAAGAAAAATTTAGAAAATTGCATATTCACGAAGATCAGTGTACAGGAAATTCTACTGGGGTCATTAGTAGACTGGGGATCTTTATGCATTTATTTTTTTTTTGCTTAAATTTTTTAGCTTTATGCATTGATTAACTTCAAAATTGTTGGAAAATTCAAAAAATTGAAGATGTCGATATACAATTTCTCTTCTATTAAAATCATTAACCCTTTGCACTAGGTGCTAATTCAACTTGAAAATTAAACATTTCTTTCGACCTAGAATAATTCCATTCTGCATTAATTTTTTTCTTTGTATGAATATAAAATTGATATAGCTCATTCAGAGTTGGGCATAAATTTTATTGAAATAAAAATTTTTGCCCAACTCTGAGCTCATAGAATGCTCAAATGTATCGTAATATTGATTAGATACCAACATATTTAATAATGTAAACAATATTTTGAATAATAGTACAGCAATTTTTAGTGGTGACTCCGAGTCACTGCTCGAGTGCTAACGATTAAATTCGTGGAAAGAGAAAGGCTGTAACACGCTGATTAAATTCTCAAAAATTCATTAAAGCATATAAAGCAGAAGAGAGAGTCGTGCAGGATAACGTATAAGACACGTGCAGAGTCCCATAACTTCTCGCACAACTTCTGGTATTTTTGCGACTGGTTATCCATCTTCCGGGGGATGAAACGAGCGGATGATGTGTTCCTTGAGGGGTCGCGGCCGATTATAAACTTTCCCGTGGCTTTCCACGGTCCGGGAAATAAAACGAGTGCTTGGGAACAACGAAAGAACAACGAAAGAAGGAAGAGAGAGAGAGAGAGATCCACGATGCAAATTTTACCCTTGGGTCCAGCCGAGATGTGCAGCCCTCCGACTTCATTCGCCAGGGTCATTCGTCTTTTCCCTTGTTACCTTTCCCTCGTCTAATTTCGCCGGGAACGGATATCACCGTCGAGAATTTTCGCGATTTCTTAGCCACCGTGACGTTGACCGACGATCGCGACCATGATACAGAACCGCTCCTGTTGGCTATTAATACGAATCGGTATAATTTGCCTTATCTCGACGAGGCTGTCGAATCCAGTTCTCCTTATCTGGATCTCGGTTATTGTGAGTGGTTCTTGAAGTTTTATTTTTCAGCTGTAATTAAACTAAGTTTTTGTTGAGATGTATTTCTTTCAATTCTCCATCTCCGCTCTCTGTCTCTCTCTCCCTCCTTATTTCAATTTATGGATAGAACGTGTGGCGATTAACTTCAATAATTGGATTAAATTAGTCTCCGATTTTTCGATGATTTCTTTTTTTAATTAACGATTGACCATTAGCTTCATCAATCGATGGAATCAATCATTCATTTTTCAATGATTAGCATTTTTAATCGTACACATCAATCAATCAATCTTGGTTAAAATTTTAATTGATTGATGCCCAACTCTGGTTAAAATCACTTCATTTTTCAATTTCTATCTCGTCGATCGATTGAATGTTACATTGGGAACAACAGGTAGAGTTATGGTCTACGAAATCTTGAAAAATATGTTTATAAAAATTGAAATAGGATCATATAAACGTTCATGATTCACGATTTTTACTTATTTGTGGTCTAAAAAGGCTACGACCACGGAAAATAAGATTGTATTTGATTCGAGTTTCTTAAAATTCGTCTACAAAAATTGAAAATTGCATAAGCATCCGCAGTCTAATTATTATTGATCGAACGCCAACTTTGCAGCAACTTGCATACATCGTCGCGATAAGGAAAATTGTTGTGATTTTCTAAAATATAAAAGCCCGTATAATCTGAATCATTTTCCAATATCTCTATTAATTTTAAAATATAATCTATGCAAATTTCAGCTTAAAAAATCAATAATTCTGAAATAATGGCAGTTCTAACCAGAATGCACGTTCAGTGCCAGCGAGCACGATTTCGTCTTTCATGTCCACGTGACACGAAAATCAAAAGTTATTTTCATATATTCGGAAAGGTTCCTATTATCGACCTACTCGTATCTGATGACCGAAAGGATTGCGACACCATTAAAGAAAAAGTACTTAAATTTTATATCTACAATTTGCCGAAAAAATTCTTCCATAAATCGTACATATTTTATTTCACTCAAAATAGTCTATTATGTATTGCGATATCACGCTCGAAACTCGGAAAAAGTGTAATCCGGTACACAACACTGTATCTCTATAATTAAAACTTCATTTTTCATTATGCTTTTAGTAAAAATAACAAAACTAGATGATGGATAATCCCACTAGCCGAGCACACTGCTAATTACTTCCGTCATTGACGTAAAACATTGACGCGATCGCTGCTAGCGTTCGTTTCGACAACATAGTGATACTAGACTGCAGATTTTTATGTTGTTATGGCATCCAAAAATTTGTAAAATTCAAAAATACATTTTGATAGAAACGATCGATTATCGAAGAAAGTACACAGCGTCATTATAATATTTTATTGAATGCACGATAACCTCTTATTAAATATACAAAAACAAATATTGTCACACATAAAAACGTTAAATTAATAAATATGATCAATAGACTGCGGATCTTTATACAATTATGAAGAAATTAATTGCGTGAAATATGAAACAGTAATGGATTAGGAACATTCTAGAATATTGTAGTGTTCATTCAATCAAATAAATTTTTATTTTATTCCTGCTTTCCACAATCAATGCAGAATATTTTTATTTTGCATAAAGATCTGTAGACTAACGATCAAGATTAACGTTCCATTAGGAATAACAAAAAGACTAATGGATCGGCAAGAAGAAGTGCCTTCAAAAACATGTTTAAAATATTGGTAAATGAAACTTGAGGCAGTAATCGAAGAATTGAAAGAATTTAAGAATGTGTTCTATTTGACCCCGATTCCCATAACCATTGCAGAATTTAATTAAATAATCATAGAATGAAATTGTGCGCAAAATGAATTCGATTTGCTCAGCACGAAACACAAAATCACGATCGAAACACGTGCATACCGCAGTCAGTAACCGCGTTAACAGAAAATGGAAGGCGCGGCACATGTCGCGCCGTTCCCGACGATAAATTTCGAAAAATCTAACGCTCTCGAGCGGACTTCACTTCTGATTTTTCGAGCACAATTCGAGGCAGGTGGCCGCCGAAGAAAAATGCGACGTTGTAACAAGATATATGCCGAGAAAGCGATTTTATTTTGCCGCGGAAGCGGCGTTCATAAATTGACGGTAAAGTTGAAAAATTGTAATGGAGCCGGGGCGCGAATGAATGATGGCGCGCGCATAGCCGCGAAAAAGATAGAGAGCTTCGGGAACCGACGGTTGATTAATGCTCTATCACGGTGACGTAAGAAGCCAGACAGAACACGGAGCCCCATCAGGATTTAAAACGACTGAACCGGAACAAAAGATAAGGAGGCATGAATGTTTGAAGGATCCCGCCGCGCCGCGCGGGTTCCCGCTGATTCGCGTCGCGGAAATCAGGATCCGCCGCAGGGAGAACTCGAAGAAAAGAGAAACTGGAAGAAAGGAGCCCTGGTGAAAACGGCACGATGAAAATTGTTGTTTACAATCGGGTTTCAAAGGGAAAATTCCGCTTTTCGAGGGAAACCGGCTGTGGGAACACGGTGATTAATGAGGACCCGGTATCGCGTTACCGATACATACGCTTCGACTCGCGATTCCCGGGTTCGAGAGCGTCGTTAATCATTATCGGACACCTCTGTTTTTCCATTTTAAGGAACTGCGGCTTTTCGACCGCCTGACGATCGTCGGAGATAGTCGCCTCGCTACTTTAATTTTATTAAATAAATTGATCTTGACCAATTGTAGACAACGAAACAACTTCATTTTACGCACTTGCGATAACAATGAGCTGCTCTGAATAAATTGAATATATTTATCATATGAATATACAGGGTGAGTCACCTAACGTTGCCACCTCAAATATCTTTGTTGTTTCTAAAGCCTAAGCATGAAGTCTACAAACACGTTAGGTGACTCACCCTGTATAAGAAAATATGTAAGAAGGTGCCAAATGAAACATTCTTTCTACAGTACAACGCGCGTTCCTGAATGCTCTCAATTTTTCTACTGTTTTAAATCAGCTGCAAACGAAAGAATGTTTCATTTGGCATCTTCTTTTTACAATTGAAGAATAACATTTTATGCACTCGTAAAGAAAAAATAAGCAGCTGCGATTTGAAGCAGTACAAAATTTGAGAATTTACTATTACGTCGTACTATTTTCAATTAATTCAAATTATTAAAGAAAGAAATTTATTTGGCTCCTGCTTTTTACAATTGAAGGAAATTTCTCGAAATTGGCGAATTTCATATTCTTTGTTTCGCAATTATTAAAATTATAAGAACGTAGTAAACTTCATTTATATGTTATCTACCAAATAAAAATAAATAAACTCTAATAGAGTGACCAATCTTTTTGTCCCTGATTGTAGCATTGAAGCTAAATTGTAAATTCAGAGGGCCAGAACGATTTTCATTAGGAGCCATCGGAACGATCAAATCCGTTCAATTTGATTCGCGAATGAGGCAAGCTTGTCCCACTGCTTGACAAGGCAAACAAGAAGGATAATGGCGCCTCGGCCGTGATCCTTGCAAAGATCTTTGAGCTCTCTGTCCTTAATTACCTCGACTGCCCTTTGTTAGCAGCGGCGCGTGGGAGATCAAAGCGCGCTCGCGAAACACGGTAACAGTAAATACTGAACGATTACCACGGCGAGGGATTAAAATACATTCCCATGGAAAATCATATAGCCGTTTTACGAGATTCCCAGTCAGCCGTCAGCGTTTTACGGGACGGCTATGCAGCCAGCACGAAATGACGAAGAGCCGATAAGGGTCGCGGGAACGACGGTGTCGTTATTATTAAATAAGGCGTGGTGAAAGAGGCGGCGCGCTGGTAGTCAACGGTTATCACGGCGGACAAGGGAGGTGGAGATCATGCATAATTCAGCGAAAACTTCGACCCCCGTGGGATTGTAGCCGAGAGCGAGAAAGAGATAGGACGACGACGACGTTGCATCGATGCATCCAGCCGCGGAGTAACGGCACTCTGTCCTTTGGTTCGTGTCACGAGCTCCTCTCTCCGCAATCTTTACCGAGCCATTAACGTCGAACAACTTTTTACGATATTCCGGGAACTCCGATGCATATCCTGTAGGCCCTAATTTGTTGCGTCCTGACGTCGCCGATCCGATCGCTCTATGATTTATTGCACGGAACTATGTGTGAAGGAACTTGGCAAAATAGTATAAAAGTCTACGATTTTTCAAACAGAAATTGTTTACCCCTTGCTGTGCACAGCCTGTTAAACACGATATTCATTTTCCTCGAGTCAAAATGGGGGTCCGTTCTCGTGTTGTCAATACTTGATAGTGGCCCAGTGATATGCATTTCTTTACAGTTTTAATTAAATCAATTTTCTTTCTGCTCTGTTGTTCACTGCTTCACCGCGGCGCGGCGCCATCGCTACGCTCAGTGGAATCTGCCACCTGTTTTTCGTTGATAACTCCTTAACACCGCAGAGAACATTTTCGTAAAGGAAAAGGTTGCATGAAATAACCTCGGGTATCACTCTTTCCAAGAAAAACGACGAAGATTTTGAACAGAGGCTATTAAACTAGAATCAAAAGAGAATTCTATTCTTATGTTTATCGACGCCTTCTACATAAAGGGTCGTTCATGTTCACGACTAATTTTTTCCTATTCTAGATAATACAAAAATCTAAAAAAATCCAGGAATACGTATTCAAGTTACTATTTTAATATACAATCGTTAAAGCGTGAAATGTTCAAGTGGGAGTAAATAAATATTGGAAAGAAAGGAATCAAAGAGTAAGATTTCGCTCGGGGCAAAAACGACCCAGGTTGCATACGAAGGGGGGCACACCTCTGTTATCAAAGAAGATGTAGCTAGAATTCTAGGCTCAGGTTCCAGCCAAGTGGATAATAGGTTTTCGGTGAATAAAGTGTTAACGCAAGCCAGGTTAGGGTACACGGCGCGATAACGTTGGCCGTAAACTAATGGGGTCGCGTAGCCACGGCCGAAAAACAGTACAGCCGGGAATTAGGCGTAACGATACAGTCATTCAAACGTCAGAAACTGTTCGAAAGCAATGAGAGACCGGGGCTGGGTGACGGGACGACGTTGCAACGGCCGCTTACCCCGAGGACAATGAAGTTTATGCGGCGCCGAGTGCCGTTATCTTACGACGACGCGGAGGATTAAGTTTCAAGCACCACCGACGGAGCTTGCACTTCTCGCCTGCTTATGGCGAACGCTCTGGAGCGTATTCGCATCCGCGCGTAATTCTCAGAGCCGTCCCCCCGTTTCCCTTTCGTGGATATTGTTGTCGACGCGATAAGAACCGGTGTACCGCGGCATTCACGCTCCCCTGACGACTTTTTCGTCCTCCAGTTCTAATTAGCATCCCTCGGTAACCTTTTTCTTCGTTTCCATGTACGGGATGTCGTGGTACAAGCATTAACCACATAAACTATTTCAGAAATAATGCTACTGTCTAGAGAGAGAGAGAGAGAGAGAGAGAATTGTCTAGGGTCTAGACATCGTGTGTGGGTTTGTGCTGCGATCGAGTGGGACATTGTCATTTTCGAGTTATTTATTGGCATGCTTAGCCCTTAGAATTAGTTACGGACTTGGGTACTGTTGAAAGTTAAGGTTCGCATCAGGAAAACAAACCAGCCGTACTCCAGTCAACGACAATTGACGCATCGCAGGCCCACACTCAGCGGAAAGGCGACACCAGTTTTGGGGATGATCTTTGAACAAGGGATCTTTGTGCAGAAATTTCTATCTCCTCCTCTTCCTTTGCCACCCAACTTCATGGGACCCATAAACTCTCAGCCCACTCAAACACCAGAATAGAAATGATTTAACTGGTTCGCATCGTGTCGGAAACATTTTGTACCGAAATTTGTAAATTATCCCAGGTCGTTGTTAACATAAATTATTACTATTAATATGCTGTATGTTTTGGAGATTTTTTAAGTACTCAAAAAGAAATTGTTACAGTTACAAAATATACAGTTCACAAATTATCGCTAGACTGCGGGTCTGTATGCAATTATGGCTTATGAAAATGTTCAAAAAATGCTAGGGTATAAAATACGACAGAATTTAGTACGATTTTAATTTATTTCAGATCCAGAAAGGCTACCACCACAGAAAATAAGATTCTATTTTATTCCAATTTCTTAAAATTCATCTACAAAAATAAGATTTTTATTATCAACAGTAGAATTACAAATTCTTCAGTTTACGATTATTGAGATTGGGACCTTTCCTGACCTATATTCTGATAAAAATTACGAAAACAAATAGATTCCGAAAATAGATAGACTCTAGTGTAAATTTGCTATGGAAGTGCTGAAATTCGTTATAAAATTTTCCGGACACACAAGTGATTTAGCAGGTGACCATCGCGTCGGGAACACTTTATACCAAATCATGTAAATTTTCACAGACCGTCGCTGTTAACATGAATTACATTATTAATACGCTGTACGTATGCAAGGTTTCCCGAGCATTCGATAAAAATGATTTATCAGGCGTTTAAGCTCGACCAAAAAACCCAGTCGCTGCGGATCCACAGCGGAATTTACCGACCGGATTAACTTAATGGGTTAAACGTGTAGACGCAGATTCGAGCACGGGAGGAAGATCGACGATAAACCGAATGTGTCGTGTTCTAGTAGACTCGCGCGTATATCGTGCCGCGCCGTGGGGGATAAAAGATCGTTTTCAGATTCGGCAAGATGCATCGGCTCCCCCGATAAACCTGCCACACGATTTCCATGCGTATCAAATGGAAAATCGCTTCTACTTTCGATAACATTCTCCGAAATCGAAAATATCGCTCACGGGGGCATTCTAGTTCTCCATTTTCGAAATATGTGTAACTTAAAATCGGACTAAACGACCTGACTTTTTTTGAACAATTAGAGGAATTATTATTATTAAATAACAAAAAAGTAGCAAAAAAGATTTCGAAAAAATTGCAATTGGTAGGAATTACATGGAATAAAAAAAAGAGTTTTCCCGATAAAAATAAAGATGACCTTGAAAAAACTATGAAAAAATAACCGGACAAAAAATTGTTCTCCTGTGATAAAAATATTTTTGTGTGCCGTTAGAAACAACTAGTACTACTAGAAACAAAGGAGATATTTAGGCGGGCCTCCTTCAGCTGAGACACCCTGTATAAATTATGGTGTACTTTATAACTAATGTACATGACAATTAACCCAGTATTTAAATAACAAATTATTTTATACTTCTAAGTTGGTGATATACAATAAAAAAAGTTGGCAATTTTAGGTAATTTTCAAATTGCTCTCCTATAAAATTTCCTTTTTTTAACAGGAATAGAAACAGAGTAAGTTTTATTTGAAATATTTTTTACAGCGAGTCACAATTTGAGAAATAATTTAGTGCGAAACTTCAAATAAGACACCCTGTATAATACAGTAATATGATTTTGATGAAATATGTTTTTTTCTGGGGCACTAGGGTACTATAAATCCAACATTTGCAAAGTAATGAAGATGTCGATCGACGTATTTTATTAAATTGCAAAGCGTTCGTGTTGCATAATAAATTTCTCGTTTTTATCAGAGAGAGGAGACAGTCGCGATTGCAACGGGTGAAATGCAAAGTGTTCGGCGCGTGTTATGCGAATGTTAACGTCGATCACAGGGATCGGTAATGCTGTACACGAAACGAATAAACCAGCGGATCTCTTAATCAAACCCGAACGTAAATTGGCCACGCTTCGCGTGTATTTCAGGTTCATTATTAACAGCGCGCAGGCTGTTTCGGTGTTTCCACGCAAAAACCCGATTCGTTTGATATCTGTCCGGTGTGTGATCCCCGCGGAAACTGGCCACTTTAACATGAACAACCTCTGCCGTTGTTACTCCAATTCTAAATTGAAAGTCGGTAAATTGAACCAATCGTCTCGAGCGTAATAAACGAACACAGCCTTCCGTGCAAGCGATCACGCAATTTCCGGAGTTTGAAAAATTCTGGCTTCTCGATATCAATTCCACGGTAATTTGAACTCGCGAAGAAATCCGACGCGTTACAGTTTAATCAGCGGAACATTTGAACGTGTTCGATTCGATGCGAGAATTTATTGTTGGCTGTAGAATTCGTTGATTTTCTCGACGTTTACCTTTCTTTCGGGTTCTATTCATCGACCATTCCTATAACTACATGATTAATGATCTTAGACTTAAAAATATTTTATCGATTAAAACTCATCGTTTGAATAAAGAAATTCGGTTTTATTTCACCTTAAAATACCGAAATTACTTTATTGCCAATATTTTAAGATTGGTATGTGAACGTGAACAATTTGCTAAACGCAATAATCTAATTTGTACTGCAGAAAATTCTTTCGAGACCAACGACTAAACATTGTCGTCATTTCAAACATCTAGTACATTGGCACACGTGCTGGAGATTCGAGAATCCCACCGCCTACTTCAGCGAAACTGTGTTCACTCTGTCGAGAAAACTGGTGAAACCAAATCCCCGGGAATCTGCTTAAAGCCTCCTTCGAAACTCAAAAATAATCCCCATTCGTTCTCGCCCACGCACGCGGTAAGGCCTCCTCTTATTCCTAGAATAATGTCACTCGGAAGATGTTCCATCTCGCAGAGCATCGTTGAACTCGCAAATAGCGTTAGCGAAATCACGTGGAAGGCGCAGGGAATCGAATTTTCCACGGTCGATCAGATTCATCCCACGAACCTTTAAAATTCAAACGTGGGCGGGAGATTCGAATGTTCTTCGACCATTCTGTTTTCCTTTACCTTCGCTCTGCAGTTTCAACTGCGAATGAAGGAATCATTTTCTATGCGGTAGGTCAAGTCAACGAGGCTGTAATCATCTGTCTGAACTCGTAGATTATGTTCGACGGGACATTTGTTTTTGATTAATGATGCGAAAGTTGAAAGTTCATCCATTCGTGCGAATGTTACTAGACTGCGGATCTTTATGCATTTATGGGTTGTGAAAATTTGTGAAAAATGTTTGAGATCAAATTTGCCAGAATCCGATACAATTTTTATTTACTTCAGACCTGCACAGACCACTGAAAATAAGATTTTATTTGATTCTATTAAAAGTCGTCTACAAAAATTGCAAATTGCGTAAACATACGCAGTCTATTATACATACAGATTAGTTAGTGGAGCATCAGATGATTGCAAATTTTCAAAAATACAGCTTTATTACAATTAGAATTAGCCGACCGATTTTCACAAAATTTTCAGAATATATTTAATTGATACAAACCTACGAAACATGTTTTCTAAATTTTCCATACAAGCCCACATAAAAAAGTTGCAAAACACAACTTTTAGAATTTTCTCTGCAATTCCGACAACTAGAAATTTTTTCCCAAAATTTTTTCACCTCGTGTAGCAAACCAATTGTTCTTGCTTCTGAAAAAAGCTAAAATCGCACGGCCGAATATTAAAAAAGTTATCGTCCTTTTAAGAGTGCGCGGATATCAGTGGGAGTCGCTGTATAGTTTCAAAATTCGAGAAGAAAAACCTGGATAATTTTTGCACCAGCCTAACAGCTTTGGATGGAGAACCTTCGTTTCTCGCAGGTTCTAAAGGATCTAGAAAGACCGCAAAATCCGGCGGGCCCACGAAAGCTGGAAAAAAGAGCCGGCTTTGCACCGTTACCAACCGGAACCGGTTTGGCGGGTCGGAGCCCTGGGTACTCGGCTATACATGGGTGCTCTTAATCGGTTTGATTTGCTACGATGAATGCTGCGCTGCGACAAATTGCTGGGATCACGTTCGAGCGCGGCCACGCTCCGCGAAATCCGCTTTGAAACGCTTCTCGCGGCAACCGGGACCGACAAGAGAATTGCGATGTATCAGATTGAAAGGAAGAGTGAGGGAACCGTTGATACGAGGGAAAAAAAAGGCGACGAAGAAAAAATAATCGATAAGTAACCGTGACGGCGATGGCGCGGAATCCGATTCATTTTTAACGAGGAATTTTTCTCCCGCAATTCCTCGTATCGCTTCTCTTCCCTTTTTACAACGTCTGCGTATCGCGGGAACACGCTCGCTGCGGTTCCTTCACAGTCGTGTTTCATAATTGTGGCTTCTTTTTATTTCGGCTGCGTACCTCGTCACATTTTTGTCCCTCGACGTGGCTTCATTTTAATACTACCTTTTTCCATTCTTCGAATATACGAAATCTCGCGAATACACTTACCTTGCGCCGCGCGACGGGAATTTTAAGTTCACTGTCCTCCAGCGAGCACTTCTTCCTTTTATTTAGAAACTCTCGCTGGAGATTCGTAAATACAGCGACTTCCAGTAGGGGTACTGTTATTTTAAATTATGAGAAACGCTGTCGTTTTACAATTGGCAATTTTTACTATTTTTCTAACCACGTTGGAAGAGCGACAATTCGTGAGTGCGCGTAGAGGTTTAAAATGTTATATTAGAGGTAATGTTCAAGTTTAATATCATACAAGTCTCTGGATTCAAAAATTATATTGTTTTAGATATGACTAAATGTACAGGGTGTTCATTTGAAAACTTTCCTGCCGAATATCTCGGAAAGTATGAAAGATATTAGATAAGTGTAAAACACGTGTCCAAGGATTTCGAGGGGGAAAGAGGGGGGCAGTATCAGTTTTTTATTTGGGTGGCGTTTTCAAGGTCATTTGAAGGTCAACCTATATTTTTTATTATGGGATCTTATTGTACGTAAAAAGACCACAAATTTTCGTGCGATGCTTTTTTTTATCCGCGCACTAGTTTCGGAGATATTTAAAGAGAAGTAGATTTCTCGATTTATTAAAATTGTTGAAAATAGAAAGAAAGTTTTATATGGCTTCTGTGTCTTGTAGTATTGATGAAGACAATTTTTATTTTGCATAAAGATCCGCAGTCTACTTATTACAAACACAGAAACACTATCACATACAGTATACAGGGTGGTTTCAAAATTACTTCCCACGATTGTTCAAGCACTTCTGGCAGTTGTCAGAAAAATTGTCAGCCTGAAGAACAAATTGAAATAATATCCACAACAAAAATCCACATTTATTTACAGACATTACACAGTATAAAACACAAAGACTTTCTTGCGTTATACAAACTCAAGATCCACGAACTATTTTACGTTTTGCTAATTAGTCTGCCGCCCGGAATCAAACCGATGTTGCTACGAAACCTGAATTCAACGTTGAAAATGAATTTTTGAGCACGTAAATAACCCTCGGCGGCGAAAAGAACGCTTTGATTCCGCGGACGATGAATACCGGGAGCTGCTCACCCCGAAAAGAGGCCTTTGAATCCGCCGTTACGGATATTAAACGGCACGGACGACGAAGCACCTGAAAATTCCGAAACTCCCTGGCCCGTAGGAAACAATAATAAAACGGAAAGGGGGCGGGGGCAGAGTGGGGGCAGCGAGAGAAAAGCAGACGCATCGTGGGGGGATTATGCTTGCGCGACACGCGGAAGCAATTCCGCCGGCCGTGGCCTTCTTGATTTCGCGGAGCGAGCCGTTTGCGCCATTTTTCTTTCTGCCTTTCTTGTCCCCCCGCGCGCGTCGTTCGTTTATTCTTCTTCTTTTTTCCCTTTAGCCGCGCGCGTAATGAAAAATTGCGGGCTCGCGAAATTCGCGCAGCATCCCTTAAGTAAGCTCCGTCGACGAAGTAACTGCAGTTTCGCGCGCAGTGCCCTCGTATAAAATGCATGCGCACACCGACGTTTATAATTTCACGCTGGAAATGGCTCGGCGAGAAAGCTTGAAAACGGCAGCCGCCGCGCCGCGCCACGGCTAGATCACGATGGATGCGCGCACTGAGAAGCTGCTCCAGGATTACGATGCGGTTCGGGCTTTACGATGGAGGCGTGACTTTTTTACCGTCCGCCAGATTATAGAAGAATTTGTTTGCCTCCTTTGCCCGAACGCTTTTCACCGGTTTATTTGTTTACCGCGGCCGGGGAATTTAAGTGCCAACTTCTGCGATGGTTCCGAAACGAACAAGCTTCTTGCGTTCGCGCGCTACCCCGCGGTGCAAATAAAAATGACGAGAGCGGTATGGATCCCCTCTTCCGATTGCAGCTTTTGTTAATTAATCTCCGACGTAACTGACCTTACGTAAGCAGCTGTGATTCGAATTATTTATTAACGGACGAGAAACGTGATTGAATGTTGCGACGAGGTGAAACAGAATTCGCAAAGTTATTTTAGCTTCATCTTGTTAGAATTTAATTTCAATTAGTTGGGGAAGTGGCTCTTTTTACATTTTACTTGATGGAATATGCTATTTAATCTTCTTATATTCCTCAGGATGGAAATTCACCCTTTTATCATTTTTAGATGTGTTTGTTTGAAATGTGAATGGATTGAGACTTTATTTATTGATTTAATGTGTAGGGTGAAAATGGGTGTATTTATTTCAAACAATAGACATATCATTGACTTCTTTATTGCTCTGCAATCCTGAGTGAAAACTTGAATCGTAAAATAAAACACTCCATATTCTGAAGCAAGTAGAAAATTGTCTGAGATGTTTAAAATTAATTTTTGTTGATTACATTTACATTCTGTCAATTTTTTGAAATATTCTTTAATTACTGGTTTTCTTTGACACATGAAGGATTTATATTTATAATTATAAATTTTATACGTCATTATGTTTTATTGTTTATTCTCTAGGCTACTTCAAGAACAAAATAGAATATTACAACATTATTTCGTAGGAGTACTAGATCGTAAATGGGAGAACGCTGTCTTGAAATTTATTATTACTTTCGTTTAACTATGGTTGCCATGGATAGTCAAAAAGTGTTTTTCCATTCACCACGATAAATATTTTATAAAGTAATCAATATTCTTTCGATTTTTTACGTTATGTCCGACAGTTTTTACCGAGATTAGAAATTTTCCCATTTCTGGCGCGCGTTGCGGTTTTACGGGTCAGTTTCCCATAGAGGTACTCCTAACGGTAATGTGATCGATGAATATCGATAATGCAGGTTGTGTAGGTCATTGGGGAGGTAATATGGGAATTCCAAGTATAATTCCAGGAGTCATGTAATGGTTTCGTTTCTGTCTTACAAGAAAAATACAACAAACTTACTGTGCACTCATAGAACATCTTACGTGAACTCTGAACATCTGAAATTACAAAGGTGCCTCCATTAGAAATTATTAAACAATTCTCACAGAAATTCTTAAATTCAATTAACCCTTTGCACTCCTCTGTCGAGTGTGACTCGACATCAGATAAAGAAAAATGCAAGTACAACGGGTTCTTATATAAATTCGGTTCTTCCTTTATTTATTTTTTAGTTAAAAACAAATATAAGTTCCATAAATATAAATTACAACAAAATTTGAGAGCTATATCTAATACAATTAGCAAACAAAATTGTTTAAAATAAGTAGCAGTCAAGGAACTGTCCTTTGAAGTAAATTTCAAATGAAACACTTCAAATAGTAGGGAGTTTTGTTGGCAACAAAATTGAAAAATAATTCGCAGTGCAAAGTGTTAAAAAATTCAGTCTTGTAATTTTCATAAAACAACGTATAGTACATTTTGCTCGGTCCGGCTAGTGTTAAAATATCTTTCAAAAATTACGGAATAATCACCGGTGGACGAATAATCGATGACGCTAATGGTAAGTTTAGTAAACGACTATGGAGGCTCATCATCCGACTTAATCGTACAATGTCTCGTTATTGAAAGTACCGCAGAAACGGCTGCTCGCGGGTTCAATTACCGCGGGCAACAAGGGCTGAAAATCCGAAGGAACAAAAGCGCTTCGGAAATGGGAAGAAACAAAGTTCCGGGAGCAGGACTAAATGCCCGGGTAACAGGATTTCTCGACAAAGCAACGGACTCTCGAAACAATACTGCAAACGTGAGCGCCCCGCGGGGGCAAACTATGCGCTGTGTATCAGCAAGCATTAGCAGAAATAGCAGAGTCGGTAATACGAGCAAGAGTACGCTAAGTGGCGAGCCGAGAATCAAGAAAATGGCCGGCTCGGATAGAGGTTCTCCTTCCAATAACGGTATCGGTATTTATGGATAAGTCGAATATGTCTTGGAACCTTGTTTCTCCTCTTTTATAAGCCGCTAACAACGGCCCGTAACTATCAGAACGCTTATTTTGTCTGACGAGAAAGCTCTTACTGTCAGTTAACTACTTTATCGCTATTAACAGTAGCGGAAATGTTGTCTATTACTTTCCGATGTACTTCACTGGCACGCGTGTATTATCATAATGATCCTGGAACTAGTTTGTTGGACAGATACTGAATATTTTCAATTGATAGTGTTTAATTCTAGGGATAGGGAGTTTATGCATTTATTAATTGATAGATGACATTTAAAACAGAGAAAAGATCGAAAGAAATTAGCTATTACTGAAATTATCAGGAACGTAGTTGGCTTCTGTTTGTTGCTGCTGACGGCGGTATTTTCAATTGACAGTGTTTAATTCTAGGGATAGGGAGTTTGTGCATTTATTAATTGATAGATGACATTTGAAACAGAGAAAAGATCGAAAGAAATTAGCTATTACTGAAATTATCAGGAACGTAGTTGGCTTCTGTTTGTTGCTGCTGACGGCGGTATTTTCAATTGACAGTGTTTAATTCTAGGGATAGGGAGTTTGTGCATTTATTAATTGATAGATGACATTTGAAACAGAGAAAAGATCGAAAGAAATTAGCTATTACTGAAATTATCAGGAACGTAGTTGGCTTCTGTTTGTTGCTGCTGATGGCGGTATTTTCAATTGACAGTGTTTAATTCTAGGGATAGGGATTTTATGCATTTATTAATTGATAGATGACATTTGAAACAGAGAAAAGATCGAAAGAAATTAGCTATTACTGAAATTATCAGGAACGTAGTTGGCTTCTGTTTGTTGCTGCTGACGGCGGTATTTTCAATTGACAGTGTTTAATTCTAGGGATAGGGAGTTTGTGCATTTATTAATTGATAGATGACATTTGAAACAGAGAAAAGATCGAAAGAAATTAGCTATTACTGAAATTATCAGGAACGTAGTTGGCTTCTGTTTGTTGCTGCTGATGGCGGTATTTTCAATTGACAGTGTTTAATTCTAGGGATAGGGATTTTATGCATTTATTAATTGATAGATGACATTTGAAACAGAGAAAAGATCGAAAGAAATTAGCTATTACTGAAATTATCAGGAACGTAGTTGGCTTCTGTTTGTTGCTGCTGACGGCGGTATTTTCAATTGACAGTGTTTAATTCGAGGGATAGGGAGTTTGTGCATTTATTAATTGATAGATGACATTTGAAACAGAGAAAAGATCGAAAGAATTTAGCTATTACTGAAATTATCAGGAACGTAGTTGGCTTCTGTTTGTTGCTGCTGACGGCGGTATTTTCAATTGACAGTGTTTAATTCTAGGGATAGGGAGTTTGTGCATTTATTAATTGATAGATGACATTTGAAACAGAGAAAAGATCGAAAGAAATTAGCTATTACTGAAATTATCAGGAACGTAGTTGGCTTCTGTTTGTTGCTGCTGACGGCGGTATTTTCAATTGACAGTGTTTAATTCTAGGGATAGGGAGTTTGTGCATTTATTAATTGATAGATGACATTTGAAACAGAGAAAAGATCGAAAGAAATTAGCTATTACTGAAATTATCAGGAACGTAGTTGGCTTCTGTTTGTTGCTGCTGATGGCGGTATTTTCAATTGACAGTGTTTAATTCTAGGGATAGGGATTTTATGCATTTATTAATTGATAGATGACATTTGAAACAGAGAAAAGATCGAAAGAAATTAGCTATTACTGAAATTATCAGGAACGTAGTTGGCTTCTGTTTGTTGCTGCTGACGGCGGTATTTTCAATTGACAGTGTTTAATTCGAGGGATAGGGAGTTTGTGCATTTATTAATTGATAGATGACATTTGAAACAGAGAAAAGATCGAAAGAATTTAGCTATTACTGAAATTATCAGGAACGTAGTTGGCTTCTGTTTGTTGCTGCTGACGGCGGTATTTTCAATTGACAGTGTTTAATTATAGGGATAGGGAGTTTGTGCATTTATTAATTGATAGATGACATTTGAAACAGAGAAAAGATCGAAAGAATTTAACTACTATTAAAATTATCAGGAATGAAATTTGTAGTTGGCTTCTGTTTGTTGCTGCTGATGGCGATTTTTATTTTACATAAATCAGTTAATTACTGAATTTATTTATTTGTTCAATAATTCGTCTTTAAACGAGTTTGTTTCTACTTACCTACTTCGTCTTGTTGGATGCGTTGGACGGTTAGAAAAAATGAAAGTTCCTGCGTCAGAAAAGTAGTAGGTATAAAAATTGTTATTGCAGTCTCATAAAATTTCCATTATACGAACATCAAAGTAGGGTTTTAAAAAACAGCTTCATGCTTGAACCACGTTCTTTACGTGCCATTTATTTTATGTCCCGTTTCATAAAAAAAAAACGTCGTTACTCTTATTAATATTGTTATCTATTAATCCGGATCGTATGGTCGCATAAATAGAAATCGACACTAAAATCCAACCCATTTATAACAACTATTTAATGCGGAAGTTTATTAACGTGAGAGCCTTGATATGGTGTTATCGTAAACCTGTTACGTTCGAAAGGAGGCGGTAGTTGTGAACAGTATTTTTACTGAATCTTAGAAAACTGTGAAATACAAAAAATATATATAATATTCGGAAAACAGTAATTATTGGTTAGAAATTATTGTAAATTAAAATTTTCTTAAATTTTACGTGACATAAAATAATTAGCTGTGGTTTTCATGCAACTTAATTATTAAATTGTAATTTCCTACGAAAGAATATGTTATTTTAGATTATTCTAGCTTATTTAAAGAGCAGATTAGTTTAGATTATTTGAGGTTATTTAAAGAGCGAATTATTTTATGTTAGCATTTACATTATTATTTTATGTAATTTCCTACTAAAGAAATTGTTATACGTTATTTAAAGAGTAGATTATTTTATGTCAGGATTCTATTAGGATCACATCACGACGATTTTCGTTACTTTTTTGTTCGAAATTATTCGAGAAAGGAAATAATATAATGTTCGTGCGGCCTATATATGATGGACGCTCGAGATTATGTGTACACGCTAGGAAATGTAAGATTCCGCGATATTGCCATGCGCTCCGTATGCGGGTTGCAGTGGCGGATATCCTATCTAAAGTTTATGAGCGTTTAAATCTTAAGAATGAAACGGCACGTGACATTTTATGCCACTATCGTGCCATGAGTGTGGATATAGGAATATATTTTATTTTCCAATCCAACTAGCTTTTTCTTGCAACAGCTTTCTGTCACCGGCTGCAGTTACATGTCTCTGCCTTGCGATTTACAATCACAATATTGTTCTTACAAATATATCCTTACCACATATATCAACCTAAAGCTCGTATCACACAAATATTTCACCGTATTTTTCCTTTATTCCATGATTATTCATATTGGTCTCTACTATTTTGTTTCAGGATACAGTTCTGGATTTTGGACATTCATTAGCGAGACAATAATCTTTACACGTGACGAAGCAGTTTACTGACGTCATATTGGACTTGGGAAAGTAGTATTAGGTAAGTGACGGAGCTTATGTTTGAGTTGCTTAATGGAACAGTGTTCTAAGCCACTTGTTTGTCTAGTTGCTTGAATATTACATATTCGTTCCGAGTATTATTGTTTCAAGATATAACTTCGCAGTGGGATACATGAAAGAACATTTTTCCTTCAAGACCTTCAATTCTTTTATCCCAATTAAAAAAATCATGCAGTGAAGGGTTGAAACAGCGAGGACCTAGAGAAATTTAATTTCCTTTTTTACAAAGAATTTTTTAATTTTTTAATTTTCTATTTCACTGCAGTTTCGTGCAATTCAGCTTTGAAATTTTAATTTCGCATAAAGAACCGCAGTCCAGATTACTTTATTTTAGGATCGAATAAAATACCATTCATTCGTGGACAACATGAAACAATTAAAAGATACGTAAGCATACAGAAAATATCAATCTACTTCTGTGAAAGCATTGAGAATGAAGAAGAAGATAAAATCGTACGGCTAGGGGTTAGGTCAGACGTTCAAAAAAAAAATTAACATCCCTTAACATCAGGGGTTAGGTTAGAGTCTAACCAGGCTTTTTTGAACGGTGCTTAGGCTGGTGTTAAGGGATGTTGATTTTTTTGTTTGGTTAGACGATGAACAAAAAAACAACATCCCTTAACACCACCCTAAGCACCGATCAAAAGAGCCTGCTTGGAGGAACCCGTTGAGGAGCCGGTGGATCATCGTTTCCGGACAACAATGCGGACATTGTCGCCAGCAAATTGTTCGTTAATTCGCGTGGGCCGGGTTACCGTTTAGTTAGCGTCTCGCCGGTGATGATAAAACCGCCTATTACGTATCCAGGGTGGTAGCAAGGGCCGGCTGAATGGGCCGGGGCTGATAACAAAACTCGTCTGGACGAGGGATATTAATGCTCGCGCGAAGACGGCTTTAATAAGTCCGCGACGTAATGAAAACCATTCATATAAAAGTTTCCTTGGCTAGGTGACGCTTTAATTGAACACGGCCACGAAGAGGTCTCGCCAACCACCACCGCCGCACACCCTCTGCTTCTTTCTTATGCCGGTCTCTGTAACAAGATGTCAGAGATTACCCTTCTCCTCCCTCTTTCCACCCCCTCTTATATTCGTCGTCTTACTTCTCCCCTCGAAGGGATCTCGCGTTACATTTATGCACCCTCGTGACTTTCATTAAAAATTTTCTGTTGGTCGAGCCGATGGGAGTCGCTGCCGAGAACGTTTCAATTGATATCGAGCCTACCATTCAATCGGGGAACAAAAGGGGGATGGGTTGGGTTCTTCATCGACGAAATCGGGCCGACGCGACGGCTTTTTCCATCCCTCAACCCCTTCCAATCTCGTTCCCTCTCTTTTCAGTTTGCTTGGTTTTCTTTCTATCTTGCAAACCAGGCCCACTACTAAGGGTGGTATTAAAGGATCCGGCCTTCTCTCAGATTGGAGGTGTAAATGCGGGTTTGATGGGAAATTTCTGGTAGCCCGGCGACGAGCACGCTCGAGGAAAGGGCGCAGACGCCTCCGGCGGGGGTGGATGCTCCGAGGCGAACGGTTTGTTAGGTGGAAATTGAAATTTTTCTGTGTGTTTACCGGGGACGGGTTCCAGCTCGATATGTACTCGCGGATCCCAGTCAATTCCGGGACAAAAGATGAGCGGTGGTTGATTGCTGCTGCCCGAGGCGAAGGTTACATTTTTAGTAGTCGAGCCTTTCGATGGAAAAATTATGCGAGGCGAAACTGTTAATCATTGGGTAATAACTGAACTGCGGATTTTTAGTTAATTGTAAAGAAACAGAAGTTAACCCTCCGGGACAGCCGCTGGGTCGTCTATGTTCGGAGCGAAAATTCATTTGCAATATTTATCTTTTCCCATTAATCGTTTAAATATTTGACGTTCCAAGGATTAGATAGTGTGTCCCATTAGAACAATTATTTCGCATACTCGTAAATCATTTTAAATTGGAATTTAATATTGGAAAACGAAGGTGTTATAGTCGGTGGGCTGCTCTTTCCTTTACCGGACCCAAATTTGTGCCTTTCTCCTATAAATTATGACGTATTTGGTATGTAATCCAGTAGATTTGTACCTGGAGCGGCTGCAGATCGAAGTTTCGATATTGTAGGATCAATATTTCAGGAGTTATGGTTTCTTAAAGATGAGCATTATTCAGTGTTTTTGACAGGTAAGGACGCCGCTAGATGGCAGCACGTGCACGCGATAATGCTGATAATATAGAGCGGGTATTGCGATTGTTGTTTGAATTTTGGAAGACATGGCCACGATATTGCGTTTGAACTGGTCTGGGTTAGGTTTTTGTAAATATTTTCCACGATATTTCTTCTCAAACGTTGTCTGAGATATTTTCTCTATGTTAGCGATATTACTATGTGCCAATGCTGCCAGCTAGCGGTTCTGTTCGATAAGCGGCACGCGATCGTCACTACAAACCAACATGGCGGCGCCCTTACCTGTCAAAAACACTGCAGATTGCTCAATTTTAAGCAACCATTACTCCTGAACCATTGATCCTACAAGATCGAAACTTCGATCTGCAGCCGCTCAGGATACAAATCTACTAGATTACATACCGAATACATCATAATTTGTAGGAGAAAAGCACAAATTTTGAGTCCGGTAAAGTAAAGTTTACCCGGTCGGTGGTATATGTACATCGTGGTCTTCTTTCTTCGAGGGTGACACAAGCTAATAAAATATGCTGTACTCTTAATTATGGATGAAAGTATTGACATTTTCCAGACGATTCGGGAGCCAGTAAATATTCGAGCGTCAATTTGGTATGATGTATTCTTAGACGTCTGGGGATATGTAGGTCTATTCCTTCTTCATGACTGATCATCATTAATGTTGGTACGACCTGTGACTTTTGCTTTAAATATTTATAGTATCTGGTTCTTTCAAACCAACGTTGTTGGCTGTGGAGACAATCCTCTTATAGACTCCAATTTAAAATTATTTATGCAATGGCTTTTCTTTTAATTATTTCGTGTTGTCCATTCGACACTGTTGAATGAAGCAAACACGAAAACTTGTTTCTATATGTGAGCTGTCGATAAATAACTACTGTGATAGCTAGACTGGGGGTGCATTTATAACAAAAGTAGAACAAAATGGATACATAGAATCTTAAAAGCCCGAGACAAATATTCAAAGGAACAAACTAAAAAGATTACAAGCTAACATAAAATAGGAAAACACCGTGTGCCCAACAGATAAAATACAGAAACCGAAAGCTAACCAGAAGAAAAACTAATGATTATAAATTAATATAAAAAACGGGTATGTAGGATCTTAGAAGCGCGAAACAAATATGCAAAGGAACAAACTAAAGATTACAAGCTAACATAAAATAGGAAAACACCGTGTGCGGAACACATAAAATGCAAGAACCCAAAAGAAATAACCGGAATGACCAAACCAAAGATTACAAGTTAACATAAAACAGGGAAACATCGTATGCCCAACAGATAAAATGCCAAATCCTGAAAACCGAAAGAACAAATTAAAGATTACAAGTGAACATAAAATAAGGCAACGCCGTGTGCGACATTAAAACACAAGAACACAGAGCGAAAAGTACAAATTGCTCCGTATAGGAAGAACGATTAATCCAGAGAAAACGAAGAACAGGAAGCAACCGTGCACACGGTAGAGCCTGAAGAAGCGCGGGTGGCAAAAAGAATGCAACAGGATAAAAAACGGGTGGGGGGACGACGATTAATTAATACAAAACGTGGAGATAAATGTTAGGGCGCCGAAACCAAAGAAGAAAGGGTTGTAAAAGGATCAAACGAAACCGGGACACTGGTTGGTGGTCGGAAAAAAGGGAAAACGAAAGCGGTTGCGGGCAAAAGAACCGAGCGGAAGAATCGAGTGAAATGTTGATAAAGAAATGGGACGGGGGGTGGGGGAAGCTGTGCCGAAAAAGAAAGGCAACCGGGGGATAGAAAGGATCGCGGATTACAATGGGCAACGTTTTCGGAAGGGTTTGCTGCTCTGGTTTCCTTTTTTTCTGGGTCTGACCGCGATGGGATTAAACACGGACAGTGTCGTCCGACGCGATAAGTAAATTGAAACGAACACCTGCTGTCACAACTCGCCGCTGGATTTCTGTTTCGCGAAACCAATTTTCAACACACCGGCCTTGGGGAAATTTACGCGAGTACATACTTGTCACTGTGCCGTTTTCAAACCACGCTGGAGGGATCATACTGTGTGCTGTTACTCTCGTAATTAGTCGAAAATTAAACAGTTTTTCAGCACGCGTGTTTCAATTGTTCGGTTCACTGTGGAGGTTCGTATTAAAAACTTTTTCTTGTGAAGATCATTGTCTTGATCCTTTACGTTTTAACGAAATCAGTTTCTGCTCCTCCTCTTGTTCATTGCTTCACCGCGACGCGAGTCCATCGCTGCGCTCAGTGGAACCTGCCACCGAGCTGCCTCAGTTAATAACTCCTTAACAAAGCCGCAGAGAACATTTTTGCAAAGGAAAAAGTTACTTAAAATGACCTCGGGAATCGCCTCTTTCAAGGAAGTAATTTCTGTATAAATACAGAGTGTCCTATTAATAGGCATTCCATATTTTCAAATAATTAAAGGGAGTAAGAAATGAATGTCCACAATTTTTATTCTGTATAAAATTCGCGGTCTACTAATTGTTGTACAAAAATTATCGACACGTGACGGTTATTCTAGAAATAAAGCAATTTTATTATTTTCCGCGAGAGTTCGACGATATTTCGCAAACATGAACGTGTCATACGTACACAAAGATACCGTAATCTGGCTTGGAAAGTCTTCATGGAGAGTTCCCGTGGTGGCTACGCCTAATTATCATACTTTATGGTGTAAATAGAAGACGCTGTAATGGTCCGGAGAGGTTCCTGGCCCGGGAGTTTGTGGATTTCCAGCGACTGTTTCATTGTCAGTTGTCATTTCAATTTGCATAAAGTTTGCCAGTGCCTCAGTAATAGTTTGCATTTTCACGGTTGCGGTTCATCTGCGTATAGGCAGTTCGCTAGTCCCCAATCAGTCGTGTGTTTCACTGTTGTTTCGCGTGATATGTACACGATACGCCCACTATTGCGTATTAGTGTTCGGCGGGGACATGTGTTATTCCCTGTGGGACATTCAGTTACTTGTGTCTCCGTGTGCGACGCGTTTCGATCGAACGCAGCAGCCGCCACATCGAACGTTCTTGCTCGAACGACATTTTCGAGCGAACGGCGAGCATTGCGAAACCGGAGAATTCGACTTTCCAATTTTCTGTATTTTGCGCTGTGTTTATAGATATCGGAGAACGCGTTTTGTAATTTGTATTCGGTCGCGTGACCCGCGCAATCGCGTTATGCTACTTTCCATTCGGAATGCAAAATCAGTTTTCGCGGCGATGATGAATACACATTTTTCCAGTAAATAATTCTGGATTCTTTCAATTAAAATTGATAGTTTCTGACAATTTTTCAACTCTTAAGTGGACCTTCAAAATGTACTTCAACATTGCAATGTGACTCAATTATATTTACTATTCATCTTTATCGAAATGGTAAATTAAAACGTAGTCAGATGGTAAATTCTGATAAATCATTTTCTAAATTACAATTAATATTTTCTCACAATTTTTCAACCCTTAAGTGGGCCTTCAAAATGTACTTCAAAATTGCAATGATTCCATTACATTTAATATCTATCTGTATTGAGATGGTAAAATTTCATCGAAATCCACAAATAGTTATATTATTAAATACTTACACATAAAATAACTATTATCGTAAAATTAAAATGAAAGATGGTCAAAGTAAATGTGCTCAAATTAAATGAGCTCAAATTAAATTACTGAAAAGCGACAGCAATTTCCTGTACAATTCAAGAGATTTTTAGAATTAATATAATGTAACAACGTCATTTGAAATTATTATTTAGAAGAAAAATGGTTGAGCTCCTTCTACATATTGTTTGGTCATTGCATCTACGAAGTAAATGTAGTAGTTGCAGATGCGAAGTCTGTTAATTTTGAATAGCAAAGTACCCACATACCGTTTCGGGACTGTTTTAAGATCACTTACGTTCGCGCAGCTGGAGTATTTACGTTCCGGAACTGTCGCCGCAGTATTTAATTGTACAACTATATCTTGCACGGCGCGGCGCGGCGCGGTGTGTGCGCGCATCACGCTTGAAAACGCGCATACGAGGACAGTATTCGCGGTAACCATTCTCCGTTCACAAGCACCGGCGGTGGTACGTCACTCATAAAAAAGTTTAATGGAAACAGGTGCAACGTTGTCGCATGGTTGCATTTTCGCAACGTGCACCAACGTGCACCAACGTGCTTGCGCCGCAAACAAAGGAATTCTTGCGAAAAATACCCAAAAACGAGGGTAGACACTCGACGTACACGGGGATTAAATGTATTATCCACACGTGCGCTCTGTTTCTTCGTTACGGCGAAGGGTTAATTAAATTCTCGGCACTCATTTCATTAAAAGCGGCGAAATAATAAATCCCGGCGCGGCGTCCCTCGGTCTCTCTCGCGGTCCCCCATATTTCCAGCCGCATAAATAGTGGTAGCAGCCCTTGTCTTTGCAGAAAAATGTCGTCCGCGTGGCGCCGGGAACCTTGTTACTTCATTAACTCTCTAAATGGTATTAAATTATTACACACAATTAGTCTGCTACGTTGTGCTTTCTCACTGTATCTTCACTTTTGACCAACCCTTACATACCTTTCATTTCTAATTCATTCGAACATGTTCATACACTATAATTAAACATTAAAAAAAACATTTTAAACATTTTTTTAATTATATGTTTGTTTTACAATTGTATGTTTAAATCAATTTCCACTATCTACTATTATCTTTTATAAATTTCTATTTTTTAAGAATTCTAACAATTCTATCTTTACAATCCATGTTCTTTAAATTACATAATTTTTAAAATTAATCTTTGGTTTATACAAAAGAATACAGCATCTACAAATACGTTTGGTTAAACAACAAATAACAAACAAGTAAATATTCTTGTATTTCGAACAATAAACTCGCAAACACACATTTTCGTAAGTAAATTTCATAAAACTTCATTTCCTGCGCGAATGATTTCAATGAAATGTTTCATTATCGATTTGTTTGAAGTCTCGCGCACAACAAATATACACAAAATGGTCCCGGTTTTAATATTCGCGATGTTACTAAAAAATGGAGAGATAGAATCCATGATGGAATAAAATTGTTGGAACAATCTGGTGCCTCTGCGTCGCATTTTCACCCTGTTCTTCGGGTAATCCGTGGAAACGATTGCGCCCGGGGAAAAAAAACTTGAGGATACCTGTTGAAAGCCTCCGGTCTCAAGTTCGCGAAGAAACGGAGAATGCCGAGGCACTTTTGTGCCATTCGGAAGAAACTTCCGGATCAAGAACCAACGTCGATTTTGAGAAACTTCGAAGATGCTCCGAACTAGCGAAAACGAGCTGTGGTTTCGATTGCCACGGTTCGATTCGACACTTGATCGACTTCGGTAGTATCGTCGACTTCGCAGATTTCTCCCATTCTTTGACTATGTATCTTCTTCCCTCGCGAAGTTCTTTGTTCTTATAGCGATACACAATCACTGTTTGCCGAGTTTTATTTCAACATTTTAGATTGTTACGTCAAAGTTTCCGTAAAATTATATTCATCGTGGAAATCGTCGAGTAACAAATATGCATTTATTCTTCCGAGGCTTCTGTTTAAATCGAGCTGAAATAAATTATTATTATTATTATTTGATAGCTCATCTTCCCTTTCGGACCTTGACGTGCATATTTGATATGATTTCATTGATATTTAATATTTCGTTGTTGCTTATGCATGTCTATTACAAATGCATAAAATTTGTAATTTGTGGGTTCGATTTTCCTATGCTGTTTCTTAAAAATATTTATATAACATTTTATACAAGAATGTGTAATGTGTTTTCTTTTTCAAATTGTGATTGATCAATTACATAAAATAAAAAAAATTATCTGTTTCTAATATTTTTAATATAAAATTTCTTACATAGAAATTGTCGGAACAACATGTTTAAAACAGCACGATCTCAAAGATAAATTTTGTATCATAATATTCCTCTTCAGTTTGCTTTTTAATATTTTTTAATATAACAAAGCTGACTGAACTTATCGTTTAAATAATAAATTTCTGGATATTGCGTATTAAACTGCTTTCTCCATTATAAGGGACAGAATATATCCTACAGAGCTGACTGCACGTCTTCCAGCGCACTATTCACGAGGAATTCCCAGTCCAATTTTTAAATTCCCAATGCGCTCCACGATGATTTGAGATTTCCTTATTATTTTAATAATCGGTTCGGTAATTGCGGGAAGCCACCGATGATTTAAAAAAAAATGGCTAATATGGATGAGGTAACTTCGAGAGCCACTTTTCTATCACTATTACAGCCACTTGCAAAATGTCTTACCCGAGGAGCGCATCGATTCCTCGTAAATGGTGCACGGCTCCCGGAAGGGCTATGATTCTTCTCACATAAAACATCATTACCGTGCTCAAGAAAATTCTCCGGGCCATTCAGAGGCAGCTAGCATTGGCAGCCGCATTATTCTTCCAGCTACCCGTATTTCTTGAACCGATTTGCTACTAAGGAGAAGCGAGCCGGATGCGGTTCTCACGTCCGACGATTCGATCGATCTGATTATTTACCATTTCGGGGCAGAAATAATGCAAATCCTTTTCGTTCCGCCACTTTAGGCGTTGCGCACACATGGAAATAGTGAAAATAGAGGAACTCAGCCAAATATGGAATACCATTTTATTTCTCGAGTGCCATTTTTTAAAAGCAATGGAAATAAATACAGTATTATTATTTAAAAATCCAATTCAAGGCAGTCTCACATTTTTAACATTAGAAACAATTCAGATATCGAAATTAAAATTAAAAATGGTAGCAAGTATTCTATGAGTAGTCAAATATGGAATACCATTTTATTTCTCGAGTGCCGTTTTTTTAAAAAACAATGGCAATCAGTACAGGATTCTTATTTAAAAACTCAATTTAAGGCAGTCGCACATTTTTAACAATAGAAACAATTCGGATATCGAATTAAAATTGAAAATGGTACCAAGTATTGAATGAGTAGCCAAATATGGAATGCTATCAAATGCTAATCAAAACATATTTTTTATCACAAATTGATTACCATATTTCTAAAACCATTGTTTAATTTCTGATATATTGAATAGCCAAAAATATCTTCATTTTCGACAATCAATTAATTATAAGGTCTTCTCATGAAAATGATAAAATTAATAATTACCAATATTTGCATAGAATCACCCTTCACTGAATGATTTTGAGTAATTGAACTTGATATTAGTGATTTAATTGGAACGAAGCCGCGTTGAATTCGTTTCATTTATTGTTCACTATCCGTCGGTATATTTTTAGACAGGATTAACCCTGTTCCCCTAACGAGCCACAAGCGATTTCATAGAATCCATTAAAGCTGTGGAATAATTCTACCTTAAATACCCTGGCTACAGTATCAAACATTTCCACCGAGGGAACAATTTACCACTATCTCTTCTAATCAGATAACAGAATGGGAGAATAAACGAGCCCCGAAACAACAAAGACGATTTATGGTCTTACAACCCCTTTGAGTTTTGCGAAACTTCAACTGACTCTTCGAAACACGAGCATAATGCTTGCATCTCACTATCCTCGCGCCGGGGATAACTGAACTGTTATAGTAATCTCTGTTTGTTGCGACGAACGACCGAAAGGAATAATTATCACAGCGACCCCACAAGAAGCTTACGAAATAATTTCTGGTGATTTCATAATGGTCCTTTATAATAATTCTCGAGAAACTTTTGTTATCAAATATTACGTTTGTCAGCGAACATTCATGAGCATGAATGATGAATTATGAAAGTAGAAGATCAGAGGGTTGAATGCGAGGCGAAGTCTGGGTCTGTTTATACCCAGAGTGTCAAAATCATTGTATATTTTTTGAAATAAATACAATAGAAAGATTAATGGGTCTAAAAGAAATAACCTAAACATTTTATTAAAAAAACGTGGTGACTGTAATGATAACTATAAAATTGGTCCGAGGGTTCAAACAAATCCATGCTAATTGTCGTTCATTTATTTATAACGAAACTATAACAGTTCAAATATCAACAATTCATAAAAAATCGAGAACACTGTCCTCAGATTAGAATTGTGTCCCCACTACTGTATCTTCCCCTTCTACGATGCTATTCCCCCACTTTTCCGCCCGGTCACGTGACTAATCCAGTACCGACAGACAGGGGATAACTTTTCCTTCTCTATTTTACTTTTACTACTTTTTCTTCGTGATTATCGTTCCCCTCAGATTTCAATCACAGTTCGAATGGCGAGAAGTCGCGACGCAATCAAAACTACCGGCCGAAAAAAAGAGTTTGCCCTTTTCGGCGACACGCCGTTCGAATTCGGCGGGGCCATCCGATCGCAAATACTTGAAAAAGCGAGTTCGAGTTTTGCGCGCACCGTGTCGCAGAACGGAAATGGAAAAGTTGTTCCTGTTAACTGCACGAGGAGTGGCGGAGGGGGCGGGGTTGGTGTTTATTCGAAAAGTTTCTGAAAACTTTATGCAAATCCGGGGACGGCAACCGACGACTTCCGCCGCTTCGTTACTAGGAATCGTCGAGTATTTCCGGCTCTCTTTCTCTCTCTCTCGAGGGTACACTCGCAATCCCTATTGTTTCGCGAAGGAAACAGAGGCCAGGGAACCCGGGGAACGTGTTGGAACTTCTTCGGCATACTTTCGTCCGGGATTAATTAATTGCCTCTTCCATTTCGCCTCCTCCTCTCCTGAGGGTCCTCTTAACCGGTGGCTACGGTGAGGTTAGAAGAAGATGGGGGATGCTGGGGGTTCAACCGAGAGAGAAAAAAAAGAATTGAATCGGCCTAGGCGCCTCGAGTTCATTCTACTTCGTTTTCACCTCTACTCCCTTTTTTCTCGTTCTGTTTCTCTCCCTCTATCTCGCGCTCTCTCTCTCTTTCTGTCTAGTTCTCCTCCGTCTCGAAGCTCCTGATATTCGGAGCGATCGCGTTTTACATTTACGTAATAACGTCTTATCGAGGAGCAGCGTGATTAATGTAGCCTGGGAAAAGTTTAATTGACTTCGAGCGAACGAAAGTATCGCGGAAGTTCAATTTCGATTATTAATGATCGGGGCAATTATGCGGAAAATTGAATCGTATCGCTGCGGTGGCCTCTGATCAGGGGAATATGAATCGTTCGACGAGTTGTCTCTTTCTTTTTTCTCATTTATTGTTCCTCTTCGGGGGAGAATTGATGAGCTTGTTTCTCTGTCGAGGCTCCTTTTACGGACATTTGTTTTCATGTACAGAGCGATCAAATTATTACAGTAAGAGCGCGATCACTGTCAAGTGCCTACCCATTCCACTGCCGGCCAACGCCGCTCCGCAGGGCGACGATGATTGATCTCGGCTTGGGTATATCGGTGTGAACGCCACAGCATTGACTCGAATGATCAAACTTCTTAATTTTCTTTATCTTTTTATGGGACTTTCACTAACTCGTTTCTGGCAGTTTTCTGATTAAAATGACACCAAGCACGATATAATTTCAACTGTATTTAGTGGTTTAATCGACGATGAAAGTTTCGGGCGCAAGGAAGGACAGCGACAACGCGGGCCTTCGAACTCTGCCGGCGACGGCGACTGTTCGCGTCTCTTTCTTTCCCATACGCTGTTCTTCGTTGCGTTCGAAACTTTCATCGTCCATTAAACCACTAAATACAGTTGGAATTAAATCGTGTTTGGTGTCATTTTAATCAGAAAAGTACCAGAAATAAGTTAGTGAAAGTCCTATAAAAAAATGTGAAACGCAAAATAACGTATTTTTAACTGGCACTACATTGTGAGAACACGCGAGCCTTTAAACTGTGCCGGCGACGGCGACGGCGTGAAAAACAATATTACAATATTTTTAAATTTCTTCGTATCCTTTACTGATTTATAATTTACCCAGACAATTTCTTCATAAATGCATACAAATCCTTAGTCCAATTATTACTAACCTATTCATAAGTACAAATACCTCAAGCATAAAGAATCAAATGATATTTTATCGACATCGTCATTTCTTAAAATTGTTCAACAATTTTTAATTTCGTCCACTCAATTTTGCTCTAAATGCATAAAGATCCGCAGTCTATTGATCACACAGTGTATATAATTGTCCGTAATTAGCAATTAAAATAGCTTCACTGAAAGGGAAAATTATTTACGAACTTAACAGTCACTAAAAAATGGCAAGAAACAAAAATGGCCGGCAGCATGTCATTAACACTCGGTAGATTTAGCAAGTAGCATTTTCCACGTCGTCTAATTACAGCACATTGCGTGCGCAAATGTCCAGAAATATAATCCGGAACCGTCGAATCAACATTTTTCCGGGAGAAGGAACGTTCAGGGGTCGTATCCTCCGTTATCCTTTTCGTTTCATTTCATAAATAGCTTTCGCAGTCTGTCTGGCATATGCAACGGGCGGACTATTGCACAAAGTGCAGTCTATAGCGCAGTACAATGTAACCAGCGAGGTGTAACTCCTGGTGAGACGAATATTGCTCGTTCAGTCTGCTTCGTTTCCACCATTTTTGCTTCCAGCCCCTTCTCTACCCCAGCCTCCCTCCTCGTGAACCGGTCTATTATCCTTCGGAAATAAAAAAAAAAGTCCTTCGAGTCTAGATAACGCGGTACACCTTATTCGAGGAAAAATAAAACCCGTTTACGCGCGATGTTGTTAACGAAAACGTTGATTCTATTCGTTTAGACATTTTTTTAAACAACTGCAACACAAGATTTTTTATTTTTATTGCTGTGTGAATTAAAATTTAAAAATGATAGGGATTGTTAATACTTAGTTTTAGTACTGGCAATATGTTTAAAAAAAGAAATTCACTGCCTGATATATTATTACCATTGATTTATTTCCTATGTTAATATATTATACATATTGCGGAGCACAGAATCGTTGTACACTGCACTTTCATTAATATTTATCAGTACATTGTACTGGATGATTTAACGACCTGTGATGCGTAATTAATGTTGATTAATTTCTGAGCGCTAATGCAGCAATAATGAATTTCCTATAATTACATTTGATAATCGCTAGAGAGAAAGTTCTTTAACTAACGCCGTTTTTAATCAATATAATTTTGTAAGAATATTGTACTGAAGTGCTAAATTATTAGACGAAAATGATGAATTAAGAGTAAATGTGCTATTGAGTACCATATATTTTTACTAACTGTTCTTTGAATATTACAACTATGATTTAAATGTTCAACGACTGAGTTGAATTAAAATTTCAGCATCATTAGTAGATATGTCAAAAATAATATGAAAAAGAGTAATATTCTGTGCAAAATTTTTACCTTACATTTTTGATAATGCTCTTAATGACATCATGATGCTCTTAATGACACGTGCAGAGTTAAAATAAAAGAAAATGTGAAGATTAACAAAAATTAACATTGTTTTTTACCCCTTCTTATCTCAGAAAACTTGCGACGATTAAAAGAAATTGTACTCATATTCTGGATTCTATAAAATATTTTATAAAAATTCAGTTATTATCGAAGAAATTCTTTTGTTATAATTAAAGTTGTGGTGTTTATGTATTTACAACAAAAATAAGTAAATTGTATTAATTTTTACTGTGACCAGTAAAAAATTGTTCGCTGTAAGTAGAAACTTCAAGCCACAGTCAGACAGGGTAAATCCTTGAATTAATCGAATCTCAGCTAACGTGAAATTTAAAAAAAACTTTTCTGAGCAGTTTGAGAATATCGTGCCCTAAATATTCACTTTCTTATTTTGTCTGAGCATATTAAGACACTTCTACTTAAATCAATTTCTTTCGATTACAATATGTATATAACTGGATGTTTTTTTCAATATCTACATAGCATTATAAATAATGTTATTCAAAGAATGCTATTCAAAGAATGTTACTTAAACAATGTTATTTAAACAATCTTATTTAAAGAATGTTAATACACTAGTTCTCTGCTCGAGGAATAATTTTCTGAAGTAAATTTTAACTAGACCGCTTAAAATAATAGGGAGTTGGTAAACGAATTGAAAAAATTGAGAGCACAACAGAGTCTATTAAAAGTTCCCCAACTCTTTCAATCCCCGGCATACACAATTTGTTGAAACACTGGAGCCCTTTAACCACGTTAAGAGTCATAGCCAGAGTAAACCCGGGGAAAAATTTCAGATTAAAAAATTGTTTGCGAACACGTTCGCCGCCGTCGTTGATTCGATTAAAGTACCGAGGAGTGGGGGGTATTTTGCAGTATCGTAGGCCTTGGCGCACGGCCTCCTAATGCATTCTGTTTACTCTCGCGGATGCATGCGTACAGAACACGGAATCGGATATTCTCGGAGTTTTTCCTCGGCGACATAAGCCACGTAAAACCGATGAGACTTTTGTTTGCACGACATCGTCCGTGTATCGATGCCGGAGGAACAACGTTCCGAGCGAGTGCTTCGGCTTGTCTCTGCGAAAACGAAGCAAGCTTGTCACCGATAGCGGCTTTTTTCCATAATTTCACGATAAAAATTCTGGGTAACACTGTTCCTCGTTCTCGCGCGAATAATGTTTAAAAATGTTCCTCAAACCGACGGCGAAACTTGATTCCGTTGAGCTGAGTCTATAGCGCGGGCTGTTTTGAATGTATGCATGAGTCTGTGGATGATAGAACGAAGAACTTTTCACTATTGAATTTCCAAAAATTCGGTTTTGTAGACCGTGGCCGGAAGTATAATCAAAATCGATTTCTTTTGCATTAATTTAAAGGTTAATTAACTTGTAGAAAACGAGATTTTCTTCTAATTTCGATTTTATTCCTTCTCTATAATGTGTGCAAAATAAATTGCAACTTTGTGAGATACAATACAATTAAATTAAAAAATTGTTTGATTAGTTTGCAAACAAGAATGCTGCATCACGTTTTCCTTTGCAACAATGGCATGTCACAATATTAATTGAACATTTCTGTAATTTATATGTGAAAGTGATGATACGAATAAATGTCTGTTACAATCATTCTCACTGTTGATAAATTCAGCTTCAAAGATTCTTTAAAAAATAATTACAATGGCACATATTTCTCGCACACCGTATTCGCTGATAATTAAATCCTGTTTTCAGTGTTGCATAAATAATTTTTAGTAAAATCATCCTTCATTTGGAGGATCGCTCGAAACATTTGAACGTCAGGCTAATTATTTTCGTGCATAAGGTTCAAAGACTTGAAAAAGAGTCACAATCGGATTAAGCAGGGCATAAAATACGACGTGCAGCGGGTACTTTGTCGTCAGTTATACGCTTTGAATGATATAATTAATTTCTCTCTCATCGCGGACGTTCGCGAAACGCGGCCATGTAGCGCCGGGACGAATTCACGAACAAGTTATTAATTAATACAACATCGTACGTCGTTAAATACTGAAGCGTGAACAAAGTTTCAGCTCCGCGAAATTATCGATCTTTATCGCGCGGCCCACTAAGGATACAGCAGAACCGCGAGCTCGCGTGAACGTTTGCTGGATTGTTCTGTCATCGCGGAAACGAACGTTCGTCATCTCTTACATCTCCTGAAATATTTACAGCGTATCGTGGCGAAACAGTACTTTGTTGCTGTTCTGAATAGATTATAGACGTATGCATTTTGATCGACTAAAAGCGCGATGGAACGTTCCCAGATGATTAAAACTGAGTACGTGTAAATGGTAAAAATATATGATTGTAAATAATGCATATAGTTTCGGTATCTGACTGTCGAAGTGTGACAAGATAAAAATTTGCCAAGCTCAGCATAAATGGAAAACACGAGATAGATATGTAAATCCTGTAATACATATGTATAAATACCAGAATATTTTTAGATTTTTTAAAACGTAACAAAGTTTTTTAACTAGAGCCATTTTTAGTGCCTGATTCTATGAATGTTTATCTTCAGTAATTTGTAGTTCATTCATTTGCAATTCCAAGAGGCTATTGTCCAAGTCATCGCCTCAGGTAGAAATTGTTAAGACAGCAACCTCGACTTGAAACATCGTCCAAGATTTTCAGTCGCGTTGATTCCAGGAATTTATTCCCAGTGATTTGTGGACCATTTATTTTAATTTTTAAGAGACTATTGTCATCGGGTAAATTGCTGACTCACCAAACCTGACTAACTGCAAGCAATTTCGTTAGTTTATAAAACGCGAAGGTTTTCAGTGGTTCCAAAGACATTCATTTTGAGCGGTTGTGAACGGTTGTGACGTTCCTTAGTTTTTCTCGTTTTCGTTCCTCGTAAGACGTCAGCGCAACAATGCAGCTGCAAGTCATGCACGTGCATCCGGTCGGAAAGACGCGAGCGTCTCAGAAGCGGCAGGATTCAGTCGCGCCGCGACTGTCATGTTGCTGCTTGTGTTTCGTGGTTGTCCCCCTCACCCCTTTTCTCTAGACACAGATTTATACGAACCACTTTTGTTGCATCGCATACGCGCTGGGAATAAATCCGAATAACCCCGTGGACCCTGTTGAACCGCGATGTACCGATCGGTGATCGGACACAGCGATAAATAAAGTCACGTGACGGGCTTTTTGTGCGACGCGGAGACTGGTTTTCGACTTCGACTTCACTTCACTCCAGAAAGAGAAGTGCAAGTCTACCGGAAAATCCTGTTTCGTAAACTTCGTTCGAAAGATCACGCGAGAACGCGGATCTATCCTCACTCATCTTTCTACTCAGAAATATGGAATGATAATTGGACTGCGGATTTGATACATTTATGACGAAAATGAGTTGGTGCAATTTAGATTGGTAGACAAATTAAAATAATATAAGAACGTCGATATATTATTTTAAAGAAATGTTGATGGGTCTTCTGTTTCTTGCAATTGATGCAGACAATTTTTATGCTGCATAAAGATCGCAGTCTAGTGATAATAATCGTATCAAAAGTAGGTTAACATTTTTTTACAGAAAATGCTGAAGTGAAGTAGTGTATAAAAGAGGTATGATTCCATTTAAATGTTATAGATTTCTCATATTGAATAACTTTTCCTGATGGTCTTTTTCATCTCCAAGAACAACATTGATATTTAAGTGATAAACCTTATTGGACCGTGGCAAAAAACTTTTTATTTAAACTAGCAACACCACACAGCAGCGTCCAAAAAAAAAATTAGCGATCTTTGACTGATCGGCTCGGATAGAATAGGTTTTGATACGTGGATTAAATTGTGTCGCGTTTGGTGTCACATCAATCAGAGAACTATCACGAATATGTTGATAAATAATTTATAGTGTGTCTTCATTTGTTAGCTATCCCGCTTTCGACGCTGACTGCAATTATCAACAAATATAGTCTGTCTGCGAACTTTAGAATTTCACAATTATCGAAGCATTACCGTAATCGAATTTGTAGAATAGCAAACCAATCGGTGAGAGAGGAATTCAATCATCCATTGATCAGATAAAAACGAAGTGGTAAATTTTCACAAAACGTTGGACCTTTGCATTGGGGAGTTCCGATCTTTCGAAAAGCGGTCCGTGCAAGAGGAATTCGTCGAAGTAACCACTCGAATTTGTCAAAAATACACGTGGCGCGGGTGCAGTCGGGAAATCGAGTTCGGGGCTCGAGGAGGGCGGCGGTTAGGGGCCGTTCGACTTCCTCGCTCGAGTTCTAAACTGCACTCCAAGTCGCCAAATATTCCGCGACGTTCTCGCACTCGGTCGGCTTTGCCCTGCACTCGACTTCGGTCACTTCGCGGAAAACGCACGCGGATTCCGCGCCGCCGCCGCCGCTGCCTCGACGAAACCGAATTCAACTCGTTGAAACTATGTCCCGAGTCTTTTCGTATGCACGGTACGTTAAACTGGGTATTATTCGGTGTCTTCCCGCCGTAACACGTCCCGTTAAGCGATACAAGTTTGCCCTGCGCTTTAATTCATTGTCGCAACCCCGCAGCTTTGCACCGAGCAAGTCGCGCGCGGCGCGGACGCAGTTTCGTAATATAAGCATTTAACTTGGACCCGCGCAAATATTTCAATTAGCCGGCTGAACAATTTAAAGCTGTTCCACGGATTTATTAGAGACCCCCGCTCTCGAGGAGACGTCGCACACTGAGCCAGAATCGCTAAAAACCAAATTGAATTTTCGAAGTATGTAGAGTAAACTCGCGATTCTTGTCAAAAAATCTGGGTTCTGCACGGACAGCTATCGCATACCGACATTGTTTTTTCAAAACTGCGTCGAGGATTTCTTCTATTGAATCTTGAATCTCCTTGTTATGTAGTTTATTCGTTAACATTTACGAGGATCGGTCGCCACTCGATGAACGGAATTATTAGACAGCGGACCTTCATGCAAAATAAAAATTGTCCACCCGATTTGCAACCAACTGGGGTGAAATATAAATTTATTTTCTTTCTCAACAGTAATTGAATACAATTGTTGAAATTGTGAAGTTACTTACATAGAAATTGATTCGATAAATTTCTTTATCCAGCGCATATTGTAATAAAAAATTGCACAAAATCTAAATAAGTAGACTTTTGTCATTTTTGTAAGATAAAACATTTTAGGTTTAGTGTTAATATGTTTAACAAAAATTGTTTGATAAAAATTCCAAGACCGAACATGTTCAGATCGTTCACAATTCTTATAATAATACGTGCTTGAATAAAGAAATTTATTCAATAATTTCTAATGGAAACATCTCTATAATTCCAATAATTAAAAAATGTGAAACCGGTTGTGGTACGGTTAGTGTTAATAGGTCGAAAATAATATAACAGTGATTCTTCTAATGTTTTCACTGTGTCGAATCGCACCTACTCATTTTTATTACAAATGCATAAAATTCGCTGTCTAATAATTATACATGGAATACGTTCGCGACGTTCTTGGAGTTGGAACGTTTGCGGGCAAAGTCGGAAGCAATTCGTCGAAACAGACATCGTAAAGTTGCCGAAGGTAACGTTTGAGAACGCCCCCGAGTCCCACGAGTAATCAGAACGGGAGACATTCGGCCTCCAGCACAGACGCCGTGATTCTTATTCGATTTCTTCTATTTTCCGGTCGATCGTCGTGTGACTGACGCCGCCATCAAATTCTTCCGAGGAATGAAATTTTGTTTCGTCGCCGGCGCTCAGCAGATGAGGTCCCCGTCGTTTCGACGTCGGGCGTCGGTGTCGCGAGACGTCACGCTCCGAAAATTATTGGCTGCCGCTGATACGAAACGAATACAGTGTTGACTCGGAAAATATGTCTTTCACAGATTCCTTTAATGAGAGTCGAAAATCGACATCCCGAACCGTATCGATTTTTTATCCAGCTCGTACGCGCAGTTGCACGCCATTTTATACAATTTCTTTGCTTCGATGCTATACATATTATATGATCGTAGATTTCACTTTACTTTTCAATTATTTTATTTTATATCAGTTCTATTTTCTTTTGAGAACAGACTTTGGTCAGGTCAGAATACATTCTCATTGAATGTACGCAATTTGTTAAACTTTTTGTGTTATTCATTTTATTTTCAATTTAAGGGTAGCTTTCGTTTGAGGATAGCAAATGGTTGTGACTGCTGGGAATTGTTTAGAACTAATTAACAGATTCATTTCGAACTTTGTGATGAGATACGTATGTAGTTAAAAAGTATAAAAATATTTTTTATATGCAGAAATAATGGAAGGATCCAAAGTTCTAGTGATTCGACAAGGCCGATGATGTTAAAAGGAATATACATCATTGGTTACCTCAAAATCTGGCATTATAGCTATCTAAAATTTTGGAAAACCTGTTTTTGAATTATATATTTAGTATCAATTACTGTAACGTTATTTCAATTTCATTTGTTATATTAATACAATTAGAGCATAATTAGTCTGAATTAGAGCATATGAAAAAGGAAAAGAATAAAATAGCAATAATTTTATAAACAGCAACTTAGTATTAATAATATGTAAAATTAATACAAAATAAGCATCTGGTAATGATATCTGCCAAGTAATAAATGAATCGGATGATTAGTTTGTTAGATATAAAAAAACAGTGCCATTCAATTCTGCTTTCAGGAAGACAAAAATGATTTGCATCATTCGCAAGGCTCGGTAACCAAACAGAAATGTAATTCTTCAATTAACAGACTAAATTAATCGTAAGGACTGCGTCGGTGTTCATAAATCCTTTCGATCCTCTTCTTGTTAGGAATTGTAGCCGTCCAATCATAACCAGAAAAAATTATCAATAACCAAGAGGATGTAGTCTGACGAACTCATCGGAGCAAGGAAGCCTTTTGAGCGAACTTGGAACGAATAACTCAGAGTTTGATTAAAGTTATTCAAGCGATCATTGCGCCGGGTGTATGCGAGTTGGAAACGCACGCAAGTTTGCCAATTACCTTCGGCTCATTATTAAATTAGCTATTTTCGTTAACGCAGCGGCGCAAGTTGGCTCGCGCAGGCGTGTTAAGATAAGAATAACAAACTTGTATAGCGGTCTGCGTTTGCCGCACGCGGAAATGTTTCCGCGTGGTCGAAGGGGAACAGCCCTATCTGGTCCGGCTGCCAGTACCGGAACGGTTTTACGGTAATCCCTGGGAAATGTGGACATTAAACGCCCTCTCCGCGAGGGATGAAGAACGGTGGCTCATATACCGACGACGGGCAATAAAGAGTTAACACGGTAACCGCTAATGGAATAATGGACACTCGCGCAGACAGCGGCTGGACCATCGCCAAATACGTATTTCCCTTCCGGAATATTGGCCTGGCCTCTCCGCACCCTTTCACCCTCTTTTGTCACCACCCTAATCTGACTTATTCCTACCCCTCTTGTCTTTTCGAGTTTTATTTTTATTCCCCGTAACGAGTTTTCACAGCTGGAACCAGTAAATGCAAAATTCCTCTCTTACTCGACACCCATAAATAGACGGGGACCTTTTTCATCCCCTATTTTTGTCTCCGCTCTTCAGGAAACGTACATCATTTTTATCACGTCGGTGCAAAGATAATCCATAGGTTTCGTGGGTATCGCACATCAATGAAAAGGAGACAATTTTGAATGAAAGTTTTATTATTGTTAACAGTGAAATTTGTTTAGTAGGAATCGTTTTACTTTTACTGGGCTGTTGTCGTAACAGGTTCTCGCTAAACAGGGGTTGCGAAAAAACTATATGTTGAACAAGTAATTTGACATTAATAATTAATAATTAATAATCAAGAACATATACACACATATTTTACGGCTATTGTTGGTAGCGTGATTTCTTCAAGTAAAAAACTACAATGAAGTAACAAAAAAATATATATTGATTATTGATTTCATCAAGATCTTTTACAAACCCAAAAATTTTCACAAACGATAAGAACGTCCATGTTACTCTTTTTCAGCGGATTTGATTTCCATATTCAATTTGCACCGATTTATTCATACATTCCTGAAATTGATCAGTTCGACGCTATAATTTTTACGATTCTAATGACAGAATCATGAATGTACTTTCCGTGCGGCTCACAAGTACATTTTCAGTCGTGATCTCGTTCGGCTGCCATCTAGTTGATCTAATTCGCCAGAAGCGTAACAGCGATTTATCAAGCAAGACGGCCGAGCGTGTCCAAATCTATGACAAACGTTTGTCTGTCATGAGTTCCGATGTTAAGCCAGGGGTTCAACAGCTTGTGTGAGCGCAGACCGACATGGAAACTCGAGCTAAATTCGAGGTGCGTGAGAAGTCGCGTGCTCGGAGTTTGGGTCATGGGTCACGAGGCCACTGTGACCCGTTCAACAAGAAATCGTTACGTGACTTGAGAACCTTAAGACCAGATTGTTGACACGCTCGCCTCATCCGGTTCCGATTTTGGAAACTCGGTTTTCCACATTCGTGCTGCCAACCAAATAGTAATCGTAAAGCTTCAGTATTTAGCAATGGAACTACCTTACCCACCGAAACGGCAGGCCACAGAATCCCCAGTTGACAATTATAGAGATTTTCATGATGTTTTTGGGGACACTGGGTACATTTGTTTATTGAGACGTATTTAGAAAAATTGTTGCATTCGCTTGGTCAATAAGTGCGGTATTGTTGGTTTGAATAGGTACTAAAAAATAGTAACCTTTAGTGCTCGATGGTTGCAGTGTTATTACTAGACTGCGGATCATTATACATTTACAAATTGTTGTAAAATTTATAAATATCTGATTTCTCCTCTATTCAAATCATTAACCCTTAAATACACGATATTTTGTTTACAGTTTCTAACATTACTAAAAAAAGAGTGTATATATTAAGGGAAAAATAACGATAAAAATCACATCTTTGTGAAAATATTTTTTATTACAAAATTATCATGTTGCCAAATGGCATCATATGTTGCCAAAATACATGTGAGCGGTTTGTTGCATTTTGGCTACAGCAGAGTAGCCAAAAAAACATGTTTTAAATTCTCGTTATTGGCCCAGCTAAAAAAGTTGTAATATAATCAATTTTTACTATTGTTTTTCACAATTCCGACCAAATGCATTTTTCAACATATTTATTAGACATCATTTACTGAACTAAAGTAAGTAAGTAAGTCCATCCATTAAAAAGTTATTCTAATTTAACGTGTGTGGAATCAGTTATGCTCATTACTTTAACTTGTAAATTTTTACAAAGTTGTGATTTTTAGTGCACCGTAATCCGCGTTAGAGGAACATAAAACTAGAAACACGTGTTGAACGAAAGTTGAGCGTGCTCCAACCGAGACTAGGTAGAAGAAAAGGTGATTTCACGCGTGCCGACCATTTTTCTTGGAGGAATCATGGTATTTACGGCCGGACCGCGAATTACATGCCAGCTTGTGTATCGTCGTTGCAGGAGCGCCGCCCCGTTAATTGCGCGGGGCCAATAAATGCAGGGTGCATCCTTTGGGAGGCGGAATCGCATCCGCGAAGCCTCGTTCCACCGGCCGGGTCTCCTTTGCCGCTTGGTTCACGGTACGTCGGCGTTAATTCGACGAAAATTCATTAGCGTCGGGCTGCTGGCTCTTCGAGGAGGCGACGCGACGTCTCCTAGCGCGGGTGTCGTGTCGGGTTCACGGTGTCGACGGCCCGTGAAATCGATCACGAATCGTCCCACGAGTGAAAATTTGATTATCCACTGTCGTATCGTCGCGGTTTCCGCCCGCACTCGGCGAATTTCTACGAACGCTCGCGAATTCGCGCCGATAGCCTCGTGCTTCCGAAGGCCTCGCTTCGCGCGTCTCGACCCTCATGATCGCTCGTTAATTCTCTCCATTAGCATGCCGAGCTAATTGCCTTTCGACACCATCCCACATCCCGACTTACTTCCTGCGTCCTTCATCCTGACAGCCCCTGCAAAAATTGTAAGGCTGGAAATGATATAACAATTTTCATTATACGTCAATTTCGTTTTTAATCGTAGAATAATTTTTTATAACAGATCGTTCATTAAATATTTCGACAAACCAGGATACGTGGCTTATTTGTCGGACTAGTAAACATTCCGAGTTATTTCAATTTAATATTTCATTCACATCGCTTAAGAATATTCTTCCATTTTTAAGATAACATGTCTCTTTTGTGCAGCCAGTAAAATTCAATATTGATGCAGTCAAAATGAAATTATTTTCCTTTGTGCCAGAGGAGCACCGAATGCTCGACCCTATAAAAATACTCGTCAGCATCCAAAATTGAAAAGATAAAATAAAATATTTCTGCTAACTAGTTTGGCGTACTCGCCTCTTTAGCAAGCGCGAACCTTCGATAATATTCGATCCATTCATCAAAAATTCATGAGAAATTCATCGATGAGAGCTTTAAAGAACTCAAGGCACGCAGTAATTATTTAAATATATCAATTTTGAGGATATACAGGGTATTTCTTTAAGAAGTATTATTTTAAATGATAAAACAACGCTGTTGTTTATAATTTACAATTTTACTAACAACGTGACACCTCTTAACAGAAAACCCCTTATTATAATTTTTAATAATTGTGTAGTTAACAATATTGAATCTTAAATTATATATCCATTTTTTTTTAAATCTTATGCAGTTACTAAAATAATAATTTTCAATAAGTTCCTGCTCCAACAATAACAATTAAAAAACTTTTGTGCCAATTTAATGCCGAAGACATACTTTCGCCCTTTCAGTATTAAAACAAAAATAAGAAGCGCAAGTTCAACATAAATATTTATAAATATGTATAAAACAGTTACAGCGTTACAAATATGTAATACGATGGTAAATTCGCAAAATGTACGAAAAACGATTCAATCAAGTCCGCGGGAGAAACCAACGAAATTATCTGCTATCAATCAAATTTCATTTGCGACGGAATTAAAATAAATTAGGGCAGCGGTAAATCCACTCGGAAAGCAGGGTAGATGAAATACATTATCATTTACATATCATTCAAATAAAGTTGCCGCGCTGCATATAAATTTCAATATGCAAAATATGCATGGCGTGCTTCTGTTATTTTTCTTCTGTAATTTATACGAAGGTGTACCGTCCCACATTATATTCCACGGCCTGGTAAAAAACTCCAAGCACATTTTCGATTTTATAATATAGAGGATGGTTATTAGCTTGATATTGCATTATTCCTGAATGAAATTACGAAATTTCGATGCACTTTGCTACGCACTGCCTTCCGCGTATTTTACTGTGTATTTTATTAATCTCCCATTTCGTATGCGATATTCGTTTCACAGAGGACTTGTTTAATTTGCCTTTTAACATTCGAAGTAGTATATTCACGTTTGTTCTTTTGTTGCGAATGAGGAGAGAATTATTCTACCATTATCGAAATTAAAAATTTTATTTTTATATAAATGATACTCGGGAACAGAACCTTCGTAATGTGAATACGAGTGGAAAATCAATTCAGCTTCTAGCTGGTAGATAATATAGTTCACTGTTTCGTTTCTAATAGTGGAAGTCAGAAATCCGTAACGATTTGTAATAACACTCAAGATTGCGTTGCAGCTCATACTGGTCGAGAATGTAATTTCGTGCATCGATGGGTTTAGAAAATTTGCTGTTAATATTCTCGGCGCCATAACACGATGAGGGATAAATTTATTATACGGTCCGTGATTCGTGGATTATTAGTTTTGTAATATTAAAATTGTATAATTAGAAACATTCTTATTACTCGGTACTTAAGTTGCATAATATAAAATATATAAATATAATTATGATACATAAATTCTAGCACTGTAACGACAATTGACTGCATTTTAAATCATCTCTAACTACGTGCATTTATTAATTTGCTATAATTTTGATTCTAGTTTATGAACAATTAGATTTTTAATGGGGAACTTAATTTTAACGTAATGTAGTCATTTCTTTTTTAAAACGATAAATCTTCGATAGAGCTCATTTACACGTATGTAATTCTAATTGGTTTTTCACCACGTTTAAGTGGAATTATAACATGCCATGTTATAACCAAAAATTTTAGTTTGTCATTAAAATGAGTGCCGAGTCATGCGTTTTAAGTGCAGTTGTTTCTTGCATTAAATAAGCTCTCAATGGACGGGTAGTTTCTGAATCGAATGTTTTGCTAGAAATTAGTATGGCATTGTAACTCGTTATTAATGAACCGTATTGCTTACAATGTGATTTTCAACGAATTGCAGTTTCTCACGCGAGCAATAAATCATGTCAGCGTAAGGCGTAAAGTACAGCTTGCAAAATCTACTTAAAATGTAATTGATTTCTACTTATTATTTTTGTGATGAAAACGGTTTTGAAGATTATAACAAACTACTTCTGATTTTAGATAAGACAAGAAGATTTAATTTGTGTGAAATGGTGATCTATTTGTTTGATGATACAACACTTCCGGGAATGTCCATATTAATTGATAATTATCATATAAATGATCACAACAGAATTGCAACAGTAAATTGTTATTAGATTGAACAATTTCAATGCAGTCATTACTGCATTGTAATATTACAGAAATAATCCCGAATAATGCAAATGTAAGGAAATGTAAATAACAAATATAACTGAAATGCTGAAATTATTCCAGCATTATTTATATGGTCTCTTAATGAAATTGGCGATAATGTTTATAATCAACGGTCTATGAGTATTCATGCTAATGCGTATATTTACAGACTAACTTTCATAATAGAGCATTCTCTCGTAACAAATAAGTAAATAAAAAATATCATTACATTCAAAATCAATCAAAAAATATATAAAAATTTAATAGATATTTTCACTACATTACATGAAGTGCATTCATGAAGTTTACACTATTAGTAAAAATTGTTTGTCCACGATTTTACGATTTGGAAAATGTAACGATAAAATTTCGCATTTTTCATACACTTGTGTACATTCTCTGCCATTTTAAACATCCTGTAAACTGGTTTGTTTGCTGTTCTGCATGAAATATTTTTTAACAAACATTTCACGAAATATCCCGGACTTCGTTTTGAAAGTACACAGCAGTATTCTCAAACATTTATGGCCATGGTGGTACGTGGTACCATATTTAATTACATTTTCGAAAAATAGAAAAGTTTCTAAAAACTGTCAACAGTGTTCACCGTGCATCTAAGCTACCATTATATTATTGTTAGTATTTATTTACATATTATTCATGTTCTTAATTTCTCAATTTATTATAATGATCTGCGCAGCTTTCAGAAATGATTAACTTCAATTAAAATGATTCCAAACGGCCTCGATAAACCTACATTTCTCTAGTTTCTTCTTAAAACTTTTAATGTACCATCTAATAAAATATTACAATATATTTTATTACATTTTGTCAATTTTCTGCATTCACGACAAAAATAGTCGAGTAGCTGCAGGCGTGGCTCCAGTTTTCGCAGTTAACACTGAACCTACTTTTCCATCTTAGAATTATTGAAATTATGAATTCGCTTACATGGAAATTGATTGAATAAACTTCTTTATCGAAGCACATATTGTAATGAAAATTGCACAAAATCTAAATAAATAGAGCCTTGTCATTTTTGTAAGGTAGAACATTTTAATCGCTTTTAATGCTCGGTCGGTTTAGTATTACTATACAAAACATTTATTTTGCATAAAGATCCGCAGTTATTGAAAAAAGAAAATTGCATTTATACCCCTTATAACGTACGCCAAGAATATTTATCCTGCCCAAGGATCACCGGTCCACAAACAAATTCCGCCATTCGAAAGCAAGAAATGATCGTCGCTAATTAACAACATTATTTCACCTAACTCGCGCAAGTTTTCTCATCCAAGAAGCTCGGGGAGCAAGTCTAGCGTTTAAAGAACAATATTGATGTTCCTGAGAACTTTACTCGAATTAGGTGAATGGTGGGAAGGGCGGAACTAGAAAAAACAAAGCGGAAAGGTGAACTTCAAATCTAGAACAACGAATGAAGGGAGCAGAGCTGAGCAGAGGAGATAGACAGAGCTGGATCGAAAGAGAGGATGAAGGAGAGAGGCTTCGATTTACTTTCTTTAGTTCCGCGCGCGGTTCATGCGCTTTCCGCGAGGGCCTCTCCGCCGATTGTTTTCCCAATCTCCTTTACAGCGACTCGGGACCTCATGCAGATTCGAAATCCCTAGATTCCCTGTTCCTCTCGCAGTATGTCTACCGAACCAACCGGCCACAGTCGGCTTATTTTCTTAGTCCGCGCGGCCCGGTTTCGCATATTTCCCATCCGAACACGCCCAGGGACTTCGAGTTTCGAAACTCTGATTTCGAGATATTTTGTTGGCCATGGAACCACGTACTTACAAACGAGAAACTTTTTTACTCCTAACGAAATGAACTCGAGATCCTTCTTTTCTTCCGAAGGATCGAAACGGTTACACCCCGGCTTCCAGTTTGCAAGCTGATTAAATTTTCTTTCCACCGGACCGTGTATTTCCTCGAGTTTTCTACGCAGTTATTGAAATCGTGTGCAAGTCGTGGATCTGACGAAAACGAATTTTTAGTTCGGTTTGCGTGGTCCAATTTCTCTTGGAGTTTTGGCCGCTTTCTGTGTGTGTGTATGTGTGGAGCTGGGGAGAGGCTTTGTTAGACACGTTCTGTGCAGTGGAGCATTGTGTGAGTGCTGCTTTTGTGTTATCGATGGTAGTTTGTTAGCGTTTCGAGTGCCACGTCGTTTAAAAAGGAGAGATGGAATTATTTGTACAGATGTAATTATGAATTTCTTGACAGTGATCTATTTAAAATTTTTTCAATTTTTTACACCAGTCTTTGTTATGTTGTTTGCCTTTTGAAGTATATTTCTATCTTGAGCAGTTCTCGAGATAGCTTCATAAATGAGAATTTTCAGGGGGTGGTTTCATCACTTAAAAGTGAGTCTGTGTCAATAAAAAAAGTTTTGTCTGCAAATCTTTGTTAAAACATTCTTATTTTACACGAGGCCTCGTTTTTTAAAAACTGAGAAGAAAGAAGAATAATTCCCCTTTAGAATTCAACTCCAATTTCTCACAATGGATACCAAATCTTTTACTTTGCATAAAAATCTGCAGTCTACTTATCAACTAACGTACACACAACAATGTATGTTAAGTAGCTCGGCCATGATACGCTAAAGGTTAAAACATGTTCAGACGTTTATCATACTGTGATAAATTCTACTTTTAAAAAATGGAAGCTTTTAACTGCTTTATTAAACCTTAAAATTTAAGAGGCTCTTAGCCGGACTTAATCAACCCTAATAAATTCTCAAAATTATGATTAGCTTTACTGAATATGTCAGCAAAATCAGGAATACAATATCAGGTGATTTTGTTGCTGTGCAGTGAAACGCAGGATTGAAGAATGTCGACCAGCTTATTGCATGAATCAAGAGAAAGAATTTTCATCAGTAAGTTTCCGTGATGGCCGGCATCAGATTACTTCCCCAAAAAGTTTTTCTTTCCCTCGGCCATTACCTTCCGTGTTGCTTGAAGTTAGGTTGCACTGCCACGCCCGGGATAACATCTCGGTCGCGTGTTCCCGTTTATTTGGCTTGCCTTCTATTTTCACCGAGGGATTTCCACCCCCTGGTCTACTACTAACGTAATGAACAAACCTTTCGTTGTCTAAAGAAGTTTCGTTTTCCAATGTAGCACGCGTCGCGGTCGATATTTACCCGCGGAAACAGCGAATAACGGACGGACATTTTTCGAGAAATTGGAACCATACTCTAACATGCGAATGCGCAATTATTTAACCCTTAACACTCGAGTGGTGACTGCTGTACCATTTATTCAAAATATTGTTTACATTATTAAATATGTTGCTATCTAATTAAATATGTTGGTCTGCATCGATTGCAAGAAATGGACGCCAAATAGAATATTATTTCCTCCCGTAATAATTTTAATAGATTAAGAATAATATATCGACATCTTAAAATTGTTTTAATTCTCCAAAGATTTTAAATTTCATCTATTTTGCTATAAATGCATAAAATCTCCGCAGTGTAGTGATAACAATTTCTTTCGAAGGGTGCAAATTAAGACAACCCTAAAGGTTATTACGCCTAAAGCGTTTCTTTATTACAAGTCCCATCTTTTTCAACTCAAGTCACGCTCCCAAACACCTCGTCAGATTGTTTGTCCTGGAAAAAAACCGGGGCTAACAGGTGAAGCAAACACCGACAGCTCATAAAGCTCGAGAGCAATCGAAGATAGCCCTCCACGGCTCGCAACAACAGCGCGAACTTTGCTTTATCATCGTCGAACAACGTCGGGAGACGCGTTTACCCGGTCCATCCAGTTAGACGGTCGAATAAAACTCGATTTCTAAAGGAGGTCCGAAGTATCGGGCCGTGTATATACGTACAGCACAGGCAGAACGGTCCCGTGCCGATCGAAGTGCAAGTGATTGCACCTCCGTTGGATTATTACGTTTCTAACAATCGAACCGGACCGAATTTCCGTCCCGTTCCTGCACCGGCGCGGCGTCGGGACCTCCATTTTCCCCCCGGTGAGTGTAGAGGATACCAATGTCTCGAGTAGCCGCGTCTCTCACCGATGGCAAGATAGTCCGTGGGCTCTGCCATAGGAACCGACTGCCAGAACCGTACGTGGCAAAGTGGTTCGCTCGGTTTTTAGTGGTCGTTACTATCGGCGACGCTCAGCACGCCAGACTTTACTGCGATGAGACGGGAAAATTCTCGTCGGGGTAACAAGATCGAAAGTGTTTTCTTTGACCGACGCCACCGCGAACTTTCCACGGGCTCGGAGGAATTCGACGCGCCGTAAATTTTTGCTTCTGATAAGGTCGATTTTCGCCTGAACACGATTTTTCTGGAGACAGGGGTCAGATCTATCTATGCTTTTGCCTAGCTGATTTTAGAATGACGACAGTGTGCAAAATTCATGTCCTTTTGGATCTACGTTTGACGTATTAATCCTACGATGAGGGTCTACTGGTTCGTTTTGACGCAGAGGCTCAAAATTGTCGTTTAATTAATCAATTAATCCTTTCGTCATCAAAATTTTTCTGGAACAATTGATTCCTAGCAGGTTCTGGAGACAGAAGTTAGATCTATCCACGATTTTGCCTAGCTGATTTTAGAATGACGACAGTGTGCAAAATTCATGTCCTTCTGGATCTACGTTTGACGTATGAATCCTACGATGAGGGTCTACTGGTTTGTTTTGACGCAGAGGCTCAAAATTGTCGTTTAATTAATCAATTAATCCTTTCGTCATCAAAATTTTTCTGGAACAATTGATTCCTAGCAGGTTCTGGAGACAGAAGTTAGATCTATCCACGATTTTGCCTAGCTGATTTTAGAATGACGACAGTGTGCAAAATTCATGTCCTTTTGGATCTACGTTTGACGTATGAATCCTACGATGAGGGTCTACTGGTTTGTTTCGACGCAGAGGCTCAAAATTGTCGTTTAATTAATCAATTAATCCTTCCATCGTCAACATTTTTTGGAACAATTGATTCTTAGCAAAATGACAATATTAGATGTACAAATTAATTCGTGGCCTCCATGATGAGTAGTAACTAGACTGCGGATATTTATGTAAAATAAAAATTGTCTGCATTGATCGCAAGAAATAGAAACTAATTTGAACGTTATTTCTTTCCGTAATGATTTTAATAGAGGGGAAATTATTGACATCTTCAATTAGTATACTTTTCCAACGATTTTCAATTTCATATATCCAAGTTTTCTATAAATGCATAAAGATCCGCAGTCTAGTGGTAACATTATTTAAGATTCGAATCTGTTATCCGCCAAATTAAATGTTTTTTTAATTACAACACACCAAGTGATGAAGATTATTTTCAACGGTGCAGTACGCGATACATAATTGTCTTCTCAAAGGCGCAATGGGTTCAAAATGAACCATTCTGTGTATACATATATCCTACTGATCTATTATCTTATTCATACAAGTGAAACACTAGCACAGCTTTTGATGAAACTAGTACTGGAGTCCATCTCGAGTTACTCGATTCCGGCATGATAAAACGTTTAAGACAAGCAGCAGACTCTTGTTTCGCGTGTTCGCGATCAGAAAAAAGGAATCTCATCTCGCATAAAACAGTGTCTTCGCAGTTGGCACACGCGAGATAAGATATTCCGGCTCCCATCGTTGTTTTCACAGCGGTCAATTATTCCACCTGGAAACGACCACATCGGTGCGTTTTGCAAATCAGGTGGTCGCGATGTCTGCCAGTCGATGGAGGAGCACACGCGACCGTGCGCACGCATACTCTCTTCAGGCGAGCTTCCGCGGAGCTTTTCGCATCGAGAGAATCTTTCAAGATCCACGTACTCGGTGCTGGTGCACCTCTTTCATCGTTCCTCGAGGCCCAGCTTCGATCCCGCTCCTCTTCGTACCGTCCCCGGGCATTCGGAATGCAGCTCTCGATTCCCTGATACGGTAGACGACAACTTTAGACAATTTCCGAGATTGCGTGCGCCGCGAAACTTTTCCCGGACGGTGCATAAAGCCGTGAGCATTGCATATACCTACTTATCGCGAACAATTCCGATTCTTGTCGCGATAGCACGACGCGAGGCTGCGTAACCGCGTGTTTCTGAAACGACGACGAAAAGGACGACGATTACCACACCGAAATTGCTCCCCAAGGGATCAACAGGATTCCTTGGTACACCATTCGAACGACCGGAATTCTCCAGCATCGCGACGCTCTGGAACCGCGAGTCGTTAATCAGGCGACCGCCCCCTTGCTTCATATGCTCAGGGAACTTTTTTGCTATCGTTAGAAATGGGAAGCTTCAATCTTAAAATCCACGGTAGAGTCGTTCGGGAAAAGTATTTTCTAACGCTTCTACAGATCTATAATTTCTATCAGATTCGGAAGAGTCTTCAAGCTTCAAAAATCGGATAAATGTCTACAAAATGCATAACTTTGTTCAGCGCTGTCATGTAAATAGACAGCGGATCTTCATGCAAAATAAAAATGTTCTGCATCAACTTTAAAAGACAGGAGCTCAGGAGAAGTTCTGTTCTTAAATAATGTTTCTGGGTTGAACCTCCTAACCTCTACACTTCTCTAAATTGGACATACCCATTTTTGCTATAAATGCATAAAATCCGCAGTCTGCTTATAAATTATTATGCGTATAATTAAATTTGCGATCAATACGAATTTAGCTCGAACAAGTTTACACCAGAAGAAATTACCATTTCGCTTTAGCATTCGTAAATCAATCGGGAAATGCATATTCGCCTGCAGGAGCGTCCGTAGCCGAGCGATCAATTCAGATCAATTGGATTTATCTTACAGGGCTATTCAATATTTATAGTGTACATAAAACACGATCCCAAAACGTATCGCATGAACCCAAGATCATAACTCTGGCGTAATTGCATCTTTCGCTAGATGCATCACTGTGCACGCCCCTAGGAACCTTCTCACGCGCGGCTGCATGCGGGTTGCCGCACTTCGGGGATACTCTTCCGCATTAATAACGCGGTAACGAAGCCCCGAACGAAATTTGTCGACAGTATATTTTTCTTTTATTTTCTCACGGACAACCAGCCGACGCTAAATTCATTCCCACCTGTTGCTTCAGAATCTTAATATAACAACTTAGAAAGTACTTCCGCTATTTTTGATACCTCGCTGACAAGAGAGTGTTACGCTGAGACCCGAGGAGCTTCGCGAGCTTCAACTATTGAAACGACACACCTCCGAAAGAGCTTAGCGATTGGTAGCTGCGAAGTTTCGCGCTTTAAACTTTAACGATCTCATTAACTTCGCCAGTCGACGACGCGTCGCCGTTACAGGGATGCCAGGATTCGTCGTACAGTCGTATTTAATTGAAATACGTCAAATTGACGGTCTCTCCCGGGCGTCCTATGAAGCGGAATTTAATCTCATTGCCAATGCGACTAGACGCATATTATACCGGGCTCGCGTAACGAGCCGCTGAATGAAACAATTCCGTTTCAGTAAGGTGAATTCGCCCGAGACTTGTTCGTTCGCACTGTTGAAATTCCGTCCCGACTGAACGCGAAATAGAAAACAACCCCTTCGCACTCGGCCCATTTCGATACAGAATTTATTGTGCGATCGAGCGGCGGACCCGAGACAACTCGAGAAGTCTACGGAAGCCATTGTTCGAAAGCAAACTCCGATAACTTCAAGTTACCGAATTTCTTTTAATTTTGTAAGCTCTGCAGTCCGACCCTTTACTTAACAAAAGATTTTTTGATAAATCCAGGGCCATCCAATGAATTATACACTGGAATAATTCATGCCATTTATAAATACGTAGTTCTGATAATTTATTCAACCAGTGAATTTATAAAAATTCATTGCGAATTTAAATTGTACGTCACTGAAAATCGTGTAAACCAGTAGATTATTAATTTGAATTTGAGCATTGAGAAGCGTTATAAAATTTCAATATTGATGCATATTATTGTATGGAATGATTTATAAAAAGTACATTATTGAAAAGAATTAATATAAAAATTCCATTTGGAGATTGAGAAGTGTTATGAAATATTAATAAACGATACATATTACTATATGAAATGATTTATAAAGAGTACATACATTATTGAAAAGATTAATATTAAAATAAAAATTCAATTTGAAGATTGAGAAGTGTTATGAAATTTCAATAATGATGCATATTATTATATGAAATGATTTACAATGAGTATATTACTGAAAGGAGGAATATTAATATAAAAATTGCTACAAGTTCTTCGACTCAAATGAGAAAGTAGGTTAGGCGCACTAAAAATTTAGATGCAAGGAGGTAAGATCTAATCATATCTCTTGCACAGTTATTGCGATCTCTTTGACATGTTAGCTGCCAGGTTATGCGACTATAAAGCTTGATGGCTCGTAATATTTTCGTATTCTCGGATGCAGCAGTAACGTACACGAGATTAAATTGCAGTGGATAATGCTCTTCACTTTTCGGTTCGTCTTGTAGACGTTTCTTTCACGTCGTCTGCAAGTATTTAATTTCACTGGAATCTAGAATTGGTGAATTCCTTTGGGGAACCACTGTACTTGCGTGGTGTCCTACTGTAATTTACCATGTGATTACAACACTTTAGAAAGTAGAAATAATTCGAATTAAGACTACCTTGACACTGTAAATTATGTTGTACCTCTTCATAATGATTTCTATCCAAACACATGTGTACAATACTGTTTTATCTTATAAGAGAAAAATTTAGTATTTTCTTTTGTATTTATGAGGTGTATAAATTAGTTCGTGGTCGTATGAAAAATTCATTAATTGTAAGATGGTGTAAATGTTCAGAAAAGAATAAATATTGTTATTTGTAAATAATCAACAAATTCGTGAAGAAAGGGCTATGAATTAATTTATCCACGTAATCTGTTAATAAATTTTGATCATGAAAGTAATTATCATTATTAAAATTGAAATAGATCTGAGATTTTAATCATTAACAGCAATTGCAAATAATCGTACACCCCTATGAATATTCACTCTGCAGTTTCTTTTAAATGTAGGTTTAATAAAATTCTTAACAAAGGACGCAAACAATGCGTCCCTCTTTCGCGCTGTTTTACGGGATTCCGCCACTAAAACTGTGCATTTACATAAGCTTGCACAGTCCCGCAAGGGAAATGAGATTTGTATTAGCCGTACCAAATAATCTACTAGTCTTGCGTCTGGTTCACAGTTTATTCTCAAGAAAATTCAAAATGCATTCTGTGGTAAGTAGTTGGTGGACTTTCTGCGTCGGCGACACATATACGAGTGTGCGAACTGCAATGTAATAAAGAACTTCATTAAACTTTAATAACGTCATTATTTTCTTTGCGACTCCGCGGAGTCATTAAAAGAAGAATTAAATTTCCGTTTCATTCCGGTTTTCGTAGATTACTTCGGGAAGATATAATTTCGCATTAAGACACTTCTAATTATAAGAATTTTCCTCCGTTGTTCGATATCGCGTTGAAGTTTCCCCCCTCCCCAGAGATAATATTTCCACTTAAATCTACTTTGTTATCTTATCGAACAATTAGTTGAGTAGTAATAAGAATCAATTTTGGTCATTCAATAGCTGATGATTAATTGGAACCAATTTTATTTATTGGACAGTTGAGTATCAATAAGAAACGATTTTATTTATTGAGTTGTTGAGTACCAATTGAGGAAACAATTTATTCATTAAATGGCTATTTACTAATAAGAAATGATTTTACATATTGACTAGTTAGTTAGTAATAATTAAATTGCGGGAATACAGAATAATGTACTTATGGCGAAAATTAGATCAGATGGATATCTGAAAATACATTTAAACATTAAATAAAGAATACATTAAAAAAGGATGACATAGAACGTCAAAATTTCTTTAAAATAATTTTGGTTCTGATACCCTACAGTTGCATTAAACTAAAATTTCGTTTAAATAAAATGAAACCTTGATTTCTTAAAAATTAAATCTCGAATTCTGTATTTACTTATTATTGCTTTAAACCAAGTGGTTTATTTAGCAAATACAATATTGTACATGTAGTTTATATTACCCAGATGTTACATTGTTTAATTTGGCTATTTTCGAATAATAGCTAAGAATAATAGCTAAGAATAATAGCTTAAAATTCCTAAAGAAATCATTTAAAGATGCTTTGCAACATTTCCCCGTTCCCGAAACCTCGGCGATTGTCACGGTACTGTCGAGTCGCACAATGCTAATGGTGTCTTTGTTGTAGCTGGTCGCAGTTAATAAATCTTTTCATTTCCCTTAACGAGCATTCAGCTCTTGCCGATTAAATCTCCGATAAAATAACGAAATGATGAATCGCCGGTAAATAGGGACACGATTCTTTGGGTGATTGATCCATCGGAAAGACAACGGTAGACCGCATTCTTTGCGTCATCAAAATTTTAGCGATGCAGCAAGCTACTGCATCGAACACAAGGCGAATCCCTGGTGCATAAAACGGTATGTATAGGGTGCACAGGCTGAATACGCGTGCATCCCGTATCTTGGTTTCCCCAATGTCGAACCATAGGCATTCTAATGCCGGATCGCGGACAAAGATTGCGCTCGGCCCATTATTCTTTCGCTTTTTCGCGATTTACGTAACGTTTCGCCGGTCGCAACACCATTAGCACGTTCCGCTTGCATTATTCCGGTGTCTTCGAGTGTACACTACACGCCATAGATCAGTATTGCAAGAGGGGAAATGGCGACTTCCACTTCCCCAAGTTCTTCAACTGTTTCCACGATTCGCAAGTTTGTTGGCACGAAACTTTTCTTCATTTACTCGATCTTTAATTAATCAGAAGGTTCACAATACATTTGAATACCTTTCTCGAGATAGCAACTTCATCACCAACATTTTCAAACACCATTCAGGCTACTGAATTGTTGTATTGGCTTGGAACGAAAGTTCGTAGCGTTTGTAAATTAAAATTGAAAGCTCTAAAGGTCAGATATTTATTCATTGATTTATTCAATAACATATTTTCCTTTCTGTTCTATCACTTTTTGCCATTTTCATAGTTCTTAAACTGAGAAGAAAGACATTTTTAGCCAAATTAAAAATGCAAAGTGTGTTTAGAGGGGAAGATAATTTATTCTGGGTTAAAATAAAAGATTGAATCTTTTACATACAAAAATATGTGCATGGTTGAATAATAATTTCTTTTATATGACTTGTACCAAATGATAATTTCAAAATGATCGGTTTGAATAGTAAATCTTAATTCCAAGATTTTGAATAGTTATGCAGAGAAAGAGTCAATTAATTGTACAATTTTGCTTTCTTAAATCTTCATGGCAGTTAGAAGTGCTTCGGTTATTTAAGAACAGTACAGTCTATGTAGTACAACAAGCAAACGTGCTCTCTGTTTATTAATAAATGACTCGATGTGGACTTCCAGCTCGGCCCTTAATACCCCAGCTTCGTATTCAAAAGTTCCATGGTGATTCGTTTCAATTAACCAAATCTCGGATGGACTATAAACTTCATTAGCTTCGCGGCAAATTTATCTTCTTTTCGCTTTTAAACCCGGAGAGAACAATTTAAAGTTTTCGAATTTCCGTATCGATGGGATTCTTTATTGAGTACGCTTAAGCCATAGTTTTTCCTATTTTATTACTTACAATTGATAGTTATAATTATTATAATTTGCAGTTTATGCAGAATTAAATTTTCTGTACCGATTCTAAAGCAAACATTAAACAAATTGTAAACAAAAATGTATGTCATTCTGTATCTTACTTATTCATTTTTATCATAAATGCATTAGATCCACCTCCAATCTATTACTGATTTTAAAGCAAGCGCAAGACAGTTACAATAATTAGTATAAATTTTAATTTAAACTTAGATAACAACTGGTTATAGTCAAAGTAGATTTTCATTGATCGAAATATGCGATCGTGTGTTCGAGATTCTAAAAAATTAATTTTTAAATTTAATATTTTTCTCCAATAGGTATTTTTCCACATCTGCGAACATTGATTTGAATTCTTTACTTTGGAATGTTTGTTTTCGCCGTCCAAACGGCACTTTTCTTGCCAAACGAAATTTCCCCGTTGATTTACTTTGGTTAATGAAATGACGGCTGTGATCGATTACTCAATTACTTCGCTCAAGTTAATTTATGGACTATATCTTCCCAGTGCGATGCACCAGTGCACCGCAAACATATTTTCGGCAAATATTTTGCATTCCAAACGTTCCATCATTGAGATTTACTTAAATACTCCTCCAGGACATTTCTCATAAAATATATAGAATAAATTATAATATCTCCAACGGCTCTTTATGCATTTAGGAAGAAATTGGTTGGGTGAAATATAAAACTGGAAAAGATTACAAAAATTCAAGAATGCTGTAATGTTGTTTCTAATGTAAGAAAGTCGTTAAGGGATGAAATCGATTTTTATATTATTCCTGTTTTCCACAATCAATGCAAAACATTTTTATTTCCTGCAAGAAAGTATCAAATTCACATTTTTCTTTCTCCTTCTGCTCATTAAATTCTGTAGCCTCAGAGATTTTAATGAGAGTGATGATTAACAAAACTGTAATTAATCTGACCAATCCTTGTTGATCAATATTTGAAATTGGTAGGTTTTAATAATGTTGTTAATTGTTCTTGTTCCTCGAAATACGTTTATATTAAATTTTATTATAACAATTAATTTTTGTTACATGTTTATCTATCTAATATCAAGTAAATTTTCGTTTTGAAAAATTGTTGATACAAGCATAATAATAGAATAATGGTGTGCACTATAGTAAAATTCATAATACATATATCAGAATGTATAAAAATATTCTATTCAACCACGGGCACAAAAATGAAGTAGTTACGTTCAAATAAAATTATTGAAACACATTGTTCATATTAGGTACGTCTCCAACACCAATTTCGATGAAACTTTGTGCACGTATAATAACTTTTCATTGAACGCACAGATTGGTAAATAAAAAATCATGATCTTCACTTTTTTCTTTGAAATTCCAAACAAAAAATTCTTTTGGTGCAATCTAATTGCACAAAATTCCGCACATAATTCAGATATTCCAAAACACATGGACCTGGTCTCCAGCCACTAACCCCAAATTTTCTTCTTTCCAGAAGCAGTGATGCGGTAAACCAGAAGACACGGACCTGCCACCACACATATCAATCCATATCAAATATTCCCATATCAAGGCACGCGGAAGTCTGAACGATACGCAATCACCGTGGAAATCCCGCCATCGAACCCCTTCAAATCTTATCGAATGAAGGTCCGAAGATGATCCAATCGCGACGGGGTCGTATCTCAGTAGGTCGATCACGCAGTTCGATCGACGAGCAGCTGTCGTGAGTAGTGTGTCGGCTGGAAAACTTTGCGTTCCTCGTGTTTGCTTGCAACATTCCTTATCCAGGAAGGCCAGAAGGGGACCGAAGTAAGAGGATGTTGCTGAGGTAACACGATTTATCGAGCCGGCAGAGAAACGACAGTTAATTGAACCGTGCTCGATACCGAGGAGATCGACGAGAGGAGAAAGAGAGCGAGAGCGAGAGAGAGAGAGAAGACTCTAGGATTTCGTTGAAGAGGACGTCCGAGTCAAGAATGGGTTTCCCAAGGCGGAGATCCTTGTGGCTGAAGGTGGCCATTTTGGCGACCGCGGTCTGGGTCACAGTCTGCTTCCTGCTTTTCACTGAAGATAGAGCGAACGCTGCTGTGCAAGGTCTAGCCCCGTCCGGCGTCGCGGCGCCGCAGATGGCCAACGGTTTCGTGCCCGCAGCCGCAGCGCTTCGAAAGGAGACGCCGTTTAACGAGAAACCCAAGCAGAAGGTCGTGCAGGCCGGCCCCGAGCAAGGTAATTAATTTGTTGTTAACGGGGATTCCCCGAGGAGCCGGGATCCTGCCTGGTTTAAGTATTGGGAGAATGGGATTGGCGATGAATGAAGGTCTCGCGAAAAGCTGCAAAGGAGATGGGGCATCATGTTGCGGGCTTTGCGGTTTAGGAGGCTTGATAGGGTTTGAAAAGAGTTTGTTTTTAAGGGTATGGCGTGGTTGTGTGGGATTTAACATGTTGCTGCTGGCTGAGATGAGTTCATCTATTAGGTTGTTTGGAAAGTTTTCTATTTAGTAGAGGACGATGTGGTTGAGTGACTTAGGGTGTCGATGGTGGCTAAAGAGAGGAAGGATGCTTGTCTTTTAGTGAGAGGTGGTGTTGTGGCGAAGTGACTTAGGATGGTAGTGATATAGAGAGTTTAACTATTCCTTAGGGGATGGTGTTGTGGTTGTGGGATGTAGGATGTCTAGGCTAGCTAAGAAGAGTTCATCTAGTTTTCCAGTTAGTGAAGGATGATTTGTCTTTTAGATAGGGATGGTGTTTAAAAAGAGTTAATCTATTTTTTAGAGGACGGTGTTGTGGTTGTGGGATTTAGATGCCGATGGGAGCTAAAAATGATTTACTTTTTTAAGTAAAGGGGTGGGGTGTGATGAAACGAGTTCACCTACTTTCCATTTATTAGGGATGCTATAGCCGGCGGAGTGACTTAGGATGTTATTGGTATTCGGAAGGGGTTCATTTGCTTTTTATGTAAGGGGTGGGGTGTGATAAAGCGGCTGAAAATGTTAATAGTGTTTGGACAGAGTTAATTTCCTTTTCTTAAGTAGGGAATGATGTTGTGGGAGGTTGCGGGATTTGAACATTAATGGTGGCTAAGAAGAGTTCACCTATTCTTTACTTCAGTAAAATATGGTGACGTGACTTATCTATTTATTTAATAGGGGATTTAGAACATTGATGTTGGCTAAAAACCTGTCTTTCTTTAGTAAAATGTTGGAATATTGTTAACTTCTAGTGTCTATTTCTTAATGGAAGCTGGCATTGTAGTTTGATTAATTTAGATCCCGTATTGTAGAAAATAGTCCAATAATATTAGAAACCTAACAGAAAATTACTATTTCGAAACTACGAAGGAACAAGATAAACATGGAAAATAGCAGTCGAAATTTTGAAAGAAAATACAGTTGAACGCATGCACGATATCTAGACGGTATAAGCCCTATACTGTAGAGTGTAGAGTGTCATCCAATAACATTGGAGATCAAGCTGAACCAAAGTACAATTCTGGCAATGTGCAGAGAATAAGATAAATACATATAGGGAAAAACGATTCGAAATTTTGAAAGAAAATTCAGCTGACGGTATGCATCAATACTACACAATATAAATTCCTTTCCGTAGATATTGTAATCCGGTAATACTATAGATCAACCCGAACAAAAACGAAATTCTTCGAATATGTAGGGAGCAAAATAAACACATGAAATATCGGTCGAAAGTTTGAACGAAAATTCATCCGCCGGTGTAAACCAGCGAGACACAACATAAATCCTATTTTGCAGAAAATAATCCAACAATATTCTAGACCGTTTGAAACGGAAATGCAATTCCTGAAATACACAGGGAACAGAATGAACACGTGAAATATTAGTGGAAAGTTCGAATGATAATTCATCTGGTGATACACAATACAAACGAGGTATCTAAATAATAATAAAACTTTCCCCTATGCAATTTAAATCAATATGTAAAGAATATGTAAAGAAAAATTATCCTATTTTTACCTTTGATGAAGAATGTTTTTCCAAATCCTGAGATTTGAGAATGATTGACAATTTTGTTTACCTCGACAATGAGTAGACAGCGGATTTTATGCATTTATGACAGAAAAGAGTAAATTGGAAGAATATTGAACGTACTAAGAAAGATTATTTTTTATTTCAGCCCAGTTGGCTGCAAATCAATTGGAAAATTTTTATTTTGCATAATGATACGCTGTCTACCAATGAGAATACATTCTAATCGAATCGTATAAATTAATTCAGGGCGAAATATTTATTTTTACGCATTTCAATGTTTTCAATCTCATCGGAAAGAAATACCGCAGTAATAGGTACATCTATCCTACCAGTTCAAATATCGCAGAGGTGAATTTCCACCAGAACTTTGCGCACTAATATAGATCAGGCTGAGGAAAGTGCAGTTGAAAAAATGCGCGAGGAGTATAATAAATATATGGAAACGGCGGTCGAAATTCCGAAAGAAAATCCAGCTGGTGTTGAGAAGTGATGCACGACGGGAGTTTCGGCTCGGCGAAGTTCGCAAGGCGGTCCGGCAGCCGTTATAGCAATTTGTCGTTCTCTTTATTGCCGAGGCGTACACACCGGGGCCCGAGTTCGCCGGCGGGGATAAAATTATTTTTCGAACAGGGCAGGATGGCGTGAAAGCAGAGAACTAGTCGCGTCGAGCATATCGCGAGCCTCCACTTACCGCCGCGGCTTTACCTGTACCTCGCCAATATTGCTGGCTAGAAAGTAAAACTCTACGCGGGAAAGCTCTCAGAACGGCGTACAGGCACGGATGTATGAAACGTTTCGAAAATTGAATTCGCGCCGTCCGCCTTCTTTTTTCTCTCTCTCTCGTTGTCTTTCGATTACTTCGGCCCGCATTTACCGGTTTCTTTGAGACAGTAGTCCGCTCGACAGACAATTTTATTAGGAAATCGGAAGGGAAAATGAAGTTTCGCCTCGTTGAAGTGTGCGGGGATACTATTCCGGGTGACTTCTCTGTGTGACGCGCGTGTCAAGTTCAATACTCCGGGACTCCATTTATACGGAGCTATTCGGGGAAGAACGGTTTCGATCGGTCGATTGTTCTCATTGAAAGAGTTCGTTGATCAAAATTCTTTTTGTGCCTATTGTTTACCTGCTCGAGAGAAGCTGCCGTTGGCGTCACTGGATTTCTATTCGTGTCGCTCGCTGGGAAATTAATGTGAGCGATGATGTTGTTCCGAACGTGTAGTCAGGTGACTTCGAGAGACATAAATCAAAATAATTGGGTTGCAAACAATATCGTTCATTCATAAGGAACGTGACAGAAGTGAAAATGTATTTCTGAAAACAGTATGATAATAAATATATAAATGGTGATCTACTTCGTAACTAAGTTGATGATATAATTTATTGGCTTATGTCACTTTTCTTATGAATGAACGATATGATCATAATATGTACCAGTTGCACCAATATGAAGACAATAGAAAGAAAGAATTGCTGGTTGAAGTATAAAGAAGATTAACAATTCAAAAATGTAATGCCAGACCTGGAATTCTAAGTCACCTGTGTTTTATTACGACATTTTTGGCATAGTACATAGACTTTGTAATGTATTAGGTTGGAGGGGAAGTTCTGTTGTATTTGAAACAAAACATTTGAATCCGTTTATAGAAATATATGTTTATTATTATTCAATGATATTGATTTCTGTTATTTCTAACAACTTGTTGCAACTCACTAGCAACATATGTTTTTGACTTACAAGCAAAATTACCTGCTTATTTAAAATACGACAGAATTTTCCCTCCAATCTAATATGTCGTGGGCCTCATACTACCCACGTGTTCAAAATTGAATGATTAATTAATTGTATTGTAGTGTGTACGCATAACTTTTGAACCAGTGGATTCCTAACATTAAACCTTGGATTTTCGGCATTTTCTCGCCAAAATCTACCGGATTACATTTTAAATAGTTAAAAATTTTTGGTTTCCGGAGGTGAAGAGTAACCTACGTAATAGTGAAGGAAATACAGTAACAAAAACATTTAGGTATTCGTTTTTACGTGATTCACTCAGTACATTACCGCAGTATTGACTTGGGAAAAAACAGTAAAGGAATTAATAATTTTTTGAGAAGACTGAGCTTGAAGTAACACTTCCTATTTTTGTTGTTCTTTTATTGATTGTCTACCACTTTCTTTTGTTAATTGTTGCCTCAGGTGGTGGAGTACTCGCCGCCCCTCGCGAGCAGGACCCCAGCGCGCCAGGTGAGATGGGGAGACCAGTAATTCTGCCAACTAACCTAACTGCCGAAACGAAAAAGCTCGTCGACGATGGATGGTTGAACAACGCGTTCAATCAGTACGTCAGCGACTTGATTTCTGTTCATCGAACGCTGCCCGACCCTCGTGATCCATGGTGAGTCAATCTTTACACAAATCCACCTTTACAGAAGATTAATAGATTTATTAATTGTTCAATCATTTTGACGTATTATTATGTCGACGAGTTCGTGTGACGCTGTTATGCTGTCAGCACCGTCATAAATTGATAAGCACGTCACCACGTGTATTCTTATCGATAACGGCATATTTACCGAGTACTTACGAGCTAATTGCCTGTTCTCGTTTCTTATTATTTATTTTATGTTATTTCGAATTTTATTCTTATATATATTATTATAATTACATATTATATAAATATATGTGTATATTATTTATATTATTTTGATATATTGTATATATTATTTAGATATATTTTATATATTATTTTGATATTATTTTGATATATGTATATATTATTTTATATTTATTTTATGTTTATATTTGATATTATTATTTTATATACAGGTATGTATATTGTGTGTGTATATTATTTTGAGATAGATTGATCAGACGTTTATTAATTCTTCTATTCTATGTATAAATCGTATTTTTAGAGCTACTTTACCTAGGCTAGTTTACATTACACCGAATTAAACAGCTTTGAAATTAATCGCTAGAAGTCGAGTAGCTTAATAATTGAAATAGACCAGCGTATCATCAAAGTTGCAGTTAATTATCTATTTTTTTCTACGAAAGAATATACCGAAATCATAATCTCTGATTTTGGTTACAATTTTGAACAAACTCGACGACGTGTCGTTCATTTCATAGAACAATGGGATAACAAAATTGTAGTTTCCGAGAGAGGAGAGCATTTAAGCTGATTTTCCTTGAAACGGCAAATTCCGAATTAGGTGCGTCATTGTCGTATCAACTGAACGTTTCACAGAGATGAAATGCCCAATTTGAAGAGCTTGTTGAATCGCTTTTACAAAACCGATAACCAATAAAATAAATCAAATCTTTTTACGAGAACTAGTTAGACCAAATTTCCATAAAACCCTGTAAATATCAGTACCATTCGTTTATTGGCTCGCAACGTTAACAATGCAATCGCAGCAGAAAATGTTCTCTCGACCAGCCGCTCCTTTATAATTGGCTCGGCTCATCGAATAACAATGGCGAATATTATTTCATTCGGATGGATATTTGACTTCTTGAAAAAGAACCAACGAACGGCCGGCCGTAGTAGGAAACGGTTCGTTCGTTGTCGGAGTCGATGCAACAAAAAGTACACGAAAAACATTACAAAAGTCAAGCCAACGGAACAGGATCCAATTACAGTAACTCCACAAACACGGTATTATTCTTTCATTTGTGCACGTAAACCGACGGCGGGTTCGTGTTCGTTTTCTCCATTTCGGGGGAGGGACCTTAAAATGAACGCGCATATCCCGATGGGAGCTGCGTGCTGGCAAGGGATCTCGATAAAACACGAGATAATTTGGAGCTGGCCAACGTAGCCCGACCGTTTCTCGCGTAATTGAACTCGTTCCTTTGTTATTATTTAATTAAATTACCCGGCAGTAGATTTAGTTCGAGTTATGTCAAACATCGTGTTTCGCGAGCCGGTGGATTTGCACGGCGGGGGCCAAGCCAGGTCGTAGGAAACGGGCCGAATGAAATATTCAAGGATCTCTCAAGGTTCCCTCTTCCATGTAACGCGATAAAGCGAATATTTCCAGGCCTGTTTCGCCCGCGAAGTCCATCGAAAACGGAACGGAATAGAACACTGAGCAGAACGGAGCGAACTGGGCGCCATTAATACGCTTCGGCGCCGGAGCAATGGCGCGTTATTGCAACTTCTTGTTAACAAATTGTCCGAATTACTTCCCGTTGACACGGAGAAAGTAATTTCGCAAGCTGGCCGCGGCGAAGCGCGCGATATGCAACGCGCAAGCGGATAAATTGCTTGCCCCGCTACTAATTTATCGCGCTGCAACCCTCTGTTACGCGTGATTGTTCAACGATCTAATTGGCCCTTAACATTCTTCGCTTCCTAATGCTGACGCACTGTGCCGGCCGAAATAATACGACTTTGGATATTTTAATATTTGGTGCAATCAATTCATATCTCTTCGTGTCGTCGAGAAAATGTAGGGCTAATGGGGCGGACACTTAAGCAATGATTACAATATACTTAAAATATTGGGTCAAACACTATTTAAGGATTCATTTCGCAAACTTAATATTTTTTCTTGTAGTCGCGAGATGAAAATGTAGGGGGTAATCAAATTAAAATATTGGGTCAAACACTATTTAAGGATTCGTTTCGCAAACTCAAATATTTATTTATTCGCGCATTACAACAAAATTAGTTCCTTATTCATCCAACTAGTCAAAAATTCATAAAAATTAAAAAGATATCTATACAAAAACATACTCAAATTGTTAGAGCTACTTGCACATCAGTTCAAACAATAAATTTTTATATAAGATTCTAATTACATAGAATATTTTCTATTTTTTTATTGAGCATTTGATGAAATTTTCCAAAAACTTTTCTGTCTATATAAGAGGATGGCTTTCGACGTATTGCGGATGAGAGTACCCATCGGCTTGACATGGTTCTTGAGTGGGCCGACAGTTTATGAGTGTCATAAATTTATAGCAGACCATAAAGATGTCGGCCGAGTAGCGATATCAAAGGGGTAGAATATGACATACCCTCGTTGTGACCCTGTGTCAAAAGAATAATTTTAAAAAAGAAGAAGAGGGGACAGAAATTTCCTATTCTCAAAACAAATATTGAGACAAATATTCTCAAAACAGAACTTTATAAAAATGAAAGACGTCGAGGGCGGGGGGCAAAATAAATAATTAATTTCATTGAAAATAATGTTCATATCGGTCTACGATCTAAAATATTATAAGAATAATTTATGCCGTCTACCAGACGCGTTTAGACAGGCCTGTAAATCGAACCCCTTCAGAATTCCTCAAGCAGGGGTGGGTCCCATCAATATAAGAAACACCGTCGCGCACATAAAAGCGTCATTCTCTGCTATCGAGTCTCTGATCGACAAACAGGGAGGTCGAACGGCGTCACGTGAGATTCAGGAAACACGGTGGAAGGGTTGAAAAGTGGTATATCTAAGAAGGTTTTCGGGGGTGGGGGGTGAAATATCAAGAGCCACGGTCGATTTATCGCGGAAGGGTGACCGGGCCTCGTATCGCTGGATCATTCTTCATAATTCCGTAATAAATCTCCGGGCGGTCGCCTTAAGACCGACGATTTATTTTACAACAGGGCCGGCTACCAGGGCCGTGCGCGGCGGTATCTGGCCGACGATCGGGGGCTGGCACCCCTTTCCGAAATATGTTCGCCGGCGAGCGTAAATTCTCGGTAAAACTTCGGGCTTGCGGCCCGGTGCTTGCAGCCGGCGGCGAATTAACCCCATGAATATTAATTACAATTTACATGATATTAACCAGCATTATCAGGAGACAGTAGGGTAGGGGGACGAAGTTCGTGGGCGTCCATTGGCGCGGGTACACCGCGACGTCGTTCGATCTAAACTACAGGGGTAAAGGGTGAAACCGACGCGCAGGTGTCCTCGAACAGGTGGCACCGATTTACAGGCTTTCCGCGGCGCTAAATAGAGCCAATCGGCGGTTACGCCGGCCCTGTGGCCCGGTTTGTTGGTCAACGAAACGGTCGCAGCCTGCAGCTAATCTGTTTTTACCGAAAAATCGAAAATCGACCCTTCCGAGACGACACAGTAGGATGGATCGCGTTTTTAGCGGGACCAATTACTATTTTTCTTTCGTTCTTAAATATAATATAAATATATCCATACTCAGCCCTTTGCACTCGGAGCTATTTTAACTTGAAAATTAAACATTTCTTCCTACCTACAATAATTCCATTGTATATGATTTTTTTTATTTTATGAATATAAAATTAATGTAATAGCTAATACAGTACTTAAATGTGTAGTACTTGGTTAGATCCCAACATTTTTAATAATGTAAACAATATTTTGAATAATGGTATAGCAGGTTTTAGTGCTGACTGACTCAATAAAGATTTCTACTACAAATTTCGTCACTACCTTGCAATGAAACTATTATGAATATTATGTCTAATACACAGAAGTGCACAACAAAAAATTAGAGCCCGTAATTATTATTATTATTATTACGATTTTCTGCTGTCTTTCATTCTCCAGCATTAAATTATTTCGAACGTCATGTGTTTTTTTTTAAATCACAGATATGTACATTTACAATTAAAATTAGAACGTATTTACATTTACAACCGAATGATTTGACGTTACAATCCAATATTATGATTGTTTAAAATAATCAATAAATTCACGTGATAGGGCTACGAATCAATTTATTAACTAATGTCACTCAATTTATAAAATTGTTGTGCTTCAAAATACCCAGAAAGGTAAAAAAATTCGTTGATAATTTCAGAATGATTAAAATTATTTATCTGACATAAATTCATTGACATGAATACATTGACAGAAATGCATTGATAATTTCACGAACAACAATGATTTAATTCGTGCACTTAATGCAAGGTGCTGTAGTCTCGATATACCGGTTAAGAAAGTGGTTAAACCGTGAAGGAACTTCGTTTTTATCGCCATCGAGGCGAATTAATTCAATCCGGGCGTCGATTAATGAACAAATTCACCTTAATGGATCCTATTTCAACGGCGTCCATGATTCGTGAATATTCAACTGGCCGACCCCCCGACATATTCATTAAGTTGCAGGAAGAGAAAGTTTATCCGTAACAGATCGTTTAATTGATTTCACGGTTCGCCGGCGGTTCACAGGCGATTCCTCGCCACGTTACTGAGACACGAATTTATCGCTGCTCCTCAAGGAACCCCTCAATTATGCAAAACAAACTTAAGAGACTCGGGTGTTTAAATAAAATGCACGTGTTTCGAAAATCTACCCTCCTATTTATGGCGCCTTTTAAGATTAGATTACACCGGAGACTGATGTGCAATTGAAATCGTTGTTAAAGAAATTTTCGAACGTCGAGAACAAATAGAAAATTATTTTCATTAGTAAAAATTTTGCGTACCTTCAAAACGGTGGTAAAAATATTATCTAAACTGTTAACTACGTGATTTATTTCAAATAAAATTAACGTGACAAAAGTTTTGACTGCACATGTTTGTTCAAAATAAATATTTTTGCATTGATAGCAAGGAGAAAGAATGAATTAAACATTTATTTCGTCTCTTAATGGCTTCAATAAATTGAAAATAATGCATAAAATCGTGTAGTCGAAAAATAAATACATATTTAAATCAATATGGATACTATTATGGGATTTTATGGGAATTATTGTTTTTTTTAGGAAGAATTTAAATAAATTACTTAATGGTTTTAATGTACTCGACGTAATAGAAATATAGCACAAAATTTTAGTAAAAAAAGAAGACAGTTTAATAATAGGAATTTAACTTTCTTAATCTGCAGATGGCAGCGTCGTGATTTATTTTAATTTTCCTTTTAAAAACTTCATATAACTTCGCAGTTTGCGGAGATTAACTTGAGTAGTTTGCTGTGTAAATTAGATTTACTAGGTTCTCGGTAAAGCTTTAAACTTTATTTAAGTACTAATTGAAAGCTTTATTCTTGATCTCATAGTAACGTAATTAAATCGAACTTACGCCATTCTAAAGAACGATTATCTTCCATCTTGCGTTAGCTAATGCCATTAGCATGCCATCTCAAGATTTGATTTCCTTTATTTCGTTTCCTGCGGAGTAAATGAAAGAGATTAAAAATATTTTTGGCAGACCGAAAATCAATAATCAACGTGTTTAAAAAGTTTGTAAAGTTTGTATCTATAAAGCCATATTTATAACAATTCAAAAATTATGTTGTTTTATTCACAAAAAATACAATCATTTACCGGCTGAGTAATATGAGTTCTACAAAAATTCGTTTCATAATATGCACATTTAATGTTGTTCATCGGCACAAGTGCAACATGATAAGAAAAGAAATCTAGGACAACCTGTAACATATCAGTAGCGACATAAACCGAATGGGGAAATCTCCCGCTGACTTTTACGCGCGTTGTCCTCGGATCCTCGGACATCATCGTTTCAATAATAAATTGTCTGGACAACATTCGGTCCCACGTGAGCTGCAAGCTGCATAAGAAACTCGGCTTATGATTTCTTAAAGCTGTATTACCTGACCAGCGTTGCAATTGTCGCAGACACCCTTAGTTACCTTTGCTAGCTCGCTGTAACGTGTAAGTCGGAGAATATCAGAGTAACAATTACTATGAAGCCCTATAAATGTAGTTACATATTTTGCACTGGGAAAGGTAATTGGTAGACAACGGATCTTTATGCAAAATGAAAATGTTGTATCTGAATTGCAACAAACTGAAGTGATATAGAAATTTATTTTCTTTGTTAATGTGTTTAACACGTTGAAAATATTATCTCAACCTACTCATTCTTGTCATAAATGCATGAAATCTGTTGTATAGTAATTAGAAAGCGTTAAGCTCCTCTTTATGCAAAATAAAAATGTCCCACTTTAATTATTTACAACAACAGGCACTGTTTCATATCTCTTCTTTTCCTGTGTATCATATTTAATTCACCCATTATCGGCATAAATTCATGAAATCCGCGGTCCATTTATCAAATCTTTTTGAGCAGCCGTGTATACCGATAACAATCCTTGCGAAACGACGTGACGCTGTCAATTCCGCGCGCAGCCTTACGTCAGAAACAGTATTGACAGTTGAAAGGAAAAGTCAGCGGTGTATGAATACCTTTTTCTGCCATTGTGCCACTGTGATTCGCGAAGCGAGTAAAATGCGACTATGCACCCGAGAAGTTTCTGTCGCATTGTGGTGTTCGAACGTTGACTCGATGTAAAATTAGAACCAGTTGTAATTTCATACTTGATACACCTTGACCGACCATACTGCTAAATCGAGACGCAACTTCTCGAACGAACAAATTGCATATCGTGATTAGAAACAGAGTGCACATGTTTCTCGACGAGAGCTCTTGGGCGTTTAATTAAAATTGTATCGCGAAATAATTACCTCCAAAACCGAGGCCAATTTAATAAGAAACTTTCCACGGAAAGTTTTGTTAATTAACGCGATCATAAATGATAGTAGGTAAGTTGGCGGAGCTCCTTGAGAGGCTTTCACAGAATTAGTTTCTTTCGCGACGAGTGCTAGGCTTGAAATCTGTTTTCCCTCTGGAAGCACAAAATATTACCAGACGCGTCGATTCATTATTCCAATAATTTCAGAATATTCAAAGTCTGAATTTTCGTTTTTTCAGCCGAAAGAAATATTACGAAATTCCATTATTGATTTTATGCGTTTACTATACTCCGGGGTATTCGAAATGCAATAGCAGAAAAACATTGATGAATATTCAATGCGCTTTCGATTTGGTTTCCCGTCCGTGAAGTTATTTAATTGAATAAGCAAAGTTCTTCTTAATTCCTGTTTTCATTGAAGAGCCACGAGATATTCGAATATGCGTAAGGCAGCTTTCGTTTCAAGTTACAAACTTATTTAAATGAATAAGCGGAGAAGTTGGCGAACAAATTCATTCGGAAATGAAGGAGAAGCATGTAGAATATTATGGAAAAGTATTTTAATATTCTTGAACCAGAGCTAAACTAACTGCTTTTTCAATGAATACACAATATTCTACATGCTTTTCCTTCTTTTCCGAATGAATTTGCTCAACTTCTCCGCTTTTATTTTAATATTCTTGAACCAGAGCTAAAGTAACTGTTTTTTGATAATGATTTTAGTAGGACGACTTATGTACAGGACCGTACTTTCTATAGGGGCATTTGGGGGAAGTGATAGAACGATAGTAGCTTGAGTAATATTACATAATATTATAACAATTCCTTCTGCCGTCTTGCCATCTAATTTTTTAGCAAAAACAAGTGATAAAATTCGAGATACAGAATAGCTTTTAAACCACGAATATTCCGCACGCATTAATTTATTAAATACAATCCACGGATTTTATCTGCTCGTTTAACGATTACAAGAACTCCTTTTGCCAATGATGCTGTCGAGCATCCTCATTGCAAAAACAAGTTCTGCAACGAGCTGTTGTTACGAGCGAATGTAGCCGTGTTTCGCATTGAACGATACTAACAAGCATTCTAAGAACATGAAATACGCGAGCGAGTAAAAGAAGAGTCCACATTACGACGGGAACAATAAAAACCGTTCTAAGGAGTGGTGAAATTATTACCGGACGAGTCAACCACGGTGTTCATAACTCCTCGTTAACCGAGCCAGTCAGATTTTTACCTTTTTACTGACCTCTGTGCTCTCGTTCGCGAAACTGCAACGGGAAGCACCTCTCGTTGCAACATTTGAGGGTTACTAACCGGGTTCTTGTAGAAATTCTTAATTAGATGCAATCTGCTGTCCATGGGAGAAAGGTACGAAGAGAAACTACATGATTCTGTAGTTGGGTAGCGAATAAATTCGTTTGGTACTGTGTAACTCGAAAGATTTTTATAATTTAATGATAACTGCGGTGTTTATGCACTTATAACAAACTTGAAATAGCGAAATATTCAACACAAAGTCTACCACTGCCGGTAAAATGACGGGTTTTATACTTTTCATTTTACTATTGAAATTATCAAGTTCCAAAGTGAGGTTCCGCACTTCACATAGTGTACGAATAAAAAATAAAATACTGAAGCCTTACGCAAAATTTTTAAATCGACTTTTTTCCGACTTTTCAGGCCAAATACCCGTCACAAAATTCTTCGATGAGGATCAGTGCGTAGGGTCTGCGGCCCTCGGGTCGAATAACCTACTCCATTATTTATTCCCATCTTTCTCGGGTCCACGATTCGAGATCCTCCCTTTGTTCTCCGAACAAGCAACTGCGCGCCGTTAATTTAGTCCCGACTAGACGCGGAGGAGCGGAGTAGATGGAAACGCAGGAACGGTAATGAAAAAGTATGCGCCCGGGTCGGAGAGCTGACCGGCTCGACTTCCGTTTCGCGTACGCGGGCCAATGCTGGGTCGCCAATATTTTTCAATTACCAGTCGACCCGGGTTTATTTAGTTTGCGTACAATTGCCACGGCCTGCCCTCTTCCTGCCACCGTCTCCACCGAATTAGCTGCATTCGAAGAAAAACGATTCGCGTGTCGATGACAACGGATGAAATATGTTTTTCTGAGGTCTTGGGGTTCTGTCTCATTTATCCGTGCTTTCTGTACTATGATTCACTATTGTATTTCTAGCGTATTTTTAACAAATTCGCCCTGATATATTCATTATACCAAATTGGATAAGACATGGAAAATACAAGAAGGTGCTGTTCTAATCAATATTGGTTGATCCAAAACATTTATTCGCAGAGCGATAAGCGTAAAGCATTGTTGCTCATTCAGGATGACTTAAATATAAATTATCAACCAAACAACGCAGCAAAATAGTATTCAACGAAAACATGTCATTGATTTCGCATTTTTGACACAGTGGATATCTTACATACCATATATTTATTTTAAAATTGCATATGTAATATTAAGATTATTTTCAAACATAAATTTCAAACGCTATAGCTAATTCATTTTATTTAACAAACAAAGGAAAACAATGGGACACGCTACATTACTTTGAAATGTGTTTATTAATTCTTCATTAAAAACTGATCACAAATTCTACACTGTATACACATAGCCTATAAAATGCATTAATTACAAGATCGTATTGATACGATTAATATTATATTTAAAAAGCAACAATAAGCCCCACATAATGGATTTTGTTTAACAAGCGACGAAAAATGTTAGCTACACTGAACTATCCAGCGATTTTCGAGATTGAATTATTTATCGGTGCACAGGTTAATAGAATACCAGCGATACCGTATAAAATTGGCTGCTTTCAGCGGCGACTTTGATTAAAATACTTCGTCAGCATCTCAATACTTTGAGGCATCGTTCTATTCGATGAACACGCGAAGTTAATACCCCTTTTCCGAATGGTATGCCTTTGGCCGACGCAGCTCGAGCGAAACTGGAATTGCGTATTGCCGCTGTAATGAGTTACTCGCAAAATAGAAAAGCAATTTTGACTGGTACCCTCCTCGGATGGGAGTGCTTTCACTCGGAGAGAACTCAGTCGCGCCGGCCGGAAGAAATAAGTTGGCGGAGAGGCCAAATCGCTTTCGTATGCGGAACGATAGATTGAAACTCGTTCTCCTGACCGCCTATCATTTAATATATCGCTGACGACGAAAACGCGTCTCTTCCTATTCACGACCACCGAATGTTGCAATTCTCACCTATTTTTGCAAAAGCCCTTCAGTCAACAGTTTTTAGCCACTTAGCCATCCATTTCTTTCGTAGGAGCGACTGATGTTAATAGCAACTGTTAGTGACTTGATAATGAAGCTCACACCTTACTATAATCTAGTAAATTTCATAATTAATAAATTACTATTTAATGGCATTCATTTCGTGACAATAAACTTCAAGTTTTCGTTTTAAGTAATTTACTTGACATTTTATTTCAGTCGTTAATCCATTAATTTCTTTATGTACAAATTAAATGAAATTCAGTGTAACAAAAAGTACGTTTTTTAACCTATCGTTTCTGCAGATTTAACAATGAATTTTCAATATTCTTTATCAACGTGCAGAATGGCATAAACAATTTATCATTTGTATAAGTGTGACAATGAATTTTATACTGATGGTATAAACATACTGATGGTAATATTTGGTATTTTTATTAAACAATATTTTTCTTCAATGAATAAAATGGTCGTAAAAATTACATGACGTGTCCAAGACGTCTTTACACGTCGAGTTGATACAAAATCGAACAGAATCAGATATTTGAAGGAGAAATTAAGCACAGAAAATAAAAATTGAATTCACAACGAGAGGATGTATTCGCCAAGTAACCGGTTGAAGACGGAACATTAAAAATGGATGCTTTTGACAATTTTAAAAAGTCGAAAATAATGTAACGTCATTCGTAAATTCGTTTAATATCTTCACAGTTTTCTCGTCTATTCATTTTTGTTCCAAATGCATAAAATCCGCAGTCTATTAATTAATTAAAGAGAGGTAAATCTAGTCGATCTCCAAAGTTTGGTATTTTCTCTCCTGACACCACGTCTCGCGCAAGGAACACTGGGATGTAGTTTGCCAGGGTAACAACGTAGCGAACCGAAGGCAGTAAGATGAAACACGGGCCCTTTCGTCGACCGTGAACGAAAATCCAAACAAGATGACTCTAAATAAAGCAGCCCGTTGCCCGCTAGCTCGTGCCACGGAATTATTTGCGAAGAGCAATTTCGACCCGGTTTCCAATCAAGATACATACCACGATGAACTCAAACAGAACGTTATCAAACGAGATGGTACCTTGAGCATTGACTGCCAGGTATCACAGATACATTTTTGCCTGGCAGAACGAGGCCTGTAATGAAATTCTTGGCGACCTCTCCGTCGTCTGTGTGAATGAAACTTGCGCGGCGGTTCGACGTAAAAAGTCAACTGACCGACATGTCGAATAATACATCGTCATCCGCAAGTTTATCGAGTTCTGTTGCAGCATAACCATGCTACAGTTATTGAATTTCTCGAACTTGCAATCATGTTAGTGTCTCGACTATATTTGGCGGGATTTCGGTGAAGCTGTAACGTTTCAGTACTGCAGTCAAACTGTTTGCAGAAGTTTCCGGAGATTCTTGATAAAACATATTCGGTTTCGGGTGAATTCAAACTTTGACAGATCTAGTTTGGCGTTTCAAGTTTCGTTGTGTTTCTGATAACGCGTGGTAAAACGTTTGATACAATAGAAAATAGATGGAGCTAAATGAGAGATCGAATTTGAATCGATATCTTGAAAATAGTATTGTTTAGTGATGAAATATTTACACAGAATAGAATAGTCAAATTATTTTTCTTCAAGATTGATTGCTATTTCCGTAACATGCTCGTCAATTAATTCTGTGAAAAGAGTACAGTTCTGTTTCGTGTCTATAATTTTCAGACTATAAAATCATGAGAAATATTTGCGTCCATAAATATTCATAACTTATATTTTTATTTGTATTTTTAATCACAATTTTTAAGTACCTTGACATGATTTCCAAAAATTATTTGATTTGGCTTATTACAAAAATGGTTCAATTTCTCAGTGTCAAAAAATGGTAGAACAAATAAAAACATTGTCTGAACAATGATGACACAATTGTGATTTATCTCTTGAAAATATCACGAACAATTTTCAGAGCAAATAAATTCACAATGAATCACGGAAATGTGCAAACAGATATCTATCGGAACGTGTTTATCGAAATTTTGGGAAATTGTATCCTATCAATATTTAATTAATTTGATTGTAATGTAATAAAGATTATAATTAAAATCATTTCGTATGATAGCAGTGGAAATTAGAATTTATTATTCGTAGATTTCAATTGATTGTATTTTATCGAAGTTTCGCGCGTTGTGTTTCATAATTAATTCAATCTGTAGACGGAATAAATTTCGTTATATGCAAGTAAATGAAATGTAGTTCTCTTATTAGTAGCAGGATTATTTTCACTGGCATTCGCGTTTTCATAATCGCCCATTTGCACGAAAAACGTGATGCAATAAAACACTACCAGAATGTTTATTTTCACGTTTGTTCCATAATTTACTCAGCTTAATTATAGCTTCGTGGAAAATTCGACGAAAGAAAATCGCAAAGAACTCGTTCTTATTCCGGTTTGATAGAAAACGAAAATACTCGAACACGACCAGGTGAAATAACTTATTGTGCTGGACAAAATAGTCAGAAAAATGTCTGATTATGTTGTCCAGCACAGTAGCTGTATATTCCGAGGGCTGCATTAAAATTAAACACTTAATCCAAAGGGGGCGCGTTACGGCCGACCGGTATTGAACGAAACGACACACGAGCCCGGCTTATTCGAGGCTACGAAACGGCATAATGACGGTTGGAAACTTGTTCGCGAGACGCTAGAGCAATTTCCGAGCGAAGAGAGGACTCGTCGTCCCGAGTGGAAGCTTTCGAACAGTTCGTGGCCGGAAGAAATAAGTTGGCGTGCCAGCCAAATCGCGCCGCGAATGCATAACGATCACCGTGCGTCCCATTGTGCCGGCTAGAGAATCCATTCGTGGGGTCCTATTGTGGCGCAGTCAGCTTCCTCCGGGACCCGGTGTCCCTTCCTGCGAGGTGTTACCGTGCTCCTGGAAATAGCCAGGCGCCACTAACGTGTTCCGGAGCTGTAAAGACACCTGCGACAGAGTGGACCGTGCGAGAGAAAGTATTTATACGGTGTCGACGCGAGAACCGGTAGACCCGAGCCCGGTTTTTGACGTCGCGTCTCCTAAGCACACCACTTTTCGTCCCAGTGAAATTAATGGGGCTCGCTGGATGCGGATCTGGCCGGTTCTGGTCTGTTTACTTCCACTCCCAGTACTCCTACAGCTACAGACTATCTTTCCGGGTCGCCTGCAAGTTGACGTGCTCTTTTTTCCTGCAGTGCAGCTCGATGGTCCAGAGGGTAGGCGATTTTGGAAGGTGGTCAGGTGAAAATGTGTGAAATATAAGGGCGGTTTTCACGTTTTAAGTGAACTTTGTGTTTTGACTTTCTTGAAAAGTGGGTCGGACTTTCTTTCTCGGAGAGTTTATGCACAGTTTATGCATTTATGATGGAATTGAATGAATGAAACTTTTAAAATAGTAGAGGATTTGTGGTACGTTGTAATTAAATATTGTCTTCAAAGTTTTGTAGTCAGTGAAACTTGTAGTCAGTGATCAAATTATTAGAGCCACAGTTTATTTATTTACGACAGAATTGAATGGATGAAACTTAAAATAGTAGAAATATTGAAAGGATTTCTACATAAGGTTCTATAATAAAGAGGTTCTACATAAACGTCAATTAAAGTAAAGATAATCGAAATATATTGGTAAAAGTTTCATAGAAAAATCGAAACAAGAGATGTTTGTCACTGGATTACTATTTACAAGTTTAACGTTGCATCGATAAGTCATAATTGCTGTTTTAGATCATTATTATTAATCTAATTTCTCTCAAAGGTTCTAAATAATTCGTTAATTTCCCTGTTCCGTCAAAATATTTCTATTCATCCTTTGTTCCGACACTCCTATAAATTTTTTTCATTTAATTAAATACCTGTGCATCATTTTTACTCGTCCCATTGCGCATCATATGTTTTGTTGTGAACTGTCGCGCTGTATGATTTCCTCTATGTGCATTCCTCTTCTATTGTTCCAGTATTGTGTTTCATTCTCTTCGAACGCTTTTATTATACTCTGTCATAACAAGTATTAAAGAAATGCTTTCGCCCCTTTGACACGGAATAATTTGCACGAGTATGAAAAATTGAAAATGATGGAATTCGGCAGTTCTTAAAATCGAAAGAAAATAAAGCAATAAATACTCTGTATTTTTACACGAAGATAAATGTCTGTTTGCTGCAGCAGAAAAACGATCAAAGTGATCAAAGTAATTTCACAAATGTTATAATACATCTGATACAATATGAAAGAGAGAAATTAGATAAATAATATTCTCCTCAAATATTTCCGATAATTTTATACGAATTTTAATGTTAGAAACAGTCCATAAATGTGTTCAAGCATGCAGGTTAAACAAATTATGTAAATTCTATTGATTTTCTAATGGTTTCACCTAATTGTAATCAAATACCTCATGCCAATCAAAATTTAATAACGAATGCCCGTATTATAGCTCCACATAATAATTGTTTCCGAGAGAGTTACTAACAAACCCCCCAATAGAATTTTATCAAATTGTATTCTGTTATACGAATTCGGCTATATGAATTCGCAAAAATATGACGCATTTTAGCGAGAGTAACGATCGCATTCGTTACCGAAAAAATATCGCCAGCATAAAAGTGACAAAAGCCACTTACTCATCTCGCAAAATAATAGCACAATAATGTACCCTCGTCCATTTCATCTGTCCACGCACCACCTGCAAAAAATGCGCTAATAACCATTCCCCATAATTCCATTATACAGCGCGAATAATAATTTTTTTTTCGGTTGATTTAAATTATCCGATGTCTGGAATTATTAATCAGGTGTACGTCAGCGGGGCTTAGAGCTTGTTGCGCGAGCGACTCGGAAGAATCTCGCGCGACGAAGATTTATCTTCCGAGCTGTCAAGACAGGTATTAATTAGTCGACGCATGCTAAGTATTTCATTGCGGGTGGTTTCGCACACCGGGCGAAACGAGGCAGCTTACGACACGCGGGGAGTAGTGTTGTTGCTGGCAGTGATTTCCGCCCACTGGTGGATGTGCGGGTTTCCAAGTGAAGTGGAACCCCAACCCTGGCCGAGGCTCTCGTTCGCATCCGTATTTGCGTAGCTTTTATCCACTCGCCGACTTGGGCCACGGTTCGCATCGCTTAAAAACGACCAGAGCAAAGCCTGTTATGAGCAACGATGATCTCTTCAATTATCCATTTTGTTCGCTAACTCGATGCGCTAAGTGGTTTCAATGAACCGGCCTCGTAGCCGCGCGAGTACTTTCGAAACAGAGATTTCGATTTCCGCGGTAAACCAGCGAACTATGCACTGATTCCCGTTGCATAATATTCGGACATTTCTAAACAGAGTAGCTTCCTCTGAAGAAACTCGCCGCAAAATTGTTGGTACAGTTTGCTTTTCCATGAACACCTTCTACGCATCGAGAAGAGAAAAAGTTTGAAAGGAACCACATGGACCGTTTATTTTGAAAGTGGCCTTATATACCTCCTGTGCATCGTGAATATTTCAAAACACTTGTGTGTTTGCTGTGTGTGCCACATAAAGAGCATAAATAAATAATAGCAATATTTTATGTTAAGTTTAACATTATGTGAACATGATTAACGTTCAAAATAAAAAATACTACTCCTGTTTTATTTCTTGTTATTATTTATAAACAAAATTAGATTACTGCAAAATATATTTTAAGTGATATTTAATTTTTGATAATTGAAATTTCATGATTTTTACAATTGATTAATTATGAAAATGGTGTAAGTCCATTTACAGCCCGCAAATATATATTATTTTAGTTAAATTCGCCTGAAAGATTTTTATATAATCAAATTACATATTGATAAATTAATAGAAACATTGCCAGACTTGACATAATTCATTTATATTTTTGAATTGAATAATATTCTAACCTTTAATTTTCTCGAAACAACAAATAATGGACTTGCACCACTTTCAAAATAAACGGTCCATATGTCGTGAACAAATACTTATTAAGATATAAGCTGTTGAAGTTTTTGCAAGATTTGATTGTGTGGAGTTGTACTGTAGACAAAAGCCTACTACATATTTACTGTTCACCTGACCGCGGCGAAGAGACAGAACGTAATCGTGTGAGTGCCTCGAGCAAACGAAATTTAATTTTAATTCAGATCATGAATTTGGAGTTGTAGAATAATATGAAAGAAAATATTATATATGTGTACACCGGAAAAGGACGTTATAACTGGCAAAAAACGCGGGTCGCCTCCGAACTGATTATTTTATGACCATCGCGCTCTGACAATGCAATTATAAATCACCCCATTGACGACCGAAGACAATAAGAAAAGGAATGTCTTTGACAGTTTCCCACTCCTCAACGTAAAGTCCTTCCGACACACCTGCTACCAATTAACGAAGCTACATTTTCCCACCTAAATCCCCACCCTTAACCATTCACGAAAAACCGAGGATGTCAATCGCAGTACTATTTTGATCGTGGTCGGAGTAACATCTTCTCGTTCGCTGTCATAATTTCGGATAGTGTGTTGTGTAGTGTTTACTGATAGCGTAGAAGTGTGGTGTTTTGTGCTTCATAGTTATTAAGAAGTGTTCGTGTAAATAACAGTGTCTTGTGGATCCGACGGAGGAACGCAAGATTCTGGAAAATATGTAAGTGCTTATACTTTACATATTTAAGTAATATTTGCTGAAAATTTGGGCCAAATATCGTAAACTATTGGGTTGGCAAGAAAGTAATTTCGGAATTTTAAGAAGGAAAATATTGAAGTTTTACAAGCGTGGAATTATGAAGCTACCAGAAAGATGGCAAAAGATCATCGAGCAAAATGGAAAGTATTCTATTCATTCAAGTTCATTGCTTGAATAGAAAAATTGGATTTTTACTTCACCTTAAAATACCGAAATTACTTTCTTGCCAACCCACTAGAATAATGCAGCAGCTATTTTTCCGAAGCCATTTTTGCGAAAGACGTACTTTTGAATTTATTGATTCATATGAGAGATTCGCCAATTTTTATTAGATGTGGCATTATATTTTTATTAAGAAATTAATATGTACATATATCTTATACATATACAAAAGTAATACAAAAAAGTTCCTTATCGAAACCTATTTTAACATCAATTTTTCAAAATTTGCTCCGAGATATTTTCTCCAAATAATGGTGTTTATTGCAACAGTAGCTCTTCGTGTTAATTCGAGTTTGTTGAAAGAAATAGATAGAAATTTATTGTAATATTTATTACACAACAAATTAATGTGCTTTGTTGAACAAAGGAAGATATTTAATCTGTAGTCGATTTTATTAGCATGGTTAATTTAGTGGACATTATTTACTAGCGTAAATATCTGCAGTCTAGTATTAATAATTGATCGTGTATCGAGCAATTAGCCTCTTTCATGGAAGACTGAAATTACATAGAAATTGTGTTATTTAATCAAAGACTGTATCATATTTTTAGTAATATTGAATCGTTTTAGTATAACACATAATGGTATGGAGAAAATATTCTATTTGCTATACTCTAACACTCTATTTGTTAATCAAGTTTTACCATACAAAAAATTGTAAAAATAATTAATGATGTTCAGGACTATTTGCTACTTTATTTACCAATTCTTTCAATCATACTTTTGGTTTCAATCAGACTTTAGTTATTCCGAATACAACAGGTGTCCATGTCTTGTAATCATTAGAATCTGAGCAATTAAATTACGATTTTCATATTCTGGGTTAAAATAGATCGAGATCACAAGGTTGACAATTTCTTCTCTAATTTACCAGTTAATTATCAATTCTTAAATAAACTGAATCGAGTCATCGTCGGTTAAAAATTGATTATCGTCTCGGCTTATATTCTACAATAAAGAAAGATAATGGTATGAAGCAAACATTCCTCGCGTGTTTCCAAACGGAACGCTCGCGCGGCAATTTGTCCGAGTCAAAAATTGCAGCATCAGCCTTGTTTCCGGAAACGCGTACCAGCCCATCGCATCGTTCCCACCGGCCTTTACGATCGCCTAACTGCCGGCTAATTTTCGTTCTCGTAGTGTAATGCGCCCTCGTTTCGACCGTGGACGTTGAACTGAGCTTGAAAAGTGGTCGAGTTCGTCCTCTGATCGTGATAAAACTCCTGTTTCGCGGAAAAACCGTCGGACTCGCCGATAAAAATCACCGACTGTCCCAAATACGCATTTAGCTAGCACCCACAATCATTTTCGCGGGCTAATTGGAGCGAGGGTTAATGATGTTCGCAAACGAGAATGAATTTCAAAGGCCACCGGATTTAATTCATATTAAATGAAACGACGATTAATGGCGGAGCCGAATTTCGCCAGAGGCCATTGCTACTCGAAAATAGTGGTCAGATTTCTATGTTTTGTTCGTAAAATAGGCTATTATTATTGTACGAGACGACTTATTAAAAACTGCCGGAATGGTAATGCTGTACTATTTTCTTTTTCGGGTATCATTCTCACGAGTCAATTGTTATGAAAAGATTTTTGTTCGTTCTTAACCCTCAACTGGTTTGTAGAGGTCTTTCATGATCCCTATTATTTTTGAACAAAAACATTTGTTCGAGTAGCTTAGGAGATGTTATAAACAGTGCTGCAAAATTGATATAATACCTTAGAATAATTTCATTCGCGATTAATTTATTTCCTTCGTTGTATACATATGATTTTCTTCATTTTATGAATACGAATTGATATAATACCTTATACAATACGTAAATGTGTAGTAATTGATTGGATACCAACATATTTAATATTGTGAACAATATTGTGAATAATGGTACAGCAATTTTTAGTGGGGACTCTTAATTTATCTTTTTTACTGAAAAGAAATTGTTGAACGTTTGATCTCGGGCCTCTCACTGTGACTAGACCCCTTAACACTATTTTCCGACAATAGAACAGTGCGCGAGTTGATGTTCTCTTGAAAGAAAAATAGTCTTTTTCACGAGGATGGCAGCAGTTGCTCGCGTCTCTCTGTCTACGCGCGTACCGTTTCGTTGCCGGAGCTTATGGTCTCTGGGCTCTCTTCGTCCTTGGACGCAGTTAACCAGGAAAACTCGGGAAGCCCGTAGTCTCGAGCCTCATTTGCCGGCCCCTCTCCACAGGCCGTTTCCACTTTGCAGTTTATGACCGTGCGCGAAGTCGATCTAGCGGCCGGGCAGTCCCTTTTTACATCTGCCCGGATTACTTTGCCGAAGTAGCTTCTGCCCAGAATACCAGTTCTCCGCGTCGCTATTGCGCGAGTTAGTTTCTGCGAATTGCCGGTTTGTTACTTTTGCTTTAAGGGAAAGATTCCTGCAACGTGATAACGGACTTTCCCTTGTTATCTGAAACTGTTCTCTCCCGCTTCTTTTTCCTTTTTTTCGCTTCGGACCACGCGCGAACCCCGGACACTCTAAATTAACGTTGTAAAACGCGCCGACGATTTCTGAACGTTTAGTTGCATGGTCACGTGAGGGAAATTGTTAATTAACAAGATCAGTACCCGGTATTTGTTTCTCGAGCTAGCTTCGCTGTTCTAATTAGACCCCGGAAGTTCATGCAAATTCGCAGTTTCAGGGACGTATTTACTGTTGACGAAGTTAAATTAGGTTTTCCGTTCTTCGCCCGTTCTTTGTAAATAAAATGTTGAAGGACGTTCCCTTAAATCTTGCTTTTTACAATTGATGATTTTTCTGCATTGTAAATTCATGGGGTTTCTCAGTTCAGTTTTAGGTACATAAAATCCTCGCGTATCCATTTTTATTATGTTTAAATTTATATTTAATCCTCATACGTTCCTAAAAAAATAATTGCATATAAAAGTCTGGAATAATATATTTCACCTATTTTTATTTTACACTTTAAAACTACAAATTATGTTTCATTTATAGCGTCACACTTTAAAGAAGTACATCTCGCAACACAAACAGTAAGTAAGGATAGTAAATTGATGAATTTTCACCCTGAGGAACGTGTGAGGGTTAAATACTCTTACTTGTTGATTTTACAAATTATACAATACTGAAAATATTGAACAATATTGAAAACGAAACAAATACATCATACTGAATGATGTAAAGAAGAAGAATGTTCTGTAAAGAGGTGTCCTCAATTTTTTTATTCTATTCTTTAAGTTCATTATTATTTTCCAAGTTTTCATTTGACTTCATTTGATCGACTCCATTTAAAATCAGAATGAAGTGCCATATACATACAAGTATAGGGGTTTTCTTTTGACCATAGTGAATTGTAAACATAAATGAAAGGCATTTCTTTTGCCACCACATGTCCAGGCACACACAATTTCCTTTCGAACATAATTGATTTTGAACACAATTTTGAATCAGACCTACGCGAGACATGATTGCTTTCATACCTTTATTTTTACAAATAAAATAAAGATTTGTAGATAAAAATCAAAAAATGATTGAGCAAGATATTAAATATATAATAATAATACCGTTGTTATATTCAGAATATGTAAAGAATCGTGAATAGACGAAAATTCGTGATGTTGCATCAGGAGGTAGACCGTACGTCCTTCGGGTGGGAAGGATTAAAGAAGAAGGTAAAGCGGAGAAATCCCTTTTCTTCCTGTGGTAATATGAACGATAAAGTGGCTCTGATGAGGGTGGTTGCGAGAGAAATCATGAAGCAGGAGGGGGCTTAAGCTAGGCGTTAATGCTTTTGGACAAAGTTTTCTCTTTTTGGATAACTTCGGAGTACAGGGTGCACACTGTCCACCCCGAAAGTCTTCTTCCGCGGGGGTAACCGGTATTCACCCTTAACGAACTGGTTCACCTTAATCCCCGTTACCCGCGAGGATTAAGTTAAGTGAAAGGGTCTTATCGCCTTAACGATGATCGACGTCCTGGATCTTGGGTCTAGGTGGCTAAGTAAGGTCTTGTGTACAGCGCAGCTACGTCTCCGCTCTTTTAGAAAGTGTCACAAGTGACGAACAGTTAACCACTGAGATTGTCGAGTCACTTTCGAAGAAAAGTTTCCGGGGACCGTCGAAGCCTCGCGACGGAATTCTTGTCATCGTTAGCTTTGATGAGACTCGTAAAAATCAGTGATCAGTGGCTTCGCTTAGGAAGCTTCAAACAGCTGCTGCTACTTTGAACATAGTTCCTTCAAAATTCGCAGTTTGTTTTAAAAGGTACTTTGGTTTGATTTTTTATACTTGAGGTATCATGAGTATCTTTGATGCGGATCTTTGAGGAGGATCTTTATGCATTTATGAAGAAATTGATTGGATGAAATTTAAAAATATTGTAATGTTGTTTTTAACAAATCAATTTTTATTTTACTCCTGCTTCCCACAATCAATGCAGAACATCTTTATAATAATTGATAATGTTTGATCAACGATAAATAAATGTTAAAGCAGATTATGAACACAGTACACCACCAGATTAAATTATTTTCACGATGTTCTTCTAATATTGTATTTTCATAAATCAGTTGACAATAGTACATCGCTAACACAACTGTAAAGCATTTTCCAAACTGATTATAAACACATAGTTCACAATCATTCTTCGACAATAAAAATTGTTAACAAAAATTGATTTTGACCTCTAACGATTCTGTTACATTAAAAACAACACCACAATGTTCTTAAATTTTTCTAATCTTTCACTGTTTTATATTTCACCCCGCCAATCTTTCATAAATCCATAAATATTCGCAGTCTAGTGATTAATGATGACTCCCACACATTTGTTGCTCCCAACCAATGACCAAAGTTTCATGTTGCACAAGACCGCGATCTAATAATCCACAAATTGCTCTCGCAGCAGCATGCTTCTGAATTTTTAACCCAATCTCAAAAACTACGAAAGCGTCTGATCCCCGCCAAGATAATTACTTGAAACAACGTCATTAACCGTCTCCGGCAACTTAAATTATACGACAGGAACTTGGTTCCGCCAAGGCTCGTCTTTCCATCTACGCGCACGTCACTCCGACATCCCGAAGTTCCAATCATCTTCGATAGAACTTCCAGCGTACTTCAAACTTTTGACACATTGTCTCTGGCACGACCTAGGTCGAAGTATGTATCTTGACAGATTCCCGTGGAAAATCTAAACCTCGCGACGTTCTCTCACGCAAATCCTTTCGAATTCTAATTTCAACGTGTACGACGGTGAAGCAGTCGAAGGGAAACCGTGGTTCTTTATTTCTCCCTGTTTCTCTTTCGCCGAGTCCTCCCGGGCTGCGCGCATCACTCAGAAGCCTCGGTGTAATTGGATTTACTGCGATCTTGGGAACACCTCCCGCAACCCCCTTCTCGTTTTTCTTGAAGGGAACACCTCGATTCTGGGATTCGAAGACACCTCGGAATCGATGGTTCGCGCCCAGGCGGAAATCCTCGCGAGACACAAGTGGAATGAGCGTGGCGCCAGATGGTGAACTAGCCGTGTCAATTGCGTTGGGATATGTCGGACTGTTGACTGCTGATTAGACTCTACGAACCTTCTTAGGAGAAATCTGTCTTCTATCAGGTTGTAAAGAAAGAAATGCATAATTTTTATTCCTTTGTTATAATTGCAATTTTATACGCTATATTTTATAAAGCTTGTTTTACGCTCTATTTAATTATGCTTTTGATATTTCATTATATTGAAATTTTTATTAAATTATTTGGCTTTTATTTCAGGATGTTAAAACGCGATTTTCGCATTATTTTTTTCTACGAGTTCAAACTAGGCCGAAGTGCCGCTCAAGCGGCTCGGAATATCAACGAAGTATGGGGCGAAGGAAGTGTCAAAGAAAGCACAGTGCAGCGCTGGTATCAGAAGTTTCGCGCTGGCAACGATAACCAAATAATTTAATAAAAATTTGAATAAAATTAAATATCAAAAGCATAATTATTAATGCAATTATAAAAGCATAATTATTATAAGTGTTAGGTTGTTGCAGATGCCATAGTAAAATGCAGGAGTTACTCGAAACAAATTCAACAATGACGCGATCAATGAAAAATATTACTAATTACACAAAATAATTGCACGCACCGGCTTCCCCGAGCGTCGAAAAATACATATATTTTGTTGATTTTCAGGAACAACATTTGCGGATTCCATAAATAACATTTCCATCTCTCGTTCAGCTACTTTTCCCGTAGGTATTCTCGTTAATTAAATTTTTGTTCCTTAATTACATCGATCGTGCACTCGCAAACAATATGAAACAATTGAAATGCCGAAAGTGCTCTCCGTCGAATGCTCTGGATATTTATTATTGGTCTACGGGATAAATATTTCATGAAACATTTCCGGGAAGTTAACTTTATGCGGCCGTTAGTAAAAATCGATTTACCGCCGGACCGATAAATAACATTTAATTCCGGCCCCGATAAATTAGTTAAGTAAAACTGGAAATTTGCGCTATCGCCGGTGGGCTCACCTATTATTTATAAACACCGGGATCGTTGGTAACAAGTTCTAGCTGGCAGTGATTTATTTATCCAAACCCTGAATCCGGAACATTGCACAAAGACTTCGGGGTAATTGAATTGGCGAGCGTAATTAAGTTTGCAAGACTCCTACGATTCTATTCTCGCACGGTTCCCTGTTCCGGACAGGTGAAAAACCGGGGGATAGTGCATAAATAAACTGCAAACAGGTTTCGTTTCCAGTAAAAGATGAGATCATTCCACGCCGAGTGCGGGGAAATCTGCTTTCACTGTGGGAAAATTTTCGATCGCTTCTTCTGCCGGGAAATGTCCCCCGAGAAATTGCAGTGCCGTGTCCTTTCTGCTTCCGTTCAATCTCATTCAGGCTACAATGTTAATTTACACACTAAATAATTCTACAACTTATTTCTGTCTTAATTTTCACTTTCAGCTGTAACATTAATTAGCTTATTTTCATTTATGCATTTGGAGATATTGTACAAATAGTACATTTACAAAATTGGGTAGAAATACTGATTTAGAGACGAAGTTCCACTGATTAGTTCGGATAATCGAGGTTCTACTGTTTCGTGAATTACTCGGATAAATATCATTTGAACTGTGTCGTGTTTGGTATCATTTCAATCAGAAAATTCTCGCGAATACGTTAGTAAAAGTATCATCAAAAAATCGTTGGAATTCGAAAAGTTTTATAACTATGTGAATGTTAAGTTTACTCTTTGTCCTCCCATGCTTGGCAAGTGGTCAAGGTCCTGTACAGTGGCCTGTACAGGATCTAAGTATCGAGCGAGGATTCAATGCTCGGTTTCCATAGTGGCAGCCAATGAGGAACAAATTACTTATTAAACAAGATCGAAAAGTCCCCATAAACAGCAATGAAGGGGGCATTACTTAAGAAGTGACATTTCGCCGGTGTAACCAGGCCGAATTAACCGAGCACCGTCTAATTAGGATTATCTATAGCTGGCCCGTGGATTTGCGCTGTGAAACGTCCAATTAAGGCGGCACGATAGACAATGGGATTGCACAGTCGCGAAATTACGTTGCCAAGGACTGTCCCATGCAAATAACCTTATGTATTCCCAACGACGTACGTACTCGCGAGCGGAACGCACGCCGCCTGCTCGCGGAAATTGGAAAAAGGCGGGGGATGAACGTCTTCTGTTGGAGGATAGGACGAGATAGGACAAGAGGGTGGATGTCGAGTCGGCCATTGTCCGACGTGAAGCGGCGGAACATCGTGAAATTCGTGATAATGCGAGGGGAAGAACAATTTTAATTATCCATTTGCAATGCCAGCTGCGGCGATACGGTCCCGTACACGATAATTCCGAAATTGTCTGCTACAATGGAGTCGCGCAGCATTCGGTGGATTAAATAGAAACATAAATTCCCTTTCACTGGATGATCGTTAAACATAAAAGAAAATTGAAAAATTCTTTCGATCTAAGAGGACGATGTTTTTTTTCGCAATAAGAACACTGAAGAACAATGTCAACGTCTTAAATCGACAGAAAGCCCTTAATGAATTATGACCACGAACATTCGACTTGCCGTAGTTGCCAAATATAAAGAGTATTCAATCGTCAGAATAAATCAACAAAATTCCCCTTCTCTCTAAAAAATAAAAAGAGTTGATTTAATCCATTGCCGACAGAGAGAACTCGTAGGTCGGAATAAATCAACAAAATTGCCGAATCAAAACAAAAGAGACGAAAAACTGCTAACCTTAAAACACGAGGGAGAGAGAGAGAGCCAGAAAGTAGAGGAACGAAATTGAGAAGCCATTTCAACGGCGCGGTTAAATATTTGTTTATACTTTACTTTGATTAACAGTGTAACGAACTCTGTGTTGTTCCGGCCGTATGCCATTTGCCCCGGGAATTGAAATAATGAACCGGAGAACGGAAATATTACGGGGAGTTGATTAAGATTCGCGCGGGAGAGTGCGTGAATCGCGGAGAGAAGGAAAATGGCGTGGGTCGGCGAAGGGGAAGCTTGTCGACACTTATTGTAGAATGATAGAAATAGTGGGCAGAACTAGAAATTGAAGGAATTATTCTACATTGATTCAAATTATACAGGTAAACACTTTTTCGTACAAAATTATTGAATAAACATGTACCTGCTACTACATTTTTAACAAACTGCAATCATTTAAAAGTGCTTAGAATTATTAACTTTTTGATAGATTCTTTTTGAAACATCCACCATAATGGTGACCATGCGTTCTTTATTTAAGAGGACGGTCCCTCATTTCAGTGATCTATCTTTTTGATTTATTTTTTCTCTAAAATGATCCTTTTGTCCTTTATTTTGAGAATTTTGACGAATTTTGAATTTTTGTGAATTACTATAAAAGTCACACAAATTTTTATATTTTTTTACACTTTTATATTATAATATAAATGCCCCACTGAATTCATGAAAAAGTACAGCACAGTATAAAAGACAGACTCCCGTATAACGCGATCAATAAATTGTTTTTAAAACAACTGTGTCTATTGTCTGTGGCAATAAGTGTACAGATTTTTCAAACAAATCTTTGTACATTGTACATGTATCATCATTTTAAACACTTTTGATCTGTCATAGTCTACTGTAGAAATAATTCTACAAGGGTTAATTTTGTGCGACCTCTCAGGGTTGATATTCGGCACCAAACGTGTTAGCCCTTGCTAGATACAATTTAAAAATTGCCATATAATTTTGTTTATTACTGTATATTGCGAAGGGACAGCGTCGGCGGAAACGACAGAAACGATGTTACAGATTCGTGAAAGGGTGCGTTCCGCTCGGAAACTCCTGCAATTTCTCTGACAATGCGCGGCCCCATTTTTGCGAAACAAATAACCCATTTCGTTAAAGAGACACGGGAACGTCCGCCGCGTTACTTTCTTCCGTTTCGCTCGGAAATTCCTCGGAGTCGCGGCCAGCTCTCCTTTTGCTCTTCCTCTCTCTTTCACTTTCTCTCTCTCTCTCTCCCCGTATGAAAATATAATAAAAGTCCGCGGAAAATGGGAAAAGTGGATGAAAGAGGCGACGCAGGGGTACGGAAAAAGGAGGAAGCCTCGGTCATTATCCAACCGGAAACGAATGAATGACGCGAACGTCGAGCTAAGATACAGAGAAGAATGAAAGAAACGCGAACGGGAAGAATTCTTTTGGAAAAATTCCCCGAGTTCGCGGAGGAGAGAGATACGGGAGCATGAGAGTAGTCCGGTGCATGATTTCTGAAGCGCTTTTTTATGGCCGCTGAGGATGCCCCGACATTTTATTCACGTCGTTGTTCAACGCGGCGAAAGCGTTTCGAGTAATTGGAACACCGACTTTTTCGGTGTTCTGCGCGAGCTGAAATTTTAGAAAAAAATTTAATGAACGTTCCTGTGCGAGGCAGAGATGATTTTTGTTTTTCATATCACGCACCCTCTCGCGTCGTTATTTAGATTAAGTCTGGTTGTTGCGTTCTCAAAAATTGCTTTCGTGCGGTTTCTTCTATTCTTCGGCGGTGGTGAATAACTTGTGTGAGAAAATTTGGTTACGTTTTTTATGTTGTTCAACGCTTCAGCTGCCACGTTAGTCGTGTCTGCGTGATATTAGTTTTTTATCAAACTTGAAATGTTAATTAGATATCTGAAAAATTCTCATTTCTCAAGGGGGTGAATTTTATTATATCCATCACTTTTATTTCGTGTACTGGTAGCGCCAACACTTGTGCCTTTTTTCACGATTACTTATCCACGTTCCAAACCGAATAATTCATTTCTTTATAAGTTGTGCTCGTTTTCTACAGCATACGTTTACAGAGATTATTTTTGTTACGGTGTGTGGTTCCATATATTTGTGCGTTAAAAAATCGAGCACATAAAAAGTTGCAATGACCCTTATGGTTGTAACATGCTGTATATTCACGCGTTGTGAGCAGCGAGAATTATTACAACACTGGCGGGATAAATTTCTTACGCAACCCTATGAATATTTTAAAGCATAGGTACCTGTTGTGTACGCGATACAACGATATTTATTAAATCCTTGTTTTGAATAATTTTAGTTAAAAATTCCGGGCGAGCGGCGTAGTTAAATAATTCCTATCGCTTACGCAATGAATGAAATAACGGCGCGGTTACTAAATTTCTTGATAATTCTTGTCCTGGTTGCACGACTTCTCTTTTAACATTATTAATAAATTACCGTAAGCGACGCTATGTTGCTTCGCGGACTCCTTGTTCAGCATAACAAGCGGCATTTTACACCAGCCGGATTTCACGCGAAACGTCGTGCAAATGCACGACCGCGATCTAGTTCTTCGCAATCTCTCGATCTAGCCATTATTTTCGATCATATCAATCAGCTAATGGGGTTGTGGCGAGAGGGGTCGGGCGGTGGGTGGGGAGGGGCCAGTGGGCGGGGAGCAAGGGACTCGTAATTTTCATTCTGTGTGCGAAGCCGTCGTTGGGGATAGCAATTTTCCGTCGGTGCACCGGTAATCGATCACCGTAAATCCAACGGCGGCAGACAGCGCGAGCTGCAGAGCGATACAAAAGACGACGGTACACCTGTATCAGGGCCGCGAATCGTGCTACGGGGCGGTATTAAAGAGAACCGTGTTGTTCTCTCGTTCCGGGGCTAGCAAATAAATAAACGCTGAGACCCGGGACCCGTCGAACTACTGCTCGTTCACTTTCTGACAAGGGAAGTACCTAACTAGAGTCTATACGGGGTGTCCCAAGAATGTACTTGAAACAGGTGATTCCTCAGGACATTTGAAGTAACTCTTTTCCTTTGCGAAAGTGTTCTTTGCAGTCTTGCGAAGGAGTTGTTAACGCGTAACTACGTATTCCAGAATTTTTTTAGATTTTTGTATAACGTATAATAGTAAAGGATTAGTCTTAGTGAGACCTCCGAATTGATCGTGAGGTCTCAGAATTGATTGTGAGGCCTCCGAATTGATCGTGAGGCCTCCGAATTGATCGAGAGGCCTCCGAATTGATCGCGAGGCCTCCGAATTGATCGCGAGGCCTCCGAATTGATCGCGAGGCCTCCGAATTGATCGCGAGGCCTCAGAATTGATCGCGAGGCCTCAGAATTGATCGCGAGGCCTCCGAATTGATCGCGAGGCCTCCGAATTGATCGCGAGGCCTCAGAATTGATCGCGAGGCCTCCGAATTGATCGCGAGGCCTCCGAATTGATCGCGAGACCTCCGAATTGATCGCGAGACCTCCGAATTGATCGTGAGGCCTCCGAATTGATCGTAAAGCCTCCGAATTGATCGTGAGGCCTCCGAATTTACCGTGAGGCCTCAAAATTGATCGTGAGGCTTCAAAATTGATTGTGACCCCTCGGAATTGATCATGAGGGCTCAGAATTGATCATGGGGCCTCAGAATTGATCATAATACCTCAGAATTGATCATAATGCCTCAGAATTAATTAATCATGATGCTCAGAATTGATCATGAGGCAAGGGGTCACATACACTATCCAGTCGCAACGTTTTGAATTGTCTCCGAATGTCCTTATTTCAACATTTTATTAACGAGTAACGACATACCACCTTTATTCCGAATAAAATGCACGAGACGTTCTTCGCAAACATTATCCGGTCGCGCAAATACTTTTTCGTCCACATAGTATGTTTTTTTTCTGAAGTCTCAAGTACAAAGTAGCAAGTAACGACAATACCATCTTTATTCTGATGAAAACGCAAGAGACGTTCTTCGCAAACATTATCCGGCCGTTCCACGTCATTAGTAATTCAACAAAAGCACTATTTTAGATTTCATGCAGTGGCTTGAACCACTCACGCGCTCGTATTCATCTTCTCCGGCGTCCTTCAAGACAGTTTGAAGAAGGTACTTTCGAACAAGCACGATGTTGCGTCCTTTAAATAATTTCCTTTCTTGGTCATAGACCGTAGCTTTTTACGAGCGTTTCTTTCTGCTCCGAGGAAGTCTTCCCGTCGAGGTCGCAAAAAGCTGGACACGCGGCCCCGTTTCATTTCTTAATGGCCCCCCGTCGCTGCCGTCCTATCTCTCGCAAAGTCGATCAGCCCGAAAAGAACCGGAGCCGGTCTAACTTTTTCCAGGCAATTTTGAATGATACCTCGTAGCATGACCCGCGGTCGAAGTTAGTTTACCGTCGGACGGAGAGCGTAATACGAAATAAAACATTCTCCGGTTTGTTTGGAACTCCTTCCTGTAGAGACTGTTGCCGATCGGATGTTACGAGCCGACAGATGATGGATCTGTAAAAATAAAAGCCCTTTAATAGAAAAATACAGAATAGTTTTTTCAAAGTTAATTTCAGTTAAATAGTTAATTTGAAAACTGTTAGGTATAGTAGGGAATTGACTCGAATTGAGGGGAAAAGTTATCTCTGCCATTACTGGATTAATCACGCAAACGCAACGCGAATTAGGGGCACGCATCATGTCACGTGACCAGTCCGCGGCGGAAGTGGGGATTGACGTAGTAGAAGGGGAAGGGTAGAGTGGGAGACAAGTCCTTATCTGACGACACTGCGGAATCTTTTTCATTGCATATTAGCGACTCCCATCGCGAGGTGTTCAAGGTTCCATGGTGGGGGTTGTGGTTACGTAGAGACAAAAATCGACACTACGAACCACAATAATTGGTTACCTCTTTCGTTGCACAACCGCGATTTCTGCACGCGTTTTCGGTCCCTCTTCGAGCAACTAGCGAGGTTCTGCTGTACTTGAAGCTTCTGCCGTACTTTGGTAAATAGAAGTGCTGTGTTTGAATAGAAAAACACGGACTATAGTTCATGCAAAGTATTTTCCGTCGTTAAAAAATCATTTTAAAAATCAATTTGTCGTGTTTTTTGGCATATTCTGGATGTAATATTCAAGAAATTAATAATCCTAATTGAAAATGTCTGGAACTTGAAATCCCAGCAGCCGTTTCTTCGACATTTTAATTTTCTTCTTTTTCTCCTCGTTCATTTCGCCTTTTGTCGTTTCTCTCCGTCCCATTGTTTCCTTTTCCTCGATAACGTTCCCCTCAGCGTCTTCGCTGTCTCTTCTTATTGCCTGTCAATCGTAATAAGCTATTAAAAGGAATTCGACCGTTTATTCGGCGAACGATTCTCCCTGTTCCACGGCAATTACTTAATTGCGCGATCCATTGTTCGCCGTTTAGGAATCGCGCTAATTAGTATTTTATCCGAACGTCCCCCATCCATTTTCAAGGGGCGGGTATTAATTAAGGATGGAAAAGCTGGATCGCGTTCGATGCTTCCGATGGAAATATCGATTTCCGCTGGGAATAGATTCTTACTTTGCCGATCGACCGTAAATCTCGACAAAGAGGAAATTACCGAGTTTGGTTAAATGTGTAAGTCACTAATTAACGTTAAATCAAATGCTATTTGCGGTTAAAATTAAAAGTGTTCGTTTACTGTTTTTCTTATTGGTGCAGTTATAAAATTTTTAGTATAATTTCATGCCGAATAATTTTTCATTTTTGGCATGAACATTTTTAGAGACAAGCTTTCATGATTTAGTCATTTAAATTTGGAATGCAACCCGAGTTTTAAATAAAATTCTTATTGTAATTTATTAAATCAGTTGAAATTGAAAATATCGAAGAAGTACAATCGATTCATGAATCTAGGTCAGTAACAAGGTAAAAAATCTTTATTGATCTAAGAATATTACAATTTGAACGACCAGCTTCAAAATATTAATTTCCAAATGGTAGTTTATAAAACCGTATAGAATTCAATTTTTATTTATTAAGTGGAGGTTTAAAAATTCAAAATTTTATTCAATCAAATTCAATCCAATTTTGACTTGTCAAGGCATTTGTAATATCGTAAATGAACCACCGGCTTGGAAATTCAGAATATTATTTTTCCTTGCAACAGTCTATTTACTAGTTAAAAAGAATAACAGAAAAAGGAAATATTTTACGTGAAATAAAAAGTAAAACAACAAAAAATCATTGTCCGTCTAGCATTGAGATAAAAAATGATTTAAACCAGTTCGCAGATAAAGTACGCAGCTTCTCTCTTAAAATAGAGTTTTTACGAGGATAGCTGAAATAAATATAAAATCCAATCAAAAATAGTTAAAAGTTCTAATAAAAAATCGCCGTTGCCGCCCAGTGTTCAAATTAAAAACACTAGAACACCTCGTTCGAACCAGATCGCCGCGCCGCCGGTACACCATGGAGTTCTTCAAATTTATTAAAATGGCTAGAGTTTTTTACGAGGACAGCGAAAAAAGCGGGCGCGACGAGGAAACTTATAGCGGATGCAAACTCGCTCGCATTTTCCTCCCGAAATCTTCCTCCCCTGTTGGCTTTTACGAGGCATTTGCAGTTTCTCGAAGCGTAACCATGGGTACTATCGTTTTACTTGCACGTGACGTGAACGCCTCGTAAAACTCAATCGGGAAGAACGTCTTTGCACCAAACCCCTCTCCACCAACCCCTCCACCCCTCCACGCTATGCTTTTCTCTACAGTCACCCATTCCCAAATGTCTCCAGATATTCAACAAGGGCAATTTAGCGCGACGTACGCGATCTTCTGCACAGCTAAAACACTCCTGCCGGAACCCATCAGCATCGACGCAATTTCCTCATTCGACGGGAAATATGGCTGTACGGGAGCCCGTAAATGCTCGAATCTGGATTTCAAAGTCCCATTCGCGTGGCATCGTTCCGCTCGTTAACGAAAACACAAATAAAACGGGCCAGCTAATTAACTCACATTTTATATTGCATTTTTAAGTTTGAAAATTACAGTAAATCGGCTATAAACGCAACAAGGCTGTACACGATAAATGCAATTAAAATATCCCCTCCACTTTATTAATCTGATCTCGGCTCGGGTATATCGGTGTGAACCACTACTAATGCAATTCAATCTTTTTTATTATTACTTATTTTTGATTAAACTTTCAGCAATATATGTGTGGCGTTTTTCTGATTAGGCGCAGTCTAATAATAATAAATTAAGAACAATGGCATCAACAATATTTCTGCACTGAACTTTTATAAAACCAGTATCTCCGATACTTCAACGCGAAATATGCATTTGCTTCGAATGTTTGGAGATTTCCAAATGTTTTTAAACGTGTTCGCACAATTCAGAAAATCTGGAGAAAATATTCATTAATAATCACGATGAGACACAACTAACTTAATAATATTATATAAACGTGGTACTCCGAAAACTTCAATACAAGATCGGCAATTTTATGCTTCCGGATTTTTTTTAGAAATCGATATCGCAACCAGAAATTCTGAAACAATTTTTCGTAATTTTTTGTTGAGCAGGACGGAAGAAATAGAGCATAATTCATTAAACAAGCATGATCGAACACGTTTCTGGCATTTTCTCGCGCGACGACGAATCTCCTGCTTATACGGCAAGATCACGAGCCAGGGATTAATTAGCCGTCTCGAGAAACGTTTTCCGATCCAGGATGGCAGCTGTGCAACGAATGCCTGATAACCAGTTACTCCAGCGAGTGTTTAGCTAATTAGAAACGGGAGAACAACAACGGTGCAAAGAATTCACGCGCGATAAGTATCTCCGTGTATTTCGGTAATGCTCAAACGCGAGAAGAGTGGAGATAATTAAACTAGAGAAATGAGACTTGGGTAACTTGTTTGTTGTATGTGAACGGAGGAAGTTTATGTATTTATCGCATCCTTTAACTTGTGCAAGTTAGCGAAATTAAGATTCTAATCGTGTTTAGCACAATATAGGCGTTATTACGGACACATTGATTCTGCTGACGTTCAAAGTCCTACCTTAGCACCTGTGTGATGTATGTGACGTTCGTGACGTTCGGGAAGTATGAGAGGGATGTGACGTATGTGATGTACGTGATGAATGCGATGTATAATGTATATGTATAATTTATGTGATGTATATTGTATATGTATAATTTATGTGATGTGTATGTGATGTATGTGATGTATAATGTATATGAATGTACACTACTGTGCAAGAGAAAGAAGCAACCGGCCATATTTAATAGACAAGCGTAAAAAATTAAATAAGAACACAGTAAGTTTTGGAAAAGGATTCTGCTGTTTAATTGAATAGTTCTGTGAGTATACAGGGTGTCCCAAAATTACCTTAGTTTAATGAAATGGGAGGTTCCCGAGATCATTTCAAGCGACATTTTCCTTTGCAAAAATGTTATCCGCGGCTTTGTTTAGGAGTTATTAACGAAAAATACAGACCAATCGGAGCGCGATCTAGGCGCGAGTTGGCACAGTCGGTCCGGCGCGCCAACTGTTTATTGGCCGACTGTGCCAACTCGCGTCTAGGTCGCGCTCTGATTGGTCCGTGTTTTTCGTTAATAACTCCTAAACAAAGCCGCGGATAACATTTTTGCAAAGGAAAATGTCGCTTGAAATGATCTCGGGAACCTCCCATTTCATTAAACTAAGGTAATTTTGGGACACCCTGTATGTGTTATTGTGGATTATCTAATACTTTAAATGCAATAAATCAATTTCTACATAAAGATATTGTTTGTAATTATATCTTATAATTATGCTGGGTGCTTCTTTCTTTTGCACAGTAGTGTGTATGAATGCATGTGAGGTATTGTGATCCTGATCCAGAGTGATGATGTTGTCTATGTGATGATTAGACTGCGGATTTTATGCATTTATGACAAAAATCGGTGGATGTAATTTGAAACAGTAAAAACATTAACAGAATTTAAGAACGACCATATGCTATTCTCGATTTATTAAAATTGCTGAAAATAGAAAGAAAGTTTTATATGGTTTCTGTGTCTTGCAATTGATGAAGACAATTTTTATTTTGCATAAAGATGCGAAGTCTAGTATTAATGATGTGACGCGTGTGATGTATGTGATTAATTCATATTACAATTTCATAGAGTAAAGGATTTTCTAATTTATGCTTTCACCAGTTTTAATCAGCTGCGAATTTTAATTATGAAAAATCCAACCACTGTGTTCATTGCAAATGAAATGCAACAAATTTTGCTAAGCAAGAAGAACGTTTAGTCATAATCAAAAGTCTTCTCTTCAAATATTTCCATTCCTATAAAATTTCATGTTTCTCGCAAATTCAACGTCAATGATGTACGTCTTCCCCTTATCCGATCAACTTCATATTTTGCAGGAATTATTTTCTTCCCTATGGCACAAATTTAGGGGGGCAAGAAAAATTTCATCAGGTATAGCTAAGGTCCACCCTGATGTGCACTTTTAGGACAATCTAATATAATGTATGTGATGTATGTATTGTGATCCTGATCCACAATATTCGTCCTCACAAAATCCATAAGCTCCCTCGTCGACGTACGTCACAATTGTGCCACGCTGAGTATCCCGGAGACGCCCCATCGCGCGAACGGAATTATTCGAAAGTTTCTGTTGCAACCCCTACGTTCGCGAAATTTGCATTTCATATGGTTGTCGCGATCTGCCACCCCAGATTCCTCGATCCTCGATCACCTGGAACGCACGGTTACTTCAGGAATTGTTGCCGGTTATTACGCGACGCCTTTGTCTCCGGTTCCGGTTCGCCCGCCGCGGCTTGAATTACGAAACACAATTTATTCCGTTTCACTAAATATATCAGCGGAGTGCGCCGTTCTTCGGGCATTCAGCGCACGGGGACACGAGGAACGTTATAAAACGATGAAGTTTATTCATGGCCGGATGTCAAAGAGCAGCAGCTCCGCGAGCGAAGTTGCTCCACTCAATGGGAGCGAATTTTGTTGTGCTCTGAATCTTGTTAAGATCGGCGCGCGAGGAAAACACAGGGCCGCGTTTAATTCGCGTCTACGCGACTCATTCAAAAGTTATAAACTCCGACCCAGCGACGATTCAGGATCGCCTCGGCAAAAAATACCGGTCCGCTGCTGTTCCAACGAGTGGCTGATCCTCTAAAGAAGTCCTTTTTCATTCATTTTTACGATGGCCAAAGAATTTTTTTCTTTCTGGGATGGCGGAAGAGATTTCAAACGTCGCGCGACAAAGCGACGGACAAGTATTAAATAGTATTTTAGTGCGCGAATATACGGTAGTTCTGCAGTATAAAATCAGAATGACAGCAATTTTATTTCGACTGTGATATATTTTGTTAGAAAATGGAGAACATTTTACACTGTGTACATAATATACAAATACATATGTATGGATACAAAACCATTAGTATCTTAAAATTTAGAACAATGGACCATGAAAATGCAGTGGTAGAGATTTTATTCCAGTAATTACCGATTTTATTAAATCGAAACTTGAGTAAAATTTTTTTTATTTAATATTAAAGCATAAAATCTCTCTGCGATTAATGTTAATTGCACCTTTTAATTGTGAACAATGGACCATGAAAATGCAGTGGTAGAAATTTTATTCCAGTAGTTACCGATTTTATTAAATCAAAAGTAGAGTAACACTTTTATTTATTTAGTCTTTTATTAAATCTATGGTAATAGGTATACAAATATAATATTTTTATATTCAGCAAAATGTGCTCATCAAAATCTACCAATAGAGTAAAGAAATTTAATTCTCTGTATAAAAATGTATATTTCCACAACGATCCACAATGAGGGAATGAAAATTGAGTTTAAAACAATTTGATATACGTATATTCGTCTTCAGAAATTTCATCGTAGTCACAGTCTTTTTCACGAGGTTATTAGCCAGAGGTAATGAAAATGCTGTTCACGGCGTGATGCCATCAGGTGCTATTGTTTTTACGTCTAATTGCTGCCTCAGTTGCCACCGAATAGTTACATCGAGGTGAAGTTCATAAAGCAACCATAGCATAATGATTATACATAATTCCCAGCGTGTCTCATTTGCATCCTTATAGTTCGTTCAAAGTTACGCAAACGAGCGACACTTGTTTTTATTCATGAAACTGACGTCTCGCTAGAAAAGTTGTCGGAACTTGACAATTATATTCAACAGGCAATAGTTTTTCAAATTGAAAACTTTACTGCCTAGGGGTGTCTCTGGGAACTTCTGAAAAATGAGCTGCGAGATACGAAGGTATAGTCGTCAAAATATTAGAATCACTTCCATGAGTTGACTGAATGAAACTCTAAGTAGACTGACTTTTCATAATTTTTATATTAATGCTTGTAACATTTATCACGTGGTTGAAAATATTTTTCATTTAATATGGAATGAAATAATTTCTGATCAATTACAGTACGTATTATAATGAACCGAAATTTATAATGGACAATATCAAGTACAATAGGAATAGGAATGATCACAATAAGAATTAAAAATATTCTGTTGTTTGACATAGTATAGATGTTATTTACCCAATTTACTATATTTGTAAAATAATATGTTTTAAGTGAAATAACGTTCGATTTGAACATTATTAATAAAAATAAAAAACTGTGTTTGTTAAATTAAATAATGATTAATCAGAACATCAATAGAAATAATTATTGTGAATCTTTATGCGAAATAAAAATTTTCTACCCGAATTGCAACAACCTGAATTGAAATAGAAATTTATTGTTTCTCTTAATTTGTTTAATAGGTTGAAAATAATATAACAGTATATCTAAATTCTTCTAATTTTATTTACTGTTTTAAATTACACCTACTCATTTTTTGTTGTAAATGTATAAAATTCGCTGTCAAGTAATTATATTCCACAAATATTATTTCCACTCTTACACCTGGTCCACGACATTACATCGTCCACTGCTTTCAGCAGCATCTCTAACGCAAGACATTAATACATTCGTAATGTCTTTTTCCGGAACAGAAAGGCAAAGCATGTAGTAACATTTTTCTTCGGCAAGAAAGTACGCTCTGAAAGAGAAAAGCAAAGTGTTTCGCCACTTAAAAGGAATATATTCTATGCCCTTTCCGGACTCGAACCGTTTCGCGTAAATCTTACATGGCTATTGCCAAATGCAGCCACCTTTTCAAGTACGTCTTCCAACGGAACATACTGAATAATGAAACAGCTTTTAAAAGTGGCTCAAACAAACCTGTAGAAAAAAAAATAACACTCTGCCGTACCTTATGATTTATTAATTCGTTGCGTCGTCTACGCGACAGTAGAACTGAATTTGCATAATGGTGTTGGGCACATTTTCACGCCACACATTTACACTCGTATACAGTAACACTTGCAAGTGAATCTAATCTTTTATATTAACCCTTTGCGCTCGAATGGTTATTCTGAGGCGCCAATAAAAATTGCCATAGCATTATTCAAAGCAGTTATAATATTATTAAATTCGTCTGTATTCTTTAAATTGTGGAAAGCTCAACTGTTATATGAGAAAACAAGTGCAATTTGATGTGCACTATGTAAAAAAGATTACATAGAATAAAAATAATCTGGGTTGAAAGAAATATCTTGAGTTTGGAATTAAAATTGCTTCGAGTGCAAAGGGTTAAATTCTGAAATACTTTTTAGTATTATATGGTATAATATAGTTCCGAAAAGTCGGAAAAAAGTCAATTTCTGCCAGATTATTTAAGATATAGAGAATTAGTGCCAGATTTGCACAGATTGAAGATTTATATCTACTTGTAAGTGTAAATCATTAATAAAAAAATGAATATAAGAATTTAAAAATTTCTTAAAATATATATTTACTGATTAAAAAGTTTCGTGATCTACATATTTGGTATTAAAATGAATGATCACATCATTTCCACATCATTTGCATGCAAAAATAATTTTTCCAGCTTTTCAAATATACATAAAATTTCGAAAAGGAATTTTTCTCGACAACATATAAAGATTATTTTTATTTTCTAAATCTTACAATGAATTTGATTTCACAATGTTATAGCTGACGTTAAGACGAGTTCGACGACCTTCTTTATCATGACCTGGAATCCATAATCGTCGTGAATGTTCAAGATATACTTGATAGGAACACGATGGAGGTGACGAAGACATTATTGGAATAATTTTGGAAAATTTGGCTGTTTGTTCGCTTATTGTTTACACCACTACGCCGAGTTCGGCGGAGTGTAACGTAGGAATTTGCAGTTTACGATTCACTGAAAGACGGGCTAGTTTTTCGCCCGGAAATAAATAAGCGAAGTTGTAATAATAATATCACGGAAACGCGTCCGCGAAGTAACGACGCTCGTAAAAAGCATTAGCGCGAGTAGGGTATTTTCGCGTTACGCCCGGGGTCCGGCCCTCGTATCTCCGTAATCTCATACAATTTTCCGTGGATGAGTAGCACGAAGTACATTTCATAGCGTGCCGCAATTGGAAGCCAGAAGGTATTCCGGATATCGTCTCTCTTCCGGAACGTAAAAGCGATATTGAGGCAGGGGCCCGTTACGACGCCGCAAGAAGATTCACGCAAGAAATTTCACGTTGCAAGTTCTGAGTCGTTTCCTGGGTCGCTTCTGATTAGCTTCATTTACTTCTCCGCTGCTCGGATAACGGGGCAATATTCTTTCGGCTGTAATAAGATTAACACTTCCACGGTCCCGTGACCCATATAGTACACCCGTGTCGCAAAGCGCGTCCGAGCTGAATGCAATTGCGTAAGGAAATTCGATTGCATAGGAAAGTGCACAGGAAGGATTTAGGAAACGGATAGTGTTCTCGTATCTGTTATGTGAGATAAAATTCAATTGAACCTTAAAAGCTTCTACTTTTTTTTATATTTGTTTCTAGTACTCTATCCTTTGACCTCGATTGATATAGGCAAGTAGATTCTCACTCAACTGAAGTTTTTGGTCGTTCGTTTCTTCATCCGAAGATTTGTTAATATTGTACTATTTAGAAGTGTCCTTTCTACTTTGTTAATTTTAGTGAGTTGAAAATAATGAGTGCCACAGATATTCATTTGTTAGATTATTATAATTAGCCTGTGGATCTGTTTGTTTACGATTAATTCATAATTTAAATGGGTGGATCAAATTCGAAACTAATAATATCCCAAAATTTGAAAATGATTATTTTTGTCGTAACAATTTTTATTTTACATAAAAATGCGAGGTTCAAATATGGTGAATGTGTAAAAACATTGAAAAATGTATTATATAAATTAATATGATAGGGATATTTGTTTTAAGATTTCAAAGTCTTCCACAATTGTGTAATTGAATACTCGTAGCAACTTTTTAATATCACTTGTCACGTTTGACACTTTCAGCTACGTCTTATTAACTTTTCATTTAAAAGCAGCACGACCTGCATTATGGACGCTGGTCATCATTATTTCTTTGTTAAGATCGACCCTTTTACTCCTAACTTTTCTTGCATTTAAAAACAGCGCAATTTTTGTCGCAATTAAATGACCATGCTTCAGACGCTTTAACATTCGGAATATGAAAGCGGAAATGGTTCTGTTCATTTCTGGAACATTTGTTTTCATACGACTTTAATTATTTAAAAGAGTCCGTATTTCGTGCCGGTCTCATTGTTCAATTTCACCGTGCATGTAGCGTTACGATGAAAATAAATACAATGGTCTATTCAATTGTAAATATACATATTCACACTGCGTTGGCTTCGTTTGTTCTAATATGACAGATTCAACCGAGTAAATGCCCAAACAAACAAATTAAAAAGCAGATTGAAAAATGGCAGAGCAATTATCGAACTACACATGGATGAACCATAGTTTTAAAATGTGTTTCGAGATTTGAAATATTGAATAGTCTCTTACTATCTTATCAGTATCACGTGCAGGGTGTCGCAAAAATGTATTTCGTTGAAAAGAGAGATTTTTCAACGAAATACGATATTTCTGGAACACCCTTTATACATGGTGTGCAAACAGGTATAGTACGAACTTCATTCTACTGAACCACATACTTCAATAAACCGAAGTGCGAAGTAGTAAGTTTCTTGATTACAAATTCATAATTCAGGTATTAAGAGGTTGATAGCTTCAGTTCGTCAAGAATAATTTAATGATGAATTAAGTGCAATGGGAACTTAGTTTACTGCTTCTGAGGATTTTTACGACACATGTATAAATAAATATTCACTGCCTAATAAGCAACAATAACCTCCCTTTATAATTTTCTGTATAACTAACATCGAAATTGTGAAGTTTTAAATAAATCATTCTTCAAATTAAATTTATTTTTACGAACCACTGGAACATACAGCACCTTAGAAAATTAAAGAATAGTACTTCAAAGATGATAAAGATTAATAAACATTGTGATTCAACTATATACATATTTTTAGTACAGTGAATTAATTTATAACAGTACTGACTGGTGCAAGACATAGTGAAAATGGAAAATGTAAAGTCACTGAGAGAGAATGCCTGCTTATTTGCGTCCCGAAGCGAAAGAAAATTTAAGGGGCGCTGTTCCCTGTGCTTTTTCGTGATAGCAAAACAATGTATTCGCAGCCAATGAATATTGCAAGAACTGAGTTTCCTTCGAGGGTCCCTGTTATTTCCCGTCGAGCGGGCGACCTGTTAACAGCTGTTGTTTCCTAGCGAATCAAATATCGTTCTTTCACTTTTTCATTGTTTGTTTTTCAACGAGCGAACACCAAAGGCGAATAAATCCTATTGTACTCTCATTGTTTACTCCGCGACTGTTCATATCGATTATTAAAGAACATGTGCTCGTTCGTTTCAGAATATTTCTTGTACGGAATGAGTAAAAACATAATCCAACGTGTTCTACATCTTTGAACGTCAAAATATTTTATACAGCTTAAACGTGTACTTACATACGTGGTATCTACGCTATTTATTACATTTACATAATTACACTATGTTGAGTATAAAGCTTGTTCGCACTGCTTATGCTTATTTTATTCTTCCTTAGTAACCGTGGTAATAATAACGATTTTTATAATATTCATGAGGAAGCTTTGTAGTTTGCATTAATGGTCTCGAAGATTTTAAAGCAATTACATTGCAGCCCTTAATTACCGGGTTATTTTCAACCCCTTGACACGACCGTTTACGCATAAAAAAAATAAATATCGCATTTTCCTTCAACCTCGTGCAGGCAATTACAGCAGGTATTTTACATAAACCAAAGGAAGAATTTATGAAGTTGAAAATTCGATAAAATTCGTATTAAATCTTTGTGATTTGTGTAAATTTTTAAATAATATGGCCTGGAATCATTATTAAAAAATGTAGAACATCGAGATTGCGATAAATGCATAAAGTTAGCAGTCCAACTGTTGTGTTCTATATTCTGGGTTATCGTGTCATCACTGCTCATGTTTTATCCGAGTTGTTTTCTTTGCATTTAAATATCATGGAGATACGAGCACTTTGCCAGCCTTGTCAACTCGAGAAATACTATAAACGCTGTGGCGCTCCTGCGATTAACGCTCTCGTTTCACTGAGCTTGACAAATTTGCATACGCTATAAACGCGTAAAATCCGCAGTCTAATCATCATTTACAAACCGTCACCTTTTACAGCTCCTTACTCCTTATTTCGGTCTCGGATCTCTGCAAGTTAAGATGTAAGTAGCCAAGTCAAAGCTATTCTAAAACGAATGGAAACAGGAGATTTAGATAGGATCAAAGATACTATTTGCGATGTCGTAACTATACGACGAAAAATAATAAAACTATATGAAAGATGTACATATGGAGAATATAAAACTGTGTTCGAGTGAGGCATTTCAAAGTTATTAAATAGCAAAAACGAAATGGGATATTTGAATTGTAGGAAATAATTTATATGTGTAAATTGGATGAAGAGAAGTTGTGAAATCGTTGATGTGCAGTAATGAATACTGTTTATGTAACGTTAAACGTTTTTACCAGATCAAGAAAAGTTGTAAAATCACTTACGTATTGTAATAAATGCAGAGATGGTTATATAGCTGAGACAATATAAATGAAATATCAAGTAATTGTTATTAATTACCGTTTCCTCGGTGTTCTCGTTGAAATTGCAATCCGTAGGTAAGAAAGTGCAATCATGGTATCACTTGTTAACGTTATAAATTCCATTATGAAAGAATACTGTGTTACGCACAGTAATAGCCAGGAAGAACCGAGGAAGTACAGTTGAATGCGTATGAAAACATTTTTTTACAATTCACAAGGATTTGTGAGACATTTATATAAAGTTGCATGTGAATTGGAATATAAATTACAGAAGGAATGTTTAACCCTCAGCACTCGAGCAGTGACTCCAAGAGTCACCACTAAAAATTGCTGGTACCATTATTCAAAATATTCTTTCCATTATTAAATACATTGGTATCTAATCAATTACTAAACTTTCAAGTATTGTATGAGCTATTATAAAGTGAAAAAAATCGTATAGAATTATCCTAGGTCAGAAGAATTTTCGAGTTAAAATAACTTTGAGTGCAGAGGGTTAATTTCACTTGAATCTAAAGTCTCTAAATTTTTAAATAATCGTATGGTATGTGTGTAAGTATTGTATGAGCTATTTATATAAATTTCACATGCATAAAATGAAAAAACAATCATATAGAATAGAATTATCCTTGGTCAGAAGAAATATTTAATCTTCGAGTCAAAATAGCTTCGAGTGCAAAGGGTTAATTCCACTTGAGTCTAAAGTCTCAAAATTTTTAAAAAATGTATTATTTTCGCTGCAACCCCTCCAGACATCGAATCCGGAGGTAGAGAACATGTCTGACGGTGGCAGCGACTTCCGGGAATCCTCGATAAAGGAACGATCACGTCGCGACGGATTTTATGATGGTTGGGAGCGAAGAAGGGTAGGTGGGGGTCCGCGGCTCTTTGAGCACGTCTCGCTCTAATTACGCGATGCAGCTGCATCCATATGTATACGAGCCCAGACGCAGCCACCGACGAAAGAGAAAGAGAGCTTGGTGAGACCCTGAAGGGGCTGGATGGGGTGTTCACGGCGTCGCACGCGACGAATGGTTAGGGGGAAGAGGGTGCTCCAGCACACGGTCTCGTGTGTGGAGGACTCCTCGAGTGGATACACCGGGTACAATCGACTGCAGAAGTTCGTTCCCGGTAAAAGTAACGCGATCGTAAAGTATCCGAAGAACTGGGGAACACCAAGTTCGGAAAACGTCGTCTCGGTGAATTAGGATCAACCAGCGGATTATTAGCAGGAGAAAGTTTGCGAGCACGAGGGGGTGGGTTATTTATGTAAATTAGGGTGCAGCCGGAGCAACTTGACGCGAAATCGTTCTCGTATTTCCTCACGCTATACCCGTTGTTTTTCCAGTTTCGGTTTAGAGCTCGATCGCCTTTTTTATACGCGGATTATTCGCCGCATCCGAATTGCAGATTTTTCGACGAGTTCACGAGTTTCTGTTAGCTGACGTGTAAAACGTTTTGTGTATATTGTGACCATGGAATTGGTGACGCAGAATTTATTTATCTCTGCGATTGATAGGATTCGGGGATTCCAAAAGTCCCGATTTTCGGGGTTCGTGACATTCTCTTTGAAGAATCCATTACCAAACGATAAGAGACGATTGACGACTGGAACGAAAAGAGGCTGTCAGTGATATCTTTTTTAAAATGATCTTCTCAGGAAACAAGGATGTAAATTCTTAGTGTGGTTACAGGCACGGACTTCACATCAGTACAGACATTGCATGCATTGCATTTTACCGTCTACTGTTCCTAATTGTCAACAATGAAGAAAATGCACTTCTACGACAACGGACTCTATAGAAATAAAACCATCAGCTAGTGAACTTCATGAGGTTCCAACACAAAAGGTGTGTGTCTGAGGGAGCTACATTTCACAACGCTGTCAGTCTCTCTGGACCAGTCAACATTCGTGTTATAAATGTTTAGAATATAAGTTATGTATATGTACACTACACTACACACACGCACACACAAACATTTTATGTATCAATCTGCCATGAATAAATAAAGACAATGTAATAAAAAATAATATCTGCGTATATATTTATTGAACCACCAATTTCTTCCGACCGTACGACTTGTACTACTGAATTTTCGAAAATTTCGACCGTCTGGTTTGACGTTGAGTTTTACTACTGAAATTCGTGCCACCTCCTTCGATATCATGTTCTCCTAATACTTTCTCAATTTTCGAAAATTTTCGCCAATTTTCGAGCGTCTGACTTGACGTTGACTTGTACTACTGAATTTCGAAAATTTTTCGAGCGTCTGACTTGCCGTTGAGTTGTACTACTGAAATTCCGGATACCTCCTTCGATATCATGTTCTCCTAATACAAAGTTCGATTCTCGGCATTTTCGAAAAATTTCCGAGAATTTTCGAACGTCTGACTTGTCGCTGAGTTGCACTACTTAATTTTCGAATTTTTCGAGCCTCTGGCTTGACGTTGACTTGTACTACTGAATTTCGTGCCACCTCCTTCGATATCATGTTCTCCTAATACAAAGTTCAATTTCCGAGATTTTCGAAAAATTTCCGAGAATTTTCGACCGTCTGGCTTGTCGTTGACTTGTACTACTGAATTTCGAAAATTTTTCGAGCGTCTGACTTGACGTTGACTTGTACTACTGAAATTCGTGCCACCTACTTCGATATCATGTTCTCCTAATACAAAGTTCGATTTTCGGGATTTTCGAAAAATTTCCGAGAATTTTCGACCGTCTGACTTGACGTTGAGTTGTACTACTGAATTTTCGAAAATTTTTCGAGCGTCTGACTTGACGTTGACTTGTACTACTGAAATTTGTGCCACCTCCTTTGATATCATGTTCTCCTAATACAAAGTTCGATTTTCGGGATTTTCGAAAATTTCCGAGAATTTTCGACCGTCTGGCTTGTCGTTGACTTGTACTACTGAATTTCGAAAATTTTTCGAGCGTCTGACTTGACGTTGACTTGTACTACTGAAATTCGTGCCACCTCCTTCGATATCATGTTCTCCTAATACAAAGTTCAATTTCCGGGATTTTCGAAAAATTTTCGGAAAAATCGAACTTTGTATTAGGAGAACATGATATCAAAGGAGGTGGCACGAAATTCAGTAGTACAAGTCAACGTCAAGTCAGACGCTCGAAAAATTTTCGAAATTCAGTAGTACAACTCAACGACAAGCCAGACGGTCGAAAATTCTCGGAAATTTTTCGAAAATCTCGGGAATCGAACTTTGTATTAGGAGAACATGATATCGAAGGAGGTATCCGAAATTTCAGTAGTACAACTCAACGTCAAGTCAGACGCTCGAAAAATTTTCGAAATTCAGTAGTACAAGTCAACGAAAATTCCGAAAATTGAACTTTGTATTAGGAGAATATGATAGCAAAAGAGGTGTTACAAATTTTCTGAAGAGACTAATCTTCTAATTCTATCATTGAATATTCATGTACAGGTGGGGGAAAAAAAGAACACTTTAACTGGAGTAACAAGTATTCTTTATTTTTTCACCAAAAAAATTACAATATAAAATGTGTATCGTGGTAATATGAGAAGAGTGTCCCTGGCAGGTTTGCGATGACGTTGGTACGAATACGCAGCCGATTGGATCAGAGTGGAATGGTGACGCTCCACACTCATCTCTTACCGAAATATTGGCTAGAGTGATCACACATACTATCTAATGATAGACCTCTCTTGCCCATGTGCCGTCCCGGGGCTATACAATCTAGAAATGTAGACAATGATAGAGTACTCAGTTTTTGTTGATCACCGCGAAATCCGCGAACTATCGGTAACATGCAACACGACCAAGGCCCCCCTCGAGGCCAAGACAGAAATACCCATAAGGACTGTACTATAAAAGACTGTACTCTGAGGACTGTACTGTAAGGACTGTGTTGTAAGAACTGTGCTGTGAGGACTGTACACTGTAAGAACTGTACTGTAAGGACTGTACACTGTAAGGACTGTACTGTAAGGACTGTACTGTGAGGACTGTACTGTGAGGACTGTACTGTGAGGACTGTACTGTGAGGACTGTACTGTGAGGACTGTACTGTGAGGACTGTGTTGTAAGAACTGTACTGTAAGGACTGTACTGTGAGGACTGTGTTGTAAGAACTGTACTGTAAGGACTGTGCTGTGAGAACTGTGCTGTGAGGACTGTGCTGTGAGGACTGTACACTGTAAGGACTGTGCTGTGAGGACTGTACTGTGAGGACTGTACTGTAAGGACTGTGCTGTGAGAACTGTGCTGTGAGGACTGTGCTGTGAGGACTGTACACTGTAAGGACTGTGCTGTGAGGACTGTACTGTGAGGACTGTACTGTGAGGACTGTACTGTAAGGACTGTGCTGTGAGGACTGTACTGTGAGGACTGTGCTGTAAGAACTGTACTGTAAGGACTGTGCTGTAAGGACTGTGCTGTAAGGACTTTGCTGTAAGGACTGTGCTGTAAGGACTGTGCTTACAAGTTTTACATGGATTTTCTTGCAATTTTCACTTTGACACACTTGCAGCCATTTACAATAACTCCACTTTTTTTAATTACAAAAAATACTAGCGACTATAATGTAGAACGACTGAAATCATTTAATAGATTACTGTGAACACGGTAAAAGGAATTGAACCAATGTGTAAACCTTTATATTTGTAATTAATCTTTTCAAGGAATATAAATTGAAACATAGGAGTGTGTGCTTTGTCGAAAAATTCATTTTCCTCTCGGTTTTGCTACGGTAAAATTTAATCGACAGTTTACAAATTGCACCCTGTTATCAAGTATGACCGCGTGTTTGTGTTGCGTTTAATTGTACACGTTCCACCTCGATGAATACAGCGAAAAAGTTAACGGGTTTGGAAAACGGTTAATGCGAAAAACTGAATTTCAAAAGTTTTTTCGGCGTCGAATCTTCCTTGAACCGGCCGAGTGCCGCGAACAAAACATAAAAGAGCCACGATAGAACAGTTTGCTGCATTTTTTAATATGCATTTGGTATTATAATTCGGGAGTCGGATGCAAAATTACACGAAGCAGTTGTTTCCAGTGGGATTAGCATACTGCATTATGCAACCGGCCTCAATTAAAATGAAAATTTTATCTTACGCCTCTAAATTCTCATACGCAAGTGGTCTCTTCCTCTCTCTCTCTCGTTTCAAGTATTGGTGTTTAATGTTTTAAACAATTTCGTTCCGCCGTAATGTTACGCGGCGCGGACACGTGATTTGCACGCGACTCCGCAAACTGTTTGCAATTCGCGGCGCAGTATATTTCATAGTCTCCGTCGAATCGCTCGGCGAATCTCGAGCGAAATTAAGTTACTCAAACGCAACGGTGTCCAAGGTTAAATTTCAACTTTAATTATTCGAGATTGCACGCTCCAGTGTGCTAGAAATCCTACCAACGGCGTTTGGCCAAGTGCGCAACGTTTTGTTTGGCACGCGAACCGGTTGCATTACACTTTCTGTAATTATAACGAGCTTTGAGTTCGTTTCCACGTAATATTGATTACGAACCTGCCTCCCCCCCCCCGCTTGACTATTCCATCCTGGAAATTGTAGTCTAACAAATATTTGTTACTCGCTTTAATGTTATTTAATGAAATTGTTTCTCTCGTGCGCTAACGAACTTTGCGAAATGCTGTGCATTGTTTCGTTTTTAAACAGATATTGAACTATTTTGAATTCAATAAAAGTTTTCCTTTCTTTCAATTCATTTGACAATTATTATTTAATTATCTTTTCTCTGTTGTCTCTTTCTCTGAACTAGCATACTTGCAGAAATTGGATTATTATTTTTCTAAACTCTTTACTGCAGCGTATAAGAATGCAAACACTGGCAATATTTAAATAATGATAGTCTGGTAAATAAATTATGTCAAAACATTTGTAGAAAATACGATCATTTATAAAATTGGCAGTCTAAAACAAGAATAAAAATGGAGTGAGTTTTTCTGATCCACAATTCTTTTTTACCATTCATTATTGAACGATGTGGAATCTAAAAATAAATCAATTTCGACAGCACACAATTAATCATGAAACTATTCAATCATATTTTGCATGGAATAGTAGTTTTGCAAGTACCCAGAAAATTAAATACTTGTTGAATATTTATTAGTAAACTGCTGACTTATTTTTTCTTGTTTTAACTTTTGTGAAACGAACTTTGAAATTGGAAATTTGCACACAGCCCCTCCCCTACCGTTTGTATATAAAATAAACGAATTTCGTTAAAAATTGAGTTTCACTTACTGCTTGACACACTGACAGCTACGTCAATCATACGTCGATAATATTATCCTATTACTTCATTTGAAAAAATTAATTTTGACAGTAATATGAACGCATACCGAACTAAATTAAATTTGTCAAAAATTTCTCCAGGTTTTGGTTTCATTACCTGAATTATTTCGATTCGATGAGGGTGTCTTGGAGAAATTCGAGAAATTCGCGTGGTACAAAATGCAACCACACTCATGTGATCAATACCATGTGACCTAAATATTTTTGGAAATAGTATAGACTAAATAAAAGGAGGAGAGAGAGAGAGAGAGAGAGAGAGAGAGAGAGAGAGAGAGAGAAGAGAGAGAGAGAGAGAGAGAGAGAGAGAGAGAGAGAGAGAGAGAGAGAGAGAGAGAGAGAGAGAGAGAGAGAGAGAGAGAGAGAGAGAGAGAGAGAGAGAGAGAGCGAGAGAGAGAGAGAATGAATGAATGAATGAATGAATAGGATATTGTAAACCAAGTCAAATTTCTTAGCTGTAAAGCCAATATAAAGCAATAATAATAATAATAAAATGAGAAGGGAAGTAAATGTTCGAAATACTTCAGATTAAAATTAATTCGCTTTCATGAGAGTTTCTTGGAGTACTTATTTATAAAATTTCGGATGTTATGCATTACGACAACAATAAACAAGATGCAATTTGAAACAGTAAAACTATTACGAGACTTCAGGGAAAAAAGAATAGAACTTTTCATTGAATTTTTCATTTTGCATAAAGATCCGTGTAATAATTAATTTTCAAACCTGTAATTTTAGTACACTCGTGCTGAGCAGTGTTCCGATGAAATAATTTCTGGGTGGTAGTGCAGATCGACAGTAAAAGGGACCGAGAAACAAATATCCGAAATACTTCAGACAGTCTGCGCCCCTTCCAACGATCGTTTCCCTGGAAGGAAGATCATCGTTCGCGACAGTGTTTCGCCACCCTTCCCATTTGCAAATCCGCGGCTTTGTGGCGCCGCGATGCACGCGCGTCGGCGTCCAGACACCGCCAGGTAGATGCAAGTGCGGATCCACTTGCCTAGAAACACTCAGGTGTGCGCTCATTAGACGCTGGGTCAATGAGGGGAGGGTTGCGGGTGCGGTTTGAATCTTCAGCCTCGAACGAAAGGGTGTCCGGGTAAGGAAAGTGGAGGAAGACGGTGGAGTCAAAGCATTCGAGAGGCATCGGCCACTCAGGGTCCTCGGATCTTGCCTCTCTTGTTAAGGAATTTCATTGCATGGCGAAAACTGCTGTGTCGCCGACTAGAACTCTACAAAACCGTACAAACCGACTTTGATGGAATTTCAACGAATCACAATTTAAACAGAGATAACATCAGCCACGTCTTTCTCTTTCTATATAAGCTTTTATAACTAGACTGCGGATCTTTACGCAAAATAAAAATTTTCTGCGGTGATTGCAAGAAATGGAGACGAAATCGATTGCCATTTCTTCCCTTAATGATTTTAACGCAGAAGAATTTCAACGAAACACAATCTAAATGAAAATATAACATCAGGAACGTCTTCCTCTTTCTATATAAGCTTTTATATCTACACTGCGGATCTTTACGCAAAATAAAAATTGTCTGCGTTGATTGCGAGAAATAGAAACGAAATTGATTGAAATAAATTCCCTTAACGATTTTAACAAACGAGAAATTATAATATTGTATATTGACATCTTCAATTTTGAACACTTTTCAACAATTTTCGATTTCATCTATTCAATTCTGCTATAAATGCATAAAGATCCACAGGCCAGTTATAACTACGTTCAAATAAACTGTAAGTAAATAAATAATAAATAATAATGCTCTCAAAAATATATTTCAGACGTCCAAACACTAAATACCGATTCTTAAAAATTTTTCTATATTTAAACCGTGATAATTTCGTAACTCATTTTAAAACTTTCCTTTCATTGTTCATTCTATTCTCAGATTTTTTCTGAAGACACAAATTTTCTCGAAAATGCTGTACACTCAAAGGTCTGTGAACACTTAAAAAAATTTTTCATGGCTAACACTAAAACTTAAAGTTCGAAGCCTCCAATTTGTATATTTCCGAATTTATTGCATATTTCCTCCATTGTATCCTCCACTCCTCTGTTTATTGATCGATTTTATCAGTCGATGTTGAACGGGGTTGAAACAACCTTCTGTGATGTTGAATCGAATGTCCAGACCTGTAAACAAATATATAAAAGTAAATGACGATCTCCTTATAATGGTAAATATAATGGTTAATGGTAAATGAAAAATTTTTAGAATAAATTGACCAATTGTAAAATGGTTTCACGTGAATTTCTATAAAATCCCTTCTGATCAAACACTTTCTACAATTGTCGAGAAAAAATTTCAAGAATAAATTGACCGCATCGGAACGAGCTACTCTGCAAAGATTGTAATGGTTCAAAATTCTTTAATTCTCGAAGAAAAATTTCAAGAATAAATTCACCGCATCGGAACAAGCAGTAGAAAGATTGTAATGGTTTAGGAGAATTTCTATAAAATTCTCTCAGCACGTAATGCGCCGAACAGAATGGAGGTCTCCCATTGAAAGAGAAGTTTCTTGGTGCTTTTGACCGGGGCCGTCCAATTTGCGAATCACAAACGTCGCGGGGAAACGTCCAAGGCTGAAACGAGGCCACCTTTCGAATGCACCGATGACTGTGTCAAAGTGTAGACACTAGAATGGCATTGGTGGGTGGAAAGAGGAAGGGAGGGTGTAGGCGTTCGAAGGTAGAGAGGGTCAGTATTGAATTAACGCCTGCGGTTAGCAAACTCTGGGCTGTATCGTTGAAATGGCACGTCGAAGGGAGACCGAGTAACCGATACCGAGTGTCATTGACCGTATTCTGATAATCCGCCACGCCGATTCAAAGGACCCCTGCCGGTTTTTACTACGCGTCTACCAGGTTTCGTGTTCCGCGACCACCTGTGCGCGCCTACTAGCCCGTTTCCCCTTTGACTGGCCACCCCGACACCGATTTTACGGGAAATCTGGCCCGGAAAAAAAACCATCCGATTATACGGACTTGTGAAACTGATATTTTGTTCTTTGTGAACGCCATGGACAATTGGGTCTCGAGTTTGTCCGCACCCGGCGATTCGACACCCGACGGGATATTTTGTTTCATACTGCTACCCGGATTTATTTATTCCGCTTTCTCCCACTTTTCATTGTGGAGCGTGAATAATTAGTGTTTCGATTAACGCACTCGGTAGACGTTGATTTATTATTCATTTTTCTATGTCGTGCGGTCCATTAACTCGTTTCGTATTCTGTGCGCAGTGTAGTTTTAATATATCTTCGCAAAAAATTGTATGCATCACGTTTTAAGAGATTGATGTAAAGGATAGAGTTCGATCTCCGGATCCCAGGTACTATTTATTATGAAAAATTTATAAAATTTTCGATAAAAGCAAGTTCCTCCGCTGTGTTTTTTTTACATGATATAAATATTGTATCTCCGAAGAGAGCGAGCTCCGGATTCTATAAAAATTGAACCTTTACATTTTAGAATTAATTATAATTGAATGGGTGAACATTTATTGAGCATATGCGGAAATCATTCGGTTCATAATAATACATTTAAACAGACTTCTCAGGATAACATTCCTCTTTATAACAGAATCATTTCATCCCTGAAATAGACCCTTATTTTTCCTGACAGGTATTCCTGTTATTATGAAGATAATTGGACTGCGAATCTTTGTGCAAAATAAAAATTGTCCCAGTCAATTGGACAATTGATTGAAACTCAAGTTGAACGACAATTTTCTCTTGTGATGGGTGTCTGAAAGAAGGGCGCATGTCAGGTTTTTACAATTTTATAGGAGTGCAATATTGAGCTCAATCGTGAATTGCAATAATGAAAACTAGCTGAAAATGACATAGGACTTTCTCCCATTGGAAAAAAAACTGAAAATTGAAAGACTGTCTTTACGGGTTGTTTCATTAACTGTTAAAGCAAAATTAGTCCGGAACATCAGTTCCTATAAAATTAAAAAAACCCTGTCATGCATAAGCCCTTCTTCCAGACACCCATTCAATTGTAGAATTGAAGAATTTTGCTACGAACGTAAATTGGTTGCCTACTTCGTGCAGTACAAATAAAAACGTGGTAAAATTATCATGTAGGTTGACAAATGCTAGGTAAATCCAGAAAGGAGCCTAAATCTTCGCACTAGTAATTAACTGTAAGAGCAGGAATGTAGCACAAGGAGGGCGATTAGCCATCAGTCGTTTTATCGAATTTCCCAACGTTCCATCCAGCACGTAGTTTTCAATTTTACATCTTCCATCCATTACGGGAAAGATATTCGCTTTGAGGGCTTGAGGGTCTGCATCGACTGCCACCCCCATAATCACATCTAACCGGCGTGAGTCGTTCTCAAAGGAAATTGCACGAACTCCGAACCGCTAAAATAAACACGATGGGTTCTCCACTTCCGTCCGAACACGCGCGATTTCAAACGTATGCAGCTTCGACAAAATAATGGGGACACCCGTATATTATCCGTCGTGTTTGTAACATTAATAATCACGGAATTGTACTCGACGTACTTGTAAGTAAACTGCGGATTTCATGTCTGATTAAAATAAATAGGTGAAAAATAAAGTACTGTAGGAACATTAGAAGAGTATTCAGGATGTTATATTATTTTCGGTGTACTAAAATGATTAAAAGAAGAAATACATTTTCATTTAATTGCACAATAACAATTTTTCAAACTGCTTATAACCGGATTGCGGATTTTTGTGCAAAATAAAATTGGTCTGCATTGTCTGTAGGAGACGAGAGCCAAATAAAAACATCTGGAAATCTTTAATTCTACAGTTGAGAATAATATATCGACATTAAATTTTGTAATCCCTTCATTGCTTTAAAATTCACCTTTGCAGTTTTTCCATAAATTCATGAATTCCGTAATCAGCTTATAAAAACGTGGATAATTCTGATTTCGCGTAAGAATCCACAGTTTAGTAATAAATTTCATTACACGACTAAAACACAACGACAAAATTTCACTTATGTCCAGAGAGAAGAAATAAGAAAAAACATACAGAAATGTACCAAAGAGTTGAATGAAACCACAGTTGGGCAAAAATTTATATTTAAATAAAATTAATAACGAAAATCGCGGGTCAATCAAAGTCAGGCTTGGTGGCAGGTGCCACTGAGCGCAGCGATGGTTTTGCACCGTGGTGAAACAGTGAACAAGAGAAGGAGGAGAAATTGATGTAATTCAAACTCACTTATTCACTTGCTGCTTCGAAATGTGTGACTGGACCATTCACAGGAAGCTATGGAACGTACGGCTGGGTCATCGAACTGCACAGCTGGTGGTGGATATTTTACAACAGTAGAGAGTTTTAAAAACACCACTGTTTTATTTCCAATTGGTTAAAATGATTAAAGTTCTTGCTTTAATTAAATTAGCAACAGCCAACTTTATTTATTTTGCACTAAAATCCGCAGTCTTGCGAATAGTGTAAATATCACTATTAAAAACACATATTAACAACCGTGAGCTTCGAATTGACACATCACTAGAGATGTTCTCTCTACCGCGGTTCGACGACACTGATTTTCCGCAAGATTTTCCAGAAGAGTTTAGGAAGGGCATTATGCGTGTCGAAAATGCGCGGTGGGTCAGACAAAAAAGAAGGATACGAGAGGGATCGTTGTAAGACTAGGATTTATGGCAATCACATGTTTCGTGCAAATTGGTACGCAGAGTCGATGGGTAACCGTTCGAAAAAGAGTTTTCCCTTTATGAAGTATCTTAAGAGAGCTATAGAACAATAGAGACTCATAAACGCCACGCGTACCTTACATTTCTACTTCTCGCTGGGTAAAAGGACAGACTTTTTCAAACCGTCGACTCTGCATATCAGTCTGCAGAAAAAATTCTTTTGTTCACTGCTTCACCGCGGCGCAACACCAACGCTACGCTTAGTGGCACCTTCCACCGAACCAGACTCTGATTGGTCCGTGTTTTTCTATAATAACTCCTTAACAAAGTCGCTTCAAATTACCTCCATAAACACCCTGTATTCTATTTAACTAGACTGCGGATCTTTATAAAGATATTGGTTCAGTGAAATATAAAACGGCAAATGATTAGAAAAATTTAAGAAAACCGTAATGTTGTTTTTAATGTAACGAAGTCATTAAGGGTTGAAAGCAATTTTATTTTATTCCTGCTTTCCACAATAAATGCAGAACATTTTTATTTTGCATAAAGACTGTTGTTTTTAATGTAACGAAGTCATTAAGGGTTGGAATCAACTTTTATTTTATTCCTGCTTTCCACAATAAATGCAGAACGTTTTCATTTTGCATAAAGACCAACAGTCTACTAATAACATACATATCCATTCAATAAATTCTAGTGAATATATTCTATTATAGACTGTGTAATTGATATAAATCTGCGAAGCATATTTTTTCAAGTTTCATTACTTACAGGCTCAGGTTAACAAAGCCATAGAATCAGTAGAATCAGTATTTATTATTTATTTCGCAATTCAATTATAATATTCGTAAAATTGTTTTGACACATCATGCAGTGAATGAGTCATTTTAAATTCTTGAAAGTACTCAACTTGTTTGATCTACCTTCAGAAAAGTGACTCCACTTTAAATGTTGTTATAGAGACTTTTTTGACTCGCCGTATATTAAACGAGCCGTAAAAGATTGAACAGAATTTAAAAAATAAAAACGAGAGAACTCTCCGGTTTGATCCACGGGACGGGTCATCTGAATTTTTTATTCAACGCCGAAACGAACTATAATATGCCGGCGGTCTGTGTTCTGAAACGCGTCAACCCCCGGACGGAATAATTCAGTCGTATTGAAATCTGAAAGCGAGACGGGTAGGAATATCGCCGATGGCAGGAAAAAGGAAAGGAAAGGAATAATGCATAAATACCGATGGAAGCTGGAAGGCTCGTGCAAACGACAGTCACTTTGAGGTTAATCCGCGAACAGTGGAAACCTTTGCTGTCATTCCGCAGTTTTTCTTTGCCCTTTGGGACCCGTCTTCTCGCGGCCCCTGTCTCCTCTGCCATTTTCTACCGTGGAAATTCTTTACCTTGTGAAATTAATATTTTCTTTTTGGCCGAGAGCTTTCTCATTCAACTCCCCCAACGTGAAACGTAATCAGTATTTTAATATTCTAAGCACTTGGCAGTGTCGGCTTTCGGTTGGATAATTTCTTGTCGTGGGAAACATATTTTATGGCAAAACGATCCTACCTTAAACATTACTGTGGAGATATAACAATATTATTTTCATAAAAATTTGAGAGGTATTTATTTCAATCTTTATTGAAGGTTTTAATTTTGTAAAATATTTTTTTGCAACTGTAGCGTTTCTATAATTTTTTTCCAACAATTTATAGGAATTATGATTTATCCTTGATTCAAGATTGTTTCGATTTAAAGGGCAACGGGTTTATTACTTAATATTCCCATTATATTTATTTATTTAAACAGTTTAGAATAATTCAAAAACGTGATCATCACTCTATCAAACAATAATTGCTCTTATAAAAATAAAATTTTTTAAACCTTTTTTATTATATGTGCTTGAATTGTTGAATCTATCATTTCCCATTGATACGTATTTACCAATTCAATTATTATAAAATCTAATTTTTTTAATAAACTGGAAGCATTGATACGTATATACCATTTCAATAATTAAAAAATTAAATACCGTGGTGGATTCAATGCTAAAAAGTTCGATCCTGAAGGATTTATTAAAGGAGCAATATAAAAAGCGTGTCCGCCTATAAAATATTCGAAGCTAATGCTTTTCGTTTGAAGTATACGAAGTATTCGAAGTTTGCCAAATGCGACTGTATATTTCTGATTTGGTGACAGAAGTTAAAACCGATGGGGGAAACTTGTTCCGTCAATAGAATCAGAAGGTCCTCCCCTCGACGTTGAACTAATTGTCAGGGAATTTCGCCGCGAAGTTCACTTTGTCCTCGTCTTCTGTCGCTATCTCGCCACATTTCCATGCTTGAAGTGCCGCCACGAGTTTAAGGTGCATTGCTCCACTCGAAAGCTCTGCTCCGCGTCGCTCGTCATCCTTCTACGTGGAACGACGTTCATTATTATAACTCCGTGTTCTAATAGTTTCATAGCTGAACTATGAACTGCGTGTTCGAGTCACGTTAAATTCGTCCGATATCTCTGCCGGTGCTTTCCGGCAGTTCGTAACCAAATAAAAACACGTTGTACTGTGAGCTATTTATTCACATTTAAACTTCGTCGAGGATACTTAACCTGCACGTTTTCATTCACAATTTTAGTTTGATGCAATGCATGATCCGACAAGAGAGTTCATCTTGACTAACGCACCCTGTCTCCCATGATCGCGGAGGATTCCACCGTTCTTTTTCTTTTTTTACGCGAAAAAGTCGTTACTGTCTCTGCAGCTATAGACGGGACACATCCGAATGATGTTTGCGGTCACAGGATACTTCACTCGTTCCCAGTGTATCGATAGCTTCAATTCCAGCACGCACTCGCCCACGCCACAGCGAAACGTTCCATTTTCTCTTTGGAAATCGGTATTTTCGCACCCCGACTATAGACACAGATCCCGGCGGATTCATCGCGGCCATCTCTCCATCTCTCATTCCCCTTTCTCTCGCCTCTTCACTCTTTTTTCTCTCCTGGAAATCGCTGTGAAGTGTTCTCGTCGGGATCGGAAAGTTATATTTTCGTGTTCCCTCTCATAGCCCGCGAGATCGCGCAGCAAAAAATCGTGATACACAGAGTGTCGCGGTGTTCGTTACAGAACTGATAAGGGATGATTTTGCGCGGACAGATAGGTCAACAATGTAGAATAAAACTTTTCAAAAATAATATCTGAGCTTCAATTTCGTTTTCTCGAAAACGAGGCATCAAAGGAAAAAATGCCGTTCCTTTTTCGATTTATATTTACACGTAGAATCATCCCCTGTCCACTTGTACATGTTATTTGCACGCTGTATTTATCAGTCTTTAATTTATCCGTTCCATCAGGAATAAATGGGGAGGCATTCGACCCCAATTTAATTTAAATCGTGAAAGTTCACCGCAGTAATTAGAATAATCCGGTTCCCATCGTCGCCACTCTTTCCCGTACAAATAGGAGCTCTTATCCCGTCTACGTCTTTATAGTCTCGTTTCCACTAGTCCATTTATCTCGGAAGAATCGTGTCGAGAGCGATGAATCGAACCGCTTTAGATCGAATTCCTACGAAAACTCATCTCGAAGCCATTATCGAAACTTGAGGAACAATTCGAACACCGGAACTTACTTCGCAGAATGTGAAGTGACGATCGAAATTAAGGTCGGCAACGGTGGCAAAAGTCGCGGGAGATGCAAAGTTCTAATACCAACGTCGAACGACGAAGATGACGCGAAAATCTCAATGAATTGTACGAGCAGCGATCGGATCGAAACACCAATCTCCCTGACAAAATACAATACGCGATTCATGGATCAGTCAAATCATTCCGATCTCTTCTCGATTCCTTTTATTTTCTTCGTTTTCTTGCTTTTCCGCGTCAGTGCGTCTTTGCTTGCGACAATTCCGGGAAATTCGCAATCGAATTTCTAAAGATACACTTCCTAATTTGTTTTCCAATTCCTTCCTGTCTTCTGGGAATATTTACGCAAAGAAAATGTGTATTGACCTTAATACTAATGTATTTTTAATTTTATTCGTCACTGAGAATATCGGAGAACATGAAAATAAATTAATCTAATTGAATGGAGAACTGATATTAATCCCCTTTTCAATTAACTGTATTGACACTGACATTAAATTTACTACTCACACCTGCAGTAAATATTTAGATATTAAATAAATAATTTATTCAATCAGTACCGTATCCCCAATAATACTCCCAATATTCTGAAAATATTTATTTCTCTTAATTTCATTTTCTGGATTATTTATTGATTTCGAGGCTTCATGAATTACATTTTCATTTGGGAACATCGCGATTAGAACTTATTAAATTAATCATAATTATTTTTGTCTTTATACTACATCCCTTTAGTGGAATAATTAATTTGTGTGGACAATTTTCATTTTGCACGAAGATCCGCAGTGTACTTACGTTTTGTTACAGTTCAAAAATGGTCGAATCTGATTTTTATTTCATGGAGATCCAGGAAAATTCGCGTTGCGAAACGGAAAATTGCATGGAGGGCTCTGATAAGAACTATTCAGCTCGCAGGCTCAAGTACCGAGCCACCCGGCATAATAAGTTCTGAATTTTCAATGTGACAATTTTCGTTTGTTCACCGTCTCGCTTCTGTTTTTTTTTTCCTGGAGGAATTTGCAGTCATCCCGTAGTCTCGAAACTATTCCCGCGGGTTCACCGCGGTCCAGTTAACGTTTCAAGTTTAAACGAACGCTAACGAACTTGCCAGATTGCTGGAGTGCGGCTGATGGTTGCAAATTAAAAGCTCGCGAAGCTGCACGCCGCTGCGGACATAAACGGAAACTCGCCGGAAGCTCGTTAAAGCGACGGTTGCTCGCGAACAATCGGGAATCCCGGCTCGAAAACGCGCGGGCACGCCGATGATCGGGAGGGATGACGGAACGGGGACGAGACGGCTCATTGAAAGGTGATCGATGATCGGATTACAGTTGCTCGATTGGCCCTTGTTTCAAACCGACCGAACGACTCGATGCGATCCATTCGATCGGCCGGCGAAACCACCGGAAGGCGATGGAAAACGATTTAATGAAGGGTTAATCCCCCGAGCTTGATCCACCGGGATCAAACCGACTACGAAATGCACGTGTTTATGCAAATTCATCACGATCAGCTTCTCAATATTTTCTCGCTGCGAGATAAATTATTGAAACGCTGCACAGTGGGGTATTCTCCTCGGAGATTGATTTCAAAATTTTGCATAAGTCGTACTATTTTTGCTGTTCGACAGAAATTATACAGACACCGTTACATGTAAAAAGCTGTATACCTTTCTCCTCTTTAATTTTTTAGAAAAATAAAATGTAGAAAAAAATTTACGGATTTCAAATTGGTCGGTGACAATGTGCTGAAGATTGTCTAAAAATGTTCAATAAATCGGTGAACTAGAGTTTTTGCAGACATCTTTTGCACACTCGAGAATTTATTTTTCGAAAATGAACCCTTTAATGGAAGTCAGTGTAAATTGACAAGTTGAATCTCGCGTCAAGCGGAAAGTCAGACAGTCGGAGCTTTTCCGCGCCCATTTCGAGACCGCATTTCTCGTTTTCCGAAGCTCATAAAATATAATGCGAGCCCCGCGGAGAATGTGGCGAGGAAAAGCGAAGAAAAAAAAACCAATAAAAGCGCAGAAATAACTGACGCGGGCGCGCGGGCGCTGCGTCCGGGCCGAAACACTTTGTACGGAGTGGTTCGATGCAATTTAAAGCGCGTACGAAAAAAAAACCGCAGAATTTTATCTGTCACGACAAAGGCAAAGAGGCCAACAGGAAAAAGTAGCGGGCACCGTGGAGGGATCGATACGATATATTCTCCTTTTTCACTTTGTTCATACGCCAAAAGAGATCAGAAATATCATTCACCCTTTGAATTTCACACTTATTACGCGGATATGGAAAGAACCTTTGAAGAACCATCGTTCTCATCCCTCTGTCCATTATCATATCGATATATTGTAATCGTTTGATCCTCTGCCAGTGGAAACTGTAAAAGGAATGGCTAACTTCACAGCAGCCAGTTTCCGTTATTCATGTGTTCTTCTCGTCAGAAACGCATCATGGTCGACATCGGCGAACCTAGACATTATTTTGCTCAGCCTAAATCTTCTTTCTCTTACGTATCATTTATGTTATTAAAGTCTAGCAAATAGAGTTTAGCAAAAATTCTATTTAAATAAAAATTTCGAATAAAGTGGTTTTTCGAAGTGGGTTTTAAACCCACTTTATTCGAAATTTTTATTTAAATACAATTTTTGCCCAACTTTGCTTGCAAATATGTTCTGTTGATTTTATTTTTGTAATCCTTGTATTTTTTTATAGGCCCCACAATTTTGTTTCAACATCCACAACCATATCTTTCTCACATCTATGTTATTAAATTGTCATTAAAAATATGTAATATTGTTACGTCCCGGAGTCTGGCTTACGCGAAATTATCGTTCGGCGACCCATTCCCCTTACTGGACGATCAAATGCGATACAACCTTTTGTCCACGCGGCACGTACGTCCGGCGTCTGACTGGGAACCACGACTTTCGCGGACACGCGGATACTACTTAACGCTTACAGGTAGTAGATTTGCCCGAAGCGGCGGACGAGAGCTAGACAATTCGGACGACGCGAATCTTCGCAGGGAAATGTTTAACGACTTATCGGACAATCGGATGAGAACTGCTCTCGTGGCTCGTTGACGGCTGCAATCGAATCGGCTGGGCCGCTGTAGGGAAAACGATGATCCACACTCGTTCTGGGAAGATCACGTAGCTGCTGGTCCTCGGCTGACGGGAATACCCCGTGGCTGCTGTCCTCCGTTTCGCGTCCGTTGACGCGCGCGAGCTTCCGCGATTGATAATGACGACCGGCGCGGCGCGGCGTGTGATACTCGTGTTAGAGAATGCGTCGAACTGATATATTGAAAGAAAGAGAGGCTTCTGCGTTTCCCGTTGAAACCAGAGGAATGCACCGAGCCTGGGTAAGCTCAGACGTGCGAGTTGGAAACGCAGAAACAGGTAGAACGTGAATCGAAAGGAGAGTATCACAACCGCGAGGATGTAAGGAGGTGAACTAAGCGAGACTCACTTATTAAATTAATACTGGGATTATATTTGTAGCGTACGAATTGAGATTACAATGAATTAGAAGCGCGTAAGAAGGCGGATGAGAGCGAGGACTCGTCGGAGTCCTGACCGGGACATCCAGGAGGCGACGAGCCTCGCTGGAGTCTTGACGAAAGTGTCAGACTGACTGTCTGAATCGAACTGAACAACTGAACTGAACTGAACTGAACTCGTTTTGGGATTGGAGGGTCGAATTTATAGGTGTCTTATGGTCTACGCTATGTGTCGGATGTTATGAGATGTGCGAATAATGATTACGGGGAATGCTACGTGATACGGCTACGGGGAATACATTAAGATATGATTATTATACAAGGGTTAAGATAAGAATGAAGGTATGGTATGACGTGAGAATCGGATGTGGTGATCGGAGTGGAGTATGATTACTTATATCTAACGAATATTATTAATAATTACTGTTACAATATCCTACTCTTATTAACTATGCTTATAACCTATGGCAACACGTCGCCAGACGTGACAATATCACTTTTATTTTCGTAAGCATTACATTTTGAGTTCCATTATTCTTTTTGTAAGTCTTGCAGGACTTCTAAAGCACTGCAATTGCTTCATAAATCTAAGAATTTTGAGAAACCATGAAAGTGAAGTTTTGTAAAGCTCATAGACTTATCGAGAAATCCATAATTGTTTCGTAATTGAGAAAATTTTTCTACCCTACAATTTTTTCATGTGTCTTACAATCTTCAAAATTATTATAATTCAATCACATCCCTTAAAATCGGTTTTGCACCCTAAGTAACTTTTACATAAATTATACAAATGTTTTCGAATTTATAAATGTTGTACAATCGTTTGTAAGTTCAGAAATATTTCTGAAGACCTTCAATTGATTCTAACAATTTCTCTGCGAACCCTAATTTCTTTATAGGACCCATAACTTTTCTATAATCCTTAAAATTCCTTCGTAAGCCCTATAGTTCCTTCGCACGTTTCACAATTCTCAAAAGCCCTCCTATTTCTTCTTGGGTTCTACAATCATTTCTACAATCAAAGCTCCTCTAATTCGTTCACAAACCCCAGAATCGTTAAAATTTCCGTAAACTATAGAACGTCGCCATAGATTCTGTAGCATCTCCGAATCTTATAATTAATCACATTGCTTTAAAACCATAAAATCTACATTCTACTTCTTGCACAATTTTACATTTTAATTCCGATTCAGCTACCGCGTTATTTCTTTGACGATTGCTCCACTGTAATCTACAAAACTGTTCAATTGTTTGAACCGCACTGCTGTCAATATTTACGAATACCATGATAGACAGAAACAGTCAATAACAGAATGATCCGGCAGCCAAGTCGTTATTGAGTTGAAAGCGCGTTCAACGAATTTTCAAAGCCAATTTCTGCGGAACGCAGCCGTGTATGTAAAAATCGTGTAGTATAGTTTTTGTTTGGTTTACGTGGACAAATACGCCCTTCGTTACAACGCGAACCACGTACCCACGAACCCTTCGTTACAAATTTCTATTAACGGACTCTAGTAATAAAGCATTCCGATCCTCTCTGCCGAGGGCCTGCGAAGGTCTTACTCCGGCACTGTTCGCACGCGTTGATTCCCGCGAGTCCGAGGACGAGGAACCCGAAAGTTTGCAGGAAACGCACCCTCTCGTGTCCACTCCAATCCTCTGCGCATCCCCTCGGAGCGTTCTTCTCGCAGAATGAGTCTCGCCGGTCGTTCCAGGCTTGCCTGTATAATTTACGCAAGCTTGATATCTGGCGATTAGCCGGTGGTGCAACACCCGGAACGTGTAAATAATTTCGCGTCCGTTGTAGGTAGAGTAGCAAGAGAGTATGGTTGGTGTACAAGCGACAGCGTAGCCGTTCCTCGGCCGATGACGTTTCTCGCGGCGTCGTTTAATTAACGTATGGATTATGCCATCGTGTCGAGCGATGTGTGTTTCCAGGTAGAAACATCGCATTAATCATAAACAGTGACCGGGTCGTAATTCGCGGGATGAATTGCAGCCTCCGCCGGCGCGGCGCGGCGGTGGCCGTCGCCGGGCTCTTCGTCGCCCACCCGTCGGCCACCCGTCGGCCACCCGTCGGCCACTCCTCGCTCGCGAAATTCATCGGCGCACTTAAACGCGGCCGCCATGCATGCATGCACGTCCCCCATATGCATGATCCGGATTAATGCAGACCGAACGGAAGTGCATAAACGGCATAGCTATGCCCGCGGGAAACGGTTTATTGTGGAAACGTATGAAGCGTGCACGCCCAACGGAATCCGATTACGGAAGTTTTCAACCACCGCCCGGCACCAAGGAGGAAAAACAAGATGATGATGATGATGATGATGGTTGCGGGAATCGAATCTAATGGGGATATCAGGTTCCACGAGCGATTTGTCGTTCGGAAATGTTGAAATCGCGAGTATCACCTCGATGGATCTTCTCGAAGTCTGCTCTTTTTAACACTAAACTTACAGAGCAGATTTTATTTAGAATTTGTGCAGCTCCTATTGTAATATGTGCTCCACTAAAGATACCGGCACCGCTTGAACGAGGGAAATATTCTTTCTCCTTTAAACACACGACTAGTTGTGATTGAAATAATTGCTAATACAGAGATCCTTCTATTTCCCTTTTTAAATTATTTTTTGAGCTCGTTATAGAGGCTCCGGTGCTTTACATTCACCAGTGTTTGATCAGGTTTTCGGATTGTTAAATTCTTACAAATATACTTACTTAGTTAGAGTCATCGCAAGTCTTGTGAATATTGAATAATTCTAATTTGAGCAAAACTGAGCAACTGACAACTGCAGGCAAATATAAAACCATCAAAAGTGACTGATGTGTATAGTATTATGAAAATAACAAGATTAAATTTATATATATTTGGGCGACTTTTACTATTAATATATACTGGAGTAGAAAAATATATTCAATAAATCCCCATGAAAACACCTTTACAATTTCAATAATTGTCTAATAAATAATCTAAATTGGGTTATTTGAGGCCTCGTGGTAGGTTTAGAGTTCAGGGATTCCTAGGATTCTCGTTTCCAGGATTGCAAGGGTGCCGATAAAAGATCAATCTAGGCCACGATCGCCCTCAAAATTCCTATTTTTACATTTACGAGGCGTAATGTGCATTATTAGGCAGAATGTCTAATTTCAAGAGTGTTAATATATTATTTTTACTACATTAAAGTTATTAGTGAAAAATATGAATTTATATTTAGCTCCCGTGTCTTGCAATTGATGCACAAACTTATAATTTTGCATAAAGATCCGGAGTATAATAATAACATAGAGTGAAAAGAATCTAATATTTTAAAATATAATTTTGTGTGTTATTGTAAAATATAAACTTGTGTTCTTTTTTTCAATACAATTTTGTGAGTTAAAATATAATTACGTGTGTTACTTTTTTTTCAAATCTAATATATAAATTTGGGGAGACATTGTATAGAAATAAGAATGAAAACATAAAAATGCCACTATTTAAAAGAAAATATTAATTGGTCTTAAAGTTGAGCATTGCATCGAGAGCCATAACGAGGTAAAAGGAAACAAGTTTCGCGCAGCTGCGACACGGTGACCGTGTTGAAAATTTCAGCCGGTTCCCCAGCGGTGGCCAGGGTTCAAGACGGGGGCAACCGGAAGTGAAATTTTATGCAGCACGTTAAATTCGAACGGAAAATTGGCCAGGCCGCGTAACGGGCCTGGCAAATAGACGAAAAGCAGGTTAAACGCGTTGCGAGGCGTCCCGGTCGCCGTCGACCACAGGCATAAAATTACTTACGCTTGTCTGACTAGTGCCGGTAGCTTCTACTTAGGGCGTTCATGTGAGAACGCCATGCCCAGGCAACTTACAGGGGCATGAATTTAAAGTCGAGTGGCGACTCGTGGTCACATTTAAATTTCATCGGTCGCGCAGCTCAGTCGAACCACTCTGAAACTTTCCGCTTCGACATTCGCCTACTCGTAACTCCGTTTCGAGGATACTTAATCGTATGTAACCGTTACAGCGGCTGATCAAATTATTTCAACCTCTTATATAAATTTACCTTCTATTAATCTCGATGCGGAACACGTAGCATCGGACAGTTCGGAACGATACCCGCGGAACCGGAGTATCGATTACTCCGCCGGATGTTGCTGACGTTATTTATTTTTCCGTCTATCGAGGAATTAATTACTACGTAGACGTTGATTTACCGCCTACCATTATATAGAACATTATGCAGAGTGTAATACATTAATGTTTAGTAAATTTTTCATCCGCCGTCCAGGCTTGTTTTCACTTCGTTTGCTAGCTTTATGTAATGTTTATCCGATAACAGCGTGGACAATTAAAAGCACATTACAGTCTTCCGTGCCGGACAAGAGTGTTTTTGCGGCGTAACAACAATGGCACAACAACAATGGTACAACATAAATCCGTAAACTTCGTTAAATTTTACATGGCAGAAGTGAATGTTTCAATTATTCATGTTCAAACCGATGTTTAATAAATCGATACAAAGCGGTACACTTTGCAATCCTGTAATTTATTTGTATGTAATGGAATGCGTTTGTTATATGTTAGGAACTTTTGACACAACTAGAATAATTTTTCTGTTATGTTATAATTTCTTTTTTCTAGCTTGCTTTACTATATTTATTAGCACTCCAGTGGTGACTCAGTACCATTATTCAAAATATTGTTTACATTATTAAATATATTGGTATCTATTCGATTACTAAACATTTAGGTATTGTATGAGGTATTATACCAATTTCATATCCATGAAAATTCAAAAATTGTAGGCAATGCAAATATTCTAGGTCGGAAGAAATGTTTAATTTTCGAGTTAAAACAGTTCCCAGTGCAAAGGGTTTATTTCTCTATTTCTCTATTTTTGTATTTCTGTATTTCTATATGTATTTCATTTATTTATTTATTTGTTATCGCTTTAAACCAAGTGGTTTATATAGTAAGTACAATTTTATTACATTTGGCTTACATTAAATAGGTAATGAAAGAAATTGTATTATATGACACTCATCAAATTAGAAACGTCACTTATTTTCTCCACAATTATACCATTTTGGGACACCCTGAAGATGGAATAAAATAGTTTGACAACTTCAAAGTACTTTCTTTTAAGATAACGGTTGGATTGAGACTTTTGTTCCTCGCGACGATCACTATAGATCAATTTTGACCTTGTGAAAAGGGTGGTCAATTATGGGGTAAATTTTTTTAACAGATCTCCACAGATCCAGAATCACAATGATATCATGAAAATCGATGGGAAGCGCGACCTTTCGTCGTCAAGAATGTCAATGGGAAATACCAGTTTCCACGGTAGAGGACGCGTTGGACGGCGTCGCGACGCCTCTTCCACCTCGATGAAGATATAACGGGGAGAAAAGGTGCCGCGAGTTTTTATTAGTTCCTGGCCCGGCACGTCTAAATGGCTACGATTATTCTTCCGGGTGGCGCCTTGAATTTCATTCGGTGCCCGTGCTTTGCAGTTGTTTAAGAGTTTAGATAGGGGAGTTTGCTCGCCATATTTCACGAACTTTCAACGATACTTTACCGGCGATATTAAATAGCGCCGCTTTTATAGGAGACGAAAGGAACACTCATAAAAAAAGTTCCGCACCGACAAGAATTTAAGAACCGAAATTAGACATTCTTACAGCAATCGCGTCGCACGCGAACGAAAATTTGCTTCCGCAAGGCGGGATAAAGTTCAATTATTCCGAGTGCTGATTGCTCGTTAGGAACAGTTATTACACCGTAGTTCGACATAGGAGTATTCAATTCCGCGACCCACTTCCAAAATGCTGAATTCAACTGCGAACATGTCGAAGCTTGATGTGTGCTCCAATATGTAGAATTGTGTGCACAGAATCTTTTATTATTTATTCCTTGAATGCGCGAAGATAGAGATTCTGTATAAATCTTCTAAATTTATTCAAAAAAATATTTTTGGTTGAAGTAGGTTAACAAAACAATCTGTAAAGAATAATTTTCTATTTGAGAAATGCTAAATTAATTTCTTATTAGGGAGTTCGAGGCTGTCAGTCGTCGCGAGCAGACGTGTTTATTTACGCTCCGTCCAGGTAGTACTCGAATAACTTGTCAATTCTACGTACAGTGTATAAAGTGAATTCCTCATACGTTATTTAACGTGTGATCTCTAGTTCGCAAGTGTCTAAAAAACTTAAACAATGGCCTCTGACAACAGGGGTCACCTATCCATTGGAAGCCAAAGTTCTCCTCAAGCCTCAGTTAATAAGACGTATGCGAATGTAGCGGCACACAGTTCACAACCACAGATCTTTAGGAAAGAACAGGCCATTGTACTGGACTCCATCAACGGTCTCTCTAATGATGATTATATAGACGGTTTGGAGATGCTATTCAACCCCAGTAACATATTGTTTATCTCCAAAATCTCCGGTGGGAGGGTATGTGCATATCTATCCAGTGTCTCCTTAGTGGAGAAGTTATCGGATAAAGTTATTCAAATAGGTGATCTCTCACTGAAAATTAGACCGTTAATGGAAAAAAACAAAAGAGTTGTAATCTCCAATGTCAGCCCTGTCATACCTCATGATTTTATAGTTAATTTGTTAAAAAGTAAAGGGTTAACATTGACCTCTCAAATTAGCTACATTAAGGCCGGCTTAAACAAACCAGGTCGGTCCCACATCTTATCGTTTCGACAACAAGTTTACATCAAGGAAGAAGACGAACATATTCTACCAGAATCCTTACAAATAAGCTATGAAGACACGAATTACTGGATATATTTCAGTACAGACTCTACAAGTTGCTTTATATGTAAACAGAAAGGGCATATTACTAAGATATGTCCCAATGCTACTGAGAAACCGACTGTTGACATCACTACAAGTATAGACAGCAATACCGCGGCTTCCAAGGACTCAATGTCTCAGTTCCCAGAAATCAACATTAATCATCTGAACACAGGTTTAAAAAGAAACGCTCCACCGTCAACCACCTCTGGCAACTCTATTTACGAACCATCATCGAATAGTCCATCCTCAGATCATAATGAAAATAGTTCCTCACTCAATCTGGAAAAATTAATTAAAGCAGACTTTATAAAACCCAAGGCTAAAAAACCAAAGACTATGGACGTTACTGGTCTCAACGTAACTTCTCCGGAAGAAAAGTTATCGAACATAGAAGAAGCGTTACTGCCAGCAAAAGAATTAATTGAACGGTCTTCTTCATCTCTAATCTTAGACTATAATCAATTCAAACGTTTCTTAGCCAAATCTATGGGACAACATAACTTGTTGAATATTGCACAAGAATTCACAAACGATGTAGCAGGCTTGATTAAAATGATTGACGTAGTGAGACTCCAACTAGAGGATCGATCTCTTAAGGCGAGGTGTTCCAGAATTAAAAAAAAAATTTCTTATTAGAAATTCCAAGATATTAAGCAGTGAATTCAAATTAGATACACATTGTTTTATAATATTTACTTTTTCTAATTTTCTTGAAGATTACCAAAGCATCAAAATTCCTCAAATAAATAAATTTGAAAATACATTTGCTTGATTCTTAAATTTTGATGGCAGAAAAAAAATTCTTTTTAAAAAGAACTGTAATGTAACGTAACTAAATGGACCACGTGTTAGTATTAGGAACATTAAAATAAATTTTGACTTCGTTTCCGACCGAGTTCAATATCGTGATTTGAAAATCTCGTACGAGAGTATGATCCTAAATTTGCACAGTGATTTTCTGCTACGATTCAGCGAAAGGACTCATAGAATGGATCCCGTCGAATCGTCAAAAAATAAGCTCCGTAGGATAAGAAGCGGCGCAAAAGGATTTTTCGGTTGCGTCACTTCCTATTCGAGCAAATTCGCCAAGGACGTCGACCAGATTCAGCGAAATCAGTCGCGTGGACCACATGCACGAACGACTATGCTGGTGATGTAGGTAATGAAAGATGGTTCCCTTTATCGAAGGTCCAAGAAACCGGGAGCACAGACGAGATGTAGGGATAGGTCTAACATCCAATTTACTTTCGTGGCCTGATTCGAAAAGGTTCAAGAGCTTTATTACCATTTTCATATTACCCACAGCATTACCAAGAAAATCGTCTTGCTGCTTTTGTGGAGAAAATTGAAGTCTAGACAAATTAAAAATGTACGTGACCAGTCATGCTTCTATTTTTCACTAAAAATTTGAGAATGAATTCTAAAACGTTCGAAAGCGTTGCCTCGTTGAATTTTTATACACTTTTATTTTTGACTGGAGAAAATACTATTTTCAATGATTTGACAATCTACCACTTTTGAAAAATTTTATACATATGCATTAAAGTTTCGTTGATGTAATTTGCATAAGTTCTAGTTAAATAGAAATTCACTATGAATTGGTTAACACAATAATTGGAAAGATAAAAAATTCTTTAGTTTTATTACAATTATAATCTGTGATTGTATTGATTAATGCAATAAATATTAGTGGTCTGTAACATTTTCTACAGAAGTTGTGTAAGTTCGAATGTCAACAGTACTTCAGTATTAAGAAATAAGCGAGGTAGAATTATAAATGGACGTGTGAATGACAAGTGAAAATGAGGCGTAAATGATTCAGCTAGTAACGTGCAATTACAGTACTCAGCCTCTTGTAAACCGAGTTGATTTCCTCGAATAAATTGAAACGGAACATTAAATGAAAAATCGACGTTTTTACGCGTCTGAATAAACGAACGTTTCGAAAATATTGTGAAACAAGCCCGACATTAAAATGCAAAAATTGACGAAGCTGCAGTAGTGCTGCGAGTGGAAAAATTCAAGCCTCTCTGTACCTCTGTCGAGCACCCAGTTACGGACGTGCAACGTGCACTCCTCGAAATTTTTATTCAATGGCCCTTGAAAAACTGCAGTTTTTTTGTTGTATCAATTACATGCGTTTATAATCGTCGAGACTCCATTTTCCTGCAGGAAATATGTTGCGTTTAGCAACATGTACATTACGAGAAACGATTCCCAGAAGAAAATTAAATAAATTAAGTTTCTTCATGTGTCGGGCACCTTAAAAATCATTTTTCGATATTTTCCTGAACAATATTTTATTTCAAGCATGCCTTGGAGCTTTTGAGATTTGAAGCTCAAATCATTCTTTAGCCTATATTTATTTAATTTATAGACTTTGTCATATGAAAATTTTCTGAATCGATCGTGAGAGATAAAAGTTGAATAATAAATTCTTTTCGATATTTTCCTGAACAACTTTGATGCATGAAATATTTTAATTTAAGTATGCCTTGGAGCATTTGAGATTTGGAGCTCAAATCATTCTTTAGACTATATTTATTTAATTTATAGACTTTGTCATATAAAAATTTTCTGAATCGATCGTCAGAGATGAAAGTTGAATAAAAATTTCTTTCCGTAATAATTTTAAAAACTTGAAAACAGTGTAATAATATTTATAAAATCCTTTTATCCTTCCACATTTTTAAATGTCGTCCATTTATCCTTAAATGCATAAAATCCGCAGATCAATAATCAATCATATATTTCATCATCAGCTTTCATGCTGCCGAGTACCCAAGGATACTTTTCAGTAATCCACTGGTACATGACAATTGGTGGGAACAGTTCTTTGACAGAAGAGGGGAAAATCCTCCTTAATCAGCTGTGAAAATTATGGAATAAAATCTGTGGAAGGGCTCGCAGAGGGTCGACGGTTTAATCCTCGAAACTCCCGATTCATCAGGCAGCCAACAAAAATTTGAATAGGAGTTACGTCGACGCCGGATCCGCGCAAACTGCTGCATCTGACGTTCAGGAAACCTGAATCTGCATACGCGAAAATATAGGAATTTGTCCGGCGAAAGCCCTCAGAGACAAACCGTCGCGCCCGCATTAAAACTTCTATTCTAATGGTCGTCCTATTCGTCCCCCCACCATTTTCTATCCTCGCCCCGTCCATTATTAATCTTCCGTACGAAAGTTGGCAACGCTGGGATATTAATCACGGGACAGAGGCATCGTGGTAATTCCGTTGGACCTACTAATCACGAGGCAAGACCAATTAATTCGTGGCGACGTACGAGGAGGGCCGGTTCAGCGGTACAGGGCACGCTGAAATGCTTGCGTTACACTCGTATGCATTTTTGTTACGCACCTTATGCTGGGTTCACACGTGCCGTTCGAAATTTACTGCACCTTCCACCTGCCACGGAACTGCTAATGATAGCGTCTCGTAACCGTAATTAATTTCATGCTGTATCATTCTTGTGGCGACAGAAATTTAGGAAGAATGGATAATTTTGATCTTTACATGGATTAAATTATGATTAAATTATTGCGAACGCGAATTGTTTATGTAGAAACAATTTTTAGGCAAATCTGAAGTTACGTATTTTTTATTGTTTAGGAAATTATCAGATTGGCCCTGATTTCAAAGAACAGGAACGTTAGAAGAATTTAATGATACTGTTACGTTATTTTCAATCGATCAAACATATTAAATTAAGACAGAAATTAAATTTTTTAATTCACTCCACAATCTAGTTGTGACAGTATAGATATTTAAACTTTAAACACTGTAAACACTTTAAACAACATAAAAGAAAATAAAAGCGTTCATCTACGACGTTCATGAAACCATATTCAATATACATAGATCTCAGCTCGAAAAACTATGAAAAATATAAATATTAACCATTCAAAATATTGATTCTAAAAAACATACATATATGAATGAGTTGGGTAGTATAAATATTAATCTCTCAAAATATTGATTCTAAAACTGATGCAAAAATATACTGTATGACTTTTTAAATAAATATGTTGAATTAGAATTGTTGAATTTTCAATAACATAACTAGGATAAATATTAATCTTCGAAAATATTGATTCTAAAACTGATGTAAAAATATACTGTATTACATTTCAAATAAATATGTTGAATTAGAAGATAGAGGTATACTAGATTTTACAGTAAAGCAGAAAATGGTTGAATTTCCAGTAACATAACTAGCATAAATATAAATCTCCCAAAATATTGATTCTAAAAATTTTGCAAAAATATATACACCGTATTACATTTTAAATAAACGTGTCAAACTACAAGATAGAGGATTTCACAGTACCTAAAGCAGAAAAGAATGTCCAATAAAAACAGAAACGCTCTCTTACATCGACAACGTTCCCGACACAGTCGAAATCGATTTCGCGAAATGTGCAGATATGAATGGCTGTAACGTTGTAAATAAATCCGTTCAAGTTCGTCGAGGTCGTGCTCAAGGTTTCCCGGCACGTCGGCGTCGTCTGCGTGTCTCTTCTTCAAGGTCCATTAGTCGAAAATCTGCTGCGGTTCCAGAAAACCGTCCAATCTCGATGGCTGTTCGATGTCGTCGCCGCGTCGTCTCGAAAAGGGGATACCGTCGAAACGACGGGACGGGACGGTAGCAAAGAGACGACAGAAAATGGTGGGGATGACCAAGGAAAGATGGAAAGGGAGACACAGATGAGGGCTGGCCGTCCAATAAGCACTCGGAAACTTGGACCTCTTCCAAAGAGGAAATAATACCTCGGTCTACTCTAGCTGGAGCTGCCAGCATCTTCGACAAACTGTAGCCCGTCTCCGCTTACTAGTTTCGTACCGGCTAACAAGAACCATTGTCTAGAGATATGCCGATAATTATGTTAGTTCGCTGCGTACCCGGACAGCTTTCGACACCCCCTAACGAGGGTCTTTCTTCGAACGCTGGCCCTCTTTTAGCTGCAACTGACCCACGGATTCAGAAATTCGCACCAACCCACAGTGATCGATTCCTCAATTCTAGGTGGACAAAATACAAAATTTGTGTTCTCTTGTAGTAATAATTAAAACAAGTGTATAAAAACTACATGACCTTAAAAGAATTATGTATATCATTTCTTTAAAATGGAAATAACATAAAATAAATATTTAAAAAATATTTATATATATATTATACATATATTAATAATAAAATAAAATAACATAAATTAAATATTTTATAGTTTTTGTTTAAATATGTGAATAAACAATACACAAAATGGAAAGAATTAATCTTAACTTATATTTAAAAATTGGATAAAGTTCTACAAAAATATAATATAAAATTACAAAATTATAATAAGGAATGTGCATGACAAAGGTGGATATTCTAAATTATTATAAATTATAATCTTTTTTAAGGTGATTTGAGTAAACTCTTTGCCTCTGCTGCTAATTCTTTACAACATTTTTTAGTAATTTTCCTTTTACTAAAAAATGATATGAATGATGAACGGGCAAAAACGGGCAAGCGATATTTAGTATCATTACTTTGAAATACGTATTCTTCAAAACTATCAAAGAACGAAGTCCGGCCGAGTCCGGGAAAAGAAGTTATACAATTTGATCTCTTCTTAAATAGTGTTATTAGTTAACCTGTGTTTTATATGATTTACACGGCATAATAAAATTATACCGATATGTAAAAATCACATACTTACCTTTGCTTACACGCTCCATTTTTTAGATAATAATTTAAACAACAAACAAACAAGTTATACGATGAAGAAGAATTAGCTTATTTTTAGTATTTCGCACAGGCAAAACTTTAACGCCGTATTACGTCGTAATAACCACGTGCAATCGAAATATTAGGATATATATCGAACGAATAAATGTTCGTAAACAAATTAGAACGGCAGCGAAGATATCTGAAGTTGATCAAATTTATCATTTTGTCCACCTAGAATCGAAGAATCGATCACTGTGCAACCTCGAGAAACAGAGTGCAGCATTGCTCGCGAAATACTTCAACGAAGCTAAATAAACAATTAATTAATACAATAGTACACATCGTGCATCTTTTGTGTATTATTATTAGACTGCAAATTTCATGTTCATGAAAATTTTGAAAATTGAAGATGTCAACATATGATTTCTCCTCTATTAAAATCATCAGGGGAAGAAATAAAATCCAATTTGATTTCTATTCCTCGCAATCGATGCCGACAATTTTTATTTTGCATAGAGATAAGATCTAATTATTATTCATTTGTACCATGTCATTCATGACACGATTTTGCAATTTTTTCTAGTTGTGGAGTGACATGGTGTATTCATCTAGCTTTATCTTAAATTAAATATAAAGAGAAATGAGTAAAATATACCGACTATCACAGTTAAAGTATCACTAAAATTTTCATGGTGTTCTTTGGGTAACGCTGGGAGGACACTTTTAATTTAAGGTGCAATAAAAGGGCGACAAAAAATCGCATATCAAATTTTATGGCGTCGTTGCGAAGGGAAGACTTCAACCTTTAAATCCATGGTAATTTGAATAGCGAGAAAAAATTTTTTGAACTCGGTGGAAACGTTCGAACCTCCATGTTAGAAAGAGAATTCTGACTTTCCACACCAATTCTCAAAATAAAAGCATCCCCGAAAAACTTACAGAGTTATAAGCCTTCTACTTTTAATAATACTACGATTTTAAACAATTTCCGAGTTCTTATGTAAGAATTTTTAATCGTATAAAAGTCAATTAAAATCCCAACAAGTGCATTATTGAAATTTGTCGGAAAGAATCACTTTTATTCTTATAAGTCGAAGATAAACTAAGATCGTAAACCTAACCTGGATTAATCTAAATTATTCGATTTTCCTTCAAGAGGTTACTGCAAGTTTGACAAATTTAAATTCCACTTGGAATCCAGTGATTCTTGAATTTTTATAATTAATGAATTATGCATAGATCTTTTGTGTAATTCACCGCACACTCAGGTGCAAATATTTGACAAACTGTACTAGATATTTAAAAAGTTCTACTCGTTGAATATCGTCTGGTTGCTTAAAACAATGTACCAGAAAATATCCGAGGAAGCGCTCATTCTCGCAGGCATAATCTCGTTCAGTATCAAAAATTTCGTGTCGAAGGTCTAGTTCTTCTCCAGGTGATCCTTGAAAACTTCATAAAGTATTCTGTGAGACTTGGCGGCAGTATATCACCGCGGGCTTGTGCCATAGTTAATTAACCCGGATAGGAAGTGTCTAACACTGAAATATTAGTTCGGCCGACGCGGCGGTAGTTTCTTGTTACTTCGACAATGTGTTTTTACATCGAACAAATGAACGTCAATTAATCCCCGAAGCGATTAATTTGGTCAAACACGATTTAATTATGTACCGATAATCTACCTGTTCGGCCCCGTTACTCTCACGTTCGAGTGAAATAAATACAATTTCAATGCGGGCAAATTAATTGAACCGCGTTTAATCCCGTTTAGAGTGGTGACGCAGAATATTGTATTCAGATTATAATTCTCATGAATTTCACCATATGTCCGGTCGGCATATCACCAAGAACGGAATTTCACACGCGTTGAGAGTCCATTTAGCTGAAAATGCTTGCGTAAATGTGTTGACTGCAGAGTCCATTAACATACATTAATGGTCAATTTATTGATTGCCGCGGATGCTAAGAATTTTCGAGAATAAACGACTCCTTCGTTCGAAACGAATTTGTGTCTTACAACTGCGACACGAAGTTCACTGAATTGCAAAAATGTGGTAATTGAAAATGTTAAATTATATAATTATGGTAGGAACAAAATTTTATAATTTAATTTTGTGTGTTAATAGTAAGAGATATTTTTATTTGATTTTTCTCACAAAAAACCTCCCAGGAGACAAATATTTTTCCATTATTTTAACCTTTATAAAATAATTATGAATTCAAGCCCTACAAAAATAATTGAAGAATGTTTTCTATATAATAAATTGTTTAGTCGACTCTTTTCTCTTCTGTCTCACCATCTCTAGACATTTCTACTGATGATAGTGCTATGAATATTCTTGATAATGATTTTGGTATTCTGTATCATAATTTTACGTAAATCTAGATGCAAATGATATTGATCACTGCACTATCTACGAAATTGTAGCAACATGCTTGGTACTTTCTGCAAGTAGAAAGAGTAAACGTTTGTCTCAGACATAATCCTACTTCTCCAATTTCATATTATTTTAATTTCAGCGATTAGAATGCTAATACCCATGTGAAGATAATTTGCTAATATAGTTATACACATTTCTAATCTCTGAAAAACAAAATATGTTTACGCTGATGAACATTAATATGATTTACATTTTAATTTGACCACGAGTCAATTTTTGATTAGTTATTCGAAAGTACACGCGACTCCGAAATAGGTTGTTAAAATGCGAGCGTGTGGTGCAAAGTTTTACACCAGGTACATTAGAATATTAGTGAAATAGTAAACTGAATTTCATTTCATTGGTTTCATGTCTAAACAAATGTCAGCAATGCTTCCGGTAGTTAATGCAGTTAGATATTGCTGTTTGCTGATTGCTAATTTCATGTGGTTGTTGGGGCCACGTTTGTAACACGTAATTTAAAAATTGCCACTGGCAATAAACTTCATTGCGGTCAGCGTGATACTTTGCTCTGAATATGTTGTAATTAGAGCGTGAAATTCGTGTACACATTCACCCGCAGTTTCCCCCATGCATTATAATAATCTCGTCAAATGAAATTAATGATACATTATTATTAATATTGAGTTTCTCGAGCAATCAGCGTACCGTTCATTAATTTTACCGTCCCCTTCTCGTTTGCGAGAAATTACGCGATAGGTTTAAAGAAAAATTCAGAATAAATTCAATTTTCCATAATTAATGTCGAACTTGATACTCTCAGAAATTGTTTATATTGAACTTCAGCAGGATTAAGTTTGACCCACAGAAAATAGTAACAAATTTATTTTATACCACATTACATTTTTAATAACTTCAAAAAGTAATAATTAATCGATACCCACACGCAGGCTTTCCAGACAGTTAATAAAATAGTTATGAACAATATTTTCACTAAAAAATATGTTAATTAGCGTTAAATAACGGATATTTATTCTTTTGAACCCATTGAAGAGCATGAATCGCCCGGAGAAATTGTATTGAAATTAGTTAATTTTCAAATTGTTATAACTTTCGAACTATTAATGGTATTTTAATGAAACTTGGACTGTTGGCGGGCGCGAAGCCTACGCTTTAAAACGGTTTTTGTTGCGTTAGGCTACGATGCTTGGTTCCCGAGATATCGTCGTGTAAAGACAAAGGCAATTTTTAACATTTGACTATGTCTTTCTCTCTCGCGCACACGCCACTGACCTATCCCTACGCACCGCCAGTTGAGGCAGGTCAGTTTTTACTATTACTATTAGTGCGTACTATTATTTATGAATGGACTCCATTCATTTTACGCGGAAACTTTGATCGCTTGTATCTCGGGAACGGATTGAGATATCGAGATGGAACAAAGTGCATTGGAAAGAGTATCGATTCTGCTATAATTCCACACGTATTAACGATGATAACTTTTTTGTCCTTACAGTTGTGATATAGTGAGGGTCAGACAGTATTAACACAGGACAAAATTTATTTTGCAGAACATAAACTATATCACTTGTCATTCAAATTAGTCACCATAATTTTTTTTCAAACCTACAAATTTGATTTTTTATCCATGTATCTATTCTGTATATTCTTAGTAGTGAATTCAAAGAACAAAAATTAATTTATAAAATTATAGATTCTGTATTGTTTATGCTACATAAACCATACTCGGTTTAAAGCATTGAATGAATAATAATAAATTATAGATTCTCTTATTTTACCAATAATTGTAAATGAATGATTATTTTAAGTGAAATATATTTTTACGTAAGTAAAATATGTAACTTTCAAATTCAAGAACAAAAACAGGGATTATGTTTCCGCCAACCCCAATAGCTTCAACCAATTATTCTCGTTGCTGTGAAGTTAACTTCAGCTCACGCGAAACTGATACTCGCAAGTAAACGTGCTAGAAAATTTCGCTCCAAGTTAAAGACGGCTGTCGATCAGACTTTCCTCGCAATATGCGATCAACTTAGAGTTGAAAGGTAGATGATAGATTGTGTTTACCGGTAATGAGTCAACATTCTAGCGGCGTTATCGCTCCTGGCATATGCCGGGGGGTACTCAAAGCGCTAACAAGCATTCCTGTTTGCATCCAATTTCTGCGTGGTTCGCGGAATCTCTTCAATTGTGTTGGATTCCGAGATCGAGTTTCAGAGAGTAAAGAATTGTTAGTTTTTAAGCTTCTATTTCTCGTATAATACCTTATTTTGTGTTTCGAGTAAGTTTCATAAACAAAGTTTACTAGACCAGCATATTAAATAGAAATTAGTTCAATATCGACTTATTTATTCTAATATAAGCAAATTGCTTATTAGAAAGGAATTCGTTCGGTACAGTGACATTTATTTTATTCAGCTCAAATTTTTGACATTAATAAAAATTAACTGGAATTGAATAGAAGCTACTTTGACAGGATTTTTTAATTCTATTACTTTAGTATGGTCTTCACGTTACTGTACACAATAATTAAATTGTCAACAGCAAGTATAATGAAATTCAACGAACGAAGAAGGCAGTTGAACAGAAAAAAGTAGCACCGTTAAACACGCAATTTAATTAAGAATTTCATAAAGCGTGGAATATTGTTTTAATTAAAATTTAGATTACTCCATTAAATCTACACTCCATTTAGCATAAAAAATATCGCGACGTGAAAACATAATTAACTGGCGCGTTAAAAGAATGAGGTACCGCGGCCAACGAAAATAAACATCTAAGCCCATCATCGAGAAGCAACTTTCGTCCGTTGTATTTTCCGTGGTATTTTCCGTGTAACGACCATGGCGACGGATCTCGCGTCGCGCGTCTCAATGATACGAATTGAAGTATTATAATTAACAGAGTTTCGCACTGGTAGGGTTTATTTTTCCGTCGCGCTCGGCTACAAGCGAATTCATAACGAAACAATCAAGCCACGCGTGATGGAGCACAACACCCGCAGCGATTCATTTAGCAAATTTTCACGAAAGTTTACTCTCTCCGCGGCTACGTTGCCGTTGGAGTCGCTTCAATTGGATTCACTGTATGCAAAAATGATCGCGCCTCGGCCATCCTCAGGTTAATTGTCTTTTTTTTTTAACGCGTCGCAGAGTTTTTCTGCTCGCGAGCTGAACCTCCAACGAATTTTCGCGATGCAAATATGTACATCAAAGTGCTATCTGTATAGGTTGTTTACGAAGCTTATTTATCGGTTTTTTAATGGTACTGTGTCTAAAAGATGCTCTATCATTTTCTTTTTCATAACAATCTCGGTGGAATTTATCAGTTTGCATTACTCGATGTAATTAGTTGGTATTCGAATTGCTGTTGTATTTGAGAGAGCTATTGAAAAACCCTCGATTGTTAATCTCCGATTTTTAAGAAAATTATTAAGTCATAATTAGTGCAAATAAAATTAATGAATGTACGATTTTTATATTTATTTCAGTCACCGTGTAACATACCTGTGAATTAATTAAATGTGATTGCTGTTTTATAAACGTTGGCTTTAATAAATTCTTGCAAATATTAAACATGATTTCATTAAATGTATTAATTTTCCGCTTGTACTACAAACAAATACGAAACGTTATAAAATAATCAAATATGCAATGAAGCTAATATGGAATAAAATAAAAGTGGTAGATTCGACACGCTGACTCGAACGGGATCGATGTACCGGTCCAGATTACGAGACAATTCTCGAAATATTCGAAACGTTTACAATTTCAAAACAGCCTATCTCGATACATTAAAACGAATACAATAAAAAAAAACTTGCGTCCGCGTTCCAATTATTTTGATCCGCTTCAATGGATCGAGTAGATTAAATCCGATGAATTTAAAGCCAATCTCTCGACAATGGAACTGGCGAAAACTACCGGATAAAATATTTGTCTGCTTTGTTTCGCGAGCGTAGTAGTGAAAGCAATTTCCTGGGTATGTGCATACGTATTATAGCAGTGATTTTTGCAACATTCTCATACAATGTGGATCCTAATAAAATATCGTTTGCTTAACAGATTGTAGTGACAATTGATTTTCAATTTTAATTAAGAATTGTCAATATTTGAACCATCACAAATTTGTTTGACCTTCTTTCTGTGTATGGGGTGCATTTGCACCTATGGCTGACATTCACTGAAACGAAAAGTTGACGAATGGAAAATTGCCAAAAACTTTCTAGGAATTCTATCCGTGATATATGTTTCAAATTTTTTTAGTATGGTGTACTTATCTTTGAATCCTTTGCACTCGGAGCTATTTTACCTTGATAATTAAATATTTCTTTCGATCCAGAAAAATTCCATTCTGTATAATTTTTTTCCATTTTAAGGATATGAAATCGATATAATACGAATTAGATACCAACATATTTGATACTGTAAACAATATTTTGAATAATGGTACCAAATCAATCATTTTGAATAATGGGTTAAAAATCAATAAAAATTCACAATAAGCACAGACAAATATTTTGCTTGAACGTTAGAATAACAGTACAAAGAGAGAAGGCTAAAAAAATTCTGCAACAATAAATTTGGACATAAATATCGACATTGTCTGGAGAATGGGAAACTTAGTGTCCAAATACTTTTTGTGTCCACTAATAATACCACACAGTGTTAAGTAGAAAAGTATGGGGCGACTAAGGGTGAAGAAATCTGTGGGGTACACGAAATTGACTATTATGTAGCTGTGTATCACGGAAAGCTGTCAGCAGCCGCGGTGCTAACAAAATACGGAAACGATTCACTCTATATTCTCGTGTAGACGATTCTATTCTCCTCGCGTGCAAAAACTCCCATCAGTTAGCCCGTGTTCCGGCATACACACGCATCCTGGCGTCTTTCCACGTGGCCAGAGAAACACTTCATCATGGACATCCCTATCACATTCACGGCCGAAAGTCCGCACCCCTTGGCCATTACGGATCTTTACGACACCCCATGGGTCGACCAGCCCAAGGGCTGCGAAATTCCGCTAGTAGACTAATTGAAACACCTATCCGGGATCTTTTGACACGCACCCGGGCCTGAGTTATGGCGCCGAAGGATGTTCCCGACGATAATGATACCGCTTAGCAGTAGATTTTAGTTAGGCCCTCGATCACGCGCCACTCTGTGGCCGATTCCCTTGCTATTTTCTACTTAAATATTTCCTCTCGGTTCTCAAAATTTGCTCCTCATATTGTATCACAAATTTCTAAAATTTACATTGCCAATGTCCACGACCGTGTCAGAAATTCATTTTTGATTGCGATGCATTCGAATAAACCAAATTTTATTAGGATATTTATTCGGTGTATGCGGAGAATGAAGTACGTATAAGATAACAGCAAAAGCGTTAAAAAAGAACAGTATTCGTTTCAATGTATTAAAATTATTATTAAGAGACGAAATAAATTTTCATCTAACCTGTTTCTCATAATTTCGACTGAATAATTTTTAAGGAGACGATTACTCTCAAAAAATGTCACATAAATTTTTACTGAACATAACACTGTCTCCTTAATTCTTGCACTTATCTATTCAGTGTACAAGTGAACGCAAACGACCACAAACAAATTCGAAAAATAAATCAAGAAACGTTCTCGACCGCAAAAGGTTGAAACAGAAAATTTTGCACAAAACTCCGCAGTCTATAATTCGCATTAAACTAGCACAAAGTACTTTTGAGTGCTCATCGGTTGCAGTATTAAATTTCCCAAGTCTCTTTATATCGAAAAGTGGCGAACATTTGACCGTCTGCGGTGTGGGGAAGTTGACGGTTCGCCAGAACGCCACTAAACTTTTTTATCCCGTCGGTCGCGCGGAAGCACGTGCAGGTCCACAAAAATTGACTATTTCGAAAAGACTGGCGCGCATTTTCCCATCGCTTTGCAAATGTTAGCTTTAGCCAGAAATGGTCGCGCTTTGGGGATACGAGCACGAGAGGATTACGGGGAGGGGGGCGTGGGATCGGTAGGTTTTACGGGAACGAGGGGAGATTAAATACCGGAAGACCATCGAAAAAGGCGGAGGAGAGGACGAAAGGAGTTCCCGGGTTCCCTTTTCTCATTCGATAATCCCGGCTGATTTCCAGGCAACCAACAATGGAGGCCCTTTTATCGGTGGTAAAGAGGATATCGTCGCTGTTGAACGGCAATCGAGCAGAAACGATCCGCACTGTTTCCGCCGGCTTAAAGATTTTTCCGGTCCGCATGACCGCGGCAACACGCTCGTGAAATTAACGGGCCGCAGTGACAGTTGTACGGAACGATGTCGGACGATTTTCTACAGTTGTCCGCCGTAGGACGACTAAGTTTAATATTGCGAAAGAATCGGGGAAAACGTCTTTTTTGATTACCCACTTCGACGGACCGCGTAATTGTCGAAATTAAACGAGATCGATCGAGATCACCGACGTTTTATTACAATTTATTTAGCTACTTCGATCTTTGAACAGAACAATAGAATTCATCGATTCCCAGATTCCCTGATGTAATCGTTTCAACAAATAAATTCTCTTTTTATATTTTCCCGACATTTTTCTTTTAAAATTGTTACTTTCAGTGCAACGTGGATATCGTTCGTTCATAATTAGACAGCGGATGTTTATGCAAAATAAAAATTTTCTACGTGAATCGCAAATCACTGGAGCGATATAGAAATTTGTATTCTTTCTTAACACATTACCGACCGGTGATTATTGCATGATTTTGAGAAAACTATGGTACATGACTAAAAATTTTTAATGACAGATTCAATAGCAACAGCAATTTTCATTGTGAACTAACAAGTCACCCTGAATAACGTCATGTAATAATTTCATTTAAGATTGCAATGTAAAAGAAAATTTCTATGCTTTCTTTTGGTACAGCACTATTATTAAAAACCGTATTAATAGGCTTCCGGTAGGTAAAGTGTTAATGTGTTCAATAGATTGAAAATAATGTAACAGTTTACTTTTACTTTTACTTTTTTAAATTATACCTACTCATTTTTGTCATAAATGAGCCTGCAAGTTTAAAATGCAGTAACAAAATTATTTAAAAATCCAGAAACAATCCGAACACTCAAAATAAAAATTAGGAGTACTATTTTTAATTTATTATTTAATGTAATCTAGTTTTTTGATAATAAATGTTGCGTTCTATATTTATTTTCTTTTCCTACTGTTATTATACAGGGTGTCCCAAAATTACCTTAGTTTAATGAAATGGGAGGTTCCCGAGATCATTTCAAGCGACATTTTCCTTTGCAAAAATGTTATCCGCGGCTTTGTTTAGGAGTTATTAACGAAAAACACGGACCAATCAGAGCGCGACCTAGACGCGAGTTGGCACAGTCGGCCAATAAACAGTTGGCGCGCCGGGGCCGACTGTGTCAACTCGCGTCTAGGTCGCGCTCTGATTGGTCCGTGTTTTCCGTTAATAACTCCTAAACAAAGCCGCGGATAACAATGAAATGATCTCGGGAACCTCCCATTTCATTAAACTAAGGTAATTTTGGGACACCCTGTATATGGGACAAATTAAATTCATCAACTGCTACTATTATTATGGGACAGAGAGAGTATATTTTTTGTATGGCTACATATACATATATTTTAATGCTTAAATATTGTTTACGAGTCTGGCTCGTCAAAGTACGGCAAGGGGTTAATAAGTATTTGTTTACGACATACGGTTCCTTTCAAACTTTTGCTCTTCCCGATGAGTAGAAGGTGTTGATGGAAATACAAACTTTAACAACAATTTTGCGGCAAGCTTCTCTTAAAATGTCCACCGAACCAGAAGTATAGATTCACCCCTAGGACGGATGACCATTAATTTTTATACACCCTGTACACATTCCAAGCCAGCAGAATGGCGACACCTCACCCTAATGTCACTTGTGATACATCATGATTCATTTTGAGGAAAATCCTAGACCCCGATGTCAAATAGTGATCGATTCATGTAATTACCTTCAAGGAGAAATTGCTTCTCCTTTTCGGAAATATTCTGATGTCAATTTCTCGAAGATTTAATATTCCCAATTAACGAGATGATTTATGAAGTTCTGAGGATGTCGAATGCTTTAAAAATCCTGGTAAATCGTTATAATTTGCTGCGACTAAAATCTTCTGTATAAGAATTACTTTATATTTATTATATTTTATGAAGCTTCGAAAGTCTTACGTTATTGAAAGAAAGAAAAACGTATAGATACGTACAACTTTAAACGAACGTGAAGATAAATATATTTATTATAGATATATTTTATATTTATTTTATATTTATGTGCCTCTCACACAAAATATTTAGAACATCAGTTTACAAGATCGATCAAATACAGTCGATTTCGTCACAGCTTTTGCGAGAAAATTCTGACGGTTTTCCGCTTGAATATTGGAATATTAGAGTGGCGGCTGCAGCATTTCCCTTTAGAAACTTCCTTTCGAAACTATTTTTAGAGAATTATGGTCGTTGATTAAAACCTCACTTTTTCGTATCAATGCTTTTAAATCTGGATTTCGCCGCAGTCAATCGCAAAACTGATAATTTAAATTCTGGAAGCTCTTCGAAATTAACTTTTGCTAAAGGAGTAGAAGTAGTTGATAAATTCGTTTTAATTTAATCTATAATATTATATGTTTCAGTATAAAATTCATTCTCTTTAACAATGAATTTTATATTCGTTATACAGTGATAGGGTATAAATGATAGAACATACGTTACATAATTGAACATGTAATCTACTAATCGGGGTGCATTTAATTGATAATTCCTGTTCGTGTTACAGTTAATATTTCAGGAAATCATTTGACCAAAGTTTTCTACATTTTATTTTATTGACTTGGTAAACGAGGGGTTTTATTGTGTTTAAAATTACAGTAAATGAATCGAGATACGCGGTCTACTTAAAACTAAGGACTTCGTTTATGATCGTTTCGGTAGCTACACATCCAGGTTCAAAGGTGGAAGGCACACACAGATGCCCGTAATGACTAAGGAACAGAGAAACTTCACTGTTTACGGAGCGTATTATCTACATTAGCTTTATTAGGCGATACGCTGATGCCGCGGCGCGGCGTATCAAACGACCCCACGGAATCTTGGCCTACAGGGAGCTCAGAAATGTGTGTACACCTCCCGGCCGTTTATTCTGCCAACACAGTGGTTTCTAATCGCATTACCGTATTTTGGCCCCTATCGTTCCGCCGGTATCTCTTCTCCGTAATCCGTATCTTCCGTTCGATGATGGGATTAAGATATTAATACCGTACCGTCGAATTTATAGCTGACTCGAATACTTATTTGAGAAACTCGCCGACAGCGCGGTCAATTATTGTACTTTCCAATTGCATTTGGCTTTGGTTCGCCGAATCAGGCAATGGAGGTGAATACACTCTTTAAATAAATACAGTAAAAGCTCCTTCGTTGTCCAAAGGCCGGGGGTGTGAGCGGACAACGACCGTGCCCGGACACTATTTTTGATTTATGACTGCGTCTTTGGTGAAACGGCTAGTTAAATGGCAAAGAAAAGCATCCGCAGTCAAAAGCAGTCAACTGTCTGGCTTTAAAAAACTCCTTATTTCCTTGCCATATTCCTTTCCTATTGTTCTCCGTTCTGCGCGGGTCTAGACAGTCCTGGGACACATCTGACGACCAGATCCACGCAGGCCTAATCCTCTCGTTGACAGGCAGTGGAGTGGGTAGGCACTGGACAACGATCGTGCCCATGATTCAGGACAACGAAGGAGCGATTACTGTAATCTCAAAATTATAATTGATGAACATCCTATAGTTGGCTAATAAATTACATATATTTATTTATTGAAGTTCGTATTAGCAAACATTATCACGAATGTGCCTGTGTAAACTTATAAAAGTCGTATGTGAATGCAGATGATGATAAATGTACATGTTCTAATGTAAATTTTAATATAAAACATATACAAAATTTGTCATTGTCTCCATTCACATACGACTTTTATATGTTTATAAATTTTGATATATTTTGTATATGTTTTTATGTAAATTTTAATTTAAAACATACATTTATCATCATCTCCATTCATATACGACTTTTATGCAGGCACATTCGTAATAGTGTTTGTTAGTACGAACTTCAGTAAATAAATATTTGTAGTTTATAAGCAAACTATAGGATGTTCAGAAATTACATTAAAAACATATTTAATATATGTACATTTTGTGTAGCCAAGTTATTGCTACAATACTTACATACAACAGTATAAAAAAAAATTGCGTTGTCAGCACAATTCACAAAACATCTTACTATAGTGAATATTTTAGAAAATTATAGTAACAATGAATTCATCAAAGGAATTGATTAATCTCTTTTGATAAAACAGCGTATTTTCTGAAGTTTAATTTAATTGGAATTTTTTCAAGTTTGGCAAATTTTATTAACATATTTCTATATTTGTAATGTTACAGGTGCAAAGAAACAGGAAGGTACATGAAGGATCTTCCGCCAACAGCGGTGATTATATGCTTCCATAACGAGGCGTGGTCAGTATTGTTAAGGACAGTTCATTCGGTTCTGGACAGATCGCCGGAACATTTGATTCAAGAGATCATCTTGGTGGATGACTTCTCCGACATGCGTAAGTAGATCAGCTACGGTAAATCATTCATGAATTCAAAATTGCCCCAAAAAATATAACGGTAAATACCAATTACTGCGGTATCATGCTTGGAGCCTACATTATTTAAATATTATTCATATCATAATATATAATAATTAGACTGCGGATCTTTATGCATTTATAGCAAAATTGAGTAGATGAAATTCAAAACTGTTGGAAAATTTTTAAAATTCAAGATGTCGATATATGATTTCTCCTCTCTTCAGATCATTAAGGGAAGAAACAACATTCAATTTAGCATCTATCCCTTGCAATCGACGCACACAATTTTTATTTTGCATAAAGATCCGCAGACTAATAATAATATATAAGACGAGAGAGGTTTCTTTTTATATTTTGTTGTATCGAAGTATGTGTATCTAAATAATAATAAAACTTTCCCCTATGCAATTTAAAGCAATATATGTATAGAAGAAAAATGGTTTTATTTTTACATTTTATGAACAATGTATTTTTTCAAACCCTGATATTATAAAAATATGAGAGCAATTATCAATTTGGTTTGCCTCGCCAACGAGAACACATTTTCATTGAATTGTACAAATTTATTTACAGCAAAATATTCATTTTTACGTATTTTAATCCGATTGGGAAGAAATACCGTAGTAATAGGTATACATACACATATTTACCCTAAGCCTGCTGTGTATCGCAGAACATTTTAAAACCAAATTTACCGAAACCGTTTCATGAAATTTTTCAGCTGCGAGCGCGACGCGTTGAAATCCTCTGATTTTTTTTCAATTATTCCGACGGAAAAACGAGCCGATGCGTCAAGTATCGACGAGGACAGAGTTCGAATAGAAGAGTTTCGTTATGCAGTAATAATAGTTGCTCGACCGAGCAAGCCTGTCCCTATTCAGCCCGGTGATTCGTTATCGCGCCGGTGTTCTGTAGCTCCGCGATAGATCGATTAATCGCGATCCATCTCCAGCGTGTGGAGCGGGGTCCGCGAGAGCACCGTAACGATCGGGTCAACGTGAATAGAAGGGAAAGCTTTCGCCGACATGTTTCGCGTGTACTCGGGAAATTCCGACAGGTTGATACATGCCAACGACGCCGACACGTTGATACCTTTCCACGGACTTCCGTTCGTTCGTTCGTTCGTTCGTTCGATCTCGCTACCCTCGCATGATAGTCAGATTTGTCTGCGTTTGACGCGCGAACTTCAACACCGCAGGGAACAAGTTTATTGGGCAATTATTATTTCCCTTCCATTTCGAAATACATACGTGGACAAGTTCACGATCAAATGAAACATTTTTGTCGTACTCCGAAAATACAACCAAAACTTCTCCTAAATTTCGCTAGTAAATATCCCGAAACTCTGTTAGATAACATCACTCAGACAAGATTAAAACCTCGGGGATTAAGATGCTCGCTGTAGAACTTGTCTACACATTGTAACCAGAACTTCACACCATCTAACAAATTTAACTAGAAGTTTTATTGAATCTATTCTTGGGCGGAATTCGTGAAGATTTTCGAAACTAACTGTAAGCACAATAAGGCAAATAAAATGCTGATCATGCATTAAGTAAGATTGTTTTGAACAGAAACAATTCAATGTGATCCTGTAATAACTAGACTGCAGATTTTATGGATTTATAAGAAAATATGTAGGTCAGACAATTCTTATTTTGGTTGCTCTTTACTTTACCGGACTCAAAATTTGTGCCTTTCTCCTATAAATTATGATGTATTTGGTATGTAATACAGTAGATTTGTAGCCGGGGCGGTTGCAGGTCGAAGTTTCGATCCTGTAGGATCAATGGTTCAGGAGTTATGCTTGCTTAAAGTGGTGCAGCTTTCAGTGTTTTTGACAGGCAAGAACGCCGCTACATTGGTTTTTAGTGTAACGATATTACTGTGTGCCCGTGCTGCCATCTAGCGGTTCTGCTTGGTAAGCGGGTCGCGATGCCACTACAAACCAATATGGCGCGCCCTTACCGGTCAAAAACATTGCAGATTGCTCAACTTTAAGCAAGCATAACTCCTGAACCATTGATCCTACAGGATCGAAACTTCGATCTGCATCCGCCCGGGTACAAATCTATTGGATTACATACCAAATACATCATAATTTATAGGAGAAAGGCACAAATTTAGAGTACGGTAAAGGAAAGTTTACCCCTTATTTTGCTTAAATATTTAAAAAGAAATGCAGTCTATTAATTAGTATCTATCACAGAGAGTCATTTATATTTAATTTATATTGTGCAAGACATAATACTTTATTATGAAGCAGAGTTTGCGATAAATCAAACCACCATAATTCCTCATATTTTCACCTTTTACTACACAATTTTCTTTGTAGCTACACTTCTTTGTCTTTAACAATTTCCTATAATAAAAAGAAGGTCTATATTAGACTCGACGAGAGTTTGACTCAACAATGGCTTAATTAAGAAATGCTCCACTTAGTTGTGCCAGAGTATTCTTGTTTGGGAAATAATGTAAGCAAATTGGTTCGATACATCGTCGAGAAGTGACTCGATCGGTCGAAGCTTTCGTATACTCGAGGGCGTTCAGACCTTATTAATACACCTGAGGATCGAGAGGGCAGATAACCAACCGGCAGGAGTCGCGTGTAACGAAGGGTGAAGAAAAATAAAAATCGTAACGGAAAGGCCGGCGAGATTAACCCCTGACAGGGAATAGGGGATGGTGTGGTGTGGTGGAAGCAGCATGGCGTGGAGCCCGTGAAAATCCCCTTAAAAGCTCGAGATAAGCTTCCGCGTCGGGCGGAAGTGCGGCTCATAAACATGGGTACCAACACCATAGACAGCACCTGGCGTGTCCTATTACAAGCCGACTGATTGTTTTATCATAGGAACGACACAATAAGCTCCTTTAACCTTCTCTATACTGCTTTTATCAGTCGCGAAGGCTGGGATTTCGTGGCTGTAAGAATAATGCTGCACTGACGCAACGAACTAAATTCTTGCTGGTCCTCCATTTTTTAGTGCAGGATCTTACACACAATTTTTAGAAATTAAGAATGAACATTTATTTTTAATTTTTTGGTTGATTTCACACGAGTACTTTAACTTATCCGTTGATACGCTTTATCACTTCCATTATGAAAGAATTAAAATAATTGTAACACAATATAAATATCTATGAAATATTTTTGTAAAAATTCCTATTATAGTTGAATGAATTTTTATAGGAACAATATTAATTCGGCAATGAATCGTTCACAAACAAAATTACTGACAAAAGCAACATTATTTATTAAAAGCGTGAAACGCAAAGAAAAATTAAATTCACGCGAGTGGATAAATAATTTATTAATTTTATTTCTATTCGTGTACTTCTTCTTATAAAAATGATTTTTAATCATGTCTGTGAAACACAAAATATTTCGATAATGAAAATCATAGTACAGTATTATTTTAGACCAAAGTATTTTCCCTCGCAATTTTCCCCGAACATTAATATTGTTATATACAGTGGAGCATACCATACATTTGCGAGTATTTCGAAGCAAAATAGCTGCATGTAATAATCACTCGCGCAATAAGTGTCAAATTTCGTTCATAGGCTTTGATCGAACAGTTTGCAAACAATGTTCGATGCTACATAATAAATGAAGAGGATGCTCCGCTACGGAAATTAATTTTGCAATACTGGATTCACTTCAATTACGCGAACGCCGGGGTTGGAGGAATTTATTAGGAATTAATTGCTGCAGCAATTCCTGGAAGTTTTCTGGCAAATGAACCTTATTCTTCGTACTTTCATTATACTGTTCCATGGAAATTCCAGCATTTTATGCATAAGATTATCACGAGGGCCTGGGCAGCATTTTCATAAACAAGACAGTAAGCTTTTTCTCTCCACAATGAAAATAATCTTCATTATTGCGCCACTAGTATTATTTTCATTCTTATTCCAGCTTATTGTGTTAAATTATTATTGTCAGTGAGTTCTGACTTATTGCTGTTACTATATTTTACCATTTAAAAGAGTGCACAAAAGTTATTTATAATTGAAATATTGATTTTTATACAAAACAAAAATTGCCTGCAGCAATTGCAAGAACCAGGGATCGAATAGAAATTTGTTCCTTCATTTAACAATTTTTTACCGTTCCACATTCGATCTGCTCGTTTTCGTTAGAAATACAAACACCCCACAGTTTATTCCTAATCGATTTTCGATAGAAAGTAATTCGGATAGGAGGTAGAAAAGAAAATATCGCACGTCGTCATTTTATCTCGTGGAGATCACGCCACAATCACAAATCAAGTGAATACATGGAAAAGTGGCGATCAGCAGAATTTCGCTAACAAAGGAACAAACATTTTGAAAAATAATTTTTGTTTCCCGCGGATCTCTTCTCGCGCCGATAGATTCATGCGATTAAAAGCCGGTGAATTCTAGCGGAAACCGTCCTTTGTCCCGTATTGAAACATTTATTTCTCGTATAATTACGTGCCGCGAGTGCGAAAGTATTAGTAATTGGCAAATAGTGTTTAACGATCCTGAACATGACGCGAAGCGTCACGTGACACGTCGATGTACCAGTTCAGACATTGAATTTTAATTAAAACGTTTCGTGCGACCGTTCTCTTTGGTGCATTCGATACCGCGCTTTTAATGAATTTTTGTATCAAGCGCGTTATTAAAAGGCTGGCGAAACAAAAGAGGATTGTTTGGAGAATTTGTCAAAAACAAAAAATCGATTCTTGCGTTGCCACTTCTGTTCGGATAATTCGCGTGTCCTGCGAGACTAATCGATGCATTCGTTATCGGCGCTAGTCCTCGAAATCCCTTTATATTATCCGCAGTTAAACTAAGCTCCTTGGATGGGGCCACGTGAAATAAGGTTTTAGTGGAGGTAGCCTAATGAAGAATAAATCTTCGATGACTGCTAATTATTACTAGCCCCCCTGGTAATCGTTAGATATGATTTGCTGGATACCGGAATTTATGAGAAACTGACAATCTTAATTTCACGTGATATTCTGCGTATTAATACTTGCTTTTGTATTTAAGTAGAAATTCAACGTTTTAATTTGATTAAAAAATGGTAGAATTTACTCACAATTGTTACATCAATTTAGGCAGAATTTTGTAATCTGAATGTTATTAAAAAATAGCACAAATTCCTTATTGTTGTGTTAAGTTAGGCGAGAATTGAAGAGTTTATTGTTATTAAAAAATAGAAACTGAACAGTTAACTCAACGATTATTATAATAATTTAGACAGAATCTCTCTCTCTCTCTAAACAGTTTTAATAGTATTAAAAAATAGTACAGTTGATGTCCAATTCCTAGACTCGTTCAGACAGAAATTGGAAATTTTAATTTAATTCTAAAATGATTCACTTTGCACAGAATTGTTATATTAATTTAGATTGCTGAATATTTTAATCACCTGGAAAAATAACATAATTCACTCGCACTTATTATATTAATACAAATGGAAACTGAACAGTTTAATCGTATTCAAAATACAATTTATTCCCAATTATTATAATAATTTAGATGGAATCTGAACAGTTCAATTTCGTTTAAAAACAGTACAATTTATACACAATTTTAGTTATAATTTAGACTAACCCTGGATATTTTATTTTTGCTTTGAAATGTGCAACAATCTCTCTGTTATAATTCAGTGATGAACACGAGTTTTTTATTCACTTTTTTTAAAGTTGAAATAAAGTTCTATTCTCCTCTTATAAATATTGAAGCATTGAAGTAAACGCAGAAATTTTTAAGGACAAAGAAACCTTAATGATTGTAAAAAATCATAGAGCGTGGGGTTAATTTGAAAAAATATAAGAAAATCGACTAGTGCGGTAAGATTATGTCAATATTTTCAGCTCGAGTTTTAACTCTTGTTCTAAAATGATTTGCAGCGCATCTCCAACGCCAGTTGGAGGACTACATGATGAACTATCCGAAGGTGCAGATCATTAGAGCGCAAAAACGTGAGGGCCTTATTAGAGCCCGTTTGCTCGGTGCAGCAGCCGCGAAAGCACCTGTGCTCACATATTTGGACAGCCATTGCGAATGCACAGAAGGTTGGCTGGAGCCACTTCTCGATCGCATCGCCAGGGATTCGACGACGGTCGTCTGTCCCGTGATCGACGTGATCGACGACACCACCCTCGAATATCACTGGCGGGATTCGGGTGGCGTCAACGTGGGTGGTTTCGATTGGAATCTGCAAGTAAGTGAAATTCCCCCCGCTGTTATGTCGCTATCAGAAAATAATTTCGTACCCGGGGGTCGCGCACTGCGAAACTATGTCGAGAATTGTCGAGTTGGATGCAAGAAATGTCCTAGTTTCCAAAGGAAATTTCTCCGGAAATTTCGCCAAATATTACGATCTTAAATATTCTGCGTAGTCGAGTTGCTTTCAAACTATTTATTATATTGAAAATCTTGGAATCTCTTTTTTGGGATTGTAGAAACAATTTCAAGAAAAATTCTTCACCTCTTTATATTTTTATGTAGCCCAGATAGATTGTGATCTTAAATGTTCTTCGTAGTCAAGGTGCTTTGAGTCTATTTATTATATTGAAAATCTTGTAATTTCTTTTGTGAAATTCTACAAATAATTTTAAGAAAAATGTTTGACTTCTTCATTCATTGTATTTTTAAGTAGCCTAAATTATCTCAAATATTCTGTGCAGTGAAGTTGCTTTTATACTGTCTATAGTATTGCAAATTTTTTAATTTTTCTATTGACTTGTATTGATTTTTCTCATTTTGATGTTTTTAAAGAAAAATAATTGTACATATAAAAAATGGTCGAGATTCTCTTATTTTTCAACGGTTCAATGGTATAGGACCTCTTAAGGTATAATATTTCTAAGTATCTGGACACTGTAATTATAGTAGACTGCGGATGTTTATGCAATTTTCAAGTTTTGTAAACAAATTCTAAGAAAGTGGGACCAAATAAAAATCATACTAAATCCTGTTGAATTTAATACTCCAGCTATTCTTGAAAATTTTCCTAAGTCACAAATGCATAAAGATCCGCAGTATGATAATTAGAAAAGAAATTGTCGAAAGAAATTTTTTGATGTTCTCATGGTTTCTATTTTTGTTATCAGTTCAACTGGCACGCGGTACCAGAAAGAGAGAAAAAGAGACACAAGAATCCCGCGGAGCCTGTGTGGTCACCGACCATGGCTGGCGGCCTCTTTTCGATAGATCGAGCTTTCTTTGACCGCCTTGGCACGTACGACAGCGGTTTCGACATTTGGGGCGGCGAAAATCTCGAGCTTTCGTTCAAGACCTGGATGTGTGGAGGTACGTACACGATACCGTAAAAACTACTCCCGAGAAATTGACAGAAATGAACGAAATCGAATTTTTTGACTGAAAATCCTGTCGTCCAGAACCATAAGAAAAATTGATTATAACTGCACGAGAAGTCGTTGAAATATAATTTCATTTAATTTCAATTTAACCTGACCTAATTTAATTTAATTACAATTTCACATATCATCTAATTTAATTTAATTTAATTTAATTTTTCAAGGGGGCTTGAAAAGTGCTACTTAATTAATTCATTTAACATTGATTCATACTGGCTTCATCAATTTTATTCTGCACAGTCAAAAATAGAATAATTTATTATTATATTGTCTGTTCAAAGTTGTAAAATCAAATAGTTGCTTTCAATATTTGTTTTCATAAAAATATACAAATTCATTTAGTAAATTTTTCTTTTTAGTTAGACCTGCATTTTTATTATCGAATTGGCTCATTAATTAGATTTTCCATTTTAGTTGGACATAGATTTTTATTCGACTCAATCCTCAAAATATTCATATCACAATTGCCGGAACTTAAACGTGAAATATAATTTGCTCACCTCTGATAGTCTGTAGACAATATTGTTCCAGAGCGTCAGTAATTTAAGACTTTCATTTCCTTCCTTAAAACCGAGGAAGAAAGCCTTTGTCCAGAGCTTCGATAGTCCATAGACAATATTTATTCAGGTCCTTCAGTAATTTAAGACTTTCATTTCCGTCCTCAAAATTAAGGGTGGAAACCTTTGTTCAACTTTTGTAGTCTATAGGAGATATACATAGATTCAAGTCTCCAATCATTTAAGACTTTCATTTCCTTCCTTAAAATTAATTCAGCATTTGTAAGAGAATGTATGCTTATACTATACTTGTACCTCTACTTCGAAAATAGTCTTAATTAATTATGAATCATCTACTGAATGAAGCTAATATTTCAAAATTATATTTTAATTTTATGGAAACTATCTAGAAGAATAACTATCCCGTAAAATTTGAATCAATTTTCCTGCAAAGCCAGATTTATTTACCAGATGAAGTTTTGAAAATTTTTCCAAAATTTTGGTGACGACAAACAGACAGGTCACTGTTTCAACAAAAAAATATCTGAAAGACATATTTCATATAAAGTCCTGTAATTTTTTGCAAGAAATGGATCTGCGAAAATACATTTCGGATATCATTTGTTATAAATATTTTTATGAAATTATAAATTGTCACGCGAAGCTTAAAACCCCAAATAAGCTCAGAGCCGTGAAAAATAATTTAGTTAACTAGCACAAAGAAGGCTCGAACAACCGAAGCCGACTGAATAAAATAATAGAAAATTGCTAAGAAAGAGCATCGTTCATTCTTCCGAAAATCCTGACAAAGTGGTAGCTAGGGTTGTTCTCGCGTTGGTCTAAGGGCGCCGTTAAACTGTATCAAGCCTTGGAACGTAGTTTGAACAATCCAATCTCGGCGGACGTAAATCCACATCAGGGTATAATCCCTCTCGACAACCAATAACGCTTGGGTGGCGGAGATTTTTGTTCCGCGAACCTACCACGGATACCCCGAAAAGCTTAAACCCGGAAACAGCGACGGGATCACCGGGTTGGTCCCGGCTGTATCCAATCCGGGAACCCGGGGTCTCCCCAGTCTGGTTTCCGCGGAATAAACTTGTTTCCCCGGCAATCAGCCGTTTGCCTCCGCGGGAAACGTACGAATGAGATTCGACTTGCGGTTCTAGGTACCCTGGAAATCGTGCCGTGCTCGCACGTGGGCCACATCTTCCGGAAACGTTCGCCGTACAAGTGGCGCAGCGGCGTGAACGTGCTCAAGAGGAACAGCATAAGGCTGAGCGAAGTGTGGCTAGACGAGTACGCCAAGTACTACTACCAGAGGATAGGTCACGACAAGGTGAGCACTTCTCCTCTGAGCAACCTTTTTCAGAAAGCCCATCCACCCACATCCCGTTCCCCACCCTCCCTACACACCTCCACACCTTGCCTTCTAACTCGACATCTTGATTTTCCTTCCTCCAGCTTCCTCGAGACGGATTACGCTCGAACGTATGATGCTCTTTCACTGAAAAAAAGACTGCTAGCCAGGGGGAAATTGCTACTTCGCTATTCCTCAGAATTGACTTTGCCTGGAATTATACTCAGGGAAACAGTGGGAATTGTAGGGTAAAGTGCCCAAATATGAACCACTTTTTGTTCATGTCATTTTTTGACTATTTTAGAATGCACTTTTTTGACCAAAAAATTGCCAGTTGTAGATGCATTTCCTTCCTATAAGATTCTGGGGTCAAGTTTGTTCAAGAACTTGTATATCCTCTTTCCCGGAGACTTTAAAATTCCTGAAGTGGTAGAAAATTAGTGGATACCACGTAGCGTGCACCTAAGTCAACCAATCGGCAGGCTTCTTCGGCCTAGCAGCAGAAAATTGGAGTCCACGTTAGAAAAGAGCCCTTATTGCGGCGGAAGTAGATCATAACCCTTCCATTAGGGCAACGTTAAATCCCTGGGATCGTTGGTTAACAACATCGGCTAACGGTGGTATAGCTTTTTTGTTGTTCGTTAAGCGTATCTTTACGCGCATTAAACCGAATCCAGCGCGGGGGTGGCCGGCACTTGTGTTTCCATTTGCGTGTGATTTTATTGAGCAGCACATCAGAGTGTACTTGGGCACACGTTCGTCGGAACAGTTACGATAAGGGATGACGATAACCGGGGCCGATGATGGAGAGTAGTGTAGACCGAGACTCGTCGTAAAAAGGGGGGCCATAAACGTGCCAAGCACTCTTCGGGATCGCTCGCGTGTCCCGGCTTTCTTGAAAGACGCTTCCTTTATCCACGGTCATAACGATCTATCCTTTATCCTGGCAGCTTGTCCTTCTGCGACGGGAACCGATCGGGCAAGTGGAATGATAGGATAAAAATAAATCGTTTCGCCCACGCGAGCGCACGTCAAATTATATCGCCGGAACAAGTGGCACTCCCGGACCACCTCCGACGACATTTTGTAAAGGAGACATGGTCGTTGACACATTGTGTCTCAAATGAGAGCTGCAGAACGCACCGAACGTACGGAGACGTCAACTTCGGTTTTTTTCATTTTCTGCGGGAGATGCGTCAATTTTTATTTCTTATTTTTTAATTCTATTTTAATTATTTTAATCAAATTATTTCTTAATTTTTATTTTTTATTGTACATATGTACCTACACGCGTCATGAACAGATGTTATGGCAACACCTTTGCGAATACTAGTGTTCGTCATATTTTGAAGCCAGACTTTTTTAAAGATATATGGACCCAGGTTTTTGATTTATTTTTTCATGGATGATAGGAAAGCAATCTCGATTTCTACCAACAGATTCATGGCTGATACGTCAGTCATATTTTTCGTACAAGCAATTACGTTTAGGTACAACTATTTCAAAATCGAACAATACGATATGTTCGAGGCAGTCCGTTTTTAACGATCGTTTCAGTCAATCCTGTTATCGAAATCCACTACTGTAAATGAATTATTTATACAAAAGTTACAATAGATTGTTTTGCTGTTCACGTTACACTAATAGTTTAAATACTAATCTGTTTCATTATATCAGACAAATTAGAATCACATCAAAGCCAATTTCTAACTTACATTAATGAAATTATTAATTCATTAATGAAATTATTAATTCATTAATAGAGTAATTGTCATTATTTTATAAATTTGAACAATTTTTCTAGAAAATGTTGAGGTTAATATAAACATTCTGCATGAAAAATAAAATAATTTACAGAACAAATATAAATGAAATGACATAAGAATATTATTCAGAAGTGACAGTGGAAAGGGTTCTCCTGTTGTCAGACTCTTTCCATCGTTAATTTCTAAATGCTGACAGACATTTATAGATTCCATTCTTGATACAAAATCTTTATCCTTAACTACCGATTATAGAATATGATTTTTCTATTTAAGTTTTTCGATAAATATTAATTCATTTTCCTATACACTTTATCGCGTAAATAGTTCACATGTACATTTATGTGTGCATAAGAGTGGGATATTTTTATTGCAAGATATTTATGTAAGAATTGATTGTCACTTCACTATGTACCCTCATTAGATATTAATAACTTTACAACATCCAATAATAATTTTATTTTTCAACATTTCTATAAAGTATAACTTCTTTCTGCACGAGATCTACACTGTTGTGTATTAAAATTAAATTTTTTATCGATTATTGGTTCAACATCAATCGAAATCAAGTCATAGAAGACTTGTGGTGCAGTTTACTTTTATTCCATTCCGTAGTAACATGAAGAAAAGTATGTTCCTCTAGACCTTTATAAGTACCAGTATATTTCCACAACCAAGTTTCAAAACACTCAATTATCTCAGTCGTCACGCCCACGGCTTCGAAATGACCGCACCGACACGTACCGCCACTTTCGAAATAACTCTATTTTCAATTAAACTTCGTCTCCATCAAGAGTACACGCGATAAGGAGACAATAAACTCCCTCGAAACGTCCACGAAAGCCTCTCTCTCTCCACCCTCACGCAACAAAAGAAATTTCACGACACCGTGTATGATCGCCGAAAGATTGTCCAAGATTCCTCGCGCATCAGCCACATAAATCGTCCTTTCACCCCGAACAAGTATCCCCATTATTCCACTTCGAGGCTCTAAACTCCAGTCCATAAAAGGCTCCCCGTGTTTCTCTTCGTCCTTTATTTCTTCCTCGGGTTTCCAGCTCCCTTTTTTACGATTATATCTCCTATCCGCTCGCTGGGCCTTTAAATCCGTGCCCCCGGAAACGACGTTCTCGTATTTCCATCCTCACCCCCTTCCCCCCATCCCGTTCGAATCATAGTTATTCCAGTCCTGTCCTTAACCGAGGACCGAGTCAACGCAAAATTCCTCATAATCCGCAATTTACAGGGTAACTACGGGGACGTATCGGACCGTAAAACGCTGAGGATGAAGCTCGGCTGCAAGTCGTTCAAATGGTACCTGGACAACGTTTACCCGGAGCTCTTCATACCAGGAGAAGCTGTGGCTTCCGGCGAGGTAAGAATTTCTCACGTGTATACCCCCCGTCCGCGTATCTTTTCTTCGCAGGTGAACGCCGCCATTGGGAATCGACCGGCGGCTGCCGAGGCGGCCCATTCGTTTCTCTAACAACGTTATCCGCTACTTTGATCCATCAAGGTGTTGAGTTACCATCTAACTGGCTCGGAGGCTCCCACCATACCGCAGGATAAATGATCGAGAGAGGAGGTTTCCTTTTCGAACGTTTCTCCTCTCTCGGTTCCCCAGCTGCGAGCAAGGTGAACAAACGCTTGTAATGTTTCCTCGAGGAGCTCTTCCAGCGACGTCCTCCGGAGCTGCGCGATTATCGAGTGTTCCTACGGTTCCTCTGTTTTAGATCCCGAACGTTCTCCGAGATGGAATACTGCTATTCTTTCCTGAATTTGTTGAGTCACGGGGAACGTTACGTAGTCGTGGAAATTTATTTAGGGTTTTTTACTTTAGGATTGACTGGGTGTCTCAGACTCGTCCTCGGGCATTTGATTGTACAGGGTGTGTAGAAATTATATGTCGCGACTATCGTGGTTGTAGTTTTTCATTCATGTAAGGTGCCGCAGAATTAATCTTGAACTTGAATCTCAAGGTCGACAGGCTAACAATTTTTTTATTGTCTTATTGTACGCATCTCAAGGATGAAAAGTACAGAAGAAGCCTCGGGTCAAAACTGAACAATTCTCTTAAAATATTATGATAAAGTTTCTTTTTGTTATTGAACTGATTTTATTTGTATTATATTGTCGATATATTTCCAACGACTTCATCAATAGTAGTCTGAACCCCATCTGACTGAGAAATGAAAATACGATATGAATAAAATCAGTTTTTGATAATGAAAAACTTTACCAGAAGCTTTTCAGAGAACGATTGAGTTTTGGCCGATGGTTCCTTTTGCATTGTTTATAAATGCAGTTTCAATCTGTAGGCATCAACACTAGATTGTGGATGATGTTTATGCAAAATGAAAATCGAATACATCAAATGAAAGACACACGAACAAAAGAGGAATTTATTTCTCTCTTTAGTGGTTTTATTAAGCTGCAAAGAACGTGTTGATACTCTTACATTCTTGTAATCTTTTTACTGTTTGAAATTACACATAAAATCCGCAGTCTAATCATCACCTTCTTAATTTCATGAGGATTGATCGATGATGATAAGGAAACAATGATACTCGCGATCGCAACGATCCCGATAGCGCCGGATTGAAGGTTTGCGTGACATCCGATCGGAAATCGATTCTCCTCAATCGGCTTGTTGAAACGGTGGCTGCTCTCAACGAAGTTGGTAATCATTGGATAATGGAAGCGAATCAAATGTGGCCCCCGGCAAAGACGTTTCCCTCGGGCCACTGTCGAGACTTTCGATTTCGACTTCGCGATTAAAGCCTCCTACTTTGATCCCGTACCTCGCGGCTATTGTCCTTTAATCGTCTCTACGACTTTACGTACGTTTTCTTAGACAATCGTTATTGAAACGCAAATAGTACGGATTTCAGTTGCTAGATTCGTCTGTGTCTGACTATATACTTCCTTGCACCACTTGCACTTCGAACATTTTTATTCTCTGTCGAACTTTGGCTTTTATGTGAGCATCAGATTTTATGTTATTATGAAAATTTATTGTGTAATTAAAAATTTATATTGTATTAAGAAATTATTGTATAATTTTTTTATGATTGTGGAAACACCAAGTGGCAGTCGTACGTGAATGGTCAAACATGCTTTGTACTTGGTATCACCATGATTATAATTCCATACAAGTTCAATTTTACGTTTCAAATCCACTGATTTTAGTTAAAATCACGTTTCTGTGCAAGAGAATAGCAGTTTTTAAATTCAACATTTTTTAAAAACAAAATCATTATATAATAAAAACTTTAGTAGTCTAATAAATTATATGATATCAGAATTTACTGTTCATTATCAGCTAACGATCATTTTATTATAACATGATATTGTAGGAAGCAAGCAAGAGTAACGAAATTCTGCAGTAAAAGTGGAATGTATATGGTCAGACACAGCTTGAATGCTCGCTTTATGGTCCCACCCAAATTAAACCATAATTTCTAATGAAAATGAAGCTCAAAATTTGTAGTATTGTACTTCTTAAATGTCACAGTATATCTGCTTGAAAATTGAAAATGATTTACACCTCAACAATCCACCACAAACAACTATGAAATAAAATCGCGGTCGATATTGAATTAAAAATATTTTTATCGATGTCATATAAAAATAAGAATTTATCCTGGTACTCCAAATCAACTGAACACCTGTTTCGAAAAGCGGACACCGTGCTCTGGAACGGCTCTCGTTGGATTTCCTCCGATCTACATTACTATTTACATACCATACTTTTTCTCCATTCACTGCACCGTATTTCACCTCGCAATTCCCCGCAAAATAGTTACGCAGATCGTACGAAACGCAGTAAGAAATTTCAGCACTGAATATTCCCTGCGCAGTGGGTAGATTCTCACGGCGAATGTTCTACTGAAAAATACAGCATAGCTCCCTCGAGCCACCGTGTCTCAACGATATAGTGATATGGTAGCGAGGTAACAGGCGACGGTAAAAAAGGAGCAAAGCGGTAGAATTTGACAAAGACCGTACAAATATCGATGTTAGAGTCCGTCGGCGATGGGGAACGCGGAAACCACGGTTCGCCGAGTTGAGGGTCCAGCTTTGCACGTTCCGCGATTGACAGTGCATTAATTCCGTTTCCATAGAGGATTCGTGGGCAACGGCGATCAATCAAGTTTCGATTTATTTCCGTCGTGTCGCAACGCCGGCCGACGTCTGGCAGCCCTCTGTTTCGCTGCATTCGTAATTGCGAAATGATTGTCGAGCTTGTCGCCGATAATCTCGTGGCCCCGTGGCCCCCGGTGCTCCTACGGGTCATTACATTCTCGACCCCGTGTACGTGCACTTGATCGATGGCCAAAGCGTTCGCCCCGTTATCGAATTGTTGCGAGACCGACGCTCGTTTCTTAATCCGAACGCGTCCATGTTGAACCGAACCATTGTCAACGAAAAAACCTACACTCTTTCTTGCCACTCAATACCTTGCTTACAGTCGGGTTTTCAATCATTTCTAGGTTCTACACGAATTAAATAAGAGCAACATTATACTTAAGCGTGGCCAGACCTATTCTGAACGCCCCTTAAAATAGAATAACTTTTTTATAATTGTACCAAACGATCTGATTTTTTGTAAACAATTAGAACAATTGGTTTACGAAATGATATGCAAAAAAGATTTTCCAAAAATTATAATTTGCAAGGTTACATGCAAAAATAGAAAAAGCATTTTTTAAAACTTTTTTATTTGGGTACTTAATGAAAATTTAAAATATGTGTTTTGTAGATCTATGTTAGTTATACACATGCTGAAAATTTCATTGAATTCGATTAACATACACAGGAGCTACAAGCGGTTAAAAATTGTGAGTCAACAGATATTTCTCGAGTAATTTAAGTTTAATCACTCCTTGTATCAAAAGAAGTTAGTAAAAGATTGAAACGAAGTTTCACGGTTGAAGAAACAGTTTCGCGATTAATAAATGTCGCAGAAGTTCCAGAAAAGTGTAGAGTTACTCAGTTCGGAATACGTCTGACCATACATAATTCAATTTCACTTAGATTCAAGCGAAGAATAATGTTGCTTCTCGTTTATTCGTTTAGAACTTCGAAGCAACAAAGCTCTGTGTGTATAATTGAAAAATTCATTTCTACTTTATCTTGCTCAAACAACGAGTCACAAGAAAACTGATGCACCTTCGTCTTGTCGGTGCTCCTAAGAGAACACGTGTAAATCATAACAGATTAAAGCAAAGTTCTTTGGAGATGTCACAATCGATCATGAACAAAAAGAATAGTGTAACAACGTAGTTAGTGTGCAGCTCGTAATGGATTAGTCTTTCCAATAAGAGTCTCTCGTTTCTACAGATCTGATACTGTTAATAACAGCGCCGTTATGATGCAAAGAAAATAATGAAAGTGCTCAATAATTATTAGTAAAATACTGGGATTTTATAAAATTGAAAATCTTACATCTTATTGCAATCTTACTACTTTATCTATTTTATTAATTATTTAATAAATTTCTACGCTATCACAGAGCAATATGTTTAAACATTTTTGTTTGTTAAAATGCAAAAAATCAATTGTGTAGCAGCCTAGTAATATTGATAGTTTAGCTGGTAATGCTATATCACTGTCAAGGTTCAGAACAAGTAGAAGTGGTAGGTATTGGTCAGACACGTTGAAATAATTTTTTCATTTTGCACGTGTTTTCTCTCTACTTACAATTTACAGTGTATCATAATGAACTAGTGAATATACGCAATCTAGAAGATATTATTGAATAGTAAGATTTGCTATTGAAATCGGTGGTTTCTAACATCGTGCACAGGAGGTACACAGCTTTAAAGCAAAGCACGGAATATCCAAGTTGCGTGATACTGCAATTCACGTGCGAGCAGGAAGTCTTTAATCCGTGTATTTATCAAGGATCTAGTAGCAGACGTAAAAGAAGGGTAGGACTACAAAAGAGTCCGTGATTACAACACCCACAGATCAATTGTTAACTATGACTAGTAGTTATGACGTTTCTTTCGACATTACTGCTGTGTCAAATTGAAAAACTCTAGATTCCTTATTCTTTGATAGCAGTTTATGACCAAATATTCAAGAACACTTTCCTCAATGTATTATTCTATAACAACATGTAATCAGAACCTAATTAAACATACATATTTTTCGTTCGCAAATAAGTATTCTTTTAGAAGAATTTCAATTTTGATAAAATAAAATATAAATTGAGAATATTATGCAATTCTCTAAATTCTTAAAAATATGATTTTGCACTGGTTATTAAATATTGAAGGAGTATTTACACAATAAAATTTATTAGAAATAGTAAAATTTAAACATGATATAAAATATTCTAATTTATGATCGAAGCACTGCAATAAAATTTCTGAGATTTTTAAACAACGTACACAATTCCATAGATCTTTCAGTGATGTTATTATTGAAACAATTATATTTACTATACCAGTTTAAAATTTATTATTACTTAAGATTGGCTAGAGGAACTCATCTTTTATTATTCAGTGTATTTTAAAGAACACTAGCAACACTAAAACTTTTCTTTTTCCGCATGGTGTACCTCTCTTAAGCCACTTTAGCTTTCTGCTCTCGTACTTAGTTTACGAGAATGGCGTATAAAAAAATGGGAGAAGTTAATTGAGCGTTAAAAGTGTTATGAATTGCTCGCGAAAAGAAACAGCAAAAAATAGGGAGCGGGGGGCGACAAAGGTGTACATTGTGCTCACGCGATATCGTAGCTTGCACAGCATTTAATTGCCGATTGGAATCGTGGTTTCGTCGAAATTTTAGACACGTTCCACGAGGACCGATGATTTTTCTTTAAAAGCAAACAGTTTGCTCGAATAAATCAGATATAAACTAATTGCTGCTATTAATATTTGCGTGCTCTCTGCCGTGCGAAAGTAATTCGACCAATATCGGTGTTTCCGTCAACTCTGCTCATTTACTCGCTTTAATTACATAGCAAGATTGAATTGCTGATTTACCAGCAGTGCCTGATAAATACAGATACTGTCACATTTGTGCTGCTACAAAAATTCTTTGCAATGAGAAATTCAAACGGAAACTACGTCATTATGTATGACGTCATTAAGATACGTATAATATTCGTAGCTGAGTAATAATCTTTTGGGAAATTTTTTGGAGTTGTTGAAAATTAGTGAAGATTTAAGTTCATTTTACTTACAAATAAATACGAGAACATTGGCTAGATTGAATAGAACATTCATAAAAACTTATTGGATCAAGTTTAAAATATAATTTGTATTATCTGTACTATCCAAATCACTATTTTAACCATCAAATATTGCAATTATGATTAAACAGCGGATCTTTATGCATTTATAGTGAAATTGAAAATAGTTGAACAATTTTAAAAATGGAAGATGTTAACATATGATTTCTCCTCAATTAAAATCATTAAAGGAAGAAATAACATTCTATTTGCTTCCTATCTCTTGTTAATTATGATTAACACCAGTTTTTTAAGACATTACATTAGAGTTTCCAAAGAAATGGATTTCTGACAATAAGACAGTAGCAAAATCATTTTTGAGGAACGATGAGAGTATAGATCTTGCGTTTGCGTACACACGAAGGAAGAAGTGCTTTGCCGAAAAAAGGAAACCGCGAGTCGTGATTTAACCGACCCAAAAAGGACAAGCCATAAAGGGGTAGAAAAAGGAGAGACGCGCAGGGGTTGTCGGCGAAAGCATAAGTTTGGCACGGGCGGACGGCTCGTCCAGAGGAAATTGTTATTTCGCATGCGGCGCGAACCGCATTCCGAAACGCGCGCCGCGTGAAATGCTTCTTCGTGGAAATGTCCGGCCATCTTTTATGCTTTCTTCCTTTTTCCGACGAATCCCCACCCTTCTCCACTATTTACCCGTTGTGCAAGAGTTTTCTGCAGCCGTCGCGCCGTCGAGAATGCTCGTGTCGGTGCGCGAGCGCGCGAAGAAAAAATATGGCAAAACGCATTCCATTCCACGTTCGAATCGAGGGTGAGAGGCTGTGGAGAATGCTCACGGAGCTGGAAGAGGGTTGTGATCGATACGATTTCTATGTTATAACCTCGGACGACGCGCAATTCTCTCGGAAGTTTTGTGTGGAAGTCGATCAGAAATGCTTGTACGAGCTCTCTCCGTGTGCTTTGTGTTGGATTGTTCGGGGGCGAACTATTTGGAGTTTGGTGCCCCTCGACACGCCGGATGCTTTATCTAGCCGTAGCTACGCATCCATTTTTCTTTCTCATGTTTGTGAACCCACCACCATCAGATCAATGTAAATTCTCTTGATTAATCTTCTTAAAGAGTAGTAATATCGAAAAGCTCAAGTGGAAGTGGAATGTGTATGATCAGACGCACCTACACACTAAATTTTTACACCCACTTCCCTCGATGTTAATTCTCTTATTCAACTGGAGAAGCTTAAGTGAAAGTGGAGTGTATATGGTCAGACATACATTGAATTCTTTGATCTCTTTTTATCGAACTTTAAGAAACTGGATTATTATCAATTAACAGTAGGAATAACGAGGAGCTTAAGTGAAAGTGGAGTGTATGTGGTCAGACATACATTGAATTTTTTGATCTCTTTTTATAGAACTTAATAAAACTGGCTTAATATCAATTAACAGTAGGAATAAAGAGAAGCTTAAGTGAAAGTGGAGTGTATATGATCAGACATACATTGAATTCTTTGATCTCTTTTTATAGAACTTAATAAAAATTGCTTATTTGCAATTAACAGTAGGAATAAAGAGAAGCTTAAGTGAAAGTGGAGTGTATATGGTCAGACATACATTGAATTCTTTGATCTCTTTTTATAGAACTTAATAAAAATTGCTTATTTGCAATTAACAGTGGGAATAACGAGAAGCTTAAGTGAAAGTGGTATGTATATGATCAGACATACATTGAATTCTTTGATTACTTTTTATCAAACTGGCTTATTATCAATAAACAGAAGGAATGATGAGGAGCTTAAGTGAAAGTGGAGAATATGATCGGACATACATTGAATTCTTTGATCTCTTTTTATGAAACTGGCTTATTATCAATTAACAGTAGGAATAACGAGAAACTTAAGTGAAAGTGGAATGTATATAGTCAGACACATTATGAATTTCCTATTCTTAGACGGATCAGACATATGATCAGTGCATATTATGATATTTTTATAAGAACTTATAAGTTCTCATAAGTTTAGCATTGTTATTATTTCGAAAATCCACAAATTCCACGATGAAGTAACAAACCCATGACAAGGGAGACAGAGGAACCAAAACCGTAGTAATCTACCAAGCAATAGTCTACTAATCCTGTCGAAAACAAAACTGAAATTTAGTGTCCCCGTTGACGAGGAAAAAATTGCTCGTAAAAATGGTTGAGTCCACATAGGAGCCTCCGAGCCACTCTAATAAAGCTGACGTCGAGGATCGAGTCGATGTTCCAGCCAGAATTATATCGGAACCGTCGACGATAAATCACCAGTTTTTATTCTAGCTAGATGCCGCCGACGACGACAACGATGACGACGCCGGCGAGGAGAAGAGGATGAAAGGGATGAAGATGCTCGCGTTGAAACTGCAGCGACCACAGAATTCTTGCATGCACAGGAATCGAAACTGCTGACCGAGCTTCCGTGACTGAATGCGCGCTCACTCTCTCACTCTCTCTCTCTCTTTCCGAATGCACGCACACGTGTGCACACCGCCGAAATCACGAATCCACGAACTCGTGCGTGTATTCTCGCGAACAAAACATTCAGTCCCGGCTCGTTTCCGATTTGTTGCTATCTGAGAAACGGAACGTGGCCACGGTGAAACCGTGGCTTCTCGGTCGAGACTTCCGCAATGATTCTGTGGTCGGAAATTCGATGAGCCGACGCGAACTTCTGAAGTTGTCGAACGTTCAAACTGAATGGTTATTTTGTGCTACGGGGTTTTTACTTTTTCTGGCTGCTACAGTCCTCCACTGCGGAGGTTTATGCAGACTTTGCTTTCTGCAACTTTTTGTAAATTTGTAGAAGACAAGCTTCGATAATGTCTGAATTGATGATATTTCATTTTTAATTTACTGAAAATGTGTCCGTGGAAAACGTGATGTGAAATGAAATTCTGTTTCCTTTGTACACAGTTTTAATAAAGTAGAATGGAGATTTTCACCGTATTTCACTTTATTTCTGGATAATTTCAGTGAAATGGAAAATAGAATTTCAATTTCCTTCGGAATTTTCTTCGTGGAAAATTCCAGTAAAATAGAATACAATGTTTCGTTTTATTAAAGTTAATTTTCTTCCGAAATAGTTCCAGTAAATTAATAATGAATTGGTGTTTTGTTGGATATTATCGAAGCTGGTATTTTATAGGTTTGTAAGATGTATTTGAGCAAAATTAATAAGTCGAAGTATATTTCATACTTTTTCTTATACAAAAATGAGTGTCACGATTATGTGTTATTAATAATACCAGTAATAATGTTTGATTGGTTTTGTGGTGGAGTGTCGATTAGTACGATGGAATTATTGGAGACGAGAATTGATTGAATTGATAGAGATATTTATTGACGATGTTAATACATGTTTAAACCAAACATTTATTCAAAATATCATTGAAATTCAAGTTTATCGATTTAATTTCCCTATAAGCTTCGTTCTGATTGACCTATTTAACCCATGTGATCACAAAGTATGAAACACAGTTTACCTATACTAGAATCCAAGTAGTAGTAGAGGTTTGCCAATGATCAGACACACAGCAATTTGAATACGACAAGGTTTACATTGCCTTGACTAGGACTAGATGATTTCAAACTAGATTATACTAGCATTATAAACAATCGATTACACTACAATTAGTTTAATAAATATGTTGTAATAAATTGTTAAAATTCAGAGATAAATTGTTAAAAACAGTCTGAATTTTATGAAATTGACTTAGAAAAATTGACTATTTTTATTTTATAGACAGTAGAAACTTCTAAATAATTATGGCAGACATTATAAACAATCGATTACACTAACAATATTCTCACGACTGAGCAGAATATATTCTTAAAATTCATTAAAAATCGAACGAGAATAAAAATGATAATTCTAAACAGTTTTCGAACTTCATGAAAATAACTCGCATATAATTATAGTCCCAGGCTAGAACAATTCAACTTCTATTACATTCAACTCTAACATAGCTCGAAAAGACGGGTATGAGAGTTCAGAAGCCGATGTTCCCATAAATAAACGCAGAAGTAAGCAGAAAGCGTCGCCGTCAATAAATATCTCGAATATCCGTCTCCAACCATTTTTACGTGTAAGAAACCCTTATCGGCACTTTCACGCTCCATAAACTGTTTAATGGGCAGAACACGCTCGTAAAATCAACGGTGCCAATCTTCGGCGCGCCAGCGCAGCGGAACGACGGAGAGAGAGGCCAGAAACAATTCGGAATCAATGAAACCGGTGGGTTTCGTGTAACACATAAATATTTCGCGCGACTCAAAAGAACCATTCACGGTCGATGCGAGACGAAAAGGAAAATCTGCTGGAGCGATGCCCGAACACGATCCCGAGCTCGTCGTTCCATTTTTTTCTCCCCCGTTGTTGCGAACCGGTTCGACAACTTTACGAGCTCGCGTGGCTCATTCGATTGTTACACTCGTATTGATTTGTGTATCTTGTTGTTCCAGCCGCGGCGCAACGAAATTTTCGTCGCTGCGAATATTTCTGCCGATCCACAAACACCGAGAAGGGGTAGCGAGGGGGTGGGGGGTTACAAAATATATTTTCGATAGGAAAACGCTCGGCGTGAAACGCCGACGCGAAAAATATTTCGTGGGATAATTCTATTATTTTTATGGGGTGCATGACGCCCGGTAACTTCGCCGGGGATCGATCCTGTTCTTCTCTCGGTGTTTGCGTCGTTTACACACGTAAATATTCCACCCTCCACCCCCGTTGTCCAAACAGTCCTGACTAACATATCGGCCTAACGTCTCTAATCCCGCAAATGATTGTACTAACTAATGAACAGGTACGCAATCTCGGAGAGGGAGGTAGCACCTGTCTGGATTCGCCGGCACGCAAGGCTGACTTGCATAAACCGGCCGGACTCTACCCCTGCCATCGACAGGGCGGAAATCAGGTACAAATAGACAGGAAGCTGGCTCTGTCTCTCGTTCGGTGTGCGGAGTGTCCGGCGTTACTGTACGGGGTGTCCCAGTTGGAAAAGATTATCCAAATATTTTCCTTATTTTTATTTGTAATACGAACAAAGTGGGTGATCGAATTATTCTAGCCATCGTGTTGTCTATAGTATTGCTATACCTGTATTTATAATTTACAAACAGCGACATCTTCGTAGGAAGATAATTTAGTTGGCCATTGGCTATTCTTTTATGTAATAATTGAAACTCGTCGATTTATGCAAATGGTTCTGCTAATTGAATCGCTCGTTTTAAATGTAAAATAATAATGCATTGGTGGAATACATAATTGGCCTGGAAAGCTAACGATAAAATGACTTGATAAAATATCAAATTTCGTAAATGTATTATTCGAAATAAAGAAAATATTTAGATTGTATTTAATTTGTCTTGGGAAGTATTAAAGATACAAATAGTTATTTTTATAGAAATACACCTTACATCCTGAATATTATTTGCACAAATTCAACTTTTATAGAATACATTTTTCATGTTTAATGGTATTTCAGAGCGAAGTACATCTAACACTCTGAATTCCATTTTTAAAACATCTTGAATTCTCTTTAAAACTAATTAAGAGCACAAAAATATATTCCTATGCTGAAAAGACTGCTCTTTGTTTATTTAATATCTATAAAATCAACTTTCTCATATCTTCAACAGTTTCCAAGACCGTTTAAACCGGACACCCTGTGCAGTGTCCCACAAATTTCCATACAAAGTTTGCCAGTTGTGTTATACAGCGAGAAATAAATGTAAAATGTTGCGTTGACATTTTGTCACCCAAGCGCACTCTGGAAATTGCACTCGTACAAGCTGCATTTCAGCAATGCGGCTGGATAAAATTATGGCGTCAATTAATTCTATTTGGTTTTGCAATGTAACTTTTGCTAATAAAGAACATACTTGACTGTGCAGTAACCATGCGATGTGCACTGCTTTAAAGATGCCAATGTTTCTGGATTATCTCTTGTGTGAGCAGTATTTTCTGTGTTGTTATTAGACTACACGATTTCGTGGAAATGCACGTTTCCATAGAGATGTTTAAAGGAACTGTAACGAAGTGCAACTCCATTTTTCTTTATAAATGGTGCCAGTAAATTGAAAATAAAGTGAAGCTGCAGTTTATGCTTTTTAAATACATGAAATTTCGAATAATTAAGTCCATAATAAATGTAAGAGCACAAGAACAAATGTGTAAACTTCATGAAATGTATTATTGCTATAAATTTTAATGTTTGCAATTTTTAGCTGTAAAACACACAGGCAGAATTTATATGGAAGCTCATGTGACATTCTGTATACACTGTGCAATGATAGTGATACTGCAGATTCGTGGTAATTAATGTCTCGTGCAAAATAAGTCGTAATTACAGAATTAACATTTCGTTCTACGAAATATGAGCTTCGAAAATATGGAATTTCATAATATTGTTTATTGTAATTTTTATTTAGAGAAGTACACTAACCGTTTATAGAAACTACGATTTTCTTTAACTGTTTTAGAGCAAGCAGGATAAACACAAGAATTAATTTTTAAAATTAAGGAACCTACTAAATTGAACACATAATATAATTATTTATTTTTAGGGTCTATTAGAACTTCTGTAATAAATTTTCTCGAATTTTTGTGGAAAGTAAATTGTAGATATTATTTCAGTAGAAATATCCAGTATTGGTCAGACGCAGTTTAAATGGTATTGAAATGCATATGACCTAAAAAACATTCAAATTCAATTTGTCGGGCAGCTACACTTCGACCAGGAAAATGTTATTTCTGTTTTCGATTTACTATTCAAGGGATATTATATTACATGTATTTCTATCATTGTTCTCGCCGCACGTTGTACTTCGGCCAGAATGTGTGTTTTTATTGAACAATTTCGTACACGTGTGCATTCACTGAAACGAAAACTCGGCTTTGGTTTTTGGTTGCCCTTTTTATCAGTCCTTTACAATGGGGATTGTAAAATTTGCTGGAGTTATACGAAGTAAATTGAAAATGCAACGCAATCAGTAACGAAACGAAGTTTCTTTGTATACACCATACTCAATTCAATTGGACGATTTTTATTATCAACGTCGAAATCCTACGCTCATTTTTATACATTGAAAAGATTTTTATTTCTAATTTGTTATTACTCTGTTGAACGTTTCTTTTATTTTACTTCTATACTTGCTGTAACATTATTTGAATTAATAGAACTTTTTAGTGTTGCTAATCACCTTTGATGTTGAAGCAACATTAAATAAAAAAATTTTTTTTAAAAACTTTTTAGTAGGGTCGAATTTTTCTTACACATTTTATGTTTTAGTTAGATTTCACATCTTTATTTTATTTATATGGGTTCAGATCAATACTGACAGAAAGGAAATATTTTTTTACGTATATTTTTCATACTTTCAATTCACACATCAGTTTTTGTAAATTCAGTTTGCTTCGTTTCGAGAGTCTACATGGAAAACTTTCTTTGTAGCATTGGTTTCAGCAAATAGTGCACGGTAAAATCAATTACTCGTAACCGATAGAAAATGAAATCGCACGTCGAATATAAACGGAACAAGGTTCCGGATCAAAAATAAAAATTTCAACTCTCGCAGGTTATTTACAGAAAAATATACCCGAAAAATTCGGAACTTCTGGAAACGATTCTGCGGAGCCAAGAAAAAGCAATACTATATTTTTTAAAAATATCCACTGTTTGAAATACGAAAAATTACGTAGTTTAACTGTGTGACTAATTTGACAATAACATTGCATATGACATAATAGCTCCAGTTATTTAGAAAACGAAAATTTAAAAAAAATTCTGTAAATGAGATAGAGATGTGAAAAGCATCTTAGAAATCAACATTTTATAGAAATATCTACTCATTACAATAATGAAAATTACAATTGAATTAATTTTAAACAGCTTTTATAATAAAATTGCAATTCAAATATAAATAACTGTTGACTCAATTCAAGATTTTATACCATAAAACATTTAGGTGACAGAATTATTTACCCCAAAATCAAAGATTTCGCAATTAATTCAAAATAAACTAGAAAATCATAATTAAATGCATCCCCTGAAAATATCTGCTCAATAAAAGAGTAAGAGCACAATTTTAAAAAATGTTGACATTGCAATTCGATCACAAACAATCGATATACACGTGAAGTCGACTTTTCGTTTTGGCATAAAAGCGTCTGTGATCTAACATATCCCGAATCACGCATGCATGTTCACACGTACGCACTTCCAGGCTTATCCTTTGCTTGTGTTTCTCCGTCGCTTTAGGATCAGGAAAGTCAAAAAGAAAAGCAAGGACAACGACCCTCTCGAAAGCAGATACCGAGAGGAACCAATGAACTTTCGAACTATGGTTTTTTCAATGAACTGTAACAAAATCGACGAAACGTTTTTCCGGTTCGTGGGACCGATAGTAATTGAAATTTTCTTGAATTTCGATTCAGATCAGACACCTCGTTAGCAGCATATGTATAGACTCGCCAGGGAAACCGGAAGACTTACACCAGCCAGTGGGTTTATATCCCTGTCACCGCCAGGGCGGCAATCAGGTACATCAATTCGAAAATCGATAGGACGAACTGCTTGGACAAACTTTTACGAATTATCGAGGGGCACGTGGTTGCGTCTAATCACCTAATGTCGGCGTTACTTTTAGAATTCGATCGTTCGATCACGGTCCTTGATGGTGATGGGATATTCAAAACTCTACTTGCTTGTGGCTCACGATTTCTAATTTACGACAAATATTACGACAAATATTCACAAAAAGTCTCCTCTGATTTGAACGTAGCGAAAACTCTATTTTTATTCAATTGGGATTTGATTTATACTAAATAATAATAATTAATCCACCATTAAACAATTTTTAAATGAATCTACAATTTCTCTCTGAAATTAACTTCGTAAAAAATATTTTACTGCAGGGCTACTCTATTAGGGAGAATATTTTCAAAATGGAAGTCACTTTCGATTTGAACGAAAACTCAGTTTTGAATAAATATTAAATTTAGATTTACGTGAGGGTAAAATTTTGTTGATTCGGGTTGCAGAAAATGTCTTTTACTTATTGTCAATGGTGGGGTTCAAAACGTTTAGAAATCGATTCATGTAAATTAGATTCATTACAGATGCTCAAATATTTCAGTCAGAGGTTCAAATAAAATTTATGCAACTCGCAAGAGAAAATCATCTTTTATGCCAGTTTGACTAATTCTCTTTACACTGAATTCACTTTAAGAAATGAAAGCAATTCAAAAATTCTTTGTCACAAAATCCGTGTCTTTATGTACGCTAATTCTATTTTTTAATCTCGAGGAGGGAAATTTATACAAGAAAAAAAACTTCTTTTTTAATACCACAATTATTAACGAATGAAAATTTCTATTCAGCCTTTATCTCTTACAATTGATACAGTAAATGTTTATTTAAACAAATCGTTAGTGAATTTCTAAATAAGCAAACAAATAGACGGACCTCCTTGTCACTATTTCACTGTTACACTTATTAAAGTAATAAATAGACTGCGGATATCTTTATGCATTTATGGAGAATATTGGTTGGGAGAAATACAAAACAGTAAAAGATTTAAATCGTTATGGGATGAAATCAATTTTCATGTTGTTCCTGCTTCCCACAATCAATGTAAAACATTTTCATTTTGCATAAAGATCCGCAGTCTAGTAATAAATATTCAGCTTCTGTTCCCCGCGATTTCGCAGAAAATAGCTCCGTTTCTCGCATAAATTCGAGCGCGGTATGAACGTACTCGGATTGGCAGCCGATTGATTGGATTAAGCGAAACGAACATCACGAATGTGATGACCATAATAAAGTCTTTTAGTAGGTCAATTAAATCTTCCGCTGTTCGAGCGGCCCGCTGTAGCAAAGGCGTTAATGTTTATTCGCGCGTGAGAAGAAGATTAATTCGACGCCTAGGTGTCACGGGACTGGAAATGACGACGAGATAGTGACGAGGAGAAACCTGACTTGGGTCATCGCGCCGCGAGAGAGAGAGGAAGGGTTGGACGATTGATGATCAGCTGCGCTAGATTAGCGACGTTACTAATTGCAGCGAAATGGGTCGAGTTAGCGTGCAAGTTAAATGGGTAAACGTGTCGTCAGCTAATGGTCGGTTTTTCTCCTACGTCGGCGATACTTGTTCCTGGCGGAACGATTATCGTAAACGATCGCTTAGCGGAGAGCCGGTTCATCGTTTGCACAGACTATGCCGGTTAGGTAACTGCGGCGAAATAATTTAGTGCCTCGCGTTACACTGCGAACCAGCTTGTTTGGAAACGGATGCGAAATTTTCGACGTCCGATTAAACGCAACGCAGCTCCGAAATGTAAACCGTGTCGAGTATACAAAGCGCAGATTAGCAATTAGTAATTGTACGACTAAAAGAAAGTCGTAATTCTCCATTCGGAATTGAAGGGGTTCGACGACATATACAGTTACGTTTTATACAGGGTGTCCCAAAATTCCTTCAACAGCCGGAAATGGGAGGTTCCTCGGATCATTTGATGCAACATTTTCCTTTGCAAAAATGTTATCCGCGGCTTTGTTTAGACAATTGGCGCGCCGGGCCGACTGTGCCAAGTCGCGTCTAGGTCGCACTCTAATTGGTCCGTGTTTTTCGTTAATAACTCCTAAACAAAGCCGCGGATAACATTTTTGCAAAGGAAAATGTCGCTTCAAATGACGTCAGGAACCTCCCATTTCCGGCTGTTGAAGGAATTTTGGGACACCCTGTATAGAGTGTCGGGTTCGTTTTGGTCGCCTCAGTGATGTTATTTTGGTAACGAGAGTAATAGTTTCAATAAAATTCGTACGACTCTAATAATAGTTCTGGGTCAATGCCACACTTAGCCATTGTCTGTTTTTAATTCTCTCAGTTGGATTCGAATTGACAGTCAATTAAAAAATTCGCAAGAGACGTGTTTAATAAAAATTGTCCCCTTAAGACGTGTTACTAACAACATTTATATAATAATTCGCTCACATGGATATTTCCTTCATTATAATAAAAAATTAGTTCATCCCCTCATTTTATTTTTACAAAAAAAATATAGGAAAATTGGAATTTGGTCAATGATTATTTCGTAGTTTTTTAGAATTATATCTCGGAGGATTTTCTTTGATAAACATGTGTATAGAATACACGAACCTAGCTTCCGAGTGAAAAAAATTGAAAAACATGATTGAAATCGTAATTGATTATTAGGGGGTTGAAGAGCCGCAGTAGAGCGATTCAATCGGCCGTTCAAGGGTTCCCCGTGGAGCTCTTTTTCACCAAACGCGGCATTTAAATCTCGACGGTAGTAAATCGAGCCCTGGTAATTGTTAATTGAAAATAACGAGCGTGTCATACTTAGAATCGAAATTGATCTCGAGGAGGCTTCGAGGGACTCGGTTGAGAGGCACAACTAAGAAGCAGTAAAATTGAATTTTCAAGGTTGCAACTTTTCCTTGGTTTAATACGGTGCTTAAAAATTAATAATGGTCTCAGATGTAGTTAATTAAAACGAAACAGATGTAACAGCGTAGTGCAAAATCACAATTGATGGTGAATTGAGATTCGAAACCAAATTGAATTTTCAAGCAATCTCTATGCAGCTTCTTGTTCCTAGAGTGTTCAATTTGAAGCTATGCTAACGTTGACAAGCATTACGCATGAATTATATTGGCATTCAAACGCCCAATATATAGATCAATTCATTATAAGTAAACCTAAATATTTGGAGACGAAATAAAATGTTTTATGGTGATGGCTTTAGTACTTCTATTATCAGAGATCGTAAAAGATTGTAAATTTTATTTATTCACTATGTATTAAAATACCTCTTAAAGTAATGGTAGTTTAATGTAAATAGTTTTTCAGTATTTTAAAAGGAAAGTCCTGATTAACAACTGTGTAAACACTCTCTATACCTCACTGCTTGTAAAACGATGTTACACGATCGAATGGGCTCGAGTCAATCGTACGTAACTTGTAAGGGAAGATCGATAACACTTGTTTATCGAGCATTGAAGTCTCCACAAGTAATTCTTGCCGCTGGTAACACGACGACGCACGGTCTATCCGGCAAGAATCATTTGGGGTTATCCGCACTACAATTGCTTGCGAGTATTCCGTTTTACCTTTCGAACACGCTATACTTCCTCGATGGTAGATGGCGCCACTATTTACTTTCCTGAGCGTGAAGAACTTTATCAATTCCACCCCCACTGCGGGGCTGTTTTCCTTTTACAAGACTGGTATATTATAATCGTGCCAACAAAAATTAATATTGCCAAAATTTTCATTCAAAATTAATCAAATAAAATATGTAATTGATTATTAACCATTATGAGAAGGATTAAAATGAAATTACAATTAAACTCCTAAGGAAAATTATTACAGACATTCATTCATGCACCCAAATACTATAAAAAAAATTGTGTAAAGTTTCAACGAATAGATTGTTGGTATTTTCATTGAAAATTAACCTCTCGAATGCTTGAGAAATCTGGTGTTAGGAATCCGTTAATAAAAGAAATGCAATATTCTACAAAATATGTGAAAACTAGTGCAACTAAAATTATGCATTTCATTAAATAATACACGATTACGAATCGGGGGTGGTTTTGAAATAAAACTTCGACTGTCGCCCCTGTAAAAATCGTTTTGATAGCAGGGAAAACGGTGAAAGAGTTCGTCGAGTGCACGAAACCGTGTCAGACGCTCGTCTCGTCGTTGAACGGACGCAGACAACAGCCGACGGCAACGGCGACGGCAACGGCAACATCAACGACAGCGAAATCCCGGCCGCGTCGTTTCGCACAAAAGCTCTGGCAACGGCGTGGTTTAACAACCGTGACAACCAGTTACAACCAAAAACACAATCAGTCGGCGCTCGGCCGGCCTCGTAAAGCGCCGCTTTAATTTAGCTATTTGCCCCAGCAATTAAGCCGTGGTTTCACGGTAATTAAGCGTTACCCGGCTTGACTGGGCTGCCTGCCTCTAATTGAGTCGCGACCACTTCTGTTTATTGATGACTTCGACGTGTTCGAATGATTGGGAGAATACTGCTGGGAATTGTTAACATTCTACCTGAACGGAATACTTGTCTTATTGGCTTAGGGCAACCCTTTTAGCTACGTTCCGCTGATTGTGGGCTACGTGCCGCGATGGAGTTTAGGGTATCGAACTCCGAACGCTGTTGCATGCTAATATGTTATTATTTAATTTCTTTTTCAATGGATGAACATAATTAATAAGCTATTATTTTGCCACATGGAGCTGACAATGCTTGATAAATTTCAGCCATTTTAGGACTATGCTAGATTAGGATCTTTAATACCTGACATGAGAAAATGATCTCTATTGTCTACACATAGAGCATTGTATCAATGTTTATTTTTCGTGCATTTCCTTACATGTTAAATTTGTAATACGAGTTTATGTATATTATTTATTATTTTGTATTGAGTAAGAATGTTCATGTTTCTTGTGGGATTAGTAATTATTTGACCACGGATCTTTATGCATTTATAAAGAAATTGGTTGAATGAAAAAAAAATGTTGTTTTTAATGTAACGAAGTCATTAAGGGTTGAAATCAATTTTTATTTTATTCCTGCTTTTTCCACAGAATAAATGCAGAACATTTTCATTTTGCATAAAGGTCCTCATTGTACTAGATTTACGAAATGCATTGAGGACGAAACTTTTCACTATTTGCTACCAGTAAAAACTTCGATTAAAAAAATGTATTACTAAATACGAATATCACCAAAAATAATGCATAAACAATAATACCATATTCGTAACCACAGAAGAAGTTTCATCAGACTTTTAATAAATATTTAATGATACCGAGTGTCTCCCCCTATAAGTAGAGAAACTAGCTTGACACCTCGTAGGAAGTTTCCTAGTCGTTGAATTTTTTATGCGACGACAGCATAATTCATGAACCACCTGCGTGAGAAGTTTTATGGTGTTCTCGGTTGCTTTCGACATGACACGTTCTTTTTATGGAAGTTCATAGTCAGCTGAAATTTATTAAATAACACCGTGCAGATGAGGAATGAGTAATCATTCGGTGACAATGTTTTGAAAACCAGTCGATGCCTAGCCGAGTTAATGCACGAACTGACAGCGGGAACATGATTCTGACAGCTAGTGGACAGATTGCAATTAGATCGAGCGATTACATTTCCGCACGATGAGATTAATAGTAGGCAATTATCGATAATTAGAAACCAGGTAATGCGACAGTTAGCTGACAAATCGACAGTCTTTCCTCGAAGGAATTTCATTTTGTCGCTACTCTCCCTGCGATTATGTCACGAATAAACGGTTCTGATCGATTAAACACGTGTACAGTGTTCCTATAATTTCTGTTCTCAATAACAACGATTTTTATTCAATTTCAATGTACGATCTAAACTGTGAACGATTTTTCCTTTCGTCTTCGTGAAACTAGAAGACAAAATGTATCATGTTTTTCTATTTTGCTTTTTATTTTTACAGTTTCGTGTGTTCTGTGTGATTCTACGGTATAGGGAAATTGTATGGTTTTGAATAAATCGGCAGAAAATTACTACGGAGTTATAAAAAACGGCCTTGCTACATTAAAGATGCTGTAAATTGCTTTTTGATGACCTGACCTGATGTTCTTTTTAAGCTATTCTTCTTTCCCTGCAAATCCGTAAACCGTGTAACATGCTTCCATTATTAATCCTTGCTTTTCTTCACTTTAATCCTGCTACTTTAAACTTTATCATTGCATGCTGTGTGGTATGTGGTACGTATGTATAAAGATGGTTCCGACAGTGTGAAGTATATTAAATAAATTTAAATTGTGTACACAATATCTCTCTCCTTTCAGATATGAATTTCTTTATTTTGAGCAGATTTGTGCTGAATTTTTGGAAATATTGTGCCGAGTAAAATGTGAGTACACATGTGTAACATTTCGTAAATTGAGCTTTCGTAATATACACGATAAGAAATGTGAACAATTCTGTTTATAAGCTGAATCGTTAAACATTTAGTCCATACGTCACAAATTATTTCAAAGTAAAAATTAAATAATAAATCTAAAGTATTTAAAATTCTTGTGTACAGGTAGAAAAATTTAAGAAAACGATCAGTCTTCTTTTTGTATTAGTTGAGTAAACTAAATGTTATTTTTATAAACGTTTTTACTTATTAATATTCTCTGCAAATCGAATCTATATCTTTAGAAATATCACCTCTCGACTAAAAACAAAGTTCCTCGAAAAGAAATTAAGAATTCCCCGACTTGTGAGAATTTTTCCGGAATTATCGAAGTATCTTTCTACGTCTCCAATTCCCTTCACCTTGACTCTCGACTCCGCGAGTTTCATGTGCATCCGTTAGACACAAAATGTCAATTCATAAGAAGAGAAATTCCGCTGACAATTACCGTTTTTTACTTCACTCTCGCGAAGTTTCATAATTTCGCTCGCGCCGGGAAGTTGCCAAAGTAAAAGGAAGGCTTGAATAGTTTAAAAGAGCGGCGACAAATTTTTCTCGAACCACGCGCTGCAACTTCTTTTATGAGGCCCATAAACGTCTCAAGTATTAACTACCCATTACCAGCAAACTTGAATGTAGTAGATTGTCTTAGTAATTACGACGATGAAGCCTCACTTAATTCGCACGACAAAGTCGAACAACGTTTAATGGAGGATGAAACTGAAAAAGAAAGTCGTCGTCTCCGCAACACGTTGCAAATGCAAGCATAAATGCTCTTCTTTCACATGGTTCATAAACCTGAACTCGAACTTCCAAAATGATTTTAAAAATATTCTAAACTTTTTCACGATTTTTATGTAAAGGGATAGCTCCAGACATTCATGAAAAACGATAAATTTATAATTACTGATCATTCAATAATTAGACTGCGGATTTTATGCATTTATGATAAAAATGGCGGCGCACAGTTTAATATAGTGGCCATATAAAAAAGATTCAAGGACGTCACTGAATTAGTTTCAGTTTAATAAGATAATTAAACGATAAAAAAATTTTATTTGGCACCTGTGTCTTTCAAACAACGCAATCATTTCTTATTTTGCATAAAGATCCGCAGGCTACTAATAAAATGAACACCTTGTAATACATCTTGGCAAATACAAATATTCCATACGAATTCCGTGTGGAAAACTTCAGTTTGCTCGACCCCCTTATTCTGAAACTACTTCGAAACGACGTTATCACGTTTGGAGATGAAGGAGAGGTACAGTGTTCTCGGGAGTCTCAAATGGTGTATCCGTCAACGTCCGAGATTCCAGAAAAACTTGATAGCGCAATATTTCCAACAAATTTCGCAGCAAAACGATTCCATGCATCCGGCGTGTGTCTGCGTTCTCGAAATTCTTTGGTTGCCGCGCATCTGTACACGACTGTCGGAACCATCGGTCATAGGCAAACGCTAGAGGTCAAAATCCGCAGCCATTAATCTTGATCGTTTGTCACAGTACTGGATGTTGAGCAAGACCGGCGAGATCCGTCGAGACGAGTCGTGCCTGGATTACAGCGGCACTGATGTCATCCTCTATCCTTGTCACGGCAGCAAGGGGAATCAACAATGGATATATAATCCTCTGGTACGCTATCATCAAGTTTACGCGAAGCGTCGCTGTCAACGATTATACAGCACTGACCTAATTACTTTAATTTTACTGCTAGCTTATCGCCAGGCTCGCGGATATTCATGCAAATTTTCGTTTCATACGCTGCGTCGTGCGAGCGGATGTCGCTTTTGATGAACGTTCGTTTATCTCTGTTTTTAACGTCCTGGACGGTCCGTTGTTGGTGAATTCTCCTGGTGAATTCTCTTGGGGAATTCTCTTGGCGAATTCTCTTGGTGAATTCTTTTTATGAACAATTACAACATCATCCAGAATAACCTAACCATTTTTTATGAGATAGATTGTCTAAAATTGACAGCTGTAAATACCCCCTTAAACAACTAGACCGCGGGATTTGTGTGCAAAATGAAAACCGTCTTCCTCGATTGCAAGAGATATACAGGGTGTCCCAAAATTCCTTCAACAACCGGAAATGGGAAGTTCCTGAGATCATTTGGAGCAACATTTTCCTGTGCAAAAATGTTGTCCGCGGCTTTGTTTGGGAGTTATTAACGAAAAACAAGGACCAATCAGAGCGCGACCTAGACGCGAGTTGGCACAGCCGGCCCGGCGCATCAACTGTCTATTGGCCGACTGTGCCAACGCGAGTCTAGGTCGCGCTCTGATTGGTCATTGTTTTTCGTTAATAACTACTAAACGAAGCCGCGGATAACATTTTTGCAAAGGAAAATGTTGCTCCAAATGATCTCAGGAATTTCCCATTTCCGGCTGTTGAAAGAATTTTGGGACACCCTGTACAGTGACTCCTATTAATATTCGGACGCTCTCAAAAAACGATTACGTTTTTAATATTAGACTATACGATTTGAACTTTTTTGAGAAGCTAGAGCAATTCGAGTATACTTAGGAGTACTATTTCCGTTTCTCGAAGTACTTATACAGAGTCCGAATTCAATCAAAGTTCGAACCTGTTTGCGAGGTACTTGATCCCATCCCTAGTGACAAGTACAAAGTTGGCAGTCGGCAATCATCATGAAACCTGATATTAACGATCTCGTTTATTCGCAGACGAAGCAGATCAGACACGGGAGCAGCGACAAGTGTCTAGCGATCACGGAGAGCAAGCAGCGTCTGATAATGGAGGAGTGTTCGCCGTCGGCCGCGAGGCAGAGGTGGAACTTCGAGAACTACGATGCTACGAAGCTGTGATATCGCGCCTTTTCACGTCGCCAGTCGAGGAACACTGGCCGGAAATTCGATCGTTCCGGCAGCTGGATGTCCGATCAACGGTACTCCGTCGCTAAGACTCGTTTTGGTAGATAGATCCCGTGGTCTCGGGGCCGTGGTGCCTCGATCGTTCGTCGAATGGACGCTCAAGCTCGACTGCGAGGACGGAAAGGTCGCGAGTCTCATCGAGAAGCTCGTCTCCTTCGAGAGAAATCAGGATCCCTCCAAGGACGGGGCTTCGACCGCGAAGACAGAAGAGGAAGACACGATCAAATCGCCGATCGTCGGACCGTAGCTTCTATAGGATATTCGAACAGACGAAGTGCAATAGATTTATCGACTTAAGAAAGACCGAACAGGGACATTGCCTTCGGTCGAAATTGTAACTGATGTACAATAAGAGGCGGGATAACCGTTTCGAGAGCGATCGAGCGGGTCTGTGTTTGAGCTACGCTTTCGCTGGCATTGAAGAATTGAATAGTTCTCGCAGAATAGTTGGTTCCCGAGATTTAGTATTAGCTTGTTGCAGATGGATCATTTCTTCTGATCTGTTCCCCCACACCCGAAGTGATTCTAGCGAATTTTTTATTAAATCGAAAGGTCCGGGTATCATAATTTCGAATTTTCATTTGCAATGTCTAAATAGATTTAGTAATATTCTCACTTCGGCAGTCCTCGATCTTGATCGATCTCGAGATCTTGTTAAAACTTTGTCCTGTTAACATTCATTAGAACAAATTTTCTTGAACTTTTATAGGTTTGTAAATAATTCAGCGCCGATCGTTGCAAATTATTTTTTACTCAATACTAGCGTTTGTTATCATAAAATTCCGGAAAAGCAATTTCTTTCAACTCTGATCCATTTCAAATTGAATAATAATGACTGATCGTTCTCGTCCATGAAAGTATTACAAGATAAATACACTTCAAATGCAACAACCTAATATTACGTTTAAATAATTATGTATGTTGTTCGTTTAATTTTGTTCGTTGTTAACGAGATCTGGGTTCGTCCGTTGGATATGTTAACGTGTTTCACGTGTCTCGAAGAAGTTGGATATGTTTTTCTGTAGTATACTAACTCGAATAGTTGTAAAGTTTGTTACGTTTACGAAATTTTGATCGGTAATGGCTATGGGAAGGAGTCTTCGCGAGCCACATACGAATGGAAACGAGGTTTTAACGGCTGATTCTGTAGGTTAAGACAATAATTAGGTTGGCAATGCATCAGTGGCAGCGAAACGCGTGTCGAGAGTATGCGTTGCTTAGATTTCTTTCCAAAATGGCCGAACGAACGCGACCGCATTGATCTCCTGACGGGAGCCTCGATCGTCGCTTTCGTTCGATCATAGACTTTTTAACGGGGATCGAACAGTTCGCGCAAGCCGCTTGTGGCGAGTGCCATCACAGAGATCACGACGTGTTTCGATTCCATCGTAGTACGACGAATCGTTGACTGGCCAACGGTGGGAAAATTGAAACTCGATTTTACAAATTTTTGCTGCGAAACAAATTCCAGTGGAAACGCACCCACGGATATCACGAGACTTTTAAAAATTAGTTAAATGTTACAGAACATTTGATTTCTTTGAAATGTTTCGTTTAATAATTTTAAGATCCAAGGGACAATTATTTTAGAAGTAAATGAAATAGAGAAATTGTTAAGAATGATTTTATGTTGGTTTTAATTGATAATCTTCAATGTTGGAGTTATGAAATTTATTATATCTACCTACATATCAAATGAATGTTAAGAATTCAGCTGTTCAGAAAACGTCCAATTGGACAGTTTGATAAATTCATTTTTATCCGAACTACCGCTTCAAGATACATATTAACATTAAGAATTAAAACTTAATGAACTTTCGTGAACATATCACATCGAATTTAAGAATTTTAACACGTAGAATCTGAGAATTCTATGCTTTACATTCCTGCATATCAGTATTCAACGTTAGTCTTGAAGTTGATTACGTTCGCCTATAGTTTAATCGAACCTCGAAGATTTCAGAATTTAAAAGACAAGTACTATTTACGACATTTTACAAGCTTGTCTTTTAACCGATGTCTCCACATCGCCATGATCCATTTAAAGCCTAAATTTAAAATCGAACCCAACAACAGTGAAAGGGAAGCTTTCAAACTAGCCACAAAAATAAAAATAATCCACTTATCTTACGTAGAATATTTTTAAAAATTATTTGTACTTCGAGATTGATATTAGCCCCTTCAGATCTGAATTTTATATAATTCCATGAAGTTAACAAAACTAATATAATTAACATTTGTATGTCCCAAATTCTTTCTACTGTATATACAAATTAATGTACATTAATGTGACTCATTATTTCTATTTTACATTATAAAAATGAATTAAAGGACTTTAAATTAATGCATCATAATGTATAATAAATCTGAAGGGGTTGAAATCGTCTTAGATTTGCGACTTGATTTCCGTAAAAAATCATAAATATGAATTAGTTTTTTCGAGGTAAAGCTAGTAAATTGATTGTAGAAAGCTTCGGAAGTGTGCGAATCAAAACCCGAACGACTTGTATGGATCAGCCAATCGATGATTCGTCGATCATCCCTTGTCTCTTTGTCGTGCTCACAGCGCTCACGGCGATATCGTACATTCCAGTGTGGTTGATAACGAAGTTGACTATGAGTCCGAGTTCGTGTGCGACGATAAGAACCCTTTTTCCGAAGTAATTTAGATCACCTGTAGCGTGTAGGGACAGGGAGAGCGGACGGGCGACGGTATACATTCCGATATACTGTCCAGGAAGACTTTTGTACATTCGTGTAAAGTATCTCGATGCCAGTTTAGATACCGCCTAACGTAAATTTTCCGAGTGTATAATTACGAGTGTATGTGCGAGAATAAATAATTAGCAGAGTGCGTGATCTTGAACCACGAGTTCCTCGAGGATGATCCGTGCGGCCCTTCGGTGTCCACCATTGTTTTCAACCGAACTATTGTTCTTCGAACGAGTAGCTTCAGATTATCGATTTTTGTAAAACTTGGAGAAGTATTAGACGTACTTTTCATGGTGAGCACAATTTATGTTCACAAGAAAGACAAAAAACTTTTTTCAAAATTTTTGTGCGTAGGCCTATGCAGTATTAAAAATCCCACAAGCATTTTTACCAGTCGAATTTAAGTTTTATATTCGTAACTAAACAATTATATTTTTTAATATGTTTGAAATAAAGGACTTTTTTCAAAATTTTTGTGCGTAGGCCTATGCAGTATTAAAAATTCCACAAGTATTTTTACCAGTAGAATTCAAGTTTTATATTCGTAACTAAACAATTATATTTTTTAATATGTTTGAAATAAAGGACTTTTTCAAAATTTTTGTGCGTAGGCCTATGCAGTATTAAAAATCCCACAAGTATTTTTAGCAGTACGACTCAACTTTTATATTCGTAACTAAATGATTATATTTTTTAATGTGTTTGAAATAAAGGACTCTTTTAAAAATTTGAGTGCATAGGCTAATGCAGTATTAAAAATTGCACAAGTACATTTGACAACCCCAATTTTGAGGGTTGCGTTCACCCTTTGAATATGATCGATGCTCACTATAGAATTACGTACAGTTCACGGTCTCGAAATTTATATTGCATACAAGTTTTATGAAAATCTGAGAAGTAACTTTCTTTAAAAAAGAGTTCCTCTTTCAAAAGCAGGATTTCAAATGCGATGTCACACAAAAGATCATGTTTGATCTAAGAACAAGTAGAAAAATGAAATGAAGAAGTTGAGAGTGTATATAAAATGACAACAATAATGATCGAATTATATTGAGCAAGTTGAAGCCTTCATTGAATTTTGATTAACAAAATGGGGTGTGATAAGATTTGTATTTGTGAAATAAGAATCATTAATTGCCTTGTATATTTATAGAATAATATAGACCACGAATGTTCATGCAAATTTACTCATTTATAGAAATGGAGATTAATATACACTAATGCCTCTTTAAAAGGTTTTGTTAAATTATAAAGAAAATGATGTTTGATCAGACTATTTTACAGACACGATGTAATTAATAGTTTTTCAGGAATGCATATATCAGTCTTAATCAAGTTTTACTCGCATGTTCGACATAGTAATTTTATAAATACTTTAAACATGGAACTCTATGAATAGAAAAAATCAATTGACCATTTAGGGTCGTTGTACTGAGGAGACAGTTGCACTATCGACATTTCACTCGTCGTTTGAACGTGGATTCATTGAAAGAATCCACGTATAATTCAACGAAAGCAACCTATTATAATAGCTGAAGCAATTAGGGAAGTTTTGTAAAGCTACAAATACTCGTCTCAAAAAATAACACGCCAACATTTATCAATTATTTTTAACACAAAAAGATCTTGGAAGGAACGTTCATCCAGTTAAAAGTGTGATTTTTCATACAGAACTGCAGTCCACTAATTACAGTACCCATTTTGTAAAATCCAATGAAGATTCGTATAACCGTCTCAAAAATGTACAATGAAAATTTCTCAATTTGCAAAACATTTACACTCTGAAGAAAGTACAAACTTCTGAAGCAAAAGATGTGCACACCAACAGAAATAAATCAGTTGAACTTGTGCCACAACAGTTCCAAAAAATGGCTTCCTTCTATTAAAGGACACCGAAGGGTCGACTACCGAGATTCCATTGACGTGATCTGCAGACGTCTGTGCGTGCCAACGAAATCATGAATGTCGCTGCCAGTGTATGACACATACTGTCACAAAGTTTTATAATTCTTCCGCGAATCATTTGTCTTGCATCGTGCATGCTGACTTGCGCGACCCTTCTACATATCGAAAAGAAAAACTATCAAGTATTCTTGTTAAACATTGAAATCTTCGATCTAATTTTATTAAGTTCTTCGTGAAAATATTGTACATTCGACTGATTGTCCCCGACGATTGCCAATCAACGGACAGGTTCACAATTGTGCGAGTTTAGCTCCGATCATGCGAAACCTAAGCGTGCGATGCATTGACGAGTGCACGGAAGAAATGCTCCATGAAAAATAAGATTCGATGAAATGTCGCGATAAAGTTTTATCAGTTGAAGCAAATTGATTTTGCTGTTCCAGGTCGTTCCACCCACACCCCTAATTTTAGAATCGATCATTGTACATATTTTCTGCCAGTAGGACTCGAGGAATTGTTAACGGATAGAATAGACGCAGAGCACGTTGATTTTAATTTGTGATTTGTGGTAGTCGAAGTAGAAAGATTGAATTAGAATTTGTTGTGTAGACATTTTCAGATGATTTTGAAGATGTTGGAAAACTGTGATGCAATTAATTTTTCTTAAGAAAATCTTCTACAGAACAAACACTAAGTTGTTTTGAAAAAGACAGAACAGGATACTTGCAATAAGATTTTATGAATTTTCCATTTCCAGCCCAGAAAAAAATAAAAAGTTTTTAAATAGAAAGGTCCAAGTACGCCCCGAGTTCATAATGATCAAAGTGCTCTTCAGTTTGAGTGGGACGATATAACTGCCCTTAACGCCTACACTTTTAGAATACTCTTCAACTTCAATGATCAGATGACCATTACACCTACGCCCGAGAGATTATGCGATTTATAACAGAGAAATGATTATCCTCTACACCTACATCAACTGTCCAAAGCACATTTTTCAATTGTCAGAAATGTAGAAAAGTTTTAATACCCTACATATTTGCATTAAAACTTTTTCAAGATCCACGCGTGGATAGTAAACAATTGATTTAGAAAACTTGATCGTACATTAGCAGAAATAATGCGGTGGGAGGAATGACCTTGAAAATCAAATTGCTTTGATCGCGACGTTATTGGTTCCGATTTGTTCTTAATCAAAATTTTTCCTGGCACGCGTTCAGCGAGAACAAGACCGTGAACATTTTTCCTGAAACTTGAAGGAAGATTATGACACGGGCGACCAATTATGGTCGCGATTATCATCACGAGTAATTAAGCGGAATGGGAGAGCATACATTGTAGATTTTAAGGTGGTGTAAGATTCTTTTCTTCGAAATATCGATGAACGGACGAATGGAATTCAACGAGAACGTTTATACAGATAGATATATAAATATATTATAAATATTATATATATTATATAATATAAGACATTTTCTACATTTGGTAAGGATGTTGCATATCGTGAGAGGTGGAGATACAATGATGATGATAAGAGATATAACAGACAGCCGAGCGACGCTGGTCGCACGTTAATTAATGTAATATCGAACGTGCCTTATTTCCTGTATATATGAATATTATTATCACTATTATCATTACTACGAACCTCTATCGTAACGTGCAAGTATTTGTGTTGAAATAAATCGATGTTGTTTTATGTTACTGGTGGAGATATTCTTCTCACCATTCAATTCTTTCTCCATTTCCTGGGTTTCACCGATAGGACGAAGGTGGATTTGTTTCAAAATAAATGAATAATTTCGAAAATAACTATTTTCTATTTCGATACAATTTACTTCCGTGCAATGATCAAGTAATGTTAAAATTACAAGTTTATCATTTCGAGAATGTATACATTGTGTGTTTCAATGTTCAAAGTAATTATATTTACTTGTATGAGTTTAATAAATCTGTACTGGAACGTTGCACAAGGATTAAATTGAAAAGAAAGTCTCAGTCAATTCTTTGAATAGATTAATTAATTTACTTCAAGTAAGTTGTTCAAGTTGACAATATCCCTTTTAATTTTCATCGAGAATGTACCATTAACTATGCATAGGTGAATGTAAATAAATATTACAAGTTATTTGTTGAATATATTAAAAACTTCTCGAGTGTACAACTTCTTATGAGAATTTATCTCACTGTTTCAGCTCTTACTGTCCATTTGTTTATAGCTCATCAATTAAATTTTTAATAACACGTTGTTAAAAGGAGAAGCTCGTTTTCCATTTAATATTATTGTTCTTATAATTTTTGTGCATGAAACAAAATATTAGAAATTTTGTTCTTGTTCCAAATTTTAATAGAACGTTTGATCAATTCTCGTTTTGTTCCATTGCAAGAATATTTTATTTCATCACTTTTAAACCATTAAATTAATAAAACATCCTCCTAGTTTAAACAATTTCTATTTATAATTACTACAAATGAGAACTTAATGTATCTCTATTTTAGAACTGTTTCTACTCTAAAATTCTAGCAAAGTGTTGTACAAATTCCAAATCAATGTTCTATAACATCCAAATTTTAATAAAAAGAGGGCTCGATAAATTCTCTTTCTGCTCCATTGCTAGATTCCATCACATTTGAACCATTAAATCGACAAAACGTTAATCAATTCACTAAATCATTTACGTTAAAAATCGTTAAATTTTTATATTTATTAATCGATGTATCCCGATCGCGTCATTCTTTACGAAAACAATTTCTCACCCTTGTTTTCGTTCGCGCCCAATTGCAATTAGCTCAAACGCCATGGTTCCCTTTAATGCGCCCGATATGCATAATTACACACAGTATTGAATCGAGAGTTCCCCATGAAAGTCGGTCATGACATAGTTCGGATCAACCTTGAACTATTTCGGTCTGACCATAAATTTCCGTTCCCACTTCGGCGTCGCTCTACTCCCGCAAATTCTTGATGAATCGCTAAACCAGTTCAATCAATATGCAATCACCGACTCGATTTGGATTTTCAATTAATCGTTAATAATTCCACAGCGCGAGGGGAGAGGGAACTATGCAAAATTAGTGAGTTAAGATTTTACGAGGATAGCGTTGGGACTCGGACAAAAGTCGAGACGTTTTAAGGAATTTTTCGAAGTGCTGCGTGTGTCTATCGAGCCGTTTGTCAATTATCGAGGGGCTGCTACGGAAACCAAAACGAAATCGTTCGTTATTCTCGCGCACGCGTTCTTCGACGTTGAAACGTTCCTCGCCTAGGGAATACCGTCGACGAGGACACGTCTTTTCTACGGAATTTCTCGGAAAAATCCTGCACGTGTGTCCCGTTGATGCAAATTGCCTGGCACTTTGAGAGAATCATCATACCACATTTCCAGAATTTTATTTTACAAGTATACGATTTCGAAGAACTAATTGTAACAAAACTAAGAACTCATAGCGTTATGAATAACAAACTGCAGGGTCAATAGTGTACTTCGATAAGAATACGATAATAAACATTATGAACTGTTAAATACAGGATATTATTAAAAATTTACTTATTTTATTAATAATTTACTTAAAAATTTATTTATTGAAAATATTGTTATGAATTTACTGTATGAATTTATGCCAGAATTCATTTTGTTTTAAACAAACTATAAGTTCAATGACATCTTTGATCATATATCAAATTTTATTTAATTCATATGTCGAGGATTTAATAGATTACAATACAAATTTCAAAATTTCTTTCTTGTTAAAATTGTTACTCGTGGTCACGTCAGCTTAGGTCAGTCTCTTGTATTATACTTTACTAATTTTTTAAATAAATTCATTGATTTTGCTCCTTCGATTAAATCAAGCCTAACACAAAGAATTTAATATTGATTCACTATTTAAAATTCATGTTGAAGGTAAATGTTAATATACATCTGTGTGAACTTGTACAATAAAAATATACATTCATTGATGACACTGAGAATTTAGAGAATTATTAAAAAATTAATATTTGATTATATTGAGCACAATCATTCTAATGAAAATAATAATAAATGAGGAAGAATCTATGTATAAATGAATTATATTCAACAGTACATTAAAGTTAAAGTCTTCTAAAAGTCTTCCAAAACGGAAAAAATTGAGTTCACCTTTCAATAGATTGTGAATATTTCAGGTAGGCTTTCATCGATTAATTTAAACAAAATCAGAATCAAAGAATCATCATCATGTGTGTATAAATGAAGTCTGTCTAATAATATAATATATACTGTTCTAAGAATAACGTTTGCACGAAAAATCCTTGGCGTTCTAATTTTTCCCTTCATTAATATAAAGGGGCTTATAAACATCGATATATTTGGGGTATTAATAATTGGGTCACTGGTGGTTCTGGGAAGAGGGAAATTTTTATTCGATCAAAATGCTTGCGTCATTTCCTTCAACTTCCAGCCGGGGTAGCAACTTGTTGCAGGGCCGAATGTTATTGATTAGTAGAGGAAGACGGTCTGCAATGGAGGGAGACGAGAGACTCCCCTACAGTCATGAATGGTTGTGGTCCACAGAGCCAGATTTTGAGCTTGACCCGGATTCGTCACGGTGGAGTTCACGTTACCTTCACTTTCGTTGCCCAAGTTGTAACTCGATGTGAAAAACCGTGTAGAGCTTAGGATTCTTGCATCATTGCAAGATTAATTTGATAGAAATAGTCGTTGTTCGACAAAGTGTCAACAGATTTATGAATTCCGACGGTATTTTGGTGAAAATCTTCTACATCGTAGCTACCTTGTACTATTGGATATTGGATCATTCCATTTTGTGTTGTAATTCGAGCTATTTTGAAATTTCATCGAATTTAAAGCCAGAAATGTCGTTTTGTCATAATATTTTGTAAATAGAAGTATCTAATTTTATATACGGAATTTTGTTAAAATTTATTGACTGCTTATAAAGTCTATTAACACGGGGTTGCGAAAATCGATTTTTGTATGTTAATATACAGGGAAAGTTTCAAGCGTTATGAATATATAACGAGAGTGTTTGATCGATAATGGACCAATAACGAAGTTACAGAAAGTTAGGATTAAATCGATATTTGAAACTCCCACAATTCTATTAAACTTCTTGAATAAAAATGTTGAAGGTACATCTTAAATTGTATTTAATAACTACAAATGTTCTACAGCTCATATACTACGAAGGAAAACGATATTTTACGAGTCTAAATACTGTTTTTACAAAAATATATTTACAAGGAGAACATGTCTGTTCTCTGTTGAATCATCAAAGTAATTGAAAGATTCTAGATTTGTGCTTCGGTGTCCAAAGTTTGGAATTGACCACTCCAACCCCTTTCCATCACCTTCGATCGTTTCCCACCCTTTCCTACATCCATCAAACCACCTGCCACCCCTTACAACCCCTCCAAACCGCCAATCATAGGTGGCGTCAAGGGTACTTGACCTTCAAAAATCAACCAATATGAAAAGAAGAGGTCCTTCAGATTCTACAAGTCTTTCTTCCTTCTTATACTCTCCTCCTTTCCTCTCTCTATCTCCTTAACCCCTAAAAATCCGTCCCAGTTTCTATCAAGTACGCCGTAACCAAGTATCATAAAGGTCCTCCAAAATAGACTACGGATCAAACAGGTACTCCATCCTCTTCAACCCGTCCCCACCCTCTCCGCCCCTCTCCATCCCACTCCAACCCTCGTACATTCTAGGAAACCAGCGATCTCAAGTTACGCCACAGATCACCGTAACTAGGTAACCTTCAATAATCCATGGATAGCTCCTCCTACTTCTTGAATTCCTATTCCACCCTTTTATTTTTCCATAAATCCTGTCTCCACCCCAGCAACCATAAAAGTCATCTATTTTAATTTTCATCGAGGATAAGGAGACTATGTAAAATTTAAAAATGCATCAATTCGTTCTCCAAAACAGGGATCAAACGGGTCATCCAACCCCTCACCAGCCCTCGATGTTCTCAACCCCCTTCAGAAATGACAGATCTCAGATTACGTCAAGGATATCTAGTAAATATTTAACTTTAAAAAATCCACTGTTTACACCTATAAATCCCATTCTGTACCACCCCTTTTCTCTTTCAACCCCTTGAAATTACCTACTCCAGTTTCTGTGAAGGACACACTGACCAGGTAACATCTAAAAATTGACCTAAAGGTCCTTCAAAATAGCTCACGGATCAAACAGGTCCTCCAGCCCCTCTCCATCCCCTCCACCACGCCATACCCCCCCCCTCAACCCCTAGAAACGACCGATTTCAGTTTACGCCAAGGATACCCGGTAACTAGGTGACATTTAAAAATTCCCCGATAGGAAAGGGAGAGGTCCTTCGGAGGAGGCTGCGAGTCGTACAGGCGCAGCCGGCGGGTTTCAACCCCCAACACGGTTCTCTGCGAGTGCGCAGTAAGGGTGGCCTGGCCTCAGGGAGTGGACACTCGGCGCAGTCGACTCGTTCTGCCCGAAACCGAGCACCGTTTTCGTATTCGACACGCGAGAGAAGCTCCATTCACGAAACACCAACCTGCTCGGGAAACCACCCCCGCGCGTGCATTCTGATCCAAGAAGAATAGGAGCTCCGGAGCGTGCCCGGGCTGAGATTATTAGAGGATTCAGGTGGAGATAGGAAGGCCTTTGGCTCGGAAACTCGGTCGCGGGCAGGCGTGTCTCTCGTGGCATAATCGGTCGGTCTGGGTTGGCCCTGAAAGCAACAGGGGTTAGGTGGTTGTCGACAGGGGTGGCTCGTGGGAGTCTTGTTCCGACGCTTCGTCTTCGTTTCGTGACCAGTTACACTCGTTTTCGTCGAAGCTGTCGGCCACGTTCAGAACAGGATAATGTTTTAAGGGTGGTCGCGACAGGGGATGCTGTTCACGACCAGAGTGGTGGATTATGCGTGATCGTGGAAGCGCGGAAGTGAGGTAAAAGTGTTTTTTCGGGGCAAAAGCGACCCGGCGAGCGAGGGGGCTCCGGGATTCGAGCAACAGGTAATTTACCCCTTCTACGGGGCACCCCTTTTGTCGATCTTTCTTTTGAGAGTGACCCCGTTCCTCTGACCGGGGCACATGATGCAATTTGGTGGCCAGATGAATGCGATTACCATGCTTTATTGACTTTTTCCGAGCTGTTTGTGTGATTCTTTTATTTTCGGTGCTACAGACAAGTTTTTGAGAGTTTTTGTCAGGTGTACTAATTAATCCTTGAATTTCTAGATAATTTACAAACAATGAAAATACAGGATACTGTTAAGTAGACCTTGAAAATGTACTTTAAAAATGCAGTGTTTCATTTAAGTTATATTTATATTTGATATTAATTTTTATCGAAATGGAAACACAGTTTGATACACTGTTGTAGAAAAAGAATATGCAAGCAAGCTACAATATTAGATTAGCAATTAACATTTCTGTACTTAATGGTAGTTATGTATTTATTTTTTATTGTAGGGTTAAGTAGCATTTATATATTTTTGAATGTCTGACTGGAATCTGATAAACCTATGTGTTCGCACATTTTTATTTTATTATTTCTTACAAATCTCGTTTTGAGAATTATTTAGTGAATGTTCGCTGTTTTGAGGTTTAATAACTGTTTAATAACAATTTAAATAGTAAACGATTACTTATTAGTAATCTGGCTATTGCCAAGGTAAGAATTTCGAAAATTTTATTTATGTCTATCTATTTTATTTTTATTAAGGTCATTAATCTGTGAAGTAATTGCACGATTACGTCAAAGTAAAAAGAAAACTGCAACATAGCTTTGATAATAAATTATATTGATAATTAGCGACTGCAATAACAAGTGTAGTTTTAACAACAATAACATTACTTTGTTAAGCAATACAAAGTTGTTAAAATCAAATAGAAGAATGTGGATTCGAGAAAAAGTAAAAAAGTAATAACATGAAGGAAGACACGAAATAAATAATTAAAAATATGAAACAAGCAAACTTATCCCTTCAGTAGCTTGGTATTAAATCTAACCTTGATATATCATTTTAAGAAAATGTTAACAGGTTTTAAAGTCGTCTCTCACAGTAATGCTCGAAACAAGGATGCACCGAGAGTTTCAAGATCAAAATACCGTGAAATTTTACAAAAAACTGAAGTGTACCCTGGTTTAAAATCAGAATATTCCATAACGTTGATCAAAGTAAAAGTTGAGCAAGCTTCATTGAAAATAAAAGCATCCTGAAATTTCTGAAAAAAATAGTCTAATGTTGCAGACTCATATTATTCAAAATATACTACGTATGTGTACTATGCATGTATAGTGATGTATGACCTTTCTCAAATTCCTGCGGATTAAAGCACATCGTGTTTCAGGATTAAATTGTTGCATGACATTTCACTATGATAGATTCCACGAAACCCAAAACGTAGTTCCAAAATATTCACAGTTAGAGGAACCTAATATTAAGGATTGTAAGGATTCGATCCATTTTATAACCCAGGGTTAGAAACTAATTCCTTTACGATTAAATTAATTCTATAATAATTGAAACTTCAATCTAAATTCTAATTTTGTAGCAACCAGTCCAAATCATTATTTATTTATATTCAGTAAGAGCATTAATGTTGATATCACAAGTGCATGAATTAATTTAACAACTTTCTGCAAAACTCTACAACTTCAGTATTAATGAAATAAAAAATCTAAAATGTTTCATTTTCACTACTTCATTAGTGCTAATTCACCGGAAGTTAATGTATTAAGCTATGTCCACACTGAAGCAGCATCCAGCAACTTTTCTTGTTTAGATTATTAAATATATTGGTATCTAATAAATTATTAAACATTTAAGTATTGTACGAGATATTATATCAATTTTATATTCGTACATAGAAAAAAATAAATACAGAATGGAATTATTCTAGTTCGGAAGAATTGTTTAATTTTCAAGTGATAGTAGCTCCGAGTGCAAAGGGCTAAGCTTTCAGTAAAAAAACAAGTTGCTCGTTGTTGGTTCAGTGTGAACATAGCTTTAGTTTTCAAAGTGGAAATAATGCCAAGGAGCAGAGAGTACACCCTTCGAAGTCTGCGTTCGTCGACAGCCAATTGAGAACACAATTGAGAACTGAACGTTAGATCCGATTGTATCGGATATTAAAGTTGAAATGTCGCGAAATGCCGTCGAAATAATTCGTCCGATTTAAAGGTCAAATGTAAATGAGAGTTTACTGTCGGCCAGGGGCAAGGATTAAAGGAGTCTCCAGCCCCAAGTAGGTTAACTACATTGTAGATAACGTACCTCGTTACCAGGAGGGGTAGTTAAAGCTTTCGTGGGAGGGGAGGGAACGGCTGATTTATCGATGGACTTGCAGATTTCCCTATGCGATAAAGGAAAGTGCATTTCGTCCATTAAAGCGTGCTCCCGCCCTTTCTTTAGAACTTCTTAACGCGTTCGGCTGGCTGGGTGCATTAAAAACCTTTCACGTGAGAACAGCTTTTCGTAAATAACTTTCTATAGAGGGTGTCCCAGCATTGATGGTACAACAGTGTGGACGGGGTGATTCTACGTGAGAAAATAAGTCGAAAATACGAAATCAATTTTTTTCAATTGACCCTCTGGTTTCGAGAAAATCGACTCGGAAAATCATGCTAACGCGTCTTCGCCGAATTTCCAACCTCGATTTTCTCGAAAATGTCGAATAGAAATTTTATATCTATAATTTTTAATCAAAAATTTATTCCATTTTCTGATGTAGAATCATCTCCTCCACGGTTGTACCATCAATACTGGGACACCCTGTATATTTCACTTCGGTATTCGTATGCACACGTGTTCGACGACGAGGAGATCTTATTGTGATATTTATGTTTAGGTATTTTCAATCATTTCCTGTTTTTATTAGACAGTGTGTAGGCTGCTAAAGTAACAACCTTTTCTGCTTGAAATATCGGAACCGTGTAATCTGTTCATACCATCACCCTTTAAAGGAAATTCCCACGAAATTGTGACCTTCTCGAAACCGTCAGTTTTATTAATAACATTTTTTTATTGTGAAATTCGATATAGGGGAAGTTATTAGGGCATTTCTTTAGGATGCTAGTATCAAATTGGAAATTTGTTTATGAACTCACGCTTATTTATGTAAAATCTCTAATTGAATGTTACAGAAACTAAAAGATTATTTACATATTTATTTTCAATATTCTGTTGTTGATAACACAAACATTGTATTGAAAATGAAAGAAGAAAGCAGCTAATTCAGTATTGTTTCTGTCAAACATTATATTGAAAATAAAAGAAGAAAGCAGCGAATTTGGAATTGTTTCTGTCAAACATTATATTGAAAATAAAAGAAGAAGGCAGCTAATTCAGTGTTGTTTCTGTCAAATTAATGACTGAACATAAAATGATAAAATTATGTAAAGAATTTAAAATTACTGTTTAAAAATATTACAAATGAAATAAGCCTGTCATGCCAGCCTCAAAACTATCTCTCTTCAGACAATGAAAAATACAACGAAAAATTAAATTCTATTCTGAATTCTTTGTCCTTTTTTATCACACTGGCTGCCAAATTACATGACCCCATGGTTTCACATATTTTCATAGATTGTGTAATTTAATCCGTGATTTATTTTATCCCTATTCTATACTTTAACTAGTTCAATTTGTTACTGTATATAGGATGTCCCAAAAATGTCGTCCAACTTTGAGAGAGATGGTTCCCAAGGTCATTTGAAGTGACATTTTCATTTGAAAAAATGTCCGCCTCGGCTTAGTTAAAAAGTTATTAACGAAAAACGCGGACCAATCAGCGTAGCGTTGTTGTCGCGTCCTGGTAAAGTAGTGAAGAAGAGAAAGAGCAGAAATTGATTTAATTAGTACTCACTTATTCAGCCATAAATGCACTTACTGCTTCGTAATACTGACTTCAGGAATACGGCAGTGTAGAAACTGGAGAGACGTACGGTCAGGTCAACGAACTGCATAGCTGGTGGTAGATATTTCAAAACAGTAGAGAGATTAAAATAATTTAGAAACACTGATGCATTATTTTCAAAATTTCTTAATTTAATTATATTAATTAAATACCTGTCTGGTTCCTATTTCTTGTAATAGCAGCAGCCAACACTTATTTTCCACAAAAATCCACAGTCTAGCGCAGTGTTTCCCAAATTTTCAACATCTGTACCCATTCTATAACTGTCGTAACACTGACGTTAAGAACAATCGGTATTAAGTAGCAGGCGTAGACAGTAGACTCCCGCTGCGCCAGGATTGTTGCACCAGAATCATTGCGTACCCCCTCCAAAATCTTCCTGTACCCCCAGGGCTACGCGTACCACACTTTGGGAAACACTGGTCTGGCGAATAGTTTAAATATCACTATTAAAAACACATATTAACAACCGTGAATTGACACATCTGTAGAGATGTTCTCTCTACCGCGGTTCTAACGACACTGATTGTACGCAAGATTTTTCTGAAGGATTTAAGAAGGGCATTATTGATGTCGAACGACGGGGTCGTCAAACAAACAACAGGACGCGAGAGTGACCGCGGTAAGACTAAAATTTATGACGACCACATGTTTCGTCAAAACAAGTCTGCCCTTTTTCTAGAAAGTTTCTCAAGGGAAGAGTAGGACAATAGAGTTTCACGCGTACCGGACATACCTCTTGCCAGGTAAAAGGACAGATTTTTCTTCAAACAATTACCATCAACTCCGGGTACTAATTTGCAGAAAAAAAACGAGCATGTTTTTTTTTCCTTATTTTACGTCGCTTTTGGAACTCCTATTCAGGGTTATTTCGCGACGGGACCTACAGTTTTTTATAAGGTGGGTTCCGAACCACCTTGGGCAGACCACAGTTTCAAATAGCACATAAAACGAGCATGTGATTCCTATAAATTCGACCACCCCATCCTCCCTAAGCTTTTCAGAATAATCTTGCGTAAAATCAGTATCGATCAAAGAGAACATTTGTGTGTTTTTAACTCCTTGCCGTATCTTTCCTTTTACAGTTACAGTGATTAGAACGTCTTTATGCACAAAAATGTCGTACAAGGGAAAAGAAAATGCATATTCTTTGTATCGCTACATTTATTTTAATGCTCAAATATTCATTACGAACGAATCAAATTTTATTTCATCTAAAATGAAACGCGTAACATTCATATTGGGTATTTGTTAGACTTTGTTAAAAACCTTCGTCGCGAGACTGGCCCGTCAAAGTACGGCAAGGGGTTCATAGTGATTTTTAAACTATTCACTAGAAAGTTCATTTACGGAAGAATAAAAGTGAGTTTTCATTGAATTAATCTCTGCTTCTCCTCTCGTTCACTCTCAGTGGAACCGCCCCTTTAAAGGTTGGACGACATTTTTAGTGCTAGTTAAATATGAAATAACAGTGCATGGAATTGTTTTTAGGAAAATACGAGCACGATGCCGGAGGCTTCGGGGTCGGGGGTGACCGACGAGTCGGATTATTCGACTTTCGAGAATAAGACCGGCTTGGCCGAAGACATGAAGTTTCTGGCTCGAATGCCGGAACTCTGCGACGTCACCTTCCTCGTCGGTGACACCAGAGAACCAGTGTGCGCTGTCAAGGCTGTCTTAGCGGCGAGGAGTAGGTGTGTATAACTTTACTCTTTAAAGGGCTACTCTAGCGTAACAAATTCAAAGAATCGTCTTTATCGTGCTCCTAAAATTTTATTTAAATACATTGCATGTTTTCAATACGTCAGGGTGTCTTCAGTGTATCTCAGTAAATTTTTATGGGATCTTTAGGAAGATTACAATCTGAGGAAACAGAACACCATTCGAGGGTTAACCCTTTGCACTCCTTTGTCGAGTGTGACTCGACGTCAGAGAAAGAGAAATGTAAATAAAACGGATTTTTATATGTATTTGGTTCTTTTGTTTATTTAATTGTCTTACTTTTTAGTTAAAAAAAAAAAGTTTGACAAATAAAAATTACAACAGTTTGCAAAATAAAAATTGTCTGCATCGACTGCAAGAAATAGAACCTAAATTGAACTTTATTTCTTGCCCTAAATGATTTTAATAGAGGAGACATCATACATTGACATGTTCAATTTAAAAATGTTCCAACAATCTTGAATTTGATCTTCTCAATTTTGCTATAAACGCATAAAGATCCTCAGTGTAGTAAACAAAATTGTTTAAACTAAGTTGCAGTCAAGTGACTGTCTTTTCAAGTTAATTGTTAAAATTAAACATTTAAAATAGTAGGGAGTTGTTGGCAAGAAAATTGAAAAATAATTCGGAGTGCAAAGGGTTAAAAATACGGAGAAACTAAAACTATGAAATTCTATTAAATTCTCTCTGTATCTTCCTCTTTCTCGAGAATTTCTACAAAGTATAAAAACCCACAAATCCGCAGTCTAGTTACGTGGAGGTCCCATTTCACTGATTCCGTATTGTTTCCCAGGGTATTTCACAAAATGCTCTACCAAGCGCCGAGTCCTCAGCGCAAGAAAGAGCCGCCGACGCGCGAGAACAAGATCCGCATGTTCCTGAAGAGAAGCTCTGAGCCGCTGTTGAATCTGCAGAATGCGGCGCAACAGGTAATTGCAGTCATTTCGCAGCGATTGTTTCCTTGCAATCCTTCTTACTGTCCGTCGTCACAAAGAGTAGTACACATCCCGGCACTGAAACCTAATAGCAGAAACCGTAGGAATCTTTAATCTGAATTATTTCCGTTACGGAAGAAAATACCATAAATATAGTTGAAATTGAAAAGAGTATGTGTAAGCTACAGACACGGACAATCTCACCGCTAAAATTACTGTAAATGTGCATCTGTTATATGACGTATAGCGGTCAGGGTTCACGCAGCAGTTGGCTCCCATTCAAGAGGTACTATGAACGTCTCTTCTGGATACGATGCTCTGTTTTCCACTGTTTACTCATTCTGCTCATACAGTCTTGTACAGTCTATAGCATAGAACTTTCAGACGAATAGCTGACAAATTGATGACCATAGATTCTAGAGCTCATTCTCAACGATTCTCATTAGGAGAAATTGGCTGTTGTCTCGATTTCATCGTGATTTATAGAACTGCATGATAGATCTCGCACTGATGTCACAAATCATCACATGACCCTTGTGATTATACTCCGTTTTTGTTGCTCTGGCTCGTAGAAATTGTGTATAATAGTGTACAAATACTTGGACCTCTTTATTTTATTCAACTATTATTTATCAAACCAATATAGACAACAGATCTTTACTTTACTTTACTATACTACGAATTATGATGTATTTGGTATGTAATCCAGTAGATTTGTACCCGGTGCGGATGCAGATCGAAGTTTCGAATCTCTAGGATCAATAGTTGAGGAGTTATGGTCGCTTAAAGTTCAGCACATTTCCAGTTTCTTGACGGGTAAGGGCGCCGCCATATTGGTTTGTAGTGACGGTTGCACACCGCTTGCTGAGTTGGTTTGGATTAGGTCGAGGGGGGGGGGGGGCAAGGTAAACGGTGCCCTTACCTGTCAAAAACACTGCAGATTGCTCAACTTTAAGCAAGCATAACTCCTGAACCATTGATCCTACAGGATCGAAACTTCGATCTGCATCCGCGCCGGGTATAAATCTACTGGATTACATACCCAATACATCATAATTCGTAGGAGAAACGTACTAATTTTGAGTCCGGTAAAGTAAAGTTTACCCTACTTAACTATTCATTAAGCCAAGCTAATTCTCTTATAATTCAAAATATTTGTTGACACAAAAAAGATATTTCAGTAATTAAGTTTTGCATAGTCAGTGAAATATTTAATAACAAGAATTTAGAATATTCATACATTATATTGGATCTAGTACAAATGCAAGTAAAATTTCAAATTGCATGTCGTTTAATAAAATCTGACTATTCATTTATGATTTATCAAATGATACAAAAGCATATTTTTATTCACGAGTTCAATTATAAATGAAAAATAAATTCAATGAAGCTCATAGTACACAATAAAAACAATAATGATGAGGTCATTCATTCATGCTAGGTTCAGTTCGTGAAAATGATCAGAACTATGGAGAAAGAACACAAAAGACTATCCATAAGCTGACATCTTGGAAGTAGTGCTAGCCAGTACTCGATAGCTGAGATTGTAATATAAATATCGTGTTTATGTATATATTTTTTTCCGTTTTTGAGTGAGCATGCGAATTTCAAATTGGGCCCAGCGGTCTAGCGGATCGCGAGGATGAATGATCGCCTAGTTATCGTATAAAGGAATTTGTAGTAGTTCTAGGATCGCACGATAACGATAATGTCATTCAGGAATGACACAGTTTAATCTTCTGCATCTCACAAGTTAGTTACGTAGTCGTGGATTTATGATGGTGTTAGACGCACAGTAGTTTGCCTATGACAATCTGCACCCACGCCAACAGTGTCGCGAAATGTTCACGGCGAGGAAGTGGTCGACTGACTTCCACCGATGCTTAAGCGATCGATGATGGACGATCGATTAAATGTTTTATAATATTTAGAATTGCGCTTGAAAATTATGAAAATTGTTCGAGTAAAAATTCATTGAAGCGAACGTTAGTATTCTGAATAATTCTGAATCACTTTTTAAAGTATACAGAAGAGCAGAAAACTTTAAAAACGTATATACACATCATTTTTTAACGCAAATAAAAAATATGCCATTTCATTATTCAGAAGAGAAATTGTATACAAAACATTGTAGCTTTTCGAAATAAAATATGAACATATGTATATTTTTGATTATATTGTATATAGATAATATTGTTAAAAATTCTCCGGAACAGAACAATTCGTCCACGTAAGATTAATTAATGTATTTGAAGCTTGTGAGTGAATAATGCACCGTGCAATTGGCTTACTTAGCATAGTTTATCGAGTTCAACCTAGAATCAGAACTATTTTAATTGCAATGTACCCACGTTCTTATAAAATTTAATTTATTGCTGGACCATAGCCGAATCAACATCCAACTATAATCATCGAGGAGTTCGAGCCGGACGTGTTTCGCCAAGTGATAGAATACATTCACACCGGCTGCATCATGCTGCAGCCTAGAACGTTGCTGGGTAATTGAAACAATATTATTTCATCAATTAATTATGCAAGCAATATACTAACTCATTCAATTTTATCATCGCACCTAAAGTCGTTGAACGATATTTTTCAGGATTGTTATTATTGATAATAAGATAATATTTTTAATAATTGAAAGTAACAACAAGCAAACTATAGTGAAAACTAATAATAGTGTTTATGGTAAAATTTTTTGGGAGTCGCTTTTAAAATACATTGTAAATCATTGAATAAATTAATGGTGTTTGTATTATATGTGCTTATATTATAATACGTGTCAATTATAGTCAATTGAAGATTTCTGAGATATTGTAATTTCTATAAAATATTTTGGAAACTTCATTCTGAGTGTAAAATTGCTGAACGATGAAAGCATCAGTGGATCGTCATTCGATATTGTAAAATAATATTTTCTTGCGTTAAAGGAGTGATGAATGCTGCGGATTACTATGGCTTGAACCAGCTGAGAAGTGCCTGCGCTGGATTTGTTCAATGCTGTATAACAGTGGACACTGTGTGTTCTTTATTGGCATCAGCCGAACGATACATTCAGTACAAATGCACTAAGTCCTTGGTACAAAAGGTAAACCTCATCTCTTCTAAGATTGCTAATTTCACAGAAACTATGACCTCATAGTATTTAAAAATAATGGAAACCTTCTTCATGTTTCACGAACTAAACTTGCTTTATGCGATAAATTGTTTGCTGAAGTCGTTAAAAATAAAATGAGAACTCACCCTTTGTGAACGATGAGCTTTCAAAATAAATAGTAAAAATATTTTCTTCAGAGATTCATATTGATATTAATATTGATACAATATTTTATAATGAATAGCCCACAAGTGCACAAATTAAAAAAATTCACATTCCATTCACGCGGAGTGAGAAAATACACTTATTTAGAGTAATCTGATTTTATGGAGCTGTCAAAAATAAGTACACGTAGACCGTGTGACATTTTGTAAACAAGACACTTATAGACTCTTGTCATTTAAAAGACGATAATTCGAGCTGATCGTGACTGTGTGTAGATATAATCTTGTAAAAGTCAACCGATCACGTGAATTAAGAAAATACCCTCTGACAATCCGCAATGAAATCAACCGATACAATTCTTTTCACGCGGATCTGTTATCGTCAACATATGTACCAATTCATCATCGTATCTGATAAATAGATATCGCGTTGAAAAGAATGAAAGAAAGATTCTAAGCATCAAGTGAATGTTTCCCGATTTATTTTCTCTTCGCTGAGAATCGCATAAACATCATTAATATAATTGAATTAAGATTAGATAACGCTGTCCGTGATTAATTAATCAGATCAATAATCGCACGTTCTTATTGCATGACGATAGAAGATAAGGTAGTATTCGTTGCATAATGAGAGATCGAAGTGTGTTGATTATACTGCATTAATGTCACACTTGCTTTTCATCTTCGATCTTCGATCTGATGATCAAAATTGTTATTGCAACTTTTGTAACCTTTTAAAAGAATAATTTGGTACTTTTCCCGAGGCATATTTTATTTACTTATTTTTCTATCACATTTCAATTATTATAATTAAATTGATTATTATATTATTACTTATTTCTTGTTATTTTACTTACAATTATTATAGATCATTCGATTCATTCTGCTCTCCAAATACACAATTCCATTTTGAAAATCTTGAAATATTCAAATCCATTTTAAACATCTTAAAATATACAATTCCATTTTGAAAATCTTGAAATATATTACAATTTCATTTTAAACATCTTAAAATATACAATTCCATTTTAAAAATCATTGATGACCTTGAAACCCCAAAAGTTCGACCTTGATAAAAACGTGTACTTATCAGAATGTTTGATTCTTCATCCTCAATTGTTTTGCTATGATATTCCGTCCTGTTGTCAATGAGATATTTAAAGTTCTCGAGTTAAGTGGCACACCCTGCACACTGTACATGTCTCAGATTATATTAACCGGATCTTGATGCTGTTCGAAGGTGCTGGAATTCGTAATCGAACATGGCAACGAAGTGTTGAACCTAGGATCCTTCACTTTGCTCCCTCAACACGTGGTTCTGTTGATCCTGGCGAGAGAGGAGCTGCGAGCTGACGAGTTTACCAAGTTCCAAGTACGTCTAACTCAATTAGGAAGTAGATCATCCATTTCCACGTTTCACCATCCTTTCCCAAGCGGTTAAGTTACATATGAAACTAAAATTAAGTGTACACGTGTCAGTATCCTTGAAGAGATTAATCTACTTGCTCCAGGTGTAATGTTTGCTCAGCTAAAATTTATTAAAATTCGCAGGTGTATCTAACATTGGTTTTATTGTTCAGGCGGCCTTGATGTGGAGCAAGAAGTTCTGCGACAGTAACCAGAGCGCAACCCTGAAGGAGGTGATGGCCAACTTCCTGGATTACATACAGTTCCATAAAATCCCGACGAACGTGTTGATGAAAGAGATCCACCCGTTAGATCTGGTGCCGCCTGGGACCATCATGAACGCGCTGGCCTATCAGGTGCGTGTTGTCCCGCAGAATGATCGTGATCTATCACGCCTACTTTCTCGCTGTTCTATCTTTCCGTTATCGCGGGAACTCACTGCCACGTTCGATCGCTGTCGGCGATTGCTCTTCTTCTGTTTCTAATAATCTCGCTCTTTGTATCCTTGTTTACGATCTCGTTCTCTTCATTTCTTCTTCTTCTTCTTTCTCGCAAAGCTCGCGACGCCAACGAACCTCCCGATTTTCTCTGTTTTATCGGTGGGACGTAAGTGAGATTCGCGCGAACCACCCGCCTAATCTGATGAAAATTAATACCTGAGAACCACACTGTTTACAAGCGGCGCTTTTAACGTAGCTCCAGGACATTAGTCTGTGAATTTCTAACAATACGAACTAGAACATGTACATTCTCCACCGAAGGTAGTAACCGATTAACAAATCTACTCGATGTTCCGTATCGTCACCGTGACACACAGTCTTGTCCGAAAAATTTGCGTTCGCAAAGGGATTAAAGTAAGAATACGTCTCTGTGCGAGTCTGGTGTTCTCTCGAAAATTTTTTCTCATTTTCACTCGATCATTCATTTTTGTGATCAGCGTAGTCTGACAATTTAGTTTCAATGTCATGGGTCTCTTCTGAATATTCTTCGTATATTTATTTGACACTTATAATAAATGTATTGATACTCTCACATTCTTAAAAAATTAAACTCGCCCATTTTTGCCATAAATGCATAAAATCAGCAGTCTATTAATGACGTGTATCTTATTCTAAATTTAATCTTGCAAAAGTGGCATTTTTTTCTAGAAAATATTAACCACTCTCTCGCAACAATTACTAAGATTCAGTGATAAACAATTTCAGCAAATCAGAGATTTTCGAGAAAATACTTTTCTCCGTTTTTCGCTCCCCTCTGTTTGTGTTTCCTTTACTTTTCAAGCATGCTGAAGAAACAGTGAATTATAAAATATTCGCAGCTGACCTTACTTAATTTAAAAAAATATATAAAAATGTTTGATTGAAGTATTGAATGGGGCTCCATATTTATTTATATATACATTTACAATATATGTATATTCTCTGTAACACCTGCATATAAGTATTATAGACGCATTTAAATGTACAAGATTTATCTTCATATTATCCCTCTATATTACCCCTATGTTCAATTATCTTTATTTATGGGACCAAGTTCCTGTTGATAAGTGCTTGGAAGTACACTTCTGCTCAAAAATATTTGTTTAGAAAACCACGATCCACATTTTTACAATGAACAAGTGAAAATGAATATTTGAAATTGTTTCTGTAATTCAGGTTTCACATTTAATTGAACAATGATGACGAATTTGTGATCATGGAACAATGGAGATCAAGTAATTACTATAAATAATGAAATCTTTTTGAGTGGTAGTGTATATCAAGTATTGAATTCAAATTTTTATCGATTTTATATATGCATGCACACATTTGTATGCATTCATACACACTGTATGCCTAAGTGTATGCACATTATCGCTCAAAATTTCCGTCGTTTATGCAATTCAAGAAATATTTTAAAATGATGTCTTCATCACGGTAAAAATATTTTGAATTATTCATCTGAAAATTTAGGACGAAACAAGATAGTTTATAATACGAAATAACCAAAAAATAGAACGTTTCATTTACAAAGTTATAAAGTTTATAAAATTATAAAATATTTGGTTCGCATATAATTAATGAAACTAACGAGATGTAACTAATGAAATTATATCCCTTATAAAATCGTCTTCTCCATCATTAGTATTCATGAACAGTATCTCATTAAGAATTAATATACATGCTACCCCAGTACAAGCTCATCAAAACACATTTAATCACTTCACGACCATGATGACGTAATAGGGATTGGTCTGTAATTACTTCATCGCATCATAGATTTTTAATAATTATTATCGACAAAAAAATTCTAAAATTTTCATTAGTTAAGTAAATTCAACGGAACTATTAATTAATTTATCCAGCTTCGTCGCAATTTTCTATCTTCCATCCACAAACTCTATATCTTCTTTCTTCTTCGCTTTTAATAAACTGTTCTTCAAACCCCTTTATTGCTATCGCCGTAACTTCAAAGAAGATTGCTATTATTGCTCAGAAAAATTAAGTACCCATATTCTTCGAATGCTAGTGGATAAGCGTTTAGAAAATTCCTAGTTGTCTTATAATCAAAGCGTCATTCAGGGAGATCCCTTAACACTTTCCCGTATAATACCGAGTCTGACTCGTAATGGAAGAATCTACTGAATGTGTACGTTATTCATTTCTTTTAAACCGAAATGAAATTTTGTTCTTCTGATGTAAATATTGAAGGGTTATAATTGTATCTCGATTTAAAACAAAGGAATAACGTAAATATATTTACTACATTCTGTTAAAACTTGTATTACGAACTTAACTCGATATTATACGAGAAGATATGTTAAACCACTTGTAACCTATGAATCGTCTTAAAGAGTTACCTGAAAAACGTATGAATTTAACCCAGCACTGCACTCAGTATTGATTGTCGATTCACCGTGCCCCGTTGTCAGCCACCGTCATACAGTGGTCAATTTGCTCAAAGACGTGGACAAATCTCGTATATTTGATAGTTGTAACTTATAAACTAACCTATAATTATATTTCCTTGTTAGGATCAGAAACTACCCTTATAAGGTGTCTCAAAGAGATCAAACTTTGATAGTTGAGTTCTGTTGACACGTTCACAGTGACATTTCGATGCCCAAGTTTTTACATACAGGGTGCTCCTTTAAAAGTGGACCACACGAATATCTGGAATTATTAATGATATATATATATATATAATTCTACGTTAACTTTTTTTTAATGTAGGTGGAGGAGTAGAGAGCATAGGAAGGTCATTTTCAATCTTGATTGAAAAGATTGAAATTTTCAAAAGATTGAAAATGACCTTCCTATGCCCTCTACTCCTCCACCTACATTAAAAAAAAGTTAACGTAGAATTATGTCCTTCTCAAAACCATATTACTTTTGTTTGAGACTGTTTTCGATATCGTTAATAATAACGGAGATATTCGAGTGGTTCGCTTCAAATGGGACACTCCGTATGTTTGAGAGAATCGCAATTAGAACTCCTTGAAGCTAGATAAGATTCAATGGACTGTGAACTTTGAAATAGAACATGTTTGACATTGTTGCAGCTAGAACTCCTTGAAGCTAGAATATGCTGTCAGGGTTGTATCTAGAACTCCCTGAAACTAGAACATATTTATCAGCGTAGCAGATAGAGCTCATTGGAGCTAGAAGGGATTCCAAGAACTGAAATCTAGAAGCTAGGACATGTTTGTCAGGGTTGTAGCTAGAACCTCTTGAAGCTAAAACATGCTTGTCAGGGTCGTAGCTAAAACTCCATGAAGCTAGAAGCGATTCCATGAACTGAAAAACTTGGAGCTGGAACATGCTAGTCAGGATTACTGTTAGAACCGCTTGAGCTAGATTCTACGAACTTGGAACATGTCCACTGTCCACATTTTCGTGCAAATTGGCCACTGTGCGTGCAGCTCCCGGAACTAGCCCCCATGTTTGTATACGTATCCGCGTGGCGACAGCTCAGCTCCCGAAATCCCTTGACCGGAGGGTTTGTTGCAGGCAGACCCGAGCTGTGTCGACCCGGATAAACACTCCCCCCACAGAGTGATTCGTCAAGACCGCGGGATGTCGTGCACGTCCTCGCCGGACCAGTACGATAGCAAGACGACATTGAGCTCGAGTGGTTCCGACGCCGGCTCCGATCAGAAGCAGCATTCAGGTAGCAACTAACCTCCGGCCACGGCCGCACTGAACATTGCGGCCGTTTCGGACGGGTCCCGACGCGAGGAAATCCCTATTAACGATGCGTGCTCGCATCCGCTTGAAGGTAAAAACAGCACAGCCGAGCAGGAATCGATCGGCGAGCAGTCACAGCCGCAGACACACCACCATCATCACCAGCAACAACACCAGCCGCGGATGGAGTCGAAATCGCCGAAGCAACAGGAAGAAGAGGACCTGCAGCAGCAGATCGAGCAGAGGATACAGCTGCAGCTGCTCAGGCAGGAGCTAGAGCTGAAGCGGCAGATCGAGGAAGCGCAGATGCACGAGAGAGAGGAGGAGCTGAAGAGACAGCTGATGGACGGGGACAAGGGCAAAGACGGCGAGTCGAAGCCGGACGACAAGGAGACGAAGAAGCAGCAGGAGAAACGGAAGAAAAGCAAGAAATCGAAGAAAGAGTTGAAGAAGGAGCAGAAGAAGAAGGAGCAAGAGGAAGCGAAGGAGCTGAAGAGGCAGGAGGAGGAGCAAGAGCTTCTGAACAAGCTGGAGGCAGAAATCACGAAGAAGCAAAAGCAGGAGGAGGAATTGATGAAAGCCAGACAACGAGAGGAGGACATGATCAAATCGAAACAGAGGGAGGAAGAATTTGCACGGTGCAGGAAAAGAGAGGAGGAATCGGTGAGACAGAAAGAGCAAGATATTGAACCACAGGCACAATCGGAGAAATTAAGACACAAGGAAGAGGAAGCTAAGAAGCAACAGGCTCCTGCACCGAAGACTCCAGAGCCCAAACCAGAGCAAAAAGAACACAAGCAAGAGAAACAGAGTACATCGCAAGCTGAACAAGGAAAGACGGTCACAGAGCTGAAGGAACTGAGTCAACAGGAGAAAGAGGAGCAACAGAGGATGCGGAAGGACATGCGCTTGCAGCTGCACTTGGCCGTGCAGCAACAGTTGGATTTGCAGAAGCAGGATGACGCGTTGACGAGACAGATACAAGAGAAGAGAAGGGAAGAGGAATTGGACTCTCAGGAGTTTCAACTGTTGCAGTTGTATCTCGAAGGCCGAAAGCCTGAAACCGAGAAGAAGCCTGAGGAAAAACAGGTCAGGGAACAGGAGCGAAAAGAGAAGAAGAAGAAGGAGGATAGGGTGAAGGTACGAGTGAAGAAACCGGAAACGCAGAAACGGGATCAACTTGATCAGCCGCAGGAGCAACCGATCGCTGCTCCCAGGGAAGGAGTCAGCGGCTTCTATATCAGATTGGTGGTAACGCAAGGGGGCGGCAGAAATTTGGTCTGGCTCCTCAAGACGCACATGTTCTAAAGACGTTCAACTTTTTCGTTCTCGTCTATTCTGGTTTGCTACTGTTGAAACCTGTCCACGGATTTGTTATTTCCGACGTGGAAAACTGTTCCAGAGTATAACAGGCTCCGATGATGGATCGTTTTGGTAGGTTGCGTGTTGCTCGAAGATGTTTAACGTTGTTGTTAATGGCAGGTGGACGATCATCACACTGATGAGTTAATTGGCATTATTGTACTCCGAACGCAGGCTTTCGACATTGTTGTCTTCGAGGCTATGTTGGTGGTTTCTTTGAAGAGGTGTTGAACAAAACACGTTCCCCTTTCCTTGGCAATTCAAACTTGTTTAGTTGAAAGAAGAACATCTATTTTAATCTGTTTTATCGTTGATACTTTAATCAATGGTCTATACTAAATTCAAGATTCAGATCGAAGTTCAATTTTATATTATAGAGATGAAGTTTTGATAAAGTTCTATTATTGTTGAAGGTACTTCTCAGTCATTTCTTTTTAATACTCCGTCTCGTTGTTTATAATTATCTTTCAGGATTAATTAATTTCTCGTCGAATGTAAGACATCTTTTTGATGAACGCTCACAAATAAAATAAAATTGATCAAATTTAGCATTCATTTCCGTATCAGGTTTTACTGAATTCATTGAAGATTCAACCTTCGTCATTTTTCTACTCTCTCGTATCGGGTAAAACCATATGATTAGCGGCGCTATACTTAAACACTATGAATTTTTTACCGAACTATTGGACTCAAGACACGAAGACAGAACGATGAAGCACGATGGCTCGCCGAGAATTGTTCAAGCTGCGACTAATTGCAGACAATGAAATAATGAATACATATATTTTATCACAGACATCGATCACGGATCCGATCGAGTGTGGAATAGTTAGAGATGAAGCAACGAGAGGACAGTGATGCTGGTCGACGATGTTATTGTTAAACACTTTTACTATAGGACATATCCATCGATTACCGTGAATTATTATATGTCGAAGAACTGCAAAGACTAACTATGTACATATATATATTCATATGGACAAGCATATTCATATATATATGTATGACTATATATCTATATTTGATACTATACTAAATGAACAAAAATATAGAGTGTTATAGGCTCGTGTCGCTTCCGGACGAGGTACTCGAGAACTTTAGCTGACTTGACAATGACAAACGATTCCTCGAGACCACGGTTTTTCATTTCTACAATGTTCATTTCAATCAACAGAGTCGAAGCGTCAATGAATTGTGAGCAGAGATATTTTGTCGCTTAATTTTTCTTTCGGTATTAAGAAGTTCCCCTTTCTACGACATTTTGGATATTTTGTTATTGTTTTTATATGGTACTTTGTACTCGTGTTATTACTTGAGACGCTTTTCCTCGACGCTCCTGACGCGCAGTGGTTCTTCCGCCATTTTGGATCTCCAGCGAGATCGAGTCGTTATTGTAAACGCGATGTGGTTTATGAGAATTTAGTTTATGAAAATGTGAATGTATATATACATATATGATAGTGATGTTTAACTGACAGCTGAGAGAAAAAAGAATTTTCTTCCAGTTTCGAGATCGATTATAAATATTGGAGATTTGGGAAATGATCTTTATTTGATACTGCGACATGGTTTCTGTGGTATGACTAATTTCATGATTTTCGAAAAGAATGTAAATAATTTGATTGGCTCGTTCACTTAAGAAAAGAATGATTGTTGGTGTATTAATCCTTCCAAGAGGAGATCTGTTTGCTTGGCTGTCACTGCGGGAGAAATTGTTTAACAAATGGTTTAAATCAGAGTGTTTATAAACGTTGTTGATCGATGTAATACTCAGCGTTGGCATAAAGCGCAATGACAATTTCCGATTCGCCGAATGCTACGATCTGAATTTCTGTTGACAGCAAAAGGGAGTCAAACGAGGACATGGATGTTAATATTTATATGATAAGTCGGTCGCCGAACGTGGCGATCGCACGTATTGTGAACAATGTACTTACGTGTGCTGTGGTTGCGAACGTGATTGCTGTTTTCTGTATGTGCAACGGCAAATGTTCTTCGAATGAAGCACACTCTCAAAGAGGCATGTGCTCGGACATGGCTGTTCAGTAAACATTTTCGTTCTCTCAATGCCAAAGTTTGTAGACGAATTTCGATTGTGTGCGAGAATAGTGGAAACAAAAGCTTTCGGAGGAACATCGTTACATACTAAGGTAAATAAGTTAATTAATTTTTCAAGGAATTTCTCGTGAATAAGGAATCCTTGCGTTACGAAAGACTGCATAAGACTAAACTATAATTTAACGTAACCGTATTTGTAAACGCCTTGTACGTAATTCTAATCACTTCGAGTCAAATGGTTAAATCAGGTGATCCCTACGAGTCAAATGATTCATAATCAGTTTTTTTTTGTGATAAAGAATTAGAGAAATTCATGCATGAGTTACGAAAGACTGAAAGTAAACCATAATTCGTTTATCAAATAAATTTCCTAATTTTTAAGTTTATTGAGTACGAAGTAAAATCATATCCGCGGTTTGAAATGTATTTCTTCATTTTAGCTCGCATAAATAAATGAACTACGTCATCTAGCGGAATTGTGTTTACGGAATATAAAATTCATCGAGTATGAAGTAAAACCATATACGCGAAGTTTGATGTGTTTACAGATTGTTTGAGATATTCACGCCGTATTCGACAGAACATTTGCGATAGTTTTGCGTACGTATTGTGTGCAGCCAGTTCCGCGAACACGAATTGTACTCGACAGCTGCTATCAATAAAAGAAATGACAAAAAAATTATAATAGCCGTGCAATTGTCCGTGCAAACTCCGTGCAACGTTGCGCTGAAAGACGCAGCGATTTTGTTGTTAGCGTAAAACGTCTCGTGTGTAAATAAAACTGTACAATTTCTGTAAATTTCGTACCTCGCGAGTCGCACTGCTTCCGTTCGACTGTTTAGTACCGAACGAAGAGGGAAAACTATCATCGGACTGTGGATTTTATGCATTTATGAGACCGAGTGTTCATGATGTAAAATAGAAAAAGAACGTTTACTATACCTGTTCATTCTCAGTTTATGGTCGGAGGAAATTTGTAAAAACAAAAAGAAAATAACGAAAGAAATGATAAAATTCTATTTTATAGTTCTGGTTTCTATAGAACGTGTTACCGTGCGAATCTTGGAATTTGCATAAACATCCGCAGTCGCACACTGTCATTGTGATCGTGAAATTCTCGCTATTCCTCTGTTACTCGTCAGACTGTCGTGTATAGTAGCGTTGTATAATTGTTAAACGAAACTAGGGCAGTAAGAGGCGACAAGAAACATAATGGGTCTTCTATGTGCTTGGATTTTCGTTGTTCTCCTTGCGTATACCATCGACAATACTTTGTTCGTATTACACATGCTCTTGTCTCAGGTTCAACTGTCATGATTACACAGAGCTATTGGAAAAGAGTATAATAAAAAGAGTTGTGATTATAAACGTTTCTACGCTTCATTCGCGGCGTTATTTTCGTTGTGGTAGACTGATTTTTGAGAGGCCAGAAATTATACAGGACAAAATATTTTAACATTTTACTTATCAACAGTTTCTTAATCAATTCTTCTTCGAGATCACTGAAGGCTTTCTTAATAAATTATTTAATAGCAATTTTTCAGTAGTAATGCAACAAATTCTCTTTAGCCATCTAATCTAGTTACTATTATGCATCGATACAGAAACAACACGTTTTAAAAATATTTAAATATGGTAGAAGATCATTAAAATATTATTTCATATTCTTTCAGAAACGTGTCAGCCCACCCAAGTTTTCCCTGTTTTCTACTCCATCAAAATTTATTATTTTTTAAAAGTATTTAACGTGCGGTCGGAAATCGCATGTACGCGACATCGGTCATTGAGTCTTCGAGATTGGCCCCCGAAGAACACGAGTACACGTTCGGAGGATCGTCGGGCATCGCGAGGTAAGCTAGAAGAGCCCGGCTTAATTGCACGGGCAGACATAAAATTGATTGAGTCATCCGGCCTGGTGGCAATTATCGGGGTTTATCGATAACCCCTATCGGTGGACGCGCATTCCGCGGCAGAAGTATGCAAATGAAGTTAGGGTAGGAGGAGTTCCGTGGGGAGGGCAGGGTGAATGAAGGACGCCGGTCGAAGACTGATGACGTTTGGCATTAAACCGAGCGAGTCGTGGCGCAGCATCGACAGCGACCGGACTCGTCCGGTAGCATTAATAAATGAGGGACATCAGCTTTTAATTACGCGCCTCGCTCGTAATTGTAACCTGCAGCGAAATCGTACGCTCGGAGGCTGGTACTTTGCAAGCCGAGGAACGATGTATGCGTCGGCCGTTGATAACGGGTGAAGCCTCTCTGTATCTCTGTTCTTGGTTGCCGGCTGGCTGATCCCGGAGAACCGAGGGAGCCGATTAACGATCGCTCGTAATTACGCCCGTTGGATCAGTCGAGATGCCCTTTCACGAGCACCTCGAAAACTGAGAATCATCTCCACCGAGCCGACCTTGCGCTAGCAGATCCTGTTGCCACAAAGACATCTTCTTTCGAGTCCTTCCTTCTGGAGCAAGCCATGCCAAACACGGCAACTCGTAGTCATATTTCGGCGCTCTTAAGAAGACGGTAACATTTTTAGTAACGGACTATGTCACTTGGATTTTTTGAGAAGTTAGAACAATTACTTCGCTACAGAATGTGGAAGGGAAATTTTGGAAATATTGCTACTGGCCGGAATGCAGAGAATATTATAATACGAGCTTAAATAATATCTTGCAGTTCCTAGGGGGTCGCAGATAAATTTTCGCCATTATTTTATACAAATCTGAACGAGTTAAAAATTGCCTTCAAGCTCGAAATAAAGACGTCGACGTGAAAGAAACGGACTGTCAATTTTAAATATTAATATACACACGTTTTTTTAATATTTTATATATTGAAAGGTAGAAATGCATTCCACTAATTTATTAATAATTTTACTCTCTAAAAATTTAACCTCGGACTCCATCCAGAAGTTGTGTGAATTCCAGTTATAGAGGGTGGGTTATGAAATGCGTGTTCGAAACTGCTTAATCAAGATAAGTCAACGAAATAATCTCTTCAAAATCAACAACGATTTTGCATTTCAATAAATTGCGACCTCAATCCACGATATGAGATACAAAAATATCAAATGGTTATTCAAGTGGAATAACGCAAGATAGAAGATCCCTTATCGAAGAGTATACCGATGAAATCATTAACGCTTTATTGATATTTATCGCGGAATTCAAATCGAACAAATTCCTCCCATCATTTGAACGGTATCTTAACTTTTTCGCTGATAAAATTGTACGCGGTTACATATGCGTTTTTGAGCTCTAGTTTGCTCCTGCGAAAAATAAGCAGATACAGATGGATAAGACTATGCAAGTTGGAAATCCTGATGCGTCACAGGTATTCAATATGTGCTACAATTTTAAAATACCTTTCAGTCTGTATCATGAAATAAGTTATTGAAGTATACATATATTGCTTGAAAATGATTGCGACTAAATTTTATCATTTCCAAAAATTTTAAAATCACTCGAGTTCGAGATTCGAATATTATTATTTAATTTGTCTGTGCTATTGTATTTTTCATAATTCTATAAAAATAGCAAGGTCTTGCATTCTGTGCTAATATGGACGTCGGTCGAGTGCAATAATTACTATTATTAAAATAAGTCGTTAAAATGCATCAAATACTATTAATCCTTGCAGACAATCTTTTTAACTTGAAAATCCAAAAGACCAACGGAGACCTGTTCTCCTAATTGCTAGATCCAAGAGAAATTTTTCACGTTTTATATAAATGATAATGAACAGGATGACACATTAAACCTGCGAAGCAATCAGTGCAGTGGAGGAACATACAGATGAAATAATATATTCCATACGAATGCAGCGGACGTTCTTACAAATGTAAATGGCGTCATAACGAATATTCATCGGTGTAATATAGCGACAAACGCGGCGGAAGTTGTAAGGATTATTAGGTTCACAAATCAACTGTCGATATGCCTGCTTCCTGTAGCCGCCTTGTAATATGCTATCATAAGGTAATCTAATGAATGTTAATTAATCGAGAGTTCTCGTATCGAACGGCGAACCAAGCTCAGTAGTCTTCGCTGATTATAGGGTAATAAACATCGACCGAAAGACTTGCGACGTGTTACTCTGCAATAAATTATTTTATTGTTACGTCGACGTCACCAACACCCTTTAAGTGGACGACAATTTACGGACCACGATTTTTAACGAATCTTTTTGGCTTCTTCGAAAGAAAATCATTTATTAAATGTAGACATTTTCAACATTTTTTTTTTAGAAAAACTGCCCAAAGCTATTGTATAAATTGAACACTTAATTACAATTTATGTTGCTCATTTAATTCTTGTCAGTTAGGGAATTTCTAAAATGAAAGAGGACGTGTACGAGCATGAAGATTAATATTTCTATTTTTACCAACAATCTACACCATAATTTTGGACAGTTTCTCTTAAAACAAATTATCAAAGTATCTACATTTAATACATGATTTTGTTCCGAAGAAGTCAACATAACGTAACTCTTTCAGTTTCAAAAAATTAAATGTGAACGGAGTTTTTACATATTTCATTTATTCAGATGAGATTCAGCTTTTTTATATAATTACTTGATTCACTTACCAAACAAAGTAAATAATTTCTGAATTTTCTGAAACATTTTCCTCGCGCGTTCTCTGTTTATATACAGTACACTTGAATAATGCGTAACGTCACGCACGCGATTCGTCAACGTCACGCGGACGTTCTGCATAATACGATTGCAATTACTTATCGCTTATTATTAGTAATAGTGCGCTTCCACAAAGCCTTGCTACGATTGCCATTCGTATGTGTCACTATCGGCGATATTCGCACTTTATACGTAAACGTTCAAAGTTTAAGGCAACAAGACGTATTCGTATTTCTTAATGAATCACAGCGAAAGAATCGGAGAGCAATTATAGCAACCGAGATATTGATTTACGACGAGACAGAGTGGATCGATAGGTAATGAAAGAGCCCTCAAAGTGTCGCTTTATCGGTCGAAACGAAAGCATGTATAAAAGCAATGTAAACACGGTATTTCGCAACATTTCGAAAAAATTGCTATCTGCGGGCGTCAGCTTTTCCAATAAGATACTAACAACAATGTTCTTTGAATCAACTGCGATACACCCTCGTTTATTAACATTTGCCGACAGATTGTTCGACGAAGTAGATATACCGAGTGATTCGCAGGAAACAGAACACCTAAATAGCTCGGTTTGGCTGGAAGATAGAACATTTTATGCGGAGTCACCCGGTATTTATACGAGGGATATGCATTTCCTCGAGGTGCCAAGAGTGCACTTTAGTGCAGCAAACTTGGTAAACAATGTGACGCGACAATAGGGTCAGTCTATATTGTTACCCAATACTAATCATTGTTCTTGTTATTTAATTGTCGTTTGGTAATCGGTCAACGTCTGTGCGGAAAGTTATTTCTGACACGATTACATTTGTAGAAGTTCTATTATTTTTGTAATTGGCTGGAGTTTGTAACATTCTTTTCAAACTCATTCAAAACATAATAAAGAGATCAATAGATCATCACTTAAAAATAGATTATTTTGAAGAAATTAAAGTAGTTTGTTTACTGAGATTTGTTATAGAAAGAAAGGTGAAAATCATTCTTATGAACATGCTTGTTATCACAGCCTGTGATTATTGATAGTAAGCTATCACTTCAGGAGAGTGCCAAAGATAATTGACAGAGTATTATGATTCTTGATCGATCGATCGTGTCGATTGATATACCGTTGTTGATAAATATCTCCGCGAAGGTTTTACCAACATAAACAGTAAGTTGACATATTGTACAGATAATTCTATTGCTTGATCATGTTTTTTATCTTCCGTGACACTCTAGAATCGGAACTCGAACGTATTCGAGTGCACATAAACACCCGCTACAAGATGAAAGGAAGACAACACAATCATTTGATATCATGCTATTTTAAGTTTTTTAATTTTGTCCATGTTGATACCTTGATCCTTGTCCTTGTTGATCAGGAAAATATGTTTCACATTTAACTATAATTCTGAGGAATAGTTATCATATAAATGTTATATAATTGCAAATCTCAGAGTGCTTCTACATGTTAAGAACGGTACACAGATAAAAATACCAGGCCCGTTAATAATTTATTCGCAAAAAACAATTTCGGTGGCCTTGCAAATTCTGAGAGTGAGTTCTACACGTTATTAGTGGGTGTTGACGCAGATGGTATTATACATAGAACTGTAAACATTGACGCTGTAAATGTGTAACGACTGTTTGAGTTCGTTAAAAATAGTTATTTATAACATCTTGAGATTATAATGAGTCCTCAAGAAAATTAATTTGTGATAATATAAAAAACAATTTAAATACAATTTGAACGATCTCAATGAACGAATAGAAATTGCATTTTATTTCTGCATGTGCAGTAAGTGACCATTAATTTAAAAATATTATTAATGTGACTTAATTTAAAATTGACAAGTTTACTATTAAAACAATCCATTTTTCAGTGAAAACCTAGTCTGACTATTTACTATTTTTATATGCACTATGAATTATATTGTTACATGAACAATGAATATATTTTTCGTGGATCTAATAATTTATTTTGGAGGATTCTCTACATAGTAAAGTATAAAATTTCATAGAAGATAACATAGGTTTGTATAATTTTAAATTCAAGAAAAAATACTGAAACCCCCTTTCATTACAAATGTCAATTTTCAAAGTGCATCTAAGGAATATAAACTTATATGAAAAACTCCATCGAAAACCAGAAATTGAAGTCCTTTCTGATCCTCGATCGATCGTGACCACGGATCGATATCGCATATTACATAAAAAAACTATCCTGATTACACTGTTTTCTTCGATAATAGGGAAGATAAGAGGTACGCAAACACTAAATTACCGAACAGGCAGTGGAGCATCGTATGTACTGATAAGAGATTGCTGGTGGTAGATGATTATTGACCTTTGGATGCGGTAGAGAGCAGTGATGTAAGTGGCGACCGGTTATAAATTGTGGGATCGATCGTTTAGCGACACAACCTGCTGCGATGTTGGCGATCACTGTGTTAGTTGGCCTATTCTCGGTGGCACTGGTCCAAGCCGACCACCTCAATCCCCATTATGCACCTGGCCACGAGGGCATCGTACACCTGTTCGAGTGGAAATGGCCTGACATCGCGAGGGAGTGTGAGACTTTCCTTGGTCCTAAAGGATTCGGTGGTGTTCAGGTGAGTTAACCATGACATACTCATTTTTAGACTGTGGCTCTTTAACCATTTATAGCATGCACAACATGAAGAAAGCATTTATTTTATTGAAATGTAAGAGCATTTGTAGTTGAATCTTTTTAGAACGAATTTCCTACGAGTAGCTTTTTTCAATCCAATTTTTCAATGCCAACAATTTTCTGTGACGTTTAATAAGATTGTAATCGTTCGACTTCACTGTTTTAACTCTCACTTTCATGCCTCAAATGTGCTCGAGCAAGTTTGCTATTTTTAAAAAAGAATATAAATTAAGTTCTGTATTTTTTTCTTATTCTTTTAATTTATAAGATGGCTGAGTATATTCGTAATGATTTTACAGATTACAGTTTACATTTTACCGAGACAGATTATTCTATTATTCACAATAATACTGTATATGGTGTTTCAATTTTGGTAGAGCAACAGGAAGAGTGAATTTACATGAAGAAATAAATTGAGTGTGTAGAACACAATGATTAATTTTGAAGAAAATTGAGTTTAAAAATTCATTGAGTGCACGAGCTGTTTATTAAGAGTCGTCTGACTATGACCTGCTGATTCTACTTTTTATAAATACTAGTATAAAACATATTCACACAAATGGTTCTTTCAGAACATTTTTATCCCTCATTGTTTTATGTCGTTTGTTTTGCAATATGGACTAAATCGAATCCATTTCTATTTAGTCTGAATTTAGAACATCGTCTCTCTCATTAAAAATATTTTTGCTTGCCTTATAATATTTATTTAAACAAAATGTATAAACACATTCTCCACCATGAATGCAATCTGTCACCTTCCAGGTATCTCCAATCCAAGAGAACGTGATAGTCGTGAACAGACCATGGTGGGAACGCTACCAACCCATTTCCTACCTATGGGGTACAAGATCTGGTAACAAGGCAGAGTTCGTCGACATGGTAGCCAGGTGCAACAGGGCTGGTGTTCGAATTTACGTTGACGCTGTCGTGAACCACATGAGCGGAGATCATTCGAACGCAGTGGGCACTGCTGGTTCAAGAGCAAACACGTACAACCGTGACTACTATGCGGTCCCATACGGCAGAAACGATTTCCACAGTTTGTGCGCGATCACTAACTATAACGACGCCGCCAACGTCAGGAACTGTGAACTGACCGGTCTTCACGACTTGAATCAGGGACATGAATATGTCAGGGGCAAAATTGTTGACTTCATGAACGAGGCGATTGATGCTGGTGTTGCTGGTTTCCGGTTTGTATAATACATTTATCAACCTCTTTTACAAACAATTTCTAAAGCATATGTTACATTTCATTGCTGAAATCATTTTTCTTAATCTTCATTATTAATCTTGCTACCATGAACGATTAACTTTTAAACATTTCTGATGTTCTAATTGTGAGATATATATTTTAACTCGTTGAAAACGAATGTCAGCATTTTTCGAATAGTCTAATTATTTAAATAATAATTGTTCCTAGAGTTTAAAGATGATATATGATTTAGTCCTGTGAGAACAATGTTTCTAATATTTTTAAAAATCCTTGTTTTGAACACGTGTCATTGGATTATGGATGTTCATGCAAAGCGACAATTTTCATTGTCATTTGCAAGAAATACATAAGAAAAATTGATTTTCTCTCTTACTGGCATGTATAAATTTATAATAGCGTAACGTTCTAACTCTTTCAATTCTTTTTATGTTAACTGTTTTCTTAATTTTCTTCCAGTATGGACGCCGCAAAACACATGTGGCCAGAGGACCTGAAGGTCATTTACTCAAGATTGCAAGGTTTGAGCCAACATCACGGTTTCCCTCCGAATAGCCAAGCATTCATATACCAAGAAGTAATCGACTACAATGGCCACGAAGGAGTTACCAAATTCCAATACAATAACCTCGGCGCTGTGACCGAATTCAAATTCGGCCAAGAGCTCAGCAACTCATTCCGTGGTCATAATATGTTGAAATGGTTCTCTAACTGGGGAGAAAAATGGGGTCTCCTGCCATCGAACTCTGCTTTAGTTTTCGTTGACAACCATGACACGCAGCGTTCCAATAATGATCCGCTCACTTACAAGTCACCGAAATTGTACAAGGTAATTGACAAAATTCTGTTTCTATCTTTACTAATAATTTTCGAATATGGTAAAACAGTATATTACCCAAACTAGACTTTCAATGCAACCTTTCAGTAGCACTGAACTGCATTTATATCCATCATTTGATAGCAAAGTTCGTTCTACAATAAATTGATAGAGACAGCGTTTAAATATTGTTTAAATGGATGAAAATTAATTACAGAATCATACATAATTATAAGGATTTTGTTACCTAGCTGTATATGTAAATAGAATGAGTAGAAGATACTTCCTCAATTAGTAATGGGTCTGAACAGGTTAGCTAGTAGAATGGGTCGACACGTAGTCAGACAACAGTAGAAAAGAAACGTTCTCGTATCTCAAAATGTGGCAATAATTTATTCTCCAAAATCTTCATGATATACTTAATAGGAAAACGGATATAATTCCTCAGTAAAATAAATAATTAAAAAAATTAAATTAATTTTCCTAATCGTAAAAAGTAGAATGAAAAATCTTTAAACCTTGATTAAAAACCTTCACTTTTTAAAAGTAAATGATATAAACATTTTGCATATTACAAGCAGACGAAACAAGTTTAGATTGTGAACGAAATGAACGAATACAATTAAACATTTGTCGTGATACACATAAAACTGGCTACTGTGTTCAGCAATTAATACAGACAATATTTATTTTGTATAATAAATTACATTTAAATTTGTGGAAAAATTTCTTCACAAAATCTTGTCATCATTCTTTTCAGTATATTGATCTTATTACATCACACTTTATGAGAGCATTAAACCTCGAAACACGAGACGAGGCACTTTACCAAGCCGAAATTATTGTTCATATCTCAACGTCTCATGGCTGATTTAAACATTGAGACCGTAATCGCATGTTCACGTTTCAGATGGCGGTCGCTTTCATGTTGGCCCACCAGTACGGCATCCCCAAAGTGATGAGCTCGTTCGATTTCCGCGATTTCGACGCGGGCCCGCCCCAAGACAACCAGGGTCACATCATATCTCCCGTCATTAATCCCGACAACAGTTGCGGCAATGGCTGGGTTTGCGAGCACCGTTGGAGACAGATTTACAACATGATTCGCTTCCGTGGTGTTGCGAACGGCACCGGAGTATCAAACTGGTGGGACAACGGCAGCAACCAGATCGCATTCTGTCGCGGAAACGCCGGCTTCGTGGCGTTCAACGGCGATCAAGGTGACATGAGGCAGACCCTCAAGAGCTGCATGCCTCCAGGCAAGTACTGTGATGTTATTTCCGGTAACCTGGAGAACGGACGATGCACCGGAAAAGTCGTTACCGTGGAGTCCAACGGCAACATGTACGTCGAGATCTTGAAGAATGAAGACGACGGTGTGCTGGCCATCCACAGAAACGTGAGTACTCGTTACGGAATTTCTTGTAACTATTTTTCACATTATTCTTAGGCGTCATGCGTCCCTCATTTTTCCTTCACTTTTATTTTTCTTCTGGTGATTCTAATTTCTAGTTAATAAATCCAGAAATTCTTGTACCTGTTTCTTACATTATTGTTGAGTGTAAAGAATTCTTCCTTCACTTTTATTTTTCTTCTAGTGATTCTAATTTCTAGTTAATAAATGCAGAAATTCTTGTACCTGTTTCTTACATTATTGTTGAGTGTAAAGAATTCTTCCTTCACTTTTATTTTTCTTCTAGTAATTCTAATTTCTAGTTAATAAATGCAGAAATTCTTGTACCTGTTTCTTACATTATTGTTGAGTGTAAGGAATTCTTCCTTCATTTTTATTTTTCTTCTAGTAATTCTATTTTCCAGTTAATAAATCTAGAAATTTGTTGTACGTGTTTCTTACATTATTGTTGAATGTAAAGAATTCTGTTAGATTGGAAATTAATATGGCTTTTTGAAGTTATATCTTGTACTACCTTTCTTGAAGATTATTTCGAATATTGTAATTTGTTTACAGGCAAGACTGGCTTAAAGGAGACTCATGATGAAGAATGGACGCGGACATAAACAGGGGATACTTTAAGAATAAATTTCTTGAATTGTAAAATAATTTTGTGCGATGTAATATAGATTATATTGTGTAAAATAAATTTACTGCCATAATAAAATTCTGTTAATTAGTTTGTATACACCCCACAAGTGTAAATAATTTTAATCTTGCTTACTAATACAAAAATTGAAGGTGTCTAAACAATTAATATAAACCATTTATATATCTATCTACCAATTTCATTAAAATAATCTATTCAATTCCTAATACAACGACAGTAATAAAAATTACCATTCTTAATTTATAATTTAGAAAACGAGTCTACTAAAGAATTGTGTTCTATCTACAATACAACCAGTGATAAGAGGCATGTATACAAAACGATATTTTAAACTATGTATTCATAGATCTTCCGAAATTCATCTATGTCGTGATAAAAATAGATCAAACATTCTAAATATGTTCTTCTATCCAAAAACTCTTCGTACACTTGTATCTAAAAATAGAACGCCAACTCGGTTCCTCGTGTCGATTCCTATCTATCTCTTTATCTAATACTTGTACTCACCTGTCACGTGCATCGACCAAATACAACACGTTTTTGTAACGCTCTCGCCTTGACACATATTTCCCCTAATCCTTTCAGACATGACTGAAATCTTCAGTTTAAAATCAAAGTAATTTACACCTCAGACGTTGATGAAAACAATAATACCTTCGTTAATCAATTCTACAAATTCTAACGAAATTCTACAACATCCAGATTCTGTCAACAGTGTTCAACATTCTTACAATTTTAAAAAAATTTTGTTACAAATTGTTCGCGAATGTATCCACAATTGATTGCAGCTATTTTTTAAAATACAAGTAGTCGTATACACTGATAAAAGTTAGTAGAATTTCTATTTTATTCTTACCACAACAATAATATTCTTATAATTTTCTGATAAATTACTCGTGCACAATTAACATCAGCAGAGATGAAGAACACATTTACTCTTGAACAGATGAAGAAAAACTCATTGATTGTAGTATTCCACTAAAAAGCAAACCTAAAAGAAGGGTGATTGAACTCGAGGATCGATTATTTTTCAACAAAGTTTATTTTAACAGAAACAATGTACTGTTTTTGTTCTCTTTTCACCATTAATTTCTACTATACATAATATGACAGATAATCGTAGAATAATACACGACAGACGCGCGATGGAGAAATAAAAAAGGGTTTGTGCAGGAGGAATGGGAGGAGGGGAGGGGATCGATTGTCGAACATAGTCGCAAGAAAACCAACCGCGGGAGGAAACGAAGGGTGTGAAAAATAATAAAATGGATGGAAGAACATCGAAGTATCACAAGATTGCTTTATCGCCCGTTTCTATTGTCCCTCCTCTTCTCCATTTCGTTCGTTTTACACACTCGTGGTCCGGAATAATTCTTGTCGCATTATAAGAAAAAAACGTCACGAATCATTCTTCACGAGTCTACAATATTCTTGCATCCCTTTAAATAACTCTACGGGATTTCTCTCGTCGAACGCATTTCCTGCCATGTAAAGTATCTTCGTCTCTCTCTCTCTTTCTCTCTGCTCGCTTTCATACACATGTACACACGCATTCGACGGTTCTCTTTCACTCTATCGTTCTATCCGAGCGATCCTGCTGCCCGATAACGTAATGATCTCGTGCCACGCAGTAATGATGAACCCCGGCTACGAAACTAAATAAAATACTACGGGTCTTCTTGTAAAAGCACGATATAAATAAATGCTCAAGCATTATGTACAGTGATCTCAGTTTAAGTAAAAGCCGCTAGCTCGGTTAATGGCCGTGCGTCGCTCTCGAGCTTGCGTTCCTAATCTTTTCTGCAAAATGGGACAAATCGTCAACAAATATCTTCATCTCTTTCACAGTAACAATCACACCTTTTACAAATATCGAAAGCAAAACGGATCGGAAGACCAGATTTGTGATTTATAGTGGAACACGAACTCGGGAGCGCACGCAGCCGCGTAAGTGTATGTGTACATAATATTTATAAACGTATATAGTCTGCAGTAAATTCAGGCTAATGTAAATCTAAAAATACTGCTCATTTTTTACGAACTTACCAACTTTTTCGGTCTTAACACTGTCTCCAACCTAGGACGTCTGCGTTTTCATTACGCCTTAATTGTTATACGTGAATACAATAAGGCAACAGTTTACATCTAAATAAATAAACGTTAAACGTTGTAAGTAAGAGAAGAAAGAAGAAGTTAATTTACAAGTCTTCTAAGCTACATTACGGATCCGTCGCTCGTTTACTACGCATCGTCTGTGCACGTGTACACGCGCTATTGATTCGCATCACAGAGAAACAATATGGCCGTTTTCTCTTCTTATTCGTGTTCAACGTCGCCTGATTACTGTCTTGAATTTCTTAAACACGTTTTCACGATTTTATGAGACGAAATTTGTAGTTGAAAACGTTTGGTTAAATTCACGGAATACCTTCCTATTTAGTTAGATTATTTCAGTGAAAATTTACGTTTTACGTAAATACTCTCTACGTAAAGACCCTCCGAAGTTATTCTTTCAAACTTTACACCTTTTCAAAAATTGTGTACAACTTCTCAATTTGTCATTTAGTGTGTCATTCGAATACTAAATTAATAGTAAACGCCAAATAAAGTTTTAGTTAGAATCTCACTTTGGAAATACAATTTTTCAGACATTCTGATTTCCTACTTTCAGACATCGTGCAAGACCTTATTTACAAGAACGGAAACCATAAGTTTCGCCGATGACACGAATCCAGAGCGATCTGTACACGCGTGTCTATGAGTACGTTGATCATCGTACGAAATATGAATGTATATTTACGTGTGCGGAGCTCACCCCGTTTTCTGCACGTAGAACGCTAGCAAAAATATAATTTAGTATATTTATCATTATAATTCATTCATATAAAAACTTCGTTAAAATATATAAAAGAAACAACGATTTGAGCAAATACGTATCTCCTACCATAGTTAAAAGTACCGTGTTCGAAACGTTCCTTTATTGCACATATCAATTTCCGCTAATAAAGTGTTGTCTCTTTTTCATCTCTCTTTCTCTCACGCATGCTTTCACACAGTGGTACACTCATCCATCTTTGCACTCGCAAACAACAATTATTTTTATACATACTCTAGTATGTACGCTTATTTATTCTCTTCGTTCTCATCTTGATCGGTTCTGTTACTGTTTGTCGTTGTTGGGTTCGCAGAATTACTCGAATTTACCGCCATTGTTCATCGTTAATCGAATTGTACAACGTTCTTTTTATTCTACCGAAATTTCAAGCAACAATCATTCATTACAAATTTCAGTACATCAGCATAATACGTTTTTCCAATCGGATTGAATATGGATTAAAGATCCAATGATTAATATTCGAGGCAGAAATACTCGATACATTAGATGGTTTACAAAATTGTTTATTGGAGATTTCTAAGCAGAAAGACACGACGGAAGAAAATTCTCTGTATTGCAAGAAACCAACACACAATTCATTTGCTCTGTACATTGAGTTCGCTTAATACACGGAAGAATTCGAATAATTCGCAGTTGTGGTCGCAGTAAATTCGCCTCTCAGGTAACAGTTGAAAATATTCACATCGCGGGGGCAATTTCAACGAGCCGTACACAGATCGGAAATTACGAATCACACCGGGTCGATCGAGTTTCTCTAGGAAAGGCCAGTCTCTGGAAGACTTCTTTTGACGGATAGGCACTCGTTTCGTTGATCGTCGAAATACTTTCTTCGTTCGTGGAAAGACTTTTCGAATCAGCAAATTTACCCTAAATTTTCTATTTACCCTAAAGTGTCCACTCCACGTGATTTTTAACACAAGTCCGAGGATCTAAAATAGAATTTTGGTCGGCTGACAGGTGTGTGCAATCCAAAAATGGAAACAACCGCATACTTCGAGCGTTCCGAATTCCCGAACGCCAATTAATTCGTTTATTGTACAGTATCAGCTTCTTTGTGCTCATCGCGTGTGTATCTCTAATTTATACCCGGACTCAGGGATCGTTAACACTTGTTAGTTACCCTCCGCTTCCTGCGCGGAAGAAGCGGGAGAAGCCCGTCTAGCCGAGATCTAGAAGCCTGATCCGAGGTGCAGATCATTGAAAGACATCCGAATAACTGTCTCATTAGCAGACAATTCTAAATCTGTACCGCGGTTAGGGCTCGAGTAAATCTAAGTCGGGTTGTAAGCACTGTAGCCTTAGGCACCGGGTGTCGAACCTCTTTGCATCCATGAATTACAAACTAGCGTTAGGTCTCCCAGGCTCGAGAGTCTCTATCGATCACCTCTCTCGATCTCATCCGGGTCTCGCATCGATTATCTTCCGCATATTTAGACGCGACTGTCTTCAAAACAGAAGAAGACAGGAAGGTTTGAATGTCTGGGCATCGTGAAACAGTTCAAGGTGCAAGAATGATCCTTCGTTTCCCCAGGTACTCGATCGCAACTCGAAGGGTCCCGTTCACCCGCGTTCCACTGCGAAACAGTTCGCTGGGTATGAACACACTTTTAGAGTCTAAGTCGATGGACAACAGGCGGAGCCTCCTGAACAACGGTCCTCGGACCGCGTCACTGCTTGATGGGCTTCTTGAAGACGACTTCCGGCTTGCGTATCGGACGTGGTACGCGCCGTTCTATCCTTAAGGCCCTATTTGGGTCCGGCGAGGGCACCGACGCGCCCTCCAGACCCACCGGAGTCTCCGCCATTGTTTGTCAGTTTCCCGTGCTACTCGGCCGCCTGCCGGGCATCTGTTGCTGCTGTTGCTGAGACGCCGCTGCGACGGCTGCAGCCGCGTTCAACGCTGGCAGAGGTGTCTGGTGACAGTGCGCGCAGTGCAAGCACACCGTGCAGGCCCCGAGCTTTCGGGCTAGCAGCGCGCGCAGCTTCAAGGCTGGTCCCAGCTTCATGCCCATCGGGCCCGTCAGGTGGTCCTCCGACAGCAAGGGCAACGCGGCTCCGTCGATGCGGTGCTCGCGGAAATTCTGGAAAGAAACGAGATCGTTAGGACGCTGCGATTTTATAGCATCAGATTGTTGAATATCAAATGGTCAGTAACTTTTTATCGAATGAAATAGTCGTAGCTTTAGTCTAAATTCTTTCTTCCCGTTCTTCGTCGTATTTTAAAGTGCCGATCTTCAACTTCAAGTTTCTTCATAAGAGACTTCATGAAATACATGTAAAATTGGTTTTTCTTCTACCGAGGTACCGATTCTATTAAAATGCTCCATGAAAATTACAAATTCCGTGATGCACGTGCATCTACGTTTCCGTGACAAATGTCCGGGAAAAAATAAAAATAATAGGTGAAAGTGTTCAGCTGATGAGCAGCATTTCCATATTAAGTTTTCTCCTCCCGAAATACCTATTCTATTAAAATGCTCCATGAAAATAAAAAATTCCATGAGCAAGCTGGGTCCAATTGCTCTCTCATGCACATCTAAATCGCGCGGAAAATGTTCCGAGACGCAAATTGAAAATAAAGGGTGAAAGTGTTAAAGATTCAGCCGATGAGCAACATTTCAATAACGCAGGGCCGAAGGAGCCGGCCCATTTCCTCAATTAAATGTGTTCACCGCGCCCAGGCTGATCCCCATTCAACGAGCCCGAAGAATGACACCCACGCGTCCTCGCCGGCCGCATTAACAATCCTGCCATTCCTGAATACCTCGGGGCGACCCTTAACCCTCGCGGAAACGAGCTCGAAGGTCGAGGTTCTATGCGAGGAGCGGCGAGCGCATCGCGCGCGCCTCATCTCGCGGAATGCCGTTCACGGTTGCAATGCGTCGCGAAGCGCAACAAGGTGCATCTTCAACGACGCGGAACGCCGCATGGCGCTCGCTCATTAAACCTCTGGTTCCGCAGAAAGTCAGTCGGTCTGCTCGGATAGAATCAGACTGCCGGGGACCGGAGGAAACTGAAGCAAGGATCGAGGAATGAAACGGGACGAGGGGGGAACGAAACGTGGAGGATGAAGAAGAAGAAGAAGAAGAAGCGGAAGAGGAAAAGGGAAAAAAAGGACGGACGATTCATTCACGGCATCGGGGGCCACGGACGTAATTGCGGCTGCAACCGCTGCAACTTACCCCCGCTGCATTGCACGCGTCCGCTCAGGCCACTCACACCACTCACTATACTACGTATCGTCTCTCCGCCGCTGCACACGTTCGCGGAATACGGTGATTGCTCAGCCCGCTTATGAATGAAATATTCAACGCTCTAATGCGACTGTTGCACGCAAAGGCAGACCGGTCTTCTTCGAGGCATTCCGCTGCGAGGGGGAAGAGGGGACGCGTTTGAAGATCAGGATCGGGATTAATCGAGGTCGCGCAACGAGACCTTGGATTTTATGGCGGCGCCTGGAATGGGAGCAATTTTTCGGATTCTCGGATTCTGGTAGAAGATTGTACGGGAAGCAGCGGGAGATGGATTTTGGAGACTCGAATTTTTAGGATTGCTGCGGCGAGACATTTGAATGATGCCGGAAGGTATTTCTTAAATGTCAAATGTTAACTTGGGGATGTCCTTTATAATTTTGTGATGAGTAGATTGCGGATCTTTGTGCAAACTAAAAATGTTCTGCATGGATTGTGGGAAGCAGGAATAACATAAACATTGATTTCATCCCTTAAAGACTTTGTTACATTAAAAGCAACATTACAACATTCTTGAATTTTTTAAATCATAAATGCATAAAGATCCGCAGTCTAGTGATGAGACACTTTTGAATATAATAATTTGTAGTATTTTTGCGGCGAGAGACATTTTTAGGTGCTAAGGTCTGAAGAGGACCACTAAATCCGTGTTGAATTCCATCAAAATTTGTATTACGGTGTTATTTATTCAAGAATTAAATTTGTGATGTCCTACTTTTTTTTAAAAATCCTCAGCCATACTTCCAAAATGTATAATGTGTTAATGGCCTTCCTGTAGATAAAGTGTTGATGAAACCACTAGAAAAGTAGATTCGTCCGTGGCTTCTTCCAATTAATGCAAACGATTTTTGCTTTGCACAAAGCTTGGCAGTTATCTTCATCTACCCAGCAAACCAACAAAGTTCCAGCAACGACCACCATTAAGCTCCTTGGATCTCGACGTTCCCGCATCTCGTGGGTGCCGTGGCACGCGAATGCGAGTTGGCCCGTTGCTTTTAGTGCGATTCGCTGCGTCCGTGGATCATTAAACGCGGGTATGCGGGCCAATTGCTCGAAACGTTGCCCCGGTGCGCTCGCTTCTAATAACGGTCCGGCGAAGGCTTCTTCCGCGGCGTCTCCGGTTCCAGCCGGCGTAACGACTTAGTTAATTAGCGTTTACGCGAAACGACCGTGAAGAGCACGGCCGCGTCGACAGAGTTCCGCCGCGCCGTTCTACCAGCAGCGGTTTCCAGCGCCGTTTCAGCCCGTTTTATACCGTTACCGTCGCTCGGTACGCTATCGGAAATTCGAAACAATGTCGGCCGTGTACCCCAGGTGATAGATGGCCGCCGCGTGTTCCTCGTCGTCGTCGTCTTCGTCGTTTAACACCGGTGTCAGCTGGTTCGCGCCGTATCGTCGGTATAAGGGCGAATGGGATAATTAGCCGTCTAACGCGAAACTGCCGGGTTCGCGCGGATAAATGGGATGTAAAGCGAGACGAACTAATTTGTGCGAGTCACTGCGTTTCCTTGCCGCTTTTCACAATTACCGAGCTCCCGGCGATTCGCGAATTCTTCGACTCCATTTTCTGATACTTTGGCAGCGACGTAAGTCTTGGGTACTTCAGCTTAACCTTCATCTGTCTCTCGTGACAATTTGACACGTTTTGTTGAAGAATTTAACGTGAAGTACAATTTATTTGAAATGTACAATTTAAAGCAGTAGGCATATTAAAAAGATTTGAGGACATCAGTAAATTCAGCTGAATAAGATAATTAAAAGAAGAAAGAATTTTTTGTTTGATAAAATTATGTGTAAAATAAAAGAAAATTTTATACAGTTTGTCTTCCAAGCACTTTCCATTTTGCATAAAGACCCCCAATATATTTATTCACATTATTACCTGCATTTTCAAGTTTTTTTTAACTATCAACGAATAATGATATGGTCAACACGTTTACTTCTCCAGTCATAAAAATAATAAAATTTAAAATACTCTGTATTTTAAAATGGTAATAAATCTGTAGACTATAATAGTATTTCTAGATGAAAAAGCATTGTTACATTTGCATTTTAAAATCAGACATTTATTAATCACAGCAAACGGTTAAATTATTGGTGAAGAATCATCGTGAAGATAGGTTCGTTAGATAAAATAAAATTGTAGCCCTTAATGCGTCGCCTATAATATCCTAAAAGCCGTAATTTCGTGTTCGGTAAACCTATTTTTCGAGACTATTATCGAGAATGGATTCCATGTAGTACCAAATAAAAGGATCGAGCGTGCATGTCGTAATTTTGCGAGATGATCCGGGGAATAATCGAACCGGACGTTTTAATGCGCGGTCATCAGTGGTACAAAGGAAAAATGCGTTTCCAGGAGCAAGATTTTGCTCTAAATACATTTTAATGAAATAGAGAGCATCGTCCCCTCGCACACGCTGATTGCGGCCCGACAATTTCCACGCGAAGCTCCGCGCCGTGCAAAAACCGTCGGTTCGATCAACGAGGGGACATCCTGCACTGTAATTTCGTGCTACTTGTTACCGCCACGGCTTACAAGCATAATTGATACCCAGATTTCAGGTCAGTAATTCATAATAATCAGCTAAAAGATCGCGAGCGAAGCCTGCCTTTCCGTAGCCACGGTCTATTCCGAACGGCAATTTAATATAATAAAAGAACGCCTTTTTCTTGTAGCTCGCCTGGGTACTCAGTCTGCGTACCTGGACATTGTAGAGACTGCGGAAGATCAAAAGGACAAGCAAGTAACCGGGAAAACTGCCGTGGAACAATTAAAATTAAATTTAGCAACGTTCTTACTTCAGTCCTCGAGGCATGAAGATGTTTGGGAGATCGAGCGCGGTTCTGTTTGACTGCACTCGCTGCACAGGAATGCATCATCTTGCATAAAGATCGTAATTACGTGAAATGCAGACCAAATTTTGGTTTCAAGACCTGGAGGGATTGTTGGTGCTTAATTTCATATGATAATAAAAATTAAGATAAGCGATTCACTTTTTTGGTAAACGGTTCACTCTTTTTGTAAACGAGAATCAAGAGATACTCGAGATTGTATAGAGGTTTTTATGTAATGCGAAGATGCTTATTTAGTGTAATGGATAACATTCGTATGCATTTATCTTTTTATGTATTTTGCTACATTTTGTGCATTTTAGTACATTTTAAATATTCCATTAATATGGTTTTTGATTTTCATACAGTTTCATAGCAGAACACGTGAGTCGATATCATATGAATATTATATGTTAAATATTAAATGCCACATATTATATGAAAGATAAATGCAGTAAAGATTTAAGACGTTGATAAGCGTCGCCGTATAGCCTGCAGTACTACAGTTAATATTTACGACTTGATGCACTTTAAAGTACCGCTCTCATTATAAAGCTGTTACGAATCAAATAAATTATCATTCTTTTAGATTTGATTTAATTTAAAGTACTGTTACGTACATATGCTTGTGTCAGGAAGACACCATAATGGCAGGAAGACAGTGAAATGACTTGAACGATTTTGAAACATCTCGAATAAAGATAACAGTAAAGTCGAATGAAAATTATATACAGATCCTTGTGCAGCATCAAAGTCTTCTTAGGAGTTGCAAATTTGGAAAAATGTTCCAACAGTAGAAATGCAGAGATGTACAGTGTTTTCCATAGTGTCTATACCTACACGATCTAAGTGATAAATGTCCAGAGATTGTCTCACGTATCGAAACATTAGAGTAAGTATTATGGTGAGATGACAAGAAGGTCCTTAGCAGCAATGACACCAGATAAGGGGAAGGAGCAGGAATCGAGAGGAAAATTTACCCTCTCTCTGCAAGTACATAGAGTGAGGACACGAGTCTTGCTGCGGGGAACTTCTTGTCATCTCACCGCAGTAGATTTAAGAATATAAAAAGCAAAGTCCTCAAGGAACAAATGTTTTCCTAAACGTAAAGTCCCAGACCATTTTTAAAAACGAAAGACAGCTGTTTCCGATTTAAACACAGTTCCAAGGATGAGTGGATGTCCAGTTGTAGGATCGAGACGGCCATTTGCGTGGATCGAAAAAGGAAAAGCTCGGTGGCCAGTTGACACGGGTCCGGGGCCGTGGGCATATTTAAGAAAAGAGCGTCCACGCGGATATCTCATCTCGGCGCATACATCTCATTGTCTTCGAGGTAGGAATACAGGCAGAAGTTTTGTAATCTCACGAAACGAAGAGAGCCGGCGCGGCCGTGCGCTCCGTGTGGTGTGCAGCTGCAGTTGCAGCGAATATATCATCCTCGTGTTGCACCGCGGGCGACCGCGGCCCTCCAAAGCCCCGGCCACGAAGACAACCTATATTTTCTCCACCCAGTTCCAAACTCTTAAGGGCAAACGCGATCCCAGACCTGGTCCGGCATCAATTATACCTTCCACAAACACGCTCTTATCTCGCGCAGCTTACCAACAAGCGTGAACTTCGACTAACAGCGAATGCTTCGTACGCACCAGTCATCAATGATTTTCCGGGATTACGATTTCCTGGATGAACATCGCCTTCGGCCACTGATTGCTCCTTTCCTTGAATGACTCGATCGTAATTGGACCTCGCAACCCAATAATTAGCGGTCCGCGGATTTTTACTTCCAGTGACTCGCATAATTGTTCCCGCACCTTTCAAATCGGTGTAACGTTCTTAAAAGCGGAGCTCGGCTTTTCTGCGAAGTTGGATTAAATCTTTTTTAAAAATGCCATTAACATTTTGCAAATCGACAGCTCACTTTATTTTTATTAGCTGTTCCGTTTTGATGTTGATGTAACAATACAAGCAACGATTTTAATTCCGATTACGATGTACGATATTTTTTATGTTCAATTTCAACGGTGGTATAATAATCTCAGTATCTCGCAGGGGTTGTTTCTTCTTGTAGTTTTCAAGCTCATCGACGTTTTCTTTTAAATCACTACATATATTTTCGTGTTGCATCGCGTAGTTAATAAGAAAATAGATTCAAATATGTACTGAGACGTGACCTTCAAATGACCTTAACTCCGAAGATGAAGATCAAATTTCATCATGGTTCTCGAACGTCGAACACATTAATTACTTCCAACTTTCCATCATAGCTAAATATTTGTTACACTGATTTTGAACCAATATAAATAATTTTTTTAGAGCATCAGGAGAGGCAGATGCTTCTCTCTCTCTAAAATGTCAGACAGAAGACAGCTTCATTCGAAGAGCTTGAAGAATTTGAAACTGCGGGAGATCGGCGTCAGGGGAACACGTTCGAAAATCCGCTCGATCGAGCAGAAAGATATTGTCGTGTAGGGGTTTCGCTGGAAAGTGTTCGAGAAGTGTTGTTCGAGCGTGAAAAGGATCGAGGATCCTCGAAAAGTAATGGTCTGGTTCTTACCGAGTTCGAATTCCTGACCCCGGAGGATCTCGGAGCCGCGGTTATAACCTCGGAAGAGCACCGAGTCGGAACCGCGTCACGTTAACCGTTCGCGGTGAAGCCAAGGAATCTTTCCTCTCGGTCCATCGGTTTCTGTGCCGAGAAAAACACTCTGTAGAAGTAACCTGCCCGTTGCAAAATCGAGAGACCCAACCTCCGGGAACAAATTTATGGAATGCAGTAAACACGCCGCGGATGTCTGTCACGCTTTCGATTCTGTTCGACCTACGCCTCGAAAAAGAACTGTCGTGCATCGTTCGTATCAACACTTTACACTTCTGTTCATGTCGATTATTCTCAGGTTTATGATTTTTTATAAGTAGGATTTCCAACTTAGAAATTCGAATTAATTTTGGGACATGTATCCAGGTGTTTGACACCTGTTGATGAAAATGGAATGGCTCACAAAGGTGTTCTTGCAGGGGCTAAATTGAAGGACTTATTTTGGAGCACCCACCATATTCACCTAATATTTGTTCCCAAACCTCAAAAAATTCCTACGTGGCAGGCGTTTTTCATCAAATGAAGAAGTTGTAGCAGCCGTAGATAAGTATTTTAGAGGTCTCGAGGAAATCAATAATTCAGAGATGGGGTAAATGAATTAGAAAATCACTGGAAAACTGCATTGATCTTAAGGGAGAATATACTGAAGAATAAATGTATTTTGACTCATTATTTCATTGTTAGGCTATGAACTTTCTGAAGGACCCAGTATAATATTGTACAGTGTATACAATATTTATATTTATTAGTGATTTATTGTACAAAGCATACTAGTAACTGTATACTCATAATTAAGTTAGGAACGAAATAAAAGAATATATTTATGAATCCATAAAATGATAGTATGAATGATGGCCATTTAAAGCACCTTAATATGATAATAAGAATATGATTACTGGATAAAGATGTTTGGTAACGTACTAGAATTCAAGCATCAAGTCGTCAATAATTATTAAACTAGAAATGTAATGTACATGTACAAATAATTACTGAAAATGCTGTTTTTAGAAGTCGCTTTCAGTCAACAGATTGATGAAACAATTAGAATTTTTCTGTCAACGTTATCGCGTCAGGAATATTTTCCGCGTGGTGCTCGACGGATTTACTGTCCTCGGAAGCTGTTGAAAACATTATAGTTACGGGATCGGTGATTTACGCTTGATTTTCGAGCAAGTGTCAAACTGTTTAACCGTCGCCCGGCCATCGGTTTCCTTATTTACGACGCGTAAAATACTTTTCTTAATTATTCCACGGCTTTAAATCATCGTGCATCAGGTGTCCTCGGTAGCTCTGCAATAAAAGTCTCGCCGCTGACATCAGGTAGCTTTGACTGTTGCTACAGCTGTTGTGAAACCCTGACGTGTTAATGAGACGAACGTTTTACGATACGTCAAAAATTTTACGCTGCTCGGTCAACGATACGAGGCGAGTTTGCTTTTGGTGAACTTTCAGGCGATACCCGATGCGTTAATATTCCTGGATAATTGAATATGAATCATGCGGCATACTTAGCGACCATTCAGAAAAACTTTATTGCTATTTAAAATAGTCCCCTGCTGTTGTAAAAAGCTCCATTCGAAATTCAGCTGTCCGTAGACATTATCGAGCGAATCGATACAAGCTGATCGATTGGAAGGCACATCGATCAGAGACCCAACTTATGATAAATAATTACTAAAACCTTGTGACATCAATTTGCATGAACGTAATAAAAATTTAATGTTTCTTCGTGGAACTATAAATTTTTCTTCAGAGTTAGTAACTGCGGAATGTGATATTTTACAATCGTGACTTATTTAATGCATCATCGATGTGCTAAGTTGACAGTTTATGAATTCATTGCATATTTTTATTTCAATGTGAATGAAATATTTGGTTAAAAAAGTTTGTGCATCAATTCCGAGACACAGGAGCTAAATATAAATTTACATTTTTCATTAATAATTTTAATGCAACGAAAATAATATATTGCGTAGTCTAATCATCTAGTCTCTCATCGAGCCTCATCATCACAGTTTGGAACACGTTGCAATACGTTATGAAAATAATAAAAAGATTTCGAGAAAAATCGGGGAACATTTGTATTTGAGGTTGAAATGGTTGTACGGCAACGAGAACAAAGCAATTAAGCGATATGAATCTAGGACGAACGATGTTCCTGGGTACCCTGCCAACCGCTGTTATAACTTTTGTTAACGCTACTGCATCCAACTGCTGCATTCGCCTCGGGCTGTTTTACGCTCACGGTAACGCCTTATTTGGAATTGCAGTATGCAAAACACGAGGTAGGATGAACCGATGCTCGGAATTTACGTTTACGACTTGCTGTCAAGTTGTACACTACTGTGCTGGCGATTGGGTTTGTAAAAAGCGAGAATACTAGTTGTAGTCTAGGCCTCGGTCGGGTGTTGCACTAGATAAGTCCCTGATCTAAGAAACCTCTGCACGATGTTCGAGAGAATTCTTGGTTTTATGAGTGTGTGCACGTAACTGTTTTATTGACTGAATTTGAATTTTTTAATCTACGACACATTGAATTTTTGGGAACTCTAAACCTTTAAAATTTTTGACATTTAAATCTTTGAACTTTTCCAATCTTTCAATCTTTGAATCTTAGAACTTTTCGAATCCTGGAATCTTTTAGTTTGTTCTTTATCTTGTTTGTATCTCGGAATCCTTAAATCTTTGGAGCTTCGAATCTCTGTATCTTCAGATTTTTGAAGTCTGATGTCTTTAAATCTCTCTATCTGTTAATCTGTTACTATTTCATCATTTGAATCTTTAATTTCCCTCCACCTTTTATTTATTTCCTTTATTACAGTAATAATTTCCTACAGTCTGTTCCTGTAACACGAGAACGAACGTTCGAATTTACATTGAAAATTCCACGAGGGTAGAGAAACAGTAAATTCGTACAGAATTTCTTTATGTGCCGATGCTCCGTGCTAGACTCGACCGACGCCCGGAATTTGTGTCGAACAGGTATCAGAAATTCCGGTCACCTTCCACCTTTTGTTAATCGCGACCTTTATCTCGCGTGTAACTCACTGCAGGAAACTTTACATTCCTTGACCTTTATTAATATTTAAACAGTTCAATAGAAAGTCTCACACTTCCTTCTTTAAATTTAGTAGCTCCTTTATTATAACTAGACTGCGGATTTTATGCATTTATGACAAAAATGAGTACGTACAATTTAAAACAGTGGAGGTACTGAAAAAATTCAATGCTACCAGTGTATTAATTTCACCTTAACAAGATAATTAAAAGAAGAATTAAATTTTTATTTGCAAACATTTTCTATTTTGCATAAATATATATCCGCAGTCTAATTATAACAATTTTAATCCTACATACTATTAATATGGTTCAAGACCAGTCAAGACCAATCTTAAAGATTAAATAAAAAGTAGCATTATCAGTAGACTTCATATTTTATAGATTCATGACAAAACTGAGCAATATACAACAGTAGAAATATTTAAGAAATAATTCAAAGAATATTAAATTATTCTCAACTTTCTAAACTTTTCAAAGAAAAAAACACATCTATTTGACTCCCATTCCATGCAACTGATGCAGAAAATTTCACCACCAAAAATCCAATCTTGTTACAACTGAGAAGCAGGATATTTTGATGCTAAAATGTGTAAAATGATCGTCTAACATCACGCGATAGAGAAGTTCAAAGAGAATTCTCTCCATAAAACTATCAGACGTACTGTAGAATCGTTCCGAAACCGCTATTCCATGCTCAAATAACTAACGTAACATCTCTGTTTAACGTTTCGAGGTCTATCGTCGGCCGATCAGGCCTGCCGATCGAATCGGGCAAGGAATTCCTGTTGTTCGCGTACGGTAAATCTGATCGGTGGCTACGCCACTGTGCAACAGCGAACAAGAACCGGTGACCTGCCACGCCCTGTGGAGGTCGTCGCGCGTCTCTCTCGCGGACGACCGGCAACCGGCACACACCGACATAGACGTCGACCGCAGCGTTCCGACGACCGCTGCCCACCAGCCTAACCAGATCAACATCGCCCCACTGCTTCCCGCTACGCTCTGTCTCCCACTGCACTTCCGTCTCCACCTTTCTCCTCTCCTTCTCGCACCCCTCTTTCACCGGTTCCACTATCTCATCTCTCTTCTTTCGCTACTTCTCTGACTCTGCGTCTTCATCTCCTCCCAGAGAATCTCTCCGAGCTCGCCGCGGATAGCTCTATCGTCTTCAAAAATCGATACAGAACAAGTTTCTATTTGGTGCATATCTCTTGAAAAACTAGTAAAGGGAATTTCTACCTTTCCCCTCTCCTTCTCAAATTCCTCTTTCACCAATTCATTTCTCCTCTTTCGCTACTTCTCCGACTCCACATCAACTTCATCTCCTCTTCGAGGCTACTTGAGGTAGCTTTATACAGAGCAAAACTGATCACACACATTTTAAAATCAGAATAACTTTTTTATGAATGGACCAAACGACTTCAATTTCTCTGTGAGGCTAGAACAATTAGTTTAGTAAATGACGTCTAATAAATATGTTGAAAAAGTGCATTTAGTCGGAATTGTGGAAAACAATAGTAAAAATTGGTTTTCACAATTTTTTTAGCTGGGCCTTAGTAATTTTAACAGGTGAAAATAATACGACAACGTCCTTAAATTTCTTTCATTTTCCTACAATTTAAAATGTCATCTTCTCAATTTACCTCTGCATAAAATCCGCGGTCTAGTGATACCAAAGACCTCGAATCTATCTCGAAAGTTTTTCAACTAATTTTGACCTGCCCTCTCCTTCTTGAAGCCATGTTCCACCAGTTCCTCAACTAGCTATGTCATCTTCAAAAATTGCAGCGACTCAAAAGTGTAGAACCAATATCTGTTTAGCTCATGTTTCTAGAAAATTGTACGTAATGCAGTAATACTGTTAACGAACCTCTACTTTACACATCATGGATTTGCATGTTGCTATGAATGCATAAACATCTGCAGTCCGCTAACAACATTACAAGAGTGACTTGAAATATTTCCATGTCACAGAGATTCGCAGTAACAGTAGCCGTCGACGATCGGAGCTCAAAGTGCAAAGGATTAAGTCCCGTTCACACGTATTCGTGCACCATCCTGCTCGTGCCCATCAGTCCCTGAGACGCAATCATTCAGAGGGCCACGCCCAGTTTATTACCCAGGCCGAGCTTCTATTTTCCGTGGCGAGTTTTACCCTCATTGCGTCGGGGTTCGTTAAAACACTGTTATCTCTGATTCCTTCGGCTCCTCTTTTGTATTATTTTGAGCGTGGCCCCGAGCCACGAAGCTGGCAGCGAGCTCGTTACCGGCCATATTTGCTCGCGTTTTAATTATCATTTTGCTCCGCCGTTCGAAACGATATCGAGCTTAGAGTAATTAGAGTCGGACAACTTGGCTAACCATGAATTAAGCCCGAGGAGATACGAAGTTATTTAGATAGCCGTTGAATCGCGTCGCGGAGGAAGCCGTGAACTGTCGTCGTTTCGCGAGGGAAGTTCGCATCCTGTCGTAATCTTGTCGTAGTTGAGAGCGCCTCGAACTTCACTTGCTAGCAGGAGTCTATTAATAAGCTACAGATACCAGATTTATTTTTTAAACCGACGAATTTGCATGAAGCGAACCGAGATTTGCACAAGATGGGCGTGAGCTGAGAAATTATTCGTGCTGGTCTCCTGTAACGCGTGGTAAACATTATTTGCATAAAATTAAGTACCCCGCGAAATTGATGTAGCTGGAGTCAATATCGATCGGAAGTTGCGACAGGTAATTATTATTTCATTATTGATATGAGAGAAAACCTCATCGGTATACGTAAGAATACTAATCCTACATACATTATAAAATATTACTATGTAACGGGTTAAACTGTCACTCAGAGAACCATAAATTTTCAACTTTTCTGCATGCAATACAGTGGTCGAAATTTCTATAAAGTCATCTTCATTTTCATAGAAATATCGCCATTTTTGTTGATCTATTGTATCTGGTTTTGTGCCTTGTTGACACTCGGATAGAGGGACTGCCCCTTCTAGACCGCTATGTTTACTATTTTCGTTTCTTTTGATTTTTTTCACACAAAGCAATGGCTTCTTAAACCCTATTGAAAATGTTTGGGATATAATTGCGCGACAAGTTTATAAAAACTGCAAACAATACAACTCCATTAGCGAACTAAGGGATGCGGTGAATGAAGCGTGGGCGTCTGTTAAAACAGAAATACCACAAAAGTCAGTTTCGTCACACACACAATTGCCAATCGTATTTATAAAATAATTTTAAAAAATGGAGGTAACACTAAATATTAAAATAGAAATAATAAAAAAACAATTGTTAATTTCAATTTTATTCGTGTAAAACGAAAATGACAGAGAAATTTCGCAGTTTGTTCTGTGTAAACTTATATTTTTGTTTTCTTTCATCAATAAATGTTATACTTTTATGTTTCGAGAACGGTGTTCATGTTTTCTTTATGTAATCCCGAAGTGCTACCAAGTACAAATTTTTCATTGCTATGGTATAATTATAAGAATTCATTACTATTAGTATTATACAATTCGCCGAAAAAATGATAAACCTTTAAATTCTAACCCAGACCTACCCCAGACCTAGCAAATCCACTCACTAAAACGAAAGTGACATAAAACAAAAGTATATCAATTGAAAGTTTCAACAATAAATCGGTGAAACGCCCATAAGAATTTCAAAATATAGTTGCTCTTCTACTTGGATCCCTCGCGAAGGTGCGCTTCGATAATATAATCAATGTAGGCCGGCGAGCGTAAAGCGCCATCGAACGCCCGGGATTTTGATAATTCGACTGCGGTCTCGGGGGAGGAATTTCAGCGTGGTTTCAGTATAAATTCGCCTGGGACAAGAAGAGCGGTGGAGGGGGGAAAAGTGCATCGGCGATGATGGCCGGGCTGGCCGGGCCACGGTCGTGTCGCCATGTAATTGAGAGACATTCAGAGTGCATTAGCACTGCCGGCCAGGAGGCAGGCAGGCGTATTAATTGCTCATCAACAATAATGAACGGTTTGCAAGCCGATATTAGCATAACTAACAGGTTCCCCGGTAATGAAGCCACGCTCACTGTCACGACGCTACCGGTCTCTTTATGTCTCTGCGCTGGGAGAAGACCTCTCCCGATGAAAACAAGACGATACACGCAAAAAGAACCGGGAGAGGGAAGGAACATCCCGCGGGCCCCGATATTCTTGTTCAAGCCCAGAACGATTTTATTCCCGACGAATTTCGAGAGCCTCCGGGGACGAGATAAAAGCAAATCGGCGATCCACCGAACACACCGGGATCCTTGAAACACGGAAAGCCGCAGATAAGTCCCCGCCGCGCCGAGCAGAAATGGGAATGCAGAACGAGGGTCCGCTTTTGATTCTCTGTTTTGCTAAAGGGGGGGAAGACACGCCGTGGGGCTCGTGATAGCTGGCTCTTAATTAGCGAGATGTGTTTCCGAGCTTCTGCCGAGTCTGAATTCTTAAGGCCGCGCGTCCCCCCGGCCGCCATTCAGAGACTGGTTTCCTATAATCTCCGATAACTTCCACGATTACTATCTTCCGACAATTTCGGTGTCTGATGGAACGTCTTAATTCTGACCTCGGGAAATGATACCGACTTACGAACGCGAACGGTGGGGATTCGTTCTTTTATTATTTTAATTCGACCCCTCGGACCGGCGCGACGAGGTAATTAATAAAAGAATTTCGGAGGAAAACCTTTACGATTTTTAATATACGATCTATGAATAAATTGCACAGAATCAGCGAGTATGTTAAACATAAATTGAGAATGTTCATGCAAATTTGCTCGTGCAGTGAAACCAAAAAATTCGGTTAATTTTACCATAATTCTCGTTCTCGAATTTCGTACATACACCATAAATGTACAGAGATCCTCGATCCACATTTACAGCAATTACTTTAAAAGCCTATCGCCGAGCGACATTCCCCGAATCGAATTTTCAATCAGCGTGCTTAACAGCCGAATAACTTGCAGCAATCTCGTTACCCGATATCATTAAATTCACTCCGCATGTACAAAATTGAAATCTGCGTGCATGTACCCGAGAGCCGATAAACATTACAAGCGTGAAAACGAGTACGAAAATAACAAGTGGATTCCCCGATACGCTCCCTTACATCCGATATAATTAAAGAATCTATAAATGATCTCGGGACTATAAATTATTGTTACATTGGTTCGCGGTGCTCGAATTAAATCGAGGGGATTATCAACGTCGCCACCAGCAGCGATTTCGCTAGTATTTATTGGGCTCGATCGAGCAGAGCAAAGAAGATCTTAACCGAGAGTCCCTTATCTGCGAAGGAAGAGGAGCAAAAAGGGGGACAGCTTCAGAATTTAAATTGCCACCGAGCTGGGGCTGTTATCAGCGACGAGGTTGCGGCTCGATCGTGTCCGCTGCCAATGGCGCCACGACGCCATTACGATACAGTACGAAGAAAATTGCCTGCGATACTCTCTTAGATCGTGTCCCAGGGCGAGATTTCGGATTACTCCGGGCTATCTGCGGCCCCGTAGAAGTCGTTTCGAGAAATCGATAAGCCGTGCCCACGTGAGCGGAATAAATTGTTAGAGGGTGGGGGGGAACTACAGGTCGATCGAACAATCGGAGAAAGTATCCGGCGAAGGGTGAAGGAAAAATCGGCGAAAGGTCGGCTCGATAACGAGATCGTGATACCTGGGATGACATATACTCGCGCTGTCTTCCGATCGAATAATTTAGATACCATCTATCGAGGCTGCTTGTAATGCGAAGATGCTTGGAGGTGCTTGTGCACACGATTTTTAGTTTTAATGTTCACTACCTTGGTCCTTTTCGCTTTTATCCGAGTTTTACACGATTTGTTAATGTTCTGATTAGGTTTAATATGGGTTTTTACATTATTTAAATTCTTGCAATGAATATAAAATTTATTACCATCACAGGAAATCGGATTCCAAGTAATTCTGCCGTTTTTCAACGAGATTATACAAATCACAGGTGGACACATAAATTAAAGACAAATTTTATTGTATGATATTAAATCAATATTAAATAAATGAATTCAAAGATTTCTAATTGAATTGAACATGTAATAGTAGACGGAGGAAGTAAAAATACATTGTTAAAACGGTCTTTGATTTTCCTTTGAACTCGCCTGAAGAATGAGACACGTGGGTGGTTATAGTTTATTACACATTTTACAAATTGCCGCCCCCGTGCGTTGCCTATGAACCAGTGCATTCTATTATTGGCTAAATCCCTGATAAATGTTCGTTTCTCCCGCGGCATAGCCCTTCGTAATAACTCGTTATTAAAGTGCGGTTGGCGATAAACTAGCGGCGATAAATCGGTCTGATTCGTAGCACCAACGTTTCCCTGCAGCAAGCGCAAAATGCGTGCACAAATTGATCTCTATAATTTCAACGTTGCAAGCCGGGGGCAGTTAATTTTTGCTTTAGAATTTTCTGCGCTCTTATTGGAAACTCTTCGGAAACAAAAATAGCCATAGATAGATTTCATAGATAGACCTGCATTTACAAGTTGATAGAGAGTTAAACAGCAGTGAAACTATGAAAACATGGAAAATATAAGAATTTTTCATCAATTCGAGAAATTCAGGACCGTTCTAATTGATTCTAAAAATAAGCTTACGATTTTCAATGCCCAATTTGTGATTTAATCGATTAAAATCTGCACTGAAGTAGCCAGCAAAGCTTGGATCTACATTTTATTTCTCTTTCTATTTTACGCTCCACTTGCCACATATTTAATTACAAAATTTCAATGTGGTTTTCATCGGAGCGTTTCATATTTTACGAAGCAAAACATTTCCGCGATCCCTTGACACCAGTCAACTTTTGACAGGCCGACATCCGACCACGGCGTACAGATAAGAAAGAAACGGCCTTGAACAGCTAATTAACCAGTGACCTCGCGCGGAGCAGGCTATCTGCGGCAGAAAATCAGGACAAAGCTCTTTTTACCATCGCACAATATCGCGTTCACGAGGCTCCGAGAGGCGCGGCTTTATCATGGGAACCATATCGATCGATAACACGTTATTTGAATGCGTCGCGAATGTGGGAACCCGCAAGATAGATTGAGAAGTCCTGTTTTATATGCGAGCGGCTGGCTCAAACCCGCCGCACCACGTGTTTTCGCCAAGAGGTACACAGAGAGAGAGAGCCCGGCGAAGTTAATGCTGTTTTCTGTTACACGGTGATCGATAACACATGAACACGCTGACATAGACACAACACAGAAGATCCTTCGGCCGAACTAGCTCCGGGCACGTCGTCATCGATCAGAGGATGACGCCGATTAAATCCGTAATACCGCGGTTTCCGATTTAATCGCTGAATGATTCCGAAGGCTACGGAGTTTCGTGGTGGCCGTCGGGGTCATCGGATCATTGTTTCTCGAATCCTGATCGATGATACCACGTACGGTATCCATCTGACAAACAATCAATTTTAATTTAACCTCTTGAACCATTAATATTAATGACTAAGCTGAAGCATTCTTCGAGTTGAACAGAAAAATGATCGCAAAAAATGATTTATGTTTCTCAGATTTATTATGCAAGTTAATGGGACATTATTGCAATTTTTTTTAGTAGTATAAAGAATAAATCACATTATTAATATTAATGTAAATAATAACAGCATATAATACACACATATTCACCACTAACAACTTGTGAAGCTAAGAATACTCATTAAAGGTTCATCAAAAATGAAAATCTAATTTGAGAAATGACTTTCTGCGCGTACGTTGACAAGCAATGAAGCACGCCTAATCAATCTCTGCATTAGAAAGCGACTGAAAAACGTAGTGTCGGGCTAATTCTAATGTAAAACATTTTAATAAAATATTGTCTATGTTTCTAGCTTAAACGAATTTAGATCTGGTCACCCTAACGCGTGTCCATCACACGAGATTTGCTCATCGATCATGATCCATGAATTCGACAGCTAATAATATATAGTATGTCATCATGGAGAAATTTGATAAACATTGTAGATAGTTGTTCAGACAAAAATACTCCCTCTCTGACAATACTATTTATTTAGCGGCGAGTACACTTGCATTGATCGTGATTAATGAATTGATCCCTTCACCCTGATGCGTAGGTGTGTGCACACAATCCTTTGAACCGCGAGGATACTAAATCTTAGTTAGTAATTAATGAAAGCTCGAGGAAAGAATGCGTGGATGACACGACAATGGCGAGTGTAAGCTTACGGTTGAGCTTTTTATCTTCTGTTAACAAATGTTACGTCAGACGTACTATGTTAAGTGTGCACTTTAAATTGAAGAATCTTTAGTTGCTGAAATAAATTATTTATTTATTGTGACCTGTTGATGAGAAAACTCTTCGACACTTTTCTAATTCGACGTAATTTTTAATTGTTGAAATGGATTATTTCTTCATGGTGATCCATTTGTGAGTAAATGTGAATTAAAACTGCTGTTTATTAAGTTTATTTATTTTTGCCAATCAAACACAAAGATTTGTATTACGGACGAAAAATTTTAAGAGAAGTTACGTTAAAAAAAAGTTAAAAATTTTACGAAAAGTTTATTCCTATAACGGTTCAACGTTCGAGGGAATTATAAGCGAATAAAGTCGCAGTTTACTTGTTGCTATGATACCACATTTCATACTTAATCTTGACCGGTTTCGCAGACCTGTGCACTTTGGACATGTTTCAAACATTTGAATTCTTCCCCCCTTTAAAATCAAGTAGTCGTGCCAGTTGATAAGGCTCTCGCGAAGAAACTTCAACGTTGATGCAATCATCGTTGTATCTGCAGGAACACGAAGTAGCAAGACAGTCCCTTAGCGTTTCCCACTTTATCAACGACCAATCACAAATTCTTGAATAATAAATCGCGCCAATAATTTATACACTGCCAGTTGTACCGTTTTAACTGTACACTGTCGATAGGGTCGTGGATTTCTAAACGCGGCGCCGACATGACATCGAGAACGTGAGGGAACAATTTCGTTTTCATGGAGATGAAATATAGGTTTCGATTCCCAAAACAAGACATCGGCTTGTTAATTTATCTCCGAAAGAGGGTACCGAGCTCTGACAGCTTCCTTAATAGGAGTGAGAAATGTGTCCTCGTGGAATTAAATTGACCATAAGTGGATCGTATTCGTCTGTGTTCAGGCTTGAAGCGAAGTGTGGCAGCTGGACATTGATCATTTGGATTTTCGTGTTAGCGATGAGACCAACTTTAATAGGCTCACATTAATAAACACTGGGTATTAGCAGTTGCGTAATTGAGACATCACTGTCTGCTGTGGAGACATGTTTTCAATGTTCAATTTCAATGTGCTGTTGCCTAATGCATTAATGTAACAATTACTTAAAATTGAGGTTCTGTTATTTAATATATTAATAATTAAAGTACACACGATGCTGTTAAATCAGACAGGACCTTAATAAAAATATAGATGCATCAAGTAAGACTAGCAGTTAATAAAACCTTTAAACTTTTTGTTAAATATGTTGCTGGCATACTGCCAACATTTATAATATTTCCTACCCACATGTATTTCCATAAAAATGCAAAATGTTTTAAAAGTTTTCTTCTGTATTTTATCATGTCTAACTTCTCATGTTCGTTATAAATGCATAAAACTCGCAGTCTAGTGATTATCAATTAGACTTCAACTGATTAATTTAAAATAGGTATTCGTGAAAACTCATATTAAACATGGGACGATTTATTAATTTGATTTGGTGGAACAGTGATCTGGTCTTTCCGAATAAAAGTCGGAGACTACTTTCGGTTGGCCGTGACACTATTCAACGTGTCTATTTATAGCAAGACATTTTTCCACCGGACGACAGCGAACGTATTTTGGTAGCGGACTGGATCCACGAACGGTGTTCACCGGAAGTGAGACGGCCGAGGTCAGTACTAAAGATCTGAACGCGCCTGCGAGCACCGTTCGAGAATTTAAATTAGCCTAGAAAGTTCAGGGTCAGCCAGCTAGGAGTCTGTGCGTGCACTCGGCGACGAAAAGCGTTGAGGAAAGTCGGTCGGCGATCGAAGGAAATGATAGCCGCAGGCGGCAGTGAGGAAATCGATTCGATCGGAATTTTTGCCGCGGAGAACGCTCCCGTGAAAGGAAAAGCGAGACCGCGGATTGTTATAATGTTTGCTTTGCTTCAACAAACGTTAAAACGATCCACCGTGTTGCAAAACATACATACTATTCTCTTCTCGCAATCATCATTAGCAGACGCTGAGAATGCAATATTTTTATTACATTCGGTATTCAACCCTTCGCTGCCCTAACAGTTCCCTCTATTTTATTTCAGAACGTGCTACAAGATCATATAATTAATTGATCCCTTATACGTTTGTTAAAATAAATATTAAAACAATTGAGAATATTGTAAAACACCCTGTAGCAATTCTCTTCTCGCAATCATCATTAAAACAGACCCTGAGAATGTAATATTTTTATTACATTCGATATTCAACCCTTCGCTGCACTAACAGTTCCCTCTATATTATTTCAGAACTTGCAATAACTTATAGTTAATATAGTTAATAATAAAGTTGGATATGTAAGTAGAAGCTGAAGAACCTAAAAGATTAGCTTCGCAGCTTCGACCGACATACAATCAACTCGCTGGGTACCAATACTTGAAGAACTGCCCCCAAATCGAAATCCGCAAACCGCTGGGAAGAACGGTGCTCGTTTCCCCGTGCACCCCTTTCGCGCGATCCACCCACACAGTGATCATGGTCGTCCTAAGCGGGTAAAAAACCGCCGACCTCGAAGCACATCGACCTCTCCCCGGCCTCACCTTCAACCTCGAGGCTCCCTCGTTGCACCGGCAACGGCAACACTCGAAAGAGCATAGCAGGGTGATCAAACGGGGAAAGTGGTCGCCCGGAGGAGAGCCTCGCCTCTTCGAGGCGGTCTCTTCGAAAGGCAACCTTGCAATGACCTCTGGTGAACCCGGGTACCAGAGCCTGCTCGGAGCGCGCAAGTTGGCGCGCACGGCCAGTCACAACGCGCGAGAGAAAGAAAGAAAGAAAGAATGGCAGAAAGAGAGAGAGAGGGAGAGCAGGAGCAGGATAGACAGAAGGAGGGAGAAGTGAAAAGAGAGAGAGAGAGAGAGAGAGGGGAAGAGGGGCTATATTATACAGCCATAACCGTGGGTCTCACACACGCAGGAAACCAAGGGGAGAGTGCACCTATGGCCACCGGCGGACCTCCGTGCGGTTGGCAGTTATCTGCAGGAAATCTACTCTTGTAGGTATGCCAGCAGATCTGGGCGGTGGCAAGGGGTTATGGGGGCCGAGGGGGTGGGATGATGGGAAGGTGTGTGGGGGGAGAACGATGGTGCCCTGGTGTCCCCCTCGAAACCGCCACTGGCATCCGCGGCCCGGAGAGAAGGCGAATGGCAGCACCGCGGATAGAGTAGAACACCGTGCTACCAGCGGGGGATCGCGGTCCCGATACAAGATACTGCCACGTGTTACACGCTGTTCGCCACCAGAAGAAACGCTCCGGTGTGTGTCCTTTCTCCTCTTCTTTCGTGTTGTTCTTTCGGTGATAGCCCGGATGTCCTGGGTCGGGCAGGCGTGGCTGACCACCTCGAACAATGCGCGCATTCGGTCTTCCGGGTGTTTGAATAATGGGCCACGGCGAACGGGGACGATGGGACCAACCAGACCAGCTAGAGGCTGCTGGTCGCGTGTGTGGAGATTTCAATGCCGGGATAGCCATCCCGCTCTACCCGGCCACGCCGCGTTTCTATTAGATCCCTGGCTCCGCGGACTTTTTGCTGAAACGAATTTCTCCATCTTGCACAATTGTTTTAATCGGTTGCAAATTCTCACTTTGTTCCCACTGGCTTGCAAGCTCATTTCTTGATTGGGTCTCTCTTCAAGAAACTCCACGTCTCTTTCCAAATTTGCGAGTCTTCATAAGCAAGTTTTAAATAAATATTCACTTCATCCCCTAATAGTTCTTTTACACTAGCCAGTTACTTCATAAATGCATACCAATCCGCAGTCTATTCATAAGTCTCTGCAAATATTGTCATCATATGCTTCCTCAATCAGTCGAAGATTCTAATCATTGCAGCTACGATAAAAATCGTAAAGCAATGGCTTAATGGATCGTTCAACGGCACAGAATACCAACGCCAGGCGTTCATGTGAAAAATCATTTGTCGATGATTTTTCTCATGGCGGTTCACCTTGCAGCGATCAAGTCGCGATAACATCAACGAGGGGAAACGAAGCGGCTCCGCGATAAACGATTCAGGCGACGAATTAATGACAACTCGCACGGGAGAAAGCTGAATGCCGGTTTGCGGGACGCTGGTAGCCTTTTCACTGACGGTAGGTAAGGATCCCTCGCGTGTTGAACGACCGTGTGCCTGCGTAATGACTCCGTGCGCTGATATTAGCACGCCCCTCCGACTTTTTCCTGACCTGATCTTGACCAGAGAACACCTTATTGCCATAAGATGCAGTTGTTTCGCGGAGTTGCGTAACCGGCTTAATGCGCCGTTTGCCCGTCATTTTGCTTGGACTCTTGCTAGTCATTAACCAAACTGATTGCTAAATTATTAGCCTACCCCCGTTTAACTGTTCGGTACAGAAACTGCCGCGCGTTCAACGTCAATATCATAGACACAGATGTTACCATAGAAACTTTGTAGACGCTGGTCGCAGAGGGCTCAGTTTAATCGCTTCTTTAACGGTCGTCCATCATTCGTGTGAAAATGTTTATAAACATTCAATATGCTCATATGCTCACATGCTCACTTGTATTGTGCGACATTTAATATTTTACGTACATTTTTCATAAATAAGTGCAAATTGTGAATCGCTACAGACGAACGCCGAATTCAAAAAGAGAGAATCTTTTCCACTCGACATCTCTTCCGTGTTTTCGCGAAATCCGCACGGTATGGAACCAATTATAGTTAATTAACAATAAACCGGCATTACTTGCAAATCGAAATCACAAAGTACGACCGTCGGTATAACCCGGAGGGGAAAGCAATTTGTAAGACACACACTGTGAGAACTCGTAAAATTTCATCCTGGCAGCAATATAAATTTCACGATCGTAAAAGTCGTTTATGCCATCGTGCGTACGCCAACACGCGTGCTCGCTGAATAACGAGATCGTTTGCAATTCTACCTCGGAACGAAAAATCGTTAAACCAGAACGCCTGACATCGCTGTCAATCTTCGCTCCCGATCTCGTTAAGCAAACACTCGCGCGTTAATAGCGAAATTTAAAATCCTGCTGACCGGAAATCCATTCACCAGAGAATAATCATCGTTCTGCTTCTGATTATGATAAACCATCGCGGGTGACTATGAATTTAAATCGATCAAATGATCCGTGCAATTGACTCTGAGTATTCTGTGCAGATAAATTCATGTTTTTATCAATTCTCAGTTATACTAAAAGACAATGGTTAGCTAATGTTCAAGTGAGTAAATTTTAAGTTCGCTCACAATACAATATCTATGATACAAAATTTGATTCTTGACAATCACATACAGTTTACCAGAATTTTAAAATTGTTTGATCAGGAGCCAAACAGAAATTCCTCTCTTCCTTTAATAATTTGGATGAGCTTGGATCATCGCAATCAAGCTTTTAAACTCCGCTAATCTATCCCTTGTTTTACATACAACCTATTCCTTTTTAATTAACCCTGCAGAGACAACATTTTGCACTGACAAAAATGCGTGCGTTTTTCAGAATTGGAGGTCTCAATCATCAGGAGATTATGGTAACATCTGTAACATGCGCGTCGACCACGCGGGTAAAAATTCGGCCTCCAGCTGATAATGACTACACAGGAATCGAATGTTGTTTGCAAAAGGCGATTGATTCAAGCGCCAGGTAGGCCTCAAGTGTTTCCACACCGGTGTCCGTCGAGGGGTCGCAATCTCAGCTGTATCAATTTTACACGAATCCGCGTGTAAAGGCTTCTCTTCGTGGCCGATGCGGTATCGCGGTGTGTCGAGAAACGGCACAGCTGCACGGTTGCGCTCGATCGGCAAAAGGGGTGACGTAACAACCCGCTCCCACATACGTTCATACATCACGCGAGTCTCGCGAGAAATGAATATATAAAGCCGCCTTTCGAATCCCTCGCGCGGCAAACCGCCGGGACATGCGAACGCCGCCGCGGCTACCGGAGTGAGATATTAACTGTCCAATCGGTATCGCCGCGCCGGTTCACGGTAGATCGAACTTCGCCAGGTTTTAATGGACGCCTTCGTTTGCCGGCTTGAACGCGACTTGCTGTCCGTCGAGCCATCGATCGAACTTTGCGTTCTCCGGTTGCGTGTCCCCCGATAATCCGGAATTCCAACGATCCCCGGCTTAGTTAGGCTATCTGCTGATTTCTAGGCTAAAGGAGACCGACCCGCGACGCTCTCACAACGAGCACCACTCGGTTGATAATATTGGATGATTGCAGAGGCTCGACACCGATTTAAAAATAAACTGGCGCCACAGTATGGCGAGTGATAAGCTGACGCGGGGACAGAAATAATATTTACTTCGATTTGTTCGTGCTTGGTGAGACGGAAAATGGATTCAGATCGACATTTGTAGTTTGTTTAAATATTTATGTAATTTTAAATGCAAATTTTTATAATTAACGAAACGTAATCGAAATTGGGTAACGTTCCCACGCTATTGTTCAACCGCTCGTATTTTTCGTAACTTGGTTACACTCAAAATATAATGCAACAAAGTTCCTTTTACCCAATTTACTGAACCCCATGTAATAAATATTACTTAATAGAAAGCTGTGAAATAATAATCATAGAGTATCTACATCTTTATTAGCAAGGAACTACGATCTAATCTCTGTTACCGATAAATTAGATGTCCACTTCGCGCTGGATAATTTATTTTAGTAGAGACCGTTCGCGAAGTGATTAAGGAAACTGTCGATGTAATTCGTTCGCGGTAATTGCAGTCTCTGTTCGAGGGCCTATTATAAAATCGAACATCATTTTTATCGACCGGTGCCTTCTAGAATGTCGCACACACGCCTTATGACACGACGGCAGTTAACACGTTGACACAGCGTGGGCTTTATTACTCGCGAAATGGGCGATTCGTTCGCGAAAAGGGCAGCTGTCTCATTAGCGGTGCTGTACGAGCAGCCTGATATTGCTTGCAGCTCCTCAAATACGCTGACGCGTCGCTGTCACCTTGTTCCACAGACACCTTTTACCATATACTTCTCTCCGGGCCCAACGGTGCCCATCGTTTCCATACCGAAGGAGAAATCGACGCACAGAGTGCATCTAAACTGCTTGATTTAACTCTATACGTGCGCATTTTACGTTCATGGATAAACAGAGCTGGCTGAAATACCATTCGAAACAGTAAATAATCCTATTTATTTTAGAGTATACGCGCAACTTGGAAAATTAAATATTTTATTTGACACTGCGATTTTTGAAAATAATATTTAAAAGTAGTATTTGAAATATTTTCTTAAGACATACGACTACCTAAAATTATTCTTCAAGATAAAAGATTCCAAAGTTTTTAAAGATTAGAATATATTATGATACAATGTAAAAGATTATTATAATTAAAGAAGATAATTTATTATCTTACATACGACTACCTAAAATTATTCTCCAAGATAAAAGATTCCAAAGTTTTTAAAGATTAGAATATATTATGATACAATGTAAAAGATTATTATAATTAAAGAAGATAATTTATTATTAATTGCCATATTAAAGGAAGCTGTATCTTTTTAATCAACACTCGTTATTGTGTTTATTCCAATCGCAATTGGCTCTACATGCAACGCAAAACATAATCATTGTCTGTCTGGCACGCAACGTCCTATTCTACTGTGTATTTGATCAAATCTCTGTGGAAGCGATTACCTACATTCTAGATCGTTCCAAGAACAATTATAAACCGATTAGATTAATAGCATTTACAGACTCTTTTGGAAATTCCCACTTTCAGAGACTATCTGACACAAACTAGACTGAGGAACAAAAGAATGTTGCTACAATCTAGAACATGTCTCACGTCTCACGGTAGTACCGAAGACGCAATGCCATAATCACTTCCACGACAGTCAACAGACCACTTATATGTATAAACATTCGCAATACCCATCCACCGAACTATGTTTCTCCACGTACACAGACACAAAAATCCGCGGAATATAAATATTAATGAAGTGATCATTTCTGATACATTGGAACCATCGTCGGCGGGAATAAAACAGCTGATTTATGTTGCTATAAATTTTTTAATGAACTCATAAATTCACAGAAATATCCAATCGCTACGAAACGATTGCTCAGTCCCGGAGAATGCGCTAAACGATGCAGTCTCGATGGCGGCCAGCAGGAAACGTGCCGATGAAGAAGAGGAAGAAACGGGAAAAGTTGAATGTCAGGGGTGGGGACGTCGGGACAGGGATAAAGTTAAAAAGGCCTGTAGAAAGGGCGAGGTAGGAGGATACGAAGGGTCGTAGGTTCACCGATCGTTCGTGTTATGATAGGCCGCGGGCCCAATAAAAGGAGAGAAGGACGGTCTCGCGTGGTAGAAATGGATAGAACGAAAGAGGGACGACAAGCTCGCGCGGAATTAGAGGAAGAAAGGGAGAAACGAGGCGGGCAAAGAGAAAATGAATGATAGACGTGCTGGTAGAGAGAGAGAGACGCCGGGAGAGACGGCGAAAGCAAAATCAAAGAGAGCAAGAGAGAAGAGTTAAACGCGAGAAGAGGGAGCAACGAGTCCGGCCAGACGGAAAGAGAAAGATGGCGAGCTAGAGATAAAGTGTAAGGGTGGAGGGGCAGGGTAAAAAAGTCAATCGGACCCCTCCATTACCATACGTTATTGGCCGGCTTCGGGCCGGTCAGTGTTTGCCATAACTCCAGATAAATAAACCCCAGGGGCAGATAAATCTGCGTGCGCGCCGCGGCGTGTATAATGCAAATGCAATCATGTCCGCGATCCACCGGTCCCACGGACCTTAAAACTTGGACGTGGCCCCTTAAGAGCCTTGCCTATAAAGGGCACGCAACCGAACCGCGGGCGAATTTACAACTTCGGCTCCGAGCGACACGGCGCGCAACCCTGCGCGTGCGGACCTCAAGACGAAAGGGAGGAACGCCGCGGGGGTTGCGGCTTGTATGTCGGGGACCATCGTGTAATTAACCCTGCCACGGTGATCGCGGGTCAAGAGTGACTTCGGAGATTTTTCTGTGTTAACCCTGCAACGACGCGACTCCATTTTGCGGCGCTGACGACATCCCGCGAGACCCAAAATTGATTAATACACGTCCAACTCTTGAAATATCTACTGTAACATATCTCAAGCTAAGTTGAACCATTTATCTAGAGGATCATTTTTATTCAATAAGCTTATTTATAAATAAAAGAAAATGAGAAGTCAATATTTAAAAATTCAATTGTCAATAAATGCAAAATTCTGCAACCATAATTCTGGTGAACAAATCTTCAAAGATCTGACTGTCCCACAGAAAGTCGCTCACCTTATTTAAGGGAAGTCTTACTAGGCCAAGCCCGATAGCAATCGCGTATGCTTCATATTCATAAAGTCTGCAGTCTACATTGAAGTTTGACCTCTCGTAGGAAACGTGAGATCGTATAGAGAAGTCGAATAAGAAATTAATTAAGGGAACACTCAACTGGCAATTATGTACCGTATTGGAACAATTGCTTTCGATTGTGCAACCCAAGAAGCGTACCTCGATTTCTCAGACGTATATCAGGTAAAATTGCTTTGTCTTCGTACCGTGTACCCTTCTCCACTTTATTGGAATTGTAAGAATAAACGAAAGCGAGAGCTGTCACTGCGAACGCGACATTTATCCGCTTAATGCGGGAGAAAACGTCCCTTGCTCGCTTTCGTTTCGTTCGTGGAAAGAATGCGACATTAATTCGCTCGGAGGCACGTTAATTTCATTCCGTAGCGAGGAAGTTCCCGTATCGGTTCGAGAATTTCGACGTAAACGGTTTGTGGGAATGTGTACGCTTCTTGAAAGTAATTATTATTATTGGAAATAATAGAGAGACTCCCAAGAATATAGGGATGAAAATGAATCAATTGATGAAAATGAACCAAACTATTCCTACGTTTAAATAGCAATTTTATGCAAAAATAATTTTATACACAAAATAATTCGTTCGAGAAATAATAATATTTACTAGAATATAAATTAATTTATTAACTTTAATTCTCATTTTTTTATTATGTCAAGAATATAGGTATTCTTCTCGATTCACGTTGATGAAATAATAAAGAGTCATTGCAAACGCCATTACACGGAACAACTAACATACAACAAAGAGAAAATCCTAAGATTGCATAATTGCATGACATTCAAGTTATAATAGATATAATAGCATAGGAATGAAAGCTATTTATTTGTCTTCCTTTATTAATCGTCCTGGTAATCATGAATCAGCAATAATACTATTAATAATGTTACCAGTACCTCGATTTCACAAAATATTTAACTATAATCAATGTACCATTGAGAAAATTTAGCATTCCCATATAAATGATAGAAGTCAGTCACAATTTTAATAATAAATTATCCAGAAAACATTATCCAAGTCAGTCGTAAATGCAACAATAAATAATCCAAACAATATTATCCATGTCGGTCACAAATTTAGTGATAAATTATCTAAAACACTGTATTCTGTGCAGTGTTGATTAACATACGGGGAGATTTTGTAAAACCAATTGAAACCGTTTAATCAAACCTGTCCAGGAATCTGTTTCCTGGTCGCGAGGTCGTTTCATGGGTCGATTCCGCAATTAAATCTCGTATTTCAAGCCGATTGATTTATCGAAAGCATTGTTGAAAATGTACGCTGGTACAAGGCAGCCTGGTTAGTGGTATATTAATGACGATCTTCCGCGAAGATGGTACAACATGTTCGAACGTTATGTACACCATAATGACGAGAATAATGATGGCACTAATACACATAATTAAAGCCCGCATCGATTCCGTGCATGTTGGTGATAACAAGTCGTTCGTGCATTAGATTATCCTTGGACAGGATCCCTGAGCATCGCGGATCGAGATAAACGATCATCACAGATTATAAACATCGTGTGATCGCGAAATCTTAAAACCTGATGTGCTGATCATTTTCAAAGATTTCTTTTCAGTATACTTTTATTTATCTGTTTAGCTAATTTTTAAAGTCGATCCATTAACATGGTTCTATAAAACTTTGTCTAAAGTTATAACAATGGCGTTTGAATTATAATAGCTATATTTCTAATAATAAATGCTTAATGAAAATGTATAACCTTTTCTAGGTTATGAGTACATGTATTTAGAAGAATTATAAATATAAAAATAGCACAATTTTCTCTAATTTTGCTTGAAATTTTCAAGGTAAATGCATGTTTGAGAAAATTGCATCTGTTACCTGCCTTGTTAGTTATAATTAGACTGAGGAATCTAATTATAATATTCTATGAAATCCGAGAAAAATATTTCCTTGAAGTCGTAAATCCATCAACATCGTGCCATATAATTATAAATAACAACGTGCACAAAATCAATTTGCTTTTCTTTCCACAAAATCTAAAATCATGGCCGTGACGCGTACGCGATGGTAACGAACGTGTTAAGAGTCTTAATTGGATTGCAAATATAAGATCGTGCCGTAAAAGAGTTAATATATTCTTCGATCGAGATCACGGCGCCGCGAAGCTGATAATACTGTAACAAATACACAACGATGTATCAGAATATGCGAATTCACGGAGCCGTGCGACGTCCGATAAACGCAGCGTCGCATGCGACGCAATCTTTCCCTGTGACTTGGCAGAAACGTTAATTACGAGAGTTTCAAATAAAGTACATACAACGCTGAATCGACGAAACAACGAACGAAGACCGTCGGACAATTAGGAGAGAGTAAAACGAAGGCGCTTCATCATTAAATCGAAGGCCCCGAGCAACATGATAATTACATTATTTCTCGATAAGATCGCGTCGATTCAGCATCCCGACATCAGCCGTCATTAACGCTACAAGAAGAGTTAATTTCACGATTTGCTAACACCCTCTATCAACGTAACCTTCGATCCCACTTTCACTATTTAGGTCTATGCCTTTTTCGACAGTCGATAGTGCAAATGGCATTCTCCCACAGTTGCCATCCACTGTCACTATTGTCTATTCAAATTTCAGGATTTCCATTCAATCAGGACAAATTTTCATATTTGTATTGTAACATACCTTTCGCTGTCTTCTATGTTATATCATATCTTTATATCATACCTCCTGCGTCGATTTTTTGGTCGAACTTTGGTTCACTTAAATAGTCAATGGAGAAAGGATCTTACCTGAAACAAAAGAAGTGAAAACTTTGGTTAGGTTACTAAATTAATTATTTCGAGAGCTCAGATGTCAATCCCTGACTTATTATTATTCAATTAAGATTGAAATAGTTGAGTAATTAAATATATAACAGTGCATATAAGCTCGAGTATACAAAAAAATAAAACTTAACTGTTCAAATAAAATCGTATGAAAATATTGGACATACTCTAAATGGCTTCAGAGCTTCTTATTCATTGATTTTAATTATACACAATTGTACACAATTATCAAACATTCTCTGTTAAATTCACTATTGTATTATTATCACATAGGAAAAAGAACAACGTACGTATAAAGAAAAATAATGCAAGAAAGGTTGCAAAACCAAGACATAACCTAACTGCGATTTCAGCTGAAGAAAAAATTCCCTATAAGAATTTATGACTATATACTATCTATTGTGGTAATAAAACCACGGACCTAATGACTGTGCATAATTCTGGGGGGAGTGTAGCGAAAGACGGAAGGGGTATCAACCATGGACCTAAAGGACTGAACGTAAAGTAGGGTTTTGGCGAGAGGGGCGTCCAAGCGAGCGGGGAGGGATGGTTGACTGCGGCCATCTTGGTCCGATAAATATGTGGTGCGCTCTATAGGCGACTTTAAATACTCTGTACTACATTTCTAGCATGGAATAGAACCTTTCACGATACACACTGGCATTTTTACAAATTAATGCGTATCAACGCGCAGAAAACACAAAGCCACGACGATTCACCAACTTTACCGCACGTGTACCGGGCACAAAATGGTTCTGGCGTACAGCGATTGCGTGCAGGGTTGCCATATGCACGCCCCACCAGGCCCCTTACGTCTCCGTCCCTCGCCCAGATGCATGCCTCCGCTATCCCCACTCTTACCACTAACGCTGGCGCGACCGAGTCGGTAGCATGCTACCGCTCTCATGCTAGCACTCGGTCGCGGCAGCGGTAATGGTAAGAGTGGGGATAGCGGCGGCAGCATCTTGGCGAGGGACGGAAAGGTAAGGGGCCGGAGGGGATAAAATATGGCAACCCTGTACAGGCCACATGCTACAGACGCTATACTAGTATTTAAAGTCGCCTATAGATCGCACCACATAATTGTGCAACACAACATGGCCGCAGTCAACCATCCCTCCCCGCTCGCGGGACACCCCCTCTCATCTATAAATCTACTTTACGCTCATTGTCAGTCCTTAGGTCCGTGATCTCACCACTGATCTGATAGTCAATGTAATCGTAAGTCTAAGGTATAAACTATTGTCGTAAATCAGTAGACATAAAATATTACTATTAGCTATTACGTATGACTTCGTTACAGTGTTAAATATTTTATGTAATCGTTCAATTTAAAAAATAATTATATTAATTGTACTATTACGATCTTGGAAATGTGAGATTAATAGATCGTGGTTTACGTGATTGAATTACAGAGGGAGGGAAACATAAAGTTAATTACGTCCACTCAAAATAGAGAGCGACCATAACATACGAAACACGTACATAGAAAGGCTAACGCATAACCTGCACTGACCTGCACTAATCACACGACCAAGAACGAATATGAGGGCGCAACGATCGCACTAACCTACAAGCACCTACAAGTCTGATTTCTAACAGGAAATAACATAAACCAAGTTACATATAACGCGTAGTGGAACAAAACCAGTGCCGTGATGAGCAGAAAAGAAGAGAACAAAAGAAAAGAAGAGTACAAAGGTAAAGAAAGTTTAAGTAAATCAAAATACAAGTCAGTAACAACAATATTTACGATGTCTTATATGCTAACCTTATAAAAGAATGATGAGAAACGCAATGTATGCGACTGTATACTTTGCTCGATGGTATCCAGATAAAAGATTCATAAAATGATAATAGAGAAGTATAAAAATCAGTGTAAAAGCATCGAACGGGATCCCCCGAGGATCTAAATGTGAATTACGAATTCTAGGACAAATTCTTCTTGCAATAGTATTCGGAAAAAACGAAGTGAAAAATTGTTCAGACTCTCCGATCGCCGACGTAACTTGAACACGGGGAATTTCCAGTAATACAATTGAAATTTAAAAGTCGCAGGAAGAATTTCTGTCCGAGGAAGAATGTCCATTACGCATTGGAAAATTCCTAGATACGTTGTTCCTCGTGTAGGATGAAGAATGCATCTAGTACGGATTCCTTGATTATCTAATCTCAATATTTGCATTAGTAATTGTTGAATAGCTGGGCGACTATTCGGGGAATTTGTAGCAAGTGGTGGGAATCTGCTGTTTCACAATGGGAAGAATTTATGTAGAATATCTTCTAAAACGATTTCTGTTGGCCGTATTATATGTAACATCATAGGCTCTTGTAGAACTGCTGATTAACGAATTGAAATTGTTACTGTTCATTGTGAAATGAAATTGCACTAATGGAAAATGTACATTATTATGTCGTTCGAAAAATAATTACATTTTTCGTGTAGAGAAAGCATTGTTTCCATGTATTATTACTTAACCTCATTTTAAATCGCAAAATTGTGGTACGTTCATCATTTCGTACCTTGTGCTTTATAACCTTTCAAGCATTTTTTTATCATCGCATCAAATATGCAAAATCAAACTACGCATTTCCATCACCTTTTGCTTTTTTCTTATCGGATGGCTAAAAATGCAGTGCACAAACGAAAAAGTTGTGTGCTGTTTACGGAAAATGTTATAAAACTTATTCTAAATAGTAAAAAATTGGCCTTCATTTTCCCATGAGAAAACGAGATGATTTTCCGAGAAAACTAATAGATTCACTTTATCTGAATTTTTTAAATCTTATTTATAATTAGTAGATTTCATGCATTTATAATAAATAATATTTAAAGAATAAATAATTTATAATAGAAAAATATTTAAAGAATTTAAAAATGCCTTTGTCTTACATTTGCTTTCAATTATTAAGAGAAGAAAGTTTTTAGACACGTTTGACTTTGCAGCATTTTTAAGGAAAAATAGGTCCTCAGTTTTTTTACTAGCAGTATCATGCAACATTTTTATAGGAAAAATGAATGTATTGATAATTAATATAGCGAATTTAAGTTAAAATGAGTCCCAATTTTTATTATTGTATATTACTATTTTTTTAAATGAAATTATTGCTGTTTGAACGTCCACAATTTTTCAGGAATTTAATGTTCACTTTTTGGATCCACCGTATAACAAGGACAGTCTTCAAAGAAGTTTACGGCCTATGCCCTAACTAGAGCCTATCAAAAAGTCCCATAACTTCTTCAATCCCTAGATAAGATCTGAATCAAGCGTCGACTCATCCCCCGTCCGATTTCGAAAGTGATTCGAAGCCCGGTCGAGATTTCGATTAATTTCGTAGCCGACATCCAAGGCTCTGCTCCATGAAGCAACATTCTAAACCGATGTAACGATATTTCGAGAATCATTAGGAGAAGAGCACTCTTCACGAGCGCAGCGGAGAGATAAACGAGGTACACGGGCGCATCGGATGCTAGACGGAGGGCGAGGGGGTGGGCAGAGGGTGAGAAAGAGAGGGAGCAGCTTGGCATTAAATTGGGATTAGCCGTTGGTGGAGATCGCTGTAAGTACAGGAGGTTGAAGATCAGTACGGCGACAAAGCTGAGCCTTTGGTAACCCCTGATGGGCACTGCGGCACCGTGGACGTGAAAGAGAAGACAACCAGTATCAAGATCGCGACGTGTGTGGTCGCCTTTAAGGACGGCTCGAAACGCGCCACGTCCTGATCGGTCGACGCGGGATGAGAATTTTAAAAGGTCTCGTTGATCCGGACGCTTCACGGATGTGCCAACGTATTGGTCCGGATTTATGATCGTGTCCACCCTCGAGCGCGAACTGATGCGAATAACAATGATCGGGACTGTACCTGCATCTCTAACTTCGCCGAATAAGGAAATGCTGATGGAAATGAAACTGAAAAGGAGGATTCTCAATTTGCAGAAATGTGGACTGGACACTTCGCCTGGGAAGGTACTCTGGTTACAAAGTGGGCTTCGACTTTGGGTTATACAAGGAAGTAGATGAGGAACCCCAAAAGAGGATTTGTTATAATTAGGAATTCAAAAAATTCTGAAACTTCGAGGATATGCCGTGCATATGTAGGTATGTATTACGCGATTTTTTTTCATGTTATGTAGCACTCAATTTTTTCTTGCTTGCCCCTTTTGCAAGTTTTACCTTACTTCAATTTTACATATTTGATGTGACGACAACAAAAATGCTTGACAGGTTATCCACAGTTAGTGGTGCGATAGTTCTGCTCCACAGAGTGTTCCAAGCCCTATCGAGAAAGTCTCCGAAGTTTCTCATCTGAATTTCCACTCAGGAAGAATCAATCCGTATCAAGAGTTCTGGGAGGGAATCGCCCTTCCAATTTATAAACTCGGTGGGTCCAGCGCGAAATCTTTTCATCGGACTTCCTGAGCGCGTGCACCTGCACCCGCGCGCATTCCAATAACCAATCCTCATAACTTCCTAACAACCCGACGAGCCGCGGTGCTTCAATATTTCATCCCGCTGAAAGAATTCAGAGTCGGACATGGTCGAAAAGGTGGGCAACCCGCATTAATGCGGACCCGTTCTCCGGGTCGTTGTAGCGCGGAATATAACGACGATACGTTGTCCGGGGGTAGAGCCCCCGGTGCGATTAATGTCGATTAAAAAGGCCAAAGTCCCGCCTCCGATCATTACGCCGATAGAACGGCGCTGGGCAATTCCGTGCTCGAAGTAAGGTAGCCGTCGCTAACCCCTCTTATTCCGGCTCCTTTTTACTCCCGTTTGCTCCCCCTCCCCCTCGACTTTTTCACCTCTTTCGCCGAGGTCCGATATCTCTCTGTCCCTATCCGTTTCCCTTTGAACGTCTTCGTCTATCCAGCAAGCAACCCCACCCTTTTGCGCCCTTCGTTGCTTTCGATCGTCTTTTTCTTCATCACCGATGATCTCGGTCGCTGCCGTTCTGCGGGCCCTGAAGGGGCCAAGTAATTACTTCTAGTCCGGCGCTGAGCTTCGCCGGCGGTTCGATAGCCAAACTTATAATTTAATGGTTAATTATATAAGGAGTCCCCCCGCGATTCGGCGCAGCCACTGGGCGGACACGGTGACGTGCAGGAATGCTATCGGTCCTCCGTACACGGGACTCGTTTTCCAGGTCCTGGCTCTAGGACTTCGAGCGAGCTTGCTGCTTCGGCTTGCTGCACCTTTGCTTAGGAATCGATATTCCCTTACGAACTTTTCGGCCCTTCATAGGTCACTGTTTCATAGCTGAACTAACCTTTTTGTTATCGCTCTTCAGACAACTTTAATTTTCTTCTCAATTCGACAAAAAACTCCAATGTTTTTCAATATAAAGAGGACTACAATATGGCAGGACCAGGTTTTTTTTGTAGGTGAAAGTATTTCGGAGATTTCAGTCACCTTTATTTTATAAAACAGAAACATTTATTTTTCTACGCACTAGTCTAATATAATACTAAAAGTATTAAACTACGGCTTGTAAATGCTGCCTAAATTGCAGCACACAACACAAGATTGCAGTTCAGTCACCAGTTTCTCACGACCAAAATAATGATCAGTTGCGAATGATTAAAAATCTACGCACGGCGGAGGCCCGCGAAATTGTCGAAAATCGCCAGCGAACGATTTCGTCGGCAATTCAGCCAGCCTCATTTTTTAATCAGCCACGGCTGATTGATATGTATAACACCGGGTGCGTATACGGTATGAATATTGATAAGCCGCGAGGTTCGGTGGCATGAATATCTAACTTGCAGACTGAAACGTGTTCGGGCTCGCATTCCGTCGTGCCGGAGCACACTTTTCCAGGTGACTTTTTCCAGCAATCTGACAAAGACGAAGTATCAATCGTTGCGGCGCACGCGTAACTGTTAACGCGGAAAATGCTCCGCGAAAGGGATCGTTCAGTCGAGTCACGGTTAATCAAATTGTTGCGGGATTAATTCCAGTCACGTGTGCTATCCGGCGAAATAAATTTAATGCGACTCGCCGGTGGTCTCGTTACGCGATGCCTAATAGATCATTTGACTCTTTATGGTGGGAAATTTGCAGATTCGTGATTTTATCGCGGCACATGATTAATCGTGCACACGAATCCAGAATACTATATTATTATTTAAGCTACTTGCATGTGCATTTATACTGTATATTAATTTGTAAAATAGTAGGTATTAAGAGTAGATATAACACTGAATATATAATAATTTTATAGAATTGGAAATACTACAGGGTCTTCCATTGAGAGAAGTGTTATTTTAAATTATTAGAAAACGCTGTTTTTTCAACGATTTTTTAAAATTTTAATAAATTCACGTGTCGTAGAGTGACAACTTTAATCTTCGATTAGACACCTCTTCATAGAAGTCATAGTTTTAAATTCTTTTAATATCTTTGCTGTTGTAAATTCCATCTGCTCATTTTCGTTATGTTATGAATGCATCAAATCTGTAGTTTAATAGTAACTTAATAACTAAATGTTGTCTTTCTGTCTCAATCGATATTCAAAATGTATGATTTGATGTTAGAAAGATTCCTTGTAAAGTCCTGGAACTTAGGCGCCACTCTCGCAATTACGGCTAGCACAACCTCCTAATTGGTTCTTTCAAGTCTCCGTTTACTATGAGATGTTTACATTATAAACGGCGCATTTGTTCGTCGTTTTACCTATAGTCGCATGCCAACCTTAACCCCCGTGCCAATGCATAATTCATACGGGCCGCAATTACTCATTATAGCACTTAGAGCCCCCGAACGAACGAATTTCCGAGGCTGCCAACACAAGCAGGGCCCTTGATAATTAGCCAATTGCGATTTCCATAAACGGGAGGCAGTAACCGAAACAGAGAGTCGCACGGACAATTGCATAATTCATAATCACCGGGCTGCTAGGCAGAATCAGATAAAACCGTCACGAAAGCACATTCCTCCGGCAACATATTCGCCGGGTTTAACCAACTTTAGACCTGTTCTAACTCGCGTAGACGCGGAACGTGTAATTTCCTCCGCCCGATTTAGTTCCATTCGAGACCCCGCACCAATGGAATTCGAAAATTTCGAATAATCGCGCGTGCGTGTTACAGGTCACTTCATCGACGGCGTGTCGAAGTCGACGATGATCTTTAGGAATTAGAGTAATGAATACCCAATAGCTATACTATGTGGTAGTAGTTACTCGTCGATGATCCGATCTTCGGGGAATTCTTCGTCGATTACTGTAAATCGTTTTTCTTTCCTCTCGACAACTTCCTGCACACGAGTCTTATAATTACGAAAGATAGAGATTATCCAACAAGTTATTCCAATTTTTTGTTCATAGTTCTGAAACGCGAAATGTAAGATCATACAGTGCGAGATCAAGTTGTTAGCATAATCAATTTTTATATAAAACTCTACATTGAATATCTTCTAAATGTGATTTAATATTTTCAGAATGCAGTTTTCTCTCGATACAAGATAATGGCTCGGAACGGCTTTCGACGTATTGCGGATGACGGTACCAATGCGTCTTGACATTGTTTTTGAGAGGACGAAGCAGCAATCAAAAGGAGAAGGTATATTTTAAATTTTCAATATAGGCCCACATAACAATGTTTTAATACTTTTCTCTGTAATACCGATCGATTGAACTAATTGTTCTAACTTCTCAGTAAAAAATCCAAGTCGTATGGTCCAAAAATGTTATCCTCCTTTTGATAGCGTCCGAATATTAATAAAATTTACTGTACAACTTCACAAGCTGGTAGATAAGCTATGATCGAGGGGATAAAAACTGGTAACTGTACCTGAACTAAAAGGGACCTAATTGTCTTAGAAGAAACGAGGGCCGAAGTGGAGCGAAGCGATTACGATGGCTCGGAGGCGAGCTGATACGCATCTGTCCACGGGATAGGGTAATAACCATGCCCATGAAATAAGATCACAGTGGGTGTATCTAAGAGAAAAGAGGTGTCCGACAGCGAAGCCGAAAGATTCCACGGTGAACCTGTAAGTCGTTCCGCGTCCTCGAACACCCAGACCTGTCTCTTCTTGGTCGATAGACGCCCGAAGCTATCGTTGAATAAACTTCTTACTCGATTTCTGTCCGGCCGGACTGTCCGTCAAACCGTGTCGACAAGATGGATTCTTCGTTACGCTTCGAATCGATCTTCGAAACTATTCTCTACGCGTTTGCGTACCGACGATTTTGTTCCCCGAGTCGGACATTCGAATAGTGAGTTACGTAAAACCTGAATGCTCCGACTCCAATTACTAAATTCTGGTTCTTGGTTCAGTGATCGCTATTCGATGCGGTAATACTTCTTCACAAAATTAGCATTTCCTTTTTTCCAAGAAAATTAGCATGTTCAGTGGCACACAAATGCCCGTAAAAGTCGCACGAAATTCAAACTTACTTAATAATACAAGAATAGGATCGTAACAATTGTGAAAAACTGTCTGCGTTAATTTCAAGGATATCAATTTAGTTTTTTAACCATTTCAATGAGCTGCAAATAATGCATTTTTAAATCCTTTGAATGCATAAAATCCGCCGTTTAATCGTAATGTAATAATTTGCTAAATATTAACAATAATTGTAGATTATAACATTTCTGCAGTTGTTAGGCTTATTTCTGTTTATCTTGTGCCCTTTAGGATTGATATAGAAAAGGTTTAATTTGCATAAAGATGCACAGTCTAATTATAAGATCTGTTTCACATAAATCTTGTAGTGTAAAGAGTGGAAAAATTTTTTATAAAAAAATATGGAAATGTTGACTCGATTCTGACTAAATTGGCACACTCGATGTACCGTTCGAAGTCATCACAGCTATTAGAAGAATGACGCGGTCTGTAAAGCTGATTAGAGGTTCCCATGGAAGCTGTTACGCTTCGTTCAGAGTTCGGTTTCTCATGGGGTAAGAGTTACACGAAACGATGATATCGTTCCGCAGTTCTGAAGTTCCCGATGAGAAAGGAATTCGTTGGCGACGACGAAACCAGGTGTGCGATCTGCAATTCACACTTTGAAAACGTGTGCCTAATTAATTTAGTTTCACACGCGACGTTCTAGTATTGCTTGAAAATTACTTTAAACAGTAGTTTAATTCAATTTATCGAGACTGTGGATCTTTGTGCAGAATACAAACTACCTAAAACAATTCTGGAAAACAGAAGTTGAATAAAAATGTATTTCTTTTTTTAACAATTAAATTCTTCGAATGTTCTTACGATTTGGAATTAGATCTAGACATGGATAAAATAAAATAATGAAATAGCTGAAGATTTTGTAATGTGACACAAGTTGTGCAATGTTGAAGTGTCAAAAATGACGGTGCAAAGGGGTGAGGCTCTACGCAACCCCAAATCAGGTAATCTTGCCTGGCGTTCCCCGCAATTATCACAGCCGATCGTAATTATATGTACTTGTTTGGTATCAGCGGTACCAATCGCGCATGCATTATTCATAACCAAGAAATTACAGTCGGTCTCGCAAGCGACCGGTTGATTTTCACTGAAGAAGCGTCTCTTGCTACGATCAACATTTTCTTTCTCTTATAATTAATCAAAGTCTTCCCCTTTGACGTGATTTTTCAAGGTGACTACTTCAAGTTATTTAATTACTGCATTGAGTAAATTACTATAGTACGAAGTCACCAGGGTGCGAATTTTTATGCATCTTCTTATAGACAATTTAAGTAGAGTAAAACTAGTTCTATTCTGATAAGTTCTATTTTAATGACTTCCTGTTGTAACGTAGTTACAACAATCATTTTGAAAGATAGATGCAGCCTAAAATAGTGAAATAAAAGAAGGATATAAATTCAATAAAAGTGATGAAGCTACTCTTGGAAAATAATTGTTAGGTCCAACCCGAATGTGTATAACGCTACCAAAAATGAGCTGCAGTTACGTGGAAACGAGTCCTGACGATACCATTAGGTATTTATATGCTCTGATCAGCTAGGTGCCTAACCCCCTAATAAAAGCTTGTCGGATGATCCGTGATCCTGGCGGATCGATTTACCATAAGGAGATAATGAAGAACAGCCGCGGGTGTATCCGAATAAATCGAAGGGCCGTTAAATGGGGAGCCGAAATGCCCTAATTGTCGATACGGAGACCCCCTATTGGCCTCGCGGTACGTATAATTAGACGGGAATGACTCGGCGAAACTCGGTGATCTCCTCCGGTTCTTATCGGCTCGAACAGCTGGCCCTGTTCAAGCCGGCCAAAGTCATTTAATCCCATGACAACGTCCAGAGGTTCTGACCCCCGGCTCCGGTAAGGTATCCGAGTCATTTTGCGGATCATACTAGTTCCTCCGGTGCCTTGAACCTTCAGAAGAACCAGGAGGAACGGCCACGATGCTCGATTCCATCGAACGTTGTTCGCCCCTGTCTTGATACCGTCGTTATTAATTTTCCTCCGTGATTATGCCTGTGACTAAGCACTAAGCCCCACTGACTCGGGAACTAATGGGTTTTCGGAGCTCCTCGGAGGCGAGTCGTGGCCTTTGAAAAAGCGGCCGTGAACTTTTTCCGCCCTCGAACGCCACCTTGATGAACCCCTAATGGGAATTAGGGTGGCTAGTTCCAGAAGCGAGTGGAGAAATTAATTTGTGCTGTGATTTTTTCAGATTTAATGGACTAAATGAGCTCACGAGCTGCCCCAGACGCCATTGCAAAATAATTGAAGTCTTTGATGCAAAAACAGGGTGAGTCCAGATCACTTTATTTTATAATTCTTGACTTGATTATACAGGTTTATTCAAATTGCTATAAAAATTGTGATAAATCTAAATAATCTCAACCTCGTAATTTTTATAAACTAACATGTGCCGCGGTTATTTTTGTACTGCATCCGGTTTTCAAAAGATCTGGAAAAATTCTAGGATACTCATTCAAGTCTGTACTTTAATACTGTCATCAGTAAGAATTAAAAATTTTACGGGTTAAACCATCTTAGAGAAATAGCGATTCGCGAATACTAATTTCAACAGACGTGCGGTGTAATTGTCCATCCGCTGGACAACTCAGCCTATTTGGTTTCGGTAGACGAGCTACAATTAAGTTTCTATTTTACACGATCTGGAACATGCGTTCCGGTACCTTCGGGTTATTACGCTGCGTGCGCTTGTACACGGCTGGTCTGAACCTCGAAGGCCCTCGCGAAAAGGCCACGAGGAGGTCACGTAATGACGGGCCGACTCTGCAATCACAGAAGCGCGCACGCCACGTGGCTTTGATGTACGCCTCGACCGGCCTCTCCTCACGTTTGCGCCAGCTTCAATGTTCTTTCGCGATTCTTTCAGGCGAATGCGTATTAACCCTCGGGAATCGGACGTTTCTGACAACTGCGCACTTAACGCGGAGTAGGCTTAAATCTTTATTTACCAACCTCTAATAGCACTACGACACCTGTCAAAGTTACTTCTAAACACCTTGATCTTTTTCATATTCAACTGGTACATTGATTGTCGAATTGTCACTGTCATAAATCCCACAAAATGGACGTTTCTGATAACTGCACAGGTGACTAGGTTCGCTCAAATCTTTTGACCATCTTTAGCCAAGCTTCTGACTTTCATTACCGAATTATTTGCAGAAACTTTTATACCACAATATAGTGCAATGACGTACAGCTACGAAAAGCTCAGGGAGGGGAAATTGATATAGTTCATCCCAGTAATTTTCAATTGGAGGGGATAGTGCACAGGGTTAACGACAGAAAGAGATTGCCAAGCGACTTCTATCTTGCAACAGGCCATTTTAATTTTGCACAAAGATGCATCGTCTGCTCACAAACAAACCTCTGGCGAGACTGTTCTGCTCGCAGCAGATGGCACGGAGGATGCTGCAGCTCGTAGCTTCAGTTTCTCCGTTTAGGTCTCGAGCCATTCACGAAAACGCCTAACCCTAGGCCGCGTGTTCGTCGCATTAATCACCTCGCGGCTTGTACACGTGTTACGGTGCCGGTATTCTTGGCGTACATCAGCAAATGTTACACACTAAATTACACGAGAGCGTGCGGCCAGATAATCTCCTCTGTTCACAGCATTCTCCGATAACGCAACATCAGATTACCATCTCCACCGGCGAATTTCTCTTTCAGCTGGTCCATGAAACCTCATGCGAAATTGTTATGCATATATACATACGCCGCACGCTCGCGTGTACATATATATATACATATGTTCGCCGGGTGAGTTTTTTTTCCCCGGTAATCCACGGGGAAGCCTTTAACGAGATTTACTCGAAGGCAGGAGCGCGTAAACGCATTCCTGCTGGCGCAGGCGGCCCAGCCGCAAAAATCTTTCGCCGAGATCCCTTCGCGAGATAGGATATCCGCGAAGTCGGTTTCGTCGGCACGCTTTTAAGGTCGAAACCCATGGAAACGGCAAACAAATGCACTCGGGGGCCCTCGGACCGAAGCACGGTCCCATTTTTTCTGAACCCTCCAACTGGAATTTCTCTGCCCCCTTTTACCCTATCGAACCGCGCCGCGCCGCGGCGCCTAGGACCGCGGAAAAATTGCAACGTTTGTCGGTAATCGATGCACCGGCGCGGTTCATGCAACTGTGGCAAATCGGAATCTTGTGTCGGAACGCGACGAACTAACTGCCCAGACAAAGTTGAACAATGTCTGCGCGTTGGTTTTACTCGACTCCGACACTTTGTTGCGGGGGAATCTCGAATATTTAGCGAGATAGCTGAATGAAATTTAATACGCGGCCGAATATTTGGCACATTGAATATCTTGCAATATTTATTATGAAATATAAGCTGTACCGTGGTTGTACAATGTGGTAGCTACAAAATGGGTACGTACAAATTGAAACAGTGGAGGTATCAAAAAGATTTAAGGCCACCGGTGTATTAGTTTCACCTTGACAAGATCACCAGAAGAAGAATGAAATTTTTATTTGGCTCCTGTGTCTTGCAATCAATGCAAACATTTTTTATTTCGCATAAAGATCCGCAGTCTACTAATGACCTAAATGTTCATGGATACACAATATATGCTGCTCATTGTGTTAAGTGTAAACGCACTTTATGAACACCAGAGGCTAAAGAATACGTCTAGAGCGTGCTTCTACAATGCTTCTTCCATTTAACTTCGAATCACTTCGGGAAAACTTCGCTCGCCTAAAGATCCGCGATCCGTGGTAAAAATAACGCTCGCGATCGTTCCAGAAAATTGCCAAGGGAAGCCCAGTCATTATCCCCGGTTAAACAAAGCCGGGGCCGAATCCCGTAATCCCAGGATGCCATTGCCCGTCCGCAGTTTTATCGTTTCGAAGTCGAAAAAAAGGTGAATTCCCGCAACGAATTCCTTCCAACTGTTAAACACACGGTACGCGCGCCGCGTCCGTACGGTTATAATTACTCGCGGAGGACCGCGCGTAATTACATACCGAACAATACATAGTAGCAAACACCGATGAACCGAGGCAAGCTAACCGCGGCCATCGCAGTGCGGAGGCCCCGTCCCCTGTCGGAGGAGAGGAGGAAAAATTAATTTCGTGACCTCGTTCAGGAAGAACCTGCCACGGCGAAGGCGGTGGTGGGTCAAGAAGGTAGATGAAGAGGAGTAAAGAGAGTCAGGAGCTCCCACAGGGGCTGACCCTCTGACCCTATCAGCCAGGCCTCTCTCCGGTATTGTTTATAGCGCTGAACCGTACGCCGGCTACGAGACAGCCATTGTTTCCCGGGACCCCATTGTCTTCGACCCCCCCCCCCCCCGCCGGAGTGGCCGCTCGCCGCCGCGCCGTGCCGCAATTTACAAAGATATAAAGCCGGGACCTAATTATCGCCGGGTAATTGCTCAATTCGAATTGGTCGCGACGTCGATAAGACGCCGCTTGCGTCAATTCTCCAGAGACCACAAGTGAGTACAGAGTGCTGCATCGCTGGTGAAAAGTATGAGATCGGACAAATAAAACGTTTCTCGTTGGAACAAGGCATTTTGATGGGTTCTATTTAATCGGAAAGCTGTTCATGCCTAGACCAACGTAGATCTGGAATGCAGAAGAGGTAGACCTGTCCGACTCGACCGGCGAATCAATAAGAGAGAAATAAGTTCGGAAATTATTGGGAGAGACGTACGGCCTCGGGCCGATTTTTCCAGACGTCCGTTTCTCCCGATGATCAACGCTGAAAGTGCGACAGTGCGTGAAATTAAGAACGGTACGAGGGGACACGCGTGTCCGTGCGCATCGGTCATCGAAGTCGTAATCACTGTGATCGGAGTAACGTCGGAAGAGCTGGAGGTCGAAGACTCGCGCTCATGTTCCTCGGGGGTAGAGCCACATCCTGTTTCCCTCCCCTCGCTCATGTCTTATTTCTCCCTGCGCCGTGTCTTCCTACGGATGCAAATGATAAATCTTCCAACCTCGTACCGACTTTCCACCTGTTCTTTTGACTTTCTTTGTGAACTGTCTAGATACCGGCAACAAAACGAGCGGCAATCGCGAAACTAGATGATGGAAGTATGTAGATCGCTCTGACGTTCTCTTCATGCAAGTGGGGAAAGAACAATGAACCTGGTGGTGCAATTACTGGACTGCGTCCATGCAATTTTGTCATTTATTTTCTGAAAGTTGAATTGGCAGATACATCTCTTTAGCTGATTGGGAGATGGTTTGTAGGTCGGCTAAACTAAAAATGTTTTTAGATCATTTTTATAACTCAATTTATTTTTCCAGGCAATGAAGTAAGAATTGTTACAAAACGGATGATTATGCCAGAAGCCAGGTACAAACTCAACCGTTCTGTTAAAAAATGATGACAGAGTTTCTTCGTTGTCAAACTGATCTTCTCATCGTATTTCTTCGTTCGTAGTTGTTGGAAATCGTTAAGAATGGTTCTAAAAATTAATTCAGTACCTCGGTCGTTGTATGCACATATTGTCAGTTTGTGAGAGCGCATCTCATCTGAACCAGGGCCGTACATTTTTGCTCGGTGCCAGGAGAATAGAGTTGTTGAGAATGGTCAGGAAACCCGAATCCGAAATCATGTCCCGTGACACGTCAACAGCTGCTCGGCGATTGGCGTCGCGATGTACGCACGAATGCGCTCGCAGCCGTGAACCGTGCACCATGCCGAGGCCTAGCCACGCATTATCATTAACTTGATCCACATCTACATTGTCATTAGAGGTAGGCCGCGACGGCACTTTTCAAACTCGGGGCCCGGAGAACGCCTCGCGTTCGCCAGAAGGACGATCGTGGTGCTCGGCCAGCTGCGACCGGCCGATCCACAGCAAGGCCACGGAAAAACTCGCATGAGGGGTATAGTACGTCGCAGTATCCAACCTGGGGGATGAAGAAGGACAGGGCCTGTCCTCGAGGAACACCGGAGTCTCTACTTTCGCCGACGTTATGTCGATCACAGTGATTATGTCGTCGATCCGGTGCTGTGCCCGCGTACGCAAATTTTTCCGTTCCGTTCGCGTCGGTGCTTTGTTTTTCCACTCGCCCCGGGAGATACCATTAGAGAGAGAGAAGGGCCGCTGGTTTTCTCTCCGGATGATTTATACCGATTGTTTGCTGTGAGACGTTCGGAATCGATGATGGATCGCCGAATGACGCGGCACGATAAATAAAGTGACTATTAGTAGCGAAAACCACGACGGTCGTGGCCATTTATTTTCCGCGCTGTTGTGGCCGGCCATTAACACAGTGACTACTACGCGTGCTGGAAAAATTTTTGAGAAATCGAGTCGGATAAGGAAATTCTGACGCTACTAGGAAATTGATATGCTCTCGGTGCCGAACACATAAAGTTTTTTAAAGTGCATGTACAGGGCCTGTCTGGTAACTGGGCTGAAGTATGACTCGGTTGTTGCTGAGGATAGAACGAAATTATACAGAGTTTTGCATAGTTTAATGAGCAGTATCATCCTGTACTGTGACTTTTACGGAAGTCTATCGGTGCAGCTGCAAAATGTATATACTGAAAACAAGTGAATATTTAAAATTCTAGCAAAAAGCTAGTGCAACGTTTCCTGTACACAAATGTTCCTTTGGACAGTAGTAGAAGAAAATGACTTGAAGTGATAGAGCTTATCGATAGACTCAGGATTATTATACAAAATAAAAATTGTCTGCACGGATTGCAAACTACAGGAGCCACATAGCCTTTGGAACACATGGTATCTTGAAATTCTTTAAATATTTTTATTCTTTTGCACTTGATCTATTCATTTTCGCCACGAATGCATAAAATCCGCTACTTATTAATTACGTCTGAATTTAACATACACAAATATGTGACGAGTAGCCGGCCGCTTAGGTTTTCGCGTGCACGGTTCAGTATTGGCAGGGTTAATCCAGTTTTCGCGTCTTAAATTATCATGCCCTATAGAGGCTCGTTTCTCTGGAAGCCACGGGTATCGATCGCTCTCGCGGAATGTCTCGATTGCTTTCCGTGGAAGTGTAGATTCCGCGAACCCGCGAGTCGGATGGTGAAAACGCGGCACGGAATTGGAACGATCGCAATTAAAAGGAGGAACGGCTGCCAAAGCGAGACGAGGAAGCGAGAGGGGCTCGTTCGCGCGTTTGTCCTGGGCCGCGGTTCCGCGTGAACTTTCACCGCAATCAAGTTAAAAGCCCGATTCCTCGCGCGCTCGCTCCTACTAGGGTTAATGGAGCCCTCTATGGGGTCGCGTTACGCTCGTCGCAACGCGGAATTTCCGCGTGCCCCGTCATGAAAACTGGATCGAGCGCCGCGCCGCGTTGAATCCTTCAAATTGATCGATTCGAAACGGGCACCGCGTGATCCGCGCATTACGCAACGAGCATCGCGATGCACGGACGACCTTTCAGCTCGAAATTCAATTTCATCGCAGACCAGCCGCTGCCATGCCGCCACCGCGGTCTGCTTTTGCACCGTGACTGATTTACGTCGAGTCGTGCGAACTGTTTGCATAGAGAGCTCGCGGGAGGCTGAGCCGGTTTTCGGCCCGTGTGAATTATAGCTGCGGACAATTCGTCGGAGAACTGTGGATTGCACTTCAGCTTTTGGTAGCGTGCTTTGTACGCACCATGTAAACTCGTGTGTCCTCGGTGGAGGAATATTTTGTTGAAAGTTGTCTGTATGCGTTAATCTCGTGGCTCCTTTAATTCATAAGCACGTATCGTTCAGTCAATAACAACATAGTAACCAGAAATAATTACATCTACATAATACTGTTCATCCCAATTTGTTCCAATTTAAGTAGAATATTTTTTAAGAAGAAAAATAAATTTGTATCTCATCCAACTCAAGCAGCAAATTTTTTTATTTTTCATAAAGGTCCGCAAAAAATTTCTACAATTTCGATAAGTCTAGAAAAAATCAAATAATAATTCAATTTCGTCCAATAATTCAAGGACTTATTATCCACGGTAAAGATTGTGTATATTCCTCGACTAACATTTTCCACGCAGCAAAACGCGAACTTCATCTTCGAGACCCGTTGAGTCTGTAGTAAAAACAGTTCACGAACAAATTAGACGAAATCGCTAACACATCCTGTCACACCATTGTTCACGGGCGAAATAATCCGCGGAAGAATCGCGCGCCGGGAGTCATGCGATCGTGAGGCGTAACAGATCCTGACGTTAATCGCGGATCATTTTCTGTTACCTCACGCGGCAACTGGTTCCTTATTACCCATTAAGATCAATCATTGTTTTTATTAGCCCCGGACGGATAGACCGAGCCGAGCCGGGATGTTGAAAGAGCGACAAAAGGGTGGCTGACTTTCCTCTCCGGGGGCCGGGGCCGGTTCAATATCTTTCTTGCACTTTCTACATTCCATCGGGCCGCTTCACGCGCATCGTCGATTACGCGGCAATAAGTGTTACACGCTTTTTGCCATGGACGAGGCTTCATTAAGTTTTTCGTGTTATGTAAACAGTTGGGGGTGGATGTGTTGCTCCATACGGTAGCCGGCCAGGCTTCTTCGCCGCCTAAAGAGCGAAGAACCGAGGCATTACGTCGGATAAACGCATAATTTGATGCACCGCGGTCGCGTAATCACTTGAGCCGTGTAACACGAGATGCTACTTGCTCGAAAAATGCTTTGTAGCTGCTGTTTTTCTGGAAACCGGCACTCAAACTATTAACACGTCGAACCGGCGATTTTATTAAATACCACGAAATCGAAGCAATTTATTATGGAACTTCTTTTTGTATCTTAATAAATTCTGACTTGGTGTATTCAATTTATTGGAACAATTAATTATTAATTTTTAAATGTAACCTAATAATTAAATGCCTACATGTATACATACAGGTAAAATAATAGAGACTCTTGGTAGAATTTCGAACCAGTCAAATAATTGTTGCAAAAAACATTTTTAGAGTAACATGTAAGGTATTTTTGATATAGTTCGTTGTAAGCATCATCTTCAACTATCAAATTAAAGTGCTGCAACTACAAAGGGCAGCAACTTTTTAATTTACGTCTGCACAGAATCATACATGAAATCTTGATATCTAATTCCGGTGGTTGAGATACGTCAATATCATTACCAGCTGAAGCTGCCTTTTTTGGTAGCACTGTACACCAGAGCACATCTTGTATTTCATAATCACGCGCAGGTGATTATCGCAACCGTCTAGAGTCATTCGGACACGCGGGCAAAGTTAAAATCTGATTTTTCGTATATGGTAACTTGTCTTCTGAAGTCAGTTTTAATGAATCTGCTGTCTGAATTTCGTACTCACATGGCTGGCGATAATTTATAATCCGTAGCGATAAGTGTGGATCTCACTGATTTGTGACTCACCTGAAACAAAAATGAAAAGACAAGGTTAGCGAAGTTCGTGCTTCACCTTGTTGGGATTGCTTCGATCGAGAAATGGCAAGGGGGCTCTTGCATAAATCAAATCGGGGCGTACAGCATTTTACATTTTAAATGAATGTAAATACTATTTCAAGCGCTGTTTCCAAGCTTTAATTATTCATTTTCTTCGTTTGTGTACATACTGTAATAACAACATTTCAGTCACTCTTAATGCTTGCTAGGTTCAGTGCTGACATGTTGACAAGGGCGAAAAATGTAAAATTCACAAAATTTGTTGGACAAGTTGCATGTATACATTGCACACGAGTAGCCTAACGAGCAAACGACTCGACTGAAAAGCTAAAAGCCGATTTCACGAAGAGCTGAGGGGATCGATTCGAATCCGATGAAGCATTACGTGGCCTTAGGAACGCGGGGATCGGATCGGTTCTTGAAATCCAGCTTTCCGGTAATAACCACCTTTTTCAAGGATCCTCGATCCTCGGAGCCACCTGGTACACACCGATTTACCGTCGTTCTATTCTTCCTTGTCGAGAGCATGATCCTCCTCCTCCTAACGTCTTCGTCGGGGCCTGGGTAACATTCCCCGGCGCGTCGGGGCTTCGACTCCGAAGAGATCTCTCGAAACGGCCCGGGGCGGTGTTCCAGGAAAGGTGAAACTGGCAGGATTTTACAGGAGGAGGATGCTCGCAGAGGTGGACGCACGCGCCGGGGGCAACCGGAGGCTCGAGCTCTGTAATCACTTTTCTCTCTTTCTCTTGCCGTCTTCCTCGTTCCACGTTCGTGCGGGACGAGCACACGTGTGCTCACGTAGGAAGGGGCCTGTCGTCCACCTATACTCAACAGTCCACGCACACCGATGCGTAACGTGTGTACGTAGACGTTCGGACACACTTGTGCAAAATATCCGCCGCGGTGCATGCTAATTCTGGACGGGAGCATGGGGTTCCGTGATCGTGTAGGTGTGCGCACCGGAGCGCACGCGTGAGGGCAACGCGAACGATCCCCCGAGTTGCACGACACGCTCACGCGTCCTCCTCTGCCAGCCACACATCTGCGTAATTGTCCCCGCCGGCAGCATCCGACCGAACGTTCTGTCGGACATGCTCTTATCGTACAGTTCCGCGCAAAAATCACCAGCCGATGCGTTTCCAGACCGGGATTACCGTTTCCACCGGCCGCCGAACCGTGCGCCATCTTCTTTCGCGATTTGTACAGTCCAGCCTCTTGTAACGCAATTTTCCGGGGACACGGTGCAAGAATTGCAACTCTGTGTTCCTGCACCGTATTTTGAGGACACTCTGTTGCAACAGGGTTGATTGTGTAAGACATCCTCCCTGAACGAGCCGTTTAATGCACAAACGGTGTAAGTCAATTTATTCCATCGGTTTCAAGCTCTGCTTGATCTATAAACAATTTTTTTTAATTGCATTTCTCTTGTTCTTTGACTATTCACTTTAACACTGTGAGATAATGCTGATTCGCGGATGAAACATTCCTGTTTCCAATTATTTATTTACAAGAATTTTTGTCAACATGCTCGTGACACTTTTCTGATTGATATGATACCGAACACGACACAATTTGGATCGTATCTACTTGTTTAATCCACGATATGGTAGAACCTCGACCATCCGAACTAGTAAGCAAATATGCTCTGAATTATGTGGTGTTTGGACTCATTTTAATCAGAACATTTTGAGCGTTCTTGTGAGTTAGAATGATGTAGCAGATTATATAAAATTAATTCGACCGTTATTAAATAAATAGCGAAATTGTGAACCATCGAATGTCTTAGAAAAATCTAAATTGCGCTTTATCTGACAATATACGATTATACAGGTCTATAATCTTCTTGGTCGTTTTACTCGAGACAACTACAACGGCCGAATCTGTAGCAATAAATGTGCCCAACATCGTCATGTCTTCATATTTTTACTTAATTCCTTTAATGTCTCAATTTTCTAAGATGACAGAAGGTCGGAGTAGATACCGGCTATGAGAAAGTTGAGTTTTAAGCAAAATGTAACCACAATCTTCGATCCAGATCACTGCGCGACAAAATTGCAATAATCTTGTCTACCATGCGGCACGAAAACGTCGAGGATAATAAAGTTGAAATGATTGCGCTGAATGGGGATTATGTGTGTGCGTGTTTGGCAGGACGCCATAAGTCACATGTTTTCCGTCTCGAAATATTATAGCTTGAGATTCTGCGTACCAATAACTGACTGCAGCTTGCGGTGTTTCCATTGTCTTATTTTAGAAATGTATCAGTTTTAGAACGGTTTAGGTCATTCTGCAACACTAATTTTAACTCGGTTTGAGGTTAACGTGTGTACATTAGATTGTACATGAAAGATTTTTGAAGTGTACACTTATAATCGGAAAAATAACACAAATTTTCAATGCGTAGCTTCGACGAAGAATCTATCTTTAATTTCTTTAGTTTTTACGTGATTCATTGAACGCGAGTACCATATTTCACGTGAGTCTCGCGACACTTTTATTTTAATTCGAATTCCACTCACCGAAGATTATGCCATAAAAATTTCTGTCTTCAATCTCCACAGAGTTGTAACGTGTCGATGTCGAAATTGATTAGCTCCAATTAATTTTTTCAGAATTGTAGCAACGCGATACCCGCTGCTCGCATAATTTAAATAATTAGAAAATGTCACGAGTTGTTTAGAAAAAAACATGTTTCAGCGTTCATACAAATCAAACCCTTACAGCTTTTTTCTCGTTGGAATTCTACTTTTCATTAGACGTTAATTTATGGCACCGTGGACGTCCTGTGTAATTCATGCCCCCCTCTCCTCGTTACCGCGACCGTAATCTAGCGGTATTCAATTAAGCCCCGCAAATGAAGTCATGAATATGCTATAAACATCAGAAAGAAATGATTTCTTCGTTGGCCGTTTTGCCGAGACTTAATGGAATCTTTGATCTATTAAATAGCGGCGTTGTCGCGCGGGTCTGCACGAGGCGAAATAATGAAATCCACGTAGGTGTGGTCCTATCGCGTGCTACGGACAGTGGAATCTGTTGCAGAAGATTTATCAGGTTGCTGTGCCCGCATTTATCTAGCTGGATAGTGGATAATTTAGTCCTACGTACGGAGGTGTAATATTCTGATTACATATTGTGATCCGAAGCGTGGGCCGGACGGTGGGATGTATCTAATTGATAGTTTCAAACAAATTTACAGGCTACTGAATGGATTGCGGACCGCGAGAGAACATGATAACTAGGCGTACGACTATTCAAGATAATCGGCGCCATTCGCGTGGACGGGCATCATAAATCTGTCCTGAAACCTCTAATTGTTCAATGTTTTCCTCAACAACAAAAACATTCTTTCCACAGATTTATATTCTTCCGACTACTATACCTCCTCTGACAGAAAATATTCGATCGAAATTGTCGAACAAATTGTTTGGGCGAATATTACATATGCAAAATAGGGAACCCTCTACGTGAAAATTATAAAAATATTTTAACAGCATGGCAGAGCAATAATGCAACACTTTTTAATGTTTCTAACGGTGAAGATGACAATAGACATTGCCACAATAATTTCTGAATATTTTAGGATGATTATACAGGCTGAGTTACCTAACGTTGCCACCTCAAATATCTGTATTGTTTTTAAAGATACGTCAAATGTCTGAAGGACAAAGTTGAATGGTAAAATTACATGAAAACAAAAATTTTTTTGGTATCGAATGGGCCCCATTTTACCATTCAACTTTGTCCTTCAGACATTTGACGTATCTTTAAAAACAACAAAGATATTTGGCAACGTTAGGTGACACCCTGTATACTTTCTATTGTTCATCATATACATTACGAAAAACAATTATTATATGGAACGTGGAACTATTCGCAAGTGGAACGTGTTCAGACAATGAAGAAGTCAGATATCCCAGACGGGGATGATCGAGGCTCTACCGTGTTTCTAACTAGAGAGGAACGAATACAATGTGGTACACCTTCTCGGAGGTTAAGGAGGATCTCCAGTGCGCAGCACAGCCCTTCGAAGGACCAGTCCAAACAAGAACACCCAGCAAACTACTACCTTGCCTGGGCCCATCCATCGAAAGCCGCCCTCGCCTGATTTAAAAGCTTCCGCAGGACCAACCGGTCGACGTTACCGAGCCGCAGGTACTCTAAACGAGTTTTGGATTCTCGCGAGTATTCCTAAGTATTCTGTGGGTTGGGTAACTACCAGCCATCCTGGCGGCGCACACGTTTGCCCGCATAATTCCTCGGAGCTACGTTGTGCCCCCCTTTTTTCATACTAACTCCCTCCTCGATAGCCCCCGGTCCGGACAGACCATGGCCCCTAACGATCGACGTTGCGTGATTTATTTTTGGAAGTGGCCCAAGACGACGCGTTGGCTGGCCCCTATAGATAAGAACACCGAAGAGGATCATCCTCCTCGGAGGGAGAGAGTGCCGAGATCTTCTCGGCCGAGTTTCGTGCCCGGAAGGAACGTCTAGGATCGTTTTGCACAGTTTAACCTAACCGAGCCTGAGAACCAGACGAATTCTTCCTTCCTGCCTTTTATACCCACCAACAAAACTGATATTATCTGCCGCTCTGTCTGCCCGGCTAGGATGTATCTACTTATCCCAGGGAAAGATCGAAACACCGCGAGTCTGCCCGGAGAACTCGCGCCGCGATCGCTAATACTGGGTGTATCCGAATTCTTGGATCTTTCTATTCAGCTGTCAAGGGTCTTCATTAAGCCTCTCAGCGTTTAAGCCGTATGCGGCACGAGCAAGAGAAAAAGAGATTCTTGGAAACATCCCCCTCGTGGGGCTTGAATTACTCCGACTTGGTGACGCAACGATCATATAAAGAGCTCAGAAATCTTTGTATTTTTATCGTACAGAAGACAATAGGTTCGCATGATCGCCATCTGAATAAGTCCCCATCATCTCACGTGGTCCAAATGAATCTTGACGAGGATTATCATTATACACCGAGTCACTCTGCTGCAAAGTAGACAGTGACCACTCAGTTGCGTTTCAATCACAAAGAAACAATTGTAAGACAGGTAGCTACTGTTCCGGTCAGCTACACGTTACTCGAACATCGAAGCAAGTCGAGACTAACAAGTTGCTAATCCGACACGCTAGTATACCTACACTAGCCTGACAACGAGTAGGAGTTTGAGAAGAAGAAACGGAAACTTGTTCTGAGCCCACAATCGAGCATAATCTCTACGCGTAACTGTCTTGCAATTTTTATACTGTGGGAGACGAGAGATTATAATTGGTCATGTTACGAGGATTAGATATATGGGACTTTTTGTGAAGAGCTTAGAATAGGATACGATCTGTCGTAGCTACGTCTGTGACGCTGCGAGAACTAAGTTGCAAATGTGCATGCGCTCGCAAGGAAACACTCCTTTTCAAAATTTATTTTATTTCAACGAATATTTGAGAGCAACCTTCAACATTCAGGTGTTCAATCTTTTATTTTATATTCGGATAGGAAAAATCTTCGAGCTCGTTATTCAGTGCAGACTGTGGAAATAATTTAATTCCTGATGTATGCTTTAATATTTTTAGTAAGGCAAAAATAATGTTATTTCTGTCATAAATCCACAATTTGTCATTTCCTTTTTGAAATGGAAACAAAATTGTTTAAAAATACTGTACATGTACTAGCACACAAGACACATTGTGTTGTCAATTTTTTGTATTTGTGTAACGAGCTGATGTAATGGCGGGCTGGAGGGTCCGGGGATTTTGAGGCAGCCTATACCCGATCCCATAGCCGCACGGCGAACAAGGTAATGCTGTTTCGAGCCCATTAGTATGAACACAATAAGGTAATCGTGACGGCGGCCCGGGCTCGGTTTGCGTGGATATATCTTGTGGAACAACGACGACGAATACGGCGACGCCGTGATTTAGAAACGTGGCGGGCCCCCGGCCATGTCGAAATCGTAACACATGTTGCGCCGCGAAAGAAGAGGAGAAGCCGCGCGAGGGGAAAAAGAAGGATGCTCCCGGCCGCCCAGAAACGTGTGCTGTTTGTCTCCCGGCATATAAACCTAGCCTCGTGTACACATATACACACACACATGCAATAATACAAACATACACAATACAATCGTCTCTGTTTCTCTCTGCGAGTTCTGCGACCGATCCGATCGCATGCAGACTCGTGATCGCGCAGCTGTCTCCTTTTGCTGCCTGTTAATGCGTCATTGCTCGGGTAACACACCTTCGGAAAGCCGGGGAGCGGAGGGTAATTTAGAAAGCGTCGGATGATGCATCGCTATCGGGGGATTTTTCAATTAGCCTGCCCCAGAGATTTTATGGGAAATTTATACCGTTCCCGGAGCACGGCGTTATTGCCTCGGAAATGTGACTCGGCACCGCGACTGCGCCGGTGTTCTTTTATGGCTTTGCTTGATTCACGGCGAGGAATGCCGCGTTTGTCGCTCGAACTACCGGGAATTATGAACTCCCAGGAATCAGCCGGATAATGCCGAGGCGAACATGCTGCGCGAATTATTGGAGCAACGCGAGCGACCTCCGTTTCCAAAGGTGAATTGTTCGGTAACACGGAATTCGTGTGTGATAGCAGGCTGGAGTGCGGGGGATGCCGGGTCTGCTCGGAACACGTTCCTCTGGACTGATTGTTTTATTGGATTGCGGAGCTGTACATGAAAATATCAAGGTATTTGTCAATGCATCTTTAGATGAGTAGATAAAGAAATGCGGATCCGAATCCTCAGAATGGAAGGGGCACCCTACTGGACACCTTGTTAATTTGTATTTATATCGTGCGTGGTGTCATTTTCATCAGAAAAACGAAAGGAATGCGATGGTGAAAGATTTATAACAAAAAAAAAATAGGAAAGTTGTGCAATCTTTTGCTTCGCTTACCTTAGCGCTAGTCTCGCCGATACTCGACCCTCAGTAGAGAGGATAAAATTTGGACAGTTACGGTACAGATCTAAAGACGTAATAATATTTAAATTTTTTTTTTCTCCTAGACGCACAGTTCTTTTTAAAAATTTGTTCTTTAATATTGCATTGTCATCCAGTTCTGAGCTATGTTTAAAGTTTCAAGTCTCTAGCTGATCGGGGAAGTGGTTTAAAATTCGATTTCAATATTCATATAAGCGTGGTAAAAAAATAGCGACCAACAAGCTCGTGCTTCAACTGGATCTTGAAGTTTCCTCTGGCAACGCGTACTGGCAACTCTGATTACAAATGTTAGCACTCGAGAGTTCGCTGAACCGTTCCGATGAAGAGGACGCAAAAATGGGGACTTTCAAGCGGATGTTTGAGATGGCTGAGCCTTGTTCAGTGGTCTTCGGTGCACCGTAGGCAGAGGCACAATAGAGGAATGATACAAAGGAGATATAGGTGACGATATGCCGGGGAGCAAAGAAGATGAAACGGAGAGCATCTAGTGGCTCCGGTTACGTCTCCCAGGGGAAAGTCTGCAGCACTCGTGGGCCGACACATCGAGGAGGTAATATATCTTCGGCACACTCGGAGGTGGAGAGCCGACGCGTCTATTCGGTCCACGGGTTTGCTTCTTCGTCTCTGCCGGTCGCTTATGACGATCTGTACTACCAGCGCACCGCGGAGAACAGCCGTTTCTCCCATCGTCGCTTGTCGCGCGGCTTACGCCCGTGTTAGCGATGGGACTAACTTCGATGTGACTTAATATCGATTACTTTGACGTGTTACATGCGTTTCATCTGTTGCGATCCGACCGTTTAATAGAGTTAATTAACGGCCTGATGTCATACTACGGTTGTTTGTATGTGTTTCATGTCGCACCGCTGCGAGGTCGTTAGCGACGGGCTGGCGTGTTACATTTTACAGTATTAGTCTCTTTGAGAAAATTTATTACGTCTCTTGTGTGGTCCTCAGATGTTAGGGCCGTGATATTATACCATGTTCCTGTCTTTATGGTTCTAATTTTGTGCACTGGCAGAAGAGGTGATCAAAGTATTTTTAAGTCATTCCTAAAAACTGATTTTATTCTTTGTTGTGCAATAGTCAGGCTCAAATTAAAATGTACAATTGAAGTAATCAACCGATGCAGTAGTCTTAGCTTTGTTTTTGTATTATAAGTGAATAAATATATCATTTTGTTTGAAGAAGCAGTATGCTGTACTGATAGGTTTAATCATGTTTATTGTAACTGTTACTTAAAATTTCTACTAAAGAATTCATAATTAAGCTTACTGGCCTGGATTGGGTATAGTCGATACAGCTTGGTCCCATCGCTAGCTCGCGTGATCTCTAGATTGCGACAGAATCATCGTCGGGAAAGGGACAGGGGGTGGAAAGATTACGCGACGACCGAACAATTTGTTAACCCCTTGCACTCGAGCCACTCTTTTTCCACGGCTCTGTGTGCGTGTAAATCCTCGCGGAGGTAATGAATGAGATTTATTGTGCGCGTCGATTAGCCGTTCTTCTTGCTTTATGTTTCACTTCTGCGCCGAGCTGTTAGGAAAGCTTTGTCGGGATTTGTGATTTACGTACGGTATTTCCGTAAGCAGATCCTGTATGTACGTGCAGTAAGTAGACTGCGCGTGCTTATGCTAATTCGAAGCTGTATTTTATCTTTAAACACGCTCGTTAAACAAATGGTAATTCTCTGTTCGTTAGAAATCTTTGCTTTTGGGTAGCGACGCGTCTTCGGAAATTATTCAAGGCATCATCATAGTCCTTTAAATTTATTCATGTTCGGCAGATAGCATCAGAATATTTATTTTGCTAATTTTTACATTTAAATTGCAACTACCTTGTTAGAAGTAATTCATAAATTTTGATGGGGGTCTAATTAATCTGTCATTGAATTTGCAACTCTATCCGATTTTAAAGGTGTATTAATTTCTGTTTAACGTCAACTTTGAAATTTTATTTGATTCAGAGAGGACTCCTTTATCTAAGGAATAGTTCAGGAAATTGTAATACGAATGTTTTGTAAGTTAATTTAAAGTTGAGTAAACTATTGAGAGTAAATTAGTGAACCCGTAAAAATGTAATAGAGTAAGTTCTACACAGAATTTCCAACAAATAACAATCAATCGATAACACTATCGAAAACGAAAAACCCAGATTTTTCATCGCTCTCGCGGCACGAAGTTGGGCTGTTGCACAAGTTCGCCTTACCACTTGAACCATGAAGAAATAACTTGGCTCGATAAACTTGGAACAATAAAACGTACACAGATAGTGAACGGGGCAATTATAAACCGCGAGCGAAATTTTTCTCGAACGCAAAACGGAAACAATGGATCTTTGCAGCCAGCAGGGCTGACGCAACACTTTTATTCGCTCGTTCTCACCTTTTGAACCCCTAACGCCGTGAACGTGAGCGAGTGACCGATGTTGCAATTAACCGAAATTCCTTGCGGTTTACTTTAGCTTCTTTCTCGATTCCCTTCCTGTTTCCTTTCCACCATTTGTCTAACAAACAGGCAACATTTGTTCTGGAAATTACTTGAATTTTTCATTGAATCATTTTCTCTTTGGGGGGAATGATGTCGTAATAATAAAGATGATTGAAATTTTAAAACACACTTTATCTACCACAAATTGTCTGAAATCTATAAATGTACAGTAGAACCTCGCTCGTTGTAACCTCGTTTATTACACAGAATCCGTTCGATGTATCGTAGAAGATCGACCGTACAAATCACCATGACCTCGATTTTTGCACGGCTTTTCGGTCCCGTTCCGTGCAACGAACGGGGCTCTACTGTACTCCCTTAAGAAGCATGAAGCGTCAACTTTTATGGATTATAACTCGGCAACCAATCGACATATTCGAAAAATTCAAGCTGCATTCGACGCACCGATACATACACAACAAACCTCCTATAATATTTTTAAATTCGAAATTAGCCAGTTTTCCAGAAAAACGCACAATTCCGCAGCATGCGTAGCGATGGATGCTGTTCGAGTCTCACCCCGGTGCTCCGTTGCCTCAGAGCGCGGGGAATTTTAACAAGATTATTACGTTCGTTTCGTGCTCTTTCGCCCGCTTTATCTTTCATCATCTGCATTGCACCGGGCCGGCCTGCACCGGGCTCGTTGCATAAACGCGAGCGAGTAAGCGAGCGGTCCGCGCGCGATCGCGACAAACTGCGGCTTGCACTTATATCGAGCGCCGCCGATTGCGATTTAACAGCCAGCTAATTCTGATGAACGGATTTAATGAAGCCGTTCCGCCGTAATCGAACGCGCATTGAGTCGGCCGGTCCACTCGATTACTTTGTTGCCGCCTGAAATTCGCTCGACGGCTGATTTAATAGCTGACAACGCGGGCAAGCTCGTTTCTCTTGCGAATGTGACACCGGAGTTTTATGCATTGCGCATTCTTCGGCGAAAATGAGTCGCGGAATTTTTATCTCCCCGCGATGAAATTTATTGGTTTGATGCGGACGCTGATAGGTTCTGCCTCACCTTTCCGTTGCATTGTTAATTCCGATCTGTTGCTCGCGGAATTTTATTATCGCCGTGGTTTATTCGCACTGTCCCGACACAATTCTCTTTTATATCCCTTTTGTTTTACTCGTATTGTTCCGTAATCATCTCTAATAGAACAGATCAATCTGGCGAGCGCAATTTTACGTATTTTCTTCAGCTCGTGGTCGTAAACTAAATAAATACATACATACAGCTGCACATTACTAAATTTTAGTTTTATTATTGTTATCATAAGTTAAAGATTACTAATAAGAGTTTCATCGGTGTTCAATATATTTTGTTTGCTGGTAATTATTACGAATTTACAGAGAATAGCCTGTAATCTTCGAGTTTAGATACCTTCCCACTGGACAGATAATTATTATTCACCCGATAAATCAAACATGTTTCGACTCCGAGACGTCTCAAATAATTTTCTTTTGCTGGGATTAGATTACACGATGATAGACAGTAGTCATAATTCAACATGACAACTTCATAAAAATATATTCCTTTTCAGGAGAGTAGCTTCCTCGCAAAGTGAAATTTCCTAAAGATTTTAACTAGCCATTCATACAGAGAAGAACAGAAATGAGTACACGAGGTTCTAATTGGTAAATAATTGTCACAGAAGTTGAAGAGACGTTTGATCGTCTGAAACCCGTCAAAGCCGATCCCAGCACGATACTACCGCTAATGAAAAGAAGAAAGTAATTGCGTACGCGCGTGAAAAAAAGGCTTATTATCGTAATGACAAGATGCGTATCTCAAAGCCATTTTACATGCTAAAATTGGTCGGAGCAAGAAGAAATATGTTGGTTTGCTGCAGCGAGAGAAGGCTATCTTGATTACATTCAACGAGTCAACTAATCGGAGAGATCTCCACCGCGAAGTAGTCTTCGTGGATACTCGAATCATTTAATCTAATAAAGCTAAGGTTATTCTCGAGGTGAGGTATTATCCAACCGAGAAGGGGGACTAACAATGGAATGAAAATTAATTCGTTGACTTAAAGAATAAATGAGCGTATGCAAAGCGTTTGATTAGAACATACCGACAATCTGTCCGATCGGGAAATTGGCATCATTATCATTATTATTATACGCATTTGTCTTGCTGCGAGGCTGGCAATGGCTGTGAAAGCAATCGTTCAAGATTAAATATCTTTTCCTATTTAGTATTATCAGACTGCGGATTTTATGCATTTATGACAAAAATGGTTACGTACAATTTGAAACAGAGGAAATATTAAGAAGATTTAAGGCCACCAGTGTATGAGTTTCACTTTGATAAGATAATTAAAAGAAGAATCACATTTTTATTTGGCTCCTGCCTCTTGCAATCAATGGAAACGTTTTTTATCGAGTATGAAGTATTATATTTCATCAGTGCTTTTAGTGGCTGATGAAATATTTCATGATAAAGACATTTGTCAGTTCACAATGAAGACATTTTAAAATAAATGATATATTTATAATTCAATCAGGAGAGAGGATATTTTTCAAACATTATCAGCCCATTCAATAACTTTATCTTACTCAAATTTTCTTCAAACACCTTCTAACAAAAGAATGGACCAATGACATTGTCGCTATGAGAAGTCTTGTATTCAACGAAATAAACTCAGCCCTCTTACAGCCGTCACAGAGTGATCTACAAAAATGGCACTGCCAGTCAAAATCCTCATTCATCACATAAGAAATGGAGACACAGAGACACTCGACCAGCTTCTAACAAAAGAGTAGAACAAAGACCATTCGAAAGCGAGGTACCAATGGTTTATTGTCCCTACTTGAACGTCATAGATCACATGCCTAAATCGACATCGAGTTAGCATCGTCCCCGAAGCCAACAGGCTTCTCTCCATCAGAGCTGCGCTTCAGGGGGCACCGGAGTGTCCGCTAAACCATCGTCGTTCCCTCATTAAATAACCAGGCCAAATGAACCCGATGAAATTGCACACCCAGTGACTTTGTCCCCGAGGGACATAATCGCCTAGCTCGATCCAGGTGGCACAGGGTTCTTCGAACCGGAGTCTCTCTGTGCAGGTACCGTTCGCCAGGGTCAACACAGGGAGGAGAACCGGAACGGTAACGCCATAGTAGGTGACGTTATTAATTGGTTAATGGAAAGAAAAAGAGGAGCCGAGCAGAGGGAGAAGCCTAGCTGTTGGTCGGGAGGAACGAGGATAGGTAGGAGAAGGAAGACTCTCTCGAGGCTGACCTCGGCCGCCTCCGATGTTGACCACACCGGGGTCCGGCTGAAAGGAGCGGTCCCTGGTGGATTAATTATCATTACCCTCGTGGAAGGAATGGGATCGTGTGTACCCCACCTAGCCTCACCTTCGCCGTGACTGGCTACCGCGCCCGTGCCACGACCCACTTCTGCTCCCCCCGGGTATAATGAGAAGACCGCTCGCGAGAGGAAGGGAAGAAGCTGGGGAGAGAATGGATCTGGACGGAAACATCACTTCTAACATTTTCTTTGGATCCAACAGTTCGGCGTCCGGTTGCAAACTCGCCGATCTCAGAAATAGTGGAATACTGAAGCAAGAGGTATAGTAATGTCTCGATATGAGAAGAGTTTAGCATCAGACACAGAAAGGAATAGTGACCAGATTTTTTTATGACACTTTTCTGTTTAACATGATCCCAAACTCGATACACTTTTAATTATATTTATATGTTTAATCCACGATATAGTAGAACCTCGATTATCCGACCTGCTTCTACTGATGTAGAATATAGTATATGGACATTAGACTATAATGTGACATTTGTATAATAAATCGTGTTGTATACATATGGATGTTGTATTTGGAGACTCGTGGAGAATTGTGACATCATCGGTTCGGATAATCGGGGTTCCACTAAATCGTGGATTGAAGGAGCATATACGCTTCGAATTGGATCATGCATGGGCTCGTTTTAACCAGAACAATGTCACGAATATCTTGGTACAAAATTCATATTAAAATAAGTAGAAACACGAAAGTTTTTCAAGAAGCTTCTGGATCCTTCAAAGACCCTGTGCTAATGGGAATACATTTTTCAGAAGTATGGTGCGCCAGAGTTCAAGCCTGAACGAAAAGAAATAACAATAGAAGGCACAGAAGCAGACACAAACGGCACGCTAGGGCATCCGTGGGACTAGTATAGAGCGCGCGATCGAGTAGCATCCTGTTCCCATATTCCCGGCTTCTGGGAAAGGGTTCGAAGATGACGATCGTGGGACGATTAGCCGGGACACCCTGAACAAGTAGATCGTCACGAGCGTACACGCGTTCCAGGTCCGATCGGGGACGTGTCTCCTCGACCCGTTCATCAAGAAGAGAGCCACCGTTCCCGTCGCGTCGTTGCGTTCGCCCATGTTGTCCAGGTTAGGCTAGAGGAGGCGAACCGCTGCTGGCTCGGTCGCGTACCGACACGCTTCTCTCCTTTACGTGAACGGCTAACGATGCCCATTAGAGCACGAGGACTTCGAGTCTCCTGACTAATCGCAATGCACACGACTCCATACCTCATGCAGATCGGCTATTCGTCTTGCGGTATCCTCCAGTTTGTCAGCCGAATCGATTCGATAAAGATACCAGCTGTCTATGACGTCCGACTTTAAAGCCGGCTCGGAAACGTGCCTCGGCCGCAGAGGAGAGCAAAAGGGGGCCCCAACGACGACGACGACGACGGGGCCCCATGAGAGATACCTTTCGATACGACAGAGACGAGCGACGTGCAGCTACGTTGCCCAGAAGGGGACCTAGAAGGGGAAAGGGAGACCGCCAGGCCCTTTAAAGGCAGCGCCTGTTCGTTTACCGCATTTCCAGCGTGTCACGGGGACGGTCCTCGGATGCTACCGGCGGATCGATGGGTTTTAACGAGACGATGATGGAAACGAGACCCTCTCGAGAAAGCTCTCCTCTCTCCCTCTCTCTCTCTCTCTTTCCTCTCTTCTACAGCCTCTGGTGCCCCTTTCTTCCTTAATGCGCCTCATTTTTTGCTCGTTCCTACCAAGGGAACCAGAGGAGACTGTTCAGAGTCGGCGGAGCACGGGGAAAAGCGGAATCGATGCTTTGTCTTCGAATGCCTCGCTCTGGCATGATCGCGAATTCCGTGAGGTTCTTGATGAGGGGCGAACCCAGGAATGATAAACAGACTGCGGACGTTTATGCAGATTTATCGCCTCCGTGACCGTTTTCGGACGGACAATGTTGGGTAATGTTTGGCGATATGTTGGACGCGGACTTTTATGTGTTTATGGTTCTGCCGCGAATGCGAAAACCGCGATTCAACGTTAAGTGAGGTTTAATTTCGTTGCCCTTTTCGCTTCGTAGAGGAATCTTGATGTCAGGAGTTAGAGGAGCACATTTTATTACGTGTCTTAATCAATCTTCATATGAATAGTTGAACATCTCATTAACAAGCTTCTATAAACAGTGATTCTAATTGCCTACTAGTTTGATGGAAATCTTAATTTTGTTTTGGTTATTTTTATAAAAATCAGACTGAAGAAAAAATGTAGAAGATTCCCTATAATAAAAATCAAATAAAAGCGCCATTGATTTTTATCGATATACAGGGTGGCTTGAAATTCAATCCCACAAACGGCATCATCATATACACGTTGCCTCGCACGTATATTGTACATTTCCACGTGTATAACTGCAGAAAGACGCGCAGTCCGCTGACAATAAAACATGGACACTCTTACGGAGCGAATAAAAAATTCATTTAGCACAAGCAGCTCTTCTTCACGACCAATTTACCACATCTACTCGACTAAGAGCTTCAACCAGGAGCAAGTGAAGGCTCGAGAGCATGCACGTGTACTTTTTTCATTAAGGAATCTCGGTTCACCGAGCAATTTATCCCCCGTTGCACGTCACTCTTAACAACTTTCTTCGTACCGCCATAAGCGTTTAGAAGGAAAAGGATCAAAGGCGACTAAGAGGAAGATGAAGAAGACAAACGTGAGGAGGAGTGGGAGGGGAGTGGGGGGGGGTGACGTAACTCAAAGCAACCCAGATCTGTCACCCGAGAAAGAGACGAGGGAGGATCGAGCCTCGCGGGTAGACGAAGACGGAAAGACGAAGAAGACGCGAGACCGGCCATTCATCAGGCCCCGGTAACTCGAACAGAGTTTATACGGAGTGGAACAGGTCACAGGGAATATCGTCGGGATAGATTGAAGAGAGAAGAAGCCTTAAAACAACCACGTCGTTTCGTGATTTCAGGCCTCATCATCGCGCAATCATCCCGCGCTGAAAGAGGCCCGCGAGCCTCGCCGCGTTTTGTAATCATCCTTAAATGATAACGAGATACGTGTGGAACGAGACACGAGGAATCTACTTGAGGAAAATGGATATAGGTGTGCCTCCTGTTGCTGCACGCGCCGACCGGTACCCCAGATGTCTCTGGGATAGAACCACGGTTGCGAATTACGCGAAATTGAGACCGGACTTTGGTCTATCCAAGGACGCTCCTTTTAGGCTCGCGCGAACACTTCCTCTGCGGTTCACTCGGAAAATCGTAATCTGAGATGTACCGGGCTCGTGCGTCTTGCGGTTATTAAGATCATTGATACGCTCCCTGCCTTCGTCTTGCCGGCGATTTTCACAATTGTTTATTCAACAGTGTAGCTGGTTTCCCGTATTTTTGGTAGACTTACAAATTAATTCGTAGACCTTCGCGAAATTTTACTATTTTGTTAGGAGCTATAATATAAAGTTATTCGGCTGATAATGTTTGAAAAATATCCTCTCTCCTGATTGAATGAAAAATATTTCATTTATTTTAAAGTATCTTCATCTTGAGCTGACAAATATTAAATCAACCACTAAAAACACTGGTTAAATACTTCGTACTCGATACTGACAGGAACGAAATTATAATAATAAATAGGAAGAGATATTTAATCTTGAACGATGGCTTTCACAGCCTCGCAGCAAGACAAATGCGTATAATAATAATGATAATAATCTCCATCTTAGTAGCAACAAATACCATAAAATTCTATTTTGTTGTTGTCGATATATTACAGTCATTGGATAATGCATACACATCTTAATAAATTAAAAATAATATGTCGATGCGCTCAGACCGTTTCAATTTCTCTGTCGATTCAAGTTGCACCACTTTATGGTTGCTGTAAATGCATAAAATCTGCAACTAAGTTGCGGAAACCGTGGAAAAGAAAATCCGTGGTTGTTCAGGAATATTCTCAGGCGAAGGAAAGTCTAAGTAGTTATTGCGTCTAAAAGGATACAGATATCTGCGCTACTATTTCAACCGGGTATCCGCAGTAACTTAATCTGAAGCATGCGCCTACAACGGCAACTACTGCGGGAAAGATGGGACTGGAGATGTTTAGGGTAAGAGAATCGCAACGAAGAATTTCATGAAAGCAAGAGCGTGCATCTGTGCGCTACCGTGCAATGCAAGGACGTTCCTTTTAAGGATGGAGCTACTGTTTTATGCACATGTTTCTACAATGGTGCACTAGTTTAATGCTGATACCGCGATGCACTCACTTCCTACTGCGAACTCTAGGCGGATTGTTTTCTAAGCACATGTCGTGCAATATTATCGAGTCGTGGGTCTGCACATGTTTATTTGCCTACCAGGGGAAACGTACGATTTTTCCGCGACGGACTTCGCGTGTGAAAGTCCATAACAGATCGCGGATTATTAACACGTCGCACGGAGAATTTTGCGTGCTTTATCATTTTAGTGAATGTGGGTAATATTGCGTAATATAAATCGTCCATTGTAGTTTAGATGTTGTTTTCTTTTGGATAAAATCAAATCTCACAAGAATTAACTGTAAGACTACATACAGTGGGTGTAAAAAGTTCTCGTAAGCCCTTCAAAATAGAATAACTTTTTTATGATTGTACCAAACGACCTGATTTTTTATAATCAATTGAAGCATTGGTTTACGAAATGATATGCAAAAGAGATTTTCTAGTTGGCGATTTAAAAAGCCAGGATAAATAAATGCTGCTAAATTCTTGGAAGCACAGATAATAATTAACACTGCTCAGCGCACAAAGATGGCGTCGCGGGCCCGTAGGGTCGTCGAGTGAAAGCCGATCGTGTAACACGGTAACCAACAAATTAATCACCATCTTACTTTCGTTCGGCTAAAACAGAAGCGGCTTCCTGCTTGCCGCGCGTCGGCCAAAAGGATACACCGATCCGCAGAAAGTAATTACACCGCGGTGGCAGATCTGGCCGACACCTAAATAGGAGCTGGCAAATTCTGCGGCGTGATCAGTGACACGCCGGGCAGAAAAGGTTAACAGGCTCTCCGCGGATATTCGGATCAGGAGTTATGGTAAAATCGAACCAGTCCGGAGGAGAACCTGTTGCCGTGTCTAAGATCGAGAGGATCGATAAGACCGAAAGCGGAGGTGGAATCTCGCCCGCGGTGTAATTAAGCATTGACCTATAACGAGCTATAATTAGTTATGTCCCGACGAGCCGGATAGGAATCGGACGATCAGCGTGCTGATAACATCGGGACACTAACTTTCGTTGGGGGACAATTCGTGCGACCATTGTGTTCTCCATTTTGTTTCTTCTTTTTCGCGATTTGAGGCGCCATGCCAAGTCTGCGAAACGCCGTCGGTTTTAGCCATTTCTTCTCAGAGAATTAATTGAGATCCTTTTCTAAATGAGCGTCTTTAAAAGGCTGCTAATAAGGCGTTTTTTAAGACGTTGATGGCAGAAATTCTACAAAATTTATAATATATGTACCTTTAAATAAGGCATTTTTAAAAAATTCCAGTCGTGTTTTCAGGAAAAAATTCTTAAAATAACGCTTTTTATAAGTTACTTAATTGAAAACTGAGTTTTGTTTTCTGAATTAACCCTGAACGTTACGGTAATGATTGAAATACATTATAATGAATATAAAGAGAAATTAAAAAATAAATAGGGACGATTTTAACATGTAGAAAGTTTTTATCATATAAATACACATATTTATTTTAAACAGTCCAAAGAATCCAAATAATGCGGCTGTAAATTACAAAGTGAAATAACCAACAATTAAAACATTGAAATGTTTATGAGGTATGTTCCCAAACCAATAAATAATGTTTATCTTTATTAATATCTACTGAGCAATGTTCCATTACAAGTATTAATTTTGTATTTCTATTCCCACTTCTTCGAGTTAAAGGATACATTAAACACTTTTGAAATATTAATTGGAACAGTTGATAGCATGTTCTTTTTACGTAGCATGCCACAGGGTAGCAGGCTTGCTACTATCAGCAAGGCGTTAAATCAGCAACCAGTTTATTAACGTTTCCAACTAGGAGAAACGTTAGAGCTTCGAATGTTTCTATTACTCGCGATCAGTCGGACAAGTTGGACAGCGTGAAAAAGCGAGAAAAAATCGAATTGACTCTCAGCAACTAGGCTACGTAATTAGGATACTGTAAATGTCTTAACTCGATAGATACCCGTGAACGAGGATAGTTTGGTTATTCCGAAACCAGTTTAGAAGTCGAGGGAAGAGAAAAATCCTTCTGGTAACACGCTGATCGATCACTTCAGAAATGTACAATGAATCTGATAAGAAAGAGTACAGGTTTTAGGGAGTCCTCGTGGAAAGACAACAGCGACAGAGCTCGGGGACAGAGGACGCGATATAATTAATTTTGTCGCTCGTTAATGATGAATTAGCGCCAACTATCTGATAATAACTGATGAATTGGTTACGCGAAGTTTGCTGACGCCTCGAGACGTTCTCGATCATTCGTCTCCCTTTTTAGATGATCAGGAATTCGTGTTTTTGTGAAATTTGATTCTTCACGTAGTTATTAATGATTGATCGAGTGCGATTAGTATCACAGGATTCTCCTTAGTCCGAGTGCGTTTCGGAATGGCTATGAATTATTGAGTTCTCTTACTGGATGCTTGTGTGACAGAAATCTATTCATATAATAGTAATAATAGTATTTTATTTAGTATAATAGATTAACATTCACTAAGTTCTAATTTTCAAATTGATTAACTGTCTCTCATTGCAATTATTTATATTTTGCAGTAGATAAAAAGCCAGTCATGCATTTTATTAATATTTTTCAGAAATATCATTGACTCTTATATTTGTCTAATATATTTATTTAATTAAATTTTGATACAATATTTTCTTGGCAGGGTTACTTATATTGTGTTCAATAAGAAATATATATTTATTTAATTAAATTTTGATACAATATTTTCTTGGCAGGGTTACTTATATTGTGTTCAATAAGAAAATCAACATTGATCTCAAAGAATATGCCTCACAAAAATATATAAACAAAAATTGATACGAAAGTATTTAATGAATCCAGGCTACCATGAATTAATTCTTCTAATAACTTTCCAGTTTCGCATTTGGCCTATTAATTTTTGCCATGAGTGCATAAAATTCGCCAAAAACTAGAGATAACTGCGTAGGTCGGTTTCCGATGCAAAATATTGCTTGATCGAATGGTAGCGCACCTGTAGAAGGAACTCGCGGCGATCATTCTCGTTTTAGGCATCTGTGGGTCTCGTTTGCCTGTTCGTCGGATCGATATGATCGAGTTTCGAGCCATCACTCACGTTTCGTACGTGGCGGTTCAATAAGCCCCCGGTTTAAACGTCGTGTTACCACATATTCGCCGACTAGTTAAGGCTAAACCCGTATCGTACACGCGGCCAACAACCAACAACGAGAGACGAGACGAAGGAGAAGCAAAGTGGCGTTGCGGGAGAGACCGAGAAGAAAGGGGAACGAGGAGAGAGAGAGAGAAAGAGAGAGAGTAGGGTCGTGACACGTACGTGTATACGAGGCACACGCGCGTTCCCCATATCGACAGCCGGTTGCCGTGGCCGAGCCGCAATCAACGTCTTATTGGTTCCACTGGTTGTCTTTGGCTATAATTCTCGTTGCCCTTCTTCGGCCAAGACCGGTGAGCACTTCTTCCGGCTACCGTCGCCGATTCCTCATTAGCGCGCACGCTCGACCGTTGACAAACGCTGAAAGTGATTCGGTAACGATCCGACGTCGATCAACCATATGCTCCGGCCGGGATGAGTTATTGATACTCCGGAACAATCGGGTCCCGGGAAAAATTTCATCGGAAAATTCTTCAGAGCGATCAATAGACTGCGGATTTTTATTGATCACACTCAAGAAGTTTTCAATGGAGTTCTGTAATATTTACGGCGGGTTCTATGCATTTAATTCTATATCTTTCACTCCAGTCTGTTGCAATTCAGACAAAACATTTTTATTTTGCACGAAGATCCGCTGTCCAGTGATCAAATTATTATGAACACTTCTTATTCGAAAACAAAAATTTTTATAAAAGTAAAAGGACAAGGAGCGTGCTTACGAGCAGTGGAATTAGAAGTAGAAGCACTCAAAAGTGTATCTGCATGTAGAAGTAGAGACTGAAGTATTAAAGATACAAATTTTTATAGAAAACGAAGGAGAACCCAAAAGTACAAGTGAAAAGAGAAATATTAAAAAATAAAACTGTTTTATAAAAGCAAAAGGACAAGTATTCACGACTCCTTATTGTAGTACAAAGAGAAGTATTGAAAAGGCACAACTGCTTGTAAAAGAAGAAGTAAACACAGCTTCTTGTATCAATAATGGGCCGACACATCGCCGGCAATCACCGCTAACAAGGAGCAAGACTGTAACTAAAAACACACGGTGTACATTAACGCAGCCGATAGCCGAACAATCCATTACACCGTTCGGTTATCACCCGCGTCAAACGTTTCAAAAATGTCCGCGATAAAACGGTCCGCGTTGAATGTACTTTTCCGCGGTTAATGGCCATTAATTACAGGTATCTGTGTCGGTTGACAGATTTTTCAGGTAGCGCATGAGAAATGTGGTGTGCTCGGTTGCGCCGGTGTATCGGCATCGGCTTGGCGACGTGTCGCGCATACGTGACATTCGGAAAAGCAAATTCTCTGTTGGCAACGATACGAACGAACCCCGGCTCTCATTATCATAATGAACCCGTGTCGATAGCTCGCGGTTAATATCTCCCTAATTACACCCACGTGACGCGCAGCATGGCGCAGCATGGATATCGGCCGAGACATTTTCATCTGCAAAATGACAGAACACGAACGCCACTGAAAGGCATATCCGCGGGTTTTATCGCTGTACACGTTTCTAAACGAACGGTAGCGATCTGTCAGTCGAAGAAAAACGGTCCCTGGCTCCGTAGGAGCTCACATATCGCTTTACATACATCTACCTACGTGACCACGTATGAATTTCTCTCTTTCTCTCTCCCCTGGCTACCTGTTCTCCCGTCCCGAGTGTTCGACCAGAACGTATAACACGATGTCGTTCGGCTTATTCGGCTCGTTTATGCGAACGGAAAATGGTTAAACATTTTAATTTAAATGTCGGACAATGTTCGCGGCTGGTCGCGCTCGCTGCCATAAATTACGGGATTTAAGAATGGCCAGGGACCCGTTCGCCAATGCGCCACCCGTAGATGCACTGTGATAACAGACACCGAGCAAATTTTATGGGGAAATTGCGGAATTTTATGCGACGCCCGACGATTTACATTCCGAGTTTATTGGTAGCCAAGCGGTGTCGTAAATGCTCGTGTATTCCGGCTGACTTCGCAATTGATGAGCCGATTCTCAGGCGCCGTTCCCGAAGCAGACGAAAAAATTGTTTATGTATATTGCGACGATGAAGGACAGCGGCGATCGTCTGCTCGTTAAGACAATTGATCGTTTCGCGGGAATCGTTCCGATTTTTTGGGACGCGTGTGTCGCATACGAATCTCTGTGCTTTGAATAATCGATGGGGGTACGGTGTTACCATTTTTTCGGAGACTGTAATTTTATGGGAGGTTTTCAGGTCTTCCAGGTATTCTCAAATTGCTGTCTTCGAGAAAATGGTAATACGAAATGATTAGATGGATCTTTATCTCAAGGTTAGTTGGATACAACACTCTCCTCTATAATTGAATTTCTTTCTGGATTTTTTGGATTAAATTTATAGCATCAAGAAGTACGTCAAATCGTAATGCAATTATTTACACAGAAATACAAAAGATTCTACAGTGTTTAAAGCAATCAATTTTTGTCCTAACAGTGTATGAGGGTTAATTTAATCTAATTCAGAAAATGAATCGTTTCAAATCATTTAATTCATGATTATTGAAATTGTAAGGAAGCATTTATGGGGAATTTATTCAATACATTTATTTCTTTGAATATTGTGATATACATTGTTAAAATTCAAATGCATATTTAAATTAATGTAAAATAGTCATCTTTAATAAGATGAAAAATTCGACAAAATAATTTAGGTTACATTATAGAACGGGGTGGTGTGTTCGACAAAGCAACGGATAGCTAATATTCATTAGTCCAGGATTGGACAATGAAGTTATTACATAAATATCGCCCATAGTACACGTACGAAACTGAAATGATTCGATCAAGGAATCCAGTTACTCAGATAAAGACCAGTTTTCGCTTCAATCAAGCCAACAGAAGCACGATCATGAGTCACTCCATAGAAATGCTTGGCTGCTGGAACCATTTCCTAGTGTACCATTATCTAAAAGTTCGAGTGTATGTTCATTGACGTGACTGGGACATGCTACCTGCAAATGTATCGGTCGATATGTATGTATGTACTTGTTTAAACACTAGTTAGCCGTCGAACAACGAATTCAATAGAAATTTGCGCGATGCAAATTTATAGATCCCTTTCAATCTTTATTAGATATATAATGAAATGAATTAATGAAATAATTAAAAATCAAATGACATTTAACCTCTTGCCGTATCATTTTCCTACAATAATCAGAACTCCTTTGGCTTTACGAATTTTCTAAAAGAAAAATAATATATGTATTTATTCTAATCCACATTTACTTTGATGCATAAAATATTGATCATAAGTAGACAATGATCATAAGTTAAACAAATTTCCTAATTAACTTTAGCTTGTTCATCATCTTGACTTTTATAAAACAATCCACGAACGTTTCAATTAGTATAAAGACAGCCTGATTATTATTAGACAGCGGATCTTTATGTAAAATCAAAATTTTCTAACTGAATTGCAACAACTGGAGTGAAATAGAAAATCTTCTTTCTTAATATGTTTGATAGGTTGAGAATAATATAACAGTATTATTAAATTCTTCTAATAGCTTTACTATTTTAAATTACGCCTACTCATTTTTCTCATAAATGCATGAAATCCGCTGTCTACTGATTATTAACGAAAAGCGACTTCGACCTAGAAGCAAGGAATATCATTCACATTTATTAATTTACGAGCACGTCAATGAATCTCGCCGCAAGTAGCTAAGTAGCTTACGAGTCGAATCGGCAAAAATCGTTTGACCAGTTTCACCGCAAACGATCGTTGCCGCCGCAAGTTGGACAGCGAGCGGACCTCCCGGCAAAAATCATTGGACCGCCATGAACACGCGTAATTACACGCACGCACGGCACGGAGAAAGCGCGCACGTGGCTCGCGGTTAATTAGCTATCCGCGTAGTAAACGGCGGCCACGTGGCCGGTTATTAAAATCGATCGTCGGATCGCGCTAGGGATTCCATGAAAAACCGATATGCCTTAAGCTACTTTCTAGCCGGGGATCGCGAGAAGAGAACCGAATCGCGAATGCGAGATTCGCGACGATCCTGTCCGGCTTATCGTCCGGATAAAGTCGTACGCCACAAAGTCGATCGAGTAACTGTTTCTATCTGTACAAGTCTCCGTGGAGGTTTGATAAGGGGCTCGGTTGTCCAGCGGACAAGAATTTTCACGAGGACGATGCGTGTAACGATTTATCAGCCGGAGTTGTAGCTCGGAGATACCGAGGACACGGAGGAACTTAATTGTACCCTGGATGCGAGTGGACACTTTTGATAGCGGCCGCGGCCTCGCATCATGCGGATGGCCTGGCCGAGCTGGTCGGACCTTAATTAATATTTAATTGTAGATCAAGATTATACTCGTGTTTTTCTTTGAGTTAAATTGGAGCTGTAATTCAATGGAAAGAAATGCATCGTCCCTTTCAAGCAATTCCAACATTTATGGGACACCCTGTATGTCGTAATAGAAATGATGGAACTTCTGCATAAATGTGTACTTGTTATTTTTATAATATTTTATAATAATGTATTCTACCTCTTCCAAAAACATGAAAGGAAATTCGTATTTCTTGTTAATCAAATTTTATTTATTTTACCACGTTTTTATTAGCTCGCTTTCTTGTCTGTCTGTTTGTCTGTTTTACTCTAAGGTTTACAATGACTTACGCCTACTTATGTCTTCGTGAATATCAGCTTAGTTGAAAAAGAATGTATAAAACATTTTGTCAACTAATTACGTAATTTTTCTTGATTCAATTTTGTATCCATCCGTGACGATCGTAATTCTTGACCGAGAAAGTATTTTTCGTATCGATAAATTGGAGTTATGAGCGCAAGTTTATCACCCTTGATCTCGGCCATTAATGCAGCAAGGATCTCGCCAATAAATCCTCAAAAGGAAATGCTAGAAATCCGGTGTGTAGATCTAAAGGCGTGCTGATTTATTCGTTACTGTTCCCCGTAGTCGTAGAAAGGTAACGCACTTCGAGATCCACAGTTGCACAAGAGTTTTTCAGCCTAACGACCCTTTTCGCGTCCCGGTACCCGCGAACAACGAATAGCGAGCGAGATCCTTCGCAATCGAAACGAATTATCCGCTGGATGGATGGCTTCTGTCATCTAGACGTTTGTTCGTACCTGTGCGATCCGAATAAGAGGCACGTGTAACCGAGAAGGTACGAGGTTCGAGAAAATTGGGAAAGTAATTACGGATTGCCAAATGTCGCTCGACGGTTTAGCAACGCGGAAAAATTTCTTCGTGATTGTTGGAAAGTTTCACAGACCGTTATTGTTTAGTTAAATACATTATAGACTGCAAAATAAAAATTTTTGCAAGCTCGATACATAAATTTGATCAATTTAAATCTTTTTAAATTGTTTTAGTATTTTCGCTGTTTTAAATTGCACCTAACAAATTGTGCCATAAGGCCATAAAATTAACAGTGTAGTTTATCAGCAACAGAATCAAGCACAGCGCAACTCGCCTTCCATTGCGCGAGTAAAAACAAATTTAACCGACCCATAAAATCCAGAATATAACTAATACTTGTTATCACGTGCCACTCAACACTTAAATCAATGAATTTTCTCGATCGCCCGATATAATGTAATAGTATTTAATAATTTCTCTTAACTGGCCTAGGTGTGCAACCAGCGGCTGTATAATATTCTAAAAAATTCCGAAAAGAGTGTTAACTTATGTTCCGGACTGAAACACGACGGAAAAGTTGCAAGCACCGGTTCTCGAATCAGCTTAATCGAATATGGTCACGCTACTCCAGTTCAAACTCCTACTTCTCAGTGCTGAAAAGAACAAAATTTTAGAAAAAAACATGAATCAAGCTTGAAGAGCTGAGATTTCTACGCGTTCTACATTTGACGCGCTGAAATTTCTACGCGTTGCAGCAAATTTGATGCGCTGAAATTTCTATGCGTTCTAAATTTGACGCGCTGAAATTTCTACGCGTTGCAGCAAATTTGATGCGCTGAAATTTCTACGCGTTGCAGCAAATTTGATGCGCTGAAATTTCTATGCGTTCTAAATTTGATGCGCTGAAATTTCTATGCGTTCTAAATTTGACGCGCTGAAATTTCTTCGCGTTGTAGTTTTTACTCTTTATCCTTTTAACGCGCTGAAATGTTTACGCGTTGTAAATTTGGTGCGCTGGGATTTCTACACTTTATTATTTTGACGCGTTGTAAATTTGACGCGCTGAAATTTCTTCGCGTTGTAAAAATGCGCTAGAATTTCTACGCTTTGTAATTTTTACTTTTTATCATTTTAACGCGCTGAAATGTTTACGCGTTGTAAATTTGGTGCGCTGAGATTTCTACACTTTATTATTTTGACGCGTTGTAAATTTGACGCGCTGAAATTTCTACGCGTCGTAAAAATGCGCTAAAATTTCTACGCGTTGCAAATTTAGTGGACTGGAATTTCCACGCGTTGTGATTTTGCCGCGTATGAAATTCGTCGCGTCCCGAATTCGCCGCGTTACAATTTCTCTGCGTGCTACAGTATTCAGAATCGGCCGAGACGAACGACGAAAAATAGAGGATGCGAGAATGAAAAATGGGAGCACGTCCAGGGGAAAAACGAAGGATACGAGATGGAAGAAGGATTCGGAGCGGACTTTCTAACGATTCGGTGCGGAGCGTGATGTGACCCGGGTCGACCCCTCTCGTTCTGGAAGCGTATAGTCGAGCGTGTAACGCGAACACGTACCAAATGCCGGTCGATTAATCATTAATAGGCGATAACGTTGATGGTACAACGCGTCGATCATGGACGGGCATGTCGAATCGTCCGTCGATCGGCCGGGTCCCTTCAAAATCGTCCCAGATCCGTCGCGACCACGATGCAGAAATATCCCGGGCCCGGTTTCGTTGCATTTCGTTGCATCGATCGACGATTTACGAGGATCGTCGGTGCAGCAGGCGACGCAACACGACTCATCGAGTAATTGCACACCAGTGTGCATCTGGATGCGGTTCGACATTTTTGGAACGGCCACGCGGAATCGGTGATGAATGATTTGCATGTTGGGCGAGATGCGGAGGATGCTTTCTAACGTGACGCTCTTGCACGAGATTTAAATAGATCCGCGTAATCGAAGCGAAACACGGTGGCAGACACGATGAAATTCTTACTGAACAGCAAAATCGTTTATCATAACTCGAGAGAGCTTCGTATTAATCATTATAGTCAGCCAAAAAAGTCGCAGAACACCCATTAAAGCAGAGTAAATTTTAACAGTCTGACTACTGAATTATTACTCTAAACTGTACCACAAAATCAAAGTACCTTTATTAAAATTATTGTAACTGACTTATGATTAGGCAGCGACATTAAAACAGTAACAACAGAAAGAAAATAAACTATCTTACTCCAGTTTGTTGCAAATCAGGTAAAAAATGTTTATTTTGCATAAAGAACCGCTGTCTATTTATGATAAATTCATACATAATATCTTCATCATTTTTAAACCTATATAAACACATTTGTTTTGAAGGTATTGCAGTTCGAAGTCGATAACTTCGTAAAGTGAATTTTTGCAACAATTTTTCAGTGAAGATTTTGCACACAACCTTTTCACCTACACCAAGATTTATTTCATGAACATAAACCCACCATTAAAGTAGCCAACGAAAACACAAAACAATGTCTTTAATATCTAAGTAAATAGCAATTGTCTGCTAGAAATTCAGAAAGATAAGAATTAAAAGGAACAGGACTGTAGCCAAAAGAACGTTGTCAGTTTGTCCCCAGCAACAAAGAATCACTGCGGACCTGGAATGGGCGACAAGCACGAGACCGATAAAACGCGAGCGAAAACGATGGAGGAGTTTGCATGAAGATCATGCGTGGGACGTGAAGACACGATATCTTCGTGTGTGCCACATCACGAAAGACGTACGAACCGATTCGATTCACATTCATGACTTTCTAACGATCTGGGACCGAGCACACATACGTGAAGACACTTCGATGTGCCGGTTTTAAAGTCGTCCCCCCTTGATTCCGAAACATGCGAGATTTCTTATGGGCTCTTTACGTTGGCGAGGCTTCTTGTTAACGTGAAGTACGCTTCCGAGACTCCTCGAAGCCTCTATTAAAATTAGAAAAATTTAAAGTTCAAGCAGATCATGCTATTGCACATGCAAAACACTGTCGACGTTTTATATCTTATTTTGGCATTCAACTTTCGTCTGACAGTTTTGCAGGGAAAGTCTATACATTGTTCACTTTGTTCACTTTCTTCTCGAGTATTCAGTAAACTTATTTTACTACAACAACGAAGTTGAAAGGAAAGATATATCTTAGGGGTGGTCCCATATTTCTTGGATTTTCATATTTGCCTAAAATTATTATTGAATCTCTAGATTCATTTTTGTTTAAAATTTTTTGATTCAACAATGTGGAAAATGTGACTATCGGAATTAAAATATGTTTTTTATGATAAATCGAAAATTATAGTGATCAGATTAGGTATGGTTCAATATCCACAAATAATGTCATTATTTAATTCATTTTTAAAATAGCTTTCAAACAATTGATCTATTTTTGGTAGTGGAATTAGAGCTGCACCCATGACGTCTCAATTAAAGCTAATTGCTAATTAAATTTGTCTGAATGCAGTGAAACTAATAATAGTAAATTGGGAAACAGTTTTCGAGCGATGGAAAGATCGACCACCACGGAAGTCAATCAACGCGTGGACACCGGCGCGAGCATCATTAACGAGCAATTAAATATCGCGTCTTCATTGAACGTCATAAATCCTGGCTGGCGAACGAGCTGCGATAATTAGGCACGCAGTATTCGCGGCAATTATTTACATTTCTCGGCGATAGTTTCTCGCCGTACGTACGTTCGAACGAAAGTGAGCGTACATACCGCGGCACTATTCCAGATCTAGATAAGGATCGACGCTATAATTCCATGAGGATCTACCGTAGGATCGCTCTCTCTCTCACAGTTGATCAGTTCGCGGTATCCTTTATAAGATAATCTCGAGACGCCGCGACGCGATACGCTATTTACGAACCAGAAAACCTTGTAAATCGTTCGTTCGTGATTCTGCTATCTGTGATTCGTCACGAAACGCGGGCTCGCCTTCAATCCCCGATCCTAGATCGACTCCTGCGGCTCCGATCAATGGAACGATACGTTTCCATCCACCTCCTCAATTGTCAATCACCTCTTCTTCATCTACAGAATTTTTGATCCGAATAATACAACTTTTAATTTCCATTTAAAGAATTTCTACATTTATGTATCTTTTCATCAACAGTTGCGATACTTTTTTCAATCTAGAGAATTATTAATCTATTAAACCTGAAATTTAGATTCAATCTAACGATTGTTTAGGGCACTCTGAAATATAGATTATGCTGAAGAGGTTTAACGACAATTTATGCACAATAAAAAGAAGTATCTAATTTCAACATCCTTTTGATTCAAATTTTCCATACGCAAACTTCGGAATGAATCTCGTACAAATAAGTACATTCTTAAATAATACTTGAAATTCAATTCAAATGTTATGTATAAATCGACATTCTAGTTTATTAATTATACAGGTTCGTATATTATCATTATACAGCGGATCTTCGTGGAAAATAACAATTTTCTATCCGAATTGCAACAAACTGGAGTGAAACAGAAAATTTCCCTTTTTAATATGTTTAATAGGTTAAAAATAATCTAAACGTATTTCAAAAATCTTCTAATCCTTTTACTGTGTTAACACTTTACCTACCGGAAGCCTATTAATATGATTTTCAATAATTGTGCTGCACCACAGGAAAGCATAGAAATTTTCTTTTACATTGCAATCTTAAATGAAACTATTAGCTGACGTTATTGAGGGTGACTTGTTAGTTCACAATGAAAATTGATGTTGCTATTGAAGGTTCCATTAAAAAGTGTTTAGCCATATACCATGGATTTTTCAAAATTATGCAATGATCACCGGTCGGTAATGTGTTAAATGTCACCTACTCATTTTTGTGATAAAACCCGCTGTCTAGTTATCACGCAAGGGGCCCGAAAAGTGAGCCAAGCCCACAACAGTCACACTGGCTTCGCCAGCGAAGACCATATTCGTGCAGGAGGACCAGCGTGATCCTCGAATCCGACTGGACGGCCGATCGAGATACTCGAGGACCTCGTTCCCGGTTCGAGTGTTCATGAATATGCATGACTAGGTGGATGCCCCCGCAAAAATGTACGAAGCTGACAGGCTGACGTTTCGAGGACCGCGGCTGCGAGCGAGGCACAACGATAACCGGTCACATAATCGGATCTGACAGTTCCCGAGGAACCACGTTACGCTCCGAAACGACCGGTCAGTGTTTTCGGAACGTCAGGAGGGCGTTCCGAGAGGTTTGCACTCGGAGGAATCGAGCATGTTATCAGAAGGATGCGAGGGGGACGAGTGAATCATAATGGAGATCGTTCTTGTGGATCGTGTTTGAATGGGGATCGAGAAAAATGGATATTGTTCTTGTTTTCACTGAAAATAATACCTCGATGGAGACTATTTCTAAACATTGTTCGATCAATTTGATGCTGAGATCATTGTTCGTGGAATTTGTTGAGCAGGAGTACAGTAGACTCCCGTACAAAGCGATCAAAAAAATTGTTTGAAAAGAAGATTCTGAACATGTTAACAAATTGTAACGTAAGGTATGTTCCGTTATAATAATAACAGAATTGAATTTATTCACAATTTCGTTGGATTTTTATGGTTACACGAATGAAGAAATAAACAATTTCTCAAGAAAATATTTCTAGACCTCCACGAATTCTAAAAGAAACAAATAATAATACAAATGCCCTGTCGTGTTTTCGTAGATTCTCTAAAATATGATAAAATGCTTTTCCAAGAAGTAAACGTTTTGCAAATTGTTTTGTACATTTCCTGGCACATAGAATAAACATACGGTTTGCTAAACGCGTGCTGCGGAGGTCTACTGTATTTCAATATTCTCTCTTTTGCGAAGTCACTCAGTTTGACAAATGAGCAGCGTGTTTAACACGTCTATTTTCTCCAACCCACGCACACACGATCAAACACCAGCGATTGGCAAACGACGACGATGCAGGAAGACTTTTCCCATGAAGTGGATGCTGAAATGAAAAATCAGGGAGCCGACTATGTCGAGCAATCACGGATAGCTTCACGTTCACCTCGGAATTTGGTCCCACGGATGGAACAACGGTGGATAGAACAAGAGAGACAGACGGTTCTTAGGATAGGCCGCTAAAAGGGGGAAGAAAGTGCGGACAAGAGGATGCAGAGAGGGGTGCAGGGTCGATCCTAGCTTCGAGGGGTCATTATAGAACTCTTCTAACGGGCGAGTAGCACCGGCTCTCCTCGCTGATGCCAGACTGTCTGGATTGACTGATGTCAGGTCATTCGAAGCTTCCTAGACCTCCTCCGTGTTGCCTCATCGCGACGCGGATTGTCGAGTTGGAGGCTGAACAGTTCGAAAGATATTGCGCGACGGATCCTCGGTATACGGCTCATTACGCGGACGACTTTCAAAAGCAATTAAAACCCGGCAACGGTGAAGCTTACTCGCCCGCGAGTCGCCACGGCCACTCGTTAATTTTCCGACGAGTGACGTAAGCCTCGACGGGCTTGCTTGCTTTTCGCCTGTGGGATGCGCCTTTGTTCCTCCGCGCGGAGAAATTGTTGGCCAACTAAACGGTCTCTTCGGGGAACCCGAGCCACGCTCACGGAAAACATTGAAAAATCAGAGAGAGAGAAAGCTCGCGGAGAAATCAGAGCGTCGGGGAAGCAATTAAAAGCCTCACCCTGAGCCGCGACGTCCGACGCACGCGTTTTCGTAATTGATACTTCGTTAGACAGTTAATGTCCCGGGTGATGGGCCTAATTGCCGCGTAAATTTTCGAACGACAACAAGTTTTTTGCCGATACGTCGCCTGGGAAATTGATCGAGCTGCTGGACAGTCCCTAGCAAAAGTTCGTCCACGCTTGACGAGCCTGGAATGTTTAACACTTGCGCCACGAAATTTGTTCGCATTTTGTTCAATGAAAATCAGTAGAATGGAAATAACTTTAGTGCGACAATGTGCTCTATGCTAGAATGGTTGTCGTTTAGTGTTCAGTAATTTATTTGATGCAGTAGAAACGACAGCCTTTTAATTTTGACTACAATATATATTCAATAATTTATTTAATGCAGTAGAAACGACCGGATTACAGCCTACAGTAGGAATTTTAACTCCCACTATAATAATAAAATTCCCAACATCCAAACGCACTTAACAATCATTTAAAACGAATAAAAATTCCATCGCCGCATCACCAAGCGAGTTCAGAAACTAGTAGTTACGAAATAAAAATTTGCAGAATGCTTCATCCATTATTTATGTTAAATCCTACCGCCTTTAAAACGCAGAAAATAAATTGTTCAATTTATGTCCTAACACACCTACCCCATAGATCAAGCGGCGATGCAAACACGCAGCGTCGACCACGTATTTACGTCGAATCCGATTAAATAAAACCATCAGCAAAAAAATGCTCTACACCTGAAAACTAGCCTAGAAAATTCCCGCCTTTCCGGCGAGGATGACGAATATTTCACGAGTCGAAGAAAATCGATTAGAACACCGGCGTGATCGTTCTGAAATTCTGAGCTCGCCGATTAGCTCACCTGGAGTTTTCCCAGCGCCTATGGCGTTTCTTGCGAAGCCTCTCGGTAACAACACGTTCCTCGAGTGTCGTAATGCCGAGCGGCAAAAAACAAGCCGGGAGAATAAAAATAAAGTGTCGTGACTCACCTGTGCATACTCGGCGCAACTGTCGATCGACGACACGTAAGTCACGACGTCTTCGATGGTCCACCGGTTGACAGCTTGGCCGTCGCCGCAGGGCATGTGGCCACAGAGGGATGGACACCTGACTGGGGGTGGCGTTGTGGGCCTAGGGGTTGGTTTCGGTTTCGGAGATACACTGCCTGATCTTCGGGTCTCCGCTCGTTGCCTCTTGCGAGGTGCGAATCCACCTGGACTCGAGAGGTCCAGGGGACTCGTCACTCCGGCGTCTCTTTTGTTCGCACCTGATCACGGGGAAAATTCATTGTTATGATGCAAATCTTTTGGTGACGATTATTGTAGATTGCTTCGTATTTTGAAAACGATTTTTGAAGGGAAGTTTAAACAAAATTTGTTGGTTGATACTGTTCCTTTTTGTTTAGTTGTGGCCCAAAATGTTCATCAATTCAATATGGACCTTTGGCCTATACCTAGTTAGCCTTTAGTAAGTATCGGGTTGTAGCATAAATTCGTTTCTATACAAATATAAATATTTCTGATGTTCACGATTTAGATATGATTCATTGAAGATGCAGGTGTATTAAATAACTAATATAAATTGTATCAGGATTTTTGTGCAATATTAAATTGAACAAAGTCAGGATAAAATTAAGAAATTTTTTGCAGTCAAATTCTTTCTGATAATATTGGAGGAAAATACTGCGGCAATTTCTTCAAAGATTGATCTAAAAGTGACATTTCTGGGGATGGAAGTGCCATAACGTTACCTTTCAGGTACGTCTCCAGTTCAGCAGCGTTCTGGGCTGCATTCGCAGTCCTAACCATGTGCAGAAGTGCCTGTGTCGACGACATGTCGAGCATCGGTGGGAAAACGGGATTTCCGAACAAACTGTCTTGCTTCTGTTCTTTCGGATCTTTGCTGGAAAGGGGTGAGGTGGTTGATACTGTCGGTGGTTGAGGTGCACCCAAAGGCGCCATTAAACCGACGAAGGGCGTCGCGGCAGTTTTGAATGCTGGAAACCTTGGATCCAGACCGGGAGGGTAGCCATTCCTTGGCGAACTGAAGTAACTGCAACAAGGAATGTTCAGAAAATTAATTTTGTAAATTAAACAACGTTTAAATCGAGTTCATATGCTTCTTAGAAATAGCTGCAAGAAAGATGCTGGGACGACAGTTCATTCAATTGGACATTTACATTCTGTATTATTTATATTGCATTGAATCGAGTGAACTTCGCTGGAGAACTGCGTGTAATAATTAACATGTGCAGTGAAGGAATTTTATAAAATCAAATCAATTTATTGAATGAAATAAGAACTGAAAATTTTTGAGATCTATAATAAGGTATTACAGATAATAGTTCAAAAATTCATTTATAAATGAAAACGTCGAATTTCGGGGAGACATGGCACTGAAAGTGTTAATGTAATCTCGAAAGCAGGTTATAAGTTGTACGAACTCTGTGAAACAGTTATGAATATTATGAAAAAATTGGTTCCACTATCAGCCGTGTGTCCTGTATTAATTCTGGGAGCTGAGACAATGCAGAAGGCACTTTCTCCTGGAAATGTTACGGATCGCAAGCATCGCGGGAGCTTCCAGCGTTCATGTCTCGCAGATCTACGATACTTGACTGATCAGCCGGTTACCCGGGGCCTCGATCGATTGCCGGAAGGTACATAATTGAAAGTCGACGTATCAGCGAATCTTGCGACCGGTTCCACGGTGACGATACCGCGCGGAACACCCAGCGATTCGGTCCCCTCGAACATCAATATTTCAAGACATGTAACAAGACGATCAATATTTTCCCTTCGCGGCTTTTGTGTCCTCGTCGAACTGTCTACCGGAGCCCGGAGGTGTACCATCAGAATGGCCTGTTAGGCGTTCCTGCGTTCCCACGTATGCACACGGAACACAGAGATCACAGGAAGAATGTCAAGGCAAACGTCATGACTCTCAAGGTCTTACGTTCTTTACTTCAAATAATGCTAGACGATAGGCGAAGCCGGCGTAATGGATCGACGTTCGCCTGTGTTTGGAAAGAAAGGATCGCGAGTTCTTCGAGTTTCCAGCAATTATGATGATTGGTTCGCTGGAATTAGGAACGCGCTACTTGCTGCACATTGTTCAACCACGTACGGCACCTTCTCTTTTGTCCGGAGATACCGAAGACACACCTTTTATGAGCAAATGGAAGATAATGTTTTGCTGAACTTGGATATTTCCAGTTATCTTTGTGTCTGACGATATTTGTAAAATTCTGGGGAAATTAAAAAAGTTAAAATTCGCATGAAGAAGCAAATTGAAGTTTCAGAAGTAACAGTATTTTAACCCCACAAATATTACGAGAGGTTGAACTTGGAAAGGCAGGTCCATTTTTACCCAGAACTACAAACGTTCCGTCTAAATTCTAATTTTCTAATGGTCAAGTCGTATCAATAGTTATTTATCTGGTTTAGTTTTGTTCAAGTCCAACAGAAAGGTTGATCTCAAAGAAGTGTGTTGAAAAATACGTAAAGTAAAATTGTCATAAGCAACCGTCTTCTGCGAGGGTTCAAGTGACAATGAAAGAAAAGGGGTTGGTTGCTTACTCATTAGGGTTGGCGTTGTTGTATTTGGCAGCGAGACTTTTCATAAAATCGCTGTAACTACGTCCCATCATCTGCTCCATGTGTTTGAGGTGATGCGGTGGTGGTGGGCCCTCGGGACCACCCAAGGGGGTTGCATTTGGTGGCGTTCCCGGGTGGCTTGATGACGAGGGCGTCACGCTTCTCGACGACGTTGAGTTATTGTCTGGCGTGAGTCGTTCAGTTTTGACCTGAAACAGAGAAACATAAAGTGTTTCACCAAACAAGTTCATCAACTCAATAGCTACCCTTCAGAATTGATGAAAGGGTGCAATGACTCTTCAACCTGCCCTCAACCTCTAACAAACCTTATAATTTACTTTCTAATACGGGGTGGTCCAGAAATCACTAAACCATTTTAAAATGGAAAGATGCTTTTAACAAATTTTTTAAAACTTTAAAAAATTTTTTTAAAACTTTTAAAAAATTCAATTTAAATTTGAATCATGTTCCTGATCATTTTTTTCACCCAAAACGTAGCAACATATTTTCGTTTGACGCGGGCAACTATATTATATATTGTTAAAAAATAACAAGCATTATCACCAGATGTTTTACTTCAATCAAAAGTAAAACAGAAGGATAAAAGCGTTTTAAATAAGAAATACGAATCTTCCTCGGATCGAACGCATTCCTCGAATCGCGATCAACCAGGTTCGATGCACATACACGAGAAATGCCGGCAACCCCAATAAGAGCAAATCCGAGCGAAAAGAGAAGAAGGAAAGCCATTAAATTCGCCCTCTAATCGATTCCGATGCAAATCAAGATGCCTCCGCGAGGCTCGCGTCCTTGGTCATTGAAAACGTCATTGCGATCCACTTTGGTTTCACCGGTGGAAGTGTCCGACCTAGCAGGAAATATCTCCGTGCATTAATTCCCGAGAACAGATTGCATCTGAGATATGGTAATGAAGGCAACGCGTGGCGTAAGAGTTGACTCCTCTTCGGCTGCGAGAAACGCGGCGTGACACTAAGAAGAACGAGACTCGATTGGCGTAGAATAGGATCCCCGAGGAGTCCGAGGAGCCGCTCGAAGAGGCCACGGTAAATCTCTTTCTCGCCTCGAGACCTCTTCCTGACAAGGGGCCGCTCCGGGTCTCGCGACGTAGACACGATCCCCGTGTATACGTTTCCAGGGACTCTGCTCTTTCAGTCCGACTATGCCAGTTTCTTACAAAAGGGGACCGACCGAACGTCCCTCTGCGCTTCGACTGGTCTAGGTCTACTGAGATTACTCCGTAATTTGGATCAATGAACGTATGACATTTTCTGTAATCCCTCGTCTTACGATTTAGGAAAGTGTAGCTCCTAATTAATCTAGTTCACAACATGTAGTCTTCAAATATTCCTGAATCCCTTATCTTACAATTTAGGATCTACACTTACATAAAACTTGAGACTAGTGCTTGAATTTAATCCAGTTAACAGAATGTAGACACCTGGTCTATCCTCTCATCAAACTCAAACTCTTCAGCAATTTGAATCAATAGACCTTTGAAATTTTCTTTAAGCCCCCATCTTAGAATTTAGGATATTGTAGCACCTAGCAGGACTAGTGTTTAAATTGAATTGAAAGGAATAGACATCTGAAATTTTCTTTAACTTCTCATGTTAGAAATTAGGAAATTGTAGCAGCTAGCAGGACTTGTGTCTAAATTGAATTTGAAGGGATAGTCATTTGAAATTTGTCTTAACCCCCCATCTGACGATTTAGGAAACTGTGGCACCTATGTAGTAGTCCTAATGTTTATATTTAATCCTGTTTCCATCATATAGTCTGCACAGTGAAGAGGAAACTAGTGGAAAGGGAACGGGGAAAGAAGCCTGACCATTCAGATTCCTTTGCGTTCCTCTTGCCCCGTTCCCCTCCCGCTAGTTTTCTCTCGTGCTCCGCACTGTACTTGGACTGACCTAGGTCTACTCAAACTCCTCAGCAATTTGAAGGAATAGTAATTTGAAATTTTCTTTAACCCTTCATCTTTCGATTACGGAAACTGTAGCTCTCAAATCGCACTAGTGCCTAACCTAGTTGTCAATCATTGTGCCTAACATCTTCAGCTACTTTCTTCACTCTATTAGACTATCACAAGATTTCAGTACCTCACACGGTGATTCTCCCGGAGCATGATTGTGCTTTGAAATATCGTGAGAGCGAATGATGTGCTTTCCATCCACATACATTGTGTTCAGTGTTCCAACACAGCTACTGCCTTTTCCCTCCTTTTTCCCATAGATCTTCTTCTCGCACACCCAGTAATACAATTTATTCCTGTTTCTGGATTTACAATACCGAAAACCATTAATACAAATTTTTGGTTGTCCGCGGATAGTGGAAATAATTTCAACTTCTTGGTGGTCCGTGTGGCTCGATTCCGATGAATCCATACCGTTCAATATGTGCGTACGAAACACGACCGGAACTGTATCTTACGCTGGTAGAACGAATACTAATCATTAGGTACGGTCACAGTCGACAGCATCGATGTAAACATTGTCGGCGAAACACGCTGCCGATGAAAACATTGTAGGTAAAATGACTGTCGATGCCTAACCGTGTCGGTGAGTAAATACTGTCGACTAAATCGTGTTGGTGAAGTGATTGTTGTTGTTGGTGAGGCAAGGGTAACCCTAGCAAAACTCTGCCTATTGTTCGTCTCTCACTATAATATCGTATATTGGGTACCATATGGTATTTCATACCTGACACCATTTAAACACTTTCCTAATATTACTTCACATTTAAAATTGGTTACAGTGTTAAAAATATATAAAAAAACTTTTTAATAACCACGCTTCTATTAAAATGCACTAAAAAGGAGAAAATAATTTTTTTCCTCGCTCTCGAGGAGAAAGAAATTAGATTCCTAATATTAATTCAACATTCCAAATTGTTTACAATGTTAAAAAAACAAACTCTTAAAAACACGATATACTGCTCTTAAATTGAACATAAATGTATGACTCAATACCTACGACAATCTTTTACTTGTTCCCACTGCTGTCCTACATTCGAAGAACAAGATGGTAGATCAGAAGGCAAACAGTATATTTTATTGAGGAACATGATTCTCGGTTTTCATTTATTATCGTAAATGTCCACGTCCTTTTATAGATTCCTGCTAGCTCATCCTCTATTAATAAACCTTTTGCAACGAACTCAACGAACAAGTGAACTGTCAAGAAAAATGTGTTTGTGGAAATAAAGCAATAGAATCAGATAAAATAATCTGGCAACGGTTGGGTCAATAAATTCCTCAGTCTACCGCGACAGATTCTAGGTAGTGTCAGTGCAGATATCTCCATTCCGGCCACGTCGGAAGATAGTAGCAAAGAATTTCCACGTGTCATTGGTCGGCCATTCTTTTCGAACGATGACCATCGATATTTTTCCCAGCCGCCGCCGCCGCCGAACAGTCGGCTTTTTTCTGGCCTCCGTGCGCCGTTTACAGAAGCGTCGACTGGCTACACGGATGTCAGCGGCGGTATGACAGTGCAGCTTTCGTTGACATTGCTGTCATAGAGCACCGGTCCGGACCAGCTCGGACGAAAGAGAAAGAGAGGAATACTACTTGTGCAGACGAGTAGGCTAAAGCTTCAACCCACACGTGTTTCCGGAGGCGATCAAACACTCGAGACGACAGTGAGCACGAGTCTTTTGGGAATTTGCGCGAACGCAAACAGTGAGAGTACCACCGGGTGTTCCTGGTTTTCAGGGATTTGTGGCAACGAAATGTTTAATGCCTCTCGCGTAACTAAAATTCGAAGTACACCATGCTTTGCAAAATAAAAATTCTCTCCGTCAATTGTACCAGACAGAGGCCAAATAAACATTTCAATTCTTCTCGATTGATTTTAAGAAATTGGAAATGTCTTCGATATTTTTGCATAAAATACATAAAATCCGCAGTCTATGAGTTAGTACTTTGCGAAACTCACTTGAGTAGTGTCGAGACCATTCTGATTCTGCCGCCTTCTACCCCTCGGCGGTCTGGGGGTGGCCGCACCCGACAGGTGAGCGCCCTGGGGGCTTCCGCCCCTGGCGTCGACCGCTGTATTCGCGGCCAGGGTGGCCCCGTCGTTATTTTCCGTGTGTGTGCCTAAGTCAGTCGCCTCTCCACGATCGCCGCCACGTGGTCCGGAACTAGCCGACACGTTTTCACCTGATACCTCACCTGGAAAATCCAAAAACAACCTGTTAAAATGTCGCACATTATCTAAACTTTCGAAACGATCCTAAACATCTCAGTTGCATAGGCAGCAAATTTATGAAGACAGTTTATTCCAACTATTATACAATTCGACACCTATATGCTTCGGTAACGATATTTCAAAAAATATAAAAGGTGGAATCACGTTTCGAACAACCATTTACAACTACGAAAATTATGTACATATTTAATTCTTGTTCTCATCGATATAATTCGACTAAGTGACAGAACGATTTAAAAAAATGTACATAACTATTGCTTCCACAAAGCAGAGTTGGGCATTAATCAATTAGAGAAGGTAATCATTGAAAAATGGACGATTGATTCAATCGATCGACGCAGTTAATCGTCAATCGTTGATTAAAAAAAGAAATCATCGAAAAATCGGAGACTGATTTAATCAATTGTTGAAGTTAATCACCTATCTATCCATAAATTATATCCATAAATTGTAATAAGGAGGGAGAGAGAGAGACAGAGAGCGGAGATGGAGAATTGACAGAAATATATGTATCTCAACAAAAACTCAGGTTACATTCTTTTCAGTATGTATCCAGTTCTGATTGCGTATTCCATTTCGAAATTTCAGCAGTTAATCATTAATCAATTATCCGATTGACGATTACAATGGAAAAGAATGGAATCGTTAACCGCAATTAACGACTAAAGTAGGAGTTCAATTGTTAATTGCGATTAACGATTGAAGTAGAAATTTATTCGTCAATCGTTGATTAAATTTTGCCCAACTCTGGCACGAGGCAACACAGATCTACAAAAGCACAAAGTACTGTCCATCCTCCAGATGATAGAGCTGACGCCCCACCACCGCACGCTGTCGCTATTGGCCGAGGCCGATGCTCTGGCAACTGAACAGTACACCGCTAGAAGTTGCCTAAACTCCCACCCCGAAGCGATCGCCTAACCTCCACTATCAATAAATCCCTAAAGAAACCCGGAGTACCGACCAAGCCATAACTCCCATGGATTTTACAACTAGCCGTCGCTATCTCGCACAATTAAGTATGGAGGATAGTCCTCATTCAGGATCAGATAATCCCTAAAATATAGAGCTAGCGCGCGTTCGTTCCGTGGATCGCTGATCGAGTAGGAGGAGGAAGAAGAAGCATCGGGTCGGCGTTCAAACGTTGAACAGCCGGTTTTCCCGCGTCTTTGCGTCACCGTAGGACGTCGGCTCGTATTTCGGTGCATCGTGGTGCCGATAAATCCGCGTCGGATCTTGAGGCTCGTACGTTTTCCGTTGTCGACGTCGTCGTCGCCGTCGTCTGCCGAGCAGCGCCGGTTTCGTAACGAGGCGGTAGCTGAGGGCACGTCGTAAAGCTTCCTTAACGTCGTGCCCCGTGTAAACGGTGTCTTTCGACACAGCCGAGAATTTCGATGAAATACGTTAAGAGGGATAACCGTAGGACGCGATTACACGGTGGCTGAGAGCGAAGCCGCTAGGCGGAGAAGAGATTTACACCCAATAAATGAACCCGTCCCCGCCGCCATTATCTTCATGCTCGATCAGAGACGCGTATCTGTTGCCGCGTGCGAGAACTACACAAGTTTTCGGCCTCGATGGCGAATGATACAAGGGGCCGCCGGGAAGAAGAGGAAGAAGCGAAGAGGATAGGGGGTACCGGCGCGGAAAGGTACGAGAAACGGGGTTCTTTCGAAAGAAAGAGAGAGAGAGAGAGAGAGAAAGAGAGAGAGGGTGGGGAGATATGTGGGGAATGGGGTAGGACTCGAAGAAGGGAGAGGTCGGTGGCCACATTAGCTACCAAAAATATCCAATAAATTCTTGCCATCGTTAAACGGCCGGAATTTTATGGCGGTAGTAACTCGTGCACATGGCCGAATTTGTTGGACGATAGGATCAAGGTGGAGATGGTTGCGTGCGATCCTCGCCGACGACCAGGCACTCGCCTCGCGAGCCATGATTTCGCCATCGATGCACACCTGTGCCATGGTGGATTTTTCGAGTGCCTAGGGAATTTGGGGTCAGTCGTCTTCTTGCTGATCGAATCTAAGTGAAGTATTTTTACTGTTCAACCTACCAAGCACTGAACTAAAGCGATTGCGTTCAGCCCTACCAAGTGCTAAACACAAGAAAGATGGTTAGGTGTACGCTACTATGCACAAAAAATATTAAAAAGGACTTTTAAGAATTAATTCAAATGCCTTCTAACTCTTAGCACTCGAGTGGTGGCGTTGAGGCACCACTGAAAATTACTGTGCCATTGTTCAAAATATTAAATATCTTGGTCTTTAACCAATTACGTTAGACAAAAGATCGATCTAGGGCGCTATCTCCCTCAAAAGTCCTACTTTTCCGTTTACGAGGCATAATTTAATCATGCAAATTTACTAGATCGATCTTTTATCTAGCATTTTTGACTACGGAAAAACCCCGTGTTCGTATTATCGAGAAATGGAAAGGCGAATCTTGCGCCCTTGCAATCCTGGAAAAAGGAGTCTACCCCTTTAATTATTGTACGAGGTACAATATCAATTCCATATCCATAAAATGCAAACAATCATATAGAATGGAATTGTCCTAGGTCGGAAGAAATGTTTAATTTTCGAGTTAAAACAGCTCCGACTGCAACGGGCTAATGCAACATAATAATTGCCGCAGCTTATCCGAGCAATAAGAAAAATATCATAATAAATCACATAAATCTTGTTTTATAGCTACCGGCAGCGTGAAGCGTATTGAAATCGGCAGTGTTCTGTTACGTATAACGAGAAAAGTCTGTATATGAACATCGTAAAAGCCATTCCGATGATAGTCATTATCCAATGACTTCATCGTTACAGGCCGGAATATTTACAGCTTCCCATCAAAATTCTATTAGATATTATCTTCAAACAGGAAACTAACCCTCGTTCGTCTTGATACCACCATCTCCTGTTATGCTTTGAAAATATAAAGGAGTACTTTCCGAGTACATTAAGAAAATGAATTCTTCGTCTACACGCAGTTTATGAGCTTACCTCGTTCATTTTTTTGGCACGCGAACGGTAGCCATTGATACGCAGCGTCGATTTATTGCTTTCGGTACTAGTTTATGACGTTTCGAAAAAAACGTTATGAAAGGTGCACGATCGTATTCTAATAGCAAAAAGGAACTTGAATCCATTATGATTTAATGGATTGAAATAAAGACCAGAAAAACTCGAACAAATAGAACAAAGCTGTCAAAGATTGCTTTTTATGCGCGCGCTGCTCATTCTCTTTTGAAAGAAAAATTGAATTTCTTACAATAAAAATTGATATGGATAATTACAGCTTAATAACAACCTCCCCTTTACGTTCTGATTTTATTTCAACGAATGAAAATACCATAAAATGCTCAAATGAATTAAATATATTTAATGTATAATATGCTGATTTCTCTTTAAAAAATTCAAATTGTAAAATGTCTGTTCGGATAAAAAAATTATAGACTTGATTATAGAAATCAATAACAACCTCCAATTTACGTTCTACTTGCATTTTAAAGAACCATTTACGAATTTACGACTCGACAATTATGGAAAGTGTGAACAATTATAGAATCGTGACTGGAACTGGTGCATTCGTAATTGAAACGTAATTGAAACTTTCTAATGTGTACGGGACCGAGTTTTGATTGAACGTCGTAATAAGGAAAGCTCGTAAACTGCTATCTGGCCGTTTCCATCGCATTCCGTCACGTTTCCTTCGGAAGATACATCTCAACCGCAACTTTTATGAGTGCGGTAGCACGGCCAAGTCACGTACGACAAATATCATAACACGAATTCCGGAACTCCCGAAGAGCCGAACTATTGTTTGCAGATCGTTCCCCGGGGACTCTCTTCCTAGTTATTTACGAATGGGCGAAAAATTGTTTGCAGTTATGGCCGTCGGGCTCAGCGAAATCCACGAGTCAGCACGTGAATTGTTTCCGAAGCGACAGCTGTTTGTCTTCAAACATTTACCGGTTTTATGCGCGCGGCGAATAATTTTTATTGCGACAGTGCTCGGACGATTTTCCAGAGTCAATAATATTTAATGGAAGTGAAAATGTCAACACAATATTTACGCTCTGCCTAACGATTCCTTTCGAGGATGTTTTTGTGTCCTCGACGCTTTCTTAAAGTCTTGTGTACACAGACTGAATGTATATAAATCACTTATTGTGTAGTATATTTTTGCATTCTTCGAAATTGACTGCAATGATTAGACTGCGGATTTTATGCATTTATGACAAAAGTAGGTAGTAAAGCAGGGGACATATTAAAAATATTTAAGGACATCAATGTATTAGTTTTAGCTTAATAGAATAATTAGAAGAAGCATCAAATTTTTACTTGTCTCCTGTATCCTGCAATCAATGCAAACATTTATCAGTCTAGTAATGATACACGAAAAGTTAAATCTTTCAATTGAACAAGTTTTATTAGTAATTACTAGACTGTGGATTTTCATGCATAATAAATATCTTTTAAATTAATTGTGACAACACATACACTTAAATTCTTCTGATGTCACTTTTGATACGTCAAGCATTTCTAAAATAAACAATGAGCCACGAAACTATTCGAACGCCCTTTAAAACAGAATAACTTTTTTAGAATTGTACCAAACGACCTAATTTTGTATAATCAATTAGAAGCATTGGTTTATTGATATAATATATTTGTATATGAGACAATGAAATTTTCTGCATGTGTATAACTAACATGGATCTACAAAACATATATTTTAAATTTTCATTAAGGACCCAAAGAAAAAAGTTTTAAAAAATGCCCTTTTTTTATTTTTGCATGAAACCTTGTAAATTATAATTCTTGAAAAATCTTCTTTGCATATCATTTCATAAATCAAAGCTTCTAATTGATTATAAAAAATCAGGCCTTTTGGTACAATTATAAAAAAGTTATTATGTTTTAAAGGGCGTTCGAATACTTTCGTGGCTCACTGTATGTCATTTACCCAAACCCTTTTCTATTAAAAAATTTATGTTATATGGAACAGAAATTAATTTGTACTGAATGTTACAAGGAACTAGGTTCCACTGTGATTTTGTAAGTTTTCTTAACAGATGTGTGAACAGAACACGCATAAAATTATGTAAACATTCATAAAGATCGAGAATTGAGATTATTAGGTGTCAAGGATTAATAGCTTTGCAGCTTTCAAAAACATAACATGTAAGAAAACTGACGTTCCTGATTTCAAAGTCACAAGACGGTCGACTTAAACTCCGAGGTGCGACGACACGTTATTGTTAGCTCCTATTAACGAGTCGTTACGATATTTCACACTCGAACCTGGCATTGTTCTAATACGAAGTAGAAGAACAAAGTTTCTTATACACCGCCGACCTTTCGCAACTAAAAGTATCGTGTTGGCCTGAAATTGGCTTCTTAAAAATATTTCTAAAAGTCAACACTGGAAAAAAGAATAAATGATTAAATTCTGGAAAATCACTGAATGAATACGAACTGACAATAAGGGGAATGACTAAATAAAAAAGGAATTGTTAAGTCTAACAATTACAAGGTACAGAAGCTACTTTTTTCTTAATAATTTCACAGAAAACAATGCAACAGTATTCTTAAATTCTTAAAATTTTATTATTGTTTTGCATTAGATGTATTAATTTTTATTATGGATGCATAAAATCCACAGTCTATTAATAATACTTGAGAACATGCACCGATAACTTTGCAGAATCGGAAGGAAATAAAAATTATAATAAAAGATTCAGCAACATATTATTCTCAATGCTGCACTCTGTAAAAAATAGTACAAGAAATAAATTTCAGAAAATTTGTGTTACCATTCTGCACGAAGATCCGGGTGTCTGCGAATAAATAATTGATCTGTAGAATTGTAGAGTAAAAATTTGGACAGATTAGTACGTTCAGCTGTTAAGTTGTACGTTCCATGCCGAAAGATTAGTTTCGCGCGTCGAGAGAGTTGTTCATATCCGTAAAAGCCCACGCCTCCGTCCCGGAAACGGAGAGCTCGGAAAGGTTACAAATTACTTAATTATCACGTTGCTGCTCGAAATGCAGCTCGAACGGGGAAGAAAAGCTAGGGACACCCGGAACTGCTAGCAATGGGTGCCGGGCATAAATTATTTCGCGGGACTTGCGGCTAAAACGAATTGACCCTCGGGGTCGAGAATAGAGCGGCTCGCGACAGGAATAAAGATGGCGCAACGCTTCTTTCAGCCGCCGGTAATTATTCCCACCTCAAGAGCCTTTTCGGCGAAATCCGTGTAAAACGTTTCAAGCATATAGCACTCGCATGGTCAGTGAAAAAAAGCTGAAATCAAGCGACTGTCAAGCCCAATGACTGATCGCCTTCGGAATCGCTTATTCTTTCGTTGTATTCCGACTTCAACAGAGCACAATGTCTCTGCACTCTGCGACTCTTTCAAGGAATGACAATAACGGGATTGTCCTCTCTTGACACAGTTTGTTATTTTCGTGAGCAGTTAGAGCACGTGACAAAATAATGTGCCCAAAGATGTGCCGACACCTTTGTACGATTTTAAATATCAGAGTACATCAATTACAATTATCCTTTACGCGAGTACAGAGTATTTAATAATTGATGTATCTATTTTATTTAACCACACCTAGCTGTTCCAATTTCTTCAGATTTGAAAATTCACTTCATTCGTTTTCATTTTTCTAATACACTTGCAATTATTAAAAAGAAAGAAGAATATGCAATTTGAAATAATGTTGTAAAGATAAACTAATTTTAATCGAGTTAGAGCACCATTCTGTATATTTTTACACCTTCCAACGAATTGTTCCAAGATTATTTGCAAACACCAATCCAGATTACTGTCAGCTTCTATAATTAACACAAGCGAGCATTTATGCCTATGATTGAAGACTTAAAAGACTGATTCAGATTACACTTGAAATCATTCTCTACAACCTATAATCTGCAAGCAATCATGAACATTGTAAATACGTGCAGGAAAAGCTCGCGCGATAGGTCACGTAATGCGAGTGGATTATTCTACATACAAAATTATGTTAATTGTGTAGAACTTCATTCTTGAATCAAGCGTGGAACAGCAATTTATTTTTAGAAATGAAGTTACGTTTGTAAATACGAGATACACATTTTATATTAATTATTCATGTCAGAGCTTGTTGGAACGTATAATATCTTAGTAGACTCATCTTGAACACAATTTATTAAACATGTATGTCACCAATAAAATTCTATTTTCCTGTTATCGATACTTAGCCATTATCAATGGCAAAGAAAATCGAATCAAAGCTGCAAAATAAACCACAATGAGAATGCTTAAAATGACACAAAGAAATTAATTCTGCTACTAAAAATGAGTTTATGTCAAGTCTAAAATTGACAAAATATATTTCTCTAAAAATGGCAACTTGTAGAATTCTCGTAAAAAACGAGTGCTGCCCTTCTGATTAATTTTTGCGCAAGCCAATTTATCGATCACGGTGGAATCCTTAATTCCTGTCCTTATTTCGAGCACGGATGAAGAACGAATAAAGGGTTTGAAGCAAGAAGTCCGAACGGACATCGATTACCTAGTAGAGCAACTATTCCAAAGAAAGCAGCCGGAGAGGTGGTTCAATGAAAACTTAAAAGAAATAGCGAAACACGTTGCTCCGGTGGAGCGGATCAGGCGAGGTACTCTTAGGAATGGTTCGAGATGAAGAAGCAAGACCGGAAGCCCCCGTTTCCTCCATTTGCGTCGGCCTCGGCAAGGCTGGCCGGTTGAAAAACTGTCGGTTCGCCAGGTAAGAGTTTGCACGCGTGCAGCGCGCGTGCACGCAACCATCTTCGAATGTCCGCATCCGGGGTTAGCACGGTACCTAATGAACGATTAAGGCGGCGCTGCCGCATACAGACCGTCATTATAAACTCCAGAAGTGGCGAGCCATTATTTTTTTAATGCGCGGGATTCCTGGCTGAGTTATCCCGGTATTTCGAACATCCTCTGCGTGAACATTCATAATTAAATGTTTCCCCCTCGGCCATTGTGCCGACCATCGCCTCCGAGAGATTATCAAAATGGTGTAATTAAACGGGGGCCCGCGGAATCGAGATTCTTCTGGAATACTCCTCTGATTGTGGACTTCGGAGCATTTAAAATCGTATGAATCGTGCTGTTTGTCTATGCAACCGCAGAAATGAGCTAAGAACAACTTATTTAGTTGCATTTTACTAAATACACAGACATCAAATTTGAAGATAAATTATTTGCAGTCAGTCTATCAGAAGAAAAATGAATTTTTAAGTCTGAAGAAAGAATTTTTTTTACCCGAGTATGCTGTAACCCCATATGATGACAGTTTGTGTTAAACACTAAAGAAAGTATCGGCTCCAAGCACCATTAAAAATTAGTGTGAATTACGTGAATGAGGTTGTAGGCTTTAAACAAATGTTAATTGAAATTTTGTGAAGTTTAAATATTGAGATTTATGCAGATGATTCCAGCGGGTTAGAGGGTTAAAATTGAAACAGTTTGACTTTTTATAATGAGACAATATCATTGCGGTATCGATGAGTTTAATATAATTCCTGATCATAGATTTTAAAATAAATCAAGCAGTGCTGTAATGCTGTTTGATTTAAATGTATTTGAACGTACAGTTCACTCACTGAATGCGTCGATATACCACACAGATGCCATTGGTTACGTTATTCAAAGGTTGAACCCCTTTGCTACCAAGTGCCACTATAACGGACCAGCCCCGCTGATGGGTTCAGATAACCCATATCAGCGAAGAAATGCGCAAGAGTAATATTCCTTGTAGCCAGGGGAGCCAAGTCTTCGATCCTTAACCTTCATGCAACGGCGAACACGTAATGAAATATTGTCTACATGAGCTAATAAAATATAGTACAGCTATGTAATTACAACGTCTATTAAACTAGAATCGATAAAGAGCACAAACTACATTTACCATGAATTATATCGCTACGGAAATTATTGAAATAAATAGTTACATAGGTCGTTTAGTGTCGGCAATGTGAAAAATTCTAAATGCTATGAGTTGCATTTAATTGCATCTAATTTTTACAAGTGCTTATTGATCTAAATAGCACTAATGTACCCTTCTATATAATTGTAACAAGTAGACGGCGGATCTCTATGCAAGATACAAATTTTCTGCCTAATTTACAATAAACTAGAATGAAATATATAGAAAATATTCACCTACTCATTTTTGTCATAACTGCATAAAATCTATTATACTATCTATAAATCAGAAATCAACTATCATATGGAGGTCCAAACGAATTAATTCTTGCACACTCGATTGAATAGTTAAAAGATTGTTTTTCTTATAGATTCATGAACGTCATGTGTGTAAAGTCAGAGAATTTTCCATTGTGTGCCAAGAGACGGTGTAGTGGAACACGTCACCCACTAATAAAATATTGTATTATTGTCTGTTAGTGTTTCTGCAAACAGTGATTTATATGTACGAATTATGCAGGGAATCTAGTGTTACGTAAAGTTAATTTTATATGTCGGAGTATTCGCCAACATGTGATGTTTTTGTATTCTCCCTAGGCCACCTAGGACACCTAGGCCACCGCGGAAAATAAAGGTGTTTCGACTCCGAGTGTTGTGACTGTGACTTGTGCCCGAGTGCCCAGCTCGACGGCTAACACGAGACCGGAAGGAACTACGACTCCTACTGCTGGGTCTACATGGACTCCGACATGTATATCTACTGATGAGGTAAGATTGTTTATTTATTTATTATTGCTTCAAACCGATTGGTTTATTTAGCAAGTACAGTGTTACATTGTTTGTATATTGTTTTGAAGACTATAGAATTTTTTATTAATTTTTTTAATAAGTCCATAAAATATGAATTCATTAAAGATTCCAGACAAACCTACATATTTTTAACACATCACATTCTAAAAATTTTTGAAAGTATCATTTTTTTGAAGTATTGCTAATAGCAACTTCCTTTCAAGTACCACTACGTGCACTTATACTTTAAAGATTGTAAAAGGTATTTATACCTAGCATAAACGTCGCTGAAGAATTTTGAAGTGCCTAGAATAAAGATAACAGTACCTACAAGTCTTTGCAGAACATAGAATAATAAATAATTCTAACAAAATTTAAAACAACTAATTGAATTTACAATTCCAATGGAGATATATTCTAGCAAATAGATATATTTTTTTATAAGAAATTCTAATTCTTGTAGTTGCACAACAAATAAGTCAAGGGGTTTAATTGTACAGCAGGTAGACGTCTATGTATACATATAACGTGATCAAGAAACTGTTTTGAAACATTGTATACATTTTACGTGACAACAAATTTACAAAAACTTGTCTAATATCTATTGAACAAATTTCTATTGCAAAAATTGTCAATTTTTACTGTAGTATAATCGAGAAACTCGTCATTTTGACAGAATATATTCTAAGTTATTGTTACGAATCGGACATTTGAGACAGAGTTGGGCAAAAATTTAATCAACGATTGACTTCATCAATCGATTGAATCAATCGTCGATTTTTCAATGATTACCTTTTCTAATCGTACACATTAATTAATCAATCTTGATTAAAATTTTAATCGATTAATGCCCAACTCTGGCTTGAGATGCATCGAGAGCTAATAGATGGCGATCGTCGCGATGAAAGCATCGACGAGACTGGGTCGAATTGGATAGGTAGCTGCCATTTCGCTTCTATCAATCCTCTTCGGGCTGGTAGTCCCTGGTGACAATAATTACCAAGCGAAACGACCTTTAAAGGCCGTGTGCACGGCGCACCAGTGATGCCAGAATCGTGGGACGTGGTATTTTTCCCCTTCGCTCGCTCAGCCGACTCGACCCCCCACTCCGCCGTACCATCGGCTTCTTACGTTGCTTCTACTGCGCACGCGCTACACACAAGCGTACTTCTAGTCTGTCCGTGTGAGCTGCCTATTCGTTTTGGTACGCTTGTGTGTAGCGCGTGCGCAGTAGAAGCAACGTAAGAAGCCGATGGTACGGCGGAGTGGGGGGTCGAGTCGCCTGAGCGAGCGAAGGGGAAAAATACCACGTCCCACGATTCTGGCATCACTGCGGCGCACGGGGTAAAAGAAACGCGAACGTAGGAAGAAGGAGAGATTAGTGTCACGACGTCAGCGGGCCGCGGCCGGGCCGGGCTCGGGCCCCCGGATGGCGTTGTAAATCTGCCGTAAGTTATGCGCGACCGGGAGGGCCGGTCGGCCAGCGCCATTAAAGCAGGTTATGCCCGTTTCAAGTGGAAAATCATAAGCACCGCAAATACGCCGTTATTACTATAGACGCGCCACGAGCACGCCACTTACTTTGTAATCATGACTAATGCATAATGCAGTAGCCGGTGTGCCCGTGCGTGTGCGCGTGTCATTCACCGGGCCTCTATGTGGGTGAGTGCAACACCGTACGGGACGGTGCACCATAAAACCTGGGATAGGTGGACGAAACTGCATTTTTACTTCTTTTGAAATCGAGGCTTCGAAGAGTTCAATCTTTTGTCATCGCCGGGTACATCAGAGTCAATCAATTATAAAATTGAATTTAATGGTGAATATAATGGCTTCTATGTGTTTATTAATTAATTTTTAGTGTAATTTGAAACAGTAGAAAGATTGAAAGAATTCAAGAATATCGGTAGATTATATTTTCAACGCATTACAATTATTAGTGGAGGAAGTAAATTTATATTCAACTCCTGGATCTTGCAATTGATACAGACGATTTTTATTTTGCATAAATAACAAGATTGCTCATCTCTATACAAAGTAAAAAATTTTGTTCCTTGTGGTTTTACAGTTTCGTATACGTTCCATATTAGTCATGTTTGTCCAGAAGTAAATGAATGACTCCAGCTTCTTTGAACCGGAAAGGATTAAAATAATCTATGAATATTAACGAAAGATGAGATCATACGTTACTAGAAAATATAAGAAAATGCGTAAAGATGAACAGATCTGATTGGCAGAACGAATAGAATCGAAGAATTACGTCAATTTAGCGAAACTGAGGACACAGAACAAATGATTGTAACTTCAAAGTAGGTGAAGGCACTCGGAGCACGCGAGGAATCATCCTCAGGGAAAGAACGTCGCGACGCTACTATGCAGAACGAGTCCCTGCAGCGTGAAATATGGCCGCGTTGAGGTCATCGTTATGCGACGGCCACACAGCTGAAATTACAGACGATCTAGAGTGTTCGAATATCATCTCGTTTACAAATTTTAAGTGACACCCGCTATGCATGGTGCAAACCGTACGAATATCTATGAAAAGTCGAAAATTCTTCATGCATAATTCTGGGCTACTTTTACGTTCTTTGGATGTAATAGATTTCCATAGTTCCTGTCGAATGGTAATTTGCAATGTGTTTTCAAAAGGATTCTTCAGTTGCAATAATACCGAGTGTTGCATCAGTCGATGTTCCAATTGTGGGGTTTGGAGGCTACCGATGCTCATGAATTTTGATAGTTTTGTATGATTATTTTAGATGTGGATATTCTATGTAGTACATATAAACAGAGGATGATTAAATTAAGGAAACGGAGGAGTATAATATCAATATTTAAATTAAAATATTTTTTCCAAAATTAATTAACATTTATACACGCATTAATACACATTTGTTGTTCGGTACTCACGTTGGTTGTTTATGTTACCTTCCACTTTCATGGACATGGTTTTATTAACGAGTAAAATTTAAAGATTACTAAACGTTTTCCGAAAAATTGTCGGTATTCAAACTGTTGATACATCATGAAGAAAAATAGTACAACATGTTTGAATAGGTCGTTGTACGTATTAACCATATACAAAATTAATTTTACCTTCTTCACATAACAATTAACCGCAAATTTTTATGCAAAAATTGTCCCAGTCAGTTGCAAGACTCTAATGTCTTTACAATTTCGTATTTGACCAATTCATTTTTGTCGTAAAATAAAAATAAAAATCCTCAATCTAGTAATCAAGAGTTCTAAGAATAGGTTTGTGGTGGTAATTATAATAATTCCTGAACGAACTAGCATCGTGTCAACAAATTTCATGGACGACTGGTTGAAAGATTTGCAAGGGCTGGCGAATTCGCTGGGTTCCAAGTTCATTATCATCATAACGAGATCGCCAGGTGGGGAGGAATGCTTGCTTCGGCTTGTGCTCCCGATCGCGATCGGCCTAACTCAGCATTCTTATCGAGTGTTCCGCGGCCGCGAACCAGCGAATGCACGATCCGATCGAGAACTGACGACGGACCGCATAATAAGACCACGTATTCTTCCCGTCGAGGCGTAACCTTGGTCGTGCGGAGAATGGTCGAATCAGCTGTTTCAGGTGGAAGGCCTCCCGTGGTACACAATGGGCTATCACGTGACTGGCAAGCGTTTATTAGCCGACGTGAGACGAGAAAATGGGCGATGAAAGAAAGGGGAACGATACAATTTATTATGGTTACGGTTAATTAACACCCCTTCAAGTACACGTGGCCGTGACGCGGTCGGGTGCAGCTGGAATGCGGGTTTCGGAAGCACGTGGTGATCATTCAAGTTCAGACTTCAACATTCATTACCTTTTCGAGGACTTTGCAATTGGCCCCCCGGAACTGCCACATTTAATAATGATTCACTTCGTAAAATAAAAGTAGAGGACATTTATGAAATAGTGTACACTCATTTTAAACATTTTTTCGATTTGTATCATTTGGTGGTATCGTGGAAATTTATTTTAAATATAAAATGTTATACATAAATGTAGTGCTTTAGCAATGAGATGTCAAAAGTTTGGAATAGATTAGAATAGATCTGCGAAAATAGTGATACCAATTAGAAACACAGATCAAATTTTTTTTATTTATTTAATTGAAGTTATTGGTGCCCACTGTCATATTACGTTGCATTACAAAATAAAAATTACAGAGGACATTTATGAAATAGTGTACACTCGTTTTAAACATTTTTTCGATTTGTATCATTTGGTGGTATTATGGAAATTTATTTTAAATATAAAATGTTATACATAAATGTAGTGCTTTAGCAATGAGATGTCAAAAGTTTGGAATAGATTAGAATAGATCTGCGAAAATAGTGATACCAATTAGAAACACAGATCAAATTTTTTTTATTTATTTAATTGAAGTTATGGTGCCCACTGTCATATTACGTCGCATTGCAAAATAAAAATTTCAGACGACATTTATGAAATAGTGTACACTCGTTTTAAACATTTTTTCGATTTGTATCATTTGGTGGTATCATGGAAATTTATTTTAAATATAAAATGTTATTCATAAATGTAGTGCTTTAGCAATGAGATGTCAAAAGTTTGGAATAGATTAGAATAGATCTGCGAAAATAGTGATACCAATTAGAAACACAGATCAAATTTTTTTTATTTATTTAATTGAAGTTATGGTGCCCACTGTCATATTACGTCGCATTGCAAAATAAAAATTTCAGACGACATTTATGAAATAGTGTACACTCATTTTAAACATTTTTTCGATTTGTATCATTTGGTGGTATCATGGAAATTTATTTTAAATATAAAATGTTATACATAAATGTAGTGCTTTAGCAATGAAATGTGAAATAGTGATACCAATTAGAAACACAGATCAAATTTTTTTTTATTTATTTAATTGACGTTGGTCATATTACGTTGCATTACAAAATAAAAATTTTGCACCTGCATTGCAACAAACTGGAGTGAAATAGAAATTCATGTTCTTCCTTAACGTGTTTAATACTTTGAAAATAATATAACGGTACATTTCTAAATTCTTCTAATATTTTTACTGTTTTAAATCGCACCTACTCATTTCTGACATAAATGCAAAAAATCCGCTGTCTAGTTACAGCAAATCTAGTTGCACTTAATTATAATAGTGTAATATATGAGATTGGACTTGCATAATGATTTTCTTTTTTGACAACCATGAACAACAATTTACATTTCGTTACAATCGCTAGCGAATCAGTACAAAAAAGTTGAACGCACGTGGTATGAATATCAAGTTTTGTTTGAATCGAACGAGTTTATGGATATTTATTAGTTTCTTTGATGGAAATGTTATTGCAGTTCTGCAGAATACTATACCTTCGTTACCATATTCGAGTTTGATGAATTCATTGACTGAAGGTATATCAAAAGGTTCATCTTGCAGTTAATGACTTCATCAAGAAATCGTACGGTTCTGGAAAATCTTGGTGCAATCTACCCTTTTTTATAAACATTGATCTCAGCATGTAGTTGCTTATGTTGACGTGCGTTTCATCTTCTTAGCATACCTACATATTCATAACGAATGTTCTATGTATAGTAAAATTAGATTAGCAATCTAGTTGATTTACTGACGACAGCATATTTGTAATAACTTTTTCGAGTGTGTTATCAGAAAACTCTTTCAGTACAATACAATATTGTTCATAATTGTTTGCAAATCAGCTTATTTTGAAATATTGATTTGCATAGAGATGCAGAGAGATAACAAAACTAGCATTTGCAAATTTGAATAATATAAATATGCAGCATGTTGCACAATAGTTTCGTACAGAGATGTTTTACTTAGTTTTTTAACTTTTATGCAAACTATATTATACTGGCTTCATTCTTGATTGTATTCAATTTATTGTGTTAACACTTTTCTCCACCAGTTTGTTTACTAATTCGTCTCTTCGAAAACATTATGTAAGTGCTCACTTTGACGTGTTCAAAGTGAAAAGGAATAATACGTAGGCACGAACAAATATTTACAGACTGCAGTCATGACTGTGAATAACTGTAAGTTTTTCTGTCGGAGCATTCGTTGTTGTTTATTATCGCTTTAAACTATCTTCGTAGAATTTTGTATAATATTATTCATTTGTATAATTCATGTAACGTTCGAATGACTAGACTGCGCATCGTATGCATTCGTTAATGAATATGTAAAATGTGAATCGGCAAACATATTTGAAGAATCGTATATACACTGTATCATTTATTACAATATTATTTATTTAACTCCAGTTTCTTGTAAGTGATGCAGAAAATGCCTATTTTGCATAAAAATCCAGAGTACGATTATGACATCATTGCTACGTTTCTAAAATTACTAAATTGTTGTTACATTTAGCTTGTGGTAACAGCCAAAATAATATTGACCTCATTACACTTCGTTTGATTGTTTCATACGACTGAATTGAATGAATATTAACATACAAACGTGATGAACTCGTTTCGTATAAAAGCGTTTAAAAAGTACCAACTGATAATTAATATTGCACGAGTCTAGCTTAACACTTTCAATGCGTTTTTGACGAACTAAAACTCGCCCCAACACGAATTTTTATTTTTTTTTGTGAAATTTAAATATTACGTCTCTGGAAATCACTTTTACGAAAAAGATACATTTTTTTCTAATAAATTTTGAGCGCAAATCGCTAGGTCCGTTTGTCAGTTCCAGAACGGACCCGCGTGGTCAAGTTCTTAAGTCAGTTCCAGATCTGACCCGCATTGAACGTGTTAAACTATAATCACAAAAACCAATGGAAAAGAGAAACTATAAGTTCCTACGTAAAGAGGAGTCTAACTAAGAAGACTGATCATGCGAATGATGGATTGTATTGGACCTTGAAGAAACCCAAAAAGAAAAATACCTAAAGAATGGAGACATAGCAATGGTCAAGCTGCTGCACTTTCAACAAAAATGCACCATAGAGCTGTAGAAAAAACAGTCTTTCATCTGCTCCGAGTTGCACAAACGGTGCGCAAGGCTTCAGGAAGTGCACGCACAGTGCACCGTTCTGTCAGTGGCAGACAGCATGCGGTGACCTCTGGGACCCATGGTGTGGAGCAGGCTGCATCAAAAGTGCATACAGGGTGTTCGACTAAACTCCAATATAGGTCATTCAGAAAGTTCGTAGCCTGACGTTCGTGACCTGATAATATTGGTAGCAGCAAAAACATATCGTTGTTGAAAACATGCGTCCTTGATGCGAACATAATACCATACATTCCAAATCGATCTTTCAAATAGCTTGCTTCAGGCAGCTGATTAAAGTAGACGTGTCTGCTTTGGTTAAAAGAATAGAAAACTTGAAAAATCGTACAGTCATTGAATATTTATATAAAAAAGGATTAAGCGGAAAGGAAATTTTTGATGATATGGTGAATGTGTTAGGGGACAGTGCCCCTTCGTATGCAATGGTAAAAAGATGGGTTGCTCTATTTAAACATGGTCGTACAGAAATTAATGATGATCCATGTTCAGGACGTGCAAAAACTGCAACCACTTCAGAAATTATTGATCATGCCCATGATTTGGTTTTGGAATATCGTCGATTAACCGTGGTTGATTTAGCTGAGGCCACAGGCATCTCAACTGGATCAGTTCATGAGATCTTAACTAATGAATTAGGTATGAGAAACAAAAACGCATTCGCGTGAAATGTTCTCAAAAACATTTGGATCGTTTGCAAAAAAATAAAACTGACTTTGTGCGTCGATTTCTAACCATGGATGACACTTGGGTTTACCACTATGGTCCTGCATTGCGACAACAAACCGCAGAGTTGACTGAGGTCTTGGCATCCGTTGTTTGGGATGCAAAAGGAATTTTGTTGATCGATTACCTGTAAACCAGGAAATCAATAACAGGAGAGTATTGCTCAAACCTTTTTGATCAACTGGATGCCTAAATTCGGGAGAAAAGACCTGGCTTAGCGAAGAAAGAAGTCATTTTTCACCAGGACAATGCATCGACTCACAAAGGTGTTCTTGCAATGGCCAAATTGAAAGAGTTACGCTATGGATTGTTGGAGTATCCATCACATTCACCAGACCTGGCCCCCTTAGACTTCCACTTGTTCCCAAACCTCAAAAAATTCCTACGTGGCAGGCATTTTTCATGAAATGAAGAAGTTATAGCACGAAGTTATATCTTTCAGAGATGGAGTAAATGAACTAGAAAATCGCTGGAAAAAATGTATTGAGCTTAGAGGGAGAATACACTGAAGAATAAATGTATTTTGACTCATTATTTCATGGAATTTCATTGTTAGGCTACGAACTTTCTGAATGACCTGAAAGAATGAGACAGAAATTCGAAACAACGATGTTACTCTAGCAAGTTTGCTTTCGAGTTATTGAGGAACAAAGTTGATCAGCACCGAGAACAGAGCCTCCGTCTTTGTGTCTCGGACAATACGTCAGTATCTCTTTCCACTATGTCCATCGCTATCTCCGTCCGTATAACAAGAGCTGATGTAAATTGGGCATGCTGACGAAACGACGGTTCGGATAAATCGCGTCCCACCGTGTATCTGAACGGAAAAAGCGGAGGAAGCGGATTGAAAGGAGACGCGAGATGCGTTCCTGCGTGACGTAGCTTTCGCAGGCCATCACGCATATGTTACCCTCCGCAAGGGGCCCCATACGCGCCTACAATGCGATCCGCGGGGTCATTCCACCGTGGTCTCTTCGGCTACGTGTACCCGAGAAGGTTTCTTCCGCGGGACATCGGGTCTCCCAGCACAGCCGGTGAACTTTGTTCCCAGCGGTGTCGCAGTCGGACGTAGGTGTCTACCGTTTCGTAAACCGATTCCTAGTCCTTGGCTCAGGGTCGTGTAGGTGTCGTGAATGCTGGGCGTGACTCGAGTGTCGCCTAACGCCGGATGAAGATCGACGACACGGCACGACGAGATACCACCGCCGAGATGGAGGAAGTGCCGCGTTGCTTAGGCAAACGCGCCTTAAATGATAATTTCCTCGCGTGCTCGCCGAGTCTTTGGAAACGGAAGTCGGTGGGCGTCGATGCGCGAAACGAGGAAACGCCGGGAACACAGCCCTCGGGAAAGTGGGAAGAAACGTGGGCTGGAACGCCGTTTCCCAAAATTCAATTTTCAACAATTAGTGTATCAATTTACAATAACCATTTTAGAGAATTTTATATTTTTCAGATATTGTTTTGATGGCATTTTTGTTGAAAATCAATTTTCAATTTTGGTACGCTGCTAATTGTAACCATAAACCTTCAAGTAACTCTGAAGTTTTCAATTTTTCTTCACATCAATTGGCAGCGGAAAGCTTGAAAATCCAAAATTACCATTTCAGAGAATTTTAGAAACAGTTATTGTTTCGAATACGTTTTATTTTGTTTACGTTAGTTACATTGATGTTAGTTTTGTTGAAAATAACTTTTGTTGAAAATTTCTCAATCTGCCATTAGAAACAACTGGAGATTAATGCGTCCACAAGAAGTAGGTCCAAGGGTTGAGGAATATTAATGAAAATTGCCACACGTAAAATCCATATAAGAGATAGTGACTGCGTTACAATTCCTGGTAGCAAAGCTGTTTTCTCTGTTCAGATCGAGCACTACGATCTATGTACGCGTGGCGCCATTTCCCCGTGCCCTTTCGATGCCGCTTTGGCCGTGATAAAACAATTACGCAACTTATTTGCTAGCAGGGGGTCAGAGGGGGAGATCGCGAAACGCGCCAAGTATAGAACGGGCCGGGTCGTGGGAGTCGGTTTTTACATTTCTCCAGGATGAAAATTTCCTGTCGGATCACCGCCGGTTCTTATCGTCGCCTGTCCTGTCTGCGTAGGAAAGACATTTACTTAACTGTGTATGATATTTCAGCTTGTAACGTAACGTCATAAAGATGCAGAGTGGTTTAGCCTTTTACGATCGTGGATACTGATACCGTGATAATGGTGTCATAATCTGCGAAAAGTTTGCAAGTCTCCCCTTATAGACGTTTCTGCCATTTTCGTTCGCTGCACGCCGCGTTATCTATCCGTGAAAAATGAATATCAACTTTGTAGAGCTTTGTGGCCCGAGCAACCGTGAAATAGAAACGTCTCGTGGTTTCTCGGTGAAGTGTACTGTTTGCATAGCTATTCCTGCACTTTTTAATGACTTATATTCTATTCCTGCGTTCTACGCCTGGTGTTTGTTCGCTTGTATACGATTTCTACCTGCATTGACATTTCCTGTACTCCTACTACTGTGTTTCTACTTCTAGATTCGCTTCTAATTTTATATTTACACGTACAATCTCCGGATCTAATTTATTATCTTCATTTCTACTTCCAGTTTTTGCTACTAATTGTGCGTGTGGTTCCACTTATCACGCGTCTATTTTGCATATGCAACACCGTTGGCGTGTATGTTTCTGGCAAAAACGTGTGAGAATATTTTACATATTCATAATTCTTTATCGTATGTAAAAGTTGCGTACTTGCATTCGATATGCGGCGCTGATAAACGAAAAATGTTTCTAAAAAGTCTCAAGTGTTCGTAGCCCATTATACACTATGACGATCATATTATGCAGCATGAATAGACTGCAGATTTTATACATTTCCAAGGAAAATGAGCAGGTGAAATAGGACACGGTACAAACATCACGAAAATTTTTTAGTTTGCGCAAAGATCTCCAGTCTACACGTTACTATACATGTTAATTATTTCAGTGATAAAATCGCATCGAATCTCTTCAACATCCAACAGTACTCTAAGCTAAATAAAAATACAGACTGTCGCACCGTCTCGGAAAGAGACAATTACCCAATTAACACTAGAACTACCAAGTCAAAATGACTGGTTTTACAATTTCATTTTAAAATTCCTACTTCATTTGAATTTTATTTTTGTTTAATTTATTCAGAATCAAAATAATTTTGTATCGTGGCTACCATATCATTTTGTATACCATAGTCGTTGGAATAGGACCTAATTCTTTTTTACATAACAAAATCCCTGGATTGTTGCAAACTGTGAACAATATACCAATGGAATGCTCTGATATCGAGGATGGGGAATTGTATGAGCATGAAGAAAGTAAATCAGAAGAAAATGAAATTGAACTTTACAGTGATAATAGTAATAAATAGAGTAAATGTTTCGTTTGGGGGAGGCTAAATAGTATCAATAGTATAAATAGTAATAATGAGATTATATAGACAAAGAAAATGTTTAAGAGTCCACGGAAAGTGAATTAAAAAATATTTTGAATTTACGTAAAAGAAGACGTGTTTGCGTACCTTCAAGTTCTGAAGACGAAAATGAAAGTACATATACAAGATCCAGTTGGGAAAAATAAAAGGAGGGTCTATAAGCTGGAAGATTACCACTACATAATATTTTCAAAGACATATTCGGCCCCATATTCCTTTTGTAAGATAGTAGCAAATCAATAAATATAAAAATATTCTATTATTACATATTTTTTGAAGACCAGTTATTCTGACTGGTTTTGGTAAAACTAGTTTTAACCTCGGTAGTTCCAGTGTTGAAGAGCCATCATCCTGACAAATTTCAGACCAGCTGGTCCCAGCACCTGGACCACCGCGATCAATAGCGAACAGGTATTTCCGCCGGTGTGGAAACCATAGTGACGCTTGGTAAAAAATGTCTCGCGCTCCGAGGCGCAGAATCATTTAACATTGCTCGGGAGATAAAAACGATTAGATATGCATCTAAACAGGTTAATAAACCACCCACACATCGGTCCCGCGATTGCACACCGTGCACTGGAAACTTTCCACACGCAGTTCCACCGGAGTCTTACACGTCCTGGCACCGTTCCTCCCTCTCTCCCTCTCCTCCACCCGCTCATTCCCCATCTCTCTCTATCTCTCTCGCGCCCTTTCTTGGCCGCGTATGTTAAACCTCGACAGCGAGGCGAGTTACGAGCGGATGACAAACAAAGAGCGACTCGCGACCTCGTCGTTTCGTGCGCCGAGAGGAACGATTAACGTGAACGATACTCTCTCGTCGCTTATGCCATCGATAGGCGGCTAAGGCTCTCGAAGGAACTCCGAGAGAAAAAAAGGGTGTTTAGCAAACGGAGGGAGCTGACGTTCGCAGCTTGTTCACTGCTTGTAAAAAGCTCAGTCTAGGATTCGATTATTCCTCGGCGCCTGGTGATAAAAAGATATGTGGGTGCGGGAGGCTCAAGGTTGATGAATAAATCACCGCATCGATTTGCGTATCTCGATGTGCTGTTTGCAACGATCCAGGGAACTGAGTTATGTTCACGTATTTTAATTAGACAGTTCCAGAGAGATGAGAGTTACAGTTGCTTACGTGCACACGCGATTGGGACTGACCGGAGATTATCGAGATAGAATTATCTTAGAGTATTAGAAAGTACTCGATTTACCAGGGAAAATAGATTCGGCGACTTTCAAATGTGCAACCCGGTTTCTGGGGTATTCTGATTTTCGAATTACACGCCTGTTTGCTTCTTTGACTGTGACTCCTGGTGGATAGGGAGATTCACTCATTAGTGGAGAACTGTCTATCAATTGGGGATTATCTGGAGCAAGTTTCAACTATGTTGGCAACTTCTGGATGTGTCTAATCTCGACGTTTCTAGTCTGTGGATTTAATTCACTTTTTACAGTTAGATAGGTAGTTTAAGTGGCTGATGTGATTGGGAGCAGGCGAGATGGACAGTCCTCGTTCTGGTAGTTAGATTGAATAATAAAAATATAAATGATTAATGTATACAGCCCACTTTTAGGTTCTAGATTCTAGGCAGTTAGAAGTGCAAAGTTGTAATTCTAGTGCAGACTTCAAAATACTGACTCAATATTCGTAGTAGTTCAAAGTGCAAAGTCTTTACAGTTGGAAGTCCATAGTTGTTCTGTTCTGAGTTATTCAATCAAAGTTATTCTCTCAATGTCTCAAGAAGAGGATGGTTGGGATCAAATTCAAGAGTGAGTAAACGTGGACCGTCCACTTGGTTCATCTTTCAATCATCAGTTGTCAATATCCTTTAAAGGATGTTGCACAAAAACCCTTTCTTCAAGAAGGTCTTCACGAAGACCTGTGCAGATGCATCTGAATTGTATAATAAATTTAAATAAAACCCATTGATGTGTTATAAAATTCAGTTGCTGATTAATTCCAGATTGAACAAATTTGTAACATCTATCGCTGAGAGCTCACAAGATGATCCCTGGCAGGAATGCGGTGACGTAGGCAAGAATGCGCGCCCGATTGGTTAGCTTGGAAGGAGCGCGCCTTCCATTGGCCGAAGCTGTCACACAAAACAATAGACCCCTCTTGCCTCTGTGCCCCCTCGGGGATCATCTTGTGAGCTCTCAGCGATATGTGGTCCAGCTTCCAATTGTCAATCGTCAACAGACTTTAAAACAGGTTGTACAAAAATCCTGTGTTCAAGGACCTCCGCCCACAAACCATAACGAGGACACCTAACACACCTGGACATAACAATTCTGAATCGAGCTTATTACCATAAAACTCAGTTGGAATCAAATCTCAGATTGAGCAAACACACCCTCTAGAGGACGTTGTTCAAAAATTCCTTGCTCGAAGATCCTGTCTATAAACAGGAGAATTCGGAGAATCCTGAATAGAACTTGTTAAAGCTCAGTTGGAATGAAAATCAAGATTGACGAACATTGACCACCTGGTCCAGGTCCTAATCGTCGACGTGCTCCTCTGCCTATTCCGATGATTAGAGTCCCGGGTGAACGAGTAATGGTATCTGCTGATGGACGACAAAGAGCAAGGTGACTTCGTGCGCGAGAAACGATTAGCACCGACAATCCACTTTCGTTCTCCAGCTCGGGAGAACAAGACGAGGGAAGCTGGAGGACCCGGAGGGGGAGTGGAAGTCAGGTACGTGGGTCGAGCAAGGGTCAGAGTCGGACCACGACGAGTCACCTGCGGTGTGACCGATGTGAGCAGCCAGCGAACGCGCTCGCTATCATCTCGCCGAGTCCCTGGCCTTCTTCGTCATCATGGCTAATGTTAACTGCTTGGTTGCTGGCGTACAGTCGCGCGCAAAACGCTGCCACGACTGCCAGTTGCATCGACATGGCCGTGATCATTATGCAAAATAAAAATTATTTGACTCAATTGAAAGAAGCAGAAATAAAAAAGCTTTTCTTTTAACAATTTTCATAAATCGAACCGAGTGCAACAGTATTCTTCAATCTTTTAACAAGTATTTTAACTTTAACTATTTGCATGGCGTCATTTTGTGCATTATAAGACAGTTTATGGAGCTCTGCTGATGATTGGAAGTAATGAAAAATATATCGTTATTTTTACAACCAAAATGTAGGTTGTTTTTGTGAAAGGGTATCTGTAGAATATGAAGGATAGGCTTCTTAGGAAGCCACTATGAAGTTTTAATGTTGCAATGTTTATAGTAGCGGTTAATATACTTAAAACTGGAGATTCAGAAGAAATCTTGATATTTGGACTTTTAGCATACTGACTCCTGTGTATCCATCTATGAGTCATGCTTATTCTACGTTACTCAATCGCATAACTATTGGGTCACGAGTATTTTGGACTGGGGGATATCGAGGAAGTGCAAAACTAAAATCATCAGCACCATACTGACTCAGTCAACTGTGCCAGTTAATTCTCTATATTATTCGATATTTTATAAAACTTTATGCGATAGCATTTATTATCCTAAACGATAAACAGGTATCATCATAGGCAGTACTACGTGAAAAAGAGAAAGATTCGAAGTAGATTACGATATCATCCAAACAAAGCGATTTCTCACATTCTCGTTAACGACTTCATAATCGCCGACATTTAATTATAAAATAATCCACCTCCAATTAATGACCAAGGCCAATCCATACGGCAGAAGCGAATACCACGGGTGTCCTTCGAAAGCGGTGGACTGAACAGTTCCCACAATTAATCGCGTCACCAATCAGACCGCATTGTTCATCATGGCCAATGGCGATGCCAGTTGGGCCACGGATCGCGTGTCAAGGAGCCTGCCGGTAATTATTCCAATGACAGGAGCCACGTAAACGGATGCAGCCGATGTATCGAATGCCATTGATCGACACCTCGAGCGTCGTTCGTTTCAAGGACGTATCAACGTCATGAATAACTTTTTAGCTGTCGATGGTGTTTCCCGGTTGGAGTGGGGGACATTGCAAACACTGATCACTGGATATCATTTTCAAGCAACCAGGATCCTTCATTCTGCTAGGTCCTGTCATCGTTAAACTTTATAGCTGTTGTTCATGTTGCGCCACCCGGTATATTGTTAATGTTATTTACAAGCGATTCGTTGCTAATGAAAAAACGAACGTCGAAAACGAAACGAACGTCAAACAGTCCCGTCAGGTCCGTCGCCGGAAAAAGACGTTTGAAATAAAGATCATCCATTATCACGGCATTTATCGTTTTGATCCCGGCCATCTCTTAAAAAATGCATGCACTGCATTAATTAAAAGTGTCTTTATGGATGCTTAAACAAAAACTTACTTAATGGATCGTTCAAATAGTATGCAGGATCAAAGAACTAATTACTAGACTGCGGATTTTATGCACTTATGACGAAGGTGAGTAAGTGCAATTTAATGCAGAGGATAGATTGAGTGAATTTAAAGATATCAATGTGTCAGTTTGCGCTGATTAGAATCATTAAACAGAGAATGAAATTTCTATTTGGCACTTGTTTTATACAATTAGTACAGAGAATTTTTATTTTGCATAAAGATCTGAAGCCTCCATTATCCCAACAAGCTTCAAATTTAAATAGCTCACTCCATGTGCAACATTATTTATTACACAAATCGATAAAGATTGAATCCAGCATTATTCCTAAGTCTAGTTCGGATAATCATGGTCATGAACAGTCGTCAAAAATGTTTCTGTGGCCTCCAACAGCTCCCAACGCCAGCAATCCTGGTCACCGCGTTCTGCTCAGCTATCAGCTAACCGAACCGCTTTGATAGTAATTGATGCCGGTTTAACAGTAATTACCAGCGTAATATATTGCCACTCTAGGGCCGAGCATTCCGTTTCTTGCTGAAACGAGAGGCTCACCACGGTCAAGCTCCTCGGAGCTTGACTAATGGCTGTCTTTCGAAGCTCCGCTGCCATTGTTGTGTCATGTCCGATGGCCGCGTGCAACGCAACTGTGTTGATCTGCGATTCAGTAACCTGCAATAACCGGCGTGCACGAGGAAGGCCATGTCAGCAACACAGTTTCTTCAAAAGTACAGGTGAAAGAGATACGATCTAGGTGTGCTGACCGGCAGTCACATATTGTGTAATCAGCCGAGACACGGGCACGGTGCAGCCGGCGCTTTCGTCGATAACGTTATCGCGAAATGTCGATAATATCGAAATATTGTTCAGATATCGATAAGTCGAATTTAAATTCGAATTTTATTTATGATTGACAAAGCGGATAAACACTTGTGCTTCGGGCCGTTTCTTGAAAGTGATTTAGCTAACGAGACGATAATTTATTGGCCGTTTTCAGGATCACGTTTAATGGAAACATTTTAATCTTGAATAACAGAATTTATGGAACTGGTGTGTGGTCCAGTGACAGAAAATTGAAAGTTTGTGGTCAGACTGCAGATTTTATGCATTTATGTCAAACATTAATAGGCGCAATTCCAAATGGTAGAGAAATTTAAAGAATTTAAGTATAACATATTTAAAAAAGGATTAACTGTCCATCTGGCGTCTGTCTTGTAATTGGTGCAAACAATTTTCATTCATATCCTTATTATTAAATTTTATGTGAAAAATTTCTATTCATTATTCAATTTTATATAGATATTATTTAAATCCTTATTATTGAATTTTATATAAAAATCCACAGTCTATGATTGATGGGGGTTCAAATGGGTTGTTGTTGATATAAATAGTGCATTGTATTATTTTCCAAAAATATCGTTAAGCATTTCTGTTTTAATATGATCTCTATTTTCCAAAAATATTGTTGAGTATTTTGATAGTCGCTGATTTACGTTTGTCGACGCAGGATGATCAGGAAGTACGGGATCCAGTGCGATGGCAAGGTAGGCTAGCAATCGGCAAAACTACCGGAAAGTCAGCATCCTGGTATATCGTATTCGCAGTATCACCGAGTCACGAAAACGTCTTCGAATTTCGCGCCGATCGACCAGGCTAACGACCACCGCGATACGATAAGTCGCTAATTTACGTTTGTCGACGACACCGTGAGGGCCTGTCGTGGGTGGCCCATCGCACAGCGTCGTTCCATACGACAGTACGATATGTCCTCCATCCCGGGGCCCTGTGGCCCAGCGAATGCCGCGACATGCCCGCGATTAATTAGCAGGCGAACGATATCGCCGAACGAAACTGTAATCGCCGTGATCGGTCACGCTTTTCGGGATGGCCATGACTATGCGATCCTCTGCTCTCTGTCCGCTGATCCTCGGTGATTGCACTATGTTGCACCGACGCGGCGGTTGCTCGCTGACTGGCAACCCTACCGGCTCATCTCCCGACGAAAGATTTCGTGATAGGTTGCGTTATGTATGGATAGAATCATATCGTGGGAAGGAATGCGGACTCGCAGCTCTTCAACGCGGCTTTTCTTTCTTTTTTCGGCAAACTCACGCCGAACTGTATCACATGCATTGCGATCGCTATCTGTCAGATACTCCGCGAAAGTTCCTATGCAGCAGGTTGGACGCGAGCAACTCACTTTGTTGATACTCGATGACGGGTCTGCTTGCTTTGTTGTCGAGTTCATCGCTGTGCAATTGGGCGAGAGTTTCAGAGTGTGCTGGCATGTTAGTTGCTCGAAGATTTTATGCATTTGTTTCTGACACAGATTGGCTCCAACCTTCTACAACTGTTAAATTGCAATTCGTACAGAAAATGCTTAGTTTGTATAAAAATCCACAGTCTAGTAATATCTTCATTTGTTACGTTCAAGTGCCTTTGTATGTATAATGTATGCATAGATAATTATAATTAATGCTTTTAAAACTTTGTTGAAATACTTCTAAACTCTTGAACGATAAATTCTCTGGTCGTGGTTTCAGAATTATAAACACACTTTCATTATACCAAACTGAACAGCATAATTATATGTGGAACATTAAAAATGTGGCTTTTGTATCTTGAAATTAATGCAGAGAATTTTCATTTTCTATAAAAATCCACAGCCTAGTAATATCTTCATGTGTTACGTTCAAGTTCATTCTCCTTTGTATGTATAATGTATGCATAGATAATTATAATTAATGCTTTTAAAACTTTGTTGAAATACTTCTAAACTCTTGAACGATAAATTCTCTGGTCGTGGTTTCAGAATTATAAACACACTTTCATTATACCAAACTGAACAGCATAATTATATGTGGAACATTAAAAATGTGGCTTTTGTATCTTGAAATTAATGCAGAGAATTTTCATTTTCTATAAAAATCCACAGCCTAGTAATATCTTCATGTGTTACGTTCAAGTTCATTCTCCTTTGTATGTATAATGTATGCATAGATAATTATAATTAATGCTTTTAAAACTTTGTTGAAATACTTCTAAACTCTTGAACGATAAATTCTCTGGTCGTGGTTTCAGAATTATAAACACACTTTCATTATACCAAACTGAACAGCATAATTATATGTGGAACATTAAAAATGTGGCTTTTGTATCTTGAAATTAATGCAGAGAATTTTCATTTTCTATAAAAATCCACAGCCTAGTAATATCTTCATGTGTTACGTTCAAGTTCATTCTCCTTTGTATGTATAATGTATGCATAGATAATTATAATTAATGCTTTTAAAACTTTGTTGAAATACTTCTAAACTCTTGAACGATAAATTCTCTGGTCGTGGTTTCAGAATTATAAACACACTTTCATTATACCAAACTGAACAGCATAATTATATGTGGAACATTAAAAATGTGGATTTTGTATCTTGAAATTAATGCAGAGAATTTTCATTTACTACAAAAATCCACAGTCTAGTAATACATCTTCATTTATAATGAATGCTTCTAAAGCTCTGTTGTCCTACCAAACTTGATGAACTGTAGTTCCAGAATGTAAGACCCGCTTTCATCGTATTTCATCAACAGCCCAACGTAGAGCATCAGCGAGCTGACAGGTCGGACGTCGAGATAAGAGCGATTTCTCGATCGTCGGGTAAGAAAAATGGCTAGGACCCTTGACCCTGGCGAGGGTCCCCGGGTCGACAGGCTTAGGAATGCCAGGACCTGATATCCCTCTCGCTAATGAACCTTCCATTCCCGAGCATCCCGTCTATTTACCGAAGGACAGGGAAACACGACCGGATCTCGAAAGCTCGCAGGTCGTTTTCGACCTGCGTGGCAATCGAACGGGCAAAGGCCAACCGATAGTAGACACCATCTTCAGCATCCCATCCGAACGCTGATGGCACCGGACAACCTATCCTTCAAGCGGGTCTCAATGTTCCGATAGAGATTAGAGGGTCTCGGCTAAACTTTTCACAATTGCGAAACGAGTCAATAAAAGCTCTCACGGCTGTTAATGGGTTGTTTCGAGGCGGTACACTTTAACCCCACCATGGGTGCACCTAGATGCCTGCCCATCAAAAGGGGGAATCCCATAAAACCGCGCGAGAACGTGGCCTTTACGATAATGTAGATTCTGATTGCTGTTACTACTCTGTAATGCTAGTATTACAGGACTCATGCGCGCTGATATCGCCGAAGAATGCAATCAAGCCTCATTCGTGTAATCTCGGCTGGAGCCAAGCACGTTGTTAATTATGCGATTTAGCCACATTGTGTGGAACCCGCGATATCGCACGCTCTCCTGCTATTTATTCATTAATCTCGGACCAGATGGACGTTACGATCTGTTGGGTTTTCGAGAGGCGGAGATATGATGGCCCCGTAGACATTATACTTGTTGCGCACACTTAGCTGGAAAACTAATTCGCCGCGAGATAATGGAGAACAGAACCGTTGCCCGGTTAGCACGTGGAATAATTGGACAGATAGTGGTTTGATCTTTTTTATTTTTTAATGATAATCAAAGGCTAAAAGCATTAAGGGCAATACCTGCGAAAGACTCACAATTAGCACTGACCGCGGAAGTTTTATTTGGTCCGTGAACCTTATTCGTTTGGTTAATAGTTTTATTAAAAGCTTCCAGTTGCAGGTTACTGTTAAATAATTTAGATAGGGCTCGCAGGAACCTACAAACGGTTATACGTTTTTCATTACTTTTGTTATCGATGAAAGTGGAGTCCAGCTGGAAAAATTATGTATTTCTTTCGAGATGGAAACGTGGAACTCTCCAATACTGTTGGAATGAAAATAGTAATCATAGTGCACTTTACAATCTCGTATGTCTGACTTTATTTATTAAAATAGAATACGATAGTGATCGTACTAGTTTTTGCGAAGAAAATGAAACTTCTGGAAACATTGGATATTGAAAGCGACAGATAATTACTACACTGTAGAATTGCATGTACATGATATTAAGTGTGCACAAAGATCTTTAAGAAATTGTGAAATTAATTTTAACACGTGTACAAACGTGCGCAAAAATGCGCGAAACATGTGAAAGCACTGTACGAAAATGCACAGGAGGTATCAGGAAAAATAGTGTTAAAAAATCGCGTAGAAGTGAACGGAACGCGTCAAAAAGTCAGGTGAAAGTGAATAAAAGAAACGAAAGCAGCGTAAAAGTAAGTAAAAGGTGTCTAAAAACCGTGTAAAAACGCACGCGATGTAAAAAGACATTGGATTTTTATGCATCTAACGCGGCGAGGGTTAAACACGAAACGATCGTGATAATAAACGTGCGTAGCCAAGCATTCGCGTTTGCGCAAACATAATAATATATCCAGCAGGTATCGTAGGAATACGGGAATGCCAGTCGAAGTGATGAATTCCCGACACTGGCCAGTATCTCTGGCAGATATTTTTAATATCGCCATAAACTGCAGGCGCCACAATGTGTCTTTACAGCTGGGGCCTGCCTTTAACACCACCATAAACATTCCACGGGGAACACAGGCCGCAGGATACTTTTACCGCGCCCACTAAACTTTTATCGATAGCCAGCCGAATCGTTTCGGATCTTGCCGTGAATGTTAAACTATAAAAATCCCACCGGCAACTAGTTTTAATTGCGAGGGAACCGCATCGATCGCGGCGAGTAACCGACTGTGATTCGTCGATAGGGAGCGAATCTTGATGAGATATGGAGATCTTCAAGAAGATATCCATGGAATGCGACCCAACTCGATTCGACATCGGGTTTGAATTCTCGAAAATCCCCGAGATTTTCTTTTTTCCTCCGGTTAATTGTTCCCGAACCACCAATTAGCGGAAGACTTCGTCGATGTACTATCGATCGCCATTTGTATGTGTCAAGGTGTCGAGCCCCCCTTGTTCTCCGCTCATGCATAAACATCATTGTGACAATGAGAATTATCGGCGTCGCGAACCTCGCAAACAACACGCGAGTAAGCGGAAACCTGCCTGGATCTTTTTCTTCTCGCGCGGAGGAGTCGTAAGGCTGTTTCGTTGTCCGCTGTTATTCATCTAAACACGGAGGAACGTTATTCGATTTTCTAAACTGATGGAAATTACAGTCGGAGACTTCGAGGAATTTTCTACGGCGTACAGTAAACTGGGAATTTTATGCAACACGCAGCCTTCGCGCTTTTGTGAAAGAAGGAAGTGATAATGCAGTGGTCTAGTGGTGCGATAACAGATCTTTCTAAGATCACTTTTGAAAAGATCTTGCAATGTACCATTAGATTAGCGATAGAAAGTTTAATGATATCAGCAGAAATTAATTTCAATCTTAATTTACTTGAAGAAATGAAACCTCTACAGCACTAATTCATTCACTCTTTCAATGCAACATTTCTGAACTTCTAGTTCAAATAATTAGTCAAAAGAATTGTTTAAAACTAGTTCGAAGGAAGGAACTGTCTTTTGAAATACATTTTAAAAATAAATAGGAGCTGAATAAAATTGGAAACAAATTCAGAGGCAAATGGTGAATAATTTATAGTGTGCACACTTTAAAAGGAGAATTTTTAAGATCATTTAGTGTCTCTTCTACATGATTTCTATCTCCAAATTAATTTATATGCACGTCATTTTATATTCTAAATAGAGTATTAAAAATAGATACATAACTAAGAAACATAATTTTTGTACAGGAAGTTCTTCACAACAATGAATGCGAGAAATATTGGATCGTTTATTTAGTGACACTAGCATTCGTCGATTATGACACTAGATAACATAAACAAGGTGTTGCTATACGTCAAGCATGACTGAATAAATTGATATGTCCTAGAGTGACAAGCGTGACTGATAGAGTGCGTAGAGATGCGAGGGCGATAATCATTAATAATAGATAATTAAATTGATGGAAGTGATTATAGTTTTCGCCCCGGTATCACAATTCCCAAGAAGTATTTATTCGAATATGAATATCGCGATGTATAATGCAAGATCATATTTATGAACTTTTAATTACATCTTCTATTAGTAGATTCGTAATTGTTGAATAAATAGGTACATAAACGGATGTTCTCTTCCCGTTTATGTCTTTATGCATATCTAATGGATATCTGTATTTTATGTAAGTATCGGAAAACAGGGAGATGTTAATGAAGTCATTAAAAGATTATGTTCTGTGTTTGCGTGTATGAGAAGAAAAATCGTGAATATACAAAATGGTAATTGCAAACAGTTATAATGCGCATATCCTTCACAAATTGTACCTAGAAATGTTTATTTAGAATAAAAATTCAGTCTTATGAAAGTGGGAATTTCTATAAAAGTCTAAAGTCTACTCATAATAAATTGGCTCTCCCATTATATAATGAATTTTTATATTTTAAATTGGATTTTAGAAAGCAAGCATACAGTTTATTTTATTTTACTATCTGTATTATAAAGAGAGTTGCTTCTTTCAAAGAATATATGCTGCCTCATCAAATTAGAGAGATGAAAATGAGTAAATATTTTCCTGAATAATGCGCGCAATAATGTTTCTAAGGAAATCCTTTCACCTCACTTCCTCCCACGCAACTGTGATTAGTATTAAACCTACCAAGCATTAAGAGTGACTGATACGTCGTGTCGTATGAAAGTATCAAGAATTTGAATTCGTAGAATTTTTGTTCCAATGTACTTAATGAATATAGAACAATTTAAAATATAATACAGCATATAGAATAATGTATAAAACGATACAGATATAAAACAGACTATAATATAAAATAATATATAGAATAACACAACTATAAAATACATATAATATAATATGCCTGAATTAAGAAATCTATCGACTAAACTCCCACAAAAAGAAATCGTCCTTCCAATTTTAGTAATAGTAAGATAAAAAAATCTGAAAAAATGAAATCTGTCATTTGATTGTTCACAGTATTTTGAATGTGAAAATACTGGGAAAGTGCGAGCACTTTTACTATTCCACGAAGCGTTCACCAGACAAAGTCTTAGTTCCGCGAGCTTCTCGCCGAAGAGGAAACACCGGCAAGAAGAAGTAAAGAAAGGAAAGGGCAGAGGGCAATAGAGAAGCGGCCCCGATATGGCCATGCTCTCTCAATGCAAATGAGAGTCCCGAGAAGAGTCTTGCTTCACCGGTAGGCGAATGAAAGCTCGAGCAATTAAATTCTCATTGGAAGCCAGACACGTGTTACCGCGTGTCTGACGCGGCGGTCATGGCGATTGCGACCTCGAGATCCACGATATCGCGCATTACGCGACAAATCGTCGGTCCTGCTTCCCGTCGCAGTAATGAGGGATTCATTGGCTCGACCATTGTGTCGGCCCTTGATACCTTTACTCGTCCCTGTTCACTAGACTGTGATTCTCCATGGAAAATACATGAACAATCTGGTTAACTTATAAATTGAGTACATTAGCAATGTTGTACAATTGTGAAAATGATTCTGCTTCATTATCTAGCAATCTGATAGCTTGCAATCTTTGATGCAGCTTTGTTGAGCTCAGGGTGAGATTTGCTAGATTATCCTTAAGCTCAACTACGGTCGAGGACTGTAATCTATCAAAGTGCTAGCTAAAGTAGGATAATCTTCTTTTTATTAGTTCTTCTAAGGGAAGACTATTGAATTGTGCTCCCCACCCTCAAGCTTTTAGCAAGTCTAGTCTTTGGCAAATCTAGTCCTGAATCCCAAAGAACCGCAATCTATGCCTGACAGTCTTTTGCTTAGGGCGTGTAAGGGTGGTCTTGGGTTTGATGGAGTTCCTGGAGCAATGCAAATGTTTTAACCCTCGCAAGGCGGATATTCTTGACGACATCATAGCAGCCATTGTTAGGTTCATTCAAATCCTTGCGCATCCATTTCTTAAAATATTCTTAACCGCTTTTCGAAATCAACAGTCCTGACAGTCTTGATGTGTTCGAGGATTGTCCTCGCTGCAACGGAGTTGCTGAAGCCATGCAAATTTCTTGATTCATAAAACTAGAATTCGAAGGTAACTTAGGGTTAATCCAGCATAGATAATCATTTCCGAATGACGTATAGCAGGTGTCAATAGCTCGAAGGAGCAATTCGAAAGTCCCACCAAGATTCAGAGCAAGGTCCTCTCTCTCGCAGCCGGCGCAGAAAAGTGCGACCTTGCATAAAAATCCGCAACGTTCAGAATCGAGAGGAAGCTACGCAGTCTGTTCGGTAGCTAGGCAAACGATAACGTAATTCCAGCGCTCCGAATCGGCAGAGCAGGCCGTCGGGGCGGCCTGGCAGTTGGAACACGAGCCGTCTATCAGTGCGTCGCTAAACGAAATAATTACCACCGTCGCGGCACCGACGGAGCCTCGTTTCACCGTATCACCGGGTCCCGGTTCGCGTAGCCGCGTGTCGTTTAAAGGAATTATCACGACGTCCGTCCGACGTGGACGATTAATCTTCGCCAGTGCGAAGGAGTAGTCTTTTCGTCGTGCTCCCAGCGTTCGCGTTGCCCCGCCGCAACCGCGGATGCTGAGACGGTTGAGGAGAAGGATGAGGACGAGGTGAAGGTGGAGGAAGAAGAAGAAGGTGCTGGCGGAGAAGGAGGAGGAGGAGGAGGTGGAGGTGGAGGAGGCCGATCGAGAGGAGGAAGGTTTTCACTCGCTTATCTCGTCACGACGATCTGCCGACAGATACACCGCGCGGCTTGACACGTAACAATGCATGCATGAATTAATAGCGGCCGCTGCCGTGCTCGTACTTCTCGTCGCTTACAGGCAGATTTACATCTTTATCGCGGCCTGGGAGGTGTCGTTAAAGTCTCTCCGGGGCCCGAAGAAGCCCGGCTGTATGCCCCGCCATCGACGCACGCTGCACGCGGTTTTTCATGCGCCACTTGTACACCCGTGGATTTATCGCCACACACCCCCCATCCCCCCTGGTTACTCGCCGGGAGAACTCGTCACGATCTTTCTGGGAGCTTTCTGGACCGTTTTCAACCTTACCCCGCCGCGCCGCGCCGTGTTGCGCCGCGGATTTTACCGAGCAGATTTATTGTGCCACGCCACCGCAGCCGATGCACGAACTAATGGGGGGACTAGACGGCTGCTGCCCTCTTGGGCAATGGGATCGCTCGCCGCCATGTCTAGGGACTTGGAACAAATTTTAGGGCGCACGGAGATTGTCCTAGATCTGGTATAGTTAATATCTCCGAAACAAATAACTTATTCGACTAGCTAACTCTTCAGCACAATTAGTGAACTTTGAGGGCTGATATCTCGGAAACTATGCGAGATAGCGAAAAGCTGAATGGTATCAATCTTATGGCACATTCTGTCAGCTTCAATTTTGTATAGAATGGTCTTATCGCTAGGACGCATAGTTTCCGAGATATACGCGGAAACCCGAAAAAGGGGACCTTCCACGTGCCCCCTGCAGCTCGCTCACCTCCTAGAGACTTTTAGTATGTTTACCTCCTAACTAGTCCAAACAAAGTCCCAAAGTTAAAAATTCTGTTCCTTCCATTTCCCTCTACACCCCCCTTATGAGCATTCATTGACTGGACTAATGCGAATTTTATAAGTTAACAAGTCCCGAATCCCAAAATTCACAGTCTAGCTCTGACAGTCTTTTGTTTAGAGTCCGCAAGGGTGGTCTTGGGTTTGATGGAGTTGCTGGAGCAATGCAAACTTTTTTATGTGTGGGTGTTGTTCCTTATGTGTCGATGTTTTAATATATTTTAACTTCTTTTTTAGCTGGAACGCTTTCAAAACCGATGAAGATAGTCTTGTGTCTCTCAGGGCCTGCAGTCTCAGCTATGGGTGAGTTGCAATTTCTTAATTTAACAAATTAGAATTCTGTGTAAGGAGAATGGTCCTGACAGTCTTGCTCTGTTTGGGGTCTGCGAATTTTTGATTTATAAAACTAGAATTTGATCACAAATCATGTTACCAGTGTAACTCCAGCGAGCCCACTGGATTGGAATAGGGAAGTTTCGTCGATCTCGATCTCGCGTGCAATCAGATAAACGAGTGTCCGTCTATTTGCGTTCGCATGCAAGATCGCCCTTGCCGGGTAATTAAAATTAGTAACTCGTGCAACTAATTGAATCAGCAATTAATTAAAGAACACTGTTCAGTGTTTATCGAAACTCATCAGGGCCTATTAGACGCGCGTAGAACCTCGAACAGATACGGACAATCGATCAAACGATAGAGAAACCGCAGAGACCGGAGCGCAATTAATGCAGCGAATGCCATTGATCGTGGTTTCTGGAGAAAAAATGACATTGAAAAATCGACGTTTCGCGAGCTCTTGCATTTACCCGATCGTTTACTCTCGTGAGATGTTGCAATCGTCGTTTTGTGGCCGAACTATCATTCACTTATTCGCGGAGAACATGAGAATGGTGATGATTGACTACTGTGTTTACATAACCGCCATTTGTTCGCGTAAAAGCGTAGAATGTCCGAGGGATACAACACAATTACAACCATCCTGTGAGTGATGGCCCATGAGACGTGTATTAAATGGTAATGACTTCATTTACCTCTTTTTGTTCTTGTATCAATTTTCTTCTGAAAATTCGACGAACAGTGCAGGAGTAGAAAGAGACTATGAATGAAATGATTTATCATTCAAAGAATTTACACTATGCTATTAAAATATACTCTGTAAAATTAAATTTTCAATTTCACTGGAAAAAATTCATATCAATTTTCATTACATTTTATAATTTAAAGATCAAACAAAAATGAGATCAAACGTATAACAGGAAAAACATTTAAAGTATTTAAAAATGCTGTTGCATTGTTCCCAACTTCATAAAACTATTCGAGAAATAAATGTCTATGTAGCTTCTGTAGCTTGTGTGCAATTAATAGTTTTATTTTGCATAGAAATCCACGATTTAGTCACGAGTATAATTTTGTTTTCAAACTAGAAAACTTTCATATAATTTTCTCCCGAAGGTCTACATTTTCCCAAGCTTGACAAACTCCACCCCGTATTTATCTAACATCGTAAACTATTTTCTGGAAATTGTAATTACAATAATGAGTTTTTCATGTATTCCAGCAATCGCGATTTTCATAAATCTTTCTTATTCATATAACAAATATGCTACCTAGCACAGGCCGCAGGAAAGCGTGATAATGCGATATTAATGGTAGATTCGCGTGGTTGAAATTAGCCGCGGTAATTGGCTTATATCATAGACGCGGTAATTAGCCTCGGATCGAAGACGTCAACAATAATGGCACCGCTGTGTATAAAGTTCGCCGAAAGAATTTTTAAACGAGTCATTAACAGAATACATACGCGATCACCAATTATAATATGCAAACGATCGCAAAATCTCTGAATTTTCGCTTCCTGCTTCCTCCTATTTCGGCATTTTAATTATGGCTGTTCCGTTGCCATTTTGTTTCAGTTCAGCGCGCACTTTGCTAGACCCACTTCCTATTTGTATTCGCAGATTATCCTTTAATCACTATTAATTAGAATTTTCATTGTTAATTGGCCAACGAAGCTCGATCCCGAAAAATACAAAGTAAAAATATCGGGGAACATCCTACAAAAGAATTTAAATTTCTATGCAACGTAAAACTTCGTTCCGGAAGTTAAGACGGTAAATTGTACGGAAAATTTTCTAGTAAAATGCATATTTTGTATTCATATTTCCCGTTAATTTGTTTGCTGAAGGCTAGGTGATAATTGCACTGCGGATTTTCCGCGTTTATGGCAAATACAATTTGTGAAAACATTAGAAGAATTTAATGATATACTATTTTTAACTTATTTAAATAATCAGCAAAGAAAATGTATTTTTATTTAATTTCTGTTTTTTACAATTTGGACAATTTCTATTTTGCATAATCCACAGTCTCGTAATAAAGTTCATTACAAAATCGTTGCTATAAAAAGTTGAAAGTATTCTACAATTTTTAGTAATTTTTCAGTAGAGAAAATGAGTTTTCTCTTTTCTGATTATTATTTAAAGAATCTTCGTTAAAGTACCATTTCGTTGCGACGTAAATTTTTAGTTAACAGAATAAGTCTTTCCTCCCTCCCGGTTTTCATCCAATGATTTACGATAATGGAGACTTGTAAAAAGAATGTTCCTTAGTTCAATGGAAGGAAAAAGAGGATCGCATTAAAAATCCATTATCGTGTTGTTCGAAAATTCGCGAGGCAACTTCGACTCGAAAGGTTATGGCTTTCATAAATTTATCGGCCTACGTCTCTTTAGGCGCTCCAGGTTAGCGGAGGCGCCGATTTCCATGCGATCAATCACAACAAAGTGTGAGAATTCCTCCGGGTTCCATAGACTTCAGTATTCTCAATAGAAAAATCCCGGTACCAAGGAACCACCATGCTAAACTACTTCGAGCATGCTCGATAGAACGTACGTGTGTTTGATGTGAACCTAATGAGATTTTCGTCTGATCTTTAACGATCCCCGAGGCCCCATGCAGAAGAAAAATCGTTGCTTACCTGTAACAGAAAAAAAACACGATTTGCTTAAAATGAAGTCCGTGAAATTGTTGTATAATTCTGTAATGAGCAGATTTTCCGTATATTTGTGCAAACTTACATGTATCTAACTTCGTAGAAGTACTTTTATAAATATAAATCGATAACGAATAGTAGCAAAGCAATTTTTTACTTGATAAGTATTCTTTCAAAAAAGAGACTTAAACATTGGTAACATAAAATCTGTTTTACTACCCATAATTGGACCAAATCCAGCTGGAATAAAATAAGATCGACTATCACAAACACGCCTTAATTACCTAATCGCCGAGTCATTTATTTAATACATCCTCAATCAATTTCGAGCACAACGTGGCGCATAATGGGAAGACTAATTACATTTAATTACACTTGATACTATAAAACAGAAACGACAGTCTGAGAACATTTATGTGGAACCCGATTATCTTAAATAGAGCACATAGAACATTTAATTAAAGACCATCATTAAATTCACAATCGATCAATAAATTCCGCAATCTAGTTATTCCATGAAATCGATCGTGGATACATTAAATGGCTCGTAAACGGTCGAGTTAGAGGTGATTAATCAGCGAGAGACAGTGAATGGTTACGAACGACAAAGCTGATGATCGAGTTGCCGAAGCCGCGTTAATAAAACGAAAGAGAAGGAGGAGAACAGTTGGGCGTATCTGCCTACGACTTGACCTCGGTATTGCACTAATGCTTTCATAGATTCATCCTCGAGCTAGCTGTCAGGAAACGCGAGAGATGATTGGGCGGCGCGCGGGACCCGTTGTCTCTCGATTTCAAAATTTCAATGCTATATTCGGGCTCATTGGAATTTCTAATGGCACCTGACGTGTCTTGCGACGTCGTTAGAACTGGTTTAACGCGTGCTAAAGGGTGTCGATCGTGGACACGATACCGTGACAATTGGTTTCATACGCCCGGTGGGATTGTCGACAACTGTTTGTACAAGCTCGGCTGAAAGTTGTAGACGCGAGGCTGACGTTGCGCAGTCTAGAAATCTTTTTGTGTCATTTATTGAATTACTCAATCATTGACGGATGAGGATTTTCCTCGGAGAACTGTATCGGAGTCAACCCTTTGGACTCGGAAGTAATTTTAATTCCAAAATCAAGACATTTCTTAAACCCAGGTCCTTTTTATTTTATGTAATCGTTTGTACATTGGGCACATAAAATTGAACCTGTTTTCTCATACCACGATGGAGCTTTTTGCAATTCATAGGATACAGACGAATTTAATAATAGTGAAACTGTCTCGAGTAATGCTATGGTCATTTTTAATGGCGCCTTAGAGTCGCCATTCGAGTGCAAAGGGTTAATACATTATCTAATGACTTTTGATAGATGTTTTATCAGCAATAATAATTTTATTCAAGGGGCAACAAGTCAGCCCGAGTAGTCTAATCATTTCGTTTGGAATGACTATATAGAAGAATACAGGGTGTCCCAAAATTCCTTCAACAGCCGCAAATGGGAGGTTCCTAAGATCATTTGAAGCAACATTTTCCTTTGCAAAAATGTTATCCGCGGCTTTGTTTAGGAGTTATTAACGAAAAATACGGACCAATCAGAGCGCGACCTAGACGCGAGTTGGCACTGTCGGCCCGGCGCGCCAACTGTCTATTGGCCGACTGTGCCAACTCGCGTCTAGGTCGTGCTCTGATTGGTCCGTATTTTTCGTTAATAACTCCTAAACAAAGCCGCGGATAACATTTTTGCAAAGGAAAATGTTGCTTCAAATGATCTTAGGAACCTCCCATTTGCGGCTGTTGAAGGAATTTTGGGACACCCTGTATGTAGAAAGATTTTCACTTCCAGTAGACAATGAATTAAATATTGAGAAAAATGAAGACTATCATATTCTTTCAGGTACACAATTAAATACTAACGATGAAACTAAATACTAAAAATACACAACAGTCGACAATTACTCTACGGTGACAGCACGGAGTGTACTAATTTTTCGACGTCACCGCGAGACACCAACCACTTACACAAAGATTAATCCCTGCTTTTGAACCTCATGATAGACTTCGAACTAAAGATCTTGGCATTTAGCCAACAGTGAAAACGGACAATCCTCCACCGAATCGGGTTTCGCATAATCCAACGGTGGTATTAGATCGTTATTAGGTCAATTGTCTTCCCCCACAATGTGTCGAGCACGCCGTGCGTGATGCATGATAGAAGATTATAAAACTCCGATCAATTCAATTCGCCCGACGCGTAATTTATGCAAGCGATTACGCAGGCCACCAATTATTAAGCTTGATGAATTACATGGTGCACGTTTGACCGAGCAAGTCGGGGCGAAGGTTCTAACCTCTGGATCCGAAACTTTCTATCGGCACAGAAACCGATGGTATATGCTAAGTTCAATACTAAAACGCCCCGTTAGTCCATAAATCTTTCCCGGCCATCGAAACGCTCGACGCCGCTGTGTGCAAACCGTTCGATGTCAAATTGCGGCGATGCTTTCCACGAGCTTTTTTATTCGCCGGCGTTCGTTCGCCTGACCGAGACGTTTTATCAATTCGAAAAAGCATGGCAGCTGTCCGGCCCTCCAGAAGCTAATTAGCATTTCCTGTACGACTTTTTTCGCGAGCAACCTGCACTCGTAATCGATACCCGAGAACGTGACACCGTTCACTACCGTAACATCATCAAATATACATTATATTGCCATACACTGTACAGGGTGATACACCTAAAGGTAGCCACTATGTTCGCTGAAACAGTTTTAAGGTTTTCGAGGATGCTTTTGCAATTTTTAGGAATTTTTTTCGGAAAAACTATTGGACCTTTTTCATTGGAATTTAGTGTACATATTTACTCGTGTACGATCTGCACGTGCGAATTTTTAATAGTAAGAACAATTAAAATTACGTGAGTTATGTATATTTCTAGTTGTAGTCTAGCACCTTTCTATGTTTCTTGAAACGTACTCTATAAAAAAATCTATAACTCATGCGATTTTCATTACTTTCACTTTAAAAAAATCTCACATGTACTTCGAGTATCAGTGTATATGTGTGCAAAATTCCAATGCAAAAGGTTCAACAGTTTTTCTGAAAAAATTTATAGAAAAGAAAGGATACCCCCTTAAGTCAATGCAAATAAAAGATAGGGATGGAAAGTGGATTTGAAGTTGAAGATAAATTGAGTCGAATAAATGCAAAATGGTTGAACTACCCTGTGACCACGGGGTCAGAAAACGTCCCCGAAAGGGAGAACGATCAGCCATTTTGGTTTCGCGCGCGCGGTCTTTATCACAACTCGTTACCAACACATATCCGCGTTTCTACGGTCAGAGAAGGATTCATGGGGCAAACGTTGACACGAATGACGACTTGTACGACGGTCACGTGGGTAGGACACAATGCAGGGTGCGGCCTCACCTCTGACACGTCGAGGTCCCGACCTATTCCCGTGTACACGGGCCAAGGTGTACCATTGTGTGGGGGGCTCAACGTGGTGCCCAACCCACGTGCAACGCCAACACGCAACGAAGCTCTAAGCTGCGAGAGCCTCTTTGGAATTTCACCGGTCAGGGAATACGACGAGAGGAAGGTAAAACCTCTCTCGAGGTGCATTGGACGTACGACCGAGCCCTAACAGGATTCGTGGAAACCGAAGAATAGAGGACTTACGGGGCATTTGGTTTTCAATGTTGAGCGTGCGACCCGATTCGGGAAAGTTTCTTCCTCGACGCTATTCAACCAGGATTAACTTCTTCTCAGAGACTCGATGGCCATTGTCGCTATTCTAGTTCTTTAACATACTGAATCCTTCCTGGGGGATCAACAGGATCTCAAGTGTCATCTCGAGACGACACGTTTCAATCCAGCTGACGTTATGGGGTGATTAACCCCTAAGCGATCAGTCCGGAAAAATGATCTTTCGGAATTCTTTTCTCAAAAATTGTAAAACATTACTTATCAAATCTTTTTTGTTCGAAATGCCAGACTTTAGAGAATACAGCGTAATTTTTTTAGTTGTAAATATTTAGCAATAATAAAGTTAGGGATACTTCCTCGAGGGGGTGTTTTCCTTTTTCTAAATTCTTCTATGAAAATATGAATACTGAATCCTTCCTGGGGATCAAGAGGATCTCAAGGATCTCTAGGTTCCAGCCAGAGGCCATGATCTACCGGTAGCATAAACTAGCCTTTATTACACGAACCAAACCGTCCAAACTGCTATGAATTCCTTTCCCCTGATCGTAATTTTTTTAGTTGTAAATATTTAGCAATAATAAAGTTAGGGATACTTCCTCGAGGGGGTGTTTTCCTTTTTCTAAATTCTTCTATGAAAATATGAATACTGAATCCTTCCTGGGGATCAAAAGGATCTCAAGGATCTCTAGGTTTCAACCAGGGGCCATGATCTATCAGTAGCATAAACTAGCCTTTATTACACGAACCAAACCGTCCAAACTGCCATGAATTCCTTTCCCCTGATCGTAATTTCTAGCTTCAAATATGATTTTGCAATTTCATCGCCCGTGTCACATTTTCCATAGATCCTACAATGTACACTGCAGACACTTCCTGAATACGCTGCCGTAAGCTCCCTTTTACTACACGATCGTCACAGTCCAAATTGTCACGATGCTCCTCTTCTCTCATCGTGACAGCCTGCTTCACATTGATCTTGCAATTTCAACGCCCACTCGCGAGCACTAAATTTCGGTCAGGTCTTGGATATTGTGTTCGACGAATCTACTGCATAAAACAGCCGTGGTATTGTGAAGAAGTCTCCAAGGACCTCGCGACGAAAAACCGCAAAAAATACCCAGCGCGGAGGTGCGATGGAGGCAGAGACCACTTCCTAAACGCGAGTTTTTCGACATCGAGGTCCTGTCGCGTCCAACAGCCTAATGTGACATTTACTTCTCGGCGAGGGGGGGACAACGGGACATGGATAGAGGCAGGAATTCAAAAGAGCTGTCCCGGAGGGAGCAAGAGGGAGACCCCGGGTGGAGGAGTGACATCAGGACGAGCAGTTTCTGCATGGGTTTCGAGAGAAGTAGGTGGGGTGCCCCGTGCGAGGATTGTCGTAAATGTCTTCATCCGTAAGATATGAGATGCCGTGGGCGTCCACGGGCACGTAGACCCTCTAGTGGACACCGCTCTCGGTTAGTATTAATCCCCGGCGAAAAGAAGCCGAGGTGAAGGTGAAGAGGAAGAAGGGAAGAAAGATGTCAAGCCGGACTCCCGGTTTGCGGAATATCGCCGAGATGATCGAGCCGTGCGCTTGCTACCATATTCCGGTTACACATTCTCTAATAATCCGTTAGGACGAGGATGCCACATTCGAACCTCGGGACCGTGTGACGCTTTAGACGGTAGCTAGTAAAATGTGTGATTTCGTGATTTACATTTGTTGACGTGGACATTAATTAAAATAGGCCGTGGACTGGAGCAAGAATCACCGCGTTACTGTCTAGGTTAGACTACACTGTAGCTGTGTGACGTCACTCGGCATTTCTTCCGGTATATACTCGAACCTCGAGACCGTGTGACGCTTTAAACGTGTTAGGGTTAGACGATAGCTAATACAATGTGTAATTTCGTGATTGACATTTGTTTAAAAGGACTTTAATTAAAATAGACATGGACTGGAGCAAGAATCGCCGCGTTACCGTCTAGGTTAGACTATACTATAGAAATCTCTCCATCTTGGAACGAGAATGACAAACGAGAATGAAATTTGTTGAAAATGACATTCATTCAAATGGGCCAAGGACTGGAGCAAGAATCGCCGCGTCACTTTCTAGGTTAGACTATACTATAGCTGTGTGACGTCACTTGGGTTCTGACTGTAGCATTTTTTCCGCTGAATACTCGAACCTCGAGACCGTGTGACGCTTTAAAAGTGTTAGCGTCAGACGATAGCTAATGAAATGTGTAATTTCGTGATTTACATTTATTAAAAAGGACATTAATTAAAATAGACCATGGACTGGAGCAAGTATCGCCGCGTCACTATCTGGGTTAGATTACATTATAGTATTTGACGTTTGTTCGTAATTAAAATTTCAATGAATAAAATCCTGTAATGCGTTAATTGCTCGAGATAAGTGATGACAGCACCCAGTAAGAATGGAAAGGGTGCAGTTAGGATTGTCTAAGAAGGAAGTCGAAGCCGAATAAATGGAAAGAGGATTTTTCCAAGCAGCAGGTTGGCGAGGATCGTCGATACGATAGTAATCACGCTGAAATTCGCGGGACGACGTCGGATGCATACTTTCACTAGCCAGGTACAATAAGTAATAAATGCCATGCGCGGAACGGGACGGATAATGTATCAACCGTTGATCAACGGATTCTGACGCAAGTCGCCTTTTTCGGGGGCTCGTAAAAATATTAATCACTGCCCAGGCTTTCTAATATGTTAATAACCGCGTGCGAGCGTCACGACGGTATTAGACATTTCACGATCGAATAATGAAGACTTGCTCTTCCTACCTTCGAATTAAAGGACACGATTTTACGAGCCGCGTACGCCACGTCCGACCCGCGTCGATTATGATAATCCTTTACGGCCTCGCAGTTTTAATTTAATTGGTGATCAACCGATGCGACACCGACCGCCAGGCGAATCGGTTTGATCGCTGCATCGGAAACACTAGAAAATTGATGGTTCGGCGGACGACCATGAAAAACGTTCCGTATAATTGAACGGGCCCGACAAAAACCCCGTCACTCCGAACATTCCGTTTCTTGATTTATATTTTTTGATTAATATAAATGAGCGGACTGACGGAAATTTAGTGCTGAATTTACATCCAGCCGGCGTAATGGCTGTCCTCGGTTTTTGCGGCGGATCGAGGAAGCTGCTTCTGCCAGAAAGGCGTGACGAATCTAATATTCATGAGAAAATTATCGACATTTTTCACTGTAACTCGTCAAGCACTCTATTCGGGATATTATGCTACCGTATTTTATTTAATATCGCTGGCAATTCCCGTTCGCGGCGTTATTTCTCAATAAACGTGACACTGAGCGATTTATACGGAATCAGAGAATTTTCTACATGTGACAAGTGAGGAGAAAATCTGATTTTTAGTAATCATAGAAAATTCCCTTGCTCGCAGTAAGTAGGAAATACAAATGGTACTTTGAAGCACCAATTCAGAGTTGAATTGAAAAGAACATTTTATTCAGAATAAGAAAATGGCACATCGAAGCACCATCAGATCATAATGAACATATTTTGGCCATGCTTTAACTGTAACAAGATTGAAATAAAAATGGTTCTTCGTAGCAGCACGAGGTCCCTTTTCGGTCCTAGACCAAAGAATTAGGGTCCTTGCCCACTAGACCGTAACCTCGGCGCGGCGCGGCGCACAGTGTCACGAGCCATTGACAAAAATCGGAAAAGTCACTGCTTCATGTCGATTGAAAACTATGTTCATACTATGTCAAAATGTCCAAATAAATCATTTATTGAAAAAAAAATAAAAAAATCCAGTAGGAAACTAATTACGAGCGAATCTGTAAACGAAAATTTGGAAGATGAAATAGTACATCAGTTCATAGCGCAACTTGTTTACGTTGTATTATGAACAAAAGACATTTGTAAGAAATAATCTTTTTAGAAAATGATGGGTAAGGGTTGGCTAATTATAATTTATCTTCAAAAATTTTGTAATACTTATGCACTATTTAATAATTAACCTGAAATGAAACCATTAAATTTTATTGGTTCCCCTAATCTTTAGTAGAGGATAAAAAAAAAAGGTTTCAAAACGTCTCGGCGATTTTTTTGCGTTGCATTAGTAAGATAGTATATTTTGATATTATGTAAATTTTAATTGCGAAATCTGGCGAAAAACAGAGTTATTTAACAAAATATGTAGCAAGAACTGGTCAGCAAGATTCAGATTATGAAGACGAGTAATGCAACTGCACCTCGTATGCTTTGTATGTACTCGTAAGCTTTGATTAAGTATGACTACTCATTTGTTTATAAAAGCGAATTATGATTAAAGAATGTTTAGACCAGAGCGAATAGTCCTACTTTTAGTCAGTTGCGGCAGACATAGCAAACAAAGAGTGTATGTGTGTCGAGGAGGCGAATGTTATAGGAGTTTAAAACGAAGTTTCAGTTTCGGAAGAACTGAACTGAGAATTCATCTACTGAAAACCAGCAATAAAACAAAATTTTGTTTATAAATATCGTTTTACAATGTTTAAATAAATTACTATATTTATAATAGTATCATGTTGAGATTGCTTTCAATATAAATGAAAAAACCCACTTTGTTTCATGTCTCTATCATAAACAGAACAAAAGTTATTGAATTTTGTCCAAAAAATAGGCATTTCGTGACACTGTGCGGCGGAGCGGCGCGCTGTTTCTTTGTACTCTGAGCAGGTATCGTGGGCGCACTCCCATTGAAATACACAGGAGGCAATCCAAAACAGCGCGCCGCTCCGCCGCGCCGCGCCGAGGTTACGGTCTAGTGGGCAAGGACCTTTAAAGCTCGACTGCTTACCCTCAGAAAATCGCAAGATCTCGGCGTCACTCGCGCACAAAATGGTAATCACTTAGCCTGCGATATGTCCCAACCGCGGTGATTCCCACCGATTCATCGGCAAAGAAACAAGCATTCACGGAAAGCGGTTGTTTGTCGCAGGGTATCGGGCAACGATTTTCATTACTCGAACGTATCCGAGAGGTGCCATTTCTCTTTCTCTATTCCCGGGAGCAGTCTCTCTAGCCGGGGAGTCAGAATTACGACGTCTCGCGCGGCAATTCATTTTCTTCCGACTCAGTTCGCCGAAAGGTCGGACCACCTGACCCTTCCTCGTAATTACACAAAGGTCGGAGATTTAATGGGCCTGGCCTACGCAATTGTTCCCGACAATGCAGCCTGCGTAAATAAGTAACGACTCCGACCCTGGAGAAGGCAGCCTCTTGTTCGGGCGAACACACGCGGGGCCTGGTCCATGGGCCCTGGTTCGTAGACACCGGGCCCCGACAACCAACGGGGCCTCACTTAAGCGTTGCCCGCACGTATTCCACGAGCAGCTCGATAGAATACTCGACTGTCCTTTTTGTAAAATGCAAATCCTTCCGCGAGGAGGGCAGAGCGCCGTGTGAACGAGATCTCCGAGTGCTCCGGGGTCGCCGCCAACCTGGTACACCACAGCGACTCTTGTTCCGGCCCGTGTGTGTTTTTCAAGCGACTTTCCTTGCTACGCGTGGACTGAATGCTACGGCTACAGATTGTTACATACTCTGTTCAAGAGGATTTTTCATACGCGAGAAGACCACGGAGAAACTACACCGCGATACGGAGGCTTAGGCCAACGAAAGAAGAAAGCATGACGGCCCGACCGGCGAATCTTAGTGCATTTACCGTGCATTTTTCACATATTCATTTCTCCGCTTATTCGTTTCTCCAGAAAAATTAATTACTTCATTATCAGTTCAAAATTTTAAACACTGCTACGGGAACCGTTGAACTAAGTGTCTGTTGCAGACCATGACGTTGTTGCTTTAGTCAAGTTCTGAATAATATGTGAAGGAACATAGCTTAACCTTTCAATGCATGAATAATACAGGATATCTGTATTTCATCACTGCGAAAGAATCTCTAAATAATGAATTATAAAATGCTGAATAAATAAGAACGCCGAGGGCAAAGGTTCGCAGAGTTGAATCGAAAGATCATGGCCAGGTCAGGAGGCCGGAGAAATTAATTGTTCGCCATTTTTTCCTTAAAAACTGTGAGACATTAATCACAAAACGTTCTCGTATTTAAAATAGTTTCTTTTGGGGACCGCTTTGTAGTTCTTTTCATTTAGAAATATTCATTATGACCGATCTCAAGTCAGCTTAATGTAATATACTCTCTGAGATAAAGCTTTCCAAGTGCAAGAATATTTTTTTAAATAAATTTGATTCCCAGAAAAAAATTCTCAAAGATTACTGGTTTTTGGACTCGTCATTTCAGACTTCAGGGAGATCAGCCATAACTTCGCACTTGATAAATATTTTTAAATAAAAAAATTAGGAGATACTCTTCAAAATATGAAATTTTCAGTGCAGAAACATTTTTTAAAGTAAGCCATTCCGTTTCCCAGAAAAAAATTCCCCAAGATCACTTACTCTTCGGCCTTCCGAGTGACTTGAAACCGGCGATCGGCAAAAATTCAATTGGAGGATTTCGAAATGTCGCAACAGTTTACAATGAGCATGAGCCACGCCGGGCTGCTGATTCGCAATAACTCACCGGGGCCTGCGGCAAACAGGAAAAAGTGGTCGGGGGCATCGAGATCGTTTCGTTGCCGGTTCGCGTGCAACGGCAGCCGTTATTTCGCCGTTGTTGCGCAACTCCGCCGCGGAATCGTCGTCACCTTCAGTGACACGTCACCTCTGACTTTTGCGACGACGTGCTGCAAGCGGCAACGTGCCCGCACGTCCCTGTGCACGTTTCTCGAAACGGCCTAATCTGCACCGTTGCAGTTGCATACATGCACCGCACTGCACCGGGGACGCAGAGAGGCACGTATCTTTGTCCGGCTGGAAATTCCTCGTTCGAAAAATCCGCCGTGAGATCCCGTCGCCTTTGCCCTTTCGGAATCGCGAGCCTCGCTCCCCCGTTTTCTCCGGGATTTTTTCCCGCACGATGCTGATACTGTTATTAAATCGGCGATGACGGTGTCACGCGTGGGCGTTCACTATTGCCGAGAGCCCCGGCTCCTGATGGAAACGACACTTTTGCAGCCGGGCCGACCATAACTTTGTCTTCCTCCGATTTTTTCTTGTTCCTTCTCGACGCTGCCTGCTGCCAGAACTCGATTTTACTCGAATAAAGATATTCTAATAACAAGTAAACGCGAAGACTGCGAGTATCGAACGGTTGAATTGGGCCTTTTATGATTTCTTGTTTCGGAATGACTAGATTGTCCGTTTTATTTTATTTATTTAAAGAATGTAGAAATACTGGTTCCGCATTATTATTTTAGGTCACAAGTAATATGTACATAAAAGTTCTTATCAGATTTTATGCATTTATGACAAAGAGTAGATCAAATGCAATATTGTAAAAACATTTATAGAAGTTAAAAATATTGTCTTACTACCTCCAACTCGTTCAAGTTGTTAAGAGAAGATATAAACAGTACCTCGTGTATCTTGGAATAAATGCAGACAATTTTTATTTTGCAAGAAAAATCCACTGCTAAAATTGTACATCTACTTTTGTGAGAAATTATTGAGAAAGTGTAGCTGCTATAATAAATTGGAAATATGATGTGGCATTTTATTTTGGTAATATTTAGATCGCAACGAAAAGGCAACGAAGTTTCTTTAAAGTAACGTGTAAGGAAATACTCGAAATTTATTTATTCATATAAATGTTCGGGTACGTGTGTACTTATTCAAAACAAACTGACAATTCGTATCTTTAAATGTAATATTTATGTTCGTTACCGAACGGTTTTTGCAGATAGTGATTTGCCTATCTTTGACGTCAAGTTTCGTCCATTGTATAATTTATTAGCGTCGGGGAAAGTTGTGTTGCTCGATTTAAAGATACTTGTTTCAAACTTGTTTTTTCACTGTAGCTTGCCAACGAGAAATATTACTCACTATAGTTTGTGATCATTTTACCAGTGTCATTTTGTAGTTCATTAGAATAATCTATAATATTTTCTTATTAAAACGTATATATAAGGTGATACAGAAATTTGAAAACGAAAGGAAAATTAATTAAATATGCAGTAATGCGTTCGATGCACATTTCGAACATTGTTATTAATAGATTGCGGATCTTTATGGAAAATAAAAGATGTTTCCATTGTTTGAAAGACACAGAACCCAAAATGAAACAGTTTCTTCTTGTTTTAATTGTCGTATTAAACTGAAACTAATTCACTGATGTCCTTACATTTTTTTAATACGACCACTGCTTTCAATTGCGCGTACCCATTTTTATCATAAATGCATGAACTCCGCAGTCTAGTTACTAATATGATTCAATTTAATAAGAAAAATTTACTTAAATAAATGAATTTCTTAAGTATGAATTAGTTCATTCAAATTTGCTTTTACGTATGAGGTTGTCCACGTGTCGTTTCAGTAGAGGCTCAATTGAAACATCGCCGTATATTAAAACGCGAATTAATCATGTCAAGACCATTTTCTGCACACTAACTTAACCCAGACCGTCGGCGAGCATTTATTGAAATATTCTTATCGGTCACCGATAAACAAATGCCCACCATTCCGATTGCCGTTCCCGGGCATTCAATTATCGCAAGGAAGACGTAAAACCGTATCTCCTGTGAGCAATCGTAAAACCGTAATCGGTGTCTGGAAATTTATCGGCCCACAGTCAAGACCAAACATTTTCGCGCTCGTTTCGCGTTGCGTTGAAAAATGCTCGTTGAAAATGGGTTCTCGAAATCGATAACCAAAGATCGATTTCGCAGCTAACTCTAACGTGTACTCACATTTATATAATTACTAGAGATATAATTACTAGACTAGCTATGATTCGAAAGAGTAAAAAGATTCAAAGAATTTAATAGTATCCATTCGTTATTTACAATTTATTAAAATGATTGAAGAAAGAATTAAATTTTAATCTGGTTCCTGTCCCTTGCAATTGATGCTGAACATTATCATTTTGCATAGAGATGCGCAGTCTAATAATTATCCATCTCACTAAATTAAAAGATTAGTGCAACATTTATTTCTTAACCCTGTACCAGGAAAAAAAAGAGAAATATGTACTCAAATATTATTACACAACATCCACATGACTTTTAGGTACTCAATTCCCCTGATATGGCGACTCTGAATATAACAAATAAGTGCAACACTCATGCAACACTCATTTTATGACTCACTTTTCCTAATCGAATCGCGAACGCCCCGATTCTACCACAATTTCAAGACCACCTTGTACATTACCTAGTAATATTTCTTTCCTGAGCCAGCCGGACAGGTCTTTTTCCTCTAAACGAAACGTCAAACGTTGAACGCAACACGCGTTCCGCGCCATGGCAATGGAATTAATTAATTAAACACAGGCTCAAATGCGAGCTCGGTGTCGTGTTATGAACGGCTAATTAAACCTGTAGTCACTGATCTCACTTGACACGGCGCAACACTCTCGATGGTTGGCGATCTGTAACAATCGGTTCGCGTCTCAAACAGAATCTAAATCAAAGTTTATTGCTTCCGCATCGGAACGCCGTAAAATTCGACCCGAGAGAGACAGAGAGCGAGAGAGAGAGAGAGAGAGAGAGAGAGAGAGAGAGAGAGAGAGAGAGAGAGAGAGAAAGAGAGCGAGAGAACTAATCGTGAATCGACCTACCGATGCCGCAACCGTTAACTGGTGTTTACTTCGTACGGTACGATGGGAAAGATAAATTTTCTAATGGCCGAAACACCGATTATCTTTACTGCGTACCATAAGTGAAATAAATCGTGTCTATCTAATCGATAATGACCGTTCGGAGTTAGATGATATTAACAGGTAGCCGGGGCTCGGTATCGCGATTTCACTGCGGCCATTATCTCCCGCGGTTATGTTTCACTGAAATTCATAAACCGTGTTTATCATAAAATATATAACTATATACCGTACCTGATACAAAAATACAACCGTATTTAATATAAACCTCCATAAATAGTTATTCAATTCTTGAGTGGCGGTGCCTTGGATCATTTAGCCACTCAGCTCCTGGTGATTAATATCAATCGAAGTTTGTGCAACTGGATGCCACAAGATCTAGATAAAACACCATTAATAATATGCGAAGAAGACATGGATAAACAACTGTCAGAATAGACCTAACCATTCCTATCTACCTAATTATCAACAACATTCACTTTGCGAGTACGAAAGAAGCTGATGAGCAGCTACCTAAATAAAGTTGAGCCCAGCCAATTGCATTTAATTAAAGAAGACAGCAGTCATTACTTGAAAGACCATTTAACACTTGAATGGCAGGGTCTGGGTCCGTTCTGACCCAGTGTCTCGAAGGCATCGTCTAGCTACCGAGCAACTGGTGATTAATATCGATTGAAGTTTGTGCAATTGGATGCTGTTCAAAATACTACGTCGATTCCGGACGATAACCCGTCTGTGTGTTTACGTGTTGTGTACGAGTCGTCGGTGAGGCACAAGAACTGTCGCGTTTCGGTAGTTTTTGCCTCACCAACGATCTCAGCTGCTCGAGTTCGACGACAAGCGGCAAGGTAATCGACCTAATTCGTAAACTCGCTGTTATTGTCGCGTGGGTCATCGTATCCTGTCTTCTCTATGTCAAATCTGTTGGCGCACCGAAACACATAGCACTTTTACAGCTGCCAACTTTACGTTAAAAAATTGGCGCGAAATCCGGCGCTCTTATTGGGACGCCCTTTACAACTATCGCTCGGCAGACGATGCGACAGTTACGGAGAGAATACCATTGTATAATCCCAGCGCGGATGTGCGGATAGGGGTGCATAGGCGTAGTCCTAGGTTGCGAACCGCTGCATAGAACGAGCGCGAGGCGGACCGGTTCAGGTCACGGAAGAGGCTACAGCCTCTGTTCTCCCGGAGCTACGAATGAACGCGACCCTCCTTCTTCAGCCTCCACCTCGCGTGACACGCACACTCGGTGCGTGCGCCTCGAGACGCCGGTTTCCTCGGGCGAAGATTGAAAAACGACGGGAGGGAACAAGGTGGACGAACGTGCACGCTTCGCCTCGCCTTGCCTCGCCCTGCCTCGCCCTGGTCGTCTGCGGCCGCGGAAAAAGGTGGAGGTGAGAGAATGGACGGAAAAAGAAGAACGAGCCCGGAGAGGAGCAGCCGGGACGATACAGCGATATCGTCGATCGATGTCCTCTTGAATGTCAGCCCAGCGAGATTCCACGGGACCGATAGCGGCGTAGTGGACTCGTGTCCTGCCTCCTCCCATAACCTGACACGCGGCCCGGATCGCGAGAAGACGCCTTGTAAAACGATATTAAGGGATTAGTGTCCCCCTCGCCTCGGTGCCACGTCGGAGACCTTGACGAGGTTTCGACCGGTTCGCGTCGCGATACTCCAGTGATATAGGCCGATCGGACTCTCCGTCCACTGAGAAAGATCGATCGTTCTTCTCGATTTGTGCATGTGCTCTGCATGCCCTTCCTTCCCTGTGTCGAATGTAACGCGAATCGGCATGCTGTAATGAAAGATCACGACCCTGGAGATAGCTGCTCGGAGTCTTTCTGATTGATGAGCCTGGGTGTCTTGGATACTCTACTTAGATCGGTATCTGTGGGGCTGGACGTGTATCATTTTGGAGTACGAAAGTAGCTGGTGGTTGAAGATATCCATGGAACACCAGGTCCTTTATTAATTGAAATTAATTCTTCAGGGATTTTTCATGACGTCTGAAGAACCATGAATTTGATGTACGTCCGATGATACCTAATATTGTGGCAGCAAAATTCAGCAAATTCCTCTAATCAGAGCTAACTCCTGTAACGTTTCATCTTTCCACACATTCAACAAAGGATGACTCATCAAAGTCATGGGTGCACAGACGTCCTGAAGAGTCCCGGAAGAATTAATTTCAATTCAATCCCGATAAAACCACCTTCAACATGTTACCACAAAAGCTCCTAAACAAACGATAACCTGGTTATTTATTCTAGATCGTTATTTCTATTTTTATCCCTACATTGTCCAGATTTCTATTGCCAAAGAGTTCGATCTTGGTGGTCCATGGGTGAGACTCCTTATATTGATGGCGTGTGAGGATGAGATGAGGAGTTAGCTCTAACTAGAGGAATTTGATGAATCCCTGAAGAATGAATTTCAATACAATCCCGATGGAACCTCCAACATGTTAGCAGAAAAGCTCCCAAACAAACGACAATCTAGTTATTTATTCTAGATCGTCTGTCTAATCCTCATCTAGTTCTAAATGATCGCTGATCATATTGGATCGATTCACGTTCTTCCATAAAACTCCGAAGACGTCGCTGTCCGGAGCAAACGCTTGAACCAGGTTGCGAGCCGCCGCTCTAATTTCCCAAGGGTTAATATTCCGATCAGGAAGCCCGTAAAGACCGCGAAGCACTTGATGGCCGATCCTCGAACCGATTTCGAGGGGGCAGAGATCGTCGACCGTTGGTCAGGTTCGCGGAGCCCACGTGGAAGAACCTCGAGCTGCATCCTGGGCAGCCTGTTTCTCTTTCTTTTCGAGCGAGGTCTCGTGACCCCGTAGCGACCGGCAGGCTTCCAGGTTCAAACAGTGCCAAGCACACACCGCTGTGTCGGAGAGATGGCTGTGTGCGTTGCTGGACATGCGTGTGGACGCCTCGTAAGGCGATGGAATGCGCCTGTCCCCCGGTCTTGCCGGATGGATGGCTTTGTCTTCGTGATCTGACGTCTCGCTCTGAAAGCCACTCGGCCGGCAAACGTTCGCTCGCATCGGCTCTCCTTATCCTGCGACAAGAGGATGCACATCGACAGGACACGCTCTCGTACACGGCTCGTCTCCGTACACTATCCTAATCTCCTCTAATCGAATTCCTTTCACTCCTTCGGCCGAGCTCTGATCGAGATACTACCTGGTGGGAGCAGCTACGACCACTGACCGATTAGCCTCACAGGGTCAATTGCTCCCTCAATCCCCGTGACTATCTTCCTCGTTGACGATCAGGTGACCGGGGAATTTTGTTACTGGACTTTCGGCTAGCTTCGGTGCTGGGGATTAGGCGGTTCTTGCGGGACGCTCTCTATAGTTCAGATAGTTATTTTATTAGCTTGTATGTTGATGCGAGAACTTCGTGATTGGACTGCAGATTTTTATGTACATGTTTTCTTTCTTTGGTGCTGGGGATTAGGCAATTGTTTCTTGGAAGACTCCCTAATTGAGGTACTTACTGCATCATATAGAAAGATGGAGACTGACACTTGGTTTCTGTATGAACACTTTTAAATGTTCATAAACAGCGCCACTTTCCATGTTGATGATCTTGAACTGTGTCCTTTCAAAGTTTTTTGGAACAATTTTTTTGGTTAGTCTGGCCTTCCATCATTTTAATCAATATTTGCCCGAATTCATTTTTATAAACCATTTGATTTTGATGAAAGATTAGATGCTTTTCTAAAATAGTGATAATAAACTCTCGTATTCATTGATTCATTATTTCAGAGAAGTCTTGAGAGAAAAATGTGCATCATTTTAAAATCCTTTTAGAAAACATGTGAATCTTTTAGTTTTTTGGTGGACTCGATAATTTTATTCGTATGATACGAAATAAAATTGTGCACTGACAGATTTCGTACGATTTAATACGTACATAATTGTACACACATATCCATGTTATTTTATAACATACATTCGTTTTTATTTAATTAGTGATTGCAAATCGCAGAATCTTAATACAAGACCACGGAATGAACCAAATGTTTTGGCGATCATCAATCACATCTAACGAAAACAGAACGGACTCCACGTATTAAATTGATTGATATTAATGATTGATTAGTCGTTGACTTAGGCTCGATCTCATCACTGATTGTACCATACATAATTTAGTAATGAATGATGGGGATCGCCGGTAATGAAAAAACTTCTCTTGACGTTTACATCGAAATCTGATTAACGAGCAAACTAAATAAGGTACGACCTAGATAAGATAAAAATGAGTGAATTACCAATGCTAAATAATAGACTGAGCAAGAAGAGTAGTACAGACACCAAGAACTGAACCGCAAAAAATGTGTTCTAGTGTTTAGAACACATTTTGTTATAATCTATTATCTTGATCACATAACAACGAATCGGACTTGCTTTTTGTACCAAGGCAAACCTGTACATCAAAGAGAGAGACTTCTATTAGAATCTGATAAGGACTATTAATTTTTTGCCGTAGGCAAACTCTATTAACATATTTTAACTGATTTAGTTAAGAAACCGTTATTAACTACGTCCACAACATTATTTAATATACAATATAAATTTCATCAATTATTTAATAAAATCCAGGATTTGGAAGAAGTTCAAATTTTATAGATTCACAAGGTCCACAGTGTAATAATTAATGTCTACAGGATTCTAGATTTCCTTTCTGAGAATAATATTTTTAAAATCTCTTCCAATTGCTAATATTTCTCAGCCCTCAATTTCAAGAAAAAAGATTACAGCTTGGAGATTTCATAAGAGAAATGATTTCGCCCAGAGCATACCATAATCGCTCACAGTATTAGAGAGATTAAAAATTTTAATCCGGATCCCGAACCGCCAATTAAACGTTCGCTCCTGATGATTCCATCCGAGTCAACCTTTATCACCGATTCTGTCACGAATGAATATTCATAAACTCATTCCACTTAAATACTTCGCCGGACGAAATACTTTAAATCTCATATCGAACACGCAATCCGGAGAACTCATTAACCCGGGGTCAATCGTTTCATTTCTCGTGGTTTATACCACTGATATGAATATGCAACAGATAGGCGAGGAATTTTAATGAGGCCAGACCCGCGATCGGCGATTAGAAAACCGAAGATAAAGGGACAAAGTTGAGACGCCGATGACTATACTCACTAATGATCGATTGATTGCGGTGCCTCTCTAATCATCCATCGAAGACGAGAGTGAAACCAATTATCCATTCTATATTTCAGACAAGCAATAATTTCGTTCGGCTGGAGCTTGTGCAAACTCGATTATGTAAGCTTGTTGTACACTTTATAAATTTCATTGTGTACGTAACAATATTCTTAAAATTTTATTTTATATATAATAATATTCTATAAAATGATATTCTATATTAGTTTCAGACAAGTAATATTCAATTCTGCCGAATATTGTGTGAACTCTATTTTGTAACCTTGTTGTGCATTGTATAATTTTTATTTCATACAGAACAATGCTCTATAAATTTTATTCTATGTATAAACGCAATTTATACATTTTTCTCTATGAGGTTATTCTATAATTTTTATATTTTATAATTTCATACAAGCGATAATTTGATTTAAGATATTCATATATATGTATATTTTATATAATAATTTCATTATGAATTCTACTACATGTCAAACTTGCGAATTTAAAATAGCATAAATCACATAACCAATAACCTCCCATAAATGTTTAGTGAGATATATGAAATGAGAATGTAAATATTTAAAGACATTTGTACATCACAGAACATTTATCAAAAGACAGACACCGCGATTATTTTATTAGAAATGTATTTCAACAGTAAAAGAGAATTGCAGATTTATTGCAAATATACGTCGCCGATTAACATAATCTTTGCTAGATATATTACACAAAAGAAAACCGGCAAAAAGGATTTTGAGAAATATGTACTGTCACGAAATATTTTGTAACGCAGTGACTATGGAGCTCCTGGTCCATGTAAATTTGCTATTCCGATCAATTAATCGTTGAGATTCGAGTGGGTTGTCATCAGCGTTCGGTAATTTACGATGTCAATCAAGGCCTTGTGCTGGGTGAGACTCTAATTATGGTAATCACCAGCCTGTAGTATTTCGGATGAAATTATGCCATGTTACGGTACTGTAGTTTTAGTGGGTTTCCTGAACTTTATCGGGGTCTCGTGCAGTTATACTTTTGTTTAACTATTGAACATTCTCAAGGTAAAGACTTTCTCAAAAAATACTTCACACTAATGATAATAAAAAATTGTAAATTAAGTCCAATTGGTAGAATAATATAATATTAATTCAATCGCCTTTTTACAAAGTGTGTTTCATGCTTTAAAAAATGTTGCATATAAAATATATTAATTCTTCTGTTACTATATTTTATTACTACAGTGGGTTTTTGAATGAATTGAGTGGGATGAAATTTTCAGCATGTGTATAACTAACATAGATCTACAAAAAACGTATTTTAATTTTTCATTAGGGGCCCAAATAAAAAAGTTTTAAAAATAACTTTTGGAAACTCTTCCTTGCATATCATTTCGTAAACTAATGCTACTAATTGATTATAAAAAATCAGGTCGTTTGGAACAATTATAAAACAGTTATTAGATTTTAAAAGGTGTACGAATACTTTGTACAGCCACTGTATATTGCCAAAATAATGAATAATACATTACACAAGAAAATTCATGTATTTGCAATTGCGTTCCAACGTATACAAAAAAGAATTTTTATTTACACTGAACAATATTTTTAAATATGCATTATATTTTATAATATTAATCTCTCTTTTCATTATTCAAGCAATATATGTGTTCAGCTATTTCCAAAACAATTAGTAAAAGAAATTGTTTAAAATTACCAATCAAGGAACTATCTCTTCAAGTACAATTTCAATAAAACACTTTATATGAAGTTATAAGAAATGATGAGTTGTGGAGAATAAAATAGAAAAAAATTCGCTGTCGAAAGGGTTAACATCTTCGGTTACATGAAGATTGAAAATGGCACTATCCCTTGCAAACTGATGATCCTGACCCGAGCGCAGCAGGGGGATTAAGTCCATTAACAATTAACGTCGCTAATTCACAGTTAGCGACCGTCGGAGCTAAGGAACCGTTCCGTCGAAAAGGAATAAGGAAACGGCAAAGTTCTCAGGAAATTGATTGATTCAACATACAGTGGCTCGCCGCGATGCACCGTAATTAATGGATTGTTCACACCTCGCCCACGCTATTTGTCTCCGCTCCTCTCGTTCGTCGTCGGGCCAGGCTCCACAGTCTTCCTCTCCAGTTTGCGGCGGCAAGATCGTTCGATAATTAATCACCCGGTGGCGATCACCGGTTGCCGGGATCCATTAACGAACCGATCATCTCCGGTTTCCTTTTATACGAGAACCGCTTCCGACTCCGGTCTGCAGAATGGCCTCGAACGCGGAGGAAATAATTTGTTTCGAGCGCGCGCGCGCAGCCCGCTCAAGAGATTAATACGCGGAGGGCTCGGGCCACTGTTGAATTAATGAGAATTAGCGGCGTGAATGGGATCATTGATTGCCGCTCGCGGACCACGATCGGCCCGGGTAATTGTTTCATTGAATTATTCAGCGGGATCGGTGCACCCGCGATTTGTTTCGTACGTGTTACCGTCCTCCCTTTTTAACCTGAGCTCACTGTTTTATGTTCGGCTTTCCCGAGAATAATTTTCTACAGAATTAAATTACCAGGGAATCGAAAATTCAAGTATACAGTGACACCGCATAATTTGCGAATTCTCCCGTGATGTTCCAGTGCAATTTATTCGAACAAGTACAGTCAAATATTTGTAACTGCTTCACAACATTTCAACTGTTTAATCAATTTTGTTAGCGTCCCTCGATACCGTCAGAATTTAGTGAGATTGGTTCCTGTTCGAAATGGTAAATGTCACCCACACTGTTCCACTTCAATCTTTAATTCCATGGTAATTGAATTCGCGAAATAAATTTTTGAAAGTCAGTAAAAATGTTTAAAATTCAATCCTGTCAAAAAAGAATCCACCTTGCCTTGTTCAAATTTTTTGCCAGGACAAAAGTGTTTCTAAAAAAAGAACAGCTTCAGGGAGTGAAAGTAGAAACTGTAGCTTGTGAAATGAGACCGTGTAGATTACTCACCGATCTTTTTAAATTAAAATATAACATTTTTTGACCTCGGATACGATAAATCAAATCGTTCGAGACCGCCATAAACCACAGCTCAATTAAGTTGACACTGATGCCAGCAATTAATCGCTGGCAGAGTGAAATCGCGTGGACGTAACCATCAAAACGTTAACGTCGTAACTCACCGGGATCCTGAACCCGAGAGGCCGGTCGTTTCAAAGGATCGTTTCACGGGGGATTGAATATTCATCCTTAAATTTCAAGTGTTCCCATAGAATTTCCTAGGCGATCCACCCACGTCTTCCCGCGAGGAAGGCGATCCATCCGGGGACCGTTAATCGCCGTCGACCGGTCCCCGGACGTGACAATAACGAAAGAGCATCATCGACGACCGTCTGAAAGACAAGACCTTGCCGGTGTAGTATAATGAATGGATCGTTCGCACCTCGCCCACGCTGGTTGTCTTTCTCTTTCTCTGTTGGCCGCGGACAGTGCCGATCGGCACGATCTCCTAGGAGGCAGAGAGACCAACTCGATAATTAATTACTTTGAGCGATCGAGGGCCGTAGATCCCGCGGAGCGGAGTCCCCCATTGGGAGTAGTAGGCCAATTTGTCAGGGCAGTCACACGCTTTTCTACGAACGCCACCGCTGACAATGAGTAAAAGGGCTGTCGTGGCTGATTACTATTCCATGGACGAGCGTAAACGCAGCTCGAATCGAATTGCAAAGAGCCTCGCTCGTCCCTCCCACCCGCCCCTCCCCTTGCCCTCGTCGCGACGTTCTTTGTCGCCTTAAAAACGAGTATTAGATAATTAATGAAACTCCGGAAGGGGAAGCGAAGAGAAATTGTTTCTATCAGGTCCACAGAATTGACCGTACGGCGAATATTATATTGTTGAAACTGTATTGATGATCTCGGCGCAACGGTTCGATCGGAGAAACAATTTAAAGCAATTTTGCTAGTTTGATTAAACTTTCAACGTTTCGATCCTAATATGGATCCTTTTCAAGAAAGAGGAAAAAACTGCGTCTGTAAATTATATTATATTGTTGATGAGTGGACTGCGGATTTGATGCTTTATGACAAAAATGGGTACATACAACTGAAAGCAGTGGACATATTAAAAAGATTTAAGGATATCGGTGTATTACTTTCAGCTTGATAAAAAATTTTGATTTGGCTCCTGCGCCAATCAATGCAAACATTTTTTATTTTGGGGTTGTTAACTCAGTCCAGTTGAACTCGGAAAGACTTTCTTGGTTTGTTGCGATTATTAGAGGATCAGAATTCTAATAAATATCTATTAAATATGTATACCCCGATATTTATATGAAAAGGTGGACGAAATTGCTACTTACGTTACCACCATGCGTATCAGAACTATATGAACGTCCACTTACCTGAAACAAACAGAAACACCAAATTATTATAAAATCTCTGTATAATCCAATTAGTTATACCATAGAAAGCGGCCCAGTTGTACCATTAACTTCACTAACAACTACCAAGGAAAAAATCTTTGAATCCTAACTGAGACACAATCTCAGCCAACAAATTTGCGAAGACAATGGTTCGGCATAAAAGGTAAAATGGACGAAGCAGATCGGACGTGTCCTATTGCTTATTCAGCCCCGGGATAGAGTCACGTCGACGATCCGCAGGCGACACGGGATTTTCGCAACGTTAATCGTTGCGCCAGGTTTCGTACCGACCGAATATGCACATCCATTACCGATCCCTTGGTAGCGAGTCTTTTTCGCGGCAGCGTCATGCTGCTCGATCCGTCCGCGGGTAAACGTGGCACGGTGAAAAAATTGACGAGTACAAACCGCGAATGAATTAATCCGCGAGAGGCCCGATGCCGGGAACGATACGTAAGGATGCGCTGAACATGGTCGTGGCTGGTTCTTACGAGAATCGATTAGCATCCTGGCCCGCTGCCTCGGACGAGTCTCTATCGCTGCCTACGACCAAGAAAGTTGAATGGATCCCCGACTCGGGGAGCTGGGAACTTTTGCTTTTAGGAAAGTGAATAAGCTCTTCAGCACTTAACACGTTTTTGATGCTCCGTGTTTGTCGGCTCTGACACTGGTTTTCGTTCATCGTCTTTCTGTTATAGATGTGATTGATATTATACTATGACGTTTTTAAGGCACTTCCTTTACGTTTGAAGTTTTATTGAATTGCACCTGTCGAGCAAAGAATTTATTGTAGATGTTTAAGAACACTTGACTTCATTTAAAGTGTTACTGTATGTTCATTCGTGTTCTACTGATACTAATAAATGTTTACTATAATTTATAACAACCATTAGAACAATCTTGAAACATTTAAAATAAGAATATAAGGAACCACGAATGCCTTCTAGAAGAAATGCATTTGTTATTGAACTTAAAATGACACTGATGCATTTATACCCTAACGATTGCAATATTTATTGCGACATTTATGCAAGATAAAAATGTATTCATTAAATTGTAGAATAAGGGGAACATAGAGACACATTCTTCTAAGTGCCTACTGTGTTATACAATAAATTATGTTTCGAACTGGTATTCAATAATATCTAGAATAAAAATGGAACTAAGAGAGAATAATGCCATAATTTAGACTCTATAGTACAGAGTACCTATGTGCACATATACCTAAAAAATATTATGACATTAATAACCCATTCAGATTATAAATATTGAATCTCATAGTGTTATAATTAAATTGCGGATTTTATGCATTTATAGTAAAATGGATAACTGCAATTTAAAACAGCAGAAGGATTGAGAGAATTGAAATGACTCTAAAGCAGGAAGCAGGAAAGAATTTCTGAGGTGGCTTCTGTTCCTTAAACAAATGGAGAATGTTTTTATTTTGCCTATAAATCCTCAGTCTACAATATTATTGCATTAATAAACCATTCAGATTATAAATATTGAATCTCATAGTGTTATAATTAAATTGCGGATTTTATGTAGTTATAGTAAGATGGGTAGTTTCAATTTGAAACAGAAGACAGAGTAAGAGAATTGAAGATTCTAATAATTGATCTATTAAAATTGAGGATGCAAAGAATTTCTTACGCTTTACTTGTCCTAGCTATAATAGATCTTTGTCCCAGATCTAGTGTTTAAACAAAGCCAATTCGGCGTCTACCATGGGCAACCCGAGAATATCTCACTCCAGAATTCGTAATCTCCGTCTTCTATCGCGACAAAACATCGTTTCACCATTAAGCGTAACAGCTTCCCCCGATTCCACTAATGAATCTCGGAATCAATCTTTCATTCTGCGCTCGTAGAACCGTCGGGCCAGCACCTGTCGATCGTTCCACGGCGATTCTTTTTTCGGCCGATTATTCCGGGGAACGCGTTCCTCGGGATTGAGACAGGCCTCGGATAGGATTCGACTCGTGACCACGAGGCTCTCTCACGGAGGTTTTCGGAGGCGTCACGTAGCCGGGTGGCCCTGTACCGAGAGGGCACGCCGCCGCACCTGCCAGGTCATTAGGGTAGAAACGCCAGGTAGAGATTGACTGGGAGACGAAGGCGAGGAGACACGTTGCTGTGCCGCTCTGCCGTCACGATGAGATAAAAATGAGTCGTGGGAAGATGTTTAGTGGGAAAAATTATTCACGTCTCATTGCCAATTTGTTAATGTATCAGGTTGTCCCCAAAAATTACACTATAATATAATTATTAACGCTTTGCCCTATTGTATATGATTTTTCTCATTTTATGGATATGAAATTGATACAACACCTCATACAATACTTAAATGTGAAGTAATTGATTAGTCGCCAGCGGATTTGATGCATTTATAATATGACAAAAATGAGGAAATGTAATTTAAAGCAGTGAAATATTAGAAGAATTCAAAAATACTACTAATAAATATATTAATCCCTTGCCTTGCAACATCGTGTCAGACTCGTGATGGAGATTCAGAACAGAATCTAATAAATATGTATGTTATTAATTTCCTTTAAACCGAGAGGAAATTCTATTTTGGTTTCGTTAATGTATAGTTATTGGAGAACATGTAGGCATACAATAGATATAAATTTTTTCCTTTGTTAGGAAATTATGAATTACAAAGGAAGTTGTAATCACTGAAACCGTAAAATAAATCGTAGGGCAAGGGGTTAAGAAAGAAAATAATGTAAACAGTATTGTGAATAATGGTACAGCAATTTTTAGTGGTGACTGAGTTTTTGATTAAAGTGCTTAAAAATGAACAATTACTATAAAAATTGATGTTTCCATTGAAAAAATCAGTCGACAGGTATCAGTAAATTCGCAAAGAATTTTGGTACCCTAGAAAATGGCTAAATAGGATTTATAGATTCTTCGGCTGTAAGCCTATAACAAGAATTAAATCCTCGAAGACTAAGTTCATAAAATAATCTGCAGGAAATACCCGAAGAAATCTCATTTAACACCAACATTGTGCGATTTTTGGGACACAACAATTGCACGTTAATATAACCTCGATCCCGCCGAGGGCCCTCGGAGCCGGAAAGGGTTTCCACGGTGAGCAACGGCGAAGCGAACGATGACAAAACAGAAGGGGATCACAAAGGGGACCGAATAAGATGAAGAGGGAACCAGGATACACAGCGGTAGTCCGCGGAAGAAAGGAATAACGCGTTGCAAGGGAATTGCGGTTAGCTAGAAGAGCCCGGGAATGCAGGGTGGAAGAGGAACAGAGGAAGAAAGAGGTGGAAGAAAGAGAAAGAGAAAGCCGCATCGGTAGAGGATCCAAGGAGGAGGTACCCGTCACGAACTACGGGCTAATTGTCCGGGAGATTGCTCCTGCAGCCTGCTGTGCGCTGCTGTTGCAGCTGATGCTGCTGTCTGTCCTGCACGTTGTTTCCTCGACCTCGAGGCAACCTCCGGGCGTCCTTAAGATCTTGATCCGCTCCGGGGATCGACTGGATCCACAGGCCGCGACGTGAATTATTGTTTTGTCGCGGGGAACCTGTGTTATTCCACGGAAATTCCTGTCGGGGCCCTCGTCTTCGGCGAACCGAATGACGAAAATGAGACGGTACTGGCAATTAATGCCAGGTTATTACCGGGGAAATAGACAGCTACCTTTCGTGGAAACTGTTAGAGGTATTGAGATGCATCTCTCATCCGATCAGAAGACCGTTCTTCAATTCTGATGTAGCTGCTTCGGCTCACGTTGCATTCTCTTATTGTCGCAGAATTTTTGGTGTACATAGTACAATGCTCTTTAAACGTCAATTTTTAGTGAACTATTTTGTGAAATTGTTGCGAATGTTGTCAGTAGTCAATCGAGAATTGGAATATTTTATTTGACTTGATATTTATTTAATTTTGAGGATGCATGAACATGATGTTTCCTTTTATTGTCAGTGAATTTTTGATATAGTTTAATGCTTCTGAAACATCTTACCAATCGTAAAACAAAGAATTTCGACAGGTCCAGAGTTTTAATATGGACTCGTAGAGCAAACTACGAATATGGAGGGAGAGAACCTCCAACAAAGTGCAAAAAATTCATATAATAATTCTGATGCACGGCACAAATTGAGCCTGTGATACTTCGAGTAGCTTCGAAGCCGTCATGTAAAGAAGACATCTGTTCTCGGGTTCTGAACGAGCCACTTCGCGCGAAATAATGACTGTCCATCAAACAGAAGACTAAAATTTTTAATTCGACACGACACAGATTTGCAGTAATCCTCGAATCTACGAGATCTGTCACTCGACACGCGATAAGCAAAGAAACGTCTCTCTCGGAATGCTGGCGAAAAAATCTGTAAAGAGCCGGCGAAGCACCGGAGGAGCGTTATGCGAGGCAATTTTTCACGTAGCCCGACGTCGACGGGCGCAAAGTGCAAAAACTATAATTTGCCGAGGTGAAGAAACCTATCAATAAAGGGGATTTCACGAACAGGATGGAACGGGACGGGATGAAACGGCGAGTTGTACAAACAAGTTCAAGCGCCGGGCGATATTTTTTCGAGGCTCCGTAGAGATGCCCGGAAGGCAGCGGGTCGATCCCGAGGACCATTAATAATAACCACGAAGGAGTGTATTTAATTCCGAGCGGTGGTCCGCCATCTGTTACGTGATCACGTGCGCAGAAAACCGGCGCAATTAAACCGTGGATCGGGAACGATATAGCAACCAGAAAAATCACGTAATGAACCAACGAAACAGGATTAGCGGAGGACGTACCGCGCCGGGACAATAATCGGCTATTGTGCGGCGCGCCGCTGCCGTTTCACGTCCGCGAGAACGATTAGCTTGGAAGAACCGACATTCCCCGGGAAAATTTATGCGGTTTCAATTGACTGCAATTTTATAACGCGTTATGCAACGCGACCGCGCCAAGCCCGGCACACGGACACAACGAATCCGCGACAAAAGTCACGGGAGCAGAAACGATGATGGACTCCGGCCAAGCTGCCCGCGTAATGGCGAACTGTTTCGCTTCCGTGTAAACGCGAAATTGTCCACAGTGACTCTCATTAACCCTTCTGTTCTTCTTACGTAATTATTATATTTATTTCAGTCTCGTACAACTGTTTCTATAATAAAAACGTGATTGAAGAATTTATCAATCTGTAACTGCGTTAGATATTGTAGAAGATAAAATAATGTCTTGAATTTCTGTGGGGAAGTAAGAATTATTGGTTTATTAATTGACGTCTACGAGGCATTTCCAAAAAAAAATGCAATTAGTCGAGAAAAATGGTCAATCATCGAGGACATACATAAAATATCCAGCTCGTATATAAGAACTATTTTAATACACATCTGGATAAACATGTGGTAAAAAACAACCTCTATCATTTCCATAACGATTGTCACAACAACAAACTTCTTTCAAAGTTTCTTCCGCACAGAATCAATAAATTAATTCTTTTAGCTTCTCAAAAAACTTTTGCAGTCGTTCGATCCAGTTTTAGAAAAGTTATTCGACTCGAAAGAGTGAATATTAATGATTAAATTCACGCATGTGTAGGTACATATTTAGTGCAGGAAATGAAGTTCTATCTTGTTCTTATATCGATTTATTAAATCCACGTGCTTCGAGTGTGTAAATAGTTTGATTTTTTGTCATTTTACGTACTTTGGTGAACTTTTCGGAAGAGAAGTCAAGCTGAATGCTGTCGTACTTAACGTCGACTAGGGTTATGTAATCAAGCTCGCGATGATGCGACTTTTTGCACCGCTGCCTCTGTGTGTAACCGCGTTTCTCTGCGGATTTTATGCATTTATGACAGAAATGGACACGTACAACTTGAAGCAGTGGACATGTTAAAATTATTTAAAGACATCAATACATGAGTTCCAGCTGAATAAGATAATTAAGAAGAGAATACAATTTTTATTTGGCTCCTGTCTATTAATAACATACATATTTATTAACTTCAGAATCTTCATTAAGAGTGTGACTCGATGTTGTAGGGAAAGGGTTAAGCAACCATCGAAGCAAATCGATTTAGCCGAAAATCATCCCTTAAACTCCACCCCCAAATTGGACGACCCACCCCTCAGGACAAAACTGTAATTTATCTACACAAAGTAGTCTCCCAATAGGTGAACCATTGATACGAAAGCAAAAAGAACAACCTAACCCAAAAATCACCTCTAAATTGAACAATTCCACTCCTCAGGAGGAGGCAGCAAACTGATCTACACGAAGTAGTCTCTCAATAGGTGAAGTGATGACACGAAATCAAAAAGAAGAACCAAACGCAAAAATCATCCGTAAAAATCAACCCCCAAATTGGACGATCCACCCCTTAAGAGGAGACAGCTAACAAATCCACTCAAAGAACAAAATGCAACGACCCCAAAACAATCGTGAAGCTATCACCGAGAAATCATCCCCCAAGGAGTGACCGGCATAAATCTCGTGAAAAATATCGGAACCTCGGGACAAGCCAACTAATTATTTCGCACGGAGTCCCGGGATAAGTCGGACAGAAGCGAGCAATCTTTAAAGGCTCGGTTTAATATTCCCGGGCGAAATTTATGCGGGCCGGGTCTCGCGCGCGGCTCCGCCATAAGTTACGTAATCCCACACATGGTAGCACGGTGCGCTAGCCGAAGTAGCAGCGGACGATAAATCTTCGAAACGCGGTAACTCACGATGTTTCTCGCCTCTTCGGGCGAGACACACCGGCTTCTCCGACGGCGAGAGAAATGAGGAAAGGCGGCTTTGTGGAAGGGTCGTAGAGAGGGGAGGAACGGGGAGGCTGGTTGAATAAAAAAGGGAAAAGAACCGGGGCTACGGGATGGTGTCATGCGCCAGGAAACGGGCACTGCAGCGGGGCTAGATATCGAGAGACGTCGATCGATTGCACGACACTGCACGGGATATAGAGAAATTTCTTGCCGCGGCACGTTTCTCCTTGTTTTACAGAATGACACGACGCCGGTGCCGACCCGTGTACCAGCGGAGGAGCTACAACGCCGGTATTAGTTGCGCCGAGATCGTTCTTTACCCGGAAATATCGGGTATAGTATTCTTTGGCAGCGAGCATCGGTGATTTATTGACCGGGACCGGGGTTTCTTGCGATTTTGTAACCGAGCCGTACCAACCAGCCTTGTTCCGCGATCCCGGTCTAGTGGAAGAGGAAACTGGAGCGATTTAGAACGAACTATGTGTACCATGCTCCTTTCAATGGCGAGCAGTCATGGGTAGTTAACTGTCTAAGGAACGAGGAATTTTTACGAATTTTTTCTCGATCAGTTAATAGACTTCCAAATCAGTAGACTCGCATTTTAAACCCTCCGCTACGTGAACCACGATCCTCCAAATGATATGCTTAACTGTCTGACGAACAAGAAATTTTTAGGAATCTTTTCTGAATGAGTTCATAGACTTCCAAATGAGTACTGTTGTGTCTTACATTTTAAACCCTCCACTATGTGAACCACGCTCGCTCAAATGTTGAGCAGTTACGCTTAACTATCTGAAGAATAAGGTGCAGCATCTGTTCTACATCGAGGTGGTTATTCTGTGGTATATCCGCTTTAAACGTTTTAATTAATTAGATACAATATTAACCCCTTGACATACGAATTGAATGAAATTCGATGAGATCAGAGGTACTATTCGCTCTTTAATTTATCATTTGGATAAGCTCAACAGAGAATTTTCGCACAAAATTCAAAGCATGTTGCTCTTAATGTTAAGGAATATTTTACGTCATAGCCAGCGGATTTTATGCATTTATGACAAACCTGGATAGGTGTAAACTGAAAGAATACATAGTTACAGAGATTGAAAGAATTTAAGAATATCAATGTATTGTTGTCCTTGCGTTTGAAATACACAATTTCTATTTTTCATGAAGATTCTCAGTCATATGAAACATATGGCGGGTCTAAGACGTCATTATACGTCAAGAGGCTAAACAAAGCTTTACAATTTTATCTAGCCTATTTGTCTGACATACGCATTGAATTTTTCTCACAGCGAGAGAAGTTCGAGAAACGCGGGGATAAACAATCGATGAATTTCTGATCGAGTTCCGCCAAGCAATTAAGAAGCGCGCAGCGATCGCTATCAGGTCGAATGAATAATAAAAAGGATATTAAAGACGCGGCCAGTCATCGGTTGATCGAAAGAAACGCCGCGTCAGATGGACGAGCATAGTCGCGTGCAAGAAAACATCTCGCACGAAAGTAGCACGTGCACAAGTACTGGAGAAGCGGATAGCTACCCGTGCAGAGAGCACAGGTAGGTAGGTAGGCATATCTGCGCACACAGTGGCCGGTGAACCCGCCTCGAGAACGAAGCCTGGAGGTTCAAGCCAAGGTGGTGGCCCCAGGGCGTCGGGTCACCCAGATTTCAATCTAGATACAGCATTCCTCGGTTAATTAGTACTGGCTGACTGGCCGTGAGCTCCATCATTGGTCCGAACTCCTGCTACGCGTCTGCTACTCTGCACCCATCGTACCATCGCCGCCGCCGCCACCGCCTGTCCGACCATCGTCGTTGACGTGTACCCTTCCCCCGTGGATTCGTGTCTACGTGTTGCTCCGGGCCCCTTTGTACCGTCCCGATGACGCACAGTGGGCCCGAATCGAGATGTACCCGCTCGGAGTCAATGCGACTTTCTTCTAAGTTTGGCGGGAGACAAAATTTCTGTCTCTTGTATATATACTTTTTTCTCTGATTTTTTAATGCCCCGAATCAAGATAACCCCAGAAGAAGTATAAGAATCTTTTTCATAAATATATCCCTTTTGCCAAAATGCGAAAGTACAGCTGACAAAATGTCTGTTTTGCGTATTTTCTCAGGTTTATTAATACCCAGAATTAAGATAAAGCACCCCAGAAAAAATGCAACTATCCTTTTCATAAATTTGACCCTTTTGCTGCTTACCAAAATGAGAAAGTGCAGCAGATAAAATGTCTGTTTTGCGTATTTTCTCAGGTTTATTAATGCCCAGAATTAAGATAAAGCACCCCAGAAAAAATGCAACTATCCTTTTCATAAATTTGACCCTTTTGCTGCTTACCAAAATGAGAAAGTGCAGCAGATAAAATGTCTGTTTTGTGTATTTTCTCAGGTTTATTAATTCCCAGAATCAAGATGAAGCACCCCAGATAAAGTACAACAATCGTTTTCAGAAATATAACACTTTTGCTGTTTGCTAAAATGAGAAAGTGGAAATAAATAAAATCTTATTTTCAGTGGTAGCAGCCTTTATAGATTTGAAATTACTAAAAATCATACTAAATTCTGTGAAATTTTATATTCTAGCATTTTTTGAAAGCTTTCAGGAACCATAAATGCATGAAGATCCGCAGTGTAGGCATAAATGCATCAAATCCGCGGTTTAGTAATAAAGTAAGAATAATTTAATTTTTATTTGTCACTTAATAATTACGCAATACTTACTAGCAGTCTAGACCTTCTATAATGAATATAGTAGTTTCAATGTCTATAATAATTGCGTTCTTATTCAATCGTGTATGAAAATATGAAAAAGTTTGCATGCATCAATGGAATTCTGAAATAACGAACGTTCATCCTGCCGAGAAGCAGAAAGAGCAGAAGCGTGTTCAAAGTCCTCGAAGGATTCCACGAATTCCCAACGCGATGATCTAATCGCAGACAAGTCGGAGTCCCACTTTTTATCGGAAGGACCGTCGTAACATTTAACCTATGACATGATCCTTCGGAGGCGAAAGGTTAATCGCATAGCACTGATCGATTCCAAGAACGATCGTAAAACCACGACGAAATTTACATCGTTCTCGTGCAGCCTGCGTGTTTTCGTGATGACACATTATGTTGGCTGTGCGGACCCCTGACATCTCTAATTTATGTGATGATTTGATATGTTACTCGTTCAGAAAACAACACCAGCTGTTCCCGAATGTATCAGAAAAATATATTTCTCATCAGATCTCAAAGAAAGATCAACAATTTTAATTTTTATTTATGATCAGATAAAATTTTGAGTGACTCGAAGACATGCTTTGAAAGTTGCGATGTATCTCCAGTACTCTTAACCACTTTTACTAAAAAATTAGTTGGTCGGATAGTGGAAGGAGTGCTTGTCCAAATCGTTAGCAAAAAGAATCGTTATCATTTTGTTTTAAGTCATCATTTGAGTCATCATTTTGCCTGTTTGAAATTTGTTTAGAAATTACAGGCCTTCGAAGTTCGCAATTTTTGCCCATTTTTGCGGAAACGGGCCTCGCTTACGAATTTTTATCTCAGGAACTGTTTGTCAGATTGAGCTAGATCTTTTTTTATTTTATTCAGGAGGTTTGGGCTATTGTAAAATAATTTATTCAACCTCGATAATTAACTTTATAATGTTGAAAAATGTAAACAAATTCTTTTTTGACCCCGGAAAATCGGCGAACTGTCGAGGCAACGGTTCAGGATAAATTCAGTAATAACGATAGGTCGAGGCGGCACGACATTTTATTGTTAACGTCTAATGAGATCAATGATACCGATCGTAAAAGGTTAGACAACAGATAGCAAAGGGTAAAATAACATTCTGACCTTTTACGATCGGCCGCGTGATACCGATATATTACGCGCGCGGCGTGGGGTGTGCAGTTCCCTTGATTACGAGGCTTTTTGCGATTGCTTACGTGTGCACACCGAATTATCTGTCCGCGTCGATCGTGTGCCGCCGCCTCTTATGCAATGATCTCGTTCCGCCGCGCTGGAATTCATTGTTTTCCGTGTGCTAGCCGAGTGAAGAAAAAAAATATATATCGTTGTTTCCATTCTACGTGACTTTTCGTAGTCGTCGTCGCCGCGATCTCGCGGCCATAAACGTAGCAACGCGTCGCGCTCTAGATTTCCTCGGAACCTTTACTCCCGGATGGGAAACGCTCCTTATGTATTTTTAATTTTAAACTGCAATTAAGTGACACGCTTCCTTCACATTCACCGTCTAATTATGTTTGATAGCCTGTGAACCAACAATGAAGCTAAGATCTTATTGCGAAATATTTTACTTTTAAGCCGAGTGTGCCGAGGATTGCTATGATTAGATTGCGGATTTCATGCATTTATGGCAAAAACGAGTTGATGCATTTTGAAACAGTACAGAAATTAAAGCAGTCCAAGGACGTTTATTATTTTTAATTTAATAAGATCTTTAAAGAAAACAAGAATTTTTAATGTGTTCTCTGCTTCTTGCAATTGATTGAAACAATTTTTATATTACATTTTTCAGTCAAAATGGAGCTAAGCTGATTATGCAGAATTACACCACAATAATCTAGTGCGATTTCAAATCTGAGAGAGAGAGAGAGACAGAGTTAAACATAAGTCGATCATGCAGAAATATGTAATTATATGCTATTCATATTAGATACTTTCACAGTTAAATGCTACGATTCTCTTACTTTCGCCATCCAGTGATATGCTATGTCCTTTGAAATATGAAATGGAGATTGTAAGAAAGTCGCTAATGCAATATGTTTCATTCGAATGATTTTAGTAATCGAGGTTGCAAGATAACGAACGTGTTCAATCGTCTTTTTCAATTGACAAGCGTTTGAAGAGTTTCACCTTTTGTGCAACCATTAGTACCTTCTTCACTAATTTAGCAACTAGTACAGGTATTATAGGTTAAGCATACGCATTTGATCAACCTCTGGGACGTAGATTAATTAATATTGCAATTTTCATACCTTACAGCACTTTTGTGGCATATAAAAATTTTCAAACTTCATGAAATACAATATTAATATAAATTGTACGGTTTAATCGGTGAATTTTACTTTCTAATGATTCGATGCAGTATGGGAGAAAATAAAATCTCACTCGGATTTCTATTTGCATGAACTTGTTATATAAATAAAGTCATAAAATTCTGACTGAATCAGTTTCACGTTTGAATTGTACACAAAAGTTTTAAAAAATTACTTTCTCTGCTCATGATGTATTTACTTACAATTTAATATACTGTTTCATTCTTTAAATGCAATATATTTCTCTCACGAAATTAAAAACCTAGTCTATTAGCCTTCTACAAAAATTCAACTTTAAAGATACTATAATTTAATATACTGTTTCATTCTTTTTTTTTAAATGCAATATATGTGTATTTCTCTCACGAAATTAAAAACCTAGTCTATTAGCCTTCTACAAAAATTCAACTTTACAGATACTAGATAATTTAATATACTGTTTCATTCATTAAATACAATTGCATTTCTGTGAGAAAGTTAGAAACCTAGTCTACCAGCCTTCTACAAAAATTCACAACTTTAAAGAAACTCTAATTTCAAATTCTCTGGGGAATAATTTTTCTTGCAAGAAGTGAATTGATTTCTCAAATTCCACAGTTTAAAGGAACGATAAATTCATTCTTGACGACCAAGAAATCACACTGGAAGTTCGCAAAAACAACCATCAACAAAATCACCCGAAACACAAATCTGCCCCCCAATTCCAGTCTCGTTACTCGCACGGAACCCTATTCCCCACAATAATCAATTCGCAAGAAACCAGCGCAGCGGCGGCGCACCACCCAGCACAATTTCCGCCTTTCGATTTTCCGACTTCCTGTCTTCGGTAAGAAAACTCGTAGCGGGAAACCGATCGGCGAGCCTAACTGACTCGGCGCGCGATCTAGGCTAAATCATCGACGTCCCGGTAATGGATTTCCGGCTGGCTGGCAGCCGATTATTACCGATCAGATTGATGCACCTCCGCAGCATGGTATCGTTATCGCTTGGCATCGGCACACGCGATTGCCGGTCTCGCTCCAGGATCATAATGATGAATTAGATCTCGCGAGGGACGAGACGATTACGAGACTACGAGACGGGACGCGGCCGCGTCTATCCCGGATGCCGGTCTCAGAAATCGTTCCTGTGCGGTTTCCGATGATCGTTGAATTCCACGATCTGTCCATCGACCTCTGATCCCGTGGCCGACGACGCATGAACGGGAAAAATCCCGGTACACGGCTTCGCCTAACCCAGACCTCTGCACCTTTGCCATCGCGGATACCGGTCCCGCGCCGATAAAAACGCGTCATTATAGCACCACCTGGATTACAGTAGTGCTTCGTTGGAGTTGACTAAATCTGTAACGCTTACATTTCCACCAGTACTTTCTGCCTCGAGCTCGGCGTGACTAGCAAGGAAGCGAAATAAAAATTGGGGAGAAGAGGAAGACGTCAAAGAAATGCCACGACTGCAAACAGTAATTTTGCAGAAAAGAAATTTCCAAACACGACGCGAATCCGACTAAATCTGTGACACTTAATTTTCCATTAATCACCACTCTTCCCAAAATAAAAATACTAGAGGAGAAGAGCAAGACTTCGAACAAGTACCACGCCTAAGCAGTAATTTTGCATACAAGAAAATTTCAAATGCAGTGACTTTTGTCTTACATTCCCAAGCATATTCCAATGAATTATTCAGATTTTTGAGATTAAAATGAGCCCAAACACGACGTAAATCGGACCAGTTTTATGGACTTGATGTAAGTGACATAATTAAAAACATACGTGTGATTGTTACACGAAGTCTGCAAAAATAGACCGATTTACGTCGTGTTTGGGCTCGTTCCAATCGGAAGAAACTCGGAAATCTATTGATACCATATTTGAGAAGGTAGAACAAACATTACTGAATTGAAATTTTTATTGCACGTTTATTTTTTACTTTTTTGAGCTGCTCCTGATCGCAATACAGTCTTAGAAGAGAGGCGTTGTTCTGTGACGCAAGAATTTGACTTCCGGGTCCCGAATCTTGCGAATTCAAGTGAACAGCACTGTATTGCAACTTCGACGCGGTCTACTAAGCGTCAAAAGGAAGTGATCGAGCGGTCAGATTCAGCCGATACACAAACGAGTCACGTCGGGATTGTTTTTCTCCCCGATCGCGTCCACGCTCGACGGTGGAAAACCGATCGGCGGAAAGTAAACGTTTTCGATGCCGATCCGGGGCCACGCTATGGTCGATCGACGGCCAACACACCTTTCACTTGGTCTAGGTGTCCACCCAGACCCGCGGAAAATGCACCCGGGACCCGTTAAATGCTCGTCGCTGGCCTTGAATCGCGATTGCGCGATGCGAATACTGAAATCGTGCGTTGCACAATTTTACGTGTGGTGCTGAACTTGTAGATCTACGTTTATGGCTTGTGGTGGTGTGCAAAGTAAAATGAAGCATGCAATTTGACCCTCTGACATTGGAATCCGAGTCTATTTTGACTTGTAGTATCAAAATCGTCATTCTGATGAATTAATTAAATTAATTAAATAAACAGCTGCTGCACCAATGCAGCAATGCTATTGTTTCCAAAAACAATAGAAAGGTCAACGTGTTTACAAGTAGTTTGAAATATTCATAAAAAAAATATAACAGTTTCTTTTAGGCAGTGCTTGGTTTTGATATTTTTGTACGAAATTTATAAACAATACAGAATTATTATATTCTTAAAGTTCCAATGTTTATCCCTGATTTTATGCGTTTATGATAAAAATGGATAACTGCAATTCGACAAAGTGGAAAGATTGAAAAAATTGAATAGCATCAATTGTATTAAGTGGCTCCCATATCTTCCAACAAATGCAGAAAATTTAATTTTGCATAAAGATTCGCAGTCCAATAAATAATCAGTTAAAGTCGGTTTTGAAACTCAACAACGAATGCAGAGACTTTTGAAGAGATAAATGATCACCAGTGAATTTGAATAAATTACAAATTAGCTAGTTTAAAAATTGAAGAATATATGAAACATTGCAATCGTGTTCCAACCTTGTTTGATACTATTCAGAATATTATCTGGTAAATAAGTGTCGCTCATAACGAGTGAATAATATGTAACACGTTTAGAGTCACTCGCCAGGCGACTCTTATGGAAATGCATTTACCGACTGCGACAGAATTTACAATAATTTCCTAATTACCACGCAAAGTGTGTAGCTTGTATACTTCTTATTGTCCCATAAATTCTCGCTTATCATAAAGTTAGCGCAGCAATTAATTAATGCCAGTGGTGGCTTTTAATGCGACACCACACAACGACGACGACGTCTGACTCATTAATATTAATCACGCGGGGTTATAGTCGTTTAAGTACGTAATACCACTCGCTTAAGTATCTGATATTTGGAGTCTACAGGTCTCGCGAATCGAAACCGACGACAGATACTCGTAGAGGTTAAACGAATTCAAGTAGATATCGAGATGAAGAAAGTCCATGGTCGCATTGCAAATTGCAGCGTACGTCAAATCGACAGGATGTAAACAAAATACATAAATGCATAATGTGAAATTCAAATGATCGGTAATGAAACGCTATTCCTTGTTTTCTCGGTGCAACAGATTACTGGAAAAAAGAAATTATCGAGCGCAAATTATTTAACCCAGACGTAACCCAGAGGATATTCATAATCACATTTTTTTAAGACCAGTCTATTAATGATAATTAGACTGCGGATTTTATGCATTTATGACAAAAATGGGTACGTACAATTTAAAACAGTGGAGGTCTTAAAAAGATTTAAGGCCACCAGTGTACTAGTTTCACCTTAATAAGATTATTAAAAGGAGAATGAAATTTTTATTTGGCTCCTGTGTCTTGCAAACAATTCAAACATTTTTTATTTTGCATAAAGATCCACAGTCCATTTATAATTAATGTCCCTTTTCCAGAAACGCTGAATGTTTAAATTCGTCTAATAGTGTGTGCATAACCGTGTGCCAATGACTAATGCATTTTTAATCACAAAAACCGATAACGCAAAAACGACAGGAAGGAAGAGGTGAAGGATATTGGACACTAATGGCTCCTACGTAAATGTATAATGGGAAAGCGTTTTAAAAATATCTACTAGATTTTACATATACTAATCTGCCTGGTTTTCGAAAACCTGGTGGCCGAAAAGCCTCGGGGAGGTTTGTTTGCATTTTTCGTAGACGGACACTATCTTTTTGAGCTTCAAAGGCCGAGCCGAACATAAAGAAGGACTCCGCGTCTCTTTCTTTCTCATACGCTGTCCTTCCTTGCGCCCGAAACGTTCATCGTCAATTAAACCACTAAACACAGTTGAAATTATATCGTGTTTGGCCTTATTTTAATCAGAAAAATGCCACAAATATATTGGTGAAAGTTTTATAGAAAAATAAATAATAATAAAAAAGATTTTATATTGGGGTATTGTTATACATTGTGAGAACGCACGGACCTTTGAACTATGCCGACGATTGCGACTCTCCGCATTAGTAGTGGTTCACACCGATATACCCGAGCCGAGATCAGATTACTACAGAGGGGATATTTTTTTGCGTTTATAGAGGATTTACTGTACTATTCATTACAATTCTTCTATTTCGAATATCCCTAAATGATTTCATATTTATAAAGCATACATCCATTACAAAACAACAAAAAATTGTTTCCTAATTCGAATGTTCTTAAATTCCACAAAATAAAATTGCGCAAAGCAGTTCAGTATTACAACGCGTTTGCATCAAACGCGAACGTAGGAAACGTAAACTACAATTAATCCGAACATTATCCTTCCTCGAGCATTAAAATCATCGACAGAGAAAATGAGCAATCATCACTGTTTCTAAAGTGCGTCGAGAAGAAATCGGAATAAAAATCGCCGGTTTAGTATAATGCGGATCGTAAGAACAGAAAACGCATGCGGTTGATTTTCTAATAGCTCGCAGACTAATTGCTTCGAATAACACGAGCGTGCGCTAACCGGTGATGAGGAACAGTATTGTAAATACCGGTGCGTGTATCAGATTGCACTCGTTACACGGCGCACGCTAATTTACTCGGCAAACTGAAGGAGGCTGAAGCCATGTCGTCGCGGGAGTTCACTGACTTTCATAATTCAGGCTACGTTATTGCACAACTAATAATCCTGGCTCTCGCCGAGGAAAACGTTGCCTTAATGCTCGGACATGCTCGGCTAATTCCACTGGTTTAATCGGTGTGCCCGGCGCGGTCATTCGGACTGACGCGTATCTACCTGTCAATATTGCCGATCCGCAAGTGCGGCCAGTCTGTTTGGGTAGCTTTCGATAGCCACGTATCACCCGGGAATCTGTCCTTCACGGTTCGTGGGCGTTCTTGCGCGCGAAACTGTTACCGCGCGCGAGACCATTTTTACTGGGACGGGTGACGGAACGATTGACAAGTCTGGCAAAACATCGGACTTCGGCCAATTCTAATCGATAATGACTGGACAGCGGATCTTGATGCAAAATAAAAGTTTTCTACCTGCATTGTAACAAAGAATTAGAAATTTATTTTTTTTCGAAATATGTTTAGCCCTTTTGCACTCGGAGCTATTTTAACTGGAAAATTAAAAATTTTTTGCGGTCTAGAATATTTCCTTTCCCTATGATTTTTGAAATTTTATGGGTATGAAATTGGTATAATATTTAAATGTTTAGTAATTGATTAGATACCGATATTTTTAATAATGTAAACACTATTTTGAATAATTCTTACAGCAATTTTAAGTGGAGCCTCAGAGTGACAACCGAGTGCAATGGGTGAATAGGTTGAAAACAATATAACAGTATTTTTAAATTCTTCTAATGTTTTTACTATTTTTTAACCCTTTGCATTCTCCGTTTATTGGTGCGGGCAGAAGGGCCTGATCGCTGGCGATATACCTGACAAGGACGGTATAGCAGGCAAAAAACGCACGCGCGGCTCGGCTCCGAACTGGCCGATTAGTTTACGCGGACATACAATTATAATATACCCGCGACCAATCAACGAACGCTACATTTCCCCACCTAAATCGACCCTTAACCTTCCACGAAAATACCGAGGTGTCAACTGCAGAATTGTTTTGATCGTGGCCGGAGCAACTTCTCGTTCACTGTCTCGTTTTCGAAAAATGTGTTAGTGTTTAGTGATTGCGTAGAAGTATTCAGACGTATTCGCGTAAATGGCAATGCCTTGTAGATCCGACGGAGGAACAGAGGATTCTGGAAAATTTGTAAGTACGTTTTACATTAGTATCTTTTAATGTTTTGCAACTTTAAATTTATTATCGTCACGGGCAAGGAGCCTACTTACAATGTTAATGTGATTACGATCTTGTGTGTCAACTTCCAAAAATACGTTCTATTATTCATGGGCTGAGCTGATACATAATCGCTTTTATCAGTCTTCAAGGCATAGTGTGCTACTAATTTCCCAAGTCATTGCAATTGTTGCACTGTCATCACTATATTGTTTTGAATTGCTAATCCTAGAGACTCTAAAGAACTCAATATATCTGCGTACATTGTACATAACCATTTCGAACAATTTTTGAGAAATTATTTATTTGAGATATTATTATTTCTTCAATTGAGTAAAATCCATTAATGAATATGAACATATAATAACGAATGAATTGTGGACTTTTATGCAAAATGAACATATTGTATCTGAATTTCAACAACTAGGACACAGATATAGCTTTTTTGTATGTTTTTTATTGAAAATTTCATTTGTGATTGGAATTCCGTAATAATTCTATTTGAATGAAAATAATAAAACAAAAAAATAAATTAAAATGTTCCATCTAAATTTCAACAACTAGGACGTAGATATAGTCTTCTTAATATTTTCTTTTATACAAAATTTTGTTTGATTAGAATTTTTTCATCCGTAATCATTTTATTTCATTGAAAATAATATAATACTATCATTAGACCCTTCAATCTAATTTACCCAATAGTCATCCATAAACTGCGTTATTTTATGCAAAATAAAAATGTTCTGCTCAAATTTCAACAACTAGAACACAGATATAGCTTTTTAAATATTTTTTATTGAAAATTATATTTTATTGGAATTCTTGTCCGTAATAATTCTATTTGATTGAAAATAATATAACACTATTATTATACTCTCGAATCAAATTTACAAAAAAAATGATCTATATCAAATTATTATAAAACTTCTATTTACTTCTTTTCTTAATAATTTTATCGAGTTGAACCGATACAGTGGTATCGTAAAATTCTTCAAACGTTATTCCTGCTTTACATTCGTAGTTTTTCTCACGAATTGAAAACATCTCCTCAGTCACCGGTAAACAATGTATTAATTTGTCCGGTGATCGAGCTCTCTTTCCCGGAATTTAGAAATTACATAAACAGTCTAGCCGGATCGAAAACAAATTTTTGTTCGACTCTGTTTATTTTCCATTGTTGAGCACAGGCCGGAGGTCACTCGTTCGTAAAGCCGATGCGTAACCCGACCTGGCTGTGTCCCGCAGGTCGTAGCCTGCTGTTTTTATCTGGCCATATTTCAGGATGATTCCACGCTTAATGTTCCTCCTCGGCGAGCCGTGGCCAACCCTCTTTACGAAGCGGCCACGGTGACAACTTAACCCGTGGATCGGTTGCGACCAGCGTCGCTTTACGAGCGTGTCGAAGCGTCAAGCTGAACCCTGACCGCTTCCACGAGAGCGTTACCATCGACGGGAAGGCGATTTCGATGCTCGTTATCGTCACTTCCGAGATGGCACCGTGGTCTCTACTGTTTCCCCAATGGGATAGTCTATCCCCGATACTGTCTCTTAATTGCGTAGGCGAATGGTGTGCAAATCTCGCGGAACGGATCGGATTAAACCTCTACACGTTACCTTACTACACGAGTTTTGTCTGCTCTATACCTTCTACGATTTTTAAAACCAGTTCGAACGTTCTCGAGAATTTTTATCATCGCCTATATGGAAGTTTGTGCAATTATGACTTGTTCACTCTGTATCTAATTTTATAACCTCTAGGTCTGTCTATTTTAATCCTTTGCACTCGGAGCTATTTTAACTCGAAAGTTAAACAATTCTTCCGACCTAGAATAATTCCATTCTATATAATTTTTTTCATTTTATGGATATGAAATTGATTAGATACCAATCTATTTAATAATCTAAATAATATTTTGAATACCACTCGAGTGTTAAGGGTTAATTGGTATTCTGGGGATTCTCATGACTAGACTGCGGATGTTTATGCAATTTGTAATTTTTCTAGCCAAATTTTAAGAAAGCGGAAAGAAATATAATATCATTTTTAGTGGTAGTAGCCTTTATAGATCCGAAATAAATAAAAATCGTATCAAACTCTGTGGAATTTTATATTCTAGCATTTTTTGAAAAATTTTCAGAAACCATACATCCATAAAGATCCGCAGTCTACTTATGACCCCAACAAAATTTCTGTAGACTAACTTTCACTACTACATATGTTGTATGATAATTGCAAATATCCAGTTTTTTAACTTCTTTCGAACATTTGGATTATTTAGTCTTAAATTAAATACTTGAAGGCATCTGAGGAAATTTATACAGAATTTTAGAAATGTTCTAGAACAAGTCTCATTTTTTTTACATTTATATTATTACGTTGTACCATTTTTTTAACGGAGTTGTAGGAGTTTAAATTCAACAATGTTTCGAGTATGACATAGCGATTTTTTCTCGTTTCCTCTTTTATTTGAAATGTATGTTTTCAAAGGGGGCTTCATAATCAGCTAAAATTCGAATTTGCTTATAAATGAATAGAATTTAAAAAAAAATGGAAGGGTAGTTCTATTTGGAAATGATCTAGTGACTTGCATTTCTTATCTATGCAGTTGAGATTATGTTCCCTGTCAGAACCACTGAATTTATCATAAAAAAATATTCAGACTATATTATACAGCACTAATAAAGAAGCAATAGATGCTAGACTCCGCTTTCCAGTTACACTTTTCTGCTAGAATCGAACAATTCCCGTGCAAAGTATCGTTTTTCTCGTGACCGACAGGTTTCTAAATGACCACATTCTTCGGTATTTTTCGCGCCACTTGTCCGGGAGTATTTTATCTCATGGAGAATTATTCACAAGCTTGAAAGCGAAAATACATGGAACTACATCAGTAAAATTTCACACCCTATTAAACTTTTTATCGCTATCCTTGATGCATGAAATCTAGCTTGATCTTGTAACCAGACCGGTCTCCAATTCATTAATGCAGACTCTTTTTTCTGGTAATTTAGACTCCATTCGTTCAGAGCCTGTCTATCCTCCTTAACATAATGTCAATCATTTTTACTGTTTATGTAATTCGAATTATATATTCGAACCGTGATACTAGAACCATATGCATGGAAATATAGTCTGGATAATCGAGAACCCATTCGGTTTGATAGTTATGACTTTCGTAACGCGATTATAAAGAGTAATGGGCACCCTCTTCTTTTTCTGTGCCGGCTCGTCCTTCATTTTCTGGGTTCTACAAGTATACTTCTAGCTTATTGATATTCAGATGTCAGTCATTAAACCATATATTAGGATGGCAATTAAATTCGCGACCTCCACATTTTCTCAAAGTCACATTTATATATATTTTTTAAGCAAGAGTATTTTATATCAAATTAATCGCAAAATTCAGAGCTTTCTAATGATATACAGTTCAAAAGGAATGGTCACTGAATGAAGTCATAATGATACAATAAAAGAATTACGAAACAACAGGTCGCGAATTTAGTTGCCAACCTAATAGTACTGCTTGTATTTATAATTTTCTGAAAAAGTACGAACTCAAAATTTAACAGTGAACCTATCGAGCATTAAAAGAGATCAGTAGAGGTGTGCGGGACGGGACGGGAATTCCCGAAAATGTTCGGGTATTCCCGAACAATTTTTTAAATCTTTATCTATGTGCTACAAGAGTCTTCTATATAATTTCGTTTTCGAAATATCGTGTAAAGAGAAGTCAGGCGACTGTTGCCATCGCAAAAACAGTCGTATTCAAGAAAACAAGACACGTTTTCGAATCCCAGCATTTTAAGAAATCCCGAACAAATTCACAGGATTCCCGTCCCGTCCCGTCCCGCACACCTCTAGAGATCAGCATTATTGCCTTCTAAAAACGAGAACACTAAAATTTCAATTTTACACGACCCGAATAGCAACAGGTTTTTAACTATAAAAATGTTCTCGGTTATTTCCAACGAATTCATGCAATTTCAATAGATACTAAATGGCACTAAAGTAACGCTAAAACACAGAGCTGTAATGAGTCCCTTTCGCAAAGGGGTTGCCTACGCAAAATGAAAGAAAATGAACTGAATACCGCACAGAAGGGCAGAATAAATGAGAGTCGGCTTTTAAAAATGTTTTCAACTCGGAGATGCAAAATACGAAGCAGGCAGTACCCAAGTAATTCACACGCGAAATTAGTTGTCGGCCAGTGGCCGTCGTCGCTTTTCTCGATGGCAGCGGCGATTGCAGAGGTCTCGGTGGCCTCTGGAAACCGAAAGCTGAGGATTATTTGCGCGGATTCAGGTCTCTCCACATAAAATCGCTCCATTTCCGTGGCTCGGGCAAGGTCAAGCCCGTTTCCATCGAGAGCGGAATAACGCTCAGCGGGTACGCAGGGCTATTCGCGAGCGAAGATACGGAACGAGCGTGTAAACGTCGCGTATTTCACGCCAATGAAAACCGTACGGATCATTACGGGCGATCCCGGGCCCCGACGAGGAAATTCTCGGTTGCGGTCGTTGCGTATATAGTAGGCAACGTTACGGTCACACTGGACCACTGCAAAACACGAGAAACCCAAATGAGACCTCAACGGAGAATGAGGAATGGCGCCGGCGAAAGTAGAGATCTCGCTCGAGGACGCGAAGTCGAGGAAATCTTTATACGATGGAGTTGTCAACATTTTTATGGGATCTCTGCAACGAGACTTTCTCACAAATGGTTTTTGCAGCGACCCTGTGACGTAAGAATTTTCATAAGACACGGCACATTTTGTACCATGTGACTTCTTGTTACGGTCTGTTCGCTGGTTGTATATTTTAAGACGTTCCAGAAGTTCAGGAAATCTGTGCAGGAGGAATTTATCAACGTTTTAAGAGACGTCTGTAACACGATTTGCTTGGAAGGTAGTCGCAACGATTTCTTTCAGCAGGATTGTGGCGTAAGAATTTTCATAAAGCAGAGTTTTCATAAGAGACGGTACATTTTACGATTGAAAATTAAATGACGTGGTGTAAGGATGTTCTAGAAGTTCAGCAAATCTTTGCAGGACGAAGTTGTCAATGTTTTTAAGAGACGTCTGTAACAAGATTCGCTTGAAATGTAGTCGCAACGATTTCTTTCAGCAGGATTGTGGCGTAAGAATTTTCATAAAGTAGAGTTTTCATAAGAGACGGTACATTTTACGATTGAAAATTAAACGACGTGGTGTAAGGATGTTCTAGAAGTTCAGCAAATCTTTGCAGGAGGAATTTATCAACGTTTTAAGAGACGTCTGTAACAAGATTTGCTTGAAATGTAGTCGCAACGATTTCTTTCAGCAGGATTGTGGCGTAAGAATTTTCATAAAGTAGAGTTTTCATAAGAGACAGTACATTTTACGATTGAAAATTAAACGACGTGGTGTAAGGATGTTCTAGAAGTTCAGCAAATCTTTGCAGGACGAAGTTGTCAATGTTTTTATGAGACGTCTGTATCAAGATTCGCTTGAAAGGTAGTCGCAACGATTTCTTTCAGCAGGATTGTGACGTAAGAATTTTCATAAAGTAGAGTTTTCATAAGAGACGGTACATTTTACGATTGAAAATTAAACGACGTGGTGTAAGGATGTTCTAGAAGTTCAGCAAATCTTTGCAGGAGGAATTTATCAACGTTTTAAGAGACGTCTGTAACAAGATTTGCTTGAAATGTAGTCGCAACGATTTCTTTCAGCAGGATTGTGGCGTAAGAATTTTCATAAAGCAGAGTTTTTATAAGAGACGGTACATTTTACGATTGAAAATTAAATGACGTGGTGTAAGGATGTTCTAGAAGTTCAGCAAATCTTTGCAGGAGGAATTTATCAACGTTTTAAGAGACGTCTGTAACAAAATTTGCTTGAAAGGTAGTCGCAACGATTTCTTTCAGCAGGATTGTGGCGTAAGAATTTTCATAAAGTAGAGTTTTCATAAGAGACGGTACATTTTACGATTGAAAATTAAACGACGTGGTGTAAGGATGTTCTAGAAGTTCAGCAAATCTTTGCAGGACGAAGTTGTCAATGTTTTTAAGAGACGCTGTATCAAGATTCGCTTGAAAGGTAGTCGCAACGATTTCTTTCAGCAGCGTTGTGACATAAGAATTTTCATACGAAACGATTACTTTGTGTTAACGTATGCCTGCTTGTTGTTTTCTGAATAAAAATGAAGCGACACAGTCTAAAGTCTCTATGTAAGAAAAAGAAAATGAAATTCTATGACAATGTAAATGCATAAACTGTGCAATTTGGTTGTTAAGTAGCCTCCGTTATTAACACGACGATAACCATGCAAATTGTCTACGTTTAGCATAACTGATCGCTATTTCATTTTCAGCAAAGATAAAAGTGTTTTACTTTTACTTTACATAATTATGTAGTCATTTATTCCACTCGACGATTTTTGCTTCGTAACATTGTTTCTATTGCATTTTCATATAGCTTGTACTGCTTGGTGCTAATCAAACTGGAAATATGGCTTCAGAAAAATGTATGAAAGAGCTCAATGACATTTGATATCTCTGGAATATAATGAATAATATCTTTGGATATAAGACCTTCATTACATGTGCATTTGCTTAAAAGTCTATATCGAAGTTAAAAAGTCTCATTACTCTTTCGTCAACCCATCAAAATCGAAATGAAGCCTGCTTCAATCTCTCAAACTCGACTTCAAACTAGTTCAAATCATTAAAAGCTCGACACAAGAAAATGCATGGAAGAGTTCAATGATATTTGACATATCTGGAATATAATGAATATAATATCTTTGAATATAAGAATTTGCTTAAAAATCTACATTGTAATTAAAAACTCTCATTGCTCTTTCATCAACTCGTCAAAATCGAAATTAAACCTGCTTCAATCTCTCAAACTCGACTTCAAACTAGTTCAAATCATTAAAAGCTCAGCACAAGAAAATGTATGAAAACGTTGAACAATATTTTTATATGTTTGGAATACGATGAATACGATATCTTTGAGTAGCACGAATAGCATATAGAATTTATTTAACACTTCATCGTCTCCATTAAATGCAGAATAGCACAAAATTCCCATTATTCGTGCATAACACCGAAATTCAATCTCAAACCTTCTCAAACCGCCGAATCGAGTTTGACCCTCGAGGGATCAAGGCCGCGCCCATACCGCCGTTCAATAAATCAGATGATCGCACAAAAGGGTTACAAGTATTTCACGAAAAACCGGTCCGACTGTTCGTGGGTCGATTCCGGTGGGGTCTCGGTGTGACTTGCTCCTGGGTCGTCCCTTTTGGCGACATAATTGTTTCGATGGAACAACCGAGCGTACACGAAACCCCATGGACCGATCCCCTTTGTTCGCTCGAGGTGGTTTCTCCGTGAGTCCCGGAAGTCCGCGAGTCACGTCGTTAATAAAGGGCCGTGGGCCCGCGAGGGGCGCCACTATGAGCTCTCTTTAGCCAAAGATACGTGACGTTTATGGCGGAGGACGGTATCGTAAAGGCATGCCTCTCCCTGACGTCTCTCTTTCTACCTTTTTCGTTTCACGGCCGCGTCGCGTCGCCGTCGCCCCGCTACGATTCGGTGGGCGTAAACGTAACGCTGCTTCCTCCTCGATTTCTTCTTCTGTCCGGGCGCAGAGCTCGTTCTCCTTTATCGCGTTGCTCCTTTTCTGGCCTCCCCTTTAATCTCCCTGCGATTCGTTCCTTTTCGTTTACCTCGGGCACTCGTTCTCGTTCCATCCTTCCTGCCCCCGCGGACCCCGATCGCCTCGAACTCTTCGTTAATTCGTGCCCCACCCTCCTTAGCGTCTCTCTTTAATGTCGCTTAACCCTCTCTCCTTCTACCTCCAGGCATAATTCGACTCTTGCACCGGTGGTTACTGAAATGTCTCGATATATGCGCAAAATCCGGGTCCTAAGTGTCAATTACTTCGCGCACAGACACTATCACGTGATGCGACAATACTAATCTAATGAAAAAACCTTCGTCGCTTTTAATGATTTCTTTGCGACAACTTTATCAACGTGCTCGTCACGTTTTTCTGATTGAAATGACTCCAAACACTATAGAGTTTGGATCATGCCTACTCGTTTAATCCACGATACAGTAGAACCTCGATTATCCGAACTAATGCAGCCGGGAAAAAAGTAAATGTTTCGACAGTATCGAGTCCTTCGCGACTGTACCCTAATAGTTTTTTCTTCAGAATAATATGAGGAATTGTTTCATGCATAAACAAATACAGAGTTGCATTTTGAAAACATACAGAATTGCATTTTCATATCAACTGTATCTTCATATGAAGAATTGTGTCGTGTTTAGTATCATTTTCAACAGAAAAATATCACTATCAATATGTCGGTAAAAGTTTGATACAAGAAGGTTGACGTTGCACCTATGAATTTTAAATAATTTTTTGCCAAACAGAGGAACTTTGCAAAAGGGAAGAACGGTGAAGATTTAATTTCTTTTAACGTCATATATGAACTAATAACTGTGCAGCACTGCTGATTAAAGTAAAGGTAAAAAAAGGTTTTTTTCGAAGTTGGTAAACCGGATTCCCCTCTTAATTCCACTGCACCGTGCGCACCTCTTCCTCTTTTTCTCGCGAAACACGCCGATGCACCTTTTAATCGCCCTCTTTATTGGCACCGGGATCCTTTTGCCTTATGCGTTTCATTACCTTGTTCTTCCGTCGTTCCTCTTTACTTGTTTCTGATTAGCGTTATGGTCTCGGCCTTGTTTCTCAATTCCTCGTGGCCGCCGTTTTTGCCGGTGGCACAGGATGCGCGTTGGCATTCGATGCACCGAAATCGATATTTATTGCCGAGGAAATGAGAAACGCGGCGATCGTGTACACGCCCGGCTCGTTGCCCCGTTTGATTTCACAGTTACGATTTTTCTTTTAGCCGCGGTTCTTTAGGCAAATTCTCATTTTCAGTGTCTCATAAAAACTGGAATAAAGGATGCGCTCTTGAACCTCGTTCGAGTGCGTGCGTTTCTTGCGTCTCACAGGTTTGCGCGCTCGGACAATCGTTCACGTATGTTTAATTAATGTGTTGCGCATCTGTGTTTTGTTCGATTAATTTTTTTACCGCAGAAGCAGTGCTATGTTTCTTTTTAAATTTACTTTTTTATTTTAAAATTTAATTTTTTACACGTAAATGTGTCATCAACTCCAAGTATAATTAAATATCGTTGTTGAAGCGTAACAAGGCTTGATTTAGAAGTAACATAATTCGCGTGTTTAATTACGCCTCGCGATTTCCTAAGCAACGATCGTGAAACACGAGGAAATCGTAATTCACGTTTATAAAATGATTTATGTCTTTACTAACGCTACTGACACTTTCGATCGTACCGAAACTTAATTAACGCAAGCCGCCGTCTGCGCATTTATTATGGCATCCCCATTTACTTCGCTAATCCCGAATCTTGATAGCTTCTTCAGTAAACTGAGGTAGCAACGCACGTAATGATCTCTTTATAATTCTTATTTCTTTCTCTATAATGATCCATTCAAACAAGGTCTCACAGCAATTATATTGTAGCTAGGTTAATCATTCGGGGTTGAAGATCACCCTTTATCTTAAAATACATTCATGTTAGAATATGTGAGGCCTAGGACTCGATTGTTAATGAATATCGCGGATTTTTATGACGAAAATTAGTAGGGACCATTTCTAACAGCAAGAAGGCCAAAAGAATTTGAAGACACTGTCCCATTATTTTCAACTTGTTAGAATTATTAAGAAAAGAAATGTAGTTCTGTGGTACAATAATCTGCAGTCTAATAAATAATTATACATAATTATGTTCATTCACTGCGATTCACAATTTCATTCTCGCACTAGGAAACTAGTAAAGACTTCTAATCACCGTAGCCACAAAGAAAATAATACCACGATCCTTTAACCCCTTGCTCTACGATTTATTTTACGGTTTTAATGATTAGAACTTTTTTGTAGATCATAATTTTTTCAAAAAGGAGAAAACTTATATCTGCTGTATGCATATATGTTCTCCAATAGCTGTACATTAACAAAACCAATTTAAAATCGATTGCAAAATTTGTACCGAACAGACAGACAGACAAGAAAGCGAGCGAATAAAAACGTGGCAGAATAGAATTTTATGTCGGTTATAGGAAATTATTGACATACATTTTTATTAGAATCTGTTCGAAATCTTCGTCACGAGTCGGACACGATATTGTACGGCAAGGGGTTAATAAGCTTCCCGAGCACAGTGCTGCGCCAGAAATAATCTAAAAATCTCGGAAATCTGAAAATGCGTCGATCAGCCAGGAAAACAGCTGAACGAAGCAGCGGAGCCAATAAAAGAGCAAGTGCCGCAGCGATAAGGAGATCGAGAGAGGCAGAGAGGAGTCGTAGCACGATCTGGCAGCGACAGAAGAAAAAAAGAAAAATAAAGGAACTGCAGGAGAAAGGGTGCACTTAAGGCCGGCCGTGTATCAATGTCTGAATCACGGTATTGGTAGCCGGGCCGCCGGCTGAACCGGAAAAGGGCAGAAAAAGCCTGATACCGGGACGGCGCCACCTTACGCTCCCGTCTCTTAATTTAGACGCCGCCCCGTGAAAATATTCTCTCCCCCAACCCCCGTTCTTCTACGGGGCCCCGGGACCATGGTGAGGGACGTTGGTTATTGCACCGTCGACTATAGAAACGCCGTAAACACGTCGCGGCCGCCGGAGACGGGATAAAACGTCGGTTTTATGCGAAGGCGTTACCGGCCGAGGGAGATTCCCCTTCGTGATAGAGACATGTTTTCAGGTATTACCCGGCCGTGGACAGGTACGGGCTCTTAGAGCGGCGTTACGACCGCCTTGGAACGCAAGCTCGCTCTTAATCGGAAGACACAACCGGGGCTGGGCCCCTCTCCGGACCCCTCTTCTGCGTGCCCTCTCTGCCCTCTTCGGGAAGCTGTTTCCTCCGAGAAATCGTTGGACCCCGTTTTTACGTCGATATTTCGGATTGCCCAGGCCCTCGGACGATCGCGTTATACTGTCGAACAGGATGCGAGCAGCCTCGATGCACCGGGCCTCGCGCTTATAATCGGATTAGGGTTGATTGTATGCGGCCGCGGTTGGTTGGTTGCCAGAGACTTCAGACTTCGGAGAGCGGTGCTCCGCGAGCGACTTGCGGCGGGGTTGGTTCGTTTAATGCTTTGTTTAATGATGTGATGAAAAAAGGTCATTTGGACGGCGAGGTGGATGCATGTTGCTGGGTTGTGTCTTAATTGAAGTGTCTCTGTTTGAGATTGTGCTGGTGAATATGTTATCGAGACATTTTAGTTGTCGAGTATCACTGTAGAGCTCTTCAATTTGTTTCTCTGGTAATTGTTTAGAAGAACTGTATACAAAATTGTTGAAAAGATGCATTCAATGTCTTGAGGACGAAGTTGAATGGTTGAGTGGCGCTCACACGATGCAATCAAAATTATTGTTTTTATACAATTTTTAGACTGCGCATCTTTATGCATTTATGAAGACATTTTGGTTGGGTGAAGAATTAAAAATATTTGAACGTTGTTTTTAATGCAAGAAAATCATTAAGGGATGAAATCAATTTTTACTTTACTCCCACAAAATCAATGCAAAACATTTTTATTTTGCATAAAGATCCAAAGTCTAATAATTACTCAAGGTCATCCAAGGTTAAAGACAATTTTTTCTTTCTGCATCAAATTGCAGAACAATCATTGGAAACGCTATGCTCTATCAAGGAGAAGTTTGCTATTCTTCTTTCAAAGAATGAGTAGTCCCACAAGAAATTATGTTCGATTACTCAGGGTGATTTGGTGCACGATTGAAATTGCTACTATTGTTAAAGAGTGGACTAGAATAAATGCTTAGCTGTGACTTTTTTAGAGTGCTGAATAATTGCCTGCAGATAATGTGTTAAGTGATCACGCCTATCATGTGATGCTGGAATGCAAGAAACGAGGTTCGCTTGCAGGTACGTATCGTGGTTCCACTAGGCACTCTAATGTATTAATCCCTTCGAGATCAAGTTTTTACGATGATTGTTCTCGGAAGACAATTCCTGTAGGTGATAGCTTACACCCGGAAGTATGGCAGAACAATCATCATAAGATACTAGGCTGTGAAAGCCGCAAACAGCTTAAGTTTTTGTTCGATTCACCTCTGGAAAATGATTGCGATACTTGTGACTCGAATTTATAGCCCGTAGATACTGTATCGACTCTATTTCATTTTTAGTGACGTACAACGTACTCTTACTGTATAAGGCACTGTAGATCATAAACATTTAATCCTTCTTCGAGTACCAACAATTAGTGTTTATACTTCCATGGCAATAAGTAAGCGAGGCAGTAAAAACAAATTGAGAACAATGGTATATTAACATTGAAACTCTGAAGCTGCATTCATGTGAAATTATTAAATCAATTTCCTTATTCAAGCTTATACTGTAGTAAAAACTATGCAAGATCTGAATGAATTCAATCTTGACATTTTTGTACATTTTCAGACAAATTCAATTTTATTTCACATTTGGCGTTGAAGGATGATAAATACAAAGTATGGGGTAATGAGAATAATAATTATCCCAGAAGGGGTAGCCTTGCAAAATTGATTAATTGAAAAATTGGCAGCGTTCGAGCCACACTGGTTTCAAACTTTACTTATTAGTACACTGTGCATCTTTATGTCACATAAAAATTTTGTTCGTTGATTACAACAAATCGAAACCAAATAGAAAGTTCTGTCTATCTTTAATAATTTGAATAGATTGAAAATTTTTATCTTCTCAGTATTTTGAATTTCATCTACCCAATTTTAGATTCATATTTCTTCTGTATCTTTCACAAAAATTGAAATAGATATTTTTTAGTTATGGTAGAATGTGGAGTACAGGGTACATTTTTCGCCATAATGCCCGAGGGAGAGGGTTCGAGGGAAATCGTTTAGATCTGCTGAAATCGGCTAACCGCAATGGAGGCTCCGCCGTCCATATTTATGCAGAGCCTCGCCGGTCGCTTTTTTTCGCCGACGGCGCTAAAAATCGAAAGCTGAATGCGCGAGGGAAACAAAAACACAGGTGCGTGCATACTTGTCGGGTGAGAGACGATCGGTTGGATCCGTGACTTTGAGCATATTTAGCCGTCGGGTTGGCACGTCTGCCTACCAACTACGTACGAAGACGCGGAGTGTCGTGGCTGGCGTGTCGGTATGACAACCCAGACAACACGCCCGCGGAATACGAAAACGTTGTCCTTCTTGCGGACGGCCAACAGAAACTCCACCGTTGTCGTTCACCGTTTTCTTTCACCGTGTGAATCGTATCTTTTGAACGGTTCAAACGGCGCACACTGTATGCCGAGAAATTCAATTCAACAACACAGTGTCAATTTTTGGTCAGCCAACAATTTTTCTTTCTAACATTTTCCCTTCTCTTCCTTTACCGATCTGTCAGTCCGTTTACAATTATTTATTTTCAGTCAGATCAGATTTATTTTCTTGTTAGACAAATTATTTACTGTGCCTTATTGTAAGAAAAGTATCTGGTTTGAACATTTTTAAACATCCTTTGGTATTTTTTAAACAAAAATCAGAAGACTATTTTGTATTAATTTTTGCACACTTCGAGTATACAACATATATTCTTGGAGATAAAATACTTAAAATTGCAGGGGTTGCACTACTTTTAAGAAGGCAATTTTAGAAGAAAAAAATCTTACTAGCTAATTTACTAGCTTACTATATCCCAGCCTAATAATTTAAAACAAATAAAGTAGCTTATTTATTACTGTGAGTGTAGCTATTCTGTGGGCCAACATGAATAAAATATTTCATATTTCTAGCTTTTGTAAAACGTAATATAAAATTAAAATAAAATATTCGTGTCGCCACTACCGCAAAATGGCATTCACAAAATCCTCAAAATCCCCTTGGCTAATATTTTTCCTGCTCAGTACCATGAAATCGCGAAGCAGGAAGCGATTTCCAAGCTTTTTCCCGTCAGAATCGTTTCCCGGCGGCCGTCCATTCAATCATCCGGCCGATAACGATCTCCGCTCGATTTCCTCGGGCAGTGTGCGCGCGAGATTGGTAAGTGGTTCGCGAAAAATCGGTCGCAGAAGTTCGATCGTCCGACAACGATCCCGCCATTAAGCTCGACTTCCGTCGGTGGTCATGGCGGCCGATACGTGTGCTCGCCGATGAATCGCGACCACGTCCCCGTAAAAATCGTTATCTGACCGTGGCGCAGCGTCATTTGCATTTTCATAGGGCCGCGAGGTGTAGTTCACGGCTCGTTAGATCGGCACCGGGCTACGGGAGCTATCTGCACGCGCTTCGACACATTTCACGCATCTTATTCCACTCGTTAAAGTCTCCGGGGCATCGGGCTCTCTCTTTCCCTCCCCTTTCTCTCTTCCTCTTTCTCGTGCTCGCGCAAATTCGACCGCTCCGCATACCGGAAGAGCGAAATCGTCTCGAGGTCGAAATATCGTAGCGCGAGTCTCATTAACGGAGAACTTCTCGGCTGATTGGAGCGTGCGGATGATTTTTAATTGCGGGGCTTGTTAGAGCGAGAGAAAGAAACGACAGGATAACATGTAGACTCGCGGTGCCTTCTCTCGCGGCGATATTCGCTTTGGAATGTGGTTAGAAGCCTGTTGGAATCGCGATCTTTTTGTTTCGACGCCGAAGACCTTCTATGTGCCTGTGTTTACCCGACTTCTTTTCGGATTAATTAATTATTCGATGTAGGCTGAGAAGGAGTTTACGCGGACTGTAATTTTAATGGGTTCGGAAATGTGACCGAGTGGAGGAACACGCCAGTTTTTCTAATATTTATAATTGGTTTTATCTTGTAGTTCAAAGCATGAGTGTAATTATTAGGTTATTATTTAAATGGGTCTAATTTTAATGGGTGCGCAAATGTGACCGAGTGGATGAACACGCCATTTTTGCTAGTATTTGTGTTTAGTTTTATTTTGTAGTTTAAAGCATGTGTAGTTGTTAGGTTACTTTATAGCGATAAAAATGCAGTTAATTTTTATTAGTTTCTCGTCTGGGTTTTCGTAATTAAAATGCAGCTCTTTGCGTAAATTCTAATTTCATTTAAATGTTTCATTAAAATCGGAATAGGAGAACATTTCTTTCGCGGAATAGAAGATAACTAAAATGGAGGTAAATGGAGGTAAATAAATCGTAGTGCAAGGGGTGAAATCTGTGCAGAAATATAAAAATTTTATCCAGTATTACAATGACAACCTTTTCCAAAAAATTGTCCACGCTCCAAAGAGAACCCATCTAAAAATCCCCCAACTCTTTCAATCCGTGTTATTCACGGCCGTTAGATCCACAACGACAACAGGAACCGAATCTCCTTAGATCGTTCTGTTCTCGAGTGAGTCCCGCGGCAATCAGACAGAAATCCCGGCCAGCTGTCGTCCGATTCCGGACAATCCGTGGCCGGGATCCTCGTTTTATCAAGTCCCGTCTTCCCATTCTGATAGCTCGTTATCGACAGTTTCTCATGGCCGGCAGATAATGGCGTCAGGTAGACACGCGGTTCCTTTTCACGCCGGGCGCCGTTTCCACCCGAAAGATAAACGCGTGCCGCGCACGGAAGACATCCAACAATTCGCTGGGGCAATTAAGTGACGTGACTCGGCCCGATTCCGTGTGCTATGGAAACGTCATGACGCGATTAAGGAGACCCCCTTCTAGCCCCCAACCCCCTACTTCTTCTACCGTCTCAGTCATCTGTGAGGGACACCTGTAGGAAGGAGCGCGCGCGCGCCGTTCCGACGGAACGAACACCCGGTTTACTGTCATTCATCGCCCCGACCGGGAATCCTTTCAACCTGCGCTCGTTTGGGGGGACAATGAATCAATTTGAGTGAATGGGGTGTCGTAAAATGTCCACGAGGTGTAACCCGAGGTGCGACGACGACGACGGTTGAGTTGGGTACGCGAGCGTCAATTTGTTGCGGATTCGGCTGATACCAATGGAGTCGGAGGCGCTGAAAAATTACTTCCTTCCCTTAGTTTTCGAATTATGTCGGTCGAAGAGTCTCGCCATTAACGATTTACCTTCCCGAAGACTGGTAATGCACTTTGTAATAACTTCAACAGCTTCATTTTTTAAGGAAACACTTCTAGGCGCACCAAGTACACAATTGCTGGACAGTGAATGAGTCTGATTCGTCACGCTCCGAGGTGAAACGCTATTCGGGTAAACTCGGGGGAGCCGAGCTGGTCTGTTTTCGATGTCATTTATATTTTTATAACAGTCCTATTAGGTGTACGAATTAGTTGTCGGCCTTTTTCCGTCACGTTCAATATTTTCTTACTTGAAAGAGAAGTATGTTTTAATCGGGAATGTAGTCCCCATTTGGTTCTACACACTACGCTCTCTCGTCATCTTCGAGATCCAAATTTCCACTCCGGAATCTTTGGAACCACTTCTTGATGGTGCTGATAGGTACAGCATCTTCTCCCAATGCCTCGCATATCATCTCCTTAGCCTCGGAACTGTTTTTTTTCAGTTTATATGCGGAAAGCATACGATGCCTAATAAGCGTCTTTTGGCAACTCATTTTGTTCATTGTGGTTACAATAATATTTTGAGGTTATGTTAAACTATTAGTCGGATAATTTATATTCAGTCTTCATAGTTATCAGGTGGCTGCGTGAGAAATACTATTATAATATGGAGGTGTCCTGCATTCCGTGGACAACCGATCGAGAAGAAATTCTGCACGCAAAAGTGCAGTTGACGCCACGTTTTCGAGAGAAACGTCGAGTTCGCGTGCTATAGTATATGCAAGAAGTAGAATCGGTAGGTCATGATCAGACGCATCAGCCGATCTGATGCACAAATGAGAAAAATTCTTTCAAGAGTAGACATAAACTTGGTTTAATGTTTAATTGTGATTTGCCTATGCGTTGTCATTTATGGAGCGATAAATTCCATCTCATTAAGCTTGATATCAGCTGTTCATTCTCGTAATTGAGAAAATATTCGCTCGTCTAATTATTTCGCGTATAAATTAGTTCATAAATAGCATGGATTTTTATAACGCTGTTTGGTTTAATTATATAATAATTATTAAGTATATAATATATAATAATAATTAAGTAATATTATCTAAACTACCCTTAATAGTATTGGCAATTTATCTGCTGTCAGATTATTTTCGCGATTACACGTATTTCCGCCAATTATCAAACAACGATTACCACGAAAGGGAAATATGGTTTTGCAAAAATAGATTTTATGATTGCAATAAGCAGAAGTTAAAAAATAATCTACTTAAAGACATTAAGAGACATTAGAAGGAATTCAGGATTTAAATTAAAAGAACATTAGAAGGATTTCAGGACATTGTTGTTTTATTTTCGCCTTCCTAAGGCCATTAAAAAACAAAATATAATTTCACGTAACTTCAGTCTCTCACAATAGGCTCGGACAACTTTCATTTTCTATAATAATCCGGTCATTATTCGCAAAATCGCGAACGGTGAGAAACATTATCTAAAGAACGACGGAAATCCACACGAAACCAGCAAAATCACTGAAACAAGCACGCCTAAACAATTCCAGCGAAGAAATCCTCATTGATCGGGGCATAATGCCGAGAAGACCGCACGAGAGCTAATCAACACCGGGAGCAGCATTTTCTCGGAATCTGCAAATAGGAAGTCGATCTCCGTGGGACTGGAAGGACCCGAAGATGGGGCAGAAGCCGAGGACAAAATGCCGGCTAATTTCGTGAAATCCTGGCCGAGAAACTAATAGGCGAGCGATTACGACGGAAGTCGGGTCTCTGAAAATTGCACCGCGGAGATTCCTAATCACGTTTCCCCGAGACAAAGCCTGCAGGACGGAAAGACGAAAACGAGCAGCAGGAAAATGACTGAAGGGTACGAGCGACGGTACGAGGGGGCGAGGGACAGGAAGACACGGGGAAGAGGATGAAACGAGAAAAAGTGGCAGACCACGCCGGGGCTCCGCTCGAAGGTGGGAACAAAAGCCACCTTTCTTTAGTTTCCTGCCCTCCTCCTCGTCCTCCTCTTCTTCGTCTTCTATGGAGTCGTCTATGGAGAGGCTTTTGGCTCGCCACGTACAAGGATCACTCTTTCTCTCTCTCTTTCTCTTCCCGTTCACCATTGTGACTTCTTGCACGTATGAAAAACCACAAACCACCGACGTTATTTCGCGGCTGCGAACACGAAGGGTCTCCCTTTCCACGAAGCCCAAACCACGTAATACCCCTGTGGCCCCCCTTTCTCTTTCGCCCCCACCCCTCTCAGCTACTTTGTCCCTTCGTTTGATCCCGCTTCTTGACCATTACGCCACCACACGAACCCGAATCAGCTCCTCGTTTGATCGACAGTTCGGCCTCGCGGATCCAGGGATCATTATGGTGTCACTTATCGGGGTGCTGGAAACGGACTGCTCAAAGTATTGCACAGGCCCCCCATGCTTTGTTGGTGGTAGAAATGATCAAGTCTCACAGGATCCGTGGAAATACACTGGCAAGATTAGGGGAGAATTTTTGGCGGAAAGTTTCGGATGGGATGTTTAACCCTTCACCCTCCGACGGATGGGTTGGAGACACGTAAAAGTAAATATTTAAAAATTGTTTATCAGAGATGTGAACTTAAGTATCGTCAATTATATCAGGCGATTGCATAAGTTCGTGCCCGATTTGAAAATAAAATTCAATGGTTAAATTTTAAAGAATACAGCTTTATTAATCAATTAGGCATATAGTCAGCATTCTTTTCTACAATTAGAAAAAATCGTGCTCGATTTGAAAATAATATTCAATGGTTAAATTTTAAAGAATACTCTATTAATTAATTACATATATTACATATTACATTCTTTTTTACTATTAGAAAATCTGGCACGAACTTATGCAATCATCTAATACAATATATTTGTAAAAATTGTTTGCTTTATGTAGCAACAATTTTACGATTTTAGTCGTGCTCTGATTTTGCTCGCCGGTATAAGTATTGGATTAGGAAGAAAGTTCGTAGCGTTTTCAAATACAAATCGAAGATAAAGTTAAGGTATTTATTCAAATGTTTATTCAATAACGCGAGAAGTTACCTCGGAAATGGCAAAAAGTAATAGAACAGAATGGAAAGTATGTTATTGAATAAATCTATGAATAAATATCAGAATTTTAGCTTTCAATTTTAATTTACAAACGCTACGAACTTTCGTTCCAACCCAATAGTTGCGTAAATTAAATAGCCAAATTATACTCGCCAAGTATAGTATCATAAATTGAAGAAATATTTAGCAGGAAACGAAACGAAAGTGAAAGTAATATTTTCCGAATAATTTGAATGAAAAGTGACCAATTAACCTAATGCTTCAATCTAATAGAATCTTGTAAAAGTTGTTCGACTATTTTCTTTCTTGCACTTCATCGATCTGCGTAATTACCGGCGTTAATTAGTAACAGGTTTCTTGCTATCGATGAAACGTACAGAATGAAACAAGTACGGAAGACGAGGTGGAAGCTAATGCATCATAATTGACTACATGAGTTCTGAATAATCATTGAAAATCTATGACATTCGGGTGTCTGAACATTTTAAATTTAATTAAAATTTTTTATTTTGCATAAAATGAAGAGAAATAAAATTTCATTTTATTGTTTTCGTATATATAATTGGGGAATACACGAACATAGAATAAATATAAACTTCTTCCTTCCGATCCATCCGATCCATCCGAACATTTTAAGTTTTCGGGTTCCCGACCCGATTTCGACTTAGGGAACCCGAGTATCACTAATTTTCGGGTCCCCATCTGCCCATCCTTAACATTTTTTAAATTCTAAGACAATACTGCGTGAACACGCATTGCATCTAACGATCCAGGCTTTCATAATAAATTTAGAAATATTCCTGAGCAGTGACGTCAGGTCCGAGGAGTTAACGAAGGGAACGGTGAAGTGCAGTCGATGCAGCGGAGCGTGTTCCTCGACGGATCGCTCACTGCATCATCCCGAACGAAACTTCGGCTATCGTCGGATCTATCCTGAAACGGAGCCGGAGTCATAGTCCAGATCTCTCGATCGCAGAAAATCGCGGCGGACGTTGACGTTTATCGCAACCGACGATCGCATGCCCCGAGACAAACTATCGAATCACGCGTCCGCCGGTTGTCGGGCCGCGGACAAATTAAACATGACAAGGTGGCCGCGATACGTGGGCGAGACTGCTCGCAATCAGTCGTAGTTAGAAACCGACTTTATGTACTGTCAGCTCACAATGGAGGCGAAACGATTCCGCGACCACACGCCGATCCATTCGGCGGCCTCCTCCCGGACGCGACGGCTTGAGAAAACTCGTTTCCCGCCGGTCGACACGTTCCCGGCTATCTAGTTTGGAAACTGAACTCTTCGAGTGTCTTATACAGATCTTATGCACCGGGTTCCGACCGAGCTCGAGCGTTTTTCTACGCCCCTGGACCCGCGTCTCCCGTTCCCGACGTGCTGCCGTGCGTCGCGACAATTTTCCTTTTCGTTATGTAAGCGAATCGTGCATCGTGATTGCCGCTGTGATGACGGATGTATTGAAAATGAAAGCGGGTGGTTCTAAATTGGTGATTGTATGGAGCTTTTCTTTCCGTAGTGTAAGTCACAAGTACAGAGGGGAAGGTAAAATTGTAGAACTTTTGATAGAATCAAGATGGGAAGGTGAAACATTTTTTAAAACAAAGATGAAATATTAGGGAACAACATTTTTAGACCTTTAGAATATTTAATTGAACTTCCCAGTCTCGAGAAGTTGACGATATTTAAACACTCAACCTACCACCGAGCACGAAACGTGGCAGGTGGATGAAGGCTCATAGAAGTTATTTACATTTTAACTAGACTGCGGATCTTTATGCCAATTCTAAATTTCGTGGCTTATTTTCTAAAAACCAGGATCAGAAACAAGATCAATTTGTCATCTAGAAAATTCCTTATGGTAAGCATAGATGTCATTAATGTTTGTTACTTTGTTAATATGTGCACATACTATACATGCATAAAGATTCGCAGTCTAATAGTAATACAATAACGTGCTCGATTGACTTGACGATTCATAATTTCAACAATTACGAGGTTGAGTATTGGAGAGACATAAAATTTGGGGTAGTTCTAAACGACTGAAGCGTACTGGAACAAAATAAAATCCAGACGCAGAAGTTACAGACCACGTCTCCCCGAATGGAAAGAGATGGCGATCAAGAAGACACCAAAAATGGCCGCCGAATCGTAACCACCAGACTACCCTGACCCACAGAGAGCCGGCGTCGCGTCGCAGTCATTCGGAACGCGTCGGAACAATAATACACGCCGCGGTGTAACTCAATTCCGATGCTGTCAGAAACAATGAAAACGAACCGAGGCACCGGTGGAAACGATAAAGCCAGCTGCTTTGTGGTCCATAAATATGTCAATTGGCTGCGCGGATGGTAGTCTGCGAGGGTCTGGTCGGTCGGCGACGAGAGGAATCGCGTTTGTATTTTGAGCGACAGCCAATATTTAACTCCGGCAATGGCGATCCGTGCAACCGGGACAGCTACGACCCGAGGGGACTACCGAAGAAGACAAGTCTCGTGTTCACTGACGTAAAGGCGAAGGTCGAGGATAACCGTGCTGGCTCGCGAAGTCGAAGCCAGAAGGCCCTACATGGCGCTCTCTCCTGCAGGGACACTTCTACAGGGGTACTTCGACAGGGCTCCTCGTTTCTAGGAACCTAACCGGAAGCTCCCTGTCGATGTATACACTGCTCACCTCCCATAAACGAATTTCACCTATTCAATGATGAATCGAACCACCTGCACGAAAATTCTGTTCTCGGGGAAACATGTTCAACGGGAATTTGTTATTTCTCTTCTATTCATCGATCAGACTTCTCCGGACATTTAAATACGAATCTTCTTTTCTCTGCTGTGGAATTATTGGACGCCGACGTTCTAATTATTGTTAAAGGAAATCATAAGGGTTGACGTACTCTTTCAACTTGCTATAAGGTGATAAACCTAACCTAGACCTAGTCAATGATGAATCGAATTATCTGCTCGAAAATTCTGTACATGAGGAAAAATGTTATTTATTTCCCTTTCATCGATCAGATTTCTCTTCACATTTAAATACGAATCTTCTTTTCTCTGCTGTGGAATTATTGGACGCCGACGTTCTAATTATTGTTAAAGGAAATCATAAGGGTCGACGTACTCTTTCAACTTGCTATAAGGTGATAAACCTAACCCAGTCTTATTCAAAGATCAATCGAACTATCGTCTTGAAAATTCTGTATATAAGGAAACATGTTCAACGGGAATTTGTTATTTATCTCCCTTTCTCATCCATCAGACTTCTCCTGACATTTAAATACGAATCTTCTCTTCTCTGCTGTGGAATTATTATAGACACCGACGTTCTAATTATTGTTAAAGGAAATCACAAGGGTCGACGTACTCTTACAACTTGCTATAAGGTGATAAATCTAGCCTAGACCTAGTCAATGATGAATCGAATTATCCGCTCGAAAATTCTGTACACGAAGAAAAATGTTATTTATTTCCCTTTCATCGATCAGATTTCTCTTCACATTTAAATACGAATCTTCTTTTCTCTGCTGTGGAATTATTGGACACCGACGTTCTAATTATTGTTGAAGGAAATCACAAGGGTTGACGTACTCTTACAACTTGCTATAAGGTGATAAACCTAGCCTAGACCTAGTCAATGATGAATCGAATTATCCGCTCGAAAATTCTGTACACGAAGAAAAATGTGATTTATTTCCCTTTCATCGATCAGATTTCTCTTCACATTTAAATACGAATCTTCTTTTCTCTGCTGTGGAATTATTGGACACCGACGTTCTAATTATTGTTAAAGGAAATCACAAGGGTCGACGTACTCTTTCAACTTGCTATAAGGTGATAAACCTAACCCAGTCCTATTCAATGATGAATCGAACTATCGCCTTGAAAATTCTGTTTACGAGGAAACATGTTCAACAGGAATTTGTTATTTATCTCCCTTTCATCGATCAGACTTCTCCTGACATTTAAATACGAATTTTGTTTTCTCTGCTGTGAAATTAATCGAGACACTGACGTTTTAATGATTGTTACAGAACATCGCACGTGGTCAACCATTCTCGGTCCAACGTACTCTTTCAACTTGCAATAAGATGGTAAACGTAAGCTGTCGCACAAGCGTGACAATCGCGCGAAGCGTGGGGGACAGCATCGTAGAAGGAGAAGGGCGAGCGGGAAGAGAAGTCCTGCATCTGGCGTTGGGTAAGTACCCGCACACTCCTAGTAAATTCATCTTTAACCCTCTCGTCCAACTTGATGTTTACGTGATACGTAATGAACTGCGTCATGAAGGGATCAAGCTTGGAAGGGTTAGGAAGGTGAAAATGGCGCCCAGCGCCGAAATAGTAGAGCAAGGCCCTGTCCAAGGCTGATTCAGTCGTCAGGTCGATTAATCATCGGGAATCGCGAAACGGTGTGTCCAGGTTTACATTGTGTCAGCTGAGAACGAACATTAATCCCATTAGCGGCCGCGACAAAGAGTGGCGTTTGTCCGGCGCGCACCGTTCGCCATTACCGCGGCATTATATCATGACGGATTCGTTCCGCGGGATCGCCGCTGTCACCGAATCGCAACACGGGGTACCGGTTAACGAACAGGCATCAGCCAGCCGGAAGATAATGTATTCCCCGTGAAAAAGCCACTGATTGCCGACGCCATTGTGTGCCAAGCGATGCACTTTGCGGGGCCCCGTAGCCGGCAACAACACGCCGCGGACGTACGCGCACGACACAACACAATGTCGGTTCATCATTTTCGATACGTCAGCAGTTGGATCGCGCCGGACCGTTTCCACGGGATTCTCTTTCTTATGTACTTTCTTCCTTTTTCGCGAGAGAAATGATGAGACCCGCAGTCAAGTGTACATGACTGATTGAAGGGCTGCTTCCTTGGACAGTTGCTGGAATATTCTCTGTCTCGGATGGATAAATATTGTGAAATCCTGTGTCAAAACGAGCGCGCCTGTCCACCGGATTGGCTGACAGGCGAACGTAGTGGGAATTTAGCGGAGAAACTAACAAATGTTACAGATGAACAGTTTGTACAGCGTCCATTAAGAGGAAAACGTGTCATTTTTCTATTGCTTTTGGATTTAGGTTAGATATTGTAGGAATTGTTGAGCTTGCATCATTTTATACAAAGTCTTTTATGAAATTATAGGAAAATGCTGAACACTTTTATTTATTTTCTATTATTTATGGTTTTAATCCAGAGGTTGTAGGAATTGTTGAGCTTGCATAATTTTATACAAAGTCTTTTATGAAATTATAGGAAAATGCTGAACAATTTTATTTATTTTCTATTATTTTCGGATTTAATCCATAGGTTGTAGGTAATTGTTTTATTAAATGAGATGATTTAAAAATATATTAATTTGTTACTTTAACACAGATTTTGTATGAGAAATAGCAAATTTTGTAATTTTATATAATAATTGTTGTAATATACTATTTTTTCCAGTAGGTACAGTAATTTATTTGTCAAATACTTACTGTAGTCTTTATTAGAAGCACGATGTGCAGAGCGTAGAGAACCATATAGCTTGCAGAAAATATTTTAGTAAATTCCGCAGCCATAATATATGTTGGGGCTCGGAGGAACGATTGGACGAAAGCCACGACTTAACGAATACGGATTTCATAAAATTTAAAGACTGGCTCGTTCGGCGGAATAATTATGGCATTCCATCGGAAGCTACGATCGTAGACATTGCCAAAATAATTGAGCGACTGCGTGGCTGCAAGTATCGGAGTCGCGCAATAAATAAATATCGCCGGATTATACGAGGACGGTAGTCGACGAAGCAATTTCGCGAGAGGAAGAAAAAATCGGCGGAGACCCTCTTAATTAGAAGCGGCCGACGAACAACCGAGCCCGATTCGCCGAGATAAGGCCCCGCTGGAAATTTCGCCGGTCTAAGTGGCCGCCTATTCGCTACCGACAGCTTCCGAGGGCCTCCTAATTGTCAAGATCGAGAGCCGTAATTACACGCTTCGACATTCGTTCCTCCGGCTCACTTAAGACACCCTAAACTCCCGGGAATTCGTTTTTATGGCGTTGCCTGCCGAAACCGTCGTCCTCGACTCCTCCACTTGTCGGGAACTTTCGAGGCGACACTGATAACACCAGATAACGAAGGTGTTCTCGGCTAAGACCTCAGCCGGAAGGAGATTCGAGCTGTTCTCGGAATGGCTCTTTCACTATAGTGTCGACACGACTGACAGTTAAACGTGGAACTCTTGTCATTTTTCAGCCATTACTTTCATTCGTTTTTGGAAAGTTCGTCTAACAATATCGTGTCTTTATTTTTATTATAAATTTTATTCTGGGTACATTTTTCTCTTAACAAGTTTAATGTAAACCACTTATTTTTGTTGTAAATGCAGAGAATCCGTCTAATTGTAAGCCATTGAAACCCTTAACATCGTGTCTTGATACGTCGAAGTTCTTTTTTAAATGATCGTGGATTATAGATGCATTTATTTTTAATATTTATATATACTGAAATGTGTAAAATTCTTTTTGTTGCTCTACATCCACCAGTTTCTAAGATTAGCAACAAAAATAACATTAACTACATCACTAATGATCAAATTTTCGAAAAAGTTCATTACGAGGTAACTAGCCCCTAAAACTCAAAATGTCCAAGCGATCGAAGAGAATTAACTAAAATTCAACCAACAATCTGACAAATTAATTACTGAAAATTTTATTGAAAAACAAACAACTTCATCCACCAAGTTAAATTTTCACATTCAGACCTGTCGCCATAACATTCTTCCCCAAATGAACCATAACATTCTCCACCACAGATTATTTCGACTTTAAACGTGTTACTCTCACATCGCTCCAAATCTCTGGCCGATTAGAGCAGATTAGTCAACGTCGATCACAGATTAAAAGTCTACAGCGTTATATAATATAAAATAATCACGAGACAGCATTCCCCAGACTTCTTATCGCAGGCGACATTTGCTCTCACCTGCGAACGTTCGAACTCTAGCGGCGGACAATGATTCTCGGACGCACATGTGTTTCATAATTTTGCGCGTGTCGTCATCGCGGATAGTATCGTGTTACTTCAGGATCAATATATGTATTTTGTCCACTATCAACGCGTATCACTGATAGAATGCTTACTCGCTGGTAGCAATCAACGGCGTTTGTGAAACGTCAAACACGAGTCCATATTGATCGTATCGTTTGATATAGTATAAAAGATCTGTCAGCTATACGAAGATTCGATTAATGATACAGTTCGGTGCCTAAAATGTTTTTCAAAGGTCTACTGTGTTTGGAAAAATTTTTTCTAGCCGACAAACAAAAGTATAAAATAAATAGAATCAGATACAGTTGGGTGCCTAACATATTTTTGGAAGTTCTACTGTGTTTGGAAAAATTTGTTTCAAGCCAACAAACAAAAATATAGATAGAATCAGATATACGAAGATTTAATTAATGGTACAGTTGGGTGCCTAAAATATTTTTGGAAGGTCTACTGTGTTTGGAAAATTTTTTTCGAACCAACGAACAAAAATATAAAGTAAATAGATTCAGATACAGTTGGGTGCCTAAAATTTTTTCGAGCCAACAAACAAAAATATAGATAGGATCAGATATACGAAGATTTTATTAATGGTACAGTTAGATGCCTAAAATGTTTTTGGAGGGTCTACTGAGTTTGGAAAATTTGTTTCAAGCCAACAAACTAAAATACTACATAAAATAAATAGATTCAGATACAGTTGGGTGCCTAAAATGTTTTTGGAAGTTCTACTGTGTTTGGAAAATTTGTTTCAAGCCAACAAACAAAAATACTACATAAAATAAATAGATTCAGATACAGTTGGGTGCCTAAAATGTTTTTGGAAGGCCTACTGTGTTTGGAAAAATTTATTTCAAGCCAACGAACTGAAATATAAAGTAAATAGAGAACTAGTCCTGTCGATTATTTTATTAGGATAAAAATAAGCTACGATAAGTAGTTTATAAAAGCTTAAAAAATCAGAAATTGTTCTGAATTCTGAAAAGTAGCAAATTCAATGAACCGAGCAGACTAAAGACACGGTTTACTTAGTGATCAGACTTGCGAGACTTTGTTAGACATTGTCAGAGATAAACACATGCTGCTATTGCAGTAAAATGTGTTCTGCCCTCGGAAAATTGTAGACCATGTCATTTACAACGGTGGCAGTTGTCATTTGGTTGACTTACTCGCTGGCGTGTCTAACAATTACTGAATGGAAACCATTGTTCTCAATGAAACATTGGAATGAATGGCGACAACACACTCGCGAGACCTAATTCGGAGCAAACACTTTGATAATGTTGTCCACTTAGAAGCACGCAACATTTTCGAGGGAAATTCTAACGAGTACTTCAACCATTTCTCCACTATTTTGCTAATTGATGTCGCTTATTCATGAGATAGATAACAGTTAATGCTCGTCCTCCAGTCTTCATTCATGCACTTAACCGTGAAACGGCTTATTTCCATCGAATATCAGAAACGAAAATGTTTAGACAATGTTCAGGAACGAACTTTTTAGAATTTATCACAGTGTCACGTGTACTATAACGAAATATATATAACAGAAACGTCAAATTTTAATGACTGAAGGATTAACAAAAACATTTATGAACTTCCTCAGCTCCATTTTTCTAAATTCTCAGACAACATTCTAGTTTCGATCAAATGGACTTTGACAACAGATTTGACAAGTTCGACTTATTCCACGTAAAATAATTAGGAAATACATCTAATTCGAAGAACACGATTTTTGTTTGATTATTTTGCAAATTATCGCGCGAGTGTTCAAGATTTTATCGAATGAACTTTGGTACCCAATAATGTCAACCGCACATTGGACGGCTACGAACTTTTTTCGCTAGATATTTTATAAATTATCAGGCAGACAATCTTGTGAAATCCAGGAAAATGAACTTTGGTAACCAGTATTACTCGACAATTTCAGTTCCAGACGTGAACTGAAATGTCACGTGAAATAATGTCGAGAAATCTTTCTTGAGAGGCTATTAGTCTTCTAGATTGAATTAATTAAGCTATGGCAATCGATTTAATTCAGCGACACCAATCACATACCGAGCAACAGCTAAAGAAACGTGAAACGAAACTAATTCGAACTTCTTCGACTTCATTATGTACTTACATGCGAAGTGTCGCACGCATAAATTGTCGCACCGATTACGAGTGTCAATTTTAGTTACCAGTGTCGGTTTCACGTAGAACAGCTGCACATGGAACGTCACAGGAAGCTAGCTCAAATAAACTTCTTTTATTTCGTTGTATGTTTCATGAACGATCACGCAGCGCGATTGTTCTAGGTTCGATCACGTAAACTTCGGCAACCAGATCCAGCTAACAGTGACGACTCGACAGATATCAGCATTCGAAGAAACGTCACACGAAAATAATTCGAATGAACTTCTTGCATTTCATTATTTGTTCATTGTTCCGCAGAGTACAAGTGTTTGGGGGCCATTTTTCACTTACAAGATGAATTCTATGTAGAGCAACTATCAATGGAACGTCACATCGAGCTACTTTGAATGAACCTCTTTCATCTCGTGAAAGAATCTTCAGCAATCAGAGAAACAAAGGATCAATAGATTCAATAAATGAATCTTTAGTAATCAGTTGTACACAACAGTTTAAACCCCGTGTAAAGGAGCTACCAAAGAAATGTCACATCAAACTAATTCGTTCGAACCTCGTTTCGTTACACATTTAATTATAAATTATCACACAAGTTACAAGCGTTCCTAATCCGAGACTTATCGGTAGTTTGAATGAACGATGTCAATTGTTCACAGAAGAGCTACCCAGAAAATGTCACATCAAACTAATTCGTTCGAACCTCGTTTCGTTACACATTTAATTATATTTATTACACAGATTATAAACGTTCCTAATCCAAGACACATTGGTTATTAAGAAAATGTCACATCAGACCCATTCAAACAAACTTCTCTTATATACTTCATCCACACAGTCTATAATTCTTATCCTCAACAAAAACGAACTTTGGCAACCGGTTCTACTAATGTCAACCCCACACAGAACATCAATCAAAGAAATGTCACACGAGACTAATCCGAATGGACTTCTTCCGCGTCGTCGTACATTTCATAAATCATCGAGTGGACTACAAGTGTTCCAGATCGACAAACTAGAATTAGGTAATCAATGGGTATCGTACTAGCAAAAGGATGTCACAGAAGAAGAGGATCATCAAAGAAGAAGATCAAATACACTGATGAGCAATGTCTATCATGAAGATGTCACATCAGGCTAACTCGGCTGAATGCTTCTGAACAAGAGGACATTTTCTAACAGAGTCCATCAGGATCGACTGGATCAAATAAACTCAGGTGACCAGTGTCTATCACGAAGATGTCACATCAGGCTAACCTTCAATCTTCCTCAAGACGAGACATTTCCTAAGAGAATCCATCAGGATCATCGAGAAGAAAGTATCGGAGCAAGCTCGCCCAGAGTCATTGTATAAATTGTCCAGGGGACTATCAGTGTCCCGACCAAGTGAACGTAGTATAATCGCACTAAGTGGGTGTCATACACGCAATAGCTAGCAAATAGACGTCACATCAGGCTGCCAGGTCTGTCTCCTCGAGAAAGGATATTCCCTAAGCGAATCGATGAGGATCCTGGACCCGAAGACAGTTTGGTATGAATCTCGCTAGGACTCACCAGTATAACACCAGGCCGGCCAGACAACAGGGCTTTCGGTGTCCAGCTCCCTCATTCTCTCAGCGACCCGCGGACATCTCCACTCCGTGCGTCCCGACGTGGCGCTAAGTATGTCCAGTTTGATTCCCAATAAAGTCTCCCGTTCAGAATAAGAAAGCACGTCTCCCGTCCCGGTCTATCCTGAACCCAGTCCGTGAATCGGCGGTGGGATCGTAGCGTGTTCGTCGCTGCGCGAGAGAGAACCACCTGTCGAACGTCGGGTTCAGGTTGACCCGCGCGCGCAGCTAGTAAGTCGGTCAAAGATCATGCCTGTATCATGCTGGATCCCAGTGTACGATCGACGGAACGAGTCGACGGCGGTGGTCGTGTGCGAGAAGTCGTCTCTCTGTTATCGTTCCTCTGCACGTGCAGAACCCGATTCCAGGAGGCAGATACGCGTTGATAAGCGGTCCGCGCCGGTGATAAGGCACGTCAGGTCCGTCATCGACTCTTCGGGGTCCTCCTCCACCGATCGCCCTTGCGACTTTCTCCAGGGTACGTGTCCTCCGGCGGGACGATCTCTCACGCGTGTTACACGAAAAGCTGTTTTGCACTCGCCTTCGAATCGCGCACTAAATGTCACGGAAATGTCAATGAGGAGTCGCGGACGTTTGACACCTTCACTGTCCCCTTCCTCCGCGTCCCAGCTTCGCAGAGGGAACCAGTCCTCCTTCTCCCGTCGTGCGCACTATCGATATATAATCACTGACACTCGCGAAACTCGGATCAGAGATCCCGCTACCGATCCACCTCGGTCCACCGACGAACGATCAATCCTCTAGGACACGTTCGATCCTGGCCGAGCACCGCGGATCTCGAAGAAAGCGATCTCGTCGACACGTTGCGGCGGCGTGTCTGTGCGGGCTTTTCGGGATCGGACAGGGTCGTGGTGTTGCGGGTAGACGACACTGTCTACACTGTCCACACACGGCGGGTACCGGGTCACCAGGCGACGCGACCCGGTAGCAACGGAATCGGGAGAGGATACGCGATCGATCGTTGCCTCCACGTTCGGGAGGATCGTTGACGTAGCGCAGGATGACACGACACTACAACACGGCACTGCTGCGTGAGGCGACGTCGAAGGGGACAGAGACAGAGGGAGATGCCGGGTAGGGGGTGAGAAGAGGAGACAGAGAAAGGGGGAGGTAGACAGTCAGAGTGAGAGAGAGAGAGAGAGAGAGAGAGAGAGAGAAAGAGAGAGGAGGTAAAAAGATCAAGTGAAAAAAAGAGAGAGAAGAAGATAGGAGAGGAAGAAAGAGAGAGAGAGAGAGAAAGATAGAGAAAGAGGGAGAAGAGAGAAAGAGAGGGAAGAACCTGACCACCGGACACACTGGCTTGGTAGGCACGACACACAGGTAAGCGGAGTGGCACTTAGGTTGGTGCACCTGCCGCGAGAGTCCGCGCCGTAATGGGAGCGGGGCAACGGGCGGCAGGTAGGCAGGCCTACCGCTCGTCAACCTGCGGAGAAGGGGAATCAGTCACATGGCGAGGTGCCCCGCGCTGCCTGCGAACAAGGAGGTGGTAGCTGTACCAAGTGGTGGTGGACAAAGGTAGTACCCGGTGGTGGTGGCCGCCAGGACGGCGGTGGTGGTTGCCGCCGCCGACGACGCTGGTAGGATGCAGGACCAAGGAGTAGGAATTGAAGAGGTCCTCAAGCCGAGCAGACGGTGTCGGAGTAACCTGTCGCGGCCGTTCTTTGTGGATGATTCCTCACAATGGGCCGCAGAGATAATATTTTCTTTCGGAGGCTGCATCCACAGAGATCACCACAGGATCTTCCGAACCCGGACTCGAATCGACCCGCCACCGTACTGTTCCCGAAACTTTTTGGGATCGCTGCACATTGTTGCCTCGGAAAGTACAGTGATCGAATTAGCAGAGCAAGAATTAATGCGTACGCCAATTTGGGAGACTTTCCGAGAGATACAGCCGCCTTGGAGAGTACAGTGATCGAATTATGTTCAAGCCGATCGTTGTTGCTCGGCTGTCTTCGGACTTTTTGACAGTTTACTGGGGAAGTACTCGATTGGTGCTTCACTTTCTCGTATTTAGAAGCAATTTCTTTGAACCTCGGATGGTGAGAGTTCAAATGGGTCCATTTTGACCCAGAGTTATGTTTCCAGCAGTCAGTTTAAATAATCAGCTATTTATATTTAATTCGAGAATTGCTATTGTGGAAAATTTGAATGTATTTAATAGTTAGCACTGAATGACAAAAATGGGAAGAAGTTTTAAACATGAATGTGTACCGTAATATTTCATAAATTTTATCTGCTGTTTATTTTGTGTTTAATGTTCTTAGATTGATTAATGAGGCATTTACAGATTCAAGTTCGTAAGCATCTCCGTTTAAACGTACAGTCCTTAAGTAAAGTAATAAGAGAACTAATGGAATTCTCAAACAAAGTAGCAAAGTTGCTAATTGAACCTGTTCAAACATTCTTGGCATGCTTCTGGTGGTTTCAACATTGTAATGATTACTTACAATGTCGCAGAAAACCTTGTTCGGTAACCTGTCTCTAATGCGCAATCTCCGTGAGTTATTTATAAATAAAGAAGCTTGTAAAATCAAGGCCATCGTCAAGGCTCCACTATAATGATCAGAATAATCATTTTCGATGTATTTTCAAACTGATTCATTATATTCGTGGAATACTTCGTTACATCCTCCACTTATGCAGTTCATAATTATTTTCCATCGAATTATAATGTTAACACACGTGCATTTACGTTTTCCTCTATTTGCATGAAATAGTATTTCATGGAGTAGTATCTTTCCATGATAAGAAACGTGGTCAAATGCATAGTATATTAATGATCAAAAATCGATTATTAATTGCTGCGACAATATCGTAAAGAATTTATTTCCGTGCATTAATAACCCCAACAAAAATATTTCTACCTTTCTGCGACATACAGTAACGCGAAGAAACTAGAAAGTCAGTTACAATTTCCTTATCAATAATGATTACATTATCTTTGATTAACGGCTCCAATACATTTATTACTTCCTTAGAAGTAATATTGAACTTCTACAGAAACGGTATCATTTTAGATACATTGCAACACTTTTCGAACCCCATAATCAGCCTCGGATTTTAAAGCGAGTTCCCATGTTCACAGTTTGTGTTATGCCCAAAGTGAAAGTTACTTTATCGATTAAAAAGACACTTAAGATTGCAACGATACAAAAATGTAATGTATATTCACTAACGGTTTTGCTAGATTGTGTTCCATCAGGGAAAGTTCCCATCACACTTGTTTCGAAATTTGTGCTTTTCTAAAAATTATTTAGGTCAAATGATGACATTTTATTAGGATATTTATTTTTAATGACCCACTCAAAACAAAATAAATTATGCAAGGCACAAATTTATTTATTATGCATTTAGACAAAAACCAATAATTCAAATGTAAGACCGAAAAAGCATAAAGGGCGTGGAAAGATAACTTAACATTTTCGATGCTTCAAGACGATCAGGATAAGAAATTAACACGTTGACTGCCAACCACGACATAACTCTTATTTTTTGATTTCTGCAGTTACCAGAGTTGGGCAAAAATTTTATTTGAATAAAAATGTCGAATAAAGTGGGTTTAAAATTCACTTGAAAAACCCCATACTTTATTCGAAATTATAATTTGAATAAAATTTTTGCCCAACTCTGGCAGCTACGATGAAATTCGTAGAGTTGGCTCACATGCACGGGAAATTGATTAATAAATGAACAGAAAATATAATCATACAAAGTTTATTCACAATCAACAAGCAAAAGAATATTTTTATTGTTTGTGATAATTTTTAAAACAATCTTCCACGCAAAGTGCTGCCTTCTCTTGACGACATCATTCGCAAGATCTTTTTTCTTTCAAAAAAACACTATATGCTCTTTGATGACTACTATGTACTATAATTAGAGTTTTTAATAATGTAATATGATTAAATTAAATTGGCTTTTTACACTGGAATCCTGAAAAGTACCGTGGCAGTCAGCGTGTTGATGTTCATTTTCTTATTTTGCTTAAAAATCGGCAGCCTAATCACAGGAGTATCAAATGTGGAGAGTGAAAATAGAGAAAGAACACGATCAGAAAGAATAGTACGGAGAAAGTGATTCGTTCATTTAGATTTTATTGGTGTTCGGACAAAAGACGTGTGCGCGGCACTTTCGTATTTCCATCGGCTACCACGGCTTGCCACAAAGATCGTCGCCGAGTCCCATATTTGGATTCCCGAAGGTACAGAAGAGTATTGAATTCCAGGCGTTTCCACCGATTCACGGTACAACCTGATGGCAGATTGTCTCCTGACTCGTTGTCCGGGAACGTCGTGCGCTGTCTAACTACGTCTTTCTTTACGTCTCTAGCCGAGCGGAGTTACGTTTCGTCTAGCTGGACAGTGTATCGATAAAACCAGACAAGAATGCCTTGTTCCACCCAAACACGGGGATGTGGATGCGGTTTGAGAACAACTGCTTCTACATACGAACGCGACGATACGGGATACAATTATCTTTATGTGCTCGCAAATGATCGGACATTGTTCTCCGCTCCGGGAACAACAGATCTACGAAAAATTTACCGATTTAATCGTGTTCCGATTATACAGAGTCCTGTAAAGCGGTCTTCCAGATCGAAGTGAAAGTAATTCGTGCTTCAGAGTTACTGGAATAGGTTGCGATCTCGGTATGCTAATCAATAGACGGATTCATGACGAGAAATTATTAAAAAAAGGAATGGAATGTTTGTCTGGCTTCTGTTTATTGCAATTGATGTTGAACGTATGTATTTGGTACAGACTTCAATTTGCAGCTTTTTGTATTAATTTTTGCAGTAATATATTTTATGGTCACAATAATTAAATGGTTTAATTTTGATTGAACCGAGAACAAAATGAAATGTTTAAAACATGTTTTAAGTGTACAGTCTACTTGCTTTAAATTCCAGTTTTTCATACGACTGAATATTCATTGTAGTTTAATCCATAGTACAATATATTCAATTAATTATTTTCTTGAAGCACAAGTTCGATGAAAATTGTCTTACGTTCCATCGTGTTAATTTAGGATGTAAGTACAATAAGGAGTACTTTTTATTATTTCTGATGATGAAGCTAACAGCGAGTTACTTTGATTTTAAATAACTGGTCTGTTGGGAGTACATATTTGGAATTAAAAATTTCGATTGAAGCTTCTGAGAATATCGAACGAAAGGGTTACAGTATCATTTTACTGTTGATTGTTATTACTTCTGATAGCGCTTCTAAACATTGTCGGCGATAAGGTATTGTTTGTCTTCCGTAATAATCTGACATAAATTGATAAACAGAAGATAATAATATCAAATGTAAACAGATAGTGCTGCACCGCTCACTGTATGTAGTAGAAGTAGAAATGGAAAGCATTAAACAGACACGTTAGCTGCTTGTAAAAAATAGACTGTGAACTCAGTAAATTTGTATGTCAAATTTGCATTCGCTATGTTATCTCATAATATGCTTTCAACTTTGAGTTAATTATTTGCACAAAAAGGATAATTGGAGAAAAATTACATGATTTAGTGAATGATATAACCTGATTTGATTCAAAGAGTAGTATAGAAATTAGTAAAAAATAGTAATGTAATAAATATGTAAGTGAAGAGTAGTATAGAAAATTCAATATATTTTAAAATTCATTATAACAGTGGTTCCAAGTAGCCTGTTAGAGATAGGCGGGATTATCTTGCCAAGCATGGTGAAAGATACACTACTAATTGATTTTCATTGGTATCAACCGTCTGTTCGATAACTGACATAGCTAAGTGGTCATGCTGATAAGATTCAGTGGGAAATTAATTACTATTAAATCCCTTATGTTATCTATTCCAAAGAAATCGGTCAGAAGAAACGCAGACTGTTTACCAGTGTATCCAAAAATATAAAAATTGGTATATGTTCTGTATTTACACAAACTTATCTTTTATAAAATCATTCTATTTATAATCTACTTCCCCATGAACGCATTTCTACAGTCTCAATAATAATCCTTTGTATCCCTCAAGTACTAGGTTGGAAACTAAATTCAGTGACCATTCCTTTTGAACTGTATATCATTGGAAAGCTCTGAATTTTGCGATTAATTTGATATAAATACTCGTGCTTAAAAGATTATTACAAATGACTTTGTTTGAGAAAATGTGGAGGTCGCAAACTTAGTTGTCAACTTCATATAGGTATTCCTTTGTAATAATGACAAGACTGTTATTTAGACTATTATCCATAAAGAAGTTCATTCCATAATTTTTGACTAAAACATTTTCATAATATCAGTAATCCTGAAGGAAAAAATTGAAAACCATTTTGACTAGAGTTCGATAGTTATAGAAGTTTCCATAATATTTAAACCAACCAAATTAAAACGTCCTGTAGTTCAAGCGTTAAAAAATTAAAAATGGGAGATTGTATGGTTTGCACAGAGTGCATGAACGTTCCCGATGGCGATACAGATATTTGTCCGTGCCGCGGTGCTCCCGAGTGCCGATTTCCGGAACAAGCGTCGTAGTCGAATGATATGCAAAGATCAGAGTTCCGCGAATCGATCAGAAAACTCGTTTGGCCGTCGAAAAGAAGAGGAAGCCACCCTTCAATTACACCGTGGCAGCAAAAGGAAGGAAGTAAGGAAGGAAAGAAGGAAGGAAGGTAAGCGAGCGGAGACCAGCCCTGGTTCGGTCACAGGCTCGTCACCGTGGTCCCTAACGGCCGCCCTTTGGTTAATACGACCATAACCCCATCGCGGTCCCACGACTTAACTCTCGTATATGTCGCAACATCGTTATCGCCGTAGAATATCGCTATATGGCGGAGCGGTGTCCTGGAAGTGTTGCCCTAGGCGTCTTCTGCGTGGCGAACGCGACCAGGACGCGGAGCGAAACGAGCTGCAACCGTGCACCACGGTAGGGTACCAGCACGTGAAGCACGGATGAGAGCTTGTTAGGTTAACCATCACATTGTTTCACGAGGGCGTGGTGGAGTGTTGTTCGCGGCGAGTGCGTGGAGACCAGCTTATCTTCTCTCCCTTTTGCCCTTCTTCCCTTTCTCTCTCTCTCTCTCACTCGATGGCCGTTGAACGGCCGAAGAAGATCGAGCCGTAGCATCGAGAGCGATATATCGCGGCCCGATATATATCACTCGGTGAGCACTCGACTTCCATACGTCCGCTCGAGCGTACATATGTACGCGTACATCGCCCGCGGGCCTCGCTTCAAGGTCCTCGTTTAGATATCCGCTCGGCACCAAGATTATTCGAGGCAGCACCAGCGACGTCCAACCTCGTTGCTAACGTCCACGAGATCCGATGCGATGCGATGGCCGTTGTGCGTTACATCGGCATCCTATCGGGCCCCGTCGGACCCCAGCTTCCGGACCGGACGATTACCACCTCGGCCATTTTCTTTCGCGGACCTTGCTCGCAGATTAAACGGTCCGTCGACCCCACACTCCCCTATAGACACCGACAACGTCCGCGATGTAGCAATCGCCGATCCCAAAGATTAGCGTCAATCGGATAGATTGCCATTCTGCGCCGGCAACCCGATACGTGATTAGCTATGATAATGACAAGACTGGTCGGCTGTGTTTCTGGACGGGGCGCTTCCATCCTTGTACGCTTGCCCCGTGTCTTAGAGACCTTCTTCATGGTGTCTGCCACATGCTCGGTGCGAATGCCGACGGTGTCGCGCAGTGGGAAAAATGACCAAGCTAGCTGGACAAAAGTCTCGCGGGAGAATTTATAGCATCTTTTCAGTTCACACTTGAAATTTTATTGTTAAAATATATTTCTTTTATTGTGAATGGATTAGGGATGAAAATTATAACGTGGACAATTTTTTTTATTAAATTTAGTTTAATAATTGCTACCAGTATATATACCTATGCAGACAATTTTTTATTCGTCCAATTGCATTCCTGTACGTGGTTAATATTAAAATATCAGTGCACAGAAGGTTAACAATATTCTAACTTGCAAAATCATTAAATGTCTCGACAGCCACCGCGGATTTTTTAGTTAGACTGCATTAATTGCAAGGTGTACAACCTCACATCTTCAACAGTGCAGATGGATGGTTCGCGTTCGCATTAAAAATGGCTCAATACAAGGAAACCAATTTGCTTGAAAAGGAAATGGTGATGAACGCTATACATCGATATAATCTTACATATGCTTAATAACATACGTAGATAGTTGATCGACTTCTCGAATAAAAATTGTCTGATTCAAATGAACTAGTCTGTTTCGAAAGGAAATGGAAAATGAGCATCGACAGGCACCATTTGCAAGCGATCGCGATGTACGATCTTCACAGATGAGAAAATATTCCGAATATATTGTGGAAACTGATGAAACGCGTTCGGATAAACGAACCTGTGACAGGCAATTACATAAAAATTCGTATAAACGACTAGACTGCGAATCGTTATGCAAAATAAAATTGTAGGCCGCAGGAGCCTTTCCTCGTTAATAATTCGACCGCGTTGAACGTGTCGTAATTGTTTGAAATCCACAGAGCTGTCTAGTACAAGAATGAGCATAAAACAACCCCGAAGTGCATTTCCGACAGAAACAGTTACGTGCGCCTAATCACTGAAAGAGCGAACAAGAAACAAATCGTTAGAATAAGAGGTCACAGTTGGACATCACCGGAGGAAGTGTTCTGAAAGGCCGCGCAACAAAATCACAGAAATCGCATCGCTTCTTGTGTAGTATTCAATCCGTATAAATCACTTCCCTTGTTGCCACGATTTTGCATCCATTCACGTACTCGATCATTCTATATTTCCACTGCGCTTCAATTATTTACTTTTTCCACAAGTTTTATCACGCGCATCCGCCGCATCGCCCTCGTGTGCCGCAACAGCTTCTGCCCGGCAAATAGCGCATCATTCTCCTCGGGATTTTTCCACGTTGTTTCATACGATCATAGAACTGTATCTGCATCTGATCGACCCTGCAGGAAACGCTGAAGCGGAATCTATATTTCAAGAAAACAGCTAGACGAACGGAAGACGATCGCTACGGGATCGGGCCCGTTAAGGCATCTCGTTCGACTGGAAGCCGTAGCCTAGCCATAGCTCATCTTCGGAGCTGAAGTAACCAGTGGCGTTCATGAATACGTGTTCATTATTTATGAGCAACGCCTCTCGGCATCAACTGGACCAGCCTCTCTATACACCGGTAGGCACGAAGAGAGGCAGCCGGATAACGTATTACGTCTTCATATTTTTTTCCCTTGATGCACACCCGGTAATTAAAGGTGCCCCGCCAAGGTCTCGGATGATTTATCGGCTGTGCCCGTTCAGCCTGATAAGATGGGACCAACTGATAACGAGGTGCCTTTTGTACATCGAGGCCCCTGATCGAACTGAAATCTTCCCTCTCCTCCTCTCTCCCTCGACGAGCCCTACCGGCCGTGTTATTCGAGATCTGCCAGCGGTTTGATGGCCGGACGCTTCTTCAGCATCCTCCTCGCCGACTTTGACCGCTCCGAATCAATTTAGCTATGAATTTCCAAGTGAATTTTATCCCTTCCAATGCGAGAGTCGGGTTCCTGATGAATGTGAATTTTTAGGTAAAATGGAAATAACTTTCTTAATTGGTCCACTGAGTTGAAAATATTTTTATTGTACTGTTTTGTATTGCTTCTCAATCTTGTCACTTATATACCGTAATTTCGGGATGTTTGAAACATTTAATTAACGTGAAAATTATAATAAGAAAAATAAATTAGATAATTGGGAAATGGAAATTCGATGTATCATGTAAGGGTAAAAAAAGTGAGATATTTATTTGAAGGAATGCAAAACTAGAGTACTCTAGAGAAAGATTAACTAAATTACGATAAAATTAAAATGAATTTACAAACAATAAATATCGCAGACAATCTAATAATTAGACTGCGGGTTTTATGCATTTAATTAAAATGACTTGAAGAGTTTAAATGTACTACTATATTATTTTCAACCTGTTAAACATATTCAGCAAGAAATTAAATATTTATTTCAACCGAGCTTGTTGCGATTCAGATAGAAAGTTTTTATTTTGCATAAAGATCCGCAGTCTACTAATAATTTTTTCAAGCGGTTAGTTTGAAAATTCGATGCAACAGCGAAGTGTCTTAATTACTCTTATAAAAACTCGATCAATTATATTTAGTGGTAGGTTACAAAGCGACGAGCATATATTGCGGAATGCAATTGAGATTAAAAAGAACAGCTCCAAAGTAATATTTTTGAAAGGTGCGCACCTTTAATTCCACGCTGTCAGTGGGCGAAATATTTCAGAGGCGAAATCGGCATTTTCTTTTGCCGTTCAGAAACTTTAATTGAAAGACTATGCCCCTAACAACGCCTCGTTTTTTCAGCCTTCACGAAAGACTCGTTGCTCGGCCGAAGAATCAATCCTAATTCATGCTTTCGACTCCAATCATCATATTTCCCAGCGAAGATTACAGCGTTCTGAAACACTGTAATCTGCACACCGGCCGGGCATGCCAAATCGCGGTTCTAAGCAAATCGAAATTACTTTGAAAGCTCGCGCGGATTCCTCGTTATTATTTGATTAAAAGTGCATCTACTGTTTTATTAAATCGTAATGGAAGAAGATGGGGTCTGAGTGTATTGATTAGCCTGCAACGATTCACTGTATCCACGATAACTGGACTTATGCATTTATGGCAGAAGGGAGTAGGTGAAATTGAAAACAGCGATGAAATTCAAACAATTTGAGACTACGATTTGTTATCGTGATTTTTTAAAAATCTTTGATAAGCTGTCTTACCGGAATAATAAAATCTTCGTATGAAACCTTGTGTGCCTGTTACGAGGAATAAGTTAAATAAATTTGTTGACTAATAAATAAACTGCGGATCTTTATGCAAAATAAAAATTGTCTGCATCGATTGCAAGGTACAGCAACCAAACAGAATGTTATTTCTTCCCTCAATAATTTTAATAGATGAGAAATTATATATTGACATCTTCAATTTTTTAAATTTTCCCACAATTTTCAATTTCATCTACTCAATTTTGCTATAAATGCATAAAGATGCGCAATCTACTGATCGAGATCATTATAAAATATTCAATTACTTAATATTACATGTATTCGGGACGAAAAGAAATGGTATCCTAACTGAAGGCGGCTGTAAATGCTGCAAAATTAAATTAAACACATTAAATTTAAATTACAAATTCTCAAATAAAGAAAATTAAAAAACCATTCAAATAAAAGAGATCATATTCGGGACACTTCTTCTGTTCTGGTTACTCGACAATAAATAAAAAAGAGAGTAAAAATTGATTGAAAATAGATCACAATACCACTAGATAATTTAGAAGCAATAAATGCAACATTTGAGAATTTTCTTCTACGATCCATTACGAAACGATGCGCTACAAGCTCAAAGGACGATGCTCCTGCATCGATCTCATGCATAGGCATGACGGTGCCGTTGACCAAAGAAAATTTACACCCGTCGACAAAACAGGGACCAAAAAGTAATGGGGGGTGGGGAGGTGAACTGTGACGAGGAAACCGACGTAGCCAGGGTCTCGATGATGATTTCGAAGATTTAATTGAGACGTCGGCCCGGTACTAAAAAAGACCCTGCCGCCCGTACCCCTCGCCTCCCTTCCTCGCCGGTTTCTTCGGCGATGTTCTTCTTCCGGGCGAGAAAGGGGACGGCGCCCTATCGGATGGCCCGTCGGATTTTTCGAGCCGTTTCGGCGGACGTTTTATTGGCCGTTTGATTTACGAGAAGCTCGGCTCGCCGCGCGTAATTTGTTGCGCGCCGTATTTAATTTGCTTTAAAAGCGTCCCGCGCTAAAAGCCACGGGGACAACAGCCCCGCTGCGGAAGATGGAACGCCACCAGATGCGGAGAGAGACAGACCGCTGCCGGCCTTTCACAGGCGTAAAAACGATAAGAGGCACCTGCTTTACGGAATTTTTATTATGATGTATGCGGCGAAACACGCGACGTGCCGCGGCCTTAATGAGCCATGAAAAGATGAGGACTATCAGCGTCGTACCGGATGATCGTTCGTTACCCTGGCACCCTGATTCGCTCGTCACAGTCTCTCGGACGCGTCGTCGATTGATATCTTAAGCGACGGCCCGGCGTCGTTATTTTTGCGGTTTCGAGGCGTTTCCATCGAGACGATCATCGACGATCCGACGCCGCTGGACGTGCTCGGTCGCGGGATCGTTCGAGGAGATCCGAGTTCGATCGCCTGTCGAGACTCGATTCGATGTAAATCGGTTTCACGGATCGCTAAACGGACCAATGGCTCAATTAATAAGTCGAGAACATGGGTCTCCGAAGGTGACAAGCTCTCTTCCAGAGATGCTCGATTTTTCTTGTTTCGCTGGGGTAGCTACGTGGAGATGATGGCTCGCTAAGAAGTTCGTAGGGAGACTCGGCTGCTGACGAATTGCACCATCTCGGAAATGTCAATGTCTTCCATTTAGCTCTCTTAAGTGGTAATTGGTTTCGTTATTGAACTTGTAAATGGCGCTCGCGTCGTCTTTTTAGTGAAACCAGACATTCAGGGTTGTTGTAGAGTTCATTTCCTCAGGTTTCTTATCGTGGACCTCGATGGATTCCTTCATTTAATTCTGGGGATCAGGGAATTTTTATTAACAGGAAACATATTTCTATAAAAATGTTTCTTTGAGGTTTTAATTTATTGTAGTTCGTCGAGTCGCAATTGAATGTATTAATTGATTTGATTTGATTGTTAGAAAGAAACTTTTAAATGAATCACAAAAATGATTTTGTCATTGCCACCACATCTGTGGATTTTATGGATTTGTGACAAAAGTGAAAGATCAAATACATAATACTGAAAATGTTTAACATATTTAAAAATATTGTACTTTCTCCACCTCGTTAAAATAAATAAATGTTCATATGGTCCCTGTGTCTTGCAGTCGTCAAATTCAAACAATTTTTATTCTGCATAAGAATCCGCAATTTATTCACCTTCGTATCGTGACAGAAATTTTAAAATGAGGATAAAATGATCATTTTTACTTTTCCGGTACATAAATTACGAAACTCCGAGCACCTCGCGACTCGTAAAATTAAAGACCCAAGCGAAAATGGGTGAAGCATCATGCAAGAAGCTCGTCTGTAATCCTGAAGTGCGCCACGAGGGTTAAAAAGACGCAGGAACATGCACGCCGCGAGGAGCGTATTCGAATTATTTTAAGCGCTTGCGAAAACACTGAATAATGAAAGGAATAGCGTTTATCGTTCGCGGCTTGGCCCTCGCCGAACGAGGTATTTAATTAACTAAAACTCGTGAACGTTAATCGGGTCCGACCTCTTCCTGCGCGCGGAGCATTCGCGTAAATTGCATCGAAATGAACCGTACGTTACGGAACCAGCCTCGTTTCTCGTCGCGGCGACAAGAAAAGCAAAAGACGCGGAACGAATTCGCGTGGTTCCACGAGGTTTCGTTTGAAAGCCACGACACTCCTTCGCCCGGCGACTTTACGTTCCCGAATGGAGAGAGATGTGGCCACCCCCTATCTCCCCGCCCCCTTTACGCCGTTCGCGTCGGTTCCACGTTAATGAATTTTGTGACGTGCCACGTGGTCATCTTTACATGGGTCACAATTAAACGACCCGGCGATACCAGTCGACTGCGAACTGCCTCGGTGCATGTTACGGGAAGTAAAATTATGATGTAGCGGGGCAATATCAGTTCGTTTTTGCACCCGCTACATAAATACGACACAATGTACGCGGTACACGCGTTGTTTCGCGTGCGTGCTCTTACTTAATGTATTCATCCGACGGTGTACAGACAGTTTCATAACGTGGGGAACACGTGTCGATCGTAAAGTACCAGATGCCAGTGTTGTAAGGGATACGTGACCGAAAATCGATTCAATTGATGATGAAACTGAAGTATGGTTCATTCCCTCCGCTCGACTTCTGTACTTTGTTCGGTAAATTGGGACATTTCGCTCGTGCACAAGGAAAACGTCATAACTTAAATGTTAAATACATTTTTATGTTAATACAGTACTTATAAAACTAACCCCGTAGATTGTCTTTACTTGCAACCACAGCTAGTTAAATTATCAAAGGACTTTGAAGCACTCACCTGTAACATTTGTATTTTTATATTAGCGAAGTTTTTCTTGTGCATGAGCTATTTGTATTTTTACTACGTTTTTATTAGCTTGCTTTCTTGTCTGTCTGTCTGTCTGTTCGTTCGGTACAAATTTTGCAATTGATTTTAAATTAAAATTCAATTGACATTTTGAGTTTATTACTTCTTCGTTGTTCTTTGGAGCACGAAAGTAAAATTTCAAACTTCGATATTATTGTGTTTAGAGAACTTTTAGTCAACCCTTACGTGGTGCCATATTTATTCAGAGTATTTAAAAATTTATTCAACACAAAACATTTATAATAACGCCATGCTAGAACTCGTATAGATTTCCTGCGATTTTTATCGTGATATGCGCTAAAATAAAGATATGTGTACAATCATTTACAGTGAAAACATCTTTATAATTTCAATAATTGTAAAATAAAAACTCTGAAGACGTGGTAGGTTTAGTATTGAAGTAACTTCATATGTGCATTTTTTTTAAATTCATGGTTTTATGTGGCATCAACTGCTAGGTTGTTAGCGACATTATAAAACAAGTAATGATATATTTATTACATTATTTGTTTGGTTGTGCATTGCAAAGCTCAATTATTTTAAAATTCAGAAACTTCCCTATGAACCCTGAACCAGGAACGCCTATCGGAAGTTATGCTCGTAGGATCCGACGTATCCCGAAGGCCATTAGGCAGAAAATCAGAGCAGTATCACAGAAAACTGGTCCAATTTCAACGAGTCTCGTTGCGGCCGTGTTCTCTCGCCGATTAATATCTGGCCGCGTGCGAAACGATAAATGGGATGATAAATGCGAACACGCACGATTATGGCGGTCGAAGTAACACCCTCAGATGCCGATGAATCAGCGGAGGTAAAGGTCAGACGGATAAACGTGCACTTGAAAGGTCAAGGAAACGGCCGTCGCCCGTCGCTCCTCGGAAAAAATAAAGGAAACACCTCTAAACGTGATCGGGGGAATTAATTATCTTGGCTTTTTACGCGACACCTCGAAAAACCGCTCGCTTTCCTCGCGCGGCGATTACGTAACCTGTTTGAGGAACTTGTTAATTATGTCGCTACTAGTCTCGATAAATGGACGGGCCACATGTTCGACGAGTAATCTAATTAGTGTACCGGCCCCGCCGTGCAAGTGTACGTCGCGAATAACATCGTTCAGGGGAAGATCATTTTGTGTGGCCTTCGCGTCGACCGTGTTCTCGACTTGTTACTCGAGATTGGTACAAATTCTTTATCGATTTGTGGCTCGAAAGAAACTCGCGATAAAGCTTCGTTCACTCGCGGTATAGCCAAAGAAAAAATTGTAAGTGAAAACTCTTTGGCGCTGATAATTCCTTCGTGAAACTTTTATCAATGCATTCGTGACGTTTTCCCGGTTAAAATGAGACCAATCACGACACAGTTTGAGTCATTGTAGTTACTCGTTCAATGCACGATTTAGTGGAGCCTCGAATATCCGAACAAATCGAGGATAGAAGAACTCTGGTGCCTAGCCTAGATTAAATCTTAATCGATTCACTCTATTAAATCGTGAATTACATGAGCAAGCATAATCCAAATGGTATCGTGTTTGGAGTGAATCTAATCGACAAAATGAGACAAATAAGAGACTATCCTTCAACAATAGTTTGACAACAAGCCACAGTCAGCGCTACTGCATTCAACCTTACCATTACTATGCTCATTACCACAGCACTAACAACAAAAATTCCCTCGTATCTCGCACTTATCATTCAGACAAATGAAAAAGAAAGACAGATGGAATATCCGTGCTTATAAACTAATATATGAGTCGAGGAGGATAATGATGGTGTGAACGAGCAAGATATGGTGTGCGAGATCAGCGCCGCGTTTGAATCCTAGCCCTGAATAGGCGTCATTCAGCATTTTTCTATGGACAGCTGAAGACTCTGGTTAGCAATTGACGAGCCCCACGACGCAATAAACAAGAAAGCAAACTGACGCGCCGCTTTGAATCGGAGTGCGCGCTTGCTCGACGACAGCCATAAACGATATCTAATATTTTACGACTGCAATCACGCCGAGTGCCATTCAATTTCGCCCTGGTGCTCGTCTCCAGAGAGAGAGAACTCAACAGTGGAAGCAAACACCCGCCAGTTTAGACACTTCTTCGGAATTCGCGGGCCTCCGAACAGGCACCGATCCACCGCTCGAACGACAAGATAATATCGGCCACGGTGCTTGGTTTACACTGTTCGCCGGCTTTACGACTGTCTCTAATATTTTACTGCGCTCTGCTCGGACGGAATCGTCCGTTACGTCGCTATTAGAACGATGGACACACTCCTCGATACAAAGATAGCGCGCTATCGTTAGATCCTCGGCGATATCAGCAGTTTTCGAATAGTACATTAGTTTTTAGTAACATGGTTTCTCGGACATGTTCAGGTTTATCACAGACTATTAGCACAATACCGCGTCCTCCAGAAATGGAGCGTGATCTTCTGGTCTGAAACCTTGAAAAAATCGAATTTTTCTTGTGCAATTTTCGTGTTTCAGAGTTGGGCAACAATTTAATCAACGATTGACGAATAAATTTCTACTTCAATCGTTAATCGCAGTAATCTCCTAGTTATGCAAAATGAAAGAACGTTCGTAGCGTTTTCAAATTAAGAATCGAAGATAAAATTAAGGTATTTATTCATATAATTATTCAATAACACGAGAAATTGTCTCGAGAATGGCAGAAAGTAATAGAACAGAATGGAAAATATGTTATTTTATCAGCTTTCAATTTTAATTTACAAACAGTACGAACTTTCGTTCCAACCCAATACATTGGTGGTTTTAAATTATTTTAATCTCTCGACTGTTTTAAAATGCACCTACTCACTTTTGCTGCAAATGATTTTTGTGATTTGTGCTGCAATACAAGTGACATTGCAATTGCTATCAGTGACACACATTTCGAAGCAGCAAGTGGATTTACGGCTGAATAAGTGAGTTTTTCATTCAATCAGTTTCTGCTCCTTCTCTTGTTCGTTGCTAAGTCGCGGTGTATCACCAACGCTCTATTATACCCTGATTAGGTCGTTCGGAAAGTAATTTCGTATTCCTTGTAAGGATGGCATTGCTTCTATTTCTTATTACTTAACCTTATTTTACAGCTAACTTTTCGGACGTCATTTCCATCATCTTGTGGATTTTTATTACCGCAAGGGTAAAAATGCAGTGCACGAAAGAAAAGATAGTGTGCTGTTCAAGGAGAGGATGTACCATCGGATCTCCATTTTTTTCGTTTTTTTAAATATTTTTCAAAAGTCATATCTCAATTTTTTGCTAATGAAGGACAGAAATTCTACGAGTATGTGAAAAATCGCAAAAGATCATAGAACAATATGTCATAAAACTTATTCTAAATTAGAAAAAATTGGCTTTGACTTTCCCTTGAGAAAACGAAATGACTTTCCGAACGACCTAATGGAGGAAAGTCCTCAATTGAAGTACTGTTTCCTTAGAATGTTAACACTAAAACTACCGAGCACTGAAGGCGATAAAAATGTTTTAGCTGATAAAAATGACAAGGCTCCATTTATTTAGATTTCGTGCAATTTTTATTGCACTATGCGCTTGGATAAAGAAATTTATCGAATCATTTTCCATATAAGCAACGTCATAATTTCAATAATTATAAAATTAAAAATGTAAGACCGGTCAGTTGACCGGCAATGGTAGATTTAGTGTTAAATCCACCTCTGAGATCTTGACGAGTACACGTGTTACTATACTGGTCGTGAGTAAGCCATTAAAAACTCGTCGTTTTAGTGGATTCTAGCGATTCGAGGAACGATATTCGACATTTTCCTCAATCATGGCTACCGGTTGGCACGGCGCCATCTCTATCTCCGGTCCAACACGATCGCAGCGAGTTTACGATGTTTTCAGCCGGTGTGCTTCAATTAAAAGCCCGAAATCGTGTGTATTAAATTAGGAGGATTTATGCAGCAGGATTATTCCAAGAGACGAGGAAAATTACATCGTCTAGGTCGTACGAATGTTAATAAACGAATCGAAGCTGCTATTCCCATTTCTCGGACATAAAAACGTCTGCCACTGTGGAATTTGTGACACTCCGAACGACAGCCGTTTCACGGTTAATTAAGGGTCTCTTGTTTATCGGTTAACACCTCGACATCTCGAGTCGGGCGACGATAAATTGGTCAATGATCCGTTTTTATTATTTGAGAAACATCGATAGAGAGTCGGGCACTGTTTTTCCTGAGTTAGTGATCGTAAATCGGAGGTTTTATATACTGACGATTGGTGACGGCTGGCATGCTGCTGAATGACTCTTTGGTGACAGGTTCATTGCAGTTTTAATGAAGATGTTGAAACGACGAGGTGCCCGACTCTCGTGGGACTGATAGTGATCTTTACAAGGGAAATAACATTCTTTGACTTGTCTTTGTTTGATCAAATGGTCTTCCTTTAAGATCAAATCTACTGTTATGAACTTCAAAAATTAAATTAGTTGACGATGCGTGTTCAAGTTGGATCCAAAGTCTCGTTGCTCCACTGCTCGACCATTAATCGACTGCAGATTTTTATGTAAAATAAAAATTCTTAACCTAAATTATTTTCTTAACATTTAACAATTAAATTTTAATGACGTGATTTTCATTTGAACAAGATTTAACCTCTTCAGGGACTTTACTGAACAGGGAATTTATTGAAGTAAAAGGAAGAGAATTTTTGTTTTCATCGTTGAGAGATTCTTGGTTGTTCTCCAACAAATTTTGATTTTGTTTTCCTTAGAATAATTTTAATTTGAGAAGAAATTAAGGATACACTTATGTACCATCAACCCTGAAGAGATAAACGCCAGAAAGTGACTAGAGCACTGCAGCCTGCTAGAAAACAGTATTCTATTCACCAGGTGATGTCTCAATACTGGTCACACTGTAACCAATCCGTCCTATCAGGTGTAAGTTGTCCTTCCATTCCGGCATTGCCGCCCTTGTTTCGTTTCTTGCGGATCCTCCTCGAGTATTGAATAGTTTACGGCTTCTAAATAAGCGGCCCTCCCGTTCCCAAACAATTTGCCCATGCCGCAGATTGCTCGTAAATAAAGATAATCTATTCTACCCGGAAGATAAAAATCGTTCCACGGAGCAGCCCCGGCCCCGGCGCGGCGTTATGCGATGGACAAAGATGGCGATCGTGACGAAAGAGCGCAGAGAGCAGGAGCAACGGCGGGGTACCCTCTGCGCCCCGGCGGCAGCGGGTGAACGATCCTCCAGTTATTCATTTTTACGCCGTTCATTCGCCGGATTTTACGAGGCAAAAATCACGAAATTGCACTTTGTGCAACGTGCGTGCCCGATCCCTCTTTCACTCTTTATTCCGTTCTGGCTTTCTTTCCCCTATTCTTACGGCTGGCCGCGAGCCTCGCTCCGCTGAACTTTCCTGGGAAAGTCCTCGGGATTTTCTCACGAATTTCCCATCCATCCTCTTCGACCTCCGCTGTTCTACTTATTTCACAAGGGTACGAACAAATCACCTGTCCAGCGAGACACTTGACCCTGAAGTGGTGTACTGTGTTTCCTCAGACTAAAAGTAGCCATCAGTTAAAATTGCCTAGGTTACAAATGTTCAAAAGAAGTTAAAGAAATCTCATATTTATAATTGTCTTCCAGTATGGAAATGTGCAGAAGTACCCCGCTCGTTGTGCAACGAAAGAGGCAACCAATCATGCGACCTGTTCCCCACCTTTCTCATCCATCCATCCTCTTCGACCTCCACTGTTCTACTTATTTTACAAGGGTACGAACAAATCACCTGCCCAGCGAGACACTTGACCTCGAAGTGTTGTACTGTTTCCTCAGACTGGAAAGTACCATACTGGAATCTTCGTACAAATTCAGCTCAAATTTGTTATGCTACTTTTAGAAGTACAGGTATGTTGTGAGACTACAAAATCAAAATGTTCAAAAGAAGTTAAACAAATTTCCTATTTACAATTGATTTACAAAAATCGGTGTATAGTTTTGAGTGGGGTTGTGGTAGGGATAAGCTGTTGAAACCAGTGCAGTAGTACCTCGCTCGTTGTCCAACGAAAAAGGCAACCAATCGTGCGATCTGTTCCCCACCTTCCCACTCCGTGCTCGCTTACGTGGCCATCACAATCCCCACCCCGAGTTCATAGAACTTCTAAGGAGTCGCTAGTATACAACGAGCGAGGTTCTACTGTACTCGCAAATGAATTTGCTTAGTTTAATCTGATATACCCTATTTCTTTCTTTCCAGAGCTAATGTTCCTCTACACAAAAGCTCAACAGGTGCAGATTTCTTGAACAAAATGTATCGAGGTCAACCAGTATTTTTGTTTTTAGTTTCTTTTTGTTTTGTTCCTTTGATTTGGACTTGTAGGTATTTACGTCCACGTCGTTCTTCAAGGTAGCGAGTATTTCCAGGTCTAGGACGCTGAAAGCGGGAACCGTTTTCTCAATGGCGCTCCTCGATGATCTCGGGACAAGAAACACGGAAGCCCTTATCTGATACACCGCGGAGGCAATAAACTTTAATCAGAAAGGCTCTTGTTATCGGCGGTAAGTGGTACAAATCCAAAGACCGACTGCGCTGATATTGCCGGGTCGGGGCCGATAAACGTAGCCTCGTTCGATGCAGCTATTCCGCGGCAAAAACAGCTTTCTGATGGATTTCTAATTTGATCTAGCGGAGCGGATCGATCAGAGTGTTATTTGTCGAGGCTCCCGGCCAGATGAGATTCCGAGTGTTTGTTGATTCGTGCGGCGAGATGGCCGTTCGGTGTGCAATTTAGTTTTTACACGGTTCTGACGCGGCCTCGTTTCTCAACCGAAACCGGAATATGCATATTCGGAAAACTGATAAAAAATATTGATGCAATTTTGGGAACAGCTGGGAATACAAATACACTTCCATTTGTAGGAAATTATTTTCATTAAGTCACCAGAATTGAGAGGTATGAAAACGTGGCCAAATTAATTTGTAATTAGGTTTGTTAATATATTTAGAAAAAATTAGTAAATGCAATTAAAAGCAGCGGACAGATTGAAAGAATTTAAAAATATCCATGTGATCATTTCATTAAAATCATTATTGCGGAACTTCCTATTTAAAATAAATTCATAAGGCAACGTTTAACAGCTACTAATTATTATTATTAGCTGCTATTAAACTGATAAATAGCTGTTGCATTGGAGATATCATTAAAAATATATTTAAAAAAATGATGAATCAAAGCTGTGAACGTAGCTATAATAAAATGGTTCGCGTCCGAGGGTTAGAATCGGAGCTCCACGAAGTTGAAAGTTCCGGAACTATTAAAATCAAGCCTCCCCTCCAGAAGAACTTGCAGCGCTTCGTAACCCCCCCTGTTCCAATCACATAATCGAATCGCAATTACTCAACACTAGTCTAGAACAGGAATGTTAATCAACCCCGAATAAAGGGGATACAATTAAGGAAAACCAGATAGAGGCGTAACGCCATAAAACGCGAGATGTGTGAAATGCTGCGTATCGACACTAGCGAGCCGCATCGGTGATCAATAATGGCAGCGAAATGGCAAAGTGTAGATGGTAAGAAGAGAGGGGGCTAGAAGAAGAAGAGGAGGAAGAAGAAGAGAGGGTACAACGGGCAAAAGGTTCCAGCAGAAGAAGAAGAAGAGGAGGAGGAGGAAGGAGAAGAGAGACGATGAAGAAGAGCAACAAAAGGTGCAGCCTCGGGTGCCGGGCGGGGCTCAGATGTTTATCCCGGTCGACCTCTTCCCCTAGCTCTCTTCAGGCCCCTCTTCGTGGTCCCTGGCGTGCCCCCTTCACCTCCGTTTCTTGCGGAGAAGCGCGCCCTCGGCGATCCGGAGCTGCGGAGCGTTGCATCTACGTTATGCGTGCTCTTGTGCCTCGGATGCACTTACAGTGGCGTCGCAACCGTCACTTTACTCCGACTTGACAACCTTAGAATCCTCGACATCGACAAAGCACGCTGTTCCAACAATATACGTAAGAAACGTTGCTTTAAAAGAATTGTCCAGGCATTTTCAACAATTTTATTAGGATAGAAAGACTTTAATTTGCAATGTATATGCAATTAATTTTTTAAATGTTGATATATTTGTCAAGTTACTTTCTTCGATGTCATTCAGTACATGTTATAATGTATTTTATTCTACTTGTGTCTGACGTACTTGGTCTTGTTACTTAGCAAAGAATAATAACGTTATCGGAATTATTGAAATCGCATTCAAGTCGTTAGTTATGCGAATAAATAACTTAATGTATCGTACAATGACACACGTATTCTTCACGTAAGTTTTTAGCCGTTTCGTTCTAATTATTCCGTAGATAATTATTGGATAACGTTGCTCAAAATGTAGTACGTAAAACGATGGTCGTGCATAAAATGATATGACAAGCTTTCAGCTATTACGCGTGAAATATTGACAATCAATATTTTGATGTACCTATCGGTATCTTAAATTTACTGTTTTGGTTATCTTAGTATCCAACGGAGCAATAATAGAGACTACTTTAGGTTACTTTATAAGAGTAACAAGGTCGTATTTATTAAAATTTACTGCGATTATTATCATGATATATGTCTGAAGAGATAAATTTATTGAATAATTGCCCATAAATTTTTATTTTTACAATTTCAGTAACTTCAGATAACTTAATCGTGTGCGATTTTTTGGAGTGATTATTTGGTGGTCTTCGTATTAAAAAACACATCAGAATTCGGAACTATAGAAATATTTTCTCGAGAAATTTTGTAATATACTTCTTTATTCATGTCACCATAAAAATCCTATGGAATCTGAATAAATTCCAGTCTCGCCTAGGACTCGACAGTTCTAGCGTTAAGGAAAGTCTCCGAATGCAGAGTTAAAAAAAGCCAAGAACAATTGATTGCAATTGAAAAATGTCTGTTCACAATCCAAGATAGTTTGTTTCTTTATTGTCTACAGTATTTATTGTCTACATATGAAAAATTTGCGGAACACCAAAATTAATGATCCGAAAAACAAACAAAAACATCCCGCGTAGAAATAAATATATTTTAGAAAATATATTATTAAATATATTTAATATATTTCGCGGAATTTCGCGGGACAAAACTTGCAAAAAGCTTGCGGAACACCGGTTAAGGACCAGTGGTCTACAGTCTCTCCACGCAGAATTCCCAAAGATCGTTTGATCTAGAGGCAATAGAATTCCTCCAGAGGTTCTGTGGAAACGCACAACCAAAAGCGGTAGTAAATAATGGACCGCTCATCGTCGAGCTTAATAAAATCCGAAGATTTTGAATCCCGGCTGATCAATTATGCAGGGGAACACGGAGACCGCCTCGCCGCGGCACAAATGGTGGTCGCGGGGATTGTAAATGTAACGCGATGTTACAGAATTCGATAGCCATATTCGCTCATAATCGAGTCGACCGGAAAGGGAACGAAGAGGGCGAGGTCGTCGGCTCGTGACGAGCCGCTCTACGGTCGTTACTAACAAAAAAGCAACGTTAATCAGACACTTCGTATCGCCTCTATTCAGCTCCCGGCGAGCGAAGTGATCTAGCTCGCAGCAGGTTCTTCGGGGGCAAAAAATCGATGAATGAACCTTCGCCGGTGCGCGCATTGCCATGCTGCGCTGCACTCTGCTCCGGAGAACGGTGTACCATGGCCAAAATTGAAGACAACCACCTCTTCAAGGTACACAAAAACTATATTTTTCTTTTTATTTATTCAGTCGTTCCCTCAAGAAGTCAGTGACAACTGCAACAAATAACTCGTTCCCAATCAGCTGTCTATTTTAATACATTTTTCACACATATTTAAAGTTGCATCAACTGAATATGATCATTAGCAACTATTATTTTAATTTTCATAATTTTTATATTATTCCTCTCAATAATATTTTTTCCAATTTTTTACCTTCAAGAAATCTTCCTCATTTTTTTATAATATATTGGATTTGTTATGAGTGGATGATTTTTATACAAAATATACATTGTCTGCACCATAGTGTTCCATGGCAAAAATTGAAGACAACCACCTTTTCAAGGTACCCAAAAACTATATTTTTCTTTTTATTTATTCAGTCGTTCCCTCAAGAAGTCAGTGACAACTGCTGCAACAAATAACTCGTTCCCAATCAGCTATTCATTTTTAATTATTTTTTTTATATATTTGAAGTTGCGTCACTCCAACAGGGTCATTGGCAACTATATTGAATGTGTTACAACCAGATGATTATTATACGAAATATATAAAAATTGTCTGCATTAATTGCAAAATACTGGAGCTGCACAAACATTTATTTCTTTGCTAAGTCGTTTCGAAAAGTCTAAAATAATACAAGGGTGTTTTTAAATTCTTCAAATGTTCCCATTATTTCCAAGGTAATTTACTAGAGTAAAGTAGAAAGCTATTTTCTTTTTTAATATGTTTAACAAGCTGAATATAATACAACAGCATTTTTAAATTATTCTAATGTCGTTGCTATATGAAATTACACCTATTTATTGTCGTTATAAACGCATAAACTCCGCAGTCCATCATGTGCTACCTTGTAAAAGTTTCAAAACATTGCAGCATCACTGACCTCTTCAGGTCGCTTCCCTAGGATCATCATTAATTCGACGATTGATTTAATTTCTTCCCTAATGCACTTCATGCACGCTGAAACGGCGTTCAATCGAACAGTTCAACAAATCCACCGTGCAAATAAAAAGTTGCACCTCGATCTCGATCCACAACAGTTCGTGTTTTCGCGATCTTTGTCTCCGAGTCCGATACGAATCTCCAGATCATCGTGTCCGACAATGAAACCGGCACCGGAGAGTTCTCTCTGGAGCGAGCCGATACAAAAGCCGGTGACGAACAAAGGGGTTCCTGGATCCCGTAGGATCGTTACGATCGGGGCACGTATCCCGCTGATGACGCACTTCCGGCCGAGTGAACCCCCACGGTGGCCCCCGTGATAATTCCGGTGGATCGAGAAAGCGCTCTTCGAGATCCATCCACCGTGACTCCGTGGCCCTGTGACGACCCCGAAGAGATGTTTGCTCTTGTTGCGATGCGCGTACTGGCGCGGCGCGGCTCGGCTTGGTTCAGAGCTCGGCAGCCTCTAGGAAGAAGAAGAGGAGGCGAACGAAGATAAAGCGGACGAGAGGAAGCGGGAGAGAAAGGAGACCGAGAGAAAGAGAGAGAGAGAAGCGTAGCTATGGGGAAACAAGAAAAACAGGAAGAGAAGAAGAAGAAGGAGAAGAGGACCGGCCTGCCGACCCGACGCCTAGCCTCCTGAAGGAGCTCGCCCGAGTGGCAGGCCAGCCGATGGTAGCGGTTCGCTCATCATTGTAATTACTTCGCGAGGATGTACCAGTATATTGGATCATTATCGACCGCTCCATATCTACCACCTAGCCCATAAGTATAGACTTATGCTCCCGCTGCCCTGTAACAGCCCCGCCAGCCACTGCCAAACGCGCGTATATCTTACGCGGGTACGAGCGAACGTTCTAGTATATTGGCACACTCGCGTATAACTATCGGGGTAAATAAACCATCGAGGCCTGGCTCCTTCTTCTATCGGACCAGATACCTCGTTGTCCTACAAGGTAATTTCCGGACTCGACCAGACGCCACGATCATTCGCACCTGATACGACACCGATGCTGAACATCGCGTGTCACCCGGCCAGAGCACCTCTTTGTGGTGGACCTTTTGGAGGATCGGTGTCGGGATGCGGATTCCTTTGGGTGTGGCTTCGGGCTTGCTCTTTGGACTTGCTCTTCGGGATTCGTGATCCTTGATTACGGAGGGTGTTCATTTGGCTGATGATTTTAGGGAGCGGATTTCTGTTAGCGGTTCTAGGGGATTGTGGAACTGTTGGGTCTCAGGAATTCGCGAACGTGTTGTTACTAGACTGCGGATTTTATAAATTTATTTGAAAAATGGATTGGTAAAATTCAAACTTGAGTTACTAAAATTATTGAAGGAGGAAACACAGTTTCGTTTAACTTCCGTCTCTTACAGTCGACTTGGGCAATTGTTATCAATACTCTGGATACACAATGCTCTTTCAAGTATTGTTAAAATGGTTAAATGTTAAGACATGTTAACAAGTACATTGAATTTCAAGAAAGTGGCACGTTATTAAGATGCAGAGACTATAATTTAGGTTTTAATATAGTCATTCCATATCGACATACTCCATAGTTCATGACCATAAAATTATAAAATATTGCACAGATTGCTTCAAGGTTGTATTCGACGTATACAAGATCCTGCAGAATTGTTTAATGAGCAGTATTAATAAATAATATAGTATTATTAATCTGTTTCTGAAAGTATTATAGTTAGCGTATTACTGGCACATTCTGTCGATTAAAATACTTGTGCACTCCACTGTAATCACCTAAATATTATAATACTGAAATGATTGCAGCCCGGCAGACAATTATTGTGATTACTTCTATACATAATACTTATGATCCTGCAAAATAATCATTAAATTACCATTGAATATTTTATTAAAAAAATTGCGAATGAAGGCCTCAGGGTTTCATATAATATAGTTCAAGTCTCATTTAAAGCACAATGTGTAATTTTATTTAAATTCATGAACCACTATGAAACACATATTATTAGATAGTATCTTGGAACGTTGCTCTCTTAATTAATGGTCTGCTACTGAATGGGTACGGTGTACTGAATAGCTACCTGTGGAATCAAATCGGCTATTGTATCCAAACTATCTGATTCTACCTGATTAGTACACTGTAGATCCTTGTGTGCTCAAGCTTATACAGTTCCAACAAAGATCGAAATTACTGCAAGTATACTATCTTTATAAATGCTCTTGTTTACTTAAATATACCGAGTGAGCCCTAACGTTTGTACTCCAAATAACTTTGTTCTTTTCAACGATACATTAATGTCTTGAGGACAAAGTTCAATGGTAAAAATGGGCTTCACACGATACCAAAAAATTTTAACCACCCCTTTTTAAACACCTACAATGGTAGCCCCTTTCATTACGAATTCAGTGACTATAATTCTTCAAGGTCATTCAAGGTCACGGACAGAGACATAGCGGAGTCGCGTTTGGAAACATACTGTTAGTAAATAAATCGCATATAGCTCGGTACGGTTAGTGTTTTATTTTATTTCAACGTCAATTTTTTCGCGTCAATTTACGGGTAAGTTTATTTCAACGTCAACCAACACGACTGTCATATGTCTTTCACATGCATGTCTGGAAAAATAACTTATTGACGATAGCATCATGTGATTTTTGGTGAAAATGTGGTGATTAAAATTAACTTACTAGTCGTTAATGGTGAAAAAGAACTACAAAAATAATATCTTATTTTTACCGTAATACAATCAAGAAACTTGAAAGTACAGTAAAAGCTCCTTCGTTGTCCAAAGGCCGGGGGGCTGAGCGGACAACGAGCGTGCCCGGACACTATTTTTGATTTATGACTGCGTCTAGATATCGCGCCGACCGCGCCGAGCGACTTCAATAGGAAGCCGAACATAGAGAAGGACAGAATGAGATACGGATCGGGTGACCGAAGCGTGTCGCCGTCGCCGGCACAGTTTAAAGGCCCACATTGTTGCTGTTGCTCGTTGCCTTCGAAACTTTGACCGTCGATTAAACCACTAAATACAGTTTAAACTATATCGTGTTTGGTGTCATTTTAATCAGAGAAATGCCAGGAATAAGTTAGTGAAAGTCCCATAAAGAAATAATGAAAATTAAGACGTTTGAAAATTCGGTTTACTCGAGTCAATGTTGTGGTGTTCACGCCGATATACCCGAGCCGACATCAATCGACGCCGCCTACGGAGCGACTCGGCGTTGACAGGCAGTGGAATGGGTAGGCACTGGACAACGATCGTGCCCTTGATTTTGGACAACGAAGGAGCGATTACTGTAGATAGAATACATTGGGTACAAAATTGCATTTGTTTAATGTCACTGCTAAAAATCGAACATTTCATATGCAACAACCTAGTAGTTACTGAACTCGTAATGAAAGGAACTACCATTGCAGGTGTTTAAAAAAAAAGGGTGCATTTACCATTGAACTCTGTCCTCGAGACATTTAATGTATCTTTGAGAACAACAAAGATACTTGAGGTACGACCGTTAGGTGACACACCCAGTATTTGGATCCACAAAACCAACCTCCTCGTCCACAAAGGGTTGAACATCCGACAACGTCAGCACCATAAAAGTAGCTCGAACAATATTCCAGCTAGCACAAGTAACAGTGTAACATTTCAAGTCATAGCAGCGGCGCAACTTATTCAGTAGAGTCGATCCAGTTCTACCGATCTCGTTCCTGGCAATTTCAAAGCTCCTCGTATTTCAACATGTAAATCATCGGGCTGCGGTGTAAAGCCCCGAACAAGGTTGAACGGTGGAACACACTCGGTTGCCAATTACTCGGGCCGTGCTATAAATCACAGGAAAAAATTCCCATTCATGCAAATCGGTATCACCGGGCACACACACCGCAGGCACCGGGTATCATTCAGGGTTGGGGCTCTCTCGGGCCAGTATCCGATCGAGTTATTTCAAGTGGCAATAGTTATTACCCCACCCTATATATCGAAGGGAATATATACCCCGGTGCGAGAAGACCGATCGAGTCACGTATATGCCGATGATACAGGGAGCACGAGCTCTCGAACAGTGTTGGTGTCCACACGGGCGAATCTCGATCTTGGCACGTACCAGCTAACGACTCGTTGGTACCAGCTCTCTGATCAAATAACCGCGACCCGAACAACTTTCTCAGAAGATCTACATCGCTGTCGAAAAGGCATGTACGCGCGAGGCGAATCTACGGATCGCTCGGGCACACCGTGGATCGCGGAAGCAACGATCGAACGCGGCTAACGATCGCTGACATTAGACGCGTGTAATTACCCCCGGACCCCGGCGGCTGCCACGGGAACTCTCGCCGCGTGTATGATTCGTTAATGAACTATTCGATATAATTATCGACGCCCGGTGATTTATGACCTGTGCCACTTTAACTCGGTCGACACGCCTCACTTGCTGTCCCGGATTTTTGGAGCGGGTTAGCTGCGTGAGCTCTACCTTTTAGATTCTTAGAAATTACACACTTGTGTGTGTTGTTTTTTAAGACTTTATGTTTTTATATTCTTGTTTGATGTTAAAACATTTTCTTAAAAAAAGGTTCATGGTTCATGTTTTACGTAGAACTATTAAATGAGATGATATTAAATTTCATGAATCTTGTCGGTGTAACAATGGTTGCATAACGTTACTGAAACTTGTTACACGTATGTCGATTATAGAAGTTAATTAAGTCAAATATAATGAACGAACTAATTTAATGTTCTATACGAATAATTTGATGGGGAGTTCGATCAATTATCCTAGTGTAAACCAATTAATAATGCAACCACTAATTCAAATAAATTGATGAATGTTTTTAACACTAAACCTACCACGGTCAAACTCGACGGTTTTCTATGCCATAGTTTTATATTGAAATTATAAAAACGCTTTTATTGGAAATGAATGAATTGTCTTCTTTATTTAAGCACGTATTATAATGAAAACCGTACAAAGTTGAAGAAAATCCAATCTTCTCACTTCTATACGGTGTTTCACTTTTATGTTTTGCGCTTGGTAGGGTTAGTGTTAATTATTTCTGTACGAGAGTCTTGAAAGAAAAATTTTAAATAGATCGCTATTGGATTGCTGTTTATGTGCGTCTCGTCTTTAATGATTGAAAGTGATTGGAAAAGTGAAAAAAAATGATTATGCTCTGCTAGTTAATCAGCTGTAATTTACAGCTATCGAAGCAAAATTGTCTTTGAATAGTGCGAGTGTAATATCTGTCTGGAAATCATTCTACGCCGTAGAAATTGCCCTTTGGAATGCCGTAGAAATTCGATCGCTGGCTTGTCAACCCGGTCGATGTGACCACGAAGAGAGCGATCGCTTCCGCTCGAATGATAATCATCGATACATCTCGATACGTCTCGAAGGATACAGGGCGCCTTCTTTGTCTGTGGGATCCGTCGTACTTGACTCCTCAGTGTCGTAAGAATCTCAATTATTAACTAGCACTCAATCTAGCAAAATATTTTTAAATGTTTTACATGTATATAGACAATATTTACGTACATTGTCATCGATTGATGCAAACGATTCGTATTTTATTCCTGTTTAATCGTTGTAATTCATTCCTCGTTTTTCACAAACGATGCGGAAAATTTGTGTTTCACTCCTGTCTCTTGGAATTGATACAAACAATTTTTATTTTACAATTAGAACAAAAATAACGATTGAATTCCTGTTTTTCATGACTGACGCAAATTTTTATTCCACCCCAATCCTTGTAGTTTATTTATCTTGAAAATACTGCAGTAAATTTGTGTTCACCTCCCGTCTCCAGCAATTGATATAGTTTTGCTTCAACTCCAATCTCTCGGAACTTGCACTAATGATTAATCTCCTTCTCGCAATGGCTGCAGGAACTTTCTACTTTCCTCAAAGATCCTCGCCGTGGTAACGAGCGAATACGACTAAATAAAGCTCGAAGTTGCAGCAGGAGGAAATGAACGTCCACCGAGCTCTACTTTTTCTGTGCGACCCCTCGGCACCGGTAGGATCTGGATCGCGGAGATAATCCGCACATGCAGCGTCCACGAAATCGATCATCGTGCTTCTAGAGCGTAGATAACCCGACGGAGCGACCGTTAGGTGGAAGGCAGGCAACATCGGGCAGGACACTCGCAGCAGAGAGCAGCAGAGCGCAGGATCGATCCAGGACGTGCAACGGGAGCCGTCGAGGCAACGGGAGCGTATCGAAAGATGCGCCGTCGATAATCCTTCAGCGTAGGTCGTGCTCGGTCCTATCGAGCCCGATGCACAAGTCGAGGCAAGGCGAGGCAACTTGCCGAGAATCAGAAGCAACGGCTGCGGGATAAAGAAGAAGCGAGAGGCTGAAGAGTTGGAGGAAGAGAGGAGGATTAAGAGGAAGAAGAGGAGGCAGAAAAGGTGAACAGAGGGAGGACGAGGAAAGAGGGAGAGGCTGAGAAGTTATCTGGTCTGTTCCTCCATCCTTTCCTTAACCTCTGGCTCCCTTCTTCGGCCGCCTTCGACCTACGTGTAGATGCTCAGGTGTAAAACCGTTGATTGCCACGGCTGTATTTTCTCTTTGCACGGCACGATGGTAGCAACGGTGGGCGTGCCGGCCACGACCGAAGGGAGACAGCCAAGGCCTCCTCTCATCGTGCTACCGCGATTATGTTTATTATACTTTGGCACACGCGTGTGCGTACGTGCGAGTACTTACATCTGGCCTCGCCTTTCCGCCAAGCCGCGTCCGCTGCATTATCGCGAGGGACGTGACGCACTCGCGGTGCCACGGGTTTACGGGTGGCCTGCGATAGCGATACCGAACTATCAAACCGTGAAAATCATTGTTACTTTGCGAACCGACAGCTGCGACTTTTAGGGCGTAGGCTTTTTCCTCGGGGAACGGGTTCTTGGGGACTGAGTGGCTAGGTTTGCGAAAGTACGGTAATGCCTCGGTATACGCGAACGAGATGTGTGTAATATTGATCGACAGTACTGTAGGATATACCAGGTGTGTAAATATGAAACCGGAATTTGCCCATAGGTGGCTCTAGCTGTCAATGTAGTTACCGTCAAACCGAGTCAAACCGCGCCATTGACGCCATTTTCTTGTTTTGACATCCAGTAAAAATTTTCAACTCACAACCATACAAGTTTTATACAACAGCATAGTTTTTAATAACGTTGAACATGTCGAATTTCGTGGCTGGAAACTACGATATGCGGACAGCATTGATTTTCTGTTTCCATTTGAAGAAAACTGCTGCAGAATCGCATCGAATGCTTGTCGAAGCATACGGTGAGCATGCTCTTGGTAAATCACAGTGCTTCGAGTGGTTTAGAAAATTCAAAAATGGCGATTTTGATGTGACAAACGAAGAACGTGGAGGACCACCGAAAAAGTTTGAAGACAGCGGTCTGCAAGCATTGTTGGATGAGGATGACGCTCAAACGCAACGACAACTCGCGGATCAATTAAATGTGACACGAGAAGCCGTATCCATACGTTTGAAAGCCATGGGAAAGATTCAGAAGATGGGTTCCACATGAACTGAATGAAAGACAGCAGGTTAACGCGTGAACTGCTATGCTTGTCACGCGTGGGTGACACAGTTCTTCATCGAATTTTAAAAATTAAAGACCATTTTAAAATAACTTGTTTATCTTTCAAAAATTCACATTGATACAGTAAAAGCTCCTTCGTTGTCCAAAGGCCGGGGGTTTGAGCGGACAACGACCGTGCCCGGACACTATTTTTGATTTATGATTGGGTCTTTAGTGAAACGGCTAGTTAAATGACAAAAAAAAGCATTCGCAGTCAAAAGCAGTCAACTGAATGGCTTTAAAAAACTCCTTATTTCCTTGCCATATTCATTTCCTATTGTTCTCCCTTCTGCGCGGGTCTAGCAGTCCTGGGCAGGGTTGCCATATGACGCCCCTTACGTTTCCGTCCCTCGCCTAGATGCTGCCTACGCTATCCCCACTCTTACCACTACCGCTGGCGCGACCGAGTGCTAGAATGAGAGCGGTAGCATGCTACCGACTCGGTCGCACCAGCGGTAGTGGTAAGAGTGGGGATAGCGGAGGCACGCATCTAGGCGAGGGACAGAGACGTAAGGGGCCTGGCGAGACTCGTATATGGCATCCCTGGTCCTGGGACACATCTGGCGACCAGATCCACGCAGGCCTAATCCTCTCGTTGACAGGCAGTGGAGTGGGTAGGCACTGGACAACGATCGTGCCCACGATTCAGGACAACGAAGGAGCGATTACTGTACTTTCTAAACTAATTAATTTGTAACCCATCAAGTATCGTGAATACAAAGAGATGCGGATATAAACTTATAATTTGAAAGGAACGAATGAAGTAGGATTGCTAGGCACGAAAGAAATGAATAAGACATAAGCTGTGAACCGGATTGAAATATTGCACGGGTTCCAGCGAACAGTATCAACCCCCTAACTAAAAGGACGTAATAACGCGAATCCGTATGCAACAAGCGATACTTCTCGGGACATTATTAAAATAAATATAGTCAGTATCGAGCTCTCCGGCGAGTCTCGTGACAGGCATAAATCTCCGATCGCGATCGCTGTCCCCTGAAAAATCCGCTTATAACTGAAAGAGGCTTTCCTCTCTGGAGAGCCTAATTACAGGCGAACCAATGCGTTTCTCGGTACAGGAGGAGATCGAATCGGTATTCCAGTCGGGGATCACCGAGCATAACATTATCAATGACGATCATACGACGTGTACACATGTATCAGGCCCCCGGAGTCCGATATTCAGACATCGAGGATGAGGCCGGCTTAGAATTCCATCGAGGTGGAGCCTTGACATTTCGTGGCCTGGAATCGACCGGCATAATTGATCGGCCTCTGCGGCTCCCATTCGACGAACGACAATGCGATTCCGTTGCGTCTGATACGGTTACGACCATAACATCTCGGAAGACAGAAACGCGGCCGCAGTTCACTTTGAGAGTCAGGTCCCGCAGTTACTCTTAATAAGTCGCCGACAATCCACTGGACATCAGCTCGCGTGATTTATGAGCCTCAAAAGATTTTTATCGCGGTACAACGTGACGTCAACGGCGATTTCGTGACACTCGAGTTAGGTTTTGTTAAACAGCTAGTGTCAACACCAATGTTATGCGGGAAATTAATTTTTGGTCCCATCATTCGATAGGACTCCTACAGAAAACGCTCTGTGACAAGTTTCAAGTCGGTACCCCTGCCACATGGGTAATTACAGGGCGAATACGGTTTAATGAATTATGCTCTATTTCTGCTGTTCTGCTGAACAAAAAATTACGGAAAATTCATGAACATTCTACCTATTGGCGCACACGACAGTGAATTATTTCAGAATTTTTGGTTGCAAAGTCGATATTTTAAAAAATCCAGAATCATAAAATTCCCGATTTTATATGCAACTTTTCAGAGTACTACGTTTCTATTATCATGTTCGTTGAGTCTCATCGGGATTATTAATGTGCAACTTTTTCTGATTTTTCTTCGTTTTAAAAAAAATGTAAATCTTCTAAAATTCATATGAATAATTCAATAATTCTTTTTTAATACTCCCGAAATTTGTGAGACCAAAATTTTTAAACCAAGGGATCAGACGTGGGGAAAAATTGAGCATCGATGTGAGCCCATGGGATTTGCAGGAATGGGATCTAATCGATCAGCTAGCCGGGGCATGCGCTTCGCAGCTTCAGTTTTGCTTAGCCGAACTATGCGACTCAACGAACTTGTAATTGCATGCATATACTTTAATGGTACGTTATAACTCAGCGCTCATGTGATCATGACCTTAACCTTAGGCCGTTAAGGTAACATTCATTAAAGCTGCGTCTGTTGTAACGCAACATTGGAATGCAGAAATGAACGTTGCTACATCTTCTGGACAGGCATATACTGATCAAGCTACACGGACTATCCTTTAACGTCATCGAAATCAAAGAAGTGATTGAAAAGGATACACAAATGTTTACTGTGAAACTCACGGGAGCGTTCTTTTTGGTATTCATCATGAGTACAGGACTCTCTAACCTAATGTGCTACCATGCGAAATACCTTGACCATACTTCTTGAATGAATTAAAGAATGTGTTGGGAGTTGTATAAAGGGAGTTCAATCGAAATTCTTTGGTCGGATTCAATCAAATTGACAATTATAAATAATATGTATTTTAGCACAGTTTTTCACTGGGTCCTAACCCTTTGCAGTCGGAGCTATTTTAACTAGAAAATTAATCATTTCTTTGAGGCTAGAGTAATTCCATGGTACTAGGTCATTCAGAAAGTTCGTAGCCTAACAATGAAATTACATGAAATAATGGGTTAAAATACATTTATTCTTCAGTAAAGTGTTCTCCCTTAAACTCAATACATTTTTTCCAGCGATTTTTTAATTCACTTCCTCGAGACCTCTAAAATACTCAACTACGGCTGCGATAAATCTTAATTTGATGAACAACGCCTGCCACGTAGGAATTTTTCGAGGTTTGGGAACAAGTGGAAGTCTAAGGGGGCCAGGTATGGTGAATGTGGTGGATGCTCCAACAATTCATAGCGTAACTCCTTCAATTTGGCCATTGCAAGAACACCTTTGTGAGCCGATGCATTGTCCTGGTGAAAGATGACTTTTTTCTTGGCTAAGTCAGGTCTTTTCTCCCGAATTTATGCGATTCTGGTATACGATTCTTTTTTCATTTTATGGATATGAAATTGACACAACACTTAAATGTGTAGTAATTGATTACATACCAACATATTTAATCATTTAAATAATATTATGAATAATGACACAGCAATAAATCTGTGTACTGTAAAGATTCACAACCCACCCTCCCACCCGGAAGTAACGCACGAAAATGGCTCTAACTCTGTTTACAATACCCTCGAATCTCCACTCAACCGCGATCGAGCAGCATCGATCGAACGTCGAGCCGCAAAACGGTGAAACTTTTCCCGGAAAGTCGAGTTTCAAATAAAGCTGCACGTTCACCATTGGTTCGCCATTCGAGTGCCACTTTCATAAATCGCAGCGCTCATTCGCCCGAGTGTGACGTCGAAAACTTGGTGGATCTTGTTCAGCTATCCATAGCTCAGTGTCCCTCAAAATGTTGTTCGGCGGGTACTTTCCATAAATTCTGCGCTCGACCGATAAATCCCTCGGCTGCAGCTGCCGGTGCAGTTGCGTCGCCTAAAAACCGGGATGCAGCGGCGGCGGGGGGAGGGAGGGAGGAAGGTATATAGGTGTACGAGGGGTGGTGGGAGGAAAAAAAGTGACACGTACACGGGGGAACGTTCTAGCATACCTATCATTACCGCGGGGCCGTCGTGCAATTCGTTCTGGTTAAACGGACGTGCGCGGGTTCGGTCGAATGGTGGCCACGACAAACAAATGCCACAAGTGCTGCAATTTTATGTCGTTAACGACGCCCCGGCTCGGGACAGGCTCGTGTGTGAACGTACCAATAACACCGGTGCGCCTCTCTTCCCGGCACTAAAAATTTTATAGCGTCACGTTCACCGGACGAAACCCGTAGGAGGGGATACAGGCGGTGGCGAAACCCTGTTTAACAAAGTAATGACTACAATTATTCTGCTTTACATCTGGACTCGCGAGGCGAGCCCAGGGTACCACGGGTACCCGCTCGCGAGGAAGACGGCGCAATTTACTACAGATAATCGTCGATCAACAAGAGTTACAACTCGAACGATCGTCAGCTACCCGCGACCAGCAACCGAGCATTTCCAACCGCTACCACCACCTCACTGTTAGGTGTAGAAGAACGAGCGAGGGAGTGTTTAGTGGCGATGCCGGCGAATATATTAGACTGTGATCGGTGGGGTACTCTTTATTGGGTCCGCGGGGAAATGACCGAGACCAGTTGCTCGAGGAGTCTCACGCTTGCTGATTTTCGCACGATTTTCTCGCTGGCAGGTACGTGTCAAGCTCTTTGTTCAATCAGACGATTTTTCGTTTCAGGATTATTGTTATCAGACTGCAGACTTTATGCGTTTAGGTGCTGTTTATAATAGAACAGGGAATGGATTCGATGAATTCAAGAATTACGTATTATTTTCAACGTATTGAAATTGTTAATGAGCGAAATAAATGTTTACTTAGCTCCCGTACCTTGATTGAGCATAATGATCCACTAACTATTACGGTTTGAAGGTACGAAGCTGATTTTTAAGGACCTTTCTTCAGTATTCATTTAGATTTATCTATACACGGCGTCCCAAAAATGTCGTACTTCCTTGAAAATGATTCCTTAAGTCACTTGAAGTAACTTTTCCGTTAAGAACATGTACTCCGTGGCTCCGTTGAGGAGTTATACAATCAGACGATTTTTCGTTTCAGATATTAGGTTGCTGTTTCAGGATTATCATTACCAGACTGCAGATTTTATGCATTTAGATGCTATTTAGGGAATGGATTCAATGAATTCAAGAAATTGTTAATGAGCGTTACTTTATAATCTTGCAATCGATGCACAAAAACTTGATCGTGCATAGAGATCCACTAACTATTACCGTTCGAGCGATGAATTTTTAATAATTACAAATTGGCATGAAAAAATATAATGCATCGAGTGACCCCACCTCTGAACGCGCTATAAATAATCATCCTGTTCTCTGAAATAGCGTTGTGTCTCCTCCTTCATGGCTCATTTCGGTTTTCTCTTTACGAAAACCACACGGTATCGTCAAGTATACCGCAAAGAGCACCGATGCGCTACCGGGCCGATCGAACAATCATCCGGGGAGAAAATGAATCTCTCCTAGGGCTAATCACGCGTAACCGAGCCACGTATCCGAAATAAAGTGGCACCAACACCCATGAAACTATCCTGCATCTTCCTCTCTCTCTCTCTCTCTCTCTCTCTCTCTCTCTCTCTCTCTCTCTCTCTCTCTCTCTCTCTCTCTCTCTCTCTCTCTCTCTCTCTCTCGATCGACCGATCGATCGAGTTGGCCGAGACATGCCGTGGTCGTGGTCGACGCGTAGCGAAACGATTAGGGTCCGACGATTATTCGCGGTCCTACGGAGGAGTTAACCGGTCGTAGAAGTAATAACGCCGGGCAATCTGGTCCGGCAATCGATGAGTACGTGTTTATGTAAATCGAACGAGCCACGACACGAACCACGCGAGCAACTTTTCCTATGCGGCCGAGCCCCATGCCGGCCAAGGGATAGGAATGCTTTGTTATCTCACGAGGAAGACGACATATCCTAGCTGCACGCAAGCCTCCTTGCTACTGACCCTCCTGATGACGAATCTGGCCATTCCTTGAAAACGTTCTGCCTCGTGTTTTCTGGCGAGCCAGGCCGTTCTATCTCGGAAAACCGATTTTCTGCACGGAAACTCCTCTTAGATTCTTTTAGCGGTTATGCAAATTTACAGGGTAACCGAACGACATTTTTTAGATGTTCTACTTTATCCCGAAAGTTTTATTATTTTCTAAACTTCCTCTTAATTGACCACGTCAGTTGCTTCTTTAACCCTTTATACTCCGAATTATTTTTCAATTTTGTTGCCAACAACTCCCTACTAAAGGGTGTCTCAAAATGACGTGACATTTCAAATTGCGCGCCATTTTTTTGTGATTTTATTATTTTCTAAACTTCCTCTTAATTGACCACGTCAGTTGCTTCTTTAACCCTTTATACTCCGAATTATTTTTCAATTTTGTTGCCAACAACTCCCTACTAAAGGGTGTCTCAAAATGACGTGACATTTCAAATTGCGCGCCATGTTTTTGTGGTTTTATTATTTTCTAAACTTCCTCTTAATTGACCACGTCAGTTGCTTCTTTAACCCTTTGTACTCCGAATTATTTTTCAATTTTGTTGCCAACAACTCCCTACTAAAGGGTGTCTCAAAATGACGTGACATTTCAAATTGCGCGCCATTTTTTTGTGGTTTTATTATTTTCTAAACTTCCTCTTAATTGACCACGTCAGTTGCTTCTTTAACCCTTTGTACTCCGAATTATTTTTCAATTTTGTTGCCAACAACTCCCTACTAAAGGGTGTCTCAAAATGACGTGACATTTCAAATTGCGCGCCATTTTTTGTGATTTTATTATTTTCTAAACTTCCTCTTAATTGGCTACGCTAGTTGCTTCTTTAACCCTTTATACTCCGAATTATTTTTCAATTTTGTTGCCAACAACTCCCTACTAAAGGGTGTCTCAAAATGACGTGACATTTCAAATTGCGCGCCATTTTTTTGTGGTTTTATTATTTTCTAAACTTCCTCTTAATTGACCACGTCAGTTGCTTCTTTAACCCTTTGTACTCCGAATTATTTTTCAATTTTGTTGCCAACAACTCCCTACTAAAGGGTGTCTCAATATGACGTGACATTTCAAATTGCGCGCCATTTTTTTGTGGTTTTATTATTTTCTAAACTTCCTCTTAATTGACCACGTCAGTTGCTTCTTTAACCCTTTATACTCCAAATTATTTTTCAATTTTGTTGCCAACAACTCCCTACTAAAGGGTGTCTCAATATGACCTGACATTTCAAATTGCGCGCCATTTTTTTGTGGTTTTATTATTTTCTAAACTTCCTCTGATATAATTGGCTACGCCAGTTGCTTCTTTAACCCTTTATCCTTCGAATTATTTTTCAATTTTGTTGCCAACAACTCCCTACTAAAGGGTGTCTCAATATGACCTGACATTTTAAATTGCGCGCCATTTTTTTGTGGCGAACATAGAGAGAGAGAGAGAGAGAGAGTACTAATCTTTGATAATTGGCATCAGGAAGTATTGTGGTTTAGTCATGGAGAATTACACGATCGAGCAACGCATAGAAATTGTGAAAATTCACTACAAAAATGGTGAAAATATTGCAAAGACGGTTCGAAAAATCCGCACGTCTTTTGTTCATCATAACGCACCATCTCGCAACACTGTGGTGCATTTAATCACAAAATTTGAGGGATAGTGGTTCAATTCTGACCGCGAAAAGCAGTTCAAAATGATATATTGAATAATGGCACAGCAATTTTGAGTGGTGCCTCTCAGATTCACCACTCGAGTGCTAAGGGTTAATTGTTTTTTGTAACATCTAATAGGGCGTTTTAAGTCAAGGTCATACAAGGTATTCGAAGGTCAACTGTCATGGAAAATATTTTACGCATGCTTTATACTTTATATGTATACAGAGAGTGATCCAATTATTATGAACACTTTGATACTACTATTTATTCGAAGTCTGATGGATTCATAATATTAGTATTGACGCACATATTCATACAATTATTCGTACGAGTATTCGTGATAGTTTGACGACCCTCTATAAGAAAGAAATGAGAGAGCATTGTGCAGTGAGTACAAGTGATCAACAGTGATTAAAATTAGTTGGTGGACAGGCTGATAATTAATTACTGTTACAGAGCACTCACCAAATCGGCACGCGTAGGAACCACCGGCGTTGGGGAAACCATTCTTCTCCGAGCCTGGAACAGACCGAATGCATCGTTAGATCGGAGATAGCGGGTTCATGCAGACGGATAAACGGCGGAATCGAACAAATGCAGATGTACGCGCCGCCCACGATGCAACCCTTTCCGTATACTGTCATTAAAGGGACCGCCCTAGATGTCGGAACCGAGGATTCGAATGAAATCAATGGAAAGATTTTAATCAAATCGATCGAGGTTTCGAGCGAGACCCGTGGGATCTACGGTTCATTGTCTAAGTGGCTGACAATGTGAACGCATGCGGATTCTCTAGTATTATGCGGATCGCTCGGAAGAATGTCGGAATCTTTCGAACGGGTAATACAGGAAACTGGTCGACGGAAAATGTAAGTCTTGAATTAAATATTTATTTAAATATTCCACGTGTAAATACAATATTTTTATCGTTGCTGTAAATATGAATAATTTCTTCTTCTCGAATGAAGGAACTTGAAACCACCTTTAGATTAATAACAATTCCAACCACTTCTACAAATCATTAATACAATAAATAAATTCATAGGTACACAAATTACATACAAATCAATTCTGAAATCTATAAAATTATGAAAGCCTACAACAACAAGATTAAACTTAAAATCAAATTCAAATTAAAAATTAACCAAGAAAAATTTCCTACTTCTAAACTGGGATAATTCTGTAAAAAATAATCGTATGGCAATTTTGGTCTCATTGTCAAGCTAGCTTTTCAATCGTTCAGTTTATTTCAAGATTTGTTTCATGAACCAGCGGATGGCAATCAAAGACGTGTTTCTTCTCGAAAATGCAATACATTCAAACGTCTGTGAAAACTTTGAACATTTTTTTTCCACGAGCGAAACCACCACGAATTTAAAGACTGAAGAAGTTCCTGTTTAGAACGACGCCTTAAAAATTGATTCAGGATTTTTTGAAGTCGTTTTATCGAGCTTTGAACGAGAGGAGAAAAGGGAAAGGATCGTTTGACGATCGAAAAGCGGAAGGAGATAATGAACGTTTGAAGGCAAGCATACCGATAAATAAATGATGATGTGTGAACGCGCAAAAGAATAGGTACGAAGTGGAACGATGCACGTGGCGAGCGGAGGATCGAAATTGGAGGTGGTTTCTCGCGTTCGGCCGGCGTGTTCGACAATCTGGAACGCGCGAGTGGGGGTAGCAATTCCAATCACTCGGGGATGGAACGCATATCGATCGATCGATCGTCGAATACCACGTGCTTCGCGAGTGCAACTGTAGGTGGTAGTCAGGAGCCACCACCCACGAAGCACCTACTTAGCATGCACGACCAGCTAGAAGGTAGCTACCTACCCATCTGACAAGGTTAACTAATACAGCTTCCCTGGTCGCGCGTCCTGTCGCAAGCGCGAATACTCTCTTGATTAGAACTACGTTGATAAATCAAGGGAACGGGGCCGGCCTGTTGACTATCAAGTAGGAAGCTGAATGAGGGAAACGATCTTGAAAAATATTCTCAGAAGGAATCCCGAGGAACTCGCATATGAATGACTTCGTTACTCTTTTCAGTGGTGCAGTGCTTTACAAGATCTCCATGAAATTTGTTTATTTCGAGAGGGAAATGTTTATGTAACACTTTATCCATTGGTTATGAATCGAGTTGAATTTGTCTTTCGAAAATGAATGGTTAGTTACTGCAGATTTGATGCATTCGTAACGAGAGTGTGCAATTTAGAACAGTAGAAATAGTGAAAGACTTTAAATTGTTATTTTCAATACACTAAAATTAAATTCTATTTTGAAATTAAATTGTATAAAAGAAAACTTTTTAAAAACTACGCTTATATTAAAATGCACTAAAAAGGAGAAAATCATTTTTTCCTGGTTCTCCATAAAATACCGAATCCAGTTGAATGATTAATAATATTTTTCCCCGAAATTTTAAGCAATTAGTTCAAAATTTCTTCTGTTATAAAATTAGTGTCGGAATAGATAGAAAAATGTAATATAAATTTAAGTAAAATCATGACATTAGTGACTATAAAAATAAAAGCGTGGAGCACCCACGACGATTACGTCAATAAAGTTTAGCGCTCCAGGCTTTTATTTTTATAGTCACTGATGTCACGATTTTATTTAAATTTATATTAAATATTTCTATCTGTACCGACACTAATTTTATAATGGAAGAAATTTTTAACTAATTCTCGATTCGGTATTTTATGGAGAACCAGGAAAAAAATGATTTTCTCCTTTTTAGTGCATTTTAATATAAGCGTGGTTTATAAAAAGTTCTTTTTATACATTTCATTTTCTACTTTTATCGTCATCGGAAGCAAGTGTGTACACAAAATTTCAGCAAGATTGGACTATGGGAAGAGGTTTAAAATTCGATTACAAGATTTCGCGCATACAACACGGCAAGCTAATATAAGCGTGGTAAAAAGTTCCAATAACTGTTTAAAAATCAATAAAACGGAAGAGAAAAGGCATGAAAAAAAATGTTTTATGCGCCTACAGCTTTAAATACACTGTTGTATCTATGCAAAATAAACGAGGAGAAAGGTCTTGCAGGAATGATGCGGGTCAGAAATAATTTCAAAGCTGGAGAGTTACTTTCTCATGTCACAGGTAATTAAAAATCAATAAATTACTGTAGGAAGTGGATTTAAAAATAATATATGTATTTAAAACCTAAGACTTCACCTTACACTTAAAAGACATGAATTATTATTACACAAAGTGTTCTATAAAAATGCCGTGCACCTATATCACTCCTTAGTATTCTATTAAAATTAATTAAAACATGATTTAATAATAGAATACATTTTATTCAACTCCAGTTTATAAAAGCCGCACCGACAAACGTCACTTTACATAAACATTCGCAGTGTAATTATTAATATTGATGTGAAGATTTAAATGCTATTCGACAAACTACGTAACTTTCTACCATCGTAATATTTTTTCTGACATTCTCAGTGATATTATTTCAACACAATTGAAAAATCAAAATCTCCCAAGACGGCTACAATTACGAAATAATTTAATCGCGAAAACGCTTCCTAATAGCAGTTCCCGCGGCATTAGGCCGGCTAGACTGATGAGGGAAGGTCACTGAAAACAATAGGGATTAAATAATTAATTAATCGAACGAATCCTTCCATATTGATGAGACAAATATTTGTGTAAGTAAGTCTTCGGAGCGTTTCTTCGACTGCGACGAGTTACAGCCGCTCGTCTACAATCTATAGCAATACACAGCGGTATCTAGAACGATTAAATCAGTGGAGTCTGTAATGAAGGGGCCCTCGTCGGGGCACGATTTAATTGGTCTCTGAGTAGTACTATGCATTATTCCAGACGACTCGGTATGTCGAGGCACGTCAAAACGTTGGAAACGAGAAAACTTCGCAGCAGGACCACTGCTACCAAGCTTTCCATCGGATCGCGAACGACCGTTTCTTTCTCCACGTGTTCGGGAGTTATACTGAAACCCCCGTGGTATAGTACGCGCGCAGCATGAGGTGGCTCGGTGCGCGAGTACAGCACCTATGAAACCGCGCGATTACTCGTTTTCGCCATGTTTCAACGTCCTCGGTCGTTGGACGGCCGACGTATTGAGCCATAAATACGGCAATTAACACTATATGAGAAGTCTATCCTGAACTCTGCAGAATGATACGGCATACTGAAACAATGGCCACTTAGATTCCTCGAAGCATGACTTTTGCAACCGCGGTATGCTGTGATGACTGATGTAACGAGTCGATGTTTCAAGTTTTATGAAGTTTTAATAAGCTTGTCGACGTCCATTAAATCTGTAAAATCTTCGCTATTTTTTCAAGTAAATATATAGAATTTAGTGAATACAATTCTTTCTTGAATAATATTTTAACGCGTTGCAAATAGTGTATCTTTATTTTTGAATCATCTTAATTTTTCTCCTGTTTTAAACTGCCCGACCTATTTTTATCATTATTTTGTTGTAAAATGTGTTTATTTGCGGCAATTCTTACAGCATAAGTGTTTAGTTGTTCATTTATCATTTAAATATACCGTTCACTATTCACTCGTCCTTTTATTTTGATTTCTGTTTTACCCCAATATCCAATATCGGCCCGAATTTTCACACATAATTACAAGTCGATTTAATTTTAACAAAAATATGGTTTCTAACGTATCAGAAACAAATGTTCATTTACGATAATCATTTTGTTTATCATTTAATAATATTGAGACATACGTATATGTGTACATACGTATTTAAAACATCCGATGCCTCGTGATTGACATTGTAGGTGACGTACAGGGTGTATAAAAAGTAATGGACATCTGTCATAGGGGTGAACTTACACCTCTGGATCGATGGACATTTGTGAGAGGAACTTGTCGCAAAATATAACGAAGAAAATTGTATTGAAAAGTTTGTTTTTATATCGACACCTTTTATCTACACCTTTTTACTCATCGAGAAGAGAAAAAATTTCGAAAGAGCCATATGTCGCAAACAAGTTTTTGCAGAATTTGATTGTGCAGAGTTATACGTATAAGCAAAAGCCTACTACTACAAGTCCACCTGACCGTGTCGATGAGACAGGACGTAATCGTGTGCGTGCCTCGAGGGAAATTAAATTTAAAGGGACATTCGTCGCGCCAGGCCTGTACAAGGCCTTTTGTTTTCCTGCCCATTCAGATCATAAATTTGAAGTTGTAAAATAATATGAAAGAACAACCCGACAGATGCACAACACATGCGACAGACCCACACGAATCGACCAGCGGACATGCAATTATAAATCATGCCATTGACGACTGAAGACACTAAGAAAAGGAATTTCTTTGACTGTTTCCCACTCCTCAACCTAAAGTCCTTCCGACACACCCGCTACCAAATTAACAAAGCTACATTTTCCCACCTAAATCCCCACCCTTAACCATTCACGAAAAACCGAGGTGACAATCGCAGTACTATTTTGATCGTGGTCGCGGTAACTTCTTCTCGTTCGCTGTCTCGATTTTGGAATATGTGTTAGTGTTAGTAGTGATTGTGTAGAATTTATAGTGTGGTGTTTTGTGCTTCACAATTATTAACAAGTATTCGCGTAAATTGCACTGGATCCGACGGAGGAACAGAAGATTCTGAAAAATTTGTAAGTACCTTTTACATTAGTATTTTATAATGTAGGATTAACCCTTTGCACTCCGAATTATTTTGCAATTTTCTATCCAACGAAACCCTACTATTTCAAGTGTTTTATTTGAAATTTACTTCAAAGAACAGTTCCTTGATTGCTACTTATTTTAAACAATTTAAATTACTAATTATGTTAAATATAGCTCTCAAACTTTGTTGTAACTTGTATTTGTTCAAACAGTTCCTTGATTGCTACTTATTTTACACAATTTTGTTTACTAAAATTATGTTAAATATAGCTCTCAAACTTTGTTGTAACTTATATTTGTTTTTAACTAAAAAATAAGACTACTAAATTTTTATTTACATTTTTCTTTCTCTGATGTCGAGTCACATCGACAAAAGAGTGCAAAGGGTTAATTGTTTCATAACAATGGATATGAGGTTTTCCTTCATATTTTGCAACTTCAATCTGTTCTATATTCAGTGTGTTACTGCATATATTATTTGTTCATGTATGTATAGCTTATTTGCACTTTGCAAACATTAAGAAATCTAGTTCGCTTTTTACACTGTATATAAATATTTACATCGTATACTTTGAAACTGTACAGAGCATTCAGTTATCTTATCTACAACAATTATAATTTCAATAAAGCAATCAATTTATTCCCGATTTGATCAAACCTTTCACAAAGAAGGAAGATTTTATTTAATTCTCGTTACGTGAAATAATGCTACGTCGATACATAAATATGCAAATCTGCTGTCAAGCGATTAATAACGACGATAGTGAGTGTAAATTACCATGCAAAGAGAATTGAAATATCTTACCTTCGTACTCTTCTCGTAGAAAATGGAAACCCCAGTCGAGGCTGAACATTTTATAGTCTTCCTTCGTTCGATGTTTCAGTATCATTAATGTGACTTTATATTACATCGATGGTCAAATAGTGTCGGAGATTAAAACAGCACTGTCACTAGTTCACTGTGTTCAATGTTTCAATGTTCAAACTTAGTTCTGCACAGATTCGAATGAATTATTTATTTTTCTGAAAAGGGTATGCTTTAATATTATGTTTATTCATAACTACGGAGTTTATGTATTTATAATAAAAATGAGTAGGTACAATTTCAAGCAGTAGCTAAATTAAAAGTATTTGAGAACGTCGATGTATTAGTTTGAGGTTATTAAAATTCTGTTTTATTAAAATAATTTTTATTTGCATAAATATCCGCAGTCTACTTATAAGCATTTCCACTTCTTTATTATTCTTTTAAATATATTTCTGAAGGTACCCTTTTTACCACGTTTTTATTAGCTCGCTTTCTTGTTTGTCTGCCTGTTCGGTACAAATCTTGCAATTGATTTTAAACAAACTTCTCGATGAGATAGAGACTTGAAATTTTATTAAATAATATTTTCGTTGCATCGAATTGAACAGCTAGAAATTAAAACTCTTTCCACAATATGCTTTTAAACCTACCTTTTTAAATTTTCTCACTGTATCGAATTGAACAGATACCAATTAAATATGTTCTCGCGGGTACTAGTTCGTTCATCGTTTCAAATCGTACAGCTACCGATTGAAATTGTTTTAAATACGTTCCGAAAGGTACCTTCTTTAAATAGCTGTCGCATTGAGAATCAATTTGAATAAATCGCTGTAGGTTGCCGCTGGCAATAGCTGGATCAAGAGGTTAATAAAAACGAAAAAAGATGAACGCAAGAGTGTTAGTATTTAGCGCGGTAAATCAGCGTCGAGGAGCGACATTTCTCGTTGGACAAGTAACCCGATCGGAGCGATCGAAAGCAACGGATCGTCCGGAGATCAAGACGGCCTCGCGACTTCTTCATAGCAAGTATTCCTCGAATAGATCAGGATAATCGTCAGCCGCTGTGGAAAGCCGGCCAGGATTCCGGTCGTTCTCGACCTCTGGCGGACCGTGCGCCAAGGAGACCATAGATTACTGTTTTATAACGCCAGGATGGAACTATCTCTATGCTAGGCTGGGTTATGCTAGGCGCGGCCTCAGCCGAGCTGTTTGCCCGGCAAAAAGGCAGACAGAAACGAAAAACCGCCGGCTCTTGCGGATTTCCCTCCTTGTTCCCTTCGGCCACGGTTCTGCCGGCGCGGATCGCAGGTACCATTGGCGGTTTCCTATGGGGCTGCGTTCCTTTATCACGATGGTTTTGCCACTTTGCCGCTAGAAAGGAACGCGCACTTACCCGCGCGGATCATAAAACACGTCGTAACCGTACTATTTTCGCGCCGATCCTGTGCCGATATAGTCTGTGCTTTTGTGTACCGGCCTGTTTGCCTCGCAGACGAGGCGTGTCGTCGTTTCCCCGCATGCAGAACGACTACTGTTTTTCGCGTTAGCTAGCGCTCGCCCGTAATGACCCCTCGTATCCCCGTGGTCGATCTATCGATCCCGATTTTTTTGTCCGACGGGAAACCGCGCGATTACTCCGCCGTTCAGATTCGATACAAATCGCTGCGTCTACCTATAAACTGTGTTTTCTGTACGATAGGCCATCTGGACGGGAACCGATCTTCGGAAAATCGGTTTTCGATCTTTTTGAAAGAAGTACTATTAACACTAAACCTCCCACTGCCGGTCAAATGACCGGTTTTATATTTTTCATCTTACAATTATCGAAATTATGAAGTTACTTGCAAGGAAATTGATTCGATAAATTTTTTTATCCAAGCACATACTGCAATTAAAATTGCACAAAATCTAAATAAATAGAGCCTTGTCATTTTTGTGAGCTAAAACATTTTAATCGCTTTTAGTGCTCGGTAGGTTTAGTTTCTAAAGCAATAAAGCTTTACTTTTAACTCTCTTAGCACTCGAGTGGTAAGTCTGTACCACTAAAAATTGCTGCACCATTATTCACAATATTGTTTACATGATTAAATATGTTGGTATCTAATCAATTACTAAACATTTTGAATAGCTTCGAATGCAAAGGGTTAATATTTTTTTTATACATTCAAAGTTGACGATTTATTTGTTATGAGTGGATGATTTTTATACAAAATAAGAATTGTCAGCATTAATTGCAAGATACTGGAGCTAAACAAAAATTTATTTCTTTGTTTAATCGTTTTAAAAGGTCTAAACAATACAAGTATTTTTAAATCTTCAAACATTCCCATTGTTTCCCATTGTTTCCAACTGGTTAGTTAAATTGAATTTAAATTAACTGTCCAAGTCACTTCTCTCGAGTCATCATTAATTTGATGATTGATTTAATTTCTTCCCTTGATGGACTTTATGTATGATGAAATGGCGTTCAACTGAATTGTTCAGGTTAAAATTGTTCAGGTTGTGTGTGGAATTGTTCAGGTTGAAATTGATCAGGTTGAAATTGTTTAGGTTGAAATTGTTTCGGTTGCAATTGTTCAGGTAAAAATTGTTCAGATAAAAATTGTTCAAGTAACAAGTTCAGGTTAAAATTGTTCAGTCTGCACGTGTGCTGTCTTTATCCATCTATTAAATTCAAAGTTCCAACACACATTTACTTGTCAGTGGCATTTTCCAAAGCTTGTTCCGCAAACCCAATTCTCGAAGCAGCACCTTTTTATCAAATTCCACCGACTGCAATTATACTATTCGAGTCACGGTTCGACAGACGCGAATCGATTTACCCTAGAATCCTACGATTCATTGTTCCACGTTCCGCGGAGCAGCCGAGATTCTTTTGCCCGCTTTCGGTATAAGGTGTTCGCCGTCTATTTTGCATTGGGCTCTTTCGAAATTCCGATGGTTTTTCTCGCGTCCCAGAACTGTTACGTTACGCCTCCGTAACTGTACACGTTTCTGAGTCATAGTTTAAAGGATCAAGAGTGATCGACGCGCGGCGATCCAGCGATTTATTTCTTCATGGTCAAGCGATATAGAGAAATGTGGGAACAGTTTGTTTCACGCTTCGAGCAGTTCGGCCGAGAATGCTCCCATCGGCACGACATTTTTGCGAGGAAACGCGGTTCGGGAACGATCTTGCACTTTCTACTTTCTATTTTGTGTACCTTCGTTATTCGATTTGTATCGATCTCCAAAAAATTCTGTGATTCCGAATCGACCGGAACTGTTTTACTGGGGCAAGAAAACGAGACACAGATGAATTGTTTGCTCGAGGGAAATGAATAATGTTTAGATCAGCGGAAAATTAGAATCGTTTTTTAAACATTTTAGTCATTCCTGATTTAAGTAATTTTCATTGTTCAAGTAGGTAGAATTATTTTGTGTACAGATTATTTTGCATACAAAATTTAAAGAATCCTCCATTCGATAATGTTTAGTGCAGAGTTAGGATCATTTTTTAAACATTTTAGTCATTCCTGATTTAAGATATTTTCGTTGTTCAAATAGGTATAATTATTTTGTATACAGCTGCAAAAGATCAATCAAGTAAACTTTCTCACCTTGACAGATTAATTTGAAAATTTAAATTGTCCTTGTTTTTTAAATTGCAAAGAACAACTTTTATTATTTTTCTTGTAATTCCGACCAATCACAATTTTATCAAAATTTCTTTTTCACATCGTGTGGTAAATTAATTGTTCTAACTTTTCAAACAAATCCAAGTCGTATGATCTGATATCAAAAAAGTTATGGTCCTTTTAAAAGTATCCGAATATTGCAGTGGTTCGCTGTATCTAAACAAATTATTTTGGAGTACCTGAAATTTTCGTAACACAATGTAACATAGCTTCCAAAAATGTTTCACGCGACGTTTTTACTCGCGACGTTAGTTTCGGACCGCCCTGTGCAGCGCTGAAGGAGGTTCATCAGACGAAGAAGTCATGAATGAAGATGCTCGTGATGGATGGAGGATGCGTGGTTTCCTGGTGGACTAAAAGAAACAGAGAGGCAAGAAGGACGAGCACGTGGCGTGGGAGTAAGGGAATGAAGGAGCACGCGTTGTGGGCGGACCTCGAGGAGTTGGTGGAGGTTCAGGAGGCGGCGTTGGTAGGGGCCACCTCGAGAAAACCAGAACCACGAAGGTGAGCTCTGATTCGAACTTTCTCCAGAACGGTGCACAACAACTTTCTTCCTCTATCGTTACTGCCGCTCGCAAAGAAATGTCATGAGAATCATACGCCGAAGGTCTAATGCACTTACAACTAGTCGATAAAACTTGCAATCTATCGATCTCACAAGACAATGAGCGATGTTTAATCTTCGGACCATTCGTATTCTTATGCAACTATAATTTATGATGTTTGGGACCATTCACTCCTTTGTTTGTCAAATTTTTATATGTCTATTGTGCCTAATGCAGTTCGTTTGATTAATTTCCCAGAAACTGAGTAATCGAATGGGTCGACATAGACCCCGACTGCGAATTTTCTGCATTTACCAAAGATATTACTAGGGAAAGAATAAGAATTTTATTTCACTTTTTTTTTTAAATTCTTGCAAACCATTTTTATTTTGTAGCGAAATCCGCGGTCTAGTAACTGTGCAAAATTTTATCTAATAAAATATATTTATAGCTTGTTATTAACAATCTACATCCTCTTCATCGTAGCACACTTTTTTGAAATATCTTGCATTATTTTAGTAAGTTTTCTCTTTCTAATACAATATTGGATCATCCTGTAAATAAATGAAAGAAAACCAATTTCAAGCAGTAGATATTAATTAATACTCTTTATAAAGACTTGGATTATAATTTTCTTATACTTTTCACACATAAATTTTGTCACAACAACATGATTATAATTAAATTGAAAATCTGACTATTACAGAGAAGTAAACGGTACTAAAATTTGTTGCTCAGGAAATCGAATAACTGTTCCATTTACTAAAATCAATCGAGCGCACATTCTACCCAAAGTGAATCACTGAAGAGTGAAATGAACTATTCGGAAAAAGTGAGATTACGTCCGTGGGACCACTAAAGCAGGTTCGAATGATTTTACACCAGTCGACCTAATTTTTTCCAGTTAACAGTAAAACTAACACTGCGTGTGACGAATTAGGTGCGCAGTAATCCTGCGCAATCATTTGTCCTTGCGCAAAATTCTCCTTTTTGTGACGAAGTTAAAATGTTTGCATTCAAAATCAGTATAAACGTGGTCTGAGTTATTAAAATGAACGATATCAAAGAAAAGGCAGATCAAGATTCTGACCTACTTGGAAGAATTCTTAATTACTTCATAAAGAATGAATATTTACATATTCAAATTGAGAATCACAACTGAGTGGATCCCCTAAGTTATTCCATGTCACTTATGACATAGTTCATGCTTTTAGATTGAAATATTATTCCATCACTAGACTGCGGATTTATGCATTTATGACATACACGTGCAGATGCAATTTAAAACAGTTCAGAGATTAATAGAATTGAAAAATATCAGCTTCCTTATTAGGCATGCAATGATTTGTGGGAAAGAGACACTTTTATTCAGTTCCTGTTTCTTGCAATCGATACAGAATATTTATATTTTATATAAACATCCGCAGACTATTTTTTTTTTTAAGTATTTGCATACGTCCAGAGCAACAAGTTCCCTTCAACTTTGGTTTTCAATTTGCTCATCAACTTGCAGGGCATTTTGTAAATTTTGTAAAAAGGAAATTAATTTTTTCGGAAGCAGTATTTCAGAAAATGTCAGAAGGTATTTTAAAATCGTTGATTTTATAGTAACACAATATTTTTATCTAAAAATATTCATTAATTTTCAAGTAACGATTGATTTCTCGAATGTCTTATTGCAAGTCCACTTCAACTTCGGTTTTTAACTTGCATATCAACTTGCAGGGCACATTATAATTTTTGTAAAAAGGAAATCAATTTTTTCGAAAGTAGTATTTTAGAAAATTTCAGAAAACATTTAAAAATCGTTGATTTTCTAGAGTGTAACACAACTTTTTAATCTAAAAATATTTATTGATGTTGAAGTAAGTACCGATTCCTCGGAGGTCCTTTCGCAAGTTCCCTTCAACGTTGGCTTTCAACTTACAGCGCACATAATAATTTTCATAAAAATTGTAGTTTAACATTTTTATCTTCAACTCTCCTTGAAGACGTCCGGGCTGCTAATTACGTCTCTCAAAGAAGCTGTCTCACCGTCTCGCCTCTTCAATGAGACCACCGCGGCTCGTCTAAGAAAATCTGTTGGATGAAGCAACGTAACCGATCCTCTAATCACTTTCTCCGGCTGCCCTTTGGAGACCGGATCTGCATAGAGCCGCGGCTGATTGCTCGTAATTAGCGACGCGTGGCCCTCGCCCACGCTGGGTCATCTTCGTTCTCTTCGAGGTAGATGAAGAGGACGATCCCTCCTAACGAACCATAGTCTAAGGTCGTTCACGAGCCACGCGTAACCTACGGTGTATACCTACGCACCTACGCACCCACACAACTGACGCACGAGAGACATGTTCGGGCTCTCTCTCCGCTGATCAACGTGACGATTCACTCTGCCCATCCTCGGCAATGTTTCTTGTCTCGTTGCTGCGGCCACGATGGACTTTCTTGCCCGACAAATTTCAGTTATTGTTGTTGATGCGACACAATTAACAGGCCATGTCGGCGTTAAATTTTCGCAAATTGCCGAGGGCATCTCCCGCGAAACGATGTCACATAAATTTGCCAGCAGGACTTTTATCTGCGTGGAAGGAGTTGCCAGGTAATTTTGATACGCCTGCATGTTTTTAGTACTGAACGTACAGTGTTGATGCAGTTGTGACGTATTTATGGTTTTCGTGAATAAGTAAAGTAGAATGTTAGTGATGTTTAACCTTTTTCACACTCGAAGCTATTTTAACTTGAAAATTAAACATTTCTTCCGACATATTTTCATTCCCTATGATTTTTTAAATTTTATGGATATGAAATTAGGGTAATACCTCTTACAATACCTAAATCTTTAGCAATTGATTAGATACCGATATATTTAATTATGTGAACAATATATTTAATAATGTACAAATATTTTTGTTGGTGCCTCAGAGTCACCATCCGAGTGCTAAGGGTTAATCATTTTTCTCATTTATTTTTGCAATAAGAACTCTTTTAATTCACGAAATTAATAGAAACTGGCAGAATATCTTTTAATATATTTCTTATAATAATGATGTTTAGAATCGTCTGAGCGTAAATAAATTCAATATTATTTTCAATTGAACAAAAATTAATGTTTCAAAAATCGATAGGTTTTTTAAAAATGGTACATCCACATGTTCATACAAAAATCATAATGAAGTAAGAAAAGTGTTCGTACATGTTCGTAAACATTTTTAGTAGCATTGAAACTGATCAAGCCTATTTAAAAAATCGATATTTCTTGACTGAGGAGCTTACAACTCATTACCGACCAGTCGGAAGACGTCCTCTAAAAAACCAATTTCCTGTACTAATTTTTTCTCGCTCCGGGTGCCTAAATACTCCGTCACTCAATCCTCTAATAAAAGCAAGCTATGCAATTACTTGAAGCGACTCGGAGAGGTTCTATCGCAATAATGAAAGTGTAATGGAAACATTTGGTCCGGTAAAAATGGCAGCGACGCCAATCATAACGCTTCTTCGATTCTCGTTTAATTATATCGTCCATCAACTAGCTCACACCTAAAACGACTACGGCGACGCCAAATGCAACGCCTGAGAATGGAATCGGAATGATCTGGTCTGGGGTAAAACATGAAACGGATTACCGTACACCGCGTACGACACAATAATGAAGCACTTTCGGATCGGAAACGGCGTTTATCTAGGATCAGTTTATAAACCGCCAAACGGCCGCTCGTTGCTCAGGGGATAACAGTATTAATCACGGGGCCTGAATGGTCCCCATCGGCTTTGCTTTTATTTACGATTACGCGATACCGTCGTTTACCCTCGTAATTAATCCGCGGTGCCGGCTTCGAAAAGATTATTTGCGAACGACGGGACTGCGCCGCGCGATTATCCGAGGAAATCGAGCTACGTGTTTTACATTTTAATGCGCGCCGATCGGTGAAATTACGCGCGAAGCTGAGATGGATTATCGGGAATGCTCGAAATACGAGGCGACGGCATGATCGATTGCGTGCCACATCGATTGGGATCGATTTCAGAAACTATCCCTTTGTTGCTGCTTCCGACTCGCGGAAATCAATCATCTATATTTAAATCGTTATTTAGAGGAAAGCAATTTTTCTGAACAATAGATTTGCGTTTAGTCTGTGCAAATTAATTTTGAATATTTTATACAATGTTTAAAAAGGTGTAAGATTTTTATCTTCTGTATCATAAATGAATTCTAATAATTAAATTTTCTGTAAAATTAATATTCATAATAATTCAATCCCTTAAATAATATAAAAATTTTACTTCAATTTTAAACTTCATAATAGAACCCCTATTAATGACATCAAGGAATTTTTTTATCTGCTATACAGTATAATAGCACTTCTATAATTAGCACTTAATAATTCTTCTTATAAATTAATTCTTAATATTTTGTGATCTCTAAAAATAAACTTCAGATTTTGCTGTTTATTGATGCTGTTTAAATTGCAATGTAGAGAGAAAAATTTTTGTGAATATCAAAACTGATTCTATGCTATTTTCGAACATAGTGCACAAGTAATTTTCAAAATCAATTTTCTCGAAAACCATGGCTCAAATTGAAAAACTCAATAACAAATTTTTCACGTATATTTGTCTGAAGAATCGCGCATTTGATTGCGTTCAGGAAATTCTCTGTATAAACATGTAAAATCGATAAAATCGAGTATAGGCAACCTCAAAATTGAGTAGGTGAAATACAAAAAAGTGGAAGCATCAGACTTGTGACAATTGTAACATTATTTTGGAGACATTGAAATTATTAAGAGAAGAAATACATATTTTTATGTAGCTCTTGTTTCATGTAACAATTTTTACATTATTTCGAACACATTCAAATTATTAAGAGGAGAAGTATATATTTGGATGTAGCTCTTCTTTCTTGTAGCAATTGTTACATTATTTGAGACACATTAAAATTATTAAGAGGAGAAATATATTTTTATATAGCTCCTACGTCTTGTAACAAATGCAGAAAGTTTTTATTTTGCATAAAGATTCACAGTCTACGTTTCGTGCTCGTGCAGAAGAGGTAGAAGAATATTTCGATGCGTTTTCTCAGCGAGGGTAGATTTCCCCTTTGATGAGAAAGATAGTCCATTATCGGGTGAAATTATCTCTTGTCGACGGCGTCCGTTAAACGCATGGGCAAATGTCGCCCGTAAATCGGCGTTAGTACCTAGTAACATTACTCCAGATGCAGTGCTTTCTCTCGGAACGCGAGTGTCGCGCATTACAGTCACCATGATGAATGTAATGACAATAAATTATTCCGGATATCGGCAGTAAAGCCGCTTTATCGCGCGGTCGTACGTAACCGTGGCTTCCATTAAGAAAGAAATCGGTTTCGCCGGCCGGTGTATCGTTCCGCTTGAAGCTTTTATTCAGACAAATTGCTCCTACGTCTCCGAGCCTTTTCACCGACGTCATTTTTCCCGTTCTTGTCTTCTAACCGATCCCTTTTTCTTCGCACCACATTCCGTGGACCTTTTGACACTTGTAATTGCACTGCCAACTTAACTGGCTTCGATCTGCCAAAATTCAGCATGATAGAACGTTTAAAATGGTCATGTGAGATTTTTAACTTCTGTAGAATACAATTCTCCCACCAAACCCACCAACTTATTATCCTCTCAATCTAAATCATCTGAGTGTAACCCACAAAATACTCGGACAGTCACCATGATCTTCTATCAACATCAACATCAACTAAAAATCAGTCTCTAAAAGCCTAATTTCCACTCCCAAGAATTCTCCAAGAAGATCTACCAACATTATCATCGTCTTAATGTAAATCATCTGAGTGTAACCAACAGAATACTCAGTCACCACGATCTTCCATCAATATCAACATCAACTTCAACATCAAGTTCCTAAAAATCAGTCCCTAAATGCCTAATTTCCACTCCCAAGAATTCTCCAAGGAGGTCCAGCAACATTATCATCGTCTTAATGTAAATCATCTGAGTGTAACCAACAGGATACTCAGTCACCACGATCTTCCATCAATATCAACATCAACTTCAACATCAAGTTCCCAAAAATCAGTCTCTAAAAGCCTAATTTCCACTCCCAATAATTCTCCAAGGAGGTCCAGCAACATTATCATCGTCTCAATGTAAATCATCTGAGTGTAACCAACAGAATACTCAGTCACCATAATCCTCCATCAACATCAACATCAACATCAAGTTCCCAAAAATCAGTCTCTAAAAGCCTAATTTCCACTCCCAATAATTCTCCAAGGAGGTCCAGCAACATTATCATCGTCTCAATGTAAATCATCTGAGTGTAACCAACAGAATACTCAGTCACCATAATCCTCCATCAACATCAAGTTCCCAAAAATCAGTCTCTAAAAGCCTAATTTCCACTCCCAAATAATTCTCCAAGAAGATCCACCAACGTTATCATCGTCTCAATCTAAATCATTTGAGTGTAACCACCGACTGAATACTCGGACAGTCGGCATGATCTTCGAAGCAACAACACCAACATCAATATCAACATCAACAACAGTAGTCGGCATCAGCGTGGCCTGCATCGTCGTACCGTTGTCCAGATCAAATCGATGCGTCGTTACACGTTGTCGCGAGGCTGCACTGGTCGGCGGTGCATGCGTCTGCACCAGATGCACTCGCTGCACTCGCCGCACTTGTGTCGCGCTCACGTAGACTGGCGTTGCACTGGTGTGCGCGGCGAACGTTCACCGGCGCGCCGGATCCGAACTGTGTCAAGGCTTCGCGAACACCGGAAGTCGCGAATTCCACCCCCGCGTTGCACCGAACACTTTCCCACCCCCTTCGACGGGGAGACTGCACTCGGAAAGATTTTTTTCGGCGACGTATTCTCGGCGAGACGACGAGTCGACGAGTCGACGTCGAGACTCGCAGCCGGAGTCGAACGCGAGCCAGAGCTGAGTTCTAGGTACAACTGGTAGGGGTCTGTGCGGGGTCTTGGGAAGAGCTGGAAGGGAATAAGGTCGAAGGTCAGGGCTATGCCGTACGACCCGTGACCCCTGACCCTCTCGATCCCTCCGACCCGGCCCGATCCTCTCCCCTTCCCTCCTCGCGTTCTTACTCTCTCTCTTTTTCTTACGCTTGCTTCTTCTTCTTCTTCTTCTTCTGCTGCGTTCACATCTTTCCCTCGCCGCACTCTCCTCCACCCACCCCCTCTCTCTCTGTTTAAACACCGCAACAGGCGTCGTTCTAGCCAGAGACCTTTTTATTTCTGCTCCCTGCGGTTTCGGTTTTGGTTCTGACGTGCTTGGGAAGTTCTGTTCGTGTACGTTCCATGGTATTCGTGAAAAATTCTGCTTTTAAGATAATTTATATGCTAATCTATAATTTTGTTTACTGTAGTGTGATCTCTTTGCGTGCAAAAAATAGTCCGCTATTTTGATATGTTTATCTAGAATTGACGAGATTAAGATATTCTAATGTATTTCCTTTTATAAATACACGTTTAATTTTTTAACAGGATTCATCTTTTTCCGAGTTCTCTGTGGTTTTGATTAGACGAAGTTTTCGTGAAAGTCACGTATACAGAATATTTTATAAATAACAGTCTTACGTTTTTAATCAAATGGCAGCCGATTCTAGTTTTCTTTCCTCATCGCACTCCTCTCGCTCTCTCTCTCTCTCTCTCTCTCTGTTTAACGCCGCAACAGGCGTCATTCTAGCCGAGACCTTTTTATTTCTTCTCCTTGTGGTTTCGGTTTTGGTTCTGATGTGCTTGGAGAGTCTTGAGTGCATGGTGGATATGGTGTTCCACGGTATACTTGTCAGTGATTCTCTCTCTCTCTCCCTCTCTCTCTCTCTGTATCGTTTGAAAAGGAGAATTGTTGAGGTGGAACGAGATCCTAGTGCTTTTGTAATACGATCAAGAAACTTGTATTTTATTTGCAAACAATTCTGAGTTTAGGTTTCCTTGTGTCCATGGTCTTCTACAATTGTTTCTCTATATCGTTCGACGTTTTGCTATGTAGATTTTATTGAAGTGACTCACCATGTTAGGAAACGAGGATTATCTAATCAGAAGAAAGAGCCAAATTTCTTTCTTGTCTTATCAGTTTGAATAAACCGAAACCAATACATTGGTATTTTTAAAATTTTGTAATCTACTACTTCCAATTGTACGTACTCATTCTTATCATAAATGCACGAATCCCCTACTCCACTAATTACATTAAACATAAAGACTTTTAACAAGCACTTATATCTTAAATCTAAAACCATGAACACCTCTTACCATACATAGCTGCAACATCATACACAGTTCAAAACAAATTTCTTTTCATCGAGCAACAAAAAGACCAATACTGATAACTTGACCGCGGAACTTTATGCAAAATAAAAATTGTCTTCGTCAATTACAAGATGCAGGAACCATATAAAAATCTCTGTGTATCTTTAACAATTTTAATAACTTGATAACTACATACTGGCCTTATTAAATCGTCTTAATGTTTTTTCAGTTTTCATTTACATCCACTTATTTTTGTAATGAATGCATAAAATTCGCAGTCTACTGATGACGTAAATGTCGGCTAAAAAACGTGAGTCGCTTCATATAGGATTTTCATAAAGATCATAAAGATCTTTAACAAGCACTTATACTTTAAATCTAGAACGAGAATAAAGAACAACTGTCACTCAGTCCAACTCTAAACTTTTCTAAAAACCTAAATAAAATCCACGTGCCACAACACCTCGATTATATCTTCAACGTCATACACGGTGCAAAACAAATTTTTTCTGATCCAGCAGCAAAAAGGCCAATATTGATAACGTAAATGTTGCTTTAACAACGCGTGTCGCTTCATTATACGACAAACTTGGAGCAGGAAGAAGTACGGAGCAAGAAGAAGAGAGAAAAACTTCACTGAGAAAAGTGTTCCACGTACGAGGATCGCGGTTGAGAAATGCGATATTTTTGCAGCGATCAGAGCGGGATCAGGGCCGTGTCGCGGCGGCGACGTCGGGCACGGCTCTCTGTGTCCGTTCGTTTGAGAGCGTTTCAGTGTCCGGCCGCGTACGTGAAAGTGAGCCACTTAATATGGATGTGTGCGGAAGACCCGCATCGGACCTCTGAACCATGACTCCTGCATCGGGACCATCAGCGGCGGGTCGACCGGCTGACTGGAACGCTTGAAAAATTTCACGTTACGCGACTGAACGCGGCCAATTATCGTTCACGAGCATCATTTTCCTCCCGGTTCGCCTAACTCCCGAGAATCTCGCGGAATAACCGGAGGATAAGTCGAGCCTCTTTCCTCCACAACGCGATCTCTGTAGATCACTTTCCTCGTTTTCCGTGTTTTCCACGGCTGATCGATAACGATCGTCGCTTTAGGGCATGTTTATGCTCGATCAACTATCGAGAATGTTAACGCGTCGATTGATACATAGGAATTGATACAATGAATTCTAAAAAGACTGTTAACAACGTCGACTGTTAAAAAATAATTATAATTTTTATTGATTTATGCGTATTTTATTAGAATGTTTTTGTACCAATCACTGTGAGCAATATTAGCCTTTCCATTTCGATTTTTTTAATTTTCAGAATGATAGGTAATATCTATTCTCAAATAAAACAAATTTTATTAGAATTTTTAGGACAATTTTAACTTTCGTTAATTTTAAATTTCGATTTCGTTAATTGTCAGACATATACGAATAAAATAAAGTTTATTGGGACTTTTTGGATGCAACAAAATTAAAGTAGCAATCACTTTGACCAATTTTAATTTAATTACTGCAGAAAATTGCAGATACAAACATAATTTCGAATTTATTTGAATTGAATTGAATTATTATTTGAACTTCGAAAAATATTATTTAAAACTATACGTAACATGATATGTGCAAAATTTATAAATTTTAATGATAATATTCTCTTCATATTTCATGATAGAATATGTTAAAGAATGTTATAATTGTGCAGGTTATACTAGAAATAAATAGTAGAAAACACATTAATAAAATAGTCATTGATTTTATTTAAATTAATTGTTGAAGCAATGGCTGGAATTACAAATGATGATCAATCAACGAATGACAAATGTACAAACAAACGCTCCTTCATGCACACTCATTTCTTTATTTTTGACTCTCATTATGTTTCTTTCTCATTCTCAAACACATTAATTACTGACGATGGTTCTATATAAAAGAGTAAGTAAAATAAACTAAATTTTTGTTACACCATTTGAAAAATTAGTTTCGAAACATTCCTGCTATTAAATACGCAATGTGTCTGAGCATGGCCAACCGTATCTCCTTAGATATGCTTATCTGAATATTCAACGTCGATTTTCTAACCGAAGGAGCTCTGTACGATAAAAATTTGTTCTATATTTGAGACTTGTTTTTTAACGTAGAATCGTGCTGTTTCTCTTTGTAGGTTCTCCCCCAACATCCGAGGCCGGATTTCGCCTAAGTTTTCGGACAAAGGTCACAGCAGTTCACGCAGCGTGCTGGGAATTCGCGACGTGACCAGCTCGCGACCCTCATCGACCCGACTTTGCGAATCTCTCGACGCAGAAGTGCAGATTCCTCGTGCAGATTAAGCTCTGAATAAACCTTAATCGTGCTTCGCTGTCTTAATACCCAGTGGACGACTTGTGCAACTGCATTTTCTCATTGAGAAACAATGAAGTGAATCCAGCTTGATTTAAGACTCTGTGAACCTGCTTCATTTAATCCTCTTACGTTTACGTAGTTTATTATTAATTTATAAATATATGTTTTTAGTATTGGATTTATAAAGTTCTATTTGATAAGTTTAACACTAAACCTACCACGAGGAGTCAAATGACCCATTTCAGATTTTTTATTTGACAATTATTGAAATTGTAAAGGTGTTTTCATGGGAATTTATTGAATATATATATTTTTGGCTCCAGTTCATATTATAGTAAAAATCGCACAAAATGTAAATAAATTTAATCTTGTTATTTTTACATATAATACTATACACAACAGTCACTTTTGATGGTTGGTAGGTTTAGTATTAAACAGATGTACACCTTGCATTCCTTTAACAGGGCGACAATAAAACAGTAACTAGGTTGTAAATCTGTATGCAAACTCTTACTAATTAGTGCAAGAGCCTGTCATTAGCGCAAGCATGGAAGCTATAAAATTTATTTTTAGATCGTGCAATCGTTTTTCTGTAGGAAAACGAATTGTTTGTCAAGTAGTAAATATGAGTGTGCACTATTTACAGCTACGAAATGATAATATATCGCAAGTACAATAATGAGAACAGCGATCGTAGATAATTAACGGCGTATCCGTTCTAATAAGTAAATATAAGCCACATAAATTACGTGCTATTATTAGACTGCGGATCTTTATGCATTTATGACAAAAATTAGTAGGTATAATTTAAAACAGTGAAAAGCTTAGAAGAATTACAAAATACCATTGTATTGTATTCAATCTATTTGCCCTTAGCAAAAATTGCTTTAGCATTTTCCAAAATATTGTTTACATTATTAAATATGTTGCTATCGAATAAATATTACCAAACATTTAAGTATTATATGAGGTATTTTATATATCAATCGCGTGTCCATCGAAAGAAAAAAATCAAATAGAATGGAATTATTCTAGGTCGGAATAAAATGTTTAATTTTCGAGTTAGAATAGCTCCGAGTGCAAAAATGTTCTATTTCACTGTAGCTTGTCATAATTTCTGTAGAAATTTTTATTATGCATGAAGATCCGCAGTCTAATTATAATGATATATCACAGGCCTCCGAATTAATTACTTGTGACGGCCATTTTTCGAAGGCTACGCACCCTTGAACCAGCCGTAGTGCCCGAAGCACATACCATATGTACATCGTACCATAGGAGCTAGTCGTGGTGACACTTGTATCAATAGATTTCCCAATTACCGATGAGGTCATATTGCTAATATGTACGTTCTTTTTGTCAGTGGTATCTCTCACGCCTATTCCACTCTGTCGCACGATAATATCGGACAACACACATGTAGAAAATAAATTCGGAAGATAAAGTCGTTATCTAGCTCCCGGGGGATCTCCACGATCATTGTCCCTTGCCTACTCCCTTCCACTGAGGGTATCCCCCGTCAGGCTAAGAAGCTCGAGCTGCCGCGCGGTCTTTGATTACATGCTGTCCTTTTCTACGTTCGACATTCTTTGTACTTTGGTCGGCGCAGTCGTTGCAGTCATAAAACAATAGTTTCCCTACACGATCTCTGTCCCTGTTTGGAACAGACGATGGGAGCTAGATCGCGACTTTACTGTATTGACGAAAGGGGTCCCCCCTGGATCCCATCTCCGATGACATTCTTCTTCCCATCTCTTCCCGTCTCCTCACGAACCGAATCCCAACCAACTCCAAATCCAGAGATAATGAGCAGAATGTATGCAATAAGCAATTGATTCACGATTCAAGTTTCTCAACTTTGTTCTAGATCCAATATTTCGGTTGGAGACGTAAATGTGTGTGGAACTAGCCGTCCCCATTCTATTCTGATCCAATCTACAGTGTATTCGTATGTGTCATCGCATTCCTGCCTGCGACCTTCTTCTCATCTCACCACGCTCCATAAACATGTTTTATGTTGTTCTATATTATTTTATATATGTTACATATATTGTTTTATATTAAACAATACTGTAATTTTTTTGTGAAAAATAAAGAATATCGCTTACAAGGGAAAATGTGTTGGTTTTTCGACACCCTGTACATGAATAGTTTATAGTAGAAATAGATTAATCTTCAGAAAATTTGGAACACCTCTTTTACTATCATATTCTCCTAATACAAAGTTCAATTTTCGGGATTTTTGAAATATTTTCGGCCGTCTGGCTTGTCGTTGAGTTGCACTACTGAATTTCGAAAATTTTTCGAGCGTCTGACTTGACGTTGACTTGTACTACTGAAATTTGTGCCACCTCCTTTGATATCATGTTCTCCTAATACAAAGTTCGATTTTCGGGATTTTCGAAAAATTTCCGAGAATTTTCGACCGTCTGACTTGACGTTGAGTTGTACTACTGAATTTTCGAAAATTTTTTGAGCGTCTGACTTGACGTTGACTTGTACTACTGAAATTTGTGCCACCTCCTTTGATATCATGTTCTCCTAATACAAAGTTCGATTTTCGGGATTTTCGAAAAATTTCCGAGAATTTTCGACCGTCTGACTTGACGTTGAGTTGTACTACTGAATTTTCGAAAATTTTTCGAGCGTCTGACTTGACGTTGACTTGTACTACTGAAATTTGTGCCACCTCCTTTGATATCATGTTCTCCTAATACAAAGTTCGATTTTCGGGATTTTCGAAAAATTTTCGAAAAATTGAACTTTGTATTAGGAGAACATGATATCAAAGGAGGTGGCACAAATTTCAGTAGTACAAGTCAACGTCAAGTCAGACGCTCGAAAAATTTTCGAAAATTCAGTAGTACAACTCAACGTCAAGTCAGACGGTCGAAAATTCTCGGAAATTTTTCGAAAATCCCGAAAATCGAACTTTGTATTAGGAGAACATGATATCAAAGGAGGTGGCACAAATTTCAGTAGTACAAGTCAACGTCAAGTCAGACGGTCGAAAAATTTTCGAAAATTCAGTAGTACAACTCAACGTCAAGTCAGCCGTTCGAAAATTCTCGGAAAATTTTCGAAAATCCCGAAAATCGAACTTTGTATTAGGAGAACATGATATCAAAGGAGGTGGCACAAATTTCAGTAGTACAAGTCAACGTCAAGTCAGACGCTCGAAAAATTTTCGAAAATTCAGTAGTACAACTCAACGTCAAGTCAGACGGTCGAAAATTCTCGGAAATTTTTCGAAAATCCCGAAAATCGAACTTTGTATTAGGAGAACATGATATCAAAGGAGGTGGCACGAAATTCAGTAGTGCAACTCAACGACAAGCGAGACGGTCGGGAGAAATTGGTGTTTTAATAAAAATAAATATATATAAATAAACGCAGAGTTGTGTGTGTGCTTTTTTTATTAAAATGTCTTTATTTATTCATTATAGATTGATACATAAAAATGTTCGTAGTGTACATGTACATAACTTATATTGCATTAAAAACAGGATTGGTCCAGGGAGCACCATTTTGGATTATCTTGTGACGTCAGTTGTTGGCACCAGATACTCGGTTATCTTGGAACACTGAGCCTATGCATATCATGAAAACAAAAATTTATTTTTGGTTAAGAGGTAAATATAATCAGTGGTATCTGAGGGTCTCTACCACTGTCAAACATGTTATGAGAGAGAGTATATCAAACAAGTTATCTTTACTAATTTATCTTTATAAAAGAATTCCCTATTGTTCCAAAAGTAAGCTATTGGGTTGGGAAGAAAGTTCGTAGCGTTTTCAAATTAAAAATCGAAGATATAATTATATGTTTATTCAATGACACGAGAAGTTACCTCGAAAATGGCGAAAAGTAATCGAACAGAATGGAAAATATGTTATTGAATAAATATTTGGATTTTAGAGCTTTCAATTTCAATTTTCAAACGCTACTAACTTTCGTTCCAACTCAATATTAGAAGAAATATTTTAAGCATGATATAGAATAATTTTGGAGAATGCATATATAATTTTTTGTAACCAATAAATCAATAAAATAATTTAAAAAATTAGTTGTTACCTTGCAAAATTTTCAAGACATACCTACCGACTTTAAATAATCTGCCATAATGAAAAACAAACCTTCAAAGAATAATCATACTACTTATTAATGGACAGTGGATCTTTATGCAAAATAAAAATTGTTGGTAAGTTACTATCTATCATAAAGAATGGAGACTAAGAAAATAAGTAAAATGCACTAAGGTAAGGAACATGTTTAACCAAATTTTAATAAAACCACGGATCATGTCGATAGCAAATAAATTACAAGGTGCATCCGAACAACAAAGTAATTTAACCCTAACAAGTTAAATGCACGAAGAAATATGCAGCGATAAAGAGCGATCGAACTGGAGTACTACGTACATTCCCACGTTGCTCGAACCTAATTAATTTCCATGTCCACATAATTAAAACGACGCGGACGATGCATTTTCCTGGATCATGCAACCGAGCACAAACTCCGGAGAATCGGATCTACAGAGAAAAGGAGAAAAGAATTCTCCCCTCGATCCGAGGGACTACCGAACGGAAATATATGAACTGGTCAAAATAAATGGTTCACCGTGCACGTTCCTATAAATATCAGACTTCGACAACTCCAAAGAAACGAGAAGCCGGTAGGTACTTTCTTCGTAACACGCACGGGCTCACGCAGAGTTGACGTTCGTGCGTTGATTTCTCCGACGTCAGATGCAGGATGCATAAAGCCTCTTGCACACTTGGCCATTTTTATTTCGTGATGGTAAGTGGAGAATTAATGATCGTTTCGATGCGAGGAGATCGTGATAGAGCTGTAGAAAACAATCAACGTTTTGTGATAGATTCAATAAATCACGTGCGCTCTATGCACTCGACGTGCACTTCAGTCTAACAGTACCGCAGTTATTGAATATTAAATATTCTTTGATGATATGAAGGATATCTCTATTGAGGATTTTCATGCAAAATAAAAATTGTTTCTACTAACTGCAAGATACTGGAGCTGCATGGACATTAATTTCTGTTTTTAATCATTTTAAGGGACTGAATATGCTTCACATTTTTTCATATTAGATCTACTCAATTTTTATTACATGTGCATAATGTCCTCCAAAGAAAATACAATTTTAAAAAAGGTCTCCCGAAAATAAAAATTGTTTTAATTCATTGCAAGATACAGGAGCTTTGCATGTGTGGACATTACTATTTTTTAAAAATAATTTTAAGGGCTCAAAAATAATATGTTTGATATTATTCCATAATATTTGATCTACCCAATTTTTATTATAAGTGCATAATGTCCTCTTCAGAAAATACAATTTTAAAAAAGTTCTCCCGAAAATAAAAATAGTTTTAATTCATTGCAAGATACAGGAGCTTTGCATGTGTGGACATTACTATTTTTTAAAAATAATTTTAAGGGCTCAAAAATAATATGTTTGATATTATTCCATAATATTTGATCTACCCAATTTTTATTATAAGTGCATAATGTCCTCTTCAGAAAATACAATTTTAAAAAAGGTCTCCCGAAAATAAAAATTGTTTTAATTCATTGCAAGATACAGGAGCTTTGCATGTGTGGACATTACTATTTTTTAAAAATAATTTTAAGGGCTCAAAAATAATATGTTTGATATTATTCCATAATATTTGATCTACCCAATTTTTATTATAAGTGCATAATGTCCTCTTCAGAAAATACAATTTTAAAAAAGTTCTCCCGAAAATAAAAATAGTTTTAATTAATTGCAAGATACTGAAGCTTTGCAAGCACATTACTTTTTTAAAAATAATTTTAAGGGCCCAAAAATAATATGTTTGATATTATTCCATAATATTTGATCTACCCAGTTTTATGATATTATAAATGAATAATATGCTAACAAAGAAAATCAACACGTACATCGTACACAGGTACGATTCGAAATAAAATACGCTGTTTGTATTTCGAGTAGTATGCAGTGTAACAGTTTACGTGCTTTAAAAACTTGAGAAAGAACATATTTTATGGTTATTATATTTTCCCAGCCCACTTCGAACGACTTTTGGTAACCGCAAAATAAAATACGTGGAACCAGTCGTTAAATCGCTTTATCACGCACGACGTTCGCTGATTAAGCCGAGTTTTAACGCTGCCCGAAAATTCCTTGAGTGCGTACCGAGCTTAAGGATGAAAACCCGACGGAGGCCGCAGCAGGAAAAAATCGAACGGCGAGGAAGGATTTCGATAAACAGGTACGACATCCATATTTATCGTGGTCCTGGGCCCGTGTACCACCAAGAGCCGCCGTTTCTCGTTAATCATACGCGGGGCCCTAGCACGTAAACGCCGCCGGCTCTACGAATTGATGGTTCCTAATTAAGGGCCAGCGGCGCAATTAATGAGACGCGCTCTTTTAATTGCGACGATCAATAAAAGGGATGGGAGGCCCGCGGGGCCCAGTGTCGCCCGATAAATGTTTTCGTGCTACCGTATCTGTGTACGTACCGGCGGCGGCGCGTCGATCGATTTGAAACACCCTTGGGCCCCTCGGCTCCGCGGAGGCCACCGGAATTTCTCAAATCGACTTCCGTCCGGCCGCTCGTTAATTACGGGCCACCGCTTTTAATCCGTTCACCAGCGATCGCGGTACCCGATAAACCGAACCGATTCCCCCAGGTTCGGCCATGGGTTTCTGCGATCCGAGAGAAACCCGATGGAAAAATGGAACGAGTCCTCTCACGATTATAATGAAACCACTAAGTCATTTTCACGACCTTTTAAATTGTCAGAGGAACGGCTGCTATGTGCCCGCCACCCCTCAGTTTCATAATTATTTGTAAAATCACAGTGGTGGGGTCGTCGATTTTAATTAAACTTTTTCTGGTAGTCTAGAGAAAAAATAAGCTGACCCATGTGGTCGAGCGTTTTCGACAATACTCGTTATTTGTAAAGATAATTAATATTTAATTTTATGATTATGTACTTCATTTCTTAATCATATCGTAACAGCTGTGGTAGCGAGGGTTTTATATTTTTATGGGTTTTTTATTTTTGTTTTATTTTTGTTCTTAGTTTTTCTTCTCTGTTTGTCCCTTACTCTTTGTTTCTCTTTTCTTCACTCTTTCTTTCTAATCTTGTCATTTATTTATTGGTGCAGTTGTCAATAGTGCAACTAGTTATATATTTTGTAGGACGGTATGCTTCGTAAAAATATTTGAAGCCAAAAAATTTCGGCAGTATGAACATTTTATGAATGCTAATGAATTATAGGCACTTTGCTGTTCTGATATCATTCGGAAAGCAAACTTGATTCACGTTGGAAAAAATAGAAAAATAGATTAGATATCAATATATTAATACTGAAATCGGACAAAGCCCGGAAAAATTAAGATAATGAATGATTGAGTAATAATCTTTAAAGATAATGAGTATTGTCAACAAAGCTCGGACATGGGTCTGCTTATTTTTGCTCTAGATTCAGGAGAGAAACCCCATAATTGTGACCTCTCCTTGTAAAGTTGATTTGAAGAATAAATGCTTGCAATGTAGGTAAACTATTAAGTACACAGTGGACGTTTATGCAATTGTCACTAATTTTAAGAAAGCGGATAATCTATTTAATTTAAAAAAGCGGAAAGTTATCTTTGAGCGGAAATAAATGACTTTGAACGACCTTGGAAGACCAGCATATTCTAGTTCTCCGAATTCGTCCCAGAATGGACCACAAATCCGGCAAAATAAAAACGCAGTTCAAAGATGAAGTTGGGATTTCAAAAATAGCTCGACCTAGAAATATCACAAGAGCTCGTTTAAACGATTCACAATTACCTCGTTGGCTCCGCATAAAAGCCTGAGTGAGTCACTGGAATATACACACCCATCCAACATATTCGAAGTAATACTTTCGAAAACCTTTCAGCTAAATGGAAATTTTAATAATTGTTCAGTGCTGCTTTTACAGCGATAGAATTAGCAAGTTCAATGAAAATCAATTAATAAAGCATTCATCACGGCTCCGTCGATTCCTTATCGACAGTTCTAATTACAGGCTGGCGCAACAAATCAGCCGAGGTAACGGTAATAATTGGCCACCCTGATGAATATGCAGCGTCCGGCGAAATGATTAAAGTTGGATTTCACGTAATTAAAATCCTCGGCTTGATTTTTTTGGAGGCTCGCGCGCTTTCCGAGTGATGAACACGCCGTAAAAATAAACAGCCTCGCGGCGGGAACGTGCATACGTTCATTAAACAAACTTGAATTATGCACGGAAACCCGAGGACGTAAATCAAACGCGGGTAGGTGTTTGTATATTGCCGCTGGAACTTCTCAATTTGACTTCCGTTCCAGGTTCCCCCAGGTAATTGCGGTTCCTTAAGAGGGGAGACGACGAAGACATCGCCGCGGTCCTTTCGCCCCTGGTTTTCTTAATTGGACCGCGATAGACTGGTCTGCGGAATATACAAGATTAACCAACGTACCACGGAACACGACGCGAATTGTTCGGAATACCAATTATTCCGTGTTCGCCGCCGCAACCGCTCGCTCGGTTGTCTCGAGAATAATGAGGATGGGGGTTGAAATTCGGCGATCACCGACGCTGAAGAATTGCGACATCCGAGCAACACTGCTCAAGTATTTTCGCTACCGCAAGCATTGTAGACGTTTTTCTGCGAGATTAATGCCCGTAGTCGCCACTCGGCTTCTTTTACCGATCCACCGCGGGATTCACCAGCAGGATCAACAGGGGATCAACATTGTAGGTTCAAGTATTTCAGGCTGCAATCCTCGAACGACGGACCATTTTTATAACTGCAGTTAATCACAGTAATATTCGGACACTTTTAGGATTACAGTAGGACCTCGATTAACCGGCTTGATTGGGAGACGAACAGTCCGGTTAAATTAATAATTAAGGCCCGATGGATAATCGAGACCCGAGGAAATAATTGAAATGTACATTATATTCTAAAATAAATTTTTTCTTTTTGAAAATTTATTTCCCTTTATAACATAATCATATTTAAACACATATTTTAATACGAATATGTACTGCGACTGTTGTCGCTCATTTCTACTTAATTTAGTTGTAAATAATTACTCAATAGTATAAAAAAATCGTCAATAAAGTTTTACAATCGTAAAAAAGCTTACAGAATGATTGATCGAGTACAAATATCAATATCTATGCTAATTTAGATGATAACGAAATGAAATCTGTGCGAAAGTGTCTTGTACACCTACTCGAACAGCTTCTGCAATGCAAGAATTTACACAATTTCCTTAAAACACTTGAAAATCGTTAATGAAAGAACGCCGATTCAGAGCGATATAAAAGCGAGATAAAATCTTTCGATGAAGTAGGGTACTTCACGAGTGTACAAATAAAAAAAAACAATACCGAAGTCTTATTCTTCGGACCTTTATCTACATCGAGAAAAATCGACTTTTTTCCAACTTTTCGAGCCAAATACCGAACTGTGGGACGTTCGAGTACTTTAGTGGGCCAGCGTAAGCGACATTTCAGTCCCGAGGTTTGTGCATATACCGAGGCATTACTGTAAATCGTAGCAGCCACCGAAAATATTAAAGCGAGGAGGTTCGGCGCACCGAGTCGGGCCATTGTTCAGTGCGAAGGGAATGGTTTACGACGCGTGACACGAAGGGCATGGAAGTCAGAGGGCCGATGCGCGCGGGCCGCATCGGGAATTTGAAATCGTCGGCGGATCTAGACGCTAGGGAGATAGGAGGGTATCGTCTGGAACTCGGGGAGCCCGGACAGATCGGCTTCTTTTTTGACGAGAGGGGGCCCCGGCGAATCGAGACGAATAAATTCCACTCGTGACAAAAGGAGAACGCTCGCTATACGAACCTAATAGCCTCTGTTGGCTACCGCGAGGGACACACACGCCGAATCTGTATTCCTCTCTCCTGGAACCTGGACGAAATAACGACCCGACGTCTCTCCTCTCCGCGCACCAGAGACAGACTCGCCCTTCAATCCGGCGAAAGGTAAAACCCGTGCAGGTGGCACGATCTCGTCCCGAAACGAAACCCCGAAATTCCGTTTCCAATAATTTAGTGGATGATGCAAATAGCGGTACACAAATTTCACTGAATACCGCCGACGATCCTATTGTCCCCGTCTCTGACCGAGCTACCGAGTTTCATAGAAACGAGCATTCGTCACGTTATCCTCCTTTTCTTTTTGCTCGCGTCGCTTTATGTGTGTATCATTCGAGAGAATGATTTTTTCGGAGAATGGAAGCACATGTTCACCCTTTGTTAACCCTGTAGTTTGCGAAATTGCAAAATGCCGATTTGATTTACTTGAATACAGAGTTTTGTTTTCTCGATTTTTCGAGTATTTGAAATTACGTTCCGAAACCATATTTAGTATTTTTGAAAATTCTCGAACACTGGGTTATGATCAGAGGTGGGTATTATTTGGGGAAACAAATATTGCAAGTACTATTTAATATTTTAGATTTTATTTTGCTTAAAGAAAATAGTATTTTAAATAAGATATACAATTTCAAAAATAAAATATTTTTATTTTAACAATCTGAATCTCAAAATAAAATATTTCTATTTCAACAATTTGATCCCCAAAATAAAATATTTCTATTTTAACAATCAAACACACGAAATAAAATATTTTTCTTTTTGCGTTGTTATAATCCTCTGAGAAACTGCATAAACATACAGTTTATCTCATCGTTAAGAAACGATTTACACCCATAAATGTATTGAATTCGTACTATTATTTTCAGCAATAATATTTAAAATTGAAATTGAAAGTAAAGACAAAATACAAATATTTTCAATATTCTTCAAATAAAATACTATTTTCAAAAAAATTACTGCCTCCAATAAATTATTCTATTTTTAAAAATGACTGCATCCAATAAAATATTTTATTTTCAAAAATTACTGCATTAAATGAAATATTTTATTTTAAAAATTGTACACATACTTTAAAATAAATAGAATTATTTAATATTTACTATTTGAAATACTATTTTCACCAGCTCTGGTTATGATTTGAAATTTTTAAAAAATCCTGAATCAATAAATGAATTGGATAAGACAATAAAACTTTTATTTCTTTATTTAAAATATGAAAAATGTGGGAGAAGTTTCCAGGTGTTGGTTCTTTTTAAAAAATAGTTGGAAAAACGATTGCGCATTTCAAGGCCTATTTCACAAAAATAGAAAGTGACGTAATAAAATTAAAATTAGGCTGCGTCTGCGAAAACAAAAGTTCTAAGTAGTCTACAAGAAATTTTGGTCAAAGTCCTGAACTGATAAATCAATTGAAAGCAAAAGTTCTAAGTAGTCTACCAGAATGGAAATTAGATACTAACGTGTTTCAATTTTAAGCAGATTGGTTCTAATCTTAATCGACTATGCTATTATATTGTGTACTTTGTCTTCCAGATTAGATCGTATCATAATATAGAGTTTCCACGAGGTAACGTAATGCGTTTCTGATTCGTTTCCAGGTTGTTACTGCTGTTTTGAATTTTTATTGTGTACTTTGCGTTTTATGCGTCCGTATAATATCGTCGATGATTTATCGACTTGCTGTTACTGCATTGTGAGTAGTGGAGGGAGTGAAATGTTTGTAACCGGACAGTCATGCGTAACACTGGAATCGCTTACTTATCTAATTGTTCGTCTAGTGATTTAATATATCTATTGCAATTTGTACTTCACTTTCACCATGATATCCCATACCCAAAACCATAACAATAACCTTACGCTTACGCACACTTCCTCTTCCTCGAATGTTGCTAAATCCTTGTCTAATTGTTCATCTGTTAATTTTAATCTGAAAAAATGAATTTTATTTTCACCATCGGATTCTTCTCTACTTAAATTAGTTATAAATCTTCGATCTGTGCAAACTTGGGACCAATTTCTTTTGTACTATGATCACAAATCTTTATCGAATAGTTTACATTATAACAAAATCGTCAATGGAGTTTTATAATCGTAAATAAATTTACTGAATGATTGATTATGTACAAATATTAATGACTATACTAATTTCGATGATGATGAAATTAAATCTTTGCGAAAGTGCTCTGTATACTGTAGAAAATTGAAAATCGCCAATGAATAGACTGCGGATTTTTATGCATTCATGAAGAAATTGACTGGATGAAATATAAAACAGTGAAAGATTCGAGAAATCCAACAATATTGTTATGATCTTTTCAATGTAAAAAATCTATTAAGGGATGAAGCGAATTTTTAATTAACTCCTGCTGCCCAAAATCATTGCAAAATATTTTTATTTTGCATAGAGATCCGCAGTCTCCTAATGAATGAACGCTGTTTCAGAGACTGTTTAAGAACGCAAAGCGTGCTGTAAAATCTGTCGACTTTCGATGAAGTAGAGTACTTCACGGGAGTACAAATAAAAGAAACAATACCTTATTCTCCAGGCCTTTAACTGCGCCCCGGACAGCAAAAATTGTGCAACCTAACGCAAAATTTTTTCCCACTTTTCGGGCCGAATGTCCCACTGTGCGTCCTATCATTTAGCTACGCGCAGGATCGATAGCTGAGCAAAGGCTTTTTTGGACGTCCCGGTATATTTAGACTGGGCTCGGAAAAAGGCGAAGGTGACTGCGTTTCTTCTGAACATCCGGTGTCCAGGCAGCATTATTTCCGACCTGTCAGCATCCTCAATCAAGGACAGCCAGGGAGGACGTCCGTGGGACGAGGACACGCGATATCCCCGGGATGTCCCGGCGGGATCGGCGAACGGTGCGGGTCCACGGGGTCCCCGGGGTCCCCGGCCGATGTAAATGAAAAATGTAAATTGGTCCGATTGCCCTTACCGATCGCGGCCTTTCGGCCCGGAGAGACCTCTGTCTCCGTGAGCGGAAAAAAGATCTAAAACGTTTTACGCGGGTCCAGAGAGAGCCCCGGGAGGAGAGCGCTGGCGGGGGCAACCGGGAGAAAAAGAGGAAGATGCAGCCTTTCGCTAGACTGAAGAGACAATGCCATTGTTTTTAGACTTCAAAGGGACCTGGCCGCTCGCGAACTGGGCCTTTGCTTTCGCCGTCGCTCCTAAATTCTTCTACGTCAAGCCACACGGTCCCCGTAACCGCGAATCCCTCTCAGTCTCCCCTCTTCTTCATCCTCTTCTCGCTCTCTCACTCTCTCTCTCTCTCCTTTCCTTTCCTTCCTACATCCCCCCTCCTTCTACCAACCCCTTTTCTTACTCTCTGCATTATGTACGAATACTGCCCGAAGGGACGTTCGTTAACTCTCACGAATGGGATGCGATCCTCCCGTGGTACACTCCCTCTCCCTTCTCTCCCCTCCACTCTTCACCCCCGCGAATCTCTTGGCTGATTCGGGTGGATTTTAATTGGTCCTCTTAATTGGAGAGCTGCGGAACCGGGAACGGCTAATTATGATAAAAGTTTTGCGGGGTTTATGAAGCAGCCAGCTGAACGAGGGATTTATAATGGTTTCGTGGCTTTCCATAGCTATTACAAGCGGCTAGACCGAATTCTTATTTTTATTCCTTCTGAAAATTATAGAGGATCGATTGTCGGGGATGTATTTAGACCAAGAGTACCGGGAACCTGGACCTTTGCTCCCCGGGGAACTGGAACAGGGATGCTAAATTTTTCAGAGACTTCATGCTGCTGTCGTGTCAGTGGTGGGGATGCCGTCCGTGCGAAGCTTTCATTATTGTTTTCATCTTGATGTGTGTAGGTAGAATTTCTAGTGTGTAATTGCAATCTGATATAATTTATAGTGCAGTCACGTGACTGTTGACGTCAGAGATTTACATTGTAATCGTGTATCATTTGATACGTTTCTATGAATATATTTAATTTTTATACGGTGGACTAAGTGTACACTGGATGCTTGTTATTTTTATAAAATTAATTTTTTAAATATTTTTGAACCTACTTCTCTTTGAGAACAACGTTAATTTTCTTATTGAACTTCACGCGAATGGCTAACAATTTGAACTGGCTCCTAGTAACATAGAACTTGGACCGTTTCAAAGAGGAGAACAGTCCTCTAGCCCATCAATCTCAACCCCACCAAAAAGCCCATCAAAGTTGTGAAAAATTCCAACACAATATCTCAGTGGTTTTGAAACAAATTCAAAAGGCTCAAAAAAAGTAATGCAATTTTACAGATGTACGTTGACACGCGGCGTTCTTCTTTGCAACCACTGATACATCAGTAGGCAGCGGATTTTATGCATTTATAACAAAAATGAGTAGGGGTGTAATTTAAAACAGTAAAAACATTAGAAGAATTTAAAAATGCTGTTATATTATTTTCAACCTATTGAACATATATTAAGCAAGAAAAATAAATTTCTATTTCCTTCCAGTTTTCTTTCCAGAAAGATTCGCTGTCTATATATCAGCAACAAAATGATTCCACTCCGAAAGCAACAACGCTCCGACTGTTTCCAAACCCGCTGCCGACTGGACCTGAAAGGGTAAACCCCAGGCCCCGGTGACCGTAAAAAACACGGGCCACCGATCCACAAAATAATCCCAATTACTCATCAAACTGCTTCCCCGCCATCATCCCATCTGCCCAATTACTCTAACAACGGATCACCAGCGACAAGAATCAGGGCCAAAATACTGTTCGGCGAAGGTAGGGTACAGAGAGCGAGCCCTCTGGTATCCTCCTTCAGCTCGTCGGTAGAGAAGGGGAACAGATCGGAAGAAGAAACCGAAGAAGAAGAAGCAGAAACGAACACCAGACAAGAATCTCCGCAAAAAGAAGACGCACCCCTATAAGCGCAATCTCCCCATCTCCCCTCTCGCGGTAGCAGAGGCGAAACAAGCGGGAGAGAGCCAAGAACGGAGACAAGAAGGGTACGAAAAAAGGGGAAGAAAGATCACGAGAGGGCAGGGGAAGGGAGGGAAGAGGAAGGGAGTAAAGGGGAAGAGAGGAAGAGGAAAGGATTGGGGAACAGAGACAGCCACTTTGATGCGCATCCGAAGAAGCCGGCGGGCAGAAGCGCGGTAATTGCCGCGCTGCCGCGGCCTCCGCTCCAATAAGCCATGCCATATGCCCTTCGCAGGGCCCCGTGCGGCCTGGCGTGGCGTGGCGTGGCGCAGAAGGGCTTGCGCGGGCCCTAAACCCGGCGTAGGAGCGCGAGCGAGCGTGCGCGCGTATGTAAATGCGTATTGTCTTACTCCGTCGATAAAAAGACCTCCGCCAAGCGGTGCGGACCGGTGCGGAGCGGTGCGGAGCGGTGCAACGCGATGCACCGAGCCGCCGCGGCTGCATTACCGGGCCCCCGCAGTATATTAGCCCTTTGATTTATGCCGGATCGCCATATAAGCCCTACAATGTCCCCGGCGAGCCGGCCCGAGCACACTCGCGCTTGTTCCAGTCGCGAGACCAGACCTTAATGTCCCTCACCTACCCGAGCAAAAACTTGTCCTTTTCGAAATTTCGTAAGGCGGCGAGACTTCTGAGGACGAACACCACTGCAGGGCCATTCGCGTGCTGCTACGGCGTGGGAGATTTTTCGTCCACACTCGTTTCAGGACCACAGTCGTTCTACTTTGTTGCGAGAGACGTGGGTTGAGATGTAATTAGATTGCGCCGCGTGGGGAGACGCACGGCGAGGTTCTTGCGATGTTTTGCTGCCACTGTGCCGTGGACGTTGCGATTTATGGCTCGGTTTACTCATGTCACTGTTTCTATCGATCCCCGCCATTTTGATTGCATTCGTTTCTTATCGAAGTTGTGTGGCAGTTTTTGTAGGCCCTCCGTTTTCACGGGTCTTGAAATGGACATTTTATTCCAAAATTTTTAGGGATGGTTTTGATTACGCGTTAGCCTTGTTGTTCGGCTCAAGATAATTGAATTTCGATCCAGAAATTATTGTTTCTATTTCTTTCAACTTCTTATTACAGTAATCGCTCCTTCGTTGTCCTGAATCGTGGGCACGATCGTTGTCCAGTGCCTACCCACACTCCACTGCCTGTCAACGAGAGGATTAGGCCTGCGTGGATCTGGTCGCCAGATGTGTCCCAGGACTGTCTAGACCCGCGCAGAACGGAGAACAATAGGAAAGGAATATGGCAAGGAAATAAGGAGTTTTTTAAAGCCATACAGTCGACTGCTTTTGACTGCGAATGCTTTTTTTTGTCATTTAACTAGCCGTTTTACTAAAGACGCAGTCATAAATCGAAAATAGTGTCCGGGCACGGTCGTGGTCCGCTCAAACCCCCGGCCTTTGGACAACGAAGGAGCTTTTACTGTAAATACTTCTTCACCGGGACTGGCAAAATTCAATTGTTTAGCTCCTTAAAAATATTTTTTTGACACTTTCATATAAGGTAAGGACTATGTCCAATTAGATCCTGGTTTATACATTTTTCTGAATATATTTTTATTGTAACTAGACAGTGGATTATTATGCAAAACAAAAATTATCTTCTCAAATTCTCTTATTGTAAGAGTACGTAAAAAAATGACTAACTCGAAAGATCGATTCCAACATGTGCCAGCTTCCATTACACCGAACTTTCACGTCCGATTCCCGTGCAGTGTGAATGAGGCGCACGCGTCGTTGGTTTTAGTTGGAGGAGAAGAGGAAAAAAGCGAACGGATAAGAAAAGAAAAAGCGAGAAAACGGTACGCGGGCAGCACCGTGGCAAATGAATAATGCAGCAGGCCGACAAATTTATTAATTGCACGATCTGGATCCGCTGATATTCCCGGGAACATGCAAATCGGCTCGGCGAACATTATTGTCCGGCATTGTTCACCGCCTCGTTCGCAACCATATTGGACGCCACGAGCGGCGTAAATCCGCCTCGGAAAGCAAAGAAAACTGCGGCTCTTAAATTAGTTAGATAAGAGTTTTAGCGCTGATCCGCTGCGTGCCGCAGACCACAATTGTGCTGCTGGCAGAACGCCCCGAGATAACGCGTTTAAACGTTGCATTTATTTTGTTCTTTCGAGCCACCTTCCGCTTTCAAGTAGCCTTTTACTCGCCGCACGGTTGTAACTGAGAATTCTTTCCGCGTGCGTATCCTGACGCCATTGAAATCGCTCGCGGCAATTCGTTGGGAACAGATAGATCGGAGATACGGGGGCAGCTCGCAAAATTTTCCTGCCATCTAAATAAAGAAACCGGGGTAGTACTTTCAGCCTTAAAAGCCGAAAGATTACGATTAAAAAGTCCATTAGCGATACGTCTAGAGCACTTAAGCAAAGAAATGTTAATCGCTGACGTTGCAGCCCGATATTTTTTCAGGTCTAAAATATTGCAATTCACAATTCATTACCGGACGGGTCAAAATGACTTGTTTCAGATTTTTTATTTTACTGGAATTACGAAGAATGTTTATCCAAGCAAATATTATAATCAAAATCGGACAGTATACAGGATAATAATTAGACTGCGGTTCTTAATGCAACTCTTCTCATTTCCATGAATTATTTTATGTAAATCCGACCGAGGGAAAAATGTTCCGCGTCGACTAGAACGTTCTTTCTGGTAAATACAGGGTGGTCCACCTAAATACGGCCACCTAAATATCTCCTCCAATTGTGGGGGTACAAAAAATATATTATGTACTATTTAAATAGTTTGAAGAAACCACCATATTGCAAACAATATTTTTCTCCGGAGGTCATTTTTTTCGGATTTATCAAGGTCATCAATGTTTATTGATACATAACTAGATTTTTTTTAATTGCATCGTGTTACTGATCGAAAAATACATTCAGATATGTATAATAACATGACATCGACCTTGATCTGAAGGCAAAACTTTAATTATCGAAGATCAAGGTCATTTCAAGGTCATGTTATTATACATATCCGAATGTATTTTTTGATCAGTTACACGATGACCTTGATAACTCAGAAAAAAATGACCTTCGGAAAAAAAATTGTTTGCAATATAATGGTTCCTTCAAACCATTCAAATAGTATACAATATATTTTTTGTACCCCCACAATTGGAAGAGATATTTAGGTGGACCACCCTGTATATTAGACTGGCAGGTAAGTTCGCGACCTCCACATTTTCACAAACAATAGTCATTTATATATATTTTTTAAGCGCGAGTATTTTATATCAAATTAATCGCAAAATTCAGAGCTTTCCAATGGTACACAGTTCAAAAGTAATCACTGAAAGAGGTTATAATGATACAATAAAAGCATTACGAAACAAAAGGTCGCGAATTTAGTTGCCAACCTAATAAAATGACAACGAAATTAATTTTTACCAATATGCTCGTTTTCAAGTGAACAATGTGCAACAAATCTGACGGATTTTCCCGAAAACGAGTCCTCGGACAAAACAAGTGTTACTCTTTTTTTCAACTTAATTTTGTACGTACGATTTGTACGTACCTTTACGCCGAACGCGTCATCCGTTACTTTGACTTTACGACTGAATACACGCCTCCCACGATTTACTGGCGACGAGGGGCTGTACAATTAACCAATTACTGCCGTGAAACCCGTTGCACCCTGGCCGAAGAAGGGGGAAGTAAACGCAAAGATCACGACGGCATCGGACGCGTCAAAATAACCGAGGGATCTCTGCCCCTGAGGAGGCCCACAAATCACCGGAATTTCTCGTACCGTCAGCGTCGTCTCCGTCGCCCGCCTCTCAAAATAGACTTTCAGGTTCGCGGTGACACGACGGTCGGAACGCGGCGGAATCCGTTGGAATTCCGCGGCGGCCGACCGCCTGTAAATTATAGCAGGACGTGTCGAACGTTTTCGCCGGACGGGTCCCCGCTTTTTCATTCGCCGGGATCCCGCAGCAGGATCCCAGAAAGAAGAAGGTTCTCGTGTTCTGGGGGCTGCTGGTGCTGCTCTCTCTCTGCTCTCTCTCTGCTCTCTCTGGAGAGAGAGCCGAAGTTAGAGAGCTCGGTTCGTCGGCGTCCTCCACGACCGGTAGCCTCCTGAGGACCTCGTTATCGGTACGATGTTGATATATGGCGTGCATGCTCCTCCATCCACGCCCTGCACCGCTGCTCGGTGCTCTCTTTGCTCTCTGCGGCTCTCTCCGCTCCTTGTTACACACAACACCGATGCGATGCGACGCATCGGGGGCCCTCTTTCCCCTGGGCCCGTGGATATTCAGCCCATTGTTCGGACCGCCCTCTGTGGCGGGGCCCGATGCCGGCCCGTTCATGCGATACTGTCTTATTATAAGGCGGTAATATCGGGGGCCCCTCTTGTCTCACACTTGTAGACACGGCGAGCACCGTTCTTTATCCTAGCGGGCCACGGGTCGATCGTTCTCTGGAAAAAGTCCGTGCATCGGGCTGCAGTAGGTTGCACCGGGCTCCGCCAAGCTACGGAGTGCATCCAGGAGCAGGAGGAGATGTGGATTTACTCCGGCGAGATGTTATAAATTTCGCTTCGGACTGCCGCTGAATATAGCCGGCATTTTTCGCCGTTTTTTCGATCCCTTTTTTCTTCATCCCCCGGACTCGTGTATGATTCTTTTCGGAGGTTAGACACCGCGCAATAATTCCTGCCCACGGTCGGACCCGGGATTCGAAACGGCTGATGCGAGGAGAGATTTATGGCCTCGTGCGGATTTATGCGGGGACGGTTTTTTGGTGATTGTTGGGCTTGAGGAGCCTGGAAAATTAAGGGTGGGGGAAGTGCTACGATGTTTCGAAACAAGAAGCGGCAAGCTGAGGATTTTCGAAAATTCTCTGGAAATTTTCTAGGATACTTTTAAATGTTGAATTTGGAGAGTTATCCATTTGTCCTGAAGAAGTTGAAGAAAGGGGATCTCTATGCAAAATGAAAATATTCTACTTGAATTGCAACGAACTGGAGTGGAATAGAAATTTGTTTTCTTCCTTAATATATTTAATAGGTCGAAAATAATGTAATAGTATTTTTAAATTCTTCTAATGTTTTCACTGCTTCAAATGACACTGCAGTCTAGTCATGGGAGACCCTACGATACCATTGCATGGTTAATTTTCTTAGGATAACGTCTGTGTATCGTAGCGACTCTGATGGATTTTGAAAATTATCGCACCGGGTCATTTATCTATTATTGTTCATTTTCTATAATTCGAAAATAATTTTGTTTAGAAAGAATCAAATTTTTATTGCTAGATATGATATTAATTAATCAAGGTTCGAATGTTGTCATGTTTTAGAAAATCACACATGTTACAAAGATAAAGTCTAATAAAAAATTTCGAATAAAGTGGGTTTATTCTAAGTGGGTTTTAAACCCACTTTATTCGACATTTTTATTTAAATAACATTTTTGCTCGACTATGGATAAATTTTGTAGTAGGAGATTGTCAAATTCGAAGACCCACGAGTGTGTGCGAGTCTCATACAGGTTATTGTAATAGTTGAACGCTCATTTTAGATATTATCGTAAAAATAAGATCGTTCTCTCACAGAATAACGAAACACTTGAATAAAACATTTGGATAACATCGAGTTTTACGAATTATGTATTATGGGGTTCTTGGTATAATACTTGCACTTTTTACTCGTGCAGGAGCCCGATACATTAAACCCATAACAATCAAACAATACGTACTGATTTAAACTACCTGCGATACGAAACGTAATTTTTCCAATTATCCAGGTTTCTCGTCCGGTCGTCTTTTTCTGGAGTAACGATCGTCGAGCGTTATAAGCTTGTCCTCCACCCGCGCCTGGGAATCAAGATGGCGGGACAGGGAAAAAAAAAGAAGTCGGAAAACGAAGTCAGTCAGCGCGGAAGGGGAATCCGAGGATGCGCTCAGAGAAAGTAAATACACGTACGAGGAGGGAAGGAACGGAAGAGAGGGATTCATGAATGAAATTGTAACCTGCTGCGCGGCTCTACGATAATGTCCTCTTACGCAACGCGTCATGATCTTCCTGTCCGTGGGTCAACGACATCCCACGAGGCCTTCCACAATGAGTGGCAGCGCTATGGAGAACGCTGAACACTGGTTCTATTAGTATTTCTATTTTACTACCTTCGCTGGCTTATCAACAATATTAAATAGGACTGTCACGAAATTAATTCACTGAATCAATTAATTACCGATATAATTAACACTTTGAGTTCTGCGTCTCTCAGAAATGAATTTTGACATTATTATAAGTATACAGCGGATTTTATGCATTCATGACAAAAATGAGTACGTGTAATTTAAAACAGTAAAAACATTAGAAGAATTAAGAGATATACTGTTACATAATTTTCATCCTATTAAACATATTAAGGAAGAAAATAAATTTCCATTTCACTCCAGTTTGTCGCGAGTCAGGTAGTAAATGTTTATTTTGCCTAAAGATCCGCTGTCTAGTTATAAGTATAACGAATTTAGTTAGGGTCTGCAAAATACTTGAAGAGTGAAAAAGTATTCTTGGTATCATAATTAGACTGCGGATCTTTATGCAAGATAAAAATTGTCTGCGAGAAATCATACCGCAAGAAAAATGACAAGTAAAAATGGCAATTTTGAGGTTGTCATTGAAAAATATGTATAAGTTTTATAGTATTCTTTAAATTGATTTTTCTCAAATGCTGCATTTTTAAATGTTTCAACAATTTTGAATTTCATAACCATAATCTGGAATTTCTTTAAAATAATTCTTTATTTAATTCAAAAAATTGCTTCAGTTTTTGAGACTGAACTGGCGCTTGAAGTCTGAATCCTTATGACCAGCCTAGATGCGCTCGTGACAAAAATGTGTAGATCAAACGTGTAGACTATTACGAAAAGAAACAAATATAAAAAGGAAAAATGCTTGAAGTGAAGATATCTTACTGAACAATCAGACCTCGTGCAATAAATTTCGAAACATTCATAAAAGTCGGTGCGCCTCGTTCCAGAAGGGTTAATCAAGACTCTGAGAAGTAACCAGTTAATTACGAACATTCAAAACGCGGAGCTGGGTAAAGTGCTAAGAACAAAGAAGTCCGAAGAGCTTCGAGTTCGAGGGGTTAAGAAAGCATGCAACAAACTAATTAGTAACAGCGTGCAGCTTTTTACGATATCTCGCGTGCGTCTTTTTGCAAGGCAAGAACCGCCATTTCGGATGTCACGCGACCCCGAACTTGAAGAGTTCAGGTTGCAATCATGAAAACCATTACGTTCCCGTGAATGAACTTTACCGGGCCCGCGGCGTGAAACGTTGATCTGCAAAAAGCGGAAGAGAGGAAGGAAGTACGGGAAGGGAAGGGGAGCGAGAGAGGAGAATGAAATTCATAGAGAAGATGCTCGGCGAGTAAACAACTTCACGGTTGCTCGGCGTGATAAGCAAGTGAGAAACAATAGCTAGATATCTCGCTCTATCCGCGAGACAAAGAGAGAGAGAGAGAGAGAGAGAGAGAAGATGGCCAGTGTTCGTGGTTGCATATCATTTAGGGATAATTAATTATTTAAGGCGGACGCATGCGTGCTCGCAGCCGAGGCCGGCTACTCGCGGATAATGGTACTTAATGCAACGTAGAAAAGCTGGTGAATGAGTTGCGTGACACGTAGGAGGTTTGCAGGGCCTCCATGCGAAGATCCGCGTGACTCCGGCCGCGTCTTGCCTCGTAGGAAACCTGGACTTCCTGTCCGCGCTCACATGTCCGACTCCCAACCATTATAGCATCATCTACTACCGGTGTGCCTCGTTGTGGGAGAGTAAGCATCGCTCACACGTCACGTTATGTTATGCGACCGCTCGAACGACGCCGACGCCACGCGGATTCTCTGCATCTTCTCTTCCTCTCCTCCGGCCTCTTCTCAAACCACGCTCCAACTCCTTCTACCCCGTTCCTCGCCCGCCTCCATTCACCGCTCGCCCGCCTCCATTCACGAGGCTCTTCGTGTCCGCCAATTCCCCGACTGACCCGAACCAGGGATCCCAGCAAGTCTTCATTTTTTGCGAATTCGATAGGAAATCGCTCGCATCCCTCGCCAGCCACGCGGCACGCGATACGGTATTTTCGGGGTTTTGCTACGGACCTGCAGTATATTCTTTTTCGCTGCTTTGTATTTTATGAAATAGAGTTTCTCAGCTCTGCAATTTTTTAATTTTATTTTTTTTTAATATTCTTTGGACCTTCTCCTCTTTTTACATGTTGTAAGCTTAGCCTCGTAGACTTGAGAATAGCATATTTTTTTTCACATTCAAATGTCTGCGCTATTTCGTGAAAAATTTATTAAGAAAACTGCTATGTCAGAAACTAGTTTTATATGTCCCAAAAACATTCCTCAGTTTCTCATCTCTGCAATATTTTAATTTTATTTTTTTAAAATATTCTTTGGACCTTCTCCTCTCTTTACATGTTGTAAGCTTAACCTCGTAGACTTGAGAATAGCTTATTTTTTGTAGAGAAAATAAACAAAATTTTTTAATATAAAATGCGATCTTCACATTCAAATGTCTGCTATTTCGTGAAAAATTTATTAAGAAAACTGCTATGTCAAAAACTAGTTTTGTATGGCTCCAAAAATATTCTTCAGTTTCTTATTTCTGCTATTGTTGCTCCAATCAATTATGTAAGAAAATGTATGCTAAAATGTTCTTTGCACTTTCGTCTTTAATGTAAGCATAACCTCGTTGACGTATGAAACAAGTTTTTAATCTAGGACTCATTTTTAACCTGATTTTTTTATAGAGAATCTTCGCATGCAAATGTCTGCAATTCGTATGCAAAACGTATGCAAAAAAATTAGTTCTGATTACTGGAATGCGTATTTTATGAATTTATAGCAGAATCGACTAGGAGAAATTTAAAATTGTAGGAAGAATAACAGAATTTGAAGATGTTGATATAGTATTTTTTGTCTATTAAAATGATTAAGAGAACTATATAATACCATTCTATTTGGCTTGAATTTCTTGCAATGAATGGAGACATATTTTATTTTGCATAAAGATCCGCAGTCTAATGATTACTGTCTCTTTCTTCCGGAAATCTTTCCGAGTAGTAGTTAAAAGTTCATATTTTCGAATGCACATAAAAATTAAAAAAAAATGGTCACCGTAATTTTACGCCACCTACGAGCAAAACCCAGACAAAACCCTCAAAAACTTATGAAAATTGAGTGGAGTGTCGGCGTCGATTTTGCGGCACCCTGTACAAGGACAGCGCGGCCAGTTTCCGTGACAGTGGCGTAGCCGCGAAGCGCAAGGATCAGGGGAACAAGACGGTAAATGCGTGCACGACGTCTGGCCGGCCGGTCGTTACTTTCAATCAAGCAGTTCTCGGTTGGGTACAGCATGTAGCGGTCTCGGCGTGTATATTCGATCGAACGGTCACGTACCGAGCTGGCGGAGATTCGACCTGAATGCCAGATACACCAGATTTATTTATCGAACCTGTCCCCGTGACGTCATCGTCGGATCGCTCGTCGCCAGCAGCTACCGCGGCAAATAGGTGAGGAACGTTGTTAATTGCCGCGACGGTCGCACAACCGGTAGCTGGGTTAATTGCCACCGGCGACGTGGACACACACGCGGATCCCTCTAATAACACAGTACCTGTTCCTTTTTTATTTTTATTTTTTTTTGGCGCATACCACATGAAAAGGCACCTCCCGCAATTCTGTCGTCAGCTACCGGACAAACGATCCTGCCCGGTCCCGGAGGCTAGCAATTATTACTAATTATTGGCACTCGCAGTGTCCTTTCTCGGCGATGATCGATGCGCGCGCTATCTGGAGTGTCTAATTGCACACTGGGACGGCCGGCTGGCTGCTATGAAATCGTTAGGAAAACGGTGTAATTGACACCGACGCACAGTGGGGTATTTGACCCGGAAAGTCGGAAAACATTCACCCTGCTTTCTCCATGCACATTTTCTTGGGTTACCTTTGGTTCGCAGCGCCCGCTCTAGGGGGCAAAATTTAGGAGCGCCATTTTGGCTTTGGCTGTAAGTGTGAGAAAAATATTCATGTGTTAAATACCCAATTAATAGAAAATTTCAGACTACCCTTGCCAGACAATTTTGCTAAAAATAAAAAAGGTCATTTTGTTCAGCGCGGTGTTTAGTGCTTAAAAAGGGGCGGCAATTTGTTTTTTTGCCCGGGGCGTCATAACCGCTAGAGCGGGCCCTGTGGTTCGTCGACAACCCATTTCACCGACACTGTTTTCATCGACACGATTTGACCGACAGTAACTTTCGTCGACACGGTCAAATCGTAGTCATATATTTTCATCGACAGTCCGTGTTTAACGACAGGTTTGAGTTCAATTGACTTTAATTTCATTATTTGATATTTGTGTAATCATTGTACAATTTTGATATGTTCTGTAGTCTATATAATGTACATTCGTAGCATTCGTTCTGTTTATTCGCATTTTTTATATGCACTTACACAATTATGTTTGAAATTAAATGAAATATTATGATTTTTTATTCATTTGTGTGTACCTATTAATAAAGTTTGTTTATTTGAAGAAATTCTGATTAATAAAGTAGCAATAAAAACTTTGCTCTAAATAACAATGCTTTGCAATCCTCTTTATTATTTATTATACAAGCAACTAAATGCGTCGAGAACATAACAATGATAGTAACGATTAATCAACATTAGCAAATTACGCGAATTTGGTATCAGTAGAAATGAATGAACTCAAACTTGTCGCTAAAAACGGACTGTCGATGAAAACATATGACTACGATTTGACCGTGTCGATGAAGACATTTGTCGACGATTTGACCGTGTCGACGAAAGTTACTGTCGGTCAAATCGCGTCGATGAAAACAGTGTCGGTGAAATGGGTTGTCGAAGAACCAAGGGCAACCCCATTTTCTTCTATTACAACATCGACGTTCAAACTTTGACTCTGATAGAAGATACACGAGATCTCTCGTCCACTGTAGTGAAAGGATTAAGCATGTATGAACAGAGTTATTTTATCGCCAGTGGTATCCTAGGTACGTTTCACCTAGTGGACAGAATGGCTCTCGAACGAAACTCTAACAAATAAAACGCGCGCGTTAAGATCTGAATATAAAATTAATCTGCAATTCGAATCTCTGGGAAAGAGTGTCCAGGATTGTCGCTAACAAGCCTTTCACAGGCAAGAGCTCAATTCCGGCGGTGTAAAATTCGCGAGTGCTCCCCGCGACCATTAATCTCGGCCATGCCGAGTGCGGAATATCAAGAGACAAGCGCAACAAGCCGGAAAGTTAATTAAGTGACGACTGAATGGCCGCTTTCGCGCGCGATAATCAGATTTCCCGTCGTAAATTAAGAATCGTAAATCGCGCCGGGACAAATGTCGCCGGCCGGCTCGGACAGATTATTTAACAAATAATATTACGTCGGTGGGCCTCGAACGAGCATGCACGATAGAAGGTAAACGACGCCGGTTACAAACGGTAGAAAACCAGTTACCGGATACCGCGGGGAGACCTTACATCCCGACAAGATCGACCTAATGGGAATTTATTGAATCGATGAAACTTTGTTCTCCTTCCCCCCGTTGGGTCCCACGAACGCTAGTAAGAAACGGCCAGAGAGATCCACAAACGAGCCGCGCCGGCGTGTCGTACGCCGGAGAAGCAACGCTCGAATGCGTATGTCGGACTATGAGACTATGAGGCCTCTCGTGCACCGGCTAAGCCGCAAGTGCGTTACGCGCGTCCCCGTAACATGCACACACCGATCCCCTTTTTATCAAGAGAGGGAAAGAGAGAGAGAGAGAGAGAGACTCTCCAGGCATATATCCTCTTGAGCGTTTACATAATCCCGGGAAATTTATATTCCAGCCTCGATATTCCCGATTCCCTTTCTAAAGAACGCCGAGATCGATCGCGGGCCCGATCGGACCGCGCAGCATTTGTTCGACAATGAAATGGAAATGTTCGCCGCTGATTGCCGTGTGAATCGGTTTAACGGACTGGCTGCTAGCTTTACGAATGTGCCTGTCGCTCCTGCCGCGGCGGAAATTTTATGGCGCGCACTCGATGAAGAGTGCCGCGTTGCACCTTCGTCCTGCGACTTCGACGGTTCACCCCTCAAGATAGAAATTTCTGTTGCATTGCGAACATAAATTATAATCATCTATGTACATGTCTTAAAATCATGTACATGTCTTAAAATCATGTACATGTCTTAAAATCATGTACATGTCTCAAAATCATGTCTTAATGCCATCGTTTTGTTACACAATGTATGTTCAACAATATCGTTATTGTCGAGACTAGACTGCGGGTCTTTATGCAAAATGAAAAATGTTTGCATTGATTGCCAAACACAGGCGCCAAATAGAAATTTCTTTCTTCTTTTAATTGTCTTCTTAAGCTGAAATTAATAGCAGTGTATCGGTGTATTAATTTCAGCTTAATAAGACAATTGAAATAAGAAAGAAATTTCTATTTGGCTCCTGTGTCTTGCAATTAATGCAAACATTTTGTATTTTGCATAAAGATGCTCAGTCTATTCTTAACAATAACGATATTGTTGAGCATACACTGTGTGACAAAATGAGAAATGAGAAGGCGCATCCCGCACCCTTGCAATCCTGGAAAAAGGAGTCACGCCCTTAAGCATTCAAATAGATGTAGCCATACAAAAAATATAAATTTTCTCCTTTTCCACGACATTTTTCGGGATAAAGACGTTCTAATCACTGTAAAAGAAATGGTACGGCAAGGTGTTAAGGGAAGAAATAACATTCAGTTTAGTTTCCACTCCTTGCAATCGATGCAGACAATTTCTACAGTAATCGCTCCTTCGTTGTCCTGAATCGTGGGCACAGCACGATCGTTGTCCAGTGCCTACCCACTCCATTGCCTGTCAACGAGAGGATTAGGCCTGCGTGGATCTGGTCGCCAGATGTGTCCCAGGACTGTCCAGACCCGCGCAGAACGGAGAACAATAGGAAAGGAATATGGCAAGGAAATAAGGAGTTTCTTAAAGCCAGACAGTTGACTGCGAATGTTTTTTTTGTCATTTAACTAGCCGTTTCACTAAAGACGCAGTCATAAATCAAAAATAGTGTCCGGGCACGGTCGTTGTCCGCTCAAAACCCCGGCATTTGGACAACGAAGGAGCTTTTACTGTATTTTGCATGAAGATCCGCAGTCAAGTAATAATGCAATATACAGGGTGTCTCAAAATTCCTTCAACAGTCGGAAATGGGAGGTTCCTGAGATTATTTGAAGCAACATTTTCCTTTGCAAAAATGTTATCCGCGGCTTTGTTTAGAAGATATTAACGAAAAACAATGACCAATCAGAGCGCGACCTAGACACGCGTTGGCACAGTCGGCCCGGCGCGCCAACTGTCTATTGGCTGACTGTGCCAACGCGCGTCTAGGTCGCGCTCTGATTGGTCATTGTTTTTCGTTAATAACTACTAAACGAAGCCGCGGATAACATTTTTGCAAAGGAAAATGTTGCTTCAAATAATCTCAGGAACCTCCCATTCCCGGCTGTTGAAGGAATTTTGGGACACCCTGTATACCGGTCCGGTATCAGGGCAGGCTAAATACTATCGAGCACGCAGGTATCCGTTGTCTCGGTCTCCATTAGTCGTGCGTTATGCGCTGGCATGCCCTAGAAGGCGGCTGGTTTCTGTCGATCGGCGAATAACGAAGTGCGTTGATGCCGCTCGCGGCTGCTCATTGTGGGAGCGGCTGAGTTACGGTCAGTCGCGGTATCTTTTTACGCGAACACCCCGGCTTGTTAACGATAGAAATCCGATCGGTACAATACCATTATTTAGCCGCTATATACGCGCGGCCATTAGCGGCGGACCGAGACCGGCTCTCGTTCGACGGCTAATGATTTCATTTCGACCTCTCGCGAGCGGTGGAATCGCCGCCCCGACGCACAGCCAAAGACGACGACGTTTCATCCATTTCAATCGGCGACTCCGTGCACGGCATCGTTAAATCATCGGCGTATCCGTCGTCATAGTCATCGGCCGCGAGTATCGTTAGACAAGGTGAACCGTACCACGCGGTTACGAAACAACGCGACAAATTGGACCGGCTATTAGATGTGGGTCGACGCTTGGGAGACTATTTCTGGTGACAGCAGACAGCAAGTTGAATTGGATTTTTGAGTTATAGAGAGCGGGCTGAATTGCTAACTCACCGTGCCTAAAGCGAGTGCTACCCGGCTCTACGTGGACTGAGTTGTGTGTCGCTTACCTGAAACAAATGGAAACGTAACAGTGTTAGAAGTCGTACGGCTTTTGCTTGTGCGTGGGTCTGTTTCAAACAAGATAGAAATTTTAAAAATTTAGGAATTTGTATAATGGAACTACTATTTCTAGCTTGTTGAGGTTATTGAACGAAGAAATTTCTATTTGGCTATTCTTGATTCATTGTTGCAACAAATTTTTATTCTGCATGAAGATTCAGGTTTAATTTTATTGTATAGTCTTCATTTAGGAAAAAATAAAATATACTGGAAAAAACAGAAAAAAGAGTTATTCCATAAAGAATACTTTAGTCAACTAAGTGCAGCTGTATCTCCTTTCGTCTAGCTTTCAGAAAAATGATAAATGGACAATTTCTATTTGGCTCCTATTCCTGATTCATTGTTTCAACAAATTTTTATTCTGCATGAAGATTCAGGTTTAATTTTATTGTATAGTCTTCATTTAGGAAAAAATAAAATATACTGGAAAAAACAGAAAAAAGACTTATTCCATAAAGAATACTTTAGTCAACTAAGTGCAGCTGTATCTCCTTTCGTCTAGCTTTCAGAAAAATGATAAATGGACAATTTCTATTTGGCTCCTATTCCTGATTCATTGTTTCAACAAATTTTTATTCTGCATGAAGATTCAGGTTTAATTTTATTGTATAGTCTTCATTTAGGAAAAAATAAAATATACTGGAAAAACAGAAAAAAGACTTATTCCATAAAGAATACTTTAGTCAACTAAGTGCAGCTGTATCTCCTTTCGTCTAGCTTTCAGAAAAATGATAAATGGACAATTTCTATTTGGCTCCTATTCCTGATTCATTGTTTCAACAAATTTTTATTCTGCATGAAGATTCAGGTTTAATTTTATTGTATAGTCTTCATTTAGGAAAAAATAAAATATACTGGAAAAAACAGAAAAAAGAGTTATTCCATAAAGAATCCTTTAGTCAACTAAGTGGAGGTGTATCTCCTTTCGTCTAGCTTTCAGAAAAATGATGAATGGAAAATCAAGTTTGCATAAAGATCCACAGTCTACAGCTTGATGACTATTTCATGGAGAGGAGTAATCTCTCTCTTTATTTCGCAAGTCTTAATTACCGAATGGTAATTTGTCGAGAGTGAAATATTTCAGGCAAAGTTGTACAAATGAAGAATCCATGCAAATCAGAAACAATTTACTTCAACGAAATTTTAATTGAATAATTCTCGAGAAAGAATGAAACAGTGAAGCTGTTAAAAATATCACAGCAAATATTACTGCAATTGTGGACTGAATCGACAAGATAACGAACCTCTTGTTCCCATAGATATACAAGACTGAGCTCGCGTGTGGTCATTACAGCGCCAACAAATAATACAATCATTTAACTATCGAAGGCTCGGTACACGTATTTCCTTGAAACCGCTATATACGACTCGGACGGGCGATCTGGTTTTCCAAGGAAACAATTTTTATTGTTCGAGAAAAACCTTGCAACTGCAAAGGGTTAATTCGAGGAAACGGAACAACTGGTTCGTAGCAGTTAGCGTGGAGCCGCGACTGTGAATGGCACCGTGGGTTCTAATAAAGCCACCAGAGAAGGAGCATCGCCAGGAGCGGGAACGATTTAATCCGTGGCATCTCGTTTATCGTTCGACTATGAAAGTTGACCCGGAGGGCCGGAAACGAACGCTTACAGACTCGCCGTTGCCCGGATAAGACCGGGCTGCGTTTCTGACCTTTAATTAGTTACCGCGGGGCTGCTGGCGAAATGAACGGCTTCCTGGCCTGCTAAATAAATAAAAGAAGCGCTGCCCCGCTAGATACAGGCGGCCGGGTTGACTGAAACAGTTGAATCTCGCGGGGATAAAAAGAGAGAGAGAGATAGTGCAAGGGGAAAGAGGAAGGGCGTAATCGAGGCTCGAGCCGCTGATTATATGCGAATGCTACGCTCGGTGGCTCAAGCAGATCGCGAAAGAAACTCGCGTGGAAATTCAAACGCGGCCGTGATCCTGGCTCCTTCCTTCCTTTCCCGGTAATTAATTGGCACTAGGCGGCTACGGCCGCGCTCGTCCGAATTTTAAACTCCGGCCGGCTCGCGAGACCGTCTCGATTGGATCTAATGAATCCTTGATTCCGGCCACACCGCGCCGGACGTTCCACATTGTAGAAATTATATTTTTGTTCGTTACCGTAATTCGTTTCACCGCCGCGAGGATAGGACAGCCACGGTTCGTTAATGCTATCCTGCGCCGGTGTGCTGTATGATTCGAGATTATTGCACCAGTTAAGCTATTAGAATTGCAACCGCGCCTTGGAATGTTAGCTGATAACGTCGTCACGTGTTGCAACACTTCGCGAGTTTTTCGTTTTCTGGCGAGCTTCCGTAGAGGCTCGTTTCGAGTTGCATAAATCCAGCTTTCGTAGTGTTTATGTTAGGTAGCGAGAAAAGATCGTGCGGATGTAATCTCGTCGAATTTTTGTTGCAAATGGAATTAATACGTTTGTTACCAGCAGGTGTTTTGCTACTTACTTTTGCTGGCGGCAGGGTCCGCTGAACGTAGCGTAGGCGTCGCGCCGCGGTGAAGTAGCGAACAAGGAGCAGAAATTGATGTAATAAAAACTCACTTATTCAACTGTGAATGCACTTGCTGCTTTGAGATGTATCACTGACCACAGGTATACACATGAACACACTACACTATGAAAACTACGTATTATTAAAAGCACACATACATTAGCAACCGTGAGTTTCGAGATGAAACGTACTTAGAGATGTTCTCTCTACCGCGGTTCGAACAACACTGAGTTTGCAAGATTTTTCTGAAGAGGTTAGGGAGGGCGTTATGCGTATCGAAAATGCGCGGTGTGTCAGACGAAAAAAAGGACACGAGAGGGACCGCTGTAAAACTATAATTTATGGCAATAACATGTTTTGGTTTTTCCCCTGCAGACTGGTACGCAGAGTCGATGGCAAACTGTTTAAAAAAAGTCGTCTATCCTTTTAGAAAGCTTTTTAACAGAGGTATAGAACAATAGAGACTCATAAACGCTACGCGTGCCTGACATTTCGATCTCTTACTGGATAAAAGGACAGACACTGTTGAAATAAACCGAAACATGTGATTGCTGTAAATTGTAAATAGTCTCGTAGCGGTCCCCTCGTGTACTGTTTCTCATCTGTGTGACCACCCCGTCATCCCTAAACTCTTTAAAGCTCACGGTGGCTAATATGTAGACTGCGGATCTTTATGCAAAATAAAAATTGTCTGCATCGACTGCAAGAAATAGAAACCAAATTGAATGTTATTTCTTCCCTTGACGATTTTAATACAAGAAAAATCATATATTGACATCTTCAATTTCTTTAATTTCTCAACAATTCTGAGTTTCATCTACTCAATTTTGCTATAAATGCATAAAGATACGCAGTCTACCAGTATGTGTGTTTTTAATAGTACGTAGTTTGTTTATATGTATACCTGTAGTCAGGTGTGCAATTCGTCTCCGAATGGCTGAATAATCCTTCTCTTGTTCACTGCTTCACCGCGGCGCGACTCCAACGCTACGCTCAGTAGAACCTGCCGCCGAGCAAGACTCTCCTGACGCATTCTGACATCTGTTATACCATATTCCAGTGTAAAAGTCAATGAATTCAGCACCGATCTAATAGAAGTATGTCTCATTGTTCAATCATGTTTGCGCGACAGTTCTGTCCGACAAAAGAGGCGTGGTTCGCGGTGTGATAATTACGACCCACTTAATTTAATTGCAGTATACAGTAATCGCTCCGTCGTTGTCCTGAATCGTGGGCACGATCGTTGTCCAGTGCCTACCCACTCCACTGCCTGTCAACGAGAGGATTAGGCCTGCGTGGATCTGATCGCCAGATGTGTCCCAGGACTGTCTAGACCCGCGCAGAACGGAGAACAATAGGAAAGGAACATAGCAAGGAAATAAGGAGTTTTTTTAAAGCCAGACAGTTGACTGCTTTTGACTGCGAATGCTTTTTTTTGTCATTTAACTAGCCGTTTCACTAAAGACGCAGTCATAAATCAAAAATAGTGTGCGGGCACGGTCGTTGTCCGCTCAAACCCCCGGCCTTTGGACAACGAAGGAGCTTTTACTGTATTGTGAAGCAGATGACAGCAGGCGTGTCTAGCTTCGAATTCGCCGATGGCGGGAGAAATGATTGCACAGAGTTCTCACTATGTTCTCTTCCGTTGCGTGAGAAACACGTGAAATGTACGCGAGCTAGTGGGACAGAGAGGATCGTTGTGGGACGACGAGGACGGCGGTTGTCGCGTGTGGGAAAAGATCGTCTGGAAATCGCTAGTGTGAAATTGGTCTTAGTGACGGGAGAATGAGAGGAAGTTAAGTAGAGTCTGGTCACCGGTCGATGAAACGATCGTACGATCCTGGCTATTGCTCGGTATTTCATGGCTCTTTAGACGTGTACCAATTAGTACTTCACCAGTCTCTTTGCTAGGTTGAACCCTTATCTGTCGAAGTCGACTCTGACGTACGTCGTTCGATCTTTTAACGCGCTCTTCGGGAACGCCCTGATCGAGTTTGCTTGTCTATTATTGCAAGCAGCAAATGGAAACTCTTGATCATAATAATGTAATTATAATAATATGATCGAGTTGATATTAATGCTTTGAGATACTTTATGCACTGAGGCTTCGTCTCGTTGTCTATAGTTGACGGATAATTAATTTCTTGTTTTTTGGAAATATTATGATATGCTAATATTTGTTCTTATTCTAACATCATTACAACAGCAAAAGAAGATATAATATTACTTTCTTAATGGAAATGACATTAGCACTGTATTAAGATAACAGTATTATTAAATCAAAGATATAACATCAGAAAATATGTTTATTTCCAATGAACAAAAGTATTTTATTCAGGCTTCAATTCTTAAATTCCTGGCAGAATTGCAAATTGATGTGCATAATGTTAATAATTGTTTTCCTATTCTCAAATGTAGCGTCTACCCCGAGAGAATACTGTAGTAGTGTAAGGTCATTGTCATTAAATGATCGAGTTGAAACGTTGAAAGTAAACAGGAAATGCAAATACTGAATGAATATGCAAATGAAGCACTACTAAATAATCTTAGATTGTGTCAGAAATAACTTCTGCTTCCATTTTTCTATTCCATGACAGTCCAAGACTCTTTACAATTATAATTCATTCATTAGATATTCCCGATTATTATCAGACATGGTAACTGTTATTCAATTCACACCTTTTCATTACATAATATTGTAAGATTTTTGTTTAACCATCTTTCAATGTCTCTGCGTAGGAAAAATGATTTACCACTCACAATTTAATAGACAAACAAGTAAACACATCTGATCTTTTGAAACTCTATTCTACAATTTCTGTAAAACAATCCATCAAAATATACATCTATATAAATATTCACAGTCAGCATAACAATGGCGAAATGTTTACAATGTGATGATAGAAGTGGATAGCAACTCCATAAATCAAAAAGTACACATTAAAGCTTTGAATTTTCAAGGCAAGTTGCTTCTCCACAGTGTCCATTAATTACACGCGTAAACAACAATAAATAATTCTATTATCTCCAGGAAGAATTCTTTACTTAAATTCTGCTTTTACGCTGCACGCAGAAAATTCAAGCCTGCTAACAATGTGTAATAAATAAGTGCGTTAAATTGGAAATATCTCGAGCGAGAAAGACCTTGGAAAATCACGTTATTTGTGTTATAAAGTGTGAAACATTTGCTAAATATACAAGCTCTTCCGTTCAGCGAGGTTGCTAACTCTGGAATTACGCAACTCATTGCAGCGAACAATTTTTATAATCGGAATCTCGATTTTAAAGAGCATTTTTATAAGTCCAAAATTGTTTTTATCTTCTTAGATAGAATAGAACCTAAAAAAAATATATATATGTACTTTTCCAAAATTTTTAAAGATTTTCAAACATGTAACTCAAAAATTACAAAAATAGAAATTATAAGTAAAATTACAAGTTATGAAATAAAATTGCTTTTGCAGCGATCACGTGAGAGTTTCCACTCAATTTGAAATTTTCGCGGGTATGTTTCCAAACGGCGAAATTTTTCGACCCCTCGATCCGAGCAGATCGCGTCCCCTAATTAGACGCAGTCCAATTAACGGCATTTGTAGGACTGCGTTCGTCTGGCTCGTGTGCGCCGCGGCGTGTATCATTTTATCTAATTATCAGGGCACGTTGCGAGGGCTTAAGTGCGCGTAGCTGTTGCCATAACGATACGTTTTCGCGAGCCACCCGTTTCGCTCGTGCGTGCCACTGATCGCGTGCAATTACACGTTTAAATAATTAAAAAGCGAACTGAAGATTCCAAAGCACCGAGCCAACGATAGAGATCTCATTCCATGGTCGAAATTACTTCATTAGCCGTTCTTTTGTTCCGACGTGAATGGGGCATTCTGAAAAGTCGCTCCATTCATCGGACCAAATTTACTATTTTAATCAGCTTCGGATTGTATGCAAGAAGAATGAAACTCTTTGTTAAAAGAATCATTACTCGCTATCAATGTGCACTGCGTTTAAAACATTCGCGATATTCCAGTGAGAATTCGCGAGGTGCACACGTACATTGTCCTACAAAAATGTTGAATTGTTTATAATTATTCCAATTACTTGACTAGAACATTCTATTTTAGTCATTGATATTTTTCAGTTTCTTGATGTGTAAAATTTCTTAATGAATTGTTTTGATCGAAAAGTTTCTTCCATTCTTTCACCGAATCTTCACAACAATTTTGTAGCATGACCGAAGGTTGTACTCGAAATAAATCAAGCACTCTTTGAGAATTATTGTTGCTGGAAAACAATTCGTACAGCAGCCAAAACTGAAAATAAAATAATCCATTAAAAAAGGATAGAGTGATCTTAACATCTTCGAAAAAATACGAAAACTCACAAAATAAATAGTACAAACTTTTGAGCCAAAAATTTCTTATAAATGTAATTAAACACGTTATTAATAATTCTTTATTGTATTTTGTTTGTGGAAAAGTTTGTGCATCGAAGTGAATATGCATCTGACAACGAATTTAAGGTACAACTATGTAACTATAAAAGTAATCTACATTTCCTTCGGAGTGCCATAAAGAGCTAATTATTTCGAAAAATAGGAAAAAATATTTTTCTAGAGACTAATTAAAAATCATCTGAAGGCTGCGTGACGGTATCGCGTTGAAAATCACGGTCCGTGACGATTACTATTTTATAAAGACTGTACCGCGGCGATTCGACGTTCAATGTGGGCCTAGAAACTTAGATCGGGGCTGTGCACGCGCGAAAATGAATTCGCGATAGGCGATATAACTCACGAGAGCGTGCATTAAGGTCGATCTTAATTAGCGGCAATTTAATTAGGATCGCCAGCGTGACGGTTAGCAATGGGCCAGGTCTAAGTCGGAGGTAAGAAAATGTCGGCGTGTGTTATTAAGACGAGCAGCCTTCCTCATCGTCACGGAAGTTAATCTCGCTGCATTCTCTGCTCTATTCTGCGGATGCAGTTTTATAAAAATACCGAAGTCGTCGCTGGTATGCTAACGTTATCGTTTCTGACATCTAGATACATTTACAACTCAACTCTTAGACCTCTCTTCATCTTGAAGCTAAGATCAGATTATTCTTCTTGGACCTACAGTGAGTGTACAAAGTATTCGTACACCTTCTTGAAACTAATAACAATTATAAAAAACTTTTTTAAAAAAGGTTTAATAAATGCCTTTTTTATTTTTGAATGTAACCTTGTAAATTATAATTTTTGGAAATTATTTTTGCGTTTCATTTCGCAAACCAATGCTTCTTATTGACGACAAAAAATCAGGATGTTTGGTACACGAATTTTTAGCATTTTTTTCGAGAAACTATTAAACCTTTTGCATCGATGCTTTGCTAATATGTTTATCGGTATGTGCAGTACACGTGTCATTTTTTCAACGTAATAATAATAAAAATTACACGAGAAAAGAAGTCTTATACGTACCTCAAGAATTTTTATAAACAGTGCTTCAATTCGATTTTGTTGAGAGTCTTTCAACAAGAGGTGTCATTTTATATTTCGCGCCATTTTTGAACAGTCAACATTCAACTGTCATTGTGCCGTCATTGGACGAGTAAAAACAAAGAGGTTTTTAGATATGGATCGATACACACTCGCACGAATTGAAATAGTGAAAATTCACTATAAAAATAGTGAAAATATCGCAGACACATGGAGAAACAATGGCTCTATTGCGTGAAAAATTTCCTGGACATGTGATTTCTCGAAATGGAGACTTCAATTGGCCGCCGACTTTTTTCTTTGGGGCTATGTTAAAGATAAGCACTCAAAACAATATTAGAGCTGTTATTTGCGAAATATGGTACAGTCGCAATTATGCGAAAACGCGATGAGAAACTTCATCAAAAGAATGACCATTTTTAAGAGGAGCCGAGACGGACATTTGGCAGATATTGTGTTCCATTACTAATCTCAGAGTTTGTACTTTGGATTAAAATAAAAATATCGCTACTTTTTTCACAAAAATATTTCGCTTTTCTGTCGATTTAAAATGACACCTCTTGTTGCAAGACCCTGTAACAATTTATTTTTTCATGAGAAAAATGGCTTAATTTGTTGATGTATTTTGGTACGACTGTGGCCAGGCTCCTTAAGGGTTAAGAAAGCGTATGCGATCGCAGACAATCCTACTCCGAAGAAATGTGTATCCCTATTTATAACGCGGACTGACAGGACGCGTTACGGTACAGGGGGCTAGAGACGATGCGGTTCAAACGTGCACTTCTGGTTCGCTCGTTCGACCTTCCTTCCTTTCAACCCTCTCCTCTCCCGCGGCCGGTGCTCCCTCTGGCTAGTTTCTTCAGGGTCTCTTGGGGGAATGAATAGCGTGCGTTCACGGTAAGGCGCTCCCCTTAATGGTGGCACACGCCGTTACCACCACGAGAAAAGAGGAGAAAAGGCAGCCGGCCGGCTCTCTGCGGCTGTGGCAGCGGCCGCAGCGGTGGCGCGCGGCTCTACTTACAATAATTAACATGATTGCCATTATACGTACGTGCGCCGGCGTGCGTCCTAATGGTCAGCCGACGACCACCGTTGCGAGACCCTGCCCCCACTGCATATACACCCCCGCTCAAAAGTATGTTGACACTTTTCATGGAACTTTCCAAGTATAATTTGCCCTTAAGCTTATCTTTATGCAAAATTAAAATGATTTGTTAATGAAAAATCAAAATTTCTTTCTTTAATAATATTCTCAAGTTGAAAATACAACGTTCTTAAATTTTTAAAATTATTTTACTGTTTGTGCGTGAATTTTCAGTCAGCCATTTTTCCATTTATATTGTTAACAACCGGTATATTTTCCAATTATTGAAATTATAAAAATCCCTTCAGGCAAAATAATGGAATAAATTTTCTTGTACAAGTTATATCGCAAAATTACAGAGGATCTCTATATTTAGCATTGCCATTTTTATAAGGCGATATTTACCATACTTTTCATGCTTGGTAGGTATTTTATGGACTCGATCGTGGCTCACTGTGCGCTGGCGACGTCTCAAACAAGTGTCCACGTACTTTTGAGCAGGGGTGTACACCTCGAGGATGCAACCAGGGCGACCCTCCGCAATCAAATCGGAACGGAATGATCGGGGAACGGGATTTTTTGTTTGCGGTCACCGGACTGTTGCCCCGCGTACGTTTATCGACGTCAGCAACATCGGCCAGTGTAATTCACTGATGTTAGGGTTGCGGAGGGTGCATCGACAAAAAGTCTCCTCGCTGGCTTCGTCGTTGTAATACATGAAATTACGCGAATCGCCGCAGACCCGTGAACATTAACGCGCTCACTGTACGATCGTCCATATATGGGTCACCACGATTTTAGATAAAAAATTAACGAGCGCGTTGTTGGAGGTAACAAGCCCGCGAGCGTAATTAGTCTGCTAGACATTTCGAAATTAGCGGAATAAGAGCGCGCTGTTCGGAACAGAGGGGTGCTTCTTATGAGAAACTTACTTGTTGAACATCTTGAAAAAATTGACGAGCTCGAGTTTAGTTGGTTGGATAGGTAATTAAGCAGATGCAAATGATAATTGTTAGTTGCTGCGTTAGACGGTTCCAGACAGATTTTTGAGAGACACTGAATACCCAACGTGTCCATGGTGGATGTTCATCCAAACTTTATGGGTTGATTAGTGAAAGTGAGAGCCAAGCAAAAATTAATTTCTGTAAAAATCGTAGTGCAAAACATTTTCCTAAAATTCTCATCCGTTTTTATTTGACATTTCAATTTAACCCATTCTGTTTTATCCATGTTTTACCCATGCATTTAGCTAACACATAAAATGACTGGATACCAGGTTCTACATAAAGCAACAATCACACTGAATTTTCTTCAAGCAACAAAACCTTTAGCTAAACGAACGTATCGATAATAAAACTGGAAAAGTGATGAAGAAATACTAAAGCACACATTGAAGCCAAAGAAGATGGCCACATTGTGCTTCCAAAGCACAAACAAAATGGCTGAATGGTCCTCCAGGTTCTACATAAAGCAACAATCCCACTGGATTTTCTTCAAACAACAAACTGTCCACTTAAATCAACTTATTGATAAATAACTGAAAAAATGATGAAGAAATATGAAAGCACACATTGAAGCCAAAGAAGATCGTCACATTGTGCTTCCAAAGCACAAACAAAATGGCTGAATGGTTCTCCAGGTTCTACATAAAGCAACAATCCCACTGGATTTTCTTCAAACAACAAACTGTCCACTTAAATCAACTTATTGATAAATAACTGAAGAAATGATGAAGAAATATGAAAGGACAGGTCGAAGACTGCGCCTACGAAGGTCGCGGAGCGTGGTTCGGTAGAGGGAATACCTTGTCCAGGAATAAAGTGTTGGTGAGAATGCAAGGTAGCTGTTGCGGCATCGTAGCGTCGCGCAGCATCCCCGAGCGATCCTTCAGCGAAGTTGGCCGGTGTATCTAGAAATTAGCATTTTTCGCGTCTGAAATATGCCCACGCGATTCCATGAAATCCGACGCGAGTCTCAAGTTCCCGGCGGTTGTAGAGGCGCGTTAATCTCCCGGCTCCCTTATCTGTCCCGATGCGATGCCGCGAAGAGAGAGAGAGAGAGAGTCCGCCGCATCCACCAGGAAGCCGGATGGGGATCTGAGGAGGTGGGGTGGAGGGGTGAAAGGGGTGCCAGATAGCGGTTATCCGTCCCTGAAGTAGGTGTATCGGTGAACACATGGTCGAGAAGGTTGGCAGACACGAGCCATTACCGTGGTGGCCGAAGGTAGCGAGGTAGCGAGTCGGACGGTAATGGTCATTACGAGCACGCTCCGCTGATTGTGCGCCGCCACGGGACCGAGGCGGAGAGGGCATCATCGTCGACCCGAAGACCCGCTCTTCTTCTTCTTCTTCTTCTTCTTCTTCTTCTGCCGGCCTGTATACACCGGCAAAAGCCGGCAACGTGTAAGCCGCCGCTCGTGCTCGAATATTCTTTTATTAAAGCTAGGCGCTGCCCGCGCGCCGGACTAGTTCGTTAGCTAATTTAATGCCGCCGCCGCTGCCGACGCCGCCGTCGCCGCCAGCCGCATTATATCACTTTAATCGGCCAACCACCAAACGATGAACCTCGACCCCTTAACTCGCAGAGGACTGCCGCTGAGAAGCCCCTTTCTGTATCCCCGTTGGTATTGGAATATTAGTCGGTTGCGATGCTGCGCATGACACAGCCGCGGACATAGCATCTGTTATAGTGTGACTGGATTTTATGCATCTGCAGCCAAAATGACTAGACGAAATATAAAACTGTGGAAACATTTAAAGACTCCAAAAATCTTATTGCAGTCAGCCCATTAAAATTACTGGAAAAAGAAGTGCACGTTTTTGTAGTTCATGTATCTACTTATTAGGTTGTTGGATAATCTTCTCCTAAATAAACTTATGGATTAAAGTAAGCATACTCTGTCAATGATTCCTTCTGCTGTTTCAAATCACAGCAACTCCAATCATAAACGACTGAAGGATGAACTAAATCTTCAGCCTCGCAAGAACAACTTCATTCTCGCAAAAAGTCGAAGTCGGAGCAACTCGCCACGCACAGTGTCCGCCGGGTCCCATTTCCGGGACCGGAAGCGCGGCCGGTAGACAGTAGAACGACCTCGCGTGGCGTGGCGAGGATCACGGCATTCCTCGTAAGACCCCCGTGGAGAACTCCCTTGGGCGCAGGTGGTGGCATGTTTTCTAAGCCAGCTCGGCGCGATCGGGACCGGACCAAAGTAGAAGGGAGCACCGGCCTCGGTAATTACGGGCCAATATGCGATCTGGTCAGTATGCACGGGGCTTAAAGCCGCGGAAGCCGCGCGGCTGATCACGAGATAGGCGTATTATGGGTACCGGGTTCGCGTACGCGAAGAACCACCTCCTTGGTCCTCCTCCTGCCCCGTTGCACGGCGGCCCCGAATGATTAATACGCTCTCGGGTGCTCGTAACACCTGATCTGTCCCGGGCTGAAATTACCCTGCGCTCTTCGATGCCCGGGTGCTTCCTCGTGGTATGCGCTCTCCGAGCGAGAGGACACCCGGAAGATCGAACGAGAGATCGACCTCCGATCGTTGAACCCTGAAAGGTCGATCGGCTGGAGCTTTCAAAGCGACCACGACCACCGTTCCTCTCTTTCTCCTCTTCTTGTAGCTCTGTCTCTTTCTGACTAGGTGGTTCTCTTTCTGACTAGGTGGTTCTCTTTCTGACTAGATGGTTCTCTTTCTACCTAGGTATATTTCTTTCTACACCTAGGTCTACCTCTTTCTACCTACATCTATCTTTTTCCAGCTAGGTCTCTCTCGTTCTACCTAGGTCTATCTCTTTCTACATGGCTTTCTGTCCCCCTTCCTATTTAGCTCTATTTCTCTCTCTCTATCTATCTAGCTCTATCTATTTCTACCTAGGTATATTTCTTTCTACCTAGGTCTACCTCTTTCTACCTACATCTATCTTTTTCCAGCTAGGTCTCTCTCGTTCTACCTAGGTCTATCTCTTTCTACATGGCTTTCTGTCCCCCTTCCTATCTAGCTCTATTTCTCTCTCTCTATCTATCTAGCTCTATCTATTTCTACCTAGGTATATTTCTTTCTACCTAGGTCTATCTCGTTCTACCTAGGTCTATCTCTTTCTACATGGCTTTCTGTCCCCCTTCCTATCTAGCTCTATTTCTCTCTCTCTATCTATCTAGCTCTATCTATTTCTACCTAGGTATATTTCTTTCTACCTAGGTCTATCTCTTTCTACCTAGGTCTATCTCTTTCTACATAGCCTTGTTTCCCCCTTCCTATCTAGGTCTATTTCTCTCTCTCTCTCTCTCTCTCTCTCTCTCTCTCTCCCTCCCTTTTTTTCTATCTAGCTCTATCTATTTCTGCCGTGGTCTATCTCTTTCTACCTAGGTTTATCTCGTTCTACCCTTAGATCATATGTACGTACTTATATAGACCCGGCATAGGTATAGGATATGCGACTGGACAAGAACATGAGTGGGGCCAGCTCGCATAATAAACCAGACGGGAGAAATGCGAAAAGCGGGGCCCCATCTGGCGCTCCAGCGAGCCAGAAGTTGAGGGAGGAAAGGGCATACGTCCTGGACGTGTGGTTTTTCTAGTGGGTATTGGGGAAACCGAAGGCCTGTTTCGCCTGAGTGTACGCAAATGTATTTTTTCCACAAATCCTTAAACTAAAAAAGCAAAAGATATAGGATATGCGTAGGAAGCAGTGTTCCAAGATAGCGGAGTATTTGGTGCCCACAACCGACATCACAAAATAATTCAAAGTGCTGGATAGCGATATAAAGACAAACTATATTTGTGCAAAAGAAGTCTAAGAAGCGACAAAATATCTTTTCATATTATCAACATCTACATTAAAATTTAACTTATTATCCAAATTATAATTGACAAAACGAGTTAGCACTATGTAAAATAATAAGAGTAAAGTAAAAATGAACATGTAATACAATATATATTACAGTTACAGTTTCCATAAATATTTATGCAGAATGAAATGCAGCGACAACTCCCCTTTCCCCTCTAACAGTTTACCTTAGTGGTACTGCGACTTCTCAACAGACTATAGCACTCTGCCCACAACTGTCATCTGGTAGACGATATTGTAGGTATTTATTAGATGTTAGATACGTTTGTGTTGGTGCCCATCAATCATCGGCGACCAGCTGGGCCGATCTGGCGAACGTCTCACTGGTCGTCGTTACGTGCCGACGATCGATTTGTTGTTAACGACCCACGTTCGCTTGTAATTAACATTTGGATTCAGTTTGAATAAATACTCCTCCAATATAATCTTGGAACAAGGCATGTTATCTGAAGCCAAGTATATGTGGTCGAAGATTCTACCTAGCTCTATCTCTTTCTACATTCTCTTTTTCTGTGTGTTCGACCCACGACTCCGAGTCCCTGTGTTCAGTCCGTGGACCGTGATAATGGGTTCAGGGATCGTTCCAGCCGCGGCCCGTTCACGCGGATTCATGACGCTGCATGTGTTTTGTGGATGGATCGCGGCGATTATTGCGCGAGACCGCAATGATTGCTAAATAATTGAGCCCGTTGCCAAGACGCCACGCCGCCGCCGCCGCGTTCGTGATACCGTGTCGTTAAATGGTTCTGTTTTGTTGCGATCGCGAGAATTGCGGACCGTGGCGTGATGCGTGGAACATCTGACACGCGTCGTTACATTGTTTTACTTGCGATGGGAATTGAATGGACGCTGCGAGACGTGCATTGGTGTACCCACTCCGCTGAGTTATAAGCTGTTCCTCGTGTTGATGGATACTGGGACTTTCAATGGCTTTGGTTCGACGATCTTGCGGTATGCTGCGCGGTACCGATTTTTAACACCTTTCTTTTATAGATCCAGAGATATCCGTTTTTTAACACTAAACCTACCGAGCTTTAAAAGTAACTGGTACATGCTCCCTTATGGAAATGACAAGATTGATTTTATTTAGATTTTGTGCAGCTCCTATTGTAATATGTGTGCTTCACGAAAGATATATCTATACGATTATTTCGTATGAAATTATTTTTATTATATCAATAATCTTAAAATAAAAAATCTGGAACCGCGGTCATTTTGACCGGTGATGGTAGATTTAGTGTTAAAAAATGTTTTTCTATTCCGGTCGTTTAGTGTTTTACACGTGTTCCATCTATGTCATTCATAGACGCGATTAGAGCTGCTATGTCAATTATAATTCAACGAGGAGGAGTATTAAAATTCATAACTTTTATTATTATGATTACGAGTAATTATGTTAAGTGCACAGTCTTGTATCTTTTGTGCCGTATATCTTACAGTTAGCAGTCTTAACGGTATGTAATGTCTTGTATATAAAACACTGCGCACTTAGCATAATTACAAATTATCGTGATTGAAAGTTGTGTAGGATAACGAACAGTTCTTAAGCATTGTAGAAGAAGTTAACGGTGACGGAAGAGCGAAGAAAGTACTCGATAAAATGGTTTTTCAAACGTCAATTTTGAATAAAATGACAAGGTTTGGTTTGGTTCACGATTGTATAGATATTGTGACCATATTTTATAATAATAATCATGCTAAACTTGAATGAATACACTCGTGTTATTTTTATTTAATGCAAACTAATAGCTTATATTACTGGATAGTTCTAGTTAACATTAATTTTAAAAAATGCTGGGGCACGACTCGAATCTGGTTCTACCATGTTCTCTGCCATCTTTACACCCTACAAAGAATATTTTCTAATTTTATTCTAAAAAAATAATAGATTAACGCACCCGATATTCCATTTTACGTATTATAAATTGAAATTAGTATTTATTTGTTAGAACAAGAGCTGGAACAACAAGCGCATCATAATCCCTTGTACGTTTTTCGCCATTTTTCATTAGCATAATAGAAAGTCACGTAGCCAGCATGATTGCAACGCCGATAACTCCGAATTGCCATGTTCCTCGCGAAAAATAGAACGAAAAGATAGTGTTTAAATTCACGGCTAGCAAAGTCATGCTCGAAGCTCGTGTATACGATTTATAATGAATAGTGGAGGAACGAACGCGAACACGTTTTTAATAAACATAATTCAGCGTACGCGCGATGCGTTATCGCGCGTCTAAGTATATTATAAATGCTGTGATAGACAAGATAACGTTATAGTTCTTGTTAGGGCCCGTGCAGAGATGAATTCAAGGATCGTTGATTAGGGATGAAGGGGTTCATGAATATTTTAATCCGCAGTCGATGTTAATAATGCATATCGGCCGGGAAGTTGCAACGGGGAATCGGATGCAATTACCAAGGAAAAGGAGTTCGCAAATAGAAATTTGAAAAAAAGGAGCTTTTGCTGGAAGGTAATCACGAATCTCTTGCATATTCCAGGCTGGTAAACGTTGAAGGCGAGGTAATATTTGGTTTTGCAAAATTTGCAACCATTTCATAATGTATATATCAACACTATATTATATTGTTTATTATAGTATTTTGTAGCAGGCTTAGCTCGGAGAGGATGACTTACTTAATTTCTTATATCAAAACCCTTTACGCGTTGAATTAGATAAATTACAAATTAGTTTTCGCAATTTGTCCCCAAGAAAATAGTAATAACGAACAAACAAGAATATAAGAAAATTTATAAATAATCTGAAAGGTTAGTTTAAAGCCAATACAATTTATTGTTAATTTTATTTAAAGTGGTAAATATATTTTACTTGGATAAATTTGTTTAAAGATATGTATACATTTATATTGATTTTTTAAGACACATTTTAAAGGAGATATTTAGTCGTGACAGGGTCACAATACTACCACAGCGTCGTCGTCGTTAATGCATGACAAGTTTCAAGTCATTTGCATAAGCCGGCCGTGTTTTACACTATATCAATCATGCAACGTCGCGGTATAAAAAGACCGTCCGAAATTTGAAATGCGTGTTGTAATACGATTTTTATGAGCAAAAACGTGTGCACGGCGTAGGGTTCGTAAAAAATTGTATGTGGACAAAATATCCCAGGTCAGTCATTAAGAGGTGCGAGGCATTAGAAAATGGGCGGGAAGAGATTATTGATGAGTACCACGACGGAAGCAACTTTAGCCATTTATGTCCTGGAGATACTTTAGAGCACCACTTTCTACAGCTAAATCTTTTTTGACCTTCTTTAATGATGTGTGGCTTTGACATCGTGCGTTCATTACTTACGCGTGGTTAAGCCTCGCTTCGCTTCTTTGTTGCAATTTGCATTAAAAGCTGCAGCTGTTTGTGCTGTTCTGAACTGAGGAATTTGTACGTTCTAATTTTGTAGTTAATTTTCAAAAGGAATTTGTACGTTCTAATTTTGTAGTTATCTTTCAAAAGGAATTTGTGCGCTCTAATTTTGTAGTTATCTTTCAAAAGGAATGTGTATATTCCAATTTTGTAGTGATCTTTCAAAAGGAGTTTGTATATTCTAATTTTGTAGTTATCTTTCAAAAGGAATGTGTATATTCTAATTTTGTAGTTATCTTTCAAAAGGAATGTGTATATTCCAATTTTGTAGTGATCTTCCAAAAGGAATTTGTATATTCTAATTTTGTAGTTATCTTTCAAAAGGAATGTGTATATTCCAATTTTGTAGTGATCTTCCAAAAGGAATTTGTATATTCTAATTTTGTAGTTATCTTTCAAAAGGAATGTGTATATTCCAATTTTGTAGTGATCTTCCAAAAGGAATTTGTATATTCTAATTTTGTAGTGATCTTCCAAAAGGAATTTGTATATTCTAATTTTGTAGTTATCTTTCAAAAGGAATGTGTATATTCCAATTTTGTAGTGATCTTCCAAAAGGAATTTGTATATTCTAATTTTGTAGTTATCTTTCAAAAGGAATGTGTATATTCCAATTTTGTAGTGATCTTTCAAAAGGAATGTGTATATTCTAATTTTGTAGTTATCTTTCAAAAGGAATTTGTGCGCTCTAATTTTGTAGTTATCTTTCAAAAGGAATGTGTATATTCCAATTTTGTAGTGATCTTCCAAAAGGAATTTGTATATTCTAATTTTGTAGTGATCTTCCAAAAGGAATGTGTATATTCTAATTTTGTAGTTATCTTTCAAAAGGAATTTGTATATTCTAATTTTGTAGTTATTTTTCAAAACGAATTTGTATATTCTAATTTTGTAGTTATTTTTCAAATTATTAATGAAAAGGAATTTGCACATTCTAATTTTGTAGATAATACAGTTTGAGAAAAGAACAACATTCTTTTCGACAAATGTGCATGCTAATAAGTAGGAGTTGATTGAGGTGTCTGTTCATGACCAACCAATTCTACTTATAAATACTAGAGCAGGCGAACCTGACACCGTAAAGTGACACTATGGTTAAGAACATGTAAAAATAATAAAAAATAACACTATTCGTTCGATAATTTATGAATACATTTTTAAACATTTATAACTATATCAAGGTCTTCTTAAATGGAGGTTCTTAATCCTGTTTTCACAAGATATGGTAACAGTGTCCTGGGCTATAATTTGGAGAGCTGTATTTCAATTATATTGTATTTCAAATTCACATCTGATTAAAATACTTACTAATTAAATTAATTGAAAGGTTTGAATTACTATAGAATTGAAATACAATGTAATTGTATTACTGTAATTGAATTACAATAATTCAATCAGCACAACTCTGAAATGGTTGAGAACTGTATTTCGAAGGTGAACACAAAATGGCCCCCGTTGAAAAATCCCTGGCTGGTACGATATTGTAATTCAAGCAACCCCCCGATTTCCGATATCATTACTCGCATCGATTTTTTTCCTGTGGCAACGTCATCAGGCATTGCCTACACGTAGGTATAGCTCACGGGCACGCAATGACAATACAGTGGCGGTGTGCATCGGTATGCGCGGAGCGGTTTCAGGTCCCCGCGTGCTCACAAAGAAAATCGAAAGTAAGCCGACGGCAAAGAGGAGGCGGCTCCGTTGTGAACGCGGCCACGTTACTGTATGCAAAGCAGTTTACGGGTAAACCATCCCACGTATGCACTCCCGTAAGTATCACGAGTTTATTCGTCCGCGGCTACGGCGCGCTCAAGGGTAAACAGTAGCTGGCCGAACGGGGTGGTTTTATTGGCCGATCCCGTCACAAAGGATCGTAGCCGGCGAGCCGACGTCGAGACAGTGGTACATGGTGGAACGGGGGAATAAACGAGGAAACGCGGCTATGAATGGGACTGCCGATGCGTGGATCAACTTCCTCCACAAGCCTTTGACGAACTTCGAGAACGTGCCACGGTACCCTAAGGACGCTGAATTCGAGGCGGTTGCAGCATTAACTCGAACGAATTATGCTTGCTGATGGAAATTCCAGTATTTACGATTCTGAACTCTTTGGACAAGTCTTGTGCGAGATTCCTGACTCGGCAAATTGGCTTGGTATTGACGGAAGTCCTGGAAAGTATATCACATCGCTCATGCACAAGAAAAACGTCACAATTGAAAAATTTTCAAATAACATATTTTAAAATAGCCGCCAGAATATTAATAAATACATTTTTATGTTAGTACATACTCATACAACTAACCCCATAGATAGCCTTATCAGGTTTTATTTTGTTTTGACTTGCAGCTATAGCTAGTTAAACTATCAAAGGACTTTGCAGCGATCTCATGTAAAATTTGTATTTTTGTGAGCCTGAAATACACTATATATTATTTATTATTACATTTGGGACGTTTTTCTTGTGCAGGAGCGACATTTCCGAATTTATTGTAAGTGATGAAGTGAACTAAACTTTTTGAAATTTTGGGGCAATTTCACTGCACCATTGACACGACTAAAAATATTTTTTGAATCGACTATATCAATGCACATTGCACTTTGTCCATGCACATCCTCATAATTAGACTGCAGATTTGATGCACTCGTGGAAAAAATAAGTGGGTAGAATATAAAACAGAATAAACATTTAAGGAATTTAAAAGTATTGTTCTTAACTCATCTGAACCAAGAAAAGAATGTCGATACACCTTATGTATCTCAGAATTGATTAAGACAATTTTTATTCTGCATAAAAATCCCCAGTCTCGCACAACACAATTTGCCAAAAATAAATTATACAACAAACACGTGCTACTGCTCGGTATTAGCACAATCAGGAAATAGACGGAACCCCTTTAGACCCAACAAAATAACACAAGCACATTATCCGCAGAATCTTGACTCTGTCTTCGCAGCCAGACCTCCAACAAAGCTGCCACACAAATCGCTCCTCCAGCTCACGTTAAATCACCTCGGCAGACTAAATATTATCGATGCCGTAGTTACAGGAAGCGTGGTTGAAACCTCGTTAAACAATCACCGGAGCAACATTGTTCCTCACGATCAACAATCGGCTACCGAAAATAAAAGCTCGAGTTTAGTGGATAGTAGCCATGTTCCGCAAATTCGAGTCGAGGCGTCGTTTACGTGCATTAAACCTGGGCGCTCGGGTTAAAGCGGGAGTGCAACGATGCAAGCACGTGCATATAACCACACGTAGAGTGCAACGGGGACGCGTGTGCGTGCGATCGGAACGAAGGTAGCGCACACTTTGCAGTCCAGATTGTGAGATTTCATTCTCTGAACCTGCAATTTGCGAAATTGACGGGGCAATTTGTTTACCGGTAATTGCGATACAATCCGGCACGGTGCTCGTTATAAGTGACTAGAATCGGCGTTGCCGCGTGAAGAGCTTATATCGAGGTACCGAACAGCCGAACCGAGGTAGGGGCTGGGATCGTTTTACCAGTGGCACGCGTATAAAATTTCCTGTCCTAGCGAACGTCAAGCGATACACCGTTACTGTTCACTGAACTTCATTTCAGGAGCCTCGCGATCGAGCCGACAGTTGTCGTTTCCCCTTTCTTAAGGACGTTCTGAAGGTAATATAAAAACGCAACAAAATTTTTGAAAATTTGACAAGATATAATTCTTACTAAATTAATGCAATTACCAAAGTTTGGGTTCGATTCACTGCACCGTTTAAGAATTATTGCAACTTAAAGTTTTCGCATTTTAACACGTCTTCTTATGAAGAATTCACAAAATTCCACTTCAAACCCTATTTAAACCTTGAAAAAACGCAACTAGAAACTCCAGTTTTTTTTTATATGTAGTAAAAATTATGTAATTAATTATGTTCAAAATTTATTAGGATTCACTAAACAGTTACGGAGCAAAAAAATTATAAACTGTTACAAAACGTCAAATTTATCGTGTTGTCTCTCACTAGCATGGAAGCGCGACAAGTGTAGACCACTGAATGTAACTACAGAGGGTACAGTATTCGCAAAAGTTTAATGCAAAATATACTTATGAATGGCTTTCATTGCCCATATATTGATGGATTTCGAATTTCTTGTACTTTTGTCTCCCATTGTACCTCCAGAACATCCTTAAATGTCAGCTTGATCTAATACCAGGTCATTCAGAAAGTTCGTTGCCTGACACATAGATGATATTGGCAGCAGCAAAAACATATCGTTGTTAAAAACATCCGTCCTTGATGTGGACATACCTTACATTCCAAATCGATCTGTCAAATAGCTTGCTCCAGGCAGCTGATCAAAGTTGATGTGTTTGCTTTGGTTAGAAAAATGGAAACCTTGAAAAATCGTGCAGTCATTGAATATTTATATAAAAAAAGGATTAAGCGGAAAGGAAATTTTTAATGATATGGTGAGTGTGTTAGGGGACAGTGCTCCTTCATATGCAATGGTAAAAAAAATGGGTTGCTCTATTTAAAAGACCTGGCTTAGCGAAGAAAAAATTCATTTAGATTTAGTCAGAATATACAAGCGTTTAGGGGAATTGTTGAATGAAACATATTGCATCACTGTATTTTTTAATGTGGTCGAAATTCGAAACTTTTTAAGGTTCTCGAAAGCTTCTGGTTCTATGAAGAATTAATTATAACGAGGTTTAATTTATTACATTCTTGGTACCCAACAGAAATATGCTTGGATAAAGTTATGGTGAATTAAAGATTTTAGTGATAATTCTTGTAAATTTTTAGTTTAAATTTATTTCTCATGGACTTCTAGTTTTAAGAGGAACGATTTTTACCAGAATTCGTTTAGTTTTCCATTTTATTATATTTTTTGTCCAATTAAGATCACTCATCTAGCACATATAAATTTTTTGCAGCAAATGCGCGCAGCCGAACAGGTTTTATTTAATGCCTCTATAAAAGTTTAATTTCTCAACCGCGACACACGCGAGAGCGTAACAATCAAACCACTACAAGCGTAACAAACATTTCCCAGATTCTAGTTCTTCTAACTTCATTGATAAAAACGCATATTAGTGTAAACATATACCCAGAGTTTAAATGTATCTATGACGCGATCTAAAATTGATCACCCTACATTAGAAAGAAATTGCATTTCGGTTTACGACCACGAACAAATTTAAACTTATAATGTATATGAAAATATTCGATATTGCGTTTTCCAATGAAACTTTATTGGGCCATTTTGCACGACACATACTTCATAAAATCTCAACAGATTTCGTTTTATTATTCCATGTTGCATTAAACACTATCCGTAAATGTTGTAAAGTATTTCCAGGAGTATTTCGTCATGTTCCAGCGAGAGTGTTATTGTGAGATCATAAGAAATATGTTACACTTCACCGGCATTTATGGTTAGAATGCCTAGAGAAAAATATCGGGCAATGATAAGGACAGAGGGAACAGGTGGAAAATTGCAAAAGTGGATTTACATAAAGCAATAAACTTTTCGGCAAACATATCGGAGGAGTGTAACATGTTTCTAATGGTTTGACCACTGACATTCTCTGGTTAATGACGCTGTATCCATTGGGTAATCTTTCAACATGAACGCAGAGTCCTTTCATTTTGTTGAAGAATACCGACAGCGAGTGTTTAGGAGAAATGGCTGCCATGTCTTCCCATTTTGCTCAAATTTTTAACAAGCACTTAAACAACATATAAAATGAGACGTGCATATTAATTTTTTAATGGAACATAAATTTATTTGTTTAAAAAAGTGTTGAGTTTGCCTTATAATTCCTAAGCTCAACGGTATAGTAGTTCCAAAAAGAGCAATACATAAATAAATTAGAACGGCTTGTCGTATTTTTCACAAAATGGAATCATTCTGGAAAAAGAAACCCTGTCCATCCTGAGATTTCTAATCATTAGACTGCGGATCTTTATGCATTTATGAAGAAATTCAAGAATGTTGTAATGTTGCTTTCAATGTAACAAATTCGTTAAGGGATGAAACCAATTTGTATGTTATTCCTGCTTCTCACAATCAACGAAAAATATTTTTACTTCGCATAAAGATCCGCAGTCTACTAATCATCCACGCCAGCAAGATACGAAATCCAATAATGTATTTATTGTGAGAGAGACAGCACCAAGAAATAATGAATCAAAATTGCTCAGTGTACGTAAAGACTACTCAAATCAATTACAAAAAAGATTATAAAGCAAGACGCCCGACCACTTCGATAAAAATTGAACGAGCGTTTGTTTTAATTGTCTGCCTCCTTGAACTAGCTTCGAGTTAACACAGACGCGGTTGGCCCACTGACACAAGCCCGCGGAGGATGGGGTCGACGACGAATCCCTTTACCGAACACCTCCTCGAGTTCATGCGACCATGCTCCGTCGTCGCCCTACAGAACCGCCCACGCCAGCGTAACAAGTATACCCGAATAGCAAGGATCGTGGCCTGTTGGTCTTTGTCGGATCGACACGCATCGTATCATTGGCGGGAGAGCAAATCGTAGTTAGCGACGATATACCGGTTTGCATACCAGCCTACCTGTGCAACGATGAAACGTCACCGTCCGGACTCTCTGCACTCTACGGATGCGGTTGCGGCGCGGTGTGGCGCGGCGCGGTGCACTCCGAGTTCCTGCTTCGTGTTCACGAAGAGGATCAAAGCAGAAGAATGCCGGCCGTGGCCGGGCGATCGTTCTCTGGCCGGGGTCATCGTCGAAGTCATCGATCAACCTCGGTCCCGGGGTCACTCTGTGACCCGGCAGCAGCTGTTCAGTCGGCACGGTCAGTCATCGATCTACGGATCCCGCCGTAGATCACTCGCCTCGATATACCTACCCACCGCAACGGTTCCGAGCCTCCTGTGCCACACGGCTTTAACACGTGCGTGCCGGCACGTGTACGTGAGCGGCCGTGGCCCGGCTCTCTGTCTATACGTGTACCACGGGACGAAAATCGCGCGGCCATTATTTATGCGCTCGTAATCTGTCATAACCGGGGGCCCCCCTTATGCAACCTGACAATATCGTTACGGTCTAACGGAAACGCCTACCGGCTCTCTCTTTCCCTTCGAGAACGCGACGACAGTTATCGGCCTCTGAATCTGTCGGCGAAAAATCTCCCGCTCTCTCTCTCTCTCTCTTTCTCTCTCTTTCTTGTTCTCTTGTTGCCTACCTCCCTCTGCGCGCCGCGTCTAATGGCTTGATGATACCTTCTGTTTCGCGATCATTAGCTCGCGCTCCAAGAGGACGGGTATTAAGCTCCTGGCTAGCCATTCGATTGCCTACTAGGGCTCTTACTTTTCCGAAGTAACTCTTCGCAGATTCAATGGATTCGAAGGAACGAAGGGACCTTCGAAGTTTCGAAGACTTCGAAGTTTCGAAGACTTCGAAGTTTACGAAGCGGTTTTCGAAGGCTACGCCCTTCGACCCGGCCGCGCGCGATGCGAAATTGCGAACAGCTACGTCCAAACTTTCGCATCGCCGACGCTTACGTTGTAACGCGTATTATTATTATTATTATTATTATACGGACCGAGGTCCTTTTATACAAAAGTTTACAGACGTTAAAATTTAGAAAATGAGCGTTTTCATTCTCGCAGATTCAACTTTCTTCTCCTCTTATCCGTTAAAGGGGAACGAATCGAAGAAATTGAAGCTTCGAAACTTCGATTCACATCACCTTCTAAATTTCTGAAATCGAAGCTTTGGAATCTTCGACCTTCGAAGGAAAGTAACAGCCCTATTGCCTACTCGAATCTGGATGTCCTTCGAGCAGGACAACGTGCAGGTGACGAGAGAAAATTTCGACTTTTTTAACGATCACCCCGTATATTCAAGTAAGCAGATTTATTGGCTAATTTCCCTTTCATACATCTTTGCAATAAATTTTTATTTGAAATTTTGAAATGTTCCAGCGTCCGCTCTTTTGCACACTTTAGTGTCACCTGCTATCCCCCTAATTCCAGAATAATTCGGCCTCGGAATGAGCTTCGAGTTTGATACGTACTCGGCAGTGGAAGCTCACACACATTCCTGGTATTCCTTCAATTGCATTGGCAGAATCCACCTGTCCCACTTAAGTGTCCGCATTCGGATCGGAACTCCGGACGCTTAATTGTGCGCTACTATGTGAAGCTCTCGACTAGCGATCGATTTGATTTCCGACTCGAATCTGGATGTGGTTCGAGCAGGATAACGTGCAGGTGACGAGAATAATTTGTAATAATATGGGAAAATTGTTACAGAAAATTTCTATGGGGGAAATCTAGTGATGACAACATGTTTTATACGGGTGAAGGCGTTTTGGAGAATTTTTGGAATATTCATAGTGGTCGTAGTTAGTGTCCCACCCTGTGCGTGTACAATTCGATCGTACAAATGGCGAAGCCAAGAATTTGAGTTAATTTATCATTATTAGATCCGGGGAGTTTTTGTTATCGTAGCGCTTAGCGTGGAAGGGAGCCAGTTTTCGAGCGTTATCGATCTGCCCTGATCATTTATCTGCTACACGAATCCGACCGGTCGATATATTTTGAATTAACACGTCCTGCTCTGTCAGAAAAGTCCCCTTTGAGCCGTGATTTATCGATCACTCTGCCACGATCTGTGAACCGAGGCGGGGGTAAATTGCAGAGTTCGCTGAAAAATCGAGAGTTTCGCGGCGCTGTGAGTCAGCGATCAAGCGTTCATTGTGTCCACTTTCGTGCACGGAGGTCGGGTCTTGTGTGTGTTCTTTTCTATGCAGGCAAGGAAGTAAGTCGGCTGATCGATTCAGGGGAGTGGGGCTTCGAACCAGGATCTTTCGTTTGCCCGGATAACTGGCGTTGATCGATTATCCTATCCAAATAGATTACTATTTAAGAACGTTCCGGTGAAGTCTGGTAATTCGAATCGCTATCATTTATAGGCCAACTGGACCGGCAAGCCATAATAGCAACGCATTTTTATTATATAAGCAGAGTATAATATAGAAAGTTAAACATGCTGTCATGAATGTAATCCAGGCAGACTTTCGCTCGGAAATTTATAATCATTTATTTCTGGAGAATTGTATTATTGAATAGCGAGATAACAAATGCGTGGGGCCACGTGAGAAACTTGTGAATTGGTAAACTGAGATCCCTGATCGCCTAGAATTATCTATTGACCTATCCAGGTCCCTGAAAAATAATTCAAAGTACCAGTGCTAGTTTTATATTCGTTACCAAGTCTCTTATGTGTTTTATAATTACTATATTACGGATTTTATGGTTTTATGTCCAAAATGAGTGGTAGAATACAGAACAATGAGAACATTTAAAAATTTTAACATACTTTTCTATACTGATGGGTCGAGAGAGCACGAATTGAGGGGAAAAGTTACCCTCTCTCTGCCAGTACCGATCACGTGACCGAGCCGCAGCGGAAGCGTGGGGGATTTTAGGAGGGTAGTGGGGGATAACTCGAGCCTTGATTTGGCGACACTGGCCTGTCCCCGTGTGATCTTTCCCAAGGAATTCGTTATACGCAGGTCCTTGCACTCGTAAAAGTAATTCTTCGGCCACGACACGGATCTCGTGAAATTTCACCGGAGTTTTATAATCCGAGTGCCGAATCACGAAGGGCTAATAAACGCGAATCGTGTCTCGGGGTACTTTTATAACAGTCGATTGTAAAGGCGTAAAAAAGCTACGCGCTGGGAATACTGACCAGCTATCTTGACTGTTTATCGCGAACTCTCGCGGCAATCGTTTAACTCCATTATAAAACCATCTGTTTCTCGCCGTCAAAATCCGCGGTTGGACACGTGCAAAGTTCGACGACCAGCAGTTTTAACCGCAGTCGTTAGATGTCGATGTTAAAAATAAAACGTTTAATGTCTTGGCCAGATATTTTTAGCTTAACAATAGTTTGGAACGAGATTCCAACTCGGCAGGAAATCTTTATGCACGACACATTTCCCGATGTGGCGAGTCATGGGATGAAAGAATTTCACCCTTAGCTTCTTATAGATAGATTAATTTATTTCTGTGTAATGAACCACTTACAGTGAGCGTAAAAAGTATTCGTACGCCCTTTAAAATGGAACAACTGTTTGATAATTGTACCAAACGACCTGATATTTTATAATCAATTAGAAGCATTGGTTTACGAAATTATGTGCACAAAAGATTTTCCAAGAATTATAATTTACAAGGTTACATGCAAAAATAAAAAAGGGATTTTTTAAAACTTTTATTTGGGCCCTTATAATTTGTGGAAGATCTTTTTTGCATATCATTTCGTGAACCAATGCCTCTAATTGATTAACGAAAATCAAGTCGTTCGGTACAATTATAAAAAAGTTATTCTTTTTTTGAAGGGCGTACGAATACTTTCTACACTCACTGTATAAATGTTGTACAATTCTTTCTGCATATTTAATCCACATTAAATTTCCAACGAATTATGGTACATATATTTAAGCAATCAGGGTTGAAAAATTTTCAGTTGAAAACGAATCAATAAAAAACACAATAAAACTGTTCGGGACATGTTTGTAGCCTTTGCTTGGCATAGCTACACTGAACCGACTTGTTGCTTCCAATGCTCATGCGAAGACCGTTTCTAAACAGAAATAAAGTCGACAATCGTGACATTGGTGTTTCCAGTGCGTTAATGTGGAAAGAAGCACTGTCCCAGCTTAAGGTCGATTCATACACGTACGATCCGATCGTTCGAGAAAATATTCTAACCCAGGTTTAAGTGACACCGTCCACAACCGAGAAAGTCTGAGCGGCTTCGGTCCTATACTTTTCTTCGAGACTGAGAGCATAGGCATAGGCATCTCCTGAGGTGTAGAGGGGAGTAAAAGGTTGTTAGAACCCCCGGGGTTAGGGTAGCAAATGACACGATCTTCGGCACTTGGCCTTTGTTCGAGCATTTCGACCCTTCTCAAGTTGCCTAAAACTTCGGATCGTACGTGTACCGCTGAGAGCTCACAAGATGATCCCTGGCAGGAATGCGGTGACGTAGGCAAGAATGCGCGCCCGATTGGTTAGCTTGGAAGGAGCGCGCCTTCTATTGGCCGAAGCGGTCACACACACACTACTACTGCCATGCAGAACAATAGATCCCTCTTGCCTCTGTGCCCCCTCGGGGATCATCTTGTGAGCTCTCAGCGGTACGAGACCCCAAAAACAGCGCACGATTTCTCGGACGCGTGTATGAATCGACCTTTATACGGTGTCCCAACCTTTACGACGGTCCCTTACACTCAGCCCACGTGAGCGTACAAGGCAGCGATTAGCTCGCGTTAGAGGATCGTCCGCGTAATAAGCTCCGCGGCTCTCAAAGAGGTAGTCGGTGGTGTTCATAAATAACGGAAGTGCCTAGCAGAGATTCCGATCATGTGGCACCGTAGCCGGTACACAGGTACACATGCCGTTTCCCGCCGAACGCACACGGATTCCCTTTTATCTGCGGGCCCGGTAGGTATTCTCTATGATGAGTCGTCGAAACGCTTCAAGCACCTCGAATTCCCGTGGTCCTGTTCCGCCCTCTCGACCTCGACCTCGCATGAGTGAGGTGTGCACGGTCTACCTCAAGGACGGCGCCGCGCAGAATTCCCGCGGAATTCCGGAATTCTTCGGTTACCGTTGTCGCCATCCTCGAGCACCATCGCTGATAAAAGTCGTTTCTAATCACTGATCGTGTAGATAATGTTCTACAACGATCGCGACTTTAAGGTGCTGCAACCAGTCACACTTCCCGCGATTTTTCCCATAATTTCAGGGAAACATGGCGCCAGAAATTGCACGGTTTTGCTCGGTAGTGTAATCGCGGCTCCGTGGAATTAGGAAGTATCGAGGTCTCGTCGAGATGAGTTATGGCAGTCATTGGGGAAACAATAACGTCAATTACGGTCGGAGGGTATAAAATATATGCGTTGTTTTATTGCTGGCGCTCTTGGTACGACTGCACAATAAATCGTTCGACTTTAATGGCGCTATATTTCTTTACGGGCTATGGCAATCGCGAAATTATTGTGCGGTGGTGGAACTGCTGAAAGTATTAGCGGATCTTTTTAATCGTGATTATTGAGATGTTTGATTATATCTGGGATTGAAGTGCTTGGATAAATTCGAAAGGGAATGGGCAGTTGCATTTTATTTGACGTTTGCAGAGTAAATTATGAATTATTTAGTGATTTTAAATGGTGAAATAATTTTAACTCCGTCTTCTCCTTTTTTCTCTTGTTACTATTTTCCTCGGTAAACTGTGGATTTTACGCAGACATGATAAAATTAATAAGTGCAATTTAAAACAGTGGACACATTAAAAAAAAATTAATAAATGACCATCATGGACTATTAATTACCATCCTGGACTCTGAACTTGTAACGAAAATGGAAAACAATTTTTATTCAGAACGAAGAGAATGTAATATATTGCCATACATTCTAAAGCCAATTGTCAATTTTTGGTAAACCCTGTATATTTGAAGAAATGTTTGTCAGAACATACAGATTATTTGCAATACGATTTTTCACTGGCAATAAAGTTATCAGTAAATTGATAGACATTGAGTATATATAATAAAATATATTAGAATATATTAGAATTCGAATTACTTCCCGATTTTGGTGCCATTTGAAAGAGCGTTCTTTTAATTTTATGAAGAGTCATGATGAGCGCTCTAAGAGTTTCCAGTCCAATGCAACAATTTCAAGCAATATGGCGTGCGAGAAGCATCATTTGCGCCACTGCTTATTTTTTGCATTCCAGCTTAGGAAATTAACTGTTGAAGCTACTGAAATGGTTTGCGCAGCGCAGAGAGAAAACACTGTATCTTACAGAACATGCAACAAAAGTGGTACCAAAGATTTAAAGCCGGAAATTTTAATTTGTAACACGACGATCGTTCACGTGCACCGAGAAAGTTTAATGACGGTGATTTAGAGGAATTGCTCAACGAAAATCCGATCCAGACGCAAGAAGAATTGGCAGAAAGTTTGGGGGTCACCAGACAAGATTTTATTATATTTTATGTACGTGAAATGTAATAAAATCTTGAATTTGGAAAGAATTTATTTGCACACGTAATATAAAATGTATTTGAAAAATGAAACAGCTTTTTCTCCGGAGCAGAATTTCTTAAAGCTGTATCTAATAATACGCGGCATCGACATATCGTTCTTCGATAAAATGCGCTTCAGAATGAGCACGGTGTCACCTTCGTTCATCACAGATGCTGACCGCAGGGACACAGAACCTGACAGCGGCTTTTTACGTTGAATTTCCATATAAGGGAGACGCCGAAAGGATTATATACCCGACCCGGAGTCATCGATTCCCGAACCTCCCTTTCGAACGAGCAGATCCGCCGAGGGAATCTGGAAGAGATCGAGGAAATTTTTTGCGGTTACGCTCTTTTATGCAATCGATCCCCCCACAGTCGAATAACCGCCGGACACGACGTTCGACGTAAAATTACGCGAAAATATTCTCGGCTCCGCGTCCAACTGAAATCTATAGGGTAATTTCCGGTAATTGGGAATTCGTGACCCAAGCAAATTGTCTCCGGACATTCAGTTCTCGTTTCAACTAAAAATTGACATCGATCAGGCAATATTTTGCAATTAACCTTATTCTTTTGTTATGCAGATAATAGTAAGTTGAACACTTTTCAATTCTCTCATAATTTATAGTGCGTTGTGCAAAATATTTTTCAAAATTGAAAACTTCGAATATTCATGTCTTTGACCAGAAAGCAGAGAAGTTACGTACTATATTTTCTTAATCGTAAAGTCACAAGATAATACTATTTTATAATACAGATTTAAAAAATTCCTTGGGAGGATTAATTATTCAATTTTTGTATCATCGAAAAAGTTTCCAACTGACTGTAGAATGTTCCCCGTATAATTGCAGTTGCCACGCTCATGTTCTCAGGAGAGTGTTACAGAATCTCTCTGATTCACTGTACCCTTTCGTGCAACAATCCATTGATGTATGAATACAGTGAAAGTGCCAGTTTTCAATGAATCCCATTTATTACCGTGCTACGATGTTCGTACTCGTTCGATCCAATTACCAACGAACGATTCTTCATACGCGGCGCCTTAATAAATTCGCAGTGAAGATCGAACCTTACTAACCCCGCAGATAATGATTAAATCTTAATGCAGTTGGCTTAATTAAGAAGTTTTTCTCCCTTTGCTTCAAGATCTAGTAAGGTTATTGGATCTGAAACAAAATTCTTCTCGTTTTATTTTTCGTACCTTGTGTTCAGATTTCGTCTTGAAATTTCTTTTCTTCATACCTTCTTTAAATTCCTGTACATTTTTTATGGTTCAATTTAGGTCAATAATTTGTTAATAGATGTTCTAGAAAGACGGACGTTAGCTCTTAAAATTTGTGCGGTGTACTTTGTTTAGAAGAGAACTATTTTAGGAATACATAGTGCTATATTCCACGCCCAATATTTAATATGGTTATGCAATTAATTGTTAGAATTTTCTCTGAATTTCAACTTGTGCGATAGTCTGTGGAGAGCACATATAATTTATTAGGCTTTGATATTGACAAAGTACATTCATTTTTTCTTTTATTGAATCGAGTACTTTAAATATTTAAAAGTACTTTAAAAGTGCTTTTATGAATTTAATTACTAGACTGCAGATTTGATGCTGAGAGTAAACAGTTTGAATTAAAAATATTGTTACAGTTGATTAATAATGTGGACCACGGATTAGATACAGTGACTCGAATTATGAAATTTACACAGTGCATATAATTGGCACAGATCTACAAAACGTATTTTTTCAATTTTCAATATAGGCTCGCATAAAAAAGTTGTAAAATGCAATTTTTACTATTTTTTTCTACAATTCCGATCAGTTGCAATTTTTGAAAAAATTTCTTTTCACATCCTGTAGTAAACTAATAGCTCTAGCTTCCCAAAAAAGTTCAAATCGTATAGTACAATATTAAAAAAGTTATCGTCTTTTTTAGAGCGTCCGAATATTAATTCGAGTCACTGTATATGTCACTTGTACGTTTAATACTTTGAAAATTTCTTGAACTCACAGCCCTACATAAAACGTATTCGCGTTGATTGCAATCGCGAAAGGACCCCGATGGACTGTCAAAAAATAAATTAATGGAACCGAGGATGTAGTTTTCGACGGGAATTAATATGGCGTTGACAGTGGTACAGTAATTTCGCTCGGACCGCTGCTGACGATAATTAAAAGAGCGTCCAATCGTCAAAGGGTTAATGTCCCCGCAGAGGGTTGATGTCGATTATGCTGTACGGGTGAATACGAGGCCGTTGAGAAATGACCACGATCCGTCAGCGAGACAATGGTTCCTCGACTGTCCGCGGGAATTGATGAGTGTGGGCATCAGACAATGATGGCATTACGCGGCTGAAATCGTGATTACGCGGTCATTTTTAGGCAGTTCTCTAATGACGTTCGGTAGAGAGAAAATTAGCACGGTGCTCGATAAGAACTCGTTCGAGTCAGATTTATTCTGAGGTTTCGCAAGACGGATGAACGATTGTCAACCGGGTTTTTTTTACGCTTTTCACGCGAGTTATTTTGTTTTAATTTAAAACCTGTCGGCACCCGAGCACATTATGAAGAATAATCACGAATCCCGTTCAGCATTTACTAGGGTTGCAGCTGAATCTACTTCTTTTTTAATATTTCGTTTATTAATAATGATTTAATATGTAACTATTAATAATATTGGCGAATTTAGATGAAATTTTATTACCTCACCACGTCTCTATTTACCATTTCGATGGAGATGAATATTAAATATTATATGATAATTAGACAGCGGATTTTCATGCAAAATAAAAATGTTCAACGTTGATCGTGAGCAGCATGAGTCAAATAAAAATTGATTTCATCTCTTAATTATATTGTTGCATTAAAAACAACACTGCAATATTCTTAAATTTTCCGAATCTTTTACTGCTTCATATTTCATCCAGCCAATTTCTTCATAAATGCATAAAAATCCGGAGTCTAATAATATTAAATAAGTCATCTCTAAGACGTCACTAAAAATTTCCTTACTATTATTTAAAACAATTTTTACATCACTACATTTGTGTCTAACAAATTGATGAAAATTCAAGCAAGTACGAGCGAGACTAATTAACTTAATATGCATAAATAAACCATGTGCAACAGTTATTTACAATTAAAACAGCTTCGGGTGGAAGGTGTCAAATTTGACGGTCTACTTAACCCTTGCGTAGTCAACCAAAACGTATAGATTATTTAAAACCTTTCTGTATTTAGCATGTTTGCACAACTTCTCATTATAAGACTGTAAACTAATACATTAGTGAGTAAAGAATGGACACTCAGAGAAATCCTGTAATATTTTTTAGAGGAACATTAACAAATTGTTGAAAGAAATACAGTAAATGGGTACCCGGTTGACCACACAAGGGTTAAGGGTGAAACCACGAGGATTATCCAACCTTCAGAGACGGCCCCAGCACCTCCACCTGAAAAAAACATTCAGCAGAAGAAAACTATTCATTCAACAATAAATTCCTCAAAAATCTGCTCGGTTATGACAGGCAACCGAAATAGGACACCCGGTAAATCCCATTCCCAGTCTCCCTAGGCTTCATCCACCCTGGCGAATCTGCCAACCCGTCTCGATCCTGGTAAACCCTCGGCTCTAATCCGTGGACGCATTCCCAGACGTTCGCAGACGATATACCGTCTAAGGAGCCGTACAATCCGGAAGGATTACAGCGTCGGCGTATATCCACATCCACCCACCTGGCCCAGTCCGGCTGGTGTCCCGTGAAAGCGCGTATCGCGCGGCTGTCTCCATACTTCAGGCTGGCGGCGGGCGTTAAAAGCGTGCATTAACCCGCCGCATAGACCCGGCTGGCTAAAGGCAGTATTAATAGGACATGTTCGGTAGCCTGGGTGTCGAACGCGAAACGATTTAAGCGTTTCACCGAGCGACTACCGCGGCTCCTCGAAAACCAGGTCGGCTCCAGAGTGCGCTTGCGATCGAAAAGAAACCGGAGTTGCAGACGACGCGTTGACAGCCTCATTTTTACCCGTTGAGGATGACCGTCAATAGATATTAGAATAATTTGGAAAAAGGAAGCAGTGCATTCTCTGAATATTATGCTGTGTACCATGAGCCGAAACAGGAAAGTGTATGAAGATAATTTAAGTATGTTCAAGCAGATTGTGGGTTTGCAGGCGTCACTTATCTGTAACTAGCAAAAGTGTTAACATCATGGAGACTGTCATTCTTGAATACAGTAATCGCTCCTTCGTTGTCCTGAATCGTGGGCACGATCGTTGTCCAGTGCCTACCCACTCCACTACCTGTCAACGAGAGGATTAGGCCTGCGTGGATCTGGTCGCCAGATGTGTCCCAGGACTGTCTAGACCCGCGCAGAACGGAGAACAATAGGAAAGGAATATGGCAAGGAAATAAGGAGTTTTTTAAAGCAAGACAGTTGACTGCTTTGGACTGCGAATGCTTTTTTTTGTCATTTAACTAGCCGTTTCACTAAAGACGCAGTCATAAATCAAAAATAGTGTCCGGGCACGGTCGTTGTCCGCTCAAACCCCCGGCCTTTGGACAACGAAGGAGCTTTTACTGTAGTTACAAGTAGACTGTGGATTTGATGCGTTGATGACAGATATGAGTGGGGGCAATTTATAAGAATATAAACATTGAACGAATTGAATAATGTCGATATATAGTTTTCAGCTATTAAGACAGTTATAAAAGAAAATGGAGGTGTGCATGGTTACTGCCTCTTGCAATTGATGCCAAAAATTTTTATTTCGCACGGAGATTTGCACTTTAGTTATAAAATTCTATTAAATGGCATCCATTCGTTCAGCCTCTTCGAGTCCATTCGGACACTGAGTTGGAAATTTTCTAGGTCCATTAAGACGATCAACAGAAACATATATATACAACATAAATATGTTGTACAAAATTTGTTCAAGCAGATGGAATCGTCCATGTTTATAAACGAACCATTTCTTTATTTCGTTCAACCAAATTCGCTCCATCCATTTTGCCTCTCACCCATTGAAACATTCTGGGTGAAATGTGACAAACTGATAGACAAGGGTGCAGAGAGGTCATCAAATTCGATCTGGACGAAGTCCGGTTTCTTTCGGATGACTGTGTGCGCGCGCCGAAAGCCTAGAAATCGCAAGGAGGCTGAAAATTACGACAGCCGGCGACGATGACTAATGAGAAATTCACGCGGCCGCTAATGTACCGTATCGTTATCACCTTCCGCGAACGGGCAAAGACCAGGGCCTCTGGACTTACCGGCAGGTGAGGGGAAGGCCCCCGTCGAATCGCGCGCCAGGTGAAAAACACTCGTGGCTAGGTATCGTCTTGCATGCGGCGAGCAAAGAAACACCGATGGAACGCCGCAGCCACCAGCTTCTGGCAGTGGATACAGCAACGTTCGCGTATAGTATAAACCGTTCAGGGCCCCAACGCGGGTCTCGATTATCCGCGATAGCGGCGGATAATTTAAGACGGTCATTTAGAATATTTGCGCGCGAGAGGATTATTCGGCCCGGCCAGCCGACGATTATTCGGCCGGCGAACGAGCGCCCCCGACGGAGGGGTCAATTAATTATCGCGTAAATTTTGGAGGAGAGTAATGAGCCGGGGAACTGACCGGGAAGCATGGGGGCTCGCGGCGATCAACTGGCAATCTCGTTCCTCTCTCTCTCTCTCCCCCTCACTCTTTCTCTCTTTCTCGGTCCCTCGCGGCACGACCTGGACCAAGGTGGAACGTATTTAATTGCTTCCTTGGTTGCGCAGTGATAGAAAGGGAATTAGTGCAGCGGCTTTAATTTTTTCGTGCGGAGCATTCTGTGGTTCGGCTCGCTCGTTTGGGGATTGGTTCGGTGATCCTTAGTGTGGAGCTTCGGGACAGCCGTTGTTCCTCAAGCACTCGTGCTCGTAGTAATGAAGAAGATATTTGTAACCTTTAATACTCTGGTCTCTCATGATCCCAACAAGTGACACTTTAGCACAGAGTAAATACAGTGGGTGTACAAAGTAGTCGTACACCTTTTGAAAACTAATAACTTTTTTATAACTGTACCGAACGACCTGATTTTTTATGATCAATTAGAAGCATTGGTTTACGAAATGATATGCAAAAAAGATTTTCCTGAAATTATAATTTACAAGGTTACATGCAAAAATAAAAAAAGGCATTTTTTAAAACTTTTTTATTAGGGCCCTTACTGAAAATTTTAAAAAATATGTTTTGTAGATCTATGTTAGTTATACACGTACCGAAAATTTCATCGAAATCTGTGGATTTTAATCGCTTGTAGCTCGTGTGTATGTTAATCGGTTTCGATGAAATTTATACAAAACATATATTTTAAATTTTCATTAAGGGCCCAATTAAAAAAGTTTTTAAAAAATGCCTTTTTTATTATGGCATGAAAATGAAAATCTTTTTTGCATATCATTTCGTAAATGCTTCTAATTGATGATAAAAAATTAGGTCGTTTAGTACAATTATAAAACAGTTATTAGTTTTTAAAAGGTGTACGAATACTTCAATTTAATTGTGAAAAAACAGCTGTTAAAATGCACTGATAAAAATAATGGGAAAATTTACATACGAATGTCTGTTGCAATAGAAATTCATCTAATAATTCAAGCATTCCACACTATTCCATAAAAATTAAATTTCATTTCAAACCCGAAAATAACCCTTTTACATATATAAATTACAAACTTTAATGAATGTCATCATAGATGGAGAAGACCAAGCAGATCGTATGTTGTTCGCAGAGGACCACGGTCTCACGGTTCTCCGTGGCCAGCGAAATTCCCCCCATGGTCGCGCGTGATATTACATACATATAAATAACACGTATTAATTAAATTAGCAAAGAAAATATAATCTAGAAATAAATTTTCGTTTACTTCAGCTACGGGGACCTAGCTAAGTGGAACAATTAAGAAGCACGTTCGAATAATGGCAGTGAATTATAGTTATTACTAACATGTAACTTCTTGTACCTCCTTCGATGTAATATGTGTCCCAGGAAGTTAAAGACTTTGATTCAATTAGGATGTTCTTCCGTGTTCTCCGGTATCACTGGCCGTTTTAATTCAAATTTAACAAAGTAGTCAAATGTAGTCAAACGTGAATAAATTTTCTGTGAAAGAAATTTGCCAGTCTGTAAAGCAAAACTGTTGTACTAAAATTTTTAGTAGATTACAGAATGGTTTCTCCTACATCTCGAAAGAAGTTATACCATTCTAATCGCATAATACAGTGCCTGAAATTTTCATGATTTATTAAAAAATCCTCAATAACTATGGCGAAAATAGTAATGAATAAGAATAGAAGTAGAACGAAGTTATCCTGGAAATATTGTTCATATTTGACAACAACAGCGTATAAACAGCTTCTCTACAGAGTAGAATCCATTTATTGCCCAACACCTCGCACCGAAGCCACAGTAGTCCGCCAGCGCAGCTCCGGTATAGCAATTATCATCGATTAGATCAATTTTTACGCGATACGATCTCGTTCTCGCCGGATTACTCAGGTCACGAGAAACCGCACGAGTTTCAATTAATCACTCCGCGACGAGGATTGTCCTGCTAAATAGTTGCAACTCGGCGAACCGTGTCGTCAAAGGGCGCCCATCGAAGAATGCTACACCTTTTCAATGAGCGGAGGGTGTAGAGTGCAGCATGCAACGGATAATCACGATATATTGTCCGCGATTATAGGAGAAACGGCGCGTGATCGCGAACAATTCAAATCCCTATCTCGTGTATGAACACGCGGAACCGTGTTCCCCGCATATTGCTACACGGATTTAATTAATTCGTGATCGGTAGCCCGTGCACCGACGCGCGGATTCTTTATTTCTCCCACCCCGACAACAGTTGCAAACCACCTTGCAACCGTTCCTCTCGAGATTCCTTCTTCGTATATAGTATACTAAACGCGGTTTAAAAGTCTTCCCCGCGGAATGCGCATTGACTCCGGTGTCGCTGTTGCGCAACGGACTCAGGCCACGGGATAGAGTGTGGAACACATTATTTCGTAAGCAGGAAGAAGAAACGGGTGATTGAAACACAGAGAAATTTTACGCTTTTAACACTGTCTTCGAACCGGCCCCAGCCGAACAAGCCACGGCGGAAAGAAAAACTGCGAGTCGTGGGAAACGAACGGTCGATCGGCAGCCATCTTAGATGATTTATGACGGGCACGAACGGTTGTGTGAAACAGAACGTTCGAAGTGCATCGAACACACGAATTTTGTTGTAAATCGATTTGTTGAAGGGAATCGGGAACAGATTTTGTCTTTTGGAAACTTGCAAAAATCAATTCTCTGCATTTTGTTGGAGCACGTGTCTTTGAACATGTGCTCGCAGAAGAATTTACTCAAATTCATTAGAACAACGAAGTTTCGTATCGAACAACTAAACTAACATTGACATATCATAATTCTTTTTCTTAATCATTTCTAGTTTGATTTTCAAATTTTATACTTTCGATTTTATTCAATCTTTATTTTTGTTTCTTATTTACTTTAAATCCTACAGTAAGTATGTACATGGCCGATCGGCAGCCATTTTAAATGATCGGTTGTGTAAAATAGAACGCTCAAAGTGCACTGAAAACAATCTTATTATAAATTGCAGATTTTCAGAGAACCAAATTAATCCTTTACTCGTTGCTAGTCAAAATTATAATTGGAAGTGTAATATTAAGACAATGAATATATATCTTGAAGAAATTCAGTTCTGATTGAAGAATTATTAAACAAATTTTGAAGATCGAATTATGAAGAATTATTAAAGAAATGTGTCAAATTAAAAACGTGTAAAATTACGTCACTTTTAGTGCTCCGTAAACCCAGTGTTACAAGTGACCGTACTTTTCCGTGCGCGTAATAAAATCATGAAATTAACGGTCCAATTACTATTGCCATTATGCAGACGTTAATTCTCGTATTTGCATATCGCGGGTCAGACATTCGCTAAATAATTGCACAGCGTGCTCAGCCAAACTATTACGAATGAAAACTAGTCCGCGACCCCGCGTTAATTACGAAACCCCCGGTTCGCCATTATTCGAACGAAAGAAAAAAAATGTTTGCCTGGCGGGCACGCTCTCGAAATGGCGACGACGTGCACTCCTAGGCGAAATGAACTCTATTATGCTGTATTTACTTCTGGATCAGTGAAGTCACGATCACCAAGCATATTCTCGAGCTGTCATCGAGTCACGGCAGGCTCTCGCCGAACGTTTTCACCGTGTTCGATTTATTACATCCGGTTGGTGCACCCGGGACACCTGCATATACATATGTTGCCCGCACGATTTGATCCCGATGGTAAATGTGACGCTGATTGTGATCACGTTCGTGAACGAGGCATTTTTCCATAATTACAGGGAAAACGCGAGGACGATTGGAAATTACTGTAACTACGGCGCTGTTCCTTCGGCCAACGCAGTTTTCTCCAGCGAAAATTTCGTGTTGCGAAATCCATGAACATTAAAAATACAAATCTATCCATCTATCATATTATGTACATTTTACATTTTAAATATTAAAAAAAACATACAAAAAATTTATGTACATTTTAAATATTCAATTAAGTATTCAATGTTTTTAAATGTTCAATTTTCGAAGATATTTAATTTATCTTGATTTTGCATTGAATTCGTGTACGTAGTTTGCACCTGAAAGAAATTAAATTTGATCTAGTGAATTTACACTGGTGGACAAAGTGATAAGGCACCGTTGTACACACACAAAATTTGATACGTATGTCTTAAAATGTCAGTGGAAACGAATTATATTCGCGGATGAAAAGAAACTAAATTTGGATGGTCCAGATGGATACAAGTACTATTTCCATGATTTATAAAAGGCACAAAGGGTTTTGAGTCGTCGAAATAAAATAAACAAACGACAATGAAATAAAATTTATTCAATATGAATAGTGCTGGCTACTTAAATTTAATTAAAGAGCAAATTGGAATCTATGCTTGCAGAAAATATATATTTCTGCAAGATAAGGCAGCTGTGCATACTGTTCGCATAGTAAAAAATTATTTTGAAAAGGAAAATATGAAGACCTAAACGTTATCGAGAATGTTTGGGGAAGACTGTCAAGAATATTATACGAAGGTGGAAAGCAGTATAGTACAGTATCCGAATTGAAATCAGCAATTTTAGAACCTTGGGAAAGCATACATCAAAATTATATAAAAAATCTATATAGGAGTTTACCAAGAAGAATGATTTAAGTGATACAACATATAGGGCAGTTCTTATTTTATATTCAAAGTGCCTTATTATTTTGCCCACACTAAAAGTCAATTTTTGTAGAAATATTAGGTGAAGTAAAAAGTTCTGAGCGTTTTTCGCTTTATTTCGTAAGCGAAAAACGCTCAGAACTTTTTACTTCACCTAATAATAAATGGTTTGAACGAGTTATTTAATTTTCTATTATATAAAACTTAGTACCTTATTTTGTTGTATTATTCACTTCGTACGTGTATATGTATGTACAAATGAATGTTCATTGCTAAAAACCTTGAGCTGCCTTATCATTTTGACCACCAGAGTACACATAGTTTACGAGTTTAACTTTATTGTTGCTATGAACAGCCTTGCAAATATGCATTTGCATAACCTTCCAACGCAAAGGGTATGTAAATGATAATCCGCGCATCTTAATTCGATCAATGTAATAATTCATTGGTCCCCAGCCAATTTGAGTGTTCATACTTCTTTCAATTCGTCCGCATTACGCTCCTTATCAATTTAACAAGGCCAGATGAAGATATAAAATCGTATTAAACGAACGACTCGAAATATTTTAAGAGGATTAAACCCTTAACCGAAGCCACGAAGCGTGTCTGCCGATGAGACAGTTTAATCGAGAAGGATTGGCATAGCTGTCTGGCAGGAAGAAATCGAAAAACCACTTCCATCACCTTTTCAAGCACCTACAATATGTCTGGTGTTACGAGTTAGATTTTATTGGTCAGTTTGTCGACACTTCCCTTCGAAGAATCGAGATACAAGTCATCGGGGACGCCATCATGGACCATTTCCATGGAATTGCTAGTTGAAAAAATTGCGAGGAGATTTGCAAGTTCCTGTTTTCCTTCGTAAATCCACGGTGAACAAAAATACCAAATTGTTTAAGACTAACCTGTTATCAAAATTTTATAACGCAATCTGAAATATCTGTTTCATCAGAAAGCTATCTAAAAAAGCTCTTCTCACAAAAATTGAAGTTTTAAAAAATGAAAGACAACTTATTTCGATCTTTTTTACAAGATGACTACAAAAAATTATTAGAAAATAATGTAGGTCCTCAATTCTTTACAGAAATATAAAACGTGTTTTCATTAACAAAAGCTTGATCAATTTTAAATAAAAAGAATATTTTCAAACATTTAAATATGTATCACAGTAGTTATTTGTATGATTTACTTAAATTTAGGTATTTATATTGTTCAAAATGGTTCTACGAAGGTTGATAAAAATAGTATTTTTAAATCAGACACTGTTTCGCAGGTGTTGAGAAAACTTTTTTCATCGAAGTTATAGTTCGTCAGGAATTTTCAGGTGGGATTTTATGGGTGAGTTAACATCTTAGTGGTATAAGTTTCCTTTCCGGAGACGACCTTGAGTGGAAGGCGACCTAACCGCCCCGGTTTCTGCATTTCACAGACCAGTCGCGAGTCTCGATCGGAGAAATCCACTCGTCTATGATAAGGCTTGATCTGATAGTTTTCCGTTTTGTCGGGCGTTAACGTGAAAGGAAAATGAGAGGAACAAGAAGAAGGAGGACGGGTTCCTCTTTCGCGATGACCTTACAGAACCGGCCGCAGGGAAAAAGCAATGAAAACACGCGAACGAGTAATAAAAGGAAGTGATTTAATGGAACGTAGGCGAATCGTGTCGATCCGTATGAAGAACTATTAATTTGCCTTTCTTTTTCTCTTCGCAGTTGTTCGATTGATTCTCTTCGAAAATATCCGCGAAGATTTATAGAATTTTTTAATATCCTTTTGTAAAAAAATTCTACGTTATTAAAAATAAGCTGAAAGTGTTCCATTCGGATCATAAAGAAGTAGCAAAATATAAAAGAATACCGTATATCCATTTTTATACATAAGAATATTAATCCTGGGTTATAAACTACTAATGTCAGGTATAGGTACTTACAAATTTTTCAAAATCTTCTGTTCCTCCATCGGATCAAGTGGACACTGGCATTTTCGCGAATACGTCTTATTAACGATGAAGCACAAAACACCACACTTCTATGCAATCACTGCACACTACACAACACACTTCCCGAAATCGTTACAGCGAACGGGAAGAAGTTACTCCGACCACGGTCAAAATAGTACTGCGGTTGTCACCTCGGTTTTTCATGACTGGTTAAGGGTGGGTTTAGAGGGGGAAATGTTGCGTTTGTTAATTGGATATGGTTGTATCGAAAGGACTTCAGATTGAGAAGTGGGGAAACTGTCAAAGAAATTCCTTTTTTCATTGTCTACGGTCATCAATGACGTGTTTATAAGGGTAGTTTTTTGCTTGCTATAACGTCCTTTACAGGTATATCGCCTGTAAGGCCGTGAGGTACGCTAGCATTTTATAATACAGGATTAATATTCTTATAACAATGGATATAAGGTATCCTTTCCTATCTTGCAACTTCAAATTTATAATCCAAATGGGCAGGGAGACGATATCACTTGGTACGGGCTAAGCGACGAATGTCCCTTCAAATTTCGTTTGCTCGAGGCACGCGCACGATTATGTTCCGTCTCATCGACACGGTCGGGTGGACTGTAGTAGTAGGCTTATGTCTATACGTATAACTCAACACAATCTTTTGCAAAAACTTTAACAGTTTATTGAAGTACATTAATGTATTAGTCTCAGCTTAATAGGATAATTAAAAGAAGAAACAATTTTTATTTGTGGCTCCCGTGTCCTGCAATCAATGCGAACATATTTTATTTTGCATAAAGATCCGCAGCAGTCTACTAATAAGCGATGCGCTGGTATCGGGGCAAGGTTGATGGATCCGGTGGCAGCGCTAAAGGCGTCGAGAGGTAGCAAACGTGCGGCAAGTTTGCCGGTGGGGAATCGCGGATGAAATCGTCGTCATAAAGCCGGCCCTCTTCCCTCGGGATCGTAAATATTTGGACGATAGAGTCTCGATAGCGCGACCCCGGGGTTGCGTGCGGAATGGGAGACGCGACGACGACTGCACCTTCTTCTCATGTTGGTACACACCCAGGCCCGATCTCGAATTAATCCGCGGAGAGGTTAGCTGCCGGTGCACACCGGTAACTTGACCGGAGCTCGACCGCAAAACCCGTGGAAACGTGGGGGAATAAGGAGAGAAAGAGGAACACCATCAGCCATCAGAGACGGAGAGAACGTCCGGGGGATAAGCCGCGAAAGAGGACGGACAATGGCGGAACATTCTTACACGCATCCTGTTTGCGGTTGACGAAAACTTATCGAGCCACGAAATTTCTGGGAATCGGTGCTCTGGCACGTTGTCACTTCGATCGACCTTTTTTTGGACACCTCGGACGCCTCTGGATGTGCTTGGCACCTCCGATGGCATTTCGGGGGGACTTGACGGGGGTTGGGTTTCCGTGGGATGATCGGGATTTCGTCGATCGTGAACAGGTTCGTGGAAACGCCCAGTTTCAGATCCAAATGTCTTCCATTTTTAAAAGGAGTGGACGACCTTGGCTATTCAGAAATTAAGAGAAATTTTCGGGAATTTTTCAAGGATAATTAATGCGAGAAAAATTCTGGGATTTTACGGCGATATTAACGTAACTCTTTACTTCATCCTTCATTTTTTTCAGAACAAAATATTAAAAAATGGCGGAGTTATTAGCTGGAAAAATTCACCTCCAAGTTTGATGAAGCATAGTATCAAGGAATAATAAGTAATAATTAATATAATTGTCATTTTAAACAAATTCCACGTAAGAATCATTGATTAATTCACGAAACAAATGGGAACACAATGTGGCGAATGCATGAACGGAACTGCACCGCAACTAAATGGAGAAAAATTTAATTAAGCAGCCCGAAGCAAGTCCCCAGCCCGACCAGGCCAAATATAGCACCTTTCACTTTCGTCGAGCAATAATAACTGTCTTAATCTCGGGCGCAATGCTAATAACGCATTGTTACGCCAAACAATTCACGCAGCATGATTTTAATGGACTAGTGAAACGTCAGACACGCTAACTCACGCTGTAGAACGTACCGCGTCGTGTTTTTACAATTACACTGGCGAAACAGTGTTCATTAATGCGCACGCAGCGGTTTTACTCGATAACTGTATAAATCATGGCACATGACACCCTCCATTACGATGCTTGTTACGTCTGATCCGGACTTGGAATGCCTACGGTCCATTAGCGAACGATTTCCATATTTTCGCGGAAACTCCGACGACATTACGGTAATCAGTTGCCGAACTTATGAATCATTACGACATTGGAGGTCGGGAAAGATTGTGGAACACGTGGAGGCTGTTCGACCGAATGAAATCTAACATTTTTCACCGGTCGATCGTTAAGGTTCGAACGCGCATAAAATTCCTCGTAAAAGCTAATGAGAATGGGTGGAAAGTTATTTAAAAAATGTCCAATGAACTCTGCAAGTGCTGGGTCACGTGAATCATAGGCATTGGCAGACATTTTCTACAACGTTGCATGAAAACTAACTTTTCTGTTGGAAGGAAGAATGCACTTGTGAAACGCAATAGTATTACAATTCTTATTTCTGGTTGTTTAGTTATACTTTACATTAAGTTATTGACGAACTACAAACAAGTATAGCTGTTTCTGTGATTATAAGAATTTCTTATAAATAGACTGCGGATCTTTATGCATTTATAGCAAAATTGAGTAGATGAAATTCAGAACTGTTGAAAAATCTTGAAAACTGAAGATGCCCAGTGTATTAGGTGGTCTCATGAGGATTGTGGGGAGAGGAAAACTGACTTATTTTTGTGCACCCCATGTTTTGAACTTTCTTTTACCTAATTTTCTTCGTAATTTTTTTACTTTTATTTCAATTATTTGTTTACTTCTGTTTACTTTTATTTAATTTTATTTGTTCATAACTAGTCGTTGCTTGAATATTTTTGGTTACCTTTGCCGAGTTACCTTAAGTTACGAAATTGTTTATATGTTCCTTTGCACTAGCTTTATTTTATATTTGAGAAAAATATTTTTTTGTGATTACATATTCTAGTCGAATAAAGTTATTTTATGAGAGAGATTTGTCCTTTTATTTTGGCACTAGGTGTCATATTAGGGACTCAAGGTGTACCATATTAAGTACCCCTTTCGCCGAAACCCGCAAATGGCACACCACAAAAAAAAATATTTTTCCCAAGCAGTATTAATTTTTGAACAAACTTGACCCCAGAATCTTATAGGGAGGAAATGCATCTACAACTGGTAATTCTTTGGTCGAAAAAGAGCATTCTAAAATAATCAAAAAATGACAAACAAAAAGTGATATGATATTTAGGAAGAAATAATATTCAATGTAGTTTCTATTTCTTGCAATCGATGCAGACAATTTTTATTTTGCAGAAAGATCTGCGATCTAATTATAACATTTGATAATACTGTGACAATAGAAATAAATATTGCATAAATCAAAGTGTGCCAACAACTATTGCCAAGCGAATCTGTATAGCGATGCGAAGTTGCAGAAATAAGAAGCACGAGCGAAACCCAGTCGAAAAACATAGGATAAATAAGATGAAAGAAAAATGTGTGATTTAAGTATACACGAGAAATGTTTTTATGTCACCCTCTGCGTAAAAAGAGATAAGCAGCGGACAAGTAAATTGGCAAGCTTTGGATTCACTTGGTGGAGCACAGCCTCCTGGGTATAGGATCTCGTTTCCAGCAAGATGATGAGCATAATGATCGAGTCGACGGAGGCCGCGTTATTGATGCTTTTTAAAACGCAATAAGTATTACCCGGTAGCGATTCGACGTCCGTTTTCGCAAAATCGATACCTCATTTTGTATAATTTCGCAGAGAATGCAACTTTGAACGCTTCGAGTGGCCGTGATGCATCGCGGGTATTCAAGACGCCAGATGGGGGCGCCTGGCTTGTTGATTTTAAAGGTTCTTCGAATGAAGTCTTCCGAGTATAATTATGATGCTACGGTAAAAGAAGCAGAGAAGTGGTGAATTGAGGGATTATAATGGGGGAATGCAACTGTTACTTATGGGATACTTTGCTTAATCCAGTGTTATCTGCGTAATAAAAGGAGACCGGTTTTTGTACCGAATAATATTATTTTTAATGGGTCGACCGCGAAAAATCGTAAACGTCCTTTATCAATAGCACACATCGATGTGTTATTATAAAATTTACCTGCCTCGCTGTAATTACTAGTCTGGCTTCACAGACTTCAAACAATATTAATCGTTAATGCACGAGCACGCTGCGGACAGATTGGTGTCGTTAAATCTTAGTTGAAACATTGTCAATATTTAACTTGTTCTAGCATCTTGAAAAATATTGAAAAATATTTTACAAGCCTTACTTTTAATTATGCTCTTGTATTAGATTTAAATCTCATTTAGCTTTGAAGCTAATTTTACTGTGACATAAGCCACACCATGAAGGTTTTACCACCGAACTTGGTCCTCGTTTTAATTCCATGAAACGGCAAAAAAAATTTGTGTTCCAACTTATACGGCACGAGTGTCCCAACCTTTACAAAAAACGAAATTTCTAAACATACAATTATTATTATAAAACAAATTCACGTCGCGATAAGTGCACAATTCTTTCTGCACATTTAAACTACATTAAATTTTCAACGAATCAGATATATTTAAGCAATCAGGGTTGACAATGTTCAGTTGCAAACATCTTCAAAACTTTGAAAACATCACAGCTTCAACGACTTGTTACTTTTCTAAAGCGACCCCGAGACAGCCAATATTATCGTCAATATATTGGGCGCCCTTACTTGTCAAAAACACTGCAGATTGCTCAACTTTAAACAAGCATAACTTCTGAACCATTGATCCAACAGGATCGAAACTTCATCTCGAAACAAATCTACTGGATTACATACCAAATACATCATAATTTATAGGAGAAAGGCACAAATTTTGAGTCCGGTAAAGTAAAGAGCAGCCAATTTTCATGAGTGTACTCATTTCTTTTTTTAAACCATTCCCGCACCACCTGCGCTTCTTTTTCTCCCTCTTTTTTAAAGCTGTAACTAATGCAATGGCCACACAACTTGCTTTCTTGTGCAGTAACTTATTGGGCAATAATATTGTCTCGTGTGGGTGAGCCAGCAATATTATTGTGTCATATATTGACGATAATATTGATCGTCTAGGGGCCGCTTTATGCTCATGAAAAATTTCTTCACAAACAGGAATAAAATTGACAACCATGACATTGGCGTTTCCAGTGCGTTAATTTGGAAAAAACCAGTGTTCCATTTTATGCGGTGTCCCAACTTTAACGACAGTCCCTTAAAATAACAGCACGCGGACTCGTTGAAATTCTTGGATGGACTGGTGGTTTTTTTCTGTCTTTGTTTTTACTTAATTAACGTCGCCATGAACTCCCTTTTTCGGTGTTAATTCGCGACGGGACCTACAGTTTTTTATAAGGTGGGTTTCGAACCATCTTGGGCACCACAGTTTAAATAGCACATGGAATTTCCAGAGTTGCCGGCGTCGGGACTGGTGGTTATCAGGGGTGGTAGCACACCTTGGAAGACAAGTTTCCATCGGTTCTCGAAATTCCGGTTCGTTTTTCGAGTTCTACCGGGAGAGCCCTTAACCACCCGACCCGTGGCTACTAAATGAAGATTTATAGGGGGCTGCTATTTGCACGGCACGGCACGGCACGCCATACCATACCACACGACGCCATGCGATGCCACGCCGTGCCACGCCACGGCAGGCCACGCCACGCCACTCACAGTGGGCCTCGTGGCACGCAGCGCACACACGGGGCCCCGTAATCCACCGATACGGCCAGAAATACGAGTGTCTCCTTCTTCGTGAGCATCTAGCGTGCTCGCATTCGTATGCACCGTGCACGCACCGATTACGGTGCAGCGGGAAAAATAAGTGGTCGCCGCGCCGGTGCAGCCAATGCAAGCCGTTGCTGCAGCCGCCGCCAGGTCCACCGGTTCGAAGCACGGTTGCAATTGGTCGCGATTTTGTCGATGATACCCGGCTCGATATTTATGAGACCGGCTCTCCTCTCCGAGAATCGACGATGCCGTTCGTAATAATGAATTACAACCGGCAGAATTATTATTAATTGTTACCGGCATGATGTATTGTTCCGCGAACCGATCCGCAAGTGATAACGAACGCCACAGTGGAAACTCGCGAGAGAAGTTTGCTACCGGCTGCTGTACTTTCTTCGGTCGGTTCAACGGTAATTGATTACACCGTGATTACTTTTCGGCGTCATTAATAAACGTAATCCCGATAACGGGGCTCGTTAATCAATTAATCAGAGGCTGATCGGTAATCGGGGATGACGCTCGTAATTTGTTGTTGTTGGCCGCGGTTATAAATAGACTGTCTGTCGTCGGGGCAAATTGTCTGATATCCGAGGGCACGATGAGGGATTGAACAAATATGGTGGTGAGATGAAAGAGAAAAATATCCTTAATGTAAAAGGAAATTACAGAAGCTTCTTCCAGGTGGGGGACGAGAGTCGAAGTGTAAAGCACTGCATCATGCAAATTTGTTTTCAAGGGACCAATCGGGAGACATACCCTACAAAATGCAAAATGAAAAATAGCGAAAAAAAGAAAAGGCCCATGCAGATAGAATTGAGTAACCTCCTCCTTTTTCGAAGTCGGTTAAAAATTAACGTTAATCCAATGCTTTGACTAGTCACTGTTAAAGTTTCAATTGTTTCCGAAGCTCCACGCTGTCTAGAAACGCACACGGATCCGCAGTCCGGTTATTAAATTAGCATAATGCACGGTATACATCAGCCGAGCAAAGAAAGGCGATGAAAAGTAGCAGTTTTCGAGTCCCGTGTCTGGCGACTCGGCATTATGTAAGCAATTTGACTATTAATTGGAAAAAATGGCCCGGGTGAGGGATCGTTCGGCGAAGGATTACAATCCCGCCGACGAGAGGCTTACGCAATAATAAATAATATTCGATAAATCATCGCGGGGCGCAGTGTAATGCACACCGGTGCAGTGCGGTGCAGCGCGCGGCGCGCTCGTACGCATATTATTAATCATACGAAAAAGCGTTAAGTACATAATAAATTACTCGTGCCTCCCGGAGACCCGAGTTACGTGAAAACTTCCCAGGCATTCAATTAGCCGTATCTAATATCGCAATCCGACTCGATATTTCAAACTTTCGTTGTATCCGCGCCGGTCTGCGAAAAGTCCACCGACGATGCCCGACGAACGTATCGACTCGTGAAACACATATTACGAAATTGCACCGTGAATTTCTAATCTCGGCTCGGTCGGAGCTAATGACACGTGACCGTAGTCAGGGTTATCAATGCGCGCGATTCAGCTACTGTATCGTAGTATTTTTCTTCCCGTTTATCCATCGTTTCCTTTTTCCCCAGTGCTCGTAGCAGTTGAGCACAGATTTTCCTGCAATCGATTTGAATTTTAACGAGGAGCCTGTTTCATTAGCTTCAAAGTATACCGTGAGTCACGCTTTGGTTTTGTTTCAGCTTTCGCAAATCTCTTGCGGAGGTTTATAAAGTTGTGCGTAGCTTGGTTAGTTGATAATTACATCTTTGCAACGTGTAATTAGGTGTACGAATTAATTGGTAATTTCGTGAATTTATTGGGTATTTAGAGACAGCCCAAGCACATTTTACTGTTAGAAAGAAATTAGACTGCGGATTTTATGCAAAATAAACTGGAGCTACATAGAAATTTATTTCTCTTTAATTTTCTTTTCTTTTTAATTTATAGTTTTATGTTGAATTAGCTGCTAGGTTACTAGCGATATTATAAAATAAGTCAGGATACTATATCACTTGTTTGATAAGTTTGGTTTCCTTGATAATTGTTTTAAATAGTCGAAAATAATATACAGGTATCTTTTAGTACTTCAACAATTTCCATCGTTAATTCCATAAAGTACATTCCAATTTGATGAATAAAGTTTTTACTGAGATGAATATTTCCTACCACATGTTCTATCTAAAGTGTACTTTGTTAAATTGCTGTTTCATGAAGCAAAATATTTCCATAAATGTTTAATAGAACACAATAAAATTCAGCAATTACAAGCATTTTCTAAGGAAAAGAGTGTTGAATGGTCTAATAAAGTGTCGTGTATATTTATGGCGTACACGACATAAAATCACTGTCGCTGAAATAAATGCGAGCAGCGCGCTACGAATCAGCAGCGAAAGGATCAATAAACAGTGTGACATAAAACTAAAGCCATTAAAACACGAATCACGGCATAAATACCAGCCACATGAATAACATATTTCGCAGTGGGTCAATGTGTGACGCAACTCCACCCCCGTTTGAACAATCTCTAGCAGACATAACTCAGTATGAATGAGTCCCTCGTATGAAAAAAATTTTGTTGCACAATTTCAACTGATTTTTTCATGTAGAATCCCATTTCGGTTGTAGATTTCGGTCATGGATGAATGGGTCAATAGTGACACAACTTCAGCCCCCTTGGAGCAGCTCATTTCGCCACTGCGAAATGGCGATTGGTAATCTTAGCGGTGGTTGCTTGACCGGGTCCGGTGGTGGAAGAAACGCAATATCAATCGTCTTTAATTACCAGCGGAGTTCATCTCGGCGCGCGTTCAGGCGGAAGCAATCTCGATTCCGTCGAAGAAGGGGCCCCCGAAGGATGAGAAATATCGGGACAAGGGATCATCTCATTTTCGATCTGGCCGGAACGAGGCCTTGGCCGAGGCCCCGTTCGATTTTTCTTTCTCGCTGCGAGATACGTCCGAGCACCGGGGATGCTGCATAAGCGCTATGACGTATCTACCATCGGTAATTATTGCTGATTAACGACTGGCCGCCCCGTTATCTCCCGTCCGCGTCGTACAAAAGCGAAAACGGCGAGGGGAGGACCTCTATAACTTCGATCATTCTCGATGCTGGCCGATGACGAACTTGTCAATGAACGTCCTGCCTCGACAGGTACTTGGAAATCGATCATATTACAGGATTTTAATCAATTTAATTTTACACTGGCGGTCAAAATGATAAGGTAGCTCAAGGTTTTTTGCGATGAACATTCATTTGTACCGTATGCACACGTAGAAAGTGAATATACAATAAAATAAGGTACTAACTTTTATCTAATAAAAAATTAAATAACTCGTTCAAACCATTTATTATTTCTACACAAATGGACTTTTAGTGTGGGCAAAATGATAAGGCACTTTGAATATAAAGTAAGAAAAGTATTGGAATTCAACAAAATTACACAACTTTTGGCAGTTTTAGTAATGCGTGGACTGTCCTTTACCTTGTACCACTTCAATCATTCCTGTTGGTAAACTTCTATATAGATTTTTTTATATCATTTTGATGTGTGCTTTCCCTAGCTTCTAAAATTGCTGATTTCAGTTCGGATACTGTACTATAGTGCTTTCCCAAACGTCCTCGATAACGTTTAGGTCAGGAGGCCTTGCAGGCCAATTCGAAACCTTTATATTTTCCGTTTCAAAATAATTTTTTACAAAATTTTGTTAAATACATGTATATTTTCTGCCAGCAATTCTGCGAGCATATGTTCCAATTTGCTCTTCAATTAAATTTAAGTAGCCAGCTCTATTCATGTGGCCTTGAATAAATTTTATTTCCATTTTTCCTCTATAGCCGATTCCTCCTCCCCATCTCATTACTGTACCGCCACCACATTGTCGACGACTCAAATCCCTTTGTTCCTTTCTTAAATCATGGAAATAGTTCTTGTATATATATATATATATAATATATATAGTACTTGTATCCATCTGGACCATCCTTTATTTTTTTTTCATCCGTGAATATAATTCGTTTCCACTGAGATTACACGACATAAATATGAAATTTTGTGTGTGTACAACGTTGCCTTATCATTTTGTCCACCAGTGTACCATGTATGACGTCAATTGCAAATGTCTGCCAACTTTCGTACGTCATGCAATCCATCATTCATTTTTATCTAAGACATTTACACAAAACCCAGAAGTACTTTGATGCAATATTTCATTACGTAAAAGCTCTGAGTTTTGAAAATATATTGACGAAGAACTTGACACTTTTGACCCATTCACGGGCTACTACTTTTCAGGCTACTCTTTGTACGACTGGTTCCCGAAAAGATGAAACGCAGGGGAAATCAATTTTCAGTGGTATTCAATAAGGAGTTGGTACGATTGGCCGATCGTAATTATCGATGAACCCAAGCCGAAGATTACCGAGCACGGTGGAATTAAGTGGCTATTGGGTCAGCAGTTCAGGCGAACGCATTATATCGAAACGAAAGTGCAATCCCTCCGAGGAAATGGAATTAATTTCTTGATTAAGTGAACGATCGGAGTTTCATTACAATCGGATTATTAAGGACCTAATAAATAAGATACACCCTCCATTTACATGGTAGATTGGTTCTAAACATTCCTGCGTAAAAATCAGATTCGAAGCTAAATACTCGTAAAAGAAGCAGTAAACATCAGATGTGAATAAAAATTGCAACACTGAAACAAGGAATACTAAAACATAAAAGTACATACTAAAATACTTTGTACACAGAGTGCAAAATAGTCACGACATGGAGGTTGCTCAACAGTCACAACCAGCGCCGAAAACCAGATTAGTCGCCACTATCGATTACAACAATCGAGCACGACAGGCCAATTATTGTCGAGCAAGGTGGGTGTGTAGTCCAGGCATCGCTACCGTCGCTGTGGCAGCAGGTTCCCCATAAAAACAATGAACAAAAAGCATATGCTGCAATCAAACAGCTCTAACATTCTCGAAGAAGCGGTGTCCCCTGAATTAGTCCTCGTTATCCAACGAAAATTGAGCGCAGCTTGGCTCCAGCCTCCTCACGAAGCCTAGTCCTCTGCGGGGCGAGCACGAACGACTCTGTCGAGTACTAAGAAAGCTATTAAATAATTATAGTAAGCAACGAAGCCAAAGAAATTGCAGTCCGGGGGCTGACAGTAATCCTCGTCATGAACGCAGGGGACCGAAGTGTATCCGTGCACCGGTATCTCTCTCTCTCCCTCTCTCTCGCTCTCCTCGTCGTCGCCTCGATGATCGATCAGCCTCGACAAACTGGTGTCCGCCTTATAACGGCCCTAATCTCTTTCTATCAGGAAGGATGAAGAGGAGGGATTAAAGTGGGGACCTTATATCCTCCTCCTCCCTCCGTTCCGTCCGTTGGTGCTCGAGTGGCCATAAGTAATCACGTCGACCCGTGGTAGTCGCCAGGAACTCGATAAAGAAGAGAGTGACGAGGCGAGAGGAGGATCGAGCGGGCAAAAAGAGGAAGCCCCGAAGAAGAAATGCGACCGAGAGATAGAGAGAGAGAGAGAGAGAGAGACCACTCCCGGTGGGGAGAGAAAAAAAGAAGCTCCCCTGTGAAAGAGTGACTGCTGCAGCCAGAGGAACCCGGGCGCGGCCCTTCACCGACAGGACGAGCAAGACAAATAGAGAACCCCGCGAGGAACCGAGCAAGGTGCCTCTTCGATGAATACCGCGTCACGACATAAACTCGATGGAGCACTGGATCAAAACAGCGGACGAGAGCCTGCTTCAGAACCGCAGACTGCAGCATCCGGTGGTTCTGAAGTGTCGAAAGTTTTTCGAAATTCCTGCCTCGACGGCAGGCGTTTCAATCCCTCGGGAAGACGTCCTCGCAGCTGGCTCTAAAGAGGCTAGGAATGCTCCTTAAAATAGTTGATATCAAAGAGTTTCGCTTGTCACGTCGGATTTATTGAAAATGGCTGGTCAAATATGAAACTGTGAAGACATTAAAACAATTTTAGACTGATCAAAAGAATAATGACTTGCAAGCTTTACATAAAATAATATAATTGACAATATATTAAAAAGGGCAGCTCTTTACTTTACCGGACTCAAAATTTGTGCCTTTCTCCTATAAATTATGATGTATTCGGTATGTAATCCAGAAGATTTGTTTCGAGATGAAGTTTCGATCCTGTAGGATCAATGGTTCAGGAGTTATGCTTGCTTAAAGTTGAGCAATCTGCAGTGTATTCGACAGGTAAAGGCGCCGCCATGTTGGTTTGTACTGACGGTCGCGCGTCGCTTACCGAGTTGGTTGGTGATTAGTTCTGGATGGGGGAGCGGCAAGGACCGGCGGTTCTCTACTCTTACCTGTCAAAAACACTGCAGATTGCCCAACTTTAAGCAAGCATAACTCCTGAACCATTGATCCTACAGGACCGAAACTTCGATCTGCAGTCGCCCCGGGTACAAATCTACTGGATCACATACCATGTACATAATAATTTATAGGAGAAAGTCCCGACTGTCTTTAAAGAATTATGATTGATACCGCGTGATGTACAGAATCATGTTGTCTGAATCCAGAACTTTGCCAGAACGATGTCCATGAAAATATTTCTGCTTCACTGCAGTTCTGACTGTCTCTCTTTGAAGAGTTACGATTAATATCGCACGGTGTATTGAATCAGGGTGTGTGTTCTACAAAACCGTACAAAGCATCAGGCTGTGCCGTGATCGTAGCCACGTAGCTTCCGGTATAATAGCGCGTCTGGGAGAGCCTCATCGTCGCTCGCAACAACGACTTCTTGCCTCTTCTTTTTCTGCCAGTTATCCCGCGACTGGTGTGCCGCGGTAGTTAACTTTTTGCCACGTGATCGCGCGACACGGTCCACGTGCCACGTGTTCGAGCTAATACCTAAAATGCTTTCCGCTGATTGTGGCCCAGCCTGTCGTGTACGTCTCCCTGCCGTAAGAAAATGTTCGTCGCTGTTGAATCCTGTTGCATCGCGATAACGGTCTTTGTACAAGACTAAAGATGCAGAACGGTAGCACACGTCCGGGACCTTGCAACAATTTATTTCTTCGGGACGAACGAGAATTGGAAGCTTATCGTCAGGGGACGTCTGAAAGTTATTTAGGAAATTGTTGAGGTTCACTTGAACTTTGTGCATTTATAATGTGCATTATTATAAATATAAATAGATCAAATTGGAAATAGATAAACATTTGAAGAACTTAAAAATGCTATTGTATTATTTCTGATTACAATTATTAAGGAAAATAATTAATGTCTATGTAGCTACTGGGACTTGTAATTAATGCAGACAATTTATGGTTTGCATAAAAATCCATCTAGACATTACTTTTCCGTGACTATTTAATAAATTTTGACCGTTTGTGATTTTCAACTGAGAATTTCTTGCCACGAATCAACAGACTTCTGGAACGTAATCCAATCAATTTTTCAAGAATTATTTTTTAAACGGAGATTTGATAGCTCTCCAATGAGCAATGTGTTGAATTTGTAATAGAATTTTATATTTTCTCGAGTTTGTATAGTCCTCATTTTCATATAACAAAAAAATAAATGACCTGCTAAATTTCATCAAAGAAACCAAACTTATTAAACGAATAAAAGTGATTCCTAAGTGAACCCTGTGTCTTGCAATTGATGCAATGATTGTTTTGCATCAATTATCGCCAAAGAAATTTACATTCGCCAGGATCAGAATTGCGGAAATACCCAACAAATATTGCGTTGCGCGACGAGGAAGAGAAATTAAAAATGGCTGTCAACAGGAAAATAATAACGCGCAACAAGGTTAAGCGAATTCATTTCGTGTAAATATGCTGTAGCCAAAGAAACCTAATGGCTACGTAGCTGTACCATAATCGCCCAAGATGATTGCAACTTTCCAGAAACAAAAACGGATGTACCGTTCCCATTCCGCGATTAGACGAAGCTGTAAGGTCTAATAGTTCTAAAGACGGCATATCTGTCACGCGAATTACGCGCGCGCCAAAGAAAATGGTAATGGCGACTGGTGTGGACGTTTCGCGAAACGAAAATGGCCATTCGAGAAGCTAGGAAACCGTTCGCTTGATATACTATGTTATGGAAATCTATGGGCCAGATGTGAACACCTTTCAATTACCCCCCATAAGGTGCGGCTCGCGTATTAAATGAAACTGTGATTGACAGTAATATGGACCACCTGTATAACTCGTGCGCGCGCGCGCGAGCGCACAAGTAAATTGACCTCTAAGCGAGCGGGACCATTGCGTCATGAAAATATTGTGACATTTAAATGCTATAAAAAATAATTTCCTGCCGTATGGAAATGAAATGTTCTACCAGCCCGAGAGGTAGCTGTGTTTTCACGGCGAGAAAGAAAATTCTACGCTGAGTTATTGAACGTTCAATTGCAAAACTACGTATTAGGATTATTAGCTCTTGTGGCCTGAAGCGGCCGTACCAAATAATAGTGTGGGTTTTCTGATCGTAAAAGTTACTACGGAAAATGGCGAACTCGAGAAAAGTGCAATGATTACCATATAGGTTTGCAAATTTAATCATTCGATCGTAAATATAAAATAATAGTGTTCAGTTCAAAGATTGAATTAGTCGAATATGAAACTACAGGCAGTCGGAAAACATTTCTACGTTGCAACGGATATCTAGTTCGAGTTTATAAACAAATTAATCTATCGTTTCCTGTCGTTTTCGATGTGTGTTGAATATATTACGATGTATTCGCGTAACTGGAACAAACTAGTTCTGAGAACAGGTATAATAATATACAATTATGACGAGTATTAGTACGATCTTTACACTGATCACCTGACGTAATTTTGAATAACAATTTTAAATGCTCATATTGTATCCTCTATCTTGTAATTGAATTGGTGCCCGAACTTGCACCAAACAATTACGAATAATAAATGTAATTATTGTAACTAATTTACACATAGATAAAGAAGGAGTATTTTAAATTTCTGACTCACTGATTTATTTGAACAGTGAAAAATTATTGCACCCAATATTAAGATAGCGAAAAAGTTCATTGCAAAAAGCAAACAGTTCTGTATTAGATAAGTGCATTCTGCAATATTTAAATTTTTTCTATTGTAATTAAACGTTCTTCTTTATTCAACTACATGCTTACACTTTAAATCAGAACAACTTTTTCATGAATGGATCAAACGACTTCAATTTCTCTGTAATCCTAGATGAATTAGTTTAGTAAATGACAAATAATAGTAAAAATTTATTTTTACAACTTTTGTAGCTGTGCCAATAACGGAAATTTAAAAGATGTGTTTGGTCAACTCGTATAAATTATATAAGTTCTGAAAATTTCATTGATATTGGTTAATTGGTTTACGAGTTATAATCGATCAAAAGTGGTAAAAGGCCAAAAATCTTGAAAAATTGCAATTTTTACTACTTCTGGTCGTTTATAACTCGTAAACCAGTTAACCAATTTCAATGAAATTTTCGAAGCGTACATGATTTATACAATTATGTTATTTCGTTATTGACCCAGCTAAAAAAGTCGTAAAAACCAATTTTTACTATTGTTTTTCACAATTCCGACCAAATGCATTTTTTCAACATATTTTTCAGACGTCATTTACTAAACTAATTTTTTTAATTATTAGTTACTAAACTAATTCTTTTAGCTTTACAGAGAAATTGAAGTCGTTTGGTCGATTCATAAAAAAGTTATTCTGAATTAAAGTGTGTGTGATCAGTTTTGCTCCTAACGGTATTGTCATCAAAGTTAGATGCAGACTGATTAAGCGCAATCTTATTACTATTACGACGGAACACACGACAACGAGATAATGAGTCGCTCATTGGCGCAGCGAACACAAAAGGACAATTGTATACGGATCTTCTTCGAACATCCGTGGCAAGTCGAGCAACGCTCCCACCTTCCACCGAAATCGGTAAGGTCTGATCGAAAAGAGAAAGTGAACAAGACGGGCGCGAGGAGATAAGAGCCCACCGACCAGAACCTTTGACGCGGTGGGCCTAATTGCGATCTCTCGATCGCGTTCGTCGCCAAACAAGGAAGTCGCCGCTGTTTTATTGCTTGCCTCTTCTTGACCCTCACTCACACACACTTGCACGCCCCGATCGTAAAAACAGTTCTACTAATACACTTTCCTAACGCTGCACAACAACCGATGCACAACATAAAACCATTAAAAAAATTAAGCTTCTCTTCTTCCATTAAGCTTCTCAACGATGTTAATAATTGTAGAATAATTTAGTTAGTACTGAATATCACAATTTTTATGTCCCTCTTCGATACATATAAATAAATAGACTGCGGATGCATTTATGACAAAAATGAGTTGGTGCAATTTGAAATGGTAGATACATTAAAAGAATGTAAGAACGTCGCTGGTTTATTTTCAATTTGTTTAGGGTCATTAATGAGAAAAAGAAATGTTAATGTATCTGCTGATTCTTGCAATAGATGCAGACAATTTTTATTTTGCATATAGATCCGCGTTCCACAATACTGGTATTATTAACTCTAATTCAAGACAACTACCCTTTAGAATAATTAATATTCTCATGTCATATATTAATTACAAAAGAGTATTTCATTAATAGTACCAACAACTAAACAACTGGCCTTTAAAATAATTAATTCTCATATATTAATAAATAATAGCTGGACGACGGATTTTGTGAATGAAGAAATGAGTAGGGGCAACCTGAAACGGTGGAAACATTTAAAAAATTGAAGTGTGTTAATTTATTGTCTTGGACTTATTGAGATTGTTGAGGAAGATGAGAAAGTCCAATAATACCTGTACTTCATCAACAGCACCGAGTCAAATATCCTCGAATTTCTCAGGTATTCCAGGTCGCCGAATAAAAAGCTAGGCCGCCGTGGATTTCGCCTGTTTTCACTCGGGGAACACACTTCGGACATCCATAATTTATCGGCGGGGCCGACGCGCGGCAATTACAATTGAAAACCGAGATCTTAAAAATTAGTCGGACCCTCGCAGAGCGGCAAGATTTATTCGGTCCCCGCGGAAAGGTGGAGCGGGCACGGCGCGGCGGCGGCGGACCGGCGGCGATTTTGTTTCTCGTCGAAACGCAAACTCGCCACGGAACAATGATATCTTAACTGGGATCTCAATGGAGTTAATTAACACGAGCGGGAACCGACGTTTGCGGAGGCGAGAGATAGAGAGAGGAGGGCACACACCGGGCTGGTTTTAGCCCCGGCGACGACGACGGTTGCTTTAGCCCGAACGATACCGCACGCTCGCCGCCGTGGCGTTAACCAAATTGATTAATCTCCGCTTCACCGTTGATTAATTATTGACACGCTTTTGTTATCCAGACATCGGCAATTATCCGCTCGGTAGTCGCGACTGTTCTGTACACGCGGGCCCGAACGTGCCGCGGGAATGTCCCTCGGAAATTTGAAATTCCTGCCACGTGTTCGACCTCCATCTTACGCATTTACTTTACGGTTACCGTAAAAGAGGAAATGTTTCTTTATTATTGCAAAATGAGCTTGGCTTATGTGGGTCTTCGCGGATCTTTATGCAAAATAAAAATTGTCCAAATCAATTGTAAGACATAGAAGTCAAATGAAAATGTATTTGCTCTTTTAATCATTTTAATCAGCCAAGAATAATGTAACCACATCATTAAATTCATTTAATGTGTTCAGAGTTTTGCGTTTCGCCAATCTATTTTTGTCATAACTGCGTTAAATCCGCAGTCTAATTATACAGATATCTGTGTGGATGATCATTTGTACAGTAGAACCCCGCTCGTTGCACCAAACGGGTCCGCAAATGCAAAAATCAGTAGTGTCGATCTTCTTGTTTCTACGTAACCACTACAGTTCAACGTTGTTCGTTATCGTTAATTTAATTATTGATTTGGAACAACTTTGGATGATACAAAGTGCAAGTTTCACAGGAGAGTAGGATTTGATGGGAGAACAATAAAAACTAACAGACCTCAATTACGAAATAATCGACAACGTGAAAAACGTGAAACCAGCATGATCGACAAAGCGAGTACAAATTCCCGCAGGTAAAAATTGCGGAGCACAGTTAAGAGGTTAAGGAGGATTAAGCAGGTTGATAACATCTCTTTCGGATGTCTCGGTTTTTTGTCTCGGCGAACAGCGATTGTCCACCGACGACGCACAGGGTTAACGACAGCAAGACGACTCCGGTCAAGATAATCGATCGGAGAAGGTACGATCGGGCTAATGGAGGCGTCGTCACCGTTAGCCCGTTAATTAGCCGTGGTACAGTATGTACACCTGCGCGATTTCACGCAGCGTCCGAGAGAGAGCGCAATCGGGGCCCTCGGTTCACCTTTTATCCATCGGGGACCCCCCCTTGGCTCGCTGCCGATCGCCGGAATCTTTCGACGAACCCTCTATCTCTCTCTTTCTCTGCCCCCTCTAGACATGCTCCACGACACGCTCGCGTGATTACGATCGGTCCATCGTGAACCAGCTCGCAGGTAGGCAGCTAAGTACTTATCGGGATCATCGGGAACAATTGGAGATCGCGCGAGCAACGCCGATCGTACGTTCGACGGCGAGAAGGATGACGGGGTCCGGTATCGATCCGTGAGACGTCCGATCGATTTCGGACTCGATCAGACCTCTACGTGTGCCGAGAATTATTGAAACCGGTGGTTATTGCCGGCCGAGTGAAACTGAACGACAGGATTGAGTAAATATGTCCGCGCGAGATTTATACTGCTCAAGGTTTTCATGATCGTGTACGTTGTACGATTGTTTATAATGTCTTGGTTTATGTGACAATTTCAGGACCGAAATGGCAGTTGTATCGTGTTCTGATACTGTGCTTGACATTATTTCTAACATGATTTTATTGTTCGTAATTATTTCTTTATGGAACTTTGGCTGCCATATCCGCGACATTTTTCTGATTAAAATGAGTCCAAACACGACAAAGTTTGAATCATATTTACTTGTTACATTCACGATATAGTAGAACCTCGATTATCCAAACTCGTAGAATGGTTACTTGGGTACAGTGCTAGATGAAATCTTTACCGATTTACACAATATTTTAATCGTTGTGTTTCTGTAAATTCAATAATGAAGAGTTAAGTAAAGGTAAAAGTTTAACAGAAAAATAATAAAAAGTAAACGAATGTTATTTAGATTTTCTTGATAGAAAACTGTACAAAATGAATAAAAGGGGAAATGGAAAAATCTTCAGGAAGATACACGCTGAATGAAGTATGTAGCTTGTGCAGTTAATATAATTTTAACTGGAGAAGTTTTATAAAAATGTTTTTGCATATATTTTCTGAGCAACCTTTCTATAAATATTTGATCTGAAAAGACGAGCGTGAAAGGGACAAAGTTCCAGGAACCGCACGTTCGGCATCGCCCATGGTCCCTCGTGGCTCACTGAAATTATTATGAGAGCTGGTTACGTATGTAAGAGCCGTGGCAAGATGGTGTTCGCTCGCTTGTCGCCGCCCCGAGCAACTAACCTTCCTGTTGTTGCATGACCCATGCCTTCTTCAGCATCTCTTCTGCCCTTCTCTACCCGGCCTTTCGCTTCTTTTTATCCTTCTTCGTCCCTCCATCCGGCAAAGACACACATCAGCTGCACGAAACACTGGTGTTTCATACATTGCAACACGCACCGCGAGGTTTCTTCGAAAGAGAGCACGCGGAATAATTATTCCCGGACAAAGGTCGCCCCGTGGCATCTGCTAATTACCTTAGGAAATGCTTAGCATGTTCTAGAAGGCTCGACCCGGCTTCAATCAGATTCTAATTTCTACTAGTTCTCATACATCTGGACTCCAGAAACTCCTGCAGTTGCACTTTTATTCGGAAACGTAAAACGGAAGCTGTTCGTTTCTTTGTCGAATTATAAATGGAAGAACATGGCATTAAACTCTACTTGCATATCATGGAGTTTCCACTGCAGTTTTGTTCATGAGTTTAAAATGAAAGCTATTCAATTCTTAATGCAACTTGTTCAGAAATTTTAAATTAAAGACATTCTATTTTTATTGCAATTTGTTAATGAATTTAAAATGAAAACTATTCAATTTTTAATGCAATTTATTCAGGAATTTTAAATTGAAGACATTCTATTTTTATTGCAATTTGTTAATGAATTTAAAATGAAAACTATTCAATTTTTAATGCAATTTATTCAGAAATTTTAAATTAAAGACATTCTATTTTTGTTGCAATTTGTTCATTTTAAAATGAAAGCTATTCAATTTTCATGTCATATTAAAAATGGAAGAGAATTGCATTACGTTCTAATACGTGATATGGGTTTTTCTCATTGCAGTTTTGTTCACTTTAAAATGGAAACTACTTCGTCCTTTTCATAATAAAAATTGAAGAAAATCGAAAAAAATGCGACAGTCTATTGTGCAAATTGTTGACATTAAAATTATGCAAGATATTATCCTCCATAAAATAATTTCAAAATAATGCATTCTAGAGATAATAAGTAGAATCAGACAGCAGTAACCAGACACATCAATTGTAATTTCTAGCTATAAGTAGAATCAGACAGCAGGGACCAGACATAGACTCCTCTTTAACACCACATGTGATCCTAATGAATTTTCAAAGCGAAAATGTAGTCAATATTCTTAGGAACAATTCTTAGCAACAAAGATGTTCTAATCCCTACAATTGTAAAATAAATCGTGGGAAACGTTGTTAAATATTATAGAATTAAGTACAATAAAACAACAAGTCATATACAACGTAAAATATGTTTTACCTCGTAGCTTATCTTAAACAATTCCTTTAAAATTAAAGGAACGAAGAAGAAAAGAACCGAAATGAAGGAAGCAGCTTAATGTTTAAAAGGCTTCGGAGGGTTTGGTAGAAACGAAGGTAAAATAAATAACTGTCACAGGAGTAAGGAGAACCCCGGACCATAGATCTCGAGGGTATTGGCATCGTTATTCAGTGAATATTTCATTGAAAGGATCGAGTCTCTGTTCGGTCAGCGTGCTCGTTCGAGGATCTCGAGCCCGGTTATTCGCTCGTCGATGTCATCGGTGCCTTGGGCAACTATATTCTTCTCGTACAGCTGACCTCGGTGGACCTCTAAGAAGCCCAACCCAGTCTACCAACCCACCGACCCACCAAGCCCACCATTAGTAACCTACTCCGTTACCGCCGACGATCAAGGCGATTTCGATTCTGTTGTTCCTGCTAGCGAGCAGCAACGATGCATTAAAGTAATGATACGCCGTGTATTGAAGAAAAAAAAGGGGAACGCGTAAAAATATGTATTTCACGTTTTTCCAAGGGACCGGGCTCGTGAACGCCGGGGACTACTCGTTTTACTGTAGGGGGTAGCGACCGAAATTATACACCTCCGCGGAAATGGAAGTTAATGCAGTTTGAATGAGCTTTCGACGGACTGACTCGGACTTTGCTCCGAAATACGATTGATCGTCCCTGTAATTTAAACCGGACCAGATCTAGATTCGGTTTTAATTCTTCAAGCTTGTTAGCTTCTCCAGATTTTCGCGTTATACAGGGTGTCTCCCGATTTTGACATCTTGATTTTCTTGCTATTGTTACTCGTAGCAAAAAATGTTTCAGTGGAGGCTTGAATGGTATCGAGTGGAGCATATTCTGATATTAGTAGATTTTTCGTGAGTGGGCGCGTAAAGGTCATATAAAGGTCACTTTGTTTTTTTAAATGGAATGAGGTATTTTTTAATAAATCAATCGATCCAGCTGGATATTCGTTATAAAATAGTTCTGACCTATGTATGTCGAAAAGTTAGTAGTTCAGAAGATATTTCAATTGAAATTATTATATTTAAATTCTTAAGGCATCATTACTGCCGCATTAAGGCGTTAGCTCTGTTTACCAACGTTAGTCTAACCGATGGACCACTGACTGGACTGATGTATAAACACCTCATTCCATTTAAAAAAACAAAGTTGACCTTTATATTACCTTGACGTGTCCATTCACAGAAAACTAATAACAACATAATATGCTCCACTTGATATCATTCAAGCCTCCACTGAAACATTTTTTCCTACGAGTAACGATAGCGAGAAAATCAAGATGTCAAAATCGGGTGAGTCACCCTGCATATAAAAAATGCACAAAATCCATAATCTAGTCATTAATTAGTTATCAAATAGTTATGGTGCACCGACTATACTGCATGTGTAATGCATATACACTATGAACAAAGCTAATGAAGTTTAATGATGTTCTTATTGTACTCGGAACCAGACGGAACCCTTAATAAATTATATAGATCTATATTGAATAGCAGCTTATTCAAGGTACTAATTAAATTTATATCCTTCATTAAAGCGAAATTAAGACGTTGACTGTTCGCCATGAGTTACCTCGTCGGAAGCCGTCTGTAGCCACTGGCGCCAGCTAAGAATTATTTCCTAGACAACGATTTTATGTATCAAATAAAGAAAAACGTGAAAATATCCTCAAATAAATAGAATTTATGGGCTATGAGCTTCCTAGACGAATATATTAAATCGTGGCGGTGCATAAAATACATATTCAAGAAAAAATTGTTTCCTCAAATATAAATACATAAAACTTCGTCAATAAAAAAGTGCACTTTTGAAAAATTTAGAAAACCATACAATATTAACTAAATCCTAATACATAGTGAATAAATCTGAATTATGCATCAAATATTAGTGCAAAAATATTTCAGTATCTCCAGTATTCAATAAATGACTGGTGCCAGATTTATTATCTCACAATTATTGAAATTATGAAGATGCTTTCGTGCTAAATGATTAAATAAATGTATTTCATAGTTCATGTATTGTAATTTAAACCGCAGAAAGTTGAAATAAAGTTTGAGTTTAGTATTAACATATGAAATAAAAATAGTTTCGAAGTTTAAAAATTGTCCGAGTTAATTTTAAGAAACACAGTTTAAATAAAAATGTATTTCCTCTTTTAATAATTTCAATAGCTCGGAAGCAGTGTCATAATAAATGCAGAAAATCTGGAACGTGCCCATACGTGTTTGGAGTGCTTTAAAAAAATGTTAAAAAACCTCATACGCAAATGGTTGATAAAGCAGGCGCGGAACAAATAGAATTCCATAATCAACTAGAAACAATGTATCACCACCGATCTTATCGAGATCGTAACTAATTCGCCCGCTCGATCTCGTCAGTCAAATTCGCGCCGCGATAAATCGCGAATCGCATTTAAGCTCCGCCATCAAGATACGGTCTCGCAGTTAGAAAACTCTCGATAACTCGAATCGCACGGCGGACATACGGTATGGGGACCAGTTGAGAATCTCTGGCGCGATCTATTTGGAACCGACGTCTATTACGTTCTCCTTCCTACGTTCTCCGATAATTTCAACATTCCACAAATCATTTAGCAGCCAGCACGCCTACAGCGTGCCAATACGCGCTCGGAACACGTCCGATAATGCCCCGATCCGCTCTTTCCATCCAGTTTCCCTTGAGACAAGAGTCAACCCCGTGTCGAAGTCCGCCCACGTCTTCCCGTGCCTCGTAGAAAGGAAACAAGAGAAAAATGGCCAATCGCCGCGGACCTTTTTCCATCGGGGAACAGGCACAGGGCTCCGGAATTACGCGTTTACGTGATCCGTTTAAGGAAAAAAAGAAAATGAGAAGAACAGCGCGTCACTTGTTGGCATTTCAATCCGGTAGCGCTTTTGTTACTCCGATCTTTCTCCTCGGTTCGCTGCTACGGCGTTCGTGAAGAGAGATAATCGAATGGCTTTTATTTCGGCCAGGTGCGTCTGGAATCCTTTATGGGGCCTCTGGCCGAGAATTCTTTCCGGTTTTTGGTTCAGTTTCCTCGTTTCAGGACGTTTCGATGCGGACACTGTCATTCGGGACATTATTCGGACAGGCTTGCGGACGGAATGAGGATTCGAGAAGAAGTTGACAAAGTTCTGCAAAAATGTGAAATGGAATTCCCGACAGATATTGTTATGATTCGTTTTTACGGACTCCTCGGTTCACGAAAGGCTGTTGTTCGTATATAAAACTTAGTTTTTAAAATACACTTTACGGTGGCCCACAAAAGTGTTCGTACGCCCTTTAAAACAGAATAACTTTTTTATAATTGTAACGAACGACCTGATGTTTTGTAAGCGGTTAGAAGCATTGGTTTACTGAATGATGTGCAAAAAGAATTTTCCAAAAATTATAATTCAAAGGTAACATGCAAAAAAAGGCATTTTTTAAAACTTTTTTATTTAAATATCTATTGTTTAAATATCTTTGTTGTTTTTAAAGCCTAAGTATGAAGTCTACAAATAAGGGGCTTCGACAATGAGTGGGTGATTAACGAGTAGACTGAGAACTTTTAATGGTTAATGCAAAATAATAGTGTTCTGTGTCTGTTATATGGACTAGGAGCTACTTAGAAAGTTTATATGTTGGGTCGGGCAACTAATATTTCCAAGCTTAAGGGTAATTAAAGTTTAATTTTGCGCAGTTGATGAATTAGCTTAGATCGCTGCAAATCGAAGAGGCTACATTGCCAAACAATACGATTGATCTCCTGGTTGCTTTGTGCGTGTCCTCGCTCGCGGCACTTCGGGTAATTAATCATTCCTACACGAAATAGAGACGTTTTAAAGCTATAATGATCGACTCTGCACCGATTAATAGTTACAATAAATTCTCGTGAAAAACGTTCGTGTTTAAACCATGGCTTAATCGTGGTGATTATAGTATATATCGCCTCTTAATTCTTCCTTTCCATTCGTCACTGAGCGACGGCTCTCATAATTTTATCACCTATGGCAAATAAACCGTGTTAAAATGCAAACACAACAGAGTCTAAAGAGCATCGGCAGAGTTTCCTCGTTGAATGAGGGAACGTGTCGCGAGCCTCGCGATCCCAGCATGCATTTATCACCTCGCGGACTGAACGTACGACGGGGACCGTGGGCACGGGGAATTAATTTAAATTTCAACGTGCGATTTCCATGAAATCGCCGCTTTGTACACGGCGCGGTAAGAATCCCTATTGAGGGGAACAGGAAATATTAATAAATCCGCCGGTGGAAGATATCTTAATTATCTATGCGCGTACGCAGCCGAGGAAGGTCTCTCTCCGCGAGACGCGAGCGTTCGAAAGAGGCTCTCGATGGGCGAGAAGTAGTAAAACTTGATTTCACGATTTCGCATAAATTATCGGCAAGGGTATCTCGCGCGAATCGCTCGCAGCCGATGCAGGAGAAAGGCCGTAGGAGAGAGAGGGAGAGAGAGAAGAAGAGAGAGAAAGAGAAGCGGGCAGGAAAGGGAAATATTAATAATCCCATTCACGAGCCGTCCGACGTATCCCGCGTCTTTATCCGCGCGGAATTTGATAGCTCCGGGGAAGACTATATCGGCGGGCCGTTTTTGTTGCCAACATTCGACCCTCTCGCGTCTACCGGATTATCCGATCTTTCATTTTCTCTCCTCCTTGCTTTACAATTTTGCCAGCTTACTCTCGAAAACATCTTCTGAATAGTCATCAGCTCTGGATCTCTGACCCCCAAATGGGATACACCCGATTCTATCTTTTACAGAGAGCCACAGTAATATTCGGACACTCTTTTATAAGGACGATTACTTCTTTAATGCTAGGTGACGCGACTTGAATATTTTCCGACAAGTTAGAGCAATTAGTTTACTACAGCACGTGAAGGAATTTTTGATAAATTGCAACTGGTTGGAATTACAGAGAAAATACTAGAAGTTGTAGTTTACAACTTATTTATGGGGGCTTGTATTGAAAATTTAAAAAATATTGGGTTGGCAAGAAAGTAATTTCGGTATTTTAAGGTGAAGTTAAAACCAAATTTCCAAACAAAATATTTTCTTATTCATTCTTTTTGGCAAAAAATTCATGGAACAAAATGGAAAATGATTCCTTATTCATTAAAGATCATTGTTTAAATTAAAAAATTGGGCTCTATTTCACTTTAAAATATCGAAATTACTTCCTTGCCAACTCAATACATTTTTTAGATCTGTGTCAATTATACATATCCTGAAAATTTCATCAGAATCGGTCAACGTTGCAATAATCTGCAAACGTTTAAAGATCATTTTTCCTTTAACCATTATTAGTCAAGGGGTACCATTATTCGCAATACATATTGTTTACATTATTAAATACGTTGGTATCCAATCAATGACTATACATTTAATTATTACTACACATATTCATAAAATTAAAAAAAATCATATACAATGGAATTATTCTAGTTCGAAAGAAATGTTTAATTTTCAAGTTGAAATAACTCCTACTGCAAAGGGTTAATATTCAATTCCTAACTGCAAGTACCTTCTTTTCAACGCACACGTACGATAAATCTCAACTAAATCGTTAAAATTAGAACACATTTCTATTATCAAGCGAACGAATTTAAAGAAAATAAAATAAAGGCAACACCCACGGGCCCACCAATCCGATCGATCAACTGGGTCAATAGTATTCAAGGAAAGTGTTGCTATAGCGGCCCAGCGGAAAAATCTCACGGATGAATTACAATAAATGAATACCAAGCACCGAAACCAACGCCCGATCCGCGGGGAAACGCACAATGCGCGGATTTCCTCGACGCTTTCTCGCAGAACCATGATTGCTATCGCATAATTCTTTGGGAATCCTCGATGAATCTGAATTTTCACGGGGTCGTGTACAATGCGCAACGGACCGCGGATTATTAATCATTGCCGTTCACCCGATATCCGCGATCGTTTCTCCAGGGTCGCGTTGATCGAGCGAACCTGATCGAGGCCCGCGCAATAAAATGTTCACGATTCCGAATAAATTACCCGAGTGGCCCCGGGTGTGCTGCGTAGAAAACACTCGGATAGGTGTGCCGATTGTGCGACGGGACCGACGACATTATTTGCAACGTCTTAATTTAGCCGGGATGGTAAAGCGCAATAAAAGCGGCGATAAAACCCGCTCGCCGAGCCCGATTCGACCGGGTTCAAGGGGTTGTAAATGTCCGACTTAATAAGCGTGCTGAAGAATAAAATACAATGATGGCGTACCACGGGGAATGCTGTGCCGTGACACCATTCCTAGGACAATGAGACGCGCGCGTGCCGCTCGTAATCCTGCAGCCGAGGATTCTTTCTTCGATCCTGTGTCGATCGAACGCGGCCCGACAATCCGCCAGATTTATGAACAGCGAATGGATCTGCCGACGATTCTTTACACCATTAGCGCCTCGATTATTCCATAATTTGCTTGGGTGAACAACTTTCAGTCAACCACTTTCGGTGAGCTATCCGCTTCCATTAGTTTTAGTTGCATTTAAATAGCTGACTTTAGCGACTGTTACTCGGCCAGCGAGAATAAGTACTGTAAATTAAATTAACAGTTCACGTATTAGCCATTTTCTCTTATGGTCTTTCAACCGACGAAAATTTCATTTCATATTATTCACCCCTGTGACAATTACCAAAGTTTTCGACAATACTCAATCATGTACTTTATAGATTCAATGTCAATTTTTATATCTCAAATGTAAATTAATTTGGGGTCACCCGAGAACCCAAAAGTCTGCAATAATTTTGCTATTTTTCACTAGAGCTTAGTCATAGAAAAGCTTATGATTAGGTTTCTAGTATACAGGGTGTCCCAAAATTCCTTCAACAGTCGGAAATGGGAGGTTCCCGAGATCATTTGAAGCAACATTTTCCTTCGCGAAAATGTTATCCGCTGCTTTGTTTAGGAGTTATTAACGAAAAACACGGACCAATCAGAGCGCGACCTAGACGCGAGTTGGCACATTCGGCCAATAGACAGTTGGCGCGCCGGGCCGACTTTTCCAACTCGCGTCTAGGTCGCGCTCTGATTGGTCCGTGTTTTTCGTTAATAACTCCTAAACAAAGCCGCGGATAACATTTTTGCAAAGGAAAATGTTGCTTCAAATGATCTCAGGAACCTCCCATTTCCGGCTGTTGAAGGAATTTTAGGACACCCTGTATAATAATGAAAATTGATGTTTTTCTTTTAAATATATTATATATCCTAGTCTACAATTTTCTGACTGAGACAAATCACAATATTATATAATATAAGAAAATTGAGATTTGCTGGTCACTGGGGTTAGCGATCATTAGACTGCGGGTCTTTATGCAAAATAAAAATTTTCCACTCGAATTATAACAAATTATAGTGAAATAGAAATTTATTTTCTTTCTCAATTTGTCTCTAATGTCTCTCTGCTGCTTCAAATCCCATTTTCATCATAAATTCATAAAGATCAGTCTAGGTGGTAGCTGATGAACGAGGGCCATTTCGCCGGGTGCCCACCGATAGCTTAATTCCCAGAAACTATTAGAATCCAACTAGACGAGCGGTAAAACGGCAATTGATCATCGTGCTAGGGTCGTAAAGAAAGATCTCCGAGGGGGGAAGAATACTTCCGTAGCGCGCGGGACTCGATATCTTAATTCCTCGAAGGTGGTGAAGGGGTCACGTTACGAGCTGTACGAGAGCACGAACGGGCTACGAGTCCACGGTTCCTGGTTCTTGATCCAGAAGAGGAGAGGCCGGACGTAACTGACAACGACTAATGGTCGAGCTGAGACTCACGAAGGGTACGAGATAAACCCGGCCGGACAAGGGTAAGCCAGCTCGTTCCGTTTTCTCGTTTACACGTGGCCACGAGGGCGTTTTGTGCCGCGAATTGATCGGTACACAAACCCGAGTGGAGTCGTTAAGGGGAACCTGGCTCCGGACGAGGACATCGACGCCGAGGAATGGGACTCGCGCAGGACATCACGCTGGTTCAGATCCGAGCGCGATCAAAATTTTGCACTTTCAGCCTGGCGACCGGCGAATTTATCGATTCGAGAGTCTGTCAATTTTTAATTTCGCTGCGAGCATTTCGGAATTTGATCAGGTGGCGGCATCTATGTCGAAAATGAATTGGACAAATGGAAAACAGTAAAAGAATTTAAATATACAAGTGCATGTCTGTGAAACTCCTGTAGCTTGAAAATAATGCAGACAATCGTGAATGTATATCAGTAACAAATTTGATCCAGGTATTGTCTTAAACGAGACTTGCAAGTCCGAATATAATTTTTTTGAATGAAACATTACTTCAGTGTCTGTTGGAAACTGTAAAATCAACTGTGCAACAACCTATAACAGCGAAACCGACGATCAACATATACATATATAAATACAAGAAGGAAATGTAACTATCACATTGATTATAAATAAATTTTTGCGTAATTCTCATCCTAGGAAATTTGATAGCTAAAAACAAAACGTGTCGAACGTGAAATACTCCGCCATAGTCCTAGAACTCTAGGAGTCGGAGGGTACATATACAGGGTGTCCCAAAATTCCTTCAACAGCTGGAAATGGGAGGTTCCTGAGATCATTTGACGCAACAGTTTCCTTTGCAAAAACGTTATCCGCTGTTTTGTTTAGGAGTTATTAACGAAAAACATGGACCAATCAGAGCGCGACCTAGACGCGAGTTGGTACTGTCGACCTGGCGCGCCAACTGTCTATTGGCCGACTGTTCCAACTCGCGTCTAGGTCGCGCTCTGATTGGTCCGTGTTTTTCGTTAATAACTCCTAAACAAAGCAGCGGATAACATTTTCGCAAAGGAAAATGTTGCTTCAAATGATCTCAGGAACCTCCCATTTCCGGCTGTAGAAGGAATTTTGGGACACCCTGTACAAATGCTAGGTGGACTAATGACGGCTAATTTTGTTGCAGATTAAAGACATTATCGGTCAAATCTGGAGCCTACGGAATGTCGTCGGTGATTTAAATGGGACCCTGTGAGAGTGTCAGGCTGAGAGAGTGAGCTCGATGACGACCGAATCAGGGCGAGTAGCCGCCAAACGATTCCATCCTTGGAACAATGACCGAAGCGGAAAGCCGGTTTGCGTTTGGTATTAAAACAGCATCCTGTCATCTCCATTCCGCGGCTTCCGCGTCGGGAGGGTCTGCCCGTTTTTGTTCGATCCTCACGATTCTCTGGCCGATAACGCGTATATCCGAGCGGCCATCAGAGTCCCAAGATAGCACCACCATCTAGAGCACCATCCGTTACACCATCCAGTGCCAAGCAGCATCCATTACTCGGCCCCGTCTCGGTGCGTATTGTGTTCCGCCGGGTTCCTGGCTGCGTTCTGCGTTCCATCGTCGGCGCAACCGCGAGCTTTATTAATGTCTTTATTCACGGCGTCTACCCGCGAATAGATGCATTATCTGCACTCTCGGACTCGGACCAACCGAGCAGGATAACTCTTCGGGCCCCGTTCTCGGCTTTCGTGAGCACACGCATACATACACACACCGACGACGACTGCGCTAACTTCGGAGTGTGCGCATGCCTGCACGCGTGTCAATCACCCGACTGCACGAATTCGCTTTCACCCGGCTAATTGCGTTTATCATCGCGCCACGTACACCCAGAGCACATCGGAGAAACGGGAATTCTGGAAATTCGACTCGGCGTGGGCGGTGACACATCCATCAACCGGACACCGTAGTATGATCATCATCGTACTTGGTTCTTCTTTTTTTTTCGTTGCACCACCAAAGATTTATTAGCGGAATAAATCAGCGTGGGCGGCAATATTTAGCCGAGCGTGATCGCTGATACAAGCATTAGGTCGTTACACGTGAAATGATCGAGTTTATGACGTCGACGCTGGACAACGCTTGCGCCGGGTATCGGTTTAAGGTCCTTGCCCACTAGACCGTACCCTCCGCCGCGCCGTTTTCGATTGCCTCCTGTGTATTTCAATGGGAGGGCGCCCACTATACCTGATCAGAGTACAAAGAAACAGCGCGCCGCGCCGAGGTTACGGTCTAGTGGGCAAGGACCCTTAATCGTCGCTCTTTTGGGTCCCATGGAAATCACCGACACAAATTTCCCCGACACCGTTTTCACCGACAACATTTCACCGACTCCAGATTTGATCGATAATAACTTTGGCCGACGCCGACTTTAACCGAAATGTTCGCATTGATTGCAGGACACAGGAGTCACATAAAAATTGTATTCTTCTTTTAATTATCCTATTCTGCCGAGACTAAATTGTACTCATTTTTGTCATAAATGCATAAAATCCGCAGTCCAGTTTTCAATTTTACGGTTGAACATTTACATTGAATCCAACTCGGGATAGAGCAATTTTCCACAGACTCTCATTAACATCCGGGAGCCCAACTATTTAACGCTCGGTAAATGAGCTGTGCGCAAAGGTTGACATTTATAGCTGGACGACACAAGAAGTCTCGCGGGCCTCAAAGCGTTGTCCAACGGCTCGAAATTTATGGTCCCGGTGTAACCGCGGTTTCAAGCTTAAACTGTTCCACATAGTGCAAGTTTAGGCATAAAAAGCTCGGGAGCGTAGCGAGGTTAAGATAAATCATTTCCGAGCGAAGACTTTAAACACAGTGCGCCGCGACCGATAAATCATGCCCGCATTACTTGTTGCACATTGTGTACCGAATCAGCATCAACTTTGAATTATAATATTTCACTTCCCGACGTGAGAAACATACGATCGTTGTATGAATAACAATCATTTATACACCCAATTTTGCTGCAACGCCGGCCAGAACAGCAGTGTGCAGGTACGTAGCTCGTGGCGCAATAAGATGGAGCGCTTTGTGCAGCCTCCGGACGCGGTAGGAAGGTGCAGAAGGCACGTTCACGGGGCAATCAATGAGCGATTATCGTAATTACGCTCACGATTAACGGTTCGTGCTCGGCTTTGCCTCCTTCACGCCCGCAACCGTGCGCGCTCGTCTTCTTTCGACCCCGTGGGGGAGAGACTTTCTAATATCGCGGCGATCTCGGTCTTTATTGACTATCAGCGATCCTCGGAGAGAATATAAATTCCTGCGAAATGCACCGAGCTAATACGAAAAAATTGATTCCGCGTTTTTGTAACCCTCACACGACCCTCGGAAATTGCTGCACAAAATCTATTCACGTGTGCTTTATTCATCTTCTCATTCGTCGAATTATAAGACAGTTTTAATAATCATTTTATATTCTATAATTGAATTTTATTCATAATTCTATTTTTTGAATTGTGCAATGTAAAAGTGGTATCTCTCTCATATCATACTCATTTTCAACACAATTTTAATCATGGTATCGTATTTCAAACGAGTATGCAAGAAAGCACAATATCGTTCGTGATATCATACTTTAAACATGTGCACAGGATACAAAATCTATTCATCATATCATATTTTAAACACGTGCACAGAAAACAAAAACTTATTCATGATGTAATATTTTAAATAAGTATATGAAACGATACGATTTCATTTATATCACGTTTAATATCAGCACAGACAAACACAATTGTATTTATATTTTTAAACACACAAAAACAGCAATTTTATTCATGGTATCACATTTTAAGGAAGCTCATAAAACCACAGTTTCATTCGCGACATATTTTAAGCAAGTGAGTAAAGCAGCACAAGTTTATTCATGATATCACGTTTCAAAGCACCTAAAAGCACAATTACATTTCCATTTTACAAATTTGAAGACATCTAAAAATGCAAAAGATCTCCCAGTCTCGTGTTAGCCAAAGCCAATTCGAATTCTTCATTGTGAACGCGACAGAGTACAAGACGAGGGGGTTGGCCGCGACAAGCGACACTCCGCGGTGAATGATAGTAATTAATAAATTTGCACTTGTTGGCAGAGCCAACCGTTCGCTGACAAGTGTTCCAGCGTGGACATTGAACTCGAACGCTTGTCAAACGCTTTTCCTCGTGTTCGCCTTTTTAAAACCTGTTTTCCGGTTTTGTGACTCCTACTGGGGTGGAATTTCTTTTTGCCCCGTGCCATATTCAGGGTCGCCTCTATCATTAGGCGCAATAACTTATGTCGACGATACGATGCTAATGAGGACTCGTTGCACAAGCCGTTATTTACGGCTACGTATTTTTACCATTGCGTTAAACGCAGTCAACAGACACGTTTCGGTGTGTACGTGTCTCTCTATCTCTCTCTCACCACACGCAACACAAACGCGCACTACCTGTATCCTCGGGGTCCTCTTATTGGTTTGTCAAACGAGACGCTGTCGCACTTCCTGTTTTCAACGGCGAGTTTAATAGGTCTGGGTTATTTCAGAACGCCGAGCGAAGTTACCGATCGTGAATATTTTACTTGCTCGTGATAAGGGAATCTGTACTTGGCGACTCGAACAAGATATCAGTGTCTCTGGAAAATTTTATTGAAGTGTGTGCGACTGTTATTTATTTATTGTTTTGCTCGTGGTTAACAGGTGCTCGCAACACCCGTTTCCTAACTCACGAACGCGTTCAACTAGCTCTGAAAAATATCGAGGAATCCAATTAATGATATCTCTGAAAGTTAAGAGGGTGTTTCTATAACGCCCACTATATCTGAACGAATCGAATCTCAAATTACGCCATAACGTGTTTCCTACCAGATCATTTCGTTACTTACCTTCCACGTCAGAATGTTAATTAACTGCTTCATGAAATATTTGAATAATTCGGAAAAAGAAAGCAGTGGGTGGATTCTCTGAATATTATGCTGTGTACCGTGAGTCTGAACAGCGAAGTGTATGAAGAAAGTGTTAATATCATGGAGACTGTCATTCTTGAATTGTTATAAGTAGACTGTGGATTTGATGCATTGATGACAGAAACGAGTAGGGGCAATTTATAAAAATATAAACATTGAAAGAATTGGGTAAACTTTACTGTACCGGACTCAAAATTAGTACCTTTGTCGTCCTACGAATTATGATGTATTTGGTATGTAATCCAGTAGATTTGTACCCGGCGCGGATGCAGATCGAAGTTTCGATTCTCTAGGATCAATAATTGAGGAGATATGGTCGCTTAAAGTTGAGCATTATTGACAGGTAAGGGCGCCGCCATATTGGTTTGTAGTGACGACCGCGAGCCGCTTACCTTGCCGCCTCCTCAACCTAATCCTAACCAACTCAGTAAGCGGCGTGCGACCGTCACTACAAACCAATATGGCGGCGCCCTTACCTGTCAAAAACACTGCAGATTGCTCAACTTTAAACAAGCATAACTCCTGAACCATTGATCCTACAGGATCGAAACTTCGATCTGCATTCGCGCCGGGTATAAATCTACTGGATTGCATACCAAATACATCATAATTCGTAGGAGAAAGGCACGAATTTTGAGTCCAGTCAAGTAAAGATCAGCCAAAGAACTTAATAATGTCGATATATAGTGTTCAGTTTATTAAGACTGTTATAAAAGAAAATTGAGATCTATACGGTTGCTGTCTCTTGCACTTGATGCCACAATTTTTTATTTTGCATAGAGACTTGCACTTTAGTTATACGATTTTATAAAACCTCGAATGGCGTCCATTCGTTCAGCCTCTTGGATCCATTCGGACACTGAGTTGCAGATGTTCTGTCTCAATTATGATTGTCTAGCAGCCAGTTCAGTTCATTAGCTACCTGGACTAGGTCCATTACGAAGATCAACGTTGATCCAGGAGAAGTGAGCTCAAAAATAAATTCTGTGTATTGAGTGATTACTGCCATAGTACCTGTAAAATCCCCTTTGAAATAAGCTAATATTTATTCTATCAACGATATGCACAACAATCATTTGAGTGATCTTTTCTAGCATGCTTTGCATTTTCCATCGAGTTTAATGGCAAATTGTGCAGCGATCAAATGCACCGTCTGCGTCTGGCCAGAGTGCACTCCAGTTTTGACGCAGTGCTCGCTATAGTGCGCGAGGAACGATCATGCCAGCGAAGAAATGTGCTCCTGGTGGAGGTCGAAGCCGGGGTCTTCTCGTTCCTGGCTGATTCCAGGCAGCATCCTGGAAGCGGCGATTGGACACGGCGGTAGGGGTAGCCGCGTTGCGCTCCGCGCTCGCCAGGATGTGCAGGCACATGCACAATTTATAATGCAATTAGAGCCTCGGATGGTAGCGCTCGGATTTATGGCAGCTGGAGAATCTACCGTCCGCGCGCGCGCGAGAGCAAACGATGAAAAAGGAGAGGAACCTGGCCATCGGAGAAAGCGAGACAGCCAGCGGGCTGCTGAGGAGAACGCGAAGGCTATATTCTCCTGGAATGAGTTATACGCCTCCCGCGGTTCCAATACATTATTTATCGCTCGGCTTTTCATTATTACCGCGTGCTGCTCGACGCTGATTCAGCCACGAAACGCGGTTTCCGGCGGCGCATCCGATCTCGATTTCCAGGCCACGCGATTCTAATTGGTTGTACGCGGCATTGTTGGCAAGTCTGTTCCCGAGTCGTCGCCGAGTTCCCCCGGCTGATTTAGGACCGGCGAGTGGATTTATCGATCGTTAATGAGCATGACGCACGGGGCGTTGACGATCGACACAAATCAAACAATCCTACCCAGACCTTCTGTGACAAGTTGCACGGCGATACCCCTAACACGAGGTTAGCCATGGTGAGCACGGTTTAGTGAATTCATTTCTACGGTTCTGCTTATTAGAACATTACGAAAAAATTCAGCAACATCCTACTGGACAGCAGACATCACAGTGAATTTTTTCAGATTTTTTAAACACTTCCAGAATCTTAAAATTGCGAATTTTCAGAGTACTGAAAGTGACCATTGAACATTACTTTATCAATCTAACAAGAACGCGTGTGTCCAAATTTTTAGCCACTTTTTAAAAATAGGGTATACTGTTTGATTGGCACCCTAAGCCAAAATGATCTTTTTTTGAAATGTTTAAACGAGCTTTCTATTAGTACAAGCTAATAGAGATTTTTCAGCAAAATCAAACAGCTTTACGAGTCATGAGTCTGTTATTATGAAATATATTCAGTGAATAACAGTCGTAAGACAAATAGTACATATGTGGAACTCTGTTATGAAAACTTACAGCATTGCTTTGAAATATAAATAAGAAGCAATAAAAAATGATTTTGTATATTAGGAATTCTTAATATTTGCCGTTTAAATCAAAAGTGCCAATAACTGTATACCCAAAAAAATAAATTTGTTGAATAATTCCCCGTGTCTGCGTCGTTGCAACGTCAATAATGGCGAATTAAGAATATTAGATCCCGTAATCCAAGTGTTGAATTAACGAAAACTGACCGCAAGAATAATTCAGAGAAGCCTAACCAATTTCTACCACGTGTAGCCAAGCGCATCAACGAAGAGTAAAGAGCTAAAACAAACAGAGTCATCAAAAATTCAACGAATGCGCGCTTCTCCTACGAATAACGACGCCTCGGGTCGGCGAATCGTTAAATCAATTTGCCATTGTAAAAAGCTTGGGGCCTGGTAGTCGTGTGCGATCGCCAGGCCAAAAACAGCGTTTCTAATAACGAGCTGTTTCTTCGGGCAGCGATGCGCGTTAACGGTACCGGCCCTGTAAAACACTTTGCGCGAGATGAGCGTTGCCCCGGGAGCAAGCAAGTACCGCGGACCGCTCCCACAATTGACAGGGGCAATTCGGTACGGAATCGCCGGTTAATGACACGCGAATCTATCTCAGTGGATCATCGCCAGGCTCCTTATTAGGCCAGACCGTGGCAGGCAAGGTGCAGTTCGTGAGCGGCCGAAGAAAAGAGAGCCTCTCTCGGAATTACCGAGAGGTGAGCATAGTCTTCTGATGTCATCCGGCACGGAACGAGCAATACTCTAATGACACGTCGCGGACGATCGTCCTGGAATACACTCCTGGACAAAATGATACCACCTGGGTGCCATCTTTCATTTCTCGAAAACTATGGTCGTTGCAAATGTTCGATTTCTGAATGCAAATGTCGTGAAGTGTTTCAATCAAATTTTCGACGTTCTCGGGAAATTATATGGTATTTTCATTGAAAAAAACTGTTTGAAAACCACGCTTATATTAAAATGCACTAAAAAGGAGAAATACATTTTTTCCTGGTTCTACATAAAATACCGAATCCAGATTAATAATATTTTTCCCCAAAATTTTAAGCAATTTGTTCGAAACTTCTTCTGTTAAAAAATTAGTGTCGGAATAGATAGAAAAATTTAATAAAAATTTAAATTAAATCATGACATTAGTGACTATAAATAAAAGCGTGGAGTGCTAAACTATATTGACGTAATCTTCGTGGGCGCCCCACGCTTTTATTTATAGTCACTAATGTCATGATTTTATTTAAATTTTTATTAAATTTTTCTATCTATTCCGACACTAATTTTCTAACAGAAGAAATTTTGAACTGATTGCTTAAAATTTTGGGGAAAAATATTATTAATCGTTTAACTGGATTCAGTATTTTATGGAGAACCAGGAAAAAAATAATTTTATCCTTTTTACTGCATTTTAATATAAGCGTGGTTTTTAAAAAGTTTTTTTATATATTTTACTTTCTACTTTTATTGTCACCGGAATCAAGTGTGTATACAAAATTCCAGCAAGATTGGACTATGGGAAGAAGTTTAAAATTCGATTACAAGATTTGACGTATACAACAACACGGCAAATTAATTTAAGCGTGGTAAAAATAGTACAGCACTATACACGGACTCATTTTACAGTTTGAAGCTTCTACTTTCGCTGGACCACGTTCATTTTTATCAAAAATATTTTTGCATGATGCAGCAACTAGGAAACTGAAAACACTTTTTGGTTGAAATTGTTACAAATTGAAACGTAGTACGAATTTTTACATAATAAAAGTCTTGAGATGGCTAATTTAAGTATGTTCAATAAAGCCACGATAGAAAATGAGCGTTAATTTAAAGAGAATATAGGATACATCGTACTTTTGACCAACAGTGTACATCCTTTACTCGGCTAATATCGTTTCCTTGCATATCCTTGGAAACTGCTTTGCGTCTGACATTTATACTTTTCTATCCGACGCACCGACAAACTGCGAGATTGCATGGTAATTGGAGGGAAGTTATAGCGATGCGAAACCTTGGATTTGTCGTACATATTCATAGAAATTGATTAAGGAGAACCTTGGACAATTCGTATGGAGAATCCCATTGAAATTATTATTTTACGAGCATCACTATAATTTGAAAACTTGAAATCACTGTCACAACACATTCATTTATTGTTTCAATTAATATAAAATAAAATCCAAGCAAAATCTGAGTTAAAATATTAAGTATATTTCATTAAATTCTTTTTCTTATCAAATCCAACATGTTTCACCTCAAAAACGACGTATTCGGGTCCGTAAAAAAATACAAAAAAAATTGTTGAGTGCCTTAAGATATGTTGTAAACAGTGCTTCAATTGAACCTGATATTAAATAATTTTTATATACTGGAAAAGCTTGCCATACCGCTTAAATTGCTGCACGACGGAAAATAAATCTAAAATCTGTTGATCAGTCGCAAAAAGTGGAAGGGAACTGTAACCAGGAGGCGATAAACAAACGATTTTTCCATATTGCAACCGGTTCCCGATCGGACGTACGATCCCCGGCGTCGCCATCTCGGTGAGCGTGGATCGCCTTAAAACACAAGCAAGTTAACGTCTTAATTAGAGAATGCCTGGTGCTTTGAGCAGCAACCAATCAAACCGGAAACAGAGGAAGTCCCGAAGGTCTGTGGCTGATCGAGGATCGGTAGGCTGGCCGAAAGAAGAATAAGAAGCCAGGAGCACAGCAGCAGCAGGAGCGGCAACCGCAGCAGTAGGAGAGAGGATCCTCGACGTCAATCACGATTACGGGATGAGTTTTCAGCGCGCGTCTCATTAGCCCACGCCCTCATTATTACGTTATCAACGTCCCCGGGCTCGCATAATGGCCTCTGAATATATTTATGAGGGTAATCCCCGCGGCCGTTCGCGGCCATACGAAAGCCGCGCGCCGATGCCGGCCTCGGACCGTAACAATAATCCTTATATCCCCCACATAATTGTGCCCGCGGAGGATTTATAGAGCTGGTCCGGGCACCGATCCTATCTAACGATCTGCCCATTGAGTAGCCGACCTAGGACGCCACGAGGATACAAGGCTCGCCCCGGGAATGGGATTCATTCAAAACCGCGAACACGCCGGAGAGCACCAGAAAGTCGCCTCTCCCTCTCTCTCTCTCTTTCTCTCTTTCTCCCTCTCTTTCTCTCATGTCCGGGTCATCTAGATTCGACCGGGCTCGCGTCCGTGTTCCTGCCTTGATTGGTTTATCGACCCTTCCCGAAACACTCACGTGATTCCGTGGTACCGAAGCAATTTGGTTGTCCGACGGTTTATCTGATCCGAAATGATACATCGGAGCTCTCGCTCTGTTTTTATTGTTCGCGCGGCCCACGGTGCGATATTTTACCGATCTAACTGGGAAAAAAGTCAATCTCGACGGTAGTCCAAAAGTAAGAAATGCCATTATGCAACAGGCCTCAGTGTCCACATTTTACGAATATATGCACTTTTCTAATAATTGGTAGACTGCGGATTTTATGCATTTATGACAAAAATAAGTGTGTACAATTTAAAGCAGCGAACATATATTAAAAAGATTGAAGGGTATCAGTGTATTAGTTTCAACTGTTAAAAAGATAATTAGAAGAAGAAAAAATTTTGTAAGTGGCTCCTGTATTTTGTAATTGATGTAGACATTTTTTATTTTGCATAAAGGTCTGCAGTCTAGTAATTAAAGGGTGTACTTCCGAAAAGAACATACCTCCGATTCTTTTCATACAAATTTTATTTTCATAGCAGAAACCATGAAAAAATCATAGTTTTTTATTTACTTCCGTAAATAATGGAAATTTTGAAAAATACTTCAGATAAAAGCTGTAGACTTCATCAAAATACACATTTTATGACCTATTGATGTTTGTCATAAAGATAATACCTTCTGAAAAAAATGATAGGTATTCACGTCAAAGTACGTAAGAATCCAGAGTTACAAAAAATCGGAGGTATGTCCTCTTCAGAAGTTTATCCTAATTAAACATCAATTATTTAGCGCAAGATTCAATTTCTAATTTCAAAATATACACAGAATTTTAGTGCTTTGCATCCAGGTTCCACAAACATTGAAATATAAGTATTTCTCAAGAGCCTTACAACCACAAAAACTTTTTGCACAGGACAGTTTTAGGTTGATACATTAACTATCTCCAAGGACTGACATCTCAGAAACTAATATCAATTCAACTTGAATTTTTTGGGCCACTCTGTCGAGTGCAGAAATAGTGTTAAACGGCTTCTACGTAAAAACAAGTTGTAAGTATTACTCCCTCTGTCCCATAATAATAGTAGCAGTTGATGAATTGAATTTGTCCCATAATAATAGTAGCATGTATCACGTTGTCCCAAAGGGTCTATTGAGATCCCTTGTACGATTCGAAGAATACTCGTGAACGTTTGCCCGGTTAATACAATGGTTAACTATAGTAGAGCCGAGGACAGAGCATGCAGGTAATTTCGCAACAGTCAATATCTATCAATCAGTCGGACTGTCCCCATTTTCAAAGATGTCTTTATCCTCTCGTCGTCGCCACACATCTGCCTCTCGATTCGTTTCTACAAAGATACCATTAAAAGACTTGGCAAAGGCTTTCAGGATGGGGACATCCGTTTCACTCGAGAGAATCGATGCACTGTACGTCCTGCTTATGTGCATCCTTGCCTCTAATTACCTCGGATGAAGACATCACCATAGTCTCGGCGATTCTCCCGAGAGAATCCTAGTTTAGCCACCACGAGAACGAATCGTTTTGTGTGCCTTTATGTTTCACCGATTATTTATTATCTTTACGAGCACCGGTCATTATTCTCGCGTTTATGGATGGTCTCATTACCTCTAATGACCTCGATATGCGCCACCATACGATGCGAATCAGAGGAATACGGTAAACTTTTAAATCTTGCTGGAAATGTTGTTTGCTTATCAGAGATTGTTATTTATAGACATAGTTGATGCTTTGGATAGTTCGTAGTATTAATAAAGAACGATATTGCTCTAAGCCCTAGGCATATGCCATTCATCTGGAATTCTTGGGTTGGGGTACGCGTAGTGTGGAGAATCTGTACGCGATGGCGCCTCATCGTGCATTGAAGTCTCCAGAGATTTGTTATGTTCGAAGCTCTGTATGATTTTTACCAGGCACAAAACAAAAGAAAATATATTCTGATAAAGTCAGATGTTCTTTTTCATTATATATTGAGTTAAAAGACAAATTTTGAACAAGCTGTCTTCTGCAACTTTTAAAAAATATAGAACTAGTAAGAAATATTTAGAATTTAAAATACATATATTATTTTATCAGAAAATATAGAATGATTAGAATAATCGTTTTCAAGCAATATTTATACTACAAGTATTTCATGTATAATTGAAGTATTTTTAAATGATACTCTTGTAATTTCATATTTCCTGTGTTTACAACCATAAATACATAACCATATAAATTTAACTTTCTTTAAACAACTTCCAGGATCGTGTTAGAAAGTATGTATGTAATGATAAAAAGGTGTGAAATATGTTACGACGTAGATGTGCAACATCCGAAGGAAAATAATTTCCTGATGCATGAATGAATGATGTCACGAGTCTAAGCTGACCCAGTCTCTGGCCAGTTAGTGTCAAAAGAAGCGAGTGCAGTGACTCACCATTATGAAGTCTGCTTTTAGAGGTGCGTAGGTGCTCGATAATGGAGGTGAGGGGTCTGCGGCCGCTACCGCTGCCACCCCCACAACTCCAAGGGGAGTCACGCTCTGAGCCCTCCGCCAGGTTGTCACAGTCCTAGAAAGAGAAATCAGAGAAAATTAGACGGAGACAAGCAAGGATGACGGAAACAGGCCGCCATTTCCCACGGTTCACCACGATTCTGTGAATTCCGGTGTCCTCGTGTACTCACTGAGCAGGACGATTCAAGTAAAAGCTATGGGGACTCCCATTGACTGTAATAAGCGATGGCGGAACTATATCTTGTGGGAGGGACGTGCAGTCTCAATGAACAGTTCAAACACAACAACCCTATTTCTGAAGGTACTTACTGCATGTAACAATATTATACGTATGCACATTGTACAATGGAAGTACACTTCGTTATTTAAACTGTAGAGTGCCCAAGGTGGTTCGGAACCCACCTTATAAAAACTGTAGGTCCCGTCGCGAAATAACCCTGAATAGGAGTTCCAAAAGCGACGTAAAATAAGGAAAAAAAAAAGAAGTACACTTCGTGAGAAGTAATCGTTTCACCTAGTATTATTCTTATCATTAGACTGCGGATCTTTATGCATTTATCACAGAAATTTTCAAAAAATGCCAGAATATCAATTTCAATAGAATTTAGTACGATTTTTATTTGTTTTGGATCTAAAAAAGTTGTTCCATTAAAAAAAGAATTTTATTTCATATCACTTTCTAAAAATTTATCTATAAAAATTGGAGATTGCATAAACATCCGCTGTCTACTTATCATATAAACCATTACTTGAATTAAAGAAATTAAATAAACCAAATTTTGTTATATGATGAAAATTTCTGGATACTTCACAATTAATTTAGAATATGTTACTGTAAAACAAATTCATGGGAATGTCATAGTAGCTATACTATTATATAATACCATCGAAATCACTCTAAAAGCAGTCCACAGTCCAGTAAACCAACAATTTTTCCAGCGCCACGATTCAGATACTCCCGGCTCCGGAATCATATTTATGACAGAAAAGAATCCCATAAACCATCCGACAGGTTACGCCTCCTAGGGTCAGGTTAATCTTGAATCTCCCCGAACCGTTTACGCATCGGATCACCATAAAAATGCAGTTAGAAAGCCACGAGCCCTGAACTGGACGTCGTTGCCTCGCGGGGAGGAACGAATTTAATCAAATTTAAAACCGTTAATCCCACTACATCATATTTCTCTGTACCTACCTTGTGGTTGCTTGGAAACAACCATAACTGAACAATTTTACCCAGTTCATTCTAATTATAAACACCGTACGCGAAATGAAACTTTTTTAATGTCAGTTGAATATCCTGCATACATTTGTTTAACACGTATGTATGCCTTGCGACCAAGATATTTATTTCCAATTCATTTTAAAAATTTTGTGTGCTCTTATGGAAAAATAGTTTGTGGTGATTATAAATTAATTTAGATTTTTTATGAATAAAAATATGCACCAAAACCATGATTATTGATCGTTGTAGAAAATGCTGAATGTTGGTGTAAGGGTTAATACGTAAAAATAAATTAATTGTGTTAATAGTGAACAGCCAGTTTTAAATGGTTAAGGATAGAATATCTCCATCGCTTGTAAAATGTTTAATTTACATTTTTCAAATTGATTTAAAGACGAAGAACTTATATTGTAGAATTAAATCCTGAAAATACTGAAGAATTGTAAATACGGTAAGATCGTAGCATCTTTACAGTGACTAATGGTTTTTCATAGAAGGATCTTTATGTTTCAAGTATTAATGGATTCAAAAACCGACATAAATTTTTCCCCATGAAATATTGACACTGTTATTTAGTAAGTAGAACGACGCGTCGTTATAGGAATAATGTCCTACACGGACGAAACAAGTCTTAAATTCAGTTACTTTATGCTCTGCAACATGTATGCCGGTACTTATAAGTCAACAGTAACATATGCGACCCTCGGCATCCAAACTGACCAACTTCATAAATTCGAACGCGGAAAAAATTCAGTGTTATAAACATTGCCTCGCCAAATCCTACTTTGATCAACACACCAACGAACGTATTAATCAATCAATTATTTTAAAATAGTCAGCATTTTATAATATACAAAAATGCGACCAAATAAAAGGTATTCGAACCATAACTTATTTAATGATACAAGAATGAAAAACGTAAAGTTTAATCATTTTTATTTCAAGATAAATAAGTGAAAATTCAATCTAGTTAATCTATTCGGTTGGCAGGAAAGTAATTTCGGTATTTTAAGGTGAAGTAAAACCAAATTTTTGTTTTTTTATTCAAGCGATGAAGTTTAATCAATAAAATATTTTCTTATTTATTCTTTTTGGCAAAAGATCATCGAACATAATGGAAAATATCTTATTCCTCAAAGTTCATTGCTTGAATAAAAAACAATGGGCTCTATTTCACCTTAAACTATCGAAATTACTTTCTTGCCAACCCAATAGTTAATAATTATTAATTTCCAAGTTTGTTAGAACAATTGCGTCGCCCATAGGTATATGAACTTATATAATATAACAAAATTTCCCAGTTTGTCACACAACATTATACAAAAACAATTAATCCTCTGATTTCTCTCGTATCATCAGCTTAATCATATTGATACACAAGATCTCGATCCAGCTGGTACCTTGCCTCTCTGCCCGGCCCTCGCCCGGAAGAATTAAAATCCTTGTTCAATCATGGGTTCCCTTTGCGTTCGGTCGCCGATTAAAAAGCGCCCTTACATTCTGCGGCTAATGACGCATTAAACAAGCCCGCCGGTACTAGGCGGCGTCATGAATCATCGCCGGGGTCCGTCCGGCGATCGTGTACTTTTTCCCGATCGTCGTACGTTACCGATCGACAAATTCCCTGGTTCCGGTCCCCCATAAATCTGTTCGGGGATCACGGCGAGGATTAACACCGCGCTGGCTCGGAGCTGGAAACGACGGAAGGGAAGCTGAGGCATGCTCACCGGAGCAGAAGGGACGAGAAGGGAGTGGGGATCGTTCTTAACACTAGTTAAAGTCAGAACGACGGGTTCTAATATTTTTAATTTACAATTATTCAAATTGTAAAGATGCATGGATGAGAAATTACTCTATTTCTTTGGGTATATACAAGGGTGTCTCAAAATTCCTTCAACATCCGGAAATGGGAGATAATTTGAAACAACATTTTCCTTTGCAAAAATGCCGTCCGCGGCTTTGTTAAGGAGTTATTAACGAAAAACACGGACCAATCAGACGCGTGTTGGCACAGTCGGCCAATTGGCAGTTGGCGCGCCGGGCCACGCTCTGATTGGTCCGTGTTTTTCGTTAATAACTCCTTAACAAAGCCGCGGACAACATTTTTGCAAAGGGAAATGTCGCTTCAAACGTTCTCAGGAATCTCATTTCCGGATGTTGAAGGAATTTTGAGACAACCTGTATTATAAAGGAATGGCTACAGATTTGGATAGATACACTTATGTTATTTTAATAAAGCACTGGAATTACTCCCTTCGTCACCTACCCTCTCTCTACCAAAACCGTGTTTGTCGTAGAAGGGGAAAGGTAGGGTGGGAGGTCGTGCGAGTCGGTAGTGGGGGTAGCTGCTCGAGCGTTGGCAGCTCGTGAGCGATCAGTTGCCCTGATATACTGTGTGGGACACTTATTACAGGTTCAGAAATTCTTTGACCGAGTTTAGAATGGATTTGAAGACTGAAGCTTTAAAACGAATCCCTAAAACTTGATGAAGAAGAACAAGTACCTTATATAACTTCAAAGATTACTCCCGTTCAATCATTAGAAAAATTCGTAAAACGTTGAATTTCCAAAGTGCGTCGTAACGATTTCATGAAATTGTCCGTAACGCAACTGTGGATGATGCAAGTTATCAGAACGATCAGCATAAGTCGACAATCTTGCAAGAAAGGGAAGGGAAAGGGAAGAGAAGGGAGAGGGACGGTGTTAGGGACGAAAACGCGTCTTATCGTAATACGATCGATAAAACTGGATCCTCGCGGACCGTTGGCGGGATCCAGGATAACGCTGTCGGGCATGACACGTCTCCCAGCCGATAAACGAAGCCCCCAGCCCACGGGATCGGCGAGGAAACTCGATGCGAGATGCTCGTCGTCAAGGGCTGCGGATAATCGACTTAACGACGGGGCTTAACGACTTCTCGGTAACGGTCCCGAACGGGCTTCGTCGTCGCCCGGCATTACGATCCGCGGGAATTCTAAACTTGGGCCTTGTCCGCCGGGGCCCCGGCCGATCCGCAGACTCTCTAGCGGCTCTATAATGCACGGGCGACACCGCCATACGTGTCACGGGGAATCGATCCGATCCGGTTGTAAGCCGACCTAACCATAAGTCCGAGAGTGGACCGGGCGTGCTCGTCGAACAAGAGTACTTGCCTCCCCGAGCCACGGAGAAACTTGAATTCGAATTTATTGCGGGCTCCAGGAATGCCCCGCGCCGCACTCGCTGTCCAAAGTGGATAATCGGTTCATTCAATCGAGCCCTCGTAATTTTCATAATTTTCAAGAATTGTTGAGGAGACGTGCTTTGCTGACGATCGAAACAAACGTGAATTTCGGCATTTTTTTTTAGAAAAGCTCATTGACTTTTTGTTTAACCCTCATCCGTCCCTCGTGTCAATTTGACACAGTTTTCCCGAAATAAGTTACACTGTTCTGTTATTTGTAGGTAAATTCGTTCGGAACATGGTGACTTTTATTTTTTTAATGCGAAACATATAACTGCAAAAACCTAAAATGTAAATGTTAACTCCTCAATTTCAAGGGAAAAAACATCGAAAAGTAACTTGTTATTTTATCAATTTTTTGTATCACTGTGTCAATTTGACACCGAGGGACAGATTCAGTTCGTGAAATGAGGGACGGATGAGGGTTAAACGAACACGTAATTTAATAGTACACATGTTGTGCAACTGGTAGTATTTTTTTTCTGGCAAAATATTCTCTGCATGTTTTCTTCACACTAAAGTACATCATTGCGTTTTAACAGTACAGCTGCCGGGAACTAGAAGAGACCATTTTACATTATTTTTTATATATTTGTATTTGTTCAGATTTTTAGCAATTTTTAGCGCAAAATAAATTTAAAGAATAAAATTGTCTTATCTCTACATTGCCAATAATCGTGCTGACTTCGAATTTGACGTGTCTGGTCATTACTTACCGTTTCTACTGACTGCAAGTACGAAACGTGTGCTAGCCCCGCGGTGCACTAAAAGTGGATACTTTAAATTACTTTGCAAGAATAGCATGCCTTTATTTATTTGTATCATAGTATGTGTGCTAAGAAATATTAAATAAAATCCCGATTTGAATCGCCATCGACATTTCCACGCACGACATTTCCTCTCTTTTAATAAATACAGTATGTGCAGCTTGATAATGACAAAACAACCAAGATAACGTAGAAGTGCTTTTATATAAAACGTGATAATGATTCTCGAATCATCGAAACGTGATAATCATTGGAGAATTGAGTGCTCGCGAGAGGGTCTTATACACTTATTCTCACTCGCACTCTTGCGGTTATTATAAGCGGACGTCAAGAAACGTTCAATTCTTAAATTGTAGCTGTAAGGTACAATCATAAATTACAATAATAAGGAGCGTACGCAAGATGAAGAAATAAAAAAAAAATGAAATATCACAGCGCTTTAGGCAGAGTCTGCTACACGTAGCGTTACTCGTAAGTCCAATTAGCAGACCCCGGGCGAAACGCTTCTTTTCTTCAAACATTCCCATTTAAATAAACTACCACAATTTAATGTCTTAATTAGTATCGCTAACTAGTGACCACCACGACGTCCAACGCAATAAGACAAAGCGTGCGCGCTGCGGTTTTTTGCCGGCAGAAAGACTTCTATGAACAGCGAAAGAAGCTGGTAAACATGCTACTCCTTGTATTCATTATAATTACGTGGATGGTTCCAATTTCTTGCAATATTTATTTTGCATAAATATCCACAGTCTATTAACACTGAATCTACCACTGCTGATCAAATAACCAGTCCTATTTGAGAATCGACCTTATCGATCTTATTTGAGAATTTGAGAATCGTCTGTACTATTGTTTAGAGAACAACGGAGAACGTTTTGAAAATTTGTTATAGTTATAAAAAAATTACAAACTTTCTCGCAGCATAAGTATGACTCGCTCTGCTTCTCTCTAAATATCTCCGAAACTAGTGCGCGGATAAAAAGAAGTATCGTACGAAAATTGCTGGTCTTTTTACGTACAATAAAATCCCATAATAAAAAATATAGGTTTCCATTTGAAAAAACAAAGTTGACCTTCAGAACGCCACCCAAATAAAAAACTGATACTGCCCCCCTCTTTTCCCCTCGAAATCCTTGGACACGTGTTTTACACTTTCTAAATATCTTTCATACTTTTCGAGATACAGTAAAAGCTCCTTCGTTGTCCAAAGGCCGGGGGTTTGAGCGGACAACGACCGTGCCCGGACACTATTTTTGATTGATGACTGCGTCTTTAGTGAAACTGCTAGTTAAATGACAAAAAAAAGCATTCGCAGTCAAAAGCAGTCAACTGTCTGGCTTTAAAAAACTCCTTATTTCCTTGCCATATTCCTTTCCTATTGTTCTCCGTTCTGCGCGGGTCTAGACAGTCCTGGGACACATCTGGCGACCAGATCCACGCAGGCCTAATCCTCTCGTTGACAAGCAGCGGAGTGGGTAGGCACTGGAAAACGATCGTGCCCACGATTCAGGACAACGAAGGAGCGATTACTGTATTCGGCTGGAAAGTTTTCACACGAACACCCTGTATATAAATGACTTTGTTTGAAAAAATGCGGAGGTCGCGAACTTAGTTACTAACCTAATATTTTTCTAAGCTAAAACATTTCAATCGCTTTTAGTGCTCGGTAGGTTTAATGTTAATCACCCACATAATGTTCGCGCACCTGGAAGAAAACAATCACGCTGTCTACCGTCCTTTAACAGACAAGCCAGAACAGTCTCCATAAAAATGGCAACTCTCGATCAAGAATAGTAATCGCTCGTCGAGGAGGCATCTGGTCAGAAACCGAGGAAACGCGGCGAAAGACAGCATAAGGAATCTCCGGGGAATCGTAAAGCATAGGGACACGTCTCGTAATAAATGCTGTAACCAGCATATATATATATATCCCATCGTAAATTCACAGGAGGCGCTGGGGTAAAAAGGAATAGCGGATGACGTCCTGGCCACCTGTCAGTTGCGGTGCCACTCGAGCGGTAATTGCCGAAGAGAGAGGTCCGGGTCGTAATCGTCGCCGCTGTCCCGGTCGTCGATGTCCCTGTCCCCTCAACAAGGGTTGAGACTCTTCGAGGAACCTGACCAGGAGGTATACTACGGACCTGGTGACTCGCCTCGAGTGGCGTAGAGTGTCATCAACGGTTTGCAACGGCGACGACAACGCAAGACAGTTTTCGCAAGAAGCTGAAGGCCGTCAACAGTTCCGCGACGGACTCATGCCCCGTGTTTGCCGTTCGCGAAACCGGCACACAGCGACACAGAGAGAGAGAGAGGAGAAACGTTTGTCGACGGTTGTTCCTCGTCTCTTCGAGAAGACATCCTGCCGGTAATAGCGAGCAGGAACCGAGGCCCCTGTCCCGCTGGTTCAGCTATGTCGAGCGTAGCCACTCGTGAAAATGATAAAGACACAACCAGACACTCCGGGGCAACCACTTTCCAGGAACAATAAGGTCGGAAGACGTTTTAGACCGCCTCCCTCTTGGATAGAGCATAGTGGAAAAATCGTGGACCCGTTTAACGCATTTACACGACATGATCAGCGGATATTTCGATCGCCATTTTCACGGTGACTTCAAGATTCGAGACGAGCGACTAATGAGGGTAGTTGTTTTGTGGAATTGACGATTGCGCTGCTGGGTTCAGGCTTCCGGGGGAGCATTTCGAGGAGAGTGGTTTCTGAGCACCGTGTCATCGAGGATATTATTCCGATAGAGTCACGAAGTGATTATAGTTTTGCAAGATTAAAGTGCCAGCCTGACTGCGCTCATTTCAAAGGGTAAACTCTCTACCTTCATAGCCCTGAACTTCGGTTTTTTGGAGATCCTCTTTCACTAGCTGCACGCAAAAGTTTGCATGCAGAAACTGAAGTAAAGATTGTAACCAGTAGACTGCGGATTTTATGCATTTATGACAAAAAGGGTGCAATCTAAAACAGTGGACACATTAAAAAGAGTTAGGACTACCAGTGTATTAGTTTCACCTTGATAACATAATTAAAAGAAGACAGAAATTTTCATTTGGCTCCTGTGTCTTGCAATCATTGCAAACATTTTTTATTTTGCTTACGTAAATTTCTATCTTCCTTTTGTTATTAATATTAGAAAGGCATGGAATGCTTGATCCGGTGCCAATGCTTTTCTATGAAAAGTGATCATAAGATTTCCGAACCCTCGAACGAGCGTAGACGTTCGTTATCGGAATAAAAGGGGGGCAATTAATTAAAGCATCAAGGGAGCAAGAGGAAGCAGCAGTCTTTGATCTTCGCAGTGAGAAACGTATCTTAACATTTGAATTTTCGTCGCAGTGGGATGCAGCCTGGTCTGGAATGAGCGCTCGTTCTTCAAATACGTACCTGAAGAACTCCCGCTGGTAACATCTGCGGACCAGCGTAGATCCAGCGTGTTCCGCTGGAACGAAAAAGTTCGTGCGCGCATCTCTCCGCGGTACAAAGAATTATGAACACGCAGTTACAAATAGATACTTGAACCGTGCCCGCAAGATTTTCCTCGTAATGCCGCTGCGAATGAACAAAAGCTTCCTCTACGGGCTGCATGTTGTTCCCGTTGCGTTTAAGGGTTGTAAAGTATACACGCTTAGAGTCGACGCTGCAATCCTCCTTTAATTTCGTTCGCATATTTTACGCGATGTTCCTATCATCTCTCGGCTACGTTCTAATATTTTATCAATGAACACGATTTATCTTCGCGGAATTGTTGCAGAACGCAATCTGCGAAATGATTTTTTGATATTAGAAATATCACAGCCAGGGGATTTCGGATTCTTTATTTTGTAATTATTTAATATTAAACCTACCGAGCCTTAAAAGTAACTGGTACATGTTCCCTTATCAAAATGACAAGATTGAATTTATTTATTATCTATTGTAATATCTATCTATTGTAATATGTGCTCCACTAAAAATATCTATACAATCATTTCTTATGAAATTATTTTTATTATATCGATAATAGTAAAACGAAAATTCTGGAATTGGTCATTTTGACCGGTGATGGTAGGTTTAGCGTTAAAAATTTTGGAGATACTTGCATATAATAAATCATTAAGTAAAAAGTAAAGAAATTTATATCATACATGTTCAATGCTCAGTAGTTTCAGTATTAAATTCGTTCCAAATTTTGTAATTTCTCTCATATTAAATTATATATTAAAATATATATTTAAACGTGTCTAAAAATATTGGAGATATTTGCATATAATAAATTATTAAATAAAAAATAAAGCAATTTATATCATACACTTCAAATGCTCAGTAGTTTCAGTACTGAAGTTCATCAATTAAACTAATAATATTCTTGAAGACATTCTTAAAACCCTCGGATGTTACAAATGAATTTATCCTACGATAAAATATGCGACACGAACACTTCCAGCACTATTAAAATTTGAGAAACCTTTTCAAAAAATGCTCTCAAAACCTGCAGACATTAATCTCCCGAAGAATTTCAATAATTCCCTTCCTGAAACAATTACGGGAGTAATTCAAGCTCGGGGGACGATTGAATAGCGCGGGAAGGTTCCCGGTGTAGAGTATCGACTATCCAACGCTAATTACAAGTCGAGGGGTTAATTGCTCGATGCAGATGAGTTGACCGCGGCAGCTCCTCGCAGCTCGTCGCTCAGGGTTTGAAGTCGGCCCACGAGAAAGTAATTCGTTTCTGTATTTAATACGCGATCCTCGCGACGATAGGATCTCGTGCACGCTCGCTTTCATTTAGCTGGGGCGTACAAGCGAAACGGAGAGAGGGAGGGAGAGAGAGAGAGAGAGAAAGGGAAATAGAGAGCACGAGAGAAAGAGGGATCATTGGCTGGTGTAGGAACCGAGCTTCCATAGGGAGCACGCACGAGGAACAATTACCAGGCGGTTTGTAGGGGGATCGACGCCGGTAAATCGACGACCGCGAATCGCCGGCGAGTTAGCGAGTTTCGAGCGATTAGCTGGCTCGCGCTCTCTGCTTGCAGGGAGCAACCGTGTAACCGATGGAACCTTTCTGCGAAAGCGTAGCCGCGGATATACACGGATATATCGAGGTATATATCGAGGACCCCCCGCGCACCTCGACGAGCCAACGGTATGTCGACACGGCATTGTGCGGCTGATCCCCTGGAATCGGCATGTAATTAGCTAGCCTGGTTGACTACCAGCTGGACGACGAGTGGCGCACGCTAATGTGCCTCTAATGTCGTCTGTCCTCCGCCAGCCCTCCCATACCCCTAGCTATGACCGCCTGCCTTGTGACCAGGCTTTCAGACCTCAGCCTTTGTTCCTTGTCCCTGTACCACCGCTGTTCGCTTGCCGACTCGTCCAACGGCTTCATAGCTCGCTGCTACTGAACGATCTTGCGAAACACTGCCGTGTCCTGGCGTACTCGATTTCGGCACCCGAACGTCACTTATGCATAACGTGACCATTTATTTTTTCCCTCGAGACGGGGCAGCGATTAATTTCTAGGTAATAGTACCTATGTGTATTCAAGGAAACGCATAGTTCTTCATAGTTTCTATTTGTTTGCGCGTAGGCGTTGAGGAAGGCGGATAACTAGTACTATCCTGACAAGGATATGCAGCGGGATTAGTGAATAAATTGCCGGATCACTGGTCACGTTAATTGTCTTTATTGAATGCCGAGTCACGGTACTTGCGTCGGAAATTATTGTTCAGCGGTAATTAAACGCACGATAATGTTGCCGAATTCGGGAATTTGGCCTCCTAACGATTCGCAGTACGCGATAGGCGCGATTCTTTGTACTGTTGTACGTTAGAAGTATAGTGCGTAAATTGATGCCGCGTGTTACAATACGTGTTGCTAGGTCGGTATATCGAGTAAGAATGTTCCTTCGTGGCGATACGAAGGAGCTGTTGTTGTCAAGTTTGGCGGACGACTCGGAATTTTCGTAATTGTATTGTATAGCGCTCCCGCGACGCCGAAACGTAAACGACGGTCGCGAAATCACAAATCGCGGGAATTCGAATCCTGAACACTATTCATTAATGAAAAAACGGAATGAACACGTGGAAACAGATAACACTGTCCAACAAATTTCAACTTTTTTTATGTTCCCAATATACTGTTGGGCCCTTCTTACAGAGTTTTTTGCGCTGATTCCGAATCTGACCTTAATTTTTTTCCTATACGCACAGTTTTTGAGGAACATGGCTTTTAAAAAAAAACATATTTTTCAACTTTAAACAAATATTATGATGTTATTATAAAAGATATTGGATTGTTCTTTACAGCAAAAGATTCTGTAGACTTTCCCGAATCCAGTGATATATAATAGTAATGCATTACGATTGTTTAAACATGTTTAAACAACGTTTAAAGACGGAGAGACACCACTTTTGCACCAATTTTTGAGGATATTTTTCAATTTATCTCAAAAAATAAGGGTCTAGCGGAAAATCGAACTATACCACGCGATAGAGCAGACTTTTATCTAGAGAAACCCCCCCTTGAAGTTTTTGCGAAATCGACGTTTTTACCGAACCAGAAAGCAAAATATCGGGACGAGATACAGCGCGCGACGGGATACGGAGCGGCGAACGACCGTTCTAGTGGTGAGCGCCACTGGCCGCAACTCATGTCGGGCGAAGATATTTTGCTTTCTGGTTCGGTAAAAACGTCGATTTCGCAAAAACTTCAAGGGGGGGTTTCTCTAGATAAAAGTCTGCTCTATCGAGTGGTATAGTTCGATTTTCCGCTAGACCCTTATTTTTTGAGATAAATTGAAAAATATCCTCAAAAATTGGTGCAACAGTGGTGTCTCTCCGTCTTTAAACGTTGTTTAAACATGTTTAAACAATCATAATGCATTACTATTATATATCACTGGATTCGGGAAAGTCTACAGAATCTTTTGCTGTAAAGAACAATCCAATATCTTTTATAATAACATCATAATATTTGTTTAAAGTTGAAAAATATGTTTTTTTTTAAGCCATGTTCCTCAAAAACTGTGCGTATAGGAAAAAAATTAAGGTCAGATTCGGAATCAGCGCAAAAAACTCTGTAAGAAGGGCCCAACAGTATACTGGGAACAAATTTGGTGTTGGACAGTGTAATTGATGTGGTCTTATATTTTTCTGAAGAACAAACTCTTCAGTGTATGTACTCCAACCGAGGAGCGAACGAACTAAAAGGCTTCCGACGTACAATGTGTGAAATTTATTGGCACGGCCTACCATAGAGTAGACATTACTGTCGGATGATTTTTAGAGTTTTCGCGTCCTTTTTTGAAATTGTTACCGTGGGTTGCTCTTTTTCTAAAAACGGGACATTTCGGCGTCCTGAAGATTTGCTTGGGGACAACGGGATAGACTACCTACAAACGGGTCGTGTCTAAAAATCGTACTACCTAAGGGATTTTTGTTAAATCTGATAAACAATACACATTTTTACTAAAATTGTCGTTTGCAATTATACTTTGATCTTTGCAGGAACCTTCTAAATAAACATTCTACGTATAAAATAAAATTAAAAGAGGATCGTACTAGTACGATTTAAGAGTTTCAATTGCGGTACGATTTAGGAAACTAACCGAACTGATAGAAATATTATTTATCTGACCTAGAAGATTGTATAAATTATATTATAAAGTTACTATGAAGTTGGTATATTAAATATACTTCAAAGAAAACACAAAATGTATTAGCTTTTATAAACTTTTTTAAAAATTGGACCGAACGACTTGAGTTTTTTGAGGCGGTAGAACGATTAGTTTACCAGGTAACGTGTAAATAATTCTTTTGGGAAACTGCTATTGGTCGCAATTGCAAAGAAGAATGTAGAGTGACGATTTTTAAATTTTCTTAAATTTAAGCTGAAATCTATTAAAGTTAAAATAAAATTCAATGGTTAAATTTTAAAGATTTGGTTAAAGATTGGTTAAATTAAAATTAATAAATGGTTAATACTAGAATGGTGACTATATGTTGCATAATTGATTAATAAAGTTGTATTCTTTAAAATGTAACCATTGAATTTTATTTTCAAATCGGCCACGAACTCGTGCAATCATCATTAGCAAAAATTATAGATATATCACAAACCTTCTAAATTCGACGATTTTGTATGAGCATTTCGAACAAAATATTTAACAAAATTGCGATCTGCCGTATTTTCTTTTTCCAGCAGTGGCGAGCAACACCGTTGATCCAAGGCTAGAGTTACGAGCATCGTTCGCGGATTTTTGCCGAGAACGTTTGCTACGCTCGCCGCGTTTCACCTTTACGTTTTACTGTTGCCTTGGAATTCTTTTCTCGGTATACTCTAGGCAGTACGTATTTTGTTAGGAATTTTATATCTAGGGAATTAGCTTCGCCTGGAGATTTTTATGGCCAAGAATTCTCATTTACCACAAAGTTACAATGTTGTTTCCCCCTGTCAGAAGTTCAGCGGCGTTGAAGGAATTGATTATACAGTTTCTTGGAACTGCGTTCAATAAATGTCACGTCTTATTGAGTCGGACGTTTGAAATAAATTAAACTTGTAACTCTTACGTCAAATCTGCGGATAAACAGAAAATTCATTTAGAATTCTAATCTCTTCGAGACTGAAAGTAATCCTTGAAGAGACGTTAACTGTAATCGTTGAAGTAAACGAGTTTTTGCTTAACCGAGACGATCCTAAACGAATTTGACGTTAATCTCCAGATTTGATGAAAGAGTTACAGTGCAAATTATTTCAAACAACGTCCAACTTAATAAGATTTAGTTAACCCTGAACCAGTACATCTTCGCTATTGTATTGCACGATAATTGCATATATCAAATTTCCTTATATAATTATAATATATAAATATTAAATTATATATTTGAAGATGTCTAAAAAAATGTTATCTAAAAAAAAATACCATCAGTCACTGTAAGATTATCTTGCCCACAATAAAACATAGTCAAACTCGTACAGGATTTTCGAAGATGAAAGTACGTGTAATAGAAAGATATTAATAATAGTCTTCGGAGTGAATGATCATCTAACCAATAAATACAAAAATGTACCATCCGTTTAAACAAGCTCATGTTTTACAGGGACGAGATAATCCTACAGTGACTGATAGAATTTGTTGACGGGCCGATCGAGCGCCATTAGAAAGATCGGTGATTAAGGAAGCACCGATTAATTTCTACGAAAAATGGACGTCGGACTATTCGAGCGGTCTATTAAATAGTAGACCGTTATTTAAATACGTAGCCTGTACGGCCTGCTTAGTCCTAACCGTGCGGCGATCATTTTTCATCGGGGGATTAAACGGTGACTCTCGGAGACGATCTTACGACATACCCGCTAAAGGAGCCTGCGACGACATCGTCCAGAAGATTATCCCGCCTAGTTGACCGCATCGCGGGTCTCTATAATGCTGTTAGAAGAAGTTAACAACCGGATGACCCGCAGAGACGATGACGAACGTGACGAGCAAAATAATCGTCCGCATCGATAAACCGAGTAATCCCGTGGAAGGGGTGGCCAGTGAAGACCTCTGGCAAGGTTAGCTCTCATCAAGGACGCATTAGGGAAAGCTTCGATGGGCGTCCCGCAGGGAAAGGGTGAGAACGCGCTGCTACCGGCGAGGAAGAGCAACATCGATCAAGACCGTGTTCACTCCAAGGACCAGTCCGCGGGATCCGAGCCATGAATAATTGGCAAAAAATTCGCACGGCAATCCATTTCGTATCGGTTTCACGAAAGTCCTCGATGAGTCCACGGTGACTCGATGGTTTCAGCAAACGAGGTGTTCGAGGTTGCAGCTCGACGTTCGCAGATTTGCTGCCGTTTGACGCGGTCGTGGCACCTGCCACTGTGCTTCCTTTTTTTATTAACCTGTTCTCTGAGTACTGCTATTTTAATGTTAATCGTTTACAAGGGTGTGATTTGTCTGCATATTCGTATAATTTGATTCATTTTTAAAAGATAAGCATACAATACTTAAAAAATTTGGAACATATGTCGGATGGCATTCCTAGAAAATTCTTGGGAATTTTCCAATCGTCAATTTTTTATTTGAAAAAGTACTAATGTAAGATTAACACGTTCGCTACCAGCATTTGTTTCGTTGTTTACTTTCCTTGTTCGAAAGTTTTATTAAATGCAACGTCCCCAACTTTGAATTATTAAAACAGTTTAGCAGAAGAAAGTCACAGATTCTCTGAAAATTATGCATTCTACTATGACTTTAAACAACGAAGTGCATAAAATTAATTTTACTGTTTTTAGTGAACTGTGAGATTATGGATGTCATATTTCTGACGGTGGTAGCGAACAGGTTAGCAAGATATTTTGAAAAATAATTAACTAATTTATACCACACGTACAATATTGTAAATTCTAATTTTCCCTGACTTTCGAGAGACTCGTAATTAGACAGCGGATCTCATGCATTGACGAGGCAAATTTAAAACGACGAAAACATTTAAAGAATTCGGACATACTGCTGTATCATTTCCAGCCGATGAAAATTGTTAAGAAGAGAAATGAATGTCTAACTCCTATATCTTGGATACTCTAGTCATAATGTGGGGCGCACAAGCGGCTCCGAAGATGACGAAGACGGGATAGAAACCGGCGAGAAAACCGCAGCTTTCCTATCGCTGCAGTCGTTGAATTATTAAACAGACTTCCCAAAAGACAATGCTCCGCGTCTACATTCTTGAGATTTCCGGCGACGCGTAGACACCTGTCCATCAACCGTCGAGCAAAACCACGATCCTGCCGTCGATGAAACGGAATCTCGCGGACAATTGAACGCGCGCGCAACAAAGCGGGATTCGTGAAAGGCGCGAAATGTCCGAGCAAACGTTATTGAATTAATGCGGCAGCGAACGCGGAAGAGATTGCTCCGCAGAGGTATTTCAATGAATTTTAATATATCCGAGCAAATCGCTGGCGAGGCGGGGTTCTAAAGCGATGGATCGCCGTTTGCCACGCTTTCACCGGGCGCTTTCTACAATGTTGCAGCTCGTCCCGTGTGTAACAGGAGACGCGACTGTTAAGTGATCGACAATCGACAGGTATCGCTCGGAACAATCTTCAGGAAGTGCACCTGCTGAATCAAGGTCACGGCCGGCGGTCCGAGCGGATTCAGTTCCGCCCTTTCTCTTCGAAGAAGGATTCGCGGTGAGTTTCTCTAGGCAGTGTCGATGCGCGATAGGTGGCACTCTTCGATCCATTTGTTGCAATTAGTGGTATCTGCTGCTCGAAATTGTACTATTAGTCTTCTGCTAATTGACGTTTATGGAGGACACTGGGGCAAGCCAATAGAATTTTTAGTTTTCAATTTTTCGCATTTTTCTCTTCTGTTAATTTATCATTACCTTACTCGTTTTAATTAGCTAGTAGACAGCGGATTTCATGCATTTATGACAAAAATGAGTAGGTTTAAAATCAACGTTTCATGACCATCTGTCCATTTGTTTTGACACATCTTCCAATTTTTAGGTTAACCTAATTATTATGAATTATAACTATTTTTCTAATTTTATCCGCTGGTCAAAATTAATCGTTTTATTTCAGTTTAATATCAACCCATTATAAAAGTAAGGTGTAAAAAAGTCATGCTGGAAGAAATGAAGAACGATGGCTCCAATAATTTAAAAAAAAAAGCTTCGCAGCCAAGAGATCCTACCTACAAGTTTGAAATGCACCAACGAAATTATTGAAACATCCAGAAACTGTCTGAACACTCAAAATAAAAATTAGGAGTAATATTTTTAATTTATTGTGTAATGTAACCTAGTTTTTTGATAATAAATGTTGCGTTTTATATTTATTTTCTTTTGCTACTATTATTATGGGACAGAGGGAGTACTAAACAATTTTGTTCGTTCACTGGACAGATCACATATTTTATTTTTTCTCCAAAAAATAATTTCCAAGGTGCTATTCAAGAAAACGAATGCCTATGTATATGGCGGTCTCGAAGCAAGGCTGGAGGAGAACATAAGCGACGACGCTTTCAGGAAGCAAGAAGGTGTTCTGCAGTAATGAGTAAATGATGCGGTGATGCGGAGGAACGATTATCGCCAGAAATGCCAGCGTTTTTCGCGGCTTGGTTGCGGTAGGAAACAAAGAGCCGCGGCTTTCATGGTCCGGCAATCTCGTACCCTCGTAGTAGCAATCGCGAAAAAAAACCCGGCCGTTACGTAAACACCATAAGAGAAGATGAAGCGTTAATAGGAAAGCCTCGTCCTACGATTACAGGAATACTCCTTCGATCGGATCGAATCAATCCAGGATGCGACTGCGTCGAAATGGACAGGCGGCGCAGCTTTGAATAGAGCCTAATTGCTTTTATTCTAGCGAAGTGACCTTACTTTTGCTCTTGTCGTTTCGTGTGTTCGACTGTGCGCAACTTCGCGCAAACAAGACTCGCGGCAGCTGTTAATGGCGAACCAAACGACTGATTGATAGGGTAATTACCCTGGAAAATGGGAAACGTTTTCGAGAAACTGGGTGCAGTAATGGTGGTACGTTGATGGAAGGCTTTGCGATATAGAAACGTGAGAATTGTTCTAACAACGAATCTCGTGTTTGTAGAATTTTGTACGACTGCTTGTTTGATGATGCATGTAATATATTTTTATCATAAAGTGTGTTCCGTTAAAGTGCACGAAAGAAAATTAAATAAAACAATATAATATAGTTTCCTATCTGCAGCTGTTTATATGAGAATTTATTTTTAACATCTAACACGTTTGAATTTACTTAATCGACTCTTAATAAATTGACGTAAATATGATTCTTTCAAGTCTCACTTGTATTTGTGCACATGTGCTAAACATATGCTAAGAACGAATTTTTTTCGACCATTTTCACTGAGACAATTTATTGTAGATATTTAACACGTTTTAATTTACTTAATTGTGGCTTGATGAGTAAGTCTTGTTTGTATTTTTGCACATTAATTGAACTATGTGATGCAGGCGAAAATTTAAATAATAATTAATTAATTGAGGAATGTACAGAAAAATTTATTTAATAAACGACGATTCAATTAAATCTATGAATTTCTTCAGAACGAAGTTGAAAAATCAAGTTTTACAGGCCCTTCAAATCTAAACATTTCTTGAACATTTAACGTGGTATGAGAAATGTTTAGAATTAAAGGGCCTGTAAAACTTGATTTTCCAACTTCGTTCTGAAGAAATTCATAGATTTGATTGAATCGTCGTTTATTATATAAATATTTCTGTATATTCCTCAATTAATTAATTATTTCAATTTCCGCCTGCATCATATAGTTCAATTAATTTGCACAAATAGAAACAACACTTATCATTTAACATGGAATGAGGAATGTTAGAATATTAAGTGCAAAATTAAAGAAGCGAAGGTTACTAATTTTTCTTGAAGAGCATATTATTTAAAAAAACCATAATCGTCTGTGTTGTGTCATTTAATGTTCCTATAAAGAAAAATGCATTTTCCCAGGAGACGTGTGACTGTCCTACTAACATTTGAATGCCAGTTCCAGAGTTTGTAGAGAAAAACTTGTTGAAATTAAATTGTCATTAAATTATCATCCTTTTCCACTTGCATGGTAATTTATCCAAGTAAAATAATTTTTTCACGATGCAGAAAAGTGTTTCCATTCAAATTGAAATCAGAATTAATTAACCCAGCATCGTTCCGTCATTAAGCAGCAATGGCGCCGTTATCAGATCATCCATACGTGAAATCATCGTGTTTCGATTCCGCTGGGACAGGGATATTATCGTGGAGATTAAAATACCAAATACAAACACGGTAATCCGTGGATCTCTCGACCTGCGACGGAAATTGAAATGAATTACCGGTGTTATTGACTGAGGTATCGCCGCGTATCACTGTCGCCGACGTCTAATCCGCTTTACGATCTTGTAGCCATCGAGGGGGAATAAAGATCGCGGCCGACCGCGCTTGATAAACAATGTCGGAGTCGTGAAAAGTGTTAATGATCTCGCAGCGATCTCTCACGGGTACGCGTGCGCACGCGTGACTAAACTGGAATTCCGCGAATCGGTTCTTGACATTCACGCACGACGCATTTTCTCGCAGCGCAGCAATGCCAAACGATTATGTGCCGATCGATCTCCATCATTATGCATCCCCGTTCTCACCGGTCGGTCCCGCCGTAACCTTTCGGGCTCGATGAGAAAAATAACTTGTGACTAATCGGAAAAAAGTGGCGTAACACTGCCGATCAACGGGTCAGAGTTTACAGTCTCCGTAGTGGTGCTGTGTGGAAATTGTATATGAAGAATACGATAATGGGGCGCCGTGAAAGTAGCGTAAGAACTGCCGGGTATCGTGAGAAAAAGTGATCGAACGGAACCACGCGTGAAAGTGTTGCTACAGTTTCCGACTGTCGTCCGAACTCGCGTGAAAATCGAAGAGGTTCTGTGGACATATCTCGAACATTGTTTAAATTAACTTTTGGAATTCGTCTTTTTAAGATTTTCAATACTGTAAACTTAACCCCAGTTGACTCCCGTGTCTCAAGCAAAGCCAACTGTACCGGGAAAATATGGCATAACGGATGATTGCTGCATGTAATAGAATAAATTCAGAGACGATAAAACGGGTACGTGATTCAGTTAACCAAAGAATGCAACTTTGCAGCTGTGCAAATACACAACACTTTCCACGTCTTCTCTAATACGATCACTACGATGTTTGACCTTGAGTGACCTTGTTGAAATTACCGTAACTTCGGTCATCGCTAGAGGGCGGATCTTTATGCAAAATAAAAATATTCTGCATTGTTCTTTATCCAGAGTTGGGCAAAAAATTTATCTAAATAAAATTTTTGGATAAAGGCGATTTAAAACCCACTCTGTTCGAAGTTTTTATATAAACAAAATTTTTGCCCAACTCTGTCTTTATCATCCCTCAATGACTTAATTGCATTAAAGACAATATTACAGTATTCTTTAATTTTTGTTTTTAAATACATAAAAATCCGCAATCTAGTCATCACATAGCAATAAGACAAATGCAATATTCAATTTCAATCTTCATCTAATCTTATCAATAAGATAATTTCGTGTCTAACAATTTTTCATTGAATGTAAAATGAAAAAATATTCAGTACGAATAAAATTACCTTCGTATCCTGCAGATGGACTGTTGAAAAATTTATGTAAATTTTGATTGGGTCCTTATCAGGTGAATTTTTGGGTGCTGATAATATTTGAATTGTACTAAAATACATTACGTATTTATAAGTAGAGAATTATGAAAGAATTATGTGTAAAATGTGTTGTTCGTCCATTTGTTCGTAACAATTGGCAATGCATATTTGTGCAATATGCATCATTAAATATTGTGCAACAAACAACTGGTAAAGCAATGATTGCAAAAAGTTCAAATGGAAATGAAAAACCAGTATTTCTCACGATGCAACATAAAAAAAGCTCGGTCAGCCTGCAATGCATCGGTAAAATTGGCTTTTTGTCGGTCGAGAAATCCGGTCTCGTTCCCATCGTTCACCGGCAAAGCGATGCGAGCATTAATCACGAGTACTCGATTCAAATTCCAGCGGCGCGATGTCTCGGAAGGGAGATGCAAGCTAATTGAAACTCGAACGCCGATGATAATGGCACATGCAGACCGCGCCGCGTCTGCCAGCGCCGCGAGCGTGGATTATGAAATCAGGAGCTGGTAGGTGGTCCCGAACAATTAGCGCTCTTGGCAACGTTTAACCATCCGCGAATTTCCTTTTGTCCACCGGTGCACGCGTCCGCTACGTGTGCTTCTGCGCAGGCCACTCGGAATACATTTCCATGCCCATTATCTAATTAACCCTCGCTCGACGAATGCCGGGTCGTTTTGACCCTTCCAGTACACTCCGCCGAGACCAATAAATCTTTTTATCAACGAACTACGTTATGTCAGAATTAAGCGAATTCATCGGAAATACTGAACAATTTAGAAATTAATTAAGTTGGGAACGAGATCAGACTTATTAGACTGCGCATCTTTATGCAAAATAAACATTTTTTACCTGAATTGCAACGAACTGGAGTGACATAGGAAGTTACTTTCTTTCTTATTTTGTTTAGCAGGTGGAAAATAATATAATACAGTAAAAGCTCCTTCGTTGTCCAAAGGCCGGGGGGCTGAGCGGACAACGAGCGTGCCCGGACACTATTTTTGATTTATGACTGCGTCAAGATATCGCGCCGACCGCGCCGAGCGACTTCAATAGGAAGCCGAACATAGAGAAGGACAGAATGAGATACGGATCGGGTGACCGAAGCGTGTCGCCGTCGCCGGCACAGTTTAAAGGCCCACATTGTTGCTGTTGCTCGTTGCCTTCGAAACTTTGACCGTCGATTAAACCACTAAATACAGTTGAAACTATATCGTGTTTGGTGTCATTTTAATCAGAGAAATGCCAGAAATAAGTTAGTGAAAGTCCCATAAAGAAATAATGAAAATTAAGAAGTTTGAAAATTCGGTTTACTCGAGTCAATGTTGTGGTGTTCACACCGATATACCCGAGCCGACATCAATCGACGCCGCCTACGGAGCGACTCGGCGTTGACAGGCAGTGGAATGGGTAGGCACTGGACAACGATCGTGCCCTTGATTTTGGACAACGAAGGAGCGATTACTGTAGTATGTTTAAATTTTTCTAATATTTTCTAATATAAATGCTTAAACTCGGCAGTCTACTTGCCATATGGACAATTAATATTACTAAAGGAATATTAAGCGAAATAAATTTATGGTGAATGTGTAGTATAATTACGCTATTACTTGAATAAAAATGCATGACAATAAAAATGGCTAAACTACGAGGTAGAATATTTTCCTTATTACTATTTCAATTCATAATTGAATTTTTTCAGTGCATACTGATTTGTGCTTCTTAGGATTTTCAAAACACACCTGTAATAACATCCTCATGTATTTTCATGAGTTTCTAAATAATGGAAATTATACATTATATTTGACAATTAGGAATCCCGAGAATTTAATCACGTGTAAGAGGTATAAACGCGAATAGCACAGACAATGAAATTATAGATACACCACAGATTTTGCTGAAGGCAGTTCGATTACCATAATACACTTCTGTGAAGCGTTCGGTCATCGCGAATTACTGATTCAAATGAGTTCCACAATCGGTGTTACATAACTCGAGGAATATATTATCGAAACCAATCAACCTTGATCGTTTTGCAATTGAATCATTATATTCTATTACTGCAATTACGAATCGTATCCACTTACCAATTAGCGACCATTACGGCTATTAATAATTAAATTTCTTCTGGCAGATTCAAGTAGTTTATATTGATGAAAAATAAAAGTGCTCTTAAAGTGGGAAGAAATAAAACTATAATAAATGATAGATGTGCATTTCATGTGAGCAAAAAGATGTTTCAAATCAGAGACGTTCGCCAGGAGTATAAATATGAATTATTGAATACATATTGTCAAATATCAGATGATTGCATAAGTTTGTGCCCGATTTGAGAATAAAATTGAATGGTTAAATTTTAATTTATTATATAGTCACCATTCTTTTCTAAAAAGAACCTAACCCAGACCATTCTTTAAAAAAAAGAAAACGGTGACTATATAATTGATTAATAAAGCTGTATTCCATAAAATTTAACCATTGCATTTTATTTTCAAATCGGGCACGAACTCATGCAATCATCTGATACAATAATTATGTTGTGTCATTTCTAGACAATTGCAAAAAGACAAAGTATACAAAATCTTTAGTTTTAAAATAGCTTAAAAATTTGATACCTTAGTGCGCTCAAGAGAAAAATGTGGTCAACACAAAAATAATTTTAGATCGATGTGTAGTACCGTAGAAAATTAAAAATATTGTGTTCTAAGTCAATATTGTCCTATTAATTTCAAAGATCATTTAACATCGTTGAGTAAATGCATTAGTAGGAAATTTGCAGTGAATAAATAAAAAGCAATACTAAAAGAATTCTTATTACTTTCTCATGAAGTATTCATGATTGTAGCGAACATTCTTCGCTACGTAAAAATATCGTTCGTATTGCAGCTCTGTTTGATCAGTGTAATTTCGCGTGCACAATGATAAACGTTGCCATTTAGAAATACAACGTTGCCCTAATACGATTTAGAAATGCCGAACACCTACGACCGCCATGGCAGTCAATGCGTTGAATGAAAGCTGGCATAAAATAGAGCACCGATATCCAGTTGACTCAATTCTGTCACCGGGGTCAAGTATGTCTTAAGTACCCGGGTGTGTACGGTTCATAAGCTCCATGGTATTCCAGGCTACATTCAGCCGTGCCTTCGAATCCGTTCTCGTGTCAAGAGGTGAAGGTCTAACACGGCCTTGAAGAGGATCGTACGTTCCGCAACACGATCACCGCCATTTCCTGATTGGACCACGCGATTCTCTTCCGCGAAATCGTTTCCTTCTAAGCTGCGACTTTCCCAGAAATGTAAATGTTGCACTTCGAGTTGACAGTGCGCCAAACACAGTGAAACCGACAATGCGTCCAGTACAAATGGTGAGAACAAGCAATAAACATTCTTGCTAACCCTCTTGCGCCAATTGCAAATTCAGTGGCATGAGACTTTTGGAACACTGTAGCAATGTTTAATATTAATTGCAAATAAATTAGAGTTGCATACATATGTAACGAAAGTATACTTTCGTTAATTTGAATTTTGCCGCGCCTCTCATGCTCCGCGCGCCTTTTAATCAACTACCGTTATATGGCGTGAAATACGAGTATTGAAACAATTGAAGAAAGACATCGATATTGATAATAAACATTACGTAATAGACCACATGTGCAAAATATAGAGAAATTGATTATATAGGATAAATAGAGAAGTGATAATTATAAACTGTAATTGTCGTTTCTTTGTTTACAGGTAGGAGTATAAATAATGTAAATAATTGTTGTAAAATAGTCAATAAAATTTTTAATCTTTGTTTACAGAGAAACATATTCCAGTTTATGTATGCACCTTCAGCCACAATATTAAATAAGAACTTATAAATATAATAATAGATAATAGATCGTCTGCGTCATAAATGCATAAAATCCGCTGTCTATTAATTAGTATCATTTTGGAATGTGTACATTGAACGAAATTTCCTGAATATCTCATTGCAAACATTTAAAAAATTGTGGAAATTTTGTGGTTCGTAACAACTGTATTACACATTTTGATCCGGATAAAAAATAAAAGACATTAAAAATAGCAACCACTTCAACCTGAAAATGACCAATTTAAATATTGAAACAAATTTTGTCGGTCTTCTACACAAAACTGAAGCAACTTCAAACCTTGAAGTACAAGTTCGCGTGACATGTCCACGACTCTGCGGCATGTGTAACAAAATTAATGGTTCGAGCACAGTGTAGCGCGCAGCAAAAATGACTAGATAACAATGTGCATAATAAATTATCGGTGACCTGCAGCGCGATAAAAGCCTCTTGGAACGGTGCGATGCAGTTCTTTAGCGGCGTATTTTCGCAAAAATGAAAACAGCACTATCCAACGCGCGATAAGACACTCGAAATTCTGGGCAATCAAAGAGACTTAACAGCCGAGGCATGCAAATATACCTTTCTATCTGGTTGTAAAGGTCGGAACATTATCTCGATCACGAAGATTTCATTAACACCTGCCTCTCTAAGCACAATCAACATAAATGGTACGTGTCTGATTTCTGTTTTTCAATTCTCGAGTTAACGTCAAAATGTCAGCGCCCACGGCTGAACGGTCACGGAAAATGTCTGATAATTATCTTCGAGCGCTGGCGTACGTCTATTCGCGGTATGTTCTTTCATAATTGATGTCTAATGCGGACACTAGTCCCAATGGCGCGAGCTTCACGCACAATTTCCTCTGCGTTTACAGATGGAATCATTGCAAAACGTATTCTGGTTGACTGCCAGCGCCGCTGCCATAGGGAATTCGTTTGTTGATGACCCCGTTCGCAACACTGTCGCGGGAAATATCGTTTCTGTCGATATACAGTGGCTCTACGATTCTCAAAAAACTGACGATATTTATCAAGTTGTGATTTTGTAAAAAAACAATCGTATGAGGATCAAATTGGATTCATTTTAAAGCTTGAAGATTCTACTTTCGCACGCCATTATTTATTTTCATCTGGGATATTTTTACGTGGCGTAGCAGACGAGAAACTGGAGACCCGTTTTTCTAAAAAAATGCTCTAGAAAATTATGCAAATTCAAACGTTTTCAAAAAGTTCCAAAAATTTTTCTCGTTACTGAAACCACCTTGGATTTAAGGATTGAAGCTTCCCCTTTCCAGCGTGACCTTAAAAATTGATGTACGATTTTTTTAAGTTGATTTATGCAGAAATGTAAGGAATAAAAAGTGCATACAAGATAATTGTACTCATTTAGCCATAAACTGCGGCCATTACCTTACTTTCCGAGGCAAGTGCATAGAGTCGAGTCGATTGACTTCGTTACTTTTGCAAATCGGACTCGTGAGGATCGTGCGTGCAATAATTTATACGAACGCGCTTGTACGATGAAATATTCATTAGATAGTAATGGATTAGCGAGTAGTTATTTATTTTAATACTGTCAACTTGTCGCGCGTTCGCGATTAGTTTCGCTGGAAATTGTTGCATAATTTTCTTTTTAATCGCGACGGGAATTCCTTCGACAGCGAGTGTTCTCCTACGCGTTCGCGGTGCAATGCACGTTGTATACACGATGTTTACCAATGTTTGCTAATGTGTACCGAATGGAAAATATTTGCATTTTAAGTTCATTTGATATTGCTACATTTCTATAAAAACTGATATATCTAAGTACTCTTGCGGTATTTTCACAGCTGCGAAAAATAGAATTTTTCTTTATGAAAGGCAAATGAAATTTCTGTGACATTTGTAGCAGAAAAATAGAATTTTATTTTGATCTTGAATAGTGAACAGTTTAGCAGAATTTTTTTTAAGTTTAGGTATAATTAGTAACATATTATGATAATATGAAAAAGAATAGTTGCTATCTCGTAGAAAATACGGAAACTTGCCATTCAACCTAATATATGTAGATAAAATGTGAAACACAGTGCAACGGAATATAATGAATATGCACCACTTATTTAAAAAATAATCTCGATTACTGCCACTTGAAATTTACTTGAAAATTATTTTCTCAAGTAAAATGTTAATATATCTGCTTAGACTGCGGATTTTATGCGTTAATGACAGAACAGAGTAAATTCACCATTAAGAAAATATTCAAAAATTTAAAAATACTGTTTAAATTAATTAAAATAAATATGCATTTATATTTTCGAGCATTTCAGCTCGAAGTTTATCTGTACCACTTCGCAAATAAAACACTCGGATTTAAATCATCAATTATTCAGTTCCCCGCCTATCGATGAAAGTGGGCGGAGCGTAGAAGTGTGTGGGCGGGGTGAACGCAATATAGCAGAGGGAACTCATTATGTTCTAACGCCCCACAAATTTGGTTTCGCTTTTACACGTGACAATTCATATTCAGACCAAAATAAAAATTGTTTTCCACGAAGTTACTGAAACTGTAATTCTTATAATAGGTTAAGGAGTGGCCCTGTAACATTTTCGACTCCGGGTCGAAACAGACCCAACATCCCCGGTCCTTGGTTTGAGCACTCCATTAATATGTGGCCCCTAGTTTCGTGGGTTGAAAATATACGAATGGCAGTTCGAGCGATAATTTCTGCGCATAATCGAAGGCCCGAAAACGGCGAAACGGTCTCGGCGCAAAAACCAGCGTTCGGTTCATTAGCACCGATCATGAATCATGCGAGTAACATGGCCGCGACTCCGGTCGAAACAAATATCCCTCGTTTCGCCGGATCGAGGTATCGGAATGCACCCCTCCCGTATGTAGATTGCGGCGGGTCCTTCGGAATCGATACGCGTATGCTTGCCGAATGAGCACGGTAGAGATCGGATAATAGGTCTATGCGGCGCAGGAGCCAAGCCGAGCTCTCGGAGCCGGCCATCGACAAATGGCCGTGGCCATGTAATAAACAAGCCGCGCAATTAAGAGAGCAGGTTAATTAATGTGGACCAACTAGGAGGAAGGGCGACCAGCTCTTTCCACTCTCTTCTGTCTTTCCTCTCTCCTTCTGCGTTTACAGTGGGCATCTTCTCTTCGTTTCAAGACCCTCCCTCCCTCTCTCTCTCGGTAACCTCTCCTCTTCTCAGGTCCCTTCTGACCACCTCTCGCCGATCCGGAGCCCCCTTCTTCCTGACGGCGTAACCACCGGTGTGCACGGTAGTTATCGAGGACCGAACCAACCTTTTTTTGCGGCGCCGGGAGCACACAGGAGCCAGGACATCATCGGATTTTCTTGTATTCCTGCTGATGCGAGTGTGGGAGGAATGGTCGCCGTTCTCCATGGAAAGCCATCGCAATGCAAATAAGTTCGGTGCGGTTTTATTCAATCGGCCGTGACTTTAGTTGAAGTTATACTTTGGTGGCGTTCAACCCTCCGACGCACTGTGGAATATTTGAAATTTTGGATGTCTGAGTTATTGGAATATACGAGGGTGGGCCAACAAGTACCCGTGTTAGGAATGAAAACGCAAGATTTTGAGAAAATTTTTTCATTTTTCAATATAATCTCCTTTTAGGAGGATATACTTTCCCCAACGTCCCTGCCGTTAAACCATTTAAACCCTCTAAAGAACACCATTTGTCAGACTCTTCAAAATATGCTTCTGTCTCGACGGTGACCTCCCCGTTTGAGCCAAATTTTTTCCTGCGAACCACGTTTTCATGTTGGGGAACAAAAGGATGTCCGAGGCAGCCTGGTCGGACGAGTACGGTGGATGCGGCAGCAATTCGAAGCGCAATTCTAGCAATTTGGCCGCGACAATTCAGAGAATCTTCAAACAGGATTCTCAAAGAGTTTGAGAATCATCAAACACGTTTAATATAAATGGCTGTCAAATCAAAACTAACCTATCAATCAGTATGAAATTTTGTATGGCGTCGTTTAATTGATGACAGTATACTATAGTAATGCCAACTTCCCTCAGCAACGCCGCCTGTCTTCAAACACAGGTAATTATTGATCTACCCTCGTATGAACAACAATGTACCAGTTTTATTATTTTATTTATGCACTCATGTGGCGTCGTTATGCATTGAAAGTAAAGTCTTTTGCAGTACTCATTTTTCTATTCGCCCGTTTCTTAAATATCGCTCGGCTTTTATGATCGTTTACATGTGACGAAGATGTTGCGTTAGTTTTTCCTTTACGGACAATTTTTAGACAGGTACACATTATAGTTTTCTGCAATTTTCACTTCATTATTGTTTGTCTATTTAGAATTATTCAAGTTTGAAGCTGACCTATCGCTTACTGCGATACTTCGCATTTGTAGAATTTTCAAGAAAGACATTTTTAGGCTTCCAAGTGAGTCCCGATGTTCTTTTTTGCGCTATTGGAAACTGTGAAGATTTCTGTTGACAATGCAAAAAGAATTGGCTGCCAAGATTGCCAATATTGCTTGTACCAGTGATGCCAGAATCGTGAGACGTGGTATTTTTCCCCTCGGCTCGCTCAGCCGTCTCGGCCCCCCACTCTGACGTACCTTCGGCTCCTTACGTTGCTTCTACTGCGCACGCGCTACACACAAGCGTACCAATACGAATAGGCAGCTCACACGGACAGACTAGAGGTACGCTTGTGTGTAGCGCGTGCGCAGTAGAAGCAACGTAAGGAGCCGATGGTAGTCAGAGTGGGGGGCCGAGTCGGCTGAGCGAGCGAAGGGGAGAAATACCACGTCCCACGATTCTGGCATCACTGGCTTGTACATTACTGTTTATACTGCGATGTATGGAGTTGTAATGTAAGTCACACTGAAATTGGTCAATAGTTACCACGAGCTTCCAGGCACAGCCGATAATCTGGCGAAATACTGTTTCGGACAAAAGAGTTGATCGGTATTCAGTCATCCATCAAAAAATTCAGCTCGACATCCGACCGACTCGCCCATCGCACAGGGCTCAATCAAAATTCAAATTCTCCGCGACTCCGAGCTCCCATTACAATAATTCACGTCTCTCTCCTCGCCCGGAATACTCTATAATAAAAATCGAACTACCTAAAATGACGTACTCGCTGCCACCAATATATTAAACTCGGTTCGTCTCCGCGTAGCTCCGAAAACCCGGTGGACCACCGTGTGTCATTATGTAAATCGCGGAGCAAAAATCGAGTAAAACTCGCGCCTCCGGGAGCCATTTCCTAAGAAGAAATTATTCCGATAGAGAAGAGACACGGACCAATAATGACTCCGAAATCAGCGTAAAGGTACGTAAAGGTATCCCCTGCGCAGGTGCACCTGTCTAATGAAGCAATCCCGGTGAGCAGGAAGGTCCGCGATACGCGGAATCCTCCCGGTTTCCCCCTGAAACGTCGATGGCCGATGAAGAAGAGCGAAAGAGGAACAGAAACGGTGCTCCGAAGAAGAAGAGGAAGACGAAGACGGTGAGCTGAACCGGTCGACTTTCACGATTCCAAATGAAAAACGGTCCGTGGATCGGCGGAAGAAAGTGGCGGATGCGGGCCCAGAAAGCGCTGATGAACCAACGACGTGAATCGCTAATTAAGGCACGGTGGCAATTAGTAATTACGGTAGCCTCGGGTTCGACGTCGGCGAACTCCAATCAGAACGGCGAGTACGCGGCTGGGTCGGGCCCCGATTCGAGGGCCTCCCTGTCAGAGGAGGCCCACGGTATCATAAGTTGACTTTTTCATTGACGCCGGTAGCTGCGGGTCGAAACCGGTCCATGGAGGTCGAGCCACGAAGACCGGTGACGACCAGAGGCCGCCACGGTGGAACCGGTAAGGAAAATAATTGGACGTGCCTATTATCTTTGTTGTTTCTCATTTTATAGAAAAATTGTTCAGGGGTACGTTATTTCATGGGGTCGACGGTGCCGGATAATTTTCTTTCAATCCTCTCACATCCCCTCTCCTTCCTTCAATTGAAGCCACCTCCCCACTTATGTGTCCGCATTCAGTCCCGACCGCGGACGCTTCAGCGTGCACTACTGTATCTGCTTGTGGTCCAAGAAAATAGGCGTTTCGTTCCCCCGTACCGTGCAAATACATTTCATTTGGAAAACAAACGAATGACTTTGAAATTTAGTCCTTGAATAATTCTCATCAATAATTCTCGTAATCAGGGAACATAACTGTTATAACTTATAACCCGAAAGAAAAAAAGTCATAGAATAACAAGCATTTCATAACCGAAAATTTTGTCTCTTGTTTGTAATTGTTATCGTTGAGAGAAATTCATTTCGATCATTTATAACAGTTATCAATGAGAGAGATTTATTTCGATCGCTCATAACAGTTATCAATGGGAGAAGTATATTTCGGTCACTCATATAATAGTTGTCGAAGTGAGAAATTTATTTCGATCGTTCATAACAGTTATCGATAAGAGAAATTTATTTCGATCGCTCATAACAATTATTCGATGGAATAAATTTATTTCGGTCGCTCATAACAGTTATCAATGAGAGAAATCCATTTCGATTGCTCGTAACAGTTACTGATGAACGTTTGTAATAGTTATTATTAGCTGGAGCTAATTTTTCCATAAAATCAGCAACAACGAAGATAATTGGCGCGTCCAGTTATTTTCCGTACTCGGTTCACTGCGAAGCGGAAAGAACAAGGAGACACACTTCACGATGGGACCGATTCTTGCAGCCTATAAGGGGCCTGTTGGGTCCAAGCGACGACCTCGCGCGCCCGACAAGGCTTTCCTCTAACCGCGCGTCCATAAAACGCTGAAATGTTCGGTTCGGGCCGGAACGACACGCGATATTCCCGCCTTTACGCCGCGGGATATACGCTTTCGCGACGGGACCAGTATCACCGACGAGGTAGCTCGTCGATCAGTCCCCGGACGACGCTTGGGTCCGGTCCCCTCTGCCGGGACTCACAATTCGCACGAAGCCTGAACTGGTTCGCGGAAACCTCTGTTTTCGAACCGAATATTTTCTGATGCTCGATAGGAGCAAACCTCGAAAAAAATGGAGATGCTGGAGGTTCGTTTGGGGACATCGCACCCACGTGGTTGCGATTTTGGTGGGTTTTGTGCCACGTGCAGCACCGATATTCCTGTATTATCCTTTTTACAGCTTGTGTCCACAAATAATGAAGTAATGAAAATTGCTTCGGGCTAGTTATCTAACGGTAAAGATATTGCGATAATTTCTACGAAGATTTTTATCTATAAAATTAATGAGACTGATGGAATATAGTAGAATTTGTATGAAGTAAAATATGAACTATTCACGTTTATTACTCGGCATCGTGTTGCGCTTTCCAATGATTTAGAATTCATTCATATGTCTCCTAATCGATCCGACTGATCTAATTTAATAGCGAAGTAACTTCGGGCGAAATTGCCCAACAAAATCGAACAACCTGGGAAAAACACGTCCCGACATTTACGGGGAAGAACGTTTCGAAAACGGCGTGAATCGCGAGCACTATGAACCGTGTCCGAAAACAAACGACGCCCGATAATGGAGTCACGAGCACGGGATAAGAATGAAGGAGAGGATTTAGGGAGAAATGGATCGCTCGGAATCGTATCCCGCCGATCTTCGTGAACCGTTCGAGAAAGGAGGAGAGAAAAGAACGAAATGGAGCGAGAGAGCATCGGGTTACGAGAGAGCCGAACCTATTTTCGGTCGGCGAAATGCAAGCAGAACGATAGTCCCGTGATGCATCGCGGCGTATGGCGTAAATCAAGCAGCTGCGACGACTGATTCCAGTGGTACCAACCCACGCTCGCATTATATCAGCCGGAGAGGCATATTTATTACCCCAGGTCGCTTAGATTGGAACAAATGCTGCGTTGCCGCAGACCCATCCGTGCGGGCACGCCGATAAGTCACTGAATTTTGTATTATTCGATCGTGCTGGTATCTACACCGTACTCGCGTGATGCACGGTTTCCCATTTTTATTGCGGAAATTTTTCGCCAACGCTTTAGTCACGAGATTGGTGTGAACTCACGGCTTGAAAATTATTGTATCGTGGTTCAGAAAATTGTATGGATTTTTATCATTCGATTGCACTGTTATCTGCCAGCTCCAACATCCACCGATGAATGCTTATCCCTTTTTATTGCAGCGTTTTTTTGCCAATGACGCCTTAAAATAATCGCCAAAAGATGAGGCTAAAGTAAACACTTTATCTCAAATAAAACAAATGGAGCGAAATAAAAATTTATTTCTCTTCTCAATAGGTTTAACCCTTTACAGTCGGAGGATGGATATGGAATTGAGGTTCAAGACACAGAGGTTACATACAAATTTATTTCTCCATTTAATTATTTTATTGAACTGGTACTAATACGTTGATGTTCTTAAATTTTTTAAATATGTCCACTGCTTTAAATTGTACGTACCAATTTTTGTTATAAATGCATAAAATCCGCAGTCTATTGATTAGATACAAACATATTTAATAATTAGACTGCGGATGTTTACGCAATTTGTAATTTTTGCAGGCAAATTTCAAGAAAGTGGGAAAAAATAAAATCTCATTGTCAGTGGTAGTAGCCTTTACTGATCTGAAATAAATAAAAATCATATTCAATTTCGTGGAATTTTGTATTGTAGCATATTTTGAAAATTTTAAGAAGCCATAAATGCATAAACATACGCAGTCTAATAATGTACTGACTCTGAGTCACTCCTCGACTGTTAATGGTTAACGGGTTAAAAATAAGAAGAGAACAATTCCAAATTCTTCTAATGCTTATACCACTGTAAAAATGGCCAAGGTGAGTGCAGACTGCAAAACCTTTACTTTCCTTTACTTTCAATGCATAACAACGCTACACGAGTACACGAATCAAAAAATAAAACTGGTAAACTGTTGCCCATTTATTCGAATTGTTCGGGCAAGAAAACTTCTCATCTTAACCCTCATCCGTCCCTCTCGTGTCAATTTGACACAGTTTTCCCGAAATAAGTTACACTGTTCTGTTATTTGCAGGTAAATTCGTTCGAAACTCGGTGACTTTTAGTTTTTTAATGCGAAACATATAACTGCAAAAACCTAAAATGTAAATGTTGACTCATCAATTTCAAGGAAAAAAACATCGAAAAATAACCGTTTGACTTGTTATTTTATCGATTTTTTGTACAACTGTGTCAATTTGACATCGAGGGACAGATTCAGATCGTGAAATGAGGGACGGATGAGGGTTAAGGAGGTTTTGAAAAATCGTATTATATTTCGGCCAACTTTTCGAGGCAATTCGACTGTGCACAAGTTCGAAAATCGGAGCAGTGGGTTCTCGCCTTTCGCTTCTCGTTGGACGGTCGGCCGCGCGGATGAGTTGCCCCTGGTATGAAAAGTCGAGGACCCTGGGATCCGTGGAACGAATGTTAAGTCGCAGATGTTATCGTTCTACATATTTACTGGGCTGCGAGCCATCAGACCGTTCCAGATTAATGGCGCGCTATGTAATGAACGTGGTAGCGAGGGCCACGGCAATCATGGCTTCTTGGTACCACAAATCCCGAGACTTCCTTGTACCCTCGGGGCCTGGTTCGCCAGTACGAAAGAGAGAGAGAGAGAGAGCGCGCGTATCCGTGCGCGTCCCGTCCGCACGCATTATTATCAATATGACTTCATGTATTTGAAACACGTACCGCGTACGCCTCTGCAGGCGTTCTTTGATGTCGTCCCGGTAAAAGGGTCACCGGTTTGCACCGGAGATAGAAAGCATCTTCCACCGTGCGGCCGTATTATTAATGTGAAAGCGGCCCGTTCGCTCCCTGCCAGCACGCTCGCCGCAGCCTGCCACAGCCTTGCCTCCGTTAATACAAATATTAATTTAGTTATCCGGAAGGTTTTATCCTTTTTTTGTTTAATACCGTCGCTGATATTTGCTCGAGACGCCCCGAAAGTCCGCGACCAGCGACTTCCGTCTTGATCGCAAGGAAAGTTCGCGATTCTGCTCGGAGATAACGAAGCCGCCATTGTTAGCCGTGCTACTTAGTCGGTTTTTATCGTCAGATTTTCTCCTAGAATTTTTAAACAAAGTGAACAAAGAACGCCATTTCGATGAATATCGGATCTCTTACTCACGCTTGAGCCGCACTTAATTAATGTCGGCCTGCGCTCGCGGAAGCGCTTCGACCGCAGATAAACGGAGATTATTTTTCAGCGTAGATTCCGCGATTTTAGTTCGCGTTGCTCCAGACGTAATTTTTCACAGCTCCGTGTTTGGCATCCTTCCGCGAGGATTGTTTGGAGCGTTTGCACAGTTCTTTATGTTCATGTATGAGGGAAATTGATTTTAATTCAACCGAGTTTCTTGCATTTCATTCGAACCAGTCTGTACACGCGAGTTACGTGTTACACATCTACAAATATCACAAAAATCGTAACAGTTAGTCGCAACTTTCCCCATAAAACAAACGCGAGAAATTAAAAATGCGCGCGGTAGCAGAATTGTTCACCGCATTCTCGATTCCGTTTATCTCGATTTGCATCGTACAGCATAACTCGCGCAGAGACTCAACAAGACCGACCAGTACGTAACGCCGCGCCGTCTAAATAAGCCAGCCGCGACTTTTATTCGATGTAGATGATAATATTAACTTTTCCGTTCCGACGCCGGTGTCTTTTACAATCCCCGGTCCGAGTAAATCAGCAAACAAATTCGCCGGTCAATTGCTGGGCGTATATCGGCATTTTTCATACGGTTAGCTGGTCAATGAATATGTTAATAATTCTGGTTGCGGAATTTTCACGCAAACCCGCTCAAACGGTGACCGACGGAAACCCGCGCACGGCGTTTCATGTCTGCGTGACCGGCGATCGTATTTCATGGTTTAATAGTCGATACCATAGAGATATTAATGTCGACTGCGTACTAATCTCGTGCCAGTGGTCGTTCGTACAGTCTCCGGACTGTGTAATGTGACGTATCGCCGATCTTGCTGGACAAAAGTCATTTTGGCGGCATCGTAAAATTTTTTCACTCCTGTTGCGAGTTACTGAAGGAAAACCGGAACGATCCGAAACCGTCGTAAATTGATTTAATAAAGACCGACAGGCTTGCTATCTCTCCAAACTGCACCGCTCTACAGTTTTGTCGCGAGTTTCATAAAGGACACTGTGTTTTGCCGGATATCGTTCCACAAACTGTGTACTTTAAGATATCGCGCATAACGTTTCGTTATTTTATAATAGTAATGCGTTTTTTAATGTCCACTCTGTGAAAATTTACCGAATTGTGCCAATGTATTGTTTCAGAACTCAGATGGTCTATTTGATGATTTATTTCCTAATAGAGAGAGTGTTCGTGGCTTTGTTTAACGAAATTATTACAGTTTAAAGTGTTTTGCCGGATGTCGTTACACGAACTGAGTACTTTAAGATATCGTACATAACGTTTCGTTATTTTATAATAGTAATGCGCTTTTTAATGTCCAGTCTGTGAAAATTTACCGAATTGTGCCAATGTATTGTTTCAGAACTCAGATGGTCTATTTGATGATTTATTTCCTAATCGAGAGAGTGTTCGTACACGTTCGTGGCTTTGTTTAACGAAATTATTACAGTTTAAAGTGTTTTGCCGGATGTCGTTACACGAACTGTGTACTTTAAGATATCGTACATAACGTTTCGTTATTTTATAATAGTAATGCGCTTTTTAATGTCCAGTCTGTGAAAATTTACCGAATTGTGCCAATGTATTGTTTCAGAACTCAGATGGTCTATTTGATGATTTATTTCCTAATAGAGAGAGTGTTCGTGGCTTTGTTTAACGAAATTATTACAGTTTAAAGTGTTTTGCCGGATGTCGTTACACGAACTGTGTACTTTAAGATATCGTACATAACGTTTCGTTATTTTATAATAGTAATGCGCTTTTTAATGTCCAGTCTGTGAAAATTTACCGAATTGTGCCAATGTATTGTTTCAGAACTCAGATGGTCTATTTGATGATTTATTTCCTAATAGAGAGAGTGTTCGTGGCTTTGTTTAACGAAATTATTACAGTTTAAAGTGTTTTGCCGGATGTTGTTACACGAACTGAGTACTTTAAGATATCGTACATAACGTTTCGTTATTTTATAATAGTAATGCGCTTTTTAATGTCCAGTCTGTGAAAATTTACCGAATTGTGCCAATGTATTGTTTCAGAACTCAGATGGTCTATTTGATAGTTTATTTTCTAATAGCGTTCGAACACTTTTGTGGCTTTGTTTAACGAAATTATTGCAGTTTAAACATCGACAATTTTTCAAGAATCGTAGAGTTCGAATAATTTTTGGAACCACCGTGTTCTATCTGCTCGAAGTGCTCCTAGCATTCGAATAAGGGACTGTCGCGAAGATTGGGACGCGTTTTGTTTTTTGGCTATAAAATTTCATAGGATGAAAATTGCGCAAAAGAATTGACACTGTTAGAAAGGTATATTTGCCAGCTACATTTTCGTTCTGGAAAGTATAATGACAGCGTTAACGGATAAAAAGTTGTAGCCAATGTTCCGAAGACAATGTTTCCAGCAAAAAAGAATTTTGCGGTATAAATTGAAACACCCCGAAAACTCTGAGAAGTAAGTGTTGAAATGAAGTCAAAACGCCTCATATTCAATGTTTATTGAGTATTTATTAGACTTGTTGCTTCTAATGCTCATGAAAAAAGCCCTGTCCCAACTTCTACGGTGTTCGAACGTTTACGACGTTCGCTTACTTTCCAGTGCAGCCAGAATAAGATGCTCCCGACTGGTCCCGCGGGAAGAAAGCGCTACAGTTTCGCGTTATGAATTATGCGTACGATTGTTGCCGCGTGACAACGGGCTGGTACGCGTTGTGCGAACGTTCTTTGTGAGCAAGAGTACAAGGAGAGTTCTCCCCGGGCAAGGCTATCGCTTTCCCAATCTCGTAAGCCAATATCGCTTATTCCCTAACAGCGTACGAAACGCACCTCCCGCTCTCCTATAAACTGAAAAGGGTGGTGTTGGCGAGCGGATCTAGCCGGACAGCCGTGACTTAACGTATTTCCAGGGGTATCTAATTACTGGAACGACCTAAGACCGAATGCCTTCACGCACACGACGACACCAGACATCGCTTCCCAGGGTGTTTCTTCCTATTTCGAAACGATAGGCGCGATTAGCTGGTCACGGACGCGGACCATGGTTAGGCTTGTTCGCCGACAGCCCCGTGTCGCGGAGAAAGTGCCGCTGAAAGGTTTCTGGACACTGAACGTCCGCGTAATTTTGCCCAGGTAATTGATGAGCCATGGAAACGATTTATGTTCGGCTAAATGGGCCCGCTGGGTTCACCGGCGAGAAACCATGCGGTCTGCGAATTGTTTTTCCTTTTAGCAGAACTGATACAGATATCGAATTGAAATTCCGTCGACCTTAGTTGTCAATCCTTGAAGAATATACGATCATTTTCGTGCTTCAATAACGCCATTGTTTTGGGTTGTGACAGGTCTCAGAGAGACACTTGTTTGCACATCTTTGCATAAAATTATGCGATGTTTATGAATTTTTCTAGACGAGCTTAATGGATATGTCGAATTCAAATTTTGGGAATTGATCTTTCTATAATTGAAGAATATATACGCATTTTGTATGCACGAATAATGATAATTGGAGCTGTAGAAATACGAATACATATGTTTCTACAGCCTGTAACTGCACTTGTCAGTACACAGTGTGATGTAATAAAAAATAGCAAAAAGAATTTAAACTTCTGGCAAAAGCTAGTTTATCTTGCGACGATGGGCATGGTTCTAGATCGGGTGCTAAAGGAACATCTGCAGCAGATACTGTAGCTGCCAAGTTCGAAATGAATCAGCTGATAGATTTACGAAATATCCGGTCTGTCAATTCGCAAAATATCTTTTCAAGAAAATCATGTTCGACGTTTATTGTTATTAATACACCCCGCAGCACTAGCAATTTTATCAGAACGCATACATGATACCTGGAAATAATATTGTGAACGTATCTGCGACAAGAAGACCGCATAAGCTTTCTTCGAAACCTAATAATTACTCAATATTAATAAGAAAATTGATCTATACACCTGCTTATTAAAGTCCTGCGCTGCAAGGACTTGCAATCTTGTAAATACAGGGTTGCAATTATTCACCGCCAATTATAATGTGCTCGGCAACCTAGTAGCAAATACACAGGTTCCCGATGTTACGTATAAATAACCGATAATCGTAAACCTATGAACATTATGATTACATGGCAGCAATACACACTGCGCCAATGTACAGACAACCATATCCTGCGCTTCAAAAAGAAGATCATTACCAAAGCTCTATTTTCAGTCGCTCATACAAGCTCATGCCCATCCCAACGTCGAGATTATGAATATCCCTCTACAAATTACTTTCTCACCAACCTAATAAAATATCCCAGCAAATTTGTAACACCGTTGCAAACTGGTCGCAACGAAACCCGTCGCAGCTTCCGAGTCTCTCATTAAATACATTGGATACTTTAGTAGACAATAATTCACCGGTCCGTATGATACCCGATACTCCAATTATTCTAATCGACGCGTACAACCGGTCATCCTTACACCCGTCTGCTGTAGCCCGACGTTTTTTTTCGTCGCCGAATGGATTGTTACTTCGCGTCTAACAGGAAATCGGTCGATATAAACGTACGCAGGCTTGTATCCCAGAGAACAGGTACACTAGTCGACAAAATTTATACGAGATGCCGAAACTCGTCAGAAGAAGACCTCGATATTGCTTTTAAATTTAACAATATGAGTTCTTCGTTATTGCTTATTAAAGGGCAATTTTTCGGAATTTTCATTGTGGCGAGTTTACATTGAACATGTCTCCATAATTAACAACTTAGAATCGGCTGTTGCAGTTCCCACGAGTGACCAATCCAAAAAGAGATAAACTGAATCAATGTAAGTAAAGAATGAAGGAAGGGAGACTCTAAAAAACTGTTTGCCTTCAGTGTAGCTTTAAAAATCGATCTAACAACCATCATAAATAGACTGCGGATTTTATGAATTTATGACGAAAATGGGTACGTGTAATTTAAAGCAGTGGACATGTTAAAAATATTTAAGGACATCAACGTATTAGTTTCTACTTAATAGGATAATCAAAAGAAGAATACAATTTTTATGTGGTCAAACATTTTATATCTCTAATCATAAATGAACCATCGTAATTTATTTTAGATTTTATGAAAATAAAAGAATGTACTTATTTAGATTTCTAGCGATTTTTATCCAGAAATGTACTCGGAGAAATAAATGAATTGAATAATTCCTCGCGGATGAATTGTTACACTCTCAATAATCGTAAATAAAACAATCCAGAATCCGTCATTTTCACCGTAAATCTATATCGTATTCTTCAATTTGCAGTCTTATAATTTTGTCCAGTAGTGTACTCTCAATACGTTGTCCAGCGCCAAACAAATATCTGCAACATCGGCTTGTAACAGATACTGGTACTACATACTAGAGAACACCGGGCGAATCGAGCTTTCCGCGTCACACACGCACTCGCTCTTCACGATCCCCTCGTCTGTCGCAATGCCCCTCAGTCCTCCCCGCGATCCCCTACCGAAAAAGGAACAGGGGGTATCGCGATACGCGGGCAATTAAATCCCCAGGACAATAATTAACTCCGGGCGTCTAAGGCGCCTTGTGATGCACGGGGAATTGGAAAACGGGCTCTCGATCCGGTCGCGCGGCATGAACGATTACGAGCCGGTAAGCGAGCGGAGAGCGACAAGCGGCCGCGCCGCGGAATTATTGGCGAATTTGCATCTTAATGGAACTACCTACCTACCCGTAGCATGCGGCCCACGTCATAATTCCTCGACCGCTGGTCGCTACCGTCGACGCCGACGGGAAAAACGACGACGCTGAAAATAGCGACCTAAGACCACCGGCCCGACGTTTACGCGAAACTACACGTTTACCCTCGATCGCCGCCAGAGATCCCTGCCGGATCATTGTTTTTTCGATCGCCGGGGGAAACGCGAGACAGGCGGGGAAAGCTACAAATTTTTAACGACCCTCTTCCGGGCGCTAATCACGGCCCTGCGAATTTACTACCCTTGAACTTCTCGAAACGGTTGCCGCGATGTCTGCAGTTCTAGGTGATCGATCCACTTGAAATTTTATGAGAATCTTCAGCACATACCCTGGTATCGCAAGAACAAAAATGTTTAGAGGTTCTTTTTATTTTTTGATCGAGATGAAGGCCGAAAAATGTCCCAGAAATCGGTAATTTTATTTCGAAATGCCGTCATTTTGTTGAAAATCAAGATTTTTTATTTCGTTTGGTCCGGACCGTAACTAAATGTTAATAAAAATGTCGAATAAAGTGGATTTTTTCCAAGTGTGCTTTAAACCCAATTTTATTCGAAATTTTTATTTAAATAAAATTTTTTCCCATCTCTGATCGATACCGATTAATAAACAATTTCATTTTTTGGTTCCGATCAGAAGGAAGATCGGTATCATGACAATAGTCGACCCATAATCAATCCAGAAATCGTCAAACCAGAAAATACAAATTTTTTGCATTGATTGCAAGGTACAAGAATGAAATAAAAATTGATTTGTGCTTTAAATCATTTGAATAAATCAATGGCGATGACAATGTTTCTAGTGTTTCATGTTACACATTCTCATCTGTGTCATTGAAGCATAAAATCCACTGTCTACCGACGATTTCTATTAGTTTAACGAAAATTGGTCTTACGCCTTCCCATTGGAGTGACATCGTGGAGGTTCAAAGACCCCTGACATCCGAGTCTCTCAGATATGTCTCCCACAATTTTCTCTACGCTGCAACCTTTGCACCAGGTGGAGCCCCCGTCCAAAACCGAGATGAAATATTCCCTTGGTGGTTTTCCGGTGAAAGCAGGTCCAGGGAAGAAAACCACTCTCCGAAGGAATTCGGAATTTACAAACGGTCAACTCGTAAACATTTTATTCCAGAATTCCCGAGTCGTCTGGCTTGACTGTTTCTCTCTCTCTCTCTCTCTCTCCCTTTCGTCGAGCCTCCCGCGGTGCGCGAGGGGAAAATTCCGAAATAGAAATGCAGGAGAAACGAGCCAGGGAACGAGAGACTATTTCGGGTGAGGTCAGAGGCTGAGGTCAGTCTATAAGGCCTGGTCAGCCGCCTCCCACGAGTCCTGGAACCCTGCCAAGCTCGACGCCCACGCAACCGAGCGAACAGAAACCTGCGGGAGAACTCGAGCAGCGTGCGTTTCGTGGATCATGATCTACGAGACCCGGTGTACGAGAATTCATCTTGGTGCAGCGGTTACCGGTGCTCGCCTAAGCAATTTGTCGAAACGTCCGCGCTATTCTATAAATAATGCCTACCACGCGGCTATCCCCCATTAGAAAATAATCCCGGTGGGCGCACGCACGATCCCGGAACATCCGGCTAACGATTACGAATTGGCGGGAAAAGTGAATGCGTGCCGGTTGCTATTGAAACTTGATATCAAGACGGAATCCCTCGCGAGCCGTTCATTTCTCGCTGTATCCACTGTTACGCAAACGCTGCGCGCGCGGATCGCGCCGAGAGATTTATCCTTCGACTCTTTTATGCTCATACGGGGATTTGAGGGAGAAACTCACTTTTCAGCTTTGGGAAATTCATGTTTTTTAGTTTAAGTGGTACATCTTGAGATTGTGTCTCTAAAGCTTCAAGCGAAGATTCGAAACAGTCAAGTAGATAGAGTGCATGAAATAGTAGTGTTTCATAAGTTTCAATTTATGCTAATACATATGCTACTTAACACTAAACCTACCACTGCCGGTCAAATGACCGGTTTTATATTTTTCATCTTACAATTATTGGAATTACGAAGTTGCTTAGCGCCCGCTCTAGCGGTTACGTCGCCCCGGACAAAAAGACAAACTGTCGTCCCTTAAGAATATATATATTTTTTAAATAAAGGTACAAATTTTTTATTTTCAATAAAAATCAAATAATTTTATTTACATTTCAATAGAAGCAAATTTTTCAAGATTTTCGGACTTTTTACCACTTTTGATCGTTTATAACTTGTAAACCAATGAACCAATTTCAATGAAATTTTCAGAGCGTATATAATTTATACGAGTTGACCAAACACATCTGTAAGTTTTCGATATTGGCCCAGCTAAAAAAGTCGTAAAAATCAATTTTTACTATTGTTTTTCACAATTCCGAACAAATACATTTTTCAACATATTCTTTAGACGTCATTTATTAAACTAATTCTTCTAGCCTTACAGGGAAATTGAAGTCGTTCGATCCATTTATAAAAAATTTATTCTGATTTACAATACGTGTAATCGGTTTTGCTCCTAACTGTACAGTTTACGGTATCGAGGAAAAATTTCTCGCAAATATCGTGCACGTCTCACTGACACGTACCGAGGCATTACTGTACTTAAACGAAGACTACCATCGACTTGGACCAAAATTGAAGCATATTTTTTTAATTTCACGATCTTTTTGAAGAATATCGGTAGTCGTTCGTCGAAGCCGATCGAAGAGGATGTGGGAAATTTCAATGGGGACGTCCCAGTGGCGGTAATCGTCGCTAATATCTGTCATGCACCGGCCATTACCATATTTCATCGGGCCGCCGCAGTAAATTCTTTCGTACGAGTGGGATCGTTTTGTACAGGGCGTTTCAATCGGCCTTTGTCGTATCCAAGTTCCGAACAGTGCTTTACCTTTTTGCGGTCTCCCTCGGACACGCGAACGTTGCCCGCCGCGCCGCAGTCGGATCTCCTGGTATTCGGTAGATCGCGATCTACAGAATGCCTCGGATATCGATCCTCTATCTCCGACAAATGGCTGGAAACGGCCTCGGTTTTGGCCGACGGCGACTGAAATTAGTCGGGTCTCTATCTTGATTTTCCTCCTTGATCTTTCTATGAAACTCGAACCGGAGAAAAGAGGCTATCCGTTGCAAATGATTCCGCTGCGTGATTAGAACCGTATAGAAACGTTGGTTCAAACGTGAACGCGATAAGAGGTTCGATCGATTTTACTTTGATAAACTCACTTGTCCGAGAACGATCTCCTGAAACAGACTGTGGTTGCGTTATCGAGCGTATCGACGGATAATCTGTTGCGTGCTTAATGAGATAGCAATATTCTTTGTGTTCATTGTGCTGGCTATTTAGTCGTGTGGGGGACATCATTCGGGATTGTTATAACTTAACACTGGAACCACCGAGTAATAAATGCAATTCGTTCTCAACTTTCTATGCAATAGCGAGCATACTTCTGACCTTATTTGCCTTTTAAGTGAGTGCATACACAAATTAATTTATTTAATGCATTCGTATAAAAGAATTTCAATGGATTTTGTAATTGTGGTCTGATGGCTTTAATGTTAATAGAGGATTTATAGACGTCTGACATTTTAGACATAATTGAAATGACTATCTAAAGGTGAGAACATAGTTTTTGATTTTAAAGAAAAATTAAGAATAGCTAATGATTAGACAGCGGATTTTATGCATTTATGACGAAAATGAGTTGGTGTAATTTAAAACAATAAAAACATTAGATGAATCTAAAAATACTCTTGTATAATTTCCTACCTATTGAACATATTATATTAAGAAAGAAAATAAATTTCTATTTCATATTCCAGTTTATTGCAATTCAGGTAGAAAATTTTTATTTTGTATAAAGATCTGCTGTATACTAATAACATTTTTACCAATGGAAATAAACTAACAAATTCTTCAGATTCCCAGAATTTTTGGCAATTAAACAAGGACTGTACAACTTATCGTCTTGTCTGCACGTGTAATGATTAGACAGCGGATTTTTATGCATTTATGGCTCCAGAAAAATTTGCAAAAAATGGTAGAATATAAAATTCGTCCGAGTTTAGTACGATTTTTATTTATTTCAGATCTACAAAGGCTATTGCCACTGAAAACCAGAGTTTATTTAATTCCACTTTCTTGAAATTCGTCGAGAAAAATTGCAAATTGCATAAACATCGAATTCTATCATAAAAGTGTGTATCTAAAATATCATAAAAGAATATCTTAGCATACGATTCAAATGTCAAGTCGATGGAAAAAGTGATTTTTATTCAACACTAAAAGCGAGTGCATTTTTTGAAGTTTGAAAATGGGGTTTCGCCGTTCCATTGATCAGTTTCATCGACACCGACGGTTGTATTCGAAGAAAATATACGACCAAGGAAAACGGGCGATGTTCGCCACCCGAAGGGGATCGTGACTCGCTTGAGAAACCGAGATTATTCGTTCGAGGTATTATCGAACGCGATTCCGCTGGGTTTCGAGCGCGAAGACGACACCATTCGCTGGATCACCGCCAAGAAAAAAAGGGTGGCGTGGGTGACTCCCGCGAGCAAAGCGAGCTGACCCGAACTCATCGCATGAGACTCGAGACTCGACCTCGCTCCTCTCCTCTCACCAGCCGTCCACTCTCAAAATAACCGTGTGCTGCTTCGTTTGACGTCACCGTTGATCCAAATCACCCACCCCCCGCCCCATCCCCTTTCCGACACATTCGCCGATTTTATGTCGCGATGAAAGCACAATTAACTTCGGCGCATCCTTCGAATCCGTGCGTTATCTGCGTCCGCGACGGTATTCGACGCTGTACCTTCCACCACCGCTTGAATGATCGATTTGAAAATTTTGTAGTTACGCAGATTTTTCTCACGCGAAATGAGACAATACATTTTTTATCCGAGCACTTATTGTAGGAGAAATTGCGCATGAGCAACCTGCGAACCAGTGACCAGCGGCTACTTTGTTAGGTCCAGGTCTCGGTTCAAAGAACACCATGAATCATTTTCCAAAAGAGGTGCCAGTGTATCGAAGATCTTCACCTTATTTAACAATGACGCATTGTCTCCCGCTAAGAGCGCAATCGAAGTCCGAAACACGGAACAATGGCGACGCGGCGCGTAAGCGAGTTCCATCGGCAGAACGTTTTGCGCACCGCACCGCCAACGACCATAATGTACTCGTAACGAGCGACTCAACCGAATGAACTCAAACTGCATTGTTTGCGGCGCGATTAACGGTCTCGGCGATAATAGTAAGCGGATCCCGTATAGTATCATTTTAAAGTGGCGTGCATGATCCATAAGAAAATATTATAGATAAGTTCCTAATGGATATGCAACATCTAGAAATAAGCATCCCTGATCCAACCCATAAACATTTCTTTCCACAAAAATTCTACAAGATAGCAGATAAATAAATTGAGGTGTGTAAAACGTTCGAACAGAATTTTTTGAGGATTGAAAGCTAATTCTTGCTTCGATCTCTGCCATAGAGGAAGGTCTCACAAGATTATTCTTTCATTATGTCCACCTCCCAACTCAATCATAAAGGAACTTGTTGCTGGACCCAATGCAACATCTAGAAATAAAAAATGAGTATCATTTGAAAGAAGCATCCCTGATCCAACCCATAAGAAAATATTTTCCATGGAAAATAAAAGTTCTATAAGATGATATCTTAAACAAATGAATTTTTTTAGAAATGGAAGCCAGCTCTTTGCTTCGATCTCTGCCACAGAGAAAGCAGTGACAAGGTATTCTTTCACTATTCGCACCATTATAAAGGAACTTCCCGGACCCAATGCAACATCTAGAAATAAAAAATGAGTAGGCAGTCAGTGTAGGAGCACGGGAGGGTAAAAATGGTTTCCGAAAGCAAAAAGGTTAGAGTTTCAAAGGGAAAAATAGAGCAGCCGTTAGCATGGCTGGATGATCGAGGGTAACGGTGACAGTGTCGTTTCCATGGGATGGGGATAGAGGAACGAGATCGACGCGACGACGATCCCACACCGGGGTCAAACGGATAGCGCAATTTCAACGTAATGTTCCTACACGACCGCGATCTCGATCGATAGCGATTTGCCGAGGGAAAGATGGCATGAGATACGTGACGGTGCTCAGGGCGAATCAGAAGACACTGGAGAGAGGTCGAGGGAAAGGAGGAACGACGTGGAAAAAAAGAGAGAGAGAGAAAACAGAACGGGTAAAGGGGACGACGAAGAATCGAATAAGCGGATGATCGGTTTCCGATCCACGAAAGGTCGGCCTGCGTTCAGCAACGCGTAAAACTGGCTCGTCGAGAGCGTTAATGTCGCGGGAGAAATAAATCGTCCCCCTCTTCTACTCGTCGTACAGGATCACAAAAAGATCAATCCGGATAGAGACATAGCGAATCCGGAACAATTACGCTCTGAATCTTCGACTATTACACGTCGAACGATCTGTTTTCCAATGTAACCTGCAAGGTACACAGCTTTTTACAAGCTCCTCTTGTACGACCAAGGCGAGGTCTAGGTAATTTTTTATTTACTACGTTTGACGGAGTTCACTTATCATGCTGATGTCGGATTTGTTCAGGGAGCGAAAGTGTTAGAGGATTTTCTGTAGGCTCTTGCAAGTAGATTGTGGATCCAAATCATTTGTAAGAAATGTATTTTCACTTTTAATTATATACGACTTCTAGCGTCTTCTATATGTAACTCTTTTAATTCTAAGTACATCGCAACCCCACAAGAAAAGTGACACAACTCAAAAATGCTGCATTTGAGAAAAATCAATTTAAAAAGTACTATAAAACTTGTATTGAAATAGTTTAAGCTTCTTTTAAATTCCAGGTAAGTATGATAAATTGCGAGATAGAGATGTGACGCTTTTCGTGCATGTTGGGGCACTTCATGCACATTTTTCAATGACATAACCTCAAAATTGCCATTTTTCGACTTGTGTCACTTTTCTTGCGGGGGTGCGACATGTTAGTCTCATTGTATTATATTAAATAAATTTTTTTAGTTTGCTCCGTTTTTGCTCGTGTATAAATTTTCGATGAATCTATTTATTGATGTGAATGACACTCAGATGTAGTTACACACGAAATCTCCGAGTAAAATTACACTCGTTCTGTCTTCAATTCAACCAATTGTGATTTATTAATAATTTGTTAATAGCATTTATATTTGTAAATTAATTAAATGCCTTCTTTGTTACATAATGTATGTATCATTGGGAACAAAGAAATGAAGTTCTCGTCGAGAAGCAAGCAACTCTGCACAGACTCGATTATGCTATGCGCAAGCATTCATAAAGATCAGACTAAGACTCGTAAATACAGTTCCCAAGCATGTACGGATTATTCAAATAAAATTCTACGTATCGGTGATCTAGAAACGATCACAAACTATACAGGTGTAGCCGAGTGTCTCCACTGGACCGACCAGAAACGGGGGAACAGAGATAGAAACCTGATTGAGACGTAGAAAAGCCAGAACAATTATGTGAACCGGTAAGGGAGGGTCGGTTCGTATTGCGTCCACATTTCCGGAAGAAGGTAACGCAAGCTAACGACTCTAGGAACGAGTACTAATGTCATTCTTGATGGAAGGTCCGATGGAAACCTATGATTAGTTTAATACTCGCAGAAAGGATCGTTACATGCTACATACTTGAGTACATACCGATAGATGATTGATCTGTTAACATGTGGTGATGGCGTTCCGACCGATTTCCTAAAACAAAAGGAACACAGTTTAGAGAGACGCCTTTATAAATTTATTTCACATTAACCAGCAGGGATATGAAAAAATCTTTTATATAAAATATTCTTCATATGAAGGGGCACATTTAATGGCGCTATGCACATTTTTCCATAATGGCCCTTGGAAATGTTTTATACGAAATATTATTTTTCGATATAGAATAAGAATATAAAATGAAAACTATGGATTTCCATTTGAAAAAATGAAGTTGCCCTTCATCTGACCCTTAAAGGGCCATTATGGAAGAATGTGCACAGCGCCATTAAATGTGCCCCTTCATATGAAGAATATTTTATATAAAACATTTTTTCATATTCCTGCTGGTTTCCGTAATAATTGACTGTCTCAAGATAAATGGACCACCCTGTATAGTATACATTGTGAGCCACCTAACGTTACCACCTCAAATATCTTTGTTGTTTTCAAAGATACGATAGTGCAAGAAATGATAGTGACCTTGATATCTCTAAAGAAATTACACAGAAACAAAATTTTTTTGTATCGTCAAGACATTTAATGTATCTTTGAAAGCAAACTAGGATATTTGAGGTGATAACGTTAGGTGACTTACCCTGTGTAATGGATAAAATTAAATATCGATAGTGAAGGCTTACTGGAAGAAATTGCATCTGAATAGAATAGTTCCATGAAGAACTCGGCACTGGACGTCAAAAACGAAAAAACGTAGCATTAGAAACACCTGCACAAATCTTCCTAATTTTATTTCACAAACCAGGTCTCTAGCGCCAGGAACATAGTTGGCAATTATTCCGGACGCGGCCGTTCGAAAAAGAACAGCGAATCCTCGAAAGGAAATGATTTCGCTCGATCGCTCGCAGTCATTAAATAATGCGGGGCCGGCTGACAAATAGCGAGACGAAACGCACTTCGTATGGTGCATCGGCTAAAGTTTCTAATTAGTATTACTCGAACAATATATCACCTTGAATTAAGTAACATCGGCGTACAGTCGGGGAACACGTGAACGAGCGAGCGCAACATTAAAGATCTCCGGCTAACATGCTATTCGCTATTGATTCGATTAATTAAACAAGATCCGCTCGACTTCTCTAGGATCTATATGTGTCTGTGTGTGTGCGAGCGAGGAACGCAGCAAACCGTCAGCTGAGATCAGTCGTCTCGATATCTGCGACTAGGAACGAGCGAAATAGCAGTTCGCGAGATTTCTCCGAGGCTAGTCAGCTTCCAAATTAGTATTTTGCGAACGATTTCGAGACAAATTGCAGAACGGGAGTGCGTCCCCTCTTTCCCCGCGGCACGGTGTCTAATTAATATAGCGAGGGGAACGTTTTGTCCGGATTACGAGGCAGGCACGTTCTATCAAAGCGTAACGAGTCGAGACACAGAACATTTCAATTAATTATATACCAAACGTGACCACCCACCGGCGTATCTAGCAGCGATCTGAATCAGCTCGAAACCCGGCGACTTTCAGCTCAAAGGTCACTTAAATCGCATAAGGGAATTAATGCTGGCTGTACTAAACGCGTAGACAAATTGCGCTGCCGTTCCAGGAACGGTTCGCCAATTAATACCGACGATAGGCTATATTTCGTCAATTTAATGGGAATCGTTCCGATTAATCGACGTCTAAACACCCGGCCACCTAGTCGTAACCAACGCAGGAAAACTCGCCTAATCGGCGAAGAACTTGTGGAACGAGAGCTGCCTTGAGAATGGTTTATGAACGAGATAGGAGAAATGGATTAATAGGCCTGGACACAGCGGCGAGGAAGAACGAATCGAAGTTTATGGTTGCGGACAGTGCGCGACAGCGTACGATAAAACGGTTCGATAAGATAGAGAATAATTTGATTTTATTAATGAAAGATACCCCGTGGAATTTACGATGCCGCGAGGATTTTTGTGCACGGTGCATTCCGCTCCTTCGCTGATGCAAAATGATCATGGGCCCAACTGCTCTGGTATTTGGTTGTTTATTAATGTTGTTCGGTGGAGATGGTATTAATGGATTTAGGATATCGCGGAGGAACTCGAACGAGGGACACTCGATTTGTTTTTGTGTTAAACGAAAGGAGGTAAAACTTTCCGAGTTATTTTGAAATTGAAATGCGTTCAATATTCTATATTCTATAGATTCCAAATTCTATAGATTCTATATTCTATGTTCTACATATTCTATTACTATATTCGACAAATTCCAAATTCTATACATATAATTTATGGTATATTCTATAGATTCCAAATTCTATATAATCTATATTCTATAGATTCCAAATTCTATAGATTCTATATTCTATGTTCTACATATTCTATTACTATATTCGACAAATTCCAAATTCTATACATATAATTTATGGTATATTCTATAGATTCCAAATTCTATATAATCTATATTCTATAGATTCCAAATTCTATAGATTCTATATTCTATGTTCTACATATTCTATTACTATATTCGACAAATTCCAAATTCTATAGATTTTGAAATTGAAATGCGTTCAATATTCCATATTCTATAGATTCCAAAATCTATATTCTTTGTTCTACGTATTCTATTATTATATGCTATTTTCAAATGTTATACATATATTCTGTATTCTTCGTTCTACACATTCTATACTCTACGTATTTAGTGAATGTGTAATGTTCGAGACGTCTTTATAGTTGTATCTCTACAAAATTGGGCACCGTTCCAAAAAATAGTTCTTTTTACGGAACACCAGATCTGAGATCCGCGAGACCTTTGCAACCAGAAGTTGTGCGATAAAATCTGATAAAGGTTAGCCTGTCTCCTACTAGAAAACGATTTAGACCTTTAACCAGAATCGTAGTTCACAGCACAGTGGTACTGATACCCATCTCTAACTTGCCACCCACTTAAATTATCATCTATGCACACTTTACAAATCACTGAGTGTACCGAGTTTTTAATTAGGTGTACAATACATCAAACGTACCGTGTAATACCTCAATTATCAAAGCTGCGATATATTTAACAACCGGGACTGACTGATCACGAAGATCTTTCTCACGGAGAATGATTTTTATCCTTGCTTAATCCCTTTAATCATTTCTTATGGTAACTGTTATGATTTATATTTTCAAAGTAGACATTTATTCCGACGTTTTCAAATATTGATATTTATTTTTAAAGCTGAGGATTATTAAGCTATCATATCTCGTATATATGAAAATAATTTACCTTCTACATCCTCATAATTTAAGATAATTTGTTTGCAGGATGCTACAAGGCAGAAATGACTTTTATGTTTGCAGATTTGTAAAATTAAAAGTCTACAATTTTCTACGATCTTCTACGATAGGATTTATAATTTATACCACTGTTTATATCATTCCCTATTAAATACGAAACATATGGTTATTTCACTCAGACATCTCCAATTAAATTGTAATCTCCGCACCGTAGTTTCAATCTGACAAGCGAAGTTAATATTGCAAAGTGACAATCATACGTAAAGTGTCTTGCATAAATAAAAATGCTATATCTAAAGTCAGAGGGAAACTTCAGGCTTCGAATAGAACAGTCGAACAATTTCCATATCAACTGTATACCTTGTTCTATATTTTATGCGATGGAGCATTCATTAGAAGTACTTTTTTAATTGCGCAGAAGTTGATAATATATCTTGAGAAAATCATGATGGGAATAACTCAAATGTTTATTATTGGAAAGTTACATTTGACGAGGTTATAAAATTTGTAATTTCTCCTTTCAAAATTCAAGAATAGTTCACATTTCTTTTATAATACATTCTTGAATAAATTCCAAGAGTCCAAGCACCTTATTAGTAAAATTCAAAACCTAACTACCTGAAGCTGACAGTATTTTATCAATTTTATGAACCACTCGCAAATTGAAAATTTCTAAATTGTCTATGCAATTACGTAACAGTATCCATTTCAAAAATAACTACACCACCGATCCAATAAATTTGCTCAAAAAATGTGTAAGCATTAACAATTTCAATAAAATTGAGAAACTTCCTTGATCTTCTCGGACACAACAGTATCTACTTAAAAAATAACTACACCACCGATCCAATAAATTTGCTCAAAAAATGTGTAAGCATTAACAATTTCAATAAAATTAAGAAACCTCCTTGAACTTCTCGGACTCATAACAAATTACAATTTATTGATCCATTTCCATAATTATGTTCATCCTCAGTGCCGAGAACCGGCAATTTCAGCTTACGCAATTCCCGATCCGGTAAGTCCCGAAACGGTCCCAAGGATCGTGGGAGAAACGAATGTCCCTGGTCGGACATTCAGTTCCGCGCGACTAATTGCCGATCCGGCAAAATCCGTATAAATCGTCGTCGAGCCGGCTAATTACAATAGCAATTCCCTTATCGAATTTTTTCGATCTGCTGGTGCGCAAAGTGCCGCGAGCGCGAGCGGTTTTAAAGGAGCTCGGTTAACGCTCACCGGGTGATGTAAATTTCTCCTCCCGTGAAACGCGAGCGGGCCCCGTTCACGGGCCTAGATTAATTGCCGTGATCTATACGATTGCCGACGTACGTACATGAAATCGGTATCGCGTGAATCCGCGTGCGCATATTTAAATATGCGCAGGTGTACGTGTCGGGGGGCCGTATCTTGGTAGCAGAAACGGGAACATGTAGCTGTACGTGGCACACGGGGAGACAATAAGGACATTCGTTTATCTAAGACACGCGTTGATTTACGAGAACACGGCTCTTATGCCGCAGTACTTGCTCTACGATAGTCAGAGGCCGAGGATCATTCGGCTGATCATTAACGAAATAAGCTTTTGTTCATTTCCGCTGATAGGTCGAATTGAATAGATACGTTGCAACGCGTTACAGTTCCGTGTTCTTTTATCGCGAGTGACACTGTCCGAGCTGCTTTGGGTTTGACGAGTGTATTAGCTGGCTGCTGTTTCACTTGGGAAGTAGGGTAACAGTGGAAGCAAGTGATTTTTAAGAAATTTCTTTATCCCGCTTATTTCTTCAAAGAGAATGCAAAAATATGAAAATGAAAGGAAAAATGCTAAGTTGCCTGGATCCTGGTCCTGCCCAGTATGTATATCAAGGATACAAATATGTATAAAATACTGTAAGAAAACGTACCGTGTTGCTAATGACCTTTGATGTTGAAGCAACATTAAATAAAGAAATAAAAATAAAAATTGAACCTAAAGTTTATATTTCATTTTTCGTTTGTAATTGTTTTAATATAAAAAGTCGGATTATAGGAAAAGTCTCGTTCGACAGCTTACCAAGAAACATCCCCGTCTATCAAGTTTCAGCCCTTTACCCAGTCTGTAAGGGTAGTTACGAGGAACCAGTCCCTTTTTCGGGCTGGTAGGTATCTAAATAATAATAAAACTTTCCCCTATGCAATTTAAAGCAATATGAAGAATATACAATCATCAACATCGTCTTATTTTTACCCCTCGACGAGAATACATTCCCATTCAATTGTACGAATTTATTCCGGGAAAAATAGCTACTTTCACGTATTTTACTCGGATTGGGAAAAAATACCGCGGTCAAACGTACACCCGTAGTAATAGGTACATTTACCTACGCGAAGCCGGAGCAAAAACGGTCGTTGCGATCGGAAGACGAGCACGACGAGAGCGAGCCGCGATATCTGGTAGCCGAACGAAATATCGAGCAAACAGCATCGCAAATATTTCGCATCGGCCATATCGGTGGAACAGGATATTCGTTCCGACCGCATAGTTGCTCCGACCCGCGGTAATCTTATCGAGATATAAAAACTAATAGCGGAATACAAAGTGCGACGGCCGGGGCGTAAATCGCGCAAACGAGCCGGACGGGAAAGCGCGGCGTTCACGGGGACCCGGCCGGTCGGTTTCTGGACGAACAAGAATATTATTAATAAAGCTTCGTGGTTTTTCAAACGATTACGCCCCGCTCGATCTCGCAATTACACGGCCGCAAGTGAGCAATGATATCGGAGCATGTACGCTGCCCGGACCGAGACGCAGCAATCACCGTGCAACGGGGACCGGTGCAACTGCATTCTCCGCAATCTTTCCGCCGAAAGAACGCACGTGCTAGATGAGAGCCTCCGCGAACCGATTTTGCACGCGTGCACCCTCGGGGTGTCACTTTCGGTTTAGCATACTTTCGATTGCTGGGGAACGCGGGTCTGCGCAGCTGAGCACGTGGGCGGCGATTGATCGGCGAACCAGATTTAGGCTAACCGTTTCCGCAGAAATGTTGCATACATTTTTATCAAGAAACGGGATTTGCTCTACATGATACAGTAATTGTTAAACTGTGGAGTTTATGCATTCACAGGTCAAGTACGACACCGAAAAGCCATTAAAAAAGTTAAGGATATTGTATTATTTTCGACTTCGAGATCATTGAAAGAGAAAATACATTTTCACTTATCTTCAATTTTTATAAAGACCCACATTATAGTAATTATCTATACTAATACCGCCACAAATATTTTTCTTAATCAACCGTATAGTCAGCACCATGTTCTATTGGGTTATGAAAAATTCGTTTGGTATCAAATGTAAATATATCTTTATGCAAAATATAGGTACTAAATAAATATTTGTTACTTCCTATAATCATTTTATTGGCTGCTCTTTACTTTACCTTGCAATCAGAAATTATATAATTGATGTAATACAATTCTGCAACTTATTGGTAAATAAAAAGAAAAAAAACTGCACGGTTTTTCTTCAGGGATCTGCAGTATAAAGTATAAAGTACATGGCAGATTTTCTATCTACTTGGACGAGAGCCACTTCCATTGGAAAAAAATAGAAATCAAATCGTTGCCTTGTACTACTATCACGGCGAGAGGCGATTTAGTTAGCTCCGTTGGTTAAATGGAAATCTGTATCGCTTCAATTCCCAAGTCGATATCAAGGAACACGGTATCGAAGCCCGTTCAAGGAAAGAAAGGTGAGCTTTTTACCTGGTACCGATATCTTCCGTAAAAGGACTTCTGTATCAATTGATTGGCTCGCTCAATGCACGTCAGCCTGGACAACGGCGCGGTATGCTCGATTTTCTAAATCGTGTCGAAATGACCAGCCCATAATGCCTCTCCCGTTTATCGGACGCCGGCAGTAATTGGCCATTAGAACAGAAATCTGCTTCGCCGGAACGACTTGATTCCGAGGTAAAAGCGCAAGTTCAATCGCGCGGCCGTGTCTCTATAAATAGAGCCTTGTTCTCGACATTTATATGGCTCAAACGAACAGAAACACTCCGGTCATTTAAAGGGCTATTCTGGTTTCGATGAAAAAATCAATTGTTTTGCATTTCCTTTCGCCCCTTGCACTCAAAGCTATTCTGAAGCTCTGGAAATTTACACCTAGGAATCTAGTTCGATCCAGAACATTTCATAATCGTGTATTAATAACTCCCACAGTTTTCAACAAAATGTCTTACAAAAATTCATGACGTTACTTCGAACGTGAGTAAACACATGTGCAAAATATTAGTTTGCTGGGTTCAAGTGTTTGGTAAAAATTAAATCCTAAATATAGTACTGGGGGCGCACCTATGCAATAAGTAGAAACGGTATGTCATGGTCAGACTAGTATTATCTATTAATAACTCCCACAATTTTCAACAAAATGTCTTATAAAAATGCAGACTACTATCTCGAATACGTGTAAATATATGTGAAAAATTTCAGTTTGCTAAGTTTAAGGGTTCGGTTGCAATTAATTCCCAAATATGATGGTGAAAAAATATCTGTACAGGAAGTAAAAACGGTAAGTTGTGATCAGGCTAGTATTGTCTATTAATAACTCTCATAATTTTCAACAAAATTTCTTATAAAAATTCATACTACTACTTCGAATACGTGTAAATATATGTGAAAAATTTCAGTTTGCTAAGTTTAAGGGTTCGTTTGCAATTAATTCCCAAATATGATGGTGAAAAAATATCTGTACAGGAAGTAGAAACGGTAAATATAGCTCCCATAATTTTGTTTGGAGCGTTATATAGAATACATTTTTAATAAAATACATCTTCTTAATTGAACTTTCCACTTTTCGATAGATCAATGATTTCTCATCCGAACAAAGAGTGAATAATTCTTCTCAAAGAATTTCCTAAAAATTCAAAGGCAAAGTATCCTCTAAACCGGACACCAGACATTTTTCGATCCCAACAAAATAAAACGACTAATTGGCGGACTCGGATCCGTCGTGTATTCGCTGTATCTAATTAACCGTGCCCGGTACACACTCGCGCGCGGACTATCATGTCCGTGAGCAGCTCATCAATTAAAGGATCGATCCTAAATGACAAATGACTTTCATTTATCAGTAATGTTTCCGACCGGACCGAAGTGGTGACATGAAATATCGAAGCGATTTTCTGTAATATGATCAGCCCGAGATCCGTGCGCGGTCACCGCGAACGGAATAGCAAGACCGGGAAATTAATGATTCAATGTATCCGGAATAAATATTGCTGTGATTTGCAAGCTAGCGGTCCGAGGATGTTATTAAAAATCTTGTAATACGTTCCGTGACGAGCATGAAAAAACGGAAACATGACGATGAATCAATTGGTGTAGCGTGAAGTTGGGAGATAAGTGGGAAAAGAATGGAAATTAGCTTACTTCAATTCGAAATCAGGGGACATTAATCAGCTGCGTGCGATGCTGTGTCAAAGTGAATTTAATTCAGAGAGCAATTCGAATTATGCTTGAGAGCCTCTGTTTTTATCGAATCATTTTCATTTGTGATTGATCGTATAATCGTCTTCTTAGCAATAATCGAAAATATCTTCTGAAGTAATAACTTTTCGACAAGCATAGAGCATAAAAAGCTGCATCAAAAATATGCGGTTCCATCTAGAAAATCAAAGTTGACCTTCACAAGTCCTTGACGCGTCCATCTACTATAATATAATAATAATAATAATTATTCAATCTGTACAACTAAAAATATTTTGGATAGTATTTTTAGGAAGATGCGTGCTCCCTCGAGGATACAGTGTACCGCTTCATGGTTACAAATCCTCCCGGAAACATTGACACGCGGCAGCCGGCACCCCCGCGATAAATCGCGAAAGAAAGCGCGATAAAATAGCTGCGGCGCCATTTTCCGGGAACCGAGGTATACCAGGGTTTCGCACGAACCAGCCTATTTCCCCCGGAGCGTTCTCGATCGCGTGGATCGACAAGGAGCGAGACGTGGTCCATGGCTCGCATAAACGCGACACGAGCCTGAAACACGGTCCGCGCGTCCCGGCGCATTACGGCCACGCATAACCGTACAATATTGCAAACATTCAGCGCAAAGGTGACTCGGCTGCACCTGCGGTAAGCAAACAGGGACGAAGGGAATGGACGTGCGCGGCTTTCGAGACGAGAAGAAGAAGAAGAAGAAGGTGTAGGAGAGGGCAACGAGAGAAGAGGAACTCGTAGCAAGAGTTCCTATGGTCGATCCCCTCTATCTTGAGGAGTCTTCTGCTTCGTCTTCGTCTGCTCTTCCTCTTCTCTTGGCTGTCCACCTTCTCCCTCTGGCGTAAGGGCGCGCGTGGGCAGGCGTGAAATACTGCCGCACGACGAACATTTTATAGGTGGAAACGAGGCACGAGGTGGGCCGAGGTCGGGGCTCCGGCAGGCCGATTAAAAGTACGAACACGGGGCCCACGGGTGATAATTAATTCACGGCACTGTGCACGCCAGACGGTTTATCCGTGCGATCCGGACGGGCCCCGCTCTTTTTCGTTCTCTCCTCTACGGAGTGCCACGACAACTCCACCGGACGACTCGAGAGATGGCTGCTGGCTGCTGCTGCTGCTGCCTCCCTTTTCGTCGTGTCGCCTGAACGAGACAGAGAGGATTTAAGGGTACGGTTCACCGAGCCGTCGATGGCTCTGTTTTTAATTGCACGGACTGTCGATCTTGATTATACCCGCGGAAAAGAATGCGCCCCGATACAGCGACGCGCCCCATGGATCATGAGACGTTACTCGGCCTCTGAAGCCGGAGAAGTTCTTACAGACTTCTTCTTCTTCTTCTTCTTCTTCTCTACCCTGCGAATGTCCGACTAATTCGAGGATCTCTCGATGCCGATCGTTCCGTGCTACGTGGACTCGTGGTTTTTCAGCTGAGGGAATCGGTCTGGTAATTGTGTATAATGGGACACTCGTCGTTGCGGATTACTAAGTTTATATTTTTGCAGGATTATTTGAGTAAACTAAAAATACTTTTAGTACGACAGTGTAATATCAAGGATAACATTAGCCAACCAAATATTCAACATGGAAACTTGTCTTATGTCATTAGTGGAATGTCTGACTATTGTCCGCTATTTCTACTAGTAGTGATGGCTCGCTATATATTATTTTTGTGTGATGCACGGGCCATTAAAAGTGTGGACCAATTTGTAACATTTTTTAAAAATATGAAGTCAATTGTAGAAAATATTAGCATCCTCTGTATGAAGGTCCCACCAAACATTCAACACATAGGGAAATGTCCGACTATTGTCCGCTATTTCCACTTGTAGTGATCCTTAACACTAGATCTACCAAGTTGGGGCAAAATAACTTGTTCCTGATTTGTTCTTTTAGAAATATTATATTAAAATTACAAATATGATTTTCTGAGAAATTGTTTTAGTGAACTTCTCTATTGAAGTACATGTTTAAACGAAACTAATACGATATCTGAATAAATACAATTTTGTCATTATTATAAGGCAAAGTATGTCAATGGCGTTTAGTACTCGGTAGTTCTGGTGTTGATAATGGCTTGGTATTATTTTATTTTTGTGTAACGCACAGACCACGTAACATTTTCTTACAAATATGGAGTCAATTGCAGAAAATTGTGGTGACTATAATAAAACAACATCCCACACAATGTCCTTGAACGCTGTAAAAACTTGTGAATAATTGTATGCATCGGTGCAAGAATTAAATTAGACTTCCCCCACATTTCTCCATCCCCATAGCGGGAACCAGTTACCCTCCTTGTGTCGCGGTTCCCTCTGCCCAGTATTGCAACGGGAACCCGTCACCGAATCGGCCTCGCAAAAATGGAATCGGCAGCGTCCAGAGTGCAGCGGGCCGAAGGAATCGTGTGTACGGCGATCAGCCCGAGTCACGTCGATGCCTCTGGGACGAAGAGTAAGGGACCACCTTGCCGCGGGGGTTGAGAAAGAGAGTCAAGAGAAGTTACCTTACGGAATGGTATAAGTCTACCTACCGCGGTTCAACTGATTGCGAAAATAAACATTCATTATTGTAATTACTTTCTGCGACGTGGCCGTGCCGAGAGCCACGATCTCGAGAGCGGCCGCGAACATCGTGGAGGGACACGGGGCGAAGAAGGAAACGGCGGCACGAGAATGAAAAGGAGAGAGGAGAGAGAGAGAGAAACAAAGAGAGAAAGAGAGAGAGAGAGAGAGAGATCAGGAGCAAACAGCCAGACGAAGGCAGCCAGCCTCGTCTGTATATCTGTAACGAGAGTTTCATTGACGTGGTCGTCGTGCCCGAGGTGGGTTAATTACAAAGTCGAACCGACGATTCCTTCATTAGCGAAAAGGAATCGGTGAATCCAATTGCTGCTGCTGCTGTTGCTGCCGAGGCGAGACGAATCCTCGTTTGCATCCGCTCTCCTCTCTTCTGGATCTCTCCTCTCCTCCACCGAGAAAAAAGGAATCAATTCGTGCGGCCCGTGATTGATCTGCTCTTTCGGTCGCGTCCGCAAGAAAGACCCTCGGCGGCTGGGACTTTAATTACCGCGGCAGGAATTTATTTCAAGAGTTTGTTAATGAAACCGGGGATCAATGAAACTGGCTTTCGGCGGGGACCCCGATTTATGGTGTTTACCAGGACTCTAGTCAGCGACCACGCGATTCATGATACTCCGCTGCCCAGGGACAGAAATGATTTGTGCCCTCGCGTTTCGCGCTGATTTAATCTGATTACTCGATGCCCGAGCGCCGCGACAGGTGCAAATTTAATGAGTGGCTGCTTTTCAGATTTGCGACCTGCCGTCCTTGTTAAACGGGCTTCGGTTTTTCAGGGTTATCGTTGGAAGCTGATTGAATATTATTCTCGGCATTGTCAGTGGGTAGCTGAGAATATTAATGTACTTCTGCAACTAGGAAAATGAGTGACAGGTGTATTGCTGATTATTAAGTTGTTACCCATGACGTTCGATTTTTAACAGTTTGCTTCTGTCTAAATCGTACTTAAGTAAGTGGTTAAATAAAATGTTTAGTAATTTAAAAGTTGCTTTCGACTATATTGTTTCTAGATAATAAAAGACTCCCCACGAATCTTATTTCAGAAATCAGTATCTGATAAACTCCAAAGCAGACAGCATTTATCAACCACGAGACTTAATTAAGTCAATAATATCTCGAATACACGTATCGAAGATGCTCCGATACAGGGATGACAAATTCACCGATCACCCTCGTCCATTCAACTCGAAATATCTAATAATGTCGAATGAAGAGCGAACGTGGCCCGAATAAATTTTATTGAAAAATCTGCGTACAACTTTCTCTCTCCCTTATCGACGACCATAAGTCAATATTAATGATTCGACAGTATAGAGATGTTAAACTACCACCGTTGGCCGCTTCGGAAGTTAATAACCACTTACGTCCAGAGCCGAAATGTTCCTCGGCCGATTTAAAATATGACCGGGAAAGAAGTACGGCGCGACGTGTTGCAAAAAGAGCATGCCACGATCAATATCAGATTTAAAACACCTTTTCGCAGGGGTTCGGAGATGCTGTTGCAATAAATAACGAGATTTCTTACTGGGGGCCTCGTTTCCGAAAACGCAACCTTGTGCTCCCAACAAGAAAATGAAGAGCGGGCCTGAAGAAATGAAGAAGATGCGGAGGAAGAGGAACTCGGAGAGAAGAGAAGAAGAAGAAGACGACGACGACGACGAAGAAGAAGTCAAAGGCCCCCGACGTTGCTCCGCCGGAGATCATTTCTGTCGGCATCCGGTCCGCGATAATTCGCGGCGGGCGAAGATAGATCGCGAAATCAATTTCTGAATGAAATTACGAAATCACTTCGGCAAACGAAGATCCGGCTTTTTGCCCGGCGGAGATTTACGCGATTGCTTATCTTGCGGGGCTCGGCTCGTTCACGGTGGACGCGACTTCTGCCCATTTATCCCTGCCGATCGCCGACGTATGTAAATTTACGGAGCCGTTAATTGCGGCGAGCTTCTTTCGGCCCTTTCGAACCAGAAAAACCGCCGACGTTGCTCGAGGCATGCGCCGCCACTTATGCCCCCGTGTACCAAAACCATATACTGCCACACGAGCTGCTCTGTGCCCGCCTGTACACGCGCAACAAGTATCTATATTCAGATATCCACGGTAATGGCGATCGCACGGATGCGTTGCGAACACGGTTAGGCCCGTGGCTGATTTTTCACTGATTAACTCGTATTGCGGCCGAGCAAGGTCGGCCTGGCGAAACTTGCTTCGCTATATATCACTGACAAGGAGAGGTCACAGTGGCGGGGACGGCGATTTTAATGAAACTTTTCCTCTGGTGAATCTAGAGCAAAAATAAGCTGACCCATGTCCGAGCGCCTTTGACAATACTCGTTACGAGGGTAGATCAATAATAATTACCCGTGTTTAAAGGCATTACTATAGTATACTCTCATCAATTAAACAACGCCATACAAAATTTCATACTGATTGATACAGTGACTCGAATTGATATTCGGACGCTCTAAAAAAAGACGACAACTTTTTTAATATTGTACTATACGATCGGAACTTTTTTGGAAAGCTAGAGCAATTAGTTTACTACAGGATGTGGAAAGAAACTTGTAGAAAAAATATTAACAGTTGCATTTTACAACTTTTTTATGTGGGCCTATATCGAAAATTGAAAAAAAAATTCGGTTGAAACGAGGAGGTCGTCGTCGAGACAGAAGCATATTTTGAAGAGTTTTTCTTTTAAATGTCAGATTAAAAAGGAGATTGTGTTGAAAAATAAAAAGAAAAATTTCTGAAAAACTTGCGTTTTCATTTCTAATAATTAACATTTCATTTTATGATGTCCAGAATACATATAATTTAATCGAAATAAATAAATCATTAATTTTAAATATTCTTAATGGGTGAAATTGATTTGCAAAATGGTGAATCCGATTTGCAGAAAGGTGAAATTTTGATTTGCAGAATGGTGAATTGTCATCAACAGTTTCAAAGTTTCTGGTTGGGCCGGAAACTGCTTGTCGACGGGCCGCATGTTTGACATGCCTGATATAAACGAATATTACTTACATTTTCAACAAAACCAAACGCTATAACTTGATCCAAGTAATATGCACTGGTCTTTGAACGCCTGCAATTGTACCCACTGCTAAAAGCGATTCATTTGTACGACTGGAAAAACAGAACGCAAATATCTTCACCAGCTCAAACATGAAAACAAGTCTCGCCGCGACTATTCGAATGGGATATTGCGGTTAGCATCGGAACGTAACTTCAAACATCGCCTACGCTCATTCCAGAATCAGTACCGACTTTATCATCCCCATCAATGATCAGCACGTACACTCGGGGAGTATCCATTACAGGCCTCCGAGTCGTTTCGCGTTCCCCGGCCGCGCAATTGTATCGATAAAACAAAAGCAACCTATCGAAGGTACAGTGCCATTAATGGTCACCCGTCCCTTTCTTGCTTCTGTTATGCGATAATCCACAGAAGCAGCGCTACCCCGGCATTATCCTTTTGTATCCATTAGCGAGAGGGAGTGAACTAAGAAATTGTAGCGGCGCGCGGCAATCAAAAAACCACCATATGTTCCCTGCATCCCGGTTGTCTTAGGCGCTGCCGTTAAGAGGGAAATTTATGCAAGCTACGGACAAAGCCCTTTGTTCGAAAATCGGATTTGATGCACCCACAGTCGCGTTAGACGCCATATCAATGTGCAACTATCATTGAATCCCGTTCATTTTTTCACTTACAATTAAACAACAACATCAGTATTGTGGAGATGATGCAATTTTTGAACATCAATGTTCTTTTTATATATGTTTTATTTGAGTGGACTTGTTTAACTCAGCCTTCCATCTCGATTTTTATTAATAAAATTATCCTCAAGATAATCCTGCGTTTCAGGTTCTTGTTAAGGTAATTGTTAAACGATTCGACGTTTGTTCTTGAAACTTAGAGCTTTTCGAATTCGTTGTGGAATCTCAATAATAATACTAATAATATAATAATAATTAAATGCATACATTCCGCAGTATACTAATCATTAGACTGCGGATCTTTATGCAAAATAAAAATTCTCGCCATCAATTACAAGATTATCCAGCCAAATTAAAATTGGTTACTTCCTTTAATACTGTTAACAGGACAAAAGTAATGTGCTGATACTCTTAGATTCTTTTAATGTTTTTGCTGTTTAAAATCGCGGCTGCTCATTTTTGTCATAAATTCATAAAATCCGCAGTCTGCTAGTCACCAACCTCCCGCTCGATTAACTATTCACCACCAATTCACACCACCAATTCCTTCATCCCCATTTCCATGTCCCTTCGCACCAGTTCCATCGCAGTTCCCCATTGTTCCGAATTCGTCCGCCTCCAATTAGCGCACGAACCGAGCACAGAAACAGACGTAGAACATTGTCTGTCGTTAGTGCTGCTGGTAATGAATCCGGCCGAGAGAGAGCCAATTAAAATTCCATCATAAATGGCACCGGTCCGGGGCCTAAGAATCGCGGCGCGGCTCGTTTATATGGCGCTTGCAACCAGTTTCTATTGACGAGCGATCACGCCGGATGTTTGCATCTCGATTTTATCACTGTCGTCTGACTCGAGTCAACACGAAAATGGCCGTCGGCGTGATAAAGGGGAATTTACACTTCTTCACTTCGGATGTACATCGCGGATGAAAGCCGATGTATTTATACTTCGTCAATGAGTGAATTCGATTCACTGGTTCGATCTTTGCTGGCACAAGTATGTACAGTAGTTCACACTTGCGTGTCCACCATCATCCCCGCCAATTCCAAACAAATGGGACCTCAGACTTCAAGCGAGCCGATTGAAATCCACATCTCCTTTCTTTCCATCAGTTGAATTTGCTGAAGTCACCACCCAAATCAAGCGTCCGCAGTCGGTCCGAATGTGGACACTTAACTGTGCACTGCTGTATGTATTTACATCAATTTGCTTTTCTACTTTGTTCGCTAATCACTTTGGTAAGCAGTAGCGCGTTATAACTAGTTGGGGCCTTGGGCAAAGTAGAATTTCGGGGCCCTCGGGAAAAACGTAGAATTTGGATCTTGGTTTGTGTTCGGGGCCCCCTTTTGCTTTGGGGCCCCGGGCATTTGCCCAAGTTGACCGTAGGGTAACGCGCCACTGTTGGTAAGTGATAAAACGCAGATGAAAACTCCAAAGTGAAAATTCCAAATTCGCCATAACCATCGAAATACCGGTGCATCTCGTCCGGACAAGGTCCGCTGCAAGCTCCATTAAGCAAGAGAGGTGGAGCAGAGGGAGGGGGGCAAAGGAACGCTACCTACCAGTAGTGCACCTCTGCACTAGGCGATATGCATTTGAACCAGTTGCACTGGGCTCCGGCGAGGTCGGGGTGAACGCCCAACGCCTTTAAAGAGAGTACGCAGATGCGATACGATGAGAGAGCCTCGCCCTGCCGGGCCTGCTTCTTTCATTGCCCAGGGCGTAAGGGTGCGTTTCCACCGGTGTTCTGCGTCGAGGTATTACGAGAGAGACCCAGAGTAATTGCCTGGTAATTGTAAACATTCTCTCCTCTGCCGACCCGGAATGAATTTTTCTCCGGAGATCGTTCCGAGGGCAGCTTTTTGTTCGAACGACGCATGGTAAGTGCTCCGGTGGAAATGGCGCTGATGTAATCGCCGATTCGAGAGTTCCGATTAATGGCGAAAGGATTCTGGGTAATGTCGATGGGGGTAAGGCCGGATGCAGAGTTCCCAGGTGCGTTATGAAAGCGTAACTGCGATGTGAAATCGACGACGCGCGTGTGATTTACGAATTTTCGCGATGGTACCTTTGTGTTGTGGAATTTGTTCGGAGTTGACACAAGATTACTATAATTTCTTGATAGTTTCTTTTCGGTCGATATTGTATCCGGTTCGTGCAAGAACGATGACCAAACTCTTCGCTTTTTGATATATAAATAATTCTAATAAATCTTGTTGCTCGTGTTACTTGTCATATGTTATTTTTTCAGTCTGCCATATTTTCTCGTTTGAGTTTCTATGTTGACCATGTTATACTAGGCTCGTGCAAAAATAATGACCGAACTCTCTTCCAATTTGGGTTTTATCAATCATTTTTGTAACAAATCTTGTCGGTTATGTTGCTTGCTATATATTATTTTTAAACTTGTTTATATTATTTATACAGAAATCTAAATAATTCTAATAAATCTTGTTGCTGTGCTACTTGTCATATGTTATTTTTGAAGTCTGCCATATTTTCTCGTTTGAGTTTCTTTGTTGACCAAGTTATACTAGGCTCATGCAAAAATAATGACCGAACTCTCTTCCAATTTGGGTTTTATCAATCATTTTTGTAACAAATCTTGTCGGTTATGTTGCTTGCTATATATTATTTTAAAACTTGTTTATATTATTTATACAGCAATCTAACATGTCTGCTAGATAGCAGATTTTATAGTAAAAACAAATAGTAAAAACATCCGAATAATAAACACTAATAAAAAGTTTAACCTAGCGTTTTCAATGAATTGGAGCTATCCTAAACGTCCCGAATAATTACCCGTACGCGCCGCGTGATATATTAACACACTTAAGCCGTAAGATCAGTATAATAAAAATAGTAAAAATCCAGGGGAGCTTCCAGGAGGTACAGAAAGGGGGGAACGAGGAAGGAATGAAACGATATCGATGAACGCGGGACGCGTTGCCATGTATCACGCGAAATTATCGAGAGAATAATCTGCGGTTCGGCAACAAGAAGACGCGAAACACTTAAGCAGGATGCACGCGCAGATATGTAGAAGCACGAGCGTATATAGCATAAAGGATGCGTCGGTACAGGTGGGCGGCAATAAAATGAATTATAATGATGCCCGATGGAGCAGAATATTAGCCTACGTGCGTCCACGCTTCGTGGATGACTGGCCAGTGGGAATGCGCCCTAACGCGTTCCGTTCAATTCTTCTCGGTCGCCAGAGACACACATCGCGCATCAAGGAGCGCGATTCGCGATGCGCTCGACCCGATCCGAGATTAATGGAGGATATCACCGATGAAGGCGCGCTTTAATCAACGAAATTGGCGAGTACATAAACCTGACGTTGCACGCTCGCGTGCTGGAGCGGAAAGGGCCGAAGGGACCGCGCACTGTAGTCGATTTTGCTGGAAAGTGGGACGAAAATCGGTATCACTTGAAAATTTAATCGATTCGCGAATAATAGGATGCACTCTGTTAATCGTCGTAGATAGATGTATCATTCTTGTCAATGACTTAATTATCACCATCGATCATCATGGGTTTTTCCAACGAAAATCCCATCAGGCTTGTTGTATTGGAATCGGAACGTATCCAGTATTAATACATCAAATTATATAATAATTTACAATTTCTAAAATTATTTTTTTTATTTCTGTAGTGTTTTGTACTTATTGACCACTGTGCGATGCCATTAATTGATTGAAGAAACTCTGAGCAATAACTTTGCTCTTTCATTTCTACCTAAACACTGCAACTCGCTTCACGAAATGCTTGTATGATAAAATTTATAAATATACGATGTTGAAAGAATCTTTAATATATCTTTCACACTCGCAGTAAGTAGAAACGGCAGGTAATGAGCAGACACGTTACCCAACCTTGATTGAACAGCACCACATTTGCTATTCATTCTCAATTTTTCCAAATACACAGAAATGTATATGACAATTTGCAAGATGCAAAGCTATATGATAGTTCACAAAGTGCAAATGAGTCTATATAATAATAATTGCATATCATAAGTGACATAAGATTCTTCTTTCTTTTAAAAAACTGTAGTTTGTAACTGATGTCATTCGTATAACTACATATAACTATGACATAGAATCTACCTTTCATTTAATATTAAAAATCCTTGAAGAATTGTAAAATGGTTCTACATATGCAACGTTTCTTTTCTAATTAGCAGATCGAGAAACACAGTTTTCCAGAAATAACCAGGCGCAGAGAACTTGAATTGCAAGCAACCAATTAAATCCCGTAGACGGTAACACAAAGTAAATCTCATATGTGGAACGAAAAACCGCAACAAACATCCGTAAGTACAGACCTCGTTACCATATCGCACGCTGATAAAAACGTGTTCCGTGATAACGATGTAGGTATGAGTATCGTTCGTTCCGCCGCTGACAGCAAATGTTATTTAAACCTAATAATGATTCAGCTTCTTGATAAGTGGCTTTGTTGGTTTGCTGCATGTCTAGGGTGAACCGAGTGAAACTTGGAAAACGCAGAAGTTCCTGTGGTTATATATATAAAATAAGTTATATAAGCTAATACTTTTATTTTTTAATGTTTCTTTAATAGCAATGGTCATTAACAACGCGGTGTAGTTGTTATACTAATTTCTTAAACGTCTTACTTCACGTTCTTCACGACGCGCAGCTCACCTATAATTTTCCTTCACGAAAATGTATTAATATGTAATTGCATAACAGTTGTAATTCCACGTGGTCCATTAACTCTGTAAATTAAATTTCAACAAGCTCTTAAATGAATTTTTAATTCAGCTTACATGAAATTTATGATTCGCATTGTATAAATTATATCATCATGTAATTATGTGAAAAACAGTATTCACGTAATTTATAACTGGACATAAACCGCGTTCCTTGGAAGATAATAAAATTCAGGGAAACGTTCATTCAAGAAGTGCAAACTCTTCATTTAACACAAAACTTGGAGCTAAATTCGCGGGGTCCGAATGGGGCGAAACAGCCCCAAATTTTTAGATCACTCTTTCCCACCACGTGATGGGGAACTCCGTCGATTCAAGGGTCACCCATATGCACTTTCCGCAAGCGCCGAAATCCTCTGCGCTCTCGAATGGTCCATCGGGGATCAGATCGGCAGAAACGCAGCCGGGTCGAGCTATTTTCTTAAACACGTCTTAAATTCCAGCTAATAATTGAGCAGCTGAACGACTGGGCGGGGATACTGGAATTATGCAAATCGCGTCAGATCGGGATCGCGTCCCGGGGGCGCGACGTCCAAGAAGAGGAAGGCGGAGAGGCTGTTGGGGGAAGAACCGCATCGGGTACAGAGGAAGAACAAGAAGAAGAAGAAGGGAACGACGAAGAAGAGAACGACAACGACGACAACGACGACGAAGAAGAAGAAGAAGGAAATAGCACGAAGGAGCAACGAGAGCGTACATCACCGGGAGAAAGAGCACGTAGAAGGAGACTCGCCTCATTGTGATTGCTATACCCAAGGGCAGAATGTTTCTCCGGTGTGTGCCGTCTCATGCACACCCGCAGCCAAACCCGAACTCTCATCCTACCTCGAGTCCCGGCATCGAAGCAACAGGTTGCACAACCTTCCACCTGCCCCTCTTGTTTGCCGACCGCCATACATATACAACATCCAGCATCGTCCCCTTTTGTATCAGCACCGAAAGAGCCTCGGTGACTACCAGCATCAGCGTCGGCTATGGGTAGCACGATGTACGAAAAGTGTTCGACATGCCGAAGAGAAAAAGAGGAGAGAACTGTCTCTCCCTTTCCCTCCGCCCCGGACGTACCGTGATATTAGGCGCCATCGTATGACGGATAATAAGAGGCCCGATTACGCGGATATCTTAATGCTCCCCAGGAAGAATGTTAAGCATTTCTATTAAGCGCCACGGAATGGCCAGCCGCCGGATCGATCATTGAATCTTTTAATTTGTGCTCACCTCGCCTGGGACCGTTCCTTCGTTTACCGAGCAGATTTATCGGCGGTACGCAAGCTCCGCACCCAGCAAATGTGTAATTATGTTGAGCGCGATGGCTGCGGTCCCAGGAGCCGGTCACTTCGGGGAAATTAGGTGGAAAGGATCATGGTTGAACGTGCGGAACGATTGCAATGTTAGCGTGGCATGTGTTCTCTCTGATTTTCCGCGATCTATGGAATGAGGGATAGCAGATTATTCCATTGCAGCCAAAAGATGATCCAGAGTAGAGACAATTTTCTATTTCACTTCTGCCACTTAAAATTTTCACAAACGAGTAATGCCTCCGCAGAATAACCTGAGCCGTCCGAAACCATAACGACCGCTCACGGCGCCGAACTTAAGGATGTTCTGGAGGTAATATAAAAACGCAACAAAATTTTTGAAAATTTGACAAGATATAATTCTTACTAAATTAATGCAATTACCAAAGTTTGGGTTCGATTCACTGCACCCTTTAAGAATTATAGCAACTTAAAGTTCTCGCATTTTAACACGTCTTCTTATGGAGAATTCAGAAAATTCCACTTCAAACCCTATTTAAACCTTGAAATAACGCAACTAGAAACTCCAGTATTTTTTTATATGTAGTAAAAATTATGTAATTAATTATGTTCAAAATTTATTAGGATTCACTAAACAGTTACGGAGCACAAAAATTATAAACTGTTACAAAACGTCAAATTTATCGTGTTGTCTCTCACTAGCATGGAAGCGCGACAAGTGTAGACCACTGAATGTAGAATGTAGCTACAGAGGGTACAGTATTCGCAAAAGTTTAATGCAAAATATACTCATGAATGGCTTTCATTGCCCAAATATTGATGGATTTCGAATTTCTTGTACTTCTGTCTCCTATTGTATCTCCAGAACATCCTTTAATGAAATAACGCAGTAAAGGCCCATCGATAGAAGCTGGAGACCGTAATAGAGCGCGCCGCAGCAAACCAGAAAATTCCGGGTAATCATCGCGAGGAGTACCCTCCGAGAAACGCAGAAAACACGAGACAGCTTAATCCGTGTTATCGAACAACCAATAAAGTTTCTCTGATTGGACTGACCGGGTGGAACGCATTTTCCTCGTTACAAGCTTCGAACAACAACCACTCTGTCCGTATCAGTTCGTTTCATCGACATCGACCTGGCGACTGATTACATATTATCCTCGGCGGCGAGCCCGTACGAAAAATCGTGTATCAGCTTGGTGTATCGGCTCGGAGAAATTGTCGCGATCGATCGACCCGTTGAACGAGTGGAAGGTAAACACGACCGACTCATTCCTGTCAATCGAGCTTTCCCGTGTCGATAGGCACGCGATGCTTAATCCCGCAGAAATCATCGGAAGATCGAACAAAAGGAAAGAAACTAGAAGAGAAGAAAAAAAGGTGTAGGATCTTAGCGCCAGTCCAGGCTGCGATCAGATATGATTCGATTTCCCGTGGTATCACGTGCACGGCGCATTTCCTGGAAGAACCGATAAGCCTTCTTTTTCGATGCACGCACGCCTATCGAGGTAATGACGCGCCGGGATAAACGACGCGACGTCCGATAAAAGCTTCACGGCAACCGGCGATTATTTCACGGTCCCGCGGCTTTTCCAGCGTGATCGTAAATTATCAATGTTACCATAAAATCCGACCTGCGAATCTCCCTCTCCCTCTCTCTCTCTCACTCTCTCGGCTAACAAGAAATCGCGTGGCTCGCCGTTGCGCGCTCGCGCGTGCACCTGTCGCCGCGGTGAAATCAAAATATCACCTTATCAACAGGGTAACATACGGTCTCGGGCGCAACAGAAAATGTAAAATACCGTCCCAGGAAACGAGAGAGAGAAAAACAGGAGCCAAATAGATTCTGCTCTGTAATGATTTTAATACGTTCCGAGCCGGATCAATTCCCGATGACTTCAAGCCACGTGGATCTCGTAATTGTTCTGGGTATGACATCGCCGTATTGAGTTTTCTGATAAAAATGGGGAAGGTGGAAATCAAAGAGTTCACCACCTTACCAGAAGGTCTCTGGTGTAAAATAAAACGGTAAAGCAGACCATCGGAGGAAACGAAAGGAAGAAGAACAGGAGCTAAATAGAATCCTGGATCAATTTTCGTTGACTTCAAGCCACGTGGATCTTGTGATGAAGCTTCTGATAAAAATGTGAAAGGTGGACATCAAGGAGGACAACACCTTATCAGAAGAGTAGGGTATGTCTCTGGTGTGCAAAACGAAACGGTAAAAAATCATTGAGGGAAAAAGAAAGATTGGTCGATCGGTGGTGCAGCCGAGAATTTACTCGGCTATAAGAAACATGCGTGACGTGTCGGTGGATGAGGGGACGAGGAATCATCGTGGCCGGACAAGAAACACGTAGAGAGCGCGGTTATGACGTTCCAGCCGAGCGCAGTCGATTTTTTGCGGGGCATCGAAGCACGACGAGGAACGTCAACGGTGACGGAAGTCCTTCCACCGAGTGGAAGAAGGACGATGCTCGCGACGAAACGAGATTTACTTTGCAAAAGTGTCGAGACCGTCTCTCCCCAGGCCGGCCGGAGCGAGCGGGGACCTCCGCAATGAAGAAACCACTACCATCGAGCACCGCCACCAATACTACCATCATCGTCGCCACCACCATGGGCAATCGGGATCGACTGCCACGCGGACGGACCTCGACGGTTATATCCTGCGCTCTCGATACGTATCCTCTTTTCTTCCCTTTTTTTTTCTCCTCTTTACCCCGTGTTCGTTCCCCCGTTCCACAGCGAAATAAGAAGGAACGACACACGCCGGTCTCGGAACGAGATCGACGTTGCATGCCGTCCTTTCTCTCTTTCTATCTTTCTCCTTCTCTGTAGGCCGTGAAGGCGTGGTCGGTGGACAAGATCGCATCTTCGTGGAACGCGGAGAGAGAGACCAGGAGAGGAAAAGAGCGGGACAGGAACCGAACGGCGCGCAGCGTTTCGAACTGCTGCAACTAGCGTCTAGCGATGGAATAAATTATTCTATCGATGGCCAAGGTCGTTCTTTTCAACGCTCCGGACGCGAAGTAGTTCTAAGGATGGTTAACGAACCTCGGTGTTGAAGGATTATGGATGACCTTGAGTGACCTTCGCAGATGGGTGTGTTGTGGGTCAACGAATTCGTCTCGGAACAGCCTACACGTCTGCGATGAGTCTGCATTTAATGAATTATGAGTTCGAACGATTACTGCATATTGCTACCACCAACAATTAATGTATACGATCGATTAGATCAAGGCTTGGTCACATTTTGCACGAAGGACGAGAGACACTATGCGTTAGAAAATTAGAAGACGTACTCTCCAGACATGGCCCTAACAGACCAAATCTGTTTGGGTTCCTCTAGCACAGTGTTTCCCAATGTTTCGATATCTGTGTACCCCTTCTATAACTGTCGTAACTGTCGTTAAGAATGTACATCCTTCGTACACAACAGTAGACTCTAGCTGCACCAGGATTGTTGCACTAGAATCAATGCCTACCTCCTCCAAACTCTTTCTGTACCCCCAGGGGTACGCGTACCACACTTTGGGAAACACTGCTCTAGCAGAATCTGCCCGGGGAAATCGATGATCTACCAACTAGACGGGAAAAGGTACTACAAAATGGCGGATACTTCGGAACGTAAAGTTCCTTTATAAATGAAAGTTAAATGTCAGTAAAAGAGGCACCGAGTTTATTGGCACAGCTAATTCTACAGGTGTGTGCCTTCGTTCGGAGTGTTTTCTTTTCAGCCGGGTGCGATAGGTGGGTCGGCTCGCCATTCCGATGTAGACATTATAGCGGAGGTATCGTCTGGTTGCATACGGGCCAGACGTTTCGTGTCTCTCGCCTGTATCAGTCCGGGGCCGCTCGGATCAGAGGTCACCGATAAAAGGCCAAGATAAGAGTACTTAGGACGCAGGTGAACTAAGTGTAAGCGAGTCGATAACCGGCCCCGCTATCTTATCTGCTTCACTCCGCTCCGATACACCGTTGGTCTCGCGCGATAGACGGCCACGGTTCCTAGATTTCTATGCTTCCACGTATCGTGTCGAGCCATAACGTCGATCGTAGAAAATCTAACGATCAACCGTTCCGTTCGAACAGACGCCGCGGCGAATACGTAGTTACGTGTTTATGGATCGACCGGGAGAAACTGAAACATCGCCGGATCATCCTCGGGGACGTTTACGAGCGACGACTGCGATCGTTCCGCTCGGCGTTGACACTGTCGGGAACGACGCCGACGCGAACACGAGCCGCTCCGCTTTCGATCGCGAGGCCGATGGTCGTTAACCACGGTGCTTGTGTTCGAATATCTCGCGGAATCGTCCGAGATTTTATGAATATTTGTAATTGCTCCACGGAATTAGCTATTCGACGTTTAATGCGCAGGAAGAACATTTTTTCGCTCCTTCCTTTTCCGTGATTATCGACTCCCGCTTGCTGGAAACGCGCGGTGCACTCAGAATGGTTTTCACCTGAGGCTACCTTCCATTTGTTCTTACAAAAACGAAACAGCTGGCGGTCGAAAAAGTGCATCGTTTGATAATTGTATATTAGCGTTTCGGAAGCTACTGCAAGTCACACACGGCCGTGTCTGATCCATACAGAACTTTCTCCTGAGAAGTAGATTCTGTTTTTGTCGTACTTTCTTCAATTCCTAAAAACGTTTGACTTCAATCATTATTCCGCTGGTGACCAGCATCGAGTTTTTTTAATATTTTCATCAATCTAACAATTAAGTTCTGCTGCACTTGTATAAAGCAGTGGATAGACTGAAATTTTTATTCAGCTCCTGTTTTATACAATTTATGGTACACAGACAATTTTTATTTAGTTCAGTTATAATTATTCCCAATTATTATCGTCCCAATAATTACAGATAATTATTCACGGAAAAGTATGCTAATTTTAAAATCACAGGAATGTTTTTAGAAACTTGTCACGACTACACAAATATTGCCAACTAATTATCAGCTAGCTAACTATTTTCGCAACGAATATTACACACGACGATGACTGATCTGTTTTAGAGCAGCAAACTATTTCCGTCTAAAAAAGTATAAATTGTCACTCAGACCTACAATCCATATCTTCGGCAGACCACTCAATAATCAGAAACCCGACTCCTCTCATTTGCTGTTCAATAATCGAAAACACGGCTCCAATTGGTTCGGTAGTAATGTAAAATGGGTATTTCTAATCTCCGGCGCCGAAAGCTACATCGTCACTTCGAAATGCGAAAGGCTCTGAAGCGGCACGACACCGAAATAACTTTTCCACCGGAATGTACGCGAACTGTGGCGACTACATATTCACCTCGAGTTCCGCTATCAGCAGCCTGTACTTCCGCCGTCGGTTGCTTCTATCTATACATATAACCTTACGGCACACGTTACATAAAATAACAACACACAGATCCTCTGCGAATGTGAGCACGAGTCTTGCCAAGAGAAGGAACAGCGAATAAAAATGCATTTATTTCAGCGGTAGCCTTCGTTGTTGCAATATTTTGTTAAATGCACCTTGTAAAATATGAGTGAAGATGTGTGTTGTAATTTTAAACAATGCACAAAATTATTTTAATCTTCTTTACGCGATGCATAAAATCGTAGTCGTCGTGTGTGACTTTAGTAACGAACGCGTTAAAAAGTTCAACGTATTTAACTATTTCTGTACAAGGAAAATCCTCAAAATAAAAATTGTCTGCATAAAATGATTTATGTCATGCTTCCGAATAATTTTAACAAGTAGAAGATAGTATAAAAATGTTCTTAAATTCGCGTAATATATTCACAGTTTTGTCACCTACTTATTCCTGTCATAAATGCATCGACAAAGGTTTTCAAATATTAATTTTTCAAATAATTATTCGAAGTGAGTAATACTATTTTTGAACTGCAGTCTAGCTTTCATTTCTAAGGAAAGATTGCTGTCTCTGAAATTGATTTTGAGTCTGAAAACTCATTATTCTCCTTCAATATTTGTCTCTTCCATCCTTCATACCTCGCAGGCTAAAGACACTTTCCCACGAGAAAATTCTCGGAATCAGATTGAAGTTCACGTAGTTACGACAGAAGATAAACGAACGTTTGATTCGCAGAGTACAACCAGCCATCAAGCTTACAATGTGTAGAATAGATATTTACTATGGAGAGTTGTAGAATCTGCGAATATCGTGTAACAATATAAACGAGAATGACTGTACGTACTTTATTCTAAACTACGTAAGTTATTCATTCAGAGTAGTTCCTGAAAGTTGCTCGTGGTTTGCATTAATCTTAAAAAATAAGAGTTGAATAAAAATGTATTTCTTCTATCAATTTCCTTCATTAATTTAATTAAATCATACAGATGTTTTCGTTGTTTTGTGCCCCGCCATTTGTGTCATAAATACATAAAATCCCAGCGATTAAGAACCTTGTTATCAAATAACGACCCATCATAAACGGAACGCTCCGGAAAACAGGTAAATAAGCAGTGGTAATATCCAAATAATATTTTCCAATTAATGAAGAACGTCTTCACACCTTCATACTGACATCTGAAAATAATACTAGTCCTACCAGAATACTAGTCGAACAAAAACATTTTGAAACGAAAAAAAACGATTGAAACGAAAAGCGTCACCAGGAAGCCAATTTCCAGCAAGAATTCTCGGGCGATATAACCGAACAAGATAACGCTAATAGTTTGGCCCATTACTCCAAGGAGCCTTGCGCAAATCGTAAACGGCACGGGGGCAGACTCTGTACACCAGGTCAAAAGCGTCACTCAACAATTGACCAAGCATCGGAGGCGTGCACCAAGAAAGTTCCAACTTCAACATTCCTGGTGCAACGCACAAATAACAATTTCCGCCGGTGTACCGGGGGCTGACACAGATATGCAACGGCCGAAGGCCGTCCCGCGTACCTTTCACGCTCCAAAACAATCGGCCGGCCGCGGGAATTCCAGGAAACGCGAGAGGCCGAGGCGTGCTCACCTGGTCGAGGCTCACCTGGTTGATCCTCCTGTTGAATCCCTACGGATCGTTAGATCGTGTCGCCGGCTTCGATGGATCGTCTCATGTTCCCAGACTGGGAGGTCACACGCGCACCCACTAACTATCCAATCCGAAGTATACTCAGGCCCGAGGTCGCGCGAAAAAACACTGGAGGACACGACGCGTGGTGGAGTGTGAATCGAAGTGTGATCGACACGGTTTCCTGTCGGATGATCGAGAGCCACGTTCGGCAGGTCAGCACGTCGCGGTCGTAAGCGCGAAATCCTACTGACGGGACACGAGTCACGCGCAGCGACGAATCGCGATTACGAAGGTGCGCGGATAACAGCAATGCACGCGAGGGCGTCTGACCGATCATCGGCCCGTTCCCGGCTGATACGTAAACAAAAGCGTCGGCCGACTTTGCTTCTTGCCCGTGCACTACCTAACGCGGCTTCGAGCGCAGGTTACAAACGCTCTTCTATGCAGACGAAGCCGTACGAACACATCCGAGTGGCGGAACCGCCGTCGCGCGAGTGCGTTCAACGTTTCTTTCAATCCTCGGAACATACCGCACACGGTCCAGTCAGTCGCCGGCCACCAAACCAAATGCACTCGCGGAGAATCTATGTAACGCTCCTAAAATACGGCTAGATCAGGACTCCAAATCATTCAATGGGCGTGAAGTTAACTGCACCCGCGGAGAATTTAGGCAAACAGTTTGTGTGCCCTACAAAGTGGGTAGCTTAGGGCCCCAAGTCACAAAGTTGACTGCACCGGTTCATATAGTCTGAAAATTGACTAGGTCTAGGTTGACGTCCCAAGGCTTCCGCTTGGCACAAGATTAACTGCATTAATGGAGAACCTGATGGACGAATCATGTAATTTAGGAATTGAATGTGGGGCGGATTAGAGTTCTAAGTCGTCCGCTGGACACTAAGGTAGCGGCACTTGTGGAGAAGTTAGGAATAAGCTATGTCCGAATTAGAGTTCTGTGTCATGCCCTGGACACAAGATTAACAGCACTCTTGGAGACCCTAGTTAATCCACGTGTCCTAGACTGCGCCGAGGTCTGGATTAATATCCCGAGTCATCCACAAAATTAACTATAATCGCGAAGAACCTGACCACTGATTCATATACTCTGGAAACTGACCAGGTCTAGGTTAAGGTCTAATGTTTTCTGTCCTAATTCGTCAATTGGTCACGAAGTTCCCAGCACTCGTGACGAACTCAATTCGTTCCACATCCCCTACATCTGAATCTAGCTTAAACACGCGATCAAATCAGCCATCCTCTAGGAGGGTAAAACGAAGTCTACGTGCGAAGAATTAACAGCACTGGTCCTTCGCCAGACCTTTGCCAATAGTAAATCACTTTGTACCGACAGTCCTTGACATTGATGGTATAAGCATCAGCGAGCAGGATCTGTGTCATTCACCTTTACACACTGGGCGTGCCGATATGTAAATGATCCCTATCATCGCCCGGATCGGTACCATCGGTCATAACTAGCGGTACAAGAAACAGCCAGCAAAAACAGCTCGACTTGAATATTGCACCTGGCTGCACTTAGGCGGGTACGATGAACGACGTTTCCTGTCCGGTGTCCGATCTGAAACGCGCGTGGCAGCGGTAGAGGATGATGCTGGACATGGTAAAAATGCTACGGTGATCCACGAGGACGCAAGATCGCTGGATCGGATGAGCGATCCGGACGCGGCGACACGCGCGTTCACCGGCAGCGCAGCGGCGGCGACGCGTATCGATTTATGAGCAGTTGTCGCGGCGGTGTAAACAAAGCGATTCTGTCGCGCTGACTGCCGCGTCGTCGGCTACAGGTCAAACAGGCACGATGTGCCGCTCATACGAAAGTTTACGAACTCTTCCGAGCACCGAGACACGACCGCGCGACGCTCGATTTGATTTCGCGCGTGGTTCGCCCGGGAGTCGCGCGGAGTCGCAGTTTCGCCGCGTTCGCACAATGATTAGAGTGCCTACAGTCGGGGGCAAAAAAAAAAAATTGGACACTATACGTTCCGTTGTGCTTTCATGCGATGTCGGAAGAAAATGTACGTTTCGGTAAATCAATTTTATTATTGTACACGTGGCTGTACGGGTGACTATGCGTAGTATCCGTTTCAAATAAAAATGTACAAATCAGAATGCAAAAATAAATGTGCAACGGAAACAAACCAGTGGTACCAGTAGATTGTTGAGATTCTTCCGATTAAAATGAGTCCAAACATGACGTAAATCGGTCCATTTTTGTAGACTTCGTATATAGTAATCCTTTAGTTTGTTATTTACATTAAGTCTCAAAGTAGTCCGACGTACGTCGTGTTTGGACTCGTTTTAATCGGAAGAATCTCAGCGATCCACTGGTACTACTTTCAAACAGTTGAAACAAAAATTATTTCCGTCATATAGTTGGCGCCTAACTGCGCTTTGAAATGTTGCTTCTGAATCGCTCCGCGGTTTCGGAGGCGTGCGATCGAGAGCCGGCTCTGTAATTATAGAACCCGAGTGATATGACGCCGACGTCGCCGCAACCGTCGCGAACATACGTCCAACGAGCGACGCCGGAGATTAGGCGAGCCGCTCGCGGAAGCGGAACTGCGACGACCAAACCGCGACAGTAGTATTTTCGCGTGGTCTGGATTATTCCGGCTGTCGAAATAGCCGTGATTCATGGACCCAGCGACCTTTGTCGCGACCCTGTTCGAGCTAGCTTAAACGGTAACCAGATCTACCCGCAGATGATTTATTCGATCGTCCCGGTGACGTTAATTAAGAGACCTCGGTGCAGCTCGGGTCTGTGGGCGAACTGATAGTTTTGTGGGTCCTTAGAATGATCAAAGGATGCTGGTGATGCTGCTTGAGCTGGTGATTGAGCGTGTCTTTTAAATTTTAATAAATTCTGTAACAAATTACGCTGCGACAAAGCTGGTGATCTCTGAATTTAAAAAATTCAATGGATCTTCAAAATCCTCTTCAAATGTATCTTCAAAAATATTGAAGAAAGTGTACTAGCTAACACAACAATTTTTATAAATGAACAACTTTCAAAGTCCACCATATCCGTTCACGTTCCCTTGGAATTTCCAAGTGCGCTATTCACTCGGAAAATATTTGACACCGCTCATTGATCTCCACGATCGATACGCACCGACTTAAATCATCTCGCATCTATTGTCGCCGAAAATAAAATGTCCGCTCGAGTAATAGTAGTGGTGGCATAGCTATGGGCAGCCATGCGGAATGGTGGCAAGAACAACTTCCACGTTTTCGCGTTTCGAACGATGCTAGGCAATAGATCGAATCGTAAAGCGTTGCTATTGTATGCGTTGCAGTGTCCCGTTCCCTATCACGTCCTTTTGCAATCTTGCTGGCGGATAGATCGAAAGGACGCGGATCATTTTAATTGAGAAACTGTATCCCGGATCGGCTTAAAGCTCACCGGCGACTATAGTGATTAGCAGGAGTCGAAACTCTTTACAATATCGACGGATCAATCTTGATTGCTTCGGAACTAGTTTCAGCAAAACCACTTAATTGCTTTCGACGCGATACCGGTCGCTTTTTGTCCGAGTGACTAGCGAAATGCACTCTTTCTGGACAGTCGAATAAGAGTCAGGATGCAACTAAGTGCTATTTGATTGCACTGCAGAATGGAAAAAAGAAACTGACCTTATCAACAATCAAACACAATCTAGATTCATGAACTCCTGAGTATTCTCCTGTATCAATAGTTGGAGGGTATTTTCTGAACATTTCTGGCCGCACTAACGTGAAATTTTGTACCCAAGTATTCGCAAATTTTCGTGAGGTACTAGAGAAATAAGAGAAGTGTGAAATTAGGTATTTAGGATTTATCTAACAATAAGTTCCCTCTGCGCCGCTATCCCTTATATCTTCGTTCTTCTACCCTTCGACCATCAATAAAACAACGGTCTTGTCGAACACGTTTTCTAGGATTAGTTGAACTAAAGCGCTTGAGCGAGAAGCATCTCCTGTACTCTCATCTACTGAATAAACTCTACAGAATAAACTCTACTTTGCAAAGGAAAATGTCGCTTCAAATGACCTAAGGAACCTCCCATTTCCCGGACTTGAAGGAGTTTTAGGACACCCTGTATATCCAGTTTTCATATTCCTGTACTACGAATCCTTGCCATTGCTTTATTTCATAACCTCATAGGATTTCAACAAGACGTTGCCCTTCTGATAAAATTATACCAGGCACAGGCAATTATTTGAGCTCGTCGTTTTCTAATTAATTTCGAAATGTTACACTGAAAACGCATCTTTAAAAATTGAAGATTTTTCGAAACTATTGAACAAGTTTGAAATTAGCCATCAGGAGTCGCGAAGCCAAATAACCTTGTTTGAGGCCACGAAGACTTGTTGGAGACAAGTCCATAGTTTATTCGAAAATCGCGTACTTCAGTACTCGTTGACCGTCGCTGTCGGGAATATGCGAGGCGTTGTCCGCGCGATGGCCGATCGCGGAGAAAAGGCTGTCGTTCGCGCCTAGTAAAATGGACACGATCGGCACGCAACGAAGGCCAGGCCTCCTTTAAACTGCTTGAATATCGTTATCGACTTCTAACGGTCCCTTCTGCAGCTGTTTCGAGCCTCACCGTCGAGAGAGAGAATCGGACGCACACGTGTACAGAACAGAACAAATAGTACGTATTCGTTCTTTGCATATATGGACGCTGCTTGTGAAAACCATAGGCAACGCAGAGGTGATACGATCTCTATAAAGAAAGCGTTTGAACGGTTACGTCATGGTGCACGATGAAGCGGTTGGTAATAATCGATACCAAAGCTTCGAGAAGAACTTTTACTACGACCCCGAGCTAAAACTGTTTGAACCGCTATTAGGAAGGTTGAGCGCGGGTTTATGCGAATTTTAATCTGTTCGCCGGTAATTTGAACCATTTGGTTGAATCATTAACGATAAACACGATTTTTAGATTCGTTAAGGTACGCTGTATCTATAAAATGATGGATGAACTTCGTATCATGAGATAGTGTCAGGTATTCTGTGTTAAATAGCTGAACGGTTTTATCTCCCGTATATTAATGACGCACACTAATTGGGCTTTAAGATGTTTTCAGTAATGTAGATCCTAAAAGAGCGAATCAAAATTATTTATAGACTAGTTTTGCAAGTTACACAAATGTACTCCAATTAAACTTGAAATACCTTTTTACAAAAAAGGCATCCATCAGCTCGTAAAACGTTTAGAGCCAATTGTAGAAAATGGTGATTGCATACAATTTTGAGATTAAGAAAACTGTTATCGAAAATCATTGAATGTCGATTAAAGCTCCGTTTGAAATGATTTCCACGTTGGCTAGCACTCGTTGGGTTCTACAGTTGTTCGGAGTGTACTCTGGACAATTCTTATTAAAGCATGAATTATTAATGAGAATTATGAAATGTGCTTGACATGTAAGATCCACAGGTGCCTCCAGGAGGTTGAACCGTTCAGGTTCAAGACGAGGAGAGGGACCTACACGTCGCCAAACGAGTTTGAAGCTGGCCGGTTCAGATGCATAAATAAATATTAACCGGAGTGACCAACAGGGATACGTAGATATATCGATACAGCTCAATGTCAATGCTCCTCTGCCTGCCCCGGTTACATTTATTAGGGTCATTAACATCCGATAGACGTGAAAGATTATCGGGCTCTTCGTATGGCCTGCCATTCGATTAATGGATGCCTCTTTGACAGGAGTTCGTATCTTCATCAATCCCTATTTACTGTACCATTCAAAGGTTTAAGACCGAAACTGACTAACGACCGGTCAAATTCACCTGCATCATTTGCATCTTTTAAGCTTGAATAACTATCATCAGAACTATAAAAAGTCAATTGCAGCATCTAATAAAGTATTTCAGAATTCCGTCCGTGTACCGAGTGGGACGTTCAACAAATAGCAAATAGAATGATTAGTGGACGGGATTTCATGCGTTCATGACAAAAATTTAAAGCAGAAGACATGCCAACATTTACGGAACACTAAATATTATATATTGCTTTATAAAACTAAGAAGAATGGATTTATTCAGGGGCTGCTCTTTACTTTACTGGACTCTAAAGTGCCTTTCTCCTACGAATTATGATGTATTTGTAATCCAGTAGATTTGTACCCGGCGCGGATGCAGATCGAAGTTACGAACCTCTAGGATCAATAGTTGAGAAGCTATGGTCGCTTAAAGTTGAGCATTTTTCCATGGCGCCAAGTACTTTTCCATAGTACCATTCATAGGTACTAATTTTGAGTTTGGTAAAGTAAAGTTTACTCTGTTCCGGTACTTTTACCGATTTTTATCATAGAATTTCTCATACTCTTTTCGCATCTATCTCGCACCCGTCTAAAAATTTTTACGTGCATAAAATTAAATGTTAACCCTTTTCACTCGGAGATATTTTAACTCGAACATTAAATATTTCCATAATAATATTTACATTCTCTATGACATTTTAAATTTGATGGATACGAAATTGGTGAATACCCCATACAATACCTAGATGTTTAGTAATTATTAATATTTTATAACGTAAACAAGTGGCGCGTCAGAGTCGTCATTCGAGTACTAAGGGTTAATAATCTTGATAAATAATGAGTATCGTCAAAAATGCTCGGACATGGGTCAGTTTATTTTGCTCTAGATTCACCAGAAAAAGTTTAATCGAAACCTACGCCCCTACTGCTGTGACCTCTCTCCTTGTAAGTTCGATGGTAACCAAGTAGCATAAAAGGATCAATGATATTCCATTTCGTCCGTTGATCTGTGGCTTAATCAATGGCGCAGGGAAGTAAGCAAACATCTAAATTATCGGTGGACCGCACGGGATCCCGTGGAATTGGAAACGTCGGGTATCCCCGGCCGGTGAACGACACGGTCGTAATAGTTGCTGGGCCGTTCTCCGTCGTTGTTTGTAGCCTCCTAATTAAGTTCCGCTCGGTCGAAGCGTTATTAGTGCAGGCCCGCGCAATGCGTCGCTCCTAAGAGGGTCGTCGATGGTACGCTCGGACGAAGGCGGCCGCCATTAAAGTCGACGCGTTGCGCCGTGGAAAATATCGCGCGACGTCGCATAAATATCGCGAACGTAAGAGCCAATAATAAAATCGTAAAAGTGGCTCAAAGTTCAAAAGGGAATGCCGGGCCTGGTCGCGTCCGCTTGGACGGAGTCTTGCTATTTAAGCCCCCGGTTCACTTGCCCCGCTCTCTTTCTCTCTCTCTCTCTCTATCTTTCTCTCGATAATGGCGTAGCGCGCGGCAAGCTTTTGCAAGCGACTCGTTAAGCGTCCGCTTTCCGTCGCGTACGTATATCTGTACACCTGCGTGCGCGAGTAAGAATGTTCGAGAATGTTCTCCGCGTATTTATATACACGGTGGTTGCTATTTTATTTTCCCATTTCCCCGGGAAACCGATACACGCCGAGACGCGACTCGCTCGCCGTTTCTTCAGGCCCGCTGAACGGTCAAGGGAAAGAAATTACAAGCGACGATGGATCACGTCCGATAATTTACTGTCGACGAAATTGCTGTAAGAATTTTGCTGTAGTTTGATAATGCCAGTAATCGGTGGTTAGGAGATGAAGACTAGATGGCGGATTTTTATGCAAAATAAAAGTTGTTTGCATCGATTACAATGAACAGCAGGCAAACAGAAGTTTCTTCCTTCCTTTAATAATTTTGATAAGCTAAGACTAACGCATTCAAGCTCTGAAACTCTTTTAATCCATCTCCTGTGTGAAACTACGCCCACTCGTTTTTATCATGAATGAATTAAATCCGCAGTCTAATAAAAGCATTGATAAAACTTCATGAAATAGATTAACCCTTAGAACTTACCCTCAAACGGTAAGAGTGGGTGTTTCATGTTTTTAGTGAATAATTAAAGAATCGTAAAAAATTTATACAGTACCGTCGAACATCCTAAATTGAGATTACCGCGATAATTTTGACAGTTAATTTAAAAAAGACGTCCGGAATTTTAAAATCGTCCGGACATTTCTCTTCGTAACTCATGGTGTTTTTATAGAACCATCGTCTATTATACATGTAGGAATGTTGTGTCGGATCACCCTGTAGAAAGACATGCGCGAGCTCACGGCGAACACGTGCAGAAGGTGGCGAACACATCGAAAGAGGAAACGATCCGTGTACACACGTGGCCTCTCGCTCCAATTCGCCGTTAATTGGGCGACATTTTCGCCGTGCGGCTTTTTACGCTCCTGGACTATCTGAACGAGCTTATATCCCGAGGAGCAGGCATAAATTACGGCGATTACCGCGGCCGCTGAGCTACTCCTCCCGAGAAGCAGTCGATTCGGCTCGCTAATTATCGGCTCCGTATAAATTTCCATCGTTTTCTGCCATGGCCGTGGCCGTCCCGACGCTTCTTCCAACGGATGCCGCCGATAGAGAAATAAATGCCCGCGTTATGGCCACCGCCGTTAATACGCCCCTGGTGAGCAGCTTCACGCTTGCAGTCGCGTAGAAGCCCCGCGACCCCGGCCTTCTGCGCCCGCCGCTTTGATACAGACCCTTGCTTCCTGTCCCGATGGACATTAATATCAATCGGGATTATGAATTTTTGTTTTTCGCCCACAGGAAAGTCCCTTTCGCTTTTGCAACGGCGGAACGGCCCATAAAATGGAACAGCCGCGTAACAAGGATGCCGGGAAGCGTCGGCATAATTATCCCCGGCCACTGTTCTGCACAATTTCATTCGGCGAACGAACGAATGTTGATCTTTAACGACCAGTGGGTTCTTGCCTGGGTAATGCAGACAGTTAAAAAGTTTAGGAGACCGTTGGATCTCGCGCCAGCCAATTAACCGAGCCCCAGGTCGCTGCGGAGGCATTTCTGGTTACCGGGATGTTTAACTGTCATTCGTTTCATCGAGCAAATGAAAAAATGTGAAATGTCTCGAAAATACATCGAGGAAGTTGTTTGCGAGACTCCCGAATACGTTAAAGCCTTCAAAATCAACCGCAGTCCAGGATTAAGCTATGAATGAATGGGTCCTAGAGGCACCCGCGAAAAAGGGTGTTCCTGTCTGTTCCCGCGGGCGACGCGGCGCGAACAGAACAAGAGGAACAGGAAGAGTAGCGGACGCGCGGCGACAGGACAGATTCGTTGATCGCAAAAACGACGTTGCGAAGCATAAAACGATTTCTCGCCAATCGTCGTGCCGGGCATAGCTGGGGCGCGCGCCTCGCCGGCATTAGAAATTCCAGCCGCGGTGTATCCGCTGGTTTCACTGAAAGCCTGATAGATTTTCTGTCGATCTCTGTTAGGCGCACTGTCAGCCGGTACGCCGGCGTTCACGCAAAAACGCCCTGGACATGCCCGCGGAGGCAGAATCGAGGCAGAAACTACGGGGATCCCGCGTAACGGCCGTCGTTTTTTCCCGGTGGACGGTGGTGCTCTCGCGGCATATATATCTCGGCCAGGCACATAAATTTATCGCGAGGCTGATCAGCGCTAATAAGACCGCAGCAGGCACGCGCTCCGCTCGCTCGCTGGCCAAGAGGAGCCCGTGAGCGCCGTTCAACCAGTTTCCCCGATATAAACAGCATTTTTCATCGCTCTCGAAGCGATTCCTCTCGTTCCGGAGTGAGGTTTCGTGCCACTGAGGACGAGAACCACGACCGATCGGCGAGGGGGCACAGGGACCACGTTCGAACGGTAGCCCTTTCGGATCAGCCGACAACAAACTCGCTGTTCGTGTCGTTCATTCAAATTGCTCGGTCGTACCTGGGCGACCAATCGAACTCGAAGCGAGAACCACCGAGCGAACGCCTCTGTACGTGAACGGTACGTGCAAACGTTGAGCATTCCTTGTAACACCATCCTTCAACCCGGGCTGCCCGTCTTGATGCCCTTCCGCGGGCAGTAAGCCCCGAGCAGGCGAGAACAGAGCCGCAATTTGCGTAATTGCGATCCTTACCCCCTTGCCCCGCTAACTCCTCGAACATTTCGTTCGAGCGAGATGCGACTCTCTTAGGCTAGGTGTCCATTTGAGAGTTTCGCTCGATACCACTCTCGAATTCTACAGGGTACCTCCGGTCTTGTGAGGGGACGATATTACAGAAAGATTTACGGTAATCCCTCGATACATGTTGAAGAGATGTGCACGATATTTGTGAACTATTTGATTCCATTTCTTCATTTTCAATTAGTTCTTCGTTAAACGTTTGCCGACATATTTGTCACACTTTTCTGATTAAAATGATACCAAGCACGATATCATTTCGGTCGTATTTGCCTGTTTCATGTTGGTTCTAAAGTCTTTAAATACATCGAGGCATTACCGTACTTTGCTTTCACGTGAGAACAAGTAACAATAGTCACGACTCAATGTCTGGTGTCCGAATGTCTTCAGCTCTTCAGACCCAGAAATGTCCATTTCGGATTACAATTTGGAGTTACAATGCTACGAAAAAGAAGAAAGAGTAACCTTTTTACGAATAGAGAGTACAGGCGAGACATGATTCAAATAGATAGCTTACAGTCTTTGGCAAAGGACCGCTCGGTGGTGTCCCCAAATGGATACCCAGCCTAACGTCCCTCGCGGCCCTCATAAGCGGTTTCGATGGAAATTTCGGAGCTATGCGACCCCAAAGAGCTAGTCGCACCGCCTCGGCTCGTGCTACGTCAATTAGCCGTATTCGCGCCTTTGATGGTTAATGCCTATCTTGCCCGGTGATTTCCGATCTGTCTCGATTGCAAATCCCCCGGTTAGGTCGGACCGCAGCACGTTCTTTTTGCGCAGGCACTCACACACACGCCGGTGCATCTTGCAATCTGCATAATGGCACTCCGATTTTCAAGTCGATCTCGCTTTCTATGCCCGCACCGACACAGCCCGCCGCTTGCGTAAATCACTTGTGTTCCGCGGGAACGAATGGTCTCCCGCGAGTGTTGATTCTATTCGCCGGGCGATTCAACTATGTTGTACCACTCGACTGGCAAATGTAAATTACAAGCGTAACGAGCTGCGGGCTGCCGATGTACACTTGTTGGAAATCGTAACGCGCGCCCGGATCACTTGGGAAAAGATGGAAAAACGAGACAACGGGGCCCGGCCCCCAGCTGCCAGAGCTCTAATGAACCAACGCGCGCGGCGGAAATATTTTCTGCTACCGTTTTCGATGCGTTGCCTTCGCCTTACATTCTTTTTTTTCTCTTTTCCGAGCGAATGGAAAGTAATGGCGATATTATCGTCCTTATGTGGGACCGGCAGGGTTTATCGCGATGACGGGGAATTCTCTTTTTACGAGCCATTGACTGAGCTAGCCGCACTCAAAAAGAACAATTGGGCAGGAAACGTCGTTCGTTGCGTACGGAACAAGTAGGTCTTCTCTCATTAAAAACTGTTTCAATTAGAATGTTCTCAGGCAGAGCATCAACGACTGATTACCAGTTTATTTAGATAACAAAGTTATAAAGTGGGCGCACTCCTGAGATTTCACTGCTGGGAGATAACATTAACAGACTGCCTGTCATGTCTTATTCATGAGAAACTTCGTTCCTTTGAAGTATGGTGCGTGTTACCGGAGACGAAGTAGAGCATTTTGCAAGTTAACATGTAGAAAACCGTATGATACATGAGAATTCGATCCGTTGCATTTTTAACTGGTTTAAAAACGTACATTTTCATTTTCTATGTGACTACAGTTAAATCCATCTTCACACCTGGACATCGGTCACATAAAGACAGGCGTTCGTCACTGAACCGTACCTTAAGATACAGTAACCTAATTTTTAATTCTGAAATTCTTCCATTTGTAGTCTTCCACAATCATGAAAGATGAAGAGGTTCTAATTATTGTAGAGCTAAGATGCTAATCGTACATTAACTGTTTTGCAAAAATACTCGAACAAAAGGGTCAACGCAAACGCGCAAAGGGTTAAACCCTGCCCCAACTCGTCCGAGCGATTGTTGCGATCGACATCGAAGGCAAATGAAATACTGTATCGAGACCGGGAGGGGTAGAACGCCGCCCACGAGCCGATCGGTCGAAATGACCGATAAACCATACAGTTTCCGGCGCTAATGGCGTAATGGCCGGCGTAACGTTGTATATCTAACCATTCCGCAATAGTGCGTGGCGCTGGTCGGTGATCAGGCGGTGGCGAGCCGCACGCGGAGAATCAATCAAAATTACCGAGCCGTCGTGACACGGGGCTTCCTCGGGCACGCCTTTCATATTTCCCTTGCTGGCCGATTATTGAAAATCATTTCTCGGAACGGTCACGAGCATCGGGGGCCGGCCCTTTGTATATCGCGTGCGTGAACGTGCACGGCCGGGCCTGGCCGGTTGCACACGCGAGCAGAAAAGGAGGCGACTGCAGGCGTGCCCCTCTTATCGTGTGCAGCTCGCCGAGTGCATCCGTGTGTCGGTGCACTCGGGATGCGAGATCAGCAAATCTAAGATCGTGCAACTGGTGTCCAGTGGCGTGTCCGCGGCATACGTTGCCGATGTTCGCCACCGAGGGAAAGACGGAGAGAACGAGAGGGAGGGAGAGAGAAAGAAAGATGAACGGAAAGGGGGATGCAGGGTGAACGAGAGAGACGAGAGCGTTGGATGCGAACGAAGAGTGAAGGATGAAGGGGACCGACGGCGAAGGAGCAGGAGGGGTCGAAGGAGAAGGAAAGAGGTGGAATGCGCGGTTCTCGAAGGAGGAGCTGTCGGCGGTGAAAAATCACGCACCCCGCCACCACTGCCATGGCCAGCATCTGCTCTACATACCCTGGCTCTCAACCTCTGCTCATCTTTCGCGCAAAACTTGCCAATAATCATCCTGCTGCACCTGCGTGTTATCTACCCGCGGTGCACACCAACCCCCGTTGTTTTTTCAAACGATTTCCCGACGGCTAATGTCATTACGGTTCGTCTAGAGAACTGGTTTCTCAATCGAGGATTCCGTTTGGACCAGAACTGGTACGCGGATTAAATTAACGCCGCACGACGCGATATTCGCGAAACGGATTTCCAGGAGGATCTGATGTACCAGTGGAACGAAACGAGCGGGTCTAACAGGGGATTAAGCGTACCTAGTGATGGATTAATAATCGGGCCTAATTAAGCATCTTGGCTTATCGTTTGCTGGACTAGCCAGTAGCCTTTCTATCTTATTAGCAACACCGGTTGCTAAGGTAGCTAAGGTAGATGAATGATGATCATCGCGAGACGTCGCGATTTGTCAGGGATCCTTTTTTTCCGGGTTTCCATTCCTCCGGATGATCCGAGACGAGGCTCGGTGGGGATGAGAAATCACGCGGTTCGGTTTTGTAAGAGAACGAATTCATCAATGAGAACCTCGAAGAATCGGCGTGCGGTGTAGCAGAGCAAGATATACGTGCGCTGGCTGGGCTACCGGTCGGTCGGGTCGGGTCGCTGTTCTCCTGCGCTTCATCTCTCTCTTTTGGTCTGTTTTTCTGTGCCTCCTTTCGCCCTCCTCTTTTCACCTTCCCTCGGAGTGCCCCGCTCACTCGCCCTTTCCACCTTCCTCTAGCTCTCTTTCTCTCTTCAGGTCGCTGCTCACTTCAGAGAGTTGTTGTTCGACTGTTTTATTACTTTTATAAATGCCGCCGCCGATGCTGCCACCACCACCGCCACCGCCACCGCCGCCGCTGTCTCTCTGCGGCGGGCATTTCCTTTGTTGGGACACCACGACCCATTGTTGCTCGCCGGAAAGATGCGAATTTTAATTCGATATTGTCTAATATTATTTATGTATGCACACGCTAGAGAACCTGCCCATTTCAAAGCGTTCCCTTGCGCACCCAGCCTGCCGCGCCGCGCCGATACCGCTTCCTTCCTTTCGACGGGAAACCAGAGAGCTATCCGCACACACGATGAATCGACTCTTGCGCCGCTTTCAAGTTCCGCCTGCGCAATCGACGGGCGCAGACTCCGCTTTTGATGCTCGGATTTTTTTAAATTCAGAGTGAGGGGTAGTAACGTGACCACGCAGTTTTATATTTCTTCATAAAATCCGGTTCATCGTTCAAATTCATTTGAATTTCTGCTCAATTTTCTCAGTTGAAGTTTCACTCATTCGTTCGGATAATCGAGGTTCTAATGTACCGTGGATTACACGAGAAAATACAATCCGAAGTGTGTCCTGTCTGGAGTCCGTTTAATCAAAAAAATGTTACGAATATGTCAGTGTAACAGTTTCATTAAAAAATTGTTCGAATCAGAAGTTTCTGATCATTGGATTAGTATACTGTCTATGTTTGACGCCAGTGGTAATAGATCAAGGGATATACATGATATAAGTGATAATTCAGTCCCGAAATCTCCGCATGGGATACTACGCAATAGACCCATTTAATTGTCAGCGAATCCTTAACAAGGATCAAGAAATATAAACATCACTGTGCTCGGAATCATATTTTCCGTAACCCATGGTCTTTCCAGAGCAGTCTAAGGGTACGGAAAGAAGTTATCGATACGACATCCACGCGAAAAGGGATAGTTCGTCCGTAGGTGTCGACTTTCACAGCTTGCCCGATTTAAACGACACCTAATTACCGCCAAGCCCAGAATCCGCGACAAAAGAGGTACTGGCGAGGCTTGCGCGTACGTAGCTCTGCCTCCACCTGGAAATCAATATCAGTCGACGTCCAGGTTCACTTGAAACTGCAGTCACAACAGAATGCGCAACAGTTGCGTCTGAACGAAAGACAGGGAACGATATATTGTGCTTGGTTATCATTCTACGGACTGTCGGTAGTGAGAAGAGCTCTCCGATGACGGGTGAGGTGAAGCCCAGGTCCATCGAGCAACTGTCAGTGCCCGAGGAACCTGTGATGCACGTGGAAACTGCGGGACGTTCCGACAAGACATCGGACATCCACATCTGGCTGGGCATCAACATCAGCATCGTTGTGATGCTGATGATCTTCGGCGTGCTACTGTTCTTGCCTCTGCGATTGTTGCTGCACACAACTTACTACAGCCGCAGCGAAAGTATTGGCAACAACGACACGACGGAGACCGCGTGCAACGCGACGATCTTCGAGGCGGAAGTGATCCCGATAGATCATCGGAAGCTGAGACGATGTCCGCGATTAGAGTACAAGGAGCGTTTGTCGTCGGTTTTCCGGTGCGACTATGACCGGAATTGCACGTACACGAGATACAAGAAGAACAAGGACTCGAAGGGTAACGACGGAGCGGAAACAGACGGGACGATCGGGAATAAAAGCAAGGGATCGAAGGTCTCGAAGGAGACCGACGACAAGAACTTGACAGAATGCACAGAGGATAGTGGCAAAGATCGTCGAATGAAATCCGTTACGGTGGCCGGGCATATTCTCGTGACGATGCTTCTGATTTCAGCGATAGCTGCTCTAGTCGAAGTATTGCGAATACGTTTCGCTAGAGACAAGGTATTACAGCGGCGACCGCACTAGTTTCTTACCTTAATTTTGAATCCAGAGATCTTTAATAATATGATTTTTCACGAATTTCTGATTTCCGTGGTTTTGCAAATCCAATCAGTGTAGATTCGCATAAAGACAGATATTCGAAAAACGTGAGACGTTCGTTATATTGTACATGATAGATATGCGAGAGAGTGTAGGCGCTTTCGAGTACGTTTTAGAATCCCATTTCATTTCGGAATGAAACGAAAGTGAGAATAGATATTATAATATAGAAAATATTATATCGTATAGATCACACAGAGTTATATATATACATATATGAGAATCTACTGTTGTTTGTATAGCATGTTGTGTATAGGTATATAGAGTATATACGTACATAAGTATATCTTGTTCGATTAGAAACGTTATATTTTTGTAAGAAACGATGTAACGAGGCTTTACACTGATTGATTTCACGTCCGCCAAAAAAGTAATGACAAAAAAAAAACAGTAAACAAAACAAAAAATATTTCATTCTGTGTCTGCAAAACCAAACAACACGAGTATACGTACATGTGCATATTTTTAAAAACCGCCTAAGGAATCGTCTAAGGCAGGTATTGCCAGTTCAAGATATGCTTCCACGATCGAAATCCCCATGAAGAGACGTTTTATTCCGAGGCAACCAATGAACAGTCAGAGGTCTTTTGAAATGCAAGGCACGCATCGATCCGCTTTACGCTTATTAGGTAGCATATAATTAGATCGGCTTGGCCAGGCTATTAAAGTAACATGCGTAAATGGCTGAATCAAATCCCGTAGGTGCAAAACCGCCGCCGCTTATCCGCCGATCCTCATTCCCGTCGCAGCCAGCTAAGCAAACCATTGCTGGCTCGGTCTGTGGCACTCCGAATAATCGGATGTCACGTCGACAGTCGGCAGAGGCCGAGGAAGAAATCGGAACTCTTATTAATGCTCTCCACCATCGCACACGCCTAATTCGGCGACATTAAGGTAACGTCCTTTCGTGGGATCACACTTTCCCAGGATCCATAGAAATAAAAATACTCTGACTTTTACTAGGAATCGAAATCGGTAGGTTCTACTGAAGACGCGAATATTAGAAATATTTTCGAAACCGACTTCATGTTATGTTTAATATTAAATATGTAAAAGAAGACTTTATTTGAAAAGAAAATGTTTTGTCATGAATTGATTATGCTATTTGTAAAGATATGTGAAAATACTAATTGAACAATTTATATCCGTTTCAGCCAAACCAATCTATTGAGTTATTTGAAACTTCGCGTTAACACTAACAGGGTACGCATCCTCGACTGAAGGGTAGGTTAACAAAGTACGATGCATACAGTGTGTCTTAAAAAATAGTAATACTATTTGTTTAATCGTATATCAGGTCACACGCATCGCACAATGCTCATGTCCACGATTTTCTAAATAATTATTACTGGGAAACCCACCATCCAAAAGGACTTCCATGAGAGACGTTAATTCTTCTAGCTCGTATTCTGCAACTCCGACAATTTACTAGAAACTTTACACTGTCAGTGAAACTCCTATGATGCTAAACTACGCAACAGTATTGCTTACACCTCTCCGTAGTTCTAGACATTTATAATTATCTATAAGGTAATTTTAATACATTTCTTTAATTAAATTCTCCTGAATCTATCAAACGATTTACGAGAAACAGATAACGATTTTTAACATTTGAAGTCATATGGCGAAGATAAACGTTAAACCAATATTTTAAATTTTAAATGATTGAATTTTTTAAAATTTGCATATATGGTACAAGTAACGATAATATTAATTATATAATTTAATATTAAAAAGGGACGACATAGCGACTGGTATTGTATACAACATAAAAATACTAGTTACTGATGTTTATCTGTTTTTAGGTGATGCGGTCAACAAAAGACGTTTATGCGAATAAACAAAGAGAAGAGAATAAAAAGACCGTCAAATCTGTTTGGGACCGGAAATGGGAGGAAGCTAACGTCCTTGCTTGTTCGTATCTGTTTACGTACAAAATCGTAACATAACGCACAGGCTATGTGAAAGTATTAAAAAAAAAAGATGAATGTATTTTCGGAAAAATTATAAATTATTTTCACGATATTTTCTAAAAACAAATAAATATATACATGTAAGTACCTCTCTTCGACACTTCTGTAATTTTCATCGTTTCTCACGCGATATGCAAAATGTTAAATATAACTTGTGTTTATACATATGTACATATATTGGTGTTCAATAAATGAATTTTATTATTCTCTATTGGTGCAAAAGTTATCCTAACGCTTCCAGAAATATAAACCCTAAATCATAAAAATATTCAGACAAAGTTGAATATGTTGTATTGATTGGCAAATCTAATGTTCAAAATGTATTAATGTATCAATTCGGTAATTTGGTAAAATTTCTTATAAATTTCTTATAAAAATTTTCTCATTTTATATCTTGTAAAAAAACTAACATTAATTTTTAGATTAATATGTTATTTATATATAGGACTAGTACTTCTATACATATATGGCTAGTTTCATCATGGCATTTACGTGGAAATATTTCATGTCATGTGAAAGTGACAACTCATCTTTTGTTTTATCAACTTATACCTTGTCTCTTATCTGAAGGTAATAAAAATATTTGCATTGTTATAACGTTATATATACGTGTATATAATGTTCAAAACATCCAGGACCTCAAAACATTGAAAAACCAGACTTCGACACAAATTTTCTAACTACAATATTTGCTTATTCGAACTCAATCATGCTATCCTCTTTCTATTATCAATAATAATTGAATTATTTATCGATTAAGTCAGGTAGAACGCTTCGTATAGAAAAGCAATTCTAGTTTCAAGAGTATAAAACGTAAAACTCCATAAAACACATTAAATATTTTCAACTTGCATATAGTTAACCTCTAAACAATCTAATTAAATTACGAAATCCGTTTAAAAGACGTGTACAATTAATATATATTCTAAAATACTTTGAAACATGATAGAAGTGTGTATAAAAACAAGTTTTACAAGTACCTTTGGAACAATTATGTTGTCTACACCGGGAAATTGATTGATATTTAATATGCTACACAAATCTCACTCAAGAAAAACTATTAAACGATTCATTTTAAATTCCTCGCAAATTCTCGACGAGTTTCGCGCGCACGATGCGCAGTGCGACCTGTCATCTAGTGAGTTTCTTGTCCTTGCCATTGGCCTGACTGGCAAACGCGGCAAGAGCAGATGTCGCCACCTTCAAGGACGTGTTACAACCTTACACGGGTGAAACGCGCAGAAAAGTGGAATCATGAATTAAAGGTGTCTCGATGACTGGGTCAGCTCTTCCATCGTGATAAAAAAGTTCCGGTAGCGTTGCGTTTCGCCCGGTTTCTATCATTTTGATCGTGCAGTGCTGTTGAAACCGGGAATATCGGTGGCGAAGTGTTTCGCTTGTTGCACAGTTGCCAAGGCGACTAAGGTGCGTGGCTTTGTGCGTGTGCGTGTCTGAAAGTGTGCTATGAAAAGAGAACGATCGTCGGGACGGCAATTCTACGGCTACCTTCGCGCCGATGGCAATTCAATGTTTTGAAAAACGAACAGCCTGAAGACGGGAATATTATGGACTACCCGGTTTTGGGCCACTACGACCCGTCCGTAGAGGCCACGGCCGAGAGCGGCGGTGACGAGCAAGAACTGCTTTGTAAGTACTCTCTGTATCTGTTCGAACGGTGTTTCTCTCTCGCGAAGGCGCCAAGAATTTCTCGCACCGTGCCAAACTGTATCCAATTGCAAACTCGAAGACTCAGCGAGGCGCGAAACCCGTTCGCTCCGTGACACCCGATGCTTGGATCATGGTGCGCGATCTAGCGTCCCACTGCCACAGACGAATAAAATTCGAAACAGAAATTCCTCGAATATTTTCGTTACCGAATATCGCGATATAATACTCTGTATAAACTATTGGTATTTCGGTGATCGATACTTCAAACTCTTTTTGTAAACACCTTATCTATATCTATGTCATGATACATCGATTCTTGCCAATTCTTATCTGCCGATTCAACAAACTGTTATCGACTGCTATCTGTCCTTCTATTGTTTTCAGGCATTTCATTTTGATACAGGTCAGCTGATCGTTCAATCACATACTTTAAATAGCTTTTTGTAATTGGAAAATCTGATTATTGCTGACGTAGTGAAATTTCACTGTTTTCTAGGGGATATCAGAGTTTTTTAAATTATGAAAAAATTGTTGACCATTTTAGTAACCTATGTGTAACGCTAATATGTTATCGCAAGTTACATTGAAACGTACGGTCGAAGGCTGTGGCTCGCTTAACAGCATCGGACCAACTGTCGTTGTCTCATCACATGAAACAGAAACCTGCAATACATATGATAACGTAAACGTGTTGACGTTGGTCCAGTCTCGTTCATTTACGGTGCTGTTAAGCAAGCGGCAGCGTTAATGGCTACCAGCGTGCAGGATTTTGTTGGTCAATTCTGATGTATTTTATTACAGGGGAAGAAACGAATTATGTATTATCCACCGAAGAATATGTACCTGCGACGGAACAGTTCGGAGAAGATTTTGCTGGGGCTGAGTTCAATGAAACTCGTACCTTACTCGCTGATGGGGGGGATAGGTTCGGAGTTTCAACTGTTACTTTCGACACTGCCGAGGAGCTTATGTGGATGGGGAATCAAGGGGTACAGTAATTATTATTATGGATGACAATTTAACCCATTTGCATTACAACCCTACATAGGTGACAAAGTTCAAAAATCTGAGACGCTTGATTGATAGTTAAATGCGTAGACTATTCCGTGCTTGTCAAGCGGGGACAGTGGTCGTGCGCATATCATTTCGCTTGTGGATGCAAATGGGTTAATACAGTCAAACTCTGTAACTCGGGGGATTCCGTCTTAAATTTTTCATTTATGACAAAATGTAAAACTTTTTAGGGTCATGTAACATCTTATTATGGGTCTGATTTACAAAAATATACCTCTTTCCAAGTGCACGCTGCACACGAAGTTCGGCATATTCATCCGTTAGATGAAGGAATCTTAATTTTGACACAGGGTTCGTTAAGATGTCAATTACGAAGAGGCATACCAATATTTACTCACACGTATGTTAAGCTCAAACTGTATACTGTATATAAGATCGAATTAATTTCTTAATTACAAATAATGTTATAGGTCATCGAATATGATAGACATGCAATGCATGCTCCAAATTTCTCCTACAAGATTACTAATGGGGGGACATCAGGATAAAATAATTGATTTTAATCTTACTAGAGGGAAAGAGACTGGCGTAGTGAGTGTCTGAGAAAATGATTAAAGGTCCATTCGTGTATGCTGATGTATATCTAATTTTCTTGTATTTGTAGGTAAATGTAGGGGAAAGTGGTTGTGCAATTTTAAGACAGCATAGTAGACTTATATGTGCCGGTAATCCTGCTGGAAGAATTGATCTCAGGGATCCAAATACATTATCAGTAGAACACACATTCGATACTCATAGCGGATCTCTTAGCGATTTCGATGTACAAGGGAATTACCTTGTTACCTGTGGTTTTAGTAATAGGTAAGAAATGAAATCAGACAAAGAATTAAGAGATTTAAAATAATTAAATGCGTTATATTTAAACTAGTCTATCTTATGCTTTAAATCTGTGGCTTTAGTCGTCAGGGCCTCTCAGTAGATCGTTTCTTAATGGCGTATGACCTGAGACAAATGCGAGCATTAAGTCCTGTTACCACTTTGGTATATCCCCTTTTATTAAAGTTCCTACCCAGTTACTCAAGCCGTTTAGCTGTTGTATCGCCATTGGGACAAATGCAACTTTTAGATACTATCTATGCAAATGTACAACCATCCGTGACATGCCTATATCAGGTAAATTTATACAAAAATGTGTCTTTGAAACCAAATCACCAGTTACATTTTTTACACACAACCTTTTGTATTGGAAGGTTGCTACTGGTGGTGCTATGATTTTATCATTCGATGTGTCCTCCACATCCCAATGCCTTTGCTTTGGAGATGCAGCAGGTTCCATACATCTTATGTCTACAAACACACCAGAACCACAGTTTAATACGTTCTCTCGGTTAGTAATTTATATCGCAATAACACGGTAAAAAAGTTGTAAATTCAAGAGAGAAAGGTAGAGAAGGATCTGAAAATGCTTTGATTTATTTAGCACAACAGAGTTTGCTGACCCAGCTGAACAAATTCATTCTGTTTATATACCATTTGATGATGATGTTACACCGTTAAGTACAATACCTATTATCTATACCGGACATCCCTTGTTGAGCGATTGGTCAGACGAATACTTAAAAAAAGTTTATAGGTACGTTACTGTGATTGATAGGTGTTTGATTACACACATTTCACCTGTTAATTGGGAATAGCAAAGTACATTATAACATAATTGTAAATTTTTAATAAATGAATTTCCCAATTAACAAGTTGAGTGGTAAAATAAACTTAAGAGACTAATTCGATTTTTTGTTTGAATGCTTCGCAGGAAAACACCACCAATTGACCCTGAAATTTTGCGCACAATGAAAATGCAAGGGACAATAGGTTATGCTCCGAATCCTCAGGCATTTCGCAGAAATCAAGTGAGGAAACAATATTCTCCCACTTTACTACAGTATTCATCTCCAGCTTACCTAAAACTCTCTTAAAATCCAAACTTCCCGTGTTTCCCTTGCTCCATGATTTCCAATCATTACGTAAGAAAAATTCTGTTATACTCTTGATGTTTATAGTTATACTATAGACAAAGAGAGATCACACAACGAATTATTACTGTTGAGAGTTGTGAGCATCTACTTGTCTTCAAATTTGAATTGTTCAAGTTGTTCTCAGAGAACGTTGTTTTGTTTTTTCTTTTCATATGGAATGTATAATCATTAATATGCGTTTCATATATGCTGACACATGTAGTGTATTAATTGAATCAATTTTGAAAGACAATATAAACTACATGAATACCTGTGTGTGCAGGTAGGCCCTGTCCATAATTTTATCGTTGCTTTGGTGGTGTTATGTTAGGTGTAACCATTGCAATGAATCAGAACAATGAATTTCTCGCGACAAAGTATCGAGCTCACTATGATGAAAGCTTTTATTTTGTAGAGGAAACAAGATGATATAACGTGATTAAGACTGATAATGTTTCGTGATAAATATTGTAGTTCATAAACAACGTTAAAGAAACGTGATATATTTTCGTAACTAGTCCAACAAGTATTCTAATTAATTTCCTCTACAGTAATGTATGAGAGAAAAAGACCTCAATGAGACAGCGAACGCGTGTACGGATATATTTTTACAATATTCTTTATATTTTTTTTAGTTCCTACATACTTTGGTTCTGATATTAATATCTCCTACCAGTTCATTACATTTATCTGTGATCTCATTTCTGCCACTAAAGAGATATAAATATATATAAAGCCATAAGTTTTTATTAGAAGATATGTACTTGTAAGTCTCCTCCTATCTTCCTTGAGTAATAAGGAGTTTCTTAGAATTAATTTCGAGCATTTCTAAATTTAAGATTTCTAAATTTAACAATTGCCTTAATTCATGCAATGTGCAATTCGTTGTACTCGATAATTCGCAAAAACTGTTGTATTTACTGTGTCGATGTGATTCTAGGACAATATTAATTAAAAATGATTTTTGAGATTTTTGCATTAAGGAGAACAAATTAAAGAAAAACGGCAGATAAGTAATGGAGGGTGTTGCGAGATACAAATCGAGTATAGGATATTTTATCGTTAAAAACAGCGTCTATTCAGAGAGAACAATATTTTTAAAAACAGCTTTGAAACACACACACAATGATAAATATCAATATTTCATATCGATGTGTACAATTTCAAAGCCCTGCACTTTGCCCTGACATTCTAGGCCCCGCCTTCAAGTACAATGTGTTTGTAACTGATGCATTTTGTTTGTTCCCGTTTTACGGTTTGTGCTCAATAACCTTATTACGCTTATTGTTTGTAGAATATATATATTATATATACAATATATTTCTCAAAGAATGTGTAATCGACAACAGTTGTATTTGATTGAAATAAAGATTGTACGACACAAACGTAAGCCTAACTTATTGGCTCTCGGTCCCACGCGTGTTTTAATAGGTATTATTTATTTTTTCACGGTCCAAATTATGTTGACAACGACACGCTGAATTCTCCAGCATGTATCGCGCGTACAAAGCCGTCCCGAAAAAGACATTCGACTAATTGAAGAAAAATAAATAATACCTCTTTTGCAGATACCTTACAATTTGGAAAAACGACGTGGCGTAGTTGCGAAGCTATTCGCGGGGGACTCACGCTCTAAAACCGATGACGGCACGTTCGTGGCCATACCTAAGAGGTATCGTAAAATCGAGGTGAAATACTCACGCCTTGGTTACGACGAGTTCGATTTCGATCAGTATAATTGTACCAGTTTCTGCGGTCTGGAAGCTACACTTCCCAACAGTTATTGTAATGCTATGCTACAGGTAAGATAATCTCCAAGTGTCTTTTTTTAATCTGTTCAAGAGAAATATAATTTATGCATTTTTCAGTTACTTTACTATTGCGAACCTGTGAGAATAGCGTTGCTCTCGCACTCATGTCAAAGAGAATTCTGCCTCTCTTGCGAATTGGGATTCTTGTTTCATATGCTGGATATATCTCGAGGGTTACCTTGCCAGGCAGCGAATTTCCTTAGAGCGTTCAGGACTGTTCCTGAAGCAGCCGCATTGGGACTTATATTAAGCGACCTGCATCCTGAGACCAAAAGGAAAACTAACTTGATACGCTTGATACAAGTATGATACAAGATATACAGTTGTAACATTCTTCAAGTCAATTGATTTAGGGGGTAGTCCCGTTTCCAGGATTGCAAGGGTGCGGGATACGCCGTCCTATTTCTCGCTAATGCAAAGAGTGAGTTTTTCAGTAATCAAAAGTGCTAAATAAAAGATCAATCTAGGCCGAAGTCGCATTAAAAAGTCCTATTTTTACATTTTCGATGCGTAATTTGTATTATTCGGAAACATAAAGCTGTGAATGTCGCTGTTTTCATAAAGCTGCGACAGCTACATGCTGCCGAATAATGCAAATTACGCCTCGTAAGTGTAGAAATAGGACTTTTGAGGGCGACTGCGGCTTAGATTGATCTTATCTAGCGCTTTTGACTATTGAAAAACCCCATCTTTGCATTATCGAGGAATGAAAAGGCGCACCCGCACCCTTGCAATCCTGAAAACGAGTCTACCCCCTCAAACCTTGGTTACTAGAGGTGTGTGAGAACCTTATTCTTGTTCCGTCCCGACCCGACATTTTCGGGTTCTCGCACACCGCTATGGATTGCACGTGGGCCAGGAGTTTACTAACTACTTCAACTTTCTTTTCAGAGCTGGAATAGGTTTATACTGCATCAAATTCATTACGAGGTTCTGGAGACAAAAAAACGGCAACAGGAGGAAGAGGAAGCGGCCCGTCTTAAATCTGGTCCGAAGTATCCTCCGTTCGTTTATAACGAGCAAGACTTCCCTAGCATCTTGCAGGACATTGGTTCACGGTATAGAAGTCACGATGAAGAACGGAAAAAGAGGAGAAGGCAAGAGGAGGATGGTAAATATATGTGGATCACGTCGAAAGGTAAACACAATTCATGTGTAACCTCCACATTGGGCACTCTTTGTGTTTATTTTTCATTTTGTATCCGATCATAACGTTTGCACTTATTTGGCAATATATCCCAAGAATATTCATGGCAATTATGTTCAACTTTTTTTACGTTTGTTCATTCATGAATACTGTTTTGTTTTAAATATTCTACTTTGATATATTCTTAGGATATTACACTTGTTTTCGTTTTTTTTGTTTATGCTACATAAAAATAGCGTTCTCCCGTTGCTTGCTCTCCATGCCATTTTTTATGAATTTCATTCGATCCTTTTTTTTATAGGAAAGAAGACATTGCTTTCCGCGATTGCATGATCTATTTGTAAAACTAAGTATCAACGGTATTTTCAAATTTAAAACGATCTTTAATTCTTTGTTTTGTATCGTCCAATGAGGGTGATACGCGTATTGTGATAAGAAAAGAAACTTAAGTGGAATTAATCTAAATTGAAGTAATTTTGAAATGCAGACTGTCGCTTATTAGATACACACAATTAATATTTACTCTAAGCTTTTGAACGTATATACAAATAATATACAATTGTATTCAGCAGAATTCTACTAAATGAGTTATCGAACAAAAAATAGAAATGATTTTACATATTTTTAAAAAATTTGTACGCAACTAACTATTATTAAGATCGCTTCGTTCACGTTTTAAATTGATCTTTTTGCGGGTAGACAAGAACGACAAAAAATCTATCGAAGAAAACGAAGTGCGAGACGAGGAGACAGAGATCAGTCGTCTGTTCGGATCCGAACAAACGCACATACATCGTTGTCTCAAATGTAGGCAAGAAGCTACCAAACATTCCATCATGTTGCTGTGTAACTTAGTTTATCCGGAATTAACTCACCCTTGTAAGACAATATTTAAGCTATGCGTATCCCATGCGTGTCGAACACTTTTCTCGTGCATTAAACGAGCGAATTTTACCTTTTTTTGTAGCTGAGGAGGTTCCGTTTACAAGTGTTCTTGCCCGCAGTTTAAGACCCGAGAAAATTACACCTGCATGGTGTGACAATTGTCAAAAATTTACACCCACTCTCCAATCTCGACAGTTGACTAAACTACCTCAAATATTGGCACTGAACTGTGGTTTAGATACACAACAGGTACATAGAACACGAACTTGTACATACATCCTAAGATTAAAAAGAAGAATGAATGTTTTTACCAGCAGGATACTTCCTTAAACTGAACTACGAAACTATCTCACTATTTTTTTTTTTACTAGTACTGTAACTATAAATATAAGCAATATAATTATGCTCAGGTGTTTTAAATCGGCATTATTTTAGGACAAGTCGTTCTGGCAAACTCAAATGGATATCGTTGTTCAAAAAGTATTAACTGGGAAAGAGAGTAGTCCATCTTCAAGTCCTGTCCCTGTTACTGTGAAGCCTTGTAGGTACGGTAACAATTGCACCCGAATTGGTTGTAGATTTAGGCACGTGGGTAGAGATTCAGGTACGCTTATTCAACTTCAACATGTTTCTATCACGACTAAACTATCTGCAGAAATTATTTAATATTTCTCATAGAAAATGCATCAACATCGCCTGTTACACCTCCTACAACGACTGCAACGTTGATTGCAACTCCACCTAGTCACTTATATTATTCGCATTCTTGGATTCCACACAATATTGAAATTTCCTTAAAAGGCAATGGCGAGCTAAGCATAGAAAAAATTAGCAGTCCAAAGAACGACACCACTGAAAGCAGTAAACGTAAAAAAGAGACAGTGGTAGAAAATGGTCAGAGTGACAAGACCCCACATGATTCAAAAAGTTCTACAATAGACTCGGAAACAAAGGATTTAGAAAACCATGTCGCTACAGTAGCAGACAATGGAGACGGGGATGACACAAACGCGACTAATGAGTCTCCAGAGAAAGTGAGCAAAATGCAGTACAGTCTCAGTGCTGTTATCTGCTACATAGATGATAAAAGTAACGAGGACAGGAGGAACATTGTTGCGTTGCTTCGGGTTGGGCCAAATTATCATAAAAGGTCAGCTGGCAGTGCAGTGTCGCAGTGGTACATTTTTAATGATTTTTGGTAAGTAGAAGAATTTGATTTATTTACAAGTTTATAGTAAATTGTGTAGATGGAATTCCTGAATATTTATTTCAGTTTGTCATGACTTAGGAATTTCAGAATTTTTGTGTTGTGAATTAAATTCTAAATTTATTTCCTATTTGCAGCATATCAGCAGTGACTCCACAAGAAGCAGTTTGGTTGAATTTAGATTGGAAAGTTCCCTGTGTTCTGCATTATACAGCTGTACCGGCACCCGAGCCAGCTCCCTTAGTTAGCCCCCTTACGTATGACGTGTTTGGAGAAGACAAATGCATTGCACGTAGTGGAGGAACTAGGGGAATTACATTTACTCCGTTGACGTCCGACGAAATGCCGAAAAAAGGTTCGAAAAGCATCGCTTTTAAGAAAAGATTTTTGAGATTGTAATTTTGGGTCTATAATGGTCGCGAATGGAATTGTTTCAGGAGAATTGGTCGGTATCGATGCAGAATTTGTAACATTAAATCAGGAAGAGTCTGAACTTCGCAGTGATGGTAAAATGTCTACCATAAAGCCAAGCCACATGTCTGTTGCGCGAATTACTTGTATCCGTGGGTATGTACTTATTATCTTATCCTAGGAAATAGATTGAACATGCTCCTACAATGAATTAATAAATGAATTCCAAACATTCATTTCTCTTTTCCTCTAATCTGTCCTCAAAAAGGACGATTATAAACACAGTACCATAATTTGCTAAACATAATTTCTCCAACAGGCATGGTCCTTTGGAAGGCACCCCTTTCATAGACGACTACATAAGCACTCAAGAGCAAGTGGTTGATTACTTAACAAAATTCAGTGGTATCCAACCAGGTGATTTGGACGCGAATTTCAGCAGCAAACACTTAACCACTCTTAAATCAACTTACCAGAAGTTACGATTTTTAGTGGATAATGGGATAATATTTGTTGGTCATGGTTTAAAGAATGATTTTAGGTGATTATCTTATAAAATCATTTCTAAACTTAACAAACAAATACCATCAATGAATAACTAACATTTTCGTTGATTTTCGCAGGGTAATAAATTTAGTTGTACCACCGGAACAGATAGTAGATACAGTACTATTATTTCATTTGCCTCATCATCGTATGGTATCGTTACGATTTTTAACGTGGCACTTTTTGGGAAAGAAGATTCAATCTGAGACACACGATTCAACGGAAGATGCTCGTGCAGCCCTTGAATTGTACCGCAACTATAAAGAGTTAGAGAGTTCAGGAAAATTATCAGAATCATTGAAAAAACTTTATAATGTTGGCAATCAGTTGCAGTGGAAGGTAGGGAAACTGAGTGTGATGATCACGTTTGACTGCCGAACCACTCAAAAACTCCACAAAGTTAAAATACAAAACTTCTCATATGAGTACTCATTTAGTTCTTCGAATAAATTTAGTTTACTCGAATGAAAATTAATTTTCGAACTTGGTTGAAGAATACTGTCATCCAAATGCGACCGACGCGGCAGTCGACGTATTAATAAAACACTTTACATTGTTTCGTTTTTATAATTCTGCTTTTTTTAATTAGGTGCCAGACAGCTGATACGAGGATGACCCCCATGAGGAAGTACATGATTTCATCGCACTAGGCAACGAAGGCGAGATTTAGGTGATGGTTTCGAAGCACAGTGTAAATAATTTAAAAATTGTGTTTCGTAAAGCATCAGCTAATTTGTTTGGAACACTTGTTTAACAGTGTTTCGAGATTCCATTTTGCGGCGAAATCATGCGCTCCTCGTTTTCGGAAGTAACACTCGTGGTAGAAAGAGCATTTGCGGGTGAAATATGACGATGATGTCGCAAAGGTTAATATTACGGGTACAATTACATTCTCTTTTTACGATACCACTTTGTCCGATCGTTTATTATAATATCTGTTACACGGAGCAAGAGCATAATTGAATTTATCGTACGTGAATCAAACTGATGTCTGATCTTCGTTGAACTGATCATGTAAATTATTAAGGCAATTAACGAAATGGAATTCTTGTTGATCATGGTTTTAGTCAGCGCGTATCTTATACGCCGTGTTGACGGCGATTTTGTACATATTGTCCAATAGTCTTTCGAAGAGCAGTTTCAATCCCACACTGCCCGATTATGTATCAATATTTATTTTAATTTTTGCGATATGTTTTTAACCGCAAAAGAAAATGCAACTCAATCCAGTTATATACAGATACGTGTATGTAATTCATAGTAATCTAGCAGTAATTCTGAATGGAGAATCGATATGAAGGTAACGTTTCATGGTTTCCTTTTATACGTATCTTTTCTAAGATATTAACTTTTGTACCATTTATCAAACAACAAAACCCGAGACAAAAGAAGCGAAAACAGGCTGTTTTAATTTATTCTGCGCACTAAAACAACTAGATGATGTTTTCTAAACACGGTCCTTTTCTATGAAGCTCGCGAGACAAAACAAAAAAATAATACTAAAAATAGTAGTATATTTTACCAAAAAAAAAAAAAGAACGATTGTATTCATAGATTATTTTTATATAAATTTTATCAATATCAAAAAAATAAATACGAGGGCAAAATACTGTCAAAATCTATGAAACGAGATGAGATTATTGAAGCATCTATTTTTTTATATCAGGAAGGATTTTCTTATGATTTTTATGTGACAAAACTTACACGTTGATTCCGATGGAAATACGATCCGTAAAAGGTGATGTAAACAGATCAGTAGCACACTATGGTAAACAGTAATCATGCATTTGTTTTGTGTACACGATGTCATTGTGATTTTTCAATAAATGATCCTACACAAAAATAAACTACTACGATTGTGTCTATCTATATTTACCTATATTTATGTACATGCAGGGTGTATCACTAATCTCAAAGTTTTGTTTCAATAGCACACTTTTGTTGCCGATTAAGTTTATTATACTTAATTTTGTCATTTGTCTCTGATCTTTTATAAAATGTAATAAAGGAGTTATTCGATTTCGAAAATCTCGTCGAAGATCGTGTCAAGCTAATGACTGCAAGCTTGTTATGATTTTATTGCACAAGTGAAGAAGTGCAGTATATAATAAGATGTGTTTATTAATATTTTACAATTTATTAAATATTGGAAGTAGAACAATGTCTCCGTCGCTCCAGAGATCTTACTTCCAATTCGTGGACGATATTGAAAATTTTTAATTTCGCCTCGCAAATTAAGTCATCGTTGAATTGTCTCACCGTCGTCTCCATGCTCTTAAAAAAAGTGGATAACGGGTCCTCGCTATTTGTTGCATGGAACCTTAAGAGTTCAAGCATTTCGTCCCTTTGCAACGCCCTGTTTTCTAAGATCGAAATGTAATCGTTTTCTACTTTCCTTCTTTCCGTCTTGTGAGACACTGCCATTTCCGTTTCATCGTCTGTTGACGTTTGTGGTTCGACTTCCGCTGGTGAAAGCGTAGTTTCTAATATTTCCGCTGATATTTCGGAGGATGATTCTCCGGTGTGCGGACTATGAACCCTATGAAATTTTCATTATTTATCATTTATTATTTTTTCGTGATTTAGCAATGTGTTTGCATATAAAAGACATTTACCTTCCCTCGAAACAAATATTATCTAAGAAGTTTAATTGTACCAACAGTGGCCATTTGGACTTCGACTTTGCCGCCGACCCAGTACCGTACTTCTGCCTGCGCTTTATTTTGGCATATGAATCCTTAATATTCCTCCACCGCCTTTTACAGTCGACAACTACATAGCAATAACGTAATAACATTTTTTGCAGGTGACTTGCGAATATTTTAAAACAGCTGACATATGACTATTACGGCGACATGTTATTGTTTACACAATATGGTGCGTGAACAGGGTTATAATCAAACTTATATATCAAGTGATAATAATATGTTTCCTTTGAAGGATTTGAAATTCGAAATTTTCGATCTTATTTTAACACACCAACAGGTTAATTGGAATAGCAGGAACATCAATGATAACTACGTGTAAAGAATGCTTACTTGGTTTTTCTAATGTGTCGGATATCTCCCTCCATAAATTTTCCTTCGTTAAATAATTTTTATAGTCCACCTCACTTGGATCGTAAATGCTGGGATATGTAGAGACCATCTCCACAAGCTTCTTGTCCTCTCCCGCGGAAAATTTCCATGCCATTATGCTCGTAACTTCCGCTCGAACTGCACTGGACAATGTCGCGTTTGACTGTAATCGTATTTCGTATACCGATCTTCGTGTGGTTCAAATCTTTCGCAATTGTCGATGAAAATTCTATGGGGTGGATGAATACTTTTGATAGGTGCGTGGTACCCTGTAATCGTTGTAGTGGGAATTTGTGTTTTATGATTGATTAGCCCTGAAGTATTGAATGAGGTTCAGTTATTTTACACGTCTGTGAAACCAAGTTTTTAAGATTTCGACAAATCCTTTAAGGTACGTTCATATATCACTACAGATTACATATCCAAATTTGGATAAAATCCGAAACAGTACTACATACGAAAGTTCCGTATGAATTGCTTGCGTATGGACTGGTTCTGAAACTATGGGTCGAAAAACGCGTGCGTTTGCGTCTGGACTGCTGCTGAAGCAATGGGTCGACAACCGCGCGCGTCTGCGTCGGGTGCAACATTTGAAGGTCTGGAAGCGTAGGTACTAAACGCAAACGTGTGCGTCGAACACCTATAGGAAGCCGTCTGACGCATGTGTTTGTGTTTGGACGATGCTCTTTCTCCTTTCTTCTCAAGCGAAAAAGAAGGAAAGACGTACCAAAATTATCGCATCGTATGAACGCGAACGTGTGCGTTCAGACGCCAGACGCCAGACGCATACCAGGAAGTTACGGCGAATAGCGTAGAAATCGCAATACAGCGTCGCGTCGCGACGCGCCTTGGAAATTCCACCTTGGCACGTAAATATTCTCAATAATCTATCTGAAGTTTTCTGAAATTTTTATATTTTTCCTGGTGTTTAATTGATACTATTAATTATAAAAATATTAAGTAACTTTCTGTTGGTATTATAGTAACAGCTTGTTATCATAAGTACTTCAAAAAAACAGATATAGTACTCCTAAGTATACTCGAACCTATGCCAGACAGTTTTGAACCTTTTACAAGTACTTTGGTAAACGGAAGTGCAAAGTATATTCGAATCTTGGTCGAACAGATTCGAAACTTTTATGAATATCGTACCGGAAATACTCTGATTTTTCTAATCATTATTTTTTGTACCTTTAAAATCGATTATGTTGTCCTCTAATGCATTATTTTCGGGATGCATTGACTTATACATATAGACACTAATTATATTAATAATGATAATTCATCTACAACATGTGATAATTCACAGACGGAGATGTCCGTAAATCGGCACAATAGCGAATTATCAATTTGGTTATCCTTTGACAATGAAATAGCAATTACACATAATACGATATCGTCTCATCATCTGCTGTGTTAGAAGTGGAAAATTATCTAAAATCACAATATTTATATATTGGCGTGAAAATTCAATGAAGTACCCCATTTTATCAAAAATTGCAGGTGATTATCTTTGTATAATGGCCACTTATGTACCTTCAGAAAGAGTGTTTTCAAAAGCAGGGAATATCATGGATAAAAAAAGAAATAGGATAAAACAAAGTATTGTAAATGAAACACTATTCTTAAATAGTTACGAATTTAATAAAGAAAGTGCTTAAAACCTACAATGTATGCAGTTCTGATTTCCAAGATTCGAGTACTACTTGTGAAAGATTCGATACCTTTCAACATCGAAGTACTTTTCGAAACTTGTAAGTACTCATTCCGAGGTTCGATATCAGTTTGTATAAAATGAATACTTTTCAAATGTAATCATTCAAACATTATTGCTTTCAAGTAGTAATCGAAACCCATGAAATGAAACTTGGTTATCGAAATTGACTCGGATTCGTGAGTAGGTAATCACAATAACAAATACTTGTTTTCTTTTATCGAATAATTTTTTCCACGGGTCGTATATCTAATCGGATTGACAATGCGTCACCTGAGTAACGAAGCGTCAAGAAACAATAAAAAAATGTTTTTGAGAAAAAAGATATTTCCGGGACTCGATGGGTAAAGAAATGGCATGTTTGGCGCAGTTTCTCGATTTTTGGGAGTCGACGTGGAAACAACGTGTGCGGTCGAAAATTAAACATATAATAACCTGTACCCTGCATGTCCGTCACGTTCAGACACATTCGTGCCCTTGCTTTTATATCGCGTGCGATGAATGCCCGCTCGCCGCGCTTCTCGTTAGCTCAATTTTACGATCTAACTCCAACAACCGTTATTTTTCGTAATTCTGTGGCAATTACCCGAGCCGTAGTTTCGATGCTCTAAAACCGTGCCGACCTCGGTAATTACATCGGCTGTGTAGCGTTTTATGAACTGCGACTACACGGCGGCCCCCGCTCTGACTACCCCTCCCCCGTCATCCCACTTCACTCCCTCGCAAGGGAACCACCTGAAATTGATTGTAATAACCAGACGAAATTACAAACGCCGCGGCATTACGTGTAATTCGCGGAAAAAAGCTCGAAAAAACCCGAGAGAGCCAGCCGTTGACTGTTCGCGTTACGAACCGGTAAATGAGGTTTTACGATCCACGGATGCAATTTTTCGATCCATTAATCGACCCTCTGTTCTTTGTACCACTTTTTCATTCTTTTAGGCGACTATTAATATCGGCAATGGCAGCTTGTGATTAGGATAAACAACGAGGAAGGCGGTCGGAAAGGATGAATATGTACTAGGGTGGACCTTATTTTTTTACCAAAAATTTTGTTGGGCCCCCTCTTCCGGATTATGACAAATGTTCAGAAAATGAGACTTTTCTATGATGGGTCACAGACCGGGCTGTGACCGGTGAAAGGGTCTACTGACCTGACTGATATCCAAGGAAGGACAGAGTATGGGAACTGGTCCCCACTTTGCGTCTGAAACTTTCATCGTCAATTAAACCACTAAATACAGTTGAAATTATATCATGTTTGGTCTGTTTTTAATCAGAAGAATGCCACGAATATATTGATGAAAGTTTCATAAAAAAATAAGTAATAATAAAAAAGATTAAATATTGTGGTGTTACATTGTGAGAACGCACGGACCTTTGAACTGTGCCGACGACTGCGACTCTCTCCGCGTTGCATTAGTAGTGGAGATCAGATTAGTACAGTGGAGGGAATATTTTTTTAAGTTTATAGAGGATTTACTGTATTAACATATTATTTTGGCTACATTGAAATTATTAGTGGAAAATATAAATTTATATTTAGCTCCTGTGCCTTGCAATCGATGCACAAACTTTCTATGTATTTTGCATAAAGATCCTTGTTGCGTCGATAGAGACATTACTGTATTATCTGTGCGATAACTGTCCCCTTCTGTCGGCTACTTATTATCTGCAGAAATAGTGAACCCGATCAGATCGTTACTGAATTAAATCGTCGAACCGTCGCACCGGCATTGTGATATTTGTACAGTGAGTTCGATCAGTGAAAAAATTATTGGACGATCGAACACTTCGGCTGTCAGTCATTGTAATTAGAAGATGTTGTCTTTCCTGTTAGCTCTGACACTGACGAGCGCTTTTGGAGAGGTAGTGAATGTTCACGAGAATAATGTGAGTATGATCATAGAATACAAATTATTACACTGCGAATTTTATGTATTTACGATAAGCAGAAATAGGTGAAACGAACAGGTGTTGGAAGAACGTAAGAATAATGTTGTTTTCAAATGATTGAAATTATTGACAGGAAAAATTTGTTTAATTTCCTTTCCTTGCATAGGATGCATACGAATTTTATTTTTTTATTCAATTCCACAGCCTAGAGACGTTATATTCGAACTGGTGTTTCGGAATATCACGAGTAGACAGCGGATTTTATGCATTTATGACAAAAATGAGTAGGTGTAATTCGAAACAGTGAAAACATTAGAAGAATTTAAAAATACTGTTATATTATTTTCGACCTATTAAACATACTAAGAGAGAAAATTAATTTTTAATTCACTCCAGTTGGTTGCAAATCAAGTAGAAAATTTTTATTTTCCATAAAGATCCGCTGTCTAATCATGAGACTCGTGGTAAAGATTTCAAAAAGAATTTAATATTTTTTAATTGATATTAAATCGTGGATGTTTAGGCAAATTTTCTATGTGAGAAGAATACTACCTGGTGACACTGCCTACATTGCAATAAGTCCTTTCCATCATTTGCACTGTTTTTTTATGATGATTCTCACTGATTAGTTCAAGATGAGTTGTAGAAGTAGACGAAAACAATTATTGATCATTTAATAGAGTTGTGTTAGAGATCTGCTTTAATTTGTGTGTTCGTGGTTGCAGGAGGAGACACAGAAACTCGGATTCGAAGTCGATTACCAGAACAATCAATTTTTACTTGACGGAAAGCCGTTCCGATATGTATCCGGCAGTTTCCATTATTTCCGTGCGCCGAAACAATATTGGCGGAACAATCTAAGAAAAATGAGGGCGGCTGGATTGAACGCTGTCTCTACGTAAGTGAAGTCTCTAATCATTTAAATGGATCGACTTGTACACCATTCAGTTATCTATTTACTTTTCCTTCGTATATAACTAGTACCTTGCTGTTCACTATTGTTAACTGATAATAGATAAAAGTGAATAGACTATAGAAGTGAATGTATGCATTTGTTAGAAAATATACGAGATTCTCTTAAATAGAGCAAAAGCCTAATTCATATATAGTTTCGGAAAATACATACGTTGCGCGTCGCATTATTCAAATTCGATCGAGGCTGTACATTCACCCCGTAAGCAAAAATCCCTGTTTCTGACCAGGGACTATCCGCGCGGCAGGGCTCGTAACTTGGACCACGGCCGAATTTTGGCCGAACCTGCCCTCGGCCGAATTTTGGCCGAATTTTGGCCGAACCGACCCTCGGCCGATTTTTGGCCGATTTTTGGCCGAATTTTGGCTGAATTTTGGCTGAACCACCGTGCTGCCATCTTACAGCGGCCCGAAATCGGCCAAAATTCGGCCAAAATTCGGCCGAGGGCCGGTTCGGCCAAAATTCGGCCGTGGTCCAAGTTACGAGCCCTCCCGCGCGGATAGTCCCTGGTCAGAACCTTGGCCCAGTGGGCTTAGAGCCGCTTCGAGGGACCTTCAACACAGTGCCCGTCTCGCTACCTGCCCTCGGCCTGCCGGGCTCGTGTTCAGCCAGAGACGGCCTGGTTGACTGGGCATTGCTTCATTGTCACATGATTTTCTAAGAGTCTCTTCTAGAAAAATAATCTTTACACAACAGTTACGTCGAATGGAGCCTACATCAGCCTGAAGAAAATCAGTGGAACTGGTCAGGTGACGCAGATTTAGTAGAATTTTTGAATATTGCCCAAGAAGAAGACTTGCTCGTTCTCTTAAGACCTGGTCCTTACATTTGCGCGGAAAGAGACTTTGTAAGTTCTCCATTCTTTCACTGTGTTCGTCCTTCACGTACCTATAATATAATATAAAGTAATTATAATATTCTAGTTAAGAATACGTTTACCACTTTTTATCCTACTTTGCTCAGGGTGGTCTGCCATATTGGTTGCTCTCGCGTGTTCCGGATATTAGACTGAGAACAAATGATCCACGTAAGAATTTCGGTGCATTTTGTGCTTTTTAAACTTACTACATTCTATTACAAGTTGAACTAGAGTTTTCCAACATATTTCTGTTTTCATTTCGTAGGTTACATGAGATACGTAAAAATATACTTAACCGAGGTGTTCAGTCGAATTGAACCCTTGCTGAGAGGAAATGGAGGTCCTATAATCATGGTTCAGGTAAGCCTAATATTTTTCATTTCATTTATTATTTTTAGAGTTAATGTTTTTGCTTCCATTGCAATTTCAATTCCAATTCCAATTTCGATTCAATTCCAATTGCAATGCCAATTTAAATTTCAATTTTGATTGCAATTGTAACTTTAATTTTTATCGTGATTTTAATTGTAATTTTAATTTTTATTATTTTTATTGTGATTGTAATTGCAATTGATATTTTTATTACACTTTTTATGCCAATTCCACACCCGTTTTTCTGATAAAGCTATTTTATCATTGTTCAACTATTGGTTGAACTTTAAACTCGTTTTTCTCGAAATCTATTTTTACTCTCACCTTCTTTTAATTTAATTAACATTTATGGACCTTTAAGACGTCTGAATGTCCAACTGCAGACTTCTTCAAGGCAACAGATAATGTTGTGAAGGTTTAAAACACTGCATTTTCTGGGAAACTAACGATACGTGAGTTTCGCATTCGTTCTTTCAGGTGGAAAACGAATATGGAAGCTATGCCTGTGACCATGATTACCTGAATCGACTTCGAGACATCATGCATGAGAAAATTGGTTCAAAGGCTCTCCTGTTCTCTACTAATGGAAATAGCGACAGTTTGGTTCGTTGTGGATACACGCAAGGTGTTTACACCACTATCGACTTTGGAACAAGTACGAATGTAACGAAAGCCTTCGAAGTTATGCGCAAGTACGAGCCACGGGTAAATATAAATTGAATTACGTTTTCAAGACATCAGCTGGCCCTCTAAAATGATATTAAGGCGACATCAATATATCGAAACAAATACCTACGAAATTCAAAATATTAGCGATTCTACATAGCCAATACTCTACTGATAGCAGCACCAACGGTTAGCTTGTCAAGAAGATTTGTATAGTGATTGTTTATCACAGTGTGCTGATCTCTTGATTATCAAAACACTCGACATTCAATTGCCGTATTGCATAGAAAACAATACCTGACCTAAAAGCTTCATTAAGATTACTTGAATGATAAAATGTAACCTAATTAATTATTTTTTTAATTAATCTAACTTGATGATACGATAACTGTAATATGTTATGTGATATGTAAGACAATATCAGGACTAACTGGCGTAAATCTGCAAGTAATATCAGACAGTTCCGTTGTGTGAGCAGTCTCACTGAGAGAATTTTGTTTCAAAAGGGAAATGTTTTCGGTCTTGTTAAATACCCTGCAATCAAATACTAAATGTTCGATGTAATAATAACTTTTAAAAATAGATTTGTTCACTAACAGTAAGAATGTCTAACGGCAAATTGAATGACCGATAACAGTAAATCAATTACGACGTTTTCCTAACAAATTCTGAAAGACTAAATGTTTTTAACTCCCAATGTATATTTCAAGAAGTGGAAAACTCAGTCTTGTTTAATTTATAACTACTCTTTAGATTTTTGCATAAGAATGGGCGTTTTAATTGTGTACGACAATTAAATATGGCGTTTAGTAATAACAACAAAGTATATTCATTGTTCCCACAGGGTCCACTCGCAAATTCGGAATTTTATCCCGGATGGCTGACTGACTGGCGACAACGGTTTAATCGAGTAGAAACTAGTGCAGTTGTGAAAACCTTGGACGAAATGTTGGCAATTGGTGCATCCGTAAACATGTACATGTTTTACGGCGGTACAAACTTCGGTTACACAGCTGGTTCTGGTGAGTGCAAAATTTTCGTTCGCTTGGCTGTACTTAGTAAAAAATTGTATACTTCTTGAATCAACACGTTTACATAACGACACGTACAATACATAATATTTGCGTACGCAACGATTCAATGCAAAACCCTCTAACAATACATAAAATTATTGTAACTAACTGTACAGGTGGCAAGGATGGTAAATACGAGTTTATGCCGCACACGACTTCCTACGATTTCGACGCACCACTAACCGAGGCAGGAGACCCGACACCGAAGTATTTCGAAATCAGGAATGTTATCTCGAAGGTGCGAATCACTAATAAAATTTAAAACTGGCACGGTGGTTTTATTAATTTAAGACAAAAATTAGTTCAAATTGGAAAGACATTAAGAGACTGTAGGAGCATAAATGTAGTGCTATTTGCAATTTTTTAAAATCATTAATGAAGGAAAGAATGTTTTAGTTGGCTCCTGTTTTGCGTATTTGATGTATACGTTTTTAATTTGCATAAGAATACTAATATATAGACAGCGGATCTTTATGCGAAATAAAAATTGTCTACCTGAATTGCTACATCCTGGAGTGAGATAGAAATTTATTTTTTCTTTTAATATGTTTAAAATAGGTATATAGAACAGTATACAGGGTGAACATTATAAAGCGTTACAGACGAATACCTCCAAAAATATTGATTACTAGCTGTACCCGCGACTTTTTCCACGTGCAATAACAAATCCAAAAGTTATAAGCAGAAACGCGCCAAAAAGAGGGCGAAAAAGTAGTCTTTGGTCACTAATGACGTCACAACTTTTGAACGAACGGACTTTTTCGAATGCGGATTTCTCCTAAACCTTTCCGGAGAAACGCTGCGTCGAATGGCTCAAATCCCAGCTTTCTACGTCCAGCCGTTCTCAGTTGATGCCGTCACAAACATTTTTGCGTACAATCAATATTTTTGGAGATATTCGTCTGTAATGCTTTATAATGTTCACCCTGTATTTAAGTTCTTCTAATTTATTTGCTGTTTTAAATTACCCGTACGCATTTTTGTCATAAATGCATAAAATCCGCTGTCTACTAATATATTATTAATATGTTATATCATGTTCCAGTATTTACCGATGCCGAACATATCTCTCCCGAACGTATCCGCCAAAGGTGATTACGGATCGGTTCTTCTATCGCCAATCGTGAACCTCTTTGAACCTGCTGGCCGACAACTCTTTGCAACGATAGTTCTTGAGAAATCAGAGCCACTAACATTCGAGGCTCTTGGATTGTCCCATTGGTTGGTACTGTACGAGGCAGATTTAATAAATAGCACAACCGATCCATCGATTTTGCACGCAACAGTTCGAGATAGAGGATTAGTCTACGTGGATGATTACTTAATCGGATCATTGACTCGCACCGACGACATCTATAACATAGCTATCGAAAATCCTTATGCCCGGAAGTTAAAGCTACTGGTTGAGAATCAAGGACGGGTGAACTATGGAAAAGAACTTCATGACTTTAAGGTTTGTTAATAATGACTCCACTACGGATTTTATGCATTTACAATACACAGTGTCCCAAGAATGTTCGCGTTCCTTGAGAAGGTCGGTTCTTCAGGTTATCTCATTTGCAAAACGTTGTATTTTTGGTTGTCTTAACAGGGAATTTCAGAGGTAACGTTGAACAATGTCCCTATCAAACATTGGAAAATGACAGGTTACCGTTTAGATGATATAGGCATGATCAGGTCTCGGCCAACGATTACGCTGGAAAACGGAAGTCTCCGCAGAGGTCCAGTCATTCTTCGTGGAACGTTCACTATTACCGGAGAACCTCTGGATACTTACTTGAACACCAGTGACTGGGGCAAAGGCGTAGCATTCATAAATGGACGCAATCTTGGCCGGTATTGGCCAACAGTTGGCCCCCAAATAACATTGTACGTTCCTGCGCCATTTTTGAGGACTGGAGAAAACGAGTTAGTTTTAGTGGAATTGGAATACGTACCGAATAGCAGAAAAATGAAATTACAGCCCACACCGATTCTTGACTACAAGTTGTAATCAAATACTGTAGAAGATCTTTTTTATCCTGAATAAGAATAGAATAACTTCGTTTCCAAATAGCAGAAGAATCATTTAATTGATAGGTACGACGTTTGTATTAGTATCAATCTTTCACTATTTCTAAAATAATTCCACTGAAACGATCATTTCACGATTAATTATATGTTCTATAAAAGAGATTATTGTCAGTTATATAAAATAAATGAATTCTAAAGAAACAAAAAAATAATTTGTCTTTGGTAGTGATATCGTTGATAGTGGTCTTTTGTATAATGTTTCTAAGAATTTTTTGTCCTTCATATTAGTTTTGCTTTTAATATTCAAAACCTTAAAAACCAACACCAGAAGATCGTCGGAAACGTTCGGTGGAGAATGTAACATTCGATGATAATCGATACAGTTCCGCGATGATTCGCCTTCTCGCCGACGAGAATCTCCTCAGTGGCCTTCTGCACCGACGAGAATCTCTTTAGTGGCTTTCTGAACCGACAAGACTGCCGGCCCCTGTGCTAATCAGCGATACCAGTAAGCGGGCGCGAATGGGCGCGGAGATAATGTGGAACTTACAGTGATCTGAAATACCGCATCGCTAAAACTTCTACCACCGACGAAATACTCGTCGAATAGAAGAAGAATGATATAGTAGAATACTCATATTATCCATTCTATCTCTAGTATAGGAATAGAATTGATTGAAAATCAACATATTTATTAAATGTGCAGCTATTAGCTCGATATTATCCTCTATTCATAGGACACTAGAAGATCTTACAAATAGAGGATAATACCGATTGCCCAGGTCTCACCACGAGGAGGTTGCTGCACAAGAGACCCGAAAGGGAGTCAAAACGAATGCAATATTCCTTCTGGCTCCCTTTCTTACAACGACGGACATATACTAAATTATGCAAGTATGTCGAGTAATTATCGCGGAGCGAAAGAATCGGAGAAGAAGTCTCCGATCCACGGGAAGCAAAATTCGAATCAGGCAGGAGGCTCTGATTCTTACAAAGTGCGAAACAAGAGCGAACCAGAGCAAAAGGCTCTGGTTCGAAGGGGACGCGGCGCGTACAATGCTTGCTGCCCAGTACCGGACAGAGCCGATACCCGACGTGTCCTCACCAAGAGAAATGGCCATGAGAAGTGTTCAAACGATATCCCATTTCTCCACCAACTACCTGTCACCAACCAACAAAAGTTGAGGTGAACGCGGGTAGGATTACGAATAGAGAGGACACTGTAGCATGGCTACACGAGTGAACAGGTCTCAATGAACCATCCCTCTCAATGACTCGACGCCGAATACCGACTCCAACCGGTCTGGTACATACAAGCAAGGTCCGACACAGCAGAAGGCTGTGTCGGAATCAAAAATTCGAGTCAAGCAAAGTGAAGTTACGGCAATAATTACTCGACATACCATATTTACGACGACGATATACAATCTTAATAACTAACGCACGCAAGCCGAGCAATTATTGTGGACCAAAAGACTAAATCGCAAAAGAGGGAAGAATCAAAGCAGAAGGCTTTGATTCGCAAAGAAGAAACATGAACCTGAGCGGAAGGCTCAGGTTCGGGGGTGACGCTAAGACAATAATTGCTCGGCAAATAAAACTAACTTAAGAATATGCCGTAGTCTTCTTGGTTTGTCCTCTTCTTGGTGTGTCCACTTCTTGGTGTGTCCACTTCGTGCTGTGTCCACTTCGTGGTGTATTCTAGCTGAAACAGACTAATAACAGTTAGACATAACAATATATAACCCCGCACACGAGTGCGAATCAAACCACCTCACGAGAGCAATTACAATTCTGCACATGAGTGCGAAAACAAGAAGAGAACCTGCTCATGAGAGCAATTGTAACCCCGCACACGAGTGCGAATACAATCAGCTCACAAGAGCAATTAGAATTCTGCACATGAGTGCGAAAACAAGAAGAGAACCAGCTCATGAGAGCGATTGTAACCGCGCACACGAGTGCGAATACAATCAGCTCACAAGAGCAATTATAATTCTGCATATGAGTGCGAAAACAACCAAAGAACCAGCTCATGAGAGCAATTGTAACCCGCACACGAGTGCGAATACAATCAGCTCACAAGAACAATTACAATTCTGCACATGAGTGCGAAAACAAGAAGAGAACCTGCTCATGAGAGCGATTGTAACCCCGCACACGAGTGCGAATACAACCAGCTCACAAGAGCAATTAGAATTCTGCACATGAGTGCGAAAACAAGAAGTGAACTTGCTCATGAGAGCGATTGTAACCGCGCACACGAGTGCGAATACAATCAGCTGATAAGAGCAGTTACAATTCTGTACATGAGTGCAAAAACAAGAAGAGAACTTGCTCATGAGAGCGATTGTAACCGCGCACACGAGTGCGAATACACCCAGCTCACAAGAGCAATTAGAATTCTGCACATGAGTGCGAAAACAAGAAGAGAACTTGCTCATGAGAGCGATTGTAACCGCGCACACGAGTGCGAATACAATCAGCTCACAAGAGCAATTATAATTCTGCACATGAGAATTATAATTGCGGCCTATAGGCGATTCGGGTAGCCCCGGGGACGCTACTCCCCGTACTCACTCACGGCCCCATCCGTGAGTGAGCCCTTGAGGGACCTCTGATCGGAGGAATACCAATTTTAATCAAGAAATGTAAATTTGAAGAAGACTCAATACCGAAAATTTTAATGGAAATTCCAATTAGCATATTAGAGGTAATAATTGATGGTATTCGTTGAACGAACAGTTGAAGGACAGGTTCGTTGAAGCTGGGCGAAGGGTAGACAAAGGAAGTATTGAAAAATATGAATAGTAATAAAACTTACCGTTGTTCGTTGAATGAACAGTTGAAGAACAAAACAGCATTGTTGATGGTAGGCCGGGATAGGCCAGGATAGCTGTAGATGACCCCTTGTCCACCTCTGGTGAGTCCCTGGTCCTTCTGGTCCTTCTGGTCCTCCTGGTCCCGGAGCCCGACGCGACGCGACGCGACGCGACGCCCGTCCGCTCACTCCAGCCCCCCCGCCCCGACTGACTGTCGGCTGGCTCTCGCCGAGCTCGCGCGGCATCCCCCACCCCACCGAATATCGATCGATGTCGATCGCCGTTGACAATTGTTGATAAATTTATTATTTCTAGCTGGTTAACGTTTCTAACAATTCCATTTTACAGCGATGTCCACTATCACTCCCTTGGCTATCTGACCACCTAATTTTTTAGTAAAAGTGGCTAATAGTATTCGAGATACGGAATAACTTTTAAACTATGAACATTCGCACGCATTAATTTATTCAATACAATTGACAGATAAATTTATTATTTCTGGCTGTTTAATGTTGTTCGAAAACCTGCTATCCAGTTTTCTTATAAATTGCAAAGCGATTCCGAGCCATTTAATTTCTGTATATATCATTACATATTCCGATGCAAACCTCGCCGGATCGAGAGTTCGTCGACCCCGTCAAATCGTCTCGTGGGCCATCGCATCATGTTTTCCTTACTCCAATTCCGTTACCCTATTCCTTTGTCTCCTCCGCAGCACCGTTTATTAGGTCATTACCCTAACGAACGTTGCTACGGTCCTACTCGTTTAATTTCAAACTCCGTAATCCGTCCAAAACCGATGGCCCACGTGGGTGTAAAAGAGAGCTGCCTTGTCACTCTCACTCTCTTGCGATTATTCTGGTCATACTGACACATATCAAAGTTTTCGTGCGTTTATTCTTGTCATACTGACACTCATCAAATCTCGTTTCGTTCGATCATTCATTGTTCATTTTCTCATTTTATTATCTTTCCTTTTGTATCGTTGATTTCTCGTTGAATATACTTTCTATTGTTAACTTTCCTCGTTACACCTTTTACATTTCCATTAGCTAGAGTTTACAACAAATGTTTATTACAATTCCTTTTGCTAATTAATGATGTTAACGGGCACTCCCTTGACCACTTTGCCATCTAATTTTTTCGTAAAAATAGTCAATAAAACTCGAGATACAGAATAACTTTTAAACCATGAACATTCGCACGCATTAATTTATTCAACATAACACTATGATACATTTATTAATTCTAGCTGTTCAATGTTTGTAATAATTCCTTTTGCCAACGATGTAGACAAGCACTCCCTTGACCACCTTGCCATCTAATCTTTCACAGTAAAGTCTTTTCAACATATATTTCTGTTCCCTCAGATTCTTGAAACATTTATGTATAAAAAAGTGTAAGGTAATAGTTCTCGTTTATGAAATATTTTGAAATTACAAATAGAGGTATCTCGTATAAAGAAGTAGGAATTGTTGATTTTCCTAAAATTATGCTTCATATTACGTTCTTAATATATCTAGAAATCTTTTGTCCTCGAGTTTTGCTTTTAATATTTTAAACCTTAAAACATCGTCTGAAATATCTGCAATAGTGAAACACTGAAATTTCGGTGCAGAATGTAACAATTCACATAAATATGATTCCGTGACGATTTGCCTTCTCATCCACGAGAATCTCTTCAGTGGCCTTCTGCACCGACGAGATCACGACGATGGCCAGCAGCTTTGTTGATTTGAGGTCATTAATTTATTCTTGTTGAAATCTTACCTTTACTAAACACCTTCAGACTTCTTCCGCTGGAGTATTTTGTCACTGGGAAAATAAGTTTAAATTTAAGAGAGAATGTATTGAATGCATATAGAAATACTTTCATGGGACATTGTTCACTACATTTCTTTATTCAAGCATATATTACAGTAAAAGTCACGCAGTAGTTAAACAACTACAATCCTGCGATTTTTATAAGGCTGTTGTTGGTTCGAGGCGTCGTTCTAGAAATACGAAATACAAGGGAAGCATTAAAAATTACCAACCCGAGCAAGGAACAGCTGCCCCAGTTTTTTTTTCTGGGACCAAGAAAATTTGGTTGTGCATACAAATTCAGGAGAATTCAAGCTATCGGCGAACGGTCCCGTTGGTGTATCGGCGGAAACGTTGAAAAACGGCGGCCTCTGAGGAACGTGTTGTCGCGGCTCCACCGCAACTGGTTCACAGAAGGAGGCACGCCGCGCTCCGCAAAATGACCCTGCGTGCTTTTTCCCGTAGTAAAAGTTAATTCGATCCTTTTTGCCGGTTCCTCGTGGCGCGGCTCGCCATGTGTCCGGTATTTTGATGAGGAGGAGCGCCTGCCCCGACCGGGAATCGCAATTTGAATTAGCCGCGAAAGCCGAAGCTAATGATTCCTAAAGAGCAAAACACGCGGCGGCGTGTGCACGAGCCGGCGATATTCGTCGCACCGCAAGAAAGCGCCTCGCGGCTATCCTTCGAGGACCGTGAAAACAGTTTGGTAGCTATACGAAATGCTTCTTACTCGTGGGCACCGTGGTCGGGGATATTTGGCCCGAAACCTCGATAAACATCGCCGCGTTTTAATGCCCGCGCCGCAAACTCGCCCCAAGAAGAAACTAACGAGAATGGTAACGGCCGCGATAATTGGTCCAATTATCGTGGGTTAATGTTATCGTTACACCCGCGGCCCGAACATATGCTCGTTAATAAGAGATTGGCGTGCACCGGGGACACATTTCGCCAAGCTCTTCGATCCGCGGGATTCTCTTCGTTTCACCGAACGAGTCCCGACTCTCCCTCTTTCACGATACGGCTAAACCTTTGCCGATTAACTAATTGGGATTTGCTATGTACCCTTTCGTTTGCTAACTGCTCGCACATTCGCCTAATTGAGTAAACCTTATCGAAAACCACCGTCGACTCGCCAAAGCGATCCGGTACAGATGTTTCTAACGATCAAAGGGACGAGTGCTTGTAACTACTTCTGTTAAACAAATACCGGACATTAAACAGAATCAGTCGTCACAAGCGGTTGTTTTCTGAGGTGACGTACAGGCGCAATGGCGACGACGTTCGAAACAGATCATTTTCTATAGAGAAGTTAATCCAGCATATTTAGGAGCGTCTAAAAGAAAACTACTAACAGTAATAATTTATAACAAAAATGAATAAGTGCAATTTAAAACAGGAAATACATTACGAGTATTTAAGGGCATCAATGTGCTAGTTTCGACCTTATACAATCATTGAAATATGAATGAACTTTTTCTTTGGCTTCTGTGTTTTGTAATTGATGCAGAAAATTTCAATTTTAACCTGTACATACTAGGTCACTCAGAAAGTTCGTAGCCTAACAATGAAATGACATGAACTAATGAGTCAAAATACATTTAGTCTTTAGTATATTCTCCCTTAAGCTCAATACATTTCTTCCAGCGATTTTCCTATTCATTTACCCATCTCTGAAATGATTTTTCTCGGAACCACTAAAATACTCATCTACGGCTGCTATAACTTCTTCATTTCATGAAAAACGCCTGGCCATGTAGGAATTTTTTGAGGTTTGGGATAAATGGAAGTTTGAGGAGACCAGGTCTGGTGAATATGGTGTATGCCGCAACTCCTTCAATTTGATCATTGCAAGAACACCTTTGTGAGCCGGTGCATTGTCCTGCTGAAAAATGACTTTTTCCTTCGCTAAGCCAGGTCTTTTCTCCCGAATTTGTGCATCCAGTTGATCCAAAAGGTTTGAGTAATACTCTCCTGTTATTGTTTTCCTGGTTGGAAGGTAATCAATTAACAAAATTCCTTTTGCACCCCAAAAAACGGATGCCCTGACGTTTTTTGTTGATTTCGACCACTTTGGCTGCTTTGGAGCTGAACAACCGGGCTCAGTCAACTCTGCGATTTGTTGTCACAATGCAAGATCATTGCATTCCGCTTAATCCTTTCCGCTTAATCCTTTCTTATATAAATATCCAATGACTGCACGATTTTTCAAGTTTTCCATTTTTCTAACCAAAGCAAACACGTCCATGTACTTTAATCAGCTGTCTGAAGCAAGTTATTTGACAGATCGATTTGGATGTTTTCACAACGATATGTTTTCGCTGCTACCAATATTATCTATGTGTCAGGCTACGAACTTTCTGAATAACCTGGTATACAGTCTCTTTAAACAATTTTTGATCGCTTTATACAGTAGTCCGGAGTATTCTCCAATAGTTACCCGAAGCGCATAAAAATCCTCGGTCCACTGATCGCTCGGCGGATCTCTTGAAATTATTCTGGCAATCCGCGTTATGCGCAGAAATTGTCAAAACGTATCGTACAATTACCATACAATCGATGAACGTTTCTCATCCATTTCCCCGTACCGGCAGTAAACGTCGGAGGATTAATAAAGAATCCGCCGACACTCTTGTCCCGACGCGCAACGAATCGAGCTAAACAAACCCGAAACAAATGGCGCGGGTTACAAGAAAGTCGCCCATTCCTCCGCGTACCTAATTCCGGCTTTCATAATTCATCCCCTGTCGATGGTTCGATTCCCATTCACGGGAGGCTTCGTGGTTCTATCGGCGGCTCTGAAATACTAGCTCGAATTTCGTGAGGGCATAATAATATGGTCGTTGTCGATGCATTACGAGATCGCCGTTCGCGTATGAATATCTACGAGCACGGGCGACGGCTCTGGCATACGAAGAGCACGAGGCAGAGGTATACGAGGAGGACATAAGACAGTGTCGAGGCTGGTGGAGAGGAGAAGATGGCGACGGCCGCGAGGGGCGCGAAAAAATGAAAGAACAGTAAAGATCTAATCGGGGGCCTCCCGGTGACGTGAGTTACGTGGGTAACCGTTGTCGGCGAGAGACAAAAGTAACGCCGATGTGCTCGGCTTCGGTAGCCCCATGCCGCACGATCGGCAACACCCGTACTACAACACCGTGGTAGCCGCAACCATATCGCCGGGCTCCATCATATTTATACACCTCGGCGGAGGCCACGGCTGCTTCCTTCGCGCCTTTTGATGCTCGTCGGCTTCGCTGCCATCCCATTCACCGGCTGCGTGGTCTCCATTCTGATAGCAGCCCGTCATAAACGTCGTCTACGTGCCGCGCACGTAGAACCCCACAGCAAAGCTGAAACACTTTGCGACTGCCACGCCGGCTGACCGCGTGAGAATTTCAGCGAGCGCCGCCGATCGCTATCGGTGAATTCCAATTGATCCGCGGGTCGCCGTGAAAGTCCCACGGAGCCGACGCTGAATTACAATCGTTGGCTGTAGACACCGGTGTGGGCATGTGCTCATGAACGGTTTTTCAGATTTTCTTGCATTTTACACTTTCATGGAACTTGCTAATTCCGTGTCCTTAAATTCAGCCTACTGACTGCATAACATTTTATTCTGCCAGGCATTCTTTTTATGATTCGTCTCGTGTGCTCATGAACGGTTTTTAACAGTTTCTTGCATTTCACGCTTTCGTGGAACTTGCTGATTCTATTATTCTACCAGATATTCTATCTAAGACATTCTACCTAATATTATTCTACTAGGCATTCATTTTGATTTGTCGCGTGTGCTCATGAACGGTTTTTAAGATTTTCTTGCATTTTACGCTTCGATGAAACTCCCTTAATATTATATTTAGTCTGCTGGCTGCATAACATATTATTCTACCAGGCATTGTTTTTATGATTCGTCTCGTGTGCTCATGAACGGATTTAACAGTTTCTTGCATTTCACGCTTTCGTGGAACTTGCTGATTCTATTATTCCACCAGATATTCTATCTAAGACATTCTACCTAATATTATTCTACCAGGCATTCATTTTGATTTGTCGCGTGTGCTCCTGAACGGTTTTTAAGATTTTCTTGCATTTTACGCTTCGATGAAACTCCCTTAATATTATATTTAGTCTGCTGGCTGCATAACATATTATTCTACCAGGCATTGTTTTTATGATTCGTCTCGTGTGCTCATGAACGGTTTTTAACAGTTTCTTGCATTTCACGCTTTCGTGGAACTTGCTGATTCTATTATTCTACCAGATATTCTATCTAAGACATTCTACCTAATATTATTCTACTAGGCATTCATTTTGATTTGTCGCGTGTGCTCATGAACGGTTTTTAAGATTTTCTTGCATTTTACGCTTCGATGGAACTCCCTTAATATTATATTCAGCCTGCTGGCTGCATAACATGTTATTCTGCCAGGCATTCTTTTTATGATTCGTCTCGTGTGCTCATGAACGGATTTAACAGTTTCTTGCATTTCACGCTTTCGTGGAACTTGCTGATTCTATTATTCCACCAGATATTCTATCTAAGACATTCTACCTAATATTATTCTACCAGGCATTCATTTTGATTTGTCGCGTGTGCTCCTGAACGGTTTTTAAGATTTTCTTGCATTTTACGCTTCGATGAAACTCCCTTAATATTATATTCAGCCTGCTGGCTGCATAACATGTTATTCTACCAGGCGTTCTTTTTATGATTCGTCTCGTGTGCTCATGAACGGTTTTTAACAGTTTCTTGCATTTCACGCTTTCGTGGAACTTGCTGATTCTATTATTCCACCAGATATTCTATCTAAGACATTCTACCTAATATTATTCTACCAGGCATTCATTTTGATTTGTCGCGTGTGCTCCTGAACGGTTTTTAAGATTTTCTTGCATTTTACGCTTCGATGAAACTCCCTTAATATTATATTCAGCCTGCTGGCTGCATAACATGTTATTCTACCAGGCATTCTTTTTATGATTTGTCTCGTGTGCTCATGAACGGTTTTTAAGATTTTCTTGCGTTTCACGCTTTCATGGAACTTGCTGATTGTATTATTCTACCAGATATTCTACCTAGTTACCAAGGAAACTTACCAAGAAAGAACCCTTTCTATAAAGTTTCTGCCTTACACGAGGGAAAAAATGAAAAACCCATTTAATCGCGTCTAAACATTCTAAAACAATGGCATGTTTAACACATCGAACCATATATTCGAGAATTGTTCAAGCTCTGGTTGTGAAAAATTAAAACACGAGAAGAAATCCGATAAAACTCTGCACGATGGGATACGTATTTCCCATTAAGGAAGTAAAAATATGGCAGCCACCTTACAGCATTCGTTTCGACACAGTCAGAGTCTATTTTAAATCACGTATGGTTAGAGGTACCATTCCTTTCCCAAACGAATCCCATGCTTTTACACTTCCTCCAAAGGGTTAATTACGATCTACGAGGGTCAGAATGGGTCGTAGCGAGGGGGAGGGACGAAGAGATAGGAAATAATGGCAGCGTCGGCTTTTTAGGTTTGCCGATTTTAACAGGTAAGATGGATGAGCCAATTATGGAATCGACGAAATTTCACACCGCGGACGAAAATTCATTAGGGAGGTCCGTGAGCATAAATAAATTCGTACACCTTTCCACGCCCAGTCAGGATAGAGCAGGTGCCTGCTGTGGTTCCCGGTAACGTTGTACGAGGTGTTTCAAAATGGGTGATGATTTTTTAAGGGAAAGCCTTTCGCCGCAGCACAAAGGAATCCGCGGTATTTTCGGGAACGAGGGTCTGCTGGTCCTTTGACATCAGCTACACGCTGAAAACAGAGATAATGGCGGGAGTTTAGATAATGAAGCAAGGGAAAGGCGATGTGGAACCACGGATCCTTTGTCGGGTGCGTTGTTCCTTGATAAAAAGGAATTTAGGCACTTTCCAGGTACCTAAAATGAATTGCTTTGGTTTCCGAATGCTGGAGGTTTAGAACGAACATCGCTGATGCTCTGGCGAGATAAGATCTAATCTGTAAGGGTTGAGCGCACCTCTTTTGTTACAATCGTTGTGAAATCGATTTTGGTACCGGAAAATTAGTCCTAAAGTGACCAAAAGAAACTATAAAACCACTGAAGGATAGACAAACACATACTTCTACTTTTACTATTTGTATACAGTTGAAGCATCTCTAAAGGCATGAAAAAAATTTTTTCCCAAAGGAATCTTCCGCAGTGTTGAAGATTGAAGTCTACCCTTTATAACGACACAAAAAAACGTGTCTCACGATTTTTTAAAATCATTTTACTGAGTTTTGAATGAAAGGTGCATCGCGAACTTGACAAGAACTTGGTCCTCATTTTTATACAATAAAACAGTGAGAGAAAATCATACATGGATTTTTAACCCCTTGCCGTATTTTGACGAGCCAGACTCGTGGTGAAGGTTTTTAACAAAGTCTAACAAATATGAATGTTACGCGTTTAGATGAAATAAAATTTGATTCGTTTGTAACAAAATTTGAGCATTAAAATAAATATAGCCATACAAAAAATATACATTTCCTTTTCCTTCTGCGACATTGTTGTGCATAAAAACGTTTTAATCACTGTAACTGTAAAGAAAACGGCACGACAAAAGGTTATCGTTGTAAAAGAGGGGCTTCAATACTCAAATCTGTGGAGGATTCGTTCATGAAAAATTTTTTTACAGAGTATCTTTTAGGCAAAATGTATCAGTTTCTCTGCAACATCATGTAAAAATATCTCAGAGGAAAAATAAGAACGATGCTCGAAAGTAGAATCTTCAAGCTTTGAAATGAGCGCAAGTTTGTTGCTGTACGATTGTTTTCCACGAAATTACAACGGGTTAACTATCGTGAAATACACACTTTTTGGTCCCACTGTACGCATCCCAGAACTGATGCACAGTTAAGTTTCCATTATGTTTCTCGCACGGTGTTTTGGGGAGCATACCAACCGTGTGAAAAGAGGTATGCACTTTTGATTTATACAAAACGATTGATTCTTTTTAACTTGTTACACGAGAGTCCCCCTGGAACGTTAACCGATCGGCGCCTTTCTTCGCAGAAACGTTCCGCGAGGTATCCCGGGGATACACGGGCGGGTATAATGCAGCTTCTGTATGGATTAGGAGAATTCGTGGGAATATCACATTGTGCTTTCTCGGATATAGGGAAGATGAGATATCTCGAGTCGTTTGTTAAAAGATCTTCGGGCCGCGCGAGCCCCGCGTTTCAACCGGGAGCATACATACAGCGGCACAAACCTCTTCCCCGGAGCCGCTTGTTATGCGCCGGTTTCATTCGGAATCGAGCGAAGATCGTGTCGTATGCAAAAACGTCGAATTTCCAAGGTTCTCTTCCTCTCTTCAAGGGCTCGCGGCCAGTCGAGAGATTCGCAAAGACCTGCCGATCTGTGGGAGTCAGCTCGAGTCTGGCTATAAATCTGAATAATAAATGAGTCCCGACGGCCTCTAAGAAGTCTCCGACTCAGTGAGAAGACGCTGCTGAGGGTTTAAAAGATGAATTTACGAGTGTACCGTTCATGATGTCCCCGACCGCGAAATAAAAAGCATCCCGGTGACTCCGTCTCTTCTTCTGGAAAAAAAGGGCGCTCTCGATGAGGGAACGCACCTCCCTGCGCAACCCGGTCACGTCGCCTATCCCTTCTTCGACACCGAACCCTTTGTTCCCGACGAAATTTCAGTTTTGAACGATTTTCTTGTCGAACAGGCATATATCCAGTATGCTTTCAAAGTATATTTTGGTTAACATGGGTCGACGGTTGCCGTGATTCCGGTCTTTTTACTAGCCGGAAGCAGAAAACGGAATTTTCATGTCAAATTACCGACTTTTTTGTGTATTCTTCGGTTTATAGCGCGATAAAACAGTTGGTCCGTGCTACAACAGGGTATATGCTGAAGACTATATCAAAATTTCAAGTCGACTGACCACTTCAGACAGTACAGAGCCACGTTAATCTTACCAATCCAATCAAATCTTATGTACACATACTCTCTATATACTTACCCTAAAGGAAACTACAAAAGAATCGATTTTTCGACGATGAAAAACCCAGAATACCACCTTGATGAACCCGCGTACTTCCCTAATCGCAGAGAGGGTCCGCAGTCCTCCACCGCGGGATCGGTGGCAATAAAAATAATTAAACAATCGCGAGGAACAAGCCGGTGACAGGCCTCTGGCATTCCTCCCCTGGCATTCACGTAAACGTGGACGTGGTTTGGGCATCGGACCAGAAGGAGACACCAGCGAACAAGGGGGCAGAACGGACAGAGAGCGAGGGAGAGAGTAAGAGAGAGAGGAAGCTTCGCCAAGCGGCGAATGGATGGACAGACGGACACGCGGTAGACAGTATCGGATTGATCTCACCGAGTGAACCCAATTACCCACCGAACGGCCAGATTTATTGTCCGGACGAGGCCCTGACTGAGGGCTCCTGATGCCCCGATGGTGGCAGCCACTCTTTACGACGGCCCTGGACCCCGCAACAACGCCGCAGATACAGCGGCGAGGCTCGAAGGGTGTCGTGTCGCTTTGCTCACCCAATTATCAGCGGGCCTGACAACGACCTTAGCCACTCTCCGTTCGCTACCGAGCGAGAGGCTTCTTCTTCTTCTTCTCTGCTAGAACAGCCAGATTCGATCGAATCTCCTCCACGGATCCACCGAGGCCGGCCACGGATCATAAACAATATATAATTGACATGATTTATCGGCGGCGAGACGGTACTACCGCTATCTTCGCGGTCACGCGAATCATCCGCGCCGATAGCCTATCTCGTCAGGACCTCGTCGAACGGCGGCCCGCGAAACGCTACAGTGATTCCTTATCATATGGATCACTCGTGATTTGTTTCGTTCCCACTGGATCGCCGATCAATTGGGCGAGAGCGAAGATCCTGGGACTCCTCGCCTTGGTCATCTGCGGTCATGCGACGATTTATGGGAACGCTTTCGCACCGAAGTGTTGTTTGTGTATCGTGTGCTGATAGTACTCATTGACCTTTTTATATTACTAATGGTTAGACAGCGGATTTTATGCATCTACAAGAAAAATGGGTAAGCGTAATTTAAAGCAGTAAAAACATTTTAGAAGAATTTAAAAATACTGTTATATTATTATCAAGCTACAGTAATCGCTCCTTCGTTGTCCTGAATCGTGGGCACGATTGTTGTCCAGTGCCTACCCACTCCACTGCCTGTCAACGAGAGGATTAGGCCTGCGTGGATCTGGTCGCCAGATGTGTCCCAGGACTGTATAGACCCGCGCAGAACGGAGAACAATAGGAAAGGAATATAGCAAGGAAATAAGGAGTTTTTTAAAGCCAGACAGTTGACTGCTTTTGACTGCGGATGCTTTTCTTTGTCATTTAACTAGCTGTTTCACTAAAGACGCAGTCATAAATCAAAAATAGTGTCCGGGCACGGTCATTGTCCGCTCAAACCCCAGGTCTTTGGACAACGAAGGAGCTTTTACTGTATTAACCATATTAAGAGAGAAAACCAATTTCTATTTCACTCCAGTTTGTTGTAATTCAGGCAGAAAATTTTTATTTTGCATAAAGATCCGCTGTCTACCAATGATAAAATACATGGAGATTGTAGAATTGGAATCTAGAGCTTTTACTATCGTTCTCCCTTGATCTGTTTGGTTTTTTTTATTATGAATGATAAAATACATGGAGATTGCAGTATTTGAATCTAGAACTTCCACTATTGTTTTCCTTTTTACGTAAGCATTGATTTAAACGAGCCTATCGCTTTTAATATTTTAGTAGAAACGATCCAGGAAGTACTTACTAAAGTATTTCCGCAATTATCGAGCAGCTTCGTTTTACAACCACGGTGCTGGAAGCATGAAAAACCATAAAACCGTACGTCCATTCGGAAAAACGTTTTGTCACACTGGGTGCAATGCTTCGAATTGTGCCTGTCACTCCGGAATCGATTTTTATACGTTTTTTTATCGACGAGCGTCCCAGTAAATTGCAGATAGGAATGAAACACAATCCTGCGTTGAGAGATAGACCGGTTCCAGATCATCCATGCCACGCTTTGATTACTGGTGCACAAGAGTGGCTTTTGCGTATGATTATGGTCGGCTCTCGTTGGGGTGAGTTATGGCTGGCTGTGCGAATGTTGGTCTCAGGTACAGGTGCGCTTGCTAGGTTCGATTAGTTTGTTAATGTTGTTAATGGAGCGTCGATGAAGCGAGAGTTAATTACAGTGAATAGCGTACGATTAGATAAATGCACCTGACTGCGGTGCAGCGAAGTGTATTTTAATTACGCCCGATAGGAGGTCTTCGCTTAGCGATAGTAGCTGATAACAATAGCTCGGGAAATCGAACTGGATATCCCAATAGCTGGAAATTATCGCGTATGTTGGGCTAACCTCAAAGCAACAATCGAGAAACTTTCATTGCAAAAATAGGCCTTCGTTCGTGAGAAATTTCAAAGTTTCCACACCAAAGTGAAAAGAGTTCAGATTTTCATTCCAGTTAATTTTTATTAATTTCTGAGCAGCTAAGAATTAAATAAATCGAGAAACTAGAATTTTTAAAGGAATCTATTCCACCTCCTTAAGGTGAATTTGGGCAGCATAAAAAAATCATTACTAGACTGTGGATTTTTATGCAAAATAAAAATAGTCTGCATTACATCCAAGGATCAGAAGCCACATCAAAATTTCTTTCGTTAAAAATAATGTACAATTTCTTTTAATTTTTACACTGTTTCAAATTTCACCTACCCATTTTTGTCAGAAGTGCATAAAATCCGCAGTTTAAATATCCCCAAAGTCAATTTCTTGAATTTCCAGGTCCGAGATAATTTCTTTGGTACAGGATATTTTCCATCGAACACCTGTTTCTTCTAATTGCCGTGGAAGAATTTGCCGAAAGATCCGCAGTCTAATAATTTCTAAAAAATGGTGGAGGTTCGCCTGATGCTTATACTTCAGTCTGGGGGTGTGCCAGGCTCACAGCGATTCCGAGAGGCCGGCGGTCCACCGCGAAGCGAAAGCGTCCTCGATCCTCATCCCCGCGTTTCCGTGTCGTCAAAACTGGCATTTGGCTAGGCCTGACGGTCCGGGAGTTATGCAGATCGACGACAAAGGGGTGCCCGTTTGGCGAACAGGCCGCAGCTGGCTGTCAGAGAGGGCGGGCATACTTTAGCCACGAAACGGAAAGTGGAAGGACTCCTCTCGGTCTTTGCGAGCCGCCGCCGCTGCGCTGCGGTGTCCCCGACGCACCGCCGCGATGCTAACTGACGCCTTAGAGGCCGCTGATTGAAGTATTTATTGCCGGTGGCCCGGTTGCCTCGCCTTTATGCCCCGTGTAATGATCCACTTTTGCATGCGGGCCTTATCTACGGCAGCCTCCTGTGTGGCAATCTTCGGGGCCCACAGTGCTACCAACGACCATCTTCGTCTCCTCTTCGGGAGCCACTCTCTTCTCGCTTCGATTCTTCTTGCTTTCCCGATTACCGGGGACCGCGAGAGACGCTTTTTAATTTCTTTATACCCGAGAGCCGGCCCTCGGCTCGGACACGACGACGCTTCTTGCAACCGATCATTTGCTGGGAATGGAAATTGCGAGAGCCCCGGAGTGCACCGCGAAAAAATTCGCCCGCCACTTCGCGAGCCCTTCATCAACCGGCGATTGTCGCGATCCGAGTGCCAACTATTTACGATTGAGGCGATACCTTCGGAAAACGATGCTGGTAATTAGCGACAGGTGCAATTGCTAGAATGTGGACGCTGCAAGAAACACGCAATTTTATACTTGCCAGTGATGTGCTTGGAAGATGCTGTAATGTTGGAATTGTGGCTGCCTGTAGAAGCTGGAGTAACATTCTGTCAGTGGCGATGGTTGTTGCTTTAGGGAATTTTCTCTGCCAGCTTTCGTTTTGCTTTGGTCTCTCCCGTGAAATTTTCGCTTTTGTCATTCCGTTCGTGGAAGCTGCAACAACATTCTGTCAGCGTCCAGTGGTCGTTGCTTCAGGGAATTTTCCGCGCTAGCTTCCGGTTTGCTTTGGTCTCTGCTGCGAAATTTTCGTTTTTATCAGTTCATTTGCGGGAGTTGCGTCAACCACTAACAGTGGCGAGTGTGGTCGTTGCTTTAGGGAATTTTCTGGGCTAGCTGTCGGTTTGCTTTGGTCTCTGCTCTGAAACTCTAGTTTCCATTAGCTTGAAATATGTAGAAGTAATTGTAATACGTAGATGAATGATTTTGGTTATTTTCTGTGTGTCACTTTGCAAAAATATGCAATCAAATTCGTATTATTTTTGAGATAACCTGACATTTACAATTGCAAGTATTCTTTGGATTTGAAATTTTTATGAATTACGAATTATATAGTCTTCCTCAGTCTACAGATTAATTGCGCATGGTTCAAATAAACATCAAACACCAAATTCTTGAACGAGGTATTCTTTTTAACAATTACGCCAATACTCAAAATTTTGTACGGTGTTCAATAACGTTATAGTTGTCAGACGTCATAGCTCCAGCACATATTTTTACACCTCAATGAATTAATTTCTGACCATCCAGGAAAGTAAAACTCTACAACTGTGCCACTTGACAGGAACATACGAGAAATGTATAAGACAAATTGACAGTGCCCGGGTACTTGACTAATGACAAGGGTTGTGTTCCTGGTCGAACGTTTTAAATTATCGAAATAATTGCGACCTCGCATAAAAACTCAGATACCCTTGCTGCCTTTTTTAATCAAAAACTTCCTGCTTTCCTTCCACGAAGCGGCCGCTCGCCTATTTAACATCACTACAACGTATACTTTTCGCTTAGTTTCGTCCCCCGTCCCAGCGAATGGCATATAATTGAATGCGTGTTCTTCGGCGATGCTTTCCGTTTAATTCCCGGACAATCCGCCCCGGCAATTAAAGAACGACCTCCAATATAATCAAGAGCCGGCCCCTCTTCACCTGTCCCGATGATCCAATTACAATCCTCGCGATGCCATTTTTCAATCGTACCGGGGTCGAATGATCGGTCCCGGTGGATCAAGACGTTTCCTAAACACCGGCACCAACGGTATTTAATCAAAGGGTAATCAGAGTCCTCCGGGGGCCGACAATTACGTGTCAGAGCGCGTTTCTTGCTCGCGTTGGCTATTAGGCAGTCGGGTAGCTTGTCACGGCCCGGCTCATTCCTCTTCATAACCGGTCACCTTTGCTCGCACTCGATATTATTGAAATCCGTCCACGTAACGGCGACGCGGGCGAAAAAACGCTTGGTAGGCTGTAAATCAGCTTTGCTCGAGCGTGCTCGGTTGCGCGCGCGCTTACGCGGACTTAGGCCGAGGCAAGAAGCTGAAACCGAAACGTCGAAACCGTCTGGCAGTCCTATAATTATATTATTACCCGCTGCGTAGCTCATGACTCCGGAGCCAATTTGTCTTCGGCCGCAACGAGTTCGTGCAATTTGTGATTTATCACTGTCCCTGCTCCCCCAGAGCCTCCCTACCCCGCGCCTTTTCTTCTCCGCCGCGGATCTCGAAAGCGTATAATTTCTGCCACGCTCGCGAGTCCCTGCGAGTATGCGAACCGCATGCGGCATCGCCGGCTATGGACCTCGATATACCAACGTAACCCCGACAGGGATGTTGCCGAAATGAGCTACGTGGATAAATGATCTCGCGCGAGCCCCGCGATCGATCCCGCCGACCCTGCATCCGCTTTCAGGCCCTAAGTATTCTACGCGGTCGATTCTTGCGTAAGCCTGTCGGTAAGACATTATACAGAAGCGTACAAATCTGGGTTACCAACAAGAATTTACCCGCCGCCCCCCGGGGGGACAATAAGGATTTTGGGGCTAAAGGTTGAAAATTTTAATAAGAAACGGTTAATATTAGGTGAAGTAAAAAGTTCTGAGCGTTTTTCATCGTCGAAATAAAGCGAAAAACTCTCAGAACTTTTTACTTCACCTAATAGTAACTGAGGATTATAAATATATTTATATGCTATAATATTTGTACTTATACATATATTTACCAAACAATTATGTATGAATTGTTACAAACAAAACCATATTTTACGTGCAAAATTCGTTTAAACGCACACACAAAAATAAGGATTTTGGGGCTAAAGGTTCAACATTTTAATAAGAAACGTTTAACAATGACTGAGGATTATAAATATATTTGTGTACCATAATATTTGTGTACATATATATTTACCAAAACAACCGTCCTTTTTATCGGAAAAAATGACTTTATGCCATTCGTCGGTTCAGTGCATGTGATTATTTACGAATTGTAGCCTTATGATGTTGTTTTAACATTGGCTTTCTCATCGGTTTTCTGAAAACAACATTCGGTGCATTGTGCAAAATTTATTGCACACGTCTGGACGTTATTGGTAATTGTAACTGCGCGACAATTTAACGTGCAACTAATTTTCTTTTGTCGCTTCACTTATTATATTATTTTTTTCTTGTTTCGTGATTTTTGTATTTACTTTTGCAGCACGTTTTTTGCCGTTATTTTCATCACGTTTCAAAAAATTTCGTACTACGGACTCGGAACGTTTAATTTCTTTGGCAATCTTTCGATTCGATTCCCCCCTTTTTAAAAGAAGATATTATTGCCTTTTCAGCTTCTTTTAAGTATTTTCCTTTCGCCATTCTGTTCTGTTATTTAAAATAAAAAATATGACTTAATCAGGAACACGAGACAACAATACCTTTATGATCACTCAATAAATCAACCACTTTCCATTATAATTTCTCTCAATATTTGGGAAAAAAACACTGCGTTTAAACGAATTTCACATTTGTAGACGCTGTTTTAGCACGTTTCGCTCTGCGACATATTCTGGCATGTAAATACAGAAAATTTCGAAGCATAGATGTTGAAACTAAAGGTTCAGCAAAGTAAATAACTCCATTTTAACAACAACATCTGTTCTTTTCTCGTAAATAAGCATGAAAATTTGTAAATTTTAAAGTGCGTTCAAACGAGTTTCTGCAATTTTCAATTTTTGTAGACGAATTTTAAGAAAGCGGAATAAGTATAATCTTATTTCCAGTGGCACTAGCCTTTGCAGATCTCAAAAAAATAAGAATTGTACTAAATCCTGTCGAATTTATATTCCACCCTTTTGATGGAAATTTTCAGAAGCCATAAGTGCATAAAGATCCGCAGTCTAGTTATCAAACAGTTAGCTAAATCTGCTTCGGGCAAATGATCAACGTTTGTGATCGTACTTTGCGAGCAGAATTTGGTCCCAGGCTCTGCTCGAGGGCAAGGTTCGTTATGGATCTGGCATGGGATTGGCATGGAATTACAAACTTTGCACTCAAACACCTAGCTTTGGTACTTCACTGTACGCAATGTGCAGGCAATGTACCACTTTGTCCGATGAAACACATTTCTTGCGCATAAAATACTAATAAATCCGCCGCCCAGTTATTAACAACTTTCTTACATCGAGTCCACCGTTATTAAAGGTTCTTCATTTAAGCAAATAATCATTGAGAATAAGGATTCGTATAAAAGTCCGCGGTTTAATTACAACATTACGTCCGACGAAATTATCAATGATTTCGCGTGTAACGGCTTAATACCCGATGGTTATCGGGACGAAAAACAAAGAATGACAGTCCCGGACGAGCGCGGATCGTATAGTCGAACGATATAGATCTTCCGGGAATCACACGTTGCCCCTGGATGATAGATAGTGCCACTGGTCTACCGGCACGATAATTAAAATTGCCCGATTATAAGTGCATTTGGTCCGGATAATAACGGGTTGCGCCGAATTCCCGCAAATAGCTATGTCTCAATTAGAGCCCCCCGCGTTTAATTGGCCAGGCTCGCGCGCAGTTTTAGCGGAATGCAAAGGGAACTCCGGTGGCTTTCAGGGAACAGAAAAGAGCAATTACCTTGGAATTAGAGCAGGCGGTTCGCAGTGCGCGAATTACGTACGCAAGAAACTGCAACTGGCCCGTGGAATGTCAGCGTTCTGGTTCAAATTTCTTCGTCTCCGGGAAGATGGAGAAAATCGTCGAAAACTTCGACTGGAAGATGGAGAGCCGGGGGTCTCGGGGTTCGATGACCGATTAACACACCCCACCATCTTGACAACCCCCCCACGCGTTCTATGAATGCAGATGGTAAAGGGAAACTTTGATGCAACAGCTGCTATCCCTTGGCAAGGAATTAAATCAATTACGCCGACGAGATTCCATGTTTTACGGTCGTTGCTTCGTCCGCCTTTCTCGGTGTCCTTTCGCTAGAAGCACTTCGGGATTAATTGCTCGTTACTTTCTGCCTCCTCCTTTTACCTCAATCGATCGTTTCGCGATTTTCCCGCAGGTTTATTTCACTATCAACAACCGCTGTCGTGATACTACGACGTGGTTATGGAGGAAACGTTTTATCCGATGATTCTGTGCCATGGGATTGCTCATATACTCGCCATTTTATTCTCACAGGTACTTTCACTTATACATATGCCATTTTATAAGTTTTTATTGATTTTTCCTGAAGCCATTTAGCTTACATCTATCTTATGGTGGCACAATCGTAAGGGTGTATTTTTACTTCATGATTAATACTGACGGTACTCGGGAATTTGTTTTAATAAACCGAATAATATATTTTCATACAACTTTGTAAACTTGTTTGTACGTATCTAAAACTATACCTAGATAGCACAAAGACGTCTAGAAAGTCCCACGAACGTCTTCTGAAAGACGTCCAATTTAAGTTGCAAGACGTTCAGACGCAAAATGGATTTGTTTAAGACGTCGTGTGCTATCTGGGTAGTGGTGATCGAAGTGAACTGGTTGAAAAAGATTTTTTGGACTTTGTATTCACATCGATCGAAGTTCGTCGACCGTAGAATGAAACGATGCTCTTGTTCACCTAAAAAAGACTACCAAGATGTTAAAATTCTGTTTAAACTTTCGCTGTTAATTCATCATGATCCCGCCATTATTGAGTCACTACGCTCCCCATCATTTCGCCGTGGAGCATCGCGTCCGAGGGCTCATAATCATAAACACCCCCTAAAGAAACGTTACCCGGGCGAACAATTTGCTCCGAAAACGAACTTTTTCTGGTTTTCGGTAAATTGAAATTTTTTACCTAAGCATGCGGCGGGGCCCCGGCTATAATTACGTTCGAATTTTAGAGCCATTATGCAGCCGGGCATTCAGGATTTCACACTCTCCTCGTGCACGCTTTGATCCGCACCGATGGAACAAGACTGAAAATAATTACAAAGAATCATGCCGTTGCTGGCCCCGGAAAGCGGCGGTAAATCGGCCCTCTCTTCATGCCTGCTTTGACGGTTAAGTCGCGTTCAGAATCGCCTAATGAATTTAAAATGACCGCGAGCAGTTTTTCTCGCACGGTCTCGCCCCGGCAATTCGTCGACACTGTATGCACAAAATCTCATAATGAACCGACCATTACCGAAAATTGTAACGCGGAAACGGGATTAAACGAATTTTTGAATAATGCAAATTTACAACAGCACCGCGTAATTTCGTTCAGCGGAGTCTGTCGTTATTTTGCTGGAACGATAAACATGCAGCAGTTGATGCACTGTGTATCCCATTAAGCCAAGAAATATGAAAGCTCACTTTGTAATAGTTGTAACTAGACTGCGGATCTTTATGCATTTATGAAGAAATTGATTGGGTAAAATATAAATAGTAAGAGATTAAATAGATTCAAGAATGCTGCAATGTTGCTTTTAACGTAACACAGTCATTAAGGGATGAAATCAATTTTTATGTTATTCCTGCTTTCCGCAATTAATACAAAACATTTTAATTTTGCATAAAGATCCGCAGTCTAGTTATAACCAAACTAAACTTTACTTTACTGGACTCAAAATTAGTACCTTTCTCCTACGAGTTATGATGTATTTGGTATGTAATCCAGTAGATTTGTACCCGGCGCGGATGCAGATCGAAGTTTCGATCCTCTAGGATCAACAGTTGGGGAGTTATGGTCGCTTAAAGTTGAGCATTTTTGACAGGTAAGGGCGCCGCCATATTGGTTTGTAGTGACGACTGCGACGCACTTACCTTGCCGCCCCTTCGACCTAATCCTAACCAACTCAGTAAGCGGCGTGCGACCGTCACTACAAACCAATATGGCGGCGCTCTTACCTGTCAAGAAACTGGAAATATGCTCAACTTTAAGCGACCATAACTCCTCAACTATTGATCCTAGAGGTTCGAAATTTCGATCTGCACCATCGCCGGGTACAAATCTACTGGATTACATACCAAATACATCATAATTCGTAGGAGAAAGGCACAAATTTTGAGTCCGATAAAAAGAAGAGTGAAAAGACTGAAAATAAATTTCAATTTCACTCCAGTTTGTTGCAATCCATGTAGAAAATTTTTATTTTGCATACAGCTGTACCTGTATCAACCCCTTGCAGACGGGAATGTTTTTTAAATGAATTGTCTGGTGGGTTAAATACGTTAATTTAAAAAAAGATGTATTTCATGAAAACCTGTTGAATTTGAGAATAATTTTGTTAGTGGTACATAATTAAAACAACTGTGCTTATTTTCTGTTCTCCACGCAACTCCCCGTAACACGTGATGTTGCCACAATGATCGATTCCACGCCTACCCTCTGCGCTGCATATTCAAGTCCATTGTCACCTGAATAAATTAAATTCGCATTAGATCAATTAACGCGGCGTAACTCGCGGAACAATCGGTCTTAATAACACGCCGATAAGTAACGGGATTAGAGCTATTGTCGCAGAATGATCGCGAGCTGATTATGAGCGACACAGGGTTTAATGCGAGCCCCTACACACCCTGAAAGATGTAAATTTGATTGGCGGTCCACGCCGCTTTTTCGTCAAACCTGGTCCCGGGTTTTTTCGATCGTACGCCGCAGCATTATGGTGGTTTTCACCGGGCGCCAATCTCGGCTAAATTCGCTTTTAATGACCGGGGCCAGCGTCGCCGTCACGTGAAAATTTAATTTAGAAGGCCGCTGCCACCCGTCCGAAAATTGGTAATTCGTCTCGGCGGATAGGAAAGCCGGCAATCTTCGCGGGCCTTTTAGCCACACGCGAAAGAAGCGCGGAATTCGAGGGTCGCGGAATGAAATTAACAGCGTTCTACCCTCATTATGCCCATCATTTGCTAAGCCCGTCGCTTCGCCAGCTGATTCGAAGTTAATTGATTTTTCGCCGGTGCACCCGTCGTCGACCCTGCGCTCGTAGTTTCCTCGGTTTCGCCATTTTTTCCCCGCAGAATTTCGGTAATTTGCAACTGGCTCCTGCATCAAAACTGAGATTACAACTTGGGCATCAATTGAATCTAAAGAGGCTCTTGCAAACATTCACTTTCGTACTGGACCTGGGATTATTTGGTGCATATTTAACCCTTCGAGTAAAATAAGGTTACATTGAAATGAATGCTGTGAATAATTCCACTTTGATAGTCTGAGCACATTTCTAGGCTGCAGATTTTCATGCAAAATAAAAATGGTCTGCATCGATTGCAAGATATAAAACCAAATAGAATGTATTCTCTTCTCTTAATAATTTTAATAAATGATGCATTATACAGGGTGAGTGACGTAACGTTGCCATCTCAAATATCTTTGTTGTTTTTAAAGATACGTCAAATGTCTGAGGACAAAGTTGAATGGTAAAATGGGGCTCATACGATACCAAAAAACTTTTTGTTTTTATGTAATTTTTTTTAGAGATATGATCACCTTCATTTTTTTTTAATGGAATGCGGTGTTTTTTAATACATCAATCGTTGCAGCTGGACATTCGTTATAAAAAAGTACTAACCTATGTATGTCGAAAAGTTAGTTATTATTACATTATTATTATACATTAGCGTTTATTTACTAGTGTAACGTCTTAGTACGACAGTAATGGTGTTTTAGAATTATTTAAATTGAAATATCTCTTCAACTACTAACTCGACCTACATAGTTAGTACTTTTTTATAACGAATGTCCAGCTGCATCGATTGATGTATTAAAAAATACCTCATTCCACTTAAAAAAGATGAAGGTGATCATATCTCTAAAAAAATTACATAAAAACAAAAATTGTTTGGTATCGCATGAGCCCCATTTTAACATTCAACTTTGTCCTTCAGACATTTGACATATCTTTAAAAACAACAAAGATATTTGAGGTGGCAACGTTAGGTGACTCACCCTGTATATCGAAATTTGTGAATTTTTAAAATTTTATCATTTTCTTTATACAACATTTCCCATTTATATTGTGGCCGCGCAATTTTGCATTACTGATCAGTATCGGTAAAAACGTGATTCGAGCGACGATATTTCACGGAAATAGAGCGCTTTCGAAATTCCGTTTCCACATCGTCTAGAGCCGAGTTCCGGCCAGCTCGGTTCCTAATTAACGGTGCTCCTTAAGTAACTCCCCTGCGCAGGTTAATGCAATTTTAGCACAATTAACTGGGCCGTTTCGATTGAGACAGATGAAAGTAAATATCGTCGATAACGATCTCGGAGATATAAATCGACCGTGACGATTCGATTGCCGTTCGGTAGGCATCTCCTCTCTGTTTCCCAGCAGATTAAATTAACTCGGCCGAACGCGGCCGGGAGAGAAAGGATACGTAAATCGTAAGATTCCTAGATGCCAAAGATAACTTTGCATCTGCCGGTTCGATTGCGATAATTAGGCTGGCCGGGAGATTGATCGAAAATCGCATACGATTTTCAATGGCTCGCATCATTGCCTAATTAAGCGAATGCATGCACGCCGATGCCTGATGCTCTTGTTACGCGAATTAATTAAGCACCGGGGGGGACCCGAAGCTTGGTGTCTCCGAGACAACAAACACCTACGTCTTCACCGGACATTCCTTCGCCTCGTGATGCCCGCGCGAATTCATGTAATAAATGTTCTAAAGGCGACGCGGATACCGAAAAACATCGATTCGACTCGACAAATTAATTTCTTACTAATGAATTTCTTACGTTGTCCCAACCAATCAATGATTTCAATTATATCTGGTCTTTTCAGGATCTTGCAAATAATTGTGACGGGTCATTCCACTGAAAGTATTGTTATCTTATTGTCATTTTATGCTACAACTTATCTAGGAATTACATATCATTAGAAAATGGGATTGTTACATAGAGAATAAAATAGAATTAAGTGGTCTGGCTGTAAAATTGGTCAGACCAAATGAAAAGGTACAGTGCAAGTGACATTTGGATTTGAACATGACTGATCTGTGTATGTAAATTATATGAAATATTAAATATCGTTTAATGGATTTCACGGAATTTTATCAAACCTTATAGCTTTTTTAGTATTTGTTTTTAATATTATCAATTTATGACAAGAATAGATCAAATGCGAACTGTGAGAACGTTTAAAGAATTTAGAAATACTTTATAAATACTCGATAAAATTATTTTAAACAATTATAAATGTCTATGTAACTCCTGTATCTTGCAAATAATATAGACAATTTTTATTTTATATAAAAATCCTCAATCTTACGTTTTAAACCCCCTTTTGAATTAACATAACAGTTTAATTAAAATAGCCTTTGTTAAGACTTCTTATCAAGGTCTTACATTCCTATAAATTTTACGACTGTTTGTGCAGGTTTGCCAACCCAAAACGACAGAAAATGCGGGACAGGGGAAATTTAATGCTCGGCCATTTGCATTTATCGGGCCCGAATAAAAATCCAAGAGATATTTTCGGTTTTATTTATTAATAAACAGCCGAACAAGCTCCGAGAAGAAAGAAGAATAACCAGTTGTACCTGTCGCTACTTACCAGTCCGTGTTCTGCACGAAAAAGTCCATTATGTAACATAAATTTCGTTCGAGCATCTCCGTTGCGTTTCAATGACTTCTCGATAAAGTATCGCGCGCATGGAGGTCTGGGTTAGGTCTACCAGCATCTTGTCGTCTTTATCCCGTATCTTGGGTCTAGCAATCGCCACACGTTGCGTTTTCCTCATTTCCAATCGAATTTATTGGTATGGTAAAGCTACCAGTATCGATAAACTATTGACAACTTCGTGAACGAGAGAGAGATTCTTGGGGAGATAAACCTTGAGGAATTTAATATTTGCTTGTGTACACCTGCTTTCCTGTTTCTTAATCGTTTCGTGTATTTTAGGATCCTGGAGAAACTTAATAAGAGTCACGTGTGTTTCGTGGAAAGTTTCTGTTTACATTTTTACGTATCAAACTGTGCTTCGTAGAATTATTGTGATTACTAGATTTATTAGAAAAATTGCAATTTTTCAAAATATTCGGCCTTTTACCACTTTTCATCATTTATAACTCGTAAACCAATTAATCAATTTCAATGAAATTTTCGCAGCGTGTATAATTTATACGAGTTGAGACCAAACACATCTTTTAAATTTTCGTTATTGGCCCAGCTAAAAAAGTCGTACAAATCAATTTTCACTATTTTTCAATGAAATTTTCGCAGCGTATATAATTTATACGAGTTGAGACCAAACACATCTTTTAAATTTTCGTTATTGGCCCAGCTAAGAAAGTCGTACAAATCAATTTTCACTATTTTTCAATGAAATTTTCGCAGCGTATATAATTTATACGAGTTGAGACCAAACACATCTTTTAAATTTTCGTTATTGGCCCAGCTAAGAAAGTCGTACAAATCAATTTTCACTATTTTTCAATGAAATTTTCGCAGCGTATATAATTTATACGAGTTGAGACCAAACACATCTTTTAAATTTTCGTTATTGGCCCAGCTAAAAAAGTCGTACAAATCAATTTTCACTATTTTTCATAATTCCGACCAAATGCATTTCACCACGTTTCTTTTCAACATACTTTTTAGACTTCATTTACTAAACTAATTCTTCCATTCGTTCATTCATAATTCTTCCGTCCATTCATAAAAAAGTTATTCTGATTTTTTTGTAGTCTAGTCCTAGAATGGATCGTATAGCGATTTCGTCGTGATCGCTAGAGGCTCTCGTCGCGATCCGTGTTTCCTGCAGGACCCCGTCGTTAGAAGGATGTTACGGGGGACCATGCAGCAAGGTGAAAGGGGAGTGCATCAGTGCAGTGTGTGAGAAGGATTGCCGGAGATGGTGGGTTCACGGTGACCCATGACCCGCACGGTAACTCACCGCCCACGTTGCACCTGCTTCGCCGGCTATCGCGCTGCTTTATTGGTTTATCTCGACCGACCGAGGGGTTTATGAACTCCGAGGGTGAGATTTTACGTGAACCCCCGGCCTCCGTATACCACCTTCGTGGAACTGGTTATATGTCGGTCTTAATCCTTTTATTAGCTCCTCGTTCGCCGCGTTCTTTTTACGGCCCGATTCGCGGCAACTCCGCGCGGTGTCTCGTTCGTTGATATTAGATGCTTAATTATAGGGACCGGCCACCCCCTGCTATCTCCGAAACAACGTTGTTAATGCAACTTCAACCGTACCGCTCGCTCCATTGGTCGCACAATTTGCTAAATTAAATATTACATGGAATCTTTGCGAGACGTTGTTCAAGTATATAGTCTTTTATAAATTGAACAATTAACTCGTTTTTATATGATGTCTTAGAAATGGGTGGACTGTGGGTCTTTGAGCAAAATAAAAATTTTCTGCATTTGTTATGGAACGGCGAATCTTTACGCAAAATAAAAATGTTCTGCTCTTGATTTTGGGAAGCAGGAATAAAATAAAAATTGATTTAATCCCTTAACGATTTTGTTGTATTGAAAACAATATTACAGTATGCTTAAATTTTTCTCATCTTTTATATTTATATTTTTATTTTATATTCATATTTTTATTTTATATTTATATTTACATCGTTTATATTTCACCCAGCTAATTTCTCTTTATTTTATATATATTCATATGTTTATTTTATATTTATATTTACATCGTTTATATTTCACACAGCTAATTTCTCTTGCAGTATGATTAAGAAACGAAGTATATCAAGATATTTTTTGCATATCATAAAATGAAATGTCAATTATCTTTCTAAATAATGCGTATCGTCAAAAACGCTCGGACATGGGTCAGCTTATTTTTGCTCTAGATTCACCAGAAAAAGTTTAATTAAAATCGGCGACCCCACCACTGTGACCTCACCTTGTCAGATTACTTTATGGCTGTGGGACGGTATCATAATTTATACCGACTTAATTGGAATATTTAAGGAAAGAATCAGCTGGCGTAACTGGTCCATTATTTTCCAGATAATTCAGTTATCCCGCTTATCAGCTGCGGCCGAAGGCGAATATTGAATAAAACCATTTTTGGCGAACGCCACGCGGCGATTCCGTCGGCGTATCACTCGATTATCTTATTTATCGTCCCATCTGGAGCTATTATTAGCGGTGAATTTCTACTTTAAAGCGGCAGATAGCGAGCCGGCCTCATCGGAGGATGCCACACACGATGCCCTTTCTAAATTACTACGATCGTTAGTAATTAGTCGTGCGATATGTCGCTGTGTAGCCGGCGGAACGGGTCGGGCGGTGGATTTTTTCGATAGAAGCGGAATGTGGCCGGCGAATTTTATCAACGCCGTTGGAATTAATTATCTCGTCGGTCCATCCACGGATTAAAAAACGGCGGGGACACCCGAACTCGGACATTGCAACTCGTGAAAAATCCCCGGCGAAAAACAAAATCTGATATTTATCCGCGCGATGCTTCGAAACGGTAACCCGGCGGAATCGTATGATTTTAAACCGTTTTAATTGAAACAAATCGTATTTGCCTAACGAGAGTTTTGCGGATGGAAAAAATTAATGAAAAAGCACAGAGATGTTTCGCTCGGAGCGAAACGTCGAATTCTCACGGTTTTAATCCCGCGATAAATAGCGAGCGAGCGAGAATTATGTTTCGGCATTTCACATTCAGAGAAAGTGGGGGGGGCCATCGATAAAAAGAGGGTATTTAAGATAAGAGAGAAAATTTAGTCTCGCAGACACGTATTTCTCGCCTAATCTCCGGCTGGATCGTGATCGACTTGTCTGATTCCCGTAAAAACCACTCGGCCGCCATTATCGCAGGCATTCATGCTGTTCCCTCGCGAGCGAGAGACGAATCGAAGGCTGTTCCCTTCGACGATAACACCCGAGATAGGCCGCGGAGATATTTTCGCGGACCGTGGGCAAACTGAACTGGTTTTGGCCTCGTCCCGATAAGAGAAACACACGCGAGTACACTGTACCTGAACATACTTATTTTATTATTTCGTCGGATCGGCTGGGAATGCTCGAAAGTGAACGCGGAATTTTCGTGTCACGCCATCGATATCCGAAAATAAAATTACGATATGGAACACGAGAAATAAATCATATCCAGAAAAAGGGTCAACACTAAACTTTTCAAGCCTTAAAAATGGATGACATGTGTTGCCTTCTAAAAATGGCATCGTAGAATTTATATAGATTTTGGATAGAAAAATGTGTATAATCATTTCCAGTAAAAGCATCATTATAATTTCAATAATTGCCAAAGAGAAAACCGGAAACCAGTCATTGGACCGGTGGTGGTAGGTTTAGTGTTAAACTTTCACTGAGGGGACCAAAAATTTTCAACTTTTCTGAATGTAATATTATACAATTCGAGGAAAAGATGATGAGGCTTTAAGTTCTAGTAGTCCAGTCAACGAAAAGTTGTAGAGGGAAATGGAAGGAACACAATTTTTAACTTTGAGTCTTTGTTTGGACTAGTTAGGAGGTAAACATATTGTACTAAAAGTCTCCACTCCTAGGAGGTGAGCAAGAAAAGATGAATCGAGTCAATCTCATGGCACATTTTGTCAGCTTTAATTTCGTATATAATGGTCTTATCGCTAGGACGCATAGTTTCCGAGATATAAGCGGAAACTCCTCATTTCCTATGAGTGGGGACTTTTAGTATGTTTACCTCCTAACTAGTTCAAACAAAGTCCCAAAGTTAAAAATTGTGTTCCTCCATTTCCCTCTACACCCCACTTATGAGTATTCATTGACTGGAGTATAGTGCGAGCAATCCAATACCTAACTCAGACCTACTCGTGTATAATTTCCAAACGAATGAACTCCGTACACTGACACTTGGGTTCCTCGCACATTGAAAATCTTTAGTCCCCTGCGTGAAAGTTCAGCCGAAAAGAAGGATTAATTTAACTTTCTTTTATAAAAAACATAACTTCCAAAAACTCCAGTACCCCAGACCACACTAACTCAACGTGCCCAAGGTTTGCCCGAGCTCGGAACCATAAAATCAGTCACCCGAAAGTGCAGAAAAATCGCCGAGAAGATACTCGCCCGCTTAAAGGTCTATAGCACAGGTGTTAGCCACAAGGGAACGCCATTGAACCGTTTAATCCACGTCGAAGCCGAGAAATGATTGCTACTGGGATTCTCGAAAATGTTCGAATACATGATTACCGATCGTCCAAGTGAATCGGGCGGAATTAGGCAGCTGACCGATCGTAAATTCGCAATTTCGACGGAAGCTGAGTTACGGTGTTACATACACGGCCGGTCACGACCATAAATTCTCGCTCGTATTTCTGGAAAGACCGTCAAGGTAACAACATGCCTGGGAATCGTGCATGTAAATGAAAAACGGGCGCGAACGATATCAATGTTGTTTGCGGCGGCCACGAAATTGCGGGGAACGTTCGCGAAAAGTACACAGAAAGGTGGACCACACAGGTAACCACCTGCAGTCCGGGTCTTTGCACGTGATACACGGTAATACGTAACGCGGCGTCGCTTCGGCCGGACTCACGGCATAATTCGCGGCTTCCGGGCGAATGGAAGACCGCTCTGAGTAAGGCATTATCGAATTTCAGATTCGACTCAGCCGGCCCCCTCTATGCCGCGCCGGTGCACCGGCGTGTATAAATATTTAACGTGGCGATCATTTCATTTCGCCTTGAAATACGGCCCAGCAATTTCTGATCCTCCCGCCTCGATCTCGTCGCACCGACCGCCATCTTGAGCACGCTTCTCGGAAACGCTGACATTCCCGATGGATTCCTCACTTCGATTGCCAAATTAGGTGGTCGCACTTACATATTTTTATGCTAATGCGACTTTCTGTAATACCGGGCTGCAACCCGGAATGTTTGTTTGATGTTTCGGTTTCTGAGAATATGCATACATAGTTGCTTTGAGAAAATTACTTTGCGAATATTGACTATATTATTGATCGTGTAGGGGCTCCTTAACGTACAGTTGGATAGTTGTTCTAAGTAGTTAAGGTAGTCAGAGGACAGACAGAAGTGGTTCTGGCACAGACGGAAATGGTTCTGGCACAGGCACAAATGGCTCTAGCACGGGCACAAATGATTCTAGCGCAGACAAAACAGGTTCTGGCATAGACAGAAATGGTTCTAGCACAGATGGAAATGGGTCTAGCACAGGCAGAAATGGTTCTAGCACAGACGGAAATGGTTCCAGCACAGACAGAAATGGTTCTAGCACAGGCATAAATGATTCTAGCACAGACAAAACAGGTTCTGGCATAGACGGAAATGGTTCTAGCACAGATGAAAATGGTTCTCGCACAGACGGAAATGGTTCTAGCACAGACAGACATGGTTCCAGCACAGACAGAAATGGCTCCAGCACAGACTCAGCTCTTGACTTCTGTAGAAACACAAAACCAATTTGATCAATACCACCAGAGCTTCTTCTCCACACCTCCGACATGTCTACTCATCATCCCCTCGCCGACCTCCATCTCTCTCTACCATAAAACTTAATAAAGCCCACTACCGTTATTATCGTTCACTCGAACAGGTGATCCAAGCAACGTTTTCACGTCGCACAGATAGTATCCGGTGGAAAGTCGGTTGCTGATGATAGTAATGCGTCTCGCGCATTACTATCGCGCGGCACGGCGAAGTGTGGCAACGGGAAATGATCGAGGCTCGATACGAATTTTTTTTTCTGTTGCCAGCCCGATCGGAAGATAGCGCGGTAGCCGCGGGTCAGAAGCGTCTGCAAAAATGCCGACACGCGGCTCCGAACAGCATCACCTGTTTGACGGGTCAATCTCATCGAGCGTCGATCCTCGGCGCGGCATTTTTAGTGATCAGAGCGCATCAGGCGCACCGCCGCTTGATCGGCAGTTTAATATAACGCGTTAATTAAAACGCTGTCTCCATTAAGCTTGCAGCGTTAATTATGATACGTTTCATGAAACAACTTAACTCGCCTCTCACAGAGGTGCCGCCGCGCGCACCGCTTCGAGATTCTGCTGATCTACCAACGCATTTATCACGATCACTCGAAGGCCACTGGGTGGAGGATATTGAATCACTTACGTGAAAAATTTAGGTAATTTGTAGCGGCCTGCGCGAGAGATTATCTCGAGCAGGACGATATCAGCTTTTTATACTTTCTGATCATTTTACTGGAGTTGCGTAGCCCGGCGCAGTGGTTTATAGCGACGTTCCGCGAGCGAGGTATTACATATTAATTAAGCGACGCGAAGATTGTTACATAGTGTGGGTTGTAAGCCACTTTGGATGCAGCTTGTTCGGGCCCGTCTCATTTTTCATGCAGTCAGTCGTATATTTCGGCTGGGAATTTAGTAAATATGTAATACATGTCGTCTTTTAATAAGTCCGTGCAGCGTTTTCAGAGCTGCTGATAATGAAATTAATGATGACTGAATGCTTTAGAATTTTTGTATGAACACCTACGTGACATTATAGAAATTTGTTAGTATAGTTCTTCACATTACACATGAAGTTCCAAGTTCCTTTTAATCACTTTTAATAGACAATCCACTTTTTTAGCAATGTTAACCTAACTAAATGTTATTACTATGTATTATAATCAACAACATTTGCCTTTCCGAAACCCGTTGACAAAACTAACCTTGAGGTATGTGCGTCTCCATGCGAACGGCATCGAGCAATAACAATAAATTTGAAAATTACCGCGTTAAGATCCGAAAGAAATTGAAACAAGTTCCCGCGAAGCCACCAAAAGCATTCGAATCGAAGGACACCGGGGTCCGGATAATTCCAGCGAGCATTTAATAAGCGCTTCTTGCATCGGACACTTCTTTCTGGAAACCGGGAACACCGTGTCGGGCTACACCCATAAATGAATCGTCCGGGAGCATAATCGCGGCGAGCCACGCACATGCGTGCGCGCACGCGGCCGTAATTGAAACAGCCAATTCCCGATCGATGCCCACCACTTCATTAACCTCTTCGCGGGGCCCGAAGATTATCGATTTCTTTCGGTGGCCGATATCGAGGCGCGGGATCGTGATCTCTATCTGATTCCGTTCAGCCGGGTTTCGGAATCGACCTCCCAGTCTGGCCGTGTAAGACGAGGCAAAACGATCCGAACATAATGAAATAACCGTAAACATGCGCGCACTATTATCGAGGCATCTACTTCGGTGGCGGTCCGCCCTGGGCCCGGACTTTTAAATGCGGATTCTAAACAAATTCCTCGTCGTTTTCGTGGGGCCCGAACGATACCGTGCACAGTCGAGAGGGGGAATCGATTAAAAATCAAGCAGTTTATCGTATTCCCTTCGACCGGAATAGCCATCGACGCTTTGGCGGAACCCCGTGGGAAACCTGGAATGGGAGGGTGGACCGTGGGTTTACTCTTTTTAATGAATTAATTTCTGTTCCGAGCGGAAACGAGTTTTTTGGCGAATGATTTAATGGAAGACCAGGCTCGCTCCTCGAACAGATCCTCGCCTGTGTTCCTCTCGGAAAGGTGAGGTTCGGGCCTTTCGTGTAACATTTTGTTGCGTGCGGTGTACCGAGATTTCGTTTTTGAAACGAGCCTTTTTTCCGAGAATGAAATTAGCGGGATGATTGAAAAGTGTGCACGTTGATCGCTGCGAAACTGCAGTTTATCTTCATGAAGGATTGCACATTTTGTTCGGTGATTTCCTGCTCCCCTTTCCGGTGCATTTGATTATTTGTAATATGTGCGTTGCAACTTGAATTTCGCGTGGAAGGAATATGAGAAAATTTCATTGGCTAATTTAATATAAATTTGAAATCCAATCAGACATTTTAAGTAGTTCAATATTTGATTCGATATCATTAAAATACTATATTTTATTTATATTGATGTAATTGTTTGAGTATTGCTAGTTTTCATTCATCGTGTAAGCAAAATACCATTCTAATGGAACTTCTTTATAGAATGATTTTCGAAGTAATGATACTTGCAAATTATAACCACCATTAAACAGGAAATTATACACCCGGTTCAATATTCATTGGCATCAGTAATTGTTATTTACTCTACTTATAAACGGTATTTTACACTTCATGAATAAATGTTTGCAGACGAGGTCAATGATAACCGCAAATTGAATATAAACGAATGAATACAGATATGAATATTTTTGAGATATAAATCGACGAGAAATACTACTACATGGTTTTAAATCAATTATACTCTTGCAATTAATATTACCCATAATTTAACGAACGATTCACAGAGCCAAAGTTACAAATATTTTAAAAGGCTTATTCTAAAATCAAATAAATCAAGAAACATTAAAATGTTGCATACTCTGATAGAAAAAGGTTTTAAAATGTTTAACGAACTTGCTCTTCTTTCATCTTTTCCTTAAGCAATGATTAACTCGTTAACGAGGGACAGGGATGAATATGCTTTCAGCTGTGCCGTTCCAGAGAAGGGATACTTAAGTTCGCTTGCAAAATTGCAATAGTCATCAAGGACTTCTTTTGAAGTTTCTTGCAAGTCGGCACGCTCTGAAATAAATTAATCAGGAGCCCTTGCCGTGGTGAAATGTGCCGCCATTGACAGTATAATTTAAAAAGCAGTTCAACTTTCAAACCTCTCTAATCTCGACCTTTTGCTTCAGAAATTAGTTCCGAGATTATTCATTCAATTTCTGTCTCGTTCGCTGAAAAAAAGCATACTCATGATACAGAAAAATTTTACATATTATTTATAAATAAAATGGTTTAATGAAGTCTGGTGTAAAATATTGATATTTCATCTTGAATTTAATTTTTAAAGAAATTCTATTTGTTTTAAATTGATTTAATTTTCAATGAGATTCAATATAAATTTCTCACACACGATATACAGGGTATCTCTTTATTTTTAATGACACAGCAAATATTTATGGCATAATTGAAATGGTATTGAAGGAGGAATATCATAGAAGAACAATTTTTTTCGTCCGGTTATTTTTTCATAGTTTTTTCAAGATCATCGTTATTTTTTATCTGGGAAACTTATTATATTTTTTTTATTGCATTTTATAGCGGTTGAAAAAATACATTTGAATATGCTTAACAGGATGGAATAAGAAAAAAAAGATTCCCCGATAAAAAATAACGATGACCTTGAAAAAACTATGAAAAAATAAATAAAAATTGTTCTTCTATGATATTTCTCCTTCGATACCATTTAAATTATGCCATAAATATTTCTTTTTGTGCCATTAAAAATAAAAGAAATACATATTTAGGTGGCCTCCTTCAGCGGAGACACCCGGTATAATTATTATTTTAAGGTAAGAGGCGATATAAAAATACGACGGTAGAGCAAAATACTAATATATCAAATTGATTTAATTTTCAATTAAATTCAATATACGTTGATCACCCATATTCACTATACAATTATCATTTTAGGGTAGGAGGCGATATGAAAATACGACGGTAGAGCAAAATACTAATATATCAAATTGATTTAATTTTCAATTAAATTCAATATACGTTGATCACCTATGTTCAATCTACAATTATCATTTGAGGGTAGGGGGCGATATAAAAATACGACGGTAGAGCAAAATACTAATGTATCAAATTGATTTAATTTTCAATTAAATGCAATATACATTGATCAGCTACGTTCACTATACACATTTCAGGGCAAGAGGCGATATGAAAATACGACGGTAGTAGAAAATATGAATATTTCATGTACAATGTAATTTGCGAAGAAATTCAATATATATGTATATTATTCGGCAGGGGTATTTTATCACCTGTTCTCACCGATACGGGCAGTTCTTCCGAAAAGCAATTGTCCTAAAGGAAATATGTGTTCCACGTACCTCCTGCACCTTTTAATGAACTCCTTCCTGCGCATCCTCCTCGCACCGATCATATTTCATTCCGGGGGCCGCGGTGTTTTATGCGGGGAACGCGATCGTCTTATTAGCCCGTAAAAATTGACATTGTAAGGCAAAGGAGCCCGTGCAAAATCCGAGAGGATCGTTCGTACGGCCCGCTGTATCCGCGGCTCGAATTCGACGGTCATAAACGCAGATTTACGACGCTGCACCACGGGGAAGATGGAAGAATGTGTATCGGTCTGGTCGCCATGCTTATTCCGCTTAATGGCCTTTAACGACATCCGAAATTACCCTCGTATTTCAAACCGGCCGAATAAACAATTATAAGCTACTGCTTCGCCGCCACGAGGCGAAAGAGAGTCGTTCCGGTTGCATCGCTGCATGCGGAGGCGGCGATTTCTGCGGCACGCCGCGCGCCGTTCCGATTGCATCCCCTTAATTGCACGCCGGGCGAATTGCAGAGGTCGAACATCTAGATACGCGAAACGACCCACGGGCTAGACGTTCGCGGACACTGAATATTCATTGTCGGTCAATCTCCCGGAAACTGAGGAACCAAGCGAGAAACACTTCGCTGGAAAGATCACCGCGATTGTGGCACACGCTAATTTCACTGGAGACGTTTGTGCGTTTGCGAGTTGCGATATGCTCCAAGTGAGAATATTGCTACAGGAAATATGATGAAAATAATATACTTGATTTCAGCATAAACCTTGCTGGTATAATTACATGATAAGCGCAACCAGCAAGAACAGCATTGTGCTAGTTAAAATGTTGACGGTTCAGCCAGTAAACATTTTTCACTAGAGCATTCAACAACCTCCACTAATTACAATAGAATCTGCACTCTTCTCCTTGACGTACCGAGATAGGGCACAACGTCAACCTTTAACATCAGTGCCTCTAGGAACTTATCACTGGCGCATTCGTTGAACCTCCCTGATTGATTAACACATTAACGACTGGTGATTATTGCATAATTTTGAAAAATCTATGGTACATAGCTGAACACTTTTTACTGGGACTCTCAATAGCAACAGCAATTTTCATTGTGAACTAACAAGTCACTCTCAATAACTTCATGTTATAGTTTCATTTAAGATTGCAATGTAAAAGAAAATTTCTATGCTTTCTTTTGGTACAGCACAATTATTGAAAATCCCATTAAAAGGCTTCCGGTAAGTAAAGTGTTAAAATAAATCTGCACTCTTCTCCTCGATGTACCAAGTTAGGGCACAACTTACACCTTTAACATCAGTATCACCAAAATCGTATGCCACTAGGAACTTATCACTGGCGCATTCATTGAACCTCCCCGATCAATTAAAATAAATCTGCACTCTCTCTCTCTCTCTCTCTCTCTCTCTTCTCCTTGACGTACCAAGTTAGGACATCACTTACATCTTTCACATCAGCATGAGTAAAATCGTATGCCACTAGGAATTTATCACTGGCGCATTCGTTGAACCTCCCTAATCAACTAAAATAAATCTGCACTCTTCTCCTCGACGTACGAAGTTAGGGCACAACTTCAACCTTTAACATAAGCACCAGCAAAATCGTGTGCCACTAGAAGCTTATCACTGGCGCATTCAGTGAACCTCCCTAATCAACTAAAATAAATCTGCACGCTTCTCCTCGACGTACCAAGTTAGGGCACAACTTCAACCTTTAACATAAGCACCAGCAAAATCGTGTGCCACTAGGAACTTATCACTGGCGCATTCATTGAACCTCCCCGATCAATTAAAATAAATCTGCACTCTCTCTCTCTCTCTCTCTCTCTCTCTCTTCTCCTTGACGTACCAAGTTAGGACATCACTTACATCTTTCACATCGGCATGAGTAAAATCGTATGCCACTAGGAATTTATCACTGGCGCATTCATTGAACCTCCCTAATCAACTAAAATAAATCTGCACGCTTCTCCTCGACGTACCAAGTTAGGGCACAACTTCAACCTTTAACATAAGCACCAGCAAAATCGTATGCCACTAGGAACTTATCACTGGCGCATTCATTGAACCTCCCCGATCAATTAAAATAAATCTGCACTCTTCTCGTTGACGTACCAAGTTAGGGCACAACTTCAACCTTTAACATAAGCACCAGCAAAATCGTGTGCCACTAGGAGCTTATCACTGGCGCATTCATTGAACCTCCGTAATCAAATAAAATAAATCTGCACTCTTCTCGTTGACATACCTTCCCCCGCGTAAGTAGATCTCAGAGTCCCATTCACACCCTCCCAACCATCAAAACCCTACGCTACCAGCAGCAGCAAAATCCTGCTAACTTTTCGCGAGCGTAATTTCCAGTTGAAACGGATTATCAGGGCGCATCAGCGGGCCAGGGCCTTGGCCAGGTACCAGCGACGATACAAATGAGCCCGGTGGTTTTATCTTTGGAGCGCACGCAATCCCGATCGACCGTGCCGATCGAAAATCGTGTCCGCGGGATCGCGGCATTCCGCGCGTCGCTTAATTTAAACACCGGTTAAAAGTTGTCGCATTTGTGAAACATAAATGCTAATGCCTCATGGGCGAGCCTGTGTAGGCCGGGTCCGGGGTGATGGATAGCGACACGCATACGCGGTGTTAGTCTCGCCTTGTTCGCATATTTTTTCGGTGCCGTGAAATTAATTGGAAATTAAGCGCGCCGCGCCGCACGGGCCTGGTTGATTCGCCGTTTTCGGTCCCGGGGCCCCGGCTGATGTATATCTCTGATCTACGACAGCTCGTTTCTAGTTATTGGTCGTTTACGGGGTGCCCCGGTCGCGCGTAAATTACCAAGACGTGGAAACACGGAGCCGTGGTTGCGCGCAGGATACGCTATTAACGTTTAAGGGGTGAGTAACGCTTGTTCGAAAAATCTTTTATCGTCGTGCGTCGTCTCGCGGCTCTAGAGCCAGAGAGGGTCTCTCACGGCAGAATATAAATCCGATCGAGACCCGGGTTGCTTAATGATCGTTCGACCCCTTTGAATGGAACTTTAACACGGAGCCAATTGGTACAGCTGCGTTCCCTCGTTACGATACCGACTACTGTAAACCTGTTCCAACCTTACGGCGAATTAATGCGATTATTGGTCGTACGTCCGCTGAATTCTGATATCGGCAATGACTGCAGCCATTCTACGGGAGGCCGCGAGGACGAATCGATTGAATTGTTTTTAAAATTCCGTGTTTTCCGATGGGTAGAGCAAGGGTGGTCACCTGGCCCCCATCCTCAGTTTTAAAATGTAGATGAATTAATAAATTACACGTGATAAAAGGAGTAGTAATAGTAATAGTAATAAATACAATTTAGAAATAATTTTGGTCTTTGTCTAAAACATTTTCAACACCAGAAGTAGAGTACAACAATCCACATATAATTTTAAAGAAACATTAATTTGTTTTATCAATATTTATTCATGCCGGAAAATTACAAATTTTTCTATGTGATTAAATCGCAATTATTGGTGACTAAAACAGAATTTTAACGTACACCATATTTTTCACTCATGTCAGCCCATAATTAAGTTAAATCGATGCCGCACATTTCATGAAAATTGCACGTTTCTTGAATTCAATTTAAGCAATTTTCTACTGTTAAGCAAATGATAAAAACTAGTTGGTTCAGGTCGATGATTGTATATACTTTACGAGCATTAAAAATTCTTTGTTTTAACGTTTATTGAATGTCGAGGCTTCCGAAGAAAAATGTCCGGCCAGCTCGAATGTCCTTTTTGTCGGTTTAATTAAATTTCGTCTAGCGATGCGGGGAAATAATGAGCTCTCAATAACGTCGGGAACACCCGTTAAATTAAATTTCTTTAATTTGATCGTACGCCGAGTTTCCGAAATTACACGCTGCGGAATAAAGGGAGCACTCGGACCGCGGATTGTTCGTAATATTCGATCAATTTCGAGACGAGACTCTGTTATTAGCGTGCTTTATGGATTGGCACGGATTGTAATTAGGTCTTTATCGATGATTACGGCACACAGGTTTTTATGGTTTTCATTGACTGGATGATTGGGCATAGATTGGTGGGTGAATATCGTGCGGGCAGAGGTGCTAAATGGTTTCGGTGGTTTATCGAAACGAAATTCGCTGCGATAATTGCCAGGCCGGCCGGATGAAATATCGTTAATGCCTAATAAATTAGAAGCAAGGACGATTCTAACAAGTGGTGTAAAAAATACTGAAAGCATCGTTCCATAATAACACCTCGCCACCGTCAAGTCTTGGCTACCATAAATATTTGTCGCGATCCGAATCGTATAATCGAGGCTCCGTTCGTTTTTATTTATAATCACCGGAACGGAAGAATTTTTCATTTACAATTTACCGTTCATGTATTGGAATCTTTATAACTCTAATTCTATCCTAAAAAATGTCTTCTTTGCTGGCAACAGATAAAAATTCAGCGATCATCAAAAGTTTCGATAATAACTGTCATAATTTATGAGAAAGCGCGACTGCAATTCCCTGCTGTTAATAAATTAATATCTACTGTTAAAAAAGTATTTTAAAAGCTCCACTAGGCGTCGGAATTTACAAAAATAAATTACAAAATATGCCATTGGCACTACAACCTGTAATAACAAGATGGGGCACCTGGTTGGAATAAAAGACGTCCTAGAATCGTTCGATGAAAAGGAGGCTTGGTCAATTAAATCGGCGAAAGAAGCATTACGATGTAAGTATTTAGAACAAAATTTAACATTTATTCACAGCCATTTCCAAATGTTACGAATTTATAGGTTTGGTATAACTACAGTTACAGAAAATTAAAAAATTATACCCGGTGATTATGGTCAAAAGGTTACACATAAAATGGAATCTGTATTAAAACGAAATGCACACTTTACTGTATTATTAAAAAGATTCAAGATTTTGAAGGGTGGACACGTTGGAGGACCACGAGAGGTTCTGGCACATCATTGGGGTAAATCTAAATATGCCCCTATAACATCATGTGACGTAGAACGCTCTTTTCAGCGTATAAACTAATTTTAACAGACAAGAGGCACGTCAATTTACAATCGACACACACAACACTATAGAAAAAACTATCGTTATATTTTTTTATTTACATTATAATAAATAAAACAATGGAATAATTACCATTTTACAGATCCGTACATACATTGCCTATACATAATATTAGGATATATACCTTGCATACATTTTGCATATATTTTGCATATTCCAACATATAACTGAATAAACATCCGCAGTGTAGTCATAAATGTCGGAACATTCGCAATGCTATTTCCGCCTCCTGTTTTTACTCCTCTTCGATACAAACGCAATATTGTAGTCTCGTGAATGAGATTTTGCAGCGAATAACGAACGCGAGACAAGCACTGACAGAAAACCTGTAAACAAAACAGTACCGGGGGTTCGTACTAATTGCACACGATCCCCGGAACAAGCGTATCGTTCCTCGGCATCGCAACTGCAAATTGATTCCGCGTGGTAACGATATTTCATACCGTGTCGCGTTCTTCATCCGTCATTCTGGCCGCTCTCTCCTTGACATGAATCAGTGTCTGGCCTGAAAGGGAACCATTCCTTTGGCGACTTATGAGCCGCACACTATGCAGGTACTAATGAATGAACGGAAGCTGCACGTGGACCTTATATCCTGGCCGTGATGGCAGATAAAATTCAATAGCAACCGAGAACAGGCTACACACGGAGATCACTTTCAGCTCTTACCCTCCACAGAATTTTGTCTGGCAACAATACGCTTTCATTTCTAAGTGCCTATCGATGATTTTTAAAATCACGTCATTAGAACACGTGGCTCTTTTGAAGCTTCATTAGTCTGGGGATCTTTATGCACAATACAATTTTTCCAAGTCTATTGTAAAAGATATAGAAAATAAATGAAAATTTCTTCTTGTGATGATAATGTAATAATTAGTGGGTGCAATTCAAGACAATTGAAAGATTGTGAAAAATTTAGGGACACTCAACTTACTGGAATTATCGAAAGAAGAAAAAATTTCAAATTGGCTCCTGTGCTTCAGCTCATTAATGCAGGAATTAATTCTAATTAAATCCATATGTAGACTAATGTCTTAACTATTTATTCAGATCATTACAGTGCTTTATACGTGGAACGTGGCGTATTACAAAATGGCTGCAAATATTCTCTAAATTGATGTATTGCCTCGTACAATACTTGAATGTTTAGTAATTGATTAGATGCCAACATATTTTATAATGTAAACAATATTTTGAATAATGGGACAGCAATTTTTGGTGGTGAGTCTAAGTCACGAGTGCTAAGTTAAATTATACTAAATTATATTATTACTTATACTATATTATTACTATAACTTTCTTCTCATACATCGTCTTGCAGTTACAAGTAGCATGCGGTATAAAATATTTTCACTTCTGAGTTAAAACTCTTCCGCAGCAACAAGTTGCATCTTCAATTCTCCTCACGAAGCCACAGTTGACTTCACGAAAAGTGAGAGAAGGTTCTTAATTGATACTGGCAACCAAGGCAGACGAGGTTACGACATATCACTTCCTGCGACGTGTGTAGCCATGTAAAAAACGGCTACAAGGAGTACTTATCAAGACATCGAAACCGAAAACAACTTCGACAATGCCGTGTAGTATAAGTCAAGAAGGATTACATATTTCTTGCAGGAAATCCAGGAATGTCAGCGTTATTTGATGTACTCGCAAGCATAAATCGCTTTCTTGTCCGGTTTCACTTTTAGATAACAAGCGAGGGAACAGGTTCTGGTAAGCGGCTGCACGCGCTGCTGGACGTTCCGTACCGCGGACAGCGATGATCGCATGATAACGCTGGAGACTTCGTGCCTTTGAGAATGATTGCGGAAACTTTCCTTGACATCCCAATTTTTGCTGAATTTTTTGGCACCGTCGTTTACAGCAATAAGTCTCTTTTTTAGGTTCGATACTCGGCAAGAATTATTAGGTGTACAAATTCGTGGCCCTTGGGTGCACAAATCGTGGCCCTTGGGTGCACAATTCGTGGCCCATTCCTAACTGCCTATTCATAGTTATAGAAATATTAGACAAGCAGTAGAAACATTTTAAAATACCAACTTTATTGATTATTATCACTGTTTGAAGAATGCAATCCCCCCAAGGAATAGTTAACCCATAGCAGTCGAGGGAGGGTTCGGAATCACCATTAAAAAATGCTGTACCATTATCAACAATATTGTTTAGATTATATGTTGGTACATAAACATATTGATTATTATCACTGTCTGAAGAATGCAATCTCTCCCCCCCCCTAGGAATAATTAACCCTTAGCAATAGAGGGAGGAACTCAGAGTCGCCACTAAAAATTGCTGTACCATTATCAACAATATTGTTTAGATTATATGTTGGTACCTAAACATTTAAGTATTGTATAAGAGAGGTATTACATGAATTGATCACATCAATGGATCACATATAAATTTTTCGCCTTCTCTGTTCGAGTAACTTTTCTCGCTGTGTGCTGTTTTATTGAACAATTACTGAAAGAAAAATGTTCAGTTTTACCAATAATTTTAAACTTGTATCTACCTCCTTAACCTTCTGGGAAACAAAAATTTTTTTCAGGGTAAGGGTTCGACGTATGTGGCGCGTCATTATATCAGAGGGTGTGAAAGGGTGTTTGAGCATGTATTCCTTTAATTTTGTGCAGTACCCAATACTTGCAGAACTGTGAACCCAATTTCTGTCGCCAAAGTTCGTTTCATGGGTCACAGGCTGGACCTAGGAGTGAGGTGTTCTAAGCCTGGAACCGGTCGCCAAGGGAGAGGGCCGTTCCCGCCACGGGCTGGCCCATTTCTCAAAATCGTAATTGCATTTTTTATCCTGCTGGCTGCCTCCCGGCCCCTCGTCGTTCCTCATCGTGTTCTGGCAGTGAGCGCGGCGGTGGTGCGTCGCTCGCTGCCATGCCGTCGCTGCCACTTCTGCGAGAGGCGGCCGTGGCCGTGGCCCGGGAGGCAGGCATCCATATTCATGCGGAATAAGGTGCAATTAAACTCCGCGAGGTGTCAGCTACGAGCCGGGGCATTAATCACGCAACAAAGCCACATTTGACGCACTAACCGCCGGAGATACCATTACACAGGGACCACATAATAAGCTCGCATTACGACGGAATGATAATTCGACCGGGGATCGTAACGAGCTGCCCCCCCTCGGTTTCAGTTGCTGGCCCCCGTACCTTCGCCGCTTTGTTTCTTCATTCGGCTTCCCTTTGCAATCGCTTTCCTCAGCCCTCTTCTGCCTCCTCCCGACCGTCCAAAGTTAGCCTGTCCTCCAACGAGCTTTCGGATTATTCAATTGCCATGAGGGGATGACGCATGATCGACTCAACGTTCGACAATCGATCAGGCTTACCCGCCCGAATTCATCATCATTTTTATGCCCCTAGTTTTGTATTCGACGTCTAGATTTAGAGTTAATAGAATGAATAAAATATTAGTGCTCTGGCCGGTCTTGTCGAGTACTATTCTTTTGCGGAGAGTTTAATTGGTTGGGGTAGTCGCCGTCGTGCAGGACAGTGCTTAGGTTTGGGGTCTAATGAATAATGGTTTGCGAGGGATTGAATCTAATGATGACTGGTCCTAGCCGAAACTATCAACGTAACGAACAATCTTCTTCCAAGTAAAATGCCTATAAAAACGAATTATACGACGAAAAAATATTTTGATTGGTCAGAAGTCATCAAAGGACTATAATTATAATTGATTTTACGACTATACGGTATAAAGAATGACTGCGACATACGAAACAAGAGTTGCAACTGCAACAGGGAAGGCTCCCTCGACGCACGTGTTCCGCCGAAATTGAAAGTCCCAGTCTCCTGAAAATTTGATAAGAGTCTCGGCGCGTTTTAGCACATAACGTGCGAAATGGGAGAAGTGCTCGACCGTCCTTGAACAAATTATACCGCAGGTGGTCGCGGCCACGGAAAGTAATGTCTACATTTACACGCGGGTATGCAAATTGCCGGCGAATACATTACGTATAAATGTGAGACTGTTCGGCCCGGCGATTCATCTTTATTATGAGCGGCCGCGCGTCCGTTGCACGGTTAATTTGTTTTCGGGGTATTTTTGCACGCATGATTGATAATCGTTCCGCGGCATTACAACGTGTCGGCGCACGAGAATCGATAGTTGCCGGAACGAGAGGACCAGAGCGACGATTTGCATCGGCCCGGAGACCGGCCGAGATTAACTATTGCCGAAATTAGCGGCTGCCTAATCTCGGGAGGGCTCCAAATTAGCCAATGATTTAGGGGATGCAATTAATCTTGGCCTGTATCGCGGCCCACGATCGAGATTACTTTCTCAATCCGAAACGGTGGACCCGTTTAAGCACCTTCGTCGAGCGGTACGAAGCCGTGAAAATATCACTGTTACCACGTTCGTTGTGCTCGATTATGTGTCTCCGTGGAAGAAATATGTACGGAACTGTGCAATCCTAAAGTTAATACAGTTAATGTCAATGTATATCTATATGTATAAATAAAATGTATAAACTAGAGGGATATTGTTGCTCGCGAGTAGAGTTGTTGTTGCTCACTCGCTTCGCGAGATCGCGGGTACGATTGCTCTTGCGAGAGGGTTATTGGTACGCATGGCTAGTAGGGTCTACAGCTATTAATGTTATATACTTAGTGTGTGACTCTTGGAGAGTCACACAAAGAACTTCCCGATTCGTTAGTTGCAGTATATTATTTATTATCATTATTTAGTGTACATTTTAAGAAGATTACCCTATTTCATTATCATTGGGATATTTTTCGATTATTGTAAGCGGTAACATTAGCATTAGTTGCATAATTGAAAAAAAAAATTTTTTTTAATTAAAAAAAAAATTAAAAATGAAATATATATAATTACGTTTGTTTATTCGGTGGAAAATGTCCATCCTCTCGTATAAATTGCATTGTTGAATGAACTTCTTTCGAAAAAAACTAAAAAAACTAAAAAACTACTGGACCAAAGTGGACCAAAATCTAATCAGCTCTAAGTTACAGCGGGACACATCGATTGCATCATTCATCATTCTGATCGCGTTGTTACTTTTTCAGAAAACGTTAACGAAAAATTTGATAACATACAAACGGCCATACGCACACACACACACACATACGAACATTTTGCTGAAAATAGTCTAAAATGACTGCAATGACCATGAAACGTGAAGATCTGCTAAAAAATCGATTTTCGATTTTCGGGGTAATTACAGTAACTTCCCTATAAAATCGGGAAGTTAATAAAAATGTAAATGTCCGTGTGTTTGTAATCGGTCATCTTCGTAACGGCTGAACGTAGAAAGTTGGGTTAGAACGTAGAAAGCGCCATTAGACGCAGCGTTTCTTCGGGAAGGTTTATGAGAAATCAGCATGCGAAAAAGTCCATTCGTCCAAGAGTTTTGACGACTTTTTCCACCGACTACAACGCTAACTCAGTGTCGCCAGGTCGAGAAAATCGAGGGGAATACAAGTACCCCCTCTCTGATGACCAGTCCAGTCTACGGCACGGTCTACGGTCTTAGTGGGGGACGTTGGAGTGTGCGCATGGTGCTGGAATGGGATAGTGGAAGGGGAAAAAGAGGGGAATGTGTGAGCTCCCCGTTTGGAGCTCATCTGGCGACACTGCGCTAACTGCTTGCTTCAAGTTATGTGAATGATGCGCGTTTGCGAAAACACTGATGTATAATAATCGATATGGTTTCGTGTTGATTCCATAGACATATAGAGATAGACTGCGCGGCCTGTACGAAGCGCTGAAGCCCACAATAGCGGCGCAAAAAGAAAAAACAAAAAAAGAACACGTCAATTAGAAAGAGAGCGCTATGGACCCCGGCTAATGCTCTCTCTCTCTCACTCTTTGTACCGCGCGCCGCCATTGTGGGCTTCAACTCGCCCATAAGACGGCGCAGTCTATCTCTATATGTCTATGGTTGATTCGCATTATCACCAATGCGTCACGACGAGAATCTTCGCAGTGGTATTCTGCTTCAAATTATATCGTGAAATATATGTAAATAGAAAGATTGACCTATTCGGAGTGATTTGTTCTGCAAGTTTCTCATTGCATTGGAATTCAGCTGAGTAGATTGATCTGCGTTTGAATTGAAATATTTGGTTAGCATTTTTAAATTATTAAGTTTTTTCTTTGTATTTTAGTTCGTGTTTTTTTAACAAAAAGAATATTGTATACCCACAAACATTGTAAAATAAAACATATAAATGTCACATCTGTGACAGGTAAAAACATGCTTTTAAAAGATACTGAGCCACAGCAACGCGTGGCGGAGGAAAGCTAGTAACTACTAAAAATATGATGATATACTATACGTACGTATGATAATAATATTTTTAAATAATGCATTGTTAAAGTAGAATATTTACTACATGTTAGTATAACCAAATAGAATTAAAAACTTGGACGATCAATGCATATGTACTAAAAATACGATGACAGTATACACACATATACGATAACATTTTTAAATAACACATTGTTGATTTACTACATGTTATTATAAATAATAAAATCAACCACAGAAAGATAAATACTATGAACAAATAATATAATCGTGGGCGTAAACCAAAATCTCAGATTCTCAATGCCAATGCTATTTCAGAATACTGAAGTTCCAAAGTATCGATGGAGATTTCTTACGACGTTCGCACACTTGAATTGACCCTAAAAATATAACGCTCACAAGAAACTATAATTGTCTCACGAGCTCGCATAATTAAGAAATCAGAAACAGTATGTGCTTGCCGCACAAAAAACTACCTTCTAAATCGTTTAATCCGTACATACATTTTAGCGACGGACTCGAGGCAATCATGCAGCTTTTTTGCGACCAATGCACCCAACAATTAACTCTTCGCGAACACTCGAACTCTACACTTTCCCACGTGCTGGGTTGGCGTTTCAAACGAACCAGCTCGCATGATTAATTAGCAGGCCAGCAGCGAGGAGAACGGCAGACTATGATTACGCTTCAGAGGAATCGCAGATTACGCTCCTCCTTTTCCGCAAACGTTCTTCCGATGATGTTCGAATGACTTCGAAAGGCGGGTACCGTTTTTCACCCTCTCGGGGAAGAAAGTGCAGAATCATTGTACGGCCGGTTCGTCGGCGCGCCGATGAGCATGTGAAAGGGGAAGTTATCGTTACAAAGTCCTTGGTAGGTGTGACCCTCTATAATGGCGTGTCAACGATGCGAAACGTTACGAATCAATTTGTATGGTTCTAGTCGCGGCGCGGTGAAATAACGTTCTAGACGGCCACGCCTGATCGGCAAAGAGGTGTCTTCGATCGCCCTAGGACACGGGAGGAGTGACTCGAAAGGAATTCAATGAAAAGGGATCGTTACTGATCGGGGATCTACTGATCGGAAATATTGAATGTCACGGCGGAATCGTTTGATTTCAGAGTATCGATTTTTTCTGAAATCGAGGCACACAATGGTATTGTATTCAATTGCCACGCTCGAGTTAACTGTTTCACTTCAGTTTTGTGAATGGAGATTGATATCAATGGTTACGAGACTGCAGGACTTAACACAAATTTTTTAGTTAATTCTAAAAAACAGACAACCAGTGACAATGTTCTTCATCGTTCGATTATTTTAATAGGTCAACTAGAATTCTGACTATCGAGTAATAGAACAATTTCTCTTCGGAATTAAATGACGTCTTTGTTCAATGATTTCTTGCAGAAGGGATAAAGTGTTTAGTCAGTAGAATTCGCTCATTAAGAACACGTAATTATTTTTGATTGTGAAATGTCTTTACTCCCTTCAAATCCTACTCTCCTGTAAAATTTGTACTTTATATTATCCAACGTTGTTCCAACTAACAATTTAATTATTGAATAAGATTAAGATCTATTTTAGAGGAGAGCAGGAATTGATGGAAGGACAATAAAAACTAAAAAAATAGATTTGAAGAAAGTCTCGCGTCAAATAACTAGCAGGCAACTAGCAACAAAACGGCAACTAGCCGTTTCAGAGGACAGTGGGCAGTTTTATTGGACCGGTTGCAACAATGTAAACGGTAAAAATTGCCTGGAAGCGTTGTCCGTCCGAAGCAACAGCGTCAGGAGCCAGAACAGCATCTCGCCGCTCGTAAACAACGAATCCTTTTGAGAAGGATGAACGGATCCCGCGAAGTGGCGCATCTGCCGGCTCGTTATCTAATGGCGGCTCATGCCGGCCCGATAATTGAGCTCGCTGCCACCTGAGGCGAGGCTCGAATAGACGCGGCCTTATTAGGCTGGATGCAGGCAGCGTTGTCCGCGGTAGCCGGACCACGAATCGGCGTTATGTATCGATTCTTGATTAAAACCCACCCTCGGGCTGCCACCTCATTACGCTCCTCGAAGGGTTCCGTGGGCTCTGGGAACCACCGAGACGGTTAATTTGACAACCCAGCCCGAGAGGAACCCTGCGCGCAGCGCACCCCTTTCTCAGGAAGAGCTTCAGCCCGAAATTATAGAGGGGCCCAACGGAATATCGTTACGCCGAGATACACATGTGTCGAAAACGTTCTCGCAGGTGCAACGCGATATGGTGTTGTATATTCGATCCTTTTTCGGGCTATCTCGTTCTACACTCGATTTTTTCCGCCGCTTCTGCCCCCCGCCCCTTTCATCTTCACCTTTGTGCACGCACATATTCGTGGACACCCCCCTCTCGGACCGCGAACAACGCTCCGCTTTTGTGCTCATTCAAATGCGCGAGAGGTGGCAGAACTGGAATCGCTGGACCCTAAGGCGGCTCTTGCGTGTTTATGACAGTTTGCGGCACGATTTTAAGGAAGTGGAACCTCGGTTGAATCCTCCTCTTTGCAATGTTTTTGATGGAACATGAAATTTTGTATTTGCCTGCTTTAGGGACATTTTTGTTTAGTGTTGCATTCAAAGATTCTGGACAATCTCCATTTTTTTTAACACTTTTTTTAGGTTGTCTGTGCGTTCTTTGTTCGATATTTCTATTCCAACAATTTTTTGATTAATGGGAGACTTCAAGCTTCGTAGAAACTCCATTGTTCACGTTTACAGCATGGTAATATATACTTTGCTAACGCATTTAGATCCTCCAGACACTTTTAAGAAATTCAACCCGTCAATCCAAGTTTTAACTGTATCGAAGAACCATTAATATAAATTACTTGAATTTCAATAAATTTCTACGCAACCCCTAAATGCTGTACGGTGTTCCCGCGATTGTTGTGAGAACCTCGGGGGTACCAAGTGCATTTATTTCGTTAGTGCACTTCCAGGAATATTTCTCAGAGAAACTATTGAACCATTTCCATTTGAATTTTGCACATATATTTAGTCGTGTTTGGAGTACACGTGTGATTTTTTTTAAAGTAATAAAAATTACACGAGTTATACATTTTTTTATAGAGTATGTTTTGGAAAATGTGAGTCGACTTTTGCCATGATTAAATAAAATTGTTTATTATAATCTTTATGAATGCAGTTGTGGTCCAAACCAACATAAATTAAAAATCTTGATCATTTACAGTCTTTTTGCTGATTTATAGCAAAAATGAGCATCTGAAACACTGAGTAAAATTCTGAAGATCCATTTCTATGTAATTTCCCTTCCTTATAATTGATGTAGATCATTTTTATTTTGCATGAAAGTCCGTCGTCTAAATACAGTGTTCCCGCGATTGTTGTGAGAACCTCGGGGGTATCAAGTCTCGGGAAACGAAATGGTACTACGTTTTTTTACATGTGCCGAAGATAGATTTCTTGGACAACTATTCCAAGTGTAAACGACGATCCTGGGTAAACAACGGTGCTAAGCGGGAAATTGTTGCATTCTACTACAGTAAAAGCTCCTTCGTTGTCCAAAGGCCGGGGGGCTGAGCGGACAACGAGCGTGCCCGGACACTATTTTTGATTTATGACTGCGTCTAGATATCGCGCCGACCGCGCCGAGCGACTTCAATAGGAAGCCGAACATAGAGAAGGACAGAATGAGATACGGATCGGGTAACCGAAGCGTGTCGCCGTCGCCGGCACAGTTTAAAGGCCCACATTGTTGCTGTTGCTCGTTGCCTTCGAAACTTTGACCGTCGATTAAACCACTAAATACAGTTGAAATTATATCGTGTTTGGTGTCATTTTAATCAGAGAAATGCCAGAAATAAGTTAGTGAAAGTCCCATAAAGAAATAATGAAAATTAAGAAGTTTGAAAATTCGGTTTACTCGAGTCAATGTTGTGGTGTTCACACCGATATACCCGAGCCGACATCAATCGACGCCGCCTACGGAGCGACTCGGCGTTGACAGGTAGTGGAATGGGTAGGCACTGGACAACGATCGTGCCCTTGATTTTGGACAACGAAGGAGCGATTACTGTAATGCTATTGCATGCCTGTGAATGATACATGGAGTATTATTAAACCCCAATTTAAGCACCCTAATACCTTAATTTCTTTGTAGCGCGATCGGCCGTCCAAGGGGAACCACCTAGTAGTGGGGATAAAAAAAGTCACATCATCCGCATACCCGAAAGTCACATCAATCGCGGGAACACTGTACTTCCATCCGCGCTCAAAGTGTGCATTGAAACAGCTCTGCTAAGTGCAGCGGTACCGCACACGCGCGTACACATTTTGTACCGACGATACAAGCATAAATAACTAGAAATTCAATAAAACTCCGAGTCGCGAAAGTTTAGGACCGTCGAGGAATTTATTGGGTAGGCGAGTAGTCATATTAGACCGGATGTCGCGGCTAACGATCACGATTTATCGAACCTCCGATTTTGTCGATGAATGGTTCTTAACAAGGTTCTCGCATGACTCGTACGATCGGATAAGCAAATTGTTCTCGGGCCATCGGGTAACCTTATCTACGATACAATTACGATATCAGCAGGCTGCGCGCGGTTCGCTGCCAGCCGAAGCGAAGCTCAGCGTCGACTGATAGAAACTATCCGGACCTCAGTGTGAGTTACAGGGTTGTAATTCTCGTACGGAGGAGTCCTGGCGTATAGAAAGCGACAGCTGTAATAAATATACACCGTTGCATCGAATTGCAACGCGGAGGAAGCGCCTCGGCTCACACCTCCGCCGCATTCTCGTATGACTTTACCTTTATGTGTGCCATAATGTATACTTTGGTTAGAAATTATGGGCTCCTTTGAGGAGAGACACACTCCAAAGTGAAAGTCATACTTTATTATATTTTCTGGGAAATATTCGTGTCTCTGACAGGTTCCTTCGGGAATACTTCGGATACGTTTAGGGGGAAGAAACATTTATGTATTTGCTAGTGATTTTGGTGGAAATACGGACGGTCGAATTTGGATGTTGATGATTTATTACTAGACTGCGGGGATTTTATGCGTTTATGATAAAAATGGCTATGCACGATTTAAAACAGTGGTCGTATGAAAATGATTTTAGGACATCAGTGTATTTGTTTCAGTTTAATAAGATGATTAATTTGCAAATGATGTAAACATTTTTTATTTTGCATAAAGATCCGCAGTCTGTTTATAACAATTTGTTATTCATCAATATAGTCATTCTTTCACTAATTATCCCAATTGTCAATATCGATTTCTTGTTTTTTCTTCCTGGCTTTCTTCAATGTTCATTTCTAGATTCATAGTGCACATGTCTCATTGTTTAGTGTAATATTAAGTAGTCGATATTTTTGGATTAGATTCTATTTTTTGAAACTGTTAGGTCGTGTCGTATAAGATCAATTTCTGCCGAGATTAAACATTGCGCTGACCAATTACCGAATCATGGGATTACAACATTCTAAAATTTAATACGTTCAAAACAAATGTGATCTCATTCGAAACAAGTCGCACAGCAGAGATGAACCACCGTCAATATTCGGAACAAGGATCGTAAGCGGAGACGAATAATTTGGAAATGCTACCAGCCGAATTCGACCGCGCGAATTTGAGCCGCGAAAATGTAATAAAATATCTGAGGGTGAGCGATAAACCGGGGTCAATTTGCGGGACAAGGATTGCAAGTAGAAACAGCGCGCAGTGGACAGACATAGGATGTACCTCGTAGCACGGCACGCGCAGCCATCTAAAAATCGTTCCATTAAAACGAATGGAAACGAACTTAAACGAAGTTGGTTTCGCAACGCTGCAACGAGACTGGCTGCAGGGTAACGTGTTCATCAAGCTTGTGGAGGCGACAGGACGCGCAGGTTACGACATAATAAGCCCGCAGTCGCCGTGCAGTCACCGAAAGGATTCACGATGGCCACGTGTCCTCGTAAATACGCGTGTGTACCAGAGGCGGTAGCAAGAAGAAGAGAAGAGAAGAGGAGCGTTCTCTCGTTTGTACTTTCACGATATAACGATGTCACTGTAGCCGTTTTTGCCAGGCTCGGTATGTACGCGCACAACGAGTCATTAGAATTGGTGGGGGGGACTGCAAGGGAATTTCGGCCACCGGTAATAATCTAATAAATCGGCGGGAAAGACGTATGCACGAGCGCGCACAGCCGGATCGAATGCCGAACTGCATTCCCCGATCCGATGTTTACGAGGCCGGACGCACGAAATTTATGAAAATTATTCGCGGGTACCCCGATTTCGCGTATTCATGCGCCGGCGACTACTCCGAGTGCCCGGCCCGGCCCGGCATCCGGCCGGACCACTGTTCCCATTGTTCTGCCCGCGACATGTCGAAATTTCCATACGCGACGAGCTTATCCAATAAACTCGGACTCAATGGCATCCCGGTTGACTTCCACCGACTTACTACCCGGAAGTCTCTCCCGCGGCGATCCTGCTTTTGTTGCCGGCTCGCCGCGGACATTTTACTAGCTCCGCGAAATCTCCCTTCGGGAAAATGGCGGGCGTCGTCACTGTGTCGCAAGCAGAGTTGTGCTAATTCAAGTACATTGTAATTCAATTACACAGAGGAGAATATTTTTCCCAAGCTGTATTACTTTTTGAACAAACTTGACCCCGGAATCTTGTAGGGCGGAAGGGACCCGGACATTTCGTCGAAGGACATTTCGTCGAAAATCGAATTCGGACATTTCGTCGAAGTCATTTGGTCGAATGGACATTTCGTCGAATGGACATTTCGTCGAAAGGACAGTTGGTCGAATGGACATTTGGTCGAATGGACATTTCGTCGAAAATACATTTCGTCCAATTTCTTGACCCAAGTTTTTGTTTTAATTTTTTGTTTTGTTCTTGGTTTTGGTTTTGGTTTTGGTTTTGGTTTACTTGGGTCAAAAAATTGGACGAAATGTATTTTCGACGAAATGTCTCTTCGACGAAATGTCCCACCGACGAAATGTCACTTCGACGAAATGTCCATTCGACGAAATGTCTTCGACGAAATGTCTTTCGACGAAGTGCCCTAGATCCAGGGCGGAGCTGTATCTACAACTGGTAATTTTTTGGTCGAAAAAGGGCATTCTAGAGTAATCAAAAAATGACATCAACAAAAAGTGGTTCATTAGGGACTCGAGGTGTACCATATTAAGACCCCCTTTCGCTAGAACCTGCAAATGACATCACGAAAAAATGTTTTTCCCAAGCTGTATTAATTTTTGACTAAAGTTGGAATAATGTTATCGGCGCACGGTTCGATCAAATTCTACGCTAAATAGCTATTTTGTAGTAAACTCAAACGTTCGATTCGGATATGAATCTGTCGTTCTGAGTGAGACCACGTTTGCTATAGAAAGTATTCTATTAGAGCAGGGGTGGCCAATCTTTTGCTTACCGTGCGTAAAATTATTTCACATACGAGTTCAGGTGCGCCATACAACTCGAGCACTTTTTCTACCTTCTTACGTTCGTTGTTGCGGTTGGAAAATAGGTATAGGGGTAGGTTCTGCTTCAGTTAGGGGAGGAAAAGGGATAAGTCAATCGCGCAACTAAATTAATTAACTTGCGCCAGTTGAAAAGACACACGCTCATTAGAGCACTAATCTACAATAGTGAGAAATGATCTTTTGGACGAGAGGGCGATCCTATAATTGTAAACTGTCAAAAAATTGCGACGAATTGACGAGTGAGAAGGCTGTATAAATTCAACTGAGAGCTCTCAGGCGTTGAAAATATGAAGATGGATTCAGTTATGGCGCCTACTTCAAAAGAATAAGTATAGGCGCAAGGATCTAGTGCGCCACTTGTAATCATCCAATGCGCCACGTTTGGCGCATGCGCCGCAGGTTGGCCACCCATGTATTAGAGGAAAAGAAAGGTGGTGTTTCGTCCTGGACCCGCTAGAGGACTCATCACTAAGGCTATCTAGCATGCCCTGCCTTAGACACAAGTGTCTGAAGACTTTTTGAGGAACGTTGTTAATACACTGATTGGTGACAGTTCAGTAACTTGCGAGAAAGTTTTTCGACGATGTATTCATTTTTTAACAGACTTGACCCCAGAATCTTGCAGGGATGAACTGCATCTACTGGTAAGTTTTTGGACGAAAAAGAGCATTCTATTGTAAAATAATTAAAAAATGACATCAACAAAAAGTGGTTCATATATGGGCACTTTACCCTATACAGAAACTTCAAGCTTTTATACATCTATAATAATTGCAATTTATTATTGTTTTATTAATTGATTTATTAACTACTCGGTACTCGTACGTTATACTATTCAGAAATATTTGTGAACAATCTGCAATTTCGAATGTTTGGATCGTTGCTTTCTGTGTGTACAATACTGTACAAGCAAATCAGAATTGGCAAACTTGACCGAGAGATTTGCAGCAAGGCCTAGAGCGGCCGTCGATCCCCGGCACGGCTTTCATAACCGGATTAGGGTAGGTGCAAATCGCTTCCTGAAAGCCCGAGGAAAATATTCGAAATGCGTGACTGGCTGCTCTCGATTCTGCACAGTACCGTGCCTCCCAGCCACCGTGCCTCCCAGCCACCGTGCATTGCCGATCTTTCGCGATGCCGTTTTGTTAGTTGGTTTCTCCTCCACGTCGTTTCTTTCGCCGACTCCTTTCGCGCACGCTATCCGATTTATTGACACGATCTCCCTGGAATCCCCGAGGCTGGAGAAACCATACGTTCCGATATCATCTTGTATGCAGATGAGGTCACGTCACGTCCTCGAAAAATGGGATATCGCGAGAAAAATCAGCACCTCGGATAATAATTTTCTGTCTTAATTATCCGCTCGGGCTGGCACGGAACTTTCGCCGCTGATGGCGAAAACGTGATATTTAAAGTCCAATAATGTTTTTATTAAGTCAACTTACCCATCCGATATTTCGTATAAATTCCGCAGCGCCTCGTGGACAGGAATAATTAAAATTTCTCGCGTTTAACGACAGTCATTATCCACAATAACAAACGATATTTCATGAACCAGAGATTCTGAATTAACCGAGGCAGTAATATGTAATTTCTCTGCAGTGTGGTTTCTAATATTTCAGGCTATAATTATTTTTCACAGAACAATATTAGGATAAATTATTTTTTAGTATCCAACGTCGGAGGTTTCCACCTATTCTCCAACGAAACGATTCGACTATAGCAACTCGAGAGCAACCGATAAGAAGTTATTACTCGTGGGATAATGTCTGCCCGGTGTTTGCTTTACGCGTGTAAACATTAACTTTTCTCACCGGAGATGAGCGTAAAGAAGAGTCGAGCGGAACGAGTGTGTTTCCATCGAGATAAACACGAGCATTGCGGTGACTATCGTTTCCCTTCGCTGAGCATGTTCTTCATATCCCACGGGTCTCGGTACTATCGGCGTTTCTTCATCCGTGACCGGAAATATACTTCTGCAAACAGAAAAAAGACAGCAGGTGATCCTCCACGGGTGTGTTGACCACAAGCTCATCAAGCTTATTGTAGTCGACGCTCGTATAATCTCAGAGGCTTCAACGTCTCTCGCCTTCGTTGATGTATGCCCGCAAAAAATCGACGGAAAGCTAAATCGTGGTCATTACATAAAAATCTGCCATTATTCAAATTTACTAGTTCTATTTTTACTCCATTTTAAGCCATTTACATAAAAATATGATCTTGGTACTTGGAAATAAAATTTCCTGTTAGCTGCTCTTAAATTTTAGTTTCTTCTTTAGTGTTCTTTTATAAAAGTTTGATACTATGTAAATTCGCCACATTTTCTACTATTTCCAAGTTCTTTAAACATGAATACAAATGTATTCTTACTAGACTGCGGATCTTTGTGCAAAATAAAAAATGTTTGTATTCATTGCAAGACGTACGAGCCAGACAAAATTTTAAATCTTTTAATTGGCTGATTAAGCTGAAGCCAATACGCTAATGTCTTTAAATCTTCTTATTATGTCCACTGTTTTAAATTGTGCTTACCCATTTTTGTCATAAATGCATAAAATCCGCAGTCTAATTCTTACTATTTAAAATTGCAATTTTCTCTGACATGACAATTTGCTATTATTAAAATTCTTCTGTATTGTAAGGGATGAAATCAATTTTTATTTTATTCCTGCTTCTCACAATTACTGCAGACCATTTTTATTTTGCATAAAGATCCGCAGTCTATTTATAACAAATGCAGAAAATGTTTATTTTGGTCCACGGTCTATACTCATGGCGTCTCTAAGACGTCATATCAAGGCGAGCGGTTAATTTTTCAATTTCTAAAAGTCTATATATTACTTAATTCTTCAGCAACGTCTAACCCAGACCAGTGGATAATTAATTAAAACCGACGACTGTTCCACTGTCCTCTTTTTGTAGATACACATTGTTGTTAACAAACGGTACTGCACGTGGTGCGGCAAGCCCAAGTGGGTTAAGAATAAGAGTGTCCCGAGCACAAGCGTGCATTTGCTCGGCTCGAAGGGAAGTTAACAAACGATATTACCGGGGGAACGGCCGGATATTTCTTTCTGGCGAGAACTCTCGAAGAAACTTGATACAATCATTGTCCGGGAGGATCGCGGCGCCCAATAACTTCTGACCACTTCGAGTTGCTATAGATGCGCTCTTACCCTCCCACCGTCTGAAGCGTGCTCGAGCAGCCCGAGAAACTTTCATGGCTCATCGAGACCGCAGGAACTCGAACAGACAGCGACTTAAGTTCAAAGATAATGCGGTGCCAAAGAGGCACTTCCAGGGCCTGGCTGTCAACTGTTCTCGGAAACGACTGGACGAGGATGCGCTCGGAGAAGGCTCCCTTGAAATCAACGCTCGTCCCGGCTTCTTCGCGTGTTTTTCGGACACGGAGCGGCGCGTGATTCACACGCTTACATCGTACGGCACTTTTATTCGCGGAGGAGATAGCGCTAATGGTGCCCGCTGAGTTACGCGCATCCACGGCCGCCGGTTAGCAGGCTGCGCAGCCAGTCAACCTGCCAGGGGAACCACCTGCTGCGAGTAACCTGCGGCAGACGCGCAGCTAAATCCCAAAAATGGCACGCACGGGATCGCATCCTTCTTGTTCCTCACCGCCACCGCTTCTTCGCCCGCTTCTTCATCTCCGCTCAATATTAGAAGACACTCTACTGCTAGACAACACTTAACCCTTTCTCTACCGACGTACTTTTTCACGGACGAGAATTTCTTAGCAAGAACTACCGAGCTCTAAAAGATACTCGTGCATATTCCAGAGTAGATCGAATAAATTAGATCTTTGATAGAATCGAGAGGAACGTTTCTAGTCCAGATGTTATTCAAAATTATTCAATTTCAGTCGTGAATCGACAAGCCACCATCAGGTAGAGTTGGGTAATAATTTAATCAACGATTGACGAATGAATTTCTACTTCAATCGTTAAATGCAGTTCACAATTAAGCTCTTACTTTAGTCGTTAATTGCGGTTTATTTATTCTTTACTAAATATTCCTTTCTATCGATCGTATAATTGTTGATACAAGATGTATTAATGCTCTCGGCGCACTGGTTCGATCACTTTATTTGCTTCAAAGCAATTCTGCAATTTAAATCAACCTTTCGACATTTAAACAAAATATTTTCGACAAAATAAATAGTGTCGACTATTACCATCAGTAAATTAAACATTGAATATCTAATTGTGTACTTATTCTTTATGACAGACTGTTTGTGTATATCAAAGCAAATGACGTCGTCTTTATCAATTGTTTTTCGACAAAATAAATAGTGTCGACTATTACCATCAGTAAATTAAACATTGAATATCTAATTGTGTACTTATTCTTTACCGACAGACTGTGTGTATATCAAAGCAAATGACGTCGGCTTTGTCAATTGTTTTTCGTACCTGGGTCCCCAGAGACAAAAATTCCGCCATCCATAGGACCAACATGAAAAAATGGAAAATCAAATCGGTCATTTCGCGAAGTCACAAATTAGAAACGTTCTCTCGATTCAGGGAGCGTCGTCCATTAAACAACGACAAGACAGTTCCCCAACAGAGGATCGCCGCTGATTGATTCCCGCGGGAAAATCGCTGCGCCGTCCACGATGGATCGTTGCATTATTCCGTTCCGTTTAATTAGCGTCAACGTGGAAGCTTGTGCGTTACGCCGTTCTAGAATAAGTAATGACGGTAAATAAAATTTTAACCGCTCCGCGGGTATTTTGCGAAAGACGGTTATTAGCGAGGATCCTAAAAAAAGGAAGTTAGACGCGAAATTTATTGCTTTCGTCGCGAGCATAGAATAAAAATGGAGGCACGTGGATCTTTTAAGTCGAACTTAATTGGCAAACGTTGGGAAATCGTCTAGAATTTCAAACTGGAGCTCTGAATTTAATAATTCTAAAAGAACGTAGCTAATTCGAATTTTTAAAATTACCCTTCATTGCTAAGACAGTTTGAAAATCATTGAAAATGAACAAACATATTAAGAGCTCATTTTTGAATCTGTATTTCGTTATGATTTTCGTTTTTACTCAACTATTAAGACACACCGAATCTTCTTTCTTTAATAGATCTTGCGAGAACAGTGTTTCTAGGATAATAATTCGTCCATTTTCGTTCTACATGTTAAATCAACAAATTATGTTTCATTTATACCGTCACATTTTAAAGAAATACATCTCCCAACATATACAGTTAATCATTTTACAGTATGTGAAAATAGGGTGAATTTTTACCCCTGAGGAACGTATAAGGGTTGAACCATGTAGTAATTTTTAATAAAACTGTTCCTAACAATTGTGGGTCCCGTTCTGATATTTTTAAGTTACCATTCTTGAGACTGTAAGGGTGCATTCGCGAGGAACTATTCAACAAATTTATTTCTTTGGGAAGAAATATTATTAAAAGAATGGCTACATTTTGGCTAGTCATATTCTTCTTATTTCGCGCGACTTTGCTATACCACCTTGAAAGAAAGTCGAGCAAGAAATCGGAATCCTCCGACGGGTGGGTTGAAAGCGAAATCGTCTCTTCGACGGCCGCGTTAAAAGATTTCGCCGCGCGCGTCGCTGCAGGGGCGTCGTTTGCCGATCTCTGTCGATAAATTCGATCTTGAGTGACCGTCCGAATTAAAAGCCCGATTCCTCAAATGGCGGTGGGCCTTGAGGAATCGTTAATTTCCGGGAGATTTACAGGCGGGCAAAAGGGGGCGCCGTTTCGTACGCGCGAGCGCGCGCGCCATCGCATCGGGAGACAATCGGGGGGCCCCGTGGCCGTGCGCGCATCAATTAAATCTCTCTCCCCCCTTTGCTCGCATGGTTGCTCGCTTTGTAATCGAAACGACGAGGACGCACGCCGGCCAGAAATTAAGCCCCGTATTTTCGATAAGCCCCGGACATTATTCAGCCGAGGAAGCAGGTTTATGGGTGACGTTGCCGCCGAGACGGACCCGGAGCGGGAAAAAGAGTATCGAGGGAACGGAAGGGTTACACGCCGACGACGGTCCCCTGGATCGATCGGACGTCGTTTCCAGGAGTATGTAAGGGGGTCCCCACGATAGCCGGCTAAAAGCATATTAAATAACCTTAAATTCAATTAAGGAACACACTTAGCACGCCGGCAAAAAATCGTCCTCGGTGCAGCCGCGAAGTAATTACTGGTGGCGCGCCGCGCACGAGGAACACGAGAACCTTTCTCTCTTTCGTTTACCCGTTCCTTTATTTTTCCCCATCTTTGTTCCCTTCATCTTGTTCCCTGCCTTTCTCGAGTCTTTTATCTATCCACCTCTCTTCGCCCGTTCTCCCGGGGTCTCTCTCGGTTTCCTCAGGTCCCTCGCTTACCGGCCATAAATCCCTGTTTTTGCGGAGACCGCCTCTGATTGGCTCCCGCGGGATACTACTCGGCCACGCTATGAAGATCCACCGAGCATTATCTTTGTACGTTCAATTAACGTCAAAGCAGAAGTTTTCGGACCTCGGTCTGGGTCATATTATATTCCGTTTCGCCGGGAATCTTCCCCGCTTGCCGAGGGTTCGGTTCTTTCGGGTATTTCGCAGTGAGAGTTTCATGTGGACGTTTTCAGATATTCAGACGTTTTCTGATACTCTTAAATTCGTTTCTTGTCGCGAGACTCATTCGTACGCCGACTGTAGTAGTATTAGTGGAATTGAATATCATTTCGTTTTGAAATGAAGTTTATAGTGTACGGTGCAAAATTCATTAGCGGATACCTACTAACAATTATGGTGACCCTGGCGTTGATGCAGTCTTTATAAACCAACAATATTTTTAAACAATTGTTCCTGTCCACCAGGAAAGGAAAAGAGAACCCATTGATCCTTTTTAAATTAATTATCGCATCAACGATTTGTATGAATTATTGGAATTTATTCGTTCTGAAATGATGTTTACAGTTTAAGTTGCAAAATTCATTAGCGGATAACCACTAACAATTATGGTGACCCTGGCGTTGATGCAGTCTTTATAAACAAACAATATTTTTAAACAATGGTTCCTGTCCACCAGGAAAGGAAAAGAGAACCCATTGATCCTTTTTAAATTAATTATCGCATCAACAATTTGTATGAATTATTGGAATTTATTCGTTCTGAAATGACGTTTTTAGTGTAAGTTGCAAAATTCATTAGCGATTGGTGCAGTCTTTATAAAGAAACAATATTTTTAAACAATTGTTCCTCTCCTTCAGAAAAGGAAAACAGAGCACATTGATCCTTTTTAAATTAATTATCGCATCAACGATTTATATGAAGTATTGGAATTTATTCTTGTTTCTAAAGTGTTCAAAATAATTTTTGCATTTTGGGCATATTCAGTGCGCGTTTGAATTCCATGATGAACGATGATTTCTGGAGGGGAATATCGCCGGGTGTCCGATCGATTTTACGAGGGGCACATATTTTTCGGCGGGGCCGGTCACGAAATTAATCGGCTGCTGAAAAACTAATTTGAATATCAAATGACCAGCGCTACCGGGAGTAAATTACGAAACGGCTCGCGTACGGAGTGACGGAGAGGGCTCAAACGACACACGCCAAAGTATTTCGCGTATACGCTCCTTAAATCAGGCTAAAGATACCGGACCCGTGTACACAAGGGGACGACCAACGCCGGTCTTCTCGCGATCCCTGTATCGATTTACGGGGTGGTGGTAAATAGCCGGTGTAATTTAACCCGACTGCAAGAGTTAGTAAATAACATTCGGGCTAGCCACTAATTACCCAGCGGTCACCAACCAAATATCAACCGGAATCAGCCCTGTCTCTGCGGACTTGACACGCAGCAATTCCCTGTCTCGCTTCTGGCCGCCATTATTGATTTAGCACCGCCATTGTTGATACATCACGTTCTACCAAATTAGAAGCACACTTTCCGGACAGCTGATTTCAGATTGGCATGCAAATTAAGTGCTTCGAAGAAGTTGTGCGTCTTCAAAGAATGCATGAATATAGGGGAATTAAAAAATGTTACTGCAAAGAATGCATGGATATAAACAAATTAAAAAATGTTACTTCAAAGAATGCAAGGATAAAAAGAATATTAAATTTTTAATTCAAAAGATGCAGGAATAAAAAGGACCTAACAAATTTCAATTCAATTAATGTAAAGTATGCAAATTTATAAGAATCTTAATTCAAAGAGATTGCAAGAATAGGAAAATAATTCGAAGATTTTAATTTGAAGAATGTAAACGGTGTAATTTTTGTACACTTTTATTCGAGAGACTGCAAATATTTATGCAAATACAGATTTGCATAATTTGTCTATATACAGGGTGTCCCAAAATTACCTTAGTTTAATGAAATGATCTCGGGAATCTCCCATTTCATTAAACTAAGGTAATTTTGGGACACCCTGTATAAGAGATTTTTTAAATATATAAAATCTTAGAAAATTGTATACGTTCGTAGTAGATTGCAAATATAATAAAATAAAAACTACATTAATTGCAAGAACTAGGATTTAAAGAGAAGGTAATTTCTTAGCAACATTAACGAGTTGACAATGTAAAAGCATTCTTGAATTTTTTAATATTTTACCGTTCTACACTTCAACTATTTATTATTTAAACTCCGCAGTGTCATTAATCTTCTCGTTTCATTAAGGACGTTTAAAGCCTCCGATCTAATTATATCAAGTAACGAAACAAAGCACATGACACACCCAGCATACTGAACCGAGGCGTTTTAAATTCTCGTTTCGGTGTCCAGTGCGTTCCAACCGAGCCAGCCATCTGCGTGGACTTCTTATGCGGTCTCTGTACATGTTGCCGAAGAGTGATTGTAACAATTAACGCGCGAAGGTTGCTTTTCATCCTGGCAGAGCCGTACGTTCCCCGAGTTAACGATGGCGGCTGCCCCGCGTCAGATTGATTGACACCATGTGGGCTTACGTAAAAGTCCGCGCCGAGATCTCACCGAAATAATAAGCATGACCGATTTGAAATCGGGATCATGTTGTGTTTGTTGCTTTTTCACGGCGTGACTCAGTTCTTTGTCTGTTTTCACTCCTTTGTCCACTTACGTGAACCCCTGTACTCACAAAAAAAGATTATTTGCCATGTTTGAACTTTACTAAAGCATTCACAGAGAAATTATAAGTGTACCAAATTGAAATCTAATTCTCAAAATCAGATTAAGACTACTAAAACCGATTCAAATGTTTTACGTTACAAAAATGACAAGGCTCTATTTATTTAGATTTTGTGCAATTTGTATAACAATATCTGCTTGGATAAAGGAATTTACCGAATAAATTTCCATGCAAGCAACTTAAATATTATAAATAAAACCGGTCATTTGACCGGCAGTGTTTGGTTTAGTGTTAAGGAACAAAAGACAGTAAAATTATAAAAAGTTGTGAATCAACATCATCTTTGGAAACCATTCATGGAAAAATTCAAAAAATATTTTCTCTATATCTCACAAGGGTATAACAATTCACCATACTATAATAAACTTTAAATTATCGACCAAAATGTTCTTTCTGATATCAGCAATGGAGCAACTAATTTAATAGCAAAGATAAACCAGGATTCAATCTCCACTTTGCACCTTTGTGTTCCATTTTATATTTTTCTGGGGTTACAAAGATGAATAGTTTCTGCGTGGACAAAGGGTTCCGAAAACCAGCAAAAATGAGCGAACGTGATAAATAAAACTATAATAAAAGCGGTCGGAAAGTCCTCCTGTAATTTATGCTTCACATTCGACAATGAATTGCGCGCCACTAAACGTCCACGTGAAACCGCGGCGACTGAAAAATGCACGCGCCCCGCGTGGAGGAATGGTAAAGGAAAGGAAGGAAGTACGACTGTAAAACTATTTACAATGTTAAATATCACGTTTCACACTCGCCTCCCATTCATTCCCAATAATTTACTGCGTTGCCCGAGAGACACCGGGGACGAGATATTCCTACGAGCGTTTAGTATGCCAGGACAAACACCGGGACGCCATTTCCCTCTCTCAGCGTTACGTGCAACTGTGTACAGTATCCGACAGTGATCTAACAATGGTTGACACTCTTGTTCCTTCTATTGTTCGAAATATTAATTTTTGTAAGCATTACTGTCTTAATACTGTAAAATCATCTTTTTCGTTTTCTTGGGAGCTTCAAATAATAGTGCGAACATGTGCCGCAGCAGCACGATAAATATGCGCAATGCCACACGTAAAATAAATATATTTTTCACATTGTGACTCTAATAATTCGATCACCCAGTGCAAGATTCTGGACGTTCATGTAAAATAAAAATATCAAGTGTTGGTCACAGGAACCAAATGGGAATATATTCCTCTCTTTCGCAATTTTGTTAAGTCGTAAAGAATTGTTGATATTCTCAAATTCTTTCTACTCGTTCAATTTAATTATTAATTATTTATTTAATGCTTTAAACCAAGTATGGTTTATGTAGCATATACAATACATGCAGAGGTGGGCATTATTTGGAGAAAAAAATATTTGGAACACTATTTAATATTTTAGATTTTATTTTGGTTAAAGAAAATAGTATTTTAAATAAGATAAAGAATTTCGAAAATAAAATATTTCTATTTTGACAATCTGAACCTCCAAATAAAATATTTCTATTTCAACAATTTGATCCACGAAATAAAATATTTCTATTTTAACAATCAGAAACACGACATAAAATATTTGACTTTTTGCATTGTTATAATACTCTGAGAAACCGCATAAACATACAATCAATCTTATCGTTAAGAAACGATTTACACTCATAAATGTATTGAATTGAAACCATTATTTTCAGCAATAATATTTAAAATTTAAATTGGAAATAAAGACAAAATACAAATATTTTCAATATTCTTCAAACAAAATACTATTTCCAAAAAAATTACTGCCTCAAATAAATTATTTTATTTTCAAAAATTACAGCATCAAATAAAATATTTTATTTTCAAAGTTGTACACATGCTTTAAAATAAATAGAACTATTTACGATTTACTATTTATAATACTATTTTCCCCAGCTCTGAATACATGAATACAGTACGTAATAGCTCTCTTAATAATTTTTGTGGAATTGATTAAGTAGCATTATTTGCATGAAGATTTGGGTTACTTCAAAGAAGTGGGAAGTCAGTTATGTTCCGTGACACAGTAATTAAATGAGGAACCATTGCCGGATACTGTACAGGGACGCGTTTTCTCTTACGAGCGAGTCAGAGAAGCGGGAGGTCCGCACGCGTCCGAACGAGAGGCAGTAAAACAAAACCCACGGCTTCGAAAACCGGACGATTTCTCATCGGCCACAATGAGAGGGTTGAGTGCCCGTACAATAGAGGTACAAGGCGAGCGGCTAGTTTACACGTAGATAATTCAGCCGCGATAGTCATCTTCCATCTTTGATTAATTACCGAAAGTTGACGCCGCGGCCATCCGAGGACCACGGCGAGGATACCACCTGCGTCCGCCATTTGTTAAAACGCGCACTGGGCGTGCGTGTCACTGACTGTTTTTCGACACCCTCTATTTATATATGGTGTGCAAAATCAGATACCGTTTCGGTTCCCTTAAGACTTTATTTTAGGTTCCATATTCTTATTTGTTTTTTATTTTAGTGAAACGAACGTATTAAGCCATTCCATGAGTAGTGTCGTCGTTTTATCTATTTTTCAACGACGAAGTCAATGTAATTTTTCGAGAAAAAGGCGTAAAAGAGTTAGGTGAAAAATGCAGTGCATAACAAAAGAATAAATTAATTTCTTAAAGAAGAGGAAGCTTGATGAACAAATACGAAGTAGTCCCTTAATAAAAATGCGTCTGATTAAAGCAGTACAAAACGAAAATAAGTTTAATTAATTTCCTGGGGAGGACAGAAGCTTGAAGAACAATTAAAACCACATTAGATCTGATTAAACTAGTACAAGATGAAAGTAAATTAATTCCCTAGGAAAGCAGAAGCTTGATGAACAATTAGAACCACATTAGTAATAAATCTGAAGAAAGCATATTTCTCTAGTCCCTTAATAGAAATGCTTAAACTAGTACAGGTCGAAAGTAAATTAATTCCCAAGAGAAGCAGAAGCTAGATGAACAATTAAAACCACATTAGTCATAAATCCTGAAAAAAGGAACGGTTCGGTAGAGGAAGAAGCAGAATTTACGATTAATCAAGAGTCGTTTCCAAGAAACAGAAGTTACCTCGCCTATAAAAACTAATTACATCTATAAATTACATTTATATCCGTTTACGGGGCGCGAGAAACGAATGAAAACACAATTTACGACTAATCCCACGGAGCGTCCCGAATCAGTATTCAGGAAGAGGCGGCTGGAAAACTCTCGGTTCGTTTATGATTTCCCCCGATCCTTATCTCGGTCGGTGGACGGGCGTCCGTGATGATTGGTCGTCGGACGTCTCGGAGTGGATGTCCGAGCTCCCATGGATCGAAAATGATTAGTGTTACAGCGGTTCGGCTCACCCCCAACCGAAACCACCCCTGGATCCGACGATAACGATCAACGTCTCGAAATTATTCCAGAAGCGGACCGTAATTTTCGAATTAAAGGTGGTGCTGGCGCGATTTCACGCCGGGCCTGCTCGTAAGAATAATAAAGAAAAAATGGAAAGCTTAATTGGTCGACGAGGATTTGCATAATTGGCGTAGGACTCTCGACTCGGGCTCCCAGCAATCCGAGGCGCGTCGAGATAATTGCGCCGGAGCGGTGGACATTTTCATAAAGGTTACAAAATGTTGCTCCCCTTCGCGAAAATTGGCACACGATCTTCACGTACGCTCGAACACCTGCGGACACCGTATACTGTCTCCCCGGTTAATTACAAATTCATATATTCCCGCAAGAACGACGTTACCGCTGCTCATTATAGTAAACGGTTTACTCATTGAAACGGCTCCTTTAATGGTTAATGTTGAATCGCCTCGCGAGTAAGTGACGTTTATGCGACGATTACGCTCGTACTCGGCCCCGATTTACCATCGAATCATTCGTTCTCGTCGATCGCCATGAGCTAGAATTTATTTGGGTCGGCTATGCCCCAGAGATTATTGGAGCATACGAAATTTTATTAGGGTAATCGACGGTTAATGCGGCGATGCTTGCTTGCAACGAGGGCCGTTTACATCTGATTCCATCGAAAAACAAATTGATTCTGTAAATCGGTGATTTAATTTGTAAGGGCTCTTTTTATGGAATCCAGATAAAATCAGAGTTGTCCGAGGTGTCGTTCTTCTGCCAATGAGGTAGGTGCACCTGGATTCAATTAGTAATTATGAAACTTTTCAATAGATTCTTTTTTTTTAAACATTTCGAAATAGTAAAAGGTTGAAAATAATTTTATATTATCGATGTATCATTTTTATCATGCTGAAACTATTAACAGTAAACCTACTGTGCTTTAAAAGCAGCTGTGTTTGATATATTGCTTTATAAAAATAACAAGATTAAATTTATTTGGAGTTTTGCGGTTTGTATTATATTATCTGCGTTATTAAATATATTTATTTAATATAATTATATACTACGAAAGCATCTTTTTAATTTCAATAATTGTCAAATGAAAAATCTTTAGTATTAAAGAAAAAATTAGAATATCATTTGGTTTTCGTTTTTTAGAACTTTTTTTTTATTAAGCTAGAAAACTCCATATGCTAACTAACAATACAAAGATATCTTAGAATCTAAGGTTGACAATATTGAGGAATATTTTCGAATACTACTATGAAGGTATAAACAATGAGCCTTAATGCAGATAAATTTGCATAAAAATCCGCAGTCTAATTGCAATTATAAACGTACTGAATGTTACACGTAGCTGGCTGGTACGAAGAGGCAAGCACGTTAAGATGGCGTCCGAGGGATACAGCGGCGAGTCCAGGTAAATACCCGAGTCGATGTTCCAGAAAAGAGAAAAGTCGAAAATTTCGACACGGTCCCGGGGAAGAGTGCTCGGGGTATCATATTTCTCGTTGAATCTAATTTATTCCGACAGTGAACAGTTGAAGATCTCTAGATTCCGTTCTACCTGCGGGATTCTTAAATCGCCAAGCCGGAAGATTTCTGGGTGGAGAAGTTATTACGGCCCAGCAGGGTGTCCCCGCTATTTCGTGTTGCTACTCCGGCCAACAATTACACACCGAGCAATTATATTCTCGCCGGTGATGTCGGGGCTCCTACGGGAGACTGGCAGCTATCATTTTTCTGTCAAAACTGACACCGGCAATTATCGTTCCGCGTCAAAGAGTAATTACACACCGAATCAGAAATTCGAGATTAGATTACAATGTTGCGAGACAAATTGTTTTCGAATGCATCCTGCACCTGCACAATTTTGCTAAATCGTCGGAATCGTTCTGGTCTTACCATTCATTACATAGTATATTGTCATTTTATGCTCATTTTCCTTGCGCAGTTTATTTTGTTGAAGCTAAATTTAAAAGTAGAGTGAACCTCGTAAAAATTGAAGAATCTCTTTCATTGTAAACGATTAATAATACAGGTTGGTTCTAATTTTATTTTGCCAATGAGTGCGTTTATCTCGGAAAATATTGCTCGTCTGTTTATTTATTCACAGTTACGTATTCCATCCTTTCATTTTTGTCACAATTGCATAAAATCTACAGTCTGAGCATAGATGTCTGGGTTGGACAAATACTTAAATGAAGCTAAAGTTGGAAATAGAAACTGATACCTTTTTCCTTAGTGAAAAATTGAAAAGAAAGTTTTGACTGAACTTCGCCAACGGAGTCGAGCGCGTTCCGAAGTGCCGGGGGCCAGTTAGCATCATTTATCTCGGAACTTATTGCTCGTGGTTTTCGCGGGATACATTTAGTTATTTGTACCGCGTAACAATTTCCACACTCCGAGCTGGGCGAGCGATTAATTAAAGAACGTGGACGAAAGAACACGCCGCATCGGCGCGGCGCGGCGCGGCGGTGCAACTGACGCCGTAATGGATAATGGGACACTGAAAACGCCGTAGCCATTAGATAGATGGACGTCCAAGGGTCCAGCCGAGAGACGGATGGTCAGGAATGATGATACAGACGAGGAGCGGTTATGATGAAAAATTGTTTGTACAAGACAGGTGTTTCCACGTGAAGATTCTTTAAGCGCGCCGCTGTCCTACGACATTCCTTGTCTCCCTGCATCAGTCATCTCGGACACCTTAGGACTAGTTAGTTAATTTCGCCTGGCTAACAGATAAAAATATATTGTAACACCTTCCAGTTGAAGATTTATGAGACTGCTTCGCTTTTAGCGCACGTTAGATCGACGCGATAGAACGCTTTAGAGGTTTTAACTACGAGTAAAATTTTCTAATCTGTCCGCGTTCAAGTCCAAGTCTCATCAGTCCAAGAACAGTGAAATTTGTCAAAGTATGTTACAATAAAAGTGTTGTGCATCGATTGTAAGAGACAAGTGAAACGTTCTTTCTTTTTTTAATAATTGCAGTAAGTTGGAAATAATGCATCAGTGTTTCTATCTTTCCGGTATTTTAAATGGTATCTACTTACTTATTTTTGTTATTAATGTATACAATTATTCGCTAATTAAATGTCGATTTTGATTGTCCGAGTCCAAATTGACCCATGCTATTAGGTTGTAAAGAAAGAAATGCAGGATTTTTGTTCCTTTGTTTTAATTGCAATTTTATACCAATAAATACTTATCTTAATTTAATGAGTTATATGTTATTTTAAAGCTTGATTTACGCTCTATTTAATTATGCTTTTGAGATTTCATTTTATTCAAAGTTTTATTAAATTATTTGGCTTTTATTTCAGGATGTCAAAACGCGAGTTTCACATTATTTTTTTCTATGAGTTCAAACTAGACCGAAGTGCCGCTCAAGCGGCTCGGAATCTCAACGAAGTACGGGGCGAAGGTAGTGTCAACGAATGCACATTGCAGCGCTGGTATCAGAAGTTTCGCGCTGACAACGACTGCCAAATGATTTAATAAAAATTTGCATAAAATTAAATATTAAAAGCATAATTAAATAGAGCGTAAAACAAGCTTTAATATTAATATTAAATATTAATAAAATTCCAATTAAAACAAAGGAACAAAAATCCTGCATTTCTTTCTTTACGATCTAATACATTGTTAGAGGAGGGCTAGAAGAATTTTATTTCGAAAAATTTATCTTAAAGTTTGTTCCTCAAAATCGACAGTGTCTGAAAAATCAAGTTAACGTATCTCCGCTCTTGATCAGACGAGGGTTGTCATAATCCATCGAGGAGCGTTCATTTTCGCGAGGCGCTTCGGCATTCCTGACTAGATTTAGAAACACGGGGGGAAAATGTTCGCGGGCCAGCGCGGCTGAAGTGTTAAATTACAATAAATTTACATTTTGATGCGTCGTATGAATTTTAAAGACCCCATAGACCGGGCCACGGGCGCGCTAATATTTTCTCTATTACCATAATCATTTCCCATCGACGGATCTCTCTATTCGACGGATCGCGGTATCAAGTTGCATCGAGGGCTCGCATAATCCTCATACTGCATTCGCACTCATGCTCGCCTCTCGCACCGGAGTAACATGTTTTCGCTTCTCTTTTCTTGGCTGCCATCGGGGGGTGCCATTGTCGTCTGACGTTTGTGTACAAAATACAGTATTGACACGTCCCGAGATGGTCATTAGAGCTCATTGTTGGCGATCATGCGCCGAATCGGCTCTAACGCTTCATCCCGATGTCCTGGCACGTTCGAAGGAGATCGGTTTCGGAGGATTTCGAGAATCCGGCATGCCGCGTTTCCTGCCCCGTTATCGCCTACTCGAGAATCGAATCGTGGAACGGTACGGTCACGTTTTGTACATAAAGTCAACCTTTTCCTACCTTTCCCCGTCGACTTAGGGGGATGAGACCTTCCGGGAGGCGGGCCTGGAGATTGTACACCAGCCCGACTAAATTCAGACGTCAAAGATCACGAAGAAAGTTCTCGATCTCTCAGCTTGTTCGGTGATTCGCTGAATTGTTGCTGGGATTCTCATATTTCATGATGCTAACACGTGGGCTATCGATCATTCGTGGGTGACACAAGTTTTCCTGGATTCTTAAGAATATTAGAGATATATTTATTTATTATTGCTTTAAACTGAGTGGTTTATTTAGCAAGTACGATATTGTTACACGTAGCTAACATCACATAGGTGTTGCATTGTTTCTTAATTCTTACGGAACATTGTTTGAGGAAATTATAAAATATTTTCAGGCCCTCTAGAAGGAACTGATACAAATAGCAAAACAGTACTTGCCTTTGATTTGAGAATCCAGACGTCAAAGATCACGAAGAAAGTTCTCGATCTCTCAGCTTGTTCGTTGATTCGCTGAATTGTTGCTGGGATTCTCATATTTCATGATGCTAACACGTGGGCTATCGATCATTCATGGGTGACACAAGTTTTCCTGGATTCTTAAGAATATTAGAGATATATTTATTTATTATTGCTTTAAACTGAGTGGTTTATTTAGCAAGTACAGTATTGTTACACGTAGCTAACATCACATAGGTGTTGCATTGTTTCTTAATTCTTACGGAACATTGTTTGAGGAAATTATAAAATATTTTCAGGCCCTCTAGAAGGAACTGATACAAATAGCAAAACAGTACTTGCCTTTGATTTGAGAATCCAGACGTCAAAGATCACGAAGAAAGTTCTCGATCTCTCAGCTTGTTCGCTGATTCGGTGAATTGTTGCTGGGATTCACGTATTAGGTGTGCAAATAAGTTCTTTCTCCTTTTTTCCAAATTCGAGATTTTATTACATTTCACGTATGTAGATAAAATGTAATCAAATCTTGTCCGGTGACTCGCAATCTTTCTGCCAATTTTTCTCACGTCTGGGTCGGATTTCCGTTGAGCAATTTCTATAACTGACCGTCATCAAACATTCTGGGTGTACCTGAACGATCGTCGTCTTCCAAAGAAAAATTTTCGGCTTTAAATCTTTGGTGCCATTTTCTGAATGTTCTGTAAGATACAGATACAGCGTTCTCCTGCCAGTGCCGCACAAACCTCGCATGCCATATTGCTTCAAATTATTGCATACGACTGGAAAATCTTAGAGCGCTCATCACGACTCTTCTTAAAACTAAAAGAACACTCTTTCAGATGGCATCAAAATCGGGAAGTAATTCGAATTCAGTTAGAAGTTACGATCGTAGAAAAAAAGGGGAAGGAACTTATTTGCACACCTAGTATTTTATGATGTTAACACGTGAGCTATCGATCATTTGTGGGTGATACAAGTTTTCCTGGACTCCCGGGAATATTAGAGATATATTTATTTATTGATTATTGCTAGAAACCGAGAGTGGTGTTTTTAGCAAGTACGATATTGTTGCACGTAGCTAACATCACATAGGTGTTGCATTGTTTCTTAATTCTTACGGAACATTGTTTGAGGAAATTATAAAATATTTTCAGGCCCTCTAGAAGGAACTGATACAAAGAGGAAAACAGTACTTTTCCGACCCGACCTTCGGGTTTCGCGCACCTCTACTGGAAGTGTGAAGCAGATCGCGACGTCAATGCATCCGCAGCGGTTGGTCGATTTAGCTGGCTAACTTGATTCAGCGTTCCCAATTAGTCTCCCGGCATCCTCCACGGTCGAGAAACATTCGGATCCTCCGTGGAGTTTTAATAATCGGAGCCGGTGGAACGCGGGTACGGTCGCGGGTAGAGAACGGGTACGTGAGCGTGGCCATGCGACATGCCGTTGAAGTACTTAAATCTGAAGAAGCTCGGCGGGAAGACGAACGGGAAAGGCATCGGGGTCCCCGGTAGGCGCTGCAATTACAACCAGTGGCTTTTAATGGACCCGCCGGGAAATATTCCGGCCGTTTTCGCCATGCCACGCGTACCTATGCTCTGTCCGGACAAGACAATTAAAATTAATTGTCCTTCTTGTTACCGTCCACCGACCGATCACCTGAAAATACTCCCTCCCCGCTTGTTCTCCAGCTGTTTCAGTTCGAGGAGTTTTTACTCGCTCGACTGACGCGCTGCTATGGCGTCCGTCAACGTCGCTTACTTGTCGTCGTCCTGATCCCGACGTCTTATCATTGTCCGCCGCTGCCTTGTTTCTTTCGTGATCAACTGTGTCTCCTTTACAGTTACCAGCGGGCATTTTTCCCTCGTCTTACGGGTTGCTTTTTTTGTCGGTTTAATTGTTCTGTGGACCCCGCACAATTCCTTCATAATATTGCTTAGAGAAACTGTGTACCTACAGTGGATCTAAAAAGTATTTCAACACTAAATTTCCCATCCTCGAGAAATGGTGTTCCTCGTTTTTGTCCCATAAAACCGTAACAAAAAATCATACTTGAACTTTCGAGGCCCCGTTGTGAAGAGGAAGCTTCAATCTTCAAATCTGTGGAAGATTTATTAACAAAAAAAATTTTTTAATGTTTTTACAGAGGTTTCAATTTTTGTAGCATTTTTTAGGAAAAGTGGGTATTTAGTTTTGCACCTGCTGCATCATGCAAAATTTTTCCAGGAACAAAACGAAGGGGTTGAGAAATTTAATTTTAAAGCATGGAAATTTTCAATACTTAAGTGAACGTATGAATGGCAGGTGCATCAGATTGTAAATTGAATCTCAATTTTCACCAAGGGAAAGATTATCATTACTAAATCAAAATCACGATTCATTTAAACGCAGGAAACTGCTTCCTGCCGGCGAGTGTCATCAATTTACTTTCCTCGCCGATGTAATTACACCGCACTTATTTAAAAGTGAAACTTTCTGGTCACCTGTTGATCATCGGATCCGTTTCATGCAAACAGCTGGAAAACAGAGCGCGATACGATTAAGCAAGATTTATGAGCTCATGTTCATTTGTCATGGATGTCTTTTTAGACCGCTTAATTGCGAAATCATTTTGTGGACGCAGAATATCACACTTTCGTGGAAAGAAGTTAATAAGAATCGAATTATGTGGATGAAATTGAAAAGCCATTTTATTCACAAAAATATCACACTTTCGTGAAATAATTCAATAAGTAATACTGCAGAGCTTTAAGCATTTAGGAAGAATTAGGTGAAGTATAAAACAGTAAGAGATTAGAAAAATCTAAAAATATTGTCTTCAATGCATAAAAATTGTTAACACTTGAAATGAATTTGTGTTTAATATCTGCTTCCCACGATCGCTGAAGATCAGTTTCATTATGCATAAAGATCGCCAGTTTGTTACTAAGAATTTAATTATGGGGATATATTAGGTGAAATATAAAACAGTAAGTAAAAGATTAGAAAAATCTAAAAATATAATTTTCAATGCATAAAAATGATTACCAGTTGAAATGAATTTTTATTTAACATCTGCTTCCGACGATCGCTGAAGATCAGTTTCATTATGCATAAAGATCGCCAGTTTGTTACTAAGAATTTAATTATGGGGATATATTAGGTGAAATATAAAACAGTAAGTAAAAGATTCGAAAAATCTAAAAATATTATTTTCAATGCATAAAAATGATTACCAGTTGAAATGAATTTTTATTTAACATCTGCTTCCGACGATCGCTGAAGATCAGTTTCATTTTGCATAAAGATCGCCAGTTTGTTACTAAGAATTTAATTATGGGGATATATTAGGTGAAATATAAAACAGTAAGTAAAAGATTAGAAAAATCTAAGAATATTAATTTTGTTTTCAATGTGTATTAAGATTATAACCAGATGAAATGAATTTGTGTTTAACCCCTGGTTCCCACGATCGCTGAAGAACAGTTTTGCTTTGCATAAAGATCCATGGGCCGTTAACAGAAATTCAATTATGAAGATACGCGAAGAGTTTCCGAATTGGCGACATAAATCCCTGCTTTAGAAGAAAGTTCACAAGCACAATTGCGTCAGGGTCTGGTCGAATGCAGCAAGTCGTGGTTCATAAATAGCCAGCATCTCATTACTGGTTTTCCCTGTAGCATCGTCTAGAAAATTTACGAGCTAGAACGCCTCGATGTAGATCCATTTGACGCCTGTAGCCCGGCCAGTGTTCCGATTCCCATGATCTCCCTCGATCGGCGATCTCCGATCGTTAATCGTTTAATTACGTAACCTGGTTGCAACGATCCTCTATCTGTGGATCGTGTCTTGGGAGCTTGCGCGATACTTTCCGATGAATTTCTCGTATTTATGGAGATCGAGAAGATAAAGAACAGAAGTCAACTTTCTAGAACTCCGATTCTGTCTTCTGTAGCCATCTTGTCTTTCTTTAGGAAGCGAACCGGCGTCGGTAGGCAATCATTTATAATTTAATGTAGTTACCATAGTTCTCTTATCTCTTCTTATTATATCTTATTATTAGACTACGGATTTTATTTATGACAAAAATCGGTAAGCACAATTTAAAGTAATGGACATATTAAAAAGATTGGAGAAGAAAAAAATTTATATTTCGCTCCTGTGTCTTGCAATCAATGCAAACATTTTTCATTTTGCATAAAGATCCGCAGTCTACTTATTATAGTTCTTCTCTACTTATTAATTATACTTTGTAAATTATGTCCAACTTGGGGACTTGTTAAAATTCCGAAAAACTTTACAATGTTGCACATTTTTTATTTACGATTGTTGGGATTCTAAAAGTACAATCAAATAAATTTATTTCTTCAAATATATAATACAATCAAAATTGCTAAAAATTTGAAGACATCAGAAGAAATTAAATTAGCCACTTCTCAAGTTACGTAGACCAAGTGTTAATGGCTTCGTAACTATTTTCAAGCGATTAAAATTAAAAAGTGTCCACATACTCTTGATCGCCAGTGTGCATAAAAAATCATTGAAAAATTCAAGCACTCAGTTTTGTTATAAATGCATAAAACTCACAGTCTAATGATGACTAGATTGCGGATCTTCATGTAGAATAGAAATGTTCTAGATCAATTCCTCCCTTAACAATTAAATTGAAAATATAAGAAGAATACTCTTACATTCCTGTTAAGCCTAATCCGCAGTCCACCAACGACTAAAACCTAAACCAAAAATCATTGAAAAATTCAAGCACTAATTTTTGTTATAAATGCATAAAATTCGCAGTCTAATGATGACTAGATTGCGGATCTTCATGTAGAATAGAAATGTTCTAGATCAATTCCTCCCTTAACAATTAAATTGAAAATATAAGAAGAATACTCTTACATTCCTGTCAAGCCTAGTCCGCAGTTCACCGACGACAAAAACCAATCGAATCTAGACGTACTTCGGTGACTAAATCAGAGAATCGGCGGAGGTTAAGGACGTCGCATACGACCGCCATCGGCGCAGACTTTCCCGCGGAAAATTTTCGGTGGACTCCGCGAATCGAACAAAGCAACCTGTTCAGTATTCGCGTCACCATAAATCACTGTCAGCGTAAGTAGAGGGCGGTAATCGGCATACGGTCGAAACGCCGTGGCGCGTTCTATCCGCCAATAAAACGCGCAGTAATTGGCCCTTAATAATCTCGTCATGACTTGGGATTACAGCCTGATGGAGACGCCCGCCGCAGCGCTCTGTTATTATCCGCGACGATTTAATTACAAAATTAATGCGCCCTATTAACCGAGTAAGCACGAGCAGATGGCTCGGTGCCGGTACGGAGGGAGGCAAGACGAAGGGGACAGAGTAATTTCAGAGTAAGTGTCCGTTCCTTGAAAATGATACCGGAACAACTCTTCCCCCGGCTGATGACCATCGGAACGATGTGATTCTGAAATTGTTGCGGTAATAAGTAGAAAAACCACCGAGGAGACGCTCGCCTTCTATGGGAGAGCCGTTTGTGGGAGAGCCGAGGCTTCCTTGTTTGGGATTATGGCTGCTGCGTCGCCATGGCATCCGGATGCAATTCCACTGCACTGATAATCCGGACCTGTCATATATTCACCGGGAATCCGAGTGATAATTGGTGGGTTGGTTGCCGAGCGTAATATCATTTTTTACCGTTTAACATTCATGATGATGTAATGCGAGATAAGCGACACTTAATAATCGCCGGGGAGTCTGTATTTTACTGGGGATCAAGGAAATCACTTGCGACAGGCATGCCCCAGAGTAAATGAACAGCGAATTAATGTTTTTATGCACAGTTTACTACGCTTTACTGCGGTTTATTATGTTCTAACGATTTTGTGTACGCGTTCAGTGAATTCAATTACTTTTACTAGATTTTTTGTGAAAAATTTGCCATATTAATTGCAAGAAACGGGGACCGGGTGGTAACTTATTTTTATGACGCGAATTAATGTTTTTATTCATTGTGAATTCAATTGCTTTTACTAGATTTTTGTGAAAAATTTGCTATATTAATTGCAAGAAACGGGGACCGGGTGGTAACTTATTTTTATGACGCGAATTAATGTTTTTATTCATTGTGAATTCAATTACTTTTACTAGATTTTTGTGAAAAATTTGCTATATTAATTGCAACAGGGACCAGGTGGTAACTTATTTTTATGACGAGAATTAATATTTTTATTCATTGTGAATTCAATTACTTTTACTAGATTTTTGTGAAAAATTTGCTATATTAATTGCAACAGGGACCAGGTGGTAACTTATTTTTATGACGAGAATTAATGTTTTTATTCATTGTGAATTCAATTACTTTTACTAGATTTTTGTGAAAAATTTTCTATATTAATTGCAAGAAACAGGGACCGGGTGGTAACTTATTTTTATGACGCGAATTAATGTTTTTGTGCACAGTTTACCACGCTTTTCTGTGGTTTATTATAATCCAACGATTCTGTACGTCTTAAGTGAATTGAATTACCTTTACTGGATCGAGGATGATGTTTCTGTAAAAAATTTTCTATATTAATTACAAGAAAGAGAAATCAGGTGGTAACTCGTTTTAAAAATTGCACCATAAAATCAGCAGTCTCGAAGGCCACAAATATGCACAGACTAATAACTAGATTATCAATTCACCCTCCGACGTCGGCATCCCGGGCCGACCCGGCCCGAAGCTCGGGCACCCGCACACCCGCACACCCCCGAGTCATTTCTTGATCAAATCCACCGCCGCGTGAGTCCGTCAAGGAGCATTTGAGGGCCGAAGAGGTACCAATTATCGAGCCCGTTGTAATTAATTTCATTGGCAATATATTAACGGGAGGTGACCTGATTTACGTGCGCGGAGCACGGAGCTTCCGTACGCGGGCGCCTCCGTGCTGCAAAGGCAGCGCACGCGATATCAAATCGAGCTCGATAACGACGACAGTGCTCGCATTGAGCAGCTGTTAACGTTCCCGCTGTGCCATCGGTTTTAATTAAACGACCGATTTGTCTTGCCGCGGATTACAACTTGTCGATTGGGTCTCGAAAGGGACGTTGGGGGGCAGCCGCATGCGTGCAACGGATATAGTAATTGATACGTTTAATTCAGTTCGACTTTGCTGTTGAAAAATGTGTCAAACAATCCTCAGCCATGGTTTTAGCCAAGATTTTAAAAAATCATGAAATGATCAATAGTCGAAAGGAACAATTAAGCATTCGTAATAAAAATATGTAGGTGCAATTTAAAGTAGCAGAAGATTCGAAGAATTTAGGAAATTAATTTAATCAATTTAAGAAAGAAATTAATTTAAAAAAGACAGACGCTTTTATTCAAGTGTCAAAAATTTTATTCAAGATCAAAAAACCACAGATTTAAAAAATCATGAAATGATCGCTAGTCGAAAGGAAAGCAACAATTATAATAATAAAAATATATGGTTACAATTTAAAACAGCAGAAGATTCAAAGAATTTAGGAAACTAATTTAATCAATTTAAGAAAGAAATTAATTTGAAGAAGACAGACATTTGTTAAAGTGTCACTTGACAGTGAGTATCATAAAACAAATGCTTCAATATAAATTCCTTAATGCTGAAATTAACTAGCTTATAGCGCGAGGTAAGAACATGATTTTTTCAAGTAACTATTAATGTTATTACTAGCCTGCGGATCTTTATGCAAAATAAAAAATGTCTGCATTGATTGCAGGACACAGGAGCCAAATAAAAATTGTATTCTTCTTTGAATTATCCTATTAAGCTGAAACTAATACATTGACGTCCTTGAATATTTTTAACACGTCCACCGTTTTAAATTGTACGATGAGATTATGACTATGAATTCATTAAACGACCGATTTGTCTTCCCGCGGATTACAACTTGCCGATTGGTTCTCGAAAGCGAGGGGCATCCGCATGCGTGGAGCGGATATAGTAATTGATACGTTTAATTCAATTCGACTATCGCTGATGAAAGAGTCCCAGGGGGGGAGGAGGGTGGCGGGGGAAGTATCGAATATTACGAAAGGGAAAAAACGTGCCGAGGCAGCCCCGAATAATAATCCTCGTGAAAGGATTCGGCGAAGTGGAGGAAAGCATAAAAGCCTTTTATTGATGGATCAAACACGATCTTCCCGGAACGATCGAGAGCCGGGTCCGACGGAATCACGGATGTTAAGCCGTTCCACACGTTTTCGACATCAAGGAAGATAGGGCCGATCGACAGTGTTCCTGATTGCAATTGGTCGGAAGAAACACGGCAAAACCTTCCGACTGGTAATAACCGTTGCTATCCAGTCATTATAAGCAAGCTTTTGCGTGCTATATTAACCTAATACGGTTTTCAGGGTGGTCCCCGCCACTGCGATTCCCGACCACCAACACCGGTGGCTTTCGAAACACGCGGTCCCGTGGTCCTGCCCCCTAAATAATTCGCCATTTTGCTCCTTTTCGAGAACTATCGTTTGCTAATGAATACACCTTTCCCTCCGAATTTTTTGTCGGTCTTTATTGCGATCTGCATTATACAAATATGGAGGATTTCGGACGAACGGCGCAGAATTTTCTCTGCGCGAATGCCGGATTCGTACAATACGTTGCTTCTTTATTGTATCGTTATGTAAACGTTTCGAACGAGAATTGAAACCAATTAAGTGAGATCAGTGTTGACGTTCAGTTAAAAGAAGCATACTTTCTACATCTTCGTTATAGTGGCTTTAAAATGTCAGTTTTACATTAATTACCGAGTTACTATTAATTGTTATTAGTAGACTGCGGATCCTTACGCATGTATGGCTTCTGAGAATTTAAAAAAAATGATTGAATATGAAATTCTACAGAATTGAATACGATTTTTATTTATATCAGAACTATAAAGGCTTCTACCACTGAAAATAGTATTCTATTTGTTCCCACTTTCTTAAAATTTGTCTACAAAACATTAAGATTATTAATAATGCTGAATAAAACTTGAAGTGCATAAAATTCGCGTGACAACCACCGTGTCACCTAATCAATAGAGGTATCTCTCCGCGATCGAACAGCGAACCCGCGATAATGGTACCCGCAACAGTCCCGCGTCTTTCCGCCGTTAATTTCCCAGCGACATTCCCCGAAGAAATTCGTCGTTCAAGCTGGCGTCGAGCAGAGCAACCGACAAAGTGTTAATTTCCGCTCGGCGGCCAGCACGTTTGTAATTGAAGCGATTAAGATTGGCTGGAGGAACCTGTTTTGCATTACCGCGCACATTGTTTCCGCGGTGCCGGGGCCGCTTCAGAAAATTTTCCTTGCATGTCAACGAAGCGGGCAGGTGTTTCTGCTCGGCTGCTTCACGGTCGTCGCGTGGCAGAAGCGGGGTCGAGGCGAGACCAAAGCGAAGTCGAAGCATGACCAGCTCCGATCCTCCCTCTTCTCTCGTTCCTCGTCCTTCTCTTCCTCGGGGATCGAAAGGAGACGCTGCTTCATCGTTTCCTCTTCGTCCGGCGTTTCGCGGGACCGATTTCGCCTCCTTTTTCCACAGGTGGGATGGTCCGTTGTCTTTATCTCTGTCGTCGGCTCGCTTTTACCTCCAACCTGTCCTCGGTCTCTCTCGCAGCAAGTGAACCGCCTCCCCTCTGGTACCCTGAAGAACGAGAACTGCCATTAGAAGCACCCCGTTCCATGTAATTTGACCACGGACAATGTGGACCACACGAAGCGCGAGCCTCGCGTACGTGGCACAGAGGTTCTCACAATTCAGCCCTTTGGACCGTCACCCTTGCCCTTGATCCAATAATAACACACTTATTTTTAATAAGTTTGCTGCAGCTGATTGGTGCAACCACGTGGAAAATTACATCATTTTAAGAGCACAATTAACACATTATTTACCGGCGATTTTGTTTCATCTTTTCTAAAAGTGGTGGTGGCTACGGATTTTTTAATAAATCTTTCGACAGATCTCTTCGCAATCTAATTATTTTGTTACAAGAATATTTTGAAGCTCCCTTTCAGTACAGCACGATTATTGAAAAACTTATTAATGAGCTTACAGTAATTAATAGCTAAAATTAATTTTCATCTTGATCTTGTCGCAATTAATAGATTTACACTGTTCTTATCTGATTCAAACAAGAAAATCTCTGGTCAATAATCACGTAAACACACTTTGTAGAATTTACTTTCAGCGTACGTGTTACTTATCTTTTTATGTGGTACTGCATTCCTCTTTTTATTGGCATCGGCATTTATGTTGCTCGACTAATGGTTTCCCTAAAATGGGAAGGAACAGTATTCAACTTAGAGTGAAGTGGTATGTAAAGAAATGATTGTAGTAACAGGATTGTGAGTAAGAGGAATGTTGTAAACTCAATTTATAAAGCCTTACGAGGGACTAACAATTAATTTAGCATTAATCTCTATAAAGCTGGTAGATTCATATCCATCACGGATAATTTTATCATTTACAGAAATGAATTGAAAATTAATTCAGGTACAAAAATATAATACAATTATATAAATCAATTTCTAATACGATCATAATAAATTCTATTGTATTAATAATTAAAAATATAATCAAACTCTATTTAAAAATTGATCAGAAGACAGACTGACATTTTAAAAATTCATCAAAAGACAAACTCACGTTTTAAAAATTATATTCTTGAATTATAAGGAACCACTACAAATACTATAATTTTGGCATAACATTATATTTTGTTGCGTACGTATTGTTTGTGAATCGTTCATGGATCTCAAGTCTCGCAGTATGACTATCGTCAGGTGTAGCAGATTTCCGCAAGTAGGTCAGCCAACCGCATTGGAGGAAATCAATTATTGCGGGGTTCGGGATTATCGGTGTTCCTCGTACTCGGGTCCAGTAAATCGCAGAAATTGCGTCACGTTATTTGCACAGGATGGACAGGTTGAATTCTTTCCACGTCCCGTTGCGAAGCAGGTGCGCACTCATAAAACGTGTTCCGATGAAACGTTTCGCGAGTGCTTCATGACTTACATTATTTCTGCGTTACGTATGACGCATTGCTTATTTCGTGGCCCTCGTTATCTTGATATTGTAACGCAGTTCAACATCCGAAAATCGACATTCCCCAACACCAATTACTGTTCCACCCTTCGCTTCCCTTTTGGACCCTTGATTTCAAATCAGATCCCAAATACATTAACAAGCTTGGTAATTAAACTACAAGCTTCATGCATTATTAAGGTATTAAAAAACATTCTGGGCTCTTGCAAAAGCTAATTACTAAACTGCAAATATATATTCACGAAACATTAATACATTTCTTGGACATTCACATAGCCTAATAATATAATTAAACTACAGGTTCCATGCACGTTTGTAGCTCATTGCAGCGTGGACCGAATTTGACGAAATTTTCAGAATGTGTTTAATTGACACAAATCTACAAAACGTATATTTTAAATTTTCCATATAGGCCCACATGAAAAAGTTGAAAATGCAATTTTTTCAACAATTCTGATCAACTGCAATTTTTGAAAAAATTTCTTTTCACATTCTGTAGTAAACTAATAGCTCTAGCTTCCCAAAAAAGTTCAAATCGTAATAGTACAATATTAAAATAGTTGTCGTCTTTTTTAGAGCGTACTTAGACTTATAGCCGCCACTGTATGTATACTCAAAGAATACTCTGTTAAATAAATGCTTCCTTCAATTAATCATGTAAGAATGTGGAATGCACGCAGTTTCCTAGATCACCCTCGCTGTCCTCGTTTGAGGATCACTGAGGACAGATGCTACTTCTCTATGCAGAGCAAAATCGCCGCTCTTTGCTGTTCTCGAGCGCTCCGTCTCTGAAACGGAGGTCCCCGCGCGCGCATATAATTATAAGACGATCATCATCGTTCTCCGGGCCGTCATCGTAAGAACTTCAGAATTTCCTCGTTGGCATTCTCTCGGGACCTAGCGGAGTTGCCTACTCATTAAACCGGACACGGAAGGATATTTAAATTAGCTAAACTCGAAACCGCACGGAATTCATCAATGATTAAACTCGCGCACCGTTCCGCTCCAACATTCTTCATGAATAAACTATAACGATTCCCATATCGATAAGAATCCCCGCGATACAAATAAACCTCAAGTATGCTCGGGCATCATCAATCACTTTCGAAAAAATTTTCGGAATAACACTGACACGTGTTTTATTCAATTCGCCGATATTCAACGTGCAGATTGTACGTCTGAATATGGTATGATGATGAAAATCATCTGTTGCGACCAGTGGGTTGCTGAATCATTATCGTTCCCATTGTAGCGTGCTGTTCTGTTACAGGTGCAGAGGGTACACAGTCTCCGTAAGAGTGTACAACTTTTTCTCGGTAATTGAAGTATGAAATTGCTTTCGGAAAACAATCCTGCCGATCTTCGTTAAATAAAGAACTGCCATTTTCGTTCTGAGAATGAATCGGGTCTCGAACGGAAAAAAGAAGTATTAATCGCAATTAATCGGGCATTAAACGCATCGAATTGTATAAAGTAACAGAACGGTTTTATGCGGGTCTCTTAATTCGGGACTAGCCCATAAAACCAGTTACTAATTTCACGGGGAACAGACGTAACAGCATAAACAGCGGCAGCAATCAACCTCTACCATCTGCTATCGCGTTTAATCGTGTTTTCATTAAAGAAATCATTTTGTACAGGGCGGTCAGAAAATACTCAAATACACCGCTCGCCGATGGAGGTCCCGTGCTGCGATTAATGAAGGTACTGCCGAATCACTGGTCGAAGATAGAAGCTGTTGCACATGCGAACAGACATGGTAGGCACTTTTGACTGACTTTCAATTAGGCTCCTTTGACTGCCATAGAGGTTCTCAGTTGATCGCACAAGACACAGTTTAGGCCGATCATTCTGAATAATCAGGCGCACACCGACTATAATTACATAACTATAGAGGCTTGTTTCGTACTGTTGAAAATGTTATGATCGAAACGAGCACCCTAAAGTCTTCCATGAAATTCCTGTATGCGGATCTTGGGGTATATGGTTTCGTGCTGAAGTATCATTAATATTTTATATTCACTTTAAACGCGGTAACAATATAACGTTGCTCCTCTACCAGGTACAAACTTCCATGAAATTCGATCCCTTCAATTTTTTCTTTTGATAATTAATTAAAGTGGATTTCCCTGCGAACTAAAAATCTTCTGAGCCGGTTGTCAACAACAGAAGACACGTGATAACCAGACTGCGGAGTTTATGCATTTATGACAAAAATGGTTACGCGCAATTCGAAACAGAGGAAATATTAAAAAGATTTAAGGCCACCAGTGTACGAGTTTCGCCTTGGTAAGATAATTAAAAGAAGAATTACATTTTTATTTGGCTCCTGCCTCTTGCAATCAATGCAAACGTTTTTTATTTTGCACAAAGATCCGCTGTCTAGTGATAACACGTTTACATTGTTAATAATTTTAATAAGTCAAATAGTGTATAGAATGATAAATTGAATTATTAGGAAATTCATTCATCATCATATACACATCACTCACGTACATATTTTATTAATGAGGGCAGCTGCTACGTGTCATTTAAAGTGTCTTTCCTTCCAGTGTATGAATAACGTTTACAACAAAAGATTAATGTGTTCGATCAAGTAGTTTTTGCGGGATACGCATCTCATAAGACGGAGATACAGTGATTTATTTAAGAAAAAATTGCGCTGTTGCATTTATTGGTGACGCTTTAATTCCGGTATCGAGTTCGCTAATAACACAATACGTTCTTCCAGCTGTCGATTGATTTACCGTTCCGCGACGTTTTTTTACTTGCGAACTGCAAGGGATGGTCGCAGGACAAAATGAAGAACGTTGATTACAACATCTTCGCAGGACAATTTTCAAAAATGCAATTTTCGTGGGGGCATAAATCATATCGACTGCAAATTCAGCTCGGTGTTCGGGAGGTTCCGAGCGAGACACTTGGCCGGCGACGGTCGCGAGCGTAAACGGCTAACGAAAATAACTTATTTGCATACCTTTGGCTGCCCGGCGTAATAAAACATTCGCAAAAGACAGCCCCACCACGCGACCGGGCGACGCGCATCCTCATAGGTCCCGCCTTAATTGGGAGAACGCGGGCTTACGTAATCAATTCGGTCACTAATTGGAATTATAAGGATATCAGATTTAGGTAATTAAGAAAGGACACTCGATAATATTACACGCCGTTCTTGGTTAAGCAATTAAGGGGTGCACCGGCCGTTCCGACGATCGCGAACACAAGTTCCGGCGAGCTTGCTGGAAAATTTAAAGCCGGCCGTTGTTGCTGCTCGATTATTACACGAAACCACTAAACACAGTCCGCGGGTACGTGCGCGCCGCGACCGAGTAATTACTGCAATTAAAAAAGATTGCTTCTTGCCTCGCCCTTTCTGCGATCTCTCACCTCGCGGCCATCGGACGAGTTAAATAAAAATCGCCGGGAAATTATTTCATCTCCTGTGCTTTCCTGCGAATAAACCGGCCCTGGCCGAGGTCGATAGCAACAATTAGTCTTGGTAAGCTGTTACGTTCTGAACAAAAATTTTTGTATCACGCTGCTATGCATTTGATTAGAAAAATTGAAGAGTACTGAAAGAAAAAATTCTTTAGGTAGCTCCGGTTTCGTCTTCATCTCCTGTGGTTTCCGGCGAATAAACCGGCCCTGGCCGAGGTCGATAGCAACAATTAGTCTTGGTAAGCTGTTACGTTCTGAACAAAAATGTTTGTATCACGCTTCTATGCATTTGATTAGAAAAATTGAGGAGTACTGAAAGAAAAAATTCTTTAGGCAGCTCCGGTTTCGTCTTCATCTCCTGTGGTTTCCGGCGAATAAACCGGCCCTAGCCGAGGTCGATAGCAACAATTAGTCTTGGTAAGCTGTTACGTTCTGAACAAAAATTTTTGTATCACGCTGCTATGCATTTGATTAGAAAAATTGAAGAGTACTGAAAGAAAAAATTCTTTAGGTAGCTCCGGTTTCGTCTTCATCTCCTGTGGTTTCCGGCGAATAAACCGGCCCTGGCCGAGGTCGATAGCAACAATTAGTCTTGGTAAGCTGTTACGTTCTGAACAAAAATGTTTGTATCACGCTTCTATGCATTTGATTAGAAAAATTGAAGAGTACTGAAAGAAAAAATTCTTTAGGTAGCTCCGGATTCGTCTGACAGACGCAGAATAATTTTATTTTGCACAAAGATGTCGTTGATGGAAAATGGAGAGTTGGTGCCCTCATAATTTACGTTTCTCAAGAATAGTTAAAAGGGAGGCAGATGATCCTGTATTCGGTATCAGGCGATCTCTGTATCTTATCTCGCAATTAGCATCGTTCGATTAAACTGCGGTTTTTCAAGTATGAAATTGTTATTAGGTTCATTCATTGCTGCGAGCGTCATTCAGTTTACGAGGCCGTGATTAAGTGTAACTTCTCCATGTTTCTTCCACCACTTTCCCGGGAGTTTGCCGTTCCGCTCGGAATGCTCGTTGTTTAATCAGTTCGCATACTTGCCCTGCTACGATTCACTTTTGCCTGCGATAAAAAACAACCGGTATTCGGCCGAGCAATTTTTTTATTGGCTGTAAAGATTCTGCGAAACAGTTACCGGCGTGGTTCTCGTGAAAAGGAACCGTGAATCGCGAGGACCTTGCACTCGCAGAATCACGTTCGGCCGTGGTGGGGTCAGGACCCCGGTTTCCCACAGATTACGACGAGGCATGCTCAGCAGGGAATGCCATTACATTCGCGATCGCCGATCTTTATGATTCCATCCAGCCAAAAAGGTCGGGCCAATTTTAAAACCACCCCGTCCGCGATCCTCACTGACGGCTACGAGCCGCGTCACGATCCTCGAACAAGCACTACCAAATTCCTTCCCCGAAAACCGCGTCACGCTTTAACCCTCTGCACTCCGTTCGCGCCATTCCACGGTGATACTGAAACTGTGCTTTCATGTTTTTCGACTCTAAAACGCTCGAACGAATGACTCTAACACGTTCAGTTCCAAGCAATGTAGCGACACGGTTTCTGCATTAATTATATATCACTAGACTGCGGATCTTTATGCAAAATAAACAATTCTTACCGGGATGAAATGGAAATTTGTTTTCTTCCCTATTAAGTTTAGTAGGTTCAGAGCAGAGTTGTACGGAATTACAATCGAATTACTCCAGGAATTATAATTATAAAGTAATTGAATTAAATTGTAATTCAGTTGTATTGTAATTTATAAAACATATCTTCATTCGATTAAATTACAATGTAATTCGTAATTGCAATTGGAGTACAATTATAAAATACTTTGTAATTAAATTACATTAATTACGAATTACGATGTAATTAAATTACAATTAAAAATTAAGGAATAATAAACAAAGTAAGAGGTAAGAAGATGTTGAAAAATCCATGTGAAGGTTTCAATAGGTGAAGGTTTATAATATCTGAACAGAAATAACTTCTGCGTTACACATTTTTTAAATTTCAAACAGAACATGAAATAGCGTTACACAGACAGCAAACAAAATGGAAGATGGAAAAATGTTCGGACTCAGTTTTAATTTAGTCTAATACTTAAAAATTTTCTATTAAACAAATAACGTCTAGGGAAAAAATTGAATGTAAATTGAAATTGAATTGCTGCAGCACGGTATTCTAACAGTCAAAATCTCAAAAATCATTTGCGTATATCGTGAACGTCTCGCGTACTTTCTTACGCAGGCATTGAAGTCTCCACAAATAATTCTTGCAGCTTATAACACGGCAGTATACCAGCGAAACGGCAAGAACTATTTGTGCACCATCTTATGCGGGCATTGGAGTCTCCCAATATATTCTTGCCGTTATACCACGACAGTATACTGTTCGAGTGGCAAGAATCATTTGCGCCACCTGTGCATTTCGCAACTATACCGCTCTTATCAAACAACCAATAATTTGGAAACTTTTATACACAAATCTGAAACAGTACAAATTTTCTTCGTGATAATTATTCGATTTAAATAAGCGTGTCAATTTTAAAGCTAACCCAATACCGTATTTGAAGCAAATAAAACGAGTCCGCGGTAAATTTTCGAAGCGAATAAAATTCCAGGATTTGAAATTGCATTCAATTATTCAGCAACGATAATGCTGCCACGTTAAGATTGACTGTGAATGTGAGACGGTTGAACAGTTCTCGTCTGAAAGAGCAGTTCACAGCGTTCTCTACCTAGACCCCAGCTAAGGTCACAGGGCACGTGTTATACGACTGACTCTTAATTGGGTTTGCGCTACGCGACCGAGCGAAAGTTAATCTGGGTCGCGTTTACGATCGCAAAAAACTATCGACTGAAATTGGAGACGTGCCTATTAGTCGACTGGTGGTGCCTAGTGGCGATAGTCGATAGTATATTGGCGGTCTCCGATCAAAAGCCAACGAACAGAAGAGTGAAAGGAATTTTTTACCACGTGTGCCACTCCGGTCGAAGAACTTTTTAGTGTAGGATTCGTCTCGGTGATAATCTCTTGACGGCTACTGGTTATTGCTCAGCATATAGAAGCCTGAACGGTAGGTCAAGGTAATTCTACACCTTCGAAGCCACCTTCTATCGTAGATTATGCCATTACCCTACCTTCCAAGTATTCCCGATCGCGTTCCTTCTTGTTGAGATTCACTCCACGCAATGGCTTCCATTTTTGAACAGGTGTGAGCCTCTCAACGAGTAATGTAGAAGAAACTCTATCTCTAATTATTTCTTTAAGTAGTGTGTAATGAACGTATACACTTAACTAGCTGGTTACACCTGCTCGGGTTGCTTCATCAGCGATTACATTGCTTCGTAATTGTTGCGTTCACAAAACTAAAATTTTGTTGTTGGAATTTAAGAAATATTGGGTTCGAGAGAAGCTTATTTCCTTTGTCAATGACACACTTATTCTAACATCGTGCTATTTTTTATCTCTTACATTTATGTTCAGCATAGATTCATGGGAATTCAGAATGTAGAAAAGATCACATTTCAATTAATTAAGGTTCCATGCATTGGTCTATAAAATTTTAGATTTTTCAAATCTTTTGTTTTACTCACTTTCGTGGACGTTATAAATTTTGGATTACAGCATTCCTTCAGGTATTGCAGTAATATTAACAATAAGACTGTGGATTTTTATACATTCTGAGGAAATCTTTCAGTTGATGAAAGACATGTTTACCTCTTCTAGAAGATAGGCTTCTTGATGACCACATTTCACTAATAAGATTATTTCTATTAGAAAATAGAATTCATAAATTAAATCATTTGTAACGAAGTTTCTAGACCAGTTCGTTAAACAATACAGGGAAACATGCTTCATATTTCTGCACCTGAATTAGACGTCTTTACAGACGGATGCTCTCCTCGCAGGCCATTTCTGCAATAAAAATAAATACCTCGGATGAATTCTGGGTTACTGGAGGCCGACAAATATCGCCCAGCTCGATCCCAGCGCGTCCAATCGCCGAAGCATGAGATTCTTCATGGATGAAGTGCTGCGGCACAGATGTTGCCGACGCGAACGCCGAAAAGGAAGGATTGTCTATCTCGGTAACTCGTTTCCGATCCACGGTGTTTGAGTTACGAGGAGGTTTCGTTGAGCAACGTCCATTGTGCGGCTCGGAAACGCCTCGCCACGCTTTAACGCGCATCGCCGATGCTACTTTCGGGTGTTGGCCGGTTTCCCTACAGCACATAACTTCTCCTTTCCACCGGTAACGCCTATGCCAACTGACTTACGCCGAAAAGTTACGATGCCGAAGCAGGTATGCCATTTCCCTCCACTCCGAGAAACCTCGGCGATTAGTTGTCACATAAAGCACGGGAACGCTTTGTTTGGGGCCCGTTCCAATTTTCCGAGCCGGCCACGAAAACATATCGTTTGCGTCACATAACTCAGGCCCCGGGGGCCCGAGGCGCGAGAGTCTCCTCGCCTAACAATCGCTAGATTATTGGAAAATAATCTGCGGCAGATGGACAAGCGGAGGAAGCGAGGAATAGTGACTTTCCCCTAATTTTCTTCGATCTATTTCACCAAACAACACGTGGCCTCTGAACATTAAACTCCGTTCCACGGATCAATCCTATGGATCTTTATTGTTCGAGCTCCAAGACCGTGGAAATCGAACTTATTTTTACTGATCCTTTTCTGATCTAGATTGCTAGATCGTTCCAGGAGTGTACCGCCGAGAACGTCTTAATCCTCGCCGCTGTCTCCATCAGCGTGAAAGGCAATTCCGTGGCGCGAACAGTGACACTTTAATCAAGGATCTGTTGCTAGAACCGGCGATTTTATCGCGAATCTTTAATTTAAAACGATCGATCTTCGGCTGGTCTCGCGGAGATCGATCTCCGTGGCTTCGCCGTGCTCGTTTTACGCAACTTCCGCGCGAACGGGCCCAGCTGCGATCATCCCCTTGCCTTCGGACCCTGGCCGCTCAAGAATTTTTAATTTCAGAAATTGGTGGACCAACTATATCGAGTTAGACACGCTTTAATCGACCACGTTATCGCGGATTTTTAACCGACGATCGACATCTCATCGTTCTCTTTCGTCTGTTGCATCGAGATCGTGCTAATGTTCTGCAATTATCGACTCCAGGTATAAAACTGCTTCACGTTTCATCAGGATTCCGGGAGTTGCTTTTTTATGTATAATTATTTTTACGAGTTCCTCGTGGCCTTGGAAATGTTCGTTTGATATGTACTTATATGGGTAATTATGCGTGAATCGAACCTGTTATGCATATGAGTGTCCTGAAACATAATTATGTTTCAAGGTTGCTTCTTACCACGAAAAATTTCATCTTTATGCAAATTTGAGTAACTTTTAAATGTTTTATCGACGGGCGTACAAATAATACTTTGAAGGCATTTCAGCATAAATCCGTGTAATGACACTGTAAATCAAATTTAACTGGACTCTTAAAACATTTAAATACAGTGACACAAAATAATATTTTAACACTTTTCGGAAGGAATAGCTTTTTTAAGATTGGACTAAACGAGTTGAATTTTGTTGAGAAGTTAGGATTAGTTTGCTAGCTTACAATTTTAAAGTAACTTCAATTCTTTCAAAAATAATTCAAGTTGTTTAGTGCATCTTTTAAAAAGTTACCCTTTAAACTGGACTGGTCAAAATATTATTCTGAAAGTGTAATTTCCAATTACTTCGAGACACAGCAGCTTTTCCATACAATTTAGAACAATAAACACACTCGGACCTTCCTGCCTCAGTTAAACTAAGTAGATCGAGGGAGATTATTCCCTTTTAAATATTTTATTCCACACAGGATCGGAGTCAGACACTCTTGAAATTTTAACTACAGATCTCCCAGAGGCAAGAGTATTGAAGGATCACTCTCCGACGAGATGAATTATTTAAGTAGTTGAAAATAAGGTGGTCCTCCCTACGTATCTACGGAGACTCTGTGTCGGGCTTGCTTCTCGGAAAGCTTCTTACTGCAAAGATTTCGTAAACAAAGGGAAGCCGTTGCCTTGAATAAAAGTGCCTGGAACACAGGAGGATATTAAAAAACAGACAAACAGACAGACAAGAAAGCGAGCTAATAAAAACGTGGTAAAATAGATCAAATTTTGGGTGGTTCAGACACCTAAAATATTGGAAAGTTGTTATTCTTCAAGTTCTAAGAAAGCGTAAACTTTATGAAAGTGATATTTCATAATTGGCTATGTCCTACGTGGTCGTACACTTCTATCCATCATTGTTAACGTTTTAGAATTATGAGGCAGCTATAGAAAATGTCAAAAATAGTCTAAATGATCTATGAAAAGATTTATGATTAATGGACTACGGATTTTATACATGTATGACACAAAAATGGGAGTAATTTCAAACAACAACAAGTAATTGCAACTTGTTAAAAGATATTAAAACTAGTAATAAATTTTTATTTCGCATAAAGATCTTCCGAAAGAAATCAACAATAGGAACCAATGATCGTTCCTAAAGGTTTAAGTGTCCGAGCTATCGAAAATTTGGCCACGTAGCATGCTCCATCGCAGAGAAACCCCGTGAGGCATTCTAGGATCGATCAAGAAGGAATGAAATAGCGGTTGTTATATATTTAGCGAGATCAGTGAATAGATCCTAGATACAGGGGTGCGCGTCTGGATCCAGGTGGCGAGATGCTAGACCTTGTACGACTTTATCGCGGATCCTTAATTTCCGATCGATTGATCGTCCCTTTCGCCTAGGATCGATCGCGGACGAGATCTTACGGGGCCCCCTTTATGCGAAGGGCGCGCGCATTCGGGCGCGGACATCAAAGGGCTCCCTCGGAGCGACCTGTCTGTAATTACAGACACGAGGCGTGGCCCTGTGGAAGAACAATAGGGCCGCTCTTTATCTCCAACCACCCCTCACCCCCTCGCCCCTCTTCGTTGCCAGACGCGATGGGATCTCTTCGATCTCTGCGCGCTTTCGGGCCCTCTGCGATCCCATCTACTCCGCCGCGGAATATCGATCGGCTATCGATCGCCGATAAGACGATTTTAGGCGCTAAGGAGTTTCCATTCGGACGGCATACATTAAGCCGGATGGCTCTACCGAGGCACCACCCAGTTCGTCCGGAGAGGATTTGTCGGGATCGAGGGGACCAACGAACACCCACAGGAACAGGTAATGGAATTGATTGACCATCCCGGGTGCTGGAGGTGCTGGTCTTAACGTTTCGGAAATTTTGGGGACGTGTAGAGGAGAGTTGCCATTGATATTAATAATACTACAACCAAGTGGTTTCTAATGTCATCCTATTAAACTAACAGCACTGCGTTCATAGAAATTTTGCACAACATTTACGCCAGTATACAGGGTGTCCCAAAATTACCTTAGTTTAATGAAATGGGAGGTTCCCGAGATCATTTCAAGCGACATTTTCCTTTGCAAAAATGTTATCCGCGGCTTTGTTTAGGAGTTATTAACGAAAAACAAGGACCAATCAGAGCGCGACCTAGACGCGAGTTGGCACTGTCGGCCAATAAACAGTTGGCGCGCCGGACCGACTGTGCCAACTCGCGTCTAGGTCGCGCTCTGATTGGTCCTTGTTTTTCGTTAATAACTCCTAAACAAAGCCGCGGATAACATTTTTGCAAAGGAAAATGTCGCTTGAAATGATCTCGGGAACCTCCCATTTCATTAAACTAAGGTAATTTTGGGACACCCTGTATGTATAACATCCCACAAAGTATTATTACGATGTCACCAATTATAAAATGAAAGGTCAATTTCATTTAGAGTAGTCCCCACTCTACCTTCCCCTTCTACGACGCCAGAGTTGGGTACTTGATGAAGTTAATCGCCTATCGTTGATTAAAAAAAGAAATCATCGAAAAACCGACGATTGATTCAATCGATTGATGAAGTTAATCGTCAATCGTTGATTAAAAAAGAAATCATCGAAGAAAAACATGAAAGCACGTAAACAATACACCTAAACACAATTTACACTTTTGTCAGTATTCATATATAGTTTTGATTCCGTATTTCATTTCGAAATTTCAGCAGTTAATCATTAATCAATTATCCGATTGACGGTTAATTTAATCGTTAAAGTATTTAATCGTTAACCGCAATTAACGACTAAACTAGGAGATGAATTGTTAATTGCGATTAACGATTCAAGTAGAAATTTAATCGTCAATCGTTGATTAAATTTATTCCCCTCTCCGCCGCAGCCCGGTCACGTGACGCGTTTCTTCCATGCAGTGCATGTGTCGCAATGTCACGTGACTACTCCAGTACGGGCAGAGAGAGAGGGTATCATTTCCCCTCAATTCATGCTCCCTCCCGTCATCTGGCGACTCTAGAAGTAATTTATTTTGACTCGTCTAACAGTTCTGTTATTAACAGCACTTGTAAAGCCGTGATGTTTATAACACCATGGTATCAACACCGGTAGCCACTGTTAATAACACATTGGTAAACCATTTATCCATCATAGTTCCACCGTGATTAAAGCGTTACAAATCTAGTTTCCAGCGGCAGAGGCCGCTCATTATCTCTGAAACGAATACGGCGTCCCTAGAACAGACGTGAAATTATAACAGAAGAGTAGAACTCTCTTTAAGCCTCGTTAAGGCGGAGGATCGCGTGCGCAGATCGTATCAAAGATACCGGTAATGGGGATAATGCAAAGCTCGCAAGTACCCATACTCCTAACACACGGCGTGTAGGCCCCTAAATATATACCGCCTGACTAATTAATGATCTCCTGAAAAAAGACGAGGCAGCGTGAAATCCTCCGGGATCGGCGATGCATCGCGTTCGGTATCGCGGGTCAATTTAGATAGCTATCGAATGGATCAAAATTTCGAACGAGAGTGGGGGCGTGTGTAATAGACCCCGTCAGCGGGGTAATTAATGAACTTTCGGTCCCACCATATACTCATTCCCGTTCCCCTTTTCTCGCCACTTTAGCCGGCTTTATATTGTCTAGCTCGATTCCGATAACCCGCGCAAAAAAATTCCATTTAGACCGAGGTCACGTGATGACGCGCCGTGTTTCTGATCGATCAGCCGGCCCGAACCGTATTCAAATGAGAAAAAGAGGCGAGAGACCGGCAGCGAAACAGTTTCGTGATTAAATCTGCATCGTAATATAGCGAGCCTTTATTAACGCTGCGACGCGACTGCGGGACAGTTTCATTCGGAGATGAAAACTCTGTTACCGCGCTCGGCGTTGCTCGAAAACCACTGCGAAACTCGTTCGAGCTCTTCTGCAGTGGTGGAACACCGGGATGCTGCTCATCGTAAGCTAAAATCGGGGTTCGAAAAAATTATTAAGGTGGAGTGGGGTAAGTCCGCCCTAATTTTTGCGAAGTTGGACTTTGAACTGATTATTTTCAGTCTGGTATGTAAGAACTTAACGTTCTTGGTATCAAACTCTTGCCACAGTTATTACTGATGAATTAGTATGATGTAGGATCCTAATTTTGCTTGACAATTATCATTTTGATAGGATATTGTACAAAGTGTCAACTAGAACGCACTGAGAGTTAAAAATGCTTTGAAAATTTGTTTCAAGTGCTACGGGGCAAGAAAAGAATTATTATAAAGCCTGCTACAGAATGCTTTTTATTGCAGTAAATATATTGTTTAGTTTTATAGTTACCCATGCAGTACGGACTTACCCCACTCCATCTTACATCTCTATCTGACAAATGAATTAAAATCCAACTGAATTAGATTTTGGCATGCATCAAGTTTGCAGTCTACTCGTTATTTCTCCGGATCGGATTACAAAAGGTCACAGACTTATTCTTTAACTGTTCCGTTCTGATAAAATCCAATTAGAAGGATTTTATTTTCTAGCCCCTGGAAATACTCCCTAACGAACCCATTTGCCAAGAAACGCACAGAAAACTGACAAAGCAGTTCCGTTCCAGCATTTCCTTGTCGCGTAAAGCAGAATTACATCGACCGTTCATGCGGGCCGCGGCGAGTGCGCTAATTAAAATTAGCAGAACAATGCTATCAAAATAAGAGGACGCTGCTTTTTGTGTCAGCACGTGGACTCGTCCGAGCACGAAGTCGCGAGTCACGGTTAGAAATTGGCGAGAGGTGGAGACGTTAAAGAAACAGCAGGCGAAAAAAAAGGAAGAAAAGTTGGTGACCATACGGAGGAAACCGTTATCCGGATGTATGAAGACGTCCCGCGGCAGGATCACGCGCGAAAAATATTAATCCACGGTGACGTGGACGCTCGCTAACGGGCGTCGTGTCTGTCAGTCAAGCTGGCTGCCGAGGAAAGACGCATTGCCGTTCCTCCCTTCGCTAATAAGCGGTTATGTCAACCAGGGGGGAACACCGGCAGATCGGTGAATGATAGTATTTTCGGCGATCCACCGTCAATTATGCTAAACTAAATGCAAGGACATATAGGGACGTCAGTGGCGGCGCTACCGACGCCGCGCGCCGACTCGGGAACCGAGAACCGCTCTCGATCTCGATCGCTGATCGTTGATCGGAGAGCAGCTCCGCGTTCTGATCGATTATCAACAGTGAAATGATAAATGAAAGCGGGATCGTTTCGCCGGATCGTTTTCTTCGTTTGATCGATGTCGATCGCTCGGGATTAGCGGCCGGACGAGATCGAGGTCGCCGCGGCCTCTCTTCCAGTCGAAACTTTTTTGATCGCGACTCGCGAATGCGATTCATCCTGCCCGGGACGGTTCGTGATCGTTTTTTGAGGAAGTGCGAGGAGAGATCGATGATCGACGGCGATACCATCGAGATATCGATGGACGGTACTCGATTTAAACTGTTCGGAGCCTTTTCTGATGCAAATGGCGAACACAATGCACAAATAATCACCGAGATGAGATTAGCGGTTGGCCGTTGGGGAGGATTTTCATTGTTGCTGCTGGGGTATGGTTAAACCTTGACTGGACTATTGTTCGCAGAATTTTATTATTTATAAGCGCTACGGATATTTTTATATAGAAGCTACATAAATAATAATTGTAGTAAGTTAGAAATAATACAACAGTATCTTTAAACTGTTCAATTTTCAGCAGATTTCTGTGATCTATTAATTTTTATTATTATTATTATTTATTATAGACGGACCGAAGCCCTCTTACATAAATGTTTACAATAGAAAACAATAAAAAAATAAAATAAAAGACTACTCGTATGACAACATAGAAGGGACATGCACAAAAACTAATGGTATTATCATTATCCTATAATCCTGCGTAATGGTTTTTTAAAAGTGTGTGAAGACTCAATAAAAAAATCAATACGATTATCGATAGTGCTAGAGTCTGCAATAATGCGACTTATTGGATTAATTAATCCACAAGTATATTTGGCTTTAAGTGTTTGAAATCCTGCTCTAGTTCTCAATACAGGTTCCGGTACATAGACACTTACATTTGCGTAAGCAGAGAGGGACACACAATCAATATGATTATTAATTAAATTAAAAATAAATCTCTGGACGGATACTCTTCTTCGAGTATACAATTTTTCTATGTTCATTGTGGTTAATATTGTGGAGTAATCATGATCAAAGAATGACGTTGGATTATTTAGCTTATATGAACAAAACCTGAGAAATTTATGTTGAAGACTGAAAAACTTTCCTCACGGTCCATTTCATTAAATGTTAAAGCAAAATAAGATCCTAATCGCGCTCCTATAAAATTTAAAAGATCTGACGTAGGTCGTTCTTCCAGACACCCAGAGAATTGTTCCCATCAGGGGAAGCAAACAGTTCCCATCAGCAGCAACCACTATCCTCCACCCGTTATCCTCCCAAGAACACTTCTGTCGACACGGTCTCTCATCAGCGCGTCTCACAAAGGTGTCAGAACCTTCTCCCGTCATTACCCAACAAGCCATCGATATCTAATACCAGCCAACAGCCAGACAGTGAAGCCGCTAGGCGGGACTACCGTTGGTCGCGCGCGAGCCCACGCCACGAACCAGTCGAAAAAGAAGCGGTGGCACGAAATGATCTGCCCACGTAGGTAGTTTCGTAATAACGGCTAAGTAGGATCTTTATATTCCTAGCCGTGAGGCAGAGACGGAGCCACGAGAGCAAGCGGAGCAGCGAGTCAGCAATGGTCGCTAGCCCTGCAAGAAAAAGATCGAACAAGAGAAGAAAGAGGGACAGAGATCGAAGGAAAGAAAAAGGGGGAACAAAGAGGAGAGAAAGAAGCGAGCGCGAAAAGAAACGTGGAGAGGGAGAGAGGAAGAGAGTCGGGCCGAAGTGAGTCCCATTTTAATTAGCATCAGCTGGTGCGACGTGTACTTAACAACTCCGGTGGAAGCCGCGAGCCTCGCCGTCTTTCTTTCTCTTCAGGATGGGCCGGGGCTCTGGAATTCCTCTCGCGAGATGTTTTATTCAGGGACACCGCGGGCCTCTGCCAGGGCAGAAACGAGCTGCTGCCCTTCCGAGAGCCGTTTAAATTCGCCGGCTCAAGTAGCCGCTACCGCAATTTGCATACAATCCACGCTGATTCGGCGTTCGGGCGGAAGAAGTGGAAAGGCAAAAGGCACCCACCTTTCGCTCTTCTTCTTCTTCTTCTGCTGCTGCTGCTGCCTTCTTTCCTTCCACCTTTGCTTCGGGTCTCCGGATCCGTGGCACGGGTGCAGAGAAGCAGGGCGCCTTCACGTACACAAATCCGCGCCGTTCCGCTCGAGAACTCGAGACGGACACGTGCTGCGTCAATTACCCGCAGAAATGACGGTGTCCCGGATTAGCATCGCGCGTCTACATGAGCTACCAGCCTTCGACGGTTTGATGCCTCGACTCCGAGGGTACTTGTTTGGTCAACGTGAGGGATTCGACGGTTCTCCGCGGCCTGCCTTTGATGGAGTCGCGAGGCTTCGGCGGGATTCTCGTGTAACTCGCCCGGAAAGTCCATTTGTTTTATCGTACTTTTTATAGTAGTGTCAGCGAAACAATTACTCTTCAACCCTTATAGATTATTTAAAATATTTTGTATACTATAAATTAAGACATTCAGAGAAATTTTGTAATATTTTTAGAGGAACACTAACAAATCGTTGAAAGAAATGCAGTAATTGAGTACTCCGGTACCCAGTTGGCTACAAAATGGTTCGTTTCTAACTGGACAGCGGAATCTTTATGCAAAATAAAAATTTTCTAGCTGACTTCCAACATGCTGGAGTCAAATGGAAAATTTTCTTTCTTAATATGTTGGACATAATTGTATAATGGTCTTTTACAATTCTTGTAATGCTTTTACTTTTTCTTTACAAATGGAAAATTTTCTTTCTTAATATGTTGAACATAATTGTATAATGGTCTTTTAGAATTCTTGTAATGCTTTTACTATTTCTAGTTACACCTACTCATTTTGGTCATAAATGCATAAAATCCGCTGTCTATTTACAAGACACTGAACAATTCATTGTTCAACATTTGCGTGTTTTAAGGAAAAAATGACTTAGCCCTTGCACAAGCAGAAGTACCTATAAAGAATAACTCCACAAATCTTTCCCACCAGAAACACACGTGTGCCACAGTCGCGAACCGCTCACCGGGGAACTCATTAATCTCCGAGCAAACAGTTAACATTACGGAACAGTCGTTCGGAGAGTGTTATAAAATAACAAAAGAGCGCAGCATCACTGGAGGGTAAACGCGTTCAAAAAGTCTTTACCAGCGACTCGAACGGTATTGAATACTTGCAAGCAAGGAGCCGCAACATTCATCAAACACATCGTGCAACCGGAGGGTAGAAAACCGTCGAGGTTAAAAAGAGTTGAGTAAAATATGAGAGACGAGGGCCGCTTAATTTCTTTTTAATATTCCAAAAAGTACGCAACGGAGGCCACGTGCAAGCCGCAGTCAGGTTGCTTAACTTCCGAATCGCAGGTACACTCGCCTAAGGACAAATGGAGTCCCTTGTAGAGAAAACTATCCTACTTTCCTCGCCGGAGCCCGTGGGCGATCGAAGTTCGCGCGGTTCGCTACCGTTTCGTAATTACAGTCACTCACATCGCATCCACTTCGGTATCGTTGATTCGATACCCTGTTTAATTCCTTCGAGTGTTGCTCCCTCCGTTGCGTAAAACACCCTCGCAGAAATCCTGACGCGAACACGCTCCTAAATGCATCCCGCTAAGTCTAATCAGTCGCCGTCAGGGTGACCCGGTGAATGATGAGACCCGGAGCAGGACAAGACGTTCCACGCCACTTTATGCATTATTCATCCGCGTATGCAGCCCGGGGGGAGCTCAGAATTGGATTTTGATGAATTTAATCTCGAATTTGCTGTGGGCTCTGCTCGCGCTCTCCACGGGATTAACAGGTTCTTTCGGAGCGGCTAAGGGTAGCTACAGACCGTGTCCTCTGGTTCTCTACACTCAACCTGCGGGATACTTGGTTTCTGGAAATATTTCTCCTCGAAATCCGGTGAATATTTTAACCTTCTGCTCTACGGAGTTTTTTTAATTTTGTGCCCTACACCTTCGCATGATTTTAACACTTTTTATCGCAGTATATTTGATATTGATCTGTTCACAATCATCTGATCCTTAATATTTTATTATTTTGTATATTGATAACCAGACTGTGGATGTCTATGCAATTTCCAATTTAAAATCCTATTGTTCATGGAATCAGCCGTTGTGGATCCAAAACAAATAAAAATTGTACTAAATTCTATCGAATTTTATATTATAGCATTTATCGAAAATTTTCATAAATCATGAATGCATAAACACATCTGCAGTCTATTGATAACAGACACATAGAATTTTATTAAACATACATTTCATTCTTTTCATTGAAACAGATTAAAGAGAAATGAGAATTGTATATTAACCCTCATACGATAATTATTTTACACTTTAAAACAACAAATTATATTTCGTTTACAGCGTCACATTTTAAAGAAGTACATCTCGCAACACAAACAGAAAGAGATGATGATGTATGAGGGTTAATAAATATGTACGTTATTATTGTCGATCCAGTTGTCGATGCTACATCCACTAGAGAATACATGAGCATACAAAATAAAATGAACGTCCTCGTTCTTCTCTGAAATTCCGAACGACAGAAAAATAAATAAGTTTTAAACAAAAGATTTTCCTGAGCAGTCTGACTCGAAAATCCAAGGCAGAGGGTTAAATCGAACTTGTACGCTCTCGACAGCCACGCCAAGCTTACAATGTCCGTGTTCGTGGATCCCGGAAGAAAGTAAGAGGGGTTCGAAAGCGTGCCAGGCGCAGCGAAACAGCTTCGGGGAAAGAACTGAGGATAATTGTCTTCCACGTGTATTGTAAGTTTAAGGAATTTTTTAATTAATCCCGAGGCTGGTTGAGCGCGTGGTGGCGTTCGAAGGGCCGTCTTGCAGCATCATGGACCGATCGGGAGCAGCCTGTTAAAGGGGGTACGAGAACGTGTTGGTGAACAGTGAGTGTAGGCGGCGAGTGGCTCCGGTCTCGATGTTCCAAAGAGAGAAACAGGTTCACCAGAAAGAGAAGAAGAGACTGAGAGAAGGAGAGAGAGGGAGATGGCAGAAGAAACAGGTAGAAGAGGGTGGGATGCTGGAGCGGAGAGGCTTAATTAATGAGACGTACGCGGCAGCTGCAGATACCAAGATGCATTGTAAATACACCACCCCAGAAAAACTATTGTCCCCGAACGAGATTTATGCCTGTCCCAATTACACTCGCGTCGGACCGTCCAATTTTTTTCGGTCGTAGGACAATTCGTTGACCGGCCCTTTTTTGCATGGGCCCGGGCTGGATAACGTTCGCCGAGTTGTCTGGGCCCGATCGTTATAGGCGAGCGCACGCGAGACAACAAATGTCCGGCCCCCTGCTCCGTGGCGATCGGGGGACTCGTAAAGCTCGCCCACGCAACAATCCACGCCGCCAGTCGTCCTCCGACCACCCCCGCCCGCCCGTTGCTTTATCAATCGAACCGAGGAAGCGCCTGTGTTTGCTCGCAATTTGTTTCTGGGATATTGGATAATGACGGCGCCCGACGTTTCAACAGGTGTTGGCCAACCACCCCTGCCCCCGCGATCTCGAGCCTGCGAAATTTAATGGGCTTCCGTGCACCCTGTCAATTCCGCAGATCGGACGCAATCGGCCGTGTTCCTAGCAGACATTTTGCTAATGGATGGCAATGGCCTTGTCCCAGATTTTTATTACTAAAGGTAAATTCTTCTCTCGATCGAAATATAATATACAATAAATTTATGATTTCGGCGCAAGGTTCGATCGTTTCGAACCACAGCAAATATGCAGTTATTTAAAAATGCGTCTCGACGTTTCGATCCCTATGTGGATCATTCCCAAAGAGACATTTTTTGCGTCTGAAAAATAATGTATGTATAATATAACGTAATTTGAAAAATAGCACAGCCATGTAAATCAAACGGAAAACCAATAAATTAAAATTTTTATTACCAGCGTACTTATGCGAAATAAAAATTGCATGCTTTAATATTAATTATTCCTTTCGCTAATAATTACATCGTCGACGAGAGAAATTTATTTCGGTTGAGCAGTAATTATATTTGTCCTGAAAATTGATCTGAGGATTGGCAGAAATAGCTTGAAAACTTGTCCCCAATTTAAAGAAATTACCTATTTCATTTAGTTTTCAAAGTGTCCATACTTCCACCCCAGGAAAAATGGCACATCGCGTCTAAATTTAGTTACACTGGCAACATTTATCTCGTACGTAATTTCTCTCATTTCTGTCGGTAATAATTTATTACCAATTCGCATGTCTTTCTCCATTTAGCTAATATTACACATTAGCAAAAATACCTGCAAAATCGTAAGCATGTCCACGATAAATGCTCAGCGCTTTTATTGCGCGTATTCGTCCGCGTCTATAGTCATTTCTATAATTCTTCAACAATCCGATACCATGTCGCTGTCTCCAGATTCCTCCATTCGCCACCCGTCACGTCGCGAACGTTTCGCAACAACGATTCCGCGTGTGGCTCGCGCGTCTCGTACGAATTGCACGCGACAGCTGTGGTTACGTGCGGACAGGGATTTCGCGAAAACGGCGATAATCTCGCCGCGTTACCGTCACCCCGGTGGCTCCTGTCATGGAGTAATGATGGCGTTTAAAACTCGGCGACTATCGGTCGCTGTACACGATAATACCATGGTATTAGCATCTTTATGTGACACACGCCCTGGACAAGCTTTACCCGCTGATTTTATCGGAGGAGTCGTCGTGGTCGCTAGAGATGGCCTCAAGTAATTCGCAAGTACGCTCGAACATTGTCTGATTAAATTGCATGCAAGTAGACTGAGGATGTTTACGCAAAATGAAAATTTTATGGCTCAATTGGAGCTAACTAGAGTGGAATAGAGATTGATTCACTGAAAACACAGAATAGTAATTAATTTTGATAAGGAATATTGTATCATTTAAAAATTGTACTTCTAAAATCAACTTTAGAGTCGAGAGAACAAAGTTAAAAGATAACAATATTTAATAAATTGATAATTTAATTGAGCTATTAAAAAATAACTTTTTCAGAGAATATTGTAGTGAAATTAAATTTTTAGAGCGGGGTAATTATAAACTTAACGCATTTTCGTATAAAATAAAAATTATCTGTACTAACTCCAAGCTATAGAAGTTATATACATGTACAGTGGGTATAAAAAGTATTCGTACACCCTTTAAAATAGGATAACCTTTTTATAATTGTACCAAACGACTTGATTTTTTATAATCAATTAGAAGCATTGGTTTACGAAATGATATGCAAAAAAGATTTTCGAAAAATTATAATTTACAAGGTTACATGCAAAAATAAAAAAGGTATTTTTTAAAACTCTTTTATTTGGGCTCTTAAAGAAAATGCCTTTTTTACTTTTGCATGTGACCTTGTAAATTATAATTTAAATTATAATTGTAAACCAATGCTTCTAACTGATTATAAAATATAAGGTCGTTTAGTACAATTATCAAAAAGTTATTCTGTTTTAAAGGGCGTACGAATACTTTTTACACCCACTGTATTTCTTTTCCTAATAATTTTATATGGTAGAAAACAGTGCATTCAAATTCTTGAGGTTTTTTTGCATATAAAATCAAATGCATAAAATTTGTATAACATTTCGAACCACATTTTCCGAGCTCCTTCACGCCCCAAAAAAATTATGGAAACAAGCATCAGTATGCATTCGCACCTGTGCAACCGAGTATATTCATTAAAAACATTATTGCTTCGATGGGACATTCCAGTCCGGTGAAACGAAGCCCGGATATCGAAATTGACTCTGGTTCGTGACTGCATATTAAGCTTGCTCCCATCCGTAGTGTGCAGCATAACCGTGGGACACGTTGTAACATCACACCACGTTCGCTTGGATAACAGCTTGGAAGGGGAGGAGTCTGTGGCCATCTTCGAATCGACAATTCGAATTTCTAAGTTTTCGCGCCTCGAGGGACGTCGTCACGAACGATTCCCGTAGGTTTACCGCCACCGGTCCGGACGTAACACGCGATTCTTTGATATTTACAAGCGATGATCGTAAACTTTGTGCCAGTGAGCGCTGAACGCGCGTGTAGGCAGTGCCAATTACACTGTCGCATCGGAGGTGTACGATTCCCTCACGAAACGGAGGATAATTTCCTTCGGAAAGATACGGGTCGGGGGTGGGGGGCTGTTGACTGAGTGATTCGGTTTTTAATGCAATTTTTTAGTTATGAATTTTTTAAAGTAAAAACAATCATAATTGCATCACACATATTTTTAAGCTCATGATAATTACTGGACTGGATCTTTATGTAAAATAAAATTTTTATACATCAATTATGATCTATGGAAGCTGAGTAACAATTTATTTTGCTCACTAATAATTTCTATATGTTAAAAATAGTGTATCGACACTGTTCAAGTCATTTAACCCTTTTACAGTTTCTACACCTATTCATATTTTTGTTGTGAATACATAAACTCCGTATTCTACAATTAGATTCTTGTTATCTATAAGATATTTCTTGTAGATCCATCAGTCTTTCTGATATTTCTAAAATGGTGCAAAATAAAATAGTTAATCTTTGGAATTACGTGAAAGTTCTGCAAGACATAATATGTTAAAGCTCGACTACGCTAAAATTATATTACAATTATTTTATTTAGTGATTATAAAGCAAAATTGAGTTGCAACGAATTGGAGTGAAATGAAAATTTATTTTCTTTCTCAATGCGTTTAGCACTAAACCTACCACCACCGATCAAAATGACCGGTTCTACATTTGTTATTTTACAATTATTGAAATAATAAAAATGATTTCTTAAGAAATGATTGTATAGATACCTTTAGTAGAGCACGCATTACAATAGGAGCCGCACAAAGTCTAAATAAAATCAGTCTTGTCATTTTTATAAGGGAACATGTACCAGTTACTTTTAAGGCTCGGTAGGTTTAGTGTTAATAGACTGAAAATAATGTAACAGTATTTTTAAATTGTCCTCACTGTTTCAAATGGCACCAACTCATTTTTGTCACAAATGCATAAAATCGGCTATCCGAGGATCACTTGCACTTGCAAAAATGGATTTTTCGAAAATCCAAGACCACAGTACCCCCTCAAGGATGCGAAAAAGTAAAGGGTGCAAAAGATTCGCGAGGGGCCCGGTGGTTGCTCGCCGACGTCAAGCCGGACGATAAAAAAGTCTCGTATTTTATCGCGAGTTATGATTGCTGTTACAAGAAAATCGAGCCACAATTTATCGGACCGGCCGCGACTGTCGAAGCTAAATCATTTTTGCCCGATCCCGTACGCTGCCGTTCTTTGCACAGCTGGACGTGAGAACCAGCATGCGAAATCACTGAATATATTCTCGCGGATGCGAAAGATAAATTACGCCCGGCGTCACACTTGTATGTCCGAGTTATAGTTTATGGTTATCGATTAACGTAATTTCAATATCAGCTTTTCAATGCTTCCCCCCCCCCCCTCCCCCCTCCCCCTCTTCAGCTTCACCGAATGTTTCTTTTATCCCACTCCTCGCCTTTCGGTGGACGAAAAAGAGGAAGACAGTATTCGCGTGCTCTTATTGCCCTACCATTCTCGATACTTCGGACAAAATGGATGCGATCCTGTTCTCGGGACGCTTGAATTTAATCGTAAACGGTTTTGCTCGGTGGCTCCGGTTCAATGGTGCGACAAGTGGCAGCTTTGTTGCGGAAGTTCGCATTCCGTTCGCGAAATCATAAATTCTGCTCGAAGATATTCGCTGCGGAAATGTTATAGGATGAGAAGAACGTTCGTAGAATGGCTGTTGTGACTCTAAATTGAGAAAATGTTTCGTTCTCTTGTAACGTTCTTGCAAAATATATTATTTTTATTGTATACAGGGTGTCACAGCTGAAGGAGGCCACCTAAATATCTCCTTTATTTTTAATGGCACAAAAAAAATATTTATGGCATAATTTAAATGGAATCGATGGAGGAATATCATAGAAGAACAGTTTTTTTTGTCCGGTTATTTTTTCAAGGTCATCGTTATTTTTTATCGGGGAAACTTATTTTTTTTATTCCATCTTGTTAATGACTTAAGCATACTCAAGTGTATTTTTTCAGCCGTTATAAGATGGAATAAAAAAAGATAAGTTCTCCCGATAAAAAATAACGATGACCTTGAAAAAACTATGAAAACATAACCGGTCAAAAGAAATTGTTCTTCTATGATATTCCTCCTTCGAGATACCATTTAAATTAAGCCAAAAATATCTTTTCTGTGCCATTAAAAATAAAGCAGATATTCAGGTGGCCTCCTTCAGCTGAGACACCCTGTATATTAATTATCTCGATGTTATACGTTAGTGAATTGTATCATAAATAGCTATTTGAGTTAGCTAATAGAAAAATAGAATTTAGATGGGATGTTTTTAACTATGGGTCAAAATGGACCCGAGCCCCACCACTCGGGCGTTGATAAAGCATCGTGGCTGACACAAACGTATTTATTACAAGTAGACTCCGGATTTTATGCATTCATGACAAAAATGGCCACGTACAATTTAAAGCAGTGGACATGTTAAAAATATTTAAGGACATCAATATATTATTTTCAGCTTAATAGGGGACGATTAAAAAAGAAGAATACAATTTTTATTTCGCCCCTGTGTCCTGCGAACATTTGCGATCAATGTGAACATTTTTTATTTTACTGTCTAATTTATAGGATTGAGGATTTTATGCATTTGTATCAAAAATTAGGAAGAATTGAAGAGTATCAGTACATTATGATCAACTTACTAAAATCATGGAGGGAGAAACAAATTTTATTTTGGTTCCAGTACCGTGTAATTGATACTCTGGGGGCTGTTGCTAAATACTAGTAACTAATTAATGTTGCCAATATTATAAATTTTAAGAAAAGAACGCACGCGCGCGGTACTAGGAGAACAGCCTCGGAATGAAAAATAATAGATCCATAAATTCATCTTGAGCATATTCGAGTCTCGCGGAGGCTTGCATGTCCATGGAACGGAGATGGTCAACGGAACGCTGACAATGACTGAGGGAGGCCGGGTTGCTCAATGGCGCTGGTCCATTGTCAGCGTGCTGGATGCCCACCGAACAAGGGGTTACCATGTCCCGGAGACTGTCAGTTAATTGGTGAAAGTATAAGGCCGCAAGTCGAACCCTGTAGTTACACGAGATTATTATTTACAGCGTCGTCGATACGATTCCTTGTAAAGTAGAAGCCCTCGAAAAAGCAATAGCCAATGGAATGCCAGGCCAGGGCTCTGCGGCAGCAGCTGGCCGATGCGCCGCCAAAGTGCTCCCGTTATTGATTTACGTTGATAGCTTCTTGGATCTTCGGTACGCAACTCCTGGTGCTTCGTTGCGTACCGAGGCCAGTGTAAACAGTGCGTAAAATTACTTTTTCAGTCCGTGCCATCCACGGGGCTTCGGGTACCGGCCATTCCGAAGCAAATTAGCTGACCAGACGCTGCCGTGCGACTAGAGAGCTTTATGCCCGCCGATCCTCCGCGATATTTTTATCGAACTTTAATGGTTCGCGGGCCGACTCCTACGGCAAGAACGAAGATTGCGTGCCACAGGTTTAAACTCAACGCTGACGACGTTTTAATTATCTGCCTCGCGCGGTGTCCACACCTTCTTGCCCGCCTCGTATCGCTATTACTAGGCTGCGGGTTTTATGGCGACAATGAGTAGGTGTAATATTACACAGGAAAAACATTGGAAGAATTTGAAATATCAATTTGAATATATTAGAAAGAGAATAAATGTCTATCTCATTTCTCAGTTTGATGTAATTTCGACAGAAAATATTTTGCATATCTGATCACTAGACTGCGGATTTTCATACAAAATAAAAATTGTCTGTATTAATTACAGGGCACGGGAACTGCATACACATTCATTTCTCTTTCCAATAATTTGAACGAGTAGCACAGTAAGATTTGCAGTTTCTTTGAATGTTTTCATTTTTGTTATAAATGACAATGATCACTAGACTGCGGTTCTTTATGGAAAATAATAATTGCCTGCATCGATTGCAAGAAAGGGAAACCAAATTGGATGTTATTTCTTCCCTTAATGATTTTAATAGAGGAGAAAGCATATATTAAAATCTTCAATTTTACAAATTTTCCAACAATTTTGAATTTCACCTATTCAATTTTAGTCTAATGATCGCCAATGAGCTTCAAAAATCAGACTCCAAACTCACCAAAAGACATTTTCCACATCTTTAAAAATTACTCCAGAAAATTATCAAAAACCATGTGTTCATACAAATGAATTTTCACAAAAATACACGAGAAAATCATACATTAGAAAGTAACTGAAACCATTTTTCAAGACCTACTTACTTCTACGAGTTGTTCATTCACATCTTCCATGGGAATTCTTGCCGAAAGCCTCCTCCGAAAGAATCGATATCAATTTGTACGGCGTAGCGTGCAATTATGCAGGCAGGAATGAAAAAACGCAGCAAACCGGAATGCACCCTGTGTGTCCGCCGGCATTATTCTCCCCTGATCCACATTTCGCAACGCGGCTCGAATCGATATACTCTTTCTGTTCACTCGGCATGGCTCGGGTTGCCGGATTTTTCGAGTTCCGACTAATTACGCGTTGTAAACGCGGCCCTTGGACAATTTATGTAGCTGGTCCAGTCGAATGGGGTTGCCGGACCGGGTCCGTTCAGGTGCGCGCGGCAATTATGCAACGTTTCCGGCCGCGTCGCCCGCGGAATGCACCGACACACGGTGCAGCAGTGCAACGGATCAACCCTGTCCACCCGGCGGCCATAGTTACGTCTTCATGTACGAATTTCGCGGCGCCGACCGAAAATTTTCTGAATCGACCAATTTTGCCTCGCAGGGGTGGTCAAGATTCATCGTTTTATACGATTTGCATAAAAATTGCTATCCCCCCTGTTTAGAATTGCTGAATTCTCAAAAATGTAGAATTCGGAACGAAGGTTTAACCTGGTTAAAACTTATTATTTTATACGATATCACACAATGAAAGTTTCACGTTTGAAAGATTGAAGTTTAAGCTGGTCTAAATAATATTGTATTTGTCAAATAAACCATCTGGTTTGAAGCATTAATAAATCAAAAATATTCTCACTTATTAACGAACAGAGTTGGGCATTAATCAATTAAAATTTTAACCAACATTGATTGATTAATGTGTACGATTAAAAAATGGACGACTGATTCAACTGATTAATGCCCAACTCTGATACAGTTTTGTCACATTAATCACTTATCCGATTGACGATTACAATTGAAAAGAATGTAATCGTTAACCGCAATTAACGACTACAGTAAAAGTTTAATTGTTAATTGCGATTAACGATTGAAGTAGAGATTTATTCGTCAATCGTTGATTAAATTATTTCCCAACTCTATTAACGAAAAGGTGGCGCGGTTTATGCATGCATTAGTCGTCTATCAACATTAAATGCACAGATTACAAGCACTTTTTGGGACAATAACGTTGAAAATAACCTCCATCGCTTTCTATGCATTTGCTCCGCCGTATACATAATCAATGAATCTTTTAGCGGATAAAAAATTTGGATTTATAGTAAAGTTCCTACCGGTTGATTATGGGGGCCAGGAATTAATTTGTATACACACATATATTCGCTACTGCGGCAAAAAGCTACTATATGCTCCGAAAATTGAATTTCGACCGTCCTTTCGAGAAAACGCGCCACTGAGGAGCTGTACACCGCGGTATCCATGAATTTACGGACGAAATTAAGTCCGAATGTCCCGTGTACCCCATGTTTACGTTTCCACGAGGAAGATGGAAGGGTGCGCGCGAATAAAACGAACGTCAAGCATGGACACCACCGGATCCCATGGAAAATTATACGTTCCGGAGGGTCGCTCGAGATCTGCACCGGTCTTGTCCGCCTCTTGCTGAATTTCGTCCCGAAATCCTCTCAATTAATTCAAGTTTGTCGCGTAAATATTATGATTGAAGACCTTGCAGGAAACGATTAACCCTGATGTATAGCCACCGCATTGATTAGCAGCGCGATTATATATTATTTCGCGAGGCATTAACCGATTCCGTTAAATTTATTATTAGGACGAACGAACATGCGTCTTCTGACTTTTTCTTGGTTTGCTTGTAGAAACCGAGGCGTAGATGTGCTTGCAGAAGGATGTCCAGCGATTATGAATTATGGAGGAGTATATTCGGACGATTAAAAGTTCTTTGGGAGACTCGAGTTTGCCTCCCGGGAATATTGGGACACCTGTATGACGTATAATGGCTCGCGAAAGCTGTGTTTATTCGGCTTTGATAGTCTAAATTTTATTCGATACTCCCAGTAAATCAAACATTTATTTTTATGTCGTGTTGAAGTCGTTTTCAAATTGAGAAATTAACATTTATGATTGACCGTGTTTGAATATTTCTTCTACACGTACAACCATACAATTTAGTCATTGTTTATGTGTACTATATTTTTTCTAAAGATCTTCATTTTTTGAAAATTGTGAGCATTTGCAATTCATCTTCCTTATTTCTTAGAAATCAAATATACATCTGATATGTATATATTCTTTTGATTATATTTTAAAATGTTTTATTTCTTGCATTTATTGTGAAAATAATTGTCAAAAATGAACTATTTTATTTTTCACATTCGTTACACAATTTTTGAAAGAGAAAGTACATTTCAATTGAATGTCTGCTGGTCACAATAAACTTGTACAAATTTTACTTTGCTTAAAAATCCACAGTCTATCAATCTAACATTCTAGAATGTCCTTTGAATTTTCTTTATGCGCGTGCTATTTGGAAATTTCCCTTGAACCGATTTCGAGCAGCGTGATCGCAAAAATATTTCCCGGCGGAGCCTTTACGGAGAGATAGAGAGAGATCGCGACTGGAATGCAGAAACGCTGACCCATCGAAATGCTGAAAGCCTCGCGGGTAACTCGGCGAATCATAAAGTTTCCAGGCTGCCGAAGTTATGTGAAAAGGCGAGCACCTCCATATATCACGCGGCTTTAAATTAGATCACATAATAAATTCTTCCCTCCCGGCAGGTTGGTAGCAGCATTCTGTATGCATAGGGTAGCCAACATCTTGCCAGGTTACTTGTTGCTGCTGCAGGTTCTTGCTCCGGGCACCGACATACCACCTTTGATTCTATGAAGGCCTGCCTATTTCCGATATCGGAAACCTTCTCCCGGCATCGCCACTCCCGAGTGATGATTATAGGCCTCGGCCTGTATTAGAAATGATTAGAAATTAGGATACCCGAATTTTCGAAGCTATCGCTCGCGTTATTTATTAGGGTGCGCCGAATATTATTGAGCCGGTGCATGGGAACACCAAATTATTCGGATACGGATCCTGCAGTCCTTGATTATACGATGAGTGCTTAGGCTAATCTTGCAACAAACATGGCTTCCGTGGCAATTTAAGACACTGTATATTCACGTATTAAACGTTCATATTGTTCTTAGAGATGTTGCATCAATAATTATTATGAACAAGTGAAAAGAAATTCGGCATCGATAACTGTGAGAACCAGAGCAGGATTTCAAACTTAAAGCCAGATCTACTTATGGATTAATTAATCCAATAAATCGCACATAGCAGACTCTAGCACTCTCTATAATCGTATTGATTTCTTTACTGAGTCTTTGCACAATTTTAAAAAACAATTACGCAGGATTATAGGATAATACCATATCGTTTGTACCATTATTTTCTGTGCACGTCCCTTCTTTGTTATTCTTTGTTATTATCCGTGTAGTCCCTTATCCTTTTCTATTGTAAACATTTATGTAAAAGGACCTCGGTCCGTCTATAATAAATAATAATAATAATAATAATAACTGTTATGGGCGATAGAAATAAATTTCTCTCATCGATAACTGTTATGAGCGATAGAAAAAAATTTTTCTCAATGATAAAATTGAGTAGATGAAATTGAAAATTGTAGGAAAATTTTAAAAATTGAAGATGTCAATATATGATTTCTCATCTATTGAAATTATTGAGGGAAGAAATAACATTCTGTTTGGTTTCTATTCCTTGCAATCGATACAGACAATTTTTATTTTTCATAAACGATCCGCAGTCTAGTTATGAGTGATCGAAATGAACTTCTCACGTAACAATTACCGAAACTCTTGAAGAATAATGAGTAGATTGCGGATTTTTATGCAAAACAAAATTTTCATACATCAATTGCAACCTATAGGAGCTAAGTCAAAATTGATTTTACTCATTAATAATTTTGATATGATCAAAATAGTATATCGACATTGTTAAACTCTTTTAATCTTTTTATCATTTTGAATTTCACATACTCATTCTTGTCATAAATGCATCAAATCCGCAGTCTAATTAATCAAACACAGCAACGTCAGCGACGTATCAATTTAAAAACTGCTTGGGATTCAGAAGAAGTGCCACTTTTCTGGCAACAGTCTGCAGCATTCACGCATTCCTTTGTTCGTGAAGGATGTTCGTGAGCTGGACCGGACTAAGGACCCGGAGCGATAGTTTCCGTGCGAGAAGCACAGCCTGCGACCGTCGAAAAACGAGGGAACACGGTGTGCGAATTAAGCCCATTGTCCGGCCAGATATTCACCGGCTAAAGTGATAATTTGCGGGTCACGATTAAGACGTGGGATTATAAATCGTGTGTCGTGGCACGTCCGCGGTGCGTGACCAATCGCCCATTAAGCTAACGTCCGAATCACGCGAGAGGTGCCAGGTTAATTTGTGACTCGTGTTGCCCACAACAGCTTCTCTAAAATTATTTCCGAACGGCCCCAGATTCGCACACATGCCTTGGACAGACCAATTTCGCCCTTCCAGCGAAAATAATCCCGAACGATTTCCGGAACTGACGTCCCGCCATTTGTTTCAACCACGAATCAAAAGAGAGCGCCTCGGAAAAATTCTTTCTTCACGTATCGTGAATTTAAAGATATTTTTAAATGACTTTTACCATGAATTATTGCACAAAGAACATCAGTAAATTTTTATTTTTGATTTACAGAGGAAATGAAAGTGATGCAGTATAATCTGATATAAAATTAATTTTTGACAATAGCAGGTGTATTATATTAATATTTTAGAGCAACGAATTTAAAATATATTGGAATAATGATGACACATAAAATTATTTCTCTAACGTTAAATTCTACACAAAATAATTGAGTCAGATAATTTACTTACTGTATGAAACACAAGTAAAACCACTGTTTTATTTAATGTGAATTAATGTATGTTTAAATAAGTTTAATAAATGCTGCAACACCAAATTAAAACGATGCTGGAGAAAGGTTTGAAATTAAACGAAAGGTTCGGAAAGAACCCTATAATTATCGAGCGTATAAATAATGAATATTCTCTCGGATTGGTCTGAGCCGTTTCATTTGCTTTTAATTCTTCTCGAAACGGACTTTCTCGTGTGACATATTACCCGTTCAAGGATACAAAAATGAACGTGAACGTATCCGAGTGAAAAAAAAGGATCGCGCGAGCACGTGCGTGACACGAGAAACACTCGAGGCCAGTATGCATCAAAGTTTCGCCGCCTCTTTCGCCCGATCGCCACGTTGTCCCGTGACATCTGGCACACGGCAACCTCGTTTGTCTCGTTATAAATCGGCTAAATTGGATAATCTGCGCAACTTTCGCGCCGCGCCTTGATCTTCGCGCTAAAACTTTACATTCCGCCGTTTACTTTGTTTCCCGCGCTCTCTCACGGCCACGGGAACCGACCAAATAACATACGTCAGCTAGTAATTTTCAAATCCTCGCAGACGAACAGTGGCGATCTGTGATTTCCGAATGGGGCTCCTCAGCTGTTCTTTTCAGCAATTTCTCATCATAGATTTGACTATCACGCCCCATGATTTCATACATGGTACAACTTTCTAGTCGTTATATTATTCGGGATTTTTATAATGTGTAAATATAAATTGAAAATGGAGTATTTATTACACCATTACATTTGTTTCGAATTGCACCAAACCATTTTTGTTGAAATGCATAAATCTGCAGGCTATTAATTATAATGCTTTGCATTCGAGATCATCAATTGCTGTACACAGTAGTCATTGAGAACCTCCTTTTTTAAATAATCATAGTAAATTGAAAATGGTTTATGTACTTTCTTAAATGCTTTTATCCATTTTATTGTTTGAAATTGCACCAACCCATTTTTGTTAAAATGCACAAAATCTGCAGGCTATTAATTATAGCTTCTTTGTGACAACATTTTATAAGAGAATACGTTGCATTTAACAGAATATATTAACTATGAAGGCTCCTGCTAAAATAAATTTCGCGGACGTGTTAACAATATCAAGTGCACACAGTACGAAAGAAACTCTTGGAACAGCCTAATGCATTCGGTCCATCGAAAAGTATACTACAAAAAATTCCTGTTCTCAAGGAATCAACGGAATAAAATAAATATAAAGTCAAAAAATACAATGAAATTGTGGTAAAACAGATTTCTCACGTCCAAACGACGAGATTGACATAAGGAACATAAAAGTCTCGACGGAACTGAACACGGCCGCTATCAGTTAGCGGCTAAACTAGAGTAAAAAACGAAGCCGAGAATAAAAAAAGGAAGCAGTGGTAAAACAGATTATAAGATTTTCCAGTAAAAACTGTCGAGACGGTCGGATTAGCCTTGTCCGCGGTTCCCGGAGCATGACCATAGAAGGACCACCGAGATTACGTTCGTTTTCTCGACGACAATCGATTCGAGGCATCACCGAACGATTTTCACGGACCTCGTGCTGACACCGTGGGAGAAATCAGCTAGGTATTGTCTCGGATCTGTTGCCCTCGGCCGTGATTCCGTTCCCCGGAATCGGTAAACCGAGTCGAACGTCACGGGGCGCGCTTGTGCCGTGACAATCGCGATTCTCGAACCGTCAAACTGCGCCCGTCGAGATTCCTGTTCGATCCAGCTTGTGGTTTCCTTAATTGGAACGCGCTTAAACGGTGACCTGACTTCCGAGAACGCCCAACACGGCCGTAAATCGAGGCGGGCTTAGGCGATGCTGTTAATGTTAATGGCCCGCGATCATATCGGGCCACGTGGAATTTGTTTGCGTTCTTGTACGTTCCTTCGGCTGATATCGCGTCCAGAAATTGTTTCGAAACTGCCTTAGAAATGTCTGTTGTAGAATCAGGGTGAATTCGTGTACATTTTATTTGAGAATCTACGAAGATTGATCTGTAGTGTCGGATTGAATTAGTACAGAATTGTTTCGCAACCTCCTTAGAAATGTCTAGTGCAAAATTAAAGTGAATTCGTGTTTTATTTGAGAATCTGGGAAGAGATATTGATCTGTAGTGGTGTAGAAATTGTTTGGCAATTTGCACTGCTTTACAAATGTCCATTGTAGACAAAAGTAATTTAATTTCTTTGGATATATTATTAAAAAGTAGCTAAAAATTTGGATAGGCATACTCTTGTTATTTTTATGAAGTAATCATTAAATGTAATCATTAATGTAAATTTTAAGAAAGATTGAAAATTATAAATTGCTCGATTAATAGAACAATGTGTGCAGACATTTTCGACTAGATTTAAAATAAAAAATGTGTGTTAAAATAGCAGAAAAATTGAAAATGGTAAATTGCTAAACTAATAGAACCGTGGGTAGAGAAATGTTCGACAAGTTTTTAAATGAAAAATATATATCACGTGACTCGATCGGCGCGTTTCGAAAGCAGACGCCAGTAACAGTCTCGCGCGAGAACTGCAGCGGAAGGAACACGGCAACGTTCTAGGAATCAGATCGCGATCATCAATTGCGAGCAGCGGGCCGGAGAAACGTTCGTTCCTTTTTGTGCCCCGGAGGATGGCACTCTATTGTATCCGGTCTCTTCCACGTTATATCATCGGTACCGAGCGAACGAGTCCTACGCCGCATAAAGTCACGTCCACAGGCCACCCGCTTGCAACTGCTGCCCACTCGTGCTCGCCGGACCGAGTCGTGACTGCCAGCTCGCGAAAAGTTCAAGTCGGTCGGCGGAATCGACCCCGTTCGTCGACAAAACGCGCGATTTCCCTGTGAAATGCTACTCCTCGTAACCGACCGCTCGAACTGTGACGAAACCGCGAAATCTCTTAAGATCGACGAAGTTCTACGGACTTCCTCATCCAAATAAGTTGATGAACGAATCCGCAACATTTTGCAAAGCTACATTATTTTAAAGAAACTGTTGCAAGTGTTCAACCAATTAATACAGTTGCTCGCGAAAGTATTCAAACGTTTAAAACAGAGTAACTTTTTAAAAATTGTACTAAATAACGTGCAGAAAGATTTCGAAAAAATTGCAACTGCTACGAATTACGTGAGACAATAAAAATGGAACTTTTCAAGAGTTGAGAAAAGTCCACGATCCACTTTACTACCATACACAGGACCAGAGTTTTTAGAGAAGGAAGGAAAGCATGATACGAGAAATATTATACAGGGTGTCCCAAAACTCCTTCAAGTCCGGAAAATGGGAGGTTCCTTAGGATCATTTGAAGCGACATTTTCCTTTGCAAAAATTACCGCCGCGGCTTTGTTTAGGAGTTATCAACGAAAAACACGGACCAATCAGAGCGCGATTTGGCACACTCTGCCAACAGACAGTTGGCGCGCGCCGGACCGACAGTGCCAGCTCGCGTCTAGGTCGCGCTCTGATTGGTGAGATTGGTCTGTGTTTTTCGCTAATAAGTAAATAATTCGCTGTAAATAATTAATTAAAAAAAAAACTCCTAAACAAAGCTGCTGTGGCCATTTTTGCAAAGGAAAATGTCGCTTCAAATGTCCTAAGGAACCTCCCATTTCCCGGACTTGAAGGAGTTTTGGGACACCCTCTATAATAAAGCACACGGAACATGGCAACTGTGCACAATAATGGCACGCATCGTAAAAATAAGAAAAATGGTACCACTGGCGCCGGTCGATGTCATGTTCCACCGAACCATGTTTCCAAGCAATGACGCCAATTACGACTATCGGGAATATTTGCTGGTACAACGATACATTTCTATAATGAAGCGAACAAAATCTATAAAACTACAATGTCCCAACGAACTTGTCGAAGTTCGATCGCGACGAGGTCCCTGCCAAAGAGACGAGCAAGAAGCTAACGGCGTGTCCCGTGCAGAAAATATGTTCACTCCTAAAATTTCAATATACCAATGGGTCGCGTTATGAGGCGCACGACCACAAGGTGGACGTCGGACGAAAATAAAGGAACGGTCCCGCAAACGAGAGGCCCAAGAAGCAGCCTGGAGACCGGAACGATCGAACCCTGGGGATTTTTCGTTTTTGCGGATTCCGCGTTGCGTGCCCATAATGTCTCACAGGCGGCGGCTGTGCGTTTTCGGCGCCGTCGGTCTCGCAGGCCGCAGCGTGAACTCCTCTTCACCGGATATTACGCTCGCTGCCACGAGGACCAGGGAGCCCATAACCTGACGAATTAATCGCGGACGTACGCGACCGTATCTTACCGCGGACTCGGGCAAAACCCTTTTTCGTCGAGAGTTTACGTTGTCATCGTGCGGCCGCAATTTCAGAGTTGAACACCGGCCGCAGCTCCCGCTCTCTGCCACGAGACACCGTGTCTTGTTAGCGTAACCCCGCATAATGAGGCGTAAATTGCCGCGGCTGGTCCTACCGACGACCGCTGCCATGCCACTGCCTGCTAGAACCGCCGCCATTAGAGGATGCTTTATAATTGGTGTCGGTACCCAATCCTCGGGGAAATCTGATTTTTGTCCCGCTTCTTTGGACCTTGCTTTGCCTCGCTATACTCTACAGGGTGTCCCAAAATTCCTTCAACAGCCGGAAATGGGAGGTTCCTGAGATCATTTGAAGCAACATTTTCCTTTGCAAAAATGTTATCCGCGGCTTTAATTAGGAGTTATTAACGAAAAACACGGACCAATCAGAGCGCGACCTAGACGCGAGTTGGCACAGTCGGCCAATAGACAGCTGGCGCGCCGGACCGACTGTGCCAACTCGCGTCTAGGTCGCGCTCTGATTGGTCCGTGTTTTTCGTTAATAACTCCTAATTAAAGCCGCGGATAACATTTATGCAAAGAAAAATATTGCTTCAAATGATCTTAGGTACCTCCCATTTTCGGCTGTTCAAGGAATTTTGGGACACCCTGTATACCAGCGGATTCCAACCTTTATGCTACTACGCCTCCCTAAAAATAAATTTTATTTTCCGCGCCTCCCTATCCTTTAAGAGATACAATAATATAGACACGTTTTAAATAATAATAACTTTATTACAAACAAATTTTGGCGCCTCCCAGGTTGGAAACCACTACTGTATACTGTACACTCCGCGACAGTGCTTTATACAAAATCATACAAATCTGGGTAGTGAAAAAGAATTTGTCCCTCCCACATACCCAAAACATGCCACCTGAATAATCTTATGTGAATAGTTCTTTTACAAGTGGTCGCATAGAGGACATTTGAAGCATATAGAAGAAGCGTACAGTGAATTCGAGCGTAAGTAAATACTTACGTCCAGAGCACGAGAGAAAACTAGCGGGAGAGGCAAGAGGAACGCAAAGGCAATCCGAATGGTCAGGCTTCTTTCCCCGTTCCCTTCCCGCTAGTTTTTTATCCTGCTGAAATATAAATTCGTTTTCTCCATCTACATCTTCTAAAAATGGTATCAACGCCCCATCGAGCATGCCTATGTATTTTTCTGAATTCATCTTGGGGGAAACGAAACAAAGTTTCAGTGTCCCAAATGATGAAAAAGCTTCCGAAATCATAACACTACAGAGAGCCTCCACCTGAAGCAATAAAACGGCTGCTGCATGTTCGCGTCTTCATTCTGGATTCTGTATTTTCCATCGAACAAGGAGCAAGCGTGAAAATTGATTCGCCCAGATCCGGGGCCGGATAAAGACGCAGGAATAAAATTACAATTTCTCTGTCGGTTGAGCCAAACGAGTTAATTACCGGCGCTAGCCTCGGTTATAAATTGAACATCGGAATCAGCGTGTAGCCGTTCCGCGGGATCATGTTCCCCTCTGTGTCAACCACTCCCGCGTCTTGTCCACGTCGGGAATTATAATTGCAGATCTATATGGCGTGCTCGTAATCCGTCCGGTGGAAGCCCCGCGGCGGCGGCGGCGGCGGCGGCCCCCGAGATTTACAGACGGATCCCGGTGTTCTCCAGTTTCCTACGCCTATTGGCATTTACACCTGCGCCCCATCCTTCTTCGTTTTCCGCGAGGAACACGCGCCCGCAATTCATTCTCGCGCGGCGATCGAGTTCTCGCTTTATCGCCGGCTGTATCGCCGTTAATTTATCGCCCGGTTCCCGGCCGCGGCATTAGAAAACGAGAAACCGGGCACCGACGCAGCCACAAATCATCCCGCGGGGACATAGCGTTGTCGTCGTACTCGTCGCCGGTGTTAAATGGATCAAATACGTGCCCAGCATCCTTATCTTCCGGTAGAGCGAACGGGACGATCGGCATTTTCTGCGGGGACGATCGCTTTCCACCGACAACCATATTCGTTCGTACGCGGTTAATTAATTGTCCGGATAGAACGCGTTCGATGGGAATTCATATACACTGCGTCCAACTAACTCGATCACGAGTTGAAAGATCGAGATTTCAAGGTTCAGGATCATCGAAATAGAATTAGAAACAAAATAGAAATTCATACAGTGAACCACAGTAATGTTCGGACACTTTTAAAAGGACGATAACTTCTTTGATATCAGATCGTACGACTTGGATGTCTTTTGAGAAGTTAAAGCAATTAGTTCACTACAAGAGATGAAATGAAATTTTTTAAAAAAGTTGCAACTGGTCGGAATTACAGAGGACATACTAGAAGTTGTTGTCTACAGTTTTTATATGGGGGTCTATATTGAAAGTTTAGAAAATACAATTTATAGATCTGTGTTGATCATACATATTCTGAAAATTTCATAAAGGTCGGCCAACGTTGCAATAAACTACGAACGTTTAAAAATAGTGAATATTGCAGTTTCTCTGATATTTAAAAAGTTATCGTGCTTGTAAAAGTGTCGGAATATTTCCGTGGATCTCTGTATCTAATTAAAAAAATACAGAAGAGTAAAAACATCTCATGAATTTAACTACAATTTTTATTTTATTAATATCATACGTGTTCAGTGGTTTTTATTTGAAATCTTCAAGGCGGGTCTTGCACGGTATAAGCGTATTAAATCGCATGAAATCAGAACAATGCACGTTTAAGTGGATTTCTCTGGTGCACATTTATGCTGCAGCAGCAATCTTTTGTTCATAAGGCAGAATTTGCCGAAATCAAAAGGGGGAGCCTCTGTGAAATCTGGAATTATGCAGATCGCGGGGCCCGTACGCCGGAATTTTGATGGCTCTGTGTGCTCCAGATTAATATTAATTTAATTCGTCACTCGCGGCTATGAACGCAGCCGGTACGCTCGCTGTACGTTCTTCCTCTTCTTCGCGAACGATTCCCTTTTTTTTTGCAAGGAGACTAATGATTAAGAAAGAGCACAATCCCCGCGGAACTTGAGCTAGCCTACGCTTCTGTTATTAAAGTTTGCTCCTTCGCGCGACTGTCTTCCCCTTTGAAAACGCTCTTTCGAGTTGGCGGATATCGTGCCTACCTCCTTATTAAAATTTACCGTCATTGCGTTTGATGTTCTGCTGGTAATTAAAACGTTCTCCTCGAAATTCGTGGATTTACGTATTGAGATCAGCCACCTGGAATTATTCTACGTTCACCTTTTTATTTTATATTATCGCGGATCTCGAATTAAAATAAGCAGCATAGCTACACACTTTAATTATTCACGTTTGCTTGTATTTTTTATAGAAATCTTCAGGCAAGATCAAGACTAACATTTTTGTAAAATTTTGTTTTACTTTAGTATATTTCCTTTAGTGTTACTCTTTCAATTAATTTGTTGAAACTGTTGACGTATGAAATAACATTCTACATTATATTGTTGGCTAATAAATTGTATTAATATACAAAATTATTTTTTCGTAAGTATTTCTGCTGTGTATAAAATAATTTTTTAAAATTATAGATAAGAAGTTATAAATTCTCTCCATTACCAGTATGTTCAACCGAACCCATTATGTTTAACGATTTCCCATTTCAGCAGAAGAGTTAAAAAGTGGAAATATTCAAGCCTGCTCGAGAGAAGCTAATTTCAATAAGGCGTTATCAAGGATGTGAACGTAGGAATGGGAATTGCTTTGATCGTGCAGGAGTATGTACATTCGGCATCCAATTTGATAAATCCTCGCGATCAATTAACACGTCGCGCGGTAAGTGCAGCGCAGGAATCCGCGATAAAATTGCAGAACCTTACACTTGGACAGAATCGGAAGAGAGGATCGGGCCCGATAGCCATGTTCGGCGCGCGAGCGAATCGATTGCAGCGGTGTTGTACGGTCGATTGATTAATCGAACCGTTCGCCATTAAGTTGAACGGTGTGGGAACGAGGAAGTGAAACTTATAGATCACAGAGCCATGACTAGCCGTCCAGCATTAAACTTCGAGAGGTACTGTCGACTGTAAGTGAGCTGTCGACTCGGGTCAACTGCTCCTCGAGCTTCCTAGTGCCGGTTAACTGACGATTGATTAACCATCAGCCAATTGAATCGGCCGTTTCGCTCGGACGAAAGAAGCTTCGCCTCGTAAAACGAAGTGTTATTGGCTGGGCACAGCTTCCTTGCATTTATAACATGTCATAATTGTCTGCAGTCGCAAAAACGATAGAATAGAAGCTTCAACGAAGATTAACTGCGCCTTTCTTTTACCCGTTTCATTCATGAAACAATCTACGGCCACTGGTGTCGGTTACAATCGTCGTTATTCGATCAATGAAATCTATTTTATAATTAGACTGCTGATTTTTATGCGAAATAAAAATTGTCCGAGTCTGATCTACCGAACAGAAGTTCAATGAAAGTGCATTTCCCCTTTGAATAATTTTAATAACTCGGGAATTACTTCATTTCTTCTTTCAGAAAAAATTTAACATGTTCGAAATAAGGTTTAGAAAAAGTGTTGTTATTAATGTAGGTTTAAGAATTTAGAGATAAATTCTTAATTGCTAAAATTGATACAGTTTATGCATTTTTTATGCATATTTTTGGAGCATGTGAGCTGTCAAAGTCAAAGTAAATGGAATTTATAATATTTATGAAGTTATTCTCTATTTTTATTCGAGCTTTTTGTGTTAATTGCTGCGCTTGTTGCGATTGAATCAAGCACGGCTCCCTCCTGTGCAGAAGAAGCACCTTAATGCAGTTCGCCCGACCATCACGCTTGCAATTTCGTGAGCCTTGGTCCCCTTTTCTCATCCGCCAAACGACCGCACGTCTCAAATCTCGAACATAATTTTCATTATTATACACCACCCGTATCTTTCTCGCTTTGGAAAAAATTGTCTCGCTTCCTGACTAATATTTTCATTATCTTTCAAACTTTAAGAACAAGATTTATTTCAATTCTAATTATAATCGACACAGTTATGTTTTTCATTCAAGCTTTTAATAAAGAATGGCTTGTTTCAATATTTCCAATAGTCTGTGAATTGCTACTTCTGATTCAGAAAATGAATTCTTATTAATAATCCAACGTTTTGCTAAATTCAGAATCCGGCATGAAATACCAGAATACAATAGGTGACTGTTCTATTATAATTAAAATTATAATAACTCCACCATTTTCAATGTTTTGCTCCGATAAAAATCGAGCCCTCTGTCCCATAATAATAGTAGCAAGTGAATATTTAAACGAGAATTATTGGCGAATGCAGCTGTAAGTTATGTTGTAGCGCAATTGTAGCGCAATTGCGAAGCCTTCAATAAAAATCAATGTTTCATGACATCTGTCATTTGTTTTGACATATCTTTCAATTTTTCTAATTTCATCTGCTGATCGAAATCAATTGTTTTATTTCAGTTGAATATCAACCCATTGTAAAAGAAAAAGGAAAAAGACAACTTATGCTGGAAGCAATGAAGAACGATGGCTCCAATAATTTTAGCAAAGCTTCGCAGCCAAGGGATCCTATCAACAAGTTTAGAATGCACTACCGAAATTATTGAAAAATCCAGAAACTATCTGAACTCTCAAAATAAAAAATTAGGAATAATATTGTTAATTTATTGAACATGTAATCTAGTTTTTCGATAACAAATGTTGTGTTCTATATTTATTTTCTTTTGCTACTATTATTATGGGACAGAGGGAGTATGTTATTGTCACTGTATAAAAAGTGGAACTTTCACTTCTTAGTTATCCTGAAAACAAATTCCGAAAAGATAGATCAAGGTGGTCTACCCCATCAGAGAGAAGCATACCTTTTTCGAACCCCGCTTTCTCGGCGCCGCGCGGAGTATTTCAACACTGATCATATGTACATCGAGGCGAGTTGTGTACGCGTTCCGCGTGAAAGTGCGTACGCGTCGACACGCGGCATGATATCCGCAACGTGACAGTGAATGTTCGTTGCATGACCCCACGGCACGCACCTGCCTGACCTCCGCCCGAGCGGGCCACGTGCATTCGAGCCTCGGTTCAACAGGATGCATCGTGTTGCCCACGCGCCTCGACGCAACGCTTATGCAATTCCTGGAATCCTACGGGAGGGCATGGAAAGGGCGTTGCATCGGCGATGCAGTCAAATCATCGTAAACCTCTCGCGCACTTGCCGATGCTCGGTGAAACTACCAGGGAGTTACGCTATGAATGCGCATTTTATGATTGCGATCCACGAGATAAAACGCTTCATGAAACGTTTACACGGTTATTGTGAATTTCTATAAATTCAATGCACTGGGAGAAGAATTTTACGGCGTCTCTCCCCCCCCCCCCCCCCCTTCCCACTCTGTTCGTGCATCGTTCTATACTAATATCTTCCTTTGAACATCGCGCAGTTAGATATTCAAGGAAAAACCGTGCTTCGTCATGGAACGAGAGTTTAACTATGGGACGGGGTGTTCTTCGAGTTTATGGCAGCCATTTTACAATATTCTAACTTGGTTTAATCTGCAATGGATCCTGGGATTGCTGGAAATACCGCGGTGTTATCGTAGTATGGATTCAAAATGGCTATGTTTATCAGATACGAATTATATGAGGATTATGCACAGTGCATGAAATTAATAATATTAAATTATTCAATCATTGAATTATTGAATTATTGATAATATTGTATATTAAGTTATTGAATTACTGATAATATCCTATATGAATCATTGAATTCTCGAATTCTTGGTAACATATAGAATCATTCAAGTATTGATATTATAGAGGTCGAATTATTCAAAGGAGAATAAATAAAAATATTCAATTGAGTGGTTGCCAAATGAAAAATGAAGTGAACGAAAGTAGGCAATCGTAAATGGACTTGGTTTAATCTGCAATGGATCCTGGGATTGCTGAAAATACCGCAGTGTTATCATAGTATGGATTTAAAATGGCTATATTCATCAGTGCATGAAATTAATAATATTAAATTATTCAATCATTGAATTATTGAATCATTATTGAATTATTGATAATATTGTATATTAAGTCATTGAATTACTGATAATATCCTATATGAATCATTGAATTCTCGAATTCTTGGTAACATATAGAATCATTCAAGTATTGATATTATAGAGGTCGAATTATTCAAAGGAGAATAAATAAAAATATTCAATTGGGTGGTTGCGCTGAATGAAAAATAAAGTGAACCCAAGTAGGCGATCGTAAATGCGTAACGAGTAATTTCATTGATATTCGGATTCGAACAGCGACGATAGGGCCCGTCGATAAGGGAATTACAATTTATCGTGGGTGTAGTGGTATTTGTGGGAAATAAATTAGCTTGCACGCCACAGCATGTACCCCATACGAAACACGGAATGCATCGTTGTTCATTCATCAAGCCGGTGGTTACGCTACTCGAGTTACACCACCACACCGCCTCGGCGTTTCCGCATTTTTCGTGAAACGAAGTTCCGAAGGACGAGTTTCTCTCCTTATACAGTAACAACTGAATCGAATCCAATCACGGAAGTCGATTCAGGAAAAATGATATTCATTAACGCGTACCTCGCCACGAAAATCATTAAATCTCCATTCCCGTAATCGCTATCCGCGTTGTATTGCGAATTCAATTTTCTCAAGCTGCAGAACTCCGTTTTTAATAGCGGATCTGTTTGCGATGCAATTTAATATTAATGAGTGCTATCTGTAATGTTGTGTGCAGTAATTTATCACAACTTAAGACCTGCCTTACTGAAATTTGGGTATGCGAGGATCGATTCACAGAAGTTGGAGAATTTATTATAACAAAGTTCATTTTGTTATATCTCTAAATGAAATAAATATAACATCATTGTAATAAGCTCTCTGTGATTATGTATAATTATTTGACTGAGGATCCTTTCGCAAAAGAAAAATTGTCTATATAAATTGCTTGTAACAGAAGCCAAATAGAAATTTCATCAATTAATCATTTTTCAATTAAATTCTTTTAATCTGTCCACTGTTTTAAATTACATTTACTCATTCGTATTATGAATGCGTTAATATAAAAAAAAAACAATAATTTTCAGTATCAGAAGTAAAGTCTCTGATTAATTAGAAAGCGATTTCATGAAATGCTGTTGTGTGTCTCATACTAATTTGCTCAATAATTGAAAACCGAGAATATGAAAGTAAAACGAGTCGACAAAATGGTCGACACTGCCTCGATCGCTGCCAATAAAGATCACGATCGGAATACTTGTTCCTCTCGGTTTATCTGATACGTCTCTCGATCGAAGATCGAGCGAAAATTAGGGGTGGCAGGGTTCAGTTCGGTCAGGATTCCGAAATAGTCGATTTCGAGAAATTACAGGGTCGATTAATCGCCGGTAGATTGCACGAGCATTACCGGGGGCTCGTAAAAATCATGGAAAACGACGATAATCCACGGCGAGAGCAAACACCAGAGTTTATGGTGATTGAAATTTTACGGGACGGGGTCTGGCTTGAAGTGTAAATCTCGGCGCGAAGCGATTATTAAACGTTTCATTGTAATTAACGGGTGGGGCGACGCCGTGGAATTAGGAAATCTTAATTAAAATTTTATGTTGGTTAATTTTTAGCTGAACCGCGCCCGCGCGTGACGGGATGCGTGAGAGGAGACGAACACCTTCTTCTCTTCGACTATGCGAAGCTACCTTCAGCAGCAGGAGGCAGAAAGTCTAGTAGCTGTATCGAGTTTTAAACCGTGATAGCATCGATGAAGCACTTCTCACGCTTCCGGTGCCGAGTAACATGATCCTCTCCGCCACTATAAACTTGACATATTTTTCAGAAAATTTTTCGGAGTCGCATGGAAGTAGGGGAATTCTAATGTCTCAATTTCTCAGGCACTCTGTCGTTGAATTATAGGTGAATAAAATTCTTACTGTTACATGGTCTTCCTTCGATCTGATGGATATACAGAAATTCCTTTTTTAATGTTTCTGTTTTTCAGACTGTCTGTCGTTGAATTATGTGAATATAATTTTTACTGTTAGTCTTTCTTTAAAGCTTTCCTTTAATTTTCAAGGAAGTTTTAAGAAAGCAATACAACTCTTTTTATCTGTAGTTAGAATTTGATGTGGTAAAATGTGATTTTATATTGGTTCATAGCTACCCTCCATAATATAATATAATTCATACAATTATTAGTTATTGTCAATCAAGAGGACAATCTCTATAAATGTAGTTCAATTGAAGACATATTTTTACGAGTGCACAATTTGTATGTTATTTAACAATAGTTGGAATTTAATTCATAATATAATCCATACAATTATTAGTAATTGTCAATCAAAAGGACAATCTCTATAAATTTAGTTTAATTGAAGATATATTTCTACGAGTTCACAATTTCATGAACTACACATAATTTAAAGAAATTTTAATGGAGATTTTCTCTCGATATGCACAATTTCAAAGATGGTACAAATGTATGTAATATAAATCATTTTGACATGACTCTATCTTCAAAAATAGTGTTTTGTGATTTATTTGGTCTGTCAACCAACAGCCATTGAAAAATGGCCTTCTCCATCTGACATGTCGCGTCGCGTCGGCCAACCATAATGCGTACGACATTCTTGTAAAAGCCGAACGTAACTTCCACCGAATCGTGGCTGAACGCTTGCAACTATGTGTGTAAATGTACACTTATCGAAAACACGTCCCGTAAATTCAGTTTTAAGTGGATAGCATCGATTAAATGCTCACAGACTCGCCGGATCTTATCTCGCGGCACGAACACGTGGGCTTACGGGAAGCAACGGTTGCAGTCGTCGTTCAATCAGGAATTTCTGGCATTCGAATTTCTATTAAAACTCTTGTAGCCTGCAGTATACTTTCCTGTCGGGTTTTTTCTCGGTTGGGGAAACTCCCTTTGAACCAGGCAACCGGCTCAACACGGGAGTATTCGTGCTCCGTAGAGTTCCTCTGCGCCAGCTTTCTGCCTTTTCAAAGTGAATCCTTGGAAGTTGCTTGCTTTTCCTTCGGAGGGACAAACTTTTTTAATTTCTGGGTACATGTACCGAGAGATATTAATTCTCATTTTGCTCGTGATTGCGCCGCATTATTAATATAACTCTTTTAATATCAAATTTGCTCAAATATAAAATTTAATAGGTGCATCAGAAACTGGTTGCTTTTGTAATGAATTACAGAAATTAATTTCTGAAGCTACGTTTGAATGAGCCAGCTAATAAACTATTACAAGTGGGAACATAATTGTGATTCTTTCTAATAATACATTCTTCACTTTCATAGTGACTCACAAAAATGATTCCTGAAGCTACAATTAAATTAGTCAGCAAATAAATGATCACAAATGGAATATAACTGTAACTACTCAAATCTGAATGTCATCTAATAATGCTCAGAGTAAAAAGAATTTGCTAATGAATTACATAAATTCATTTCTGAAGCTACGTTTGAATCAGCCAGCAAATAAACTATTAAAAAAGAGAACACAACTATGCTTCTTCAAATCTGAACTTTCTGATATAGAAGCTTCGAAAATACAATTTAATCCACTAATAATACATTCTTCAGTTTTGTGTCGACTCACAAAAATTCATTCTAGAAGCTACAATTAACTCATATTCGCAAATAGAATATAACTGTAACTACCCAACTCTGAAATGTCATCTAACAATTCCTAGAGTAAAAAAAAAGAAAGGGTTTCTGAATATGGCACAAACGACCTGTGATCAAGGATTAAATTCACAATTTGCGTCACGAAACCAATAATACGTGGTTCCGATAAACATTCGCGCAAATGAACTTCCGACGCGTTAAATGTTTATGGCGACGCAACTCGCGAGCGTAAAATCGAACGATAAATCGGCTCGAGCCATTTCATCGGCATTTCACGTAGCCCGTTTTCGTTATTACCGCATTCCGGACCATGCTCGACGCGATTTACAATACGCGAGGTCGCGTCCCGTTGATATCTCGTGATTCCGCGCGCGTGATCGTCCGCGATACCGAATCGCGCGGAACGAATCGACTCCCTACTTTGTATTTCCGAGTATTTCACCTGGTCCACGACCCCGTGACCCTACACGTCAAGTACGTCGAGCCCCGGCCCAGCCTCGAATCACGAAAATGAGTGGAGGCATGATTTATAATGGTGTAATGGGAGCGCGAGATGAACCGACCGCCATTGTTGCGCCCCGAGGCATTATTACCGGCTGACCCCGATCACCCCCTGGGGCAAGTACGAGGTGATTGCGAAAAATTCGTGTCTATGGCAACGTTACGGCGATGGTGTCACTAGCATTTTTGTAAAAATTTATAGCCATTTTCTGAACGATTTTTTAAAGTACAATGGAGTCTAAACTATTTTATTCCGGCCCTTTGTACGACCTACTTTGGCTTAATTAAATTGGTAAAGGGGGAGGTACATTTTCATTTAATTTCTATTACCTAAAATTAATTCTGGAAATTTTTATCTTGCATAAAGAACCACAGTCTGCTACATTCAAACGTGCTGGAGAAATATAACAATTTTTACATTTAATTTTGATTGGTAAAGTACGTAATCAAATCAGTGAATAAAATTCTGAATAATTTGAATTCTCTTACAACACAGTATGTATAAAAATCAATAAACTATTGCCTCTCTTGAAAGAGACATGATCACCTTTCGCTCAGAAATCTTCATACCCATGGAAACCACTGTAATTAATGTAACAACTGTCCTTTCGCAGATGCGCCGCTGAAAAATCGATGATTGATGGAGCCAGTGGCCTTTTATCTCAACGAAAACGATCTCCCGCACTCGCCTAATCGTCGGATCAATTTATGGTCATGGTAGCGCGCCAAGTGAAAAGGTTTTTTCCCGTTTAAAATTGAAATTGGTCTCGTCGCGCGCTTCCCAGAGTTTTACTGCCGTCTCGGAGCCAATGGCAGCGCAGGGAACTGCGAGCAACAAATTGGCAAACTGCAGGGGAGCCAACGGGATTGACCATCGACATTTATGACAGTCGCCGGACATGGGGGACCGGAGAAAAAGTAGCCGTGTGCGGTTTCGCGCCTCCGTCATCCGCGATTCTCGCCTTTCCCATTGGGGTCGCGCGTAAATTTACGTCCGTGTGAACTCGTACCAGCGTTTCTTCCAGGTTAGGCGACTTCCTCATTGCCATTTCGCGGTGTCGCACCGCGGAAATTCGTTATCGACCGCAGGCTGCAAACCGCCGCGGATTTATCGGCCGTTCCCATGCTACGGGGCCCGCGTCGCATCGCGATTTGCGTCAAATAAATTCGAGACACCGAGCTGACTGAACGCCATAACTGTTACGTCCAATATGGAAGAAGTCCTGCAAGATCTTCATGCAAAAGAAGAGTAGTTCACCTCGATTACAATCTTCTTAATCGTCTGCAGTACGAAGGGCTCTATTTTATTTCAGAACTTGCTGCGACATCATATAACCCATCATAAAAAAATTCACCCATTTTCTTTTATTAGATACTGTAAATCATTTTTAGTTCTTTGTTTGTGATTTCTTCAAAACGTGACAGTAGAACTGCAAATACTGTTTCATTTATAATGTCACGTTTTAGGATGAAATTATTGTATGCACAAGTTACAAATGTCACATTATAATTCCAGTTTATAATGTGCAGTTTTAAAGTGACATTATTATGTGCAGTTTTAAAGTGAGATTATTATAATTTTTGAACTGCAAATTTGATGTATGAAGTGTAAAATGAGATTATTGTATGCACAAGTTCCAAATGTCACATTATAATTCCAGTTTATAATGTGCAGTTTTAAAGTGACATTATTATGTGCAGTTTTGAAGTGAGATTATTATAATTTTTGAACTGCAAAGATGTATGAAGTGTAAAATCACATTATTGTATGCACAAGTTCCAAATGTCACATTATAATTCCAGTTTATAATGTGCAGTTTTAAAGTGACATTATTATGTGCAGTTTTAAAGTGAGATTATTATAATTTTCGAACTGCAAATATGATGTATGTGGTGTAAAATGAGATTATTGTATGCACAAGTTACAAATGTCACATTATAATTCCAGTTTATAATGTGCAGTTTTAAAGTGACATTATTATGTGCAGTTTTGAAGTGAGATTATTATAATTTTTGAACTGCAAAGATGTATGAAGTGTAAAATCACATTATTGTATGCACAAGTTCCAAATGTCACATTATAATTCCAGTTTATAATGTGCAGTTTTAAAGTGACATTATTATGTGCAGTTTTAAAGTGAGATTATTATAATTTTCGAACTGCAAATATGATGTATGTGGTGTAAAATGAGATTATTGTATGCACAAGTTACAAATGTCACATTATAATTCCAGTCTACAATGTGCAGTGTTAAAGTGACATTATTATAATTTTTGAACCGCAAATTTGATGTATAAAGTGTAAAATGAAATTATTGTATGTGCAAGTTCCAAATGTATAGAATCTTTTAACAATTATTTTCGAGGAACGTACGAGGGTAAACATGTGGTCATATACAATTTTCTTCACGTTTTGATGCACTTCTCAAAAAAACCTTTGAGGTTTGTTTGGTTGACAGTTATTTTGATTCGACCGGCAGGCGTGCCCCAGGAACCGAAAAATCCGAGGCATATTCGATCAGGAAAATTGAAGAGGTCCGATTCTTCACGGTCGCCTCGAGATCTAACTGGCTTATTTATTTCGGACATTTTTACAAAATATTTCTGTCCCTTGTCGTAGAAAGGATCTGTGACATGGGACAAGAGGCTGCCATACTGCCCCGGAGGGCGCACGGCTAGCCCCGAAATTATGATCCTCTCTGTCCCCGGGTTACCGTAAAGGGCATTTGAACGGGACAATAATGGTTATTTATGAAATCGTTGAATGCCGATTGGTAGACCCGGTGTCTTCGGCGCGGAACATTGCTCAATACAGCGGAAAGGGAATAGAAACCATCACGAGGCACTGATCTCGAAAGAAAACTCGGGATCGTCGGCCTCGATCGACGCCGGGAATGAAAATTGCAAACTTATGGTCGTCGCGAGCCTATTCACGCCGTTACCTGCGTGTCCCGGAACTCGAAACGCAGCTGGTTTATTGAAAACTCTATGAATTTGACAGAACCGCCTCCCTCGGCTAAATTATTGGGCATTGTGATCGAAGAAGCGATTTTATTTCATTTTATTTAACTGGTAAATTATCGATTTTATACGAGCCTATAGGAAACGTATTATAGAAATAGACGGCGGACATTTCGACATTTATGGCGTGTGCGAATCTCGAAAATATTAGGAAACATTCCATTCAATAAAATTAATAATATTTTTATTTCGTTCTGGATGTATATTTTTTATGGAATTCTTAGAGGCATTTCCATAAATTGGAAATACTTTACTAGTATGTATAATCAATTTTTTAATAACCGCTCTAAAATGGTGAATGAATCCTCAAATTGTTAGACGATTGATTACTAGACTGCGGATCTTTATGCAATCATGGCGTTTGAAAATTTTCAAAAAATGCTAGGATATAAAATACGACAAAATATAGTACGATTTCAATTTATTTCAGATCTAAAAAGGCCAGTACCACGGAAAATAAGATTCAATTTGATTCGAGTTTCATAAAATTCGTCTACAAAAATTGCAAATTGCATAAACATCCGCAGCCTATTGATTACGCATTAAATAATCATTAGTATGAATTTGAGTGGGGTCGCACCGACCGCAATAGTTCGCTGAAGAGTTAAATAAATATTCGTTGCACGTTTTAAACGTGAAGTAGGAAACGCCGCGCGTTCGGAGAATTTCGCTGGCAACGATGCGCCACTTTGTTAACGTGTTCCGATCGGAATCGGGCTGGAAAAAAACGGTTATCAGGCTGGGAAGATTATTCACCGGTGGCAGACAATGAATTACAAGGTGCGTTAATACCGTAAGATCGATCTTGCGCCCTTTTTCACGAAGACCGATCGTTACTGATCGAAATGGAGCACGATCTCGGGCCCTCGTTGCATCTGCTCGTCCCGCGCGGTAACGTAATTAAATCATGCTTCACGGTGGCGTAGTGGGGCCGCGAAAAATTACACAATGTCCGTGTCTGTCTGCCCGGCGAGCTTGTTTGACGATCGTAAATTCACTTTTTAATTGTCGTGTCAAGAATAACGCGATTTATCGGACAACGCTGACGGAAGCCAGTTGTTTCACTCCTCGATCGGGGAATTGATCGATTCCCCTTAATGGCCATGGTCCATCGGTGTTCCGGCGATTTCTTATCACTAACGGATCGCGTATATATACTGATCCAGCACGATCCGACGTCGGCGAAATTATCCTCGAAATTACAGTCAACGGTTAATTTATTAAACGTGCAACTACATCCACAGGTATTTCAATCGAACCGCGCATTATTTTATGAATTATTCGGGAAATTACAGCCCGAGAGCATCTCTTTTAAATGTACCCTGAAAACGGGAACAGCATTCCCGGGTAATGGTAATGATGATCATCATCATCGCGATGATCTTGATTACCACGATGAGCGTACTTAATTGTACATTGTACGTAATTATGGTAATAACGGTGGCCGCTGCGCGCGCGTCGCAAGCGCCGACCATGCTCTTGATCGGACAATAGACAGGAATATCGAAAATTGATCAAGAATCTTTCCTTTCCAAGAATCGGTAGACTGCGGATTTTATGCATTTATGACAAAAATAGGGGTAGTTGCAATTTAAAACAGTGAACAAATTAAAAAACAATTTTATTATTACTTTAATTTAATTTTTACTGGCCCTTGTTTGTTGCAGTTGATGCAACCGATTTTTATTTTGAATATAGTTCCGCAGTCTACTGATCGGTGCAATTAGAATCGTGGTGTTTAGTCAACTCGAGATTGATTAAACTATACAAGCCCGAGTGTGTGCAAGTTTTATGAGATAATAGTGAAATAATTTTATAATCCGGGACTAAATTATCTGTTAAATCACTTATCTTCCTCGAAAGAGATACAATCGAAAATCTAACCACAAAAATGTTCAACATGTGGAGACAACTGGCGGAGGATCGATACTGAAATCTATAGAATGGTGCGTATGCACTGCACACTGTTGAGTAAACGTGGTAAACTATTGTTTGAGGATTAGAGTGCGACTTCTCCTTTACAAGATATAAGGTAGTGCCATAATAGGCGACTATACCATATTTGGCACTTTACCCAACGTAAACTTCCAAACTCCGTTTGGACCCAGCATTTCAAGGGTATCTATAGGGTGTCCCAAAATTCCTTCAACAGCCGGAAATGGGAAGATCCTGACGTCATTTGAAGCAACATTTTCCTTTGCAAAAATGTTATCCCCGGCTTTGTTTAGGAGTTATTAACGAAAAACACGGACCAATCAGAGCGCGACCTAGACGCGAGTTGGCACAGTCGGCCAATAGACAGTTGGCGCGCCGGACCAACTGTGCCAACTCGTGTCTAGTTCGCGCACTGATTGGTCCATGTTTTTCGTTAATAACTCCTAAACAAAGCTGCGGATAACATTTTTGCAAAGGAAAATGTTGCTTCAAATGACGTTAGGTACCTCTCATTTCCGGCTGTTGAAGGAATTTTGGGACACCCTGTATTTAGCTACCCAACTCTTGGTAATCAATTTCGTACTTTAAGTCGCAAGCTTATGCTGCGGTTCTATTGCAACTGGCTCGATAATATTCGCGATAATCTCGCTAGGAGAAGGTCGACGGATTCCTCGCTGACTTTCTCGCAACCTCGCGAAAGTCCGGCACGGAAGGTTGCGCCCATTCACGGTGGAGCGCGTAATTTTTCGTCGTAGACCGAGGATGCAGGATGCGGTTTCCCGGGATTGCAGTCGGCTGCAATTACTCGCAGCCTGCCCGGTAAGCCGAGGCGGGACGACCCCTAACCCCTGGCCAATGTCTGCTGCCACGGAGGCTGCTGGTAATCACGTATATCCTACGATACCCTTCGCACACGAAGGCCAAAGGGAGAGGAAGGCGCGACCGAGTCGAATAAGGATCGGGAGGAATAAGGCCGGAGAACACCGGTGAGATGTCCGAGGAACGCGGAATGAAGGGAGTTCCTGTGGAATTGAAAGGGGCAAAGGGAACGGAGAGAATGCTGGGGTGAGAGGATTCGGACGATGGGGGATTGAGTGGAGTATGTAAATGGATTTTGGGGGATGTAGATCGTGGAAACGATTTCGACGCCTTTGTCGTGAGAACTGTTGCATCAAATCAGCAAGATCATGAAGAAAAATTAGTAGGTGCAATTTATAACAATGTCAATCTATTATTCTCAGCTCGTTGAAATTGTCAAAGTAGGAGTAATTTTTATTTGCATAAAGAATATATTTTCTACATTAATCGCGTGGAACAGAAGCCATTAAAAATTGTCTTTCTTCTGTTCATAGCTGTGGTAGCTACTCCACTGCTCCATATTTCATTTACACATTTTTTTACGAAACCATAAATTTCACCATAAATTACATCAAAGTAGGAATAACTTTTATTTTGCATGAAGGATAAGTACATATATTTTCTACATTAATCGCGTGGAACAGAAGCCATTAAAAATTGTCTTTCTTCTGTTCATAGCTGTGGTAACTACTCCACTGCTCCATATTTCATTTACACATTTTTTTACAAAGCCATAAATTTCGCCATAAATTACGTCAAAGTAGGAATAACTTATATTTTGCATGAAGGATAAGTACATATATTTTCTACATTAATCGCGTGGAACAGAAGCCATATAAAATTGTCTTTCTTTTGTTCATAGTTGTGGTCACTGTCCCACTGCTCCATATTTCATTTACACATTCTTTTACAAAAAAATAAATTTCGCAGATCCATGAATCACCCACGTTCCAACACGATTTTTCCATTTCATCTGGAAAGCACGTTTCTTCGACTTTGATCGCTAGCCTGTGGATCTTTATGCAAAATAACAAATTCTCGCATTGTTTACCAGGAGCCAAATAAAAATGATATTCTTCTTTTAATTATCCTATTAAGCTAAAACTAATAGATGTCCTTAAATATTTTTAGCATTTTTGTCATAAGTGCATGAAATCCGTAGTCTACGAGACGTTGAGATGTATCGCGGATAATTTCATGAATTACGATTTCCTTCTGGCACTTTTGACACGCCTGATTGAATCTCGACCCCTTCCGGCAATTCGCCTTTCGACGACCGCGGGTGAAAGTACCTTTATTTTAGCATTGATTAATCGAACCTACAGCCAGAAGCCGTTACCCACGGCGAATACTTCGCCGGATTAATTGGTAGCCTGTTACAGCTTCGTTAATTGCGGGACTAGCGTTTCCTGTGTTCGGGAAAATTAAATTCTTCCTCTCTATGTACCTGCTTCTCCTTTCCAGCTCGTTCGTGTTATTTGTGGGGAAACGTTTCCAAGGTACGTTTGTTGTGTTAAAGAAGAGAGGCTGTGGTTGGTTTTATTTTTGAACGGCCACCACCTGGAACCGGAAGTGCAACCCTTAAGGGGGCCGATCCAACTCGAGCGAGAGTGTGGTGGCACACTCACACAACGCTAGATACTGTATACGTACACGAGGATTGCAAGGGTCCGGCATTGGCCTAATCGCGTCTCGCTAATGCACATTTGGGACCCCTACGTAGTCACAATCGCTAGATAAAAGATCAATCTAGTCCGGATGGTGTCTCATATGGCCTGTTTTTGCGTTTTTTAAGTATAATTTTCATTATTCGGCAGCATGTAGTGGAGCAGCGAGAAGCATTGGGTGGCGCGACAGTGCTGCCACTGTCAAGCCACATACATTTTCTTAAAAATCGAGAGATTTAGGGTTTTTATAGAAACAGCAGACACCATTCGCACTAGCTGGGACATACACAATGGCAATGCAACGTTTATTATGATAAACCATTATTGTTAAACACACAGTTAGACCAATGCCGAAATGCACCCCCAAATGGAAGGCATGTGTGAAAGTATAGTTCCGAAAATTTTCCCTACGAGTGCTAATGTCTGTTACTGATCATTCAGTCACTGTATCGGTAAAACAGAGGACCAGAAAAAGCGTATTGCCGGTAAGTTAGGCTTCATACGCAAACGTGACGTCACTATACGGCTGACGTGATGCTGCGTCGGTGTGCTCGAGGGAGAGTGTGTGGTACACACTACCGCTCCGGCAGCGTGTACGTGTGCCTAGGCGGATCGCAAGGCTTCGGTAATGGTCTAACCATTTCTATATAATGCACATTTGGAACTCCTACGTAGTCACAATCGATAGATAAAAGATCAATCTAGTGCGGATGGTGTCTAAAATGGCCCACTTTTCCGATTTCGAGGCGTAATTTTCATTATTCGGCAACAAGATGTCTGTCAGGGGGCTCCGCAAGCAGGCTTGGCGAGCCGCGCGGCGCCTTCGCACACAAACACGCTCGGGCAGTGTGTACGTGTGCCTAGGCGGATCGCAAGGCTTCAGTAATGGACTAACCATTGCTCGACAATGCACATTTGGAACTCCTATGTAGTCACAATCGATAGATAAAAGATCAATCTAGTGCGGATGGTGTCTAAAATGGCCCACTTTTCCGATTTCGAGGCGTAATTTGCATTATTCGGCAGCAAGATGTCTGTTCGGGAGGCTCTGTAAGCTGTCCTGCTTGCAGAGTCTCCCGTACAGACATCTTGCTGCCGAATAATGCAAATTACGCCTCGAAAACGCAAAAGTGGGCCATTTTAGACACCATCCGCACTAGATTGATCATTTATCTATCGATTGTGACTACGTAGGAGTTCCAAATGTGCATTATAGAGAAATGGTTAGACCATTACCGAAGCCTTGCGATCCGCCTAGGGCCTAGGCACACGTACACGCTGCCGGAGCGTGTTTGTGTGCGAAGGCGCCGCGCGGCTCGTCAAGCCTGCTTGCAGAGCCCCCTGACAGACATCTTGCTGTCGAATAATGGAAATTACGCCTCGAAAACGGAAAAGTGGGCCATTTTAGACACCATCCGCACTAGATTGATCTTTTATCTATCGATTGTGACTACGTAGGAGTTCCAAATGTGCATTATAGAGAAATGGTTAGACCATTACCGAAGCCTTGCGATCCGCCTAGGGCCTAGTCACACGCACGCGCTGCCGGAGCGTGTTTGTGTGCGGAGGCGCATTTACTGATGCAGTGACTGCTGTCACCGCCGAGATGGTATCCCTTTGGCGCTGCTGTACTTCTCGACATTCAACTGTAGAAATTTTACCCAGCTCCTCTACTGGACGGAGCTCAAACTAATTTCGAGGTCATATCTGGATCGGGTCCCGCTACATGCTGCCGAATAATGAAAATTATACCTAAAAAACGCAAAAACAGGCCATATGAGACACCATCCGGACTAGATTGATCTTTTATCTAGCGATTGTGACTACGTAGGGGTCCCAAATGTGCATTAGCGAGACGCGATTAGGCCAATGCCGGACCCTTGCTATCCTCGTGTACGTATACAGTATCTAGCGGTGTGTGAGTGTGCCACCACACTCTCGCTCGAGTTGGATCGGCCCCCTTAACTCTCAGGATCAACAACTGGGCGAGAGTTGTAACCGAATGGTTGTAGGCGTTTCGTGACTGGAATTTACGAACCTTATCTTCGAGGTTTGTTTGAATGTTTTATCGAAGAGATAATTGAAAACCCTTGCTGAATTTTGTTGACGTTTTACTCGGATAAACATGGATCCCTGATTTCAAATATAGCCATTTTATCTATTTTTATTTTCAGGTGTCTCGCTCTTTTCACTTTTATGTCCATCTATTATGTCACTTAATATTGATTTAATTTTATATCATAAAAAGTTGTATTAAAAATTGTAGTATAGTTTGCAACGTCGAGAAGTAAATGTATAGCCCTGAAATTCATCCTCATAGGGTTCAATAGTAGACAATTTTTATTTTTCAGAGAACATTAGTATATTAGGGACAACGTTCCCCAGCGCTTTCCATCCACGGCTGTAGGTTCTCACATTTTCTCTGGAGCAGCGAGAGACAGCTTTCACAAGCCTGGGGAAAGGTTGCGCATTCGTTCTCAGGAAATTTTAATAGATTTGCATCGTGTTTTAGCCGAAGGGAAAATTACCGGTTTTGGTAAAACGGTCTTGAATTTACCATCACCTGATACGTCGTAAATAGGGGGCACGGTGACGCAGGTGTCTGCTCTCGAAGGGCGAGAATTCTCCACGCCCGATCGTGTGACTTTATTAAACGCCCCTTCATCGGGTAATTGAAAATCGATTGAATTAAATCGTCGGTTACCAACTTTCGTCATAGAGAACGTCTCGTTACGCGCGTGCACGATGAACAGAGTCTTCAGTGCCCTGAAATCATTTTCAGTATCCCATAATGTAGGTACAAGATAATCTACAAGCTACAAGATGTATTTTTTCTCGTGCTTTATCGCGGGACAACCTTGTGTTGTTAATGTTCCTCTAAAAATATTACAAAATTTCTCTGAATGTCCATTACTTGCTGGCTAACATATTAATTAATAGTCTTAAAATTTATAATTTGTACAAATGTGTTAAACACAAAAGGTTTCAAACAATCTATACATTTTGGTTGGCTACATAAGGGTTAAGCTGTGTCCACACTGAGGCAACAACATAAAAGAACAAAACAACATAGCTTCGGCGTGGACACAGCTTAATGCACACAAGTCCGGTTTATATTTGACCGTGGCGGCTCGTCTCCTGCAGTCTATCAGTTGAAGAAACAGTGGCCGGACGGTCCTTTGTCGCGCAACGAATAAAAATGTGCCTATTAAGGTGGTGCGCGCATGGCCGTGGCATATCAAGCCGGAGGAATTCCATTTCACCCACCCTTTCGTCGCCACTTTCTTACAGGGAGCGGCTCTAATTGGCCGGTGGCCGCAGCTGACCATTCCGCAGATGCGGCCGTTTGAATCTGGATCCGACGCGAGGCAAGACGAGGCGAGGCGACAACGAGGATCTAAGGAAAGTGTAATTTTTCACTTTAACGACCGATGACCATCGGCGTGTCCTCTCTCCTTCCTTTCGAGTGAATGCGCGACAGCCACCCTTTGAATCCTCCTTTCCTGCAATGGTCACACCTCCTCGGTGCTCCTTCTTTGCTGGCGCACGTACGGGGCCCACTAATGATGCGGCCGATTTGCATATCAATCGCGAGTTACCATCCTGCTTTGCGTTATGGCCCCGTAATGGCTTTCGGTATCGTCCGGCGTTGCGTCGCTTCGCTCTGATCTCGCTTTCACCGTATTTGGCCGGCGCAATATGGACGGGACTTGGTCACTCTATTTTTGGCCCCAACAGTTCCTCCGCGCTGTCCCATCTCCTGCTGAATAATTGTTATTAGAGCGCAGACGTTTATAGGGAACTCCGAAACACCGTTCGAAGGACCTTCGTGATGGTCCAACCTGTTGAACGACCCGTTTTCTGACCGTGGCCATGCCATATATGGATGCAATTAACTGCCGGACTGCGCAGAGCTGGACAGATAGATGGGAAGTGGATCCGGGGTCCTTTCCGACCCATGTTATAGTTAATTGTACGGACCGTTTCGACAGATTTTTATATTAACAAGGGCTCAGCAGTATTATTCCAAGTCAATTAATTCGGGATTTTAGCTTTCCAAAGAATCAGTGCAATTATTGGATCTTTTTTACGAGGGACTTGTTCATACCTTTTAATTTTAATCGGTACAACTGTACATAGTACAGTATTGTAATTAAATTTCCCCACTCTATTTCCTCTTCGGTGTCACAATGTCACGTGACTAACTCGGTACTGACAGAGTGGGGGTACCCCCTTAGCATACTACCCTCTTGGATATCGTACAACTTTCGTCTGACACATTTTCGAATAGTGCAATTTTGTCCAGAAAATTGTTCGTCGTCCTTGAAGGGTTAAAATTATTAAAATAGGAAAGAGACGTCTGTCTGACTTATTTCTCTTGCAGTACTTGCAAACAATCTTCATTTTACATAAAGTCTGAAATCATAAGCATATTATCATAATAAACGTAAGGTCTGAAAGATTACTACCCTCAAGATGAAGCTAATAATATAGCTCATAAGCCTCAACAAGTTATTGTAATAAATAAATAACAATCAAGATAGCTAAAGTTAAATCTAACCTACAAGATAAAATTACTACACGCTTAAAAGTTGGAGAGCAACATTGCTCTAGGAAACTTTTAACCAAAAACTCCAGGATAAAACCACAGGCCCCAAACTGTATAAAAAAAACGGTACTGGAAGGAAAGGTCTCGAAGTATCAGGGAACATAGCAGAAGAGCTTTCATTTTCCTTATTCGAAACATTTTTTCGAATAGTTTTCGAGTATTGTAACTTTCTCTAAAAAATTGTGCGTCGGCCCTGAAGAGTTAAAATTGTTAAATTGAAACGTCTATCTGACTTATGTCTCTTGCAGTACCTGCAGACAATCTTCATTCTGTTTGCTAAAGATTTTTCATTTATTTATTGACGTTCGTCGAGCACCGAGGTCTCGAACTGCCAGGGAACGTAGCGGAAGAGCTTTCAGGATTTAGACGGATAGGTCGCCTCTCCGCAGGGAGGCGTCGGGAACGTCATGCGCCTCGAATAACTACGCGACAGATGTTGAGTCGTTAGCGGACCATTATACAAGTGTCGTCACGCGTCTCGAGACTTGGATTTCCATGTATCCCGAAGAATTCACGAGCCGGCCGCGCCGACAATGGATGACGTCGTTTGCAAATATTCTTGTAAGGCTATTGTGACCGTCACCGACTCAAATGCGCCAGGGGACAATCGAATCAAAGAGGATCCGCAGCGGAACAATCTACCGTTCAGACCCACAACCGCCTTCGAATTTTAATATTCAAAACGTATTTTGAAAATATTTCCCTAGCTGAGTCATCGGCGAATAATAAGAGATACCTCGCGCCTGTCGCGGAACTAATTGCAAACTTGCACCGTGGTGCATGTCAAATTTAGAACGTCCCTGGGCGTCGTAGAACTTTCAGTTGACGCGGAACTCCAACTTATTTAAATTTATTAAATTATGATAGAACGAGCGTTAAAATTCTCTAAATTGAACGTGGAATAAATATTCACTTACTCGGTTGTTATGATGAGACTGTTCATTTTATGCATTTTTTTTTTATTTTAAGCAATTTTATGCATTTGTAAGAAAAATCAGCGGGTGAAATATAAAAAATTAAAACAATTTAACAACATAGGTACATTATTTTCAACTCACTACTATTATTACAGGAAAAAACAAAATTCTATCTGACTTCTGTTTGTCTCAATTGATAATATAATATAATTAAAAAAACATAACTTCGAATTAGGGGTTTTTAAAGCCCTGCAACTTCGGCAATTATGCGAATGTCTGCATGAAACTTTTTCGAAAATATTCATACAGAATGAGCAGACTGCGTATGTTTATGCAATTTTCAATTTTTGTAGACGAATTTTAAGAAAGTGGAATAAAATAGAATCTTATTTTCCGTGCTGATATCCTTTTTAGAACTGAAATAAATTAAAATCGTACTGAATTCTGTCATATTTTATATCCTAGCATTTTTCGAAAATTTCACTAAGAATGCGTCTTAACAGACCAATAACAAAATTGTTTTGAAGTCCGACCCGTTTAAAAGGCTGGGAACAATTAGAATGAAATTTTGAAATTGGAGCTTAGATGGTCGCTGATGCAGACAATGTTCCGGCGCGAATCGCCGTTGATTTTGGATTAACTTCTGACCCCGGCGGAACCGCCGGCGCGGAAATGATCGATAATCATTACGAGCACGGCCGGGATAGTACACGTAGCCGGATATCGGGTCTACGTGGGCAGATACTCATCGAAGATCGATACCGTGTTGCTTGGGGACGAGATATCTTGATATTCTCGGTGAATCTTCGGCAACTTTGCCAGGCAACCGGCCGCGAGCACCCGTGGGCGATTCGCGATCCGCGATCGGCGCGAATCACTTGATTACAACACGCATACACACGCGCACCTATACACCGATCGATTACTCGAACGGTCATTATTTAATGGTCATTATTACCGCTGATTTGCCGCAGATCCCGGCCGCGTAAGTTACGAGAACGGGATCAATTTCCGGATCGCTGACAGGTGCGTGTGCTTAGAGGGAAATATTGATGATCGCCACGGCGTAATGCGAGAGTTCATGGGATATTTGTGCCTGGTTGAGGCAGGTGATTCGTTCATCACTGTGATCAGGCCTCATCTCCTTTGCATACCCAGTTCCGCAGGATTTATGGATTTTTTACCGGGCCAGACACGCGAACACGGTAATTTCATAAAAACACAATCTTAGCGAGTTTACCGCGGAATTATTCGCCCGGGTAATTGGTGTAAAATGTATGTACAAGCTTCGCGACATTATTCCGTTACCTTGAGTGTGTACTCCGAGTTATACGAAATTTATTGCATCGCTGTGTCCGGAACGGATTTTGCAATTAACCCCTGTTCTCCTCATTTTCCAACTTTTCCGCTGGCGTTGACACGATGGCGAGGTAAATAATGAATTTTGTGAATCCCTTCTGGGAATATGGAAAAATGAAGTACAGAAAATTCAATGAAACTCCGCGTCGTTCGCGATTAATATGATGCGCTGGACGTTCATTCAGAATCAATGAAATGAAATTGACGCGATGATGGAAAACACGTATGGGAAAATTGTTCGTCGATATTTATTGTTCTAGTTCTGTCTTTATCGTTCAATATTTCGTGATCGTTATTACAACGTTTATTTTCTTTCTATTATCTTTTCTTCGGGATGAAAATTTATAATTTTTACACATTGTAAAACGATTGATTTTTTCTGTCGGTTCTGCGAGATCTATTTCTTTAAAATGTGGTGGTAAATGAATTTGTTTAATTAAGTAAAAGTGGATAAGATATAATCCTAGGATCTGTGTTATGTAAAAGGGTTAAACTCGACGCATGTTGCTTCTACCAATTTTTTATGAAACACAGGAAACGCTTCTAACGAATTTAGCGTTTCATCGAGGCCATATTGTTCCTCGGGTTTTTTGCAGACGTCCCCGGGGACGTTGAACTTTCGAAGCGATAACCGTGGCTGCCAACGACAGTTCTTGCCCCGTAACAAATGTTCCTAATTATTCCCGCAGGATCTCTTACTTAGGAGTTCGTATTCTTCGCGTAATACACGACCACGGCCACCTGTGTTTTCGCCTCCGCAATACTCCCGCCGCCATTTACGATAAAGTACGGCGGGAAACCGAGTTTATCCATCACGCTGACGTGCGCCATTCCTCACGCTAAATACCAGAAGTGCGTCTGTTCTTTTCTCGGTGGTGGCGGTTCACTTCGGATCCGGGATGAAACGGTGGGCAACATTAATCGAGGCTGATCGTGGTGATAATTATTTAACGACTTTGACGTCGGTTAACGACGACAAGACTACCGGTCCTCGCGGTTACGCTCCTCCTTTTGTCAATTTCCTGTTAGCCGGCGATGCTTGATGGCCTACCATTCGTAAACGGCGTTGCGTTCGATAAAGTCGATGCGCACTTTCAACGACGCTCCTCGTCTATTACACAACTATGAAGCGTTATGTAAATTCGCGCTTTTGTTGGGCCGTTTGCAGAGGTATGAACTCAACAGTCGACTCCTTGTTAACCAGTTGTCGTATCTTGTCTTTAATAATGTTGCAATACAGAATGGTATCTTCATCGTCGCTTAATTTTATTGTACTTTATTTTATAAATGATTTAATTAAATGAATGAATGTATTAATTAATTAAATATTTTAAAAATGAGTAAGTAGGTGACACTGAAAGCAGTAGGAAAATTAAGAGTTTAAAAATGTGGGAATATTGTTTTGAATTATTTTAATTATTCCGGAAAAAAAATGATACCGAAAAATATTATTTTGCACAAAAATCTACAATTTACTTATGTACTTATGTAACATTCTAAATAAATGCATTGATTATGAATGATCAATTCATCAGACTTTTATACAATTTTCCTTTTTTTTTTTTTAAATTATCTGTACAGTAGAATATCACGGTGGGAAATTCTGAAATGAATTAATGGTCCAGAAGAATTAACATTCTAAATAAATACATTGATTATGAATGATCAATTCATCAGACTTTCATACATCTACGTTTTTTATTTAAAAGTTATCTTTACAGTAGAATATCACGGTGGAAAATTCTGAAATGAATTGAATGGTCCAGAAGAATCAACATTCTAAATAAATACATTGATTATGAATGATCAATTCATCAGACTTTTATACATCTACGTTTCTTTATTTTAAAGTTATCATTACAGTAGACGATCACGGTGGAAAATTCTGAAATGAATTGAATGGGTCAGAAGAACGCGAATGCCCCAAATTCCGGAGGCCGGCTGTCCTCGCGACAGAAATAGTTGAGCGTTTCATCCGAAACAGCTGGATCCCGTGCGTCAAGCCCCGCAGTAAAATGACAATCGTATCTCTTGTCGAGTCAAAATGTTTCTTCTCTATCCCCGTCATTACGCTAATCCCTCCCCTCTGTATTTTAAATTTCGTGCCAGCTACGCGACCCACTTCCAGAAGAACCTGTCATTTTCCCCGCGGGTATCCTGACAGGATAATGAACCATGCCGCGCTGCATCGGATCACGTTCGGCGAAATGAGGAAAAACGAGTTGTCACGGCAACGTTGTAGATAGGTAGAACTCGTCCTCGAGTAAATTGAATTCTACCTTGCCGCTGCGCGATCCCCGTGATTGTAAGAATTATCATTTTTCACTTCTCTAGATTGAAAAGAATCATTTCATCAGCTGCGAAAGCTTTCTTTCGTCCTACGCGTTATTTTATGATTAATCTTAGACATCCGGAGATTTATGGCAACCTGGCTCAAAGGAACACACACGTTGGTAAATTAATTTTTTACGCACAGATCGTCCGTAATACTAATCGATAATGACGTGACAAATTGGTTTCGTAAATAATCAGTATCTACATGAGGAGAAGGGGAGTCTGTATATCATCTGCCATAAGCAATACAGTAGTATATGTTGCTTAAAAAGTATTTTTTAACTTCCCGATTTTATAGGGAAGTTATTGTAATCACCCCGAAAATCGAAAATCGATTTTTTAGCAGATCTTCACGTTTCATGGTCATTGGAGTCATTTTAGACTATTTTCAGCAAAATGTTCGTATGTGTGTGTGTGTGTGTGCGTATGGCCGTTTGTATGTTATCAAATTTTTCGTTAACGTTTTCTGAAAAAGTAACAACGCGATCAGAATGATGAATGATGCAATCGATGTGTCCCGCTGTAACTTAGAGCTGATTAGATTTTGGTCCATTTTGGTCAAGTAGTTTTTTAGTTTTTTTAGTTTTTTTCGAAAGAAGTTCATTCAACAATGCAATTTATAAGAGAGGATGGACATTTTCCACCGAATAAACAAACGTAATTATATATATTTCATTTTTAATTTTTTTTTTTAATTAAAAAAAATTTTTTTTTTTCAATTATGCAACTAATGCTAACGAATCGGGAAGTTCTTTGTGTGACTCTCCAAGAGTCACACACCAAATATAAAACATTAATAGCTGTAGACCCTACTAGCCATGAGTATCAATAACCCTCTCGCAAGAGCAGTCGTACCCGCGAACCGCGAACTCGCGAAGCGAGTGAGCAACAACAACCCTACTCGCGAGCGAGCGAAGCGAGCGAGCAACAATAACCCCACTCGCGAGCGAGCGAAGCGAGCGAGCAACAATATCCCTCTAGTTATTTTTGCAATGAATTCTGGAAGTCGAAGCAGCACTATTATTTTTTAAATGAAATGATGTAGGTATACATGAAATCAACGAGAAAGTCTTTTACTAATAATAAAATCATTAGGAAAATGTTTCATTATAAAACAACAAATTATTTCTTAAAGTATAGTACATTGCGTCTTGACTTGTATTTAATGTTTTAATTGATTAAATGGTGGAGTAAATCATTTTTAACGAACAAGGCCCAAACAAAAAAATTTCCTTCATCCCTTAATAATGTTCAAAGCTCCGACTAATGCATAGATATTCTTAAATATTTTTAATCTGTCTAGTGATTTAGCTTGTGCCTGCTCATTTCCGCCACAAATGCGTCAAATCCTCAGTCTAATAACAACGAATTAATTCAGAATTTAAGTAACCCTGACAACTGCCCCCTCGCCCCGAGGGTTCGCAGAGACTCCGTCAAATCGTTTCGCAGAAGTGCGCATCGCCCAGGAAGCAGGAACAAAAGGGAGCTTCTCGAATCAGATCGCAACCGATCTCTCACTGGAGAAATATTGTGAACAATGCGAAAAGCCATTGAAGGCAGCCGGATCAGTGTGTTGAATGAACGCAATGGATCAATAAACCACTCGATATCCGTGAATGGGATCTCGGACGTTTCTAACGCGTCGTCTTCGGGAACCTTCGGGAAGAAGGTAGAAAAAAATTAGGCTGAAATGACCGGATGTGGATAATCCCCCCGGTTACCCACGGCTGGGTGCCATAACGGCGTCCGTAGCCGAGAAAAAAGGTGGAGGGGAGAAAGGTGGTGGACGTCGCTGAAAAATGGACGATGCACGTTTCGCAAGAGATACGGCGCTGAGATCCGACGCGAGGCGACGCCTAATCCTGTTTTGAAAACTCGGTCTCGCATGACCGTGACAAACTCGACACCTTGAGATAGTTTATGGCGATGGCAGGGTCCACGGACCATGCGTCGCCATTATCGCTGCGTCTCCCGGTGTTTTCGTCCATGGAGCCTCTATCGGAGATGCCCGAACTCGCCTTCTTTCGTTCATTAATTGGATCCCTATCTGCGGATTGCAATCGGACTTCATGGCCCGACGTTCAATGAACAGATAAAGGTCTCTTAAGCCCTTCTGCCCAACAATGTTAATCTGCTGGGCAAACCGGCGGGATTTGATGAACACTTTGTTGCGATCCGGGCTCCGCTGATCGAGACCGACTGACTAGCAGTTCACTTTGTTGCGTTGCATAGGTGAGGATAATTTGGGAGAGGACCGGGTTGCTGGCGAGTCCTTGGCGGTGATGGTGGGCTTCCGAAGATGCTCGAAGCTAGGCTGGTAGATTATTTATTAGGTGGAAAAGGTGGCTTTTATTCAGTCGGTAACTTTAGTTTAAATTATACTTCTTTTCTGTTCTTGGTGGCGGTTTAAAGTTTCAATCTGAAGATTGTCTAAAAAGCCCCTCTTAGATGCAATCGATATTTCCTTGCCTTTAAATGTTAGGTAAAATTCAAACTTCAAATTTTGAAATTTCTTCCCATTTCCCTCTCAACCATTTTTCAGATTGAATGCATTATTTTCTATTGTCATGAGGAAGATATATCCTGTATACAACAATTTTCTTTTCCTAAAAAGTTAATTCTGCAAGACTAGAAGCCATAAATGAAATTTTATCTTTTAAAAAATGAAGAGTAAGAGGCAAAGAGAATACAAATTCATTAATATCAAACTTCACGTATGGTCTTCCAACGATGGAAACAATGTGTCCTTTCAGAACAATTTTATCTTCCTAAAAAATTAATTCTGCAAGATTGGAAGCCATAAATAAAATGGTATCTTGTAAAAAATGATGAGTAAGAGGCAAGGGGAATACAAATTCGTTCATTTGAAACTTCAGACGTGATTTTTCAACAATGAAATCAGTGTAAAATTATTTTTAAAAAATGTAGCGTAAGAGGAAAGAAGGTAGAAGTTGGTTGACGAGGCTTCATGTGTGGTCCCGAATCGAATCAATAATGCCAGTGACAGAGGCATAACTCGTCCCAACAAAGTGGAAAGTTTTTATCGATCCGATAAGAAAGTAAATCGCTTTCGCATTAATCTGCGAGGCTTTCATCGCCGCGAGAATTACAAGGTTGGGCGAGTGAAAGAGGACAATTTTCCCGGGCTGTGCAACAGTGTGCCGGCGGGCCTGAAATTCAGTCATTCCGATCGAAATTGTTTTTGCTATATGATTTCCGGCGACTGTTGGCCCACGAGCGCGAAATTACAGCCCGGGACGTGTTTACCGATCGGACGTGTCTTCGCGCGGGGAATTAATTTTCGTCGCCGGCGTCGATGATGCGTTGCTCGTCGATAAATCCCCTGTAATTTGGAACCGGGTGGCCGCTACCGGAACTCGGCTGAATTTCGGGCCTCTTTCTCTCTCGATTTGCGAGGGAATTGAATTCCGGAGAAACAAACAGCTGGGCCAAGCCGACGGATGATTTAACGGCGGCCCTGTCCATCATGACGCGAGCGAAACGGGGACACGATTCTTCCTCCTGGAAATCTGTCTAGTCGCGTGGCAGGTCGCGGGCGTTGCCCAACGTGTCTTTCACAGATCCTATCGTCTCTGAATGACGTCCCCCAGCTTCGTTCGTCGGGCTAATTAACTCCCCAAACGAAATGAGAAACACGCTTCGCTCGACTGACACGAAACTTTTCGGGCTGATACGCTCGACGTTCCGAGGGACTTGATCTACAGTTTCGGTACGAATGCGGTGGCTCTTCTAAATAGTTTCACTCGTCCAAAAGATGGTAGCCGTGATGGAGTTGCTTGAAACGTTGTAAAACCTTTGATGGGATTCGAGGGATGTGGGTAAAGCAGAACGATAGTTGCACAGGATGATGGCTCGTATTTCAATTTCAGCGAAATCCGTCTTCTGGTAATCGTAATCATTTTTTGATAATGCTCGTTTAGGCAATTGTTACCTGAGTTAACTGATTATAATTAGCAGTATTTCAAGAATATATGTTTTAAAAATATTATTACATTATTTTCAACAAAAACGATTAAGAAACCGAGGAAATGTTTATGCAGCTCCTGCATGTCGCAGTTAATATAGACAATTTTTATTCTGCATCACGATAATGACTACATATATCGCAAGAAAAAGGTAAAGCACGTGCACATGCACGCTTTCGCAAGTTTCCCACGAGTGCCATTAATCCGTTCGGCGACAGAGACAAACGCCATTAACAACAATGATCAATGGCCCCACAGCGCGCATTCTGCTTTGCATTATTATCCAGTCGCGCGCCGAACGACAAACCGCGGAAAGAAAGCGTCTCTCTCTCTCTCTCTCTCTCTCTCTCTCTCTCTCTCTCTCTCTCTCTCTCTCTCTCTCTCTCTCTGGTCCTCGGTGTCTAGCCCGGCGACTTTTAACGCGTTCAGGTCGTTTCCTGGCCGATGCAAATCGGTCGCGTGGGGGTATAAAAGGCGGAAAAGTTAATTTGCAAATTTCTTTAGATCGCAATCGATCTCCGACGGGGGTTTCGAACAGGTTCACGCCGGAGCACTTCGCCGCCGAGTACGAAATGCCTCGGAAAGCGGCGATTGTAAAACTCGAACGGGTCCATCGAGCGTTAATCATTCTCCCGGGCGACACCTACGCGGTATCACATACGGTGATCGGGTGACCCGATAAATCAAGCATCCAGAAATTTATTATTCCGCGAATTCCAGGCGGCGGGAACCGAGCTAAACCGAACCGGTGTGGAGTGTAGGGGAACGGGCGAAAGGTCGTTCCCCGCTCGGCCAATAAATTTAATTAACGGATAGGCGAAAGCGTCAGAAACGCGGCGGCCCCAGATCGCTTTTCCATCGCGGAAAAATCGCCGGCCGCTTTCGGTCCCCGTGCCCCATAAATATCGATGCTGCCGTTCTGGTCCAGCTGAGACGATTGCGCAATGTTCCCCGCACTCGCTGAATGTTCAATGAACCGTGCTGATGCACGGCTCCCGAGGGTGTAGGCTCGGGGTGGCTAAGAAGCCATTCTGGTTTTCCACTCTCAAAAAATCAGATACTCGCGTTTTACTTTTCCCTTAGACCCAGGGGCCGCCAAACTTTCTTGATCATCGACCTCTAAAAATTTGCTAATTCTCTTATCGACCCCCTCTATAAAAAATGTTTTAAGAAACATGTGTTTTTAAATGATTTATTCTATTCTGACAAAATTAAATTTTTACATAAATCAATGAGAAGGATGTGCTTGATGACGCTTGGCAAGATTAGCAATGTTTCGTTCGCAATTTGCGATTGAATAGCATAGGTATTCATCCACCCCTAATCGACCCTCTAGATCGGATCAACCTCTCATTATATTATATCGATCATTAGAGATCGATATCAACCACTTTGATGATTCCTACCTTAGACCGTGGATCCATTTATGATGTTTAAGACTATTCGCTGCTTCACTTAATAACTTTTTTTAACCCTTACATGAATTTCAATTGCAGTTGAAATGCAATTCCAGTTAAAACAGCGTATTTCAACGAATACTGAGTGTTAAAATGGAAGCATAAAAATTCGCGATCCGGTAACCACGTTTATGAAACTGATCCAGAAACCACCCCCATCAACCCCGCAATCCAACAGGTCGTTTCCCTAACTGCGAGCATATAGCCCATTACTGCCACCCCGACCCCCGACGCTGCTTTGCCAGCTGCCACCGGTAATTATTTACCATACACTGATTCTTGTTACAGAACAAACCGCGCTCGTATTTCCGTTCCTTTCCACCGAAACGCAATAATTCTTCGCCGGTTGCCCGGAGCCAGTGGAAACTGAAGCGATACCGAGAAAACCGGGGGACATAGCCGCCTCAGCCACGATAAATCAGCGGATTCGTTAGCGGAATCTTCCTAAATCCATTTGTCCGGGAGGCCCCAGCTTCAGGGTAGATCCTGCTGTTTCGACAAGCCGGTGTCGTGTTCGAACGGGTGACCACGTGCTGCCGTCCCTCCCTTTCATGCCAAGGCAATCTCTTTTTTTTCTAAATAGAACCTTCGATTTTTTAGCATCCTTCATGTGGAAACAAATCCGAAATCGTGTATATGTTTCTATTATATTTGTATCCTGTTACACTTCTATCAGTGCCAGTGGGCGAACTGAGGGTTTTATGAATCTGTGAGGAGCTTATTCTTCTATTATTTCTTCCACTATCTAATCTGCCAGCAAAAATAATTAAAGACTCTTGTTCAATTTATTGAATTTAATATAAAAGTTTTCTTAATAATTTTATTTTCGGCATTTCTTAACTGATTCTTTTAAACTGTTCATAGTATGTACATAAAACACACACATTACGATCGTTCTGATTGTGTGAACAGTTTTACAAAGTTCGCACTTCAGAACAAAATGAAAATTCCACTCAACCGCATAACACGAGTCACATTTAAGGAACAAGAATTATAAACCACGCGAAATTACAATACTAACGGAGCTCGTCCAGGCTGTACGATAATTACAAGCGCTAAGCAGCCCACGCAGATGTCTGAATTCGATTTCACCGCGAAATTACACGCTTTGCCTGATTCGCAGCGTTGGTAAGGTCACAGGTTCACGTGTCGCGCAAACCAAGAAGCACGATTCGATTTTTTTCTCTTTCCCTCTGGCCTTCCATTCATTCTTTTTCTATCCTCTCCGCGTACGTACGCGTGAATACGATCTACGCATTGGATTTCACGTGAATCAAGTCCCCCACCACGAATTACCGGTTGGATTTATCGGCCGAGAAAGAGACTTGCCCCGGTATTCTCGTAATCCTTTGCCGTGGAACACGGTGCCGGCGCTTTTGATGCGTGGGCGTGGGCCACGCAAATCGAATCGCTCGCCGTCTCATCACGTTCCGTCGAAACCACAACCATTCCGAGTAATCGAACCTGATTACTATTTATGCTTTTGTGCCGTGGACACTGCGCTTCCGTCCTGTGACCAATCCTCGCGCGAATCCTCGTGAGATACGATGGCTAAATTGCCGATATCGTTGCACTTCAGAAATTCTCGGTTGTTGAAAAATCGAATCAGGTCGGTTTACCCTATGTCTAATTCTGTGGCACGTAAGCGACATTAATTCCAAGTTAATTTCAAGCAACCAAAAATTTCTATTCGTCTGTTTAGCACTTTTTGTAAACAAAAAACTATTCTCGACACACGTGGGCGTTGTCATATTTTTATACGAAAGAGTTCTCGTGCCCGAAACCAGGATTAAAATCGTCTTTCCGAAAAATATTATTTTGTAAGCGCGAAGATACATCCATAAACTAAAAAAAATTTCTATTCCTCTTTTTAGCACTTCTTGTAAACAAAAATTATTCTCGACTCACGTGGGCGTTGTCTTATTTTTTTAACGAAAGGATTCTCGTTCCCGAAACCAGGATAAAATAATTAAGAAGTCTTGTTTACTTTATTGAATTTAATATAAAAGTTTCCTTGATAATTTTATTTTTGGCATTTTTTAACTGATTCTTTTAAACGGTTCATGGTATGTACATAAAACACACACAATACGATCGTTCAGATTGTGGACGTCTTATCTTTTTAACGAAAGGGTTCTCGTTCCCGAAACCAGAATAAAATCGTGTTTCCGAAAAATATTATTTTATAAGCACGAAGATACATCCATAAACTGGAAAAAATTTCTGTTGCAATCATTTCAGCTTTGGGAAATCATTTTTAAGATTCTGTACCTTCAAAAAACCTATTTTCAGGACCAGTTACACGAGAATCCCTTAAATGCTAACCTCCCAATTTACAAAAATTAAAATTCCCAGGAAGATTCACAATCTCCAGTACTCTGATCGCAGAATTAATTGCCGTTCGGCAAGCGCTGATAGCGCGGCGTCTATTAAACAGGCTCGAGCGGTAGTTGATAGACTATTACGAAAAACAATTCGACAATACGGCATTGTCGCGTTGTTAATTATCGGGGCCGTTCTGCCATCGATTGTGTCCTCGGCTCGAGGTCCGCGGACAAAAGCCACCCTCTTGTTCCCTGGATTAATAGAGACGGTTAACTGGATACGGTGGGCAAATATACACAGATTGTGCGGCGAGTGACGAGTAAACACCGAGCCGCGGAAAAGCCGCAATCATGCGATGTGCGAGAACGGTGTGGGTCGGTGGAGATGTGTTACAAAAAAACATAATGAATGTTTGAGGATCGGGTACGGTCGGTCGTATGGCCCGATCCGCGTCTCAAGCAGCTATAACAACAAATTAAACGAGAAAATCTCGAGGCTTTCGTCGAAACGTCCACCCTGCCCCGGAGGCTCGAGCCTACAATGCGTGGGCGTGCACACGTACAACGCCGTGTAACACCAACACACACGCCCGTTTTCAGTCTGGTCCGAGTCCTCTCCTCTTCTCTTCTTTTTTTCTTCTCTCGTTCCTCCCGCTTCCAAAAGGGAGAAGGTGGAACGATATTCTGTAAAGAGTATAATAACGTGCGTATGAAAGGGCAGATCCTTTGTGGGTAGCCGACCGTGTCTTGAAAGGATCCACCAGGATCTTTGCCGTGTAGCGTGGAGCAGGGTGGGGAACCGAGAGGATCGTCGAGATCGAGAGTTAGGGCACCAGCTGAGAAAACATGCCCGTGGCGTGTCGACAGCGAAATGTTCGTATTTGTGTCTGCGACCGTGGATATAAGGTGTACACGCTGCGGAAGAAAAGATAGTAGTAGTCGTCCAGGATGTTCGTAAATTCGTTGGTGGCGCGCCACGTGCACCACGCGTCGATTGAGACCCTGCTGAAACACCTTGACGCGTGTGCTTCAATGAACATGATCCAATCCAACTCGTTTAGCTCTTCGTACACCACGCATTCGTACGCGATTCCATTTTTTGGACACCCTGTGTATTGACAAAAATGTGTATTATATCAATTTCACACTGGCAAGAATCTTTTAACCAGCAAAATAAATTTTCACTTTCTCTGATTTTTATAAGACAACTTATAGGAATGCATGAAAAGTCACTGTTCAACCCTTAGCTCTCGAGGGGTGATTCTGAAGCACCACTAAAAAGTGCTGTACCATTATTCACAAAATATAGTTTACATTATTAAATATATTTATAAATATATAAAATAAAAAAAACATAATATACATTGCAATTTTTTTAGGTCGGAAGAAATGTTTAATATTCGAGTTAAAATAGCTCCGACTGTGGCCAGGGGTTAACAAATAGGATACTAATTATATCCACTTCGCACTGCTAAGAATCTTCTAACCAGTAAAATAAATTTTCACTTTCTCTGATTTTTGTAAAACAACTTACAGAAATGCATAAAAATTCACAGTTCAACCCTTAGCACTCGAGGGGTGATTCTGAAGCACCACTAAAAAGTGCTGTTCCATTATTCAGAATATTGTTTACATTATTAAATATGTATCCAATCATATCCAATGCAATTATTCTAGATCGGAAGAAATGTTTAATTTTCGAGTTAAAATAGCTCGACTGCCAAGGGTTAACAAAAATTATACTATTTCCACTTCGCACTGCCAAGAATCTTCTACCCAGCAAAATAAATTTTCACTTTCTCTGACTTTATAAAACAACGTATAAGAATTTGCATAAAAGTTCACAGTTTAATAATTAAATTGATCGAATGATACAAGTATAAATAAGACCACGTGATGCAAGTATACAGCTTCAGTCAAGTGTTCGCTATACATTTTTCTAGGGAATATTTGCTTAAGAGCCCTCGACAGCGGGGGAATAGGGGATGTTCCGGTAAAACGCACTCGTCGAGCAGATAATTTGCACTCACGGAAACTCAATTGAGCAGTTGATCGAGTCCTTTTTCAACGTCTGCGTCGCGGATTGCGTTCGATGCGATTAGGGGATGGTATTATCGCGGTCCATTAGCGATTGTTTGGAAGACGAAGCGAGTCAGTTCGACGACGTTCGATCAGTCGTAAGGGATGCAGCTCAGGCTCGACATGGAAAAGTTAGTGGAGCGTGGGACAGCGCCTAGTCGGATCTCTTCTGTCTGATTTGGCACATTTTCCTCCCCTGTTGGCGGCGGCGTTCTTGGCTTTCCGATCACCGTTCCTCTTGAATTATTCTTTAGGAATCGTCGTGGGTACACTTCGGGAAAGTACACATCGAGCAGTGGAAGTCTTTAAGCTGGTTCACACGGAACGTGGGAGTTTCTGCTGGCAATCGATGTTGTATTAGATAGCTCAGAAACATCATTTCTGTTCTCATTTTTCAAGTTTACATTGGCAGATAATATTTATGCTTAACAGTTAGTAACAGTTAACAAAAATTATCTGCTGATATTTTATTCATTCTTCAATAATTTTAATAACGAATCGATATTTTTTTCTTATTTTATTGTTTTAAATGTCTATCATCAATAGATAAAAATCGGAGTCTGCTAAATAAATTTAAGTGGTCAGCTAAGATGGTCTGAAACAAATGTGAGTATTAGGATTTATTTCTGGTTAATTGTTCCAATTAATGAACTCCTTTTGCAACGAGTACCTTGTGCGTACAATAATTTTAAAAAATGCCTGAATAGCAGCCTCTATCTTATTTCCTCCATTTTATGATTGGTATTAGTTCTTGAGCACGCTCCTATGAATAAATTATTCATTAGAATGTTTGTGGAAGATAAAAGAAAGAGCTGATCAATACTTACTGGAAGTTAATGGCGATTCTTAATAACTTCCAACACGATCGGTGAATGTCCTGAAAAAGACATGGCGAGCTTCTCTTGATGGGAAGACTGGGCCCATGCTCTCCAATAAGAGTGGATTTCTATCTTTCACGGCTGTTTTGAAGTCGTCTTCTGAGATTGAGCCATCACGATCAACGTCGAGCTTCTTCAGCAAAAGATCTATAAGATCCTTGAAAAGACAAAATTTTGCTTATGAAGTGCCATAGCATTTCGATCGAAAAGATTAAAACGAGGAATCGGTTGTATAAAGAATTGATTAAAGAATACATGAAAAATGTGTATTAGTAATATTACTGTATATATATACACAATTATATTAACAGAGTTGTAACTATCTATTTTACTTTGACAGCTTCATCCGGATTTTCATCATTCTGCAGCTTGATCAAGCACCCACGCATTATGGGAAATATTTGATCCCTTTTCAGTTTATTTGTTCTCAAATTGTCGTACACCTAATGATTCGAAAAATAGATTGACATAAAAGTTTTTTATTTTAAAATATTCAAGTATATTCAGAAATTCGACAGCCAAAATTGAGCTTGAGAATAATGCGGGCAAAAGAACATTACTTTATAAGCAAATTGTATATTTTCATCCATAGTGCCACGGAGTATCACTGAAAGTCCCTCGATCCATGGTTCAACGTGAATCTGCAGGTTTATTATTAATTATAACTACAGTTTCAATATTTGTGTGTTTTGTAGTGGATATGGTGCGAAGGAAAGAGGGACTTTTCGGACGCGGAAATCCCATCCTTTCCAAGTACGCACTTCAGACGGTTGGGTCGAAGGTACGGTCGTTAAAGTGACGATTGCCAGACCCCTGACTCAACCGTTGCAATGTCCTTGGCCGTGACAATTTCGAACACATTGTTTTGGGTGTGGAAATTTTCTCCGTGCTCGGAACGGAGAATTCCTCCCCTCGTTTCAACGGTTTTTCTGACGTTGCCAATGCTCCCACCAAAAAGGATTTTTACCAGTGGTCAGAAAGTTCGTGACACTCGCTGAGAACGCATCGCTCCTGAGTTGTCATCGCCGCGTTAGTATCTTTGTGCCGCGCTAGGACTTGAGATCAGTTAACGTTTGTAGTTTTAGCTTTCTCGTTATTGTTTTTGTTATCGTTTTAATAAATATATATACTCGTCTGTTAAATCACGCGTCTAAAGTTTTCTAATTAGCATTTTTTCTCAACATTAGACTGCGGACATTTAAACACAGTACACAGATGTTCCTTAATTCTATTTGCATTACCTGCAACGCATTTTTGGTATCCATTACACCAAACAGTCTATCGATTAACAAATGGCGTATATTCTCTGTAAAATCGAAGCCGGATTGGAAAATATCACGGAACACGGATCTCGCCATGGGGCCTAACGTCTGTACACATTTTCGATGTATTATCGCCAGAACTATGAAAAAAGTAAGGTAATATCACAAATATTTAGTAAATGAAGAGATAATTCAAGTTAATAAAAGTATAACCTTCAACTTCTCTGTCATCGTAATGTGTTTGACGCGACAATCTCTTGAATTTTTCCAGATTCTTCGTTCTGTACACGATTTCCTTGAGTGTATCATTTAGTTGATCAACTGGCTGTTCTGCAGGCATTTTCTAAAATTATTAGTTACAGGTATTTGAAAATTTTGTTAAATGTTTCTGAACGGTGTCAAAGTTTCTTCATTTCTGAGGAGAGTTGTCAATTGTTCGTTTTTAGATTCAGTCCAATGTAAAAAGAAATTGTTCGGTCTCAAGCAGATCGAACGTGAGATATATGTATTTATTTAGGCTCGGTCCGCTGCAATATCTCGAGACACACGGCGCGACGCGACGGTCCCAGAATTGGGGTGTCACCGGACACCACTTCGAGACCGCCTCGTGAGCGAAACCCATTGACAGGGCAATCTTACTGTATAAGCAAATACTTTAGTTTCCGTATCGTTTTCCCATATCTCTCGCACCCAATTAATTCCATAGCCTAAACATAGTTTTATCAAAGCGCCCTACTCATACGACCACAATGCACCACTCAGTGCATTTCAGTATGGCCAATAAGGAAAGATTCCGAGCTGACCTTATACACCACGCGACACCGAAAAGCAGATCACGAAAATCACTCGGACCGAAAACAACTTTTATCTTTTACCTCGAACTCATCGTTTTACTGTATCTTGTTAAGTTTTCAAATATATATTAAAGTGTGTTAACTTCCGAGAGTTAAACTTATTTTAAATAGTCGGTGTTACTCCTATAACATTGTTTGCATTAAATGACTACCCATTTAAGTATTGTATAAGGTATTATATCAATATCATATTATCGTATCCATAGAATGAAAAAAATCATACACAATGGAATTATTCTAGTTCAGAAGAAATGTTTAGTTTTTAAGTTTTTTTTTTAATGTGTTTTACGTCGCTTTCTGAACACCTTTTCCAGGGTTAACATAGCTCCGACTGCAAAGGAATAATATCTCGCAGTCAGGAAAAAATTAATTGAAAATTTTCCTGTATAAATACAAAATTGTTGTGGAAATAATATTGCAAGATGAAGTTCAACATCGGCCCATTAGCTCAGTTGGTTAGAGCGTCGTGCTCTAAACCGTTACTCTTTTTTTTCCTCCACTTTTTTTGTACGGAATCTAACAATAAGAAAAAACAAATACAAATGTTAATTAGTATATAAGGCACAGACAAAGACTAGCGAAGACTGATAGTTTAAGTTAATGTAAGGATACGGTTGTGAGCGTCACTAAGGGACCAGGCAATATGTTAGTATATAAGAATAGAAAATACTCTCGTAGATTATTCACTACACTGATCAATGTAATAACTTTCATACACATTGAATTTTTGAATAAAAAATATATAAAAAAAATTAGAGCGTCGTGCTAATAACGCGAAGGTCGCGGGTTCGATCCCCTCATGGGCCAGTATTATTTTTGCTAAACTGCGCATGCACTTTTCAACGAGAAATGTGCAAAGATAGCAACGGTGAACATCGGCCCATTAGCTCAGTTGGTTAGAGCGTCGTGCTAATAACGCGAAGGTCGCGGGTTCGATCCCCTCATGGGCCAGTATTACTTTTTTCTAAACTCCGGAAACAGTTATTTTGCAATAAATATACAACAGTAATACAGCTGCGAATGTCGGCCCATTAGCTCAGTTGGTTAGAGCGTCGTGCTAATAACGCGAAGGTCGCGGGTTCGATCCCCCCATGGGCCAACATCTTTTTTGCAACTCTGACAATGTTTTTATTCTACGATAAATAAATAACAGATGAATTTTGTTTTATTTCAAGTTTATTTTTATGTTTAACCATAAACTTCCTCGACAAGATATTTGTCTTGTTATCTTAAAATTTTTATCTTTAAATTTTTAGTTCAACTGTTTTTATACTTACAGGATTTCATGGACTTCGTGCAATTTCAAGAGGCTTTCGTTTTTAACCGACTTCGAAAAAGGAGGAGGTTCCTCGATTCGATCTGTATGTGCCTTTTTTTTCTATTTAGTTTACCAATTACGTCGAGATGGATACGTAAAAGACTCGGACATTTCTATTTAAATTGTACGTTATCACTGTGTATATATATGATAATAATATCAGTCACAGTTTTTCACGAAGTTTTAACAGCTACTAGCTAGAGTATAAATGTGAGAAAATAAATTGTTTAAAAGTAAAAAATAATATTTGAATGAGTAAAATCTTTACTTCCAATGCACAGCTTCACGTCCTCATATCAGACATTTAGAAAATGGTGTATGTATTAATAATAACAACGACTGGCTGACTGGAAATAATAAGAATACCCAACTATTAGAAATTAAGTTTTTGAAAGAAGAGGGAAAATAATCGACGGCGTGCTTTAGAAAATGGTGTATTAATAACAACCAATGGCTGACTGGAAAAATACCCAACTATTAGAAATTAAGTTTTTGAAACAAGAGGAAAAATAATCGACTGTGTGCTTCTTTTATAGTCCATCCAGTGAGATACATTTCGAGTGAAATCCCTCCCGAAACGAATTCCAGAAACCATGGATTTCTACAGTTTCTCCCCGGGTCTTAAGCCGTTTCTACGTTTTTACACTCTCGACGAAATCCCCGCGCCTTTGTGCGCGTTTATTACGCTCGCCTTCCAAATGATGTCATTAGATATACTTAGGCGAGACTTTATCGTCGTCCTTTACGCCGGTCGAGCGGCTCCCGTTCCCCGGATTCGCCGTTCACGATTATTACTCCGAAATTCGTTCTCTTCCCCGTAAGCGAACGGGATCTCTCAGCCACGTGAGAACCGGCCATCTTTTTATTGGCCCGCGCACACGAACGAGCCATTTCGCGGGAAGTTTTCTCGTGCGAAACGCGCGCGTCGTCCCCGCTGGGCTTTTGCGCGCACGCCTTTACGATAATCTCTCGAACGATGTGAACTCCTCAGAGATGAGAGATCGTATCGAGCCGTTTGCGAAACGTCGGAGATCAAGCTCGTGGGCGCTGTTATCGCGATGCGCCGCGTGCAATCGACTTTTTATCGCTATCGAAGTCCCCTCGATATACGGTGTTATTGCCGAGAGATGCTCGTAAAGTATCGCACGAATGGTATCAAACTCGCCGCAGGATTTAAACATTGTATCGTTTAATTAAGTCGCGAAACGTGTTCCATTTATTGCAATCTGTACGAGAGAATGCAGCTCTGGTTAATATTCTAGGGTATAATAATGTTGCGTGGTCGTACGTGGCGAATTATAATTTATGCAATCCACCTGTGCTATCGAGGATGTCCGAAATTCGTGCGCGCCAGAGATAAAATATCGTAATTAATCGCGGAACGTAGTGGAATTGCTGATTTCGGATTAAATTATACTGTGGTGCATTTATTTCGTTAGTGCACTTTCAGGAATATTTCTCAGGGAAACTATTGAACCATTTCCATTTGGATTTTACACATATATTCAGTCGTGTTTGGAGTACATGTGTGATTTTTTAAAAGTTAATCTAATAAAAATTACACGAGTTATACATTTTTTTATAGAGTATGTTTTGCAAAATATGAGTCGACTTTTGCCATGATTAAATAAAATTGTTTATCACAATCTTCATGAATGCAGTTGTGGTCCAAACCAACATAAATTAAAAATCTTGAACATTCGCAGTCTTTTTGCCGATTTATAGCAAAAATGAGTAGGTGAAACACTAATTAATATTCTGAAGATCAATTTCTATGTAACTCCCCTTTCTTATAATTGTTGTAGATCATTTTTATTTTGCATGGAAGTTCGCCGTCTAAATACAGTGTTCCCGCGATTGTTGTGAGAACCACGGGGGTATCGAGTCTCAGGAAACGAAATGGTACTACGTTTTTTTACGTGTGCCGAACATAGATTTCTTCGATAACTTTTCCAAGTGTAAACGACGATCCTGGGTAAACAACGGTGCTAAGAGGGAAATTGTTACTTGTTGTATGATACATCGAGTATCATAAAACCCCAATTTAAACACCCTAATACCTTAATTTCTTTGTAGCGCGATCGACCGCCCAAGGGGAAACCATCTAGTAGTAGAGATAAAAAAAGTCACATCATCCGCATACCCGAAAGTCACATCAATCGCGGGAACACTGTATAACAATTCGATTTTCTCTATCGAAAATCACCGAAGAACGACGTGATCAATGAAGAATACCTCGTGCATTTATGCGAGCGCCTCTAACAATTTGATCAGCGGCAGTAATGAGCCGGTGATTATAGGGATGCAGAGATGTTGAAGGACGCGCAAGAAGCCCGCGTGTCTCCGTTCAAGAGAAGATCGCCGGTTCGAATGCATATTATCTCTGGCGACGCCCACCCACCTGCCTCGCGGTTTCATTTGCGTATTGTTTCGCTCGGACAGTCGAGCTTGATTGAGTGCTTAACGGTGACAGGGGTCGGGCCCGGCAGAGATCATTGAAATGCTGCGCGCGGATTGTCGGTAATGCGATGTGGACGGGCCGTGGTATGAGGCACTGTCGACTTCGATGCCAGCGGATTTTCATCTTGTTCCTGCCGTGTAATTGTTTCTGCGAGCGGCGCTCATTTATCCACGGACCTACGCAAAATGTGTGTGGGCTTGTCACCGTCGTCGGTAGATTTGGAACTGCACCGTGACAATCGTCCGGGCTGATTGCTGATTGATTGTAGACAGTGTGTGGGCTAGCTTCGACCTGTATATTGTGACTATTGGTGCTTTAGGAATCGAAGCTGTAGAATTTGTGTCGCTTGTGCTGATTGATCCCAGAGTGAATTCGTCAAAATCGTGATTGATAGTTAATGAGGATGCTGTTGAGGCAACTCATGGAGTAGTAAAGTGGATACTATGACACTCCTTTGTATTAATGAAAGTAGGTTAATAACTCGTTTATTAACAAATTTTCCAGGTTATTCAATAATTGTTGAAAGTCTCATAACTATGTTTAATAGATCCCTCAGCCCAATAATTTTGTTTGGAATTGCTGCGTAACAGAACAATTTCCAAGCTTCCTTTTATATTAATAGGCTCAAGTGATTTGTAATTTTTAATTTGCACAACTTTTGCATCATACCGTTACCAGAAGCTAATAAAATCAAATTATTAGAACCAATTATACAAGTGACGACTTTAGATTAAAACAATCAATTTTTCCAAAAAGGTCCAGCACACTTTTGTCATTTTTACGCGGTTTGTATTTTGTAAAGTATTAACAGGGTGTTCCAGGGGCTAAGCTTAATTTTACGAATTCACTCAAATGCACTTACACTCGAAATAAATTCTAAAACACTATAATACCCTCTCAAATGGTTAATTTTGTCCGTATCTCGCGGAAGCTGAAGGATCTCGGCGTTTCGCGAGAAGATCACCGGTGATCCAAAGTGTGGATCGTTTTCGAGCACACGAGGATCGCCGTGGAGTGTCCAAGGGAAGAGGATGAGGCCGGATGGGATTCCACGTCTCCTCTCAGGCTTGAAAACCGAACGACCGTAATCTTGGGCTATCTAACGTTGTAAATGTAGCGAGGTGATGATTTGCGACCTCCCTGCAGCGGAGCCTGGCCCGGCTCTAGGGAGAAAAGGAGGCAGCAACGGAGCCCTTGGTCCCTTAGATTCAATTTCGCGGGGCGTCAACGGCTGACGCGACGTCCGCCCACCTCTTGCCGGACGTTGATGTACGACACGGTGCACCGGGCCCGACGGACGCGTGAAACTCGGACGATTTGCGTGTGGATTGTTTTCGACCGGCCAAAACGATGAAAAGTAATATGTTCCTCGTGGTTTATTTGGCCAGCCCCGGCCAGTCTTGTTTGTAGACCTCCACACCGTTCTCGGGGAGAGTGAAGGACGTCCGGTGAATGAGACCGAGGGATAACTGTTGCGAAGGTGGTGTGCCCGGTGTAATTGAATCTGTCGAAATGGAGCTGTGTGTTTTATGCACTGGCTGATTAAAGGGAACATCGGACGCCTTTCAATTCCAGTCCCTGCTTTCTATTGTTTAACACTTAACACTAAAACTGTCGGACGTGCGTGATTAAAAAGAGACCGGACTCTGTCAGGATAAAATCTGAGGTTATGTTAAAAAGTACACAAAATGGTTTTAAGGTGTATGTAGTCTCATATTATATGTAGTCCTTGTTTTCTATTGTTTAACACTAAAACTATCGGACGTGTGTGATTAAAAAGAGACCGGACTCTGTCACAATCTGCGATTATGTTACAAAGTACACAAAATGGTTTGAAGGTGTATGTAGTCTCATATTATATGTAGTCCTTGTTTTCTATTGTTTAACACTAAAACTATCGGACGTGTGGGATTAAAAAGAGACCGGACTTGGTCAGGAAACACACTGACATTATATTAATTATTAAAATGTGCAAGAAATGGTCCGAAGGTGTACGTACTTTTTTCTAAAAATTATGGTTATCAAAAATTCTACACGATGTAGAGTCTGTGAAATTAGAACAAAAACAATTTTAACTATTTTTTATTATCCTTTTTTTCTTGTGCCCCTTTCACTCTTCAAGGGGGTCCCACGTGTTATGATGCTGCGTGCCCATTAATTTATTCAGCAATTTATTAATTCCGTATCAGTAGACGTGATCGAGGAAGGATAACGACGCTACACGTTTCATACTTTTGACAGTCTAGCATTAAGTGATTCACGGTAATTACAAAATTGCATTGGTCGCAAAGAGGAGCGGTATCTTTCCTTAATAAGCACACGAACGGATAATTTTGCCATCGCACTCATCATCCATCGACTAAGAACCCGCCAGTATACAGGGTGATTCCAGCAACCGAGATCAGCTGTCCAAGTTTGTAGCTGCTCGAGTCTGTTTGAAGTAGAACTTCTCAGGAAATTTTGCTGGGTTTAACGAACTCTACTTGAGTCAAGTACAAACCTTTACTTTTTAAATAATACTGTAATTCCACGCGTTGATCGATTCCTGGAATCGTTATCGTAAATTGTTGAGTTTTCAGCGGTCTCTTAATGGTACCAGGAAACAATTTGTGCGATGCTGTATGATTATAAAAATTTTGTAAACTGCAATTTGCAAGTGAGACGATCTAAATGCGAACATAAATTCGTATCAAACATTCAATGGACTTCCCGAAGATACTCAATTTATTAATAAACTATTTTTAATTCACCAATAAAAATATTTACATATACAACTATACTGAACAATAGTTTTCTCAAATTTTGTGAACAGTAAAAAATTCACGATCATGTTTATATCGGTCCTCTTTTGTTTCAACATTCTTTGATGATATATTTATATTCATTTTAGCAATTTGCAATTTTACATACAATTTATAGCAATAAATGTAACAGCTTTCTGTGAACGATACTATCAGAACAATTTGAAACGTCCAAAAACTGCGCCAAAAACCAAAACCAAACTTTTTTTCAGAATTTCCACCGACCAGATTTGCAACCGAGGCCCACCACAGTTATCGGACTCACCCTATACGCGATTTTCCAGCAACAACCACGTCCAGGAGCCGGCACAGCACGTAATAGCGGTACAGTTTCACTTTTACCGTGGAACTCGTTCCGAGATCGATCTGAGCCAGGTCGTTGCGGAACGACCAATTACGGCGCATCCATAATTACGTTGTTCCCATCAGCGTAACAGCGGCAAGAAGTTCACGCGCGCGCTCGCGATAGAACGCTCGTAAATACGCAAAAGCGAGATGGATTCGCGCGTGTAGGCGAGTTGCGTGCCGCTCGGTGAAGTTTGCGTAACGACAGACCAGGAGAGAGAGATCCTCGATCTGCAACCCGCTCGATAATCGCCGGCTCTCCGGACGATCTCGAGATCTTTCCGACGTGCAATCGTTCGTCCGCGATGCATCGCGTGCATCGTTGCATGATGTTGATGCTGTCGATGTTTCACGCGCGTTTCTGCGCGATCAAGCGCGACGCCCTTACACGTTATGAAATGTAGCATTAGGTTGTTGCATATGCAATGCCCGATTTCAGACCGCAATTGTTGCGAAACGTTTTGATCGAGAAATACTAACCGGCAGATTTATTATTGGGCTGCGGATTTCATGCATTTGTGAGAAATATTAGGTCAAAGGCGAACAGTGAAAATAATAAAAAATTTCAGAGTACCGTTACTTACACTTCATTGGAATTATTAAGGAAAGGAATGTTCATTATTCCGGGTGTCTCAGCTGAAGGAGGCCACCTAAATATCTCCTTTATTTTCAATGGCGCAAAAAAATATTTATGGCATCATTTAAATGGTATCGAAGGAGGAATATCATAGAAGAACAATTTTTTTTTGTCCGGTCATTATTTCATAGCTTTTTCAAAGTCGTTATTTTTTATCGGGAAAACTTATATTTTTTTATTCCATCTTGTTAACGACTTAAGCATATTCAAATGTATTTTTTCAGCCGCTATAAGATGGAATAAAAAAAAATAAGTTTTCCCGATAAAAAATAACCGGACAAAAGGAATTGTTCGAAGAAATTGAAAATAAAGGAGATATTAGGTGGCTTACTTCAGCTGAGACACCCTGTATACCATTTAAAGTGTGCATATATACTAACATATTATAGATCTCTCTGACCTGAACAACTTTTGTTAGTAAAGTTTTTTAACGTCTCTAAAAATGACAGAGATGTTCAAGTGCTAATTTTTACTGGACCACCTTGTATATTGTACACTGCATACACAGTGCGTGGTCAAATGACTAAAACAATTTACACAATAAGCTGTCAGTTTTAATAAATTGTTTACTAAAAATTTAGCTTAGACAAAAATGTCTTCCACGTTCTAATCATTTTAATTTACAATTATTGACATTGTAAGCATCCATGAGAAATTATTCACAAATTTATTTCTTCGGGTACATGTTCCAATAAAATGGCTACGGACAATTACGTTCTTGTTACTCATATTCATTTGATTAACATAGGTGCACTCACTGCACATTGTGAAACACATTCTGCCAGTGTAAGAGAGTATTTCTCACGGTTAGGTGACCGAGGAAGACCGAGCATGAGTTATTGCACGCTTAAATCAACCGCACGATGTCCGGCGTCTTAATTAACGCACGCTAGTCTACATCTCGCGCTTGATCAACCATCGCAGAAATTAAGGGACTTTTTCCACGTGAACGACGCCCTGCAGATCCACCTGGCGATTCGCACACGTGAGAACGGAAGCGAGGATTCTGCGAGAGATACCCGCGATCCTTCACGCGTGGCGAGCTCGAGATGAGATTTCGTTCGGACGCGGAACATGCGTGTTTGTTTTGCGGATTTCAGTTTTGTTGCTCGATAGAGTTGAGGTAGATAGGGATACGGAGGTCGGATTTTATGGGGGACGTCAATGGTGGCTTCTGGGGGTAGTAGTATGTAGCAATTTCTCAGTATCGTGATATCGAAATCGTGTGTTGTTGGTTTAAGAGAGAGTTTGGTGGCGAATGGAGTTGTATCGATACTGTAGAAATGAAGTACGTACTCGTGATCAGTGTAGAGATCGTTTGAAACGCCTCCGCTATTATGTGCTATTGGGAAAAGGTTCCGTGGAGAAGTTGCATGTGGTTGAAGGAGATGAGACGTGCATTATTTTCTTCTAAGGTACGCATTGAAAATATTAGTTTTAATTATCTTTATATTTAGTTCCTCATTATGAATCAGGGATGCTAACTTTAAGATAGATTGAAACGCAGAATGTCAACTTCTTATTCTGATTTAGATCAATCTTTTTACTTTTTTTTGTGAGTTTGTGAAATATTAGAAATTGCAATGCAGTGGAGGTAGTTAAATTAATTTGATATTGCTTCGAAAATCTTTTAGCTGTACACACCATGAGAATCGATAACCGTATTATTTATAAATATATAGAAGCTGTAATGCTATGTCAATAATTATTTGCAACATACAAAATTAGAAATATTTACATACCAGTCTCGGAAAACCTGTCAGCGTTCAACGAAAGTAACACGCAAGAGGAATAGAGGATGTCGAGCAATTGTGAAAACAAGGCCAGCTGTCACATCAGGACGTTGACAATGACAGTTCGATGATCATTAATCATCTCTCATTCTCAGAGAGGGCGAAGTGTGAATCATTAAGAAGGGTGAATTCTCCCACTGATGAACTTAACGCACGCTACAGGTCCATTTTTTTCCTTCACGCCTAAAGAAACATTCAGTGCTTCACTTCCTGCCGCAATTAATCAGTGCCCTCCTACATCGAGGAAATCCTTGTTGGATTACCATTTCTTATCGACCAGGAACAACACTTTCCGATGGGCTGTGGTGACAAATTTTTCCTGCGCACCTAAAATACCTTTCAAAAACTATTTCTACTACCATGAATTGAGTTTCTCCACAAACTGAACAATCAGAGACACATGATTCTAATTATTATTTACCTCGTAACAAAATTAAAATATAAAATATATCGAAAAATAGTTCTACTATTGTACAATACATTCCATGAATTGAACTTTTCCACAAACTGAACAATCAAAGATACTCGATTCAAATTAAACTGAATTATCATTTACCTCGTAACAAAATTAAAATGTTCATAATAAATTTTTTAAATATAAAATATATCGATATTTATAGGATACAACCCATTTTCAATAAAATACTCGTACAAATTTGAAAAAAATCATACAAATTCGGAGCCACTGGTTTAAAATCACGACCGTGATTCTGCAATTACTGCGATGAATCATGTTTAGTGATGTTGCACGCCATCACTGGTATCCGCGGCACTAAATTTCATCGCGTTCACACCGGGAGAAATGGCGGACAGCCGGGGCTTGGGGCCCGGGGACTGTTGAAACCACGTTTATCCGAAACCGGCCGCTCGTTTCGGACCCCACGAATAGGAACACGTGCAGTCACACGGCAATAACTCTAAAATTTGATTGCACCGGGCGTCGGGGTAGTCCACCCCCCGAAGGCAACATTCGGTAATAGGCGCGCTCTAACCCTTGCATCAACACCCACGCACCCGGAGGGTTTTGCGTGCGCCCGCGCGCGTGTGCTTTCGGTCCACGGGCGCCCGCCACGTCGTAAATAAAGGCGAAAATTGTTGACCGTTGCCTTTCGGCTTGGTTTAAGCGTTAAACAAAGGCCCAACGGGTGATGTCGGCCGCCGTATCTTTGATCTCTGTTTGCCGAGGCATGCATCACTCGCGAGATAATCGGGAATAATTATTTGTTAGATAAATACGATCCCAGCCGGCGATACGAGGCCGGATTTACGACGGGGCCACTTGCCCGCTTGTAAATGACGCGGAGAGGAACGCACACGGAACCACGATCGCGGAACCAGAACCGTGTGTACGCTTCGATTTTGGATACATATTAGCGTTCACCGAACGGCCCCCAAGCCAGACAACGAATTGTTTATGGCGGTGCCGGACGACGACGATTTGAAATTCTAATTAACCCGAGCCCTGTTAATGATTGTTACGGAACAGCTCCAACACAAGCAGCTGGCCCCTCGCCGGATCTTGTTCGAGGATGAGACTTTTCGTTTTGCTCGATTTTTCATTGTAACAGCGAATGGAACTCGCGGCTCGAATCGTATCAATTGGGTCTACGATCCTGCACTCTGCAATCTGCTTATCTGGATCGGTAATAATTGATTTTAGTCGGTCGGGCAGCGCAGGCTCCAAGCGGATTTGAATTAGTAATTAGGAGATCTCGATCTTGATGCAGGCGTGGTGTGAGCAAAATTAGAAAATGCAAGAAAGCGTGTGGATTAACAAAAATTAACACCAAGACATTTGGTACATTTTTTTCGTTAGTGAAAATTTGAGCATAAATATCAATGCGAACATTTTTATTCTGCATAAAATGTTAGATTATTGCATAAGTTCGTGCCCGATTTTTATTGATGTCAAACTATACTGCACAACAGAGTGTAAAAAGAATTATATAGTCATTCTTTTCTACAATTAGAAAAGAATGGCGACTATACATGTAATTATAGCTGTATTCTTTGAAATTTAACCATTGAATTTTATTTTCAAATCGGGCACGAACTTATGCAATCATCTGATATAAAAATCTCTCGCTAGGAAAAACGAAATTCATTCGAGTCAAACAGAAACGGAAACCATTTCCACCACGGAATGATGGACCATTCAAGAATGGCAAGGTAAATATTTTTCTGAGAGACCTCGAATACTTTTCGTACATCTCCGCAGTAAGCAGTGTCGAGAAATTTAACGAGGCATGCTGCAACGTCGGGACGCCTTATTAGACCGGATTTCGAGTTCTTGTCCGTCGTGTGACTCCGCCACCCACGCATTCAATCTTCGAAAAGCAAGGAATCCGCACACCCCTAGCTCCCTGGTTCTCGCAGTTGCACAATGTCCCGGTATGAGGTCCAAGGTGTTCCGCAGACAATAGGGAAACGCGCCACGAAGAAGAAATCCTGACGGGACGGCTCGCAAACCGTGATCCCATCGATTCACGGTTCACTTAGTTCGAGCCTTCGTTCGACGTTTGTCGTACAACTTATTCTGAAATTTGTTACACAACAAGCCCCTACTACAGCGTCCATGACACGCGAACCGCCTCGTCCACGTTCGTTTCGACGAAGACGAGGTTTTGGATTCGCTGTGTCATTTTAGGCGACGTTTTGGAACGAACTGTGACTTGGGTGTGAATAATTTCTGGAAATTTTAGTTCGGTACAGCTGGAAGAGAATCTTTTGTGGGGGTTGAGAGTTTCGAGGGTGGGAATTGAAGTGGTTATGAATTCAGGTTTGCTATTTCATATTTCTGCATTGTACAATTATTTGAAGGACCATCTTCATACATTTTTGGTTCACATTCTAAAACTACAAATTATGTAATGTATTTTGTTAGACTTGGAATTTGGAAGGGAATCTGAAAACATCCAGAATGTAGTACAGTCTTATCAAACGAAGAACTACGTGTTTCATTCATGATGTCACATTTTAAATAATTATAACACAAACAGAAACACAAAAAGAATGATGAACCTACATGTTTCATTCCTGATGTCACATTTTAAATAATTATAACACAAACAGAAACACAAAAGGATTGATGAGCCTACATGTCTCATTCATGATGTCACATTTTAAATAATTATAAGACAAACAGAAACACAAAAAGAATAATGAGCCTACATGTCTCATTCATGATGTCACATTTTAAATAATTATAACACAAACAGAAATCTAACGTTTTACAGTATCAGAAAAAGATACTGTGTTGTCTTAAGAAAAATAGGAAGGTTGAGTTAATGATGACTGCAGATTGTACGCATTCATGTCAAAAATGAGTAAGGGATACCGAAAACAATAAAAACACCAGAAGTATTTATCACGAAACATACTTCATAAATAGACTAGACTGTGGATTTGATGAATTTATGACAAAAATGGTCAAATACAAATCTGTAGACATATGAAGAGAATGACGTTAACATATTATCCTGGGCTTGTTAAAATTATTAGAAGAAGAAGTGCACTTTCATTTAACTTCTGTTTCCTGCAATTGACTTCGTTAATTTTGTATTTCGGATAAAAATCCGACTAGTAAAAAAGAACACGATTGGATTAATTTTGTATATTCCACAGGACGAAGGAGAAAAAGCCAGGGTACAAATTGCGTGGAGGAGCTAACCCAGACCTATCATTGAAAAATATCCATCCGTCTCCCGCACACGTACAGAGCCCACGTTCATTTCGTTTACATCGGGTCAACTCGATGCTAGTTACCGTCGAAGCGAAGGAAGAATCTATTTTGCGATAAATCGAGTTGGCTTGAACGTGGGCCGAGATTGGTTGGTCCCGACTGTGAGATGGCACCCCCTTTTTCTGCTCCCAGCGGGGTGTATTCTGGCCAGCGAAGCGTCTCCTAACAGGATTACTATGACGCGATTGTATACGCGTCAAGGAAATAGAGCGGCATTGTGGATCTCGACGACTCAGATTGGATGTCGGCCAGACTGAAAATTAGGAATGCGGTCCTTTCAGTCCTGTATGTTAAATATTTCTGATGCCGTCGTTTGCTGGGCGACATCTGCTCCCGCCCCCACTAGATGTAGATTACGTAACTGTGTAAAGAATATTCCCCATTATCAACGGCACAGGCGTAAGAAGACACACTGAAGTAAAGAGACGCTTAATCTTTCTCCTTGAAATTGTTTGTAGGACATTCATTCATGCTTTACCCATTATCTTCGACACAGATACAAGAAGACATACTGAAGTTAAGAGACGAGGGGTGGCAATGATAAAATTCATACATCTGGACGCTTAATCTTTCTTCTTAAAATTGTTTGTGGGACATTCATTAAAATTAAAAAAGATCTTCGGAATTTTAAATAATTGAATGACGTACCTAGGGGTAGCTTGTTCATGCAAAAATCACCATCTCTTTTGAATCATTGTTTAAGGAGTTCTCTGCTGAGCAGCGTTATTTTATCTTCAGCTTATTAAAATGATCGAAGGATGAATGAATAATTTTTTAAGGAGTTCTCTATTATTAATTTATTATTAAAATGATTGAAGGACGAACAAACTATTCATTACAAGAATTTCAGAGTGTCGTAATATTATTTTTGACATGATCAAATTATTAAAAGACGAAATAAATGTTTGTTCCATGTAATCGTGTTAGAAAATTTTGATTTTGTGTTCGAAACTTTATTCGCAATCTACTCTTCCGACTATCCCGATGGCAGACAGCGAACCACTTCCATTAACAGGGTTTTCGAGCGTGTCCGTCGCGGGGGCGGATAAACGACTGGCAATTTCCGGTGTATTTATATCTTCGTGGTGTGTTCAACCCTTGGTTCCGGGCCGCTTCAAGGCGAATAGGACAAATGGGGTGGTTGATGCCGGGTATCTCAGCCGTTGGCACGTTCGTTTACACATGGGAACGCGACACGCGGCTATCAACCCCTATCAACGCGTACCCGGACTGAAAAATCACGTCGTCTTTATCGCGACACTGCTGCCGCGACTAAATCAGGCGTGTACCTTAAGCGGCGGTGGGCGTTGAAACGCGGCTTGTCTCGTCGCGGTGGCATCGACCCGGCTGTCGTCGTGCACCGGAACGGACCGGCCCCGGACCGAAAGGATAAATTGCCTAAGTCACGGAGAAAAATGAGGAAATTATTCTGGGCCCCCTTAAAAACGCCTTAGGTGCGCGGCTAGATCCCTCCTGGCTTCCCCCTTTTCACGTTTATAGATTTCTCGGGTGTGGAAATCCTTTCTTCGTGAAATAAGAATCCTTTCAGACAACATTTACAATTATAATTAGTATTTTTACAATTTAGCGTCGCACGGACATAAAAAGGAAGTTTATGCATTTGAAAATCAAACTATTAAAGAAATGAGAAATAATTTTATTGGTCAGAAGACAGAGATCGTGTTTCTTCGAGTATTCTCCGATTTTAATATGCCAAAAACAAAAATTCGGTTTCTCCTCCGCATCCTGTTCCAAGCGAAACGGAACAAACAAAAAGAGTCGAATCCCACAAAATTTAAAGCGCGCATAAACGTGTAAAAATTTACGATCTATCGTCTTAAAGAAATCCTATAAAACACGTTCCTTTTGACTGAGCCTCAACACCGGCGATTGAGCGCCGAAAAAAGACGCGCTGCATAAACGGATTAAAAAATTCCGATTACCATGGCAACGACGGCCATGCAACGTCAATCTCGGATCCACGTGGCGCTCTGCGAATCGGCACGAAGGAGCACGAGTCCCAACCGATCCGTCGCATTAGAATAATTCGCGCTTTGTGAGCTCGTAAGGAACGAGTTTGGCATACGTCCCTGGACAATGGCGTTTTCCGTGTCCGATCCGTGGCCGTCGACTAATCCTTTCGCAGTAAATTACACTTTAAAGGAGGCTTTCGCGAAGATCGGCCACGAGTCGCATTAAATCCCTTACACCCGGTATTGTGGAATTTGCTTGTAAACAAGATTTAGGGATTTGTCCCATAGCCACGAAAATATGATAAGCCCTTTCGTTTCTGGCCGGTGTATGTGCTCCGTCTCTCCACCCCCGCCCGAATCGGTTCGTGGCCGGCCACAGCGTCGTGTTTATGAAACGTAAAACCGTGAAAAAGCTCGCAAAGAGGATTTCGAACTTAACCCGGTCCCGGGGGACCCGAAGATTGCCGGCAAACACCATGGACAGAGCCCTCGGCCCCGCCGCGGTATAATGTCGCGGAACATAATATTTTTAATCCATTTTTTTCGTCGAATATCAAGCACATATTCGGGCCCCGATCCCGGGAAACTTAATATTCGATCGAGGCTCTCGTGTTCCACCGATTCCCGTATTATTTCTCCGGCAAGGAGGGATTTAAACCGTGAATGCCTATATAATTTTTAATCCCCGCCGTCGTAACCGGATAGCGCCGATAGATCGAGGTTTATCGATCTTAAATTACCGATACACACCGCGCCGAGCAGAGAATTGGGTCGCGTACACCTACTCCCACGAGTCCCCGGATCTTCCCTCTCCCGCCGCCGAACCCCCCAGAGGGATTACCTCGGACCAAGTGGATTCCCGATTAATCTCGGGGAATGAATTTTATTGCGAAAACACGATCCAACGCAGGCTCGTTCTATTCCTGGCCGCCGACTATCCGCTGGGGTTGCGATATTAATAAGCGGGGACCGACACTGTTATAACCAGAAATCGAAGCGAATACACAGTGGAGCCCGGAATGTATTTCAACATTGTTATCATTTCGCAAAGAAGAATCGTATATCAATGAACCTGCACTCGGCTTAGAGCTTACGGATTATGGATTTCGTACAATTTCATTTTCGCACATTATTGTTACTTGAAAAGTCGTGCAACCCATAGGTTTGTGGAAAATGTACAATTTGTTACCACTCTGAAACAAAGATTACCTTTTCACATTTCGCATAAAGATCCGTTAATCACTGAAACGATTGGATTAAAGATATTATTTATTATATAGTCTGTAACAGCTCTGAAATAAAATTTACCCTTTTATATTTTGCATAAAGATCCGCAGTCCACGATTGGATTAAAGACATCATTCCTCATTCCGTACAGTTTGGTTTTCGCACGTTATTGTTCCTCGAAAAGCCGCCGAGCAAAGTGCACAGCCTGTATCCGCTCTGAAATAAAATGTACCCTTTTACATTTTGCATAAAGATCTGCAGTCCATTAATCACTGAAACGATTGGATTAAAGACATTACTCCTCATTCCGTACAGTTTGGTTCTCGCACGTTTATTGTTCCTCGGAAAGCGGCGCGATCCCACGTGGGAGTTCAAAGCGTACGAACACGGCTCGTTACGCTCCGAAATAAAGATTACAGTTTAAGGGAAACCGAGCAGAAACGATCCACCTACCGCTGACATTTTGCACGAAATCGAACAATGGGTGCCGGGTTTCTTAAAACAGGCGAAAGGTTAGGCTCCCGCGAGACTTCGATGCCCGCAGTGGGCGTGCGGGAACACAATGGCCGGCCTCCTGGACCTGCGTGCCCGAGGATAAAGTCGATACACCGCACCGGTGCTTTCACCTCGTACCTGACACTTTCTATCGATTAAGCGATTCGATTAGGCCGGCCGTCGAGGGATATGGCGGCAGCGCGTGTACACAACGGCGAGCTGTTACCCTTATCGGACACGATATTGTTATGCCGACACAATGACGGCGCGCGGCGCGGCGCCGAACGCTGGTGTTAACGAAGCAAACAGTGGAAGCGTAACGAGGGCACGTCCTTATCTCATCGAACCAATTACCGGGCCAACAGAAACGAAATTAAAGATGCGTATCGATCGGACATCTGTTTAACGCCGTCGAATTAACACTTTCTCGCCCGGCGTCAATTAAACGATCGCCGGATAAGTTGATTGGCGAATCCGGGCCTGTCGACCCGGGCCAAACTCGTGGCGTTTTATTGGCGATGATTAGGTCGTTGCAATCATCAAAACACGATCGCACGGTAGATAAGAAATCGGCCGAGATCCGACTGTCAGTGACGGTCGAATAAGGGTTGAAGGAACTCGTTCGGAGCTTGCTCTAGATGTTTGATTAAATAGCCTGTCATGTTTAATAATTTAACTATTGATTGGCTTCGATCTTACACCTCTGTTATTTACTTTGAAAAATTAAGGGTTGCACGGTGCTATTCTTTATCGGACGTGCTTCATTTAATTCTAACAGAAACAACGCGACTGTACTGAGAATGCTTCTTCTAGACGGTTGATTAAACAGCCTGTCATGTTTAGTTATTTACCGATTGATTGCTTTCGAGTTTACACTTGTGTAATTTACTTGAAAAAATTAATGGGGGTTGTAAGGTGATATTGCTTAGCTGACGTACCTTATTTGCTACAAGCTTTTTCTACATGTTTGGTAATTTACTGTGTATTGATAATACTTGTACGATGAGTATGTAGTTCATTTAATTTTAATGAAAATAAGAGGACTGTTCTCAGGAATCTGATTAATAATGTACTAATGAATTTTATTCGAGTCGTGGTATGTTATTGAAAATATTCTAATTTAATAGAATGCAATGAATATAGAAAGGGAGACTTGATTATTTAAAATTAAATGTATCCGAAGGAAATACATTAGTCTATAAATAATATGTGGCATTTCCTCTCACCTAATAATTTCAGTTATTCTGTCAAACTAAAAATGTCAGGAATGAATTTAACTGAATTCGAAGATCACTTAATATTCAAGAATAAATGTCCGAAGATTATATGATTCTGGAAAATGTAATGCTTTTTAATCGAACGATCAATTAACGAAACCGAAAGAGAATAATTTCCGCCTCTTTTAACGGCTCGGATAATTCGAAGAACGTCAGCCCAGGGCGCCTTGATGAATATTGAAATATTGCAAATGGAATTCGGCGCACATTCGCGGTGTTTACGGAAGATTTAATTATTGTCGAGCGAAATCTCGTTAGATTCGTCAGGGCTGTTCATTACTCGCCCAAGGGCACGTAGCTACTATCCTTCCGTGGCTAATTGTCCTGTATGCATAGGTTTAATTAAGGACTCGATCACGTATGCGCGGTTGATGAATTGTCCCGGTGGCAAAGGTCCAAGACCCCGTGCATCGATTCATCTCTGGCAGGCAACCATTGCGGAATAACCATTAATTTAAAAAAGTTTCCCCTTCCTTGAATCTTGCAATTACACAAATTATCGAATCCCGAGGGTCGAATTTCGATCGAGGTCACCACCTTCGATCGTGAGCAGTCGCGTTCCGCCGATTTCATGATCCTGCGCCGACGGTGCCGAAGGATATGGTTACCGGTAACGATGATTAAGCAATAAACCCGTCGATTTTTACCGGACCTGCTTCGAATACGCGGAGGAAAACGTGTAATAACAACTGGAACTAATTGCACACTTGGTCGTGGCAACTGGTGGGTCGATTTCTAATTAGCATAACAATATAAATGAAAATAGGTCGGCTAAAGCGGCGGAAGATACTGGTGAACGATTGGCATGGTCAAGGTGGTCGACGTCGTTTATTATCTTCCAAGTTAAAATTAATTCAAGGAAAATTAATGGATTATTCACCTGCACATTTATTTATGATGTCGTATTCAGTCGGAACAACAACTGATAAATATTTATATTGAGGATGTTGAGTGCAATATTAATTTTTACCTTTAATGATAATGATGAAGTGAATTCTGTTCGTTGGTAACAATTTTAGAAAGGAGGAGTGGAAACTGTTTGTAAGATAGCCCAATCTATTAAAATTCCTGAGTAGAATTATAATAATTATTCTGATATTAAATGTACAGTGACTCCCATTAATATTCGGACGCTCTCAAAAAAAAGATAACTTTGTTAATATTGGACTATGCGATTTGAACTTTTTTAGGGAGCTAGAACAATTAGTTTACTACAGGATGTGAAAAGAAATTTTTTTAAAAATTGAATTTGGTTGGAATTATAGAGAAAATACTAAAAGTTGCTTTTTACAACTTTTTTATGCAGGCCTATATTGAAATTTTAAAAAATACGTTTTGTAGATCTGTGTCAATTATATGCACTGTGAAAGTTTTGTAGAAAAAACGACAGACATTGAAAGATGTAAGAATTCTTAGAATGCAGTTGGAGTTGAAAACTGCAATTTTTACCATATTTAAACGTTTGTAGCTCATTGCAACGTCGACCGATTTTGATGAAATTTTCAGTATATGTTTAATTGATACAGACCTACGAAACGTGTTTTCTAAATTTTCCATATAAGCCCACACAAAAAAGTTAAAAATACAACTTTTAGTATTTTCTCTGCAATTCCGACAACTTGCAGTTTTTCTAAACAATTTTTGTCATGTTGTGTAGCAAACCAATTGTTCTAACTTCTCCAAAAAATTTCAAGTCGAATATTCCAATATTAAGTCACTGTATATGTTCAAAAAAATTATTGTGTTGAATGTGGTATAAGTTCAGTTAATTTTGGGAACTATACCAATTTCTTGTTATTTTGTTGTCGTAGCACGATTACCATTATTTTAATTGAATGAAGAGAAAGATATTACCAAGTAATATTTCTCTGAACCGTCCACTAAGTCCCGACCAACTGGCAAAAAACTATCCATTCCGCTATGCAGTTTCCGGTCGGATTAAAAGAACAATGGCGGACCTAGAGAAATGCCGGCCATCGCGTGCCACGCGTCGCGAGAGCAGGAAAACAAGGAAATCGTGCACGGTTTTGAAGCCAAACCGGGATAGCGTAAGCCGACTATGCTCCCGCAGTTATTGTTCGCGAAGAAGATCGCAGATAGATGCGAGCAACTGTTTCCAAAATGCTACGACGTGAATCTCTTTTTATTTTTCACGGAGCACCGATCTACGAAAGTGTAATCACCAAGCGCAGGATTTCTTCTTTGTAGCTGCTTTAAAGCATCCTATTGTGGCGCCCTCGAGACCATTGTGTTACTTCAAACGAGGGAACAATGAGGGGCATTCTTATGAAAATCTTTTCGGTGGCCACTTGGTGACCACAGTGTTTGTTTCCGCATGCAGCTCGGCCCTGGTGGTCCACCGGGAAAATCTGTTTTCGGAAAATCTGATGCAGCATTTATTTTCTCCTTTCATCTTATCTGCAACTCGTGTCGGGTTTCTTGCGACTGTAGTGCTTTCTTTGCTCCTTTTTCTTTATTAGTTTAACTCGAGAAATGCACATTTTTATTATTATTAAACTCTTTGTATTTGTGCAAATTATACCTTTCTAAAAATTTTATAGTTTCATTGTTGAATCAAAACATTTTTTTACCACTGTTTTATTAATTTTACTTCATTATACATTATACAAACTTTTTAGAATTATTTACAATTGCTTTAGCTAAGAGGAAATGAATATCTTGTGATTTTTACTACATTACATTTCAAGCATGAATACTATAAATATTATAATGGTGGTACACTATTGTACAAAAATTTGATATAAGAATGTACAGTGTTTGTTTTATTCTTTACATTTCAATTGCATATTATCTTTCAATAAATGGTCTTCCCCTAATTCGTAATATTACGGTTCACAATTTGTACCGCAACATATGTAATGAAGGTATTAAGTAGTCTATTAGAGACACAGTAATCAGCCAGTATTATTCTTCATTTGATACAGATGTGGGTTACTATACCACTGTCATTGAATACAATTTTCGAAAGGAAATTATAAAATGGATGTATTGGTTCTTCGATACTGTTAGCATATGCAGAAAGGAAGTAATGATAGTAATCAGTGATCAATTCCTATAATTGACGTATGATGGGCTTTTCGATTGGCAGATTCCATCTTCTCCATCTTCATTTCGTTCGTTACGATCTTTGGCTTCGGAGAATTTTCGAGACAATTACCTTTATTATCATTAGGCTATGCAAATTTCTGTAGGACATTTAGGATAGTCAGTCTTAAATTACATACTTAGAACTTTCTTAATAAATTTTTACATAATTTTAGAAAAGCTATGGTACTTTGTACTGTGTACCTGGTACCTGGTACCACTCAAGGTTTAAAGTTTGTATTTTTATACATTGCTCATACTTGTTTGTACATCAGGTCTGTACATCTAATCCCTTAATTTGCGGACACCTAATTTACTGAAGGGTTAAAATTTGTGTTTTTATACATTGTTTGTACTTGTTTAAATTTTACGAACAAATGTTGTATTGACGATATCAGGTACATCTAATCCCTTAATTTCCGAACACCTAATTTATTTATGCACACGACAAAAGACCGAAAAATATCGTTCATTCTCCTAATTATTGAAGACATCGATAACAATCGAGTTCCTCGAGAAACCATCTATTTCAAAAATAGAATTCATGTGTAGAGTGTTGAACACAACGCATCGAATTTAAAAAATCCAATTTGCATAAGGTTCGTTCAGCAACAACGCTTAGTTAATCGATGATTTACGCTGATGTTACGCGGTACAGTGAGCGACAAGAACCGCTCGAGCAATATGTGGCTCGCGTGTTTTACAATAATCTACGGCCGCCTCTCATTTTACTTTACAACGAAGCGAACGATAGCGATCATTAATAGGGGGATTCGTTTAATTAAAGTACGTAGGATTCCGATTCCAGGGGCCAAGCGGGTCACACCGCCGCGCCGCTGCACGCGGCTACACGCGGCGTGGCACGGAGCGTAGCCGAGCCGAGTGGAAAGAGGGAGCGTTGTTTCTATTCCATGGAGAACTGGTTCTGCCCATTGGAAGAGGCGAGCGCGAGCCGCGCGTGCCACTCGCGTGTGTCACGTGTCCCTCCGCGCAGGTAACAGGTAAACGGTGTGCGCCTGCAACCTCTGGTAACTCAGGTAAATACGCTTTGCCTCCTTCTCGTCGCGGCGGACCGATAAATCGCCGTTCCCCGCGGATTATCGCGAAACCAACGGTGGGATCTAGGGACCACTGTTGTAACCAGAGATCTTTTGTTTTTAAACAAATCGTACGTCACGTTGCGAAACGGGAAACTTTAATCTTCGAATGCCTATAGTAGAACCTGTCACGAAAAAATTTTTCAATATTTTTAGAGGTTTGTTAACGCTAAATCTATCGAGCACTGAAAGCGATTTAAATGTTCTAGCTTATAAAAATGACAATTCTCTGTCATAAAAATAAAAACAGAAATGACAGGCTCTGTTTGTATTTTGTGCAATTTTGATTACAATATACGCTTGGACAAAGAAATTTATCGAATCAATTTCCATGTAAGCAACTTCACAATTTCAATAATTGCAAAATGGGAAATATAAAACTGGTCATTTGACTGGCAGTGGTAGGTTTAATGTTACATTTTAATATCCTCCTTTAGATTTCAAACTATTTCCATGTGTTTAGTGGAATAAGTGAAACAATAGAAATTTCAATTGTAATAAATACAGGTACATCATCAATTGTTAAAATTTTTATCTTGTTGGGATAATCGAGGTCCCACTGCAATTACAAGTACACAGTTTCAATAACGAAGAATGGACGAACATTTCACTCCATTGGAAGTAGCATAAGCCGTATCCGCAATCAAACTCATTAGAAAATAGTATCTCCAATTCCCCGACTTCCTCATAGCGCACACATCGCATTGCAATCGACCAGAAAAACCGTGACAAGCGTACAATCTTCCTCTTCCTCGATCCAACAAGTATGTTACACCGAAGGCATAGTAACCGTGCTGAGATATCCACAACCAAGAATTACCTTATAAATTGTAAATTCAAAAAACGCGGTACATTTTGTAATGGCTGGAGTTTGATCAAACTTGGGTCGCACTGCGCCGGTGTGAAAAATTGCGAGCAACTTTCACTCACGATCTCATTCCCGATAATTAATTTATTTCCCCCGATCCCTTCCCCGTCAATCTTGCTACTGTAGATTTGCCTCTCGGATCTACGGGTAGCATAACGAGTAGGGATGGGATCAAGTTCAATATTCTCACTGAAACTCGCTAAAACTATGAAGAAAAGAAACGTATAAATCTTCTCGTAGCTCCTGTACTTTGAAGTGAAAATACACAATTTTTATTTTGCACAGAAATCCGAAGTCTAGTCACGATAAAAACAAGCTCGACCAAGAACGAACTGGGTAACTAATAGTGGGGGTTACCAATAGTGGGGGTAACCAGTGACGTCACGCTCCGCACCGTGGGACCCGTCACTGGGTTAGACTACACCAGCGCTCAGATTTACTTACTCGCGACGGCCGAGTTTCGAAGGCTACGCCCCCTCGACCCGGCCGCGCGTCTCGCTCCCCGTGGCGGCTCTAGTTCTCCTAGGCGCCACGAATAGCGAGCATGGACCGCGCCTGAGGAGATCCGAACTAGGGCCGCCACGAGGAGCGAGATGCGCGACCGGGTCGAGGGGCGTAGCCTTCGAAACTCGGCCGTCGCGAGTAAGTAAATCCGAGCGCTGGACTACACTATAGCTCCGTGACGTCACTCAGACTCTGACTATAGCATCTCCGCGACTAGTTTTTCCTCGGTAACGCTGTTTGCAAGGCACTCAATCCCATCGCTCCCTGCGGGTCTGCTCACAGCACGACTCGCGCAATGACTATACATAGATTCGCCGATTCGATATTGAGCGGGACCGCGAGCCGACTTTGCGTCGTGTCTCGCGTAAATCGCGATCGGTTTTTTAATTCGCGATCGGCGTGCTGTGCCGGTCAGAAATTAAGCACCTGTCCATCTGGGATGGCGGCGTGTCACGCAGCGTCCCTGTTCGACGAGCTACACACGCGGCGAGGCGCGCGTTCTCACAATTATTGCCGGTTTTATTGCGTAACCACGTTTCTCGGCTAGCGGGGAGCGGCGGCGGGCTCGCCAGGGAATCGCATAAAATTAGCATTTCCATCGGCGTACGCCGCTTCCCACGGTAAGGTACCCGCGCCACGTACGTATCGGGCTTAGCCTACGTGGAATAATAAGGAGCATCCGCGACGAGCCGAGCCGAGCGGTGCCGAGCCGAGGATGCGGAGCCTTTCCTTTGCGCGCTGGCCGAGAGAATCGGCAATCTGCAAGGTGTATATTCGCGAACGTGGAATCCCGCGGCCGTTGTCAGCCGCGGCGTGCATCGCAACGAGCACACGCACGCATACGCTAATGGGCCCCGGCCACGCCGACTGATTAAAGGCCCCGCGAGTTCGGTAAGTGTCGGCTCCGTTTGTATACTCGTCGATACCCGTGAACCGCCCGAACATTTACAGCTCCCGGTTTCGTACGCTCATCAATGTCGGCGATTCTGATGCGCCGGGGCCGTATGGAAACTGTCCTTTGTTCTTGGGATTTAATAGCGGTATGGCTTTGAGACCGGCATCGCGCCAATAAGAATGTACCGAAACCGATGGACTACTGAAATTAGTACGGTACATATACTACCGAAATGATTACAATACATATTCTACCCAAATTGTGACAGTACGACACTACCGAAATTATTACAATACATACACTACCGAAATCGGTACGTTACTACAATACATATACTATTGAGATCGTTACAGTACATATACTATTGAAATCGGTACAGTACACAAGTATGTTCGGTAGTAACCGAAATCGTTACAGTACATGTACTATTGAGATCGTTACAGTACATATACTATCGGAATCGGTACAGTACATATATAATACTATCGAAATCGGTACAGTACACATACTACCGAAATCGTTACAGTACATATACTATCGAAATTGTAACAATACGTATACTACCGAAATGGTTACAGTACATATACTATCAAAATCGGTACAGTACATATGTTACCGAAACCATTCTTTTATGTCTCGTGCCTTCGGCCATTTTTAATTATGAAGGACTTCAAGGACCAGAGAGTACATATGTGTTTTTGTTATGATAGAACAAAGCAACCAAAGGCTCTCCGATGCTATATTGCATCAACATGAATGATATAATCGCAGTCACACTCGACCACACTTCACATTAATCAGCCCTATTTTATTCATTCGATTAACACAGAGACATAAATCAACATCCACGCAGGGACGCGGGTTAGCAGCAACGAAAATTCCGTCTGATTAATGCCCGTCCTCCTCGGTGGCTATAATATCGCCAGGAAATTTCGGCACTGTCCACGTGTTTAATAAAAATAAGGAGCCGAGAACCTGGTTCGTTTAGTGGTCCCGCTTTTTAAGTTACAGGATCGTGATATCGATCGTCGTAGTTGGTGGAGAGCGAAAGGGGTCCGAAAAAGGGCCCGGTGGGAGTATGAGGCGCCTCCTGGGCCCCACGAGTTTCGTAAAATAAACAGCGAATCGGTCCATGCTTCTAAGAATGTTTCGCAGCGATATGAATATTCATGAGATCGGGTCCGTGGCGGCTATAACGTGTCTCCCGCGGCCTCACGACAGTTTTATTCTTCTATAATAATAGCGTCCGAAAGGCATCACGGAATCCCGAAGCCGGACCGTGTGTTTCGTCGCCGCTTAACCGTTTTATCGGATCATTTATATCTCATGAAGAGCCATAAAGACACGCGCGGAGAGGGACGTTTTGCATGAGAAGTGGCCGAAAATACATAGGAATTAATTAGGCTGCCATAAATACCGCCCCCACCCCTCCCGCCCCCGGCCTTTTTTATGGGAACGGTGTTCGAGAGGACGCGACCGAAAGCCAAAGCGCGGAGGCGTGTTTGTTGAAAGGGGATTTTTGACACTTCCCGATGTAACATAACGCGCGCTTTAATATATTTCAACGATGTCCGGCCGCAATGAATATATTATCCCCGCCCTGCCGGGTCGATCTCTTCCAAGGAGCCATTTTTCTTCCATTTTTCTTCGGGTCCTCGTTTACGACAGACGCTTCTCTGGCCGATCACCAGAGGATCTGTTAGAAAATTTGATTCGACAGGAGGGCGCGCCGTTATGAGCATAGAACTATGTTTATACGCTCTCCGTTTATACAAACAAATTTTTGCTTAAGGCGGCTGGTGGAGTAGTAACTGGCTGTTCATTCGCGAAGTTGATTAACTCCGTAAAATAAAAAACAGACCGAAGTGCTAAACTCGACACCCTCGAGTTTCCTCGAATAGCGTTTCACCTTTGAGCGTGACGAATCAGACTCATTCACTGCCCAGCAATTGTGTACGCGGTGCGTACAAAGAAGTTCTCACTTCGAAAAGTCGGGAATATTGATGAAGTAGTACGCAGTGGCTCCTACCAGTTGCAGTCTACATTTTTTGAAAACAGAAGCTCTTTCCAACGATAACGTTTTGATAACGCTTTATTGAACTTCAAATGAAAGGTATACTGCCAAGTTTAAAGTACTTTACTGACTGAACTTGGTCCTCCTTTCTTTTTCATAAAACTGCTAAAAAAAACATCGTACATCAAGTTTTAGGGGCTCGGTGTAAGGAGGAAGAATCGATCTTCAAGTCTATGGCAGCCCCATTCAGGAAAAATATTTTTTAATGTTTTTAGAGCGGTTTCAATCGACAGCAGTTTTTAGGAAAAATGGATCTTCAAGTTTATAGTAAAAAATGCATTGAGAAAGAAAGTGAGGGGTTGGCTCGTTCGTTATGCGGAGGCACGCCGACTATGGCAGCGTGTAGCAGAGTATGGTTTCCTCTGGTTGGTGCCCCCAGCCCCCCGGTTCGCGTTCGCAGCTCTCAGTTTCCACGGTGGTCACCTTTGCCCCGGCATAAATGCATATTCCGGGGCGAGCGTTCGCCGCAGCTGAATTCCGCGAGCCAATCAATTTAATTGCAGCTTATCACGTACGGTGGAAAGGCTCACGTGAACGCACAATGCACAGCTGCCTTCGGGGGGCCGCGGCCGAACGAAAAATTCTTTCCTTAACGTCGTTAATTACAGACTACCGTTCGAGCACTTTCGTTATCGTGCCTTCGTATCGACTCGTTCGACCCAAATCAAAGCCGACACACCGTGGCGAAGACCATTTCCATCTATTCGGGGGCCCCGGAGGAGAGAGAAGATCTCCATCGTCCCATCAGGGGTGGGGAGAACCATGGCGGTACACCTTCTTTCGATCGAAGGTACACTCTCGATCGCACGGAATCATCGTGACGCGGGCTTTCTCGGGAAAGCAGCCAGTCTGTCGAAATTTCTGCTTCCCTGTCTTTAATTACAGGCCACATCGTTCCACCGCGGCAGCAACGCGTTATTAAAACGTCAACCGGTTCGAAAGATACGGGGAGACCCGCGCACTCCGAGGAAACCGATTCCGAGCTCTTGCTTTTCCGCCAGATGGATTGCCTGCTTTACATATTTATTGAGCAGCGTGATTGGGTGTCGCGCGAAAAACGCGCCCCGATCATACCCGCCGAGGATGATCGCTGGATCGATGATCGCGCGGCCACTTTCGAATTTAACACCTGGCCGACAATTATGGACGAAGCGGTGAGCGTTGACACCTTCAGGAACGGAGGAGTGGAGTGCTGCATGCTGATGTGGAAGGGGTAGTCCGCGCTGCAGATCATGTTCGGGATTTGAGAAGTCTTGTTAATTTATTAGAATGGTGTCTGTTTCGGATAGTAATTATCTTTGTTTTATTTTAATTTTTATTCGAATGCATTTTTTCAAGTGGCTGTGCACTTGTTCTCTAAAACGTTGAAGAAGAGGAGAAAATAATGATTGGAAATTTTAATAATTAAATGAGGGGAGTACAGTTACAGTGACGTTATTACGTATTATATCGAAACAAAAATCATTTGCGCCTCCATCGAACAGTATCACGACAAAACTGCGCTCCAACCTACTCCTCACTTCAATGCAGAAGATCGCGCGCTTTTCGACACTGCAATTCGCCGCGATCCAAACCACAGGATATGCAAACATAGTTCTCAGCGGTAAGCACTGCGCAGCTTGCTGAAAATCGGCAAATTGGAGTTTAATCCACGGTTCTAACACTTTTTCTGGCTCTGTCCATAATAAGACTACCCAATAACCGCAGCGAGAAACGCAGCAGCAAACCCAGAAGACCACGTCGAGCAAAACAAACAGCTAGCCAGAGAGAGAGAGAGAAACCCAGAATTTCGTTTCAGCAGCGGCGAGAGAAAAAGAGAATTTGTGGGTTTAAATATACAGCGGGGCAGCAGAGTCTAGTCTCTCACGCCTGAGACCGTCGGTTGCCGACGGAATCTATCTCGCTGCTAAACAAACGTGTTCCTCACCGAGTCGTTTCGGCTCGATGGTGTTCGCGGCTACTGGCCCCGGGTGATCGAGAAACGTGTCATTAGGCGAGCGTAAAAGGGAGCATCGATAAGAAAGGTGTTGAGAGGACGAGATACGCAGCCTGAATCTCTCACCGGAGATGGCGACGATTGCGACGTGTTAACGCCGCGTTATGAATAGGCGTTCCTTCTACGCGTGGAAACGGAACGGTAGGCGTTCGTAACACACGGTTTACTCTATCGGCCACGGACACAAATCATCGCGATACGCACGGATCCGCAGGTTGCGCGAGGATCTCCAGATGATCTCGTCCGATCTAAGCATGTTGAGAGGCCGCTTCGGACACGGATAGAACGCCGGGGCTATGATTAGTTCAATGCCGGCAATCACGTAATGCGGCCAGATACAGAAAATGGCAGAGCACCGTGATGGACGACGTGTTCCCCGACCGTCTTTAAATAATAGTTTACCACCACGATGAATATCGGAGCTCGTTTGCGCGAATTCGACCGACGAGGCTTGGTGGTCTCTCGAGGAGGTTCGAGTTATGGTGGAGTTCATGCGATAGGGTTGGTCTGTGGTCCTTAAAAGTTGTGGAAGATCGAAGCAGATTGAGGAAACTGGAGGAATAGTCCGATACTTTTCGTTCTTTGAGATGTCATTTATACTGAACATGAGTAGGCGCAATTTAAAGCAGGAGATGGATTAAAAGAATGGAAGAGGTTCGAGTTTTGGTGGAGTTTATGTGATAGAGGATGGTTGTGGAAGATCGAAGCAGGTTAAGGAAACTGGAGGAATAGTCTGATACGATGATTGTTCCTTCCGTTCTTTGAGATGACATTTAAACTGAACATCAGGAGGTGCAATTTAAACCAGGAGATGGATTAAAGGATGGAAGAGGTTCGAGTTGTGGCGGAGTTTATGTGATAGAGGATGGTTGTGGAAGATCAAAGCAGGTTGAGGAAACTGGAGGAATAGTCCGATACTTTTCGTTCTTTGAGGTGCCATTTATACTGAACATGAGTAGGCACAATTTAAAGCAGGAGATGGATTAAAAGAATGGAAGAGGTTCGAGTTTTGGTGGAGTTTATGCGATAGAGGATGGTTGTGGAAGATCAAAGCAGGTTGAGGAAACTGGAGGAATAGTCTGATACGATGATTGTTCCTTCCGTTCTTTGAGGTGTCATTTATAGTGAACATGAGTAGGTGAACTTTAAACCAGGAGATGGATTAAAAGAATGGAAGAGGTTCGAGTTGTGACGGAGTTTATGTGATAGAGGATGGGAAGACATATGCTCCGGGTTGGTCTGTGGCCCTTAAAAGTTGTGGAAGATCGAAGCAACACGAGTAGGCGCAATTTAAAGCAGGAGATGGATTAAAAGAATGGAGAAGCTTGAATGTCTTAGGCTGAGCTTTCGAAAACTATGAGAGGAAGAAAGAAATTTCGGATTGGCTCCTGTACATTGTTATCGACACAGACATTTCTTATTTTGCTTAGGAATCCGCAGTCTCGCGATGACGATTGGTTCAAAAGAATCTGGTACTTCTACATTATTCAAAATATCTTCTGCACTATTAAATCTGTTTATAAAATGTTTGGTGTTCGAGTTAAAATGGTTGCGAGTGCAAGGGTTAATTTCGTCCGCGATAGAATGTGGCACAGGGACCAAAATGACAGAAACGCTGAACTACCGTATCGTGTGAAGGATTCCTGAACCCACCGCAACATGCGCAGGCTGTAACAACCTAGTTTGAGGGTCGGGGTCCCTAGAAGTGGGGGCCGATCGCAAAAAGATCGCGAGGAGCAGGAGGCAGCGGGGTCTTTTGTCCAGGTCGCGAAGTGTGGAATTAACCGGTGCTTCCCCCTTTTCTAAAACCAACACGTAATTATCTCGCCGTTGGTTATTCGGTAATTTTCATCCAGGCGGGCCTTTTTCCACCGACAGGTACCGGGGCCCACGCCGATAACCGATATTTACATGGCAGGTGATATCAATTATCGTTCGGGAGGCGCCGCTAGCCCCCGGGGGCCAAAATTGCAGCCGGGCTTCGACTATGGCCCCCGTGGGTTCCCTAACAATTTACTCGATTCGCGCCTTCGTCAACCTTTTTTGCGGGCTTCTCCGGTCCTCGAGACCCGCTCCGGTGAATCACGGATCCTCATGGTCGATTGAATGGAGCCTGAAAGAATTCCTTCATATTCCCTCATAGTCCTTCAACAGGGTTGGAATCGTGGCTTCGAGAAGCATTAGGCTCGCCGGGTACTGTTACCCGTAATTACCGGATTGGGAATTTTATTACCACGTCAAATTTTTATATAATTCTACGCGGATTTTATTTCGTCCTTGAGCGCTGCATTATTTTCTAGCTACCCTTTTTATGGCGTGCTGATGGTGATGGTGGTTTACATTGTAACTCCTGCGGTACAGTTACTATATGATTATGATACGTTTCGATATTTTATTATTTTTGGAGAGATTTAAGAGATGACGTTTGATGCAAACGATGAACTGCAAGGATAAGGTCATGGTACTAACGATTTTATTAACCCTAATCTGAGTATATGATGATAGTAACTTCTCAGCTAATGGAGTCTATGAATAGGCTGTTTAATGGCCTGTCTATAATTGCAAAATGTTTAACAAATTTAATCGCTCCAGATTGAGCTTTTTTAATATTTTTAATATTTGATAATGTTTGGAGAAATTTAAAGGACGAAGTCTAATGGAGTCAAAGTATAACTGCAGGGGAATTTCCTATCTGTCGCAATGGGAATATAATTGAACTATTATGTAGCAAGTTCTGAATTAAAACAGTGGGAACACGTTGATCCGCAAAGGACGAAGATCAGTCAGGTCTGGCTGATATTTAGCCATAGATCAGTTTCCATTTTTAAGAATCCAGCAATTTCCAGGCATTCCGGCCAGCAGAAAAGTCGCATCCGTCACCCGATAATGCTGCAGGGAACGAGGATCGGGAATCCGGGTCCGGATCGGCGTGGCACCCACGCGTTTTCGAGAAACAAGCCTGATCGTCTGTTGGTCTCCTCTTGTTCTTCCCCGAACGGATCGGGGCGTGACGGTGTGCTCTCGCCGTTGCAGCTGAGGCAAACGGTGACTCGATAAGTACCGTGATAGTCGCCCGGGGCAAAAACAAATAATAACTTGACCAGGAGGGGGCCCGTTGGTTAACGGCGACGCGACGAGACCAGAGGATCGAACCAATCTCACCTTATTTCGAGGCCGACTATCGCAATTTTCGGGACGGTTGTCTCATCACGAAACCAGGCTTCGGCGTGGACGCGGCGAATTACAGGGCGCCGGCCACCCCGTCGTATTACGGTGTTGGTTTTCGAGCCTTTTGTGTTAAAAAGACACGTATAATCATCTTTCCCCCGTCCCATAGCCTTTCCGGCCGGATGGACCACGCCGGGATACACCAAACTGGCGTTTACCGTATCCTGGCTGCTTCTATTCTCCACCCATTTTTCGCTATATCTCCCGCTGCTCCCATCACCTTCTTCATATCTCTCTTTTTCTCTTGATACACTCCTGGACAAAATGACAGCACCTGCGAATTCCCGTAAACTCTACATACAGTGCATGCGAGAAGTGTTTAAACACTAAATGCTCGATTCTCGAGAAATAGGCTATGTTTGAATTGTGATAAATTTGCATTCATTTCAAAGTTTATGTTCATCATCTTTTTCTAGGATATTTTTGTATAATATGGCAGGTGGAAAACTGAGAATATGTTTTTGGTCGAAAATTGTATAGATTCAATCGTCCGTGAAAACGTCAAAAAATTTTTCTCGTAAATGAGTCTATCACAGATTTGAAGATTGAAGCTTCCTCTTTATAACGACATTTTAAAAATTGATGTACGATTTTTTCTAGACGTTTCACCGGGCTTTGATTGAGTGATGTGTCGCTAACTTTACAGTAGTACAAGTTATTTGCATAAACGAACGTGTTCCTCATTTTTCCCCCATAAAATAGTGAGAAAAAATCGTACATCAATTTTTAAAATGTCGTTGTAAAGAGGAGGCTTCAATCTTCAAATCTGTGGTAGTTTCGTTTACGAGAAAAATTTTTTGACGTTTCCACAGACGATTGAATTTGCAGCATTTTTTAGAAAAATCTCAGAGGATAATGAATATTGCACGCAACAAATCTCGAGCAATTCGGCGTGACGTTCGAGGGAACGCGAATAATTTTGTCCAGGAGTGTATTTTTCTCTCGCCTGCAGCATCCTCCTTGCTCGTCGATTCGGTCCCCCGGCCCCGAAGGTTGTAATGAACGAGACGCTAAGATCGAAGACGTTTTGCTACCTGAAGTTGTTCGAGTTTGCATGAGAATCATAGATCCCGCCTTCGGACAGGTGCCAAGGTGGACCGGTCCGAATCGCGGCGAAATTGCAGCCCCCCAACTGTCTGGGGTTAGGGTATCGATCGCGTGATCGCATACTCGCGCGCCGATTACCTTACCGTCGATTGCGCCGATCATGAAGGCGGGTAAGTTTCTGGTACTTCGCGCAATGAGTTTGTTTTTCGCTGGCGGAATTGATCGATACGGCCGTGGTCTTTCTTGATTTACTGGTCTCGATCTCTCCGGCCGAGGAAGCCGAAGGTTAGAATTAAGGCTGCTCGGTGGAATTAAATTAACCCCCACCTCCCCGCCGCCGTACCGGTAACACGATTTTTTTTCGTCTGGGATGAATTATGGGAGACGGTGCGGAGGATCGTTGAACGTAGGGTGAGAATTATAAATAAATTTCGGGTTACGAGGTTTCTGGAATGAGGCCTCGAGTTGATTGGATAGATGCAAATAGAGATAAGCGACTTAAAAAGTGTGTGGTTTTTGGGTGAGCTTGATGGTATTTGGTTTTGCGAGTGATTTACGTGTGCCTGGGTTTTAATTGGGGATGAAGCGTGATAGTTAATTGTTGGTAGTTTATTGCGTTTTAATGCGGGCTGGAATCTTTGTGAAAATGTGGCGATGGATTCTGGAAATATAATCCTTCTTTCAAGAGGTTTGCTTACGATCAATGTGAGTCAAATGTTCTCATGACAATCTATTGGATTTTAAGAAATATTAGGTGAAGTAAAAAGTTCTGAGCGTTTTACTTCACCTAATATTTGTTCTCCTAAATCTTTATATGTACTGATAATTTTTATAAATATTGATACAGTAATCGCTCCTTCGTAGTCCTGAATCGTGGGCACGATCGTTGTCCAGTGCCTACCCACTCCACTGCCTGTCAACGAGAGGATTAGGCCTGCGTGGATCTGGTCGCCAGATGTGTCCCAGGACTGTCTAGACCCGCGCAGAACGGAGAACAATAGGAAAGGAATATGGCAAGGAAATAAGGAGTTTTTTAAAGCCAGACAGTTGACTGCTTTTGACTGTGAATGCTTTTCTTTGTCATTTAACTAGCCGTTTCACTAAAGACGCAGTTATAAATCAAAAATAGTGTACGGGCACGGTCGTTGTCCGCTCAAACCCCCGGCCTTTGGACAACGAAGGAACTTTTACTGTATTACAAAATGAACGACAGTATCCATGCCTAGATAAAGCCGTCGTCTCGACCCTTCAATCACCCCTACGATCGTATAGCGGGCCGATTGTTACCAAAGATTTTGCAACAATAATTCCGCGGGTCTCTGCGCATTTACTTAATGACATGCAATTCACCTGTGCATCAGATATCCCAACCCCTGCGAAGCGTTATTCCGCGACGCCTCTTCATCAGCCTACGATGCATCGATTGCATTGCTCGACGCAGCCCGTTGCGGGTGCAGCAGCCGCGGGGTGATCGAATTCGCATCAAACTATAGCGCGACCGTGGACACTGTTATTACGCGATCTTTCTAACGTGATAATCGACGCCGATTACTATACGACGCTTGGGATTTTGCGCGATTTACATGAGAATTTCGCGGAGCCACCAATGAAAATTATTCGGCCGGTCCTCCTGCGCGCTATCGTGTCATCGGCCATTACCGCTGAAAACACGGTTCATCAATATTAATGACTGAGACAGTTCTTTCGTCGCCGTAATGACACGTTCTTCTCGCCGTCGATACACGTGATCAGCGAGGATCCAGCTGGCAGTTTCGCTCGCGAAATGAATTTGCGACGCTCGCAACCGTGTCTTTTTGCTAATTCGCGGCTGCGCTCACCTTTTTCCTGGCACACGGTGCATCGGCCTACCGATGACGTTTCGGGAACGGGCAATTTGTACGGCAAAAAAGAATCGCATCTTTCAAAAACATACTCGCAGAACGGGAAAAAGCGTGGAGAATTTCGGGGGAGAGTCGCCCCGCGATTCGGGACTTCTGAGCTCCCTCGGCTTCGGACGTTTAGCAACACTCTTTTATACAAGCGTGCAGGCATCGAAAGATGAGTTCTATAAATCAGATGGTTAATGCGGTTCGGAGAGATCGTTAGCGGCGCACGGGCTCTTGGAAAATCGACGGTTTTGTCGGCGGATAAAAGTCAGTGTCTCGGATCTAATGTTTCACACGCTATAATGACAGTTCTTGCGCCTGTGGAGACGTTAATAGAAGTCTTAACGAACGTACTGAATTTTTATTTGCAGTGCTGCAGTTGTTGAACGGATCTATCCATTCCTGTTGGAAATGCATCCAACCCTCAGTCTAGATATGAAAAATGAAATATTGTTACTAACTAATTCAGTTTTTTAAAGGAACCTTGTGTAAAATGAAATTGTTGAGCATTTTTTTGCTTAAATCGGTAGAAAATTTTCCGAGGAATACGATAAAAAATGTTAGAAAGTGATCAGAGATGTTGTTGTACGTTATTTTCAAAATAAAGTGAACGGTTGTATCGAGGTACTTTAAACCAGAGGTGGGCATTATTTGGCGAAACAAATATTTCAAATACTATTTACTATTTTAGATTTTATTTCGCTTAAAGAAAATAGTATTTTAAATGAGATATACAATTTCGAAAATAAAATATTTCTATTTTAACGATCTGAACCTCAAAATAAAATATATTTCTATTTCAACAATTTGATCCAGAAAATAAAATATTTTCTTGAAAGACTGGCCATTTACACAAGGTTTCCCTCGTAAACAGGACCACCCCTTTTTGAACACCTACGATGATGGTCCCTTCCTTTGGTCATTCAGTGATTCAGCCTTTATAAACCCTAGAGATAATTCAATCGAAGGGTTGCTAACAGTATAGACTGGTTCAATACAATATTAAATAAAATAACTCGGTCTATAGATTCGGAGGTAAGAACTCAAATAAGAAGGTATATACTAATTTTCCAGGTTTTACACTGCACAAAACCGGCTGAGCAGCATAATTTCTGTCTACAACTATCTACCCACTGTCAAAATGGCGGTTCAACACGATCCAAGTCCAGATAAAGCGTTCAGATCGCAAGGGATAATTGCAAGTTGAGAGATTACCAACTCCCTAGTAACCATGCCCTACCTTTCTAGACAAAGATCAGATAATCTAAAAAAAACGCCGGTTCTCAGATTGACGGATGATTGATGAAGGCGTGCGGCGCCAAAGTAACGCCTACGCGATTTTTATAATTAGAGGCCGGGATGCTAATAGTTAATTTGTCCGCCGTAACTTAGTGACGTGCAAGGGTTCGTTGGTTAACTGGTTTTCTCTGGCTTCCCCCTTCTCGTAATTAAGACGGAGTAATTTTTAATCAATTGAACGAACGTGTTGCAGATAATGAGAAACGATATTGCACTGTGCGCTCCGTTATTTAAAACATAGTGTCACGTGAAGAACGTTCTTCGTTTAGATCTTTCCTATTAAGTAGTGTCTAATGTCTTTCCACAGTTTATATTTCTTTTCTGAAACGAACGTAATAACAAGTTTATTTTTGATCACTAGACTGCGGATTTTATGGATTTATGACAGAAATGGGTAGGTACAATTTAAAACAGTGGAGGTATTAAAGAAATTTAAGGCCACCAGTGTACTAGTTTCACTTTAACAAGATCATCAAGAGAGGAATAAAATTTTTATTTGTCCCTGTGTCTTGCAATCAATGCAAACATTTTTTATTTTGCATAAAGATCTGCAGTCTATTGATCACACAATATGAATTTATGGATAACACCCTGTTCATCACTGATGCTAATCTTTTTCTTTTTCCACCACTTATTCTTCTTACTTATAATTCATAATCACACCGCGCTGTGTAATTGTATTTCAATTGTAAAAACGAATTACATTGTAATTTAATTGAATACGAGACCAGAATTACAAATTCCATCATAATTTAATTGAACGAAGCGACTGAATTGAATACAATGTAATTGAATTATTTTATAATTACAAGTCTTGAAGTAATATAATTGTATTTCATCAGAACTCTGATCTCAATAGAAATGAATCCAATAAACATTGGGTGCGAACGTGTCCAGAAATCTAACATAACGACAGCCACTTGGTTTCTGTGACGAATCCCGTTTCGGAGGAGGTGTTATAAATTCGTAAAAAAGTCGATCCCTTCCAGGACCAGTTCGCTCGTTAGTAATGGCGGATATTTTTCTCCGGTTCGCCGAAAATCCCCGCTTGAACCAAGTTGCACGCGGCGCGGTGCCCGCGGTAACGGGCATGATGAATCGCTTAGAAGCGGTGCCAGTGTCCAGTCGATTAAAATCTTAGGACGCAGCGCGCCGCTCGAAATCGCCGCGATAAATCATGGAAAAGAGAAAATCGATCTTCACGCCCATTTCTGTGGGGAATCGGCTGGCTCGCGGCCACGCTCCGAGCGCAAGAGCTCGCGATCAAACAACGCGGAGCGGGCTTAACAATTTTCGCCTGCCGACGACGACGCTCCCATTCTTGCAGCCCGTTAGGCAAGGCTTCAGGTATGCAAGGTGTTCGGAGCGCAACGGAGGTGGGGAGAAAACGACGAAAATGCATCAACCAGAGCACGGCCCGCGGCCGATTCACCCACGTCAAGCTGACCGGCCGATCGAGTTTCGAAAGTACCTGTACTCTCGTACGATCGTGAGTACACCGGTGATGCAACTTCATCGAACGCCGCCAATGATCTGAATTTTAAATCGCGCGACCCGATGCGACGGGGACATTAAATTATTCCATCGGCGCGTATGTAAAGTGTCTCATTTAGCTTATTAACCGAGTGACGGGGCCAGCAAGAAATTTCCACGCTGTGTATTCGGGTTTAGTGGCTCGTCGGAATTTTATGCTATGTACGGACGTTTCGAATTACCTCCATCATTGTATCGCTTCTTTCTGGCATATGATTTTCAGCTTTAATAGGTAGAAAATATAGTTTACATTCGTGTACACACATAATGAAGTGAAAGAATCATTGATTGGATTAAGATGAAAACAAGAAGACACTAACTTAAAAATGGAAGATTAATAATTAAATAAGAACGATCAAGCTTCTACGAACTACAACACAATTAAAACATATGCAATTTACATAGGAAATAAATAATTAAGAAATTCATTTTAAAAAAAGTATCGCAATAGAATTTCATAAACCGGAAATTCTTAGCTTCGTTGCTTTATGGTTGCTGACCTCGAGTTATTGAGCTTTTCGTTTAGTTGTCGTAGGTTTCGGTATAGTACTCTGCACATGAGCGTACTTGGGATTTTTTGTGGTGCATGGGGATTTTTTCATTATCACGGTTGCCGTCATCGATGGCGAACGATTCTTGGGCTGTTGAATGGTGGTGTTCGGGGATCGTACCGTCGAAGTAGCCGCCATGGTCCGCCTTGTGGAGATGGTATTCTTCTCAACCTTCGTCCCCGAGTTCAATTTCGAGGACGTGGGTGTCCCAGGGATACCCACCGAGGATCTTCTCAGCTTAGCCGGCGGCATTGGTCTTATCAAAGTCGAGGTCCGACCCAATCCTGGGAAACCTCCGATGGAAGACAGTCGTCGAATAGGTTTCGTTGATTGCGGACATACTTCCTGCGGATTTAGAGGTTTTTTCCTTGATTAGTATCGATCTGGAGGCGAATAGTCAAATTGAAATACAATTGAGCATATTCTTCTGCCTGTTACAGTTACTCAAATTTAGAACACGGTTCTCATTAACCAAGATTATGGCTTTGTCACAATTCAATTTCTTAAATATCAAGTTAGAGTATTTGCTACAGTTTCAAATTTTAAATAAATATATCAAATTAGAGCCACATGAACTATTCTTCATATTCTTTTCTTTACGTCAAGTTAGAGGTGAACGATAAAATAAAATAAATGCTCTTCCATATTCTTCAGCCTATTACAATTATTGCAATTTATAATTTTTTTTCTTGTCAGCTGAAAATTATGGTTTACTCAGAATTTCATTTTTTAAATGAACACATCACGTTACAGTGTTTGCTACAGTTTCAAATTTTAAATAAATATATCAAATTAGAGCCGAATAAACTATTCTTCATATTCTTCTCTTTACGTCAAGTTAGAGGTGAATGATAAAATAAAATAAATGCTCTTCCATATTCTTCAGCCTATTACAATTATTGCAATTTATAATTTTTTTTCTTGTCAGCTGAAAATTATGGTTTACTCAGAATTTCATTTTTTAAATGAACACATCAAGTTACAGTGTTTGCTACAGTTTCAAATTTTAAATAAATATATCAAATTAGAGCCAAATAAACTATTCTTCGTATTCTTCTCTTTACGTCAAGTTAGAGGTGAATAATAAAATAAAATAAATATATGCTCTCCCATATTCTTCAGTCTATTACAATTATTGCAATTTATAATTTTTCTTGGTAGCTGAAAATTGTGGTTTACTCAGAATTTCATTTTTTAAATGAACAAATCAAGTTAGAGTATTTAATATAGTTTCAAGTATAATATTTAGATAAATATACCGAGTTAGAACCAAATAACAAGATAAAATTAAACTACTGTTCATATTCTTCTCTTTACGTCAAATTAGAGGTGAATGGTAAAATACAATAAAAATATGTTGTAGTGGAGAGTAAAGTAAATTTGTCAACCTTTTTCACATCATCGATCCTCGATACAACGTTGCTGGCGCACTCTCGCAGCTCGTCAATTTTTTTCAGGATTCTCTGCAGTTCATTAACAGACGCATCGGATTCGATAAAAGTGTTGCTGATTGTTTGATCGGCGGTCACTTTAGCCTCCTCTTGCTCGCGAATGAAAGTGTCGGATTTGCCGATTTTGGTCACGTGAATCGCTGGACTCGATCGTGATATAAACTGTGAACACGAAAATATTGATTTCACATCATTAACATTGCAACGATCGAACAATCGAAACAATTCAGATTAAATCAGCACAATTATTAAATTGCACAATTAAATATTTAACTGCATTAAAATGTCATTGCCCATTTGAATAATAAAAAAGAATGAAAAATATATTTATTATCACCCATAAGCTTTATATCAGATGATTGCATTAGTTCGTGGCCGATTTGAAAATAAAATTCAATGGTTAAAGAATACAGCTTTATTAATCAATTATATGTACAGTCACCATTCTTTCCGACAATTAGGAAAGAATAGTGACTATATAATTTTTTTTTACACTCCGCTGTGCAGTATAGTTAGCGACATCAATGAAAATCGGGCACGAACTTATGCAATCATCTAATAATTAAATAGAAAAATTTAAAGCAGTGGAACTCTGTTATAAATACTGAAAATCTGTTATACATATTGTTATATGTACAGATTAATAACTCAAATGGGTTAAAAATCCAGATACAACACTCGTTTAACGAATAGAAATAAACAGTGTAGACCCTCCATTACAGGAATAAATAAAACGACATCTTTAACAACTCTTCCAACACTTTTTCCTGCCAAGAAAAATTTCGTAGACGACCCCAAAGATCGTCTTTGCTACTAATAAACACCTTCATCTCTTCGATTGTGGTTTCATTCCCAGTATTCTCGTCAACGTCCATTTCTTCCTGACTTTTTGATGCCATATCATCAACTTTAGTCGTAGCATCTCTGTCATCTGCCATTAAAGTATCCAACGACCTATATCTAAAATCATCACATTCGAATGAGACACAATTGGCGGGGATTTTTAAACACAAGGAGAATTTAAACAAATTTACATGCTATTAACAACCTTCCTAGAGATGAATTCGGTGTATCCTGGCTGGTTTTCGGTATCATTGGCGCAGAGGGAGTGCAAACTGCAATCCCTGTCGCAGGTGTTGTCACTGAAGAATAATCTGGCATTGCCGGATTCGCGCCGAGAAGCACTTGCTGCACACTGGTCATAGCGCTTGCTATTTGCTGGTTTGTTAAGAGCGGAGCTGATGTTCCATCCTCCTGCAGTGATTAAAAACTGATTTGATTACGTTGTGTCAATTGAAATTTCACAGTTGTACGGCGAAAATCTTTAAATCTATTTTCAGTTCCCATTTTAAAGGAGAATAGGAAATTAGAAAAATTTGCATCACTGGTAGAAAATATAGGCTTGAAATAGTGTGAAGGAAATCTTGAAGGTTTAACTATAAACTATAAAGAAAATTCATCACTTTCACTTTGAAGCAGCAACTTGATATTGCCATTCTGTAGATATTGTAAACTATATATTAAATTAGAATATATCGAATTTATATGTATTTTTTAAATACTTGCACGAATTCTTTTAGTTCAATAACAATGTTTTAAATTACGCACATTCTTGCAAAACAGTGATCACCAGTATCTACATTTCAGCTATAAATTGTAGCAGAAAGGCAGCTACCCACTCGTATTTAAATTTTAATGGAAACATTGTAATGTATGTAACTGCTCCCATATAAATTTAATTATTTCAGAGCACGTCCAGAGAATTGTCGTTGGAGCACAATTTAAAAAGAACAGTGACACCTGTACAGAATGATCCACACCACATTGTCGCGAAATTAATCTTCAATATTTCCGTAACAAACTGCAGAATATATGGTATCACTTTATTCCTTTTTCTATCGAGGAATTTGTGCAGAAATAAACGAATACATTACGTTCGTAACAGGCTTCATCCAGCGGCGAAGGAAGTTTGCGAATTCTTCTGCAAATTGCAGGTGATACATTTCGAAGTTGTTGCGAAACGGTTGTCCTAGCACGAAAATATTTGGCCGAACTGGCTACGAATGAGCTCGACCAGTGACACTGGAACGCCCTAATTACGTGTGATGTTTACATCAGTATCGTATGATATGTAATCAAGCTCCCCGGTCTTCGATTTGTAAAGTAAGAAGCTAACACATCAATTTAATTGTTTCTTTGTTAATAAAAAAGCACCGATTGTTTACCGCGAAGAATCGTCGTTGGACAACGATTTAAAAGGAACAGTGACTTTACATTGTCGTTTATTTTCTCACTGTATTCAATATTTCCCTAACAAACTACAGAATAAATGATATCACTGTATGTCTTTTCTCATCAACGAAATTGTGCAGAAGGAAATTGGCAATTGAAAATCCTTTAACGAATTTCGATTAAATAATTCATAAAGAAACAAATACATTACGTTCGTAACAGGCTCCATCCAGCGGCAAATAAACTGAGTGAATTCTTCTGCAAATTTCAATTGAGTCATTTCGAAGTTCTTGCCAGTCGGTTCCCCCAGCACGAAAATATTTAGCCTAACTGGCTACGAATGTGCTCGACACTGGAATGTCCTTATTGCGTATGATGTTTATATCAGTATCGTATGATATGTAATTAATCTCCCCGGTCTTCAATTTATAAGACAAGAAGCTTAAGAAAATTTCCAGGGAATGGTTCGGAGGAAGAAACGGCAGAAAATTCGAACGCTCTGTATGTTCAACTGTGTTTGCACAAGCGAACGCTATGTCTAGCTTTGTTTCGAGCGCATTTTAGCAACTGGAACTCTGTTCTCGCTAATTCTCCCCTGTTTGGCGAATGGATAAAGCTTCCGTAAGTTAACACAGACTGCTATTTGTCTTTCGGCAGAGCATCCCTCTGGAACGGCTCGGCAAAAATGTGGAAGTTTCGGATCCAAGATCATTCACCATTACCACGCTACAAATGCAATTAAAATCCTTATTCCTAACGCCCGGAATTTAAAATTTTAAGTATTATTGATGTGTCGAATTAATATCAGTTTTTGCTGGATCGTGTATAATTTTATGCTTTGCATTTTCACTCATGAAGATCATTGTTCAATAAGCAGCAGATGCGTTTAACTCATTTAATATTTTTGCATAATGTAACATAAATTGATCTCTTTCTTAAAATATGGTGTTATGGATGAAACATAAGTTGATTTAAAGTTTTACGAAAAAATAGTGCAATATATATCCCAGGACCCTTTATTTCGATTTTTCATGTTACATAGTTCAGAAATGATTTCAGCCGACCAAGTTGCACGATACGTACCGTGGATATTTATATTCCTTCAGCGAGTAACCTGCACAAACTTCCAGTCAAAAAACTTTCAGAATCAACCGGAAGCTCTCAGCAAAGTTCTCGTTTTAAAATTCCCGGGGAAACATTGTTAGAAGAGTTGCAGTGGGCAACGCAGAAACGGGGGAAGATTAATTTTACATTCTAACGATGTAGAAAGATTGCTGTTCCCCGAGAGAGAATTTATAAAGTTTTAGCTGAAAACTGAGACTGTGAATATACTTGGTAACATAAATATTATTATTAACGAAAAACGCAGACCAATCGGAGCTACGGGCGGATTCCGGCTCGGCTAATGCTGGCGCCACGTTTAGCGAAACCAATCGCTGAGCCGGAACCCTTCTGCTGTAGTCGCGCTGTGATTGGTCCGGATTTTTCGTTAATAACTGCTCGACATAGCCGCGGAGAACATTTTCGCGAAGGAAAAAGCTAGTTGACGATCAAAAATAAAATATATTAATTTCTCATTGAGAAATGGATTAAAAAACGTCATTGCTTATGGTTTGACGGTTCGAATTTACAGTTTTCAATTCACCTTCAGTTTAAATATCGCAATATCTCGGACCGGAAGATGAATGCAGCCCCGCGACCCGATTGCGAAAGGAGAAACTCGATTCATAAACCTAAATAAAATTGATTGCCGGAGGAAGACGGGCAGAGATACTAATTTCACCGTGGGTAATTAAAACAGCCGTCTGCGAGTCACGATTTCAATTGCAGAAAACGCCGCGCCGTTTCTGGATCGACCGGGACAAAAGGTGCAATCGATACTGGAGCACGGGCCGCGGGGAATCGTTCCTCTCGTTAGAGACAAACGGAAACAGTTAATTAAGTCACTCGGGACACGAGCGGCTCGTTTCTGACGCCAGCCGCCGCGCCAGTACAGAATGCGGGATAATCGACCCACTTCTCGTGACATTTCTGCCATTTTCTCGGCACCGCGTTTCTCGCTGGAGAACGGCCCCGCGATTATGCCATGTTTGGCGTAAACGCCGATCGGGACCAAGAACTTCGAACGCCTTACCTTGAGGCGGCGGCGAGGGCCCGGTCCAGTCCATCGAACAAATTTTCTTGACAGCGAGAATGGTCCGGATAAATTACGCGGCCGTTTACGGTTGTCCGCTGAGAGCAACTCTCTTGAGCGCGAATTGCGCACAGAACGTGCACTTTCGTGTTGAAAGAGTTTTCAAGTTTGCGACGAAGTTACGCGCACTGTATCTTCTGCGGTTGTCTGCCGATTGTTGCCGTTTTCAATCCTCATAACTGCTTAAATCGTCAATTTTTTGAAACACATTTCTGAAAGCAGGTATTTCTTGCATATTAATCTTTTTACTGTCTCTAATGCAGCAGCTGTTCATTTAATTAAATCGTCGGAAACTGAGTAACTGAATAACGATTCTAATACTCCCGGTCGAAGTAGACCCGGTTTCTGATGGCGGAAGGCTAATTCGTAATGTGACGAGAATTCTGATGTGCACTTTGGTGTTGAAAGAATTTTAATATTATCGTGAAGAACGTTTCAATGAAGAATTTTTTTTTGCCTCGCCAATAAGAATACATTCTCAATGAATTGTACGAATTTATTCCGGGCAAAGTTCAATGGTACCTCGATATACGACCTTAATCCGTTCCTGATGTTTGGACTTATACCGAATAGGACGTATACCAAACCAACCTTTCCCATAAGAGATAAAATAAAAATCATTAATCCGTTCTCATGTAAAAAACTCCTATTAACATTATACCTACATTAATGAGGTTGTAAAGCAATTTAAACACTGTTTAAACACATAAATAAAAAATAACTCTGCTTAATGCTCAAATACAAAAAGAAGTGATATTCTATTCTGTGGAAGAAGAGACTCCTTGCAATAAAACCTGGCATTCTGGTGGTTTTTCTTTTTCCGTCTTCTTTTAATTTTCACTGGACTCAGCTGGTTTGACTGTCCCTACTTCTATGATCAGTCAGTTAATAATTGATTATTAATTTAATTTTTCCTCTAGATGATTAGTTTTAAATGACGCAAAATTTACACAAAAAATGTATTCAAGCAAATTTACTCCAAAGCAGATGTACCAAGGCAGCACTGTATTTCTTCGTACATATGTTAATCTGATTGGGAAGGATACCGCAGGAAAACGTACACCCGCGGTGATAGGTATCTTTAGCAGAAAACATTGAAAGCTAATCGCGATAGTCCTGTTGTTGGTGGCAGAAGAACCTGGAAGCGGTTTAATGGTGTTTACCAGGGAGCGGCGCTGAACCAGCAGATTTCGGTCGTCCACTTTGCCGATTCGCGACGGTTTCACCGTTCCCCGAACAATCTACGAACGGTGCGTTCCCGTAGTAAACGCGTCGGTTCCCCGAGCCTGCCAATTATTCCCTGCCACACGTCGGCAAGCTGATGGAGCAGCCCGCGAAAGAGGCGTAGGGACGTGATAAATCTCCCTCGGGGAAAAAACTAGCTGCCCAAAAATATATGCAAGCTGTAGATGGATGGGTGGAGTGCTAGGGCGGTGCCCGGTGCCGAACAGTTCTCGTCTTAGTTTGTTTCTCAGGACTCTTTTTCTGCTGAGCTCCTCTTGCCTCTCTCTCTCTCTCTCTCTCTCTCGTTCCTTCTCTTTCTCGCCGCGCCCTCTATCTCACGGCGTCCTTTTTGGTGAATTTTTTAGCGATTGAACGATTAGGAGGGGGCGTCGCTCGTCAGTCAAACGCTGAACCCGTTTCTGGCGTATGCAGATGAGCGAGCCATTGTCTTCCTCGCCGCGAGTCCTCCACCAGGTGTAATTACCTCGAAGCGCACCTGAAGTACATGCCGCTTGTCACCTTAACGCTCCACGCACCCGAGTTACTGTACACGCTGATCAGCCGACCGAGGATACTTATGCAAATAAGAATATCCGCATGTTTCAGCGGAATGACAGATGAATAAATTCGTTACACGATTCGCGGGGATTTCGATGATTTTTATGCGAATGCGAATTTCGTTCGGGAATTTATGAATCGGTAGATGCTGTTCGTGGTTTGCTTCGTTGTGTAACTGCTGTGAGAGCTTGTTACGTGTATTTTGGATTCCGTGGTGGTTCGAGCAGTGTTAACAGGTGTTATTAGTTGTAGAATGAAGTAGGGTTTTCGTTCTGGTTTGTTGCTTTCGGTGGGCTGTGTGTTATATTAAGGACGCTTAATTTATTGGAATACCTCCGGGCAGCAAGATAACTTTGGATGAACATGTGCAAATTAAAAATATTCAACTGAAGAGCAAAATGATGATTGTTAAATCTAGACGTGCGATAAACAATTATGTATGGAATACATATACAATTGAATAAAAATATTCAATTGATACAATAAAGTACAATTTCAACTTTTAGAGCCCAACTCACTTTCACAAGTGAAAGAGTTATTTTTTGAAAGAATGAAAGTCGACGGAATAACAAGAATTTTGTAAGAAGTGGAGCCGAGGGAAGCTATTTTAGAATTTTCTCCCCGAAGGAAAACTGGACAGAAGTTTTCACTCAACTTTTCCACGTTCTATCTGCACGAAAGAAGACTGAGGATCATCGTCCCTCGACGCAGCCAGCGTGCACACAGGAAAAGCAAGGAGCCGCTCGTAAACGTTCCTCGTTATTTGCTTTTCCATGCTCGCGGCGCCGCGTAACGCTTCGCCACCGTAAAAACCTTGCTCTCCCCATACTTTCGCGAGCATTACCCTTAGCCTGGTTTTACAGCTCGCGATCGTTGCAACAACCGAAACCCGGTCGCTGTTCGGGTTCGAAAAAGCTGCGGAAAGTTCCGCACAGTGGTGCTGCATCACCAATTCAAAGAAAAATAGAGTACTTCGATGTGGGGGTTGCAGTTTACGTAAAAATTGATGTGAAAATCTGAAGTAAACACTTCTGAAATCAAAATTGCTGAAGGAGAAACAATAACCTATGTTTGAAACGGAAAATTAAAAAATAAAAAATACTTTGATTTTGAGGAGCCTCGAAGATTGATTGCTGTAAAGTCTAGTTAATTTGGTGACCAAATTGTATTTTGTTTTTAATTATTTTGTAATGAAACTTTTATCAGTACATTTGTGACATTTCCCTCGTTAAAATGAGTTCAAACACGGCACAATTCGGATCATATTTGCTTGTTTAATTCACGATATGTCAGATGATTCGATTATCCGAATTGATGAATGTAAAGCGATTATTGTACAAATGAGTAGATATTTAACCCTGTGCAGTTGGAGCTATATTGACTTGAAAATTACACATTTCTTCCGATCTAGAATAATTCCAAACTATAATATAATTCTGCTATTACAAAATTTATTATTTCCAAGAGCGTATTAATTAAAATAGTATAATAAAATTGCCAGAACAAGGAAAAGTATCCCAGCAGTGTGTTGACAGGCACTAGGCACATTATCTCCGCACTCAACGGTTTTACAGACTCGTTTTGACGAGAGCAGTCTATCACCACAAAGGCACAAATGGACCCCATGATAAGAACTCTCATTCATCCATCCCAAGAGCGAAAACTCATAGGTATCATTTGTCCTCTCTCGAGAATGCGTAGTAGTAACGGCAATTTGGTTACTTCTTCCAGACTGACGCGCGGAATCCGCCGCTGAACTTGGAATAATTCGCGTGTATGTAAGAAGTGACGTCACATACAGCAATGACGAAAGTGACACCGCTGAATGCCGAGTCGGATCCACCACACGACCGCTAGACGTCTCATCGCTCGAAAGTGTTTCTCGCAGCTAAAAGTAAACGGTGTAGAATATAAAGTTGTTAAATCAAATGTTGAAACCACCAACAAAGCTCTATTTTATGAACTATTAACAATATCGAACATTCAGTATGTTGTCAAAAGTTCATAGAATAGAGCTTTGTTGATGTCAGTCATCTTAGCGATGTGCAAGATTTTCGTATAGTAAGATTCTCGATGAAATGGGGTACCTGAGCACTCCGCAGAATTTTAAAAAATTTATATGATTTGATTCTGAAAAATGGATATATAACATGTGTTATTTCTGTATACAATAATCTTTCGAATGCTGTCGAGCAGCCGGGGACTGGAGCGACAGGGTTCGAGTGGTGGTATATTTTTTGACTGCGTTTCTACGTCGATCGTGCCGAGCGAGACTTCAATAGAAAGCCGAACATAGAGAAGGACAGAATGAAATACGGATCGGGTGACCGAAGCGTGTCGCCGTCGCCGGCACAGTTTAAAGGCCCACATTGTTGCTGTTATTCGTGGCGTTCGAAACTTCGATCGTCGATTAAACCACCAAGCACAGTTGGAATTATATCGTGTTTGGTGTCATTTTAATCAGAGAAATGCCAGAAATAAGTTAGTGAAAGTCCCATGAAAAAATAATGAAGATTAAGAAGTTTGAAAATTCGATTCACTCGAGTCAATGTGTGGTGTTCACACCGATATACCCGAGCCGAGATCAATCATCGCCGCCGTGCGTCTCGGCGCGACGTTGGCTGGGAGTGGATGGGGTAGGTGCTCGACAGCATTCGATTGACAGCATTCGCGAGATTACTGTATTTTGTAACTCGTAGGACACGTCCTGGAGTCTTTTTGTCCGGTACAGATGGTGGACGTCGATGGTACAGCGATCGCCGAATTTTAATTAATACTCACTATGTAAATAACCGTCCCAGTTCTCCTCCTCCAACTGGTATCGTTTGAATGCTCTCCGCCAGGCCCGTATGAATAGGAACGTGTTGAAAGTCTGTAGAAAAATATTAATATTATCTTCCTATCAGAAATGGTAAAAAAACACGTTTTCATATCAAAATACAATTACCATTTTCTTTATAATTTCGTCCAGCGTACAGCTCTCGTTTACAATTGCACGGGTTCTCCGTCCACCATGTACCAACACGTTGAACGTGTGCCTACCGTCCAGCAGTAAAACCACCATAGCCTCTGGTTCCCCATCGTTCCTCAACAAACGAACGGCCCCTAAACTTCGCTCCATCACCTTCGAGCCTAACATCTCGCCGCGTTCGCCCTCGCATACTCCTTTGATCGGCACTCTAACGTCTGGCCGGGGAGCAAAACGAGTGGAGGACACCTTCGGAATACCCCGAAACCCGGAAATCGTTGCTCAAACAATCTCCGGCCCTCGGGGATCGGCGGACGCTCGCGCAAAGACACGTCGATCGTGGAGGTGTCGTAAAAAATGCTTTTCGCGAGGGCCCCGGGGGAAGCTTTTAAAGTCGGCTCCCTTATCTGAAACGACCTGGCTTCTTGATGGCGGCGACTTCGGACGGGGGCGAGCCTAAAGACGAAAGGTGAAGGAGAAGACGAAGAAAGGTAGAAGGAGGAGGAGGAGGTGGAAGAGGAAGAAGAAGAAGAGGAAGAAGACGAACGGGAAGACAATGACCGCTGTTCAAACAGAGGTACTTCAAACGAGCGCCGCGCGCCGCTGCTCCGTGAGACCGGAGTCCGTTGCACTTCGGAGCAGGCGCATCCCCCGCGGCCGTTTAAGGACATCCGCCTACTGAAATAACAAATATTTGTGCCACGGAAGGTTGCAGACTCGGCGAACCCTTTCATTTGTAACGACAAGTTCGAAATTAGTGCGCCGCGGTGGGAAACGGAACGAGTTACACCGGTGTTTTACTAGGACGCCAGGAGCATCCTGATGGACCGAGAAATAGCCCAGTCTCTGTAAACACAGGTGCATCCTGGAATAATCACTAGTTTACCTGTACAGATGTACAGTCGTTCGGACTGGGAGGGAAATCAATTTTTTAGAACGTTGTATTAACACACTGCAGTCCATTTCTTGAGCTCTTGTCGCCAGAGTCGGCAAAAGATTCGGAAAGTATCCAGCCAGAGTCGGAGAATGTTAATAATACGGTATAGTACAAAATTGAATACATTTCAGTGAGATTTTAAGTATTCACTAATAAGATTTTTAATGGAAGTTTCAGTAAGTTAATTCATAAAAATCTGCACTCTAATTATAATGTAATAGCTATAAAATTATTCTCTTATCCAACCACTTTCATTCTTAAAATCTTGATACAATTCATGGGGATTATTGCGTACTGTAAATAATTCACGAACATTTTTGTTAAAGTTTAGTAAAAGCTGAAATGAATGTGGAAGAAACTTTCACGGTATTTTCTCTTCATTTCCGGCGCGAGAGTGGCGAGGGATTTCGTGGAATTCGTTGATTTTCGTTGGCCCGAAAGCGGCAGGAATTTTTTCAGGTTAAAACGATGATAAAATAGGATTAGTCGCGAACCGTGCCTCCATTAAATCGCGATGACTCAAATGGCCCGCAGAAGCACGTTCTATTTGGACACCCAATATTTGACTTTCGCCAGATTGGACCGCGGGCTACCCCCTCGCGTTGCCACTACCGCCGTTTGTTTGCAGTTTGCCTTCGGTTTCGGCTTCGCGGCAGGTTGATTTAGGATTTAAGGATTTCTACGTTTGTTGTTCGAAGATCACGTGGATAAATACACTCGAGATGATTCCTCCATTTAGGCGGCACGGCGGCGGGTGGTCGCCCGTCTGCATCCATATTGCCAAATCGGAAGGAGGCTAAGTGGATCTAATAAGTTAGCTTTAAACAAATCATTCGAACGCCCACGTTCATTCCGAAACAATAACTCGGAAACTATCGAACACGTAGGCTCCAGAATTGCAATTGCGTGTGATCTCTATTTTGACACTAAACCTACCACTGCTGGTCAAATGACCGGTTTTATATTGGGTTGGCGAGAAAGTAATTTCGGTATTTTAAGGTGAAATAAAACCGAATTTGTTTATTCGAGCGATGAACTTTAATCAATAAAATATTTTCTTATTTATTCTTTTTGGCAAAAGATCATCGAACAAAGAAGGAAAATATCTTGTTCATTAAAATTCATTGCTTGAATAAAAAAAAGTGGGCTCCATTTCACCTTAAAGTAATGAAATTACTTTCTTGCCAACCCGATATTTCTCATCTTACAATTATTGATATTATCAAATTGCTTACATAGAGCCTTGTCATTTTTGTAAGCTGAAACATTTTAATCGCTTTCAGTGCTCATTAAGTTTAATGTTAACACTTTACTTGCCTGCAATTTTCTAATAGACCTTTAAAATCCAAAGATCATCAGCTCTGAGGATCTCAATAAATTATTCAGAAGCTACAGCACAATTTCATTGACCATTCAATAAAATGTTAAGATTAATACAATGATTAAAAAATTAAAGATTAATATAACAACAGCTTCTTCTTAATCTATAATTAATGGTTACTTGAAAATAAAATGTTCCATTTTATTATGCGTATGAGTATAAGCTGTGGAAAAAATGAGCAGGTGGAATACAAAATAGCAAAACATTTTGTCAAACTTATTAGAATTATCTGTATTTGGCTCCTGTTTCTTGAGACATTTTTGGTAGCTCGTTACAAAAATGTATTTATTAAGACTTGAATTGACTGGTACGTTGTTAAATATGTAGCTGCTTCAATCAACTAAATAAATTCTCACAGAAGCAACGACCGTTCTGGCCACTCTGCTTCCAACGCAAAAACTAACCTGAAAGTATTAAATTCATCCTGTTTTCGTAACACGCATCAGACACAATGTGCGTCAACACAATTGCGCATGGTCTACGGGTCAGCAATCAGTAACACGATCGCGGAACCTCATGATTATTGAAGAGATCCTCGAGCAGTCGCGCAAAAAAAGGACACGTTCGCAAGTATGAAGACCAGTCGCAAACGTCGAATCGTGGTTTGGTGTCGTTCGGTGGGGGACATTCGTCATTATTACCATTGACCGTTGGTCTCCTCCGTCGGCTCTAACCATTCGGGTTCCACAGGAAGTGGGCCGGTCGGATCAAGGGTCCCGGCTGCCCTTTTCCATTCTAAGACGCTCCATTCAGGTGTAATAGTCAGTTAAAGACTATCCAAACATAAGATCCCACCGGTCGGAGCCGATGAGCTTCCGCAGCCCCAGTACTTTCTCATGGCAAACTTTTGTCGGGACACAGAGAACTGACCCCGTTGCAAGGCACGTTCTGTCTCAATTTGCCTCGAATGAATACTTCACTGAACGAACAACATATTTTTTCTCCCTCCTTCTGCTTTCCCTCCAATTTGAACGTTGCGGGGCCTCCGAACGTGGTTTACTCAATTTTTTGCAACGCAACATTCGACCGTACGCCGTTGTTTTATACGGTCAGGGCCGATGGCGCCTTCTGACGTCTTTAATCGATCGTTTAGCTCTGACACATTTCTGCAGTGCAAACATTTATATTTCATCTTGGTAATTTGTTATTTTACGCTCTATGAGTTTCTTCGAACTTCTTCTTGTTCTCATTTATTGGTTTGTTGACTGTTTATTGTAGATATTGTACAAGTAGCCACAGAAAATTCCCTACTTTACCTATTTTCGCTTCATGCTTCAAATTAATCGATTGTGTTCCACGTTTAACGTTATTGTCTTGAAGAAGCACCTCTTACAAACATATTTGTTTTTAATAATGTATTATATTATATTGCTTTTATATATAGTCTGTGTGAAGATGGTTCCAAATGCAATTGATGTGTAATTTCTATTTATTATTACTAGACTGCGGATCATTATGCAAAATAAAATGTTTACACATCAATTATGATCTATCGAAACCAAGTAACAATTTATTTTCCTCATTAATACTTTTTCTGTGTTAAAAATAATGTATCGACACTGTTCAACTCATTTAATCTCTTCACCGTTTCGAATTACACCAATTTATTTTTCTCACAAATGCATAAAATCCGCAGTCTAATTATTACATTTGTTCATCTTGCTTCAAAATTTGTAGCTTGCCTTAAGGTCTGTTAAAAGTATCTCAGAAAATCTGCTAACCCGAAGCAATCTAATTCCAATTTAACTTCCTTGCATGTCACATATTCTAACGAATATTGATCCACTCTGTCGAGAGGTCCCAGGGCGCGCAACGTTGTTTAAAAGCTTATTAATGGACTCGCAACTACAGACATGTTAAAATGTTTCGCCGTGTGCATGGAACGAGAGGTCCACGTAGCGGCAAATAGGCCGAAATAACGCGGAACGGGAATAAACTGGCGATTTTATGTGAACATTCGGAAAAATTCGATTGGCAAATTGCACAGCTGTGTGTAAACGACAGATCGGTATATAATAATATGCGCCATGGTTGACGTAACGATAGCGAGAGCGGTATAAATCGTAAATTGCAGCGAATGAATAACAACCGAGGGACGGAATGCGTGTAATGGCGTCTCGTTACGTATCCGTGGCTGTTTTGCGCGGGTATATGGGACGATCTACGGACATGTTCGCGGTTATTATTATTTTTCGCCGTCTCGTCTGGTCAGGTGTAGACGGTCATTTAACCGAGAAATGATCCGTAACGATGAAAATATATGTTGCGTAATGGTACCCTCGTACCGGTCCGTTGAAATCTACGGTTTTTGCGGGTATGGTAATTTCTGGCGTGCACGCGGCTGATTAGAGTTTTTCCCTCGTTAGGCGATGAAACCATCTCCGGCCGAAGGTAAGCAGCATAATTCAGAGTAATAGGGGCTGGGAAAAACAGCGTCTTAAAAGGGAACCGTCTTCTTGGCACGCGTCTATCGGCTCCGTTGATCTCGGATCAACGTCAGAGAAATTGGCAGCAGCCACTCGCTTTCAAGATCGTTTCTATCACGATCTATCAACGGTTGCTACAATGTGGCGACAGCGGCACGGTTCACTAGAGATCGTGTTTGTCGTCGGCTTGTGTAGTTGGCTTGCTACCGCGTCTGCAAATTAGCTTGTCGATGCAACATTGACCGCCGCGTATCGCGTGTGTCGTTCGAGAAAGAGTTAATTGATTTTGTGTGTCGCGAACGGATTGCGGAACTTCGTGCGTTTACGCTGCTTGCACAATTATATTAGGTGAAGTAAAACATTAAATGGCGTTCATAGGCTTTCATGGCACTCTGACGTTTCATTCGTATAGACTGTGGATCTTGCGAAAATGTTCTGCATCTGTTGCAATAAGTCGGAATTTTATTCTTTCTTCAGTGATTTTGGTAGATGGAAATTCTAAGTGCAGAATCTCCTTATCAAAATGTCCATTTACTAAAGAATAAACCATTGTTAAGCTGTTTCAGTTCATAATGCGATCCCGTTCGCAAGCGCTCGAAATCCTCAATGCACACTTTTTCCCCCTGCAACCTCCAGCAACGCCCACGCAAGGCAAACACCCGTCCCACAAAAGCAAGTTCTGCGACACCATGTTTCCTCGTATCCGTACGTGTCCGGAACCGTTCAATCCCTTTCCGAATCACCCTGTAGATACGCTGGCGATCGATTTGTCCTAGATTCCCATCCATCATCCCCAGCAGGCTGCGCGTCGTTCCCGTATTCTGGCCCCGTTTCATCATCCGCGTGCTCCCACGGGAGTCTAAAGTAGACAGGTCGTGACATAACACCGTGTATTCTGAAAGGGCATATTCATCGGTCGCGGGGATTGTAGGAAAGGAGGCGAGAGGGGCGTCAAGGGGAACCGAGAGAGCGAGGGCGGCTGTAGGTAGCAGCTTTTCCGCCTTGGTCCATCGAATTTCTCCTTTTTCTGAACCTGCCGCCCTTCCGCGACAATGGCTCCCCATTGTAGTAGTTTGGCCTGTTTGCTTTTCAGGGGGTTTTGCCCGGTGGAAGGGGGTTCTTGTCGGGTAGAGGGGGTGCCGGTCGTGTGGCCGTACGCGTGTTTATTTAGGATCATCCCCGGCGAGCAGCCAGCAGTACTCCCATCCCGTGGAAGTCCTGGAAAAGGCCTGATACGGATTAGAGACCGGCCAACCGGCGAAATTCCGACGCGGTTCCGGTCACGGAAGCCGGCACACGCTTTACAAACTATGCCACTGTCGTCTGTCGCTCGACAACGCCGGATATCCCGAACGATGTAATGGAAAGTGGATCGCCAGACTACGGTAAAACCTCGCTCGTTGCCACCCCATCGCGCACAGTGGTCCGGGCTGCCGATCTAGCAGTTAATTTGGTGAAAAATGACTTGTGTCATATCGTAATGCGTCTACATTACTTTCTAAATATTTAGCAATGCCGAAAATGTCGATATAAATGAATTTTTATAAAAATTATAATCAGAAAAAGCATTTAAGTATGAACATTTCATGAATATGATTCTCGATCGAAAAAATTGCTAATATTCATTTGTGAGCCCTGTCGAATCTGTTTAATATTTCTCAAAAATTTCTTTTTCAATGAAGAGCATTCTTCTACCATGAAAATGCATACCTCAAATTTCGAATTACAGTTCGTCATGTATTAAATAAGTAATTTCTTCATGGATTAATGAAAGTTGCCGAAGTTATGTCCCTTTCACGTGGAATATCTTTTGAGTTCCAAATAGTTTCGCATTTTTCAAATTGGAGTATTTTTAGAATATTTTACTTTACTAAATATGTTGGTATCTAATCAATAGACTGCGAGTCTTTATGCAAGACACAGGAGCCAAATATAAATTTCTTTGTTCTTTTAATTATCTTATTAAGGTTAAACTAATACATTGGTGGACTATGCATAAAATCAATGCATAAAATCCGCAGTCTACTAATCAATTACTAAACATTTAAGTATTGTACGACGTATTTTATCAATTCTGTATCTATAAAAAGAAAGGAATCATATAAGCTGGAATTATTCTATCCTAGGTAGGAAGAAATTAAAATAGCACCGAGTGCAAAGGGTTAAAAAAAGTTACACATTTTAAATAGAGCCTAGTAAAAAGCATTCAGAACTTGAAAATACTTCTTGGATCCACAGTGTAAATCTATTGTTTGGTGGTTGAATCACAAGTAACCGAATATCAGCCCCCCCGTTCAATAATAGCACCACTTTAGCGAGGTAGCAGGTCGGTTCCTTTCTGATCCGAACCCAGCCAGTGTTTCATCCCTCGAATCTCCACCCCAGGACCAGGTGCACGAAGCCGCAAGTGCTGCTCGAACAGTTCTAATGAACCGCTGCCGTAGGTGATGTCTGGATAGCGTCAGCGCCAGTTGGCGATGGCCGAGAGGAAAAACAGGAAATTACACGGGAAAGAGAGTTTCGGGAAAAGTAGCCCGGGGTGTCCTGTTTGCGACTTCTGGGCAGCAAGTGGTCCCGGGAAACGAAACACCGAGACCGGAGCGGATCGACAACAAACAGGAACCGAAAAGGGCGGCGCACTTATCGGGTTACCTCGCGCAGCTTTCAGCCAACGCCACTGATTTATTGGCGGAAGTCGATTAGAGGCAATCTTACAGTTAATTACCGAAGGAGCGCCGCGTGACGACGTATAAAAGATTGCGAGAGGGACTCGGGGGCGGACTTGGGGATGATTTAAGGTGACCGTATGCAAATTGTCGGGACAGGCTACCTCCATTTTTGGCCCTTTGAAATTTTCAGGAGATATTGAACTTTTTCTCGCAAAACGAATCCTGTTCTCTGTGCCGATGTCTCGCGGATCGTTTTTTGTTGTTGACGTAATGGAATTTTAATAAAGGTGGAAACGATCTTTTCCGTCTATGGGTGCGTCCTGGGGGTATGATATTAAAGATGATATTATCGAGGTGTTTGTCCACCGTGGATCTCTTTCGTCCCTTTTTTTGCTATCGTTAATATCGTTCGTCGGTTCTCAGTACACCGAGCAATTTCAAAGTAATTACTTAAGGAACGATTTTGCTTCGATTCTGGAGGAATTACGTAATTGCCGTGCATTTTGCACTTTTTGTAATTTACTGTTTCGTGTAACGTTTAATACGTCATGTATTAACGTGCTGGGTGAAATGAAACCTCGCCATTGCCGCTGTATGTGCACATCATGCTTTTAATTAGAGTTAACGGATATCATAGTATAAAATTTTTAAAGGTAATGAAACAGATTTTTGTCAAACAACTTGAATCACGTTTTGAGAAATTTTGAGAAAGCACTCCTTTCTGAGATGATTCTTGAAGTAACACTAACTACGTCAACATTCCACCAGAGCTGGGCAGTAATCGATTAAAATTTTAGTCAAGATTGATTGATTGATTGATTCAATCGATTGATGAAGTTAATCGTCAATCGTTGATTAAAAAAAGAAATCATCGGAAGAAAAATAAAAGCACGTAAACAGAGTTTCTATTATAGACCAAATGACAATAGACCTAAACAAAGTTTACATTTTTTTCAGTATTCATACAGTTTTGATTCCGTATCTCATTTCGAAATTTCAGCAGTTACTCATTAATCAATTCAAAGGAATGTAATCGTAAACGCAATTGACGATTAAACTATAAAATTAATTGTTAATTGTGATTGCGATTGAAGTAGAAATTTATTCGTCAATCGCTGATTAAATTTTTGCCCAACTCTGCATTCCACCACGAAATACTAAAGTGGTTCCTTGAAACAGTTAAAATACAAAGACGTGTGAAAGTACAATAAGTTGTGCTTACACTCGAGCCATAAGTTACAGATTATAAAGAGACAAATGCGCCTTTCCAGCTTGCTGTTCAAACCTCCAGTGTCTCTATCATTTTAATTGTAGCTCTGAATACGCAGAAACCACCTCGGAAGCTTATCGTCGCTGGCCTCGCATAAATAAGTGGAGGCTCTATCGGCCGATCTAGATGCACGGGTAAAATGGACGTGTTTTCTACGTGTTCGGCCGTAAAACTGCGTACAGGAAACAAATTTGCGGTGTTTACGACTCCAATCACGCGCGGTTTAATTTTATACCGGCTACGAGTTACTATATCACCGAATTTATGTACTACCTGCAAGCGTCCGAAACTGTTCCCCAATTATCGTGTAATATACTTTTTTATATACGTTTCGGAGTCATGCGATAAGAGGGGGCTCTCGTTCAACGGTGCGATCAATTTCAAATTGGCGAGTCCTGAATTTCGACCTGAATCCTCCGATCACGCAGCAACGAATCGCATAAAAACGAACCGTAACGATAAGGGGAGCGCGCCGGACTTCGTCAGGCCAGCGCAGTTTCACCTCGGTCGTCTGGTATTTATGAATCTGTTTTGTTGCTCGATTCGCTATAAATGGAAGCGGGCTCCGCGGTCGTAAAGGACACTGGAGAAACTCGGTCTAAGGAGTAAGGAAGATACGTCTCGTTTTCGGCTCTCAGGCACTCTGCACGCGAGCGTTACGTCCATTGTTTATTTCGTTGCGAACGCACCTTGACAAATGCCACCTTTCTCGCTCGTTTGAAAATGCGCCATTGACCTCTTGAACTTTGCTACTTGTTCGTTCGCAAGCTTCAAAAGTGCTGAATAATTTGTTCGTTCAAGAAAGTTTAGTTATTCAAGAGGGTGAAGAATGGCCTGGATCTTGAAAATTGTTCGTTCTTCTTGTTCCTTTGAGAAAGCACGCTGACCTTGCAAACTTCCTACTTGTTTGCAAGTACTGAAAATGCAGAAAATTTTATCGTTCGAGAAAGAGTGTGGATGAATTCACATCTTTGTGAATTAAATAATTTTTGACATCTTCATTGGGACTTGAAATAATTGATTTAATTAGAATAAAAGTTAAAGAGTCAAACTGTCTGGTAAAAGAGAAATTTCTGAAACTGTAATTAATATTTTAGAGGCTTGGGAAATTGAACAAGCACGCAGAATCAAGTCGTAGTTATTTATTTCCTCCTAATTTATGTATTTTTGAATTAGTTCGACAAATGTAACAATGTGTAGGGAACACACGCGGCAGATTTCATTGAAGCAATCCAACGACTTCAGCATTGAACGTCTGTTCGCACTCCGTTATCGCGGACATAATTTTCAAAATCTAACAACGCAGTCCGCACGTGCCTCGTCTCTTTCCACACCCACCGCACGTGTTCCCTATGGTAAAAGTCTCGAGTGTCCTTTCCAGAAAATAATATGTCCATTTAACTTCTTACTGCCTAGGGTATCCCATATCCAAGTTGGAAGGGAAGTGGGTGTTGCGGGGTGTGCCCGTTTCTACGATCCTCGTGCAGTCGTAACTAGAGCCCACACACCCCATTGCGTAGTCTAAAGGGTGGAAAGCTTAACACGTTCCTCCGTAATGCCTGCAAGAACTTTCGAGTAGTACACTTCACTGTTTATAACCGTAAACTTTATTGTAACTTACTGCCAACACTTTTGGAAACTTAAATATCCTACTTAACGCCATTCCACCAAGTTTAGATTGAAGATTATTGTTGTACTGTGGAAAATACACATCTTTCTGCGCAATAAGCATTTGAGAATTAATCATGTGATACGGAGGCTGAGCAATGTTTTTTTGCTTTATTAACAAGTTTTGGATTTTATCTAAAATAATGTTTCATACAATAACGTATTACTTGATTGCAAATGCACTTTTATAGAAAGAAATTGGAATTAAATGAAATTACATTTTCTTCGCGGATTTCAACTATTCGGAAAGTAATATGATGTAATAAAATTGTAATATGGAATGCTGCTATTTAATTGGAGAGAAATGAGAAGGGGCTCCAATTTCTCTGCAATTAAAATTCTTCTTCCATTAAAATTCAATAAAATTTTCCTCCAATGCAGATCCAATTAATTTTTCGATAGAACTAAATCTCCGTTTTAGACCATATCAATTAAAATAATTTCTAAAGAACGAAATTCAGCGAAATTTTATGATACTCGTAGCGCAGCTACATAATTTTAACGTCAAACAGATTTTTATTTTACAAACAAAACAGCGCAGCAATGTGCTTTCAATTCATTAAAGTAGTGGCTCGAAGTAATACCTCATTTTAAAACATTTTCACATATGAAAATGTCACACAAAATTTGAAACTTTAATATTCGCAATATTTGCACATTCAATGGATAAATAATAAATTGAAACGAGGGGCGACAAAACGAGAGGAGATGATTTGCGAAACACGTTCGATGGGCATAATGTGAAAACTGTACATCAACATTTTCGTTTCATATTCAGCTACATTCTGGGCGAAGTACAGCAATCTTCTCTTTATCATACAAAGACAATTGCACAAAAGGGTAGGCAAATAGCCTTTCATAATAATATAGCATTCAAACTGGAGAAATTCGCGTAATGGGAATCCATCGTGTAGTACAAACGAACGTCGAATCACATCTTGCTGCATACCTGGGATGCCTGGAACCCCATCATGCTCGAAGTAACCACCCGTAATACACGGAACACGGTTCTCGGCGCGTAATTTCTCGAAATTCGAGAGTTCCCTCTCGAGTACCCGGTAATCGTACCCTCGAACTACATTTCTCTTGCTCTGAAAGCGGTCGACGAGCGGGGAGAAGACGAGAGAGAAAAAAAGAAAAAACCGAAAGAGAGAGGGAGAGAAAAGAAAGAAAGAATAAGACGAAGAAAAATTGTACCGGCGAAAGGACGCGTCTCCGCGCTTCGCATGGCTTCACTGCTAAGGGTAGTTAGGCGAGTCGAGGATGCATTCAGCGGCCGGAAGTGGGCGGAACTGCAGCCTGCGTTTCAGCATTGTATACAAGGACTCGGTTTTTCCCCGCTCGTGGGCCCACGGGGCTTTATGCGCGAGAAAACGGCCGCAAGAGAGAAAGAGAAGGAGAGGGGAGATGCGCCACCAAAAGGACATTCGATATCCGTAATACCTTAATAACAAACGCGTTTATGGCGGAGAGATCGCTGGGTTGCTCGTGCGCCTGTCATCGGGAGAGCTCGGGCATTTCACGATGACGTAAACCCGACGTAAGACGGAAATCGGATGTTCGTGATTCCGATGGTAAGTGGCCGGTTCGACCATTATTATGGCGCGTGGTATTAGCCTAACCGGAAGCCGGTGGATGGAGGGCATTATTGTTGCGATCGATAGTGGCAGTCGCCCTTTGTTAGGTACCCTGACTTCGGTCGACCGAGCAAGTGGTCCTTGCAGATCTTTATGCATTCGTGGGATTTGTGTTTTTATGACTCGCGAAAAAATTGTATACTAACCGCGGCCGAAATAACCAGTTATTTTAAGGATTTCTTGAAAATGTGTTCTCGTCGAACTGGTATTTTTGAATCGTTGTAATGGAAGATTAGTAAGTTGATTAATAAGGGTTGTGTAAGGGAAAGACGAACAAGCTTTGAGCTATATGTACAAATTAATTCGTAGAAATGTTTTCTTCAACTTACAATTAATGAATCTCCAAGATAATGGTTAGAATGATTGAATAAAAAATAAAGTTGCGGCAATAATATTAACAATAGTAACCCTGCATATTGGGAAATTGCGTAATATCATGAAGAGGTTTCTGAAAAAAGTTCTGTGATCCATGTTTTAAACATTAACAAGACTTGACCTTTCGCATTCGAAGATTTCTTAACTCCAGATATATTTCTGCAATAAATATCGCAGATAAAATTCCACTCTGAGAGATCGCATAAATTCCTCGGGAGCGCTGGATACCCACGAGACCCGGACTTGCAAATGATTGTTTACAACGTTCGGTAATTAAGGACTTCGATCGGTATGCAAAAATTCACGGGACGGATGCCAAAATGAAAACCAGTTTCTCTTCCCACGAGGAGGAGTAACGTCGGAGTGATCGTCGGTCCGCGGTGAAAAAATTGCAAACGTCTTCGATGTTATATTAACCCGCCATAAAAAGCCAATTTGGAGTACAATGGACCTTCGCGATGCGTCTCCGCCGGAGAATCATCTGCCCTGTTCGATACATGCCGAGAGAATCTGTCTGCACGGGGCCGCGATCAGGTTTGATTAAAAATGAGATGGGGGCCGGCACGATTTCAAGGTGGAAGATTAGGCACGCGGGGCCTTTTATTTGATTTGCAATTCGATAGTTTTATAGCGATCCCTGGGACCTGGATCCGGGACCGAGACTCTCTTTATTCCTTCGTTGTCCAGCTATTCTTTCAATTGTTTGTCCAATGCTCAACTATTTTAAAATACAGGTCTTTTCTTTTTATAGGCGTTTGTGAGGTGCAAATAAATTGTTACTGAACATTGAAGTGCTTCATATGTAATTTCCGCTACCGAATTTTACAATTTGGCAATTCATTTTTTCCAGCATCGAACTGTTGAAAATTCAATGCAAAAAATTTTATTTGCAATAATTAATTTTATTTCCACTCCTGAATTATCTTAATTCATTTATTAAATTTTATTCCAGATCTTTCTTCACTGATTTATTAAATCCACCAGCTCGTAAAAGTGCAAAAATATTCTTAGACTTTCATGTATCTATTTTTGTGTTTTATTTTCGAATGGAGCACGATCTTTCGCAATCATCTTCGCTTGCTGCTCGACACCAGCTAAATTAAAATAATTTGATACGTCGCAGCATGTGAAGTGTCAGGAGTGTCAGGACCGGAAGTGTGGGCGTGTAGCTACGATTTCCATGCAGTTCTAAAACTATAGCACGGGGCATTATAATATAAAGATCGATTTTCTTTTCAGGATGGTCCTTTCACTCCGCGGAGCATTCGATCCATCTCGAAAAGGACGCACAAGGTGCACAGTGTCTCTCTCTCTCTTTCACTGACCCTCTCGTTTTTGTCTCCGGTGTGCGGAGCGGCGTCTGCTCCAGGATTAATTTCGTCCGTTGAATCGCAGAACGCGCTTTTGAAAGTGCTTTTCTCCTATTTGACCCTGAAGCAGGTTCGCCGTCGTCGTCGGGAACGATCAGGTTTCGCCGAATCTGCAAACCGGATGGCGAACGATAGCGCGGACGAAAGGATTCCGGGGGCCCCGTTGTTAAAACGATAGACACATCTCCGTGTGCCCCCGGGGCCATTTCTCCGACGCTCGACGGACCATTGTCGTGCACAATGACGGACAATGACGCGCCGCATGCGGATTCTGTGCGCGAATTAGAGCAAATCCTTTCCTCTGAATGTACGCTCTAATTCGAGCGGAGAGCAGCCTGGCCGCAGCGAGACGCGCAGCGGGTCGCCATTCAACGGCTCGCCCGTGAAGAAACAAGTCCGGAATGAGTTTTAGAGATTATCTGGCTCGTCGTTAGTGGAGCATTAAAAATAAACCGGGGGCCATATTTTGTCAGCGGGGACAATGGACACTGTCACAACACGCGCCACGCCTGAACGGCCAGAGCGCGAGGACCGCTGTCGTGTCCGGTGCAATTAGACATACGTTTGACAGCGAGATCATGCGGTTATGATTTATTCTTCTTCTTCTATATTTTGCATTGCCAGAGCAAAATGATGACGTTGTGGGTTATTCGAAATTTCTGAACGCTTCTGGAAATAGTCATTTTTATTCTTCTTCTTCCATATTTTGCATTGCCAGAGCAAAATGATGACGTTGTGGGTTATTCGAAATTTCTGAACGCTTCTGGAAATAGTCATTTTTATTCTTGTTCTTCCATATTTTGCATCGCCAGAGCAAAATGATGACGTTGTGGGTTATTCGAAATTTCTGAACGCTCCTGGAAATAGTCATTTTTATTCTTCTTCTTCCATATTTTGCATCGCCAGAGCAAAATGATGACGTTGTGGGTTATTCGAAATTTCTGAACGCTTCTGGAAATAGTCATTTTTATTCTTCTTCTTCCATATTTTGCATCGCCAGAGCAAAATGATAACGTTGTGGGTTATTCGAAATTTCTGAACGCTCCTGGAAATAGTCATTTTTATTCTCCTTCTTCCATATTTTGCATCGCCAGAGCAAAATGATAACGTTGTGGGTTATTCGAAATTTCTGAACGCTTTTGGAAATTCTCATTCTTCTTCTTCTATATTTTACGTTGTCAGAGCAAAATCTTGACGTCATGGGTTATTCGAAATTTCTGAACGTTTTTGGAAATTCTCATTCTTCTTCTTCTATATTTTACGTTGTCAGAGCAAAATTTTGACGTCATGGGTTATTCGAAATTTCTGAACGCTTTTGGAAATTCTCATTCTTCTTCTTCCATATTTTACATTATCAGAGCAAAATGATGATGTCATGAGCCATTCGAAATTTCTGAACGCTTTTAGAAATTCTCATTCTTCTTCTTCTATATTTTACGTTGTCAGAGCAAAATCTTGACGTCATGGGTTATTCGAAATTTCTGGACGCTTTTGGAAATCCTCATTCTTATTCTTCTGGCATCTGGAAAACGAAGGCTCCAATTCTCCAGATCGTCTTTTCCGGAGGACCATTTCGCAACTAGCGACCACACCCTTTGCTACCCTTGCCCAGCGAGTCTTCACGCCTGATTCGACTAATTGTTTCAGCGAAAGGTGGCCGATCGGAGACATATGGCTCGGGAGATTCCGAAGCCGAGTCATTCGAGGATCATCGACGTCCCTCGGAGTCTCCACCCCTTTCGGCATCGCCTGGAAAGAAGGAAAACTTCTGAGGATTCGACACGCGTCCAGGTAATCGGACAGAGCAGTCTTCCAACAGGTTTTCGCGTTTTCCTTCGGGGTTTTTGGCAACGGTTAATGAAAGACGACGACCCCGCCGCGGGAATAAACTAATTGGAAAGACGCGCCTTCTAATCATCGACTTGGACCTCGCGCCGAAGGTGACGGTCATCTCGCAACAGAAGGGCGTCGCTTCGATAATTAGTCTTCCGGTGGCGTTCCCGTAATTACGGTTTCCCGAAGCCTCGCTTTCGGCCCGGAACGATCGAGGTGATCTTGTGATCTTCGACGCCGACGGTGTCGCGCCGGTCACCCACAAATAACACGCGCCGAACTTCATTTTTAGGAAGTCATTCGAAAGTCATAGAATGACTAACACAACTTTTTGACCGAACTTGAAAATTCGTTTTCACTACAACCTATTAAGTAAATCGAATTTTATTAAGATTTACGATCCGTGAGTTATGATTACACTGCGGATTTTATGCACTTATGACAAAAATCAGTAGTTCTAGTCTTTTCTATTCTGATATTGTTGAACGTTGAATTGTTGACATGTTTTAATTTTGTGTGACTTTCCTGGGCATTGGTGTGGCAGTCAACGTATTAAAAATAGTGTTAACTTGATATAAAATTTTTAAATGATGCTTACTGTCACTTGAGGCGTGTCTTAACGTTTCAAAATCTTATGAAAGTTGTTCCGAGGATCACCGAGAGCGAATTTGCTATTTTCGTGGGACGGTGAACGGGAATAGTGGCTGGCCACTTGGAGTTCGTATTTCAAAAGTGAAGGTACACACAAGTATAAAGAGGATTCACCGTTATATCAGCCGGGCATTCTCGAAGTAAAAGGCCCTTGAGGGCATAGGGCAAGGGGAACCCCGCGGCGGCCGGCAAATAAATTCCGCAAGCCCATAAATAATTAATAGATTCGTTACGTGGGCGAGTTTAAATCATCGACCGACACGCAATCCGTTGGTTTTCGGGCCCGCTCTCGTTGCCGACGCCCCGCTGGCTTTCCAAGGAAACAAATCATGGAATTTTGGCAATAAAGCCACGCGGGTTTCGGCGAAACGTTAAACGTGCCCCGGCGATAAAATTCTAATCCTCCCGAGCGGAGGAGCTTTTAAATTCATCGTTCTCTCCTCGAACGTGTCGGGATAATAAAATTCTGCCGTTTGGTTTCAGTCATTAAAAGACGGCCGTTAATCCACCACTCGAATATAGATGTCTTCCACAAATAAAAAAGAAAGGGGTGCTTCGTCGGGAACGAAAATCGAATGAGCCTCTGCCGTGATCCGAATCATGCTTGCGACCCACAAAAATTGTTGTTAGAGAGGAGTATCAATGTTAGAAAAATTTAAGAGGACCCCAAAATTGTTGTTAGAAAAGAGTAACAATATTAGAAAAATTTAAGAAGACCCACAAAAATTGTTAGGCAGCGAATTTATGGAATTCACAATTAACCTATTGCATGTATGAATTTATGACAAAAATATATGTAAAAGAGTAACAATGTTAGAAAAATTTAAGAAGATTGTTTTCAAATTATTGCAATGATAAAAGGTCAAACTGTTTAATAATTCCAGGTACTCGACATCTTTATAATCCTAATGGATCCTCGAAATAATTAAAGGAACGATTTTCTTTAACTTTTTTAATCATACATGGATCGGACCAATTCTGGTTTAAATGGGACCACACAGCGATCTGGCGTCCTTCTGTTATTCCGACTTCTGATCCTCCCATGTCTTTTCAGGAGTCACCGTGATCGAGGATCCTGTTCGGCGTCCCCCGACTTCCGGCTCGCGGAGGATAATGATAGACCTCGAATTGAAAAATCGAAAATAGAGAAATAGGAGAAATCCTGTAGACGTCTATTTCGACGCGAAAAAATCTGACCTGCCAGCACGCGGTAGATCGAAGCCTAATTACGTGGCTTCGCAGGACCATATGCACCTGCCTCCCTCCTGGGAGACAGAATGCTCCTGCTGAGACGCGTGTCCTTTATGCGGTGAAAGCGATGTTCGTGCAGTCAGTGCTTTTCCCTTGAGAATATGGGCTCGCCTTTTCTTCTCTCGCCGAACAGGTAACCTTTCAATTCGATGCACTTTGATTCTTTTTCTTTTACGAATACGATTAGCCTTTTTGCTCACCACTTTACTGATTATCGTTTCGCTTAACGGTTGCCCTTTTCACTAACCATTTTACTGATTATGTCTCTCACTAGCCATTTCAACGATTGTCCCTTTTACTATTTCAATGCTTATTTTCTTCACTTACCAGTTTCACGAACTATTTTAGTGATTGTCTCTTTTACTAACTATTTTAATGATTGTCTAACCAGTTTCTTGAATATCATTTTACCAATTCTTTTCAATTTTATACTATCCAGTTGCTATTATCACCACTTCAACAACTTCCCACAAGTTAATGCAATTTTGTTGTAGCAGCTTAACAAGGGTAGTTTTCCAATACAAATAACGATGCCAAAATCAAATCCTAATAATCGATGAATCCCTAAAACCGACCCCTTCATAACAAATAACTAGACTGCGGATCTTTATGCAAAATACAAAATGATCGCAGGACACAGGAGCCGAATAAAAATTGTATTCTCCTTTTAATTATCCCATTGAGCTGAAACTAATACGTTGATGTCCTTAAATATTTTTAATGCATGTTTATGTGCATTAAATGCATAACATCCGCAATCTACAAATAACGCACAGCCCACAAAGATTCGAATTGTACCCACAATTTCGCCAAAATGCACGCTACCCAATTATCAGCGCGGGTCCGCGCAGCAGGAATGTAATGAAAATAATAACGCATCAACAAGGTCGCAGAAGTTAATGCAATTTCGTTGGCTCGGTTTAATGAGGATCGTGTAGCCGCGGAGTCACGGCTAAGTGGCACGAATTAAGAACCATAAACCGGGTAATTATATTGTCCGGCCGCGAAAGTGTCGAGGCGGCCGGATGATTTTTAAATACCGACGCCGTCAAATCGTCGCCCTGAAACGGAATGTCACGAGGCCGTCGGACATCTGGCATCGGCAATTGGCGTGTCACACCAGAAATGTCGAGGTGAAGCAACCGTGCACCGGCAGAAGAAGGGAACTCGACAACCTGTGACGCTTTTTCGTCAACCGGGCGTGCAATCGTTTGTCGTGCCGCGTTCCCTCTCCTCGCCCCTCCTCACTGCCGCAACCATGGAAGAATTCTGAGACGCTCATGGGCGTCAGTTTCGCTACGAATTGACCTTAAATTCGATTTTATTGCGACTCGTTACTTTGCCCGGCGAGCCGGCCACTTTTTCCGGTCGCCGACGCTGTGTAATTACTTTATTCGAGTTTCACGGCGCGTTGCGATCCTCGCGTCCGCGATTTACTCTTGTACTTCGGGGCTAACAAGTGAAAATACGAGGGAAAGCGTCCGACACGGTAGAGCATGCTTGACTGCGCGATTTTTTCTTTTCATACATTTTTTAAATTAATTTTTAAGTAGCTTGTTTATCGTGGAAAAATTTTTCTGAGAAAAATCAATGATGGGGTGTGAAAGCACATGCTTCAAGCTGCGAATTAACTCCAGGTTCGTTGTTACACGATGCTTTTTTACGAAGCTATAACAATTAAAGGTCGTCAATGTCACGAATATGGTGGTACAAGTTTCATGAAACGGGCAGAATTCATTAAACTGTGGATAAATGTATAATATTGAAACAGAGTTTTCCGGAGCGACCTTATTTGGCAAATCTAATTTCAGAGCCCCGCCCAGTGGCAAAAAATAATTCGATTCAACATGTCCTGGACTCGTTCCGCTAATGGGCTCTACAGTCGGAACAAACCCTGTGGGTTCAGCTCAGCTTCCAAGCCACGTGCGCATTCCTCGGGAAGAAGTATCCCGGATCAAATGAAATACATTTTAAAGGGCAAAACCCTCTACACCGTCGTCGCCTACATCGCGACGAAACGGAACCGATCCGGTGCAATCAGCAATTAATTAACCGCCGCCGGATAAGTACAAATCCGTCCCGGTCTCGGTTCACCAAGCGGCGGAGCTGGGCATCTACGTAACCCAAGAGGAATGTCGCTCCGGAACAATGAATTTTCTTGGAAATTACGTCAGGATAAGAGGCCGCCGATACCGGCGCGGCGATGCACTTTCTTCGTCGCGCTTCTTCTGGCCTCCTGCAAAGAGCAAAGGGGACTCTTGGCTCATTAGGCGAGCCGCTCGATGAATACGAACGACCAACCCGGTGCATCCAGGAGCGATTCCGTTCTCTTCGTTCTCTAACCGCTCTGTACCATCCCTCGTTCCTTGTTTGCTGGCACGCGCGTCTACGTGTTTCAATTACAAAGCAATTATCCTCCCGGCGGTCTTCCGTCTGTGGACGTCTTCGATGAAAAGTGGAGCGTTGCGATCTGTGAGTTGATAATTATGTAGTCTGTCCTGGAGGTACGTAACAATAGGGCCTGTTTCATACATGGACTGTTTTAAAAGGAGCTCTCACATCATTATCTCCGATGAGAAGATGATATATTTTCTTCTGCGATCTTCAATGGATGTATCGCAGAGTGTCATCTTTTACCTTTCATTTGGGACCTCAAAAGTTAAAAAATTAAAATTATTCTAAAAACAGAACCACTACAATCAGATGCAATTTTTTTATATGTAGGTCGAGATTTATCCATTTTTTATATGTGATATCGAAGTTTCCTGCAAACTTAAATGAACCTATCACAAAATGCGATCTTTGAGCTTCAATTTGAGCCATTGGAGGTTCAAAAATTCCAATGGGAACACATTCTAAAATTGATTTGAAAAATCCTATTAAAATCGAGTCAATTTGGGACAAGTTGTCGGTCGAGGTCTATAAATTTGTCGATGTATCGATTTTTTCCTGCAAGTTTATACAGACGTGTCACCAAGTGCAATCTTTGAGCTACAATTTGAGCCTTGGAAAGTTGAAAAGCTCCTACGGTAACGCATTCTAAAATTGGTATGAGTAATCCTCTTAAAATCGAGTCAATTTTGAACAAGCGGGATCTATGAATTTTTCGATGCATCGATTTTTTCCTGCAAATTTAAATAGACGTGTCACCAAGTGCAATATTTGAGCTTCAATTTGAGCCTTCGAAAGTTGTAAAACACCTGCGGTAACGCATTCTAAAATTGGCTTGAAAATCCTCTTAAAATCGAGTCAACTTTAATCCGACCGTGGAGTTTTATCAATTTTTTAAAATGACGTCGAATATTCCTTCAAACCTGAACAGATTAAAAGAGTGAAACGCAATTGCATAAATGTCGAACGATTTCAAGGCTCGATATTATCTGATGACCAAATACGATGCGAGGAGAACGGTTCCACTGAGAAGCACGGCTAACAATTCGAAAATAACCGATTTCAGGGTAAACGAGACGCGAATTATCCAATTTCTTGACGGTGCATAATCGCCAGAAGCGCGCGCCTCACGATTATTCGAGTTATGCTCGCGAATCAGGCCGCGCGTTTTTCTGGCCCGAATTACCATGGCACCAATGCTATACGGCGGCTAACAAAAAGTGAAATTGCGGTGCTTACGGACGATGACTGGAAACAAGTGACAAGACACGGTCGCGGCCGAAAAACGTCCGGGCCCTGTGATCAAAGGATCGCTTTCGATTATAATGAGAAACAAAAAACGAAACCGCGATATTACCTACATTTTTTCCATCGGGCACAGCCAGAAGCGGTTGGCTGAACCTTAATCGCACTTATCAGCGACGGAGAAAGTTTTCTTTTTTATCGGGGCTCTGCGCGTGAAACGGCGATTCCTTCACGAACCTCTCGGTCCGAAGAAATTTCTTGCATAAGTGTAATTGTGTGTAATAATTCCCCAGTGATCTTCGATGGTTTTTACCAGTGGACAGTGAATTTTATGCAACAACGCTGGTCTTCTCAGTGGACCAACCGCAAATACAGTTCGCTTATCCGGTCCTCTGGTGTCCAAATATATTGTCTGAATATTTTCCATAAAGATCGGTCTACAACAATCCGATTTGTTGTACAACTCGGTAAGAATTTAATTTGACACTGCTACTAAGTAAATAAATAAAGCTCACGATTGAAACTGGCTACGATAAAATAAAAATTGATATGTAACATTTGTAACTCCGAGTTTAAATCCTAAATGGACCCGAGTTTAATGAGAAGATTTCTTTCGTCACTTTATTACAATTTTGCCATTCAAATGACAAGCTCACTTGTAACAATTTTTACAAATGATCTGAGGAGTGCACAGACAGAGAAAAAACCACGCGCTCTCCATTTTCGCCAGTTTCACGAACCGGAGACCGATGAGGCAACTCGCCCTGTCAGATTGACAAAAACAGAAGATTTATTTCCCTACGGTATCGCTCGATTTCGCTCCGGACTGTAAAGAGATCTGCTCATCAATTATGCGCAAACATGCATATATCGTGCACTCATTAAGCTCTTTAACATTCTCGTCTTTCATCGAGAGGGTGGAGAAGAGAACAGCGAAAGGAGGTGCGCGAGCGGAGCAATTTACGGGAGCAGTTTTACGCAACCGAGTGATAAGGTTCGCGTGTATCGAAAGTGACAATGTGATCATCGATCGGTCACTGGCGGGCCTGAAAAGCGTGGCGGCCCTGTTATCGGCGTCATAATATTTTAGTGTAATTATATGTAAGCCGGGAGCGCGTGCATTCCGGCGCGGTGCGAACCGGTTCGAATAAGGCGAAGTTAATTAACTGGCCGTTAATACGGCTGCGACGGTTCTACACCGGGACGCATCGACAGAAAACGAGCAGCGAAATTTCAATTTAACGAAACGTAATTGTCCACGGCCTTATACGCTGCCGCGATGCATCAAACGATGCAACGCGCTGCACAGCGTTGCAACGGAGCGCGCCGCGCCGCGCCGCGATCGTTAACACCGGGGACGTTTAATAAGGGCCATCATTAATTACCGTCCCGGCCCGCAAATTACTCGCAGCGGGCACTGCACGAATTAACCGAGATAAAAAGATTTTTTTCCCCCGCTGGCAATTTTACTCGCGCGCCGATATCGCCGCGTGATACCATTCATATTTCCGCGTAATTTTCACGCCCGCGCACTGCACACGCTCGGGCCCCCGGTCTGCACCGTTGTGGTCGTGCCGATGTTATCCAACCGGCAATTTATTCCCGCAAGAAGAACATGGAAAACGGGACTCCGAGAAAAAGAGCTCTTATTGCGATCGATCGAGCGATAGCGATTCATCGGGCAAATTAGTGGCAGTGTCGCCGGGCTCGGGAACCTTGTAATCGGAATGTTTAACAAATTCGATGAGTATCTTCGGAAGAATTAATTGTTAATGGGAGGACGAGCTTGTGGCCGATGTAATTCTGATTTTAATGGTGAGAATGATTTTGTAGAATTGTATTATAGGTTTCCTTATGTGGAAAATTATATGGTAGTGCGGTCTACCAGCTTAGAAGTTCAAAAATTCGAACAAGAATACGTTCTAAAACCGATCTAAAGAGGTTCCTTAAATCGAATCAATCTTGTTTAAAGAGCTCACTTTCTAAACTTTTGAGGGCACAAATGGAATCTGAGAAGGAGAAACATGATTAGGTCTTAAGGAGTTACTTCGAAAGAGCAGATAATAAAAAATAAATCAAAGATTTTCTTCCACGCAGCAGCCATGCAATGCTGAAAAAAAATTTAGCAATCAGCTGACCAATTCAATGCTGCAGAGTCATTGGTTATGATTGCAATTTATTTCTTAAATACTTCAACGTCAAAATATAATTACCAAGCCCCGTGGCCACCAATGAAAAAATGTATAAGGATCGTTAAAATATTTATTCTTCCCGATCGACTTTCCATAAACCAGTCGGACACGATCGATTTATTTTCGCGGGAGAATTAAATAAACCTCCAGCAATGAATTACAAAAACGAGCATAAAGTCCACGTCTGAAATAGTGTACCGGGATCGCTAAATCTACGTTGAATCTGTGCAAAAAGATTCTCACCGGAGGGCCGCGGCGTGGATCGTTAAAAATCGCGAGCGGTCGATCGGTGCCGGCTAATAAATAAACGAAATGTCCCCGGTTAATGGCTCCCACGTACGATTACGCGTGCAAATACACGGATAATGAACGGTCGAACGGGGCGTCATATGTTATAAATAAATGCGGACGGAGAGGGCCTCATGACCGTAACGACGGGCCGCGTATGCCCGCAGTGACAATCGTAAAGGCCTGCATTAAATCGCGGCACCGCGCACTGATTGGGAGGGAAGAAAGGGAGGAAAGTCACGCAACCGGGCGCAGGTGCGCGCTCGATCCTCGAAAGAGAGAGGGGCACGCGCACCGCGATCTATAGCGCGTGCGCCGTGAAAGTCGCCTCTTCCCTTTCTCCCGCCACCTTGTAGTCTCCTGTCCTCTGGAACGGCCGCCGACCACCAATCGCCCCGTAGTCACCGGGAACCGACGATGATTAATCGTAATTAAGCGATTACCCGCTCCTAGGATCGGTGAAACCGGTATCACAATTTTTCTCACACACCGATTCTGTATTTTTACCTTTCAACACTAAACCTACCGAGCCTTAAAAGAAACTCTGGTGCATGTTCCCTTATAAAAATGACGATATTGATTATATTTAGAGTTTTTGCAGCTCCTATTGTAGTATGTGCTCTCTCCACTAAAGATATCTATACAATTATTTTATTATATCAATAGCCGTAAAATAAAAAATCTGGAACCGGTCATTTTAAGGTACGTCTTTTTCGCCACAGCAATCTTTCAGTCACTAGAGACGCCGTTTCGTGTAATTGAATTGCCAGACTGTGGATATTTATGCAAATTAAAAATTGTAATGGAGAAATTATATTTTCTCTTTTAATAATTTTGATAACTCGAAATATAATACAACAATATCCCTAAATTTTTCTAATGTCTTTACAATTTTGTAATCAACCTATTCATTTTTATTATAAATGTATAAAATCTGCAGTCTACTCATTACCGACGATTTTTAAAATTTTTTGAATCACGATTTTTAACAGCAACTTTTGAAAATTTAATTAACCATCAGCCTTGTCACATTTCTATTTTTGCATGTATACCTTCGTAATATACATACAGTTTTAAACGCACACCTTCGTGATTAATTTGAATTTTCCAGCCATAAATACAACCCTAATTTACAGGAAACATAACCTGTGCGAGATACTATCGCCACTAAACAGCCGCCTATAGTTTAATGAAATTAAATCCGCGCGCAGAATCCCAGTTTCCAGATCTGCAGCAAATAGGTGAAAAGAAACGTTTTCAGCGGACCGGTTCAAGAGGGTGAAGCAAGTTGCATCTTGTACTTCGGTCTTTTTCATTTTTCAGATTTAACTAATCCAATCTTGATTGCCTCTGTGTATACATTCTGGTGTTTTGCGTTTGCTGCTTTGAGGGGGGAGATCGGTATCTTTACCTTTCGGTGGTTCTCGGGATGTTGGAGTTGGATTAAAGAGAATGTTTTTCAGTTATTTTATGGTTATCTGGATGTTACCTGTGGTAATTCAAGCAGATGCTTCAATAATTGAATGTAGGCTTTCTGTTTTGTTCGTTTGTAATTTTTACGTAATATAATCAGCAATTTTAAACAAACGGCGTTGGAAACATTATATTTGTCTAATTATTTCTGATTTTCACGAATTTAAGACTTTATTCTCTGATGTTCTAACTTCAATTATAATTTGTATGTATTTCTTAAAGAGATTTACATTGAAAAATATTAAATTGAAGATCGAGAAATAAAAATATTTTGTCGTATAATTTACAAAATTCAAAAGAATGCTGGAGGGAAATATTTTAAATATAAAACTACATTCTAAAATCGGATCAAGATCACCTCTATAAACAAGATCAATTTTTTTCGAACTGTCAAACAAGATTTGTCGACATTTCGACATACTTTATATTCAGAATTGGGCAAAAATTTTTATTTAATTAATTTAATTTAATATAAATAAAATTTTTGCCCAACTCTGTTTATATTATATCCAAAATTAAAGCACATCAATTTAATGATACCATAAAATTGACAATAACACGTCACCGATAAAAAAAAGTGAATAAAATCAAGTCCACAGATCCACGACGAAATAACAAAAAGGACGCACAGCAAGCGGTTCCAAAAGACAACCGCTGCACGACTTTCGACAAGACATTAACCCAGCATCCGGAAAGCGTTCGTTCGATATTTCTTCCGTAAACGTACTTTCTCGCTTCGAGCGGGCTTGGGTGATTTAATAGCTTGCGGGCTGCGCAGCAATGAATGTCGTCGCGTGCGACTCACGGTTCAGAACTTTTCCAAGAACGCTCATAAACCGGACGGATCGATCAGCGCCGATTTCGAGACCGATCGGATCTCGTGGCCCGGGTCGAAGCTAATTAATTCCTCCTTTGAACAAATACGGATCAGCTCCCCCCTCGAGCACGAAGAGAGCCTTTGAACTGGACTGACACCAAGAGAGACAGAGGAGGAGAGAGGAGATGAGAGAAGAGGCAGGTGTTCCGTTCCCCGGGATCGTTCTCTCGCGTTTATGCGCGCACGTGCTTTATTGCTCGGTCTTTCGGGCAGATCACGGTGACTCCGGCGCTCGTCAATCAGCCGGAGATGCACGTCCACTTCTTTTTCTCCTGGCTCCGACTCGCTCCGTCTCTTCCTCTGTCTCTACAGTACATTCTCTCTGCCCCCACCGAATGGAGCCTGGGAGAGGTCACGGCCCACGGGCCCACTGGCAGGTGGCCCAAAAGTTTAACACTCCTGGTAATGCTCGGGCCACGGATTTTTCTCTAATGTCAATCTCGACGCGGCGAATGCGATTCGCAAAGTAGTCCAGCATTTTTCGAATTTTTTTTTGAAAACTGTAAGGGCTTCATCAATAATTGTTATGATATACAAAAGAGTGTATTTTAGAGACTGTCTGGTAAATTTTTTATGGCGCAGTTTCTGTTAATTACTAATTCAACACGGTAAATGCGTTCAAGTGATATAGAACTTTTCGATTTTTTTTTCTAGCAATCTTTAAGAGCTTGTTCAATAATTGTTGTAATATACAGAAAGATGTATTTTAGTGAGTATCTCATGATTTTTTTATGGCACAGCTGTTGTTAATCACAAAGCAATGGATTTTTCTCTAATGACAATCTCAACACGGCAAATGCGTTCAAGTGATATAGAACTTTTCGATTTTTCTTCTAGCAATTTGTAAGAGCCTGTTCAATAATTGTTATATTATACAAAATGATGTATTTTAGTGAGTATCTCATAATTTTTTTATGGCACAGCTTTTGTGAATCACAAAGTTATGCATTTTCCCCTGTCATTCTCAAGCGATCAAATGATGTACAATTTTTCCGGAGTTTAATTTCTGAAACTGCGAGAGTGTATTAAAACAATATTTTCATACTGAGAAGGGCTTATTTTGCAGAATTTTTGTGAGTTGCAAAGTTTAAGCTAATCGGAGGTGCTGCCAGACTATTGCTGATGGGTACTAGTACATTTCAAATTAAAAATTCCACAAGATCCGTGTACTCTACTGTACTACATCGTCCCGGAAAATGTATGTTACGCAACATAAATTTATTGACAGACAGCTTACCCGTTCTAATTTCATTCTCAAAAAACTTGTTCGAATTTACATTGAATGCTCGAGAACGAAACAAACTTTCGTGGACCGTCAAAGAACGAGCCAGCCGCATGCAATGTAGCAAGGGTCCGAAACAACAGTTACGAAGTGGCAACCGCAAGAAATTGTCTCTGCCGACAGAAAGATCTGCAAAGTCTGTCACGTTCGATTCGTCACGGTCCACGTCAAACCATCGATTTCCCAAAAGTTCTTGGGCGAACTGGCTACACGTCACGACGCAGAAAAAAAAGAAGATGAAAAGGAGTACACGGAGGGTGGTTAAGAAGAAGAAGATGGAGAAACAGGTACATACATACACCAGAGCTTTACGTAACGGCTCGTGACTGAATACGTGTCAGCTCTCGAGTGTATCCGGAGGTCCGCGTGTTCCCGTGGTTTTTGGCCACCTGCCTGTGGGCCGTGACCTCTTCTACAGAGAGAACGTACCACGGAGACAGTTGACGTTTGATGTATTTATTATATTAAACATTCTTTTAATTGCTAGAAAGTGCCACGTTCCACAGTGTCCTCCATTTCCATCCACCTCCAGTTATAAAATCATTCCAAATCCAATACCAACACCTCCAAATAACATCGTTGTTATAATTAGACTGCGGATCTTTATGCAAAATAAAAATGTTTTGCATTGATTGTGAGAAGCAGGAATAACATAAAAATTGATTTCATCCCTTAACGCCCTGGTCACGTTAAAAGCAACATTACAACATTCTTGAATTTTTAAAATCTTTTACTGTTTTATATTTCGCCCAACAAATTTCTTCATAAATGCATAAAAATCCAGTCTAGTTAAAATCGTTGCACTTTTAAAAATTTCTTTTATGAACAAATCCGAACTTTAAATGGTCGGGCGACTTTTGTGTCTCTCTGAACACCCCTAATATACAGAAACGTCCACAATGTAATAATACCTACTAGAACATATTGATTAAAATTTATGATGGGATCTTCGTGCAAAATCAAAATTGTTTGCATCGTTCCAAATAATCTATTAATCTCCTTAACTTCTTTCAATCCATTGGCTATTTAAAATTGCACCTACTCATATTTGTCACGAGTGCATACTTATCATTATCCTGCAAAAACAATATACAAGAATTCATGCAGAACAATCGGATCTAGGGCACTTCGTCGAAAGACATTTCGTCGAAGTGACATTTCGTCGATGGGACATTTCGTCGAAGAGACATTTCGTCGAAAATACATATCGTCCAATTTCTTGACCCAAGTAAACCAAAACCAAAACCAAAACCAACTAGAGGGATATTGTTGCTCGCTCGCTTCGCTCGCTCGCGAGTAGGGTTGTTGTTGCTCACTCGCTTCGCGAGTTCGACTGCTCTAGCGAGAGGGTTATTAGTACTCATGGCTAGTAGGATCTACAGCTATTAATGTTTTATATTTGGTGTGTGACTCTTGGAGAGTCACACAAAGAACTTCCCGATTCGTTAGCATTAGTTGCATAATTGAAAAAAAAATTTTTTTAAATTAAAAAAAAAAATTAAAAATGAAATATATATAATTACGTTTGTTTATTCGGTGGAAAATGTCCATCCTCTCGTATACATTGCATTGTTGAATGAACTTCTTTCGAAAAAAACTAAAAAAACTAAAAAAACTAAAAAACTACTTGACCAAAATGGACCAAAATCTAATCAGCTCTAAGTTACAGCGGGGCACATCGATTGCATCATTCATCATTCTGATCGCGTTGTTACTTTTTCAGAAAACGTTAACGAAAAATTTGATAACATACAAACGGCCATACGCGCACACACACACACACACACACACACACACACACATACGAACATTTTGCTGAAAATAGTCTAAAATGACTCCAATGACCATGAAACGTGAAGATCTGCTAAAAAATCGATTTTCGATTTTCGGGGTGATTACAATAACTTCCCTATAAAATCGGGAAGTTAAAAATAAAACAAAAACTTGGGTCAAGAAATTGGACGAAATGTATTTTCGACGAAATGTCCATTCGACCAAATGACTTCGACGAAATGTCCGAATTCGATTTTCGACGAAATATCCTTCGACGAAATGTCCGGGTCCCAGAACAATCCTGCAGGACATTAACATTTTCGAAAATGCATTCAGCAATTTCTCGAGCCGTCCAAGCCAGAAAATCCGAGCCGACCTTGACCGGCAAACACACCCCCGCCTCATCAGTTCGCCGCACGAAGGAAAGCGAAAGTTTCCCACAGTTGGTCCGCATTCCTGGTGCTGGTTATCGTTGATAAGTGTCGAGGCCGCGGTTAATTTAATAGAAATTCCGTCGGCTTCAATTTCGAGAGTCCTTATCAGCGTCGCGCACCTATATAATCATTCTGCTCGTGCCCTTCCACAGCGGGGAGGACGGATCGATCGTTAACCGAACATCGATCACCATTGGTATCGGAGGCTTGATACCCGGTGATCCCGGTCATTACAGAAGTACCCGGTAATGGGGCAGGGTCCCCTAACAACGGGTACATAACTCGGCCATCACCGGTGGGATAGAGAGAGAGGAGCATCCTCTCCCGTGATCGAGAGAGGAAGACTCCTCCGGGTTATCGTCAACGTAGCGAAAAGATCGAGAACCGTATCTCTCTGTACACCGTCATCCGTCATCGCCAGGTCGTCCAATCAGGGTCTAGGGCCGCGGTATAGGCGAGTGCCATCGGCGTAATCATTTACTCCCCTTCGTTGATTAATGGTGAACGGCGGCGCGCATCTTGACGAGGCTGAAACGCAACACCGGCCTCCTGGTAGACTTCGAAGCCCACACTGAGCAACGAAGCGGTTCTAAGCTTTTTGTCCCTGGCCTGAAGCATGATGGACGTGTCTGCGTGGCCTACGACAAAGGACGGGCAAGGCTTAAAGGTCCCCCACACGTCAATTTAACCGTTCCCGATGTTCATTCACCGCCCGGGACGTCGTACGTCTTTCGCAGAGCCGGTCAACCTAGGGCAACCGGGTCCTCCGCGCACTGTAATGAAGATGAACCGCGATCGATCATCCGGTACGATGCTTGTGCCGCTGCAACGCGGACGATGCTCGTGCGAACGCACCACGGGATTGAGATGGTCGGGAAAACGGTGTTGATGGGACAAGCAGGTGAAACGGGTTAACGCGAGTGCTATGCTGGCCAGGATTGGGTGATAGGCTGCTGACGAGATAAGAATGTGGTTTATCTAATGGGTCGAGTCTCTTCTTTTGTGTTCTGGGGAGTGGCGGGCTTCTGGCGATGCTGATCGACGGATTCAGGTGTTTTCGAAGCTGCTTCAACACGTTAGCATGTTCGTTACTATCGTCACAGATATGTGACGTCTACAATCTCCGAATTTATTGCATGGAGGTAGTCTAATTCGTTTGTATACGTTTACTGTAAATTCACAATTACACCGGTAGTTCTGAGTAATTTATTAACGTACCGGATTATTTATGAATAGACTGCGGATTTTTATGCATCTATGAAGAAATTGTTAAGGGACGAAATTAATTTTTATTTAAATCCTGCTGCCCGCTATTGCTGCTGATCACATTTTGAAACAATTAGAATATATTCTGTTCTTGAAAATAATCCACATCATTTTCTACGTATTCACCGCTCCCTGGAAGTAATCAATGACCCGCAGATGAGAAAGTATTAGTATAAAAAGTAGTGCGTCTGCCCTCTTACCGAATAAAAAATAATGAAAAAGAAAAGAAGGTTAACTACCATGACAAAGTATCAGGACACTTCTTAATACTTTTAAACAGCCTGCACAACTATTAAAATTTTGATTGCTGGTTTCGATGAAACGAACCCCTTGAAATTATTCCTAATTTTTCCAGGCACCCAACCTGACGAATTATGGTTCACCTCACTCACGGGTATATCTATGCACAATAAATCCCAGGTCAATAACTCATCCCCGTAAGTTTCAGTTTCAGCTGGAAACGCAATACCGAAACGACATAAAACGCAGAGCTCCGGGTTTCGGAGCCGCATAAAATGGCCGCGGTTTGTTGTTCGCGTTAACGTCACTCGGTCAGGGGATACAGGCAAGAGGAATAATTTGAAACCGCTTTGTGAGCGAATGTACCGTAAGTTATAATTCTATGCGTTTCCCGCGAACGTGCGCGCGGTTGCGCGTGACCGTGCGGCTTGCAACGAAGATCTGCACGCTGGCAATAACATCGGTGGGTTTATAGCGACGACCCCTGGCCTCGCTCGCGTTCGAGATAGAGCTGAACGATGCGTCGAAGGGAGCTCATGGTAGTCCGTTGATTACCTGGCCGGTTTCCCAGGGTTCTACCACGGCAGTTCTCTTCGTGGTCTGGTCTAGTTTGGACGTAACGGGATGGTCATCAAGGTTGATGCATTAAAATAGAACTAATGGACGGCCTGGTTGCAAATTGGCTGGAGATCATGAAGAGAGAAAATATGGATGTTTCCATCTCATGTAAGTCTAGGTCTGGGTGAGGTCTTAATGGGCTCTTTTTCCTGTTAGAGTCCTCATGGTAAAAGCGTTACAGCATCAGTACCAATAGGACCCGATAGATTATACATGAATCGTTATGGTTTAGGGCTTCATGCTAGACAGACCTTCCATAGGTTCTCCTAAGGTTCTTCAAAATGATTAGAGATGTTGGAGGATGGCACAGAACCTGAAAGATCGAAGCTATAAATTCTTCCAGCATCAGCACCAATAGGACCCGATAGATTATACATGAATCGTTATGGTTTAGGGCTTCATGCTAGACAGACCTTCCATAGGTTCTCCTAAGGTTCTTCAAAATGATTAGAGATGTTGGAGGATGGCACAGAACCTGAAAGATCGAAGCTATAAATTCTTCCAGCATCAGCACCAATAGGACCCGATAGATTATACATGAATCGTTATGGTTTAGGGCTTCATGCTAGACAGACCTTCCATAGGTTCTCCTAAGGTTCTTCAAAATGATTAGAGATGTTGGAGGATGGAACAGAACCTGAAAAATTGAAGCTATTAATTCTTCCAGCGTCAGTACCAATAGGACCCGATAGATTATACATGAATCGTTATGGTTTAGGGCTTCATGCTAGACAGACCTTCTATAGGTTCTCCTAAGGTTCTTCATGGTAAATGATTAGAGATGTGCGAGGGTGGAACAGAACCTGGAAAATTGAAGCTATTAATTCTTCCAGCATCAGTACCAATAGGACCCGATAGATTATACATGATCGTTATGGTTTAGGGCTTCATGCTAGACAGACCCTCCATAGGTTCTCCTAAGGTTCTTCAAAATGATTAGAGATGTTGGAGGATGGCACAGAATCTGAAAGATCGAAGCTATAAATTCTTCCAGCATCAGCACCAATAGATTCACCGCTCGGTTCACCAATTGGTTAATTAAAGCGTGGATCAATTCGCGTCTACGCCAATGTCAGAAGACACTGGGTATGCGCATTAAGGGGTCACGCTCCGGCAGGTGGCGTACACGTGATTCACTTCGGTCGCTCGGCCCGATGCTAGGTGTACGCCACCTCTATTCACTCACACGAGCGAGTTAATTGTCACAGGGACGTTGATTTAAGGCCTCACTCGGACGATCCCCCTCGCTGAGATAATGAGAAGAGCACCTTCGTGAGACGAAGAAATCCTCGCGTGGCTTGTATTACGCGCCTCGGGTACACCCGGGGCTTGATCTGTTTCACAATAGCAGTCCTTGGTGTTTTGTGCTGCCCCCGACACTGTCCATCAATATTTGCTTCTAACCCACAGTCCAAAGGTTTGTAGTTTCAATTTATATTACTCAGACTTTGAATGAGGTACGTGTCCTGGAAAGATTTCTAGTTGAAGTGTCGAACGGTGTCTTCTGATTAGTTATACATCTAGAAGCCTTCCGAAGAGAACCTCCACCGAACCGAATTACACTGCACGAGTTAGAGGGAAGATCACTCAATCATGCGAAAAAGCTGTGGCGCGGATTCGCCATGCGTCTCGATGTACCCTGCCGAGTCATTTGTCCAATTTATCATCATTCATAATCGGATGGCATCGTTCTCTCCCGTGAAGAAAAACCGGCTGTTCAGCGCCAAATTTCTCCGCGCGCAAAGAACGAAATTGGCCCCGGCCGAATGACCAAAGCAATCGAAGGAAACCGGGCGACATTTGTCTCATGACCGTTGTCCAGTCGCGCAAGAAGATGACACTAGATGCCTCCGGGGGTCTTACCGGGAGCTCGTAAATCTTCTTAAATATCTTGGCTATCTGTTCATCATTCAGCGGGGCCGAGGCAAGGGTCCGGGTTAAAAACATGCATCGAACCAGCTGCCGCTTAACAGTAGTTGTAATGGGCATGCAGAGTGCGCGGGTGAGTGCAATCAGACTTCATCTCGTTGCAAAGGCTCGGTCCAGAGCGGTATACATCAACCCGTGGCTCGACCTGTTCCAGCTTCGAAGTCCGTCACGAGAGAGAGAGCAGCCCGAGAGAGCCTGTGCGCTTATTGTTCTCTCGGCTCTCTCGTAGCCCCAAGCTCTCCCGCTCGTTTTCGCTCTATTTCTCTCGCTTTCTCAAGGACGCGCCGCGCCACGGCCGCCGCGCTCTCCTCGCGCTGCCCTTTTCATTTCTTCTTTTTCAAGCACTCACGAAAAGGTGCCACGAGCGTCTTTTACCTTCGTTAGCCTCCACCCGTCTTAATGAACCTCCTACCCAAGCCCTCTATGAGATTACCTAATGGAGGTTAATTCGATGGCGAACCTGAAGAGGCCGGTCCCGGGGTCATGAAGCGTATACCTGCTTTTAAGCACTCCCCGGACGCAACGCGTTTTAGTTCTTTTCGAGTGATCGCCGGGATAGTGTGTCCGCTTTGATTCCCCACGGACTTGATACGCTTTTTGTTAATTAACTCTTCAGCGATCGCCGATTCCTGCCAGCGCGATCGACGACGTGTGATGTTACCGCTGCCGTCATAGTCGTTTTCGATATTTTCCGGAGGCTACCTTCGAAAGGCAAACAGCGTGTTGTAAAATAGTGTACAAAATGCTTTTGCTCCTCGAGATACTGAACAAAATTGTTTCTATGTCAAAGGACGATCTCCTGGTCATTTAACTCGATCCTTCCACGTCCCTTCTAGTAACAGGTTTCTAGTTGATTGCTATTCAATTTGCTGCCAAAGAGACTTTCTGGGTGGCTCGTCGTTAAAAGAGACGCAATTGCCCGTATAATTATGTCAGCACATGATGAATCACTTCCACTGTCAGTATATTGTGATGAAGACCAGACTTCGTGGAATTGAAATAAAGTATGAAAGGCGCGAATACAATCACGATACCAAAGTTCCTACTCCGAAGATTTGAGTCGTCATTTATCCTTGATCTATCGTCGAAGCAACGAGATTAGATCTTCGCGCCATGATTGATTCGAGGCTAGCTGAATGAGTGTTCCATTGCTAGGCTGATAACAATTTCATTGAAAATTCAATAATTATCGATGTAACGTGATGATACATCTAATTGCTTCAATCTTTTCATACAGCTTGCGACATAGTCATAATAGAAACATATCTATTATCTGAAGAATAATGCATGAAATTAGGGAATTGCAGGAAGATCAGCAGTCTATTGATCACTCTCTTGAGCCACGAGGATGAATTTCCAGCTCGCCTATCGAACGACAGACATGATCACCGAAATGTTCGAACCAGAAAAAATTGAACTTCATTAAAAATTAAATAATTATAGACGTGACATGATGATCCAATAAAATGCTTTAATCTTTTCATACAGCTTGTGACATATTCATAAATATTTTCTATTCAATGTCTGAAGAAGAATGTATGAAATTACGAACTTACACAAAGATCAGCAGTCTATTGAACACTCTCTCTCTCTCTCTCTCTCTTGAGCCACGAGGATGAATTTACAGCTCGCCTATCGAACGACAGACATGATCACCGAAATGTTCGAACCAGAAAAAATTGAACTTCATTAAAAATTAAATAATTATAGACGTGACATGATGATCCAATAAAATGCTTTAATTTTTTCATACAGCTTATGACTTATATTAGAATAAAAACATATCAATCTAAATAAAAATAGTCAAAGATATTTTTCTCTCTATTCAATGTCTGAAGAATAATGCACGAAATTACGAACTTGCACAAAGATCAGCAGTCTATTGAACATCTTGAGCCGCGAGAATGAATCTCCAGCTCGCCTATCGAACGGCAGGCATCATCGTATCAGCGATCGAGTTCAACAGAATAAATTTTAGCCGTGACCTAATGGTTCATCGGAAGAGCACAAAGCGTCTCTTCGACGCGGAGGAAGAAGATCGACCTTGCAACAGTATCTTCCACTCCCCGAACGATACCGGGATGAAACTCGATCGATCGTAATCGAGCGGCGAGGCGCACCAAGTCGCGGCGTGCCAAAGGTTATAGAATCCTCGTTGCACGGCATTCTCTGCACGTTCCTCGTAAACTTCGCCGTCCTCCTCCTCTTCATTCCCTCGTCCTCCTCCTCTCCATTCCCTCCGCCGCCGTTCGAGTACATCTCCAAGGCTACGGCGCTGACTTTGCTGTAGGTGAACGACGCCGTGCATTGGTTCAATCGAGCGCACGACACGACACAGTTGCAATTGCTCTTGCTCACGGATCCCGTCTTTCCTTCTCTTCCTGCAACGATGTGTCCTTCTTACTCTTCCCTTTAAAGATCGCTAGCTGGACACTGCAGCTGCGCCGCTGTTTCTTCTTCAGGAAGCGATCGCCTGTCTGTACTAGCTCATGGGAGGCCATTTTTCCAGGCTAATTTTCTCTGCGACAAGTTTTTGTTTTTGTCTTGCTGTTCCAATCACTTTGCTCTCGGCATGTTTCAGTGATTATTCAATTGATCGTTCTCTCTTCTGGTTTGTTGGTCTTGGAATTGTTTAGACGATCGATTCCTTGGATGGTATTACAACATTTCTATTACGAATAGCTGCAAGGATATTTGAATGATCTCTCTTTCAGCTTAGTAGTTTCAGAATTGTTTAAATTGTTGATCTGTTGGGAAATGTTATTTTCACGCTTTTAGACCATAATTTTGGGCTTTTGGATGGGTGTATTCGTTTAAATGGAGTCTGAATTTTTGGAAATATCATTTTCATACTTCTTCATCATAATTCTACTCTTCACAGGACGTTAGCATCTTGTAAACAATTTTTGATTACTTCTATTTAATGGATCGAGATTTAATATTCGAGATTTCGACCTGGTTTGAATATGTTAAATATTTTTAACGAATTCGTGCAGTTTGTACTTGCCCTTTTAATTTTCAAGCCCGTATTGATATTATAATGTGTTCCTGTTGGAATTTTTGAACGTAAGACGGCTTAACCCTCATCCGTCCCCCACTTCACGAACTGAATCTGTCCCTCGGTGTCAAATTGACACAGTGATACAAAAAATCGAAAAATAACAAGTTAAACAATTACTTTTCGATGTTTTTTTCCTTGAAATTGAGGAGTTAACATTTACATTTTAGGTTTTTGCAGTTATATGTTTCGCATTAAAAAAATAAAAGTCACCAAGTTTCGAACGAATTTACCTATAAATAACAGAACAGTGTAACTTATTTCGGGAAAACTGTGTCAAATTGACACGAGGGTCGGATGAGGGTTAAATTGAAGGTGAATGATCGTTTTTGATAACAGAGGCAATTAAGAAAGTGTCAATAAAAAGAAAGCAAGAAACTTGATTTTCTGAAAGTTTGAAACCAGATAAATAGCCCTTGAAACGTTCGAATCCCTGGATCGCGGCAGGCAAAAGGTCGCGCGCGCGTTAAATACCTATCTCCGCGAGATCAAGAAACGCTTGCGTTCCCATTGTTCCGCGGATCGGCCGGACCCGATCGGAGAAAAAGCAAGCAGCCTCGGGAGAGCTTTCTCAACGAGACCACGCAGGACATTCCGATCGGTTTGCTCACTGAATCCCCGGTGCGGCGTTCGTCCGAGTTCTTCCACCTTGGCGTCGGCCTTTTCTCCCCTTCGCCATTCGAGCGGGGCCCTCACCGTTCTCGGAACAATCACGCCGGGGCGTGTGTGCATACGATTGCGCATCGCCGTGGCACGAGCACCGCGTCAGACAACTGCAGCTGTACCCAGTCTCCCGCTTTTGCTCCTGAAATCGTGTACAGGCTCTTCCTTTTCTTGCGGCTACCGGCGCTCGCCTCTCGCCGCGTCCTCGACGGTTCATTGTTCGAGAGCTTCTCGCATGATTGCGCTGCCCCTGCCTGTCGACGGACATCTACCGACCGAATTCGACCATTATTCATTGATCCCGCTGTTTATACACCTCGCCGGCCAACTAGGATCCTGACACCATTACTATCCGCCCAGTGGTCCATTCTTCGAACAAGTGGGGCGAAAATCAGAATAACAAAATTGATAGATTTGATCATGAATGGGGTTTTCTAATGAAAATTTTATATACCCCGCAAAAATGTATTTTTCATATTTCACTTGAGTCTCTTTATGATTATCTGCCCATAAAACTGAGCATACCGCGATAACTGTAATTTTTCTTTTGATTACTAACTGGACACACGACGAAGAATTATTTTTATCAATTCTTCTGAACGGTCCCACTTTAATACCAAACTTATTTTCGATTTCTTACACGAAAAAACTTTATTGCAACGTGGGCACGAGTGAATAAATTTATTTAATAATTTCCCGCAAGAGTATCTTTTTCATTTCAGTACTAGTGAAATAAAACAGTTAAAATAACGTGAAAAAATTATTTTCACGCGTCCTAGCATTTTTCAATCACGGTCAAAGAAGAACTATTTCTTATCTCCATCAAACTCCATTCTTGTCGTAATTTACACTCTCTGATTCTTCCATTTTCCTGTGATACCATAACATTAACCCGAAACTCGACAGTTCCGGTGATAATAGAGATGCAATACGACGATACCATGAACTGTCGCAAACAATTTATACCAAAAGGATAACATAGTCAATTATTTACAGCGGAACGTAAATTCCCAAAATGTTTTGACATGAATAAAAGATAGCAGACAGCCTCGGTGCACGAGGGTGGACGACCCCATGAGAAATCTCCCCGAAGATTTGCAACTCGCGCGAGCTATAAATTGAACGAGCGCTATCTCTCTTTTGTATGGCCCGTCCGTTTCTTTTTTTTGGTGTTTCTTTTATTTGTGTGAACTTGTACGGTGAATCCGGTGCAATAGAGCTCTCCGGAGCTGTATGGATTCGGCAAACGGCCGGTATTTAAGTCTTTGTAGTCCGGCGAAATTCTGCGGGGGAGCGGACGGTGAGTCATGGCAGGTGCTCGGAGAAGAACGAAAAGCAGAAGACGAGGAGCGGGAACCGCCTTCTTCTTTCGCAGGGGCTTCGTCCTGTCTCCTCTCTTTGCTCGGTGCACGGATTATTTAAACCCTTTCATCATTACGCAATTGCGCAATCACAAAGAAGGGATTTTCACGTGATGTAAATCCGCCGGAGGGATCGAGCGAAGGGATCAACGCAGTCAAGCGGATTATTCAAGAAGTACCTCGCAGAAATAGCGGATCGCACTTTTCTTCTATGAATACATTGTATTAATAGCCAATTGTATTTACGGTTCGGCGTGACTGCTGTTAATAATGGAAGGTCGAAGCCCTCGTCGGGTTCTTCTGACATTATTACTAACAATTCGACTGGCAAGAAAGGAACAGTGAAGTGGTTAACAGAATTTTAGTACATCGATATGCACTTCGATTGAAGTATTAAACAAATAAATTCCTATTAGATTTCAGTGTGATGCAATTACCTGGAACAATTTTTATTTTGCATACAAATCTGCAGTCTACTTATTATCCTTGGTAATTTTATATATATATTTAAGCTCATAGCTAGACTGCGGATGCTTATGTAATTTCCAAATTCTGTAGACAAATTTTAAGAAAGTGGGACCAATTAAAATCCTAGTTTCATTGGTAATAACATTTATAGTTCCAGAATAAATAAAAATCGTACTAAATTCTGTCGAATTTGATACTCCAGCATTTTTTTAAATGTCAAATTAAAAGATCCACAGTCTGCTTATAAAAATATAAGAAATGGAAAAAGGACGTGGACACTGAGGATTGATTCCTTCATCTGGAACAATTTTTATTTTGCATACAAATCTGCAGTCTGCTTATCCTTGGTGATTTTATGTATATATTTAAGCTAATAGCTAGACTGCGGATGCTTATGTAATTTCCAAATTCTGTAGACAAATTTTAAGAAAGTGGGACCAATTAAAATCCTAGTTTCATTGGTAATAACATTTGTAGTTCCACAATAAATAAAAATCGTACTAAATTCTGTCGAATTTGATACTCCAGCATTTTTTTAAATGTCAAATTAAAAGATCCACAGTCTGCTTATAAAAATATAAGAAATGGAAAAAGGACGTGGACACTGAGGATTGATTCCTTCATCTGGAACAATTTTTATTTTGCATACAAATCTGCAGTCTACTTATTATCCTTGGTAATTTTATATATATATTTAAGCTCATAGCTAGACTGCGGATGCTTATGTAATTTCCAAATTCTGTAGACAAATTTTAAGAAAGTGGGACCAATTAAAATCCTAGTTTCATTGGTACTAACATTTGTAGTTCCACAATAAATAAAAATCGTACTAAATTCTGTCGAATTTGATACTCCAGCATTTTTTTAAATGTCAAATTAAAAGATCCACAGTCTGCTTATAAAAATATAAGAAATGGGAAAAAGACGTGGGCACTGAGGATTGATTCGTCCCCTTAAATCGATTCTGTACTAAAGAAAGAAATTGTCATTTTCCATTATATCATTTCATGAAAATCATAATTCTTGCGTGAGGATCGATACTGCAGGATTATTTTCGCAAGTCACATCGCCGTCACTCGACAAGAATTTTCTGTGAAGCCCAACAACCCCGGAGATTTAATTGTCATTTCCTATTATAGATATTGTTTCGTGAAAATCATAATTCTTGCGCGAGGATCGATACTGCAGGATTATTTTCGCAAATCACATCGCCGTCACTCGACAAGAATTTTCTGTGAAGCCCAACAACCCCGGAGACTCACACCATGGTTTCAATTTCCCTCTATTTTGCACCGGGATCCACTTTCATAATGAAATCATTCGAATACGAGACGAGCGAGACGGTCGTCCAAAGTTAGGCGAATTTTTCCAAGTCGCCGGTAGACGAAGCTGCCTCGCATTGAATTTTCCCTAGTCCCATCGCGATCCAGCGTGAGCTTGCATATAAATAACAGGCTCGTAAGTGGAGGGCCTCGTGACAGGAGACAAAACACTCGGGCCGCGCTCGGTTCCTAGATCTGCCGTTGATATCTTCACTAAACGAAGCGCCACCCAAGGTGTTAGTCGAGCTTATAGATGGGTGTGCAGGATAAGCGACACCATCCCCGACGCATTAGCCATTTCTTGGTGGGGGTAGAGATGGAAAAGAGAGGAAGACACGAGAGATCGTGACAAGTGGGTGACAACAAAGGCTCGGACCGGTGGTGGAAGCGATCCTGGTGGTCCCTGGCCAGGTTTCGACAATGGGTAGGCAAAAGTTTGCGCTGATGTTTGTACTGATTTCTACGAGGATTCATTCATGAATAACCACCCCGCCTCCGCTCTCCACAGAGATAAAGCTGCGCGCTGCTTTTTGAATGCAGTTGTGAAAAATAGTGGGCATCATTTGATTCCGTTGTGCATACTTGACCGTTTACTATGGCCCGCTGCACTCTTGCGAAGTGGTTCGTTTAATCTCTGCGGCGCTGTGCTCGGGTCCGGCAAAGTAAATTCTATTTCCTTTCGCTTTCATCTGTTTGTTTTAACCACTTCTACAATTTTTTACTACGATAACGGAGCTGTAAAAATTAATAGAGAGTGACATGTCACTCAAATATATTATAAACTGTAACCTCAATTTTTTAGTAAAAATAAAATTGGAGGAAGCTAAAGGAAATATTAATTCTTAGATCAGAAGGTTCAATTTTTTGAACTTTTCAAGAGAAGTACATATGTTTTATTTTGTTTATGGAGGCATTATTGCGTAAAATAATCAAGGCGTAGGGATAATAAAATATTATAAGCAATTTTATTGTAGTAGATTCACATTAAATTTGAATGGACATTAATGAATTTTAAAATATACACTTTTACCCATTTCAACTGTGTAAAATCAATAATACAGGAGCGTCACTAGTAGTACAAATTATTTTCACAGTACGAAACTATTGCATAACAATTTTCCTACCATAATAATGATAAAAAGAGCGACGTAGAATGACGTGGAAACAATTAAGAAATCGTTATTTATGAAAGACGCTTGTTTGTAGTATTTGCTGCAGTTACCAAGAATCAGTCCGAGTTAGAAGAATAAAATATCGGTTTCCTTCGGCCCGTTGTAAGGATGTAAATAAAACGTGTAATTTGTCGGTGGATGGATCAAAGGATCATTGTCGATGATGTCGACCGCAATGAAACGCGCAATTAATCTCGGTAAACGATCGTTTACACACGCCCACTATTGTGAACGGATATAATAACCGTGTATTCTTACGTGCGAAATTTATTGTCAGCGACTATCGGCCCGGTATCGTAGGTTGTCAGTAATTACCGCTGTGCGCCGACGCCTCGGCGCAATTTGCACGGATTTATTATGGGCATACGTTTGTCTCGGTATTCATCTTATGGACACAATGCAGCCAATCGTCAAGACCTGCCACCAGATTGCGCAACAATTTATTTACATTAGCGTCGGGATACGGTCCACCTATGGCGAGGCATTCTTGTGTTACAATAGAAACGCCATTACACCTCCTTAACGTGTGTAGACATTTTATTGTGTCGGGTTGTTGCATTTGTACCTGTCAATCTCTCTGCGCAGGGAAACGACCGGCTCTTTTGTTCGGAAACACAGCTTTTGCTAACTTTGTTTGGCAAATGTATGGACTGGTTGATCGCTGTGTGACAATAATGCGTGGAAACACTCCTGCGGAACATTTAAATGCTATTTATTGCTATTTCAATATTATAGTTAGACTGCGGATCCTTATTCAAAATAAAAATGTATTGCATTGATTGTGGGAAGCAGGAATAAGATAAAAATTGATTGCATCCCTTAACGACTTTGTTATATTAATATTTCACTTTTATTTTGTTTTATATTTCACTCAACCAATTTCTTCATAAATGCATAATGCATTCCGATTAATAATTTATATGCACTATGTGTATGTTATTATTAGGTTGCGGATCTTTATGCAAGATAAAAATTTTCTGCATTATTGTAAGAAGGAACTTGAGTTAGACGTAAATGTATTTTTTCTTGCAATAGTTTTAACAAATTGAAAATGATGTAACAAGAAATTCTTCCGACACCTTCACTGTTCTGTATTTCACTTATGCTTTCACCACACTTTAACTTATTAAAATGAAGTTCACATTTACGACCACGTTCATCAGGTGGTTGAAGAATATAATTTTCGTACTGTGGCTCGAAGAATTTACTATAATTAGACTGCGGATTTTTATGCATTTATGAAAAAATTAGTTGGATGAAATATAAAACAGTAAAAGATTTAAAAAATGCAAGAATATTATATTGTTGCTTTTAATATTATAACAAAGTCGTTGAGGGATGAAATCAATTTTTATGTTATTCCTGCTTCCCATATAATCAATGGAAAACATTTTTATGTTGCATAAAGATCGACAGTCTAACTATAATAATACTAATTTAAACAAGCTGAAGTTACATACAATTTTATCAACGATTTCACTAAACTGCAAATAGAGAATGACTTCCTTAAACTCTGATAGAACTGTACATTTTAGAAAGGTAGCCGGCTGTCTACCAAGTAAAAGCGCCGAATCAAGACGAACAAGATTCTTTCCTTGACTCAAGAGAAAAATCAACGAACAGCATTTGCACAGCAATCAAATACGCTGTACCTAAATCGAATGAGGATCGATCCCCGTGCAGATTCTCTCCCACTCGCGCACAGTCTTTCATCCCATCGCCATTACGACTCTCGTTCCGGCTCGTTCGTTCGATACAAATGATAGAACCAGCACGTGAGTGTCTTTCGCCGGCATGGCAAGAAACCAAGGTGGGAAAGTCCGGCTTCATTTCTGGGAACCGTGTGTGGGCGGCTGGGTGAGCCGATGAAGATGAAAAAGCGTTCGACGATGCTGCGTTCGTGCTGATCGAGGATATACCCTCAGTCCTCGATATTTATATATCAATTTAATCGAGCCTTCGTGACTGAGAATTTGTGCACTGCTATTTTTTACGACTCCCGGCACATTAATTTCTCCGCGCAGACCGATACCGCACTGCGATGCATGGTGGGACGAATGCAATTCTTTCTTCTGCGAAAACAAGATGTTAACGGAGAAAGGAAGTACCGTGAATCGGAGACGTCGATTTATTTCACTCATACGCAAACAGCGTCACACGTGTCTGATGACCGCGACTTTCTATTCAACGTAAGAAAAATCAAATTGACATCCTGCCATGAAATTAACCTAATTTTTTTAGTGCTGGAGGTTTTGAAAGAATCTTAAAAAATAAAAAAAAATACGTATTAAAGTCTCTATTCTATTTTGATATTTGGGACGTCAAATAGGCATTGATAGGAAACAATAAATGTTCGCTCTGGATGAAAACGGCTCAGGTTGCCCACGGAGGGTGAAAGTTTGAAGAAATTCCAACTTATAACGTTCAGCCTCACCTTAGATGTGTATAATCAGCAGGACAGCAATACAATTTGCAAAACTGCCACGATGAGACGTTCATACACACGACAATCTAACAATTATGGTCCAAATGTTCATTTTAAGTTGACAAGCATCTTGTGATGTACACTTCGGGACAAAGAGATAGCACACTTTAAAATTAACGTAATATTTATTCATTTAACATTACAATTGGTTGCAACATTGCGGACTTAGACTTTGCGGACGTCCAGATCTCTTCTTTGTACCACAGTTTTTCGGATTTGTCAAGAAATTCATTATTATTTACACTATTTTTGTCGTTCAATCTCTTTCCGCGACCCGTTTTTGATAATATTTCGCCTTTTCTAAACAAATATACTATAATATCACGGACTTTATTAACTATCTTCTAAGGTTGATGTTCGCAATTCGCGAGTTTCAGTGTAACTAGAAAACGTAGATTTACTACATGTGTGCTATTATTTTATCCCACTTGCGAACCACAATATTTCCGTTTTCATTTCTAGAATTCTGTTGAAGTAAGTATTATCGAAGATATTCAGTACATTATACATCCAGGCATGTCAGAATATGTTGACATATTAAAACACTAATTTTCTTCAGTTTATTCTACCAAATGAGAAAAGATATACGATGTGTTATCTTTTTGTCTCGGAGTGGAACTCCGCAAAGAATAACAGCATCAACCAGCAAAAAAATACAGTATAATAGTTAGAATTTTTACAAAACAAAAGGGGAAATGTTTCCAGATTGCACAGTGCAAAAAGACGGTCCGTTTAGCCTCACCTTAGGTGTCTAAAATCAGCAATACATATAGCGGCCGCAATTTGCAAAACTGCCACGATAAGATTCGCAGAGCTATCCAGCAATTATGTTTGCAGCCTGAGAGATAGCCGAGGAAGTGTGCACGGATTGCTGCGGTATCATCGTGCGCGACATCGTGAGGAAGACCAGGCTCGCAATTATCCTCGAATTTTTTCCGTTATTAGCTGCTCGGTCCGCAAAAAGCTGACCGGAGCAGCGCAAGAACGCAAGAGCAGGCTCGGCGTTCGCCCCAAGGGGATGGCGCAAGGATGAGAAAAAGACGATGAGGATCAGCTCATGACCCCGCCGGCAGCCGCAGCAGCATGCAGCATCTTGCCAGCGTTCTCGCGTTGTAGCGTTGTTGCGTTGCTCTATTCTTAGCCTACGATGGGACAGGTGGTAGAGCCGAGGTAGCGCGCGTGCACCGTACCAGAGTACTCCCCTTTCTACTTATCTCTAGTTACGACCCAACGGCGACTCTTTAACCGGCTGTTTCTACTAATTATGGCGTTCAGGGGACTCCGTGGGCTGCCTGTAATCTCCTACTTTCAAAGTAACTCGCTCCGTGGTCCTACATATTTTTCCCAACACCGGAGAATCCGATCTCTTCAACTTACGGAACAGTGGAAAATAGTTTTGGCGCGATGCCTGGGCCGCAGTCTGGCTTTGGAGTGCTGCGACAGCTTTATGTTTAGTTTAAGAATGAGTCAAAATTCTAAAGACATTAGAAGAATTTTAGGACTTGGTTGTACTGCCTTCGGCTTGTTAAAGTTATTAAAGAGGAAACTGCACTTTCATTCAGCTCCTGTTGATCATGCCTAGATTTTATGCATTTATTTGTTATGTATTATTTTCAATTTATTGAGATCATTAATCAGAACAAGAGAGTTTAATCTGTCTTCTGCTTCCTGTAATAGATCCAATCAATTTTTAGTTGTACAAGAAGCGCCCTTAAGAAATAACTCAAAAAATTAATAACGAAAGCTGTAAATGGTCTCGAGCATCGCCAATGACACAGTTACAAAAAGAGATTAACACTGTAAGTGTATCGCGTCTAAAAATCTGGTTCCACAGGTGCAACATTCCATAGCAGAACTTCAAAGCCACTGAAATAATTATCTTCATGCTCAGAATCGCTCGTGCTACAATCTCCTCGGAAAGCGCGTTCTCCAATCAACATTCACCGACGGCAAATTGCCTTTCTGTCTGAAAACGAACACATTGACTCGAAAGAGCCAATCTTCAACCACCCTATCGACAACTCATCGTTAACCCACTAGCACAGGCTAGTAGACTTCCGAAAACGTCGGAGGGACGGGGCTGAAACTTCCATAGCCGCAATCGCGATAACGTTTACCGGGAAAAATCGTTATATATTGTTCTCAGGCGAAATGTTAATGCCCATTGGATCTCGAGCGATCGGCCGGAAGATCGGCCGCGGAGGCCCCGGTTTGCTCGTTTTGCGTCATTACTTCTTTCGCCAGGCCGGGGAACGTTATTCCGATCTTCACGCTCCATTGCTCGCAGCATATTATAGCGTCGTTCTTCTGTAATCTACATCCTTGGTGCTCTCTTTGCTGTCGGCCGCACGGTAGCTCTTTTCTTGCGATAATAGCACCGGCTTCTCGCTTTCCGCGCCTCTGTGCTCGCGTGGGGCGCCCGCGTTCTTCAAGATGTCGATAAACGGCCCACTGCGCCAACGGAACCGGACTGACTGGCCAAAAGTCTGCTTTACAACCTCACCAACAAAATACGGTAAAGCACTTCACCGGAGAAAAATCTCTAATATCGAGAAACAGAGATTTCTATCTCCTCGAACCTGTAGCACTTTATCTGAGCCTTTCGTTTCCAAAAGAATTTATAAAAATGTAATTATATACCTTTCCGTCGATGTTTCACCGTCGTCTATTTGAAAAAAAGTTTTTTAAATTGCCTGTGTTAAATGCAAGACCATTTAGAAGTACGTTCGTTTCTACCAATTAAAATTGTTACGAAAGAGATTCAATTTCTATTTCAAACTTGTTTGCTACAATCGAGGCAGAAAATGTTTATTTTCCAAAAAGTCTCTGGTCTATTAACGAGCGTCGGTTCCACTGCACGAAGAATTGTACAGTCTACAATTCTAAATAGAATGTACAAAGAATTGTTTAAAACAACAGTTAGGAGCAATAGTGATCACACACACTTCAAAAACTTTTTTACGAATGGACCAAAAGACTTTAATTTCTCTGTAAAGCTAGAAGAATTAGTTTACTAAATGACGTCTAAAAAATATGTTGGGAAAATGCATTTAGTCGGAATAGTGAAGAACAATAGTAAAAATTGATTTTTACGACTTTTTTAAGCTGGAACAATAACGAAAATTTAAAAGATGTGTTTGGTCTACTTCTATAAATTATATACGTTCTGAAAATTTCATTGAAATTGGTTAATTGGTTTACGAGTTATAAACGATCAAAAGTGATAAAAGGCCGAAAATCTTGAAAAATCGCAGTTTTTACCACTTTTGATCGTTTATAACTCGTAAACCAATTAACCAATTTCAATGAAATTTTCAGAATTTATACAAGTTGACCAAACACATCTTTTAAGTTTTCGTTATTGGCCCAGCTGAAAAAGTCGTAAAAATCTGTTTTTACTATTGTTTTTCACAATACCGACTAAATTCATTTTTTCAACAGATTTTTTAGACGTCATACTAAACTAATTCTTCTAGCCTTACAGAGTCCATTCATAAAAAAGTTATTCTGATTTAAAGTGTGTGAGATCAGTTTTGCTCGTAACTGTATACCGTATTTTATAAACAATTTTGACTGCATTATACGGGAGTCTACTGTACAGTAATCTTTTTACGGCCTGAGACGTTCGTAAAGGGTTGAGAGTTACGCACTTTCGGCGTCTGTAACATGGATTACTCCCACCGCCCGCCCTCGATCCGCTTGGCGAACATCTGTCGGCGTTCTAGCTCGCTGCAGAATCGCTAGAAAGTAAAGGAATGAAGATCCTCGTCGGTAGATTTGCATAAGGACCCGACCGCCCCGGCTCCTTGCTCAATGTTCACCGTTGTAAAGTGCTCCACTGCCGCTTTACGAGCGCATGCTACGCGTAATGAAAACGATAAAGGGAACAGGCTGCTTGATTCCCTCCGTCCTCCAACCCTTTTCGCAGATCGATTTATTAGATAACCACGCGAGATGGTCTTAGCTGCTACTAAGTGGCCGCTCCGCGGCCGAGGTATGCACAGTTTTTGCTCGAGGGATCCTCCTACGGCGCTCATGTCCGCCGTACACTTTACATACCGCGGAGGTGTATATACTTTATTAAAAGCGGGGCACATGCTAGTTACGAGCTTTTCGGATTTTTTCATGATGCGCCGAGAGGTGTTTAGGGAAATCAGCTTATAATCAGGTCGGGCAAAGTGGAGTAGTCAAGCAGTGGAGGGTACTCGGTGATGAAGACAATGTTGCGGCGGGATTAGCTTGTTATGGCGTGGGTTATGGTGTACAGGATTATCATGGCCTTTTGATATGGTTTCGTTAAGATTGAAGATCTTGGTGAGAGAACCCGGTGAGTTCTGATTTTCAACATTGTTTTATTCTTCTGCTGTAGTGGTCGATCTACCGGAGGTCATACTTTATTGATGTTTAATTTTTCTTCAAACTTAAATGGGTCTATCATGAAGAGCGATCTTCAAGCAGTAACTTCAGTCCTCAGAAAATCAAAACTTTCCACGGAGATACACTTTAAAATTGATTTCAAAAGAAGCTTTAAAATTTGTTCAACTTGTTGGTTAGGATTTGTGGATTTTTAAAAATGATATCGATTTCCATTCAAACCTGACTGGACCCATCGCATAGAGTGATAGTCCAGGTTTAATTTGATCCCTCAATAGTTAAAATTGCTGCAAAATTGATCTGAAAACAGCTCGACTGCAGAGCATCAAACAATTTCCTGAAGCCCCCATTCCCCTGCAGCACCTCAACCACAAGATCTTCGCATCAGCGTCTTCGACCCTGTTTACCTTGTTCAAAGTGCAGTCTCTCCCCCGAGAATATTAATAATCCCCGGTTATTAATACCAGGCTCGTAGGAAAAACTTTGTTTACAAGATCCCGTTACACAAATAGGACAACACCCTCTTCATCGTTCGCACGCGTCGCGCGCAACTGTCGCCGCATCCGTTATTCACGACGCGGGGAAACGGCTCGGGGAGAAACCAAGAAGTCAAACAAATTCGACAACCGAGAACGATAAAGTCTCTCCGGGTTGGCGGTGTGCCAATGCGCGACACAATCGACCCAAAGTGTCCCGGGGAAAAAAAATTCAGCGTCCGTCGAACCATTGAAAATCACCGGGTGGGTTTTGGTATGCCCGATAGGTGGTCGGGAAAATCGTCGACCACGACCATGCAAACGTGGAATGTTTCGCCGAACGTCCGGCACGCGTTTCCAATTCCCGAACGGTCGAGACGTCCTTCGGAAACCCGGCCATTGTCGCAGACCGGACGTCAAAGAAGACATCACGCGGCTCGACACGCAGAGGCCCGTTCTTCCAGAGACCGTGCACAATTAGATTCACGCAGTTGTCCCGAAGTTGGACCAACACCGGACACACCCATTGTCGTGTGGCGATCCGCCAGTTTTTGCCTTTCGACTTCTGCTGGCCCGCGTCCTCGCCGAACAACCGGGCAAATTGTTTCGCAGATCACGGAACTAGCGGTCTCAAAGCGTCCGCGCCGGTCAATGGAGCTAAATTGCGATAAAAGGACTGCCCGAGGCGTCGCGTCGGCCAGGTGTAAAGTAGACGTCAAGGAAGCTACCGGCCACCCCGGTTTCAACCGTGATCACGTAACCTAAGGATGACGGCTCAAATCGCTCGTCACGGAAGCCTCTGTCGCCTTTGTCCGTGATCTGCGACCTGCAATCACTAATTGCGACGAAAGGGAACCATCTACTTCGCTTGCATCGACTTGTTAAAGCAAGGAGCATCATCCTCTCACGGCATTGCACATCAGGAACTCGTTATCGCTGGTCATTATCATATCCCTAGATCAGGGGTCGGCAACCTTTTCAGTCGGAAGAGTCAAAAATTACAATTTACAAAACTTCAAAGTTTTTAAAGAGCCACAAAATATTTTCTTGCCAACAATAAATAGTACCGCGACATCGACTTCCGTCACCACAGAAAATCATAACCCCCCTAAAGAAGTTTCACTTCAAAAATCCAAAACAAATACACGGCGCCTATAGGCGCTGTTCGCCGAGGAGAGGCGTCTATGTCGAGCGCCTATGGGCGCTGTTCGCAGCGAAAGGGTTAAAACCTACATAGAAACATTCGACGACGGCGTCATTCGAGAGCTTCCGACGGACTGACGACAGTGACGACGCGTGTCACGGGGGAGGGATGCCTAATCCTCGTTAATCGATTCAGAACGATTTTTAAATGTTTTTTTTTTTATAAAATAAATAATATTTGCGTATGGAACTAAAGAGCCGCAGCTTCACATCCAAAGAGCCGCATGTGGCTCGCGAGCCGCAGGTTGCCGACCCCTGCCCTAGATCGATCTTTTATCTAGCGTTTTTGACTACCGAAAAACCCTGGTTTGTATTGTCGACAAATGAAAAGGCGAATCCCGCACCCTTGCAATCCTGGAAAAAGGAGGTTATCCCCTTCAAGTTGGAGTGAGCACACGATGTAGAATATATGTCGGCCGTTTGTAAATAATTTCAACTACATACTACTCCCTGCACCCGCCATGTTTGCAATCTTCTGGACACGGTGAACGTGGCATTCCCTTGCAAGGATCGTCGAAGCAGGGAGGAGAGACATAAGCAGCTTCTCTCCGGCTTCGGCGTCGAAAAATAAACTTTGGCGTCCGCGGGTGCTCCCAGGACTTCCATGAAGAAGGGTACACACGGGCATATCCTGTTCCAGGGATACTCGTAAATACTGGAAAGCACGATTATTTTCTCAGAGGCCGTGGACAACTGGACGTGCTCGGACGGCCAAGCAGTGCTTGACTTCGCCGAGGCCGCGGAGATGGGAACGGAATTATTTTTCTAGCGATGGTGGAACAACCATCCGTCAAAGGAGTCGCGAGGAGAAGGATTCCCCTTCGGTTGTCCGAATAAAAACAAACTTCGCCATCCTCGACGGAGTCCATCGCCGGCCACTTTCCTCGGCGGCGATGTACCACGCCGTTTCAAGATCCTAAAACAACTCCATCGTCCTTGCCTTCCACGACGAAACCTGTACGTGACGCGGGCCCCGCGATGACAATTTAGCGCAACGTCTTCATGACCGCCACTTGTTTGCTTAAAAACCCCTCGGCACGCTTGCGGGTTTATACCAGGGCCGACGCTGTTGGCTTCTAGTCACCTAAATGGAAAACCAGTCAAGGCGCAAACCTGAGACACTGTATTTTAATTTGAGGAGTTCTAGGACCGTGGTAAATGGGAACATCGTATGAGTGGTTTGTGGAATATGCTGTGGAATGTGCTGCATGAACATAAAGTGAATAGACTGCTGATTTTTATGCATTTATGGCTTCTAAAATTTTCAAAAAATGCTCGAATATAAAATTCCACAGAATTTAATTCGATTTTTATTTATTTCTGATCTGTAGAGGCACCACTGAAAATAAGATTTTATTTGCTCCCACTTTCTTGAAATTTACCTCCTGAATTAATATTATAAAGAAGGGAAATAAATATACAGGGTGTCCCATTTAAGTTGAGATGTAGCTCCCTTATTTTGCAATTGATGCAGACAATTATTATTCGACTGTGGATTTGATGCATTTGTAATAAAAATGAATGGGTCAAATTCAGAATTAGAAGAACATTTGAATAATTTAACTTTTTGAGGTGATTAAAAAAGAATATCCATTTTCATTAATTTTTGATTTCTTACAATTGACTTGCGCGACTTTTATTTTGCATAAAGGAAATCTTGCAATTATTGATACATTTAATAATTTTTCGATCAACGATTTCTGTCAACAAGATCGTCGGTCACTGTGTGGCTTGATCGTGCGTTGAAGAAAGAATATTTAAGGTAGGAATAAATCGTTTGGTAGATAATGGAAGGGTATATTCAAATATATTGGGAGCGGGTTTCTACGTCAATTCTAAAGTGGTCAAGCATGCCAGCCACTGTGCGGTCTACTGCGAGAGACATGGTCACGCTTGGTCCTTCGACAAGCTGGTTGACAAGCTTTCGATCACGGCGTGAGGTCCTGCGGGTAGATTTCCTGGACGGTTTCTGTCGTAGGCTGGACAATGGTGGCTGACGTCGATGTCCCCGACATGCACTGTCACGCTTGTCCCTCTGTTCCCTGTTACTCTTTCGCCATGAGGGGTCTTCGACATTGACATGTAAAACTGGAATGCATTGTACGTTCTATTAAGTGAACCGATCTCGGGAATAATTGTGACAAACTATGGATAAGCTCGGGATGACTCAGACGTTAGTCTCTGGATAAAATGTGTCTTCACGTTTCCCGAAACCATTACTTTCCTCCTTTTATTTGTACAATTTTGAAATAGTATGGGCAAGAGAGAATGAAAACGAATGACTCATTGTTAGACAGTTCTTTGAGGATAAAAAACGTCTTGTGGAAAGAATACATTTTAATTAGATTTCTATTCCATAGAATTAATTTGAAAAATTTGGTTTGATTAAAGAATTGCAGTCTACTCTTATGATATTTTATTATAAAATTTTTTGTTGATACGTGTAGTTGTTTAAAAACAGACAGTAGACTTCATTTTCAATTTTTATATTCCTCCACACACACACAATAAAAGCTTCAGTAAATGAAAAAGAAAGAATTTCAATTTACACTCTCAAAAATTTTTACAATACACAAAAATAAAAGGACAATATTCGAACAGTAATATGCCCCTTAAACTTCAATATTTTAAAGTACCACAATTATTTGATAACATTTACATTCATAGAAAATTAAGGCATCTCTGATGACAAATAATATTAACTTTAAATTCTAAAAATTAAGTCTACACCATTTTGATCATCTCCAGACCGTTTTTAAATAAATTGTCTGTTTTCTGATTAGAAACTATGTATGATTACCTCCTAATAGAATCGGAGCATCACTCTCCTAGTCTTCCTTCCAGACGCAATAGTAATAGAAACAGCTGGAGCGATCGCTTCGAGCGAAATAAAACAGAACGAATGACACTGCAGTATCATTGTGCTCGTAACGATCGGCCGGCGATTACCCTGTGCACCCAGCCAAGATTGTTTCCAACAAATTATCTCTGTTATTAATGATTCTGGTCCGGCCTACACCTGTCTCGCCGAATCGTTTTCTGCAATATCCGAGAGCAATCTCTGCCCAGGTGTTCTTTATTATTTTCCCGGTGGGAAATGATCGGAAATAACCTTTCAGAGGCGAGACGAACTGTAATTGTTATCAGAAATCGAAAGGGAAGCTTCTCTTGTATTCTTCACGATCCTCTTCCAAACTAATGGATATCAATGGACATAAAACTATAAATTAACAATAAAGAAAATGCTTTTGTGCGATCCAGATCGAAACCGCTTGATCCAGAAATATAATTTTAGAATGGAGAGACATTTCCCACAATGCACAGCAGGATCCTCATTTTAGATTTAAGGATTCTCAAGTTTGACTGGATTCTCAGCCCACACAATTCACCCTCATACGTTACAATCGCTCGCCTTATCCTCTTGATCTTCGACCAAAAACGATCGACGGATTATGGGCACAATGAACGAATCAGACGCTCAACCCCCTCAGGGTTGGAGGGGTTAATTCGTCGCATGGAGTCTTTATTCTCCACATGCTGGTTCCACAGGACTCTCAAGGACACAGCAGGCTGCCCCGGGATGACTGTTATAGGAATGCATTTTGCCGTGATGGAACGCGTGCACTGTCATTTTTCTTTGAAGTAGATTACTGATAGAGCTAGGGATTTTCTGGTCCATGGCGAGGAATATTGATAATTTTCTGTAGATTGAACAACAATCTGATTATAAAAGCACAAAAACCGCAGTTTACTGATCAGAGTGACCACCTTATCATCAGCAGCTTAATTCAATAACAGCGAGGACTATTGATAATTTTGAAAGTTGCGTAGATTGGTAAACAATCTTATTGCAAATGCACAAAATCCGCAACCTACCGATCAGAGTGACCACCTTACCAATTAATAATTAAATCATCATCAGCTTAATCCAATAACAGCGAGGGTTATTGATAATTCTGAAAGTTGTGTAGATTGTTAAACAAACTTATTATAAAAGCACAAAATCTGCAGTCTACTGATTAGAGTGACCTCCTTACCAATTAAATCATCATTAGCTTAATCAGCGAGGTTTATTGATAATTTTGAAAGTTGCGTAGATTGGTAAACAATCTTATTGCAAATGCAAAAAATCCGTAGACTATTGATCAGAGTGACCACGTTATCAATTAATGCATCCACAGCCTTGTCCAATAAACAACCATCTCTTCTATACATATACTAAGTTGCTAGTTAGGGTCCACAGGAAGGATTATTGATAATTTTGAAAGTTATGTAGATTGGTAAACAATCCTTTAATATAAAAGCACAAAATCCGCAGTATATTGATCAGAGTGACCACCTTACCAATTAATAATTAAATCATCATCAGCTTAATCCAATAACAGCGAGGACTATTGATAATTTTGAAAGTTGTGTCGATTGGACAACAATCTGATTATAAAAGCACAAAAACCGCAGTCTACCGATCAGAGTGACCACGTCACCAATTAAAGCATCAACAGCCTTGTCCAATAAACAACGATCTCTCCCCAGATCGGCCCACAGCACGAAGCTGTCCCGAAGACAGAGGCCGAAGGCCGAACGGGGCCCATCATAGCGCCATCACCGCGTCCCCAATTAACATCGGCGCGAACAGAGTCTGGGTCCAGTGCGAAATGGTACAAAAGTATACGCTGGTTTGGTCTGTCACGTCTTTTTCTGCAGGATACGTCAGGTTGTCCCTCGAGTCGAACAGCTCGTGTCGTCCTTCGGCCGGTCGTTCAAATTATAATTCCTCCGGACCCATGGGTCCGGGGCGCGCGACCACGGTGGAGGGACACGGGGTTCCAGGTCCGGCAACAGGGACGTCCGTGGAGGAGGACAAAATAGTGGCTACTTGATGGCGACTTAAAGTGATTTTGAATGGTGGCTAACGACTCGGAGCCGCGTCATGGGGCCCCGCGTGCCAAATAATACGGAGTCACGCTGGGCACCGTGTCCTGGCGTCCTGACGCTGAAGCGGCCGACGGCCAAGATAATGTCCTCCCACACGGCCGGGCTACGTCACTTCGCTATTCCGTGGTCCTTAACCTCTCACCCTGACGCCCATACCTTTCGCCTTAAATCCACCGCATAATAACAAGGGCCCGGCCCCCGCGTCCCTGAAACCCTCCAGCGAATTAACGTTTTTTCGCACTTTCGCGCGGACCCTGTGGGACCCGAATGTCGCGCCGAGCCGGGCTCGATTAATCGCACATCGAGTCACGAATTCGGTCTCCGTTGATAAATTGATCTGGGTGGTCAGTGGAAGGGGACTTGCGGACGGCGGGGTGGACGTTATGGTGGCTACAGCAATTGCCTTCAAGTCTTTATACAGAAATTTTCTTTTTCGTATTTGTCAGTCCAGTTCTTTGTGATCCAAGGTTAATCTTCTTCTTGGACTCTAAATAAGTAAAATAGTTCCAATAAATAGTCAGTCGGTTAGAAGTAACATTAGCTATTATGAAAGGCAAGCAAATGTAGTAAATTATAAAAAATATCAGGGAAACTCATATTGACACAGGTTCAAAAGTCCACAAAAAAACCTTCACTATTCTCACTCCACCGTAACCGCGACGTCAACATTTTATTTAACCGGCGATTCCCCTAGTTTCTAGGCCTGCAAATCCGCATAGAGACCCGTCCCTCAAATTTGCATAAGTGACACGAGCGCAAGATTTCGAATTAATTTTTATTCCCACGAGAGAATTCTCGCGAGTTCGCACGAGGACTCGAAGCCGGGCTATCGGGATCGTAGAACTCCGTCGCGTCTTCGGGCGCGATTTTGCAACGTAATACAGTTCTCATACATTCGCCAGATCGCCAGAGGTCCGCCGGTTTGATTAACACTTCCGATAGGATCGTGGTCGGTCGCTTTGTGGTGGCACGACATAGCGTGGAGGGTTTTACGATCGAAGCCGCGGGAGATACGTTCCCCGAAATTTAAGGTTTTATCTCGCGGCGCTCGGACGGACTCTCCCCGGCTTGGAATTCTTTTTTCGAAATACGCCATCGTCTGCTCGTAAAAAAAATCCGCCCAGAGCCTCGGTGTCACATCGTAAAAACTAAAACTCGTATCTGGCTATTACACGGATCCCGGCATTATGATCTATTACGGCCGGGGGCTTTGATTGTTCGACCACGCTAACAGAACTCTCCTATAAAACATCGAATGATCTTGGCGACTCGACGGACGGAGAATATGTACGCCTCCGCGTCGACAGAGTCATTCGCCCCATTTTTTCCGGCTCGGATGCACTGGTCCGTACGAGAATCCATTTCTTCTGACACGTAATCGCGTGGGAGCGTATTTTTACGGCAGACCGGCTTAGTTTCTTCAAAATCGTCTTCGGGGAACTTTATTTCTGGATGAGGAAGCTGTTAATGACGTCTGTGTTCTCATAAGAAATTCTGTTTATTTCATAATCTGAATCGTCCAAGGCTGAGGGCTTTTTCATCGATTCTTCAACGGCAGACCGTCTCAGCTTCTTCAAAATCGTCTTCAGGGAATTATATCTTTGGGTACTCAATAATAAAACTGTTAATAATTGTTCCCAATAACTGTTCACAGTTTTCTGAATGGTTCTATATTTTACAAAAATGTTCAAAATTGTTGCTAATATGCTCTTTGTCCAACAGTCTAGCATTGAGTAAAACGAAAAAATCAATCGAGGTCTGCAGCTGGGTTAAAGTGGCTCCAGTATCTTCGAACTCTTGAAAGAAGACTCCAATGAATTCCAGTTCCAAAAACGAAAGAATTCACAGATTTACTTCGCGATTGATGTGCAACGGCATCGTAAAAAATGTGAACCGGCCAATCGAGTGACAGAGAAAATAAAATTCCAAGAACAGGGATCACGGCCAACCATGAGTGGCTCAATTCACTAGCCGATAGCAGCAAAACATGGCGGCTGCAGCGCTTCCGGTCCCCGAATTTCTTGAAAAGCCGGATCGCGTAGGTCTCGCGTTGCGCCGGCGAAAATCTCACGCGACCCCAGTATCTCACAAGCGTTCTATTCATCGGGTAGCCGTCTCGAAGAGGTACAAGACTCATCATTATCCGCTGATGAAGAGCATCGAGGCCGGTGACGTGCCGAGCGATTCGTTCGTTCGCTGAGACAACGCCGTCTTTCAGTCTGTTCAGCCGGCCAGCCGAACGTACAGTCATCCGGGGCGATGATAAAGACAGAGGATCGCGTTGTGGCCGGGTGCTTAGGTTAGGTTAGGGTTCATCGGGGCTCTCCGGACGGCCGTGGACCGGCCAACAAGGACATCATTATGTGTCCTTCGATGGCGAGGGGGCCAGCCCCGGTTTCAGAGAGATTAGACCGGTCGATTTCTTCCTCTCTCACCAGTTTCGAGATTTCACTTTTTTGCTCGGTCCGTTTCGCATTGGCGGAATCGCGGACACCTGCCCTGCCATCCAATTTCGTCGAAACGGGAATTGAGCCACTCCCGGATCCGAAATGGTCCCCGGGCCCCAGGTCGAGGGATACTTATCGTGGAACAGGGTGGATCAATTCAAAGTACGGAACCTGTCGTGACCAATTCCCGCGGATGGGATTCCCTTCTCCATGTGAAATAGATACACCTCGGCCCCTCCTAACTCCCCGATCGACGCCCCCCTTCTCACTTAATTGGGAATAAATTGGATCCAATCTAATTCGAATTAAGGGCCGATTTTTTTCTGGTGCAGCCTTTTCTTCGAAAACGGGGCGCTGGATTTGTTCCTAACGCTGGCCCACCTTATGCTGATTGGGGACGCCAATAATGGAGTTATTCCCTGAAATTGATCTTCGTTCTTCAGCGTCTGCTTGTTTCTGTTGCACGCTTTCGATAGGGCTTCAGGTTTGCTGCACGGGCTCGGCTATCTTTGATGCATAGATTGGAAAGAGGGGTTCTTGACTTCTTTCTTTGCATTCCTCGGTTCTAGATGTGCATTCGGGAGCTGCTAATGTCCCTGTGGTGGTGCCTGGCTGATAGGAATGTGCAAAGTTTTGATCTTTATGTGACCAATTAGTTATCGAGTTCGCACGTCACGTGCTGCGAAGCGTTCTTCAGGTTGAATTTTTGTCACGCGATAGCAGAGGTGCATGGTCTAAGTGGAGGACTCTCAAGCCTGTTAGGGTGAATTCCTGAGCACGATAATTGTTGTAATTGAGTCTTATAAATAGACTGCAGATCATTATGTAAAAGTCATATTTTCTGCTCTGTGGATTCTCTTGTGACCCCAGCAATATTTTCTGTATTCAATACTTTTACAAAAAATAAATGTCCAAATCTATCTGCAAGAAGAGTCATTCAATAGAATTATTGTAATGAACGTCACATTGTTTAAAACATTGTAAATATAGTATCATCAATAGTTCATTCCCGAACTCACGAATTTCAACTCCACCGGGTTCCTGAAAAATATCCGACGATCCAGATTCCACGTAGGACCGGTACCCAATAAATGGTCGATATTAAAAATCGGTGGCACCGTTTTTTCGAGGCAAAATTGGTAGAAGGTCTGCAACAAATCACGTTCCGGCCGAGCGGCGATCGTCCATGGGAAATAAAACGAACTCTTGACAAAGGGGCATCCCCTATCAAACGTGAATTTCCAGAGATCAAATCCAGATTTAGCTTCCATTTAATTCGTGGGCAGTTCAGATTAATCTGTCCCATAGAAACGCGCCGTTTTTCATTTCCACTCTGGGTTGTCCGAATGGCCGGACTCGCCGTGCCACCTGTGCATCCTTGAATCCGGTTTCAAAAAGATCCACGCAACATGGGAAGCAACCGAAAAAAGGGGTGGGCTGAAGGGGACCAAGGACCACAATGACCGGTGCTATACTACTCGAGCTATACTGCTCGGAGCTAGGACCACCGACGGGGCTCGTTTCCATGCCGGGGGAGACGGTGTCTCGAATTGAAAACGGGTCCACGCGTTCCGAATTTAATTCATCTACAAATCCCGTGATTCATGAGCGCGCCGCCATGTGAAATCCAGCCGCGGCCATGTGTAGATCGTTGGCTGGCCGATCGAGAGATTCTTCAGCATCTTTGTTGGTAGATCGCTCTGGTCGAGGACGTGACGGATCGATTGGATCCTCCACGTCGTGGGAACGCTCAATTGCAATCGGCGAAATTTAGGGTGAAGAGAGGGTGAGACCTTTCTTCAAGCTCTTACGGTATCAGCGCTTGACGAGGTTCTTTTGTGGGGATCAAGGTATGGAGTCTTTTATCGGAGCTCTCTTCTGCATCCTAAGTTGGTGAGTGGGTGGCCCAGCGTAAGCTGGATCACCATTTTTTTTGGCAGAGATAATTTTTAGGTTTCAAGCTAGGAATAGAAGTCTTATTTTGTTGAAGTACGATTCTATTCAATGTTGAAGATCATACTTGTGAGAGAGTACTGAAAGCTTTACAATCCAACGCGAAAACTCCCTTCTAAATTAAATTTTATTATCTGGTCTCTCGATGAATGGGATTCCACAAATTTAGTAGAAACGCTAATGATGGTTCATTTAATTTCGCATAAAGTAATTGAGCACATATACCTCTCTCTATTAGGTCGCCAAATATTCCATCCTCTCTCGTATATTTTCTGTGGAATGAATCATTCGAAATTGTTGTTATTTGCCTTTAATTATAACCATACAGAAGTTGGCAATCGAAAACTTTTCCAATTAACGAGTCGAGCATTATCTGGTTGCTAGTTATTATGCAAATAGGAGACGTGCAATTTGCGTTAATGGATCGTTTATAGCCTTGATTGTATTATGCTTCATGATTCATTCTGTTCAATTTTCATTTTGACTTTCGACGCCACCAAATTTTACCATGTCTGTTACATATTCGCCTTTATGTCTTTACATCTCTCTATTATGGATGATAATGGTTCCCTAATGTTTCCAAATGTTTTCCTTTCTTTAATAATCTTATCATCGATTCATTTTTATCATAAATGCATAATAGTCTAGTTGTGTCTTTTTATAAAGTATGTAAGACGAGGAAAAAATATTAAAGAAATTATTTGTGTACGAGATTCAGCTTTAAATAGAACTTCTATAATACATGTCTTTTTATAAACCATAAAATATAAGAAAAAGTTATGAAAGGAATTATTAAATACAGTTATAAATAGAATTGTGTAATACAGTTTTCTTTTCACTCAAATAAAATTCTGTCATTTTGTTAGATAACCACTTTCTAGTATAACGAAATAATTGAATTAGATAAATAATTGTTAGTTTAACAATCATTTGTGCTTTCCATAAACCAAGAAATATGACACTGTACCCGTCAAAATACGATATTTCAAATATTTTATTATACAATCATTGCAATAATAATTCTGCTCTCGCAGGAAATTCCATACATTATTTATTCGGTCACAAATCGTACTAAAATGCCCGTAAAATCATACTAACCGAATTTTCATTATCTCCGTAAACTCAACATATGTAATTCCGGAATAATAATCAATGAAATTTCAACAGCAGTTTACAACTCCGCGTAAAATCCGAACAAGTCTCATAAAATTGACAATAAAATTTCAATTTCGTCCGGGATCTGTAACTTGACGACAGTTGCTCGCATCCGGCATGGAAAAATAGCCGCGAATTCGCCCGGACATCGCCGGTTGGGTAACCGCAATATGGTATGAATTAATGAAACGGAACGGCGAAATAAAACGAGAGGATAACTTAATGACAGCGAAGCCCGGTTCTCATCGGCGCAGAATTTCATTTACCCGCCCACAGCGATCGTTCCGCAGTTTCGCAACCGGGTGTATCGGAGACACGCCGATCTCGAGCCCGCAATTAAATCGACGATGAGTCGCCCCGTTTCATGGGGAATTAAAGTCGGACGACAATTATCGAATCGTTTACCCGCGCGAGTAAAGACGTCAATTACCATAGCGATCGTCCCCGGAGGCTTTCATTAACTCCGGCGATCGTCATTCGCAGCCATCATTTCGCTCGCTCTGAGTCCCTTTCGCACACTCCTCCGCCACCAGAAGTCATCATTCCGGCTAACGGGGAATTCTGCCGCTGTACAACTTCATTGATTATGCAAAAGACCATCGTAAATTGGCCGTGCCCCACGCTTCCACCGAAACGAGGGTCGATTATTTTCAGGTTAATTCGATGACTTGGACTTTTATCGGGCCAACGGTTTCTTGATGTCGAGGGACAATCGATGGCGAAAATGATTGGGGATCTTTGTAGCACGGTTCGTGTTTTAGGAGGCAGAGAGCGAGGCATAAAGCGGGTGTTGCGATTAGGCTGTGGATCTTTAAAATAAAAATTATCTGCCTCGATCATTAGGGAAAGGAGTGACATAGTAAAGGGTCTTCCATTGAGAGGCACAATTAGTTAGTCAAATTGTAAAAAAACATTGTTTTTAATCATTCAAAATAAGACTTCTTAATGGAATAGCCTGTATTTCATCTTTTTTTATTACACTGCTTTATTTTACTTCTTATCACTATAATGTATTCAATATTCAATTACATGTTTTATCCTATCCTTAAATCTAATTTGAATTTAATTCATTCATTTTGATCAATAGAAAACAGTAAAAACATTTAAGGAATTCGAGAATATAGTTGTATTGAAACATCCACTTTGAATAGATACACTCACAACTTTTTGTGTACAACAATGTACACGATGATCTACGACAAACCAATTAAAATTTCGCTTTTAATAAATGCGATTACATCAAACCATCCAAAGATTTATAAGCTACACATAATTAAAATAATTGTGGGTGAAGTGAAAGAAAAAAGTCAGTCGACTCGGTATGCATAACAACCGCCATCAAAACACCATTTTTAATAAATACGCTCGCATTAATAAACAGTGAGACTTCTACCATGAAATTTCACCATCGAGAACGATCCCGTGTTCGGAGGATCTCGGAGCGATCGTTCAAGGTATCGACCGTGGGTCCGTGCGAAAGGCTAACGAGTGAAATCGCTCAATTATTAATGCCGTAACCGAGATTATGGCGCCGATAATTCGGGTCCATTAACGGGCTTACAGGCGGTGGCGGTCCGCAGCGCGCCAAACCTGGGAGCCACCGCGAAATCGAAGGTTTGTTTCTGTCGGGGGCCGGTCCCGGAGCCCGTGGAGATTCACTTAAACCACGTATGGTGTGACTCTCCTTGTTATTGAAATTAACCGGCGTGTAATCGTTCCTTTGCCGCGCGCCTTAAACGGACGAGGAGGGACGCGCGAAATCCGCCATTTGTAGGACGGCGAGGCGTAACTTCTCGCGCGGCTCGGCAAGGTGCGAAACCCATATTTGGCGATGCTTCGATAAATCTGCGTCGAGGGCTGAAATGAAACCGTCCTGCAATTTCGCTGCCGTCCGTTCGCTCTCTTCCGGTTCGAACTCGGTGGCTTCGGGCTCGATAGCCGCTGTCGCTGTTAATAAACTGGAACCGGGCTCAGTTAACGTTCGGTCGCTCTTTATTTCATATTGACAGGCGGCACATTTTGCGCACTTGTGCGCTCCAGGCGAGAATCCCACTCGCAATCTTCCAAAAATCGATTTTTTAACAGGGTCCGTGTCCGAGGATTTTTCGAGACGATGCACAGTGGAGTATTTGCGTCGAAACTATTTTTCAAATCTCGCATAGGGTGACAAATTTTATCTGAGCTATTGGAATATATGAACAACAGTGTACCAGTTTTATTATTTTTATTTATGCACTCGTGTAGCGTTGCTATGCATTGAAAGTAAAGACTTTTGTAGTGGTCATTTATCTCTTCGCCATCGAATGACTCACTACATTATGCATGCAAGTCTTCAAATAATGCTGGAATAGTTTTGGCCAACTTTTCGGGGCAAGTACTCCACTGTGCGGTGGTGGACCAAATTATTTGCATACAGAAAGGAACCAAAATCGACCTAAATATAAAAAGCCTCTTTCATCGGGAATATTTCATATAAATATTTACATAATTATTTCAGTTATAGAACTGATGAGTATTAGAAACTAATCATTTTAATTCTCTTAATATGAGAATGAACTATGAAAAGTGACTGACATGTGTTGCTTTATAAAAATGACTTTTGAATATGATTTTGATTATAGTATATGTTTGACTTAAGAAATTGGTTCAATCATTTCCTACGAAAGAGGCTTTCTAATTTCAACAATGATAACATTTTGAAGGGTGTCCCGGACAGCACGGACCACAGATTAACATTTTAATTTTCCGTCGCACAAACTGAAATCGAAGAACGAGGATTTTCCCGAAGACGCTCGCTCTAACTAGCAGAAGCACTCCAGCGGAATGGGTTAAAGTTAGATCAGGTGACCTCGCACTTCCCAGCTCCCACAAAAGTTGTCCAATCAGCGTAGCAGCTTCGACAGGCCGAACGATCTCCGAAAACTCGCAGACCCTCGATTCACAAGACCGATCCATCCGGAAGGGCGTTTAGCGTCGGATACGACAGCTTCCCTTTTCGCACCTAGCAACTTTTCGAGCTTGGTCGTTGAATGGTGCCGGGCAGCACAATAAAACGATTTATCCCATAAAGAGGCCAGGCCTTGTGATCCGCGTTACGCGGGGCCATTAAAGTCTCTCTTCCCCTTTAACGCCTTCTCGCTTTCTACTTTTATCGTTGCCTGTGCACGCGTCTCCGCTCGCTAGCAAATTAGCCAGCTGCTCCCAAGCAAAACCCCGAGATTATGACACCATCAGCGCGCGGGGGAGGTGTGTATCGAGACATCTGGCGACCTCCTATCGTTCCAGGGAAAGGATTTTCGACGGTGAAACGCCGTAGGTGGTCCTCCTTCGACGTTCAACCACTTTGTCGCTCCCTCTACTTTCTGTAATCACGGAATCGTGCCCTCTCGTTGGCACGGTCTCTTTCTTGTTGTTGATGGCTCTTTGCGAAGCTGCAAGCAGACGCGGGATTATTCATTATATGAGGAAGGGGTTTAAATGGTTAGGTAGCCAGGAAAGCTCGTGATGTTTCAATGAGTGAATGGTACACAAAGTGGGTCATGTGATACTTTGTTTAGGCAAGTTGTTATTCTGGCATTTCATTTTTCCAACGACCTGAGAACCTTTGTACTTCTTCTTCTATGAATGCTTTTGCTTCTAGCGTCAAACATGTTCTCCAATCTTTCTTCGACACGATCTTTCTTGGTTACCTAGTCGATGCATAGTGATCGATTCCTCGATTCTGGGTGGACAAAATGATAAATTTGATCAACTTCAGATATCTTCGCTGCCGTTCTATTTTGTTTACGAACATTTATTCGTTCGATATATATCCTAATATTTCGATTGCACGTGGTTATTACGACGTAATACGGCGTTAAAGTTTTGCCTGTGCGAAATACTAAAAATAAGCTAATTCTTCGTCATCGTATAACTTGTTTGTTTGTTGTTTAAATTATTATCTAAAACATGGAGCGTGTAAGCGAAGGTAAGTATGTGATTTTTACATATCGGTATAATTTTATTTTGCCGTGTAAATCATATAAAACACAGGCTAACTAATAATACTATTTAAGAAGAGATCAAATTGTATAACTTCTTTTCCCGGACTCGGCCGGACTTCGTTCTTTGATAGTTTTGAAGAATACTTATTTCAAAGTAATGATATTTAATATCGCTTGCCCGTTTTTGCCCGTTCGTCATTTATATCATTTTTACTCAAATCACCTTAAAAAAGATTACAATTTATAATAATTTAGAATATGCACCTTTGTCATGTAAATTCCTTATTATAATTTTGTAATTTTATATTATATTTTTGTAGAACTTTATCTAATTTTTAAATATAAGTTAAGATTAATTCTTTCCATTTTGTGTATTGTTTATTCACGTATTTAAACAAAAACTATAAAATATTAAATTTATGTTATTTTATTTTATTATTAATATATGTATAATATATATATATAAATATTTTAAAAATATTTATTTTATGTTATGTCCATTTTAAATAAATGATATACATAATTCTTTTAAGGTCATGTAGTTTTTATACACTTGTTTTAATTATTACTACAAGAGAACACAAATTTTGTATTTTGTCCACCTAGAATTAAGGAATCGATCACTGTGCGATGAAGTAAATTATAAAACTGCATGATGTTTCATAAATAAAGCTGAAACAATACAAAATATTTCTTCTTTTTACAGAAACACAGCTTTAGAAGCATGTTTTTGTATTTAAATATTTTGTTTAACAGTGTAGGTAAGTACTTTGCTGCTTTCAATATTGTACTCGTTCCTGGCTAGAACTGACGAGGAAGCTCGCTCGTGAATTTCCTGTTTAATGATCTCCCGCTGATACAGGTTTTTCCTCAATTAGCAGCCGCTTAATCAACTGTAACCACACTCGTGGTTCACCAAAGACCGAAAACAGTTTAATGATTCGGGTAATTAGCCGACTCGGATAGAAGTACCGTCACTTTTCGGCTGATAATGAGGCGGAAATGTAGGCGAGATACAGTCGATAAAGATCGTGTGTTTATAATGGTAATAAACCGCGCGCTCCAACGTCATTAAAAACGGTGTAAAATTGTAATTTTTAAAGGCGTCGCCGAGTTGAATAATATTCGAGCCTGGAGGCTGCAAAGAGACGACGGAAGTTCCGACAGCGTGGGCGCTCGCGTGAAACAGCTGTCGGTAGCGAATGGAAACTTGTTTCAACGAAAATTATAAACTGTTTTCAACTTTCTCAATATTTCTCTTTTAATGGTGCAAAAGGATTCGTAATAAATATAATTATTTAAAAGCATTTGTGGGAGTTGCGAGTGGACTCTGGCGGAACTGTAAAGTGTATCTCTTAATTAGTTTAATTAACAGAGACTGTGCATTTTATCTATGTGGAAAATCTGACTATAGATCCTTTTTTAGTAAGATATGCATCTGCGACAAAAAGAAACAAGCAGGGACCAAAAATAACAGTTATTCTAAAATTTTCTACGATAAAAATCGTTAATAAAAAGTTGATTGTTATTGAAATTTAAGAGAACCTACACAAAATATAAAGAAAAAAATTCGAAGAACAAAATCATTAAAAAATATCGATTTTTATACTTTTTGGTTACGAATAACAGTTATGAGCGATCGAAATATAATTTCTCTCATCGACAACTATTATGAGTGACCGAAATAAACGTCTCCCATCGATAACTATGTTATGAGCGATCGGAATAAATTTCTCTCTGAAAAAATTTTGGTACTTATAAAGTTATAATCCTTATTTGTAACCAATACGATTTTAGTCGATGAAATACTTGTTATTCTATGACTTTGTTCCTTTTTGTTTATAACAGTTATGGTCCCTGGAAACAAGATATACCCATTAGAGTTAAGACTAGAAAGTCTAGAAATTATCTACAAATTGAAGTAAATCATTTTCTTCTGTCTATTATTTAATGAATAATTATTAAAAATCATTCCTTTGTGAATTGAGGACCTCTGATAGAAAACTGAATCAGAAAATCTAACTCCTAACGATTCCCTCGTTGCTCAAAATCCTTTATCTTCAGCACATAATTGCTGAAGAGTTGGAAAGGTACACGATCAGAAATAAATAAATAAATAAATAAAGAATTCCTCTAACTAATTTATAATGAACAGGGACACGAATGTTGTCCAGCTTTCCGCGATTCCGGCCCGCTGTGAAGCGATGCCCACGTTATCCCCTTTATCTCGAATAATTGCGGAAGAGTTGGAAAGGCACACGGTCAGAAAAGTGCTGCTTTGTGAACGAGAGCCCCCTAACAAAGTATCAGCGAACATGGTCGAATACGTAGGACCTCGGCACTCGCCCCCCTTGACGAGAAGTTCATTCACAGAAGCATCATTCAGTGGGCAGTTTGGCCATTGGCAAAGTCACGTTCAGAAGCGGCGGGTTTCAACGATGGAGGGATGGAGTTCCAGGAAAGTTCGCGGAACAATCCTGAGCGGGCAGTCGATTGTCCAGTGAGGCGCGAGTCGGAGGTAACCTGTAAACCCTTTCGTTGGGTTTCCGATCCATTGGAGGTGTAGCCGGTAGCTTGGCGGCTACCAGGGGGCACGGTACCATTCATGAACTCGTGGAAAGTACAATGATCCGTCTAACTTGGCACGCCTATCCGCCGGCCGCGCGGTTATCTAGGCAAATCCTCGCTCGGAATACCAGTAGGTTTCATTGAGCGAAGCCACCGAGCAATTTCGTGGCGGCATTGACTGCGCTAAGGCGACACTTGGCTCGGTGAATTGGCAGGAAGCCCGCGCCGCTTAACTCCTCTTTGTATGAGATTATCACCGGCTACTCTCTCGGCCCTGCTACACCACCGGCCTGCCGACATCAACTGCGTTCACATTGTCGTCATCGGGACCCTTCACGATTTCTGAACGAGTCTTTCCCGCAAGATCGATCCGCTCACGGCGTCTCGAGTGGATCCTGCCATCGGCAGGTGATCGCTAACGCGGACCACTCGAACCCTGCGAATTTTCTCGCCAATCCTCAGACGCGTTCGTCACGGACTCGAGAAACGGTCTCCGTGGCTCGCCAATTTTCCAGCTGATCCTCGACAGTGTATTATACACTCCAAGAACGAGTTCATGGAAAGATTCCGGAATTGACACGTCCCCAGTGGCGCGAGTTGCGTATGTCCATTTCGAATTTTCCATTTCGAGACGTCGAAAGTCTACAGTGGGCTATTTCCACGATTTAGCTCAGGGGTGGCCAATCTTTTGCCTACCATGCGTAAAATTTTTTCACATACGAGTTCAGGTGCGCCATACAACTCGAGCACTTTTTCTACCTTCTTACGTGCGTTGTTGCGGTTGGAAAATAGGAATGGGGGTAGGATCTGCTTCGGTTAGGGGAGGAAAAGGGATAACTCAATCGCGCAACTAAATTAATTAACTTGCGCCAGTTGAAAAGACACACGTTCATTGGAGCACTAATCTACAATAGTGAGAAATGATCTTTTGGACGAGAGGGCGATCCTATAATTGTAAACTGTCAAAAAATTGCGACGAATTGATGAGTGAGAAGGCTGTATAAATTCAACTGAGAGCTCTCAGGCGTTGAAAATATGAAGATGGATTCAGTTATGGCGCCTACTTCAAAAGAATAAGTATAGGCGCAAGGATCTAGTGCGCCACTTGTAATCATCCCATGCGCCACGTTTGGCGCATGCGCCGCAGGTTGGCCACCCATGATTTAGCTGCACAAAATTCAATTTTGATAATAATTCAGATGTACGAGATGCTGAAATAGTTTTGCCTCGCTTTCAGGACAGGGTTAATAGCGTAATCTATTTTTGAGAAGAAAGGAGTTAAAATCCTTTGAGGCCGAGGCGATTGTCCTCTTCTTTCTCTAGGATGTATATTTTTGTTGTTGTGATTCAGACTCTTTCAAATTCTAGGAAATATATGATAAAATATGAAAGCATACCGTGTATAATCAATTTTAAAATATTCTTAGAGTTGGAGAGACCTCTTTCAAATATTCTGGAACATTGTCAAAGCGAAGCTCGAAGTCATCATTCGAGGTTAATCAATTGCTTCCCCTGATGCTTCCGAAACCCGTAAAACGGCACTTAACATGTCCAAACCCCGAAGAAACGCCACGAGATCAGAAGTAGCGGCTCCGAATGAACCAGCAAGAACGTCAAGCGTTCTTTATTAGTCATCGCTGGAGCACACCGAAAGATTCCCGAGATTAATTGCCGGGTAGTTCATAGGCGACCTGTTGATCGTAAAGTTTCCCTGATTTATGACATTCCTGGCCCATTCACCTGACGCAACGGTTCGAGGGGTCGAACGACGACGCGGCGCGACGAAATCGATCAAACACCGGCGGCAGGGACTTCCTGTTCCTGAGGTTCGTTTGTTGATCGTTAGCATCACTTTTGAAACAGCCTGCGTCTGTTTACAGAGGAGGACGCGGCGTGGGGCTCTAATGGACGACAAAGGCTTTGCCACCCGGTGGCCATTTATCGCCGTGCTTTCTCGGTTAGCGCGTTTAACACCGTATCAACTGACCGCATAATCATCGTCGTATGAACTGGAATAATGACTGCCCGCGAGAAAACGCGCCGCGCCGGGGCTAAGTGAATTAGTGGTGCGTGCCCTTGTCCATTCTTCTTTTTCTTTCCACCCGAGAGTCTCGTTAAGCGCAGGCGTACTAATGGCACTCTCTTCGTTCAAGAATGTCGAGCACATTGCCTCGGCGTCTATCGATTTTTAGCGAGTTTCCTGGCCGACGCTTCTTCGACTATTATCGTTCTATGGACGCTTCCTCGCGCCTCTGACCTTTATCAGCGAATCTTCGTCAACCCTGCGTCCACGAAAATTAACCCTCGACGAGCTATGACGTCTCAAGTACGTCGTGTATACATCGAAGTTAAATATTGTTTAATATTAACTGCAAATATTACTAGCGAGCATTTATGGCGCATGAAAATTTTCAGAAAGGTCTGGGACATAAAATTTGATAGAATTTTGTACAATTTTCATTTGGTTTAGATCTACAATGGCTGTTCCCATTAAAGGTAGGATTTTATGTTATTCCACCTTCTTAAAATTTGTCTACAAAAATTGGAAAATGCATAAATTAATTAACCCTGTGACACACCTTGGCGTCTTAGCTACATCGTGTGTTTTTCATCACATTGTATTCGTCGAAGTAAAATGTTGTTTAATATTGACTGCAAATATTACCAGCGAACTACGATAATAATTAACCCCTAGACGAGCTACGACGTCTCAGGTACGTCGTGTATACATAGAAGTAAAATGTTATTTAATGTTAACTGCAATTTCTAGACAATGTTAATTATCACCTCAGCATTTTAAAAGTACTGATGAATAAGACTTTCACAAACCCAGTCTACTCGGTTGCTTTCCATTTTTAGGTCTATTATCAAATCACGGAGACTCCCAGTCACACTTCTATTAAATCGCTTGCAGCACTCGTTAAGAGACTCGCAGCTCGATGAAGATTGACAGACCGGTGCACAATGGTACTGGGAAGTGACCTGTAAAGCCATTCAATTTTATCTCGTACCGTCGCGTCGCGCGGAAAATGATAGAGTACAGTATCGTTTTGATCACACCTGATAATTTAGACGTTCTCAATCCCTTATTCATAAAATGTTCTAATCCTTTAGAGACGTTTCCAACATGTTCTAGACAAAATCAATTTTTCTCCTGTGTCATTTTTAAAAAATTAGAAGTATATCGTTCAAATATTTTCTGAAGCCACTGCGTTTCGCTGTTTCTCAGCGAAATTAATTTAACAGCGCCCCATAATTCGATGCTCGGAGATAAATCGAGGCGATCTCGGCGAATATTCGTCTGGCGCGAAACGAGAGCCAATTACGCGTTAGCGATCGACTTTTTCCGCACCCTCTCGCCAATAACAATCCCGCGATCGAGCTCGCACTTTTATTGGCAATATTATCGCCTGTTATATCTGTTGCGCGGCTCTCGGACGCCTTATCATAACGAACGCGCGTGTTGTCGGGCCAGATTAATCGATTTAACACGATTCCCCGAACCGGTGGCGGCTGTGTTAACGAGCCGTGTTGACCAGATAACATCGGACACGGTTTCTCGTCGACGCTCACGAATTATAATTGGTCCGTAATTAATGACACCGTCGATATTGACAGGTGGACGGCGCGAGTGAACGTTTACGTGAACGGCGCCGCGTCGCCGCCGCGCGAATTACGCGAGCCCCGCTGCGCCCCTTGATCCCTTTTTCAGGCTCTGCTTATTTTCAGACTTAATTACCTCGGATGTTACAGCATAATCACCGATCGCCCGACGCTCCATCGATCCAGAGATATCGGCAGTACGACTCTACCGGCTACCGCCGTTTTCGAGCACACACCTTTAAGAAATCGTGCCACGCGAATGAACATTCTGACAAAAAACGGGACTTTCGCGAATTTTTTTCTCGGGAAGCTTGTCAATTTATTTTTCTTTTTTAAATATTTAAATTCTGCAACTACAAGTGTTCAGTTTCACAGCTACCATAATTAGACCGCGGATCTTAATGCGAAATCGAAACTTTCTACCAGAATTGCGACAAAGTGGGGTGAAATAAATAAATGTTTAATTTCTTGTTGAGTATGTTTAATAAGTTCAAAATAATATAGTCGTATATTAAAATCCTTCTATAAATACATAAAATCCGCAGTCTAATATTTATACGACTATTTAGAATAAATTTTCCTTGAAATGTTCACAAGAAATCACGTTTGCAATGTAGACAATAAGAAACTAATTTCTTAAAGTTCCAATACGATCGAAATTATCGAAGAAATTATACGAACAGGAGAGAGGCGAGCAAGCACAGGTGAAATCAAACTGCTGTTAAAAGGAATTCCGCACTTTCCCGTTTTTATGGCTTCCGTTTAATGTACGGCCGATTCCGAGGCTTTAATTGGACACTCTTCTCGATCGCGATCAACGATTCTCGGCGGACCTTCGTGTTGTTTATGCCCGCGCTAGCACGCGCTTGTTTTACCGGAATTAACTTTGTTGGTTCGTATTTTGATTGAATTTTTTTGCCTTCCCTCGGGGCCTGGAAACGTAATTTCCGTTGTCCATTCATGTTTTAATTACCTGTGGATTTATGGCTCCGAGAATATTTCGAGATTGGAGGTATAAATTAAGCGTAATATCTCGCTCAATTCGATTAAACTTCGAACGAATTTCCTGTAAAGTTTGCGCATAAACGGTGGACCATAAACGTACCAATTTGGCAAATTATCGAATTCGTTCTAAATATACCTAATTATTAAAAATTTTTATCGATAATTCAGCGCACAGAAAAAATTATAATATCGTCTATTAATTACTTAATGAATCACTGAATGAATTCTTTTTTTAACGAGAGGACTACAAAAATGATGAAATTCGTAGAATACGAAGTTCTAAATTTTAGTGGTTTGTTCGGTGAGAAGTTTAGTTAATTAAAATTCCTCAAGATCTGTGAAACTCGTGCAATTCTGTAACTCTACGATCGCGTAAAAATGAGTATCCTGCGGCGGATTCGCGGAGAGACATGAATTTTAGAGAGGAGATATTGGTTCGGATAATGAAAGTACACGCTCCATTTGTCCGTATCATAATACTTATTATTCACTAATGATACTTATCCAATGGCGTTGTGTTTCTGTTCATAAAAATGCACGTGTGTATGACTGTGTCGTATGTTCGATCGTCGTCGAGTCTGTGTGTAGATGTCCGTGTACATGTCCGTGTGTGAGATGCAGTGGTCGATCGATATCGATCGATACAAATGGCTCGAACCCTCGGGTTTCGGGCCTAGAATATGCGCAAGTAAAAATGAATTTTACGAAGAGAAGGACGGGAATTATATCGATACGATCGTGTCTCGTTCGTTTCGATTCGCTTGGCGATCGAACCGAAGAAGAAGGGCGTTTCCATGTCAAAAATCGAACGTATATGTATGTACAACGATTACAATGCGGTCCGGCTTCCGATACAACAGTTTTACAAAAACCTATTATTATAACCGGCGTATAACATTCAACAAACACAGCCCTCGCGTGAAAACTTAATTAATCGACCGTCTAAACGAGGATCGTCCGATCTCGACGGGGCGAGAGATGGCGACAAACCCGACAAACGTGATCTCCGTGCGATTCCCGCAAACATACTTAAAATACGTTAACGTAGCCGTGTCTACTAATACGATTTTCCTTCCGTAAGGGCGCTTAAAATGTACGTTCCGCGACGTGAGCGTGACACTACCGTTTGTGAAAAGTTAAACCGTGACAAACAAACGTACTTTCAACGATCTCCGCCGCAAGCGTCTCTAGATGGAGCAGCAGCTAGCTCTAAAATTCCACTCGCACCTTTGCAGTTGAATCGGCCTTTTGATTTCATTCGATTTAACTTACCGCGCTGAAGATTCGATTTCGAGCCGGAAGCTCTTTTAGAGAAAAGCTCCTTTCTCTTTTAGAGAAAGTGTAGAGGGCGACCTGTCCAGCGAATGAACAAAACGAAGAAATAACATTTACGATGCCCCTTTTAAGATTTTCGAATTTAGAGTGATTCTATCGTGAGTTCAAAGACATCTAAACAGATCTTTATTTTATAACGCATTTGGCACTGCATTCATTTATTTAGCAGTGGTTCACACGTATTTGAAGTAAGTATTGTTATCGTGAGATCAGCCGTTTGTATTTCGAGCTGGTCCAATGGGCTTTGTCCATTCATAATTAGCTCTGTTCATTCGTAAGAAATTGATGCTTATTCGTTTTAGTCGTTTGGCTTATTTTTTGTTGAATTATTTATTATTTGTTTTTATAGAAACTTCTTATAGAAATTTTGTGAATAGTGCAAGCGTTCATCCCCTGAATAGGTCACCCTGTTAGTATGAAACGATTTGTACTTATCGATATACTTACGAAGGTAAATTATTTTATCCGTGCAGCTTATAGAGATTATTATTCTCCGAGACCTTATTATAGTTAATTTAACTACAGTTTTGGCCACTCTTTTGATATTGAAAATTGGTTAACACGTTCAGCCGAATCTAATATTTAATACGAAGGAAGACATTAATTTATTTTTAAGTTGAATGTGTTGTATCGATTCTGAAAGAGATATTCGAGTTCCTATTAACACGTTGGCTGCTAAACGACCACCCCAACCATAGTGATTGCTCTCAACGATATTCGATTTACGCAAACACATTTAACACTGAACCTATCACAATCAAACACCAATTTATTAATTCCATAATTATTCAAAGTATAAAGAGGCTTCCGTGAGAAATGAATATAGTTTAACAAGTCAGGTTTAGTGATCGGTTCAATGTGTCAGTCAACGTGTTAAGAAAATATTAGATTTGAGAAAGATTAGGATGTAAATTTAACCTCGTGGCTTTAGCCATAACATCGAGGAAGACTGAAGAAACTAGAATTTCTACGAAGAATTTTTCCAATTGCATGAAAGATGCTGATCAGTCTTAATTGTCCTGGCGCGCATGAGACATGTCCTGATTGATCAAATTCGTTAGGTGCCATTTCCCTTACCCCACTCGGCGCCATGTGGACCAGATTGTCTCATCGATGGATATATGTAGAAAAACGTAACGAAATTAGAATCTGGCAGCGACGCACCAGTATCATTCCACCGATTTATCAAACTCACGTGACAGACAGTTCTTAGAAAGACATTCAAAATTCCAACAATTCCTGATACACTGGAATTTATGTAATAACGTACTAACAAACAGTAAGAAAAATTCCAAAGGAATTCAACCCAATATTCTAACAAATTTTTCAACGTTCCCTTAACGATTTCCCCATTCGAAAACACACTCCCATTTCCAACCCCCAACCTTGGCAGTTGTTATCAACTCCTCGCCATAAACGCTGATGAAAGAAGCTACGTGTCCAATATTAGTTTGGAAACTATTTACCACACAAGTTCCAACAGAATCGACTCGCGTAACTCGAACACACCTGCCTTCAGATCAGCACTCCGAAAGTTTCGAGAGCCCAAGCACATGCATCAACAGAAACGAAACAGCCCCACTAACAAAATACCCTGTCGCACAAGTGTAACAACCATCCGGAAGACAGCGAGCCACCACGAGAAAACCCTCCGTTTCCTATCGATTGCAACTGCAAAGGTCGCAAATCTCGATCCGCATCGTGATACGCAACACCGACACCGAACGAACGCCTCTTGATCTAGACGACGAGCAGCTACCGGCTCACATCGCGTCCAAAAAACCGTCGATTAATGACCCCGTGGTTTCCGGGTACACCGAGACTTGCATGGAAAAAGACTGATTGATGAAAAAAGCGCGACACACGTGGTACAATGCGCATCGACTTTCTGGGACAACGATTATAACTATCGTATATGGTGTATACTCGCCTAAAATCGATTGATATCGGTAAATGACTTAATAAATTCCGTTAATATCACAACACAATTACATTCCCATCGCTCACTTGATCTCGTACGCGCCGAGGTTGCCCTTGCGTCTCCTGTAGACAGCCGGTTGTTGTTGCGGCTGCTGTTGTTGTTGTTGTTGTTGCTCGTTAGTGTGATTCCCTTGGTCGATCGATCGTTTCACGTTCGCCCGGTACTCGTCCTCGTACGCGTTCAGATACAAGTTCTTTAGAAATATTTGATTATCCAGCTCGGAGAGTGGCAGGAATCGCTTCGAGCGACTCTGCTGTTGCGCCTCGAGCTCTTTGAAAGTGAACTGCCTTGTTTTCTCGTCATCGTAGGCCTTCCTCGACCGCTTCAAACCCCTGCGAACTCTTCTCGACCCGTCCTTCTTCATCGAAAAGACGTTCAAGCCCAACAGTCTCCTCTTCTGACGCGTTGGACCCACGTCCTCCGAAGCGTTTCGTATCCGCTTGCTCCGGTGCTTCGGTGCGCCCTCTTTGCTGGGGATCTCGTTGTCCAGCGTCGAGGACTCGTTCCCAGGCACCGTCGAGGATCGATTCTCGTGGCTCTCGATCTCCCTGGGTGTCGCCAACGTGGTCGTGCTGGTCGTGGTCGTCGTCGACGTGCTGGACACCGTCGATGTACTCGTCGATGACGAGGTTGCTAACGTCGTCGTCTCCGACGTTTCCTCGCTGCTGTTCAGCTTCGCCTCTATGATATGTTTGAAGAACGCGTACATCTCGCCCACGGTGAACGTGCTGCCGTTCCGCACTGTGAACTTGTCGATGTTCATCTTCTTGATCAGCTCCTCCGTCGCGTTTCTCGCCTCCAACATCGACAACTTCTCCGTCACATAGCTGTTCACGAACTCGTAGAAGCCCTTGTAGTAGTTCTTCCTGTGCTTCTTCTTGTCCTTCGACTTCTTCGACTTGTCACCGTGGGCCTGGCCCTTCTTGCGAGACTCCTTCCGCCCTTTCTCGTTCCAGCGCGTCGATTTGTTGTAGAACCGCATGATCTTCTCGAATTTCCGTTTCAGTTTGACGAACTCGCGCTGATTCCGCACTTCGAAGTCCGAACGACCCTTCGAGTTGTTGCGACGAGCTTCGGAGAGGTCCACGTGGAAGAAGTTCTTGCTCATGGCGTTCAGGAGGTCGTGCATGCTGCCGTTCGCGGAATTGTTTGATTGTCTGGCGTCGATGCGTTGCAGCTTCCTGTAGGCGATCTCCAGGAAGTCGATCATCTTCTCCTCGCGCTGCTTGGTTCGGTTCGCGTGGCTCGCGTGCTTCTTCCAGGAAGAGTCCGTGGAGTTGTCGCGGTGCTGCGTGGCGTTGGTCGGCTTCTCCGACTTGTGCTTCCCGTGGTCCTTGCCCTTGTTCAGCTCGAGCCGCAGCAGCTTCTTGCCGATCTTGCGGAAGAACTCGATGAATTTTCTGGGGAAGATAAACGAGTGGTTTCTTATTATGGTGTGCGATGGTGGGATGATGATGGGCAGCAGTGCTGGGAGGCGAAAGATTGGAGAAAGTTTGATTGAGATGATTGAGTTCGTTAATGGATCACTGAGGATATTTGTGTTTCACATTTTTAGGTATTTTAAGAGAATCCCGTCCATTTTTATTAAGTTGTACAACAAATAGTGTTGCATATGGACGAGCTATTTGCAGTTGAAGCATATTATTATTATTATTATTTATTATAGACGGACCGAAGCCCTGTTACATAAATGTTTACAATAGAAAACAATAAAAAATAAAAGACTACTCGTGTAACAACATAGAAGGGACACGCACAAAAACTAATGGTACAAACTACAGTAAAAGCTCCTTCGTTGTCCAAAGGCCCGGGGTTTGAGCGGACAACAACCGTGCCCGGACACTATTTTTGATTTATGACTGCGTCTTTAGTGAAACGGCTAGTTAAATGACAAAAAAAAGCATTCGCAGTCAAAAGCAGTCAACTGTCTGGCTTTAAAAAACTCCTCATTTCATTGGCATATTCCTTTCCTATTGTTCTCCGTTCTGCGCGGGTCTATACAGTCCTGGGACACATCTGGCGACCAGATCCACGCAGGCCTAATCCTCTCGTTGACAGGCAGTGGAGTGGGTAGGCACTGGACAACGATCGTGCCCACGATTCAGGACAACGAAGGAGCGATTACTGTATATGGTATTATCATTATCCTATAATCCTGCGCAATTGTTTTTTAAAAGTGTGTAAAGACTCAATAAAAAAATCAATGCAATTATAGATAGTGCTAGAGTTTGCAATAATGCGATTTATTTAGAAATCCTGCTCTAGTTCTCAATACACGTTCCGGCACATGGAAATTGATTTGCGTAAGTAGAGAGGGACAATCAATATGATTATGAATTAAATTAAATATCAAGCTCTTGTTACTCGGATACTCTTCTTCGAGCAGACAATTTTTCTAGGTTCATTGTGGTTAATGTTAAGGAGTAATCAAAGAATGACATTGGATTATTTAGCTTGTATGAACAATTCTGACCCTTACCTGTATCTCATGGTGAGATCCTCATCGCTGATGGACCTTCTCCTCCTGCTCCAGCGCAGCCTGGGATGCTGACCAGGTATGCACTTGGGTAGATCCTTAGGGCTCCACTTCCCACCAATGCAGGTAGCCCCCGTGGGTCCCTCATCCAGCACATATCCCTTGTCACAATCGTACATGATCTGCTTGTTGTTCACCACCTTCTTCACATAGGGCCTATAATCGTAGACCCCCATATTCCCAACTAGGAAGACCTTGCCATTCTCAATGCTCCCGGGGAATGGGCAAAATACTTGAATGCAGTGAGGAATGTCCCCTGTCCAATTCCCGTACTGACACTGAACCGACATGGAGTCATTATTGGGCCCTCCTCCAACAAGTTGGAAGCCATCCTTGCACTTGAAAGCTGCCCTCATCCCGTGATCCGTCTTCGGTGCTATCACCATACCATTTTTCGGAGGTTTCGGCATCACCTTGCACCTGGCTGGCGAGCAACTAGGCACTATCGACCAGGTGCCATTGTTGCAAACCACCGGTGTGAAGTTCGCCGCGAATTCGTAGTTCTTCACGCAGGAAACCAGCAATCGCTCCCCGTGCTCCACGACGGTGACGTTGTTGATGTGATCATCCTTCTCATGGCTCGCCACCGTGATGTTGCCGTTTTCAATTTGCGGCACCACACACGGGGCCAGACACTGCGGCAACGGGTAACGCCATTTCCCGTCGACCAGGCAGACGGACGAGGCATTTCCCTCGAGCTTCATGTGGTCGTTGCACCGGTAAATTATGCTCGCGCCAAGTCCCGTACCTGTCGCCGAAAGAATTCCGTGGGATTAGCAGGCTGGCCGCTTGGAACTCTCCATCGGGCAATTATCCGATCTCTTCTGCAGTCCTTGTGTGTGAATTTAGCACATTTTTGGAGGAGTTGAATGGCGTGGTTAGGTAAGAGACAGTTTGAGAGAAATAAAATATTAATGGAGTACTGTTAAGTTCACTTTCTAGTATTTGAGGGTGGGTAAAAATATTAAAAAGTCTTCTAGAAAATTATGCTGATATCTGTGAAATAGTATAACAATTGCTTCAAATATGAATTATCTTGATCTTACAATTTTAGAAAATTAATTGTTCCCCTCTGCATCGTATTGATTGTTCGACTTGCGCCAATTCAAGGGACAAGTTAGGTTAGAAAAATGAGACGAGGGTTGAAATGAATATCAGCTATTAATATCGATAGAAACGCTATGTAACATGCGTTCACCTACTTCCATTCGTCGGTATATTCTACTGTACCGAATTTTTCGGATAAAAATTGCGGAAATCAAATTGTTGGAAATCCGCAGGATTAATTAATCAACACTGTAACAATTTCGATATCAGGATGAAGAGATTACCCGGTATTGCCGCGAACAAAATGCTATCGCTGTAAGAGGATTTATATAGCGGTTTATTTTTATATGACGCGATTTATTTATAATATAACCAAGAATTTTTTTAATCTTCCAACTTACCATCCTCGATATTCTCAATCCAGCCGTTATAGAGAACGCCAGGTGAACCGCAATTAATTTCCTGGCAAGTGGGCATCTTTCCAGTCCATTTTCTGTCGGCGCCGCAGCGTCTCGTGCCTGCGCCTACCACCGTGTAGCCATAGTCGCATTTGTAATGCACGATGGCATTGTATGCATACGAGGTGTAGAACGCCTGTCCTTTTGCAGGGCTCTCTGGTATAGGGCATTGCACCGTGGTAACCTGAACAAGGAAAACGTTTCCACGCTCGAATCCATGGAAAGGGGGTGGCACCTTTTCGGGGGATGTTAGGACAACTCATAATCGATTCTATTTCGTAAGAGGTTGATGAACACATTCCTCAACACTTAAGTGGTCTTGCAAAATAGATTATTAGACTCCGGATTTTTATGCAAAATAAAAAGTTGAAATATAAATTTACATTCTTCATTAATAATTTTAATGTGATGAAAATAATATATTAAAAACCCTTAAAGTATTTTAATATTTTCACTGTTTTAAATTGCACTTGCATTTTTGTTATAAAAGCATAAAATCCGGAGTCTACTCATTAATATCAATTTGGATAATGGAGACCCAGTTTGCTTTGCAGCATCAGTAATACAAGTTTATGTAAATTTTGAAATTGTTAGATCAATACAGGTTAAATAATTAATAGCACAAGTTTAATTGCGTACTGAATGGTTAATATTGACATTGAATAATTTACATTAACAAATAAAGCGGGAAGAACCTCGTCGTCTATTATTCATCTAATAAATCTCTAGAATACACTAAATTACTAAAGAGACAACATGAGTACAGTTTAATTAATATAAATTTAAATTGTATCGTCGATATTAAACAGTCTGAAGCAATAAATAAAATATGAGAAACATTGCCATTTATGATTCTACGTATAAACACGACGACTTGCATTATACATGCAAGCAATTAGTGACAAATGTTAAAATAATACATTATTAAATATGTAGAACGATTTCATGGCTTAAGAATGTAAAATATTGATGCACAGATAACAACCCATATAAATAATGGTCCACTTTAGGGTGAATATAATAATGCAATTGTCTACCAGCGGAACTATTCATTGAACGCTTACTTGAACGCATTGTGGTGATTCCTTCGGAGTCCATGTGCCGTCTGCCAAGCAAAGCTTTTCGGCCTTGCCAACTAATTCGTTGCCATCCGCGCAGTGATATGACACACGACAATCGTACGTGTAACACTCGCCTTAAAAAAGAATAATACTACATTCGTACCAGTTTTCAATTCTCTGAATAATTCTTCTACAATTTAGTACAAGCTATCTAGTGTGAGAGTATTAGTGGTGTTCAAGGTTGTCAAGGGAGAGAGAAACCGATATTCCATCAAAGAAGATTCGTGGACTATTTTAGACACGACCCTGAACGTCGAAAACATATTATATAAGCGACTATTATATACAGTACCGAACGAGGGCAGATATAATATCTAAAACTGTCGTCTGGTTAAAAAACAAAAGTTTGCAGATTTTTTTATCGGATAAACATGACGTTGCAATACTGGAGTTCTCGAAAACTCGAAAAAAGGATCTTTATGCATTTATAACAAAAATGAGTAGGTGTAATTTAAAACAATGAAAACATTACAAGAATTTTAAAATTCTGTTATATTTGCTACATAAACCATATTCGGTTTAAAGCATTTAATAAATAATAATTCTGTTATATTATTCTCAACCTTTTATCCACGTTGACAAAGAAAATCAATTTCTATTTCACTCTGGTTTGTTGTAATTCAGATAAAACATTTTTATTTTGCATAAAGATCCGCTGTCTAGTAATGATTCATTCATTTGTGCTTAGTTATGTAATTGTCTGGCGTACGTGGTCGCTAATGAGTATATTAATAATTTATCGCTCATACATAGTTAAACACAGATAATTGTAATATTATGTGTTTCATTATTCAGCGGAATTTCAGGTGATTATTCATTAAAGACAAATTGCGTTTTACAGTTTACATTATAAATTTGGTGAATTTGTTTATCAGTGCTTTAGAGGTTTAGTTGGATCAACTAACATTTTAACACCACCTAAATTCTTCGTAAATTGATGAAACACAGTTTAATTATCAATATTGAACATTTCATTGTAAAATGTTTCCAAAATGTTTTATGATCCTATCACTGATATGTACAAAATAAAATAAAATTTATACGAGTAACAATGGAAGCATTTTTCTAAACAATTCAACCCCTGGAGTGAAAATAATGGCTAAACTCCAGTGCACTCTGAATACAATTCCTCACAATGTCTAAATAGAAAATCTTTAAATAAATAAAAAATAAAACGAATACATTTAAGCTATCAAATAATACGAACACGTTGAACAACAATTTTTCATGAATCCCAAAGACCTAACTCGTGAACCACAGTATAAATATTTTAATTTCATCACATCTACGTTCACAGAGCGACAATAAAACGAAACAGCAGGTTTGCTTTAAAACAAACCACCAGTGTTCAAACCCGACACCTCGACAAAACGTTAAACAAACGTTTGCCAATGCCAGCCGACCACTCCACGCTGCCTCATCCGAACAAAACAAACGACTATCTCGCAGAACGCTAAAAAACAGTAGAACAAAACGCGAAAGCTAGACGAACGGACCTAGATTCTACACCTGGCGATCTACTAGGAAAACCAAACAACCCTAACCCACCAGCAATCGCGCAAACAAACCCGAGCAGACGTATACATACCGGCGTGCCATCCGTTCGCGATATCCGCCGGTGGACCGCACTGCTGCGGCTCACAGGTGATATCCGGACCGAACCAGCTCGCGTTGCCCTCCATCAACAGGCACTTGGCCTTCCTGACCCCGTTGGTCATGTAACCATGATCGCAGAAGTACTGAATATCGCTGTCCAGGTCGAAGGTCGATTGTTCCGCGAGCGCGTTGTGCCGCGCGTTTTTCACTTTCGGCGGTTGCGAGCAGAAGGACGTAGGGTCCTTCTTACAGGAAGGAGTGGTGCCAGTCCACTGTCCATCGGCTCTGCATGTCCTCTCAGTGAGGCCCACGGTATAATAATCAGGATCGCAAGTGTAATGAGCTCGGTCCCCGAAGAACCTGCTGGTGACGGTCATGGTTCCATGCTGGATCTCAGTTAGCACCGGACACTCTCTTTCCGGCTTGATGCAGGACATGCCGCAGACCCCGTCGCACCTGCACTTCTTCTTCTTGCTCTTGCAGTCCTCGTCGGAGGAGCACTTCCGTAGACACTTTTGTCCAAGCTGCGAGGCTTGCTTCTCGTCGCGCGGGCACATGGCTGACGGCGAATTCCTGGGGTTCTTGTAGATCCTGCCATCGTCGTCGACCTCGGGCTTCGTCTGGTACGTCTGGTCGTCGTCGTCGTCGTCCTCGTCGTCGTCCCAGTCGTCGTCGTCGTCGTCGTCGTCGTCGACAACCGCCGCTTGCTGACGGAGCTTCGACTCCGACGAGGCGATGAACAAGGTGCAGAGGAACAGCAACAGAAGCGCACTGGGTCGCATCCTGGCAGTCTCTCTCGCTGAACAACACTGGCTCGATATGCTCCCGCGAAACAACTGTTGTCCCCCGTTCGTTCAAGCGGCTCGTTCACTGGCTGGCCACGCGTTTACACGACATTCGACGGAAAAACTGTCGTACCAGGCGGAAGCAGAGCGAGGCCAGTCTCATCCCGAGGCTCCGAAGAGGACGACGTCGTTTCTCTCGCGGCCGTGACTATTAATCGAGTCTGCCTCTTCGGCGTCCAGGAGGATTAGGACGGTGTCTCTCTCTCCGTCACGCTCGCCGCCTCTCTGTTCCCCTAACTCCGCGGAATTTTTTTCTTTATTGTGCGGACTGCGGCCCCGTGCTGCCGGGAATTCGCGGATACTCGCGCATCTCTGCACGCGCATTCAGCCTGTTCAATACATCTCCTCACTCGTGCAGCTTCCAGCAGATGGCGAGGGACAGGGGAGAAAGACCCCGGAGTTGCGCAGAAATCGACGACACACCGTCAGACTCCTCTCGTTCGACCGTGGTACGCGACGGGGGATGATGCTTTCGATGGGGCTCTCTTTTTACAGAGACAATCGGACACAATCGGATATGTGTCCTCTACTACCCTCCCCCTCCACGTCCTCCCCACCGCGAAACGAAAGTAGGGGAAAGTTGACGAACGCAACTTGGTGGACTCGGTTTTTTTATTGTTTAATAGGTGCGGGCTGCACCGGTAAATCTTGCATTCGATGGTTGCTGCGGATGTCGTATACCCCTCTTATCAATCTATGGGTTGGCAAGAAAGTAATTTTGGTATTTTACGGTGAAATAAACCGGAATTTCTATATCCAAGCGATGAACTTTAATCAATAACATATTTTCCTATTTATTCTTTTTGGCAAAATTATTCATTAAAGTTCATTGCTTGAATAAAAAAATTGGGCTCTAATTACTTTCTTGCCAACCCAATATATCGGGTTTGGAAATGGCTTAATTATGTTCCTTCGTGCATTAGTTGAACCTCTTTTATTCTATGTCACTTGTTGTTACAGTGTTTTCGACTTGTTGAGATTATTGAAAGATGAAATGCATTGTTACCTAGCTTCCATTTATCTAGCGATCATTTTTTGTCTTGTTTAGCAGGTAAGGGTGATTTTTGATTGACTTTATGCAGCGACAGTTTGATGGGTTTCGTTCGAGAAGAGTAATCAATGTTATACTGTTGTGAAGGAAGCAAAACTTTCATTGTGTAGGATATCGGATAAAGTGAGGTACAATAGAGGGATGGTTATATGTATAAAAGCTTTATATGCTGTAGATAATTGAATAGTTTCCCTATAGTATAATAAGTGATGCACTTCATTCTTCTGAAAGGCGGATAATAAGAGCTGCATCACATTAAATTGTATCCTTCAGTCGAGAAAGACGATTAATGAAACTACTGCCATGGTGAATGGAGTCCTTCATTCTTCTGATGGCGAATAATAGAAAGTCGTACGGTAACAAATAAAAATACAATTAGTATCGTAATATAACAGGAAACTAATGCATAACGTGTACGAAGAATTAGTCAGTGAACTCAATATCTACTAAAAATGTACAGGGTGTATAAAAGTAATGCTCATCCGTTCTAGGGGTGGATCTACACCTCTGGATCGGTGGACATTTGTAAGAGAAACATGCCGTAACATTATTTATAACAAAGAAAATTGTTGGTAAAGTTGTTTTTTACATCAACACCTTCCACTCGTCCAGAAGAGAAAATGTTTGAAAGAAGCCACATGTCGCAAACAAATAGTTATCGAGATACATAAGCTGTTAAAGTTTTTGCACAATTTTTATACACCCTGTACATAAATAAATAACTACTTACCACAAATAGGATAAAAATCCCATTTTTCATAAGCAAACCTATAATTTCATCGAAGAAGCGATCAATAAGTTTCCGGTGTTGCCACGCGCAAAATTCTCAGTGAAATATGATGCTACCGAAGAAAGTAAGAGAAACGGCCTTACGTAAACGGACTAATCGAGGGTACAGTTTTACTTAAAAGTTGTATCGACAGTTTGAAACGTTCATTGTGGCATGGCATTAGATTTGCTGCGAGAATTCGGCGCACACTGTCGCACAGAGAACAGAGAGAATCAACGGAGACGGATAGTAACTACCCAGGCGGCCGTGTTTCCAACAAGTAGAAACAGACAGTCAGGAGCAGACATGTCGGCCAAGTGGTATTCAGTAGCACACGTACTCCAGCGATCTTCAAAGTTAATTTTCCTCGAAAATGAAGCTTTCAACGAAAAATATTTGTTCTACATTTTCAACTTATTTTATCCTGGAGTATCATCTCGTGTGCAACGGCACCATAATTTTCATCTCGTGTGCAAGCACTCCACCCTTCTAGCGAATCTGCTGAAGGGATCGTGACTTTTAACGGAATAATGTTTCCGTACTTGAGCGCCAATATTTGAAACGTTTTTGTAAATATTTGTACATTGTGAAGCGTCCGCCGGAATCAGATTATTATGAGATTATGAAAATATTAAAAAATGAACACATCATAAAAATGTTCTTAAATCCTTCTAATATCTGCACAGTTCTGTATTATTAGACTGCGGATTTTATGCATTTATCAGTTAAGTATAATCTAACACAGTGGACATGTCAAAAATATTTAAGGACATCAATGTAGTTTCAACTTGATAGGATAATTAAAAGAAGAATACAATTATTATTTGGCTCCTGTGTCCTGCAATCAATGCAAATACGTTTTAAATTATTTGTAATTACTAAAAACAGAATTACGTTTTTATTTAGCTTCTGGTCCTCACGATAAATATAAAAACGACCGTCCACTCGTTGCAATAATTCAACCCGAAAAAATCGCAGCGGTTTTTTACGTATCTTGTGTCTAAAAAATGTGACATTTAGTATCGAATATAAAACTACAATATTTCTGGTCATCGTACCGAGCGACGCGTATAAAAATATCACGGGAAAGAAAAAACGGTGAAAATATTGGGCCGGAAGTCCGCTTAAAAATACATTTGCCAAGTGTCAATTTTATCGGTGTCTTCCACTTCGAATATATCTCGCCGGCGTTCGCGGCCGAGTAAATAGAGTCAGCCCGCGGAAACAAATATTCCCCGGGTGTCGGAATAAAGTTCCGCGCTATATTTTTCGCGGGGAAGCAGCTTCCGCGATCCATGGAATTCCGGCTCCGTAACAACGAGGAATATTCTAAGCAATCCTGGGAGCACAATTCCGAATCGTACCGAGTGGCTCCGGAATCTCGTGGCCCGGCTCAATTACATATACATATCTTCATATCGCTGCCGTGGAAACGCTGCCCTTTGGTAACCGTACCGAAAACCATCCCGCGTTTAACCCCTTGCCGTATTTTAGCGAGTCAGACTCGTGATGAAGATTTTAACAAAGTCTAAATCCTTTCTTTTTAGATGAAATAAAATTTCAATCGTTTGTAATCAATATTTAAGCTTCCTGCAGACACTTTCTCACTAGACTGCGGATCTCTATGCAAAATAAAAAATGGTTGGTCAAAAATGGTAAAAAAAATTGGTCAATCGTTGATTAAAAAAAGAAATCATCGAAAAATCGGAGACTGATTTAATCAATTGTTGAAGTTAATGGCCACACGGTCTGTCCATAAATTGTAATAAGGAGGGGGAGAGAGAGACAGAGAGCGGAGATGGAGAATTGACAGAAATATATGTCATCAAAACTTAATTTACAATTTTTTCAATATGCATACAGTTTTGATTCCGTATTTAATTTTGAAATCACAGCAATTAATCAATTACCCGATTGACGATTACTAGACTGCGAATCTTCATGCAAAATAAAAAATTTTCACGTCCATTCCAAGACACAGAAGCTAAATAAAAATATCTTTCTTCTTTTAATTATTTCATTAAGCTGAAACTAATACCATGATGTTTTTAAATTTTTTAAATATGTCCACTGCTTTAAATTCTATGCAACTGTTTTTGTTATATATGCATAAAATCCGCTGTCTAACGATTACAAATTGCGATTAACGATTCAAGTAGTAATTTATTCTTCAATCGTTGATTAAATTTTTTCCCAACTCTGATGTCCACTGCTTTAAATTGTACGCGCCCAATTTTGTCAGAAGAAATGCATAAAATCCGCAGTCTGTTGATTACATTTCTGAAAACGAAATTTTTCTACAACCCAGCAATGTCTGCTATAATCGCCAAACCTGACAGTGAAATCTCACACATCAGCGTCCGCAGATTAAATTTGAAGCTCGAAACATTTCCGTCGAGCGTGTAGTATGCAAACAATTTCGTCAGATTTTTAGCAAATTGCGTGGGGAGAGCGTGCGGGAAATGGAGCGTTCAACTATCGGAGAATATTTTAAAATTCGGATACCGTGAGTTATGGGAACAGGGATTTCCCCGTACATTTTTCTATCCGTTCGTATCCCGATTTGCATGATAAAGCAGCAATCGTGTGTGTGCTCGCGCGCGCTACGGCCATCTGAAAAACGTCGCCGATAGCTAGGCGTGGGCAGTAGCCGGATCAGTTTTCATCGGACAAAACTCGATCTACGGTGCTTGTTAACCGTGGCACAGGGGTAATCCCTGATTCCTAAGTTAGTTGCGTCGTTAGAGTAAGCCCGTGTCAGCCATTGTCTTCGTAACGATCGTAATCAATCGGTATGGTTCGATGCGCCCGGTTCACGCCGTAGGTGATCCTCGGACCAATCTCGGGTATCAGCTTCATCGTTCTCGCCGTGTGTCTCCCGGATGTCTTCATTTGTCTTATTCAAATGAATCGGGCTGCGACACTCTCCCAACAGATGCACTCCGGGCCTGGAAACCAGCGTTTCCTAGGCAAAAGCCGATTTTCTATGTACAATCCAATATATTATTCATTTATATAAATTTAAATTCTTATGCAAAACACAGGGACTCGAATTAATATTCGGACGCTCTGAAAAAGGCGACAACTTTTTTAACCCTCATCCGTCCCTCGTGTCAATTTGATACAATTTTCCTGAAATAAGTTATACTGTTCTGTTATTTGCAGGTAAAGTCCGAAACCTTGTGGGACTTTTGTTTTTTCAATACGAAATACAACCAAAAACCCAAGATATAAATGATAACTCATCAATTTTATTAAAAAAACATCGAAAAATAACTGTTTACCTTGTTATTTTATCGGTTTTTTTATCACTGCGTCAATTTGACACCGAGGGACAGATTTAGTTTGTGAAATGAGGGTCGGGTGTGGGTTAATATTGTACTATACGATTTGAACTTTTATCGAAAGCTAGAGCAATTAGTTTACTACAGGATGGGCAAAAATTTTTCAAAAATTGCAATTGATCGGAATTGTAGAAAAAATACTAAAAGTTGCATTGTACAATTAAACATATTCTGAAAATTTTATAAAAATGGTATTTGATAATAATGGCGATTAAAGATGGTAAAAATTTCAGATTTTCACTATTTTCGGCCTCTTACTGCAATAAATCTAAGGATTCTTAAATCTTTCAATGCCTGCAGAACTCGTTTTCATATTACATATACGTAACATATTTCTTATATTCAGTATGTATTGCTACTATGTGTTAAATAATATTTCTAATTTTATCCAGAAAAAGTCAGTTTCCATATTATTCGACTAAGGCGACTCTTTCCCCAAGATTTTTAGCTTAGAATCGTGGCTGGACAATGTCTCCGGGCTAGTGGGATCTTGCAGAAACGAGGCCACTCGGGGCTGTCGCTTCTGTGCACATAGAGCCACCGTTTATCCGAGATTTAAAGAGCAAATTGGAGCGAATGTATTTGCTTTAGGATGCTTTCATATCTCCATTTTCTATTGATTCGGACGCCACTTCATTTTATCTTCCAAAAAGTAGAGGAAACTTCAAAATAACCTGAATTGAGGTTGATAATGCTCAAATAAAAGAGAAAACTGTGACAAATTGAGACGAGGATTAAAAGAACATTTAATGAGGATTATAAAATTGCGTGACCACATCTAAAAATTTTAAGAACTACTTTTTGGGAGATAAACTTGCTGCGAACGCCATCATGTAAATAATATCTAGAAAGTCTCCCTATATATCAGCTTCTTTGTACACTCTAATCCCAAATGCAAATAAATACTTTCTGACAAAGAACCGCGCGTTTCGTTCGAGCGATCAGCATATTTTGTCAAACGAGAATAGCATTTGTAGGAGTTTCATTAGAATACTTTATTTGGCGGGCTAGTACGACCGGAGCCCTCTCGCTGTTCATTAATATCGGCGTTACAATAGGGCATCAGCAATGGAGATGATTCCCCGGGAATGTATTCAACAGTTTCTCCGAACTAATTTCCAAGGCTGATCGCGTTCGCAACATCGTGGGATACAAACGATGCGACTTTTCCTCTTGGTGCCAGCGCGAACGGCCTCCGAGGGTTATTCATTGTCGGGAGTGTATCTTCGTTTAGACGCGAATGTCAGGTGAGATTGACAGAGTGGCAGTAACTCGGTAGCTGAAAATGGGAGTGGCTGAAAGACGAGAGGACAGCTCGCTCAGCGACATCCCCGCGGCGCCTCTTCGCAGATCTCGAGCCAAGAAGCAGGGACGCAAGGAAACAGTGGTTCTCAGATGCGTACGAGCGTTTTTTATTGTCACCAGTTTTTCATATCAGCTGCCAGTTTATCCGACTTTTGTTTTCCACTGTTTTCATTTTTGTAGATCCTGTTTGTCAGCATGTTTTAGTTTTTTTCAATTCTAATCGTCAGCATTTTTTATTTTCATCAATTTCTTTATTTTCTCAAATTTCATATGCCTCCATTTTCAATTTTTACGAATTCTTTTTGTCAACATTTTTTACTTTCATCAATTTCTTGTATCAATCACTGTAATTTTTATTTGTGTGTTATACCGACATTCTTCATTGTTGTGTACACATTCTTTTTGTTAGCATATCTCGTTTTTGTCATTTTTTTTGTACACACATTTCCTATTTCAATTTTTGTTTTTTCTCACTTATACTTCTTCAATTCTTGATTGATTCAGGATGAGGCTACCTCGAATAATAAAATGTTCATTCAATAAAGATTTCTAAACAACTCTCGAGATAAAATTGACAAAGTACGGAAGCGATCCTCAAACTGTATACCATTACCACTTATAATATTCACAAATGTACAAACCATCGAAACACAATTCCCTTTCGCTTCAGCTTCATCCAAACCGGCAAACTAAATGCCCCTTTGCATCGCGAATTCTCTTAATTACTCCACAGCGTACAGAAGTCAAAATAAATATCCGCAGTCTGGTTCTTAATTCTACTTACCCAGCAGACAGAAAGGAAAGAAAGGAACAAATCAAATTTGTTATAAAACTCCTCTCCAAGAGCAACTTCCTTCAGAAATTCAAAGGATAGCTTGTTGCAATCTCCGACGAGGTAGAAAGTGGTGTCTTTGTCGAGTTATTAAACTGTAGAAAAATATATTCCAGGAAATGAGACTCTCTGCGAAAGCGGCTTCGTTGTATTTGTTTCCTCAAATGAAGAACGTCCTTTTTGTCGCGCAGTGGGCGGTACGCCCGTCTCCGCTCTGGAAGAACGATGAGCCCGCGGTGTCGGCTTACAGAGCTACGTGCCTACGTTATGTTGCGTTATCTTTTTTAATTTATCTCCTCCCGATAGAAACAGAGAGATGCTGACAATAAATGCGCCGTGGCCGAAAACAAAGCGGGTATGCCACCGCAGTAGATATTTCATCATACCATCCGACAAAGTCCCCAAAGAAAACCCTTTGTGGCAAGTTTCAAGTCGGTACCCCTACCACAAAGGGTAGTCACAGGGTGAACACGTATTTCTTCTGTTCTACTCAACAAATAATTACAAAAGAATTCATGAACATTCTACCCAATTGCACACACGACCCTGAATATTTTCCCGATTTTTAAAATTCCTGGTTTTATATTGAAGTTGTCACATGACCAAGTTTATAATGTTGTGGCAGAGGAGAAGATGAAGAAGATTTCGCTCCCCGGTTGATGTTGCGTATCGATCAGAGGCCACGGCCAGATTGCTGTGATATGTCGCTCAAACGTTTGTGCGTTTTTACGTGCAACCTTTCACTTGCGCGTTGCTCTACTACTTGAACGACTCGAGCACCCGTTCGTTTTTGAAGCGCTAAAGCCTTTTGCGCGAGTACGCTCCAGCTTTCTATTTCTTCCTTTTTCGCTTGCGATGTTATGTTACAGGCCCTCTTGGTCTAATTTCTTTCTGGTAACGCTTTCCTTTGGATGATGGGCGTTTCGACAAATGGAGGGTTTGTTTGGGTGAGTTTGTGGCTGTGTTTAATAACGTTTTTAAACATGCTGATTGTGACTAAATTTTCAGAATTTATATAATCGACGCAGATCTGCAATGTAGGTTGTAAAAAACAACTTTTTCTCTGGAATTCCACATCATGTTCGAACATCTCCAAAAAAGAATCGTAGTCGTATGATCCAATTTTTTAAGAACGTTGTCGTCATATTAAGGGTGACGAATTTTATTGCAACTCACTGTGCATGATTTAGACTCTGACATTTTCCTTAGCCATCTTCAAATTTTAGGAAGCAAACAATAGTCATGTGCGAACACCCCCAAAAAAAAGAATCGTAGTCTTATGGTCCAATTTGTTAAGAATGATAACGTCATATTAATACGATGATAACATTCTTAATTAATTGGACCGTACGATTGGGATCCTTTCTTTGAGATGTTATTGTTAGAACATGACTTTGTTGTTTACTTCCTGGAATTTAAAGATGGCTAAGGGAAATATCAAAGAGTCTAAATCATGTACAGTGAGTTGCAATAACGCCATTAACAAATCGGAGTATACGACCACGATTCTTTTTCTGAGATGTTAAAACACGACTTTATTGTTTACTTCCTAAAATTTGAAGATGGCTAGGGAAGATATCAAACCTTGCAAATCATGTACAATGAGTTGCAATAAAATTCGGACACCCCCTCAAGGCTGTCCAATATTTTGCTTATATGAAGGCTGTTTGACTGTTTGATATTTTTTCTAGCTTCCTTCAAATTTTCGGAAGCAAACAATAATGCACACCGCAGTGAATAATCTGACGCTCCGCAATCAATTTTGAAATATTCCGGAGAGTGAGCACGAGATACAGGCAAGGTCCCTGAGGGGTTAAGAGTTCGTTCAACGGGCAGGTCACGTCCAGCCAACTGCAGTCTCTCGAAACACCATACAACTTCGCCACAGCGTCGACCAACTCCCAATCGTGGAGGACACTGGCAAGTTCGCCAGTCGAGGCTCCTCTCAAATTTCCTCCCTGCGAGTTATAGGGTTGTGGCAGCTTGTCGTCACCTACTCGGAAGATCTTTCCACTCGAGCTGCAATCACCGTCGCCGTCGTCGCAGCTCTCCTTTGTCCGTTCGGCTGGCTGACGGATGCCACGGACATTGCGGCTGCCTTTCACGGCTGCATATGTATACACGCGTGTGTACGTGCCTTAAGCCGGCCGGCCAGGCTCTTTCGCGACTGCATCCAATTCAGAGGCAATTGAATTCACAATTCCGGCCATTACGAGTGTCGGGAAAGGATTACGGTGGCGGAGAGCGAAGAAGGAACAGCAACGGGCTAGCGTGCGTGCCGCATCTGCATCCATGCGGAGAAGTGCCGGACATATGCATAAATGCATGCACGCCGCGTACCCTGGACCAGAGACTGCATCCGTTCCATCGCAAACTAACGGGACGAACTGCGGGGAAACTAGCTCTCGCGCTTAGGAAACAGGAGACCGAGATCCTCGCTCGAGATCTCGCCGCTGCTCCCTCCGAGAAACTTAATGGCTGAGACCGGGCCAATGAGGACCCCCTCGGCAATAATGTCATCGTTATCGAGTTAATTATGAAGGGGGGACCTGCACGCCACGGAGAAATCCGCTGGAAAATTCTTGGGACTTCCCGGAGATTAATTCGCGGATCTCTGGGATGGCTCTGGTGAGCTCGAGTTGCTTCTGGTATGTGCTGCTCTTGAAACCTTGTTCATGTGGGAGTCAACTCATATTCAATCATCATGTTCTTTTTATATATTTTATATGGATGTAGTTTTATACATATTTTATACGTATGGTTTTATACATATTTTATAAATATAATTCCATACATATTTTATAAACAGTGAGTGTGAAAAGTATTCGTACGCACTTCAACAAGAGAATAAACTTTTTTCAATGAAATCGATGAAATTTTCAGCATGTGTGTAACTACTATAGATCTACAAAACATATATTTTAAATTTTATGGACCCAAATAAAAAAGTTTTAAAAAATACCTTTCTTATTTTTGCAGGTAACCTTGTAAATTATAATTGTTGGAAAATGTTTTTTGCATATCATTTCGTAAACCAATGCTTCTAATTGATTATAAAAAGTCAGGTCGTTTAGTACAATTATGGAAACAGTTATTCTATTTTAAAGGGCGTACGAATACCTTTTACACTCACTGTATATGTATATGTACAATATAATGTTATACATATTCTATGAATATACGTATATGTAATTGTATACATATTTTATATCGATAATTTTATACATATTTTATGTCGATAATTTTTTACATATTTTATATCGATAATTTTTTACATATTTTATATCGATAATTTTTGACATATTTTATATCGATAATTTTATACATATTTTATATCGATAATTTTATAAATATTTTAATGTACAGTCTATGTTGTATAATTGTATACATATTTTATATACAATAATTGTATACATATTTTATATACAATAATTGTATACATATTTTACATATATCATTTGTAATAACCTTTGATACGGATAAGATATCCGGCTTGATTTCCATCTGCCCATCGATTTCTCTGCACCAGATGGACCAATCGGAAAGCAACCGTCTGCATCTTCCAGAGCACGCTTCCTGGGTATTCTATTTAAAAAAACGTCAAGATTTCACTGTTATCTTTGAAAGAAACACTCGCTAAACACAAAAGTTCGTGTTAAATCCTGATATTAAATTGTTGCCACACACTGCAGCGAAAATCCATGAAATATTCGCAAGGTGGGAATATTCAGCCTGTGAGAGCCCTCGCTGGGAACAGGCGTCTTCCGCTCATTACGCCCGCGCGAGCCGCCAAAAAGCGGTCGCGCGAACCCGGCAAAAGCTGCGCTAAACGCGTGACGGCTTAATAATTGTATGCAGAGCGCTCGGAGAGCTCCGCGAGCTGGGATGGCCCCACGGGAATCCGTTCTACATGGTGCCGCATAATTACTATGATCCCGCGCGCTTCACGGTGCTCCAGTTCTCTGCGAGGTAGAGAGACAGGCGGGTCCGTTGTGACCCCCGCACGGCGGACGTGCTCAAAAAGCGCCGGCACCGAAAGAAAACCTGCAATCAACGCGTCAAAAAGCAGAACTTTCACCCGGCCTCCGATCGTTGTAATGTATCCCCGGCGTTGCTCGCTCGGGATTCGACGAACCGGTGCGCGCCGTATCTGGAACAATGTCTGCCACGGTTTTTTTCACCCTCGCGTTCCAGTTTGATGTATTTTTTTTACCGGGAGAGACACGCCTATCCATTGGAAAACGGCCTGCTCTATCGAGTTTCGTCGGCCCGATGACAGCTCTAATTTTGCTGCACCGTTGTTTTTTGGGGGCATGAGTTATGGAAACCTCGGGCGAACTATAGGGAGGTTTGAAATTGTTGGAAAATGTTTGCTGGAAAATTTAGTTGATCAGTTGGACCCCATTCAGAATTTTATTCGACGTCCACTAATATTGTAGTCGTTCATGGTTTTAATTTTATCGTAAAATCAATAGGGAACTTTGGAAAAATTACGAAAAAAATCATGAACGTTCTACCTGATAGTATAGACGACTGCGAATTGTTTCGTAATTTTTGGTTGACTAGACCAGAAGGAATAGAGCGGAATTCGTCAATCCATGGTCACCCTGTAACTACCCTTGTGATAGGGGTACAAGCTTGAAACTTTCCACAGACGATTTTCTTTGGAGTTTCTCACAAATGAAGAATCAAGTACTTCAGCATTGCAACATTAAATATAAAATTGCGCAAAAATCACAGAGAACAAATGATGCTTAAAAATCCTCCACAACGACCTAAAGAACTAGAAATAGGGATAACCTTTTAACATCGTCCAATGGAAACGCATTAAAACCAACAAGTCCTAGTTTACAGCGCTGTTACACCTCATAACTCGCTCGTTTGGTACGGTTTACAGTTCCTCGGGAGAGAAGCGTCGACGACTGCACAGCTAATTCCGCTCAAACGAATTCCTCCGGCAAACAGTGACGATCCGGTCCCCGGAGGAGGCATTAACATCCGGAAAGGAAACTAGACTGGCGGCGCGGCGGTCCTTTCGCGACAATTACGCAAACTGTTCGCGTTCGCCATTGTGCATCTTAATTAACATCCGGAACGAGAAAAGTCCTCGGGTGTAATTACGATGCGGAAGAGACGGTCGCCGCGACCGGGACCAGTTCCTCTCGTTCGTCTCCTTCCGGCCTTCCGCGAGTTCCGCGTCATTGTCCCTCTAATTAGCCATTCAGAAATTACTTCCTAAAAGCGACGCGTGCGCGCGGATGTGACGCGCTCGATCGTCGGCACGTGGACGACGCACGACGACTGGCTAAACGTGCCAATGACTATCATCTCGCAACGCGGAGAACTGCAGGGGTGACATGAATTGCTGACCAGCTTCCGACATTTTCATCGTGCTGCACAGTCCGACAAACCAAATTTTATGTGGATCTTTTCGATGATTTTCATGATTTTTAATTTTCCCGCAGCTGGGACCTCACCTTGAAGATCTCGGTGCGAAATCGAGCATGTCCGATTGTCTGGAAAATTGTGCTTGCAGGACCTCGATTAACCGGATCCCGATCCATAATCTGACAGTTTCTTAAAAACGGTAAAATTAATTTGATGCACTTCGTTGTTTAAAGTCCATAGTAGAAGCATAATTTCCAGAGAATTTGTGGCTTTCTTCTGTTAAACTGTTTTAATAATTCAAACTTGGGTACGTTGGATTTAATAAAACTTTCGAACGAGGAAGGTGAGCAACGAAACAAATGCTGGTAGCGAACGTGTTAAATATGATTGTATTATGAAGGGAAATAAATTATCAAAAATAAAAAGTTCATTTTAGAATATAATGTACATTTTATTAATTTCCTCGGGTCTCGATTATCCATCGGACCTCAATCGAGGTCCTACTGTACTTTCTTTATAAATGATTGTTTGAAGTAAGGGGGAGTTAAATAATTTTCGCAATCCAGCCGCACCCGGTTTCTGCGCAAGATCGTCGATTTTAAAACGCACGAAATTATACGTGACGTGTTCGATCGTCGGCACGTGGACGACGCACGACGACTGGCTAAACGTGTCAACGACTATAACGTGACAACGATATAGTGAAGAAGCGCGCTCGCCAAGTGGTGGACACTCACCTGGTCGGAGAAAAGGCAGAAAAAATAAAAGAGCCTGGCGAAAAGAGGAAGAGGAGCATCGGTGACGGAACGATATTACCGGGGAGATGAGCGTGTAATTAAAACGTAATTACCAGATACGAAGTGTTATTTAAAATGCTATTTGTCCGGCTAATGGACGGGCGTGGTTTGCTCGCTATCGCGGAATTTCAACGGCGGATTGCTCTCCAGACCGCGTTTCACGGTTCAGAGTGAACCTTAATTAGATGCGTGCTTCCTGTTTGTTTTTTTCCCCTTTTTCTTTGTCTCTGTCTCTCTTTACGTTTTGTCTTTGAAGAGGCATTCTCCTCTCGACACGTTGCATTGCGTTTGTCCACGTACTCCGTTGACAGTGAATTACACGAGCTATTATTATCAAACCGTTTTGATAACGGTGGTGTACACTCCTTACAATGTGTTCTGTTGTCAGTGTTGCGAACTTCGTAACTGATGTTTGCAGAGTTTGATAGAATTGAATTTTTCAGTAGGTATTTTTGCGCACGGAGTACGCGACATCGAATTTTTGGCTAATGCCCGTGAAGTTATTTGTGATTACTCGACCGCGGATTCTGCGGGTTTATTAAAATTTTAATAATCCGAGTCTGAGCGTATCAAAAATTTAATTTAGTTTCAAACGAGCTTTTCATTTCGTTATGGAACTTTAATCAAACTTTTTAGTAGCAGAAATGTGTTTAGCTTCAATTTTTGTGAATCGCTGCACAAAACTGGATGCTGTATGAATATTAATTAAAACGTACATGAAAATCAATTGACATTTAGAACTCGAAGAAGAAAACTAATATTGGAAACTGACCTGTATTTACATTCAAGAATAAAGGTTATAATAAAAATATAGTCAATATCCACGACACAGCATCGTTGCGGATAAGGGTACCATTTATTTATTTATTCATACAACATTCATATTTAAAGCTTGAAAAAGAGAATAGATATTGGAAATTGTTCCGACTTCATTTAAGAATGAAGGTAGCAACGAAGATGTGCTGGGTCCTCTCAAATACTATGTCAATTTACAAATTGCAAAAGAGAAGAGGTATTCCTGACTGCAATGGCGTCTTATCAATTACAATTATGTATATTTACTAAAAGCGCTGAAAATAAATGGCACACAATGTCTTCTAAAAGTGGCAGCCTCCGCGCGACTTCCACCATGAAACATGCTTTGATAAAGATTATTATGAAGCGCCTTCATAACTTCGATAGTAGCCGGATAAAAACCGAAAAGAGGTCACTTAATCAACACTAGCAGATAACATCATCGATCGCAGGAAATGAACGCGGAACCCGGCAGGACTTTTAAACGAGAGTCCCGGCTGCGTTTTGATCGTAATCATAATCCGGAATGCGCTGATAAGGAACTCGTCCGTCTCGAAGTCCGGGGTTTTACGACGCGGAGCTGCGCATCGACGCGACGTCGCGTTCGGCAATAAAGCGGCATCTTCGCTGCGCGCCGTTAATGAGAAAGTTTGTGCATCGCTTTAACGACGTTGGATTCCATTAACAAGTCATAATTGCCACTTTATCGATCACCGACGCGGCCGCGTTATCGGCGCAGGCGGTGCCAGCGCGAGTCTTTGTAAATATCGTAAACCCGTGGCCCGCGTCTTAAACCGCTCTCTTTACAGCCGGTAGTAAATAAATAATTAAGCGTTTTTTCCTCCCCCTTCCAGGTTTAATAGTCGCGAGGGTACAGGCTAGAGTCCGCACGGCTTTATCCGTCGCGTCTAAGGTGCCACTGATAGTGCGTTAAGCCGCGGAGGATTGCTCGGGACCAAGACACTGACGAGACATAAAACCGAGCGCAATTACCGACATATACGGCCACTTATTAGGCGAATTTGTTCTGACTCCGAACCTGAAACGTCCGGGGAACCTGCGTGCAATCGGTTGCCATTATTTCTCACTCGGCGCATCAAACGGGATAGTAAAGATACACTCCGATTAGAGCCCCGAGCAATTAGTAGGCTCGCTGTCTCGAACAGGAAATCACAAATCTACGAAGGTTTTCGGGAAAAACTCTGTCGTGCTGGTAAAAGCCTTGTATCTTTAGTACTGAATGGTAAAAGTTGTTTTACGACGGAGCGTGTTTCTTATTTTATTGACTATTGTTTGGCTGTTGTATGATTCTCGACAAGAGTTGGACAAGATTGACGAATAAATTTCTACTTCAATCGTTAATTGCAATTAACAATTTAACTCCTACTTTGGTCGCCAATTGTGGTTAACGATTACATTCTTTTCGGGTTAACTTTATTTTACCGGACTCAAAATTGGTACCTTTCTCCTACGAATTGTGATGTATTTGGTATGTAATCCAGTAGATTTGTACCCGGGGCGGAAGCAGATCGAAGTTTCGATCTTCTAGGATCAATAGTTGAGAAGCTATGGTCGCTTAAAGTTGAGCATTTTTGACAGATAGGGGCGCCGCCATATTGGTTTGTAGTGACGGTCGCACGCCGCTTACCTTGCCCCCCCCCCCCTCCCTCGACCTAATCCTAACCAACTCAGTAAGAAGCGTGCGACAGTCACTACAATCCAATATGGCGGCGCTCTTACCTCAACTGGAAATATGCTCAACTTTAAGCGACCATAGCTCCTCAACTATTGATCCTAGAGATTCGAAACTTCGATCTGCATCCGCGCCGGGCACAAATCTACTGGATTACGTACCAAATACATCATAATTCGTAGGATAAAGGCACTTTTGAGTCCGGTAAAGTAAAGCAGCCTTCTTTTCAATTGTAATCGTCAATCGGATAATTGATTACGGATTAACTGCTGAAATTTCGAAATGAAATACGGAATCAAATCTGTATGCATACTGAAAAAAATGTAATCTGAGTTTTCGTTGAGATATATTTCTGTCAATTCTCCATCTCCGCTCTCTGCCTCTCTCTCCCTTCTTATTACAATGAATGAATAGACCGTGTGGCGATTAACTTCAACAATTGATTAAATCAGTCTCCGATTTTTCGATGATTTCTTTTTTTAATCAACGATTGATGATCAACTTCACCAATCGTCGATTTTTCAATGATTACCTTTTCTAATCGTACACACCAATCAATCAATCTTGATTGAAATTTTAATTGATTAATGCCAAACGCTGCTCTCGACTCATCAAAATCTTGAAGAAAAGGAAGAAAGAAATTTTTACTATTACTGCAAACAATTTTTATTTTGTACAACATGTTCATCAAAGACGTTCTGGGACGCGAGGAAGATCCGTTCGCAGAAATGGAGTCGTCACGAGTGTAAATTGTGACCTGAAAGCGATGTTAATGTCGCCGATTAAATCTGAGAGGACGGCATTAACAGTGAACCGACTGGTTGTCCGAATTCGATAAAATCGATCTTCCAGCCGGGAGTACGGAGTGCTCAAACGAGCGGCAAACCGAGAAGCGATCATCGAATATTTATAAATTTTTCGCCGGCTTGCCGGTCATACAACCATATAGATAACGCTAAAATCTTTCGACGGAATCGCCAGAGCGTGGCGATGGCCGTTCGATGCATCGAAAGACTCTCGATCGTATCCTCGAACTTGCAGGACAAATTAAATGTATCAGCGGGTCGATATTAACTGTTGCTTAATCGAAAAGAATAACTCCGGGGGCCCGGAATGCTAAAAGCTTTCTGCAACTTTCGCGAAACATCGAGTTGCAAAGTTCAATAAAAATATATTTCGTTTTGTTGCATGTAATTTCCTTAACCAGTTACATTTATTACTGTTTAATGACAACAGACGTCTTTATCATATTTTAACAAAATACTTTAAGCAATTTATGCTGAGTGACATTTGGCGAAAGTTCATTTAATATTGACATTTTTATTTTATTGTATGTTTTATTTTTTATATCAAAGAGATCCCGTTTTATCCCTTTACAATTCTTTCCTTTATTTTCACCCCGTCGCGTCTCTCTTATTCCTTCACTTCTACCCTCTCACACTCTTATCCTTCTATCCTTCCGTTTTTTCTTTATTTTACGCATTTCAGATCTCAACTGAGATCTACTTCCGCTGCACTGAGGTAAATTACAGTATATACATATTCATACATACACACTATACATTAAATCAAATTAAATTCGTAGTTTACAGTCTTTTAAGAAATACAAAATGAGGAAGCAAGCTTTAATGTTGGGTCGGACAACTAATATTTCTAAGGGTAATTGAAGTTTAATTTTACGCAGTTGATGAATTAGCTTAGATCGCTGCAGTCCTTCCCATTTTCTTAAAAAAAATATAATGAAATTTATGATAAACCAAGCAAGAAACATTAAAGTGAATAATTTCGGAGATTTCAACGAGCGAGTAAAACGTAGCAAAATTAAATGGAGAATTTTAAGAATCGTCAGATGGAGGGGTACTTTAAAAATTAATGACTTTCGGACGTTGTCGTTTCTCGTATCGATTTAAATTTGTGCATTCTCGGGTCGAGAAGTCGAAGGGACCTTGTGCATTCCCGGCGAACCTTTCATTGAATTCTTTCTCCCATTTTATACCCGCGGACAGTTTACGGCGCAGATACAGAAGGAATGATGCCAGAAGGGGATGAGTCTTTTCATTTGTACTACTTAACGCCCGTCCGTAGGAAATACGACGGCGTTAATGCTGGCCTAATGTAATCGAAAGACGGCGAACGCTTCGGGGAATTAACAAGTGCGAAAAGGGAAGCCGGATTTATTGCACCACCACCGTTATGCCGTTAAAGCCACCGTGAATTTACACTCGCCACCGAATTCGACCGATCCGACCATACCGGGACTAAAATAGATTAATTAACAGCTGTCGAACTCGGGGAGGACATTAACCACAATCAGACAATATCCCGCTGACAATATTCAACATTTTGTAAATAGACCGCGGATTTTATACATTTTCCTCCATGGCAGACGCATAAAATGTAATCAAGTGGCTTTGGATGGTTTTAAGCGAGAGAGGTAAATTTCTACTTTAATTTTATTGTCAATTAACTCTCAAACTTTTGCTGGGTTCAAGTTTGTAAATGGACTCTTTTATTGAACATATTTATTGAAAGATGAGGAAATAAAAACCACCATGTTCCATTAATAGATTTCGGATTTTTATGTATTTGTGAAGAAATTGTCTGGGTGAAATATAAAGCAGTGAAAGATTAGAAAAATCTAAGAGTATTGTTACGATGTTTTCCATGTAAACAATCGATTAAGGGATGATGTGAATTGAATTTTTATTTAACGCCTGCTGCCCAGAATCGTTGAAAATAGTTTTATTTTCAATAAAGATCCGCAGTCTATTTATTACAGCGGATTTTATAGATTTCATACAATTTTTACACTGATTAGGAGATGAAATAAATTTCTACCCAATTTATATTTCTCGTAATCGACGCAAGTAATTTTTATTTTGCTTCGTTAGGTTCATTTCAGATTCAGTTTTCTTAAGGGGTTATGCCACCCTGAAGTTTATGAATTTTTTCTATGAAACTATGAATGTGACAATTATTTTATTATTATATATGGTTAAGGGCTGTTGCGTCTACCATGGCTTAAGTTATTCCCTGAACTCTAAATTAAAGGAAAATTTTAAAAAATCGATTTTTTTTAAATCTCAGGGTGGCGTAACCCCTTAAACAGAGAAATGAAATAACGATTTGCGAACACTAATTTCAGCAGACACTCGAAGACACCTCAATATAAATTGTAGGACAGAAAATACTTGATCCAACACGCGTCGAGGGACAGAAATACTGACAGCTAAGCCGTTGAATATATTCCGAACGTCGCGTCGCATCGGAACCATTTTCGTTCGTGGAAACTCTTATCTAGAAAGCGCCAGGATGCAACGGCCTAGCACGGACGCTAATCCTTCTTTCAATATCTCGATCGACACGAACGGGAGATACAGATGTCGCGACAAATGTCCGAGGGTTTTCAGGTGTTGACGGTCGATCGGTTCGACGCACGTGTTCGCCGGAAGCGGAAACGCGGCGTGGGAACGTCGGCCGCCGCGAGTGGCATCAGGACCGGCTAATGATGCGCATATAAATGCGGGATGCGCGAGAAGTCTAGATGACACATGTAGATAACATCGGCAATGTGACTGGCGTTCAGTATTGGCTCTATCATCGTTCGAAATTGATGTCGGCGCACACACGCTTCTATTCCCTCTGCCGCCTACTCTGTAAAAACACGGCTTCACGGTTTTCACGGATTACCGGCCGTAACGGCGCTCCGTTGACGTGAACATTGTGTAATTAGATTGGAGGAGAAAAAACAAATTGCTCGCGCACCGTGCATACGATAACGCTCTGTTCTACCTCTGAAACGTTTTACTAAATTCCGAATCTAGAACGAATGACCATGTTTCCCGGCTGCCGCTGCCTTTGTCGTGATTGCAAAGCTGTTTCTGTTCGGCGAGTAACGCCAGTCTTTGCAGAATTAAATTAGAGTCGCCGTTTGATCCTCATTTCAGAAATTTACTTGGTAAACTACATTTACACGCTGCTGTACAAGACTTGCTGCTTGACAGTGACTTGAACACGGTTTGGTTCCTTACAAATGGACAACTTTACGAAGTCACCAATTAATTTCCACAATGAATATAAAAATCTTGTTGTTGGGAACATCGTACAAAACCGACTCGATGGATATGTCTTGATACAAATAATTGGAGAAAGATCCAAAGTTTTTTTGTAAGAAAATTCTAATTCAAATGAAATGAATTCAGACATTTTTGAAACACAACAAAACATGCATAGAAATATTACCTCAAAATTCTTCATAACAAGAGGGAAATATTTGTATCATCTTTTTCTGTCCTGTCCACAGGAAAATTAATTCCACAATAAATAAATAAAACACAGTGAAAATTCTAGAACATTCTCCGCAACAAAGGACACAAAAACTCAAAGGCTAGGACCCAATGCTTTGAAGTCCAGAACACAATTACAGAAAAAAGTATAAACGCTCTCCCCGCCTCCAATCACAGAAAGACCGAAACGAGATCAACCCTCTAACCCCCTTCCATTTCCCCCAGAACTGCCGAAACGGGAAGGAAAACTCCGACAGTCTCCCGCGGGGAGTACACGGATCCTTTTATGGCGTGGCACAATGGCGACTCGGACAATTCCCCAGAAGGATCGATGAGTAATGATCTGCCAGTGATACAAATCGTTGCGATTCACCTGCGGGCGATCGGCGATTCGGTTCTGGTCCCAATTAAAAGAACACAGGTACGGGTCAGCGGGTGACGTCCGATGGCTCCCCATGGGAGACCATGGCCATATTCCACGGGGCGGCTGGGATCGATACCACGATTTTTCGATCGCCGGTTATTAGTCACGGGAGCGAGAAAGAAAAACCGGGTTGGAACGGGCCCGCCGCCGGCGTAATTACCGTGTACATCGTCGTGCACGACGTAATTAGCGGTAAACGTCCGGTCGACCGGCAGGTATAGTTAATTTGTATCGGTCCGCTTTAAAGTACTCACCGATCGTCGCCGATACATTTCCCCGTGCCGATGTTACCCTCTTTTCCATCCTTTTTTGTTCATTCGCTGAACAGGTCAGCTTACATTGGGTCCTCGTCGGAGCTGAATAAAATCTGATAGAAGAAACATTTAAAATATTTTAAATAGTCGTTCCACATTTAGAATAAAATACTCCTTCTGCCCCATAATGCTAGTAACAAGTGTATATTTAAACGGAAATTATATCGCAAAATTGCGAAGCCTTCAATCAAAATCAATGTTTCATGACGTCTGTCATTTCTTTTGACACACCTTTCAATTTTTAGGTTAAACTAATTCTCACGAATTATAACTATTTTTATAATTTGCTGATCGAAATCAATTGTTTTATTTCAGTTGAATATCAACCCATTGTAAAAGTAAGATGAAAACAAAACAAGTTATGCTGGGAAAGCTTCGCAGCCAAGGGATCCGATCTACTTTAAAATGCAGTAACGAAATTATTGAAAAATCCAGAAACTATCTGAATACTCAAAATAAAAATTGGGAGTAATATTTTTAATTTATTGTTTCATGTAATCTAGTTTTTTGATAATAAATGTTGCGTTCTATATTTATTTTCTTTTGCCACTATTATTATGGGACAGAGAGAGTACTATCTTAATTTATTTTCGAAAGTGCTCGTATGATTTCAAATGAAATGACCGATTTATTACTTGAAGTTTATTCTACCCTCTTTTAAGCTCTGGTCTTCACATATTCGTCAGGGATCGCCTCAGGTTTTTACGTTTTCTGCATATTGTTTAGGGATATCCCCACTTCTCCCGGCCGCGCGTCTCGCTCCCCGTGGCGGCCGTAGTGCCGCATGTCTTGAAAATGCCTCCGATCGAGCAAAATTTGCCCATGCGTGATGTAAAACATAGAACTATGAACTTCATAGAAGAAAACCAAAACAAGCGGAGGCCGGTGGTGCCGGAGAGCAGGCGGGGCGTTCTAGTGTGCGACGACCCTAATAAGTAGACTGCGGATCTTTATGCAAAATAAGAATTTTCTACACCGATTCCAAGAAATGCAAAACTAAATTGAACGTTACTTCTTCCCGTAATGATCTTAATAGAGGATTTATTTATATAATATATTGACATCTTCGATTTTTAAAATTTTTCGACAACTTCGATTTTCAAATACTCAATTTTGCTATAAATGCATAAAGATCCGGAGTCTAGTAATAAGTATGAATGTTGTAAACATCGCATAAAATTCGACGAACAAGGTCACAAAGGTTGTTTATATTATAAGTCGTAAGGCGTTAATTTGTATCGATCCTCTTTACTGTATATGTAAATACCGATCGTCGCCGATATATTTCGATGTTCCTTTCTTCCTCCTCTGCTGCTTCTTCTCTTCCTCATACAGTTTCTTTGAGAGAGAAGAGAGAGAGCAGGAAATTACGAGGTAATCCTTATGTTAACCGCGACACGATCGAGCGATCGTCGACTGTATTAATTGAGACGTTAATTAACGCCATACAGGGAACACGGTTTTTCGGAGTCTGTTCCAATGGCCACCGGAAATCAGACAGCGATAACGGTACCGTTAAGATTAAAGCGAAAATTTAGTTTGATCGGTATACATTAAGATGCTCTTTAGCCCGGATGAAATTCGTCGGCTTATCTATGAGCGTGATAAGAACTCACGTCGACCAGGATTCTTTGTTACTGTTTTATTATTCCGATCCCATTCAGATAACCTAATGAAGAGATCCGGAACTTAACGTCCCGGGACCGTTTTCGGAATATCGAGAGGAAACGAACGGTGGAAGCTGCAAACTTCGGGTATCGATGAGATATACGATTCTTCTCTCGCGATAAAGTTTTGTGTAATCAAACGAGATTCAACGGGACGCAACATTGTAGAGGAAAACATTAAAATGCAAGAAATGTGGAGAGGAAACATCGATAGCAACATGGTAAAGATGTAAACATAAAATTATGTTGGCCGTTTCTCTTTATTTCGAGTTATGTACTCGTAGTAATTTATTGTCGTAGATAACAGCTGTGTCTTTACCGCAATTAAAAGCGTCATATGTGGTAGAATTCGTTAAGAAAATATTTATTGACTGAATTTATGAGGTTACTGTACTATATGAGCACTTGGTTAAACTTTCACTCAGGGAACCAAAAATTTGCAACTTTTGTGAATGTTATATTATTCAATTCGACGAAAAAATTAGAAAACTTTCAATTCTAGTGCGAGGTATCCAAGACCTAATCTAGACCCAGCGATTCCGCTCACTACATCATATCATAATATACTTAATAGTTGATAGTGAAACATTAAAAATAGTTTGGCGTTTGAAGCTCATGACGTATCTAACACGTCATTTTAAGATAAAAGGCAAGATTGACATTGACTTTCGCACCAACATTTTCGTATTTTATTGATTCTCACTATATTAATCGATAATATTACAAATTATCTGGTACATCATACCATAATATGTTAGTTTATAGTGAAACATTAAAAATAATTTGGCGTCTGAAACTCATGACGACTCCAGCACGTCATTTTAGGATAAAAGGCAAGATTGACATTGACTTTCATACCAACATTTTCGTATTGTATTGATTCCCACTACATTAATCGATAATATTACAAATTATCTGGTACATCATACCATAATATGTTAGTTTATAGTGAAACATTAAAAATAGTTTGGCGTTTGAAGCTCATGACGTATCTAACACGTCATTTTAAGATAAAAGGCAAGATTGACATTGACTTTCGCACCAACATTTTCGTATTGTATTGATTCCCACTGCATTAATCGATAATATTACAAATTATCTGGTACATCATACCATAATATGATAGTTGATAGTGAAACATTAAAAATAATTTGGCGTCTGAAACTCATGACGACTCCAGCACGTCATTTTAAGATAAAAGGCAAGATTGACATTGACTTTCATACCAACATTTTCGTATTTTATTGATTCCCACTACATTAATCGATAATATTACAAATTATCTGGTACATCATACCATAATATGTTAGTTTATAGTGAAACATTAAAAATAATTTGGCGTCTGAAGCTCATGACGACTCCAGCACGTCATTTTAAGATAAAAGGCAAGATTGACATTGACTTTCATACCAACATTTTCGTATTGTATTGATTCCCACTACATTAATCGATAATATCACAAATTATCTGGTACGTAACAACAAGACCTAAACAGTAGAGCGAACAGTGAGGAAATATAATTGAATTACATCACATTTTAGCAAGTTCTGAAGGGAACACGTTCGACTCAAGTGTTCATTCACACTGGACAGGTCGCTTTATAGAGTCCCTCAACTCTATCGAATATTTTCAGGCTTGAACAGAAAAGGGAAAGAAGGAGCTGGAGAGAAGCAGGGATCTCGCACTTGTACGACTGGCGAGAGATTTACAGCCTAACGGCTCGTCGCCGGGCCCACGTCCAATTTCCGTGGATATCCACGAAAAACATACCCCTTTTTCGTCGCAACGGAACCCTCGTGTCGGGTTTCCTGCGGCGTGGCTCGCAGCGTAGGCGTCTATAATAACTCCTCTCATGGAAGCTGGGCGAGGCACGAGCGAATCGGCCCGCGTTTATCGTACTCCCGGAGTGAGAGTCGACTTCGTATGGCCTTTTAACCTTATATGGCCGGTGCACCTGCCTCCAGCCCGATAGGACATTTCCCATAATGCGTTCATTCTCTCTCCCTCTCTTTCTGCCCCTCTCCCTCTCCCTCTCCCCTTTTTATCTGCTTCCTCGACTTCTCGCCCCCCTCGTTTTATTTTCCTTTCGGTTTTACGCGCGCTTATACACTCTTATAAAATCACAGAACTGCCATCGAAGTCGGCGAGGATTTATGATCGAACAGGCTCACGGGTAAGCCTTGTCAGATCCCGGAGAAATGCCCCCTCTCTTCCTCTTCATCTTCCGGTTGTTCCCGTGCCCTTTAGCTGAAAAGAGATTTCTTTCTTACGTGGCCTCTTTTTCTTGTTGAGTCCCATATGGATCACGGTGAATGAAAGAGAAATGCGGGATGAGGCTTGCGGTTCGACCCGGTGCAGGTGATTTCCTGTGGCAAAAATGCTGGAAGCGGATGATGATGTCCCACTCGTGTAGTCACGACTGATGACTCCGGAGGATGCGCGGTGAACGTGTCGATCCTGTAACCCAGGCGTGGCCAACCTGTTACATTTCAACCCGTAAATTTTTTTCGCACACGAGCTCAGATGCGCCATACAACTCGAGCACTGTGTCTACCTTTTCACGTTCGTTGTTGGGGTTGGAAAATAGGGATAGGGGTAGGTATACAACCCTTTGCGGTCCGGAGCACTTTCTCCCTTTTATTTTCGAGCTTGCTTCGACATCGTATAATTCAATCATTTTCCCATAGGTAGCTTTGCTAGTCTACGTAGGGCACTGTATTTTATATAAAAACCGGTAATTATCTGTAAACACTAGACAGCGGATCTTTATGCAAAATAAAAATTTTCGTGCAAAACCTGCAGTGAAATAGAAATTTGTTTTTCTCTTGGTATGTATAATAGGTCAAAGATAACGTAACAGTATATTTAAATTCTTCTAATTTGTTTACTATATTAAATTACATCAACTCATTTTCTCCATTAATGCATAAAACCCGCTGTCTACTAATCACGATAATTACCAAAATCGTTAAATTCTAATCAGGGATGATCGCGATTAGACTAGACGCGACCGACGCGATTTTGAAAGTAGCCGGCCATCTCCGTGTAAATACGCGGTTAATCAGTAGTTAATCGTTCACCGTACACCCACAATTAGTGGCTCCGCCGATTTTCTCGACTCAATTAAACGAAAGGTAATTAACCGACCGTTCAACTGGCCGGGCAGGTTCATCGAACACGCGACCTATGCAAACGAGTCAGCGACACCGTGGCACGGCTCGATAAATCCTTGGCCCATACAGAAAACCAATTAAATCCCAATTAAACGAGGCTTGCGCGGCGAGAGAGCGGTCCCCTAAAATAGCTGAAGAGGGTCCCCAAAAAGCTGACCGTTTCCCTCGGTAATCTTGGTGATCTCGAAATTCTCATTAGTCAAGTCTTTCAGATAGAGAGACTGTTATCGTGCCACCTTATCTCCCTTCGTGGGTTGTCAGGACAAGAGAAACGAGAGGCAGGGAGGGAGAGGAAGAAAAAAAGAACGTTTTGGAATTGGGTTGGGTCGCGCGCAGGTGCTGGCATAGCACAGGTCACGGTCAGATTAACCCCGATCATGTTACCCTCAGCGTGGGAGTGCTGGCAGGTCCCGCGTAATAATAGGATAGCTAGGAGAAGTATAGGAGATCGCATTGCCCAGGATAGATCTCCGTTCGTTATAAACGGTTTCATCGGGCCCCTTGATTTATCTCTATCGCTGCTCACTCGTTTGTTACACGCGGAACCGCCGAAACACTCGATTTTCATAGTGCTAGCCTAAGATTGCGGTCCGGAAGACCTCTCTCTCTCTCGATTAGGCGTCGAAGATCGATGACGTTCTCGCCACCAGTGATTTACACCGCACGGATATAGGTATCTGGTCCTCGCTTTCCGATTATAGGGTTCCCCCGAAAATCAAATAGGAATCGCGGAGGCAACGCACGCTTAGGTGCTTGTAACTTCATCGGGACTCGATTCGAGGACTGAAAGAAGAAGTGCTTCTCGGAGGGATAGAACTGCTCGAAATGAGATATTGATGAAGTGGGCTACGTTAGAGCCGATGATGGATACGCTCTTTCGAAAATCTGTTGCGGCTGCTGTCTTGATCGAGAGTGGTTTCGATCGGAGATCTACGGGGAATTGTTCTTTTGTGGTCTTGATGATTGAAGTTGTGGGGAATGGGAGAGGAGGTTGATGATCATGGGATTCCTGTTGGTCTGGCTTTCTGGATTCGTTGAGGGGCTGTCAGATATTTTACTATGTCCGTTTCTGGTATTATTAAGCTATAATATTATGTGTAAAAAAGCTGCACCGCTGTCTACTACAGGCCTGGGTCGCAGCGCTACTCTCTCCAGTACTCTGACGGTTCCCCTACCTCGTGGAGCATGTGATAGATAGTCACGGAGTTGGGCAAAAATTTTATTTAAATAAAAATGTCGAATACAGTGGGTTTTAAACTCACTTTATTATTTAAATTATTATTTAAATGAAATTTTGCCCAACTCTGGATAGTCTTAATTAGACTGCGGATCTTATGCAAAATGAAAAATATTTATATTGATTGCTGGACAGAGGAGCCAAATAAAAATTGTATTCTTCTTTTAATTATCCTATTAACCCTCATCCGTCCCTCATTTCGCGAACTGAATCTGTCCGTCGGTGTCAAATTGACACAGTGATACAAAAAACCGATAAAATAACAAGTCAAACAGTTACTTTCCGATGTTTTTTTCCTTGAAATTGAGGAGTAAGTTGTTTGTTTACCTACAAATAACGGAACAGTGTAACTTATTTCGGGAAAACTGTGCCAAATTGACACGAGGGACGGATGAGGGATAAGCTGAAACTATTGATGTCCTTAAATATTATTAACATGTCCACTGTTTTAAACTGTACGTACCAATTTTTGTCATAAATGCATAAAATCCGCAGTATAGTGATTACAAAGAGGCAGACAAGTGGTGTAGTGGGAGTAAATCCGAAAAATGATCATTGATACAAAGGACCCTGACTCAATATAGGTCCAGAGAAGGATGAAGCCAATGTGGCGTGGCCTTAAAATAAATCCCAAGGAGAGGGTTAACACATCTTCCTGTCAATTCCATATCTCGCAGCCATCCCGGCTTAGCCCTCGTCACAAGCTCTGAACTTATGAGACGCGCTATAGTCCGAGGGACAGGATAGCCCGCGGCTTAATTAAATTCGTCGGTGGACACGTACGGGCGATAATGAATCGGAACGCACCGTGACCGCCGCCGATATCACAAAGGGAGCATTTCCCGAGGACACGGCCGCTAGAATAAGACCGAATTAATTGGGACACCGCAGGGGCCGGACCCACGGATTTATTTATCATGAACTAGGACAGAGACGCCGCCGACGACCCCCGCCGGCTCCTTCAGATTAATTTCATTTTATTCGAAACCAAGGCCGTTTATCTGTCTCTCTCTCTTCCATCCTCTTGTTCCTCCCTTCTCTTTCTTTCTCTCGTTCTGTCTCAGGGACCGGTCCTGAAACCGTCACGGGCTCGTTCGGTTGCGCAGCTCGTCGCGCGTTTCATGTTTGTTCCACCTCTGCGCTCGTTCTTCTTCGTGTTTCCACCTCTTTCGCTCTTCCTGTGAGAACGAAACAGGACTTCGTGCACGCGAGACTGCCGGACACGGATGAGATCTTTATTCGGTGGCTCGTTTTGCGTACCCGCTCCTCCGATCGCAACAGAAACGAGCCTCGTGGGAGGTTCTTCTGTCCGTGGATTTCGGACCGCAGTATTCATTAGCCTGGCGAATTATAATTCCCCGGAGAGCCGCGCCGAACGTAATTGCATACAACAAGCGAAATCATCGTGCAACTCCGTGGATCGGCCACTGACAAAATCGGTTCGAGTATGAAACTTCTTTATAGCCGCGACGAAAACCGGGCAATTTGAAGTCGGCTATTATTACGAAGTTTTTTGTAGAATGAGGCTGTTCCTTAACCAGTTGGTTGCCAGGATTGAGTAAAAAATTTGAAAAGTCGATTTGGAAACTTGATCTCACCCGGTAGTTTGTATTCCAAGACCGCGAACGTCCGCAGATTTAAAATGATAAACGTCGCAAGATGCGATCGGAAGAAGAATAGCAATTGTAACTGGCCGATGTGTAAAAATCGGCGAGGATCATGCGAGTCAGGGCATGATTCAGCGATGTTTCTGGCCGGCGACGGAAAGCTTCTTCCCGGCTGCACGATCCCAGACAGATATCGATGTACATACATATTTTTCTGCTGCACCAGCCAAGCATATTTGGTGATTCAGGAAAAGTATGGGACGCGATACGTGGATGGGTTCGGATGGAACTCCCGCCAAGTCTCGGCCGTGCAAGAACCTGGAATCGTGAGGCAATACGTACACCTGTTGCCTAGATCCGTGATTTATATCGAAGACTTCCTTTCTTCTTGTTCCTCGCGCCACGCGGAGTTTCTCTACGCACTGTGCGTGGGTCGCGACTGGAATATTTTTCCTCGTGGACGAGCAACAAGAGGGCCGAACATGTGCACGCGGGCCGTCGATTTTTCGGGGTATTTTCAGACAACGTGATGCAATTTCACCTCCATCATCGCGTACATGCTAATTCTTTGCTTGGCTGGTCGTGCGTTGTTTTTTCACATTTTTGAATGCGCTTGGAAATTAACAATTTTAATTCTGTAGCACTGAATTTGTCAGCGCAGCATGTTTCCGTGTATGCAGAATAACACGGGGAAATTGAAAAGTTGAATTGAGAGTTTTTCATTGAATTTTACGTGCCATTCATAGTTTTCAATATCGGACATTTGTGTATTTAAACAAGAACAATGGTGGTTCGAAAGTCGTATCGAGTATTTTAAATTGAATTTCGTGTTCATAGTTTTTGACAATACATGTTTGTTTAAAGGGAACAATGGAGCTGGAAATGTTATAATTCCATACATTTTCTACGGGATTTTTATATTTTCTTTCAAAAACACTACAGTTCTACAATTGAAAGCAAAGGTAGCAATTTGCAGAAAATTCGTCATGAATTTACCTTAATTTTTCCTACTAAATATTCGAGAAAAAATTTTACTGGAATCTCAAAAAATAATTTAAACCATCAATGTATCGTGCACCGGGAACTTCGCTTAACGAAGTAACTTTACACGCCGCGAAAGAATGTGCCAGCCACACCTGGGGACGCATACTTACGTAGTCAGCTGATTAGTAGGCCACTTTGCAGTCCGAAACTAATTTAGAATCTAATTTAAAGTTTTGATTGACTTTAGATAGATGCGGCAAAACATCTTGCCCAGCGAAGGATGAAATCCCCATCACATCTAAAAAAATAGAGAAAGGGTTACCTATCAGATCACTCTACCCTATCTCTACATACAGAGAACAATTGATTCATTATCAGCCCTGCAGCCCAACGAAAAACACCAACACTTTCGTTCGCCAAGAAGATCCCGAAAAACATACAATAATTTGATTCCCGGCCACAGCAAAACGGTATCGATATTGAATTAACTTTGCATTTTATAAGTCCTTAGGAGCTTTTATAAACTCGTAAAGATCTGCAATCTTCTCCCGAGACAAGCGTCACCGACGTGTAACGACTGGCCAAATGTATCGTTCAGTGAGGGAGCGAAAAATAAAGCCTGATATTCATTTACCAGCATCTTTAATATCAGAATTTTCAAAGGAGTTAAGAAGATCCTCGCGCTTCGCCCTTATAAAAAGAATTGTACCGGCGTTCTGGATACAAACAGCGAGGATGTTCGCGGAACGGAGTATAATAAAAGATAACGTGGCAGCGTGGCCAGCAAGAAAATAAGAAGCGGTTGTATCGTGGGGGCTGCTCGTTGCATTAAAAGCTGGCCGAGCATGCGGCGGCAGATAATCAGCTTAAAACTCGAGCAAAATTCGCGCGAGGGCCGGGCACACATCGAGCAACTTCGAATCTGCTTCTCCGATCGAGGAGCAACGTGTACCCGCGGCGACTCCGGGTCCCGTGTGCTCTTAATCGACCGTAAATAATTGCATTTATCACACCTATCATTGCACCTCGGCAAACGGGCCCCGGCCCTTCGTAAAACTTCGCCGCCGCGCCGCTTGCTTTCACTCCCGAGCCGAAAATTGGCACGTTGCCAATCCCCGGCTATCGATCCGCGCGTCGCGCCGGATTTCGAATTTTGATTTATCGCGTTTGCATCACGTTCCCTCGGACGTTGCCCGTCTCACCTGCCCGACAACCGCACGTAACGATCCACACATCGGCCGCGATAATTATGGTGGACGTGGGGGACTTACTCTCTGTCCAGACCAAAATCGAAAACGTAACTGAAATGCTACGCTGATTGTATTTTGATTATCGATTACGCAATGGATATTATATTGAAATTCCCTGGCAGCCGCGATTCATGCACGCTTCTCTCCCAGCGAACTTTTTCTCGTGGAGAACGGAACGGGAGAGCAAACGTTGAAGTACGTGCACGAGTACGTGTTCATTTCATTACGTTTGCTTCCTAAATAATTTTAGTATGTACACTGGTGGTCAAAATGATAAGGCACCTCGAGGTTTTTAGCAATGAACATTCATTTGTACATGTATACATGTAGAAAGTGAATGTACAACAAAATAAGGTACTAACGTTTATATAATATACTAAAAATTAAATAACTCGTTCAAACCATTTATTATTTCTACAAAAATTGACTTTTAGTGTGGGCAAACTGATAAGCCACTATGAATATAAATTTTTGGCAGTTTCAGTAATGTGTGGACTGCCCTTTACGTTGTACCACTTCAATCATTCTTCTTGGTAAACTTCAATATAGATTTTTTATATCATTTTGACGTATGCGTTTGCAAGCTTCGTTGGACACGTGTTTTACATTTCTTTAATACCTTTCATACTTTTCGAGATATTCGGCTGGAAAGTTTTAAAATGAACACTCTGTGTATAAAATTTGGTGTTTGTGTGTGTACAACGGTGCCTTATCATGTTGTCCACCAGTGTATATTTATTTGTTGCCTTACTGGATACAAAGAGATCCCGTTCCCTTTACGATTCTTTTCTGTATTTTCACCCTGTCGTCTCTTATTCTTTCCCATCCCTAAATAATTTTAGTAAATAACTAGAAATTGAAGATTTCTCCTCTATTAAAATCATTAAGGGAAGAAATATTATTATTATTTTGCATGAAGATCCGCAGTCCATAAATAACATATCTTTGAATTCTTCTATTCTTGCCGCTGTAGTAATTCCACCCATCCATTCCCGTTAAAAATGCGTGAAATGCGCAGTCTGTCACCCGCCGTAATCAAAACTCTGAAACCCCCATGAACCCCAGTGTATATGGAAATGAGTGATCGCGCAAAAATCGGTGGACAGCGAACAATGTCCTCCTGCCTCATCCCGAAGATAAAGAGCCCAGTCACGGCTCGGGTTAAACGGTCCTTGGACGTAAGTTCAAGGCGAGAGGACGACAACGACGAGACAACGAAGAAGAAGACGACGGCGACGGCGACGATGACGACGATGTCGACGTGACAATGAAGAAGCAAAACGGCGGTGCGGGAGCAAAACGAAAGCAACAGCTGTGAACGGAACTAATAAGTATGCAAAACACGAAAATGGAGAAAAAGAAGAGGAGTCGAGAGGATAGGTTGGGGGAACGGAAGGAACGGAGGAGGGCCTGGCAAATTCACGGGTCGCCGCGGTCCTCAACGCGCCGCGCCGGAGGTGTCCAGGTGCGGAGGTGACACTCTACAATAACTCTCTCGGCTTTATGCCGTGGGTGGTTTATACTTTATGTGTCCCGCGGGACAATCACGGGGCCACGGAGGACGATTCGGGCTCTTATTTCGACTGCCTCTTACCTTTTCACGTTGTTTACGACAAGACGGCGCCGCTGCCTACGGCGCATAAAGCTGCGGTTACGCTGGATTTCTCTGTTCCCCGACGGCCAACTTGCATGTGCGAAAGGATCTAACGAGCGATGGCTATAACACATGATAGTCAGCCAATAAATTAGACTCCCTCTCATGAATTTAATTTCTACTCCTTCAATCTTCTTTAAACATTTTACCCAGAGTTGAAAACATCTAAACTGAGTTTAGGTGTATTGTCATTTGCTCTATAATAGAAACTCTGTTTACGTGCTTTTATGTTTTTTTCGATGATTTCTTTTTTTAATCAACGATTGACGGTTAACTTCATCAATCGAATGAATCAGTCTCCGATTTTTCGATGATTTCTTTTTTTAATCAACGATTGACGATTAACTTCATCAATCGATTGGGGAAATCGTCGATTTTTCAATGATTACCTTTTTTAATCGTGAACATTAATCAATCAATCTTGATTAAAATTTTAATCGATTAATGCCCAACTCTGATTTTACCAATATTAGGTAACTTCACAGGTACAATTTTACTCCTCGCTGAGAACACTTACACTCTGAGAGAATGGAATAAAATTGATTTTTGCATAGTTAGAAACGAGAACACCCCCTTCAATTGTTTTGGAAAATTCATAAATGAATTCTCGTTATTCCATAATTGAAATTTGCAGCAATTATATGTACAAGTAAGTACACGTGTAATGGTAGTATGTACGAGCTTCCGTGATTGGAGTGGGAAAAGCTGTGTCGTCACCCGGCACGATTTCGGCAGTCGTGCGAGTAAGTAAGAAGTGCGAATCATATATTATATTATTCCAAGCATATTCATGATTAAACTATATTATACAGGGTGAGTCTGACCTTGAGTAACTATAGTCACTGAATTCGTAATGAAAGGGATTATCATTGTAGAAGTTTAAAAAAGGGTGGTTCCAAAAAGCTGGTTCAAAAAAGTGAAGGTGACCTTGATATCCAAAAAAATGACAGAAACAAAAATTTTTTTGGTGTCGTATGAGCCCCATTTTACCATTCAACATTGTCCACGAGACATTTAATCTATCTTTGAAAACAACAAAGATATTTGAGATAAAAATTTAAATAAGGGTACATAGTATGAAAACTGAGATGTTCTCCTCTTTCAATCACTGTGCCTCACAGAAGTCATAATCGACGATGTTTTCAGCACATTTGCCACAGTCGAACGTCGAGTCGCACTGTGTGTGCGACGCCTATATGTATACTCACACAAACACTTCGAAACTTGTCCAGCACGTCAGACCGAGGACTCTTTTTCCTCCCAGGTCCCTCTTCCGCGAAATAACCCCTGTTGCTCGGCCCTGATTTGTCGCTGCCTTAGAAATACTGCGACCTTTCTCCCATCGGCTGTGATTAACAGGTACAATGGAACTCCATTTATCCGACGACACACACCACTGATTAACTGGCCTCCGGAGGCAGAAGATTTTCGAGTACTGTCGAACAGCAGTCTTTTTCGGCAGAATTTAGCATCTAGTTTTGTTAGCGCGGCACTAAACTCGCGATGTTTATGCACGCGGAGTCGCGAGAGTCTTCGTACCCTCTCAATTCATTAACCTTTCGCGGCGAGGCGAGGGTTGGGGCCTCGGGAATCCACGAAGAAAATTGGTATTCTTTTGTTACTGCTGAGCTTTCTTGGAAGTTCACGAGAGGTTGCGTAAATTGCGCTTTTTATCTGCTGGTTTATGGTACGAGCATTTTGTTGCAAGACGCTGTATTTATTAAAATATATGCACGCGGACGAGACAGTGTTCTCCCATCCTTAGGGTCTCTTTATATTTGCCAGAACAAGCCATCGGACAGAACCTTACCCTGGTCTTGTATCCAGTATTTTCCAAATTTCTTCAATTTTCCGATATTTCTTTTGTAGACGTTGCGCCAGACGGCTGGCTGGCTAATATAAAGAGTCCTTTAAACGGACATTGGAAACTTAATCTACTTGGTATTATTAAAAAGCTGAATTATCGTTGCGAATAAACGTCTATGCAGCTCCTGTCTCTTGCAATCGATGCGCATTTTGCATAAAATTCCGCAAATTGAATTACTACGATGGAAAGTGCCTCAACGAACACCGAAAGAATCATGTCGGCGCATGATTGAAGCGTGGCGATTAGCAGTCCCGCATAATGCTAACACTTTATCGCGTTCTTTCTGTCTTTTCCAATCCGCCATTAGTCTATCCCGTTTCCCGCATCCCCTCGTCATCGTCAACGTCTTTTTATCGCCTCCGTTCTCCGCGGCGTCTCCTCGGCACTCCTTTTTGCTTCTTGGGGCTCTCGGCCACCATCCGTAGATTATGGGAAACACCGTGGCCCGGACGTTTATGGCTGTGGAACTCGCGACGCACGAGGCACTCAATCGCGGATTTGATACAACTTAATCGTGGCCGGTGAACACCCTCGCATTCCACGACAGAGAGAGCGGTGCCAGCGCCGACGTATCATAAACACAATCGTCGTCCTTTCTGCGTGGAATTTCGCGAGGACACGGGTTCCCGGTCGTCTCTCTTCTCTCTCTTCCTCTCTTTCCTTCTTCTCTTTCTTCTCTCTTTTCTTCGCTCATCGACGCGCCTTTATCCATTACGAGCTCCGAAGTATCGGTGCACGTGGCTGCGATTCACATAAATATCGAGTGCGATCAAGCGCCGAGGATTATTGCCGATGCTCTCCAGGTGAGAGCATGATGACGGGCCAAGCACGGAACAAGCGCCGGGGCTTTATACGATATTATGGAAATTATGGGATATTAAGCGGCGAGTTATTGTTCCGCCGGCCCGAGATGTGTCAATTAAGCCGCGGCGCATTGTTCGAATTGTTTCTGACCGCCCGTGAACTTTATGGCCACCCCGGTCCACCGGTACTTACAATTAGGGGTAATGATTATTGCAACGAGCGCCCGGTATTTATGACACACTTCCGCGCAGCGTGCGTTTGTTAATTAGAACGGCGACGGACGAATTTGCTCGAGTGATGGCGGTTTTAGCTGCCGCGTCTTCTCGAATGGACTGGGTAGTTTCAGCGTGGAGAAATTTGTTAACACACTATCTACTGGCAATTATTCCGTAATTTTATAAAGTCCGTGGCTAAGGATCTTTTGATAGATCCCCCAATAGCGACAGCTAGCTCAATCGCGAACCAACAAAACTCACCCTTAACCCTTTGCACTCGGAGCTACTTAAACTCGAAAATCAAACGCTTCTTCTGACGTAGAATATTCCCATTCTCTGATTTTTTAAATTTGGTAGATATGAAATTGATATAATACCTCATACAATGTTTAATTATACAATGCTTATAATATTAATATTGCTTATAATGTAAGCAATGTTTTAAATAATAGTCCAGCAATTTTTAGTGACACCTCAGAGGCGCCTCACGAGTGCCAAGGGTTAATAACGTAATGTAACAATTTTTTTCAGGATTGTTGTGTAAAAAAAGATTTTTAAGCTTCCTTTTAGTACAGCATAATTTTTGAACAGGGTATTGATAGGCTTTCGGTAGGTAAAGTGTTAACAAATCAATACGACTGACGGTCAGTGGTTCACAATTTATTTCTGAGGTTACGTTGCTATCTGAAGAAAGACATTGAAACGTTAAAGGTTGAACAGAAACAAACAATTAAATTAGCACCCTATCCAACCAACAAAAATACATAAAGGTACAATAAATAGTTGAACGTGCCACTTCAGGAAAACTGAAGAAACGCAACAAGACAAGCTTTTAGATTAAAAAGAAGGAAAGAAAACAAAAATACAGAAAGGTACAATAAATAGTTGAACGTGCCACTTCAGGAAAACTGAAGAAACGCAACAAGACAAGCTTTTAGATTAAAAAGAAGGGAAGAAAACAAAAATACAAAAAGGTACAATAAATAGTCGAACGTGCCACTTCAGGAAAACTGAAGAAACGCAACAAGACAAGCTTTTAGATTAAAAAGAAGGAAAGAAAACAAAAATACAGAAAGGTACAATAAATAGTCGAACGTGCCACTTCAGAAAAACTGAAGAAACGCAACAAGACAAGCTTTTAGATTAAAAAGAAGGAAAGAAAACAAAAATACAGAAAGGTACAATAAATACTTGAACGTGCCACTTCAGGAAAACTGAAGAAACGCAACAAGACAAGCTTTTAGATTAAAAAGAAGGGAAGAAAACAAAAATACAAAAAGGTACAATAAATAGTCGAACGTGCCACTTCAGGAAAACTGAAGAAACGCAACAAGACGAGCTTTTAGATTAAAAAGGAGGAAAGAAAAGTGTGTAAAATTGACACGAGGGACACGGTGGAGGGGAGGAGAAGGCAGCCCCTGAGCGGAGATAATTATTTACTTCTCTGGTGGAAGGTAATTTCTCTTTTTCGCATGGTCGCGTGACAGACGCGAAGGAACGGCCGGTTCATTCCGTCACGAGGTTGCCAGGCGGAACGTTTTCGTGGAAGTCGAGCCGATTGATAATTACATAGATTTCGGTAAGCGACCGAGAAGCGGAACCACGGCGAGCAAGATGGCCGTTCGCTGATATCCGAAGAGCGTTACTCGAACGTTGGTCGGCGTTGCTCTCATCTACATGGCAGCGCGATATAACATTGCGGTGGTCCCTGCACGTCCCGAGAGGCCACGAAGAGGATGCCGGCGATGCAGATATGGTTTATATACCGGACCTCATTGTGGAACGCCTTTGCGCCCCTCTCGCACCGTGTAGATCCAGAGATACTCTCTCACGGAGCTGCTCCGCGCCTTACTAATGCTCCAGTTTATAAGGGTTATCTCTACGCGAGATCCTCGAACCGAGGAGGCGGTAGGAAACTAAGAGAGATGGACTTCTTCCTCCGCAGAAGAAGAAGAAGAGAGGCCTGGGAGAGAGTGTCTCGACGCTGAAGAAAGTTGTTCTGGAACGACCGAACTTCTCGTTCCTAGACGTGCTCGAAAACCGAGGGTGTAAAACGATGTTTTCAGAGGTTCTTACTAAAAATATGGATTTCGTCAGTTTCACCAGTAGATTCCATTGAAATACTTCAGGGGGTAGACTCGTTTCCAGAATGCCAAGGGTGCGGGATGCGCCTTCTCATTTCTCTAATGCAAAGATGGGGTTTTTCAAAGATCAACCTAGGCCGCGGTCGCCCCTAAATTTTCTATTCTACCATTTAAACATATTTTTTAAAAATTTATTTTTATTTAAATTATTTTATACTTTTTAGTTCGTTTTAAAATGGTAATATTTTTAAAAAATTTATTTTTTTACGTTTACGAGGCGTACTGTGTACTATACCTACTGCTGCATGTAGTTATTTTCATAAAGTTGCGACAGCTACATATATGCTGCCGAGTAAAGCAAATTACGCCTCGTAAACGGAAAAAATGGGACTTTTGAAGGCGATCGCGACCTAGATTGATCTTTCATCTAGAGCCTTTGACTACAGAAAACCCCTATCTTTGCTTTATCGAGAAATGAGAAGGCGCATCCCGCACCGTTGCAAGCCTAGAAACGAGTCCACCCTGTATAACCACTGCCTGTTGCAACTGCCATACAAAAGTTTTATCTGAAACAGTCTAGTAGCAACTTCTCACTTTCCTCCTCGATCATCGAGAGGTTAAGTCCTCGGAGATTAGGAACACGCGGTTTCCCCGCGAATATGGAACGTTGTTGCTGCGGATGATGGATTGTTTAACAAATATTATCCTATTAGAGCACGCGGGCGAGGCAATAAATAATTAAAATAAATATGCTTCGTCACGGCGCGGCGGGATGATAAACGACGAAAGATCGCGAGCCACGATGGCGGAGTAATCCTCGGAAGTAAGAGAGCCTCGGAGAAAGGAACGAAGTAAAAAGGAGCTTGCACCGACGCGGCACGGTGAGGATGAAAATAGAGGAAAGGAAGTCGTGAGAGAGCGGGCGTGCTCCTAGACATCTCATGATATTCGTTTTGCGGTCACGGAAACGACGATGCTGGATAGAAAGAGCAGAAGCTGGTTCGCGCTGTATGGGCAGAATATGTACCTCCGTTCGAAAAAACTATTTCGAGGGAAGCCACTCGATCCTATGGGAACCTCGACGGGACGCCTAGGATCGTAACTTCTTCTGCGACATGGATTCCTGCGAAGCCGCTCGGACGAGTTAATTCCTGTTGTCAGGATTTCGCTTGGCGCGAAAAATCGCTGATCCCGCCTCGGCTGTATACTAATCCCTCGATCGATTCAGAAACCGGATGCTCACCGGTATTTACCGGTGCGAGCACAAACACAGGTCTTTCAAACAACCGGTTACGGAGGAATTTTATTAAACGCCTTTAATCGGTTTTAGTTAATATGTGAACCGTGGGACTTTTTTAAAAAATGTTCCCACGTTAGCAACACAAGTTCTTTTGTCTCAGTAATCGTTCAATCAATCGTGTTGAATTTTCGTGTGTTTTTTCTGCCAAGAGTAATTTGTATTTTGGCTAAAGACATTTTAGAAATTTTACTCACAGTCGGGTTGGTACTATCGTTTAAGTTGAACACTGCAAGAATGGTCAGAAATAAATAAAAAGTTGTTCTAAAGCTAAAATGTGAACCGTGGAACTTTTTTAAAACATGTTCCCACTTTAGAACTACAAGTTCTATGACAAGTTCTTTTCCTCAGTAATTATTCAATCAACCGTGTTGAAATTTTATGCGTTTTTTCTGCTAAGAGTAATTTGTATTTTAGCTAGACTTTCATTCATGTTCAATAGAATAAAAAGTTGTTCCGGTATAAAGTGTGTGCCCGCTTAAAAAGCGAACAATTTGCGTTAAACAATATTCGAACAATTAAGTATGAAAGTTTGCAGCCTGTTACAGGCCCTCGACCGCGTCCCATCCAGCGGCAGCAGCGGGGTCGCTTTTTAAACCCGTCGTCGCGTCGTAGCTAGCGGAGTGGATAAAAGTTGGAGTATTTGGTTAGGGACGCTCGAAGTGAAATTGCGATCCAGTTGGTCGAATATGTCGCCGCGTGCTGGACCCGTGCCAAAAGCGGCTCGAGTAATTCGGCGAGGTTCCGCGAGCCGGTAACGAGCCGCGCCGACTAATTTGTTCGTTCGGCGAATTGAAATTACACGTTGCCCGGTTGGTTCTCGACGAGCCGCTGAATTATCGGCCGAACCTCGAAAAAGAGGCTCTCCTCTCGAAGCCTCCTTCGCTCCGTGACCCGGGATAATGCCCCTCCGTTCCTCGAGACTTTCACCCGAGTTTCCGTGCCACCCTCGTACAACTGGCAGGCCTCGTAAGAGGTTATTAATTTCTCGCGGGGTCTACTAACGACCAAGTTATTATTCCACGTGAAATTTTGCATTAACTTTTATTGATGAGCCCGGCACTCCTTGCCGGGGCCACGGGCCACGGGTTTAACCTTAATTTCAGCGACGGTGAAACGCGCGCCGCGTCATGATCCCTCTGCGCGCGATGATTGAGCGACGCGGATTTGATGGAGGCCCGCTGTCACGGCTGCGATTTTTTCGCCGACTTGTTGCAACCCGTCAGCCGCTGATAGAAACAGTTGTAATCGGCGCTCGAGACCGTTCCCGGGAATCACTGTTTCACCCCTGTACTCTGTAAAGTGGTTCACGAGGTCAATAGGTGAATCACACCCCCTGTAACTTTTGCCTTGAGAGTGGATTATATTTTGCGTTGCATAACAAAATTATTTGTGCAGATGTTGGCACTGTTGGCACTAATGATAGCGCCACAATAGCGGTCCTAATGACCCGAAGGCCAAACTTCGAGGGTGGGTAAGCCGGAGCGAACAAAGAAGAAAAAGCCAGGGGTGCCGCTTGTTCGCAACCAGGTTCCCTAACATTGGCGAGCAATTTTTATTTCCTAATTTATTCCGTGGTCCAACAGCAGCAGCAACAGCGGCAGCAGCACAATACGAAAGTTCCAACCGGGGGACATTAGCCGCTACAAGCCTGGCGAGCCTCTCCCCCGTCTACTTTATCTCCGAAACGAAGGTCACATCGCGGATTTCGTGGCCTCATAAAGACGAGAAGACGATCCCCCCGGTTCGGTAGTGGTTACACGACGGTCACGAGTCGACTGCAACCGGTGCCCTTTTAATTACACCTCGGCCTAATTTATTGCGAAATCCGCACCGGTGGCAATGCGATCAGATAAAACCCACGGCCATAAACCACGGCGTCATATAAAACTCCTTTTATTCCTAACCGGCTAAGGATCGGAGCCTCTCCGACTCGTCTGGTCCTCTTCCATCCTCGACTCGTCCTCTATCCCTCTGTTCCTCTCCCGCTCCTTTCCCATACGCGGATATAGAAGAACACTCGTCTTCCTCCTTTTTTTCCACCGTCCTCCCTTCCGACCCCTCCACTCCTCGTTTATCTTACCTTTATGTTCGTTTTCTGTCCTCTCCCCACTTGCTCCGACTCCTTCATCTTCCTCTTCTTCTTCTTCTTCTTCTTCTCCCGCTTCGCTGGGGCCCCTCCGGTCCCCGAACGACCCCTTTCCGATCGCTCTCTCGGCCCCGTGGCATACCATCAGACCCGTCTTTCTCTTTCCACGAGACGTGCGTCCTGCCTGCGGCCGCCCACGCGCCGACCCGACGCCCTCCCATACCTGTCTCATGCGGTTCCCCCACCGAGAGAACCGACCGACGCATGGGAGACGCACGAACACGCACCGACACGCACGCTTCTACACCAGGTAGACTCGGATTCTCGCCTCGGTGCACCGCGATTGCCTACGACACTGCGGCCACTCTTTTTCCACGGGGAGGAACGTTTTGCACACCTCAGATATACAGGGTGTTTCGTCGCATACGCCATCGGCTTCGGGGATGGACAGGAGACACGTAAGCAATGTAAAAAGTTCATATCAGTTCATAGTAGTTGCAGACACTTTTGCGTTTCACTCAAAGTGTACCCGCTCTTTTGTTTCAGAAGTTGCTCGTTATGTAGATCAATTGTACAGTAATGCCTCGATACATGTACGCGGAAAATTCGAGATCGATATGCCACATTTCTCTATGAAACTATCACCAGCGTATTTCGATCTTTTTATAGGAAAATACAAGATCGTGGTTAGGGGATCGCTGTTCAGCTGGAGCATGGGGCGAAAATTCGACATCAAAATGCCACATCTTCTATGACAGTTTCTCCAACATGTGCAGATCTTTTTACGAGAAAATACAAGATCGTGGTGAGGGGATCGGCTGGGCGAAATTTTTCAGTCCGACTGGCGCATGGCGCGAAAATCATGGCCCGGTATGGCCGAGAACGACTTCTATCTTCCCGAACAGCATCGGCAGCGGTCGTATACCCGGGTGGATTTAAATTTAAGCCGTTCGTCTCCCGGCGAACGACTTTCGAATCATTAGGATCTCCATAAACGGTGGATGGCCTAACGAAGCTTCCTTAAAATACGGGATGTACGAGTATTACGACCGTCCGAAAGAGAACCGAGAGAAGGAGAGGGGGGAAGAAAAGGGGAAAAAAGTAGTTCGGAGACGAGCAAACGATTCACCTAAAAGTACATCTGCCGCCTACCCGATAAGCGCACTTGTAAATCAAGACACGCTCGTGAGGCCGAGTAACTAAATCGCATAGAAGGGCGCACTGCCTATGGAGGAACCTGAATTATTAATACGAGCACACTTACCGGTCCAATCAAGTCCTCCCACCTGGCCACCTGGTCAATGCTTCGACGATGTTCCCTTAACCGGGACCGCCATATTTAAAAGCGCTCTGCCCGCATGATCCTCGACACGATTAAGCTCTTCGGCGTCTCTTAAGGATCTGGACCAGGAGAAAAAATATTAAACGAATCGAAACGGATCGTCCCCGTACTGATCCTTAATCAGGGGGAAAGAAGACTCCGTCTAATATTTGGGCGCTTGGTCTCGGATGTATTCTGGTTTTGAACTTACAAAAAATCAATTCTTTTGCATTTTCTTCGAAGATTATTCTGAGCGAGGATTTCGCAAAGAATTGGTGTACAGGGGAACCTCGGTCGTTGTACAAAACGGGGCCGAAAATGCGGGCAAAAGTCAGGCATTTCTCCCACACCTTAAGTCACCACAATCCCCACCATGAGTTCCAGAACTCCTAACAACTAGTGCTCCTAACAACTAGAACTTTAACAATAAACGAGGTTGCAACGAGCGAGGTTATACTGTACTTGTATGGTCAAAATGCCCCAGGTCAGTAAATTATTTTAATTGTAACTACAATTATTAGACTGTGGATCTTTATGCAGAATAGAAATTTAATAAATAGGATAAAATCCAGCATAAAATCTATAGTATATAATATATTTTTTGACAATGTAAAGGTACCAGGAAATTATGATTTTTCTTTAAGGATTGTTTCCAAAAAATATTCTAGAAAGATATATTTAACGCTATTTGAATTTCAAAAATAATTGCAAATAAATAAAAATAATTGAAGAACCCTGAGAATAAATGAACTCTGAAGCCCTCAACAATATTCAGCCATAATTAGACCAATCCCACCGACACTCGAAGAAATCTTTCCCGAGTCCCGATCGACCGATGAATTCTTCTCAAAGTTGCTTTCGAGGCTTGCGATCTTGTTCTTTCGCTCTAAAACGCTCGCGAGAGTAATTGATGCGGTTCATCGAAGTAGGTCGGACTCGAAGGTACGCGCGAAACCCGACTACCATAGTTGTGTCGCACGACAAACGAGCGATCCGTATTTGTCAGAGTAAATTAGCCGCCGATACCGAGATAAGGCATGGGACGGTGGCCATATTTGGCAACGGCACAGTGCAGCGACAGTGTTTTTTCAATTCGGCTTGAAACACGGTTCAACGAGAGATACAAAGTGTTCTTTGAGTATAAATCCAATCCGGTGGCAGTCGAATGGCTGGAACGGTGAAAATGGCAATCGACGAGGTAGGCTGCGCTATTCACTTATTTTTCCATTTCATCGAATACGCTGCAACAGTGACGTTATTCACGATGAACAGTTCACAATCAAAATTTTCCATTTCAGGAAAACTGGGTTGAACATTTTATGCAATGTTACATTGCTACAATAATGACGTTATTCAAACTTATCCATTTCAGAAAAATCTGGTTGAACATTTCATAAAATGGTACATTGGACCAACAGTGACGTTACTGAACACTAAACCTAGCAAAAATGACAAGATTGATTTTATTTAAACAATCTAAAGTTATTTATACAATCAATTCTTATAAAATCATTTTTATTATTTCAATAATTGCAAAATAATAATAATAAATCATATTGACCAGTGGTGGTAGGTTTAGTGTTTTTACCATTTTAGGATAAGATTATTGATCATTTCATAAAATGGTACATACATTGCTACAACAGTGACGTTATTCAAAAAGTACCATTTCAGAAAAATCAATTTGCACATTCGTAACATCATCATTAAAATACGAAATATTAAAGTACAAAAATTGGTATGATACGTAACTGTTCATATTAAAATACACAAGCACGAAGCCAGAAGCTAACTGCACCGACTAAGTGAGCATTCATTTAATTAATAATCGTAATCGCCAGAAATATAGTCACTGAAAGCAGCTCCCCAAGTTCTGACACTGAACACCACCCTGCCGAGCCAACTTAGCGCAATTTACGACAGTATGCAAACAAATCGCGCACTCACTGCCAAAAGTCCGTGACCAGACCCTGCCCACTGCCAGAGCTGAGAATGATCATTCCGTAAAAGTTCGGCGAAACTGGTGCATCAAGGAAAGATCACAAATCATTCGCAATAATTACAGAGTTCACAGGTTTTAATATATCGTTATAAATGAATATTACCCCCTTTCAAGAATCACGGTGGCTCTCGTACTTTTTGATCGTCGGCACATTCCCTCGTTACGCGGTTGCCGAAAACAAGCAGAAAAAAAGGCCGGCTCGGGGAACTTTTAAACGAACGAAGGACGCGCTGGAAAGTCACAATGTCCGCGAAATACGAAAAATAAATGACCGGTGTTGCGGAGCGTCCTTAAATCATCTCGTAATTAACGCCGGCGCGTGTATTTCATCATCAAGTCTGGCCGGGTCTCGCAAGAAGCGGGAGCAGCAATTAAATTCATTTGTCAATTATTTGACGAATGCTCGTCCACAGCTGTGCCTGGGCGGTCTTCCCGGGACCAACGGCCGCTTCAATTCACAATTAGCTCGCATACTTTCGGATCCAATCCCCTAATTGCCGCTTCCACAAGAAGCTCGGGCCGCGCTCCTGTGTGGGCCCGGCCGCCCCGGTAAAAAAAGCTCCGGTTATTTTATCGTACAATTATCCTGAAGCTGGAACCAACGCGCAGGTGGATTCGGTGACAATATATGTACGCAGACTGTCTTTTCAGCCAATGGCAGTTTTTCAAGTTACGCCGATGCACAGTCATTTTTTCGGGCTCGTCTCACTCGCCTTTTCGGGCCTGGCCCGGCCAACGCGGCGATACTTAATTAGCGAAATTTATGCTGTCCCTTCCGCGCGTTTAATTGACGAACACTCCGAACCGGGGTAAAAGACCAGCCGGAAAAAAGCGGAGCGGTGATTGGATGCTAATTAAAGTAACGAACCGATCGATCACTCGTAAAATCGCGGCTACCGCGGACGCGAGTCGGACCGACAACGTGATGGAATCTGTTCCGATGACGGAGATTCGGGTCGAGTTTCTTCTTTTTCTTGATGCCCAGTGAAAAACGATTGTGGTTTGTACATGGCAATTTCATGTGGCTGGTTTTTGTCCGTAAACGTGCGTGAGGTTTTCAGATTGCAGATACGAGTCGAGCAACGGTGGAAGCAATTTCGATATATACAAATCTCGATTGAGTTGGTGTTATTGTTTAATGGCATCATCATCATGTTTCGATAGCCAGTGCTGTCGGTTGCAGGATTGTTTAAGCCTCGGGAAAATAATAGTGGGTAAGCACTTTCAAATATCAATCTTGATTTGAAAAACACTTTTGAATCTCGATATTAAAACTGGTATATTCTAACTTACCAATTGCGATTCCATTAATTAAATTATATTGATTTCATTTATTTAATCTATCATTATTGTTCACCAAATTTCGCCCACATTCTCGCACAAATTAACCATATTGCAGTCGGCACGCAGGGGCTACAATCGCAGGAAGCTGGGCAAAATTCATGTCTCTGGTAATTGTACATTATTAATTACTAATACATATATACGAGTACATAAATATAAAAAATAAATAAAAATACATTTTTTAAAAATACCACGTTTTTAAAACGGACTAAAAAGTATAAAATAATTTTACCTAGCCCCATACAGGTTCCTAACCCCATACAGATAGCCCTGAAAATTTGTGATTGTGAATTTTGAATAGCTATGAAAATACTTGTAACATTTAAAACGAAAAACTTGGGACGCAAGATAATAGTAAGGAGTGTAGAGAGTAGCCTTAGGTGAACTATTCATACACCAATTTTTCGTTTTAAATTTTAGAAGTATTTTCGTAGCTATTAAAAGTAAAAAATCCTCGCTCATCGGGAAGTTCGTTTAAAATCAATTACAAAATTTGTACCGAACAGACAGACCAGAAAGCGAGCTAATAAGAACGTGGTAATAAATCTGGTGCACTGTTGTTCATACATACCAACAGCTCAGACAACCAACATTTGTGATCTCACGGGAGATATGAAAAATCGCATTTTGGCGAACTTTTCCAGGCAAATGTGCGGCGTGCAGGTTCTCAGGGATTAGTATGAATTCGATAAAAGCGCGCGACCGATTTCACCACGCGTATGGACGAATCGTTCGATGCTGGGCACGCACAATGTAACGATGCAAATTGCGGGCGGTCTCGGGTCGAAACAAAAGTGTTTGCTCGCGCGATTTGCGGTTTGGAGGGAGAGAGAGAACCGGAGTCGAGCCAGATATCCCGAAGGCGGCGGATTTCAATTACGAGTCTTCAGCGGCTGACAGACGTATACAGGGGCAGAGGCGGTAGCTCATTCGAAATTCGGTAGCTCGGTCCGAGCGCCTCACGGTAATGAAACATTCGCAGCGCACCGCAAATTGCCCCTCGCCGTGCCACGGCAAGAAACCAAATGTTTTCGACCGCCTACTTGTATCTACCTTTCCTTCTTCTCGTCTTTTCCTCCTCCTTCTTTTTTCCCCCTTTCTCTCTTTCTCGCGTTGCATTGCTTGGCTTCTTGCCGCTTTTTCCCCTCCCGCGCGAAAGCTTCATCCGTCGCGTATACGCTTCGCGGCTGCAATCTCGTGTGCAATTATTGGTTTTCGTGCCCGGGCAATCTTGCTCGATGAAACCACCGCGCTGTTTTCGTGGGCTTACGGCTGCGAGGCCATTGCGTAATGCGTTTGCCAGAGAATCTCGGACCTGTCTCCGAGAGACTTTTCCCTTTTGAATTTTGAATTATCGCGCCGGCGTTTGCCGATCTCGCGACTCTATTCGGTAATTTAATATTTGTACGGCAAATATTTGATCCGGAACGGCAGATCGGGAGGGAAGTTTCAATCCGGATTTTATTTAGTTAGCTGAAAACGGAAACGGGTAACAGTTTGTACTGGATTTATTGATGCTTCGCTTTGGATGGAATGGGTCGCAGCGAAGCAGTAATCTGATTTCTTCCGGCGACGTCGCTGGAAATGTAACTGTGCTGAATGAAACGGTGAAAAAAAATTGATGCAGAACTAATTGAGATATGCTAGGTTGTTCAAATAGAAAAGCGGAGACGCGAAGCGTTCAGAAATAAGTTTATCTTTTCGATTTACTTGTTGAATGATAAAAACATTTTGAACCTAATAATCAATTTTTCGATTAATAATACGTAGTACTTCTGGCATTACCCTACACGAGGAATGTCTGCAAGATTAAAGAAAAATTAGAAGGCAGAAGAGAGAACAAACCAACATCGGCATCTTGATGCCGCGCCGGCGAGTTAATTTTTCGCACGGTTCTTTTTCTTCTGGATGCACTACCGTTAATTAATCGATGACCGAACCCCGTTAGACTGCGAAGAGCGGATTCCGTATTCCGCGTATCACGTCGCATTAATTGCCAGCGGCGGCGGCGCGGCGAGCGGAGCAATTTTAAGAAATTAATCCGCGGCTGTCTGAGTGGTAGGGGGATGGGACCACTCCAGAAAGCAATAACGTCGAAACCACGAGCGTGACTCTCGTTTCCACAGGATCGCTTTACCGGAGCTATTACGTTCCCACGTGCTCATGGGAGAGCAAGAGTAGTAGTACACACCAGCGATATGGCGGCTCGTAAGACCAGGTGGTACGGTATAACACTGGAACAGCATTCCACGTTGCAACTGATGCGCGGCGCCGTGCAGTGGCCGATGCACACGACCCCTGCAAGACCGATGGACGAGATACCACGTCTCGCAACCAACGAGAAGCTCTATGTACTCGCATAAATTGCATGGTTCCACCCCGCATCGATCGCCCCCGGAAAATTTGAAATGATGGGTCTGCGAATTTTCTAGAAACTGCGAATCGCTGCAGAAATCGACGCTGCAGTTGCAAGTTAAATTGTACGTATCGATGCAGTCAGTACGCTATTAACCCTGAATTAATAAGTTGATTCCATTTACGATTTTGTTTTGACAGATTTAAAAATTAATTTTTGTATACTCCTTAAAAAATAGCACCATAATTATTTTTTTAGATTTAAAAGCAAATTACTTTTAGCGATGATTATTGCATGGAAGGATAGACAAAATACTTCTCTACTTCCCCCTGCATTAAGAACAATCTAATTTGGGAAATCAGATGGATCTCAACCATTCTACCCGCGTAGAATGAAATAGTCCGTTTATTGTGCAGCTCCTCTGCTTAATATTCGCAACATGGCGGTCGCAACAAATATTCTACCTCGATTTATTCTAAAACGAAACTCCCCGCGAGATAAACCACCCCTACACATTTCCGACTTACTTTCCCATGTAAATTCACCCATTGGGATTCTACATCCAGTCCGTAGACACATTTTTAACCGCACGCTGAGAGAGCAATTTTTCCCTTCGACCGAATTTCATTTCTCAGTATCCCTTTACGGTTGCGCCGATCCGCTTTCCAATGGAGTTCCGCGAATAATTTCAATCCACCCGCGGAGGAATTCATTTAAGCCGATACCTGGAAGTTAAAGTATTAAAAATCTCATTTCCGCTGGTTTTCTGGGCACCTGTGTTCCGCAAGCTCGCGATTGTCTGCCGCTCGGAGAGTGTTGAATTACTCCTGCGAACAGATCTGTTATTTATTGCTGTCTTAATGGGAAATTCTTCTGGTTATTATTCTACCATTTTCTTTACCACCGAACATCTCAATCTTTCTTTCTCGTGCCGAGTGGATACGAGCGTGCCATGCAATATTAATATCGCTATATTCCATTTGCGAGAATAGATAATTAATTACTGATACGGGTTCGCAAAATCACGACGCATCGTTCTGACGTTACTGAACACTTTTACATGCCTAACTGCTTCTGTCCCTTAAATTGTTTATGCGAATCAAGTGGAGGGATTATAAATTGTCTAGTTCATTGTTCCAAATTGTTCTAAGCGCAGAAGTCACTCTGCCATAAGCGCACGGTTTTGGCAACGACGACAAGCTTATAGAGAGACCTGGGCGATGGCGGTAGGAGTCACGGCAAAGGCCAAATATGGCGGAATCGGGGGTGCGTTTAGTGCGATTTTGCGAGGCAAACTTCAATCAGGAAACTGTCATTTTTGTTACATTCAGTTGATTGATTCTTTTGTTAAAATTTAATATTTTGTACACTAGACTGCGGATTTTATGCATTTATTTAAAAAATGTAGGTGAAATACAGAACAGTGAGAGGATTAAAACAATTTAAGAGCACCGATTAGTCAGCATCAATTTATCAAAATTATTAGAAGCAAAAACAAATATAAATTTGGTTCTAGTACCTTGTAATTGATGCACACAAGTTTTGTTTTGCATATTTCTCAGTCTACAGACCAGATGTATTTCTTAAATCGAACGTGTACCATTATAAAAATCGCAAGAACTGTGTGTAAAATTAATCTTCTCATTTTTATGAAGCAATAATTTTTAATGCTCCGTAAAGGGTTGAAAAGTAGGAATCTGGAGGAATGCAGTTCCCGAGAAGCACAATTCGGCGAACCAGTCGAAATTAAATCGTCAAGAGACTCGGATCCGGGAGAACGGTCGATAATTCCGAGACAGTTTCGTTGGCTATCTATCGTTTTGGTTGAACAGAGGATACCTCTTCCGAGAAGAGATTAGGCGGCCAAGGAACGTCGTTAATCCGCGTGGTCGCAGTAAGCCACTCTCGTAACGGAGCTCGAAATTCAGCGGAATCGACGGAATCGTCCTTTCGTCCTGCGTGATCCTGCGGCATAAATTCGACCTGGCTGATCCGTGAAAGCTGACGATCGTTTCGTCTTTGGCTCGAGCTCCTTCTGTTTCTCGGCTACGCTTTACACGCGAACGACAAACTATTGTCCCCCAGTGACATCACCGAACAGGACACTGTCCACGACAAAATCTTTTCTTTAAGGGGATTCACATGTTTGGACCTCTTCTGCTCGCCCGGGCATGTATCATATTCAATATCGCTGTATATCATAATTCCAGCGGCAGTCTTTCTGCGTCTTTACCGGATTTTCTTCGAGGTTTCGGGCATTATGTCCCCACCCCCACCCCACTTGATACTCCACTCGCTCGTGTTACCAGTCGGAGTGGTTTTTTTTTAAGCTTTGCCACCTTTTCGTATTACCGAAACGAGGGATTTGCGATAATGGCACCGGATCATTTGTGACAGAGGGCGACGAACTGATTAACGTTTATGTTTTCTTCTTTCGTGATCGCACGGCGCTCTCACTCGCGACGTCATCTGCATTGCTAAATGGGCTCCGAGCGCACTCGTACATATTTCAATATTTTATTTTTGCTTCCTCGATAAATGCGTTTAATACTCGTTTATTTAACGACGACTCGCGCAGTCGAGTTAGCTGCGTATTTCTGCGGCGAAGCTGCTCGAAGAGAGAACAGGAGAGAGTTTATTCGTGAATTTATACTGTGAAATTGTGGGTCAGGTTTGAGACGAGGAGATAATTCCTTAATAAAAAGTACAAAGTAGGGTCTGCATTTGAAAGAATAGAAATTTAAGAAACGAGAAAACAATCTCCTATTGTAAAGTAAAGACTGGAATATCATCGTTTGAAAGACTAAAACAAACCTGTAAAAAAACAAACCTTCAACAATTCAATCTTGAACGAATCACCCGAATCTTTATGCACTTTCTCCTACGCAAAATGAAAGTATAAAAATCGCTACAAGCTGAGCAGACTCGTTTCGGAAGCAGGAGCAATAAATCCAAGGAAGACCGCAATTCCTTAAATCTACAAACACTTTCGCGGACAGTTTTAGTGGGTCATAATTCCGGCGATATCCTTGATATAAAGGGTTTCCTCGAGCAGCAATTTACACAATTAACAACACGAAGGATCCGCGACCGGGGCCAGGACGTCACGGCAGTAATTCAGAATTAAGATGATTCCGTTCAGCGAGTGATCCCTTTGCGCTGGTCCCGGTGAAGTAGAAGCGTAATCCTGTCAGGACCCCGGGAGTTAATCACCGAAATTGCCGCGGCGAGACGAGAGTAGAAAAAAAGTGAACGAAGGAATGGGGTGGTTAGGGGGATCCGGGGGAGGGGGGTGCAGTTTCGGTGGATCATTTTCGCTTCGGCGATCTCTGTGTTCAAGGGTTAATCTCCCGAGATATCGTCTCGAGAGCCGCGGCCCCGGGTAGAAAGAATCGGAAGAATTAAAGTTGATGAAAGATCTTCCTGACGGCGATTTATCCCCGAGGGGTGATGCGATACCTCGGAGCCGACAGTCTCGCCCGTGAAATATCGTGGCTTATGAGAGCTCCGGAGGTTTCGGGCCCCGGCAACGCGCTTGAATTTGTAATTCGTAAGTTATTGCGCCGTTCCCTTCTTCTAAAAGGACCATTACTTAGCGGCATCCCGTTAAATATCGCCGCGATTATGGGACGCAGTTTTCTGAATAGGACGCTCTCGGCCAAGGCTTTCGATTCTATTCTCGGACACGGCTGCTGTCCTCACAACATCCGCCATCCAGCTTCCTTTTCACCTGTCTTCGCGAACGAGAAACGTTTGATCCCGTTTTTTGTTTCTCGCGGCGCACAACGCTTTTAATTTTAGGCACGCTTTGCTGTGGCTGCGCCCTTTGTCCCCAGGAAAGGGGTAGTCCGGCTCAAAGGAACTCGAAAATCCTCTTCTCTTTGAGACCTTGGTTTGTTGGGAACGTTGATCAAAGTATCGGACAATTTTTGTCTTGGACCCTTTGAAAATTACCCCTGTCAGGATAAGAAAATTTTTCTCAGACCTGACACCACCGCCAACACAAAGATTGAAGCTTCAGCTTTGAAATGACTGTTTAAAAATTGCCGTACGATTTTTCCCAGCCATTCTATTGAACTTTCACGAGTGGTAGCTCGGAGGTTTTCCTTAGCTAGGTGAAACACCGTCTCGTCGATCACGCTGCGGGAAAAAGAATCAATTGGCGGGATAAGTCGCAGCATCATTGACCAGCTGCCACGCAGGGTCTCCCTTATCACGGGCCTCACCTCGCTGATTGGCCACGGGTCTTCATTTGCATGCGCGGCTTTCGTTTATTGTACGAACTTACCGTGTAGCGCCATATAAGGCACGGCCGCCGGTTCGCCTTTCAGGCTGTCAGCGAGAAGGCTATTGTCAACGACAGATGGACGTCCAATGGGCAACACGTGTTGCATACAACCACCGTCCAAGACGTATGTCCTCCGGGAAAGAAGAGACCCGCGAAGAGTCCCTTTTGTCTTAACGAGAGGGAGAAGCACAGGCCGCGCATGTGCAACATCTGCGATTCTTCTCGCTGTCTACCGCAGAAAATAAACTCCGGGAATGTCACCGTGACCTCCTTTACCTGTGGACCATTTCATATATTTTCTGTTTCTCTTTTGTTCCACCCCACCTCCTTGCCATTTTCATCGTGCCCCATTGCAGAATTTTAATTAAAACGAGAACGTCGAGGATCGCTGGAGACTGCATCGGCGATCATACCTCCGCGACTATGCAGGATAAAAATTGCCGCGATGAAAAGTAATCGAGTTCCAACCCTCTTTCAACGGTACGAGATGTTCCCCGGATTGAAGCAGCACGGGATATTGTTTCCGATTGAATAAAAATATTCTATAAATTTCTATAAACTGTTTTATGGAGTTTAAAAGGTCGTTAAAGTTTCTCTTCGAGAGGACCTCTTTCATACTTGAAAAATGGGAGCAAGGATTAAATAGTTGGATCACTAGGTTGGTCATATTTTATTAATTCCGATTTAACATTCAACATCTCGGAACGATTCAAAGCAAACTCGAATCACACAGCCCATAGATCAACCGATTGCAGCGAAGAATTTCGCCAAACGAAAGGCGCATAAATTCCGAGCCAGAAAAAAGTGAAAAACCACAGCCTGGACAGATAACCCTAAATCGCTGGGACACCCCAGTCGTCCGTCTCTCCGGCCAAGAAATTAGGAAACTTTGAAGAGGATACGCCTGTAAAATTCCGGATCAAGTTGCTGGATAGAGCATCGCGTTACGGGGTCCCTGATTCTTAATTCGCGAGTCCACGCAGTGAATCCGTTTCGCCGTGGTTGGACGGCTCCGCCCGTTTCCCGTAATCGAGGTTGGCTAATTAAAAAGTCGTGGTGGTTGGTCCACTAGCGTCCCAATAAAATAGATCCAGGTGACGGTCGTTGTCAGGGACAATTTGTAAAACGTCAGGCTTATTAGCGCGTCCATCGAGGTCCAATTACCGCATACAAGCGATACGATTATCGGGTAACGGGTTGCGCCCCGATCGGAGTCCGTTTTCGGAGTGATTCGGGCTGGGGAGGCAGCGAAAGATACCACGGAAAGAGGAATAAAATGTACAGTAATGGTCGGGCACTTAGTATCATTTCGTCCGTGAACGGGAATGGAAGGCAGGTGGAGGCACGCGGTACTCCTTCGGAATGAAATTCGAAAGGTCTCCGAGGTGGGGGGAAGAGGAGCCTCGAAAGACACAGTTTATCGCTCGTCTTCTGAGCGAGCATTTGTCCCTGAGTGCCGTTTATCTCCTGGGCCCCCTCGGTAATGCCTGTAACCTAACACTGTCCTGGAAGAGACAGATAATAGGACGAGGCGTTGGCGAGGTTACCACGAAAACAGGACGATACCCGGGGACACGTACTCTGTATCCTTTTGCTGCTCGCCCGGAGACGAATACCGAGCTCGTTCGGACCCCGTGTAATGGATATCAGATGATGCGGACGAGACTGTGTGCGGAGGTGTGCCAGAAATGTTAGGAAAAAGGGGAATCTACAAATGGTGATCCTTGTCCGACGGGGATCGCCGGCCGCCCCAGGAATTCCTGGGAGGTAAACCTCTCTGGACGTCCCTGTGCCCGACCGGGATTTTACGGCCGGTATAAATAGACGGTGTAATGCACTACTGATACGTTAACAGTTCGGCCCGGACGTAAAAATTAATCTCTGATTTTTCTGACCGGCGGGAAACGCGCTTGGCTACGGGAGATGGAGAAAATGGACTCGGGTCTAGTCATTCTGGATTTTCTGAGTATTCTTGGACCTAATTGTATTTTTATTCGTTTAGCACTAGGTTTACAGAGCTCTAGAAATACCTATTTTACATTATTTTATAAACATAACAAGCATTCCAATAATATATACCCAAAGAAATAAAGGTAAATAATTCCTCAGGAAAGCACCTTTGCAATCTTAATAATTGAAAATTAAGAATTTTAGAACCCGTCATTTTGACGAGTCCCGTAAACCTAGTGTTAATAATACTGCGATTTTATGATATTGTTTTATTTAATAGTCTGATTATTTGTTTTTACTCTTTGAGGTGATGAGAAGGTCCATTCAAGCTAGGGATCTTAATTTAGAATTAATTAAATTTAACCCTGTTATATTTTTAGGGTATTCATGAATCTAATAATACTGCGATTTTATAGTATTGTTTTATTTAATCACGTCTTTAGTTCTTTTAAAGTGATCTGATTATTTATTCTCACTCTTTTAAGTGTTGAGAAGGACCATTCAAGTTAGGGTCCTTTAGGATTAATTCAATTTAACCCTGCCATGGTTTTAGGGTATTCATAAATCTACTTGTATTTTTATTTGTTAAATAATATTGTTCTATTTGGTGCATATTCTCCGTCTTTCTCTCATCAAGGTAAGCACGAAGCACAAAGAGTATAAATAAATCACGACGCGTACCATTTTCAATTTTGAAAGAAACCTCTCACTTCGAAGAACCAAACACTGAGCAGTATTGTTCAACGATCGTCATTTTCATTTAAAACACCGCTTTCAGCACGGTCGACTCGGCCATTTTCCTTTAGCGTGATTAATGCCAGCGCATGTATCCTGATTCTTCTCGTAACTCCCCGGGACAAACTGTCATCTCCGTCCCGTTCCAAATCCAGGACGGAACGAAATCTCGAAAAAGGATTCTCGGCGGACGTGACCCGTCTTCTCGATACAGAGCCGGCCACGGCGCATTTAAATTTGACCGTCTTGCGTTCGTGAGTCGCATAAGTTCATCCCCGCATGATACTCGTATCTGTTACACCGTGGTCTAATCTCGGGACTCAATCGTGGAGCTGTTTTTTTCGGGGGGGAAGAATAAAGTAGACGTTCCTCTTGTCGGGGTGTTTTTAAATCGCTGCGGTGCCTTTTGCTGCGCCGCGAAATTGTTACCGCGGTACAAACTGTTTGATCACCGGATAAGTTAGTAAAGCATCCTTTCAGATACGAGAGAACGCTGTGTGCGTCGTGGGTAGACTGCGGATTTTTAAGCATTTAGAAATTGGCTGGGTGAAATATGAAACAGTGAACGATTAGTGAGGTCAATTTCTATTTTATTTTATTGTCAATTGACTTTTAAATCTTCGCTGGGTTCAAGTTTGTAAATGGACTCTTTTATTGAACATATTTATTCAAAGGTGAGGAAATAAAGATCACCATGTTTCATTACTACTTGTAGATTGCCGATTTTTAAGCAATTATGAAGAAATTGACTGGTGAAATGTAAAACAAAGAACGATTAGAAAGATTGAAGAATATTTTAACATTGTCATCAATGTGATAAAGTTATTAAGGGATGAAATCAATTTTTATTTTACTCCTGCTTCCCACGATCAATAGAGAACATTTTTATTTTGTATAAAGATCCGCAGTCTAGCTGTATAGCATCGCAATATTATTAAATAAATTAGATTACATCATAGCATACCCAAAAATATTCTTGGGTCGAGTCAAGTCTAATTTTAAAGGGTTTTAGCCCAGAAATATATCCATTAACGACGTTCGGACATGTGAATAATAATAAGTAGACTGAGTGAAATGAGTAAGTGTAATTTCAAACAGTGAAAAGATTAGAAGAATTTAAAAATACAGTTATATTATTTTCAACCTATTAAACATATTAAGAAAGAATATAAATTTCTGATTCACTCCAGTTCGTTGAAAATCAGGCAGAAAATGTTTATTTTGCACAAAGATCCGCCGTCTAATAATAAGTAAAAAGATATTATAAAATCATGATATTCTTATATACGAATAAAAAATACGACTACTCATTGTCGCCATGAGTGCATAAAGTCCGCAGTCTACCGTTGAGAGAGTGTCATTGAAATTTTGTTTGCATGCGCGCGAGGCTAATGCACTGCCGGAGAATTCAATAAAGATGGCTTTTTAAATGAAGCTGTCGCGGAGGCCTCATTTGTCCGGCATTCTCTTGAGATCCCCGTGCGTTCGCAAATATCGAACCACCCCGTTCAATTTCTGAAAAAAGAAAAAAAGAATAAGAGAACAAACGAAAGCCAACAGACACATCGGATCCTCGTTATTGTACAACGGAAGGAGTGAACGGTCTCGGCAGGCGAAAGCCTGTCAATCGGTTCGTTTGAGAGAGCCAATCCGCGGCGGGGATTTCTTTTACGCGGCGCATTGCTTTCGACTTGGCCCCACGAAACACGCATAAAATTTCCTCTTTACGGAGGAGGTTTCATTAAAAGCACAACGAGGAATAACGAACTCGCGACAGGTGCCGCACGCTTCTTCGTTCGCTCCGTGTGGATAGCCTGAAACTCGAGATCCAAGGCGGAGAGAGGAGCCGGTGTGCCTCGGGTACCAAGGGAGGTTAATACTCGGTCGAATGACGATGCATGAACAAGGAATGCAGTACTCGGGGTCGTCCTAATCTCCTCGAACACGGCGTATATACGCCGGGAATCCCTTCGAAGACATTCTACCATCGATTAAGTACAATATAAATGATGGATCGCGTGTCCATGCGATGAGGACATCGGCTGGATCATCGCACGGTGATTTATCCCGAACCTGTCACGGTATCCTTTGTTCAGTTTTCTTAAGTGCATTGTTCACGATTTTGGCTGCTTGCTCCTTTGGATGTTCATCTTCTTGCTTTTTAGAGGAAATTAATTTTGGTGAGGTTGCCTGTAAGTGCTAGTATATTTCGATAGTAAATTAACATGGAACTAACAACTCTGTATTGGTAAGTTATTCCAGTAGGCAGCCATTTATATGGAGACGCAAAACTAAACATTGGAAGTGGAAGCGAGGTGCATACAAATCGACGGTACAGTAGAACTTCGTTTGTTGCTCGTGGTGGGGTCAGTGATGCGATTCGGGGCGCTTTTTTCGCGCATGCGCGTGTTTCGGCAGGACCGTATCTACGTCCGAAGTTTGTGGGGAATGTAGTGGGGAATTAGTACTGCTAGGAAAGTACCGGAAGAATTCAGAAGTTCATATATTATGTGTTATATGTGCATACATATTAAATTTTAATACAACACACACATGTTATACAGTCATATTTCAAAATCAAGTCATAACAAATTTTGCGAAATTATTGGGCTGACTAAGGTACCGCATTTTAGCCGATCTTCGAACTTGATTGAGGCTAGAATCGTCGCGCATGCGCGAAAAAAGCGCCCCGAATCCCATCACTGGGTGGGGTTGTGGTTGCCACGTGGAAACAAAAGAGGGTCTACACTGCTGTACTTTCAAGATATCCACGGAAAAGGTGGCTTTATAGAAATCTCGGACAGTGTATGAAGGGCTGACGTTGCGAAAAGAACAGTTTGGGACAAGCTAGTATTTACCTGTGGCCAGCCATCTTGATCCTGCTCGAGGTGTCCGGATATCAGTCGGAGGATCGGTCGGGCCGGGTTGGTTTACGGCCTCGTCGGAAAACAAACGTGTCTTCCTAGTCGAAAACTGGTTGCGCGTTTATGTTGTCGTTCCCAGGTGGCAGTCAACCCTCCCCTGTCTCGCTCCCCTCCGGCCAGTCTATTGGCTATTGGAAAGCGGGAACAATAAAATATTCAAATGAGCCTCGGTGCACTTGACGCGAGTTAAACAGCTTGTACACGCCGAGAGGGACGAGCTGTTTCTCTGGTGTTCACGTGCTCGAAAGAGGCGTCGCGGAGAGCGGTCCCTTTCACGTCACCGACGAATCGGACCTTTATATTGTCCTTAATCGATCGTAAAGGGCCACGAAAGGGAATACCGACGCACGCCGCGTTCATGATACTAAAAGGGTAATCTGCCGCGTAACCTATGGCAGGCTCGCGCAATCACACGGAACGTTAATAAAGATTACTTCCTGGCTTACCGGCGGGATGCGTTTTTGAATTCCGAGGCGAATTTGCAGGCAATTACGCTCCGAAAGCATCGGCCATAATGGCGCGCAAACTTTCGGCGAACGTTGTACAAGCTGTTTCGGCGGTAGTCAGCACTGTTCACTCAGGTATTTTTCGGAGATTCGGTGTGGATTTAGTGTTACTCGCCGCGGGCAGCACGAATTTATTTTTAATTATCTCGGTTGTTTACTCTTGCCTCTTCTCTGATTAAGGATTTCTCGAAATCCATTCTGAAAGGTATTCTTTTGCTGCTGCGTGGTCGGCGTAGTCCCCGCCACGAGTTACGCAACCTCGAACAACTGGTGCAATAAACGAGTTTGCAACGACCGAGGTTCTACTGTACTAATTCTGATACAAAAGACAGCAGACATTTTGTAATGCATTTGATTTATCATGTTCCTGATTACATTTAGAAACATTTAAGCTTGTTCTACTGTAATTCATTTTAAATAATCCCCACCACGAGTTACATAACCTTGAAGACGTAGTGGGAGTAGCTGTGCAATAAACGAGTTTGTAACTAGCGAGGTTCTACTGTACTAATACTGATACTAAAGACAGTAGACATTTTGTAACGCGTTTGATTTATCATGTTCCTAGTCACATTGAGAAACATTTAAACTCATTCTACTGAAATTCATTTGAAATAATCTCCACCACGAGTTCCACAACCTAGAATACCTGGTGGGCTTTGCTGTGCAATAAACAAGTTTGTAACTAGCGAGGCTCTACTGTACTAATACTGATACAAAAGAAAGCAGACATGTTGTGATGCACTTGTTCTATTGTAATTCATTTTAAATCTGATACAATTATCAAATAAAGAAAGAACTTTCTTTATTTACAAAATGTCTATCAACCACGTAACACAGTTACGTAAAGGAAATGCATTGATCAAATCATAGACCAAACCCAATGATTCTCAACTTGTTCATCACGATAAAACGAAAGTGAAGAAAATGATTAATACCTTTCCCGCATACCGAATTTCGTTTTGCCCGATGGCCAACTGCGGCCATTTTCTTTGACGTCACACGCCGTGCTTAATAAATCGCCAGGACGAAAGTGCCGGTAGGATTCCCGGAACCGAAAAAGGACGAAAACGAGGAACGGCGAGGAAAAGTATCGCGGAATTTTCTATCTGTAAATTATGTGCCGTACGATTATTCCTTTGGCGCGTAATAAATGTAATTTACGCGTGCGGTATGATATCTGATAGGCGGAAGGAACGGAAAGGATTTCCGTTTATTGCAGCTTGGCGAGTCGTGGAAACGGTTGGTGGAACGGCGATAAATTAGACGCGGCTACCCCGATCAATTATTTGATATTGGAATCGCGCGGTCGCTTCTGACGAGATCACAAAGCCGCGGCAAAAAGCGCCGCCGTGATCGCTGGATAACAGTAGTTCCGCTCGGGAACGGTTTATCAGTTCACGTGGCTGATCCTCGGCTGTAGCCTTTTGCTCGCCGGGGCTTCATCAGTCAATGACTTCGCGTTTGCAATCATCGTTTTGGAATGCGCTTCTCGTTTTTTGACTAGCCGTACTAATCAAGTTGTTCGGCGCTCCTGTAGAGGAATCCCGGATTCTTCGACTTCGGAAAAGTTCGCGGGGAACTTCCGCGAATTCGCGAAACATTTCACATCTTCGGGTGATTGGAATTGCGGATGATGGTGCGGGGAATCTCGACGAAAGCAATTCTGATCGATTGGGTAGTTGTGTTGGTAAACGTTCATCTACGATCTACCGACAAAATAAATACCCTTAATAAAACGCTTTACTGCAGGAGAGATGAAACCAACCAATGAACTGGAAAAATATAAAAATTGCTACGTCTAAAAAGTGGCTGGAAAAATTACCAAAATGGTCAGGGTTAATAAATAAATCTTTATTGTAGGAGAGATGAAACCAATCAATGAACTGAAAAAATATAAAAATTGCTACGACGAAAAAGTGACTGGACAAATTGCCAAAAAAATGGTCTGGGATAATAAATAAACCTTTATGGTGGGAAAGATGAAACCAACCAATGAACTGAAAAAATATAAAATTTGCTACGTCTAAAAAGTGGCTGGAAAAATTACCAAAATGGTCAGGGTTACTAAATAAATCTTTATTGCAGGAGAGATGAAACCAACCAATGAACTAAAAAAATATAAAAATTGCTACGACTAAAAAGTGACTGGAAAAATTACCAAAAAAATTGTCTGGATTAATAAATAAACCTTCATGGCAGGATAAATAAAAGCAGGAAGCAACGATCCAAAATAATATAAAATCTTGCGATGACCAAAAGGTAACTGAACAAAGTCACCAGAAACGGTGATGTGTGAATAAATGAACCATTATTACGGGAGAGATAAAACCAACAAAGCATGAACTAAGAGAGGTTACCAAAAAAATAGTAACGTTACACGTGTCACAGCTCCAAGAAATATTCGTGGCGATAAATTGTGCAACCTGTACAGAAGAATGGCACGTTAAGAGCACCGCCGAGCGAGAGATGCAAACTCACTGCACTCGGATCGCACGTCGCCGAGCAAGGTTGCTCCCTTTTTCTGCAGCCGAGTGAAAGCTCCCGAAAAGGAAGTTCCTCGGGGTCTGTTACCACTTTTTGGCCAGACACTTGACACCCGTAGAAATCGTCGCAGCAGGCCCCGCATCCTGCTGGCGGGCACCGAAACCAGCCGAAAACAGTTTTGGAAGGCGCATCGGAGTTCACGGGATGCGGTGACAGATCGGAAACGGGGCTCGTGAGTGCGTCAAGCCGATAATGGCCCTCCCGAAGTGCCTCGCGGCATTCAAGCACCCGGAAATCTTTGATTGCCCGCCACCGATGACGCCTGGAGTCTTCTTCAAGTACCTCGACACACGCGCGCGCGCACACATGTGTGACCACTTGAGATATTTCGCAAGTTTCCAGCGTGGAATCCTACGCTTCCTCCTGTCAGAGGAAAAGGCACCGCAGGCTCTGTGGATCGTCCGCTTTAAGTGGCCCATTGTCCGGGGACAGTTTGATACTTCCTTTAACGCGTCTCTGCCGGCGCGTGTTCCCCAAAAAATTCTCAAGTGTCCATTTATTGCAGCAGATGGAGCTCATGCCAGTTTGGGATAAAAATCTATCCGGGAAATTTACTGGCTGACAGTGGAGATCCGCTTCTAATTTGGTAATTGGAGGACACTGTCTCTCCAGCGCTTCGTGAATTATCGAGGCAGACTGCGGGAAGATAAACTAGCTTCATGATAATTAACAGACTTGTAGCCTCTCCTTTTATAAGTTTCTGTCAGGCTTGTGATGAAGATTTCAAAGGGGTCTCGTGAATATGCATGGATTAATCATTTCTTTCGGAGCAAAATAAAATTCTAATTTCATGCCATACATATTTAATCGTCGTCTAGCTTCTCTGTCAGATGCGCAATAAATATACATTTTTAACTGTAATAAATATGCGATGAAGAAGGGGTGAGGAAAATGCATACAAAGTTTACAGTTACAGAGTATTTTATATTAAAACAAAAATGGCCATGGGAAAGGTATGGGACATTTTAAAAATGGGCCTGCAGATAAAACGTGGGTACGAAGTGCCAGGATAAGTGACGCGTTCGCAGCATCTGTCCATCGAGTAGTGGAGCGAGCGTAGATTGAAACGGTTTCGGAGTAAATCCTGAAACTGAAGGGCTCGTCGCACACCCAATTCGTCACCTGACCAGGCAGCCCTTGCGTCGGGACCACCTGCGCCAGGTAAGAGTCGAGGAGTCGATAAGTCTTTTGGGAGAGAGCGTGAAGACGATTGCGTCGTAACGGAGGATCCTTCGGAAGAGGATGTCACGAGATAAGAATTAGAAAGAGTGTCAGGGTCCCGGTTTCGAACGGGACGTGCAGGTAGTTTGTAAACTGCGGTGGGGCAGCTTTTAGTGGGAACGGGACAGAGGATACTGTTTTGAATTTAGACAAGTAGATGTGCACGGAAGATACACTGGTCCCCGTAGGCGCCCCTTTTCGTACGTTAGGTGTTGGTTTAGGCAAGGGTTTCGAGAAATAGATAAATATCCTCAAGGTGGAAACAGGAAGTGCCTCTACGTGGCCGGAATCCCATTCCTCCTTATACGGGACCGATATGCTAATCGATGTTTTCGTAATTCGCGAGAACACTTCTAGCAAGCTGCATTTCGCATCCGAAATTTCTAGAAAAATTAACATTCACCAATTCACCAACGGTAAATTGAACACGCCTGATGATATTCGTTCTGGTACCTGTTTGGAAATGACTTCACCAGGAGCTCCTTTCGAAATCATGAATAAAAGAAATTGTTTTTCGTCCTGGAGGAAGTGCCTTTGCACGTCGAATGTCGCATTTGCATATACACATGTCATTACGTATACACAATAATAAAAATGATCAATTACATTTTCAAGATTTCTGATTTATATTAATAAATACATCACTCGATAAATTGAGAAGTGGGAATACCTCTTTTCTTCCATGATAAGTAATTAGTACAACCTTGACGAAAACGACGTATAAAAATTTATGAACGAAGCTTTAATACACATAAATACACCTGCCAATTTTCGTAAAAATATATTAATTAGTTTACCAGTAAAAATCCTAAAGTACAGTCTACTTCCATAACAAATAATTACCACAGTTTTGGCGATAAGAATGTGTAAAAATTCATGAACGTAGTTGCGATATGCGTAAACATATCTGTAAGGTTTCATAAAAATATCTTATTTGATTTACCAGAAAAAAATTCCTGAACTGCATCCTCGGAATAGGTGAAGTTATGGGCGCACCGTATATATGTATCTATAGAAATGCTGGGTCCCTAGAACCGCCATTTATATGCAGCAATCTAATATTTTCGTCACGTTTAATGGCACACGGGGTAGAAAAACGGTCCCCGCATTAATACGGATCGTATGCACGGTTTCCGTGGGCTACCCCGTAATGGAACGATCATCAGGACGCGGCTTGCTCAATCCTTCTCCACACTCGCGAACTTTACGACCGGATTATTCAAACACCCACGCCGGAATGGTGCCATTCTCCCTCCTGGCTCTCCTATTTTCGTGCACACGCAGATGGCAGAAGCTATTGAGGTCCTCGAGGGAGCACTATCGTTCAGACTTTGCTCGAACAAGACTCGCTATAGACACGGAGGAGACGCGTCCCGCATTAAAATTCCGATTCAAATGAACCCCAACCCTGTCGGACGTGATTTCTGGATCATGACTGTCTTCGTGGGTGTGGGGGGCTGTTTCGGTCTGCTTTGTAAACCGTACGCAATTCTTTGAACGCATTTGCATTTCATTCCTTCTGCTTTGTTGGGCCCGGGTAACAAATTTATTATCTCGTTCGGTAAACTACTTTGTAAGAAAGATGTCTTCCATCGTTGCAGCCAATTTGTGACTGAAAAACTGGTGGGGAGGTGTGGTAAAATAAAAATTGTCTTCTTTAATTATTTTTACAAGTTGTCCACGTCCTAGAGGAATCATTTTCCTAAAATTTAGGTTGACACCCGCAAGCCATAACAGTGAGAACTGTAGAATACTGTACTTAGCGAGTGCAAGCTGTCGTTAATAAGTCGCAGGACCTTCCGCCGACTCTAATAACATCCCGCGCCGAGTTCAATCTTCAATATCCTGGCGGACGATCCGCAGGAGCGTGTCCTGGCAATCAGCATCGAGGGACGTCAGGGCCGGCAATCAAGGCAGGCTGTCGAGGAACCCTGTTTAATAGAAAGATCAAGGAGGTCGTCCGCGTGATCCTCGCCGGTGTATCTCTGGCCGGCCCACGCGCAGGACGATCTGCCCTTTCTCTCTCTCTCTCTTTCCGTCTCTGTCTCTCCTATTTTCGTAGGAAGACGGATGTCAGGAGGCGAGAAGATCCCCGTGAGATCCATGCCCGTGTCAAGGAACACCGGAACGACGCGGATAGAGGCCCTGGGCCCCCGAGAGACACGTGGGGCGAGGAATAAGAGGGGCCCGAAAGAGGAAGGGGGTTGGCGACTCGTTTTTCCTCTCGTTCTCTCCTGGGAAGAGAACCGGAGAGAACGAAGAGGGAAAAGGAGTGACACCCACGCAGGTGGGACCACACACGACGGTCCCGTCATTTGTTGGACACCGCATGGGCATGTCGTGTTCCACGGACACGGGGTACACAGCATTGTACACTTCTTGGCGCTGTCCCGCGGTGTGTCGTACCTCCGCCGAGCCGGCCCGTGCAACTTTATGGTTCGAGACGATTGCGTGCGACTCGAATAGACACCGACGAGAAACGAGCCAACACCGTGGGTATCGAGCCACCTAGGCAAGCGATTCATCACCCCGTGTCGCGATGATTAGGCGTACCCGGCGTAATTGGCGGATTCTGACGAGATAGCCCCTCGCGCTGATGCCGGCCTTCCAGAGATCTTCTAACCGACGGATTAACGATCGTCGTGTGTGGCTTTTTTACGGATAGTCGGTGATCGAATTGTTAACAGTGCGAATGCAATGGCGAAATTAACCCTGGCAACAGGTTATTCGTTAATAGACTGCGGGTTTTATGCATTTATGATAAAAATGGGTAGGTACAATTTAAAACAGTGAAGGTATGAAAAGATTTAAGGCCACCAATGTACTAGTTTCACCTTAATAAGATGATTAAAAGAAGAATGAAATTTTTATTTGGCTCCTGTGTCTTGCAATCGGTTCAAACATTTTTTATTTTGCATAAAGATTCGCAGTTTATTCGTTAACGTAGGCTGCGCAACCTCTTCCATTCGCAGTGATAAGGATTTCCAAACATTCGCAGTCTAGTTAGAATAATTTACCTCTGATATTATTAATCTGATCGAATGGTTAACAGTGCGAATAATACAACGACGAAATTAACCCTGGCAACATGGTTATTCGTTAATAGACTGCGGGTTTTATGCATTTATGGCAAAAATGGGTAGGTACAATTTGAAACAGTGAAGGTGTTGAAAAGATTTAAGGTTGTCAATGTACTAGTTTCGCTTTAATAATATGATTAAAAGAAGAATCAAATTTTTATTTGGCTTCGGTGTCTTGCAATCGATGCAAACATTTTTTATTTTGCATAAAGATTCGCAGTCTATTCATTAACGTAGACTGCGCAACGACTTCCATTCCCAATCATAGGAATTTCCAAAAATCCGCAGTCTAGATAGAATAATTTACCTCTGATATTTTTGATCTGATCGAATTGTTAACAGTGCGAATAATACAACGACGAAATTAGCCTTGGCAACATGGTTTTTCATTAACTAATGTCTTTCACTCCCAACGATAAGGATTTCCAAAACTCCGCAGTCTAGTTACGATAATTTAGTACAAGCCTCATTAAATAACTTGATAAATTGTGTAGGTCGAGTAATAGAACCTGGCTGTACAGTATCGTCGAATTTTTCTCGCAATTACGTGAAAGTGAAACAAGTAACAAAATGACGAGACACTTCTGACCAAGGTACGAGCACTTCATTCCTCCGCCAACGTGGTCGTCTAGCATCCCGTTCACGAAGACAAGAGTAGCAACAGGGGAATTAGTGTAGGCGATGAAATGGTGCTTCCTGTTAGACGAGTATCCCTGATACATTGTATGTATACTCTGCTTGCATCTGCCTACAGTTATCCTCCTTCCTGTCATCATGAAGATACTAATCTCTTTGGCAGAATTATTGCAAATTTCTCTTTCTCACCGTAGGCGTTCAGGTGTTCGTAAACGTCGAACGGTTCAAGTACGGATCACGCGTTGACCAATCCGTTTTATCACTTTACAAGTCACGTAGACTAGGTTAAAAAATTATTCAAAGGATTCCACTTTAATAATTAGAAATCATAGCTGTGAAGTCGTAATTGACATGTTCCAAACATTTCTATTGAATAAAATTACAGTTTCTGTTAAGATGTATTTTATTATGAGATTATAAGATTTTAGAAAATTGTAATATATGTAATTGTTGTATAAAAATTGTAACAATAGGATCATACTATCTCTCTCCTTCAATTGTGTTGAGGAAAAAGAAGAAAACTCAATTCTCTTATACAAATTCCCACCACTGTGACATGTTTTATTAGCACAGCTGTCTTTACAACAGTATTTACCATAACTATCAACATAAAATGGCTGCATGCTGTGGAATGGTCCAGTTCGTCCACTTCTCAGCCCATTATTCTACAGTACCCATCTTTTTCGAGAAAAATGAAAAACAATGTCGAAGGAAATAAATCCCAAGTAAAACCGTGTTCTCCAATTGAAACGGCCAGGTGATTCCCGGGGAAACAGGACAAAAGGACTACAGTGGAGAAACAATTACCTTCGAACTACACGATGATACTCGGAACAGGATCATCGAACGAGCCCACGCGGATCAGCGGACTCTAGAGGACACTCGAGCCAAGAGAAGACGGATGGACAAAGAGTGAAGAAGTCCTTTAAAGGGGAATGCAAAGATGGATGCGCAGCATCGGGCAAGTGTACCCGGCATGACCCCAGGGATGCGTTATTGATGGTGCTACACCGGGAATGGTGACTAGATGGTAATTTTCGTGGGGACAAAAAGGTGCGCCGGTATTCCGTGCGCTTAGTTCCTGCGGGATTGACATCCTGACGCGCTAGGAATGCTGGATCAGCTCTCGATCGTCTTTGCCCGGCTATTCAACGAGCGATCGACGCGGTTCGATAAGCAGCCGACCATCGAGAAAAATGCCTGGTGACTTGGGGAAACATATCGAAAATAAAAGGATCCGAAATTTCGTGGTGAATAAGCCAAGTTCGTTCTCAAGTTATCCTGGCAATAAAGAACTTTTTGAAGAATTTTTTCCCAAGAATTTTCGTATATTGTTCGCTTGAGGAATAAAGAAACTTTCTGAAATCGGGACTCGCCTGGTTTTGCATCAGACTCTTCAGTTGCTCGACGCTGCTTTATCAAGCATGTGCGATCTACAAGAGCGTTTCGCGCGCGAATTTTGCAGTAACTCTTCTGTTAGATACTAATTTTCGTAGTTGGTGAACGATCGCAAGTATCGATAAGATCGACGCGATCGCCCGGAGGTTCGCGTCGGCGCGACCGTTACTCGAAATTAACATTTCCGGCGCGAGGCCACGGATCCTCGCTGATAAAGCGGCCGATTAAATCCGCGGGAGCGGCAATTAGTTAAAAATGGGTTTTCGGGTTGGTGGAAGCTGCATTCCGGCGATGCAACCGGCGCGGCGATGCAACACCGGGCCACACGAATACGGTAGCTCCGGACTGGCTCGATCAAAGTCGGGCCAAGACCGGGAGCGATCTTTTGACGGCGCGGCGAGATAAAATCGAGACTGATGCGGGTCCTTAACCGTCTAATGTGCACGAAATTACGCGGCAGGATATTAAATTAAAAGCGGAGCTACTGGAAGATGGGGCCGCGATATCGGCCTGCGATTCGAATCGATGCCCGGGACCACGAGCGAACGCGCAATTATTTAATTAACCCCGGCTGCTATTCGTCTCTGGGAGCTGGCCCGAGATGCTTCCGATCGTTTCGGGCTTTCGGGAATTCATTCTGGCCGCGCTCGATGCAATTTATTTTCTTTCCATTCTTGGTACACGACGGTAATTCCGAAGTGTTCATTATCGTTCGGTCGCCTGCAGTGGAATGCTTTGCATCGTGTGGATACCTCTTTGCTGGATCGTTTTATTTATCTAGACTACGGATTTTAAAAACAGAAATGACAGTAGTTTTAAAATCTCTGAATGAATTTACTTAAATGCACGAAATCAGAAGCCTAATCATGATGTGTGACAACAATTTTAAGTCTGCCTTTGTTTCTGAACCTTTGTAGACGAAGATTTTGTTGATTTTGGAGATTCGTCATTTATTTTCAACAACTTGACCACACAATGAAACAGAACTGTACACAATTCAGTGAACGGTAGCCACAGCAACATGGCGCAGCAGGCCAACGACCTCCGGAAATTTTAATTGTAGTTTACACCATCGTCCAAACGGGCATATTAGCTTGATCCCTGTCCATATCTTTGGAGGAGGGGGCAGGAAGACACTCGATACGGAAGCCATTGAGGATATATTTAGTAAATTGGAACATATATTTTCGACTGGAGGGTCTTCAAAATCGTCGGAATTTTCGGGCGGAATGCGGCGTCGGGATTCCGCGCTTGTAAGAACCGTCCGTCGTAAACGTAAGCCGAACGGAACGGATTCTGTGGCCCCGGCAGCTCGATCAAAGTCGACGGAAAGACCGGGAGCGATCGTCCGCCGATCCACACGGAGAGATATCCATCTACAATGATGTTAAGGACCGAAGGACCGGGCATTTGTAATCCTGCGAGAGCGGGCTGCGACGTCTCTCGTGGCGGGGAGGAGGATCCGGCAGCCCAATTTATATATTGCGTCCCCTGGACGTCGCCGATTAATCCTGCGAGAGTCGCGGGACCACCCAGGTAAAACTAACACCCTTTGCCAGCGCCTCGTAAACGTCCTTTCGTCCTACTTGAACCGTCTGGGCTTTAGTAAAACGCCCGTCCCAGCTGCCCACAGGATTCCCCTTTTTCCGACGTGTAGGGACCCAGCTTTAATCGCGCGACTTAGGGCGCGTTTATCTTCCAGCGATAAAAGACGTCACAGCTTCGATCGGACCAATCTTCTTTTTATTTTTTCATGTATTTATAGCTGCGCTAATAACTTCAGCTGCTGCGTTAGGCACGGTAAAAAGATTCACCTATCCGCAAAGACCATTGAAAAATACGATTTAAAAAATTGATAAATTAAGCAATGCTTCTAAACATCGGATCGGAGCAATCTTCTTCTATTTTTTAATGTATTTATAGCTGCGCTAATAGCTTCAGCTGCTGCGTTACGAACGATAAGAAGATTCTCATGTCCGCAAAGAGTACATTGAAAAATATGATTCCAAAAATGGATAAATTAAGCAATGCTTCTAAACATCGGATCGGATTAATCTTCTTCTATTTTTTAATGTATTTGTAGCTGCGCTAATAGCTTCAGCTGCTGCGTTAGGCACGGTAAAAAGATTCACCTATCCGCAAAGACCATTGAAAAATACGATTTAAAAAATTGATAAATTAAGCAATGCTTCTAAACATCGGATCGGAGCAATCTTCTTCTATTTTTTCATGTATTTGTAGCTGCGCTAATAGCTTCAGCTGCTGCGTTAGGAACGGTAAAAAGATTCACATATCCGCAAAGAGCATTGAAAAATACGATTTCAAAAATTGATAAATTAAGCAATGGTTCTAAACATCATCAATCATCTTGTTACAAGAATGTTGCGCTGTCCAAGGCTGAATGCAAACATTTTTGTTATAAAATAATGGAACGTATTTTTATGCGTACCTTCGTTTTCATCGTTTTTCCTCAGGGATTTACCTCAAGGGATCGCGTGGTCGTTCGTGGGGGAGAAAGGACACGTCAGATACAGAACGACGATTTCGGCGCAACTCGATCCCCCCGGCCCCTGTCTGAACCAATCGGTGCCGAGAGTTTCTCGTCGAATCGTGGAAATTACTTTCGTCTTGGAATTGTCCTTTTGAAGTGGAAGATCCAAGCTCGTGCTGTCGGATGTTGAATAGATTGAAGGCTTACCTGCAGAGCAGACGCAGAAGTTGATATAGGCTATTCAATTTTAATGACTGAAGAAAGGTATTTGCAGATTTTTATCTATATTGATTAACCCCTTAGCTGTGTAGATTTTGTTGATTTTTGATTTGTTCTTCTTACTTCGCCCTTGCTTTAAAGTAGAGGCTTCACTACTAATTACTAATTACTTCATTTTCAACGTGAAATTACTTGCCTCAAGAGTCACCTCTCCAGAAAACCAACAAGTACGTATTCGTCGACATTAAAAATTCTCGAATCTCCAGACATTCAATTGAACTTACTCGAAGCCGGATTACCTCTACCATAACAAGATCTGGCAATCTCCTAATCACTCCTGCATCACCCAACCACAACGTCAAAACCGAGAAGCAACCGTACAATCATCAATACCCATAATTCCTACTTAATCAAAGCAGCGCCTCTAATACAAGATCTCGAGGCAATCAGCGATAAACAAAACTCTCTAATAACCAGATAAGCTTCCAGGAATGTCCTACTTTCCTCAAAGCGAAAAAACAAGAAACGAAGCGTTCGTGCGATCAGACTAACCCCCGTATCCAGATGCTTGTCAACCAATCCGGTCTTCAATTTATCCGAGGGGGCCGGTGGTTTTAATGACACGAGGCGAAATTAAAAAGGATACGGGGGTAAGCAGGTTGAAATTGATACGTCGCGCCTCCCCGTCGTTTCGTTTCGTTTTCAGATGCTTGTCCATCCCCTCCGATCCCCCCCAAGTGATGTCTTACACCTACGGTCGGACGTCATTATGATAATATTTCGCAGGCCCACGTCTTTTTTCTCATTACGCAGACACACACGCGCGCGGAAAGGGGGTGAAAGCAACACAGAGAGAGAGGGGGGGAGAGAGAGAGAGAGAGACTCAAGACCGCTAATTTGAATATTGAGTTGCGGGGGTGTCGGTAACGGGCAGCTGCACAGCTCGCATAAAACATAAAACGTCTCTAGAACGCATTCGCGGAGGAGAACGCACGTGGGTGCACACGGCACACCATGCAACGCGCGTCCAGCACCGAAAAGATCTCCTGCGAACGACGCCCCGAAGACAAAACGTGCTCGCGTGTCCCGAACAAATTCCTCGAACCTGGCCTAAACTCGTTTGCCGCGCTGATGGACGAGAAACACCGGCCAGATGCTCCTACCAGGACCACTTTACCGGGCTGGACTATCAGCGCAAGAATTCGGAACCCGGTGACGATTGCTGGGTCCCTGCTGCTAGTGGGTTGCATTTGATCCGAGCTGGATGCGTCTTGGAATGCAATTGTTATAGAGGATTCATTGTAATCTTGAGATAAGAGCCCAGGCATCTTGGAACGTGGAATGCAATTACTACGGAAGTATGATTGTGTGTTGTGCTATAGAAATCTGCTTTTAATAGAAGATAAATGAAAGGAGTCGCTATGAAGGATCGCCGGTATTAATAACAATTTTTGGTTGAAGAGCCACTTAGTATATTCTAGATATATTCTAATTTTAACAATGTAGTTGTGAGTCATTGCAAATGCAGATAACTGTGATTAAATGAAAATTACTTATAGTGGAACATGGACTGCATTGATTGTCTGTTGTACTATACATAAAAGTCTGCTTCTAGTAGAAGATAAATGAAAGGGAATTGCTATAAAAGATTATCGTTATCAATAACAATTTTTGGTTGAACAGCCACTTAGTATATTGTAGATATATTCTAATTTTAACAATGTAGTTGTGACTTACTGCAAATGCAGATAACTGTGATTAAATTAAAATTACTTATAGTGGAACGTGGAATCTATTGATTGTCTGTTGCGCTATAGAAATCTGCATCTAAAAGAAGATAAATAAATGAGAATTGCTATGAAAGATCATCGTAATTAATAACAATTTTTGGTTGAACAACCACTTAACTGTATATTGGTAGTAACATGAGTTCGTTTGATTGAAAATGCAGGTATATTCCGATTTTAACAATATAGTTATGACTTATTGCAAATGCACATAACTGTGATTAAATTAAAATCCCTGATAGTCAACGATTTTATAACGAAAGGAAGTTACGACCCAATGGTGGCTGTATAATGTAAAACGAAAATTCTTATTATACAAGGGCGAAGGGCCAAGTTGGGCTAGCTGGGTCGACGGAGTCGCGGGATTGCAAGCTTTATCGAACACCGGATCGTCGCCGCTTTTATCGACAGTTAATCGAATCATCGATTAGCGAAATTGGCATTCGCTTTTACGAGGTGTGGCTAATCGGCGACTTCGAGCCTCTAGCACTTAATGCTTTCCGTCAAACCTGTTCGAGCACCGACAAACTCACACAGCTACCACGGCGTTATACAAGAGACTCTTCTGTGTCAGAGGGTCAAAGTTCGTCTTACAGGATCGACTATCGACTCCACTAAAACCCGAGCGACGCTTACACCGTTCGAACTGAAATCCCTCCCATTTGGTTGAAACGGAAAAAAAGAGAATCGTGAATTTTCGAATCGGCTCTCGTCTTTAATGGATGTTCGGCAATTCAGGCCACGCGTCAATCACCGGTTTTTAAAAGCAAAACTTGTCTTCTTATCGGCTAAATACTTGCTCGAAACTCTATTAATATTAATGCTATCGTCCGGTGTCACCTAAACTCTTGTTTAAGGCGGCCGGACGCGTGAAACCTTGCTGGCAGATACAAAATGATCCTTCATGTGTGTCGTCGGCACACCGTTGGACGTGTCATGTTCGACAAGGCTCGTTCTTCACGCTGTTAAAGCTGCTCATGGTGTCTGAGAGATACTGTACAAGCTCATTACGAATTCTATCGGTATTTATGCTCGTCAATTTAACCACATTCGCTGACGTAACTTTTAGCAAAGTGATGGGAAGTTCACAACATTCTAATCTTCAGTATGCGCGCTTTTAGATATTTTCCTTTTGGAGTACTTCCATTGGTAATGCTAGTCATCTTTACGGTAAATTGTACCATCGATTTAGCACAGTGGAGTGTGTTCAAGTTAATTAAATTGGCTAGGGTGAAATCAGGACTCGATATGAAATTTCAATCCTCGTGTACTCCTTGAATGAAAATTTAACCATTTTAGATAGAGCAAACTTAGTGTCTTTAAACTTTAAAACTCGGTGAAATTAAAATCCAGAGTTGGACAAAAATTTAATCAACGATTGACGAATAAATTTCTACTTCAATCGTTAATCACAATTAGCAATTAAGCTCCTACTTTAGTCGTTGATTGCGGTTAGCCATTACATTCTTTCCAATTGTAATCGTCAATCTGAAAAAATGTAAACTGAGTTTTTGTTGAGATATATTTTTATCAATTCTCCATCTCCGCTCTCTGTCCCTCTCTCTCCCTCCTCATTACAATTTATGAATACACCGTGTGACGATTAACTTCATCAATCGATTGAATCAATCGTCCATTTTTCAATGATTACCTTTTTTGATCGTACACAATAATCAATCAATCTTGGTTAAAATTTTAATTGATGGTTGACCCAACTCTGTTTAAATCATTAAGAGTAGGAATACGTTTGCAATTATTGGTCATTAGCGACGACTGTGTCATTGTTTAAATTCCATCGCATTTGTAGCTTTTATTAATTTTAGCAGGTTTCCTCTGTTTTGAAGTTAAAGAAGAAGACATTTGCAATTAACTTGTGTTTTAGCCTTAATTCGGAACATTTTTCTCCTTTCAATTCCTGTTTTGTTCGTTCGTGGAAGCTTCCCCTCGAGAAAGAAGCAGCTTTCACGAGCAGGCATTCGCGGGATCAATCACCGCAGGCTCTTTCACCGTGAATTCAATTTCCCTTGGAAATTTACCAACAATAACCTCTGTTCACCTGTTGTCGTTGTCGCGCGCGCGTCAACGAGACATGTAAAAGAGCGGGCGCAAACAAAAGGCCCGGGGGAACGATCACGGGTCTAAACTAAAGACTCATAGACACTGGAGTCATGGCTCTCCGGGGAACGAGGCACCTAAATCACACCCAACGTCAGCGGCCGCAACAATGGCCGTCACGCGCATCCATCTTATTAACGGATGTTAATCATGTCTTCAGCAACGCGTCGTCCAGGCATTACCTTCGCGACCACCACGGTCGCGCATTGTTCGGCGCGGGTTCAACCGAACGGAGAGCGCAACCCACCCCCCCTTTTGGTTCCCTTGTAATAAGATACTCGCCATCTTCGTATGTAAATGCTGGCCATTCATTACGTTCCGGGCTGAATGATTGGGCCCTTTGTGGGAATCCTTTCACGACAAAAGCCGTATCATCGCTTAGGGAGCCCGCGGACAACCGGCCCGGAATAATATTTGCGCGGGCTTACCGGTATTGAACTTGATTCGGAGAATACGATCTGCGGTTGGTCCACCGGCGATTCTGCTTCCAACTTTTCCACATAAATGTCATTCGTGCGCTCAAACAAATTTTCACTTTTGGGCACGGAGTTGGACATTGAAAAGCTTAGTAAATCAAATCCAGAATTTTTTCACATATCAAAAATGCAACTCAACAAGAGTAAAATCCACCAACGCACAGTGGAGTATTTCCATTGAAAGTTGAACCTCTTTGAGCTTTTTTACTAAAATTTTGAAATCAAGGCCCTTGATGCACACAGAAGAAACAGCTTTTAATGGATGAAAGCACTGTTCTGATTTTTTACATAGAGTAAATCAAATTCGCCAGAATTTTTTCAAATATCAAAAATGCAATTCAATAATAGTAAAATCCACCAACGCACAGTGAAATATTTCTATGGAAAGTTGAACTTCCTTGAGCTTTTTTGCAAAAATTTTGAAATTAAGGCCCTTGGTGCACACAGAAGAAACAGCTTTTAATGGATGGCAGCACTGTTTTGATTTTTTACATAGAGTAAATCAAATTCGCCAGAATTTTTTCAAATATCTACCAACGCACAGTGGCGTATTTCCATTGAAAGTTGAACTTCTTTGAGCTTTTGTGCAATAATTTTGAAATCAAGGCCCTTGATGCACACAGAAGAAACAGCTTTTAATGGATGAAAGCACTGTTTTGATTTTTACATAGAGTAAATCAAATTCGCCAGAATTTTTTCAAATATCAAAAATGCAACTCAATAATAGTAAAATCCACCAACGCACAGTGAAATATTTCTATGGAAAGTTGAACTTCCTTGAGCTTTTTTGCAAAAATTTTGAAATTAAGGCCCTTGGTGCACACAGAAGAAACAGCTTTTAATGGATGGCAGCATTGTTTTGATTTTCACATAGTAGTACATTAAGCAAAGCCAGAGTTTTTTCAAATATCAAAAATGCAGTACAACGAGAGTAAAATCCACCAACGCACAGTGAAGTATTTCTACGGAAAGTTGAACTTCCTTGAGCTTTTTTGCCAAAATTTTGAAATTAAGGCCCTTGGTGCACAGAGAAGAAATGGGCAAAAATTTTCTACACGTTCTAGTGGGCCAGGCAACTCTTCCGCGCTATTGGAATTTGATCCCGGTATACGGTCCGGTACAATCATTTGTTATCGCCGTGACACTAATGTTCCTGTTTTTGCTCAGTTTAGCGCCGTTTACACCTCAGAATCAAAACACAATATACACGTTAGTTTCAGGTCAGCGGCGGTCTCTCGCCAGAGGGATCATCGTGGTCGTTCCAGATCCGTGGCTCGGTGAAAATCGATGCCACGTAGGAACCGCATTATCTTTGAAATTGCGTCGACTTTCCCCGGGCTGCCAGGGGCAGAGACGACCAATTTCCAAGGCGTTCCGCTCGCCTCGGCAGCGATCCCGTGCAATTTTCCCACAGATGTGCAGAGCGGGATGCCGAGCGTGAAACAAAATGGCAAAAGCAGACGTCGCGGTGGCAAGAAGAAGAAGAACAAGAAGGCGAAGGCGAAGTCTAGGTGCAACGCCGGCGCGGTGGAAGGGACGAAGAACGATGTCCCTTTGGCCGTATAGGGAGACGGTCTCGCATAATTAACCCGACGGAAAAATCGTTGTGCGCCATATGCCGCTTGGCGAGGGGTAAACTGCAAAGCGGATAGGCGAGCGTACGTGCTCGTCTCCGCTTCGAGGTACATTAAACCCTTCCTTGCGCTATCACGCGGCAACAGCTGCTACGCGCAGCCTTGCTATCATTGCATCTCGTTGATCCGTAACCCGGCGCCGGCCTCCCAAGAAAAATCCTCCCTTGATATAGAGTATCCCGGCTCGGTTAGAGACCCCGCGCCGAGGAAAGCGTAGGACGACGAATAGAATGCCGGCAGATGGGCGGTGGAATTTTTACGGTGCCCTTTTCGCACGAGAAAATCGCCCATGGAAACACTCGAGACAACTAGGCTCGATTAACCCCCCTTCGCTGATCGGGGCCCTTGGGTCATGAACGAGTTGTTTCGCCACTGTGCACGATCCATTGTGTGAAAGTTCCATGGAAGCATCTAGCTCAAAGTAGTTCAATTTTTTACAAAATTAGCTAATGAAATCGCAAAATTTTCTGGCGCTCAAAAATTGCAATTCCGAAAACCTGTAGAATCGAGAATCGCGCGACGCGACGGCTACGATGACCATGTGAGTGCGAAGATACCACCATTGATAACTTGCTGAGTATCTATTAATCGCGCCTGTGCAGAATCCATTGCGTAAAATTTCCATGGAAGGATCCAGCTTAAAGTGCTTCAATTTTTTACAAAAATAAGGAATAGCTGAGGAGATTGCAAAATTTTCTGGCACTAAAAAATTGCTATTTACAATAATCTGTAAAATCGAGGACCGAGCGACGCCTAGGACGACCTCGTGATTGCGAAGACCTCGCCAGTGACAACTTGCCGAGTATTAATCGCGCCTGTGCAGAATCCATTGTGTAAAATTTCCATGGAAGCATCCAGCTTAAAGTGCTTCAATTTCTGACAAAAATAGTGAATGGCTGAGGAGACCGCAAAATTTTCTGAAACTCAAAAATTGCCACTAGCAAAAATCTCTGAAATTGAGAACCGAGCGACGCATATCATGAAGATTAAATGTCAACAAATACCTGGAAATTTCAAACCAAAGACATGTTTGATTTAAATTATCTGGATAAGTACTAAATAAGTAACGAGTAAACAATTTTAAATATTATTTTAAGACGATCAAATTTATTTTAAGACAATAGAATTAAAAAATTATTTAATGCATATATATTTATTACGACAATTATCAGTAGATAGGAATAATTTTTCTTTTTCTAATTTATCTCGTATGGATCAAGAGTTATAGTCAAATGTCACTGATTTCTCGATCCAGCCCACTGTGCGTCGCCTAGGATGACCTCGTAAATGTTTAAAAACCATGAACAATTCATTGACTCCTCATTGCACCTGCATACTCCCAAAAAATATATTAAAAATCGGTGGAATATCTTTTAAATGAGGCGAAGCTGTTTCCAAAGGAATTTCAGGAATGAAATAAGCAAGTGACGTCTTGGATGACCCCATAGGCGCAGATTCCACCATTGACAACTCACTGACCATTAATCGCACGTCGGATACGACTTCATACAGCGAGCGTCCAGTAGGAAGTATCTGTGATAAACGTCGTTTCGAAGAAAGTGTTCGACGTCGCATAGAAAGCCACAGGATTAAGGAAGCCACGGTGGAAAGAACGGCGCGCGTAGGCTTTGTGAATCGTCCGAAGCTGCGTGATACGATCGCTCGATAATTCTGAAGGATTAGACCGCATGATGAAGAGATCAAGCCACGGGTTTCCTTCTTCGTGCTTCTCCTTTCGAAATCACGCGTTAAGCCACCGACCAGGAGGTCGCGTGTACCGGAGTTTATCAATTTGTATGAATTGCTCGACGTGAATACGCCCGCATCAACGTATGGGAGGGGAGCCCCATTACAAAAAACTCATGGTTGTACGTCCAACGCCCCCATAATGCCCGCGGATGGAACGCTGCACCTGGCACAGATCGAAGTTCACGCGTAGACCTCATTCCATTCCCATCGTATATCTCGACCTACGCGTATTTATTGGATCGATAAACAACGATTAAACGGACAATTTATTGCGCGATTCTTCGTTAAACATTCAGCCACGCAGTGGATCCTTCATCCAAACATTGGGCAGTACTTTAAATTAACGAGAGGTGTCCCGGCAGGAACAATTCTCGCGAACAGGCGAAGCGATTTTATCGTTAGGTTAAGATTTGATTTAATACATTCTTTTTCAATTGTTGTTACACGTCATCTAGTAAATTTCTAGTTGGTCCATTTCTAAAAACTTATTTGGCCACCTAAATATAACTAAGGCCACCTAAATATCTCTTCAGGTTATTGTGACGCAAAAAATATTTGTTACGTAATGTGCATAGTGTCGAATGGACCAAATATCTGGCTTGAATATTGTTTCCAAAGGTCATTTTTTTCGGAGTTATCAAGGTCATCGATGTTTTTCGATACATAACTACATTTTTTTTTATTGCATCGTGTAACTGATCGAAAAATACATTCAGATATGTATAATAACATGACCTTGAAATGACCTTGATCTTCGAAAATTAAAGTTTCACCTTCAGATCAATGTCAATGTCATGTCATTATACATATCTGAATGTATTCTTCGATCAGTTACACGATGAAATAAAAAAAAATGTAGTTATGTATCAAAAAACATCGATGACCTTCATAACTCCGAAAAAAATATTCTCGCCACATATTTGGTCCATTCACACTATACACATTACGTAACAAATATTTTTTGCATCATAATAACCTGAAGAGATATTTACGTGGCTTTATTTGAACGGACCACCCTGTATAATGAGTAGACTGAGGATCTTCATGCAAAATAAAAATTGTCTGCATCGATTGCAATAGAAACGGAATTGAATGTTGTGTCTTCCCTTAATGATTTTAATAATTTAATAAATCGACGTCTTCAATCCTTGAAATTTTTCAACAATTTTGAATGTCATCTAGTCAATTTTGCTATAAATGCATAGAGATCCGCAGATTAATAACGAGACATCACCGTACGCATATTCTTGCAGTTCCTCTACCCTTAGAGGCGTCCACCGATTTTGCTGGAACCTGTACGCGTCGAAGGAGGAAGGATCCCCGGCTGTAGCCCACGCTCGTGTCCTCTTTGTCAGCGGCGACGTCGCAATTATTTCGCTGCCACCGTAGAAGGTAACGTTACCTAGCTGAGTTAGGATGCACTCGCGGGTCCGCAGAGAAACCCGTGCCCGCGTTGCCCTCCCGCGCCTGTCTCGTATATCTTATTTTCTTACGATACACGAGCACGGGGCCCAGAGAACGCTCGGCAGCTTCGCTTTTTGCCGGGACCATCTCTCAGAACTTTCCTCCATCTTGCTACCCCTAAAACTAGGGATGGGGGTGGCTTCGGTTAAATGGAAGTTCTCGCGGGGCGGTGAGAATTTCGTCTGCACCGTGGAAATGAAATTATTGGAGAGGCGACTCGAGGGTGAGGGTGGAAAAGGAAATGGCGAGGATCGTGGCGCAGGAATTAAAGTTAGTGTAATACGTATCATACTTCTGGCTTTTTGTTTCGGCCGGCGGCGGCGGCGGCTGCCGGGCTTTCTTGGCTCCGCAGCCTCTTCCACGGAACGAGTGGCTTGATGAGAATTGAAGATTAGGGTCTGGGATTGAGGTAGAACGCGGGGAAATTCTGCTGCGGTTGATTCCAGTTGAATATTGGCCGCTGCTACCGCAGAGGGCCGCATGAAAAATGCCTCGCCGAGGAGTTTCGAAAGTTTTAGGGGTGCCGTTGCGGATGACTTGTGGGCGAATGGAATTTTGGTGGTGCAGGCATTTTAGAATTTTATGTTCGAACTTCGTAGATAGTTTCAGGATTAATTGGAATCTCTTTTCTACCCCATCCATGTTCATTAAAAACTCCTCTCCTGCAACTGATGAAGAACATTTATTGCATAACAATCTGCAGACTAATTCTAAATTACTAGACTGCGGATTTTTATGCATTTATGGAGAAATTAGCTGGGTGAAATGTGAAACAATAAATTACTAGAAGAATCTAACAATGGTGTTACCTTGTTTTTAATGTAAGGACGCCATTAACACTAAAACTACCGAGCAGTGAAAGCGATTAAAATGTTTTAGCTGATAAAAATGACAAGGACAAACATTTATTTAGATTTCGTGCAATTTTGATTGCAATAAAAGAAATTTATCGAATCATTTTCCATGTAAGCAACGTCATAATTTCAATAATTATAAATTGAAAATGTAAGACCGGTCATTTGACCGGCAGTGGTAGGTTTGGTGTTAAGGGATGAAATGAATTTTTATTTAACTCCTGCTTCCCACAAGTGATGCAGAATAATTTTTATTTTGTATAAAGATCGCAGTCAGTAAATCACAAATTCTTAAAAACTCTGACATAATAGTACCCACTAAATTGTATTAGTACCTTGCTGTTTCAATATTATAATTGCCACTGTAATTAAAAGATTGAAATGATCGACGACCACCACTTTTGTGTGACCCTGTGCACACGTAGATGGATAGGCAGTGAAGGTGGACGGGTTCGGAGTAGGAGGCAAAAAGAGGGTACGAGGAGAGGATATACGAGCTACCCGATCCACGCATCGAGAATATATTTGCACTGAAAATTGATTTGTCGCGGCCGGCTACCGGCTGAAATAGAGATAAAACCGTTCGGGTTATGAATATGTATGCGTGGTACCCGGACCGACTGAGATTCAACGTCCGGCAACCTCACGCCCTTCGAGATCTTTATCGGCGATTGTTTCGGAAAGTGTGGCGTTTAAGGGCGATCGGGACGCGTCAGGCCAAGGTAAACAGATGGACGCGTGATTAGAAAGGGTGATGTAGTGGATCGATGGAAGATGCAGTCGCCCCCGAAGTCACTGGGATGAGTTTCGGTAATGAGATCTTTGAGGGAGATAAAAAGACAACGTTTTAGCGGAGTGTAAATATTTCTCTGTTCCGTAACGGTGGACTTCTCGCTTTTACTTTGCACCTTGTATTTTTATCTTTTTGGGTTGTAGTTATTATACTGCCGTTTAAATAAAAATTTCTATTTTGAAGTTCAGTTATTGCTTCATTTTGCCAGATTTTTGGAAGCTGTGAACGCATAATGGTACTTTTGTGGTTGTTTATGGAATATGAATTTATTTGCTATTCGCCAATGTCCTTTCCTTATTGCAGTGGTGCTTGCAACCCCTTTAAAACGATCTGTGAACAACCAGACTGCGAATTTTATTGATATTTATGACAGAAATAATTGAAAGAATTGAACTGTGTCGATACAGTAACTAAATTAAAATCATTAGAGGAACAAGCAAATTTTTAATAATTTCTAGAAATTACTATTTTTATTATAATTTTTATATCATGCTGTAAACTTTTTCCAAAATATCTTCCACAATTTTCACGTGTCTTTCCCTTTACTTCGTATACAAAACCATTTTGATCGACCTCGAATTTTTCTCCCTAAAATAACCTCGCCCCTTTCCTCGTTCGACAAAATGGCGGTAGAACCAGCCATACACAGCCCGACGTTATTTTTCTTTCTCTTTTCGAAATAAAGTGTCCCTGCTCGTAAAAAAGCAAACCGAACGAACATAAACGGTGTCTTCCAGAGCTGCGTTTTTCGCTGCCGTATCTCGACCGCTCGCAAGAAGCGCACCTTTGGCGATGCAGGAAATTGCGTGAGTAGTCGCAGTGAACCGAGGACGCAATATCGTCGTGCACGAAAGCCATTAAGCAGATTAGCCGGGCAGCCGGGTTACGCACAGTCCTGGCGAGCATGCAACTGCCTTAATAGAGACGTAAAGTTGTCCCCATGAAAGGTAGGACCGCGGTTAAAAATCCATTTCCAATCCCGATGTCGGGGGAAAATTGATTACAACGTGGTCGGAGGTCCGCGAGGATCCATGCACGCCAGCATGGTATCTACCGAATTCGTAATTATCCCGTTAATTGGCTATAACTTCGCGTCTAACGATCCTATGTTTGCCAGCTCGAAAATAAATTTTGCCCTTTTAACCGAAGCGCGTTCTTTCTGCCGGGGATCCTAAGCGAGAATTAATTGAGCAATTCGTATTGCTCGATTTCGTTTTTCGAATCGAAGGTAAACATGTTCAAATTTAACTATTCTTTCAGCCAAGTCGATTCATCCATTTCTTAAATGTGTTTTTAAAATTAATAACCTTTTCTCTTTGATTTATCATGTTCCTAATAACATTCAGCGACTAGAAACGAGCCAATACTGTGCGCATTAGACCGCACGACCGAAGTGACAACTTCTGTGGCGATTGTATATGTTTCACCTCGGAGCGTGACGGATCAGACTCATTCACTGCCCAGCAATCATGTACGCGGTGCGCCTAAAGAAGTTATTACACCAAAAATGGAGTTTTATGAACAATTTTAAGTTGGAGAACACGTTCGTAGCTCAAGAAAAATGACATGTCCACCATTTGCAATGTTCCTAGCAAGGTCTCTCGAATAGGTGGAATTTTCACTGCAAAAATGGAGCTTCATGAACAATTTGAAGATGGAGAACACGTGTATACCTCAAAAAAATGTCACGTTCACTGTTTGCAATGTCCTCAGCAAGGGCTCTAGAATGGGGTAAGTTTTCACTGCAAAAATGGATCTTTATGAACAATTTGAAGATGGAGAACACGTGTGTACCTCAAAAAAATGTCACGTTCACTGTTTGCAATGTCCTCAGCAAGGGCTCTAGAATGGGGTAAGTTTTCACTGCAAAAATGGATCTTTATGAACAATTTGAAGATGGAGAACACGTTCGTAGCTCAAGAAAAATGACATGTCCACCATTTGCAATGTTCTCAGCAAGGTCTCTCGAATAGGTGGAGTTTTCACTGCAAAAATGGAGCTTCATGAACAATTTGAAGTTGGAGAACACGTTCGTACCTCAAGAAAAATGTCACGTCCACCATTTGCAGTGCTCTCGGCAAGGCCTGTTCAATTGGGCGAGGTCACGCAATCGAAAACACCCTCTACGGTGCCCATAACTCGCATTCCTCGTGCGTGGGCCCATTAATTACGATAACAATGTATACACCTTGTGTGATAAGTAAAACGATGACTCCGGATCCACGGTACTGTCGAGTCTCGTTAGCCGAACGCCCGGCACCATCTGCCGGGCCCGGACAATTAAGGGGAAAAAACCGAAAAGAAACGGAGCGCGGAATCGAAGAAGAGGAGGGAGGAGTGCGCCCACAGAAAGTTCCCATTACGCGACGGTGGATGGTTCTTGCCCTTTTTGCGTTATTAAAAATAATGGTGACATATATTAGTTTTAACGAAGGAACCCGATGCTTTTTTGCTACCGACTTTATGCGCCCGGTCATTTGTTTCCGCCCGGGTAAGCTCGGGCTCGAAACAATGAACGCTCGCCTTTTGCTCCTCGGAAATGAAGAAAAAGAAACCGCGGGGAAGAAGCTGAAGGATCGGAAAGAATCGAAGGAAGAAGCCGCCAGGAAATCTTGAAAGAAACACCAAGGTGAAACCGTGTATTTCAATTTTAGATTAAAGCGGAGCTGCGGTCACGATGCTTAGAGAACCATTTTTTGGTACCTGGGTGTCGGGCTCTTCACATGATCTAGATCCCCTATATATATATATAGGTGTTAGACATTTTATTGGTTTCTATAAAACTGAATTTTTTGTTTACTTTTATCAGCAGATCGTGGATTTTGTACATAAAGACTGGACTGTATATACAATTATGAATTTTTATGAACTAATCTATAATTGTGGTTGAATATATATTATTTTTTACAAACAGTTCCAGTGTTATCGTTGAGATGTACAAACTATTTTGAATTTTAGTAGAATTGTTATTTATAAGCCCATAGTTTGCAAATTAAAATAGCAAAATTTTATTATTATCATGATGAACCCTTTACTGACACACATTCATTTTTAGCAGTCTATTTATTACATTGGCAACTTAGTTCGCGATCTCCACTTTTTCTCAAAGAAAGTCATTCTTTTATTTTTATTTCATTTTTTAAGCACGAGCATTTTATATCAAATTAATAATGGTCACTGAATGAGGTTATAATGATACAATAAAAGAATTACGAAAGAAAAGCTCGCGAATGTAGCCATTTCTATATAATACAGGTATATTGTTGTTAATCAAAAAAATATCAGAGTACAAGTTGCCTTCCTATTTTTACACACGCGAAAAATCCGCATTTTAAATATTATAAATGGTGTTTTAATTGGCATTTTCTGGTTTTTCAATTTGGGCACGGCCTCGCCCCGTCCCGCAACATTGTATCAGGACTCGCTGATGACGCTGCAGCAGGTCTCGGTAATTATATCACCATTTCTCGCGTTTGGTCATGACACTTTGAAACAGTACGATTACACGCGTCCCGAAATACCGCACGGTCATCGCGAATTAATCTGCTACTTGTTCGGAACCGGTGGCGCGACGCGTCACACGGACGATTCCCCGTCGGCGAGTTTTTATTTATCATAATCGCAAAATTAATCCCCCGTGACCGGTTCCTGATGGTCTACGTAAGCGTCGACATGGGAAGTTAATTTATCGATGAGCTTCGTGCTCCGGCTAACTTGCCGGAAGATGATCAGCCATTTTGTTTTAAAACCATCGAGAAATTCCTATCGAGATGAGGGTTATACTTAATACCGGCAAATGACCGTGCGGGCAAAAACAATCAGTGCGCAACTTAATTATTATCTCGCTTCGTGGCTGATATCAAACTTCGTACACTTTTTCAACGTGGACAGAGATTACGTACGCGTCGATGACTTGTACGCAATTAACAAAACGAGGAAATGTAGGCATGTAACTGATCAGGATTTACAAACCACATTTTTTACATATTCGTTATGATGTAAATAAAAAAGTGGTAAAAAGCAACGTCCACTATTTCTTTTTCGTAGTTCGTGGAATTCACACCGCAGTGTCAGGGACATTTCTAGTGATTTTGTGCCGCAATAATCAGCTCCTTCACTTTAATTATCACAAAAAAACTGAAAACTACAAATTCATTTTTTATTAAAAAATTCTGGCGCCTCCCCTGAGAAGTTGCAGGTTGAAAATCGCTGCTTTAATGCACGTAGTGCTGAGAGCTTAATTTTTTAATTAAAAAGACAAGAAAAGTTTCTTTTTATACTTTCATTGTATCGAAGTAGGTATCTAAATAATAATAAAACTTTCCCCTGTGCAATTTAACCCTATTTTAACTGGAAAATTAAACATTTCTTCGAACCAGAATATTTCCATCCCCTATGATTTTTGAAATTTTATGGATATGAAATTGGTATAATACCTCATAAAATACCTAAACGTTTAGTAATTGATTAGATACCGATATATTGAATAATGTAAACAGTATTTTGAATAATGGTACAGCAATTTTTAGTGGTGCCTTAGAGGGGACAATCGAGTGAAAAGGGTTAAAGCAATATAAAGAATGTACAATCATGTAAACAACAATCCTTTCATTTTTATTTTTTATAAAGAATGTTTTTTCAAACCCTGAGATTATAAAAATATGAGAATGATTGACAATTTTGTTTGCCTCGCGAGAACACGTTCTCATTAAATCGTACACATTTAATCAGGGCAAAATATTTGTTTATACGTATTTCAGTCTCATCGGGACAAAATAGCGCTTTAAAACGAATACCCGCACTAATAGGTACATTTACTCTATGACGAGGATATCGTCAGTGCGCGGCCGTCGGACGTCGGAAAGTTTTACCAGGAAGTTAGCGGTACGTTTCGGCACTCCCACCGGGTTTAATCCTTCGACCGCGGAGCCTTACCGCAAACACCATAAATCAAGGGGTGGCAGCGCTTCTATCAAAGTCCGGCGTTGACCGCACAAAGTTGCCCACGATCTCGTGGACGTGTTCACGAAAACAGCGTTGCGCGTGGCAGGCTCGGCAATAAATCTCGTTCGCGCGCGGAATTCATAGGTTTTGAACGGAACAGGGGGTGTATGCGTCTACAGGAGCGGCGTTATAATCTAGGTAGCCAGGGATGGATAGGCGAACAATACCAGTTCCCACTGAATCCTTAAGGATTTCATTATTCCCGCCACACCGACGTTATAAATCGGTACTCGAGCAACCCTTCTGCTCCAACTTCGGCACTCGATAGACAGTACGATTGTAAATATTGTGGGATTAAGCACGGACGCAGGCTTCTTCGGCGACCCCTTTCGCATTGTCTAGCGTAGCCAAGGAACCGGTCGGAAGTCGATTGTCCAAGAACCATGGCTATAGAATGCACCGAACAATTTCACTCCCTTGTACCCGTGTAATTGGATGTAACCGGTGGTTCCCGTTACTTTGACAGCCATTTCACTGTCCTAGAGGTGCGAATGCGGAGTGTCTTTAAGCGTATCGGTTCCTCACTTACAAATTGTTCGGACTCCGTGTCAACCGAAACGCTGCTTCCGTCTCTTCCGGAAACCTGGCTATTCGTGTTTATCTTTCCACTGAAGATTTCCATAAAACTTCAGTAATTTCTCGTCGTCGATTTCAGTGCGTTCTAAGTAAAAGTTCGTACACTATTGAAAAATATTTGTTTCTTCATATTCTTCCCTCGGAATTTGCATTGAATTCCTCAGTATTCTTTTAATCTCGAATCTCGTTGACCTTAAACTTCTTCTACTGATTAACCCTCGGATTACATTAAATACTAATTAGTCATAAAAAAATTCCAAACGAAGAGAATTGCTCATCTTCTGTTAACAAATGATAATTAAACTTGGGAATCGTATTATGCGCATACACCTCGTTTCTGCGTTTCAATTTTAATTCATGCGGTGAATATTTCAAGTATATTACGCATGCCGAAGTTTCGTTTCATTCACTTTTCAATCGTATTCACCGTTTCGAAATTTTAATTAAACTTCAGGGCCTTATGCACACAGCTAGCCATACTCACCAATGTGTGGAAATGTATAATTATCATATCATATTAATGTCAGATCGTATAGACTAAAACAGTAAAAAATAATACTTCAACTCTGCATTTAAATTTTGATTTGTGCAGTAGCAGTTCGAAATGTATTTTGCAGATTGTAAATCACAAAATTTTAATTATATTCATCGATTCGCTCTCTACACGAGTTTTGAAATTTTAATTCATGCAGTAAACGTTTTAATTACACGTTGTATATAAAGTAAAATATTTGGAGTCGAATAAAATTTTTAATTCAACGAAATTCCCGGTTTTTGTCGTACATCACTTTTTTCCAATGGCGTCCGAGTCGGTCATTTCGTCCACAGTTATGGAAATCGCTATATTGGACTCGCCGACGTCTCGCAGCAATTAATATTCCGCAATGGGTTCCCGGCATAACAGCACGTCATATGGGATCCCATAAGTATACTTCTCAAGCAGAAGGACATAGGGATCGTTTAATGGTCGTAACAACAGTGGGGTTCATCGATCGATGGTTTTTGCGGAGAGTCGCAGGAATTAAACCGATCGTATAAAAGGTTCACATGTAGGTGCAGCAATAAAATCGTTTCCTTTTCTTTGGCAGAGCCGATTGAACAACGCGCTGCAGTTTTATTGAATTAATGGATACGGGCGAAACCAGCCGGATATCGTTACCACGATTACCAGTTATTGCGTGAAAATTTACCATGCCTTAGGTGGCCGTGAAACGATTTTTTCGTGGGGAGAAAATTTTAGTATCCCTTCATAAGGGATTAAACATCTGCGTAGGCATGTAACGATTATGCGTTGTCGAGGTTTCCATTAACGGCCCGGAGATATATTATTATGAGCTAGGTACACGTGACTCCTATAAACACGTAATGATTTGGAGACCCCCATTGCAATTTTGAGAGGCAGACCTTGTAGTAGCTTCGAGGCTGGATAAGCGGTACACGTTTTACGAGCGTTTGAAAAATGTTCTGCAATGGTCGTGGACAGTAGGAGGTAAATAACAATTTATTTCATTCCTCGATAGATCTTTTACATTGAACACATCCTAACAATATTCTTAGATTTTTCTAATCTTTTGCTGTTTTATATTTCACCCATCCAATTTCTTCAGAAATGCATAAAAATCTATTAATTACAATAAATTTCTGTTTCCAAGTAATTTAAATATGAAGATAAAATGCTGATTTCTGAATACGAATATTTATAATAATAACGTGCACATTTTGCTACTAGAGGTACGTGAAATAAATGTATTTGATTTCTAGCTGACAATGGTAGGATAACATTAAATGCTGCATTCTGGGATGAAAGAATATTAAGTATGTAAAAACTTTTGTTAAAAATACAAATATTAATGCCAATGTTTTCACATGCCTGTTGCCTTGTACTTGTATAATAAGTGAAGATACTTGTCACACAGAATCTGTATCTGATTGCGAAAACAAAGTCCTGCGGCATCCTGATCAAATTTATTGCCATTCTCCAGCAGTAAATCTTGCCAGGAGGCGTAAAACCGGACAAATATCCTCAATTCTACATGTCTCGTCGTCTCATTAAAGAAACTAATTATTATCACAACGTGTGCATAAATTAATGAGCTATAAAACAGTCCAGGTTCTGCGCAAGAGAATCCGCAGCTTGCGCGTGTAAAAACAAGCGAAGTTTCCAAATTCTTTCAGAGGGAATTATTGAATGAAAAATTCGGAATTTTCTGTGGTATGAAAATGGAGCTTGCAGCTTCATGTTTAAATTTTTCTAGTGTCAATATGTGTATTATTTTTAGGCAGTTTTAAATTTTTATTTGAGGTGAAGTTTTGCAAATACACGGATAAAATAAACGGAATATAATATACTGGTGCATGACACAATAGGATGGTGATATTTCAAAATAAATATCGCACATGAAGCACTGAAAAAAATTGGATACTATCTGACACAATCCATTTTCGCATTAATTGATTTTTTGTCAGGTGCATCGATAAATATTTATTTCTTGCTTCAATTAAATACCACCGTAATGTCGATTGGAAATATTTATTGCGCCGAACGGAATGTCCAGCACTTTGTTGTCATGAATATCAATTTATTAAGAGAGTGCGAATTTTACCGATTTGTGAGATACACATAGAGATTACAAATAAGCATGGAGGAAAAAAATAATTCCGATATTATTGACTCAGTAGCTCGCGATATGACAAAGATTCATTCATTTCGGATGGCTTATGATTTTTTCACCGTTAGATTATCAGCAGACAGACCGCTGTGCAACGTGTCAGTGACTCAAACGCAAGTGTTCGAAGATTTCCGTCACGGTAATCCATTATGGTCAAGCGTATTAATCAGCAAACCCAAGATTTCCAGAAGCCCCGCTTACTCCGGGATCTCTCGATAATAGATCTTCATTTTCACGGCAATTTCCCGACCACCGATGCCGGTGTCCCTCGGAAGCGTTCCTCGGGATGCTGAAAAACAAACCCGGGGAATCAGCGTGACGGGGTCCGGGTGCTTCCTCAGAAGAAGAAGCTATGATTTCCTCAAGGTCCCAGAGACGATTTCCCCGGACGTTTTCAGCCATGACAGCGGGAGAGCTTCTTCTTGTTTTCGGGGAGGAGCATGTCTTGTCATATTTTGGCCACGGTCTGGTGTATTTATGGCCAGAAATATGGCCAGAAACGTTAGGAGGTCCGCCAAACAAACCATAGTCTTGCGTTTTTCACCTCAACGGTACCGAGTTTTCCCCGGGCGATTCTCGATCTTTTCACTTGACAAAACCTCCACGAATATCGCTCCGCTGTGTTACTTAACGCCGCGATGATATACGATCAGGCCAGGTTGCGCAAGAGAAGGCCGCACCCTCGTAAAAATATTAGTTTTTTCTCACTGTCGCGTCGCCTTTCTTCTTCATCCCTCGGATGAACCTTGCGGATTCATCTTGGTGATGAGCGCTTCGTCCGTTTTTCAGCAGACAACTTTTTCAGCAGAAGCTGGGTTAGGGACGAAACATTTCCAGTACAGTAGGACCTCGTTTAGTGCACGGAGTCCTCGTTCATTGTTAACTAGCTAATCACGTCACGGGGTGTTCGAGGTCCCGAAATCGTGGTGGAGATTGGTTTCGTACAACGAGCGAGGTTTTACTGTAATTTCGGTATTTTAAGACGAAATGAAACCCAATTTTGTTATTCAATATGTAGCTGTCGCAGCTTTATGAAAATAGCCAATAACTTTATTAAGCTGCCAGAAAGATGGCAAAAGATCATCGAATAAAATGGAAAATATTTGATCGATTAAAGTTCTTTGCTTAAAGAAATTTTTATTTCATCTTAAAATACAGAAATTACTTTCTTGCCAGCCCAATATAACGACAACGATAAACACATTGAAGCGACAATTTCTCTAGATATTTTATGGATATATGCGGATTTTATGCATTTATGACAAAAATAAGTAGGTGTAATTTAAAATAGCGAATTAATCAAATTTAAACGTACTTTTATATTTTGAACCTGCTTTAAACGTAATAGGGAAGAAAATGAATTTCTATTTCACTCCAGTTTGTTGCAAACCAGGTAAGACATTTTTATTTTGCATAAACACTCGCAGTCTTGCAGGACACTACAATTTAGCTGCATAAATATACAAAATTATAGAATTAGATGTGAATATACAGAAAATAAGATTACTACCCTTATGCACAGAAATGTTAATCGTTGAACCCAATATTGTAGCCTGTTTGTATATCTTTTCTAAAACATTTTTTGTAAAAAGTCAACAACTGGGATCACAGATGGATCCTGACAAAAGATAAAATGCCTCAGCAACAGTTACTATTCATTTTTTATCAATTGTGGAACTGCCACGTTTTCCTGGTGCTAAGGGCGCACTAATAAGAAAAGAAAAACTGACAAAGGGGAAGTTTTTAAATCCGGCAGATTACGGTTAACGAACCTCGTAACGGGCTGCGCTTTAATAAAGGGGTGGGTCAATCTGCATTAACCCGGCCGTTAAATTTGAAATTGCGTTCTTTCGTCGACGCGTTAACCATATCCTGAGGAAACATACGGCACGGAATACGCGAGCACATTTCCCGTGGTAATATCCTTTTCGTCGCACGTTGCCCGCGCGTTCCGTCTAAATCATAAATCCGATATTATAGCTAATAACACCGGTGACCCTATTTTCCCGGAAAATAAAACGGGATGGAGGATGTTCGGTGGCTCCGCGGTGACCAAAGCGCAATTGCCTCGTGGCGCCTGCATAAATTACCATGCGATTTACATTCGGCCCTGATATCCGAATGCAGCCGCCGCCGCTGCATCCGAAAGGAGCCCACCGAATTCTTCGACGGATTACCAACTTTGTTCGGCAAAACTCGGTTACCGTTCGGTTCCACGCGTCTGGAAAATTAACGGGGGACGCTGCTGATTAGGTTTGTTAAGCCCGTTAGACCGCCTTCATGGTTGGAAAGAATTAAACCGTTTTTTTTTAAAATGAATTTCCTTGGGGTTTGGCGGACGCAGAGCAAATTGTAGGAGACGTTCGATGAAATTTTAGTGAAGCTGAAAATATCCTAGCGAAATGTCTAACTCTGGCAAACAATTTAATGTTCGATCAAAATCGTGAATATAATTGCTGAACGAATTATTTGGAAGTATATTAAATATTAATAACAGTACAGTAAAAAAATATTAATGAAGTTGTTAGTATTTGTTATATTTTTTTATCAAATGTAAAATAATAGACAGTATATCTCGATGAGACAATTGTAAAAGAAGTTCCTGAAGGTGTTCAGGATTCCGTTTGATATTTTTAATAATAAGAATGATCCAATAATCATTGCTAGATAAATGTTTGTACACTATACACTATGAAAAAAACATATTCATTTTTAGATTAATATTTTCTCTATATACGACAAGTTTAATGTATTTACTTCTATTATTAATGGGAATATTTTTATCGTTGAAACTGCGAACAATTACTTGATTTCTCCGATCAAATCATTTTTTCCAGGGGTAGCAAAGCCAGCGAGGCCACCAAAAATGAATATCTCTTCGGTGCAATAACTTTCTCCCGGTAGATTGCTAAAATATCGCGCGGAGCGTTGCAGTAAAATTGCATAACGCCCGAGGGCGAGAAGATATACGGTCACGGGAGGACGAATGGCCACGGACAATTCCTAATAATGTGGTCGTATCCAGAAGGTAGCCGTGGACGCTATAGGGACGGCATAAGCACGGGACCGAGTTCCCCCGGAGGAACAGTTTTACGGTCGCAAACTGTAAAGTAATTTTTCGTGACCGTAAAACCGGCCCCTCGACGATCGCCGACGTATTTACGCGAACGATGATCGCTTGCTAAACGAGACACCGGCCTCCGAAGAAGATCGATTCCTCGCCAGAGGGACCTACTCGCAGAGGTTCGGGCATGATTTTATATTCCGAGGTCCTAATCTCGCCTCAAGGACTACGCGGCCGAGTTTTATTGACCGCCAAGGATTTTTCTGTAATCCTTTCGCTGAGCGTTACATCGTCGCCTGGAACTCGTTCCTCCTTTCGTCCGCTTCTGAACGAGCAAAAACTTTAATGGAGATTTTCTGTTATGGCCAGCCTTGGACGCGATGTTTCTATTCTTTTCTTCGCGTTGGAATTTCGTCGGGACTACCGGTGGACGGGACCTCTGCTCTGCAAATTGCCGATTGTGCCTCCGGAAGACAGCTGTCTGATTAGGTATACTGCAATTTTTAATGGACAATCGCTGTACTTTTGTGGCGAAACGAGCAAATCTGCAATTTTTGGTGAGGTATATGCATTTCAAGTTTTGAGAGTGTTTCTCTTCGGGGCATTCTTCAGAATTTTTATTATACCGGGTATTTCACCTAACTATACCACCTTCAATATCTTTGTTGTTTTTAAAGATACGTCCAATGTCTGATGGACAAAGTTGAATGGTAAAATGGGGCTCATACGATACCAAAAAATTTTTGTTTTTATGTAATTTTTTTTAGAGGCATGAAGGTCACCTTCATTTTTTTAAATGGAATGTCCTATTTTTATACCATAGATGGATAGAGTATCAAATTCTGACCTGAGTGTTGACCTTCATATGTCCTAAACCTGATAGTTAACGAGGTATTATCCAAAGTAGAAAGAAAATTGTTTCGATAATATCTCGTTAACTATTAGATTTAGGACATATGAAGGTCAACACTTTTATACTCAGAATTTGATAGTCTAGCGATCTATGGTATAAAAAATGGGATATTCCATTAAAAAAATGAAGGTGACCTCCATATCTCTTATAAAAGTTACATAAAAACAAAAATTTTTTTGGTATCGTATCAGCCCTATTTTACCATTCAATTTTATCCTTCAGACATTTGACGTATCTTTAAAAACAACAAAGATATTTAAGGTGGTCAAGTTAGGTGAAATACCCTGTATATCTGAGAATACTATAAAATGTTAAATTTGCTGTATGTGTATGATTATTAAATTCTGAAAGGCTTGTAGTTCTGGAAGACATTTCTTAAACCAACAATTTAATTTAAAGTAGGTAATCGAAGTTTCTAAGATAAAGAACCAGTACACTGCAGATCTTTATGCAAAATAAAAATTGTCTTCATCAATTACCAGGAACACTGGTTCAATAAAATTATGTTTCTTAAATTAACAATTTTGATAATTCTTCTAACATATGCTTTACACTATATTTATATAAAATATGTGTAGAATTCGCAGTCTACCCTTCAAATACAATGTTCAACGCCAACTTCAAGACTTCATCCCCAGCGTATAAATAACGACCACTAAAAAATAATAGTCGCCTATTTTTCTGAGCTCCACGTCATTTCCAAGTTTCGCCAAGGAGCACCATTTCACCACCAAAAGTTAAAAGACATATATCCCGAGACGTTTCCCGGAACGCAGTTTCTGTTGCAGGCTATCTGCGAGATTTCTGGAAGCCTGTGAAATATCGCGCTGCTTTCGCCGCAGATAAAACGCAGTGGCTTGAAAGCCGCGTAATGGCGGCGTGGAGCGAGGTTGAAACGACGGATTTTCAGGGAATTTCCTTGAAGAACGTCGGAAACTGGCTGCCGTTCTCTTGCTTTCGGCAGAAGCCCAGTGGCCGTCTGCCGACAATGCTTCAGGCCGAGATCACATGTGGTACAAAGACGCACGGTCGCCGTCGGAAACCGTGGAAAATCGGGAAACCCGGCCGCATCACGAGCGGATCGCATCTGCTAACGACCAAAACTGAATTCACCAGAGAGAGGAGAGCCAAGGGAGCTGAAAGAGCTTAAAACCAACTCTCTCTCCCGTTGGTTCGGTCCTTCTGGTTTTGGTTCTCGCCGATCCTGTTTACTTGCGGCGAAATCACCGTTTCCAAGGTGCGCGGAAATCGGCTGAATGCCGATTCGAAACCCGTGACGGTCCCGGGCATCGTGGATTCCTTTCAGAGCCGACCGAATCTAATCAGCTCGGTCGTCATCTGCTGATCCTTGATGCTTCGTGGTGCGACTGCTCCAGGGGGGAGATATATTGCGAGGCCGCCTTGTCCTCGAGGGATCGCCGAACTTGTCGTCGTGGAAGTAATATGACGAATATTATTTTTTCCTCGGTGAACGTTTCTCTGCGATGTCCGCGGGAATTAGGGGGTGGGGACCGAGGTGTGACTGCGGGTATCTCGATTCTTTTATTCGCGTTTCTTTCTTCAAATAGTCGAGATTAGGCGAGTGGTTTTGAGACTATATTTATGAAGATGAGTTTGAATATTGTTTTCATTGCGATGGTATAAATAGTAACATTTTAAAAATAAACAACTGCATCGATTGGTGCACAGAAAAATACACAGTTCTATATAAAAAAACGACTTACAAAGAAGTCATGTACACCACAAGAAGTCCTCCCTGATACCATGTAACATCTATGGAAATAATATTTTTGTACAACGCATAATGTAGAAGCTAACCCCTTGCCTTACAATATCGCGTCCGACTCGTGATGCAGATTCTGAACAGATTCTGATAAAAATGTGTGTTACTAATTTCCTTTGAACTGAAATAAAATTCTATTTTGGTTTTGTTAATGCGCAGCTATTGGAGAACGTATACGATAGATATAAATTTTCTCCTGTTTTTAGGACATTATGATGAACGAAAAAGGTCTAATCACTGAAACCGTAAACTAAATCGTAGGGCAAGGGGTTAAGGTGATTCAGTTAGTTGGCTCACTCTGCATACTTCTGCATCGATTTGCACTTGGAGCATGAAAGTGCACAGCAGAACAACCACTTCACACTGAAGTACTTCAAACTTGTTGAGCACTCCAGAAAATTAGTCTTACAGTCGTGGCTGTTAAGAAAATATACTTCTGTCCAACTTACACGAAGAAGACCCACCCACCGCGCTTCGAATGAAAGGGCCCGTAAGCTTGGAGGAAATCAGTAAAGTTCTATTAGGCTCGTGACGCGCCCGCATACCGTCCAATTTCGCTGCACCCACTGGTTGTTCATAATTGCCGGGCGTGAACGTGTCGCACGATGCACCGTCAGCCTCGGCCAACAATTTTAATGAAATTCAAGCCGTCGCTATTTTTAAGGGGTACAGCCGTCGCAGCTGCCTCTTCTTAACGAAGGGACATTGTAAAATGCCGGACAGAGCGCGCGGGCTTCGTGGGCGGAGAACTCCGCAAAAGCCGCATCGGTCTCCGTGAAATCGACGATTCGTCGCGGCGACGTATTTCTATGCGGGGCTCTGGTCGCGCGACTGCCCGGACATGAGGATATGCCTTAAGTAGCCAGGAAATAATTGACCGCCAAGCGAAACGGCTCCTCCATCGATGGGATCGCTGGGAATCGGACGAAACTTTTTCCAGGACCGCCTGCTCGCCGATTGGACTCGCTCGACCCGCGGCCTTTGACTGCAACCGAGTGCACTTTTGTTGCATCCGCGTCCCACGGATCGCATCACGGTAGCGCGTCCTCTCGTCCACGCTGACGGGATCGTATCGCGAGAAATTTTATGGCGATCGCTCTCGCTCGCGCCACCCTCTCTTCGGAACGTTGAACTTCCATATGACGGAGAAAAACTGCGCGAGAATTGCGCCGCGAAATTTATTTGCTTGTCTAGTTGCTCTGGTGTTCGCAAATCAAAAGGATATGCTGGGTTTGAAATTTTTATTTTGCATCCGCGTGCGGCTGCGGAAATTGTTTTGTAGCCGGTGCACACATAGATGTACGACTTTTTTTTTCTGATAGGTTTTGAACGCGAATGTTTTACTGTTCTGATGTTTGGTCTGAGTTATTGGATAGCTAAAATGGGACCATTGATTTTTTATTGTGTTGAGAATGAACGACGATATTCTTTTATCAAGCAGAAGAATTTTTGTAAATCAAGATAAAACAAAGGAGCCATCAATTTTTGATAATATGCGCGTCCTTTTGTACTGATTCAATATTCACCCTCAGCCTATCAAGATCAGAATGAACAACAATATTCTTCGACCAAGCAGAAGAATTTTTATTCAAGACAAAACAAACGTGTTATCAATTTCTTTTTTACTGCGTACAGATTCACTCTCAAGGCAAAGGCAAAAGAAAGTAAAGCAAGAGTTAAAAAGGCGCCCAATTACAATTAAAATGTACAGTAATTACAAACGACCTCGGTGAGAATAAAGGTACACCCGTCCCCGCCCCGTTGTAAACGCAGCCCTCCCGGTTAATAAAGATCCGTGACTCGTCAGAGTTTATAAATCTCGGACACGAGGCATAGACACCGTCCAATTTCGTTCTCTGATATCCGTAGAAACGCTGTATCGACCGGCTGATTTAACAGCTTTTACGAAAGCTTGTTCGGTGAATTATTCGCAGCACGCCCTTCCGATTTCATGGCGGCCCCATGAATATTCCCGCAGCATTTTCTCCAGAAGATACTCGACGACTCGGTCACTGTGGTAAGCGAAGTCTCGAGCGCCCGTGTCACACAGCCCCCATAATAAAACACCCCTCACGAGCAAGGCGGCAAGCGGACAATAAGGCTATTGTGCGAGAAAGCCGTGGAAAAGCGGCGGCTTCAATTAACTTTTCGCGCACTTTTCACAGCCGGACCGAGCCCGAGGAACTCCGCCCATCGAACTCGCTCGGTTGTTGTTAAAACCTGCTTGAAACTCGTCACGGTGAAGCCAATAATGCCACGTTCCAGGTAGCGGCGACTGCCGGCTGGAATTTGTTTAACAAACTTTGTAGCCGAATTTCCGGAAAGAGGAAAATAATATATAATAAAATCTTTTGTAAATTTTTCACAGCGTATAAATAAATTAAAATTTTTACATTTTGGGTATGGGCGTACATAATATAGTTGTAAAAAGCAACTTTTAGTATTTAATCTGCAATTACAACCAATTGCAATTTTTATTTCAGATCGTGTACTAATTTCTTTCACGAAAACATGTAGAAGTTAACTTGAAGAATGATACAACACGCTAGACGATTAAATTTGTTAAATGAGTCCCAGGTACTCCAGGTTCATTCTATTTATATTATTGTTAATCGCACAACAATGGCCACTGTGTTATTTTATAGTTGGTAGAAGCACAAGAGTATTGCACATTTTATTCATATTTTTCCGAAACATCCTTTCCAGAATATTTTTCATTTTCATACATGCCTGAATAATACATTCTTTTCAATTTTCAGGACTTTGATCGAATATTTTCTGCCAGACTTCATTCAACCAACTGTATTTTTAAAAAATGGCTATTTTCATGTTTTCTATATTAAATTTTTCACTTTTGCCGATGGCAGAAATTACTTCCCTCCGGTAATATTAAATCGAATTTATCTGTTATTCCTGAAAGCAACGATGTATATAGATGGATGACTTCATTTTTAAATAAAATGACATGTATTTCTACGGGTTTAAAAATACCACTCCGCTGAAAATTAATTGGGGAAAATTTTTGCGCTTGGGCAATTTACATATGGGTAACAATTGTATTTTATAATAAAAATCTGCAGCGCTTTGAGAAATGCGAGAAAATATAAAATATAAAAATAAATATTTGGGGAATTTAATCAATCAACTGATATTGTAACGAGCTGAATAAATGTATATCAGACCTTATGTTAATCCTAATGTATAGCTTTATATCCACTTAAGCTCTCAATAAAAGAAAGACTGATATTGTGATAGAAATTTCTAAAAAACTAACTAAATTCATTATAATGTTTATAAAGTAACACAGTCATTTTTAGAGCGCTGTAATCTGGTGTCAAGCAACTTGCATTTCTGCAATGTTGGCGAGACTAAATTCAACCTTTTTGTAATATGGCGGGACAGGGGGGTCACGTTAATCGTCGGAATGAAATTGACCGTGGTGTCCCATAATCGTCGGCGGCGATAAAGCCGGTGCGTGATCGGGAAAATAATTGAAACGTTAAGGGGCCCGGTGAAATATTGAAGTAATATTTCACGATCATCGAATCGATTCAATTACAAGAGGCACGAATGGCTTTCGAGGGGGGCTAGTGAAGTGCGCGACGCCTACCAACGAACCTTAAGATCCGCCGACAAAGATTCGACAAAGGTAGCTGTTCAGGACCACTCCTTTCACGGAAAACCTCTTTCAAGTCACCGCCTTTTACTGCCTGTCGAGCCCGTTCCCGCTTTTTGCGATTGCTAAACCTCTTTCGCGGCGCTGCCGAGGCAAATCCACTCGAACTATCGACGGGCAAATGCTCGCAGTTTGCTCAGCAACTGATGCAAACAACGAGACACACGTAAACAACAACCTCCGTTTGCCGAGGATGCCAGGAGACACTGTTGTGCTTAACAATGATTTTAACGGTGAATCGATCGATGGTGTTCCGTTGCTCGAGCGGAACTGGATTTCCCGAACGATGAAAAGGATTTATTGGCCGAAATCATTCAGCATACTAAGATTTTACGGCGGAACGGTCAGGGCTATCGTCCCTTAACGCAGGGTGAGCGAATTTGCGGCGAAAAATTTAATAAATCTGGAATGAATGAATGCAAAGTACCGGATTGCATGCGCGCGCATTGGATTTGCAGGTAGACATCGATTGCTGGTAAATAGTAAATAAAACGAAAGTCATTTCGTTTTCTCAAGCGAAAATGAAAGCCAATTTTTTACCATTTAGAATAAGTTTTCTTTATAAACATTTTGTTCTATGATCTTTAGCGATTTTTCAGGCAACATAAAAATCCCATGCTCGTAGAATTTGTTTTTTATTAGCCAAAAATTGAGTTGTATGACTTTTTACGACTTTATTTGAAATGTAATTGGCATCGCATAAAAAAATCCGATGGTACATCTTCTCTAAAAATTCCTCGCTGTATAAATCCTTTCTCCACAAATCACGACTGCACGTAACTCCATTAGGCTCCACGTTCGGCGTCATCAAGCGTCATCACATCCCCAAGCGAACCACAAGCGTCCATTCCACTTCCCGACAGCAATCTCAGTGGAAAGATTGGCCCGTTAATCGTTTTCGTATTTTCCTAAGCGTCGTTCCACCCGTTTCCTGTTACAATTAGACCCGAAACGACGTGATTACAACCGACACGCATGTGTTCGATCTATATTACGCGTCTCGGGGGAGGTGGACCGAGAAAATAGAGACGGAAGTCGACGATGTGTCGTGACACAGGCGCGAACCTCATCGACGAAATAATAACGAGAAACTTGACCCGCGCCGCGACGAGTGAAACGTAATTGGCGTTCTTCTGTTTTCAATAAATAAGATCCCAGAGGACTCGACATAATTTCACGGGAGCGGGACGGAACCGTCGGGCGTCGGTTTTCGAAAAAGACGCCGGCATGACGTTAACACGCACCAGAAGCGCCGGAATATTGTCGTGTCGAGGCTCGCGGTGCATCTGTTTCACATAAAAGGAGCAAACCGCGTCGGGAATCGGTTTAGGAAGGCTTCTGTCATCCAAAGGGTGAACGAGCGTTAATGATATTTACGAAAACCAGCCGAGATTCCTGTTTAGTCTGCCGCTTTGTCGGTGGATGGCGCGGGGCCGTTTCATTGCACGAAAAAAGGGCGCATCTTTGATCCTGCCTTCGAGCAAATACGATTCCTTCGAGCCGAGTTTAGACTACGATGAACACACCGGTGATTTTTATTGCGCCGGGAGTTTTCAATGGTTTTTACTCGACTAAATACATTTTTTATTTGATTTACGCGTTCCTGGAAAAAGTGGTGCAATTTAAAACAGTCGAGAGAATGAATTGTAAGTGTGATTGTAAAGAAAGATTTCAACTTAAGCTGACTTTTTGTATAAAACTGATATTGCAATAAATTCATATAATAATGTATGTATAAGATTTAGATTGACTATCTAAGTAGATGAAAAAATGTATACAATATTATTTGATAAATTAAGTGGAATATTTTTATTTAAAGACCATTCATCTGTCACTAATAATAAGAATAAATTGTAAGCATGATTGTAAAGAAAGACTACAACTTCAGTTAACTTTTTGTATAAAACTGATATTGCAATAAATTCAAATAATAATGTATGTATAAGATTTAGGTTGACTGTCAAGATGAAAAAATGTATACAATGTTATTTGATAAATTAAGTGGAATATTTTTATATAAGGACCATTCATCTGTGACAAACGCACGAGTGTTTCAATGGCTGCGAAAAGGGCGCATCGACCATTCTACGCATGAATTATTTAATGTTTTTCAATGGTAAAAATAAAACATGCTGAATGTTTATTACATCGATCGTTAATCCCCTTACAGGTCTTCCATATGCTAATTATTTCATTATTCAATGAGAATTGAATAACCGCTTGATGTCCAATTATTATGCGACTGCAACGGTTATTATTACATTATCCGTAACGTGGAGTATGATCGCAAAGAAAAATTTGCTTTTAATCCGTGTCTAAAGCTTGAATTCACAGTCTGAATATAAAAATAAGTATTGGGATGATTTAAATACATATTGAGGGGAACAGTTTAATTTATCTCTTTGTCGGCGAACGCTGCAGAGCAGTTTAATTGTGCACGCAAGCGACGCATCTTCGTTCTGCAGAATAAATACAGTTCCCTGGAGCGAAGTTTATAATTCGATGAATGCACAGCGAATTTTGATTACCATGGAAATTCGCTTTTCTTACCTCGAGTGTGTTTCTTTTATAAAGTGGTTGCCGGAAGAAAAGCATGTGTATTGGAATAATTCAATACGTCAGACTGGATGCGTTAAATGATGAATGTTTGCTATTAACATGGCAAATTGTTCGGTAAACTGAGGATATTTATACAACTTAAGATTTCTTTTGATTTACGACAAGAATAATTAAACGGAGACTCGTTTCCTTAATACAGATTTAATTTTTCTTTTCACCTGGCGCAACCATTCATTAAGCTGCGTCCAAGATTTTGTATTATTGTGTTTTATTCAATTTCAGCTACCGTGATGAAGTAAAATCTGCAATCTGCTTTTAATCACTGTAAATTTCCATATTTCATCGCCCCTGTAATTAAATGACAAATTTGTCTCTCTTAATATCATATTATTAATTTATGTATTTAATCATTGGGGAAATTTCATCTCAGACAGTTAAGCTTAATATTCAATTTTCCTTGCAGCACAACAACAAAGTTTAATAAATCACCTTTCAAAAGTGTAGACAAATTACCTGTCTACTACCCTGTACTAATTAAACATTTAATATTCAGGTTACTACGACATATTTAAAGGCAGCGTATATTCTGTGCTTGTTATGACATAATAATTTCCAGAAATAAATTGTCAAATTACAAAAATTTTAGAAGTACTACCACTTTGCTACCCTTATTATTTGAAAAACGTTCAGACCATTCCCAGGTAGTGATGCATACTTAATAATTTTCTGTTCTATCCCCTCAGAGATTCCCTAAACGAAAAAAGAGAAACAGTGAAACAAGCAAAATTTAAAAAATCGTTTAAGCGAGGACAATGAAACCATTCTCACCCCTTCCGTAGGCCAGCTGCTGAACCGATTACAATCAATAAATATAATCGGCTGAAGTCGCCTAGTCCAGCTGGCCAAGAAATGGTTTAATGGGTAGCATGCGTGCGTCACGAATAGTGTCCCGAGTTTTCGAATGCGGATTAGAAAATGGCGAATCGATCTACACACGGACACGCGATCGGCCGTTCGTGTTCGAGCCCCTAGACCTGAAGTGGCTCGCATGATTGGGACCGGCTAGCTCGATAATGATAGAGCGGGCTGAACCCGTTGATTTGCAGAAGATTAAGAATCACACCGCGCGGAGAAAAGCTGGCAGGTTCTCTGTTCGACGATTCGTTAATTCACGACTCGCCCCGTGGAACGCGGTGGAACTGCCGATGAAAAAATTTTTCGCTTCGCCGGGCAAGATGCAACGATGCATGATGCGCCATTATGAATTCCTGCTGCACACGGAGAGTTATTATTACTCCCGATAATTTCTGCGACCGTTGTTTTATTTCCCTGAAATCCTACCGGCGCGGTCGGAGAACTTTCAGCTTCGAAATCTAGTAGAATCGTTAATCCCTCGCTCGAATGAGTGGAAATTGTTAATCCTCCATAATTTCGCAAAAGAGAACAAAATTGATATTTATGTTGTCTACTTTAATGCTTAAATATTGGTTACAAAAGCATAGAATTTTATTTCGTGGTGAAACGAAGGTGTAACTCCCACAATTTTTAATATTTCGACTCGAAAAAATTAGATTTCGAAATTTTTTACTTTCGAAATAGAGCAGTCAGGATTTTTACGGATGTTCCGGTGATTAAGATTGCAATTTGTCTTCCGAGACAACCGACGGGATTGATGGAGAGGAAAGGTCTGACCCGGCCCAGTACCTAGCTTTTAATTAAACGTTTAATTGAGCGCAGCCAATGTTTGGATTTCTTGCATAATCAGTGTAATAACTGACAACTGTCATCGTAATGAAGGGTTAGCCTCACCTGTCATAGCAAGAAGTTATGGTTCATCTTGACTAATTACAGCGCTTCCCACGATGCTGGTGAAATCCTGACCGAAAATGAGAAAGACGATGAGCGTAATAAGAAATCGGGCTAATTAATCCAGCAAAAACTTTTATTGCCGGAAGTTTCGCGATATTTACACTTCTAGCGAACAAAAGTTCTAATATTTATAAAGGAGCTCGTTCTCTGTAAAGTTCTAAATTGTTTGATGAACGCTTAAGGGAGAAATTGCTTCCTCCCGTAAAAAAATGGGCAGAAATTGGAAAGTTCCCGCTGAGGAATAAAAAGTTTTCCAGGCGAGTTTCATTATATACGCTACTATTTTAGTTAAGTACTGCTAAGCTAATATTACGATTTTATCTAAAGTTCGATCAATATTTCATTCTCTGGATTTATTAAACATTTTATTAGCTGTTTTTTATAGAGAAATTTAGTTATTTGATATGTGGTAGCTATTCTAAGTCTCGAAAGGAACGTTGTCGATAATCTGTTAAAATTATATATTAAAAAATTTTCGAATTTAAGATACTCTTCGCTGGTAAAAATCGTATTAATATTTTACATAACATATATGTTAAATTGTCATTAATGAACCAAAGAAAAAAGTTTTAAAAAATGCCTTTTTTACTTTTGCATGTAACCTTGTAAATTATAATTTTTGGAAAATCTTTTCTGCGTATCATTCCATAAACGAATGCTTCTAATCGATTGAAAAAAATCAGGTCGTTTGAAACAATTATGAAAAAGTTATTCTGTTTTAAAGGGCGTTCGGATACTTTCGTGGCTCACTGTATACAATGCTCTATATTTTAAAATTAATATATTTTAAGAATTCACACATTTCACATATATCAAAAAACCAACGCACCGCCATCAAACAAACTCAACGCTGAAACCAAAAAGCAACGCACAAACTGGGGGCAAAAAATCGTGGGTACACAATATAAATAAAGAATTTACAATAATGTATATATTTTAAGAATTCATTTCACTTTTCAAAAATCGAAGCTCCGCAATCGGACAAACTCGGCGCAGAAACGGAAAAGCAACGCACAATAAATGGGTAAAAAATCAGCGAGTACCCCCTCCAGAATCCTGGAAAGGGTGTATCGACCGGTCGCGGTTCGACGGACTATTCGTTAGCGGAATTTATCTTGTGGAATCAGCAGACGAGAGGGTCTCGAACCCGCTTGGAGGCTCCGTTATCCAATTTCGCGGATTTCCTGCCGGCAAGGTAGACACGAATCGAGTCGAGGTTCGAGGCGTATCTCTCGAGAAGGGTTCGTGACACCGTCTCATTATATCTGTTTCCCATCCTGCGCCACTTCTCCACTATCAATCCGTCCTGTGTTCCTTGGAACTCTGGCATTGCGGGCGAGTTTGGTGGCCACCGGCGCGGCGCGGTGCGGTGCAGTGCGGCGAGGCAAGACCCAATAAATCGAGAAAACGAGAACACGAGGAGAACGCGTGCCGCGCCACGCTTCGCTACAGGGGAAAAAAATTGCTCTAATAATAGTAAAAACTGGAGTGTGGCCTGAAAACACGGCCGTGTTTCTTGGTGGCCACGTTTTTGTATTTCCGGGAAAAACGAACTTTATGATATCCCAGAGCAACCTGGCCCTCGAGGATGACAACGGTCCTAGCCTGTCAAAAAGAGACAGAGGAGGCCGAAAAATGTTCCGGGTCCTGGAGGCGACACCAATATAACATTACGAGCGAGTTTTATTTAAAAATGGTTCGGACTGGCTGCACCGAGAACAGTGTTTTATTTGGGTGACCGTAATAACGCGGAAAACTGTACCGAAAAAGGTCTTAAAATAATCGGCACGGCCCTGACAGACGTGAAAAGACTTTTAAGGTCAGACCATTCGGAAAAATTGGGGGACGACCTACAAAAATGTTATGGGCCCTTGTCCTCGGGGCCTCTCGTAAATGTGCTGGAAAAATCATAAAAATCTGTTCCAGAAACTAGCCGTTTTTACCATAAAACCGAAGCGGTCCACCTCTCCTCGCCCCGTAAAGAAACGTAAACGGTCGGTCTGAATTACATTTTTCTGTATTTGTATCGGGGCTACGTCATTATGGGTTTACAGAGAGAGAGACCCAAGTTCGAGCAGGTCGAAAATGGTCCGAGTCCGAGGATAAGGTTTACGCAGGTTTCCAAGCTGCGGACCCCAGGTAGACGCCGCGAAGATGGAATTATCATTTCGGGAACGTTCGGATTTATAGTGACAGTTTTCCCGTGGCTGTAAAGTTTTACGCATGTGTAATTGGTGACGGTCTATTCGACGGGCGTAGTGGAACATAAATCCTGCTGGCTGAAATTCATTCCATCGAAGGGGGATTGGTTTGATTAGTTCTGGGGCTTAGGTGAGAGCAATGTTGAAATTTTATCTAGAAACTGTGGGTGTGACGTATATAAAGTTTTTATGGGTTTTGGTAAATTAGTATCGAATACAAATGAACGTCTTGAATGTCTTTTCGAAGTTGGACAAATTGGTTTACTTAAAAGTAAAAATTTGACTAAAACACATGTACGTGAAAAGTAGTTTCAAGATAGATAACTAAAAATAAAGAATTGTCTGAACACATGTACGTAAACAACAGTAAAAAAACAGTCTGGGGATACGTAAGTGAGAATAAAAAATGGTCTGAACACATGTGCTCGCGTAAACAAGGATCAGATAATTGTCCGAAGGTAATAAAACTAAAAAAGTTGTCCAGACATGTGTAGGTAAATAAATGGAGCGGTTAAAAAATGTTATGTGTGTATTTCCAAGATGGTCATAGATTCCAGCGAACTGTCGAACATCTGGTAGAACATCACTATTCCGGAAACTTGGGCCAGGGGTCCAGTTATGGGTCTTGTTGATGCGATCGCGTTTACGAGTCGACGCCGAGTCGAATTGTCCCGGAAAGAGGTAAACAATGCGTCGCAGTTAAAAGGCGTTCGTCTTTCCGGGCACTGTTGGGTAATGTTGTCGAACAACTCGCCCTTCGGAAGAAACTGAAAAATCAACCCTTACCCGGGAGCATTATTTACAACTGGAGCAAACCTCCGGCTGCCGGCTTTCCGGGCGGTCCCATAAACTCGTGCCATCTTCCATAATTCACGAAAAGGGTGAAATTTTTAACTCTAACCTACAATTACGTCGTAAAGACGAATTTCCACGACACAATGAGGCGGCGTGCTCCAGTTGCATAAAATAATAAACTCTCGACGAGGGAGGCCAAGGTTGGAAATCCTTTTCCCTGTTGCCAGACCGTTCTCGACAGTCGCCCTTTCCCTTTAACCGGGTAGCCTCGGCCCGAAACGACGTCCGGAACCGATTGAACTTTTATTCTAAGCGGAGGGTGGCCCTGTACCTGCTCTAGTTTCACGCCACTTCAACTTTCCACGCCGGGGAAACGCGCTACCGTTGAGTTTTACGGAATGGAACGAGTTACCCCCGACTGTTTCATTTTCTCCAAATCGAGGGAATCCTTGTTGTAGCCGGGCTCCGCTCTGAATACGCTCAAAACTATCCACCGACAGTCAACCTTTTGGCCGCGACCGTTTTTGTTTTTAAATTCTTTATTCAAAGTTTTTCGAACGATGAGCGCACCGTTAAAACAAATTTAGTTAGCTGCGTTACGGAATTGTTGGATGTTCCCAGTGAAATAATTTGTCTCTGCTCTTTCGTGTCGTGCTTGATTGTACCATGGAATTAAATTTTAATTAATTGTTTATTAGCTCTGGAATGTACGAACCTTTGTCACATTCGTGTTAATGATCTCTTATTAGAGTTACAATGTTCATTAAGCCTGTAATTATTATTAATTCCCTATGCTGCAATCATAATCCAGCAATGGACCAAGAAAAACTTTTTTTCATTTTGAACTTGCACATGTACCCGTTTGAATTCTTGCCATTATTCCCAGACCTACGGCATCTGGCCAATTCCTCGCATCGGCAGCTCGATCGGGATACTTAGAATCGGATCGATGAATCGCGTCGGATGCGAAAAAATGGCGGCGCAAGTGGTCGAGCGAACGACGAGGATCGGGAAAGCCGTTGCGTCCCCGAGAAAGAGAGGCCGTGGAGCCCGACCGAGAAAGAGAGCACCGAAATGCGAGCAAGTCGGCAATTCCCGAAGATGTCGACACTTTCCCAGAACTCTTCGGCGACAGGCCCAAAATAATTATCCCGGGGACCCTCGGAGCTGGACAACGGGCATCTCGTCTAAACTGTAACGCCGTCGCGGCGACGGAACAAGAAAACACGGCCAGCAAATCGTAAATTAGGGAATACGACCTCCATTCTGGACGCGACAAAGACTGCAGATTTAAACTGTAACAGCAAAACGAAACAGATCCCACGCCCGTGTTACGGTTCGTCGCAGTAAATTATTTTTCGCCTTCGTAACATCCACTTTGGTAAAGCTACCGCCGCGATCTCGTGCCGTCTCGAGACAGAACCCCAGGTGGGGATGGATAGGCCCAGGATGGTTGTAAAAATGGAGGTCCGTTTTCTGTAACTGTAACAAGAAAGGGGTTAAAGCACTAAACCAATTTCTAGGGAAATTTACAACTGGAGCAGCGGATACCGGTAACGAGAACACCGTTTGCGCAACCTAAAAATTGTCTGGACCCCAAGGCCAACCCGAGACTTCCTTCTTTTTCTATGAACCATTGTTCAGGGACACTGTCTCTTTTTCTCTCTTTTTTCCGTTCCTCTCGAGTGAGATTCGAGAGCAATCATGAATCAGTTTTGTTGAAAAGTACTATATCTTAATTGTGTGTACGTCGTCACACTCCTGTAACGGACACCGTGCAGTAAACAAGTTCTAATACAGTCACTCGCAGTAATATATTCGAAATAATTATTTATCGCAATAGTGATAAAATTTTCAGAATGTATAATATTGATACAGACCTACATAACCTGTTTCTATAAACTTTTCAATATGGGCTCTCATGAAAAAGTCGTGAAAAGAATACCTTTTCAGAAAATACTTCTGCAATTCCGACCGTTTCTCGAAATTTCTTTCTCACATCATATAGTAAACTAACTGCTCGAAGAAAATCATGTACATAATATTAATTATTATTAGTAGACAGCGGATCTCTATACAAAATAAAAATTTTCTACCTGATTTGCATCAAATTGGAGTGGAATAGAAATTTATTTTCTTTCCTAACATGTTTAATAGGTTGAGAATAATATAACAGTATTTTTAAATTCTTCTAATGTTTTTACTGTGTGAAATTACACCTACTCATTTTAGTCATAAATGCATAAAATCCGCTGTATAATTATTAGCATACATTTCTCTCGTTTCTGCGCAATCCTCCCCCATAATAAATATTCCTGTATTCATAAAATATGTAACTCATCATTTTTCAATGCTCGCCTGCCCCTGTGCATTTTTCATCGACAATCAATTTTTACTTAGGTACGAAGTATATTGTAAGAAGACCCTAATGTATCCTCCGTTCTCTTTTTGCCCTAGCCAGTCTATTATACCGGGCGTCGAGGAACGTGATCGACGCGAAAAATCCGGTTCCTCCGAAAATCGATTAATCTATGTCACGTGCTCGTGGGATAGTTAACGCGGCGGGCCTATCGGTCGCCTAATTCGATGTTAATTTCGTCGGTGACGTGACGAACGGCCTTGCGGAAGCGTTTTAACGCCATTTCTGCGTTGTAACTTTCGAGAGTGTGCGCGCACCCGGCTACCACGGTGGTCTCTCTCTCCGGGGATCGTGAAATTCCGCACGCCGAAAGGGAAAAAGCCGGCGCGCGAAACTCGTCCGCTTTTTTTACGATTCAAATTACGATACTTTTATGTTCGCAGCTAACTGAAATTTAATGCGCCGTCAAATCGTTTCCCTTATTATTCCCGCGTCTCCGTTTCGACTTTCTCGTGCGTTTCGTACGATTTCTGCCCGTTTCTGCAGGCTCGCCTCTCTCTCTCTCTCTCTCGCTCTCTCTTTCTCCCCGTATGGTTGAGACTCACCGCATTGCAAAGTGCTCCGAGCCGTGGTAGCCGCGTGTAATTCCTGCGATGGGCGTTTCCGTCGTGTCCCGGCTGACGTGTAAACCGCGTAAATAATACGCCGGCGATAGTAGCCCGCGTATTTCGCGTGCCCGCGGTTCCCGTGTTCCCGACACCTTCCAAGTCTTACATACCACCACACAAAATTAAAGGCACGCTGAATTATAACCGAAACATTGCCAATCTTCAACTCCCGAAGCTCCGTGCAAAATATAAACTCGACTTTTGAGAGATCAGTGCCAACACTTACCTTCGAAAAATCACAGTGAATGCGGAACAAATTTTTTATCGCCTGTATGGTCGTTCAATTTGCGAAACGTCAAAGCAACTTCGATTTTTTACCCCATTTCACAACAAAACAGAAAGTTTCAGACACGATTCAGCAGTCACGTGTGAACGCTGTGAAAAATAAGTTTCATGAATTTTTTCAAAGTGACGGTGCGTTCTACATAATAATTTGTTTTTTCATTGATTTAGCTACTCTTCCGCCGTACAGAACAATTTTTATATGTTTTAAATTTTAATGACTCGTTTAAATTGCAATCCGAAGCAACAGTAACTTCAACCACGAATCAAAACGTCCTCCAATCAACACAGCCTTTCAGCTCCCTCGAAAATTATTATTCGAAGCTTCTTCCCCAAGTTCCCAGCATCTTATTACCAAGTTCCCAGTGCCGAGCTGTCAACCAATAAGTACAGCGCTATCAATCACTCGTAGAAGTTCTTCAAACTTATCCAACTGCCTTCGGAACTCCCACTCGACCCGTGGCAGTTCGTTAAGAGAAAAACGGATTCGACCTAACCAGAGGAATCCCGAAAGTTATCGGTACGGTGAGGAAGTACCGTTGCTCAGCAGTAGAAAAAATATGTCAACCATGGAGTCCTGTTAACTTTACGGTTAAAACGTCAATTTTTTTTCAAACTTTTTTTCCAGCCAGAAGTTGGAAAACCGTAAGCTCTAGCGGTGCGGCCGAGTTCCCAGATCCGCAGCCGCGCCAGTCAGCTAGTTCCTCCGAGGTGGAAAATGATAAAAGTCAACGGTTTGTTGCAAAAAAAAATTGCAAAAGGGATAAAAACATTTTGGACGCCGGTGAAAGTGCTTGTCGAAATGTTTTACGACTCCGAAATCCGTCTTAAGCCGGGCCCGGGTCCTCGACCTAACTGTAACCCTTTCGTTCGTTTATGGAATTCCAGTAAAACATTAAAGTTAACTGCAAAACGACGAAGTCAGTGTTCCCCTTTGGGTCTGGGACCGCGTTTTTTCTAGCTAGAGTTTCTTAGTCAACCCGTTCTGCCCCCGGGAAACCCTTTACCCGCGAGGCATTAGGGGTAGCACCTCAATAAAGCAATATTTTGACTTGCGTCCGGGTAACCCTTCCGCGCGGAAGAATTCTGTAAGGGTTAAAAACGCCTCGGTGCCATAAAACCGACTGACTTTATATTTTTACCGCGTTCACCCCTTTATCCACGGGAAAACGAAAGGGGAAGAAACGTCCGGGATAGAGAGACGAGAAGGAAAAGAAACGCGAATACCGTATTCCCTGGAGGAAACGGCTGTCCGCAGCCGGTAAACACATAAATCTTTATTTTCCGGCTCGACGGATCTTGCAACAAGGGTAGCAGGAGCAACAAAAAAAACAACTACCGTATTTTAACCTAAAAGTCTAAATTTTCGTGGCGTGACTAACTGACAGCCACCCCGGAGGGTAGCGTCGGCGAACGGGAGCGAGGATTGCTTCACTCGGACGGGACAATCGATTAGTTTGGCTGTCTTTTAGAGCACCTCGTGCTGGAGGGTGTACATTTTAGTTACGGTTCCGGGATTCGTAAAGCCTTTTGTCCCGGTTACGTTCTGTAAGGTGTGCCAAATTTTTGTTGTAGTATCTTTTTATTATACTGTGGAATATTTTGAAGACTTAGGCGAGGAAAGAAACAATACAGGGTGTCCCAAAATTCCTTCAACAGCCGGAAATGGCAGGTTCCTGGGATCATTTGAAGCAACATTTTCCTTAGCAAAAATGTTATCCGCGGCTTTGTTTAAGAGTTATTCACGAAAAACACGGACCAATCAGAGCGCGACCTAGACGCGAGTTGGCACAGTCGGCCAATAGACAGTTGGCGCGCCGGGCCGACTGTGCCAACTCGCGTCTTGGTCGCGCTCTGATTGGTCCGTGTTTTTCGTGAATAACTCTTAAACAAAGCCGCGAATAACATTTTTGCAAAGGAAAATGTTCCTTCAAATGATCTCAGGAACCTCCCATTTCCGGCTGTTGAAGGAATTTTGGGACACCCTGTATATTTCCGATACATTTTGTACGGTTAGTGTGAATTTTAATATCCATCAATGCATATTTAGAGTGCCAGACAAAATAAAATCGCTCGTTTTAATCTGAAACCTTGGGATTAAATTGCAAGGCAAGGTGTTAATTACGATAACTAGTACACCTTTCAGGTATAAGCTAGCCAAAAATTTATACACCAATTCTCGGAACAGTCGCACAACCCTTTCAATCCCACAGGCACTTTTTAAGCCAACTCTCACGAATCCTCGAGACGCAGAAACCGCGTATCCTAATCGAAGCGTGGCGGTTTGTTGCCGGTCGGGTCCTTGTCGGCAGGATCAAGGAGAAACCGGGCTAATCATACACGTTGATCCGGAAGTCTGTTCAGCCCGGTTAAAGGGTTACCGGGTCCGGATGATTAAGAACCTTACACAATCTCGCTAAACGGGCCGGGCCGTCTCCCGTAAATCAATGGCGGCCGGCCCGAGGAGAAAATAAGGAGGAATCGGCTTGGCGTCGGCGTGCGCGCGGTTATCTTTGTGGAAACGTTTCGTAATGACAAATCGATCGCTTTGTAAAGGAGCCCGTACGCTGGAGAGCCCATCGGGGTTTACGACCCCGGCGAACGTCCGTGTCGTCGATTTTTAATCGTAAATTTCGGGACCGGCCACACACGCGCGTCGACCACACGCGTCGACGTTGGTCCAGGCTCGTGAGAAATTACATTTTTATATGCGTAATCATCGGGCAGACAGAGAGAACAGGTAGAAGAAAGTAAAAATTCAAGCAGAGAGGAAAAAAGGAAGAGCCGGCGAAGAGGCTTCCGTTCCGCGCGACGGACGCCAAAAGCGGACGCGCGCGCGAGCCGAGGCGATTCCTTTTGTTTCACGATAACGAACAAAACAGGCGCACGTGTGCGCTCGTTAGCACGGATAACAAGATACAGCTTTGCAATCAGTGGCTTCTTAGTCGACCCCGGACCGCCCCTGTGCTCTTTGAGCACCGCGGGCCGAGTAATTATGAGGCCGCGAGTATCGCCAGAGAAAATGGCAGCCGCCGAACCCCCGTGCCTAACGAGCGTGTTTGACCTGCGGAATCGAGGCGAGCCGCGGTGGTTTATGGTTCTTTTTAAGAGTCTTTCGCCTCTCTTCTGGATTTTATGGAATATTCAAGTGGACGGCGGGGCGGCTGGGATATTCGCGATAGTACCATCGCGCGCTGCTTTCTCTCTCTTCGTTGCGCGCACCAGCTGCTGAAAAGGGGATTTTTAATTCTGTCCGGCCACTTCCGAGGATTCAGCCTCGGTTAGGATAGGGGAAAATGTGCCGCGATGTACTTTTAATATGATTCGGAATTTTTAAGGCGTGCTTAACCCGCGCGGTGGTGTTGCCAAAGCGAAGTGGCTGCGGCAAGCACGACAAATATTTAAGGAAACAAGAAGAACAGCTTCAGACATTTTTTTAATGGGTTCTAAAGAATGGGTGGTTTAGCGCAGTCTCCTGTTTTATTGTGTCTGAAATGAAACATTTTATTATTCCTGTTGTTGGGTTAGAAATTGCAGATACACTGGTAAATAATAGAATAAAAATACGATTTACTGGTTGAACGTACATTGTTATCACTGAACGGTAACAAAATTGCTCAGGTTATTCCAAAACCATAAAAACAATTTCGTTTATTTCTGTTGAGGTGACAACAGCGCCATCCAACGCAGCAACAATTACTAATTACGCGAATCTATACTTTCCGTCAGTTTATCGTACGAAGAAGACTGATCAATCGTAATTTCCTTCCAACAAATTCCAGAACCAAAAAGATTCAATTTTAATGTTGACAATTTTCATTCGGCTTCATGACCTGAGAGGCACTCCAAACAAAAATGGTACTTTCATCACCTGCACCATTCTCGAGCCTATGAATAGGGACACAAATAGTCGCCTTTCTCTCCGCACAACCGCTGCAGTCGATTATCATCTGTTACATCTCCCCGAAGTGATAAAACTGCGAATCGTGTGGACCCCGTTACGCTAAACTTTCCATCGATCTTTCTCATCGAACCAATACGCCCACCATATCTATAGCAGACCCAGCGGAGCCTTCAATTTCCAATTTCAATTTCTAACGAAGCACAAATATCTCGAAGGCGTGAACCTCCACTTTCACGGTGCCCGCTGGTCCCCGCTGGTCCCCGCTGGTCCCTGATGGTACCCGACAGTGCCCATGGTCCCGAAGGCTACGGAAATGAAGAATCCACGAAGATTCTCACGTCTGGTTGACCTTCGACCCGTCGAACCGTCGCGTGGGCCGTCACTCGTTAAAGTTAATACGAGCTCGCGACAGTGTATAGGCGTTCGTGCGCCTCCCTCTCTCTTTTTCACGCTGTCCATGGCCTCCTCATCCCGAAACCCCCTTGTCCATCAATCTCTCTGTCTCCTGTTATCCGTCGAAGCACGTTCATTTCCATCTTGCTCGCACAATTCATTCCTTTTTTCTTGCCGAAATCCATCGTCTCCCTTTCCACTTTTCCTAAAGGAGAGTTGGCGCTTCTCTGATTCCGTATGCATCGAATCCACGTGTTCCATCTTCCCCCGACGTAGTCTTGTAAAATTAACATTCGTCTGACAAATGCGCACCCGACAGCCGGGCTGAAGAGCGTCCTCGATGTATGCTCGTTCCCGAGGTGTTGTCGATATCCATCATCGTGTCCCCGTTGTTAGTCGACTTTCGGAACGACACTGTCGGGCTTGAAATGTTACGTAAGAGTACCCGCAGAAATAAATTCGGCACCCTCTAAAGGGGGATGTAATGCAGGAAAATATTTTATCTTTGAATTTTAAGGTGAATTCGAATCTAATACAATACGGTTAATATTTGACTCACCTTTTATAAGAATAAAAGTGTGGCTACTGCAGAAATACATTCGGCACCCTCTAAGGAGGGATGTAATGCAGGAAAATATTTTATCTTTGAATTTCAAGGTGAATTCGAATCTAATACAATACGGTTAATCTTTGACTGACCTTATATAACAATAAAACTGTGGCTACTGCAGAAAAATGTCGGCACCCTCTAAGGGGGTGTAATGCAGGAAAATCGTCTTTAACAATCTACGAGTAAATATTTTATCTTTGAATTTTAATTTTAATTCCAACCTAATACATACGGTTAACCCTTTGGATTCAAAGCAATTTTAATTACAAAATCAAGACATTTTTTTCAACCCAGATCATTTTTATTACATGTAATCCTTTTTACACTGTGCACATCAAATTGAACCTGTTTTCGACTACAGACGAATCTCATAATATTAAAACTGTTTTGTATAATGGTATGGCAATTTTTACTGGCGCCTCAGAGTCACCATTCGAGTGCAAAGGGTTAATATTTGACTGACCCTATATAACAATAAAATTGCGACTACTGTGCCTGTTCTATTCCCTTACAATTCCAACGGAGATTGCTGACATTTGCATACTACGTAGATTGAAATCCAGACCACGGCCCATAAAGGCTCAAACACGGTCTCACGGAAGTGTCAATTTCCTTCCCGTAGCGACTCTACAGACCGAAAGTACCATTTCTCTGAAAACGTCCAATCGGCCGGTGATTTACAGCGGAATACATCTCTGTGGGACGGTGATCGACAAAGATTTAGCGTCCTTTCCCTCCGGTCGATCGACAATCATTGTGTCTCCTGTGAGAGGCGAAGGAGAGAAGCATGACGCGATGACTATGGCGCGAAAGTGTCAGATATCCGCCGCGTGCCGCGCTGTCCTACTCCGCGGAGAGAATTGTTTCTGCGTCGTGACTCGACGCGGACCTCGTTGTCACGGCTGTCGTTTTGAGGAAGGAGAATATTGAATTAGCGCCGGCTGCATCGGCGACGATGTGCATGTCTCTCTCCCCGTCTGTTTTCTAAACAACTGTGCAGCGGTGCATGCAAGCGATGCAACGTTTCAACGGCTATGACGCTGGGACCGACTTTGCAGCCCTTTGGCACCAGAGAAATTTAAATTCGGAAAATTGTCGGCCCTTTGAGAACGCGAAATTCAACTTTGGACAGCTTCGTTAAATAACAGGCTTTGAAACACGCGTGTGGCGTTTGGATTTTCCACCCCAGGACAGCTCTGACTGGTCTTTGTGAGGACTTGGTAAGGTTTAAATTAATAAACAAAATTAATTTCTATCCAATTTCTGTGTCTCGCAATGAGCTTAGAAAATCTTTATTTTGCATAAAGATCCGCAGTGAATTGCGAGGTACTGGAGTCAAATAAAAATGTATTTCTTCTGTTAACAGTAATCTTCTACCTTTATTCATTGTAATTTTATATTGCTGTTAAATAGTCCACGTGTCGCTTTTCGAGGGATCTATTTTCGTCTACCAATTTCGCGAAGAAGTAGAAAATGTTCTTTTGCATAAAGATCCGCAGTGAATTGCGAGGTACTGGAGTCAAATAAAAATGTATTTCTTCTGTTAACAGTAATCTTCTACCTTTATTCATTGTGATTTTATATTGCTGTTAAATAGTCCACGTGTCGCTTTTCGAGGGATCTATTTCCGTCTACCAATTTCTCGAAGAAGTAGAAACCGTACAAACCAGTTAATATCAAAATTGTCCCGGCTTCGAAGAGGCCGTCAATTTTCTATATTAATACAGATCGTTCGTTCAAAGTTTCCTCGGCCCGTTAACTTCCGTGGGACACCCATCTGCCATCTAGTCCCGAAATCCACCGGTCCCCAGCCAGCCGGTCCAACGGGCTAATTAACGGGGGTCTCGAGATTGATACTCGCTTCTTTTTTCCCCCGTCCCGTTCCGTGGTTACACGGACAAACGAGAGCGATCCGAGGAACATAATTAAACGCCGTGCCTCCTACGACATTCGTGCGCGAGCGTGCGCGAGAACCCGACCGGCCGGAGCGCGCGCAAACGTCTAGCGGAGCAATTAAAAGCAAACGACTCGTGTTTATTTTCAGCCTGGTCTAATTAGAAGGGCGCCCGAGAATGAACGGAACGACTCATTGCCGTGTATACCGGAACAGGCTGACTCACATGCCGGCATTTCGATTTACGAGCTCTTTCGCGCGGTTTCTTTTCTCCTGTCTTGGGACTGACGTCATCGGCCGGTGGCGTCATCGTCGTCATCGAGCTCAGCTCCGTTCCCACACTCGGTGACCTTACTAACCCTACGCCGAATGGAGCCCTACGGAGAACGGGGCCCCGGCGAGGATGACCCGCGACAACGGGTCGTCGACGGGAACGAGTTTTATCTCTTGACACCGTCTGACCGGAGAGTTTCAGCAAATTTCGTTCAGTTTCCTCATCATCCCTCTTCCTTTTCAAGATTCTACGTTGTCTGCGTCAGTTTCTGACGGTTGCTGACTGGCCTGACACTGAAATTGCTGGGTGCAATTGTTGGGTAGTCCTTTTACGGCCCTGGGAACACTTGGACACGTCTGCCACCGTTAAGGGTAGTTTTCTGAGTTTCCTCTTTCTCTTCCTCGATTCTATTCGTCTGGATTAGACGTCAAGGGTTGACAATTTTCTAGACACTGCAATTTCTAGCTGCATTTATTGGGAAGTCTTTTTAGGGTCCTGGGTACACTTGGACACGTCTGCCATCGTTAAGGGTAGTTTTCTGAATTTCCCCTTCTTTTTCCTCAGTTATTGTATATCGTCTGGATCAGGCGTCAAGGGTTGGCAACTTTCTTGACACTGCATTTGCTGGGTGCATTTATTGAGAAGTCTTTTTAGTGTCCTGGGAACACACTTGGACAAGTCTGCCATCGTTAAGGGTAGTTTTCTGAGATTCCTCTTCTTTTTCCTCGATTCCATATAATCTGGATTAGACGTCAAGGGTTGACAACTTTCTTGACACTGCATTTGCTGCGTGCATTTATTGAGAAGTCTTTTTAGGGTCCTGGGAACACACTTGGACAAGTCTGCCATCTTTAAGGGTAGTTTTCTGAGATTCCTCTTCTTTTTCCTCGATTCCATATAATCTGGATTAGACGTTAAGAGTTGACAACTTTCTTGACACTACAATTTCTAGCTGCATTTATTGGGAAGTCTTTTTAGGGTGCTGGGAACACTTGAACACGTCTGCCTAAGTTTCCTCTTCTTTTTCGTCGTTCTTGTACGTCTTATTGTGTCTACTACACCCAGTCCTGACTCTAAAATTATTGATTACACTCATCAGATAGTTCAGGCGTCTAGGAAGACATGTCCTGCTCCCCAGAAGGGTGTCTTCCCCTCCAGAAATCGCGATGCCTGGAATTCCTCCGATAGAGATTAGTAGAGATCGCGCGATCGCTTGAGTTCTTGCCAGAGGGACCGACGATATTTCCGGTATTTCTTTCTAATTGAAGTTCCAGCATTCTTTTCCCTGCGGGGACACCGAGACAGGGATGCTGCCGAGACACGAAGGCATCCATCCAGGGAACTTAGCCCGCCTCGCTGAGATTGATAATATGAGGACAATCGAGATAAGAGTCCGGGAATGTCTTTGTCAGCCACGGTTTCCAAGCACCCGGTTTAATAATGGCTTATTGTATTACGCTGAAAGTCGCGCGTCCCGGATTTTTATTTACGGATTTCGTTCGTTCCGGGTTGTTTTAGCCTCGCTGCTGCGACTTCTGGCGTTATTAAAAGTTGTGATAATGTTTTGTTGCGGGCTCTTTCGTTGAATTGCATTGAATCTCATCTTGAATGTGGAGGGTTGAATTTTTTAACCCTCAGGTGACTGATTTTGGGTTTAACCCTTTGCAGTCGGAGCAATTTTAACTCGAAAAGTAAACATTTATTCCTACCTAGAATAATTCCATTCTGTATGATTTTTATCATTTTATGTATATGAAATTGATATAATTCGTCAGACCATACCACCATATTTAATAATGCAAACAATTTGGAAGTTAATTTCTGCTTCAGATATGTTTACCAGTAGTGTGCAAACAATGTTGCGTTAGCCGAGATATCATTTTCCAGTTGTTGAGAGAGGTAATTAACCTTTTCGATTTAAATTAAATATTCGTAATAATTGAGCTAGCAGATGCAACCCCCAACTGCAATATGAAGGTAGTCATGAACCATCGAAAACTCGTCTGGACGATACACAGTCGCAAAAAGGACTAGACGAGGAACATCCCTCTGTCGACGTCCTCTGTTGCGAAACGCCGGCGGTTCTCCGGTTATAAATATCAATTATACACTTGGTAATTCCCCGTATTAGCATAATTCGCGGGCGGGAAAAAGGGAATTTATGCCGACCACCCAGTAGCGAGTGGACGCCCTTCCTCGTGGGCCACTCGCGCGACTCGAGAGGGCGGCGATCGTTAAAAACGCTTAAACGGGAAGATTACACGATTTAAGGATGCAAATTACGGTGTCACCACGTGTACCGGCCCCCGATGTATGACCCGTCACCTGGGCCCAACCCTCTTGCAGCAATCTGCATAATCGTTTCGTTAGCCTGTCGTTGATCGTAGGTGGTGCACGGAACGGGATGGGACAGGTGACGAAGAGATCGATTTCTTGCGGTTGACGTTAAGGGCGCGATAATTGCCGTCCACGGACTGGCCATTCCGTATCTTTAATTGTTACCTTGCTCGCTGACTGAGTTTAACATAACATGGTTATGCATGAATTTTATAAACGTTGTGGATGAAATTCTTGGGAAAATAGTTGTTAGGGATTTCTGTTTAGAGGACGTTGGTTAGATTGAAGGGGTGAATCAGGGGTGAAAACTGCTACTACTGGTTACACTTATTAAAGAGTCTTTTCCAGGTTCCAAGAGAATTTGTACCACTAACAAAAATGATTTAAAATCATTTAAAATATGCAAAGTTACCAAAAATTAGAAAATGTATGAAATTTTTTTAAAAATGTAGGACCACCATTATATTATGTTTGGTCAATTAAAATTATTGAAAGAAGAAAGATATTTCAGGCAATTTTTATTTTGCAGTAAAATCCGCAGTCTAATGCTGACCAATAATTAAAAGGCTTCCACGACTTGCGTACAAACAAATGGGGAAAGAAATTTTTCAAAAAATGGAGCAAATATAGTCACGATTAAGTGCCCGCGTTTTTTTTCGCGGTAGGAGAATCGGCGAAACGGTACGGAATTCTCGAGGTTTACATGCCGCAGCCGTAAAATTTGATTATCGCCGGACATTTTGCTATTACACGCCGTTTCCTCCGGTACAGCCGTTCGGTGATTGTGGGATCAACACTTTTTTTGTTTGTTGCACCGGTCGTTGTCTGACCGTCGAAATCAATTTACGATAATCATTTTTTTTCAACAGAGCTGCCTGTTCAGATTAATTTATGGTAATATCGTGTTCTCGATCGATTTTCCTCTGTGCCGTCTTGCGTCGTTATTAAAATCGATTTCTTTTTGCCACGGCAGTGAACGTATCGGTGAGCCGACGAAGATCGGGGTAATGATGTTTTACGGTTACTTCGATGTTGAACGATTGTGTTTCGCCGTTTATAAATTGCCCCGTCGACGACGTTTATATTGTCTTAAAGTATTCCTAATTGAAAACCGTATCTAATAAAGCACGTCTCGTGAGCATATCTTCAGTGAAAGTTCTCGAGATCTTATAAATTCCCGCGTACAGAGTCTCAAATAAATTTTGGAGCATTTTGGACCATGAAACTTGTTAACTGAAAGAATTATCCTCGTGGTAAACGATGCTTTCCTTTATTTACGAGGCAGTCCCCGTTTTGGAGATCTCTCCTGTAATTTGTTTTAAAATGCATTTTTAACAATTACATTTGTAATCGAGGCCAGTGAAAAATGGCAGAACACGTCGGGACACATGTAATCACCAAATTAATGAAATTTTTGCATCATATTGATAATCTACTCAGTGTTGGGCAAATTTTATTTTAAATAATAAATAAACGTGTGATTTTAATTGCAAATAATAACTAAACTTTTTATTTAAGTAAAAGTAATTCAAATAATTCAAAACGCGATCTATTTATTATTTCTTATTTGTCAATACAAATAATAATTGAAATTGTATTTGTAAATAACAATTAACTTTATTATTTTAAATAATTCATTTAGACTTGCTCAAATAATAAATCATTATTTTTGCTTTTTATTTGAATATCCAAATATAACAAATACCTTGTTATTTAAATAAATTCATTTATTGCCCAACACTGAATCTACTAATATTGGTCAACTAGATAAATTAATTTTAAATAAAACTACCCCCCTCATTCGACTTTCCCCTTCATTGTTCAACCCATTAAGAAAAGAACTCGATTAATAATGAATTAAAAGAGCAAAAGTGAAGTTCTCCCTCCACAATTTCCCACCAATCTAGCATCGCTCACATCCCTTATAAAGCAGCTCGACCAACTTTTTCCACGAATCAAGTGCAAAGTAACTTTTCCAACGCGTTCAACAAAAAAGAGGTATCGCTAACCGTCTACCAATCAGCGATCCGATCGGGTCGGGCCGCGGGTTACAAATGGCGCGTCACCCGGGAGTCGTTAATTAATCACGCGAATGGCAAGGTTTCCCTCGCGTCGAAGGATCGGCAGTGGCGCACAGGTTTCTCATTATCCCTTGCCGTTCGAATTCGTCCAACGGTCTCTCTCGCGGAAGATATTCCAGAAAAAAAGGCTGGTAGCCCGTGAATTCAATTACGCCGCCGGGCGGACGGCCCGTTCGCGATCGTCAATTACATCAGTCACGTGACGACAACGGGTCCCTTCTAGTGTATCTTCCTTTCTTCCACCCCGCCGCCTCCCTCCCTTCGGCAGCATCCTCACGAGAACCTTTTTCACATAATTCCAATTATCTACGGCGGGGCCCGTTCGCCGGCGCTCGCGCATTAATTAGCGGAAGCTTCCCCCGTGAGGCCGGCAAAAAACTTTTTCGTAAGAAGTCCACCGACGTTTTGTCGAGCCCTCCGGACAACATACGAGTGGCTTCGTTCTCTTCTCTCTTTTCTCCCGAGGCCTCCGAGGCTTTTTTTCCGGCCACGAGAACAGGGGACTGATTCTCACCCCGTCGCGTCGGAAAGCGAACAGGTTTCAATTCGGAGTCCGCGATAGGAAAAAAGGGGGACCCGGAGCCTGTGGTTTCGGTTCGTTAATTTCGTGATACGTCCGCGTTAATTGTGGGTAGCGAGCTGTCTAATAGAAATAATATGGTAATTCGGGGGAAAAGGGTCGGCGAAAAAAAGCACAAGGCAGATACCGGCCGGGGGTTGTTTATTCTACCGAGTAAATATTGGCGCGAGGGGTGGTCGGACAAACGTTGACGGAGATGCTAATTGACTGGAAGGAAACTGTTACGGGGAGACGCGGGGGGATGCTGCGATTGGATGCAGTGGCAAGACGATGGGAAAGTTGGATTGTTCTTCGCTTTATAGGGGTACAGTGAGTTGGAGCACCAGAGAAATTTAATCATTTTCTCCGTATAAAATTCTGTTGGTTTAAAAAAGAAATATTTGTTCCTTATTCTGTGATGTTGAAATAGTATTTGCTGAAAAATTCAGGTGGATACCTTAAATGAGAATGACGTGGCAGGTGACAGCCATTTTCCTAAAGCCATTTATAATATACAGGGTGTCCCAAAATTACCTTAGTTTAATGAAATGGGAGGTTCCCGAGATCATTTGAAGCGACATTTTCCTTTGCAAAAATGTTATCCGCGGCTTTGTTTAGGAGTTATTAACGAAAAACACAGACCAATCATAGCGCGACCTAGACGCGAGTTGACACAGTCAGCCAATAGACAGTTGGCGCGCCAGGCCGGCTGTGCCAACTAGCGTCTAGATCGTGCTCTGATTGGTCCGTGTTTTTCGTTAATAACTCCTAAACAAAGCCGCGGATAACATTTTTGCAAAGGAAAATGTCGCTTCAAATGATCTCGGGAACCTCCCATTTCATTAAACTAAGGTAATTTTGGGACACCCTGTATAAACTCAATAAAGTCATATATCATCATAAAAATATCAATAATATTGGTACATGTATTCTTTTAATAATAATTAATTGTATGAATGACAATTTTCTCTGAGACAATAAGTTTATAGAATTCAATGTTCCTTTCGGAATAATGCACAAAATAGTAACAATTCAGTCTGAAAACAACGAATATTTAATTTCGATCTCTACATATAATACTTCATAATATCAAATTTGATAAATAAACAACCAATCTCAAAAATTGTTCTAAAATAAAATCTCACAAACTAGCAGTCGTTGGATTGAGTCTCCTCACTTCCTCTTTGAGAAAGTTGAAAACTCTATTAACCCTGAGGATTCATGGTGATGAAGTATAACTGTTTCTAATCCCCGTGTATGATTTCGATGATTCAGAATCATTATTTTGTAAGATATTTTTAGGGAATGTGAATGATGAGTAAAACAGAGATTGATGAATAGCTTCAGGACTGAATCATAGTTGGACCATTTAAGCCTCAAGGGGATTCAGTATAGAATAATCGGCTACTGTCTGCACGACCTAAGTCGCAACTTCAATCACCGCCGACAGAAAGATTGCGCGGCTCTGCCTCAATCGGGTCAAATTAGAATCTATTCGGCCTAATTGGATATTGTGCTCCGCGTACTGAATCACGACCATTGACTTTCATTTCGTCCAGATTGCTCGACGAGAGGACCGTAGATAGAACTAATGTCTACTTTCTAAGGTGCTCCATAGAAGATACACAATGGTAGTAATAGAATTGTTGGAATAAAAGGTACTATTCCGCGTACAGTTTCTCGGACGTGCAATGAAACGAATTTGTATTAATGTTAGTCCACAATGCATTACAGCAGCAATTGTGTCACAACATACATACGATGATGTACATAATATTGAAATTGTTAAACAAAGAGATACACTTCCATCTTCCTTCTGTTTTAAATACTGATTTATGAAATAATAAATATAATTTATAACACATTTTATTGAAACTTGTATTTGTTCAATTTTTGCACTATCTGTCTGTCTTTGTAAAATGTCTATTTATTATATAAATATGAATAGAACCAATGTAAAAATTATAGAAATATTGTGTATTTTAATAGACAATCGTATATAAAAATTGTACATTTTAGAAAATTCACTTCAAATGTTTTTGAACAGTGTCTTGTATTAAACAAGTACTGTTAAAGTATTTGCTAACAAAAATTAAAAGTGTTTCCACAAACTGTGTTGAAAGTACATAATTGTGAATGTAAAATACAAGAATCTTTGCCAACAATCACAATTTTAAATCAACCCTAAAATAATATAATTTAGAAAATAACAAAAATGGGTCGAGAAATAAAATTTTTCAATCTATTAAATCGTTGAATCTCGGCTGCTTCAAGCACACTGAACCGAAATTATTCAGTTCCCGTAGCCCCAGTCAATACCCTTCAAATAAGAAAAAAAATAGAGGCCTCTAAAAAAGTCGATCCGAAAACGAGTCCAATTCAAATGAGAGAAAATGGCCGAATGGGTTCGAAGGCAGGTTGAATTTCAATTCTCATCGTGCCTGTAAAGTTCGTTTCCCCACCGGCGCGGTCATAGCGTTCGTGGCCAATAAAGTTTCCTTATCGTTCCCCATGGAAAGTCCTTTTTCCATCTCCCACGCCCGGCCCGCGGTGAAATATTCACGGAGGCTCGATTTGGTTTACCACTGTGGCTTAACCTGGCCTCTAATCGCCTCGACTTTCCTCTTTTATTTTCTCGCCGGTTGCGTCCACGCGGCCCGTTAGCATAATCGATCAATTTCCATTCGGAGCCCGGGCACATGGCAATCGGGCACACCTGTAACCGATCGCGCCACGACCGTAACTCTCGGCCACGCCGCGTTTTCCACGCCGAGATATATTCTCCTGTTCCGGCATACTGTAAAGCGGCGCAATAAAATTTACATAACGCCCCGTCGATTAGATACGTATGTGTGTCCCGACGCGCGCCACCCTCTCTCCATCGTCCGACGCCATCGACTTCTACTTCCGTGGGGTGGAACGACCCACAGCGTCTCCCAACTCCATCGATCACATAGATTCCTTTCCCACTATTCCCAGTATGATCTAGCTGGACAAAAATTAACACGTTGATTCTCGAGATACAACCCCCAGAAAATAATACATGATCAAACTTAACTGGACTTTACAATTGCTTCCCCTCCCCCTCCGAAGATTTTGTTGTCTATCATACGTCATTCTATTCATTTTCAGATTTTTGTTTTTTGCGGAAATTACCATTCGAAAGTTTCACCCCTATACAAAAATTAACCCCTTGATTCGTTGATCTTTTAAGAGATAAATGGTCTTAACCCTTTGCACTCGGAGCTATTTTAACTGGAAAGTTAAACATTTCTTCCGATCTAGAATATATTTCTATTCCCTATGATTTCTGAAATTTTATGGATATGAAATAGGTATAATACCTCATACAATACCTAAATGTTTAGTAATTGATTCGATACCGATATATTTAATAATGTAAACAATATTGTGAATAATGGTACACCAATTTTTAGAGGTGCCTCAGAGGGGACAACCGAGTTAAAGAGACAAAGGGTTAATTTGATTTATAAGACAGTCGACAAGTTTCCATAGACAAGTCAAGAAAGACGAGCGATGCACCAGGACAGAAGACAGCAGGACAGAAAATATTCTTCAACGAACCTAACGTTATAACAAAGACCAAAGGGTACTTTCCTAGAGAGTACCAAAAGATGTTGGAGATAATTAAACACTCCAATCAGATCATTAGGGGTACAGACCACAACCTGAACCTAATCTGGAGCATCCTCTCAGTTTTTTATTTGTTCAGTCAACCAATTAAAAATGTCCTTGTTGATTGGTGAGTAATGACGCGAGCAACTCCAGAATATTAGACCAACAACATATCTTCCTCCTTTTGAGGAATGCAATTTTTAGTAAAGTGATTAAGACTAGACTAGACTGTGGAACTATATGCAAAATAAAAAATTGTTTGCACCAACTACAACAAAGAGACCCATATAAAATTTCTTTCATTTTTTGAATAATGTTCTTGATCTGCAACTAGAACATCGATGTTCTTAAATTGTTTAAATCTGTCTACTGTTTTAAATTGCTTACTCATTTTTATCATAAATACATAAAATCCGCAATCTAGTGATTACACATTCATAAATATTCATTGTTTCTTAAAATAAAACTTACAGGAATGTACAAGGTTTTGGAATCGTACACAGTTGAGAAACACTGCATCAGAAGACAAGTTCCCGGCGTCTCTGTTTCCGTAAGCAGCCCGGCCGTTTTTGGTCGTCGCGTCGCGAACGCGAAGCGTGTGAAACGTGTGTAATGTCTCCGAGTGTTGCTTGGATATTGTGCTTTGACGGTCGTCGCGTAGAATACACCCCGCGTATACTCGTGTACACAAAGTATTTACGAGGAAGAGACGCATTTCCGAGATACGCTTCTGGTAAATCGCGGGATCGTGGAAAGAATGGCCGAGAGAGAACTCTTGTCTTCGGGTTCCTCCGGAGGCGGTATGTGGAATGATCACGTCTCGAACACACATGTACCTACGATTGTTTCGCAGCTGTTCGACGGGAATATTACGTCAGCGATGGTATGAAACTCGCTGTAACATATCGGACCACTCAGACTTTACTGTTAAATTCACAAAATTCGATGGCTCATCATTCAGTATTACGCAGGGTGAGTCACATCTAAGACAAGCCAACTGAATAACATTTTTTTGAGATAGGAAGAAGTGTCGGACAAAATTGGTTTGGCTTCGAGGGACCCGTTACATGGGATACCTGACTTTTTCTTCAGGTGCTTAGAGTCATACTGTGCAAAAGAAAGAAACACCCAGTATAATTCTAAGTAATCTGCGGATCTTTATGCATTTATGAAGAAATTTGTTGGGTGAAGTATAAAACAGTAAAAGATTCGAAAAGTTTAAGAATACTGTTATGTTGTTTCTAATGTAACAATTTTTATTTTATTCCTGCTTCCCACACAACAAATAAATGCAGAACATTTTTATTTTTCATAAAGATCCGCAGTCTAATTATAAGATATAATGACAAATAATATCTTTATCTAGAAATTGTATTGTACAATGATTGCATTTAAACTATTAGATAATCCGCAATAACACATATTCTCAGAACTATTCAATTAAACAACGGAATCCTTTTCAAAACTTACCGTGTTCTTATTTGATTTTTTACGATTTTCTATTAAATATGGCCGGGTGCTTCTTTCTCTTGCTCAGTAGTGTATTTTTGTGAATTGGGTTTTTGCAGGGGCTGCAGCCCTTCCCGAAACAATTTCAACGATACAGTCACTACGTCTGGGTTACCAGAAGAACTGTTTAACTAAGATAATAAAAATAATTGCTATTGAAAAATCTACCTGGTCAAATCATTCCAAGAATTTCGAAGTACAAGAAAAGTTCAAAGCACCATGAAAAGAAATAAATGTGCAGATAGCTCCTGCATTTTGACACAAACGCAGATAATGTTTCCTGTGCAATAAAAATCCGCCGGTAATATAATTAAACAATCCCGAAAAATGTCGGATCTCTGAAGCCATTAAGAACGGCGGTAGCAAGCGTCGCAGGGAAGAATGATTAACGATTATTCAAAAATAATTAAGCCCTTTGATAGAAGGTTGCTCGCCATTCGTTCTCACCCCATTCGTCTCCGGCCTTCTGCTTTCTGTTGATCGTTTTCTCGGTCACGAGGCACTCTAATGAAACCGGCATACCGAAACAAGAAGAAGCAGCATCGGGTCGCGCGACGCTTCGTAGCGTCCCGACGCCTCGCAGACGTGAAATAGGATTTCGTCTTCGTTTGCCGGATTAATGCGCGCGGCCGTTTAATCCGACAATATTAATGACCGTCGATTCTGGCTCTCCTCTCTCGAGGCCGGCTCACGATTCAAGGATCTCGTTCCTTTTTAGAAAGGGGGACGCGGGGCGGGGAGGGACACAAGTATCCCCCCTGGACTTTGAAAGCCTATTCAAAGAGGCTGGCCTGGCTTACGCCGGGACCGACGACTACCGGAGTTCCACCAGGCTGAAATTAATCGAGGTCTTATCATAATAATTTTATTCAGCCCCCGGGCCTGAAAGAACGTCTAGCGCCTCCTCGCCGCGCGAGCCCGCAGGAGGATTTCTAGAACGGACACACGTTCTGGTCGTTCTTTAATTCGTGGGAGACGCTAGCCGCCGCGTCGGGATTTGAATTTATCTGAAAGGGAGGTTCGGATAGGGGACAACCACCATCTTTCCCTTTAGAAGCGCCCGACAGCTACACGGAATCTGTACGAACGATACCAGACGCTTTCCTCGGATGATTTATTTTAGTACCTTCTATTTGGACACCTACCGGGCCACTGCGCTTACGCTGCCGTGGGACCTGCTAACCGGGTTACGTTTCTGACGGAGACGATCATGCAGAAGAGATATTCGTAATTTATTGAACGTGCTTCGGTAACTGGGGACTTGAGAGGAATTCAGGTATTCGACTGTGTACCCACGTCCTTGGCGTTTGTTTTATGGTACAGGAACGACTGCCAGACGAATCAAAATCACCTTTCTCTGACTTTTTTCCTCTGAAAATTATCTACCCTCCGTCTGTCATCTTATTTGCATCGACTCACTGCATACTGGGTCGTTTATATTCACGACTAATTTCTTTATTCAACTCTTGTTGTAAACTTTGTTTGTCAGATGGCTACAAGTGGATGAAAAATCGTACGTCACGTTACAGGTAACACCCTGTATAATCGTTAACATATTTAATAATATAAACAATATTGTAAGTAATGGTACAGCAATTTTTAGTGGTGACTCTGAGTCAGAGTTGGGCAAAAATTGTATCTAATTAAACATTTCGAATAAAGTGGGTTGAAAACCGACTTGGAGAAGCCCAATTTATTTGAAATTTTTATTTCAATATAATTTTTGCCCAACCCCTCGTCTGCCAAGGGTCAAATTACATCCCCCAGTTTTGTCATAAATGCATAAAATCCTTAAAATACAATCTAAAATAAAAACATAAAAATATCAATATGTGTATGCTGTGATGAAAGTTTTTACAAGATTGGGAACGTCGTGCATTGGAGGATTGATAATCATCGAACGATTTGGAGGAGTGACAACATCGAGCGTTCTCGAGTTCGAAGGCAATAGTAAAATTTTCAGGTAAACCTTGTACAATAGGGTGCACGCGTCTCTGTGCGCGCGAATTATTAAACGTGCCGCCTCGAAGGGCGAGGGACATGCCGGATGGGACTTTCTTTTCCTACCTGGCCATGGCGACGCTTGTTGCCGGTCGTTATTCAAGTAGTAAAATTAATTCTGTAAACAGTTTATTGTTCGCCGTTCGTTTTATAGCTGGACGTGCGAATTACTTTTACTGCAGGGGAACACTCGACCGTGTCGCTCAAACAATAACCAGGGAGCCCGTGTCGCGCGACCGACCGCGTTGCTTATTGCACACAATCGCCTCTCTGCCATTTTCTTTCTCCTCCCCCTCTTTCTCTCTCTCTTTTACCCTGCCCCCTTCTCTCTCTCGCCCTCGCCATCCCAGTTTTCATCGTTGCGATGTCTCAGCAGCTTTGCAAGTGGGTATTCATTTTATTTTTGACACGAAACGGCACCGAGCACGCAAAGCAGCTGATACGTACGGGTTGTATAAATTATTGCAACTCGACTGAGTTTATTTAGATTTTTAGAATAGCATGTTGTATATGTAGGACGAAGAAATTTATTCAACAATTTTTAATGGACATACATTAACCTTTTCACTGGGAATGACGAGCTCATTCGTCATACAAGTTTGCATTTAATTATCTTCATTTATTATAATTGAGAAGTCACCCAGTTAAAAGATTGGAGTTCACCTCTTTTCATAGTATAGAATAATGAGATATTGGTTGGAAATAAATTAGTTACAAATATAAATGTGCTCTAATTTTAACAATTTCGTTATGACTCAATGTACATAATTGTGATTTTGAAGGAGCCATTTGCAGCTTGAATATAATTCTATACTTTCTTAATAAAAATAAGAAAGATACTGAAAAAGAAACAGCGGATGTTTATGCAAATTATGAATGCTCTACCTGATTTGATCTACTTGATTTAATATGTTTGACAGGTTGAAGATAATATAACAGTATTTATTATAATTCTTCTAGTATTTTCATCGATTTAAATTACACTGACTCATCTTTGTCATAAATGCATAAAATCCGCTGTCCTATGATCTAATATTTACTTAAAATTAAATTTCGAAGAGGAGAAGTAAATCTCACAAAATTATTGTCTTCGTCGATCCCTTCTCCCAATGCTTGCGCAACAGCGAACGCATCAAATACATAAAATATGCACCGCAGAGATAATTTCACCGGGTTAAATGTCTTCGACTGACTCCCAACAGGGAAAGATCACTCAAACACCTGAGGAATTCGAGGAACAGGCTGGCGATATTTCAGTTTTGATCCAAGACACTCCGTGTCCATTGTGATCCGTAACGTATTACTCTTGTTGCGTGGCATTTCGATATCTCACCTTTTGCACGGCACGCTGGAGGATCGACAAAGGATAAAGGATTTGACGTCGGTGCGCGCGCGTATCGTTCAATTAGCAGAGATCGTCCCGGAGATCATTTATTTTCCGACGATGGACTGGCTTTTTCACCTGATGGTGTTCCTAGGCACACCGATCCGTCGAAATGTCACGTTCGGACGGCCGATTGCGTCCTCATCCAGCTGTGGAACTATTACACGCGATACGAAAAGAAAAGAAAGAAACAAAAAGAACAGGCGAGAGGATTGCGAAATTCCCGTGCTGGGAATAATCGACGTCCTTTCAGTGGATGTATCTCCGCTTGTAATTTGCGCCCACGCGGTGTAATCGACGCCGCTTGTGCATCTCGGCTTAACACACGCCGGGAGATACTATCGAACTCGGTTTGCATTCCGCGATCATTTGTTCCAACCACTTTGTCCAGGATTTTCTTCACTTGTCCTGACTTGAGTGGTTGGACAATGACTCGAATATTATTGAATTAAATCGATCGCGATTATCTATTCGAACTACACGGTGTCCCAAAAATGTTGCACTTCCTCGAGGAGGGAGTTTTTCCTTTACGAAAATGTTCTCCGCCGTTTCGTTCAGGAAACAGAAACAGTTATTAATGACAAACACGGACCAATCACAGCCAATGGCCAATGAATGTGTTTTTCGTGATGAACTCTTTAACGAAGCCGCAGGAAACATTTTTATAAAGGAAAAAGTTATTTCAAATGGCCTTAGAAATCACTCTTTAGGAAGTACAATATTTTTGGAACACCCTATATATTGTCTAGGATTTTCCTAGAGGATAACCTCAGAATGAAATTAATCAGCAGTTGAATGGTTAGACAATGACTGAAATATTATTGAAATAATTGCTCCGATAAGGTGAAGTACAATTCCAGCACCACGTACCCCGTGAACGCATAGTTCGGTCTAATAATGACTCCACACTATCGATTGGCATTGAAAAAAGACCTCGTCACTCTTTTCACTGCCATTACTCTTTTTTTTCGAGCTGTAAATATCGACAAACATTCTATTATCAACTGATCTCTCTTTACATAAAAAAAACGAGAGAGAGATCGTGTACGTCACGTTATACGCGTTTCCAAGTGTGTCTAGAAAGTGTGGGCTCCTTTCCATGACGTATGGGGTATCCCTCTGTAGCTCGGATTTCCATACATAATCACGGTCACACTGACCAACGGGTTTGTTCCATGGGAACCGAGCTACGCAGACGTCACAACGGACGCCCACACAAGTCCCTTAATAAAAATGTGTTTCGATGATTAATTGAATGACGTACACCCGAACCGCCTAAATTGAGAAATATCCTAAAACATGGACGGATATATCGTAGCTACAGACTATTGAAAGAAATCTACGATCCTGCGGTTCCCATGGGGTATATATCTGATTAAATCCGCCGTAAATTTCATTCTTTTTCCTGCGGAATTCCGGAATGAAGATGGACGAAATGTCTATGAACATAATCATTGAAAAGAATATATCTTCTTACGGTCACAAGAAGTGCAATGTCTAGAATAAATCTAGATTTTAAAAATTTATTAAATCATTCTAATACCATTCTTAAATCCATTCTAGTACCAAGGATTATATATCTTCAATTAATACGACTTAATTGAGAAACAAACTGAAAATTGCCTTCAAAGCTCATAGCCATAACAGAAGTTCATTGTGTAACAGTGTGAAGCTCAGTAAAACTATAACAGTGCAAGCCTGTAGACAGAGTTGGGCGTTAATCGATTAAAATTTTAATCAATATTGATTGATTAATGTGTACGATTGAAAAAGGTAATCATTGAAAAATCGACGATTGATTCAATCGATTGATGAAGTTAATCGTCAATCGTTGATTAAAAAAAGAAATCATCAAAAAATCGGAGACTGATTCAATCGATTGATGAAGTTAATCGTCAATCGTTGATTAAATTTTTGTCCAACGCTGCCTGTAGATGACAGGAACGATAGAAACAGAAGAGAATTGATTCCAAATGTAACTGCGGCAATGATGTTCAAGATCTTAACCATATCATTTGGCAATGTACCTTGTTGGAATCACAAAGAGTATATCTTATGAAAAAGTTAAGCAAGCTCAATCTGTTCCCACCCTTAAATATCAGATCGTTACTTTACGAACCGAATATTCAGGCATGTCATACTCTTTTAAATTTTATCAAGCAATGTAATTTAAAGATTTAAAGTTATCTACTTAATGGGTTACATTCTACTGTACCTACACTACTAATGTATAGCTGGAAGATGTTATATCAACCAAGTATTAGGTGAAGTAAAAAGTTCTGAGCGTTTTTCGCTTATATAAATAAAGCGAAAAGCGCTCAGAACTTTTTACTTCACCTAATACATATCAGACCCTATGTTAATCCTAATGTACAGCTTTATAACCCCCTATGGGGACTTCCACTTTATCTCATAAAAAAAAAACTGAAGAGAAAATGCAAATAAAAGTTTCAAATCCAAGAATCGTCGCCGAATTTTAGGTTCAACTCTAAAATCTAAAATTCGGCGTCGATTCTTGGATTTGAAACTTTTATTTGCATTTTCTGTTCAGGTTTTTTTTTGGAGATAAAGTGGAAGTCCCCATAGGGGGTTATAAAGCTATTATTATTTATTAAATGCACTATTGTTTATGCTACATAAACCATTTAATAAATAATAATAGCTTTATAACCCGCTATGGGGACTTCCACTTTATCTCATAAAAAAAACTGAAGAGAAAATGCAAATAAAAGTATCAAATCCAAGAATCGTCGCCGAATTTTAGGTTCAACTCTGAGGGGTGACCCTGAAGATTCTGCGAGCGTCGCAACCCTAGTCGCAGCACGCTGAGCAAGTCGCTGGCACATGGCGCAGCTATCAAATCAAGGCTACGACGTCCAGTTTCTTTTATTATGGTTGTCGACGGTGCCGGTGAGGTTGATCACGTTGGACAGGCATCGCAAGCGGTTATCCGATTGTGAAAGAATCCGGACCGCGATCTCGTGGGAGATCCCGGGGTGATGCGACCCTCGTGAGCGGGCCCGTCGTCGTCGTTGCATGCAACGCGCAGCAGTGCGCGTGCCAAAAAAGAGAGCAACCCGATCTGAAGCAAATGAAGTGCAAATTGAGCAGGCTGCACCAGCGAGAGGGGAAAAATCCGGCCCGACCGAGACCGGACCACGCGGTGAGCAAACTCGTTCCGACGTGAGGCGCAACGTGATACTCCTGCGGCATGCTCGGAATATTCCCGTGGTTCCTCTTCTGCTTGGACAACATCCTCCGAAAATCGCCGACACACAGGACAACAGTGTCCCCTTGTCTCATCCTCGTCCTCTTCTTGTTCGCGTGATCCGTGATTTTCGAAAAGCGACTTTGGCGGAACCGGGTCGACAACGCTTTGGAACAGCCTCCGGCTAATAAGAGGCCTGGCCAAAGAGGAATTCTCTGTTGCGAGAGCTGCGCCGATGACTCGCCGTGTAATGAGCACGTTTCAACCTGAGACACTGTTACACTAATGTGCAGTTCTCCTTTGTGGCCGAGATTGTTGTGTTATTTACTCCATAGTCTCGCTTTATACTGTTATGTAGTTCACCGGTCTTCAAACTGTGCTCTGTGAAATCCCTTACTCTATTTTATTGCCGAATAAACTGCAGATATAAAATAATAGATGTTTAATATAATGTTAACACTTCTTAACGTTTTCATAGACGATCTAATTTGTAGCATTTTCGACCGGAAACATATCTTAGAAAATAATGAATCATGAAACTCGTTTTGAAAAGAAATTGTCACTGTTCAAATACTTGTATAAAACATTTTCTGGAGGAATCTTCCAGATTTTTTTCGATCCACTGCACATCTGGCAATTTGTATAATTAACGTTTATTCTTCTAAGGGGATCAGCAGTCTACCTACCATTTTAATCAGCAGTGTTTCCGAGTGAACAGTCCGAATAATGCGAATTTCCACAAAATATTCCATCAAGTTCGCGAACTATCATGCACAGCAATTTCCTCGCTAATTCCGGCAGCGATTTCGCCGCTCAATTCCGCCGGCACGCAGAACACAGACGACAATTAACATTTAATCGGAACGAGAAATAAATTGCCGCGTCCCGCGCGCGCGCGAATCGCGAGCATTTATATTTATTTCGGCCTCTAAAGTCCCATTTACGCTCCGGAACGAGGATAATATTTTGAAACACTTTCGTCCGCGTGTCCGTTAAAGTAAAGCAAACGAAAAAAAAAGAGAGCGAACCACTGACACGCGCAGAAATTTCCCCGTCCGTGTAACCTCACCGTGAAAGTGTGTTTCGCGCTGAAATTCCGGGCCGCATTTTTCGCTCGAATGGGACTGTAAAAATGAAACGGCTCTCGCGGATTTTACAATCGATGCTGCGGAAAAAATGTGTATCTCGCAGTGCCGCAACGTTTCACGGAAAAATTCTACGCGGGGATAATGACGATTTAATGACGCGAGCACCGGGGCACCCGTAATTCTCTTTCGATAAATTTCACTCGGATAAAAGAGCGCCTGCAAACCCGAAAAACCACGCTGTTCCAGAGCTTCTTTGTGGAACACTTTCGCTGTTCGAATTGTTCAAGGGAATCGGCAAGTCCACGAACCGATTGACGAATGGTAATGGCGGCGAACGATTTATCGGAAAATGCTTTCTCCTCGAGCAATTTTCGAAGAGTGCTTTCGGAAGCAAACTAGTGCGTTTCCATTGTATTCTTTGTATGAGATGTAAGAAAATCTATCAACCGGCGGAAATAGAATCAATTCTCTCGGCGAGGAACCGTGGTTGCGTTTCCTGCACCGTTTTTGAAGGGTTCTGGACGGGAAAGCAATTAATGGTTGCTTCTTTAGTTTGGAAATACCATTTCTAAAGTGCGAGGAAATGTTTACAATTAACAAATTTCAATGACATTTTGTTGCAATCTTTTCGTCATTTGAAGTATTAAGAAAATACAGTAATCCTTGCGCAGCTATTTATCATTTTTCATAATTTTCACACAACACTGTTTTATTTCATGTTATAACATCCTCTCAATATTCCATGTAAATATTGCCCAATACTATTAATTGTTTCTAATAAACACTTAAACAATGCTTTTAACGTAATTATATAATTTTGATGCAATATATCCAGCTATTTATAATATAAATTTCATATCAACAAAATCAGGAAACGAGTTACAACAATTTTCCACCAAAATGCAGCCCTTAACCTGCCCAAGCAGTCCACAAGAGTAATAAAATCCCTAAAGGAATCCAGAACAAAGGTAACAGTGCTCCGCTCCCAATCCAAAAATGTAGAAATCTGACCTGGATTCCCAACGCACAAAACAGTGTCCGACGATTATTGTGTTTTAGTGGTGCGGAGGGTTTCCCAACACCTGAAACTTTATTTCCCATCTAGGGGCTGATGTCCGTGGACGCGTGCCGTCGCGTGCCTGGGTCCTTTCGCTTTTAGAAGGGGTTGGACATACCCTGAGGTAACCCCTTGAAAAATACAGCACGCCACAAAAAGGGTGTATTCGAGCGGGTTAAGCAGAAAGGATCGCTGATCACCAATAAAAGGGTTCCGTCAACGCCGGCAATTGCAACCTAGCCAATCCTTTTTAACCCTGCCACCGCGACTTAAGCTGCGATTGTTGGTGAAAGGGTAAGAACAGACATCGCAACCCTTTTACAACCCCATGACTGCGTTGGACGACTCCGAGACGCGTCTGTCGGACGCCTAAAGAAGCAGAAGTTCCCGGAAAAAAGAGTGTTCCTCGATCGTTTTACCTCTCGTCGATCGTTTTACGATCGCGAGACGGGTGGAGAACGAGCGAGAGGAACAAAAAGCGCAGTTAAAAAGTTACCTCGGTCCCCGAAGGGTTTACAGCATCTTCGCGATTTTTAAGCTCTACGGATTTTCCCTTTCAGCACGCCTCCAACCCCTTTTACAATCCTTACGGGCTTGACCCTTCCCGGGACTGGCATTTTTTATGGGTTTATTACCCGAACCTCGGGCCCAGCAACCCCTTGAGAAGGGGGCACGGGAAAAAATATGGTAGTGAGGAAAAATTCTGTGGTTTCCAACTATATTCCTGGACTGCCAGGTTACCCCTACCATGGAGACAGCCGGCCTTACCCTTCGGTAAGCTCCCTTCTTTTTATTCCGATCCACGAGCCAAACGACCGGCTTTATGGTGGCCAAATCTTCCCGAGCCGAAAGTGTTCAAAGTGCCGTCGTGATGGCGAACGCGTTGTTCGAGGACCTTTACCTGTCTCGGCTAATCTCCAAGAATTTTTTATGACAAGCTGGCTGCGCTGCACCATCGATATTTATGTCTTTCTCGCTGAGGAATTATTTATTTGTTCGTAACTCTCGTAACATTTTCCGGGATACCGGTACCGCGACTGGAATCCTATTAACTCGGAAATCGAGATTTAATGGAAAAGCGAGAATTATGAATTCCATTGGAATGTTCATTAATTTCCGTTGCCGGGGCACTGTTAAATGAATTTGCTCGGAGGATTATAACCATGTTCCGGAGTCATTAGTCACCCGACAAAGAGATTTTCGGTTACGTATTTCGTTCGAAAGTAGAGTTACGATTTTACGTCAGTCTTATTTAGTGCCGCGTTTCAATGCGCATTGACAGGGTTCTGAAATGTTGCTTGGCATTCGGGGACCGATGGCGACGGGCGTCCTAGGATATATTTTGCTTACTGGAAGTAACGGAGGCCACGGTCGCTTACCTCTTTAATTAGGGTTAAATCGTAAAACGCAGACGGTCGGCCTTGGCAGAGCCGTAAGCCTTTGTAAAGGGGAAAATTTGCAAATGGTGATCGTAAAGTTGATGGATGGGGATGGTACGCTCGACCATACCCTTTACGGTGTTTCGGCCGTTGTGGAATATTGAGGCGTGATTCCGTGGAGAGAAATCTGCTGTGTCCTTCACAATAACGCTCTAATACACCCTCGGACCGGTTCCGTGTAAACAGGAAATTATTTATTTACTTCGACAACGTTTACCACACTTATTCACCGTATTGATTATGCTTATTTACTTTGACAATGTTGCTTTTGTTTATTTCTTTCGATATGCATCGGCATTATGCACATTAAAGCAGATGTTTATAATGAAAGGATTCATTTGATCGAATTTTATTTATGCAAATGTAGATACTCGAAAGTACACGAGTGTTCTTAAAAATGTATATGAATCTACATAATATATAGACTGAAATAAATGTTGCCCTGGTTAATTATCGATTCTTGATGCGAGTGAAATTGCTCGTCGCGTCGGTAGACCACAAATAATGTCAGTGGACAGTCCGACGCAAGAAATACGCAGTAAAGGGTATAACTGCCTCTATTATTGCACATAATCATGCCACCGAAGATATCGCCACGCGCCCTCAACCCTTTTCTTTTGAACGATCCGTTCGCCGAAGGCGAAACCCTTTCACAAATATCCGGTTTAAGGTAATGATCATCGGGGTAAGGATACAACCTTTAACCGTCGGGTTTACCGTTGTATCGGAAATTCGGCGAAGGATTATTGTACTTCCTGAAACAATTTCGTAATACTTAAACGCAGATTACGAACCAATTTCGTTCCAGTAAATCAATAATTTATTGCATCGTTCTTTTAAACGAAAACTAATAGGCTGAGTCATACATAATTTTAGTTATATTTTAATTAATTATATATTTGCTATTATTTGCAATTGTGCTTTATTATTATTCAATTTGTTATTAGAAACAGAAATTATTTGTGACTCAATATATCTTCAATACTATAAAAGTAATCTTGCAATAATTTGTGTAACTGTGTAAAATAATTAAACCTTCATTGTATCAATTTTTAATTATTTCGATAAGTTTAAGGTAATAAGGAGATTGTTATCTGATTAAATTTTCTGTAGAAACATCTTAGACATTGTCTAATACATTGAATATTGAATTTCATGTATGAATGTCGTTGTCCTGAAATGCTATATGAATAGAAAATACGTTCTCACGTATACCGTAAATCTTCGAATGCCGTTTCGAGCCACTAGAAATTCGATAAAATGCATTTTGCACTGATTCATTGAACACAGATATTATACGATGTCGTTATTATGGAATTTCATGCACCATTCTATGAAATATAGTAAGCAATAACAGTATTTGAATCCAATGCTCAATTAAAACCAATTGTTTAATCTTCAGTCAATTAATAAACGCACAATTTGCAATACTTTCGTATAAGTGTCCATTCATGTACCACGTCTTTTAATACCCTTCGTATTTTACTTTGATCGAATGTGGTATTAATAATAAGTACCAATTCGTTAAACTGTTTGTACTAATCAGAATTACACTGACTTTTACTGCAAGTATAATTGAAAACCATGGAACATAAACTGTATTAATTAAATATGTAAAACTTCAACAAATACAATTAGACTAAAAGCTGAGTCTGCTGGATTTTTGCACTAATGTGATTCGTTTCCCCTTTCATGGAATCTCTTTTGTAGAATCATAAAACTTATTTCCAACAATTCAATAAGTACATTTTTCAATTCTGTATACTACACAATTTTAAGTCATACAAATTTTTGAAAAATTGTGGAAGTATTTAATAATATCTAATGCAACCTCATTTTATTCTCAACCCTCCCAGAGCTCCTTGAAGCCTTCCAAAAAATTATTTAAACTTAATAAAGATATGAAGATTGCATAAAACAATTTTCTGACATCCAATGCACCCCTCTCCCACAAGAAAACGTTAACATTCACAATAATTTTCACCCCCATATCTAAGAAAATCATAACAACTTCCTGGTCGCAGCAGGTAAGGTTCCGAAAACCCACGAAAAGGTCCTATGAAGGTTTCCTAAGCGAAAATCCTAAAATACGAGCGAACGTTTAACCCGTTCGCGCGCCGAATGGCGGTCGGTTAGCGAGGTCGATTTTTTCATAGCATCGAGGATCGGGAGGAAATTTTTTTCAATCCGGCGTCGATCGTTTTGCGCTTCGAAAAAGAATGAAAAAAAGCACCGAAACGTTTTCCTGACGCACCGAGGAGGGCCGAAAGTTTTTTTCGATGTGCATTTATTGAACCCCCGATTTTTTCTAGCAACCTTTCATCTTCGCGAGGAGGGCAAAAAGCGGGAAAGGAAACATCGAAAAATATACGCGGGGACACAGTTTTTTTTCTCGGCCGTTGTTTTCGGGGACGAACGGCTGCAGCTGCAATTTTTCGAGATTTATCCTCGCCGCGACGACACGGAGAAATACGACCTCCCTCGTTACTTGCCCGCCGTAAACACGATCATACCGTGACTCGCCGAGCCAAAACGTTTGTCCCGCTGCTGAAAAATGGTATCCTGCAATTTTTCGTTTGACCTTTCTCTCCCCCGTGCTCACCGTCAACGACGGTAAAAAAGCTGCCTTTAATTCGACCGTCGCGTCGGGAAAAAGGCCACACCGCTTGTAATCGGGACCCGTAAAGGTGCCTCGAGCTCGCTAAACTTTTTTCCGGGTCACCCCCGACGCACAAGCGATCCGTAAATACAGTGCTGCGTAAGACGCCTAGGTTGTAAATACGCTATTCTTAAAAAATTAGGGGATTGCGTGCCTTTGAGCGGCTAAAAGCTAAGAGAAATTCGAAGATTTTTTAAACCTATAAAATTATTAAAACTATTAAAATTTTATATGTCTGTTTCAGGAATTCAATTTTCGAGGAATAAATTAAGCAATGAATTTTTATTCATTTATGTGTTAAAATAAAATTGTCGATAAAGGGTTCTTACTTCAATTTCTCATTGCTGAAATAATATATGTTCATAAAATAATTTATCCTAGCAGAATTGATATCCCAAAAAAATGTGCACTGTATTTTACAACGATGCGCCAAGTCCATTAATTAAAAATAATTTTCAAAATCTACATCAAGATTTATTATACATTAAACTATAGTTAAAAAAAATACACACTGGATGCCATAGATAATATTTTGCACTAAAAACTGGCGTATCCGAGAGATAAATTGTTTTTTTCGGTCTGATGTTAATTGCAGTTTTGTTCATCCGTAATATTTACAATACGCAGCAGACTTCCGTAAACAATGTTTTATATTTAAATTTGTTTCCAGGCAATAAAATTTTTCATTACATTTCGGGAGAGGATCGCACGGATATGCACTGGTGTATATGTGTCTGTGTATATGCAAATCCTGTAAAATACTATTACGCGACGAAAATGCTGGAAACTCGATTTTCGTTTCGGTCGAAACGTTTTCGCGTGCCCAGGGAGAATTCGATGGAATACACGCTAGGGAAATTTATCGTCGTTACAACGCGGTTGCAAAAGTTAGACCGGAGAGCGCTGATACGGACCAATGCAGGTTTTTCTATATTGGTTTTTCGGGAAATTTTATTCTTCGCTATGTGTTCGCGTGAATTATTGGTTTTTCTAGATTTTTCCTTTATCGTCGCTTTGCGGAGGTCGAGCTGCAATAATTTTATTTTTTCGCGGAATTCGTTCTAAATAACAATCGCGAGTCCGTTGAAACAAGATTGAAATGTGGTTGCTGTATTCTTCCTCTCTCTTCCCTGTACAAAGCTGCTGCATGCATGAAAAATACACAATAACCTTTCGGAAAGGAACACAAAACTATTTGAAACGTGGAGTTTGGTTTCGTGTATTAATGAAACAATCACTGATGAATTAATTTCCAAGCAGACATGCACCTGGTAATTAGACTTTGGTTTTCGTACAAAATTAATAATATTGGAATTACATTTTTATATAATTTCTGTTTCTTCCAATTAATAGTGTTTATCTTGCATGAAGATTTAAGTAACAATTTGCTAATGATTCTTCAAATAAGTACGAAGGTAAAATATTAAAAACATTTATGTTGTATTATTTTCATCCGGTTACAACGATCAAAAAAATACATATTTTGTCTTGCAATCAATGCAGACAATTTTTATTTTGCATAAAAATCCGCATTTTGCCGTTGATATACACAGATTAAACTGCGGATCTTTATGCAAAATAAAAGATGTTCGCATTGGTTGCAGGACGCAGGAGCCAAATAAAAATTGTATTCTTCTTTTAATTATCCTATTAAGTTGGAACTAATACATTGATGTCCTTAAACATTTATTTAAATTGTACGTGCCCATTTATGTCATAAATGCATTTTACTTCTTATAAAGATCAGAAGTCAACGCGTGACTCTTCAAACGAGTTAAGAGGATACAATTTATAACATCATCGAGTCCACCTCATTATTCCAAAGCCTGTTGAACGACTCCAACCCTTTAGCAACGTCGAGTCGGGAAGGAGGAGCAATAAGGCCGGTAATGAGAAGCCCAGAAAATTGTTTTTCTGGCGGAACACGCGACGGTGCATTTTCGGTCGGCATGGTGACATTTGCTTTTAATTAAACGCCTATGGCAGTGGCGGGGTCCGACCAGAGACAACTATGTAAACCGGAGTGTTAAATATTCAGCGTGTCAGCGAAATTGCCGCGGTTTCGCTGGAAGGTACAGAAAGGCAACGGTCGTCTTCGGAACGAATGCAAATCGGACCTGGTGGATCGTTTCACGACAATTATCGAGTTCCCCGATACACTTTGCCGCACACGACGCGACCAGTGCGTGCGTTGTGCAGTCTAAACGCATTTCTAATCACCGAGCGAGAACCAGTTTCACGGGAACTGGACGAAATATGCAACGGTAGAGGAGAAGGCAGGCCATCTGTGCGCAGGGCTCCAGAGACCCTTTTATGCGCATCATTATGCGCAATTCCGCGCAGGACCCGCGGCCACTTTCCTTTATTGAATGTAACAACGACGGAAACACGTCCGGACTCCCAGGACGGACGGTTCTAATTGGCCGAAAAAGGGGAAGCCAATTCGCCGTGAAGTCGATTTTATTTGTCGAACCTAACCGTACCACGCCACGGGATTAGCGTGGCTCGTCGGGTCTCCGACTACCCTCCCGGCGGTGTTTGCTTAACCGATAATAGAGCGAAATTGTTGGCCTGTCAGTCAGCGATCGCAACACGCACACACGGATAATGTGCGCGCCGTTTTTATGACTCGCCCCGGGCCCGCAAATCGAACACGTTCGACAGGACGATAGCATCGGAATGGCACACCCGGACTCGTGCTGCTCCATTTTTTAGAGCTACACGAGAAACCGTAGCGATGTGCGCCTCCTCCTAAATGCACAATGCAGCCCATAGCCAGTCTTGGTGGGAAAGAGAGATTGGCTCATGCTGCTCATGGCTGCACTGCAGATTTTGTGCATATGAATGATTTCTAACCCTTTGGTGCACTCAATCATAAACTAAAGCACACAGAGAGTGGTTGCAGAATTTCTAATTAATAGTCGATTGTTTCTTCTATTATTTCAAACGTGTAAACGCAAAATATTCAAACAGGTTCGTCTAGTGTCACAACTTCCTCTTCCATTCGTCCATACATGATGTGATACAGTTACCACATTGAAGCTATTCATTATAAAACATGTTCATTGTTTTCGGTATAAGAATCTGTATAAAATTTTCTAATTTAGGATAATTAGCAGGTGAATAGCCTTCTGGATCGATGTAGAAAAATATCTAGTGAATTCATCATATAATTTTACAGATACAAAATTGAAGAAATCCAGTGTTTTTGTGAGAGCAGAGAAATTACAAATTCCGAAGCTCCGTATTTTGTAAAGAAATTCGAAACCGATAAATCGATGACTATACTGCGGATCTTTATGCATTTATGGCTTATGGAAATGTTCCAAAAAGGCTGGAATATAAAATTCGACAGAATTTTGTACAATTTTTATTTGTTTTAGATCTCCAAAGGCTGTTCCCATTAAAAATAGAATTTTATGTCATTCCAATTTCTTAAAATTTGTTTAGAAAAATTGGAAACTGCATAAACATCCGCGGTCTATTGATGACTTAAACACTGCCTATTTTTGTGTGAACTATATGATACGTTATTTTCGAGAAGATCCATGACGCCGATCGCTGAGAATGATCGATTTGGAATGACGTATCACGTGCGCCGAAACCTTGAGAAGCAAGAACGTCTTGCCAAAGTGATTTTCACAGAATAAAATTTTCGTACGGATTAGCTTTTCCTGTTCGCGGTGGAAATAATTTTCTCATTGCCTATGCGCGCGCGTCGGCTATAAAATTCTCTTTATCCGACCCAGTTACGGTCTCTGGGAGATCACAGAGAGCGAGGAGCCAACCACGTCGGACACAGCCGAGGGAGGATTACAGAAAACAGCCGCGGTTTTCGCGAAATCAGATTACCCCGCGACTCGGACGCCGGTTTGTCCAGGTACTTCTGCTCTTTGTATGGCTCCTTTATTTTTCCTACGGGGTATAATAAAGTACGGGAAGCGGGAGTGGATGCCAGACACCCTAATCTGATATTTCGGCGCAAGGGGAGCGAATATTAATGTTCGTTTGCTGCGGGCAAAGCCGATGCCGCTCTCTCTCTCTCTGTGCTCGCTCTTTTATCCGGCCACCAACCGAGACGTACGTAATCCACCGGCACCCCATAAAGCTAATGAGTCATACGGGGTTCATGGGCTCCATAGATAGCCGGGGAAACAGGTATACCGACAAGACGGGACTAATAATGCTCGAGGAACTGTGCCATTTGGAGTACGATCGCCCTCGTTGCACCGTCTACCGTTAATTTCCGAGTCGTTAAATAAATCCCTGTGGATTCTGGATCTTAAGTCCTGCCCTTGATTAGCCCTTCTGGCGATAAACCATCATTAGGACGGCCGCCTTCTTTCTTTTCCGAGAAGCCTGCGACTATCCAGTTCTCTAGAATTCATGAAATCCACGGAAGAACAGTATCGTTCATTGTTTGCAGTATAAGAATATGTATAAATTTTTAAAATTTAAGATAATTAGTAGATGTATACGCCTTCTGGATGAACGTAGAAAAATATCTAGTAGATTCATTATACAATTTTAGAGATACGAAATTGAGAAATGCAAAGTGTTCTTATTCGAGCTCTGTATTCTATAAACAAATTCGAAACCGATAAATTGATGACTTAAACACGGTCTATTTTTGCGTGAACTGTATCATACGTTATTTTCGAGTAGACGCAGATCGCTGAGAAAATGGCGCAGACAATGAAAGACACAAAGAACAATTAACAATAGACCAGTTCAACAAAATTTTAGTAAGTTTAAGAAGCGAGCACGGTGTTAGTACAATATCTTCCGCCATCCTTATCGCGAAATTTACGAGCGTATAGCGCCGTGTGATTTAAATCGCATCTCCGTTTAAACCGAATGGATTGGGGTTCAGCTGTATTTAGCATTGTAAATAAAGCGTCGGTTACTCAATCGTCGTTAAAATTTTTCTGCGAATGATTTACGAGTAGTGCCAGCATAAAGAACGTCGAGGCAACACCACGGAGAGAAATGTTTCTCGGAACGAGAATGGCGTCGAATTAAAGTGGCTCCGATGGATATCGCGGCGTAATCTATTTTATCAGAACGCTCGAGTGTCATAAACACGTGATGTGCTGCTCGGTGGCTGATTCGAACACCGCGATAGCCGAATTCGAACAAAGCACGCGAGTACGGTGCGTGGTTCATCGTGCGATTCTTATCGAAGGTGAAAAGGAGAGATTATTATTTTTCGGAGATAAATAAAGAAGAAAAGAATTATTTGATGCTGGCGACGATCACGTTTTATTTGCAATTTTTTGGTCAAGGCACAGCTTTAATATTAAATCTACCGAGCACTAAACGCGACTAAAATGTCTTGCTTTTCAAAAATTACAAGGCTCTGTGTATTTAGATTCTGTGCAATTTTTATTACAATATATGCCTGAGTAAAAAAATCTATCGAATCAATTTTCATGTCACAACTTCATAGTTTCAATAATGTGAAATGAATTATATAAAAAAAACTTTTTAAACACCACGCTTATATTAAAATGCACTAAAAAGGAGAAATCTCCAGTTAAATGAATAATAATATTTCTCCCCAAAATTTTAAGCAATTAGTTCAAAATTTCTTCTGTTATAATATTATTAATCATTTAACAGGATTCGGTATTTTATGGATAATCAGTAAAAAATTATTTTCTCCTTTTTAGTGCATTTTAATATCAGTTCGTTAAGTATGAAACTTGACAAATAAAACACAAATGTCAAACACATTCGTCAAGTTTCATACTTAACGACCTGATATATACGCGTGGTTTTTAAAAAGTTTTTATATATTTTATTTTCTACTTTTATTGTCATCGCAAGCAAGTGTGTATACAAAATTTCAGCAAGAGTGGACCATGGGTAGAGATTCAAAATTCCATTACAAGATCTGACGCATACAGGTAGGTTTAGTGTTAAGTGAACAAAATAACTTTCTTAATCAGAATCACAGAGATTCTAATTCGTGCCAGTTGAATTTCGCTCGAACAGCATCGCCTGCAACTTCTGCCTCAACTAGAACACCAATAATCTAATTGTAATTGTTTGCAGTGATAACTTTCAATGTTACACATGCGACACGCAGAATTTATAATGAGATTAGCATCCACCGTGTACTGTAAAAGTATTACGATCCTTATCGGTGGACTGTCTAGACGTTTCCCAGTGACTCATAGAGACCGTGGAGTCTATGATACGTTCGTTCGCGGAAACACGTGAGAAATGTGCGATAGTTCTGCCGATTACGCAAAAGCTCGCGAATGCTAAACGAGTGAGTCGATCGAAATTTTACGTTTGCTTAATGGAGCATAGTAAAATTAGACTAGTTCTGCAGGTGGAACTTTGTAGAAGTAGGATTTTAGATGTGAATGATAAAACGTAGAATTGATAACAGGAATGTAGTTAAATCAATAAATGAAACTTTCTATTTCCCGACGCTGTTCGAAAAATCGAGCGTGCCAGAAGCGGGGAAACAAGTCTCGACGTTCACCGCCAGATGGGAGCACACTATCGGTGCACGCTGCTGTTCGATCCTGGCTGACTTTCAATAGTTAAACTACTAACAGATGACCTCGCAATTGTATTTTTTATTACGGTTATTTTTAACAATTATATAAAACAACAGCTTGAAATTTCTATTCAACATATATTAGACAATAATGTGTGAATATTAGACAACAATGATGTTTAAAAAAATGTTTCATTCAATTTTGATTAGTGTATTGATAAAATTCTGTTACTGTGCAGTGTACAGTAAAAAATTTCAAATAGAGACTATAGTCTGATGATGGTGAACGTATTAAATAAAACTTGTAATTTTTTAGCGAGGGTACTTCGTTTTTTATTATGCAATTCATAAATATTAGGACTACGGAATTATAATTAGAATAAAATGAAGCTTTCAATTTAGAAACGAATCAAGTTTTAAAAATGAACAATTTTTAATCTGAACGAGATTTTGTCGCAACAAAATTCTTTTTAGATCTAGTGATCCGCAAAGACCTTTCTAAATTCTAGTTCGTGTTCGCAAACCAGCCAACAATCCACTCGCTTTCTCCCACAAAATAAAACGAATATAAATATTGCCAAGGGTCTAAGAACATTCTACAGTGCCCGATACCGTCGAATGCATCTAGACAGCGTTTCCCAGTGCCGTTTGCACTCGAAACGCGACTCGATTCTCGCGTGGCGTCTAGTGCACTCCAATTACATTCTCAATATCCATGGTGCGGCCGAAGTATACCCTCGATTCCCATCGATGGAATAGCCGATGCACTTACAGCGCGCACCCAATTTTCCCCGAGGCCCGGTGCACTCGAAATCCATTCTGCCGGGGAGGTCACAGGTATCTGCTATTGTTACCTTACACATTATATAGGACCATCCCCCCTTACACAATCTTCATCGATTGACGAGCCAATTACATCGTTGTTAGGTACCTGCTCCTCATCGGTAAAGTCTGTCAAGTCCAACTAAATATTTCAACTGAGAAAAACTATGTAGAAAACCCGTATAACAATATATATTTTAATTTATAGTAGAAGCGCTCGTTTCAAAAAATTAATCCATACAAAATTGTACATGTTCTTAAACCAGAACGAGAATTGATTTAAATAAAAGGACCCTTCATCAAGGCAACCCTATTTTCCAATTCTTCTTTGAATTTCTAAAATCAAATACTTCCAACTAATTAAAAAAAAAGCAACATAATTTAAGAACATTTTATCTCAGAATTCGTCTAAAATCGACAACTGTATTGAAACAGTTCCAACTTTGCTTTATTTCCTTTAGAAAATTACAAAATTTCTCTGAATGTCGATTCTTTACTCGCTAATATATTAATTTATAATCTTACAATGAGAATTTGTGCAAACATGTTAAATACAGAAAGGTTTAAAATAAACTACACATTTTGGTTGACTACAAAAGGGTTAAAAAACATGAAATTTTGGTTAGAATCGATAGTGCAAGTCTAAAAGACGCGTGTACGTGGCGCGCCGAATTTTCCCGGAGCCCGCTGCACTCGAAATGCATTCTCCCGGGGAGGTCACAGATATCCGCCTCCCCGTCACGCCGCACGCTTTTTCTCCCCCACGCATTCCACGGGATCGAGTGGCCCTGGAGGGCCGCGACCCACGCGCCGCGAGCCGCCGCGCCGCTCGACCGCTCAAAGTCGAATGACGATCGCGCCCCCACCACCCACGCAACCGTCGCGCGCGGCACGCTCGTCCTCAAGCCGATCCGGTGGTGGGAGACAGCGTCGGCCAATAGGATGGCGATCGTCGTACGCCGCATCGGTTCTCGGTCACGTGATTGGCGGCCGCCGATTTTCTATCCTTTTCCCGCGCATAGTCGACTAGCGTCACACTCGGGAGCGGCTTCTCCTCTCTTCAGGAGATTACGTTCTCCTGCTCTCCCATCCTCATTCTCGCATCACCCTTTCCTCGTCTCGCTCACATCCCCACAAACTTTTTCCCCTCCCCTATCTCGCTCGCGACGACATGAGCACGATCCACCAGCAGACATCCTCGTCGCACCCATCACGCTTCTACGAACTCCTGGGCTTGCTTCTCTCCCCCTCTCTTCGAGCCTCTCTTTTTCACTCTCGCTCTTTTTGTTACTCTCCGTCTTCAGGCTCGCTTCCTACCCTTTGCCGAAGCGGTGGAGGTTCGCCGGCTCGAATACTTGGCTGGCTTCGCTCGGCGCCGGAACCATCGACGCGGGACCAACGATTATCTTTCCACAAGACTTTGACACGTCTGTGCTCTCAACCGAAGATAGCCGCTGATAACTACGCAATGGGAGCTCTCTGCGCGGCAGATTCTTTTCGGAAGTGCGCCACTCCGAAAACAGGAAACGCGACAGGAAACCGATCACGCGGGGAAAGAACGTACAATGTCCCTTCGGACAATGATGTCTGGGATGCTACTCCACTTCGCTACCCCGAATTTTTCAGTCGTTCGAGTCTGTTCAGGGACTCGATAGTCGACCTTTCTCAGGAGTTAGGATGCTGTTCACTAGAACCAAGGAGTCGTGATACAGTGTTTCCTTAGACAATGATGTCTACGAGGCTACCCTTTTTTGCTACCTCTGATTTCTGATCTTTTTAGTTGTTTGAACTGCAAAGACTATTTCAGGATTTGATCATATAACTGTGTAAACAGTTAGTTAGATTATTCCTCATTAACACAAAGAGTTGTGACGCGATGTGTGTCCTGGTCCAATGACGTCCGAGATGCAACTATATTTTGCTACTCCTGAATTCTGAATTTTTCAGTTGTTTGAACTTCAAAGTTTGTGTGATGATTTGATCGTATAACTGTTAAAACAGTTCATTAGATTATTCCTCATTAACAAGAAGAGTTGTGACGCGATGTGTGTCCTGGTCCAATGACGTCTGAGATGCAACTATATTTTGCTACTCCTGAATTCTGAATTTTTCAGTAGTTCGAACCTTCAAAGTCTGTTTTAGAATTCATGTTTCAGTTAGATTATTCCTCATTAACAAAAAGAGTTGTGACGCGATGTGTCCTGGACCAATGACGTCGAGGATGCTACTACATTTCGCTACGCCTGAATTTCACAATCGATAGCTGAACTTTCGAAGGACGTCATCGGATTTCCACAGAGCTCAGCCTCGTGAGTTGCAATCGACGGCCTGGTCGATAAGCGCTATCCAGGAGCCTAGATCAATACGATCGCCTATCAATTACGCGGATACGACCGTAGAAATACATATCAGCGTTTTATGCCTCGCGTACGTGCACGTACGCGGGAGATAAATGCCGCGGCGTGCGTATAATCGGTCGCACAAGTAGAAAGAGTAATTTCGAAAGACGTGGGGAGGGAGTAGGAGGCACGTGCCAGTGGTGCGCGCGTGCGTCAGTCCGCACTCGACACACGGTGGCACTCGGCTATTTTCGAAGAACGTAATATAAGCCCCGATGACGTTCGCAGTCGGGGCAAACGTGCGTGCCCGTCTAGAAATTACAATTACCACCACGATCGCGCCGCGCTGCGCCGAGAACCGCGAACCGGCCAGCCGGTTCTAATGACCTTTCGACGCGCGATACGCGTCACGAGACTAATCGCCGCTCGCGGGAAACACTGTGCGCGCTATTGTTCTTTGTTCGACGCCGCGAGCCGTTCCCTTTACTACTGATCTCAATTTTCGGCCTAGGTTCTCGATGATCTCCACAAAACTGTTATAAATTGCTCCAGGATGACGCAATCTCTATCTTGGACAGAAAAGGCTCCTGCACGATGCTTCATCCCCTTCACGGGATATTTCAACCCTTAACATTTCAAAAACTCAGAAATTTCGAAACCGGACGATTCATATTGGACGGTTATAAAACGCTATCAAGAAAGTATTGTTGTAACTTCACTTTTTCTCCAAAGAAAAAATCTGAAATCCGTCATTTCGATGGACTCGGTAGTTCTAGTGTTAAAATTATTCCGAATTAGGGGAATGAGGTCAATATTCAGTGGCGCCTCAGAGTGTAGATTGATATCAGGACTTTGAAAACTAATCTTGCATCGTAATGCATATGGCGTTCACCTTGGGAACAGTATAGGGGAAAATACCGGGGAATTCAGATGATTCCCGGAAAATCACCGGCGATTAATGAACAAATGGCTCCCGATGAATCTAGTGTCGAGGAGCGTAAAATAGCTGAGAGTTCACCTCGGGTAGTTACCGGAGTTAATGTCAGGGAATTCAGGTGGTTCCCAATGGGAAGCGGCGGCGTCGGGAGAATCGTGGTCAAAGGGGATTTTTCGAAAAAATGATTCGATGACAGTGTTGAAAAATCCGATCGATTGGAGGTTCGGGGTACGCATAGTGGGGGTCCGCGCGAGGCAACCGGCCACGCTCGCCGGTACAGGACCTTTTGGAGGGGGTCCTGTAACCGAGGTGGGGACTCTTAAAGGCAACCGGGTGCCGTCCGACCGTAGGAATTCGGGTAGAGGAGGGAAGCCCAGGTTAAACCGTCACGCGCTATCCCCTCCAGCCTAACCGTCGAGGTTTCCCCCACCGCTTTCGCGGCAGCGCCTCCACCGGGCATTCCATCGGGTGGCACGCTTCGACGGGACGACAGAAGACGTTCGTCGTTCGTTCGGTCAGTCGTGCTCTGACGCCTGTACCGAGTGGTCGGATTTCAGTGAGTTCAGTCAGCGAGGCCTAGCTAAGGGACACCGGGCGATCACGTCGCGTGTCCTCTTACTAAGTTCTCGGCACGAAAGATAAACTATCCCGCGTTCTCAGTCCGGCCAGCCACCTCTTTTCTGGATTACGCTGTTGTGGCCCTCGGCCGTAGACACCTCCAAGTGCTACGGTCAATCAATTGGATTACCAGTGCAGTGCCGCGGCAAATTGTTCGCGCAATTTGTCGTGAAACTCGTCGCAACTTTATAGACATATTTGTGATACGAGATGGTGACCGGGGTGGGTGCCACGATGCCGACCGGCGGTGTCACCGTCGGCGCTACGCCGCCGGCGCAACACGTGCCCCAGGAGGCTGGACAGCCCCCTGCGCAAACCACCACCACCACAACAACCACCAGAAGATCCGGCGAAAACCGACGGGTTAGTGTCAATTCGAAGATACTTGAAACTTTTCGATAATCCTCCAGTCCCATCAAAAATCACAGAACGGTCGAAAGTCCTATATCCTCTAGAATCCTTGCTCCAAAAGTGTCCTCTTCGAGCGGGTGTCAAAATTATTCGACTGGTCAGGGGTTGTAGTACAACTGTCGAGTCGATGAAGAATCAATTGATCCAGACTGGTTTCCTTCTTCGTTTCTCAGTTAACCTTTTTCCATTTTCCATCAAACCGAGGCAACAGTTCAGCCTCGAGTCCTGTCGTCTCTTCCACGACCGCTCGTAACGTTCCCAAAGAAAGCACTCCCAATCGAAGTATAGTCGAACAGGGTGTCTGACCTGGAAATTCTTTTCTGTTACAGAGTAATAAACCGATTATGGAGAAACGGCGGCGCGCCCGCATCAACAACTGTCTAAACGACCTGAAGACTCTCATTCTGGATGCCATGAAAAAAGACGTAAGTATCTTAACATTCTTCTCAGCCCCAACGCCGAGCATGTCACAATCGAGACTCTCCATAATCAAACAGTGTCCGTTGTTCGAGCGGTTCGCGCGCTCTCGGAACATTTCCCCGTGGATCACTGGCAATGCATCCCGAGCCGTTGCATAATCGTTCGGTTCTTTCTGATTGCAGCCAGCGAGACACTCGAAGCTGGAGAAGGCGGACATCCTCGAGATGACGGTGAAGCACCTGGAGACGCTCCAGCGTCAACAGGTTGCCCTGGCGGCGGCAACCGACCCGAACGTCTTGAACAAATTCCGGGCTGGTTTCACGGAATGCGCCGGCGAGGTTGGCAGGTTTCCCGGTCTGGACGCATCGGTGAAGAGGCGTTTGATGGCCCACTTGGCCTCCTGCCTTGGACCAGTGGAAGCTAGCAACGCCAACGCGCAGACAGCGACCCAACAGCCCGTGCAGCCGGCGCCACCGACCACGCAGCTCCAGGTCCACATCTTGCCCCAGGTGGACGCGACACCGAGGATCCAGGTCCAACAGTCAAACGGGATCTTCCTCACGAACACGAACGGCACCGGACTTCAGCTGGTTCCCACCAGGCTCCCGAACGGAGACATTGCTCTAGTCCTGCCAGCAGGAGCCAAGGCAACACCAGTCACCTCCCCGGCGTCTTCGCCGGCTCCAACCTCGCCTCTGCCGACTCTGATCCCGATTCCTCAGAGAACGGCGAGCACGGCGTCAGCATCCTCTTCAACGTCCTCGGCTGGCTCGACGTCCACGTCCGCAGCGAGTCCGGTCGCTTTCGAAGCACCACCTGCGAGCTTCCGCGAGCAATCGGCTGCGTTCAACACCGGCAACAGCCACAGGGACGTCGCGACGTCTCCAGCCAATGGTTACACCAGCGACCCGGAGTTCGACCCCCGTGTCTACAGCCCACCTCTCCAAAAACCCCTCGCCCTCGTCATGAGGAAGAGCGTGGTCGAGGACAAGCCGTGGCGGCCGTGGTAAAGATCGTGAAACGCGGGTGTGAGAGAGACAGTCTCGAGTGATAATACAATTGTACATGTTTCTGACTGAAGACACGTGGATCGGTCGTTCAGCACCGTGAAAATTTACGGACACGGATATTGTTCCTTATCGTATTTAGGATCGTTTTAGGGCGGAGAGTGTCCTGCCAGCTAGGACACCCTCGAGAACCGCGAGTTTCGAGTACCCCGAGTGCGTACAACGTCGGCCAGTAGCCTATGAGGCAGTGCCTTATACAGTGCCTTGTACATAGTTCTATCGTACGTTGAAAAAAAGTTGGCCGTGTCGACGGAAGAATGTAAAAACCGAGAAAATCACACACAAGTCCGATCGTGTCGGACCCCATCCCTTCGTTCGTTCGTTCGTTTATTCTATCTGTTCTTCGATCGTTAAATGTTTCGTTGAATTCCGAGCGCGTTCTGTCACGCGAGTTTTGCATTCTTTCCGTAATTTTCGTCGCCTGTACATACATGTGTTTAGAAGGATATCGTATTTTAAGTGCCTTACGCAACAAGAATCACCGAGGTCTTCCATTCTGTTTCTTGTACGTAGAGGAAATACGCCGAGCGAGTGTTATGTATTTGCAAAAAAGTACGAGGAACTAGTTTCTTCTTTCTCTTATTTCGTTCAATTTTTGTAATTAACGCGGATCTTTAGTTCGTAGGAAATTAGTTAAGTGTGCGGACCGAGTGAGTGCGGATCGAAGTGTGTGCATGCGTGGATGAGAGAGTATGCGAACAGTTGTCCTATTTATATTTATATGAGTGCAGAGAAATTAAATTTATAATTCCTCTCGATTGTGAGAATAGAAAAGATCGACGCTTATCGCTGCAAGAGCATCAAATAAATATTGATCTCTTTCTTCAAACTTATATCTGGCATTATTCTTTGCGAGGGAGACCTGTCCTGTCCGACTCTGTCGGACCCTACCAACGAAATCTTACTATATTCATCGTATCTTCCTTAAATCATACTAAAGTTTCCCTTCTATCTTTCTCTGCGGAAATTTCGAGCAAAGTTCTATTTCACTCTATCGTGAGTTTTCTATTTTAAAAAATCATGTTTCCCTTTCAATATCAGTAGACGTAAATTCAATTTCTATTTTATTCTTCTAGATACACGGTAAAGGGTTGAAGTCCTGTTCCAAGAATGTATTTCTTCTTTCTTGGTCATTTTGAAGTTTTAAACAAAAACGTGTAAAGTATTAGTATGATAAATTTAATCCAGGAGACTTTGGAGTTTATATTCTAAGTCATTTTTTTAACCCTTCAGGAACGACTCCTAATTTTATTTTTATACAATCAAGTCATCTAACACAGTAGAAGTTGCCATAATATTTTGATGAATTATTCATATATTTCATATATCAACCCTAAGAAAAAGTTAGCAGTAAAGTCCTTGTATATTAAATTTTGGGATATCTTTCAAAGTCACTATAGCACACAGACATGGTTCCTGGAGAGTTGAAATATAACATTAAAAATGAAACACACATATCGTTTTAAAGTTTAAAGCAAAAATAGATAAAATATCCCCGAGGACCTTTGAAAAAGTTGCATTCGTTGAAGAGTTTTTGCTAAAAGCTCAGATTCAGTGCCTAAAAATGAATATACCAAGAATCATGGATAGCCTGAGGTACTATGACTCAGTACGAAGGCAAGACTATCATTTCCCATAGTTAGAAGGCCTTCTAAACGGGCCGGAGGCCCCATCCGCGCCGCTGCAGTTCAGATTGCAGACTGAGCGAAGGTGCAGCTCGGCCTGCAGCGAGGTGCTGTCATCTAACGGCGAGTTCGGTAGGTTCTCTCGCCTCGAACCGGTCCCGAGTCCCCTTCCCTAGCTCTGGCTCACAGCGAGGGGCCCAAAATCAATCCCCACTCCTGCCTGGGCCAACGCGAACACTGTCAAGAGCCTGCTGCCGCCTGGTGGTAGATCCCCTAACACTCCACGGCCCATGGAATCCTCAAATTCTGGACCCTTCCCAATCTCCAGAGGTAATACGACTGGTCACGGGTTATTTAACTAATACTAATCGAAAGCTTTAAGGTCAAGCAATAATCGTGGACCTTTGTAAGCCTGGAGTTAGATTACAAAATTATCAGCAGACACGGGGCATCTAATCTCCTGAGTCTAGCCTCCCTGGGAGTAGCGATAAACAATTATCGCGAGCAACTTTCGCTCGTAATCGCGCGTGAGTGATTTTCCAGGCACGTACTTCCGGTTCGGGAAATCAGCGGAACTCACTGGAAATTCCAAGAGTCGCGAATGCTCGTAGCATCAGCCATGAGGTGTCGAACAGGAGCAGCGTCAGGAGTGAAAGCATTTCCTGCGAAATTTTCGGGATCGAGTTTCAAGAGGATGCAGTATTGAACGTTTCATTCTTTGTGAGCTATTGAAACGAACAATGAGATGTTCGAATAATTAAGGAAGTTATGGGACTGATTTTAACTGGATATATGACATGTCCAGCACTGGATATGTCCAGCATTCATCGTTCAATTCAGAAATGTTTGACTCAAAAAATTGCGTACGTTTTTGGTAATACATAAAACAAGAAATATGATACGTCTATTGTCTCGCTTTAAATGTTGAACAAATTATCCTTTAACACACAGTCAAAATTTTTACTTCATAAGATAAGGATGGAACAAACTTTAAGGATAAAACGAAATTTATTACAACGATCACTTTTTGTTATTGTTAGATTATTATCAAGAAAATATTCCGAGAACTTAATAATACTGTAAACGTAACTCCAGTATTTTAAAATGAATACAGACAATTTTTATTTTGCATAAAAATCCACAGCCTATATAATTACTCTTTTATGGGTATCAATGTTTGCAAAAAAATTGCGAGTACATTACAGTTAAAAAATACTTAACTGTACTAATAAATAATTTGATCTGTGCAACTGCATCTATCAAGCTGTTCTAGTGCCCCTTTCTCCTTCAAGTTATTAGTATTGTAAGGTGAAATAAAACCATATTTCTTTATTCAGACGATGAGCTTTAATCAATAAAATACTTTCTTATTTATTTTTTTTTACAAAAAATCATCGAACAAAAGGGAAAATAATCTTATTCATTAAAGTTCATTGCTTGAATAAAAATAAAATTGGGCTCCATTTCACCTTAAAATACCGAAATACTTTCTTGCCAACCTAATACTTCTCCCATACCTCTATCGCTGCTTCGCAGAATCTCAAACTGCCGAAGACACAGCAGTCCCGGCGCTATGCTGGTTCTCCGCAGACGTATCCAGCAAAAACCGCGTAGCATTAGCATAATGTCCGCCTCCTCGGGCGGCTGTCAGTGGTGACGGTACAATTTGTGGCGAAGTGGCGTTGGCACACGCGAAACACGCGGAATGACAACTCGCGCGGCTTGCTATCGTCTCAGATCATGAGCCGAGGTGGTTGGGTCATCGCTGGTCGCATCATCTTCCAAGAACTGGTGGCCCGAGCACCGTGCAATTTATCAGGATGGAACTCGACCGATCGATTCCACGATTCGATGACCTTTCCGGCCCCGTGTTATCTGGTTGGTAGCCTTCCGATTCCTCAGGTGCGCGAGCGTGAACGTGAACGAGCACCGTTGCATAAGTGTCGGTGGAGCTGCTAGTTATCTGCCGCCGCGCCGCGCCGCCAGTCGGTTATCTTTTGTTACGTAAAGTCCCCCGCCGACAAACAGGTCTCACGAGATACCGAGGTCTGGCACTCGGGATTCTTCTCTCTAACCTCTCACGTACGGATTTCCATAACGACAATCCCGGGCGGACGTTTCTTCGTGTCGAAACGCGCCCATAATTACCCTACCGTCCCCGACGCGGCGCGACGCGCGGCGAGCCGGTCGTTCTCTTTTTCCGTCGCCGTCTCTTTTTTTATCTATCAGGCCTCGACTCCGGGGCCGGCCGGCTCTAATGGTCGTTAGGATGATAATCGACGCGCATAATTTAGTGGGTAATTTAATTAAATCGCGCGCTTTTTCGCGAGCCGGCCCCGATGCCCGGCCATGAATCTCCATATCGCGCGAAAAAATTCGCTCTTTCTCCCCGTTTCCGAGCGGTTTCTTCTCCCTTCGTTCCTCCGCTCTTTTGTCCGAGGGATCGGCCATCAGACGAACACGGACCGCTTCTGAAATTTTCGAGCACGTTCATTCGAGGCACGTTTCCCCGTGTCTTCCGAACGAAAAACATCGCTCAACGGGATCCCCGGTCTCGAAATGGTAAACCACGATCCCCGCGCCCGGTTCCAGTGATAATTAGTATGCAAATTCCGGAATTTCGAGTGTTATGCCGACTCCCCGGTGCTTTTATATGTTAATTGGGCCGAGTTTGCTCGATCGGCCGACAACGGACAAAGTAGAGAAGGAAAGTGTCCGCCGGTAGTTTGTTGAAAGACGCGTTCTCGTGCGCCCGCAAATTGCTCGGACCGACGCACACGTGCTGGGACTTGCAGGTAAATGTTTCATAAGTGGACTCTGATTTTATGCATTTTGAAAATTACACACCTATTCTAACTTTCTGCTGCGGTGGTCGATTTCTATCTACTGGAAGATAAACAATAATAAGTTGTTACACAATCCGTAATTCGTCCATAACTTTATTGAGCGAAATTGATGAGAAATTGCCAGCGAAGAGAAGAGCGTAACGTATTTTCCCAATGGAAATTGAAAAATGAAAGGCGAAGTCTGGAACAGTCGCAGTTCCAAGTTTCACAGACCATTTTCTTATCTAGCATTATTTATTGATAAACAGCGGATGTTTATGCGCTTGCAACACGCGACAGTGAAAAACACGTACAAAGTGTACCACTAGGTATACGCATGTTGATAAACACAAGACCCTATCATTACACGGTTTAAATTAACCCATTGCCCTCGGAGGTAAGAATCTGTAATAATTTATGAGATAACTAAAATTTAATAATGTAAACAGTACTTTGAATAATGGTGTAACAAGTTTTAGTGACGTTCCAGAGTCTGCACTCGAGTGCTATGGGTTTATAGACCAGAGATCGCAGATTTGCGTAAACATCCGCATTCGTCTCCGTGAAAGTGAACAATTACCTGGACTTCGGTCAGGTTTTTACACGGATGCCTGCACGTGGCGCTGCGAAGGAGGAAAGAAGATTAAAATTTCAATAAAAGAGAGCAACAAGCGCGCAACTAACGAAGGTGAAAACAAGTAGAAGAGAATGGGCAGGACGTCTGGGCCCAGCCCAGACGGTCAGAAAAAAAAATGGAGCGGGCTTAGTCACGGCGATCGGCACGGGATCGTTAATTATTCAGCATCCCGTCGGAGGAGGACGGTGAGAATCCGATTGCACCTCGGCGGCCTCTAGGAATTCCCCTTTTGTCGGCCAATCAGCTGATTCCTAGAACCGCGCGAGCGCTCGCTAGCGACTTGGCTCGTTGTACGGTCGCGGTCGCGTGGTTTCAAGGACAAGGCAAGGTTGACACGCGCCGCCACTCGCGAACAGCAAGTGGGGGGTCTGTCTCGGTCTCGTTCTATCCTGATTTCGTTCTCTCTTCTTCAGCATCTCTCTATGCCTCGCTGCGTAGCCCCCACGCTCCTGACGCTTCGCTCCGCTCGACTCCGCGCCCCGTCCCGCCCCGCCTTGTCGCGCCGCGAGCCGAGCCGCGACTGGTGACTCGCCTCGGCAGCGCCGCGGCTCCTCTGCAACCTTTTACTGATAAATGCTATCCGGTGACACCGCGCAGCTGATCGGCACCCACGGAAACACTGCCGGAAGCTTCTGTTTTCGACGTTTGTGCGCCGTCTGAATTGGTGATGGTGATTCATCCTGCTTGTGACTTTTCGTTCGGGCTACTTCGGTGGTTTTAGTTGATTATTGATCGTGGGAGAACGCAGTTTGTTCATGCTTCTTTATTTAGAATTATTTTTTTGGCGTGACGTGGATCTAGTTTTAGTTTTTTATTATCAAGTTTTCTATACTTTTTGTACACTGATCTAAAGTAACACTTCTCTTATCCTACTCTATTCTAATACGTATAATGCTAACGCTAATTTTCGTATTTCCACCTTTCTTAATGCTAAGATTACGGAGGAATGACTATTTTACATCAGTTTATAAAAATAACTAGAATGAGTATATTCAAAGTTTTAACAATTTTTTTTATAATATACACGCAAAGAAATAAAGTTTAGTAATTCCTCATGGATGCTTATAAATGCAATTATAAGTATAAATACTGTAAATTGCTTATAAATGCTATTAATTACAATTAATAATCATTACAATAACTTCCCTATAAAATCGGGAAGTCAATTATAAATTATAAATATTAGAACACGTAATTTTGAAGTCCAAAATTTTTATTAATGTTACGTAATTTTATAATAATGCGTAATGTAATAAACTAGTAATAGTCTTAGTTCTATGTTGAGAGGAGTACAATAACCACGGAAGACGAAGACACGCTCTTTACGCGTCAGTCTTGCGCGCTCGCTAATAGTCTGATCACCGTTGTCCTATTCTACTTAAACTCTAGATTCACTGTTACTGCGCAGACATCAAGTTGCACGCGAATAAAAATGAATTAATCGCATTTCATGTAAGCTACCAATTGAAATAATCAATTTCATATTATATAATTCGTATTATATAATTATGAACAATGAAAAACTAAGAAATTCCTATCTACAGTTAATGTACACAATAAAAATGATGAGAATAAATATGAAGTATCTCTAACACATAGCACGTAATCTAAACAAAACATTATTCATTAACACATTTAATTAAAAATAAATAATTTATAATATTAATTCATAATATATTCGACCAAATAAAAATAAAATCATATACCTTTCACTATTTCAAAATTGAAGACACTATAACGTAAATATTTACTACATCAATAGTAAAAATAAATACTGTATAAATAAACTACGAGACATTCACCATCAAATTTAGATGTTTATCATCATTTCATACTTATATACAACTGGACATGCAATGGCACAATTGCATTTAATAGATTAGACAATACATACATAATAAACAACAAGATGTTTACTGTGTAATTAAAATGCTTAGGATTATTGCATATAATTAACAACGATGTATAACCTTATTGCACAATTGGTACATTCAACATATTAAAACGTTTATATAATTAACAACAAGACATTTGCAACGTAGTTAGATGTTTATCATTAGACTGCGGATCTTTATGCATGTACAGCAAAATTGAGTAGATGAAATTCAAAATTGTTGGAAAATTTTAAAACTTGAAGTTGTCAATGTATGATTTCTCCTCTATTAAAATCATTAAGGGAAGAAATAACATTCAATTTGATTTCTATTTCCTGCGATCGATGAAGGTAATTTTTATTTTGCATAAAGATCCGCGGTCTATTTATCATACTTCTTTACATTTACATCTCAACTTCAATTCTGAAGAAATGTTTACCATCAGAACATCGCGTCGGCCCGATAAATTTTTACAGGATTAAAACCCACGCCAGCTTTTTACCGGTTTCCCAGTTACGAGTGTACCTGGAGGAGGCAGAATAATTTCGAATTTAATTCGTACCCCATAAACGTCAAAGGGCCGCGCAGCCCTCGAGGGACGGGGCCTGCCGTCGAAGAAGATTAGTCGTTTGTCTCGCGTCTCACGTACACGATCAGCCACGAAGTTTTTTCCGAGGCGCCGTTTATCGTGCTGCCAGTACAGCCCTTCGCCCTTCGAAACCGAGCACCAATGCGATCGAAGCTCTTCAAACTGCCGAACAAAAGAACACGGGCATTTTCGTGCGTTCCACGTGCCACAGGAATGGCCAGCCGAGTTTCTTTTGGCTACGTCTTTTGGCCAGCATGATTATCGGTATACCGAGCCTGAGGACTCGAACAGCCGCGCGATCGATGGATCACTGCGACGGCTACGTCCTTTTCGATTTAATAGATTAGAATATGTCCGAACAGAGACGGCAAGAAATTAATTGCGGCGATAACAGCCGGCTGGAAATTTTATTTTACTTTATTTGGCATTCGCCCTCGACATTCTTCGGACTTTAGAGGACATCGAGGAACATTCCTTAAATATTAAATGTTGAGAGCGGGAATAAAATTTTCGATTCAGGCAGAAAGAAACTGAATGTATAGTGTTTCAGCGTGTTTGCAGTTTTTAATTTTTATTTTTATAAGCGGCATTATACATTTATTTATACATTTAGGGTGACTGCACCAGTAGATGAACGCTTTTGTATATTTCAAAAAATTTTAAGCCTAAGACTAAGAATGTAGTGTTCATTGGTATTTTTTATATTCTTTATTTAACGTTTAATAAAGAAAAATAATAATAATTTTATTTTATTTGTGTTCATTTATTTTTGACAAATGAAGTATAGGGAGCCATTTGGCATATATGAGATTCCTTTAATTCACATGTTTTTTTTTTAAATAAAATATCTTCCTGAACAATTTCTTATATGTTCATTTACTGGTGCAGTTACCCTACTTCTTTTTGACTTTTTGAATGAATTATAATGAATTGAAAGTAGTACAACAGTATTTCCAAATTCTTAAAATGTCTTTTTTCTGAATTGCATTTGATCTGTTTGTTTTTAACAGAAATGCATCAAATCCACAGTCTAGAGACTAAAAATTGATTTATTTCAGTAATTATGGAGTCCGTGGAAATAAAAATAAAATAGTAACGTGAATACAGATTAAAAGATATATTAGCTTTCTCTCAATAAAATTTTAATGATGGCGAGGACAATTGATGAAGAATTAAATGCCAGCTTTATAGAAATGTGATAAAACAAATTTTCTCCAGTGTAATCTTGTTGTTCAATTGTTAACATAGCGTTCACTGTCTGCTAAAATGTTATTTCATTTTCCTGCAACCATTGTTAAGGCTATTTTCAATATTTTAGTATAATAACATGATGCTGTCTCGAAGCCTGCAGGGGATTGCAACACGGTCTACAGTCTTCTCCCACGAATCGAACGAAATCGAATTTTGATCGATAGTAAAGGGCGAGGGCACAGATTCAGGTTTCACCAGTGACACGGATGGGCACACGGTAATATGTAAATACCGGATTACATAGAGCGAGCAAGGTCTCTGAACCAAGTGTCGGGCAAAAGAGCTTACAAGGAACAATGGTCGATCGTGACTGGCGTAGATCGATAGGATTTGATATATGTACGTCAGACGACGTGCCACGGGCCAACCTATGTAAATGTAGACAACGTTGTAAGTAAGCTTGATCCGTTCTAAGAATAGCGGAACAATGTGTTCCGCGTTGAATCCGTGAAATCGGTCCATTTCGCCACCGGTCGGAGGACACGGATCTTTCGACATGATCGAAAAATATCCTGCTCTGTTCCATTGTCTCATTTTTTAAACAACTATTGTTCTATCAACGTATGTACAATTTTAGTGATTTTCGTTGCAATCTTTTCGGAGACTCTTCATTCAAATGAGCGACTTGTATTGGACATCTTTTAACGAAAATTTGGCATTTTCTAAATGAAAGTGTGACACAACTCGCGTATTAAATGTTATTTTTTAATATAACCATTTTTCATTCCAATTTTTTGGAGACTCTTGAGTCAAATGACTGACTCACGTGCGAATAAACATGGCTGCCCTACTGGTGGACATTTTTTAACGAAAACTTATTATTAAACTGCGGATCTTTATGCAAAATAAAAAATGTGTGCATTGATTGGCAGATACAGAAGCCAAATAAACATTTTTTATTAAGCTTAATTTTCATATTAAACTGAAAGTAATAGCCTGATGTCCTTAAGTCTTTTTAATATGTCCACTGCTTTCAATTGTATTTTCCCATATTTGTTATAAATGTATAAAACCCACAGTCTACATATTATTTCTTACATAAAAGTGTGACACAACTCATGTTTTAAATATTTTTTTAATATAACCATGTTTTCATTGCAATTTTTTCGGAGACTCTTTATTCAAATGACTGACTCACGTGCGAATAAACATGGCTGCCTTTCTATTGGACATTCTCTAACGAAAATTTAGCATTTTCTAGATGAAAGTGTGACATAACTCATGTATGCACTAAATGTTTTTTTTAATACAATCATGTGTGTGTGTTTCCATTGCAATTTTATCGGAGACTCTTGTAAATTCTGATTCAAATTGCGAATAAACATGGCTGCCACGCCACTCCTATTGGACATTTTTTAGATAAAGGTACGACACAACTTTCACTAAATGCTTTTCTAATTTAACCATTTGCTGAAAACATTCTCGGTCACTTGTTCACCTCCTAGGCGTATGTCCTTAACTTTTTCGCTGCTAGCAGCAGTTGCAAAATTAGCGGTTGGTACAGTGCTCGTTCAAAAATCGGTATGGCCTTGTGGCCTCTTGTTCCAAGGCGGACCGACGATAATCGCAATGATCGTAACCAGCGGCGGTGAACGAGGACGAAGAGGACGATGAAGACGACGTCGTCGTTGCGCGCCTTCACGCTTGCACGCGCCTTCATGCTCTCCTCCTCCTCCTCCTCCTCCTCCGCTTCGACTCGCCGCGTGTTATTAACCTAAATTGCCGTGCTCGTGGACGGGTTTCGCACGCCCTTATCGAGGCCCACGCGAACTGCTTCAATGGTTCTACGGGAATTAGAGCGATGATTCGCGGGTTGTAACGAGTCACGTGTGTTGCACAACGTCTGTCCGCCTCGGCGTACGCTCGATGGATAATTAGAGGGAGCAACCGAAATTTCGAGCCGACCGATCGTCGGCTCCGCAGGTTTTCATCTTGTTGCGCTTGTCTCGAGCAGGTTCGCTGGCGAACCCGTTGACACTGATGGCATCAAATTGGTAATATCTCGTAACGGGAATTGGCCATTTTGTTACCCTAACGCAGCTGCTGCTGCTCGCTTCATCTCCGCTTCGAACGGTTCACACGCAGACGGAAAATTCTTCTTGGACTAACTATGGGGAGTTACTGGCTGCTCTAACAATTATCGGCTGTTGGATCATGCTCGTGGTACGAGAATTGACGAGTCTCGTGGTTTTCATGAACGTTTACCGCATTATCCAATTTTTATTATTGGTATAGATTTTTATTGTCTCGTTATTCTTTCGGTTAATCTTCGCGATGCTAGTTATAACAGGCTCACAGGGAGTAGTAAAAATGGTAGGATGGTTTTACGAGCGATGGTGCTGGTGTTAATGAAATACAATTAGTTATCATTTCAATATATTAAAATTCAACATTACCTTTTATATCGTTGGAAACAGCTTCTTGATTACATTTATTCATGTCGAATATTAATTTTATTGCTAGCACCATAGCAAACCGTCTCTATATTCACACTCTGAATAAATCTGATTAAATAATCTGAATTAATCTATTAGCTTGCTGAAGTCACTAAAACAAGAATGAAATGCCTATTTTGCTGCCCGTCAGTTTTTATTTTGCATCTAACTTTAATTCACAGTCTAACAGCCTAAGAATTATTGAACAGTGGAACCGTATTCATAAGGAATCCAGGAAACATTTATTTATGTTCACAAGGAAGCTTCTATTCAATTAACAAAAATTTGTCTTCCTCTTCCTTCAACTTCATTGGGATGAAACGAATTACTGTTCGAAAAAAACGCGTAACTCTCGCAGGCACAGAGAGGTCATCGAACCGGGATACGAGTAGCAGGCCGGGCAATTAATTGCACGATTAATTGAAGAGCTATCGGCAGTTTCTGACTGGTCAGTCCGAAAGCATGCAGCTTGACTGGCTCCGAGCACGATTCCGATCGGACGTGTGTATGCGCGATAGACGGGCGCTCGGTTTGGTCTCTATCGATGTTTTCCTTCTCTGAATGGCGGTTTTGTATTTCGAGAATGTTAATACATATGACGAAGCGTCTGCTAACCGCGGCCAGACGCTGAATAATCAAACGGAATACCCAAGCGGGCTCGAATTACTTCGCTCTCTTCGGAAGTGAACGATGTTTATTTCGAGGAATGACGGGACCGCGGTCGGCGAGTTCCGCGATCGTGTCAGCAGTCTCGACCTGTGCAAACCGATGAATTGCAATTTACACCGTACACCGATGCAGCGGCCACGGTTCTTCCTGGTTCAAGCTTGTTTCCTGTTTGAATGGCGCAGCCGATGTTGGGTTCCGGTTCCATGGATTTTCTACTTCCACGTGAAACAAAATAGTCGAACCAGAGTTCCGATATCTGAATGAAATTGGAGATCCAATAAACAAATGAAGTTAGAGCGTAGAGTGGAATCAAATAAAATCGTATTTTCAGTGGCAGCACACTCTGGAGTAGAGTTGGACATTAATCGATTAAAATTTTAATCAAGATTGATTGATTAATGTGTACGATTAAGAAAGGTAATCATTGAAAAATCAACGATCGAATCAATCGATTGATGAAGTTAATCGTCGATCGTCGATTAGAAAAAGAAATCATCGAAAAATCGGAGACTGATTCAATCGATTGATGAAGTTAATCGTGAATCGTTGATTAAATTTTTGCCCAACTCTGCTCTGGAGATCTAAAATTCTGTTAAATTCTATATTCTAGCATTTTCTAAACATTATTATGCAAAATAAACATTTTCTGCCTGAATTACAACAAACTGGAACGAAATAGAAATTTCTTCCTTTCGTAATATGTTTAATACGTCGAAAATATTGTAACAGTATTCTAAAATGTTTCCAACGATCTTACTGTTTGAAATTACACCTGCTCATTTTTATCACAAAGCCATTAAAATTCGCAATGTATTATAGTTATAAGGCTTACAGGTTATCTGCCATATTACCTATCATGTAACAAAATAAAAATCAATCAAAATAATCAGTACAAATAAACAGTAATCAAAATAAAAATTGTATGCATTAATTTCAGGACACAGGAACCAAGCAGAAATTTATTTCTCTCTTTAGTGATTTTATTAAATCGTAAGAAATGTATTGATCCTCTTATATTCTTGTAATCTCATTTTATTAAATTACACCCACCAATTTTTGCTATAAATGCATTAAAAATCCGCAGTCTATTGCATAATAATAAGAATTAGCGATATCTTCATTTAATTTTCACATGAAGGTATCTTGTAATGAAGGCTGAACCAAATCACCCCCTCAAATTCTATTATTCTGGTTACTCCCGCGTGGGCCGAGTGTGTCCGTGTGTGGCTCAGGAAAGCTAAGTTATTTATGAAGTGCGCAGCACTAGGAAAGCTACATCGACGCGCCGGCTATGCGCCAGACCAGCTATCTGATGCTCTTGTTTCGTTGTTTGCTCCCGTGGCTCTAGAAAACGGCGACACGTGCGCTAGACGACTGTACGTGCGTCGACCACGTGGGTGAGGATGTGGAAATCCGCTGGCAGCCAGTCGGCAGCGACTCGCTTGCCAGACAATGGGGATCTTGTTCGTCTTGTCTGGGATCGGAGACGTTTCGTCGGATTCGTTCGCGACAGTGGCCAGCGGTCATCAGACTGATCCGGGCTCGAGTCGGGCTAACAATCGAGTGGCCGAGGGAATCGGACTGTGTGAGAAACTGCCCGATTCGGACCACTAGTTGGATTCTATTTGGACCATTGTGGTCGTTCATTGACGGTAATGGGCCCGGGAAGTCAGAAAAAGGGACTGTCACTTAGCTCCGACCTGGGTGCTTCGAAATCATTCGCGAAATAGTTTGATTCTTAGAATTTTTAGACAGTATTGGAATTGGGACTTCTTGATTCCGAATGTATAGAATTACTTTATTAGATGATTGCATAAGTTCGTGCCCGATTTGAAAATAAAATTCAATGGTTAAATTTTAAAGATTTGGTTAAATTAAAATTAAAAAATGGTTAAATTTTCTGCAATTAGAAAAGAATGATGACTACAATTGATTAATAAAGTTGTATTCTCTAAAATTTAACCATTGAATTTTATTTTCAAACCGGGCACGAACTTATACAATCATCTTGTTGCAATGTTTAAATTGTCTCGTTTCTGATAGTATATTTATGGCTGCCACCTTATTTTTTAAAAAGTAGCAAGCCTCTCTTCATTACATTGCGCAGTGTTAAGACATTCTTAAATTTTTACTGTTTTTTACAGTAGAACCTCGATTATCCAACCTAAATAGAGAAACATTCGAATAATGGAAAAGATACATAGCTACAGTGCTGGATTCAATCTTCATTTATTTGCACAATAAATGTTGTTAACATTTTAGATTGAACCATTTATATGTGGAGAGTGCTGAGTAAATGAAAACTTCAAATATGGGAGCCCAGTAATCAAAGTAGTCCAGTAATCAAAGGCAATAAAATATTTTTCAATCTCTCGTTATGAACAAAGATCAGTATAACGATGTGAAAAGGATCAGCAGCACATGAAACTTTTATCGCTTTTCATCGGGCGATCAGCGAGCCAGCGAAATCTTGATTAACAAAGGGAAGGCTTTTACGACGTAAGTCGAGAATCGGAAACGGCGGTAGTCGAGGATGATGCTTATTGGACCAGGTGCGAATTATGCTCCGCAATTGGCTTCGAACCGGAGCCGCGGAATTTGCGACGCAATTTACGGTCTGTTAAACGGCAACGTAGTTATTTATTTCCTGCTCTCGGGCACCGGCTGCTGCTAACAGAGGTGCAACGAAAATATTCTGCGAAGTGAACAGAAAAATTGAGCGACATTTTCTACCCTGATCTTTTCAGGGAAGCTTCAAACCTTTCGATCTCTCCTCTTTGATCTGAACAGGGTATATTTCCCGATGCATATTGCTTTATAATAATAACAAGATTGCATTTATTCCTTTCTTTTTAATCGCGACTCATATTAACTCTCAAATGGTGCACTGTTTCTTCAGATTGGGATCTGTTACAGTCGTCCCAAAAATTCTGTAAAAATTTATTGAGATACTTCAAAGGATACAGTTTGAGGCTACGGAGTCCCACCGTTCCAAAGAAGCTGAAGCAGATCTTCATCCTCGCAATTATCTTGCAATACGAAAAATTACCCCGGGATACCAATCGAGGGTTAATATTAGTATACCCGCAAGAGATTTATCAGCAATATACCTTAAAATGGGAAATATTCATTTCAGCAAGTGCTCCCAGCAATCTTCGCTACCGCGCGACGCATTAATCTGCGGCTCGCAGGCCACGCTTGCGAAAATTGTCAGGGGTGACGTGCGTCGGGGCCGTTTACGTTCAATTTGACGGCGAACAAATTAAAATTCTCGCGTTCACACCTTTCGCAAAGTTCGCGGAACCGGCCGGGCGCTTTACGCGCAATTACGCCCTAAGTGGCTCCACCTCGTTCCGTGGCTCCTCGTTTTCTGCGGCTGGCCATCTCCTACCCGGTTCATTGCTATGCATGGAACGGCGCAATGATTGCAGCAGACGACCAGGGTAATTGATTCCTGTCCGAACGAGATATTTACATACGCTAATGGCGTGCTTTCGGCTTATTTGGCTCTCGTACGCGCCACGTCGTTCACTGTACGCCGGGTCCTGCACCGATCGTTGCTGCAACGCGTTTTCAGAATCGTTGCACCCGCTGCTGCATACTCCTTCGCGTCTCACCATGAATTATTTTTGGTGAACAATCCCTCTGCTTGGTCTGGCCAGTTCCTCGTTCCTCTTTGCCCTTAATCTTCGTACATCAGAAATTATTAAATGATCCTAGGACAAGATTAGGATCATATTATCTTGCTAAGACAGCAGCTGAATTTTGTGTTTTGTTGATCATTTTTCTAGCAAATTCTACAATTTCGTGTATTGATTTTCGATGGATTCGTTGCACCCTGCACACTTCTTTGTAACTATTAACACTAATTCTGCCGACCATAAAAGGTGTCTGATATGTATAGTATAATAAAAACAGCAAGATTGAATTTATTTATATCTTCAGTGATTTTTATTATAATATATACGCGAATCAATAAAGGTATTCAATCAATTCAATACATTCTATTTTTGTTACTGACAGAATTGGACACTGCTTTAAACAGGTCTGATTTGCAAAATAGTGAGTTAGGTCTGTAAGAGGGTGAATTTGGTTTGCAAGAAGGTGAACACGATCTGTAGAAGGCTGACTGTGTAACACAAAACCTGTGCATAAATATGTAAAGTGTCTTATTATTTGGTCCAGCACTGAAGGTGCCTCGCAATCCTGCGAGCAGTCTATCAAAGCCCGGAGCGTCCGGCAAAAAGGCTCACGGAGTGTCCGCGTGTAACAAAAGGGCCGGGCGACTGGCTGGCCGCTAATTCGTCGAAAAAACCAGATTACAAGGGGACCCAGGAAGGATCCTAATAAATATCAAACTCGAGATTCCTACGAAATCGTAGCGTAAAACCGTGAGACGAAAGGCAGGCAGGAGGAGACCCTCGAGGCTGGAGAAGGCCCTGGGCGCGTTCCAGAGCAACGGGACCAAAAAGTCAGCGGGAGCAACGGTAGCCGAAACATCAAAAGGAGCGATACGATGGATGTTGCGCGGATCTTACATCTGATTCCGATCGTGGTCCTGCGATCCCGTCTGCGCTAAAGGATCCCGCCTCGTCGATGTCAATCGCGCGTCCCCTATCTCGAAGGATCCGTTCCCCCTTCAGCTAATCCGTGGATCCATGGATCCTGAAAACGGCCACGAAATACGATCGTAAGATCGCCTGGTCATACGTTGCGCCGGGAGAACAACAGAAAGGAGTTCTGGTACTCCGAAGATAAACATCGGATCAGCGGACGTCACAGGACACAGAAAGCCAGGCCCTCGTCTCGTCTCGTCTCGTCTCTTGCTACGCCCGTCAATCACGTACCGGGATTCAACGACAAACATGCAACGCAACCAGCTGTCTCTGTCTTCTTTCTTGTCTGTCTTCCTTGCGCTCTCTTCCCGCCCATGGATCTTCGGCCGAACAGCTTCCACGGATACGGCAAACAGACGATTACGAGGGAAACATTCGGAATACATTCCCGTGCAGCGGCGGTCCGCTTGTTCTTCTCCGATCCCCTCCAGCTTGATACCAGCGCGTGGCTGCTACCACGATGAGTCAGGACAGTTCAACACATGCGGAAGAACAGAAGAATCCTGGCTTTTGTCTTCCTCGAGTTAGCGCAAGTCTTTGGGAGCTGGTTCGGGATCTTGGTGTTGGGTTAGTGAGCTCTTCTTGGTGAACAGATAGTTTCTCCTTCGTTAGGAATGGAAAATTTGTTTACTGCTGTGTTGTTGGCGAGGTTTGAGTCCTTTGGTACATTTATTTGGATATTTTTTAATCGCGTTTTTGTAGCTTGATGGGTGAAGTGTGAATTACACTGGGAAATGAAATTTAAATTTTTAGTTGATTCGTGTCTAAAATGCATCAGATGCTAGAATTGGCTTTTGTCTTCCTCGAGCTAGCTTAGGTCTTTGGGAGCTGCCTCGGAACAGTCAGTTTCTCCTTCGTTAGGAATGGAAAATTTGTTTACTGCTGTGTTGTTGGCGAGGTTTGAGTCCTTTGGTACATTTATTTGGATATTTTTTAATCGCGTTTTTGTAGCTTGATGGGTAAAGTGTGAATTACACTGGGAAATGAAATCTAAATTTTTAGTTGATTCGTTTCTAAAATGCATCAGATGCTAGAATTGGCTTTTGTCTTCCTCGAGCTAGCTTAGGTCTTTGGGAGCTGCCTCGGAACAGTCAGTTCATTAGGAATGGAAAATTGTTTAGTGCTATGTAGTTGGTGACGTTTGAGTCTTTTGTTAAATTTATTTGGATATTTTTTAATCGCGCTTGATGCGTAAAATATGAAGTGCACTGGAACATGAACTTCTTTGAACTAGCTTAGGTCTTTGGCAGCTGCCTCGGGACAGTTAATTCATTAGGAATGGAAAATTGTTTAGTGCTACGTAGTTGGCGAGGTTTGAGTCCTTCGGTAAATTTATTGCAGTATTTTCTAATCGCGTTTTTGTAGCTTGATGGGTTGATATGAATTGCACTGGGAAATGAAATTTGATTCTTTTCATTAGATGCCAGAATTGGATTATTTCCAACTCATGTATGTATGTCGTAACAAGTCAATGAGACAATAGTACGTACACAAAAGCTATCGAGTTTCATTTCTTTTTAAAGTCATGAATGAACTGTTTAGTTCAGTCAACTTCATTGTTGAACTATTGACACTTTCGCTGTTATTGACGCATACATCCAGTTCCATCAATTGCTTCAATAATGCTGCTGACGCAACTGTTGCGTTTTTATTAAATATCTGTTGTTGTCGCATCTTGACAATTATAACAAGAATATTATACTGCAGTGACATATATCTGGCACTGCTACTTATAGAATTTTACTACCACTTAAAATTCTCCAAATAACCAATATATTGGGTTGGCAAGAAAGTAATTTCGGTATTTTATGGTGAAATAGAGCCCAATTGTTGTATTCAAGCAATGATCTTTAACGAATAAGATATTTTCAGAAAGAATAAATAGGAAAATACTTTATTGATTAAAGTTCATCGTGTGAATTGAAAAAGAAAATTGTTTAAATTTTTATTTCTTATAAAAGACCGCAGTCTGCTTACAACAATATGAACAACCTCTCTTCCAATAATTATAGTCTCGCCCATCATCCGAAGTTCTGAGCACACAATTTTTCTGGACGCAGAGGTAGTGGAAAGGTCAGCTTTAACCGTGCCCATTCCCCGGACCGTTTTTCACCCCTAAATTAAGCGCACCCGAAGAATAAATCCTCCCTGGAATTTTCATACAGTCCATATGGCATTCGGTCCGATTGCAATTCAAAGCATTCGCGTGATCGCGCGGGTCGGCGGGAGCGATTTCCTCGGCGGAGGCTTGATTAGCATTCAGCCCGCCGCGATAATTCATCCCCCAGCAAAAACCCGATGAAAATGTGGCTTCGGCAACGGACATATTTGGCTCGTTCCCCGATGGACGTCGGCGTCCCACGGTTTGCCAGAACCTCAAAAAACCGAATCTAGATGCGAAGCGGGACCGGGTCCTTGTGTCGGGAAGCTGTCGCCGAAGGAAGTGGTCCCCAAAGATGGTTGCCCCCTTCCGAACTCTAAGAATCTCTCGTCACGAATTTATTCAAAAATTCGAGCAAGATCAACAAGAACGTCGGCGCAACAAAATCCCCAAAAAATCGCTGCTCCACAGTATACACTTCGCGAACTGTTCGAGAACCGGGTCTCGGTCTCGCTTCCTGCGCGATAATCGCAGAAAAAGATAATTAACAGCTGGCTCCTGGAAGACGCTAAATGCTTCAAGCCCACTCGATGATGCGAGAGGGGCATTCGTTGGTATCGGAACTGCGAAAAACTCCGGCAAACATCTGTCAATCGTTACCCGGGAACAACAGTGTCATCTTATTAATATCTCCCCCTTTTTTCGCAGCTCGTTCGAGGAACGAAGCGCCACGGACTCGATCGGCATCCGGAATCGGTGTTTGATCGTGGATCGGCACAGTCGATGCACACCAAGACGAAGGCAATACGCAGGAACAATGCGATGCAGCTCGATCAGAAATGGGGTGGGAGCACCGTCACCCTTCCGAAACTGGTCAGGGGACAACCGGGAGCCACTGTATCAAATATTGACTCGATCGTGCAAGCAGCTGCCGCTTCTTCGCGATCGATCCGACGGCCACGATTCGTGATACGTCCTCTACCTGCTGGACCAGGAGTCAACTTCAGAACAGGACTCCTTTTCGGGAAGCGGTCCACGCCCGTGTGACCGCGGCTGCCTTTGGCAATCGCCGGGTTCGCGTTTTTCGTTTCGATTCGCGGAAGGGACGGCGAATGCCCTTTCTTCAACGTGGTAGGTGCTGGCAATTAGAGTGGTCATAGAATTACAGCTTTTTGTTTCCGCTTCTTGCACCCGCTAGAACAGTATAGACACATCCAACTCTTTAATCGCAGGATTTTGAAATAACACCCAACAAGTATTCGAGACAGCGATGATTTCGTTGAAACAAACAGTAAAATAATAATCCTGGTCTCATTTTAAAGCTCCATACTTCTACTTTTACTAACTATCATTCATTTTTGCTTAATGCAATCTCGCACAACGTGGCAGGTGAAAAAGACATACTTTCTCTCGAGAATGCTTCCAATTGACACCTCCCTGAAAATATGGACAAATTTTTTTTCGTGAATGGATCTTCTATAGTTTTGAAGATTGAAGTTCCCCTTCTACATTTACACAAAAAAACTTGACGTACGATTATTTTTTACAAGATTTCCTTATAACTAGAGAAAAATCGTCTATATTAACTGCAGAGCTATAAAGATATTTATATCTTTTACAAGTACATATAATGTACAAGTAGTTCTTTCAGAGTTCACATTCACACTCCATTTTAGCAGACCATCAAACAAAGATTCGCACATTTCCGTAGACAGTTAGCGGCTCTGCACCTAAATTTCAACATTCACGCGGCGTGCCCAGTTAATTACCGAGTCGCATTAATTCCGCGGAAGAGAGGTACCCTTCAGCACGCCATCCGCAGGCGCCAATCGCGAGTAAGGACCCCACTGCCGTGCCGTAACTTTCCATCGAGGCCCGTGAAACTTCACACGTGCGCGGAAAAGCAATATCCCAGCTCGTGTCTCTCCGAGCTGTCGCCGAGAGGAGCGCGGCGGAGAGCAAACGGAGCAACAAAAAGCCCGGGCCGGATTCCCAGACGCCTCCAGAACAAAATCGCGTTTGCACGGCAAACATTGAATCGCGCGCGCCTCGTCTGAAACGTGCGCAAACATCGTCGAAGCTAAGCCCGCGGCTCGTCACGAGGGCCTTCGCTTCGCGGGAATCGCTCGAGGGCGAGGAAAAGCACGTATACCGCCCGATTCCACGTGTGTAGATTTCTCTGTAGATGGATCCTCTCTCTCTCTCTCCTTGTGTGTGTCGTAACTCACCGTCGGACACCTGTTCAAATGCGGTGGCTCGCGAACGAACGCCGGAGGTCGCGATCGAACGTCTCCTACGTTCGCCGGAAGTCGCGAGCGCTCCCTGATGCGGTGGCGTTGCTCACACGATCCTCCTTGCTTTCAGTAGCTTCGATTTTTATTGCGATGCTGTCGCAGAAGCCTACAGATTATTTGCTTATACATATTTTTTTTCTTTTAGTCAAGTGATTGCATTTTCAGTGTTTGTTTTATCAGATGAATCACGATCACGACCCTTGTTTTTGCTTCCAGTAGTTTTTATTTTATCGAAATGTTGTCCTGGAAATCTGGAGACTGTCCATTTGTGTGGCAATTATTTTTCTGGATTTGAACGTTTAATTTCCAGAGTGTTGGATATATCTCTATTATTATGCTTGCATTTTAAGTGTTTGTTTTATCAGATAAATCACGATCACGACCCTTGTTTTTGCTTCCAGTAGTTTTTATTTTATCGAAATGTTGTCCTGGAAATCTGGAGACTGTCCATTTGTGTGGCAACTATTTTTCTGGGTTTGAACGTTTAATTTCCAGAGGGTTGGAGAAGTCTCTATCATTATGCTTGCATTTTAAGTGTTTGTTTTATCCGATAAATCACGATCACGACCCTTGTTTTTGCTTCCAGTAGTTTTTATTTTATCGTAATGTTGTCCTGGAAATCTGGAGACTGTCCATTTGTGTGGCAATTATTTTTCTGGGTTTGAACGTTTAATTTCCAGAGGGTTGGAGAAGTCTCTATCATTATGCTTGCATTTTAAGTGTTTGTTTTATCAGATAAATCACGATCACGACCCTTGTTTTTGCTTCCAGTAGTTTTTATTTTATCAAAATGTTGTCCTGGAAATCTGGAGACTGTCCATTTGTGTGGCAATTATTTTTCTGGGTTTGAACGTTTAATTTCCAGAGGGTTGGAGAAGTCACTACCATAAGGCTCGCATTTTCAGTGTTTATTTTATCAGATAAATCATGATCACGACCCTTGTTTTTGCTTCCAGTAGTTTTTATTTTATCGAAATGTTGTCCAGGAAATCTGGAGGCTGTCCATTTGTGTAGCAATTACTTCTCTGGGTTTGAACGTATAATTTCCAGAGGGTTGGAGAAGTCTCTATCACAAAGCTTGCATTTTCAGTGGTTGTTTTATCCAATAACTCATGATCGCGACCCTTCTTTTTGTTTCCTGTCGATTTTATTTTATTGTAATGTTGCCCTGGAAATCTGGAAATTGGATTTAAAAGTTTAATTTCCAGAGGGTGGAAAAAGTCGACATCGTGAAGCCTTGTATTATATTTTCAGTGTTCATTTTCCTGCTAATTGCTTTGGTACCTTGGAGACTTGCAAATTATTCATTTATACTTATACTTAATTAGAAAATATCCTACAAATCTCAGAATTAAATTGTAAGGAAAGGGTTAAGAAGTTCGACGGTGAAACATCTCGGGGCGTTAATCTACACACGTATAGGACAGCTGTATCTTTTGAGCCGATGCTCAGTCGTCGGGTTAGCGACTTGTACATCGTCGCAGCCTCTTATTAAGGAATGATCGCCGGCCGAGACATATCCGACGAAGAAGGAAAGGACGTGGACGTCTCCTCGAAGCCTACGCGTCTAGGTCGGCCCACTTGGGCTTAAGCTCGCCGGGAGAACGAGATGTATGAGCGAGATCGAAAGGACAGGGGTAGGCGCTAAGAATGACCGGCCTACGGACTTCTAATTAGGCGTCCCCGCGTTCCTCGTGTTCCTTATGCGTTCAGATGAGAGAATATGGTCCGTGGACGAACCGCGAGCCGCGCCACGTGGGCTACGGGATATTAATCGTTGCAGGAACAAGGGACTTGTTAAGAGCTCACCGACCGGCATAGACTCGCTCTTGCATCGCGGAGAAAGTTTCCATTGGAAGCCATCGATTCGCCTGATCTCTCAGCTTAGCTGTTTGCCGATCCTCTTGTTGCTGAAAGTTCGGCGAAAGTGGGAAAACAGAGGAAGTTGGTACTTTTTGTTTAATGAATAAATCAATTGCTCGGTGAATGGCTCGTACGATATTAATTTTAATTACGGGATTTGTGACAAATATAGGAATGGCTTTCCAATAAGTACAGCTTATTTATTTGACGAATAAATGATAATAATTTCCAGCATGGAATTTATGGGAAGGATAGAGAAAGGAGATTTTTTGTTAGACTCGATGTTTTTAAAAATTTGATAACTCTATCTTTCTCTTATTGACCACAAATAAGTACGTACAGCTTAAGAATAAGTATACTGTGGATCTTTGTGAAGCAGTAAAATTATTGAAAAGATAATTCAATATTAGGTTCAATGTAATTTACCACTGTTTACAGTCGCTTTTATCAGATAACATGATTATCGATGAGATCAAATTGGATACTGTTCTATTTTCCTGGTGTTTTTCTAGAAAAGTGGAGGTTCGTGTAAACATCTGTGATGTGCTCGTAAGGATAAGTCAACTAGCTGTTACAATAAACGGTACCCTTCGTCTTCGAAGGGACGACACGTGGCAAGTTTCGAGTATGGATCTGGCCACTCTCATCTCGCCGTTACATTTCGTCGATTCCGATAAAAGTTTATCAAAGACGACCCTTGTACCATTAGAGTACATCTGCCGGATGACACGAGGCACACGGGGTGTTAGATTCGACCCTTTATAGGGAGTCCTTCACAGTAAAACGTTCAGAAGTGTCGTGGAGATAACTTGCCCGCATGGGAAACGTGCGCGCTGTCGAATCTGTCGATGCTCCAATTGTAGCAAAATCAGCTGGCCTAACCATTCATAGGAGCAGTAAACAAGTCGGAGCCTGCGTCATATATGTGTATACATAATGGTGTATAATAATGTATAGTAATCCGAATTTGTTTATTGGACAGCGTGGGTGCATTTCTTTATCAAAAGCATATTCTTAGATCAAAGAATTTTTAGTGTACATGCAATCGACGTACTCTAATCATTATAAATAATTTCATTATATGATATATAAAATTTTATGCAATTGTATATGATATACACAATTAATATATTAACTAAATTATACGATACACACATAGCTTTATGATTACGAGCTCTTTCTATTTCTTTTAACTTAAAATAAGCTGAAGACAATAATGGTGTATAATAATATATAGTAATGCATAGCAATCCGAATTTGTTTATTGGACAGCGTGGATGCATTTCTTTATCAAAAGCATATTCTTAGATCAAAGAATTTTTAGTGTACAAGCAATCGACGTACTTCAATCATTATAAATAATTTCATTATATGATATATAAAATTTTATACAATTGTATATGATATACAAAATTAATATATGAACTAAATTATGCGATACATAGCTTTATGATTACATTTCCTTATCAAAAGCATATTCTTAGATCAAAGAATATTTAGTGTACAAGCAATCGACGTACTTTAATCATTACAAATAAATTCGTTATACGATATATAAAATTTTATGCAATTGTATATGATATGCAAAATTAATATATGAACTAAATTATACGATACATAGCTTTATGATTCCGAGCTCTTTCTTTTTCTTTTAACAATCTCAATAAGTTGAAGACAATAATTAACATTTTTAAAATGTTTTTACTGTCTCAAGCTGCTCCAACTCATTTGCATTATGAATGCATAAACGACTTACCAACAACACTGGTAAGCCTCTTTACAGCGAAATACATACCTGGATCCCAGCGGGTGCGTTCGTGATCGAGCGGCGTCCTTCAAAAACCAAAATGAAGACCGAAGATATTTTAGTACCATCGGTTCGGATAAGAGAGACGTCGCGTGTTGGTTCGGCAGGCGACGTTTCAAGAGACATCGTCATCATCTCGAGAGAAGTTGAGCGAGGTTCGCCGACTGCGGGGGAGCAACAAAAGTTGAAAAGCCGAAGGGAGAGAGCATACGGACGAGGACACACGCCGTAGTGCAAATATTTTTGAGTTGGTCCGCGGCGGAGAACCGTGTCGGGCTCGTTCGCTCGCCTGCTCGCTCGATTTAATTTGACAAGGTCGAGAACGAGACTCGTCACGCGAGCCTTCGACGCCGTGCTCCGCGCAGAAGAGGTTAATGGAAAGTTATCTTCTTTAATCTCGAAGGCTGTCGCGCTCGTGCACGCCGCTACGCTGTCAGAGGCAATTGAAGTGGCACGTGATTGGCTTGGTGACTGAACGGTCGCACGGTTCTTCTGTGTTTCGCGGACCGGTGCCGGTCGTCGCGTGTGCCCAACCTGAGGATGCTAGATTCACTTTTTATTCTCTGTTTATTCATCCTTTTGTTATCTCACTCTTGAGTTTTTGGTATGAAAATGTTTATTATCAAACTCTTCAAGGTTTGGTAGATTTCAGAGTTGGGCATTAATCAATTAAAATTTTAATCATGATTGATTGATGTGTGCTATTGAGAAAGGTAATCATTGAAAAATCGACGATTGATTCAGTAGATTGATGAAGTTGAAGTTCGTCAATCGTTGATTAAAACACTTTTCACTCTAAGTTTAATAAAACGACTTTTTCAATCGATTTTCTGAATCGTAAAGCTGAAGCGTCAATCTAAAAACCCATGGTAGATGCAGTCACGAGAAAAAATTTTCCAAGGTTTCACAAACACTTTAACTGGTAGTATTTTTATAGAAAAACGACTCTTCAGTTTCCCACCTGACATATCACGGTAATCAGAAGGAGCCATGTAAGGAGCATGTGGGAGCAAGTAACTTATCAATCACGGCTCCTATAATATAAGCAGCATGCACTAATAGAGTGCTCTGAGTCATGGTTTTTCCAAGATTGAATGCAAAAAGTGCCGAATATGCAGTCATCGTGTATTATCATATACATCACCGGTTTAAAACGTTCTGTAGGAAGACTTCGAGTGTTCAAGTATAATTATTTTTTAAATTATTTCCGATGCTTCGAGCCAATAAAGGAGCGGTCCAATATAACCTTTGAACAGCTGAATTGATTATGTAAAATTTATCGGAATAAATTCATCTGCAATAAAAATTAGTCGAACACACGTATGTAGAAAAACAGAATAATGAAGGCAGAAATACAACATAAAACCGGATATATAATAGTATCACACTTTATCCACCGGAAGCTAGTCGATAAAGCTTTAAAGCTTGTGTAGGGAGCTTGCAAATTTTCTACACAGTAATTGCACACGAATTTATTAAATTATTTGTAATGATTCAATTTGTCTAACTTAACAAAAGCACTGAACATAAAAATTGGTAAATTTCGATGCCCTGTTAACACTGAGTTTACGGATCACTGGAGGTGGTCATTTTCGATTATTTTATAAAAATGCCAAAAATATATTTAGGCAGATTTTTAGTGATTTTTACCATGTATATGTTGCAAGAAATAAGTGTGTTATTCAAATTTCCTCCAAATGCATTTTTCAATAAATGTGAATTAACAAATTTAGGTCACTTCGACGGGTCCCGTAAATCTTCATGCAAAATAAAAATTGCCTGCATCGATTGCAAGAAGTAGAAACCAAATTGAATGTTATTTCTTCCTCAATGGTTTTAATTTTAATGAAGGAGAATTGAGATCTTCAATTTCAAAAATTCTTCAACAATCTTTGAGTTTCATCTACTCAATTTTCCTAGTCCTGTTATGACGAGCAAATTAGTTTCCACCTCGGCCTTTAATACGAGATCGTCGTGACCCGCGGATTTTCCCGTCGCGCCGCGGTTAATTCGGATAATGGAGGCTCAACGGTGCCGCTTTCGCCAAATATGTATGATCTTCGACGCCGGGTAGGCCGCCGGTGCCCACACAGCTGTTTTCTGCCGTGTATCGCCAAATACGACGGCTTAAAGGCGGCCAAACCCACACCTCGCGAGCCTACACGTCGTCGTTGCGTTGTGCCACGTCGCGCATTGTCGGCGTGTAATCCTGCACGGGCCACCGGCCGCGATCTAGTAACGGATGCACAGGATTCTGATGGGCGCAGCCTGGAAAGTTCAGATCGCCGATCGCCGATCTCTGGCTCTGTTTCCTCACAGCCACTCGAATGACCCAGCAAGATCCCCGGTTATCTCTGTACCCCGACGACGGAGTTCTCGAATAAACGGATCAGCTTATTTTTCAGCGATATGCCCAGACATATTTTCAACATATTTCGCTCGCTTGACAAGACCGAATCGCGTTGGTCTACATACATACTGTGTTGGAATCTACGTGTGCGAGACAGAATATTCGTGCTATCTAAAAAGGATATCCTGTTCGATACTGGCGCAGAGTCACTGGAGTCTCGGCTGAATTCAGCCTGGGGACTGAAAACTCTTGTACAGAAGTAAATAAAAAATTATTGGTTGAATTTATTGTGCGTGTGCACTTTTTGAAAGTTTCAGAGCAAAGTGGAGGTGGCTGCAAAAACATTTTAAGAAAGAATTAAATGTAATATTAGTGAACTAGTTTGTTTTAAATAAAATAAGAGTATTATAACAACGATCAGATTTTTCGCTTCCATTGGTGAAGTGCATGAAACTTTCAAAGTTATTTCGAATTATACAGCAAACGCAATTATTGTGGTGTTTATCATTTTAATGGAGCCATTTTCTATCGAGACTCCCGCGTGTCTCTTTTTACGAAATGACGCATTCGCATAAAGATCTACGGTTTAATTATGCCAATAAAGGCTGGCTTCGTTTGATCGAGCTCTTCTCGCCAGTCGAAATGAAAGCGCGCATGCAAAACAGCAGGGACACGATTAATCAGCGAACACCTCCGAAAACGTTTTACGAACGGGCACGGTCCGAGGGATAGGGGTCTTTATTCGACTCGCAGTTGGCGAATAATTGGCAGTAATCGTGTCAGACAAGGCAAATAAATTGCGTATAATGACGCACTGGTTGGCGCGGCGATTTATGCGGTGCCTTGTACACGGGGTGAGAGGAACCGATCGACGCGGATTTCGAACGCGGCGCGGCGTACTTTCCGCAGGGGCCCTGCGTGTAACATGAAATATCGAATGAAATATCGCGTCGGGTGCTTTGTCTCTCTGATTTCATCTGGAGAAACTCCGCGGTCGTCGCAGCACGCGCTGCTATCGCGAGATCTTGATCTTGCGTCTCGCTAAACTCCTACAACGGGCCCTGAGCGCGATGAAATACGACGCGGTCGCCCGGGGAAGCCTTAGTTATAACGGCTTGGACAAATTACGACTGGCGCGTGACTAAAATGGTCACGCCGGACGAATTGTCGATCATTAACACCTCCGTGCCAGCTAGCACGCCGACGATATTAGCATGAGGCGCGTACTTACCGCGAGCAAAAACGAGGGGGAGCGGGGCGAGCAGAAAAATCGCGTCGGCCACGGAGTAGGGGGCACCTGGATCGATTAGTATGGCTACTCGAGCCTGGATCGATGGTACGTGACCCGAGTTTCATATTTTCCTTACACTCGACTATTTTTTTTTATCACCACGCTTATATTAGCTTGCCGAGTTGTCGTTGTATGCGTCGAATCTTGTAATCGAATTTTAAACCACTTCCCGATGTGCTAGAGACTTGAAACTTTAAACATAGCTCAGAACTGAATGACAATGCAATATTAAAAAACAAATTTTAAGAAAAACTGTGCGTCTAGGAGAAAAAAAATTTTTATATTAACCAAATTAAATTGTAGTACGTCATCGCGTTCAGCGATCCCCACTCCGCGCGCCACCGCTCCCTACTCCACTACGTGTTTCCACTTCGACTCATTCCCACTCCACTGACCCACTTCGCACCGAAAGAGCTCAGTGTCAGTGTGGTTGTGGTGTTCCGTGCATTTAGTTCCATTTCGGACAATTTCGGACTCCATCAAGAGACGTCTTGCGTTTCTATATCTTACTATTTCGTACCAGTATTACTATATATTGCGTTCCATTTAAAAAAGACTAAAAAGTAGAAAAAAAAATATATTAAACAATCTCTTTAAAAACCACGCTTATATTAAAATGCACTAAAAAGGAGAAAATAATCTTTTTAGATTACGTCAATATAGTTTAGCGCTCGAAGCATTTATTTATAGTCACTAATGTCTAAAAAGATTATTTTCTCCTTTTTAGTGCATTGTAATATAAGCGTGTTTTTAAAAAGATTTTTTATGTATATATTTTTTTCACACGGTAGATACTTCCTCAACTACTTGTAAAAGATTCGATTCCTATCAACATCGAAGCACTTATAAGTATCTTTTCGAAACATGTAAGTACTCATTCCGAGGCTCGATATCAATCATTGAAACATTATTGCTTGTAAGTAGTAATCGAAACCCGTGAAATGAAACTTGGTTATTGAATTATATTGAACTTGATCCCATCCCTAATGTGGGTACAAAAAGTTAAATTTCTGATTCTCGAGAAATTTACGATATGTAACCTGTTGTAATTTTGTAAAAAACAAGCTCACAGCGATAAACTTGGACTCATTTTAAAGCTTTAACCTTCTGCTTCCACACAACATTATTAATTTTCCTCCACGGTATTTTTACACGATGTAGCAGGTGAGAAACTGAACACCCTTTTTTCCTCAAAAATAACCAGTGTTCAACCTCCACTTACAATATTCCCTTGCAAATACAGAAAGATCGATTATTCTCGATAAAATCCGTAATTATAGATCTGGTTCTCGCCAGCCATAAACGAATCAGCGATAAATAGAAACATAAAACCGCCACGATTTCAATAACAAGCTCCGCTGTGCAATTTTTAAGCGATCGCCATCTTCCAAAACACATTACGCCTGAATAAAAGACCAAAAGAGGTGTCATCAATAAAACCGTCTCATAAAATAATTAACAGCTAAGATCAGGCTTGCGCGGAGTTTATGTAGTCGCTGTATTTATGCGCTCGGTTTTTTTCAATTAACGTCTCGCGTCGCGAATAAATTCGATTAAAATTCACAGGCCTCGGGGCCCGCCCTAATCGTCCGAGCCATAAATCTCGAAAAAATCTCGATGACGCTTAACACAAAAATCGCGTTTTAATTCCGGTGGGCCTGGCGGCGGGACGGGGGAGGGGACGGGGATCCCGCGTTAATTATGTTGGCAGCTCATAAACATCGATGGCTGCGGGTCGCGAAATAAAAACGCGTATCGCTATAAATCGTCCGTTCGAAGATGCACTTCGGAACATCGGGGATCTCGTCGGGGCTGATCCAGACGCGTTAAATTTTGCGATCATTAAGCGTCGTTCTGTCGAACGGCCGATCTTGCTCGACATTGGCCGACTAAATTTATCGGGGCCGGGTGATGGCGCGTCGATGTCGACGAGAGCAGCGTTTCGTGTTCGCGTCGCGAGCCCGACACGCGAAAAAAACGAACGAGAAAACGAGCAAAAAGATGCAAAACGAGCCCGGCAAGAGCGGGCACGGGAGAAAAGCGAAATCATAAGCAAACGCGGCGCGATTAAACCGCGCAGAATCAGCGACGGCCCTGGCAAACGAGGGTGTGCGAATTTTACAACCGATGCGCGCGGTTCCTGCGAACGAAATTATGCGATTTCATGTCGGTGAAATTAAGTTGACTCCTGGGGAAATGAAGAACTTTAACCCCTTGTTTTATAATATCGAGTTGTTTTTTAAATTCTTCTTAAAAATTTCATTTTGTTCATAATACTGATGTTTAGTTCAAATCCCTGTACTTTGCTGTAATTCTAAAAATGCAGTTTCTGTATTACTTTGGCTAAATTAATTTTGCGAGATTTTTAGGAACTGAATTGAAGCAGAAATATACATATTTATCATGTACAATATTTTACAATTGCAAATGAAAGATCTACGATTCTTCCGACCTCCTGTATCCTGCAATCAATGCACAAACTTCTATTAAATTTTTGCGGAGGCGAGGGCGGCGTTATTTAGACATTCCTGATATTTAATATGAAACGCGAGATAGCATCGGGTGCATGGTGGAAAGGCCACGGGGGAATTACCATCCTGTGCTCGTCGGATCGATAAATTGAAATTCTTATCGGGCCGTGGTGCTCGCGGAAGGCGCAGAAAACGCGTCGGAGGTAACAAGATCAAAAATTGGGGGTGGGTCGTCCGGAACGAACGTGGGACGTCGCTTGTCGGTGCGGCATCCGCGTGGGATCATCCTGGTGTGCGTTCGGATCGCCAAGTCCAGGTCGTTACCCAGATACCAGGACGTCGTGTGCGTCCACCACCACCGACGCCTGTCGTCGTGACGCGTTCCGTACCGACGTGACGTGTGGGAGTCCCTGGCTCTTTGCTTCACTCTTGCTATCTTCCATCTCTGTACCCCTCGTTATTCCGTTTCACTCGTCTCGGACCCTCGGACAGCGATCACGATGCCCTCCTTTGCCATGAATTTCTCGAATATTAGGCGAACCTTCCAACACCAGGCGTTTCTCTTTTATTGGCTTTAGAAGCAGAATTTTCAAAGATTTTCTTGGATTCCGTGTTCCGATATTGAGTACAAAACTTTTTATAAATCGAAAAAAGGTTTTTTTAAGAACGGTATACGGTAGCGTAGTAAGGTACAAACAGTGACTTCCTAGTCTTGAATTCGCAAGATGACAAAATCTGCTACTGCTGTTTCGGCAGCTCTATACAGGGTGTCCCAAAATTCCTTCAACAGCCGGAAATGGAGGGTTCCTGACGTCATTTGAGGCGACATTTTCCTTAGAAAAAATATTATCCGCGGCTTTGTTTAGGAGTTATTAACGAAAAACACGGACCAATCAGAGCGCGAGCTGGAAGCGAGTTGGCACAGTAGGCCAATAGACAGTTGGCGCGCCGGGCCAATTGATTGGTCCGTGTTTTTCGTTAATAACTCGTAAACAAACCCGCGGATAACACTTTTGCTAAGGAAAATGTCGCTTCAAAAGACGTTAGGAACCCCCCATTCTCGGCTGTTGAAGGAATTTTGGGACACCCTGTATAGATACAGGGCTAAAGATCTAAGGGTTGTATGGTCCTATCTGGTCCTAGTAACCTACAAGTTCAAGCCGACGTGTCCATGGCTTGGTTATCATGATGTGTTGGCGTTTACATGGGTTATCGGGTACACAACAATGTTTTAGAAAAGAATCACCTTCTTCAAAGTCGACTGAAGAATTTAGATTAGATAATCTAAATGGATAATGGAGATCCATTAAGAGTTTGATTCGATAGTACAGTAGTACCTCGTTAGTTGTAGTGGCTACGTAAAAACAAAAGATCGGCGCTACCGGTTACCTCTTTCGTTGCACAACCTCGATTTTTCCACAGATTTTATAAGACATGATAAAGCTGCAATCCTTAAAACATTCTCGAAGATGGGGCAAAAGAATTCTTCACAGTCTGAAGAATCAACTTGCAATCGCAACGCAGAATTATCGGACAAACTGATCGGAATCGCGACAGTCGTTCGGCATCGTTCACAATAGAGTTCGGGGTGTGTACAGGGGATCGTGATTGAAAAATAAAAGGGTAAAGAGAAAGGGGAGAAGCAACCCGTAGCTCATTTCGCGCTGGACAGCCGACGACGCCCAGTCTGGGTCGAGTTATTTCAGACGAGCCGCGTTCCGCGTGCTCTGCGGCTTCGCAACCGTACATTTAGCTTTGAACGTGGACAGCTAGACAGGTACAGAGGGAATAAGCGGGCCCGGTTTAATATAGATATACTGCTTAATTATCAGTTTGCTGGTCGTTTTGCTTGTACGGATGTACGTGCGCGAGGCGTTCGTCCGGGTTCCGTGGGTTTCGGGCCGGGCCGGGCCGCCGCGCGCCGCGGATGCAATTTACGGTGATGTTGATTATCATCGAACACGAGAAAACGTGTAACCGGTAATCGAATTAGCTTGCCGGGGAAAACGATGGTGCATCGTTCCGCGTCGTGTCGATTGAATACTCCCGTTGTAAAATTTGGCGGATCGGGTGTTGCCGAGAATGTTCGATCTGACGTTCGAGCAAATATCTTTCGGACCCCTTCGAAAATACTGCTTTGCGTTCTCGACTGTACTTTACTACGCGTGGAATCAATTTTGCTGATTTTTAACACCAGGTTTTTCTGATTTGTGACCACATCACTGAGAATTTCGCTTGAATTAGGGTGTGACTGTAAGGGACTAACTGTAAGTCGTAAGTGAATTATGCTGTTTTGTGTAGCAAGATTTAATCTTGTTGTTTCTGAAAAACGGTGGAATGGAAAATCTTGGTTAGAGTTGTGCAACGAGAGGCTGAAAGTCAGGACGGAACGATGCTAACAACAGCGATACAGGTTCCATCGCGACAACCTCGAGACGAGATCATCGCTGTTTGCTTAGCTTTGCTAAGAAATTTCTCGTGCTTCGCGTCACAACAAACAGTGGAATTTTTGTTGCTTTCTCAAAGCTGTAGGCGAGGATAAATGGTAGAACATTGTTATCGCGGAGGTGAGACAGCGACTGAACTATCTTCGATTGACTTTTGCAATAGCCCCTCCACGTGATGATGAATCATTCACTCCGAACACGATAATAGCGTAGCTACGCTCTTCGTTAAGAATCCATTTTGGTCCAGTGTATCATGAGCAGCATCTGCTATGCTTCTACTCAGGTTCAGACGAATAATTTATCTCGTTAGGATCTCGGGTGCAATGAAGAGATCAAGGTGTCCAGGAGAGGCAGTTCTGAAAATTGAGAACTAAATCTAAAAATGCAGCCGATCATCGCCAGTCGCGGTTGTCAGACCCGTCCGTCGAGGGTTAAACCCCTAACATTAGGCAGCTAGCTAATGGCTCCGCGCCAAGTACCATTTTTGGTGTTGCGATGAATCTGGCCAGCAGCATTTCGAGGACACGGGCCAACGGCCTGACACTCCATTAAGCTCTCGTGCACCGGTGAACCGAATCGTCGTCCGAGCAACTTGCCGGGATCGCGTCAGGCCAAACTGGGCCAGTCATTGATTAGAAACGAGCGGTGCGCGTCTACCACGGCTCTTGTGCTCGCTCAAGGTGAGCGAGGGGCGTCCAATTAAGACATCAACCGCCTTAAATGAAACGAAGATTGCCGAGAGCGAGACCTCACGCAAGTGTCGCGGCCATGCGCGGCGGAGAGGCGATAGGAAGAAGAAAGAAATGGCTCCGCGTGGAACGGGATTGAAAGGAGAAACAGGACTCTCGAAGAAGGCGGGAGCGAGAAGGAGGCAGAGACACACCAAATTTGGAGTACACAGCTGCCGCTCAGATTTGCCGGCGGATAATTGCGTGGCTTTTCCACAAATGGCGTCCGGGGACGAGCGCGGTCGCATTGTCGGCCGACGGGGAAAAATGCATGATGCATAATTTCATGCGACACGCGTGAGCGGAATCCTGCACGCTCCGGAGCGGGGCCGAGAGCCGATTTCGTAACAACGCGCGGGCCACGCACCGAACGCTCGCCTTTTCTTGCGTGATAAACTGCCCTCTGGGGCACGACTTAATGACTCGTGAAAGTTCTGGTCCCTGGTCATCGATGGGAACCCTGTGGTTTTGATCTTTCGCCTCCTAAATCGGCCCAAGGTGTCCCAAAAATGTTGCGACACCCTGTATAAATTTTCATTGAACAGGCTGATGCCCGAGGTCATTTTCGCAAAGGAAAAAATTACTTCAAACGACCTTAGGAATCGTCCCTTTCAAGGAAGTACAGGGTGCAAAGAAATTATATGTCGCGGCCATCATAGGATGATTCTACACTCTCGATTTGGTTGAACTTGAACCAAGAGGTGCCGCAAAATTGACCTTGACCTTGAATTTTAAGGTCAAAAGGTCAACAAATTTTTTTCAATTGCATAGTATTTTATTCATCGCGGTTCCTTTCGCAATTAAAAAAAATTGTTGAACTTAATATTCAAGGTCAAGGTCAATTTTGCGGCAACTCCCTTAGTTCAATTTCAATCAAATCGAGGGTGTAGAATCATCCTATGGTGGCCGAATATATAATTTCTTTACACTCTGTACAACCTTTTTGGAAGATCCTGTATATTGACGCGATTGTACTGAATATCTGCAGAGGCCTTCAGAGTTATCAAAGAACTCAACGTATGGGTAGTAGAGGGCTGTATTGATGTAAGCAGCGAGGTTTTACTGTAGTAAATTTTCAATTGCAACGAAACAGTAGCAAAGAAACTGTGCTTCGAAATGTTTAATCGCTTATATTTATCGATGCAGGCAGTTTCTAACACAGTGGACCGAAAGATTGAAGGGATCTTATAACAAATGGCTAACGAGCGCCTCCATTGTAGAAGTGGACGAAGGGCCGTATCTCTTCGAGGCGGTCCCACATATCAAGGTATAATAGGAAGGTAGGAGAGCAGAGTCCTCTGCGTCATAGAGAGTTACAAACTTTCTGCGAAGTTAATCCCCGATTTGAATCCAATTTTGGCAAGGAACCGGTCGGCCGTGCCGGCAAAAACCTGGTAGCGTGATTGAAGAGGATCTTCGTATGTGGAGCTGGACGAACGGAGGGAGCGGTATGCGTGAACGGGACGCGTTCTTCTGTCGGTATGTTAAAAATATGACCAATTACGCTTTACATATATGGCGTATAGCGACGCCGAAAAATCGGGCGCCGTTTTTGTCGTACAGGTGTACCAAGTCCGTGCGGACCCGTCCCACTGGATCATCCAAGGCGAAACACAATTCGTGCAACTGCTCCCCGGTACTTACAATTAGACCGCCGTCGATTTTGCCGATCCTGCTCGGGATCTCATTAAAATGGACGCGGGATGCCATTCTTTCGCCGACGATTCGTTTTACTGACGCTCTTGGTCGCGAAAACACAAGTACCCCTTCGACCAAGAATTTCATATTATTAATTATTATTAGACTGCGGATTTTATGCATTTATGACAAAAAGGGGTACGTACAATTTAAAATAGTGGACATATCAAAAGATTTAAGGCTGCTACATAAACTATACTTGGTTTAAAGCATTAAATAAATAATAATAATAAAGATTTGAAGCCACCAGTGTATTACTTTCACCTTAATAAGATAATTAAATAAAGAACGACATTTTTACTTGGCTCCTGTATCTTGCAAACAATGCAAACATTTTTTATTTTACATAAAGATCCGCAGTCTAATTATTGCACACTTACAGTGAAACGCTTGAACAACGAGGCACGTAATACTAGATTTATCTAGTGTTACCATATTTTTAATTTACGATCAAACACGACTTTGGGTATATATTCTTTAAAAATGGCTGAAAGTTTGGATGAACCCATTCTTGCACGGTTTTCCCTTCTTTAACAACTGTTTGGACTAAAAAATTTCATCTGCTTCATTTTACCATAAATGCACTTATTGCAAATGGATGAAGAACTGAAATTTATGAAAATTATCTGCATTAGCTCAAAGTAATTGTGCTCATGTCCGATGCACCTTATTGTCCAGAAAGCCTTGATTACCGATCGGCTTTTGCTCCTCACTATAGCAGTGAGTATTCGGAACAGTGCTCGGCGGTCCTTGAAGCGGGTCCGAGCACAATGGCTAAACTAATATTGAAATATTGCCGGCCGATTGGGCCCAGTGGGCATTTTTCAACGTCGCTGCCGAAGCGCGGCCGCTAACAAATGCGGCTGATTTACGAGCCAGGGAAAGGCATTGAATGCCGATTGTTAATACGGAATCATTTATTTACGCGGGGCCGATCGTTACGCGTCCGTTTCGAAGGCACACCGGGCAAAATGGCCCCCGACGACGCACGCCTCGCGACGAGTTTATTCCCCCGCGGGAACTGTAATTTGACCCGCGGGGATAAATTAGAAACCGCTCGGCGCAGACAGAGAGCCCCGTCCATTGATTGTGAAATATACGGGGCCATTTTTCCCCCGGTTTTCTTTTTCGGACGCGACGCGACAGATAAGCAATGGCGCTCTTGTTTTCGCGAACGTCACGCGCCCGAGAGACGGCGCTGATAACGCCGCGATACCACCGGCTCCTACTATTTGCGCGATTCCGTGATAACGTTATCGCGAGGCTGAGGTGTCGACGGTCCGATTGATCGTCGCGCCTCGCCTAACCGTCAGGTGCTCTTTACCTCTGACTTGTTTGCCTCGATCGAATTAGCCGATACCGAACTCGAGTGCTGCCTCGAGTACCCGAAATTCGAGCAGCGTGTCGAGTATCTCAGAATTCTTTTCTCTTATGGAAAATTGGGGAAAATTGGGGTAATCGCTCCGTGGTTGTAATTGTGGAGAGAGCTGGTCTCGAGATAGTAGTGTACAATCGAGAGGGAGTGCCACTCAACTCGTTCTGCGAGATATAGTTGTATTTCAGTAGAGATCTTAAAATTTGGGCTACAAAATTTTTTTGTAAGCAACAATTAATACATACGTGTTATATAGTATATGGAAAAATAATTGTTAATTAGTTAACTAGCCACTGTTAGGTGGCTAAGCTCCTTCTTGCAGACGGGACTGAATGCGGACACTTAAGTGAGTGTCACCGAACTCGTTTTGTGAGATATAGTTGTATAATACAGTAATCGCTCCTTCGTTGTCCTGAATCGTGGGCACGATCGTTGTCCAGTGCCTACCCACTCCACTGCCTGTCAACGAGAGAATTAGGCCTGCGTGGATCTGGTCGCCAGATGTGTCCCAGGACTGCCTAGACCCGCGCAGAACGGAGAACAATAGGAAAGGAATATGGCAAGGAAATAAGGAGTTTTTTAAAGCCAGACAGTTGACCGCTTTTGACTGCGAATGCTTTTCTTTGTCATTTAACTAGCCGTTTCACTATAAATCAAAAATAGTGTCCGGGCACGGTCGTTGTCCGCTCAAACCCCCGGCCTTTGGACAACGAAGGAGCTTTTACTGTATTTCAGTAGAGATCTTCAAATTGGGGCTGCAACATTTTTGTGTAAGCAACAATTAATACATACGTGTTATATAATACATGGAAAAATAATTGTTAATTAGTTAACTAGCCACAGTTAGGTGGCTAAGCTCCTTCTTGCAGTCGGGACCGAATGCGGTCGCTTAAGTGAGGGGGTAGTTCCAGCATCTCAAAAAAGAAAAATCCAAGTCGTATAAAAAAGTTACCGTCTTTTTGAGAGTGTCCTGATATTATTACGAGTGACTGGAGATTGTAGTAGTACTTCCTGATCAAACAGGATTCGTGAAATTGGTATTCTGAAATCTCTGACCTGATAATTTCAGTTTCGACGCTTTATCTTACCGGTGGGTGGCAGAATTGCGCGGGATCGTATCGAGCGGACTTCAGCTCGACTTCAGAGGGAAAACGGCCGGCGTTGCTCGTTCCATTTAATTTACATTCCGGCTAAGTTCCTGTTCGCGCGTCGGCATCCTCGGTTGACTCCCAAACATCGTCGGCCTCGAGGAATCACGATCCACAAACGATTCGTTCCACGAATCGGCGTGCGTGCCGCACAGCTCTGCTCCGCTCCGCGAACGTGTTAAGTGTTAATTCAGCTGAATCAATACACACGGGCTGGCGCGGCGCAGAATTCCGAATCAGATTCGCGTCGCGCGTGCGAGCGTGGGCGCATCATCTCCTCAGGAAATACTGGCTCGACCAGCCTTGAACGTTACCAACGATTCTCGGTCGGTGACACAAAGAGGCGTCCGCGTACCAGCTATGATTTACTGCCGATTTCCCGGCGAGATATGCCGGCCGACGTGCTACGTACAACCGTGTCGAGCCGCGCATGCACGCGTTTCTTAATCATCCTTCGCGCCGACAAATCGCGAGCACCGGAAGTCCTCTAAACAGAGTATCCGCGCGCGGCCTGATATGGAGCTCCACCGAGATATTGCTGCCACGAGTTTCCTGGTAGCGATTGTGAAAGTTAGCGTGGCCGATCGGGCTCCATATTGGCCGGTTAATGACGTCTCTGTTTATCTTGATCCCCGGGTTAGGTCCCTTTCGTCCGGTCCTTGATCCATTTTCAACCGAAACACAGGATAAAATGATTTTTTCACGGTTTCAAGCTTACTCGAGGTTCGAACTGTTAGAAGTTAAAACACAGCTTTAAGTCCTTGCTTTAGAATATCGTGTCTGACTCGTGATGAATTTTCTGAACAGATTCTGGTAGAAATGTATGTTACTAATTTCCTTGAAACCGAAATAAAATTCTATTTTGGTTATGTTAATGGACAGCTATCGAAGAACATGTAGACATACAATAGATATACATTTTCTCCTTTTTTAGGAAATTACGATCTACAAAAAAGGTTTTAATCACTGAAACCGTAAAATAAATCGTAGGGCAAGGGGTTAAAATTATTTTTTCACAGTTTTATTTGGAGTTATAAGTCAGCTTTGTATTACAGTTCATAATTTCGTTGAAAATGTTAACTGTTTACACTCGGAGCTATTTTAACTCGAAGATTAAACATTTCTTCCGACCTAGAATAGTTCCATTCTGTACGATTTTCTTCATTTTGTTGATATAATACCTCATGCAATACTTAAATCTGTAGTAATTGATTAAACACCAACATAGGATTAACATGAATGATATTCCAAATCTGTTATAAAAAGTTACCTTACACAAATCTGCCGAAATTATTCCGAAATTGCAACGAGTTAAGTGAAAACCGGCGACTTCTTCAAGGGACCGGTTCCGAGTGGATTTGCTCGAGCAAAAGGAGAGAGGAAGCGAGAAGAAACAGGCACACAGTGGGAAATCGCCATAAGGTCACCGCCGCAGAAGGATCGCGTGGTTTATGCGTCGCGACCGCGCTTCGTTTTAACCTCGTGAAGGATTTAAATGGAAAGTTAAGGTAAACGCGCCAATTAAGGTCGCGCGGACCGCGGATCGTGTGTCGGCATCGTCGCATCAAAGGCTACCGGCTTGGAATCCATTTTACAAGGCAACGGTCTCCCTAGCGTGAGCCGCCTCTATCCAGGACAGGGATGCGAATCATCCTGGTCGACTCTCTCGCGTGTCTGCTCTCGATCCGACAGATTTAAACCGCGTTCGAATGAATCGGTCTGAATTGTAGCATTAGTATTTTATACGTCGTCTCCTCCGTTATTCTACATTTTCTAACAACGAGAATTCCCGTTGCAGCCGCTCATCAATACCACGAAGGAAACGTGAAACATAATACTCGACCCGCTTGAGGTCTTCATACCTACAGCTTCGGACGTCTATCTTCACGCCATGGAATGCGAAATGGTCCAAAAATGGGGTTCCAAAGCGATTTCCCGAAGAACCTTGAAGGGCCAGCGAGACATAAATTACACATCATTGACAGAAGAGTTTGATAACACTGCATAAAATGCGCGAAATAAATCTGAATTAACGACCTCCAGCCAACACGAATCCGCCGCATTCCGTCGCCGTAATCCCAAACCGTTTCACCTTTCAATAAAAAAAGAAACAAGCCGGCATGAATCAAAAAGGAGCTCATGTCGCGCTCGCAATAAGTCAGATGAAGCACGCCCTCTTTCCCCAGAAAAGCGTCGCGACTATTTATAACAAGACCTAATAAATTCCTTCAGAAGACAATATTTACAACACGGTCAATTCCTTCGGCTTTCATCGGGGGCAGTTAATCACATCGGCCGGTGAGCGGGCCGTGCATCATAAACCGCGTGCACGCAGCGCGCAGAAATCCCCTATCTGATTTATCCCGGATTTCGCTATCAATCCCCGACAAAGGCGACGCGACGACGCGGCGCGACGCGAGGCAGCGCGAGGCGACGCGACGCGCGTCGGCCACGAGGAGCCACGAGCCGTCGCGTGGGACTAAAGCCGCTTAGCTTCTCTCCGTCTCTCTCTCCTCTCTTTCCTCGTTCTCTCTGCCTACTCCTCCACCTTCATTCGTGTCCCACGGCTCTCGTCTGCTCGCACACGCTCGACCCCGGACACGCACGCGACGGAGCCCACACGCGGCTCGTAGGAGCGCTCTCTCGCTCTCTCTCTCGCTCTCTCATTCGCCCGCTTGCTCGCCGGCTTCCCCAGTCTGTCGCCCGCTTACTTGCTCGCTCGCTCCCCCATTCTCTCGCTTGCTTACTCGCTCGCCCACGCGCCGGCTCGCGCGAGCGCTAGGCGCGGTTTCCCGCTAATGATCGATGCATTTATTTATTTTGTCGCTTTCAATTTCTGATTATGAAACCGCGGCCAAAATGCTCTCTCTCTCACTCCTCTGTTTGCCCAGAGCACGGGGTGTGTTCAGGTGGAGCATATCCCACAAGACTGCCTGTTTGTTTTCTTATCTCCCGGCGATGCTGGCTGTTTGCTTCCCGGCGAGACGCGAGACGCATTGCACAAGTTATGCAATTCCTATGGGGATCGCTTATGGGACATTCCTCAACAGCGAAAGTGCGTATAGTGGCTCTGAAGCTGAGGCAAGGTTTTCTTCTGTTGGGGTTCCAATTTATTTTACGGACCCTTTTATCTTTCAAAAGTAACAAGCCCTGTCGTAATTAAATCACAGATAAATCATAGTGTTAATGTAAATATTTCAAGAAGGCTTCGAAGTTAATATTGAATTGTCTTCATCCACGTGTGCTTTATTAACACTAGAATAATAACGACAAAATTGCATTTATTTGAATTTCGTTCCAGTTTGGTTCAAATATGTACCTCAATCGAGAAGTCCACTAAAACAATTTCTCAGAGAAACATTTATAATCGCAATATTTCTAAAAGATCAAATCAGAAGCAAGTCATTTTGACTCATCCGGTAGTTCTAGCGTTCGGCTTTTATAGAAAGTTTTTTACGACTCGTGAAAATGTTGACGCTCCCATAAATAAATAGTTACAGGTCGGATGAAACCCTCGAGTACGCATTCTCGAGATAGCGGGGGATAAATCAGGAATTTAGCCGGTGTGTAATTCTGCGAGCTGATTCTTTTGTTGGCCACCCCAGAGGCCGCCACCCCATAGATTTGCTGCGGTCCCATGGAATCGACTCATCGCAGACGGGCAAGTTAAGCGCCGCGAGAATTTATGTATAACGCTCTGCGGCGGAGTTTAGGTGTTCCCGCGCCAAGATCCCGCGGCCTCCGTTATAATTCATTCGTTTGGACGGCCGCCAAAGTCGTACGTTTGCGAGAGGGCACGCTCTCGCCGCGGTCCCAGCGCAGAAAAACGAATTAGCCGGAGGAGGCGAACAGTGCCAAACATCGCGTGGCGGCTTGCACTCACTTACGCACGTGCGTGGGCGCCTTTTGGCGCCAATAATAACCGACGATCGTCACTCTCTTCGGGGTGAAAGCTGCTTTGAGCGCGGCAAGGATCGTGGATCAGTGTGCGAACCTTCCTGACGCCGCACAATGTGTTTCTGGTATGATTTATCACTTTTCAAAATAAAAAGAAATCAATTTTCTTGACGATTTTTATGAGCGTTTGTTTGGAGATGTTTGCTATGATTACAAGAAATATTAAGAGACGCATGAGCCTTCATCCTGTCGGTATCATGTTACTTATAACTGCGAATATTCGTGCACACTTAAAATTTTCTGTTCGATGTCTCCATTGTTTTGCATTTTGATTAGTTTTGACGTAAATGCATAAAATCTGCAATATAACTGCTCAATAACTACACAGCAGATTTTCTAATTGAATTGAAAGATATATAATTGAAAGAAATATTAAGAGACGTAATTTTCTGTTTGATATCTCTATTGTTTGCTATTGAAGCAGTTAATGTATCCTATACATTAGAAAAACGGAAATTATTCCCGGTATACAGAGTTCGAAAATTTCGAAAAAGTGGGTTTATAACCCACTTGGAAAAACCGACTTTATTCGAATATTTTATTTAAATACTATTTTATTAATTATTTTAGACGGACAAGAATGAGGATCAAGTTTATTTCACCCAAAAAAAACATTTTTTATCGCAAGGATAATATCAAAAATCCTATTAAATCAAAGGTTTAATGAGTTGAAATATTTCGAAATGGATTATGAAAAGTTGACATTTGATTTTCGTGCGACGACATCTTCTTAATTTGGCGCACGGTGGCGCACTTTGGCGCCGTCGAGCTGATGCATTGCCTTGGTGAACGTTTCCCATGACGAATTCGTATAAATAGTCTGCGGCCGGGGCTTCTCCGAATCGCGTGTCTCTCTTCCTGTTTGCGAGGTTATGCGAGCGTACGCGTGAAAAATATTTGGTCGCGTGGCCACACGCGACCGATTCCCGGCGACCATCATCGAGGACTCGTTAAGCCGCACCGTTTCACCAATTAGAGCTGTTAAGGGCTACAATTGCCCCCGGCGAACTTCATTCCGTGTAATGGAAATTGCGATGGGTAATTTTGTTAATTGCCCGGGTAATTAAAGCGTTAAACGCTTTCTCTAATTACCGAGCTGCATGTGGAAATTGTTTCTGCGGAGTTTTCTCGGCGCGATTTCCACCTGCTCGCTGAATATATGGAGTTTTCAGTATGCTCGTGCGTACATGACTTTTAATGGTATTTTTCTCTTTGAGCACCTTGGGTTTCGAATGTGGTTGCCGAATAAAATACAAAATAGTTTATTGTTGATCTACCGAAGTGTAGGGAACAATATTTTACCCATTATAAATTCCACTGTGTTGCAAAAATAAATTCTAATATTGCAAAGTTGTATAGAGATGCTTCACCATACTTAAAATTTTTAATATAGTCACTGAATATAAAATACAAAGTACTTTCTTCTCAATATTTTGGTAATTTCTAAAAAGATACGTAATTTTAACATCCAATCATGTTACGTGGGCCAAGCTAAAAAATTTAAGCAACTCGTTGGAACATAATCAAATAATTTCACGAGGACAGGGACTAACTGTTCAATTTTTATGCTCACGCTTTTTTTCGCGACCATAAGAACGTCCATTCCTCTTATGTGCCGCTAATCGTATACTCAATGCAAAGGGAACGTGTTTTAATTAAGCACGAATATTTAAATCGGGAGTATTAATGCGAAACAGAAGAAGTTTCTTTGCGTTTTATTAAGCCAAACCCCAAATGGAATTCACATCGTACTAAATTACGCGTTTACATTTATTTTATCAATACACATGGGTAGGGAGGTGGAACCGATACTGACATCAGTGAATGGCGTTTCTACACCCATTGCTAATCAAAATTTATACACACTGTTAATTATGAAAGTTGCTCTGCCAAGCAGTGCACTTAATTAGAGTGTGGATTTTTGTGTAACATAAAAATTACGTAAACATTTATATTTCGTTTTAAAAATTTTAGTGAGCTGAAAAAATCCAACAGGACTTTTAAATTTCCTAAATATCTTTAAGGTTTTGTATTTGATCCACTAATTTTTGTCATTATTGCATATAACTCACAATCCACTAATTAGACTGTAAATATTGATGCAAATATAATTCCTATTATTGGTTCTATATTACATAAATTTTTACCTAACTTTTTTACAGATCTTACAATGCAATAGATTTAATTGACGTGCAACGATTCCATGCAATCCGTAGTATAATACTTATAATAATGATCCATAAATATAATAATCCAATTTCCTTTTGAAATGCATGCTTGGAATCATTCATATGCCAGCAGGATCATACAAATTTCCGCGAGATTGAAAAAAAAACTGGAATTTCAGGCGAGCAAATCGGTTCAGTCGCGCCTCAAATATTCCACGGTGGTTTCCCGGGTTGCTAAATCGAGCTGGTTCTATCATCAGCCGATTCCCGCGAGTTCGGGCTCTAATATCGGAACCAAGTGCGGCGGCTGTTCTGCCTCATATGCATTTTAATCGAAATATTTTACCAGGATTTCGTGAAACCGGTGTTCTATCGTCGGCCGCACGATCGCCGCTAATAAAAATTCGACGCTCGCATACACTAGGGGATGCACGAGACGTATAATCATCCCTCTGGAACGGGGCTAGGAAGGCCGGCAGAAAATTTAAATTGGCCTAGATTGATCGTAGCTACGTTCACATCGCGCGAATCTAAGGATTAGCCTACTGTTCGTCGACTGTCACGAGCGAACCGGTGATTATCGAAGAAAGATCGGAGCCACTGTATGATTACTAAGTAGCTGGGCCTGATCAAGGTCGGTCTATTTTCTTGGCCACTTCACGGTCGTCCGAATAATCGTTTTTTAACGATGTATAATTTATTATAAATTGTGTGGGGAGCAAGAAATCCTTCCAATTTAACTCTTTGCGCTATAAAATATTTTTTGCGCCACTTGTTTCGCGGCACCACCTTGCTATTACTTCGCCTAACTTCGTTTTAGTACCTTAAATAGCTGGAAGCCGAGAAAGGGGTTTTTGGCAATTTTTTCTCAGGAAGACTTCTCTCTTAAAATTAGGTTCTTTGGAGAGTAACTCGTAACTTTTCAGTTTAAAAATATCCATCGCTTAGAAAGTTGAGTTATTAAAAATTTTCAGAATATAAATAAGTTGTGAACAACAACTTCCCATTAATTTTTGTTTTAACGTGCACAGCTAACCATGTAAAAAAGAAGTGGGTGTATTCTCGCTTTCGACTTCGAAGCCGCGAAGGGAATTTCGCGCGAAACCCGCAGAACCGCGACCGTTCAACGGCGCAAGGATTTATATTCCGTCGAGGACGCGAGGGTCGCAGTCCAACAATTACGGCGTAATGTATTTCCGACCGAGACATCAACGGTCCGATGGCTAAGCTCCTCCCATAATTAGCAGCCAGCGGGGTGGCGGAATGAATGGTAGCAGCAGTCGCTAAAATATTATATCATTTCGCGGCGCGCGTCCGACAAAACTCTCGCGAGAGGGAGGTCAACGTTGGCCGATAAATAACGGTGGCGCGCAGAGAGCGGTAGTCCCCATACGTCTGCTATCCATAATTGACTCGCCAGACAGATGAATTTATCGGCTCGATTTTGACGAGGATCCCAGGCGTGCATCGTCCCGGCGATCGCCGCGCGAAATCTCGCGCCATAAAATATCCCAGGCCGCTTGCGTCGAGGGACATATAAATATTCATGGTGCATCCCTAACGATAAAAATCGAGGGTTTCCCCGCCGGACCGTGAACACGACTTTTGTCGGTGATCGATAATTTTCGGACTTGCCTATTTCGAAGATGAGCCCGGACCGATACCAGGCGACGACGACGCTATCTTCTTTTTCTCGGTCTCCTCCTGGACGTAATTATTCCAGGATGGCCGATCGAAAATTGCGGCACGGGTGGCATAGAGCTATCTAATCACCGGATTGGACACGCCGGGCCTGTTAATGAGCGCACAGACGAAATGAGGCCGGCTGATCGCGTTTTAATTAACTTTTTGCCACTGCGTCCGCCGGAAAAGAGTGACCGCCGCGCCGCCACCGCGACTTCCTGCTGGTCGTGTTTCGGAATCCCAATGATTAATATTTATGACTTCAAATTTACAACGCGAACTTTTTCGGTATCGTCTGAACTTTGTATTCACGGGAATTTCCATTTGGAAGGTGGTTGACCACTAATACTAGATTTACAGAGCGTTAAAAGTGACAATTTAATATTAATTTATAAAAATAATGAAAATGTGTCCATCCAAATTTTTAATCATTTTTATCATAATATATAAGAATATTAGAACGCGTCACCTTGACGCGTCTCGTAAATTAAAGAAGGAAAATCACTTGATTCATCCTAGTAAAAATTTATTTTACTATCTGAATTCATATATAAAATAAAATATATACAATATATTATACTAAACTTTATGTTTTCTTCTTTTCCAAGAGATACTCTAACGTTTCCACACGTGTTCGATCGAGCCCTTCGCGGCGAAGTATCAAGGTGAAGCGCGTTAGTCGCTCTCGGGGAACAATAAACAAACGCTATAAATAGTTTATTGCGAGCAAGAGGCTGAAGGAACAAAGCGCCTGGTGGGACAAGATGCCCGCAGCAGGGACACGCGAGTTATAGTCGCTGGGAGATTCGCGAGACCAAATTCGGAGACATTGTAGCGGGGCTCGGTTGGGCGGACAGCTGTTTCCCAGGGTCGTGGCCGACAGGAGCATCGCGGAGCAACAAAACAATTCCATATGATTTATATTTATGAGCACGGTGCCATTTAATAGCCGCCGCTGCGCCGCGCCGTCGCGCGCCCGGCATTGCGGTCACTGAGTCATCGAGCGGAGCGTGCAACTGCCGGCTACTTGTCTTCTGAACCGGGAGGACTTTGAATCATTCGGTCAGCGTGCACGAAACAAAAGCAGCGAGAGGCTCGTGGGCGCGCGCGTGCTCGGAATCCGTCGTGGAATGCGCCCGATTAATTAATTGGGACTTGATGATTCGATTAGCCGCGGCAGATCTTGGTTCGCCGACGGAGGAGACTAACGCGTGACTCACGCGGCCACGAACTTCGCCTGGATTTAGATTATCCGCTGGGTTATTCGCTTATCGTCGACGATCATCTCGACAATTAAACTATACAACATTGTAAACTCGATTACCTGTAGATGCGACTGCGGGACATAAATAGATTAGAACTGCATTAAAGTCGGATCACATCTTGGAAATTACGTACAACTTGATAGTGTCTTTTACAGGATATTCTAAGATACAATTATTTTAAAAACTGAACAACATTTTACTGTTGGATCTGCTGTTAGAAGCTTTATTTATGATCTGACGGTATACACACATTTTATGATGACAACGTGAAGTTTGCTACCTCCATCTAAATTAAAAAATGTTTGAATTCTCATGTAGCCGATAGAACACGTCAAAACGAAGGATATTTGCAACTCAATCCATCATGAACGAGGACTTGCTATAAGCGGACTACCTTCATCAAAATTAGAAAATGTTTGAATTCTCATCTAGCCAATAGAAGAGGTCAAAACGAAGGATAAGTACAACTCAATCTATCATGAACGAGGACTTGCTATAAGCGGACTATCTCCTTCTAGATTAGAAAATGTTCGAATCTTCATCTAGCCAATAGAAGAGGTCAAAACGAAGGATAAGTACAACTCAATCCATCAAGAACGAGGACTTGCTATAAGCGGACTACCTTCGTCAAAATTAGAAAATGTTCGAAATTTCATCTAGCCAATAGAAGAGGTCAGAACGAAGGATATTTGCAACTCAATCCACAATGATACTCTCAGTCTAGAACGAGGGCCAATCAGTCCTCCATTGTCCGGAGCCCAATTCTTCAATCACTCATTCGCCAGGCAACCCTCAGGACCCGTGCCCACAATACAGTATCCACGTATCACCGTGGGCCCAAAAAGAATAAAGAATGGACGAAAGAGAAGAAATCCTCCCACGCGAGAGGAGTGCATCCTCGTAGCCCTCTAATGGGTGTAAGGGAAGAAAACCGGGGCATCCGTGTTCGATCGACGCTCGTTATGCACGGTGACCCCAGGACGACCTCATTCCCCGTGACGGAAATTGGTTTTATAATTTAAAGCAGCCACGGTAATCGAGCCACAGGGAACGCCAACCGGGACAGGGCCTGTATAGAGTTTCCGTGGCTGTATTCACGACACCGTTCCTTCACGGGCCTTTAGAAATCACTTTCCCTGATTGACACTGAATACTGGGCCTCGAACTTGTCCCGCTCGATTCGATCGTGCTCGTTCGTTTATTATATCGAACGTCTCCCCCTCTCAGAGATGTCTATCTAATGGTTCTCCCGCCTTTATCGAGACTGCTGATCACGGTGAACACCCCACCCCCGCACACTCGGTGTCCAACCCTCGTGGCAGTCGTTTTTCGTACCGATGACGACCGCGAGCGTACCTGATGTTCACGTGGGAACACGGCAGGTGTATCCAGCAGAGAATAACCCGGCTTACACCGACTCATCTTGTTCACCTAACCCCACCACCCGAGAAACTGGTAGCCAACCGCTCGATCGTAGAAAGAGAGGAATCAATTATAAGGGAATTTGCATCGCAGATTACACGACGAGGATTTAGGGACTTAGGAACACGGACGACCGGCGCGGTGTGTTGTTCCAGAAATTTATGCGAGCTGATGGCTGGACCGCGCCACACCGTGTCCTGTTGGAACTTGTTCGCCAGGACACCTCGTGTCCCTGTGATTTCGTACGGCTGGACTTATTTTCATATTCGATCGGCGCCTGCTGGTTTAGCTCTGCGTTTCGCAGTGTGTCGGGATGATGGTCGTAATTACTGTAATGCTTGGACATGAAATGCACCTAGAAAAAGGGCAGCCAGTCCACGAAACATCGACAGTATCTCTATAGTTTCCAAACCGCACTCTCCTAATTGATCAGGGAACTAAATAAGAAGTAGCAGAGTGTACGAGAAAATTGCAATGATTACGTTTATTACAACAGCAACGCTGTCCAACCGTACCAGACGTCTCCACTGATGAGATCCTCGGCGCTTACACGCGTGTAATTACTGTCAACCGGGAATAATACTGGCAGCGATCCACCCCAATCGCCGTGAACATCAGCTGGCAGCGTCCGAACCTAATGACATATTTTAGAGGATCATTAAGTCGCGGACGACCACACAGACAGAAGGGCGGCGCAGGCGACCATTTCCAGGGACAAACGTCTGATTGGGACGAAATTGATTGACGTCTTGCCTAATAACATCTCTCCGTTTCGGGGACCGTCATGGGCCGAGACAGTTCCAGGACAGTTTCGGCAAATTACCGCATCCATCCTAGACCCGGATAGGCTAAATTCGTCGCTTCCTTCGTCTAATGGTTGTCCGGTTTTTTGTCCCTGCCCGGGGACCTGTCTGCTAGGTTATTAGCGGCCCTTCCGGAATCTAGGGAACCGTGCGTGTTAGGTATACGGATTATTTAGGCCCGGAGCCGTCTTGCGCAAATGGCGAATCATCGCTAAAAGATTCCTTTGTTTGCAGAAGATATTTGCAAAGAGTTCTAGAAAATATTATAATATTATTAAAAAAGAAAGTGGATGCTCCTATTCGCAGATTCTAGTCTCCCGTTGTCGACTCCGGTCGGAAACAACGGACAGGTTAATGGAGTCGCAATGGGTCGGCGCGGTGAATGGATTTCCACGAGCAGACGCGGGGAAGAATGCGCCCGACAGGTCTGTGTTTCGTGAGATCTATGACAGTTAATGGCAAGCTCGAGGGTAGCAACGGGAAAGATCGATATCTGGATCGTGTGGGGCGGACATCCGCCAGAACGCAGGACCACACTGCCGCAGCTTCTACCCCGCAGCAGCCGGCTACAACAGAGACTTCCTTCCTTCTTGGTCGGAAGAGTTGCAGACAAGGCGGTGACGTTCTGAAAAGACGACGCCGTCTAGCTCCGGAATTGCCGGGGCTCGGATTTCCCCTAGAAGAATGGAAAAAACCGGAACCACCCTAATTCCGAATCCAGCATGTGCTGCACAGGAGGGAGGACCCGCCGCAGCAGGTCGAAACAGATTTTTTCCCGAGGGGCTAGAGTGCCTGACTTTAATGGCCGTGAACAAGTATTTCTTCGTCACGTTCCGCACCTTGCTATCCGATCGATTGTGTTCTATACACCCAGTTTATTTGGCGAGGTTTATGGACTTTTCGAAGCTAATTCATAAATGCTGAAGAGGCACTAAAACGGTTGGCCCATTATTCTGTCTTTATGATCATAGGTAAACAAGTACGGCGGAACTTCACTAGCTGTTCGGAAATTTACATGTTGGCTGCTAGGTTGTGTACACGTGACACAAGTATGCATTTTTAACGTTTTTTCATTGACTGAATTACTTTGATTTTTGTGAGTTTTCGAGGATGATGATTCAGCAGTCAACGTGTTAAAATGTGTACCGTCGATATTATATTTTTATACTTTTAAGAAAACACTATAATGCAGCAAATTTTTTGATATTTTTGAAGATGAATTGAAAGGAATTAGATAAATATTTTGGAGGCGCAATACGTCATATTTCTCCCGCATAAATTATTTGTATACGCTGGTAACGCTTGGACAGAAGATTTAGAGGATCTTCAGCATTCATGAATTTATTTTAACTGGAATTCCTGGGAGTCCAAAGATTCTTGAACAATTTATAGGTTAATTAGACCAATGCTCGACTCTCAAGAAGCAGATAGCCCTACCGAGCACACTGTAAAAATATCAGCACGTATGCGAGCCATCGTAAAACTTCGCCGAAAGCTTGTGCCACAGGCGGAACATTTGTTCCATGTTATCGCCGGCTCTAAGAAAATAGACGTATTTTACCCACCACATGGTCCGTCTGTTCTTGAGACGGCGTTGAGTCGAGAACATCATCAATGAAGACCTCCGTCTGAAGGGATGAAAAACCCCGAGAGGGGAAAAAACAGTGTTTTATCTCCAGCAACTCTATCTTCCAGGAGATCTGTCTGGAAACCCTCCAGAAGACGAGTTAAAAATAAATTGTACGTTAAAAACTGGCAGGGATGCATACAAATTACTTGATTATTTTCTGTTTCATCAAACCCGAAACCTTGTCAAATAAAAATAATTGAAGTCTCTCTGGCAAAAATTCGGACCAAGAAGATCGTGTATTGCCATGAATTCGGATAACGGAGGTATTTTCGTGGCATGGTGGAAAGGATCTGTCCAGAGGGAGAAGGACCGTTTCAGGAAAGCCTGAGCGGAAATGGAAGGCTACGGTCGAAAGGCTTGGCAACTCTTCCAGCCACCCCTAGGGGCCATCGGGGCCGCAGAACCTGCGTTTCTGGGATCCAGGAGCCTGGGGGTAGAACGAAATACACGAGTGTGGTCCCTCCATTCCGGCAAAACGTCCGCCCCACGCGACCTCAATTTATTCGACACCTCCCCTCGCCTTCAGCGCTCGGAAACTGCTCCGAATGTTTGGGGCGAGGGCCAAACACGGTGAACACCGTGAACACAGTGAACACAGTGAACGGGGCACGTCTAAAAATTCGAACCAGGACGAAACCGGGCAGCAGAAGGGGTGAAAGAGGGAGAGAGAGACCCTGCCACGTCTCTCGGAGACCGTAAAAGAGTTATTATGCTAATGAAACCGGTGCGCGCCTAATTACTTCCTCGGGAAAAGAAAATATCTGATCGGACGATCTGGCGCTCGAACATATCGAACGGTTCCCGTGCAACGATTGATAACGGCGAACGTTTCATAAATTATTGACACGTCCAATTACGACGCTGTTTACGATGCGCCCGCTGAAATATCTTCATTCCTACCTACCTAGCACTTAACTTCTTCATCGCGCCGGACTTCTTGCGAGACTGCACGATAGTTCCGAGCTGATTGCACTCGTCGATATCGAAGAAAACGAACCATTTTTTCGCCGATGTCGCGTGAGAACGCTGGTTTGTTTGGTCTTATTTCAGTGCCGGCTGTTCTTCAGAGGCTGCACGTGCTGGCTGCAACAGAAACGAGGGGTAATAACACCATGTAAAATGCTGTAGACAGCGATGCTTTCCTTTTTTAGCTTGACCACCAGTTTAGGAGGCAATTTACTTTCATTTTTGCCCAGTGGAAGCATTCGTACGGGGAGTAGGATTTTTTGAATCACTACTGGGGCCTGACGAACACCTCACAAGGCAGGAGTAGATGTTACTTCAATGTTTGATTTGTAAAATGGAATCAAGCACATAGAATATATAGTATAATATTCGAAAATATACACTATATTTTAGTCAGTGAAAGAAACGTTCTCCTTTTTGTGTTTATAAAATTACTCCCGGAGATGGGACTGCTCACGAAAGGCTGTACACCGAACAGCAATCCCACATGAATAATAAAAACCAGAATCAGTTCCCCGAACTTCTCCCCAAAAAATTGTGAATCGCCCGGGACAGTTCGATCTCATTACGGACGTGCATGATGCCGATAATTTCTCAAGGGGGCGAGATCGTTCGGGGAATCGATATCCGGAGCGAATCAAACCGTGTCGTTATGGCGACGATTACGCTCGTCGAGGAAAAGGTCGATCTCCAGGGAATCCATGGAATCCGAAGTCGAAAGACATAAAGTTTCGGATGAGGCTGCGAGGTTCTTGAACTTTACCTGCCTTCGCAACAAAAATAAAATTCCCAACTTTCTTTACTGTATTGAACGACAATTACAAATATCAAGTTTCTCCAACTGCTTGAGAACATTTCATCCTTCAGAGATTATTTATCTCGAATACTTAAAGGTATCTGAGAACATTTGTCAAACACTACACTTAAGGATTAACCCGTTGCCGTATTTTAACGAGTCAGGCTCGTCATGAAGATTTTAACAAAGTCTAACAAATATGAATGTTACGCGTTTCTTTTTGGATGAAATAAAATTGGATTCATTTGTAATGAGTATTTAAGCATTAAAATGAATGTAGCTATACGAAAAATATACATTTTCTTTCCCCTTCTACGACATTTTTGGGGATACAGACGTTTTAATCACTGTAATTGTAAAGAAAATGGTATGGCAAGGGGTTAAATAAATTTGATAGGTAATTTAGTATTAGGCCCGAGATTTTACACTTGAACTACCGGATGAGTCAAAATGACTTGCTCCTGATTTCTTCTATTAGAAATGTTAAAATTAGATAGAGTTGATCAGTCTTCGATTGGCTATACATTGCAATAAAAAAAAGTTCGAAATTTTTCTTTTTTTTTAGTATTGTCAAGGCCACCTTCATTTTTTAAAATGGCACTTTGTATTTATACTTAACAGTATTATAGCCCGTATCAAGACGAATTCAACGACCTAGTATGTATACCATGACCTTCGGACGACTTTGAAATACCATTTTAAAAAATGACTTGAAAAATCGTGAAAAGTGTTATGTGGGACACCTTGTATATGTTTCTCTGAGAAATTTTTTTAGTCAACTTCTCTATTGAAGTAGATATTTTTAAAAAACTGGTACAAAATCGAAACAAATGCAATTTTGTCATTATTATAAGGCAATGTATGTCAATTGCGTTTAGTACTCGGTAGTTCTAGTGTTAATTTGTATAGGCAATAGGTTGTAAATGCTAGGGGAACTTATGGTGTCTGTGCAGTACATACTCGTGGAACCGATGGCGTCCCTGACCGTCGACCTGTCTCTCCACGGTGGCACGATCGGGAGTCTGGACATGAGCCAGTCTTGCGAAAGTCCGTAACACGTGTTTCGGGTTCGTTGGCACGTGTTGGTGGTCCGGACGGACCCGTAAACGTCGCGACTTCTTGAAGGCGGACGCCGACAAAGGGCGCCTCCATGCTTCTCCTATTGTGGAGGATTTCGGTCCATGGAAACTGGACGCATTGTCGTGGCCGATCCTCGTCGGACACGCACGTCCCCGGATTTATCCCCGAAAACGGCTAGAGAAAAACGAGACGCGTTTCTGTGACTGATTCCTTTGCTGCCACACCGACAACCTGCTCTCCCTCGCCTCTCCTCTCTCCTCTACCGAAATATTGAGTTATTTCTGCAATTAACGCTGTTCCTCCTCAGGCGCCAACATTTCGAAACAAATGTACATTGAGGGACAGAAGCCACTGTGTCGATATTCTTCAATTATTTTTAATTATTTACTGATTTAAATTGCTCTTATATTTAGCTTCAGCACCTTCGTCTGCTCGCTTGTACTCTACAATTCTACCAAAATATTTCTGCAATTAACACTGTTTTTGCAAACGTCTGCAAAAATTGGTACCATTCTTTTTTCACAATTTTAACGAGTCGAGGATATTCTCCAATTATTTTAATGTATTTACTGTTTTAAATTGCAAGTATTCATTTTTATTTTTCACATTTTGTTTCTGTTCTGTTCTGTTATTTTGACCCTGCAAAAGTATTGAGTAATTTTAAAAATAGTAGCCATTCTTTAGTTCATGATTACAACAAGCTGAAAATATTCTTCAATTATTTTAATTTTTTTACTGTTTTCAAATATTACGAACAATGGACACCAGTGACGAACTTGATAGTGACTTTCCCTTGAAGCTCCTTAACGAAGCAAAAGAAAAGTTTTATTTGTGTGCACCGTGCAATTTTTATCAATTTCCGAGGATATCTGTACTCAATAATTTGCGAGAATCTCGTAAAACAACCGGCGCTCATCAAGCTCATCAACTTTCCTCCGTGTGCATGAATTATTTACAAAGTATGCCGACGTTTTACAAATAGCATGTTTGAACACACAAATTAAAACGAATTTCCATATTCAATTACTGTACCGTAATGTCTGTTCGATTACAGAACGGACAACAATCCGTCGCAAATCGCGGGACCAATCCATTGCATCCACCGTCGAAAATTGATAATTGACTTGATACAAGAGCCGGGGGCGGTATCGTTTCGACAGTGTTCAAGGCTAAATATACAACAGCACCGTATTAGTACCTATAATTACCCAGGTCCGAGATCGTCTCGCGTCGCGTCGCATACTAACTGGCAACTCGACTGGCCAACAGCTGCAACCTGGTTCGCTCTCTGTGCTTTAATCTAGCGACGAGACCGAGCATTATGCATTACAATGTCTATCTGAAGTTTAGCGCTTAGAGGCACTATAAACGAGAGAAGAAACAAAAGGACACTATCGTTCATCGGGAACGGAACATTCCTGAAAGGAAGCGAGCGATGACTTTGTATACATACAGTCTCCTGTGACTCTATAAAATCATGGATCAGCTGAATCAGAAGCTGATTAGTAGGCTGTGGATTTTTTGCATTTATGCAAAAATCATTGTAGAAAGGTTACAACGATTTAACCCTTATGCGATCCCCAGGATAAAAATTCGCCTTGGCAAGAAAGTAATTTCGGTATTTTAAGGTGAAATGAAACCCAATTTTGTTATTCAAAATGTAGCTGTCGCAGCTTTATGAAAATAACCAATAACTTTATTAAGCTACCAGAAAGATGGCAAAAGATCATCGAACAAAATGGAAAATATTTGATCGATTAAGTTCACTGCTTAAAGAAATTTTTATTTCACCTTAAAATACCGAAATTACTTTCTTGCCAACCCAATATTTTCACATACTGTAAAATCATTGATCTCTTTACGTCTATGTTGTGACATAAGCTCGTTAAAATAATTAAAGATTATTAATAGACTGCGAATTTGATGCATTTATGGCAAAAATGGGTACGTACAATTTAAAACAGTGGACCTATTAAAAAGATTTAAGGCCAGTGTATAAGTTTTACGTTAATAAGATAATTAAAATAAAAAAGAAATTTTTATTTGGCTCCTGCGTCTTGCAATCAATGCAAACATTTTTTATTTTGCATAAAGATCCGCAGTCATTAATTTCTTGTTAAACTTTTGTCCCTAATTATTTCTTCATAGAATTGTTGTGAATACATTTGTGACATTTTGCTGATTAACACGAGACCAACTCCGGTATAATTCGAAGCATATTTACGAACGGATATCTAAATTCTCCATTAAACAGTTCAATCTAGAGCGACCCGTGTACAACCTCATTAATTGTACAAATCAGTAACGATTTAATCCAGTACTGTAACTCGTGTTCCACTGGTTAGTTCGGATAATCGAGGTTCTATTCTATCGCGAATTAAAGACGTCAATACGATGCGAATTTTTCCGTGTTTGGTATCATTTTAACCAGAACAGCGTCACGGATACGTTGCCAAAGGTTTAATTAAAAAAACTATTAGAAACAAAAATGTTTGAACAGTATCTATCCTGTTCGACGTTCGAAGCTAGTGACAAGAGTCCCAGAGAATGCCGTCCGTGCTCGATATAAGCGAGATTTCGTTGGCTGGAATCTTCGCTTAATATATCAAGACATCACCGTGAGTTTCGAGAGCAGTCTAGCCGGCTACCTTTATCTACGTTACACGTCGGGACGTCAGAAAAGGGAAGAAATCAGGTGGCCGGTCCCGAAAGCGTGGCCGTCTTGGGAGGTCGCGGATACGCCACCGGGGGGATCCGCATGCCCTCCTAAATATGTTATTAGTTCGGTCGTATAACTGCTTCATTTCGAGCGCATGGCCCGAAGGCGATCATCTGCCTCCGCGGGCCCGGACTGGGCCCGAGCGCACGATGGGGGCACACGATCCTCTGGTGGGGGCTGCGTGGACGCCCTAAAACAGAGGAAGGAAGCATTTCGCGACTAGACACCGGGCTGCGCGGCATCTCGGGGGCCCTCCCAGAAGTTCTACCAGGGAGGCCTAGATTGTTTAATCGTCCCCCCCCCTAATCAATGCCACGGGCACCCTGTAATTTCGCGAAATTGCGGCAGAGAGAGACTGTTTCTACGGGACATTCGGGGCGAAATAGGCAGCCGTGGTAGGTCTTAATTTGGATCGGCTATAATCCCGCTCCTCGCCAGCCCGACCATCCCTCTGTGTGTGCATGTTGTTGCGTAATTTTCTGCCGATCTGCGATTTTTCGCCGGATTTTGTATACGGCCTTTCCCCGGATCGTGGGAATCGGGTTCGTGGGATCGCGAGAGGGGTGGTAGACAATTCGAGACTTACAATTAGTCGAATATTGCTGCGCGTGAAATGTCCGATTGTTAACCCCTCCCTTGCTATTTCCACTGAGTTTCAAATTCATTTCGTGGATGATTAAATATAATTGTGGATCAAATACAGAACAAAAAGTGAAGAAGAGAAATAAATATCTATGCAGCTTCTCTATCTAGATGTTAAGATTGCAAATCAGTTCCTTCCCCTTTTCTACGATCATAACTTCTGACTGAATTCGAATTACTTCCCGATTTTGGTGCCATCTGAAAGACCGTTCCTTCAGTTTTAAGAAGAGTCGTGATGAGGGCTCTAAGACCAGTCTTATTTCCAGTCCCATGGAACAATTTCAAGCAACATGGCCTGCGCGATGCATCATTTGCGTCACTGCTTACTCTTTGCATTCCAGCTTAGGAAATCAGCTGTTGTAGTTACTGAAATGGTTTGTGGTACAGAACACGCAGAAAGTGGTGCCAATGATGTAAAGCTGGAAATTTTTGTTTGGAAGACGACGATCGTTCAGGTGCACCGAGAAAGTTTGATGACGGTCAGTTAGAAGATTTGAATTGCTCAACGAAAATCCGACCCAGACGCAAGAAGAATTGGCAGAAAGATTGAGAGTCACCAGACAAGATTTTATTACATTTCATGCACGTAAAATGTAATAAAATCTTGAATTTGGAAGAAAGGGGAAAGAATTTATTTGCACACCTAATATTAATGCAGACAATTTTTACTTGTTTAAAAAAAGTTGTATCCGAGCGAAAAGTAGCAAGTAATTTGGTAAGGCCCGAGGAAAGTCTGCATCAATTTTGTGAAGAACGATAATCACAAGATTCGGAATGGGCGGCAGAGAGCCGATTGCAGATGGGCGGCAGAGAGTAATGGTTGATATTAAGTATGGACGAGCACACCGGGGCTTCCGTGGCGATCACGCCTGTCTGGGGTGAACGATACCGGTCGAACGGGGCTTAATGACGGTGGGGATTTGCAATATAAGTCCGGCAGAGTTTTAGCGAGGTCGAAAGGGGTGGGCGACGCGAACGACGTCGTAAAGAACGTACCGTTAGCTCTGTATTACCTGTCATTAAGGTTCCCTAGCCTACGCGACGTTCCGGATCTCGTAGAGACGGTTATTCCAACTTTAATAATATAATCAGAGCGAAATTGATCGAAACTTTCAATCTATATTTTGGGTTCCGGAGATCGAAATGAACAGTTATTTTCCTAAACGAAACACAGGGTAGAGGGTCGTAACGTGGGACACTTGGTTTCGCAAGCTCGCCAGAAGTAGAGGAATTTTTGTTCTTTTAAGGAAAAATATTCTTCTCCTACATTAATTTCAGTGTGATCTTATGAAAATTAATCTGCGATGTTTTTAAACAGTTCTAATATATTTCAAACGAATAGTGCGCAACCCCTACGTTGACAGAGTCGAGTAAAAATTATTAGAGAGTAGTTTGTAACCGGAATAAGTTCAGAAAAGAATTTTTATAATTTCGGAATTGTGTGCGTGGTGCCCCCACGCATTTTGCTGTATTTATTAGCAGCATCAAGACTAATTATAGGTATAACTTTCGCAATTGGTTCAGTAATGGACTGAGTTGTAATTACCTCGTTCCTGATGTAATTACTTTATTTTCGAAATTAAGTAAATAGAGGCGGACAGTCCCGAGAGGACTTAATCTTCTTGCCCTGCTGTCTGAAACTTGGATGAACTCGTTTAAGATCGATTACCCTCGAATGAAGCTACGTTTAAAGTGTAGTAACGAGTGTATATTTACCTGCTTGAGTACTTTAAACTATCTAGTTTACTTAAATATTCCACATTGAAAGAGTATAATAAAATTCTTGTACTTTCTTACTATTTTATGAAAAAAGATTTAACACACCTGCATCTGAAATATTAATGTCAGAAATTGAAATGGCAGTTTCAATAATTTACCACGAGACGGTGGATTGTTATGCAAAATAAAATTACACCTACTAAATTCGATCGCAAGTGCTTACCTCCATCGATAAAATTAATGGAAGAAGGTACAATAAAATTTCCAATTGGCTTTGTTGGTTCAATTGGCATGTTGAAAACTGTTCCGCCGGTACCAATATTGTCTTAATGACAAGATAACATAAAATCGGCTCGCGTAAACCTTGAGATGCCCGACGATATCATCTGAATTAATAAAGAAAGCCTCGAGCATGTCGAGGAAAGAAGGAGACGTAATAAAATTACAGGAACGCTAAGCTTCCAGTCGGGACGCTGGCTGCAAGTCATTCCCCCGCTGGTATGGATCCGATCAAATTCTTTAACGATTAAACCGAACTATTAATCGTTGATACCTGAGGACGTTGCGTCCGTAAAGCGGCGTGTAACGTCTTGGGTGGCGAAGAGATTAAAACTCGAATCGGCCTAATTCCAGGTTTATCGCCTAAGATCAAGGCTTCATATGCGCGAGAGGAGCGTATGGCACGCCGATTTCGTCCGTAGGAATTCAAGATGGGATAGTAGCGATCGGACCAACACGGCTCGAATTCCTCGGAATCTTTTTACCAAAATCCCACCGACTATGCCACTGCTGTACGCTCTATAGACAGGCCGTAAGATTTTCAGATGATTTACATACCTGCTCATTAAATTATAGCTGGTGGTCTTTGTGCTGAATAAAAATTGTCTTCCCCAAGTGTAAGAAACAGCTACAACATCACTACCATGACAATAGTACAATTTGAGATGGAAGGGATGAAATTCGGCCAGAATTTTTAGTAGTTTATAAAGATTGTCTCTTGATAAAAATATTCCAAAACGATAAATGCCCAGCCTACAATGCATTCCACCTAAAAAGGATCCTATTCAGCATGTCTATCAATTATAACAATAAGAAAAACGCTTCAGATGCAATTAAAATGGATCAGGGAGCCATATAATAAAATTTGAAATAGAAGAGACGAAATTCAGCCACAATTTTTAGTAGTTTATAAAGATTGTCTCTTGATAAAAATATTCCAAAGCCATAAATATCAAGCCCACAGTGCTTTCCACCTAAAAAGGATCCTATTCAGCATGTCTATCAATTATATCAATAAGAAAAACGCTTCATATGCAATTAAAATGGATCGGGGAACAAGGAAGATGAAAACTGAGTTGATTTTACTCGTTAATAAAAATTGTCTCTTGCATAAAATATTCCAAAGCCCTAAATATCCAGCCCACAGTGCTTTCCACCTAAAAAGGATCCTATTCAGCATGTCTATCAATTATATCAATAAGAAAAACGCTTCATATGCAATTAAAATGGATCGCGGAACAAGGTAGATGAAAACTGAGTTGATTTTACTCGTTTATAAAAATTGTCTCTTGCATAAAATATTCCAAAGCCCTAAATATCCAGTCCACAGTGCATTCCATCTAAAAAGGATCCTATTCAGCATGTCCATCGATTATAACAATAAGAAAAACGCTTCATATGCAATTAAAATGGATCGGGGAACAAGGAAGATGAAAACTGAGTTGATTTTACTCGTTAATAAAAATTGTCTCTTGCATAAAATATTCCAAAGCCCTAAATATCCAGTCCACAGTGCATTCCATCTAAAAAGGATCCTATTCAGCATGTCCATCGATTATAACAATAAGAAAAACGCTTCATATGCAATTAAAATGCATCGGTACCAAGGGAGATGAAAACTGAGTTGATTGTAAAATCTAGGACAACGATACGGCCAAAGAAGATTCGAAACAAGATACAACGAGCTGATCGAAACGGCTATAGCCGCTCAGAAACGGCGAAAACCGCTGGCAGCGATGAGTTGGGACCACACGCGCGTCGATAGACCTTTTAAGAGCCGTTTGCGAAACCGAATTCGAGCTGGTCGCCGTTCGTAATTGCATGTATCGCGTGTGCATTCGGATCAAAAGCGAGTTCGCCATCGAACGTACCACCGGGGCTGGGATTTAAATTCGCGAGCCCGCCGGTCGTCGTCGGGACAAATCGAAATAATCGATTCCTTTGATCCTTCCTCCGGTGGTAACGATTTCGCTGATTGGTCGCGCGACGATTTTCGATGCAGCCCCGATTTCGTAATCGTGACCCAATCACCGCGTCATTGATCCCCTCCTTCCTCTCTCTCACTCTCTCTACACCTGGTCGAGCATAACTGCAAAACTGTGTTGCGTCACCGTAATTTTACATAATGCCGACGGTGCAAGCGTATTAATTATCGTGACAGCCGATGCAACCCGCCGACGATCGCCGCGCGTGATTCCTTTAATGCGAAACGCGGTGGCTTACGTTCCACCCGAGGCGAGCAAGAAGTTTATGCGAAAAAGGGAACGCGAACCGCCGACTCCGACTCCCGGGGCCCGGCACACGGACCGGCGCCATATTAAAACCGCATAAAAATAAATTCGACGTGGCCATAAGCGAAAAATAAACCTCCTTCGACGTTACTTCCAATTACGCACCGAGCCACTTTTTTCCTCTGCTGATACGCGGAGTGTTCCGGGCTCGGGCAGCGCAATCGGACGGTGGATTCCTTGGGGAAAGATAAGTCGGAAATGTGGAATAAGAGTTTTCTGATCCCCGGCTTCGTTTTTGAGGAGATTGTGTTTCTGGAATTTTTCAAATCGCGACATTTAGAAGGTTCTGATTTTATTTTTAAAAAATCGCACCACCCATTCGAAAGATTGGAGCCTATACTTTTATGATAAATTGTCAAAATTGATCTAAGATGATTTTGTATGTAACAGCTGGTGGAAAATGGAGACATGATATTTGTTTTAAATGGTACAAATTGTGACATCTGTAGAAGCATTGAAGAAATCTTTTTGGTGAGTAAATTTGCTACTGATTTGAAGATTGATACTTTTGCAACGACCTTTCAAAACTTAACGTACGATTCTTTTTTACTCTCTTATGGAATATAAAAGAGGAACAAGTTTAGTTGCATAAAGCCCTTTCCAACCGTTCTTTCATCGGACCCACCCGGTCTTTTACGGTGATCTTAAGAACACTAATTAAACTGAAAATCATCGGGGCGGATTACGCCGTAAGAAGGAGATATGCACCTGACTGTAGGAAGCAATGAGTTAACAGCGAAGTCGCCTGGGAAAAAGGAGTTTCGAAATTAGCGGAGCATGCGTGGATCGGTGTGTTCCGGGTTTCGACTAATTAGTTTGCGGGCCAATCGAATTTCTATTACCGCGGGGCGATCGGACGTCGTTGCTTTTCCCTTTCGGCGATAATAATCAGGCGAAAAGGAATCTGACGTGGCGGCGAACGGGCCCCGGCTGACATATTTATTAACTCGCGCCGCTTATCGGGTCGAATCATTTTTTTTCGGAGCAGCGAAAACCGAGGCGAATCGCGGCCGAAGCCACGACGCAAGCCCGAGAGACCGCCCATGTCGCGAGCCCAGGGCCCGAAATCGTATTATGAACGTTTTATCGGGCAGGACCGCGAAGAGTGGCGAACCGCGAGTACCCAAGCGCTAATTGCGAGCCGCTTCTTCCAGGGCCCAACTGCACACGTGGCCACAATGGACGCCTCGTTAAGGCGATCCTCGAGGCGATCAGGCCCGCTCAGGATCTTACATGATCGGGAATTCCGCGTGCCAGGATCGTCGAAGTCCTGGACAGTCGTGGTGCTCTGGATTCTTTTAGTTTAGGGAGTCTAAACCCTTTTGTCTATTAGCCAGAGTTTTCATATCGATGTACAGGATGTGTAGAAATGATATGTGAAAATTGATGTAACAAAGATGGCGCAAAATTAACTTTGTTGTTGTTATTATATTCTTAAGAAATGTAATAATGTTCTTGAGAAATTAATTCCAAAGAAATTAATGTAATAATGTTCTTAAGAAATTAGTATTGTAATTGTAAAAAATTTTTAGTATTTCCCAGTGAAACTTTAGTTGATATTTAGTGAATATTTATTTGTAAATTCGAAAGCTCTTCCAGATTGACTAAATTCTTTGATCAGGACCTCTATGATACTGAACACTGTAATTGGAGACCAGGATATAGCGTTACCAGCCAGTTGCATCGCTGAGGGTTATATGTAGAGGGCTAGAGGGCTAGAGATCTATGTAGCTCGGTGATGAAGTGCGATGACCTGGGGTGCACAGCAAGCTGGAATTGATCCTTTGCCTGGTGACACGACAATCGCTATTCGGTCGTGAACTAGGATGCTGGAGCGTTTGCTGGGAACGTGGAGTAATAAATTTCGTTCTAGTTCAACGATGGAGACCTGGGTTCATTACCAAGTTGATGACAGATGGAGATATCGTTTAGGGATGCTAGTTCGTAAACACGTAACTCGAGCTGTTCGAATTTTAGATTTATAGTATACGAATTTGTGTAAAACGTGGACTTTTGCCAAAATAGAATAACACCATGACGAAGTTGCCTTCGTCCTTCAAGTTCGTGGTAATTTCTCAAACAAATTTTTTGACCTTCACAGAGACGTTTGAAATCGAAAAATTTTGGAAAGTGTCACCTTCACTATGCCATCCTGCCACACGAATCAAAAATACCTTTGAAAAAATTGACTGAATATTTAAAATAAGCCCGGCTAAACTGTCGTACGATTTTTTTTTCTCGCAAAATTACAGCAGTTTAAACATTGACTTTCTAGTGGTCATTTACTTTGAGACACTTGTGAGTAACATTCACCGAAACCAACGGGAAAACTACGTTGATACTTAAATTATTTAGATTTCAGGGACACATATTTTATATGTCGGTGGCGGCCACCGGAGATACAAATGCCAAAACAAAATTAATAGTGTTTTTTTACTATCTTTTTTATTGGTCCAAGTATTAACCAAGGAGGCATTGATAAATTCTTCGCGCGAGATTTCGAAAATCTGACACTCGAGATCAAAGGAAAATGGTGTCCTTGGGCAGCTTCGCTTTGTCACGACGTCCTCGCGGTTAAGCATGATCGATCGGTTTTAGAAAATACCTCAAATTTACAGCTGCTATTACGTCAAACCCGGTTCTACCCGAAACCCATCTGGCATCGTCGCGCTCGTAACCATAACTCGGACAGTCGTAAATCGATCGGTTGACGGAACGCAGGGATTTTTTCGATCTGCCGTTTTCCGTCGGATCTGTACGATCCTGAAAAAGGATTTTGACGGAAATATTCGTCGACGATCATTCCCAGACTCCTAAGCCTACTACCTGGGTATACTTGAAATAAAATATTTGAAATAGTAATGTCAAAATAGTAATACTAAAATAGTCTTGCAAGATTTATTTTATATAGAACAATATTGGAAAGCAGGCATTTATTTTGTTTGAATTGGAACTACTTATTTTGAAGTAATATATTTTGCAGCATGTTGTAAAAATAACTATTTCGTAAGATTTTAATTATAACCATAATTATGAATATCCAGATATATCTACAAAATTTCATTCAAGTCATAAACTTTTGTTGTAAATAACTATTTCAAGTTAATGCTGAGAAATATAAACGTAATGGAAGTGTTTATTACCAGGCCACAGACGTCTATGTATTTTTGCCAAATATAAATGCAATAAATAAATGTACAGTTTGATTCAGTTTCAAATGACTTGTAATTTATTGTGCAGATTTAGCAGATTATGAGTCATTGACAAAAGGAATGAATTTTTCAGTTGTTTTTTCAATGGAATCCACAGAGTCAAATACAATTATAAAATCAAATAATAGCTTACTTAATACGACGGTAAATAATTCCTTCTATTTTCCATGAAGATGTACAGACTGCACATACGACGTGCACTTATAAAGTCAAATGAATATTTCAACAAATATTTCACTAGATATGAAGATAAATAATGACTGCAGCTAAACCAACGGCGTTCGAGACATAAGTTCTGGAAATATTTTCACATTTTATTTGAAACGCCATTTTACGTGGGACCGGAGCCATAATCCGATTTCTAAGGAGATTACGAGACCGCGGGTCCCCATAAAAGAGTGTTTCCATTTAATTAGCATTTATCGGCGCAAGAAGGTGTCCGGTATTAAATGTTCCTCTTTACGATCGCACTACTGTGCTCCGTCAGTTAGTTGTCGGCGTTCCTCGCGCGATATTAACTCGCTCGTAAATCATGGCCACTGTCGAGAAAATTCTATGTGATTTATCGATCGGCAACCGGAATCCGTTAGCCGGCGTTTGTGGATCGCGTTTCGATCGTTCCGCGCGAAGATTCCACCGGACTGGGATTGTCAAAATGAATTTTTATATCGGCCCTGTGGATTCTTATTCCACCGCTGGATAAGAACCAGTTCTGCTTCCCGGAACAACTCCGGTTATGTCCATACATGCACGAAGGAACCCTCCGAAGGGAATAATTGGGAGAATCCTTTTTGTAAATCAATAAGGAAATGTTTTTCTACCGACGAAGGAATCGTTTCATTATTCTCCTGAGATATTTCTTCTTGTTCGTGACTGTTTATGTCACTGGGAAGGGATTTTTAGGGTGCGGAAGGATTTATAAGGGTTCGTGTTAAGTATTTACAAACATCTGAATGGGGGCCTCAGGGTTTTCACGCGATCATTTTAAGAAGACGAAAATACCGATGTTCTGAAAGGATAAATAACGAAGTGACGATTCTTCTGTTTTTAGTATGTTGTCCATAAAAGTCAGTAAATCCCTTACAATAAAAATAGTGTAGATAAAAAGAAATGTCTGGGTTTGATGCTCAAAAGTTTTACAAAAATGCTGTAGTATTCAGTGCATCATTTTTAGTTTCATGATCGTTGATTTCGAATGATGACGATTCTATTCGGCTGTTCTAGAGTTAACACTTACGGAGTAGTAGATACGACTGATGCATATTGACTTTATTCAACGATTTTATACAATTTTGATTCAATATGCGGTTTAATGATGAAGTCCATTCGACAATTTCTGATGAAAACATCTCTGTAATTCCAGTAATCGCGGAAGAGAAAATTAGTTGTTCATTTCGGTAGTTCCGGCGTCGAAGAAATCAGGATTTTCGGATCAGCGAGGTTTCTCGTCAGACACCATAGCCGCGAAAGGAGTCCTCGAGTACCAGGTGGGCTCGTTGTCTCGAGTGCTTGACCAGAAATGGGCAGACAGGAAATCGACAGGAAAAAGTCGCGGCGCGTGCTTGAATCAATAGAGTGCTCAACTATGTCAGCGTGTCGTGGCGGTATCGCGTCAGTATGGCGTTTTACGCGAGATTACGAACCTCCGGCGTCCTTCCGGCCCCGTCTACACGGTGCCTACGAGTGTTTCCACTTATAATAACATTCCGAAACACGTAAATACACTCGAGTGGCCACACTGCTGTAGGTCCTTTCCGAGACGACGGTCAGTCGGCTGTAACCGACGTCTGCCAAAGGACGACGGGATGTAGTCTCTCCTCTGGCTACTTGAATGTCGTCGTCGGGCTCAAGCGTCGTTTGAAATTTTCCCTCGGAACCGCCACGAGACACTTTGATTTGTTGGGACAAACCGAGCCGCCCGCAGGATCATCGCCTTTCCCGATGGCGCGTGGGCGGTGGCTCCAAATGTTCGCCGAATGTCGCGAAATGTAATCATTAGACTGTGGATCTTTATGCAAAATAAAAAATGTTCGCATTGATTGCAGAACATAGGAGCCAAGTAAAAAATTGTATTCTTCTTTTAATTATCTTATTAAACTGAAACTAGTACATTGATGACCTGAAATATTCTTAGCATGTCCACTGCTTTAAATTGTACGAGCCTGTTTTTGTCATAAATGCATAAAATCCGCAGTCTAGTGATCATAATTTACTGAAACCCAGAGTAAATGTGCATCTGTTCTCTCTAAATACAGATTTTAAAGCGCTCGTAAAACCTTTGTCACACACGCGAGAGCACTACTCTCTCGGAATCTTGTTTAGTACCTCTGTCGCGTTGCTCTGGATCGTTCCCACGTAATTAAATTAGGTGCTTCTCATGATTAAATTTTATTAAGGCCGCTGGAAGAGGTTCGCGCGTATCAGATACGATTATCAATTTATTCAAACCATGAACCGCATTTGAAATAAAAAGTTGCAGTATTTTACTCCTTCTGAAAAATCGTGGCAACCGCGAGGAACGTACTGAATAAAACTGTGTAAGAGTTTCTGCATTACATGGTTGAATTGGCATTATCTTCTAAAATAGCTATTGTTTAGCAAAAATCTTGCCAAGAAAAATATCTGAAAAAATAATGATCATGCACAAATGTTTATTCATCCCATGGTTAAAAAAATTGTTTTCCTGTGGCTCAAATAATTAAATCGCTCTCTGTATAAGGGAGGATTGACATTATCTTTTAATATTGCTTTTGTCTAGCAAAACTCTTGCCAGGAAGAGTTTCTCAAGAAATAATGATCATGCACAAATGTCTGTTCATTCCATAATTAAAAAACTTGTTTTTCTGTGGCTCTAATAATTAAATCACCCTCTGTACAAGGGAGGATTGGCATAACTTCTAAAATAACGTTTGTTTAGCAAAAATCTTGCCAAGAAAAATTCCTCATCATGCACGAATGTCCATTCCGGAGGTTTGGTCTGCGACGCCAAGCAGAGGAGAGTGAAAGGTCCTCGATTTTGCGTAGACGCCGCAGCAAAACAGGCTGGCGGAGGATAATCGCGAGGAATTAGCTTCTTTTGGTGTGGCATTAGAGCGTTATTCAGATGCTGGGCTGCAGAGAAGAAAAAAATAGAACAAGAGAAAGAGAGAGAGAGAGGTTGTCGTACTTTTACGTGACATCGTAGCCACCTAAGAGGGGCAAGGGCTCCCGCTGGAGGTTTTGCAAACGAGTCACGTCGCCGACGGACGCTCGAGCGACTACTGGATCGTTAGTCGCTTCTTTGCCTCGGTGAAGGATCAAAAGCGTGTTTCAGATCTCACCGCTAGCGGGTGGCACGTAACGAGGAATCGCCGGGAGCGATCCAGGAGAGAGAGACGGCGCGACGTTTCCTCGTCCCAAGCTGAAATGCACGCCCACTACTCACGAGTTACGTGAACGAGCGTTCCGCACGCGAAACTCGAATCTTCGACCCCCGAGATTTCGAGGCCTCGAACTCGCGGCGACGGATTTTGCTCTTTTATTCCACCCCCGGGGTGAACCACTGTTCGCCTATTCCGCTTTAATGCGAACCCCCTTCGATTTCTCTTACGTTTCTCGGAACCTCAACATCTTGGAAATTATTCAAATAATATACTGTCTATCGAGAAAGTCTCCAGGAAACCTCTAACACCTTGACTTAGAATTGTCGTCCTTATAATAGCGTTAAATAAAGTGGATTTGAACGCTGTCGAATAATTACCTCGGCCGACAAGATTTCGACCGTTTCCTGGGCACAAAGGACTCCGGCATTCCATTGTATCTCGTAATTAAATCGTTCTTTTCCAACGCGATGGATTATTATTAAGCCCCGTAACGATTCCGCTCTTTTCAGGCCACGATTGTTTTCCAGTCCGCTTTTTAACGCGACGGTGGTCGCGCGATGAGCAGGCGTGTTTCGTCGTACACGGGATAATTGTGAGATAATAGGAGCATAGCGTGGCATAAATGAATTCGCCAGTCCGTGGGCAAGGGATCTAGCACGGGATTCGCCCGAGTCTCGCTTCACGGAACCAGTAGGAAAACGATTCCAAGGGAGAACGGACAGGCTGTTACACGCCGGCATTCGGGTGGTCCTTTGTTCGTGATCCGTGCAACTTCCTTCCGGTCGGCAGAACGTACAGTTAGCCGGCAGCAATTTCGGATTCGATTCGATTCCGGTCGCTCCTCGCTGTCCATTGATCCATCGCGGAACGAAACAGGGTCTAGGAACGGTAAGTTCAAACATTCGACGAGCACAAAAATTTCTTTCGCGTGCGAATCGCGCAGAAATATTTTTTGAAAATATCTTTTACATTTTTTTAAGAGTATAAATTACTACTGTGTCATTGCAAAAATCCGCAGTCGACTGATGACTTTATATTACAATTATTATTCGATTTAAAAGAACGGGGGAACATAAATACAGTGAAGAGTCAATTACTAGAACCACACCACGTAAAATTCATTTTTCAACCACGCAATGAATATTATTGTCCACAGTGCTGCTAAATCCAGTAATATTGCTGAAAAACACCGGACTGCATTCGCAGTGAAAATATTTTCTGATCCATCTTTGCATAAATTATTTCTTTCGAGATCTTGATCGTGCAGAACGGTGACGGGGCGAGAACGATAAAACAGGTAAATAAAAATCATTTACACGTTGAAATTGTAACACTGATTGAAAATAAAGTGATAAAATATATTCCTGATCGCGGGAATTTTTACTACCGGTCGCGATCCTCCTTTGTGCATAAGTATAAAATTGAATGGACGTCGCGGGACCCGCAGAAATGGGGTCCGGCGTCAACGTGCTAAAGCATCAGTGACATCAATTTAACCGCGAGTAAACGAGCCGGCTAATTAACAGATTTTTTAATTAACAACGTCGCGCAGGAGCCAATAAGTAACGGCCGTGCGGATCCTCGCAAAGATTACTTACGAGCCAATCCATTATCCCGTTAATTCCCGAGCCGCGCGACAACCCTTTGCATAAATTCGTGTTCTCGATCCCGTGGACAGCCGTGCCGCGACATCTTCAGAAGACGTCCTACTGCTTAATTAAGCCCCGGAGAGGACAGGCGTTTCGAGATTTTAACAAGCAGTTCCGAGACACGCCAGTCAGTCACCGGCGTTCGCCGTTCTAAACAGAAATTAAGCAATTACGTCCTTATTAGGGAATTATTTCGATGCCGCCGCCCTCTAACCGGAAGTTTGCGTTTCAGCCCTGTCCACTCGGATTTATCGAGACGTAGCAAGTAATTGCTTTGTTTTAGAAGGATCTTCAGCGGACGTAATGTCTTTGCTTCGGCTGTCCGACCGTCTCGAACACGTCAAAATCCCTGATGGAACGAAAGATAAAGCTCCACGAGACAGTTTACGGGCTTCGCCCCGGTGCATAGCCAGGCTGGAAACCCGTTTTTCGTGGTCGAAATTGAATTTCTGAAGTTCAAATTTTCAACAAATTTTTGTGTACAGTTGATAACTCTTCAAAATCCAAAATATTCAAATGAAACCAATTGATTTTAGCAACGATTCAATGATATACCAAATTGTTAAGAAAAGTTTCTACTGCTGCATGTTACTGAAATATTTTTGTAATTTTTATCTAATGGTAGACATTATATCATTTCATATTGCATTGTTTCTGCAACGGAGATCGTAAATGCCAATTCTAACAAATTTGTTCCATTAAATGGTTTCGCAAACCTTCATTATGATCTCCTGATGGTCTCAGTAGCTGGGAACGTTAATACTCTCATTTTATAAACGGATGAACATGGTCTGTAGCGTGAAAGATTGTATCTCATTAACACATGGAGAACTGCCTGCTTCTTATGGGAAGATATATGTTTCTGTTAATTGGAAAATTATCTTCATTAGCGCAAAGGGTCGTTGAATGTACAAACTTTTTCTTCCACTGCAAAAATTGCTCCTAACAAACAGCTGAAGAGGTCAGCAAAATAAAAATTGGAAAATTAAATGATTTTTAGAAAAGCAATTTTTACAATTTCACACATTTTTCCCTGTAAAACGAGCTGCCTAAATTTTCGGCTCCCCAATTAAACGCGAGACACAGCCGATCATCCCCTAACTCGTTCCCCAGCTCTAAGGAAAGTATTATCCATCGATTTCTACGTAACAGTGATCCGTGTTAGCCGACAGTACACAAAACAACTCTTTCACGGGCCGACAGAGATTTGGTTCTATCCCCGTTGCACCCTGCATCCACGTCACTTCCGGCCCTATTACGACAGATTATTATACCCGTCGGCCCCGCCGAGGAATATCACCGATGAATAGCCGAGCCGCGGTTTATTGTGCCATCCAGTGAATAGTAGGAGCAGGCTGCTTAAAACCCTAATCCACGGCATTAGGTGAAACCCGTCCTGGTTTTCTGAAGGATTCGTACTTCGGACGGTATCAACGAAACGGGACAGGTAGTTTCACCCGCGGCGAGATCTGTATCTCGCCTCGGTCTCGTCCTTTCGTTCAGGATTTACGTCGGTTTCTGCCGCCGTTCCGGTAAATATTTATCCTTGCCGCGTTCTACTCGCGTCGAACACGTGGCACCTTGCCTTCAACTCTAACCTTGAATTTATAGATTTTTTTCAAGAATTTCTCCAACGTTAAGCAATAAAGTGTGCCAGTAAAGCTTTTTCTCTATGTATCAACCCTTTGCACTCGGAACTGTTTTAATAATTCTGTCCTGCATGATTTTTCATCCTGAAACATGAAACTCATATAATACCTCATACAATACTTCAATATTTAATAACTAGACTGCGGATTTTGTGCAGTTATGACAAAAATGGACACGTACAATTTAAAGCAGTGGACATGTTAAAAATATTTAAGGACATCAACGTATTAGTTTCAGCTTAATTAAAAGAAGAATACAATTGTTACTTGGCTTCTGTGTCCTGCAATCGATGCACATATTTTTTATTTTGCATAACGATCCGCAGTCTATTAATAACTGATTAGTAGGCTGCGGATGTTTACGCAATTTTCAATTTTTGTAGGCAAATTTTAAGACAGTGGGAACAAATAAAATCTGATTTTCAGTGGAAGTAGCCTTTGTAGATCTGAAATAAATAAAAATCGTACGAAATTCTGGGGAATTTTATGTTACAGCATTTCTTGAACATTTTCAAAAGCCATAAATGCGTAAAGATCTGCAGTCTACTGATTAGATACCGATATATTTAATAATGTAAACAATATTTGAGTCACCACTCGTGCTGAGGGCTAATATTGGAAACAACGTTAAACGAATAAAACCATATTAAAACATCAACTCGTTCATTTTCAGCGATCCTCGTCAGCCTCGAGCGAAAAGAAATCTGCCGTCTATCGATCTCGATCGCTTTAAATCTTGATCCCGGCAATATGGAGCGGGTGCAGGCTGACGCGCACTTTCTACTAAATATTTACCAAATTACGCCAGGTGCAGTCGCGGTGTACGCGCAATTTCGTTTCACCGGGCGACATCAGGGACCGATCGGCGAAAATCGATTCAGGACGTTCGATGGATCGTCGTCTGAAATACCGACAATCTCCATACATTGTGGCAAACCGCGGCTCTCTCTTCCGCCAGATTCTGCGGAACGAATCGGGCATCCTGGACACGCGATCCCTTCTGAAAAGTCGGTCAACGTTTGTCGTGAATTTGGCGCGTGCAGTCTGCGTCCTCGAAGGACAGGCCCTTTCAGAGAATTCAGTTTATCTTCGATACACATCAGTTTCGCCAGTTTAACGATATAACGATTCACGTTGTTCGAATGTGTAATCAAGAATGCTTAAGGAAATGTATACGACGACGATAATCTGACAACATGGAAGGGGATGATACCGGATGAAATTAATTTTGGATATTTATGACCCTGTGCGAAGAGTTTCGGGATGACATGGAAGATGACGCTTTGGATTGATTGGTATTAGGTGCACAAATTAATTTATTACCCCGACGTTATTCTGTTATACATTTACAAACGAACAAAATATAGTCCAGTACAATTTTTGCGAACTGAATTGTTGCGAAATGGAATTAAATAAAAAATATTCCACCTCAACTACAACAAAGTGGGGTGACATAGAAACGTTGTACATCAATTTCAACAGAGTGGAATGAAATAAAAATGCTCTACCTCAATCACAACACACTGGAATAAAATAAAAATGTTTTACCTTCACTGCAACAAATTCGAATAAAATAAAAATGGTCTACCTGAATTGCAACAAATTGAAGTCAAATAAAAATGTCCTACCTCAGTCGTAACACACTAGAGTAAAATAAAAATTGTCCACCTCAATTGTACAGCGGCTGTACTATGCCAGGAATTAATTTGTACAACTGGTATAATGCATAGCAATTAGGACATTTTTATGGAAATTGCACATTTAAATATAATCGGTATAATATTTATATTATGTTATTTTCTGTTACAATTGAGGTGGACAATTTTTTTGTCACTCCAGTGTGTTACGATTGAGGTAGAACATTTTTATTGGACTCGAATTTGTCGCAGTTAAGGTAGACCATTTTTACCAATTTTGCTCGAATTTGTTGCAGTGAAGGTAGAACATTTTTATTTTATTCCAGTGTGTTATAATTGAGGTAGAGCATTTTTATTTCACTCCACTTCGTTGTAGTTTAGGTGGAACATTTTTTATTTCATTCCAGTTCGCAACAATTCAGATGGAAAATATTCATGTTACTTCAGTACAGTTTAAGTGAGGCAGAAAATGTTTCTTTTACGTGAAGATCCACAGTCTAATTGTGATACATATCGACGGTGTCCCGTAAGAATTCCACCGCCGACAGCTCCAAGTGAATCTTACGCTTTCCCTTCCGATTTATTCAGGCTCGCACACGCGTTCTTCCTTCCCATTGTTCGCAGGCACGCGAGATTACAGCGGCGCAGCGGCGGCTGCACGCCCTTCCTTCCCTTCCTAGTGCAACACAATCCTACTTGTAACCTCAGACATAGCCAGGGGCAATTGTTACGCGTTATGGGTGGCGAGTCTTTGAAATAATACCCGGAGCCTAACAAAACACCTCTGGAATGACCGCTCCGGAGTTGAGAGCCTCGCGAGACCTACCCCAAGCGGCGCCATTCCGCTTCGGAACTACAGTTTCAGCTTCGTAGAAAAGACGCGTCGAGTGGTTGAGGCTAAGAGCACGATTGTGTACGAAAATACTGTGAAAACTGAAAATTGTTTTCGTTGCCTACCAAAGGGTTTACGGCAGCCTGAGTGTCGGCAACCATTTGTGGAACAACAGATTACAAGCTGTATTCGATTCGACCGTCGGGTGATTTGAAAAATATTTACAAACGCTTCCCGAAAATTATTTTATCTGCCGCAGAATTTATCAATCCGAGTAAGTAAGAATGTTTATAAATCGTCTGTTTTAATGTGCATTGCGTAAGGAACATTATTTAACAAACGGTGATTTAATAAATGTTCTTGAATTAATCATTTTTTCAAATCTTGTAAACCATAGTCTGATACACATAACTCAATCTATGATGATGTTAAACTCAATTAATGAATTTTTCTTTGAATCTTTTGAAAAATAAAAAACTAACGATTTTCAACAAAAAATTTTAAAATGATAGACGTCAATAAAACTGATACAAAATGTGCAACAATACAGCTATAAAAATAAGATTGATAATGTTGCTACCCCATGTGACAACAAGATGATGTTCCCTCCCTTAAAACTACTCAAGTCCAGTACTAATTCACCACGTCGTCAATAAAACAAAATAACGCATTTCCATTACCAGAACGCAGTCGCTTGTGCGTTTTTTATTTTCCAGCTAATCCCGGATCGTAGCATGTTTAATCAAAGAAAACAATCAGCGGCTGATCTGCGCGCGAGCTCCAGGACCCTCGTCAATCCAGGATCGCCCAAAAAAACGAAGCCTCGACATCGAAAACGCGGTGTCAGACGCGGCAATTTTCCATTCATAGACCAGCCCGATAAATAATCACGCAACATCTATCGGGAATGATTAACAACCGTCTCGACTGCCTTCCCCTTAGCCCCGAGCGTCCCTCTCACGGATCCAAGCCCGTAGATCACTACCACCGTGCTTGAGGAACACGCGTATGGCTTGCTGGCACGTTTTTTAAGTTGTCTGCTCGAATATTCATTAGAAGACAGCGGTGCGGCAACCTGGAAAGTGGGTATGTTTTGACGAACAAATCTTCAGTTTTAACAAATCTGACGTACTCTTCAGGATGTATTGGCTTTTCGAAAGTGATCTCGAATCTTCCAGCTTTCATTCGAGTTCCTGAAAGTTTCTTAATTCCTATCGGAATGCATGTGTTGAAATCGATTCGAAGAAGTCTCATAATTGTCATTTTTTCGACGTGAATTCATCGCAAAGTGTGATCGTCCAGGTTTAATTTAACACGTTCGCTACCAGCATTTGTTTCGTTGCTTACCTTCCTTGTTCGAAAGTTTTATTAAATGCAACGTACCCAACCTTGAATTATCAAAACAGTTTAGCAGAAGAAAGTCACGGATTCTCTGAAAATTATGCATTCTACTATGACTTTAAACAACGAAGTGCATAAATATTAATTTGACTGTTTTTAAGTGAACTGTCAGATTATGGATGTCACATAGTTGTGACGGTGGTAGCGAACATGTTAAACTTTCAAAAGTTTCCTCAAGATCGAATCAATGAGCTCTGTAAACATAAATTTGAGACAGCTGTGGCATATTGTGCAAAGAGATTGTCCAGAATCGCCAGATTAAGACTAGTGTCCCCACTCTATCTTCCCCTTCTACGACAGTGTTCCCCCACGATTCCGCCACTGGCAGAGAGAGGGTGACTTTTTCCCTTCAATTCAACCACAAAAATAATAAAAATTATCAGCCAATAAAGCACAACATTTCAGTCAGAGTTGGGCATTAATCGATTAAAATTTTAATCAAGATTGATTGATTAATGTTTACGATTAAAAAAGGTAATCATTGAAAAATCGACGATTGAATCAATCGATTGATGAAGTTAATCGTTGATTGAAAAAAGAAATCATCGTAAAATCGGAGACTGATTCAATCGATTGATGAAGTTAATCGTCAATCGTTGATTAAAAGAGGAAATCGTCGAAAAAAAACATAAAAGCACGTAAAAAGAGTTTGTATTATAGACCAAAAGACAATACACCTAAACTCAGTTTACATTCTCTTCAGCATTCATATAGTTTTGATTCCGTATTTCATTTCGAAATTTCAGCAGTTAATCATTAATGGATTATCCGATTGACGATTACAATTGAAAAGAATGTAACCGTTACTCCCAATTAACGATTGATAGGTATTTAATTAACAATTAAGTTTAGTCGTTAATTGCGGTTAACGATTGAAGTAGAAATTCATTCGTCAATCGTTGATTAAATTGCCTAACTCCGATTTCAGTGCCTACAAAATTATTGCAAACAAGCAAAACATGCGCAAGTACATTCAATATTAGAGGAACCGCCCCGGTCTACCGAGTCCACGCGGAGGTCCGTGAGAATGATGGTGATCGCACAGGATTATCGATAAAGGGTGGAGAGATATCCGCGTCGGATGTCGCCCGTGGCGCCTACGAGGTATCCGCATCCGCCCACGCGATCTAGGCCGCGAGGAGAGAAAGAAGTGAAAGAACGCGCGACGGAATCCTTTCACGGGCTCATTAATGCCCGGGGATATTAATAGAGGACGCGCCACGGAATAAAGGGATCGTAAAGAAGGGGTCACGTGGGTGTCCGGTGGCCGCCCATGTCGATTGGCGTGCGGTCCGCCCGGAGTAACAATTTAATTACACCGCGGAGTTCGATATGTATAGCAGCCACCCACGGTAAATTGATTTTGCCACGGTATTAAGCCACGGACGCTGCCAGCGATTTATTGGGGCCCGCGAGCGATCCTGGGAACGGTAGTCGAGAAATAGAGCACTCCGCGCTGCTTTGTAATTAAGAACTTTCTACGATTTCGAAACGGGGTGGCTTCGGTCGGCTTCGAGGACATCGGGTTTCATTTGCGAGGAGTTAGGTCGCCGAAGTTTCCTCTCCGGCTTGGCTGACTGCAGAGTTTATGCAAGTACAATTATGCAGGTGTAATTTGAAGCTGGAGGTGGATTATACAATTTCTAGAGCTTCATTGCATTAGCCACAGCTTATCAAAATTGTTAAAAGCGGAAAGATTTTTTCTATTTAGTGCTCTATTTAGTAACACTGCATGTTCTTAACAAATTGCTTAGAAAATCAATTAATGATCTACTGATCAAACTTACATGAAAGAAGAATGAAAATATTTACAGCTCACAGAGGCATTTCTTAAAAATCAATGCATTGTTTTTACTAAAAGTGTTATAACGACTGCGTTTAAATTGCTAAATTATTTCCGCAGCAATTTGCATAATGTTGAAAAATGAAAAGGCACTTCCTGGGGCGCGCACTTTAAATCTTCGTGATTTTCCTAGATGCACTGACTTCCTGTTGATAAACCCGAGCTAAAAACAGGGGCTATTATCGCCAGCAGTATTACAAGAAAAAAAAGCATAAAAGTGCGAGAGCCAGTCGGAGGAAGTTTTTAATCCACGGAAATTCTTGGCTCCGCGGTGGAAGGTTATTGTTCCGGCCGTAGCACGATGGTCGGTTATTGTTTTTCAGGGAAGAGCGCGCTACGCGCTACGTTGTAATCGTTGTTGTAAATTAACCACGCTGTCGGGCTACGTAATTACGCGGCACTGTTGAAAGTGGCTTTTAGCCGGCTTTTTAGCGGCGATTCTGTCGGTAGACTTTGAATCTCCGCAATTGCTATTAAATCAGAAACTATAAATTGCGGGCCGCTTGTGAAAAATAACGAACAAATACCGGGCCACAATTTATCGTACGCAATATTTTCATATTTGTAAAGCTTGACATTTTTTAATTGGTGAAAAAGAAGAACATATACGAAATCCTTAGAATTTATATTTTACAAATAAATTTTTAATTGGTCAATATTTTGATGTTGAAAATTTTATTCATAGTAACCTCTTCAATGAAAGAGAGGGATGAAGGGGGTGATATGAAATTAATAGACTAAATTGAATGTTATTTCTTCCCTTAATGATTTTAATAGAGGAGAAATCATATATTGACATCTTCAATTTAAAAAATTTTCCAACAATTTTGAATTTAATCTGCTCAATTTTACTAGTAATTAATCTTCAGATATTGAGGGAAACTTTAGCTTATTTTTACAATCTTCCTCGATTAGTTTCTTGCTTCATTCTCGTACGATTAATTTTAAAATTGTTCAAAAATCGGAAAAAGAACATTTCACTGTTTCATACATGCTAAACTTATTTTACATCGTTACAATAATCCCTTCAATGAAAAAGAGGGGGTGGTGTAATTAAACTTGAGGTATTGCCGTATTATTTTTTACGAGGTTACATTGGCAAGTATAAAATTGTTTGGAAAAGGGGAAAAACGTTTAAACACTTTTTGGAGCCGTCTAGTTTCTGGCAGCAAGTAGGATACGTCCCGAAAAAGTTTATGGCGCCTGTGAAGGGCTCGGCAGGGCTCTATTTACATAATGGTCGGCCAAACAAATGTCAGACAGACTCACGCACCCTTTCCAATTATCAGAGCCGCCAGAGACACTCGAAACCCTCTTACGAGCTACCCGTCTGGGGTGGCCGGTCAACAGATAAGCTAAAAGCAGTGGGAGAAAGAGAGGAGAGGATGGATCCATGGATCCTCTCCGATCTCGCATGTATATTTATGACACGTGCGATTCACTTCACGCGAAACGCCGGACTCCGTTTCACCGATGCTAATGGAGTTTCGAAATGTGTCTCTGAGACGATGCTCTGTCAAGCGTCGTCGATCGGAATCTTGACAGTGAAACCACGCTTTATCTCGCTGTCCTTCCGGTCCGGAGATCGAGATTGATGTTTCGATCCTTCGGATCTAGCTCGTCCCTGTGTTCGCCGAATCGGTTATCTACACAGGCTTCCGACCAACAAATAGAAGACTTTATTACTACAATTTGAATAAAACATAGGAGATCCTACTTCGTTGACATATTCATTTTAGAATGTTGACACACATATTATAATTAAGTAACTGTACTGGCTACGTTGTAAATTCTTATGCAAATTAACATTCTGATATTTCATTTTGTGGAGAGTGAGAAGTTTTTTTCATTCATTGGAATATTAACGATTCATATACACGTTTCAAATAAATAAAATTTGTTATTTAACGCTTGTCATTGATAGACCTTTGTATTGAATTTTGCAAAGATTACTAAAACTGTCATTTTTACAGTACAATTTGCTACGAAGTGTGACGAAAGCATTGATTGAATTGAAAGAAATTTTTACGTGTTGAACGTGCTCCCTTGCAATTTCATCATGGCTGCCAGGCATCGCCCTAAGCCTGAACGCCCTCACACGACGACAAAGGCAATTAAGACGAAGTCTGAAAACATGACTCCTCTCGGATGACAACCAAACAACATGTGTCTCCGTAATAATAACGATCACCGCATTAGTTCTCGTGAACGGTTTAATAACTAGCTGATTGCATGCGGGTCTTTCTCACCCCATTGATTGTAACCATTCATCGGAACTATTCGGATGACGTTTCGGAACTAATAGAATTTTTTCTGCGTAAGTAAACGCTTAATACAAAGTGTCTTTGAATTTTCAGGAGTTGTACAAAATTTAGCTGTAGTTTATTTTATCATTCTCCAATGGTGTAGTTACTTCGGAATCACCCTGTAGTTTTCACAAGCTCATTCCAGTAAGAAAATCTGCAGACCAATTGTTACACTACTCTCAAAAGTGTACGAAGTAAATCTCGATTACCCTAACAATAAGTGTCTCTGATCACATCTGCTCGGTGCTCACGCAGCTCGATCGCGAATTCACGGCGCGCGTCAAAGTTTCGCGGGGGAAAAAAGCTCGGGGGACGGCGTCCCACAGGCAAACCACCTGCAATTTATCTGTCGTAAAGCAACAATGTAACGAGCGGGACACGTGGACGGCGGCGCGGCGGCGCGTAACGGTTGAAAGCAATTAAGCTTCCTTTCATCTCGGAAGGCCAACGGTGACTCGCGAGGTGCAATTTCGCCTGGTTGGACAAATAATTGACGGCGAACAACGACCGAAGCAAAACGACAGATGACTGCCGGGAAACCGGGGAGACAAATTGAACGGTACTCGCCCCTGACAGACAGAGGCGTAACGAAACACGGAAACGGGACGCGATTCTGGGGGATGCGCGACTATTGCGATACGAAAATCTTCACACAGAATGATAAATACCGGCGGAACGTTGCTGAAGTCGCGAATCTCGTCTCTTGGAATTTTAACGAGCTCGATCAACACCCAAAGAGCATTTCACGACACAATTACTAATCGAAATGTTGCTTCGGAATTTTGATATTAACCCTGGAGTGTGCGCGTTTAGTTTTGATTATGTGTTTACGAAGAGAATAATGTGGACAACAATTTCATCAAACGGACGCAGACTGTGCCACTTATTTTCCAACTGCCTCCGCAAAAAAATCGATAAATAATCTTCAGAGTATTCTTCAGACATTTCTTCCTCAAGAGCGAAAGAAATGAACCCACTGAAAGTGGTCACTCATTGTCACAAGCCAATATTTATTAAAATTCGCTTCTCCGTTAAGTCGCAGAACGCCTTTTCCGAAAATTGTGGAGGGTTATTAATCAAAATGTTTCGGGTTGCTTCAGATTTTTGATATTAACCCTGGAGTGTGCGCGTTTAATTTTGATTATGTGTTTATGAAGAGAATAATGTGGACAACAATTTCATCAAACGGACGCAGACTGTGCCACTTATTTTCCAACAGCCTCCGCAAAAAAATCGATAAATAATAATCTTCAAAGAGAGTATCTCTCCTTCCTCAAGAGGAAAAGAAATGAACCCACTGAAAGTGCTCACTAATTATCACAACCCAATATTTATTAAAATTCGCTTCTCCGTTAAGTCGCAGAACGCCTTTTCCGAAAATTGTGGAGAGTTATTAATCAAAATGTTTCGGGTTGCTTCGGAATTTTGATATTAACCCTAGAGTGTGCGCGTTTAATTTTGATTATGAGTTTACGAAGACAATAATGTGGACAACAATTTCATCAAACGGGCGCAGACTGTGCCACTTATTTTCAACAGCCTCCGTAAAAAAATCGATAAATAATATTCTTCAAAGAGAGTATCTCTCCTTCCTCAAGAGCAAAAGAAATGAACCCACTGAAAGTGCTCACTAATTATCACAACCCAATATTTATTAAAATTCGCTTCTCCGTTAAGTCGCAGAACTCCGCCGTAAATTCCGGAGAGATTAATAAACGTCCTCCGAATATTTCTGGCGGGCGACTGCGCATCGGTCATAATGGAACGCGGCGAATTCGAAGAAATGAGTTATGATCCATGCGCGCGATGCGTCAACCAGAATTAATATCGCGAAATTGTCCCGAGGTGATCCGGTCGTCCCTCGGCTTAATTGCGTTTCCTCTTGCACGCTAATGGCGACTGTTGGGCCCGCTGACATTTTATTGCCTGTTCGGCAGGTGGATAGCGGATGCTCAGGGGCCCGTGTTTTCTCGTAAAAATGGCTTCCGCGCGACGATACTCCCGCGGCGATTAGCCGTCGAATCTGCTTCTCTGCCGATTCGATACAAAGGACAATCACAGAGCCCCGTTGTAAATTGCACGTCGGTTCTTAATGAGCGGCCTTAACGCTCCCTCCCCGAGAAAGAAAATCTTCGAGTCGCCCTGAGCTCCGATCCTTCTCGCAGCCTGTATTTTCGGGGTTGTGCGTTTCGTGGAATCACTGTCTCTTCTTCTGCAATCACGCATTTGTGGAGACGAGTGCACGACAGCATTCCGCCGCATACATTAAGCGAAACCAGAGATTGCCAATTCGGTCCTCTTACCGTTCCGATTTTAACCCTTCCTTTACTGAAGCTCAATGGCGGAGGAGCCCCATTGATGCAGCACTAATGCACAGAATTGCAAGTATCTGTGCGGAGAGTTCTTTCCCGTTGCCTGTATTTTTGTTGCAGGATTTCCCGAAGTATAAAGGGACGATCACGATTTGTATTAAAGTGTACATTAAATATAATGAAGTACAGCGAGTGTAAAAAGTATTCGTACGCCTTTTAAAATAGAATAATTTTTTTATAATTGTAGCAAACGACTTGACTTTTTATAATCAATTAGAAGCATTGGTTCACGAAATGATACGCAAGAAAGATCTTCCAAAAATTATAATTTGCAAGATTACATGCAAAAATAAAAAAGGCATTTTTTAAAACTTTTTTAATTGGGCCATTAATGAAAATTTAAAATATATGTTTGTTATACTTATTTGGGAAATCTTTTTTCATATATTTTCGTAAACCAATGTATCTAATTGATTATAAAAAATCAGGTCGTTTGGTACAATTATAAAAAAGTTATTCTATTTTAAAGAACGTACGAATACTTTTTACATTCACTGTATATATCTTAAGAAATCTATATTTCACTTCCCAATAACCAACAATAGCTATGTATATGTAATAGTACATATGTAGCTGGTAACCTGTGGAATTTGCCTTCGCAAATTTAAAAATCTAATCCCCAGCGGCGGAAACATATATAGTAAAATGATATGCAGGGTGATGACCTTGGCAACATATTTCAAGGTCGCCGAACTCTGCGAGCAATCGCCAATTTGCATAATTACCGACGATCTTTATGGACCTTTTAGGCGATGATCAGATCGACGATTAGTATGCAAAATTGTCTATTTTATATGTTTCTGATGACTTAGATACATAAATGTTTCTTTCGCTAATGACTTTATGCAAATTCCTATTTTTCTATGTCGTCTTGTGAAAATCAGAGTAAGGTATTTAACAATCTCATTCGTTCAGTTGAAGTCTCCTTGTGATGACTGGACTAAGGATTTTTAAACAAATTCCTATTTTTTGATAACTGGAGTAGCGTAACTATTTCATTCGTTGATCGAACATTATAAATTAGAAATATGTGCACCAATAAATAAATAGTATTTATCTAATAGTAATTCTTGGAGCGGATACGACTATCGAATATGATTCACTTTCTTCCAAAAAGATCAGGCCACTTCACACAAAATCATGAAACTTTCCGCCCACCTTCGAAGAATCGCTGATACACATTTTCGAACGTTTTTCACAGGAATCTCATACCTCCACTATGATTCACGAAGTAGTTTCTGCATGTTGACAAACGTCATTTTTCTGTAGCTGTAAGTAAGAGACGAGTATTCCACGTATCGCCGACCAATATTTATTGTCGACTTGCGTTTGTGTAACGCTGTCATTACACGAGGCCAGCTGTTATCCCCGCGGATGGGTATTAATCGTCTCCGATGATTTGAAGCAGCGAAATCGCTGCGGGGATATGTGTGACTCCCGCCGATAAACGTTATTTTGCTTGTACCACTCACGCCAACCACTCGCCACGATGAATTATGGCCTTTTTTCGCGATAAACGTATCGGTCGCCGGTGCGCACGGCTACGTGGCTCGAAACGCCGTGTGGCCGTCGCTTGACGAGTCAATTACACTGCCAACAATTTGCTGTTAGATTTTCTCCCATCGTCAGACCCCTCGCACTTCAATACATGTTCTTCTTACTGTATTCCATAAAACTACAAGGGTAACTGCACCAGTGAATGAACATTTAAGAAATTGTTCAGGAAGATATTTAATTTTTTAAAAAATATGTGAATTAAAGGAATCTCATACATGCCAAATGGCTGCCTGTACTTCATTTGTCAAAAATAAATGAACACAAATAAATGAACGCTATTGTATATGTCAACAAATTTGAAGCCTAAGACTAAAAATGTAGTGTTCATTAACTGGTATTTTTTATATTTTTTATTTAACGTTTAATAAAGAAAAATAATAATAATTTTATTTTATTTGTGTTCATTTATTTTTGACAAATGAAGTACAGGGAGCCATTTGGCATATATGAGATTCCTTTAATTCACATATTTTTTTTTTAATTAAATATCTTCCTCAACAATTTCTTAAATGTTCAATCACTGGTGCAGTTACCCAATATTAGTAAAACAAAAATGCATTGAGGAATTGCAAGTTGTGCACTCAGAGAAAATTAAAATAGTGTGATACTGTGCAGTTACATTTTCTCTCGGGCCACTAATCATTAAATATATGGGCCAGGAGTATGAATAAAAAGTAAAACTATGAAACTGCTCCCAGTAAAATAATTCGTGTACAATAAATGCTGTCCATCGTTCAAATATTTCACGTTTCACGTGTTCGTTTCAGCCACAAATGCATCAAACGCGAACCCCTGATCATCACAGCTGCTGTCATCGTCGCGGACAGTTGAATAACAGATTTCCCGTGCAAGGAAAAATCAAAATGAAATCGTTTAATCGCAGAAACCAGCTGCACAGCATGCTCTGCCAACAGGTTTCGCTCGACCATCAGCAAATGGCACAGGCCGTGCAGACTATGGCTAGCTGGAGGCGGACGGCGCAAGAAAAGTTAGGCTCGCGACACCTCGAGCGATAGCTTGTCGGAACGAGTTCATAAGGCTCTGGAAATCGACTTCCGGCAATTTTCGCGCGGTGGAATCCGTGCCCGTTATCAACGGGTTACCTCTATATCAGCTTCGAGGTTGGAATCCGGTAGGGGTCCCATTCGGCCCGATTTGACACAGTTTTCAGCCGCGAAGACAGCTTAAAAGACACCGGCGCTGAATTACGATCGCCGACGGCGGTTATCCGGCGCAGCTGGCACAATAAAATTGAAATCGCATTGTGCCGCGGTTTGCTCCGGAGGCGCAGCAATCAACGTTAACACTTTTATCGTTCGGGAGAAACGCGCGCGGGCCTCGCACGGAGTTTTATCTCGCTCGTGGCGGCGCGTTTTAAATTGTGTAACCTCGTTCCCCCGTTGTCCGATCCGGGGATAATTAATGACGAGCGAATGCCCCCGACGAACAAGCGTTCGAAATAAAGTTGTAGAGACGGGTGTCGTTGAACCGCGGGGAAATCGTGACGCTGATTAAGACTATCTGCCTCGGGGTTAATTGGACGACCGACGCCGATCCAGACCGGCCCAAGGTGTTTTAACTAAGAGGTTCACCGACGTCCTCGCGTTTCTCTTTTAATCCCCGATTGCGATTCGACGACCGGTCGGCCGCTCGTAATTGCTGTTGGCCACGGATTAGCGGATTAAACGGCGACGATAACGCGGGACGCATCTCGCGACGACATTGTACACCTCTGGATGCAGGCGTTTGCTCCTCCGCGTTATAGTTTTTCGCAAGCACTGTGTATTCCTAAACTAATCAATTTTTATCTTCATTCAAATCCTTGAATTCCAGCCTATCTTATTCCACGAACGCTTCTTATCGCTAAACTGGGGCGGAACGTGTACCTAATCCAAGGAATAGACTCTTCGCTCCACCAAAGCCATGTCGCCACCATTAATTGGTCTATAAATTCTTTCCCACTCGGACACATAAAATTCAAACTCTCCAACTTGGTGCTCTAATCCGAGGCAAAACGCGAGCACTAATCCGAGAAACATGATCCAAAGAGGAAAAGCGTGTTCTGTCTTCGCCCGAGTAATTCGCGTGAAATATGCTATCGCAAACCAGTTCCCCCTCGAATATTCCGATCACTTTTTAATTATGACCCGGATGAGCGAAGCTATGTATTTGTTTTCCAAGCACCGATTTCGCTTCGCGGCACGCGCTCCTCGTCTTAATTTATGCATCATGCCTTGTGGTTGAACAAGTTCCGTAGGAAACGGGGACAATCTTCGGGCTGATATCGCCCTGATAACAGCCCACAATAACAATAATAAAGGCTCGAACCAGGATGTATAATTCTCTCGCGGGCGTCGTCGTTGTCGCCGCAGTCCGAGACTTGTCGGCTTGTTGAACAAGTTCTCCGGGAAACGGGGACACTTTTTAGCAGTCCGCTTCGTTACTTTATCAGACGATAAATATCGGCGACTATTTAGCGGGTATCTTTAACAGCTTCTCACCAAGATAGATTAATTGGCGATAATTAAGCACGATTATCGATACGTCTCGCCGAACCGCTTATCGGCCCAATACACGGCCCGAAATCGCTGCTCGCAAATCCTGGCTGACCGGTCCACAGTGGGCTGCGTCGAGAAATTTTGTGATATTTTGCTATAAGTCTTGAACCATAAGAGATATCCGCATGAAATGTCCACTAAAATTCATTAAAAAATTATTCCTATATCTACTGATAATTATCGTAATAAATATATATATTTTGTATTAATTTTTTAATTCATTGTTCAAATTTTATTATCTTAAAATAATATTTACTTAATATGTACTTTTCTAGATAATTTAAATCAAACATGTCTTTGGTTATAGAAATTTCTTCGAATTTCTTGATATTTGGTCTTCATATTATGAATGTTTCAAGAAATACAAGGAGACACATCAACCAAACACATCGGTTCTTATGGTTCAAGGGTTATATTAAAATACAACTAGAGAATTTATTTTCGACTTACTAATTCACGTCCTCCTTATCTTCATTTTTGTCCATAAGAAATACTGGTTTTTCATATAAGTTTGCTAATATATCTCGCTAATGAAATTGGTAAAATGCCAGTAAAGTTGCAAAATTGATTAGGAGTATCAATCAGAGCTTCCAGTCATCCACATCATGCTTCCAGTTCATTCATCACGAACAATACGAACTCCAAAGCAATAAGTTGATGTTCATGTTCGAAAGCAATGCGGGTTCGAACATTGAATTCTTATAGCCCTAATTCACAGAGCTCGGATACATGATTCAGTTTCTTGCCCCTGTTCTTGGATCATAATTCCCCTGAATCGCCCGGTCGTCTTTCTAGTTCGACCTAAACGATTATCGATCGTGCACCCTCGCCTCGACTCGTGTCCATAAAAACCGGTCTCTCTCTCTGTTTGCTGTCGTGCTGTCAGGATCAGGAACTCGGCTAAACGCGCATGATACCATTAGACGTGTTTTTCAACGATCATGGGAGAGAATCATGGTATCCACAATGGCGGATCGTGATCGATTCTAGACGATCCAAGTCGATCGTGAGCCTTTGTACGATCGGATCGTGAGGCTCGTTCAGGGTTACTGTGAATGTTTGTACCCTTGTTATAGTGATTATACGTGTAGCGAATCAGGCCTGTATCGTTTGTAGTGAATTATGCACTGCATATACAATCTAATTTTCATTGAGAATAGAAAACTAATAAATAATTTCATGAATGTATCGAAGAAATGCATTGATGATCGATTAAGAAAGCAACCCTCAGAAAACTGCAAGTGCCAAGGGTAAAATCGGTCAGGGTTACTGTAAATTTTGTACCCTTATTATAGTGATTATACGAGTAGTATTGTGTGTAGTGAATTATACACTGCATGTACTGTCTAATTTTCATTGAGAATATAAAACTAATAAATAATTTCATGAATGTACCGAAGAAATGCATTGATGATCGATTAAGGAAGCAACCCTCAGAAAACTGCAAGTGCCAAGGGTAAAATCGTTCAGGGTTACTGTCAATTTTTGTACCCTTATTATAGTGATTATACGAGTAGTATTGTGTGTAATGAAGTATGCACTGCATGTACTGTCTAATTTTGACTGAGAATAAAAATAATAAATAATTTCATGAATGTACCGAAGAAATGCATTGATGATCGATTAAGAAAGCAACCCTCAGAAAACTGCAAGTGCCAAGGGTAAAATCGGTCAGGGTTACTGTAAATTTTGTACCCTTATTATAGTGATTATACGAGTAGTATTGTGTGTAGTGAATTATACACTGCATGTACATTCTAATTTTCATTGAGAATAAAAATAATAAATAATTTCATGAATGTACCGAAGAAATGCATTGATGATCGATTAAGGAAGCAACCCTCAGGAAAACTGCAAGTGCCAACGGTAAAATCATTCAGGGTTACTGTCAATTTTTGTACCCTTATTATAGTGATTATACGAGTAGTATTGTGTGTAATGAATTATGCACTGCATGTACTGTCTAATTTTCATTGAGAATAAAACTAATAAATAATTTCATGAATGTACCGAAGAAATGCATTGATGATCGATTAAGGAAGCAACCCTCAGGAAAACTGCAAGTGCCAACGGTAAAATCATTCAGGGTTACTGTCAATTTTTGTACCCTTATTATAGTGATTATACGAGTAGTATTGTGTGTAGTGAATTATTCACTGAATGTACATTCTAATTTTCATTGAGAATAAAACTAATAAATAATTTCATGAATGTACCGAAGAAATGCATTGATGATCGATTAAGGAAGCAACCCTCAGAAAACTGCAAGTGCCAAGGGTAAAATCATTCAGGGTTACTGTCAATTTTTGTACCTTTATTATAGTGATTATACGAGTAGTATTGTGTGTAGTGAATTAAACACTGAATGTACATTCTAATTTTCATTGAGAATAAAAATAATAAATAATTTCATGAATGTACCGAAGAAATGCATTGATGATCGATTAAGGAAGCAACCCTCAGAAAACTGCAAGTGCCAAGGGTAAAATCATTCAGGGTTACTGTCAATTTTTGTACCTTTATTATAGTGATTATACGAGTAGTATTGTGTGTAGTGAATTAAACACTGAATGTACATTCTAATTTTCATTGAGAATAAAAATAATAAATAATTTCATGAATGTACCGAAGAAATGCATTGATGATCGATTAAGGAAGCAACCCTCAGAAAACTGCAAGTGCCAAGGGTAAAATCATTCAGGGTTACTGTCAATTTTTGTACTCTTATTATAGTGATTATACGAGTAGTATTGTGTGTAATGAATTAAACACTGAATGTACATTCTAATTTTCATTGAGAATAAAAATAATAAATAATTTCATGAATGTACCGAAGAAATGCATTGATGATCGATTAAGGAAGCAACCCTCAGAAAACTGCAAGTGCCAAGGGTAAAATCATTCAGGGTTACTGTCAATTTTTGTACTCTTATTATAGTGATTATACGAGTAGTATTGTGTGTAATGAATTATGCACTGCATGTACTGTCTAATTTTGATTGAGAATAAAAATAATAAATAATTTCATTGAAAATGCAAATGCAGATTATTAACGTAACAACGGAGCAACCCTCGGCGAAACCTCGAATCCCAAGGGTAAAATCCATTAACATCCTCGGCGAGAGACAAAGAGCAAAGTCCATTAGCAGGAAGAGACTCGGACTTCCTGCGATATACTAATTTAATCGCACGCCTCGAACACGGAATTTCCTGTGCACGAGGGGTCGGCCTGTTCGACGGTATAAAACTCCGTGGAGCCGACATTGTGCAGGGGCGTTTAGGACAGTGTGAATTTCCGAAAGGATTGTCGAGTCCTGTCGGCGCCCTTCAGATCCCAGCCGATCCTGGGGTAACGCTGCCAAAGGAATTAAGAACCCGTAAAATGGTGCAACAGGCAATAAATGCCTTTTCGCCAGCTGCCTGTTTCGGCTCGCCGCCTTCACCCCATCCCCCTCCACCTCCTCTTCACTGTACCGTTCTTATCCGGGATTTAAGAACTGCATTTACCTGCGTTACATCACCGTAACTTTCATCATTTTTGAGCGAACACGCGAGGCCCACGGGAATAACGCGAACGGGATCCGTTCGTTCGGGAGAACGCCCTTGGATAATTGGAAACGAACATCGTTACCGAACGATCCACCAATCCTTTGCGAAATCTTCTTCGTACGGTACGGGTCCTCGAAAATTGCACCCGCATCGCGGTTAATTAACGCAAATCAGATGCGGAAGTACACGAACGTTCGCTTATCCCTCGAGCTATTGGAATTTTTAAGGGAATCGACATTCTTTGATCGAGCCGGCTTTTGGTACGTGTCCTTTTAAAAATCCTCTTCGAGCAAGTTTTTAAGTACATACTCTCTCTGGAGATTTTTATTTTTTTAAATTACGACGCACCCTAGCTAAAATATGAAGAAATTGGAGATAGTGTTGATGACAGTACCATATTATTGAATTTCCAGAGGGGCCTTTCTTAAACATCAAAATGGAATTTGTATTTTTCTGTGTTTCTTATTACGCCAACTGAGAAATTCTCGAACATGTGGTTAGATATGCTAACTGTGTCAGAATTTTTTCATAATTATATTTTGTTGGGGTCTAAGAGACCCTACTTTACTATTTATGTGTTATTAGACCTCACCTTGCGAGGGTTAAAACAATATCTAATTAATGGTATAAAAAATATATAAAAGAAAACTTTTATAGACCTCGCTTATATAATATTAAAATGCACTAAAAATAATTTTTTCCTGGTTCTCCATAAAATACCGATCTAGTTAAATAATTAATAATATTTTTCCCCAAAATTTTAAGCAATTAGTTCAAAATTTCTTCTGTTTTAAAATTAGTGTCGGAATAGATAGAAAAATTTAATAATAAATTTAAATAAAATCATGACATTTTTTTTAGTGACTATAAAAATAAAAGCGTGGAGCACCAACGAAGATTACGTCAATATTTTATTTAAATTTATGTTAAATTTTTCTGTCTATTCCGACACTAATTTTATGACAGAAGAAATTTTGAACTAATTGCTTAAAATTTTGGGGAAAAATATTTATGGAGAACTAGGAAAAAATGTATTTTCTCCATTTTAGTGCATTTTAATATAGGCGTGGTTTTTAAAAAGTTTTTTTATATATTTTATTTTCGACTTTTATTGTCATCGGAAGCAAGTGCATATACAAAATGTCAGCAAGATTGGACTATGGAAAGAGATTTAAGATTCGATTACAAGATTTTACAACAACACGGCAAGTTAATATAAGCGTGGTAAAAAATCAGCTGTAGTCGTCCAATATTTTTACGACGTCCCTCGAAATGAAAGAGAAGGTAGCACATCGAGTTTACCATAAACTAAATTAAACATTCAAAAATCGAATTTGACACATCGACAGGAGGACAAAGCATTTCCGGGCTTTGTATTTCGCAATACGAATGGCAAATTAGGACACACCGGGGGAGGCTTCGCATGGTAATTGGGATTCCGCCGGCTTTCCCCGGCGTGTCTCGAAAGCAAGCGACGAAACAAACATTCTCCGGGTCGCGAGAGGTAATTTCAGGGCGAAAGTTCGCAAAAAACCTGGCATGAATTAGTTAGCACGAGTCGTCGGCTGGATTAACTCGACGAGAGGGCCTGGCCGTGCACGGGGCTAACTGCTGCCCATCAAAAACCGCCGGCAAAAACAAATTTAATTTAATGCGTAACGACACTTCGCCGTCTGTAACCTTTTTCGCTAGCCGCGATTAAACGCGGCGAAAATTATTTGCCGAACCCGGTGACCGCGAAACCACGCTTACACACATTTTCCGCAAGCGCGGCACGAAAATTGGTTAATTTCGAATACCCTCCTGCGCGCTGCTTTCTTGTTCGCACCTTCGATTTAAAGATTTAAGCGCTCCTTCGCCATTCGTCGATACCTTGTCACATTTTCCATGTTATCTTCCAGGCCGTTTCGTAACTTTCTTTCTGGGTGGTAAACATGCGGCTTATGCATGCGGCTCTTGCTTGCTAACAAAGTACCGCAAAATGTGGGAAAAAATGAATGTATGTAACTAGGGTATTATACGTCGTTTGCGGAACATGATGGGCGCGGTCTTTTTGTAGGTAGGGAGTGTTTAAAGATAAAAGTCCCCGACTTAATGATAGTGCGTGGATTCGTTCATTCGTTTCTTATGAAAATTAGTCGCTGAAAAAACTCCAAGTGACAATAATAATGATAATCACGATACAAAGTATAAATGAAAATGTTTGCGAAGGGTAAAGTAACATCAATAAAGAAAGAATTATTACACGCGTAATGCTACGTTGCGGAAGCATGTGATCAAAGAGATGCGGGAAAATACACGTCTCCACAAAATTGAAGGATTACTTAATTCCTCTGTGAGATCACGATAAAGCGAACATGGAAAGAAATGTAATAAACTCTGTAAAATTGTTCGAATACATAAATACCTGGAAGAAAGCAAAAATCAGGAATAAATAAACTGAAAGGAGAAGGGCGGAATAAAATGTAGAGAAACTACCATTTGGAACGAGGATCAAGGTTTCGCCCACGCGGCACGCCATTAATTAATAATCCAAATAGTATTTACAGTTTCATCGAGATAAGTCGACCCGAGGCAGTTCACCTGGCTATCAGATTGATTTCCGTCTGTGAAACGGTTAATGTAGGCAGACGTAGGTCGGGATAGTAATCTGAAAAGTCGAGTAGAGTAGAAACGAAGGACGGCCGCCCCCGTGACGGGATTGTCCTATCACGGGATCGATGATCATTATTCAGGGGTTCAATTAAAGACTCGCTAGACCTCTAATTCGGCCGGCGCCGTGAGATTATCCCGATATCTTTCGTATCGATTGCTCCCAGGTGGGCCTGCTGGTCTATAGCGTGCCCTGCGCAGGGGCGGATCGATAGAGAAACCCATTGGCCTCGGTATATTTGAATTACCCGATCATTATAATCGGACGTATTTCATTTTCTTAAATTAATTGTTCCGCGTCCATTTTCTGTAACCACCTGTGTGTTTGGAATCGCGCGGCCATGTTTCAGCGATTTTAAAATGGATCATGGTTAGATCATGGTCTATACCATAGTTATTGAAAATATAAAAACGCTTTCATAAGAAATGAATGTCTTCTTTATTTAAGCACGTATTATAATGAAACCCGTACAAAGTCGAAGTAAATCCATTCTCCTCACTTCTATACGGCGTTTCACTTTTATATGTTTTGGGCTGGGTAGGATTAGTGTCAAGTACACTATTATTGTTAATATTGTAACCTGACACGAAGTTGCAATATTTATCGCAGAAGGAGAAAGTGAAATGACGTGGAGGGGTTATGATTGTGTTCTAGAGTAATTGATCTAAATTTCTAAAAATGGTTTAGAAAAGTTGGGGGTTAACAATTTTTCCGAAACGAGGGGGAAAGGAACTCGTGTCGGCCAGATGCCAAGGTGACGGCGAGCAGACCCTGGGTACCGGGTGTGTACATGCACGACTCTATTAATCGTGTCGGGTCGACGTAGAAAAATATTAGCTGTCGAGTACAGTGGGTCAATCCGCCCCTGACAGTGCATCAGAGAGCGGCGCGCGAGAAGCGAATGCGCGAAGGCGAAGGCGAAGGAGCGTGGGCGCAGCTCGTTGTATCGATCTCAGATTCTTCGACGAGCATTTCAGAGCATGATACACTGGGTGGTCCATCGAGAGCATATAACAATGAATCATATCTCGGAGGAAAAGGATTTCGGTGTGACACGGTACCGGCTGCATGCTCTCCGGGCTCTCCGGGGCCCTGTTCTCCTCTGTGCACGCTCTGGGCCACGCGAGGAGAAAGAAGGGAAAGAACGAGCACAACCGGAACCACGATATCCATGCGAACCTTTTACGACGGCGGATAAACGAACCGGATTACCGGTATGCGTACAGATAACGAACTCGGTGGATCGGCGAAACAAAGCGCTCGATGTTTCTACGAATTGAACACTTTCCGCCAGCCCATTTTCCTTTAAACTAATTCTATTAACACGGAGAAATTCATTTTACAAGTTGGAAGAGTTATCCGAACTCTTCCATTTACAGTTATACTTATTCGTTACACTCCTACTAATATTCGGACACTCTTAAAAACACCATAACTTTGTTAATATTGGACTATGCGATTTGAACTTTTTTGGGAAGCTAGAGCAATTAGTTTACTACGGAATGTGAAAAGACATTTTTTCAGAAATTGCATTTGGTCGAAATTGTAGAGAAAATATTAAAAATTGCATTTTACAACTTTTTCATGCGGGCTTATATTGAAATTTTAAAAAATTCGTTTTGTAGATCTGCGTCAATTATATGCACTGTGGGAGTTTCATAGAAATCGGTTGATGCGGGAAAAAACGACAGGCATTGAAAGATGTAAGAATCCTTAGAATTACTGCAGTTGGAGGCCGAAAATCGTGAAGAACTGCCATTTTTACCATCTTTAAACGTTCGTAGCTCATTACAACGTCGACCGATTTTTATGTAATTTTCAGAATATGTTTAATTGATACAGATCTACGAAACGTGTTTTCTAAATTTTCTATTTGAGCCCACATAAAGCAGTTGAAAAATACAACTTTTAGTATTTTCTCTGCAATTCATTCAACTTGCACATTTTTTCAAAAATTTTTGTCACGTGTAGCAAACCAATTGTTCTAACTTCTCCAAAAATTTCAAGTCGTATATTCCGATATTAAAAAGGTTGTGGTGTTTTTAAGAGCGTCGGAATAAATTTTAATAATAAGTAAAAATTACCATGTATTGTTTTAACATCCTACAGTTTTGGAAATTTTGGAAAATTGGAATCTCGCAGGGAAGTGTTTACAATGCACATTTGTTGCGTACTACCCCTGTGCCTAGATGGAAACTAAATAAAATTTCAACGACTCAAATTTTAATAAGTAAAAATTACTGAGTATTCATATGCCAGTGTTGGAATTTTCGGAAAATTGGAATCTCGCAGGGAAGTGTTTACAATGCACATTTGTTGCGTACTACCCCTGTGCCTAGATGGAAACTAAATAAAATTTCAACGACTCAAATTTAATAATAACTAAAAATTACTATGTATTGAATTGACATCCCACAGTTTTGGAATTTTTTGAACATTGTAATCTCCCAGGGAAGTGTTTATATGTAATGCGCATTTGTGCCTAGATGGAAATCAAGGAAAATTTCAACGACTCTTTTAATAATAAGTAAAAATTGCTGTGTATTAAAATATCCCAGGGTTGGAATTTTCGGAAAAGTGGAATCTCGCAGGGAAATGTTTACGATGCGCGTTTATTGCATCGTAGAAGACCGACGCAGCGGTTGCAATTCCTCGCGCTTGGATTCGATTGGCTGATGGATGGGAACGACTTTCGCGGGAATTCCGTACAAGGTGCAGCTATTTGCAGTCGAGATTAATCGGGCCGGCGGGGAACATAACGACTACATCGTCAGGATTACGAAAATACGGTTCGATATTGTCCTCGGTTAAACTGGGTTTAAGGAACGTGTTCATTAACGAATTCCACCGAACCATTTAACTAGCCTATAATCCCGCGTCCGCGAACCTGAATTCTGACATTCCGTTTCACAAGGTAAATCCTAAATCAACATCTGGTAAGCAGGTGCGGTGCACGCCGTGCAAGATTTAATGAAATCCCTGCAATAAATACGGATCTTAAGAACTATATGTTTTCGATACTTAATCTGTTCGTGTTGAAATCGTTTATACGTCCATCCAGGTCCTGTCGAAGTGCTTTCGTAAGATTGCTATAATATTCTCCGCCCGATTATTGCAACGGTGCCTCGAATCTTTTCTGTCAAACTGACAACAAATTGCATACAATAAATTACCTTAATGCCGGCTTATGGATTATATAATTTGTCAATTTTTTGCTACCTGCGTTGTAATTTCTGCCGCTTTTATCAACAGATTAAGGCTTTAATTTTTAGTGTTTCGAGAAAGTCGAACATTTTAAAGAACGAATAATATGTTTGGTTTTTTAAAAATATGTCGAACGGGTATAACCATGTTACAGAATAATCGGCGGTACAAAAACGTGTGCAAGGTCTCGATGGGACATCGGAGAGGTAGAAAGGCTAGCGGAATTTCTGGAAAATACGACGGACCTGGTTTCCGGGGGGTGGAAATTGACCGAGGGAAGTTCCGAGCCGGAAATTTCCATGCCGGCAGCTCGCGGAGCCTTTCCTCGAATTAACGAACCGCGCGAACCGCAATTTCCTAAGTTAGCTAAATTGCGAGAGGCCCGGGAGGAGCTTGACGTCCCTCCGAAAACAAAATTACACTCCTCCCACGGAAACGGTTGCGTCCGAGAGAGCACGGAACCGTTCAACCCTCCGGCGTGGACCCGCAGCACCCCGATTCCGCCTAGATTAAATTACACTCGGGGGACCATGTCGAAGAAGACAGCAGGAGAGAGAAAGAGAGAGGGGGAGAAGGAAAGAATCGTTTGTAAGGGCCAGAACGAGGAAAGTCCGGGCTAATTAATTGCACGGAGGATGGAGACGGGATGACATGCGGGAGCCTGGAAGTGGACGCACGGTAGCTCGTTAAATTTTAGGGGCGTGTAGATCGAAACCTCCGCACGCTTACGCTCAAACGAGCGCAGCCGAGGCTCTGCCGGTAGGTACCGAGCCTGATTGAAATCTATCAGCGAGCGCCTAATTTAATTAGGTGTGTTGCGAGTGACGGCTGGAATACGTACCACGAGTGCTTCCGTGTCGGCCGATAATTGCTGTCGATGCTTGATGCCCGTGGCTCTCGAAAAATCGCCATTGTTGGCCGCCGAGCATGATTCAGGCTTCCTGCGGCCGCACACGGTAGGCATCGCGACGACTCTCGTTTGCGGTTGTCCGTTCAATTATTTTTGTCCTCGGGGATGTCTGGCAATTTATCTGGAATTTTCAGACAGAGGCATTCATCACCTTATTCAAATAATTATAGTAAGAAATAAATGTTTAGAATTAACGTAGAATTCTTTATGAGGTACAAATTGGAGCTACCATCGCAGACACGACGTCTACAGGAAAAATTACATTTTACAATGGCCGGCAGAACGGCCACTCTAGATTGGCAGCTCAGCTGGCGTCGGCTTATTCCATTAAACATTTTACGACAAGAGATAATAATTTATGACCGAGCTCAATACGAACGAATTTATCCTCGCGTCTCGCGTCATCGAGGATGTCTCGGCGAGTCCTTTCACGACGGCCCGAAGAAAGCCCGAGGAATATTTCTCCCGTGACAATGACGGGAGCCGTTGCTCTTCCCCGACGATGATTAATCAAGAGAGAGTCCCGCGTGTCGCTTCGCGCAACGAATCCACGCGAGTTCGACTCTGTTTTAATTAAAGACCCGATCCGGATCGAGGCAACCGGGGTATCACCTGGAACCCGTGAAATTAATCAACGAAAGGGTTGCACGCGCAGAAATAAGATTTTAACGACGAAACAAAACCGGGCCCGATGTAATTCGCCGAGTACACGGCTTCGGGTGTACAGGAAAGGGACCGTATCGAAATATTTTCCGACTAACGAGCCCCGGGGACTCGTAAAAGAGTCCCGCGAATCGCGTTTTAACGACCGGGCCCCCGGTATGAGTAATTGCGATCGAGCTTGAAATAATTAACGTACCCCGTGCACCGACGACGAACGAGCATTCTGTTCAGAGGGCACCGGAACACTCACTTATCTATCGGGGGAACCCGAAGGGAGCCAACACGGAGATCCCCGGACCCCGAAACTTGTCGCTATTCGATGTATTATCGGGACAAGCCCCGGGACGCAATTAACGGAAGAGGTGTGCGAAAAGACCCCAGCTGCCGGCCCTCCCAGGAAGGACACGGGTGTCTGGTTAGCCGAATCATTGCTGGAATATCCGGCGACTATCAAATTAGCACGGCCCTGTACAGATAAAACCGTGTTGCTGGCTATCTGGAAAGGCGAGGGCCAAGGGTGCTGTTTTACGCCTTTTTGTTACCTTTTTGTTAGATGGACCCTGGCCCTGGCGAGACTTTGTTCGTGGGATTACTGTTAATTACCGGTGGATCTTCCTAAACATTTGCTTTCAGTTCATCAATGTTTTTAAAATTACCTCTTGTTAAAGAAACTTGAAGATTTGTTCTTTATGACTAGCAAGATATATTATTTAGCTGTTAGTCGTGGAGAACTGGAAACAGTAATTGTTACGAAGGAAAGATTTCGACCTATAATTTATTATATAATCGAAGCAAATGGACCCGAACCCGGATCCTTCTTTCCCCCGGAAGCACACTTAACCAATTAGGGTTCCCAGACGAACAGATTGGTAATTTCTATAATTACCGTTCAGAGAACTCTATTTCATTCCTCAATATTCTCTACCACCGGTATATTAATCTTCAACTGTGTTATTTAGTGACGAAGCCTATGCTTCAAATTTGATTAAATCTCTAATCTTTATTGGAGGATACTCAAAATTGTAGCATTTTTATTTAATGTTAAAGGAACTGCGAGAAAGCAAACATCAATTTTTTGGAACAATCGCATCCATTGTTTTCTCTATTGTTATGTTATTGTTTGCTCTATTTATTTAGATTTCGTGCAATTTTTATTTCAATATGCACTTGGATAAAGAAATTTATCGAATCATTTTCCATGTAAGCAACGTCATAATTTCAATCGTTATAAAATTAAAAATGTAAGACCGGTCATTTGATCAGCAATGATCGGCACTGATCGGTTTAATGTTAAGCTTCCCTCTCCTCTCCTCTAGAAACCTCCGAAAATTTCAGACGCGCAGGCGCCATATCATCACCCAGTAAAATCGGGTTTATCAGCCAGCAATTCCGAGCGAAAGTCACTCGGCAAAGTGAATTTCCGAGGCACGCCGGGTGGAAATGTCGAGCTCGCTGATTCGCTTGCCCTCCTCTTGCTTCGAAATAAATAAAAAGGAAGAGAAATCGTAGGTGCCAGGCGTAAAACGCGGCGGCGGCAAAGAAATTCAGAGCCGCGTCACCGGGACAGAGATCGTGGCGACCATTTATCACCGGTCGCATCATCCATCTCTCGCAGCTGGAAATCTCTATTTGCATCCGAGGCTTATCTGGCGTCAGGCGGTGCCAGGCCCGTCGACGACCACGTCGTCGACGACGAGGAGTCGCGAATCCCCCGGCTCTGTTGCGATCGTATAACGAATCATTCGGAAATTAACGGTCCCCCGTGGTCAACAACGCTAACATGTCAATGGACAACGTCGTCCTGATGGTCGAGAAGTAATTCTCTTTGAAACTGCAAAATCACCTTGACATTTTCTGTGAACCCAATTAACGATTTTACGTAAGATAGACTGTGAATGATGAGAGTATTCTCTTTTCGTATGCGCTGAAATTAATTTTGTCTTATTTGAATACGTATCTGATGGACACTTTTTCTCTATTTGTATTTATATTCTTTCTTATATACATGATAAATTGTGATTTTTATCTTACAGTGATGCACGTAGATTATTTAATTTATTTTCAAAATAAAAATTGTCTGCATCAATCACGAGAAAGGAAAGTTATATAAAAATTGATTTCTTCTCTCAAGAATTTTTTGATAGGCTTTAAATAATGTGCCAGTATTAAAATTCAATTTTCACCTACTCGTTTTTGCCATAAGTATACATGTCTGCTACAGAAATATATTCAATAACATGCAACGAAAGCATCTTCATAATTTCAATATTTATAAAACAGCATACCAGTTTGGAGAGTTCAATAGATTATGTTCTAAATTATTTTATCTTGTGTTTCCAAAAATATATATTATAATGTAAGGATTACAATGTGAAAGAAGATTTCCAAGATTCCTTTTGGAACAGCACAATTATAGAATATTAGGATATCAAGCTTCGAGTAGATAAAGTGTTTAGTATTCAGTATTTGCAGTAACGATTAAGAATTCTTTTAATATTTACGAACAAGCGCATGAAATAAATATATATGTCTAAATAAATAAGTAAAAAAAATACTGATATTAGATTATTGATATATAATAAAAAAAAATAAATAAATAAAAATAGAAATAATTTCATATATCTTTAGTAGAGCACATATTACAATAGGAGCTGCGCAAAGTCTGAATAAAATCAATCTTGTCATTTTTATAAGGGAACATGGACCAGTTACTAAACTACCGGTTTAGTGTTAACGTTTAACGTATTCCATCGGTGGTACACGTGCCACGAAACGCGTTAACCATTAAAATAAGTTGACCTAAAGTCTGCATAGCCATTTCGAACGAATTTTGGTCAAGTCTTCGTTAGGGGAGGGGCTTGAAAAAATCGTTGCTTCGAATACCGCCACCGTGTTGCGGGAATGTCGAACAGAAGTCCCGCAAAAAAGAAAGTGCGGCAAGGATTGTCTGGAACCGATCCCGGCGTTGTTCACCTTCATAGCCGGGTGTCTTTCCTCGTTAAAGCTTGATATAAGCGTCCTGGCGGCACGTTATGGATGATCATGCGCCGCGACAACGCGGATGGCAACCTGTCCCCCGAGACCCTCGACCAATCCTCGGTAGCGAGGCTGAACCCGCGACCCCGTTTCCCTTGATGAAGTATCGGATTTAACGACCCATTGTCTTCGGCCGAAAACGACGGGGCAACATTCGGTGGTACACGATGAACGATCGTTTATTGAATCTGGATATCGGTGCTCGCAGGGTCAGAATGTGATACTTTGAAACTGCGTGGGACTTAAGTACAGTCCGGCGCAGAAATACCTGGAAATTATTCCCGTGCGAAAACGAGCGATCGATAGCGACAAATTATATCGGACAGAAAAAATATTCGCACCGCGTGATCCAGCGATACGGGAAACGTTATCGGCTCCATCGAAAAATCGGCATAATAATGCAACGGATCGACGCGTTGATAGCTTTATCGCCCGGGAGGATTTCATTCCAAATCAAAATTTATCGCATCAGATTAGGCTAATTCCAGCTGTTCGCAGTCCCCTTCTATCTGTATCTTTCTTATTTTTCACTGGGATCTTTTTCCTCCTGTGTTACGCTATTGTATGTTGCTCGTTGCACTTAGTCTTTCGCAAAATAATTTATCGACTTCACCGAAATTGTGATTATTTAAATTATATTATTTAAAAGGTTTATAGGATTGCTAAAATTGCTGGTCAGATTGCTTAATTGAAAAGTAGTTGGAACAAGTTTGAGTACGTAGTAGTCGACAGGATTAAGTCATAGAAATAATTAAAACTGCAACTGCCACGTAAAAAAGTAGTCAACGCACTTTTCAAATATGTACAAATCAACGCATAAACCAGACTGTTAAAAACACACCAAATTTCTTTTGATGACCAGCAAACAGCGTGCGGGTTGTCGTCTAAATTGGGTGATCCGTGCAAATACTTTCGCCCGGTCCACCTTTCTCGGCTCGCAACTCCCGTCATACTTGATGGTCCGTAATGGAAGGTTCAGGAACTTAATTGCGATAATTAGACTCGATTATCTCGTTGATTGCGCGTGGTACGACTTAACGGATAGCCCGGCCAGGTTAACCGTGCGGTGATTCTTTCCGAACGAATCGAGGCTAGCGGAGCTTCCGGTTTTTGCGAGACGCCGCAGCATCCAATCACCGTGAAAATTCCCGTTTTTCGTCTCGCCGACAGACAAGCCTCTCTTCAGGATCGACTATCGCCGACGATACTACATCTCGCGGAATTCCACGAGCAGTTTCCAAGTGATCCTGTTACTCGCGCGACACGAGTCTGCTGGAGAACGGAAGTCGAAGAAAACTCGGTAACAGTTGACCTAGCAATTAAGCGGATTCCCGGGGCTAAAATTATTCTTTAGAAGAAACTGGATGCCTGGCTGCCATCGTCTGTTACCAGGATCCTATCATTTATATAGCGTGCTTCGAGCTATTCGATTCGAGATCTTCGCCGGCAATTAAATTGTTGATCTAATACGCGTTTCAGCGGATGTCTAGAATGTAAAGAGGCACGCCTTGATGAAGATTTAAGAGCGTTTACGGAGGACAACCTGACGACGTTCTTAATGGCGCATGCTGCGTTTCTGATCGATAGTTGATCCTGCAAAGTAGCCTGGAAAAATAGAAATTCGTGTCTTAGCAGTTGCGTGAGGCGTACTTGGATGATCTGGTGTATTAATTCTGGAATAATAGTGTATTGAATTCGATTTTGTTGTTGTCAGTATTTAGTCAGAAGGTTTCACACAGGGACCAAAAAATAACAGTCGTTCTAAAATTTTCTACGATAAAAATCATGAATAAAAAGTTAATTATTATTAAGATAATGTAGCGGGTTTACGAGCAAGGCACAAAGGTACCTAGAAGGTACAAGTTGTGTTGTGGATTTGAATCTATTAAGATAATGTACACAAAATATAAAAAAAAGTTCGGAGAACAAAATTATTAAAAAATATCGATCTTTAAACTTTTTGGTTACAAATAGCAGTTATTAGTGTCCAAAAAATTGGATCCTCCTCGATAACTGTTATCGACGAAGAAAAACTGTTTGATTGCTCAAAGCAGTTATCGATGAGAGAAGTTAATTTCGATCGCTCATAACAGTTACCGATGATCGAATTTCTTTTCACTTGTTCATAACAATTATTGATGAGAAAATTCATTTTAGTTGCTTATTTATTGAGTTGTCTACTTTTTTTCGGATGGAGCAAGCCTGTGAAATTGAATGCGAAGGTTTCGTACAACAAGACGAATCAACAGACCATAAGAACAACACAAAATCTGGTTGTTTGTCACATTAAATTTTGAGTGTAGCAATTAATTTTACGAATAAAAAATTTATTAAATAATTGATTGTCTACCATTTGAAAGCTGTCCGATTTAATAATAACTATTACAAATTTCCTTCATCAGTAACTGTTATGAGCGATCGAAATAAATTTCTCTCATTGATAATTGTTATAAGTGAACGAAATTAATTTCTGTCAACGATACCATTCACCAACAAGAGAACAAATTTTCGGTTACTTAGTCGATTAAATACTTGTTATTCTACGACTTCTTTTCTTTTTAGTTATGACAGTTATGGTCCCTGGTTTCAAACAATGAAGGTACTACAGTTTCTGCTGTTTAAAGTATACACATGTACATAAATGCAACAGCAATGCTTACACATCAACGTACAAGATAAGAGCAAGAACTCGCAGCAACAAGCCAATACCAATAATTGCCCAAAGGGAACGTAACCCCATAAAATATACCGAGCATGCCCGCCGCCCAAATAAGAAGACACGGGTAAGATCCCGATTGAAATCTCTCGATCCCAGCGACATGTATCGATTATCAGACGACCATATTAACCGGCCGCATTCATGTTCTGAATTTCTGCCGAAAGGAGCGGATGTTAAACTCGTCCCAAAGCGACGTGGACGATGAACGTCGTCGTCCGTTGCACAACTCGAGAATTATCGATCACGCGTGTATTGTCTTCGTCGATTTTTCAGGTTGTCAGTGGCACTCGAAGAAGGGGACGACTCGTTGCGCTCGTTACAGAGGATGAAGAAAGCCCGCGTTCCGCGGTGTACACGGCGGATTCGGATTTTATCTACGGTTCGTACGATGCCTTATTTTTCAAAAGTGATTACGCTCGGGCCCGCGGATAAAATCAAAGGGAACCGGTCGGACACGAGCGAAAGTCGTCAGCAAATGGTCGCGATCCCGTGATACCGGCCCCGGTAGATTAACTCGTAATTGCATTCATTATCGCAGAATTTGATTCGGGAATGTTCAACGACGCCGGGCCATCGCGATTTCTGGACAAGACCGGGCTGTATCTGTGTGTGCGTGCGTGATCGAGGCTGGTTTCGTGCGCAAACGAAAACAGAGATTAATTGAAAGAACGTGACCAGGTGCTGTACAATCGCGGGATCGTAAAACACGCGTTCAAAATCGGATTACGATGAACCCCGCGCACGGAAATGAATTGTACGTCACGAAGAGCGAGAGAGAGGATGAGTTAATGAGATCGCCGAGGAAATTAGTTGGTTCATTTCGTGATCCGCGTGGTCTTCTTGTACCTGTATCTTCTCGATAATTTCACTCGATACGAATATTCGCCGCGGGGACCACCTGTGTCGATGCTTGAGAAATTTATGTTAATTTATTCTCCGTCCGTGATTGAAAATTGAAATCATTTTTGTCGGCCGGTGTCGCAAACAAATTGAGCGCGATAGGAACAGGGTTCGTTGCAAACAGATTTGCATAAAAATGGCGAAAAGTCTGGGTGGTGATGATAGGATGCTGCGATGACGCTTGACGAGCAGTTTGTTGAGAAATTGACGGTGTTATTGGTTGAATGTCGCCCTTTGTTGCAGATCGATTAGGTGAGTATAAATTGCTTTATTAAGTTCGCATTCTAGGGTCGTATTATTTCGAATTGGTTTCGAGAACGTATTTTTGTTGGTTGGAAATTACTGGTGACTTGATGAATAGAGGGCTACGAATTAATTAGTATACCTAATCAATAGACTGCGGATGTTTATGCAATTTATAATTTTAGTGAACGAATTTTAAGAAAGTGGAAAACAATAGAATCTTATTTCCAACGGTAGTAGCCTTTGCAGATCTGAAATAAATAAAAATTAAACTAAATTCTGTCGAATTTTATATTGCACACATTTCTGAAAATTTTCAGAAGCCATAAATGCATAAAGATCCGCAGTCTACTAATCAATGAACTATGAAATAGTGAGTACATCGGAAGAACCTAAAAATACTACTGCATTATTTTCGACATAAAAATAACATTAACAATGATCAGAGAATAAACATTTAACGCCTGTTGCAATCTAGGTAATAAATTTTTATTTTCCACAAAAGTCACAACGCACAAATTCTCAGGAATGAATTCCTTTTTGATCTTGTCAAGTCTCCGAGGTTAATTTTTCATTTTATCCCGGATCTTTTTCGAGCTTCGAGTGTTTTATTTTGCGATCTTTTCAAAATTTGTTCTTTTATCGAGCGACGGGCTCGCGTGAAATATGATTCGACTGCCGCTGTTTTGGCGCCGTTGACGAACAGAGGCGAAACCGCGCGCGTCGCCTGCGTTTCTGCTCGGTGCTCATTACCATCTGGCGCAATTTCGGTGATAATTTATATCCCGTCCCGTGGTGCGCACCCCGCTGCGCCCTTAATTCCAGAATTAATCTCCGACCGTGCGCACCCAATTAATCTGCGATCGAAAGCGAGCTACCGCCACGACACTGTTACGCAATCTTTAAAACCGCGTAATCTTCCAAAAAAAAGTCGTAGACGAACGAAATTGAGATAAATGGTGGTCGAAGATCCAGCCGCTTTCCACGTGGTGCGGAGAAAGCGTTCGGAATCCTCTCGTATACTCAAACTGTCCATTTTTGCGCGAATTACAAATTTTCTGTAATTACATTCCATTATATTATAAACTCTACTCAGTAGAGTTATATATATTATATAGACAAAAGCCTACTACAAACCACAGACCATCTCATTGTGTCGATGAGACAGAACGTAATCGTGTGCGTGCCGCGAAACAAACAAAATTTATAGTCATCGTCCCCCTGCCCATTCAAATCCTGAATTTGAAGGTGCAAAATATGTGTGAAAACCTTATATCCATTACTACACATAAGAATACGAATCCTACACAGCAAACGAAGATGTTACTCCGACCACGATCAAAATAGTACTGCGATTGTCAACTCGGTTTTCTTTTTTAATGGTGAAGGGTGCGCCGGAGTGAAAATATCACTATGTCCGCTCGCCAATCGGCGACAGAGAAGCAGATATGTTTCTCGCAGGAAAGACACTGACAGAGAATATGAAACAGCTTGATTTTTCGAAAACCCGGTCGGCCTGCATTTAGCGAAGAAGCAATCTTTTTTTATGCTCTTTGGCTCTTGGAACTTTATAAACAGCAAAAGTGTACGTTTTTATAGAAGAAATTTTTTTCTGTACACTTTCTCCAAATGCTCTTTGTGTTTTAATACTCTTTGTATTATTGCGGGTTAGCGTTCCCTTTTGTGGAAAAAGTGTACAGAAAAAAATTTCTTCTATTAGAACGTACACTTTCGTTGTCGTCCCCCCTCGTGATGAAGATTCTATATTAATAATTTCCTTTAAACCGAAATGAAATTCTATTTTGGTTTTGTTAATATACAGCTATTCGAGAACATATAGGTAATATAGAAAAATGTTCTAATCACTCTGAAACCGTAAAATAAATCGTAGACCAAGGGGTTAAAGTGCTTTCTGGAAGAAAATTTGGTAAAAGAAAGCAATAAAAGCAGTGAAACAGTGACTATAAAATAGTGAAGAAAGTCGAATCAGTGAAACGGTGAAGTACAACATAAACAGTCAAAAAAGTGTCGTTTGGAAAAAATAATTCGACCAACTGAAGTTCCAGAAAAATGTCCCGCTTGATATTAGAACATCTGATAGCTAACTTGTCGTAAGGATCAAGAGATTGTATAAACCATTGTAGTCCTGGCAGCGCTTATCGGTGTAGAAATAATGATCAGGAATCATAAGCGCAGACGTCCGCTCTGGAAAATAATAATCCGGGAAGTGGCGGGCAATCGTGGCGCTATCAAACTGTCCTTCCTCACTGACGTCGGACGTAACGATAAAAGATAGTCAGCACAAGGCGACACGGTCCAAGAACGATAATTCACGAAGATACGGGGGCTGCGGGTGACCCCGCCTTAATATTAATGGCTACTCCTCGACCCTGCGGAGATTAATAGAGGGAACGTTCCCCTTATGCGTTCTAGAGCGTGCTAGCATGATGTACGGAATGCAAAGTAACCCACGTTCCGCCTCGATCGTTGGTCATCTCGGGGAACGGCCACGGACCCGTTTCGCTTTCGTACAGCTTCATCGATTAGCAGCCTATCTACGATTCTAGCATGTTAACGACTCCCTCTATCACTCTGTCTTTCTCTCTCTTTCCACCCAGCATGCGAGCTTAAATCTAGTTGTCATTTATACACGTCCTCATCCAGGTCGTTTGTCATTTGACTTCGTCGATCGTGTTGGGAACGGTGCAACGCGTCTCGCGTTTTAATTAATGAGAGCTTTCCCGAGCTTTCGGTATAGTGAGCCTCCAGGTGGGGAAACGATTGAACTAGGATTCTAAAAGTGCCTTCACTTTCAGCGAATTGTTCAAGACGCATTCATTGTTCTCCGTGGAAAATCTTTATTCCGCAACAAACGTTCAAAATGATTACCATTGACTTCAAAGCCTTCTACAAAGCTCCCTACCACCATTTCTTCCGAAGTCAGAGCACCGAAGACTCCACTAAATAACCCCAGAAGCGCGTGTCAGTTTACCCACATGACAGCCACCATAATAAATCGTGTCGAGCGGTCCTTCAAAGGAGTTATCTCCCGATTCTCAAATTACCAGTTCACTCGAAGCGCGTCGGAATAAAAGATCGCGAAACGAGATTCTCCTTTTCGAGAATATCGGGCGGAGGGGATGCGAATGACAATGGCTCCTTGTTCCCACATGTAGCGAGTTACGTAAAGTCGCGGAGGTTGGGGTCTATTGATAGCGGTCGTACGAAAATACGGGCGAAAGAAAACAGGAACGAGGAGCGGCACGTGGGAACCGGATAGAGGCACGTGCCTGGGGTTTCGACAACTCCTGGCGAGCGGCCTGGACTATTTCCGCGTGGCGAGGAAATTGTTCTTCTCGAAATCTCTGGGCGTCTCGAGGCGTCCCGACGCCGCGGGAGTCGGGCTTCGCCCCGAGGAATCGTCGCACCCTCGCAGCGGGTGTTGGCCATCGCGTGGTCTGGCATACGTCTTTCGACTTCGTGACCGATTCGGGTTTCGAGAAACCCGGCACAAGGAGATGATAATCTGCCGAGCCGCGAAGAAAAATGATCGACCAGCAATGAGCAAGGATGAAGAGTTCGAGGCCACGAGCTATAAATTGTCCTTCTGCCACGAGGTCCTGCGGGACACGCAACTTGAAACTCGATAGCGGCCGTTCCTTACTCCTCGGGAACGACTCTGCTAAAGGAAATGCTGTATGACTAGTCACGGTGTACCAGAATCGCAAGAGGTGGATCATTTCGGGTCTCTGCGAAGCATTAATCGCTAGACTGCGGATCGTTATGCAACAGAAAAATTCTCCATCGAATTAAATGAACCACCGCCACGAAAAAATGTCGAGGAACAAAACGACCGAATAAAATAGACACTCGGCAATTAAGAAATCCGGCACGGTTCCCCGACAGCGAGGCCACGTCTCCTACCTTCAGGGGTTCCTCCGATTAGTCTCGGCAGCGTTTTAACAACTTCCTTGTGCATCCCTCCCACTGTTTCCCCCTCAATTAACCGCCGTCGATTCCTCGGTGTCCCATGGAATCGCCAATAAAAACTCATATCCGCGGAACAATTCACCGAATCGCATAAAACAAGTGCGCCAGTCGATGCTGTCCGTCTTAATTAAGATTCCCAAACGGAATCCTCGAAATGACACAGCCATTCAGCCTCGCGGAACTGAACCCGACAGGGGCCCGAACAGAACAGGATATTTCGCGAAATGATTCTGCGGTCCCGATCAAACGAAATGTCACCGGTTACCCGCGGCGAGACACGTCGAAGACAAAACGACAAGAGAGGGATCGCGGTAGCTCGATGGAAAAAGTGGTAGTTGCCAAAGACGATAGGCCGGTCGATCATTTCGCCGATCTTCCCCCCGAGGTCGAGGGACACTAACGAATCGGCCCTCGCTTCGAGTGACACTTACGAGCCTGCGAAACGAATTAGCCGGTGACCGCAAAAAAATCAAGACTATTCCTAGTCCTTGAGGGGGCCCGGGACCCGTCGCTCCGCTGTGTGCTGGCAGGTGCGAGTAGCCTCGGAAATATTCAAAGAAAAAGTCCCGGCCTCTCCTGGCCGAGTGAGACTAGGAAGACCTTCGGGATCTCATCGGCGAATGTCTTGCTCCGCCGAGCTCGTGCTATCTGCAAACACGGCTGGAAACGGGGCACGCAACAAGCTTCAAACTAGTTTCGCAGATTGTTCAACGATACACCTGTCCTGGAACGCGCTTCTGGAGGCGGAATTTCAATATTTTTCGGTGAATTGATACATTCGCATTTCTTAAAAATCGAATGCTGGGAATCAGTAATTCGACACTTGATAAGTCTCGATAAGATTTGATCGTCGGTAGACATGATGTCTCGGTTCCAATATGGTTCGCTACAACTCCTGATCAGTGATTAGAATCAGTGAATTCTTTCAATATTTTTACGATTTTTTTAAAGTTGAAAGAACCGAGCGCACTTTAGCAACTCGGTTTATTAATATGTGCTTCTCGAGGCTATTTTATTATTCCAAGATATTCATTTTAAATTTATACAAAAGTTCTTTGTCAAGCTCGTACAAATGATAGGTTTAATATTGGGTTGGCAAGAAAGTAATTTCGGTATTTTAAGGTAAGATAAAATCCATTTTCTTTATGCAAATGATAAACATAAATCAATAATATATTTTCTTATTTATTCTTTTTTGCAAAAGATCTTCGTACAAAAGGGAAAATATCTCATTAAATAAAGTTCATTGCTTGAATAAAAAAATTGGGCTCTATTTAAACTTCTTCCTGTCTTATATTCTTTTATTATGCTGATTGTTTTATAAACAGTAAATCCAAATGTTTTTACTGGAAATGTTGTCCACACTTCGGACATTAAAGAAGTATGCAAGATAATGTTTTGATTGCAGGTTAACAATAGGACACGTTTTTGTTACAGCTTTAAATAACACAATAAAACATCGATTTTTCCACCTGTCCGAATGAGAACATCGTCGTAAACGTCCCAGCGAAGCCGATCGCCTTCCACCACTAGTAGAGATCTTACGGTCGGCGAAGATGACTCCGAATTGGTAGTTTTGGCAATCTTTTCGACCACGCACCGGTCGGCACGAAGAAAAAGAAATTTCCAAGCTGCTGCTCCGTCAAGGTGAGAACCGCTAATTTTGTATTGTATCGGCTGGAGAATCGTTTGCGAATGAATTGCTACGGTGTTGCTCACGTTTTCGCGCGAACTTGTGGTTATGGGGCTGTTTAGGCAGGTTGTAACGTGAGACGTTAGAAGATTGCTTAGGTGATTTCGTGCAACCTTTTTGTGGTGCGCAACCTTCGTTCTTCTAGTCAGATTAAAACACATTTTACATTTTGTGGCAATTTGCGCGGATTTAAACAACTTCGCGTCCGTCGGACTTCACGAACACAGTTCATTTTTCAATTATGTCGATCGCAACATTTTCAAAATCTCGTTGTTGTAGAGTTTGTTCACATGTAATGGAAATATACACTTTAGCAAGCAAGAAAAAATTTATATAAATTATATTTTATAAGAGCCCGTTACGTATATGCTGCAGTAGCTTCATGCATATTCAAACGTGGAAGTATGCCAGTTTATTTTTTCGTTTAATGAACTGTACCATATATGGTTCGGCACACGGGTTAATAACAGTTAATAAAGGCTCCTCGCAATCGTTTCAAGAACCGAAATCGATGCCATAACAGTTTCCAAGCTCTGCTGAGCTTTTAAGGAGGTAGACCTTTATCGTGATTTAAAATTCCGCCATTTTGTTCAGACACTTGTTAATCACAAGTTTGTTCGTATCTACGAATGACATTTGTCTTTTAAGAACTAGTCGGAATTCGTGTTCAATGCATTAACAGAATACGAAACAAACCTTCGGGACAAGGTGATAAGTATTTGGAGGTATCTGAGAAAATCTATACAAAATTTTAGAGAGGTCCTAGTCACACTGCGAATTTTTTTGCAAAATAAAATGTTAAGCATGGATTGTTGGCTACAAAAGGTAGATAAAAATTTATTTTTCTCATTAATAATTTTAACATGTTGAATTCTCAATTCTGAAATTCTTTTGTTCGTTTTAGTGTTCAAAATGCACTTATACATTTTTGTCGTAATTGCATAAAATCCGCAGCCTAGTACGTTACTTCATAATCCGAGTAAACACCGTACCGCTTAAGGGTTAATCCGAGCAGCGAAGCCGGTGCGTGTCGAGGCAAACGGCGAAAATACCATGGCGGAAATTCGGTCACGTACCGACTCCCTCAAAGGTGGACCTAGCAATAACGAAAAGACGAGCCGGCAGCATTGATCTGTGGTTTAAATCAGTCTAGCCTGAACAGGACCATATCCAGAGCCCGGTCTCGCTCGGCCGACTACGAAACGGTCAAATCCTTTTTCTTCCCCCATGGCATTTCGCGATATTTCGTTTCACCTGCCGAAAATGGCGGAGGTGGAACGCACGAGCAGGCGTCGGCCGACATCGAGGGCTTCCTAGGCATCTACTAGTCCACACTTTTTGCCCGTCTCAAGAGGCCGGCCAGAAGAAATCGGGATATCTACTAATACCTTTCTCGGGCCGAGAGATCACCTGCCGGCTCCTTTCGTCCTTGGATAATTGCGCCTGGTCAGGATTTCGTCTGGCCCGACGTGTATGGGGTTTCGATCTCATGTCCGCTCCTAGCCGGAGGCATGCTCGGCTACGATTTCGAAAAATCTACGGAATCCAACTCGGGAACGATCCTCTCTAGAATTGGCCGCAATTAAACTCTCCCGGAGTCCTGCTCGGCCCGCGAGAACGTGCCTCCGGAATGGAACTGGCCGACTTTGATGCCACGTCCTCGTGAACGATCGCCACACGATCGCTGGAGATCTTGGAATATCACCTGAGGTTTCTGGAAAATGTCGGCTGGACAACCTTCGCTCTTTTCTTCTTGGTCTATTGATTGGATTCCTGACAAAATTAGTTAAAATTTACCAAAATAGGGTAAAGTGCCCAAATATGAACCACTTTCTGTTGATGTCATTTTTTGATTATTTTAGAATGCTTTTTTTCGACTAAAAATATATTAATACAGCTTGGTGAACATTTTTTTTGTGGTGTTTAATTTGCAGATTCCAGCGAAAGGGGTTCTTAATATGGTACACCTTGAGTCCCTAATATGACACCTGGTGCCATATTCGGCACCCACATCAAGAATGTCAATAGCTATACGCATATTAGGGAACCCTTGGTAGTGCCATATTGGGAACTCCACGTGAATTGATAATACTAGCTACTGACAAAGAGAAAATGAATTTTAGCACAAACCAACAGTTGGCAAACGTTAATATAAATAAACTGGAACTACAGATATGTTCAAACATTTCAAAATCACTTACCTTCCTCGAAAAAGATACAATCGAAAATCTAACCACAAAAATATTCAACACGCGTGGAGACACAACTGGCGGAGGATCGATACTAAAATCTATAGAATGGTTTGAATGCACTGCACACTGTTGAGTAGACATGGTAAGCTATTGTTTAAGGATTCTCTCACTAGAGTGTGACTTCTCCTTTACGAGATATAAGGTAGTGCCATAATAGGCGACTATACCATATTTGGGTACTTTCTAGATTTGTCAGGTATAGTTTAAGATTACAAAATCCACAATTTAATGTGAATTTTACTGGGGTCACGAGAAGCTAGAAACAGAAACTACAATTTACCCTGATACAACTGTGACTCACTCTCTTCAAAGAAGACAAACCCCTACCAATCTCCGATATAAAATGCATCGTTCAACCCGATTTCACTGCCACGTTACAGTCTCGGTGACTGTTACAAACAACCCATTTTATTATTTCATTTTTCAAGCACCATGGTTCGAATCCCTTCGATCTTGATACGCCGAATAAGGTTCTCGTTTAAATCAGATTTATGACTCAGCAATTACATTCGGTACTCGAGCTTCGAGGGGTCCATTTAGCGAAACAGATGAGTAATCAGAGCGCAGCGGAGCCGTTGAACTCGCACGATAATTATCAATTATACATTTTATTAATCGCGTATCTCGCCGCAGTGATTTTGTATATTCCCGTATCTCACCGATTGCGCAACGTCGTTAACTCTGGCTGCTCAAGTCTTCCGAGCATCTGCAATCTGAAAGGGTTCCGCTCGTCTTTTGCAACCTTGGAATCCGAAAAATTCGCGCGCCTTTTCGAGGACCCGACTTCCGAGATAAAACGCACTTACACATGTCGGGCGACATTTTGTTGCCGTCTTCATATTTTATTCGGTAAATGCGGCAACTCTTTCAAGATACACGCAATTAAAAAGTTGCTCGTTGTTGCTTCAAAGAAAAAATCAAAAGGGAGCATCGCTGGCTTTTGAAAGATAAACGAAATCCGCGAACTGTGTCCAACATGGCGTCGCGTCGTGTTCGTTCGTTTGCAACGCTGTCGATAAAGTATCCTTTTTACCGAACGTTCGGTTCGTAGCCGATCAAACCGAACGGCAGGTTTATCGGCCCGTTAATTTCAGCAGCGTTATAAACAATCCTCGTTTCAGAATCCGGAAGAACAAGTCGCGCGGGTCGTTAAATTTTTCGGCGATTTTACTGGAAACGCGCCACAGCCCGCCGGGTTTTCATTTTAATTGGACATCGACGCGTTTTATTCCGCATAATTAAACGTGATCGCCGCGTTACGACCCGACAAACCGTAAGGAAGTGATTTAAGGGACACGGCTTTAATTGTGGCCAATCTTGGCTCCTTGGCAATATCCCTGCTCTTTGTAGCCATCCCCCCCGCGCTGATCCTGCAGGAAATTTATGAACCTTTTTATTGATTACAATTAAGACTAATTGATCGTCTGTTTTAGCAATTTTCTGGGGATCTTGTTTCCAGTTTTTGTCGGCGAGCCCTCACGTCGCTGATTCCGCTGGCAAGAAGTTTGCAGTGCGAGGAGGTGCCACTTTTTCGGACAAATGTGTCTGTAATATCCATCGTGGACGATGTACAAATTATACGTTTATTATTCTTCGAGGAGGAAATGTCTTTTTCATTGTTTTTCACACTCGGACAGCCGACCATCTTCAAAACTACCCAAAAAAAGTAATAATGACTTCGTATAATATAATCGTACAGCAATGAACTTGGACTCGTTTTAAAGCTTGACGATTCTACTTTCGCACTCCGTTATTCATTTTCCTTTAAGATACTTTTACATGATGTAGCTGATAGATATGTAGCTGATATTCCTGATGTAACATTTCATTCATTTAACACTTCGAGTCAAAATAGACCCAGCCTCCGCCGAGAGTTCTACAAATACCGAACTACTTTGGTTACTAGTGTAACCAAGTATAAAAGCAGTCGTGATTATTTTAATTTAATTACTACACTGCGGATCTTTATGCAAAATAAAAAATGTTCGCATTGATTGCAGGACACAGGAGCCAAATAAAAATTGTATTCTTCTTTCAATTATATCCTACTAACAAGGAGAACCCCCGCTCTGTCCCTCACGGATTTAGTTCAGACTTTACAGAGTTATAGATCTCGTTCCCCTGATTACGAAAATACCCCATTATAGGCGCAGACGCTCAATAGTTTTCGAGATATTAGGTGAAGTAAAACGTTCTGAGCGCTTTTCGCTTTATTTATATAAGCGAAAACCCTCAGAACTTTTTATTTCACCTAATATTTGCAATTAAAGTTTCATAACCGTAAAATATCAGTTTAGTTCAGATTTTTACCAAGCAGTGGTGTGGCGTGACAGCAGCGAGCTGAACTGTTACGCCGCAGGCCCGGGTTCTTCGAATCCCTTCGTGGTAAATTATTTTTTATTGTTTTTTTTCATAGAAAATGCATTTTCAATGTTAAATAAATTTTAAATAAAATATTTTTATTCGCTAAAAGACTAATTGAAAATGATACTTATTATTTTATAGAAGAAACACTAGATCTATTACTACTGTCTGTTTTGTATTGACTGGCTGCTGCTAGAGCCCACTGTTGCAAATCTGATTAATAGCATTGTACTTGTCATAAATTGTACCCCCGTTCTTGATATAATTCTCCCAGCGTAACAAATATTTTTTGCTTTTTAAAAATCTGTTAAAATGAAACATTAATTGCAAATATCTCGAAAACTATTGAGCGTCTGCGCCTATAATGGGGTATTTTCGTAATCAGGGGAACGAGATCTATAACTCTGTAAAGTCTGAACTAAATCCGTGAGGGACAGAGCGGGGGTTCTCCTTGTAAGCTGAAATTAATACATTGATATCTTTAAATATTTTTAACACGTCCACTGCTATAAATTTTACGCGCCCATTATTGTCATAAATGCATAAAATCCGCAGTCTATTAATTACGTGTTAGTTTCTAGTAAGGGAAACTAGAAAAATTTATGTGAGAATTGTGAATTCTTTTTCTTTACGAATGCATAACGTTTGGAGTAAAGAATTTTGCACCAGGTTGCAGAGTCCACTCTCAGAATAACAATCTTTAAACGCGTGCCCTAATTCACTCGGACCCGCCCGAGATTACCCGAAAATCATCGGGGACCTCGCCCAGCGTTTAAACGACGCGCTTCTTTTTACTGTCGCTGGGGGAACACCGCTGCGTCCACCTGCGGATGACAATCTATTACGAAGAGGCGTTCCCCATGGATTCCTCCTCGACCACCGTATGTCAGGAGGCTCTCATCGCATGAGGCTCGCCATGGGGGTTGTCTGTTAGGGGATATCGCAAGTTTCTCTCGAATTTCAACCCCTCTCTGTTACAAGAAACTGTCCAGACGAACTCTCCCTTCAAAAATTACTGGGGTCCTCAGGTTTTATTAAAAGACTTTCAACATTCACGTAACTTCATATTTTTCAAGATAGAAACGAGAATTAAATACAAACTTATTTTATCTTTCATAGAAGGTAATCGTTTTTCAAAATCGTAATAGTTCTCTTAAAAAGTACCATTTCCAAAAAATTGATTAAAAGATCCTCAAGAAATTCTAGATTTACAGAAACTGTGGAATAATTCCTCGCAATACGTTAACACAACTTGGCTCAGAGACGACAATCGCACCGCGAGAGACACCGTCAATCTCTCGAAAAGCCCACACATCCCAAAACTCCTCGACTGAAACCGTTTACGCCTCTTTCCGGCGGCCCCGGGTCCCAATAATTGCACACCGTCGCCGACGAGGTACTTTGCACGTGGCGTGTCATCTCGGGGTGACAGAGGAGAAAAAAGTCCGCGTCTGCGGTGTAGCATCCATTAAAATTCATCGTATCCCGTTGGTCCCATCTCAGCGGCCTGGGAGCAGGGCGCGTTTCCGCGTCATCGTACGGCGCTCGCGGCAGATTTATGCCGGCCTGCTCGCCAAAAACCTGTAAGCTTGTCCACTCCTAAAACGGCCGTGGCCGTTTCCGTACAACGGCAGTTCACCGAATAAAAAACGAGCAACGCGGTTTCCGCGGAATTTCAACAGCGCGCGCGACACCTGCGCGCACACTGGTAAAAAGCTACAAGCTTTTTGACCGTGGTCGTTAGGGCCCTTTCACACGGAGACGCACCGAGCGTGTACTGTCCGTAATGTCCAATATTAACAAACTCAACGTCTTTTTAAGAGCGTCCGAATATTATTGGGAGTGACTGTAGCTCTCGGAAAAAAAGATGTACTGCTCGCGAGAATTTAACTTATGGCTCCTAAACTGATGTACATCTAACCGTGCACTACTGTGTTGCATACGCGTGAACGCAGCTCGAACGTGGAACACGTGGATCGCGATTCGTGTGTCTTCGTGTGAAAGGGCGCTTAGGGCCGGGTTAAGATCCTGGAACAAGGGCAGGTACCGTTACCATCTCAGCGTGAGGCGCGTGCCCGGCGTCAGCACGCTTTCGGCCGCAGCAGAATGCATCTCGCTGCACCGTTCGCTGCAGCAGCGTGCGGTGCATCACGACAATGGAGAAAAATTTCGCCAGGTACCCCCCGCGTGCTCGGCCACGATCGAACCGCAGAAGTGTTGCAGCTAACGTCCCTGGACCACCTGTTGTGAGCTGGACCAGGCTCGTCGTTCAGACCAGTGGACGTGAGCAGCCACGTTCCCGGAAGATTTACTGAAAATCGCTCGTGCAACACCGATCGCAAAGTCACGAGCTGAAAGCCCTGCCATCGGGGATTCTTCTTATACAGAGAGACTTATCTTATCTTGTAGCACGATCTACAGAGTCCCCGGTACTTCCTGTTACCTTAGACGGCTCGGGCCACAGCTCCTTTTGGTGATTGCTCGTGGGCAATGCTTGATACTCATCGGAGGAAGTCCCCTCGGGGAGTTTCTTGCTGATGATGCCTCTTGTGGAGCGGATTCTTTGGGTTTGGGACGCTGGGCTTGCTGTTTGCGGTGGTTGCGCCGGGTTTCACGCTTTCAGTACTGTGTTGTGAAGGAGTGATGTAATCTTTTTTGTTGATTTTAATTATGGAAGTTTGAGACGCTGTCGCGGTGACCAGCTTACTCAGTTTCAATTTCCGTGGAAGTGCATTAGGTCACGTATCGGGGATTATCCCATCAACGTGTCAATACTAGAGATAACTTATGACGTCACGATCAGAACTGCAGGGTCCCCACCTCGGCACGAATCGCGTCGCTATCTGGGTTAGACGACACTATAACATTTCCCCTACTGGAGAACTGCTACTCCCACCGCACCCACTTTTGTAGAGGTTTCCTGGTACTCGTGGCCCAATTTCCGCCACCGCCCCGGCATTTAGCATTCTCCCGGAGCCTCATTGCCAGGACTCCCTCGTTAATCCATCATAGCGTGTCCACTCTCGTTTCCTACGCAATCACGATCCAAGTCCAGGTCGACCTATGTTTCCACCGAACAGCGTGGCGCGGTTCAGCTCGGCGGCCGGCTATCTGTCACGATTTTTCCCCGTTTCGCGCGCAAATTGCGCTGAAAATTGCCGGGGCACCGGTTTCTCTCCCCCCTCGTGCCCCCCGTTGCCACACGTGTGGGAGAACCCGGGGCCAGAACGTGCGTGTCCGGGCCCCCGGTCGTTACGACTTCACGCTGACTTTTGCACGCACAAACTTGCATCGTCCGAGCCTCGATGCCGAAGCCGAAGCTGCCACGAGCAGTCCGTGCAAATGGAACGTGTGCAACGTACGACCACGACCACGGCCCGGCCGGACGAGCAAACGCTGCCCCGAGCTGATCCAGTAAAATTGCGTAGGCAGATTACTCGAGTTGTTACCCTGGCCATTACTCGGCCCCGAGAACACTCCGAGCGATCGACCGCTCGGAAATCAAACCGCGACCGCCTTCGTGCGATCACGCTTCCTCGACTTGCTCGCTTTTGCTGCTTTTCAAAGCTGCCAACGACCGTCCTCGATTGTTGTAGATGGCTGTGTTTTGTGGATCTCGCTGATCGTTTGATTTCGGGGTTTATGGGTTGGCCGGGGAGGTTTGGGCGACGCTGATTGATCGATCGACTTCGAGCTCTGATCGCTGGCGATACTAACCCTGCCAAGTATAGGACAGACTGGTTTGCGGCGGGGAGGAGTTGTGGAAGTTGTTGACGCGTTGGGTGCCGAATATCAAAAATTCTGAAATCAAAATTATTTAAGCATTTCCACCCCCTCACTGAACAAATTATATTATTAACTAGTTACACAATGCCCGACAAGAAAATCGAAGCTGATTTCATTGAAGAAGTTTCAGAAATGAATAACCAATAATTAATGAACAAGAATTTTAATAGAAGTCCTAATTGCCATGAAATCGGCAACCACCCGCCTCGCGAGGGCTCAGTAACAAATACAATGAAACTAATACCAGAACGCTGTCGCAGAAAATATAATTTCCCGACATTTAACTCTTCCAGCATTCAGCAGAGTGTATATAAACGAACGTTTACCATACACACACGAGGACTTATCTTTACTCCAGCCCATTCGCCGGGCTATTTACATCGCGGGCGTCGTTTACGCGGAGCCGAGAAATCCGCCGAAATAAACCGAAAAATTATTCCCGTCGATCTCGGTGGGGGCGCCGGGCCGCCTTAACCGAAGAAATACAATCGATCGGCGCTGGCGAAACTATGTAGGAGGCGTGCAGAACGTGTGCCCGGCGTCAGTCATGAATTTAAATTTTTACTTATCCCGTCTAAAGTGGGTATCCGCAGACGGACCTCGCAAATCGTTCGGTCCCGCGCACCGAATCCCGAGGGCCAATTATACGCGGGGTCCAATTACTCTGTAGAAATTCGCGGGCCCCGAATTCGATGGTACACGTGTTCGTCCATTGGCGCCGAGAGAGAATAAAGGTCGGTTTATCTTAGCCAGTCCGGGCCAGACGGACTGAACCTTACTACCCTGGCTTTGTATACAATATTTCCCAACGGAAATATAAATACTGGAGGAAGTATAAATAAGGTTCTGTCCGACTGGCCCGGACTGGCTAAGACAAACCGACCTTAAGGAGGCCTCGCGGGGACGATCGTCGTCATTTTTACGGACGGCGACGTTCATTCGAACACGTCAGACCCGGCGAGAAACCGACGTGGAATCTGTCGCTAACGAACCGGTAAGACAACGACGCGAACCGTAACGTTGCCGCGTAAAGTCGAATGGAAACGAAGGACCGTAAAGTTCTCGAGTGGCAGCGGTACTAAAATCAAGGGACCGTACATTAGCACAAGGGTAATGGTCGCCCTCGGGCTGCCAGACTCGTAGCACAGTGAGCTCTGCGTTGCTCTGCGCCTGCTGGTGAACAGAGAAGTTCGCGGAATCGAATTACCCTTCCGCCTTTCGATTCCACGTTCCTCGAGACAAATTTGTAAAAAGTTTACTACTGCTTGGCCAGGTTCTTTCTTCCTTCAGGTCGAGTGGCGAGTGTTCTTCTGCTTCGAATCTTTTGATATCTTGGGTACAAGGGTGTCATTCTTTCTTCTCTTGAATCCTGGAATTTGTTAAATATTTGCTGTTCTCTTATTGCAATTCTTTCGATATCTTCGTCCAGATAAATTTCCATAACGTCACTTCATTTGGGAATTTTGTGTAACATGTTGGCATTTGAAAGAACATTTTCGTTCGAGTGGCAAGTGTTCTTCTGCTTCGAATCTTTCGACATCTTGGGTACTAGGGTGTCATTCTTTCTTCTCTTGAATCCTGGAATTTTTTAAATATTTGCTGTTCTCTTATTGCAGTCATTCGATAAAATTGACATAATATGTTGGCATTTGAAGCAACATTTTCGTTCGGGTGGCAAGTGTTCTTCTGCTTCGAATCTTTTGATATCTTGGGTACAAGGGTGTCATTCTTTCTTCTCTTGAATCCTGGAATTTTTTAAATATTGTATTTACTGTTCTCTTATTGCAATTCTTTCGACATCTCCGTCCAGATAAGTTTCCACGATGTCTCTTCACTCGGGAATTTTGCGTTACATGCTGGCATTTGAAAGAACATTTTCGTTCGAGTGGCAAGTGTTCTTCTGCTTCGAATCTTTCGACATCTTGGATACTAAGGTGTCATTCTTTCTTCTTTTGAATCCTGGAATTTTTTAAATATTTGCTGTTCTCTTATTGCAATTCTTTCGATATCTCCGTCCAGATAAGTATCCACGACTTCTCTCCACTTAGGAATTTTGCGAAACATGTTGGTTACATTCGAAGTACCATTTTCTTTCACGAAAATGTTCTCTACGGCTTTGCTGTGGAGTTATTAACGAAAAACACGGACAAATCAGATCCCAGGAATCCGTCGACATAACTCCTCAACAGAGCCGCGGAGAATATTTTCGCAAAAGAAAAAGCTACTTCAAATGACCTCAGCAATCAATCAAAGAACCTTTCGAGGAAGAGCAATATTCTTCAACCGAAAATTCAAGTTTTTAAGGAATAATATCTGTAGATGTTACAAGTGACATTTTCGACCAGGTTTCGGCGAGTTTCCCGGAGCAATGATAGACGCGGCTTGAGAAACGAGGGATCGCCGAGGCTCTATCATCGAACCAGGCACGCTAATGACGGGGGAATCTAGGTCCTCGGCACGGAGGAAGCCGATGAAGAAAAAGGTGTTCCACGGTGCCCGCGTGGAAGCAAACCTCGAACTGGTTGATGCGCCGGGAAAGGTAATCGCCTCGCTCCGGGCGACGAAGGCGTCCGCTCGGCGAGCGAGCAGCACGCTCCGCCACGCTTCGACATCCCCACCCGCACTTAAAGGCACGTTTACACGCCACGATCGTGACTACCGATTGTTCCGAGTACAATGAGTCGATTAATCATTTGCCACGGTTATTGTTGAGAGACCGCTCTGCGGGTGGAGCGCCTTGCGACAAAACAGTTCTTTTTTCCTCTTCCTCTTTTTCTCGGTTTTCTCTCCTTCCCACCCCCATCTGGTTATACTATTATTTGCTTGGCGCGAAGCTGGAAGTGTAATGGTGTTTGGTGACCCCCATTGTGGCATTCGAGGCTGTGGGAACCGAGGAAGTAGGTTCCGGAGTTTAGGATGTACTGTTATTTGGAGATTTTAATCGGGGATGATTTGTTGCTTAGATGAATGCGATTGTAATGCAACGATTGTCTTCGCGATTTTTGAGCAACGAGATAGTTGTTTAAGCAGTGAGTGTATTATCAATGTTTATAAATGAACCATATATTTAACAAAACATAGCACGTGTAACACAAACGATGTTCAATTAACCCCTTGCCGTATTTTGACGAGCCAGACTCGTGATGAAGGGTTTTAACAAAGTCTAACAAATATGAATCAAGTTTCTTCCACTGCTCGAGAACATTTTGATTATTTCATCTTGAATACTTAAAGGTATGTGTCTGAGAAGATTTGTCAAATACTGCACTTGAGGATTAACCCCTTGCCGTATTTTAACGAGTCAGACTCGTCATGTAGATTTTAACAAAGTCTAACAAATATCAATGTTACGCGTTTCATTTTAGATGAAATAAAATTTGAGTCGTTTCTAATAATTATTTAAGCATTAAAATAAATCTAGCCATACGATAAATATACATTTACTTTTCCCTTCCACGACACTTTTGTGACGTTTTAATCAAGACGTTTTAATCACTGTAACTGTGAATGAAAAGCTACGGCAAGGGGTTGACGACTGACAAATTTTCACACTTATTACTTGATTCAGAAACACTAATTTTTTTATTTCGTTCAACCACAAATTATGTTTCTGTGTCGTTATCACCACACAAATTCACTTCATACATTTTCATATCCGCACTTATGTCTACACTTATTAATTGTTTAAGAACATCTCTCAGACGTTTTACGTACAGATGTCAAAATTGTCAGAATGTTCGACATTCAGATGTCGAAATATTTTGCTCCAATGTTGTCCAAACGAGAGACCGGTTCATCGGTGATTAGGCGGCGAAGAGTACGCGAATATTTATGTTCATATAGATACTAATTGAATAATAAAATATTTGCCACAGCAAAAACGTCGAATCACGCCCAGAACTGGATATTCAATAGCCTCATCCATAGCCGTTCCAAAATTCACGGTAGAGGCGCAAACCGCTCGTAACATTGACTTGCAAATGACCACTGAAATATTTTAAACGTAATAAGCTGACCGCCTAACCTCGGTCGAGCCTCCATCCACGGTAATAACACACTTATGTTCGGTACTTGACGCTCGATTTTGTAAAACCAACGACAAGACCCTTCAATTGATACCTTTAGGGTAGAGGGAAAATGGCTGGCTATATCATGCTGCCACACTCACGTCGCGAGAATAATATCGCAATACTTACGAGCATGAAACTTTTGTATTTCGTAACATTCGGCTTTCGATAGTAGTAAACAACTTTCTAGATTAACCATTCATGAACTTTTTTGCGTTTATCGCTTCTTGTCGATATTACCAAATGAATGAAATAGCACCTTAGTTTCCTTCTTCTGAAATATTAATGTAAGAATTCAAATAAAATTGATATAAAAATAAAACAATTTTTCGTGCTATTAATATGGAAAATAGAATATATAAATTGAAGCACATATAAATATTATATGATTGCAAAAGTTCGTGCCCGATTTGAAAATAAAATTCAATGGTTAAATGTTAAAGAATACAACTTGATTAATCAATTATACATGTAGTCGCCATTCTTTTCAAAATGTAGAAAATTTAACCATTTTTTAATTTTAATTTAACCAAATCTTTAATCAATCTTTAAAATTTAACCATTGAATTTTGTTTTCAAATCGGGCACGAACTTATGCAATCATCTGATATAAGCACATTAAAATAATTTAAGGATACTAGCAGGTTATTTTCGACATTTTCATTTAATTAAAAGTGGAAATTTTCGTCAATCTTCAGTTCCTTTTGATTGACTTGGACAATTGTGACTTTGCACATTCACAATCTACACATAACAAATTATAGAGAATAATCGTTGGTCCAATTAATAGAAACTCACTAGGTTTTTAAACATGATAAACATTCAAGTATCAGAGATCCACATGTGAATCTTTCAGCCAATGGCGAAAGGGTTGATAGGTTGTCGCGAAGTATTCGAAAGGAACCGATTCTAGAACGTTTTTCCGAGGACGAGTCCGCGGCTGGTATCTTATATAAATTCCTCCCAGAGAGGGAATTACGATACCGATATCCCTACAAGATTACACTATAATCTTTCTCACGTGCGGCACCGTGTAATCCGAATTCCGGGGCCGGATAATGAGAGCTCCTCTTATACTTTGTAAGTGCATCCACGAAAGAGGATTGTCCTCGGCTGTTGGCCCCCATCTCTTGCGTTGCAGCTGCAACCCTGCCCAACCGAGTATAATCAGAGCCTATTTCTTTTAATAGGGCCTCCCTTGACGAGGGACTTCCTACATATCGAAGAAAACGATGCTGCACGTTTGACCTCAAGCGTAATTGCCGAACGCACCGAGAAATTGGATTTCGGGGAAATGAAACTCCGCCATTTTGGTTCATGCGTTCCAGCTTTGATTGACGAATGATGCAATGATAATTCTGAAGGACTTCCGAAAAACACAGATTGCTGAAATCTTGATTCGATGAGACAATAATCGACGGATAATCAATTAATCTTATTATTCAATCTCTGTTGTGATAAGATTTCAGACTTGAGGATTATTCGATAACGGGTCACGAAGATTTATATCGCATTTCATAAATGAAATAGTCGATCGTTCTGGGCTGGACTGTACCACGAAGAATAAATAAAAAATTGGAATGAAGCGTGATCGTAGGAAATCGACGGAGAATAAACAAAAAATTGAAATGAGGTATAAATAACGAAGAGAAATTGCGAAATATAAATTAAAAATTGAAATGAAGTGTTTCCATCGGATTGAATATTAAAGGGGAATGCCATCGCTTTAATTTAAAGATTATGGTAACTAAAGCGAATAGTATGCAGTAGAATGCACGGTATGCATCTGTTGAATAGAGGCACATTGCAGCCTGTCTATTTCCACAGGCAACGTTACGTTCAGAGTTCCCGTCATGGATGGTTTTCGTTGATGATGGTGATGGTGCACTGTATTTTTGCGTGCCCGATGCGTTACGGTGGTGTATTATCTTCACGAAAAAATTGGTACCTCCGGCGAGAAGCACCCTGGGCCCCGTGCACTGGCCAATGGCAATTTTGTAGTCTCGTTTCGTTCTGTGTTTCACAGAAGGAGACAGCATCGATTCCCACTGCACGAACAGCTCGAAACCCTTGCCATTCGAGATCCCACAGTCGCGAATTTTTACGCAGACTTCGATTTGCAAAATCTGATAATCGGGGAAGAAGACAAATTTATTTAAAAGAAATTATTTAGAATTATTCTTAACACAAAGTTCATTCAATTCATTCACAATGTCACGTCAAAAAATTAAACTCTCTTCTTTTATAATTTTTAGTGAAAAGTTTTGGTTGAATGTGACAGTGTTCGATATCCTTTTGACAATTTTTGATATTTATTGTACAAGAACTTTTATGTCGAACTAGCAGGGAGCCAGCTGACGAGGAAAGGGCAGCCCTTCGATGCACCCTGCCGCCAGTAAAACCCGAATGAACTTTAACTGGCCAATTTCGCTGCCGTAAAAACAACATTTATTTATGGTGGTTCGGTCATCGGGGAAAAAACCAGCTCGCCAAAGAATTACGCTGTCCGAAAAGGGAACTCAACCCTGACTATCCTGATCCTTTTTTCTCGAGCGTTCTCGGACTCGGCGGCTGTTAAGGGTTGCTTTGGAACTTCGTATGAAAAACACATGCTACGTCCATAATAATTATCGAGAGGAAACTGCAGGTTACATTTGCGTGCTTCGGAATGAGCTTCTCGGAACAGGCTTCGCTTTGCGGAGAAAAATGAGGCACGTGAATCTGGGGGATGAAGAAATTCTGAACACTTTTAGACATTATTTTAGCTGGACGTTAATTTATTGGCGAATTTAATCGACTGGTGAAAGTGAAATATATTGCATCCACGCCGATAGTCGCCGATCAATCTGACTAATCTTCGGTTACGTCTTTTTAAGTGTCCGTACTCCGAAGCTCAGTCAGTTGAAAGGTTTTAGTGATAATCTCGCGTAGCAATCTTTCAAGCGGAATTTCTAAGTCGCGAAGAAAGTGTCCGAAGTTATGGCATCGGCATCGTCCCCCATGCATCCGATTCTCGCTATCTTCAGGGTCCTCGGGTCGCTACTACTGTCTGGTTGATCCAGCCGAGTCATTTCCAGCCGCTTATCGCCTCCGATAACCTTTGGCGCTGCGGGTCGAGAGCGTTCTCTCACGAACCTTCGCGATTAGAGAGCCGCGGTGTCCACGTGATTGCGTGGTCATAATTATTACCGCAATTAGGGGGCCTTGATAATTAATCGGCCCCCGGGAGTTATGCACACGCGAAATCCGCCTCGGCGGCGGAGGCCACGAAAGAGACGACGCTTCTCTTCGTGGGAAAGGACGATTCGTTTGGCCGGATTCCGGGATAATGCGGCCCGCCATACAGGAACGAATGTTCCAGGACCCCGGGGAATATCGCGTGACCGCTCGTGGGATGTTTGGAATGTTACTCGAGCACTCGGATAACCAACGGTTATGCCGTGTGTAACCTTCGTTCCGTATCGTTAAAGGCTTGTTCGAGGGGCTGCGTGTGCAACTTCGCCCGCGCGAGCGCACGCCCGAATCGGTGGAAGCTTCATCCTCTTTCTTCCTCTCTCTCTCTTTCTCTCTCTTGCTCTGCGAGATGCACACGCTTATCCCCCGACGCGTAATTTGCCGAATTAATTTTCCCCGGCGTCGGGACAACCTCAAAGAGCACGCGGGCCGACCAGGATTCCACGATCCGCGACTCATAGGGGACCCCGTGCTCTTTTTTACATTCGATGATGCGGCTACCCCGTGAGAAGCTTCCAGCTAGCCGTTATTGTGCCTTTGCTTTTTTGGAGAACGCGCCGTTGCAAGCAACCATTGAATGTGGAATTGTGTAGCTACCAGCATTTGTTTCGTTGCTTACCTGCCTTGTTCGAAAGTTCTTTTTAACGCAACGTACCCAATTTTGAATTATTAAAACAGTTTAGCGGAAGAAAGTCACTGATTCTCTGAAAATTAAGCATTCTACTGTGACTTTAAACAACGAAGTGCATCTAATTAATTTGACTGTTTTTAAGTGAACTGTCAGATTATGGATGTCACATATTTGTGGCGGTGGTTATAATTTGTATTGTAATGACCAGACTGCGGATCTTCATGCAAAATAAAAAATATTTGCTTGTACTGCAGGACACAGGAGCCGAACAAAAATTGTATTCTTTTTTAAATTATCCTATCAAGCTAAAATTAATACACTGATGTCCTTAAATCTTAATTCGTCCACTGCTTTAAATTGAACGTGTCCATTTTCGCCATAAATGCATAAAATCCGCAGTCTACTAATGACATTTCTTCTTTGCTCTGACTGTAACGAATCATTGGGTAGGCAAAATAAAATTTTTTGTTGTTCTAGTTGCTACGAAATGATTTATGAGTAGGCGAAATTCTGTATAGACTAATTACCCTAAGAATAATTAACCCTCTTAGTATCGAGGAGCCAATATCTTGGTTTTCTGTCTTCGATAGAAGTTGGACAGTTTATAATATAACCTTTAATTCATAAAAACTAATGATTGTTGTTCTGTTATGCAAAACTACTTCTTACCATAAAATGGAAACAGAAACATGGAGATAGAGACAGGAATGAAATAAACCGATGTTAAACCGATGCGCCGGTGCTGAAAATTCCGTTTCGAAGCCGAAAATATGAGACCACTTACAGGCCGGGCCAAATGAACATTAATTCTGATGTTCTTGGGATGTTATGATGATCTCGCATATACGCGTTATCCGTGATCGATGCTACCGGGGCCGCAATGAAGTTATTATCGCAAATGCGATCGATCGATCGTATGTGGATCGACCGCAATATAATATGCGGTTAACCAAATGAACGGCGAGAGAATTAATAGTTAACCGTGTAAGAATGATTCGGGGTATCGGCGAGGCCGCGTGAAACGATAGTAGATGCTGTCGGGAATGTTTTTAACTTTTGTATTGTGCTAATAAGCAGTGTTGTCGGGCTGCGATCAATCATATGCAATTTTTCAGCGCTGCTTTATGCGGCCGTAGAGATGACAAGGCTCATTGCGATGCGGAGGATGTTAAGAGTGGGAGATTAACACCAAACCTACCACCACCGCTTAAAATAACCGGTCCCAGATTTTTAAATTTATAATAATTGAAATTATAAAAATGATTTCATAAGAAATGATTGAAAGTCTAAATAAAATCAATCTTGTCATTTGTATAAGGGAAAATATTAGGACTATAGCCTTCGAATGAAACCCTGCAAGAAGAGTCCGCGCGCGTCCTTAACCCAGAAGACAGCTCGATAAAACGAGAATAAACGAGACTAAAAAAATTTTTCAATTTTCCCCGATGCTTGTCGGACCGGATTGACGATAATCCAGATTTTCCGGTGGTACCGGTCGCCGTCACACCTTGGATAATTCACAAGCACCGGTCGTGACACGGTCGGCGAAAAAATCGATGCCGTGTCCCGACGCGGTGATCCAAAACTTTAATCTGACGATTTAGCTCTCGGCGAGTCGCGGCCGGCCATTAAAACTTTTACCTTTAATATCGTGCATAAATGCGGCGGCAGAATTTACACCGCCGTATTTAATCGACACCGTCTTAAAAGGGGTCCCTCACCGGCCGTCATGCCGTTTCACGGCGGGTATTATGCCTTTACTTAACTGGCATACCGTTTTGTTTTGCCACCGGGGACACGCGATGCGAGCGCCGCGCCGAACATCATGCTAACAGCGAGAAGGGAGGCGACAGGGCCGGCCTTTGTCCAATAGGAGCGTTCACAACAGCGCCTAGAACTCGCCCGGGCAGAACTTGCCCCGTGGAGCAGTGCCATGGCCCCGAGAGCGACTTAAGGGCGCTACGATGCCCATGAGACCTTTGAACTCTTTTAGCTTTGCGTAGAAAAATGGTACAGCGTTCTACCCGCACTCATTTCAAAGGGCGAAGTCTCTAGTTTCATGCCCCTGAATTTCATTTCGTAAAGATCGTTTTTATTTATTGTATTATTTCTTGTTATTGTGGTCTTTGAAACTAGATTTTCACAAAAAGAAAAAAGATATACAGTGTTAAAATACAGGGTGTCCCAAAATTCCTTCAACAGCCGGAAATGGGAGGTTCCTGAGATCATTTGAAGCAACATTTTCCTTTGCAAAAATGTAATCCGCGGCTCTGTTTAGGAGTTATTAACGAAAAATCACGGACCAATCAGAGCGCGACCTGGACGCGAGTTGGCACAGCCTGCCCGGCGCGCCAACTGTCTATTGGCCGACTGTGTCAACTCGCGTCTAGGTCGCACTCTGATTGGTCCGTGTTTTTCGTTAATAGCTCCTAAACAAAGCCGCGGATAACATTTTTGCAAAGGAAAATGTTGCTTCAAGTGATCTCAGGAACTTCCCATTTCCGGCTGTTGAAGGAATTTTGGGACACCCTGTATAAATAGTGGGCTGTTAGAACGAGTGTCCAGGGCCCACGGTCACGAAGATACGTCTCTGCGCAGCGAACCACAGGCGAATTCGCGGGATACAAGTCGAACGATCAAAAAGCAAGGAGAAGAGAGGAACTTCGAGAAAACGAAGAAGGTACGAGCCGCGACGAGAGGAGAGGCGAGAAGCGAATATTAAAGAAGAATAACGAGAAATTGAAACGAACGAGTATGGACGTTCGAATTCTCGGCTCACCGGCGCGGCGACCTGGCTAATTGGACGTAATTAAATCCGCGGAGGTCCTCCAACATCTGTTCCCGATGTCCTGCGATATTATGGAAATACGAAGGTGCATATGGGTATGCAAACTACCCCGGTAACCTTAATTTCAATTATTGGAATCGAGGAATGTCGATACCGATAATAGTGGATTTTTGTTGGAGACGAACAGTTACGACCTGTATGGATTTTTCAAGAGCACGATTAAATATAAAAGTAGTCGGTGGTAAAAACTCGTCGACTGCCATCATAAACGTGTTGACTTCGGAGTCGACGATTAAAAACTGCTGCCATGTTTGCATAAAAAGACGGCTCTGTGTATTATATTTACTGGACAGTGGATTTGTATGCAAAATAAAAATTATCTGCATAAATTGCACGATACAGGAGCCATTTATTTCTTTCTGAAATATTTTTAGTGAGTCGAAAATAATGGAACACAGTATTTTTCATTTCTTTCACTGCTTTTGCTGTTTTGCATTTGACGTAAGTGCATAAAATTTTGCAGTAATAACGTTTTGGTAAGCTCACTGTTTTGTAAGATAGTGTTGTCGGTCCTCAGATTTAGTAATTTATTTTTTTTAAAAATTGTCAACGCAATTTACGGTACACAGATAAGAATATCTAACTTTTCTTATAATTTTGGACCTTTCTAATTGTTGAACAGTAGATACAAATTTTTTGTACAATGTCTTACAGTTGTAATTTCTCTCAAAAATGATCTCGAAGTGTTTCTGCGAAGTGAAACGTTGATGACAATCGCTTGCGGAATTGGCGTGTTTAGTGAATCATTTTTACTTGAGACTGTTTTACATTTTTCCCTGGGACAAATTCCATCACGTGAATCGATTGGCATTTCGTACTTTGCGAAACACTTAGCGTAATCGTGACGTTGATGGCTAATGACTGGAGTTCGTTGAATAAGCAGGCAGAACTATAATTGCTGGTATGGGGAAGATTTATCATCGTGCCCGGAGTAATACGTGTAATCGCATAGAGAACCGTAACTAAGGGTATGGTTAACCTTGAGTAGGCGATCCTGATTCTTCGACGTTCAAGAATTTTTTATTGTATTCAGACCATCGCTAAAATTGTACATGTAGCATAAAAACTTGGTTGCATTAATTTAATGAGATTAGATTTGAATTGCACATCGCTGAATAAAGTCGAAGATAATTGACAGGCCTTTAACATCTGGGCCGCGTAGGAAGCATTTTATACAAGTTGGAAGGCAGTAACATGTAGTAAACAATTTAGAAATGATGTCTCAATTTTTGGTCTCGCATGTAGCCCGTAAAAATGATTAAATACGCTCGAGTCGCTCAATAAATATTTAACATCGATTATACACCTTGCATGCATGAAATTAACATGAGTCGGGTGACATCTTCATTGCTACAATTTCCTGGCCGCAACAGATCATTTTTAACATGCAACGGGTTAAGCAACCCGGTAAAAATTACTGCTCGACGTGAAACGAACGTGATAAGGGACAGTTACCTATACTGACAGAAACATTTTTCAACCGTGTTGCAAATCAGCCGCCTTATAATATACACGTCAGGCGAGACGGCTCTACTCCCGAGGATATACGAACAAAATTGAAAAGTGGACATCGTTCGAAGTAAATATTAATAACTGTACTTTCGTCCAAAAAGGGCGAAGCAGGTTTACGGTATATCCCTCGGGGCGAGGGAGAGGTGTACACCTTTACGATCGGACCGTAAATCAAAAACCGCTCGATAATAAAGCCCGCCACGCAGGAATTAAAACAATGTACGATAATTAACATGCATTATCGATCGCCAAACATGGGCGCAAGAAGTGTTCGGGCTTTGTAAGGTAATACACACGTTGCTGCCGCCGCGCCGACCCGAGAGAGCCGGCCAGTAAATCACGTTGCGTTACTATCAGGGGGGTAACCGCGGGAAAGTCACGACTACCATGTTTGGCGATGTATTATGCAAATTTTTGGGAAGTTTATTAGCCACGAGAGCCGCCGCCGACCGTTCGGATGTCGTGACCGACCACGTTCCTTCGCCGTTTCAACCGATCCGGTAGCCTCGGAAACACTATGTTTCGTAACGTGGAGTCTCTTTATTAGAATTTCTTATTCGAACAGATCGACGCGATACCCGAACCCTCGCGTGACGTTCTGGGACTGTCGGCAAAATTCCAGAAGAACATTTCGGAAATACTGAATTAACTATTATGAGTACACTTCGGAATTTATGGATTTATTACAAACGGGATTCACTGAAAGATCAGCAACAGCGTTATCATATTTTTATCTCTCTATCCCTGCCGGCCCCTTACCCTTCCGCCTCTCGCCCGGTTTCGCAGCGTGGCTCGCCTCACGCGTACCGTACGCCAGCGTGTCGCCACTGTCGCCAGCGTTGGTGGGAAGCAGGGTTGCCATATGACGCCCCTTACGTTTCCGTCCCTCGCCTAGATGCTGCCTACGCTATCCCCACTCTTACCACTACCGGTGGCGCGACCGAGTGCTAGAATGAGAGCGGTAGCATGCTACCGACTCGGTCGCACCAGCGGTAGTGGTAAGAGTGGGGATAGCGGAGGCACGCATCTAGGCGAGGGACGGAGACGTAAGGGGCCTGGCGAGACTCGCATATGGCATCCCTGGTGGGAAGAGCTACGCTGCGAAACTGGGCGAGGAGGCGGAAGGGTAAGGGGCCGGAAGGGATAGAGGAATAAAAATATGGTAACACTGATCAGCAATTTGATTATCATTTTATAATACTTTGGGTCCCTTGCAGAGTCAGATCAGGGGAATGTACCGTTGAGTGCTGACAAGAAGCACCCCGGGGGGACACAGAGGCAAGGGGGGTCTATCGTACTGCATAGCAGTAGTAGTGTGTGCGTGACCGCTTCGGCCAATAGAAGGCGCGCCCCTTCCAAGCCAACCAATCGGGCGCGCATTCTTGCCTACGTCACCGCATTCCTGCCAGGGAGCTTCTTGTCAGCACTCAACAGTACTCGAATTGAGGGGAAAAGGGAAAGGGGAGTTGGAGTGACCTGGATCCTCTGGTCCCTTGCGATCTAAAAATCTAAACACCTGGAACCGCGGCGTCTCTGAAACCAAAAAATTGATGGGCGCCATTTTCCACTGCGTGAATATTTGCAACATCGTTTGTTCGTCCAACCCGGTTTCGAGCATTCTGATTAAACGTCGGTGCCTAATTAAAATCTGGGAGCCGTGGTCCTGTAACTCTTGATCGCAGGGCTTTCTCCTCTTCTCGCGTCGAATCGACGTGTTCATGAAACGTAACTGTTATTTTATGGCGAGATAGTTAGTAAAAATACATTTGGGCAGATTACGGGAGAGCCGGCCACGCCAGCTGAAATATATCTCCCGGGCCGCTCTTAAATTATAGAATTAATGGATTTGCAAATATTCTGCTTAAATGCCTACAAGCTCGGGCCGGGATTCGCAGCTGCGATCGTAAAATTCGTCGGCGACGCTGACGTTTTTCAAACGTTTGTTCCACGGCTATTCGACGCTGGCCCTCGGAGGCCGTAGAACAAAGTGTTTTCTACATCGTTCGCTCGTAAACAGACGATCGTCCCGGCTTCTAATGAAGTTCTCCGCGTTATCCGGCTGATCAGCAGCTTCCTTTTCCACTTGGATCCGAATTATGGGATTGTTTAATGTTCTGGCGCCATTCTTTTACGGCTCCGCTGGCTACTCGGATAGAAAAATTTAAATAGAGGTCCGGAATTGTTCCCGCAATCTCGGGAATTTGTAAGCGTTTCGAGTGCATCGCTTTCTTCGAAACATTAAAAGCCACATTCTTTTTCGATTTATAATGACGGGCTCAAGATGGATTGGTTAATTAATTTTTGTAAACGTTCATCTCATGTGTCTATGAACTGTATGAATTTAATTTGTGATAATATATTTATGTATGCATTTATTTATTCGTTTATCGAATGCAGTGGAGGAGCGTGTATCTGCGTAACAGATTTTTTCTTGACTGATTGAAAAAAGAAAAATTCTTTTTCGATTTATAATGAGAGGCTCGAGAAGCATTGGTTAATTAATTTTTTTGAATGTTGCGCTTAGGCTGAAACAAGATGTGGACATCTTCTGCGTCCACATGATCTGCATGAATTTAATTTGTGATAATATATTTATGTATGTACTTATTTATTCGTTTCTCGAATGCAGCGAAGGAGCATCTCCGTAAAAGATTTCTTTTTAAAAAATCGGACTTTGTCACATTATGCCTTCACTATCAGGCAATACAGAAATAATTTTTTTGCCGCTTCGACAGCACTGTGCGGCGTGTACTCATTAGCATCGTTTTACATCCCATTTTGAGAGAGCCGAGCGGTACGTCACCAGATGGTCTTCCTCATCGAGGAACTACCGTGTTACGTGCACCTGCCGACTCATCCTCCTTTGCGTGCGTACACCCGTGTGTCCCGTCATCGTCTTCGTCGCTAGTGTGCGTGAAGGTCACGGTAGGCAAATTAGCGCTGAAAGTCGGTTTCTTTTCCCTCCCCGGCAAACGTAGAAATTTCACCGAGGAATAATTAAATCAACAGAGACGCCAACTGGACAACGCCGCAGGTAAGGCATAACGCCGCGCCGTTTTGCCAGGTAAAATGTAAATTTTAACTACATTCCTCGAGATCACGTGTAACTCATCCTTCTTCTATCATTGAGCGCTTTCTAAATGCTTCTATCGCGTCAACGAAAGATATTTATGTGATTGTTCGTTATGTGAATTCGCAGCTCCATTTAGTCAAAATCAAATTTATCACTATAGGCTATGTATAAACGTCAACTGTGTTTTGATTTGAGCCGCACCATGTCACAGAACTCGTTTTGCGAGAGGTAAACTTCTCGATGTGTCAGCTAGTCTCCGATTTCAATGACCTTGTCAAGGTCACCGTTCTGAATAACATTACCATTTAAAGGTTTCGGCGGTCGGCTTTCGTAGCCAGCTATCTCCGTCACTATTCCTCGCCTGTGTGTCACAGTTATTCGTCTATCTTCGAAAATTGTTTCTATAATGCACTACACATCAGTCACTTTTGAAGGTCGCTGTTAACACTGAACCGACCGTTGCCGGTCAAATGACCGGTCTCACATTTTTAATTTTATAATTATTGAAATTATGACCTTGCTTACATGGAAACTCATTCGATAAATTTCTTTATCCAAGCGCATATTGCAATAAAAATTGCACGAAATCTAAATAAATGGAGCCTCGCCATTTTTATCAGCTGAAACATTTTAATCGCTTTCAGTGCTCGGTAGTTTTAGTGTGAATAATGCAATTGCTTACAAGGAATTGAGACCATGTCTAAAACTGGCTATTGTTCATTATTTTATAAAAACAAACGAGAACGTGTCTATCATTTTTATAAATTAGAAGAAATAAATGTGTTGAATAATTCCGCATCAAATTATCATGCTAGCGTTAGTAACTTCAAGAAGTTGAAAATAATAGATACCCTTGAAGTCCCTTAATCATTGTTCCCTTCAAAATTGCACCCAGCCATGTTTCTCGCAGATGCATAAAATCCTCTAGAGACAGGCTCTATCTGCAGTTTCTATTACGATATCCGAATTACTTCAATCTCGTTGACTCGTTTGGGAATCACTGTTCGACAGACGACGTGCGAAACTCTCGAAAACCGAGCTCGAAAGTAACACGCGCCATCGTAATCTGAAATTTCTCGCCGGAAGCGCGTGCAAAGTGCACACGTATCTTCGCCGCGGTCGGCACCATGGGGTCGTCGGTTGTCGCCGTTGCCTTTCCACCAGCTGACAAACGACCGTCGTGGGCAGCGTTATCTGCTTTCGCGGTGTCGAAAGAAAAATCGTCGATAACTCGTTGTCGCGGCGTGGCGCGGCTGTTAACGAGCGCGCCGATTTTTGCCACGAAACGGGAAGGGAAATCGCCTGGCTCGGATCATATAAAAACGAAAACGGTCCCGATAGCGTCCGCTGGTGGGGACGAACGCTTGAGAAAGAATTCACGAACGAGGCCCAGAATTTATCGTCGCCGGGATATTTACAGCCGGCCGGTATGAATATTCAGCCGGGTTTATTTTACGTGCTCGTCGGTTTCCTTATACCCGGCTGGCACGCCGCGCTGCGGCGGCCGGGTCAAGGGTTAATGAAAGTTGCCGAAGAGGAAAATAACGAGAGAAAAAAAAAGTGGAAGACGAAGAAGAGAAGAGGAGGGAAAAAGAGCATGCAAATAAGTCGTGAAACGTACGCCGGCGTACGTAGCGTACACACGCCGAGCCGGCCACCGATAAAAATATCCGCGTCGAGAGCAAATTAGAGGCTCTCTTCTCGAACGAGCACCGGGCGAATTTGACCGCCATGCCGAGCCAACCCGAAGAACCTTGCTACGTACGTGGACCCCGGTAATGATACCCGGCCTCTTTCTATAAATCGACGCTCTGCCCCTCTTCCTCTCTTCGTGTATCGGCCGAAAGATTTCGCGGTTCGTCGACCAGTCCGGTACGACCCGACACCTTCGGAGGGACAGGTGACTCGACCTGACTCGCCGTGGGAACCTGCCGATTCCTTCTCCAGAGTGCTCGTGTCTTTGACCCTCCCGTTTCTCTTCAACTTCCTTAACCGCTTGCACTATGACATGAGTCACACTCGTGATCACCACCCAGTGGCGGTTCTAGTCAAGTGGAGGCCCCAAGCGGTAAAAATTTTGGGGCCCGCAAACTCAAGTTATAAATAGAAGTTGCAAGAAAACTCTCATAAACTTATTAACAAAAAAGAGAAGCAATGAAAAACATCATATCGTTACACATTAAATAAAATTTAAAAATTTTAAATTCGGGGCCCTATGGTATCCCGGGGCCCCACGCAGCCGCTTAGTCCGCTTACCGTTAGATCCGCCACTGTCACCACCTCGAACAGAACCAGCAAGCATTTAATATACAGTCAGTCTCGTCATTGATGGCACACGCTTCAAATTCGAATAGCTCTTTTATAGATGGACCAAACTCACATGCTAGTTTATGATGGAAACTTAAAAATAATCAAGACACCATTTTAACCTTGCCCTACCATGTTGAGTCAAACTCGTGATGAAAATTCTGAACAGTCTCTACTGAATATGTACATTATTAATTTCCTTTAAGCTGAAATCAAATTCTCTTTTGTTGTAGTCGATATAGAGCCTTTGGAGAAAACATAGGCATACAATAAATATAAATTTTCTTTTATTCTATGAAATTCTGAACGATGAAGAATTTTTCAACACCACAACCACAAAATATAAATAGTAGTGCAAGGGGTTAACCGTGTACAGTGGGGTAATTGAACCCTTACATTTTTAGAGCAAACTGAAAGAAAAGCTTTGTCTGCATAAGTATTTGTGAAATTCTATTGATTTTTAAAAGATGAGTGTACAATACCTAACAAACTTGAAACATATCAGAGTCTGGGGTGCATTCGCACCTCATACACAGAAAGAAGGTTAATGCAAAGGGTTGAAAAGAATAAGAAGCTCCCTTCAGCACTCGCAGCTAGACCATTAAACTGAAAATCAGGAATAGAAATAACGGATCCTCGAGTTCACGCGTTTCCTCGATCGACGGGGCCAATCCCAGCCCTTCCGGTTTCTAATTTACCTCAATCATACTCGAAGAGGGGCTCCGGTTGGTTACCTGGCTGCGAGAACGGGGGAGGATAGTCACTCCCCATTCAGAGCTACACGGTCCGGCTCGAAAAAGAAAAGAAATTATAACTCGGGACTTGACCCCGTCGACCCTGAAACCATAGAAAGGCCGGGGTCTATTCGGGAGGCTGAAATTAGAGGGTCGAATCCAACCCTTTCCCACATCCACCCCCGCACGGTCCCCGGAGCCAGGGTACAGGTGCATTGCCGGCTAATGGACGAAACGAGTTCCCGAGATACTGCCGCATCATTATAAAACGTTTATTTCGGCATAAAAGTCAAAGTGCAACGTGTCGGACCGTGCCGCGCGCACCGCTGGGCCTGACCCGGGGCCCGATGACTCGCGAGTAAAATACTCGTTCTTCCTAACGTTATCTTTCCTCGCTGATTGCCTCATTCGAACTATCTCCCTTTCTTCTAGGTCTTGAGTAGACGCCTGAGTGGGTGAGAAGGCAACTAGCTCTCGAAAAGAATTTATTTAATCTGCCGGTCATTAAAACTTATGTATACTCGGTGAAATCAAAATGAGACTGTAAAACAGTAATGTTTTAGATTCTTGTATCTTCGTATTTAAATTTATGGTGATCTTTATTCTTTAATTTAAGACTAAGAGTTTTACTTGAATCAAATATTCAAGAGTGAAATCAAAATCAAAGTCAAAATCAAAATGAGACCGTAAAACAGGAATGTTTTAGATTCTTGTATCTTCATATTTAGATTTATGGTGATCTCTATTCTTCAATTTAAGACTAAGAGTTTTACTTGAATCAAATATTCAAGAGTGACATCAAAATCAAAGTCAAAATTAAAATGAGACCGGAAAACAGGAATGTTTTAGGTTCTTGTATCTTCGTATTTAAATTTATGGTGATTATAATTCTTTAATTTAAGACTAAGAGTTTAATTGAATCAAATATTCAAGAGTGACATCAAAATCAAAGTCAAAATTAAAATGAGACCGTAAAACAGGAATGTTTTAGATTCTTGAATCTTCATATTTAGATTTATGGTGATCTCTATTCTTCAATTTAAGACTAAGAGTTTTACTTGAATCAAATATTCAAGAGTGACATCAAAATCAAAGTCAAAATTAAAATGAGACCGTAAAACAGGAATGTTCTAGGTTCTTGTATCTTCATATTTAGATTTATGGTGATCTTTATTCTTTAATTTGTGGCTAAGAGTTTTGCTTCTATCAAATATTCAAGAGTAAATCACTATTTCGAACTAACTAATGTAACGATAATTTAGGTTTCGACCAGATGGATTTTCATCATAATAAAACGGAGCGTATCTCGAGGGTACTCTATTTCGAAAGTGAGGCTTCAGATAGGCCCAAGACTAACCTAAAAAGCACGGTAATTATTCGGAGCTTAGCGCCAGCCGATTGGCCCCATTTTGGTGCGATTTTGTGTTCTTAAGATAGAGGACGCTTTTAGGACGGACCACCCTTGGTAAAAAGTATTTCATCCCAGTAATTAAATGCTGAGATATTTGAATGACTGGTTTGTGGCTTTCTGTTATAATTATAACAAATTTTCTTTTGAAATTTTAATTTACCTCTGTCGCAGGTTGTGGATACGTAGATACTTCATCATCAATACTTAATTCATCATTTTTATATATTGTAGAATATTAGACAATTAATACATATCTTTAAAAAATAACTTTTCACACGAAAAACAATTACTTTGTCAATATTAAATAAATGTCTTGAAGAAATTTTTTAAATACATTAACATATTGTCAATATATTATGCATTACTTATTATTATACATAACTGTAGTTAAAAACGCAAATCAGAACCTTGGTACGCGACCTTACATTTCCATACGTAGATAATGAAACAAGTCCGGAAAAATTTGTGAAGTACTATTTAAATAAATGACTGTATAGAAGCTATAATTAAATGTGTTGGAAATTAAAATACGATCTGCGAAGTACTCGCGCACGAATTTTTCAAACACACTGTACAGCGTGCATGAATGCCGTATGTAAGCCAACGTAGCAATACAGCAGCTTTTTAAAGCCGTGTATAAAAACATTGATAAGCGACTGTCATATTCCTGTATGACCGTTCTCTCTTTTTATCAGCGTGTCCAATTATTTGCGCGTGTCGCGTGGAAATGACAACCTGTCGCGATTAAGTCCGCTGAGTTAGGGCACGAGTGCTCCTCCTGCGTGATGGGGGATTAAGTTACGGGATTCTCCAACCGACCAACCGGGGAAAGGACAAATTGACTGTTTAAACACCGCGTGAAAAGGAGGAAGGAACATCATTCGGCTCCATAAAGTATACCCGTTCGAATCCTGTCGAAGGGCCCGCGCTGCCCATTCACGAATACATTATTTACAAAATTATCGTGTACCATGAAACCGACGGGGAAAAAAATTCAATTCTTGGCAGTACGAGAACCTGTCCTCGTAAACTCTCGATGTACAGCTAATGTATCAGGAAGTATCTCGAGAACGTTCTTATTTTAATGAATTTTGGAATTTCTTCAATCGTGCAACCTTGTTTTCGATATTGGGTATCAGTTTTATGGAATGATTTGTGCCAGCGTACTTTAATACTTTTAATGGCATCAACGATCCCTTGCGTCGTACACAGAATCAGTGTAAATGCATCTGATTCTTATGGTTATGTAAAAAAATAAATTTAATTTATTTATTCATACACTGACAAATATCAAAGAAATTTATGAAATTCTTTTTAGTTTTTGGGATATATGGTTAATAGTATGCAGGTTGCAAAAATATGAAAAAATCGATTATTACTTCTTTAAAATAGAAGACATTTCAAAATATTGGGTTGGGAAGAAAGTTCGTAGCGTTTTTAAATTAAGAATCGATGATAAAATTAATTATAACACGAGAAGTTACTTCGAAAATGGCAAAAAGTAATAGAACAGAATGGAAAATATGTTATTGAATAAATCTATGAATAAATATCTGAATTGTAGCTTTCCAACCCAACATTTCTTGTATAATTACTTCCATCATTATATCTTATAATTCTACTTAAATCTGAATGAGGAAAACGTAACTAATTATGGACACTGCAATTTCATAAAAATATTTAAATTCAGCGCTTCAGCTCAGGAACTTAAAAATTTAACGAACACTCTGTCCCAAAGATAAATCCAAAAAATAAGTATAAGAGAATCTTAATTCCGCGCACAATGAAGCACCAGGAAATATTTTTCAAACGTGCAATTAGGGTTGTGTTTGGATCGAATTAGCGGGAGCGGTGATTAAACAGGGAAAATTAAAGATCAAGCTGATTTTAAAGCCCGGCGAGCATCGCAATCATCTCTAAAGTAAAATATAAAAACTGTTTAATTCCGAGCACAATGAAGGGAACTGCGCGATTGCGCAATTAGGGCCGGCATATTTGATTGAGGGAGAGATTTTACGATCCGGCTGTTAATACGACGTCCGCTCTGGACGAACGCGAAATTACCCTAACCGATCCTCGTCCCGTTGCATTTCTTTCAAAATGAAGAAGCGTATATGAGAGAACAGGTGGCATCGATTACCGTGGCATGCGCTCCAAAACTTCCGCGATTTTTTCGCCCCGGGGTCCATAATAAAGGCATCCGCGTGCGCCAATGTTAAACACAGGGTGCTTTCTTAGTACGCATGTAGGGAGCGTGTTACCGATCAATGCGAGTACATCGCGAACAAAAGAGGACGATTTTCACGGAAGTATACTCGCGACAATTCCATCCCGGAGTCACCATTGTGAAATAATCGGAGGGATCTCGTACAATAAATTCCGTGTTATTACTTAATTCGCTTTCCTCGTGAACGATGAAATTGAAGACTTATTGAATACCTCGCTGTAGAAAGTTCTTTGTGCACGGTGGCTCTGTTGCGTAAAGCTGTTTGAATAACACGGCAGTCATTTTTCGGAACGATCTTCTTTTATTGATCCATACAAGTTGTACGTTTGTCAGTGGCTGGTCATTCTATGGACTGCGTAAAGTGAATTCATGGGTTTCTTTATTACTGCTTTGTGTCATGATGAATTGGGAATTTTGGGGCAAAAGTGAGTGCTACGTAGAGTGCGTAAGTAGAATACGGATCTTCATGTTAAATAAAAATGTGGTGCAAGTGTGGTAGATTCGTTCCCAGAAACATTTGAATTTTTTAGAAAAAACATTCACTTTTCTACCTATTATTTTATATAAATCCAGGTTTCTTCTACAATTTTCTTTTTTACAAAGTTATAGCAATCTAAACATTGGAAATGTAGCGTTGAACTCCTTCTGAAACCTCTGCATGTACTCTATGCAAGACAAGAGCCAAATAAAAATTTCTTTTATTCTTTAATAACGTTCATAAGCTGATGCTCTTAAATATTTTAGATCTGTTTACTGCTTCGGATTGCACCTACTTATTTTAGTCACGAACGCATAAAATCCGAGGTTTAGTAATAAAGGTTAAAATCCACTGAAAAAAGGGTCCGAGAAGTTTGCAGCAGAAGGCGCACTGACTCTTCGCAACAAAGTTGCAAGGAATCCGTGTCCCCTGTTTCCCGTTCCAACTACATTTCGTTTCCATAAATCACCGGGCGCAGCTCTTCAAGAATGGGCAGGTGCTCTGTGCGCACCCACTGCCACGCTTCGTGCACCCGTGCCAGCAACTCTTCCCCTTTTCTTCCTCCTCCTCTTCTTCTTCTTCTGGCGTTGTCGGTCCCCTCGCTTCTCTCCAGTTTCTTCCTCTTCCTCGGCGAACGGGCGCGTTTCGTCCTCGCGCAACATCTCCACCTTTAAGTGCTTTTTTATGTGGCTCCGCCGTTTTGTTTCGATTTATTTTTTCCTCTGTTGCACTGGCCCCTTCTCACCCTTTCCCTCTCGCCGACTGTCCACGCTCCTCGTCTTCGCCTTCGCCTCCTCGCCTAACCGTCTTCTTCTCTTTTCCCCGACGGGTTCAGTCGTGGCCCGCGGCATCCCCGACGCGCAACGCGCCTTTACTTTTAGTCCCCCGGCGTAATTATCGCGTCCTGCGGTTTGCTAGCGGTTTGTCCCGCTGCTGTTCGACCTGCAGGTGGTCCTCACCAGAAACTCTACTCTTCGTTACAGTCTCCTTTAGTTTATACTCGCGCCGATGTTATCGAAATCGCTGTAACAATACCGCGCATCCACAATATTGTTGAATTACAGCTTCTGTCCTTTTAAAACCGAAGGTCGACAGCTGAGAATTTTGTTAATAATATTAGTCTATAGGCAATTTCATTCATAATTCAAGTTGTTTGTAGAATTAATATAATGTGAGAACCTCTTTTGCAATTATTGTTTCAAAGGAAATTATTCTGCTTCTTTAGGAAAATGTTAACAGCACAGAAACAAGGATTCATTTTGTTCTCAATGAAACTGGCATCGAATCCAGAGTCGCCATATCAGTGGGATTGGCTCGAATCGACGGGAAAGGTTCCCCCTTCCTGCTAGTACCGGATTAGTCACGTGGCATTGTAGCAAATGCACAACGGAGACAAAACACGTCAAAATGGACTTTCATCCAGAGCATTCGGAGACATAGTACCCGAAGTTACTCTACGAGAATATACAACTCATATAATTTTGATTATTTTCACGTTAAAAAAGTCGGCTGCTCTTTACTTTACCGGACTCAAAATTTGTGCCTTTCTCCTATAAATTATGCTGTATTTGGTATGTAATCCAGTAGATTTATACGCGGAGCGGCTGCTGATCGAAGTTTCGATTCTGTAGGATCAGTGGTTCAGGAGTTATGCTTGCTTAAAGTTGAGCAGTCTGCAGTGTTTTTGACAGGTAAGGGCGCCGTATTGGTTCGTAGTGACGGTCGCGCGCAGCTTACCGAGCAGAATAATTAATTAGTTGGTTAGTGATTAGGTCGGGGGGCGGGTGGCAAGGACACCTGTCATTTACCTGTCAAAAGCACTGCAGATTGCTCAACTTTAAGCAAGCATAACTCCTAAACCATTGATCCTACAGGATCGAAACTTCGACCTGCAGCCGCCCCGGGTACAAATCTACTGGATTACCTACCATATACATCAGAATTTATAGGAGAAAGGCACAAATTTTGAGTCCGGTAAAGTAAAGTTTACCCAAAAAGTCACACATGCAACTAGTTAGGTCCTACTGTACCTAAATCACCAATAGCTGCAACCAATCTCTTTCGTTCGAGATACAGAAGATGCGAGATATACAGAATGCTGGGATATTCGGTATTCCGTTTCGCTGCACCACACCCGTTCGCTTAATTTAGATCCCCCATCTCCCGGATTCACGAAAAAGAAAGGAGGAGCCGTGAATCCTCGCGGTGTCCGGTCCACCTGGCCGAAAAGCATCCGAAACACTGCAACAACAACCTGCCGTGGGCTGTTCCAGGTTTCCCCGTGGTCGCCCACGCGCCGATACTTAACGGCGGCGAAGGCGCTTATTAACGGTTATTACGTCGGGGATGTTGGTCGATTAAAAAGCCAAGGAAAAAGAGAGGAAACGAAACACCGGGGTCAAGCACGATCAACAGCAGCCGATGCGTCGTCGATCGGGCCCGCGCAAATTAACAGGCTATCGCTTGCCGGGATTTACGAGGCCCCGTTGGAAAATATTTTTGCCAACAATGAAATCTCGCATTGAATTTCTATTAGCTGTGCAAATTCATTCGTGGCACGATCAATTCATTTTATTTTAAATCCGAGCCCTTTATCTAACGAATTGAAGATTCGGCAATTATTTATTAGATGAATGCATATGATGGGGATTACTTTCAACACGTCTTGAATATTTCCGTTACTTTTAATAATATGCAAAAATGAGGGAGGGGGTGATGAATCAAAGTCACCTTGATTTCTTTAAATGGAAAAATGCATCGACCTTCGCACGTCCTAGATCCAATAGCTGATTGAAGATGACTGAAAAATGCCCGGATGAGAAACATTTCCAAGGCAGAACTTCAAGTCTCAATGTCCTGACACTTTCCTACGACCGAGTACAAGCGGTTAATAAAAGCATCGGCCCATAAATATCCATTAAAAACACCGAGGAACAGAATCACTTCTACGAAGCGGATTTCGTCGGCGACTGCTCGCGCCGTAAAAATAGTGCCGACGCGTGGAAGCCGCGCGTAAAAATCGGCCCGTAAACGCCCGGCGCAACAACCGTCCCCGATAATTTATGCGCGATCCCCGCGGAGGATATTAAAATATTAATACCGCTGTATTTATAGGCCCGCGGCTCCGGCATATAAAATTAAGAACGCATCCGGCGTAGGTTACGAGGGTTCGAATTAGTTAAAATTTATAATCCGGCTTAGACGCCCGTTTAACATCGCGTTGTCGCAAGATGGAAATCCTAATGAATCTTCCCCTGCAATCGAGGAAATATCTCCCCAGCGGGATCGATCGATCGTTGGGGTAACGACCCGGTTCTTTTCTATTTTAAGATGAAAAAATGTTGATACAGATGAGTAGCCTGCGGATCTTTATGCATTTATAAAGAAATTGATTGGGTAAATATAAAACAGTAAAAGATTTTAACAATTCAAGGATGTTGTAACGTTGCATTTAATATAACAAAGTCGTTAAGGGATGAAATCAATTTTTACGTCATTCCTGCTTCTCGCAATCAATGGAAAACATTTTTGTGATTAATTGTGAGGGCTGCGAATTAATGTGTACACTTCACAGCTGGCTAGGAGCAACATTGTAATTAGAGCATAAATATACAAAGCTGAGGCTAAAAAGTCAGCCCCTGAGTTCAGAGGTGACTCAAACCGATTCCCCGCTGTTAAATACCGATCTGTGTCAAACAGTGCGGCGCCGCAACACAATCCAAGGGATGTCGACTTCCTCCGGGATGCGGGGGTGCGGGTTTCCCTGGCGACGGGATAAATTCCTGGCGAGTAATTTCAGTAAAGACAGGATTTACCGGGGGCCGACTTCGTCGCCCCCGCGCCGAAGCCTTCAATTTCAGGAGAGCGGGTCGTTTCGACATAGAGAATCGAGCGGACAGGGTACCGGAGGCGAGTTTGCGGTATCGGATCGTCGAGCGAGGATGGCAGGGAGGGTGGCAAAAGCGTGAGCAGAGGAGGAAAGAAAGATAGAGAGAAGCTTCACCGTTGAAGCAACCGCAGAGAAGAAGGAGAGAGTAGAGGCTACGGGAACAAGAGGACAGAGGTACGATGAAACGGGAGGACTGATAGAAAGGGCGAAGAGGGAACGAGAGGCAGAGTAATCGGCAAATGGAGATGGCCCCTAAGTTCTGTGCATCGTCCCGCTCCCGCCCACGCTGCCAGACAGAATAAAACTACTCGGGGACGGTCGTAAGTACCGAGGAAGTACGCGCTCGTGCTGCTCTCGAAGAGAAACGAGCTGAAGAGGGCGGAGAGAGAGAGAGAGAGAGAGAGAGGAAATGATAGGAGAGGCATTCAGAGAGAGAGAGAGAGTCGTGACGATAGCCTCGAAGCGTCACGGAGACTCTTCGGACCACGTGTGCAGCCGGGGGATGAAGAGGAGGATGAAGAAGACGAAGCGAACGCCACGTAACATCGTTTTACGGCCCAGGACGGTCCAGTTCGACCGCTAATGTTTTCGAACTTCCCGCGTGGGCGTGCCGGAGGTCCGAGGACCCCGTTGACACGGACATTACTTTACTTGGCCTACGACGATTGCCATGGGGGGACACCCGGCCACGATAGATAGCCCTCGAAGAGGATGAATAAATGGCCGAGGACCGATCCACCGGTGGGAGAGAATTAGAGCGGCCCGGAGTATTTGATCGATCACCAGGCTAGGGGATTCTTCCCGATGTCGACCATGCGCGACTATGATCTCGGGCTCCTCGCCATCTTGATCGATTGACGTCGAATTATAGTTACGACCACTTGCGGCAGTTCAGTCTTACTTTAAAACAATCAGCTTGTGACAGTCTAGCTACACCGAGTTCTTATCGATTTTTTGAACAATGGAACATTGTTTTACTCTCTATTTTTGCATATTCTCTAATTCACTGTTTTACAAAATGCAAAACAGTAAAGACATTTAAACAATTTGGAAACACCCTTACTTTATTTTCAACCCCTTAAAATTACTGAAAGCTAAGTGTCTAGATACTACACCTTGCAATAAATCCAAATAATTTTTCTTTTACATTACAGTGGAGATTTCAGTTCACCCAGTATACTTTCATAGTCATCGCGATAAAATGCGAGGCACGGTAACGATGCAGGAGCGTTTCGAATACTCCCAGACGGTACTGTACGCACATTGTAGCGGGGATCGAATAAATCCCTCGCACATATCCTCCCACGCGGACACTTTATTTTCCGATCGAGTTTGATTTCTACCGCGACCAATCGTAACATTCCAAACCGGTGACTATTTATAAAGCTCGGCCCCGTATCGATTCGTGATATACGCATTCGCGTGTAATGTGCATGTCGTTTTCGCTTATCATTCGCTAACGAGACTTTCCTGCGGTGCTTGGCCAGCCTTATGACATCGTAATCCTGTTTCACGTTTGCTACCTCATTTTACTAACGATAAACAGGAATTTATGCGCTCATGGCCTTTTATCGCGTTTCCTCGTGGCCACGATCGCTCGGAATACAACGTACATTGGATTCATCTTTAACAGATCCACTGGACATTATGAATTCTTAATTTCAATGCTCGACGCTAAAGCATCCCTTTAAAAAACACGAATTTACATTCGAATATCCTTGTACCCTCAGTTCTATTTATATTTTATTCGCGGATCTCAAACTTTCAGTACTTATAAATCTAAAACAAGGATTAATATGCAAATAAAGCTGATGAATTTTTTCCTTTGCCTTATCGAAATTCTTCGCAGTGAAAATGTGAGTTTTTCTCAGTTTAGAAATTACTTTTATTCCAGTTTTCCAGTAATTAGAAATTAGCGAGGTGTTCGTTTAAAAAAGTCCAATTTGAAACTACAAAATTCCGTGAATATTCATAGCACCGTGATCAAACCTTACGACCATGCTGGCCCCGCTGTTCCGAAGCCAAGAGAAAATCGTGATGAGAATAAATCAAGATCTAACTCGAAGATACTCTGTATCGGCTGGAACATAGAAATCAGTATACTAACGATACCGCGCATGGTTCGAGCCGCGAATAAGGGGGTTAGAGAGAGGAGGTGGAAGCAGCGAAGTCATGCGAGCCACGCGCTGACGGTAATGTGGCATCATGTGTTCTGACAAATGCTCTGGGGCTGAACACGCGCCTCTCTCGGATGAAACAGTGGTTTTATGGTTAATGCAGGCCACGCGTGGCTTATATCATAATAACGCAACGGCAACGTGTCTCGGAGCGGTTTGCATGCTTCCACGTGTTGCCGTAGCTTCGCGCGCACAGCTGCCAACGTTGTCCGTGGCGAATCCACAGATGAGCTAATTCTCTCCGCGAGTCCGCTCGAGACGCAATCAGACTTTCCTCTTTAATGGAGCCTCGCCGCATCTTGGACCTGTTTCACGCTTTTCTGATATTGATCGGACCCGTTCGCTTGATAAGAGGAACAAGTCAACGCCAGGGACCTTGCCAGCCGAAGAATTCCTCGGCTGCACGGGACGCTAACGCCGGGGTTCAACGATCGAAGTTCATGGGTACGTTTTGTGGATGGTATGGGGGAGATGAAGCCGGAGATCCTTGTTTCACGTGTCTTCCACTCTTTTTGAGCCGAGTGTGCATCGTTATTGGCTGTGTTTACAAAAAGATGAGCTGCATATATATTTTTCTCTGGTTTTAATCATTTCAAGGAGCTGAAAATAACGAGATCTAGCTGCTTCAAATATTGGAGTCTTGCTCTATTAAGTTTTCAGACTGCGGATTTTTACGCTATAAAACTTATGGGAATTAATTGCAAGACTCGTGAGCTACATATACATTTTTCTCTGGTTTTAATCATTTCAAGGAGCTGAAAATAACAAGATCTAGCTTCTTCAAATATTGGAGTCTTGCTCTATTAAGTTGTCAAACTGCGAATTTTTATGGAAAATAAAAATTGTGTGAATGAATGGAAGACACGTGAGCTGCATATACATTTTTCTCTGGTTTTAATCATTTCAAGGAGCTGAAAATAACAAGATCTAGCTTCTTCAAATATTGGAGTCTTGCTCTATTAAGTTGTCAGACTGCGGATTTTTACGCTATAAAACTTATGGGAATTAATTGCAAGACACATGAGCTGCATATACATTTTTCTCTGGTTTTAATCATTTCAAGGAGCTGAAAATAACAAGATCTAGCTTCTTCAAATATTGGAGTCTTGCTCTATTAAGTTGTCAAACTGCGAATTTTTATGGAAAATAAAAATTGTGTGAATGAATGGAAGACACGTGAGCTGCATATACATTTTTCTCTGGTTTTAATCATTTCAAGGAGCTGAAAATAACAAGATCTAGCTTCTTCAAATATTGGAGTCTTGCTCTATTAAGTTGTCAGACTGCGAATTTTTACGCTATAAAACTTATATGAATGAATGCAAGACTCGTAAGCTGCATATACATTTTTCTCTTGTTTTAATAATAATTTCAAGGAGCTGACAATAACAAGATTTTTAGCTTCTTCAAATATTACAGTAAATTATTGCATTTGAAATGTCCCATTTCGATCAACGCAATATCAAAGAAATATATTTCAGAAAAATTCGACGAGCACGTTCCTCTCGAACAACACGGACTGAACTGCCAAAAATCGTAACTGGTAACCAAGCGAGCGAAACAATCTCTTCAAGACAAGGGGCCAGGTTTCCCATGGGGTTTCGTGGGTCCGAATTGTTTAGGCTACGTCGAAGGATTAACGAACTCGGTGTGCGTCGGGCTAAGCCACGAAACGTTTCGTGAAATATTTCTAAACAGGCGCGGGCGGGACCTGTTCGTTCGGTTCTGAGAGTAAGAGGGAAGAAGAGAAGCGTAGAGAAAAAGAGAGAGGGAAGAGGAGAGGAGAGAACCAGAGCCAAAGCACGCGTATAATAATAGCTAATAAAGTGGACGTAAAAGGGGGTCCCTGGTAGGGCAGGTGGCCCTTGAAGCCTCCATGGGGGCACACTCCGTGGCCAAAAACCAAACTGGTGCCTCGCCTCCGGGCCCACGCGAGTAAAAGTCTATCTCCCTCTCTTCTTCTTCTCTCACTCTCTCCTCTTCTCTGCTTTTGTCTGGCCGGAACCGAGCGACAAAAAAATAACACCGAGGAACGGAGATCGTGGACATTAAACGAGCCCTTAAAACGTTTCTTGACTTTAAAACCTTCGATTCGGGCCTCGAGGGAACCTTCTCTTTCTCTCTTTCTCTCTTTCTCTCTCTCTCGAGACTTGGAGAGACGGTATTCTTCATTAGCAGAGGAGCTGGATGGAACTTGGAGCTTCGCTTTGTGAGCATTGAGTCATTCGAACGGTCTTAACACGGTTTCGGTGAAATTAAATGGAAATGAACTTCTATGTTTATTAGGTGGACCAATGTTGCATCAGGTTTGCGGCTGATAAAATATATATGGGATTTTTATGATTTTTCGCTGGTGATTTCGATAGTCGGAGATGTGAGCATGAAGTTTGATGTGTTAGCTAGCGAGTTTTCGAAGTTTATGATACACTGGTAACGATTTTTTAATCAATTTTGTAATAGCGGTAGCTATTTTTCTTGGGAATGGACGAGCCACCCTCAAGCACTAACTGAAACATCTCTCAACCAATAATATTATTTTTATTACTATTTATAAGACAATTTTTAAGATCCTTTTATTACAAAATTATTTATTTATTACAAAAGGAAGTTATTATAAGTTCCTTCAAATATAGCACAGTCATTAAAAGATCTACCAGTCAGCTTTTCATTAGTTAAAGTGTCGGATAGTATTGTTATAATTACCAAGCTAGTTGATTATTCATTAGATCACCTACCACAGGATGTTTCTTATTATCACAAATGCATATTCTTATTTAATTTGACTGCTTTATTGAACTTTTTCAACAAGCTGGGGAGTATTTCTTTTATCCTTTCAGTCAACTTTATTACAATGGCATAATACAATTTTTGATCGTCAACACGTTTTACGATTTATTGAAATTTCGAAATGAAATACGGAATCAAAACTGTGTACTGAAAAAAATGTAAACTGAGTTTTTGTCGAGATATATTTCTGTCAATTCTCCATCTCCGCTCTCTGTCTCTCTCTCCCTCCTCATTACAAATTATAGATAGGCCATGTGACGATTAACTTCAAAAATTGATTAAATCAGTCTCCGATTTTTCGACGATTTCTTTTTTAAATCAACGATTGACGATTAACTTCATCAATCGATTGAATCAATCGTCCATTTTTCTCAATCAATCTTGGTTAAAATTTTAATTGATTAATGCCCAACTCTGCTTGAAACATTATTCTACACGTCTCTCTCTAATGTCACAATACTATAAAATCAATGTTCTCAACGTTATCAATTAAATTCAACAGATTCTAAACTACAATCTAAATTATTTGGCCAATTACACCATCATGCTGCTCATAATCACTCAAGCACCTATCTCACGAAACAGACAAACAATTAATTCGCCTTCGATCAAAATTAGATAACAAATTCCTAAATAATCAATCGCCGAACATATCACAGCTCGCACTGAATAAATCCAGCTGAAAGAACCCGGATCAAAAAATCACGCTCCTAAACGGTTTTCAACGGGTTCACCCGTCTGTCGCCATCGTTATCGCCGAACCAGGGGCGATAAATTACCCAGTCGGTCCAAATTACATAATTAGTTCGGCAGTTCTGGTACCGCGAACGAAATCGCGACAGCCGCCGATAAATTCAAATCGCGTTCGGTGAAAGTCGCGCGGCAACTCTTCGGGAATGTTCAAGAAATAATAACTCGGCACAATGTAACCTAGGGTCATTTATCTTCCCCTCCGGTAGCACTATTCGCCGCATGCGAACCGGCCTAATCGATATTCAAGACAATCTTACGAGGCGGCGAGTTCGTCGAACTGTGTTAGAGGCCCACGAACGAGCTCGGGCCGTGCCTTCCGGAGATCGTCGATAATGAAACTTCACGGGCAATTATCCGGAACATGATTGCCTGTGACCCTCCTCGGGAACGTACACCGACGACCTCGGCAATGCCGATTTCTTCGAGTGAATACAATTTTCAGGCTAAACAACCTGCGGGTTCCGTCGAGCAGCTGACGCCTCGTAAATGGGAAATTCATTCGTTCAGGTTTTTCTGGGAAAGGATTATGATTCATGCGGAGGTGTGATTTAGATTTTTACGGTGAACGAACAGAGAAATGTTTCGCTAATTTTTCTTAAGCTCTAAATATGTTTAAAAGAACCCGAAAGCTGTGGTGAATTAATTTTTGACATTTATAGTACGTCCAACCAAAAAATGGTACAAAGTTCACATAGCTAACAATTAACCCCACCTTTATTTATAATCGTATCACCTGGTAACGTCTTCATGATGAAATAATAAATGAAGTCCTAGAGGAACGAATAGGTGCCATTTTCAGGAACAGAACAGCGAATCTTGATGCAAAATAAAAATTTATTTCTGCCTTTAATCGTTTTGAAAAAATCATAATAATATTTATAAATTCTTGTTTCACCTACTCATCCAATTCTTTCATATGATTTCCAAGTAATAAAAAAGAATGACTGTACGCTATCTATTCATGCGAACCTTAAATCGATACTAATCGAGAAGGATCGGTACCCATCGCGCTATCGGAATCGCTTTTGGAAGAGGCTGTACAGTCGGCAGATCGGTACCAAAGTTTCGAAACCGCTCGGCGTACAGCGTTCAATATTCCGATCGATTACGTCCGTCAAAGAAGATCACCTTTTTAGGGCGTGCTTACGGCACGTTCGAGAGCCTTGGACCCCCCTAAAGGCACCGTCTTATCGGGCGTAGGCCATTCCGTTACACTTTCTTCTGGGAAGGAAGTGGGGCCACTGGGTAGGTGAAGTCGGCAGGCTTATCAGGGACTGGTTGCTGCCAATATTGATTATCCGGGCGTACAGAGGCCCGAACCCGAGGGCGCAGATAGCCACGACAAATTGCACGCCTTCGCGGTTCCCGATAGGCGATCGGTGTTTATTACCATTTGGCGCCGGTGCCACCGGTGACATCATTCCCCCGTAGCCGCCTCACGTGGGAAAATTTATCGAAACACGGAGAAACTACCTTTACACTTTCACTGCCAGTGGAACAATGGCCTACACTGGAAATGGTACCTTGCGCGAACACTACCGTTCTCGGGACTCTGGCGCTTTCATCAAAGTACCGGTGAATAGGATGATCACCTGTCCAGTGAATGAACGTAATTCGTATTGAAGACAGTAATTTTTGATGGAATGAAAAACTATGAAGACATTAGAAGAATTGAATGATGTTGCACACCACCTCCACCAAAATTTATGATTCTGAAAATGTGGCATGATTAAAGAAGTAAGTACTACAAAAAATGGTAACTTCTCATTCTTTGTTGTATGAAATTAATTATTTCGATCTTGTGCATCTCTGTATAAAAATGGAGGATGCAAAATGGTCCCCAGTGTGGCCATTAAAAGTAATACAAATAAAAATGGACTGAGAGCTCTCGCAATCATCAAAAGAGAGACAGTAAACAGCCTGAAACGAGCACTGAATAAAAGCTCGAACGAGAATGTAAAACGGTTAAAAAATAGCCCGATGTTCGCCACTTAATTCCGAGGCCCGAAAGTGTCGTCCCACCGAAATAAGTTTTCAAGGAGCGGGTATCTGAAAATATCAAGCGATCCAGGCGACAATGCCGCGATAAATCCGGGAACACTTTAAAAATACAGCTTGCACCGTGAATATTTTCACGGTGCCGGTTTCTGTTCTCCGCATTCACGGCTCCAATTTCTCGGGGACCTAAAAACGACCACGCGAGCAAGACGTGTTCGCGAGCGCAACGAGGCCTCGCGCGCACCCGTAAAAAATAAGAGCGATTTATCGCGGAGGAGCCATATCGGTGCTGGTACAAAGGAAGAAAGGGAATCGGCGAAATTTTTGCCCCCGAGGTGCCCCGTGGTCCCCGCGCATAGTTTGCATATCCCACTTTTCAAAGTAAACGCGCGACGACCGACTTCGCTAACCGCGCACGTGCGTACCTGCCACGTCGTTCGCGTACAACAACACGCGCCGATAAAAGAGGAAAAAGAACACGTGGAACGAGCATGAAGAAGCAGAGGAAGAAACGGAACGAGGAGGATCGTGGGAGGGGGAAAGAATCGGCGATCGATCGAAGCATTCCGGGAATCGTTTATGGATCGATGGCGTGCTGATGAGGCGATTAGCGCTAGGATTGTGGCACACGAATGGCCACTTATGGGTAGATACAACAGCCACGCACGAGATCGAAATGCGACGTTGAGAGTAACGTTGTGATCTGTATGCTTAAAACTCGCTGTTAACAGGAAAATAATTAGTGGATTTTGATGAGACGCAAGATAGAGAAACATAAAATTTAATATTACTGGTACATTGTTTACAATTTAGAATTGTGGCTCACGAATGGCCGTTTATGGGTAGATAATACAGCCTCAAACGAGATCGAAATGTGAAGGCGAGAATAATGATGATCTGTATGCTTAAAATTCGCTCTTAAAATGAAAATAATTACTGGATTTGGGAGACATAAGATAGAGAAAACATCAAATTTAATATTACTGCTACATTGTTTGCAATCTGGGATTATGGCACACGAATGCTCACTTATGGGTAGACAGCAGCCACGCACGAGATCGAAATGTAAAAGTGAGAGTAACGTTGGTCTGGACGTTTTAAATCCACTCTTAAGAGGAAAATAATTAGTGGATTTTGATGAGACACAAGATAGAGAAAACATCAAATTTAATTTTTAAAAAAATATTTTTTTCCAAATTTGATATTACTGCTGCATTGTTTACAATCTAGGATTATGGCACACGAATGGCCACGTATGGTCAGATACAACAGCCACGCACGAGATCGAAATGCGAAGGTAAGAATAACGTCGATCTGGACACTTCAAATTCACTCACAACAGGAAAATAATTAGTGGATTTTGGTGAGACACAAGATAGAAAGAACATCCAATCTACCATTTCTAATTATTAAAAGGAGGAATCAATTTTTATGCAACTCCTTTTGTAATTGATCTAGGTAATTTTTATTTTGAATTCATTTTTAGTTTGGGCTTCATAATATTTTTTAATTAATTCTTCTTTTCAATTAATATTTTGTAGAAACGGCGGCAGCTGAGACGTGCGTTCGGGATCGTCTTCCAATTTGCACGGCGTCCATTGTGCCCTAGAAATTATACGCGACCGTTCGACGTCCCTGGCTGTCCTTTTTAATCCCGTGTCCGAGTGGCCTTTACGCGGATACGGGTTTCCTGAAAGCAGGGTCCCGGCTTTCAGAGGCAAAGGCGTGGCGCCCCCGTTCGCCCCCGACTTCTTGCCCGCGAGATATTTCATTTACGGTCACGTGCCCATGCGGGCCACGCGAAATCGCCTCCCCCTCGATTTATATCGCGGCTAGATCTCGGCTTTTACGGCGACTCGATCCACGGCTTTATATGGATACCGTGAACGCCACGGAATTCATCCGAGACGCATGAACACGGTTTTGTCTGTGCCTTGGATCAACAGCTACCTCGATCTGCTGATAGATCGCTGAACATATATGGCGGGAATTCGAATTCAAATATGTACGTCCGCCGATCGCTATAAATTCAATCTGCCGATCGAAATGTATTGTGCAGTCGTCGTTGCGAGAGTTTGATTTTATGGACACGCCAGGTTCGGATCAATGGCCGTTCCTTTGCGATTGGTCCGCTTTTATGGTTTTGAGATTTGACAGGTAAATGACTGGTTTATTGATGTGTCAAGTCTCTTTGTTGTTGGCATTCTATCAGTGAGATTTGTCGAAGTGAACATTGTATTTATTTTGATATTGTATTGGTGCAAAAATAAATGCGGTGTTTGCTCTTTAATTTTTAAATTATATCTTAACTCATCATTAGACTGTGGTTCTTTATGCAAAATGAAGATTGTCCAAGGCACAATTTTAATTTCCTATTTATTTTCTAGAATATTAATTTTCATCGTGAATGTATAAAACCCGCAGTCATCGTTATCAATTGCAGGACGCCCACGATCCTCTTCATCTTCAAGAGAGAAAATGTTCATTGAAGAAAGGATTATCTAATAATCAAATGATGTACCGGGAACAAAATAATTTCCCGAAAAAATTCGACTCAGTTTGTCATCGCAGAATCGACACGAGTTGAACGCACACACGGAGGATCAAAGATCATGCTCGGGTGTTGTTCGCTCCGCATTTGGCTCGTGCTGCATATTGGGGCGTCGATGCAGATTACGAGGCAGCAAGAAGGCGAACCGCTTCGGCCGGAGAATACCTAATGCGGCGCACCTTTAGTGGTACTCGACTTAATCTTAACTGACGTTAAATCGGCACCGTGTGTCTGCTAGGCGCTCGTTTGCGTCCATCCAGGCAGAATTCATATCCGCGAGAGAGCCGGCGCGGCGCGGCACACGTGGACCGGATCGTGGATCGCCATCGACGAGGAAGCGTCGATCGGAAAAAAAATCGTAGAAAGCCGGACGACTGTGAAAGTGAAGAGGAAGATGATCGGAAAAGGAAACGCAGTATGTGGAAATCAGGAAATGCGTGACCCGTGGAAAATGCTTTCGTGGAAAGTTGCACTGGCGTTAGGAAAAAAACGCGACGCGTGGCGAGAACACTGATACCTACGGCCAGGAAGATGCTTGAGGAAGTGACACCGGAAGGTGCGAGGAAATGTCGTGTCGCTTTTCAAATTACGAGGCAATTAAGTGGAATTTAAATTTACTTTAGATTAAACAAATTTCATTGCAGCTGTTTAACATATGATTACGAAAGTGCACAGTGCTTTGAATGGTTCATTCGTTCTTTTAGCTTCTGCTTTTAGCTCTATTTTCAGAATCCATCCAATTCTTAATGTTGCAATGTTTTTAGAAAAGTTTCTTTCGAACAGTTCCCTCATAAATGGAACAACGCTATCATTAAAAAGAGACGCGATTGATTTATTGTGTCCTGAAACGTAATTTATCGCAGGACATCCTGCGGTGAACTCTGTTATGGATTTTATTACGGTAATAACACAGATCGCAGAAAGGCACGCAGGAAGTTATGAGTGATGATCGAGTTTGCTTGTTGACGTAAATGTCATTCGCAGATAAGAGACATTTTATTTAACCTAGGCTTAACAAATTCATTTTTAAATACAATCGTGATTCATTCACTCGTGTAAGCTGTAGTTTCATATCTTGCATTGATGTTTAACATCGGAGGGATCAACGTTACGAAGGATTATTTATTAAAGCAGTGGTGACAGTTTCAATATGGACAATTTCACGCTTTCACATAGACATAGAACGAACCACAGTGCTCTAGGAAAATAATATAACACAAAAACGTGGTCCTCGGATTGTTAACACTTTACCTACCGGAAGCCTATTACATAATAGGATTTTCGATCATTATGCCAAAAGAAAGCATAGAAATTTTCTTTTACATTACAATCTTAAATGAAACTATTAATTGTTATTGAGGTTGACTTGTTGTTAGTTCACAATGAAAATTGCTGTTCTATTTGAAGGTTCCATTAAAAAGCCATGTACCATGGATTATTTAAAATTATGCAATAATCACTGGTCGGTAATGTGTTAAAACTCCGATTAAAAGAGTGCGGCGCCGTAATACTCGGAACAGTTAGCCCTTGTTTCAAGCTGCATGTAGAACTCATTAATCAGAGGCTCTCGCGGGACATTCCTCGGGTAGTTGGAAAATAAAGAAGTAACCGGACATGGTAATTTATGCTGACGCAGCCTTATAGGTGACGGCGTATCGAAGGATGTTCATTGAGTATTCCCGCGGGCGTGACTTGTCAGCTCGGCGCGTTACAATCACGCGCCCCTTAATTATCAATTAAGGTAAAAGTGGCTCCCTGTCCACGGCAAATCGGCAATAACTTATAAGCGGTTGCTCAACCGAACCACCGAATTTCAGTATAATTCTTAGTAGTGGATCGCTTATCGAGAACCGTACACGCGTCACAATATCGTGCCGCTCTCGATCCCGTTCGCGCGTTTTAATGGAAAGAGGAAACTGCAATCTTGGGCCACGACAGGGCGCCGAGATAGAGGCAATCTGCAAACACGAATTGGCCATTTGGCGGGCGTGGCGTTGCGCATGACCGTCGCATAATTTCCTCCGGATTCGTGACTCCGCTCTTTCTTATGCGGCTTCGGGCTCGAACACGACCTGCAGATGCAATCGTTTCCATGAAACTAAAAAGCTCATATTTCCACTCACGATTTCTTTTTCTCTGGCTCTCGGAGCCAAACCCTACCGTAATCATTAGTTTTAATTTATTAATTGTAAATTACCCCTGGCAGAACGTATCCCGTGGGAATGTGGTTGTCGAAAGAATTGCTTGGGCGTGTTCAAAAAATGGGACGTAGTGTGTACTGCAAATTTCCCTTTCTCTAGACATTGTTAATGTTCGCATACCTGATTTTGAAGATACTTTTTGATCCAAGAAGTTACAAATTGAAATGTATGTAACAACATTGAACATTTTTTCTTGTAACTAAAACTACTGTGGATTTAAAGATTGAAGCTTTCCTTTTACAACGAGTGCTTAAAACTTGGTCTACGATTTTTTCTAGTCGATTTACCGAGCTTTAGGTAACAGCTAAAATCCTCCAAAAGTGAACCATTTAACATTTTTCCTGAATTCGAAATGGCTCAATCCGCTTTGCTATGAATAGCAAACGATGTTTATCGGTTTTCATTGTTTATTGAACATATTTCTCGGGGATAGATTAAATTATGCATTCGGTACAAAATTAAAAGACACCGGCTGCGCCCTCGGTCTAACATTCTAAATCTGCACGCGCGTCCCTGGCGGTGGGTTTGCATATAAGGCAACTCGAAAAGAAGCCGAAGGGCCTCTTAAATGTGCCTTAACTTTTGAGACTGGCAATTATACTGGTATTTACTGCCACGGCCTCTCCCGAAACGCCATTGTGCTCGCGCCAACATTTGCATCCCCTGTACGCGCGACTGTCGATTGTTTTAATGGCCGCTCCCGCAGGGCCTTAGCCCATAAACTTCATTGTTTAGGCACGCCTTTTTAGGCGCTCAGCCACGACGCTAGAATCGCATAACGAGGGAGGATGTATGGACGGGTATACAGGACGTTCAAACTTGCCTTCGCCAAATATTCTTCTTCAGCAAGCTCTTCAGTGAAGGCTTCCTCAAGAAGAATTTATTCCGGTGGCTAAAATCTACATTTAAAATATTATTACCGAGTTAAAAGTTCATTGCTCGGTTTAACTAATTCTTATGCATTAATATCAATCTTGAATAGAGCCAGCGAGAAAAAATTTTTGTAAATTGGAACATACATTTACTATTTTAACAATTTAAAATAAAACAATTTAAAGTATGAATATAATATTCTACCATTTTTACCAGTGTCTTTATTTATGTAGCACGTTTTATCTTTAATGGTCTGAGGAGGAACATCGAGAATATTTTATATATTTGAAGTCTCTCTGGCTCCTCGAAAAGAATCATTAAAAGGGAATCAATTTCTTCGAATGAGGCAGCACAAAACGGAGCCCACTGCTTAGGGGGTACGAAACAACAACCCGGCGGAGCCGGACATAATTCAATTAAGCGCCGATGCAAATGAATATTATAATTGAACGATATTTCACGTGTAATCGAAAGCCCACCCGGCCGGTAATTATCGAGACTGACTCAATCCTTCTTCGGCCCGAAAGAATTTGTCGAGGTCCGTACCGGTTCGATTCAGCTTCCCAATTTATAATAGTGTTTGCCCGCGCGTCTTGATTAATGTTCTACATATTCGCTCGTTGGGGATTAATGGCGACGCTCGCGAGTCGTAACGAATGGAAATTCGTCACGCGAAGTCACCGAAAATTTTTCGCAGCGGGTAGAGACCGTTCGGAAAGCACCCTGGACGACTGGGGGAACAGGACGAATTTATTTCCGAGGACCCCGGGCCAGGGACACACCCTCTCGAATCTCCATGCCGTCGCTTCCAACTATCTCTCGTCTTTTCGGGAACTCGCTGTGTTTCGGTTAATAACTGGCCCGGAAGAAAGATTGGACCCAGTCGACTGTGAATTACACTCGTGAATGTATTCATGGCCCGGCTCGGACGTTGTTTCTGACAAATGACGAGGATTACAAGGATTTATTCGTTCGCCGAGGGGATGTCGATCCTCCGATGCAGAACTCGAGATGAAACGTTCGACGAGAAATAAAGGATCGAGAGAGCGCTGCCTTGGGTTGATCTAATCTGGTCGAGATTGCTGGAAATGGCCCTCGAAGGGACTTGGACTTACTGACCAGGATATTTGCTGACTTTTTCGAATATTTGGAGGCAGTTATGGTCTTTATTTGGGATGAAAAATTGGTATCCATCGATTACTGTAAGTAGCAGCCAATTGGGAATTTCTTTCCTCAATTAACTTTAAGTACGTAGTCAGATTACTGTTTCAAATTAGAGGTACTTTTTGTAAATCAATTAATAAATTTACATCCCCTATATAATATTTGAACTGTTCAAATAACAGAGTATCAATCAACCTAAAAATATAACATTAAAACAAAATGTGTTTGCACTTCTGCACACCATTTTCTACAGTATACATAATACAATATTACATCATCGTTGTTTATTAAATTTCGTGGCATGAATTATATTTGTGCGCGGCATAAAATATTCTCCAAGAGAATTCTTATGAATGCTCACTAAACAGTGTAGCACCCGTATCAGCCCAATTTATTCAAGTTCGTAAACCAAAACGATTTTAATCATCGCAGCATGACTACAAAACAAGCCGGACGAAACAGCACGAGCGCAAACCAAAGATGACCACCGGCCTCGATTCCAGGCCCATTTGCCTCGATATTTTTCCCGGTGTTTCGAAGCCGTCGCGGAGGAATAATCAGTGAAATTAAATAGAGTAATTAAATAACCGTCCATAACCGTTTCTCGGAGTACGCTGCAGGTTGGTAATTATCTGAAGGTTTTGAGCCAGGGGTCTCCCGGTATAATCAAACCGATTTAGGGGAGGGGGCAACGCAACGGGGCGCCAGGTGCCCCCCGTCGGGGCGGCCCTGAGCACACGGGGATCCCTAAAACCCGCGGCGAAACACCATCGAGTTTTAGGGTTCGTCGAGGCACCACCGACTGCGATTCACCTGCTCGTGAAACCGGACAGAAGTCTTCCGATCTTTGTGAAAGGAACGGGGCGCACGGCGAGAAAAATGGCGCCGAAACTGACCAATCAAATGAGCACTGTGTGTCCTGTCGATTTGATCGATGACCGGCTAAGGGATACATCCTTATCTGCACGCGGAACGAGAACCCTTTCTTCTGCGTGATGGTCGTTAAGCGGTGCCTTGAACCGTGAACGCTGATATGGGGTAGAAGAAACGGGTATGCTGTTTTTTTTTCTTTTTTCTTGATTGTGATTTGAAGGGTTGTCGAGGATAAATTAGAGGATTAGACTGATGACTTGATACACTCTGCTACGGTTCTGCTTTGTGTTTGCTCTCGATTGTGCTGTGCTAGTTTCTGTGGCGATTTTTGGAATGAGGGTGTCCTTCAACCCCTGTATCGTTCAGAAATAATTGAGTGGAAGGTCCTAGTTACTTTTTAAATAAAAAATTGTGCTTCACATCGAACATTTTGTGGTATCCCGAAAAAGACAATGGGGCGAATTTTAACCCTGAAGAACTATGAAGGTTAAATAAACAAATTCTATTTCTATATTCATATATTCGGCATCAGATAAATAGATGAATATTCAAAGTGGCAACTTTGATTTTGTGGATCATTTCAAGATTACTATAAGTAGATCGTGGATTTTAGCATTTATAACAAATACAGATAAGTGAAATGAAGTACTCAATGGTTGGCTGATCAGGGTCACATTAAATTTAAACACTTCTTACGCTGTTTCAGTAACATTGTAGACATTGCCCGTTCACAGACTATATAAATATGCAACGCAGTATGCAATATTTGTAACTTAATACAATTTTAAAAAGAGTAAAACATTTTTTGATTTCCATCGTCACGCTACGTTCCAATAAGAAATAAAATTTCCCGTAATCAGATGAAGTTGCTGGTAAATCCACATTACAAACGAGCACACAAGTCCACAAATATACCATAATTGTATAAAATAAAGTCACATTTTAAAGCTATAGAGGATTTTTATTTTCACACGGGTATTGCGAGGAGGATAATAAATTTCCCCAGCCCTTTGTAATTAAAGATAGCCCCACAAGAATCTGTGTTCACGGCCGAAACTAATTTAGATCATTCTACAATGATAATGTAATGATTCCTCCCAAGATTCTTATCTGAAAGAAAATTATTATCTTTGCTACGCGATACAGTCATTGACAAAACTGCGATTTTGTTGAAAATGCCAAATGATTGAATCCACAGATATTTGCTGGTCCAGATTGAACCAATCAAATCCAGCTCCCTGGCAAATGAGAAGGCGAACGGTATCCGGATCATTTTTCAACCGAGACTCACCCCTTCCCCAACAAAACGAGCTTTACATCCCCTAAACCGGAGTCTCTAAAATTCGTTGCTCGCCGAGCGTAATGAAAGAAAAAAAAATGAAGAAAAATCAACTTCTCTGGGCGCGCTCATTATGGCCGAAGCTCTCTGATGAGGTGTTCTGTCCGAACACGGTGATGCATTGTTTCGGGGATTAGTCGGCGGCGCGCGTGTTCGCTCACGAAATCCAATGATCACCCCTGCGGATTTGCCTTTCATTTTCTATACAGAGACGCGCCCGCAGTCGATCACTTTAATCGATTTCGCCCGAGCTGCCGCAAGAACCGAACGGATCGTTAGATCGTCTTGATGAATGGCTGAATTATCGGCAACGAACCGCCAATGAATATCGTTAATGAGGGTGGCAGGTCCCGGGGCCGAGGTCGCATAAATTTATACCCCGAGACTGTCCCGAGAGTTCTTCATCGAGATTTAATTATTCGCGCCATCCGCCCCTCCTCGGGCTTCCTTGTCTCGTCGTTCCTTTTTTCCCCTTTCTTCCACTGTCGAATGATCGATACGACGTCCTTCGATTCAGAAGCAAGGCCTCTATTAACGCGAGGGTCTCCGGCGATTTGGTCCGTGGTCACGTTTACTTCATTTTTCAAGAAGGTGATCGAGCTCTTCAGCGGATCTTTTGTACGTTGCAGACGTTTAATTAACCCCTTGCAATTTAATTCAAAGTTTCCGGCTAAACTCTACCAGTTAATTCTGCCTCACGTTCTACGCCCTGTGATTGGTCCGTATTTTGCGTTAATAATGCAAAAAAAATTTCTGGGACACCTTGTATAGAATTTTAATGTATCTGAAATCGTCTTGCGAGGATTAAAGAACTTTCGAAATAACTCGTTCGCGCACCGACTTCAATTGTGTCGCGACTTGCGCAACATAAATCAGAGAAGCAAGAGCTAATCGAGAAGGAGAATCGGGAGAAGGAGCAGTGGGAAACATGCTAAATCCCATGGTGTCGTATGGGGTTGCAGGGGGGTGAGGTTCGGTCGTTCGGCGCCAGTTTAGGATCACGGTCCCGGTCTCGATCCGGCGAGAGGGTCTGAAAATAGCCCATTTAATCCGCGCGGCTCCTCCCACCCGGCGCTATTAGCTTTTGCATTTTTACCCTATGAATTCATCTTCGGAAATTAACAACCCAATTAAACCGGCCATTAACGTCTCGGTATCTCATTAGACAGGGATCGTTTGCAACTTTTAATAGAAGGGGGCACCCGGTTTTTGTGAAACACGCAAACGCACGGTCGAACGGATTCTCATTACCGGGAAAGAAAACGAAAAAGAAAGGGGAGCCGATTCTGCCAGAAACAGAAAGGGAGAGAGAGAGGGAGTGAGAGGGCGAGAGACGAGAGGAGAAAAGAGTCGCGCGCGGACACAGTTGCTGGCCGGTTTACGATGTTTTCTTATCGCCGTTATAGCTGCAAAATGGTCCGAATCTCGATACAGTAATTGATGCGGGCACGAATACGGATACGGTGGGATCGCGTGCACGCGGCGTTGGCACGTTTCAACCGATCATTAATATTTAACGCGGTGTCCACGCTTCGCTAAATAAACAAAAAAATCGTTCAACCCCTCTCACCGACGGAATATATATTATATTGATCCGAATAGTCCCGCCCCGTTCTCGGAACATGCTCGCGCCTTTGCACCAGCACCGGCTCGTAATTTTTCGCCAGTTTATCGCGGACCCTATTTCAGCATTACCAACGAATGAGCCCTCCCCGGGATTTTACGCTCCTGATCCAGAGCCAGATCGACTATCCGCGATCTACACCGGCGATAATTTACACCGGCCGCGGTACGTTTCGAACGCTGCGATTTTACGAGCGCGTGGTAGCCGCGATACCGCCTGTAATGGACTGCTTACTTCAATCACCCTTCTATCTGGGGATGATAGTTTCTTTAGGGATGGTCCTGTCTTTGGGGATGATCCGCTCTGTTTCTGCAATCTGCTAGCAGTCGACTTTTCGAAATTTTTTAGAAGAATTCGGTGTTTTAAAGTTATACACACTGATAGAGAGATCGAATTATTTTGTTTGAATTTGTAGTATTATGGCTTCAGAATATGTTCGTAATGTTTCAATATGAAAGTTGGCCTGAGGCTCTTCTTAACACTAAACCTACCACTACGAGTCAAAATGACCGGTTCCAGATTTATTATTTTACAATTATTGAAATAATAAAAATGATTTTATAAGAATTGATTGTATAAATATCTTTAATGAAGTATGTATTATGTTAGGAGCTGCACAAAGTCTAAATAAAATCAATCTTGTCAGTTTTATAAGGGAACATGTACCAGTTACATTTAACGCTCGGTAGGTTTAGTGTTAATTTAAAAATATTTAATATAAATTGATTGGGACGACGAAGATGCATACTCAATAAATCTATTTCTTTCTACAGAATGATCGATAACTAGTAGAACCGAAAAAGTAGTGATTCTATTGATAAAAAATTAAAGTTAGAGTAGGTACCAGTTACTTTTAAGACCGGTAGGTTTAGTGTTAATTTAAAAATATTTAATATAAATTGATTGGGACTGTGAAGATGCATACTCAATAAATCTATTTCTTTGCACAGAATGATCGATAACTAGTAGAACCGAAAAAGTAGTGATTCTATTGATAAAAAATTAAAGTTAGAGTAGGTACCAGTTACTTTTAGAACTCGGTAGGTTTACTGTTAATTTAAAAATATTTAATATAAATTGATTGGGACGACGAAGATGCATACTCAATAAATCTATTTCTTTGCACAGAATGATCGATAACTAGTAGAACCGAAAAAGTAGTGATTCTATTGATAAAAAATTAAAGTTAGAGTAGGTACCAGTTACTTTTAGAACTCGGTAGGTTTAGTGTTAATTTAAAAATATTTAATATAAATTGATTGGGACGACGAAGATGCATACTCAATAGATCTATTTCTTTCTACAGAATGATCGATAACTAGTAGAACTGAAAGCGGAGTGTTTCTACATAAAAAAATAATGTTAGAGTAGGTCTACGCAAAACTAGAGAAATTATTTTAAAAATCAGGCTACACAGGAGGTGTTGCAAGTGTAAGTGAAGCTGTGGTCCTTCGCACGATTTTTCAAAGCTTGCCGGGAAAAACGAGCGATTTCAGGCCATTCATCATGTGGCCCGTCCATTTCCAGGGACCTGCATTGTCTTAGACCCTCGGCACCCATTGTCTCATCACGCTGGATACGCACGATCGGCTCGGTTCAACGATTGGGGGCGGGGGATACTCGTTAAATAACGTTTCAGCGCCGATTAACCGAATCTCGTAACTTCTGTTCCCTCCGCCACCCCGACGAATCGTCCGGCAGCTGGAAAAGGCAACGTGCCCTCGTCGATACCGACCGAATCCTCGCCGGTTTTTCTGCCTATTGTCTTACTTTCACGCTCGATTACCCGGTCTTAGGCCGCCGGGACGCGGCTTTTTGTTTTCGCGAGGAACAATGCGGTTTAATTAGAAAACGGACGGGACTCGGTGCGTGGGACTCGTCGAATACGGTCTCTCGACCACCGGAGTCAGGCTTTTTCGGAGTTCGGTAATTGGAGCAGGGAATTCGATTTTTGGAACTATTGTGTTTCGGACGATAACACCAGCGCACAAGGCGGAGAGAAAGTTGCAGTGGCAGTTGAAAGAATGCGATTTTATCTGAAGAAATACGTCAAAGTATTTAGAACCACAATTTGACCTTGATTCTACTCTACTAGCAAACTGAATCTTTGGAATTGTTCCCGGAAAAAATTCCAGAAGAATTATGGAAATTTCCAAAGGCAAATCAACCGAAGACTGGAACTCAGGTAAGAAAGCAAGGAAGACCGGACACCAGAAAGGAATCCTGCCAAAAATTTGTGTGCATTGTAAAATAAAACAGAAACAAAGAAAGAACAAAAAATCTGTCATATTCGACCTCAGTGTGAAATTCAGTAAAATTCTACATATATTTTGCAGAAAATATGAAAATAACTTAAATAATAATAAGAGCAGGATTCTACATTAAAGAGTACATAGAAAATATTTTTTCAAGATTTAAAATTGAAGCAGTACAATTCAATTTCACTTTGATCTCGAGCCATACCGCATCGAACAGAATTATCTTCATGTGAAATACATTTCCCATTAATTTCAAACCAGCTCGACATCTATTTAGCCTCGAATAGGCCATTGTCAAGACCGAATGTCTCGGTCAATAAAAAGTTAAAGGAGACTTCACGCTGTAGAAGAATGAAAGCGAAGAAGAAAGAAACGGTGGATGAAAAAAATCCAGCACAAGGGCGGATGCATCGGTACAGGTGTTCGATACCTGGTCCCCCCATCGATCTATGAAATCTCGATTAACACACGGAGTTTTCCTTGCACCGCCTCGAAAAATTAGGACAGGGTGGAGAAGGTGGATGGAGAAAGAGGGGGTGGAGAATCGATCATCGAAAACGGTTGACTGGAACAATAAGGCAATGGTTGTTCTATGGTGAACCGGTGCTAACTGCCTATTGTCAGCGATATTGGACGAATCTAAGGGACTTTCCTTTTACTTTGATGTTGGAGCTTGTTTGGTGTACTAGTTTTGCATGATGGAACTACATGTTAAATGGATTACGGATTTTATGCATGTGTGATAAAAATAACCACCTGAAAATTGAATTCAGAATATTCTTACATGGTTTGCAGTTTATTAAAATTATTAAACCAGCACCCCAGGTTTCCGATTTTGTATTTTGCAATTCTCGAAGCCGCAGAAATAAGCTTGTGCCCGATTTGAAAATAAAATTCAATGGTTAAATTTTAAAGATTGGTTAAATTAAAATTAAAGAATGGTTAAATTTTCTGAAATTAGAAAAGAATGGTGACTATACTATGTATAATTGATTAATAAAGTTGTATTCATTAAAATTTAACCATTGAATTTTATTTTCGAATCGGGCACGAACTTAGGCAATCATCTAATATTTTCTTGAGAAATTGTTCACTGTACTTCTTTATTACCATAAAGATCCTCTCTGTGGAATCCGAATATAAATTCTGTTATATTATAATAAGTTAAGATTCCCTCCACGAGTAGACCTAACGAACACCATTTGACAGCACCACTTACAAAATTTCCGGAAATAAATTTCATCGTATCCCACGTGTAGAAGTCTAAGTGGCCGGGAACTTTTGGCTAAGTGTAGAAATCGTTTCGCCTCGGGTCGCTGAAGTGTCCATTTTGCATTGCGTGGGCCCCTCGGGGTACTTCTGATCGAAGTAAAAGTTGTCTTCGTAATAGTCGTTCAAGAAACGATACTTCTGTCGAGAAGAAACTCGGGGAGACGCTAGGATATCGAGGCAATTGCGCGCCGTGGGCGACGCGACGGTTTTGCGGTCGTCGTGCAACGATTTCACCGTGAAATTCCCCGGGTACGGCAAAGATTGGAAACGGACAGCGTGCCGCGGTCGTTCCACAAAATTTAACGCTAAATATTTCGTAATTAATAACACCGGCGAGCCCGGTGGGAACCGGAGGTTGCGGTTTTCGGTGCCTCGCTTGACCCAACGTCCGCGAACAGTTCCATTAAGGAGGAGACCGGCTCCGGGATCGTTCGATCGTGAAACCGCGAGATATCTCATCCCCCCCTTCGACAACTGAAGAAAATTCATGCTTCCTCGAATGTGAAATCGACGTTCTGCGAAATCTGCAAATGTCGCACATCCTGAAAAAAAGGTTTCTTTTCTATTAGGTGTACAAATAAGTTCGGTGCCTTTACATATACCATATTCAATTGTGATTGCTAGACTGCGGATCTTTATGCAAAATAAAAAATGTTTGCATTGATTGCAAGACACAAGCGACAAATAAAAATTTCTTTCTTCTTTTAATTATCTTGTTCACGTGAAACTTATACACTGGGGTGGTCTTAAATCTTCTGAATAGGTCCACTGTTTTAAATTGTACGTACCCATTTTTGTCATAAATGCATAAAATCCGCAGTCTAGTAATTGCATTTCAAATTAAAATTTTCTCCTGTCGCTTTGGTGTTGTAATCATCAACCTTACCCTACGAAACGCACTACATAAGTTCACGCTAAATGGTACATAATCTCAAAAAACAATACTTTGCACCATGGCGTTTAAGAAACAGCACATTCGACACTGTATTCTTTTTGCATTTGAGTCAACAAAAATTTCGGCTACGAAAATTATTTGTTCCGCGTTAGGTGAAAATGCTGTAACCTGTAAAACATGCAAGAAGTGGTTCCAAAGGTTTCGTAGTGGACATTTTTATCTTAGTGATGGAGAACGCAGTGCAATGCCGTGCAAATCTACAATGGGTCATCTAACGCATTGTCGGCTACTTGATAATGAAGCTTTAAGGATGTTCTGGAGGTACAATGGGAGACAAAAGTACAAAAAATTCGAAATCCGTCAATATATTGGCAATGAAAGCCATTCATGAGTATATTTTGCATTGAACTTTTGCGAATACCGTACCCTCTGTAGCTATATTCAGTGGTCTACACTTGTCGCGCTTCCATGCTGGTGAGAGACAACACGATAAATTTGACGTTTTGTAACAGTTTATAATTTTTTTGCTCTGTAACTGTTTAGTGAAACCCAATAAATTTTGAACATAATTGATTACATAATTTTTACTACATACAAAAAAAGACTGGAGTTTCTAGTTGCGTTTTTTCAAGGCTTAAATAGGGTTTGAAGTGGAATTTGATGAATTCTCCATAAGAGGACGTGTTAAAATGCGAAAACTTGAAGTTGCTATAATTCTTAAACGGTGCAGTGAATCGAACCCAAGCTTTGGTAATTGCATTAATTTAGTAAGAATTATATCTTGACAAATTTACAAAACTGTTGTTGCGTTTTTATATTACCTCCAGAACATCCTTAAACAACTTCGTCCAACCAGCATGTCAACAGGACACCAAAAGGCAAGTTAAAAATCAGAAACAGTGACATACTGGAAAAAGGAAAAGAAGACGGGCAGCCGCGTTTCGTCGAACAGTCGCGTTCCAGCAAAGCCGGCGCGCAAAAAGCGGTCCCCTTGACAATAAATTAATATTTAACGAGGCCGATCTGTCGATTGCGCAAAGCGCGGTTACAGGTGCGACGAACAGCAAGCCGCGCCGTTCGAAATCAACGATAAATCAGCCCGGGCCAGACAATGTCCGCGATACCGTAATTCCCTGTAACGAATTCCCATTAAGTAGCGTTTATGGGCGTCGTCCATCGGACAATTAGCCGTAGTCATTAAGCGGTCCGCTTAAACCACAGAATCACGGTTGTTCTCTCTTTTTTTCTCCGCTCGGCGCGAAAGGCGTGAAACTCGGTTGTAATAGCAACCTAGAAGCGACGTTAACGTCTCGCCGGGATAATCAGTCATCCGTGGTATCCATAGCCACGGTGCACCGTGGTGGTTCGAAAAAACAGCGTCCAGAGAGCCTGGCCCGAAGATTGCCCCGGCTCGAGAATGATTCTCACCGAACCGGCTAATTATTGTTATTAACCAGTGCGATCAGTCTGTACAGGTGATCGCTGCTTGCTTCCGATATTACGGGCCGCGTGGCCCGCTATTAGCCCGGCATACTGATACGTTTTTTGCACGGCCGCGGAATTCGAATCGGCCAATTACAGCCCGCCTGGCCGATTTCGGTGTAATTACCGGCGTCGGGGGCGTCTGAAACTGGAACGGTTCACGGTAGCGTGGTTACGAGTCGCGGCAGGAATTACGCTGGTAGTTAGCGCTTGTTATTTCGACGGTCTAGCTACCGGGACGATCCATCGATCATCGATCACGTGTCAATTCGGCCGATCACCATCCCGGCGGACATGCCGCTCGCTAAAATATAGCCTCGTCGAAAGTTTCATTTCACACCTCCGTGACTTCACGAAGTATACGTGCTCTGTGATTGCGAACTCGAGGCAGCGTCGAGAGTTTAATGAAATTGCTGCGTGATTTGTAATCGCTGGATTTTATGCGTTTACGAGCAGAATCGGTGAGTGTAGTTAATTAAATGGTTTAAGGGACCAGTAAATTCCTATTCGGCTTTTATAAATTTCTTTTTCGAAGAATCTCCAATCTCAGGTTCACAGAGAAAATACTGTGTACAGTGCATTCGTTATAAATTGTTTAAAAGGACTGTATACGCGTATCTTCTTGGGCAGTAAGTGTACATAAATTTTTACGATATATTTATCTCGTTAATCTGAAATGTTTAATAAAGATGTGCTCTTACGACTCCTCTTTCAGTAAATGAATTCATATTAATTCGTATTTGCATGAACCTTCGCAGTCTAGTAATTACGATGCTGAACCGTACTGTAAAACAATATCCTACAAGTTATTAAGATAGGTCCAGCGAGTTTCTACAACGTTATTATCAAATCTACCCCAACAATTATATTATAAAAAGTCATGCATAATGTATCCGTAGACATACTGATCAATCTCTTACGGAATTTAAATATCTTAATCTAATTACCCACCCCCTTAAATGTGTAACATCCCACTTGATGATAAAGCTTCTATGAAATTCAAATATCATCATTGAATTACCAACTCGTAAATATTTAATATCAGACCACTGATCGGAACTGTCCGAATCCTTTGCCACTAATTAGATAAAGGCGATTCACGATGTAATGTGCATTCAGCGAAACAAACAAAGCCGTCATGAATTTTCTAAAAAACATTCTTTGCGATGCAGAAATTAGAGCAACGTTGCTTCGTAGAACGGGCCTGAAAAATGGTCAGCTTTAAACTTGTACTATTAGTTACCATTTGTGGTGCATTGAAAGTGCGTTTTATTTTATTCGTGTTAAAATAGAATAACTTAATTAATTTTTAATGTCAACCCTACATAAATGCATATTAAATTAACGTTCTTTGCGATGCACAAATAAAAATGCTACCTTTAAAAACATATCTCAGAAACGATCAGCCATGGACAGGCTTGGACAACTAAAATTAATTGATAGACGTTTACCAATCGATCTAAACCTAACCCCAGATAAATGCATATTAAATTAGCATTCTTTATGATGCACAAATTAGAGCTGCGTTTCCTTTAAAAACATATCTCAGAAACGATCAGCCATGGACAGGCTTGGACAACAATAAAATTAATTGATAGACGTTTACCAATCGATCTAAACCTAACCCCAGATAAATGCATATTAAATTAGCATTCTTTATGATGCACAAATTAGAGCTGTGTTATCTTTAAAAACATATCTCAGAAACGATCAGCCATGGACAGGCTTGGACAACTATAAAATTAATTGATAGACGTTTACCAATCGATCTAAACCTAACCCCAGATAAATGCATATTAAATTAGCATTCTTTATGATGCACAAATTAAAGCTGCGTTTTCTTTAAAAACATATCTCAGAAACGATCAGCCATGGACAGGCTTGGACAACTATAAAATTAATTGATAGACGTTTACCAATCGATCTAAACCTAACCCCAGATAAATGCATATTAAATCAGCATTCTTTATGATGCTCAAATTAAAGCTGCGTTTTCTTTAAAAACATATCTCAGAAACGATCAGCCATGGACAGGCTTGGACAACTATAAAATTAATTGATAGACGTTTACCAATCGATCTAAACATAACCCCAGATAAATGCATATTAAATTAGCATTCTTTATGATGCACAAATTAGAGCTGCGTTATCTTTAAAAACATATCTCAGAAACGATCAGCCATGGACAGGCTTGGATAACTATAAAATTAATTCATAGACTTTCTCCAAACGATCTAGGCGGTAAAGATCTACCTGCTCGGTAAACCAGTGCTAAAAATTGGATTTCGCGAAAATCTCCGAAACGACGCTCGCCCAGCTAGATGGGCGATTCGCAAGCCAGTGGAACGGGCCGGTTCGAAGGCCGAAGAAAATGGCGGAGGTAATGAGCGAGCCTGAATGCATCGGGCGTTTGGAGGGCATAGCCGGAGCGTCACCGTGACACTAAGCGGAACGCGAAACTACGGCGAATAATTGCGGCACGTTCGAGCGAGTCGCGAGTGCAACAACACCGCATAAGAGGCTGCGTCAGCACCGTGCTTGTGTGGGCATAACCACACCACGGCTGCACCCACTCGGGCCCAACCACCGCCGGGCAATTAACCCGAATGGTAACGAGCCGCGTCGAGTGCGTCGTCTGCTCGCGTCCGCGCTTGCGAAACCCAAGCCGTTCCGTTGCCGAAATCGCTCTGCGGTTCGCATGATTCGCATGGCTCGCACCGCTTTTTGCTTTCGCCAACCCCTCCTCGCCAGCTATCGCGACACCGAAAACACGAGCTCACTCTTCACAATTTTTATGGGGCAAACACTTGACACGTTGATTGTCGATTTGTTGCGGACAGACCACGAATTTTATGCGTTTATGACGAAAACGAGTACATCGAGTGCAAGTACAAATATTTCAGAAATCTAAAGATATTATTGTAGTGTTCCTTGCATCTAGCAATGAGTGTAATTATTAGACTGCGGATCTTTATGCAAAATAAAAATGTCTTACCTAAATTGCAACAATCTGGAGTGAAATAGAAATTTATTTTCTTCCCTATTATGTTTAGTAGGTTGAGAGTAATATAACACTGTGTGTAAATTTTTCTAATATTTTTGATATTCTAAATTACACCCACTCATTTTTGTCATAAATGCATAAAATCCGCAGTCTTGTAATTATTAATTAAAATCGCTGAGACCACTGGGCCTCTTATTCCTCTAAAATTACTTTAAAAAAAGAGATTAACGTTTATGTAGCTCTCGAGTCTGGTAATTAACGCAGACAATATTCCTTCTGCATAAAAATCCACAGTCAAATTATTAATTAAAATCACTGATGGAAATCGGTTCCCTCTTTCTCCATGTCGATTAGAATTATTTAAAAAAGAAATTTATGTGTGCGCAGCTGTCGAATCTGGTGATTAACGCAGACAGTATTCCTTCTGCGTAAAAATCCACAGTCAAATTATTAATTAAAATCGCTGATGGACCATGGCGTCTCTCATTCATCTGAAAATCGATTGTACAGCGCTACGTACTGGTTCGTTCTTCCTCCCTGTCGATTAGAATTATTAAAAAAAGGAAGAACAACGCGCACGCAGCTCTTGAATCCGATAATTAACGCAGACGATGTTCCTCTCGCATGAAAATCCCCAGTGAAATTATTAATTAAAACCGTTGATGGATCACCGCGTCTCGCCTAAAAAAATCGGTTGCAGAATACTAGCATTCTCTTTTTTCTCTCCCCCTGTACGTCCATCTCCGTTCCTCTTTATCTGTCGGACTGTCTGTCACTCCATCCTCGTTCACGCCGTTGCTGTTCCTTTGCATAACTTCGTCCGAACAAAGGAGTCACTCGAGCGGCCAGTTTCGACTCGAAATTTTTGGCCCCGCGGAGCGGAAATCCTCTGCACCGTGACGACGGGAAGGAAGCAGCCGAGGATCCGGCAGGGTGCTTTCCAGAAACCAAGCCTCGACGATCGCTCTGTCTGATTTTTTTTACGAGGGCCCGCCGATGCACAGAGATGATTGGGGTAGATATTTTTGCAAGCGGCTACCGACGCTCCGTCAGACGCGAGCGCGTGAAACACTTGGCCTCCTCGCCCGGAGGCAGTCGTGCTGCTCCACGATATAATGAAATCTCGATTACGAGGCAGAGTCAAAAAGTCAGTTGCAGTCGCCTCGTATTTTCGTGAATTCAAGACGCCTCGATGAAACTCCGCGATTACGCCTGTTCCATACTACGAACGTAGCCGTCACAACCACGAATGTCCGTGCACTCACTCTAACGAGCGTCCTGAATCACGTGGCCAGATTATTTGGCACTTCCTTCCATAATTCATAATTTTTTTTATTTATTATTTTTTATTATTATTGTAATTTTTTACATTGGAATTTGAAAAATCTGTTTCGTGGATATTTGTCGCTTATTAACCCCTTACTTTACAATATCGTGTCTGACTCGCGATGAAGATTCTGGACAGATTCTGATAGAAATGTATGTCAATAATTTCCTTTAAAGCGAAATAAAATTCTACTTTGGTTTTGTTAATATACAGCTGTTGGAGAACATGTAGGCATACAATTTATATCAATTTTCTCCTTTTTAGGAATTTACGATCTACATAAAAGTCTTAATCACTGAAACCGGAAAATAAATCGTAGGTCAAGGGGGTAAACTGCAGATTTTTATGCAAAACAAATATTTTTTGTATTAGCCCATTGCCTTAAAATGACTCGGAAGCGTCATGAATTTCAAATGCCAAGCTTGATTATTTAATAACAATACAACAAATTTTTAAATAATAAAAAAAGGTTTCCTGCGATCATTGATTATAGTACATCCGGTAAAATTTAATAGTGCATTGCAGTTTGAAACCTCAGAAATAAATAATAAGTTAAGGGGTTAATTGTAAGGAACAATTTTATAAGAAACAATAAAATCAACATTTTCTTTAGACCTCAAAAGATGCATATATTATTATATTTATTTATATCTGTACACAAATTCCTTTTTTACTTTTTTTGTGAAAACGTTGATTACCGGATATCATGGAATCTCGTAAACACCGTTTCTGTTATAACCATGCTCGGCCTACATTGTTAGGTTAAACGACGTTCAGATAATGGAAGCCGAACTGTAGCACAAAAAGCACTGTGCGATCGTACGATTCGAGGGATCGTGGGCGCGCCACAGCACGCTCTTCGCCTTCCGGAACCCGACGATTTGCTCGGCTGACTCGCCTAATCGAAAACCGGAGCGAGGGGTGAAACGGGGTATAGCGATAGAAAATCGTCCAGGATCACGAAGTTGTAGATCGGAACCGGGTCGACTGCCACGTGCCCGACGCGATGTGGAACGGACCGTTCGTTATTTCGCGATCAACTGATCGTATATCGCTCGATTCCGCACGAATCTCAGATCGTTTGCATTCGATTCAACCGAGGGAACTACATTTTAGCTGTTCCTGCAGAAAAATCCTTACTCAATGGCTGGAAATTCAATCCACAATCGGAGATCATTGGCACTTTAGTTGCATGCAAGAGTTTCAGTCTTTCCAATTGTTCTGCATGATAACTTATAATGGTTGCGATCTTCCGGCTTTTTGTGCAATTGTTTGTTTTTTATTCATGTGTATAAATAATCAACTTCATTATCGAATGGTAATACACCTCGTAAGTTGTGCATAAATAAATGAAAATTGAAAAAACGACTAAAATAAACATTTAATTATTCTAAATATTATCATGTTTATGTTCATTCAACAAATGCATATTTAATTATAATTGGTAGATAAGTCAATGAGATGAGAATTTATTTATTTGATTCTGGTGTTCACATATATTTTTCATCTTGTCAAGTGGATCAAAAAATCAAAACTGAAAGATGAAGTATTGACAGGGACGATTTTAATTTAAAAAAACGAACATCCCAGGAATAATTCCCAACCCACAAACGTTGCCAACTATCAGAGAATAATAAAATGGTGGCGGAACGTGTCAAGAAACAATTTGCGATGGAAGCAAGTTTTGATCGACTCCTAAATCCTTTAAGGACGTGTTACCTCTTGTTTCACGGGGTATCCAGCAGACAACAAAAGAGATTCAATCTTAAATTTCACAGGGAACGCTGTCAGGTTCTCCGCTGCACAAACGACGCCACAGCGTGAATCCTATCACGTGTTTCTCCAATCCGTCCGCGTCAAGAGCCAAAAGATATAGCCGGTCCGTGGTAGGAGAGGCAAATAGGCATGCCAGCTAGGTCTGGGAAAAGTGCCACGGTAGGATGAACTTCGAGGCGTGAATTTTAAGCAGCTAGGCGCACCGAGAGCGTACGCAGTAGTTGGAACTGCCGCTGAAAGTGCTTTCTGAAAGTGAAGATCACTTTTCCACGTTCGGCCTCCCGTAGGAAACGGCACTTCTCGGAGCCAACCTCAAGGTTCATACATCAAAGTGCTTGGAATTCTCCAATTTATTATTGAATTTTTTATCTGTGGGGTTAATTCGTCATATTTTACTTGCAGAATTTCTTAATGTTCTTCTTAATTCAATGAATAAATCCTTCGCTTCATAGTGTCCCAGTACCTACATACACTATTTATGAATTGTACAATATAAGAACAGGTTCAAATTAGACTCCCTTCGCTACTATCTCCCAGAATTCCTTAATGTTCTTCTTAATTCAATGAATAAATCCTTCGCTTCATAGTGTCCCAGTACCTACATACACTATTTATGAATTGTACAATAGAAACACAGGTTCAAATTAAACTCCCTTCGCTACTATCTCCCAGAATTCCTTAATGTTCTCCTTAATTCAATGAATAAATCCTTAGCTTCAGAATTGTATAATATAAGGGCAGGTTCAAATTAGACTCCCTTTGCTTCTGTCTTTCAGAATTCCTTAATGTTCCTAATTCAATGAATAAATCCTTCGCTTCATAGTGTCCCAGTACCTACATACACTATTTATGAATTGTACAATATAAGAACAGGTTCAAATTAGACTCCCTTTGCTTCTGTCTTTCAGAATTCCTTAATGTTCTTCTTAATTCAATGAATAAATCCTTCGCTTCATAGTGTCCCAGTACCTACATACACTATTTATGAATTGTACAATATAAGCACAGGTTCAAATTAAACTCCCTTCGCTACTATCTCCCAGAATTCCTTAATGTTCTCCTTAATTCAATGAATAAATCCTTAGCTTCAGAATTGTATAATACAAAGGCAGGTTCAAGTTAGACTCCCTTATGTGCAACTTAATAAAACATTTTAAATAAACACATCACGAAAAAATGTTTCTACAAGCTCCCAATGCTTAACCAGATATGAAACCATTTTCGAAAGAAACAATGAAGGCTTATCCGAATAACAGGAAGATACAGTAGATAAACTCTTCACAACAACGTTGCCTAAGGATCAATTAGCGTTGATTCTATCGGGCCCTAAAAACCCGTAAAACTACGGCTCGCCTGATGCGAGTTAACACGCAACGATCGATCAGCTCGCCGTGGAAAGTGTAATGAAACCGATGCATGAACGCTTCTTCAGCAACAACCTAATAATACCCTGACCGGGGGTACGCTGGCTTCAGCCGAAGGCATCATTTGAATTCTAATCCTCGTGGAGCACGTCCGATGAAAGTAAATCTCCCGGAGCCTGATCATTACTTTCCACTCGCGGGCATCGATAAACGATGATCGGTGCCGGACAGAAATAAAGATTACCGAACATACGGGTCATGTTAACGCGGGGCTGTACGTCTTCGTATGCTCGGGCCGCATCATGGGCCGGGCCACTCGATCCACGTATGCAAGATCTATGCTTCCTAGCCCTCGATCCTCGATCTCGTGCATGCCTATGCGTACGTGCACGCGTGCAGCACACAGACAAGTTCGGCTCCGTCACTCACGTATGCAGATGCGATAGACACGAGAGATGGTTGCGATGACTGCGCCATGGACGGTTCCGGCTAGTGGTGCGCAGTTCCCTTTCGGTCCGTATTTTCTGCTTGGCTTTCTCTCTCTCTCTCTCTTTCCTTTGGTAACACTCCTCCAGCCCCCCTGGTTTTCCTTTTCACTTGCTCGTCGGTGCGATCACCCTGTCGCGTTACCGGCACAGGTATATACAGGGTAGCAGTGTTCTTGACAAAGGTTATGAGTAGTCTGCGGGTCTTATGCGTTTATGACAAAAATGGGTACAACAATTTCAAGCAGTGGACATGTTAAAAAGATTTAAGGATGTTCTGGAGGTAATATAAAAACGCAACAACATTTTTGAAAATTTGACAAGATATAATTCTTACTACATTAATGCAATTACCAAAGTTTGGGTTCGATTCACTGCACCGTTTAAGAATTATAGCAACTTAAAGTTTTCGCATTTTAACACGTCTTCTTATGGAGAATTCACAAAATTCCACTTCGAACCCTATTTAAACCTTGAAAAAACGCAACTAGAAACTCCAGTTTTTCTTTATATGTAGTAAAAATTATGTAATTAATTATGTTCAAAATTTATTAGGATTCACTAAACAGTTACGGAGCAAAAAAATTATAAACTGTTACAAAACGTCAAATATATCGTGTTGTCTCTCACTAGCATGGAAGCGCGACAAGTGTAGACCACTGAATGTAGAATGTAGCTACAGAGGGTACAGTATTCGCAAAAGTTTAATGCAAAATATACTCATGAATGGCTTTCATTGCCCATATATTGATGGATTTCGAATTTCTTGTACTTTTGTCTCCCATTGTACCTCCAGAACATCCTTAAGACATCAGTGCATTATTTGATCAAATTAATAAGAAAATTAAGCTTGATCCAAATTTTTTATTTAACTCCTGTGGCTTGTAATCAATGCGAACGTTTTTTATTTTGCATAAAGATCCGCAGTCATGACTCGTAACTTATGAGAATGCGATGTGACAGATCCTCGTGATTTTACAAAGATTGAACTTGCACGAGCTTCGCCACTGCTAAAGAGCTTGGGCATAGTTAGCAATGATAGCGGAGGTAACAGTGATCTTAGCTTGTTAGAACAGCCATTACCTCCCACCTACTTAATGCTAGATTAGACTTCAATCTAGACGTGAAGTGTCCTCCCTGATTTTTTGTAATTGCGGGTTCCTTTAGATCGGACTACCTACTGCTACATGCGCGAGGTGCATCGTACTGAAGCTGCACGCATCACTTTATGCAAATGCTACTACATTGCAAAAATCATGAATATGAATTAGAGGGTTTAATTAATGAATGAATATGAAGGTACATCTCTACTCATGAACTAGGGTTAATGGCACGTGTGCACGATTACACGAAACTATGCAGAGTCTATTACAAGAACGCATTGCTATCGCGAGACGTCTACCTTGAACGCCTCACTCGAAAATTATGGGAAGAGGGTGTGCTGACAGGGATTTATGTAGTTTGCAGCAAAGGCAACTATGTTCGCAGACCTTGAACCTCGTCCACAACAACTTTCAGCCGTGGACCATAGATTTGCGAAAATTGGATATGTTAACGAGGATCTATGTGTTAGTAGAGGAAACTAGCAGCGCAATGTGGGTTTTGAGTACAGTGGTACCTCGGTATACGTCTGCATTGGAGCACGTCCAATTCGGAATACGTCCTGTTCGGACGTGACAAATTTTGCTCGGTGTACGACTTCTGCTCGGTATAGGACATACATTTTTTGTGTGAATTCTGCGTCATTTTTAAGTAATTATCTCGGAGGAAAAAATAATTAATAATCAATTATATTCGGAGTTGATGTATTAGTAACTGACTGATCATTCAAGTAAGGATCGGTAATGGAATTACTGATTAGGTCGGCGTATGATCGCGAAGTCCGCGAAGACGCAACACGGAGAGATGAAAGAAATTGATCAGTCGATTGAGTGTATCGGTATCAACGGCCTGATAAGGAAGGCGAGTATGTCTGGTGCGATGGCGGATGCTACGATATGAATATAAAGATATATTTAAAAATCTATAATAAAATCTCGTTTTTTATTCATGTGTTTAAACAGTGTTCTTATTTTACAACCCCATCAATGTAGGTCATAATATCAATAGGAGTTTTTATTACATGAGAACGGATTAATCATTTTTAACCGACTTCGAAAAAGGAGGAGGTTACTCAATTCGATCTGTATGTGCTTTTTTCCCCGCTTTTTTCTTCAGAGATGGATGGACCAATCAGGGAGAAACTGTCCCTTGGAAACAAATTTTGCATTTTTTCATTCTTTGCCGTTTCTATTGCTAATAACCAATAAGACCGAAAAACCATCGGTGTTCTACAAATTCTGCTCGTTCCACTAAAAAGTGTGAAATAAAAATATTTTATAAAAAACAATTAAATCGACTTCGAAAAAACGCACAGAAAGTATGAAATAATTTCCATTTAATTTATGTGAATACACCGGAGGCGGCGCAAAATTGAAAATTTTCGACACTGGAAATTACGAAAATCCTTAAATTCTTCTACATGCTTTCACATATCAATGTATCTTCTCTTCCCACCTACTGATTTCGAAGTCCATCATATACCAATCAAATCGTAATCAGCAACATCTGTCATTTGGAAAATTTTCAATTTTGCGCCGCCTCCGAAAAGATTGTATTGTATTTAAGTTCGTGTGTATTCACATAGATTAAATGGAAATAATTTCATACTTTTCAGTGTCGTTTTTTAGTGCGTTTTTTCGAAGTCGGTTTAATTTTTTTTACATTACTTATGGGAAAGATTAATTTGGTATACGTCCTATTCGGTACAAGTCCAAACATCAGGAACGGAATAAGGTCGTCTACCGAGGTACCACTGTACTTCCAAAATCAACCCAGAACATGCACCTTGAACCCGATGCAGAGGTCCCCGGAGAAAACGCGGGATCAGAGATGAAAGGATCACCCTGTACATGGCTCGGTTGCATATATACCCGCTCGTAGGTATACGAGCAAGTACCCGTGGCTGCACGTGTGCCGGTCTATACGCGCGGCTACAAAGCGTGCCACGTTCCGGCGGGTGTGCTTCCTCCGGGTGTCCGCTCCAGTGGGCCAAACCAACCGGCCAGCCCCGACCAGCTCCAACCAGCCGGTCCGACGACCATTGAGATTACGCTCTCCCGGCCTCGGTTCCTTTAACATTCGCTTTTCTTTTTCCCCTGAAATGTCACGCCGCTCCGCGCCGCGCCGCGCCGTCGAGATGGGTCGCTCGATTATTGCCCGGGGCCCAGCGATTTATTAATTTTGCCCGGGCACCGGACAATGAGAATCAAGCTGATTCGATGATTACGCTCACTGCATCGACGCTGACCGCTCTCTGCTCAATCGATTTCCCACTCTTTCTCGTCTTTTTGTCGACTCGAGCCACGGTGTTCGATCTACCCCTGACTCCTCTGTCATGCGGCGGCCTGTCATGCTCGTTTTTCGAGTTGCTCGTTTAGGGAGCACGATAGGTGTTCAGGTGATTAGGGAGCCCTTCGTGCTCGTTTTCTGGGATACCCGAGCCGCTTTTTTGTACTTTTGTGTTCGCAGTTTATACTTTGTACCACGTGTACGACACCGGTGACCACGTCACTTTATTCTTATCTCTGTTGCAATTCTTCTTCCATCGTCAAGTTAGACGTAGCCTTTAAGCAATTTTGTTTGAGGCACGGTATTTAAATTTTAGTCATCGTTTTCCGACATGGATAGATTCAAACCATTAACACTAAACTACCCCGTCCTACTGCGACCGGTATTTAAGAAAACTTATATTTTTTAATGTGGAATGAAGATAATAGCCAATTTGACAGTACAAGAATATAGTTTCTTTTATTTATTATATAAGTATAAATACATACTCTTTGAACGTCTTCACATTTTGGGGATGAATATTCAAAGGATAAAATAAAAACTAAAATACAAAAATGTAAATCAAAATGGATAAAAAAATTAACAAAAGATAAAATGTGAAACTTACTATGAAGTTTTGTTGGTTTTGTTCACTTTTTTGAAAATGACACTTATAACACGTAATACAAATATATAAAAAGAAGAGTAGAATAATCATAGAATAAAAATACTAAATGATAAAAGATATGTATCCGTGAGGAGACGTCTACGCATTCCCTTCGGCTATGATTTTATTTATTTTACAGTCATAGTAGATAAGACGGTGTGTGAAAACCCGAGGTTTCGCGGAGCGCCCGAGCAAGAACTGTAAACACTTGGGGGTGCCGTAAAGTAGTCCCTGGAAGGCACTTTTCGGCTAAAATCATGCCACACCTTTCGTTTGCAACGATTTTATAGTTTCAGAATTGAGTCTTCGAGAGAATACTATTAAAAAAAGATATAAATCGGTCAACGGTCAAATGACCGGTCGTGGTAGGTAAGACTGACTACACATTTTTCTCACAAAACAAACAATAAAAAAAGAAGTGAATATTAAAAATGTATTGTACGTATATTGTAGAAAAATTCGTGAAGTTTAAAGGCAGTGCAATTGCGTTGTATAAAATTCTAATAGAAATTTTAAAAACGTTCATTTGACCGGTCGTGGTAGGTTTAGTATTAATAAGAGCAAATAACCATTTATTTGTTTAGTATTAATAAGAGCAAATAACCATTTATTTGTTTAGTATTAATAAGAGCAAATAACCATTTATTTGTTTAGTATTAATAAGAGCAAATAACCATTTATTTGTTTAGTATTAATAAGAGTAAATAAGCATTTGTTGAAAAGTTATCGATCATTAAAAAGTTACCCCTGAAACGACGTTTAAATTCATTGTCTCGATCTACCTTTATGATCGTTTTCTAAAGTAATTAAAAAATATAGAAGACGACGCCAACATCTCGGCAGCACCGTATTAAGATCTGCGCGAGCCATCTGCACCCTGATCACTGCCAGTAAGTTTTATCAATAACCGCACTTTTATTCTTAATCTCGATTTTAAAATCCGTTGATGGAACCGGAATCTCAGTCAGCGATTCTATCTGTCTCGAGCACGGCCGGGTGTAACGCGAATCTGTTATATTGTATTTGCGGCGTATCTTTTCTGATATTTCAATTGAATTCCTCGATCGTTTGTTCTGCTCTTTCTCTCGATATGGAAACCCGCCGTGCGAATTACTTTCGTGATTACCAGTTTGTTTCGCTGCGGCCGCGACGATTTCGTCTTTAAGAAGCCACAGCTGGGACGTGAATATTCCATTACCCACATGAGCGACATATCTTCTGCATCGAACTGCGATATGGGGCACATCAGCACTGCGAAATCTCTGGAAACCCTGAATCTCAGACGATGATACACCATGATCGTTGCTTCAAGGCCGTGAAAAATGTTTAATTATGCGTAACTGGTAATGGTCGCGTACAAAATTGCAAAGAAAATGACGTGGTTGTATTCACATTGACAACGCGTGCTATGCAAGATTGCCATATTCGTCGACTGGATCCGCGAAATTAGAGCCATTCACTTCTTGTCGTGCGACACTCAGGACTTTTGCAGCAACCATTAAATTCTTTTGCAGAGATGTCTTTTCTGAAGGCTGCAACGTTTGGTCGAAGCTTGCGAAGTCTGAAGACGCTGCTGTATTTCGTACTGATCAAATAAATCTCCAAAATACATTTCGTAATCAAGAAAGAAAAAGTTTCTTCAGCCAGCTTCAGCCTCTTGAAAAGATTGACGACAGCGACTCGGTGCGACGCCTAATCAAGCCTAAACCATTTTTATCCTGGTAATAACTTGCTCGAGTGCTTAGCTAGTTAACCGTCGATCAAACTCGGAACAAGAGGATCGTTCTGGGACCTAGCAGCCGGATCGGCTGGTAATTAGAAACGTCCGAGGAAGAGATTTAATTACGCAACGAGGGACGTTCACTTTTCCCTGGCGCGTAGACGATCGGTGTTGCTTCAGTTTCTCGGACGTGGTTATCATTCGATCGTTCACGAGATCGGATCGCGTGTGTCCGTTAATGATGGATGAATCGAGTGGCCGGAATTAAGAGTGACGTAAGCGGATTACCAGGTCTCGATTAGCTTCTAATCAGCCGCGGTGCCAAAAACTGGTAAGACCGGTATTTACCTGACGGAGAGAGAGAACAGATCGATCATGGGAGGGCCCCAGGTAGATAGCAATGAGACCCGAGATCAAAGACGAAGACGCATTTATCAAAGCGCGTCGCTGTCACTAGGCTACGAGTAAACAGCTCCCGTCGTTTATCAGCGCGAAGCCACTTCTATTATCGAACGGTTTATCAGCGGGAGACGCGAGGTTGCAGGTTATCTAGCCGAGGTCCCTTTTCTCTTCCTTCCTTCCTGCCTTCCTTCCTCCACGCATTTTCCTTGGACGATTTAGGGTCGGGCTGCTTGAGCCGGAAAAATGTGAGTCATGGTCTCTTCGTGGAGGGTATCTTTAAAGGTCGATTCATACACGCGTCCGAGAAATCGTGCGCTGTTTTTGGGGTCTCATACACGTACGATCCGAAGTTTTGGGCAACTTGAGAAGGGTCGAGATGCTCGAACAAAGGCCAAGTGCCGAAGATCGTGGCATTTGCTACCCTAACCCCAGGGGTTCTGAGAACCTTTTACTCCCCTCTACACCTCAGGAGATGCCTATGTCTATGCTCTCAGTCTCGAAGAAAAGTATCGGAACGAAGACGCTCAGACTTTCTCGGTTGTGGACGGTGTCACTTAAACCTGGGTTAGAATATTTTCTCGGACGATCGGATCGTACGTGTATGAATCGACCTTAACCCGGAGTGTACTGTTTGTGCGTCAGACGATGGCTAGGTAAAGAATACGGCCTACATCCAGGCTTCCCCACCACCGCCCGCGCTGTCACTGTGGCCAATAATAACAATGCGCGTGATGCTAGGGGAATCATAATCCAAAATAAAAGTTTTTGAGTTAATTTAAGGAGTCGTAACTTAAAATCAAAGTTTTTGAGTTAATTTCATGAGTCGTAACTCAAAATAAAAGTTTTTTAGTTAATTTAAGGAGCCATAACTCAAAATAAAAGGTTTTGAGTTAATTTAAGGAGTCATAACTCAAAATAAAAGTTTTTGAGTTAATTTAAGGAGTCATAACTCAAAATAAAAGTTTTTCAGTTAATTTAAGGAGCCGTAACTCAAAATAATAGTTTTTGAGTTAATTTCATGAGTCGTAACTCAAAATAAAAGTTTTTTAGTTAATTTAAGGAGGCATAACTCAAAATAAAAGGTTTTGAGTTAATTTAAGGAGTCATAACTCAAAATAAAAGTTTTTGAGTTAATTTAAGGAGTCATAACTCAAAATAAAAGTTTTTCAGTTAATTTAAGGAGCCGTAACTCAAAATAATAGTCTTTGAGCTAATTTAGGAAGTCGTAACTCAAAATAAAAGTTTTTTAGTTAATTTAAGGAGCCATAACTCAAAATAAAAGTTTTTGAGTTAATTTAGAAATACAAAGCAGTAGCTCTGCAACGGATATCAAATCAGAAGTAAAAATCCAGTATGAATAGTAAATCAACATCAAACAATAAAACAGTGCTGCTCTAAGGTAATCAAGCAACAATTCCCTTTGTGAACCTCCTGCTGAAGTAAGGTCTGGCAATAGGCAGGCCCAAGCAGTGCACCAGATGCAAAGGGAGAATAGATCGACTCCGTTCTTCCATCACGCACGATAAACGAAACATCCCGTCGCGTCTGGCCGCTATCTATCCGGCACGAATCAATAAGATTGCCTACCTCCGATCGAGCCGCCACGTTCCCATCACTAGCAGAAGTCCGGGGTTCGAGCGGGTCATGAGGATGACCCATGCCGGTGACCCCGGCCGGACGGATAGCCGCGATGCCCCCTGCATGCACGCGATAACACGCGCGCCCGTACCCGTAACGCCGTGTTTTTCGAGCCTCTCTACAGAGAACGCGAGAGTAGCTCTCTCTCTCTCTCTCTCTCTCTCTCTCTCTCTCTCTCTCTCTCGCCTTCCCGCCGGAGAAATAAGGAGCCGAGCCCGGAGGTCGAAGGTCGAAGATACCGGCGCACGCAAGCCGGCTGGCTTTTGCTTTTGTACGCTGCCGAACAGACACGAGCTGGCTCCGACCGTGGACAGAGAAAAATGGACGGGCGCGAGCAACGGGCTGGGGACTCGAGGAAAAAATCGCCCGGAGATGGATAACGGGGTGAGCGAAAGTGAGAGGTGAGAGGCCGGACCTGATAGCAGCTTGAGAAAGAGCAGATAGAGGAAGACGCTCGACCAGGGACAAGGATAGATAGGGATAGAGAGAGAGGTGGCGAGCTGTTGCCAGACGATTCTGATCAAGTTTAATCCACTTCTGCTTTTGAATATAATTTGGGGAGAAGTATTAGATATTAGATGCTTGTGGAAGGTCCGTGTTCCAGTTGGAGATGTGACACAAGCAATATCATTTTAAAATTACAGTTTTGCTAATCAGTAATCAGTTTTATATGGTTAGTACCATTTTGGAAAATTGTCTTCTACGAGCTACCTTGTTGCCTGCTCCAACAAACTACTGTTCGTGCCTCACTAGAGGTCTCGCGTAGAGTTTAGGCTTCTGACGTCACACGTCACTACGTAATATGTGTGACCGCTTTAGCCAATAGTTCGCGAGAGGCGTGCCCCTCCCATTCTGACCAACCAACACCGCATTCCTTTCACGGGCCCTCTCGTGAGACGCGCACAGTACAAGCTATCTAGCTCTCTGGCTCGTACAAGCTCTTTTTCAGTAGATACTGCGTGATTTTTCTTGGGGGCGTGTCCGAGGTCTCTGACAATCTGGAAAATTGGAAAGTAAAAAGAGACAACGTGGAAGGAGAAAGAGCAAGGTTCCTCAGCAATCAAGCTCAACTATGCCATCAACCATTTGACCCCAACGCCTCAATTACCAAAACCTTCTCCTAGAATTTGGCCGAGAAGACGCAGAATAACGGAGACATCAAAATATTTATCGTTCCGGTCCGCACCTGCGCGTTTCAAGAGATAAAAACTTAATAGTACTTAATGCAGCCGACAAAATCCGGGCGAGATCACCTACGATCAAAACGAAAGTCTCCAAATTCTTAATCGGCTTTGGGAGCCTCGTAAACGGGGCTTAATCTACTGTGTCGGTATCTTTAATAATACGTTGCTTAATGGCGAGTCGAGTGGGATCGCGGCTCCGTATCGCCAACGTTCTAGCCGAGGGAACGAGTGTGAATCGGCATCGAAAGCCATAAAGCACGTGTAGCGAATCGCGTGTACGGCTTGCTGGCATGGCCGGGGCACGCTCGTGTCTTACAGAGAACGATTATTCCGGCCTTCTTGAACCGCGAAGACGGCATTATCTCCGTGGAAGAAGCCACCGACGCCATTGACGCACGCGTGACCACGATAAAAGAGACTAAAAGGTATTCTCTCCCGCGACCTCCGAGTAGTCTTATCAGCGCTTGCGAGTCACTCATAAAAGTCGTCGCCAATAAACCCTCTTGCCCCCGTCCCAGCGGCCGGTGCAACTTCCTTTATTCCGCGATTTCTTCGCCCCCGAGTTTCGGTACCAGAACAATTTCGATGCGGACGCTCCCGAAACGGTGGCACGTGTGCGCTATTTTTAATGCCCCGGCGATAAACCTGCAATTTTGGGCTTAACCCCCCAGATTATCAGCTCAGAGCGAGTGAGAAGCAGTCGCAATATCTTCAGGATTTACGTAGAATTAAGGGGAACTGTTGTAGATCAAAGACGAAGCGATAGCATTGAACACGAAATCTTCAATTTCCTGACGACATTTACACGCTCATCATTTTGTTTTAAATAATCGTACAATAATAAATGTGGTCTCATTTCGAAGCCTGAAACCTCCACTTTCGCTGTGCATCGGTCGATTTTGTCAAAGATATTTTTGCATGGTACAGCGACTGAGAAACTGATGACGTCTTTTTGGCCCAAGATGTCACAAATTGAACAGTCTGGAAAAACGTGAAACAAATTTTCTCGTGACTAGAACCACCGCAGATTTACAGAATTGACGATGACACATGTTACCCCTAATTCAAGTAACCTGCTTCATGGTTAGAAATTTTAATAGACGTTATAAGTCATTAATTACAATTCCGTCTCCCTTATGAAGCATAGATCTCGCTTTTCATACCGAAGAGAACCGCATAAAGTATTCGCCTTCAGATGTTAGTATGAGCCTTTCCCCACGATGAGAAACGGCTTTCGACTGCGCAAATGGACGGCCGATGTCACTCATTTGTCGGAATTGGTTCGTCAACGATATTCACGGGCGCTAATTACCAAGACGACGTCTGCACTCTCGTTTCCACGCGCAATAACCATAGCTTATCCGGCGGCGCGGCGTCGACGGAGGCGTCGAGAATTATTCCCGCTTTAACGAAGGACTGGCTAAATGGGGGCGTAAATGTAACACGATAATAAACACGGGGAAAAGCGTGCGCCTTCGCCGGAATTAGTTTCAGAAATTTATCGTCGCGTCCCAGCCGCGGGAAAAATAAATTGAAGACGATAAACGTCCGGCCCGGTTGAAGTATGCCGCGTTAATAGTTCAAGTATAATATTAATATATATCCCGACTTTACGATTATTTGTATCCGCGGCGAAGTCGAGCCGCGGGTAATTAAGTATTCGTGAAATACGGCGTACTAACGAAGCGCTTTCCAGCTCGTTTCAGCGGTTAACGTTCTACCCACCGTCCCCTCCTCGCTTGCTAAATGACGGGATACGTGAATTCACTTAAACCGGGAATTTCTCCTCATTTGTCCCAAAAATACCGATTTTTCAAACAGTTCTTCAGCGAGGAAACGCGAACGGAATTAATGAATCCGTGAACCTAAGGAATTATCTCGGGAGGACGACGACTGTGTCCTTTGGGAATTTTTTTCTCAGGAACTGCAAGAGCTTTTTCAGAAAATTTTTTACTGTTTAAGACGGCACACTTCAGGGAGTACCGCGTGATTTTTCTTATTGGGAAATGTTTACAAATGGCAGAATTATGGTTGATTTCTCACAGGTCCTAGGACGCACTGTGAAATCACTTCATTGACACGATACTCTTTGATTAACCATTTACGGTGATTAAACAAAAAGCATACAACCTGTCGTCTTGCCATTAAGCCAAACTATAAAATGAGTATTTCTAAATATATAGTTAAAATTTCAAGTTAACCCATCCAATATTTATGTCACAAGCTTTTCCACCATCTGCCAAGCACCAGCTTCGAGGAGAACAAGTTCCAAAGTTTTCCACTGCTCCATGCATCCACATAACAACTTCAGCTCTCATGCTGGAACTTTCCAAGTACAATCTGTATGTATCCTACTATTTTTGGAAATGATTAAACTCTGCTCACCCCTCCGAATTAAAAAGGGAGGCGCGCTCGAGCAAAGCAATTGGAGAAAAACGGAAGAAGGAAAAGCACAGCCGTGACTCCAGCGGAAATTATCGAAATGGAGCGGTCTCGAGAACTAATCTAATCGCCTCTTGGAAAACTTCGAAGTTCTATCGGCTACGATAACGCCGGAGATCTTGCGCCGATCTAAACCTTTCGGGGGAGCCGCTGGTTCATGATCCGGTACTCGTTCGTGACCGACAAAAGGAAGAAGGAATGAAATCTCGAACGTTATCGGGCTCTGGTAACCCGGAGAGTTAATTAATCCGTTGCAATTTGAAGAAAGAATGGAGGGAGATACGGACTCTCTTTCACAGAGCGAAAACTTTGAGTCTGTTGTTTGGAATGATTCAGAGAAGATACTGCGTCTTGGGAAAGCGAATGTTGCATAAGTTTGTTAGACTTTTTGTTGCATGCTTGCTTTGCGTGAGTCTTGGCAATAGCAAACAAGATTGGAGTTAACGTGTGGTAGTTATGACTGGTTAGATTAAAAAGTGTTCTTGTTGATTCTGCAGTCCTCCTTGACTTTATTTCAAACACTAAAGATTATAGTTTGTTTTGAGTTACTGTAAGTCGAAAGAAAATAGTACGCAAGAGTTTTAATAAACTTCCGACGTGAAAATTCACGTCAAAAGTTTCAGATATTTGAAAATTCTGAAGCCTTAATATTGAAAACAGGTCTTACCACTGAAATTAACTATAATTTTGTTTATAATATCACATCAGCTAGGCTGTAATTAGCGACCACTTCGGGTCACGTATTTCACAGTAAATTATATGTTTAATATCTCGAGGAACAGTCACATACTTATATAACTGGAATATTTCAATATAAATCACTTTATCATAATATTTGCACGAGTGTGTAATAATCTCGGTATAAGAGGAAATTCTCCGAGAGTACAGTGGTAGGCAAAAGTATTCGCATACCCATTGAAAAGGACTTTTTATAAACTGTCCAGAATATCAATTTGTTAATGCTAAAATCAAATAGAGGACTGTGAGGTGAGAACTTAATTACTAAGTGACCAACAATTGTTATTAATTGACTGCGGATCTTCATGCAAAATACAAATATTCTGCATTGCATCCCTTAACCCCTTGCCCTACAATATCGTGTCAGAGTCGTGATGAAGATTCCGAACAGAGTCAAATAAATATATAGACTGCGGATTTTACGCATTTATAATAAAAATCGGTACGCACAATTTAAAGCAGGGCTCATATTAAAAAGGTTTAAGGACATGAGTGTATTAGTTTCAGCTTAACAAGATAATTATGAGAAGAAAAAATTTGTTATTTAGCTCTAAATATTTTTTATTTTGCACAAAGATCCGCGGTCTAGTTATTAATTTCTTTTAAACCGAGATGAAATTGAATTTTGGTTTTGTTAATGCATATTTATTGGAGAACATGTAGATTTTCTCTTTTTCTAGGAAACTACGAACTACAAAAAACTTTCTAATCACTGAAATCGTAAAATAAATCATAGGGCAAGGGGTTAATAGTCTTTTTACGTTGAAAACAGCATAACAATTTTTTTAGATGTTTTATATTTCACGCAGTTAATTTCTTCATGAATGCATAAAGATCCGCAGTCTAGTTATTAATAACGCTGATCGCTCCTCTGAATAAATCAGCTAAAACTCGTGTAAAATACAAAATGAAGCATCGACCGCGTTGAAGGGTGTGCGAATACTTTTGCGCACCACTGTAAGTGCAAACACTATCCCTCGCCTAATGCGGCCCCTCTCGCTCGCTATTCCGCGATAACTTTCGTCCACGCCTCGGACTCGATTTACTGGTTAACGAGTGCGCGCCGTTAATAAGTGTTTACGTGTCGCCGGAAGATAAATCGCGAGCGCCGGCTTCGTGTGGGGCTCCGATAACTTTCTATGGCTTTCAGGCTGCGTGCTGAAGCGCACAGGGCTCTCGTTGTTATCGTGCCGCTCGCGATAGAACGCCGCCGATCGCGAGTGCCGCTCGTCAATAAAAGCTCCGACGACTCCGTGTCGCCGAACAATGCACGGCTTTGCGAGCTTGCCGAGCGTCTCGCCAGGAAATAACTCGATTATTTCTAATGGCAGAAGAAAACGGTGGAACAACTTCCATCCAGTAACTACACCGTTCCGTTTAACCTGTTATCAGGCTGGTTCCTCGACCATGAAGATACGCATACGCGCGAGTAACAGGGAGCTATTCGAGACGACTGAAGCTTCTCTTAATAAATTATAATCTTGTATTGCTACTGGTGTTATGATTGTGCGGATACGCGCGGTGAGAATGAGAAAGGAACATAATGAGAGGCAAAATGTGTGAAGCGAATTGATTGAACGAGATAAAGAAATGAGTGTGCATGAGGGAGTGTCTTGCTTGGAAAATTTAAACGTAACATGTAGGCTGCGGATTTTATGCATTTATGACGAAAACGGACACGTGGAATTTAAAGCAGTGGACGAATTACGACGATTTAAAGACTTCAGTGTATTAATTTCAGCTTGATAAGACAATTAAAAGAAGAACGAAGTTTCTACTTGGCTCCTGCGTCTTGCAATCAATGCAGACATTTCTTATTTTGCATAAAGATCCGCAGTCTAGTAATATGTTTTGTTAAATAGATTGTTCGTTTATGAACATTGATAATTCCATTCACTGCTTGAACAATGATTTAATGTGATATTCACGATGCACATTATTAGGTGCATAAATTAATTCGTGGCCCTTTATAAATAACCAAGGTACAATCTGGTCTTGAAAACAACACATTCACCCCTTCTACAGGTGATTATAAATCCAGTAACAAATTTCAATTCAAAGTAACATCTCAATTGATTTTAAATAATGTCTCAAAGTCGAAAGGGTTTCGTTGAAGTTGAATATTTTCGACCTTCCATCATAATTTTCTGTCTGGTTTTGAAACACTATTTCTCCTCGCTCCATCAAACCATAAGATCCCCACAGATCAGAAGAATGGCAACACCATAGCACGCCAACGCTGGACGTTTACGAGCAAGTGGCCGTCGAAGAAAATAATTTCCATTGACGAAACAGGCCCATTAAAAGCTCGGGCAGGGCAATGAAAGTGCATTGAACGACACGTATCAATCGGGACCAACCGCAAACGAACGTCGCCTGCGCAACGAGCCACCCAAGATTCCCGAGTTTCACCGATTACGAGCCACATGCGAGGCGAAAAGAAACGGGCGTGGAACGAACAAGAGTCGAAAAGAAAAAAAAAATTTTTCTGGTGATCTCTCTCGAGTTTCCGGGGGCAGGAAGCCTGGCTCCTGCTATTACAGGTGCATCTGCCGCGAATTAAATCACGAGGCATGCGAGAGCGCCTGCTCGATTTCGACGTTTAATGCGCGAGCGTCCGTTTCGCGTATCTCGGGCAACAGGTTTCGTTAATGAACGGCTACTGGAAGAAAGCCCTTACGGGATTACGTAAGTTAATAACGGATCGACATGAAACGGGCTGCATCCCCCGTCCTCCCTCTTCGCCTTTCCTTTCTCTCTCTCTCTCTTTCGCTCTGTTCCTCTCTTCGTCTTGCGGAGGATTAAAGTCAAAAGGTGCACGCGTTCGTGCACGCGTCGTGATTTCGCAAGAGAGCACCGAACGTTCGTTATGCTACGGTCGTTCACAGGGTGTTGCGAAAAAAGGATCGACCGCTTCCACAGTAATGCTTGGATGAAATATTAAGATTAATATTTTTGTATAAAGTGCGCCGCGAATATGGATCGAGCGGGTGCCGCAGAAATTGAAATGAGCGTTTTTGTTCGGAGATGTTGGCAGATGAAAGAGTCGGTGATGTGTTCTTACCGTGAACGAGATTACATGTGAATACAAATCCAGTGATTTTGGAGTCAATTTAAACATTTGTTTAATATCTGTAAAAATTTCTATTCCATGTTTTCTAAATTAGTTTCCTGTTATGTAGAGTCTTGAGCTCTGAAAGTGATATATTCAAGAAATTTTGTTGAGTACACGAAAGATAATAAAGTAATAGAAGATATAAATATAAAAAGTAAGATCTTGTTATATTAAATGATATTGTCTTGTTTTACTTGGGCTGAGAAAACTAATTTATAATTTTGAAAGAGACAGAATGTAGAATTTATTTATACATACTCTTCTACTTCAATTTTTGAGAATTTTCTACTGTAAAAGAGACTTGTATCATGTTATTCGAATTTTTGTACATTAGTAGACCCGTATAACATACATGAAAATGTACACGAAGCCCTGTAAAAAGAAGGCTTTCACCGTTCCATTACAAAAACATGTCCGCTAATTGCAAGGTTGCGGACGTTTGCACAAATTCATAAATTCCGACAGCAATTACAGAAAAAGTACACGCGGCCAGAAGTTTATTTCTTGTACTGAGAGTTTTATTACGCTCATTAAAAAAAGATTGCAATGTGCAATATGTAATAAAATCGAATGCAGTATTATTTGATGTTTACTGAGATCATTGATAGGGGAAGAGCAGTTTCTTTAAATTTGTCTCTGGAAGTGTAAATTCCAGTTTAATTGTAACATAAATCATCGGGAATAAGGTAACTGCCCCACAAAACCGAATGAACTGTTCAAAAAATCAACGCATAAAAGTTGTTATAGCAGTGAGCACGTGAACAGGTTAACGATCAATTTAAAAAATGTCGGTAAACTTTATTTTATCGGACTCAAAATCAGTACCTCTCTCCTACGAATTATGATATATTTGGTATGTAATCCAGTAGATTTGTACCCGGCGTGGATGCAGATCGAAATTTCGATCCTCGCGGATCAATAGTTGAGGAGCTATGGTCGCTTAAAGTTGAGCATTTTTGACAGGTAAAGGCGCCGCCATATTGGTTTGTAGTGACGACCGCGAGCAGCTTACCTTGCCGCCCCCTCAATCTAATCCTAACCAACTCAGTAAGCTGCTCGCGGTCGTCACTACAAACCAATATGGCGGCGCCCTTACCTGTCAAAAACACTGCAGATTTCTCAACTTTAATCAAGCGTAACTCCTGAACCATTGGTCCTACAGGATCGAAACTTCGATCTGCAGCCACCCCGGGTACAAATCTACTGGATTACATACCAAATACATCATAATTTATAGGAGAAAGGCACAAATTTTCAGTCCGGTAAAGTAAAGAGCAGCCAAAATGCCACTTCTGCAGTGAAGCTATATTTCATAGCCCATGTACATAACCTAATTTCAACAGACGCGCAACTATCACATGGACAGGTCACCTACTAAGCAACAGGTAGCAACATTCGTTAATTGTTCATGTTGTTTCCAACCACCCAGTACAACAACGTCAAGGATAACCCGTGCGTTACGGAACGCGATGCCGGCAGCTGCGGTCGGGCATAAAAAGGACGGGATAAATAATCGAATCGGAATCGGGCATCAGGTCGATACTCTCGCGGCTGGCCGGGTCCTTGAGGTATGACAAATGATATAATGAATCGTGCAAATCGATCGGCGCGGAAAGATTACGGATAAATTATGTAAGAATCCCGCGGGAGGAACCGCTCTTTGAAAATCGCTGCGTTACGTGCGTTTAATCGTCCCGGCGCGGTGCGGCACGTGAAACTGGTTTACGATACACCACGGTGCACCGTGCTGCACAACCGTGCTGCACCGTAGTGCAGTGCCGGTGCCATGCCGGGATCGAAAGTGCATCGAAAGCTCGGCCCGGTAACGCCGCAGCTGCGCCCGGACAAAAACTGATACAAATGATTGTCGATCATTCGGATTTAATTATGATTTATGCCCGAGGCCCTCGTGCATGGAAGGCGGCGAAAAGAGTTCGCCATTAATTCGGCACGTTGCGAAACCGTCCCGCTTACAAATGACCGCGAACAGAGCTTAGTCGGCCGCTGCTTGACACAACGGTTTCGACACCTTGTTAATAAATCCGCGTTTAATTGGCCTCCGCTCCGGCAATCGACGCGCCCCGCTCACTCATTCCGCGCGAACGCCGAATTTATCCCTAATTTATGCACTCCGCGGAACGCCGTTGATGAGCCCGATCCTCGTTGCACATGCCCGCGATACACCGTATTCGGTGATGAATATGTTAATAAAAATTCAGCCCGCTGCGGCCCGTCTCATGAATATGGAACGCGTTCGATTTTTAACGGAACGCAATCCGGATGAGGTTTGTTGGGAAGATTCTTATTGGCTACTACTGAAATATATGTTCGCGGTATCTTCTGCACGAATCTGCTTTTTCGAAGGATATCGAAATGGATTATTTAGCTTCCTTATGGTTTACATAATCTGATTGGCGGTTTGCGTATAGTCTTAATGAAATTCGGAAATTTATGGAAATTTCGGACCGTTCCCAGTTTATCTCGAAAGAGTCAATTCGCTGGGCGAATAAATTTTTGTTCAACGGGTGCTTTGAAATATCTAACATTAGAAATGCTCGAAAGAATTGGGAGGAACTTTACAAAAAGAAACACAACATGAAATAAGAAATCTCATTAAAATCATATAAGTTTTGGAAAGATTGAATAATATACTGATATTATACACTAACTAAAGAGATACTTGTTTACGATGTAAAATTTAGAAATGATTTGAGAAGAAAATAAGGTAGATAAAAGTGGAGATTATAAAAGGAAGATAAAAGTGTGACGCTTATTAATTTTCATTGAAAGATTTAGTGTCATCGAGTCCAAAGAGTTTCCGTTAACCGAACAATTTCATTCAACGTAACCTCATTGATGCGTTCCTCAACCATCCCCGAACCTGACCTACTTTCTATCAAGATAATGGTTAACGCAAGTCAGTATGGTAATTTAAAGAGCCCCATCCTGCGTAACAAATTGCATTTGGACTCTTTCTTCCTGCACTGGTTCAACCGCCAGCAGATGCACCTGTGCTGCAACGGAACCTGACAAGGAAGTGCAGCTAGCACTCCGTAACCGGAAGGGATGTTCCCCGTATTTTACCCCTGGAACAATTATAATAAGATTGAACCCAACGTAAAAAAGCGGAGCGTATATTAGTCGGAATATACGGATGCGTATTCATTAACAGTTTCACACGGTTGGAAGGTGTGCATAATTCCTTATACAGATGAACAATTAACATTAATATTACATTTAGTAACGAGAGAGAAGCAGAAAGCCAGCGATTCAAACATTTTAATTTCATACTGAATAACAGGATTGTATAATTTCCTGAGAATGAGCGATTCAAATTAGTGTTACATTGAACCAAAACACATTCTTCAAACGTTTCCTTGCAATTCAATTACAGGCGATAATGTATACGCGTGAAACTTAATTTCTCGCATTTCTGCGGCCACGAAATAATTTTCACAGCCTGTCTACCACTTCCGTATCGTGTGGATGTCGGCAAGTATCGAGGGCAATCGACCGCGAGGTGCAAAAAGCGCCGGCCAATTTACCCCGAGACCATCAAAACGTTTCGAACACCATCGAAACCGACAACTTGACTCTTCCTGACTGTTCGTTTCGTCCACATGGCAGTCACGGTCCGACGGGGCCCGACCCCCTTTTAACTATCAACGTTTCCTGCGACAGAAAACCTCGGCCCGATGCGTTTCAGGGGGTTAGAACACACCGGGGAACATCCCTTCCGGTTACGGAATGCTAGCTGCGCTTCCGTGTCAGGTTCCGTAAACGCACAGGTGCGACTAGTGTCGGTTGAAGGTAAATATTGGGTCGCTTCGCAGACCCTGTCCGAGCTAACCCTCACACGCTCCTCAGAAATACAGTAGAACCTCGCTCGTTGCAATATTGTTTATTGCACGGTTTGTTGTTTCTCGTAGCATCAGGATCATCGATGTTTTTCAAGTAACTACATATCGCCGCCTGAATGCAAGAACTAGGTAACTTACAATTCCTTATTTTAGTGAAATTGATGAAACAATATTTTAAGGTTTTAAGATTGTGGTAGGGAGATCGTTATTTTAAACATAATGCCAATTTCTTTATTTTAAGTGGAACAATACATGAAAAAACATCATTTTGGATTTAAAACAATTTCATAACATAAATAGAAATCTGTATATATTTTTATCTACTTCGAACACTGCTCACTAGATGACGTAGATTACTTTGATAGGCTACCCAGTTTTTACATTAAATTCTACTTGATTCCTTCTTTAATACGAAGTAGATAACTCAAAATGTCCAAATTTCAAGTTACCTAGTTCTTACATTCAGGCGGCGATATATTTTCGTGTTGCATCGCGTAGCTCATAAACAATACATTCATATGACCTTGGACATCGAAGATGAAGGTCAAATTAAAATTTTGAAGTAGAATGTGTCTCGCGTAGTACAAAGAAGTAATATCTACACTGAAGCCCTCCGCGTTGAAAATAAAACGAGTACAAAACCTGCATTCGAACGAGTGTTTCCAACCTGTCTGCTGGCAGGATGCAACGATTAAAAGTCCCATGGCTAATCAAAGTGTTAACGAACAGAGCAAAACGTGGCTTCCGCTAGAAATTCCCCATCGCGTTGTCGAACGTCCACCTCGCCCATCGCCTGTTTCAAAGCAAAGAATCCGTCCAGCAAACCTCCCTCCATCCCATATCCTGTCCCACAGCTGTACCACCTGACAGCTAACCCAGCCATCGAACTTCTCATCCAAAGGACCCTCATGTTCATCTTCCCGATCGCCGATCCCCGAATTGTTCGCAATGCGACGATTCCGATCGTGGCGACGCGGTCTCGATTAAAGGCGGCGACTGTCAAGCTGGAGGATCGATCGATGGATCCCGATCGCGATCCAGGTCCCCGGCGACGTCGGGCGAGATTGCATTTAGGCGGTCCGCCGCGGGGAATATTAATGACCCCATTGATGGGGACTAATTACCGGGCGTATAAAGGGTCGCTAATACGCAAATTAAAAGTCGGAACGCGAGCAGACAGGACCGGGCCTTGCCGGACCGGGTCGGGTCGGGCTCGGTTTTTCGAGGATGAGTAACGATTTAAGAAGGCTTCCCCTCTTGGCTCGATGGTGGGAGGAATTGAGCAATCAAGGAACCGATTATTTCCTTCACGCCGCGAATAATTACTGCACTTTGATCCTATGGGCCGTAAGTCATCGATAACTCGGCCCCCGGGCACCCGGCCCAATAAACCTAATGACCGATACAAAATTATCGGCGGATCGTGTGAACGTACCAATCGAACGCGCCGCGGCGGCTGATTAACGATAATGATAATAATTCGACGGATTAACCGCGCGCACCGCTCTCGTTTCGAACACGCTAACAAGCGTAACCGCGCGAGACCCGCCGAGAGCCCGTGCGAAGAACGGGGCCCTTTTAATAAGGACACGGCGAACGGTAACGCGAACATTTTTTTTCGAGAGGATCCTTCGTGAAATCATCCTGGTAAATTGTAATTCGTCGGCGCTGGAAATGTGCCCCGCGAAATCACTGTCGATGTTTTAATGAACCGGACCGAAATTCTTGGTGCGGTTTATTTCGTTGCTTTGGGGCACGATCCTTTGAAGAGTCCAGGCGTACAGTGGCCATCAAAAGTTTGAGCCAATTGCTGTATTCAGTCTTCGCACAATCAATTGATTTTGCAAAGTTAATTAGTACCATTTGAAACTGGTAGTTCATCCCATTAGCTACGCTGTTTTCTTCTCATGCTTTTAGAAAGTGAAATTCAAAAATACAATATCAATTATTTTACTTGTTTATTCAATTCACTGTGTTGCATTCTCCAATGAGTTTGCTGTCAATGTTCAGCAACGTAGGAAGCGATTATTTTCCAAATGATGACATATATGACGCGTATCATTATAATAAAACGATTATGTATACGTACGAAAGTACTAAACAGACGTAATAAAGAAGCAACTTCTTTGAATATTCACATTTTTTCGAAAAACGTGACGTAAATGTGAAGACTTATGATCTCCGACATGGGATTATATCTTATCTTAAATTATATCAGATGTATGCATACGTAATGACACCTTGAAGCCATTCTACACGATAATACTTATTATTTGACTGGCCCGGTATGAATAATCTTTCGCGAACTGATAAATTTAGCAACCAAAACTAGAAGTATGAAATACATTTTTCTGGATTATTTATTAAGTCTTAAAATGTTGAAAATGATCCTACCTAAGAAGAATATCGAAGAAATTGTGTTTAATACATATGGTACGTGAAATTAAAATTGTAAAATTTATTTTTTCCAGTATTAGTATTACAGTAGTCAGTAATTACAAGTCGACTACGAAGTTGACACGGCTGTGACTGATAAGAAGCTACTGGCACGGATCGATGTTTCCTGTGCGAAGGCAGACTTCCGCTTTTGATTTCTGTATCGGGGGACAGGTGGCCCTAGAGAGACCTCACGCTCGGCCACCGGCTATTTCCGGTTTCCCCGGACTTTGCTTACAGATTTGCATTCGATGGCGTGCCCGAGCTAGTCGCACATCGCGACGCAACCGGAAATTCGATAATTAAACACCAACGGGGTCGGGTTTGACACCGCTAAACGTTCTTTTGAGCTACTCGTATTTCACCCCTTTGCAGTTGAAGTTGTACGGGGAACTTCCTTTTAGCACCCTGTTTCAATCTAATATCATTCTACACTATCACTGATTTTTGTTTTAACATTACGCTATTGGAAATTTTATATATACTTTAATAAATTCACCATACTTTAATGCCACTTACTCTTGAATCATATTATACATTTTAATCTTGACTTATAGCAATTTTGCTAAAGGAAAAATGAAATTTGAACAATTCAGTGAAATCTATATCATTAACATTTTTTATTGAATAACTAAAATTAATTTACATAAGAAATTATTTATTTATTTATAAAAGAACAACTAAAAATTATACATTGAATTAAGTTAGTTTAAAATAATGTGATGTGAAATAACTGACAAACTCATTTTTTTTAAATTTTGACTTGGACCACTTTCATAATTATGGACACAGATATTCTCTAAATAAAAATCTTGTCTAAACAAGCGCATCACGATCTACCTAAAAACTGAAAATTTCAAATTACCCAAATCAGAGACCTGCTTCGCATTTGATCTCGTCATCCCCAACTTATGCCCCCTCGGAATGACCATAATGCACCCCGTCATTTACAAATGAACGAATCCCTCGCCGGCAAAAAAGTGCCTCACCTCCGGAAACCTCGGATTACATTGAGTATAATATTTAGAAAGACCAAGATTACGGCGGCAGAACGAAATTCCGGAAGATTAATTGAAAAACGCCGTCGTGTATGTTATTTTGCTCGTGACTATCAAAACACATTCTCAGAAGTTTCGCCGTCGGCTTCAATTATCCTCGTCCGATGTCGCAGAAAAAGTGGGAAAAAACGCACAAACAAAAAAAAGAAAAGAAATCGAAAAATAAAGAGACGACCGACGACCGAATCCCTCGAGGGCCGTGTAATCCTCGGAGCTCGCGACGCGCGCAGGAAACGAGTTTCGCGAAATGCTTTATCCGTTATTTATTATGGCTTCCATGGAATTACATTCTTTCGTCGGGTCTTAAATAAGCCTCGGAACCGCGGGACGATAGTAGCACCTTACAACTTAAGACGAAAGACAGAAGACGTTCAGCTGCCTCTCTCGGGAGGGCGCGCCGCTCGTTAATTCGAGCCGTTAATGATAATTGTATGGAAATATGAAATATGTGTAATCGCGTACCGGAACCTCGGCCCGCCGGTCATTTATTTCAATACCGGTTCCGATAATACGCCGCGCGCCGATTATTATTCTGCGCTGCGGTCCAAGAAAACGATTGTAACTGCTCGATTCAATGCTCGAGAAAAGGATCTCGCGGGATCGATCAGTCGAGAATAAAAGAAACGCGTCCGTGTTAATTAAAAAGCGGACAATTTCATTCGGAGCCGGATTTCTTTGGTTCGCAATTAAACGGTGGCCTCCTCGACTCCGTCTTTTGAGGTTCATGAAATAATGCATGAATACGAGGACCTGTTTTATACACTATACGCGGATGCTTTTTAATGCATTCAAATGTATTTTGGCTTCCAATTGAATAAAAACCGTGAAAAATGAAGTAGAAAATTCTAATTACTTAAATTATTATCATAAAAAATATAAAACGTCTCCTGAAGGATAGAACAGCGATTTCATTAACCATTCTAATTTAATGTGATCAGTAGACCGCGGATCTTTATGCAAAATAAAAAATGTTTGCATTGATTGCCAGACGCAGGAGCAATATAAAAATTTCATTGTTCTTTTAGTTATCTTATTAAGGTGAAACTAATACACTGGTTAATGCATTGAGATGTATTTTGGCTTCCATTGAATAAATACCGTGAAAAACGAAGTAGAAAATCCCTATTATTTAAATTATCATCATAAAAAAAGGAAGGCGAAATAAAATGTCTCCTGCAGGGTAGAACAGCGATTTCGTTATCCATTCTAATTTAATGTGATTAGTAGACTATGGATCTCTATGCTAAATAAAGAATGTTTGCATTGATTGCCAGACGCAGGAGCCATATAAAAATTTCATTCTTCTTTTAATTATCTTATTAAGGTGAAACTAATACACTGGTGGTCTTAAATCTTTGTAATAACTCCACTGTTTTAAATTGCACTCTTGCCCATTTTTGTCATAAATGCATAAAATCCGCAGTCTAGCGATTACATCTAAATTTAATATCGACGGCGAAAAATGAAATAGGGGCCACTTTAAAATCAGTGACGCGAAAACTAATGGAAACGCGATAATGTCTCTGCGATTAACTGCGTTACCCGGCCGCAATTATGTGATAGAGAATGATCGCGCGTTGCCAGAGTCAACAAAAATCGATGATGAAGGGACCAGTAGACTAGCACCCCGTGAAACCGCCGGCTTGTCGATTCTAAACGGTGATTCATGGTGATTGCTCGCGGCGCAGAAAGGACGAAGACGCTGCGAAGAAAAAGGCGAATAAAAGCAGGACAGGCTGAAAGTACCACGCGACCGTCTAAACCGAGACCCTTCTTCATGGTCCCGCGCCATATAAATATCCCCACCAACATTCCTCAAGAACGGAGAGAGCCTCGAACGTCTTCTAACCACCCCGGGATTTTAATTACCCCGAGGTGGTTATCGAACGGAATCATACTTTCGGCCTTATTTATGAACACCTCGCCACGACACCGTTCCCGTCCGTTATTTATCCCCGTCTACGACGCGAATTAATAATTGCTGCCGTTTTCGTTCACGCATCGCGTGGCACGCGCCCGTTTTCTACGCCACCTTCGAAAACCGTGGTGTACAGTGCATCCTAAAAGTATTTCCATGCTAAATTTTCGGCGCTTTTCAACCCCTAATGCAATAACTAAAAATTGACGATATTTGAACTGGCATAATTTTGTTAGCAACAGTAGTACGACAATATATCTAGGCTCATTTTCAAGCTTGATGCCCCTACTTTTTCTATCTATCTCTCATTTTTGTCCAAGACATTTTTGGGAACTCTGTAACATTGAAAAATTTTTTTCGTGATTGAAACAACCGTTGATTTAAAGATTCAAGCTTCCCCTTTACAACGAATGCTTAGAACTTCATCTACGATTTTTTCTAGTCGATTTATTGAATGAAAGGTGCCATCCCTGCAATAATATAAGGTACACCTTGAAGGCCTAACCCAGACCAAACTTGTTTCTCATTTTTGTTCTATAAAACGGCAAAAAAAGTATCAAACGAAGTTTTAAGCAATGTTTGTAAAGGGGAAGATTCAATCTTCATATTTATTTATCCAGAAAAAATTTATTGAAGCCTTTATATCCTAGTGAATGCGTGACACCGTAAAGTTCATAACCACAAATTCACATTAGGCAATTCTATTTGACTCTAGTTTACGTAAACACTTTGTACAAAACTGTACGTGCAAGAGCATTCACAGTGCACAAACAACGAGTGCGTAAATTTCCCCGACACCGCTAACCGTTCCGACTATTAAAAAATCATAATTAGATCATAAATTTGAGTACACACTGTATAGAAATTCCTAACTAAATACCAGGCCTCCTTTGAATTATCCACTTTTCCACAATGCCGCAAAGAAAATGGAAACTTTCCGCTTATATAAACAGCCGTGCAAAAATCTTTAGTGGCGAACATTCGCGGGCATAACGTTCGCGCATAAAGGACGAGTGCATAAATTTCACTGAGGCCACGGATATTATTGAAGATTTAATATCCGCGGCATTTCGAGGCAAATTAGACGACGGGAATCAGCGAGCAGGGTTCTCAAAACCGCCCTAGAAAGCCGCGAGATTTGCATAAACGTCGCTCGGCCAATCGGCGTCTGTCGGTTGATCGCGGTTATGAAACCCGAAATGCTTGGTCGTAACGTTTCGCGGCGCAACATTGCGGAATGGCCCCTGCTGAAATGTAGCTGAAATCGAATCTTTCTAACGGATTACCGGGCCGGACCATAAAATTCGAACTTAACGCCGCGGCAGGAACAGCCTGAACCCACGCGTTTCCACGGGTGAAACACGAGTATCCTGGCGGTAGCCGGCAATCGCCCGCATTAGCGCCGACACTAGATCCGAGTATGCGAATTTTTCAGGTGTTCCGTGTCCCCGGCGTAAAGGATACTTACGCCGGTCGTATTTACGGTACTTCCACCGCGAATTCCAATCCTTAATGTCCAGAAAGTCGTTCCCAAGCTGGCAGCACGACCGTCAGGATTTTCTCAGCTGGGAAACGCCGCACGCTGTTTCAACAATCCAGCGAGAAAGAAATCGCCGAGCAGAAAAAATCAGAAGCTACGTGTCAATATTTATTGCTTGTTTCAGGAACATCAACAATATTGTTGTACTTCTCCTGAAACATTCACCTCTCGGCTGAGTCAGCCATGTTTCTGGCCTTTATAATTATTGTATGTAAGGTGCCTCCCACGTTGCTTAATTTTGCAACCTCAGATTACCTCAAGGTCACTTCAAGGACGTATGCTGAACTTGTCTTTTCTGTACTTTGAAATTTGGTTTTGTCGCAGCGACGTTCTACGTAGACAATGGTGATAAAAATCCCTGTACGTCTTTGCGCTGTTACCGTTCAGGAGTTATATCAAACACTTGCCGTGGGCCACTCTGTATATTGCAAAGAGTCTTTGTAGCGTTGCCAATAGATATGAATTTTTAACAATGACCCCGACAAGGCGACGAATGCCAATGATTTCCACCGATTGCATAAGTTAAATTTTCTATTCAAGCCAGATATATATTCTAGAATATTTAGTATGCGCTCAAAATGTCTAATTATATAGAACATTTACAAGGGAGAAATATATTAACCGTAAAAAAGAGCATGTCATAAAAATTAGCACATTCAAATTATTGCTTCGACACATCGACTGCAACGTCGACCATAAGTGGACAGTTGTCCACCTTCAAAAATTAATTTTTATCACAAATAACGGTTCAAGGAATGTGCTAAATTTGTAATGTGCACTTTGGGTCCCATTAAACACAACTTCGATTTTGTAGTATACCTTCCCGGGTACGTGTCTCTCCGCAGTCAACTTTTTAATATCACCCAAGATATTCAAATAACTCCCCAAAGGCATTTCCAACGTTGAGAAACTCAACTCTACGCAAGGAGCCTAGTTCCGAACTTGCACCGGTTCTCACGAGCAACCGCTCCGTTGCGGGATTTTTAATTAATCGTTGGCAGCGTGAGGAGTTACTTCGAGCACGCACACAGGTCCGAGCTGTGTATGCTCCTGCGTGTGTGTGTCGGTATAGTTCGGGAAAAGGCCACGCGCACGGCGCAGGGAGTAAGCGTGGTAAAAGGGAAAAGAAAGTGGAATTACCGCGTGCCGTACGAAAATGATTAATTATGGGATGGTGGAAGAGAGACGGCGAGGCGCGACCTTGCTTGCGCGACGTGGCGGCAGCACACGGCAGCGCGATACTTATCGGCATGATTTACATCGCAGTTAAAACCGTTGACATGCCGCGACTTTCCTGGCCCCGTCGCGTCGCGGAATTGCTAAGTCTGTCTGCGCAATTAGACAAGGGGCCGACATTGTCGGTCCTTTCGACGGGAACTGTGACTTTCGGCAACTGAAAATCAAATATTGATTTCCTCCAATTCTCTTAATTTTTCGACTGTTTCAAATTTAGTATTCGGTCTACTAATAAAGCACAAATTAGTGTCTCCCCATAATAGGCAAGCAACATTTTTTTTTCCTTATTTTACGTCGCTTTTGGAACTCCTATTCAGGAGTTATTTCGCGACGGGACCTACAGTTTTTATAAGGTGGGTTCCGAACCACCTTGGGCACCACAGTTTTAAAAGCAAGCAACATTTCATACAAAAATTATATCATTCTAGTATCACAGGTCACCAGAGATTAAAAACAAATCGCGATAACAGAATACAATTCAGGAAATACACAGGGTGAGTCATCTGACGTTGCCACCTCAAATATCATTGTTGTTTTTAAAGATACATCAAATGTCTGCAGGACAAATTTGAATGGTTAAATGGGGCTCATACGATACCAACAAAATGTTTGTTTTTATGTAATTTCTTTTAGAGATATGGTCACCTTCATTTTTTTAAATGTAATAACGTAGTTTTTAATACATCAATCGATGCAGCTGGACATTCGTTATAAAAAAGTACTATACGTATGTCGAAAAGTTAATAGTTCAGGAGATATATTTCAATTTAAATAATTCTAAAACAGTATTACTGTCGCACTAACAATAAGACGTTACACTAGTAAATAAACGTTAATGTCTTAGTACGACAGTAATGGTGTTTTAGAATTATTTAAATTGAAATTAGATAGATTGATATATTAAAAAATCATTCCATTTAAAAAAATGAAGGCGACCTTCATATCTCTAAAAAATGAGATAAAAACAAACATTTTTTTGGTATCGTATGAGCCCCATTTTACCATTCAACTTTGTCGTTCAGACATTTAACGTATCTTTAAAAAAAAACAAAGATATTTGAGGTGGCAACGTTAGGTGACTCACCCTGTATAACTAGACTGCGGATCTTTATCCGAAATAAAAAATGTCTGCATTGTACGCAAGACACAGATGCCAAGTAAAAATGTTTTCCATCTTTTAATTATCTTATAGTGAACTGAAACTAATACACTGATGTCCTTAAATCTTTAAAATATGACCACTGCTTCAAATTGTGCGTAGCCATTTTTATCATAAATGCATAAAATCGACTCTCAATGCACTAATAGCAGCCCTCACGAGAATTTCTTTTTGCATATAGGAATAAAAGGCAGCACTGTACCTAGTTACAACATCTCCGGACAGAGGGCGTTGAGGTGGCAGGAGAAGAGTGGGGATGGGTCGCGGACATCTAACCGAGCGAATATCAATTAACCGTGGATCACAATGATGCGAAGCCGTGCTGGAAAGCGGCCGCGGTTAATGTTTTCTTTGACCTATCTGCACTAATTGCGAGGCAGCAGGAGACAGTGCCCCGGGATGGTCTCACGAAACGGTTGGAAAGAGTGTATATAAGAGATCCTGGCCGGAGGGTGCAACCGACGCCTCGGGGCGGTCAATTAAACGTGATTATCCTTCATTAAGGACGAATTCGAAGGCCGGGGCACCGGGGGAACCTGGTTGCGTAATTGTGGGAATGAATCTGTGTGCTGGTTTCTTCTCGTGTCTTTCTCCGTTTCGATCTCTTTCTTCCTCGTCTCCGGAGATGGTAGCTCACGATCCTCGCGTGCACCCACGCTGAAAATCGCCTCGGAAAGCCCTTAGGCTGCTGTGTTCGTGAACGGGAATGATTGCTCTCTTGGAAAAATACGTCGCTCTGACGGGAGCTGCGAGTTCGACGATTCGACGATCCACCGGGGAAAGATCGAACCGTTCCTCGGTTAAATCGCCTCGCCGTTATTGGTCGTTAATAAATTTCGAGCATGGGAACGCGTTAAGGGCTCGAACCTGTCCGGGGTGATTAAGGAAATCGGTTTTTGCAATTCCTTGGTTCCCAAGGAGAACCTTTAAGTACACGTTTTACCGTTTGCTGCGCGGAACGTGTAATGATCATGGTCGTGTGCGATGGTCCCTCAGTGAATTCTGATTGCCAACGGCCTTTTTCGGAGGATTATACCTTGCGCCGTGGTCATACGGATCTGCGAGAGACGTTTCATTCGGTGCACCTTTATTCGAGTGTTATCATTACACCGGGAAGCTTTAATGAAATAAAAATTTACAAAGTTGATTTCGAGGAATGGAAGTTGTAATGCATTTCTTCTTGGGGTAATTTTAATAATGTTCTTAAATGTTCCTAAAGTATTGTGTTTTGCAAATGAAAGAATCTAAGAGTGTTATTACTAGACTGCGGATCTTTATGCATTGATAGCAAAATTGAGTAGATGAAATTCAAAATTGTTGAAATATTTTTAAAATTGAAGATGTCAATATACAATATAATTCCTCCTCTATTGAAATAATTAAGGGAAGAAATAAAATTCAATGCAGTTTCTATTGCTTGCAATCGATGCAGACAATTTTTATTTTGCATAAAGATCTGCAGTCTAATTATTACACTGTTTTCACTTCGTTAAAATCGTTAAAAGACAAAATTCACTGTTGTCTAATTTCTGGGTCTTTCATTGAGCTTAGAAAATGTTTATCTTGCATATAGATCCACAGTCTAGCGACACATTTCTTTAGAAACAATTTGTGCCTCGTATTAGAAGTTGGTTCGCACGCTTTCCTCAATCGCTAAACTAATGTTGTGACTATGTAGTTAAGAGATCTGCGGCTATCTGAGAGAACACATACGTAAAAAAGGTTATGTGCTATCAGCGAATTTTATGGGAAAAAGATTACAAGGAACTATGTCTCATACTTCCTAAAATTTTGGAGCTTCGACAAAATTTTCGACTGTTATTGTAAGATATGAATTATTTACATGAACTTATCACTATCAAATAAGTATGACGCCACATGAAAAAAAAGCAACGTACTGATCGCATTAAGTAACCTCCCCTTTTCGAATTCGGTTCAACAGTCTATAACAAAATTATTAATCCACCTGGTCCATGACGAAGTGCTTCGTTTGTTTCCACCGGTCGATTTTTATAATTACAGCTCGCAGCAAAGACAAATACGTATGTTAATGATTATCACCATTTATCAAAGGATCGGCAAGCCGTTCTACGCAGCAGGGCTGTATATTAACACGGTTCCCTTCAGGATAAAAAAAGATCAAGAAGCAGGATAAAAAAATTCCTGTAGAATGATTCTTATCGAACTCGTCCGGAGCGAGGTCCTTGCGCGTCGCTTCCTCCCCTCCCGGTTTTTGTTGCTCCCTTCCGTAAGGATAAGCGCTACCAATATTTCGTTTTCATTCCCCGCCCCGGTGTTCCGTGCACTTTTATCTGCCGTTATCCGGTGTATCATTATCACGACAGGTTGTTTGTCTTGCGAGAGGCGAAGGGGAAGTGTTCCTACCAAATGTATGCCGCGAGTCAACACTCGGTGCGCGTGGTTGTTTGACTGTTTGACTTTCCCAGAGCAGAAGAGGAGAGGTCCCCGGGGCCCGTGTGTCTATCTACCTGCCCAAGACTCAGGTTCTAAGTTTCCTCAAATGTTGTCTCAGGAGGGGTTAGATACCACACGTCGCGAAGGTTCAACCCTAGATAACGGCGCGTTCTTCTTCGAGATTAAGTTTCGTGTCCATCAAGAGCCCGGCCCTGGCCTCGGCCGCGTTGATGGAGCCATTTAAAAAATTCCGGAGAGCTACACGACCGTCCCGACCATCACCTCCCTTATTTATCTACACGCTCCCTTTCAACTTCTGTCTTCCTCTCCACTTCGGAGCTTCGTCCAGCATTATCTCGCACGTTGCTGACCACGCGAAACGTTACGGAAAAAATCTCCTCTGACGTGAGTCAAACCTTTGTCTTTAATCGTTTCCCAGAAGACGAGGATAATTTTTATTTGTACGAATATCTACGTTCACTTTAATGTCCATATATTGATTACGAAATCATATTATTTTAGTTTTACTTAAAAGAGAGGAGTAACTCTAATGTAATTATTGCGTTGTGAATATTTCTACATTTAGAGGATATGGAATTTTGTAAAATTAATAATACCTCTGGTTTATTAGGGACAGGAGTTTTTCACTAATCCCACTCGATTGTAAAATTTGCAGTCCGTTCGTAAATTCACGAAACCTAGTGCAAAACATTCCTCAAGTTTACTGCAAAACGGTACAGAAAAATCAAAAAATTCCCCTGATCAAACAACCTCCCGCGCATCACTAAATACAATGCTGGCCGAGAAAATGCAAAAAGAGTAAAACCGAAAGAAAGAAGGAAACGACGCGCAGATGGAAATTCGCAGGCGACGGAAAGCGGCCAGGCCGAGCGTCATGTGTCTCGCATTTGACTGTACAATATTTTCCCCGGTGTCGCGTACCGTTTTTTCCAGCACGTGTCCGATATAGGTGGTCGTTAACGTTATGCGAATTTTTACGACGCAACGCGACGGCACGACTCGAGCGGCGCGCGCGCGCGAGTCCGAGCTGATAAACGCAGGAAACATGTTAGCCGCGCGCCATCACGCGATTCGGCCGAAGGTGAGATGAGGAAACGTCACCGAAGATACGTTCGGCGATTCGCGATACGTGTACGCGAACACGTATCCGTTCGTCACGAAGAGAGACACGGGTTCGCTAGACGCTCGGCGCTGTTCCTGATCGATCGACTCCTTCTCTTTCTTTTTTTGCGGAATTCGACGCGACAGCGATTGCGAAACCTCATGATCAGGCGACACTTTGCTCGCTCGGATGGAAATCTACGAGATGCTGCAATTATTTCAGATACCGGCGCGATGGATTAATGGCCCCGATCGTTTGGAATTGGAGAGTGATTCACTCGGTGACTTGCACCTTCAATATTTCATGAGAATTGGTAGAGTGCCATTGTTCACAGAATATTATTTTGGAACGAAAAATGACATTAAGTAATACAGAATTGTTATATTAACTGTTTGAACATCCTGTGCTCAAGAGTGGCTACTCCCTTAATGGTTCCAGAACGAAAAATTGCATTGTGAGACCAGGTGACCATCAGCAAGAAAACAATGAAATTATTATAAAAAGCTTAGAAATTACTATAAGCTTAGATAACTATTTTAATATTGTACTATTCGATTTGAACTTTTTTGGGAAGCTAGAGCTATTAGTTTACTACAGGATGTGAAATGAAATTTTTCCAAAAATTGCAATTGATCCGATTTGTTGAAAAAATACTAAAAGCTTGCATTTTCAACTTTTTCATGTGGGCCTGTATTGAAAATTTAGAAAATAGGTTTTGTCGACCCACTACCTACTTGTGCCATTTCGATTAAAACTTTGTTTTATAACAAACTACTCCAATTCTGCAAGAAAAGAAATTTGCAAAATGGCAACAGGATCTGCTCTTCCAACTTTTTAGAGATAGAAAATAATTGAGCGATTTAGACATGCTACGGATACCGCAGGCAGCCAATCGTTGCAGAACTGTCACCGAGTAGCTAGAGAAAGAGGATACAGTAACCATAAAAAAATTATTCGAACGGCAACCTCCTCATTCCCGGAATTTTTACCATCTTTTCCGCTTCCCGGCAGCGTTAGCTGTCCGGTCGTCAGGCCACGCGGCGCGTCAAGGCTCGTCATACGAGTTTTCTAATGCATCTGCTTCTAAGTAAACGACGAAGTGAAGAAGAAGAAGAAAAAGAGGAAGGTGGTGAAGGGGGAAAAAGAAAAAGAAAAAGAGGAAAAGAAGCATGTCCCCGGCTCGGCGTCCTCCTGGAAAACGTGTTCGAGCGCACGCGCTGCCAGCGCCGGCTATTTCCACGATTCGTGAAGTCGCCTCGCGACGGTCACACGCACGGCACGGCGAACAAACATAAGACCGACCAAAGGAGGACCTGATCAAATACCGGCGTATCTGTTAAAATAAGGTCAGACGGCTGCACCTTATTAAATGCAAGCCTGTTCCCCGGTACCCCGAATCCATTACCAGAGATGGAAATGAGAGTGTATTCTCCATTCTTCCACAGGCCTCACCTTTTCCACGACAGCCTCCAAAAAGTCGTGCCTATTGTTAGTTAACAATCCACAGAAACGGAATTTTTTCTGGAAGAATCAACCCTCCAGAGTGCGAGTCAAAAGTTCCCGATATTAAACAAATTTTTCATATACTTTTAAATGAGAAAATAGAGTCGGAAAGTTCACAACTTTTCAAAAAAGGCAACTTCATTTTCTCACTGTTGTAAATTCATGAATGTGCGAGTAGAGAGTTCCCTCGTTAAAATGAACACTGGCAGAACATTTTATTATTTTTTTACACGAAGTTACACCTGCATCCTTGATCGTCGAGTAACTAATAACATTTTAATCAAATCGGTGGATTCAAATTTTTATATAGAACTAAGAAAAAGTGTTTAATATTCGAGTGGCAGATAAAAATTTCGAATTTGGTGTCAGTATAATCCGTGCATGAGTAATGAAATGTATTCGGTCTTTAATATTTCAACAATTGTAAAATAAAAGCCTGTCATTCAGCCGTGGTAGGTTGAAATTAAATCGCGACGAGTGCATAAGGTGTTGCAAAATTCAGCCGCATCATATATGGAGGATCGACTACTCCCCGTCGCGGAGACATTTTTAAAAGTCAGATAGGAGCAAGCAAACTTCCTCCTTCCCGGGCATTCGCGACAGTCGTCGATTTGAATAAATTTCCAAGTCGAACGTCGCACGGAAACGTCGTTTCGGTATTCAACCGGGCGCGACCACGCCGAGGACGAACGACCTCCGGCGAAACTGTCGAACCAATCGTCTAGATCGTCCAAATTTATTTTCTTCGTCGCTTCTATCTAATCTTATCAACCCAAATAAAGATCCTAAGGAGAACTGGTGTGTCTCTATCGACACACGTGCTCCTTGCTCGCGTGATATCGACTCGTATCGATTTCCGATACGGGAAGGTGTGCCCAGACGTCTGAATCCCGAAATTACTTTATTAAACCAAATTAGAGAACGTCGTCGCCATTCAGGAAATATTAATGTCATTATAATTACCTCTATTAATTCTCAAATTCACATTAGTCCTTAGTCTGTAATGAGGGGCATTCGTCAGTGGAAGATTTCGAACTTGTAAAATTCTTGCTTCATATTAATTAAAATATAAAATATTCCAACATGTCTAGGATGTTCGAAGGCACTGTATGAATTTGTTTAAATTGTCTGAAGAACTATTATTCACCAAAAATTATATTAAGTTTTACATGTATCAAGTGTTGGATTTTTAAAAACTCGTCGATATTTACATGAGTTTAATTCACCAGATAAAGGGATCTCTATTTTATATGTGAGTCAGATTTGAAGGGGATTGGTCGATCCTTTTCATGGTAACTACGAAAAGCGATATGCAATTGAAATCTTACAATAATTTAAATAATAATAAAGATAATATTGCTTGAAATTACACTATGTTATCTTAGAATATACCATACTCAAACATACACTCAGTAAAATAAGTCTCCGTACACTCTTTAAAACAGAATAACTTTTGTATAATTATACCAAATGACCTGATGTTTTATAAGCAATTAGAAGCATTGGTTCACTGAATGACGTGCAAAAATATTTTCTAAAAATTACAATTTACAAGGTTGCATGCAAAAATAAAAAAGACGCTTTTTAAAACTTTTTTATTTGGGCCCTTAAAGATTGAAAATATATGTTTTGTAGATCTATTGTAAAATGGGTGAAAATCGTAGTTGTACGCGACTTTTCATCAGTTTCTGCTTAAAATCCACAGAATCGTATATCTTTCGATGCGTGTTGTTTTCTCCTGCGATTTCGATGAAATTTTCAGCATGTGTATAACTAACATAGATCTACAAAACATATTTTAAATTTTCATTAGGGACCCAAATAAAAAAGTTTTAGAAAATGCTTTTTTTATCTTTGCATGTAACCTGACCAGTTGTAATTTTCGGAAAATCTTTTTTGCACATCATCTAGTAAACCAGTGATTCTAATTGCTTACAAATAATCAGATCGTTTGGTACAATTATAATAAAGTTATTTATAAAGTTATATTATAATAGTGTATTTGCAATATTGTAAAACAGTTGACCAACAAACTTGACCATTTTTGATCTCATAAATAGTCTAAAATTGGCGGCTCTGAATGGGAATATCCGCTTAAAACCCTTTGCACCTGCGAGCTGGAGCCTCTCACTACATTTCATGCTTACTATGATACTATACAAGATTTTTCATCGAGAGAAAGGGCATAGATAGTGAAACGAGACAGGAAAATCGCTTTCGCCGGTTAAACATGCACAGAGATAACCATTTCGGTGGGCCGATCGCGCAGAAATTTGTCGATCGTGAAAACCCGAAGAAGAGCCACGAATGCTCGTGTAATTGGCTCGGTTTATGACGGCTCGCGATTCAGCCGGGGGTCATTCCGGCTATACACAACGCGGCTGAAGTTCAGATAAGTCCGTTCGTCCCCTTTCCTTGCCCATTTTTGCACACGTCGCCGACGCCAGACGAGCGTTGCCATTACGTCGGCCGCGATAAGCTAATCGACGCTGTAAAAACCGCAGTTCACGGGTGACACCGTCGTTTCGACGACGATATTCGCGCTGTATCGCCGCCACGCGGAATGACGATAACGCGATATGGCCCGGAAATCTTCTCCGATACACCTGTTTGCAGGGTTCGAGACCGCCGATACCGTCGGCTGTCGCGACGTCTCCGAAAAAGCTTAAACCACGTTATGCCATAGTGATCTTGCAACTGTCGTCGCTTGTCTTTTGATTGTTCGTTGCACGATTCGAAGTTTTACGATGCTAATTTTATTCGCCGGCTCGCGTACAGGATCCTATGAGAAAGGGGACTCTTTATTGGGTCTCATAACTGATAGCAGTGAGTGTATTTTTACTTTCATTTCGCTGCTTTCGTATTTTCGTTTGTAGTCGATCTACGGGGTGTCTCGAGGTTCAGCGAACAAAATTTGCCAGAAAGTGTTTCATTGAAATGAATGCTTCATTAAAAAGTTATAACAAAAAATATGAAACAGATACGACGCAAGGAAATTAACACTTTACCTACCGAAAGTCTATTAATAGGCTTTCCAACAATTCTGCTGTACTAAAAGAAGGCATAGAAATTTTCTATTACATTGCAATCTTAAGTGAAACTAGTAGATGATGTTATTGAGGGTGACTTGTTAGTTCGCAATGAAAATTCCTGTCACTGTCGAGGGTTCCATTAAAAAGTATTTAGCCATAGATTTTTCAAAATTATGCAATAATCACCGGTGTTAATAACATCACGAGTTTGGCTGAATAGTACAAGGGGTTGCGTCGAAGATCACACGTTAATAATTGCTAAGCAAATTACTATTTCTGCAAGAAAGGTAATACAACTTTAAAAGGTCACACCATTGTTGACTTATTAAAATGATTAAAGGAGAAAATGTTTCTCAGAATTGACTGGGGCAATTTTTAATCTGTATAGAAATCTGTAGTACAGTAAAAGCTCCTTCGTTGTCCAAAGGCCGGGGGGCTGAGCGGACAACGAGCGTGCCCGGACACTATTTTTGATTTATGACTGCGTCTAGATATCACGCCGACCGCGCCGAGCGACTTCAATAGGAAGCCGAACATAGAGAAGGACAGAATGAGATACGGCTCGGGTGACCGAAGCGTGTCGCCGTCGCCGGCACAGTTTAAAGGCCCACATTGTTGCTGTTGCTCGTTGCCTTCGAAACTTTGACCGTCGATTAAACCACTAAATACAGTTGAAATTATATCGTGTTTGGTGTCATTTTAATCAGAGAAATGCCAGAAATAAGTTAGTGAAAGTCCCATAAAGAAATAATGAAAATTAAGAAGTTTGAAAATTCGGTTTACTCGAGTCAATGTTGTGGTGTTCACACCGATATACCCGAGCCGACATCAATCGACGCCGCCTACGGAGCGACTCGGCGTTGAAAGGCAGTGGAATGGGTAGGCACTGGACAACGATCGTGCCCTTGATTTTGGACAACGAAGGAGCGATTACTGTATAGCGATTGGGATGGCTAGGATCCCCAGGAATAAAGTCGCAGATCGGCGAATCCCCGACAAGCATTCTATCATCATCCACACGGACCACCAACCGAGGATCCCCAATTTCGTGGGGCGATTGTTTCCCAAGGCGGTAGCTACGATCCGCGATCGTTAGACCGGGCAGCGTTCGCGAAAAAAGGGGATCGGCCAGCAAAAAATCAATATTCCGGTGTACACGGTGAATTGAGATACTAGGTAGTTGACGGCGATTAGAGCAATCGGTGTGGCCCGATTCCGGGGTGTGGATAATCAGTAATTGTACGGAATCGTGATGCTCGAGTGGATGCCCATCAGAATGATCGTTCTGTTCTTGAGAACGCTGCACGCTACCTGATCTTTTTGAGATGATTTTTGTACCTATTGTTCCAGTCCTCACCAGAGCAACAGTGGCAGCTAACAACAATTTAATATGTTTTCAATATACAGGGTGTCCCAAAATTACCTTAGTTTAATGAAATGGGAGGTTCCCGAGATCATTTGAAGCGACATTTTCCTTTGCAAAAATGTTATCCGCGGCTTTGTTTAGGAGTTATTAACGAAAAACACGGACCAATCAGAGCGCGAACTAGACGCGAGTTGGCACAGTCGGCCCGGCGCGCCAACTGTTTATTGGCTGACTGTGCCAACTCGCGTCTAGGTCGCGCTCTCATTGGTCCGTGTTTTTCGTTAATAACTCCTAAACAAAGCCGCGGATAACATTTTTGCAAAGGAAAATGTCGCTTCAAATGATCTCGGGAACCTCCCATTTCATTAAACTAAGGTAATTTTGGGACACCCTGTATATTCAATCCTCCTGAATTATATTTATAACGAGAGTTCCGCCAAATTCTGACTGATTCGGTTTCAGTGAATGAAACAGTAAGTTAAAGAACAAATTGTCAATTTGGAAGACTAAGAAGATTAACAGAATTAAAAAATATGAATGTACCATTTCGAAGTTCTTGAAGTCGTTAAAGAAAAAAGGAGACTTTTACTTGGTTCCTTATTTTGCATAAAACTCCATGATCTAGTAATCTAGCTGAGGGAAATATTCTCGGAAAAGCTTGGCCCAGGTTCTCTGGAGTGTCTCGACGAAACTAGGATTTAGCCAGCTGGCACGGCCCTGGACGATCGCGGTGGGAACGACGACGACGTCCGGATGTCATCTCGTTAAAGCGGCTCGCGTTATGGTCGCGAGGACGTCGCGTAATTTCGCACGGTTCACGCCGAAAAATTTCTTCATCCTGTGGGCGAGGCGATCGTTCCACGAGTATAGAAGAGACGAGAAGAGACGAGAAGAGAACGAAACGAAACGAAGCCGGGGAACGACGAAACACGACGACGACGTGTTTACGGGTGGCCCATTATACCCCTCCTCAATGACAGCAGATTATCCTTTCGTCCTTGCGGCGAAACGAGGCACCGGTGCGGCGGCGTTGCCCTTCGCGCGCACGGAATTGCGCCGACCCTAATTTCCTTTTAACCGGCTCGCCGCGGCGTTATCAGGCCCGCGAGAGAGACTACTCTCCTCGGTCATTTGTCCTGGTGGACAGCTGCCGAAATGAAGGACCACACCGCCTGCTCAATTTCGGTTTTAGCCCTGCAAACCGCCACGGTGGACACGCCGAGGCCTCGACCGTCGACGTAATAGAAGATTGATGCAGTGGAAATTGATGCCTTTAGTATAATTGAACCTCCGCGAGCCATGTTAACGCGCCGCCCTCCAGCGGTTCTTTAATAGTCTTTTAAAAGTCAGTGATCAACCCTAACGGCTCCCTAATGAATTTTTCTATCAGTTTCTTGCCGACTTGTGCTCGGAAATTGCTAGCTGCTTTTCAACCCCCGATGCAACATTCCCCTTCTCGAGAAATTGCCGATATTTCAACTGGGATAATTTTATTGAAAAGAAGCCTTTACCTCTTCCATACCGCCAATGTTAATGTAATTATTTTCTCATGAATTTAAATGTCATTAATACGCTGCGGATCTTTATGCATTTATAACAAAATTTAGTGGATGAAGTTCGAAATTGTTGGAAAATTTTAAAAATTGAAGATGTTAGTATATGATTTCGCCTCTATTCAAATCATTAAGAGAAGAAATAACATTCAATTTAGTTTCTACTTCTTGCAATCGACGCAGACAATTTTTACTTTGCATAAAGATCTAGTCATTAATTATTTATTTGCATACTTACTGAACTGGAATGTGCGGAGCACATTTATTCTGAGAAACGGACGTTCAAGTTTTCTGTCGTGGTTGCGAATACTTTGAAAAAATTGCCCAGTGTCAACGCTCCTGTCCAGAGCCGTTTGCGCAACAGAAGTAAGATGAGCAACTATTGCGGCCACGGGTCTTCTCTTTCGAAAAATAAATTGTGACATTGCTAGCCTGGATGGAAATGCGACTCGGCTTGGTTATTCGCCGGACTCGCGCGTTTTCGTGTAACATTATCCCTCCACCCCCTCGTCCCGTCGCAACGCGATGTTCGATAGGACACGTTCTGCCCTCGAAAAAATCGAAGAGAATATTGCGTTAGTCCACGGATTTCGTGGCACTCTAGAAGCTGATCTAATTCCGAGAATGCGATTTCGAACGATGAGCGTGAACACGTGATTCACGTGGTTCTCGCGTGGTCCTCTATGAGTGGATATTCGCACCGCACTGCGCAATCGAGCACGAATATACATTTTTATGGAGGAATTGTACTAAAAAATGTGAGTGAAAAGGAAGTTTAACTGCGAGACACTTGACTGAACTTTTTGCAATTAAGAGTGATAATATTTGTGATGTTAGATTATGAATCTCTGTCCAGAGATTTTGTTTAAAAATGTACTAGCACACTCAACCGATGGTAAATAATTTTTCCTCCTTTCTATATTTTCGTAGCAAGATTAATGAATGTAAAAATTCATCGTTTATCGAAGGTTAGTCAAATCGCATCATTCAAATGTCGCATTTCGAACCAGGAAATTATTTAGTATCCATATTCGACTTATTAATGATTGATCTACTTTTTCTTTACTTCTATCATCCGCATTCGCCTTTTATACAACTACGTAAAAACGCAATCTAATGTCAGTAGATAAATTATTAACAGGAAGCCGTAGTTCAGATATCAAGTATACGTGAAATAAGAAGAGAACGAGTTTAATTATCACGGCGTGGCAGACAGTAATTACTTATCAATTATCAAGTTTTTTTTCATCATATTTCCAAGTTAATGGATGTCGGTAAGATAACCATATTCTGACCTTTATTATCCTGATTTCTTCTCGAGACAATCCGAACAAAAACGCTCCAAGCAGGAACTACTTACGTTCGAAACTATAAAACTTGAACCGTCCGGTGTCGTTTAAAGTGATGCTTAAAAGGCTATTGCAATTCAGTGTTGGAGTTTGTATTCATCCTAAAAAGTATATGCTGGAAATTATAAACTTTTTGTATGTTGAGATTCAGTATCATATTTTAATATTGAATTAATATTGTAATAATTCATAGTACATTTTCATTCTAAAATTTCACAATAATTTAAGTGATAGTTCAAACCAGTAGAAAATTTATAAAAGAGCTATATTATACGTCAGGATATTTTTATTCAAAATATATGAATTGTGACTCACAGTAATATTGGGACACTTTTAAAAGGTCGATACTTTTTTAATATTGAGCCACAGGATTTGGATTTGTAAATACTAGAAATTGAATTTTCCACATTTTTTATGTGGTCCTATATTGAAAACTTAAAAAATCCGTTTTGTAGACCCGTATCAATCACCCATACTCTGAACATTTTATCAGCTGTTTTCGCTACAGGGAGCTGAAGAGCCTACGGACCTTGATCCACATTTTTACAGATTGTTCCCCTTGTATAACAAATGGCCAGCACTTAGCACCCCATATTTAAGAGTACGTTTTACCCAACCTCTGGCCGGATGGTGGCAGCGAAGACTCCAAAGCCGGGTGCCTTGTTCAATTTTCTTTCCGCCGTTCATTTGTCAAGGGATCTTCTTAAGGCCGACGGTTTGACGCCGGTCGGTCGCGACACTCGGTTGAATTTTTCAAGCTTTGCCACCGGGGTCCGTGATCGTCGGTGTTTTTCTTCATCCGTCCGGTTCCCCGTGTTTCCAGCGCCGCGTAATTATTCCGGCACACCGGCAGCTTGCGTCATTTGTCAGGATGAAGGTCCTTCCTCGGCAAGGATTGTCGCCATAGCGATCTGTCCGACTTGAACGCGGGAATTTTCGACAGCGCGGCAAGAAAATCGACGAACAGAAGAGGGCTTTATAAATTTGTCGTCATCTGACCTGTTTTATACCAAGCTGTCCTTGCCTTCAGGAGTCGGGCTCCAGCTGCGAAATCTGCCCCCCGTTTTAATTGAATCTTCGAAGCCTCCCTAAGAGCCTGCTCGGGATGATCATAATAAATTACTGCTAACCTGACGTTACTAAAACGTCTTCTAACGTGGAAGATATAAACGATTTTCATTAAATCTTTACCGATTTTGTGTTAATTATATACACTTCGCTTTTGCTAAAAACTTACACATTTTTGATTACATCGATTTTTCAACCTTTTTGTCTATTCAAAGGGACGAATTTAAATAATACAAATTTATTAAAATCTGGTATGAATAATTTCCTGTGCGGATAATATTCGGACGCTTTCCTCCGCCTTCTATTTATATATACTTATACATAGAATTATAATATATATTACGAAATATACATAAATATAGATTTAATTGATTTAATTAAGTTTCTCGAACACTGTTACCCCAATTTTCTCCCTTCATATATAACTGCAAAATCGTATCTGGAGAAGGCAGCTGGCCCCATGGGGAGTCCCGAGGGCCTTATCTCGAATCTGCGTGTAACATTTAAGTTGCTTTATTCAGCCGGGCCCAATACCTTAATTCAACGAATAATTTGCAGATAAAGACAAGAATTGCCTGACGTCACGGCGCTCGCAGCGAAGGAAGTTGCTCGAAAATTACCGACCTTATTAAGAGACACTTTTCTGCTACCTTGTAAGCATCTCACGTGTGCGCCTGTCAAATAATTCTTAATCGTCCTCGGCACTTAAAACCTGATCCTCGCTTTCGTTTCAAATTTCAGTGGTGCGACTACACACGGATTATTATACTTACATACAGATACAGGGACGCGTCTTCCGGGATCGGCGGCCGCGCCAGTTTTCGCTGGACAGAAAGGATCCAGAAAAGCGCTTATTACTGATTTCTCCGAAAAGGATGCCACCGGGTTAAAGATCGCGGCGATCGATACGCGTTTTACGATCCCCTTCGTAGCAACTTGTTCCACGAACAATCCGTTGCCGTGGCGGCGGATTCGGCCAGTTTTCGGGCCCGTTCCCAATAATCATGGTCCGCGGCGCGTATCGTAAATAAATCGGCACCGCCGTGAATAAACAGGTGCGTTTTATTGCTCGTAATTCCTGGATATGAAATCCTCGTGTCCAGGCAGCCGTGCCGGAGGAGACCAAACGAGAACAGGAAGAACGAAAGGGGAAGGAGCCAGAGGATCAAAAAGAGGAATCGATTACTGTCTGCTGACCTGTATTAATTATCGAAGTTACCGGTGTCGGTATTACGCGATTCGTTCTTGTTAAGTCACGCGATCGTGTTAACACTTTATCTGCCGGAAACCTGTTAGTAATTCCAATGATTCTGCTGTACCAAAAGGATCCTTTTTTATGTAACAATCCCAAACGAAATTACTAGATTACGTTCCTGCGGGTGGCTTGTTGTTCACGATTGAAATTCCCATTGCTGTATATTAAAAATATCCTTGGTCATAGAGGTTCAAAAATTTTTTGAATGATTTTTAATTGAAACGATTCTGTAAAATTGACCGAATGTTTAAACATACAGATTTGATTGTCTTTTGATATTGATACACTAATGGCGTCTCCTCAGACTTCGTGGTCACTCTCCTTAAGAATTATTTAACATGTTTAAACATTCATTATGTTATCAAAAAATATATCATTATATTGGGGAGAGTCTAAAGAATCATTTTCAGTGAAAATTATTCACGCAGCTTTGACGGTCGAAGAAAAGAAAAGTTCTTGAAGTGGAAGATTTGACTCTTTATTCAAGTCGAAGGGTGTCTGGCTCTGTTTAAAACCATTCTCAGTAGGAATCAATCGAAAATTAAATTCCTCGACGACGAAATCCGATTTTTGAAATGATTCTCGCCTGGTCATCGAGGAGAAAAATTGGATAGCGTAATCGAAGTAACCGGTGCCACCCCAACGCGGCTCCATCCGGTTCGTGTTACGCCACGCGCTCTCGTTAACAATAGTTTGCGGACCCTCCTTTCCAGTTGGTGGCCTACAGCAACGAATCTTTTCGTCCCCCGTTCGCGATGCGGATGAAAAAGAACACGCGATTTTCACGTACTCTTGACGCCGTGTGCACGCGTGGCCTCGGCCCGGCATTATTTCAGGATTTCGCTGGTGCTGCTACCGCTGCCTTGAAACTGCTCCGTGTTCTTGATCTTTTAATTGCTCCTGCTTATGAGACCGCTTTGTATTCCGCGAGCGTAGCGCCACAACTGGATTATGTAAGCCGGAGCGTGGAATACCGTAAACGAAGGTTGCAATGAAACCTGACGGAATTTTTTCGTTTATGAATTATTCAGATCCTTCGACTGGTGTCTTCAGGTTTTAATTAATCAACTAATTTAACCCTTCACACGCTGGTCGTACCGGTGCGCCGACTTTCGTCATGTGCAACAAGAGTTATTGTACCAACACGTTGGATTCGCCATTTCAGTATTGGATATCCAGCTTCCAAAATTGTTATTTCGAGGTTTCCACCTTACGCTTTGGTCTAATTATTTTCAGCATTTTATTTTATGATTATCATTTTTAGGTAATTCCGTCTGTTGCAGTCGATGCTAAAAATTCGTAGTTTACAATTTAAAATTTAGTTTGTAGGGCTTTTTATAAAGGTAGTTTATTATATAGCGAGGTACTGTCTTCAACAGCCGTATATTATAAACTATTACAGTCTGGCCATAGTTTATAAACTGTTACGAGTTTAAATAACGAAATTACTAGCACAGTTGATTGATCTGCAATTTCCGAAAAAAGACGATTCACATTGAACCTGACAGTCGGCAGCACAGGCGTCTCTTACTTTCCCGTTCCGGGCGTTAATTAGCGGGCAGCATTGAAGACAACGATCGCCGTAATTTCCTCATCACAAGAAAATGCACCGTGAAATCCTCGTTGCACAATTGTCACCTGCTCGTTACCCGTGTCCGCGGCAAAATAATGACAGCGTTTCGTAACTGACGCCCGACACGTGAGCCGCCGCCTCGTTTAGCGGCAGAACGATATTAGAGAAATGTTAGTTATTAAAGTACGCGGTCGCGTGACGCGTCCACGGTAACTTCATTACCACTGTCCACGAGCCGGACACGTACGCGCGTGTGTAATACCAATAAAAAATAACACGCGACGCGATGGCTACGGGGGAACCATTTTCCAAACACGCGGTTAATTGGCTCGCCATCCGGCGCATCAACGTTACGCTCTCTCTTCTTCCTGTTGCGCGGGTGGCATAGCTAAATAAAGGACCACGGAATTAGGAAAGAGACTAATCGTTCGCCGCTCCGTAACGATCGCTGCTACAGTTTGACTGATGATTCGGGAGTACGCCGGAAATTGGTGGTGTTAAGTGGGTAAACGCGCTCGACCGTTTTCGGAAATGGCCCCCTTTGCTTCGGTTGGGGAACGTCGCACTATTAGGTCCATCTAACGAGGGTGATTAGGCCAGCAGGATATTCAAAAAATTACGAAACTGTCCTTACTAGTTGAGCATACCGTCTATGACACAATTTAAATTTTCTTGGTGTCATTTTTCGATTTTACAGAGTGAAATCAACTCTTTAAAGAATTTAGAATTATCAATAATACTTGCATTGTTTTATTGTATCTGTTGAACTATGAGAAATGTCTTTTAAAATTCCATAAAATTAAAAATTGTCTGCACGAATTACAAGAAAGAGGAGTCTTCTGTTACAACAATTTAGAATGATTAATAATACTTGCATTGTTTTATTGTACCTGTTGAACTATGAGAAATGTCTTTTAAAATTCCATAAAATTAAAAATTGTCTGCACGAATTACAAGAAAGAGGAGTCTTCTGTTACAACAATTTAGAATTATTAATAATACTTGCATTGTTTTATTGTACCTGTTGAACTATGTAAAAATGTCTTTTAAAATTCCATAAAATTAAAAATTGTCTGCACGAATTACGAAAAAGAGGAGCCTTCTGTTACGGTTCTGTGATTGTCTAAAATTGCAGAATCACCTGGTTGTAACAAAATTGCACTAATCAAATCCGAACTGCAACAGCGAAGAAACTTCAGTATTTTTCCGAGTAATTGCCGTGCGTACGGCAATACTTTTTTCAGCGATTAATTGCTGCACGACACGTGATGCAGCGATTAATTGATACGCCGTGGTATCATTACCGGGGTTTATTTTTAAACCGGTGCAATCAATTAGAAATCCGCCCCGAAGAGCACTGTCTACCGTCCAATTAGCACGTAATTCCTCATCCTATCGCGATAACCGGTGTCCCCTTGAATCATCGACTTCGTAATAAGGTTCGAAGGGAGTAACGAGGCGGTATTATTTTTAACGGTGGGCAAAAAGGCGGGAAACGAACTGAGGGAGAAAGAGAGAGAAAGGGGGAGAAAGAGAGGGAGGACAGGGGAGGCACGAGAGCGAGAGTGTTTCTTTCAGCCCTGTCCACGCCGGTATAATCCAGAAATCAGATTAAATGTCGGATATCCTGCGCGGGGGACGTCTCCCATCCCGTGCAGTTTGTGAACAGCAGGAAGCTCCAGTCATTACCTCGCTCGCTCGGCAGACCCCTCGCGCATCCTCCGCGACACACTCCGATTCACACATTGAAAAAGTCACAGCGTGATGCACACGCACACCGCCGCGGCGACACTGTGCACCGACCATGCAAACACGGGGAACACTGCGAGACCGAGAACTCGAGCATGCTACACGGTTCAACCCGAAACTTGCCGAAATTGGTATCAATAATTGCACAGATGTTTGCGCAAACTCAAACATTCATAGAATAATTTTAAAAGCACAGATTGAGTATATTGTTACTCTCTGTGCTCAGGGTTTTAGAGGGTCGAGAATAATCTGAAACTATTTATTAGACAGCTGGTGTTTGTGCAAACTTACGCATTTATAAAATAATTTTGCGAAGCGGAGTTATTGCTTAAGTTGTTATAAAGTCCACCAATGTGTAAAGTGCAGCATAATGACTTTAACCAAAGCATCAGGGAAATAAAAATATGTCTTATCGTTGGCGAACTATTTACAATTATAATCTATTAAAATTTGGCTCGCCTCTTCAAACAGGAATTTGCATAAAAAACTGCAGACTGGCAGTGCTAACCATTTTTCTTGCCATCTTGACCGATGAACATCACAGAAGCTTCTGTTCAACATTTATTAAAAAAATTTTACAATCACAAAAATTACTGTTACTTCTACTGGCCATTAAATTAAATACGACACCATGTCATAAATAATAAATTCTTACAATCAGTACAATGCAATTTCCGAAATTATAAAATGGTCTTCATTCGACATACAAAGGCTGTAGAGTTTCATTTAAAAAATTCAGCCGCCATGTACCGTGAGAAAGAAAAATATCATGCTATCAGCAAGCCTAGGACAACTCTAAATTTGACTGCTCTGCTATGCGCAAGATAATTCTCGAGAAGTCGCACTCCCAGTACACAGATGCGTCCGATACGAATCAAGTTCACAGGCTTCGGCTTTCACACCTTATTCCGACGCTGCGGAAACATGATTCAGTCCGCGGAACAAAAGTCCAGCAGACACGCGGTCGCGTGCATTAACACGGACCGTGTCGTTTTACTGCAACGTTATATGCGCTTACGCGACGCGATACAAAAGTCGATGCACCTTCTCGTTCCTGCCGCGGCGTGCCAGCCAGAGATAGTCTTATTTCGCGCTGATATAACGGCGATTAAAGCGTTTGCCTCCGTGTTTCTTCTGGTGGGTACCAATTAACCGCGGGTACGGCTACGCGAAGAAACGCGAGGGAGATCCCGCGATCTCCCACGGTCGAAAGGAGGAGGATACGTTGTCGTGAAACCGGAAGATCCGAACCTGCCCGATCGAGGGATCTACCGTGATAACCACCGAGCTTAAATCGGTGGGCGAAATCGGTGGTTCGATTTTATCGCGTTAGCAAAATCGCTAAATAGATCAAAAACGTTTTTTTTTTTTTTAATTTTTACGTCGCTTTGTTAACTGCCAGGGTTATTTCGCGACGGGACCTACAGTTTTTATAAGGTGGGTTCCGAACCACCTTGGGCACCACAGTTTAAATAGCACCTGAAATTTCCAGAGGTGCCGGCATCAAAAACGTTTATTCAATTTTTTGGATAGTTCCCCTAAAGAAGTAGCATATGTAATTTCTAGTAGTACATTAATGTAACATAAATGATTGTCACTGAAATGATAATGCAGATCCAAACAGAAAATTGCTACAAAATTTTAGGAATTTTTGATGCTTCATAAAAACCTTGATATATTTAAGGAGCATTAACTTATTGAAATCATTCTTACTTTGATTATCGCGAATTTGAATGGGCATCAACTTGGACCATCCAGGAATTTGTTACAAAAATTTGCAAAATTATTTTTCCGAAATATTTCCAAGAAATATCGACTTAAGAATGACTATAGCAGCATGATCAGTGGATACACAGCTTAAGGGGACACGGGTCGCCGCATAGAGCCACGTGGCCTGGCGTGTGTCGGCTTCTCCCGCGAGGACGCATCCATGCCGCCATTGCGACGCTGGTCCGCGCGCATTCCTGGAAGTTCGTTAACAGTGTGCTTAAATCAAAATAGAGGCCACTAATTAACGTACACGAGGCTGGCGAGCGCTACGGTAGAGAAATAAATTTATGAGCACTTCTTTGCCACCGAGACGATAAGCATTCACCTTGCCAGCTACCCTCTTGTCGCTAATGGCCGCTTATACGAGAAAAACCGCCACCACCGGTCAATGGAATATATATCGGTGTCCCGGGGACACGCGGGGAATTCTTCGACGTATTATTATGGATACTGCGTCGCGATAGTCCGGTCAGGCGGATTGCGAAAGAACGCGGCTCGATAATCGACGATACTGCCCGCTCTCGCGGATAATGGGTCCGATTGCATACGTCGCGCGTTGGTCGCATCGATCCTATGGTTCTTCTGTCGGTTCGAGGGTGAACGCGTTCCAGGTATCAATAAAGCGCATAGTTCCCTGTCAGTGGCCTTCAAATTCCGCTGGAACACCGTCTTCATCAGTATTTTTGAAGGATTTTTCCAATACCCGTGACGAGAAATATGGGAACGAATTTTTTGGTTAGTGAAATAAATTTTTCTGTATTTTAATTCGTGTAAAATAATTTGTTGAATATTATTTTCAGAAGACGATCATTCGAGTCATCTGTCTGTTCTTATACAGGGTGAGTCACCTAACGATACCACCTCAAATATCTTTGTTGTTTTTAAAGCCTAAGTATGAAGTCTACAAATGAGGGGCTTCGAAAATTGGTGAGTGATTAACGAGTAGACTGCAAATTTTTAATGGTTAATGCAAAATAATAATGTGTGTCTGTAATATGGACTAGGAGCTACTTAGAAAGTCTGTACGTGCGCGGGTAATTATAGTGAATTCCTAATGAATAGTCACGGAATCCGTATTTTAAAAAATGAAGGAAATCTTGATATCTCTAAAAAAATCACATCAAAACAATAATATTTTTGGTATCATGTGAGCCCCACTGAACCATTCAACTTTGTCCTTTGACAAAGACATGAGACATGTGACGTATCTTTAAAAACAACAAAGATATTTGAGGTGGCAACGCTAGGTGACTCATCCTGTATATTTAATTGTTTCCAAGATTTTTGTTCCCCGAAGTTCATTATTTTAATCTAAAGATGCAATGGAATGCACTTCAGCTGCACGAAGCATGTTTCTTGGGCTATGAACTTAGAAATAGAAGAAGAGGATGTCGTAAACTACTTTTGCCAGAGGATTGTTTTGATACGTTTGTAACATTGTTTTTATCTGGTGTAAGCCTAGCCGACATTCTTGCGCCTGCAACGTCGCAGATCTCGAGTTTCTGAAGGCATGAACAGATAATGCGACGAAGATAGAATTCTTGTGAAAGTTCTATCTCGCCACTTTCAGCTATTTATATCAGCCTTTTTTTCTCTGGAAGGATTGAAACAAAATCCACTTGAATAAAACGTTGAGCTTCGTTTAATTAAAAAGCGAATTAGAATTCTCATCGGCTTTCTCACTTATACAAGTAATATTTCATAAGGTTTAAATTATACTTCTTCTAATTAAAGAAAGACCGAAATTAATTAGCTCTTATGTGTTTTACCGTGGCAGAAAATATTTATTTTGTTTAAAAATCCACTGCCTAATTATTGGAATGAATTTAAGCAGTTTGTTTAACAGCATGTTAGAAGACTTGTCCGATATGCGGATTTTTCTGGAGCAAGTGTCGAAACGAATTTTTCGCAAGATCGATTTGACTTTCCACTCGATTTGAAAATCCACTTGAATAAAACATTGAGCTTCGCTTAATTAAACAGGGAATGAGAATTCTCATCGGTTTTCTCACTTATACAAGTAATATTTCATAAGGTTTAAATTATACTTCTTATAATTAAAAGAAAGACCGAAATTAATTAGCTCTTATGTGTTTTACAGTGGCAGAAAATATTTATTTTGTCTAAAAAACCACTGTCCAATTATTGGAATGAATTTAAGCAGTTTGTTTAACAGCATGTTAGAAGACTTGTCCGATATGAGGATTTTTCTGGAGCAAGTGTCGAAACGAATTTTTCGCAAGATCGATTTGACTTTTGCGAAACTGCGTTTCAGTCGGGTTCGAATGGCAGTTTTTGGAAATTCGACGATGCCGGAAGCGTGTTCAACGTTCGATTGGATGGTCACTGTCGAATTGAATTCACGAGGCAGAGCCATTTATTCGTTTCGGTCAACGTCCCACGAGCTCGGATTCGCGATGAAAGTATACGGTGGATGCCCGTGACACGTTCACATGACCCTTTTCCGCGGCGTCACAGTTCTCATGAAACAATATACGCGTATGCGAATGGGAGACGCGTCGTTACGATACTTCCGGCGGACAGCCGGCTGCCGCGTACATCTAAATACAAATAACACATATCATTAACCCGAAACTACCCTTGCTGATTCGTTAGCGGAGTGCTGATTATGAACATGCGGAGAATATTGAAATTTGTTAACTAAAAATAGTGAACCGTAATGGTAAACAATTCGGTGGAGGTCACTAGATTAATTAAACTATAAACAAGTGTGCTAGAACATCTACGTTCATTGAAGTAGAATTGATCAGTAGTCGTCGGACACATTAGTCAGCCACATTTAAATCCACCACAATAACTGCTTCAATTTATTTAAAAGAAATAATTGTGTCATCAACAGTCTATTCTTTAATCACAACTTATTTCTTCACGTAAACGTAAAATTCATTTTATTTAGAGGATCATAGGTTCGACTGCGACAGACATATTCTACTTTGAATGAATTCAAATGAACTTTGTAGATCTGTAGACCCATTACGTCAACTTTGAATGAGCTCACTTGCACTTGGTCATTGAAGAATTAATAATTCATCGCATCGAAAATGTCTCAGAATCGAATAAAAGGAATACATAACAATATAACAAGAACTGAAAAATCGAGACTGATCAGTCTGGCTAGGTCAGACCTATTCTACTTGGAATGAACTCGAGTAAACTCCGTGCGTCTAACCTAATCAACTTCGTAGTGCAGTAAGTCAACATCGAATAAGTCAACTAAAAAATTAATTTCAAGCGGAACTAATAATTCAACAGACCGAGAATGTTGAAAAATAAAAATGTTCCGAAATCAATAAAACTTCACACAACAGGAACATCAAGTCTAACTAATCAAACGATCAGTTCCAACGCTAAACGCTGGCATGCCTACGGCCCGAACATCGCATGAATTTTTTCCTGAGGAGCATTTCTTATCTGGCGAACGTAGAACAGGTCGGTAATTTATCCTCGCGACGTAAATGCAGCAATCGAACGTCGTCCTTGGCGACCGGTGACCGATCGTTCAGCGTGACGTGCCAGTCACGCGGCTGTTCCGCGCGGACACACGAAACGCGTTGTTCCGTGCGCTAGGTTATGGTTTCCTGTTTCGCGACCCGCGGTTGCCAATAACGTTCCCGGAATCCGTTGATTGCGTCCGATTTCGCGGGCAGATATACGGCGTCGCTTTATATTTGTTATGACGCCGTGGGAGAGCGGCGGACGGCAACGCGTTGCAACGTTACGACGACACGGCCGAGGAAGAGGAAAACGACAACGATGAGCTCGCCTCGTATCTACACACTCGTAAATTTTCCTTCCCATGGCCGCTCGCGTGACTCTTACTCTTATTACCGCGTAATATCCGGCACGACTATATTCCTACCGACTATTCCAACCCGGCTACTCCCACGCGTTCGCTTCCGCGACTGTTTCATAGAGGAATGTGTCTCCTTTTCTCTCAGCCACCCTCTCAACAGCTGGAGAAATTGCTCGCCGCACCGATGAGCTATCCAATTTTCTAACGAGATCGTATGTACACGGCTGGAGATGTTTCCGGGATTTCATTACTGCGATCTACTGCGATGGGAACGCCTTGTGCGCGGGTATGTTAGGTGCAGTTAATGCCCTCCAGGAAAAATGGATAACACGGTGTTGCATAGCGAATGCAAATTTGAGGATACACGAGATCAAAAGTAGCACTGGGAAATGGTCCCGCGGGCCTGTAGAAAGTGCTCGGTCATTTGAAGTCATTGGGAACGGGCCCCGGGCCGGTTGAGATCATCGGCTGCCATTATGTTGCATTTTGTTGCTGGGAATGTTGTGGACCGTTCCGAATCGCATTTTTCTGCCGCTCTTCCTGCAGCTGCGGTTTTCTACGATGTTATTCGACGGGGCATAGCAATATATAAATGTCTGGTTATGTGCTACTATACTGATAGTATTAGTATCATCATGTGCCAGAATACTGTATTTTGTGGTTTGTTAGAAATTGCATTTTCTGTGCCTCCTCTTGCAACAGTTCTCGGAGATTACGTTAAGTTTAATAAATAAACTTTTCATTAATGTTAACTAACAAGCAATTCTGCAAATTTTTAAATTATTCTCAACGTTTGGATCCGGATATGGATATAAAAAACCGTATATTATAATATATGGTTAACTGAATGGGATAATAGCTATTATACCAAGAGAAATTCCGTACTTGGTATGTGAAAACATTCTTTAAATTAATTATTGAAATTTAGAAATGATAGTAACTGAACTACATGTTGGTTGGCACTACACTGAAGCCACGTGAACGTTAGGACAGTTTAAGTTTAATATATTTCATATATTAGAAACAATACCGCATTATTAAATTGATGCTTGTTTGATTAAGAGCTTTTTAATACTTCTCGTTGCGAAATCTCGCAGTCAGTATTAAGAAATCGAGACTGGCAGCCATATTGCTATTCCACATGCTGTATCAGCGGAAAATTGATCTCTATCTATCTCGAGGCCTTTCGTATACAATGACTATATTACTACAGAATATGCGTATATTCGTATTCTAATATAACGAGTATATAAAACTGATAAAAATCTACCTGCAAAAGAAATGATTGTAACTTCTGTCTACAGTAGACTCGATCCCGTAACATCAGATGAAGGGTGTCTGGAAGAAGGGCCTATATCAGATTTTGAATTTTTATAAAACAACCGTGAAAAAAATCTTTCAGTTTTCAGTAATTTCCCAATGGAAGAAGGTCCTGTGTCATTTTCAGCTCGATTTTATTATTGCAATTCACGTTTGGGTTCAAAAAATTACTCCCATAAAATTTCGAAAATAGACACCTACTTAAATACGTATCTCCGAGAATATTCATCGCGTGTTCTAATCGCGCCATAAATTCCAAAAATAATTGGACAAGCGAAGACCGTGTTGTTCGAGACTTTTCCCTCTCGCCTTCGCCTTTGGCGGGGTAACAAAAAACTGCTTGACCCGTCCGTGTCTCGTGGATTAATAATTGATAAACTTTTTTCGCTTCGGACGGGAGTCAATGGAAATTTCTGCGCGCTGGTCTCGCGATTCGATTCGTTTCGATTCAGCTCTTGGTTCCGTGCGACGACGAAGGCGACGGCGACGACGACGGCGATGGTCGTCGTTCGCTCCTATTTTCCAGGCAATTATCCGGGGCTTTTTGCTCGGACGGCCGTCTAGACGACGCTCATTTACGTCCTGGGAAGCGGACGCCAGGTGAGCGGGACGGCAACGAGGCGCCTGACAGCCGTCGAAGAACTGCCGGACGATGATAACGGTGCTCCAGAAACGATAACCAGTTCGAACCGTCTGGTTCGGCGACGAATCGGGATCATTGACACGCGTTATCGGCTTACGACTTCTTCATATGTCTACTACGGACAACGCAAATTTCGCAAATATTTTGTTTGCCGTTTCTGTCGTAATCGGACGCGACACTCTCTTTCTCGAAACGCAACGGCACTTGCTTCGCTCTCGTCAGAAATCGATCCGATGCTGTGTTGATCCTGCAAGTAGTATAGTCATTGTAATCAAAACCGTTCCTGTTTTTAAAATATGAGACCAGTGCTCTAGTACTAGTAGAGGTGTCCAGCAAGAAGTTCACAAGTACTACTCGATTAATAATAGCAACCACTGTGCATACGGCAGTCTCAGAAAAATTTAATGAATTATAGTAGTTTACTATATTGATCGTAGCAAAAATTGTTACACCTTCTAATTTTTGAAAATCAATTTTCGAAGATCAACTTGAACTAGAAATTTAGACTGGAAAATTGAACTTGAAAGCTCACTTTTTAAAAAACTGTAAGTGTAATAAAAATTGTAAGTAATCATGGTAAAAAACAATATAAAAATGATCGGAAATATTATTTATATTTGTCACTTACACTCGGATACCTCAAGATTAACCTTAACAATATAAAAGTTGAAGCGTACATTCGTATCAATAAATTTTTTTCAATCGACTGAACTTCTTAAAAAGGAGTGTCGTCAACGAGACAAGTAGATAACTATACGACATTAACATTGAATAGAAATGAGTGTCAGTATGACAGTGGTTGAATAGAAATGAGCGTCTGCGACAGCGCAGATTAAAATGTAAAGGTGACACTTGAAGTAACACTTAAGTGATAGATGAAAAAGGCATAAAAAGTGCTAAAAGCGATAGTCTATAATCTGCTCGAGTGAACAATTATCGTGGAGGCTGCAGGAATAACCCAAACATATTAACGCAATAATGAGGACCTTAAATATAGAAAATTGTACAAATGAAAGATGCAAATTACATTAAAGGTTAAATTACAAGATTGCATTCTCACAGATCCCATGCAATTTTTATTATAGTCTGTGTCGTTCGTGATCAATGGAGAAGATGAAATTCAAAACTGTTGCAAAATTTTAAAAATTGAAGATGTCAATATATGATTTCCCCCTTTATCAAGATCGTTAAGGGAAGAAATAAAGATGATTTTGAATAAAGTATTGCATAAAGATCCGCGGTCCAGTGATCAATGTACGTAGCGCAAATTCAACCTAGTTTACCAAGTGAGGAAATTGCGATTGACAGTTTTAAAATGAAAAAAATAATTCATATATGCTCGTGTCACTTAACAATGTTACACAATGCGAAAGAAACTTTTGGAGAAACCTAGTAGTTTCCAGAAGGCGCCAAGTTGCGCAACGCCTCGGCAAAATCAATTCGCAGAAGCCGAGATAGTGGTCGCATCGCGTCGGCGGAATCCAAACAGAAAATACTGCGCAATCGCGAACCGGCCGATCTCTGTATCGCGATAAGAAAAAAAAAGAAAGAAATCGCTCGACTTTTCCTGTGCGTCTGGCGCGATCGGGTCGGGCGCGCGTCTCGCCGCGTACGAGACAGGATTTTCCGATCCGATCTGTAATTATCAGCGTTTATCGTTCCGCTGACGTTCCGCGCGATAAATCACCGCGGACGAGTCCGATCGAATTAATGAAGTTTCCTCGTAAACAATCTTAACGAGGCGTTCAAAGTCCGTGGAGGGTGTCACGTGCCGGTTCGCGGCTAATCGCCCGTTATCGACCGGCGACCGCTCGAAACGCGTTCTCCTCTGGCGCTTCCCCGCGTTCCCTTCCCTCCCCCCTTGTTAATACTTATCGGTATAATTGCCGTACTCCCCTGTGAAGCCCTGTCGCGAGAGGTCGTCCGGGCCGTGGAACTTGAACGCGGATCACGAGACACTCGGCAGATTTCTGCGTACGCTGAGACTGGCACGATTTCCTTCCACGATCGCGCCTCTTATCGCTTTCTGCGAGGAGGGGGCTACCGGACGAGGCGTACGACCATACTTAATGTATGTAGAATTAGCGATGCACCGGGTGTCGCGTAACTCGGTTCAATCGTTAACGCTGTGACATTAGTAGACTGCAGATTTTATGCATTTATTACAGAAATGAGTAGATGACACTTGGAGCAACGCAAGGATTAAAAGAATTCAGAAACTTCTACGTATTATTTTTCTATTGTTGACATTATTAAAGGAGGAATGACAGTTTTTATTTGATAGAACGATCCGCAGTCTACTTCATACAATACTAAAATGTATAGTAATTGGTTAGGCACCAACATAAACAATATTTTCAATAATGGTACAGCAATTTTTAGTGGTGCCTCAGAGTCTCGGAGTGTCTTCGAAGTACTGATGAAATCCGCGAGGATTGCGTGTAAGATCGGGTGATATCCTAATTCTCGTAAAGTCTGATCAATTATTAGAATTCAGATATCGATCAGCATTAACCCAGACAACCCCCTGCGTCGCACTCTTATAATCAGAATGTGCTAGCGAGGAAGTGTAATCAGCGAATATCTCGGGAATTTGTAATTTCCGCCAAAAAACCAAAGTCATATTCGTCTCGAGCACGCTGCAACGAGTATAATGACGTATAGCAGGTAGCAAAAGTTTGATACGTTCAAGATTAGGCTACGTGAGAAGCTTGTGCCTCTCGCCCCTCTTTCCCAAGTCAGGTGAATCACCCGATATACCGAAGACTTTCTTTCACAATGACGCCTCTTATCGAGCTCGCCGCCAGAAGCGGGAGGGAAGCAGGACAAGGCGCGGCCCGTGACCACCCGCGTGTCATAAATTTCCACGAATAGAATTCCGCAATGGGGATCTTTCTTGTATCGGGCGATCACGTTCGCGGGCACGTGGCCAAGCGTGCCGCAGATTATTTTCGAGCGGTCACAGCCGATCGACCATCTGTTCATTGTCCGGGACGCTGTCCGCACGGAAATCGTCTCCCGACTTTCCTCGCACGATTTTCCTGTCCTAGACAGAAGATAAACCATCTGTTCCTTGTCCGGGACACTGTCCGGAAATCGTCTCCCGATTTCATCGATTTTCTTCACGCGATATTCCTGCCCTCGATCATAGGACAAGCCGGGATCTCGCGAAGAACTTGATCTTGGTCGGGGTCTATCTCCAGCGATAGCCGCCAGCCTGAATTATGGCTTGATAACCACCGGGACTCCTAACCGAGCGTCATTTCGGCGATCCATGGAAACTTTTGGCCGAGCTGTTGTTTCGAAACGTGTCCCATTGTTCGGGACTATCGTAGTCGAACCGATCCCGTGTTATCTGACGCTGATAGTACCCTGTGTTTGGGGTTGCCGATGTACTCGATGCTCCGGAATCGTTTCCTGGGGAAATTCCAGGATTGGGGAAAGTTTTGGGGTTGTGGAGTCCAAGTGATAGTATCGATGTTAACCTTCTTCGGGCGAAGAGGAAGTTGGACTCTGTAGGAGAAAAAAAGCTTGAGGATCTTGTAGATTAAATGGTAATTCTAAAGATCGCTTAACTTTTATTTAACAAGGAGGAATTTTTATTTCCGTTGAAAATGGGTCACGCCGGACTGGAGTGGCAGCTCGGGGTACCACTTTGATCTTGGGAGAGTAAAGAGAATCTTTTGCCATTAAAGCATGGGTCCATTGGAACCACTACACTTTCCACTGTCGAAAGCAAATTTTTGTATCCAGCAAAAGGTGGGTCATAAAATAAATGATAGCTTTGGGACCATTTAACTGATTTCGTCTTCATTAAATGAAAGATACTTGTACATCGAAAAAATGGATCTAGAACGAATAGGAATTCCAGGTATACGGAATGTTCAAAAATATGTGAATAACAAGTATAACTCTTGTGGATTGTCTGCATCGTTAACAATAAATTGCGAATCTCTCTGCGAAATAAAATTTTGTACAAGTATGAACTCGAACAACAGTTCATTCCCCGCGTGAACGACTAATGTTTCATGAACGAGCAGCAAACAATGACAAACTTTATGGGACAGTATAATTTTATTGGGTCTCACATTATTAAACAACGTGCACAGTATTGTCACGATGACTGCAGCTACCTGCACAGTGCGTGAGAAAGGAGGTATAAAATTAACGCGGGTGCCAGTTGATTCAAAGATCCCGAACGGGAATCAAAGGAATGACTGCTCTCGGAGTACGGCAGTGTGTGCTCAGACACTCGTTAAGCTATTCGATGGCAACGAGCCTCCGGGTTATCGTTTGCCTAATAAAACCGGCGTCGTGAACACGGCAAGGTAAGATAAGGAAACTCTCGTTTTATTTCCCTCGGTACTCAATCTCCATCGTAAATGTGCGTAATGCGCGACGCTGTTGTGTGGAATCAAGATACGATTTCCAAATATAAGATAATCGCCAGCTATTGGCCCGAAACTTCGATGCAACGGAGAGCCCCATTAAAATAGATCCGGGAGGCATGGATGTTCAAATCGTTAATGCGCAACTTCGTGCTGCTCGCTCGAACAGATAATAGTAAATTGAACCCTTTATGCATCCTAAAACCGCGGTGATTTAGTATAATGAGATCGATTCTTTATAGGCCATCCTGCGGTTCCATCTGCGTTTAAAATCTCTTTTCAGATGTGCTAAGGAGCTATAAAGCTGCTTTAGATCGCCATTGGATAATTTTATATTCATTTATACTTAGAGCTAATTTATTTGATAGCGATGGCGATTGTTGCAATTATTGGTTGATTATATTATTATTAGGGATTATTGTGGGTCTGTGTTCTAAGTGAAAATTGAATTTCAAATGGAACCCTTTTGCATAGAAATTTCATTCTTCAATGTGCAGGATTTTAAATAGTATGATTTTATAACTAACATATGAAGTTTGAAGTTAAAGTTATAGATAGTAAATATTCTTTGTATGATTTTTAAGAAATTTTCAACTGCATTTTTGCAAATCAATACACAGACACGCTTCTTCCAGAATTGACGAGACGTTCTCCACGAAATGGTGGACACGTGTAACGATTGAGCAGAGCTCGGAGCTCGGTGACTGACGTCAGGCTCCGAAAGGAAAGAGGATTTCCTCTTTCGCTCCCCGTGGCTCGTTTAACTCTCTTCTCTACCGTTGCCACTAACCAACGTGCATATTTGGTTTACCCCCGTGGGTAATAATGACACGGGTAAACGGAGGAACGGCGTGCAAGCGCACGCCGCGCCGCGCCGGACGCAGAATGCGCGCGCGTTGAAGAGCGATGCGCGCGCGCGTGACCAGACTAAGCAAATTTACTTTGCCCGCTTTCGGGACCGAAGGATTCGACGAGTGTCCAATGGAAATTAACGAGAGCCTCGGACCCTCGGGGTACGAGCAAGGATAGTCTGGAAATCCCGAGAAAAATCCCTGCTCGAAGCAAATCCGAACGAACGAGGGGAATTATCGTCTTTTAAAATCAATTAGCGTCGCCGGCTCTAAGCTTTCGCACCTCGGAAATATTTACGACTCTGTCCTAACGTAGCAGATCTAAAATATCGATTTATTTCTACGTACGTACAAAACACCACTTTTTGAAAATATGCTCCCAAAATCGTACTCCAGAAAGTAACGAAGTTATAGCTCGTTTATGGCGAGTTTTGGCTGGCAGGTAAATATAAAGGTAAATAATTTTTATATTAAGATTTTGTGAATTTTAAAAGGCAAGCTTGTAAGGAATCAAAGGACATTGATTAATCAATTATATCATATTAAAAAGACGAATAGACGATTCGTCCTTCATTTTATAATTTTAGTAAGCCGAGCCTACTACATTGATGTTCACAAATTCTTTTCATTCCTCACCTACTCATTTTTGCCATAAGTGGATAAAATCCACAGTCTATTGATCTCATACATTGCTACCGAATACAGTAAAAGCTCCTTCGTTGTCCAAAGGCCGGGGGTTTGAGCGGACAACGACCGTGCCCGGACACTATTTTTGATTTATGACTGCGTCTTTAGTGAAACGGCTAATTACGTGAAACGTCTGGCTTTAAAAAACTCCTTATTTCCTTGCCATATTCCTTTCCTATTGTTCTCCGTTCTGCGCGGGTCTAGACTCTAGACAGTCCTGGGGCACATCTGGCGACCAGATCCACGCAGGCCTAATCCTCTCGTTGACAGGCAGTGGAGTGGGTAGGCACTGGACAACGATCGTACCCACGATTCAGGACAACGAAGGAGCGATTACTGTATATCAGTTTCCAAAGCGTCTATCCTAGACAAAACCAATTGCACACGTTATATCAGTTTCCAAATCATCTATCACAAACTCCGTCAGAGTAAGAAATGACCCAGCTCCGCCTTTTGCTCGTCAGCCATCCGGCCATCGGATATAATGTCTTCCCACATGATGCTCCTATACTTACTGTCAGTAAAGCACCTCGGAATATAATCTCGCGAGGCAGCACATCCGACTGCAACTAGCCCTAACAATCTCGCCGCGCTGCTTCAAACAGAATCGCAATTTAATTTTACAGCTCTGTTTTCTCGTAACTACAGTGCCTCGTTCAGCACGTTAAATTCGATCATTAATTAACCATCAGTTTCCCGTCGTTCAACGGGCAACAAACACACAATCATCGTCGGTTATTGTGCCTGGAAACGTAATACAGTCGTCAACGAAGCGTCTGACGATTTATCGAGGACATGGCGCGGTGACGTCTTCAAAATGGCGGTTGGAGAATAATACAGTACTCACTGAAAGTTTGAGACCTGTAAGTACAATTCTTGCGTTACCGTTCACGTTGCGTTCGACACATCGAAAAACGTGCAATAATTAAAGTGTCAAATTCATAAATTTCGTCTGACGGTTCCAAATGTGGTACTGATGGACTGCCGAGGTTCTCCCGATTAAAACGAGTCCAAACACGACGTAAATCGGTCTATTTTTATACCCTTCGTACATAGCGATCATGCGTATATCCTTAATTATGCTACTTACATTCAATCTATAAATCTAGTCCGATTTACGTCGTGTTTGGACTCGTTTTACTCGGAAAAATCTGAATAATCCATTGGTGCCATGATCGAAAAGGTGAGACAACAAATCACTGAATTTGAAAATTTATTTATTGCATGTGTACCTTGTCCCCTTTTGTTGTAGGACTCCGCTAAGCCAATGCACTAACTAATGGAGGAAGAGATGGCTCGTGCACATTTAAGTGTAACAGATTTAACTGAGCGAGCACTACTGTTCGATCCTGTTCAAAGATGTTCGAACGTGTCCGCGGTTTCCCCGTCGTCACGCTCGCTCCTCCCGGCTCCGTGTTAAACGACAATTTGTCGGTGTTACGCCGCGAAGAACACAGACGCTAATTGGATAATTATATGCAACATCTATTAAGCGGCCCGGGGAACGTGTAATGTTCTCTCCGGCGTTAGTTCGCGAAAAAAGCTTGCGGCCCGCGCGGCACGAGCACACGATTGCTTAATAACGCCGCTCGAGGAACGCGGATCACTATAAAATATAACGCTTGGCCAGCATCATTCTGCCGGACGTTTACTCGACAATTACAGACGAACCCCGCGGTGGTTAATTTAAACATTTTAAACGCATCTGGTTATCGTTGGCTTGCGAAACCCGCCGCGGTGATAGTCCCTGCGGGTGGGAAGGACGAGGTCGAGAGAATGCAGGATTGCGCAGGAATGCACGGTGTCCTATGAATAGGATGTTCGCGCGTTTGTCTTGTTAGGTTCAAAATTATGCCTTTCGAATGGCGCGGTCGATAGAAATGGAAGAATGATTGAGAATGATCTATGGAGGAATGAAGTAAGAATTTTAATCTGTTCTGATGATTGTAGCTGTTGCTGGTTGATTTTGTACGTTGAGGGTGTTGGAACGCATTTCAGATTGTGTTTGTTTGTAATTAGCTTGTGATTCATTATTGGAAAATGAATGGGTGCTTTGAATAAATTGATATAGGGGTAGGTTTCAATAAATATCCTTCGCCCTTGAGGATCAATATACTTCTTCAAATACACAAAGAATTCTCTTCACTCCTGACGATTTAATTATTTTTCAACTAAACAAGGGAATGATCGTATTAAAATAATCACGTTGTAGAAATCAATATACAGGGTGTCCCAAAATTCCTTCAACAGCCGGAAATGGGAGGATCCTGACGTCATTTGAAGCAACATTTTCCTTTGCAAAAATGTTATCCCCGGCTTTGTTTAGGAGTTATTAACGAAAAACACGGACCAATCACAGCCCGAACTAGACGCGAGTTGCCACAGTCGACCAATAGACAATTGGCGCGCCGGACCGACTGTGCCAACTCGCGTCTAGTTCGCGCTCTGATTGGTCCGTGTTTTTCGTTAATAACTCCTAAACAAAGCTGCGGATAACATTTTTGCAAAGGAAAATGTTGCTTCAAATGACGTTAGGTACCTATCATTTCCGGCTGTTGAAGGAATTTTGGGACACCCTGTAGAAATACATTCTTACAAGTATTTTTTATCGTTGATGATTCACTATGTTTCTCAAAGACAAATATTAAACAATTGTGTATTAGCCGGACGCAGTCTCTCCTTGATCTTCCATTCAATTTGCATTGGCCGTCACGGCGCGGCAGTTTGTAAAAACCGCGTCAAACCGATCACGGCCGGTCACGTTAAGTAAGCAGCATGATGCAGTGAGAGAGCGTGAGGAAGAAAGAGAGGAGAGAGACAGCGAGCGAAAGAGATCCGTAGGATTACCTTTCTCCTGGAGGACGAGCCTGTCCTCGCATTCCGCGTGTTTCGCAGAGCTTTAATGACCACCACGTGGTGCTATCATCGGAGGCAGTACGTGAGAAACACGGACGAGTATCATCACGCGGTGACTCGCTAAAATTATCTGTAGTTCTCTTCCGAAGCGACGGCGAAGGATGAGAATTAAGCTGCCGCAAAAAAAGACCGGGCACACCGTGGAGACGGCCGGCGACGGTCTCTTCGGTTTCACAAAGGACTCGACTGCCAGGGTAGTCAAGTGGAACCCTCCCGTTCCTTGCCAGACAATGTTCCCTTTTCAACATTTTTTCCGCATGACATTTTTTCCGCTCACGCTTTCTCTTCGACGACGACGGCGCGCTTCTTTCTTTCTTGTTGCGCTAGTGGCGTTCACTTTGCAGCGATAGAACGTTTTTGCGAACCGAGCTCGACAAAGTTATGCAGACACTTTTTCGCGGATCGCCTCTGTGCGCCTGTAATTCTGCAAATAATCCCTTTGTGCGGAACGCTTGCGCCTCAATGTGCCACATGTGCTGCGTCCAAGTCATTCTTGTTTCTACTAATTATCAGATTTAGTATTTATCTTTAATCTAACATCGACTTAACGTTAGATTGAAAGAGGTGATGTCTGACGCTAAGGCCTCTTTGTATCTTGCAACAACAATTTTTCTAGTCTATTGTAAGAGAAAGAAGATAAGTGGAAATGTATTTCCTGTTTCAACAATTCTGATAAGCCGAAAATTTTTCTAATGTCTTCCTAATAATTTGTGCACGGCATTCATAATTCATAGTATGTATTCCATTTCATCGATTCATTTCGACACGTTTCGAAAATGTCTTGGCTTACGCTTCTTCGCAATTGAGCTTGTAAGCAACTAAGGTTTCATTCGAATATGAGAAATGTACTTGGCAAAAATGAGTATGATTAAATAAGTGGGCGATTTCTATCAGCCTGCGGTCCTCAGCCACAATCGAGGACATTGTAAATCGCATGATCGTCACGATCGGTTTCCGCTAATCCTTATTTCAATGTACCTCTCGCAATATATTATTTCGCTTGTCGCCACCCTGTGCGAGGTATCATTTGCAATCTATCGTGTCTCGCAGGCGCACTTATAGACCATCTCTTACGCAACTCTCTCGATGGCGACCATCTGGTGGCTATCGGCTGGGGACATTATAAATGCAAGAAAGATATTCCCTCGTTCGTGTAATCACTATTATTTGCGATATCACGTAACAACGCCGACGAGGGGGGAGGTGAAACAACAACGCAGGCGAAAGAGTTGTTCGACGTAGTCTCATCCGGTGGACCATTACGGGAAAGATGGCGTCCGGAGGACGAGAGACACGAGCTGGCAGAGTGAAACACACAGGCGCTGTTCTTCCAGGTGAGGGTAAATTACCGCCGTGGGCGAGGGTCTCTCATAAAGCACAGCGCAAATTAAGTAGCCAAGAAAGGGGGAATATTGTCGTTAGCGAGCGAAAGAAAGTGCAGGTCGCGGAGAGAGACGGAGAAATAGCTGGGGAAAAGGAGACGGACGAGAACGAGAGAAAGAGAGAGAGAGATACAGGACTCGTAATTTTTATGGAAATTATTATCGCCGGTAGGAGGCAGACTAGAGTATCGTAAATTACGTCGAGCCGCGAGTTTCGCCTCGTCTAATTATTATTTGGCAATTAAATTTTACTCTTTATTGCGCGTGCACGCCTCTGGGACCCGGGGCCCTGTCGTTCGGGGCCTAGACGCTCTCTCGGCTCTCGTAAAAGACCAAGGGGGAATATCGTTAACCGTGGAGGCAGTGAATGTCGTGTTCCTCTCCGCGAGGGTATCGGTGATCAGCTCCACGGTGCTGCCTTTACTGCACGAGATTTAATGGTGTCCCTTAAAAATCGAGTAAATCACGCACGGCCCCGCGCCGCGCCGCGCGCATTCGTTTGCGAGAAAGTCGCCGGAATTTATTGGAATTCGGGATCCTTCGTTAAATCGAGGCCGGGACCATAATGGCCACCTTCCATGGGGTTCCGCAGACGCTTTCATGGGGTCAGGTCTAGTTAACGATCCGGCCGAAACGTGATTTTTAGCCATTTTTTCGCTGGAAATTAATGGACCCTCACTTTAGCAGTCTGAACGGAACGTGATCTTCAGCGATTTTTTCTGGGAAAGCTAATAGACGTACTTTTTCAACGAGGGCCTTGGTTGAAAGTGCATATATTGTACTGCTAGTAGTAATTTTTTAATTGTGAGATCTTCTAAAATGACCGAGTAGTAATTCTTTTCCTGAAGATGCTTTATCTTTATCTAGTAGATAGACGAAACTTAACAAAAATTATCTAATAAAACACATCGTACATAAATGCCATCGTCATTTTGATAATAAAAAAAGTATTATAAGTTGCACGATATATGTACCCTTCAATGAGGTACTTGTTAAAAATAGAGGTCCATTAAATTATTTAGAAAAATTGCTAAAAATCTCAGACTTCTGCAACCAGAATTTTTATTGCAGGTGTAAAGAAATTTACTTTCGTCTTAAAAGTGCAACTCTGTTACGGATCCATCAGAATTGCAAATGGCACAGTCTTAAGAAGTCCACGCAAAAGGCTCGACCTGCGATGCATCGGTAATGATCATCTTATTAAATCCCCTGAGTAATTAATTAATCGACAATTAGCAATCAGAACGCGCGATCGTTTCTTAATTATTCAGGGAAAGCAGCATGGGTTACTTGCGCGAGCACGTCGCGAAATTAAATGGCGGATTGTCGATTGGCGGGTAAGTCATTAAGAACCTCTCATGAAGAAGATATACGAACCATCGAACGATGTAGCAGCGGGATCTTGAAAAAGAGAAGTGGTTCGGGAAGAAGGAAAGCTGTTTGTAGATTTTATAAAGGTTCATCGCTCATGTCATTTGATCGGTGCACGTGAATTTAAATTCGAACGATTTCGTAATAATTTCATTCGCAGCCGTTCAAAAATTCATAAGGATGTCGATTTGCTTCCATCGCTGAAGTCGTGAAAAAGAAATTTTAAATCTGAAGTGAATGTTGTTCATATCAACTTGCCTTCTTGGAAATAAACCCTCACTGTTTTATTGCATCATCCCTTAAGAAATGCAGTTTCCAAAATGGAGTGCAAAAACATAATCAGAACCATTAGTGTCCTATGTATATTTTTTAATATTTTCTGTAATATATACAAAATCTTTATATTTTATCTTTGAAGATAAATCATCATTTTATCTACAAAAATATGAAATAAAACTCACATTATAAACTTGCCTTCTTGTAAATAAACCCTCACTGTTTGATTGCATTATTTATTGCATTACTGATTAATAAATGCAGTTTCCAAAATGGAGTGCAAAAACATAATCAGAACCATTAATGTCCTATGTATATTTCTAAATTTTGTGCAATGTATACAAAAATATATATGTATGTATATCTATACACGAATAATTGTGATTATTTCTTTACATTTTATCTTGTCATAAATTCACATTATTTATGGAACGATCCTATAATACTAATAAAATCGACGACTGCTCACCTCGCAGAAATTCCTGTAGAATTGGAGCGAATTTATTAGAAGGTTACAAGATATCAGGGAACAAGGTGGCGACAGTAATCGGCCATTTGCACTCGTATCGCGTGTCCTGGTAGCCAGAAGTAAAGGACAAGAAGGAAGCAGTAGCGGGAGTAGTCGGAGGTGGCAAAGAAGTCACCGATGGAACGACATGGTGTGTCCATGACAGGAGAGCAGTACCGACTTTCTGGGCCTGTAATGAGGCCCCTCACGCACTTGTAAGAATGCTACCAGACGCGTTTCAAGCATTGGCGGACGCGTTAAACGCGCCAGCTGCCGGAGCTGTCGCTCGTGCACAGCTTCCTTGTCTTTTTCTCCTCCTTCCTCCTCCTCATTGTTCGTCTGTCCTTATCCGGATTGTTTCACTTCCTCCCGATCGCACATAGCTAATTTTTTCAAACCGACCGAGTCCGCTTTGTCGTCAGACACGACGCACGATTGCGCACGATGCCTTTCGATGCACCGGCGAGCAAAGTTCTAAGAGTCTAACTGGTGAGGTCACATCATTTATTTAACTGTTAAACGTGCCACGGAAAAATTCTTTGCAAAATCAACTCTTAATATTCCGCATCTTCGAACAATTTCATTAGACGTCATTAATTTTTGTCGCTTCGCGCGCCCCATTTTATGAAGTGATTTTCTAAATTATTCTAAGAAGATGATTGTATTTTTTAGTGCCGTGTACGAGGATGATGAAATGTGTCGTTTTGATGAGTGTTGTTGTGAAGCGATTTTTACATTCATGATCTCAAATGGTGGATAAAATACATGTATGTGTCTATAATTCGACCAAGATTAATTTTCAGGGATGAATGATTGATGAATAATTTAGACTGAAGGAATATCTAGAAATCGAATTGTTAAATTATATATTCATTGCATAGGAAGCTAGTCAAAAATCGTTTTTAATTAGAAATTCGATAACGAACGTTGAACAGATTTTTACATTAATGATCTCAAATGGTGGATAAAATATATGTGTCTATGATTCAACCAAGATTAATTTTCAGGGATGGAACTTTGATTTAAAAGATTTGGTAAAATCGTACGAATAATTTAGACTGAAGGAATATCTAGAAATCAAATTATTAAATTATATTCATTGCATAGGAAGCTAGTCAAAAATCATTTTTAATTAGAAATTCGATAACGAACGTTGAACAGATTTTTACATTAATGATATCAAATGGTGGATAAAATATATGTGTCTATGATTCGATCAAGATTAATTTTCAGGGATGGAACTTTGATTTAAAAGGTTTGGTAAAATCGTACGAATAATTTAGACTGAAGGAATATCTAGAAATCAAATTGTTAAATTATGTTCATAGAATAGGAAGCTAGTCAAAAATCGTTTTTAATTAGATATTGGATAATGGACGTTGGAAAGATTTTTACATTAATGATATCAAATGGTGGATAAAATATATGTGTCTATGATTCGATCAAGATTAATTTTCAGGGATGGAACTTTGATTTAAAAGGTTTGGTAAAATCGTACGAATAATTTAGACTGAAGGAATATCTAGAAATCAAATTGTTAAATTATGTTCATAGAATAGGAAGCTAGTCAAAAATCGTTTTTAATTAGATATTGGATAATGGACGTTGGAAAGATTTCGCAAGAATCATCGCTAGAGGAAATAGCGACGTCTGATCAGAAGCGTTCGCCGAAGGAGCACAATAGATTTTGAAAGAGAAGTGTTCGAGAGGAACGTGTTCAAATTCCATAGCACGGACGTTACGTGCCAACGAGCCGACCGGGAAATATAAACGTCGGTTTTTATCGGGTCGAGCCTGCTTTGCGACCGTATCGCTCTTTGTACAACGTTATTGTTCCGCGTATACGAGTACGCGTCGCGAGGCGGCCGCGCTTTCATGCGACACGCGTGTACCCGTGTTCAAAGCGCAGTAGCGATATGCATATGCGAGCGGGGTATGTTAATGATGGCCGAGAAGCTTCGGTGGCTGGTGCACCGGTGTTCGGTATAATGTTCCGAAGAATACTGCGTTTTAGAGCGAGGACTATTTGCAAACGCCGTGTCGCGCACACGGAGCCCGTTTCCTGCACTAAAATTTCGTAATTTTTGTTGTCTTGTGCTCGGTGCCATATGGAATTGTTGTATACCGTGACGTTTGCTATTGCTCTTTAATATTATCAGAAAATTTAACAATTTTCATGATTGTTACTCGACTTTGCAGAATAATCGATTTTATATTGTTATTTCTCTGTATTTCTCTAAGAAACGTGTTTCTGATGATTTTTAATAACTTTTGTTGTTGCTCCTTGCAACAGATAAAAAAATGAAATATTAAACGATGCAGTCTCTTTAATGCAAGATAATTTACACCCCAGGATATTTTGAGTTGTTCTCATTCAATTTTTGTAATTGTTTGTCAGAAATAATATATAGAATGCATATAAATTGTACATGAGATTAAAACAGCAAACATTCAACATTGAATTTGTTAAATTATTTCCTGAGATGCAATCTAGACAAGACTGTGGATTTTTATATAAATATAAATTTCTAATGCAACGATTTAGTAAGGCGAGTGAAAATGAAATTCGCACACTGTATCAGCAATTCTATTAGTCTTAAAGTAAAATGATGGGATCACTAAAATCCATCGAACTTTCACTCCTGCTGAATATTATAAAATCGCGGCACGCTATAAATGCATAAATTCCGCAGTTTGCTAATGGCTGTAACAAACTAAGCTCGTAAAACAGAAAACGGAACGTGCATCGCGTGAACTCCACGTGTTAGCATATTCTGCCACAAGTGCCATGGAACAAACGGGTTAATAACGTTACGGAAAAATTTATGTTAGGTTTTAACATAAATCAATCCTGTGCACTTTGTACATCTCGGAATGTTTCGACTTCATTTTTTTGTTTCACGTTAATCAAAATATTGGAATCGTGGCAACCGTAGATCCATGTCTCTCAAAGCACCCTCTATAAAAAAATATATAACTCGTGTAATTTTGATTATGTCTACTTGAAAAAAACCATACATGTACTTCAAGCAGCAATAAATATTTGTGCAAAATTCCAACGCAGAAGGTTCAATAGTTTCTCTGAAAAAATTCCTCGAAATTCATGCAAGAGCGGATTTGAAAAATAGAATACTCCCTTAAGAGCACACTGTCTCCATACAGCATTCGAATCATAATCGAATCTGCAAATTTGTTGTGTAGCCTGCAGTGTTGGAGGTGCAGTCTCCATCGCTTGTGGGACTCCTGCAGCCTCCAATTTCGCAGGTTGCAACGGAAGCGGCGAAGACACGGCGCCGGAGGAAGATTGCTCCCTTGCTCTCTACGTGTAGGAACTCTAAAACGATCTCCCGGGACCGCGCGAGATAATATTAATCTCCGGTCCTGTAACACGACAGCGAGTTGTGCAGAAAGAGCACGAGAGGAGAATCTGTCGGCGGCGGAAAATAGTGCTCGGCTTTGAGGTCGCGGGGTCGCCTGCACGTGGCATGAAGCATCGCGTGGCTTCGTGGGATCGCGAGCTTTCTTTCATTTGGTGCACGCACCGTCCCACAGCGTCTCTGTATTTCCCAGTGTGCACCCAAAAACCAATTTCTCTTATCTGCACACATAAAAGGTACAGTAATTTTGAGTGGTCTCAACATTTCCTGGTCGAATTCGCTGAAATAATTTATTGCGACGTTGCATGCCGTTCGAAGCAGCAAGCTAGTGCAGTGTTTTACAAAATACTCCCTCTGTCCCGTAATAATAGTAGCAAGTGAATATTTAAATGGGAATTATTGGCGAATGCAGCTGTAAGTTATGTTGTCGCGCAAAATTGCGAAACCTTCCATCAAAATCCATGTTTCACGACACCTGTTATTTGTTTTGACACATCTTTCAATTTTTAGGTTAACCTAATTATTACGAATTAGAACTATTTTTCTAATTTCATCCGCTGATCGAGATCAATTTTTTTATTTCAGTTGAATATCAACCCATTGTAAAAGTAAGATGAAAAAAAACAAGTTATGCTGGAAGCAATGAAGAACGCAGGAACGATTTGTAGGGATCCTACCTAGAAGTTTAAAATACAGTAACTCTCTCTAAATTATTGAAAAATCCAGAAACTATCTGAACACTCTTAATAAAAATTAGGAGTAATATTTTTAATTTGTTGTTTAATGTAATCTAGTTTTTTGATAATAAATGTTGCGTTCTATATTTATTTTCTTTTACTACTGTTATTGTGGGACAAATTAAATTCATCAACTGCTTCCATTATTATGGGACAGAAGGAGTATAATTTATAATTAGCCCTCGAACTGCGGGCCTTTTTTATAATTATATGATTGAGGACGTCGAGGATTGTTCATAGCTGCAATAATTAATTTTTAAACTGCTATAAATAAATGACTGGCAAATTTTTGTACACACCAATCATTGTGTCCAACCAGCCCCTGTCTTTTAGAGCTCTCGGTGCAGCTGATGTGCATCGCGATGCATGGGCTGCTGCGCCATATCACGAGCGTATGCGACGCCGATACCACCGCGGATTCGGACGGAGATTAACGCCCGAACGCTCAGTGACTAACTGCGATCGCGACCGCGATGTTTCCTTGACAGTTAGGTGGCACCACGTTATGGCTCGTCGAGCAGAAACTTTACTGCATCTCCCGAAGCACTTTAGAATCTCCTTTGCAACTTAGAGATTGCGATTATATAATTGAAACTATTCGTTTCCATCTTGTTCTGATAAAACGATGTTTCAGATGATCTACTGCGTTGAGGAAGGGTTTTGAATCGTGCAATAGCAAGTGGTTGAAGTTGTAGAATGCGTGTTTTATGACAATCATCTACTATCAAAATCGAAAGCAATGATGAATGAACGTGTAGAACAATTCCTTCATAGAACAGTTCTTCCCTCAAAAATGGCTAAAAAATTGTGCAACAGCAAATGGTGGAAGAACGAATCTTTTTACGACAATCAAAATGGGTCTAGGTATAAATATAAATTGAGATCAATGTCTCAGTGACTATCTATGTATAATGATTGAAAGCTAAGAGAGTTTCTCCAGATCTCCCCCAAAAAATTTCTAAACAATTGCCAAGAAATTCCTAAGAATTGTGCAGTAGCAAATGGTGGAAGAACGAATGTGTTTACGACAATCAAAATGGGTCTAGGTATAAATATAAATTGAGATCAATGTCTCAATGACTATCTATGTATAATGCTTGGAAGCTAAGAGAGTTTCTCCAGATCTCCTCCAAAAAATTTCTAAACAATTGCCAAGAAATTCCTAAGAATTGTGCAGTAGCAAATGGTGGAAGAACGAATCTTTTTACGACAATCAAAATGGATCAAGGTATAAATATAAATTGAGATCAATGTCTCAGTGACTATCTATGTATAATGCTTGAAAGCTAAGAGAGTTTCTCCAGATCTCCCCCAAAAAATTTCTAAACAATTGCCAAGAAATTCGTAAAAATTGTGCAGTAGCAAATGGTGGAAGAACGAATCTTTTTACGACAATCAAAATGGATCAAGGTATAAATATAAATTGAGATCAATGTCTCAGTGACTATCTATGTATAATGATTGAAAGCTAAGAGAGTTTCTCCAGATCTCCCCCAAAAAATTTCTAAACAATTGCCAAGAAATTCCTAAGAATTGTGCAGTAGCAAATGGTGGAAGAACGAATCTTTTTACGACAATCAAAATGGATCAAGGTATAAATATAAATTGAGATCAATGTCTCAGCGACTGTCTACAGTTCTCGGAAGCTAAAAATTGCTCTCGTGCTCCCTTCAAAAAATTCCCCAAAAAGTTCTCTCGCACTTTTCCCTGAAAAAATGACTGCACGGAGAGCCTGCAATTTGCAGGTGCCACGGACGCCGCGCCGCAGACCCGTGAACAAATGGAAGGAGGGCAGCATCATTCCGATGATCTTCGCGCACGAGCTGCGGCGATCACATGGAACAACGAAAATTACGTTTGCGCGGTACGGTTTAGCAAGTTAAAACATGTCTCGCGGCGCGAGATCGGAATCGGTACCACGGCGACCCTATATAATCTGCGCTCGGAAATTACGATGATGTCTTGCCCGGATAACTCATCTTCTCTTGGGGAAGATGATAATGCTCGGTACGCGACGGCGGGCCGCAAACGGATGTACACAACGACGCGACGACTTCGCGGAACGTCCCGTTTATTTTTCGCCGCACCGAGTACGCTAACGAATGATAACATCGCCGCTGATTATGAGTTTCGGAGCAGAGCCAGAGTAATGCGGCTTCAAGGCTGATCGTGGGCCAATCGGTTATCTGCTTTTAATGTCTTAACGTAACGGGCTGGGCTTCGAGCCGATTCCCGATCGCTTGGCGATATTTTTGCTGGGTCGCGTGCCCCGTGGATATTGAATAAATTGCGCCACCCCTGGAGGGGTGGTTTACAGACGATTATATGATTGATTGGATGTAAATTGTGGAAATTAACAGGTTGACTAGCGAGTTTTCACCCTCTGCACGTCCTGCAAAATAAGAATAATGCAATTTTTACAAAAATATAAAATTAATTTAGTAATTTTAACGAATACTTCAGAGTGATCGCTTCTGAAACTCGTTCAGAGCACGCAGAAAATTGTTATTCTTGCAAAAACATCTGCAATGCAAAAATCCCCATAGACGGAACCCACCATATCCACCGCAGTCTTTTGAGAAAACAAAAGGGGGTTTCTAAAACCCACAAAAAGGGATCGCTGGCGGTAAGTAAGGTTGGCATCGAGCTCACGTTACTGGGGCATTATTCTCGGGCCGGTGCTAGCGCGCAGGGATCTCGAGAGCGGTCTCGTTTTTACGAGATCCATGGATCGCTGGAGGATCCAGCGATCAGGGACCGAGTGGTCTTTCTGGCGCGCGCGCCACAGGGTGGAACGGCTTGGCTCTCGATCGGCAAAAACCGATCGGTCCGAGTTATTTATTGCTCCCACTCGGAGCGGATCGGGACAGGCTGAGGAACCGGGGTGCTGTGGCTGAGCGGGGGAGGAGAGAGAAAGAAAGATGGAGAGAGAGTGAGAGAAATCCTCTCGTGCGCGGTGGACAGAGGCATCGGTGCCCCGGACCTTCCAGATATCTTATCTTGAGACACACACTGTGCGCCGAGGAACGCGCGCCGCGTATACTTACATCCTCGCCGTGGGCCTGATACCACGCGGTGATAACCGACGCCTAGTATCTGATCCACGGGATTGCAAAAACAAAAGGGGCGCCGGCTGCAGCGGTGCAACGCGATGCAACGGTGTGCAGCGGCGCAGCGCACCCCGCGACGCGGTAACGAGGATCGATCTCGTTGCACCGCCGATTTATATCGGCCGCCGGTGTTTCATGTCGCCTCGATATTCGAGAAACTCCTGGGAACGCGCGCAACGACGCGCGCTCGTGCATAATCACTTCTAATTACGGTACTATCCGGATATATGACCATATATTACCAGATCGCGAGAGTTAAATTTTTTCTTTATGCAAAATAAAAATTGTCTGCATCGATCGCAACAGACAGAAACCAAATTGAATGTTATTTCTTATATATTAGGTGAAGTAAAAAGTTCTGAGCGTTTTTCGCTTTATTTCGACGATGAAAAACGCTCAGAACTTTTTACTTCACCTAATATTAACAACTTGAAATTTTTTAAGTTTTGCTGCAATTTTTGAATTCATCTACTCAATTTTGCTGTAAATGCATAAATATCTATTCAATTCATCTTTTCTCTGACTTTAAGCATCGGTCACAAATGCAGTTTGGCGAAATGGAGTTTACCATATCATAATACAATTAATTCTCTCTCAACTAACGCCAATCTATTTCGAAAACATTACGAAAATCGATGTTTGATCGCCGTCGGACTCGTCTCACTATACGCCGGCTGCAGCGGCGCGTTGCAACGGTGTGCAGCGGTGCAACGCACCCCGCGACGCGGTAACGAGGATCGATCTCGTTGCACCGCCGATTTATATCGGCCAGCAGTGTTTTATGTCGCCGGGATATTCGAGAAACTCCGGGGAACACGTGCAACGACGCGGACGCAACGAGCTATCGGCTCTCGCATGCACCGCGATGCACCGCTATGCGACGATGCGTCGTCGCGTCGATGCATACGGGGACCACCTCCGTGCTGTATCGCGATCGATGCGTCGATCGCAGGTGCTGCGCCGGAGCCCAGCCCCGTTGCTTGCAGCCAGGGTACATGAAGCTATAGCGGGGCTTATGCAATTTCTGCGTTGTGCAACGAGTTACAGAGAAATTCTCCGATCGAGGAAAGTGATTCAGTTTTTCGGCGGAGGGCTTTATTTACACCGTGGAGATCTTAATAGTGTTACGTTGTCCCTGTAGGGGGTGTTCTGATTTAACGAAATTAATTTTTTGTGTATTTTCTCGAACCCTAATATTCGATTATGTAATTTATAGTCTCGATCAGCGATCACTCGAGAACCATAAGAATCTACAATGATCAATGGTCAACAAAAACAATAAGAAGTTATAGAAGTTATATTCTGAATACGAATTGGAGTAAATAATTCCAAATAATGGGATTTTGAACTGGAATAATTTAAATACAGTAAGTTAACAGGGTGATTGTTAATTCTAATATCTTTGCAATTTGGTATTTCACCGATTCATTTTGTTGTAAACATACAACGTATAACAGACTTTGTGTTTATCCGTCATTAAAACAATTTCCATTCAACCTGTTGTGTTTTCCTTTTATTTTTATTTCTTCGAAGATTCTCAATTTAAATATCACACATGAGGTTATGAAAGGAATTAAACCGAAAATTTCCACATCGAACTGGAGGAAGATGGGATTTTTCCAATCTCGGTGGATCACCAGCAGCAGTCGATTTCCCGAGTCCGAATGACTCAGTGTTATCAGAGAATGTTCTACCTAACGAGTGTTATCGCACAGACCCCCCGTTGTTCTCGCAGCGTAAGAAAATTTCCACGCACGACCCTCGGTGCATGCTGATAGAGAGCGAGCACGCGTCGCGAATCGGTAGCCGATTCAAAATCGACGAAAAAACGAGTGCACCCCGGTGCATTAACCCCGGGGATAAAGGGCGATAAATTAGGCGAGCTTATCGGGGATCGTTCGCGCGGTTATAAGCTCGCTGCCCAGAAGCTCCGAGCGTATGCAGATACGCGCATGCTACACTACACGCTCGCGCACGGTTTTGTTTGCCGCATAAAAAACGGATATATTGGTTTTACGCTCCCTTATTTACGAGACCGTAAACCCAACGACACGATTCGCCAAGTGCACCCTGCATCTCTCTCTTTTTCGATGAATCTTTTTTCAAGAGAGAAGGGAGGAAGCAAAAGAGAAGGACATTTTATTGAACGAGATTTTATGCGGAATGAAAATTGTTTGGGTGAACTGGAAATAACACAGAAGCGAAATGAAAATGTATTTCTTCTTTGAATTAATTTAACGGGTCGGAAACAATACAATATTCTTGTAATGTTTTCACAATTTTTCATTTCAAGAATTTATTTTGCCATAAATGTAGAAAATCCGCAGTATAATTATTACAGTCTCTCTTTCGATGCATCTTTCTTTTAAGAGAAAAGAGTAGAAGCAAAGGAGAACGACATTTTATTCAACGAGATTTTTATGCAGAATGAAAATTGTTTGGGTGTACTGTAAATAACACAGAAGCGAAATGAAAATGGATTTCTTCTTTGAATTAATTTAACGGGTCGGAAACAATACAATATTCTTGTAATGTTTTCACAATTTTCCATTTCGACAATTTATTTTGCCATAAATGTAGAAAATCCGCAGTATAATTATTACAGTCTCTCTTTCGATGCATCTTTCTTTTAAGAGAAAAGAGAGGAAGCAAAGGAGAACGACATTTTATTCAACGAGATTTTTATGTAGAATGAAAATTGTTTGGGTGTACTGTAAATAACACAGAAATGAAATGAAAATGTGTTTCTTCTTTGAATTAATTTAACGGGTCGGGAACAATACAATATTTTTGTAATGTTTTCACACAATTTATTTTTGCCATACATGCAAAAAATCCTCAGAGTAATTATTATTTGGGTAGTCAGTATAATGTGGTTTTTGTTCATTCAAGTTCGTGTTCAATGTGTTCAGGGTCGTGTTCAATAAAAAAAATGTGTTCATTCAAGAATATTATTGTACCATTTTTGATTGATTAAAATTAAGAAGAAATACATTTTTATATAGTTTCTATGTTTTTTACTTGGAAATGGGGTGTACGGGAAGTCCCCATCTCGAGAAATATATTTAACGATCGTTGTAATGGTATCTCCTTATCTCGAGGGCGATTTATTCGTTGAATTATGAAGTCGTTGCTGTTCACGACGTTTTTCCATCGCCGGGTTAATTTTCTTTGAACCTCGATTTAGATAAGCCCAAAGTGAGTCGATATCGCTGATCGTCACGTTTTTTGTCTGTCTAGAGCCGTGAACCAATGACCCGAACGTATGTACTTTAGCTCTACATATTCAGGCCACGTATGAAAAATGGAAAGATTGTAGAAAGTGTGGATACTGAATATATTAGCGTGAACTGTCATTTTTACAGAAGAAATATAATAAAAAATTCTGCCAAACAAACGTTTTTTGCTACAGAAAATTTTGCATGAAGATCTACAGTCAAATAAAATGATGTACCACCAGAGATCATTCAGAAAAATATTTTTGATACTTTTAAAAATCTTCACCCGCAAAGAATTAACCATTCCCCTTATTAATCTCACTTTATATTCGTTCAATAATTTTCCAGAGCCTTTGAACCAATGAAAGTTGATCGGACAAGTACCCTATGAAGTCATTCACGGACCCCCGTCGTACGGAAACAAAATGGATGAAATTTATGTCGCGATTTGAACTCGCAGGGGGGAGTCAATCATATTGTTCCCGATTGGTTTCGCACCTATGTCCATTTACTCGCGTAGAAAGTGCTCGCAATGTTTGCCGGCCGTCGCACGAGAACTAGCTTTTGTTATCTAGAGTCGTATAAGTTCGCGGTTCGATAACGGGGACACTCCTCGTTGTCGATTATCGTGGAAAAAAGTTTACGTCTCCGATAGTCTCGACCAGAACAAATATATCGCGCACACGAGCGGCGATAAGAACTTTTCGCGAATTCTTAGTCAATTCGCGAGAGACCAGCAAGAACTGGTTTCCGTTGTGCTGATTTTTCTATGTATTTCTGAGAGCAGTGTCCATTAGCCGTTGCTCGTAAATTACTATCATAGAATTACCGTTGGTCATTATTACCTACTATAAGTAGGCGAAACCCGGATTATTTTCGAAATAGAAACCATTACCGCTTACTCAGCAGTCTAGGAAAAATTTTACGACTGGTCAGTATCAACCAGGAAATTCATGTTCCATTAACCAGTGTCAAAAATATGTAATGGCGATGATTGTAGTGTAAGAACATTCATGATATTATTGAGTTTTACAGAAAAACGTCCGGCTATGAAATAAACAGCATGTTCCTTGTAATCTTGCGCTGGTAATTGGGTCAAGTCCAACGTATGCTCATATGTTTCAACCGAGTAATTGCACTTTGCAAGGCTTCTGTTATCATAAAAAAGTTGTTATAAAAGCAGATTTTATGCTTCCATAATATATGCTTTTATAGCGTATAAGGTTTTTATTAATAAGATGTTTGTTCGGTCTGTTATTACCTCTTCATTTTATTGTCACTCTTCAATCTAGTCTCTCAAATATTCAACTCCATAATGATGACCAAACTGCAGATTTTATGCATTTAGGACAAAAATAAGTAAGTGCGATTTAAAGCAGTGAACATATTGAAAGAATTTAAGGACTCAGCTAATTAGAATCATTAAAGAATGAAATTTTTACGAGAGAGAGAGAGAGTGCAGGAAGATAAAATATTTAAATATTGTTTCTTTTTAAATCTTAGCTAATAGCATAATATTCGGAAAACCTTTCTACATGAAATTTGTTTTACTATTAACACTGGGCTCACTGTACTCGTCACAATGACGAGTTCTAATATTTTTAATTTACATTATGGAGTTGCGAACATGGAAATTGGTTCGATAAATTTCTTTATCCAAGCACCAACAAAATTGCACAAAATCTAAATAAATAGAGCCTCGTAATTTTTTTCAGCTAAAACATTCTAATCGCTTTTAGTGCTCGGTATATTTAGTGTTAAAATTACAAAGATGCATCCATCAGGAATTATTGAACATTTTTATATGTACATATTATTTAAAAAATGTTAGAAAGAGAGGTACATAGAACAAAAATCGCAGTTGACGCGTTTCCAGGCGACGACACAGTATCTCTCGCGACGCGTATCTCGAGACAAACGGTCGGCACACGTGTTACGTTTCCGCGCGCGTGTAGAGCGTTATCGTGGTCTTGGCAAAAAGCTCGTTACGCGTGTAAATCCGCGGCCGTAGGAGCGTGGCAAAGAGGACAAAGCGGAGATCAGGTCGTCTGGCCGCGTCATCGAGTCACGAGCCGCGTCTCGTCGGTTCGTAAGAGGATCGATAGATCGTCGGCAAGGTGAGACGCAAGAGGATCGATAGATCGACAGGGAAGGAAAGGCAGAAACGAGCCGGCCAGCCAGAAAAGAAAAGACCGGCTCGCCTCTCCGGTCACGCGTCCCGATCTCCGCAATGGGAATCGCCGACTCTGTTATTGCGAGTCTCTCGAAGGCTGTGTACAATTACAGGTTGTTCTCGCGAGTCCCTGAGACCCTGAACACTCGCAGATAGGTCCTGGATCGGGTCGGAGTCGGTACGATCCTCGGCTCTCTATTGGCCAATTTTATTCACCCGCAACGCGGTCACTGGAGAAACGCTCCGAGGAAATTTATATTCTGTAGAATATATTTAAATCATTAAGTTCCAAGCAATGAAACTTGATTTTTTAACTTGTTACCCTAGTGCGCGTTTATAAACAGACAGATTCTATGCATTTATAACAAAGATGGCTTGATCAAATATCAAAACAGTGATAATTACATCTTTATGCAAAATTGAATTTTTCCACTTGAATTGCAACAAACTGGCTTGAAAGAAAACGTTATTTTCGTTTTCAATATATGTTGAGTTGGCTGAAAATAGTACAAGCATTTTTAAATCCATACGTTCTTAAATTTCTACTTAAAAATATTGTATTATTCTTGACTCATCAAGATGATTCGAAACAAATATGTATACGTAGCTCCAGTGTTTTGCAATGAAAGCAGACAATTTTTATTTTGCATAAAAACCCACAGTCTAATAATCGAATAACACTTGTGGAAAAAGAATTATAAAAGTTTCATCTCAGTGAACTGTAAAAATAGAGCTCTTCCCAAACATGTTATAAAGTGTTTTAATTAGCTGCAGTTAACGCGCACAGTATCGCCATCGCTCTTCCCTTTTCAGTATAAACGGACACCTGAATATCAGCCATAATTTTCCTGTTTCACCAAAAGTGTCCGAGCGGCCGATTACACCGTCAATAAAAATTTCTTCTCGTGTACAGTACACGATCACCGATACGTCTTCGAAAGTTAATTGAATAACCTACGGCGAGAAAAATGGATTTCATTAAACCACGTTTCTCTCGTGGTTATCAACGATTTTTACACCTCGAAATAATAAACGTCATCGCGATGTTAAATCACGTCATTTAAATTACTGCAACCGCTGACGCGTTTCGGCAAGCTAATTTCCGATTCGATCTTTTGTACACCGATCGGTCCATACGGGATAACCTTTTATAGTATCCAGGGATACAGCGAGACCATAATCAATAAGACAACTTCGAGCGGAGGCAATTAATATAGTAATTAGGCTTCGTGGCGTTTACACGCTGCACGGCTCCTCCCATTTCTTTGGCTTGTTGATCGTTAAGTATTCCACGGTGCTGACCGCGTGTAGGCACTTATGCAATGTCAACGTTGAACGAAAGTGTACCTGCCGCTGAATAAAAGGGCGGAGTGCTCCGTGACAGTGGGAAAACCGTGGCGTTGTCTGCTTATTACCGGATATCGCGAAAGAACATGATATGTGAGACCGGACCGGCGGCTGCAACGATTTTATTGTACAAATGGTCACACGTTTACACCGTGGCGATTATTTATCGAGCCATTTATCGCGCCGATTATCGGGGATGCAAGGCCGCAGTTGTTTCAGTGAAGGTTAGGTATAATTTTCTAATTATTCTTTGTGCTCGTTAAGAACCAGTTACATATAAAAAAAACACCTCTAGAATGGGCCACAAATAAAACAATTTCCATCAACAAATTAAATTTAAAATCCATCAAGAAGTTGAATCTAAGGGAAAGTTGAAATTATACAATTTTAACATTGTTGAACAATAAATGTTTTTATAAATTGAAAGTATTGGTCAAATGGGCCACAAATGTCCAAACAAATCCACAAATAAAAAAGCAATTTCCATCAAAGAATATTAATCAGAAACAGCTCCTAGGAGACATGAGATTGAATCTAAGAGGGAAAGTTGAAATTATACAATTTTAACATTGTTGAACAATAAATGTTTTCATAACTTAAATTGGTCAAACGGGCCACAAATAACCAAACAAATCCACAAATAAAAAAGCAATTTCCATCAACGAATATTAAACAGAAGCAGCTCCTAGGAGACACGAGATTAAATCTAAGGGAATGTTTAAATTATGCAATCTTAATTCGCTGGAACAAGAAACGTTTTCATGGAAGTACTGCAAAGTGCTCATCAAGGACCAATTACACGCCCAAAATACCATTCAAACGAGTCACAAATAACCAAAAAAGCCCACCTGAAGAAAGCAATTTCCGTCAACGAATATTAACCAGAAGCAGTTCTGCCAGTGATTATCTTGCAAGAAAAAACCTCAGCGAAATTCGCATGCAGCTTCATGGTGTTCCATACGCGCCAGGACGCTATAAACGCATAAACCCTTTCGTGTATGCAGGGGACAGGTACTCCTCGCAACCCGAAGACACAGAGACCTACATTGCGCCGGTGGTTGCACGGTGGTAGTCTGAATCTTTGCATTTCAGGGTGTGGGTTTTCGTGGAAAGGTAGTAAAGTCCGTCGAGGTCGGCGGAGACCGCAGATTTATGCGTAGTAAAGGCGGACGGGTCGGTATCTTCGTGTTCCTCTTCGTCTTCTCTGTATTACGCCTCTCCTTTGCTCTGGTGCACGCGTCCAGGGCTGCATAAGGACGAGCATTTAGCGTTGCCTCTCGTCGGTACTTACGGATAGTTACCGCCGCGGCATCGTAAATTATTGCCCACGCCCCGAAACTTTTAGTGGCACTGACTTTTCGGCCGTGCGGGAATTATGTCGGGCCCGCCGCGGATCCACCGGGAAAGATCTCCTGTAGATCCCCAATTCTGCTCCAGATGCTCCTTTTTCGCCATGCAACGATCCACCGGAACCCCGGGCATAAAAATCGCGCGTTCCCGACGCGCCGACTATCGTGGCATTATGCTAATTGGGGGGCTAATTAAGTTAAGTATGTCTTAAACGATTAGCGGAACGGACGGCCGAATTTCGTGCACCGAGACCCGCCGCCGCCGGACTTAATGCGCGGTTGCGAACTGGTTTCGGTTTTTAACGGGGAAACCGGGCCGCCGTTTTCTTTTGACGGGATTATGCGAGTTTTGGGGGGATGGTGTGTAGTCAGTGGGAAATTAAGGGGCGATTCTCGTGTGAAGGAAAATCTTCGGTTGTATTTTAAGTAAGTAGGTAATTCTGCTTGTAAATTGGAACAGGATTTGGCAGGTTACCTGAAAGATGGCAACAAGTTGTCACAAATAATGGAAATTTATATAATTGAATAATATTAAACATATATTTTTATAAATTGATTACAATGTTTTCTTTTTTAATATTTTATTGTACGAGATTTTTATGCAGAATGAAAATTGTTTGGGTGTATTGTGAATAACACAAAAGTGAAATGAAAATGTATTTCTTCTTTCAATTAATTTAACGTATTTTGATCAATTCATTACATTGTTCTCTTTTTTAAAATACGACAGAACTTTCCCTCCAACCTAATAATTCTGATAAGCTGGGACCAACACATTGAAGCTCCTCAATTTTTTTAATATACTCTCCTGTTTGAAATTACACCTACTCAGTTTCACTATAAACGCATAAAATCCGCTTTTAAGAAAAACCTTAAGCTAGAGGGAACTCCAGTAATTTGTTCCAGAAGATAAGCTTTCAGTTAATTTAATCAGAACTGAAACTTTCCCGTTGATCTGAGACTAACCGGATTATAGCAGCGTTTCTGCCACGGATTAGTGTTCCCAGCGCGCTTCAAAGTGCGCCGATCCGTGAAACGTCGGGCGCCGTATTTATCCAAGGAAATCAGTTAGTTTTTCCGTGGAGGACGAGCTCTCCTGTTGAACGGACCGTATCGATTCCTCGATGCGAAATTGTGGGAGCATCGGGCCGGAAGCTGCATTAAACTGACGTAACGATGACCGTCGACATAAAAACTGGTCCGATGCTCTGCAGAGAGTGATATGCAAAGCGGACCGGAATGCGGATCAATATCGATGTCGAAGTTAGTGAATACGGACGGCCGTAATCAGACGATTCCCATCGCGCGGGACCAAGCGTCACGAGAAACGTTCGCCGGCGACGTGAGAAGTAAAGAGTTCCCACAAACCTCGAAGAAACTAGGAGATACGCGCGACCTTGGCGTCGACGATGTTGCAGAATTGATGGGAGACTCGCGCAGGAGGTTGGAGAATTTTCACTGTCAATGGGAACGCGAACAATCCTCGCTCGCGGGCGGTAGATCGTTGGTGAATTTATTAGATCCTGTGCAAATTGTATAAAGTGGGTGTACAAAGTATACGTAAAATTTTTTAAAATGAATAACTTTCTCAAAATTGGACCGAACAGCTTGAGTTTTTTAAGACGTCAGAAGAATTACCTCACTAGCTAATGTGTAAATAATTTTTTTTTATTATAGTAAAAACATAAGAGTATCTACTAAAAATGTTGTCATTTGAAAAAATGTATTTCTTGCCATTTATTTTGCAGTTGTTTTGAACACATGCAATGTTTTCAAATAGCAGGGAACATTTAAAAAAATTGAAACAAAATGAGAATACAGCCCTAAGTGCCCCATTTATGGACGTGTTTTTGAAAAGATGGACATTTGAAAATTGACGAAATTGAAATTATTTGGAGTGAATGCTGCACCACGATGCCTTCAATATTTTACTATAATGAAATGTAAATATATTGTTTGACCAGAGTCTTGTTGTTTGACTCTTCATCTAGACATGTTCGCATTTAACGTCCGGTCAACACTCCTTATAATTGCATTGCGTTTAATCAACGATGTCACGTTCATCAACCGCACCAATTCCGTCAGTCTAGCAGCCACAAAACCTTAGAAAACAGTTTACAAAAGGCATTCCCGCAAACACAAATCCCAGCCACAATCTCTCGCTCATCGAACCGATCACAGTTACACGATTCCCCTACTCTGTTTCAATTACAATCGCCATCGGGAAACAGCCGCGCACGGTCCCCGACAATTAACACAGACCGATAGCATCAATAACCACCTTATTAACCCGCAAACGGTCTCAGTCTGCATCGAACAATTAAATCGTCCCGAGGTACGGGGGCTTAAAGGGTCAGGAGAAAGTCAAATCGCCGGAGAAATTTCCGGGCGAACATAAGTATAAATTCGCAAGGAGTCATTGTGGCGTCGATCGGATCGCGATCCGACTGAAATTCAATTGCACCGTGGTCGAGAGCGAGGGATGAGGGGGCAGTAGAGGTACCAATTCCCCCGGAACAAACGTTACAATTTCAGGAACGGTGTATCTCGTGCTGGCCGGTCCGATAAAATCTTCATAAGGCCGGTGGTGCTTGCTCTCGTGGTTTCTTTCGCCGATTAATCGACGAAAGTCCCCAGCGAAATCCTTACCAAGTAATACGACAAGCTTCCCGTGGTCTGTAACAAAAGATCGAACGGTGAGAGAGACGTGGTGGGGGAGGGGGATCAAGAAGAGGAGAAAGAGTTGGCTGCCGGCCACGTGGGATCAGCGCGTAGAGCGGCGATCGTTAAAGAAATATCGACGTCGTATGCGCCTCCTTGCGAGCGGGTCCACGGCGAATACGCCGGAATAGTATCTGTAATGCGATCGCTTTGGCACTGTATGGCGATAGCATCATTAACCCTCCCGTGCACCGAACACTGAATAAGATCTTGTTACGCGATATCCGAAGCCCGAGGAGGGAGTCGAGGGCGACCGCGGGTCCCTCACGGCTGCACAATACTCGCTAATTAAACGACCGGGCAGACCCGCCACCGCAGATACCAGAGCGCGATTGCTTTGTTTTCGTTCGGGACCACGCCACGCTTCCACGGCCAAATTAATTGGAGACGAGAGAATAAATAGAGAAGCAGGCCCGAGTTTTGACCGAGGCGAGGCGTAGACGCCTCTCACGCACCGGTACACGGAGGCGGGAACCTGCGAAAGCTGGGCGATCCAGAGGATAGATCGACGGACCTGCTGGAGAAGATGGATTTGGGTTTGACGCGGTTGCCGAGTGACCTACATACACCTCGTATGGGTATGCAATGGATCCAAAAAGTATTCGAACGCTCCTTCATTTCCTTCGACAACGTGGCTCTACTTTTCGTAAAATCAGAAACTCATCAATGTTGAAATAAAAGTTCTGGAAAGAAGTCAAATCCGAGAATTGTCGCGCTGTCGTATCTGCTGATACAAAATGGGCTGGGTTATTAAATAAACGTGATCACGAATGCGTAAGAATTGTACACTCTTTATCGAGGAGCTGTCGAGAAACGTACCGTTGCCGAGTTTGGCCAACGACTAACTGGCGTCTAGTCTAGGACCAGTGTCGCCAAAAGGTGCCCAAACCAGCACTCGTGGGGGAAAAAGTACCCCCTCTCTGATGAACAGAGTAGAATAATATGTGATACGTTGCAGAGAGGGGGTAGATGATCTTACCGTGACTCCCCTCATCTGGCGACACTGTCTAGGACGCCTCGACCGCACACACACATACAGACCAGTGTAGCCAGACGGAGCGGCTCAGGGAGTGTCGACTCCTATGTTAAAAAGTGGCAACGAATTTAGTTTCTTCTCGATGATTTTAGGTGTGGTGGCAGCACAGTAGTTACAACGTATATGTGTGTGGTGATCGCACACATCTGACTCACACATAGTCAACCTTGCATGCACGTGTAATCGTATTCATCGCTAGCTATTCAATAAGAAAGGTTATGAATTTGTTTTTTCAGAAAAATGAATTTGTAATGAAACATATTTATTCATAAAACTACATATATGCTACATACATAGTAAATTATACAATAATTGCACTGAATAGCACACACATAGGACACAGTATGCAATAGTATCAAACATATGACACTTGATGACAGTTTGCGCGGCAAATAGTGGGGTCGAGCACTACTGTGCTGCCACCGCACCTAAAATCGAGAAGCAACTAAATTCGTTGCCACTTTTTCATATAGGAGTCGACAGCCCCTGGAGCGGCTCGAGCGGCTCCCAGGCCCCTTACGTCTCCGTCCCTCGCCTAGATGCTGCCTCAGCTATCCCCACTCTTACCACTACCGCTGGCGCGACCGAGTGCTAGAATGAGAGCGGTAGCATGCTAGCGACTCGGTCGCGCCAGCGGTAGTGGTAAGAGTGGGGATAGCTGAGGCAGCATCTAGGCGAGGGACGGAGACGTAAGGGGCCTGGGAGCCGCTCGAGCCGCTCCGTCTGGCTACACTGATACAGACTCATCGGAGGCATTTGTTTTCGCGGGAACGTAAACAGTTCGTTCTCGTGCTCGCTCGCCAATCGCTGTCCTCGGTCCGTGGTCTGTTTACACTTTTTCTATCCAGCGCTCGAAAGCGGAGAAGACGCACAATTTAACAAGTGTGTAATAGTATGCGCCACCAGTCAAAAAGACTTTCACTAGGCTGTATCTTCTGGTTAAAAAGAACTCCACTCCGATCATATCTGTCACCAATCAAAATATCCTTTGCTGCCACTCTACGTATCCCCGCATCGTCTACAACAACCCCAGGCAGCATAAAGTCACAAAGACCAAACCCGTCATGCTCCTCCCATCATGTTCCGCCACCAAAGGCTGTGGAACAGGCTGAAAGAAAACGAGATTCCGAGGATGGGGATAGTTTATGTGTTCCGCTGAAGATCGTAGCAGAAACGGTCTCCATCTCGCATGGATGCGGGACGTGGTCGACAACCTGGCCGTTCTTAATCCTGCGGCAGGCGAGTCCCAAGCGGAGTCTTTAAATTTCACAGGCATCGACGCGCTAATCGCGGGTAGTCCAAGGCGAACCTCCGGCAGAATGAAAACATTTCCAGTTGGTAGAGTGGCACTCTGTCCGAGAAAGGAGGCTTAACTGGCGGTAAATCGTCGTTCGATCGCGGCGGAGGCGCTTAATTGGCGGTATCGGCGACTCGTTCAGTCAAAGGGTCGTGAAAATCGACTCTCGAGACGACGAGGGACTTATCGCCGGAAGAGTGGACAGCCACGCACGTGTCGTTCGGTGTTTTTTTTTCTTCGCGGACGAACCAGCCGTGGAATCCCGCGGATAGAACGTCCGAGAGCGGCTCCTCCGGGCCATGATCGTCGACGTCCTTCCCCGGGAAACGTCCGTCAGGACAGCTTTTTTCGACCGCGGACCTTTCTCCTTCCCCAGGCGTGGCTGCCACCGACAGGGCAGAAACTCTCCCCGCAAAAACCGAGAGCAGATTCCCTCGAATCGAGGCGGATCATTCGTCGGACGGTGTGATGTCCTCTAACTTGACGCCCCGGAATGTCCCTCTTCTTGCGTCGAGCCCGAATTTCGCCGCCGTATTGCTTCCTGGAGTCCCGACATTCGAGATCGCGTTTTATCCGCCGGTTCGAGTACTCCTTGCTTGCGAAATGCCGCCTCCGTTATTGCACTGCTTCAGTGGTGCGAGTCGACTGAGAATTTTGCGCATTTATGACGAACATGAGTAGATAAAGCACGGAACAGTGTACACAATATTGAATTCTCTGTTGGTTTGCTCTCCCATCAAGATAGGGATCCCATTAATGGAGGCTAACTTCTTGTCGTAAATGACTCTGAAACGTCATGGGTTGCAATTGTGCAGTAGTTAATGATTCCCAATACGGGAAGTGGATCATTATCACAATTTCTGCGCCCGTAAATTTGCGCCCAACAGCGTACGTTTGCGTAAAAGCATGTACCGTGCGCGTATAGTTAATACTCCTTTCTGCACTTTAGGGAAAGTTATGTTCCTATAGGCGATAATATCTAAATTTCTGAAAAATACTAAGTGTTGATTTCAGATACTCGTGATTTATCACGAATACCGAGGTTTTCCCATAGTGCGCGTTGAACTTTTGCGTGCTGGAATGCCGCAGAATGTTAACGAACAACAGTCGGTAATATATTCCGATGGGTCAAAATCTAGCACGCATGAGATTATCATATACAAGATGTTTCTTGTAAAAACTACCAACAACATCTTTTATGCCTTCCTCCAATCTTTAGTTACATGTTATGTCCATCCTCTTGTGTCACCGAGGATTTCCTAAATCGAATGTCAAATGCGCCATGCCTGGTCGGGGAAGGGACCGATCATTAGAAATGAACGTTATTGGATTCCTCCTAGACCCGTGCCGAAGACTTTCGCCAGGGAGAACAGGTGTGGCACCTGAAGCATTGCGTAGGAACGTCATACACTTAGGGAAACAGGTGTTCGAGCGATGAGCGCATCGGAAAAGGTGTGTTGGCACCATTAGATAGTCAAACGTGTAGTCGTCATAGTCTAGTTAATACGCGTTTAGGCGACTCGGTGTCTGGACTATTTAAAGGTCGCGCGCAGCCCCTGCCTTCGGGTATTCGAATGGTCTGATGGCCTTGGGGCTAACTACCAGTTATGTTAGTGACTTTTACGTTCCACGCGGTGCCGTTGAACGCTGGCACTGTTCTAATGAGATGGCGTCTGGGAGTAGTGTCCTTCAGCCACGTGGAGTTCGCTCAATGAATTGTTGCGAAAAAAGGTAATTACATTATAGGGTCGTGTAGTAGTGAGAATATTTTTAGATTAGATGATGACGACAAGCCTGACGCATGAAAACGTTTTTTTATAGCCGATAGCAATTTTTAATACCTTTTCGGGACATGTGAATGTAATAATGGAACCCGAAGAAGATGAACGAGGGACACTCAACAGTTTTTACATATTCTTTAAGAATACGACGTTCTAAATAAACCACAATTTGTTGTTTCAACCTGCAAGAGGTAAAAAATTGAATTGCAAAAGTATCTAAGGCTTAGAACAAACAGAGCACAGGTGGGACCGTCTAATGAAAGATAAGGTAGACACGCACTCGACGCGGAAAAAAATGGTTGATACGCTAACACCTGACAGCGACGTGGCCAGTGGTTATTGGGTAAGAAGATCGAGGTTAACATCAGCTTGCACCGAGGGCCGATGAACATGTAAACGCAGCTGCAGGCCCTAAAGGTCCCTTTTCTGAACGCGAGCAGCAATCAGTGACGATGCAATCGCGGGAGGACGCAACGATCCGCGAACGAAGAACCGATCGCAGCCTGTACTTAGGTCGCACGACGAACGCACCCTCGAGGATTCGACATTGTGATAGTAATTGTGAGCCTTCGCCTTCGATGGTACCAGAAACCGGATCACCCGTTCGATCTAGATCGAAGATCACGGTCAAGCTGCAGCGCGCGATCCTTCGGGCCTCTCGTGGCCAAAGGTCATGAGAAGGGAACTACGCTATTTTACATGTTTTTATTTTTCAGTGTACTTGAACAAGTCCAACGTTCATTTAAATAGGAAAAATGGTAAAGGATGAGTACCTGCCTCCTTAAATTGAGGACTGATTTTTATGTGGGAACGTATTGCAAATTAATATTATTGGAATCGAGGGGAGCTCGAGATGTAGTAATTAATTTTATGTTGGTTTGATCTTTTCTTGAGGTGGAGAGGTCAGTTATTATATCGTGGAAAACATGACTTCGTGATTTAAAGAGTATCTTGGTAGTTACTGGCTTCCAAGCTCGTATATCTTGGCAATTTTTTACTGAATCATTTTTTGGATTTTAGAATTGGAGTTGAATATACTGCATTATATAAATTTCAAGACAAAATCGTATCAATGTTAATAAATGTAATAAAGGTTTAATAAAGAAATATGAATTATTATGATGCAATGGACTACCAGGAACTCATATAATTTGCATAAAGCCTTACGAAAGACAGTTTCATGGAAACAACGTGCAAAACCCGGCCTTGAACAATGATCCGGACACGCAAATTGGCAGCCGAAGTACCTAGAAACTCGTTAAATGTCGGATAATTTACATTGACCTTTGCTCCGTTGAAGCCCACTGCGGGAAAAGAATCCTGAAGGTAGCGGATAGAAGTAGAATGACTATAATTACGGTTTGATAGCACGTTTCGAGTAATCCCTGCGCTACGGTACCCTCCTGCAGAGCTTTGTTTAACGTTGAGCATTAAGGACGGTTTTATTTCCTTGTAGCTTAACGATTTTCTTAGTGAAATTGAATTTTCATAGTGGGTTGACAAGATGCTCTAAAAATTCAAAAACTAATAAGAACATCTTTCAATGTGCTCTAAAATTTGTAACACTGCACGAAGGAACAACGATCTAGCACTATGTTCTACACATCTACTTCCAGTGCCAAGCCACAAATAAACCATCCAAGTATCCCCACAAATTCGCAAACTAACGAGAACATGTTCCAACGTGCTCGAATGTAACATTTCCGCAAGGAAACATCTGTCTAGCACAATGTTGAACATTAAGAGACACTTACTGCTAGTGCCAAACCATCAAAGAATCCGTACAAATTCGCGAGCAAATGCGAACACCTTCCAACATAACCTGAAATTTCCTTCATCTAATACTATATTTAACATCCTCGTAAGAGACATTTCCCGACAGTGCCAGACCATCAAAGAGTCCGCACAAATTCGCAAACTAATGAGGACATCGTTCTCAGATTTCCAGCATCTACGCAAAGAAACAACTATCTAATACTATATTTACTGGCAGTGCCAGACCATCAAAGAGTCCTTACAAATCCGCAAACTGACATCATCATTCCCCGATACTCTTTCTCCAGCATCCCCGAAAAGAGCCAACCACCTAACGCAACGAAACGTCGGCTCATTGATACCCGGAGCAAAAAGCGACACCTACGGTGCCATTTGCAGCATCCGAAAGGAAAGTTCTGGTGAGTTGTTGGCAGGAGGAGCACCGCGACGGCGCAATCATTGCCAACAAATTAACATCGGCCGAATCAATCCGGCAGCAATCAGCGGGCAAAAAGCCTCTGCGAGAGGATAGAGGGTAGAGGGAGCGGAACGGTCTCGGGTGCTCGTAACGCTCGGCCATTTTAGGCTATCCTACTTCGAACAGCTCAATCCGCTCTGCGATCATTTTTTCTCGGGATCCGGGGGCCGCGGTGTCTTTTTATCATCGGCGGGGTTTTTCATCGACGTTCGCGAAGAAGGAACAAGATAAATGGTCGCGTGAGCTGAATGCCCCTGAGGGTCTGGTTGCCCGGGGCTTCGCAATCAGCCGGGGCACAATGCGTTCCTTCTGTAAACCGGAATACGTCACAGTTAATGGTCCGCCTTGAACCCGTTATCCTGAGGACTCCATTTGGGCTGGCCGGGGCCAGAGAAGAAAACGAACGAAAAGAGAAGGAGGAGGAGGGAAAAGGAAGGAAAAGGAACAAAACGGAACCGTGTCGGGACCGTATCTATGCCGGGGCCTCAAGGTGCAGGAAGATATGCAGTTGCAGGTTGCGGCAAAGGTCGTCGGGAGGCTCCGAGGTGAGGAGTTCCCACACTTCGGAGTTGCCTCGAGCGCTGGAAGCGCATAGGTCAGAGACGCCTGCATGAGCCTCGAGCGCCGATCGTGATCGAAGCAATGTTACACGAGACTGCTGCTGCTCCTGATCCCCCGAGATCTCGCGGTTCCACCGAAATCGGAAATTTCGTTGGACTGGGTCACCCACATCTCCCCTTTGGACTTGCTATGTAGGGTACGGTTCGTTAAAAAATGTTTATTGAGGCACTTGCTCAACCTTTGAATATGCATGAGACTACTGCGCATATGTGGGACGCGTGGGTCCTTTATGTGAATTTACTCTTCGTTTATTTTCCTGATTATTCTCGAACGGTTTTAATTGGGTCTGCAACGAAAACTCCTTAAGATTGGGGCTCGAGTTGTTTCTGGGTCAAACGAGTTAGGGAATGAACGTTGTCAGCGTATTCTAGAAAAAAATGTTCTATAAATTTGCTGTAAGGTACCCGTCCCGGATCGTTTTATTAATCCCCAATGATTCGAGGTAATGCAGAGAACAGCGCTTAGCTGAAAGTGTAGAGAAAACAGGAAATTGATAAATGGGCAAGTTCTTCTCGAGACACGAAGATTTCTATCTACTTAACTGTGTGACGTAGTTATACCCGTGACTTTCAGATTACGGCGATGACATATGTTCTCTAATAAACTGTGCGTTATTTGCTGTTGCCGAGGCTGAGAGAAATGACATTTACTTTAGTTCGCACCTGCCTCTTCCTAGTCGCTGGGATTTAGTTCCGAGTCAGTGACATTTAGAATTGAGGAGGCACTAATATATCAAGTCCCATAACGATGATGTCTCAAAATTAGTGGAGAATAAATAATTGGTTGAAGCATGCGGTGATTTATAGATGTCGAAATCAACGTGGCCAAAATTCATCGGTTGCTTTCGTCTAGTGAGTCTAGTGCACCATGCATAATGCACTGTGCACCAAGAATTATTCGCGAGTTGAAATAACTATGTTTACATTAACATTAACTCTGTAATTTAAGAATAAGCTTACGACTCTGCTCAGTTGGAATTATCATGACAATAATTTTTGTAACTTTCTGGTAAACTGATCAAATTTGATTGTCTTAATTGATTAATGATTGCTTTCACTTCTAAGCGGTATAAACAATTTTATTTCGTAAAGTAAAACATCCCTTAAAAACGAAGGTGCAAACATCGTCAACGTTTACTAATATGCACTTCCCCTTAGATTTTAAAATTTTACAAAAGTCACAAACACCTAAAGATCCGGAATCGTAAAAATATCCGGAACCCAAAGGGCAGAAATGTTCGTAATTTCTGTTGCCGAGTCGGAGGCACCTTTTCCCAGAGGAGCCTTGCGGTGGGTTGGGTCGTGGAACAAAGTTCCCGACAGAAAAAGGTACTTTGCACTGGCGGAAGTCGAGCGAAGGAGACCCGGTGCCTCGTGTAACAGCGTCTGAAAGTGGCTCGGGGCACGGCGCGTGCAGGACGTGATTGTGTCGCGGTTCTCCTCTCTCTCTCGTTCACTTCGTGATCGGGATGGTTTCCTCTTCGTCAGCCACCACTTCTCGCGTTCAGCCCCTTCCACGGAGTGCCTTTTCGCCGTTCTTCTCCTTTTTGCTTCTATTTCGCTGCTCCTCGCCGCGATGGAGAGGACGGCTCCCACCGCCTCCGCTCGACTACAGCCGCGGCTCGTGCTGCTTTTGCTGCTCTTGCTACACCTAGCAGACTCCCATTGACGTAGGCAGTCGGGATCTTGAATATTCAGGCATCCCTGCTTGCCCGTAATCAACGACTACCGGCCTTTGGCGAAACCGAAGGAACTACCCTCAAGTATAATTTCATTTTTTGACATCATTGCTCTCTCTCGTTCGGGCTACTTCTTGTTCTTTGAGCGTTTATTTGGTCTCGCATAATTTAAAGCGGACAAGGCAAAGTAACATTTTTAGATCAGTATTGTTTCAGTTTGTTCTGGATATCTGAACAATGAATTTTAAATTCATGGGGATCTGTGAGGATTGATTCGTCATTATTTTGGAATGGGGTGACTGGCAAGATCCATGTTGATTTTAGTATTATTTCATTTTGTTCTGGATATCTAAACAATGAATTTTAAATTCATAGAGATTTGTGAGAATTGATTCGTCTTTATTTTGGAAAGGGGTGACTGGCAAGATCCATGTTGATTTTAGTATTATTTCATTTTGTTCTGGATGCCTGAACAATGAATTTTAAATTCATGGGGATCTGTGAGGATTGATACGTCTTTATTTTGGAAAGGGTTGACTGGCAAGATCCATGTTGATTTTAGTATTATTTCATTTTGTTCTGGATGCCTGAACAATGAATTTTAAATTCATGGGGATCTGTGAGGATTGATACGTCTTTATTTTGGAAAGAGGTGACTGGCAAGATCCATGTTGATTTTAGTATTGTTTCATTTTGATCTGGATACGTTAATTTTACATTCATTAGGGTTTTATGAGGATTAATAAGTCTGCATTTTGGAAAGAGATGAAAGAAAAGTGCTTTCGTTCCTCCAAGTTCAACTGAACAGCAACAGGACATTAATTCGTTGCTGCATTAATATTCCTCGTTTCTTTACGATCCTGCTTGGCTCCCAGCACCTTCTCCACTCTCCCACAATGAAATACAAGAAAAACGCATGAAAAATCGACTCGTTCCGCTACAACTAAAAAATTCTCCAGGTTCAAGAGAACAGCAGCGAGTCGTCATCCGTCGGAACCTTGGTTCCCATTCCCCGTTTTCCTATTGGCCACGGCGAGGTGCGCGGCGCGTTTCAGCCGCTCGCGACAGCACACGGCCGCGCCGCATTCCAGCCACGCGCCTTGCCTAGGAGCACTGGCGTAACTATCGACCTTAACGAGGCGATTTGTCAAGCGGCTTCCATGTACCACGATAAGAAGACGCGTCCGCGTCGAGCACGATGACGATTACCGGGGCAATCCCACGTGTAACGCCACCGGGCATTCGGTGGCCCATGGATTTCTACCTCCGGGGTATTTCTCGGTGGGATTGCCCTTGCTTGCGGCTTCCACGTTCGCAGATTGGAAACGGTACTTGCGGGATTTTCTGCGTGTTTCGTGAGCTCCTTGCCGACGGAACGGACAATGCATCTCCTCGTCCGAGGAGGACTTCCTGTGGCCGAGAGAAAAAGGAACTGGGCTGGCGAAGCAAGAACGGGGGCAAGAACGCATCGCGAAGGAGAAAACGTTTTTTAAAAGCCACTTTGACGGAAACGCGTGTGGTTTCATGGTCGCTGCACTGCTGCGCGAAATCGTTCTGTGTTTTCACCGATGCTTTGCTTTATTTGCTGGCTTGCTTCGTGTTGTGCAAGCTGAAAATGAGCTCGCGGAAAAGTTTCGCCTGTTCTTCGAAGCTCTCACATTCTGCTGCAAGAAAGTTGCAGAAAATGATTTTTATTCCACGCCTGTTCGCCGGGGACATTCAACGCTGAATCTACCGAGCACAAAAATTCACTCGCATGCATTCCTTCACGAGAAAATGAATGTTCTTGGATTTTTCTGATCCCTCACATTTTCTTCAAGCACAAAAATCCGCAGTCTAATTCCCAGGTTGCATTAAAAGATCGAACCATTTCCTGCGAAACGGGTTTCCGAAATTTCATTAATTTTGAACTGAAAATAAGAGATCGGTCATTTGACTGGTGCTGATAGGTGTTAACCACTGTATACGCAGCGGAGACAAGTTCCAACTCCGATCTCCAACAGCCGTTACATCCTGATCCTAGCAGAAGGATCCCATACCAGTCGAGCAACATGAATTCCCGAGCAATCTTTCAAGAACGGTCGAACAACCAGGTCACCAATTACTGCTCCTTCATCTGGCGAACCTGTTAACCGACGTTTAGGAAATAAACCGGACCGGATGTGAGCGCCGGAGAGAGAGAGAGAGAGGAGAAGAGAGCACACGGTCGTCGCTACAAGCTGTGTCCTTTAATCAGCGATACTATACAGCAGGCCGAGCGCAGGGTGCTTAATAAGAGGGACCGACTTAATTACGAGGATATATGGCGAATAACGGAGCCGAGTCCCTTCGAATCGCGCGCACGTCGCCTCTATATCGAACCGAAAGCCTCGATTTGCATACCGTCCTGCTCTCCTTCATCCTCTCTCTCTCTCTCTCTCTGTTTCTCCTCTCCCGCGAATAAACCACGTCGGCCACCGTTCCCTTCGTCCTCTCTTCCACCGTTTTTCGTTGGGATACCCTTTCTGCCGTGGCTCGGGGCGCCACGACGACACACGCACGCCTCCGCCCGCAGAAATATTATTCCGAGTCGCAGAAATTCCGGTACGCGCCGTTCCTTTTCGGCTTAACGACCCGCCTAATGAACGTTAATGTCCAAGGGCACGGATCCTGCGATTCCGGCGCCACCGCGATATATGGCCGCTGCCGTTTACGCCAGCGTCCACCGCCCGTTTCCCTCGCTGTGACTCCTTTCCCTTCAACTTTACCTCTGGCTCTCTATTTAGCATGGAGATATTCGCGAAACAGCCACTTTCGATTTTTATCATTTTTTGGCTGCCTCCTTTCTCCACTGCCTTTCACCGCATTTTCCATGTAAAATGTTATTTAAAATAATACTTCAAAGATATTACGAATACCGAGGCTTTTTACGCACTTGCTCCTTATTCTTCAAGATCGAATATTATTTTTGAAAGTATTAATGTATACCTTCAATTCGTCTTTTCTAATTGCATGGAGAAGCGCACTTAAAATATTTTGTAAACCATTTCAACGATGCACCTCGTTGCTTGCGAATAGTCATACTAAAGAAACACATGAATTAGTTTGCTAATATTATAGAGTTTTGCATTCTAATGCATCGTATCTTCTTTATCTATTTTCATTGCCAAGAAATATTTTAAGTATCGTTGATAATACACAGCTGAAATATTGTATTATGTAGAATATATGACCATCAGAGATCATTGTTTTTTTCTAAAACTGTTAATAAAAATGGGTGCACTAGTAGAAGGATTTCATTCTGTAGGAAAAGGTGTAGAAAGTCAGAGTCGATAGATCTGTCCTGAAGTGATGGTAAATCATCTTTCCACGAAATAATATACTCTTTTATTCTCCCTCCATTCCGTTTTTGTCGTTCCCGTTCTCGAGTGGGGGCGGTCCCGAGTCCTTGGAATTAAACAGCCGAAAAATCAGCGGAGGTATAACTGGCAGCAATTAGGAACGTCCCGGAATAAGGAGAGCATAATTATGAATCTCGGGAATAATCGAGCGAAGAATGTCGTCGAATTTTTAATAAGGAGCCCCGGGCTTGTTTGATCTCGAACTAATGACTGGATCGCCAGATTGAGCTGGTTCCTCCTATTCCAGCTTGACGAGTTTCGCAGACTATATTAGGTGGTAAGAATGCTAGTGTTTCGCTAATTAGTAGCTGGAACCGTTGATTATGGAGATGTACTAATACTTTATACAAAAATTACATGTTTTGGAACCGTCGTGAACGAATAATTGTGTTTTTTATTCGAAGTTTATTCTAAATATGGTGTGCCGGATTAGTTCCCTTTTAATGGACATCCTGTGGCGCAGTATTATATTTAATCCTTTATCTCGAAATCAATTTATAACTATAAAATGACTCTTGTAGAGATTGGTTAAAAATGTAACACGAAAAAACCTAATATAACTGAACTTTTTAGATTACTAGAATTCAATCATATTGTGGTATGATATTAATGTTTTTAAATATTTTTAGGCATATATCTCTGAAAATGAACAAGTGAAATAACTTGATTGTGTATCACTATATTTCTTTTATGCAAAATAAAAAATGTTTGCATTGATCGCAGGACACAGAAGCCAAATAAAAATTTCATTCTTCTTTTAATTACTAGATAATGACTTAATTCTAAGTTACTAGAAATCAACCATATTGTGGTATGATATTAATTTTTTTAAATATTTTTAGACATGTATCTCTGAAAATGAACAACTGAAATAACTTTACTGTGTATCACTATATTTCTCTTGACTCTATAATAATATTCATAATTAGACTGCGGATCTTTATGCAAAATAAAAAATGTTTGCATTGATTGCAAGACACAGGAGGCAAATAAAAATTTAATTCTTCTTTTAATTATCTTATTAAGGTGAAACTAATACACTGGTGGCCTTAAATCTTTCTAATAACTCCACTGTTTTAAATTGTACGTACTACCATTGTTGTCATAAATGCATAAAATCCGCAGTCTATTCATAATTATTCCTATTTATTAAACTTAAACAGTGCATGTCCTCTGGATGAAATCTAAAATATCACGGATACTAGACTAAATATTTTTAAAAGTCCCTAACAAGAAGCTCGTCGCGAAGCAAACATGTCCAGTTTCAACAAGCTGTTCAAACAACATTTGCATGCGGAAATCCGCGGTCTGATCATCATACAATAAAAGAAGGGGGGTATATCTCGATGAGCGCAGCCACTTTTATGGATCATGCTCGGGAGCGAGGAAAAAAATGGAAGAGTAGGGCGCGAAGTATTTTCATGGCGACACCTCTACCCGGCCAATGCGAGCCAGGCCATCGATACCTGGGCCACGAATCATGATTTATGTAGTGGTACCAGGCTATATGGCCCAGGGTGTATCATTGTTGCCATCACAATGGCACGAAATGCAATACTCGTACTCTATCGGGTGCGCTTTCGCATAATGTGTCATAAATAGGCGGCACGGAACGCTGCTCGCATACCGTGCTGAAACAATAACCATTGTGGTGGATGGTGGCCACTACCTATAGTCTATAGGCTCGCCATCGAGCCGACTACGAGAAGCGCAAGATTTTTATCTGAAGAGAACCTTGACGCGCAGGTGGTCTTATCAGCCCGGCGAGAAATGCCTCGACTATTGGCAAAGGTCGGGGATCCATATTTTATCAAATATTCTCCTTCTTCAGGCCCATCCGCCCTCCTCGTTCGGCTAACCATCACCTCGACAGCCTAATCACTTCATCTCGCCTGTTCAACGGGAAAAACGGGTTAACTCGTCGGTCAATGTCGGCCGCCTGACAATTTTTTCGCTTCTTCTTCGGAATCTTTTTATTTGTCATTCCACCCTGCGAGGAGTCCTTGGTTTACCTTAATTATTCGTTTAACGTTGCATCTGCTTCTATATAATTAACGACCTCATTAGCTCACGTCGTTACGCTAATTATTATAGCGATTATCACTCTGCATATGGTCGTGCAAAGACAAATAAAATTCCGAGGGAAATAAAATGAGCACTGGTTACCATAGTTACCATTCTTTTACGATATTCAATGATGTTGCAATTTATAGTTCCAGCGCATATTTCTATTTTCTGTTTCATAGTACTATTTTTATTTTGCTATTTGCAAGAATATTAAAGAAGTTGAAAGTGGGTCCTGCATCCTGCAATTAACCCAGAAGATTTTTATTTCCCATAAAAACTTGCAGTATAATCCTCACGCTTCAGACGTTCAGTTCACAATCGGTAAAATTTATAGCAACTGAATCCAGTACAGCGGGTCCCTGACAGCAAGTGAAAATAAGAAAAATTTCGAAAATTCTGTTTTACTACCGAAAAAAAGCACAATCCGAGCGTAGTTTTACAAGTCGGACAGGGGGATAAAATATTAAACAGCGTCGCCATACGGCAAAAATCTGCCAGCTGCTGTGGCAACAGGATCGAAGAATCTCGTCTCATCATCACGCAATAAAGTATCATAAAGTCTGTACACAGAAACTGAATCCTCGGATCGCAGAAGGGTGAGACAAGAACCCGATAAAATTAATCCACAGGTTTGAGGGTGCTCAAAGAGGTGCCCGTACAGACAAAAAAAAACGTGAAAATTCCTGCGGCAAACGTCTACTACTCCCGTAAGCGTACCGTCACGTACACAAATTCTCTTTACGATCACGCATCTTGCACTATCGCGATTGCAGCCGCGATTATTTCGCGTTTCTTGCGTCACGCAGCGGTGTTTCGCGTTCTTGCAGTTATCCGGCATCGGTGTTTCTAATCGGCGGCGCAATGGGATGCAGGTGCAAGCTACTGCAAGGCCCCTCGCGCACCTAGCTACTGGCTAGCACAGCGTGCTGGCACTTCGCGTTTCTTAATCGCTCCGAAGTATCCCCAGTCTCGTGGTGGGAAGGCGGCTCATAATTTTTCAATTTTTCTGCTTTACCAGTTTTCCCGTCGCAGATTATTCCGCCGATCCTGGGAAAGTTCGCGTGACGCTGCGCCTGTGCAATTCGACGTTTCGTCATCGCTGCACAACAAACGATTATACACTTTTCCCCTAAATAGGCCATGCTCTCTCGTCGTCCTGCTTTTTTTGCTGTTACTTTTATGCGATTAGTCGTCGTTAGACAGAAATCTTCCAATTCCTTGACGGACCATGGTGATTGCAATGGCAAACCAACTCTTTTTTTACCACGTTTTTAAAACGGACTAAAATGTATAAAATAATTTAAATAAAAATACATTTTTTTAAAAATCTGTTTAAAAAACGGACTAAAAAGTATAAAATAATTTTTCCTAGCCTCATACAGGTTCCTAACCCTATACAGATAGTCCTGAAAATTTGTGATTGTAAATTTTTAATAGCTATGGAAATACTTGTATGATTTAAAACGAAAAACGTGGGGCTAATAATAAGGAGTGTAGAGAGTAGCTGCCGTTGAGAAAACTCACACAACAGTTCATAGCATTTGCAGTGCAACAAAATTGTTAGTGACTTAGGTGAACTATTCATGCATCAATTATCTACTGATTATCTATTAAATTTTACAAGTATTTTCATAGCTATTACAAATTCACAACCACAAATTTTCACTACTATCTGTATGGGGCTAGGAAAAATTATTTTATACTTTTTAGTCCGTTTTGAAAACGCGGTATTTAAATTTTTACATGATTTCTAGATCACTAGCCAGCGTTCTTCTTGCAAATAGTAAACATTAGGAAAAGATGAAAGAGTTATATACTGGTTGTTGCAAGCAATGTAAGAACGTCTGTAATTTTTTTATCTGCATTATTTTTCCAGAAATGAAGGAGACCTTCAATTCTTCAATGCCAGAACGAATTCAGTCGTACACAAGGTCAGAAATGGAAAAATACTTTGAATACCTCCGTGTGATCTACAAGAATAAGTTCGTTTTGGCACTTGATGTGTTCGGACGAATAATTTTTGCAAGGGATAGTAGAATTTACAAAAATATACTAAATTAAATTGATTAAAAGCGGACATGTTCAACAAGAGTTTGAATTGAACTCAGAATAACATGAAAAACGACCGAGTAATAAAGTAATATTTCCTCCCACCACATGAGCAATTTGATCGGCGCTCTCGCCGACCACAAAAAGCGCGGCTCTTAAAATAAAAGTGCATCGAAACGACGCTTTAGGCTTTCGTAATGGCCGCGTGGAATATGCGGCGGGATTCCGGCAAGCGATCTCGCGGAGAACACTTTATCGGGAATGAAGTCCAGCGGAACTGAAACTTCCATTTAACGGTAAGGTCTGCGGTCGATCATTTAGTTTTGCGCGCGATCCGTCTTTTTGGATGACGATCGTGTTTGCGGTCTCGCGAGCTAGTGGTGCGTGAACTTACCCGAGTCGAACAACACGCGATCCCGGACGGAGAAGTATCGTAGCCGAGTACAACAGAAAATTTGCTGCCGGCGAATCGCAAAACCTCGACTTATTTCGCGACTTTTTCCTCGGCTATCTGCTTGGACCGCAACCTTGTACCAATGGCTTTTTGCCGGCGGCTTTCGTCACGTTACCATTGGTGGCCTACGATACCGCATGCACTCAATTTTCAATTTCATTGTTCTGTGAAACGTGGGGGAACAGGGTCATGATACATCCTCGACATTGTAATACATTTTCTTCGCGTCGTTTCTTCGTTGACTTCGGGAGAAGAGATTGTGTGCAAAATCTTGTGCAATTGTACGTTACGCTCTTTTACTTCTTCGGCACGTTCGTTTTTTTTTTTGGTATTGATGTGGATTGTGGTCGTCGATTGAAACATTGAAACAAATATACACCTCAAGGTAAAGGCGTCGAGAGGGTCGAGCAGATTTCGCGTGGGAATCGCAGGATTGCAAATTAAAATGTAAATAAAAATATATTTTTAGGGATATTTTATTTAATTCAATTGTTCGTGAATTTCATGTATGAAATAAAGCACCGATTGTTCATTAAGGGAAATTTAGAGTTTATCTTTATTTATACAACAATTCAATATTTATGATTCTCTTTCGCAATGCATACAATTGGCACGGATCCATTTTTAAAAATAATACAACTTATTATAATGAAACATATATATAATAAATCAAATATATAATACAACAAAATACAACTTTTAGTATTTTCTCTGCAATCCGCCAGACATTTTTTCAGGCTATGTAGCAAACCAATTTTAACTTCTGAAAAACGCCCAAGTTGTCTTAAAAAATTGACTTTTCAAGAATGTTTGAATGTTAATGGGGGCAGTAGTAACTGTAGGCAGGTCAATAACCTAGTCCAATACCAAACAACCATCGTCATCTCTCTCTCCATTCTGACTCGTGATGCACGTTGTCTGGTTGTTGAGACTGCTGGGACCGGGGAGATGACCTTTACGTAAACCGGATAACTCTGATAACTCTGATAACTCTGATAACTCTGATAACCAGACCAGTGTACGGCACGGGCACCGTGGTCTACGATCTTAGTGGGAGACGTTGGAGCGTGCTCATGGTGCTGGAATGGGATAGTGGAAAGGGAAAGGAGGAAAGGAAAAAACCGGTTTCGGTTGTTTCTGGTGACACTGCACTAGGCATATCATAGGGCATAGAGCACTAGGGCCGTCATGGGGGGCGAGACGCGCGGTAGGCGCAGGGCTCGAAAACTGGCTGAACGGTGGAGCCGTTGCCGACCACTGACGTAATCCGTTAGGCTGGTGCATACCATGATTTTGTGGCGGGGTGTTTAGGGTCTCGAGTGTCTCATGCAACGTTGTTGATCTTCCTCTGTCACAGTTCAAAACAATACCTTGCTGATGGTACCGATGAATTGACAGAGGCGTGTCTCGTTTTACCCTGCTTCTTCATAGCTGGCCTCTTCATGTTCCTGTAGCATTCCAATTTCTGCATTACCTGTCTATGTATTACGAATTCTTCGGTCGGACGAAGAGACCTCTTGATCTCCGATCCTTCCTTCAGGTAGGTGGCCTGTTATCGCTCCTGCGAATATAATGACGGAGGGATTTCCCAGGTAGACTGTGTCCTCCTGGCTCATTTATTATTAGTTTTCCTAAGCTCCATGCCAGGTTAGGTTCACCACCGTGTGATTACGGGGACAGATTTTCCCTGTCCGAGCTTCTCCCTCGCTTCGTTTGTCATCTCGAAATACTCCTCAATACATTCGGAGCATTCGGCGGCCAGTCTCCTCTGCATAGTACGGGTTCCACACGTTTCGCAATGGCACTCCACATCTAGGGCTGCGGTTGCGCGTATTATATGCCATCCATCCTCATCAAACTGTCTTTGGTGCTCTGGTGCTAACCGATGCCAACACGTCACGCAGATCTGATGCCCTTCCGCATAGAATGTGCGGACTATCCTCTTCACGCAGTGCAACGTCAAGAGGTCTTCATAAGATTCCGGATAATCGGAGGGTTTAACACCATCCAGAGGACCGTAGAATTCTTCTCCCTCATTCTCCTCGGTGCGGAACAGGTTATGTGGCACTGGCATTTTTTTCTAGTCTGGAAAAGGTTCGAAATGAAGAGGTTTCGGTCAGGTTTCGATTTGTCTTTGTGTATCGATTATTATCGTGCATACACCCTATGTTCCAAAAATAACCGGAATGGCTATACAGAATCGAAAGTAGTTACAAAATCTTGACAAAAATCATTTTATTTATTCGAAATATTCTCCGTTAGCAGAAATGCAGCGATTCGCACGTTCAAGAAGTGCATCAAACGACTTTTTCATATCGCCGATCGGAATGGCGTTGAGATTACTCGTCGTTGACCGTTGAATGTCTTCAATTGATGCATAACGATTTCCTTTCATTACCAAATGCAGCTTCGGGAATAGAAAATAGTCGCAGGGAGCCATATCCGGTGAGTACGGTGGATGTTGAAGCAAAAAAATGTGATGTTTGGTCAAAAAATCAGTGACAATTAATGAACGATGAGCAGGTGCATTATCGTGCAGTTCGACCGATGTACACAAACTATCATTAAATGCGTCGTATCTTGGCTTCTACCGAACGAAATGTTATGAAATTTTTACAGGTTAGTAAAAAACGCTCACGATTCGTAAATCAATTTCCGACTAACAAATGTCATTACTACTTTCGCTAAACTAGAGTCATTCCGGTTATTTTTGGGACGGAGGGTGTAGTACTTACTCGCGTACACAGAGAAAGAAATTGAATTGTCTTGAAATTCTAAGCTGTGCACTTGCTTTTTGACACTGTAGTTCACTGCACGAAAGCTTCGTGACGAATGAACTGGACATCCCTACTCCTACCCACCAATTTTTCGGTGTACGTGACTCAACTGTTTTTCCCGTAGACTCTAACCCTGAGTATCTATTAGAGTAGGCAGGCTATTTAGGACGGCTATTTTGTGTACTTGGAGATAGGACCGTTCCCACCCCCGCGCCCACTGTCCCCCACTAGCATCATAAAAGAAGAACGCGCTTCGTCCGTCGCGAGCAGTGCGCAGGCCTGGTGTATCGCGACGGAGGTGCGCGCTGCATTCAAGAGAAGTTTGTGGAGACAGCAAGCGTTTGAGGGGCCCCTGCCGTGCCCATAGCTGCAGGAAGGCAAGGGCCTAGCAATACGCCTAACGGAAAAGTCATTTTTGTCATTTGAGCCACGTGGTAGCGCTTTCCGACCAAACTCTTTATGCCACACGCAACATCCCACAAATTTCACTAAAACGTGACGTGAATGTTCAAAGTCCTCCGCGAACCCATAGACGTCATTCTCCTAAACACCGACACACATTTCACTGTGGAATTATTTTCTTCGTCATAGGACTCGCTTTCGGAACATGAGGCAATAAGAAGCAATAAGAGGCAAGAAGACATAACAAAGTCCGTGGATATTATAGGGATATTCGATCCAGGATCTCGCGCGTATCCTGGACAATTCCTGTGGAATCCTTTTAAGCTAGGCTCACGGTCCCATAATTCCAGCAACCTCATCCTCGTTTTCCAGCTTCTATATACGCGATGTGGGACTCGTCTGGTGACCGACTGCTGCGCCGGCGAGTGTGGGTGTTGGAATCCTTTCACGGATGTTAAGGATGGTTTACGGGCTTGCGAGGCCCCCGACCTTGTTCGCCGTGGCTAAAGGTCGAAACATGGCCAAGTGCGGGGAATATTAGATGGTATCGCGCCGGTCGTACGATCCGTGTTGTCTTGTTCCTGCCGCGGCGAGGCTACGGACACTCGCCGCCAGGAATATGAAAGCGTAGGGCAGGGCTTTGTGTGCATTCGCGTCTAGCACAGCAGAATCTTCGCTATAGAAATTAATAAGGTCTATGCACTTCGTCGTGCACTGCGCATCTTCATGGAAAATAAAATCACATTGAAAATTAGCACTGTTACGAGCCGAGGGCTGGCGGAAAGACGTGGCCGAGGTTTGTTCGTGTGAACGGGATTGTCGTGAACTAGCCGGTGCCTGTTTCATCACCGGGTGTCACAGGATAGGTTTTCGTGGACTAGCCGGTGCCTGTTTCATCACCGGGTGTCACAGGATAGGTTTTCGTGGACTAGCCGATGCCTGTTTCATCACCGGGTCGCCACTAGGTTGGGAGAATAACAGAGGGTGTCGTGGACTAGCCGATGTCTATTTCACCACCGGGTCGCCACTAGAAGGAAGGTTGTCAACTAGCCGGTGCCTGTTTCATCACCGGGTGTCACAGGATAGGTTTTCGTGGACTAGCCGGTGCCTGTTTCATCACCGGGTCGCCACTAGGTTAGGAGAAAGGGGTAGTCGTGGACTAGCCGATGTCTGTTTCACCACCGGGTCGCCACTAGATTAGGAATGGGTTGTTGTGGACTAGCTGATGTCTATTTCACCACCGGGTCGCCACTAGAAGGAGATCGTGAACTAGCCGGTGTCTATTTCACCACCGGGTGTCACAGGATTTCGGAAAGGGGCAAGGTATTTGGAATATCAGCTCTCGTAACTTTATAAAGAATTGTTGATAAACCTCGAGCGGTAAAGGTTTATCGAATGGGTGAATTGCTAGCTACTAGACTTTAAAGGATGTAGGAATGATATTAAACACTCTCAAATATATCTTATATCAAGAGTACAATATATTCTATAATCAGAAAGGTTGGAAATACACTTGTTAATGTATTGTATGATTCGCGGAAGCTAATTCCCGAGCTCTCGGTTTTGACGCACTGAGAAATGCGGGGGTAAATAGAATGACTTGCCTTGAGCACCGCGTTTCGAAACTTCTTTAAAGTTATCGTGATCAAAAGGGAATAAGACCCAATCTTACTCGACGCGTACAGGTTCGTGTTGAGTCTTTAACTAAGCCCGCGGTGGCCAAGCTCGAGCCCTTTATATAGTGGTAAACTTGCTCGGAAAATGGTAGTAGGGGTAAATGGGAATCTGGAGGATATGTCTATGTTCTCCAGATGTATGCACTTTCCCATAAGGGGAAAACTATTTATTTGGGCATGGGAGCTGGACCTCCCGCATGAACACGTGGTTCCAAGAAGGGAGTAAAAGTCACGTAGGCAAAGCCTCCGTACGTAACAGGACATTGAAAATATTTCTTGATTCTTCGACTATCGATTATGAGTGGATGAAATCCGCAATGACCATATTTTCTTCCATGTACCCGTTTAATTCTTGAATAATTTTAGAACATTGAAGATATTTCTTGATTCTCCAATTATCGTAATTTGTCACCTGTTTATTATTGCACAACCCATTTTTATTATGAATGTATGAAATCCGCAGTGATCATATTTTCTTCCAGATACCCATTTAATTCTTAAATAATTTGATCACTTTGATAATATTTTTATTCTTCAATTATACTCATTGTTTTCCTGTTTTTAATTGCACTAACCCATTTTTATTAATAATGGATGAAATCCGCAGTGGCCATATTTTCTTCCATGTACCCATTTACTTCTTAAATAATTTTAGCACATTGAAAACATCTTTATTCTGAATTAAATTGCTGAAAGAGATTTATTAGCTTCATTGACGATGAAGCAAGAAATATACCTGCGTCATTCATAGTAAACGGAAATACTACGACCGAACCAAGATTTAACGATTATTGAGTCAGGAATTCCAGTAGTTCCTGTTCAGGTAATCCTGCAGTTCATTAAGAAAAACCAGGATGCGTAGTATTTGCTCGTTTCGACGTAAAATGAGTCAGTGTATTGTAAAGTGATTTCATCGACTAGCTCGAATTTCATTCAGGTGAACGCGTCATTCTCGACCTTTATTCTCGGAACTACGATCGCGTGAGCATAGGTCGTCACCCACGCTCATTCTCATGCACATCGTAAATTTCGAGCATCTTTAACCGTTTCTGCTTTTAGAAATGATCGTATTCCATTGTTTCTCAATCAAATAAATCATCGATTCTTCATTAACATCATATCCTCATAATCTTTTATTCCCAGACCTAATTTCATATCAGATTTTTAAAGACCAAAAAATAATTCGTACTTATTATGGACTGTAATGAAACGTGCATGGGATATTTTATATTTCAACATTTTTGCAATAATCATGAAAATTCGACAGAAAGTGATGTATATAAGATTCTATGTATTTCCTAAAGTTTGCAAATTGAGACTGACGTTGTAATAGAGTAGGATGCATTTTTTTGCATCACCGAGAATGACGAAGCACTTTTAAAGATTCGAAAAATGAAAATGCTAGCACAAAGGAGTAGTTCCAGACACGAAGGCTTCCGTAGGCGGTCAAACAGGTTCGAAAGTGTTTCAGATAAGCGCTAATGAGGCTTTCTCCTGATTCCTAAGCTAATGGTAACGGACGATAACACGAAGGTAATAACGTGGTAGACTGAACAATCCTGAGGCCGTTATGTCCTGCAGCTATTTTATTTTTCTAGACTGCGCTGTTCTAAGCTTCGAAATTCATGTATGTATCTGTTACAAATTCCACCCACACCTAGAATTTATTGTAATCATATCAGCAAAAATATTTCTCATTCAACCAACACGTCTCGATATATTCAACTGTTTTCAATTCCACTCAGTTTTGTCATATATGCACAAAATCACAATTAGTCTAACTCAGAGTTACACCTCGGTACAGTTTCACCTCGGAGCGTGACGGATCAGACTTATTCACTGCCTAACTAAAGAAGTTCTCGCTTCAAAAGGAAATTCCATGGTCCCTGCGACTTGCAATTGATAAAGAAAATTTTTATATAAAGATCCATAGTCTATTTTTAACAACGCTGATCGCTCCTATGAATTGACTATAAGTGAAACTCGTACGAAACGCATAAACTTCGCGTGGCAGTGAACGCGTCAAACGTTGGACACGGAGCTGCGATTTTTTCGAGAAACAGGGACCGTCAGGAAAAAAGTGTAGTAGTTCTCCGGTATGGGTTATGTTCGTGTCCGTGTTGCAGCGGGTTACGAGCGTCGGTCGAAGTCGCTGGCAACGCGTCAGTATCCGCGATAAGCCGGCAATTAGGGTGTATACGCGAGTCGACGAAATATCGATAAACGCGGACATGACTCAAACATCGTGTCACCGAGTGAGAGAGAGAGGGAATGAGAGAGAGAGAGAGAGAGAGAGAAGTTGGCGTCATCGCGCCGCAGCAGGGATTGACTCATGTGCGTGGGCAAGGTATGCGAAACGCGTGCGACGAACGGCGCGAGAAACGACACGGTGTGTTCCCGCGCTTTGTGGGACACCGATAAATCCGCGTGCCCGCCAGACGCCAATCACGTTGATATTCGTATCGGTGACGGCGGCGCTCCCGGACAAAGAACGGAAGGCGAGGAATTTTTCCAAGCGAACCGTCTCTCGTACTTTCTGTTGCGCTCTCGCTGCCAAGACGTCCGACAATCGCGCGAAAAACTCTCCCTATTATTTACTCACGCGAATACGTCCGAATGACGGTGCCTGTCTTCCGAAACCTATTTTCGGAGGAAACACCACCCGACACACTTTCCGAAATCGTGACTACGATCAAAGTACAGTGTTCCCGCGATTGATGTGACTTTCGGGTATGCGGATGATGTGACTTTTTTATTCCCAACACTAGGGGGTTCCCCCTTGGGCGGTCGATCGCGATACAAAGAAATTAATTATTAAATTAATAATTAATTAATTATTAGGGTGTTTAAATTGGGGTTTTATGATACTCGATGTATCATTCTCAGGTATGGAATAGCATTAGTACAATACAACAATTTCCCGCTTAGCACCGTTGTTTACCCAGGATCGTCGTTTACACTTGGAAAAGTTGTCCAAGAAATCTATGTTCGGCACTCGTAAAAAAACGTATTATTTCGTTTCTTGAGACTCGATAACCCTGAGGTCTTTTTTTTTCTTTTTATTTTAAGCATTTCAGATCTCAACTGAGATCTATTTCTGGAGCACTGAAGTAAATTACAGTATATACATATTCATACATACATAGTTTACATTAAACCAAATTAAATTCGTAGTTCACAATTTTTTAAGAATTTAAAAACGAGATACCCCTGAGGTTCTCACAACAATCGCGGGAACACTGTAGTTTTGCAATCTTACAATACACAATATGTTCGATCGAGGATGATCGACAAAAACAAAATAAATCGTTTCGATGGAGATATTGATTTTTCGAGCTTCATCGGTATTCCGCCGTTGCCGCATCTTCATATTACATATTGCAAAAAACGCACGCGAATCGGCTCCGAACTGGCCGATTATTTCAGAAACCCCGCGCTCCGATAACTTCAACCCCCACTGATGGACAGCACGTGCGACAGACCCACGATATTACAAACCACGACATTGACGACCGAAGACAATACGGAAAGGAATTTCTTTGACAGTTCCCCACTCCTCAATCTAAAGTACTCCCGACACACCGGCGGCCAACAAACGCTGCATTTCCCCACCTAAATCCATCCTGAAACATTCACAAAAAATGCACTAGGATAATGTGTATCACTTGGTTAAAAATATATTTTTCGTACCGTTTTCATATTTTTATTATTAGATGATCGTGTGATAATGTAATAATTATTTGACTATGAAGATGAATTCACGTGGTTAAAAATATAATTGTCGTACTGCTCTGATAATGATATTATTAGATAATTAAGTAAATGTAATAACAATAACTATTTAACTATGAAGAAGAATTACTTCATACACACGCTTCACATTCGAGACTTGGGCAAATGTCCTTACTTACATATATTTAGGATTTTATTCGGGGTGTTATCGAACTGATGGCGCAGACAGAAAGGGCATGATTTTGCAGAAAGAAGTAAGTCGAAAATGTAGAATAACAGATTTTTGAAACATTTCGTTTTCGAGAAAATCGGCATTGTAAAGTTAGGCTCGCGTACATTGGTACGTGCGCGAAGTGGAATAGGCTAGTCATGATCAGACACGCGGTAATGACTGCGGATTTTATGCATTTAGAAGAAACATGAGTATGTCTAACATGATATTTTTGTTAACCTTTTAAAGTCCTTAAGAAGAGGAATAAATTTCTATTTAACATCTGTTTATTACAATCAAAGTAAAAAATACTCGCTTTGCATAAAGATCTGCAGTCTAGTAATGACATAATTTTTAATGATTGTAAATAATTCAAAGAAAACGCATAAAAATCGAAACGATAATATGATGAACCGTGTAAGAAAGAAGCGAACTACTTTATTCGCTTCGAGAAGGTTGGAAACGGTGCCACTAGTACGCAAGATGGGTTGCAGATATGTAGGCGCTAAAGAAATTCAACTCGAGGGAAAAGTACTCTCTAAATTGTTTGTATCTCAGACATTTATACAACTTATTAACCGATCAATTAAATATTTCTATAATCCAGTATTTTTTCTCATATTTTCCCACATTTCTTAATAATTTTTAATGATTTCATCCCTGAATATCGTTACCAATACTTCTCTGTTTTTCAAAAAATGACTTACATACAGATTTGACTTCTCACAATTATGAAGCTAACCAACATTATCAACAACTATCCATCACAGGGCTAACCAATATATTTTTCGTACTGTAACTCTAATAATTTTATTATCCATTACATCTTATTCAATTATGATGATATAAAAAGTATATTGTGAAATATGTGAAATCAATTTCACATTTAATCTTAATTTTGGAAGTCGAGAAAACTACATATTTATTAGTTTATCTAATTGTTAGAGTCAGAGTACGAAAATAATCATGTTGTCTATATTTGCGACTATATTAATACTTCATAGACTACTTTACAAGAATAACAGAAAAACAGTGTAGCTCGACTAGCAAACAAAATTTGATTATGTTAATGTGAACTCGTAAAATGCAAGTGGCTCTAATAATTTGAAAAAGACATTCATAACAAAAATAATCGAATTAAATACAGAGCATTCAAATAATTTAAAAATATTATTCTATCAATTTTATTAAATATTGTATTAAAATGATTCAGAAGAGAAATAAATGTCTACGAAGCTCCTGTATCTCGTGATGAACACAGACAATTTTTATTTAGCATAAACATCCGCAGTCTGTTGATCACTACATAAAAATCGTGTTACTTCACTGCTCGGTACTCAATGGCATAACTTCCGAAGTCAGAAGGTCGATGCCAAGCCGCGGTCGATTCGAAGTCGAGGCTGCGCGGAGTGACTCATAAGAGAAATGGGAATTCAATTTTAAGGTTGCATAGCCCGCGTTCTGTACCAATTTATAACGCCGGCCGTTTTGAGATCGTGGGTGTGAGCAATTCTCCAGTTCATCTAACAATTCCTCAGACTCCCACGCGGATTCTGGACGACGACGTGACTTCGGGCGTCGACGTCTGTTCCCTTTGTGTTTGACCAACCAGCGTAACCGAGAAACGCGGGCTGACTTTATCTTCGCGCGACACGGCAAATCTCCTTTTGACCCGCGTCGATCAGTTAATCTCTTTGCACCAGCCTAATCCGAAAAATCTATACATTCCAAGAGTTTCTGTTTCTCCTTTAAATTAACTGCATTGCGATCCGAGCGTTGCATTCGAGTCGTTAATGTCCCAAAAGATTCCGATAAGGATCTAGTTTATTTATCGATTCTTGTTTCTTTTCAGATCTTGCATGGGGCATACAATGTTGCTGTTTTTATCGGGTTGCAATTGTCGATTTTGATAACGATCGAATACTTATGAGGTAAAATGAAATGCTCGTTAAATCTGTACCCCATTCAAATTCATAACAATTTGTGGATTTAGAAATTTCATTATCTCCACTATTTAGATAGAGATGAATATTAAATACAAATATAATATTTAGACTTTTGATTTCAGTTAAATACAGAATTAAAGGTTTGAAATATTTCAGGATATTTGTTATATTATCTTCCAGTTTTTAAAATGACTAAACGAGAAAATGCACTTCCATTTACCTTCAATTTTTTAGAAGTGCCTTAAACAATTTTTATTTTGCATACAGATTTAATGGTATTAGATATCATTTAATTTCTCATTTCATTTTTTAAGCACATTTCATTTTTTTCTAAAAGAATCACTCCATTTTTTAAGCACATTTCACTTTCTCTAAAAGAACCACTTCATTTTTTAAGCAAATTTCATTTTTTCTAAAAGAACCACTTCATTTGTGAAGCATTTCATTTTTTCTAAAAGGACCACTTCATTTTTCAAGCACATTTCACTTTTTCTAAAAGAATCACTTCATTTTTAAAGCACATTTTGAAGCTCCACTTAGGGGTTAAAGCTATCGATGTTGCTCTCGAAGGCAAACCCTATTTCTTCGACTGAGAAGCAGTTTCTAGGGTCCGCGATTGAACCGGAGAAGAAACTCGCAATATTTCACGCTCACGAAGGATTAACGCCGTCGTTGCCAATCGTGATTTATCGCGAACTGATCCGCAAGGATACTGGCAACGAAGAAAAGTCGTTCCGGCTCTCGACGTACCGACGACGAAACATTTAATTATACGCTGGCGAAAAGTTGAGGATAATTCGTCGGAGAGAAAAAACGCATCTTCTGCACTGATGTTTGCAGTTAGTTTCCCGATTCCGAAGATCTGAGAAACGAGCCGCGCTCGTTACTGACGCGACCTCCAGCGTTATACAATTACCGGGACCAACGGTTCATGGTGGTCTTCATGGTGCCTGTGGAATATGGTTTACGGTTTCTGGATACCTTTCAACCGGAAGATTGTTGCCACGTGCTTATCCAATTTGTCTTGGTTCTCTGCGTGTATCAAAGTACGGTATAATGATGCGCGGAAATGTTCCTCACCGACGTAACATGTTCATGGGATAGTATTTCTGTATTTCCATGGGGATCAAAGAAATATAAAATCGAACAATTGACAAATTTGTTAAAAATTACTTAACATCATTTATACAAAATTTTTATCTGAATTGCAACGAACTGGAGCGGAACAGGAATTTAATATCTTTCTTAATATGATCAACATATTGAAAATAATTAAAATATATATAACTTTATTGACTCCCCTTAGGGTTACAATTCTTACATACTCCTTCCTCCTTACCCGCTCCAATCGCTCTTACTAGCTAATCTTATTTCTATCTTACGATCTAACTTATATCTACCTTAACCTACTATAGTATACATACTATTGTATGTAAAGAGAGAGAGAGATACAATATTTACAAAAGTTTTCTTGGAAAATAATTAAAATAAATTATTAAATTAAATTACGGCTGCTCTTTACATTACCGGACTCAAAATTAGTACCTTTCTCCTACGAATTATGATGTATTTGGTACGTAATACAGTAGATTTGTACCCGGCGCGAATGCAGATCGAAGTTTCAATTCTCTAGGATCAATAGTTGAGAAGCTATGGTCGCTTAAAGTTGAGCATTTTCGACAGGTAAGGGCGCCTCCATATTGGTTTGTACTGACGACCGCGAGCCGCTTACTGAGTTGATTAGGATTAGGTCAACGGAGGGGGTCGGCAAGTTATAAGCGGCTCGCGGTCGTCACTACAAACCAATATGGCGGCGCCCTTACCTGTCAAAAATGCTCAACTTTAAGCGAGCATAGCTTCTCAACTATTGATCCTAGAGGATCGAAACTTCGATATGCATCCGCGCCGGTACAAATCTACTGGATTACATACCAAATACTTCATAATTCGTAAGAGAAAGGTACTAATTTTGAGTCTGTTAAAGTAAAGTTTACTCTAAATTACTCGTTTTTGTCATAAATACATCAAATCCGCTGTCTAGTTATAAATCATGTGATACATTTATTGTTCACTCCGACGATAAAGATCTCCGGGATCAGAGGTCCGCATAATCAAAGTTAATATATACGTATACATTACAGAAAACTGCTTGGCCACAACGCGGAGAAAGAGGGGATACTGCAGCGGAGCGAGGCGGATTATGCTGTTCCAATCAACTAAATTAGCTGGTAAGCAGCGGATAATTGCGCGGCCCTGGTACAATTAGGCCGGTCTCGCCGTCCTATGACAAATCGTGGCCGAGTTCGACCTCGCTCGAACTGGTTTCCCATGGACGAACTTCATCTACATCGGCCTGATTTATCGGCGCGGCCCGGATTCCGCGAAATTATCGAGACACGCGTGAAATGTGGTCACAGCCGTCGGTCGACGGTCATTAATCCTCCCCGGGCTGGAATAAAAGTCTGCCTGGACGCGCCCGCGCCGCGCGCTCGCTCTCACACAAACCCACGCGGGTTCGAATTAATTAGCGATACTTCGCAACGGTATGCAGCGCGGTACGCGCCGATTCCTCGTGCGAACACTATCGGCGCCGCGCGAATGAAGTCCGCGTAAATCTTGAACCGGTGTAATTCGAAAGGGACTCGTGACACGGTCGGCGGAATAATCTTGACTTTACGAATTGAATGAAGCATGAAGCACGATGTTCGTTGTAAATACCGAGGCTGTGGGAAGGGTTCATAATTGAAGTACACTCAACTCCTGTTTGAAGAACGCGGTCCAAAAAAAGAGAGATACGTGTGAGTACAGGATGTCCCATTCGAAAATGATTTAATATTCCAATTATTTCCGAAACTATAGCTCGTTCTAAAAAATATTTCTCATAAAAATTACTCTGTTTCAGGTTGTACATCTCGTAATGGTCACAAATTTTCTCTGGGTGGACGTGTTCCTAAATGACCTTGGGAGACAAAAGTATTATAACGATACAGTTTCCTTATTTGAGAAATGAATTTTGTAAATTGCAAGTCTACTCGATTATTATCAGTGGACTGCGGATTTTGTGCATTTATTACACAACAGCGGACATGTTGAAAATATTTAAGGACATCAATGTCCTTAATTATAACAATGAAATTAGTTTCAGCTTGATAGGATAATTAAAATAATTCAATTTTTATTTGGCTCCCGTCCTGCAATCACTGCGAACTCCTGTTGCCATTCAGTTGAGTTGTACTATCTCGTAGACACTCTAAACGTCAGCATTTAATGAAGACCTAATGTTGCCTGACAAGAACATCGACTTCGGATCGATCAGAAATTTCAACGATAGACGAATTAGTTGAAGCAGCGGACCCGCTGAGTTCTTCGATTGCATTTCCTGAAATGGACAGAACCAGTTGTATAACAGAGCTCGCGGTTCCAAGTCGAGATAATGCGAATCGCAATGCAGCAACTTTCCCCGGTGAAAAACTGAACTCTCCCATGGTTTCAGACTGACAACGCCGCTGATAACTATCCTGATGTGTTTGGCCGCCATGGGAGAGCGGATTATTGAATAATGACTTAGGAACAGTGGGATTAAATAAAACAGTAGGCGAGCTAACGACTTCAATAATGGCCGAAGAAAATTGCGGTGAAAACTGACAGTCTCGAAATTGGGGAGAAGGATAATTCTATGATGAATTCTAATCTCAACAACAGAAATGAAGCGAAGGTATTGAGACAGCAAATTTTTAACTAATTTATGTAGAGGGATTATACATAAACTGTACTGACACCGAGTGGTTTTTACGAACAGAACAGCCCGAGGCAAACAATACGTATAAAATTCAAGGTTCGCGGGCGTACACACAATGAAACGCACACGCGAGAGCATTCAACAACTTTCCCGGAAGTCGCGGAACCCGGGGCTCTCTCACGACTCCTCGAGGAGGAAGTTGTTCGCTCGGTTGCAGAAATTTCGCTGATGAATCCGCTCTGCGTCAGAATACTTGTGATGTTCGAACAACAGTAAGAGCAGTGAAAACAATGCGTCAATATTTTTAAATTCTTTAAATATTTTCAACTGACTAAAATGATTGAGTATAGAGATAAATGTCTGTGTGTCTCCAGAACAGTGAAAACAATGCATCAATATTTTTAAATTCTTTAAATATTTTCAACTGACTAAAATGATTGAGAATAGAGATAAATGTCTGTGTGTCTCCAGAACAGTGAAAACAATGCATCAATATTTTTAAATTCTTTAAATATTTTCAACTGACTAAAATGATTGAGAATAGAAATAAATGTCTGTGTGTCTCCAGAACAGTGAAAACAATGCGTCAATATTTTTAAATTCTTTAAATATTTTCAACTGACTAAAATGATTGAGAATAGAAATAAATGTCTGTGCGTCTCCAGTACCGTACAATTAACGCGGACAATGTTAATTTACTTTGCATAAAAATCCGCAGCTCAGCGGGTTGAAAGCAAAACCAACTCGATTGCTCACAATCACCTTGTGCAAGCAAACGCGATTTCTTCTGAGAGACAGTTTGGCACAGGCCCGACCCGACCCGAAATAAATCATAGCCCGATCAGCCCGCGAAACGGTACCCTCTCGATCTGTTGCGAGCGAACCTGAAAAGAAGGGACTCGTTCGGTTTGATAAAGAACAAACCATGACTGCTCCATTTAATACTGCTCGCCGGGGTCGGTGAATAAGATTTACGGGATCGATTGCCGGCACAATGCTAGGATACCTGAAACAATGTAGGTACGATTCGATTACGATTCCGCAGTTCATCTCTCATTGCCGCCTACGGGATCGTTGTCGGGCGAGGGGAGGGGAGGGAGGGACTGTCTGAAATTGCCAGCTGCGGCTTCAGATTTATAAAGGACCGGTCGAGGAGAGTCGAGAGAGGCTGCTGCTGCGAGAGATCCGATCTTGTCGATCCTCCTCGGCTCGTTTGTGCGAGTGTGTGTCAATCGCGGCGCACCGTGTTACCGTCTCTGGCAACCAGCTCATGGCTGGTTCCCATGAAGCCACTGTCGGCAACCTGCGAGAACCTACACAGGGGCTCATTGGTATTCCGAGCGACTCTCTCGGATGGAGCGCTCTATTTTACGAGCGACTCTATATGATGCAGACAAATTGGCCGGGCGAGAGGCGCCCGAGCTCGGTGTGAAGACGTTTCACGGACCTTTTTGCGACCGGCGATAATTGCGACCGAATTTCGCGGACAAGCCCGGCCGTTTTGCATGCTGCTGATTGCTCCGCCAGCCGTGTTACGGCGCTCCCGGGTCTCGTAAAATGTTTATTTTAGGGAATCACGGGGATGGCTCGATCGAGAAGCTACCTGTTCCGAACTATTAGAGGTGGGGGCTGGTATCGGGAATTTTCGGGGACTCGGATATTAGGTGGCTGCGCGGATGCTTCTAATTAGTATCGCGATTCGGACGGCTGAGCAGGTTCTTCGGGTGGAGGTCTGCTCGCTGATTTCGGAGGAATTATTGTCTTCGGCTTGCGCTGATTGGCGGAGGCGTGGTGTTGCGTTCGTTGACGACGAGATCTTTGTCACCTGGACTGAAGTCTTTTGGATACAGAATCCAGTGGTGGGTTCTGTGCTAGTGAATATCTGCATAATTATTTTGGTTGCAAGGGTCGCGGCGATTTTTGGGGTTCGAACTGGTCTTGCGCCTGATATGGTAAGGAAGAAGTTAATGTTTCAATTTGTATTAACATCTGAGAAATTGTTTTTCTACTCGTGTCTAAGGGAACTAGCACGAAATAAATCGTTCATCATTTTTTTCTTCGGCAAGAATTATCAAGGAGTACTCTGACACCGTAGAACACCCTCTCACAAACTTTCTACATCCTTCCAGAACCAACAGAACCGGGATCAGCGTTTCGGCATAGCAATCGTCGAAAGGGGAAGCGGTGGAAGCGACGACGGTAGCTCGAACTTCTGAAAGTAATTAGAACTCTTAATTATCGGTGGCGTTGCGCGTCGCGACGCGGTTCTACAGCATTCTCAAGGATCGTAATGAGGCGACGACAAAAGAAAAGGCGGCGCGGCAGACAAACGAGGCCCCGATAGGCCCAGAGTACGGAAAAAAGAAATGAGAAGCCGATAAGCGGAGGCACCGATGAAGTGGTTCTGGCCTAATTGGCTTCCGTTGCTCTGTTCATGGGCCGCCTGCCTTTCCCATAAATTAGCTTTACGCGACGCTTTAATTAAACCACCGTGGGTCGCGACCCGCGCGTATTTCAGGAAGGAACGGGGGACGAGTGATGAACGGAACGGGCACGGGTTTTCGATCGCATACCTTTCATGTGGCTGTCTATTTATTGCCCAGACTAGAATCTACTAGATATGTGTATTATTAATCTTCTTTAAACCGAACAAAATTTTATTTCGTGAGAGTTCGACAAGGATGTTTGTCACCTGAGTTGATCCCTGAAGTTGTTAGAAAACGGAAAAAATTCTATATGGCTATCTATTTATTGCCTAGCCACATAGACTCAATCTACTAGATATGTGTATTATTAATCTTCTCTAAACCGAACAAAATTTTATTTCGTGAGAGTTCGACAAGGATGTTTGTCACCTAAGTTGGTCCCTGAAGTTGTTAGAAAACGGAAAAAATTCTATATGGCTATCTATTTATTGCCTAGCCCCATAGACTGAATCTACTAGATATGTGTATTATTAATCTTCTCTAAACCGAACGAAATTTTATTTCGTGAGAGTTCGACAAGGATGTTTGTCACCAAGTTGGTCCCTGAAGTTGTTAGAAAACGGAAAAAATTCTATATGGCTATCTATTTATTGCCTAGCCCCATAGACTCAATCTACTAGATATGTGTATTATAAATCTTCTTTAAACCGAACACAATTTTATTTCGTGAGAGTTCGACAACGATGTTTGTAACCTGAGTTGGTCCCTGAAGTTGTTAGAAAACGGAAAAAATTCTATATGGCCATCTATTTATTGCCTAGCCCCATAGACTCAATCTACTAGATATGTGTATTATTAATCTTCTCTAAACCGAACAAAATTTTATTTCGTGAGAGTTCGACAAGGATGTTTGTAACCTGAGTTGGTCCCCGAAGTTGTTAGAAAACGGAAAAAATTCTATTCTCAATTTCCCAGTTATTTTCTCATGTAGACTCATCCCCTTCAGCGTTCATTTATCAGATTCTCTTGACTAATTGTTTAGTATCAAACGACCCTTAAACGGAGAAGAGTCTAACGTCGAATTATTCTTCAAAGGGGTTAGAAAAGCGGAAAGATCGGAACGTCGGAACGAATGAGCACGGAACCAACGATAAGTTTATTTTCCATGGTAAATTGAGAATTTTTCGAGCCTTGTGGCGGGTTGTCCGGGCTGGTTAGACGACCGTGTCAGCTGGTGCTCGCGAAGAGCTGCCCTACGGAAGGACCTACATCGTGTATAGAATTCCTTGTCGTATACTAAATTAACTTGGACGAGCTACTTTCGGCCTGTCCTGTATCAAGTTCCACGCTACCGGTATACACTGGTGTGCCATTCGATCCCCACGAAGTTTCACCAATCTGGCCACCTGTCATCAGCACACGCCTAATCCGCCGACACTGAATGATAAACCGCGATGGGGGAGTCAGTGGCGCATAAAAAGTCAACCGAGGAGAGGACTTAGCGGTGATGATTTTTCGCTGAGTGGATTAGAGCCGATTCACAGGGACTTTGGCTGGGCTCAGACTTGTTCTAAGCCTGTCCTAACTTTCAGGATGTTCTATAATGATTCTAATCATAATACAGCTTTACCGGGGACGTATCTGTGCGTGAAGAAGCTCCGGTAGAGATTTTATCAATGTATTATTTATATTTTTAAATTTATTAGAAATGTTGTGTGACCAGTTTCTGTAAAATCCTCTTTTTAAGATGTTCTAGAGTACCATTTTATAAATATACTTAATTTAAGTGCCTCATTTAAATGCTTTTAAGCCACCAAAAAGGTAGGATCAAAGTAAAAGAGGCTTCTACAAAAAGTGTCTGTGGATCACCTCATAAACAAGATCAAATTCCGGAAGAGATTCGCCGCGAAAAGCATAAACAAACACGCCGAAAGACCTACAATCGGGAAGTCGTTGTAGCAGGGATCCCCGAGCGATCGGAATGCATAGAAATTAGTAAGTCAGCGCCAGCTCGATGGAAGTAACACGAAAAAGCTATTGGAGATGTGGACCGGGACGCTCCCGGGTTAGATTATCGTCCTTAATGCAAAAGCCACGACCGAGTCGCCGACAAAAAGAAGAAGAAGAAGGAAACCGTCGTCGAAATTTATCGGGGGCCAGACTACGTGATAGCCGGGGCCCTTTTCCGTCGAGATCGAACACGCTAGAACGATCGTCTTAAATTGTTGGGACAGAATGTACGGTTCTACGTGGTAGGAGTCATCGCAGGGATCAAAAAGACGCCTGAAGGATACTAGAGAAAGGAGTGGCTGAACTGGATCCCGGCTGAGATAAGGTCGGGGCCACTACCGTGCTACCACCAAGCATAGAGATAGGATACTACCTCGGGAGAAACTCATTACCCTCTAATAGTTCCTCGTACCGTAAAGGCTCCGCGAAAGGGCTATCCAGAATTTCAATTTGAAGGAGAGCCATGCCGGAGCCACCGAACTGGCCGCGCTTTGCATAATAAATAACCGAGCGTTTCGAAGATCTCGCCGTTTCGAGAACACGGCCAGGATATTTTATACATGAAAGCTGAGCCGACTTTAATAGACTTTGATAGTCCACCGGCCCCGGTGTTTACTGGCCCTGCGAATGAGCTATCGGCACTTCATTGCCGACCAGGATGTGGGAAAGTGCTATCGCACAGTTCTATTCACTGTAACTCTCATCATTTGCTGTACCGGTTTCTTCGCAGCTATCAAAGTTAGACTCGCCATTTAACACGTACAGCATCGTACACAATTCAGTCTGATTTTATTTATCGTGACGAAAGTGGCTTAATACATTCAATCTTGTTTTACCTTATGTCGATCATCTTTGTGAACAGATTTTGTGGATTATTTAAAAAATGCCATTTGTGTCAGTTATGTACATTCTAAAACATGTTGCCAGTTTAAATATCCATTATATTTTCTAATATGAATTTTCTTTTACTTGGACAAGCAATATACATGTATTTACCTATTCTCAATGTAATGAATAAAAAACCTGTTTAAAATCAATACGAATCAAGTAGCTGTCTTTTAAAGTACATTTTACATGAGACACACTTAAAATGACAGAGTGTGGTAGGAAACAAAATTGAAAAAACAAAGGTGCAAAGTTTAAAACCATTCTCAAATTGACTCTAATTTTGGAAACGCTGGTCCACAGCATCAACGAATTTTCTAACGCTGCTCGTGCAGTAACGAACGAAATGCCGGCGTGGATGTTTCGGGAGGAGTGTCGGAAAATTAATTTCCTTATCGCGAACATCAGTGAAACGGTCTACGCGTCTTCGAGTAGCAAACGGTTCCCCGGAGCCGCAGAAAGGTATGAGAACAAGATTTCGTGCGTCGTTAGAACGGCCTCCAGTTTTCGGTAGTGCGACGGCCAAGCGGTATTTTAACGATCTAACGACACGTCCGTCCGGTTGACATTTTCGAGTCTCGTGTGGTGCCCCTTTCTGAATAGATAGGGCCTGAAGCCGGCCGCTTAATTGGGCCCCGTGTTGATCCACTATCGCCGCCTCGGTAGCGGACGGTAGTTGAGCCGGTGCCTTTTCCTCTTTCGCTCTTTTTCCACCATCCTCCGTCGATCTCCTTTCTATTTTCGGCCTGGCCGTGTCTCCTTGTCCTTCTTCAATCCCCTCGGTTCGTTGTTCTGCTCGTTTTTCGAACTTTTATCTCGGCGTTGATGCACGCTGTGCGCGGGTGCGCCTGATCCTTGGAGGATAAACGAGAAGCTGAAGAGTAGAGGCAGCCACCGCGGGCATGTAAACGCGGCCAACCGGGGTGGCTTCTTTGATACGTGCGGGAGGATAACGTGCTTGCTGATTTCTCGGAATGGAAAGCGAAATACAGATTCCTAGACCTCTAGCCCAGACGCTCCTCTACCCATACAAAATATCTCGAGCGTTCTAAAATCTGGAATTTATGCTGCAGTTGAAATATCTGCTTAATTTTCTATAAGAAATTTCCTTTCGCTGCCGAAAACGTTCCTCTTTCAACAGTTGGGCGGGTCTTACAAGTCAGTCTAGTGGGGTCCTTCATGCAAAATAAAAATTACCTGCGTCAATTGCAGGAGAGTGCAAACATCTAATAATTTTAACAAAACATTAGATTGGCATTTTGGCATCAGTTCAACCTGTTCCCAAACCTTGCACTTCAAAAACCGCTTGACACCTGCAAACCGACCCACACAACAAAAATTCTGTCCACAATAAGCGCTGAAAAAGCCGCCAGTCCCAAGTGTGCAAGACCCAAAGACACGGTCCCAATGCCTCGCAAGAAGACAACCTGCATACACCGGCTCGTGTTCGAACCAATTGGCGAGTGGTCATTGCGTCCTCCGATCGCATTGGTGTATCGAGAGCAGAGTCGTATCTCGATGGTACAGGTGGCCGACTGTTGAAGGCAGGCTCGATCGGGCCCCAGTCGGGATTAATATTTCGGGCACGCTCGCGCAAATACAATGACTCGCGTAAAAAGGCCCAGGTGAGGCCTCCTTGGCAGGGATTGTCGGAGCCCACGGCGGGAGAGGGAAGGGCCCGAAAGAAGGAAGGGGCCCGGATCGCGGGGAACGCGGCAAGATTGTACCAGTTTTTCGATCGGCTATTGATACCATTGAAGCGGTCCTCCCCTGTATATGCATGAGCTGGCGAATTTCTTTCGCGGCCGCACGCCCTCCGTGACCGTAAAACGAATCGCCGTCTGCGTACGGCTTTATGCGCGTTTTTTGACGGTTCCACGTCAACCTGTCCCAATGCAAGACGACCGCGCCGAAAGAAAAACCGCGCGGAGCTCCCGTGCTCCCTTGCGCGATGAAATTTAAATGTCCCGCCGCGCGGCCGCTTTCACGTCCCAGCATTCCCGGTGATTTTTTCCGACCAGCCAATTCTGCTTTATCGGTTTCTGAAGACCGAACTTCCGTCCGCTCCGATGGAAAAGTGGGTTTTGTTCGGGATCGTTGTGTGATTGAAGGGCAGTTTATGGGACTATACTACCGGCAGTTACTACTAAGTCTTCTGTGATGGGATTAAGAACTTATGTTCTTCTGGGATGCGAGATACGAATGGTCTTGTTCCGTTTCAGAATTTATATTTCTCCATTCTGGGACTTTCGAGGATTATCTCCAGGCTTTTTGTTCAGAAGTGTCTGTGCTGTCGTGGATGCTGAATTTGATCAGTGCATTGTTCTCTGAGTAATGTATTGCGATTCGAATGGGGTTGTGAATGTCAATATTCGTCGATTAATTTGATAATTGGGATAATTAAGGGGAATACAGACTCTGGATATTAGCACATTTTCTTAAATGTGATAAATTATAAAGGCTAAAATAGATTTATACAAGAAATTTTGTAACGTTCATTCTAGAATTGTTTCTAAATTATAGTTTCTCAACTTCGTATGTCTTACTGTCTTTTATTATCAAAATGTCCAAGCTAAGCGAATCATTTTCTAGTTTCACAGTTCCGCTGACTGTAAAGGGAAGAGTTTTCCTAATCAATCTTCTGTCAGGTTCGAGCCCGTCCCCGATTGGCGTGGGTTAATTAGAGGCGCGCCTGGTAGTTTAAAATCGGTATTCAATGTAAATATCACGGTCCTAGTCGCTGCGCTGCTTTCGCGCACGCAGCGTTTTCACACGTCGCGAAAAGAGTAAATTCTCACGGTGAAAGATCGTCAGTCGAGGTAAGAGAGTGGAGAAATATGGCTATTGTTGCGGGACTCATTGGTGTATCCTGTTGCGGATCGGATCGGATCGGCAAGAAAGAAAAGTTACAAACTCGACCGCTCCCCAGTCTTTCTTTTTACATCAACTCCTGGTTTTTTTCGAGAACTGCATCGTGAAATACGATTGAACTCGTTTTAGCTGCTTTCAGCGAGAGCTGAGTTACGTCTGAGATAAGTCTTGGGTTCCTTGCACCAGAATTGAAAGTTTTACCATTTTTTCGTCGAATTCTTTGATGTTACATTCAGAAAAGTTGAAAATGGTCCCCGGAGTGAAAGTTTAACCAGATTCGGTATTATTGACTCGGTATACAGGTCCCCCAATTTTTGTACAGTACGCTGTTGTGTACTGTAGCTTGTGGATCAGCTCGTTTCGCCAGCCTAGTTCGAACGGTGATTAATCCAAAGCTGGTTCGAAGGTGGAGAACAGAATAAACATTTGACGCTGACAACAAGGGAGTTGGAAGCCAGTCGCGAAACCGTTGACTAAATGAACCGGGATAGCAGTGAGGGCTTTATCCGGCCGGGAGAATAAACGTATCGGATGCTCGTTAGCTTTTTCGAGCGGTCTCACGCGATGCCCCGAGATCCGACGATCCATCCAAAGCGGAGAAAAGGACGGCCGAGGCAGGGGCCCAGGTTGTTTCACCAAGGAATTAACGTTTATCCGGCGAGAATAAATTCTCGATACATCCAGAAGCCAATTATTCGCCCCACGCGGCGAATATAGGGCCCCTTCGGCTCCTTGTTGCCCTCGTGAATGTGTCCTCTCGTGGGTCGAATCTCTGTCGAACCCTCTGCGGAACTCGGAACGGTCGCGTCCGACACCTCCGCGGCCTCATTAACGCCGCCGGTGTTAATTATGTTCCCGAGAAACGGCCTAATTGCCGACAACTCGCCCGGTGCCGCCGCTCCGTGGATGGTTTCACCGATTTAGTTGAGAGAGACCGTCCGCGACCAGTCTGAACGAGATCAACCGTGTTTGCGTGCTAAGCAGGCTAATAGAAGTGATCCAGAAACTGGTTGCTAGCCGGATTTCGGGGTAACGGGCTAGGCTGCTTAGAGTCGGCTACCTGAGTAATGGAATTGTTCAATATTTAACTCGAAACTTGGCTTCTTTCACTCCGCATCATGTGATGAAGCAGCCACTCTGCCATGCTGAACTAGTGCTAGCTGACAAATTTCTTCGTTGCTTCTTATATAATCTAGCATCTTCTGTTTGATGCTAAATTATTGCTACCTGTACAAATCTCTCCATGGCACTTTAATGATCTAGCATCTTCTGTACGATGCTGAATTATATGATGAAACGTTTCATAAAATTAAAATTCTACCCACGTGTATTGGGCTAGCAAAGAAAGTAATTTCGGTTTTTTCAGGTGAAATAGAGTTGAATTTTTTTCAGGCAATGAACTTTAATCACTTTTGCCAAAAAGAATAAATAAGAAAATATTTGATTGATTAAAGTTCATCGCTCGAGTAAAGAAATTCGGGTTTATTTCACCTGAAAATACCGAAGTTACTTTCTTGCCAACCCGATATGTCTCAGCATCCTTAACAAGTTTAAAAATCATACCGTAGTACCAGAACAATATTTTTCAAAAGAGCGAAGTGGTTAATTTAAAATGAATTTTGAGTCGACGTTTCCTCACAACGTCTTCAAACAACTTTTTCATTAAAAATGTTTGTGGGCCCAGACATGCGGAGATTAGCAATTAAAAATGGAATTTTGTACCACCCTCGGACGTTATCAATTATTTTTAATCAACTAAGTTGCGAGCATCATCCTTCCGGCAGGGCCGTCCCTAAATAAACGAATGGTTAAATCGATGAAGCATTCTTCTTCGTCGGCCAGGACGAATACCGATCGGTATCGGAACAAAAAACTCATTTCGGCCTTTCAATCGATATCTATCGACGATTTGACGTGCGCCACGTGCAACATATTTCGCGAGGCAAGCCTCCCGATGAATTAAAGATACAGCGCAGGTGTCGATGGAACCTCTCCGCACCTTCGTCCAGAATCTGGTTCCCGATTTGTCCGAGTATGGTGTACCTCCTACTTTTTTCGGGCCCGGCGCGAAAAACGACAATTCGTCGACGAATTTCTTCGAGCCCGCACCTTGAATAAAACATCAAGGAGTTCGGCAAATGTTTAAACGCACTCTTATTGCAGAAAAAAAGCGAACGTTTACATTCGTCCGTATTATTTCCTCGAAGAAATGCTGTATGCAATTGCTGTTTTTGGGGGCTTCTCTCCTCGGCTTACAAGTGAACTGTGGTTACATGTGACCCAGATTCAAGAAAGTTTTTGCAATAAAAACGCGAATAAAAATTGGAGTATCAGCCGGTGTCCCCTGTGGTGCGCTTCCTGGTGTGAGTGTGCCTTTAGTATTGCGTAGTAATTGATTAGATGCCAACATATTTAATAAAGTAAACAATATTGTGAATAATGGTACAGCAATTTTTAGTGCTGATTCTGTGTCACCCCTCGACTGCTAAGGATTAATAATTCCCTCGCAAAAGGATTATTATTATCTTTGTGGAAAATAAACATTGAAATTTCTTTTTGTCTTCAACAACTTGAAGAGGCTGAAATACATGCTCTTAAATTCTTTCGATCTTCGATCGAATTGCACTTACCCGTTTTTGCTACAATTGAATCAAAATGTCTAGCTATGATGGAGGAGTTATGAGGAAGTTTACAGGGACTTTGCCTTCCGTGAAAATCAGGATCCCGGAGGCGTGTAACAGCATCTCAGCAGCCGCTAACAAGGAATCTGCTCGAGGGGAACACGTCACGGTGGTTCGATACAAGCTGACAAGGCCTCGCTAGACGATCGAACAATAAAAATCAGGCCGGGCCCGCGGAACCCCTCGGACACCGGCCGCTTGTCGATCGGTATCGCTGGCAGATTTAGGTAAGAGAGCTAACTGTCTGTTTGCTTTAATTGGGACGTGGTAATTTCACGTGCGACGGGCATAAAGCGGGATCCAGCCGTTCGGAATTCATTTCGCCCGGGCCAAATGAATTCCAAGTGCTCCGTTTCGGGCGGAACGGTCCCGAGATCTCACTAAATTCCGTCCAATTTCGACCGGCGTTCTCGGTCGGTAGCGAATTCCCCGTTTCGGAAAAAAAGACAGTCGCCAATAAACGCTCCGGGATCTCTTATTTTACTGGAAGAAATTTGCCAGGCGCTCGCTAAAAACAGAGCGCTTCACGCCACGGCGCGAAAGGAACGTCCGCGTGACGCCGATACGCTCTTTTATAACGCGTTTCTCGCGGCCGCATCTGTGTTTCGCGATAAGCACGTAATTATGTAATCACCGGGAGAGATTTCGTGGGTGTACTTATTAATATTTCGGCTCCCTAACGACGTTTTAACGATGTTCAATCGGCGGAGCTTGTTCCGAGGATTCGGATGTCCTCGGTTTTTTAATAAAATGAGCGCCGTCAATTTTATCACCGTGTACTTTACACTCTCTGCAAACTGGCTCTCAGTAAGACCATTTCTGGTGCCATCGTGTACCTTCAAGTGACCGTAAACAATATCCGCGAACACGTAAAATCCGAAAAGAGCAGATATTTATCGACGTGCAGTCTCGGTTGTGGAAAATTGTTGACGCTGCTGAATAAAATAAAAACACAGGCTGGCTGAATGAAATAAAAGCAACTCCACTTAAAACCATTCAAATTGGATGGTTCCAGCATTTTGTGCAAAGAAATTGCAGTGGGAAAAGTTAATATACCGACTGGATTTTAAACAATTATGTGTATCATAAATGGCATTAATACAGTCTGTATACTCGTTACTGATCTGCGGATTTTAAACATTTATGGCAAAATTAGGTGGGTGCTAATAAATTTAAGAACATCTAATTACTCGATCATCGGCCATTCAACGACGTCATAATATCTCGCGGATCGAGTTCGGAGAAGAATGCGACTTTCTGGCGGAGATCGCGGAACTATGGCCGTTATAGTTCGCGTGGACGTCGGCCGTCAAGATTCTTGCCGGTATTATAGGAAAGACAGCTCGGGGGCACGGTGTTGCCTGGGTTTTTTTTCGACAGGAGAGATTACGAGCGACCATTGTGCGGTCGCGTGCGATAGTCACGCCATGTTCCGTGCATCTAGCGCATCGGATTGTCGGCGCTATCCTATATAGTCGTTCTTCTATCGAAGTCATTATGCGCGGCAGATGTTCCTCCATTATTCGTCGGGCGTTTTGGATGTTTAGAAAATTAGGTCGCCGTTGTGCACAGGAAATGCCCTGTCTTAAAAATTCCTCATCCTTTAAATTCTAACAAAAATGATGCGAAATCTAAATAAACTCAAAGTTAATCGAAGCACCTTCTGTCATATCTACAAGGCAACCTAGCGAACAAAAGCGTAAACAAGAGAGAGGGGAGGCAAAGAGAAAGGGGAAACCCGTCTCCCTTCAACAAAGTCGCCAGTGTCGATGTTCGACGGCGGCCATTAAACGCGAAATTCGTGCAGCAGCAGCAACAGCAGCATGCGAAAAGGCTGACAAGAGGAGGAAAACGGAGCAGCCACTCGAAGGCAGCAGGCTCATTGTCAGTCACGGTTATGGGAGGCAGTTTCTTGGTTTATGCCTGTACTCGGGCCCGCCGTATACCCGTGTGCTTAACATTGTACTGTACGGTGTGCCGCGCGGTGTGTCCAGGGCCCCGAGTATCGCGAAGATTCGTGGGGCAGAGCCGGTGTTCTTTACACCTCGTTGTTTCTCGCAAATTCTCATGGCTGGGAGCCCTAAATCACCGCGGCAGACAGTCGCCGGGCTGTAAAGCCTGCCGGATTGCTAACCGGCGTGTATTCGCGTGAGAGCCGGCGCGGCGTGTGCAGCTACGCTGATGAAAGGATGCAACTCGGGGGACGGGTAAAAACCGTAGGAAAGGGGCCAGGAAAAATGCTGATAGTTGAGAAAGTCGGAGGCCTTACGACTTCCGAGGGATACCTCGTTAATGGGCCTCGAACAGCCTCTTTCGAACTCCTTTTGCTGAACCTCCGACGTTGTGCTCGGTGCCGGCGAAAAATTATGTGGATTCTTAATTTTTTTTCTTGATTTTTAATTCTATTCACCCCTTGCGTAATTGTTATTCTTATTGTTTCTTATTCTAATGCTCTATTTTTCTTTTAAATAAATTTTCTCTTTCAGTGCATTAAAGTTTTGTCCATCGTGCATTATACAGTGTCGAATATATTTTTATTTTGCATCGAGGTCCACAGTCTCGGCACAATTTACTTTTTCTGTGAAATATTCAAAATCATGGTTGTCACAAATGTATGGCGGCTAAGATGGAGCGAAATTCTATTCACCCCTTGCGTAATTGTTATTCTTATTGTTTCTTATTCTAATGCTCTATTTTTCGTTTAAATAAATTTTCTCTTTCAGTGCATTAAATTTTTGTCCATCGTGCATTATACAGTGTCGAATACATTTTTATTTTGCATCGAGGTCCACAGTCTAGGCACAATTTACTTTTTCTGTGAAATATTCAAAATCATGGTTGTCACAAATGTATGGCGGCTAAGGTGGAGCAAGTGCAGATGGAGCGAAATTTTATTCACCCCTTGCGTAATTGTTATTCTTATTGTTTCTTGTTCTAATACTCTATTTTTCTTTTAAATAAATTTTCTCTTTCAGTGCATTAAATTTTTGTCCATCGTGCATTATACAGTGTCGAATATATTTTTATTTTGCATCGAGGTCCACAGTCTCGGCACAATTTACTTTCTCTATGAAATATTCAAAATCATGGTAGTCACAAATGTATGGCGGCTAAGGTGGAGCAACTGCAGATGGAGCGAAATAAAATAAAATCTCTGAATGAAAGTGGCAGTCGGTTAAATATTTTTACATTGCAACGAAGACAGCATCGTTGACACTTCATCGAATGCATTAAAACGCGAACAAATTTCTCAGCCGAGACGCTTCCTTTTCAACCAGATACCTCAGTGGATGTGCGAAAATAAAATGAAATCTCTGATTGAAAGTGACGGCCCGTTAAAATATTTTTGCATTTCAATCGGGCCAGCATGGTCGATGCTTCAGCAGTAAAATAAAGAGGCACTTCGTATGCCGAATCGCCTCCAATTTGACGTGATACGGGCGTCTTTAAACGACAACCCTCTCGCGCCGAGACACCCAACGTGTGATAGACCGAATAAAATTAAAGGCCGAAATATAATTCCCGAGCTCGAAGCCATTTATTACGAGAGATTCGGACAGTGTTGGTTCCCAGTAGGATCGAGTGCAGGTGATGTATACCTCAGGAATGTTTAGCAACGAGGGTATCAAAATTACATTCATTCGTTCGGCTCCACCTGCTCGGGGCGAAGCCGAACCAGCGCCGTTCACAACATTAAGCTGCATTCGTTTTGTATAAACACATCTTGTGTCGCTCCTCGAACGATTTCGGCCGTCCAAATCGTTCCTGTCGCTAATGAACGCTTTTCTCGGCATGTCGAAACGATTCGGCTCTTTAATCGAAGCCGGGGATTCATCAATCGATCCATCGCTTGGATCACTGTGATCAGAGGGTCGTCGAGGTGTTACACTCCGGGACAAAAATGCAATTTAAAACAGTGAGAGGGTTAAAAGAATTTAAGAATGTCCACGTATTATTTCTATTTTCTTCAAATGATTAAAGGGACAATGACAATTTCATTAGACCCATATGTTTCTTACAAGTGAAGCAGACAATTTTCATTTTGCATGAAGATCCTCAGTCTATAAATTAGTGTACCACCGAAATGATCTACTTTAATGTTCACCCTGTACACAAGATCATGTGCACATCATAGTTTCCAAGATCCTCAATTTATAAATCAGTGTACCATCGAAATAATCTTCTCTAGTATTCACCCTGTACATAAGATCACGTGCACATCATAGTTTCCAAGATCCTCAGTCTATAAATCAGTGCACCATCGAAATAATCTTCTCTAGTATTCACCCTGTACACAAGATCACTTGAACATCATAGTTTTTGGAAAATACGAAGAGACGCAGTTTGCTTAAAGATCCTCAGTCTATAAATCAGTGCACCATCGAAATAATCTTCTCTAGTATTCACCCTGTACACAAGATCACTTGAACATCATAGTGTTTGGAAAATACGAAGAGACCCAGTTTGTTTAAAGATCCTCAGTCTATAAATCAGTGTACCATCGAAATAATCACTCCGAAATTTACCCTGTACATAAGATCACGTGCACATCATAGTTTTTGGAAAATACGAAGAGACCCAGTTTGCTTAAAGATCCTCAGTCAATAAATCAGTGTACCATCGAAATAATCACTCCGAAATTTACCCTGTACATAAGATCACGTGCACATCATAGTTTTTGGAAAATACGAAGAGACCCAGTTTGCTTAAAGATCCTCAGTCAATAAATCAGTGTACCATCGAAATAATCACTCCGAAATTTACCCTGTACATAAGATCACCTACACATCGTAGTTGTTGAAGACCCCGAAGAGGCCCGTTTTGGCTGGGACTGTACGCGACAAAGCCGCCGCGTGCTTCCCACGGCAGGATCGATCACTCTCCACGTTCGGTGATTCCCTGAAGACTGCCCGCGTTCATCTGCACCGCGAGGCACCGCTCCTAATTGACGAGGAATATCGGTGTTGATCACAGCGCCCACAGCTCCCGCGTTTATTAACCAACGAGTGTCCGGTTAGGAAGGGTTAGCTAACAGCCAGCAATCCCTGGGACCGTATTAAATGAGATTGCAGGGCAAAGTGATTTCAAGCCGGGACCAGGCATTACCTATCCGCGAGGCCTCGAATTTTCGGCGGGACACAGGAGAACGCGACGGGACAGAGACAGAGGGGAAGGATCGGTGCTCGCACTGACTAACAAGGGTATCAAAATTGCGGCGTCGATCGCTAAGTACCCATGGGGCCCCCAGAGGGCCCGATATGCAAACGGCGCGGCGCATTTCGTTCGGTGCCCCGAAATCGCATTCGTACCCTCGTTCGACGAAAGACAGTTCCCCAGCCCCCTCCACCGGCAATCATCCGAGCTGGATGCTCCCCCGGCCGAGCTATCATTCGCACATTTGCAAACCCAACTGGCGAACGGTGTGAAAATTACAGGCGCGAGCCGAGGCCCAGCTCAAGGAACGAGCCTGTCCGCTGGGCACAGCCCTAGAACAAGGATGATTGCGGCCACTAAAACTCGCGTGGCCCCGACACGTGTGTAGACGGTCAAAGCTTTGGGAACATGCGCCTTCCTCTCCCCTTTCGTCGACCTTCCCCTTAGAGAACCCTCTTTCTTTCTTCTCTCCTTTCTTTCTCTGTCGTTCGTTCGCTCGCTCGCTCGCTCTTCCTTTCCCAGTCGACTCTCGTTTCTATTATTTCCTTTATCGTCCACCTGCTTTTGTTTTGCTTGAAACGCGAGAAACACTCCGCTAGAATTCACTCTCCGATTATCCTCCATTAGCTAGAACCTACATACCACTTAGACTGATTGTTCGCGGCTAACTGGATGCTTAGATCACCGCCGATCTGCTCGCGTGCACCGGATCCTGCTCCGCATAGTTGCAAGAAGATGCTGCAGACGTTCGTGAGCTTTGCACCTCTCCGCGTTTGTTTACGCGGCCTAATTAGCTCGGACCTAGCTGGTGTCGGGAATTAGGCTCGCGTGGCTGCTTATGGAAATCTTTTTGGCAACGGGTGACTCCTGTCCATTGTTCTTTTCCGTTGGCTCCTCGTGGTCGTGAGTAGATCTTCCAGGTCGTTTTATTTCGTGAGCCTTCGTGTTTCTGTGAGGTACATTTATAAAATTTATTTACTGAATTGTTACAGGAAATTTTGCGTGAGGGTCCTCAATCTACCAATTACTGAATATCATCTAAACAACTTCTAAAACGAATAATCATAAGAGCACCTCCTAAACATTTAAAATTGAGAGGACACTTGTGCAGGATCTTCAAGTAAATCATGATTCAATGCAACATGCGTAACCGTGACCACGTGTGCACACAAGCCACAGCGCAATTAGCAATCGACGACGATAATTATACCCGCGGGAATATCGAGTCTTCGTGCAGTGACCTGTACAAACATTCTGGCAAGTTAATCGGCCCATAATTTTGTCAAACACGTCGGTGCGCGTCGGTGAAAGCACGGATACAAAGTTGGTTGACTTGCGGCCGTAAAACATGAAGACGTGGCAGATGCTGTTGCGACTGGCCCGAGAGAGCCGGGTATGCAAATAGTATAAGTTGCTCCGGTAATTTATTACGGGAATTATATAAATTACATTAGCGTACGACGCCGTAAATAACTGTGCTCCGTAATTTTCGTGGTCTCGGACACGGAGAGAGGTTCTATGGCTGCGATCGACTGGTGTACTAGAAAATATATCAACCATCGGAAAAACTTTTCGGCATAAATGTTCCTTAAGAACGCAATTTTCTTGAGCCTGACCTCAACGGCTGCATGAACTTGTACCTTTCTTGCAAACCCATTGCAGGATGCGTTAAACCACTCTGTTGACGTTTATGCGTCTTTAATGCATTCGAAAGCACGGATAGCTTTAAATTTAGAGACGACAACGTTTTACTTTGATGGCACCAACAAGTTCCTTTTGTGGACCTACTTCTTCAGCGACAGATATTTTTTGTTTAACTCTGATCTAAATTTTTATTTTTATTTAAATAAAAATTATCTCTTTATAAATTATACTGTAAAACTTGCTAATTCATTTTATTCATACTTGACAGCTATCTCCATTTATTATTTCTTTTTCTATTTAATTGCACAGCCTCCATGGGAGAATTATACTTTATATACGTACAATGGGTGTACAAAGTATTCGTACACCTTTTAAAAACTAATAACTTTTTTATAATTGTACCAAACGACCTGATTTTTTATAATCGATTAAAAGCATTGATTTACGAAATGATATGCAAAAAAGATTTCCAAAAATTATAATTTACAAGGTTACATCCAAAAATAACAAAGGGATTTTTTAAAACTTTTTTATTTGGGACCTCAATGAAAATTTAAAATATATGTTTTGTAGATCTACAAAACAAATTATAATTTTTGGAAAATCTGTTTGCATATTATTTCGTAAATCAATGCTTTTTTAAATTGATTATAAAAAATCAAGTCGTTTGGTACAATTATAAAAAAGTTATTAGTTCTTAAAAGGTGTACGAATACTTTGTACACTCTATACTTCTATTTACCTCTATTTCAAATTTTATAGATTATATCAATATTCTTTCGTTTCACAAATTATACTGCGGGAATGCGGATTTTATGCATTTATGACATAGGAAGAATTTTCAGGATACTATTACATTTTCTTCGGCTTATTATTTTGCATAAAAAGCCACATTGAAGTTATTAGGAAACGCTCAACAGACCACCATCGATTATTAAAAAACTGCCAGTACGTAAAGCGTTAAACAAGAGTGCGCTCTTCCAAAAAAGTTAATATATTCCCATGGGAAGCTTTGAAAAATGCTGCTCACCTTTTCCAGAATCGTTTCTCGAAGGAAAACAGATTATTTGGCAGGGGGTCAGGTACTCGAGTATCCACCTGTTAATCCGTTGGCCCACCGGGGAGTATCCGTGATCTCGAGCTCGCTTCAGATGATTTCGGAGGGTGCAGAAGTCGCTGTGCGAAGGATCAGCGTTTCGAGGGGAACGAGCGTCGATCGTGACGTTCGAAGAACTATGCCATGCAAATCCCCAGGAATTCTCTTCCTCGTTTCACCGTATTGTTTGCCGAAGAAAGAAAAATGCTGGTGGGTCTGCCGCGAAGCGTGGCCAAGGACAATGGTACCTGCCAGGATTGGCAATCGACAATGACGGAAGAAAAAGGGCGAGAGCAAGGTAGAAGAACGAAGTTCGCGCCGTTGAATAGGCCGGCTGGTGTTTTCCTTTTGCCTCGAAAAAGTCCTCGAGGATGAATGGGATCATTAGTCCGCGGGGAAACTGCGAGAGGAGTCACTGATCGTGATCCGTTATCCTTGACCGGCGTATTTTCGTAGGATCGCGAAGATCGAGGATTCCATGGGATCGACAGAAAAATGAGAAAGATCCTCGGGAGGCTCGGTTGTCGCTGACAAATTGTCTTCGCTTCGTCACTGGGACCATCCCGGGTTCCTGTCGTTCGACGTTCGATCTTTTTACCTCTTGGGAGCTCGGAACAAGCCGAGACGCGCCGGCTGCTTCATTAGTCATTGAGAAAAGGAAGAGAATCGTTTCCGGGCCCGTGTATTGTCCCGTGCCTCACCTGTCGATCATCTGTACCCTTCGAGTATCTCTCGGCAAGTTTTACATAATTTGTGCTGCATCTTTGTGAGGGATTTATTATTTCTACCGGGCCCGCCACCTGCGTAGAAAATGCACGTGGCATGACCAAGCATCGCGGATTACACTTGTTCTACTACAATTGTGTGTTCCGATGAGGCTATTTGTAGCTTCGCCATTTTATTCAACGCGATGAGTCTCCGATTCGATGTGTGAAATAAATGGAATCTCACTGCGAATCTTGGTTGAGATGTACCATACATTTATTAGATGTTGGGTGTACAATTTGTAGTGAAATAAATCATAATTACATTTTGTAACAACGTAATACCAACCTGTAAAATTGTAACGCCACATTGTAAAGAAAAATGGACCCATTTAAAGGTCTAGTGCTTCAATAAAAAGAAAAATTTGTAGTGAATTTGTTGATTAAAATAACAGAAATAGATTCTACGCATTTCTATGCATTTACTGCACCTTAGAAGTAGTTCATTTTCTAAAATATGTAAATCATTAGAGTAGGTAATAGAGTAGGTAAAATTTAAAATAGTGGGAAGGCTCTCTAAAAGAATTAAAATTATTAGAGAAAGAAAGAATGTTATTTTCTATAAAGATTCTTCCAATCTTCAATTTTTCCATGGACTTGACTAGGACAATTATTGTTAAAAAAATAGTTGGTTAAACAAGTTTGAACGAAGGCCGGTTTATTCCCCATTGCAATTCAAAACTAGCTCTGCACCTTCTGTTACACCATTCAAAGAGCCATTAAAACGAAAAAATATCACTGTCCTTAGGCACTCAGAAAATATTAGCCATGTGGTAGACACCCAAAATAATTATTGAGAAAATAGTTCTTGGTTAGATAAGCCCGAACGAAGGTTAATTCCCAATGTAATTCAAAGGTAACCACACACCATTCTATTCAGAGAACCATCAAGATGAAAAACAAACTCGCAATCCCACGTCTACACAAAAATGGCACTCGCCGTAATAGGCGCTCAAAAACCATGTACCATGTGTTAGGCATACAAAATGATTCCTGCAAAAAGAAAATAGTTCTCGGTTAGATAAACTTGAATGAGAGTTGGTTCATCCCGAATAGCATACAAAAGTAGCCACACATCTATCACACCATTCAGAGAACCGCTAAACATAAATCTGCGATTTCCTAAAAGTAACACTTGTTCTCGCTGTAATAGGCAATCATTTGGTATTCCTAACACATGGTACACACATTCCCGGATAGTTAGAGAAATAGTTGTTCGATTAGACAAGCTTGAATGGGAATTTGCCATTCAAAAGTAGCCACGCATCTTCCGTTGCACTTTGCATTCGATCGAGCACAAAGGAAACCACAGCGGTTTTCGACGAAATGTCCGAGCGCTCGAAATGGAGAATGCTCTCACGAGAACAGAACGGAGAAACGAACCGAACGGTTTCCTCTAAACCGATCCGGGGGAACGCACGTGTGTAACGGTGATCCATTTGGTGCTCGTTAAGCAACGAGCGCCGGCGAAAGAAAGATTAATCTCGTTGTAATTACTCTCCCCTCTTAGTCGGGTTACAACTCGCACCTCCGTGATTTTTCACTCGTAATCACGGCCGGTAATGCTCTCTCGCCGATGATGAACAGTTAGGATCCTTTCGAAATTTCTAGGCCCCGGGCAGCGTCGAAAAAATGAATTATATGCATAAACAGGTAACGGGAGCGTATGGTCCCCGAGGATCTTCGTCCGAGAGTGGACGGATATTGGAAATTGAAGGTTCAACATCGTTTTTGCACCACATTAACCCATCCCGTTGTACGAATGCCCGAAGAAAGTGCGCGAGATCAGGTTTCGGAATTAACGCGTGAGCTGATGTCGGACCGAATTTTAAGATCGTGTGTGCTTAACGACGCCGTTTCTTTCGGGTTCATGTTCCTCACACTTTTTTACGACTTTTTCATTGTTCTCTGGCATAACAATATGTGATTGCTGTTTTCATTTTTAAAGCAGCCAAGGGAACCCTGAAACTGGCGAAAGAGGTGCAATTCTTAGCACGCTCTTAATTCGCACTCATCAGCGTCAATTAATGCTGGACCAGCGCCAATAAAAAATTTCGTTGAAAACGAACCTCGCGAGATTTCTGAAGAGAAGCCACCCAGACGAACGTGTCGATGCAGCAGCCTCGTAATGAGTCGATAATAACAGTAATGGCAGCGACAAGGGGACCCCTAAACACCTTTAAACGAGGTCTAATTGTACGGCACTCGAGCAGCGTCGCCGAAGAAGCCGAAAATTGTAGCGAAAGAGAAATCTTGCTGGGTGAACGACGGCGAACGGATTTCACGGACTGGTGTCATTAATTTGAACGCCTTCCGCTAAATTGCGGAGGTATTTTCATATTTTTGAGACATGACTCTTTTTTATGTGGGCGCTGTTTTATTATATTGTAATTATTGTGGACGATTCTGCATTCGTACAGCCTCGATTCTTACAGAGATCCGTGAGAAGGATGGAGATTCAAGTCTTTGCTCTTTGGTAAACGAATGAAAATTTATGTCTTCGATCTGGAAAGTGTCAAAATGCTGGTGGATGTAAAAAAGAAAGGCGTTTTGTTCCACAACGTGGCGGCACGAGTAAAGACTTCTCACGACTCACGATCGACACCCGAACGAACGTCCCCGGCGAGAAGATAATCTGTGCCCTAAGTGGCGGGTATAACCACTTACCGAGTACAGGTGGCACACTCGCATTAAGGACAAAGTGGGCAAGGGACGTATTTTCAATAAAGATTATCTCCGTTCCGGCCTCTCCCGAGCCTGACACACGCTTCGTTTTTTCAAGGCGACGCGACATGGCCTCGATTCCTTTCGAATCTGATCACTCGCAATTCTACTGGATCCAAAATGGAACATCGTTGTGTAGCGAACAACCCTCGTTAATCTTCTGCATCAATCCTTGGAGGAGATTTATTTGAAGTGAAAATATGTATACGCCAATCAAGTATTTCCTTGAAAGTATTGTACAGTAATCGCTCCTTCGTTGTCCTGAATCGTGGGCACGATCGTTGTCCAGTGCCTACCCACTCCACTGCCTGTCAACGAGAGGATTAGGCCTGCGTGGATCTGGTCGCCAGATGTGTCCCAGGACTGTCTAGACCCGCGCAGAACGGAGAACAATAGGAAAGGAATATGGCAAGGAAATAAGGAGTTTTTTAAAGCCAGACAGTTGACTGCTTTTGACTGCGAATGCTTTTCTTTGTCATTTAACTAGCCGTTTCACTAAAGACGCAGTCATCAATCAAAAATAGTGTCCGGGCACGGTCGTTGTCCGCTCAAACCCCCGGCCTTTGGACAACGAAGGAGCTTTTACTGTATATCCTGCCACACAAAATCTGGAAAGAGCTATTCGGCCTCTGAATCCTAACCTCGTGAATTTTACTCAGAATATCACAATAACCAACGTTTTAATGGCATACAGACAAACGACCATACCAAAAATAAATCTGCACAAGAATTTTCAAGATAAAATTGCCTTGGCCGCTACCTAACACCTTTTATGGCCATTGGTTTAAAAAGTAACGGCCAAGTTTGAATAATTTAGCCCTCCACGTAGCTCTTTAAAAATTAAATAGCGTTCCTTTAAACTAATTTTTACAAACGCTTTTTTCAGTATTGCGAGAGGTATTTCCAAGCTAACGAACTTGGCCGTATTTTGTTCGATCTCACAACCTTTTCCGGCCATCGGAACTTGGCTCCTGTTTACAGGATGTTTTTGTCGGTTCCGTGTACATGGAGACCAACGTAAGAAATCGGGAGAGGCATCGCAATTTCCAGGAGAATAATTCCGCACCTCCCCTTCGCAATTCCCTGGCTCCTCGTGAAAGGATCAACCCTTACCTGCAATTTTCGGCAACAAGTCTCTGTAATGTCACGCGAATCGGCCGTCCTATTGTCCACTTTGCAGTGAAACAATGTGGCTCGTGGCACCTTGCATCACACCCCCGCTTGTTCCCCGGGGCCCTCATTGTTCGCCGACAATGGGGCGACCGTGGCTGTTCTTGATCCATGAAAACTGCACCTCGGTCTGGCTTTATTTCGTCAAAGTCTCATTGTCTCTTCGGGCCGCCGCGGCAGGTGAACCTGGTCCGGATCTATAGAAAATGCTCCCCCAAGGTGTGACGCCCCCTGACGTCGACTCGCCGACAGATCCTTATCGAGTACATTCTCCTTTCGCCGACAATCAGCCGTTTGCTGGAAGGATCAACGATTTTTGCTGCCACCTTCCGATGATCCTCCGACGTCCTGCAGCATGACAAATCACGCGAGTCGATGACGTGGGCTGCCCTAAGTGTCCTCGACGAGGATCGAATTTGCATGGGCTACCACGAAAACACCTTTCAGCCCTGCCGATCGTCGTTTAGTCCGAAAGTATGCGATAATGAACCGTAATCGTTGATAATGAAGATACGCCGAAAAGCAGGTAGAAGCAATCGGTTCCCGAGAACGCGTCTTTCTGGCTGTATGTATACGCCATATATGCCCTTTCGTCTCGGGTTCCAATTTGTCTGGAACGGTGGCGTAATTGCTCCTGTAACGTTACACCGATTTATTATAATTCGACGGGTCCCCGTCGTCGGCCTTGTACGGTAACGGGTCCGATAATGATCGTCGATCGCCGATCGCCGAGTTTCCGCGCCGCGCCGCGCGGCTTTTCATAAATTTAATAAACCGGAGCTGTTGCGTGCACGGAAGTACGCATTGATGTCATAATTATAGCCCCCGGTCGTGATTGGGAATCGACTGATCGGAATTTTTTTCATGGAAACTCGAATATCGACTTATTCGCCTCGGATTTTTATGCCGGACAAGCCGTTTCGTTTCTGATAGTCGATCAATGTTCGCTTAATTGGCCGGGGTTTGTGAATTGAGTGATATGAAAGTCAACTTCAATTAAGGGAATGGTTATATCTCCGAGATTATCCGAATGTTTACGATACGATAGTCGGAAATCGAGATGCAACGTTCGGTCTTGTCGATGGTGCAGCTTGTATTGGGTTGGCAAGAAAGTAATTTCGGTATTTTAAGGAGGAATAGAGCCCAATTTGTTTATTCAAGCCATGAACTTTGAGGAATAAGATGTTTTCCCTCTTGTTCGATGATCTTTTGCAAAAAAGAATGAACAAGAAAATATTTTATTGATAAAGGATGATCGCTTGAATAAAGAAATTCGGTTTTATTTCAGCTTAAAATACCGAAATTAGTTTCTTGCCTAAGCAATATATGAAGTATTCAATGAAAAAAGTTTTTTTTTAATTTATTTATTTAACGTTGCTTCAACATCGAAGGTCATTAGCAACACGGTACATTTTCTTACAATATTTTATACATATTTGTATCTTTGATATACTGGGCAAGTCCGGCGATATACTCCTCAGAACCTAACAGAATGGGTAAGGATCCAGGCAACTTAGCATTTTTCCTTTCATTCTCATATTTTTGCATTCTATTATTAGATGATTCATGTTAACCGGTACTTTACATATATCGCAGACCGTGTTTTCTTTTTTATTTAACAAAAATGAATGGGTTATTTCTGAGTGCCCAATTCTGATTCTAGAAATTGAACTTTGAATTTGACGATCTACTGGACTTGGAAATTTTTGCCACTCAAGGTCCGCTCCTTCATTATAATATTTTTGTATGTAATTCCTTTTAATTTTATCAAATACCTGTTCCCTAAAAAATCATTTAGGTGGCTTTTAAGATCGTTTAGCCTGGTATAATGATTCGTTTAAATTTTGTGTTGCAGACTGCTAATTTGGCTGCTCTATCAGCGTTTTCATTGCCCTGTATACCCATATGCGATGTTTGGCATTTTATATAAATGTTATTATAGCACAGTGAGACTTTGTAAATTATTTTCATCATTTTTATGAAAACAATGGAAAAGAAAACAGTTTTGAAGTTACTGCATTTAGTCGAGCGTTATTAAAATCTGTTCAAAAGGCGACATAAAAATAAATCAAACAAAACAAAAGTCAGAGAGACCCACATGTAACAATCCCACGCTAATCAAATCCGACCGCGCTCGCGAACCGCGACAGGTAAATCCGGGCTGGGCAATGAGCGTAGGAACCGCGAGACAAAGGTGCACCGGAGTAAATCATAATAAAACGTGCAAAGTGAAATTACAGAGAGGTATCGCGGGGCAATCGATAACGCGCGAAGTTAAACGAGATATCGCACGCGATGAGAGGTGGTGCGTCCGTCGGCGGGCGCCGCCTTTCGAGGAATAAATGCCGGCCGGTGCTCGCGGCGCGTGGAATTACTCGCGTAATGGATTTGTTATAGCTCGGCACGCACGGTCCGCGGGTAACACAGCCATAATCTCGGGCCTGGCCGCGCATCGGAGAGCCCGATGCTCCGAGAGCAACGAGATTAGCCGGCCGTGTAATTTTCGGCGATCCCGGCCCCCGATAAAGCTGTGACACGTCTGGAATGGCGAATCGCCTGGCCACGCTTTCTAGATCACGGGAATCTATTATGCGTCCCGTAAAGCCTTGATCTCGAATGATGGGGGATGCGTCGAAAGGGGTGAGTCGAAAGTGGAGCGGCGGCGCGCGTCGATCACAGTAATTTTTCGCACGCTGACAGGTGATGATAGTGCCACGTGTAAATTTATTGACAAGCGACTCGAGCGGCGACACGTTTCACCCCGCGATACCAATCGACGGAAATTAGTCGTCGGTGAGCGTGATTGGAGGGGTCCACCGCTAAAAATTCAGTCCTCTCGCGGAGGCATCGAAGGCTTTAACGAGAATCGCTTCACTTAGGTTGTTTTAGATCGGGTGAACGGCTTTCGTTTATTTTCCGTGGCAACGGGTTGGCTTTTCGGGTGTGAAATGTTGCAGCTGCCCGTTTAGTTGTAGCTCTAGATACTTTGTATTTAACCCTTTGCTGGGAATTTATGAAAAGGACGGTCTCTTGAGGGAAGGAAGTTTTATTTCTTTCGAGAAAACCGTCCCTATGTTTTAATGCAGATCAGTATTTGATCAACATTTTTTGTTATAAATAATGCATTCGTGGCAGAGACAAATTTTACAAAGAGACGTTCGTATCATCCAATATTGAGAACAAATTCCAGAAAGCACTCAGAAACGCAGTTGTATCCTTATTTTGACATTTTGTCATGCTTGTACATATACAGGATCTACCCGTTAAGTTATGTCACCATTTTTTAGGCATTTCCGGTAGTGAAATTGAAAAATGTTTTAGATAAAAGTTTGTCAGTACTTGATGAGCTACATGTTCGCATATCGTTAAATCTGAAAAAATGATTTTTACGTAAAGAAGTAAAGGTCACCGTGACTTATTTAAATGGCACCACATGTTTTGGACATCATAGGATTGATGCTGACGTTGAGACGAATTCAACAGTGTATTATCCTATGACCTTGAAATGATCTTAAACTCAAAAATTTGCATCAAAGGTAATTTTAATGGAAAATTATTTCATACAAAATAAATCAAGTGACATCAGATGTTCGGACTGCGATCCATCTTCTATGATAGAGAACTCCGATCTTTGTATTAGATTTTTCGTTGTAGGATAATACATTGCTGAATTCGTCTCGACGTCAACAACAATCCTATGATAGACCTTGTATAAATATTGATACTTCTCGGCCAGATTTGCCTTCACTTAAAAAATCTAAGAAAGTTAAACGCTCTGTAGGATTCACAATACTTAGATGAAAAAATAAAATGAGTATCTGATATTTCTGCCCTCTCTACAATTTAAAAAGACGCATTCTTCAACCTTCACAGTCTACCATGTTTTATCAATCAGCATGTACTGCAAGCGCACTTGTAACATAATATTCTTCACCAATGAATGAGGAACTCCGAAATGACTCGAGCACACTAACAAGTCAAAGTGCCCCAGGATCCCGACTTCAGTTCCCCCACGTACAACACCCGATAAACCGAACACAAGGCAACAGATACATCGATGGCGATAATATTTCTACGAGCTCACGTAGTCGCCCTAAATAATAGCCAATGATTAGAAGCCGAATAAGGCGATAATACTTCAGAAGGTGGTATTTACGTCCCCCCCGTTACCCCGTTCTCTTCAGGTTCGGTAATCTCTAACCTCGTTAAAGGCGCACCGTCTCCCAAACCAGCTGAACGTCGGAAATTAATATTTCGGCAAAGATGAAACGGGTTTCCTAGCCCGATGTCAAAGGACCAACACTAGCCGCCGATGAACGCGATCTCTGTAATTAATGTGGGGCCCCTAATGACCGTCCGATCCACCTGTAACGTCGGCTAGAGGTCGGAACCAAAAGCCGATCCGGCCGCGTATTAAGGCGAATGACTCGCGCCTCTCCTCCACGATGACCCCCTACGGTAGTCCGTACCGGTTAATATCTAATTATTTCTCTGATGAGGATCCCTCTAACCCCTCCTCTCTCTCTGTGAAACGGATCTTCATCCGTGGTCTCGAGATAATCGGTGAATTCGAGAATCGTGTCACAAAAAACTGAATAGCCGAACGATAGCGTCTAGGTTTCTTCTTATTTCTCTCGTCTAGACCGTGGAGTTCTTATTATATCAATTATTATTGTAAGATTAGGTTGCTGCACGTGGAGGGTCCCAACAGTAACATAGAAAGTTTAAAAAATCGATGGACAAAGTGTTAAAAAACCGACAAAGGCCGGGTCATTCCACCTCGAACTTTCGGAAATAATAAACATTCTTTCAGAAACAGCCGTCCGTCTGCAAACCGGCAGAACGTGTCACGGTGCCCACCCACCACCGGGGCAGCAACAAAACGTGGCATGTAAATCGAAAGTGCGACAATGGGATCCGCTGAAAGCTCGCGACTGCCTCACTGGCATTGTATGACGAAGACGTCAGAAGAGGCTGGCATGAGCTCTGGCTCACGGTCGACGCCCCCGGACGTCTCTGCCCGAACGAATTTGTTGCAAGACGCGGTTTATTGTAAACTGTCCGGGTTCACCAGCTGCCAGTAATCCGGCATCCCCTCCAGCCAGGCCAACCCTCGACGGAACAGAGAGAGAGAGAAATAAAGAGAAGCCAGAGAAAGAGAGGGGATAGAGAACGTCAGAGGTCTTTCCTCGCGGTGAAAAGAGGGGCTGGTATCGCGGTCCTATCTCCGATCGGTCGGCGCGATATTTCTAACAGGGCCCCTGGGTCCTAGTCCTCCGTGGCCCATAGATCCCGGGCAGATAAGGTCTGCGGTGTTCGCGGGGCCCACCAGGAGGCCACACGGCCTGTCCATTGTGTTTCGTGTCTTCCACGTCCTCTCGGGCCCTGTCCAGGACCCAGAACTCGAACCCTCCTTCCAGCTGGATCACTTCTGATTGCACTCGAGCAATTACACGTCCCCCGGATCGTACTCCTGTTCACGATTAATATCGGATTCCCCTAAGCTTCTCGCCCGCCCCCGCATCCCCTATTCCCGCCTCTCTCTTTCTCTATTTCTGTTCCAGCCCTTGCGAGAGAGTTCTCTCGCATCGAGGCTTGATTGGCGTGTAATTTTAGTCGTGACACCCCACGCGGAATTTCGATTAGGATTATTTTGTGCTACCACGACGCTGATGGACGCTGCGATGCCAGTTTCCTGGGCGGTGTTACTGTCCGGCGCGGCGTAGCGGAGCTCTCGTGACTTGGAGTTACCGGGAATTTATTTGCTTGTTGCGAATCGGTGGGAATGTGTCTTGCACTGATTGAGAGTGTTCCGAGGAGTGGGGAAGTTGGTGCAGTCGTTTTTGAACGTATGATCCATCCGTCCGTCCAAAGACTAAATATCCCAGATACAGAATTGAGAGTTCCCTCTCTCCGTGACAACACCGGATTAGTCACGTGACTGCCCACATACTGATCTCGTTAAAAACTCCGTTAACCAGGGCAACTGGACGCGCGCGTAAAACAATTAAAATACAACAATTCGTTCAACCGCAATAAAGCCGCGCGATCGGTATCGCCGAAATGGCTTCCGCAGACTTTCCTAAGTTTCCTGCAGCGATTCCGTGGCGCATTTCCCAACGGCCAACAATAAACCGTGGAAGTTATAGTTTCAGATTAATCGGTGCACCATGGCGGAGCATTGTGGCGCGTTCCAAACTCCTGGGTGATTACAAAAGCGCCGGATTTAGGGCTCGGTCCCATCGTGAAAGCCGGAGGTGGGAGTTTCGCCAATATCAACCGGCCAAGCTGAAATTGTCGCAGTGTCGCACCGCACGGCTATCTGATCATCGGCGTCGTGACCGGTCACATCATTGAGACACCCACGCCACCCGAGGTTCAGATTGCGATCTAAGATACCGGGGCTATAGGGGGCCCGAGATACGTACGCTTTAGACACCTTTCGTTATCTTTCTCTCTCTCTCTCTCTCTCTCTCCTGGATACTGTTATACCCAGCAGAATTCTGCGCGGCGATCGTTTCGATCAGCGCCTGTTTATGTCGATCCTTTCCGGGGGAGGATCGCGCGCGCGGCTCCAGTTAGCAAGTCGTTCGCCTGTCCTTACTCTGAACGACACTACCGTGTCCACGGGAACCGTAAACCGGTCCCCGGAGCCGGACAGTTGTTCATTTATCAGAAACGAAAGCGAACGCCCAGTCATTAGTTCGAACGTAGAATGACTCCTGAAGACTGTCTCTCCTTGAACCTGCGCCCGATCGAGATAGCAGTCCGAGCAGTCTATTAGTTGCGAGACTCTGCGCTTCGGACTTTGTTATGCGTGAGATTCTAGAGAAGTTACCGTACCGTGCAGGTTAGCAATCTGAATGTTTATTCGTTGAAGGAGTATTCCGATTTTCCGTTTGAAAAATCGAGTTTTCTGTTTCTGCATTTTCTTTCACACGTGTCGTGGAATAAGGCAGACAATATTTTCATAAAGAAACTTCATTACCTGTTTCGAATCAGTAGAAAGACTGGGATCAAAACATACTTTATGAAACAATAATTACTTATGTGATTTTGATTATTTTTACTTGAAGAAAATCACACGTGTACTTCACGTACCAATAAACGAATGTGCAAAGTCCTAATTCAAGAAGTTCAGTAGTTATTCTGGAAAATAATTTTTAAATTACTACAAAACAGCCTGAGAGATCATAATAAAGATCCACATGTTCCGCTTGAACGCTCGATCTTCAAAAAATCGACGGACATCATGATCCTCGTGGCAGGAGGTTTCATACGCAATATTTCACGTGTTGGCTATCTAAGATCGAGGGAGCGGAGGATCGGCAAATAAAAAACCGGAGCGGAATCGGCTCCGGCAGAAACGTATGATCGCATCGGCGATCACGGGGCGTATTAGATTTCGACAAGCGGCCGTAGCCGTTCTGGTGGACCCATTTCTGGAACTACTCGAGTGTGTCCGCCCTTTCACGGATAATTTGATCTCGTTGACGATAAAGACGTACAGCACGGGGCCCCGGCGCGGGGCCTCTCGGTGATCAGATATCTCGCGGGGATAACGAGCGGGATTGTACGGAGACTAATTGGTAAAGTGGCGTGGCGTATCCCGGCCTTCGGATCCGCGTGTTTCGCATTTCAAACGCGGAACCGTAGCCGAACAGGGAAGTCGTTTCGCGTTCGGTATCGGGCCCCTCGGTTTTCTGAGGTCGGGACGGTCCCCGGGCTCTTTCATTCCGAACCGTGGCGTTTTCGAGCGTTCTCCGGTGAAAGGGGAAATCAGAAAACACACCAGGCCAAGCTGTAATTCACCTCTCCGGGTCGCCTCGTTTCGCGACGATTTGTTTTCTGGCTTTTTGCCCTCACCTCCCTCCCCTCGCCGCTGTTCAATTCCCTTGAATTTTCACTTTCCCTTTCGCAACACGTCTCGCCGACGTCAAACCAATGGTTTAATTTGGGAACGATCAGTCGGACCCGATCTTTGCTCGATCCTTCACACTGCGATTGAACTCGTTCATTGATTGCAATTGCTGGCCTGGGACATGCAAAATACCGTGGTAGTATTCGAACAATGCATTTCTAATTTTTCAGAGATTACCTGCGATTAGAATGTTATAATTTTGTAAAAGAAAATCGTAAAATAATAAACCGTAAAGCATTTTTAACCTCGAAGCCTCTATTTTTACTATCTAGCATTCGTTTTCAACTAGGATTCTTCTGCAAAAATTGAATTAAAAACTTGAAAACGCGTTTGCTCTAAATTTCTAATTTTTTAAAAATTGGGGACATTCAGACTGTTACAATTTTCTAAAAGAGAATCTTACAATAATAAACCTCGAGTCATTTTAAGAACTGAAGCTTCTGTTTTTGCCGTCTGTCATTGATTTTTATCCAAGATGCTTTTGCATGATGCTACCCAAAATTAAATTTGATACAAATCAGATCGCAATTTTTGCTCCGCGTTACAGGAGGGTCTATTGTATAATATTTACAGTGCGCACATAATTTTACCGTGACCCGGTAAATTATTAAATTTCCGAAAGTTTTCGCCCGGTCGCTGTAACCTGATGATTTGATGGTGATTGATAGAACATTACGACACCGTAGGTAATGCGCAACGCGATTTAAGAAACCGATTTTTAAAGAAGATTACTCGGGCCAAAGGAGGAGAAAGCACGCCGAGCAAAAACCGTGTTAAACTGCGTCGCGACTGACAAAAACAGTTCATCGCATCGGGTGGTAATTGTAATTTATATCGACTTTAAGCACTGGGTCAAATGTCCATTGTAATTACCTGGCCTGCTGACGAAGATTGAGTTATGGATTCTTTTCAACGAGGAAAGTAAATTGCAGAGTTGTGAAACCATTAATCACACTATTTTTAATGGTTTTTCTTTGTTATTAGGTCCGCGGCTCGCGAGACGGTAAATTGTTTTCAACTTTAATCTCAGAAGTAAAAACTCCGGGCTTAATTATTACGGATTTCGACATTCCCAACACATATCTGCTAACGAGACCAATATCCCCACGTATTCACATTATCAATAAAATTTTTCAATTATTCATTTCTGTGCAAAAAGTGATACTGTACATACTCTTAGACAATCTTAAAAATAAAATTTAAAAAACAACGAAATGCTTATTGTAGTATATAATTGATAATAAAAATTGGAAACATTTTAAAGTTGACTTGCAAAGCTAATTGCCTATTTTTAAGATTGTATAATTTAGTGTACAGTTGAAACCCCATCATTATTTGAGTCAATGTAATTGTCAAAGTTCCTAGTCAAACCTACCATCTCAATGTTTCTAGAATTTCAAAGCACAATTGATTTCAATTTACCAACTCGGTAAGAACCAAAATTAAATAAATTAAGTAGCTGCAACTTCTGAGCCGCTGGACCTTAAAAATTCACTTTTTAACAAATCTGCTCGAAATTAGGTGAAATGTCCTGCTATTATTTGGCCGACCCTCGTATTTAAAAATGTTTGCGACCCAGTTTAAAAATCGAGTAGCTCGACTAAGAGTGTAACAGAAAACATCCGAGGCAGAATGCCACAAATTCCGAATAATCGGGCGAACAAGGGCTCGTGGCAAGGGGTGTGTCACTTCCTCGGGAGCACAATTAAAAAGAGGACCGCTACCGTGGCGGCACGTTCGCGTCGTAAAAAGACGAGACCGAAACGTTTGAAACTTTAGTGGCGGTTTTTACGTGTCGAAATAAAACCGGCGAGATCTCCCGAGCGAGTTTCCTCCGGCCAGGAAATTTAAATCTTCTTCGAGGTGGGCACGTGCCTTTACGGCCGACCGTAAAAATTTTTCGTCGAACGAATATGCCCTCTAACGAAGCTTACGTAACGCCGATTCTCACGATCCCGTTTCCTGCGATCCGAGGCCCGGACCCCCGAAAAAGAAGGGGACAGGCTATTTCAACGAAATCGTAAAGTTCCGCCGCTTGTTACGGCCATCAAGCTCCGCTAGCGTTAATGAGCACGCGCCTTCAGATTTATTTTCGTTCACGTCAGCTCTCTGTCTGTATATCATCTCCGCAAGATAATGAATTGAACATTTATTAGAGCGTTTTATGAACTCTAAATAATTCCTCCCCGGACATTTTTATTCGCCGCGACAGATTCGTTCGAGCTGCCAACTGCTTAAATATGTGCGTCGGCAATTTTTCTGAATTATGCGACACTCGAAAAATCTTCGAATGCACGTGCACAATGTTTGCGAATTGTGACATTCGCGCAACTAATGACGTTGTGTGAATGTGCATTGTCGATGTGAATGGAACATGGGAGTGCCTGTGAAATTGAAAAAGTTGAGATTCGGGAGGCAGATCAAATTTATTTTAGTGTCTCTTTGGGGAAACATTTCTCCAAGTTATTGCTTGGGAGAGATCAAAACGCTCTTTTTATTGATCGTCGCTAATCAAAATGTACAGTCAGTCGAATAAATTGCCACATCAATTTTTTATGTGCCATATCTTCCACAATTTGGTCAGTGTACTTGTTAAAATAAAATTCTGCTGGAAACTAAAACCAGTTCAGTGAATTTCAGACATTTTAACACTAAACCTACCGAGCACTGAAAGCGTTTAAAATTCTACCTTATAAAAATGACAAGGCTCTATTTATCTAAAGAAGTTTATCGAATCAATTTCCACGTAAGCAACTTTATAATTTCAATAATTCTAACAAAAGATGAAAAATATAAAACCGGTCATCTGACCGGCAGTGGTAGGTTTAGTGTTGAAATACTTAGAACAAAATAAAAGAACAAATAGAAAAGTAAAAAATGTTTACGACGCAACATGCACACTTTAAAAATCGAGTGACACAGTTGAGATGTTCTTTACTGGCTGAATAAATTCTTCGAAAAATTTCAAGGGCGAATTGGACCTAAAAATAGAGAACGTCCGGCGTGTCAATGCGAATCATTGTCGTATCGGCGAATCAGGATCGTTAATTAAGACGCAGGTTTTGCGCCAGTTCACCTGACCTAGCGATTTCGACTTCTAAATCTCCGGGAACGTTATCGTCGGATCTGGAGGAAGGGATTCGCGATTTTCTCTCTTTTCTGCAGTACACGGGTTCTCTCAGGGGCCCTCGACTTGGTCCAGGGAGCAGCTGGCGAAGAAGTCGGGTCTATCTGGAGCGATCTGGACCCTCGAGATCCGAGGGCAGGATCAAGATCGAGCGAAGATACCGCTGGAAACCCCGCGGATTATGCCTGTACGACGTGCTTGTCGTACGACCGCGTTAAAAGTTCGTCATTGTCCTCGTCATTGTGCCCTTGTCGTCGATTCTATTCGGTAGAAAATATTTAGCCCTTATTTCACACAACACGGGACACCTTTCCGTGTCTCTGTCACGGCCCTGTCCGACAGCTAGTACATCATTGATTGTTGATCCCTGTGTCTGTTCCCTGTGTCAGTCTGTTTCTGCTTTGCCACGAAGCGTGGTCGTTGTCATTATGTCTGTCGATGAATGGAGACGTTTTTCAGAAACATGGGTACGGTGTTCGAATAAAATATCCTTCAACCCCTTGCTCTTTTTAAAAATATTGTAAAATGTTGGGTTACAAATAACAGCAAACACTGTTTGAACATTTTCATTATTTACTTCGCCACGAAGCCTGGTCGCTGTCATTATGTCCACCGATAAAATTTAACCCCATAATCGTTTTAAAAATATTGTAAAATGTTGGGTTACAAATAACAGCAAATACAATTTGAACACTTTCATTGTTTACTTCGCCACGAAACCTCGTCGCTGTCATTATGTCTACCGATAAAACTTAACCCCATAATCTTTTTAAAAATATTGTAAAATGTTGGGTTACAAATAACAGCAAATACAGTTTGAACACTTTCATTATTTGCTTTGCCACGAAGCCTGGTCGTTGCCATTATGTCTGTCGATAAAACTTAATCCCTTACTCTTTTTAAAAATATTGTAAAATGTTGGGTTACAAATAACAGCAAACACTGTTTGAACATTTTCATTATTTACTTCGCCACGAAGCCTGGTCGCTGTCATTATGTCCACCGATAAAATTTAACCCCATAATCGTTTTAAAAATATTGTAAAATGTTGGGTTACAAATAACAGCAAATACAATTTGAACACTTTCATTGTTTACTTCGCCACGAAACCTCGTCGCTGTCATTATGTCTACCGATAAAACTTAACCCCATAATCTTTTTAAAAATATTGTAAAATGTTGGGTTACAAATAACAGCAAATACAGTTTGAACACTTTCATTATTTGCTTTGCCACGAAGCCTGGTCGTTGCCATTATGTCTGTCGATAAAACTTAATCCCTTACTCTTTTTAAAAATATTGTAAAATGTTGGGTTACAAATAACAGCAAACACTGTTTGAACATTTTCATTATTTACTTCGCCACGAAGCCTGGTCGCTGTCATTATGTCCACCGATAAAATTTAACCCCATAATCGTTTTAAAAATATTGTAAAATGTTGGGTTACAAATAACAGCAAACACTGTTTGAACATTTTCATTATTTACTTCGCCACGAAGCCTGGTCGCTGTCATTATGTCTACCGATAAAACTTAACCCCTTTCTCTTTTTAAAAATATTGTAAAATTTGTTTGAATATTTCATTATTCTTTGTAAACAACCCACACAATTTGCACCATCTCTGTAATGTACATTACTAGAGAATGTATTTTTCATTGGAAGATTTACTGCATCATTAAATCTAATCTTTGCCAATTAGCAAAAGTTCTGTCGTTGTGAGATGTGGACAGATTTAATTTACGTAATGCAGCTATTTCAACGCTGTTTAATTAGCGTGATGCATTTTATTTCAAATATACATGGATTGTCGGTGCCACAGGGGTTGCGATAGCATGCGATCCGACGCTCTTTATTAAAGATGGTGCAACTTAGTTTTTGATTGAGGCTCAGATGAGTGTAACACGCGATCATAAAATCAGGGGATGATAATCGACAAAGTAGTCCCAAAGGCGGTAATTTCCGATAGATTTCGATGAGATGCTTATCTCGCATATGGATGCCAAAGGAGTGCGCGAGACACCGGCGCCACAGGGCTTTGTGGAGCCCGGCAATCAATGTCAAAATGTTATAGCGCCGAATGATCGAAACTAATCATGGAACACCTTCTACTTCAAGGTTCTCGTCTGATTTTTTCCAGCTAATCCAATGAATTCTTACACACGTATCTACTCAATTCATTTAGACCTTCTGGGAGAAGAAGCAACTGGAGATTCTCACCCTGTTGATTTAAAAAATTAAGCCTATGTAAAAACGTAAAAAAAATAATCAAGGCTATGAAATTCAGGACTTCACCCTTGAAAATGAGGACAGCCATAATATTATAAAATTCCTTAGCTCACAGGAGTTCAAAGAGTGCCATTATCATAATCTACCATTTACCATTTACCGAGTCTATCAATTAATTTCAATGTTGCCGTATAAAAACGCTTGAAAATCAACAATCTCGCATAAAGAAGGCCCGGAAAAAACCGCTCTACAGCAGTCGAGTCGGGGGTTCATCGTCAGAGGAGAAGAAACGCAGGACCGCCCTCGCCGATCAAAGTCGGACAGTTAAAATTCATACGGACAGCGGCGATGGCAGAAGCGAAAAAGAAACGTTGCCCAGGTTTATGATATTAATTCGTCGTGTTCCCGGTATCAAGAACCCGACCACCGTTCGGCGATCCCGCGATCATCGCTCGTCGTCTTTCCGTTGCTCGTTTTTCTCTTGTCCGGTTCTAACAAGAGGAACACGGCGAGCCGGGGCTCTGTTCGCGTGTACAGGAGGCGCATTACGCGAGATTTAAGGTCGCCCTTAGCCATCGACAGCGTCCATGGGGCCCCGAACAATGGCTGACCATTTTCAGAGAGAGCCTCCTGCGGGAACATTTTATTCCAGGAGCGTAACGAGACGGGGGCGCTGCGAAATCGGACCCCGAGTTCCAGAAACGATACACTAAGCTCTTCGCAGTGGTCCACGACATCGTTTTAGCAGTTCAAGAGTTTCAGTTTGATTTTTAATATCATTTATAAATAGACTGCGAATTTTTATGCAGAATAAAAATTGTCTGCATTAGTTGCAAGAGGCAGGAGCCAGTTATACGAGACGAGGACCCTCGCAGTGGTCCATAATTTAATTCATTTGAGAGAAAATAATTTTTAATATTATTTATAAACAGACTGCGCAATTTTTATGCAAAATAAAAATTGTCTGCAGTGATTGCCAGGGACAGGAGCCAAATAAAGGTGCTTTCTTTAAAATGTATTTGGAGTTGAAACAAATATACTAGCATTGTTAAATGTCTTCAATTTAATATTTTCGTTTCATTTTCCACGGATGATGTTTCTGTTAAACTTTTAAAGAATTGTTTGCACCGATTCCAAACCGCTAAATCCCGATTCGAGACCACTGTACAGCGGCGTGAAATAAAACGAGAGCCACGGGACTCCGAGGAATCCGAATCCACGGCGACCCACCGCTGCCACCGACGCCACAGTGAATTATACCACGTGGGGATGGAACAAAGGGTTCGATATGCAAACAAACGTTTCAATTATTCAAGCCGGCCAGGGCGTCGCTTTATTCGATTCCTTAAAATTACCCCCGATTACCCGGGGACAATGTGTCCTGTCGACGCGACCCGAAGCCGATTTTGTAGAAAACACGGCGCTCCGTGAAATATTTGCATAATTACGGCCACGAGAACTGGACACAAGCCGTTCCCCCGAGAGCGAATTTTTATTCAAATACATTTTCTTGCGGACGAACGCTTGGCTGGGTTCGAACTTCCCATGGAAATGTTCGGGGACTACCGATCGATGAGATTGGAAAAATGGGAGACGAAAGTGGATGACGATTTTGGAATCGTAACTGTGGAAGGATCGTTATCTGGAGATTTGTGCCAGTAGTACAATTTTGTCTGTCAGTTTAATTTAATTTATTCCATCTATATTTTATTAGAATGATGTCGTTGAATTTGTTGGTGCACGAAATACTAGAATCTCAAGGGATTATTGTAATAAAGTAAAATAATTGTAATACAATTTCAACGCGGCTCAGATTACGTTATTCAGGGTAAGTTTTTGTTTTATGATTGAAGATTTCTTTTCTGTTGAAGGATCTATTAAAAAATCCATGGGCCGCAGACTTCCAAAAAGTTGTGGATTAATCGCCGGCTGCTAATGCGTTCAAAGACGCTCGCCTTGCTTCAAACCACTCCCAGTTTGACTTCCCCAATCCCAGCATCTCAAACTCGAAGATCACGGATGGAAAGCGCAGATCGGTCTCCCGACAAACATCGAAACTCCTACGAAAAGGCTAGCAGCGTTCTAAAGCCAGGAAACCTTTCAGCAATCAGATAGCCTAATGCCTTCAAAGAGAAGCCAAGGATTATCCAGAGCAATCGTTTCCGGCGATCTCCGAGTAAGCAGAGAAGCGGATCATGGATCTGTGCTGGATCATACTCGACGCAAGTGCCTCGCAAAGAGGCAGATGAAGATACGAACCTTTTGCGAACCGTCTCTGACCTCTGGGGATCGAGATCTATCGGCGATGATCGCATATCGATCGCCATCTGGGTGAATTATCGCGCTTTCGCTGACGGCTCAATCGGCCTTGCAACGGAACCGGAGCAACCCAAGGGGAAAAAAGGCGAAACCATGGCGACACGGGGAAAAAGTATCCGTTGTCATAACCCGGATCGTCAATTTTTCACGGTTCTGCACGGCTTTCCTTCGCATCTTTCAACGTCCCCGATCACTTTCGCTGTAGCTGCGAACAAGTGTGACGCGGCGTATCGTCGCGGCTATTAACCCCACCGGGGCCCGGTTAATAAAATTCATGAGACCGCGTTGTGAAATCCGATAGTCTTGCCAACTTTCGTCCGTGGTTTTCGTGACCGGCAAAAACGCCCGAACGATTTATGGTTCATCCCGAGGGACCAGTAAAAACCAGGACCGGGGGACTCTGGGCGAACCGTGGAACTAGTCGTGAAACTTCGCCGAAGTTTTAAGCTCGGTTCGAAATAGAAATTCATCTATAGTGTGTTGTTTACACTATAATCTTCTATTATATTTCTGGAAGTAGAGTCAACAAGAATTAAAGAAGGTAATAAGCCAGAAAGGAAAACACTCTACGCCAATGCTACTTCTACTAGAAATTCTTTAGACGACGTTTTATAACTTTGTAGCTCTCAGATTTTGTTATTTTAAATTTTAAAGGAGACTTTCAAGCCTCGAATGTACAGCAATTTATACTTGTCCGAGAAAGTAGAAATCTGTAGCAGTCCACAAAAACTTGGGCGTTTTAAAGACAAATTGAAAGTATCAAGGATATTTACCTCTCTATTTACTTAAATGTTATGTGTACTCTTAAAATGGAGTGAAGAATTTAATACCTCAATTATTGCATTCGATATTGCTTTTTACCGAGTTGATAAATGATCGAGTTTTTGGTTGGAGATTGTTTGGCTACGACGTTACTAGAATGTATCATTTCTGTACAAGTATATTTCAGTCGTTGTTCCAATTAATCCTACTTCTCTCTTTGGTTTTTCATATTACCTCATCACTGAAATGAGGATTTTTATGCAAAATAAGAATTTCCCACGTCAATTCTGAGAAGCATAATAGCAGATACTCAATAATAAGTAGATATTTATTTCATCTCTAACAATCTTGATGCACAGAAAATAATAGTGATGTTCAATTTCTCTAACGTTTGTATTATTCTTTATATCATTCACACATGTCTTAAATGCATGAAATTCGCAGTACAATCACCATTATTATCCACATCAATTTTTAAACCATCCTGACTTTCATGAAGTACTCCAAACCAATTTTCATTCTTATCAAGGCACAATCGTATTTTTTGCGAACCACATAAATTCGAGCCTCGTTTACGAAGCAATAAATTATTAAGATTACGATCGGAAGGATTTATTAAACTTCGGAAGAGAACGGATTCATGAAAAGTACTTCGCCAGCAATGCATCACCGTAAACTTCACGAGTTAAGAAATAATACTGTGTACGTGCATCGTTTACGTTTGATATAGATGAATTATTCATGCATCGAACAGGGTGCAATTTCGTCACTGCACCTTATAATGCGAGGATATTAATAAAAAATGTGCATAATGCATACGGGCCACATCGGACACGTGGGATCGGATGCAGAAGGGTTAAATTGTTTTATGACCGAAGAGTTGTGAAACCTGAGCTGGAATAATTGTGACGAAATAATATGTAATTTCGGTTTGGTATCTGCAACTTCTGCGGGATGTCCCTCGTAATGCGTGGTGATATTTTAGGTGGCTGAAGGCAGCGTTGACAATGCGAAAATGACACTTTAAAATTACTCGATTTGAATAATCTTTGGATCGAATTGACGACAAAATTTGACGTGATTTTTACGAACCTACAGCGCATACAAATTTTCTATTCAATGATATCTATAAAAACTGTTAGAAACTGGCAGAAAGTAAAATAAAATGCTGTTTTAATCCAGTCTCCCTATTTCGTTTCATTTGAACTTGCGTCTTTACATTGTAGCTTTTGATACAAAGAGATCACCATAAAGCAAAGTGCCGCACCACCCTTCATCCGCATCTGCTCATCATCACCAGTAAAACTGAGACTTCTCACGAACATGTCCAGGGTCCGCTAATTACAAAATCATCCCGACTTCCGTCTTCTGAAGCCCGCAAGGGCGGATCGAGCATGACGCAAGAGTGCATGGTTGTCTGTTGCTTCTCGCGATGAATACATACTTTCTACCTGAAACAGAAGCGGCTCGCCTCGGAATCTCTCGCGTTATGTTTCGTAATGCTCACGATTCATCGTGAGCGCATTAAAGCCGTGAATGCGATGGTGGGTCCAGTTTGAGTCCCGATTACCGTCGATAGGCGCTGCGCAGATTAAATCGCGGCGAGATTACCGCTGGGCCCTGAACACGAAAATTACGAGACACGCTCGGTAATTATCGAAACCAGCTGAGTCAGTATCAAAAGCGTCCCGTGGTATCCGATGCGGCACTAATTCGGGGGAATTATAATGAGGAACGCCGCGCCGGCACCTGTACAACAGGACGAAATTGATACCCGTAGCCCAGGCCGAAAAATATTCTTTCGATTCGACGCGACGCCTTCGTGATGTTCGTGAGCCGAGCCGCAACACGGTTGAAAGGGATACGCAATCGTTTAGACGTCATTAAGACTAAAAATACACGAATCGACGGTATCCAAATGAATGCTGATTAAGGTGCGTTCTCGCGAGGCTGTTCGCGCGCCGGCCACCTTGCGGCCTCGTTTGCAACACCTCCGGAGGCGGAATGTATGACATTAGCGATCAGAATTACGCGAACGGAATCACGGGCTTCGTGGCCGGTCACCTTGATCCCGGTAATTTATGCTAATGCGCGAGCAGAAAATTTTAGGGTCCCCTAGAATCTGGCACCGGCCAACACCACCTTCTGCGCGCCCCGTGATTGTTGGATCTGGTTTCGATCCGCCGAACTTAATCGTCCAGCCGATCAAGGGCGGCTGATATTGGTATTTCCCTTCGAACTCTGTTTCATTGAATTCATTAGCAATTAGGCGTGTGCAACAACCAGGGCCGAGTTATTATCTTACCGGGTTCGTGTCTAGTTAGCAATCTGGAGGAGATCGGGATTTGGGAATCTCTTCTGGGAAAACTGATCGACTCCCTTCTTAAAGGAGCGCTTTGTTTAGAAGTGCGTGTATCGTGCAATTCGTTGGAATGATTTTGCAACGAGATATTTGAACGTGACTGGGTGGCAGCCTCTTCGTCTTGTTAACAATCTCAAATAAATAGGCATTTTGGGCATTTTTTAAAAATATCTCAAGGACATCGAGTGTATAACATCTAGTAATTTTTTAACCTTTTAAGTATTTATTAACGTTTATTAAAATCATCTTATTTATCTCGTTGCACGTGTACAATAATTATTAATTTATGTATACTACAACGTGGGGTTAGAAGAATTAAAACGTAACCCTAAATAAATGTTTATGGATATCCCTTTCCGCTGAAAACTTTCCAACGAAAAAATTTGTAAACATTGCTTGACAACAATACAAATGACCCTAAACGTTCCAGACATCGCCGCTCCATACTTCGATAATAAAAAAATCTCTAATGTCCCTTTATATCGTTCAGTACCGCGTTTCCACCCTTGAGCGAATTTGAAATTATGCCGGCGAAATTCGAAATGCAAATGGGTAAGCGGCGGGGGTGGCGCGGGGGTGCGTCTGCGCGACTATAAATTCTGGGTTTAATTGGATCGGATTATTGTAATTCCGGGCGGCCTTATTTATGAGCCCGTTTCGAGGCTTTAAACTTGTTCGACGGCGCGCGGTCTTATTCTCTTTCTCTCGCGGTCAAGACACAAAACTAAAGGGCGAATCGGTTATTAAATTATGGCCAAGCTTCGCTCTCGTTTTTGTCGGCAGGTGAGCGCGGCGTCTGCCTCTCTTTACGCATACCAAGGACGAGCTTTGTTAAAGGCCAATTTATGGAAGCCAACAGGCAAGGCGAATTTACATCGCGTTTTGACGCGGAGCGGCGCGGCGGCGTCGGCCGCGCCACAGACCCGTGAATCAGGCTCGTTCCGTGTCGGTGCCTGATTCCCGGGGCTGACGTGTCCATCCCCAAAGGTACTGCGAAACTACCCTCGATTTATGATCGACAGAGCTGATTTTTATGAGCCGCGATTGGACCACGTGCAGCCTCGTATTTGTCGCCCTCTCGAAATTCTACCGCCTTGAGCCACCAAGCAGTAACATATGGAACGAGACCATTTTTATATAGCGGCACCCATCAATGTTCGTGCACTCCTTGGAAGAGAATAACTTTTTTAAAATTGGACCAAACGACTTGATTTTTTTCCGAGAAATTAGAGCAGAATTTGGGGAAGAAACTAAGGGTTGTTTTATATAATTTTTCTGGTTGAACCTGAATTTAATTATCACCTATTAGTAGTGTAACGAAATATTTCAAACTAAAATCGTTTTTTAGCAAATAGATTGTACGATGTAATAATTAGTTTTTTTATATTTCACTTTTTTATCGTATGCGTCGATAAAAACTAATAATTATTTGGATTTTGCAAAATGTTCAAAAAAAGTACCATACTAATAAAAATCCCTCAGGGTTATGATAGTTGAGGCTTCACGCTTTTTTCACGAAGTTACAACAGTTTAAATATTGATAGTTTTTGCACGATGATGCTCCAACTTTTTTGAAAACAGATTTTCATAAAATGTTGATATCGGTAAACCGCGTTCTAAAAATAATAGCTTATGAAAATAGAAAGGGTGTGGTAAAAATGCATGTTCCAATTTATTAAGCTTTCATTTTCGATGCATGAGGCCTTGTTATAACGAAACAAGGTTCGCCTGATTTGCATAACGAAATGAGATCTTAGAATCTTTCTCGAACACGATATCAAAAGTGTTGTGGAAAAATAGTAGCAAGCAGCATACTGAACTTACGGTGGAAAGTTTTTCGTGCATAAACAAATGCAGATTCTGGATATAAAAAATAATAGCGATCCCACTATTTTCAGTGTGAACGGCACACATTGAAAAAATACACGCACGATTCCCATCAGCCGGTTCGCCAAACCAGCCGAAACTTTCAACGCCCCTGTAACCGTTTCGCGGACCCGGAGGAACTTTTACTGCTCGGGGGAAGATCGTATGCGAACGAAACATTGTCCTGCGCAGTATTCTGCATGACTAAACATCGAACAAAATACCGGGAACCCTTTTACAAGCCATCAATCAATACGTAAGAGAGAGGAAGAAAAATAGAAAAGGTTGATCGTTGAACGCGAGAGACTATCGTATTCTCTACGGGTTCTTTTTTTTTCTCACCCTCTATCTTATCCGAGTCTCGGTGTCTTCCCGCGGTGACTTGCACTAATAAACCCTATTCGCATAATGGGGAGACGGTGAATGAGCACCGAGGAAATTTTAATGCCGCCATTGCGTCCGTTTAGACACAATAAACGTCAACAGAACGGGTTGCGCCCTCCTTACATATTTTTTTCCGCGAGTCATTACGGCAGGGGGCATCTGGCCCAAAAAGGGCACGGAACTCTTTAGAACTAACCCTATCATCCCCCTTACCCGTTCGATTCTGTTCCACTAGGTGGATATTAAAATGCGCGAAAATTATAATGGCATCGTGACCGACGGGTTTCGCTGAATCGCGCTAATGACGATTCCCTGGAAAAAGGGTTGCTTCGATGAAATATTAAAATTCATGAGCGGCGTCCCGGGGGAGATAGGGGTCAGGGTACAACGTATGTCGTGATTTCTAATAACCCTTTCACCACCGACTTCGCATCTGCATGGAATAATTAATTCAGCCGGAATTTGAATTATCATCGCGCAAGATTGATTGCCAGAGATTTCCACCCTGCAATCTGAAATATCTGTTAGTGGGAAAAATTGTTCCAAAGCGGTGGAATACGATTTTCAAGGGGCTCTTGCAGAGTTGTACTAATTTAATTACATCGTATTTCAATTAACTGAATTGCACAATTCAAACCTTTCAATTAATTCAATTACTAAGTATTTTAATCGGATGTGTAATGGAAATACAATATAATTGAAATACAATATAATTGAAATACAATATAATTGAAATACAATACAATTGAAATACAATACAATTGAAATACAATACAATTAAAATACAGCTCTCCAAATTATAGCCCACAACTTTGAAGAAGTGCGATATAATTTTATGTTTTTCTTTCATATACTTGTTTGCTGTCTGTGCGGCGTAGTTTCTATTCCTCGCAATCGTTCATAATACATAACGCAATTTCATGTTTATGGATGAAATTTAAAAAGTGTGGAACGCAGAAGTTATTTCTGTTCAGATATTGTTTTATAAATAATAAATTCCTTCTGTTTGAGTTTGAAACCTTCACATGGATATTTCAACCTCTTCTTACCTATTAACTTATCATTCTTTAATTTTTAATTTTAATTTGATTACATCGTAGTTCGTAGTTAATGTAATTTAATTACAAAGTATTTTATAATTGTACTCTATTGCAATTACGAATTACATCGTAATTTAATTGAATGAAGATCTGAATTATAAATTACAATACTGAATTACAATGTAATGCAATTACTTCGTAATTATAATTCCCGGAGTAACTCAATTGTAATTCTGCACAACTCTGGGCTCTTGTAAAATTCATTGCTGTGAAAATTAATTATTGACATTTTCTACAATTTATAAAAAGCAAGAAAGTTAAAATATTCATTGAAAATTTCGACCTTTACTTTTATCTCTTGTAATTGATGCATACAATTTTTATCTTACAATACATCAAAATCTGCAGTCTGTGTATTAATATCAATTTTCCTATATCGAGAATATTAAAGCAAAAAATTGTTGAGTAAGCTGCAACTAGAATTGCAACGAACAGTACGATGCTAATTTATTTATCTTTTTCACAATTGATGCAATATTGAAAATGACTTCGATTCTGCATAAAAACCCATAGCCAGTTTATTAATATTGATATGAACAATCCACGATGGAAAGTACGAAAGCCAAGGAACGACAAGCTGCAGCGAGAACTGCAAGGAAAAGAGCAGATAGAATTCGTTTGGAACCGGCACAAGATGCAGTTCCACAAAGGGAAATTATGCAGCGTAACTGGGTACGCGGCAACTCGGAAACGGAAAGCAAGAGGGACAGGAGGGTTCAAGGGAAGCGGTTACATAAGAAATTCTCCGTCGACTGCATTTCGTTGCGTCTACTGCATGCCGCGCGCGGCCTATCCTGCCGGTGTTTTACACGGGTCGGTGCATCGATTAACCTGCATTACGAGGGGTTCGTCGCTAGTCATGCTGCATTGGTAACTCGCGAGCACAATGTGCACGCCAGAAGAAAACGAAAACCTCAGACTCTATGGGGTGCCTCCTGCATCGTGCCTTATCAGTGTTCCCGACATTTCGTAGTCGAACTTTTGATCTTTCCGTTGTGCAACCGCTATAACTTCCCGACAAAATTCGACGTTCTATCTCTGGTGCATTAGCATGCATTCCCCTTCGCCCAATTTTACAGTTTATTTTTGCGTTCGATCAGTACATGCATACTTACTTCTGCATGTCATTTCGTTTCAATTTATTGATCATTTATATCTAACTTTAATTTCTTGAAGTAACACAATACAAGTTTGAATTTGGACGAGTGACTACTATGCCGCAGATTTTATGCATTTATTATAAAAATGGCTAGGTGGAGTGAAAAACTGTAAAGGTATTGAAAGAATTTAAGAATACTATCGATCATAAGGAACGAGAGCGAAATAAAAATGTAATTTTTCCTTAAATCTGTTAAATTCTTTCGAGCTGTCGACTGTTTCAAATTCCATCTACTCATTTTTCTCATAGATGCATATTGCCGCTTGAATGTAAGAACTAGGTCACTTGAAATTTGGACATTTTGAGTTATCTACTTCGTATTAAAGAAGAAATCAAGTAGAATTTAATGTAAAAACTGTTAAAAAGTAGGCAACTTCTGTTTTTTGCAAAAAATGGTTTAAAATTTTTTAAAATCCAAAATGATGTTTTTTCATGTATTGTTCCACTTAAAATAAAGAAACACGAGCAGATTTGGCATTATGTTTAAAATAACGGTCTCCCTACCATAATCTTAAAACCTCAAAATACTGTTTCATCAATTTCTCTATAATAAGGAATTGTAAGTTACCTAGTTCTTACATTCAGGCGGCGATATAAAGTCTAGTTATCGTAATATTTTCAACTTATTAAAATTACCAAAAGGAGTACATTTCTAGAGATCCACTGATTATCTCTTTCACTCTAGGCGCCTCGTTCCCCATCCTCTCCACCGCTGAGGCGCGTGGCATCGTTCATGCTAACCAATTGCATCGCCTTATCCAATTCGAAAACAAAACGACATAGAGACGAAGAAGAACTCGACGACTCTAACATCTCCAGCTCCGGCATCAATCCAATGAGCTAAACCCCATTCGAAATCGGTTTTATTGCATTCCTGCATGCAGAGCAGGAGCTATTTAAAAAGTACAAGCCTCGAATGCTTCAAAGAAAATTAAACTCGCACGCGTTAACCGCTCCGAACGCTCTCCATGCGCCACGAGATTATCGTTCACGCTTCCACGTGCCATTCTGGCATCGAGCCGTCCTCTTACATCTTCGAGACGTCGTCCGCTCGTTAAAAGGGTCGGGAAACAATTGGCCGAGCTGCAGAGAGAACCTTCTATAAGGCAGTGGCAGAGTGAAAGGACAATTTCAATCCGAGCTACGTTGGCAGCTTGTAGCTCAGCCTGATCGAAGACACGCGTGTTCACCTGTTATGAGTCAGCTGAACCTCGGGCCACCTTGATCAGACGTTTTCTCTATGCAGCTTCCATGCAATCATCGAACTGGCCAACAACCCTCCACTATCGGCTTATCAGAGCCGTGACAACGAACGCTGTTTCTACAATCGATGGAGATAGACCTTAACGTCGAGGTGATACAATGTGCGCCTACATTGTTCGGATCCGAGGACTCACGCGGAGAGGCCGTAATGAGGCTATAGAAAATTTATGAAGCTTGACGACTGTAGTATGCTGTTTTAGAAATTGATCGAGACTTGGAAGACGTGTCAAGCTAGAGACGTGAGATTTTTCTTTTAGGATTGCTTAATCCCTAGACGACAGGCACATTTCATAGGTATACTGTCCCGAATAAGAAAATTAGGAGTACAAATAAGCCGTTTGAAGTCAGATAGCGCAACCAGTAAGTTATGGCGGCTATCGTATGTCATATCGTAAGGTTGCACATCTGTCAACAACATAACCTCGAAATATCAGCGATTGCGTATCAGCGTTGTATGTTTTTTTCGTGCGAAAATGTCGAGTTTCGAGCCGAATAAACGTCATTCGCGGAAAGTTCTGACTTACTTCTTTAATTTGAAGAAATCTGCAGCTGAGGCGCATCGATTGCTTGTAGAAGCATATCGTAAGGCTGCATTAAGCGAGGGAAGTTGTCGTGAGTGGTTTCAAAAGTTTAAGAACGGTGAATTTGATGTTGCAGAGAAAGAACGTAGTGGAAGGCCGAAAGTGTACGAAAACGCGGAATTGGAAGCATTATTGAATGAAGATTCGTGCCAAACGCAAGAAAAACTTGCACTTGCATTATCAGTGACTCAACAAGCGATTTCACATCGTTTAAAATCATTGGGAATTATTCAAAAGCAAGGAAATTGGGTTCAAAATCATTTTCTGCATGATAATGCTCGTCCTCTTGTCGCGGCGCCGGTCAAAACCTACTTGGAAACACTTAATTGGGAAGTTTTACACTCCCGCCGAATTCACCAGACATTGCTCTTTCTGATTACTACTTGTTTCGATCGAAGACGCATGGCCTGGCTGAGCAGCACTTCACGTCATATGAAGATACCAAAAATAGGGTCGATTCATGGATAGCGTCAAAAGCTGAGGCGTTCTTCCGACGAAAAAGTAGTGGCCAGCGATGGACAATAGTTTGAATAAAGCATAAGATACCGTTCTTTCGCAATAAATGCCCAATTTAAGATGAAAAACGGCGGAGACTTATTTGTACTCCCAATAAAAAGCCATTTTTTCAAAAGTTTAAATATATTTATCTAGTGCACTAATCCTTCTGACTAGACAGAAAACCTGAAGTCGATTGGTTCCTTAAAGTTTTCAACAATTGAAAAGAAATCGATTTCTTGAAGTGCACTTCTCGTTCAACAGCTTGCGAGTGTGCCAGCAAATCCGAAAATATGAAGGCTGCCGCCCCGAGAAAAGAGAAATCGAGAAATTTATTTATTTCCGGATGGAACAAAGCGAAGATAGGAGTACCGAAGGTCCTAGAATAAAAATCGAAGGCAGAACGTAAATTCTAGATAGGGGACACATAGAGTTCCGACATCTGCCTTCCTGGTATTCCGCCCTCGATCCGGGTGGCTCCGAGCATATCTCTCTATCGTGGGTCAGCGATCCTCTTATTTTTTCGTTCGAACGTAGCGAAATAATCCCGGAATCGAGGTCTATTAGCATCGGAGGCGTACTGGCACGGACCCAGAAAAAAAGTCGAGTAGTCTGGGTCTCTCCTAGAGCAGCCACACGAAATAGCTGCATCGAAATCAGTTCCCTGTACGGTGAAGGTCTCTTCTCTCGGGGTCTTGTGAGAATGCGGACGACCGCGAAATCGCATATAAATTAAGGTTTCAACCTTTTCGGGTGCCCCTTTGTCGGATTCGCGGTGTCTCGGGGGAGCCATTTTATCTGGCGGCAGTGAAACGGCGAACGGACCTTACGTTTCGTCCCGGGAAACGAGGTCGTGCCATCTGTAACGTGTGCCGTGCACGTGACTCTGTCGAACGATTGCTGAAATATCAAAATTGCCAGGAAAAGGCAGTCGAGAATGTTTTATATTCCGCCCACAAACATTTCTTCCGTGTCGAATTGTTGCTCGGGGATGGCGATTTATTTCTGGCACGTGCCGACTGGAAAACAGAACATGTTGCTAATTGCTATCAAAAATAATAGTAACAAAATGACTATGAATTTTCAATGAAATTTTTGTGTAAAAGTAATTTTTACATATAGAACAGTGTCCTTAAAAGTGGTCATGATCTAGTAAAAATATGTTCACTTAGAATAGTAGGTTAGGAATGGCGATTTATTTGTGGCACGTGCCGACTGGAAACTAGAACAGTTTGCTAATTGTTAGCAAAAATAATGTTAACAAATGTCTATGAATTTTCAATGAAATTTTTGTGCAAGAGTAATTTTTACTTATAAAACAGTGTCCTTAAAAGTGGTCATGATTTAGTAAAAATACGTTCACTTAGAATAGTAGGTCGGGGATGGCGACTTATTTCTGGCACGTGCCGACGTGGAAAACAGAACAGGTTGCTAATTGTTAGCAAAAATAATGGTAACAAAATGTCTACCAATTTTCAATGAAATTTTTGTGTAAAAGTAATTTTTACCTATAAAACAGTGTCCTTAAAAGTGGTCATGATTTAATAAAGATATGTTCACTTGGAAAATAATCTAAAAAATATTAATCTCAAGTGTACTTCATTTTGCTAAAATTGCAAAAATTGCTTTTCTCTGATATGGAGGAGTCCTGAACAGAAATGGAATACATTTTATATGCATGGGAATAATTTTGGCAGAACCGACGCGAATTAATATCGCGAAATTCGCAATATTGGGGTGATCGGCACCGGCATTAATCATTCGCTAATTCCCTTATGATTCGAGCGTGCGATTCCATAAATAAACGAACGTGTAACGCTGTTTGATCTCGCAGCGACGCGACGGTTGAATTAAGTCGGTTAAATGAATCGTTAAATCTGCTCAATATTGTGACGCGTCATAATGGATCCGAATTACCATAAGAGTTCGTTAGCCTGTCACAAAAGGTGAACCGTCTAATGCCCGAATATTGTTATTCAAATGTCTTCCGCGTCGAAGGAAGCGACAACGACCGCGCGTCAAACCGATAATCAGCCGATGATATATCGTATATTAATGGCATAGTGAATATTATATGCAGATCGGATTATAGATAGACACGGCGTTAAATGACGGTCCTAAACTGATGAAATTAATGAGGAAACTCGATGTATTCCGCCGCAGAGGAGAATAATCGATCGGAATCGCTCGGGAAACGCTCTCCCGATTGTCGAGCGGTGATGAATCATTGAAATTCACGGAGAATCGAATTAGGAACCTCTAAGAGGATTTCGGTAATCTCGTTCGACGGAAAAGAGGCGACAATCGGGGCCGATCTAACGCGTTCAACCACCTCGGTGTTCCATTGTACTGACGTCTATTATGCACCTAATCGGGAAACAAACTCTTCAGTTTGTACCGTTCGAACGTATCTTCACGAGATCTTAATGTGCGTTCACATTAATTTACATTATCAGATTTTATCGCTCTTCTAAATGTTTCATGGTTAAGTAAGCTTGCAATAACTGTTTTCAGGACTCTGTTTCGAGAGTAATTGTGGTATCTTTTTAGAGAATGTCAAGCTGCATTTTAAACACCGCGCAAAATACAAAATTAATAACGAGCATAATTTTCAACTTTAATTCCGATTGCTGTTTGTTAAATCAAAAACTACCTGTTCTGTATACCTATTTTGTACATTGCTCGAAATGTTTCGACGATAGAAATAGAATAGAATATTTAGATGACGCAAATTTGTTCAGAATATTCGACGAATAATTTCTGTAATAAAACTGAACTCTACCACATAAAGAAACCCACAGCAATTAAAATTTGTCCAATTTCCCACCTGGTTTCGCACATTGAAAGAAGTGCGATTTTTTCCAATGGATTAGAGCCAGGAAACAAAGACCTATAGTTAGCCTGCGAGGCCAGAAAAAACGCCATACAAAATTCATAGAGGCCCAAGGTGTATCTCCATCGACCATAAAACCGCGTCATAACGTTGCATATTTACGGGGCCGGAACAAAATCAGGATGCATAAATCTCGGCGATATTTTTTCCGTTTACGACAGTGGCTGCGCGCGGCTAAGCGATTCGGGCTGGAAAACGGAAAGGTGACACCATAAAAATCCCCGTGTCACGGCACACGTGTCACGACGTCCTCTCTTTCGTTTTTTGGTCGTTGCCTCACCTGCCGCGCATTTCGCGTCACTGTTACGTTGCCCCAAACGATCCCATGGATACGTTTAATTGGGCAAACAACGGCGGTGTCACGGGGATCGTTGATCCTCCTCTGTTTGTTTTTTTTAGCCCGTGTCTTTTGCATAATATCTTTGCCAGTCGATTTCGCGCACGTTCGAGCACGCCCACTGCTGCGAAACAGTTTCGCGGCGCATGCGTTCGACCGTATAGAGGGTTTTTCGTTTTATTGACCGAACGGCTGATCGAACTCCCGTCGATCGTAAAGTTTATTTTTCTCCGGGGGGTTGCAAGGTTGTATTCATTTGCATCGGTTCGCGGTTTACATTCTGTTTGCAGAGCGCCCCATCGTTCTACCCGGTTTGCTACGGTGCGCGCCCGAAGGCTGTCGGGCGAACAGGTATGCACGGCGGTTAGCTCGGCTGAAGGAGCTTTGCCTCCTTTGGACGAGGCGTTCACCCTTTAATCGACTGATTTCTTAACGAATTTTAGGCGGAAGTTTAACTTTATAAGGAAGCGGAGGGGAGACACTTCAATAAATATCCTAGAATTAGTCTCAAATATTTTCAAAGCCGAGAACAGCAAAAAAGAATACTACGGGAGGTGCGAAAAATAAGTGTGCTCAAAAATGTGCAGTCCAGTAATGACAATGTCATTAATAGACTGCGGATCTTCATGCAAAATAAAATATTTCCGTGTCGATTCCAAGACACAGAAGCTAAATAATATCTTTCTTGTTTTAATTATTTTATTAAGCTGAAACTAATACGATGATGTTTCTAAATTTTTTAAATATGTCCACTGCTTTAAATTCTATGCACCAGTTTGTGTTATAAATGCATAAAATTCGCAGTCTAGTCATTAATCACTCACGAAGACGTTCACTAAAAACCTTTTCCAAAAATCACTGTCCCTCACATTACACAGACTTACGAAAACAATAATAATGTCATTAGTCACCAACGCAAGCGCCCAGGACTGTCGCATTTAACAACCTGTTCTAAAATCACTGTCTCCTCAAAGTCACGGTAAGAATGAAGACGCACTAATGCACCAAAACAATAATAACGTCGTCATCAGTCACCGAAGCAACCGTCCAAAACGTTCTAATAACCTTGAAAAGACTTTTCCAAGGCGCTCAATTCCAAAATGTCAGTCCCACTGTCACGCACTTCCACCCAATGAACGTTGCACGCCACAGAAAACACCGTAGCCCCTCGGCACGGCCCATTAAACGGTCCCCGGTCCATGGTACCCGGGCATTACTCGTCGGCAGAACGAGAAAAATTTTCCGAGTTTGCACCTTGCGGTAATTACGGTCCGCCGATGGAAAAGGCAGCTTAACTACCAAGAGTGAGAGAGAGAGAGCAGCATCCTGCCTCCTCGGAGGAGGTCCCTCTGGCCTGTAATCACGAGCAATTACGTAGTTTGTGCACCTCCCATTAGACAGGGCTCTCCTAGAAGAGACACGATGTCCCGAGCAAGCGTTTGTAGCCGCCGTTGCGTCGGTGCTATTGCGAACAAGCCCGTGGCCTCTGACACTATCTACGATCTACCGACACACACCGGCTGGCCAATGATAGGGAAGAGAAGGGACATGAGGTATAACCCGGTTAATTGACGGTTCCACTCGAAATCTAACGATTAGAGGTACGTAAATCAACGCCCACCACCCGCGTATTCCGTTTAAACGCGAGGATTCGCGAGGAGACGCCTACTCCCGGACCGTTCAATTTGCGACGGGGACAGACCAACGCGACCCATTTCAATTTTCGAGAGATCGAAACCCTCCCTCGATCCTGCACCGAGCTCCGACTCGCTTCGGAACTCCGGGAAAATTCTATAAATATTTATTGTCGAACATGGGAATGGGAATTTCGGTCTGTCCAAGTGCTCGAGCTTTGGGTTTAATGATGAAACAGTAACTAAACGATTGGGTATCGCATCGTGTACGTTCACTGGGGGCTTATCTGGCTCTTATAATTTTTTGAAAATTTCTATTAGTTTGGTAAAGAAGCTGTTGTTTTTATCAGCTGTGCTACTTGACCAGTGTCATTCGTATTCTATTAATTATTCCTGTCCTTCGCAATCACTCATTTCAAACAAACAATAAATAGTAATTTTGTAGTGGATGTAATTTATTTGACATTTTTTTTTAATGATTCGAGTGTACAATTTCTAAATCTTCAAGGTAAAAACGACCGAGCAAGACGGGGTGAAGAATATTAAAAATACGCGGCGAATTCGGGGAATGTCCATTTAAAATACAAACTTTGCGGCACATTATGAAAATTAGGATACGGGCGCGTGATTAAGCACGTTAATAAGGGTTCATTTTGCGGTCCATTCTGTCCGGGCAGGGTAGAATTATCGAGGAGCTCGTGGCTGATCCGTGGAAGGCAAAAATCAGGCTGAAAATAGATACGGAGAGCGATTTGGTCGATAATTTCGATAAACAGACCTTTACAGAGATCGAGTTGAAAATTGTCGTCGATTAATTTTTCACGGGGCTCTCCAGAGAAGTTATTGCTGGGTTCGGAAATAGAATTAGTAGACTCGTAATCTCGTAAAAACTTAATAATCCCTTTTTCGAATCGAAATTAATATTATAAATGTCGTCACCTCAAAGAATTTATTTTAATGTATAAGGAAACTTCCCTTTGAAGGGATAGTTTCATTGAGTCATTTTCTAAAAAAAAAATAAGATCTTAGAAAATTCAATAAAAGAAATAGTATACTACCCCTAATTTTCTAGTGTCTACAAAATCACTGTTTAGAACATGATCACTCCCAAACCTCCAAGAAGAAGAAATTCCGAAGTCGTCGGAGGAAAGTCATTGTCTTCTTTTGATGAATGACTTGTGCACGAAGTAACGAGCATATGAATGGCCGGTTGCGTTCATGCGCGACCGGAATTTCATTACAGAAGCTAAACAAACCCCTTGGACACCCTCTCACGGTTTTCGGATGTACGTTTGTTGTCGAACGTCCGCCACGACGCAGTCAACCAGGCGCCAAAAGTCTCATTTTTAAGCTAATCAGCAGATACGTAAGGACGTCTCGTCTACGCGCTTGGGAACCATAAAACGCGAGGAAATGCAGGCGTCAGCGTACATATTGAAATAGGTAAACCGGGAAGGGCCGTTTTTCACCGCAATCAATATTCCGACTGGCGCTTCGACGTTTCGGAGGTTCGATCGCTCGATACTTCGACGGCGACACGTTTGCGAACACTTTCGGCACTTTAGCGAATTGTGGTTGCCGTGATGGATACCCCTTGGTCGAATGTATGAGGTGGTTTCAGCAAAGAGTGCAACGCTTTCGACATGAAGTGCATTATACATGAAAGTAAAAAAGAAAAGATTCTACACCGTTTCGTTGAATAATTCCTTAAATTCCACATTTAATCTACACTGTCTCTGATCTATTACAGGCTAAAATTAGTTGTACTTAAACACTTTGACCATTTTAAGGGATGTTGGGCAATGTATATATGAAAGTAAAAAGAAAAGATTCTATACCGTTTTGTTGAATAAATATTCCTTAAATTATCCGAACTATTACAGACTAAAATTATTTGTACTTAAACACTTTGACCATTTTAAGGGATGAAGTGCATTATATGTGAAATTAAAAAGAATTCTACACTGTTTCGTTGAATAAATATTTCTTACATTCTACATTTAATCTACGCTGTCTCCGATCTATTAGACTATAATTATTCATAATTAAATATACTATTACCATTTTAAGGGATAAAGGTTATTGGTTGTGAAAATACAAAGGAAAGATTCTACACTGTTTCGTTGGAAAAATATTCTTTAAATTCTACACTTAATCTACATTGTCTCCGAGCTATTACAGGCTAAAATTATTTGTGATTAAATAGTTTTACCATTTCGAGAGATGAAGGCGTATCTCGATCAAAAACTTTTCCAGCCCTGGATTCGAGACGAAACTTTTCCAGTGTCCGTCCACCTAGTCTATTTCCATGGAAACGAGGTCTTCGGAGACCGAAAAGGATCCGTTGGGGCTTCGTTAATTTACCGGTTTAAAAAGCCATTCCGATCGAAAGCGATCCTCGCGCGCCGCAGCGGCGCGACTACGCCTGCAGGTTGGTGATCCAAAATGTGCAATTTTAGAAAATATCCCCTTTCAGGAAACGCGGAAATTACAGGGTGGGAAAAGAAGTCCCTAGAACGGTCCCGAGGGGCTCCGTCGGACGTTTCCGAAAGTCGTGACGCCAACGTAAGTGGCAGCTGTCTGTTCCAAAAATTTCGCCGCCACGCCGATAACCTCTTTCTCCCCCGTATAGAAACGATCCACGCATATCCCATAGCCCGGAAATTCTTCTTCCAAGCCAATCGGACCGTAATTACGTACGCTCAAGACGTAATCGAAACCGGTGACTAATTTTAAATTGCTCTAATCGCGTGGTTCCCCGTCGAATTCCCCTCGAGATCCTTCCCGGCCGTCGTCAAACTTCCATAATTCCCCGAGGACCAAACAATTAGGACATGGAGAATCGAAAGCGGGCCAATCGAGCTGATTACTGTTTGTTATGTACGCTCTCTGCTTTTTGGAAGTATAATAGTAATTTTAAATTAAACCTGTTCCGCATTACAGGCAATTTATTAAGACAGTGAATGCGTGTGTAGATAATCTTGCAGGAGTGTGGTAATTGAGGCTTTTTGGTAATATGTATTCACTGGAAATTTGCATTGGATGCTCATCTATTGAACAAGTCTTAGAAACAAATTATTGATATTGTGTAGCTAATGTTTCTTAAGTTGATAATCTTTTCGTTACACAAATAATACAAAATGCTTCTTATTAAACTGTTCCATTCGTGTAGTTAAACGTATCTGTATTAATAATTCCATTTTTTATGTTATTGATTAAATATTTCATACATCGATTGCAAGAAACACTAGCTGCATGGAAATTTGTTTCTCCTGTTAATAATTTCCATAATTAATGTTTCCAATAAATGCGTAAAATCCGCAGACTAGTGATGACAAAGAAAAATATGGTTTCCAAAATTCTTGACAGTTTCTCTTCTTCGAGATCCAGGCTGCTGCCAATGCCAAGTCGCATTAACACTCCATGCCCGAGACAATTCAACCTGCCCGTGGTCTCCTGTTTCCATTGTTCGATCCTGCGATCCTGACAGGGCTCCCGGAACATACCCCATGACAGCCACCCGGTAGTGGTGCTTCGTTACAGTCCCATCTAAAAATATTAGATTACAACCTTTGACGTTCGCCGACTGATCTCGGGCTTGTTGCTGACCACGGACACGATTTCGGTCCCTTCTAGGACGGAGCCCTACCCTGGACCCTCGCGTGACAAATTCCTCAGAAATTAGTATATTGTATTACACTGCCACGTGATACCGAAAGTCACGTCGGGCTTCAATTTAGCAACAACTCGAGACTCCGTTCAAATTCGGTCTTCCAGCAAGATAAAAAGACAAACGAACAATTAAAAAATTCATTTGCAAAAGAACAGCACACAATATAGTCCGTGAAAAATTAAAAATTCTGGTACCACGACGGTTTTATATTTGACAAGACGCTTCAACGTTCTAGAACAAAATATACAAACAAATATTAGGTGAAGTAAAAAGTTCTAAGTCTTTCGAAATAAAGCGAAAAACGCTCAGAACTTTTTACATCACCTGATATATCCACCCTTTCCATAAAATGAAAAAGTAATCGAACCTCTACACGCATTCGTGTCCCAACTAATAATTCACAGTTTCTAAATAAAACTGCTATTAATAATTTCGGCTGAAAAAAAATCTGTAAGATGAACTCTCCCCGAGCAATCATAATTCATCTCGCCCCCTGTGAAAAAAAGGAAGATGATTTACGTCGCCGAGCATAAAACTTTGTGGCATGACAGTTTCTGGCGCCTCATCGAGTTCCGGGTCCTCTCGCCCACAATAATTTCGATTGAAGTCACGGGGGCGAGGTTTCCTGTTTCCGTGATTCACGATCCCGACGCGTGACGGTTGCTTCCTGGCGCCCACATCATATCCCACGCCGTGCCAGTCCGTCCAGGATGTCCAGGAGTCAACAGTCAACAATCAACAGATGTAGACGAGACGCGTGCCCCGACGATCATCGTCCCGAATCATTCCGTATTCGGCCCAGGCCGCGTCACCGATTCATTAATAAATTGTTTACGGCAAGCTGACTAGTATTCCTCGGTAGGAACATTGTCGAGACTATGATTCGACGATTCAGGAAGTCGTGTTTTACAGAGGTTATGGCTGGGGCTACCGCTTAGACATGGTTCGACTGAAAATTAGATTCTGATTTGGAGTCGCGATGCGTGGAACTGGAAAATTTTCTGTGTGACCACTTGGACGAGGGGATCGAGCTTGGAATCACGAATTTTTTGGAGATACTCTGTTCATCAGAATCAGAAAAATGAATGTCTAAAATTTCTTCGTTTCCATCAATATTTTTTGCCTACATACTCGTGAGATTTTTCTGATTCAAACGACATCAAACACGGCATACTTTGCATCATATCTACTCGTTTAATACACGATATAGTAGAACCTCTTTTATCCGAACTAATCAGTGAAACATCAGTGTTCGGAGAACAGTTGCCTAGCTACAGTGCTGGATTAAATCTTCACTGGTTTGGCTAATGGAGAATTCAAATGGCGTTGGTTCGGATAATCGAAGTCCTACTAAATCGTGAATTGTGCAGGCATATAAACTCCGAGCTGTGTCGTGTTCGTGCTCATTTCACACAGAAAAGTGCCAATAATATGCTGTTCAAAGTGGGGACAACATTTTCGTAAATATCGTGCACGTTACTTCCACACTATGTAGAGAGATATCCGCAGTGTTTCCGCAATTGATGTGACTTTTTTATTCCCACTACTAGGGGGTTCCCCCTTGGGCGGTCGATCGCGATACAAAGAAATTAATTATTAAATTAATAATTAATTAATTATTAGGCTGTTTAAATTGGGGTTTTATGATACTCGATGTATCATTCTCAGCTATGGAACAGCATTAGTACAATACAACAATTTCCCGCTTAGCACCGTTGTTTACCCAGGATCGTCGTTTACACTTGGAAAAGTTATCCAAGAAATCTATGTTCGACACACGTAAAAAACCGTAGTTCCATTTCGTTTCCCGAGGCTCGATACCCCCGAGGTTCTCACAACAATCGCGGGAACACTGTAATTGCTTAGTTTCGAAGAACCGAAAAATACTAAGGAATCGAGGGCAGTGTCGGCGGCGTCTCTCGCGGCACCCTGTGCCTCCTAGGCAGATAAATAATCCTGGTGGCGAGCACGTTTCGCGTGGGAGTGCTGGTGGTGGTGCACGCGCGTAATGTGGACCGACCTGTATACGGCTGCCTGCACATAAGTAACGCGGCTGCCACGTGCAGCGCGAAGGGAGGCGAAGGGCAGGCGAAGGGGAAGGTGGGGTGGTCAAGGCACGGCGCGAGGCGGCTCGTCTGATTGGCTGAATTTATGGGGTCTACTTATCGCGTACTTACCGCGTTGTATATCAACAATGACACCCGCACCCGCGGGCGCTCCCTTTCCGCCCCCTTTGCCCCCCTGCCCTTTTACGCCCCTTTCCATGGCGAGCCGGGCTGCCTGTCGCACCTCTCCCTTCCCGCTGCCGCGTCCCTCGCCCTTAGACCGAGACGTTTACACCGGGTAAATGGCTCGGCAGTATAGGGCCGCTTGCTCGCTGGAAACGCGGAGATGGTGGTAGGATACGTTTCATGGAGGCCGTTGCGCCGAGATTTATAGGAAGACGATAGGAAGTTGTAAAAGAATATTTATAACTAAGACCCTTGAAGTCGCTCGCCTATCAACTTCGACGGAACCGTTCGCGGCTTCTGGAAATCGTAAAAAACGAGAACGACGATTGGAATGCGGAACCAGAGGGTTTGACAATCAGTGGAGTCTGTCGATTTTCCTTGGAATTTGTTGTTGTTTTTGGAGCAATTGCAACGAACCAAAAGCAAATGTATTTTTCCATCACCCTTAACAAAAATTCGTCTACTCCCCAGTAGCCACTTTCTTCCAAAGACATTGCACATCTGTCAACAACATAACCTCGAGATATAAGCGATTGTGTATCAGCGTCGTATATTTTTTTCGTGCGAAAATGTCGAGTTTTGAGCCGAAGATACCGTTCTTCCGACGGGGTATCCGGATGCTGCCAGAAAGATGGAAAAAAGTAGTGGCCAGTGGCCAGCGATGGACAATACTTTGAATAAAACATAAGGTACCGTTCTTTCGCAATAAATGCCGAATTTAAGATGAAAATCGGCGGAGACTTATTTATTGTACACCCAATAAAGTAAATAAAATTTAGCAGTGAGATCTATGAATCGTATTAAAAGCACACCCAGTATAGCAGAGTCCTCGACTTCGCCGGCGAGCTGTAGAAAAAGGATCGAGCAGCCTCTCCCCCGGCCAGCCGAGCAAAATGGAGCAAACTTAATCCTCGGATGAAGAGCCTTTCATCTCGTTCCATCAGCGTCAGGCCAACAAAAAACAGTTCCTTATCCCTCGATCAAAGTGATCGAGACCAGGGCCCTGGTTGGAAAAGATCCGATTCGAGGGGCATGCACCGGCGACGATAATTCAACATCGTTAATCCCGTCGGCGTATTAGTAACCCTTAACTCACGTGACCCCGCATCGCCGTAATATCCATCCCATTAATTGCAATTAAGTAAATCCCCGCGGGGCTGACCGCGTTGATCCATTATATCACGCGCGCGCAACTTTGCGGTGCACGCTTTCCACGCCGCGAGATCGCGGTACCCGATGCACTTGTGCACGAGTGCATCGGTGCACTCGTGCATCGCGCTCGAAGCAGAGTCGATTACGAGGCGAAGAATATTCCCCGCGAATTATGTCCGACAACCACGCTCGGATTCGTGACGCAATTGCATTCTGCGGCCTACCCCGACAGATTATGCACACCTGTCAGGAATTTCGAGGAGATAACGCTCGGCCCACGATAACGAACCACCATTTTCACCGAGGGATTTGTTTAAGAATTAGGTGGCGACCCTGATCGTGATAAGGAGGCTCAAACAGGTGTTACAGCATTTTTAGTTTACTTTTGTTTGTCGAGGAACTTATGCGCCACACATCACTTCACGAGATTGTGAATCTGACATTTTTATTAATGCAGTTTCTGGACGAATTAGTTTGCGAAGCTTTTTTCATGCAAAACAAAAGTTGTCTGCATTAATTGCTACATACAGGAGCTACATAGACGTTTATTTCTTCTTCTAATAATGTTATGACATTGGAAATAATGAAAGTCTTTTTAAATGTTTTTCCTGATTTGCATTGATCTACCCATTTTTAAACAAACAAACGTTCTGTTTGATTAATACTTCTCGCATTTGATGCAGAAAATGTTAATTTTGCATAAAAAGAAAGAAAATTAGAACAATGAGTGTTCTAATAGTCTGAAATTTTCTGCATTAATATAGCACTCTAACAAAATTCGAAACTGAAGACTTAGAAATGGCAAATTTATTTATTATAAGGATGGTTAAGGTCTCTTCGTTAACTATTTGCATACCGCCAGGTGTGCACCCCGTCTCCCGAATTATTATCTGAATGGAAGGACGCTCGTCCATGCTACGACATTTTCTATCCGGATTATCCTATCCGTGATTAGACTAAGCCGTATCGGCAATATCCTTTGCGGAATATCGAACCTGTTAGCTTTCCTCAATTCCAACAAAAATATTTGCGGGCAAACATCGTGGCTTGCGGTAGGAAATCTGCGCGGGTTATTTGACTTAGGCGAGCCACAGCCGGAAGATTTATTGCACCGGTTGAAATATATAATATATTCAACGCATCGATAAGGAACGCAAATAAAATTGATTATTTCAGTAGACGTTCCAGCATCGATTTAATACGCTGATTAATCGAGCTCGCTCGAAGACACAAAAGCTTTTTCGGTTTGCTAATTGCCCGACTCGGTTCAACCACGGAGGAGATTTCCCTTCTGTCTGCATTCCCTTCCCGCTGACAGTGAAAAAGAGGTCGTTTATAGCCAGTTAAAACGCACTCGATCAACGCTCTCTCTTCTAACAATAAGTTATGTAAGACGGTGCCTCCGAGCGATTCAGAAACAAATGAAGAATGAAAAATCGCGGACGATCCTTCCTCATAACGATCCCGCCAACAGGAATTTTCGAATGGCTATGGTGATCCAGGAAGCAGTTATAATCCTACTAACAACAATAAAAGCAAAATTAACTATTCAAAATTGAAATGTTGAATTCTTTTCGAAATTGAATAGAATGAAAATAATCCACGAAGAGCAACAGAAGATGAAATCATAATTTATTAGAAAATATAAAAAATTGCCAAACTTGCTGTTAAAATGTTTAGGTGGCGTTGGGGTTGGACACCCGTATGAATAAAAAATCTATGGTTACCCAGGAAGCAGTTATAATTCTGCTAACAATAATAAAAGCACAATTAATTATTCACAATTGAATTCTTGAATTCTTTTCTAAAAGAAGACACTTGAGGATGAATAGAGTGAAAATAATCCTCGAAGAACAGCGAAAGATGAAATCATAATTTATTAGAAAATATAAAAAATTGCCAAACTTGCTGCTAAAATGTTTAGGTGGCGTTGGGGTTGGACACCCGTATGAATAAAAAATCTATGGTTACCCAGGAAGCAGTTATAATTCTGCTAACAATAATAAAAGCACAATTAATTATTCACAATTGAATTCTTGAATTCTTTTCTAAAAGAAGATACTTGAGGATAAATAGAGTGAAAATAATCCTCGAAGCGCAGCGAAAGATGAAATCATAATTTATTAGAAAATATAAGAAATTGCCAAACTTGCTGCTAAAATATTTAGATGGAGCATGGGTTGGACACCCGAGCGGGAACCGACAAAATCACGAAGCCCTTGAAGTATTGGGAATGCGAATTGTTTCCGGGGCCGATACAGTGTCCCCGAGGATTACAAGTGACACAGTGGACGCGGACATTGCGCAACACGGCTTCCCCCGTGTAGCAGGTCGTTAAAAAAAAAGAATATTTCAGGCAGAGAGGCTCACTCCCTCCGGTCCGGTTCTCCCGTTTCAGAGGATAGCGAGGTCCCTCTTTTAGGTCTCGTTGCACTTGCACGTGCGCCACGTGACGAGGCCGTCACAGCTGCCACATGCAGCTCGTCCTCTCCGGTGTCGGCTCTCTTCCCCTTTTCTGGCGCGGCCTTTCTGCCGAACAGAGGGACCGTCCACGAGAATTTTCGGGGCGAAAACGAAAGAGAGACAGCGGAGAGGTGGGGAGGAAAAGGGTGATGAAAGGATGCGACTCGCCGCTTGCACGAGGAAGTGTCTCGTGTGTCCGGATTGCTCCGAGTTCCCTCTGAGACACTCGATATTCCGAGCGTGTATCGCGTGCGCCGCTTATGGAGGATCGTGGCTAATGGCCCGTAGATTACCCCGCGTTGCACGCAACTTCTATGCACGGCCTGACAGGTAAGCCCCGTCACGACACTCGATACGCTCGACGACTGTCTGATAACCACACTGTGTAATCCATTAACCCGCCGGGTAGAGCGCGAGGTACCCGCGAGCGGATTCTTTTATTCAGACCGTCGAGAGGGTTGGGACGATTAGCCCGTTCATTATCGCTTTAACACGTCGATTGCCGTGCCAACCATGTAATGGATTTATTTCTTCACAATTGAAAATGAATTTTTACTTTAATGTGTGTGCTGTCCACCAACAAATTTTTCTATTTCGATTGTGAAAAGGGGTAGCTTCACAACTAAGACATTAATTATTGTCTGGATAATGGATATACTTCTTCACAACTGAAATTGAATTTTTACTTCAATGTGTGGGCTGCCCACCAACAAGTTTTTCTAATTCGATTGTGAAAAGGAGTGGGTCCACAATTAAGACATTAATTATTGTCTGAGTAATGGATTTATTTCTTCACAACTGAAATTGAATTTTTACTTTACTGTGTGGGCTGCCCACCAACAAGTTTTTCTAATTCGATCGTGAAAAGGGGTGGCTTCACAATTAAGACATTAATTATTGTCTGGATAATGGATATACTTCTTCACAACTGAAATTGAATTTTTACTTCAATGTGTGGGCTGCCCACCAACAAGTTTTTCTAATTCGTTTGTGAAAAGGAGTGGGTCCACAATTAAGACATTAATTATTGTCTGAGTAATGGATTTATTTCTTCACAACTGAAATTGAATTTTTACTTCACTGTGTGGGCTGCCCACCAACAAGTTTTTCTAATTCGATTGTGAAAAGGAGTGGGTCCACAATTAAGACATTAATTATTGTCTGAGTAATGGATTTATTTCTTCACAACTGAAATTGAATTTTTACTTCACCGTGTGGGCTGTCCACCAACAAGTTTTTCTAATTCGATTGTGAAAAGGGGTGGCTTCACAATTAAGACATTAATTATTGTCTGAGTAATGGACATATTTCTTCACAACTGAAATTGAATTTTTACTTCAATGTGTGGGCTGATCACAAACAAATTTTTCTTTACATTTAAGATTTGTGGTTTTCTCCAGCTGGCAAGTCCTGTTCGAAACATTGTGGGAGTCAATGTGTTAATGGGCGCTGTAGCTAATTTTGTGCAATCGCGATTGACAGAAGAGCGATGGATCGTGTTTCTATAAATTTCCGGCAATTTTCGCGGCTGACCCCAGCAGCCGAAGCAGTCGTTCCTTTCCCTCGTCATGGCCTCCGGTCGAAATATATAAATTAACGCACTTTTGTAGCCCCCTGCGGGCGTTCGCCGTTACCCTGTTACACCTGCGTTCGGGGCGCTGAGCGCTGACAATTACCTGGCGATCGATGTATGGCCCGGGGGTTGAAGCTCAGCACCGAAAACAGCCACGAAAACGAGGAACGTCGGAGCTATTGTAGCTTGAACGCGAGGGGGAGGCCACGGCGCCGGTATATATGGCAAATTGCAGGTAATTGCTGGCCATTTGTTTCCAAGGGGATATAGTCTTCTTCCCTGCACCCCTTTTTCTTCACCCCCTCCTCTCTTTAACTTCTTTTCCCCCACATCTTTCCATCTTTCATTCGCTTGTTTTGAGATTCTGAGGTTCGTACGCCTACGAAATTGCACCGGCACATCATTGTTGCATGCTTCGAAAGTTCGAACGGTTCGCTCGATCCTGCTCAGTAGACGTTTTTCGATGCAGAAACATCGAAAAGGCAAATTACTCGCGATTAGCCCTCTGGATATTCCATCAGGGATTTCCTCCGCGCTCCGGCTGCTCGTAACTGGTCTTGGAACTTGTAACTCGTTTTTTTCTGTACGCAAATTGCGGACCAGAACGTGTACTGCTCTACTTTTAACTCGGTTTTAGCAAAAACCTGCGGAGTTTCTTGCCGTCAGGCAGCTGCCGGTTAGACTTGTTGGCGATAATTGTTGAAAAAGGAACTTATGAGGGAAGATTCTCCTTTGGGGATGCGTGGAGCGTGTTAGCCAAATTTTGTTTGCCGCCCAAATTCATTCCGAGGAGGTAGAATTAATGAAGATTCAGGTGATTTTCAATGTAACATCAAGATTACTATCAAAACAGTCTTCCCGAGCGTGTAATAAATTTTTAATTAAGCATTGACTACCTAGAATTCGGTATGACATCAAGATTAATATCAATTTGGTCTCTCCGAACGTGGAATGAATTTTTAATGGGAAAGCGAGTGTCTAGAGTCCGATCTGACGTCAAGATTAATGTCAAAGTAATCTTTCCACGTATGAAATCAATTTTTAATTAACAGTTCTCTACGTAGAATTTGATGGAACATCAGGATTAATATCAATTTTTAATCAAAAATCGACTGTCCGTAGTTCAATGAAACCTCAAGATTACTATCAGAATAATTTTTCTGATGACGTAATTAATTCCTCCTTGAAGATCGACCCTGTAAAACCGTTTTTTCTGGACATCAGACAAATTTTTAATCTAAAGTCGACTGTCTGGAGTTCAATATATAACATCAAGATTAATATCGAAATAATTTTCTGCACGCGAACTTTCCAGAGTGCCGCGTGACACCAGGATTAATACCAAAGTGAATTTCTCGACACGAAATCAATGTTTAATTGAGAAATAACTTTCCAGAGTCCTATATGTAGCAGAAAGACATCTTTAATCAAGCCTCGATCATTTACAGTTCGATGTAACATAAAATTTATTTGGTAGCGCAATCGTAAGATTTCGCTGGCAACGGTACCTGACAAATGATGGACCACTCCATTGGTGGGACTGACGATGACGTAGCGAGGCATTCAGATAATATTCGCGGACACGTATTTGCACTCGGCTGAGCGCGCGAATTTGAGGAATCACTTAAGAGGGGCACTTCGAAGGCGCGCGCTTTGCATATTACATTGTAATATCTCTTCCCGGGCGGGTGTAAGGAGATCGTAAATGGTCACGGGAGAGGGAAAAGCAACGGGGAGGATCGGATTTCTGCAGGGCGATCGTCGCCTCGGTGATATTTTAAGTCTTATCCGTGGCAATGCGACAGGAGCGAATCGGTCGTGACTTTATTATCGCCGCGTGGGTGTACCCGGTCATCCCGACAACTATTCGCGTGCACGCGAACAAATGCAGCGTGGGTTACACGGCTTCTAGGGGATTCGATTCGAGTCGCCCTGACAACGTCTAAATTGCACGATCTTGTCCAGGTGATCGTTCCTCGGAGAATTGTCTGCGTCGCTACAGCACACAGTATGCTTAAAAAGTTCCCAGACATACTAGTAGCATGATCTATGTCAATCCATGATCTCCCGATAGCCTCCAATTTCCCTGTTCCCGGTTGAAAGAAGCTGCTTCTCCCGATCGTACGTTGTGGCAAACCGAGTTTATTTTATTTATAAGAAAACACATTGACAAAATATTGTAAGTTAGCGAAATATGTGGTAGTCTAAGACAGTCGAACGAAATGTGCATGTACAACTAGGGAGAACAGAGAATCTGCTCTCCCTAGAAGTTTCGATCCTGTAATATCAGTGGTTCAGGAGTTATGCTTGCTTAAAGTTGGGCAATCTGCAATGTTTTTGACAGGTAAGGGCGCCGCCATATTGGTTTGCAGTGACGGTCGCACGTCGCTTACTGAGTTAGTTAGAAATACGTCGAGGGGGGGGGGGCAAGGTAAGCGACTCGCGGTCGTTACAACAAATCAATATGGCGGGCCCCTTACCTGTCAAAAATGCTCAACTTTAAGCGACCATATCTCCTCAACTATTGATCCTAGAGGATCGAAACTTCGATCTGCATCCGCGCCGGGTACAAATCTACTGGATTAAATACCAAATACATCATAATTCGTAGGAGAAAGGTACTAATTTTAAGTGCGGTAAAGTAAAGTTTACCCGAAAATTTTAATGATATTTGAATGGCTAGGATGATAAGGTCGGAGTTTTTTGAAGGTGACGTGGTCAGGCAAAGAGTGTGAGGACGAGTCGAGGATGAAATCACGAGTTGGTACGGTATTTTGGGTGAAAAACAGGAAGCCGGGTATATCTACGTAGAATGAAATGACGTTGGTATGCAGCGTTTCGTCCCGACGAAGAATCTTCAACTCTTGACAGGCAGGCTGGTCCGAAGTCCACGGTTACGAATCGGCGGAATTAAAAAAGTCAAATAGACTGGCAGGGTCGATACACCAGCTGCCTCGTCTTTACCGTACCACGGACGTATTTTCTCGCTTCTCGAGAAGGCACGTGGGTGGCGGCATGGCACTTTGCCGGTTTTATGAGGCCCTTAAGAATGGTCCCAGGGCCCGTCGGTCCCCTCCACCCCCCGGGTCCCTCGAGGTCTCTCGTCCACGCGTTCGCCCCTTGTCCCCCCTTTCTCGTTCACGAACTTTTTGTAGAGTCGCCATTACTCGACAAAGTCCTTTGCCGTTTGGTCCGTTGATGGATGCCCATTGCGTGGGCACCGACGTTCCACTCTCCTCTACCCAATGGACTAAGGCCCACGAAAAGACACGCGTCCACCTCTGTAAATCGTCCTCGCAGGATCCTCTCGGTGTACCAGCTCCTGCGAATTCGCGAAACTGAGAAATACGCGATACGCCGCGTACACTGTTCCGCCGGGGAACATTATCATTCTCCGTTGGGATCCTCTGTTGGCCTCCTCCGCGACGTCGGACGCCTCTCTTTTTTTCTATCCACGTGATATCTTTAAGAGATATACGCACCCCGCGGAGCTGTACCACTTACAAACACCTACCGAACCTGCTCGGTAAAGAACCGCGGTGTTGGAGTTATGGTTGCCATTTTTTCGTCAGGATTTTTCAGGCTGATTACCCGCTTTTGCTGATACGACGAGTAGACTAAGGATCAAAATAAAACTTTTTTATTTCTAAATAATTATAAGAGTAGCTCTGCGTGAAGTATATTTTCTATGGAAAATGGAACCATTTATTTATAGACTATTTATGATGAATTGTTGACGAGTTAAGAAACTTACAATTACAAATAGTTTCTTCAACTTCTATAGAAGATTTAGGTTATTCAGTTTTAAATGATATACTTGAAAGGATCCTAGCAAATTTATAGAAAAAATATTTTTATGAAGGTTCAAGTGTGATAATTTTTAGTCTGACTAAATATAATACCACTTGAGTCGAAATTAATTAGAACGAGTTTCAGCCAGGAAAATTAATTCAAAACGAATTCAGTCTGATACAACTATTGATGAAAGGATTAATTCGACGTAGAGGTCCACTAGTTTTTAGTTCTATAATTCTAACGAACGCCTAAGTGCGGGCTGAGAGTTAGGAAATCGATGATAAATCGGAAACTTATTGAACCGATTCAACAGAGCAGAAACGTTTCACTGGAAGTGGAACGATGGCCGCCCCGTGGCTCGAACCTCGAGGAGACCTGATTGTTTGGAGTCTTCTATTTGTCGCTTTAAACGAATCATTTGAGAGTCCACCTCTCCTGGAGAAGTGACCCTCGAGAAACTCGCAAAGGATCACCGGGGCGCATCAAATCTTCAGAAAATGCTGAATGAATTGCCACTACAAAGTCACTCGACGGTGTACAGCGTTTTACTCTGTTCAAAATGCTCTTCGCAGGAACCATTGATACCCATTCCCAGGATTCTGAATGAATTTCGCATTCCTCGAGCTTCACTTTCTGTGACGAGAGACTTGCAACGATGCCGCAATGGCGGACGACTGACAATTGTGACGGCCAGATGCAGAAGATTTTTTTAAACTGTGTAGAAACTCGTGAGAAAAGAAATTGCAATCCTCCGGAATGGTTAAGGAAATGATCTTTGAATTTACTTTAGCCATTTTGTTTCATACTTTATCACTCACGTTTGCAGAAAGTTGTAATTTTATGTAATTTATCTCCATCATTATAAATTAATAGTGCGCCAATTTTATTCCTACATAGTTTCCATACAATCAAGATAATATTAACGAAACAGAGGCATGTTTTCACATTTTTGTGGTAAAATTTCGGCACAAAATTGATTCAAGCTAGCCCGGTCATTCAGTCGAGCGAAATTATGTGGAGAACGTGGCGGAAGCTGCGTAGAATGGCCAGCTTCTAGCTCGCCGACGATTTCTAAACGCAGAAGCACTTTCAAAAGAGGGTATCTCGACTTACCAATAGGTTTTTCAAAAGATGTGAATGAAAACAGCAATAACCTTCGCCCATTTCCCGAAAAGCCGCAGAATGGAAGAGGCCAATTCTCCGGCACTGGGCTTGACAATTACTTAGCGTAATAAAAGAACGATGGGAGTCGATTCACTTGGCATCGTTCGACAATATGATCGTCACGGCTAAACGTATTGCTGGTCGCGACGAGGACGCAACAAAGTGACTCGGTGCAGATGGACCATCCGTCAAAAATGAACTTCGAGCATCAATGAACTCGAAAACCGGAGGCGAGTCCGAACCTGAATGACTTTCATTCAGAGTGCGACGAGTATTCTGTCCAAAACGATTCTCAATTTCACTAGAAACGCAAAGTACCAATGTATTTTGTATAAATAGCAACAATGATTTCGACACGTTCGCTATTACACGTCAAAAAAAAATGAATATAAAAATGCTCCCTAAAAAGCATTGAAAGGACATCATGATACAATTATTTTTGATTCATTAAATTATTGAGAATTAAATTAAAATTGAGTGGGATTGTCGAAAGTGCAATGGGAACACTGTATTAATATTCTTTTAATTTTTAGTGTGCAAGGTTTGTTGCCTTCTGATCATCATTTTCCCAAAGTTTTGTGAATCTGGATTAATCCTTCGGAGTTGTTGAAAACGTCAGCAGTGATTTGCATTTAAATCGGACTTTATGGGGCTCGGAGGAGAACCGCTGGTTCTAAAAGGAGGAGGGTGAAGATCGAGAAGCATAATGTCCCATGGAGCGGCGAGCAATTTGAAAGTGCGACAATGGGAGGAACCGGAACGCCTTCTCGACTCCGCTGAAATTCGAGTGCACTCAACTTCAAGCTCCGTGACAATACGAAGGTTATATGACCCTGCTGAAATCGTCATTTAGTATACAGATAGCGGGGGAGGATTCTTCGAAGATAATCCGCGATTCCGTTGCATTTTATGTTCCTTCAAATATAGCTATCGGTGCTGCCTTTTGATCCTCTTGCTAGAACGCCGAAATTAAATGCAAATCTTTGAAATATGTTGGCATTCGTTCTAGGCTTCAATCTGCCCTAAATTGCAATATATTGGCCTCTTCTTATACCTAGCTTCCCAATTTCTTCTTACTTTCTCATACATTTAGAAACATGATCTAGTCTACATATTGTTCGTAATTTTTGCGTGGTATAATTGTAACTTTTCAGTGTGCTCATAATTTTTTAATTAATTAAAGACAATGTCTTTCGGAAATGTAAAAATTTGTTTTGAATTATACTGTAGTAATTTTCAGTGATATCTCAGAGGGGAAGTCGAGCGCAAATTTTTAACGAATTTCTAATATAGCGGATAAAACATTCGAATTTAAAATGAATTCCTTTGGAGGGAGACGAACAGATTTTTCGAAAATTGTGGGAAAGTTTGGGATCACCCAGTATATCCGGGGTCTAGGTACAGAGGCATGTCGGCGAAACTATAAAATTTCTAACTGCGTCCGTAAACCTTCCTTAGGGCAGATGAAAGCGATCTGGAAGGGCGGTTCGCGGCGAAGACAATGGCTCGGATTTCTGCGAGCGAGCGGCGCGGTTCGGCGAGAAAAGGGAAACGACGAAAAAGAGTATTGTATCCCCCTCGCTCACGGATCTCTCCCCTAGCTAAGATGTTTGGCATATTTGTCACATTCGAGTAATTCCACGGTGGTGTGCACCTGCCGCGGCACGAAAACAAGAGGACACCAAGAGGATTCATGGTGAACGTAGAGAATAGAGGTAGGTAGCCGGGCGCGCACCGTCTTGTTCTTATTTGTTTGTTTCGGCCGCGTATCTTCGGGCCTAATCGCTCGGAACCAAAAACTCGCTGAATCTCGCTGGAATTTTTGGGGCAGAAGCGGATCTTGATAAAAATCGTCCCACCAGAAACATCGTCTCGGTCTCTGCTCCACGGTCTAAAATGGAACGAGAACTGATGAAACCGCTCGACCGAGATGAATGACCGCGATCCCATCACCTGTGGAAAAGTATTCCACAAACACGCTATAATTTAACGGTCTGTGATCGGCCGTTCGATGATTAAATTTGTAGAAATTGCCAGCAGCCAGTTAATCGTTTATAAAAATATCCTACGTTACATTTTACATATCTTCTAGTTGGGAATAAAAAAGATTATTTGTTCTATGCGTTCCAATCTTTGGCATTAACAGCAGATATCCATCAGAGACAGGACGTTACAGAAACAGTGAACAACTCCGCCATTTTGTAATATTGTAAAGGTCATTAGCAACACGGTACATTTTCTTACAATATTTTATACATATTTGCATCTTTGATATACTGAGCAAGACCGGCGATATACTCCTCAGAACCTAACAGAATGGGTAAGGATCCAGGCAACTCAGCATTTTTCCTTTCATTCTCATATTTTTTGCATTCTATTATTAGATGATTCATGTTAACTGGTACTGTACATATATCGCAGATCGTGTTTTCTTTTTTGTTTAATAAAAATGAATGGGTTATTTCTGAGTGCCCGATTCTGATTCTAGAAATTGAACTTTGAATTTGACGATCTACTGGACTTGGAAATTTTTGCCACTCAAGATCCGCTCCTTCATTATAATATTTTTGTATGTAATTCCTTTTAATTTTATCAAATACCTGTTTCCTAAAAAATCATTTAGGTGGCTTTTAAGATCGTTTAGTCTGGTATAATGAGTGATTTGTTTCATTTTTGTGTTGCAGGCTGCTAATTTGGCTGCTGTATCAGCGTTTTCATTACCCTGTATACCCATATGCTCTTTGAGTCTGTAAAAACTGTGAATCTATTCCCAATGGACTTTTTGATTACTTCTAGTGCTTTGAATAAAGCCAAGATCTCGCTACCAAAAACTGTGCAGATGTTATTTAGTCGATAAAAATTTGTTACAGTCGGGGTTACTACGGAGCAGCCTGTACCATTTTTTGTTTTAGAGCCATCCGTGTATATATTTATAATGGGTCACTACTTAGAATCTCTACATGCAGTGATTGAAATTCCGTAGGATCTGTCGAATCTTTGGGGTATTGTTCCAAGCTCATACTAGTTTCAAACTTCATTTTGACCCAAGGGGGAAAGGTGTGGAGCTTGTTTGGTACATTTTGGGGAAGGAAAAATCTAATTCTTCTAGAATTTGGTCCAGTGTGTAATAAATAGGTCTAAGTGTCTCCTGAAAAAAATGGAGAATGAAGTTAAGACTTCTGTAAATATCACTGTAAAAATCCGGAATTTTGCACTTATTAATTCTGCTTGAAAAAAATTCCCGAAAATATACATTTTTAGATAATCAAGGTGGTGTGCCTCCTAAAGCACTTCATCAAGATTGAAGATTGATTCTTCATGAAGATTGAACGACGCACTACCAGGTCGAACAAAATCAATTTCAAGCAAGCCAAAGAAGGAATACCAGCCTCGCAGAGATCCGAAATTCGCATTCCACCCCCGCAGCACGAAAATTCGCAGGGAGACGGTATCTCAGTGCGAAGGGACTTTCTCCTCGGGCTGAATCACCGCACCTCCTCGCCAAAGCAGCCGCATCACGTATGCGTAGTATGTTATCGCACAATGCGACTGCAAATGCATTTATCGGGCTGGTCGAACGCGCGGCTCTCGGCGCGGCTCTTGTATATCTTCGCGGGCATCTCCGCCGAGGGAATTCCGAATAATTTGCTTCGGTCGTTGCCGAGAATTTAGGCCCGGTAATACCGGGTGTCTCGGTAGTCTTTCGTGGTAATTCGCGATCACGGTCGGTCGGCGAGTCTCACGAGGCCGTTCCGTTTTGTCGCGGTAAATCCGGGCCAATCAGGGGTGACAACGTTGAAGACCGGGCGAGGATTCCACGCGGTCGCTTCGCATTCATCAACCGGCAATTATTTTACTTCTGCGCATGTCGGGACCTATTAGGACAACGAGACTAATCGTCCTCCTTAAACGGCCGGCCTGCGGATTCCTGCGGCGCTTCGCAACGGACCGAAGCATCTCGCTGCGAGAAAGAAACCGAGGCGAAATGTCACTGACGACCCGCCGAGCGTGAATTGCGATAAGAAGCGGCGTCGAGTTAGGTCGGGATCGTTCTGGAATAGATTCCTTTCGGTTAATTCCGTTTTTCAGGCGCAGGCTTGTTCGTGGCATCGGAGAACCGTGTTGGATTGCTCGGGGAAATTTTGTTTGGAGCATTGTTAGTAGGAAGAATCCTTCTTTCTTAGAATCATTCGTTTTCTGTACTTGTTGCGTTTTTTCTTTGCTATTGGTTACTGAAAGTCTTTTCCTTATTTTCTTCATTGGATCTCACAATTCCAAGTTAAAAATTTTAAGAAAGCACAGTGCTCGCTCCACGCAATGCATAAATCAGAACCAGTTCATCGAGTTAGCATAAGTGCTCGAAACTTTCAAATAATAATAACGTTAACAGCCTCGTTTACGAAGATCCTTTTCAGCTTTCCGTAGCGCAGCCATAAAGTCAGAGCGGACCTATTCACACAGCATCCTCGCAGACGGCGCAACCCTTCCAAGCCATGAATATAAATCTAAAACGGTTTGAAAGCTGAGCGTACAATTACGTCAGCCGAAAGAACAACACACTCTCATCAAGCCAATATATTCCGAAAGCACAATAGGTACGAAGTCCGTGGCACGGACTCCAATTAGACCGGGGGTTATTCGATCCCCGAATAAATTTCTATGGGGCAATTTAACGGGGCCGGGCGTTTCGGGAGGCATTTAAAACTGTTATTTCATCCCTTTCTCGGGGAAAGGACGTACGGATTCGTCTCCTTTCGAAATCAAAAAAATGCACCGTTCACCTCCTACGTGGGGCCGATGGTAGGCACTCGAGTGTCAAAGGGAGCAAAACGAGAAGAACCCCGAGAGGGTCCGAGTTCGATCTTCGTCGTCCTACCCCCGGTAGGTCCTTAATGACTTGTACAAATGAAGTTTCGGTAAAAAGGAAGACGAACAGTCTTCTGGCGCCCACCGGTGCAAACGGCAGCCACTTATCACGAGGCCCGTGACGGAGCCTCGGGGGAGCCCGGAATGGAAAGAGGACTGAAATCCAACATCGTTTTCATCTACGGGAGACTCCATTTCACGGTATAACGTCGAGCATCCCCGGTAAGATAAAAGCTCCCCGTCGAAACCCGGCTAACGAGATACCCGCCTTTGTTTATTTTTCACGCGGGTTGTTGTTGCACAGGCGCGTCGGCCATCGCGCCCAACCTGTCCGTATCGATACGGAAAAAATTGGACGAGTCTCGGTGATGAAGACCTTAATGCTGACGAGACGGATAACGTCTCGAGCTGTGAATAAGCCGAAGGTGCTCTCTAAGGGCTCATCAATCTTCACACCGATAAATAGTCGCGCGTGCGACCGCACCACTGGAATTCGTAGGCAATTTTCAGGTCTGGGGGAGTCTAATTGGAAAGTGTACAGGGTGGCTCTCGAAGAAATCATCGGAGTTTCCTGTATGGGGCGAGTCATCGCTGGACTTGCTTTATTGCAGGGAACAGGAGATGAGTTGAAATGTCTAGTCTTCACTGAAAGCCAATATATTGAAGTAAACGGGTCACTCGACCTCGCACCAACCCCCAACCACGCCATGAAGATCCGCATCGCAATCATCGTTTCATGAACTCAAGGCTTCTTCTCATGAGGAACACGGCATCGGAAAGCCATGCTGTTACTTCAAAAACAGGACAACTTCGGTTCGGGATGAGGAAGATCAAAGGGGAAGATTTTCGGAGCAGCATCGATTGACGTACTGTGACATGTGTCTCTACATGATCCGGACATCTTCATAAACTTCAATCTCTTCTTCGCGACTGGTCTGGTTCACCGAAAAACTCGCGGCCTCCCTTCGCGCGTTAATCCAATTCTACTTTTTACGGAGAGCCAGCTTCCAGCTACACGGACGGATCCGGCTCATTGTAAATCGATAGATTCCACGTCGTCGAGTCCGCGGACCACGGCAAAAACCGTATTCCGACCCGTTCCGTCCCGGGAACCAGACCGTCCGACGAATAAATATTTCCCAGGGTTCCGCGGATATTACGGAATCCGGGAGGACATCATCATCGAGCAGCTGCACGATCGAGGACCGAAGATGTGAACAAATTTTACTCGGGGTTGGGCACAGCGATGGCATCGATTCGATGTTGGAGCTGCTTCGCAGAAGACGTAAAATGTCGGGCGTTTTTATAGAATTCGAATCATTCAGTCTATCAAAGATTCGATAATAGACTGCGAACTTTTGTGCAAGATCAAAATTGCCTGCATCAATTGCGAGATACAGGAGTTACGAAGACATTCATTTCTTTCCTGAAAAATTTCAATCTGTTGAAAGTAATACAACAGTACGTTTGAATATGTATGTGTTCGACCTACCATTTTTGTTGTAAACGCATAAAGTCCGCAGTCGACATTATTTATAAATAGACAGCGGATCTTTATGCAAAATAAAAATTTTCTACTTGATTTGCAATCAACTGGAGTGAAATAAAAATGTATTTTCTTTCTTAGTATGATTAATAGGTCGGAAATAATATAACGGTGGTTTTAAGTTCTTCTAATGTTTTCACTGTTTCGAGTTACACCTACTCATTTTCGTCATAAATGCATAAAATCCGCTGTCTATTTATAAAGTAGCCGAGAATTCATTTCAGCAAGTTTGTTAGAGAAATCGTAACTTAGATAATTTCTACACCAGTGATTAATTCGCAACTCGCAGTCCGCTCGGGCCCATCGCTACGCTCGGAGCCGTGCTTTCCTCTCTCGATTTATAATCGTTCCGCCAAATTTAACGACCGCCATGATGGACGCAACGTCGTGCCTCGATTATTACTGCTAACGATTACGATGGAAGAAGCGTATCCCCGTTATGCGATCCCCGAAAAATTGGAACGATCTGTTTTGTGCAGAGCTCCGCGACCCTCCCCCCGGGTTCTTTCGTTTCCGCTTCTGGTTAAAAACAGCCGCGGCTGTTGCGCCCGTTTTCTCCCCCTTTTCCGCATGTCAACCTAAACGACGACATAATGTACTTCGTGCTTGAAGGATACCGAGGCAGGAGGGGAGTACGCAGCCTGATCCAGAACCGCAACCGAGCAATTCGTATACAAATGAGATACTTAAGTGGCGACACTTCATAACAAGGCGATCCGAAAACTGGTCCGGAAGCGAGAGACACCAACAGAGATCCCCTGCCTCGTTTCTTCACCCCAAGCGGCGCATCCACCGTCGAAGAGGGGACAACGAGGTGTCTCTTTGTCATCAACGGCAAGTGTAACGGATTCTGGGGGTTGGAAAGCGAGTTTTATTGAGAGGTACACACGCAAACTGGTACTCTTCAAACCACTCTTTCATCTCACCCCGGAAACCACTGGATACTATAGGAGTACTCGAAAAATTGAATTTTATTTTCATTGTTGACGTATATACATTTTCCATTGTCCTGTGTGTCGATTTTTATTTTTATATCGACTTCCACATTCACCCCTCTTTTGTGACGATTTCCTCTTTATGAATGGCGTGAGTAATTTTATTTTTTCTCATCTGACCATAATTTTTATTTAAAGAAGAAATTCACAGATTAAACTCCTTATATGCATTTCTATTGTATTCATTTCTAGCGTTGTGTCCACTTGATACAAAAAGAATTAAGCTAATTAAGCACTTATTAATTGTGCCAATTTTGTCATTAACTGAGCTACACAATTTTTTACAATAACTTCGTAAAGTGTTTGTGCTATACTCAAAAGTCTCTCATTAAACATAACTCTCCGCGCCGGAGATTTCACCGGAGAATATATGTAAGTCAAGTTTCAGTCCCCTTTATTCTCGCACACATGCTCGCCATTTATCTTCGAATTTAATAAATTTCAATCTCAAAGCCCGACGAAAGGCATAAACTACGGCATATCCCGTTTCAAAAGGGAACTAAACTCCGAGTTTTGTATTTCATTGTGCACTGGTCACAACACGTGTGTGTGTGTGTGTGTCGTGACGGAAGAATATTGTCACGTGCTCGGTGAAAAGAAGATTACCCCACTCGAAGAACGAGTTCCGTCCAGGCAATTTCACGTTTGATAAATGATTCGTGTATTCAAATAATTTCAACCCCAATTGAACCAGCTGGCTGCTGTTTACAGCCACCTTTTCTTTTTACATTTTTTGACAAGTGTAACGGACACGCTGGAGACGTTCATTATCATCGCGATGAATGAATAAAAGAACTGCGCCATCGGTTTCACTCTATTTACAGATAACATTACTTTATGTCAGCTCTCTACCGCTCCATTGTTTATCATTTCGAAAATTAAAGCGATTCCGGACTTTCTAAAATGCATCGAAGCTTGATGTTCGTAATTTTCAATCGTTGTCAACGATGATTTCGCGGCGTATAATTTCAACAAAGGGGTTTAAGGGAGAAACGAGTTCCTGTTTCGTTTTTATTTGAACAAATAAAAATGACTAAAACCGGAAACTTGAAAGCCCTATAGAAATTACGACAATTGAAGATTCCATTAAAATGAAAGAAAATGTAGGCCCATAGAAATTACAAAAATCGAAGGTCCAATTAAAAATTCCATTATAATGAAAGGAATTGAAGATTCGGCAAAAACGAAGGTTCCATGTAAAAGTCTAGCAAAAATTCTCGTCCTCGTTTTGATTACTAAAAAAGGAGCAGTGACCGAAGGAAATGATCTCGCCGTTGCATCCGAAACGCATAAGGTGTGCCGGCTGGCCACGCACCGGGAATGCGAATATTAAATACATAAACCTATCCCGTATATTAATCGCGACAGCACCAGGGCGAGCTCATTCCGGCGAGGACACCCGTCCCTGGCTTTACGGGCGAATCGCTGAAAAATGACCTTGCGGCGTCGGCATCATTAAGCTTCATTTACAATCCACACCTCATTATAATACAGCGGCACGAACACTGGGTGGGGATACACCCTTCGAGATTAGTTAGGAAAAAGCAGCTAACGACTGGCGGCGTCGACGACACCGAGAAAAAATTGCTTTGCAGCAAGCGCACCGCGGCGAAAGGAGAGACGCGCGGCTGCCGCTCAAGCCCGAGCAATCGGTCATGATTTCGTTGGTTTTTGCTCATCAATTCAAGCCACGCCGCTCCTTTTCCAACCCGTCTACCGTGTCCTCGAAAGATAGTTGGTAGCAACGCTAACCAAGATTCGAAACTCTCTTCAAGCAATGCCAGTACAAGCAAATATCGCAGTACAGTAATGCCCCGATATATGGAGAAGGCAGATGGAGATTAGATATATTGGTGAAAAATTCCTGTTTCTAATTATTTATTTATGAAACTTTGACTAGCACATTGGTGACAGCTTTCTGATTAAAATGAGACCCAACATGATACGATCCTCTTTGAAATAGTATCATAAAACGTCTACTCATAAAGGGTTATCCAAAAGTACCTTTAGGATGTTGAATGAAAATATCTGTCAAACGCCATGTTTGTTTCTTGTCACTTTCTTGTATTTGTAACCTACAATGATAGACAATTTTAACAATGGAGCCGTGTACGATTGAAGAGCGTGTTGAAGTTATTAAAATTTATTTTGCATATCAGTGTTCAATAAAAAACACCCATCGTGAATTACGTGATTTTTTCGGCATACATAATCGTCCATCAGAGCATACAATTCGAAATTTGGTTAAAAAATTTCATGAAACTAGATCTGTTCATGATAAACCAAAGTCCGGCGGACCAAAAACAGCTCGTTCGAATGAAAACATTGCTGCTGTTCGTGAAAGTGTTGCTATGACCCATCAACATCAATTCCACGTCGTTCTCAAAAATTGAGGATTTCTTCGACTTGATGTCTTTCACACATAATTGTCATAGATGGTACCTGATAATTAAATAAAAAAAACCAATGAAATTAAAAATAGTATGTTTTTCATTTAACAAAAACTTCCTATAGTCTATTTTGGATAACCCTATACATACTCGTCGACGTTTTTCACCAGGATTGTATTTTGCATCAACTTCTTCCAATAATTTAAACGAAACCACAGAGCCAATTGTATCGTCCTAAACATTTTGTAATCCTCTTCACTATAAAATCGTAAGTAGCTTCAGACAATTATGAACACCTGATCGCACAAACTCGTTGCACCCCAAGGATCACCACCGAATGCACTGCGTAACGAAGAACGGACAGCAACCCCCCGAAGCCAAAGACTCAGGTTGAAGTCGTCAGTCGCAGCATTCACACCCCGAGGGATCCATCATATTCATAAGTCCTCTCGGACATGTGTCCTTTCTCACGACACTCGCATCCTGATTTCTTATTCAGATGCACCGTTGTCCCTATGCGTGCACCGGTTCAAGCCCCCCGTCGATTCGGATAAACCCGTTTAATTGAGATCATCCTCACGCGTCAAAGAGTCGATGCTGAAGCGGATTGAACGCTGGGTAAAAGGGGTGGAAATAAAATGGCCGACTCGACGCTCTTCTACAGGGAAATGAAAAATCTCCTCGCGCGTGAAGCCATTGATGAACGCTTCCATCGTTGCTGGGAACTTTTATTACACTCTGAACGTGTTTAATGGAGACTTTTATTAAACGCAGCTATGGGGCTCCGATGCATCGATTTTTATAGGGAGGTATTTAGGAATTATTCCGTTCCGCTGAAAGTGAGGGTTGAAAATCTTCCTCCTCCCCTCCCCCTTCCAACTTTCCTAATCTCGCTTACTCCCTTTTGGAGCTTGAAAGAGTAAAATTGAACTGATATGTATTTTGTGGAGAACAGAAATGGAATAAAAATATAGCTTCTCGTTTAATCATTTTATAGACCACGAAATATGCAAACATTTTATTGTCTCCACTATTTAAAATAAATTATTTATAAGCTAGTTGATTTTCCTTTAATTTCTTAGATGAACGTAGCCAACTGCCAATCATTAAATTGTCGAACTAGAATATAAATGATTCTATAAGTTGATAAAGCTTCTAACATCTATCTAGTGCAAGAAACAAAAACAAAGTCTTCGAATAATTGACTCGTGCAACTTGCGAGGACGTTAAACGAGCATGAAAGAGGCTGCACCGTCGAGTGAAATTATTTTAACCGGCGATCAAGAGTTGGAGGGGATCCTGACAGCATCGAATCCGCAATAATTTCTGCGGGTAGATCGGCAGGATCGCGGCAGCTCGATCGTTCCCATCGATCTTCCTCCTTTCACGAGGCTGACACGGTCTCTCCGCAGCGACGAGCCGAAATAAACATATCGGAGCGTATGAACGTCACGTCACGTAGGATCGTATCATCCTTAAACGACGTAGTGAAAGAGTCAGCGAAATTGAAGATGCCAGCCACGTCTAGACGCTGTCTCGTCAAACTACCCGCGTCGACACTTTATCCAATTGACAATAATAAGCGCCATTGCCGCTGTCAGCGACGGAAATGCATATTATCCTACAACAAACCTTTCATACCGTTTAACCGGCGAAAGGAGGACCACGTGACTCTCGATGGAATTCGCGAGCCGTTGCTCAATTGCTGCTCCAAATTAATGGAAGCCTAGATCCTTCGCTATCGTCAAACAGTTTTACTAATTTATTTATGATAAAAATCAGACGAAATTTTGGGTAAACTTTTCTTTCCTTGACTCAAAGTTTGTGCCTTTCTCCTATAAATTATGGTCCTGTAGGATCAATGGTTCAGGAGTTATGCTTGCTTAAAGTTGAGCAATCTGCAGTGTTTTTGACAGGTAAGGGCGCCGCCATACAGATTGCTCAAATTTAAACAAGCATAACTCCTGAACCATTGATCCTACAGGATCGAGACTTCATCTCGAAACAAATCTACTGGATCACATACCAAATACATCATAATTTGCAGGAGAAAGGCACAAATTTTAAGTCCGATAAAGTAAAGAGCAGTCGAAATTTTTGTAAATTGAATAATTTCTAATAGATGATTCTTTGCAATCTCAACAATTGTGAATTAAATATATTGGAACCCGGCATTTCGATGGGTAAATCTAGTGTTAAAAATTGATTGAATTGTTAAGTATTAATTTCCCTAACGACGTATGAACATTGCAGCTGACCATAAATTTCCACGTGCATCTTTTTAGCATCGGAAGAACAATAAAAATGACTCTTATTAACTCCTCGAGCAACCAACTGCGCAACCCGGAGCAACAAAAATTAATTTCCCAGGTAGTTAATTTAGTCCCGTCAAAATACTTATTCGAGGTTCGATAAAGCGAGAGTGGAAAGTAACACATGCGCGAGTAGTATGTTGAAAAAAGGGGAAATTAGCGGGGGACACCTTCCGGCTTGAATTACAGGGTTCTAAAGACTCGGGCACCTGTCGTGATTTACAGTCACGAAATTATGGTTACACGATCGGCAACGATACCGCTCGAACGCGCTCGCCGAGTCATTATCTGCTATGGTCCCCCACGAAACCGCGAGATATACGATCGTGATACCGGATCATGAATTACCAGCGTGAATCACGCGGAAGGCGCTTTAACCCTCGCAGCAACAGAAAAGAAAGTTACGTAAACGAACAGTCCAATGAACACATGTGAGAAAAAAAATTGAAAAACATACTTCATATCTTGCATTCATTGAAAATTATCAAGAATCATCTTGATTTTTTGTTTTAGACACGGATCGCGGATTTTATGTATTTATTACAAAAATGAATAGGTGATATGAAAAGAATTTTTAAAAATTGTCAAGCTATTTTCGATTTATTCAAACTTTCATTTTGAAAAATTTGTTATACAATATTATTTTACATAAAAATCCGAAGTCTACCAATTATCTACGTCACACAATTTTCACCAAGAGACAAACAATTAAAACTATTTGAAAAATTGTTCTGCATGACGAAAGAGTACAACAATAATTACCGTTTCGAAAAAATTCATGAAAATTCTTAAATTTTGCAGATCACACGAGCAACTGTCGACCAGCATTTGTCAGAAGTGGCAAGAAGAAAGCAGTCGACAAACGGGTAGAAAACGAGCAACCAGCATCGCGCAGGTATCTATTATTATTTGTTTCGCTGTGTCAACAGTTGTCTGAACTTATTACAGGGTCCGTGCGCTAACCGCTAATGTGCTATGAGAATGCAGTTTACTCTCGACGCTTTCCTAAACCATCAATCCTCCGCGCATGAAAAGCGAAGCGACTGCAGAAAAGACAGCGGAAGTTAAGCAGATTTTTTTCGGTGGAGTCGTAATGGAAAAATAACGATTGCTGGCGAGACACGTGATTCCGGGCCTAATAAATAATGCCTGTAACAGGCTCGCGAGGCGATCTTCCGCACGCGAGCGGGAATTTAGGGAGGCGAGTGATGCATCTTGGGTAACGCGATTCTAAAAAATTCTTTTTAGAAGAACTGCGGCTTCTTGAACTCTTTGAGTATTATGCTACATGTATTTGCGAGTGGAGAATATATTTTTGTTGAAAAAAGTGAGCTCTATTTTTTAAGGATTAATGTCAAAGTGTAAAACAATGGTTCGTATGATTTGTAATTTTGTTAGAGTATTTAATAAAAGGTCGCGCGGCTCACTGGCTGACTCGATACTTCGGATTTCCCCGAAAAACAAAAATTCGCTGTTTCCAACCGGTTACACGAATGTCCACTCTTAACACGCATCGGAACACCTTGTAACCTGTGAAAAAAAGGACGAATCCTGAAGAAGGATTGCTAAAAAAACGAAACGAACAACCATATGAGGAAGATTCTCGCGCAGGGACGAACGGGGGATCGCAGGAGCAGCGCGCGCGCGCGCTCGAAAGAGCGAAAAGAAACGCAAAAGAGTGACGATTTTATCTGGCCGGTGTTTGGACCGGCTCTCTCGCAAGCGTACGAATACTGACATTTTTTCAATGATATCTTCTTACTCCTCCCAATTTGTAATGCAAGTCTTAATAAATAAAGTCCTCCCGGTGGAGTCCGGGGTCCACGGGCTTGTAAGCCGAGAAGATACGCGGGTCGAGATTAACGGAAGCAGAAGAGGGGCGAGCGCTGAAAGAGGAGAAGATACCCTGGGCCCCGGGAGAACGCGAAGAAGAAGACGAAGACGAAGATGCCAACGAGGAAGAGAAGAGTAAGGAGAACGGCCGCGTAATCTATGTTTCCATCTCGTGGCGCGCGCGTGTCCGTCGTGATTCTCATCCTCATCCTCATCGCCGGGGCCCACGGGCCCCGTGAGACGAGGCCACCTGCCGGCTAGGGCCCCCGTCACTTTTCCCCTCCGTTACCCCCCTCCACACACACGCCTGCCCCAACTTGATACGGGGCCTTACTGCCCTCTACCTTCTTCCGAGGCTCGTTCGGTGGGGGACACTAGGGCCCCTTCTCCAGGGAACCGCCTCGTCCCTCCCCTCCCCTCTCTTCGCAAGCGGACGCACCGCTACAGCATTCTCGCGTTATGCTTCTAGACCCCGCTGGTGATCCTCGCGAATGATTACGCAGTCTGAATTTTTGCCAAACCGGGGGGAATGCCGGATACGTCTCCCGGGAACGCGTGTCTGACCGTCGAATGGCGATGCGCTGACCGGCAGATCGTGGGAATCGCTGGCGTTTCGGATCGGTTATTTATGGCTCCAGGGTACGGTGATAGCGCCGGCCATTGGGGATGGGTTGGGATTTCATGTGGGAGTTGGCTGGGTGAAGTTTCGGGCTTGTTTTCGCGATTGGTACAAGTCTTTTTTAGATATTCCTAGTTTGTTAATTCCGTCTTGGTACCCGTCATTTTGTAGACAATTTCGAGATCAAGAAATTATAAATGCATAAAATTAGCAGTCTGGTAATAATGTTGAAATAGGAGGAACATTTTAGGAAAATTCTAAGACAAAAATCATGCACCATATCCAGAATGTTTATGCATTACAACACCTGTAAATTCATGAACCACCAGGAAACATGTGCATTAACAAAAGTACTCCACTTGTTCCATGTTCACCATAAGAAACCTTCCCCTCGCACAACAAAAGAAATCTCCACCAGGAAACATGTGTACTAACAAAAATACTCCACTTGTTCCATGTTCACTATAAGAAACCCCTCGCACACCGAAAGGAATCTCGTTGGTTCTTTCACAGCCCAAAAGCCCACCGACAGAAATAAAAAGCGAACAAAGGACCGCCGCAGTCTAATAAAGTATAACTAAAAAATTACAACCGAGACAGTTCCAGCAGACGAAAGGGCTGATCACCGGGCAGGAATATTCTCCGTTTCATTACAGCGATGTCCCGCCTCTCAAGCACGATATTCCCGTTTCGTTCCGGGTTTCACAGTGCGCCGCGAGGGCGTTTCGAAGAAACGGCGAGATCTCGGCAAATAAAGCGGTCGTCTACGAGCAGGTTCGGTAGCACGATTTCACAGGATGCTGCGGCCGAGGTGCCGGCCGGTATCCTGCTTCAGATAGGCTCGGGAGTAACGATCAATTTACTAATACCTAACCGGAGAAGACAGGTTGAACGAGGTCGAGGCATTCGTTTCAGTGAATCGATTACAGCCGACGGTAATGCCCCGATAATTTCCCCGAGCAATTTCCTGGCACAGGTGGTAATCCAGGGCGATAGTCAGCGGACGTGACAAAGCTTATGATCTTAATTCTTTCGATCTTGGAAGCCGTTCGACCCTGTAAACAATTTGTACATATTAAGTACAATTTCCTGGCACTGGTGATAATCCAGGGCGATAGTCAGCGGACGTGACAAAGCTTATGATTTTAATTCTTTCAATCTTGGAAGCCGTTCGATCCTGTAAACAATTTGCACATATTAATGTACATATTAAGTACAATTTGCTGACAATTTGAAAGCTGATCTTCATTCTTTCAATCTTGGATCCTCTAAACAATTTATACATATTAACACATTACCGACCGGTGATTATTGCATAATTTTGAAAAATCTATGGTATGTACTTGGCTAAACACTTTTTAATGGAACCTTCATTAGCAACAGCAATTTTCATTGTGAACTAACAAGTTACCCTCAATAGCGTCATCTAATAGTTTCATTTAAGATTGAAATGTAAAAGAAAATTTCCATGCTTTCTTTTGGTACAGCACAATTATTGAAAATCCTATTAATAGGCTTCCGGTAGGTAAAGTGTTAATATACATATCAAGTACAATCTAATAGATTAGAAGTAGATTGAGGAATATAACAAATCCTGTGTCAAATCTGACGTCATTCTGGCTACAGAAACTTGCATGACCAAAATTTGGAATTGCAGATCTGGCACACTGGGTGTTTCTTTCGATGTCGGAGCCTCTCGGTTTCGAATCCCCGCTGAAAATAAAGGGAGTACGAAGGGCGAGGGGCCCATGGGGCCCCATAAGCAGCAGGGGAACCCCCGCTAGGGTGACCTCGGGCACCCAACGCAGTAAATCCCTGTAGTGGTTCAAGAAACGCGAGACCCGTAAATTACGTACTTTTCTCATGCAGAAAGGATCGCGTTCAGGTGCAGAGGTCAGCAGAAATAATGACGGCATGCCCGCGGAGATGATCTATCCCGTAATATCTTATGGCGGAGCTTGTGGCCATCACGTGGCCGCGACTCGCTGTCTCGCGAGCTCCAAATGAGCTCCCTGTCTTTTCCGAAGCCGCCTATCACTGTCTATTGTGCGATCCTTGAGGAGCTGCTTGATTGGAGTTGGCAGGAATGTGGTGGAAAGGACCTTGTATGGTAGACAATGTCGGAGATGGAAATGTCCTAGGAATTTATTGAAGGATCAGGCACATAAATTTTGTAGGTCTGATTAACTAATTATTTAATCATTTTCATTGAGGAATCTCAATTTCATTGAGAATTTAATATTGCACTTCGATTGGTCGACATTTTGACAACTTTTTGAGGATCAAAGTAGTCTGATATTAAGTGGATCAGCTGCCTGACAAAAATTGTATTTCCAATATTTCAATGCTTTTTCTCACAGTTAAAATGGAGGACGCAGACGGGTTAAACTCGTTCCACGTTAGGGCGCTAACGACATTGGACCTCCGTTATCCCCTACTCCAAGGCGAACCAGAATTTCCGTGCGACGAATACGAAATCAGTCTATTTCTCCAGTTTTTCACGGCGTTCACGGCACACGTCCTTCGCTAAACGACGCACAGTGGGGTATTTGGCCTGAAAAAGTGGAAAAAACTATTGTAGCGTTATTTATAGTCTCAAGGTTATAATATTATATATCGTTGGATTCGTCTTCAGATCAGCTACAACATTATGAAATCCAAAATACATTTCAGCTCTTAAAAAATCAAATTTACCTCAATTTTTTGAAAAAAAAAATTTTTTTTTAACTTTTATATATTGAAATTTGTAGACGTCTGTATACTGTTCCTCTTTTGTTCGAAACATTTTTTCCTCAGATTATCGAGAACCCATGAAAAACCGTGGCGATAGTAGAATATTTGCACCGAAAGGCTGAAAAGAATTATTTTTCACATAAATTATATTGAAATGAAGTAAATTATTACTTTATGCAAAATATGTGAATCTCGAAACTTTTTAGTAAATAAATATACATATTATAAGAAAATTTTAAATTATTACCATTAACTTTCATCAGAAAATACATCAGAAATTTCTTTATCAGACATTTTTTAAATATCTATATATAATATATGTATTCTCATTAAATAGTTCAGATCAAAATAGTACAAGTAGACAATATTTGAGTGATGCAACAAATATTTTAAATGATACTTACCAAGAATCATGTAAACTTGACCAATAAAACGCACATAAAACAGTATTTAAATATACGTTCAACTAATAATACGATAGAAAATGTAAAAGAACACATAAAATGAATAAGAACTAAAATGTAACACTTAAGAAACTAAAAAACGCACTTAATAAATCGCTCTGATCTCCCTGCTGGCAGTTCTTCAACTGAATGCAGAAGGAAAACTGAATGCAGAAGAAAGAAAAACCTTAGTCGAATGCTTATCTGGAACCTCTTATATACAACCAAGTGCCAGTAATATAAACAGTTCCGCAGAAGAAGCTGTAGAGCCTCACGCAGCCGTAGCAAGCGTAGCCGAACATGCAGGCGTACGCGAAACGGTGTTAAACGCTTCATACTAAATAGGCTATAAAATTTGAAGGCGGACATATGCGGAATCAAACTTTGTGGGCTTTTAATCACGAATCTTTACCGAATGTAATGACACCAAAAAGAGCACTTAATAACGCTTTATACTATAACAAAATTGTCAATGAAGTTTTGTAATTTTTACGAAGCTTACAGAATGATTGGTAATATTCAAATATTAATAACTATACTAATTTAGATGATAACAAAATAAAATCTATGCGAAAGTGCTCTGTATACCTACCTGAACAACTTTTGTAATACAAAAATTTACAGAATTTTCCTTCAAACACTTCAAAATCGCCAATGAACAGACGCTGTCTTAGAGACTGTTTAAGAACGCCAAGCGCGCCTTAAAATCTCTCGACTTTCGATGAAGTTTACTACTTCACGGGTGTACAAATAGAAAAAATAATATTGCAGCCTTATTCTTCAGACCTTTAACTACAACGAACAACAAAAATTTTATGCCATACGCAAAAATTTAGAAACCGAATTTTTTCCACTTTTTCGGGCCAAATACCCCACTGTGCGACGCTACTTCCCGTCGCGTGGGTCTGCAATACTCTGCAACCGCCGCGATGCACCACGAGGAACCGAGTGCATTCACATGCGTGTCCCTCTTCGACGCGGCACGAATGAATGAAATCGCGTAAATATTTATAGAACGTCGAGCCACGGCCAGAGAGAGAGAGAGAGAGAGAGCTGGTAACAGCGGATGCCGTGCGAATTGCTCGTTTTGTCGGCTGTTTACAATTCGATTACAATCGTGTCGGTGGACGCTGAACGGGCGCCATGGATCCGCTAATGAGATTTCGGACGTTTTTCGAGACCAGCGGTTGCATAACAATTTTTCGCGATAACGCGACAAATCGAATTCATTCGCGCGAACGTGAGCTACATGGAATTCCGTTCCAAGTTGCGGAAAATGATTGCGTTTTTAATATTCGTCGCTTGTAAAAATGTTGGAACCGTAAGAATTTAATAATAGCAAAAATAATTACGATTTGCTGTTTTTTTTTTTACTTATTTAACGTCGCTCTGAACTCCCTTTTTCGGTGTTATTTCGCGACGGGACCTACAGTTTTTATAAGGTGGGTTCCGAACCACCTTGGGCACCACAGATTTGCTATTTTATATCGGCAGATTTCAATCATTTTAATTTTAATTAAATGTATTAAGATAAGAACGAAATAAAAAGGAACAAACGAAAGATGAACTTGAAAACAAACTGTATACAGAGATCGATAAAATATACAATGAAAATATTCGCAAATTTTTGCAATCCGATCACTTTGGAATCGTGTTGCACAGCCGAAAGGTTAATGGTTCCGAAGAGGGTAATTCTGCCGGAGTCTGCCACGAGGAAATTTTTCTACAATTGGAATAATATTAAGGATGGTCTGCGGCTCTGTGGTGCCATGAGAAATGGCCTTTCGTGATCACCAATGGTGCCCTTCTTCCCATGTAATCGCGATGTCACGTCATAGGATGAGGCACGAGGCAGGCTCGAGGAAAAAAATGTTCACGCGAACGAACTCTTAGCCGGCACGGTAACCAGAGAGATACACGCTGAAAGAAACTGGCCTCAAACTGCCAGTTCATTTCTGCCTTATTATTAAACGTCCAGTTTCATAGCTGTGGAAAGCGTGGTTGTCACGCGCTGAGTGATGATACACCTTTCCTTTCGGCGCAAAAACCACGTATGAGATTTCGGGCTTCCTTTTTACGCGGGCAACCTTAATTTAATCCCATCTCGCCACTTCGAACGCTATTATCGTCCGATCATCGAGATATCGATGTTCCTTTGGCGGTCGTGATGGAAACTTATAAAAATCCAGAAAATGATCTCTATTACGTCCATATCACTTGGATCTATTGTACACAATTAGCAACAAGAAATTAATTTTCTGTTCCGTACAGTGAATGTAGACAATTTTTATGTTCCATAAAGATCTGAATTAGCAAATGACGATATTGTTAAATTAATTTATCCAGCAAAGAAACTCTTTGAAAAAACCTCCAGCATAGTGATAACGACTTGTCCCATGAACAAAGCATCAGGAAAAAAAATTGTTTGCGCTAGAATGAAAAGGATCCTACGTTCGAGTATTTACCCCTTGACACTAGCTATGAAAAGACTGGTGGAGACCGTATGGCAACTTGCCATTGGCAAGGGATACCGTATGTAAATCCTTTTTTCGAAAAAAAAGGCAACCATACAGCCGTCCTAATCCTTACGCCACTGACTGATTGGCGTATGCAAATTTCTTAATGACGGATCAGCTGGAATACCGCTGAGGCGTGTGACGTCATGCTGCGCGGAGTAGGTATCAAAATGATATTGATAAATTCGAACGTTAGATCCCCCTTTTTCGTGGCGGTGAGGAGGCTGAGGCTCATCTATCAATATTATACGAGCCGTGGGAAGAGGAGACGGTCTGCTCCTTTATTTGTATCCTCTAATCGATTCCAATCGGATGCTGCTTCAGTCGAGAGACAGCGAGCTTGTGGTAGCTGAATACGAAATTTAATCGTGAACTATGAATTTGGTTGAATATTTCAAAGATTTCTCGATTCTTCGGGAGATCCTTGTAAAATTACGACCACCTTCCCGTGTTTGTTTGTGTTTTTGTCGACAATTTTGGTAAGCTGAGACGATCTCTAATCACTTTGTCACTTGTTTTAGAAAATTCTTGCAAAATTAACTTTGGAAAGATGTAATTTTACCAGATGAAGAAGTTGTAAAAGGCAATCTATAGTATTTTCTCCGGAAGTTTGATCAATAGACATTTTTACGGTATCTAGTAAACTTCGAACAAAACAATCCAAGTTAATTTTGATAAGCTGAGACGATCTCTAATCACTTTGTTACGTGAAATAGAAATTTAGTTGAATATTTCAGACCTCGGTCCAAAATAATTTTATCAGATGAAAAAGTTGTAAAAGACATCCTGTAGTATTTTCCCCAGAATTTTAACCAATTGAAATTCTTACAAAATGATTTTCTCACGTGTTCCAGTAAACTGATACTTCGAACAAAACAATCCAAGTTGTTTGATCCATTTGTGAAAAAGTTGTTCATGGTATACTGGCCGGATGCAGCTGATTGTATATAAATTCTGAGCAGTTAAATCTTAAATCCCGATTTGAAACGAGTGTTCGAGGAGTGCAACAAGAGAAGCAAGCAAAGGAGTTGCATCTTGTCCCAAGCTGCTCAATATCAGCGATCTTCCACGAGCACCTAAATCGATCAAAGACAAATTCGAGGAGCTCGGTGTCAGAACGGGATCTACGAAGGCGATCGAGAGGAGATCGGTTAGGAAAGCGAGAGCGTCGGACGTCGCCACGTGGACCGACGATTCGTCTCCCATTTTTATCCCCCCATGGAGTAGTATAAATACCGTTCTCGTTTGCATGTGGAGGGAGCGTCGATCGTGAAGGATCGACACGATATTCTAGGGGCCCTCGTAGGTGACAGTGATTTACATTTGAATGAACCGGCTCGACCCGATGGCGAGAGGCTTCCAAAGGCAAACGAGGAGAACGGAACGGGGTAAATAAAGGACTTGCAGGGTGCGCAAGGTAGAGAAAGACCGAAACCCACGGCCACGGGTCCGAGTCATCGCAAACTAATAGACGTCTGATTGCGGGTTACCGCGAGTTTTGACTCGTCAGTTCAAATATTTATCTTCATCCCTGCGAGCATTCACGCACAGCGTGCGTCTCTCTAAGGCGCCGATCGCGCTATCGATGCATATAAATGCATTAATCTTGATCGAGCCGAGGCTCACGTGCTCGAGCCGAGGCTAGCACACGCGCGAGTACGCGCCGGGGGTTGAGTCAATATTTAAATTATTGGTATTGATCGGACGTGATTAATGGTCGCGGTCCCATTGCCGCGGAAAATGTAGAGTTCCTATGAATAGCAAGTCGACGACGATTGTGAAAAAGAACTTGCTCCAAAGGCTTGTTCAAACCTTTCGATGGTTGGAGTGGAATTTTTGGTGGATGCGGATTGAAGGTGTTCTGAATGCTTTGGACCTGTTGATGACTTACGAGTAGACTACGAATTTTTATGCAAAACAAAAATGGTTTTCCTCAATTGTAATGAACAGGAGCAAAACAGAAATTTGTTTTGCTTCTCCTCACTTGAAATATGTTGGTATCTAATCCATTTCTAAACATTTAAGTATTGTATGAGGTATTATATCAATTGCATATCCATAAAATGAAAAAAGTTATATACAATGGAATTATTCTGGGTCGGAAGAAATGTTTAATTTTCCGAGTGCAAAGGCTTAATGATTTTGACGAGCTGGGTCTTTCACATTGAAGCTGTTGAACTCTTCTAATCTATCCCCTGTTTTAAATTACACTCAGTTTTACCATAAATGCATAAAATCCGCAGTCTACTTATGAGTAGATTAAAATAGTTATAATAAAGTTCCTAGAGTTTCCTAATTTTTCGCATTTCTGGATGTCCGCTATCCAAAAACTTGCGTGCTTCTTCAAACACATCCTGAACAGTGTAAACGTATCCACGGCACGAGCTTATGGGTCGGACCTAATAATATTCCGGGATAGGATGCACGGTGACAGGGATCCCGAGCGTTTCGTGCTCGTATATCTGCAACCATTCCGTACGGAGCTTCTCCATGGTGAACACGGAACTTTATCGTGCCGGTGCAGCGAACCGCCCTCGCCAGTATGCTTATAGATGTATAGCAGTCGCGTTTTTATTTTTCAACGGACCAGCACACCGACTGCATTCGAGAGCCACGTATGCATGCACCGGGCATGTTACGCGGTAGCTACCAAGGGCCATGTCCGGGTCAATGTTGCATACGTACCGGGATGCACGTCGATGCACATGTATGCACCACCGGTTTGCCCTCTCGCGTCTTCTCGCTTGCTGCATGGAAGTGTAGAATCGCCTAGGCGCATGAGAAATTTGCCCATCTAGAGGCTATGGTGGTTTTATTCCGTCTTCGTTTGCCGGAGAATGTCGGAGAGGGATGCGTCTTTTGTGCGCGTACCTCTTTTTATTTTTATCCCCATTGTGCCGGAAGAGATAGTGTCGGTATTGGCTTAATGGCGAAGCATTGTTGGCTTTTTGAACGTGCTCGAATCCTAACGGCTTTGCCGTCTTTCTGGGAATATGGCGGTGGGAATGATGGAAGATTGCTGATTCGTCGGTGCCCGTTAGTTTCTACAATTCTGTGCTTCATATTTATTGCTCTGTGCTGTTATTTTCTACGATGGGCATCGTGCAACTGATTCAATTAATTTTTAATAAATTCTTATTAATCGTTCTACATGATTAATTAAAATGAAATAGGTCCATGAGTTTCTAAGAGATGAAAAGAAGTGCTACTTGTTGACTCCAATTCCAGTATTAAAGACTCAAGAAATACAATTCTAACTACACCGCAAGTAGATAATGCTCGCACGATCAAAATTCTACTTTCTACTCCTACAAACTGGTCCCGACAAAAAGGCTTCCGTCGAAGAGGATCCCCGAGAGGAAACATTTATGCTCAAAGAAAAGACACCGCGTCGCGTCGGGGCGGACTTGGAATTGGAAACGGGTTGGTTCGATGCAGGGATGCGCGCGTGTGCACCGTGGCCATCGGTGCATCAGGTCGGCGTCCCTTGAGGATTCAACGAGATCTTTGAAAATCAGCTCGCGGAGAGGAGACGGCAGGTTCTCTGTCGCTCGGGAGGAGCGTCGACGACGCGACGGCGAAGTGCAGAAAAAGCCCTGCATTGTCGATGCGCTCGGGACCGTGGACCCTGTCAGCCATAACAAATTGTGAGTCCGGTAGCCGGACGCGGTGTTGCGGCTGCGGCGCGGTCACGTGATTAATTGTAACGTCGTGGACGCACGGTCGGTCGATTTTTTCCAGGAATTATTTGCATGTCAAGGCGGATTGATGGAAACGTGTTCGCGAACGGATGCGATCCGATCCGATCCGATCCGATCACCGATGCAACGGCGATGCGAACCGATGCGTCCGAATGCAACGACCACGGCTCCGTGTACACATCGAGCCAGAGAGATTCCCGTTCCGGCTCGGAATTTAACTTTCAAATGTGCCGCCCGATCAAACGCGCCACGACGACGCGCGCCGCCCGGCTCCGACACCGGGCATTTTCGAGAGCGCATAATTTTCGCTTGAAATGCGAATTTCCGCGATGTCGGTGCTCGATAACCGGTGAACTGCCTTGCTCTCCCCCTCTCTCTCTCTCTCTCTCTCTCCCTCTTCGCCCTCGGAATTGCGAATTATTCGACAGGAAATGCCGCGAGCATCGAAACCCTTTCTCTCTCTACGGATCGTCCCACGGCTTTTACCGTGGCACCGATACCTCCACTCTATTCAAACGATCCCGATAAGGCGATGCTCGAAACCGATCGATCGGCCCGGCAACTTTTAATATCGAGCATTCACGGAATCAGGTTTATCCGATTTTAAAAAGGCAATACGCCCTTTTATCAAGAAAGTATTCGAGCAGTAAACTTCCCAGTCGCTTTTCATTTTTGGTCTTCACCTAATCTTCTGTTTTTTAGAAACAAGTTCTTTACAGCGACATCAAGTATATCATGAAGACTTTGTACCATCGAACTTGGTCCTCAATTTTATTCCATAAAACCGTGAAAATAAATCGCAAATTGCAAGCTGAAGCCTATTCTACAGAATGAAACCTCCTTCTTCTAAATTCATCAATATTCTGACGAAACAAGTATTGTTTTGAACGGAGATGCTAGGCAGAAATCCTAGAAAATCGCACGGAACGAAGGAGTCGCAGAAAACAACGATCCCCGGCGACTCTGGGGCAGAGAAAGAAGCTGCCCTTCGATTTCTTGCGCTATTGGCGCACAGCCGAAGATTCGGGGCCCATAAAGAACGGCCGGAAGACAATGCAACGACACAACTCACAAAGAGACAAAGCCCCCAACTGGCGGTCGACCACGAAGATGATATCACATGCTTTACGATCGTTCCACGGATACTTTATACCCCACTCCAGGAACGGTTCGACGTGTGTGCGTTTTCTTTGGTTTTCGAGTCGCCACTCGGCGCTTGATATAGGAAGAATATGCAGATGTCGTCGTGATGAAATATCTTCGGCGTTGCCTCTTTCTTTCTTCTCTCCTTCGTCGCCCTGACTTCGCCCGTGGAGGACCCGTGTGTGTCCTCTACCCCCATCTTGTTTTTCCCTTGCTTCGGCGATCTCCAGAGAGAGAGAGAGAGAAGTTACGCGGCCGTTTTACTTCGAGCTGCTCCACCAGAACCTGATGATATATCTCTTCATAAAGAACGATCGACGCCGCCTACCGTATATGAAAGCTCATTGCATGATATACACCGGCCACGGGAAATACATGTGATCGCTCGCTATCCTCGGAGTTCGCAGAAGAACATAATAGAGGAGACCTGTGCGGTCTGTTGCAGCATCATTGCTGCTTTTTTATGTTGCATTTAATGCGTACTGAAAATACCGACAGTTACAGAATTTTCTAAGTTCTTCTGGAAGTTACAATCCCAACAAAAACATCCTGTAAACAGGAGCCAAGTTCCTACGACCGTAAAAAGTTGTGAGATCAAACAAAATACGGACATGTTCGTTAGCTTAGAAATACCTGTTGCAATAGTGAAAAAAGCGTTTGTAAAAATTAGTTTAAAAGAACGCTATTTAATTTTTAAAGAGTTACATTGAGGGCTAAATTATTCAAACTTGGCCGTTACTTTTTAAACCAATGGCCATAAAAGGTGTTAGGTAGCGGCCAAGTTTGAATTGCACGCCTTGCAACGTAATATACTAACTTTTATCGCAATTATTATATAAATCAGGCGTTTTTAAATTTCTTATTTCACGCAATACCTATCAATACAATACAGGGTGTCCAAAGATTCCTTCAACAGCCGGAAATGGGAGGTTCCCGAGATCATTTGAAGCAACATTTTCCTTTGGAAAAATGTTAACCGGGGCTTTGTTTAGGAGTTATTAACGAAAAACACGGACCAATCAGAGCGCGATCTAGACGCGAATTGGCACGGTCGGCCCGGCGCGCCAACTGTTTATTGGCCGACTGTGCCAACTCGCGTCTAGGTCGCTCTCTGATTGGTCCGTGTTTTTCGTTAATAACTCCTAAACAAAGCCCCGGTTAACATTTTTCCAAAGGAAAATGTTGCTTCAAATGATCTCGGGAACCTCCCATTTCCGGCTGTTGAAGGAATTTTGGGACACCCTGTATAGTACACTACCTATCTATTTCTATTTCGTCCACAAATTACCATCACAAATTAGAGTCGTCGGGCAACAAACAGCCTATTAATGACGCGGGACTATGAGAATGAAGGAAAGCGGCGATCACGAAGCAGGAAAGGCGGAGCAGCATAAAAAAGAAGAGAACCACTGGTTACATAGCTCCCACACACCCCTCCATCATTGTTTTACCGATCAAACGTTTCGAACAATGACAGTCGCGATGAATTCCGTCACGAATCTTATTCCCAGCGGTTCGTGTCCGGACAGCTTACAATAGACAGCAGCAGTGGTAGCTGCAGCAGCAGCAGCAGCAACAGCAACCTCGAAAGGACGTTCGACATCTCGCCATAGTACACGGGATGTATGACAATCACGTAACTCATTTCCTACACGATAACGTCACCGTGGAATTTCATTATTGAAGAATCGATTGAGGGATCGCGGAGCCGCAAATCTTTCTGTCGGGAGAACGTGAACGGCAGCCGTCAAAGGACCGATGATTCATAAACGTACGCACGGGTGCGTGCGAATTAATGTGAATGAAACACAGCCATATTAATTCTACTATTCGTTTTACCATGCATTTATTAACGAATTAAATTTACAATAATTGCATTCGTCATAAGTTCAATACACGAGTTGTTATTGTGAAATTATTTAAATTAGAAAAGGGCTAATTCATTGAATGGAATGTCTAGTTTTAGAACCACGACAGGGACACGTTCCACAAAAATAGCTGTTAATATTCTTTTAGAAGGATCATTGGAAAATAATGTTCTATAGAGCTCCAACAACAAAGGCGACAGCTACTTTCTTAAATTAGTCGAAATTTACAGCTGAACACCGGCTGTATTGATCCACGAGGTTCGAAAATAGCTCGCAGCCTTCCCGGACTACCACTATCGAGCAGAATGTTCCGTTTAACCCTAATTACCACCTCGACATCTGTCCTGACATCGTTTCTTCACACATTAATTTCACGTCGGCCAGATGTATCGCCGGCCCCGGACAGGATAAATCGAAAAAACAGCGGAACGTTAGCCGATTTTCCGGTTCTGTCAGCGGCGGTCCTATGAATCTATTATAAGACAAGATGCCCAACAATTTTTCACTAGAGTGCAGAGACAACAAATACATACATGTATTTCGTTTTTGACCGTGGCGGTATCCACTTCGGAGGATCCATTTAACGAATATAATCGGGACTGTGCTTCTTTCTCTCAAGTGCAACGAAAGAGGGGGCTCACAAAAGTCTGGTAACAATGGATCCTCATCGGTTCTCCCTTGTGGTTCGATATGCGTTTGATGGACGTGAAGATGGACCAGCCTTTCTTCAACCTTGGCCCCTTGCATGGAGAGCTCTTTTTTACGAACTATCAATATGATATCACCTGCTGGCTGGAAAGCCAGCTCGGAATATCGGGCCACTGTGTCCGATGCACCCGATGCAGTCGATGCATCAAGCTGGGGCAACGTTAGAGAGTGACTCTTTTTAACTGGGATCGAGATATGACTTAAACAAAATTCTCTATGCCATGTATACTTGTCCTTTTATCTTCCTTGACAAGACACAGTCGTCTTTTCTTCTTAACCCCTTGCCTTAAAATGACGTCTCAGGGACCTCATGGATGTCGGATGCTAAACGTATATTCGAACCATCGAAAAAAACACTAAAAATAATAATGTTCGTCTGCAAAGTGTTGGAACTAGCTTGTACGTTAAACATCGAACCTCAAGTATGAATAGCGTCTCCAAATAACTAGATTATAGAGTACGATGAGAACTGCATTATCAAGTACCTACCAATTGTTACTAATAACTGGAATACATGTACACTAACGAGCATAACTGATTCAACACACTTTAAATCAGAATAACTTTTTTGCGAATGGACCAAACGACTTCAATTCCTCTGTAAGGCTAGAAGCATTAGTTTAGTAAATGACGCCTAAAAAATATTTTGAAAAAATTCATTTGCGAAAAAAAATAGTAAAAGTTGATTATTACTACTTTTTTAGCTAGGCCAATAACGAAAATTTAAAGGATGTGTTTGGTCTCAACTCGTATAAATTATATACGCTCTGAAAATTTCATCGAAATTGGTTAATTGGTTTACGAGCTATAAACGACCAAAAGTGGTGAAAATTGCAATTTTTCAAGATTTTCGGCGTTTTTACCACTTTTGATCGTTTATAGCTCGTAAACCAATTATCCAATTTCAATGAAATATTCTAAAAAAGTAGTAATAATCAATTTTTACTATTTTGTTTCGCAATTCCGACCAAATGCACTTTTTCAAAATATTTTTTGGACGTCATTTACTAAACTAACACTTCTAGCCTTACAGAAAAATTGAAGTCGTTTGGTCCATTCATAAAATAGTTATTCTAATTTAAAGGGTGTTGAATCAGTTATGCTCGTTAGTGTAGATGTTCTCCAATTATTTGAATGTTTTTATTGCGTCAAATTGCACCTATTCCGTGATAAATCCGCAGTCCACTAATAACGCTGGCGGCTTCTATGAATGAATTAGGCGAGCCTCGTGGGAAGCGCATAAAGCCCGCGAGGCAGCGAACGTGTTAATGGAAGATCATGGAGGAAGGAGCCGAAATCAGCTTATAACTCAGGCGAGGAGCAGCATCGAGCTGTCGCTCGTTGTCCAGTCGTGAATTTATTAAACTACTCTTAATGCAGTGCGCCTAGTAACGCGGAATAAACGACCGTGACCGGCTACTCGATACTCGTTCGTGACGCCCACGCGACTTCGACGCTGCCCGCGCCCCCGGCCAAACGAACAAACTCCGCCGGGTCTGGTGACAAGGCACGCCGGAGTGAGATATCTAAGATAGCTCGAACAAGATCAGAACGATCGACCATTATTCTTTAGACCGTAAAAGGCGGGATGGGGCCCGGCCAGGAAATACAGGAGCCGTCCCCGCTAAGTAGTCCGCCCACGCGACGAGACTCTTAATTCAAATCCTTCCGACGCTGTATGACGAAGGCCGAAAACTACACCTCGAAAATCGTAGCCTCTTGCACTATCGACTCAGACCAGAATCCTTTCATAACGATCTCGAGAACAAAATTAATCTTAATCTCAAAGAAGTGAAATGAAAAATATGTAGACGAAAATGTAGAGATTTACTTTTTTAAAAAATTTACTATATGGGAACATTGAGTTCCTCTTTGAATTATTGGGTTGGCAAATAAGTTCGTTCGGTTCCTTACAGTGGAATAAATCACAAAAACCGAAGGAACTTATTTGCCAACCCAATACTGTATGGGAAAATCTCAAATACTGCTAAGACAATTTACCAAATGTCCTGTGAGAAAACTGTAAAGTACATTGGAGTGGAACAAAGAAAATATTAACTTATTCTTAAGCAATCTATGTATTTTCTGGGAGATTGACAGGGACCTCTGTAATCAACTAGACGTCAAGACTCATTTCGTCATCGAACGGTTCCGAGCCGAGCATCGGTTCAATAGAATGTGAAGAGCTTCCGGGCCGTGTCGAATCCAAAGAATCGGAATCGTCACCGCAGGAACACTTCTGGTAAGAAACAGTAGGGCAGATACCATCTTCCGAATTTAATGGACCCGAGCGTTTTCACCGATATTCCCGAGTCGCTTTCGACTCGGTCCTCGATCCCGAGGCTCTTTTAGCCGACCATAGCCCCGGACAAAGGGACACTTTCGATCCTCCGCTTCGCATATTGACGTGGTCTTATCGATCGGTCTCACATTTGGAGCCTCGTGTCTCGATTCTCTCGCTTCCAGAGCACACTTCGTTCGAAACCAATGACAATGGACTCGGATCCTCGGCGGTCTTATCACGCTTTCTATCGCGCAGACAGCGGTCTATAATTTATTTCTTCCGCAACCCTCGTCGCTCGGAAGTCGGTATTACGTGTGCAATTATTTCGCAACCAACTGGAAAGCCTTCACCACCTTTTTAAGGGAAGAAAGTACAGACTCCCGTATAACGCGGTCAGAAAATTGTTTAATTGGCTTACCGGCGGTTAGTAAAAGTCTGAAACTTTAGAAATGAGACCAGGATTATCGCTGTACTATTCGTTTTAACTAAAACATCACTGTTTAAAGCGTGGAAAGAACTTAATCCCGTAGAAAATCTAGAAACAGAAGATTGAATCATTCGGGTCAAGACTAAAACCGAAAAAAGCTTCGAATGAACGAGCTCCAATGTTCTCTGGAAGTCACAGGTCGCAAATGAGCGGGGGTCCGAGAGCTCGTCAGATGGAGAAAAACACTGGGCGAGAAGGGAACGCGTAAAAGAGCTCCTTGAGTGTCGCCGAAAGGACATAAATCCCCGTTTACAATGCCGGCCTGCGGAGCACACGTGTCCGAGCGAGTGAAGTTCGCCGCGCAGATGAATGAAACTCTTTGACGAACACGGTCTGCCCGGTTGGCAGGCCCACTGATTCCCAGCTTCCCGTTATCATCTCTCTGCCAGTTGTCGTCGTTGGTGTTCCCCTTCCTCCTGTACAATCAAAAACGACACTCATCGGGCTTGCCATTAGAAACACTGGTAGAAACATCTACCCCCCAACCCTCGACTTCGAGCGGACCCCTGTCAACGATCAGCTTTCACACCCTTTGGAACTTCCGATCCTGGCTCGCTCGTTCCTGTTTCGCGATTGGTGTGGGTAAGAGTTCGTGGAAATGTGTGATTTTAATGTCCTGGGATTTTAGGAGCATGTAATTTCCCAATTACCAAGTTTAGGGAGGACATCTGTACAGCCTATTGACTCCAAACCGTGTTTTAAAATAGATTAGAGGTGGACCATTAGCATCGAGGCTAGCCGACTAAAATCGGACCGAGGACCCCGGCAGGGACACTATCCACGCGATCCCCGCGAAATATGGGAAACCGTGGCTTCATTAGACCCCATTACGTTGAAACTGGCGTGCAACTAGGGGATCGTGTACGCCGCCGGTTCGGCAAAGACGCGCCGGGAATTATGCATTCGTATTATGTGCCGAAGCATCGAGTCGCCCACGCGTCTCTCCACCTAACATTCGAGGTCTCTCACGTTACTGCTTAAATTCCAGGCCCGGCGAGGCCAGTGCAGCACGAACGTTAATGAGTAAGCGATGCTGCCGGGCGCAGCATCTTTTATTCATTTCACGAGGAGAAGCGAAACATCGGCCGCCGCTTTTACGCTACGACCGCTGTTGCTGCTGCTGCTGTTCGCTGGTTTCGCCTTGCGATGCATCCCCATATAGTATACCTATGTATAATACACACGCGCCACGGCTGCCCACGTGCGCCGGCCATATTGCATTTCCGGTTCGTGAAATGTTATAAAGTTGGCTGCTCACTGGAATCCCCGCGGCCGCTATCGCGATTTCCTGTCTGTGATCTGTTGCTCATACGCGGTGCACGCTCCCCGCCGGAGGCAAAGTGTGCCGCTTACCCTATCGGCTTCTAGTATCGTAAATTTTTACGGTTCCCCGCCGACCCCCATGGATATATCCTCTCTCTTTGTCTTTGTCCAGCTTTCACGCTTTCGCCTGACCGATTACCTATCGAGACTGAGATTCAGGAACGGCGACGCCGATAGGGAACGCCGCAGGAATTTCAATCGCCAGATACCTCGGATACCGTAAATATTGGAATTTGATGCCTGTGTCGCCAGACCGGGCACCAAATTAGCGGAATCTTGGATGCTGAACCGACAACCACGGTCTTCGGGGTGTAAACGAGCCGCCGCCGCACAGGATGCTCTCGCGTTCTCTCGGGGAAATTCGATTTGGTTTCTGGTAATCATCTTCTAACCCTACCTAGACTTTTCTATTGTACTTTTAGGCGAGTCTGACTTCTCTACAAAGCTTCTACTGAACAACTTTTCTAGTATTGGGTCGTAACATTTTGATCTCTTATTAGTCCAGTCAATGAATGCTCATAAGGGGGGTGTAGAGGAAAATGGAAGGAACACAATTTTTAACTTTGGGACTTTGTTTGGACTAGTTAGGAGATAAACATGCTAAAAGTTCCCACTCCTAGGAGGTGAACTGGGTGCAGGGGGGCACGTAGAAGGTCCCCTTTTTATCACGTTTTTATTTTCGGGTTTTCACTTATATCTAGGAAACTATGCGTCCTAGCGATAAGACCATTCTATACAAAATTAAAGCTGACAAAATGTGCCTTAAGATTGATTCCATTCAGCTTTTCGCTATCTCGCATAGTTTCCGAAATATCAGCGCTCATAGTTCACTAATTGTGTTGAAGATTTCCCTCTACAACTTTCCGTTGACTGGACTATATTATTATTAGATTTTATACATTTATAACAAATGCGATTGTCCAGGGCTTCGACAGCTGACCACCACCCAACCGAAGCCAGGATTATTATCATCACAGCTCGAGCTTTATCCCGCGAGAGAAACACGGCCATCGAAGACACTGTGTTCGAGGGTTTATTTGACATTTAGGAACAGGTTTAGTCGCCAGGGGAGACAGTGAAGACATACGAAAATCGATTTCTAATGCCCCGGTCCTAAGCTCTTCGCTACTCGTCGTTTTTTCTTGTTAATTGGAGGTAAACGTTCCGACGGACCAGGCCGTTACTGAATTATGCACAGTGGTCCCGAGCCGACGGTGTCCATTAGCACTGATCAAGCGGGATTATCGATTCCACCGCCTGTTTGTGCTACCGATTTATTCCCGATTTAGATGTGAGAACTTGTGCTACGGTACTCGGATCGTTTTAGCTAAATTGGACACGTCTCACCTCAGTCGGTGTGTTTCTCCGTGTAGCAAACCGATCCACAATTATTTTCAACAGAGGGGAATTTTAATATTATCCCATTTCTTCGTTTTAAGGATTTCTACAGACAGGGATCTTAAATACTTTGGTAATTGGGCGCGGTTCGGTGTAACGAGCCGATTTTAATGATCTTGGCGAATTTTATCGAGGTCATTACACGAATATTATTTTATGATACGTATATATTTTGTTAATACGTGCTTTAATGTTTGAAGGTTTTAATTCCACTTCTGATTATTTTTCAGATGAAAAATATCATCATTCAGTATATTTTTTGAGATGGTTTAAAGATTCTTTTCTACTTTCTATCAGATCGAACGCGATTCAAAGGATGTGACGAACGCAATTTCTGTAATCTCCCATCGTAGGCGATTCAGCACTGTCGAGAGATCAAGTTTTTTTTCACATTTTTACGACCGAGGGACTTGTTTCGCTATCCCTTTCCGCGATACCGGTCCAGCCTAAACCCCCAATTTTCGCACAATGGAGCGTCTTGAGGATCCTTATAAAAATTCGAGATACAATGAGGCTTTTGTGAGCGGACTTATCCCATCCGTTCGATTGAACCGGACAATTTTTTCTTCCCTTTTTCCGACGGCCGAACACCATGGCGCGGTGCACCGATTTCTCGTAAAACGTCCGAAAATCGGACACACTCGTGAAGAGGTTAAACCTATTGTGCGAGGGGAATCATCGTGCGAGCCATTCAACCAAACCTTTTTCCACCTTTTCCTCGGATCCTGTTTTTATGATACCGACAGAGGGAAAAAATGATGTATCAAAAACGGAGCGAGTGAAAGTGGTGCGTCGGGTTGCTGTACGTGAAGGGGTAGATTGTTTAAATTAATTTTCTAACGAATATTTTTTATCCAATCACAAACAGTCTATCATCGAATCAGAAAAATTGAATTCGTAAAAATTTTGGAGAGGACACAAGTGGTTGAACTTTAAGAAAACGCTTTGAACCTTTTCCAAATTTAATTTTTAAAAAGAATTCTTTTAGTTTAAGTGAACTATGTTTATACAGCATTTGATAAAAATTATTATGTTCAGTTATAGCTGTGCATGGCCTGCCGAAACGAACGTCTGAGGCTCATTACTTCGATAAAGCAGATTAATTAAAGATCTTGCGAAACCCGGAAAATCCGATCAAGGGGAATCAATATTTGGACCGATCAGATTCAAACACAGGATCAATATTTCCAAATAATCGTTTACCCAAAGAAGAGGCTCAGCTTTCAACCCCATTTTTCCGTGGAATCAGATCGAGGAGAGGAAAAATCCTTTCGAAGACTCAACAATGGCGTCCCCGCGACCACGCGTGTCACTCCATATCCGACAAAGGGGCATTGACGACTCTCGGTGGATATAGAATTTCCAGAAATCTGGATTCGCCGCGGAATAGGAGGGTTGAGATTGGGGTTTCTTAAGGGTTCGCTGCTTTTCTCGGTGAAATAAAGGGTCGGTTAGCTAGACTTTCGTCCCACGCACCACCTGCGAGATCTTTTCCCTCAAAAGACGTTGCGTGGAGTTTCTCACGCGTTCACGAGGGAACCACCAGCTGCCCTATGAATCAACCCTTATTCAACATTATTAGAAACGCCAGTACTATTCGAAAATCTCAGAAACGAACGAGAAAATTTTGTTATGCCCTGTAATAATTTATGTAGTTGAAGCATTTATCGATTCTAGAAATATTAACCACTACTTTTGATGACTCTGCACCTGTAAGTATCAAACGGATATGAAAATAAGTTATAAATAGTATGGTTTATCTATGGAAGAAGGTCGCAACGACAGCAGAGAACGTGTTCCGTACACAAAAGCTGTTTTACGCCTTCAATCCTTTCGCACACCAAACATTCACACCATTTACAACCCGCACGCTTCAACAAAAGCGAAATTCCCAAAGCATGCATCCCTTCAACGGACAACCTCCACCATAAATCACGAGTGCTTCCACTCCATAAACCTGGATCGAGGAGCTCCCAATTAGTGCCACCCTCCGCGCGGTTGAATTTGGAACATTTTAACTACAAAAATTGATACTTTGAAAGCCGGTGGTCCTGCAGCTCGGCCTATAACATTATGATTTATGATAACCCGGAGTGAAAGGGAGGAAACACTTAACCACCGGGTATAGCGTATCCGTCTTACGGCAACGGTGCGTGGAAAGCCGCCATGAATCTCGATCTGTCCCGAATGAAATCGATTCAAAGTTGCGACGGTGTCGCAGAAACCCAAGGCCGAAGTCGTTTCGGAGGCCAGGAGCTGTTATACAAAGCGTCGCGTCGGAATAATAACACCGCGAGATACATAAACGCGTCGCGAGACGATGAAGGCCTCACACGCGCCATAAACTACCCCCTGCACGACGAATTTGTAACATTTTATTAGCGGACTGTTCGCGGAGAGGGTGCCAAGGCTACATTGTAGAGGCACGATGTGTTTTAATGGCCGGACTTTGTTCTCATGGGGGCCCTGTTAGGCGGTTATGCCCTACCGGTTGCATTCATCCGCGGAGATTTATGCTCTTAGCTCCGTACGAGAAGAAGGATACCAGAACGGGAACACTTTTATGATCGGTTCGGTTGCAAAGTTGACTCTTTATGCCGGCATGCCAGCCACAAAGAAACCGGGAACAGGAAGACGCCTTTAAAGGAGCGATCCGCACGAACTTCGCGGTGGATCAGCCATCCTGAGACGCTTTCTCTTCCTGCTTAGATCCTCTGGGGGATCAACGATTTTTCGATCATTCTTCGGCGGAACACGTTGCTTCCAGAAGCTGAATTCGATCAGACGACTCTCCACTATGCAACACGTATGCTAATACACATCAACGGACTGCGGATTTTTAATCAAAGTAAATTCCTTCAGCATTGCCACTGTCGTGAATTTGATCTACCCATGTCACATCACTGTCGTCCACGAGTATTTGCATGCTCGAAATTGAACTCTTTAGCTTAGCTGTACGAAATGCACATTTTGTTATTTAAAACGAACCATCTTCGACAAACATTTTCAGACTTCGCATATTTCAGTGTCTTTACAACCAAACAAGGTAATCATGCGCAGCCTTCCAGAAAAACTACTCGATGCACCATTTTAATTGACACTTTGGAGCACCGGATACACGCTAATGAGCTTCAATTAGCAAAAAGGACGGCTGATTTCGAGCCGATAATGAAACACAATAAAAAGGCTCGGTGACGTTCTCGAAAGGAGCATACAGCTTTCTTGATGTGCATGCAATTATGAAACACCCCGAGAATTGCAGGAACAAGCGCTGTATATTGCTTGTATGTTGAACGACGTCGTGTGTGTGAAACACAGGTGCTCTTCATTACGATGGAAACCTTCCTAAATTAAACCAGTAATGCAGAGGGATTTTCACTGTAAGCAGAAGTTCACGGAAACATAATTCTAGGCATGTCCAGGAGAGTACCTAGACCAAAATGAAGCTGTTGTTTACGAAATAATGTCTCTGTTGTGCATACAGACATGTTTAATAAAAGTACAACACGAAGCCCGGGACAATGACCGTGCTTGTCTCGTGATTTTGTCCACGAGTGTGCTCGTCGTTAAAAATTACAGGAGGGCGTGGTGAGCGTGGAGTTGTACAAGGTAACGGTCGATTTACGTGCGATAAAATCGTGCACCGTGGAGGGCAACTCAATATATATTAATGCGCAATCCGTTTAGAGGCAATTACGGGCTAATTCGCGCCTTCGTAAATCAGCCCTGTGATCCGCGCGGTCCCCGGTTCGTCTTTCGCCGCGGACGGATCGGGCCTTGATGGGATATTACAGAGATACACGTACCGGCTGTTCCCGGACCCTTATCTGATTAATGACACGCTTCCATCCGCGACGATACCAAGACGACGATCGTCGAGATTTTATACCGATCGTGAAGACGGCCCCGTACTTCCTATTATTAAACACCGATTTATTCGACTCCGGGCCTCTCAATTGACCAGTTCGGCCAGTGTTTCAATTAACTTGAAACCCGCGCGGCCTTATCGCGTAGAAAATTTCGCAGCTGTAACGCGATACGCTGTTGCTTTACTCGCCGCGATGCCTGCTTCCTACAAGTGCAACGAGCGCTGCGTGTAATTATACTGCCGGCCAGGCCTGCAACGCTCATTTGCCGAAATAACTGTAATCTGCGCACTGCAAATCGCTTATGCTAATTTATGCATCGATAGAGTAATTTATATTAACGGGTATCTCGTTCCTGTCGATGGGGAATCTTTGTTAACTCATCTCAGAAATTCAATAAAATTCCCTTCTTTAACAAGATAAAATTATCCCCGGAATATCCATGATCTTTTTGAACCATGCCCAAAACTTTTGCCCATCAGTGTACTGGGAGCTCAGCCGGCCAACCTTCGAAACTCCAAGTCCGTCAAATCATTTCAAACCCAGCAACTTGAACGTCCGACCATCCTCCTCCTTGTTACTTCGCCTTTGATTCTAATTTACTTCGGCGAAAAGGCTGCTCGAGCTAGCCCAAAGCAGACTTTCTCGCCAGCGACCTCCAAATATATTAAGTCGGCAAAAATTCAACCGCGTTGCATCTCCGCGGGCCGCTTATCACGCAGAAAAGCCCTTAATTAACGGAGCGGCTCATCTCGCATCATGCTTGGACTCGCGGTATTTAGAAAAAAGGAGAGTCGAGAGGATTTTACAGCCTGGTATCCTTGTTAAGCCAAGGCAGCGTCTCAATAAGCTCGCATCCTCGATCGTAAAGTTCGATTGCGGAAAGGGATTCTTTTTCCGTGGGCAATAATTTATGATAACCCGGCCCGCCGCGGAGAGGAACGAGCTCGCGTCAAGTCGTAACCGGATATCGTCTTACGAGCGGTGTAATTATTTTTCAACGGGGCCGAAAGAAGAAGAGAGGAGAGAGAGAAAAAGAGGGAACGGTTCTCTCCGTCGTGGAGAAGGAGAGGAGAGAACCGGTGAGAGAAATGCGAGTGAGGCCAGTGACGAGAGGGCGAGGCGCGGTTTCGCGCGAGATTTCGCGCTTCACCCCATAATTACGCGATGCTGGGAATTCATTAGCGCGTTAACCAGGTGCGAGCATCGGCCGAGAGCCGATAATCGAGAGGAACGCAGAGAAGAGGAGAGAGTCCCGAGAGCCTAGCCCCAGGGAAAAAATTAATCCCATCAGATTAACCGGCCCATTATAATTACGAAGTACAAAGCGTTAACGCCTCGGCTCCGAGCTTCCATGGCCAAGAGGATGCGCGAGGGAAGGGCTGCTGGCCTAACCGAGGCCGAATATGTTCGCGATACCACCGGATTAATTAGGTTCCTCCTTTCATTACGTGCCTTCTTACCCAAGGGCGAGACAGGATTTGCGCTCCTCGATGTATGTATATTTCAATCGAACAAATGGCGGAATAATCTTGCCATTAAGCGCATGGATAAATGTGTACATTAATAATGCGAGGTGGAGAGATTGGATTATCGCGACGAGGTTCGAAATGGTCATTGCAAACTTGTGTATGACTATTTGATGAACATAACGCATCACCTTGCAACGCTAACGGTTATCGACGCATTACCACTCAAGTATAAATATGTTGAAAACGTGAATATGTTCAATGAAACCTATAATATTCATTAAAAAAAATTAAACCGACTTCGAAACGCACTGATGGTTTTTCGGTCTTATTGGTTATTTGCAATAAAAATTTCGTCCTGATTGGTCCATCCATCTCGGAGTAATCGGTGAACATACATGAAATAATCCATTTTTCGTAAATAAAATCGTAAGGAACAAACAAATCGAATTGAGTAACCTCCTCCTTTTTCGAAGTCGGTTAATAATCAACCGATTGTAATTGTCTACTTTGTTCAGAAATGAAAGGAAGATATTAAAGATAACAGAACACAATTTACAGTATGTAAATACGTCAATGCTAAAACTACTAAATAATTAACAATACCATTCACACAGTCTACGTTGCATGTGTTACACATATAAGGTAGACCTTCATCCGAGGTTTCCATTCAATTTTTCAACACATTTTTGGAGTCCAGATATTGCAGACACATTAGCCCTCCCACGGTCCCTAACGTACCAGCAATTCGTTTAATTTAATCGCCAAAAACCAAGTAATTATACTACAATTTAGATACTCTGACTCAAAATAAACTCGAACACCACCCATCAACCAGCTCACCGTTATCTCCCAGAACCAGGCACCGCCACTAAACCATCCCAGTCTCCGACTTGAATATTTCGAATTGAATAGATGCCTGAACCGTCGTCCCGGGTGCTCGTAAAACTTTTCATATCGTAAAACGCAGCATCTTATCAAGGATAATTATCCTCGCGAATCCAATAAAAATCCCATGGAAACCAGACGAGAAGCCAGAGCTGTGTGGTACAACGCGTTAATGGTCCTCGGATGGACCTCGGCGAGATAGTCCTTCACCTTCACCCGAGGGCTTTATTTAATAGAATCGATCGATCGTACAGGACATCGATCGCTATTTCAACTCCGAGAGCAAGAAACTACAAGGTGTGTCCGAAATCGTGATACAAGCAAAAGGGACTTTTCAAAGTATTTTAGAACCACTAAGCCACAAGAGAGTGGGGAGAAAGTATAATTTAAACCATCTGTACACCTGATAGATAGGAATCGGCTGATGCGTCTGGTCAAGACCGTCCAGTTCTACTTAATGCAAATACTGGAGTACGAAAACGCCGCGGATTTTCAAATTCGTTTTTTCTCGAACACGAGGCGCCGAACGAGAAAACGTTACTCCTTCTTTTCTAATTGTTTCTGCATGCAGAATCGCCACGGTGTACCAGGACTTCGGAAACACCGTGTGTATCGGCTAGAGCATGCTCGACTCGTAAATTCGAAACTCCCGGGTCGGCCACCCGTCTGTTCGCTCTTAACCGGGGTGCTTTCAGAGCGGCGGAATAAAGAGTTTAGCGATCGATTGGCTTTTTATCGTGCGGATTGGGTAGAGGCCTCTTCGGTGCTCGTGCGATCGAGAAGGCCACGAGGAGAGGGCCGGCCGAGAACGATTTATGCCCGGCGACTTATTTGGCAGCATTGTTTACGGGCCAGGAAGCAGTTTGTCCCGGACACTCGGCTCCTTTTTTGCGATATAATTGCAGATTCTGCGCGTCCGCGCAGCCAGGGCGGTCCTTTTTTGCGGCGGATCTTTCTGTCCCAGCGCGCCATAAGAAACTCGCACCGGCGCGACCATGCTCTCATGGTCCCCCTTCGTCACCCCATACGCGCCGCTCCTCTACCCTGTGTCTTCTCTGCCCTGTACTTTATCACAACGCCCTCCTTTTTCGACCAGCCGCGAGATTTCCCTCTCCTCGCCTGCCTACGGTCGCTTTTACGGTAGCACGAACACCGACGTGTCCTGATTTTTTCCCTTTTTGCTTTCCTACCCAGCCTCCGCCCGCCCTCCTACCGGACTCGTTCTGCTCTCTGATCCTCTGCTGATGCTAACCTCCTTCGTCTTTAACCCCCTCGTCACCTCCGGTCACTCGGGGACTCGATCATTCGGATCCCCGGGTCCGGGACAAAGGTGGAGAAAGTATATGGACGGAATCGCGAGCGTTCCGAAACTTAATAGCCCGCTCCCAAGGACGCGGTAATAAAGAAACCGGACCGACCGACCATTGATTGCGGGCTTTAAGGCTCGAATCTCGGTACCATGGACCCGGACCCACGCGATTCATTAACTCCTCGATTCCCTGAATCAAGCTGTTCCGTTTTTTGCTAACGGATCCGCGCGCTTCGACTGTGTGCGCCACCTTTGAAACGAGCGCCGTTTCCTTTCCTTCAACCGTCGACGAGGATCCAATCGTGATCTGAAGTGAGTACAGTAATGTCCCGATGGATGTGAAAGAGGTGTGCAGGATCTTCAGCAAGAATTTGCCCCAAATTCTCCTGAAGCCATTCATGTACAACACGATTCACTGTAAAAATCGGTACGGGTTGAATCTAGCATTATAGCCTAGTAACTTTTCTATTAGTTGGGATAGTCAAGGTTCTACTGTATCAGTTCAACACGTGGTGTTTCCTTTAAATTTAAGCTTTATGCACTCGTAAACACGAAACTCGTGCTCAAACGATCATTGCGTTTAGGTGAATTTATGTGATCGGTTGTTGTCAATGCATTAACGAGGGCTATCTTGGTCGGTAAGCATGCCAAATTGACGTTATCTGATATACAACTCGACTTCAAATCACGGCGGTCTAATATTACGCTAATTAAGGTCTGTATTCAACGAAGATGACATATCTTGCCCGGTGTAATTGGAGCAAGATGTATTTACGCGATGGAACCTATCATCTTCTCGCCGTTCGCCAGGCCTGATCGACTCGATGATAATTGACGCGTGCTTAATAACGAACGATGCACAAAGTAATTAAGAACAAGCCCGCAGAATTTATCAAGATCGTTTTGGAACATGCTATTAATGTCGGGACGTCTAACGCGCGGGACATGTAAAATAGCTGTTCCCAAAGTCCGAGATGCAGACATACCGAACCACCTAGCGATCTTGATTTTAACTGTGCTGAAACGAGAACAAAATTAAATTGATTTGTATTAAAAAATTCAATATAGATAAATTGATCCTTAATTACACATCATTATATATAATACATACACTACAGAGTGGGATCAATAGTCACAAGACCTTGTAAAAGAATAAATATGAAGTTTTATATTTTTTACCATTTTCATTTACGTTAATTGTTTCTCTCCTCTTTCCGAGAATTGTATTTTTAGAGTCGGTCAATACCAACTTTGTTTAAACGAACATAAAATGGCTCGCTTAAAAGCGTGATGAAATGGAGAGATAATAATCAATGCAAAGAACAGTGTCATGACCATAGAGAGGAATTGACACACAACGCGTGATCCTAAAGGGAATTCACCGAGAGAGATCGTGCGCCCCGGAGAAGCGAAGCCATAAATTCGCGTGCACGACGCCGACAAAAGGATCTGATAGCGGCAAAACTTGTATAAAACCCTTTTTATCGCCAGCCACCAAGTATGGAAACGGAAGACCCTTCGTTAAAACGATGTGACTGCGACATGGACGCCAATGATGTCGTCGGATATTGAAAAGCTATAGAAAAATTGCATTTCTGGTGAACTTCATTGAATAGAAATTAAAGATTGAAGGATGACTAGAAAAGCTGAGTGTACAGCGACACCAAGTAGGAATGGACTCAAGGTTGTAATGATTGAATTTAGGAGAAAACTTTCAAAAATCGGTCAAATCGGATTGAGCTAAAATATTGCACATAGGTTCATTTTGCATTCAAAACATGTTTCCCAAAGTAAATTCTGACGACTCAAAACAAAATTTCCTATCATTTCAGTGTCGATTTCTACGTTACCGACAAGCCATTTTCTATCTCGGTGTGAGCACAGACTTTTTAGTTCTCAGTTAGATCTGGGATTAGATTTCGATATGATTATGATTAATTTCTCTTAAAGGCAAGTAGTTCTACCCGGTAAGGTAGAAATTGAGACTAAAATGATGAGAAATATTTTTTCGAGTTGCCATAAAACCCCGTTCAAACTGGTTGATAAATCAGATACACCTTACCACCGACGAGATACTATTAAATCCTGCCAGCCCCTGTGCTCTAGCCTAGAGTTTACAACAAATGTTTATATAACAATTCCTTTTGCTAATTTCACCACCTTACCATCTAATTTTTTCGTAAAAATAGGCAATAAAACTCGAGATACAGAATAACTTTTAAACTAGGGAAGGTAACATGATTTGAGAATAAATTTAAATCAATAAATAATAAATAACTCGCTTGAATACATAATTCAAGACGAGTATTTCCTCAGTGGTCTTCTGTACCGACAAGATGCCGTCGGTGGCCTTTTGTTTCTTACTCCTGATACAATATATCGTAGAGGGCGTAAGAAAACGGTAAAATTTTTGGAGATCACTATGTCTTATAAGGCTGGCACTCTTTAACAGTATCTTGTCGATGACATACGTTTGTGTAAATTGTATTTCATACGTCATCCTAAACGTACAATGAATCATGAAGTAAGAGTAAGGAGATCTATCTGTGCAGTTTGGAAGTGGCGACAAAACTTGTTCCCGTATTGGGGAGGTACGCCAAATGGAATGGCATGGACAGAGAATGTCAGTGTCAAACACGTGTCAAACGATGAAACGGAAAGGTTAGAAATATATGGTTATGTTATGACAGGACGTGCAAATACGCAAAATTTGAAGAAAAATAATGTTATAAATTTTTTAAAAAGATTTTCAAAATCTAATTATTTTTATAAAATAAAGAGGTGGTATCTTATAATATAATTAAAAGTAGTTGTAATAAAGTAGTTTTCTTATAATGTAATTAAAAGTACAATAAGTTTTTACACATAATAGGATTATATGTATGTATATCTTTATTTCAACGTTTTGGTCAAGAAATGGACTCGGTTTTACAATTTAATGGGCTTATACCACGCTTCGGAATTAACTGAACTTGTATCAATAGATTTCCACACCACCTATGAGGTACTATTGTTGGCGCGTTTTTTTTTGTCAGTGGTATCCCCTGTAGGCCTATTCCACTTTCTCGCATATAACTCATAGACATGCATGCAGTATTCTTTTTGTATATATTTAACAGAATATACCTTCTACCATGCAGTATTCTTTTTGTATATATTTAACAGAATATACAAAAAGAATACTGCATGCATGTCTATGAGTTATATGCGAGAAAGTGGAATAGGCCTACAGGGGATACCACTGACAAAAAAAAACGCGCCAACAATAGTACCTCATAGGTGGTGTGGAAATCTATTGATACAAGTTCAGTTAATTCCGAAGCGTGGTATAAGCCCATTAAATTGTAAAACCGAGTCCATTTCTTGACCAAAACGTTGAAATAAAGATATACATACATATAATCCTATTATGTGTAAAAACTTATTGTACTTTTAATTACATATACCATGTATTTCTAACCTTTCCGTTTCATCGTTTGACACTGACATTCTCTGTCAATGCCATTCCATTTGGCGTACCTCCCCAATACGGGAACAAGTTTTGTCGCCACTTTTTTCTTCTATACGCTATCGAGATAGATCTCCTTACTCTTACTTCATGCAATGAATTAATGAAATTTAGTTACAATTTCACAAGAAAGAAAAAGAAATCCACACAAGCTTCCCGCTGAATGACAAAGACACCTGACGGCGTTATGTAGAACTAGACTTTGATACTGCTCCGTGATTGGTCGAATTCAAATCGCTGAAGAAGCGGTTGTTACGTTTTTAACGTGCAATGTCAACGGTTTTATGGCGCGATACTTGGGCAGGTCGTTGGGATCGAATTTTTAGTGGATAGAGTAGTAATTTGAGATGAATATGATCTTCGCGAGTTGTGTTAACGAGTTCGCGCACGATATGAACGAATGAATTGACGTTGGAGACAGTGTAATCGGTGTAGAGGTGAATTAATCGTCGGAAGATTGCCGCAGACCTGTTGCGTGGTCTTTCTTACATGACAAGATACTGTAAGTTTGTTTGAATAACATTACACCGATTCGAAGATGACCACATCATTGTCATTGCTGGCGAGTCATGATGAAGTGGTGCGATGCACGGACGTGCTCGTCAATGGAGCCTGCGACGAAGGTTCGAATTTAATATTTCCCTCTGTAATCGCTCATGAGCACATATCTGTAGAAACATGCTTGAACAAGATGTGTGCATGAATTGTATCATAGAAATGCTAGACTTTCCTAGTACTTAACATTTTTTAAAGCTGCTTATTTTGTATTTTATCGCGTATATTATGTAGCTGAAAAAGTGCAGATTTCAAATACAAACTTTAAGACATCAGAACTCATATTTAATAAAGTATTCACCACTTGTTTCTGTAGCTCTTTTGCGGATACATAGGCTATATGTCTTGCTAACAAGCACAGTAATAAGATTTTATACAATCCATTAGCATTACAATTTAAATGGGAAACTAACATGCATCGCAAACAACTTTTTAGACTTTTTACAATTTGCAATAAATCAAGAAGAGATGAGACAAAAATGGCTGGCATCCATACAAGAATGTCAGCGTCTCCATTCAGCTTTGGAGAAAGCTCACCAAGAAGCAGCAGATTTAGATCGCAAATTGAGTCATGCCAGGAGACTTTTAGACGAAGAAAAACGAAAGAGACGGGGTGTTGAGGAGCAGAGAAACTCATTGGTAGATAACATACTCCGATGAAAGTTATGAGTAGACTGTGGATTTTATGCATTTATAACAAAAATGGCTAGGTAAAATATAAAATCGTTAGAGGAAGAACTGAATATTTACTTGGCCCTAGTACCTTGCCATTGATATAAACAATTATTTTGCATACAAGTCTGCAGTCTAGTTATGATTGTTTAGTGGTATGATTTAATTATTCATTTACCTATAGGAAAAACAAATTGCTATGGCTAGGGATCTTTTATTCAATGATGGTGGAAGAAATATAAATGATGAAACCAGGGAGAAGTTACAATTCCTAAATAATACCACATTGAATGGGCGTCATAGTAACATACATATCAAAGATTTACAGCAAAATGATAAGTATGTTTGTATTGTTTAAGCACAGATTCATTTATCCTTGGATACTGAACAACTGGTATTTCAGATTGAATACTATAGCGGAGCTGGACTCCACTGGCTCCATATTAAGCGACTTAAGTTGCTTTTCAAAGTCAGAAGATGACTTAGATACTAGTGTACTCATTCAACAAGGTCAAAAGAAACGTGAATGGAAAGAGCACAGACCTAGTGGTGAATATTCTGCAAAGAAACGCCGTAGTGCTGTGCAGAAAGTTGCAGAACTAAACTCGTCTGATAGAATAGTAGCTACAACTACTGTAGTTATGCCCAAAGAAGGTGCTATCACTGCATCTTCTGTAATCGAGGCTATACCAGGGAACGAAAATGCAGATCCACAGGGTTCACTACACAGTTCATCTAAAAGGCGCAAGAGCGGTGATCGCAGTAAATCAAAATTAACGCCTGTTAACACAAATAATGTACACATAAATGCTACGGTGAGTCAAAATTCCTGGCACAGAATACTCGTGAATTTTTGTATACAATACATATATTTCTTATTTAAAATATTCTATTACAGCCATCTGCGCCGAAAGCTGATATCCTTACATCGGGATCAGACTCTGAAGGTATTTTTAAACCTAGTCCGAATATAGGAGGATATACTCTAAATACGAAATCTGCTAGGGGTCATAGTTTTATAGCTAAAACAGTAATTAAGCCAGAAATTTGCACACCCTGTGATAAAAGGTACCAATATCTAATAAAAACCACCTTAATTCAATTTAAATAAATAACTCGGACATTTCTAACAAACAACATTTCAGAATTCGTTTCGGTAAAGTTGCTCTAAAGTGCAGAGACTGTAAAGCAACAGCTCACACAGAATGTAAAGATTTGGTACCATTACCATGTATACCTACTGGAAATACACCTACTTTACGTGGCATTTCAGTGAGTTCTTTGCTTACAAAAGATTAATTTATATAATGATATAGGAAATACTATGATCATTACCATTTTTACTAGGGAACCATAGCAGATTATACTCCTATGATTCCACCAATGGTACCGTCATTGGTTGTTCATTGTATCAATGAAGTGGAACTAAGAGGGATGGGTGAACAAGGACTGTACAGAGTAAATGGTGGTTCGACAGAAGTAAAATGTCTGAAAGAGAAGTTCCTCAAAGGCAAAGGTGCTCCAAACCTTTCTGAAGTCGATATAGCCACCATATGCTCTACCCTTAAAGATTTTCTCAGGTATGTTGACCAGAAGTTAATAAACATAAGGCAAAGCATTTATCGTCACACCTCTTATCACCAGGTCTTTACGGGAACCGTTAATTACTGTAGGATTATGGGCGGACTTTGTTCGCGCCACTACTATTACTGATAAACAGGACGCTGACGCTGCTTTGTATCAGGCGATTTCGGAATTACCTCAGCCTAACAGAGATACACTTGCTTTCCTAGTGTTACATTTACAAAGAGTATCGAGCAGTCCGGAATGCAAAATGCCTATAAGTAATCTTGCCAAAGTTTTCGGACCCACTCTGGTTGGTTATAGTTGTCAGAACCCGTCGCCAAATTCTTTACTCACAGAGACCAGAAATCAAGTTGCGGTAGGTTTCCCAGCGTGATAGAAGGTTCGAAATAAAAGTTAAAACGTGTTAATATTGTTACAGATAGTTGAAAATCTGTTGAAAATCCCCTCAGATTATTGGGCAAATTTCGTGAATCCTGAAAATTTACATAACGTTGCTACTCACAAAACAGCCGAATTAAGGCATACACCATCCACGGAGTCTTTACTCAAACGTAGTACATCTCGCGGCTTCTTTAATACTCCTCTTGCCTCTAGGTACGTGTATTTTTTTATTTCTTATTTAAGCAATTGCTTGACATATATTTTATGTTTTTTTTTGTAACTGTTGCAGTCGAACATTTATGAGGAGAAATAAAAAGTATTTCGCAACACCACCCTCTAGAGCAGGTTTTTAAAGAGAATAGGTACGTATACGTTACTTAAAACCGAGGTACAAATATTTGCATTAATTGTCGATTATTTAAATATAATTACACTTTAGCATTTACAAATGTGCAACACAATAATTCTACGTTTTGTTTGAAAACCTGCAAATAACATGTTGCATAATTTCACGTTAAGAATAAGTTCCATTAGGTTACAATTACTAGTGTGTTGGAATTCAAAGAAATTAAACTATTAGTAATATAATGCATTAAATATATAATTATTTTGTACATGTGAATAAATTATTATCAATTGATAATTTCAATGTTCTTTTTTTAAATTGAGACTAAAATGTAGTTATATCTGAATTTCGTACACGTTACATCCGTGGAGATATGTAAATGTTGCGATATTTCTTTTCATTTATTAACACTGAGACGTGTAAAAATTTCTATTACTACAATATATGACGTGTAAAAATTTCTCTTACTACAATATAACTTCGTGTTCGAAATATAAATACATGGATGAGTAACAAAAATTATAAATTTATTATTACTAGTTTTGTAAAAACAACATGTGCCTTACGCAAACTAAAGTAAACTCGCAAATGTATATTACAAACAACGTTTTTTTAAATTCATTTACAACTGCTCCTTCAAATATTACCAAATATTTTCGATTTGTACATACTTTCTTTATCATCTTAATAATAATAATCACCGTAATTGTATCACAAATATATGTTACAATTTAAAAGAATTCTTCTTCAATAATTTATAAAAGAGACGCACAATCGATTATGGCAAAAATAAATTCTTTCATTGCTGTAACAAAAGTGTAAGCCCATGAGATAGTACCTATTTAATATTCCATGCTTTAAAACGTTCGTGTGCCTGACTTTTCTTTGATTTCCCAACAACATTCCCAGAAGTACTTCAGTCTATTATCTCCATTCGAACAAAAATGTCTAAAATCTTGAATGAGTTTCTTCTGAAATAATTCATCGCCGGCTAGCGTCGATGACGACTTCCATTTTCGACTGACCATGTGATTCCATGACCAAAGAAATCCAATCTATAAAAGGCGAAACTGTTTCCTCCATTTATTTCCAAAACGTACAACTAACTTACCCTTCTGTCCATGCTGTAATCATTTTTATTTTTCCCGCTAACATGTCTCGTAATGTAAGCCTCGTGAGGACTAGGCTGATCAGGATGAACTGGATACCCTTTTTGTCCTGTATTTCGTCTCACGACGTTCGTAGACGTTCTGGGACGAAACCTCGTGTTCGTTGTGGAAGGAATAAGTATAAATGCGTTGCCAGTCATGTGCACGTATTGGTGATCATTTTCTGTACTCTCTATGAGACATGGAATAAAGCCGAATCTCTGTACAATCGTTTCTTGGAACAGAAATAGTCGTTGTGCATAGGTCTCTTCTCCAAATTCTGCAATCAACATCTTAATCTAGTATTGTGATACATCATCTTCTGTAAATATTATATAATAACAAACCTTCGAAAAGAGGTTGTTTATTTGTCACAAGACATTCTGTGTTGAGCGGTATAAATATAGGCCCTCTCAAAGGATCGCTTTTCAAAGTGAATGGCAGCGCTAGTAGATCACTGGGAATAGGGACCATTTGAATCCCACACGTTTGAGCCTTTCGTTGCCATACGAAAATCTTTTCAAAATCAAATTTGTTATCAGTGCCACGTGAAGCTTCACTTCGTATAGTGTGTAGACAGGGTCGAATTAAGACACTTAGATGCCTCAAGCATTTAAAATATAAGCAATGATAATTATTTTGCTTAACATTAGGTTTACGGATCACTAATTTTACATTACTTTATGAAAATAACGATAATCTCGATAATTGTAAATTAGAAATATTAGAACGCGTCCCGTAAACCTAGTGTTAATGATTAATTCAGCCCAGTACATACGTAGAATATGATTAATTATATTATTACAAGGTCAGCAACTATGCTGCCAGACGATGCTACCCATTGTACTACAAGCTCATAAGAATGGTCCACTTTGTAGACGGACTGGTACCTCAAATGACCCCATTCGATTCTGTCGCTCTTATTATTTATATCGATATCCAAATGAGTATGCTTGTATGGTGGAGCTACAAGACAGTAGACAACGTGTAAGAAACCAAAAATAAAATAATGGTGTATTATAAAGTATCACTTCAACTTACCTCGCCATTCTGTGTCCTGCACACAGTCTATCAAATCCAAATCGTCTTTTAGGAACGGTGGCACATTTGACTCGTCGACTGTATCACAACTGGGTATATTTATCGGCGAAGATATCGTTGGGAAGGTTCCCACGGAAGTAGGTTCACACCAACTCTTGGGTGCCTTTATTTCTACTTCCACCCATTCGTTCTCGAAGCTTTGCAAATCACCGGTAGGTGAAAAATAATCTGTTGCTTCAAAATGAAAATGTTGCACACATGATTATCATGACTAGCTTTTATACAATGTTCGAAAAGTAGTTCTTCTTACCCCTTTGATTTTCTTTATCTTGCACCACGTGGTACAGATAAAATCCTAAAATGAACGGTTTGGAAAAATCACCGGAAGCGTGGCAGATCAACTTGTCTTGAATCATGCCCTGGACCAGAAGATGCAATTAGAAATTAGAACTAGTTCGATCATAAACAGCCTTCGACCAGGTAAACTAGCGCGAGGAGAATTTTTCTCACATTCATAATGTTGATTGCGCCTTCCACTGTCACTCCACCTTCTATACGATTATTCAACCACTGCACAGCGTCCGCGCTAACAAATGTTTGACTTGGTAGCGATGGATGTTGCGTGAGGAACCCTACTCCGGATTGCGGATGTTTCATTGCTTCAAGAATTTCATTATTCGGCGCGGTATTCTTTATCTTCATCAGCTCCATATTTACACTATCAATAATATTAATATATTAATCATGAGGATAATTACGAATGCAAATAATTAGACAGGTTCATCATTCAGTCTACCTGTCTTCGTTAGATTCGAAATGGTCTTGCTGTTGTTCAAGCGAAAGAGGTAATACAGCTTCACTAGCTGGTGAGATTCGACCTCTGTCCATTACTTTAGAGCCTGACCTGATAACGATAGGAAAATAAAGTTACAAAATATTCCCATGGTTCAAAAGGTGCAAGAAGGATAGAAGATAGAGTGACTGAAAAATTAAGCCATATGAAAAGCCACAAAATTTCTTTGCTTATGCACATCGTTGCATTGATTTCAAACCATCATTGTAACAGAATCTTGTATCAATGATATGTATGCACAGAATTTAAAAAATTCTTTTTCTTTCTCTACAAATTTATAGATTTTGAGATAAATAATCATATATGACTTGCTACTTCAACTGTGAGGGATACTTTCACTCCCAGGATATAAATTATGACTGTCGAAAAAATTAGATGTTATCTAACAATTAAAAATTGAGAATAATCACTTTTATTGTACTATATTTTCTTTTAAATTATTGATAGATTTTGTAAGAGTCTGTTATAGTCATAAATAAAATAGAAAAAAAATGCAGTATCGACACGCGTGATGTGTACATACATATCCAGCCGTTCATAGCGTATATTCAGTTTTATAGTTGAAATTAAAAAAGTAAAACCAACCTGTTTGGCACGTGGCGAGGAGTGTCGAGGCACGTGCGGGCAGTCGCAGCGGTATTCACTACATGCCTCTCCTGTACAGAGAACCCCGTCACTCCCTCACTCACTACCAATATTCTCTACTCTACAGAGCATTCGTATCTTGCAAAACTTTATTCATTTATTTTGAACATTCACCGCAACGATACCTTTCTCCAAGTTTGAAACAAACCGTTACAAATACTCTGTATCTTATATTAACTAAATGATGAAAAGAAAGATAGAAGCAGCTGAAAGATACAGAAAGGGTACTGTGTATATACAAAAATTTTTCAAACATTTACAAGTACAGCCTTTTCTCTGTCCCGATCACATCCCTTTCAGAAATAGTGTGTCTTACAAGTACCATTACCACCATAATGTAAGCATGTGTCATTCTTAAGCACAGTGTATGGTATCATACTCAACACCGCATGACAAGTGTACCAAAACTGCATATAAACAGATCCTCTTATCCCCCATCCCTCGATAGAACATGCAGATGTGCAGATTGTAAAAAGATGTGAGTCTGTATGCATATATTGAAAAAAGGTACACTTATAATAGTTTGTATACACAAAATTGCATTGTTCAACTATGAACTCAACTGACACTGTGTTGTCGAAGATACTATATACTATAGCTTTCGAGAAGTATAAAAAATGATGTCTTTGCTGCGATAAAAGTCAGATAAATTATGCGATTGTCTGGTCGAAGATGAATCGACAGCTACGTACCTATTAAAAAAGGAATTCTGTTTAACAGTCGAATGCATGTAGCGCCAAGCAAAACAAGCAAAATGAAAAGAACCATCAAACATCAAAGAATTGCAATGGTCCACCATCACAAAAAAAAACAGATATACTGCGGACTATACCATAACATCTGCACAAAGCAACAAATGCTGAAATCGTCAATTTAAGCTTGTTCAAACCTTGGTCTTGGTTTCTCTGGTAGACGATTGCTTCCGAGTCGCTCCCTGAAGGGAGAGCTGCCAACTAGACTGGTCTGAAAAGCATGACGAAGAGTACGGGTAACTGTAAATGTATGAGAAAGCTTTGTGATCATGAAGATGTATATCTGGTTTGTTTAACTGTAATGATATAATCGTTAATATTATATTAAGAGAGGAGTATTAAATTATGAAAAATAAAAGAAATAAATTATACAACAATTTGCATTACATAGAAGCTTGCTAAATCATGTGCGCATTCGAGGCATATAACAGGCATGGTTGCATTCGTTCGTGAGATTATGTTGTGTAAGCTGTCTGGGAATGTCTTGTATTGTACAGTGTGTTTATGCTATTACTAACCAGCGTTTTTGTTGCAACTAATAAATATCAAATGGTAAATAAAACTTATTATTTGCAAGAAAAACGTTAGCTCGTAATAGCGTGAACACCTGTAAAATTCTATAAAATGAAGTGTTTCAATTTAGTTATAGTCGAATGTTTTTTCGAGAAACAGATTGAATGGTGTTGACGCAGAGAATAAAAGACACTGAGAATTCGAAATTATTCCTAAATTGCCAAGAAGGCAGAGTGTAGCTTGAAGCCTAAAGTAGAGTGGTGTCATTGACACCTGGTTCAGCGTATTGAGGCTACAGGATGCGAGGATATACCTGGTTAGTGAGGACTATCAGGCTCGTGCTGTGCCTGCGTCTGGTCAAATGAGAGGCAGGATCTCTTGGGGGAACACCACCTAGAGTTGAAGGGTTCTGAAACATATCATGCTAAATACCCCTCCCTATACTAAACATTCCACTAGCCTATTTGAGCCTACTGTTATGTGTATATATTTCGTGTAATCGTGTAATTTCGGCATTGGCAACTCACTCTATGGTAATATTATTCCAAACAAAGTTATACCAAATGAAAATAGTTAATGTCAAATAAAAATTCATTTATCTCGAGAGTGTTATCTCTAGTATTACTTGAATACCACCAAAGCTGAACAATATGAAAATCGTGCTCTTCTCGTCTCATACTTATAGTAGACGGCGTGTTATGTTATGTGTCCTACTTATCTAGTGCACCATGTAGGACCACACTAAATATCAAAAAGTGACACTGTGACAATACTTTTGCACACGCACTTGCGAGATAACAAGTTTTTGATATCAAATCAAAATAATACATACTAAATAACAAATACGGTACTCAAAAATAAAACAAAAGCATTTAAATAAATTGCATTAATTAGGCGTTGTACATCAGGCATGCGACATCCAGTTTCAGAGTGCGATAATGTAGCGCAATATGATGATAGTAATAATAATAAATTGTCGAACAAAATCATTTTATCATTTAAATAGAAAACAACGTCAAGGCACCTTTTATCGGACACTAAAAAGGATTATCCATTTAAAATCTTGTTTACCTACATAAAAACCCAATAATTTGTAATAATTTACCCGTTCCAACGAGTGGAACAGTTAGACTATATTATCAAATAGTTATTCCAAAACAATTACCCAGTTTTTGTTGGGATTCTGACGTCGTATTTTGTTGGGCCACAATTCAATAAACCGCAGGAACCCATCCATTAGGGAAACTTGATCTGTAGTGGTGAGAGGTGTGTATATATCACATCTCGACGATCCTTCTAAAAATTTTCGAGTCACCGTATTATGCAAAGGCAGTAGAAATACACGAAATCTCCAGTATTTAAGAGCCTGTAAATTTTTAATTGCAATACTTAATAATTTCATTTTAATTTTCATGTGTTTCGATGAGATCAATTACACATACCTCCACTAAAGCAAAATCGGTGTGACCCCTTGTACAAATATAATGATCCAGATAATTCCAATTGTAATTTTCTAGTTTTTCTGTCGTAAAAGACACCCACGATACTTCATATGTATCGTGATGCGGTGCATGAAATCGATAACGATAATGAATATTAAATGGTGGATAGGGGTGCCTGCAAATAATTATGATAAAAATATGATCTGTTACTTTCGTACCAATTCTTATAATAAAATTTGTATTGCCAACTAAAGGGGATTATTTACCTTGGCCGATATCTCGTAACAGTTATACTGTTATCAAATAGAGATATCTTATGAAAAATTCTACCAATACTTAACAAATACTCTTCCTTGGGCTCTGATTCGGTTTGCCGACCGCGCATTACAGTACTTATTGCTGGGACTGCACTACCAGGTGTATTACTTTGATTTTTGTTATTTGTGGGTAGGATAATCAATTGGAAACCCTTGAGAAAAAATGTTTGCCCACATTGTTAAATACAATTGAAATGTGTACGAAAGAGTTTACGTTTGAAGTCCTGATCAAATTATTGTAACGAGTACCTGCGCTAACCGTTGCGACACAAGCTCTTTAAACACCTCTGCAGTTGTTAAAGGCTTTTTATATATCGCCCGCTGCTGTGCAAAATCGGTATTAACATCATCCGGCAGGAGATTGTAATCTGAGACAACATAATCATTTTGCAAACTCCTTTTGTCTGGGAAATAATCTGTGGTAATAGGTAAACATGCTGGAATTGTCAGTGATTTCCAATCGACACCTAAAATTCAATTTATAAGATAGAAATACATACTTTAGCTTTGAATTAGTAGAAATAGTGAATATTATAAATGTCCGTATATAACATTGAATAGGGACATATGTGTGTGTCAAAGTAATTCCATTAGTGCATTATTAAAAGTGCTACTAATATTACTTAAACATGCAATGCAAAATATATTAATTGTAATATAATCCGATAGATCTTCGACATAATGAACAACACAGGTTCATACTATGAAGCATAAAAAAAAACTGTATGGAACTTACAAAATACAGTATTAAATTAAGTATATTGTATATACAGATTTATGCATAGTTGGTGCAACCAAATTACAGTCTACACAGAGAGGAGCATGTAATAAGCTAATACAGAAGTAAATTACTATCTAATTATTAGTTTTTAATGCTATGAGATAATACATACTACAGAAACACATTATTCATAACAAAGGATTAAAGCTGTATGATAAAGTGAAAGGAGTATAAAGCAGATGAAAGAATGTTTGAAGTATGCAAAGATCTAGAATAGAAACGACCTCGTGAAAAACAAATGGAAATCTCAAACAGTGTGAAGGTACAAAATAAATAGAAATAAAAAGTAATCGAAATCTTTCAAGTAGGTGTACACATAATAATAATGACAATAATAATATATACACAGAACGAATCGCTAAAAACAAAACACCTAAGCATCCCTAACAATAAGACAAAAGTTATATTGTTTAAAGGAACTAACAAATTTTTTGTTTGACCTCATTTTTAAGGTCATTTGTAGATCATCGATATTAAATCGTCATAACTATAAAATAAAAAATACATGGTCTTATTTTTAAAAATATATCAATGGCCTTCAAGTGATCTTGAAAGTAAACTAACAAAAAATCGTTCACATTATAAAAATCATTTTATATATTGTTCTTCCATCTTCATTTCCGAACAGAGATATTTAAGCATTTTGTTTCTCGTGATTCACCCTGTATATTTGTAATGTCCAACAGACTACGTAAACAAACTACTTTGAAACTAGAACTTTTTGGTGTCTGGTGGAGAATACATGCACAGAAAACTGATAAGAACTTCAGAAAATAAAGAACAAAACACCTATAATTTCAAGGCCCTAAAAATAAATGTGTACCATAACCGAATCAACCCCCAATAACGTATGGACGCTAACCTATGATTGCTGTATAATGTGACATCATAGTTGTACATCACACACGCGTCAATGCGTCCAGTGTTGCATCCCAATAAGACGTACCATAGCATGGAAATAAATTTAACATTATTCATATAAATGATCAATGATATCGAAAAATAAACATGATTACATCTAAGAATGAAAATACTTCTTATGCATGATGATTATATGATCGTGTACCAAACATATATTCGATATACATACATGACAAGAATAACTTCCTTTTAAAGTATACACCAACTATTTTCATTCTTTAAAATATAGTTCATCACAATACATTAGTCAGTTTTTTTGAAGTATTAATCGTCAGTAGGAAACTTAATTTTTAAGAGCTGGTATTTTTCGCATTTGCAAATATGATAATAGCTCTACCAAAATATAATTAATATTATGCATTGCAAAATTTCAGTCCTTATGTGATCGAAAACTGTTTCAAAATTCTTTCCTCAAACTGTAAACTCGTTTCATGATAACTTGTGAATAATAACATGGCTAGTATTGTTATTTTGGATGAATTATATAATATTGTTTTTGCTAATCTATCCGCCTTATAATATTCTTATCGAGTGAACATATGCAAACCTGTAGTTAATGCTGGTGTCCACTCCTGTTCACCAGTGGCACCCCATAACAATGTCAGAGATTTATTTCCAGTGGAAGATATTGGGTTTCCACCCTTATCATTGCTCGACAAAGACAGATTTAATTTTTGTGGTTTACTTTTAGCATCTATAAAAAAATGGTGTAATCACTTTCTAATGATTTACGATATATGTAACCAAAATAAAATACTAACGATCGTGGAATTGATTTGCATTGGGGATCTCAGTATGTTCCATTGGTGATCCACTTACGGTAGAAAAGGCATCACACTGAGGTTGTGAACACATTTGTGCTGGCACAGCTTGATAATGATGTTGTTGTATCAACACACCCGTTGGTCCTATGACATTAGTTTAATTTATTTAAATAGCTACAGTCACAGTTCACCTACTTATCTGTATACCTAGTTATCGTTTTCTACCTTTTGGAAAAATATGTGTCCACCTCCTTCTGTTGCTAGTAAGTTTTATCGTAACATGGGAAGGGTCGAAAGGGTTGATAAGTGCCCTACTGGGTCTAATGATACTTGTTGGTTGAGATATTGCGTTTGTTGGACTCCCTGCACTACCAACAACTGGTCTAAAGGGTGGCGATATTTCTGAATCTGTTAAATCGCTTTTAATCGATGTTCTTGATTCTATAGAATTTAAAGTAAATTCATATTTAATAGAAAGTAAACATTATTTTCGGAAGTTGTATGTCCATGAATATTTCAAGCGCCATACCATTAACTTCTCCATTCGATTCGCTACTGGCGATGTCGTCGGTTCTATGGGGTATTGAAATCGCTGCACTTCTTGTTGCAACTATCGGAGTAGAATGCAATTCAGGCGGGGGATGATGAATATCAGGATCAGACATTTTTCTTTTTAAAAGTTTCAATATATGTGCATTATTATGCGTTTCCATACTAGCAACACTCGTCTTCTTGGTTCTGGTCGTAACTCGTTGCAGGCTACTCACATAAAATGTTAATCTTCAGTATTTCATTAGTAAATCTTGAACAATATTAACATGTACTTATATTGTACCTGGAAGTGTGTACAGAGGGTAATTGAAACACTTGTGCATCATATGCATCATAGTCGAATAAACTATTGTGTAAACATTCTCTGGGGTCTTCTTGTAGAAGCTTATTTTTACATTGCAATTTTCCATTTTCTAGCGATGATTGTTTTGACACCCTTTGAGGAAGTTTTATGCGAGGTATGAACGTTGAGTAAGGAATCTTTTTATTTGTTGAGTAGAAGCTGAGATTAATCCAGTGTGGCATGCTGTAGTCGTCTGGTGCATTTACAGACGTATCCTTATTATGAAACTAAAAGTATATGTAGTGTAATAATATTATGATGCCAATAATAATGTTCCAATATATTGGAACTACCTTTAATAAAGGAACTGCGTGTAATGGTTGTTCTCCAACGCACACCAGGTCGCTACCGACTCCGTTATCGATAATTCTTTGTTTTGTAACGTTTGTCAACTCTCTATCAACTTCGAAAACACCTACACCAGGTGTGATTACCACTGACAATTGACCAGTTCTATCAAAACTACGATCTAAGTAATGTTTCTCAAACACTGCAAGAGAATCAGATTATGAATGATATATCGAAACTCAATATCATCATAATTACACGATTATATTACCATTTAATGACATATTTAAGACTTCTAAAAAATTTCCTTGTGCTGCCGTTGAATTCACTGCTTTTGGTATAACATCGCCTGGCTTTTGATGGTACTCTAAAACAATTTTTTGATAATCTGTAAACAGCTTTCGCAATTGCACTAATACATTGCTCCAATCTTCGAATCGTTCGTTTTGTACAACCACCCTATAGAAATCCTCATAAAATCTTCCTCTATAATCGTGTTGTAAACATTCGCGCATATGATTTGGAAATTCCTCCAAACTAGTGGCATTGTAAAATGTTCTTGAAAATAGAACTATTGTTACTTCGTGATTGCTGCCATTTTTTTTCCATTTCTGGAATAGATCAGCTAAGAAACCATTAACTGCTTTTTCAAAGTACAGATCACCGTGGATATCAAAGTCCCACATTTCAGAACTCATTTGGATGAAGAGGTACACCATGCTTGTTGAAGAACGAAATACCACCTAAAAGCAAAGTTTCTTGAACCTACTGCTTTATACATATTTAAAGTTTTTTATGTGAAGATAAGAACCTTAGTGTCATTATTTATAACACCGCAGGCAACCCGGTCTCCTTGCGACCACATCTCGCACACTTGACATCTTATGCTACCTCCACAGAATTCAATTTTCTTGTTCATGTATACGCAAGTATTGACCTAATGAAAGTTTCTATGAATTATTAATACATCTATACCTATGTCTGAAAGTAATTAAAATGATCTACCAAGCTATTTTTCAGCCTCCACATTTCACTTCGCCCCAAATATTGATCTTTGAAAGTAAGTTCGATAGAATCTAAAGCTACATCATCTGGATTTACAACGTTCATGTAGACATCTCCGAATGTTCTTAATTGGAACATTGTTGCTACATAATTCTCCACGCTAATCGTCTCACGTCCTTGTAGGTCTTCTTTAAAACATGTGACTTGCAGCAGCAGACGACTGAATTCAACCTCTGGTTGATAAATTTCGACCACATCCCCAGTTTTTATACCAGGATGATCTTTCGGATTAATTATCAGGTCTTCTTCGCTAAAGGTTTTTTGATGTACTATTAACTTATAAAGCTTCATTTTTAGCCCATTACTCTGTTGATAATAAGTTTAACTGTAATATACCAGAAAAGTAAATTATACGTGAAAACTTTGAGATTAGTTAACATTGAATTCATGAAATGAAAAATTCAATGCTCTGCATATATAGCTTTGAAAAGCAATAAACTTACTATCAATATTTACCCAACATAAAATATTTCTTCAAAATGTCCAAAGTATTGCTTTCTGTACAATACATTCGTGCGTTTGTCAACAATACATTGTTAAAAGATGCCAATACGTTGTCATTGTCAAAAAATAAACAAATGTGTGTTATGATTTACATGGACTTCCAACAGCTTTTCCACCTCTGACTTATGTTCGTATGCATTCTACTGCATCGAAATAATGGTAATTGTTGTTTATTTACCCTAATATATTAGCACTGTGCACAGGGGAGAAGAATTAACATCAACGTCAACATCGAAATTTGCAGTGTACTTTATTCTTCAGAATTTTGGTGACACGCATATGTTTTTTTAGAAAAATGTAACTAAATAGTCACCTCGCTTCTCTTATGCGATCGATATAATTTACTTGATAACCGTGTGCAGTTGAATTGGTTACATATATGAAGATATAATGTGATCACGCTATCACAGACACAGACTTGAAAGATCCATAGCTTATTGTTAGTAAAAACAACACTTTGATAAAAGTGGAAAGAACCTTGCACCAAACATTATTTGAAATCAAATTTCAGATGATAAACAAATAGTTTCATGTTATCACAAACTGGTAATCCATATACGATTGACACATAATCAACAAATTATGACTACCGAAGCTTGCGTATTAACATTACGTAAAGTCTATTCCTATTCACTATGCTTCCGTGTCAGTAGAAAATTTACATTATGTTTTGACTGGTTTTGACTTCGTTTTATTACATCATGTTTTCAGTGCAGTTTAGAATGCATTAATTTCAGAATATGGCTGACTTTGTTGTGCAGAATTTGAATACGAATGCAGTGTACACTGATTGTGAGTTAGAGATTGGATTTATTGAAATACACATTCAACGTTTATTAAAATTAGAAAAATCGCTAAAGACATGTTTCATATTCCTGTAATATATTTATGTTACATATTTATGTATTACAATGTATTTTTACACTATTGGAACAGCTCGCGACGAATAGTGATTCAGTATTCAAAGCTGTCTATATTTCATATATATACTTATAAACGTAGGAAAAATATTCCTTTTTGTTAAAGGAATTTTGCCTTTTTTCTCTTATAACGAAAAATATTTTTTATTTCTTGGGAGATTGTTTATGAAAACAAACATTTCCAGTAATTGTAGGGATAATAAATTAGCCATAGAATTATATGCTTGTGCAATCTAACGGTAGACAGCATGTACTAATTGGCTAGCAACTTGGACATTTTATCGTAGATGGCACTATCATTTTTTTATTTTGTTTATTTCAATAATTTCAACATTTAATTATTACATGGTTGTTCGTATTATTTGTTTCTCAATATCATTACGTAGTTGTTTTATGAAGTAATTCTCTCAATCACGAAATTTATTCTTCATTCATAATAATTTCGATTTTCCATATCTCATTTTTGATTATACAATTGGCTATTGTCTTATTTTTCACCTAAATTAATCAACAGTAGCTAGTAGCTTTTATGATTACATTAATTTATGATTGCCAACAGAAATGATTATTTTCGCAATTTATTGTATATGTTCTAATTTTATATAACATCATTGTATTTTTTATTTAAAAATCGACGATTAACCGAATTTTAAAAATGTTCAGTACATAATTAGATGTTTTATAATAATTTCTATATTTCGCAGAACGGCCTTCTGGTATAATGTGTTCGAACACAGCCTTCAAAGAAAAGGCGGTATAGGAACGTACTGTATATATTCTATACCATTGAGTAACTCAGTTTCAATTAATTGTGAGGAATTTGAATGTTGAATTTTTGCTGAATGATGAATCCTTGTGATGATGTAAGTATATATATATATATATATATGTATATAGTAAGATGTAAAAACAATTCGAGTATAAACTTTTTATTATTGCAAGAGGTAATTACTATTTATTTTTAAAAGGAACTTCTTTCGATTTATCCTGAAGTTTCTATAATGAATTTTCAAAAATTCTTAGCATATATACTTAGAAATAATAATTAAGTCATACTAGTGTTACACAACATAGTCGCTGTTGCGTAATTTATTCTATACATACTTACTCTACGTGCATTTTGAAAGTTATTGCGGTTTGAAAATGCAGTTGTGTAATGCAGCTATTGTGCAGCTATGCAGTTTTTGTTGCGCAAATGCAGGGCTACCATTTGGTCGGGAAGTTCCTAGGAATGCGGCGTCTGCTAGAGCACTGACAGTGCGTTGTTATTGGAAAGAGTGTCGTTTTCATCGGAACCTAATCAGTTATAATAACTGAAGTATTATATCTGTAATGTGATACTGATAATTAAACTTTAAATAATGTATATTGTCGGTGTTTCGCTGTCAGTAGCTTACTCTAACTATAGTGTTAACCGTACTACGATTAGTCATACCATGGAAGGTGTCTAACCTATGTACGATGTTTCTAATGTAAAGCATCAGTGTGATTGTCATCTAAAACCTGAAAAACCATCTGATTAAATGATGAGAGATGCGTACCAGGGGCCTGCTATTGTTCCTTATCTGCATAGCAGGGAGCAGTATTATCTTCATTGCTTTCAGCAGCCAACGACCCTCCATTCAGACTCTGGTTACAGAGACTCACAAGCAACTACGTAACTTCCAAGTTAGTAATCATTGCTCCGATAATACCAAATTATTCTAGCCACTTTTATAACAATGTCTATGTTCTATTTTGTCAGGAAAATCTAAAAGATGTTGAGGAGAAACGCTTGGTAACAGACTCTAAGTATCTGGCGATGCTTGGTTTAGATGGGCAAACAAGCACAACACCGTATAGTCTTAAATCACAAAATGTGACTGTTATCTCTCTGATAAGGCCAGGAAACGAGCAGCACATTTACGGCTTTGTTAGAAATGTCAGTCACTTTTTGCCAAATAATAGTATTGTCATTTATAGCGTTGGATTAAATGATGATTCTTTGCAAAACATTAGAGCAACTTGTAACTCCACGAAGTGTAACGTGACTCAGTTTGACACGAGCCTGTTTCCTACACATGTTGAAGACGATAGACTGCATGTTTATAGACCTTTAGTTATTCAGGTAACGAATGTGCCTTGTTGAGGTGTCTACCAGCACAACGGTAATTAACACGATCGATAAAAAATAGTGAAATACTCTCTTTATGTATCACAGACAGCTTTAAACACATTAGGAAACATATTGTACATGGATTCGAATGTGCGTTTGAATTCATCAGACATTTCAAAGTACCTTTCACCGAAATCTGGGATTTTAACTTGGCCTACGAGGCATGCCATTAGCTCCTTGACGCATCCAAAGATGTATGAATATTTTCACGTTTCTGCGGAAAGTTTTTTCTTTCTCCCTTTAATAAGAGCATCACAGTTAGTTATTTGGAATGTTAAAGAAATTAGAGAGAAAGTAATGTTGCCATGGGTTCAGTGCGCCCTAACAAGAGATTGCATTTGTCCCATTGGTACGTATGTTAGAAATAAATTTATTCAGTTCGAAAAACATAAAATAGACAAATTGTTGTAAAAACAATTTATGTACGCTGTTATAGGAGCTCAATCGGCAGGCTGTCGATTTAACAAAAAACCACAATACCGGTACTCTGGTTGCCACGCATACGACACTTCTGCACTGAATATCGTGCTCGGAATGCACTTTAATTTCGACGACACGTATTACGTCCATCAGGAGCGAGAAACATATTTCAATAAGGTTGAACCCGATGAAATCACAGAGGAGTATCTGATGACCGCCAGACAGAACAATGCTACCGAATCGAACTTGAAAAACTTCATATCAACTGAACGCTAATTCCTGTATGATCTCAACTCATTTTGGGTCGAGAATCAAGTGATACGTCGAACAAGCACAAGTTAATATAAGGGTACATGATAAGTTAAAAGAAATAAAAAACAAATAAAGACTTAAGCTTAAATAAACTATCAGTACTTACTACCTGCAAGAAATAAAAACATTTTTCTCTGAAACGGTGTTTCATAGATTAGAGTACATTCTTATTACAAGCTTCATTTACAATGCTCTAATTCGTTGGACACTGCTCATTCATGAAATATAGTAAAATTGTAAATCATTTTTTAGCTTGGCACTATTATATTTTAATATTTCATTTTTCATTTGTACGATGTTTTTCAATACTTCTGTCATGCATTCTGATTATAAAAATTGGTAACATTCGTTGAGCCAGTTCGTGCAGTCGAGATTTAAGAAAAATTATCCTAACGAGGAGGCATCCTTGTAAAAAATTTTTAAATAATTATAAGCGGTGCTATAATTTGTTATCGGCTGCACGGATGACCTAAGAAAAGAGGGACGTTCGGACGGAGTATTATTTTTATAATGTTCGAACGCTGTAAGCGGAAAACCCGCCGCGTTCGAAATATCGAACATCGCCGAGCGTGATCTATTTTCGTTGCGAAAATTGTCCATGGTGAATCAACTAAACCACTGTCGAGTTTTGGTTGTGTACCGTGACCAGAAGTCGCTTAACGGAGGGTGTTCCTTCCGGCTGAAGGCGACACCCTCGCAAATATCAAAATCTGCGCGCGAATCGTGCGGCGAAACAGCTCCGTGGCAACATTGAGCGAATAACTCACTAAATCGCAAAGCGAAACCAATTAAACGTCGCCGTTTATGAAGGGATTCGTCATTGTTTGTGAGCGAAAAGTGCAACATCGCGTGGATGATGGACGAATGCGCATCCACGAGTTCTATCCGAACTCTTCGGAGCTAACTGGAAAACGCGATCCGCAAGCCAACGATATGTGACGTGCCCCTAGAAAAATTCGACACACTTTTGTCTGATTATCAATCCACATCGGTATATTACTGAGTCAAGGTTAAGAGCACTTGACACAATGGTTGACAGCGACGTTGACAGATGGTACGATTGGAAACGAGATAACTTTAATCAAATGCTAAACGGAGGGGACGTTAACGTCTCGAGTGATATGCGTCTGGCTGCATCCGATCGGTCGAATCCGTTGACTTTCAACGACAGTCAGAAAGACATCAGCAACGGTCTGATCCCTTCGAGTTCTAGGTCCGGCGCAGAAGTTCGATTCATTAATCCAGCGATTTACGCCGAGACCTTGAACAACGAAGACGAGGAACGCGAGATTCAGATTCGCGTGAAAGTCAGCTCCAAAGATCATGGGACCACGATGGAAGGTAATTGCGGCGATTCTTCGGAAATGAGCGACATAATGTCCACGTTGTCTATCAAGAATGATTTAGCGACCTCGTTCGAAGACCACGTCGGCGACCAAATTTCAGCCCAGGACACGTATCGTTGTTACTCGCTTAATTCGCCGGTTACCTCCTTGGAGAACGGACCGTTGCGATCAAAGTCTGTCGTCTCGTGCAGACCCTCCAACAGGGTTGAAAGAAGGTGCAGGATTGTTGGCAGAGCCGACGGAAATGATGAACTTTGCTCCGCCAGATTACTCGACCCGGAAGTGCAGAGGTACTCGGTGAATTTGTGTGCGAATGTTCGCGATTGTTTGTTGTCTTCAGTATTTTTTCATTAAGGGTGCCGGCGCGGCTTGCAAGAGTGTTTGTGGCACACACATACATTGATAAATCTGCATATACGTATATGGAATTACAAGGTTTTTTTGTACACAAAATGACGCTTTATTATTGCAATGAGGAGTTCAGAAACGGTCAATTGTGATTCCTAAAAGTCGTAGAATTATGGGTGCAGAGCCCAAAATGCATATTTTTACGTTATCGAGCAATAATTTGCAACATTCGGCAGATACCGCCTGTCACGAGGCATCCAAAGCAAGCATGATATCACAAGATGGCCGCCACTGACAGAATTTCGTAAATATTGTGTGATTTATCGTTCGAATAAAAAAAATCGCTCCGCACCCATATAGCCAGGACATGTACAAAGGCGGTGGTGTGTATTTTTAGTTGATTAATTAATTATTTAAACACGAAAAATGGGTAGGAAAAAAATACAGCACCTCGAGGTTTCGAAATTTTGCACCAGTAGGCACCACTGTCTCTTTCCTAAACTGCACTTTACAAATTATGTAACAGAATGCGGCTGATAATGCAGGTCGATATTATATTGTCCACCGATAATACAGTGTCCATCGTTCATGCAAAAACTAAATTTATTGATCGCAAACACTAGTACGCGAAATGGCTATTTTCTGACGGATGCCTCGTGACAGGCCAACAACACCAGCGGTGTTGGACAGGCAGTATCTGCCGAATATTATAAATTATTCCGCGATAACGTAAAAATATGCATTTTGGGCTCTGGACAGACATAGATTGGACTTTTAGGAATCATAATTGATCGCTTCTGAACTCCTCATTGCAATCTTGAAGCGCCAGTTTGCGTAGAAAAAAAACCTTGTGTAACTTTCGTATACGTATACACGCATCTAGCGATGTGCAAACTGACGCTTCAAAATTGCAATGAGGAGTTCAGAAGCGATCAATTATGATTCCTAAAAGTCCAATCTATGTCTGTCCAGAGCCCAAAATGCATATTTTTATGTTATCGCGGAATAATTTATAATATTCGGCAGATACTGCCTGTCCAACACCACTGGTGTTGTTGGCCTGTCACAAGGCATCCGTCAGAAAATAGCCATTTCGCGTACTAGTGTTTGCGATCAATAAATTTAGTTTTTGCATGAACGATGGACACTGTATTATCGGTGGACAATATAATATCGACCTGCATTATCAGCCGCATTCTGTTATATAATTTGTAAAGTGCAGTTGAGGAAAGAGACAGTGGTGCCTACTGGTGCAAAATTTCGAAACCTCGAGGTGCTGTATTTTTTTCCTACCCATTTTTCGTGTTTAAATAATTAATTAATCAACTAAAAATACACACCACCGCCTTTGTACATGTCCTGGCTATATGGGTGCGGAGCGATTTTTTTCAGTCGAACGATGAATCACACAATATTTACGAAATTCTGTCAGTGGCGGCCATCTTGTGATATCATGCTTGCTTTGAATGCCTCGTGACAGGCGGTATCTGCCGAATGTTGCAAATTATTGCTCGATAACGTAAAAATATGCATTTTGGGCTCTGCACCCATAATTCTAGGACTTTTAGGAATCACAATTGACCGTTTCTGAACTCCTCATTGCAATAATAAAGCGTCATTTTGTGTACAAAAAAACTTTGTAATTCCATATACGTATATGCAGATTTATCAATGTATGTGTGTGCCACAAACACTCTTGCACGGCTGCGCCGGCACCCTTAATCCGATGGCCGAATCAATTTATCTTCTGCGCAGCAGTATTGGGTAGCTAAATAGATAGTTGGCTAAGCTAGATACTTTTAGCCACACTTTTAGCTTAACTAGCTAGCTAGGCAGCTAAAACCAGCGGTTTCTTCTCATTGTTAGTCGAACTGCTTCAATGATCTTTAAACAATACTAGGACATTAATTAATTGGTGTTAATTTATTGCGAAAATGATATGTTGAATAAAATGAAGCTGGTGAGAACAGAGTATAGTATGTTTCGTTACTCAAATCCTGACACATAGGTACACTCTGAACGGACATCGTGTCGTGCAAGTTTCTACAGCCTCGTTGTCCAGCATCAGTATCTCGGAGGCAAGGTCGACAAACGATGACCTCTTGAAGAAGATCCCCTATAGTGAATGGATGCGGAGGAAGCAGCAGGCGGCGCGTCAAAAGAAAGATGAAGAGGACCAAGTCGAGAGGAGAAAGCAAATGGACATAGATCAGCTAGCTCGCGAGAAGGAGGAAAGAGAATCTCGTGAACGCGAGAATTTTCTGAGGTGGACCGAGAGGAAGAGGAAAGAAGAAGAGAGGAAGAAGCAGATGGTAGCGAAGGAGATAGATATGCAGAGGAAATTGAAAGAGTTCGAGGATAAAAGTGTTGTGATGAAGACTCTGTGTCTTCGACAGTGGGAGCATAAGAAGAAGGAAGAGGAGAAAGGTATAGAAGCCAGTTTAGCATTGTTTTAGTTAAATTGATGTGTCCGATGTTCGCGTAGCTCGCCAGAAGAAAGAGGCGATGAAACAGAAGCAGATTGATGAGGAAAAGAAGAAGAGGTTAGACGAGAGCACAAAGGCTTACGAATTATGGCGGAAGAACGCGCGGAACAAGCCTAAACCTGCTACGCAGGGACTTTTGCGTTAGTTTCGCTGCTTTACTTTATATTCTGACTATTCTACTATCGAGAACTGCTATGTCAATGAAAGTGAGTTCGTCACTTCTGGAGACTTAAATGATCATGAACACAGATGAAGGGATCGTTGCTTATATTTTTTATTAAATTAGCTATGTTCTTCTAGTGGGATTTCAAGGAAACCGATCACCTTTTACCTTTTAAAAAGCAGTAAAGCCTTGGGGATTATGATTGATCATTGTTGAAGCTTAAGTGGTCTTCCTAGTTAGAAGGATTGTAAAAATTGTCTGCATTTCCTTTTACAGTTTTTTCTTTCATAGACAAATATTTAAAAAATTTCTATGACATGTGAGCGTATTGCAGTTGCAGAACTTTTCTCTGGCAAATGTTCGAATACTTTCGTGAGTGAGTGCATAGATTTGGTCTGAAATAAAATGTAGAAAATGATTTTAACCAACCAGCTCATCAGAAGGCAAAGCCATCGTACGTGAACCCGACGCCTTGGCAGGGAATCGTCGACGAACCCGAAGAGGACGATGCGAGTACATCGAACGGCAGGAGAACTCATAACCAGCCAGCAAAGATGAGCAGTAGAAAGAGTACCACGTATTACCAATGATGCGCGGACGTCAAGAGAAGAGAAATGAGAATTCGAGGACTCGAAGACCAGTCACGTTTGTCCGATCGATCGACGCCGGGGCAAGGTAGAAACCCGGAAAAATGGCGACACATTGGCGAACGATTAAATGTTCCGTTTCCGGATTGCAGACTCATGTATCGTGGCTGTGTCTTGGGGGTCGGAACTCGGAACGATCCTTGCACGGGTTGCGTCACTAGTATAATGTTCAGCCTCTCCGACTGTAGTAGATGTCCTGATAAATAATCTTATTTCGTAGCAGATATACTTTGTACGCTTTACAACCTTCGCCTCAATCTCCTTTTTTCTCTTTCGCCGTGAATCAACGAGCACTGAATATACAAAGATACTGATCGAGGATTTACGATCATTAACGCGGACGAGTTAAGAGACTAGAAAGGCAAGGATAGGAAAACGTGAAGCTGACTATTCGAAGAAACGAGTGTACGCAGGAAACTAGTACCCTTTTCTTCTTTTTTTTGTTTGTTTATTTATTATTTCTATATCGCTAACACTGTATTATATATATACATTATGCGACGTGGGTACGTTATACAAAACCATCGTCTCTTCATTTTACTTAATTTTTTTTTCGTTTTTTACATGGGGTTGCGGAGAGTAGTTTCTAACCGTTCGTTTGTATGCCAGGCGTATTTTGAGAAACGTCATCCGATGATATAGTCATAATACAGAGAATAAAGTGGCACACTGTCGTATCACGCCTGTTTCTCAATATATGTCGATCTAGAATATTCATTCGTTTCGGATTTTATGTTTAAACAATATGACCGACAAGCGAGTTAGCATTTCTGTCACATTCTACTTGACCAGACTTTCCTCTTCTTCTTGAAGCCTTTCGATCTCGGACTTGTTCATGAAGTAGTAGGAAGGTTGCCGCGATTTCTGAAACGTAAATTGTAGTGGTTATTTAAAGAATTGTTTCATAGATTAAAGAAATCGATCAAATTAGCTACCAGATCTTTGATGGTGCGTTTTGCACCCGACTTGGTCAGAATGTTGCTCAACTGTTCGACCGTTTCCAGGCCCATCGCGTAATGCAAGGCTGTTCTCTCCAACTGAAATGCGGAGAATTTTTCGTTTAAAATGCACTGAGTTTATAATAAACGATAGTAAATTTTTTTATAGAACGTGTGATCTTTATTGACTTGCTCTTCGCTGGTAATTGGTAGACGCGAGTACGTGCAAAGGAAAAAAAGAATTGTGTGTGTACTAATGTTTAACGCGGAAAGAGTCGGTGCATAGAAAAGAAAAAGATTTCGAGCCGAGATGAAGCTTATTAATAGTATTGTAAGTATGCATTCTATTATAAGTTTTTATTATTATTTTCTGATAATTTATGAAATCTATGATACTCACGTTATCTCCGATTCGTAGAGTTTCTGGATAAGTTTTGGCAATGAATTCGACCAGTTCCTCGTTTTCGCGAAGAACAGCAATATGAAGGGCGCATCTGCTCATTGGATTCTTCCCCATCGCTAACAGTTTTCCGGCCCCATTATTTTTATGCAGCAACTCTCTCACTCTCTCGATATTGCCTGTTCGAATTTCGTGATGCACGTCTTCGCGTTGCGTCTACAAACAACATATTGTTCAACTCGTTCCATAGAAAACTTTCATTGAAAAATTTTGTTCATAATGCTTTTATCGAAGCTCTTGTATCTTACCACGTAATTTGGTATGGACTGCAAAAATTGCACTGTTGCATCTCGTCCTCGTTCAGTTGCAATGTCCACTATATTCACACCTGCGTCTTCAACATCCAAAATATGGTCGTATCCTTCCAATAAGAGCTCCACCAATTTTTCTGTCTCGCCTACAAATAACAGTAGTAATAAAAACAAACGAAACAAGAACAGTTGAAGTTACTGTTGCCACGAGAAATTGATCAAAGCAAAATCCTCATCCTGTGAACCATAATTTCGTAAGAACCGTGTCCGAACAATCGCCAGTAGGCTGTGTTAATTAATTTCTAATTTTTCACCTCTCGCTGCCAAGAATGCCACATAACGGTCAATTTCGTCAACATTCTCACGAATATTTGCCAATTCAGCAACGTCTCTAGCAGTTCTGTACAGTTCATCTCTGAATCCAATATTGACTTGGCTTTCCTGAAGAAGATGGAACAAGCCATCCTTCGAATAAGAGCGAATGGCCGCGAAATGAATTACGCTTTGGCCGTGTTCATCCTGGAGGAAGAAAACAATTTTGAAAAATAATTCTTTTCATTCAATGATTCCTATAAATCGTTCATGGTAAAAGTACTCTGTTAGGGTTGCTAAAAGCTGATTCTGGCACATCGGAACCTGGACTCTGTGGATAACCAGCATCATCATCGGGGTTCTCATTTTCTCCATCGTCTACGTGCCCTTCTTCGCGATCGGGGATGATTAAAACATTAGGTTCCTGCATAATTATTGAGACAAAACTCATTAAAATTCTGATAAACTACCACTAGAAATAAACATGTATTTCTTCGTTTAATCATTTCTAAAAGTCGACGGTAGATTTTTTAAATTATTCAAATAGATTAGCACGAATTACCTGGTCTCGTGGAGTGTCCTTGCTCTTATTAGCAAAATTGTATAAATACGTCGCTAGATAAGTGACTGGATCTTTCGGCCTCGCATTAGCAACTTCCGTTAATCCTTTCAGCAGTGGATCGCCGAGAGCTATTAACACGATCCGTGCAAAACATCATAATTCTCTCGGTTCGTTTAAGAAGCTGAATTTCAAAATCAAATTTATTTTTACGTACATGACGCCAAATATCGACCTTCCTCTTCTCTAAATATCGGTATCTCGAGCTGCTGGTCCTCTGGAAACAACAATACAATCTATACTAAATTAAATTCATACTGATTTATACAATCAGTAACAACTTATACGTCATACTTCAATTTATTGATTTAATTAATATCCACTCGAATTCCGATATCAAAGCATTTTAGTGATTCTTAGCTGTCGGCATGGAAGCATTCACAATAAACAATATCAAACCAACTTAAAACACATGCATAAGGAGACAGTGCAAACTTTCCCATTCTGAAAACAGTGTACACACACACACATGAAACGCTTCACTCGACACAAGATGATACACAATTTATACGAGCACATATACACACGCCGATGTGCCATGTTAACAAACCGGTTTTGAAAAGGGTACACGAGACACACATTAAACAATTCTTTTTCCATGTATATATTATACGGTATCCTGGAACTGATGATCGAAACCGAAAGATCATGATGCTGTATGATTAAAAAATATACAAACACATTCATACCACATTCGGCCTTCATTTTCCCTGAGGAACAATTTCTCCAAAAATGGAGAACATCTTCTCCAATTATAATCTTCTTACATTCGATTTTGTACAGAACCAGATTTCTTCTTTCTAATTCGAATTGCGATTCTTACATTTTCGTAGACAATATCATCAGTTACAGAACAGCCCGTACACGTAGAAGGAAGTACACAAAATAGTAATCGGTAGAAATATTCATTGTAAGATTTGGTACATGGAGTTGGAAAGACATGTGCTACGCTATCTCTTTTCCTGTGAACATTGAACTCGTGCGTGACACATAAAGAAGCTCTGATAGGAACTCTCTGCCGAAGCTTAGCGACAGTGGAACAATCAATTTGAAACGGACTCTGACCCCGGATGCGTACATACAATCAATTCACGTAAGCGGTATATGGTGTCGTTGACGAATTGTTCGTGGACCAATGATGCTCACTTTTTTTTACTAACCTAATTAATAATCCGGCGTTCCACTCAGACGTTATAATTCGGATTCGACTACATCGTGACACGATGCACGAGAAACAGAGAGAGAGAGAAAGAGAGAGAGTAACGTTCACGCACATCTTTCCAACGCCTCCTCCCCCCAATCATGTTTTCGCTAATGATCTAGGTCAATTGGCAGTCAAACGTATGTATATTGGCTCAAGATTTATCACAGACGTTTCCCTCGTGTAAGCGTATTATACCAATACCAAAAAAGAAAATATATATCATATTAAAAAACGTTCGTTTCCCCCCTTCTCGATGATCATTAACGATCCAGTCAATTATGAAAACGTTTCGCGCTGCTGCGTTTCCGAAATATTCCCGCGAGTAGGTTCGCGATTTTCATCGAGTTGTTTATCGCCACTTCCTTCTCCAACGCCAGGATATTCGACACGGCCCTGGAGAAGTCCTGGAGAGTCTGGATCTCCGTGATGCTCAAGGACTGCTGGTTAGTGACCTTGACAGTGTCGTGTCTCGCTGTCTCCCGAACACTAAGTCCTCGCACCACGCACAAATGCTTCAAGTTATCGTACTCTTTCGACAGTTCCGGGAATCTTATGATCATAGTGAACCTCAGAGCGTTGCCCACAGCGTAAGGTCTCGAGCTGAGGAACCCGAACTTCCTGTCTGTTCGAAACGTCAGAGCCTCCTCGAGTATCACCATAATCTTCGCTAGCCTCGCATAGGCTCTTCCTATCAGACCTGGTCTGTTATCTCCGGTTCGACAGATGATCCTCAAATGATCCTGCACGTTCACCCAGGCAGCTAAATCACCCGCCGAAGCTACGTAAACTCCTCTACCATAAGGCCAATGTCTGCCATGCAATCGTTTCTCGTCGTGTAAATTGAAATCGGTAATTGGTAGCAATAATCCAGCGGCTGCTAATTGGGCTCTAATGGGGCTGGGTTGGTCCAGGATTTCGTTCAGAGTGAAATAGGTGCCTGGTTCGTCCTCGCTGCTACCTTCAGCCATAATCCCCGAGATGTCCGGACTCATTAGTTCAGACGTAATCACACGTTCTACGTCTTCTAATTGATTCACGGTTAGAGTCAATGGGAATGGATACTTTTCTAAGTTCCTGCAGCACTCTATCGTCGCAGCCTGGATATATTTAGCCTGCACATCAAGATCATAGGTCTCTATCGCGGCTATGGTTGCATCGTCGATGTTGTCTATCGTCTCTACCCTATCGTCGTCATCTGGAAGGAAGAATCTCGGTGAAGGATGATCAGGTAGTTCGCCACTCGCTGTCACGCAGTGGATGTCTCTGATCAGAGGGTCGAAGAACTCCATGAAGACGGTGTAGCTCTCGAAGTCCGGCGCCACGACGGATACAGCGTCGTTGTCTTCGGAGATTGTGCTGACAGTCGAGTACGAGGTACTCACAATGCTGCTGCCGTTCGAGGTGCCATGCTTCTTTAAAGCGGGCCAGATCACATCAAACAGGTTGTGGTCCATGCGAGTCACACGGTGCTTGATACGATCGAACACGGGCCGTTTCAGGCAACGGTTGATCAGTGTACCAGAGTTCCCCGCTGATTTCAGACCAGGATAGTACTTGCTGCCTGCCAGCAATCGGAAACACCTCTCCAGGGTAGCGATGGTCTCCGGCTCGCTTATGTCCCGGCGAGCTGACACCGTGTCGCCTCCGGGAACTGTTCGCCTCGAGCATCAGGACCACGGGATGTCCGGGAGCGAGACGATCAGCGAAACGTGAAAGGCCGAGGATTTGTTAATCAGGTTTCTATGGTGTTGGTGGTGCTGATCGGGACCGATCAGGGTGGTTCAACGATTCATTGCGGGGCGTGGGAACCTGGTGACATTTTGGGTCTAACGGTGTCTTAGTTAAGCTCTGAAGTAATGTTGGTACTTTCTTAGGACTGATAGGCGCAGAATGTGCGTAATTGGGAAGCTGATCACAAAGCGTTTCATTTTCTGGCAGTGAATCACTTCTTTGACAAGCAATAAATGTGATTGACCACTTCGTAAATAACTCTTTAATATCTACGGTTCAATTGTAAATGTTTGAAATCAAAGGTGACCACTTCTGCACTGTTTGCACAGACACGATGGTGAAAGTATAAAAAGTCGTGAATACTCGAAGATGCCCACATAATAGTTTGCAGTCGATGCAAAGTGACAGAAATGCGACAATCCCATGGATCAGTGAAGTGGGGATTGCAGTTATATAATTTGATGTGCATGTGAATACGTTCTCAGTTTACAAGCTGCCAGTTCGTCACTTTTGATGGAAGTGATATATTTCATGTGTCCTCGAGTTGTTTAACATTTTTGGAAACGACACCTTTAGTTCAAACTGTCACCAAACTCCTTTCAACATCTACTTTTGATAAAACGTGCGTCGGTGTGTGAAGAATTTGTGGATCTGAAAAAATGACAAGGTAGCACAAACTCTTCACAATTGCTAAATGTTTGCGATGTTCTTAAATAAACTGACATATGTATCGTAACTATTTTCATACATTTCTGTCTGTATGCTCGTTTGGAGAGTGAGCTATAATGTGATGTTAATCCGTGACTGTGTGGCAATGTCACATCAGGATCAAAGTGAGGAAGCAACGTGATTGTACTGGAAATATCATTTGAATTTGAGTACATGGTTTCAAAAGAAAGTAATGCAGTGATTGTCTCGATAGTGCTCTGAACGATGATCGCACAGTTTTATCTGATGTGATCGATGGTGCTCGCAGGTGTCACGTTTGAATGAAGTACCTTTGTCAGTCAACATTTCGTCGGCGAGACTCTCGTCCGCTCCAAAAGCACGGAGCAATGATTTATGCGAGAATTCTGACTGATCTTGCTTGTAATAGTCAGCCTTGTGTCCGAACTACGCGAGCACAAAAAATAAATTCGCAAACATTGGCACAGTGTTCAACAATATTTCCGGTTTAACCCTTTAAGGTTCCCGAACACACATTTCAACATTTAATATTTGGACTTTCAACCTTTTAGTGTCTAGATATTATATTAATTTTTAAAAATCTTCGTTATAAAATTAGGACTTGACGAGAAAACCTTAAATGGTTAAAATGAAGTCTCTGCTATAAATATAGTGATAATTAGATTGTTAATTTGAAAAAATTGAATAGAATAAAGTGTGAGTTGTTAGGAACTGAAGGTGGTAAATCTTCAATTTAAATCTTTATAATTCGCATTTTGGATGATTGTAATCGTTAATTGATGGTGTCTTGTGTCACAGATAATTGAGTATTGGAAATATTGTACTCACATTGTCTTGGATCTGAGGATTGGCACCTAAGTGAAGCAGAAGGTTGTAGTAGTGGCCGTTGTCTGCGAGCGTTGCCGCATAGTGTAAGGGTGTTCGGCCATCTAGATCGATCGCGTTTGTGGTTTCTGGAAACCTGCCTGCCAGATACCTAAAGGAAACGTGAAACATTAATAGAATAAACGTGAATCGATGGAACTTGATTGGAACTTGTCAAGGTAACGTGCCCCCCCCCCCCACCCACCCCGCAACGTTCGCGCTTGCTAGCGCTATTAAAAGAAACTTATAAAACTAAACGGGGACAGATAGAACATAAGTTTCCAATGAATGGCGAACTCCAATACTGGATGACCAATCCAGAGAGAAGAATCTAAAAAAGATTGTCCCTCTAAACTCTAACAAACAACTGCATATCATGATTAATAAAATTATATTATTAAAAATTACGTTTTCTGTCCATTGTTACAAGCATGTATTTTAGATTCAGTGAGAAACAAATTTCATAGGTGATATATATAATTTGATTTTGATACCTAATGATAGTAGTGTTTCCGAAAACAGCAGCAACGTGAAGCGGCGTGGAACCTCGCGGAGACGAGCCATCTCTTGCAACTGCGAACTTGCGACGATCCAATGCACTTTGTAGATCCCTCAGATTCCCTTCTCTTGCCGCCATGTGCACCGCGTGAATTTTTCCCTGAAAGAATCAGAAGATAACATTTCTCTTTTATTTATGGAATGAATTCGTATAGAATTGTCCTTCGTCAAAGTACATAAATAATTTGCAAACAACGTTACAGTTTAACAAAATAGGTCCGATAGACGGACAGATCACTTATCTGAATTATTCATAGCATTTCATAATATATGAACCACGATAAACATTTCAAACGTAATGATACAACGTCCATGACAGTTAATTTCAGAAAGGTTGTGGAAACCAGTGAAACAAATATAACAACTTGACAACAACCAGTCGTCCTTGAATTACTCGGTACCATTCGAATCAACCATTATAATCTATTAATCGCATAATCCTTCCAATCAAGAATGACGGAAATTCTTGTTCACTCAGTATAGCGCAGTGCATGCTCATTAAAATGGCGTAAAAACTGAAAGCCACGAGTCATAACTATGCATATAGATCATCCAATAAATAATCACCGCGTCGTCGGTAAAAACAGTAATTTGCCTGCGATTTGCATGCTAAAACGGATTGCAGTGCTCAGTCAAAGGTGAAGGTAGAAAAAAAAGATATTTCTACGAGACGAATAATGGGAAATACCATGTAGGAAGGAACTCGATCAATGAAAGCCTGGAGTTCAGGGTTCCCGGAGTGTCGTCCGACCAGTCTTCTGCCTTCCCCGTTGAGTACCAACATTGCCAATTGCTCCATGTTGCCGTTCTCCAGCAGCTTCTCGATTTCCGGGTCCGCCGACATGCTTGCGTCGTTCAGCTCTGTCTCCGGAAGCTCCTCGTGTTCTCCAGCGATCACCTGCCGATCATGTACAGGTGGAAAACCATGCGCACGTGCCGATCAATAGTGAAAATACTAATCGCACGTGGGAATCTACTAAATCGATCGCCCGGTGTCGTCTCTGTGTCTCTACATTGCGTGCCGATGCGTGCACACGATCGATCGTGCCACGTGACGGATCTGACGAGCTTCTGTAATTGATGCGAGAATCTCATGTTTGACATCTGGCAATTTAATTTGATTTTCGTCGACGACCGCGCGCGAACGACAAAGTTATTGTACCTTGTGCAAACGAATTTTCGCGCTGCAAAATCTCCCAACGGTTGGTCATGGCGCGTCGAATTTAAACTGTTTCTGTAAACTTGTACGTTGAGAGAATAAGTTGGTGAAAGAAAAGTGAAGAAGATAATAAGAAAATAATGTTGAATGTGTGGTTACTTTACAAAGAAATTGTTGTAGAAAGAAAAACGAAAGAATGAGTGTAACCTTTCGAAAATTCGAATGCGAATTCATGGGACTGTTCAAAAGTCACATAACAGAGGTCTCTTCTGTTCAGTCATTTATTTATTGATATATTTGTGCGTCACAAAGAACATACTGCATAATATTTGTTAAGTTCACAACGACATCCTGACACTCTTGTTGCCACTGTCGATCACTCATCGGACTAGAATCGTTGGTTAGTTTGTTGAGTTTCCTACTACTTTCACAGGTTCGTTAAGAAGGAACAACACTACTCTAACAATTGTTTTTCATTATTCAATTAAATAGACGACTGTCAACTGATTATTTACAGCCAAGTTCTGTACAGTCCTTGAATCCTTGAACGTTTCAAATAATTTCCTGTGAATAGAGCTGAACTGGTCGAATAAAAACCCGTATTTAAAAAATACTTGATATGCATCTACTAAATTAAAATTTATAATTATTGTCCATCAAACATTTTTAGATGTTAAGAATAATAAAAAGTGTACCCCACTTTAGTAACAAACGAAAAAATTTGCAGAAGTGTTAGTGAAGAGTCGAATAATTTCAGAAAATTGCTGTCACAGGTGTGTTCCCTCTTAACTTACATACACCGATAACATAACGTACCTATTTGCTTCACAGTTCGCGTTTCCCTGTATATTTGTAAGTGTGCGTGCCAGCAGATTAGGTTCCTGAAACTGGACTCGTTTTAAGTGTTATGACGACTGTACCTGGTCTTCGTCGTTTGCTGGATCATCGACCCCAGAATCTCCGGTGCTCGGCTCGTTTCTCTCTTCTTGTTCCTTATTCTCGTCTTCTTGTTCCGCATCCTCTGGTTTCGCATCCTCATCATCTCCTTTGGTTTCTTCTTCTTCAGCCTCGGGTTCTGCATTTTCTTCTTCTTCTTCTTTGGCCTCTTCCGCTTCTTCGGCTGGTACACCTGTCACCACATCATCGTCCGAGGACTTTTCCTCTCCATCCTCGGGATTCGCTGTTTCCTCTTCCGGTTGTTCTTCGTTGTTCTCTTCAGCCTCTACCTCGTTTGCTTCTTCGGCTTCTTCTGTAGCCTCTGCATTTTCTGCGTCTTCTGCGGCTTCTGCATCTTCTGCAGCTTCTGCATCTTCTGCGGCTTCTGCATCTTCTGCAGCTTCCTCTGCTTTTTCTACGCCTTCTTCAGCGTCAGCTTCTTCCGCGTTTCCGGAATCTTCCTGGTCTTTTTGCTCACCTTCTGCTCGCTTTATCTGTTCGAAAACGATTCGTTAATTTTGTATTGCAAAAGACATTTTAGTTTGCAAGCCTTTCAACGAAATCCGTGTATGCTATTCTACAAAGATGCCTACATGTCTCCCGTTACTATTCTTGTTCATGCGTTACTTTATACGAAAAACTGATCATTTTACAATATTCCGATAAGAGAAAATATTTTAGCATTTTATCAAGCTATTGCAGAGGCTTAATTCTTTCTTAAAATGTTTAATGCAACTAATTCGACAATACCTGTTCCATAGATCTACTGTATTTCTTCGACGCGGAGTCAGCGCTGCCAAAAGCACTATCAATGTCTGCACTAGCTGCCTTTTTCATTCCTCTGGGAACTTCGGCTTCCAAAATCCTCCAATCCCAGTGCTTAGGGTATGAAACCCCGGAAACCCGAGGCGCTTCCGGTATAACTGTTAAGAGCCCCTGATCTATATCCGAAGGTCGGTTCTTGTAGAAAGCTGCAGCCTTTGATCTCTGATTGAAAAAGATATCAATTAATGAAATCCCACAATCGACTGAACAGGTGTCAAAAATAGAAATATTGAAATTAGGAACACCAAACAAATAATATTGCAGTATATACGTCACTTACGTTGTCTAATTTGCTTTCGTCAGCCCCATATTCTGTTAACAAATTGTACAATTCGTCATCTTTTACCGAAGCTGCATAATGCAATGCTGTCTTGCCGTCGTTATCCTGTGCTTCCACGACAGAAGGGTACGTCGACAGGATTTCTCGCGTCATTTCTGTAAGACCCAATCCAGCAGCCTGTTGTGTCGATAACATTTTATTAATTCATATTCATTTAACAATATTTAAAGTAATTCTTAACGTCGTCACGTTTAGATTAGTACCTTATGCAGGACATTTAAACCATTCGAGTCCTTACTACAAAGGACAATGGGCGAAGTGGAGTCTATTTTCTTCCTGAGATCCTCCAAATCGTTATTTACTGCTGCTGTATGAATTTCTTTTACTGTGCCCTACGGAAGAACAATACCGAAATTATTTTATTTGTTCAGGTTGTTCGTCGGAAGGGATAAGTGTTGCTCATATTCGAATAACAATCGAGTTATTATCAACGTGCTGATTTCTTAAAAAATTAGAACAATCTTTAGGGAGTGATATAAAATTTGGAGGAAAGTACAAACCATGATAAAGGGTACAGCTTCCAGAAACCTTTTCACGCGTGGGTTGTTGCTGGTCTCCCTGCGCAATTTGTTTCCATGTCCTTCCCATAAAACCTGTTGTAGTTTACCGATATCTCGGTTGTGGATCCATATTCTAATATTAGAAGGCTTCACGTCCAGGGCTGTAAAAGAAACATATCCCTTCGAATTAATAGCTATTACAACGATTCTACATGAATCAATGTCCTTCTGTGTTATTTTAATAAAAGTTAGGAGCTTGAAAGTGTATGACAAAGCACCGAGTCATTACGATTTAACCGAATCAGACGTCTATATAATTCGACTCATAAATTAAATATAAAGATGTGGCCTCCATGTCTTGCGGTATGATTGGTTCTGTTAAGAATTTACCAGCGGATGGATTTGCAACCGTACATCGCGTGTTAAAGCAATGCAATAAATATTTTAGATACTCGGAGGAATCCTCCGAGCACTAAACATCGATTTCATACTGAATACTCCTATTTTTCCAGGGCTGGCAGAACGAAAACATATCGAACGGCTCGGAAAATCGAATTTTCGAAAACATCTCACCGGAAACAACAATCCAAAATCATGCGGTACGAAGAAACTCTCCAACGAAAAAGAAACAGGTAATTTTTAACTTATTTCCTAATGCTACGTATCATTATTACCAGGCTTGTATAATGAGATTTTATACATACATATGACGCTACAAGTTACAGTCTTATACCCAGATTCGCCAGATGAGGGGAAACAATTGCCCCCTCTCTGCCAGTGCGGCGGAAGAGTGGGGAATAACGTGGTAGAAGGGGAAGGTAGAGTGGGGACACGAGTCTTAATCTGGCGACTCTGCTTGTACCTCATAAAATATTACAATTTTTCATTCAGTCACGCTTAGGGGTGGTTTTCTCCCGCAAGAACATCGCCATTTCTGTTTAACCGAATATCAATCAAAAGAGATTGACGTGATCCGATGTCACAGTGATGTCCATTGTTGGAAACACGCGTTCGATCACATTGTCACAGCGTGGCTCAGTGACGAATTATTTACCGCAGAAAATATGCAGATATTGCACGAATAGCTGGTTTCGAGTCCCGGGGAATGTGCGAGTTAAAGTGGGTAACGTTTTATTTATTGCGCCGCGGATTGCGTGATCGACGGTGGGTTAATACATTTTTTAGAAGCAGGTCGGGTGCACGGACCTCGTCACATCACTGACACGTTTCGAACCGGTGCGGCGTTTACATCGTCGTGCTTTCTTGGTAAATAGATCAATCAATGTAGGCGGAAATGCCGGTGTGCATTACAGGCTGCGAACACCGACTTCGTGCACCGCGTAAAACGCCGCGCCGGCCGTTTATGACAATTTCATGCCACTTCGAGGTCTGTCAATTTAACGAAACTCCCAACTTTCAATAATTCGATGGCCGCTCATGCGACCCAATGACGGCACACTTTTCATCGCGCCGGCTATTCTAAGACCAACGTAACGAGAAAGAGAAGAGTCATGTTGGTCATTTCGTTAATCAACGTTGGCCTAAACGTTTCCTGTCATTTAAACTGCTTGTTTAGGCACAACTGGAAATTATGTCATACAGTCTGCGTTTAAAAAAAGACTTCTAATGAGTGTCTATAAATTTTTAAATCATACTTTTAGACATTCATGCAAAGAATTCAATGCTGTATAATTGTAACCTCTTTATTATAAAATAAATTATGAGACATCATTTTTGTATGATTACAAAATTTAGGAAATAAAAAAATAAGTAGGAGTACTTAGTTTAATATATTGTTTACATTTAAAGAACAGAATTGTCTGCATCGAGCATCGATAAAACAATGAATCTGCTTTTATTACAACCGAAGGGATAGATTCGAAGAAGAATTTTTAACAACGTATAACGATACGTAGTATAACCATCATTGATTTACCAAGTAAACTTGTCTACAGCTTTGCTGGTATTCGCAATTTTCCTCGAATGACTAAGCATTCGCCTTTAAATTGTAAACTGCGGAATATACTATAAGAGCGCAGGTAGATCGTGCAAGAGAACGCAAATGTTTATGACCAAGAGAACATTTCGATTTTCGTTGGAGAATTGCGACGTTCTGCTTTGACCATACCTAACCCAGGCCATAAAGACTGTGCTATTTTTGTGATGATGATCGGAAAGCTATAATCGCTTCCGATAATTTTCCTCAATTTCCTGGTACGAGAAAGGAGCCTAAACATGGAAGTGTTAGATCAACATTGAACCTAGAGACACGCGATGGTGGAAATGATTTTGCACGATTCGTTTATCACTTAATCTACTCATCCTAATTCTGTTGGAATCGTACCTTGTGTGTGAGTTCCTTTATGAAATGAATACTACTACTTTTTAATTGTTTTCAGGGGCAGAAAATATCCTTCAAAATTGTTTAAACTTACGAGAATTTTATTAGTTTCGTTGCACACTTTAGTGCATTTAGGAGTTTGATTAATTATACTTTTCAGTACATAAATTTTTTTGTATAAAAATTTGATAAGAGTAGTTACATTGCTCGGTACATGTACGACACTAAGGAAGTATGTTCATAAAAGTTCCTTGCGAGTTTTATTAAAGTTATCTTCTAAGCAAATTACAAGCGTAATTGGGGAACTTGTTCGAAGTGAACAAACGTGGAGATTTCTGGTACGTCGTTCCATAGTTAGAAAGGAGTTTGGAGAATTATAGTTTCCGAATGTTCCTTCATAATTCCTCAGTTGATCGGCCATCACATGACATCCTATCGATCCCCGACAGTTTTCCTTGCCTTACAAACTTAAGTTCTTATTGATTTCGAGCAGTTATTACAGGTGGAATCCGTAGGGTATAAGTCAAGGAATCTACATCCCTACGAGGTGGGGAATGAACGAAACGCAGCTTTCTGCAAGGTTGCCGGGAATCCATTTATCGAGTCGCCCCTAATCGATTCAACCATCTGATTAATACATGGCAGTGATCGAGCTCGATTAAATCCTGAATCATTAATCGCATGCAGCTAAAGCGAAAGTAAGTCAGACATCTTCGACTTTGTTTCAAATTGTGACAATGTTGCATCCACTGGACTGCTGAATTATAAATCTCGGGGTGCCTATTCTTGGCATACTTGGCCTTATAAAGAGCAGTCGTGAAAGTTTTCAAGAACAGTCGACATTTCAAGATTTGAATGATAAGGTCGCAAAATCATGAATTATTTTATGATATAAATTGTTAAAGAAATATCAATTTTCTGGTGGTTATATTATGCAACAATTAATTCCCATGTGTTTATCTACTTGTGCTTGGGAGATCGCTGACTCTCCTTGTCTGATCACATACAGTCCTTATCTCCTAGCATGGTTCTACTGCACAACAAAGTGACTCTCAAATCTGACAATGAGAATTCTACACCATTATACTAAATATAAAATATAGGTAAATAGGCTTGGTCATTGAACATTCAATATTATATCTCTTTATCAACATGATGAATATGATTAATATAAAAATTCCCACAGCTCCTGACCAAAACGAAGATTACAGCCATTCCATAAATGAAATGAATAATTTCCGCGAGGCAACGAATGACTTCTGTTAACTTTACTGATGAAACAGGGTGAAATTTGCTAATTCGTGCATAGTGATTTGGTACAGATAGGTGAAGATACTCACGCTCTTTGGCACTACTGGATTTTCGACGATGCATGCTCTCCGTGTCCGGTAGTTCTATCTCCGAGCTATTTTCCAGATAATAAGCTGCTGGATTGCCTTTTTTGTCGCTGATACTCGCGTCACAACCGGCTTCTACGAGGACATCCCAAATTGCTTCTGGATCCTTGCAAGCTGCACAGTAATGTAGTGCTGTTCTGCCTTCCTGAAGACATGATAGACAAGAATTAAAAATTCATTAGTCACATGTAAAAGGTTTTTCAGATTCTTCACCTAATTAAAATAATTTTTTCATAAATCGTCTGCTCTCTCTAATAAATGAAGGATTATTGAAGAACATTATAATCCAATATGCTGGAGGGATGGGAGCTGGACCGCCAGAGTCGAAACTATCATCCTCTAGTATCAAATTGTAAGAAACAACTCTCGAAGAATTTCCAACTCCCAAAATTAAACAATCCCGAATAAAAATAATAGCATAGCTACTTGCCGCGATTTATTAAGTAGTCCCTACCAATTCCTCACCGCCTGGGGTCTTCACAGGGGTTGCAAAAATTACGTCGGGCGTGGAATGAATGTTTCGATGTAACAGCCGAGTGAACGATATCGACGCCAGCTGAATGGTGAATGTATAGGAGGCGAATCGAGATCGCGGGTGGGGGATAAGGGGTGAGAAGCACCCTTTAACGTATCCGAGGCGCTGCTACCTGCGTGCATCCGGACACGAACTCGGATGACTGCAGGGAAGGAAGAACAGGTGGTTTACACTTTGTTATTAGCCTGGTCACGCGATGCGGGCTTAGGCGACCGTCGTCGCCGTCGGAAAGAATGGCTTTTCGATTATTCACGAACCTTACGGTATCTCGCGAGAAGCGCAAACGCCCTCGTCACGATATCCTCGTCACGGCCCCAACGATCGTGCGTTACAGAAGTAGGCGAAACTCTATTAACTGATCGCGATTGGTTTATTGTAACGTCTTCCTTTCTCCTATTTTTTCTCTTTCTCTGTGTTTTTTAGGTTAATTGTGTCACGCGCAATGGGGTTAGCCGATCGCGTGGAGTTAAATGGGGACGCAGTTCGTTTAACTCTGCTGGCTTCGATCCGATCTGTCTGACCCGAAACCGTCTGTGACTGCTCGATCATTTCTTCTGTTAATACTGAATATTTTATGTATTATATTATACGTGCAATGTTAACAACGAATATAATTTATGATAAAGGTAAATTCTTCTCTCGATCGAAATATAAAAATTTTGTTCTTTTTTTCACAGCAAGTATGTGGTTTTTAATTTATTGGTTTTCCGTTTGATTTACATGGCTGTGCTACTTTTCAAATTACGTTATATTATACATACATTATTTTTCAGACGCAAAAAATGTCTCTTTGAGAATGATCCACATAGGGATCGAAACGTCCAGACGCATTTTTACATAACTGCACATTTGCTGTGGTTCGAAACGATCGAACCTTGCGCCGAAATCACAAATTTATTGTATAATTTATGATATTATATTTATTAGATTGAATTATTTTATATTTTTGTTGAATATTAGACGTTCATATTTAATTTTTGATGGTTCTGTTAATTGTTACGTTAAATGGTTCTTCAGATTAATGCATTTATCGTAATAAGTGGTCTTTTTACATTAATAATTTTGTTATATTAAATTATGAAACAATTTGTATGTTGCTGGAGCAATAGACAATTTTTCGATAGTATCGCTTGTGATTTTATTCACATTACGTGTGTCGATTATGGTCAATGAAAATGCCTTCAGCGACTTTGTTGATGTTACTACTTATCGCGATCACCGGTATGATAAACACATGGTCGATATGTTGTAGTTTTATTTCTTCATACCGTGCGACATTTTATCACTGTTTGGATATAATTAGGGAAATTCCCCAACGCTTTGAAAACACTATTTTACTACCTGTGATTTGTGCCTTGCCTTCACGAATACGTGCAGTGATTAACCAACAATTACTAATGAAGACGTGCACCCTATTAGGTGGGTAGGTGCTGAATTAATTTTGAACAATTTTATTAAATATTTAAACAATTGAATTTAGAACTTACCCTGTCTCTCTGCTGCACGGTGTCTGGATAATTCTGCACGAGCCACTCGACGATGTCCTGTTGATCGTGGTATACCGCTTTGTGGATCAAAGGCCTCCCAGCTGGATCCTTGGCGATTGCCAACTTCTTCTTTGGCTCCTCCGCGATGATCCTCTGCGTCTCTGTTAGGGAACCACGTGCAACCGCCCCGTGCACTTGAGAGATTTTTGTCTAGCCACAGAAACGTTTTTAATCAAATTAAAGAAAGTATACTTCATTTATCAATGATACTGGGACTTTATACTAACCAAGTAATTTGGGAGTCCTTTCAGGAAGACACGAGTTCTCAGATCCGGCGACTGTTCACCTAACAGACGAGCCCCGCGGCCATCGAGTACAACATTCTCCAGCTTCTCGAATTCACCGCGTTGCAGCCACGATTTTATTAGTGTCGGGTTCATCTGCGCCTGTAAGGTGTCAAACCGGCGGAGAGTTAATTGGATTCAATTTTTTGAAACCACAAATACATCGATTAGTGGCGTAGAATAATAAATCTAGATGTAAATAAATTCTACAAACCATTTTACTAATTAACAGTGACTTCTTCTTATTTAGAACAAACATCTCTATTTACAATTTTAATGTGCACGCGACTAGTATGTAGGCCGAAGCCGCAAAAAAGTGTCAACAGATTATGCGATCACTTAGGTACGCATAATCGGCAATGATTCATCGTGGCGACAGACCGGTGCGGTTTTACTGGGGCTTCACTTTTCCTATTGCAAAAACAACCGGTGAATTCCCCAGGTTGTGGGTCGCGTGTGAAGCCAAATGTAACACAAATAACGTCATACGCAGAGGCGATACTACGCCGCGAAGGTCCTCGTGCTTCATTTACGTCGCGAAATTTGTATGAGGAAATCAACTGAATAATTGGGTCATTTACAAGGAAATAGATAAATTTTTTCCTACAATTTATCGAGTTCGATGTTTATTTCAAGCGTCTTGCGAAGTAGTTTGCATACGCGATACACGTACTGGGAACCGTTATGTTAACTTTTCAGTGTAAGCAACTTTTTAAAGCACGTCAACAGTCATTTTTCAAGAATATTTACTGTTATCTACGAGAAAAATGATAGTCACTAAATCAATTAGGGTGTCAGTTTCGCTACAGTTTTCTAGTATGTTGGCGGAACCATTGCAGAAACCAATATTTATTTTTAACTTCCTCAAAAAAATAGATCAGGATTTAACGTATTTTTTAAATATCGATTCGGAATCAAAAGAACTAAAATCAATTCCATGATTTAACGTCTTTACATATAGGATTTATTTATTAATTTATTTAGTCTTATACATCGAATTGGGATTTAACTTTATATACTTCATCATTAATTGTAAAGTGCTATACTAATGTTTTCTGTATAAACCAGACTTTACAGTATTTATTTTACCAATCATTTTTATTTTAAATATTGAAGAGTAGTCTGTAAACATTGTAATTTACATACAGACACGCAGTTTAATAATAACTATTAGCGTCTCTATATATTTCCTCATAATCTTTTAGAAACTCTATGCGTTAATATTTCCTTTGGATGACTGTACTAAATCGTCATTTACGATATTAAGTACATTTGTAAATAACAATGGCCATTTCATGGTGATTTTATGGCTACTCATACAAGATTCTTGAAAAAATATATATTATAAATATTCTTTTGAATATATACGTGACAAAATCATTTAAACATAAATAGCTAGATTTTCCAATTCCACCTTCCAAGGAATGCAAGAAAATTGGCATCGCACATAATTCACATCAGAGACGATAAAGCCGCTATCAAGATCAGTGTCCATATACTCAACGTTACAAGCGTTACACGTCGAGTGTTAAATAAAAAATGAGATCGATACACAGCGGATGCATGAATTTCAAAATCGTGGCAGTGCTGGTCAAGCGTAAGTGCATGTAGAACTTCGAACAATGAAGAACACCATGAGCGTCGTGCGTCCGATCTTATTTGACCGGTGGTTTCGCCGGTTGCAATTTTTCTGCCGAGGTGCAAAATTACCTGATCGGTTTTTGGGTTCACGGTGTTGTTATCATAGCGATCTGGCGACTCGCGTGATGCAATGGGGAGAACGCATCGCTGCGAGACAATACGTGGAACGAACAACGAACAAAACGCGACGGTGTCTGTGTTGCGCGACGAGGAAGCGTCCCGCGTCGAATGAAGTCGATGCCGAGCGTCGCGACGCCACCTATGCTCTCTATTTTTTCCATAGACCCCGCACCGGGTCATCGGAACTGGACATCGGACAAGAATGAGGAAGCAAGAAACGGGTACCGTTCTTCCCCTGGGCCCGCGCAAACAAACATAATCGATCGCCAGTTCCAGAGAATGGAACGGGGAAGGGCGAGAGAAAAGATCAACGTGATCGATCCGGAGGTTCTGAAAGTTCAAACGCTCGTGACGATGTCCTTTGCGCAATTTTTCCATTGAATGAAATTATTGAGCAACAATAATCTTAGAAGATTTCCAGATTTTAAAGGTTCCAGATCTATCTGGTGTGATGCAAAGCATGCTACGAGCATTACTTTTACTTGAATTAGATCACTGTGGATCTTGATAAGTTTATCAGATCGATTATCATCGACAAGATTAAAATCTTCATTCTGAAATTGTTCCAACTATCTACACGACTAGTCTTTCATTCATAACATTTACAAGATGCATATTTGTAGTCTCTGTAAACAATTTTTTTTAATTGTACTTGTAAAAAGGAACAGCACATTCTTATTCTCCATATTCGCCAGATGAGGGGAGGGAGCACGAATTGAGCGGGAAAAGTTATTCTCTCTTTCTGCCAGTATTACCGGACACATACGTGACGGAGACGAAACGCGTCACGTGATCGGGCCGCGTAGAGAATAGCGTCGTTGAAGGGGAAGGTAGAGTGGGGACACAAGTCTTAATCTGGCACCTCTGCACACAAGGCCTGAGTGGCGCACAAAGATAAAACAATGATTAGAGAGGAATCATAGAAAGGCTATGAAAACATGGTGAATCCTTGAGTATCGTCATCACTCGGACTGGATAACAAGCGCGAGGCCGGCCACGTGAACCTTCTCCTAGTGAACCCCCCGTAGATCGGATTAATCGCGCAATGAAGAAATTAATTGCATGTTAATACGAAAGAACACGAGCCGGGGAAGTATTTGCGCACGATTTAACTAAAGTCGTCCGACGAGGATGTTATTGCGAATTCGAGTCAAAATAACATGTTATCAAGTAGAATTTGTCGTATCTATTAACGAATATGTTAATATATCTTTTGATAATTTTTATCTCCTAGAAATATATTAATATATTTTTTTTCCTGGTCAAATCTTCACAAAAATGGTAGACCAAAAAATTAATCCTGCGGCATAAACATTAATATTCACATCAAGGAAAGAAATTTCAAATAAGAAATGAAATAAAGATCCAGTTCCAAATTTTCAACTGAATAAACATGAGAATTATGATTTTGCAAGGCTAAAATAAACCGCATAAAATATGAAAAGAACTATTTCCTCTTAAATGAGTAGGCACGTATCAGAACGATCGATCGAATAATTCTTTAAACACCAGGAAGCTCATATTACATTATGTGTTATGCAAGTAAAAAATAGTATGCAGCTCTGACATAATAGAAAAATCACGGCTTCTAAGAAGTTGAATAATTGTTCGAATTGATTTACATTGAAATATTTAGAGTATATTCAACGATGATGAATATGTATATTGAATAAACTTATTTTACGATGCCAGTGTAAATGTTCAGCGCGCACGTTCACGGACACGCGTGTCTGTGTGTGTTCTTGACGAAGGGGAATCCTGAAGAGTATTTTCGGTTCTAGATGCCTGCAGGCGATTACTTCGCTAGTCATTTACCTCTTTTACGTATTTAACCTGCCAACTTGTTCACCGCTGACATAGCAACCGCAAAAATTACGTTGAATCGAAGCAAATTATTTAACTTAATAATAGCCTTAATTAGTCGAGGCTAAGTACAATTTTAAACACAATTCTAATTTTAATTGCATCATCTATTGCACTCACAACAATCTCTCTCAAACAATTTCATCGATTAATCGATTCATCAATAATGCATATTGATGAACACGTCTCTAAAAGTATTTTTAAAAAAATTTCTACGACGATTTAATGACTAGGAAATATTAAATGAGCGGTTTTCAACGTCAATTATGAAAAGGATTAAGCTTATAATGAATGGACATGTACAATCATGTAACAGTCGGTCACATCATGTTCAAAATATTCATACTCCAACAATAATAGTCGCGAAGAATGTGTATAAGAGACTGGAAATTACTTCCACCGGCTTTTACCATAAATCATGATCATTCTAAGCAAGTACACCGATGAATTCGATTACCTAGGCATCATAATTAGTTATGTACACAATAGTGCACTGTACACGGTTGCCTTTTAAATTTTATTATTTACAACTTGTAGGACAGCGATTACATAAATCAACAACAGTGCAATGCTCAAAATGAATCATACATTTACGTACACAGTCGCTTTCTGTCGTCAGCATTTCATTATTCACGAATATAATTATGAAAAAGCAGGAATGAATTCGGCCCAAACAATTTGCGAAAGCTATTTATTGTGCTCATATTTTTAGGACAACTATCACAGAGATCTACAAGAGCGCAGCGTTCAAAATTAATTAGCATTCCCTTTCAGGTGAAATTGGCTGATTCAAAAGCCTGATTAGACGCGTAATGTGTCGCTAATAAATATTGCAGGTGAACAAACCATTTTTAGATTGTCCACGTTACGTCGCCCTTCTCGCAAGGCCCATGATCACAGGCCCGTTAATGGATTCCCCGCATTCTACAATTAATATTGGCGCTTGTGACGAAAACGTTCACGGCGAGGCAGAAAAGGCTACGACTTTCGGTCGACTGAGGACGCGTACTTTTCCACGTGTCTCGGACACACACGTGGTTTCTATTATTCAGGAAGAGTATGGTACGGCCAGTCCTCGCTACTCACTGTGTTACGGTCGAAATGAAGGAGCTAATGAAATGTTACAATCAATGAATGACGGATTTAAGTACGCCTTGTTTGACTCGAGGAAACGCTGTCATTTTCCAATCGATACTGCTCAAACCTGTATAAATATTTCGTTCCGCTTGACCAGAACGTTTCGATTACTTTCCGCGAATTTTTCGCAATTGCTTTCACATTCGTGCTTATTAATGCAACCAATTGTTTTGTTTACACTTTCGAACGAGTGCACTGCCGATATGCAGTCGCGACAAAAATGAGGAGACACGGAACGAGAAAAATATTAAGAATTCTTTAAAAATGTAACGAAAAGACTGCGGAAAATTTTAAAAATTGAAGATGTCAATTTAGAATTTCTCCTCCGTTAAAATCACTAAGGGAAGAAATAAAATTCAATTTAGTTTCTACTTCTTGCAATCGATGCAGACAATTTTTATTTTGCATACAAGTAATGAAAGATAATGCATGTATATTTTAAATTCCTAAATACATTTATATATTAAGAATGATAAATTGATTAAAAACAGAAAATGGATGAAATATACAATTCTTTTAATTTTCGTGTATATTCACGTGTTCAAACCTTCCATGAAAAGTATAATACAGGTAGTTTTCAATCATGATGTCCTACATTTGTCTTCGAAATGCTGATTGAATCATTCAACAAGCTGAGGTCAGCAGTCTCGTTGCACCTAAGAAATTGCAACAGTATTTCGAAGACCCTCAGTGTTGAATACAGTGTTGAACTGCGCAGTGTTGGTACAGTGTTGATCGAGAAAATGGAGAAAAAGTTGATAATCGTGTCGCTAGTGACATTCATCTCAACTTCCCTCGCAAGTGGTAAGATATCTGCTGTATCTCGTGGCTGTTCTTCAATCTAATTCGAGTTTGATATTCATTAATTTTAGAAAGAAGTCTGAACAGATCAGACCTGAGTTGCAGTGGTCGTGTTCACAAAAATGTGACAATGACCGCCTATTTTCCTGATTTTAGCAGTGACGACCAGTTCGATCACGTGGATGTTAACATGAAGAAACTGAGGACTCTACAGGTTCGACAACAATTTTACGTTGATACTGTTGTTGATGTATGCAACCTTAACGGAATTGAGAGAATTCATTTTTCCTGGTGTTTTTCATGTACGGAAAAGAAATGTTGAATTCCCTGAATTTTATTAGGCTTCCAGCATTGAGCACGTCCAAAGCGATGAGTACTACTGTTGAGTGCTGACAAGAAGGCAGGAATGCGGTGACGTAGGCAAGAATGCGCGCCCGATTGGTTGGCTTGGAAGGGGCGCGCCTTCTATTGGCCGAAGCGGTCACGCACACACTACTACTGCTATGCAGAACGATAGACCCCCCTTGCCTCTGTGCCCCCCGGGGAGCTTCTTGTCAGCACTCAACGGTACTTGTGGAGTGGTAGTAATTAGAGTAGTTGTTTCGAAATGAAATATGTTTATTAAACGATCAATTTGGCCGCTTTAAGTATGCAAATGGTGTAACGTGAATATTACATGCGTGAATTATAGGATTTCCTTGACGGCCGCGCTGAGTTTGTGACAGTTTCTATGGATTTAGATTCGGGCATACCGTATGGGACAAAAGTATGCATACCTGAGCTAAATGCAAAATTTGAGCGCCAAATTCCCCTCCAGGTACAATGATCAATATTCGGAAAGTGCTTGTTTCATGGAGTCTATCTTGAAATATCGAATATACTTTTCTTCGAACAATACCGTATTTTCTAATAATTAATTTGATTAATTTTGACCACCAGGCCAGAGACACAACTCACTACAGCGACGACCAAGCAAAATCACCGGACTTTTCGCATATAGAAATTTGTGTTAGAACTGAGGAGGACACTTACGATAATGCTGTGAACGGTGTCGTGACACTTTACGTATGAGTATAGGTGAATAACGAAATATAATAATGTGTAGTGTTACGATAGAAAAGATACATTTATTAAATAAATAATATGGTAATTCATGACAAGAATGCGTTTTCACGCGGTTGCTGACCAACGTGGCCACGTTTGGATCAATTCGTATAGTTTGTTTCCTGGACAGGTTGTGCTCCAGGTTTGCCGATGACCCATCAATGTGTAATCCTCTTTTATTTTTCCGGTGGACACTCCGTACGCTATTAATTTCATAGTTGCATTAATCGCTGCCGCGTGTGGCTCGTGATCTGCAACAATTTTGATAAAAATAGTATTTTAGTAAAAGTAAACTAAAAGTTTAGGGACATCAAAATCAGTTCAAATGGCTAGGAATATGTTAATAATGCTGTTCAATGCAAATTAACTAACATGTACTAGAGCTTACCGACAAAATTGCCAATTATAGTGATTCCAATACTCTTTGAGTTGTAAGGTTTCGAATGGGCGCCATGTTTGCCCCATCCCCTTCCCTCGTACACGTTACCATCTCCTCCAACAACGAAATGGTAGCCTATGTCTATCCAGCCTTTCTCATTCATGTGATAATTCTGAAATTATGCACAACAGTCCATAAATCAACATAAAAGTGGTCAGTCATCATTGTGAATGCCATTTCTTCTATGTTCAAAATGAATACATTAAAAAACTATTCAACGATGCTGCTATGTCTCCTAAAAATAACTAACCGGTATCCAAAACGTCAGTGGAAAAATATCATAAATGAATTTCTATTTAGTTACAGTAATCATAATTTTTAAGTTTCGTGAAGGTGATTACCTGGAAGCTTCGCATTTTGGCTTGACAAATCGCTTGGGTCGTACAGGAATCGGTCGCAGTATGATGGATTATTACATATGGTGGTGGATCTACTCGTAGATTTTCTATTGGTGTTTTAGATGCTCTGGCTCCCCATTGTGACCTCGTGATTATGTTTGGACGATCTACGCACAATATAATTCTGGACTAGTAAATCAAAATCAATTGCAAAATTTGTACCGAACAGACAGACAAACAGACAAGAAAGCGAGCTAATAAAAACGTGGTAAAATATATCAGAAGTTTATTTACAATTAGCGATATATGGCAATTTCCGCCACGACATTTCCACACGTCAACTACAATAATGATTTCCGTAATGCCGTAGAGAGATTGAATCTTGTAGACAATTCATGGCCGACACAAATTATCTCCTTGAATGTTAACAATGTCACGGCACTGGCGTGACCAGTAACTATCAAGTTTTCGCGATGTACTAACGCTTTGCCGATTCGGTCGCCGAATGGTATTTAATAACAAATTTGAGATATCACGGATCTTTAAAAATAAAACGGTATTAGAATTGTTCTAAATATAATCATGAGTGAGACAAAGTGCCAATCTTAATTACAAATCAGCAGGTTCTCCACTTTTATCTATAAACTTGCAGAATATCGAATAGAATATTTAAATGGTGGAGGCAGAAGGTCGTCTCAATACTAATTGCATGCTTGTATAAGTTTAAGTGGCCTTCGCGCTCCACGCAACAAAATTTCGACCACTCTTCGAATCCTAAATGAGAATACGACAATAGAACGATAAAACAATAAAATGTTTAGTCGACAAGTTTTATGTCAGCTTCAATCTATTATAATTACTAATGCAAGTAAATAAAATATTTAAAAGCAACGTAAACTCGCATACATGTTCTTAGACTGTTTATTAATGAAGAACATCATTCACAAAGTGGATAAACGGCGTTTGGGAGAAGAAATGAAATAGTACAGCGTGATGAACGTTATTTCAACTATTAAAATACAAGATAACATGAACGACTTGAACTACAATGTTATATTAAAAATTAAAATGAGAAATATAAACAAATTCTTACCAGGAGTTTCGTGTATTACGGCTCCAAACGTTACTTGGAGAATCGCCAGCGCGAGCAACACAACAATTGAACCGTTCATTTTCGTCGATTATGATAGACTGCCATTGAAACTGTTACGTAGCAGATATTTATAAGTGGCATATAGCTGCTTTGACACCGTGAACTTTGCTAATGAGAGCAATCAAATGTATACATGATATATTACTAGTATGTAGTATCGCCTCGGTTTTCCCCGGACAACAGTATGATAAGGACCACCAACAAGCCAGATTATGTTACAGACAATATGTATTTACAGTAGGCAACTCGTGCACAATAATCACTTTATGTTTAAAAGATGCAGCTGCGACTATTCCCGTGATTTTCCGCATCAGTTTGATTACGCGCACCAATCACACGAGTGTCGATTTTCTTGATCACTTTTATTGATTAGCTACTATATACGTAATACTTCTGTCCGCATAATCTGCATTTACTGAAAATTATTTCAATTTATCTGACACATGATGAAATTTTGGACATTTATCAGTTACCCTTCGATTCGAATTTAAATACCTCTGGCTGTAATGCAGGAAAATTTTTTTTATTTACAATAATTTATTTATTTACGAAATATTTACACAATAATGTTACAGTAAATTCGTAAAATTTTGTGTTTACTGGTTTATTTTCAGTACGTATGATTATTGTTGTCTCACATACTCGTGTATAAGTACATATTTGTATTAGAAAGAAACAAGTTTCTCAGGAACATAAGTTACTATTGATAATTACAAGCTAATTTTAGCACAATTGTTGAACCACTCGTTTCACGTTATCCTCCTCTAATAACGACAAATAAGTTGCAATCAATGTGAAACATTCGTTCATCAATGTTTCAAAAATACTGTAAAAGGTATTTCAGCCACAGAAGTCTTCGTCATTTCTCGTCATCATTCTTCAAAATTATGTTACATATCGATACAGTATACATAGCCGTTTAAAACCACACTGCCTCGTCGCAGTGTTTCAGATTAGATTGCAATGAAAACAGAACACTTTGGGAAAACGAAACGGACGCCATCTTGTCGCTATCTGGCCCTATAAAACGCTTGAGACCGTAACGCTCCAAGGATATAAATGCAAATGTTCATTTATGCTGGCGATAAAGCATTTGTATTTAACTAGGTATTGACTAAGACTGGCTGGCAATTGTTCTAAGGTTATGATCGAAGACATTAAGTAGTTTTAATTGTGTTCAAGCTGGTTTCATTCGCAGGAACGGCAGGCGACGCGTTTGTTGTTCCATTTTTTGGTACAGGCTTATTGGTCCATCGTGGATTCGTTTGCACGTACGAGTACAATGTGTTACCAGGACATACCGTGTCTCTGGCTTGACGATGACCTATCACGCGGTAATTGTTGCTGATTTTACCCAGAGACACTCCGTATTCGATGAGACCGCTCAGAGCCTGCAGAGCAGCTTCGTTCGGGAGGAAATCTATGCACAAAGATAAACATTTTTAACAATTCGGGGCAATTGAACAGTTAAATTTATTCTGCATTGATTCTACATCCTGAAATGTTTAATTCGATGAAAATCCGGAGAACTCATCACAAATCGAAAGTGTTGGTACACACCACTGAAATCGCCGATTACGCATATTCCAATGCTTTGGGAGTTGTAGCCAGGTGCATGAGCGCCGACATAATTCCATCCACGGCCCTCGTATGCATTCCCATCCTCGCCAATAAGAAAACTATAGCCGATATCGAACCATCCTCGATCGTCAAGGTGGAGATCCTGATAATGCCTCACGATCGCGGAACACGTCTTTTCATTATGGCAGTATTTGGCGATTCCTCCGTGATGGATCACGACGTAAGGTACTGGTGTGTCCATTAAAACACGTTCGACAGGTGGTCTGGCCTTCCATTCTTCTCTGGTTATTATTTTAACGTGGCCTGGAAACGACAGAGTACCAAGTGACGCGAAGATATATTAAATTTTTCTCAGTTTCATTTACGACTGGCGAATTTTATGCATTCAGGACAAAATTGAGTACGTCAAACGCAAGACAGTGAAAGTAATTAAATAATTTAAAAATACTGTCGAAATAAAATTCCAATTCAATAAAATTATTGATAAAAGAAACCGATATCTAGCTCGTATATCTTAGAAATGATGCAGTGTTTATTTTGCATCGAATTCCGCAATCTGTTCGATAAGATTGGACGGACTACCGAGGGAGGAAGGTTTATTAAATTTGCAAATCACTTACCTGTGTCGTTTTTGAAAGTCTCCCACTTGATGGGCAACGATAAAACGATGAAGCCGAAAGACACGAGGAAGATGAGAGCACAGGCTACGTATCCGAATGAAGTTGATGATCCCATGATTACAAGCACCGTAGCAGCTTGTGTTAAATGTGTAACTGTACGTGAATCGTGAAACGGCGTCGGCTTTTAAACGAAAAATTGAACGTAGCCGGGAAGTCCCTCGAAGGAGCACGTTGGGTCTTTTAACCCTCTCCCCTCCACCAGGTCGTTGTATCGCGAAAAAAGTCTAATCCACGCGAATTTCGTTTCTCGTGCAAAATGGGCACTATAGTGGACCACACCGACATCGCGTCGGCGACGTCCAAAAGAGAATAATCGTCTCGTAATCTGTATCGGATTACAAATCGAAAAGATATGGGTATAATGGGAAGTAGCACACGATAAGATACATATTCGATAATTACCGGCCCGTTAATGGCCACTATGAACTTGCATTCGGTAATTGATACATTACACAACTATCCGCGGGGACAATTACTCGACCGTTTCGTTACGGAATTTATTATTCTTTTTTTTTCTTTGTTTTGTTCTTCCTTCCGGAAAGAAAAAGTTTCGAGTTCCATGAAGCGTTATCGCGCGATCTGATCGGAGCTGATGATACGGTACTCGTGGCTCGTGTACGAATTCGTTAGATGAATTTTTGTTGTTGTTATTAATCCACACAGCGTTTACCGTGTTGACGATCGGCTGATAACGATTTCGAGTTAATATTGTTTACGCTTTATCTCGCTCTGACACACGCCGCACGTTTCCTCGAATTCTGACTAATTTCTGCATACGATTTCTGTGTTTCCTTAAAATTTAAATAGATATTTTGGTCAAATTAATCGTAATTGTGAATATTTTTTATTTTCTTCCGTTGCATGGTTATAGATTTACGAAATTTTTTAATGTAGTTTTATAGTGATATTACGTCGTTCTATACCGTTAGAGATAACAACTATGGAACTCAATGATATTGTTATCAAATTGATGATTTTAAAATTACTATAATTGTTTCTTCACGTTCCTTATTCCAGGATGAGATTAGATTATAAACACAAAAGACAACAAATGATAAATATTCTATTCCGTTGTACCGCTAAATCGTCATGCGATGATGAAACGTTTGAAAATTGTTCTCTTCTTTGTTGCAATAATCATTTGCAAAGTCATTATACTGTTACAAATTCAATCATCTTAGTATTGCCAATAAAACAATTTTTAAAAATTTAGTTTTATTAACAAAAAAGCAATCAAATTATTAATTAATAATAATTCTGTTTTAATTTTGAATGGATTACAAAAATTATCATCGAAGAAACCGTTCGCACCGACGAGGGTGCTTTTCCTGGATTTTTAAGTTTAAGTTTTAAAACTTCAGGTGTCGCTGTGGACCAGAAATCAGTTTTAGCAGAATTCTGACTTATCGTGAATCATGATGTTTATCGCTACAATATTTTAATCAATCTCCCGCTGTTTCTACATCGTGAATATACGAACAAATATCAAGATGTTCAAATTTGGATTTTCAAAAAACAATGACGCGAAAGGTAATCCTGAGTTTATTCAATTTATTTAAACATGTATGTGAAAATGTTTTCGAAGGTTATGTGACTGCTACATTACTTTATACTTTATACGCATGTGCGATTTTCAAATATGTTCTTTGAGAATGTTAATGAATAAAATCAACATTCCAAGTGTTGTATACAAAGAAAAATGAATACCTAGGATACTAATTTCAGAAAGTGATATTCAGACGAAAAAGTTAATTAATTGGATTCCTGCTTCAAAGGTTTGCGTGACGGAATCGAATATTACAAAAGAATTTGAATCGAATGATTACGTAGAAAGCACAGTTTTCCCGGGATGCAAATTAAAATTAATTCGATCTGAAAAAGCTTTGCAAGATCTGAAAAAGGAAAACTGTTCAAATATTATAGAAGCAGAGTCGCAACACTCTGATCTTGTTCCTGCCAAATACGAAGGTACATGGCGGTTAGTTTAAAATAATTTAGTGTCAAACGATATAAAGAGTTGTAGAATTTAATGAAAAATTCTTATATCAAGGTGGTTTAAAAATCTGGGAGTGTAGTTACGATCTAGGTTGCTACATTTTCGAAAACAATGTAGATTTTCAAGACAAAACTGTGCTGGATTTAGGATGTGGTGCTGGTATCATTGGTCTCATAGCTCTTTCGAAAAATTCCGTCGTCCATTTCCAAGACTACGTTCGTTTCTTTCGTATATAATTTTTCAACTAACTTTTTACGAACCTGTGGTTTATGTAAACCATTTTGCAGAACGTCGAGGTAATAAAAACTGTAACGATTCCGAACGTTTTACTCAATTCAGAGGATCGGGAGAATGTTTTACAAAGATGTGATTTTTTTTGTGGGGACTGGGAATCGTTTACAAAATTAAATGTGCCTGATCGAAAAAATGAAAGTACAAAGTACGATCTAATTTTCACAAGTGAAACAATTTACAATCCCGACAATCACAGAAAATTGTACGAAGTTTTCACAGAGAAATTAAAACAAGATGGTGTGGGGCAAGTATAATCGCTAATTTCGGTTTATTTTTCAATCAGTTTCATACAGTCAAAATTGCTAGATTGGGATTCTCAAACAATAGTAAATAATTTCTTTTTTTACTACTATTGTATAGATTCATTGCCGCTAAAAGTTATTATTTCGGGGTCGGAGGAGGGATGAGACAATTTCAAAGTCTCATAGAGGATGATGGTATCTTCGATGTTGAAATAGTGTGGAAAAGTCAACAGGGTAACAAATTATGGCTAGCACGCACTCAATTAACCATTGAATCAGATTTCTTGTACTATGAATCACAGCAATTCTCTAATCAGGATTAATCTACAATAATCTCAATACTGAAAGCACTTGATATTTCCAGTGATAAATGGTCAATTGATTTCGCTATAATTATAGCACCAATGTGTTACGAATATATAGTTATACTTAGTTACAGTTATATATTTATATTTCAGGATTGCAAAGAGAAATTCTGAAAATTTCGAGGAAACAACGATCGTGAATTTAACAGGCGGCTGTCCGTATTTTTATATATAGAATAAGAATCAATTATATCTTTAATTTTGATAGATAACTCAATAATTCAGATTACTTTGTTATTGCAACAACCCTCCACAAACCCTTCCATGTTTAAATATTGGTGCGCAATTTTTATACAATTTCGGACAAGCTACATATTTTTTTGCTTCATGCTTGTGAAGCACAGGCCTCAGTCTAGGCTAGGTCACGGTGCCCCGTGGGCTAGGTATGCCTTGTGTTTAGGCTAGGTTTTATTTCGTAAGTTACAGAATTCATTATAGAAACAAACGTATACAATTGACTATGTTGTGTCCAGTATGTAGGAAAGAATATTCAACAGAAGACATAGGAAATCATATTGATTTATGTCTTTCTGCAATCGTTGCACCTTCAGAAAAGTCGTTTCGAAGTCCAAAGAGACCTTTGTCGCCGGAGGAAACGGCCGAGTCAACTCCAACAAAGAAGTCGAAAAAAGACTCTGTAACAATTACGTCAAATATGAATCAACAAAGAGCAACTTCGAGCACAGATCATATTCCTCTTGCTGAAAGAATGAGACCTGAATGCTTTGCAGATTATGTTGGCCAAGAACAAGTTATTGGTTCTGATATGGTTTTACAAAAATTGTTGACGAATGGACATGTTCCCAGCATGATATTCTGGGGTCCACCTGGATGTGGGAAGGTAAGATACATACCAAGTATCCGTTTTTAATGATACTTACCGCTTCTAACTACTTTTAGTCGTCTTTGGCCAATGTTATATCACGATTGAGCAAAGAAATATGTGGCGATAAAGTGCACACCGTAAGGCTCTGCGCCACATCGTGTGGCATTAACGATGTCAAAGAAGTTGTTAAAAAAGCTAAGAATGGCTCGAAATTTAGTAAACAAACTATTATATTTATGGACGAAATACATCGTTTCAATAAGCTTCAGCAAGACGTTTTCTTACCTCACGTAGAAGCAGGAACATTTACATTAATTGGCACTACTACTGAGAATCCATCTTATAGCTTAAATTCTGCCTTGTTAAGTAGATGTCGTGTATTTCCATTGAGTAAATTGTCAGTGTCGAACATAGTGGAAATTCTTTGTAAAGCGGTCGCATCCATTAATGGAGAAATAAACGGCCTCCAAAATAAAAATGTAAATAATTCAATAGATAGATCAAGCTCACATTCAGATTTTATAATTAACAAAGCAGTAATTGAATGGCTAGCAGAAGTATGTGATGGAGATGCACGTGTTGCATTAAACGGTTTAGACTTAGCAGTTAAAACCAAAGCATCGCATTCTTCTCGTGTTGCATCGATAACCCTCGATGATGTTAAAGAAAGTCTTAAGCAAGCGCATATGCTGTCAGGTAGACAAAATAATAATATTCAGCATTTATATTCTGCATTGCATAAATCAATAAAAGGTGGCCATAAAAGTGCAGCTTTATATTGGCTAGCAAGGATTATGGCAATCAAAGAAGATCCTGTAGATATAGCAAGACGTTTGGTCAGGATATCAAGCGAAGATATTGGTTTAGAAGATCCCGATGCGCTAGGTATACGCATTATGTTACTAGGTGCTTTGTTCTTCTTAATTGTAAAAGTACTTTGCTACAGGGATAGCAGTTCACACCATGCATGGGTGCGCAATGATTGGAATGCCAGAGTGCGATGTAATTTTAGGGCAATGTGTGGTTTATTTAACAAGAGCACGAAAATCAAATCTTATTTATAATGCATTGAACCATGCCAAAAATGTTATTATGAATCATAAGGGCCCACAACCTGCTGTACCCTTATTCATCCGAGATAGATCAGGGCAGAGAAAACTTCAATCTATTTTTGGTGTGTTAGTCTATGCACTCTGATTCTTTACTAATTAATTTTCATTTATTTTAACTTTCCCTTGCGATTTTTTAAAAAATCTTCTTTCTAGGGCGACGAGAGGGGGATTTAGTTCGAAAAGAGGAAAACGTTAAAACACATTTACCATTTGGTCTTCAGAATGTAAATTTCTTTCCAGCAAATTTCTGAGCGCTTTAGTCATACCTGAAATATTTCTATCATGAATTTTACGAAAGATAACCGTTGAATCAATTGAGAAATGGTTCTATATGATACTATATTAATTTATAATATAATTTAAATATAAAAATAAAAAATTATGCATTTAACCAGATTTTTTGGATCGAACATTATGCAACTGAATATACAAATAGCTGTATATTAAAATAATAACTTCTATAAAGCTTAAAATACCTTAGTTCCTTTTAAAAGTTCTGGTACTTTCCCGCCAATATCACTGCCCCACCTTTTCCTCATAATATATATAGATACCAGAGAGTATATGAGAGTGCTCACGCTCGGGTTTTGCCCGTGCCACTTTTGGCTGCCATCATTCTTTAGTCCGGATAAGAATCCGTTTCGACTTTCAATCCGGGCAACCACCTATACCGACTTTCAGACCGGACAAGAACCCGTTTCGACTTTCAATCCGGGCAACCACCTATATCGACTTTCAGTCCGGACAAGAACCCGTTTCGACTTTCAGTCCGAACAAGATCTTACATCATCTTTGGCCTTGATCAAAACGAAAAGACTATATTGTTTGATTCGCTGCACCCGTATTATATTCTCTTTCGTATCAAACAATATCCTGTATCCAATATCATGTATTAAAATAATTGCAAAAAATAATTATTTAATAAGGTGAAATAAAAGAAAGGATCGCAGAAGTAGACACATTGTGCGGAATAACAAATTTTATTTAAACAAAAAAGAGATCGAACTACATTTCAGCTCTACTTACAACAAACTATAAAATTTATAAAAGGTACAAATTTACAATTCCTTAGGACTTGTAGAAATTATGTTCAGTTTGGAAATCGGAATTTAACTGTGGAATGGTAAATTAAAGAAAATCGAAACAAAACAATTAATCGAAAAACAAAAATCATTTATTACACACATAAAAACAAATATTATAATACATATAGACAAATATAATACAAATATTATAAAACAAATAAATAAATAATTATTATAATACATAGCAACTATTAATAGGAATTTAACAACAATTAAATAGGTGAATGCCGGTGGAGGAAGTAGTGACCTTTTGGCAGGCAGCACTGCTAGCGATGACAGCGATGACTCTGCAAATAGGAAAATGCATTTCATTATTCAATTTGAAGGCTTTTTTTTACTTTATTTAAATATAATCTATTTAAATCTATTTAAAAAATAATACAGATTATTTATATGTTTGTTTAAACAATTTTATTTGCTCGGAAAATTCTGTTTATAAAAAGATGATTATTAAAGAAATGATTTGTGAAAAAGTATACTTTGTGTGTTTAAATAATTATATTTATTTAAACAATTTTACTGTCTTGCAGATAGCGTTTAAAAAAAAGATGTTCACTAATAAAAAAATTTTGTTTCAAACCTAATTCGTCTCAAAACGATTGTTACAAAATTTAACATATTTAAAAACTGTACTTGTTTAAATAGATTGTATAGACAGGAAAAATTGAATTTATAGAATATTTGATTACCTAATACATTCAAATGAAAAATGTATTTCATTGAATTGTAAATGATGAATTAAACTTACATTAGCGGATCTCAATCATTTCCATCGTTGACTTAGCTTCTCCTGACTCGCGTTTCAGCTGCTCGGAGAAGCGTGGAAATTTGGCGACGGTGGAGGACCAGTTTCGTCACACTCAATTTTCGTAACCCACTTCCGTAACGCTAGAAAATTGTAGCCCCTCAGCAGAGACGTTTCACTTCAAAAATACTAAACTCGATGAAATTTGGTAGTACTGTGTCTAAGTGGATTTGTTCGTGAAAGTATCTTTGAAATTTGTATGTATTTAATTACAATTTTTGCCCATCTCTGCTGGCTAAGGCGACGAAGCGTCGAGGGCCTCGGGAGCCGTGGCCAAGTGGTGCAATAAACACGGCCGGGCCCGAGGCCCGAGGCCCCTCGTCGCTTTGTCGTCCTAGCACGGAGGATGGGCAAAAACTGTATCTAAATACAAATTTCGAAGATACTTTCACGAGTAAAACCACTGGACACAGTCCGAATTCTATCGAGTTTAGTCTTTTCTTAATCGGAAGAACGCCACGAACTGGCTCGTGTCACTTTCATGAGAAAATTACGAAAAATCAACAAGTTTAGCATTCACTTGCTAGCGGTTTCATGTCGAGATACCTAGCTGGCCGGGGGATTGCCCGGCGGTTTTTATTGCACCACTTGACCAAGGCGCTCAAGGCCATCGTCGCTTCGTCGCCCTAGCACGGAGGATGGGCTGAAATTGTATTCGAATACAAATTTCGAAGATATTTTCACGAGTAAAACCACTGGACACAGTCCGAATTCTATCGAGTTTAGTCTTTTCTTAATCGGAAGAACGCCACGAACTGGCTCGTGTCACTTTCGTGAGAAAATTACGAAAAATCAACAAGTTTAGCATTCACTTGTTAGTGGTGTCATGCCGATATACCTGGCTGGCCGTGGGGTTGCCCGGCCGTGTTTATTGTACTACTATTGTGTTCTGGTCTCAGGCCTCGGGGCTCGACCCTCGGGCCCTACGCTGCTCGGGCCTCGGTTCGTGTTCATTCAAGCCTCGAGTTGGTCAAAAGGATCTTGAAGGATCTTTGAATTAGATAATTTGCTAACAAAAATCGATTTTTTGCAAAATCCTGAGGTATAAATCCCGAATATAAATAAATATGTATGCAAAATACCGATATTAAGAAACATATATTTTTTTTGGTAAAATATTCTCAAAAAACACTAGAAAAATGAAAGTCTAGACTAGAACAACATGAAAACCAAATTTTTCGACGAAAATTTAGAAGGATAACTTTGGGGTACGCTAGCGTGGATGTTTGGTTTTCGTCTATCTGTGTCAACGATGGGCTAGTGTTGTAGGAATACGGTTGTAATAAGAGAAGGGAAAGAAAGGATGAGAGAGAGAGAGAGAGAGTGAAGAGGACGGTTGAGTTTTATGAGTGGGGAAAACCCTGCGTTTGGAAAACTACCATCATCCGTGCAAATCGGTCGGCGATGGGATTCGCTGTAATTTGCAACATAGAATTATTACTGAGAGATTGTCATTGACAAAGAGTGGACACCGAAGGGGGACTACTTTGAAAATATGAATGATTTCAAAAATTATTTCAGATATACACAGGAAAATAGTAAAATGTTCATTTTGGGGAAATCAATTGTAATTAGAACTTTCGTCGGGTGGAAGCAGATGGACGTATGCAGAGTTGTACAGTAATCTTTCGAATGCTGTCGGGCAGCCGGGGACTGGAGCGACAGGGTTCGCGTGCTTGTATATTTTTTGACTGCGTTTCTACGTCGATCGCGCCGGGCGAAACTTCAATAGAAAGCCGAACATAGAGAAGGACAGAATGAGATACGGATCGGGTGACCGTAGCGTGTCGCCGTCGCCGGCACAGTTTAAAGGCCCACATTGTTGCTGTTATTCGTGGCGTTCGAAACTTCGATCGTCGATTAAACCACTAAGCACAGTTGAAATTATATCGTGTTTGGTGTCATTTTAATCAGAGAAATGCCAGAAATAAGTTAGTGAAAGTCCCATGAAAAAATAATGAAGATTAAGAAGTTTGAAAATTCGATTCACTCGAGTCAATGTGTGGTGTTCACACCGATATACCCGAGCCGAGATCAATCGTCGCCGCCGTGCGTCTCGGCGCGACGTTGGCTGGGAGTGGATGGGGAAGGTGCTCGACAGCATTCGATTGCCAGCATTCACGAGATTACTGTACTAATTCAATTACATTGTAATTCAATTACGCAATTGAATTACATTATATTTCTAACTGAAGTAACTGAATTTAATAATTCAAACCTTACAATTAATTTTTTCAATTACTAAGTATTTTAATCAGATGTGTAATTGAAATACAATATAATTGAAATACAATATAATTAAAATACAGCTCTCCAAATTATAGCAAGGAACAATGAAGAAGTGCGGCATATTTTTATGTTTTTCTTTCATTATACTTGTTTATAGCGTTTGTGCGGCGCGGCGTAATTTCTATTCCTTGTCCTCGTTCATAATACGTAACGTTATTTTATGTAATTTAATTACAAAGTATAATTGTACTCCAATTGCAATTACGAATTACATTGTAATAATAACAACGTGTATTATAATTGTACTCCAATTGCAATTACAAATTACATTGTAATAATAACAACATGTATTATAATTGTACTCCATTGCAATTACGAATTACATTGTAATTTAATTGAATGAAGATCTGAATTATAAATTACAATATGACTGAATTACAATGTAATTCAATTACATCGTAATTATAATTCCTGGTGTAATCCAATTGTAATTCTGCACAACTCTGAACGTATGGGATCAATCAGTTATCAAACGGCACACGAATATTTACGAGAGAATGAAATGTTTTGCCTTTCTTTTATTTCCCATTTCACAGTCCAAACTGAACATAATTTCTAAAGGTCCTAAGAAATTGTAAATAGTACCTTATACATTTTATAGTTTGTTGTAAGTAGAACTGAAATGTAGTTCGATCTCTTTTTTGTTTAAATAAAATTTGTTATTCCGCACAATGTGTCTACTTCTGCGATCCTTTCTTTTATTTCACCTTATTAAATAATTATTTTTTGCAATTATTTTAATACATGATATTGGATACAGGATATTGTTTGATACGAAAGAGAATATAATACGGGTGCAGCGAATCAAACAATATAGTCTTTTCGTTTTGATCAAGGCCAAAGATGATGTAAGATCTTGTTCGGACTGAAAGTCGAAACGGGTTCTTGGCCGGACTGAAAGTCGATATAGGTGGTTGCCCGGATTGAAAGTCGAAACGGGTTCTTGTCCGGTCTGAAAGTCGGTATAGGTGGTTGCCCGGATTGAAAGTCGAAACGGATTCTTATCCGGACTAAAGAATGATGGCAGCCAAAAGTGGCACGGGCAAAACCCGAGCGTGAGCACTCTCATATACTCTCTGTAGATACGTTACTGCTTTGTGCGCGCATGCGCGAATTAACGGTACAGTGATCATGGCGTGTATTCAGAGAGGAGCACGCCAACGCTGCAGTGATGCACCAAGCGGACTAGAACCAAATTAAAAATTAATTTCTCGATAGTATCGACTGAAGCGCAGTTGTCCAGTTAACAATTGGTCTCTTCTCCGTTCGGTACAGCACTATCGCTCGAGCAAAAGGTAGTGCCTCCGAAACCCTGACTGCAAGCATTTTCTCTCTGATAAAGTTCATTGGATTTCTTTTGTGCGGTCCTTAGGTTTCAATGGTTTCGTAGGCAGTAGACGGACTTTGCTGTGCTGGGGTTGTGTTATTTTTTCATGTCCAACGTTTGTAAAATTTTAGTGGTGTCTTTGTGTCAAACAGAAAGAGGATATTAACAGATATGAAGATTTGGACGTCGTATCATACTTTCGAGTGAGTGCCATGTGCAGAAATTGATTCGTACCCAATATTCAAGGCTAGGATGTGGAAATATTTTGCAATGTTTCATTCTTTATGTGAAAGCACCGCGGGTTAGGTGTCATAGCGTGTCTAGAGATACAAATTTATCTGAAATTTCCAGGCACCCGTGGGAGACGGTGGTGAAGGCTGCATGCAGAAAGTATCCAAATCCAGTAAACCCGTGCGTTTTGGGTACGGACGTAATCGACAGACATGTCAAAGGGGGTATTCTGTACTCGCACAGGCTCGTCACCAGCGAATGGCGATTCCCAACCTGGATATTACCGGTAAGTTCCCGAAAATCATTTAGGTTATTTACCCTATACAGTGTCGAACATAACCTCTCCAATCGAAATAGATCACCAAGAATTTGCGATTAAAAGTCGTCCAGCATAATTAATTTAGCCAAATTAGATCTGAACAATCTAATTACACATATATGCACACATTGTGTCAACTGTCATTCATTTATAAGAATATTTTTTGTATAATAGAGTGGTATAGGGATTGGTCATATGTTAGCATAACTACAAATTTAACACAGTTATTTATAATTCATACTGCTCTGGCTTGAACATACCACGTGCATTGTACTTAACAATTTCGGTATTTGATCTGTATAGAGGCTGTTTTAATCTGATTACTATGATATCTTATTATACACTATAGTCGGTACTTTTCCAATATTCTTGACCTATAGACTTTTATGTTATCATTAGTATCGATTTTGCTGCCGATTAGTGAAGAATGCAGCTAGGGAAGCGTAAATTATGAATAATTGAATTCATTTCGGAGTTGGAGTTCTAACAGTGGCTCCGAAGCAAAATGTTTGACAGAGTCTCTTCGTGACTACTTGCCCTTTGCCCGGAAGCAGTAGGCTTACGCATAATTAAGCAGCGATTATGTGGGAAAAATTCCATTATTACGGTTACAGTAACAAATCTTCCATCAAGTTCGCTGTAGTGCATGTAATGGCCGCATTAGCGCTGCCATCATGGCAAGGTCGCTAACACACTGGATTTCAATGGTCGATCAGAGCAGAGACTCGCATTATTAACCTTGCGGAACCTTATCCATGGCACGGCTTATCGATTATTGCACGCGCTCTCGTGGATAGGTCACAAAGTTCTTCATTCACAATCTGCTTTATCGGTATTACCTTTTTGCCCTTGCCCCAAACCGTGACCTTGACGAAACTTTTCCAAGCATTTCCCGATCGAAATTACAGCAGATATCGCTATCGTTTTTAATACTTGTCGCTAGATAATGAATGTTTCTCTTTTTTAATTGTATTTACAAGAATACGCGGGTCGCAAGGAAATGCAGTTAAATTATAATATTATCAACATTTATTCGGAGCATCACGTGCACTTACGTCTGTTGGACGCGAAAGAGTATTGGCGATCTGCCGCTATCTATAAGTCCGGAAGACGAGTTTAGGCTTACGCAATACGATTCATTTTTGAGCACATAGCTACGTCACTCGCTGCTCTTGATTTATCGCATTTGTTTTGAACAATGGCGAGGCAGAACCGTCTGTGACGCTGTGAAGCCACACAGTCGTTATTTCCTAACTATAGAATTAATTTATTGCGATTTTGTACAATGCTTATATATCAGAAGGGCATTAGAATACTTTGTAATACTTCGAACAAACCCTTTCTTAAATCAGTCTCAATATTTTCTTTATTGATTTGCCTTTATTGTTAATGAAAAGATATTTTCCACTAACACTTTCAATGATCGACGCTTAACCTATTCGATCGACCGCGTTTTGCCAGACCAGTATACTTGCTGTCTCAGTAAGTTAAGACTATGTTATTCGCGGTCGAGGTTCCTCTTGTTCCGCCCATAATCCTGAAACAGTATATATCTGTGTATGACTAGACCATATGTTAGTTAATCATTAATCCCCGTCCAGTGGGGTATCTTATATAACTTGCACGGCCGGTTCATTCGACCTCGAAGGAATGGTTTCACTTACCCTAATACCTGTACTTAATTTATGAAACCGCAAACTGCGAGGCTCCGGAAAATAACTTATTAAAATCCATTACGGAGCGCAAAGAATCACGTCTTCCGCACTCGCTGACGTAGATACCATTCATTAAATATAATGCTAGATCGAGACGTCGAAGACGAGGCGTTGAACGAAAAAATGTTATTCCTTTTTCTCGTCTCAGTTTTAAAAGGGTATGAAAGCCCGACAGATTCTAACGATGTAAGAAAGTTACACAGCGTTACAGATGGTTTCGTATCGTGGTAGAATCGATTCGTCCCATTATTTTCAACATTATCCGGCCGGGCTATTAAAACAAGTGTTGCGTTGCGGTCGATCGGCTCAATCCGAGTCCGAAACGGAAGTTCCCCGTTTCATAACTCTCGGAGCGAGGGTTGAAGTTCGCTATCAAAGCATAGATGGGGGTAGGCGAGCATCGGTCCGCCGTTGTAATCAATCAGGCGGGACAATGGGAGAACAACTTTCATTTTAAGCGTGCGTCGTCGCACCGGCAAAAGCAGAGCTCCCGTTCGGGTTTATTTACTCGAAAGTTGGACCGGTCGTAAGAAATCAATCCACACACACGGGCGCGCGGAGCTTTGCATCCCTTTCTTTGCCCGGGCGCCAGTTTACAGACAAAACAGTTCCCTGCCCGTTTGACCGAGCAATCTATACAAACACCGGCATGGCACTGGTGCAGCAGGAAATTCGAAACTTTCGACAACGCCGAGCAAGAAGAAGACGGGGTGCGATAGAGGAAGAGTGAGAGAGAGAGAGAGAGGAAGTGAGGGGATGGGCAGGATCGAGGCAGAGAATTACAAAACAACGACATCGACAGTATCAACTTTCATAATGAGCGAGACCCCCTCTTCTTCCTCTCGGTGTTACGCTCTTTGGCAATCATCCAGCTAGACGGCTGCGTTTTGGAATACACATCGGGCTCTCTTAGAGCCTCCTTTCCCTCCTCCTCTTCCTCCTCCAACCCCACCTGCTCCTTCCGAATCCAACGCCAGTGGGCGGAGAGGATCCCGGCTTCGAATCCTTTTTGGCTCGGCGAATTGCTTCCTTTCGCAGGATTTTCTATAAGCTTGGCCATTTCGCAAAGCCGTTCCCGTTGTGCCGGCTCGCTCGCCCGAATGCCTCGAATCACAGTCCCGTATATAACGAATGCACAGCAAACTGGAACGCCGAGGGGAGATCGGCTCCGCGTTTAGGCACTCTGGAAATTACTTGACGGGAAGGGAAAGTGCGGAGGCTCGTTTCGATTTCAGTTAGTTGCTCCGTGTTCCCCTTTTTTCTACCTCTTTCTCTTTCTCTCTCTTTGTAGAGGCTTGCGTTTGGCGGCGTTTTATGGCAGGGACATCGCTATTGTGCATTGGGCCCGGTACTTGACCTTTTGTAGTTTGACTACGGCGTTGGGCCTGTCATCGCCACTTAGTTTTGTGGCATTGTCGTCCGTACCTGGGTACCTTCCATTCAGTCCCTTGTCACAAAGCCACAAACCATCTATAATTGTTGTCTTTTTGCCTTTAATTGTAGTTAATACTCCACGTTTTTAATAGAACTCCTTGCTTTGTTTTCGTTTCCTTCCAAGTTGGAAGGTGATCCTTTGACACGAACCTTGTTATTAGTCGGCACACCTCGTACAAAAGCATACAAGGTCCGAAAGATTACCCGGATCTATCGCGGACAAACCACTCCCCCTCGCCCGCTCTTTCTTTCTTCGACTGCTAACTGCTTTCCGAGTAATTGCCCGATTCGGCGGAATGAGGGGATCCCGGATTCACACTTTGCCTGACGGACCCTAAAGACCGCTTCACACTAGATTTATTTGACTAACAACTTGCTCGTTAATTATCACTAGACTGCGGATCTTTATGCAAAATAAAAATAGACTGAATCGATTGCAAGAAATAGAAACTAAGTTGAGTGTTACTTCTTCCCTTAATGACTTTAATACAGGAGAAATCATACATTGACATCTTCGATGTAAAAAATTTTTCAACAAGTTTGAATTTCATCTACTCAATTTTTCTATAAATGCATTAAGATCCGCAGTCTAATTATCACCGTTCGAAACGAAAGATTCGCTACCTGCGCGAAGGGCCCGACAATCAGTATTACAATATTCGCTGCACTATTGTCACTCATCCCTCAGTAATTATTTACTGCCCTCTGTGATTATTCAGTTAATGCAAACACATTATGCAGAATCATATTTGTCAACGTAATTTACAGAGGCCACCATACACATGAATATATTATTCCCGCCGAAGATTTTATCGAGTTAAAAGCGTATTAAAAACTTGATTTGATACTTCGCCCGCCCCCCCTTAAACTTCTTATAAACTTTCCTCGATGTTCTTGAAAGGAGGGATCGTTTTTATGAAATCCTGTCGAGCACAGCCTCGAGAAAAAGCAAGCCACGCTCGGGAAAGTTAATAAAAACCGACGAAATATTTATTTTAAATTCGCTGCTCGCCGCGGTACACGCATTTTGTCACGTTCCGTAAATGTTTATTTTTTTTACCGCGCCGGTGGCGGTGTGTCGCAAAAGTAATGGCCGGCTCGTGGCGGGAGGTGTTTAATTCATTACTTGCGAAACACATGTGTATCGTCCGGCTATTGTGGCGATTCTCACGGTCCGGTAATTGAGGCGTTATTAATCACAGAAACATATAATCAATTATTGGGAAACACAGATGCGGCGACACTTCGCTCGAGTTAATTATTCGGGCCGATTCATTAATTTTTAAAAACTGTCGGATCGCGCGAATCGCTGCGCCGCGTTAATTGCATTGTTGCGTTTGTCGCGCGTCGGGATGCGCGGTGTACCGCCTCGGGGAAAACTATTTCGCTTTTAAGAACTGTTCCCTTGTAATTTATACGGCCTCTTAAAAGATTCTTCGTTGTTTTAGTTGTTCGGCCATCGAGGACCGTGCTATGCCAGCGAATGGAGCGAGGTGAACCCGCAGTCCAGAGAGATGGTGGTCAAAACAGTAAACGTAAGTACGCTCGACGATTTAGAGAAGCGTGGCATTTGATGGCCCGTAAAACATTTCATACAGCCACTTCATTATGAAAACGTTAAAACGGTTAATTATTCTTCAAACCAATTTTTCACGCCGCGCGTCCACCGTTCGGCGATATTTAATCGATCGAGACCGATAAATTCGTTTATCCCCTCGTTCGTTCGCCGCGGTAACAAGTTGACCAGAAGTAGTCGCGCTATCGATCCACACTTTATTCGCAGCCTCGAACCAAATATTACGTATGACGTTTAATCAGCCGAATGCGCAGAGCCATCGACCGTCGGCGCTTATTTCATTACATTCGCACTTTATTACACACATATTACCGGACAAAGTACTTCGACCGCATTCGCAATTTATCTTCCTGCTGCGTGATAAATTGAAGACCGATACTCGGCGTGCAAATGCTGTTTTGCACCGAATCGTTGAATTGCGCTGCGAGCTGCTAGAACGGTGCGAACGAAAGAAGATAATTCCTCGGCCATGTACGGGGTGTCCCATCGAAAATTGCACAGTTTAAAAAAAGTTATTCAGTCTAGTCAGAACTAAATATGAATATACAATAGTTTCATTCACATACATTTAAAAGCTGATCCTCCATTCGAGTTGGGGCTTATTCTAAGAAACCCTCCTCAAGAATTGTTAGAAAAATTATCTCGGACTTATTCGTGGTTTCCTAAACTGTTCGCTGTTTGAAAAAAGCAGCTTTCTTTCCGTGGTTCGCGAAAATAATGAAGGAATCCGTGGCTGGTCGCGCAGCGGCATAATGAAACACGCGCGGACGGAAGGATTGCGCCTTCCCACGTTTGCATTAGCAATTCATTTGCCGGGTGAAAATAAATTTGATGAGCGAAGGGTGGCACACACGTGTACACGTTGTAATCGAACAATCAATATACACCCAATCCCATTCGAATTGAGATCAGCAAGGGTAATTGGAAAACCGGCCGATGCAATTTCACCTGTGGAATTACTCGCGACCCTTCCGGCCGGTGTTTGTAGTTTTCGTGACTGATAATAGCGAACCCACTGGCTAGCACCGTTGCACGGGGATGGCTTTTTATTCTGCTCGGGTGGTATCCGCCGGAAAGATTGCGGGCCGGTTCAACGTTCCAGCTCGCGGAGCAGATACATTTACTCGGGTCTACAGGCTAGACGAGGATATCGACGCGCCTTGGCTTGCCTTGTCGAGAGTGTGAGAGGCGTAACATCGCATCGAACCGCATCTGGAAAGTTGGATATGATAGGTTATTGATGCGCGCATTACCGGGGGTTGCATAGCTTCGTGGTCTCCTCGGAGGGATTCGCCTGGAGGCACTCGGGAAGACAGGCCCGAGAACGCCGCAGGAGAGCACGAGGAGCACAGGTCCTGGCTCCTTGTAAGCGTCAAAGATCGTTCTCTCGCTATCAGCCCGATCCTCGGCCAAAGGGGAACCGGGATGCTCGATGCATTACCGGTATGATGAACGATCCGCAAGTGGCTCCCTGGAAAAACCGTGGCTCCTCCATCCGCCAGCCTCCGCTTCGTCGATCGTTTTTACTTATCGAGTCGAGACGTGCCGAATGCCCGCACTATCCGTCGCTCGGGTCATGCTTTTATAGTGGATGAGTCGCCAGAAACAGGACATCAAAATCTCTGCTGGTACTCGCAAAAATTAACGAATTTTCCTGGCGTTGGTGGCATAGCTCGGAAACTTCGGGCTCCAAATGTCACGTTCATTGATACAATTATTGTTCCATGAACATTCTTCCGATTAAAATGATTCCAAACACGACGCAATTTGGATCACATTCGTGCGAGAGAGAACTAGGTTGTTTCTCCGTGTACTGAGAGAAATTGGTAAAGGTATACTTTTTTTTTTTCATTTTTAAACGGCGATGGAGAAATGCATTTTACGCACATCCCCCTTCCAGGTCTAATGACGGTTGGGGGCGTAGTGTGGGACTCACCCTGTCTGAGAAAACGAGACTAGGGCATACCCACTGAAACCCCATCGCCCAGGAGCCCAAGAGGGACTCTTCTTCCTCTCTCTAGCCGAAGATTATGGAGTTTGCTGGCCCGCTATTCGCATACTACGCAAACTTTTCTTTGGCCCCTCCTTCCATGCCTGTTCTTGGCTATTATGGTAAAGGTATACCTGTATCTCGCCTGACAGACAGTTTCGGCAGCCAGCCGAATCTACTCCGAGTAGAATTTGATGCAACGAGGTTCAGCGACGTCGAGCCTAGTCGACTGTCTACAATGTCTCGGAGCCTATAATTTTTGCAATTCCAGTGTGTCTCGAGTGTCTGATGCGCGGTGGCAGCCGTAGGTCCGGCTGTAGGTACCGCAAGCCCATTACGTTCAACTTGTACTCGATGCATACACGCCGGATGCGTTTAGGTTCAACGATACGATACCGCATTACGTTCCAGCAGCGGTACGATACGTATGCATCCCGCGTAACGTATGCAACACGACCAGGTATACGAGGGTTGTTGGGGGGAGGGGGAAGGGAGGTAAATTGCTAAAAGATATCTCCCCCTTGGGATTCGACGGGGATGGGTTATAACCTGGTCCTGACTCCGTCGGGCTTATGCAGAATACATTGCCCACGGTACCGGGTTCTCGGCTACGTTGTTCCCCTGTATTCGTTTGTCCGCGTGCGTGGCTCGCGTGCGTACACACATTTGAACGGAGGCGTGGGTGGAGGAATAGTAAGTGGAACAGGAACAGCCGTATATCGGCATCCCCTATCGCGCTCGCGCTCAGCCCCTCTCCCGTCCTCGCCGAACAGACAGCTATAGGCAGGAGAAAGCGTCGACGTCCCGCCGGGAATTGTTCAATTTTAGTTGAAGCTCATCTCCAGCCCACGGCGTGCAGGAAACGCGGAAACGCGTCCCCGTAGATTACGCAACCGTGGTGCGATCAGCGGGGAAATATCGCGCGGCGTTTCCCGCTGCCGTCTGACCTTAATTGGAAAGACGACAACAGGAAAGAGGGCGTCGAGGATCTTCAGCGACGGGGACTTCCGTCACGGCCGAAGGATGAACGAGCTGCGTTCTAATAAGACTCCACCACGCCTGTTCTTCTCCTCGCCTGATTTTTATCTCCTCCCACCGATCTATCAATTAGGTGTCGCGTCGTCGCTACTAGATGCTCGCTCGAGCTGTCTCAATATCTTTGCGGGCGCTGCAGAAGCGTTACAGGTCCTCGAGAACCCGAAATTAATTAGATGGTTAGGATAGATCGGGTTCCCGAGAATTTTTGGGATTCTCGAAAATATTCAGGCTCTTCATGTATCGGGATTCCTACTATTTTCAAGATTATTCCCGAAAATCTGAAAATGACCCGACACCTGTAGTTCCAGAGATTATCGAATGGAAGTTCCCGGAAGAAGCAAAATTATCGGACGACACGCGTGCGTCACAAAAACCTAAAAAAGAATTGTTCTTGAGTTCATGGGACATGGAGCTCGAACGTCTCGGATGCGTCCAAGATAGAGGACAACTTCGAGGACGTAACGGCGTGTAACGCCAACAGGAAAAATAGGATACAATGCGATGCAATCAAACATGCTATTCCAGGAATGAGCACGTATTTCGGAATTCGTGTTGTATCTCGTTTGGCTGCACCCACACCGAGCACCGAGCGTAAACGCTCGCTCCTTGATGCATGGAGGCAAACAGCGAAGTTACACACAAAACAGCTGATAAATGGGCAAGTGGTGTTCTCAGGGACGGTAGCTACGACTGGTTTACCTGGCGAAAATAAAAATGTTCGCGACGACGCTGCTCGCGGAATTTTGCATTTTCCAAAGTCTCGCGCTCCGTAAATAATCTCCTAACGCGATGAACGTTTCGTCCGAAAAATTAACCCGGGACCGAAATTGCTGCGCGGAAAGTGTGCGGAATTTAAAGTGCATGTACAGGGTGAATCAAGAAAAATGGGATGCTTACAAGAAGGCCGCATACTCTACATAATACTTTCTTAAACAGAACCATGAACTGGATCGACGAAAAGCAAATTCTATCTTCACGTGTCCTTTACGTACCCTCATACAAAAAAATTAATGGTAGCCCTAAGGTAGAGTGTTGTGCAGGGGATGAAATGGTGGGTCCTCTTTCGGTTACCGTTCTCCAGGACTTCCACGCTGGGAAAATCGCGACGTCGGGGAATGGTGATCGGTTAATTTAAAACAATGCCAGCGCTAGCGCACTGTGAATCGAGTTTCAGCGGATACACGTGCTGCCAGAAAAACGATGGAACGTTCTCCCTGCGCGGCGATACGTCCATGCCGGCGGATGGATATTATCGGATTATCAAACGGACATATTGCAACGTTGCCACACACGTGACGCCCGATCGCGTTAAGTTAATCGCGTTATTATTTCAAACTTGCTGTAACCCGTGCCTCCCCCGGAATTCGATGATTTGTAGTCGAGTGTTCCGCGATCGATACACCGGTCGGTCCATTAGGATTTATGTTGCGTTGATGTCGCGAAAAAAAATTGCCCCTACGGATTGGGAATAGATGGTTTTAGGAAGCGGTGGGGGGGATATGCACATTGTTCTCGGACCTTTATTTTCAGTTATCTATGTACCGTTCTACGTGTTGACTCTTCTCTTTGGGAAAAAGGGCAGTGGAGTGTCAGCGCAGCTTAACTAATGCTCGTGTCGTGTTTTTTGAATAAAACCGTTTCACGCGGAAAGCCTGTGGATTAAACTGCGTCGTAGCACTAGTTCGTTAGAAAATTACTTAGTAACCGTTAGCAACATTTTCGCATTCGTTCAGTTACTTGAACGTGTCCGCCGGCTTTATGGGATACTTGTCGTTTTAGGATTGAACTTGTCCCATAAAAGTTTGATAGAATTACGAGCCGTTAAGTCAGATTCAGCGTACACGCAATTACGACTCGAAAATTAACTATGTAACCGAGTAGTTCAACGCGCGGATCGGCCATATTGCAACGGTAAAACCGAAAGTTCGACACTTCATCAGCTCGAACTTTTTTATTCCCTTTCTAATTTTATTCTCTCTCTTGTTTCGAGAGTTCCCTCGGAGACCGAGGACCCATAGGAACGAAAGTCAACGAGCTCGTTTCCCACACGGGTAGAATAAACATTTCCGACGGAAATAAAAGGACGTTCAATTTCCCAATCCCCTGTGGACGATCGTGATTTTTTCTTTTCTTCGTTCTAAGCTATTCTCGGTGTTCCGGAAACAGCTGGATGCAAACTACTTACGAAATTGAACGGCATTCTTGAGATTTTGACCGTTGCAGCTAAATACGACTAGAAAAAGGACCGAATTCAATTCTACAGCTGATATAATTAATAGAGATATGAATTTCGTGCAGTTTTCCGGCGGTGGGTGCGCCGGCAGGGCGCCGGCCTCTTTGCAAATGAAAAGTCCCGGCGTTTGATGCACAGTTTTCCGAAATCGTTTGCAACTGGACGCCAATAGATCAATCAAGCCCGGGGTACGTGGAAACGGGTGCCGGTTCAGGCTCGCCGCAATACGTTGCCGCGCACGAAGCAAACCGGAACGATATTTTAGCCCCGCGACGACCCGTGTATTCCCTCTAACAATCCCTCCTTCGTCCTGGCACGAATTTCCGTGCGTGCAGGCGCGAAAACCCGAGACACACGGGATAGATAGAAGGATGGGGTAGGTGGCGGCTGGGACCTCGGGGGTGAGAAAGGGGACGAGAGGGGTTTGCCTGGTGCCATCGGACGAGAATTAATAACGGACGCGTGTATCGGTGATGTATCCTGGCCGTGTTCGGGGACTCCCCGTGGACTTTGCTGATGGAGAACTCGAGAGGGTTGCGTTCGGGTTGGGCGCAGAGCTGGCTGACTGGATGTGCCGGCGACTGAATTATTGGGCGGCAGGCCCGGTAAATCATAAAAACAACAAATTGCACGCGCACACAGAGGGTTGGTGCACGGGCGCGCGTGTAACCCCGCTCCGTGCATTTTGCGGGTGCATTTTTAGACTCAGCGCCAGCACTTCTTGAACCGATTGAAATATGGAGTCGCGGGCTACGTACGTCGGCTTAATGAAAAATGGTAACTTCCGGTTACCTCGAGGAGGGTGTCAGGATCCACCCAGCACCAGGGGACGTCCGCGCTTGCGAGTCCTCTCACCTTTTGAACCTCTTGATCCGCGGGAATCCTCGACCCGGTTGTCGCCCGCGCGACGCCCCATCGAGAACGTGATCCGGTCCGCTCGCCGGGAAAAGTTTCGCTGAATGGATATTAATGATCACTGGCCAGCGACACGGAAGGAAATCCGGTTTTTCGGCGGTACGTGGATTCCGGTAGTCAGAGGGCGAGATAGAGAGCGATCCACCGCTCCCTAATATTTCATATGGACGTCGAGGGTATCGATTCGGGCTTACGCGGGCTCTCTGTTTGCTCAGAAGTGTACACAGACGTGGAAACAAGTAATTGAATCGAACGCTCAAGGAAACCGCGCGTATCCATTCAGCCAGGACCGGATGACTGGGAGCATACCCTCCCTCTCTCCCTATGTCTCTCTTCGTCGCTCCCACCCCCCCTCCCCCCGTTTACACGATCTAATACGGATTTGTCAGCACACGATTCCCAATCTCCCCGAAATCCGCTGAAATCGCCGATTACCCCGGGCTCGGCGAGAGAAAGCCCAAGGACCGAACTCTATCGAGGTCGATCCAGCTTCCGACGTTACGTCGTGGTAGATTTTGGGCTTCCGGCCACGGCACCCTCTCCAGGGCGTCGAATCGTACGACTGAATCGACTGCATACCCGCACCCGAACAATGCCGCCCCCTCGTCGACCCCCGTCCCCCCAGATCCCGAGATCGGTAAAGTCCTCTCAATTATGCGGCGATGCTAATTACTCGCGAGTGCACACTGAAGAAGGCTCTTTAGCCTCGCACAATGACCCTTCACGGGGCGCGGTCTACCCTTCCGTTTCCAGCCCCCTCTTTCACCCCCTTCTACACCCTGCTTTCCATCCCTCTTCCACCATCGTTATATTGGCGAAGGATGAAACGGAATCACGAGAATTCTTGATTGGAGAACGCCGCGCTCGGTGTTTGCGCGATAGTTTACCTTCCTTTCCTAACAATGCCATTAGTGCCTTCGGCCAGGCCTCGAGTTCTTTCGATGCTCCAAATTCTCCGCAGTAATGCAGTAATCCACCTCGCATTCCCATTTTTCCCTTAAAAATCCACCGGTGCTGTCTTCGGCCATCCTAGCTCCAAATGGAATACAAATGACACGTCTTTTAGTTGTATTGTATCAACCACGCGACAGTGCTGGCAGCGAACATGCTAATTACCAAGGGTTGTGAACGTATGCCAACGCATGAAATGCGTGCCAAATATTTCTGACACGTGTCAATCAGCCTGGTGTCTGCTGACTGATTGAAATCAAGACTCTCACTGACCCCATACAAGAAAATCAATATTTCCGTTCATATTTTATACAACGATCCATTGACTTCGTCCTTTACAGGGTCAACTTTTAGATTGGCCAGTCCGGCTCTCTAAAGTTTAATTTAATGTTGTAATTATGAAGGCTATTGTTCACATAATTTCTGGCAATGGACTTATTAATGATCAGGGGTTATGGACATATGCCAACGCATGAAACACGTGCCAAATATTTCTAACACGTGTCAATCAGCCTGTTGTCTGCTGATTGACTGAAATCAAGACTCTCACTGACCCCATACAAGAAAATCAATACTTCCGTTCATATTTTACACAACGATCCGTTGACTTCATCCTTTACAGGGTCAACCTTTAAATTGGCTAGTTTAAATTGGCCTAAAGTTTAATTTAATGTTGTAATTATGAAGGCCATTGTTCACATAATTTCTGGCAATGGACATATTAATGATCAGGGGTTATGGACGCATGCCAACGCATGAAACACGTGCCAAATATTTCTAACACGTGTCGATCAGCCAGGTGTCCGCTGACTCACTGAAAGCGAGACTTAATTCCAAACAAGGAAATCAGTATTCCGAAGACTCCGCCGCGGCATAATAATCTCTCGGGCCGCATTCTTTGTGTTTTACATCGCGGTTCGGATCGCCGTTAACGACGCGCTGTCTAACAGCGCTACTAAACGTGACCGTGCCGCAATGCCGCGGCAAATGAAAAGCAAACGCCGTGCTTGCTACAGGGACCGAGGGATTGGCAAACATCGGTTCCGACGCGGGGCTGACGAGAAAAATTTCAATTAACCGATGCGCCAGGATCGCGCGGTGCCTTGAGTAGGGACAGGATCGACGATGTACACTTTTCGTACTCGTCGGCTTGGCCCCCGTAAAAAGAACGAGAAGAAAGCGAAAATTAATTACTTCGTCGTTGACGCCAGGACCGGCCCGACCGGGCCCGGCGAGGGATCGATCGTTCTCCTGATAGGATTAAATCGCGTGCCGGCCGTTTACCCTTTCCACGTTCCCTTTACATACTCGTGTCGCCCTGGTATCGACACATCGCTCTTGTTTCTTCCAGTTGTAAGACGACAAAGATGATTACGTCGCCCTGAAACAATCGTCCGACGAGAAGTACGGCGGATGTTTTCCAATCATCCATGTGGTTATCCTCTAAGACGATTGGAACAAGAGGTTGGTCTTTGAACTGTTGGAACTTCGTGAAAAAAAATCGTAGAACGATGTAACTAGGCTCAGTTTGAATAGAAAAATCTCTACTTTCCACCTCACTAAGTCGCATTTTCGAATAAAATTTCTTGGATCAACGTCACCCAAATTATTACAGCAAAGCGTTCGTATATTACATTCGTGATACGATTTCGCAGAAGTTCGAAAGTAGTTTCCGAGTTTGCCGCGTTTATTCTTCAGCAGTCGCGGACAATTTGTAAATTGGAGAGTGAATCTAGGAGAGCGCGCTTTGACTCTTGTAATTGTAGAATCGCGACAAGCGAGCCGTCTCCCGTTAGCACATTTAAAAACTCGACCTTATCGCGTTCGCCGTGACTCGTTACGAAAGCTACAATGAGACCTTTCGTCTTGCCAATTATAGTCTATGCCGTGTCGGCTTCTCTCTCTCTTTTTCTCTTCGTGTTCGCCCTTTCATCTGTTTTCTGTACATCTCGAGCCGACCGATCCAGTGTTCCCGGGACGCTTAAATGATAAGGGCTCCCGGACGGGCCGGGCAAAGTGCTAATTACTTCCACTGAAAAGAACGGCGTTTACCCGCCCCATAGTTTTCACGGTGAAATTACTTCTAACTTCGCACCGGGAAGGGCGTAAATCGTGGAGGACCCGCGTAAAACTGCCGACCAGCCCCGTACGCCTCCCTAAATAAGTCGCAGTCATCTGCGGGGGCGGTGGTATAATAAATTAAAGAAACCGGGGAAAAAATACGCGGGTGAAAGAGAGGGAGAGAGACAGTGTGGCGCGTAATGCCATTGAAGGGCTTTCAAACGAATGAAACGGGAATGAAACAAACAGAAGTTCTTGCACCGGTGATGGATGCGCGCCGCGCGGACCCGTCAATACCCGGGTAACAAAGAAGTGCGTTCGTCCGCGTTGCACGGTGTCGCGGCGATCGGGGCCGACGAATTAAACCATTTTCCCTAATCCGCGGTCCGCGTAATTGATGAAACGCCACTCGAACCGAGGCGTTAATTTTTCGGGCTGCCACTATTGTGTCGGGGTACAGCTCTCGCAAGATTTCGGGGATGTCGGTGCACGTGGGTGGAAGTGCGGTGCGCGGGGAGGGCGGGAACGGGCTTTTAGTTGGTCGCGGTGTAACACAGTCGACTTCACTGATTGCCAATATGGCGGAGAGGACCGCCGCGTCCCTATATCTCGGCCAGGGTGGATCCACAATGCGCCCCGGGCGTTAATTCCCCCGTGAAACGTATTGCACCCCCGCGATTCAATTGTTCCAGCTCCGCGGACACAGCGCTTCATACTGGCTGCATCGTGGCGAGGGCCGACGAGTCGCGCGCAGCTCATAATGATGCAATTTTCGGAGTGGCGAGCGTCGCGTCATCGTCATTATCCGGGACACAACCGCCCCTCCTCGACTCATCAGCATCGGTGAAACCGAACTTGAGACGGACGCGATTGTTGCGACCCACTCGTCACCCTTTGAGTTTCGTCGGATCTCTTTTTTCTCTCTCTGTCTCTCTTGTCTTTGTCTGCTCGTTTCTTTTGCACCGCGCGTCATTCTAACTATCCCCTTTGTCACTTCACACTCGGGGATCGCGCGCCGCTCGCGAAACAGCTAATTTACTTACTTTTTAATTATCGCTTTTTATTCGCGTTACCGAGACACCCTCTGTTTAATTGTATCGTACAGTTTGTACGGGGCCGCGTTAGCTAACTTTTGCGACCGAAATGTTTAAATGAGTACGCGAAGCTGTGGTTTTTTCTCCATTTTTCGTATAAATTTTGGTTTTGAACACATGCCAGTGGAAAGGTTTCATGAGGTTCACGCTAACATGGGAAAAATTGTTAAGAGAAATGTAGAACAATGAAATGCAAATGTAGAATTAACTGGTTACGCGACAGTACACGCTAGGGGAATGAGACGACCTCGGTCAGACAATTTACAGAGACATTTTGTTTAGTTCCAGGTAATGGAAAAAAGTACAATGCTTTGTTCATACTTTTATGCATCTGTTGGCAGTCTGAAATCAGTCACAAAAGCTTGTTTGTAACATCCGGAGTTATAAAATTTCACCTGCGATCTCAATAGCCTCGAATATTAAGAATTCAGTATTAGAAAGCCACGGACTGTTCTTATTGTTTCGTGCCAGGCCGAAGAATTTTCGCGATCGACGCGAGTCCATGCGACCGGTTTTATGTTTTCATGGAAGCGGAAGTAACTGCCGGGTTTTTTTGACTGGTCGCAAAACGGGGGGTTTTATTTCGCAATCGATGGCTGAGGTAACGAGGCTCGACAATGCTAGAGAAGCGGTCAGCAAGCAGCGATTTAGTTCCGTCACGAGGACCACTGCGAGCTCGGTGCCGAGCTTATTTCGTTGCATCGATTATTCAAGGCTCTACGTCACTTTCGTGGAAACGTTTTATCTCGATAATGGCAGCTAACCATCTATCTGAAGGTTGCTAACCCCGTGTGTTGCACAACACGGTCGATACAAGAACACGTAACTGAAATAAGGGACCGTCGGCATCCAAAGGCGAGGATCGTTCGAGAATTCTTGTAACAGGGACTCCCATTATCTTGTATGATTGCAGGTGAGCCTGGGCAAGCATGTCTCCGTTGGTGAGGAAGTCCGGTATAAACCGGACCCCGAAGATTCCGGGAAAACGCTGTTAACGCAGCAGGCTGTAATTTCCATCTCCGGAGTGCCGCTCATCGACCAGCTAGAGAGGCTACTCACGATGACGATTGAACAGAACGCGAAGAAGGTCAGCGACTTCATTATTCTTTTAATATTCTTCCCCCTGTATGTATGCTGATCCTCGATTGTTCGTAAATTATTACGTACAGATAGACTGTGCAGCTTTGTTCATTTATAATTTATAGAAGCTTTGCAAAAATTGGAGAATAAAAGGTTTTCCTAGTGCGAAAGAACCTAAGAGTGCTAGGATTTTTGTGATTTTCATTCTGAATGGATTTCTGAAAGGATACCACGCGCAAAAGTCCAAGAATGTTTCCGACTTTCATTGCGAACGGATGTTTGAGAGCATGTCCCGTGCGAGAGTGCAAGGATTTGTGAGATGTTCATTTCGAGAGTGTCTGATTCATGAATGGAGCATGAACGAGAAAAAAATATGAAGAAAGTCTGGAACCAAGAGCGAGTGCAGAGTGTCAGTTTCGTCATGTCGCGTTCATATATTTTCCGAAACACTTGCTGCTAAGAGAGCGGAATGATTGATCACGGTGGATTCGGTTTTGCGAGCCTGGAAGCGTATTTTCGCCATGCGGAATTTCATAAAAGCTTGTGAATTACCGTGAAGTCGCGGCATCCACAGGTGCCGGGGAAAGTTCGCGAGAGTAACAAAGTGTTTCTGCGCGATTGGCTTCCAGGGGCGGCAAGCGATGGAATGGGTGATCGAGAGAATCCAGTCGGACGTGAAAGACATCGCGACCTCGGCGGTGAAGTCGACGGACGACCTGCTGCACTCGACGCGCCGGCAGATCGACGACATCACGAACATCACGAAAAAGGGGATGGACGACCTGCAGAACGCCGCGAAGAAATCATTGGACGACCTTCAGAACCTGACAGTACCGCCGCCGCCGCAGTCTATACCGAAATTATAGCTGATGTTCCACGTTAGCTTCGATCTCTTTACCTAAACGCCGCGTAGAACCCTTCGATGGAACGATTGAACATCCAGACAGAAAGGATTCGCTGGAAGATCCTCGACAAAAAAAGAAAAGAAACGGAAGGAATCGAGTACCACGCTTGCAACATTCATTGTATCAGCCATTCACACGTTACTCTACGAAACATTCCCATCGGAATTGTTCGGGTCATTTTGTGGACGTAGCTGTTTGGTTTTTCGTTCAAACATTCGATGCATCTCCAAACCACTCTGAGTGCAATCGAATATCCTTGAGATGCATCACGGCGACGAGCGGACCAGCGAAAATACGAATGTCTCTGCGCGTGTACTCAATCACCGTTCACGGTGGATAAAAACGGAATACTCGGAGAGCGGTCAATCGTTTCGCAGGAGTTGCTTTAGCGAAAGAGATGTGTAGCTGCAGGCGAGAAATTAACCTGATTTAGCCGATTTTCGAAGACGTATCATCGTTCACCCAGCGGGTGGGGGAACGTTTTGATAAGAGAACCACGAATCTGCGCCAGTACAGTATTTGTATGATGATGCGTGTACATGGTACCCTGGTCTGCTGGATTCAACAACTCGGCGTACTCGGTTTCCCGAGCCCTTGCACTTCGAGACTATTCTCCCATCCTGCACCTGCCGCATAAATGAACGCGATACGCACCCGAAAGGAAACCAAAGCGTCTTTCGATCGCACCACGGTCAATGTTCACCTTCCTACCACCTTGGTATTATTCAAAGCTTACGTTCTACGATTGTGTGTAACTGTGCTAGGAGCGTCGGGTTGCCTACCTCCCCTACAGTTGTTGAACAGAAGCCGACACACATGGTATCCTTCGATCATTCTCACGCGCAGCTTCTAGCGTTAGTAACCTTAGCGAATTTAAATGTGACAATATTTATGAAAGAAACAAAAAAAACAGAAAAACGAGAATTTCACAAAAATACGGAGGTATATCGAAAGTCACGTGATCACATGTTCAGCGCACCTTTTGTAACGTCGATTAGCATATACAGACCTAGCCTCCGGCTTAGTTCGTCTACTTGGACACCTTTGAGAGCTGTAAATAAACGCCAAATCACAGGATCAAATATATGTAAATATATATATATATTACTGCTGTGTTCATTTCGGGGATTACGCAACCTACAATGTATCCTCGTGTTCGTTTGTTCCTGTCGTAGTAAGGTTTTAGAGCGATGCTAACACTAGAAAGTAGAAGGTTCAATCTTCAAAATGAGACCAGAACGAATATTCTCCGACGTTTCTTCGTAAAGTTATAACACATTGAATTTTTGAAGGAAAATTTAGTGATCCTTGAATTTTGCCTGCCAGTGTAATACGTGTTGCCTACGGATCGATCTGCCTGTCCCGAAAGTTCCCCAATTTTCGGAATTTCGCCGTTCTCTGTCCGAGACCGAGCAGATGTTCGTGAAGAGCTGTTCAGACGCGTTTAAAACTCGTCCGGAGGCGGTCACTCGCGCGGGACAAGAAAATCCCCGGCTAAGTCTTGGGGCAACGTAGTCCCAGGTGGCCGGCCGATACTCGTATCATTCGAAATCGTTGCGTCACGAAATATCCCGCTGCTTCCTCCCAGTCATCCCGCGATTCCCCGTGGAGCAGGATATTCGCGCGAGTCAGCGGGTGCTTGTACGCGTCGAGCAGAGAGTAGCCGACGTTCGTAGGATAGGGGCGTGGGTATCGATTCGAGGATGGAGGACCACCGGTCTCAACATTCCGGCCGAGCAATTTCCAGGCGGAGCGGAATTTCGACCGGATCATTATTGTTCTCGGCGGTCCAGAGACAATTTCCATCGGTTTACTCAAATCTGGCCGGGCCGACACTCTCGAGGTAAGTAGAAAGAGAGAGGATACGGTCTGTGCTTTGGAATTGGTAGTTGGTCGCTCCTGGTCGACCAAGTCGACTCGGTTGGTTTGGGGTGGGGGAAACGGACGAAATTTGACATCGGGCTCGACCAGTGGTATGTAAGAGATAATTGATGACGTTACGGTTCATCGCTTGCTACTCGGTTACCGGACACGGACAAATATTGACAGCTTCCGATCACAGAGCGGCCGGGTATCCTTTGTAGGTAGCTCACGCGCGCACACCGCCCTCGATGTCTGGTCGGTTTTCCTGTCGAATCGGTGCGCTTAGTCCTCCGGTACGTTAGTAAATCAACGTTCACCGGTTGGACGTGCATGTCGAGCAAGTTTCGTAAATTAAAGTGGCCTCGTTCGCCCCTATAAAGCCTCGGCCCGAGCTGGCCCGTGCTCTCGCTATTGGTTGCACGTGACGTGCCGCTCTGCTTTGAGGACAAAGCGCCAGTTTTACCCACCCCGCAACACTTTTATTGCCGACCATCCCTCGCATCTTTGGACGAATTACGCTTCCCAAGGAAAGTTAAGTCGCTACCCCCTAGTAACTCCGAAGGACTTTCGACCTCAAACCCGGAACGCTACACGGATGACCAGGCTTCCGCTTAAGCATAGTTTCAGGGGACATCGATATTCCTGCTGCATTGTTCATCTTTAATTGTCCGTGCGGTTCTCACTTCGGTATTTCGAAGATGCCTTCAAAGACGAGACCACTCCTGCAAATCGGTTCGTAACAAGCTTCGCAAAATTCGATTCGGTAGCTTCTCCACCTTGCGGCGAGACGCCCGACCGTTTGCGGCCGGACAAAGGAACGACCGCCATTGGTCTGTTAATTTTACTCTGCGAAGTTACAGCTGCGGCGGGCCTGTACTATCGGGAATTAATTTGGTCGACTAATTGATTCGAGTCTCGATATTCATTTTATTAGGTTGCCCCGTGTCAAATGTCCGATTTTTAATCCTTCGAGGGCGACGATGTCAGTTTGTCTCTGTACGATTAGACTTTTTACCGAACAATTGTGTTCATATTTATTCTGACTACAAGAAGACCTGACTTTGTCACCTAGGTGTCCTTTGAAATTTGAGGATGGCGGATCGAAGTTGTGGGTGTCGTCCGATGGCGGGGCGATTCGGTGTCGTGAAAGAGATACGATTTTCAAGGCCGTTCCCGCCTACTCTATTTTCCATCCCCTTGGCTCCGGTTCCGGAAGAAAAGGAGAGTTTCAAAGGCCCGGGTGTAGCCGTCGAAGAGGCTCATGGTTTACACATCGCGGCGGTATTCTCTCGTCAAGACCGTAAAAGCTCTCGGGACGATCGACTCTAAAAGTCGGCGACACGGTCAAGTAGATTCTTCTCGGTCTTCCGGTTCTCAATTCACGACCTCGTGAAAAGACCACCCTCCACGCTCGTGGCTACTGTCTTGTTTCCTCCGCCCCCTCCGAACCTCCTCCTTTCGGCGAGGTTGGAACCGTGGCCGTCCTTCGAATTCAGGAGAGGATCGCAAACTCCGCTCGCGGATATCTAAATGTTTTGTTCGGGGCAATAAATTCCGCCGCTTAGCTTTTTCGGAAACCCGGGACGACTCGAGCGTCTGCTTGGAAATCTAAGTGGCTCTTTCACCTCGGAGTACGTTCCCAGTCCTCCTCGAATTTTTCCGAGTTTTCCCTCGGCAGCGCCGCCGGCCAAATTAATTGTTCGAATGAACAAAACGCGTTCCCCGCGCAAACGAACAAATATTTTAGGGTTAATTAATGTTCAAGCGGCCGCGCGCCGATTCCGCCCGCTCGACTCGCCACGGAAATCCGCGCTCGTATTGTTGCGCCGAAGTTTGTTGAATATTTCCCTCTTGTATTTTTTAAACAACCCATTTAAACTTCATTTATTCGGCACGAAAGCAATTCGCCGATAATCTGAAGCCCGGCTGCACAATTAAAAAATATTAGCTCGGAGTGCTACGCGTACGTTTCTCGCTCCAATAACGAGTCCAATATTTTCGACAAACTTCGATAATTCACGGAGATCCTTATTCCTCTATAAATCGATTCTTGCGCTAATTGAATACGTCAGGTTTTAGGACCTGTAGGCTGCAGGAAGGTGAAAATAGAACTTCTCAGTTTCTGTTGCTGTGCCAATACATCTTTTTGGGATTGACCCAGCGGACCGGCGGCCAACATGGCGTGTCGCTGCCAAAAGCAGGCGCGACAATCAAGAATTGCATGATCCTACCATCTTTTCTTTCCTTTATATTTTTTACTACATGGGGCGAGTGTACCATGTACTAAGTAGGACCGTAGGATGCAAGGGGATGAAAATGGTATGAAACGATCATAAATCCGGACTTCTGTTTCATTAACCAAACTAATTAATTTTGCCAGTGTGCTTAAGGATGATGCCGGTTGATGAATGCGGGAAGAGTGCGTAAAGACGGAACGACGGACCTCAAGGTGTTATAAAAGAAAGATGAGGTATGGAAGGTTATGCACTTTCGCTGGGCGAAGGGTGCTCGCAGCAGAGTTGATCATACAGAATTAGATCGTGTCAACGTCGTATCACGGAAACTTTACGGCGGAGAAACAGTGAACGTGCACAGGGTATACGTGCTGTAACGCAGCTACGTAGGTAATAACGGCGGATGTTGAGCTGTTTGGGGCGACGTGGCGCATACGCTCCGCCTATTAGCATACAATTATCTTTATGCTTCTTTTATGATTCATATTTAGTGCCAGTTTCGCCCGGTTTTCGCTTCGTCGGCCGGCGCAGCTTCAAGTTTGCAACTTTTACGATCGCACTTGTTTCTAAACTTAACGTTCGCCCTGTTCGCCCCTTATCATCGTTTGCCCCCGCGCAGCTCGGCCACGTATTCCCGCTAAACGTGCTTTTGCAAATACCCCTGGCACAGCTCAGAACGCTGCCCGAAAATTTGCTGTCGTACGTGCTGAAAATCAGCAATCTTCCATCGATTTACCTGCTCTTCTTTTTCCGCGACGCGGCATCTGGAAGTCGTCGCCGCGGACGATTGATCTGTAAATGCTGCTTCGTTAAGTCGATATCGTTGTGATTGCTCCACTGGATGTGTTTCATTTCACTGTTTCGGTCAATCTTCGTCGAATACTTTTGTCGTTGCACACGAATCCTGAAGTGATCAGCAAGTTAATCCTCATCCGTCCCTCATTTCACGAACTGAATATGTGCCTCAGTGTCAAATTGACACAATGATAAAAAAAGTCGATAAAATAACAACTCAAACAGTCGCTTTTCGATGTTTTTCCATTGAAATTGATGAGTTAATATTTACATCTTAGGTTTTTGCAGTTATATGTTTAAAAAAATAAATGTCACGAAATTTCGGATAAATTTACTTACAAATAACAGAACAGTGTAACTTATTTCAGGAAAACTGTGTCAAATTGACACGAGGGACGGATGAGGGTTAAATTGAAGTTGAAATATTTCTTATACTTTTAATCTCTCAAGGTGACCTTCCAATCTCCAAAAATCTTTCACGAAGAACAAACCTATTATTGCCATATAGTCCTCTTTATACTGAAAAATGTTATTGTGTAACATTTTCTCACAGCTTCTAAAACAGCAGAGATAACGAAGTGCTGATATGTACTGGACCCTCCTTTAACAGTATGTCGCTTTTCTTCTATTATCGAGCTCCAGACCAAGATTCATTGGATTTGGATAAAAAAGCTTTCAGCGAAGTAAAATTCCGAAGAAGCTTCAGCCTATATTTTCAAAGACAATAGAGCAAGCAGTTCGCAGGCCCTTGTGGACTCTTTCCGGAAGCCATCTCCGGCCGCAGCGCTCCGAGAGGGGAGCAGAGCAAAGTTCGTTCGCCCTGTTTGAGTTCGAAGAGTAAATAAAATAATTAAGGAGCCTGACGGGAACTTTCTATTTGACGGCAGAGTAAACGGAAGAGACGAGTCGTCCCGTTGTTCCGCCTAACAATGAGTTGCGTGCCGCGTATCGCCGAAAAATCAAACGGACACGGGTCGATATTGTAGCCGAGTATCGTGCCGTATAGGCGCTGTACCATTTTGTACGGTCTATGGGTACGATCGCGGCACCAATGACCGGCCATTCCTACCGGCTACGGCTGACCATTAATTTAATTAATGCAGATCCATTTGCAGCTGCACGCGAGCCGCCCATTCCCGGCCTTTATTTCGCGCCATTCGGACTTTATTTTTGACGGAACACGAACGTTCCCGCGCGCTTTCTCTCTCTTTCTCTACGATTTCTGTCAATTTTTCTTTATTTCAGTGGCGCGAGTGTTACGCGCAACCCGACTGCTTGCTTGAATACGAATCAGGCGGATTCGCTTTATCGTCCGGTCGCATTAGTTTCGCGTCTCGTTGGATTTGCCAACGAGAATCTACGGCTTGCTCGCGGCGAAAGAGGATTCTCCAAGTGTATTCTCTCTACGAATAAGTTCCATATAGTTTTCTGTACTCTTGCGGGGTCGTGTGTTTTATAGCGGGCCACCGCGCCACCGCGAGTCGCATTAATTAACATTTCTGTTTGAGTTGCAACGCGCTAATTGCGAAAGTTCCCCGTAAATTTGTAGAATCTTGCGGCTCCGCGCTTATCAAAACTCCCGGAGAAAATTAATTGAATGTGATTCGCGTGAGAAATGACCGAAGAAAATTAATCTGCTAATTACTGTTTGCCGACGGTAACGAAGAACCCCGCGGTCTCTGGCAATGCTTTCAAGTGTATCGCTTGTCGCGCTGAAAAAGAAAAACCGGGCTTTCGGGAAAACGTATTTCCCGGCATGAATCGCGCCACAAATCAGCTGCAGGGAGGGATCGGTTTCGCGGCGCGCAAGTTTGATTTTGCTAGTTTTAGACCACATCCGGCCGAATGGCTAATAACGGACGTGCTCCGACTACTAATCGGCTTTACGGAGGTTCCCTGGCGAGGCGCAGGAAGGGTCGCATATAGGTTAAACACCGGGGGGAGAACGGTCAAAGGGTAAGATTAGATGCTTGCGACGGACTTCTGCATAATGGATGTCGTTCGATAGCTCGTCGATTTATAATAACGTTCATCCTCATCGGATATGCATCTACATGAATTTGCAAGGCCTCGGTTGGGCCCTACCTTCCGCGCGCCGACCGATAAAATCATTTTTACGAGCCTCATCGTGGAACCTTCCCGGCCAGACGTTTATGCAAATACCAGCTGTTATCGGCTAATTTATAGAAATTGAAATCAAATAGACGTGCCCTGCAAGCCCTATCAGATCTCCCGAAAATATAAAACCCATTTGACTTTTCATTTAGATAATCTCGCCCTATAAATACACAACACCTTTTCCCTTGATACAAATTTGGCGCGGGAATATTCTCAAACAGACATTCCGAAGGGGTGCAAATAGCCTGAGAATGTGGTCGAGAGTATCTTACAAACTATTACAGATCACAAAAACCCTAATTCGTTCATGCAGGAGGATTGTACAAGTATACTTCGAAAGGGCAGAGACAACCCTCGAAGTTCGGGGTGAGAACACACGTAACCGAACATCTTACAAGCCACTACAGATCTGAAAATATAATAGTGCATTTATATGCAGCTGTGCAATGATATTCCGCAAACCCAGATTCGTTCTCGCAACACACGGAAAGAATAAGAAAGAACTGCCATTAGTTCCGAGTCGGAACGCCTTTCGAAAAGTTGATTAAACGGAGAACTAACAAAAGGCAAGTGGGACAGGCCATTAGTAGCGTTCTCGAAGGTCAAGCAGCTTGAACCGGGCGAATTAAGTATCAGCGAAGGGAGATGGCCGACGGAACAACTAATGAGATTATAAAATCGAACGAATCCAGCATCTGGTGCCCGCTTTCTATTTTTTTTTCTTTTAATTAGTTCGCCTGGAGGGGGATCCGAGTTCCGTCGAGAACTCATTTACACGTAATCCGGGGAACGGCAGATTGTATCTCTAATTGCTTCGCGGCGGGCACTGGAATCGATGCACGTGAAGTTTGTTTTAATATTAATTTCTTATCGTTGATCTTGCCTGGGCGGCGCTATTCCCCGAGTATCGCCCCGGTCTCACCTTCCACGCTGTGCAAACATACTCCGTGAACTAGTTGGTTGAATATCTTGCGATCTCTACGAAGCAGGAAGGTGTAAGTACCGTGTTAGTCTTTGGGGTTACGTCGCTGCTCGCAGAGCTAACTAATAGCCTCTTAGCCTCGGCTTAGGGAGGATCATGCTACAGACAGCCGCACCCTCCTTTGCTGGGAGACTCGAACCAACCCTCCCTTGGCCCTTAGCGCGATCCTTAAGCCACGCGAGGCCCGCGTACACCGCTCTTCTGCCCCAAACGATAGATTAACAATCATGATTGATCGATCGTTCATTTAAAACGTCTGCTAAATTGTTTCTCTCGCCGTCGTCGCCGGCGTCTGCGTTTCTCACTACAGCATCGACATTGATTAGTGCCAAAAATTAGAAATTAAAAGTTTAACATTGTGGGTTAATGAAGATCTGCATGCATTTATGATAATGGTAAGGTTTTGATACCAAAAGTTGGCTTCACGATTAATTCGCGAGTACTAAAGTTATAATTCTATTGTATTTCTCTAGCATCGATTCGGCTTTGCATATTCGTGTTCCATTGTCGTGTTTTCTAATTGGAATTCCTACACGTGTTCACCGAATGGTAATTTCTCGTAGGATTTTGCAAGTGAGAAAAAGATCAGGAACATGAAGCTGTTAAAGTTTATGACTAAATTTACGACGCATATTAATTTAATAAGCCATAGAATATAAGTATGTTAGCTTTGATCAGTTCCGTGGCGCACATTGTTACACATTTTTATGTATATTTTAGTAGAGATACGTGTAGATTGAGTCCCGTAATTTTCAAACACATTTCAATCTTATTTTAATCGTGGGAAGTCTCGTAAAAATCTGTGGAAGTGGTAATATGCACAAATAATGCAAAAATAATTTTAAATTGATAATATTTTATAAATTCAAGTAAAATTAATTATACAGGCAATCGTTCTAACGCCAAATCTAATCCTAATCTGAAATACAAAATTGAGGGTGTCAATGTAACGCAGTAACGATGATCAGTCCATCTGAAATTCTAAAATGTTCATCCGCTTAAAACTCCAAATGATAAATTACGTTAAGAATATGACATACTACTTTCGTGGGTCGTGAATCATTCTAGACACAAATACCTTCCAGAGGAGTGTCGTCCAGAGCCATTACTTGGAAGGAGTCGCATCGGAAAGCATAGTTTACGGACTAAACAAAAAGTTACAGATAATTCTGTTAGCACAGCCGACGTAAGATACTCGGCGCGGTAGGATCGTGCAAACATTGATCAGTCCACACGTCACATTCCACGGAAGAGTTATTTCTCAATGAGCGGGTTTCGGGCTCGCTCGAAAAATTGGGCGCCGGTGCCCCTGTGTTTCTCGCAGCATATTGAACCTGCGCATTCAAGGAGTCTCTTCATTCCGTCGGATTAAGGTATCATGGACTTGATTAAACCCGTCCGAGGTCTCATTTTCATTCTCGTAAACAAATAGATTGAACCTAATAAATTCTCGTCGCGACTCCGCAGAGGATTTTCATTCCGGCGTTCGTTTATTTTTAGTCGAGCCGCGCGGAGCAGAGAGCTTCGCGTAAATGAAGCTGCGGCCAGAGGAGGACTGTGCCTCGAAAATTTACATTTGCCGTGGCGGACACGGCGAAACAAACCGGAAGAAGATTTTTCCCTCGTACGATTCAACGGAGGAAGGCCAACCCCCACGCTATACATAGTTTCGCGCCATAAGCGGTCTCTCAGCGGCGGCTCGATCGGTGGATTTGCGGTAACCGCTCGCTCTGTATGCGCTCGCGTATTTTGTCAAATCCCCCGCGGATAGCCCGGCCCGTTTCCTTTCGCCGGCTAGGATATCGAGGTGCTTTTGCCGTAAATAGATCGAGAACTCATAAATACGTAAACCAGGTGACCCGAACCTTAATGTTACAATCGAGTCAGAAAAATTTGTTTCTTCAGCTATGTGGCTTAATATTTATACACGTGGAGTAGACACGATGCACTTTCATTCATCATTGCTAGATTTTACGCATCAATTTGTTGCACTTCAGGTAGAACATTTCTATTCCGCATGAAGATCCGCTGTCTGATCATTGCTAATGTTTTGGAAGGGTAAACTTTACTTTATCCGACTGAAAATTGGTGTCTTTCTCCTATAAATCATGATGTATTTGGTATGTAATCCAGTAGATGTGTACCCGGGGCGGCTGCAGGTCGAAGTTTCGATCCTGTAGGATCAATGGTTCAGGAGTTATGCTTGCCATATTGGTTTGTAGTGACGATCTCGCGCCGATTACCGAGCAGAACCGCTAGATTCAAACAACAATCGCAATACCCGCTCTATATTATCAACCCGTGCTGCCATCTAGCGGTTCTGCTCGGTAAGCAGCGCGCGATCGTCACTACAAACTAGTACAAACCTATGTAGCGGCGCCCTTACCTGTCAAAATCACTGAAAAATGCACAACTTTAAGCAAGCATAACTCCTGAACCATTGATCCTACAGGATCGAAACTTCGACCTGCAACCTGTAAATACATCATAATTTATAGTAGAAAGACACAAATTTTGTGTCCGGTAAAGTAAAGAGCAGCCCTCTGGAATTATCTTGTCCACCTAGATTGCTAAAATATCACCCCGTGCGTCGCCTAATATATCGAGGTGGCTCATGCTTCGCCCTCGGGGTAAATAGTTCGAAAACTCATAAATACGGAAAAGCAGCCCGGTGATCCTGCACGGTGATCCATTTAGCCGATATAGTCGTCGCGCGTGCATGCACACACAATTATGTAAACCTGCCGGCGAGCGCCCAGCATGTTAGATCGCCGCCGGTGCAGAACATGTGCGCCGGTAAAAAATGCAAAAACTTGGCCAACCGGTTGATGTATACGCGTGGCGTGCGCCGTTTTCTGCGGTCGGACCGCAACGCTTCTGTGAAAAACCGCTCACGGAATCCCGATTGGGCGTGACTCGGTCTAATTTATTTAGTTGACCGAAGAAGGGACAGGAGGGGCCCCCGCTGCCATTGTATCGGCAGGTTTTCAGCCCTTTGAAATATCGCCGACCCGCGGACAAGTTCGATTTTACGTCGCGATCGTGCCACCCGGAGTTAATTCACCAAGGAACGATATATCCTCCTGTGCTCGGCGTTTTGCCCTGCATTTGTTCGAGATTATCTTGGCTATCGGGAATTTCCTCCATTCTCCGAAGGGCTTTACCCTAGCCCTAGCCACCCCTCCTCTGAGCATTTGGACTTTTAGACCTTAAAGCAGCAGTTTCCCTTAAAGCTATCTTGTATTCTTTTAATAAAATTTAATAAAAATTTTATTACAGAAAAACTGAAAACTACAAATTAATGTTTTATTAAAAAATTTTGGCGCCTCTTCTGGTCATACTCCGCGCCTCCCAGGTTGGAAACTGCTGCCTTAAAGGCACTGACAAAAATGTTTGTACATTTCCTGCACACGTACTGATGTTCCTATGCATTTAGAAAATGCATCTACTTAGGTTTTAATCTTGATTCGCGCAGGTCAGAGCCGTAGACCGAAGGTGATCAAGACTTGCTGTTCACCCCGTATGCAAGCTGTTATTAATATAGTGGATTCTTTATTGATACGGCTAATAGAATCCCCGCTAATTACTTCAGCTAATTAGACGCTTAAAACTCTTGTGAGCCATGAATAATGTGTGCCGAGCCAGAGGAGCCGGGTAAATTAAGGTCGCCACGTATTTTTATTTTGTTCCGCTGTCGAGTTTCACGGGGAATTTTCGTACAGCCAGGGAGGTGAAGACAGAACCTACGTTTCTTTGTGTTTCCATATGACGGTGGAGCAGAATCTACATTTTTTAAACTAACCTTCCTTGAAAATTTACATTTTTCAGTCTCTTCAACTGAATTAAATAAACAGAAACAGTGTAGAGAGATGTACGTACAGGGTGTAAAGAAATTATATGTCACGGCTACAAAATTGAGCTTGACCTTGAATTTTAAAGTCAATAGGTCAACAATTTTTTTTAATCGCATCTTATTTTACTCGTCGCGAGAGTAAAAATTGCAAAAGGAACCATGGGTCGCAACTCAAACGCAACGAGTAAAATACGTTGCAATTTAAAAAAAATTGTTGACCTTTTGACATTAAAATTCAAGGTCAAGGCCAATTTTGCGGCACCTTCCTTAGCTCAATTTCAACCAAATCGAGGGTGCACGATCATCCTGTAGCAGCCGCGACATATAATTTCTTTACACCCTGTACGAGACATTTTATTTATATTATCTAAAAATTAATAAAATTAATAGGCTGGCCAATCTTTTAGTCCCAGACTGTACGAAAGAAGGGCGGGGATGGGTGACACGATTATTTACCATTCCGCGAGGGCAATTGCGATGCATCAAGTTGCAAGTTTCGGTATTGAGAGTATTTCGACGAGGGTGGCGAGAGGGAGGTTGCGGCGGGGCTGTATAGCGCGGTGTGCACGAGACGGTATCTGAATACAAAGTGCGAATCTCGCATACAGTCGGTCACTGAATCCGCTCAAGGGAGGTTTACAGGACAAGAAGGCAATAATCCAAGAATGGGAATGGTCCGACCAATATTGCGAAAGTTTCCAAGCCTGCTCCCTGGTCCGTTAAAGTTCAGTCGACCCTCCTTTCCCACGACGGCTGACATATGAATGGAAGGGAAGACGGAATGGCACTCGATACTCGATAGAGTCCGGACTTATTTCGACGTTGACCGATTCTTAGCACGTCCGAGGCACGTGGCCCATATATGGGCTACAGATCAGATTAAAGAAAAAGTTAATAAGTCGCTTAATCGCACCGACCTGAGCCGAGTCGTACAAAAACTTCATAAATCATTTATTCGAGCTAAGCCACTAAATCATTTTACCTAAAAGGTTGCAAGCTCTACGAAAAATATTACAGGATAATTAATGTGGCTACAATTTTGAGACCAGCTTGACAGATTGTACTTCTTAACTGTGGCCAGAATTGTGTCACTTTTTGCTTCTCGGTCTTCGACATTGTTTTAAGAAACATTAAATACATGCACGGTCGAGAAAGTAAGTCATGCTTCACGTGGCAGAAATACATTAACCAATACCTACGTTTTACACTAATGTTGCTTTCAATTCGCAGAAAAATTGGTTAAGTCTCTTTTACCCGCTTTGATGCAATTTAATTTACAAGATCTTAAAGCAACGTACTAAACCGGTGATTCTGAGGCACTACTAAAAATTGCTGTACCATTATTCAAAATACAGTGTTCCCGCGATTGTTGTGAGAACCTCGGAGGTATGGGTCTCAGCAAACGAAATGATACAGTAATCTCGCGAATGCTGTCAATCGAATGCTGTCGAGCACCTACCCCATCCACTCCCAGCCAACGTCGCGCCGAGACGCACGGCGGCGATGATTGATCTCGGCTCGGGTATATCGGTGTGAACACCACACATTGACTCGAGTGAATCGAATTTTCAAACTTCTTAATCTTCATTATTTTTTCATGGGACTTTCACTAACTTATTTCTGGCATTTCTCTGATTAAAATGACACCAAACACGATATAATTCCAACTGTGCTTAGTGGTTTAATCGACGATCGAAGTTTCGAACGCCACGAATAACAGCAACAAAATGTGGGCCTTTAAACTGTGCCGGCGACGGGGACACGCTTCGGTCACCCGATCCGTATCTCATTCTGTTCTTCTCTATGTTCGGCTTTCTATTGAAGTCTCGCTCGGCGCGATCGACGTAGAAACGCAGTCAACAAATATACCACCACTCGAACCCTGTCGCTCCAGTCCCCGGCTGCTCGACAGCATTCGAAAGATTACTGTACTACGTTTTTTTACGTGTGCCGAACATAGATTTCTTGGATAACTTATTAAAAGGGTAACTTGTTTTCCAAGAACGAGCAAGCGCGAAACGCCACCGCAGAAATTTGTACATCACTTGGCGCGTTCGCCGAAAATTTACGAAACGTGTTTCCACGGTGTTCGCAGATTTAAGCGATTTCAGATTGGCAACGTACGCGGCGCACCGCACCGCTCGACCGCCCCCATTCGCCAGGTTATAACGATAATTCAGCGGGCAAAGGCGCTTTCACTTGAAATTTATCCCCGCTGATCGGAGTTCGAGCGCTATCATTCGATCATTACGGATCGGTGTGTATACCGAGCTAGATTATATCGTCGCCATTCGGCCCGCCCTTTTCTACTATTACTCCTTGCTGTCGGGCCACGCGTGTGACGTTTAATCACGCGCGATCGTCGCCCACGTAATCGGTTGTAAACGGCCGCAAACGACAGGCACGTTTTCAGGAACGATCTGCTCGGCTTGCAAACGCCGCACGGTGGTCCTGAATCACTGAAACCTAGCCGGAACCTCAAAAATTAATTTTTCAAATTTGTCAAAGTTGAAATATTGCCTTCAATCATTTTCCATATTATTAATGAATTTTGTTAAAGTATTTTAATAATGGTGAATATTACACAGTTAAATTTAGAGTGCTCAGTGCAGAGTGAATAATTTCGAAGAGACCATATTAATATTAATTCTACAAAACGGATGCTGTCCAGGAAAGTGAATAGAATGATTGCAAGCACTAAAATGATTACATTGTAAAATGGGTACATTAATATTAATCTTGTTCAGGTTTGTAGTTGGTAGTTTGGCCCCTACCAAGTTTGGACATTTTTAGGACACCCTGTGTTTGCACCATAGTCTTTTGTCCCGTCGCACTTGGCGGGACCGGTCACAAAAGACGAATCGCCAGCCACTTATACGTCCCCTCATCGCCGTTAAAAGTTAAAACCGTGTCGCGAATATAAAACCACGTGTAGCCTGTCCCTCTCGTTTCCGTCGTTTAATCGACTGCCCGCGGTTCCGAGGAAGTTGCGCAGAACAACAACGATCCTGCGGGGATTTTTTCCCGTCGTCGGTCTGGCAGTTTACAGAAGTCTCTGTCTTTTATTACGGTCGTCGTCGTGACAGGGTTTTTTAAAATCGTCTCTCGGATGTATTAGAACGGCGAGTGGGGTGCGAAGTGGTCAGTAAAGGGTTGAAGGGGGTGCAGAGGTGGACGAAAGGGGATATAAATGACAGTAAAGGGGTGAAAAGGGGTACGGAAGGGTGTTTCCGGAGGGGGAATAAGCGGGGCTGCGAATCCCGGAAACTGGTAGTCGGGTCCGCAGATGTCTGCGGGGATCCTGGCGACGTGTAACTACGTACGTCGAGTAACGTGGTTGCCGGTGTGCTCAGTAATATCCGTGGTTGGCCATAAAGGGAGTTCGTAAACGGCTAGCACGGCTTTTCTCCTCCTGTATTTCCCACCACCACCCGCGGCTCGTGTGTGCCCGCCTCGAACGACCGCCTGAAACGTGCGGCACGGCCGCGGCGGCCAACGCGGAAAACGACGCGAAACAGAGAATGAATATAGTCTTCGCCTATGGCAGCTCCGCGCTACGTGCCAAGGTTCCATGGGAAAGCTGTTCCTGTACCCGTACCTACTCAAACTCCGGGAACCGGTTAAATTCGCCGAGACTGGATCAGCAAACATACGGTGTACCTCGGATTATGGTTCATGGTGTAACCCAGTCGTTCGCGCGAAATAGGGGATACTTCGTTCGGAACATCGGCTGAAACGCTCAAGCTTTTGATACGATAGTTTATTTTGTCTACCACGGCATACTGCAGCTACTCCGCTTTACTCGATCCTCTACCGGTGTCGCGAGGCTGCTGGAAGATTCACGGACTCCCTGCGAAAGTGCGAGCTTTATGAGATCTGTGTTCGGTTTCTGCGGTTATTCTATGAGGATCAGGGATAACTTTATTGGGAAAAATAGGAAAATTTGTTAGCACGGTCTTTGTTGACGTTTAAATAATTCATCATGGATCTCAGCTTCTCACAGAAACGAAGTACCATTTTTCTGATGACCCTTAATATGTAATCTTAGGAGGAGAAATAGGAAGAATTTTTAGCACGGTCTTTGTTGAAGTTTAAATAGTCTGGACGTGTCATAATGGATCTCAGCTTCTCACAGAAACGAAGTACCATTTTTCTGACGGTCCCTGAATATGTAATCTTAGGAGGAGAAATAGGAAGATTTTTAGCACGGTCTTTGTTAACATCTAAATAGTCTGGATGTACCATCACGGATCTCAGCTTTCCACAGAAACGAAGTACCATTTTTCTGACGGTCCCTGAATATGTAATAACAAGAGCAATTCTGCCTCACTAACAATGAAACAACTATAGCAAGAGATTGTTGTACCAAAGCAGCAGCTTCCGATCTAGCCGTCGCGTTTTCGTGTGGTGCATTCATTACCGAGATCAAAGGGTCATAAATCACTGGTCCAACGATGAGAAATTTAATACAATACAGCACAATATCGAATGAATAAGAAACGCTCGGCAAACTTTTTCCAACTATCATCCTTCATCAGGGTAGGAAACAGCGAGTGCACACCGAAGTCTCGTGAACTTCGCAAGACAATGGGCCGACTACGAAAGTTCCACGTTGCATTGCGTTCGGCGCGATAAATTATTCATCGACAGAGGCGAGTGTTAATTAGGACACTCGGTTTCCCTGCATTGGAAAATCTAGTCGACGATGCTGGAACCGTATCCGGAGTAGTAACTTCGATTCGCGAATATAGTTAACGTTATATTGTAATTAGAGATGATTCGTGACGAGCTTTGGAGACGGAGCTTGACACATTACTTACCAATCAGTGTCATTATCAGGTTCGAACATTCGTCAGGCTGCGGTAGTATTTGCAGGAAGTAGATCCAGTGAGTCATGATCTACTGACATGATCTACTCAAAGTGGTCTAGTCCATTTTCGAGAAAAATCAAGCTAGCAATTTTAATATTTACATTTCTACGTTATCTTTTCATTCTGAAGGAAATTGTAACTAATATATTTAAAATCACAAAGATTTTGTGAAAAGGAAATTAGCTGTGGTTAATAGAACGATACAAATTTTTATTTTCTGCTTTTCAACTTTTGTAATGAAACATAAAATAAATTGAATATTGTTTTTTTCAATTGGAAGCATTTAAAATTATATCGAATGGACTTGGGCTGTTTCAAATTTTAAGACAAATCTAGCTGTTCATTTTAAAAGTGGCTTATGTTCATTCTTGGTAAGAAGACACATATTATTCACTTAATAATTGCTATTATTTTAATAGGAATTGTAAATTTAACTCTCTTACATCCACTTTATGGAGTGTGATTTTTAATTTCATTGAGACGCAAACTCTTAAATATCTCAATTTAAACTTAAATGGATTTAGGCCACTTTCAAAATAAACAGCTCAAACATTGGTTACTGAAAAATATTAACGTCGATTCAACACGAAGAATTTTTTTAAATTTTGGCAGGAGTCGATCATTTATTCAATTGGGGCCCTGAAGTTGTTAAAACGAACGATGTGTTTCTCCTGTTAATAAATCTTGTTTTCTACCTGTTCACCGTTTACAAAGTAATCAAATATACTGGTATATAAAAGATCAATAAATAACAACAGTTAGAAAAGAATAGAGTCTTATTTTAAAAAGTCTTTGTGGCCATGTGTGCTTTTAAAATTTATAAAATATTGGATAAATTGTTAACCGAGCGAGGATGACACGATGCATCGTTAAACCGCAAGTTCAGCGCGTGTTTCTCGAGTATCTTTGCAGGCTTCCGGTCGGGGCGCAGTCGTCTTAATTAGCTTTTCTTCACGCCGTGTACCCCGTCTTTCTTCGTGGCACGAATATTCGAGGCCCCCCCCCCCCGAAGAGTCGCGTAATTGACACGCGAAATTGTCTCACGTGTTTGGGCTCGGGTTTATTTACTTCGGAACTTTCGAGCGTTCCCGGGGAGTTTCCGGTTTCCACGGTGCACCGAATCGAAGTTTCCGTAGTCAGCAAACTTGGGGAGCAAAGCTCGCGACATCTGAAGTCTTAATGGATATTTCGGGGGAATAATTACTGCGAGAGGCGGATGAGCCTCGCGAAACGATACTCGGTATCCTTGTACTCCACTGTTTTTTTCCTCTGCGTCTCGAACGCGAAGATACTTAACTGGGCACGTTTATGTTTAACATTTAGAGACGGTAGAATGCTTCGTCTAGTTTATTCGTACTTCAGGAAATATTTTACAGCTCAAGTAGAATTTTCCTCCCTGCGCTCGCAGCTCCAGCAAGTTAAAACCGAGACGGAAATTCTAGGAGTCCCACTAAAGTTTGGATTTTATTCTGTGGCTTTTGGAAGCTGTAAAAATCTACAATCCAGTTGTTACTGCTGAAATTTCTGTGCACAGATTCGGTCGAATATGTTTACTAGAATTTTCTATCTGAAACAATTCTGAAAAATTCTAGATAGATACTATGCAGCAGATTACACGAGAAATAAAAACAATGAGGTCGATCTGCAATCGAAGACAGTGAAAATAAATGTAGATGGGATCAAGATAGTTGAAAAGATATGTACAAGGCAATTAATTAAGAGATATACGAATATAAGGTCGACGAATGAATTGGAAAGATATAGACACGAGAGGATTAATTAGAGGACATATCTCCGAGACTATTGATTAAGTTACGCAGACGTCGATGAGTCTCACTTTTCAATAGCCGCAAGCGCCATTTACTTATACGGAAGTATTTATCTCGATGCGACTCGGTGTTTCACGCCGAACGATAACTCGGGCCTTTTATCGAACAGGTTTTCGTCTAAGTGTGATTTAGATAAGGAATATCACTTTTTATCGGGAAGTCGGCGGCGCGTAGACGTTTAACGAGGAGAAAATGATTTCGGGCAGCGAGCCATTGTGTCTCCTTAGCCGCTCATGAAATCCGGCCGGGGGAATTACATTTTATTAGAGGCCGGCCTGCGGAAGTACCATCAAATTGTAACTACCACTGTAAAATACGAAGTTCTAGCCCGTAAAGCCGGATTACGATACGCGGTAATTATCCATTTTCATTGCGGACTGTGTCCGTTAGGCGAACGGTCCTAAAAATGAACGCGAACACGGGAGGACCGAGATTTTCGGTTCAGATTATAAGCAATCGTGCTCGTAAGTTCGCGTCTTAAACCAGAAAGAGCTCCCAGTAAAAATCAGGGAAAAGAGAAACGATGCTCACGCGGCGCTGCTCGTGAACGTTTCTGTTTAGAGGAACAGTCTAGAGCCGGTTAAATTATACGGTATCCGAGCCGCCATACACCGGGTGCGAAAAAATGAACGACTCACGACCGATTGCTATTATTCTTGGAACCATGGAAACACCAGTCATAGTAACGCCTCATTCGGACCAAGGACTGAAAACAGTATGATCTACATTCGTGTCAATGTTAGTCACTGCCGCGGTGACCATGACCATTCGAGGCTTCATATTACATTCTCTTTCTGGGAGGCTCTAGATGTGTCAACTCACGCAATCAATAGCGTTTCTTCATTTTTGTACTGATTTTTAACGACTGTTGCGACATGAACAAATGAAATTTTCGTATCATTTTGTATGTTTATTATGGAAACTATGAATTTATTCGAATGTGCTTATTTATCTTCATTTTCTAAATCTCCTGACTTCTTGATCGATATAGTGCGTTTATCAATTTTTTCTCTGTTTGGATTATTTAAATTGTAGTTGCCTGGCGCGACTATGAGACACGTGATTGTGTTTGTTGCACTGTTTACCACGATTGTTTCGTCTGCTATATTTTATTGGTTTTGTTTTCTATAATTAGAGAATAGAGATAAGAATTTTCCAGATAGGAAGCAACCTTCGCTTTTTTTTCATTGACCTTTCATACTATGTCGTACTTTGTATAAAGGTCAATGTAAAGTGCATTATGTAATAAAGAAGACAGAGACTCTGCGTCAATAAATAATCTATACAATGAAAGTGTTCTCATACGACGTTTCATATCGAAGAAAACCGAGTCTGGAAATTTGTGAGGCACGCGTGCCGTTGAATAGCTAACACCTGGCGCGTCTGTTCACGAATTACCTTACCCCGTCGCTGCTAATGCTTATGCACGCATGGCGTATGAATATTCATACTCAATTTTCCTCGAAACGAAGCCTAGTGTGAAAAATGTTTATTCTGCAGTTTTTCTTAATTCTTCATGTCTGCATGTACAGGGTGTATTATAGTGAATACCATAAAATACTTCGCCTGTAATATCATTCCGTAAAAAGGTCTACGACAATATCACAATTGGCTGAAAGTCAAAACTTGTCTACGCAACCCACGTTGACCTCATGGATCTTAAAAGTGGCTATCATCCACAAGTACCGCTGAGAGCTCACAAGATGATCCCCGAGGGGGCACAGAGGCAAGAGGGGTCTATTGTTTTGCATGACAGTAGTAGTGTGTTCTCAGTTGAGATCTGAAATGCTTAATAAAAAAAAAAGTAGTAGTGTGTGTGTAACCGCTTCGGCCAATGGAAGGCGCGCTCCTTCCAAACTAACCAATCAGGCGCGCATTCTTGCCTACGTCACCGCATTCCTGCCAGGGATCATCTTGTGAGCTCTCAGCGGTAAATAGATCAGAGCATTCCATATAAGAAATCAACATTAATTCTTTTAACTTTGCCAAGGAGTACAATTATTGTTACTGTACAAGCTCCCACAGAATTGAAAAACGAAATTTCAACGAATACATTTCGTGCAATAAATCAAAATAAATATTTTTAACTCTATATGGAGGAATTAAATAATCATTGTACTGGCTTCTAATATCAAGGCAACACACAAATATCCACAACAATAGATCAGAGCATTCCATATAAGAAATCAACATTAATTCTTTTAACTCTACCAAAGTATACAGTTATTGTTACTGTACAAGCTCCCACAGAATTGAAAAACGAAATTTCAACGAATACATTTCGTGCAATAAATCAAAATGAATATTTCTAACTCTATATGGAGGAATTAAATAATCACTGTACCGGCTTCTAATATCAAGGCAACACACAAATACCAACAAAAATTGATCAGAGCATTCCATATAAGAAATCAACATTAATTCTTTTAACTCTGCCAAGGAGTACAATTATTGTTACTGTACAAGCTCCCACAGAATTGGAAAACAAAATTTCAACGAATACATTTCGTGCAATAAATCAAAATGAATCTGTTTAACTGTATATGGAGGAATTAAATAATCACTGTACCGGCTTCTAATATCAAGGCAACACAAATATTAACAAAATCGTGGTCGTAACGGATCGATTCCATTTAAAAAGTCAAAATCGATCTTCCAACCCCAGACAGAGCATTAAATTAAACGTACACTCCTGACAAAGTGTAGCATGCTAGAGAAGACGAGCTAGCCAGGACCGCCGAACATGTAACAAAAACCGCGTCGCAGCATGGGTCATTCGACGATGGGACGATGCCTCGAGATTCTCTTTCGTCCGTCACTGGCGTTCTAAATCCGACTGTCACCATTTTTAAATCCGTGGTTACGCAACAGGCGGGAAGGAGAAAGTGCGAAAACCGCGGAGCGCCCTCTGGCCTGAAAATCCAGTGTTTCGACGGCGACTCGGCTCGATGCAAAAACGTGCCGCGATTGGGAACGATGTTGTTATCTCGGAGAAACTCGAAGATAAACACTTGCGAGACGGAGTCGGTTGAAGACCGCCGGTAGTATGATCGTGGCCGTCCGATCGTAAACACGGTCGCGTGTAATCGGAACGGGATCGATAAGGATCTCTGAACAACAGGAGTGATCTTGTTTGGCTGGGGCGGGCCGAATCCACTTCGGGTAGTCTGCGATCGATCGGTGGATCATCCGCGTGCCACGATAGTGAAAGTGCGAACCGGGTTTCGCGTGTGGGTCTCGTCTCTCACTCACTCTCTTTATCTGTTGGTCGGGCCACTTGCTTTTTCTCTCTAACGAGCAGGAAGGCGGCGAGTGCCGGCTCGGTGAGCAACGCGTTCACGAGCGTGTGCGTGTGTACGTGGATCGGGTCCGTGTGTGACCGTGTGCTGGTATAGTACTGTGGACAGTGCGCGCGGTGCTCGTCGATCCTCCTCGAGGTGCGACATGACGACCGACCACGAGACGGAGACCAAGGTGAGGCTGCGGAGGACGAAGAGCGTGACCAGGGCCGAGGAGATCCAGAAGGCCGAGCTGCTGGTGCGCAGATCCCAGCCAGACAAAGCGTGAGTACATCCCGAACCATGGACTCGCTCCATGGAGCGTTTCCATCGCGCATGCAGACACCACAGATCAGTTTTATAGCCGGTCCAGTCGGATTTAGGCGAACCGTGATGGGGAATCCGTCCTCGAACAGTATTCGACGAACTCGGAAACCGTGGAGACGCGAAATTTCCAGGTCCCACCAGACACGACGAGGCGATTTCAGCTGGCAGACTTCACTGACAACGCGCATGCGCCGTGATGGTCGGGTAGAGCGCAAACCCATGGTCGGGACTCCCCTCCCGGCAGGGACGGTGCACATTCCTCTTCTCGTTTCAGCACACGATCCGCCACGCCGTTCTGTCGCGTGTCATAATCGATGCGGAGGTCAGCCGGCGGGAGTGCGCTCGTGTTTTCCATAGCTCGTTCCACAAGACCCGGTCCTCAGGCCTGCGACTTTATCCCGAGCTAACGAACCGACCGTGCAGACGATTCGTCCCCGTTGGACAGCGCGCGGACACCGAATCTGACCGCCTGACTTAATCGGGCGGCAGCGAAGATACGCCGAAGATTCGACTTGCCATTCAGGCACGAATTTTTTGGGTTTTAGGGTGTATCGCGTGTAACAACGCGATCCTGGATAGCGGCAAGGGGTCTCAGCTCTTCTTGCTGTTACAACGATCAATGGAGTGTTTGCGCTAGAGCTCGTTTTTGAATTATTCAGGCCTGTTTGGACTGGGGGATCGGAAGTGTACGGCAGGGTGGGGCTGATGGTGCCGTTTTTCATATAAACCTACGTAAAATATTTTCCCCGGGACCATTGCTTTTTTAAAATTATTTTCACATAGTAAACTAACATCTAAAAATAACCTCAATTCGTTTGGTCCTATTTTTGTTCGTTTCTAGATGGTGCACGTTTCATGTAGATCTCTCTGGCTGGTAAATAGAAATGAAACAATATTAGTAACAAAGATAAACGCTTCTAATCATTCCCAATTGCTTCTATGTATCCACTGTGTGCGCAACAAAATCCATTGAACCAATACGCCAAAGTGTACACGAAAAGTGTACACAGAGAGTCCTTATCTCGCCACATAGAGTAACACTTTAGAATCGTGTCACAAGTTATGCAACGCCCTGTACATCAGCGTAAACTCTGTTTCTCCACTCTGGCGGATGTTTAAACGAAGAAAGAGCTTCGGTTTGTGAAACTATCACGGCAAACAATTCACCGGACTTGGTTATGGCAAGGCTGACCGCAGCGACTTTGATAGCGTTGGTATTGCGGCGGGAACGTGTTCCAAAGTCCGCCGAAAATTCTGTGAATTTCATGACGCATTAAAAACCTGCGAAATCGCATTCAGAGATGTTTGCTCGTCGCAAAGAGGCATAATCCGTAGGCGATCGCGCACTGCGCATTCCTCGATGAACCGTCGGCCGGATCGGTTATGCGGAAACGACTAATATTTACGCTGACGTCGGCTATTCTAGTGTCTACACACCGGGCGCGAGTGAATGGAGCAAAGTTCATTCACGGGAATGGACACTGGGAATTGAATGCAGCGAGAGAGAAAGAGGGAAAGAGAATGCACGTAGCGGAAACGAAAACTTTCTTAACGAGCTGTTCGTCGTTTCGGGAGACCGGCACGGAACAGCACGTCAAGAAAACACGGCACCCGGAGATAATTCGTTTGCAGAGCGATGGCATAATTATTGAGTTTCATTCTACGCTACATCTCTTTCGCGCACAGTCTACTGCCGAACGATAGTTCCGCTCCTTTACAGTGAAGTCACGAAACTTATAGCGAGCGCGAAGGTTCACGGTGACGCAGGCCCCGCGTTCCCGTTTCCTGCTCAAAAACAATGGCGAATGTCTGGCCGGAGTTACAGACAAAGTTTTATTCAACTTGACGAAGACGAACTGTTTCTGTTCCGCGATCAATAAGATCGCGCCCGAGTGTACCGTAAACGACTCAACTACGCTGAATTATGGCCTCTGTTTACCGTGTTTCGGTGCTTCTTGCTCGCCGAGTTATGCTTCCAGCAATTAATACTGGTTTGCGAAAGTTCCCGTCTGATTGGGAAATTGAACGCATTTCGACACGCTCGCTGCCAGCATTTGTTTCGTTGCTCATCTTTTTGTTCTAAATTTATTTATTTAGAGTCACGTTCGCGTTGACGCGCGAATGCTATCAGCGATCCTTGATGTATTGCATTATGTAGTGCACAGATGTATTACGAAATATTTCCTCGCCGGATTAGGTTCGTTGTTTCGTTTTACAGTAATCCATTCACCCATTTGTGAGCTTCAACTTCGCCCTAATATATCTTCATGAAGTTTTAGGGTCAAGCTTAAAAGCACTATCGCTTAAACGCGCTGAATCTCGCCTATTCACACCATCGTTTCATTATGGCCTGTTTTTCTAAAAAGACTTGATATTGATAGTCTCCCCCCACTCCGGTCGACTGTCATTAGGTTGGAGTGATCGTGGTGGGGCGGACAGCTATTATAACGGATGATGCGCGTCCCTTATAGTTTGTAAGCCTAAATATTATTCTGTGTCACGCCTCTATTATCTTTCGTTTAATAATGAACGTGTAATGAGAGTTTTCAGAATTTTTCCATCGCTATAGGTGGGAAGTTGAATCGAAAACATGACACCCTAATACGAAAATACAGGAATGACTTTTTTAAAGGTCGAGCGAACTTTCCCTTTAACATCTACCGACTTCCGCAGAATTTTTTTAGAGTGGACTACACACGCTACAAAAACAGGGCAAATCAAAAACACAGGAAAAAGTTTCAGGCCGACCTACAACGCGGTGTTTTGAAAACTGCGACGAGCAGTTTTACCGAACGGATGGAACATAAAGATTAGAAAGAGCACGATGTTAAAAAAACGGCACAAAGAAATGCTCTTAAAATATTAAAAACTTTGCAGAAAGGCAACAGTCAACTTCTCTTTGACTTCGACCGTTGTAAATTCGTTTCCAGATACTGGGTATTTCGCTGATGTATGAGAAAAATCGGGATCACGGTTGTTGAATAATTATTTAAATAAAAAAAATTTTTAATATACCACGTATTTAAGACGAACTAAAAAGTAGAAAATAATTTTTCCCAGCCCCATACTAGAGGGGGGCATTATTTGGCGAAACAAAAATTTCGAAAATAAATTATTTCTATTTTAACAATTTGATCCCCAAAATAAAATATTTCTATTTCAACAATCAGAAACACGAAATAAAATATTTTACTTTCTGCATTGTTATCATTAAGAAACGATTTACACCCATAAATGTATTGAATTCGTGTATTGTGAGATTACAACAGAGACATGTGGTAAATTTCAGGTTTATTTCAGTTTTTCTTCACCTGATCATATCTGAAATAGAAAATTGTTATACCTCCCTAACCCTAACGAACAGACAGACAAGAAAACGAGTTAATATTACATTGTCATCCAGTTCTGAGCTATGTATAAAGTTTCAAATCGCTAGCTCATCGGGAAGTTTAAAATCATTTGTAAAATTTGTACCGACCAGGCCAACAGACATACAAGAAAGCGAGTTAATAAAAACGTGGTAAAAAGAATGGTTAGCTCGTTTAAAAATAAAATGAACGTCGCGTCCGGGTCCACGAGCCTCTCGAGACGCGCGATTAGGAGCGAATCGCGTGGATCGCAGATTATGAAAGGATTTAGGGTCGCTCCGATGTAAAGTTACAGGCCGTTGATAATCCTGAAATAGTGCTGGGTGGTTTTCTTTGCAGAGGAGATTGTACGTACACAGAGCTCTATCATGTTTCGGCGATAACGTTGTTGGTTTATGCGCCGACTCGTTTGAATATATATTTGCAGGTTGTTAGATTAGGGTACGTCGCCATATAAATAGCGATATATCAGGATCGTCTGAGGCCGATGGAATTCTCGGTACAGCATTAACGTTGTAGCGAGGTTTGCTGCTCCGATAAATAATTAATCGGAATATTCGTATCTGGCGTGTCGTTGCGACATTCGATGACAAAAATCGGTTGAGAGAGAGGGGGAAGGGCAGAAAAAAAGGAAACATTTATCTGCGGACGTGCTCGATATTGGATGTCGATGACGTTTCCGTGTAATTGATACCTGAAACGAACTTGAAATACTTTTATCTGTGACATTTGCGAGGCCTGTTGAACGCAAGTATCGGATTGAAAATTTCAATCGCTTTACTAAATAGTGGTTCCAGTTGTTGACGCGGAGAGGGAGGAACGCGGGAACGTATAAAATCGTTTGACAGCGAACGTTAAGCTCGCTACGGGACGGCTTCGAAAATAGATTGTATTAATTAACCGATCAAACGCTCAAAAACCAAACTCGGACGCGGATGGGCCGCGGCGCGCTTTGAGCAACGCGAAACGACGCACAACGCCGCGTATTCCCTTTGTGACAATTACAGAATAATTCCCCCCTGACGGTAAAACACGTAACTTCGTAATTAACGACCATTCTCCCGCTGCTATTGCGTAAACCAGTGATTTCCTTTCGACAAGCTTTTTTATCACCGACGAAACTAACGAGTCTTCGGGCTGCAACGATCTTACGCAACGCGTCGGGCACGAGGTTCAAGGTTGATCGCGTGAATTATCCGATAACGGGCAGAAGTAGTTAAAACGAACGTTACCGAGCACCGTGACTCATTATTGGTTCGACGACTCCACGCGCTTGCTCGGATCGCGCCTTTTTCTTGTCACCGACTAATTGCATTAACTACCCGTCGCTTGTAATAGATTAAACGTAATTAATTTTGTGCAAATGCTGTGCCGCACCGATAAGAAACGTAGAGTAACATGATTTTGTTTGACATCGTATTTTTAACCGACTTCGAAGAAGGAGGAGGTTACTCAATTCGATCTGTATGTGCCTTTTTTTTCGCTTTTTTTTCTGTGTACCATATGTTCACCGATTACGCCGAGATGGATGGACCAATCGGAACGAAACCTTTTGTATCTTGTAGAGTGTGTACCCGAGGTGGTCCCGTGATAAAAAATTTTGCATTCTTTTATTCCTTACGATTTTATTTACGAAAAATGAATTATTTCATATGTGTTCACTGATTACTCCAAGATGGTTGGACCAATCAGGACGAAATTGTTATTGCAAATAACCAATAAGACCGAAAAATCATCCTACGGTGCTCTACAAATTCTGCTCGTTCCACTAAAAAGTGTGGTATAAAAAAATTTTATACAAAAAAATTAAACCGACTTCGTAACGCTCTAAAAAAATGCACTAAAAAGTACGAAATAATTTCTATTTAATTTATGTGAATACATACGAACTTAAACACAATGCAATCTTTTCGGAGGCGGCGCAAAATTGAAAATTTTCGATACAGGAAATTACGAAAATCCTTAAATTCTTCTACATGCTTTCACATATTAATGTATCTCCTCTTCCCACTTACTGATTTCCAAGTCCACCATATTCCAATGAAATCTTAATCAGCAACATCTGTCATTTAGAAAATTTTCAATTTTGAGCCGCCTCCGAAAAGATTGTATTGTATTTAATTTCGTGTGTATTCATATAAATTAAATAGAAATTATTTAATACTTTTTAGTGCGTATCGAAGTCGGTTTTGGGAAGTATTGTCTGTTTCTGGATTGATATAAATTTAATTTGTACATTCAACTGTTTTCTTTATGTTACTTCCTTCATATTCATTATCTGTCTCGATTTCTACAAGATTTATTTTCCAATTGGCCAATGGAAATTTTCTTTTCGCTTTGATGGAATTTTTAATGAAGTAATTAAACGTCTGTTCCATCTCAGTTAGTGTAAATTAACCTGTAAAAACGTTTCCACGAGCATGTGTAATATATTCAGCGAATGCTCTTGATTCTGGATTTGCCTAACCATTACACGCTTCTTGCACTTGTAGAAAATTAAATATGATCATTTGTACGATTTGTAATGACCGAGCTCTTTACATAAACTACGCTCAATATTTTCTTTTAAGTCATATTCTCGGAAGACGTTACGATATATTGATTCGAAATTTTTTAAAAATTATTAATGAAATTACCCTCGCTTTTAAGCATTTTGTTGTGAAATTCTCAACTGTTGATTTTTGCTTTTTTTTATGTATTATCTTCATTACTTTCTTCAATGTATACATAGATGAAAAGGGGTTCCAAAGATTCAAGAATTTCCCTTCCCGAATACTTAAAAACATCAATCAAATACGCACTTTGACGCACGTCACGAATGCTCATTTCATCGAACCTTTTTGCACGTTATCAAAGCAAGATTTGCACGCGTTCTCGCGTTCGGAGTTTCTTACAGCGCAAGATCCTGTCGCCGAGTCGCGACTCGGAAAATGGCTGACGAGTCGCGGTTTGCTGGCCGTGTGCGAGCTGTCTCGCGTGTCTTTAATTAAAATGTTAATTCGAGTGACGGCGCAGGAACGGTGATGGAGCTGCGGTAGATCGGCACGATACCAGGGGATCTATCGGGGCGAACACTTTCGTCGGAGCCGCGCGCGATGAAGTATCATAAATTCATGACCGGTTTCGAGCGTATCCGATTCGAAGCGCGCGCGATCGTGTTCTCCAATCAGAATCGCTAATCAAAGAATACAACCTTCTGCAGAACCACCGGAGTAAATGCTAACTCACGTTAATATTTCTCCTGCGAACGAAAAAGAGGGTTGCGTGGGGCTAGTTTTTTTAAGCAAACCGGACCACTGGACGAACTCCATTCGTCCAGATTTATGAAGTTCCGCCAGTCTCCCAGATTTAATGTCTATTCACCGTGGAAAAAATTTAATCAAGTCCACGGTCTAATCAAGTCCGCGATCAAAAATGAATACCGTGGGAAACAACGGTAGATCTGTTGCACTGTGGGGAGAGGGAACCGTTCCATCAAGGTTTTTCGCGAGAACGGTTTTAAAACAGACCCGAAGAGCATTGCAAACGCAGACTGGAATATACAAGTGAAGAAGGCCTGCAGACTTTGCTTGAATAAAAATTAGAAAATGTTCAGTCAGGACACGTACATTGGGGAAACAATGTGTTTCAACGGAGGAGTCATTTTCGAACTTTTTCGGAGACTTGATTTTTCAAACCTTCGTGTGCTGAAATTTAATATAACCTAAATTAAAATGCCAGTGCACACATTTATACTGTATCAACAGTATGCGTCCTAATTACAAATATCTTCTGAATTTAATTCAGGATATGAAGGGTTGGTGAACATTTACTAAAATTAAAGTCCAGCACCTTGAATAAACTTGGAGAATTTTCCTCGATTTCAATGCTTAAATTCAAAATATGAGAATTAATTAATGAACTTATATCATAACGTAATTCCGCAGGATGTTAGCATGGAAGTGTGTTTCCGAATTGATGGAGCGACACGAGAAAGTGAATCGCTGGCCCACATGCAAATAACAAATGGGGTAGTTCCTCGACATGGAAAGATACAAGTAGCCTGTGAAAATGCAACTGTATGCAAATTCAAAGAGCAAAAGTGACAGTGAACTTTTATTTTCCCCGCTAATGGATTCCGCGAATAAAAAGTGGAACACAAACGCATCGATTTCCAATTAACTCTGTATTTTATGCATGGCCTCCCTACACCCCGCAAGTCGCACAAAGATGCTCGATCGAGAAACGACGAGCTAAACTTTCCGAAATTGCTCGTCCCGTTGCAAACAGGACGGGACCCACGTAAAACCAATAATCCGCAAGTTGTCCGTTAAAGAGTCGCGTCGGAAAAGTCTAAATCCGTACAAAGATCCGCAGGCCATTAATAACAGCTTACGCGGGCTCGACGCGACGCGGGTGCACGCGCAAAGGTAAAAAGTAATAATTATTACAACTTCGGGTCCGTTCATCCGGGCAAACGCTAATTAGCGTCCTGACGAGAAACTGTCGGGCGACGTTGTGCGACGCCAGGAGCGTCGGTTCTTTTTTCTCTGGCCGTTCCTCGAATATATCCTCCCAACAAGCTGTGTTTTATTAGCGGCAGGTTGCCCGGAGGAAAAAAAATGACAGCGAAATCTTCGTCCCCCTTTGACATGCCATAATGACCTGCAAACAACGGTCTCTCTGTTTTCTCTCCAACCCCTCCGTCGCTCTTACTCTTCAGAAAAGGAACACCTTTTCTACCTTCGGTTGTTTCTTCTCCCCATCTTCGCGCCCCTCCGCTTTCTTGCTACCCCGGAACGTCCATTATGCCGTGGAATCAGAGATGGCACCACTCCCGCGTCTCTTAAACAAACGAACCCTACTGTATTTACTCGTTCCGTGTTTGCCGGATACTTCTTGTTTTCGCCAACTTTGCAATTAGGCGAGCGCGAGCGCAGGCATACTAGGTTCGTTGGACGCGGTGAATATCGGATGATCCACCCCTTTCGGTACCGGCGGGAATTCGCGCGGAAAGCTATGTCTGGCTCGTGCGGATCTTTCACTTCCGGATTGATTTTAAAGTTCTCGTTTGTACGATCCTTCGATCCGGAGCCCTTCCCGCGCGTATTTGTTCCCAAATTCAATCTAATTCCTGACGATCCCCGGCGAGAACCGTGCCGCAGGGATGAAACCACCCCCTCGAATATTTCACGAGCAACGTTCACTTCGGGAACGATGTGTACATCACGCACACGTTCGACTCCGCTCTAAACGATTCCAAGGTTTCTCACTTGGCGAACCCTTCACACAGCTTCTACCCCTAGCGCAGGATTTATTCCATTTCTGTTCGAAATTTTGCGGTTGCAGCAAAATTTCTATCACGTATTGTCTGCGAAATACATCTGCATAAATCAAGTCGGTTATAGTGGCCTACAAAAGTGTTCGTACTTGATGAAATTTTCAGTATGTGTATAACTAACATAGATCTACAAAATATTTTAAATTTTCATTAAGGGCCCAAATGAAAAAGTTTTAAAAAATGCCTTTTTTCTTTTGCATGTAACCTTGTAAATTATAATTTTTGTAAAATTGTTTTTGCACATCATTTAGTAAACCAATGCTTCTTCTAATTGCTTACAATACATCAGGTCGTTTGGTACAATTATAAAAAAGTTATTCTGTTTAAACGGGCGTACGAACACTTTTGTGGGCTACTGTGGTTGTTGATGCATTCTTTAAAAAATTTATTAAGCTCCGCAAACCCCAAATTTTTACGACAAATCATTCTCTACCAATTGAATCCTCGAATTAAACCAAAGAGAACAAGAAAGAGCACAATTCTGTATTTTCTATCGGTGCAACAGATAATGCTGCTTTCCAAATGTGTGGGCACGACGACCCTGCAAAATGAATTAAATCTGATAAATAATGTTTTCTGTGCTAATAAACGTCGATGAATGATAATTACCCCGGTATTACCATGACACTGGAACGCTATGCGACTGGCATGGAGCAGTCATTTAACGGTGCGACGCGACGCGACGTCGCACGGGGTGGACAACTATAATATTTCTGGCAATATTTCTCTTTGCTCAGTTTTTTTTCTCCTGCTATAATATCGATCGCAGCGCCGGTATTATTCTCTCTGTTCTAGCCACCTATCAGTCCATTCTCGCGATCTATCTCTCGCACGCGGATCTATATTGTGCCAATATTCCAGCAACCCCCGGTCCGGTTCTTGTCCGGCGGCGGGGTTGATATTCGAATCGTTAATAAGTTCGGACGGTGTTTTATGCGGGAGCGTAGAGTGTACTGGGTGACTCACAATTGCGGGAATTCCGAAACATCCGAGTCGATAGATCCTGTACCATTTTGCAAGTTGAGCTTTGTTTCCGAGGCACCAGCAGTTCAAGATTGATGGTTCTCACCTCTCAAATAGGGCTTTCTTCTTGGACACCTTGTTGCGAAAGCAGTAGGTAAGACCATTGAAATATTCAGCTGTTAGTATCTCGAAGGAGAAAGGTTCTTCACCATTTTGGAAGTTAAAGTTTCCCTAAGTAGGGCTTGCGCTCCCTAAGTAGGGCTTTTCTATAGACACCTCGTTGCGAAAATCCTAGGCAAGGTCATCTCAATTTGCAGCTGTTAGCATCTCAAAAACACTTGAAAATTGATTGTCCAACACGGTTTCTTTTTGGCAATTCCGCTGCGAAAGCCCTAGGTGAAAGGCTTCACGATTTGCAATTTCGTAAGAGATATTCACGGTTTCGGAAGGTCCGGCATTTTGAGCCACACTGTAGAGATGAGGCGCGGTACTGGAGGATCATCTCGTGGACGACGTCCTCCACCATCCTCCCGCTGCAAATGCAAATAATCGTGCAGCCTCATCCAGCGTTACGGTATTGAACGACGCGCGAATGCCCTGCAAGACTCTATTTCTGAGTTTTAATATGCGGTCCATCTGGTCGTTCACCCACCTCGTTGTTATTAGCAGCGTGTGCGAAGATTTCGCGTCCTTCGTGCGGGGATCCAAACGAGATACAGGATCAGTGGCACGCGGTTCCTTCATTTTAATTCGATTGACAGTTTCAGTATAAAATAATACATAGGTAACGCGTGCTGAAGGAAAACGAAGTGGTCAGAATAAATCAGTGAGCACGGAGACAAGCCAAAGAATTAGTCTCCACATTTGCAGCAAGCTCGCGCAATCACGAGCTCTTAAACATTTCCCTCTGTCGCCGGTGACGAGGGAAAAAGCGGCTAATAAAGTTTCTAGACCGACGCCTCGTCATTAGAGACGGTCCAGCTATATCTATATTTTTTTTCATCCGGGTACGGATGTTGCGGAACGCGTGTCAGCTTCCGCTCCTCCTTTTTCCCCGGCGTTGTCCTTCATCCCTACCTGCCGGTGTTCTCTGTCCTGAGGATTTTTTGCGTTCCGTAGCCGTAGTAGTTCGGCAAAAACTTTTTAATCTTCGTCACGCGGCGTCGGACAGCTCTCCCTTTCGCTCTCTCTCTCTCTCCCTCTGTCTCTCTGGCGGAGCGTTTTCGGCTGACGCGCCTTCGAAACGAATGAGGATTAACGGTATTGTGCTGTCAATCCTGCTGGCGTTTTCTGGCTCTCCCTTGTTTCCTCCCTTTTCATCCAGACCGAAGTGAGAGGGGCTCGGCGTGGGAGGACCGCGGGGTTCTTTTTCTTCGCGAAGATTGCGGGCGTCGGTGTCGAATCTCGCGCGGGCGCGAAATCAGCCGGAAGAACAATAGAAAGCGATTACAGAGGTAGCAGGGGTTCGGACGAGCGCTCGGATTGGGCTAGACGATGGCTGGAATGGTTTTCCATTTTGTTGAAATGCTACAAGAGATCTGTCGCTACGGAAGTCCCATTGGTCACTGACCCAGTCGTCCATTTATTGGTCATTGTAATCGCAGCGGTCAGTTACCTATTTCAATGCTTATTGGTGACCGCAGCAGGTCAGTGACCTAGTGATCGCAGAGAGTTTCGAGTGCCGGCACGGGTGAATTACAAAATCAGGGTAGAGCATGAAATTGAGTTTCATCGCCGACGAGAACAATTGCAACATGGAGAAAGGCGAGAGAGGGTCTCTTTCTTTGCGAATCTCGCGCGGCCGCGAAATCAGACGGAAGAACAATGGAAAACGATTACAGAGGCGGAAGGGGGTTCGGACAAACGCTCAGATTGGGCCAGAAGATGGCTGCGGTTTTTGAGGCGAGTGGTCCGTGTTACTCCGCACAAGGCACCGTTCATATCGTCTGACTGCGGTCGATTTCGTGGGACCCGGAGTCGTTCATTCGTAGAATCTACTCGTCGGGAATCGATTATGGGAACCGACTGCCGAAACACTGTCCCCCGGATTATCGTAATGGGAACGAAAATGGGTTTCCACGTTTACCTCCACGCTGCGGTGTGTTCCGTGCACCCTCCCACGCGGCGTTTCCAGACGATGCTCTATTTAGTCGGTTCATACTGCGGCACACTCAACTATTCAGCTACTAGGTGGTTCCTTGATCTTCCGAACGTGGTTTTTGGCGGATGGCTGACCGGTTTGTTCTAAGCTATTGTCTACGGGAATTTGGATGGCACGCGGAATTCAGTGAAGAGAGCTTCATCATGATTTTATGGACGCGTTGGCAAACTGTAGGTTGCATTGTGAGTTTGAACAGTAAAACTACTGAGTGTACCGAGCTCTAAAATTATTATTTCTACACAACTGGTAGGATAACACCCGGCTAGGTTTGCTGTTAAAACCGCTTGATATTTCCACCGAGCCGTTTTTGTAGCAAATGTATAAAATCCGTAGTGTAGCAACAACGTACTCGGTAATCCTGGGGATTAGTGGTGAAAGCATCAGACATTTTTGACCGAAAATCCATGAATCACATTTTGCCATCCGTTCACTAAATTCCCCCGGGGAAATCCATTCATCCGAAATAGCTTAATAATATCGACCGGAGACGATTGAATGATTTATTAAAAAGCAAGCACACGCTCCCAGGAAGCGTGTTCTATATCAGTTACCTCCCGGAAACGTCTCGCTCCGAACGATCCTTCTCCTCGGCGCAGCGAGAGTCCTGCTCAAGTCTTCCCGCTCGTCTCTTTAATTATTCATTGACGTCGTCGCTCTGAAACAAAAAACCAGGTCGGCACAGTTCACTTGGACGAGGTACACGGCCCCGTAAGACAGGAAAAAATAAAATTACAAGGAAAACAGCGGCCGTTTGCTCTCGCGCCGGTTCCCTGGTTCCGGGGATCCTTGTTCGTACCGTCCGACCGGGATTTCTATTTCCCGACGAGGGACGACTCACAACAGGTGAACGAGCATGTCTTGATGAACCCGGTGGATCGTGTGCGGGGGGAGAGTGCAGCCGTTGAAAGTTAGGGACTTGACTCGGTGAAAGCAGGGGGGACAATAAAACAGGACAGACAGACAAGCGGGCGGAACCGACAGACAGATAGACAGGGAGCAAGAAAGACGGAACGGCCGGAGGTTGGTAATCGATTCCAGGGGAGCTAGGCTGCCGTTTCACGAACAACGGGGGGTACCAAGAACGAGAGGAAGAAAAGGCCAAAAGGACGGAGGATAGCAAGGCCAGGTGAACGAAAACCGGGGTTCGCAAGAAGACCTGTTTAAAGCGCCATTTAATTTTCCTTCATGAATCATTTAGGGTATTCTTCTACCCTCCGCTGTTCCTGCCACTCCTCATTCTCTTTCGTTCGTTCCCGATCCGTAGCTCCTGGGGAGGCAAGTTTCCCTCCTCATTACACGGGTAATATATGTATATCCGTCTATCGTTTAAATATTCAGGAGGGTTCCGGTGTCAGGAAGATTCGCGAGGCAGATACGCGAGTCCTATGAACCGCCAGCCCCTTTCTGCCATTCTCCCCTCCTGTTTGCCCTTCTTCTTGCGTGTACAGGATGCCGGGAAAGTAAGGATCATCATGCATTAAATCTGCAATATTGAAATAGCATAAGAGGGTCAGTGACCCAATTGATCATTGTTTACCGTGACCACAGTGGGTCAGTGATCCAATTGACCATTTGCTGATCACCGTGACCACGGGGGTCAGTCACAGGGAATGACAAAATCATTCATTGGGAAGAATGTGTATTCCGCCGCGAATACGGATATTTTCTCGTCAGCCTGTACAGCAGCTTGGTAACCTGGCAGTCAGGGTGTGGACTTCGAATTCGACGGATCTGCTAAGGGTATTCAGTCGGGAAACACGAGTAGGTACTCGACTTCCTCGACTCTGTAGATTCCTGGATTAATCCAGAAACACAAAAGATTTGCCACCCTTATCTCCCGCCATCGTTTCAAAGCCGATGATTGTCGCTTTTATCGGGTCACCGGCGGACTAAGCGACAGTTAAGCCGCGACGTATCGCGTCGCCGTTTAGAACGGGTCGTTTCGCCGAGTCATTCGGTTCGGAATTCGCGGCGACGCGACCCCAGGACGCGATCTCCTGGCATCCTTTCAATCTCCGCCCGTATAATGGAGACGACAATGTTGACGGCGTGTTATATATTTTTCATGGAGCCACGTCGGTTTAGATAATGGACGTTGGACCGTGTCCCTTATCGCCGACTGTATTACCAGCCGTAATGTGGACAGAGTGATTCCGAACTGGGCTAACACGTACCACTCTCGCATCACGCAATATCCCTTAACTCACTATACTTGTTTCGTCCGTTCTTCAGAATAATTCTCCTTGATTTACTATAATCGTACCGGCGGTTATCCGCACACGGTTCTTATAAACTTAATGGCACCGATGAAAACAGCATTGTCGAGATAGCAGTTTTAATTTATTACGTCTGCTGGGAATCTTTTCATCAGCAAAATAAAATTTTCCCTCGTTTCACCCTTCGCGAACGAATGCTGCCGTGTACACGGGCCCAGTAAAAAATTATCGGGGATAGGATCAAGCAAATTTTTATTAAGCTCGCCACGTTTTTCTCCGTTTGATTCTGATATGCGAAGGTTCATCGAATAAGAGCGCTATACATGTCAATGTAATGTTTTAATATAATACTTTTATTCATTGGTACATGCCATTGTGTTTTAAAAATGATTTATTCGGAGAAAGAAAGATGAACAATTATTTCAAATAAATTCCTTGTGCGTGTGATGTATGAAAATCAATTATGGGAATTATTGTTTTTATTGTAAATGAGATATATAAGCGTGCATCCGATAAAAACGAGGGGAGTGAATGGGTGAGAACGAGAAAGAAACACAATTATTGAGAGGCAATAAAGAGGAAATAAATGAAGCGTTTTGTTTGGAAAATTTGTCAGTCGTTAAATGAACATTGTTTGTGTTACGTCTAATATGTTTTGTTAAACAGGTGGTTCGTTTATAAACATTGATAATTGCGTCCACTGCTTGAACATTCCCAATAACGAAACAATCTAAAGAAAAATGATTTGCCTGATGAAATGAAACAATACGTGTAGCTAAATGAGATAAGATTTATCAAATAATTGATTTGGGTGTAATGGACAAGTTTGAGTAATCTTATTTTACACTGAAATTTCGAAGGAGCTGCACTCTTATTAGTACAGCAATCCATCAGCTTTAATCGCAACCGTTTCCCCGATTTTAATTTAGATTCAACGTACCACTTATGATTCATGCTTTCATTCGTAACTGGACATCGAACGGCGTTAGTGCCGGCGTTTATTAGCACTGTCTCGTTAGCTTTAAATTATGGCTCGCCTGCAGATTTCCCGGCATTACCGAGTTCGCGCGCTCAGTAACTCGATTCTTGGCCGGCGCTGTCTTTTTTTCTCTGTTGCACGTTCGCGCGCGCGTGTCGCGAACGGCCGTGCATTAGCATTAAAATTCACGACGCGTCAAGTATGGATTGAAATGCGTGGAAAACGCACGCATAATTCACTGCGCAATAAAACGTTAGCCGGGCAACCCCAGCCGAATATTAATTACACAGATAGAACTACAATTACTCACGGGCCGGGCATTGCCGCGCCGGGGCCGCGGAGCACGTCGGGCTCCGTTATCAGTATCGATAATATTAACGAGCGTGTAATTAACTAACGATGCCGTTCGTGGGTCACGAGTTTTTCGAATTAGACTTTAACGACTGGGGGACAGAATAACGAAGTATTTTAATAGCCTCGCATTAACGCTGCCGAGTTTACCGTTGGCAAATAACTCCGGCAAAAATGCGGCGCTGTTTTCGATTTACGATACCTCGATTCTACGTATACGCGCGATGATCGCCTACGAATTATCGCGCGCATAAGTCAGAAGCGTGAAATAATCGTATTATTCGCAGCTTTGTTCTCGGCCGGATGAAATTTACAAGGTTGTCTATAAATTGATTTTTTCACCGGTCTCTCGTATTTTTCGTTTCCTCCCGTTCTTTGGCTTTCGATTTTTGACTCTGCGTGTCGCAAAAACGAAAACGATTATTTACTAGTTAATATAGTAATAGCTCTTGTCTACTGGGACAGTTTACATTACCTGCGGGAGCTTTTAAATTATTGGCTGCCATTTCCAGCGACAAGGCAATTACAGTAATTGGAATTTTCATTATTTTAAGTAATTTAATTATTGATAATCTCTTACGTTGCTGTCGGGCACCGGCCGCTACACAAGTTAACATTATGTCGCCATAATTGCTGGCACATATTTAATCAGACAAAGTGCAAGTTCGTCGATAAAGCAATCGGCCGTGCTCATAAAATCCTCTTCGCACTGTTTCCAAATAAGCTTCGACGTTCGAAACAATTCTCTGCGCAAAGGAAGTTCTTGCATTGGTATACACACTGATTCAGCTAATTGATCAGATTCGTAATTTGAATCTACTGAGATTAGCTTAACAAATAATGTACAAAAAATAGTATTTGAATCACGAAGGAAGTAATGGCGAAGTGTGCTTTTTACCATTTTCTTTGCGATTCCGATCAAGCATTTTTCAAAAGTCGTTTTAAAAATTGTGCAAAAATTTGTGAAGTAAAAATCCTATGAAATCTGAATAAATACAACCCTGCTATTAGTGTTAATAAACTAGTCCTGCCAGTTTCTCAAAAAAATCCCGAAGTCGTCCGGACCGATTATGAAAGAATTTTTCCGATACAGCAAATATTTGATCGATTAAACGAGTCGGTACAATATAATTGCCGGCGATTTTTATCGGCGGAAGCGTATTGGCGAATTATTATTTGCGAGATGTCGCCTCGTAATTCCACAGTAGCCCGCGGGTGTGTCGCGATCAAAATTCTATGGCGACTGCGGCACGCACGGTGGCGTCGCGCCGTCGTAAAAACGTAACCAGACCGAATCGTATCACACTCGGATAATTATGCCAAAACATTGCTTTTGCCGAGCGTATTTCATTCCGTTCCGCTCCGGTGAAAAAAAACCCGTGGCGTCCCGTTGTTTATTTCGTTTCACGCGACCAGTGTGAACCGATTATTCCCACCCCTTCCAGCGTTGTTTCGCGCTGGGGGTTACGGGAACGGCGGCCGGAATGGCCGATTTTTTCCCGTCGCGTCGACTTCCCTGTCCGGACGATAGCAGGCTAACGTGAAAAACAACGATCGCCAGCCACATTTTCAAATTAGCGGCCACAATAACGTCGACAACGCCAACGGCAGCTTTTACGCCCTTCTATTTACATGTTTCAGAGGCCGGGGCTGTACGCCGCGGATATCCGGCACGTTAAAATAAGTAGTGAGGGGCTCCAGCACTCTCGAACCACCCCGACGCCATTTGCAGTTTGTCCGAAAATCGTTTCGGATCGGGCGAGAATGAATTTTCACTTTTCATTCGAACCCACCGTGGACCGTTTCTATAAAACAGCTGGAATTAATTCGAAAATTCTTGTCGTCAAACAGGGGATGGGCGAGTTGATACATTTTCAGTTTTTCAAAAAGTAACTTCGAGAAATATACGTGCAAAATATTATTATTTGTTTCAGAACGTAATGTTTTGCGCATCGTCTCGAATGAAAGAATGAATAAATCTTGGGCGAAAAATAGTCAATACTTAATCTACCATAACTTTATGAAAAGAAGTCGAACGACAATCTTTCCCATGATTATTTTAAACTGCGAACCTTCTACTTTCATTTCCCAAAGCTGTTGTTTTTCTCTCGTAGTTGGTTTTGCAGTAGCAAGCGGCCTGGAAGGCGAAGATGATATTTTTCTTGAAAATTTTACGTGGACCGTGCAATCTCCTCGCGTTGTACCCTGAATTATTCCAATGCTGGCTGCACACTTTTCACTTAAGGTGTAATAAAACGGCAATAAAAAATTGTATACCAAATTTTATGGGGTCGTTCTACAGGGGAAACTTCAATCTTGAAGTCCGTGCAAGATTTGACTCGCGAAAGAAATTTTCTAAACTGTCCAGAGAAGTTGGTAAAAGGTCGAACCAAGGTATAGTTTATACAAAATCTTGAAATTGTATGAAGCTCTAGCCACCGCTAGTTAGCCGCTCTGGAATTCTACAGCAGATTCCTAGGTGTCACGATTGATCCAAGGCCCTTCTGATGTTACATAGTAAGTTAATGGATCCCGCCCCACGTCGAGCAGACGCGACGATTGACGTAGATCCACCGCGGGGAATGACTTTCTCTCAAGCATTATTGCATTCGCGGAATTTGCGTCTGACTGGCACTATTCCGCACACGGTATCTCTCGTTATCGACGTTACGAGCAAAAAAGTTCGCCTACTCGGTTTACGACATCAATAATCGAGCAGCTTATGACGCGCGGCTCGCTCGATTTTCGCGCGGGGAACTTTTCCGTCTTGGGACGGGAAGTTTTTTCCACCTGGTAACCCGTTAGCCGTAAGACATCCGGGAGCTGGTCGATAAGCATCGGCAAGAAACCGTCATTCGGAGCGCAGCCGAACTTCGCAAGCCGTGGACCGTCTTTTTGCCGTTAACCCTTCGGGAGAACTTTCCAAACCGTTGCTAGAACCTCAAAAATGAATTTTTAAAATTTTTATATCGATGTCTCTATTTTTGTGAATCGGCCAACGCACTGTGCGGCTCCGAGCGTTTCCGCGACGCGAATCTTCGCGGGGAATTCGACGGCACTTTAATTGCCGCGGAATCCGCGGTACAAAGGGGAAAGTTCGAGGCGACGACGGATCGGCCCGCAATTTCCAGCGCAAATTGTCTGAGAGCGAGCGCATCGCCGCGCGGCTTCGAAACTATTCGGAGGGCCACGCGTTCCGAGGAAAAACGAGAATTCACTCGCATTCATTCCCCCTGGCGACGAGTTTATTAAAAGCAATCGCGTGTGACGTAAAGGCAATCTCGCGGATGAATATTTATAGGGAGAAATTCAGTTTCGCGGCGATGTAACGCGAGCATCGGGATCTTCGAGACACAGCATGGAAATTTTTAAACGAATCACGGCCGCGTAACCGAGCCAGCCTCTCCCACCCCATAACACGGTTACGCGAAACATGGATCGTTGCATCATGCACGAGAGCCAATAATCGCAACTCGACCCCGCGCCGGTTTAACGGGTTAGTGTACCATGAATAGTAAAGCTGTAAACTGCAGCTGCAAGTACAGCGTCGATGGAATCAGGGCTAGAGTTACAGACTGGCGTCGTCGTAAAGCGCCTAGAAAATGAGGATTCAAGGAATCTGCCCGCCGGGAACTGATTGAATACAGGGTGAATGCACCCTCGAACCTGGTCAGCGTGCTTTGTATTGCGTTCGAATAGTAAACGTTTCTTGGTACCGCTGCAGGGAACGGCAATAATCACGATAATCTAGTCCTATACCCGAGACTCGGCAGAGGTATAATCAACAGGCTGATTGTTGCTAACTTTTTTATTGACTGATTCACTTTTATGAAATTTTAGTCTTCGTAAATACTGTCTACAATTTCACTTGAAATTTTTAGATATATATTTTATTCTTCTTAGAGGTAGACGACCTGAGGTGATCCATCCACCTCTATGGGGGATTAGTAGGGGTAGTGCCATTTCTGTGAATTTTACACACATTGACAAGGTACAGTGTTCCCACGATTGTTGTGCGAACCTCGGGGGTATCGAGTCTCAGGAAACGAAATGGTACTACGTTTTTTTACGTGTGCCGAACATAGATTTCTTGGATAACTTTCCAAGTGTAAACGACGATCCTGGGTAAATAACGGTGCCAAGCGGGAAATTGTTGTATTGTGCCAATGCTATTCCACACCTTTTTTTTGTTAAGGGGAAAGCTAAAACCGAGGGCGAACCCCCGTAAACACCAACCCCCGGGACGTTCAATGTACCGCCCCTCTACTAAACAGTTGGTGCCCAAGCTTAAGAAGAACTAAGGGCCTCCTCTTTTCGCATGCTCCTTAGTTCTTCGTCCCTCGAGGCCCACCACCACGTATGCTATTCCATATCTGAGAATGATACATCGAGTATCATAAAACCCCAATTTAAACCCCCTAATACTTTAATTTCTTTGTTGCGCGATCGACCGCCCAAGGGGCAACCCTCTAGTAGTGGGGATAAAAGAGTCGCATCATCCGCATACCCGAAAGTCACATCAATCGCGGGAACACTGTATTACGTACATTTGTAACATTATGCGTGATGTACGGACGTGTCGAAGACCTGTGATACCACCTAATCATCCCCCATAAATGCAAATATCTATAGGTGATGATTTCCGAGGTCAAAATTTTTTTTTTGATAAAATGTTGTGGCCTACTTCTTCCAAATGTCCACAGGGTGTCTCAATATTGTGCACAACCGTGGAGGTCTAGTTCTATATGAAAAAATAAACAGAAAATATTCGTTCGTCATTCTGCCAATAAATCGCAGCATCTCAATGTTCGTTTTCACCGAAGAGCTTTTTTGTCACAGCGGATTTTCGATGGTAGGTTCACCTCGATCCGTAATGACAGGTTTCTGAGCACGAGGGTCCCGGTCGCTTTGTCACGTCGGCGTACAAACCGTCGGATAGTTAGCAAGCCGTGGGAGTGTCCCATTAACAGCGCCCTCAACTCCATCAGGAACATTCGTCCGTACACAGCCGCTCGAAAGATCGTTTGCGCGTTTATTGCCGGGCATTCTGCATAAGTTGAACGCGACACATCGGACACCCAGTACACCAGCACTCATGCATATGGAATTCCTCGGCGACACGTCTGCATCCTGCCACGCAGCCCGGGTAGCCCAGTATCAGAAGCGTGAGATAGCTCTTCCTGCTGGTGGGTCGCGCGTGGGCGGAGTCCCCTGGCTTTATCGCGACTCTATTAATTACTACGATCTGCCATAAATTCGTAGTAATAGTTAGGATTTACTCGAGACAGCGGGGAGGTTAAACGATCACATTAAACGCACCTAGTTGCGGGACAGACCGCAAGCCATAAGGGACTTCTGTCAGGTAATTACGGGGGACAAACGGCGCGATATTTTACAAAAGGTTTCCTCCTCCCTGTCCTCTTTAATCCGGAATCCTTTTCCGGCTTTCGCTACAACACGACCGCAGAGTTCTGATCTTAGCCGGACGATTGTTCTACACGGTGACTCCTTTGAGACAGAAGACTTAGAAGGATCGAACGCCGCTCAAGTTGTCCGCTCTTCCTCGCGGATACTCGAGATCGAGGCTTCCCCTAAGACAACGACTTAGAAGCCATAGATCGCTCTTGATCGCCCGTTGATTTTAAAGACCATAAGTTGATGGCCGACAAACTTTTCATCGGCCTATCAGGCCCGGCGCCGATCCCGATAATTCGCGAATTGTATTTCCGCGTCTTCGGAATCGACGACGCCGGGCTCGCACAGTCCGCTTTGTTTCGCCTCCCTAAATTCTCACACTCAGGCGAGCACGTCTTATCCGGAGAAGGAACAAGGGCCTCCTTGAACGCTTTATGCTTCGAGACAAAACGCTTTTGAAAAGTTTACACGATGGTCCTTGTCAGCTCTCGTCGCGCTCCCAGTCACGAAGGGATGATACCCGCTAGTCCGTGGAAGCCGATTACTCAGGTTCACCCGGTGTATTATCTGCGTGAGAGATACCTAAGACGAGAGGGTTTTGTATCCACCACTCGCCGCGATCTCTCGTCTACGCCATTCAAATTTCACGAGACGCAGTGCGCTCCGTATTGTTAACATTGTCCACTTAATAGCCGTGCGAGCAGCTCCGGCGCACGCCAAACGGAATCCCAAATGCTTCTTCCTCTTGCCGAATTCTTTAAACCTTCTACGAGATGCCTGGTACCCTCCAAGTCTCGCGATACACCGGGCGTCTCTAAATAATAATCCCGGTTTTTAATCCCACGTTTTATAATTTATTACCAGGCTGGAAATTCTATTCCGGAACGAGCAAGCTCTGTGTAAAATATTTTAGTTAGTTCTTCGTTGCTAATCATTTTTTTAGACAAATCTGTTCCCAGAGAAAGTTAAAAAATTTCACTTCTAAATCGATTTTTAAAACATTCCAGAAACTTAAGATTGCCGATTTCGTATTAAAGTTATCAGATGACCTCGTGTATATTATTACGGTAGCTGCAGATTATTCTGATTGTTGATGTGTATGTTTCTCAGATTACGCAGACGTGTTCAGAAAAATTGAAAATCTGAAAGAATGCATGTTTCTCGTAGAAGTTTTTAAAGGATAGAAAGTTCGTTCAGGATTTCTCGCATTTGGTTCACACAGTAGTGTCGGTAAATCCTGGTGTACATTCGAAGGATCAGTTTCCTTAAGGGTCGCTGCTAGCGTAAGGTGTAGGTCGCAGACAAATAGCGGTCGGACAGGGGTACTAGTAGCGAAACATTACAGTACTCACTATGCTTAATGCGCTTGTCCGTAGATGGTGTCGTTATTTCAAGTGGAATGCATCGTGTTCCAGATTCCCGTTTGAAAGAGACGAAAAAGGACTCGTGGAAGGCCGGCCTTGTGCGGGTATCGCGAAAGGGAGAGGGGAATAAGAAGAGCTCGAACAAATGTTTTCAATATGTTGCATAAATCGCGTGTTTCATCGTAAATTGAAATGGAAATGCATATAACCGTACGATATGGAAGCGGCTTTATTGTTCCATTCTTATTCCAGTGACGTTTCTACGGCGCCTCCTCTCTTCCTTTATGTCGCGGAGAGGACGGCGGCGACGGCGGCGTGCCCCATCGATCCAGTTCTCCGTGGAGAATTTCTTTTTAACTCGGACCTTCTTTTCTCCTTACAGATGTCATCGTCCTAGAGATAGTCTGTTCTCGTGGAGCTCGGGCTTTGACAACTTCACCGGGTTCGTCAACTGGGGCTTCCTGTTGCTGGGCATCGGCGGAATCCGATTGCTCCTCGAAAATTTCATAAAGTGAGTATATACTGAGGAATCTTGATAAAACCACTGCGGCGCTGCATCAAACGCCGCGATATGTGATCGGCCTTCCAAACCGTTCGTGTCGGGCCATTCTCGAACCGTCACAATGCTTCGAGAATACCCGAGACCTCGCGAATCCAGTCTTCTCACAATTTATAAGAATTGATAATTTTATTTTCCCTTCGTGCAATTATTGTCACTCGACTGCGAATTTTATGCGGAAATACGAAACGGTAGAAACATAAGAATTTCAGAACATCTTTGTATTGCTCTGAACTTATTCAAATGATTAAGAAAGGAAACACATTTTTATTCAATACCAATTTCTTGTAATTGCCACTCGACTGGGGAAATACAAAACAGTAGAGACATCAGAAGAATTGCAGGAGACCGTTATAGTAGAAGAAATGCGTTTTTATGCAACACAAAGTTTTTATTCTGCAGTATAATTATCTTACTTGTCAGCTTCATTTATCATTTGGAAGATTGAACAAGTAATACAAATTTATTTACCGCTTCAGCACACTTCGTTTTTCCAGAATTCTTATCAGTAGACCGCGGATTTTATGCATTTATTCAGTCTGCTATGTAAATGCTTAACGTTCTTGGTATCAAACTCTTGCCACACTTATTACTGATAAATTAGCATTATGTAGGATTCGAATTTTGCTTGGAAATTATCATTTTGATAGGATATTGTACAAAGTGTGTCAACCAGGACGCACTTGCCCCGAAAATGGGACAAGTCCGTCTCTGAGAGTTAAAAATGCTTTCGAACCTCGTTTCAAGTGCTACGAGCCTGCTATAAAATGCTTCTTATTGCATTAAATTATATTGTTTAGTCTTATAGTTTTTAAACAAACATTTTAAAAATATTTAAGGACATCAACACGTATTAGTTTCAGCTTAATAGGATGATTAAAAGAAGAATACAGTTTTTATTTAGCTCCTGTGTCTTGCAAATGCAAACATTTTTTATTTTGCGTAAAGATCCGCAGTCTACTTATCAGCGTCCAAATAAAAATTGTTCTGTACATGTTCCGGACTTGTAGCACTTATAATAATTCAGAGACGATAAGAATGATTGACCTTTTGGACAGGACTGCATAATTCAGAATTTTCAACGGTATTACAATTGTTCTCGTCTACTGATGAAGAGTGGTACAAGGTCGGAGGAGGAATCGCAAGGTGTCATCGATTCAGCAGGGTTGTCAATGCGATTTATCAGGCGGCGTCGCGTCGCGCTGACACTGATGCCTCTATCAATCGCTGGAAACGCTAGCAGATCGTTCGCCGGCTTGCACGGGCATTTTTTCAGCGGCGATAGGGGTTAGACCTCTCGATCATGCGACTCGTCAAGGGTGTAGGCAGCGGAAGGGAAGAAAGGTTTCAGCTGGAGCCCCAAATAATGCGAGCGAGGGGGAGAATGGAAGGAAGGACAGCTTCATCAAGCTGTCATAGGGCATGGTTGGAGGAAGGAGGGGTATCGCGCAGCGTGAAGGAGAAACGAGAAAGAATTTCGCCCGGGGAAAATGGTAACTTTGATGAAGTCGGAGGGACCGAGAGCGCGCGTTCGAACGACAAACGAATTTCATTTAATTAGAGAATCGACTGGCCGGCGCGCCGGAACTTTTCCTGCTGATTCGGACGGATCGTTTTTCGCAAGACAGGAGAGACTTTTCCGCGGGAAATTCGCGCCCCCCGAGAGACAAAGAGAGGAATAATCAGATCGATAGTGAAAAATGAGATTCCACTGTCGTGCCGGACACAATGCGTTCGCGGAATAGCCCCCGACGGATCTCTATTGACGGCCAGTACTCATTGGGAACCATAGTCCAATGCTAATCTACATCGAAATCATCGCGACGGCCTAATCTCCACTGATAAGTACATCATTATCAGCGGGAATCGCGATACGGTTTAAACCTTTGTGCGGATTATAAAGCTTATTGTCGGAGGTACACGTTCAGATCCACTAATAATGCCCGCCCGATACAATTCATGTTTGCTAATGTGTCGATACCAATGGCTAGCACTGTCTCTAAAGTCCGTGGTGTATATTTGATTGTCCCGAGCTCCCACTAATTATTTCGCCCATTCTGCCGCTGATTCAACTACCCGAGCGTCTTCGCCGAGCAGTAATTACGGCGACTCTGTCGCGGAGTCCAAATAAATTTAATCAACCGTGGCTGTTTGATGCGAGAACCCGCGGAGAAGAAAAACAGAAAAATCTGACACGAATGAAGAGATTGATGATCAGAATTTCTAATGAAATTCATGCAAGACTTGTAATCATGTAATCGATATTATTTAAAATGTTTCACAGGAACCATTTCAAAATTGAAACCCGATCATCAATGCTACACTGTTTACGATGTTCAAAAGGCTTTATTTTCGCTAATAAATTCACTTGGCCTGTTGTTTGTAATTCGACATTTTGTGACATGGTCTGATCGCCTGCCTCTCGAAACAATACAATGGCGTGGCGTACGCATCATTTTCAAACCGAACGAAACATTTCGAAATGGAACTATTTCCAATATTCCGCTAATCTGTTTACGCGAAACAAAACATATTTTCAACTCACTTGGACAATTAAAAAAAAAAATGTACATGCTGGAACAGTATTTCACCGGAGTCTACGGGATAATGAAACAATGGAAAGTGATGTAGGACGTAGGGCACGGCGTGTTTGAATAGTGTGCAGGAAGAAAGACAGCCGGGGGGTGGAAGAGTTATGGTGGCAGGGGGATAGAAGAATAGGAGACGGTAGTTCGATATTTAGTTTGATTCAGAGAGTCCGGCGAATGGAGTGTACACGGGGCCAAAAGTTAATGAATTTATGGAGAGCGTCGTAGCGCCGGCGCTCCGATTAAAATGAAAATGAACAGCGTGTCCGATCTTCCTCGTCGGGGTAGAAGATCTCGCCGCTCGGGCGGGACGACAACTACCGATTTCCAACCCCCTCGAATCAAAGGGGGGGTGCAAGCTCGGCCCATGAATAATTTCAACGAGATTTTTATCGCCGTTGTAAACTCCCGGCTCGCGTCCGACGGCTCCTGGGGGCGCGTAACAGAAATTTATCACGCTCGTTAAGCGTGGAAAAACTTTCGAAGGAAAGTTTCGCGACGTAATTGCTCGGGGTAGTCTCGGAGCGTTTTCTGAAACAAACGCGGCTGCGGGTCACTCGAACCGTCGCCGAACAAACCGAGGGGGAAGCCGATTCCATGCGTGACCAGCACCCGGAATTGCCCGACGTGTATTATTCCTCTCCGGCTCTCAAACTTCCGCAGGAGTTTCTGTCTTACTTTCACGTTATTATTTCGGAACGTTCGTATATATATATATATATATATATATATATATATATATATACGCACACACTGGCGTTCCATCTTGGGAGGCGCTCGCTCGATTACGCTGGATCGCTTCTTATCAGCCCGGAACGAGACGGACAGTGTGTCCAGAATGCAAACAGACAACTCGCTTAATCTGTCAGCGCTCGGTTCAGCTGAAAGCGCCGCGAGACTCTCATAAAATAATGCTATACAGTTGTCGTGACGTGACAAGCGCACCCCGCGTTTTCACTAGCGCTGCAAGTTCGCGCGGCGTCTGACTACGGTAGCTGTTTCTACTTGCTTCGGCCAGTCGATGAATAAGTTAAACGCGCCGTTAATAGAATATCATGCCGTGCTACGGACATCACAAATCAGAGTATTTCGGATATAATAGATTGGATGCACTTGGTGCATCCATTAAGCAGCAGCTGTAATTCGAATTTTTCTGATCGGGGAACAGATTGAAGTGACATCTGACAATCCAGATGAAATTTGGTGAGAAATGGTTCTAAATAAAATATTTGACAGGCGTTCTTTTGTCGAGTTCCATTTATATCTAAAGAGGGTCAAAATAACCCCTGAATTTATCGGCGAGAGACTTATTTAAATTATAACATGAATGTGATCAAGCTCTAAAACCGTTCTTATTGGATATGGGTGTTAATAAATGCACGCTCGTACTTTTGAAATAAAACAATTCTTTATTTCACGGCGCGGGAGGAAGCTCTTTACTAATCGAAATCTTAGCTTCGACTGAGGCTGAGAGGAAAACCGTTGGAACCCCGAAAGGAAACCAGGGCCCCCTCGTATCTCCAGACTGTTTAGGTTAGGCCCCACAGTTCGGCTCTTGAAACGAACTATCAAATGGGATACTTCGAAATCTCTGTTTAGAAACGATTCTGGGATCGTCGATTCATTTTTGAAAACGAACAATAAGTTCATTGTGCTGGTAACTCAATTGGTTTACGCACGTATCGTTACAAAAATCCCATAAACAGTCCAGAAATGTGCAAACGTTAAGTATTCAATCCACGTCGGAGGGGAGGAGTCGGCGTGTTTGCACGGCATCTCAGAAAAGAAATGAAAAACGAGTCCGGTGTTCGGCGGGTTAATGGAAATTCGAACGGGGCCTCGGAACAAATACGGCGACAAGAATTGTAATTTCAAGATCGTCGGGGTGGGGGCTGCAGCATAATTCCGAGAACAGCAAGGTGGATCGAATCTCGCCGTATAACGAGGTGCACGGATCGTGGCCGGCCCCGCAAGGGAAGAAGAAACGAATCTCGGGAACAGGACGAACCAGGGAACGCGATTGGGACGACGATCGAGATTAATCGACGCGGAGAAACGTCGGGCCGAGGGCGCGGGGGTTGAAAGAGACACGCCGGTAAGAAAGTGGGAGGATGGTTCTCTCCCGGCGAAGTGAAAAAAAGTAGGAAGAGAGCTCAATTAATCGGACTCTCGGCGAAAGACTCTAGCTCCATCGATAAAAGTCCGTGGAAAGGTTTGGAGACAGAGAGAAAGAGAAAGGAGAAGAGAGAAAGAGAGAGAAAGAGAGAAAGGGGGTGGAACCAGGGCGGTATATCGAAGTTTCCACTCGTCCCTGCCTCCTCCTTGCCGCCCCCTTCCTTTTTTCGCGGCGTCGTTGGTGGAAACTTTTTGAAAGGTTCACGATCTGGTCATAATTTATGCACTTAAACTAGAACTGTACGAAGCTTCGTGCAATTCTTAATGTGCCGAGTTTACCGAGGGTGGAGATCGTCGGCGGGGGTTTGGGAAGGGGGTGGCGAGCTTGCAGACGGTATTCGAGAAACCGAGGCGAGGAATCAAAGACGCTGCGGGTACCAATAAATTGAAAGTATTAAAGTATACTTGAAACGGGAGCCGCGGAATTTCTTGCAGATCCGCTTAAAAACTTTTATAAATCACGGATTAAATCGGAGTAACGATCTCAGGCATGGTACTAAGAAGATTCTCGATGTTTCTGAGAACGTTTTTTCCCTCCGGTTCTGCTCGGTTCGATTTCGCCTTTGGACGCATCAAACGCATCGATGAACACACTGATCCGTCCCGGACACCGGGACAAACGTGTAATGAACACGCGACAACGGAGTACCTTTGGAAAAAAAACGCGAAGCGGAACCCAAAGGTATCGGTTAGCGATACACGGTTTCGACTATTTTCCGAGATCCTTCGTCGGAAGCTTCATATTCCCAGGAACGATTACTGCGTCCGGCTTTGGAAATTCCCAGCGATTCGATATCGGACGGGCACGTCGCGGGGGAGACGGGCCGAATCCATCGTGTCACGTTCATCTCCGCCCGTTCTATTTTGCCCCGTGATTTTCACAAGGATTCACGTCATGCCGAGAAATAAAACTCGTCCACCGTTCATCCGGATTACATCGGCTATAGTCAGGCGAATCCTCGGAACTGCGCCGTTGCTCGGTATTACCGCTCGAAAAATGGCATTAACGTTTTCCGCATCGCGATAGTTTCGTCAGACAGACCGTACAGACATGCCGACAGCGTAGTGCCATCGCATACCCTTCGGTACCAGCGTATCTCGTATACGAACATGCGATCGAGTCCACTGAACATGCTGAGAATCGCCGATGCTGAATTATTTCAAAGGAACGATTCATCGAATCATTTCCTCTTGTTATTTCTCAATCCCTACAGTGAAACCTCCTGCAGCAAAATCCTCCGCCAAAATTTGGATTCTCCACGGAACTTCGAACAAAGCTAACTAGGAGAGTAAATGTTGGAGAGCAATCTTGCCGCGAAAATCGGGTCCATTTTTCAGTGAAATTTTACTTGTCCTAGTTTTACATATTTTCATACACTGCCGACAATTTTCTAAATCTAGACTTCATCGGTTTTCGCACGAAAGTTTACTCGAAATTTCAACAACAAAATTGATCAATTACCGTTCATTACCAATTGCCATTTCGCGGAGCGTTTCCTTGTCGATTTTTCAGCCAGAGGGCTCCAAAATCGGATTTCCCGTAAAAACCGTCGACCCGTTTTCATTAGAGGGGGGAAGTCGATTATATTACAGTCGTCGCGGGTGTGCTTTTGAATCTAATTGAGGATACCGTTGTCGGATGTTTACGGTGAGTTGCGTGCACATTCCGCGAGCACTTTGATCCGATTAACGATACCGCGGAAAGTGATTTAGACTGACAGATTGCGCACGGCGAACCTTTGTGCTCGTTAATCGGATTACGGCAATTACACTATGAACTTGAAATTCCATTAGATAATCGCGCCAGGGCACACGGACAAAATTCAGGTCACCGGATTACACCCCTGAAACGCGCGACTTTAAATCGTATTAATAATGCCGCTGACCGGCCCTTTCCCGTATCACAGGTCACCGGTCATTTTACCTTTGTGCTCGCCGGCGAGCGCGCGTGCCTGCTCCAAGAGGGCCTTCTGGTGTGCAACCTTGGAACAATCGATTTTTCTTGTTCTGCTTCTTGTTGTATTCCGGATGAGGATTAATAAACGTTGTCGGTTTATGATAACAAAACACTAGTTTATTAATAAAACTCCTCAACTATAACTCCGGTCACAAAGTACGAGAAGCGCGTTAGAAAGTATGATTCGTCGGAAGTCTGACAACCCGGGACAGACAGAAAGAGGAAAAGAGCGTGATCTTAGCTGCGCTGAGGTTTCTACTACAAAAAGCCTGGTTCAGTCTTTTGCGCGAACTTGAATAGAAGTCCCTTAAAGGGAGAGGTAGATGACTACAATGATGTGTCATAGTGCTGATTTCTGTGTGACTGAGTGTAGTGACCGTTCACAAAACATCTATCTTACAATTAGTAATGTTTATCATAAAGGTCGTACAACATTCTTAAAGCACACGTCTTTGAATTAGATCTATTGTGAAAGCAAGTGCCAGCTGTGAGGCTGAATAAATAAAGATCAAATGGTCAATTAGAGATTACCGCGCGGTATTCTTCGCAAAATGAAAGAAAGGCGATGGCTCGTCAATTTCCGGTGGGATTTTTCCAAAGACCCGTGGCATTAGGATGGTTAAAGGTCGTTCGATTATTCCACGACCGTCTTTCCAGCGAGAAAAGTTGAGAAGCGATAGGAGGAAAGACGGGAGATCTTGTGAAGCGCTTTTCACGCCCCATATCAAGGGGAAACTAATGTGTGTGACGGCAGTGGGCGGCTCATTTATAGCGTTGGACCGTTTAAACCATCGAATCACCGAGGCGTGTCACTCTCAAACGATCGGCGCGACAATGGCGGACGCGTTCGACCGCGGCTGCCTGGAACGAGATAAACGTTATCGTCGTCATTTATTAATATTTAACGGGGGAACATTTCGCGGCCGCGTTTTTACGCTGTAACCTTCCATATTGGCGTCATAACTCTTTCAATCTGGAGTTTTGAAGCCCGCACGTCTCCCCCGGAGCTCCCCATCGTTCCATGGTTCAGGGGGGTGTCGACGTCCCTGCCCGTCCGTCCTCTATCAATCTCCGTTCTTCTTCCCTGGAATTGGGGATTTTATCGTGACGCTGTATTAACGAACTTCTGAGGGAAGAACCGGCGCGCGGATTTAACGGGCGCGGCCGGATCAAAGCGGGCATTCTCGTCGGCGAAAGAAATTTAATATCGTTCCCACTCGCGCCTTGGACCCCGATGAGTTTCGATGCCCACGATAAACCGAACCCCTCTCGTCCCCCTCCTCGATCCAGTCGTTTTTCCGCCGTGCTATCCGGCTTATCTGAAATAAACAGCCACACGAGTCGCCGTGTTTTTGATCGATCCAATAAACCGTCCCGCTCGCCGGCCCTAAAATACGGGGACCGGCGATTGGAAGTTTTGTTTACATACCTATTCTTGGGTTCATGGCGCCGCGCTCGCCGGAAACTGGATCAACCTGCAGGCGAACTTTTTGATTGGATCCGTTCGGGCGACTTAGAGTCAGAGATAGGATCCGCTTCTGCGGCGCAGCGGCCGCGCCCGAACCTTTCACGATGGACTGTGTTGTTCCATCGGGTTGACAATGGGGAATCAAATTTTGTTGATGGCGGGCTTTTGTCGACCGGCGGATTGATATATTCGATAACGAATGTTCGTTAGGTACTCGACCGATGAAACCGGCCCGTGATTTGATAGGAACTTGCAAATCGAGAGACGGATAGCGTCGCTCCATCACCAGCGGAACGCTGGAGCTTTGGAGGAACCCCGGGACAGGTGTTGCGGAAACGCTGGGAGGATATTTTTTATTGGTAGTCCTCGCTCTTGTCTGTACACGGCTTTCGAAAGCAGCCGCGGCCGATCTCCTCCGCCGGGGCGTTCAGCCGCTCGTTTTTTCCTTCATCTGTTGCAGAAAGCGCAGATTGGTTCCTTTCAAGGCGTTCTCCACTTTTTCGGAAGAGGAAACACACCTTCTCATTCACCGGATTCGGCGGCTCGTAATTTTTCCCTTTCCCCCGAAGCCGGGAAAGCCCGCTCGAGGAAAAACCGTTCTCACTCGCGAGGAAAAAATGCCGGATCCTCCGCTGCACTCATTGACAGAAGATTGGCTGCTGCACGGCTTTGAACGTCGGAAGAAAGCTGCGGAGTATTTCGGAAAAAGAGCACCGCGAAAGTAACGTGCCTCTCCGGCGTGGTTACTGTAAGCTCGGGGCATTTGAAAGCAAATTCGAGTGCTCGATTATTCTGTTTTATCTCGCGCAGTCCGCAAGAACGGAGAATTTCGTTATTGTCAAAAGAAACGACGGTGCTTCTGCCGGGTATTTAAAAGCAAATTAGAGTGCTCGATTGTCTTCTTTGACCACTCTCTACAAAAAGTTTTATGAATGTCAAAAGAAACGGTCAAAGAACGTCGCGCTTCGAGGTGTAATGCATCATCTGAAATATTCATTAACGTCACAGTGAATTTATCATCAGCGAAATTTCTAAGTTCCCCGGAAAAAAAGCATTTTAAAATTTTCCGCAAACTGCCATAAATCACCAGTAGAATTCTGTACTTCCCCGGTGGCTGTATCGCGCGGGATTAATCCTTCTGCCATAGACATCGAGTATAGACACGCCGTGTAGTCGGTTTCACGAAGAATGACTTGACTCCGTGACGCGGGGGCCAGCGCGAGGTATTGTACGAGATGTCAAGCCCGAGATTTAACGCCATTGTTACACGCAGACTTTATTGTGTAACTCAAACGTTTGATCGGCGAGCACCGAATTCAGTTATTCATCGGGCCCGGCCCATTATTCCACTTTCAAGTAATAACCAGATTTCTTGCGGATTAAAATCCCTGGCGATTCCGTCGATCGAGTCGGGTCTGGCGGTTGTCGAAAGGAATTAGCATGCATTAACCAGGATCCCGGGGGCCAGGCCGGCGACGAATCGATTTTCAAAGTATTTAACAATTCAATCGGCGAAACTGCACAAAAGATATATATACGCAGCCCAGGCGGTGGCTGGTGATTTACCGGCCGGTAATACAAGGGGATTGCTGTTCCCTTTCGAATCACTTTTTGGCTCGCAACCGCATGGAGTGCACAGTAGCTATCAATTATAAACGTTTGATTTTTCCGGCTCGCTCTTCAATTATCGCGGACTGCGTCAACGTGACTGATTGCGTTTGTGCCGACAGGAGGGAAAAAAACAGCGCACAGAGAGGCAAAAAGTGAGAGAGAGAGAATTAGAGAAAGAGGGTTAACACGAGGGCGGGTGGGGCGCGAGGGGGTGGAAGAAAAAGGGATGAAACGAGCCGACGATTGCGTCCCAATAAATATCCTTCCCTTCGTGTCGAACCGCGCCCACTTCAAATACTTTAATTACTTCACCTATAAACCTCGTTTATCATCGTTAGTCGACGCTTTGGACTCGAAGCCATTAGTGTCGGTTACCCGACCCTTCCTTTTTTTCCTTCGTCCCATCGATGTAGTTCGTTTGTCTTCGCTGGACGCTGCTCGTGTGCAACAAACGTGTCTGATGGCTCCGATTGATAGGATGAATCCGTCCGCACAGAACCGAAATCTGCTGCACCGTCTCTGAGAAGTTACCCTTTGTCTTGGCGGACCTGCCGTGCTGCATCTGGCGAGATACTAATTCCATATTTCAACGTGATAATTCCTCCGTTCGTGCAGCCAAAATAGTTGGAACGTTCAATTCTCACTGGGCGACTCCGTTTGCAAAAATGAGTAAAAACGGATAAGTAATGTTATCTCATCCAACGCTTCGATTTCGAGAAAATCGAGCTTGAAATTTCGGGAAGTACGAATCCCAGTTAACGGCACGTGGGGATCGCCGCCGTTTCTGACAAAAATTGGAATTTTCTATTCTCAACCTAGAAGGTATTTTCTCAGGAAGAAAATTTCTAAAAAATTCAATCTGGGCAAAATTAAAGTTGGCCAGCTACTCGTGTTCTAGCATTCGCGTGAAGTAGAATCGGTTGGCCATGATCGGACACCTATTCCTATTTTGCAACACGCGTAACCACTGTAACCGCAGCATATAAAAATTCATTTTGCAATCGAATCGAGTACAATGCAACAGGGTCGACCAAATAAGTTAACCATGAGAACCGGCGATGGAAGAACAACAGTGTTTCAACTTTCGACAGTGACCAGCTGAAGAGACATCTTCGAATTAAATTCGTGCAGAGGCTCGCGGCCGAGGAACTACCTCTCGAGGCGGATCAAAAGAATGCATGAGCCGCCGTCGAAACTGGGGATATTGTTTATTCATGTGTCCGCAAAATAACTGTGTAGGGATCGCGTACAGAGATATTCGTCTCCGTCCATCGTGCTCGTTTGCATGTCAGAGTGAAGGGGGGTTAGGCCGGGGCGACGTTTATTATTTGCCCGTAGAACAAAGGGATCAAAGGGGCCCCTGTGACTTTTTATTCGGCTCCCCTTTGCTTCTTCGTTCCTTGTGCTTTTTTCTAGGGCTCCGGGCGAAGAGTATCGCGTCGAAGACAGACGGTAATAACGACGCCTTTGCCCTTCGACCCGTGTTGCAGCGTAGCCACTCGCTTAACGTGACTTCGGCGATAAAGCCTCCGGGATGGGACACGTGGGGACGAGCAAAGGGTGTGGGTGAGGGGCAAGAGGGATGGGAGGGACGGGATACTGGTGCGATAATAACGGATGGAGTGTCCTTTTTCTTTCAAAGTGTTTACAAGCATCTTTTTTCTTTTCGTTTTGCCGTAGATACGGGATAAGGGTGGATCCCTGGCAATGGATCCTCTTCCTCAGTGGCAAGTACGAGGACGACGAGCGCCCGTCGATCCTGCTCATCATCTGTAAGTCTATCGATTTTTCACTTTCTAAACGATATTATACTGCCGCTGCCTATGCAAATTCGCGTCTCAAATCTCGGACTGTACCTAAGAACTGTTTAAATATCATTTGAGAGGTTTTTCTGCAACAGCTATGTAGTTTTGTGGGATATTAACTCCTTGCCCTACGATTTATTTTACGGTTTCAGTGATTAGAATTTTCTTTGATGTTCGTAACTTCCTAAAAAAGGAGAAAATTTCTATCTATTTTATGCCTACATGTTCTTCAATAACTATACATTAACAGAACCAAAATAGAATTCCATCTCGGTTTAAAGGAGATTAATAACTAGACTGCGGATCTTTATGCAAAATAAAAAATGTTTGCATTGATTGCAAGACACAGGAGTGAAATAAAAGTTTCTTTCTTCTTTTAATTATCTGATTAAGCTGCAACCAATACGCTGATGTCTTTAAATCTTTTTAATATGTCCACTGCTTTAAATTGTGCTTACCCATTTTTGTCAGAAATGCATAAAATCCGCAGTCGATTAATAACATACATATTTATGAGACTCTATTAAAAATCTTCATCACGAGTCTGACATGATATTGTAGGACAAGGCTTTTATTTTTTATTTATTTTAATATTTTTCTGTACGCTCAAGTCTGAACGTTTGAATGTTTTATTTAATAAGGTACACCACGAGGGCTATGGTATTAATATTTCTACCTGTGTAAATGTCCATTTTCAACTATTTCAGCAGGCAAATAATTTGTACTAATTTAATTAAGACCCGCATTTTTCTTTCATTAACGTCTTAACACTTCACTGAAAATCTGCAGTACAGTAACCACATTTACTAGAACGAACGGAACATTTGGAAAGGTTCAGAACAGCAGAAGGGCAGAATAGAAGCGATTATTCTACCCGGACATTCCAACCATAGCATAGTAATAATTCCCTTAAAACTACTAAAATTCCTTGAACAAAAATGTACATTCTGGGATTAACACAGTAATTTTATTTCGCGAGATGACACACATGTGGCCGACGGACCTGTCAGCCTGTTAATGCGGAACGCTGTCTCTTTCTTGATCATTTAGCGGGCGCGTTTTCCGCGCGAGTCCGCGAGATGGAAAAATATAACGGGAAAGTTACGTGCCGTAAAAAAGCTAATATACGCGAAGAACGATGCGTGGAGGAGGGAGGGGGGCGAAAAGTTACTAATTTATATGTAAAAGTAATTAGCGACATGACGGGGTGCTTCGCAATAACCGGGCGACGAAAGGGTTGACCCTTCGCGACTGCGAGGGCGTCGCGACGACCGCCGCGCCTCGTTGCGTGTTAAATTTCAAAGATACTCATAATTTTCCAAGGCGTATTTAACGCGGGTTTTCGTCTATTGTAACATGAAAGTTCAAAGACACCGCGGTGCTCGTAGATAACCGAGCCTGACCCGGGACGTCCGGCTGAATTCAAATTTATCACTGAGCGCGAACCCTCTAAAGCGTCGTTTAAGCTCGACTTTAAAGGCTCGAAATTTAGCACGCCGGAGTTGCGGCCCGCGTAAATTTCAACGGTCTATCTATCCTTTCGGCTAGACGGGAACTACTCTCCGAGCATTGTCCTTTTACTGCTGCACGATGCATTCGGCTATCCGTGGTTTCATCTAGGATCACAACGTGTCCGTGGTATCTCCCCAGCACTTCATTCACGGTTTCTTCAGTCATCTTATTCGACTGAATTAAATTATCCAGAAGGTAGGCAGGCAGGATGCAAAACGAACTAGTTACTTATCTGACGTATTTTTAATAGTGCATCGCTTGTGGAATGCATATAATGCGGCTGAATTAAATTGTAGAATGTTGCTCGAGTCCTTGTCCTACTGGAATGTTATGCCTTTCTTTTTAGACGAAATAAAATGTGATTCGTGTGTAATGAATATTTAAGCATTAAAATAAATGTAGCCATACGATAATCACAAAACTGCAAAGAAATTGTTACGATAAGGGGTTAAAGTAGATTACGTATGAAACAGAAAATTTATTTTCTGGAGCCTTTGTCTATTATCACACAGTATGCTTATCTTATCAGCACTTAATGAAATTATTGTGTCAACGCAATTCAGAAAGTAGGCAACGTGTATGAAGCAGAAAAGTTATTTACCTAATGCCTTTTTATTAGCACACGGCTGGTAGGGTATCATGCAACAGTGTGCCTAAATGAAATTGTGCAACGTTGCTAGGGTCCTTATCTTATCAGAACCGAGTTAGATTATTATGTTAACGCAATTCAAAAAGTAGGCAACAGCTTAAATTGCAACTGAAAATTCGTTTAATAATATATATCAAATAATCGGAAAATATCGGACAAAATAAAAATTCTATATTTAAAATTATTCACGTAGATTATTGTTACATGATTAAAAGATGCCGACTGACATAATTCTGGAGCAGCAAAAATATCCTGGAGGAGAGCATGAACTCTAATCATCAACAAACTGGAGATTTGTTACCCGCAGATGTTCTATTAATTGTTTCTCCCCGGAGATTTGAAGCTTCTGCTTCACCGGGGCGGTGAAATATCTGGCGCAAAGTAACCACCCAGTCACCTAACTGTAGCCAATGAACCAACAAAGTTTCCGGCAATCATTTATTAGCGCCCCCCTAGATCGTCATTAATTTGCACAACAATCGAGCGCGGAATTCGCTCCTGTCGTCGATTCACTCGATTAGGGGTGCAACGGTTCCAAGCACACCGTAAAACGAGCGAAGGTGGCAGGGAGAAGAGAAAGAGAGAGAAGAGAGTGTGAGACTCTCGCCGAAACTCTGGCATAGCTGACACAACAAGTAGCTGTGCTCGGTGACCCAGTAGAAACTGTCCTTGGCAAGTTGCGCCCCGAATTTCCCGATACTCGTCACCTCTGGTAGCCAATTATCCCAGCGATTAGGTACCGAAATTAATTTCTCCGCGGTAACTTTCTCCCTCTGCGCGCTCGCAAAGAACCTCTGCTCCCGATTCTGTGGCTCGATGCCTCGGCTACACACTGTGAACGCCGTTTTAACTCTCGTTGCGCAGCTGCGCAGTCAACTTGCACGCGCGGACGTGTGCAGTGCGCATACAGGGTGCGACAAAATTGGTCTCTGCTGTCACGGGTTAATTTACACGGCTGCATTGGTGGAGATTTGTTGGGGAACGTTGCTTGGAATTTTTCGTAGCATTGCAAATTCATTTTTCTTTCCGTGCACGTGCATTCTGGGTGAGAGGTGGAGAAATTTGAAAGCAATTATTTCCCAAACTCTATCTCGTTGTAAAAAATATTTCAAATAAAGCTTACCCTGTTTCGAGGCATACTAGTGATACTTTCGTCTTTCAAAGATATTCAAGGTCATCCAGTTGAAAATTTAGCTTAGCTAGGCGGCAGCACGTGCACCTAGAGCAGATTTGTCACCACCATAAGACATCTCCGTTGAAATCAGAGACCATCGCTTTTGCTGCAGCCTGTGCAGGCTCTCACAGGTAGGGGCGCACTGGTTGCGAAGTGCTAGACGGGGCTGCTAGGTGGGGGTGGTGTCGGGGGTGGGCAGGTTGCATTATTTACACATGAGGGAAGGTAATGCTCATAGGGAAGTACGGTTAATAGCTCTCATATTTTAGAATCTTCGCCGTGGCGGACCTTCTTTCCTTACTGCATGGCCTTAACTTTCACCGCCCTCGGACCCACCCTCTCTTTTTAACACCCTCACTGGTTCGAGCGAGAATGCAACCCTCTAGCCAGTGTGCCTCGTGCTCGTGACTCTCCCGTAATAATTTTCATGGCGGCTGCTACGGCCCGGCCGCCGAGATTGCTTTTTAAACGGCTCTCCTGCAGGATCTCACGGCCTTCGCGGCTCGCTGTTCCGCGATTAGAGGATTAATTATTTCGTGGACGCCATGGAGGGCGAATCAGCCCGTTTAACGGCTGCCCCCGCGATTTATCCGACCTCCGACCCCGTTGATTAGCCTAACACTCCCACTCGAACGCCGTTCTATACTCCTCTTCCTTCTTCTTCTTCTTCTGCGTTTTACGTCTCATTGAAGTTAACAGCACAAAAATTAGGTCTCAATGAGATTATTACAGTATAAATGTAAAGAAATTATATGTCGCGAGTATAATACCGTGATCTAGACGTCATAGTACTCGTCATAAGGATAAAAATCGTCCTCTTGAATAATTATGGTAAATTTTTCATCATCAAACTGATTTTATTTAATTTATATTCTAACCCATGGTTCCTTTTGCACTCTTTATCCTTGTTACGAGTAGAATACAATCCAAGTAAAAATTAGTTGATCTTTTCTGACCAGAATCTAAATAAATAGAGCCTTGTAATTTTTCTAAAGCTAAGATATTTTAGTCGCTTTTAGTGCTCGTTAGGTTTAGTGTTAAAAAACTCTTTAAAAACTACGTTTATATTAAAATGCACTAAAAAGGAGAAAATAATTTTTGTCCTGGTTCTCCATAAAATACCGAATCCAGTTAAATCATTATTAATATTTTCCCAAATTAATGGTTTAAAATTTTGGGGAAAAATATTAAACATTTAACTGGATTCAGTATTTCATGGAGTACCAGGAAAAAAATAATTTTCTCCTCTTCAGTGCATTTTCATATAAGCGTGGTTTTTAAAAAGTTTTTTTACATATTTTTTACTGAACACCGTGTTATTTTGGTGTGACTTTTCCTCTTCATTTATCATTTAATTAACTCTCGAGTGGGAATTCGTCCGGCCCATCGACGAATTGTCAGTGTCACCCGTTCCGATTTAATGTCCCGAAAATGTTTCGTTGATTTGACATAATGACGCGGCCATACCTTCTCCCACCCCCGGATCCATAGCCTCGCAGGTATCTATTTTTCACGAGGACCCGGCGAAACGTTAATTGCACTTTTTCGCAACCGCCGGCCGATGCAATTTCGCTGTACCCGCCGCACGCGAATTGATGTCGAGAGTCTCATCGAGTTAGGGATGCGTTATGACACCATTGTTGAAGTTTCATCCCGCGGCTCAACCGCTTCGCCTCACCGAGCCCGCCCCTGTACTTTTATATTTATTTCGCCCGGGCTCTATACTTCGCGTTTCGCGTGCCTTTGAAATCATAAGTTAGCTTCTACGGCGACTTCGTTAGCTACGTCTTTCAACGTTACACCTCGGAGAACAAATCGCTTTTTTGGTACTGTCTCGATTGTTTCGTGGAGAACTCTTCAGAACACATTGTTCCTTCGTCGTTTAGTTTTTGTTCAGACCAGGGAAGTGCTTCCACATTGTAACGGGTTTGAGTTTTTAATAACTTTTTATTCGGTGTTGCATTTATTGTTATGTATTTTTATCGGCAGACTGGATTTGTACAAGTTAAAATTTTTACACCCCAACTTTTGGTAGTTAGCATTACTTAGTAATTTGAGGATTGTACTTGACATTCGTGTTTTTTAAATATTTTTTGTCCTTTTATCAGCTGACTGGATCTTTGTGCAAGTTAAAATTTTTAGACCCCAACTTTTGATAATTACCATTACTTAGTAATTTGAGGATTGTACTTGATATTCAGGTTTTTAAATATTTTTTTTGTGGTCCATTTATCAGCTGACTGGATCTTTGTGCAAGTTGATATTTTCAGGCCCTAACGTTTGATAGCATTAATTAGTAATTTGAGGATGTGAAGTAGTACAGTTTTTCAAAGTGGAGCTTGCCAGGCGTTTATAAAAATCGTTATGTTGTTGTTCCGTTTAACAAATTTCTAAAATACACAAAGGTCTGGGCGAGTAGGTAAACAACAAGATGCTACATTAATGTGAAAACATTATCTTTCGCCATTAATTTGTAATTAAGAACAGCATTCGGGTCCACATTTCGACGGACGAGACTGTGAAACTTCTTGGCGAAAAAGCCAAAGGGAAACAAACAGACTTTCACCCTTGCCTTTCTCCCGCCGGAAACGCTACTCCTCGGGCACCTATACTGACGCGTCCGTTTGGTGGTTTTGTGGAAGTTTCGGTGCGGCAAGTTCCGCGGAACTTAAAGTAAACTGTAACTCAATGCCGACGGTTTTGCAGTGACGCAACGAGTCAAGAGTAAATGAGAAAGCGTGCAACAAGCTGTCTGCTTATGAACTGCCATGATACCTCTTCACCAAATTCTGTCTGCAATGGGTATATACAGGATGATTATGCAACTGGAAAAAAGTAAATTTCGTAACTGACTGAAGACTGATTAAGGAATCATAGAAGAAAGGAAGAATGTAAACAAACGAAAGAATGTAAAAGATAACATCAAGTGTTTACATATCTCACTGTCATAACTCGCACGACAATGTCAAATCAATCACAAATACAAGTGTATTACAACAACTCAAGAGAGCAACTGACAAAGAGATACTGAATTTTTGCGATTTTCTCCAAAACGAAGCAAAAACGAGCAAATCTCTAAAAGACTTTTTGTCTTACTTTTTCGATCCACTACACGCTCCTGAAGTTTTGCCATTTAAATTTGGGACACCCTGTATACAATAAGGCGAAGTTTCAAAGCTGATTTTCTCGAAAATGATTCCAAAACCAAAATAAAAATTGTCCAAGTCAGCTGTACAAAACAGAAGTTAATCAAAAATGCATTTCCTATTTTAATAATTTGAATAAGCCAAAAATCATATAACAACATCATTCAATTCTTGTCCTTACAGTTTTGTGTTTAAATAATCTATTTTCTCATTGATATATAAACTAATAATTGGGTAGTCTGATGCTTCCCAGGCAAAAACCACGGACTATTTATAGACTACATTATGTCCGTTACTCACGCCGTACACTTTTAACAGTGTCATAAAAAATAATCAATTATAAACTAATAATAAATATAAATAAATAACGAAATAAAGATATATACAATTCTCTGCAGTCAGTGAAAAATATTTTGAAGCGATGGAACTTTGCGAAGCGAAAGAAAACCGTGCGGTGCGGCGCGGCGGCTTAAATTAAACCGGAAGACACGGTAAACGAACAAAAGACAAATTGATGTTTGAAATCAATAATTCTCGCCAGTGTTCGGACTCATTCGGCGGCTGCACGGTTAACCTACATTCGCGATGGCGTTATCGAGTGCAGTCGGCGTGGGTGCGCTGGTGCGCGCGCGTGAGAAATCCAAGTAATTATCACCGATATCGGGCCACTTCGAGCAGATTTTTACGGTAACAGGAGAAAATTAATGCCGTCGATGCTCCCGCGGCACCGAATACGGGTCATTGAAATTTATTTTCGTCGGTGCGGAGGCGAAATCTGCCGCTGGAAGCGCGGAAAGCTCTATTACCCTGGCAAAAGTTACGGCCATTCAACGGAAATTTTCGACCCTTTTTCCATCCCCCTCTCGCTTTCCAAGTTGAACCCTTTTGCCCCCCAGCGATGCGCGAACTCAATTCGAAACCGGAGGGATTGTTTTCAATCGAATCGCGAATTAATCGTAACTCGTGAGAGGATCTGCCTTCTCTCTTTCTCTTTACTCGATAGAAGTCGGGGAGAAAAAAATTCGGAAAAAATGATAAAAACAGTCGGCTATCTGGGCGATATCCCGCACGGACCAATGATGCCAACTTTTCTATCCCCCAAACGGCGTTCGTAATTGATGCGGATATTAAAATTTTCGAGCCTCGCGCGAAGTGGTCGGAACAAAAGGTCATAATGAAGCCTTGATGAAAAGGGACAGCGAAAAAACCGCAAGGCCAATATTGGCGGACCGAACCCGCCGTTTCTGCAGCTGATTTTACTTCTCGCCGGGCGATGAATGGCCTCCGCGCTCGGTGGTCAGCGTATTTCACACGTACAGGCTGATCAAAAATACGGGCACCCTAGATTATTCTTTAAATCCGTCCTAAAATGACGAAATCGTGTGCGGCGGCCTTTAGACTTATTTCCGAGGGTGCTTTAGGGTCTGGAACATTTAACGAGAGGAACTGCAATTTTTTAAAATTTTATTTACGTTCTAAATGATCACCATAGCATTCCGTTTGTAAATCTCCATTTACATACAGGATGTTTCTGAAACGTATAAGTTGGAAAGTAGTAACATTTTTTTGTAGGATCCCTCGGTTACGAGAAAAGTGAGTTGGATGGAAAGAAAGAAATTTGTGAATGGAAAGCGTTGCGTAACAGGATTTCAACATTGCTGAAAACACTCGCGTTTAACGTATAAAAAGAGCAGTTTACCGTGCTTTTCAAACATGATTCGTGACTTCCAGGAAATCGTTTTACCCCGGCTTTCGCCGGCCAGTCAGTTACAGATCAAAAGCTGAATTGTTCCGCGATGTTAAATACACAATCGCGTTCGTTAATAACTTTTTTAAACAATGTGCGCTCCGTTGCCGACCGTTTTCCATAACGAAAACGTCCGCCGAACGGGATAAAAGATCGAAGAACGGGACAGAACAGTCCTCGAACGTTACTGCTCTAATACTTCTAGCCAGAACGTACAGCAGCAGCAGCGATAGCTCGCGTTTCGACGCAATCGGATATAGCTGACTATCCGACACGAAATTAACAAGTGTTCCTGATAAGCGTGGCATTTAGTTGAATGCATCGAGCACGATAGGCATTAAACCGGCCGGCAGATGGCGGATGCGTGAAAGGCTTTCCGCTGGCGCAATCTCGCATTTAATTCGATTATTATAGCCCGCCTCACGCATACGCGGTGGATTAAGTAATTCATACTCGGATTCGGTAGTATACCTTCATGCCCCTCCATCTATTCCTATACGTTCTCGAGCCACGTGAAAACCCGCCCCCAGGGGCTCAACCTTTGGTGAAAGTGCCGCGGAGCCTGTTCAGCGTTGCCAAAAAAAGGGTCGGGCACCCTTTAAACTTAAATGAGCTTTAATTTCGTGTGTCGCCCCACTCTACCTTTCATCTTCCGAACAAATTAACGTCCGGCGGACGTCGCTCGTGAAATATTCCGACCCTTAGAAATTGTTGCACAAAGGGTCCCCTTCGTAACTTTTACGATCGTATCTTTTTATACGGATGGTGCTGGCAGACACAAGTCGAAAAAAAGGAGTAACATTTTTTGGATGATGTAGTTTTCTGTGTAGAGCCAATTTGTGCAATAAATGGCGTTGCTTATGGGTCGCTTTAGATCGAGCTATTTAAATTTGAAGCATGTTGCGATACTTTAGACATCAGGAGTTCGGGTAGTCGAATTTAGTAAGTTGCACTTTACGCAAAAATTGTTGTTCAAATTCCCACGATCGGATTATCGCCCGCGGCGAGTCGATTTCGGACGACAACCCATCTACATTTACGTTTCGTGTAAATACGAGTCGTCGGTGAGGCATAAGAACTGTCGCGTTTCGGTAGTTTTTGCCTCACCAACGAAATCAGCTGTTCGAGTTCAGGGACAACTGGCGAGGTAATCAACCGATTTTGTAAACCAAGCCGCGTTAAAAGTAAGCTGTTATTTTCGCGTGGGCTTCTATTTCCTTCGTCTCCCTCGCAGCACCGTTCGTTAGGTCGTTGACCTGACAAACGCTGCTGCGATCCTATCCTTTCAATTTGAAAATAAAGAGGACTGCTCACGTCGTATAATTCAATCAAGAGGTTTATACTGTTTCATTTGATCGACTGATCAATCCACTCGTCTTTCTGTTTCGTGTTTTCGTTTATCTGTCCGTTTTATTGTCTCTATTTCCGCCACTTTTATGTATTTATATTCAGTTTTATTCCTATATCATATGTACAGTGAGTCATCTAACGTTGGCACCTCAAATATCTTTGTCGTTTTTAAAGATACGTCAAATGTCTGCAGGACAAAGTTGAATGGTAAAATGGGGTTCATACGATACCAAAAAATTTTTTGTTTAAGTAACTTTTTTAAAGATATGGAGGTCACCTTCATTTTTTAAAATGGAATGAGGTATTTTCTAATACATCGATCGATGCAGCTGGACATTCGTTATGAAAAAGTACTAACCTATGTATGTCGAAAAGTTAGTAGTTCAGGGGATATTCCAATTTAAATAATTCTAAAACACCATTACTGTCGTACTAAGACGTTATGCTAGTTAATAAACGCTAATTTCTTAGTATCACGGTAATGGTGTTTTAGAATTATTTAAATTGAAATATCTCCTGAACTACTAACTTTTCGACATACATAGGTTAGTATAGGTTAGTAGATTGATGTATTAAAAAGTACCTCATTTCAATCATTCATATCTCTAAAAAAAATTACATAAAAACAAAAATTTTTTTGTATGTATGAGCCCCATTTGTCCTTCAGACATTTGACGTATCTTTAAAAACAACCAAGATATTTGAGGTGGGAACGTTAGGTGACTCACCCTGTATATTTCTTGTTGCACTCTATTCTATACCTCCCACCTGTCTTCGTCTTTTCATGGTTCGCCCACTCGAACTTTCGAACATCCTTCGAGACTCATCTCGTCTCATTCGTCTCACGTTTATTCAATAGTAAATGGGTGAATGTTCACCCCGAGGAGCGTGCGAGGGTTAAAAGAAATTGAGGAGTGTTTGATATTCCGGGAACAGCATAGTTCGCGATTCTCACGAGTTGGTTGCGAGGTACAAGTGACTCGGCGAGAGGATCTTGCGAAGAAAAAAAAAAGAATGGCGGAAGAATTGCAAGCCGCGAAAGAGAGAGAGAGAGGGAGAGTGAGAAAGATGGAGCTGGGTAACCGCGTGTAATGTAATGATTACATTGCGCTCAATTTCCATAATTCCACGTAAAGGAGAAGTCGGCCCGTAGTTTCTGCCGCACGAGAGCCCATCGAAAGTTTCATGTCTACGGGTGCGTTGCGTGTCTTCAAAGCTCGATCGTTTCTATGGTGTTAGCATGCGTTTAATAGCGCCGGTAAAGCACGGCTCTGTATTACACGTACGTCTTTGCTTGTAGCTATGCGGCAAAGGGAAGCCTTAATTAGTACTCATAATTATTCGTAATTAGCACTCGGCCGGGGCCCCCGCGCGGTTTACGGGTGCTCGTGAAGCTCTTCCGGTTGACGGTGACGCCGTCACCCGCAATGGGAAAAACGAAAGCGGCGACGAGCAGAAGCAGAAGGGAGGAAATCGTTTCCCCTCGCCTCTCCACTCGCATCTCGAGTTCTGTCAAGCACTTACAGTTACTTGCGAAAGTATTTGGGCATGGACGGAAACTTCAAGGTGCCTTCGCCGCACCACGATCCACCATCAAGCGACCCGGGTTCATCATTTCTACCCCGCTGATTCCCACGATTGACAGCGCTCTCGCTGAGCACCGAAACCACCCGACACTAATACTCGCTAATTCGTAGTGCCTACATTTGCATTTTCGTAGTTGGAAAAATTGCATTCCTACTTTGAGGGAAAGGGAAACTGTCGTCCTGTTCAATTTCAATTGCAATTTTACTTCGGTGACCTCCATTCCTAAATAACATTTCGTTTTTCGACAGGAGGCAACCGACACTGAAACTCGCTCATTTTTAGTGACTATATTTGCGAAAATTTATTTGCAGGAAAATGGAAACCGACATCCTGTTCCACTTGAATTTTAATTTGCCGAATGCTATCTCCAATTAACGCTGCACTTCTATTTAGAAATGAAAGGAATGTGACATACTAGTCAATTGCAATTTCACTTCGGTGACTTTCATTTCCGAATAATATCATCGTTTTTAGACAGGAAGCATACTTCACTAAAATTCTTCGATCTCTAGTCACGAAATTGACGTGCTTCTTTGCAAGTTTAACGAAATTGAGATTAAATGGACTTCTGCTTCCCAAATAAAGGATGGCTGACATTTTATTCAATTTCAGTTCTATTCTGCTGACTTCTATCCCATTAATACCTCCGATTTTATATAGGCAACTAGTAAAAAAAATTCACGGATCGTAGTATCTAAATTTACATTTTTGTAGACGAATTTAATGAAACTGGGATTAAATGGACTTCCGTACCGAAATACAATCGAACTATTGAAATGAAAGGATACTCGCATCCTATTTACTTCCAATTTCGTCCTGCTGGATTCTACACTTAATTAATACCACTATCTTCTACATTGGGAGTACGAAGTACTGGAACTAAATTATAATTCCTACATTAACTCTCTCTATTAATTAAACATTATGCCTTTCTTTCACAACAAAATAAAACCCTGTTTTTTTGTAATTAATATTCATGCATTAAAGTACATGAAGTTATACAAGAAGTATATATCTCTGTGAAATTAACGCTTTGATATTTTTTAAAACAAAGCGAGTGAGCAGACAAATATTAAACTTTCTGGAAATGTTTAACAGTCTGTGTAGAATCTGCGGAAAAGTTTTCTATGCACGAATAATCAGTTTGTTGGGAACTAGGATGGTATAATTACAGCACTTTACATGGAAACATGTAACAGAGAAATTATACGGTTGTGAGAACTTTTTTAAACAAAACGGGTAGACAGAAAAATGTTAAACTTTATGAAAATATTTATCAGTCCTTCTAGAATGTGAAGAAAATTGTTGAAGCATGTTCAAAAAGATTTACAGTTCATCTCGATGTGCGAACGAATATAATCAGCGGTGATGAACATTCTTATCGTCATCTGCTCCGGGGATACTCTTCCTTTTCTCCCGGTCGAAATGCATTTATGAGCGACTTCATACCTCGGAGGTCTCTATTCTCTCCCCGCCCGTAATAGTATTTCGTTTCTTCAGGCTCCCGGTCCTCTTTCCACTCTATTCTTCTTCATATATCCTTGATCCCGAACTGAGCTAGCTCCATTCGAACGAAAGGATCTCGCGAGCTCACGCGACTTTAACGCTCCCGCTTTTCCCGACCCTCGGGCTCGCGGACCGCGCCGGGGAGATTTATATCTCGCAATTTAGTATCTCCCGGCTCCGATATCGGCCCCTGATGGCGACGATCACATCCACGGAGACGCTCGAATCTCCACCCCACACCACCCTCCTCGAATCCGATCGATTCTGCGAGCAGCGAAATCATCGGACGATTGAAACGAGAATTTCAAAATTCGCTACCCTTGTAAATTTACCGCGCGGGCCGCGGCTCGACCCGATAAATCGCGCGCCCAGCTCCGAATTGAAATAGTTGCCAATGTGACTGCGAAATGATTCATATTCCCGTGAGTTGTAATTATTCAAACATGCGCGATGTTATTAACGATATCGTCGAAAATTGTAATTTACGAATTGCGAAACGCTACGAACGAATGCTCGCCGAGGGACCAAGCGTCAGCGCCATTGTTCAACGCGAAAATTTCTTAAGGGTTGTGATCAGAAACCGGGCACTTTCGCAACAAGCTTCAAATTAATTCACGCAGATAGTCGGTTCTGAAGGTCGGTAATATCTCACGCGGTCATTAGGAGAAATCTCGAAAAATTTGTATCACCTAGAAAACTCGCGGATTAAATTAATTACGGTGGTAATTTGCTCCCTGTCTTGATTTTTATGCTTATGTGGCGAACGTCTCAAATTTAATAAAAATGCATTTCCCTTCGCCTGTCCCAGAGAAATTTTCTTTCGTGCAAAACGCAGAATATTTCGAATTTAATAAAAATGCAAGCCTTATTTTCCTTCGCGTGTCCCACTCGAGAGAAATTCCTTCCTTAACAAAACACGCAGGATGTTTCAAATTTCATACAAATGCAAGCCTCATTTTCCTCTGCTTGAGCGATTTTCTTTTTAACAAAGCACACAGAAATAATTTTTATAATATCATAATCACCGTAATGAAGTATTCGCTCTACTTTTCAAATGAAGTACGAGACGCGTTAGTCTCGCAAGACAATTGCAGCAAACAGCCGAGCAAGTTTTTAAAATTCCTCTCGGTGCGCGATGCTATTTTCCGTAATTAATATTTTACGAAGCCGCAGCCTAATTCGTAGAATAAAAAGAGGAAGAGCTTAGAGCGGGGGGTTAATTTCCCGGACAGATAACACCGCCACAATTACCGTACTCCGGCAATCGTAAACACATCTGGCCGGATAAGATCTTGACGAAGTAGACGTCCGTATAATTAGGAAAAGAAAATTCAAAGATAAATCCGGGATCAAGGGGTTATGAGAAATTCTACTTTCCGGATCATGAAAGCCACAAGGGCCGAAAGCCAACCGGAAGGACGCTATCGTCTGGCCGATGGTACGAGATTCTGTTGCTTCCCGGCATGCCGCGGGAGGAGCTGGCTTTTTTTCATTAAAGTTTTATTCAAGACGCGGAGGAATGTTGCCAACTCGATGTCTGAATATAATTAAAATTCACCTGCTCGGATTTGATCTTATCCCTCGGAGATTTTCTTCTTTGCTCCCGTTCTCGACAGCTGTGTACTCGGTCGCGATCTCTGCCGACGGTTTTTCACCCGGGAGAGAGAGAGAAAGAGAGGAAGAGAGAGAGGAGAGGTGCTGCGTCCGTAACCGAGCGTCGCAGCGGTGGTTGTCGTCGTTGCCACCCCGGCTCCCACGCGAACGTTCCACGGCTGGAGACACTCGAGAAGATAGAAGAGACTTACCAAGGAAAAAGTAAAAGTCTTAATTAGCGGCTGAGATCCGAGAGGTGCTCAAGAGTGGAGGTCGATTACCCTCGAGGCTCCGGATACCACTGCTCATCTCTCTTCTCTGTCTCTCGCGCGCGAGAGAAATGTCTCACTCGTCCGTGGCGCGCAGTCCTCTTCCCGATGAATTCCCTGAAAAATTTGATCTCGTTAATATGACGGTCGGCTCGTTAGGGAGCAAACCGCTGTGACTCATTAGGAGCTTTGCCCCAGGAATACCCAGGACACCGGCCGGCTTCATTTCGTCCTTATAACGCCGATACTTCCTGTCCTCTCGCACTTGCGATCTCGTAATCTCTGCAAATCGTCGACCAACTTCGACCTTCAACCCTCGGAGGGCCTAGGACAATCTTGGGAATTTAACATATTGGTTGTTGCACTCAGCTACAAAAATCACACAGGGACATCCTTTCAAAACTAACAACTTTTTAAAAATTTAGTTTACTTGAAGTGTAAGGATTAGCTCACTAGGTAATGTTAAAAATTTTTTTTGAAATTGCTGCTGCGAGGAATTTCGAAGGAAAGAGGGCTCCCCTCTTTTGTGGAACATATTCATTAGTAGACTGCGGGTCTTTGTGCAAAATAAAAATGTTCTTCCTTGATTGTGGCCAGCAGGGATAAAATAAAAATTGATTTCATCCCTTAACGACTTTGTTACATTAAAAGCAACATTAGAACGTTCTTGAATTTTTAAAATTTTTTACCGTTTCATATTTCACCGAATCAATTTCTTCATAAATGCATAAAGATCCGCAGTCTATCCATTAGCAACTGTTAGAAATCGCAGACGGTTAATTACGCTTGCGTGGTTGACAGAAATTTATCCAATTAGCAGGTTAGGTCACCACAGCTACTGAAACTCCGTCGTGTATCTAGGACGTCGGTATCCCTGAAAACTTGAAAATTGAAGCAATAACGTGCTGAATTTAATTCGTACCGGCACAATTTACAAATTGGTACAATGCTCCGCTTTATTCTACGGTGCAAACATGCATATTAAATCGGCATTGTCAATTTAATTATTCTGATGCTTTGAGGTGTATAATATTTTTGTTATTACATATTACTAGACATTTATGCGGAGCACGATTGAGTAAAGCACAGTAGAATATGCAGTACAATTAAATTAAAATAAACTTTTGTTCATTTCGAGTCTTTGTAATTTTCAATCGGTACAATATAACCAAGGCATAAAATGCATAAATATTTCGTTGCCATTTTTTAGGCCAAGCAACTTCGACTATATGGCAGAAGTATACATTTCAAAAAGGAAAGGCTGGATTCGTTTTTTCCCCGACAAATATTACGGACATAAAATTTTGACGTGCTCTAGTGTGTTACAAAAAACAGTAAAACATTCTACTCGTCCATTTTTTCCACGCATTTTCCATTTACGAGGAAAACAGAGGCCAGTAACGGCGTGAATGTTGTGTGTATGGTTTATTAAAACAAACATGCGTGTGACAATGAAAAGTTTAGTGGCGGATCGTGTGTTGTATGAATATCCTGCATGCACGATACCTTCGGTATGTTTCTTCCGGTAGCGTATAAGCCTGCAAATATTAATAGATAAATATTTCCTCTCTTGTTACATGCTTATCTAGTTCACGCGTCGATCCTAATTTGCTTCTTCACGTGACAGTCTTGAAGGATGATAGACGGGCGTTGCAACGGCGTGTATATTGTAAAAAAGTGCTTGCTACCGACAATGATAAAACAAGTGGATAACACGCTACACATAAATGCAAATTATTAGATAAAATTATCACGAGTGCATCTATTAGCTCAACTATGTAGACGGATCCATATTGAACAGCCGAGTGACGCGAAATGCAAATCCACCGTGATGTCCTTGCTAACCAGAGGTTTATTTTTTCACGCCACCTGCACGTGAAAAAAGGCAACGTTGCGTTCTCATAACAAGACTCAGGTGCGTGGTCCACCATGCCGCGGCGCGGTTCGCGACCAAATATTTTGCGTATCTATTGGATCTGGTAATTAAGTGCTCGTTTCATGTCGCGCGGAAATAATCGCGGACAGTCGGATCACCGGTTCTGTCGAATAATTTTATTTCGTTACCATGCAAATTCCGGGTGTTTACCGACAAACGCGATTATTCATTAAAACATATTCATCCGCGCGTACTCCGCGACGAGGCGGGACGTTCGCGGATTTTTGGCGCGGCGGCGGCGGGGCCCGGCCTGAAAATTTGATTTTATCGCGGACGGCAACAACGCGACAATAAAAGCGTGTTCCGCGAGGGGCACGTGCAAATTGCTGGCGTAAACGGGGCGGGTCCGTCGATATTGTAACCAATTCCGCGTTGCCGTCACAACACTTAATCGGGTCATTGGCAACGTGCTCGCCGAACGATCTAACGTAACCAGATGAACAAATTGTTTTAAAATTTCGCGGAAATATTTGTCGGCCATTAGGGAACGTGTACAAATTTTTTGCAGCAGAGAATGGAGAACCATTCGATAGAACTTGATTTAATAACAGCACTTCATCAAAAAGTGTGTAACAGACGACCGATAAATAATACGATTTTTGGGAATTTTTTCAAACAAAACGGATGAACAGACAAATGTGGAACTTTGTGGGAATATGTGCCAATCTGTACAGAATACGAAAATAATTTTGTTATTCACCCGTAAACATAATTTTCTATGGCTGCCACTTAAAATATTGCCGAAATAAGGATAAACGAACAAAATGAAAAAGACGATCAATTTTCTGGAGCGTGTTTAAACATTCTTACAGCATTCTGAAGCATGGCGAGAGCAGTAGACACGCCATATTGCTTTATAAAGCTGACTGGGGAACGCATGTGAGTGTGCTGAACAGTGTTCCGTGTTGCATTGCAACTTGCGAGTGCACAAGTAAAGCGGTCGGCAGGAATGAGCTTGTGTACCAGCCTTAAGTGGGCTCAGCTGTGTTTCATTTAGCATTACAATGTACGGCTTGTACAAATGAACCGGACTTTAAAAAATGAGCGTGCACGACGACGACGTAGCAAAATGGAGCTTAAGAAAAAAGGGCAGTTTAAACGAACCGGCGTGCGATCAAAGAAATACTGCAGTCTGATGGTGTGGAACGGGACGCGCGAGCGTTACGCAAATATTCGAGGAACTGGCTCGTCGATCTCCTATAGGCGTTTCTCGTCTTTCTTTTTATCTATGGGACGGGCGGCTCATCAAAGGATATTTTTTACATTTAATTCATTTTGCCGGAGCGAGCCTCGATAACACGTTCTCCCGTCGACCGTGCACCCCTTTGTCACCTTGCAGCCTCTGTCCCTCTCTTCCCGTTCTGCATCCGCTTCCTCCTTTTATTCAATCCCGCGACGAAGACGGCACTTCGTTCGTGAGAAAAAACGGCCGTATTTCCACGGGCGCGAAAGGGAGTTCCATTAATATCTATTAGTGCTCGGGCGCGTCAGTTGGATTTCGTTCTTTCTTCTTTCTTCCCTCGAAGCGTCGCTGGAAGTCGCGGAGGGTCGCGTTAGGCGAAACCGATTCGCTCCCCGTGGAACCCACTTCCCCCCCCGGATTAGGAGACCCAGGCTGAATTATGAGCAATCATTCGTTTTCATTAAGCCGCGGGGATTGAAATAGCGATGCGTCAATGCCATCCGACCAGCCGATACGTTTAACTGAGTTATCGATACATCCCGGGGGCCCGTGCCGCGAGATCCCCGCGAACGTCTGACGTTTAAGTGGAAAAGAAACGCTTGATCGATTGTTTACCGCGAATAACTTAGTCTGGGGTTGCTTTTTGGGATGCATACGTTCCAATAATCTATTGTTGTGAACAGGGACTCTAACTGTTATAAACAAAAAGAAAAAAGTCATGGAATAACTAGTATTTCATCGACTAAAATAGTATTGGTTAGAAATAAGGATTATAAGTGACCGAGTTCTCTTGTTGCTAAATGTTATCGTTGAGAGAAATTCATTTCGATCACTTATAACAGTTATCAATGAGAGAAATTTATTTAAACTACTGTTATGACAAACTATAACTGTTATGAGCGATCGAGATAAACTTCTCCCATCGATAATTGCTTTGAGCAATCGAAACAGTTTTTCTTCATCGATAACGGTTATCGTGGAGGACCCAATTTTTTGGGCACTAATAACTATTATTTTTGTAATCAAAAAGTATAAAAATCGATATTTTTTAACCATTGTTCTTCGAATATTTTTCTGTATATTTGGTGTAGATTATCTTAAATTTCAATATAATAATCAACATTTTATTAATGATTTTTATCGTAGAAAATTTTAGAATCACTGTTATTTTTGGTCCCTGGTTCTGAATGCTAACAAGTTGCTGAACACGTTCACTGCAGTGGTGATCACCAGCGATATAAAAATGATTGTCATAACTAGAGTAAGGATTTTATGCATTTATGACAAAAATGGTTATTTGTAATTTAAAGTAGTGGACATTTTTAAAATATTTAAGGACCGCAACGTATTAGTCTCAGCTTAATAGGATAATTAAAAGAAGAATACAATTTTTATTTGACTCCTGTGTCCTGCAATCAATACAAACATTTTTATGCGAAATAAAAATTGTCTGCACCTAGTGTAAGTAATAGGAGCCACTTGTGAATATCTTCCTTTCTTTAATAATCTTAATACATTTTTAGAGATCACATTTTTACTATAAATGCATAAAATTCGCAGTCTAATGATGACTAGACTAGGACAGTCTCCAGTTCCATGAAGTACAAAAAAGTAAGCATTTCATATGAGACCAAGTAGAACAGCACTGCGTTTGGTCAGACAAAGTAGAATATATTTTCTAGTCGAATCAAATAAAATAGTATTTTGTCAGATCAAGCAGGACAATCTATAGGAAAGCAAAGGAGAAGGAGTTTGTTGTTCGGTCAAGTAGAAAGGGAGTGATTCTGATCAGTTCACTCCGACAGTCTTGGGTTCCCTGAAATAGACCTTTGATGAGACGAACTAGAGGATGTAAAGGATCGACAGTAACGTTCTAATTCAACTTTGAAACATCGTTCGTGAGGCGAAGTAGAATAGGATTGTCAATGGTCCGACTACAAAGACCAGGAACGGTTCACTGTCAGAAAAGTAAAATTCTGTAAATTCAATCTGTAGTCGGTATGTTCTCGAATAAAGGACAAGTAAAATTTTCACGGTACTGTGTGTAACATGTTCGGGAAGATTTCAATGGAAGTGAAACGGGGAATTTAGTGGAAGCACAGCCGCCTGAAAGAACATTGTTGCGTAACTCGGGGCATTTACGCGCAAGGTGGGGCGTAGAGTTATTTATCGCGTGAATCGATGACAGTGTAATGACCGGATTTTTTGCGTCCGGTTCCGGTAATCGCGACGCGTTTGCTTCGTCGATCAAGTCTATTTGTCTTTCGTCGTGCGGGGGCGCACGTGCGTGTAATTCAGCGCGATGAAAGCGCGGCCGTCCGAATCGTGTTCTCTCGACGCAATCCTGGAAAAACGCTCGCTCGAAAAAAAAGCGGTCCGGTGAAACGCGTTCGGATTCAAAGGGCTCGGTAATTAGTCGACGTGAACACGCGTGGCCCATGATGAAACAATCGCGGCCTTTTCCCCGGCCTGGTCGCCCGCGCCTCGGCGTTCCGCGATCGTTGAATGAACCGCGCTCGAATTTCTTTTTACTTCAACTGTCTGGTTACGCGCCGCTGCCGAAAAATTCGCCTGTGGTGAGCCAATGGAACCTTGCTACGCCAGTGACGTAGAATCACATTGCGTGGAACAGCGGCTCGACAACGAAAGAATACGCATTGTGGCCCATTCGACGAGCGAATCTATCCTCGTTGCCGCTACCAAGCTGGTACACGCGGCCATTTTTTAGCACTCGCCGTTTCCCAACTTTGTTTTCCCAGCCATTCGGGATTTCGAAGTCAATGTAAGCTATAATAAATATAGCTACAGTCCGATCGTCACGTCTCTGCCAGCCTACTATTCTCCGGCGAATGAACTTGTCAAAAATTGGAACGAAAATCCCGTTCTACCTTTCGCACCGTTTTGCTTCAAATTGTTCTTTTATGCGAGGTCGACCCTCCTGTAACGCGATTAATTTTTGTACCGTATTATAAGAAACTCAAAACTAAATTAAATAGGGTTCAATTTCTACTTCCCGTTATAAAATGGTTTACTGTAGCCCGCAGCTCGCTTTAAATATTCGAACACAATCATTTTCATTTTCCAAGTGGATACCGAGCGAATTATATTTCCCATTGAATTTTAAGTTCCAAAACCTACCGGTCGAGGCATTCATTTCTCGGATCGCGTATTAATTTATTATTGATCCATCAAAGCGGCGGGTATCGTATATTAAGTAACGGAATTCGCGTTGAATTATACATTTGTCCCGGGGTACGTAAAATCCGAGAAAAATGGAGACTTCCCCGAGCATCGAATATTTTGCAGATAATATGGTACGCCCGTTCCGTTCAGCTCGTCCCGGCGAAATAAAACGAATAAGTTTATTGGCGGAGAACTATTTCGATCACTATGCAGATGACTAATCGGAAGTTGACGGAAGTTTAACCGGAATATTACTCGTCTCCGCACCCTCCCCACCGTACCCTCCTTCTCCCCTGCCACCTTCCCGCGGGCCCCCCGCCGGTTATATGGTCTTTCAATTTTCAAACGTCACTTCTTTGACGTTTCCTGCTAGTTCTAGCGTGAATTCGATCGCGGATGATATTACGCTGACGTCGCGTCGGCTCGCGCATAAAACGGCAGAAAGTTTCCAGGGGGGGAGGGACGTTGCTGGGGTATTCGCGTTTTCCACTGAAAAGCGTCTAATTGTTGCTAATTTGTTCTTAATTGCCTACTTTACATTTTCTGGCGACGCGAGAATTACACGGCGAAGAATGCTTCCGCTGGGAAGATTGGCTAAAGTTGATTCGAGGCGTCACGGCTGCCCCTTTTTTGGCGGAAACTTTCTTGTCCAATGAAGAACCGGGCTGGCAATCTCGAGGATTCGAATCAATCTACGATATACACAGCGCCGCTGGGAAAGTCGAGTCGCGTTTAATATCTTCGCTCGTTTGCTGGAAATAAAAAATCTGGAAAGTTCATTCAAATGCATCCCGTGAAAGGAGCATTTCTTGGAAGATCCTTCTATGCAATCTGTCTTCATTTCTTCAGCTTGTTGTACTTGTATCCTGTTCCCCGAATTGATCTTCTTATTGGATTGCGGATTTTTATGCGAAGTGAACTTCTTTTGATGGTAAAAACTTCATTTATAGCGGTGACGGGTCTCAGCGGCGTCATAAAATAGAGCGTAGTAGGTTCTATTATCTTTGAAAACTAAATTAGTGTTACGTGTGACAAGAAGGTAACACATTTTCCATTTATTGAAATTATTTTTCCATTTAGGAGAAACTGATAAAAATACATTTTCCTTGTTACCACTAGTTTTTCCATACCATTGATTGCACACAGTGGAAAAGAGCGAAGTAATCGAATGTTCGTTCTGCAATGTTTCTGAAAGGTTAGAAGGAGGCGACCCCTTTTAAGAAGATCGCTGGGTTATCTCAAGGATCAAATGAAGTGGCTTTTAAGACCCAGAATAAATAAATGGCTTCTTAAATAGAACCTGCCAGCGTCGTAGGTCTTCGGCGCGATCGACGTTCGGAAATGTTGCGGTCCAAGCGGTCGCGTTAATACATTTAGCGTAACGAGCGCTTTTATTTTTGAACTTTAAGGAATCCGGTTCGGGCGACCCGGTTCCACGAAGATCTCGCGGCTCCCAATTTCGCGAGTTTGCCTATCGCGCGGTTGCATCTCTTAAACTTATTTAAGTTTCGCCATATTTTATCTGGAGACGAACTACACTTCGGAGAATACGGGGACGAACCGCTCGAAATGAAATCGTACGTCTATACCTGCGCTATCATGCTGCTGCCGGTCGTTCGCCGTCGGATCCCGTGTAATCTGCCGAAGTGTCTTGGCTCCGTCGATTCCGAAAACTGTTTAAAGAATGACGAAAGAACGAGCGGGGAATAAAATCCCTATTTATAGATGCCCCGACTCTGCCTCGATTCCGTTTGTCTTTTGACTGGAAAATATCATTCTACATCCCGAGATTCTATTTTTGATTAAAATTTCGTGTAGAAGATTCTTGCCGTCCAACCTCAATTTAATTGGCTTCTGAAATACTTCTGTTCTACAATATTGAATTGATTCTTCTTTGAAAGGATTAATCACAGTTGTTACATAGATTCACGAGTTCGTGCAAAAATTCTGTCGCAACAATTTTAAGTTTGCAACGAATGATAAAGAGTAATGAAAATTTTTCTGTTTCAATTGCAAGCACCAGCGAGAAGGACCTTTATTATTTTAATCGTTTATAGAAGTTAAATTGCGTATACTCAATTACGTTAGAAATGTATAAGATCTCAGACTATTAACGAGATACATTTTTATAAAAGTAAAATTGCGATGTTTGATGCAATGAGCACAGGTACAGTACCTCGTACATTTGTAATTGGCAAAAGACTTCTCTTGTTGAGTAGATTGAATTTTCTGACTATTACAGAAAGAGAAGGAAGTATAAATTAAATCCTGTTCATCCGCGGGTGTTCACATGTATTAGTACCGTCTAGTTAATATTCTGCAGTCGTGTCTGTCTGACCATACGCGCTCCATATCTACTCGCATGATATCTGCTGCGCTCGACATCAGTAGTCGCGGCTCGTCCATAGCCAGACAGTCTCGACGCCAGCATGTATCTTGCAGAATTCCTTAGAAACCTTCTATACCACTATTTTAATGATTCACCGACATGGAATTCTCAAATTTGAATTAAATACCCCTCGTACTGCCTGTAGACGTTTCAATCTACATAGATATTTATTAGCTCCGGACTTTGATAACATCGGAGACTGTGGAATAGATTGATATAAATTGTACATTGTCGTAGACCGTAATAAATTTCGGAAACAGAGTCTCACATTTGTCATTAATAATTGTATTAATTTGCGAAACTGTCTACACTGCCTGATCTACTCACATTCGGATTTTTATGCGGAAAATTCGCGGAAAGTAGCCGGATGCGTCATATTTCAAACAATTCCATCAAATCGCTTGGTAAACCCGCGGCGATCATAAAACTCGAACGGGAGGATACGCGTAAGCGAGATCGATCATTTTATTTTTTCCTCTAAATCGCCGAAGACGAGGCAAGAGCCGTTATCGTTCCCACGAAACCGGCTCCCCGCGTTAACTCTCAGGTACACGAGGTCCAATCGAACTTCCGTTTTGTAGCGAGCGCTATTTTGGCTGATTTATCGGCGAGTTGCTTTCGTCGCCGGTACCACGATATCGGTTTTTCCCTCCCCCCTCTTTTTTCCTCTCTGTTATCCCTCTCGACCATTCGGCCGAGGCTCTCGATCACCGGCAGCGTTTATCCTCGCCGCGCAGCCTTGGTTCGCGCTCTCGCAGCTCCCGCCGTTTCATCCGCTTTCCCTTCTCTTTCGATTGCCTCGGGAACATGACGACGCGTCACAGACCCTCGTCACTTCCTCCTAGCCGCGGGCATGGCAAAACAGGGTTCAAGTTGGATCCAAGTCAAGTCCAGGTCAAGATGATAGCTGCGAAGAACTCGGGAACTTTGACTTGGGAAGTTGGTCCTCTGAGGATATAATTGGGAGGTAATTAGCTAGCCGTCGCTTGGCTTTGATCGTGATCCTCCTCTTGAAATAGGTGAGGCTCAGATTGGGTCCTTACTTTGTCCAAACTGGGTTCACTTCAATTCCAAAGGCAATCCAAGATACAGTAAAAGCTCCTTCGTTGTCCAAAGGCCGGGGGTTTGAGCGGACAACGACCGTGCCCGGACACTATTTTTGATTTATGACTGCGTCTTTAGTGAAACGGCTAGTTAAATGACAAAGAAAAGCATTCACAGTCAAAAGCAGTCAACTGTCTGGCTTTAAAAAACTCCTTATTTCCTTGCCATATTCCTTTCCTATTGTTCTCCGTTCTGCGCGGGTCTAGACAGTCCTGGGACACATCTGGCGACCAGATCCACGCAGGCCTAAGCCTCTCGTTGACAGGCAGTGGAGTGGGTAGGCACTGGACAACGACCGTGCCCACGATTTAGGACAACGAAGGAGCAATTACTGTACTCCCAAGCAGGGATGCCAGATGCGAGTCTCGCCAGGCCCCTTACGTCTCCGTCCCTCGCCTAGATGGTGCCTCCGCTATCCCCAATCCCCACTCTTACCACTACCGCTGGCGCGACCGAGTCGGTAGCATGCTACCGCTCTCATTCTAGCACTCGGTCGCGCCAGCGGTAGTGGTAAGAGTGGGGATAGCGGAGGCATGCAACTAGGCGAGGGACGGAGACGTAAGGGGCCACTTGAGCCGTTGAGCCGCACCGTCTGGCTTCCCTGGTGGGGAGCATCTAGGCGAGGGACGGAGACGTAAGGGGCCACTTGAGCCGTTGAGCCGCACCGTCTGGCTTCCCTGCTCCCAAGTCAGATTTAATTCTAGCGCAAATGCGTTCCAGTCAAATCGGGTCCATGATAAATTCTAATTAAGGTAAAAGAAAGGCAAAAGTTTAGGAACATGTTGAATTGAAAGTAGTCGAGTTCAGCTCGAGTCTCCAACTTGAATTCAGGCTTGATCGCGTCATAGTAAAGGTCAGATTGACTCCAAATTAAACCACTTGAAGCTCCGGTTGAGTCCAAGTAGGATCCAGGCTGGGAGTAGTACAGTCCGAAGCAGATCTGGGTCAATTCCCGGCTGGATTCAGGACAGGTCGGCCCAAATGTGTGGTGCATAACTGGGCGCCATACCTTTTGAAGCTGCCTGATTTCGAAAAATCCGGGGTGCAACTGTGGGGGAGTACAATGGCGCCAGTGGTCGTTCGAAAATTCAGGCTGGTCGCGTAGCAGAATATCCGTGAATTACTTGTTTCGATATTTCTCTGTTCCAGATTCCACGGTGCCGGTGGGCCTTTGTCTGCTGATCGAAAAGGGGCTGTCCGTGGTGAGTAATCCTTTCAATAACGGCCTCCATGTTCCGATATCACGTTCAAACGGAACGTTATTAGCGGAGGCGACGACGCGACGCGGCGCGGCTCTACGCGCGGGTTAGCTCGGCGGCGACGGATATTAAAAAACTTCCTTGCGTCACGGTCGTTATGTTTGGATGTGTATACATTTTTTATTCGTGCTGGTCGGACGTCCGCGTGACACAGGGACGCGCAAAAAGTAAATCAAGCAAAGCAGCGGCGGTGGAGGCCGCACTCGCCGCGCAAAAAGGTACCGCGCGCGTCTGGTTCCCGCGTCGCGTCGGTTGGAAGTGTTAAGGGAAAGCCGAGGGAAGTTGGAAAAATATTTTTGCACTCTTTCGTGTCCCGTGATTTTGTTGCTGTTGTTGCTTCTCGTTGTTGTCCGCCCGTTGTTCCTTGCAAGAAGAGCCTCGGGTAAACTAAACTAATAATAATATCCCGAGCATATGGCGTTGCCGGCGGAAACTTTACACGACCGCGGGCAAAAATGGTAAACGAGGATAGCTCCCGGGGACGAGCCGGGGGGGATCAGAGGGACGAAGTGTCGGGGTGTGGGCGAGGACTCGTCGGATTTCCCGAGAGCGACGAGCACGGGGCTCTGCCGCCGCGCCGAAACGGAAGCGACTTTTACACCGTGTATCGCGCAACTGTCGATTCCACGTCACCACTCGAACCGATCTAACGAGAAACGTTCACGCTCTCCTTTATTTCCCTCTGCCTTGCGATAAAAAAAAAACAAACAATCGAAAAGCTGCTCGAGCGATTCCAATGGAGCCAGACGAGCGATAATTGTCGCGATGGAATTCCCCGTTGCAGAAATTCAATATATGACTTCGCCGGTTCCGGTGAGCGTTCGCTCGAACCGTAACAGCGTGAAAATGAACCGGCGGCGCAGCAGAATCAGCACGCGTGCCCTGTCACGTCTACGGGATTAGATTTTCTCCGCTGTTGGTGAGGTACATTATTGCACTTGCAGACGGAAATACCCGGTTCCTGAAGTCTCTTTCTGCGTATTAACCGTTGTTACATCCCTAACGCAATAGCTACTCGTCGCGGAGAAGCGTCGCGTTCCAGTTCGGAACCCGGAAACGCGTTTGTAACGAGAACGAGCGACGAAAATTAGAATGATGTTCCGGATCGCTGCTTCGAATGCGTTAATAGCGAGTCTGCTATATCTTCCTCGCTAATCAGACGACGTAAAGTTGAAATAGATTGGAACTCTGTTGGAAATCTTATCCTCTGAACACTTTACAATAACTATTAGTACTATTATTGTCGTTATCACCATTATTTACGACACTATTACCAGCTGGAACATCGTGCGACGGAATAAACTCAAGAAAATGAAAACTTTGATTTTCTCCTGATCCGGACAATATCCCAGCCGAGTATTCCCGCGTGTTGTGGCCACGTAGCAGCGAGTACGATGGATAAAGTCAATGGCAATGATTACATTAATTACAGGAGCACAACGAAAATAAATTTGCTAATACAATTGATCGGACGTATTGGCGATTGGCGCTGTTGACTCGAGCACGGTAGAATGGAATGGCGGATTCGTTTGCAAAGTAAATATGGAATGGAGAGGTTATCCAAGGACCGGTTAATTCATCTTTCCCTGTTAACGCGTTGAAATAGCAGAATGTTCTGCGAGGGAAATGCGGAGAATTGCTGTCTGTCGCAGCGGGTAGAACGAATGAAATTTTGTAGACCGCACCTTAACGCCTGCAGCGTATAAAAATATCAATTTGTAGGAACGTGCGGAGTTTACAAAGCCGGTGGTAATTAGTCAATTCGGGTCACGTAGGCAGTAGAGAGAACCGAGAGGAAGAGAGCGATAAAGTGAGCGGTGTGTTTGACTGTGTTGACGATACAGGGTCGCAGTCATATCGGCCACGGACATTATCTGACCCGATAATGATGAGTTTAACGTCGAATCTAGCGTTCTTCGCTTATCGCGACGCCATAAAGATGGTCTAGCCGGCCGATGAAACGCGCGGCAGGGTTTGATGATCGACGTAGCGTGACGATCACGTCGCAAAGCCCGGCTCGTTTCTACGTCGACGCGAATTAGCGACGCTCTGGCTAACGTCTATATATGTTATATCGTCTATTCCCCCGGCAGCGACGCAAATACACGTCTGCCGTGCGGTATCGTGTCAGCGTAAACATTGCCGCGCTGACTCCATACCGCGGGGACCCGCCGCGCCGGCAAGCATCGATCAGCACCGCAACGATCTCTCTGTGACTTTACGTCCGCGATTCTATGGGAAATAGACCGAGCCACCTTCTTTCTCCCCGCGATGATCCACACACCCAGTCAGCGGCCTCGGAATCAAACATTCCGAAAAATCAGAGCGACCCGGTCGACCTGTGAGACTGTGGCCACTGATCTGTCTTTATTTTTATTATTGCCACGATTATATTTACTTACCGTGTTGTTGTTGTATGCGTCAAATCTTGTAATCGAATTTTAAACCTCTTGCCATAGTCCAATCTTGCTGAAATTTTGTATACACGCTTGCTTCCGATGACAATCAAAGTAGAAAATAAAATATATAAAAACGACTTTTTAAAAACCACGCGTATATTAAAATGCACTAACAAGGAGAAAATAATTTTTTTCCTGGTTCTCCATAAAATACCGAATCCAGTTAAATGATTAATAATATTTTTCCCGAAAATTTTAAGCAACTAATTCAAAATTTCTTCTGTCATAAAATTAGTGTCGGGATTTTATCAGGATTCTGGGAAGGAAAGAAATTAACATTTGAAAAATTGTGATTTATCAGACACTTCCGATGATCTGAGAAAAAATGTTTTAAACAAAACTGAATCAACATTCAGCAGTCTACCAATTTCAATCCAGAAAATGGAAAAAATTTTTAATATAATACATAAATAATTAAAGTCACCTTGAGTTTTTAAGAGTCAATATGTATTTTTGACTTGATAATATTATAGCTGATATCAAAACGAATCCAACGATCTAAATTACTATAGTTTTAAACTTCCAAATAGTGCTAAAATATTAACACTAAACCTACCATCACCGGTCCAAATGACCGGTTCCAGATTTTGTATTTTACGATTATTGATATAATAAAAATAATTTCATAAAAAATGATTTTATAAATATCTTTAGTGGAGCACATATTACAATAGGAGCTGCACAAAGTCTAAATAAAATCAATCTCGTCATTTTTTCAGGGGAACATGTACCAGTTACTTCTAAAGCTCGGTAGGTTTGGTGTTAATGAACAGCTAGGTCGGGCGAGTGGACCAGTGTGCGTCCCCGGATAATAATTCGATCGTAGGATTTTAAACAAGCTCTGATACTTCCCGAGATATTCGACCAAATATCCGACTCCAGTATTTGGGGGATGTTTTCACCCCTTGAAAACCGCGTCTAATATTTTTGCAAGAACCACGTCCTCCCAAACGAGATATCACTCCGAGGTCGTCCCTTGCGATCATGAATACCATTAGCGTTATTTGAAATGAAGACCGGTAAATAACGCTTTCTGGTTATTTAGCGATCTCATTCTACCCTGCACATCTTGTCGACAAACTGGCATTGTTTCGCAGTCGAAGGGCAGCGGCACACAGGTCTGTAAATAACACCAGTTAAAAGTCTCCGGTCGAATTTGTGTTTGAAACAGTGACGGAGGCTGGGTGGGGGTGGTTTAATTAAATTTTCCCGTACAAAATCGACGGGGACATACGTACGAGCAGCGGCGGGCGATATATTTTAGCATGTAATTAGTATGTCGCTGTAGAATCAGCGGTTGAAATTACATTCTTCTGGCAGCCAATTTGCCTGGCCCAAGCTGCAAACAGATCAGACCGCGGCCTGGTGAACTTGATAATTACCATAGCCTGATTAATCGCCGATCCCTCTTCCCCCCACCCCTACTGGCCCCTAATCGTGTAATAATTCGGCTAATCACGATCGCATAATAACAACGTTCTATGAATAATCCCGGGGACAGGAATAATCATCGGTGTATGAATAATACATCGTAAATTAATCCTGAAAACTAACACGAGTGAGACCGTCGCGTCGCGGGCCGCCGTACATCTCGTATCAATTTCCAGGGTTCGCTTATGAACGCGAGCGTATCACGTTGAAATATGAGATCGCGAGATGCGCGCACGATTTCTACGGTATAGTGAACTTGCTGGTAAATGGACAGGGTGGTGGAAGAAAATGGACGAGAGTCCGGAAAAAAAGGTGTAAACGAAAGGAGATTGAAGCGTCCTATTAATTAAAATGCAAATGGCCGCATTTTATTAACGACGAGAGTGGCGGCCGGACGCGTCCTAAGTAATGTCACGGTTTTACGGTCGAGTGTTGGCACGGCTTTTACCCTTCCCTGATTACCCCGATAGATCCATTTGTCTCGATTAACGTGTCCTGTTAATTCGATCAGTCGGAATTCCATTTCCTCTCGATACCTTTCCGGCCCGTGTTCGATCAAAGCGCTTCGGGACGGAATTATAATGCTTGCCTTGTTTCGATGCTCTCCTGCTCTCGCTATGGAGATGATACTTATGCCCAGTTCGCTCCAGGTTCGCTCCATCAGGCCCGTTTTAGTCCGTCGATTCCCAAAAGGTCAGACCATACGATGGCGAAAATTCAGAAATGCAATTAACCTCCAATGAAATAGCTAGGCCAACCTTGGATTTCCAGAAGAATTGCTCAGACTATAGGCTGGTAAAAATTCTAGGGCTTACAAAAATACAATTAAGCTTCAATGAAATACCTAGATCAACTGTAATAAAGCACAAAATTGACTAGCACCTAAGAAAAATTGTAGCAAAAATTGAATAAGCTCCAGAAAATAGCTGTAGCCGTTCAGTTTTAACAAAGGGTGAGCCGCTACATAGATTGGGAGATTCCACCCACTTTAAATCAGAATAACTTTTATATGAGTGGACCAAACGACTTCAATTTCTCCGTGAGGCTAGAAGAATTAGTTTAGTAAATGCCGTCTGATAAATAAGTTGAAAAAATGCATTTCGTCGGAATTGAGGAAAACAATACTAAAAACTGATTTTTACAACTTTTTTAGCTGGCCCAATAACAATAAATTTTCAGAAATTTAACCAGTTGACCAGACACATCTTCTAAATTTACGTTATTGGCCCAGCTGAGAAAGTGTAAAAATCAATTTTTACTATTGTTTTTCACAATTCCGTACAAATGCATTTTTTCAAAATATTTTTTAGATATCATTTACTAAACTAATTCTTCTAGCCTTGCAGAGAAATTGAAGTCGTTTCGTCCATTCATGAAAAAGTTGCTCTGATTTAAAGTGTGTGTGATCTGTTACGCTCCTAACTGTATGTGTGAGGTTTAAGAAAAAATTGTGGAGCTTGCACAAATAGAATTAAGCTCGAAAAATGCAGCGAGGACAGCGTAGCTGCGACGAAGAGCGAAACAGTGGGTGGCGAGTCAGGCACGGTGTTTAGGAACAGGGAAAAATGGCGAGGCTCGTAAAAAGAGAGGCTGAGAGGAGAGAGGGCATGTAGGACGTTAAAAGCAGGATTAGGGGAGAGATACGGGCTGGTGGGTCAGTGATAAGTTTAGCTAGGGCCTACGGATATAATGACGCGGTCCTGGACGGCGTGCGTGAGCGGTCAAGCCAGCCAGCAAGAGTCTTGAATGTTTCAGTTGTGCAATTTGCCGGACCTCGCTTGAAATTCATGGTATTCTTTTGTCCCGCGTAATTGGGTCAAGCGCTTCGTAAATATTTGCTCCGGTGTACCGGCCGACGTCGGTTTAGTTGCGGACTGGACGAACGTCCTTTCAGCTCCGTCACGCTGACACACAGGGGGGTGGCTGACTGACTGGTCGATCGTCCGTTCGTCCCGTGGAATTCGAAAGATCCACAATCCAAGGGCCGCGATCAGGCGAGCTCTCATGTGACGTCGATTACAGCTTAATGAAACGTGTATAACGGGATCGAAATACAGGCACGAAATGAATGATCCGTGCATTCGCTATCGTTTCTGTTCGACTTGCTGTTCGACGGACGGGGGTGGCTCGGGGAGGGCGAAGCATCCGGACAGAGGGTGGCTCTGCGTGCGAAAGTTGCGGATCCGAAAGCGAGATAGTTTTGCCTTCGATGGGCGGTGTTGGCTCAATTTTATAAAAAATTGAATACTGTCTGGCTCGTACAATTTTTTCGGTGTACAGTCTGAGACAAACGTAAACGAACACTCTGGAAATATTATTTAAAATTCGCTCAGGCGACTTGACCTTTTTTATGATGTTATAGAAGGAAATACAAAAAAAATTGAAGCCACTGCGGGTAAACTTTACTTTACCGGACTCAAAATTTGTGCCTTTCTCCTATAAATTATGATATATTTGGTATGTAATACAGTAGATTTGTTTCGAGATGAAGTTTCGATCCTGTAGGATCAATGGTTCAGGAGTTATGCTTGCTTAAAGTTGAGCAATCTGCAGTGTTTTTGACAGGTAAGGACGCCGCCATATTGGTTTGTAGTGACGACCGCGAGCCGCTTGCCGAGCAGAACCGCCGGTCCTTGCCCTCCCCCGACTTAATCACAACCAACTCGGTAAGCGGCGCGTGACCGTCACTACCAACATGGCGGCGCCCTTACCTGTCAAAAACACTACAGATTGCTGAACTTTAAGCAAGCATAACTCCTGAACCATTGATCCTACAGGATCGAAACTTCATCTCGAAACAAATCTACTGGATTACATACCAAATACATAATAATTTATGAGCATAATGAAAGAGCAGCCGCCAGTGCTTACCCAGAAAGAGTGTTAACTATTTGAATAAACTATCGAATGTATGCATTTCGAATAACGAATAGGGAAACTGTACGTTGCAGGCAGATGCATCCTGTAGATAAGTGAAGTGGTCATTGGCGTGCATGAACATTCGATCGATTAGCAATCAGAGTGCTGGCGGAGTTCTCTTATATGGAATTTGCTAGTCATAGGCACGAGTAAATGGCAACGATCAAATGAAGCGAGTGCACGTTCGTTGCAACGTAACTTTGGGTTTAATGCAACCGGTCACACAAGAGCGGCGTCTGTCGAATTGTACGACGTTGTATGTCAGTAACGAGCTGTATACGGTACAATGGACAGACCGTAGTTTCAGCGAACGTTGTTGCAGCTTATGGGCCAATATGAATTCAGTCGCAGAGAGTGCACTTTAACTATGGGCGTATATTAGCTATGGACGTGTTTACATGCCCATCGCATGATCTACCGCGAGCACTGGCCGACATGTGTACATGGATTCTGAATTAGATACCGAGTGCTACTTTGACGGGATAAAATGCATAAATTTTCACGGTCGCTTTACACGATAATAACCTTAACGAATCTCGCTGTAAATTTTGCAGCGCTACATTCTATTTTGTTCACCTAATTATTAATTCCATAAAATGAATTAATGTTTCGAAGATCTCTTAAGATATTTCATTTATTAACGCCCTGAAGGCTCGTGCTTCTTATCTCGACAGAATAGCCACCATTTTCAACCGCCATAAAAGCGTCTTCACTATCCAACAGAATGGTTACTAGCCATCATTGGGCCACCGACGAAAGAGTCTGTAATGGATTTTACATGTTCAGATTTACGCGTTCGTAGAACCTTATCAACCCGTTTTCCCTTGTTATTACCTTTCTCACGAGCGCGTTCCAGAGGTTTACATTATCATACTAATTTCCAGGAAGAACAATAACTCCACTCGCTTCTTACCACTGCCTGTGTATTATGAAGGATAAATATTGATCTTAATAAAACAATATTATACCTGGTGGGTACGTGGAACGATAATATTGACGTTTAGTAAACTTGTCTCGAAATCCCCCAAGTGTAAGCCAAGTAGTTGAAGACGCTTCTCGCGAAGGATAGGAACTGGCCGCATCGAGCGATAAACTGGCAACTTCTTTTCGCTAGTTTGCACATTCATTTCGTGCACTTTAATTGCTCCCCGGTAAACTTGGACTTATTTCAGTGATGGCAATTTGTTTCTCAATTTGATCAAGGTAGTGAGCACAAAATAAAAGGTAAAGGAATTCGTGTAGCATTTACAAGTTCTTTGAGGCATACAATAAATTACAAATGTTGTTATTCAAGGTACAGAGAAGCTTTCAGCCTGCATGTGGTCCCGTTTGAAATGTAAAATTTCAAACTCACAATTTCTTGAACGTCGCGCACAAAGGCTAAGGACGAACAATCGCGGCGCAACAGAATTAAAAAAGGACCATTCGGCCGGGATTGCGCGAAAATATGATAGTCAGGGATCCTGATGTTTAGATGGGATGCGAAAGGACAACGTAGCGAAACTCCGTCCATCAAAAGCCAAGTTCGTCGCAGTTGACACACATGCGAGAGCGCCGAGCACACGGCTTTGCTCGATCCTCGACGCGGAATTTCCACCGTCCCCGTCTGCTTTGAGAATTTCGTGGCCGCGTAAATACTGAATGTGTAATGAACAGCTACCCTCCCCTCGCCGTTCCCCTACCGCCTCCTTTTTTCTACTGTTCAACATTCCGACCGCGGACAAACGTTAAACAAAGCAAGCGCTAAGACCGTCGCGGCGCTGGAAAATATAACGCGTCGCCGCTCCGCGGCGTGCCGTAGCATATTTTATATCAAATGAAAATGTTTCTACGGGTTTGTTTCCTCGTCGTATCGCGTGTTTCCATCGCGGAATCGCGCCGGGACACGCGACGCTTTATTAAACCCGCTGAACGCCGTGTTTAAATAATTAACATCGCGCGCGGCGCGTATTATATTTTTAACGAATTTCGCGCGCCGGATACGCGGTATCGCCAGCCTGTGTCCGTTTTATCCCGCGCGCCGGCTGTGATTCATAATGATAAAATAATGTACACAGTCTGCTCATAGTCGCCCAGCTCCGATACGATCGGAACCGAGCGTTTCCGCGCGGAAAAACAAGCCGGAAATGCCCGATGAAATTTGTTCGTTCCAGGCTTTCAGAATCAAACTCTGTGACTACTTACGAGCGCAATTTCCCAGTAAAAAATTTCATAAAATTCTCTAATACTCGTCTCGATTGCTACGTAACAAAATTTTTTCACAATTTTTTCATGCGAACACATGAGAAAAATGGGATAGCAATTACTAGATTGCTGGAACGAAATAAAATGCTTTTTCTCCTTCAAGGGGTTATGCTACCCGGAGGCGGCCGAAATGACATCAAAGTTTACGAATTTGTATAGCAAAAAGTATGACTGTGACAATTATTTTATTATGATATATGGTTAGGGCATACATTGAAGGTTATTTTGTGAAAATTTCACAAACAAACATTTAAAAATGGCCGAGTTATCCGTTTTCTTGCATAGCTCCTCCATCAAAACACGTGTAGATGGTGTCACGGATTGCGATGCCCAGGGTTATCTGAAATTAAAGAACTCACGATTTTCTTGTTCCTAGATAAATTATCTATCGTGTAGCATAGGGATTTTCAGAAAAAACCATTTTGTAGAAATGCGAGGAAAATGAAAATGAACACTCAATTTTTACCCAAAAAATCAATATTTAAACGATTGTTATAAACAATTGGGATATCGTATCAAAAAAATTCCAAGCTACACGATAGATAATGTTATTAAAATTATGTGTATCAAATTTGAAGTAAATCGGACGTATAGCTTCCGCGATTTTGTTACACCAGTTGTAAAAATGTAGTTTCGAGAAAAACGCAAAAGAAGGAAAAGTGTGACTTGGAAACGCCACCTACCTGCTCGGGAACGGCGACTGCCGCACGAACTTCTAAGCACTGTAACTTCGCTATTTTTGGGAGCTGTTGCATCTACCATGGCTTAAATTATTCCCTGAACTCTAAATTAAAGAAAGATTACAAAAAAATTGATTTTTTGAAAGTCTCAGGGTGGCGTAACCCCTTAATCATTTTTGTTCTAAATCTCGACCTATTAGTTGACTTCTCGCGCGTCTAAAGCTAGTTTCGCAGTCCGACGAAAACCGTCGTGGATGCCAGCCGTGCCAAAACAAAAACCGATCGCGCGGCGCGTACGTAAATCATTAGTTAATTCGTCCGCTGGCGCGATATTTAAATAGCGAGGCGAGACGGCAAGAACGCCTCGTTTTGTATTGAATTTCGCGGCAGACGCAGCCGGATACACGGGGCCTTTGCATGGATAATAAACGAGTTTCGGTAGTTCCACCGGCTGGATTTCAGCCTTCGTATTTTGAGAAGCTCGGTCAGGTTCCCTTCCCCCGTTCCCTAGCTTCGAATCATGCGAGGGGGATGAAAACGCATCATCCCTCTGCCTCCGTCCCGTTCCCGAGCTTCCACCGCTGGTCTCTGCAAGCAACTTCCGCTCGTAACTTGTACCTCTCTATTTTGTGCCGCAGGATATCATAGCTCACGGGCCAGGAATGGTGTTCCACGTCGTAAACCTCATCGTGATGGTACTGATGCCGATGGTGGTCATCCACGTGAAGGATTCCGGATTCAGCCTGAGTAAGCGCCATTTTACGTATCATTTCATCCCCCGCGGTTCGGGCCGCGCGATACACAGCCACCAAGGAGGAGGCGGACCATACCACCGAATGAAATATCGAGAATGGCAAACAATGCCCGCGTAATGTCTCTCCCGTGGAGCACAGCTTGCACTTCGGACCACGAATCGCTCTTCAGGGTCGAAGTCTTTACTGAGGTCCGCCGCGATCGGTTCGTTTCGCCGATCAGATCCGTGGTTTTCTCGCGGGGGAGTCGATTCTATTATAAATTCGATCTGCTTAGATGCCTCTGGAAACCGATGCTTGTTAAAACCAGCTTCTGAAGGACACTGCTGTCCCAAAAGCTGTCCATCTTGTTCCAAAGTTCCGTACCGATTTGTATCGGTTATTACTAGACTGCGACTCTATTTATTTATTTAGAAACATCGTCGTAATATTTTTAACCCATTAAAATCATTAGAGCTTTCTACGTGGCTCCGGTTTGTCACAATTTAAAATTTTTATTTTGCATGGAGAGTCGCAATCTATTCCTTTTTGGAGAGACAATTGTTTCTAAGGGTCTGTTAAAAATATTATCATTTAGGTACTCGATTGCTGGTGATTGAATTAAAGTAAAGGCCACTCAATTTAGTGTAATCAGAAGAATATTAATAAGACTAATTTCTGAGTAGAATAAAACTGAGTGAGAATAGGGTTACAGAGAAGAGGTATGAAAGATAGTATATAGCCGAGCACAATTTGCGTGGAAGGCAATGCGTTAAAGGGCCATCGATCTTAATTACCGTGGAACAGGATATAAAAGACATTTGCGCAAAACTTTCTGCGAAAGTTTTCTACGTGAGACCTCTTTAGGTAGACAAGGGATCAGAAGGACATTAGGGGGACTGTAAAAGATGCTAAGGGTCCTCGGAGGATCCTGAGGAATCACGAAGGATCTGGATAGCTCGGAATATTTTATAGACAATAGCTGATCGATTATGTATCTTGTTGCTAGTTTTCTCAAGTCGAAAATGTACATTATAGACATGATGATAGTATGCTTGGAACAGATATCTTGTTGCTATCTTTTCAAATTAAAATTATGCAATATAGACATAATGGTAGCAGAGAATAATTATATTCTTACTGTTATTTCGAATCAATAGTATAGGATATGCGGAACAAGTCTGTATCTTGTTACAATTATTTCCACTCAATAATACAGAATGCGATGGCGGTATATGCAGAACAGTTCTGCACCAAGTTACATTTTTTTCGAATGAGAAATATATTAGAATGACACAGTGGTGTACACAGAACAGTTCCCTAAAAAGAGTTTAATCCCTCGGGAGTGCTTCTACACCAGATACTTTTTGCCTATTGTTTTTGGTCTGCGACCCGGGGATTGTAGGACACGCGCATCGCCGGAGATGTTTTAATTCGAAATCCTTTAATTAGGAAGACGTCGGTCCTCGGGATTCTCGGATGTGCTTACTCTTTAATTGCTTTTCTCCGATCGTTCTCGGCGCGGCTCGCGCGGCCTGCGCCGATCGCGAAAGACGCTCCAATAAAATCACTCTTAATTGGGATTCGCGTGCTGCTCGCGATAGACTGAATCCGCGAGAAACTTTTTTCCGTTCTCGCCCAGTTTAATTGGTTGTTTCGGTCGCTCCAGCTACAGGTGGAGTCCGCGTATTTATCCATTGAAACGTAAACAGGCGACAATGTATTTTTATACCCCGAAACAATGTTTCTCTTCTCGATTTTCCTTCCCGAACTCAGTCATGAATAGACTGTGGATTTTTATACGAAATAAAAATTGCAAGACGTATATTTCTCTTTTGAATAATTTTAGAGAGTTGAAAATAGTACAACGGTATCTTTAAATCCTCTGAACATTTTTCTCGTAATCTTTCGAATTCCCATTTTTATCGATCGCTTTATAAAAATGATAATAAGATAAAAATATGTTCCAATTTCGCAGCGAAAGAACGACGTAGAAATGCTTTTAATATCAATTTGAACGTCTCCCTGTTCTCTAAAAATGATTCGTATATCAGACACGCACACAGATCTAGATTTGGTGGCGATAAAACGCATATTAAAACTGACGTGCATTTATCGCATAAACCTGAACACGTTGCAGGTAAGGTTGCGATGCATTTGCGGGGACAACGCGGTAATGATTGAAAGATAACGATCAGATTAAAAAAAAAGAGAGTGTTCTAAGCCTTTGTTGGCTATCGATTTTGCAGACTGGAGACACAATGGGGATGCGCCGGTCGGGGATCGACCGATGAATCATGCAGCTGCACGCTATCCCGATGCACGCCGGTGTGCCAGCATTGAATCTCGCGGGTCACCGTGCATGTTGCATTTAAATAGAATTTTTGATACGGCGCTACACCAATCGGCAGCCGGTAACGCGAATTAAACCGGCGTCGCGTGACAGCCACGCGGAGGAACGACTAATCAAAATCACCTGAAAATTGATAATTTTCGCTAATGAGTGTGAATCAGCGGTATCTCGTTAATCAGCGCATATTGGCAATTCGTCCGTGCAAACAGCGGCCGCTGCTGCGCGCGGGTAAAACCTGCGGCGAAACAGCGCGAACGGCGCGTAGGCCTTGCAGCCCGTTCCAACTCCGATCTTCGTTGGCGCGGCGGCGGGTTAATTAAAAAATTGAAAAAGCTAGCATTAGCCCCGCTCTAATGGCATTCCTTGCCGCAGAGAATTAAATAAACGGCATCGTGCCAGGCTCCCGATAATTAAACAGCTCGGTGGTCACTAGTCTCCACGGAGGAAACGGTTGACGCTCGAAATCCACCGAATGAAATAGGCTCTCATTAGTCTTTCTACGAAAGCAGCTTTTCAAAATGTTTTCTTAATTTTCGTCCCCTCTCTCTCGTCTTATTATGCTGCCGATTCTATTAAGGATTATTTCCCCGTTTCTATTATCCGCGGTTCCTTATGCTCGTAGACGAAACGCGAGTTCTCAAAATTTGCTGACGTTCATTTATTTATCGACGCGAGACTGACTCCCGGAACGTTGTTCAGCGGATGTGCTTCAATTAAAAAATCCGCGAATACCGAATATGGCGTGAACACAAGTGCAATGTAAATATTAAATGTACAGGGTGAGTCACTTAACGTTTGCACTTCAAAAATTGTTGTTGTCAAATGGTTCACACGATGCCATGCAAATTTTATCCAAGCCAAGCAAATGTTTTCTTATATTATACATTTCCCCCGTTTGTGAATTTATAATGAAAGATTTCTAATGAAAGTCTCCTTGACCTTGTCAAAAACATATTTTTATGGTATCGTGCGAGTCTTACTGAACCATTCAATCTGTATACAGTATACAGTGATTCCCACTAATATTCGGACACTTTTAAAAACACCATTACGTTAAAAAGATTGGACTATGCGATTTGAACTTTTTTGGAAAGCTAGAGCAATTAGTTTACTACAGGATGTGAACAGAAAATTTTTCAATAATTGCATTTGGCTGGAATTGTAGAGAAAATACTAAAATATACATTTTACAACTTGTTTATGCGGGCCTATATTGAAATTTAAAAAAATATGTTTTGTAGACCGGTGTGGGGTTATATGCATTGTGAAAGTTTCATCGAAATCGGTTGATGCGGGGAAAAATGACAGACATTGAAAGATGTAAGAATTCTTACATTTAATGACGTTATAGCTATATATTTTTACCATCTTTAAACGATTGTAGCCCATTGTAACGTCGACCGATTTTGACGAAATTTTCAGGATATATTTAATTGAAACAGATCTACAAAACGTATTTTTAAAATTTTCAATATAGGCCTACATAAAAAAGTTGTAAAATGCATCTTTTAGTACTTTCTCTACAATTCCGACCAATTGCAATTTTCTAAAAAATTTCTTTTCACATCCTGTAGTAAACTAATTGCTCTAGCTTCCGAAAAAAGTTTGAGTCGTATAGTCCAATATTAAAAAGGTTATCACCTTTTTTAGAGCGTCCGAATATTAATGGGAGTCACTGTATTTCGCTCATCCCATCTATTGTCCACCTCTGGTTCGGAACGTCCCCAAAAATGTAAGAACGGAATGCGAAGATGCCTCCGATCGATCGTCAGTGTGTCAACATTCACCGTGGCCCAGTCTCGTCCGCGTTTCTCGCTATTGGATCGTGTCCGCCGTGTAGGACGTCGTCGGACAAATCACCGAAGTTCAGAGATATGTCAACGGACCGGTTCTCTCGAGTTACACGACGATTCGTACGGCAACTAGTCCGTATATCCGGCCTCGTGTACGCCTCTTAAAAGTTCTGAAGTTTCGCGCGAGTATGCCTGCAGCCTAAAAGTAGTCCGTGAAGTGGCTGCACCGCGAGTGCAAAGGCACGCCCTCCTTTCCTTCTTTTCTTCGGTTTTCCCTGACTCTTTCTTCGCTCTCTCCTCGTCCTCCTCTCTCCCTCTTCCCCTCTCTCCCCGTCTGTTCTGAGCGAGATCCTCGACGCTACAACACGGGGAACGACTCGCGTATACGCGAGAGTGCGCACTCGAAAGCGTAGCCACTCGGCCAGACGTCGACGTCTCTCTCTTCCATTCTTTTTCTCCCATGCTTTTTTTTTCACGAGCTACGTAAGTCTGCGAAGCTCACCCCCGCCGAGATTACTATGCGAGGATGCGGAACGTCTCCCTCTAATTATCGACGAGTTTCATTGGCGTTCCCTTTGAGCCGGAATTAAAGACGCCGATGCCTTCTGCCACTTACAACCGCGAGCGCCCTCGCTTTCAAAAGCCTGGAAATTTAATGAAATCTCACCCCCTCCCTCACCCACCTCCATTTGCTAAGATCTCGCCTCGGAATAGCGTAAAGCGAATTTTTCCTCGCGACCTCCGCGGCCCTAATTGTTGCCAATTTGTAAGTCACCGAGGCGATCAACGACGATCTCGATCTTGGACCCGGACGAGGAGTAGACTCTTCGGGCGCTCTTCAACTAGTATCCGCTCTAATCGCTCAGATAATTCATCATATCATCAATCAGATAATTAAAAGAAGAAAGAAATTTTTATTTCACTCCTGTGTCTTGCAATCAATGCAAACAATTTTATCTAGGATAAAGATCCGCAGTCTAATGATTAGATCTCTGTAGCAGTTGTAACAGTTGATTAATCATTCTAGTAAGTTGATGATCGCGGTAATCTTGTCTAAATCACCCAAGTGTATCACGTCGATTTTAATGAAACATATAGACAACTTATTTTACACGTATTTTCCTTTATCTGCAACGATCCATATCTAGGGGATGAAAACAACCCTCAAAGTTGGCGATGAAAACAACCCTCAAAGTTGGCGATGAATATTTCTGCAAACATCTCGGGTACTAGAGGGTCTAGGACAACAATGTCCTTTTAATCTGTGTGTTTTCAATACAAAATTTGTATTCTTTCGGACTCGGCACATTTTTTCCCGAATGCCTACAGTTCCATCCATGAAGTGAAGTATTCAAATTGCATGTGGCAGCTCCAGGAGCCACGAGCTTGTAATCCCTGGCTTCGGTTAACATTAGACAAATTCCATTGCGTCGGCGACGTTCGGAACGCGACACCCGTTAGAACCGTGACACGGCGCTATCGACTGCGCGCCCTCTCACTTTCACCCTCGGCCGGTCTCGCAGCATCGGCGTTCCTCTCGTCTTTGTTTCTTTCGGTCTCCCTGCGGCATTCGCATAGCCGGCAGCCGCAAACGCAATAAAAGGCATCGAGTGTTTACTCGCGCAGTTAAGTGGCACTCGGTATCATATTGTCGCAGGACAAGCATTCTCGTTTTCGGGTTCCCGATTGGAGCGCCGGCTCGCTCCACGTCCCGTCGACATTTTTTTCTTGTCGAAAGCGTTCAACAGCGATCGGGGACGACAAAAATCGCGGCAAAGATGGTCGCGTGAAATACGGCAGTGAAACGATCGATACGCGATTTCATCGGGTTTAATTAGGGTGACGGGTAGCGTCGTTCGTGCACACGATCACTCGTCGACGTGACGAGACGCGACGCGACGTTTTCAATGTTTCATTATCGGGCCGGGCAAAAACGATCTTCGCGCGGGTAATCGCGTTTGTCCGGCGTGTATCGGCTCCCGTGTTTTTAATGCGACGGCGGGTACGCGATTTAATTGTGATGAATTGTTGCGGGGATATTGGGCCGCCGTCGCCGCCGCCTGGGGACTGAATGTTAACGAATCCCGATGCCGGACGGCCAGCCCCGCTCGCCTTCCCGCCGAGAAATCAATGATTTCGTAACAGGATAAACAGAATATTACAAGTTTATTGTTCACAATTCACCACCGATGCTCACATTTCCCCAATCTCATTGTTGAAAAGATTACGCTGTCGCTCCGACACGTACGCGTTGTCCAATTTCGCGGTAGTTTCGCATTCGCCCTCGGTTAAGGATTCATCGTTCCCTCGAATCAACCCCGAGACAACATTACAAATTGTGAATTTTAACTTTAGGAAAATTAGAGGGTCTCCCCGGAGCCACACACAGTGGTCCAGGCGGCCGATCTTGTTCATTAAGATTTTAGTTATGGATTTAGTTCATGATAATAAAAAAAACTGTGGATTCGAGGAGCCCCCACCTCCTCAGGTTTTCGTTGATTGATGAAACAGTGCACGCCGATGCACACAGACTTTCTCGTAGCATTGTTCCCCCACTTCGCAGAAAGAGCATAAACAATTCGCCGCGTTTTTACGATCGAGGTGTCGCGTTTTAAACTTTGAAGTGCCTATTCGCGACTGTAGACGTCGGCGTTATATTCACTTCCTAAGAAGATGCAATTTCTTTAATGCATTTTCTTTCCGCCGCGGCGCGCGGCATCCATCCCGCGGACCTTAAAACCAGAAGTTTTTCTGCGCGTATATTTCATCTTCGCAGCGCGCATTTATAAATTGAATCTCATTGGAGGATGATGATCTTCGGAAAATTACGTAATTCGATTCGAAGTTCACCGGTGTTCACACTCCTCCGGAAGATTAAACGAAAATCCGAGCAACGCGGCCTAAATGCTCCCATTTTTTTCGAAATATTTGTTCGCGCTGGCGGCAGAGCCGGCAATATGCCGGGGTCGCGTTGATTAAAACGTAATACCCGGCTCGGTGTCTATCACATTGGCGGGATAAAATCTACACACATAGAAAGTTTCATTAAAATCAGTGGGTAGAATCTACAACGGTGGCCGGCGCGTTAGTTCCGGCGGAAACCGCGACATTACGTTTCCCCCGACCCAATAAAATAATAGAAACACCGGGAACAGTGAAATACTGGCTCGGGTACCCGGGGCTCTTCCATTTCTTCATTCCCCGGCTCCGCAAATTTACAAGGTTTTCCCTCGGTTGTTTGCATAGATTAAGCCGGGGCCGTTCGCCCCTTCCCGCGAGAGATTGTTTTCCAGAACAAGCGGAAGGACTGGCTTCCTCTCAATTTCCCTATCGCTACCTTCGCGAACTACACCCTATCTTATTCATACCCAATATCTATCCTCTCCCCTCCCGCACACATTCCTCAAACATATGAAAGCTACGGGGGTCATAGCGCGGCATGGCGTGGCATGGCGTGACAGGGACGTCGGGAACGCGTTGGATAACAAGGAAAAGAGACCGCGGCGCTTTATTCACGGCACGATCCTGAAATATGTCGCGGGAAAAGGGTGGAGAGAGGGATAAGGCGACAACGGCAAGGCTCCTTTTTCCGCTGTCTTTGCTTGGAACACTGCGCGTGTTAACGTGACACGTTAGGAGGGGACGATGATTAAATTTTCCAGGCAGACGCGCCAGCCAACGATACGGGATGACACCCTTGATTCGGGGAAGTGGCTGCTTCCGGCACGTTTGGATCTCATTGTTTTCATCCGAGTTGTTATTAGGTTGCTGCGTGCGAGACACTTTCCTCCAGACGTTTGACCGTGCGTCCACTGTTCCCGGCTTTCGAAAATTGTTTCCACGTTAATAATTCAACACAATGTTTATATAGGTTGCTGAATTCATTCACACTCAATTGCTAAAAATCGCTGCATATGCTTGGAACAATAAAAATCGTGTACAATGAAAATGTTTCAGGTGGAAACGAAGGTGACCTTCAATTTTTTAAATGGAATGACATATAGAGGGTGGTCCGTTTAAGTAAGGCCACCTAGATATCTCTTCAGGTTATTGTGATGCAAACAATATTTGTTATGGACCAAATATCTGGCAAGAATATTTTTTTCGGAGTTATCAAGGTCATCCATGTTTTTTGATACAGAACTACAATTTTTTTATTGCACCGTGTAACTGATCGAAAAATACATTCAGATATGCATAATAACATGACCTTGATCTTCGAAAATTAAAGCTTTACCTAGAACTGATCTCTATCGAGATCGTAGGCTTTGACCAAGAATCTACAATCAAGAGCGTGAATGTAAATAAACATGTTTACTGTCGCAATACTGATGACACTTAACGGTTTGAAATATGTACATTTTTTTAGAGGGCACAACGGGAGGGACACTATTTTCTTCAAGGTCATGCAAGGTCATAAGTGAAAGAAACATTCTGAATATTTCGTACTAACGTTTTCACAAGTATTCTTTATTAACCAGGTTACAACGTGCGACAATAATTCAAATAAATCTCATCCTCATGGATGAACACTTTTATAAATCATTATTTCTAGTAAAGAGAAGTTCAAGAGAAACAGTAGCAACTTTTAAGCTATTATGTTGTGCAACCGACGCTGCTGTTGTAACAACTGCACATGTTCTCCTGGCAGCAATGAAGATAACATGTCTCTTTAAAGTCCTACTAATAAAAATAAACGAGTCCCCGGGGGTACTACGATATCGCCTCTTAAATATCGTGTTAATAAAAACGAACGAGTCTAGATACTATTCACACTTTAACAATCTTCCTACACCTGTTCTATACTTGCTGCAATCATTTTTTAAATCAGAAGCCAACTTGTTTGAAACAGAGCTCCCAAATCGTTCCTCTCTCGGCAGTATCGCAATCATCTAACATCATCTCATCATTTCTCCATTTTTACCGGTGCTCAAGAATTGTAAGTCCGTTACAGAAACTGATTTACAAAACTCCCCAACGGAGGAAAACCGTTCGCCGCGCGGAAATAATGTCGGGAAAGGTAACGGTGTAAAAATTCCCTCATTTCCATTGAAATTATTTCTACTACGGTTGGAAACGAGTATGGTAATCATGCCAGAAATAACAATTGCCATAGTCTTTTAAGAGATCCTCGTTTCAGTTTGCCGGCAGGTATTGCCCAGGTTATCATTGCTGTTTCCATTCGACGATCTGGCGAGCATTTTTCGTTACTCTTCTCTCTCTCTCTCTCTCTCTCTCTCCCTTTCTCGATTGTTCCTATGTTTTTCTCTGTGTCGCAGAGGGTGTTGCAAATCCCGTTTTCGGGACAAAATTCCATTATTCCAATTCTCCAGAGAGTACATGATGATTGTATTTGTTTGACATTGAAGTAACCTTTAAGCTCTGTAGTGATTACAATTAAAATTTTTAGTGGAAACTTTTATTTTTGATCACGTATTCTTGAAGATGACACCAACAGATTTTCAAAACGTTAGAACATCGAAGACTTCATGAATGCATGATGATTATACTTCTTTGACATTGAAGTAACCTTGAAGGTTTGTAGTGATTACAATTGAAATTTTTCGTGGAAACCTTTATTTTTGATTACGTATATCTTGAAGGTGACACCAACTCATAAATAATTCTTAATAAACGTAGTCAATAATTGTTTCTTGAGTTTAATACAATTACTGACCTTCGTAATAAATATCCAGGAACAGTTCTACGAAAGTGTGAAACACCAATACGAAGGTTGATTCTTTTTGTTCATTTTGAACGCACTGTGCGTCGCGTTGCGTCGCGTCAAAGCTATTCGTCGTTTCCACGACTGTGGCGTTTTCTCCGTGGAATCAACATTACGGGGTTCCGCGTAATTATTCGACGTGTCGCTGTAACTCGTCGGCACCGGCAACAATCGTGCCACTTGAAATTACACGGTGCCCGCCGGTTGTTTGCGAATTCTTGCCGCGCCGAGTTCGCACGGGCCGCTGTCACACCGACGAACGAGCGCCACTCGAACGATGTGTACGGCCGCGTTCTAATAATTCTCCACCTACGCCCTTTCAATTTCGCCCCCGACCCATAAATTCGCCCCGAAGTATGCACTTCGCACGCAACCGCTTCGATATGCCGCCACCGTCGCTGACATAAAGTTGTAACGACCACCCCTCTCCCCCCTGCGCGCGCGCGCAAACCTACCCCTCGCAAAATCCCGACACAGCCAGATGGAAATACGTTAGATTGTTGCGCATCGATTGTCGGATTTATGCATCGTGCTGCACTTTTATTGAATCTGAATTATTAATACCGACCGAGTAGAAAATCGGCACGGCTCCTCGCGAGATAGTGCTTCGTTTACGAATAAATCGCAACTTGTAGCGCGAACTGTTTTGCACGGCGCTCCTGTTGTGTCCCTTGTAAATGGTAAACGGACCGCGCATTTTTATGCAACGGGAAAATATTCTGCACCTCTCGCGAGAAACGGGAACCATTATCTCTTTCTTTAAAAATTATGAATATGTTCAAAGTAATGCAGTGGATTAAATAGTAGGGAATTTTATAATTTGAATAAATAATAATTTGAATATGCTGCGTATGGAAATAATGTACCGGCGATATGAAATTCATCTGGTGCTTCTTCTGTTTCGTGTTTCGACTACTAAATCCACTAAAGTTCGAGAAAGAGCAGACGAGAGTTGCCTTGCCTCCGTACAAGTGTCTAACAAAGCGAATTGCCACGTGTTGTCGAGGAGTTTGAAGAAGTTAGTAATGTTAGCGTCAGGGATAATTTGATCGAAAGCAACCGAGGTGAAGTCTGAGCAGAGCGAGAACAGTTGGAAGCATCCCTGGCAAGATGGAAGGGTGGCTGGGATCGGGAGAATTGGAATTAAAAATGCATGACGCGATGAACAGGTCGGATCGCAGAACGCGATGAAATTTAAATGAAATCTCGCGATCTTCGGGGGTACGGGGAGGGAGTGTTCAATGAGGTTCCTGCAGGAACCGAGTTCCACGGGGGTGTAAGCGTCAATAACCCGTGGCCGTGACACCCGGTTCCGGGTAGATTCCGCGTCCTAAACGGTTCCTCCGGTGTCCCGGTTCACGATAGGTGTTCTCGTTTGCTCGACTGAATCCAAGTGGATCACGGCATGATAACGAAGTAGTTATTCCGGGTGTTCCATCCTCTCGAGGGAGCGGAAACGGGGCTCAGCGAATTAGTCGGCGGTCCATGATTTGTTATTCAAAATTCACGGAAAGGCGGCCCGTCTGGCCGCACATCCGGCTTCGTTCGAACGTAATTTCCGGTTGAACCGAACTGCTGCCTCGTGTGCCTGCGTTCCGCCACGATCCAGGCCTCTGCAAGCTCCCGGCCTAACTTTCGCGCTATGCTGTAACGTTCATAATTCAGCGCTGGCAAATACTCGCAGGAGAATCAGGATCAGAAAGCCGCCGACGCGACGGACTCCCGTTGATCACCCGCACCGCTCGATCTCTGCGCAAATGATTCCACGGTAAACAAGTCGAACTGATCGAACAGCGCTGTTACCGTTTCGGTAATGAGAAATATGGCAAAGTCTGATTGCAGCGGAAAATTCGAAGTGGTGAACAGTGAACAGGAAATTCTAACGAATGGGACTTTCGGATGTACGTCACTAATATTAATCATTGTGGACTTTAGGCATTTAGTATCAGTTTATCTTCAAAGACAGTTTTATGGTCGAAAAAGTGTTTTCAAATACAGACGAACGCTCTACAACCAAGTTTCATAATTTTCTGATTTTCCGGGTTCTTTAACTTCCCTTGAAGTTGATCTTCGCTCTTCAAAGTCCGAAGTTAATCTGTACGGTTTGATGTTCTTGTTCAAAGTTCTTCCACCCGTGTGCCTGCCAACGTTCAACCACGAGGATTAATAAAAATCATTCCCTCGTGCAATGGAGAAGCCAATTTACATATCTCTGGGAGAGTTGAAGCCAAGGTGCTCGAGAGTTTGAATATTTCGATCGGGAGTCTGAAAAACCAGTGGTATCTGTTATTTTCCGGGAATTATGCAAAGCTGCCATCCGCTGTGGCTATTTACCGACAAATCCCGCGTCTGCCACGCGGCCTTCCAAACACTCTGATTGCCTTTTACGTTCTCCGATGTTCTAAGCCCGAACTTCTCTCCTCGCCGACCGGAGCAGCCACTCGTACGGATCCTAAATCTGATCTGGCACTCCTTTGTTCCAACCAACCCTATTCGTTCTCGCCTAAACCAACAGTGGCCTCTCGGCCGGTTCTCGCGTTTCCTTCCCTCCTCTTAGATCCGCCTTCTCTCTCTCCTTCTTTCTGTAGACACAGCTACCGGGGTGTCTGGACGTGTGATTTGTAATTCCCGAAGGAACTCATCCTCGGGGGCCGTCGTCGGTTGAACGACTCGCGCTGCATAATTTGTAATTCCAAAGAATACCAGGAATACGAAGTGGCCGATAGGATCTGCCGTGTCGAGGCGAGGGGCGCCTTCCTCGCGGATAGAACGCTGACTGGAACCAAGCAGAAAACGGGACTTAAAGGAACCGAACGATAATGGAGGTGGCAGCGGCTGCACCGTCGAAGAACGAAAGCGAAGAGAGCTTGCCGAACAACCGGAGAGAGAAAGGATCGTTCGGAGGTGGGGTTCGATGAATTCAAGCTCTCACACCACCGAGCAGTCAGGGCTTATAAGAGGGGTACGCAGCCAATTTCGTTGACTCGAAACGAGCACGAGGCTCGACGTAGCGTGAAACGGTGCCGGCCGGAAGAGACGCGCATCGACGAACGTACACGATGCGACGCGAGAGCCGCCGCCGCGCCGGAAGGAGAAAGTTTTGTCCGAGAATATTAACCTGCAAGCCGGGGGTGATGGACGTGCACTTTATTTGCGCGAGAATTGTATTTTCGATCAATTTTTGAGTTGCCTATCGTATCGTGAATTGAGAAATACAATGCGATGTTACTTGATTTATCTATCAGTGGCCAAAGATGAACAGTTTCCATAGCATTTGACCGTCAACGACCTTCAATGACCTCGAGTCGTAGATCACTGCACGCGTCCTAAAATGCGTGATTCTTAAATTCGTAATTCTAATTTAAAAAACGGAGTTGAACTTTACATGTCCTCTACGCGACCACCTACAAAGATACTATTAACATGGACACAGTAGTGAGTTGGGACCTTGGGCAAAGTAGAATTTCGGGGCCCCCGAGGAAAAACGTAAAATTTGGATCTTGGTTTGTGTTCGGGGCCCCGGACATTTGCCCAAGTTGCCCATAGGGTAACGCGCCACTGCATGGAATTCCGTCAGGCGAAACTTGCGTGGTTTCGAGGATGACACTTTTTTTCTGTCACGAACAGCAGCCGGGTTATTCGGGTGGTCCGTTTTATGTGGCTCGCCCTGTATAGCTGCGAACTCTGACTTCTGAAATGTGTATAATAATGCACATCTTATTGGCGCCCGAAACAGTAAAAGCCGAGCGTTCCACTAGAAAAATAACGATTCCTCGGACATTATTCGCGAGCGTGTCTCGTTCTGGTTTTATTTTGGCCATAAAGCGAGCTGGATCGGCGTCCGCGTAGCTCCGGATGTGCGTACGGCTGCGGAGCCGTTTCCGTGGGCCGTAACGGCGATTCCGGGAGGAGTGGCGCAAGAATTCCATGCATAGCAGCGGCGGAGAGCCCTGGACGGAAGGGAAAACGGCTGGATCCTCGCCAGACGGCGTTAGGCTAACTAGCTCGTGGCAGCCGAATGCACAAAGGAGGGCCGGCCTGCCGTTTACACCGGATAATCCGCGCGAAATTAGGATGGTAAATTGGTTTCCGCGCGAGTAATGAGAACGAAGTCACGGGCACTGAGCATCGCCGGTGGGACGTCGCGGTTAACATGTCGGAAGCGGCTGACTTGATACCGGACGCCCGGCTTTGTGGATATGGCGGAGGCTGGAGAGTTTGCCCGGGAAGATGTAACAACGATACGCGTTGCTCGGCTATGGCCGAGGACAACGAACACCGGCTGAAATATTAACGGCGTCCCGCGCTGGCTTCAACTATGACGGCGTTTCCTCATAACCACCGGAAATAGTGGGGTCTGTTTAGGGAGAACGTTCACAGCTGAAACAATTCTCGGAAAAGATTCCAACTCTTAACTAGTTGCTGGAAATCATCTTCTTCGAGTCTTTGCGTTAGTCTTCGCGGTTCATGAAGGTATGTACCAGGTTCATGTCGATTTCGCAAAAGCCAAGATAAACGCCGTATCCTCAGACTCGTGAATTTCATAAAATTCAAGAGAAAGTTTGAGTACCCAATTTCGTAACATGAAGGATCAAATTTTCTTGCCGGCAAGCCGAGTTTGAATATTCTTTAACATATGGTACATGTACATAAATTAATACGTATGCTAATGAAGGCACGTGTACTTTGAAAATTCACGGTCCAATATTACAGCGTGGCAGGCAAGTTAAATAGGAGCTAACGTGTCTGATCGTAACCCACCGCTTCTACTTTGCAGAACCTAACTCCTGAAGTTATTCATCTTAGAAACCAAGTATACAACATAATTCGAGACATTTATAAACGTAAAATGATCTGTAAAATTTATACAAGGTATCTTGTAGACACTAATTTTTTTCAGTGCGAACATCTTCCGCTTTCAACCCTAATGTTTCCATTTCTCGGACCACCCTCTAGAAATAAAAGACAATCTACACCTTGAAATAAAAATTGATTGCAAGTTGACTCCGGACGTCCTTCAAAAATTAATTGGACCACTCTTTGTACTCAATTAAAATACTGTACACCTTCAAAAATGAATTGGACCACTCTCTGGACTCAATTAAAACACTGTACACCTTCAAAAATGAATTGGACCACTCTCTGGACCCAATTAAAACACTGTACACCTTAAAAAATGAATTGGACCACTCTGTGGACCCAATTGAAACACTGTACAATACGTACACCTTAAAAAATGAATTGGACCACTCTCTGAACCCAATTGAAACACTGTACACCTTCAAAAATGAATTGGACCACTCTCTGGACCCAATTAAACCACTGTACACCTTAAAAAATGAATTGGACCACTCTGTGGACACAATTAAAACACTTCAGCTTCAAATAAAAAAGTCGAGATTGATCAATTCTAGAAGCTGGAAGTTAATTTATATATTTCGATTGCACGTCCCTGATCCAGGCCGTATCCCGGTACGCCATAAAATACGAGACAGCCATAAAAATCTTAATCGAAGCTGCAGTCGCCGAGCGGGTAACCGCGAGGCCAGCCAGGGGTGGGTAATAAAACTGGAAACTTAATCAACATTACCATCAGCGCGATACAATCGACGTTACTGGGGACACCCGCGGCAGACTACGCGGCGGGTGGGTGTATGTGTATAGAGTGAGAGAGAGAGAGAGAGGGAGAGAGAGGGAGAGAGGGAGAGAGAGGAGAGAGAGAGAGAGTGAGAGCGGGTCTGGGTGGTGGTCGTTGATTCAGAATGTCAGAGTTGAGCACCTCGAAACTCGGGCACACACAGCCGGAATCTCCGCAGAATGCTTTCTTCCCACAAACGTTCGGGCTAGTCGCATAGAGATGACAGTGCAAGTGTCTCGCAGGAGGACATCCTGAATTTCCAAAGGGATTCGGCTAGCCAAGAACGCGGTGCTGAAACTGCATTGCCCGGGGATTGTCGTCCACGGATCCGGGATCGAGGTTAAACCGTGGGGAGATCTACAAAGCGAGCCGCACGCTAATGTGGTCACGTTTAAGACCGCGCCGAATCCACGTCGCTCTTTGATCGTCATTCTCCACGGCGATTTAATCTGATCCATTTTTGACCGTTGTCTAGTCCTCCGAAGAAATAGGGGTCGCACGGGTAACCGCGGACATTTGAATATCTTTGTTCTTCCACTGAAAAACAAGTGACAGGGACATAGTTGCCCATACTCGCAAAAAAATCAAATCAAATTTTTAGAACAAATATAAAACTTCCCTTTCCTTATATTTTTTATTCTCGTTTAATTGACCAGGGCTATCCCTCAACCCAGCTTATTCCGATCCTGGTAGTGAAATCAGTAACAAACTTAGTATAGCAGATAGATTTGAGAAAGATCTAAAGATCTACTTTGAAGTCCTTCAGCCGAGTTTCCCGAACAAGTTCTTTCCGCCCCTCTCCCGGGGAATGCTTGAAATTTAATTCGGAACCGATGTAGCGTCGGAAAGAACACGATGGAGATCGCGAAATCTCGCTGGCCGGAGAGTATCTGTTGCAGAAATCAAAAGCGAGAAGCGTTTAAAAGTTTCGAATTCGATGAAAACTAGAAATTCTTAAGAGAACCATCGCGCCGAGCAGCGTGCACTTGGTAGCACGGGGCTACCGGCGGGGGATCGCTGAAGATACTCCGGGAAAAAGAAGTAAGCGCACCGATCAAACTCTTTCCGATTAATAAAAGCTTCCCCCGCGAAGAGCACTCGAGACGTTACGACCTCCGGTTGATCTCGCGATCGTTGCTGTTACGGTACGTTTGCACGTGGTTCGCCGGCTAAGAAACTGTCGAGAACTATCCTCCGTTAAAGAAGAAACCGACTATTTGATTTTATATATGTCTTTACGAGGTATTCTACATTCTTGTCGGGAGCTACCGGCACGTGAGTCCGTAGAAACCGCGAGATTCTCTAAAGAAAAGTTGCTCTCCGTCTGTGGAAATGCTACGCGGACTGTTTATTGTCTTGTGCACTTCCGACCCTTGCATCTGCGAATTTAATCCTGAACGGTACTCATTTTTCAAATTACACTTTTCTTGGAAATGCGCATTTTACGCTGGAATGATCACGAGTCGCAGTGATATATTCTACAAATGATTTTATGAGAAAAAGTAATGTCAAAGAAGAATTTGACTGGGGATTAACTTTTCTCCTTCATTAGCTGTCACATCTATTTCAATTTATTTTACATGACTAGGGAACAGCAGAGTTAACTATTGTATAGGGTTGGCAAGAAAGTAATTTCGGTACTTTAAGGTGAAATAGAGGCCAATTTTTTAATTCAAGTAATAAATTCTAATGAATAAGTATTTTCCCTCTTGTTCGATGATCTTTTGCCGAAAAGAATAAATAAGAAAATATTTTATTAACTAAACTTCATCGCTCTAATAAAGAAATTCGGTTTTATTTCACCTCATAATACCGAAATTACTTTCTTGCCAACCCGATATAATTATAACCCTATAGAATTGTTTATAAATATTTCAGTTTGAGAAATTAGGATTAGAGAGATGATATGCTGATGAATAAGGGGATTTTTCATGGCCGGGAAGCTGAAAATTTATTTAACACGAGATACAAGAATTTATTAGAAATTTTTGTTTCGAGAGAATTGCCAGTGATAAAAATTCTTGAAGTTGGCCTGAAAGTTGCAAACAGGAACTTGTATGTTGCAAGTGGAAGCCCGCGGAAACGCGCGGAAAGGAAAAGGAAAATCCGTGGGGTACGACTTCGGCCCGCCTATTGACTTGGCCGGGTGAAGAAAAAAGGAAAGGGAAAAAAAGGAGACGACATCGGCATTCGTACGTACACGCGCGTGAACGGGCACACACGGGCCGCATAGTCGTGCGTGAAACGAATGCACGCAGCCTGCCAAGATCCGGCTTCACGCACGGTAACTCCGCGAGGTGATTACAAGCCGGTGCCAACTGGATACCGTGCCAGGATCAGAAATATCCCGGGGGAGCCCGTGGAAACCGCTTCCAACCCCGTGGAAATCGAAGGAACGAGCGAAGGAATTGTCAGGACATAAGTAGGGAATTACGCGTCCTCGGTGAATTACGACGATCGATCCCGAAATACGTATATTTCCCGCGAAACGTTTCCGTATACGCGCCGCGGTGTCGTTCCCGCGGATTTATCGATCCTCGAGGACCCTTGAAGAATAAAGATTGATTTCTGCTTCCGTGCTACGGTGCTCCGAGATTGGAAAAAATAGCTCTCTGTCTGCAAATTAATTCGCGGTACTTGGAATTAATCGCAGCTTTACTTCATATTCAACTCTTTCGCTGCGGGAGTGGTAAGAGCTGCTTCGAATGAAAGGAGCATCGTAAATGGACGATGCTGATGGAATAATCATTCAAAACGCAATTGAAACACTGCATTCTATTAGCATTTGTATCGAGTAGGTGCTCTCGCGGTTGGGGAAATTGTGCTTTTAGCTTTTGTTTGAGCAAAATTGTTGAGACGTAATTGTTTAGATTTTTGCGTAACAAGTCGGTTGTACACGCAGGGTGAGTTCTTGGTACTTTTTTGGAACTCTCAACGTCACCTCCATTTTTCAAAAGTGTCCACCCCCTTTTAAACACCTCCGACGATAGTCCCTTTCATTAGGAATTCAATAACTCAAAGTCATTCAAAGAAAATTCGAGTTTCAATTCACTTTCGTAATTCAAATTAAATATTGATTGATAGAGGGCATCTCGAAATCAGCGATTTATTTTGCAGGGGGCGAACAAAAGAGCTGGGCGTGACAGTGGCCCAGTTTCGTGGGACGTTGTCACGATAGGGAGGGCAACAATATGGCCAGTAATCTTCAATTTTCAGCAGCTATAGAACCGCGCTTTTATAAGTTGCATTTCCTCGTTCCGAGCGGGACGGGTATCGGTGATCGTGGTGATCGATAACGCGAAATTGGTAGCGAGCTGGATGTGCCATTGTCACGTTGCGCCGGGCCAGTTGCGTTGCATATCGAGACGTTGGCCGGTGATTTTGACGGGGCTGGCTCGCGTCACCGCGTAATGCGCGCCGAAATGCGGTGTCGTTTCATGGAATAATTATCCGTCCGCCATTTACCGGCAACTTCCGACCGACTCGATATTTCGCAACACAGCAGAACCTACCAGCATAAACTGGTTCTACGTTCCTCGGCGACGCGGCGGATCTTCTGTACGAATTAATTCGGCTGGCAGCCGTCGGTTCTACGAGCGAATTAAATTCCCCGAAAATAGTGCGCGGAAGTTTGTTAATTACGATCGCTCGCGAAACTATACCATGGCACCGCAGCCGCTGGGTGCAGCGGTGGGAACACGGTTTCAGGTGTAGGTCGACGGTCACGGAAAAATCGGTGACAGCGAATCACACTCGACCCGCTAATGGAAAGAGCAACGGCGACACAGGACCTGCCCGAAAACGTTCAACGGCGAAACGGGAAAGAAAAATTGTTTTCCGCGCGCGTTGTCTTTTCGTTTCCCCGTGAATAAATAGGCAGAGAATTCCACGGGAAACTGTTCGCGACCAACCACAACCGTGTCGCGCGTCTTTCATCCGTGAAACGCCTTTGACATTTTTATTCCGGACATTACGGATTTTTATGAAATCGTAATTTCGTGGGTTTATTCGATTCAGTCGCGTACACGCCCCCGCGTAGAATTCCGTTCGTCGCGGAGCTTGAAAGGATACATTCTAGCCCCGGTGAATGCGGAGAACAAGCTTGATAAAAACCACCGCGCCGCTGGAATACGAGTGTCTGCTTACGGCGTATTACGCTCCCCGCGACTTTGTAAATTGTTATCGAATTTGCGGGTCCGACGAATAATTGCCTGGCCTTGTGGATTTTTCATTTATTTGCTTAATGGAAGGTCCTTTGCGATCGCGTGTACAATGAACGACTCGTATTCATGGGAACGTGTGTCGGCCGGTAACAATGGAAACAGAAGTTAAAAGTGGAATACATGCTTGTGTATCTTTTGATCAAGCTTCCTTTATTTTTGTATAGTCAATGAGAAAAGTTCTTTTCTCATTATAATTTTTATCGGTAATGTGCAGAATCCCTTTGCTGTTCATTGCGTTCTCTTTCATCTGTTTCAGAACTTGTTACAGCATCATATATTATTATTTATATTATGCTTTAAACCGAGTATGGTTTATGTAGCATAAACAATACATACAGCATCATATAGTTCAATTATGTTCACATATGAATTGTTGTCACGTAGGACTGGAAAGGGTTAAACCAATTGAATCACACACACTTGGGTAATTTCGGGATAGATGCACCGCATTTTATTTTTTGTTTATAAAAATTTTATTAAAAAGAATTGAATGTGTAGACAGGCATAGTTGAATTGTTTATTTAAATCTATTTAATAAAATAAAACGTTAATTATATTCTTTTTATTTTCTTTTCCACACATGTTACATAAATTAGTATACATTGTACATGTTTCATGGAGCCATTTGAGGCATACGGAACAACAAATCGAATCTTCTTTAGATGTAGTTGAATAATAATCTTTCAAACATTCGATACAATGATTATCAGAATCTTCAGGACTGTCTATGATCTCAGTTTTAATTTATCGCTTTGTAATTAATTGAACAGGGGATGCTCCCGACGAAAACGACTGCCTGGTATACTTACATAAATTACTGGCTCGTCTATCCCTAAATTGAGGGAGAGACGTACCTATACAAAAACAAAAACCAGTACAAAAATTGTCACTATTTTACTCGATACTGATAGATAAAACCATACAATAAGAACGTAATAACATTTGCTCTTACCACTTACAAAAATATTTCGTCAGGAGTTCGGAGCACTAAGACGTTTTTATGCTTCTGTTACACGTAAATGACGTGACACACGTGTTTTTCGAAACGAGGGTATCTGCATAGGTTAAAACGATGCAAATGACTCGCGAAAAACAGTTAAAAATTATCCAGCAGTGCCACAATAAAAACGGGCGCAGCTCACGCTAACTTGATAAATAAAAAGTCCTCAGCTACGATTCGTAGATTTTTCAAAATATTGTAAAATGGGGTAAGCAACGTGTTGCGAGAGAAAACGATACAGTCCTGCGCTGCAGTCTGTCGCAATCGGGGTGGAAAATGATTTAGCAAAAAGTTCGCGGTCCAGGAACAACAAATGGAAGTCATGCGACGATCGGGTAATGTGGTCAGGAAAAGTTTCGTCGGAACGCGGAGAGCGGTGCCGTAACGGAATATCGATGTTCTATTTGTTCGTTAATATCATTCAATTACGGTTTCTCCGATCAGTTGCTCGTCCACGTTCCACTCGGTCGGGTTCATCAGAATTCAGCGGATACGTATCGCGGAAATTTTAACGACGATAACGACGAGCCGTCGCCCGACTTAGGAATTCCGTCGGTGTAGTGGTGGCGAATACGTGGAATTGGAAATGCAGTCGCCGTTTCTGATTACGATCGCATCGAGAATATACGGCCGCGATGCGTACGCACGCGGTTCTTTTCAGATTCCGTTTCGCGTTGCTTTTTTAGCCCCGCCCCGTTTCCTCCGTGGTCCGTTTCTATTCCTCCTGCGTTTTCTCTTCTTTTTATTTTATGGAACATACTCGATTTATACGTCGAGGGCGTCGCTCAGGTGCGTTGGCCACATGCTGCACTCTGCACACCCTCGTTGCACCGTCGCGTCGTCGAGGCAAAACGCGACGTGCACGCGAGGCGACACAAGATTGCAGCCCATGTTCGACGTAGACGCGTTACACTGTTCCGCGAAATCCCAGTTAGTTCTAACGTTTTCGATGAAACGATTAATTTACGTAGCGGGCGTGTCGACCACGACGCTGTAACCGAACGTTCTCGCGTTGGAACGACAGTCGACATTACGGTATTACCCCCTTACTTGTCCTGTTGCAAATGTAGTTTCTCTGTTAATTGCGTGGCAATTCCAGGTCTCGAACAAGACTTTACCCGTTTGCTATCGCGAACAAATTTTTTCACGGTACTGCCTCGTTAGTAGTTTTTGTTCCTGCTTCTTGCTTCGCGACTATTTTCACTTCTATGAATTCTTGGTTGTGCGTGAAACTTTTCAAAACAATTTTTGAGTACTCAGGTATCGATAGAGACTGGTCTACAGTAGTGTGCTTCGCTACTTGTTACCGTAACAGAGTTTAGAATTGTGTATTTGTTGTATAAAGGTCTTCAAATTAATATATTATGTCATATTTTGCTGGTATGAATGAATTTATATAGAAGGGTGTACCATATCAAATTCTTTATATTACAAAATTTTTTTATTCAATCTGCAACGGCAGTCTTTATTATTAAGAAGGATCGTGATGCTTCTACAGCTGTGGATTCTGTCTTGTTTCGTTAACGACTGTTACAGAGGCGATTTTTATCAATTGTGCCGAGCTGGTTCGACACATTTGACGAACGGTGCCAGCGACGTGATTTGCCGAACGACGTTCCTGGGGATAGGAACAGGTCGATACGGGGCGTATATTTCATGTGATACAATATTTAGAATATGAAATTGAGCCCGAAATTTGTATTTTAATTAATTGCACTCCGATGTATTTCCGTATCAGCGCTGCAGCCCGTGTCCAGGCGCACTTTCGGAATGGATGAGCTTCTATGTTTAATGGAAAAAATCGACCGTAAATCTGACCGTCCGAGTTATACCGGTGGAAATAATTAAAAAATACTGAAGGAATTTATATTCGTTATTTTGCTTGCCGTGGTTAAGTACCGGCGCTCGCCTATTATAATATTGGAACGCGGCTGTGTGATATAAATCGAGTGTCTGGCCAGTGACGGACGTATACCACTGGCAGACAAATTGCTACATCGCAGTGCTTTTACATTTTTCTTGAATATTCATTAACTAATGGAATGCCTCTACAAATCACTCTCCCGTCGACTTAATTGATATTTGTTTAAAAATATACTGCCGAGGGAACAATATTTGACACAATTTTCAGGTATTCTAAAATTCATTGCTACGATTTTTACCTGTGTATCCTACGATGGGTTCTTTAAATTTTAGTTTGGACCTATGCCATGCCACTTCCAAAGCCAGGAAACTTCACCAAAATGCAAAACCGAGCATGTACTTTCTAAATTGTTCGAGTAGAATATTTCTTTTCGAGGTCACCCTCTTTTAAAGCTTCCACAACTTTACTTCCCTCTTTTCAAAGGAGCATTTTTTAAGAAAATGGAATCTCTACATTCTCTTAGCTTTCGTATAATTTATGGTTATACATATCCTCTCTTAATATATTCAACAGGTTGAAAACGATATCAAAGTGTTTTTAAATTCCTCTAATGTTTTGGATGTTCAAATTGCACCTACCAATTATTGTCCTAAATTCGTCAAGTCCGCTTTAGACGTTTTCACTACTTTGCATCTCACTCTCCCAATTTCGTTCTAAAATCCACAGTCTGTTTGTTAATGTGCCATGTTGTCCGGAAGCTATTCGTGATTAAATTGACCTTCTCGATTGTCAAATTCCTGCATCGCGTTACACCATGACGGATCACCAATTGTCCGGGGAGTTCCGTCCGCCCTCTCGTCAAACAGTCATCATCATCGGCGGCCACCTAATATCCCAGAAACCCATTCCCCACCCCGAATGGTAATTTAATAAAGGAACGTCGCGTGGAGTATGGTGTCGGGATCGCTTGGAGGAAGCACGGAGACAGACGGGCCGCTTGTGTTTGTATAGGAACCCATAAAAGATGAAGAAACTAAGTCGCGTGGGTATGGGAGCGTCTCAAAAGAGAGGAGGTTCTCGATGACACGTTTCCTGAACGGGTGGGCGAAAGAGAGTCTCGAGTCTCTTCCGTTGAAGGCGGCACGCGGAAATGGATCCTGATCAAAATGCATCAGTCTGCTTTTTCTGGTATCAGCTCGGTCGGAACGAGGACACAGATACGAAGAAACACCGTGGGAAGGAGACAGCGAGACAAATAGAGAGAGAGAAGAGGGAGGGAGAGAGAAATAGACGGTAAAAGGAAGAAGGAACGCGGGTAGAATCGTCGTGGCACGGGGCTGGGGGTGAAAAGACGAGGGTGGGAATCGGCGGGGCTGGAAAATGGGATGGCGGAGATCGAGAGTTGCGGATCTCGAAGTGTACCGTGCGACAATGGGGTCCGAGGTGAAAACTGGCAATTCCTCAGCCCGGCGAGCGGCCGAAGAAAATGGAGAAACTATTTTCACCGGTGGAACTTCCGCCATTGTTGCAACCCCCGTTGCACAATGCGGCCCCGGTCGTTTCATCGCGAACGTGCCGTCGAAATCAGCGGAATAATTCTGTACGGTTAACGTGCGTTTTGTTTCGTTTCCCCCGCACCAGTTCTTTTTTTTATTACCGCACACAACAACCCCAACCGCGACCGCCGCCCCCTGTTGGCAATGAAATACGACGGTGTCTTCGAAAAAATTTTCGGAAAAATGTTTGCCAACGGGCAATATATCTTCGGACGGGTTTATCTACCGCGGACAGCTGAATCGGAAACGGGTAATAAAATCATTGACACGCTTTCGGGTTGAGCGAAAGACCGCGTTTGCATATAAATAGTCTTACCCCTCTGTCTTCGGGGCTGGTTTGTAACTGTCCATTGTTTGACAGTCGATACGTGTCCACCGTATATTTACTCCGGATGTACATACATATAATTCTGTCGGGTCGAAATTCTTGCGTACATGCTATTTGCCGACATAAATCTGCTGTGACGTCTTTCCAGCACAGCTTTTGATAATTTAATTGCCTCGGAGCGACGCGGATCGCCGACAGCCCCTAGAAAGCTGTCAACGTTTGTCCGCGTGACAGGAATCGACGACAGCGATCTGATTTCAATTTTGTATTAATGTCTCTGATAAATTCATTCGAACGCCCGCGGTTGCTCTTTCCCTGTCATCCGAGTCACTAACCTTTTACTAGCCCGTTTCGTGCAAAAGGGAAAAATAGTTGGGTACATACTATTAGTCTCGAATTATAACATCGCTGGAATTCATATTGCTCAAATACGCTATATAATAATAATATCCCGCGGCTGTGGGAAACTCACGGAAAGGTGGTGTTAATCGAACGTTGAGAAAAATAAAAATAAAACAGTATAAATAATTCTATAGAGAGCGATACCAACGATAAACTAGTCTCCAAGGTGTCGGTCCGTTCGTGAGCCGCGGCACGTTTAATTTGCACCCGGCCGCTAATCAACTTTCTCCGGCACGGCATCAGCGCTAACATAAATTTCGTTCCAGCCCCTCACGTCCAGCCGAACGTTCATAAAATATATACCAAGCGGCGCTTTAACCATCCCGGCTTTAAATTATTCGAAAGAATTATAATTAATGCATCGAATTCGGTCTGGATGCAGTTTGCCAACCCGCAGATGATGCCGCGATAATGGGACAGCGAGAAACCTTCTAACAAGTATCACCGGGTTGATCTTTATCGTTCATTAATGACCATCCGTGTAAAACAACCCCGCCAGGAAGGGTAGCCGAAGTACACACGAATCCGCGTAATCTGCCATCCCTTTAGAATCGCGTTTATCCAACCCCTCGATCTGCAATGGTAATTCTCATTAATGTTTCATTTTTACGTGATAGGTCAAGATTTTATTGGCTGCTGAAATTCGCGGCTGGGGTCACATTAATTTACCTCTGCACGGGGGTTGATTCCCGCTCTTGTTAAAATAGATAGAATTTTATACACTGGGTGTCCCGTTTGGAGCTTCGCACGCAATCATTTCCGAATTTCCTTATTTATTTTTCAACTGAAATTTACTCTGTTTCGGGGGGTACATTTTTTATGATGGTCTTTCTCTGTTTACTTTATCAAGATGAATTTGCTGACCGATGTCACCTTAGTTTTCCAAAGTTATCCAAGGTCGTTTACGTTTTCAGAAGCACGTTCATCTAGAACACAATAAGGCAGTTCCTAGGCAACTAATTAACCCTTAGCACTCAACCGCTCTTTCTAAGAGAGCCTGATAAATCTCGCCGTGAGGAGATTGCTGGCAATTATGGCACGTACAAGGCCTACAGCGTTTGTCCCGTAAAATCTCACGTCAAATCTCATTTCAACAGAGTAATTATCGCAGGGATCTCTTCTCGCCAAAGCATCCTTGACCAACATCTGTCCATGGTGTTCCATTAAAAAGCGATCAGGCAAATAGGCATGAATTTTCCAGTGGTCCCGCCTCGGGAAGATTAATCCCTTTCATCATAAGTGATCAGCCTCGAAGAAAGGAGGCCAGTTGTAAATCGGACCTCGAATTAACATTCTCGTTCCGGCTTATCTGGTAGGATCAATCCGATGTTAATGTGGTCTGGAAGGAAATTCCGAAAGAAACTGGGAAATGAACAAGCGGCCCCGATCGCGTGAAGCCTATCTGGAGCGAGAGGAAGTACATCTGCGTCCCTGTTTGTCGCTCATACCGCTTCGAGATTATCGCTCGCACGAGAGTTCGAGTAAGCCCTGTGCATAATGTATGTACGCAGTATACCTGCACGGGGAGGGGGGGGGGGGGGGAGGATGGAGGCTAGATAATTACCAAATGCCGTGACGCGTGTATGCGCCTCGCTGTAGGTCGCCACAGTGCACGTTGGAAATGAATCTATCCCGCGCAAGGATTGCACAATAGCGCCAGCCGAACACAGAGATCCTCTGCTCCTAAGTGTGTCCGCCTTATCTGATCGCGTCGAGATCATGGGAATCGTTCCAGATCGGAATCAGGGTAAACACGAAGCAGAGACATGGGGGACGCGCCAATGAAGATACCAGACCCTCGCGATCATTCTTCAGGGATCCTAGGCGACTCTAATCGCGATGACTCAATTCATTTGGGTCTTGGTGCAATTTTTCACATTTCTAAGAGGAGGAAAATTGAATACAGTAATGTCTCTATCGACGCAAAAGCCTCGGGGGCATTCGTTTGCGTCGGTCGTAGACGGGTAGTTATTTTTCGGAGCTTCAAAGGCCGAAAGGACAGCGCGTGTAAAGAAATACCAGGCACACAACCACTAGATACAGTTGAAATTATATCGTGGTTGGTCTTTTTTTAATCAGACAACTGCCACGAATATACTGATGGAAGTTTCATAAAAAGATAAGTAATAATAAAAAAGATTAAATATTGGTGTTACATTGTGAGGACGCACGGGCCTTTATATACTCGAGCCGAGATCAGATTACTACAGTGGAGGGGATATTTTTTTGCGTCAATAGAGACATCACTGTACACAGCTTTTTTCATACTGGAAATAAAAATCCTTCTGATTTTTTTATTTATAATATGTCATGTATATTTATGCCAAGAAACCGGTTTGAGGAATTTGTTGGACGTGTAGCAGGCAGAAAGTACACTTTTCCTGGAACGTCTGACCGTAGCTCGATATTACTCCTTGTAATGCTACGCTACCTGAATATATTGAAGATTTTATTATGCATCCCTTGTAATATTTACTTATCTTTCTGTGTCGGACCATTTCATACATGTCGTACTCTTTTCCCATGAATTTTGCATAATACAATTTTTTAAAAATCCATAAAATTCTCTATCCAAAATTAATCACATCGGTAATGAAGAAAACCACACTACTCCTTTCTCGACTATTCAAAAATTCAGCAGACTATAAAAAAGACATGATGTGTAAGCATGATCTCTAATCTCTACCAACGCAAGTGGAATAATCAACCAATGATCGGACAATCTCCTCGGGCGTCTAAAATCAATATCGCCGTCGAACTAACAGCATAATTCAAACTTCTAGATACTCTCTGACACAAAGAATCACAGCCGGCTAAAATCACGAAGATTCATTACTTTGTCGCGGCAATTAAAATTCTATTCCACTGAAAAGTTTCGCCGAGCCGAGGAGTCACTCCGATAATATTTCTCTTGGAAACTCTTTTCCTTATAACGTCGTCGTCGCGGCAGATAATTGAAAAAGTACTCGGAAACTGTTATGTTCCCATTCCGTTTAAAAACCTGGCACTGATACACGCTGATTCCGGGGAAAATACGTTTCTTCCCGGTTGCTATTGTTCTTCAATACGAAACTGCCGCGCTACGAGCCTCGCCGGGTAAAACGATATCATTACAACGACGTCGACGTTTATGTTACTTTTTCCCTGTGTCGTACATTCGGACGGATCATTTCTACATTTACCGTTTTTGCTCGGCGCAGTTCTAACGAATTCGACATTTTCATATCAGTGCCCGGCCAGCCGATCGACAGAAGGAGAGAGAATTTAACGCGCTCCGGCGAATTAAGCCGCCGGAACGTATCACGCATTTTCCTGATTAATTAAACATTCGCTCGACGTTCACGTTACCTACCGCGCGACGCGATCTTATTTCGTTCGCCGGAAACGTTTACCGGCGTTATTTACATGCAAATAAAAGAGTCGTTTGAATGAATATTTATCGGAATCGTCGCTCGAAATTATGAGCGCCGCTTGCCGCGCGAGTTCCACGTCGGACAGCTCCTCGGCAAAGTGTTTAGGGCAAACGCAATTGAACTAATCATTTCTCGGTCGCAAACGGGAAATGCATCTTCTCTTTTTGTTGACTTTGGGCTTCAATATTGCAACAGAGGAAATTACTGCGGGGCTAATAATCGCAAGGAGACTCGGAGTTTTGCGAAAATATCCTGCGACAGCAGTGACAGACGGTGACGATATTGCAGATGGTATTTCATTCTCTGTAGGGATTTTATTACGTGCATACGTAAGTAATATTGTGTTTCTAAAAGAGTTGAAGTCGTCTCTTTGGTATATAATTTTACATCAAGATATTTCCTTGCTTATAAATAATCTTTATAAACAACGAGCAGCGTCGATGCTGATCATTTCTATTTCGCACAAAGATCCGCATGAATGTTTGAAGGTGAACCAAAACCACAGCTACCATCGAACCACTATCGCGAGATGAGTCTTGCAGTAATTTTGGGATATTATTAATAGCTCGGTAGCCCAAAATTTTGTTCCGCTAATCAGGAACGTGTGTAGGTCCGTCGATCGCCGGAATCTCGGCACGCCAGGATGGCAGTCGCGATTTAATTAAGATAGGAGCAATCCAGGACGGAAGAAGTCGGTCGGATTCGATGGAAATATCGGGAAATATGGGGGTTATGCCGAGCTTGGGTTCGTCACCGTGGTGCGCCATTAGCTGGCGGCCGTATCCAGCGGCGCATAATAATAACTGACATTCTTAAGATCGCGATGCAAATACCGCAGGGATAATTAAACAGGCTTCGGTCCGACGAAACGCTCGGCTGGGAAAGAAACGTGTTGCCGCGCAAATCATCCGGGTAGGAGATCGAAGCCTGGCAAAACCCGAACCCTAAACGAGACTGATGTATAGCAACAACAAGATTGAATTTATTCAGATTTGTTTTGATTTGTTTCAAGAAAAAATTTCGATCAAATGTTCCTGTGAAAAAGTTTCTAAACATCGATGAATAAGCCTGTGAATGGTCCATTGAGCGGTTAAGGAAAATGGCTGCTAGGTTCTAACGGTTTAACACGTTCGCTACCAGCTTTTGTTTCGTTGCTTATCTTCCTTGTTCGAAAGTTTTAGTTACTTTAGTGACTAAAGTTTTATTAAATTCAACGTACCCAATTTTGAATGATTAAAACAGTTTAGCAGAAGAAAGTCACAGATTCTCTGAAAATTATGCATTCTACTGTGACTTTAAATAACATAGTGCATAAAATTATTTTGACTGTTTTTAAATGAACTTCAGATTATGGATGTCACATACTTGTGACGGTGGTAGCGAACATGTTAAGATATTTAGCTGAATTTTTCAGCAGATTCTATTTAAATAAAGTACGATAAGTTGTGCGTATTGATTTTTAAAGGAAATGTAATTTTACACATCAAATAAATGTTGAATTTCTGTAATTTTGCAGCCGTTCAAAGGAGGCAGTCCCTTAATCATTACGAGCCGGTGCTTGGCTGGTGGAAAAAAATTAATTCCCCTGCGGGCCGGACGGAGGTTGCTCTCTCGCGCGAATGCTTAGTATCGTGTTTTATAAACCCTTTAATTGCCGGGTTCGGACACGTACCGCGTAACACGCCGCCCCCGTTTTCATTTATGCGGACGTATCCGCTGTCACGTTCCCGGAGGCGTGCGAAATTGCGATGATTAAAATGTGCTCGGCCGGCGTGCATCAGCATGCCGCTCTCCATCTCGCCTCTCCACCCTTTTCTTTCGGTGTTTTTCATTTACCCGGAAGGAATACGGGGCCGCGGATAACGAACACCGAGCCCCGCGGAATTTGTTTAATTGAACCCGCGAGAAATACGCTTCCCCAACGAAGCTCTGCCTGCTCTCTGCTCTCTCTTTATCTCTCTCTCTCTCTCTCTCTCCTCGGTTTTCTTCATTCGGCCCTGTTTGTCGATTTTTTCGGCATGCGATCGTAACTTTTAACGGGAGCCACTGCGTTAGGGTTTTACTGATATGGATGTAGGGTCGCCAGACTTTACTGCTTTTGTGGACCAAGGAGGTTTTATTGCCGTGCGTGAGGAAATTATTTCTTTCGTGTTATTGTCGCGAAAATATGTCTGCGGATTTTACGGCTGAAAGGATTTCTTTTTTTTGTGTGTGTGTGTGTTTCTTCCTGGCGCACGGATTTTCGGCGCACCGTGATGAAACGCTGTCGATGACGGCCACAGGAATTACATGGTAATTGCATTTGCATTTATAATCCCGGCGGGTACGTGTGTCGCTGCCAAACGTGTTTATAAACAGTTTGCGCGGATCAGATAAAGAGTTGCCGGCTGTTTGCTTTGATGTTATTACTATTGTCCTCTCGTAATATTTTTAATGTAAATAAAACAGTTCGGGCTGAGAGATATAAATAATACATTTTACTATTATCCACTCGTAATATTTTTCAAGTAAATAAAACAGTTCGGGCTGAGAGATATATATAATACATTTTAAACATTGTCGACATTTTAATTCAGTATACAGGCGGGGAGCTTTTACTGTACCTCCAGACAGAGTTACGCAGAATTACAATTGAATTACTCCAGGAATTATAGTTGCAAAGTATTTGAATTACATTGTAATGCAGTCATATTGTAATTTATAATTCAGATCTTCATTCAATTAAATTACAATGTAATTCGTAATTGCAATTTGAGTACAATCATAAAATACTTTGTAATTAAATTACAATGTAATTCGTAATTGCAATTGGAGTACAATTGTAAAATAGTGTTACGTATTATGAACGAGGACGAGGAATAGAAACTACGCCACATAGACAGCAAACAAATATATGAAAGAAAAACGTAAAAATATTAGGTCGGAAAGAAAGTTGTTACGGTTTTTGTTATTTTGATTTTACAATAAAAACCGCAAGAACTTTCTTTCCAACCTAATATATCGCACTTCTTCAAAGTTCTGGGCTATAATTTGGAGAGCTATTTTAATTATATTGTATTTCAATTACACATCTCTGATTAAAATACTTAGTAATTGAATTAATTGAAAGTTTAGAATTATGAAATTCAGTTACGACGTAGTTGAGTTACTATATAATTGAAATAGAATGTAATTGAATTAGCACAACTCTGCCTCCAGAAAGCTTTCCAGGGAATTTTTTGTGTGTTTGTAATGCTTGTAGTAAGCTACAAAATTGTGAATTAAAATAGAAAGTTTACCAAAAGCTTAAACTAGTCTCCGCATCATCTTTTCAGTTCACCCGCTATAGTCATGCTTCAACTTTCGCAGAATACACCACAAACTTAAGGATTAAAATAGAAAGTTTCTTAAAAGTTTAATTGATGGAAATGAAAACCAGTCTCCACATTTTCATCTTTTCAGTTCACCCGGTATGGCCATGCTTCAACTTCCGCAAAATACATCCTGAAATTGAAAACAAAAATAGAAAGTTCAGTATGACTTTCGTAAAAATTTCTGCAAGTGAATCTGTCTGCCATAATTATTCCCGGCGAGATTAAAATGCAACTTTGGTGAACGCATCCTGACGGGCATATTTCATCGTATTCTTCGAAACACACATATTCGCGAGAGCCGTGGTCGTACATCATCGTCATGTCTACCCACCAGCACACTTCTCTTGTTCCCACTGGTGAATAGAATCCTCTGGCAAACTTCGGTACGCATTGTATACGCGATGGCTATTATCAGGATAGATGTTCGAGGCACCTGATCAGTAGCCTTGAGAGATGTTGCGAGAGTCGGGGAACTACGGGATACACTTGTCTTGCTAACTAGATGAACTTCGGTAGTTAGAAAACTGTAATGTACACGAATACTCGCCGGGAACGGATTAATCCGAGTTTAACGAGGCTTAACTAGCTCGTGCATTACCGAAACGAAATTTACGAAGTTTAAGTGATTGGTTAGAGATATCCAGTTATGGTTTCAATTCCAAACATATAGTTAGCCTCGTCGGGCCCGGGAAAGTTCGAGCTCGCCGTCATTTGTGATCTTGCAGATTCCGTCGGACGTTCACAGGTTACATCGGAAAATCTCAAGGCTCGAAAGCGTGATTGACCTTTTCGGGTGTTATAGAGTCTACAAAAATTAAGATCACATTATAGACATTAATTTTTAATCGAGACAAGTAATTCCATAACTCGATGAAATATTTTTTGGGATATTGAACATATAAACTTGAAAGAAAAGGGGGTTTTTGATATTGGATTTCATAAATTCTTAAAAAATTTATCTACATAAGTAATTTTATAAATTGATAAAATATTTTCAGGTTATCGAACACATAGATTTCCTTATCAGGAAACAGTAGACTGCAACGTGTAATAAAATTAGAAAAAATGCAAGTAAAAATTGCGGTGGCGTTAACTGCTCGTTCTCTCCCGAATGGAGAAATTAATTATTAATCTAGACAAGTAATTCTATAATTCGATAAAATATTTTTTGGAATATTGAATATACAAACTTTAAAGAGAAAGGGGTTTTTGATATTGGATTCATAAATTCTTAAAAAATTAATCTGCGTGAGTAATTCTATAATTCTATAAATTTATAAAATATTTTGAGGTTATCGAACACATAGATTTCCTTATCAGGAAACAGTAGACTGCAACGTGTAATAAAATTAGAAAAAATGCAAGTAAAAATTGCGGTGGCGTTAACTGCTCGTTCGCTCCCGAATGGAGAGCATGACAGCTGGATAGTTAACATTAATGCGATGCAATAAACGTGTTTACTGCTACTATTTCTGTCCAGACCTAATACAATTAAGCAAGAGCTCCAGTTTACGGTGCCTTGAGGCTGAATTAGATAGCAGAAGGCGCAGTCGTTATCTAGGTTCCTCAAAAAAAAGGGGCTGTGAAAACATTTTGCATCGAAATTACAAAATCATGAACTTGCAATCACCTCGACGCGACACCGTGTTCGTGTTCGAGGAAGGTCGAAGATAAACGAAGTAAAAACGGGGCGCTCTCTCTCTCTCTCGAGACCTGATGCAAACAAAATGGCCCGGAAGAGTGGGGGGTATTTTCCACAGATAAGGGTCACGGGGGAAGGGGCATCGTTCGCGTAGGTCGGTACCCATTAGGTCGAGATCAAGGCGACATTCTCGTTGCCAACGTCGTTATCAGCCATTCGTGATCAAAACAGATACACTTTGACGAGAGATTATCGCGAGCTCTGTAGGTTCGCGACAGGTAGGAAGCAGACGTTAGTCTCGAAGGACAAGCTGCCACAATAGTTTGCCGCGGTATATACACATACGCATCATACCCATACTCACACGGAATTAATTCCCGGTTGTTGCAGTCGGCGCAATGTTCGTGTGCATGCTGTACGCGGTCCTGTTCCTGAAGCTCTGGTCGTACGTCCAAGTGAACATGTGGTGTCGGGTGAGCAGTCGAAGAAAGGCAACGAGCCAGGGCAGAATGCGACGCCAGTCTCTGTCGTACAACAATTTGCAGTGTAAGTAGACAACGTTTCTACGTTAATACTCCATTTCTACCGACAGGACGCCGCGCGTTCCATTACGACAATGCGGCTCGGCCATGTTTGCTGCGCGCGCTCGCGCAAGCATACATTGTCGTCCATATGCATTTGGACAATCTGGATTTGCCCCACTATTTACGTCCTCTCGTGATTACCGCGCGAATTGGTACGCGATCGGTAGGCAATATTAATTCTTTGTTCAGCGGCCTTTTAGACGCACTGCCGTTCATGGTCGAGTGTTGATTTGACCCTTGTCCTACTAAAAATGCATACATTAAATGAATACAAGAAATACATCTTTATTTTAAATATTAATCAGACAAGATTGATTTTATTTAGACTTTGTGCGGCTCCCACTGTAATACGTGCATTACTAAAGATATCATTACAATCGTTTCTTGTGAAATCAGTTTTATTAATTGTCTAATTGTAAAATAAAAAACCTGGAACCGGTCATTTTGACCGGTATTGGTGGGTCTGATTATATTTCTTGGTGTCGTTTATGCTTGAAATTATTGTCGCTGAAGAATTTTGAAAATTTAGAAGAACTGGTGGATTGGAATTTGTTCATCATCAATTTTGTGATAATATTCAATTTTCTGGTGAGAGTGTCAAAATGGAACAAAATTAAGTGGACATCCAAAAATATTTTTTAAAAAATTCATCAAATGATTTGTGTTCTTCCGATATGTTAGGCGGATTATTGTACTGGGTAATATATAACAAATTAATTAAAAGATACTACTGGTCGATGTTGCAAAGAAAAATTACAACTCGAGTCGTTTGGTCCAATCTTTTAGGTGTCCACTTAATTTTGCATAAACGAAACCGCAGTCTTATTATGACCATTATAATAACAAGTTTTTATGCACGCACGATTTTATGCATGCACATTTGGAGACAGAGTTTGATCGAATGATCATCCTAGGAGTCTGTGAAACCACTCTCATCGAATTCATAGAATGAAAGTCAGTTTTCACTCTTTTCACCAAGCTTTATGTACTGAATTCGTACGAACTAGTGATTTAAATTATACTGCACGAACTGCATCGATGCGAGGCAGAGGCGAAAAATATTGTTTCACTGGGAAGATTTCGTTAGCATATCCGTATTTTTTCTATTTTACGGCAACGGCGTAAATGTCGGAATACTTACTCGCCCTCGGGACGCGCCGGTTCGTTTCAGCTCCGTTTCGATCACGTCGATTTATCGCGAGCGAACGCGCGTTATTTCCCAAACGAGTGTAACGGCCAAGCGAATATTTTCGATCTACACGCATTACGCGTTCCCTTTACATCGTTTCGTGCTTGAACGGATCGTTCTCTAATTTCACGCGAGCTCTGACAAGCCCGCGGATACGGCACACTAGTTTGCCGGTGTTTTCAGAGACATGGACACGAGTTTTATGAATTTTTACGATGAATCTGCGGTTTCGCTGAAAGAATATTCGAAGTGAAATAGCGAGTTAAATACGTAGAGGAAAGGATTCGCGGAGGCTTTTGTGCCCGTGGGACACCATCGATAGCCTGTGGAAGGTTTAGCATCATTTTCTGTTAGCCGAACAGACCGTCCAGTTGAATTGCATACAGTGAGAATAATTTTTTGAGATGTTAGAACGATTAGTTTACTAGGTAATATATAAAAACAATCATTTACGAATTATTATAGATCGTATAATTTTTTGGTTTTCGTTCTTCTGTAATTCGGACCAATTGCAATTTTTAAAAAAATTCTTTTCACGTCTTGCAGTGAATTAATTGTTCTAATTTCTTTCAAAAAATATCCAAGTCGTACGACCTGTTATTGAAAAAGTTATCGTCCTTCTAAAAGTGTCCGAATATTACTATGATTTACTGTAATTGTGAAGTGAAAATGGATGTTAATGTTTCGTTAAAAAATGACGTTGATACATACTCGGCGACCCGAATCGATGCGACGCGACGTGAGAAATGAGAGAGTGATATCACTGCAGTTGATGGAATCTAATTCCATGCACTCGTCGTAGTGTAAATAATTGATCCAGAGCAGGGTAAACTTCTGCCAATCTGAGAGTTCTATGACATGCGCGTATCTGCATATTTGATTCAACATAAAACGAAGTTTCTGCACTTGTCTCGCACCGAACGAACACACTTCCATGACTTAATAAAACCGTCGCCAATAAATGTTTGATCAGCTTTCTCGTATATATTTAGAAGATGCTCGAGGATCCTACATAAAATATTTTCCATCCATTGTCGTGGCAGTTCCTCCAGGCTGCCACCAATTAATCCGAAAGGCGAACAGCGTAACAGAACGAGTCCGGCACCGATTCTCCTTGGAGTCGAGCTCGATTTATAGAAACACCGGGGCGTTTAATAAATTTATTCTAGCTGGACGATACGGCAGACCGTAAATATTCGTCACACGTCCTGGACTCTGACACGAATATACCCGCGCACGTACATATGTACATGTACAGGTAGTCTAAAATCCACTTGCCTCTGACCGAAGTAGTGATGGGATTTAAAATTACCAGAACCGTTTTGGACTCGGAGCTTGCGAGCTTTTCAGAAATACCAACAAAATTGCCATTCACTGTTTCAATTATTTTAGGATGGCCAGCAAATTTTGGATGCTTGGTTGTGTCGAATAAAATACAAAATTAGAGGCACGTTTAATAATTTTGGAAGATCTAAACGTCGAGAGTCCCTTGAAAAAGTAGGAGAATCTTCAACATTTATGAACTCCAGAAAATTTCGAAAATACTCGAACGTTTATAACACCGAGAGAGGAGTTGCCCGGTTAAATATTCTGGATAGTTTTGAACGAAAAATTGAAGTATTGGGAAAGCCCTTACAATTTCAGAACGTGATGAAATTTAGAGAGCATAAAAGTGGAACTGTATAAAGTCTTAAATGCTAAGAAAGTCCGGAAAAATGAAGAGTTTGAGAAATCTTGAAAGCTTGGAAAGTTCGTTCAAAATAGTATTTTATTTGAATTGTAGAAGAACGATTATTTAAAAAAGTGTTTGTAATATTTTTCCTTCAAAATTTTACCCAGCTCTGTTTGGAGAGAATCGTACTTTTGATTTGTCCTAATTATGTGGAAGATAATGATGCGGTCCGATTAGTAGTCGTAGGTATTCGTCCGCTTCTGAAAGTGCATATACAGTGTTCGGGGTGACCGCAACGGGTGAACACACCCCCAACCCCTCTGTTCCCCATGAACACACCCCCATCCCCTCTGTTCCCCATGAACACGTAGCCACAGTGGAAGAGACGAATAATTTCCACCCAATTTAAACTCCCGATCAGCCTCGCCTCTGTTTCCGAGTATTGGATACTGGCCTGCTGGTATATCGATTATTCAGACCCGGTGAAGTCAAATTATACCGGTGACCTTTTCTCCGATAAACTCACCGTGTTGAATATTAACCCCTTTCTCTTCCTATCTCTACACCCCACGTCTTCAACTGTATGCTCCCCCTTCTGGGGTCTCTCGAGGAACGAGCAGTACGAGGACCGTATGTATCATTTTGACGCGTTATGGCCCTCTCTCGTGCACTGGAAATCTGTTACAACGCCTATGGTTCCTTGGAGTCGCTTTATAGGAGCCTCGAGAGGTGTTGAAAGCACTCGGAGAAAAATCATGCGGCACACTCGGACTCTACAATTCACACAATTGCTCCCAATTTTCGAACTTCACAGACACGTACATCAATTTTTCATAGTTTACCCGCCCTTAGAAATATACATTCGAAAATACTTGGTGTCAGAATTTTGTATGTGCTGGCACAAAAATTAATTTTTCATAATTTACACACCCCTAGAAGCACACATTTCGAAAACCACACACAGACCTATCTGCAAAACTAAAAAATTGTTGGGGATGTTTTAGCTTCACAATTCATAGATCTAGAACAAAAATTACTTTTTCATAACCTCGAAATTAATTTTGCATTATTTGGACACCAATGACAGTGTTCCCGCGATTGTTGTGAGATCCTCGGGGGTTTTTACGTTTTTTTACGTGTGCCGAACATAGATTTCTTGGATAACTTTTCCAACTGTAAACGACGATCCTAGTAGATCCCCGTAGTAGTGGGGATAAAAAAGTCACATCATCCGCATACTAGAAAGTCACATCAATCGCGGGAACACTGTATTTCTCCATCCTGGTTTTCTCAATGTCTACGATCCGATTCTCAGGGTATAATCTCGCGTTAAACGGAGTGGAAAAAAGGTAGACCAATAGATTTCGAAAATTCTGGCGCAAGTCGCGTTGTCAGAGGATCCGCGGTCGCGTTTACTTAACAAATTGTTTGTTCTTTCATGGTGAAATTTTCGCGAGTGGTTCGTGGCGGTGTGTCTTAATATTTTTAGCGTGTCTCTTGTTCCGCTTTAATTCCCGGCCGGAGAAACGCGGGTCGCGGCAATGTATCTTGGTGTCCTCAACATTCCTCTTATTCTACTTTAATTCCCGGGGCTGGAAAACCGACGGAGAATCCTAAGCGCTCGATGACAGTGCACAGACTGCTGTGGCTGGGTACACACAGCCGCCAACGGTGGCTGTTTGCAAATTCGGTTCGAGTCCATTTCGTCGTATCAGAGGGCCCCTCGTTTCCTGAGTTCTTGTTCACGGTCGGGGCTCGTTAATCAATGCCAAGATAATGCGGGAGGAAGACATAATGGGGTATGCATGCGAATGGTGCATCGCGGGAGCTGATACCTTTCCCGGAAGTCCCCGGGAACAGATGTTGAGGGATGGTCGAACCGTAAGTATCGCGAGGCGGGATAATGTAGTCATTCAAACGACCGGAGACTCCCCCGGTTCCCGTTGACCGAGACGAGGCTTGGTTTCAACTCTTGAATACGCGAACGCTACCACGGTACCGGAACACTAGAGATCGGAGACTAATATCCGCCCTTACCGAATAATTAACAATTTACTCGAAACTACTACTGCTCGAAACTGACGCGCGAAATCTGCCGCGCCGCGTCTCTGATAAATAATTGCACCGGCACCCACGAAACACGATAATGCACCTCGACGCACATATTTTTACTCGCAGTCACTCCCATTAATATTCGGACACTCTCGCAAACACTTTTTTAATATTGGACCGCACGACCTGGATTTTCGTTTGGGAAGTTAAAACAATTGGTTCGCCACGTAACGTGAAAAACATTTTTGAAAAAAATCACAATTTCGTGGATTATTTTATAAAAACCAGGGCGAGGAACAAATTAAATTTGTTCAGTTTGTTACTCGTTTTTCCTTGTATTTTAAAAATGCATAAATGCATAAATACGAATACAATAATAATAATTTTGATGAGTGCATTAAATCTACAGCAAATTAAATACTGGATTCCTTGAACTCTTGAGATACATTTTCCATCTCCAGTTTGATACCCTAATCATTTTTCTTGAATGCATGAAATCTGCAGTCTAGTGATAACCATATTTTACATGGCCCGATTGTGGACTCTGGATTGCACTATCTGGAACATGTACGCGAGTCCGTGATCGATCGGATCGATAGGTTAGTTTGATTGATGGGAATAGGTTTCCTAATTCCGGTTCATGATCCGAAATAATCCTATCCGTGGGATCTGCTATGTAATTTCCGTGCTCTCCGAAAAAGCGCAACGTATTATTGCATCGAAACGACGACGACGACGTTGACTTCTCTGTTGCGGAAATTAGTCACGCATAGTGCTCCATTCCTCGAAGCATTTTCGTGGTGTTTCGTGTCGGTGTATCGACCGTACGGTAAATCGGGGTTCAAACTCAGCCGCGTTACTTTCAATAAGCAATTTCCTTTAATGTCTTTCTTAGCAAATAGAGAAAGTCCTCTCGGTTCGGCACCGGTCACGAACGTTTCTCCCGATTCCACGAAAATGAACACCGTATGACAATAATGCCGCGTGTCGACTTGAGAACGAGAATATATGTTGAGAGAGGAAATCTCTATTGGAGATCTCTAGAGGAAATCTCTAGCCAAGTGCAAGCCCAAGGTAGCTGTCGCATCCATTCTCGAGAGCAGAACTTATAAGTGTTGGTCCTTGATAGAAACTTTCCCGTTCGACTCAAATTGTAGTCAACATTTACTCTCATTGGCACGGAGAAATAATAGAAAATTGATCAGATCAATAGGTGCAGAACTTTTATTTTTAATTGATATTTTATAGTTGAAGATATTTTTCAGAGTGCCCCATAAACGTCCAGAGAAATCTTATTTAAAATTATTATTACTCGCACAGGCTCTTGAGTGTTTTATGAAATTAAAAAATGTTTCATGTCAATTACAAAAATTTATTTCTTCTCTGAATGAGTTTGTCAGTTTCAAAATAATACCCAGCGTTCTGAAATTCTGGGATTAAAGGCACCATTTTCGATCCCATTCAGCAATATCAGTCCCAGCTGCCTTTTAAATTGCACTCACGTGAAGACATGACCTAAGACTGGAACGGGCCAACTATTATTCGGCAGACGTGCCTCGCGGTTATGGTTTCGCGTGCCGCGCTGCCATTCGACTCTCCGAGATCCCGGCAAACGTCTTGCCGTTCCTGGAGGAAATATTTTTTCGTGCTATGCTCCGAGGGATGATCGTGCTTGATGTTTTGGAAATTTTTGGCCTAACAGCGGTAAATAATTCAGGAGCACCGCGGGTTTTAATGGAAAAGTATGTAAAGTAAAACTGGACGTTGTCGACACGCCCATGGCGCTCGAAACGAGCCAGCTGTTCGACACCTCGCAAAATTATTTCTGATTTCACGCGAATATAATCGAGAGCTTGCAAAAATTGATTGCTTCGAGAATAATGCACAACAAAAAATTGTTGTAGTGACTAGAAGTAGTCGACACACTCATAACGCTCGAGGAAAATTAACTACCTCGAAATACGTTTAATAAAATTATTTCTGATTTAACGCGAAAATAATCGACAGCTTGCAAAAATTGATTGCTTCGGGAATATTGTGCGATGATTGTTGTGGTAACTAGACGTTGTCAACACACCTGAAGCAAGTTAACTGCCTCGAAATATCTTCAACAGAATTATTTCTGATTTCACGCGAATATAATCGAGAGCTTGCAAAAATTGATTGCTTCGAGAATAATGCACAACAAAAAAATTGTTGTAGTGACTAGAAGTAGTCGACACACTCATAACGCTCGAGGCAAATTAACTACCTCGAAATACCTTTAATAAAATTATTTTTGATTTAACGTGAAAATAATCGATAGCTTGGAAAAATTGATTGCTTCGGGAATATTGCGCAATGATTGTTGTGGTAACTAGACGTTGTCAACACACCTGAAGCAAGTACATGGCTCGAAATATCTTCAACAGAATTATTTCTGATTTAACGCGAAAATAACCAAGAGCATGCAAAAATTGATTGCTTCGGGAATATTGCACAATAATCGTCGAACGCTCTGGAAATTTGTTCCGCGACGACGGCCGCGCCGCGTCCGCCCACGCTCGCCTCGTCGCTTTCGCTGACGTTTCTCAAAATCCCCATCATTTACGGTTTCAAATATTAGTACGATGTTAAACGCGATGTCATATATCATAGCCGCGGGGAGAGAGAGAGAGAGAGAGAGCAAGATAGAGCGCGGCGGGTAGAGAGTCTAATGCCACTGTCGGATGAATTTCCCTCTAATTTATTACTCCGTTGACGTCCAACCTTTCATACTCCAAGTTCGCGGAAGCACCTACGCGTCGGAAATCTTCTTACGTGCCGGTATCACGAGCTCCGCAGCCTCGGCAAAGACCAGGAACCCGACAAGTTCGCACCCCCCTCGAGCACGAGGGTAGTTTCGAGATGGATGCGACCGGGATCAAGAGGGTAGCGTGTCTCTCATGGTACGTGCAACTTCTATTTTTTTCCGCTGGGATGCCCCGGATATATTACCCCTGCATTCAACTTCATTCTCATCTATCCGCGAATTAATACTCGCTCTCTATGCATTTTTATTCCTGATAAAAATAAAAAATCTTTATTTTGTATTCTGTCTCTCTTGAAAATATTAACATAATCTTTTTCCTTGTATATGGATTTATTCCTTGAGGCACTGCACCTTGGTTTTGTTTATTCATGCATCGAAGTTTTCCTTTGCACCCTCCAGTTCTTGAGGAGTGAGATCTCCATTTTATATTGCATCTTTTTAATCAATGGTAATATTCCTTTCATATTCTATTCTATTGATTCATCTTTGTAATTCTTATTTTTATATGCATTTATTCAATGAGGAATTCTATACATTTTTATTGAAAGGAGGCTTTATTTTACGATTTGTATTAGGGTCGTTCTATAAAGTGCAGACTTTATGATACATTTTTTTAAAAGAATTGTATAAATTAAATACTTTTTCGTTCGTAGAGATTCTCATTGCAGACTTGAGCTTAAAATTTCTGTAGAAACACAGTCTTAAAGAAGAACACAATTTTTGCAATTAATATGTTGTAAGGAATGATTACTATTACTAGCTTGAGAATATTGAAACGATTCAGTACTTAGTGTAAAATTCTACTTCGAATTGAATCAGAGTAAAAAACCGCACAAAAGATGGTACACACGAAAAAGGGGGTGTGAAAATGAATTCCAGGAGCAAAGTCAGCGCTAATTGAAAGATAAAGGATTACTCGGAGAGAAACACAGTTGCTCGGGATGAGGAAGAAGGAGGACCGAGGATAAAGCAAGAACGAGAGATCTAATTCCTGGGCGTACGCAGTCGTCGTCGGCGAAGTAAGAAAGGCGTTTCCAATCAACACTGGTTTCAATAATTGTTTAAATCAATTGATAGGAGGATCGCGTACGCGGACTTGGTACAGAAAGTGTTCTGCAAACAACGCGACCGGGATTGGAAACGTCCCGGGCGTCGGCTAATGAATCACGAGCGTTTCGAGGATCCGATGAAAACACCTTCAGTTTATCGGGCAAATAAATTGCTAGAATTAGATCTCCATGTCGTCGGGAAATTGTGGCCAACTGGTATCGAGACAGTTCGGGGTCTGTTAGGCTCGGTTCGCACTGTTTCCAGGAAATTTACGGGTCCGCCGGATTGCCTTGTCGAAGATTGCAGCCAATCCTATCGCCCTGCAAAGCTTCGTCTCTTGTACAGCTCAAGCTTAATTTGTGAGATTTCTCGTTCGGCTAGCGAGCTGCGCGCGATCCTCCCCTTTCGCCTTTGCCCTCTATTCTTCGACGAACCGCCCCCGACACCCGTCCACGCGCCGTTTCACCTCGTATCGTCTTTCCTCCCGGTGCCAGGGACTCGTTACAATATATATGAACCCTCCGCGTGCCACCGCCGGCCTCTGGCACAAAGGCGAAATTACGTCGATCCCCCAGACACCCCGGGCGAAGATTGAAAAAAATAGAAATTACTTGCTCCGTGAGCGGAACCTGGCCCCCGCAACAGCCCTTTGCCGCCCACGCCCGGCTTCATCCATCTCGGAACTACAGTAGCTCCAAAAAGTACTGGCACGCCGGATCTCTAAACATTTTCAAACGGTTATAATTTCATAAACAATTGTTCGTTTCCTCTTCTGAGACACTTTATTCTGAATTCGATACTATAATTTATGCAGTTCGTTCTAGTCTGACCAAGAAGCGTGTCTGACTCTGGCTGTCCCTTTCTACTGATTTCACATTATTAATTTCTACGTAGGTAAGAAGCACATGTTAAAAGAAAAAGAAGTAAAAGTCCTTTTCGAAAATGTGCAATATTTTTTTTAAAGAAAACATGCCTTTCTTACTCTGTAAAAAAATTTTAGAAGGAGACGAACGTTGGACTGAAAAAGAAGGGGGTTGAAACTTTAAAATGAGTGTAAATTAATTAGACCCTTAAAGTTTAAATATTGATAAGTTTCAGTGTGCCCATACTTTTTGAAGACACTGTACCCTCTGACACGGGTGCCAACTTCTCCGGATTCCGCTCTTTGACGGCACCGCTTATCCTTTCTTTATGCCCATCGCTTTTCTAAGGTTTGACTTACGATCCTGGCGTGGGAGTACTTTCTCCTTTATTTTTAATGGTGCTCGAAGGGCTGTGATTATTTAGAAGGGGTTGAAATTGTTTTTTCAATTATGCTTTATGATGTTCATAAAGAACATTCGAAAAGAATATTCGAAAATTCATTCAGAAACTTTTCGAAACGTGTGAAAAATTGAAATAAATCTTTCCGAGATCCATTTTTTACGGGTATCACTTTTTCAAAGGTCTGAAATAAAAATATTGTATACAGTCGGCGTTGAATACTTTTTCACGATTGATTCGCTCGCGCAGAGTAATTTACTGCCTTTGGTTCACTTCAGAGATGAATACTTTTCAATCGAAAACTTTCCACGCTATAGAAATTTTTTAATGGTTAAAAAATAAAGTAATGCTTCAGAGTATTTTGCTTTTTGACGGGTCCGCTTATCCCTTCTTTATATCCCTCGCTTTTCAGGAGTTTGACTCGCGTGCTACCGTGAAGGTACCTCTCTCTGTTCTTTTTATTACACGTGTATTCATTAACTGAAAATTCAGCTGCTAGAAACGAGTTCTTACTTCTTCTGCATTACGACATAGAACCACGGAAATAAACCCTGTATAATTGCCAAGCATTGCTGGGTGTTAACAAATTTAAACGTACTGATGTGGTTCCTCTTTTAAGTCTCCTACATACGTCAATTCTCATTAACGAATTCCGAAGCTATTCCGGAACCCGTCAAATTACCATAATGCAGCTGCTGGCACCATTAATGCTCCTAAATTCTTACGTTAGCGACTAAAGGTTAAATTACAAACTGCACAGTAGCAGCTGCCTATCAAAACTGCGCAAAACTCTCTCTCTCTTTCGCGGGCAACAGCTCTCTCCGCAGTCGACCAATTTAGCTCCGGCCACGGTGGAGGTATTGTAAGAACTCATTTTCAACTAATTATTCGAACAACAGTTAAACCCGGCGACAAGCAACTTCTCGATGGCCGTGCATCGACGTATTTCTGTTCGGCTGAAATTACTTAATTGCCCGGAATTACTATTAATTCCGGGATTTATCGGAATCAATTAACTGCGAATAGCTTCGCTAAACAATCCCGGCGAATACACGGTACACGCAGCGAACGAGCGCGCGCGCGTGCTGCCGGAACTTTTCACTCATCCCGGCGCCGGAAGTTCAGAAACCAAAAGATAGTTCGGCGAACCGCATTCGCAATGGACCGGCAATACTTCATGGCGGGCCGGAGCCCCCCGGAACGAGCATTCCGGAGGAAGTGCTCGGGATTTCAGTGATCGGCACGGGGCTTGCCGCGCTCTCGGTTATTCGGCACCGGGACCCGATTCTCTCGTCTATGCATCTAATCCGTCGCCGGAGCGAGCAGGTAACTGATAGAATCCCCTCATTTATCCAAATCCGACGGATAATCCAATCTGGAATTCAAATAAGCTCCGTTGCGCGCCGGCTGTTACCGGGGGCTCCGCTGGAAACAGGCCGATCCGCTTGAGTCATCGCGACGCCGATTCCGAGGCCCGCCGAAACAGTTTGCGAACGGCAGAAATCGGCGTCGAGGAAAGCTCACTTCGGCTCTAGCCCAGTCGTCGAGACGACGACGGACGCTCCAACGACGCCTGGCGACGTTCCATGCCCCCCCTCCACTTCCCCGCTCGTAATAAGTGCCGAAGAATTCGTTCAAATTAAATTCCTGCTTCCTCTTTTTCGTTTGTCAGCCTGCGCGTCCCTTCACCTCTCATTCTCCCACTGCTTCGACTCTGTGCCCCTCTATTTCACTTCCGGTGCTTCATTTGTACAGGGTGTTCGATTACACGTGGCAAATACTTCATAGTTGTAAGCTACAGGTTTAGAACATCGGTTTTGGAAGTTCTGGCTGGAAGCGGTCGTTCGGGATTCAGGTTTGTTGGAAAACAGTGGACAACAACCTATCTCGGCTCGTTTTATTGATTGAACCTCTGCTTTTGCACCCCTTGGGAAATTTTGTCGAGAGTATGTTCGAATTAGTATAGTTAATAGCATTGACGACGGAAATTAAAAGATCACGAAATAGGGGATGAAAAATTGTCGAACTTTTAACCTATTATAACTTCTTGGGAAACAATCGTGCAGTACTCCACTTTGTGTCGCTATGAAGAATGAATCCTCCACTTTCAACCCTCTTAATTATTTGTTCCATCTAAAATGTATATCTTCCTCTCTAACTGAAACTCCAATCGTCAGTGTATTAAAGATTATTCGCGTTGCCAATGAGGATTTATTATACTTCATACTAGACCACTCAGTATATGCCCCGTCGATAATGCCAACCCCTTTGTGCGTTTTTCTGTCGGTTCTCAATACCGAGCACGGAATTCCTTGTACCCGCCGCGTTCATTCGCGGCGTTGCTTAATGCACTTTCGGTGGAAGATGATCCGGTGGCGCGAGAAACCGCGAGATCGCGAGGATTCCACGCGTTTCCGGTAATGGGGTGCGGATGCGCACAGGAATTTTTTAATATGCGGTATTTGATCGGGCGGTGTTCATTGGCACGCGAACGCTCGTCGGCGGCGTATTGAATTGACTCGTTCAACAGGTGAAGAATAGATTGTTGTTTTTATTTTAGTCACGGTTCGGTTGCGCTGACTGTCTGGAATGGCTTCGAGCAAAATTGACGGGCTTAAAGACATTCCGTCCCTGAAACAAACAATATTAACCCCTTAAGTGATGCACGAAAATAATAAAAGTGGTCCCAAAGTAAAAATATATGAATTCCATTTATTACAATTTTTAACTGACGAATTATTGTATACAGGAATTGTTCGACGTTACAAGAAAGTTTATTTTCCAATCTGATTAACCCTTCCAGTTCAGATGGTTGATAAACATTCTTTCTCTTCTACATCACCCTAAAGCAAGAAGAATCAAGAATACGGAACATAGAAAATTGAAGTGTCTAGAAAACCGTGAAAAAATACGAGAAACGTATACGTCCCTCCTCAGTTTATTTACGGCACCCCTAAGCAGGGGTGTGTCGAATCCACAGAGCCGTCGAGAGACTGTGGCCGACGTTTGAACGACCCGGAAGTAATAATTTTATCACCACAGAGCAATCCGAAGTTCTATCGCGCGAGGGATCGAAGTTTAAATACTTGCCCTCGTTTCCCAACCCTCCCTCTGCCCCCGGAAAGATGAAACTGTATCGCGGCACGTCTCCCCGGAGACGTTAAGGAGTGACTCTCGAGCCAAGTAACTTCTCGGGTACCTTTTCATCAAACTCCGTCTCGGCTTTCGCTTTTTCGATTTTTGTTTCCTTTCTGCCACTCCCCCACCCCTCCCCACTGTTCACCCCCACCGGACGGGAGAGAGACGATCGGAGAAGGGGTGGGGCCAGGGCGCCATGGTTTCCTGAAATTCCTGTTGCATGCCAGTCGCGTGTGATTCATTGCTGTAATTTGTTTTTTCCTGGTTCTAATGCGGATACGATTCCTCTCGGTTGCAGCTTCTATCATGAAACAAAACGGCACCGAGGTCGATGACTCGAAGCACGACGTCGACGGAGTTTCCACGGCCTTGGTGCAATATCCGGACAACTTGAATCTCCGTGATCTTTACTACTATATACTGGCGCCCACGCTGTGCTACGAGCTGAATTTTCCACGGACGCAACGGATTCGGAAAAGGTAAACAGCAATAAGACGATCGAGCTACCCTCTAATGAGTGTCTTGTCGATTTATCGATTGATCCGATCGGTGGAGGCTGTCGTATTTGTTTTATCGTATTATCCCTCGAATGTACAGCGAACTTCAAAAATCTAGGGTAAGTGGTTGTTCAGAAGAGCAAAGGGACTACACCCTAGCGAGTATCTTATCGATGAGCATCTTATCTTATCTTAGTTGAAAAAAAGAATAAAATTTTGCACAAAATAAAACGTTAGATTTCATCAGAAAATTGTATCGGAATTGTTCGTAACGCGAAAGGGTAGTGGTTAAACAAGATTTTAAGATACGTTTGACCATCGTTGACCTATTCTACTTGCTCTTGGGAACTCGAGCGAAAGGAATAAATTGAACGCGGTTCCTTGTGCATTCATGATACTTTCTAAACTAGAAAATGTAAAATAATGTGCTTGTATTTACATTAATTATTAATTGTTCGATAGATCTCTTTTGGAAATTTCCCTTGTCATAGATTCAGAGGATCAAACGAAACGTTTCAATCAGAAACCTTGGACTTAAATTGCAAGGGGTTGAAGGCAGTCTAAAAAATCAAATCATTTACTGGAACGGTTTCCGCGTGCACGTACGCATCGGAGCACTTCCTAGAAGGTTCTTTCCTTTTTCGCTCGGTTTCAGTCGCACGCAGCTCCATTCGAAGGAAAACGGGGGAGCGAGGCAAAGTTGGCGAACCGGAGTGTTCGCGAAATTAGATTTAAGTGGGCTATTGTTGGGAAAATAGAGGAGGGTACGTTTGGATGGACTCGGTCGGCGCAGGGGTGAGTTAGGGTGGCAAACGGAGGGCGCAGAGGGCACAGTGATGTATTCCTTTCTGTGCTTCCGGCTGGTACTTCCGATTGTATCCGGAATCCCGGAGATTTTCATGGAACACTTTCTTCCGTCTGCGCGGACGTATTTTCGCGATGCATGCAGCCCTGGGTTTGTCGGAAAGTGCATCGTGTCTGTCTGGCCGACATTTCTTGCCACCGGCAGTTGTTCGCTTCGAAAATCCCCGGGAACAAATTGCGCTGGAAGAGAAACGTCATATCCCGCCGAACGCGATGTTACGGATTTTTCCTCTTGGCCGAAGTTTTTCGGAAAAAAATCGCGGCCGGCCGTGATTTTTCAGCCACGAGCATTAACCGTGATATATTGGAGTCTCCATTCGCGAAATTACGGCACCAAGAATTTCGTTTTGATTTATCCCGGCATCCCGCGAAGTTTGGCATTGCTTCTTTATTATGATGCAACGGCGCATTGTGACTTCATTTTCTGCTGTTCAGTTTCGTGAAATACGGCGTCCGAGTTTCGAGAACTCTGACGCGATTGCTGTCTCTCTTCTTTTGCCAATAATCATCTAGTTTGTTTAACGTTGTAGTCCTTGTAAAATTTCCGAAAACAGTATGATAAAAATTTGTCTAGTTTGTTATCTACTTTGTTAAACGTGTAATCTTGCAGTAAAATTTCTTTCTTAAACTGTTTTGTGAAACCTACCCACGTTTCAGAGTTAATTACTATTTACCTTTAACTATTTTATGAAATGCCACCGATCCTCCTGCAAAATTTGTAAGAGGAGTTTGATGAAGAAAAGTTGCGGAATTTTTAAGCAACGTTGTCGGCGAAAGTAATATTAACTTTGCGCGATATATTTTGGTTTGTTTTCATGCAAGTAGAGCTTAAGGCCATTAGCATTTTTAATGTAAGAGCCCGAACTCCGGAAAGTGTCCCGAGATTCTCGATGAAAAAAAGCTCGGTCTTCGCGAGGCATTTAATTAGATAGAATTAAGAAGATTAGACTTTGTTTGTTTTAATTTACTTGCCCATCAACTTTCGGCGAACTTCATTGTCGGGACAAGCGGGAGCTTCGAAACAGTGAATCGTGCGCTTGCTCGCTCGCGCTTTAATTTAGTATGCAACTGCAGACTTCCGCTCATAATTTTCATTCGCGAGCGGTATAGTCAGACATGTGGATCTCTGAAGTAGACTTTATATGCAGCTTTTTAACTGGAACAGCCTAGTTCAATTCACTCCGAAGTACATACTACCGGTAAATTTTATTAACAAAATGTAATACGCGTTCGTGGAGAGTATGGAGTGCACTTTGTGAATCAACACGCAACTACCGACCATGATACACAATTTTCATCTAGATGTATTAGCCCCTGAATTTCAATTCGTATGCAACACGCTGCATCCCAGAAAAAAAACAACCACTCGAGAAAGGTCCGACGAAATGCAGAAAATTAAAATTCGCTGCTGTCCTCGGATCTTTATGCGTAAATATTATTCGTCGCGGTGAGCCTGGAATAAACGCAGATTATTAATGCGATTATTGAAACCGCAGGTATGTGTGTAACATCATCATCAATTTGGATTTGTTCACCTAAATCTTGTAATTATTAGTTACTACATTGGTTTCAGCGCTATTGTTGTGTAAACTAGCGTAATTCGATATTGATCTGTAACTGTATACGCACTGAATCATCAATTTCGATTAATCCATGCGAAAATTGCTATTTTTAATAATTATCAGAATAACATTTCTTCATACAGTAGATTCACATTATCAAACGCTCATGACTATCATCCATATAAAAATAAATTGCATGTTATAAAACCTGGATATTGAATGATAAAATAACATGTATTATTTCATTGGGGTTTTTTTCAGTTCAAAAAATTAATTCTTCACATTGTAGAATGTAAAATTTGATTGCATATTAACGATTCTGAATGTTAATTCAATGATTAAAATTTTAGAACTTTTCCAGTTGAAAAAATAGATTCTTCGCTTCGCGACAGGTTTCCAATTTTCACGTGGTCGACGAAAGTATACCACAGGATTAATTCCGAGTTTAATTTCACGGATTCTATATTTCCTAATTGGCAGTATAAAATTTTATTTTGTACTGGAAATTTAAATATTCAGACATAGGAAGACTCCAAGTATCATCTGAGCGTTTTAAAAATTGGAAAGTTAAATTCCTGGCACAGTATCAAACGTACAAATTCTTCGCTTTATAACAAACGTGATTTCCAAAGTTCACGTGGTCAACGTAATTACCACGTAGATACCACAGGATTAATATCGAATTTAATCTCCCATTGATATTTCAGTTTCACGGATTCTATAATCGCTAAAATTAGAAAGGTGTCATCTTTTAAAATTGAAACTTTTAAAACTGAAACTTTTAAAATAGAAAAGATACATTTCTGGCACAGTATCAGACGTATAAAATCTTCGCTTTGTAACGGACGCGATCTTCAATGTTCGCGTGGTTAACGAAACGACACCACAGAATTAATACCGAATTTAATATCTGACTTTTATTTCATTTTCACGGATATTCTGTAATCGCTAAAATTACCCGTACAAAATTTCTGCACTGAGAACTGGGATGTTCAGGAATAGAAAAGTATCATCTCAGAGGTTTTAAAATTGAGAAGATAAATTCTCCTGGCAGAGTAGCAGACGTACAATGCTCGGGTGGTGTATCCTCCGTCGGCGGGTTAATTCCGAATTTAATATCCCCGTCGGGCACTGACAACAATTTTTGTTTCGTTTCCGCAGATTCTTGATTAAACGCATTCTGGAGGTGGTGGTCGGCTGCCAAGTGGTCCTGTCGTTGTTCCAGCAGTGGATGGTGCCGTCGGTGAAGAACTCGCTGGTCCCGTTCAGCGTAAGTGTTTCATTTAGCCGTTGCTCCTCGAGAGCACCGTATGAAATCCCGCCACGGAAATTTCATTACGCCTCATGAACCGACCGCCACCGTACATCATCGAAAACAATTTTCCACTTTCCTATCCAAGGTAGTCGGTGTGGCATCGTGGCCGGGGGTTGCTCGTGCATCATCCGTTTATCCCTTTCACTCGGGCCTGGGGCAAATAAATAATAACCGATCGGGCCGGGTCGATACATCGATGGATCGCGCGGACGTTATTAAAGGGGGCTAATTATTTATAGCGGCGCTCGTAAATAAGTCGGAGGCCGGCGATCGTTCGCTAAAATGGCTTCTAAGATAGAGATGGAGAGGGAGAGAGGGTCGGTGTTACGGAGAAGTGTAATTTGGTTTCGGCAAATAGGTGCGATCAATCTTTCTCCTAATTCCCTGACTCGAGCCACGATACGCACGAATATATGGCCAACAGGGGCCAGGCTGCCTCGGACAGAATCTCCAACACATTCCCAACAGCCTCTTCCCACCGTCACCCACGTCTAATGATGTGTGGCCATACACGACACACAATAATAGCCCTGACGAGCCATTACTTTTTTTATCTCGCAAGCTGTTAAGCGACCCATCTAGCACCCTATTCTTCTTTTTTTGACGGGCCCCGATCATTTGTTAGCAAGCGTAACACGTCTCGCGGGATATCCGAAGGCACCCGTGTTACACCGTATCGCGACACCCGTTCGTATAATCAGCGGCGGACAGTAAATATTCGGGATAAGCCCGGACAATTTTGAAGGGACGCAACTTTCGAGAACGACGTCGAGGCGATCGCATCTGTTGCTGGACCGTGCACCCGCTCTCTGAATAACGCTGCTCGAGCGTGAACGATAAAAATGAATGTCCAATGGAGGGTGGCAGACGAATATGTGGGAAACTGGGAGATACTCGCGAAATGCATGGACTTATGACTGCGAGCAGGAATTATCTGCGGACATGGTTGTCTCTCCAGAAGAACGCTGCGTCGGACCTGAGACGATTTTGAAGTTTCTTCTTTGGTCGACGATTTACACAGAGAAGCACAGCAAAGTTGAACCAATGGAACCATTTTTTTAAAAAGTCATCTGAGTATTTAACAGTGAATTTAACATTTTTTTAGGTTCAGAAACGATTTTGTTGAAAAACCTTTGATGCAAAATATTGAGGGTTGTTATCGCCCTTTCAATCCTAATGACTGATAGATTACTTTCAACCTATTAAAACAGAAAATAAATTTCTATTTCAGTCTAGTTTGTTGCAATCAGATTTGTGCTAATTCAATTACAATTGTGATTCAATTACGCAATTGAATTACATTGTATTCAAGTTATATAGTAATTCAATTACGTCGTAACTACCATGTAATTCAATTGAAATACTGCACAACTCTGGTTGCAATTCAGGCCCACAATTTTTATTGTATTTCTATCTTTTCCATATGTTTGATCAAAGTTTATGAAATATTTATATCTCCTGTACCGTTTACGATAACTGTATATGACCTGCACTACTAATAGGTCATTACTGACCCGTACTAATGGGATGGCATTTCGATAACGCCGATTGTATCGGGGTTGGAGCGTCTCGAAGTCTATTTTCGAGTTGGAATTGTCGTCGCTCGAGACAACGAGGCTCGAGATCGCGGGTTCGCAATTAAGCTCGTTTATCCGCGTCGATGGAGAGCGATCTACTTGTTGCCGAGTTATCCGACGTCGGATCGAAACTGTCGAATTACTTCCAGCGAGCGAGTCGTATGGAAGCGATGGACGAGTTTTCGCGAAGTTCGCGGCTGTCCTTCTACGGACCGCGCTAATTTAGACGAGGTTCTAATGTCGCGAAATTGTTTTCCATCAGCGGCGGAGCACGAAAGGGCGAGAGCGACGCGATAAAGACAACGTGATCCCGTGCACGTAATGAGTCGACGGCAATTTCGTGTGCACGCAGTGGAAATTGCCGTTGCGCGAGCAGCAATTGCGGTTGAAGACAACACGAACGCCCCGAGAAACGAACCTGCTGACGTTTTCCGCGTCGCACTTTATCTCCCTCTCTCTCTTCCCCTCCCTCGTGCTTTCCCTCACTGTTTTCTGCTCTTTCCCCTTTTTTCGCTCGGTTAGTTTTCATTTCAATCCGCCCTGGTCGAGTTTTTCGATACAGATCACAGCCCTGCGATCATCCAACGTTTATTCGCTTTAATCCGGTGATACTAATTGAAAAAATTCACCGGTGGCTTTAGGTTGTCCATTAACGAGGGAACAGTTCCGCTGTCGACCGGCACCGCTGGCAGAAATTTCCCGGCCGTGTTCACTTCGTAGATTTAAATGGATCCTTTTACGCGGACAGTTTTAACCACGGTTGATCCGCGCCGGACGTCCGCGGTTTACCGCCCATATCCATAGATCGTCCTGTAATGCAGTTCGGTATCCGTGTTCGGTCAGTGCGCGAACAGCTTGGGAATTTCAACGGGACGGTTTTGAACCGATGGTTAAGCCCGACCACTCTTCATTTCGTTCAAGGAAACCTCAGTTTTTCAATTATTCCGGTACCTCTGCAACGCCAGTAGAACAGGTCGACCATGGTCAGACAATATCGATCTTAATTGAGTGGGCAAGACTAGGCTTTAAATCAGTTTTGGGATCATGCCATTTGACAGTATCTCTTCATACCCAAATATTTGAACAATCTTCTTTAGAATTATTATTCGACAAAATATAAAAACTTTCTAGCTGAATTGTGACAAACTGGGGTGAAATAAAAATTTTATTTCTTTCGTTTTATAGATTGGAAATAATAAGAGAATATCTTGAAATTCTTTTAATATTTTACTGTTTTAAATTACACCAACTCATTTTTGTGGTAAACGTATCAAATCCATCCTACATCGGAGTCGAAGGAAAATAACAAAGTATCATTGAGAAACGTTGTATATTAAATTAGCACAACTATGCAAAAGTAACATTTTTGCAAGTCAAGCTATAAAAATCATTGTACTGGGGGACAACGCGCAATTCGAGTCGGACAGATCGCCCGACACATTATTACCGAGTAACATGTTCGAGTGATAGATGCTCCCACTCGATTCCCCATTCTCATATCAATATTTTCTCGGAGTCGGTTCCCGAATCGGGCGAATCTCGTCGAACGATTTACCGGCAGCAATTTGTCCGCGGTTGAAAATCGTGAACGGGGGGTGTCTGTCTTCGGGCGGCCGCGAAATCCTTTCCAGTCCCGTGAACCCCGCCACTTACGTCGATCTCCCGTCGATTCGACGCTATGGAAACGCTTAATAATCGGCTGACGAGCGACCGACGACAGAGAAGGCGGGGATTGCTTGAAAGCAGTGCGACGGAACAAGGAAATTTGATGGAGGGTCGCCGAAAGAGGGGGTGGTGGACGAACTATCTAATCGGATGCGCAAGTTCTGTCTTCGCTGTGGGACGGTCTTGTTGTTACGAAGTTCCACGACCAAGTGTCCGGTTCTGAATGTTTAGGGTTACGCTTCCATTTAGGAACCCGCTCGCGCGGTGAAGGGAAACACTACCATGGGCCGAAATCAAAGCGCGTTCTGAACGTTGCAGCACCTCCATAAAGGATCCGGGTTATGCTTGTATTATTTCGAGACTACGCTGTTGCGAAAAAGTTTGTACCTGCTATGAAATTCATCTGTGAATCTCCGAATTTATAAAAACACGTGCGATGTTCCTTGAATCTCACGAACCCTCCAATGATAATTGTTAAACAGCGGATGTTTACGCAAAACAAAAGTTTCTTACTCGAATCGCAACAAACTGCAGCGTAATAAAGATTTTTTTTTCGCACTGTTGTTAATAGGTTGAAAATAATATAACAGTATTTTTCAATTGCATAAAATCTGTCCAGTGATCATGTTAAAGAGTACAGTACTGAATTTGAAGCAGCCTGAATAAATAAGAACTCGTCGAACTTTGGAAACGTTCCTCAAATGTACAATTTTCAATTTGGCAAAATTACAACATTTTGATTCTTCATTCAAGCACCCGTTATCACAAAAATGCTATAAGATCTGAGTGAAGCAACACCTGTTATTACTACAAACAGTGGTCTCTTCAAAATAAATGATGAAAGACGTTCTAGTTCCACCACACACGGAATTACGACCGTAATCCCCTGGCGTGGATCTAAATCCGAGGATCGCGGACGAAACAGTGAATCACCGTTTGACGAGTCGTCGTCCGATGATTATTGCGCCGGCCGGTAGTCATTCCCTGGCCACCGAGCTCTCGAAATCGCGACATCGATCGAACGTAAAGTAATTACCGTGCAAGGTGCGCGCGAGGGAGTTAATTCCGGGGTGGCGCGGGCACTTTCTCTATCCATTTCCACGACGCGACGCCCGCCTCGTCATTTTCTCTATCTTCGATCGGCCGGTTCTCACCCTTTTTCTACGTTTTCTCGCCCCGTGGTGCCGCCGCCCCATTCCCGCGCTTCTCCCTCGCCTTTCTGACGGACAAATTGGATTCGATAATTGCGAATCACGATGGCAGAGACGACAGTCACGTTCTCGATCGGCCTGCTGGCCAGCTGGCTGGTTTGCTGCGGGGGTGGGGGGTAAAATGTCTCCGTCTTTCGATCCACTGCGCGATAGTCTATCACTGTCGCGAGAAGCCGAACGCGGCCGTCGACAGCCAAGAAATCGATTCCGAGGATATTGCTTTCATCCGCCGCGATTTCATCGCGCGGCTCCGCGGAATTGATAACCGTAACGCCGCGCCGCGCCATTCCGCTGCTTGTCGCATTCTAATTACATTGTCCCCTTCCCTCCTTACCCGCTCTCTTCTCTCTCTCTCTCTCTGTTTCTTCTTAGCTTTATCCCAAGCTCTCTTCCGGACGGACACACCCCCTCGAGCGCTTTTGCATAAGCTGGGCACTCCGGTTACCCTGGATAGTGTTTCTTCGTTAGAAGCTGCCCCGGCAAAGAACACTGTGCATGACTCCCAGCTACCTTTCTTTCCGTGTGAACAGTGTAATTTAAACAGTTTTTTCGACGTTTGAAGTCTGATAGCCGGGGAGGCTGGCTCCTACGACTCGCGAAACATGCTTTCACTTCGAAGTCTGTTGTCCACTGATTTCGCTTCTTTTGTATTTCGTTATTCTTTCATTTTGTAAGGAAAAGCCGTAAGGAAAAGCGGGTTTATTAACGTATTTGGGCACACGGATAACCAAATTTTAACGACAGACGTGTTTATCGAGGGCACTCGTTCCGATCTGCCTTCTTTTTGAAATTTGTTGGCGATCGTAATTTTACGATTCTTCTGTTATTTTTGATTCTCTGTTTTTATGAATTTAGTTATACATAGGGTTGCCTGTTAATACACACACATATATTCCATACACACATCATTCGTACTTGAACCCTATAATTTTGAACTATTTAAAGGATTTTTTTTTGGAGAATAAGAACATCAAAACTAGACTAGACTAAGGGTAAGCAAGATTTGTTCGAAAATTTCTATTTAAAAAGACAAACAAATTATATATACTTTCACCCACACAGTAGGAATATTTTTAGTGACGTTTAAAATGGTTAATACGATGAATTTTCTTCTGCACAGAAAAATGATTCGACTCGTTATCTACTTGGGGCAATGAGGACTTGAATAATTTTGTCCCCAAGCAAACTTTCATATAGGTAGCTCGATCGAGTATTTACAGTAGTCTAGCATTTACCATGGACTAACAAAAATTATGCTTGACCAACGGGTAAATATTAAATCCACTTTAGTAATTAGCAAACTACTCAATACAGTTCGGTGATGTACACTAACAGATGGAGTTGATGCTGTGTTCTTGTGTACTGTCGACCGAAAGTTTGAAATCACTCGGTGAATTGACGGGGACGCTTGTTAAGTCAACAAACTTAACCACATCGCTGTTTACAGAACTCACATGTATACTCAACAGTTGGGAAAAAAATTAGTAATTGTTACTGTCGAAACATATTACATATGCCAAACATAAACTATTAATGGAACCCTCGAGTCTCTTGTACGGGTAATCAAAATACAATCAGTCGAGTAACTTTGCAGGTAATTAAACCGGGGGAATTCACAGTATTATGTATTCATAAATATTTAATGTATGAACTAATTTATATTTCTTCGACGAAACGATTCAATTCTACGTTCGCATTAATTTCCACCAGCCAAGAGCTGCTAATTTCAATAATTTAGTAAATTCTGCACGGGACAGAATGTCGCAAATGTCGCAAACATCAAACATAAAATGAAAGGGAAGGATTTCCGTGGAGCTGAGAAGCGAAGAGTAGCTGTTATTAAGAGCTGCATTCTGTAATGCACTCATTTGCATCCATCGACAAACATCGCGAAGTGTCTCCGAACAATGGAAATTGCAATGACAGTGTAAAAATTATGTCCGCTAACGCGCCGAGTTTTAATGAACGTCCCGCTGGAGCTTTCCATCTAATTGTACAAAGAAATCGTCCGCTTATTATCGAACTTCCGCTTGACGTCCATTTTTAATTTCCACGGGCCGCCGCTTTCCAATTAACAATGCAAATTTACCTCGACTCCCATTGACGTCGGATCGAGATTACAAAACAGGATCGGGTAGTAACTCGAACTTACGGTATATCGGTGGCATCGACGGCAACTTGTTATCATTAATTAACTGGAGAGCAGCCGACCACTGGGGTTTGATTAACAGCGATCGCTCGCTGGTGTCAGCGGCTCTTCTTCCCCATTTCCTTTTCAATTCGTTCTTCCCGATCGGTGCAACGACCACACGCGTGATAATCCACTCGCTGCAGCTCGCGATGCACCACTTAATCAGTCTTGATCGCTACTTTATTTCCCGCGTGGCTCTTCTTCCCCTATTTCGATCTTGTTCGTATCTCCTCTTCTTTTTCTGTCTCTTCTTCTTACTTTGTCACCGCGTGTCTCGTTCCTTTCTTCCTCGATTCTCCTCCCCGTCTCTTCTCCTCCTTCTCGCCACTTGTTCATTAATTAATTCTCCATCGGCCAGGTGTTAAATTCATTATTCCCGATCGCGCGATAACGCGCTCGTTGCGCCACCGACGCACCGCTTAATCAGTCTTGATCGCTACTTTATTTCCCGCGTGGCTCTTTTTCCTCCATTTCGCCCTTCTTCTTCTTTGTCTTCCTCTTTTCTTCGCACCGTGGAAGAAGTGACTGCTCGGTACACAGTGGAAAATAATTGGGGATTGATCATACCACCAGTGATTCGTAAAAATCGTTTACTTTATTCAGGATGGAATGTGGCGGGTTCCTTTCATTGGAATTTTTAGTTTTGAGAGTAAGAACTTCTTTGATGTGGATAAAAATTCCAATGGATGGGTTGTAAAGTAAATTCCGAGCAGCTGTGACAAGGATACTCGAAATTATTCCGAAAGCAGATCTGCAGAAATTGATCCATTATATAAGTATTAATATTCCTTTCCCTCTTCTTACTGTGTCACTGGGAGTCTCGTTTTCGCCACTTGTTTATTAATTAATTCTCCATCGGCCAGGTGTTAACGAGGCCTCCATCTTCCGGTGGATTCCGTTGCGCGTACGTGCCTCTGTCGCTGGGCAATCGACCGATCGAAAGGCGTCGACAGGTATCGTGCGCCGCGTCGGCATATCGATTCCCGCGTTGACTTTTCAAAGGGTTTATGAGCACAGCGTTGCCCGTAAAATAGTCGAACGCTTTGCGCGTACTCCACGGTCAATAGAATATTGGATTGTCGCGAGGGAAATGGACGATCTTTCTGTTTCGCGACGCGGCTTAATCTCGTAATCATTCCCGGAGCGTGAAACAAATACACTATAGAACATTGTTTAAAAAATTGCTGGACTACCAATTATGCAACATAAAATTTCTTTACTTTATCATGGATTTTAAGACGTTATTATTATAGCATGAACGACGCTGAACTTAATTTTATTTCTTGCATTTAGGTTTGAAATTGGTACAGAAACAATTGCAGATTACATAATCATGATAGTAAACAATTGCCTGCATTGTTGCAGATTAATTGTATAATGAGATTGTAACATGGTCGTGTATCTTGAAATTGGGGCGAAACAATTTTTCTAAAGATATTAAGAATTTAATATAAATTTATTGCACGTTTTAACTTACCAAAAATCAAGGTATCCAGTCGAATTTTAAACTTTTGAAGTTAATGGTTATTTACGTGCAGCATTGAACAAAGGTAGATAATCCAATTAGTCTGTTTTGTTTAATCCATCGGTCCTGATTTTCTATTTGCTCATATGTACGATATTAATCTCTATATTATATTATTAATAATAGAATTTATACCCCCGCACGACAACACACAGAGATCCAAATAAACGATGCTAATTTCCAAGAGGCGAGTTTAATTAGTACTACTCTGTTTCCGAGATTCTCATTAGAACATTTCGAATGATACGGGGATACGGAACGCATACAATATAAATAAATATATTTAGGTAATTCATTGTTTCCGCATCTCGTTAGCTGCAGAAATGAAATTAATGATGTATACCGAAAGTTTCAAATAACTCATAAAATACGATATCAGTACTCTCGCATGCAGGTTTCAACCCGAAAGATAAAACAATCTCTCCGAGTGTGTAGTTGTAAAATTCCAATCGATATCCTTGCTATTAACGCACTTCAATTTTTCGGTAATCAATTCTCGTTTTGTTTCGTCGAAAAATGTGTTGCAATACTTTTTCGTAGATGCTATAATTTCTTTTATAGATCCCAACCATTGCTTTTAAGATGAAAATTCAATATTCTATATTCTATATTCTCTATTCTACATTATACAGGGTGTCCCAAAATTCCTTCAACAGCCGGAAATGGGAGGTTTCCGAGATCATTTGAAGCAACATTGTCCTTTGCAAAAATGTTATCCGCGGCTTCGTTTAGGAGTTATTAACGAAAAACACGGACCAATCAGAGCGCGACCTAGACGCGAGTTGACACAGCCGGCCCGGCGCACCAATTGTCTATTGGCCGACTGTGTCAACTCGCGTCTAGGTCGCGCTCTGATTGGTCCGTGTTTTTCGTTAATAACTCCTAAACGAAGCCGCGGATAACATTTTTGCAAAGGACAATGTTGCTTCAAATGATCTCGGAAACCTCCCATTTCCGGCTGTTGAAGGAATTTTGGGACACCCTGTATATTCTACATTCTATATTTTCACGGTAATATCACAAAGGGTTACAACAATATTTTATCAAAATATCCTTTGACTTGTTTTTCATGCGTTTATTTACTATTCCTTCTAACATCCCCCAAAAAACTAAACTCGTTAGGTTAAAATTGGAAGAAGTTACAATGTTTAAATTGTGTCCACTTAATTTTATCCCCGACCGTATGTAAACCTCCAGCGTTGTAGGAGCTGTGTAAAAGAGTTTCAATTTCATGGGGGATCGCCACGATTGTCGTGCCACCGGGTACACAGCGGGCCGGATCGGCCGGTTAACCGAGTCGAGAGAACGGCGATACTAATTCAGATTATAGATCGTCGAAAATTTGCTCCCGCCGCCGGTGAAATGCAAATGGGTGGCGGCACGTTTCGCCTATCTTTCACGGCGTTCCACCACACGGATGACTTCACACTGTAGGGCAATCGACCGATCGAAAGGTGACGCCGGGGTTGCATCGAGCGTCGGGCTTATCGGCTCGACGACGTGCTACTCCTTAAAGGGATGAACGTTTAAAGGATTTTCAAGGGTGTTAGAGGGGACGAACGCGGGAGAACGTGGGGCGAGGGGTTGCGCGCGGGTAGGGGCTGGTTCAGTCTCTGCAACTTGGCTGCTCGCACCTTCGGGGCCGTTGACGGCGAAACGGATGAAATATCGTATCGATTTCCCATCGTGAATGCTCGTAAACCCTCTCCTATTTTCCCTGTCTGTCATTTTCGCTTCTACTACTATTCTCTCTTTTTTTTTGTTGCTGCTCCCTCTACCAGCATTGTACGGGATCTCCTCCGGAGACAGCGAACGCATGGGTCAACGAGCACTCGGTTACCAGGAGAAGGAACATTGTTCGACTCCTTTAAGCTGCGACCGAAACGTTTTTGTTAGCACGCCATCGGGGAAAAGTTTGGCAATAGCCGGGGCAGCTGCGTCGATGAAAGACGAACGTCTCGTTGAATATTTTCTCCGGCTTTTTTCCCGACGGATCTTTCGGCCGTTTCGGGTGCAGATGAACTGCGGAGATTTAGGCGAGCCGGCTCCTTCTACGGGGAAAGTTGTTTAAGCAAATGCCTGTGAAACGGAAATTTAGAGTCTCATTTTCCTGGCTCGGCGGATCAGAGGAATTTTATTCGGCGTGGAAACTCCTTTGCTCGGCCGTTAAAATCAACGAGCTATTAGCTAAATGAAATCATTTAAAATTAATTTGTACCCTTTCATTTAGTATCACTCACTCATAGAGATTTCTGATGAGTAAGAATTGTTATTACTAATAACCCTCTCATGTCTAGAAATATCTAGAAATATCAACGTTATAAATTATCATCGTGCTTGCATGTCCATTGGGCGTGCCGAATCAGATTAGATAGAAACAATGGTCACAATACTGCAGATCTTTATGCCCTCGTAACCTCGGAAAATGTTGATGGGCCAGGAAAATAAAAGTTTCAATAAAGACCAATAAAATCCTCATGCACATAAAACGCGCAAGTAAACTTTTGACATATATCCTTTGTGTAAACAATTCAGTACACGAACATGTTCAAGCCAGTAGAATATTCGTAGTCGTATTAAAGATTAAATTGACGATCGAATTTCGATAGACAAATTTCGTCGAAACCGAAAAACCTCCAGCGTAGAGAAAGGGGAACCGATAAACCAGATTCGTGACCAGAAGCATCTGCAGAGTTTGGGAGACAAAAAAGGGAGCCGTGTTATTACACGGAATCTCTGAAACCGGGCATTTTGCTTCGGTACTTTTTTGCGGGCAGTGCATCTTCCTTTCAATCCGAGTGGTTCTCGGTTGCGATGTCGTCGGAATGGAATGTTCAGTGTGTCGGATGTTCGTTCGGCTTTATCCGGGTGCAATAGGGCAGGTCGATCGAAAATACGACAGGTGAAAATATTTCAACCCTTTCCCCGCTCGAAAAGTCGATACTTCTGGCCGGGTGACAGGGCCCAGGGAATATTATGAACGAACGTCCACCGGGGAAAAAGGGCGTTCCTTGATAATTTTCGTTCACGACGCGATGGGGAAAATGTGTCTTACCTTGTCACCTTGATACGACACCCAGGAAATTGGTCTTCTGTTTATTCGGTCGTTAACATGAATATTTTTTTACCTGCGGAAATGGACAGCCGCGGATTGCGTGACTAGCCCTTACCTCGACAGCTCTTTGATTGCTACAAATGGGAATTCTTCGATCAGCTTCGATCTGTAAGTTCATGTTTGTACGTGAAGTTCCTTTCGTAAAAACCAATTTCCAGAAAGTAATCTAGGAAGAATTGTTCTACACAATTGTTGTACACAATTGTATTAAATTTCTTAAAATAAAGCAAAAGGTTCGCTATTAAAATTATTATACAACTCTTTGTAAAAGACTTTTAGGAAGGTTTTATTAATATGGTTTTTAATGACGTCCATTGACAACAATTTTGCTGCAAGGAGAGTGTCTGTACAATATCTAATAACTAGACTGCGGACCTTTAAGCAAAATACAAATTGTCTGCATCGATTGCAAGAAATAGAAACCAACTTGAATGTTATTTCTTCCCTTAATGATTTTAATAGAGGAGAAATCATCTAGTGGCATCTTCAATTTGTCAAATTTTCCAACAATTTTGAATTTCATCTACACAATTTTGCTATAAATGCATAAAGATCCGTATCTCGTATGTGTCCGATCAGCAGTGACCGATCTGTCAGTAGTATAGGTACAGAATTTGTCAGACAACCCCAGATAAATGTTTCACCTACCCAGGGGAAGCTTGTCACGGAGATCGTTGGGAGATAAAAACGCCCATGGACGATAGTCAATTCACAGGGTGTTAAAAAGGGTTTCCGAAATCTGAGAAATTGTAAAAAATTATATAATAGCTTGTTTGTCGGATAATCGTCTAACAGAAAATCATTAAATTAAAACAGTAAATTAACAGGCTTCCTGAAATATTAATAAGAAACCTGCGTCGACGAACGTGTTAATTCCGCGAAAGAATTTGTGCGGAGCGTTAACTCGCTTCCGGAGGCAATTGATATATCGTTTAACCGCTTTCCCTCTAGTAGCAGAGTGCTGCGAGGCCATAAACTCTCCGAGCTCTTTCTAAAACGCGGCTGTACAGCAGACGCTATTATTTCTGTTTACACAGCGGCGGGCATTCAATTACCTCGACCAGGGTTTTCGCGTTCTTCAAAAATGAATCGGTCAGGTTTTCGCTGGTACAGCAACCGAGTATTACCAGTCCCACACAACTGCGTTCGATGAAACGAAGGGGGTGGAAGGGACGTGTGCGTCCGTTATGACGTTTAATAAATGATAAGAGCGACGAGAATTGATTCGACGAAAAATAAGGTAGAGAGCACCGACATCAGATGTGCCCCGCGACGAACCCTCCTTCGAAATTACACGTAATTTTTCCTGTCGCGAGTGACGGAGATGAAGGGCAGATATAACACGGGTTCGGGCCGGCTACACCCTGCCACCCCCGGCATTGTTAGCCTTGCTTGGAATTCAATTCGAGTCCACTGAGTTCCAAGTATCTCGGGGATACGACAAGAAGGTGTTCGTAGATGCGGAGCCGTAAATCTCCGGCCGCTAATTGAAACGACGCCGACACGTCGAAAGAAGGAAACGATCGCGCGACGGGCCCCTGAATCGCGGCACCACGACCAGGACTGCTTCCAGTCGTTTCTCATGTCTCCTCGGAACTCTTTCTGTCCCCCTCTTAGCGCCGCGCGATTATGGCAGCGGGAACTCGGCACTGCAAGGTTGCTCTCCCCTCCACACCTCGTATTTCCGATGCCCATCGACGCGCGGCGGCCTGGTACTTCTGCCCCCTCCTTAGCGCCACGCGATCATGCCAGCGAGAACTGAGCAGTCCAAGGTTGCTCTCCCCTCCACGCCTTGCGCCTCCAATGCTCATTGCACCGCATGCGAGGCGTGATCAACAGGAAACCGGAACATCCACACCGGAGGGTGGACGTGAAATTTTTTGTCAGTTTGTTGAGTAAGATCTGCCACAAATTTGAACACAAACATTAAAATACTGGTTGAAAGTTAGACAAAAATCATTACTGAATTAATTTTAATTATTCGGTGCGCAAATAAGTTTGTCCCCCTTTTTTTCTACGATCATAACTTCTGACTGAATTCGATTTACTTCCCGATTTTGGTGCCATCTGAAAGAGCGTTCTTCTAGTTTTAAGAAGAATCGTGATGGGCGCTCTAAAAGTTTCCAGTCCTATGCAGCAATTTCAAGCAATATGGCGTGCGAGTAGCATCATTTGCGTCACTGCTTAATCTTTGCATTCCAGCTCAGGAAATCAGCTGTTGAAGCTTCTGAAATGGTTTGTGCGGCACTGAGTGAGAACGCTGTATCTGACAGAACATGCAAAAGTTGGTACCAAAGATTCAAAGCCGGAAATTTTAATTTGGAAGACGACAAGATTTTATTACATTTTATTTACATTTTATGTAATAAAATCTTGAATTTGGGAAGAAGGGGAAAGAACTTATTTGCACACCTAATAGGTATTTCAAAAATGACATTGCTAAAATCTTGAAACTAATTGCCTCCAAATTTTGCACGCGTCATTTCGTCACCAGGTTTCATGATTTGGGGTGGGCGAACCAGAAAAATCAGGATTCGAAAGGGAGACGTTTGTGAGTTGCCGTTCCCTCCAATCGGAGACGAGGGTGCAACGATTGAATGACAAAGTAGAGCCAGTGCAGGATCGGCTGAATCGAAAAGTAGCGTCAAAGGATGACGACCTTGATCGGCTATCCACGACACGGGCAGTGATATTCACGCGAATTTATCCGACTGACAGTATCCAGTTTCAGCGGTATAGACAACGGTGTCGATGGTTCGAGTTACCAATCCCTCGAACTCGAGTGGCCGCGTTTTCGCCCCGAGACGGCTTATTATAACCCTTTGTGAAGCCCCTCAAGGCACCGGCGAAGGTTTCTGGCCTTTGATCCGACCGGACGATCGATCATTGTGCAACGTCTCACGTCCGCGGCCAGAGACGAAAGAAAAGGAAAGACGAAGAATGATCTCGGTGCGGCGTGTCACCTACGTGAGCTGTTTTAAACGCAGCCCACCGGGACTCGTGCTCCGTACCACCCTTTTTATTCGCCCATTTTGTTGCTCGGGATCCTCCTTTCTTAATATTAGGCGCGTTTTTGCGCTATTCATCTGCCCTCGCCCGCAGAATTTGCGCGCAGCGATTTAACGAGACAGGAAGCCAGTGGTTTCATTACAGAGGTAAAAAAAGTACATTTTTTGGTGTGAGTCCTCACAACGGTTGCTTGCACAAATTGTGATACATTGTCGAAGATATCTGTGAATTTCTGTATTCAATCTTTTGGTACTGGTTTCGGCAATTTCTCTAAAATTGTTCGTATATATAAAGTATACAGGGTGGTCCCTTTAAGTAAGGCCACCTAAATATCTCTTCAGGTTATTGTGATGAAAAAAATATCTGGCAAGAATATTTTTTTCGGAGTTATCAAGGACATTGGTGTTTTTTGACACATAACCACATTTTTTTATTGCATCGTGTAACTGATCGAAAAATACATTTAGATAGGCATAATAAATAACATGACCTTGTAATGACCTGGATCTTCGATAATTAAAGTTTAAATTAACCGTAAACAATGATCAGCTTTACCGTAAATGAATGCCATATCAATTTTCTCGTGCATTCAGTAATTCATTTCAAACAATACGTCGATATATTGATAGATACATTAAAACCGATATTTGGTCCATCGATACCATACACATTACGCAACAAATATTTTTTGTATCACAATAACCTGAAGAGATATTTAGGTGATTTAGGTTACTTAAAGGGAACACCCTGTATACTGTTGTCATCTTTAATCTTAGAATGATATAAATAATTTTTTGGTAGAATTTGCAAACATTTAAATTTGCATGATGGAAGATGACCATAGAGTAGAGTAAGATAGTGGAATATTTTATCCGGAAAATCACAGGACGATATTCAGCTGAGAAGATCAATGAGAATTTCAAAGTTTCCTTACAGGTTCGATTTGGAAAATCTGCAGCGGGAATATTCATGCCAGACACGTGTTAATTAAAGCTGAAATTGTCGAGAGAACGTGAAATTATGAAATTCTGAAAAATTCGAAAAATAGTCTGCGACCAACGTTAACGAGGATTTCGTCGGTCTGTAATTTGAAAGCTGTAACGCGTGAAAAAGTGCAGTCGCATTCGAATTTTCTCCGGGAAAATCGAAGAGCAAATTTCCCGATGTAATCGTTCGGAATACAAAACGAGCAGAATCCCATACATCAGTACGTAGACCGATAATTCCGCGTACGCGCACCGTACACGCGTTATATATATTTTTTAATTATGTACAATTACACGCATCGCGGAATCCGCAATTACAGTGGTTGATGCGCGTTCGTTATAAACGGAGAATATGATATTCTAATTTGGGGTTTGGGTCCTCGCTCGTGGAAACGCACACGGACACCGTTGCCAGATGTTTTACGGATCGCTTTGCCGGTTTAATGCAACCGTCCGTATCCCCGGGAATAAAAGTTTCACGAATAAGGGTAATTGGCGTCGGCGAGCTACGCGGACATCGCGTGATTTTGTCGACGGGAACAGTATTAACGAGCCATCCCCCGTATGTTTATTTCAATCTATGAACTCTCGAACTCGTATGAAAGCCTCGCCGGAAAAGTGTCGTTGAACAAAACTCAACTGGTGAGCGCGCAACCCCGATTTAACCAAATATTGACACTGCAAAATTCTATTCGTTTTCACTTTGAACAACTGTAATATATTCAATATTCAAGATGAACTTTTGTCCACGCTTTATTTCTACATACTGCAAAACGATTCTACCATTTCCTTAAAATGTGAAATCATACATGAAATTTGACCTCACTGATTCAGCAACAAGGTGCCATTTTCTAATTTGAAATCGTGAATGAAGTGTCAGTGGAAAATGGATGAAATGTTACGCTACGCGTGTTTTGTGGAAATATTTTTGTGGAGCTCGTGGAGGTTGATTACTAGATAAAAATGATTGAAGAGCAGAAGCAGCGTAATTATTACGGCGGAAATTAACTAGATTATAGAGTAAGGTGAATACTGCATTATCAAGTAACTGTTATTAATAACTAGACTGTGATTTTCATGAATTTTAAACGATTGGAAATATTCCAATAACTTAATAATACTGTCGAATTATTTTAGACCCATTAAAAAAAGATTATGGAAAGAAACATGTATATATAGCTTCCACGAATGAAATAAGTGAAACTTAAAAAATTTGGAGCCCGAAAGTGTGACGTTGCTCCAGCGTTAGTTTGGGAACTTAGGCAACGAGTAGAGCTATACGGCAGAGTTAGTACGTGGCTGGCGGTGTATATCATTTCAATTTGTTAAATTTTGGTGGGCTAGGGTAGCGGTGGTCGTCGAGAATCGAAGATGCGGTCGCATGTACGCACACGTGTCTGGTTATGCGCGTGGAAATGGCGTGTTGAAATCGACAGGAGGCTCTTTAGGTATTTATTTGTAAGCCCGGTATATACGCAACGTGGGTTCCCGTGTTGTGCCATTCGGAGAGACCTCGACAACCGCCACTTAAGCGGAACGCCGGAGGGTTGGCTGCCTTCCCCTGTATTCAATTAGTACACCGCACGAAATATCAATGCCATTGCTGGAAAGCTCCTTCGACGTTCTCGAGCATGGGGGAATAAGAGGATACTTTCCGGTAACCGCAGTTATTCCAATTGAAGCAGCCGCCGCCATTCGAATTGCTGCTAATCTCTCAGTCTTTAGCGACTTCGAACTTCTATCATACAATAGCGGAAGCAGGATTTTATTGCATTCACGCTGCCTGCTCTTCACATTTGATCTCTCATTTCGTTTCAATTCATCTCCAGGAAAATTATTTTGGAAACTATTTAGTATTTTACTGCATTCGCGCTTCGTGGGTTTTAACTGGATCCTTATCTGCAACAATATTTCCATGGCAACATTAATTTTCTAACGTGGAAGCTTAGAAGATTTACGTCAGTCTTAATTTCTTGTTAGCTTATTTTCTTCAAAATAAGAATTGCAACTTTTCAAAACTTTTAAAAATGTAGATGTGCTGATGACAGATATGTAGGATATTGAATTGGCAAAATCATTCATCAGTATCCATTTTTGTAGTTCATTAATCTTCGTAAATTTGTAGATCTCGAATTACATAGGTACTGGATTATTTATTAATAAAGTCCTGGGTTTCTTATTCACATATCTAATAGCGAATCCGGCTAATACTATTACTCCATTGACACCTGATTTATTCAATTACATTGAATAAATTCGTGTTCGTACCTATCCGCCGTTGATGTACTGTAATTATCGATAATCTCTGAAGATCTTGTCACTTAGCGTGTGACAGTATTATTTGAAATATTCTGGTAAATACTTAATTGCATTACACTTAACATATCACCGAATATTTTAAGATTCTAAAATTGATAAATATCTAGCCTGCAGTATTTACTTGACAGATGTCCCAGGTAGAACGTAATGTGACAAACAGAAGTAGAAGTTATTTGCAGCTACACACACACATGATATATTTATTTTTGCTGTACCAATGAATTCTACTTCGCGCCATCAGATCGATAGTCGTGACATTAAAATTTTATCATTTTTACGGTAGAAATACGTAGATAGCTAACATCATTATTATTTAAGCATTCAATTACACTTCTAAATTCCATCACCTGTCACGAAATGCGTTGCACCTGACATCTCATATATTTTAAATGAGTTACCATCATTGTATTCCTACTTTTATATTTTATATGCTTTTCAGTGCATCCCTGCTAGTTTCGAATATTTATTCTTCCATTTAGTATCGCGTTTATACTGAAAAGAACAACGAGAACATTTTTAATACAACCTAAATATTTTTTTATATATCACATGGATTATATTCTGCGATAGTTCTCTTTTTGTATAAGCGAACTTATTGTTTCTGTACATAATGAAGTGTACACAGAAGCTGACAATATAGTTTTGTTCTAACATTTGGAGTCATTTTAAATAAAGAATCCATTATTACATTTTCATTACATCGCACTCGGTCCTTTCTCTATTCTAGCAAACACTGACTGAAAGTGAGAAGAACGCGATTTTCAATGCGCGTCAAAACATGCTCGAATCTCCGGGATTGTACTCACGACATGAATTCACGAGAAGTTAGCTGTTAATTATCAGCATTTTTTAATTACCGGCCTCCGTTGTTCACCGTAATCACTGCGTGAAAATTTCCGCGCGAACTGGCGAATTCACGCTACATATTCCGCGGGCTCGCGTCCAATTAGAAACTTTCGTTTTGCACCCCTGTTTTATCGAACCCGCCCCTACCCACGATCATCCAACTTCCATTCCGGCTGTATTTACCGTTCGTGTGCCTCCCTACTCGGATTAATAATCGATTCTCGTTTATTTTTTCAGAACATGGACGTCGCGAAGGCTTCGGAACGTCTGTTGAAGCTTGCCGTGAGTATAATATAGCTTAAAAAAAATACAAAAAAAAACGAGACGAGAAAAGGAAAGAGACAACAAAGTGAGCGATTAACAAGCTCAGAGTGATCGAAGTCTGTCAGCGTAAAGAGATTAGCGAGAGGATATTATGTACTGCGTGTTCCAAAACTATGGGACCATGTTCACTTTAAAAAGCAATACCTGTGATAAAAAATTATTAATATGCAAAATTTGTATTAGTCTATGGTAATAGTATTTCTTATTACAAAACAAACTAGTCGTATATATTTAAAGAAAATGGAAATTCTAATTTATAGAATTTACATAACTCTAATACAAACTTCGTTTTGATGTTTTACAATGAGTATACAGACAAATTAATTTTACCTTCAATTTTAAAGTTTTGTCTTCAGAATGATGAATAATATTTTACATTTTTAAGGGAAAAATTGTTTGAAAGTCTCAAACTTGAAAAGTTTTGGCCACTTTTTCGCGATTTCCGTGCCACTGGTAGGATAAATCCTTTGCCTATGTAGTTTTGTGAATGGATCTGATTGTTTGATTCGGTGCTGCATTTTTTTGGTGGACAATCTGCATGTATAGTGGATGGACAAAAGAAGATTGGAGGGTTACGTGACCTAGACTTGCCAGTAGACTCGTTAGCTGGGCAGTAGACTTGTTAGCAGACCTTGTCTTCAGCAGTCTCTTCGCTTCTTTAGATTCCGTCTTCCCGCTTTGATGTTCCGATGAGGACACGTGTCTAGTGACACGAGACAATAGACGACGAAGACATGCAAGTTTAATGGATCGTAGATCGATGAGAACCTGCTACGTGGCTTGGATTAGCAAATTGTGGAGGTAGATTGCTCGAGGTAGCAGATCTTAAGATCTTAGACCATGTTGGTCTACGATACTTCCAGATCGAAAAGTTTGGACCACTAGAGGTCCCTAAACACCGTGAGATGGATCAGACAATCTTCACTGAATTTTCAGGGAAGACCTAATGTAACTCTCATGAATTGAATCAGTTTAATCTCAGTGGGGTGGTACTACAATTGCCACCCTGTATAATGTTTTAGGAATTAGTGAATCCTTACGTTATAGAAATTGATTCAGCTGATTATGAGACCATCTGAGCCACTAGATCCCCAGGCTTATCCATCGCTTATCCATCGAGGCTTAGTCCAGCTCGATCTATTTGATTGTCAGGAAATACATAATATCTTAGGGGCTGGTAAACCCATATGTTATACAAATTGGATCAGCTGATTATGAGAGCAACTGAACCACTAGACCTCCAGGCTTAGCACCTCGATCTATTTGATTTGCGGGTCTCGGGACATAGTCCTGTAGTGATCTTTTGGTCCACATAGGAGTGGCAAGATTTCCAGGACATGCAGCTCGACAAATTAAATTTTTCATAGATGTCACTCAGGGGGCACTAGATCTTTAGCCGTGTATCTGGGAGTAGCAAATTTTAAGGTCATATGGAATGAGCCACAAAAAATCTTTAAGGGGTTGTTTCGCCCCTATAGCTGAGGAACATCCTAATTCACAGCCTAACTCATTCTCTCTGTGTACTGCTATTCTAATGTTAACCGTGTACAGGGGGTGGGTAATTGCACCCCACACATTTTTGGAGCAAAATGAAAGAAAAATTGATCTGTATAAGCATTTCTGAAATTTTATTGATTTTTGCCAAAGAGCAGGTCACGATCGACTGAAAAAATTGCAAAAATCAAATCACGCGAATTCGGTATTAGGAACCTGTCGACTAGCGCCTTGGCCAATAAACAGCGATGTCTCAGCGGGCTTGAATGGATGCTCGCGTGTCCTCCTTTATTAGTCGGCGACGTTCAGAAATGCGAGACGCGCGAACAAGTTCCGTGAGGCAGCGGGGCGGGAGCATCTCTCGCGAAGAGGCTCTAAAAGAGCAAAGGAAGACGTGGGTCTCCCTCTCGGAGGCTCGGCTCGCGTCTTCTCTCACCTGTCTGGTTCCTTTTCGTCGACGGTGTGCCGCGAGCAGCGCGTCAAAGAGATTCCGAAACGAGGGGCGAGTGGACGGAGGCGAAGGGACGCGCTCGTATAAAGCAGATCGATCTAAGGAAACGACCTCGTTGGCAGCGGGCTGCAGGAAAATTGCGTTTCCCCATTACGACAAGATTAAAGTCTCGTCCTACATTGCAGTCCCCCGGCTTTTCACCGTCCCTCCGTTTCTCCTTCGCCCTTCCAGAACCATCGTGCGCCTTCTTTCTTCCAAACGGCAGCCAACCCTCCGTCTTCGAAGTTCACCGTTTCCTATATAAGAACCGCAATTAACCGGGGACGGTCACGGGGATTGCCCTATCCAACCGCCCTTGCAGTTATTTGCGGTGTAAACGAAAATAAAGGCCATGCCGCGCTGGTGAAGGGTCCGCACGAGACCTCAGAGATCTCCGAGATCTCAAAGATCCAGGAACATAGCCGGTCCTCTTCCTCCGGGCTCTTTTCGTTCGCGCGATTTTTCCCCTCGATCGACAAACAATTATTTTTCCCCTCTCGGCGGCGAAGCCCGGGAAACAGAAGGGCACAAAGGGAGCACGTCTCGAGAATGAGCAATCCCCCTCGTCGCGTGACTTATGAGATTGGAAGAGCAGCCGCGATCTTGCCTCGAGGAACGCCGACTCCGGATTTTCTGTCCCAGGATCGTAGACGACGGCGACGAGTATAGTGCTCGCCGTGTTATGCCTTCGCACGGATTTACGAAGAAGCTCGGAATTAATTGTTTTCCTCTCCGTGCGGCTTGGTTACGTGACGACCTCGAAACTAGCAATTATTGCGCCGTGAGAGTATTCTGTGCCGAAAATGGCGAGCGAATTTGAACGCTAGAAATAAATTTGATGAATAATTCTTCATGGTTGCGTCGTTACAATCTTGAAAATGAAGCCCCTGAACGACCATGAAATCCAATTTCTACCGTGTACAATCAAGAAACTTGAAATTCATTGACAGAGTACCGTCGATTACAACGATGCTCACTATTTTATCAATAAATCTATTTGGATAAAAGTGACAACCTCATCCAATAATTTTGCCATTTGTCAACAAAAAAGAGTATTTTTAATTAATCAATTACTAAGTCCCCTACCCGAAAAACCTGCGGTCCCGTAGAATTTGATCAGCCACTGCACCACGAGTTTCGCTGGCAATAATGGATTGCAGATCGACGCGCCTAACGGTGTCCAATCAGAAATTTCGGGAGCCTCGCGAGGCACCGTGATCAGAGTGTTTGTAAGCACCTAGGTCATGCTGTGTTCCGAGTCGGTCGAGACCAGCGTCCATCGAGGCCGATTTCACTCGGGCGTCGTTATTCGTGCTCGTTATTCTCTCGTTAGTCCGGATCGGAACTAGCCAGCCGTAGTGTTTCGATCAGTGAACCGGACTCGGTGAACCGAATTCAATTATATGACTTCCATCCCGAAAGCGACTGCCGCGAATCGTCCTCTTGGAGCGTGTATAATAATAGCGCGGGTTTCCGAGGTCGCGTCTCGCCACCGGTTCCCGATTAAAGCACCGCGCCGGCCAAAAGGCCACGCTCCGCCGGGCTTCGTTAACAAATTTTTCCCGGCCGCCGGTTAATTGGACCTATCGCGTCATTAATTACCGACGTCCGACGCCCGGTTCGCCGAATACACCCTGCGGCCTGCATCGCCGAGATCGAATCGATTATTTCGCTCCCCGGACCACAAGGAACATCCGAATTTTTCGATCGCCGATTTTAAAGACCGCTGCCGTAATTAAAATCCGCCGGACACGTATAGATTTTTATTCGGAATTGGAATTTTTATTTGCCTTTCATCATAGAACTAGGGTCAAGCATGTTATTCTCATTTATTATATGATTGTTATTTGGAAATTTCCCACGCTATAAATACTAGCTTCCATTCACTAACTTGGGAATCAATGTAAAATCTGCAATGTTCCATTACGTGTTCCATTCAATTCCAAATAACACGGTGATCATATTAAAATTTCAAGGTACGTTGAATTTTCGAGAACTCTATATGCTATAAGTACACGTAACCCGCAGTGTACTAATTATATTGAATCAGCCATGGAACACTAAAATTTTCAGTAACCTTTCCGAACGGTAAAATTCCCTGCTTCGTCTACAATTGTCCAAGTACATCGAAAATCCAAATATAGACCACGAATCTATCTCCAGTTTCATTTACAATTGCAGAACTACAGTTTCGTCACAGAAACACATCTGCCCACAACCTAATTACAGTCAGTAAAATAAGTCTCCGTACACCCTTTAAAACAGAATAACTTTTTTATAATTACACCAAATTTACAAGGTTACATGAAAAAATAAAAAAGGTATTTTTAAAAATTTTTTTATTTGGACACTTAATGAAAATTTAAAATATATGTTTTGTGTATCTATGTTAGTTATACACATACTGAGAATTTCATCGAAATCAATTGAGATACACACGAGCTACAAGCGGTTAAAAATGGTGAAAAAAACGTAGTTTTACACGACTTTTGATCAATTTCTGCTTTTTCCTGCGTCAACCGATTTTGATGACATTTTCAGCATGTGTATAACTAACATGGATCTACAAAACATATATTTTAAATTTTCATTAAGGGCCCAAATAAAAAAGTTTTAAGAAATGCCTTTTTTATTTTTTCATGTGACCTTGTAAATTGTAATTTTTGGAAAATTTTTTTCCACATCATTTAGTAAACCAATGCTTCTAACTGCTTCCAAAACATCAGGTCATTTGGTATAATTATAAAAAAGTTATTCTGTCTTAAGGAGTGTACGGAGACTTATTTTACTGAGTGTACCTTGATCGACCGGGTTAAACTTGCAGTCATTCAAAAAGGTCTGCATACACGCTGTAAAATAGTGTAACTTTGTAAAAAGTGGAAAATTGTAATGGACAGGAACAGATTGATCACGTGGTTTAATTTGAGAAAGTCCCCCCTTAAATTGTGAGACGTTCTCGACTGACAGTAATTGCGAGCGCTTTTAATCGGAAGACGAGTGTGATCTGAAGCGGCGGCTTCGGATTAACCGGCGAGTATTCCGATTATATTTTCGCGAGGTCGGCGAGGACCCGCGGAAATAATCCGTGCGCGCGAATTCGCGTATCAGCCTCGGCAGCAAATTGAAAGTCTTCCGTTCATTATCGGAGTGGGGGTGGTGAGCTGCTGGTTTGCGCGACACTTGTTCTCGGCGTGAATGTGGCTTTCACATTACGAGGGTGGGAGGTGAATATAGAGGACGGAGAGAGCCTGAAAGCCATTCTTCTGATTACCTTTCCATTAACGCGACTCCTGGTTCCCCCGGTGTCGATTTTTAATACGCAAATATTGTTTCGTGTTAGCGGCGCGCCGCGGATACACGAATTTCGCAATTTTTGCCGTTGATGGACACGCCGGGAGCCCTTTGACGAACCGTCGTTTCCCACCGCCCCGTTTCGTTCTATCTACCCCTGGTTTACACCGGATATGGCGTTCCCCTCCACCCGCAGATTTAATGCGCGCATGCTGTAAGCGCGCCAACTGAAAATTTTAATTAACGCATCGAAAGCATTGGCGGCCGAGTATCGGGAGGTTTAATGGCGGCCGCAAATGTTACGTGTCAAATTACCACGCCGTGTTTTCGGAGTTTACGTCGCCGTTTATGGGGACAACGCGGTTATACCCCGGCCTCGAAATCCGATAAAATCCGCGTAACGATGTTAACAAGCAAGCAAGCGAGCGGGACCCTTCGAGCCGGCGAACGATAATCGAGGGATCCAGATCTCAGACTTGATCGCGCGCACTAAGGCCGTGGTTACACCGACCATTTCGGCAACTGGGCTTTGTCGCGAACTGTTTACAAGCGGCGTCCCCTCCCGATTTCTTGATATCGTGGAACAACCCCTGGCATTGAAAGTAGTAATTATACCGCGATTAGGTCCCGGCACACTCTCTGAATCTAGTAGCAACGAAATAAGGCACGTGTACCATACTGTACGATTTACGGTTTTCTATTTGTGCTCTGAGATGTTTTTACCACGCTTATATTACCTTGCCGTGTTCGTGTATGCGTCAAATCTTGTAGTCGAATTTTAAACCTCTTCCCATAGTCCAGTCTTGCTGAAATTTTGTATACACACTTGATTCCGATGCCAATTAAAGTAGAAAATAAAATATATAAAAAAATCTTTTTAAAAACCACGCTTATATTAAAATGCATTAAAAAGGAGAAAATAATTTTTCTCCTGGTTCTCCATACAATACCGAATCCAGTTAAATGACTAATAATATTTTTCCCCAAAATTTTAAGCAGTTAGTTCAAAATTTCTTCTATTATAAAATTGTTAAAAATTTAATATAAATTTAAATGAAATCATGACATTAGTGACTATAAAAATAAAAGCGTGGAGCGCCCACGAAAATTACGTCAATATAGTTTAGCGCTCCACGCTTTTATTTTTATAGTCGCTAATGGCATGATTTTATTTAAATTTATATTAAATTTTTCTATCTATTGCGACACTAATTTTATAACAGAAGAAATTTTGAACTAATTGCTCAAAATTCTGAGGAAAAATATTATTAATCATTTAACTGGATCGTGGTATGTTATGGAGAAACAGGAACAAAATTATTTTCTTCTTTTTAGTGTTTAGTTTAACCCTAGAATTATTAGAATGGTCGAAATGATTTATTTTCGATCCTCGAGTCATTTAGAGTAGGGCAGAGAATCTTGAATGAACTATAGAATATTTTAGAGATCACTGAGATCGTATTAGGAGATTGAAGAAGTTTTTAAGTGAGTCTAGAGAACTTCAATTGAACTTTCAGGTATCTAGAGAACCTTTGACTGACCCGTAGAGAACCTTGAGTAAGCCACAGGAGATCCTAAAAATCCTCAGTTGAACGTTGGGAGATTTAAGAGTCAAGTGCGATAAACCTAGAGCAGCCCAAGTGATCGTTGCGTTACCCGAAGGATTTTTTACTGGGTCATCCAGATTTCAGAACATGGATGAACGAATTTAAGTAGAAGTGCTTAAAGAACCGAAACTAAAATTCTCTGTATCTAAAAGACAGCTATTTCGAATGACTGGAGCGCCACGAATGATGTATAGAAACCTTAGACCCTTAATTATAACACTCCAAGACCAGATAGTCCCGCAGATAAGTCAAGAGAGCCCTGAACAGTGCTCCAGAAAATAATTATCCCGGAGACAATAGAAAATCCTAGAAGAACTCCTACAAAATCCCAAAGATTCTGGACCAGCAAGGGAGCTGGTAGATGCCCTCGGGCGATCCTGCAGTCGCCAAAGTTAGACTTAATTCAGCAGGAAGAGATGATCCTCGTAGACCCGGGAGAGTCTCGTCCAACACTCGCGGCCCTTAAAGCGCACTAAAGACCTCGGAGTGTCTCTTGACCGACCCTTAGAAGATTCTCACAGACAGGTTCTCGGTCTCGAACCCGAGAGGACCTCGGCCCATAGATCCCACGAGAACACAGTCCTTAAAACGTCGAAGCATGACGGTAAATTTCATCGTAACTATTAAGTGCCCACGCGACTCGATTCGCAAGGTTTCTTCGCCGGGATATCCCGGCTACGAAATACGACCTTAAAGAACTATACCCGCTGTCTTCGGCTTCCTGTATCGCTGGAAATAATTCTTCTGCGCGGGTCGTTCCCGGCGGAAAGAATGTCGGAAGGCTGCGAGGAGGTTCGGATTCGAACGGCTCGTTTATTGATAGGAACGGCGTTATAGGGTAACTCGTTTACAAGCCGCCGTTTCCGACGGCGCATAACTCACGTGTTGCGACGTCAACGACGGCCAGCCTGTACACCCGGCGAAAGTTGAATCATGAATTCATAGATTCCGCGGAACTTTCGGACCGACATTCAAATGCCCGGGCCGCCGTTGTCGCCTCGTTCTCCGATGCGAAACTAAAGCGTTCCCCGACGGATTTACAACGGCGTCTCTGTATTATCCGGCGACGCTCATTGAAAACGCATTTTCGCGTTACACGCTGTCAGGAACGTCGTCGAAGATCGAACCACGCCTCCAGGTGAACACGCCGTTGCTCGATTCGCGAAATAATACTTCCTTGCGAGCGAACACCGTTCCGACGGCACTCTCTTCCACCCCCACCTCTTTCTCTCTTTCTCTCTTTCTCTGTTCTTTTAGAGTGGAAAGACGACAAAGTTGAAGTCTGCTTTTGCATCGCTCGTGCTGCCGAGGGTGCTCCACTGTTCTATTAACTTTGCACTTGCTATTTTTCCTAGGAAATGTCGAGGACACTGACATCGCAACACTTTTGCTTTGGGTGCTCTCGACACGATTCGCTTAATCCCCTATGCGATATCGGGGAAAAACGGTGACTTTTGGAATTATTTATTCTGCATTGGTCCACAGTCTAGTAATCGATTTTTATATATCTAACTAGCAGAAAGTCTGTTTTTAACATGCGATTGTTTCTACTGCGTGAAGAATTAATTTTATGCAGACTTTACCAACGTGTCTGATCAATTCCTACCATTTCTACTTATTCGAAAATCAATTTAAAAATTAACTTTACAATATTTTACATAGATTTGACCAACGTGTCTGATCAATTCCTACCATTTTTACTTATTGGACAATCTGATGAATATCTGTATTGATAACATATTCGTTGAAGAAATAGATATTAACCTTTTGCACTCGAATGGCGACTCTGAGACGCCAATAAAAATTGTCATACCATTCTTCAAAATAGTTTTAATATTATTAAAATTAAAGTAAAAAGCTCACACAGCTGTTGTATGAGAAAACAGGTTGAATTCGATATGCACAATGTAAAAAAGACTGCATGAAATAAAAATCATATTTGGGTTGAAAGAAGTCTCTTGATTTTGGGATTAAAATTGCTTCGAGTCCAAAGGGTCAAAGGGTTTTCATCAAAGTATTAAATCTTCCATTTTCGATGTCTTCGTTCATTTGGTCTCTCTCTGTTTCTATCGGTTCCCAGTCATCTGTGCAGCGTGAAAATCCTCAGCAACTTTGAGTTAAAATTAATTTTAAATAGACTTGACCAACGTGTCTGATCAATTCCTACCATTTCTACTTATTCGACAATCAATTTGAAAATTAACTTTACATAGATTTGACCAACGTGTCTGATCAGTTCCTACTTATCGGACAATCTCACGAATATCTATATCGATAACATTTTCGTTGAAAAAGTAGATATTAAAGTGTTTTCACCGAAGTATTAAATCTCCTATTTTCAATTTTGAATTTTCGATGTCTTCATTCATTTGGTCCCTCTCTAGCGGTTTCCAGTCCACCGATGTAGCGTGAAAATCCTCAGGAACCTTGAGTGCACCTGCCTTAAGACAGTCCCGAGATTTTTGCTCGCACCAAGCCATCGGTGCGCCGATCTCGCACTGTCCCATAGAACGCACAGCTGTAATGTGTGCTTCATGCATATATACCGAGTAGCATCGATCGATTTCTATCAATAATGCAGGCATATTGGATTCAGGAATACGAAGACGCGGACGGTTCGAGGAGGGGCGAGGGCAAAGGGGGGCCATTGAATTTCCGATATGTACTTACCGATAGCTGAATGTAATATGGACACGGGATCCGGTGCTATCGTTACCGGATCGTGTAAAAAGCCCGGGCACGGAACCGTCGCGTCGACCGATTCGCGTAAGTTCGTCTATCCGGTTAGCATTATATTATGTTGCTAATCGATATTTTCCATTTTCTTTCCCTTGCCGATCGTGTTCCGCCGCGTACTCACTCGTTCTACTCCAGCCCTTTTTCCTTATTCCCTTTTCTTCGTTTCCTTTTTACTCTCTCTCTCTTCCTCTCTCCAGTTCTCTCCTGTGCCGAGCGAGCCTCCCGGGAGCACGTCGCTCGTAGTATTTACTGCAGCGAAGCTTGTGCGCCCCCGTGTAATCTAGGAAGTAGCTGTTATCGTATGAACAGTGGGATGTAAGAATAACAATCAGGAACGGGAGAAAAATTGACGGGAAAATAGCCTACGTATAGTCGCGACGCGACTACAGGATGGAATATTGCGACGAGAAGCTCTAACATCGTCATTGCTTTTAGATGGGGTGTCGCAATATACGGGGTGGAGCAATAACTTTGTCTAGCTTGAATATTCCCGCTACTTGTAACCATATGAACAAATAATATACAGAAGTTGCATTAGTATAGAGGAGGAAATATTGTGATGTAATCTTCAAGGAGAGCTCAAGGCTACCTTGATTTCTTTAAATGCGAGGACCTGCAATTCTGTGTAAAAGTTTATTAACATTGTCCTGGATGTAATAATTAACACTTTAGTCTTCCAAGGTCATTCAAGGTCATTCAGTGCAGTTCAAAATTTAGCATACCTAGACCATAACATGTCTCCCCTGACACAGAGTGAGACAGAGTGGGAAATAATTGTGTGCGAAGCTTCAAATGGGACACCCTATATACATATATCGAAAAAAACAGACTTAAAACCCATCGCACGAGCGGCGAATCGCGAAAGCACACGCAATTTGTCTCTCCTGTTGGCGATACAGGCGAATTCATGGTCGGGCCATGATCGAAAGAAAATTGACGGGAGTTTCAATTCGTCCTCTCCCCCTTCCCCCATACGCTCAGACGCGACAGGAAAAGTTTTTTATTGTTATCGCTGCGAACGAGTCGGAACTGTTCTGAAAAGTTTGACGCGGTTTATTAAAACGCACAGAATAAAATCCGCCCCCCGATGGGAGTCGCTTTTCAATCGCTCGATCTTTCCAACGGCGCTCGAAAATCTGCGCCATCGATCTCCCGCAACAGCTGCTAACAATTTATTATATGTTTCCGAACCTGTCATTTCTCATTTCGTCTGCCTAGGATTGCACGTTTTCGACCATTAGTAGCAGGAGTTCTCCTAGCCTCGAACACGAGTACGATTTATCCGAATAAATTATTTGGAATATAATATATCATCTGGTTTTGATCTAGTATCCGTTTACTGCGGATTTTATGCATTTATGGGATCAATGGGTGGGTGAAATTTAAAACAGTGTAGAAATTAAAAGAAACTAGGAATGTTGGCGTACTATTACCCCTATGTATCGACATGTTCATAGCGGGACGTAATATTAAGGCTTGCAGTTATATCCAGAGAGTCGTATTTCAAAGATTGTAAGTTATCTATTTAAATCATAATTACATCATGTAACATTGTAATACCAACCTGTAAAATTGTAACACCACATTCAAGCGAAATGGACCCATTTAAGGGTCTAAAGAGCTCCAATAAAAAAAAAGTTGGCGTACTGATTTCAATGTATTAGAATTATATTAAAGAAAGGAAATTAACAATTACTAAATTAAAACTAACAATTATTAAAGGGAAAAGAATCCCTAGGTGGTTCCTCGAAATCGAGAAAATTTGTATTTCGCATAAAGATCCGCAGCCTAATAATGAAGCACGAACCACGACGTTTTAAAATGTTTCACACCCCTAGAGTCCTGAGGACATGAGAATTACCCGCAACGTTGTTCCAGGGATTTTAATCTCGCCGGGAACAGCGGCGTGAGGGGAGCTCTTTAGAAAAAGATAGCGATTAATAAGAAACGTGTAGGGGTGTGAAGCGAGCCGAGAGAATTCAAATTCCCCTCGTGTCTTTGCACGGTGTCACATATCACCGGAGCAAGACTCATCCGGCGTGGCGTAGTCGGTAGTCGAGGGGATGAAAGCGGTCTCGTTCTGAGATAGCCTGTGGCCAAGAAAAGGGAGGCGGGGTTCAAAGTTTATGCCGGCGCTTTTTCCTTTGTGGTATCATCGGCGTGTCTCAAACGGTTTTCACCATGGTTTCACCCCCCTTACCCGGCCGATTCGCTTCCTCTGGCGAGCCGGCCAACATACCGGGGCTAAACGAAATTAAACCGTCGAGGTAAGTTTTTGCGGGCTACGCGGATCGGCGGGGTGGTTCGAAAGGGGTGCTCTGGAGAAAGAAGGAGAGAGTAAAGAAGAAAAGAGAGAGAGAGTGATGGGGTGGAGACAGCTCGGTGAAGGGTGTCCTCTCGCCCCTTCCACCGTCGTTCCATAAAAGTGCCGCGAATGCCTGCCGGCAGGAGAGACTTGACCTTTGTGCCTGGCAACATTATTAAGTCCTTTGGAGCGGGCAGAGGGCCTTCCCGGAAGCGGCAGCGACGCTCCGGGGGGGGGGGGGAATTAGAGAAGACATTCGAAAACGAAATAACTTCAAAATTCTTCCTTGGCTAACCGGCCAACTCCACGACAACTGCAAGAATCCGTCTGATCTCTCCCTGACGCGATTGCCTTTCACCGTTTCTGCTACCTCTCTTCCTCTCTCTTCTTCCATTTCTATGTCTCTCGCGCCCAGTGTCGCACAAACGACGCACGGTTATTCTCTGGCAATTTTCGGGGCGAACTTTCCCCCGGAACGAGACGCAATCGCGGAATTGTTGGTCCCGGCCACGACGCCGCGCGTAAATAATGCGCGATCCTCGTTTCTTCGGGGCTCGCGATTCCGTTTGCCAGCGGATTCGGGCTTTTGTGTTTGAATGTTAGTCGCTCGCCTTTTGTGTATTATGATACATTATTCGGCCCAGTTATCCCATCCAGTTCTTCGAACTAATTACACGTTATGAATTCCGTTTGCGGCGTTATTGGTTTACGGGAATTGTGCACGGAGTTTACGCGGGGAAAATCGCACGGATTTCACGATTTTATTGACGCGACGTGGACGTTGTAGACTGGCAATTTGTTTGTTGCATTTTCCATTATGAGGTACGCTTTGTTTTGTAAAACGTGATCTGGAGCGGACGGATGCCATTATGTGTACACCTTTTTACGAGTAACACGTTAACTGCCGAACAATCATCCCCTAAAACTTACACAAAATCAAATTAACTGAATCATTGTAATAAAAATGGAACAGTTATCGCTTTGTTGAATGTTTTTAGACCCTTCATTACAAGAATAATAATACTTTCAACAACTGATTCACTAGTTTCGACTGTTTCTAATTCATTTATATTTTTAGAACACTGCAACTCTTTCAGAATATGTTTAGTTTTTACTGAAAGGTCGCTTCTGAATGGAGCGAAACCATTAATCTTGTTTTAATTGCGTAAATTTACAGGCTCGTGTGCCGCGTATAGAATATTTTACAAATGACGAGGCTTTGTTCGAAGCGAGCGTGAATACTCTTCGTGACACACAGCGTGCTTCCCGTTTCATCTCGAGTGGGAATAAGAGCTCGTTTTACTTTACAATTTACGTCATCGCGTAACATCGATACGTTTCTGTCGCTGCGACTGCCGGTTGAAGTGTCCGATGACACACGGAACAACGAGGAGTCTATTTCATTATTACTGCATCGTACTCAGCATTTCGTTCCCATTTTATACATTATACAATGCGAGAGAGCTTTGATGTTCCTGCTGGCACCTTCCATCCTCCATCATATTTCCTTTCTTCTTCCCGGTCCTTCCTCCGTCGTGCTACCAACCCGCCCCCGTCCCTCGTCACTCGCCCCCAACGGTATGCTAACAGAGGTTAAGAATTATGCGAAATTGTGCGGCCGCCTCGGGGCGAACCGGCAATGGAACAGCGAAAGAGAGAGGGACGCGAATTCGCGTCGGTTTAACGAGCCCTCCGAATGAAGGATGCGAGACAAAAAGAAAGTAAAATATTAATACCCATAGCCGTGAGGGTTGTGCTACCTGGCCGTGTGCGTTATGCTAGCCCGCGTGATCCAACATTGATCGACAGCGGTCCCCGCGAAAAACCATTCGCGAACGGTAATAAGAATGAAAGAGAAAAGTTCATTAAGAGGCGCGCGAGCGCTGATTATACTCGTGAAAGAAACGATCCGACGTCCTGCGAAATTAGATTGTTATCTATGATCCCCAGCTCCGAATACTCGGAAGTGAAATAGCCAGATTTTGACAGTCCATTCTCCCATGGGGAATTGGAAAAAATGAGCCAATTAACGAGTTTTTTCTGCCTGTGTGTAATGGGAGCTGGAAATCTGTGCAACCAAACAGCGAAAGCCGTTGAATGATGCGAAAGTATCGACAGGCAAATGTGGAAGCTTTGTTCGAAGTTGAGATGAAAATAATTCGGCTGATGTTAATAGTCAATTTCGTCGAGTTTTCGATAGAGAGTCGAAAGTTTTAGTGATTTTATAATCGACTTTTCGCTGCAGGAAATTGTGTTAAAAATTTCACAGTGTGCTTTTCTTGAATTCCCATCTGCTCGCTCGATCTCGTAAATATGGATTGCAACGAATTTTAAAGCGAGATCCTGAGTGAAACATTTATGATCAGATACGGAAAGGAGCATTATAATATTATGAAATAATTGAATTAAATAATTCGGTACCTCTGCTCTCGTGAATAATATGTAGATTCCTCTATATTTTAAGACCCACGGGTCAAAGCTGCCGGCGCTTTAATAGAATTGGCTTCTACCTGCAGGACGGTATCGAAGCTCGCGTGATAATATTTTTAATTGATTAACAAGATTGAATCGCTGCTTTAACATCGCTATTTGCCTCTCTTCGTTGTTACAGATACCGAACCACCTGGTCTGGCTGTGCTTCTTCTACTTGACATTCCATTCGTTCTTTAATCTGCTCGGCGAGCTGCTGCATTTCGCCGATCGAAATTTCTACTGCGACTGGTGGAACGCAACTAACATCGACACTTTCTGGAGGACGTGGAACATGCCGGTGCATCGATGGGCCGTGCGGTAAGCTCGATCATTATTATCATCATTAATAACCGGCTTTATTAATCGCATCCACTGAGCAACATAAACTAATAAACAGACTGCGAATGCTGCGCGTGTATTTCGAACGTGTTTACTCTGGAACCAGCACTCGTGTGAATTCCGATAAAATTGAGCCCTTTTTCAAAAATTTGATATTTAATTTAAATTTCCTCGGATCGCGGCTCGCATTGAAATTCTTTCGCTTAGTGCATAACGGGTTCGTTTTTATTCCCCGGGCATTAATTATTTTGTTAATCAAGTTCTTTCGAAACTGGTTTCGATTAATTTTTGTTTCTCAACTAACATTTTAATGATCAAAGAGTCGAATGAGTTCTTTGAAAATTCGCTTCGTGCGATGCTGTGGGCGGGAGATTCTTCTTTATCGTCATATTTATGGAAGTTTCAAATTTCCATTCACTGTTCCATTTAATGTACCTCTGTACTCTATTTGTCCTGCAGCTGGCAGTCCTTTGCATTGTTATATTATTGTTGCATTTATTCAATGTGTTACGAATTAGTCAAGCATTTATTAATAAATAATCATGTCATACTAAAATGACTTGAATTAAAATCATTTGAAATGAAACACAAATGATTATATTAGATTTTAACATAACTTCCCACGTAAATATGTTTTTACTAATTCAGTTGTGACTCATTGCAAATGCAGATGTCTTTATTCTCTATTGTGACAATAAGATTGATAATTGTATTGTTGGGACACCCTGTATAACAACCAGAATGCAAGCATATCTTACGCTATAGATCCCGTTGTTTCACACCCGATCGATATGCGCCCGAGCTAAAAAGCCTGAAGAATCCGGCGATCTTAATTACGGCGAACTTTTCCTATTTGCATGGACAAATTATTCCGACAAAGTTTGATGGGCCGACTGTCCCTGGCAGGGGTGTGCTTCGATCCCGTCGATCACCGGCGACAAAACCGGAAGCGGCTGGACGGACGCGGAATTTAAAATTGGAATAAATATCCTCCGGTGGATCCATCGGAGTCGAGCGGGGAATTAATTAAAGGCGGTGTCGAGGGCCGGCTGTTCATAAACGCGTGCGCGAATTAATTTCCCGAAATAAACGGCGGAACAGAAGATCTTCGTGGACCAGGCGGCGGTTCCGTTTCGCTGCGGAATAGTTTTCAAACACGAGCCGCCCGGCCCGACACCCTTTCCAGTTACACGGACATTAAAAGTAGTACTTAGAGTGGCAGCAGTCCTATGTACACATATATACATGTATTATATATATATATATATATATATATACATGCGTGTAGAGTAGAGAGAGAAGAGGGAGAAGGGGGTAGAAGCTAAAACAATTAGCCGCGCAGCAGTTTCCACAGGGTTAAAAGGGGCGGCGGTCGAGGGGCGCGAGCAGGCGGCGGGGAAAGTCTCTGATTCACGGAAATTTCTCTTCCTTTTCGGAGGGCAGACAGGAGCCGGGTTCTCGCGAAAAATGTAATTAAATCTCCTTAAAGCGGGGCACACTCGTTAACGAAGTTTAGCCGCTTAGGCGGAAAGAAGCTCGATCAAAAGTACGACCTCGCGGCTGGGTACCAACTTCCACCTCTTCCACCGTCTCTCTCTTTCTCTCTCCTTCTCCTCCCTTTTCTTCCCTCCAGGTTTTTTTTATTTCGTCCTTTTTCTACATTTCACCGCACACCTCCTTCCTGTCTTCATTCGTTCATTGACGCCGGATCCCGCGCCCATTCAACGCGGCCAGAGATTCTTTCCGTACTTTCGCGCTCCCGCGCTTCAATCCGCGATCCGAACGTCTGAGAATGACTTACGAATTTGTTTGAAAGGGAACACTCGTCCCGTGCGACGGGGATGTTCCAGGCATTGAACCGGCTGTCTGCCAGGATCCTCCAGAGATTTACGTTCTACAGATTTTTGACAAAATTCCGCCCCGAGAGCAGCCTCTTCGGCTGTAAATTTCAAGCTCAGCCGCCGGTTTTAAAAGTCCTTTGAGCTTTCAGCACTTTGAGAGCTCTTAAATAGGTGTTACTGTCTATACAAGGCTCGTTACTCCTGCGTAATGGCTTTCCAAGTATGATTTATTATGTCTGGAAAATATTCTGGCCTCGCGTATTATTGACTTGTTCTACTTGGAATCTTGTTCATTGAGGTTGACAAGTAGAATTTATATTCTAGGAAATTTGCTAATTCGCATTTTTTTCGAAATTATCCATTTATGTTTTGAGTGTGTCACGTATCGTTAATTCCTTCTATTTAAAATCGTTTTTAGAAAATTTATCTGTGGGGGCTTTCAGGAAATAATTCATTCGAATAGTCAAAGCTTCGTGTATTATTGACTTGCTCTACTTGGAATCGTGTTCATTGAGGTTGACAAGTAGAATTTATATTCTAGGAAATTTGCTAATTCGCATTTTTTTCGAAATTATCCATTTATGTTTTGAGTGTGTCACGTGCCGTTGATTCCTTCTATTTAAAATCGTTTTTAGAAACTTTATCTATGGAGGCTTTCAGGAAATAATTCATTCGAATAGTCAAAGCTTCGTGTATTATTGACCTGTTCTACTTGGAATCGTGTTTATTGAGGTGTTTATAAGCAGATTTTATTTTCTAGGAAATTTGTTGATGCGCATTTTTTCGAAATGATCCATTTATATTTTGTGTGTGTCATGTGTCGTTGATTCCTTCTATTTAGAATCGTTTTTAGAAGAATTATCTGTGGAGGCTTCCAGGAAATAATTCATTCGAATAGTCAAAGCTTTGTGTATTATTGACCTGTTCTACTTGGAATCGTGTTTACTGAGATGTCAATAGGTTCATAAGTAGAATTTACTTATTTTCTATGAAACTGTCTTCAACACAATATCGCAACCGCAAATAACACACCATTATTCATCACAATTTGAAATTACGAATTTTTCACACCTACTCAGCCGTCCATTAAGCTCTGCTTTAATATCAAAGACTGCGTTCATTCGCCATAAAATCGCGATATTACCGAGAGTGTATCAACGATCCCGAAAGCACGAGACAATCATAATAAAATGTAGTGTCGGGTCGGTGGCCGTCGCGTCGCCGAGCGCCACAAAAGGATTCAAATGAAATTCCAAGGCGGAGTGCCCGATATTCGTCGGTCCAGCTGGAAAATCTCCGGAGCAGCTCCGAAGATAAGCGCAAGCTTGTTGCCGGTGGGTTTCTGCTGCCATGCGTCATCCGCTGTCATCGTTACATTGGATTATGCATAGCCGCTCAATACAATCGCCGAACTTCCGTCGAACTTTCCGTGCAGGGTTTTTCCGGTGTCCGGGGGGTTTGCTCTGGCAGGTGCGCGTGCCGCTAACAACCCCCGACCCCTCTCACTCGCTATAGCTCGGTGCGAGCCTGGTTTTTCCGCGATAGGGAACTTTTTAAATCCGCGAAAAAAAGGAACTACTCGCGGAAAGTTGTTATTGCGCCATTGGCGACGGGGTGTTCCGGTGTGTGCCGGGAGAGAGAGGTGTGTGGGTGGTTTCGGATCGAAGGGTTCTCGTGAGACCGATACCGGAGGAGCCATAATTCACCGTCAGGCGGCAAGAAATATCGGTCCGGTGAGTGTAGGGGAACGCGTCAAAACAGGGAAGAAGGATTCCCGATTAGGTGCGCGTACCGGCCTTGTTCGAATCACTTTGGTCCGCCCCCCCGGGGGTCGACGCGGCGGGCTCTCATCAACTCGCAATTAACCAGATTTCGAATAATTAACCCGGCAAAAACAGTAATCGGCTTTGCCGCGGGCAACGACGACGCGTCGCGTCGCGACGGCTTCGGTAGCGCTCTCGTCTCGAATTCCACCGCTTCCTCTCCTGTTCCGCCCCCGCTTCCGGCTGCACCTGCGCCCTCTCCTTTAGGCCTGCCGTCTCGTTTTTTTCCCCTCGCTCTATCCGCCGTCTCGCCGGAGATATGCAGCCTGCAATTGCAAGCTGCAACTGGCACGCAGCCATGCGACCGCGCGCCGCTCTAGGATGAGCGGGTTGAGGTGAAAATGGAAAAGCTGCACAGACGACGGCGACGACGATGACGACGACGGGGACGCAGACGGCGGAGACGACGATGACGGGAACATAGACGATGCAGGCGACGGAAGCGACGGGGAGGCTGCGGGGCTGTCGACGAAGACGACGTCTTTTCAGGATTGTAATGGGAAAAGCCGATACGCATCGCGGTGCGCGCACTTAAAGCTGTTTATTCCCCGCGGCACTTATAATGCCTCTATAACTGGAAGATATTCCGACGCATCTATTCCGCGAGGCAGGATCCCCGGGAACGCTGGAAATGAAACAGAAAGGATCTGTTTCGCGGCCGATCTCTATGGCCGCTTCCTATCTGACGCCGCCGTTTACCTCGCGATTCGCTTGTCTCTGATCAATCTTCTCCTGCTTGCTCGAGCATCCATTTTTATCTGAATTTATAATGCAATATTGTATATTTGCAATATTTATGGTTTTCGAAGTATTTACAGTCATTTTACACGATTGGAAAGTTTCAAATGAAGAAATGAATTAAAATAATATTTTTATCATTAATTTTTAATATCAATTGAAAAATATCCGAGCAATTTCTTGTCTGCTTGCTAAGTTATTTTACTAATTCTAATAACTTTGGCATTGAAAGCTGTAAAGCAGGCAGAAGGTTTTTAATTCGAAATAAATTTAAAGATGCGAGGATTCCAGAGTAGCCGACCTGTCTGATTCACTACTGGCTTATTCCACTTATTCCAACGACGTTCCAAATAAGAGGATTACAAGACCCAAATGAGGCTGGAGGTTTATAATTCAAAATAAATTGAAAAATATCTAAGAGGCTTGTCTCATTCGTTGCTGACTTGTTCTACTTATTCGAATAACGTTTGATGTAGAAGGATTAAAAGATCTGAATGAGGTGGAGGTTTTTAAATTGAACAGAAATTAAAGAATGTTTAAAGAGATTGCCTTGCTAGTTGCTATTGCCAGATTTACTGCTGACCTGTTCTACTTATTCGAATAACGTTTGACATGGGAGGATTGAAAGATTTGAAGGAGGTGGAGATTTTCAAATTAAACAGAAATTGGAAAATGTTTGAGAAGATTGCCTTGCTAGTTGCCATTGCCAGATTTATTGCTGACCTGTTCTACTTATTCGAGTAACGTTGGAAATAGGAGGATTAAAAGATCCGAATGAGGTGGAGGTTTTCAAATTAAACAGAAATTGAAAAATGTTTGCAGAGATTCCCTTGCCAGTTGCCATTGTCAGATTTATTGTTGACCTGTTCTACTGATAAGTAGAACTTTCGAATAAATAACGTTTGATGATTTCACGTTACTTCACCTCCGAGCCGGTTTCTAATCTGCGAATTCCGCCCGTTGATAGCGGATACAAAGAACGGAGAGACCTCCGGACCGGCGGGGAATTCTTCCGCGACGACTATATCCACCTTTGAATTTCCTTCCGTGGCCCTTCCATTTCGGTTCTTTACGCATGTTTTTTTCACTCGCCGCCGTTTCCTTTTCTTTTTTCGAAGGCGACGCGGCTCTGATAACCAGCCGGCTAACGATCTCTTGCTGGCTCTCCACCGCCGCCGTTGCAAGCCGACAACCCATAGTGTCGCTATTCCGGGAAACTTCCACGGCTATTGCTTTAATTTTTCGAGGCGATTCCCCTACCGTTGATCCTTAAACGCGACGCCATTCTTATCTGTACCCTACCCCCAAGTTGGCCGGGATCGTGTGCTCCTTTGTGGTACAACACTGTAATGGGACTCTGCATGGGTAATAATCCCGTGGATGTCCTTAGAAACCACGTTCTCGGCTAACGAAATCCTGGGTACTTTTTATTTGCATCGTCGATTGTACACGCATCAATGGACACGCGGTTTTAAGTACCTTGACTTGATCTTATGTTGCAGGCATCTTTATATTCCGATCATCGAGATGGGTTATGGGAGGTCTACAGCCTCTGTTACGGTGTTCTTCATTAGTGCATTTTTCCATGAGTACCTGGTCAGCGTGCCTCTCAAGACCTTCAAGATTTGGGCGTTCATGGGCATGATGGGACAGGTAATACCATTTTTCTTTTAACTACTTCATTTCTTTTGTCTCTTTTCGTTATTAAGTAAACAAGACTGAATTACATCTAAAGTAGAAATGGAAATGTAAATCGAATCAGTAGATTATGGATTTTATGCATTTCTGAGAAAAATGAGTGGATAAATCACGACACAGTAAGGATAAAACGAATTTAATTAAGATATTACCACACCAACTTATTGAAATCATTAAAGTGAGCATTAATGAGCAATTTTAACTCGTATAAATATTAGAACTTTTTACGTTTAGATATGATTCGATGTCTGACCACAGCAGTGTCTTTCTCCTCGCAGAATAATCACTCCAACATTTAGCTAAACATATAATTCATAATTTTGTTTCCAACGTACGTTTAAACTCTGTCATCGAATGCATCGATTGAACTGATTGCCAGCCGGTCTCCTAAATATTATAGCGCCGCAATGAGGCTGCTGAACATTTAATTCAACCATCATTAACACTAGCAGACACTTGAAACATTCATTAATTATCTCGCAAGTGAGGCTTCACTAACTCCACCATGATAATCTACTTTGTGACACAATTGGCCACCCTGGTGTCCTCTAATCATTCATCGCCGGGCCCTCCGCGACTCTATCGGGCAATTAGAGAGACACTGCCGTTTGAAAAATGCATTCGAAATGAATAATTAATCGGGCGAGCGTGTCATCATGTGGAAACTTTCGAACCGATTTTCCAGATACCGTTATCGATTCTCAGTAAGAAGGTGGAGCAGCAGTGGGGAGACAGATGCGGCAATATCGTGGTATGGGCGAGTCTCATTATCGGACAGCCACTTTGCATAATGATGTATTACCACGATTACGTGATAACTCACTTCGGCGAGATACTGGTCGAGGATTATTCGGTGGTGTAGGCTGCTACTGAACACGATTAAGCGGGAAACGATCGGAGAGCGAACAAGAGCGATGAGAGAGAGAGAGAGAGAGAGAGAGAGAGAGAGAGAGAGAGAGAAAGCAACAGAGTGAGTGAGAGAGTGTGCGCGAGATAGTGAAAGATAGAGAGAACGGAAAATCCTTTTCGAAACGCACGGGCCATTTGTTCGGCGACGATACATTTCATGCGATCTGCTTGGCGAATTATCTTTTTCCGCGAGTCGCTCGGTAACTCGTCCGGGATTATCGTTACCGCGACCAAGAAAAGCGGACATCGCGCGCAAGTGCCTTAACTATTAAGCCATTCACTGATAAAAGTATCAGAGCACGGAACGGTTCGGCTCTTTTGTTCAGCGGGTGACGGTGCCACACGGTGATTAAATATTCGCGCGTTAGCTGTAAGACTGGCAAGGGCGGCTCTTTCCTTTTTCGAAGCGGTCTCCTCCGGCCGGCTCAACTTTTTCATACTTTCATAGAGATTATACTTCAAGTCGCAGAGACCTCGACGTTACACACCGAATACGAGCTTACCGTTGTTCGAGAAAACGGTTTCGCGCGACGCGGGATACAGGGACCAGCGGCGGGCACGACGATCGAGGCTTTCAAGCGAGCAAGACTGGTTGCCCTAATCCGGGGCAGACTGCGCGCCCGCGATACGCGCGCGCCGACTGTTGCAGGCTGTCGCGGGGCGTATTACGGAATTTTATAATTCGGAAAACAGGCCGCGCTCGATCGCTCGTAAATCGTCGGGCTCGTGCGGACACGGATATTGTGCGTGCGATAAGACAATAATTCACCGTCTTCCTTTTTTTCTACCCCCCTCGGACGGAGAAGCGCATTCGGAATATTAGCTGTAATAAATCTATCCAAGAATAGAGTCCGGACCGTTTCGCGTTCGGTAAATATTTTAGCCGACGATGCATGCGTCGAGAAACCGCTCCGCCGTTTACGACGCGCCGGTCGTGGACGCTGAAGATTTAACGAGCTGCTCGCTGTTTGCTGTTGCTGCTACCGGTTCCTCTATGTGCGGAAAACCACCGTTTTCGTGGATTTCTTCAACCTGTCCGACGCCATCATGTACCGCGCACGAGCGCGCCAGTTGTCGAATAAATGAGATGTTTGTTACCAACCTCGTTACACTTCGTTTCCATCCTGACAGCTCGAGGGAGATTCCTTCGGATGCCTGCGGGGGTGAACACGCAGGGGTGAGTTCCAGATTTTTGCAGGTATCGACGATACTGATACTTCTTTTTAAGGGCTGCGACTTCGCGGGAACGTTGCATCCCCCTTTCATCCCTTCAGGAGGTTCGTTAACTCTTTTTTAATAAGCTTTGTGGAAGGACGGTGAAAAAAGTCACATGTTTTATTCATAAGTTGGGCGTTGTTTTGTCAATAAATTGTCGGGTTGATAGTAGTATTTCTTGATCAAAATCGTTTATGGCAATTGCATTTGAACATTGGATATTTCATGTGCAACAACCAGGGATGGGATCAAGCACCTCGCAAATAGGTGCGAACTTTTATTGATTGAATTCGAACCCTTTATAAGTACTTCGAAAAATAGACGTAGTACTCCTAAGTATACTCGGCCCTATGCCAGACAGTTTCGAACCTTTTACGAGTACTTCGAAATAATACTTGCAAGTATATTCGAAACTTTTATAAATATCGTAGGAAATTCTCTGATTTTTCTAATCATTATTTTTTTTTACCTTTAAAATCAATTATGTTTTCCTCTAATGCATAATTTAATTCAACATGTATGACTATAATTCCATAATCTATCGGAAATATTATTCTTAAATATTTACGGATTTAATAAAGAGAGAGCTTAAAATCTACTATGCAATTCTGATTTCCAAGATTCGAGTACTACTTGTGAAAGAATCGATTCCTTTCAACATCGAAGTACTTATAAGTATCTTGTAAGTACACATTCCGAGGTTCAAATACAATCATTGAAACATTATTGCTTTTAAGTAGTAATCGAAACCCATGAAATGAAACTTGGTTATTGAAATTGACTCGGATTCGTGAACACATATTGAACTTGATCCCATCCCTAGCAACAACATTTGCGGTAACAAATCTATAATGCTAAGCGTACAAAATGTTTTATAAAAATTACAAGACTGAATCTATTTAGATTTTTCATAATTTTTATAATCTCTAATGGAAGCATTTTTATAATTTCAATAATTAAAAAATAAACAATGTGAAACAGTTTGACCGGTCGCGGTACGGTTAGTGTTAAATTGCATAGAATAATTATTTTCGACTTTCGAAGTTGATTGAAAGATATTTATATTTTACTTCAGTCTCATACAACGGACTGGGGCAATTTTTATTTTGCATAAAAATCCGCAGTCTATATAAAATACGCCTACAACGACGCACTGCGTTCCAAGGGGAATTCCAAGTAGAATAACCCATCAGTGGTCAGCCGTCCGATCGAACCACCACAGGTCCGACCCTAATACGCCGAAAAACGAAACTGCACAAACCAAAACAGTTTCCTTGTGCATTTACTATTCTCCAAGCATCCTCCAGCATTACCGTCTCGCAAAAAGCCTCAAAGGGGCCGCTTCGAATTCAGATTGCGTCGGCGCATTGACAAAGAGAAAACAGCGAATTATGAATCGGCGGAGTCGGGGAAAACAAAGGAGTAAATTTCGAGGTAAACGGGAAGAAAATTCCGTGATCGTTGTACGGAGGGATGTTCCAGAAGAATTCTCGTCTGTCGGGATAATGCTGAAGGGATTCGGTGAAGAATTGAATTCTTTTTGCGTTTCGAGGACTGTTCCTCAAAGGTGTTTCCAGTCTGTGGAGGGTCGACACGCGCGACGCAGCTCGCCGTCACGCAACTGGGAGGTATATAACAGTGCGTACGCGTCGACCTGACGTAGACGTATGTCGCCCTGTCGGTGGTGGAGTCCCAGCATCATTAATTTATCCATCGCCGGGGGTTGCTCGAGGGCAAACGGTTCGTGACATTCAGACTCATCAGACAGCGGGGAGGAAAGCCCAAGGGTCACGGCTCGAGAGAAGAAAAAAAAAACATCTCTCCCAGCAGCGTCTTGAACCGTTCCCTCTTCCACTCTCGTTCCTTGTTTCGAACACGGGGCTGCTGGGAGGATGGGGCTCTGACTCGTTCTCGTCATTCTTTTCCCTGTATCTCCTTCGTCCCGTCCGTCGTCCCCTTTTATTTCGTTCCGGTACGGGAGCCAAAAGAAATTTCAGAGGAGCCAGTATCGTTTAAAAAGATGACGCGGCTGTTACGAGACACCGAGTGCTCCACTGACCCTCTTGATCCCCTTTCCCTCTATGAGCATGAGTTCCGTGAGACTTTCACGGAAGGTGTTCCGGTGACAGATCTCTCGGAAGCTTCTGAAACTAGCCCGCGTCCTTTCCGCTAGCTCATTTTCTGAAATATTCTTTGGCGCGCTCTTACCCTTCTTAGAACGGTTGCTAATCATGACAGAGATAGCCTCGCTGTACTTCAAGATAATCGTCCAGGGCTGATAACAGTTACTGTTCGTGAGCTCCAGGTAGGTGTCTTCTTTGCAATTTTAATAACTGAGGGATTTTTGATACCATAAATACTCGATTCTCGGGTTCGAGGAAATTTAAAGATTCCTTGTTAGACATTTTATGGTAAAAATGGCTGGATTAAATATTTATGCAGCGTTATTATCGATGTCATTCAATTAGTATGATGAATGATTAATTACGTGCTCTTTAACAGTGTGATCCACAAACGTTTCCAATGTTCTACGTGATATTAATTAGCTATGAATTATAAATTAAGTCCAATTAAGTACCTTAAAATGCGAAATGTTACATTATTATTCGCGCTATTAATTAAGCACCAACTGTAAATTCGATCCACCTACCTTCAGAAAGAGAAGTTATTTCAATATCAATACTAAATAATAGACTGCGGATTGTTATGCAGCATCCAAAACTTATGCAATTGTTAAAAAACAAATTATTCTTTCCTTGATAATATTATATTAATGAACATCATATATTGATGTTCTTTTTTAATCCTTATACTGTTCGAAATTTCGTCTACGCAGACTTTTGTCATGAATTCATCGAACCCGCAGTCTAATAATTAACCACAAATTATAAAAGCCCACAACCACCTTCTCCAACTCTTTATACGGTTACAATATTGCAGAAGTATTGGTGCTTCACAAAATCGGTATTTTAAATTGTTGATTTCGAAAGCTTGGTTTTTCGTGCACATTGTGAAAAAAGTATAATGTAAATATTCACATTAACTGCGGAAGATATAGGACCGGATGTAACACAAGTCATAAGCTTTAAGAGCCATCGTTTCCAACTTTAAAGTCGTTTATCTCACGGAACTACATTTTTAATAACGGTGTAGATCATAACTCTCGAACGGATGAATATATTTACTTGAAGTTTTGACAGAGCGCCCGAATATTAATTCGGGTAGGGTAAACTGTACAATGATTGGCACCTTAAGCCAAAATCGTAGTTCAAATCTGTTTATCTTTTTTTGAAATGTTTAAATGAGCTTAACTTGCTATTATTATAAGCTAATAGAGATTTTTCTGCAAAATCAAACAGTTTTACGAGTCAAAAATCTTTTATTATAAAATATATTCAGTGAATAACGATCATAAGACAAGTAGTACAGTCATTGGCACAGTAAGAAATAAACGTTAAACAGGCCATTTGTTTTTTATAATTAAACATATACGCAATTTATTACATCTGTAGTACATTCCGAAATTAAGTTAAAAAGCGATAAAGTATACTAACTCGTAACGAAAATTTTAATAATACACTATTTACACTGCACTGTGGTCATCCGTCGGTCTTACTGGATCTACCAGCGTTGCCAACAGTCATATGTGGAACTCTGTTATGAAAACTTTCAACGATGCTTTGAAATATAAATCAAAAGCAATAAAAAACGATTTTCTATACCAGGAATTCTTAATATTTGCCGTTTAAATTAAAAGTGCCAATAACTAGAGTAGCACCAGCAATATTACAGTTTACCCTAACTGTAAATATTGCAGACGAGGCTAGAACGGGCTAGAGTATAAGGAAATGACCTTTTATGTAGGTCGTTGAATTCGTTTCAATAAATACCGTCATAAACCTGGGGGAAAAATATATGGTTCCATTTATGGTCCAATTTAATTTGATTTCCAAATTTCCGGACCACGGACCCTACAAAAAATCGACATGGCACACAGTATTATTTCACCCTTGTGTCAAACAATTTTTTTTTTACAGGTTCAATTCTGCTGAGCTTCTCAAGCTTACTGCAACGTCAACGAAATATTATCATCATTCTATTATCTATTATATAATATTAGGTGAAGTAAAAAGTTCTGAGCGTTTTTCGCTTTCGAAATAAAGCGAAAAACGCTCAGAACTTTTTACTTCACCTAATATTATCATCATCTACATCCTACGTCTATCTTCCGAAACATTTTTTCGTATCACCTATAATCTTCGAGTGACGTAATTTCGAAAAAGGGCTTTTCCACGCACTGGTTATAGCGCTGCGCACGACCGTGTGCCGCGAGTACACGAGCGGTGGGAACAGTTTCGTACTCGTTCGGCGAAGCAGTTCAATTTCCGCGCACGAGGTGTCGAAGCACACTCGAAGAACGCATCGGCTGGTCTTTTGAACGTTTATTCCAGAACGCTTGCGTTATCGTGTAAGGCGGGTAGAGCGGCGCTGTGACGGCGTAGCGTGGCGGCGGGTCGTCTGCCCGGTCGGGAAGGGGTTGCGAGGTTCGCGGTACGGCGCAGAGGGTCAAAACGAAGGGTGTGGAGTGAGAGAACGGGACCGGGTAGAGCGGGTGGGGGTGCGGGAACCTGCCGGGTGGGAGTGAGTCGGGTAGAGAGAGGGGGGAGGCGCGGTGCCGAGCGCAACACGATGCTATAAGGGCGGGTACGCAGCGGAGTCTCCGCAGTGAGCGTCGCGACGCCTTCGGAGACGTGTCGGGTGGAACGACCGGTCGTCGATCGCCGGTAACACGAGGCGATTCGGTTCGATTCCTTCGGCGGATCCTCTATCTGCCTTCGACTTGTGCTTTTGTGCTGGTGTGCTTGATTTGGTTCTGGTTACCTAGGAAAAGCTTCCGGCGCGAGAAACAAGACTCGGCCGCGCCGCTGCTCTCTCTCTCTGCACCAGCAAAGAGGAAAGGAGGAGCTGTTATTGAATTCCGTTCTACCCAGCGGAAGAGCGTTCTCAAAGGGCAACCGAGGTCTGAGGTCGAAAGAGAGGATGTTCTTCGAGTGTCATCGTGCTTGCCGGTACGTACAGGTTTAATATTCGATGCCGCAGCCTCACTGGTTCGTTCACGGAGGCACACGGGCGGGTTTGAAATATCGTCGAGCATACACTCTCGCGAACCTTCCCCGAGTTCGACGAATCGGATTCCGGCGAATTTCGATCGTATTTTAGGAGCTCCGTATTCGATTATCGGTGTTATTCTACCGAGCCGTACCCGTCATAGCCCGCTGATAAACGCGATTAGTCGGTCACAAGGGATTTTGATGGACTAGCTTCTGGTAATTTTGTGCAGTCGTCGGTTTTCGGGGATTCGCGTATGTGTCTCACTCGACTCTTGCGGTCGACGGGTCGGGTGAATGATTGAGGAGGATGTCGGTCGGACGTTCACTTGACTCGAGTCGTTTCTAAAAAATGAATGCGACCGCGTTGGGTTCGACGTGGAAAAACCGGATAAAGTGGTCGGTCGAAGTAGAATGCGACGTTCATGGTCAGACCACGCTGCTGGCTCGGATAAATCGGATCGGAGGGTTTTATTTGCTCTATTTCGCGACTAAGGGTGGAACGATAAAACGGAATCGAAGATCGGGAAACGTTCGCCCCGATTTTCTCTCTCTCTCTCTTACATTTTCTATCTCGCTCTTCGGGAGAAAGGCAGGGCCGTCACGTCATTCGGCCGGCGCGATAACAATGACTCGACGTTTGCTAAGGACCGAGAAGTAATTTCGCGTCGAAGAAAAATGGTGCAGCTCGCCTTCTCTCTCTCTCTCTCTCGCTCTCGCTCTCTCTTATTCTCGGGCCGACCCGGCCCGGCCCGTCCGTCATGATTCGCCGGGAGCCGAAGAGATGGAGAACAAGAGGCCGACGCACGGGAAATTGAAACGATCCTCGATAGAGCTCGATCGTCGAGTGATCAGCAATATCTCATACGGCAGCGAACGTGACGCGGCGTTGCGATCTTTTTGCCGGTGACGCCGGTGACGCCGGCGAAAATTATTCGCAGTCACGTGCCGATATTAGCCACCTCGAACGCGATCCCTCGTGCTCTAAGGAAAACTCACGATTTTCACAAGCAGTCATCATTTTCTATTGAACATTCTATCCAGTAACCACTGCTCGTTCTTCCTTCGTCACTTTTTCTGAGAAAAAGGTCAGATCTCTTTGAAACTTTTCATTCTGTGGTTATTAGAGACACAAACGCTGTTGCATTTCCCTGATAATTTTCAGTGTTAAGTTTTGAAAATGGAAATGTCGTCATTCGTTTGTCTACCGTATAGCTTTCGCTATCAGATCTCGTGTCCTTCACCTAATAATTACTGAAACTGACACTGTGCTTTTGTAGGATCTCATTAAATGTATCTCGTTGTTTATCGAATTGAAAACGAGTAAGTAACGCTAGAATCCGTGAAATTACAGAAATATTTTCTTGAGAAATTTCCAGTATACGTCTTTGTACGAGTACATGTCAATTTTCGAGTAATATCAATTTTTAATCATAGAAAAATCATAACATTCACAGTCCATATCAAAATGGATAAATTCCACTTTCCTAAAATAGATGCACGTCTCCATAAAAAATATAAATGCTCCCCTGTGGCAGATTACAGCATTTTTGTCAGTAAAAAAAGGTTATGCGAAGGTAATTTTAAGTGGCCAGTGAAAAGCGAATTTTTATACCGGTGAAAAAAAATGGTCGGTTGATCAGAATGTGTGGTAATCGGTTTGGGGAAGGTCAGAGGAATATGTTGGACGCGGTGCGAGTGGAAAAACGACCATAGTTAGTGAATCGTAAACGAATTCTGCTCCACAACGATAACGCGGGACATCGCACGGTAAAGTAACTTTAGAAAAAATTAAAAGTTACGATTCGGAACTCGTACCGCATCCACTTATTCGGATCGTTGTAACATTTTTTAACCAACCGACATTCCGTCGATAGTAAAACGTTCAAAGTTAACATCGTGTACATTGTACATCTGTAATGTTACTAACTTTAGACAGTAAAAATTGGTTCGGGAATCTGTGGCAGTTATAGAGAAGGCTACATTGTTAGAAAACGTTATTGTATGCAATTCGTCATACGTAAAATAATTTCCTTTATATCATTAAGCGTTGTGGGAATTTTAAAAAGTCAGATAAAACGTTTAAATTTATCATCCGTAATTTATAATTTAACTAGTTACGGTACTAACCTTTTACTTGTCTCTTGACGCCCCACTTTTAAAAAACTAAGAGAAGCGTGTACAGCAATTAGTCTTCCTTCTTTGTAGATTTCTCCTCTTCTTGCGAGTAATTATTTTAAGCAATTGTTAGCACCTTATTCTTCCTGCATAAAATATTTTACTGAATGTAATTGTTGTATCCGAAACAAAGGAGAACATTTACAGCATTGCAAACGATTTCATATTTGCATTGTACATTTCGTACTTGAATTATGGTGTAGTTAACAAAACCGTTTATTCTTCAATCTATTTGTTTAAGTATTACAAAGACTCTCTTTCGAACGAGTAATTCGTTTTTAATTGTACGTTCCTATCTGTCCTGATGGCCTGGATACGGCAGGTAAAGGTCAATGTGTTCCAGTAAATTATTTATAGCAAGCTATATACTAAATTGCATTTCTTTAGACGACTATGTGACGGTCATTTGTATAATTAATGTTTCATTGTCGGTTTTGCGGTTGCGAGTTTGTATATTCCCATTTGTGGAATAAAACAGGAGCACGTTTTTGCGTGAGTACTGTGGCTGATTTCGGAATACCGTTGTTCAATGGGAAATGTGTAATAATAAATGCATTTCAATGAAGTATATATAGTCATTGACTCGTTTCCAGGCATTCAAACGGAATCCAAAATTCCGGATCGTTATGGTAAATATATAATCAAGCTTTGTAATTCTGTGCACGGCAATGTTAATTATTATTAAGCAAAGTAAATTTTCAACATGCAAGAGAAATCCAATGAAAAGTTATATGTATTAATTTCAATTGAGCTCAGTAATTCTTTCACTACGTACGTACAATACTTTATGAAATTTTCCAATGGACGAAAAATTAGCCGGAAGCCCGAACAAAATTTTTCATGCTTCGCTTTCTTAGGGAATTAACTTTGAAAATTTATTGGGTTGTCCCGCTAAATGGGTTGGCGGTGCTGTGTCTGTTCATTGCGCACCGTTTCCACTTATGTAAGTCGAAATGCATGAATATTCAAAGGAGATTACCCGAGAAACAAAGAATGATATGAATATATTCTCCCCTGACTTTCGACGCGTTTCTTCGTAAAGAATCATCGTCCGACAATAAGAAACATCGCGACTGCACTGCGGCTGCTTTTGTGCACTAAAATTACTTGGCTCGCAGTTATTTCGAATAGAAGGATAGTTCTCCAATGAAAATTGTTAAATATGATGACGGGGAAGCTTCGTTGAAATCGTTATTAACATTTTCATAAGGAAATATGAAGCACTCGATATTTCAAGCTTTAATAACCACGGGAACGTTGTTTTCGCATTACTTTTAACCTGGCCAGGATGGAATCTGTTTATGAAAATGCGAGTTTGCACAAAAAGTTCGCCGACTAATCGCGAACGGGCAATGTTAGACGTCTCCGCGAAGAAATTAGTTAACTTAATCCTCCAATTATTTCGAGCAGAACGCAATCCGGAGGAACGGAATCCGCTTAAACGTTAATGGAAGACATTGTTCCAAAGATTCGCGCGAAGGACCGGAGACAAATCATAATCAGATTGCCAAGAAAGTACACGGGGCACGCTAACAAGGTCCCATAGTTAGGTAAAAAAATACGGTTAACGGAGGGTTCGGAAACTTTCCCTTTAGCACGTTCTCCCCTTGATGTTTCCCGTCCCTCCCAGAGGGCCCGGAAGTCTCGCTTTTTTTACGCGGGCTCAGCGAAAACGTTCCTTGTCCGTCAAACGTCGACGGCCAGACCGTCGATTACGGTTTTCAATCCCTGATTGCCGATTCAGGATTACTCGGTGTTAATGGCGGCTCGTCGAACCTGGCCATTACGCGATCCATTCGCACACGTAACCGCGAAAACTCGTGGCAACTTTTCGCCTGCGAATCAGAAACCCACCGTGCCAGTCGCATCGTTTTCTACCGGTGACGACGACGGAGCAGGACAGCCGACAGCTACATGAATTTATTTTTCGCGTACGTGCACGGAATCGCGAGAGATCCCCTCCCAAAAATGCGAGCGATTTCTCCGCTAATGGCAAAACCGAAACGCACCGGCCGGAATAGCGTCGCGGAAATTTTTGGCACGTTTCACGGCCGCTGCAATTTCTTTCTCTCCCGAACTATGTTCGAGAGACAATTATTTCAAAGTACATTCGGAATTTTATAGTGTATTATTTTTTAAGTATTTTATATCGCTATATTGCCGGGGGCCGCAGGAATTTTTCATTTTCTAGGAGACCGAACAAATAGAATTTTATTATAGTTCCAGATTTTTATTTGTATTTACATTTTTTAATGGAGAACTGTGAAACTGGGTTGGCCAGGTGTTGTGTAAATTGTGGATTTTGCAAATACATGCGTCAAATTGCAATCGGACATTTTTCACGAAAATTGAAAAAGCAGGAATTGATTTTTCCTGTAAATAATGTCACATATTTTTTAGTCGTAGTCACAATAATTATGAGCACAAGTACAAGGCCTTCCTCCACCATCACCGATAGTTGAAAGCTGTCAATAAATCTGTCACAGCACCCCATTCTTTCTATAATTACAACCATAGCTTGCTACCCCGTTTTCTCCATAATCACAAATGCAGTGCAAGTTCCTCTGTAATCGCAACCGCTGAATACTGACCCCATCCTTCTAATAGCGTCTACGTTTCTCTATAATCACGTCGCTGGTCTCGATCGAGGTACCTGTAGAAGGGCAATCTGTGTTATCAATGGCCAGTTATCCAAGTTTAAATTTACAAGGGACGAGCCACAAGAACAGTCATAGAAAATTTTATATACAGGGTATCTTATTAACCCTTCGCTGCATAGCGAAAATCTGGTATATAGTAAACTAAGAATGTGTTTTCTTACTATTGTACAGATTTTATCTCATTTGATAAAATGTTGTTTCATTTTTAAAAAAATTTTTTCCTTTAATTAAAACACAAAAACTGACCTTCTTTCAATTTTTTCATCCCAATTAAAAAAATCATGCAGCGGAGGGTTAATATTCGGACATTTTTAAAGACTTCTTTAATATTGGATCATGCAACTTGAATTTTCTTTTTGAGAAGTTAGAAATTGATTGTACGAAAAGAAATTTTCAAAAAGATTGCAGAAAAAATACTAAAATTTATTTTTTTACAGTTTTGTACATGGGCCTTCACGTGGGCCCAATGAAAATTAAGAAAGCACGTGTTGTAGATCTGCATCGATTATACATATTCTGAAAATTTCATGAAAGTCGAGTAAATTTCAATTGTTTCTGCAACGTGTAAGTGCCGCGTCCGGCTAAAAGTGTTTGAGCAAAATGAGTTGATGAGATTAGGATTAATCGCGTTTTCGGTGTAAGCGCGTGATCGTTTCGCGATTTCCCGGTGGCGTGCGGGAATCACGTTCCTGGAACCGTAGCCTCGCGCTCTCAATATTCCATTATTCAATTATTATTCAGTTCCAGCAGGAAGCCAATTAGTCAAGTTAGACGCCGCAGCCTCGGAACGTATTTGACGAGCACCGGCAAAGTTTGAGAACGATCCGAAGGTCCGTGACCCCTTCCTCGAACGCCTCGCTGTTTTCCGATCTGCTTCAACCCTTTCCTGCCACCAACCCCTCTCTTTTCTGCACCAACCCCTTTTCTACACACCATCCATCCCCCTTCACGGTTCCCGCGTATAACTTTTACACGCTCGCCGAATACCCCGCATTTCTGGCTGGTATGTTAGCTATTCGTACCTCCCATCGGGCACGTGTAATTTTCTAATTGAAATCTAATGCGCACAGAGCCTCTCGCGGTTCCTTTATGTCTGATGCAGCTCGAGTCAGGCCGACCTCGTAACGAGAAACTTTCAATCGGGAATCAATTCTTTCTGTATTTACGCTGGAAACGCTGTTCCACATTAATTGTTAATTGAAAGAGTCGAATGCGTGCGTGCTGCGAGTTTTAGAGCATATGGCTTTCCTTTTTTCCGAGGGTAATGTGTAGTTGATGCTTTAAGGTGAATTAAAACAATCGGATTATAATTATTATTACTTTGCGCACTCTCGGGAGAACTGTGTTCTTTTAATTCTAGTTCCTCGTTTCAGTGGGAAACCTAAAAGAAAATGGTTCAGGAAGTGTTTAATGGTGATTCATATTAATGTAGGAACAGTAATAGCCTCGAAAATAACCTCTTGTTATGCGATAATGGTTCGTAAACCATTAATTACTGCCGATTTTTGTGAGTTCATAGTTTGTAGAAATTTTGAAAATGTAATTAAATTTAATTACTGCGGATCATTACGCAAAAAGTTGTTTCCCTCGTTCGCAAGAAATAAATCCGCAGTGACCAGATACAATAATCTACGGTTTTAGAATCAAATATATTTTGTTTCATCATATTTTGCTTCCAAAATTATTTGCTGACCATGTTTGCTAATTATCGTTGTACCATATATTAAGTACAACGAAATAGATGCACTGTTCGTTTTATTTCTGTGTAAAATGCAGTTTAAATATTACCTCGATATACACTGTGTGCTTGACGGTTGCATTTCCCAGCTTGTGCACTATCGATTTATTGATGATACAAGAGTGCTGAAAAATATAGCGCAGTGCTATGCCTGAACATAACTGGTCATCAAAATTATTTTCCACATTATATTGAATGAACAAAATTATTATTTTGTATAAAATAATTTTCTTTATCAATTGTAAGAACTAGAAACCAAATGGAAAGGTCTTTCTACCGTTAGTAGTTTTAATAGATAAATCCTATAATCGGAAGTCTAGTAATCAGTGTTATCAATTCAAATTTCCGTACTTCGGCTCACCCTAGCTAACTCAAAACTGATTTTGGGGGGTGACATACTCTAGCTAGATTCAAAAATTCTATATTAAAGTTATATTAATAATGTAATATATAAAGGCATAAAATCCGCAGTCTAATAATAACACCCTACAGGTACAATTTGCAATAGTATACGTTGTGAACGAGTCAAAAGAAAACTTTTTAAAAACCTCGCTTATATTAAAATGCACTAACAAGGAGAAAATAATTTTTTTCCTAGTTCTCTATAAAATACCGAATCCAATTAAATGATGAATAATATTTTTCCCCAAAATTTTAGGCAATTAGTTCAAAATTTCTTCTGTTATAAAATTAGTGCCGGAATAGATAGAAAAATTTAATATAAATTTAAATAAAATCATGACATTAGTGACTATAAAAATAAAATAAAAATAAAGCTAAACTATATTGACGTAATAATCGTGGGCACTCCACGCTTTTATTCATAGTCACCAATGTCATAAATTTATTTAAATTTATATTAAAATTTTCTATCTATTCCGACACTAATTTTATAACAGAAGAAATTTTGAACTAATTGCTAAAAATTTTGGGGAAAAATATTAATCATTTAACTGGATTCGGTATTTTATGGAGAAAATTTAATATAAGCGAGTTTTTAAAAATTCTTTTTATATATTTTATTTTCTACTTTTATTGTCATCGGAAGCAAGTGTGTATACAAAATTTCAGCGAGATTGGACTATGAGAAGAGATTTAAAATTCGATTACAAGATTTGACGCATACAACAACACGGCGAGTTAACATAAGCGTGGTAAAATGATTCGCAACGCTCGGTGGCGATAGTTGAGAGGTGAAATCCGTTTCCGGCGGGTAAAAAGGCAGCGTTTTTTTTTCGTCTACCAGGGGAGACTCTCCGAAAATACAGGGTCATCGTGATCGAGGGAAGAAACGGCCGAAGACGGCGGGAAATGGAGCAAAAAGGGTGCAGCGAATCTCAAAGAGTGTTGGGCGGGGGAGGATTTATACATTGAGATCACCGGTGGGGAGGAAGAAGAAGGGGCAGCGAATCAGGGACAAAGGGAGACGGGTTGAGGATGATTCGAAGAGGGTGAGAAATCATGTTCAACACGTGTTCCTCTTATCGCGTTCATTTTGAAACGCGAGCATGTTCCGGCTCTCCGGGCTGCTTTCGACGCGCCGCGCGTAATAAAGACGAAAAGCGGTGGATACCGCTCGCGAGTTTCGTCTGAAGGTAACTCGTTAATATGAATCCTCGAGGTACGCTCTTTCCTTTCTCATTTCCTCTTTCTTTCTAAGGTCGTGAATCGCCTCCGGTGTTTCGGGGGCCCTTCAACGTTAAATAGTAAAAATACGTTTCTATGGTTAAAACGTTCCCATTCGCTCGCTGCCTTTCATCGCAGTTATCCGCCGGAAATTAGGGAGTGTGCGCGGATAAAAAGCACGCGGCCGCAAATCGGCGGGGCGTACGTTGATTTTTTTAAAGACGAGTAAACAGTGCTAATTGCACAATTCGGTATTGTACGGTCGTGTATTAATGACGAGACCCCGAGGAAAATGGTCGAAACCGTAATGGCTCCTGTTAAACACTATTTAGAAAGAAGACACGGTATCTTTAATCTCATTGAAGCCTCCCTCTTTCGCTCTCGATGAGATTCTAAATTAATTACTCTGTAGCTCTAGCCGCAGAGAAATTTTCTCACCAAGAAAATCATACATCTGCAGGACCACTCGAGATACATTTATTTTCCTCGGAAATACATATAGTACACTCCCGGAAGTAAATAATTCAACGCAACGGTGATTCGGTTTTTTTATATCCTTTTTTTCGCCAGGCGGGAACATCGACAAAAATTTGTCGAAGAGGGACAATCCAATTTTGTGTCTCCGTAAAAATTTCGCTGGTATTTTTTGCGATATTCCCTGCAGCAGGTTTTGAAAACTTTTTCGAAAAACAGCTCGGAAGTTCGAAATTTATTTTACGTACGCTGGAAAATGTTTTTTAACTGCAGTCTGGAAATCCAGCTTCTCCGGTGTAGTGTTACCGTATTTTGCACTTTTTCATCCGGCACTGTGTTTTTGTTTCTTTATTCGATTATGCTTCGCTGTACGCAAGGCTAAATGGATTATTTCTGGTGAGAATTCAATGGTTTTAATACTCGGCGAGTTCATAACGGTTTGCAACGATTTATGGAATTATTGCTGCAACACTCTCGATCGAAATATGTAGTTCTAAAATATCTGTGTTTCGTTGCGTGAAAGAATAATTCTTCGGAAAATATCGCCGGACTGGTTGAATCTATTTAGCCTATAAATTGAGGTTCCCACTTGGGAATCACGCATATTTAAAGCTCGACTTCTTTTTCTTCGACAGTGTTCACTATCTTTGCAGCATGGCTCTGTAAAAAATAGTAGATTAAATACATTGGCACAGAAGATAATTGATCATGAACAATTTCTGTTTTAATCAGACATTGAAGCCTCTAATTTCACATGAAATACATTATTCTGTAAAAACATATTGAAACGAAATGTTTACAGATTTTTAATTCGCGAGAAGGCTTACATAGGGAAATTCCTGAATGCATTTACTTATCGATGCGTGCACTACAACTAGACTATGGATTTTATGCATTTATGATCAAATCACGACAAACACAAAAAGAATTACAAATCACTTATATTATTTCCAAATTATGAAAAAAGTAGATCAAGTTTTATTTCACTCCAGTATGTTGCAAACACGGTAGGAATTTTTAATTTTGCATAAACACCCGCAGTCTATTTACAAACAATAGAAACACGCTGAAATAAATTCAGTTTTATCACGTTCTGGAGATGGTGAAAAAATTCTGGGAAACATATTTCGCAAATTTAACGCGATATTTAATAAATTCGCCAGGGAAGAACGCGCGCAAAAATGAGGAGATTAGTCGATCGAGGGTCGAAAATTCTCTCGTTTCGCGAGGAGGAAGCACGCGTCTCCGTGAAAATTAGAACGGCTACTGTAGCGCGCATAAAATGGATCTCGACATTTTTCAATGTTGCAATAAACGGGATCGGGAGCGGGGCGTATGCAGAGACGGGTGGAGAAGTATTACCGGCGCGTATGGATCGTTTCAGTCTGGGTCGTCGTCGATCGAAACAACGCGGCAGTCGGCGTCGTCGTCCCGTATCGCGAGCTCTTTAACGAGCGTTGTCTCGGAACCATCGGTTGCCCCTCTTATTTCTATTTGCCCGTGACCGAATAGTGCCAGGTATTTTTGCCATGGCAGAGAGAGAGAGAGAGAAAGAGAACGGGAGCGAACGGAGAGAGATCGTTCATTCCTGATTCGGCCATCGTTGCCGGCGGCGGGATATATTGAATAAAAATAAACGGTTGCCGGATGTGCTTTCCCAACTCTCTCCGCGTCCCGCTCGTTTATGCGAGCGTCGCTTTCGCACACGTACCCGGTATCCAAAAAACGCCACGCGTCGATCCTCTTGATCGACATTTTTTAAATACTTTTTTTTTCGTACCCCGCTGCCTCTGGCGTTCTTGTATTTTTCGTTTGGAATTTAATCAATTACGGAATGCTTTTCGAACTGGCGCGCGCCGCGCTGCGAGATATACGATACACGTTTCATAGGTGTAATAAAAACCTCGTAAATAACGCGACGAATTTTATCGATGCGCCCCTGTTACGAATTCAGCTTTGCCGTTTAAAGAGCGCGTCCCCGGCGTTTCTGTTCCGCGAATCGATCTCCGTTGGATATTCGTTTCAATTCTACGGAAGCGCAGCCTGGATTAGCCGGCAGTTTCGAAAATAGCCTGCAGCGAAGCTGTACCGAACGAGGCATGGCCGACCTTCGCTAAGATCTTGATGCGATATCTACTTAAAAATTGGATGACGCTGACGTCTCGTGCTAGACAGAATTGCCCCGCCTTTTTGCGCTGTTACCTTTTATTTGGTCGTGCTAGATTTGTTCGTGAATCTTCACTACCATTTTAAATATTGAAAACGATTAAATGTTTTGGAAATTATCACCGCATATTATGGTAATCAGAATTTTTAATGTCAGATTTTAATGTCAGAGATTTTATGTTACTAAATCGGTCTGCATTTATAATTCATTATTACAAATTTGTAGGTCGTGCATTACGTGTGCATGGCGCAATCAATTTTAGTCTATTATGGCTGTAAATAACTTCAAATTACTAGGTGTATTAAGCGATTATGAATATTCAGGACAAGGTGATTTCAACTACCCGTAAAACAGCAGCGAAAAATAAAATAAAATTTCGAAAGTCTGTTTTGTATTTGATCTATTCATTATTGTCGTAAATAAAATCCGGAGGCCATTACCTGCACGTAAGAAACATTTTTCTAATCTGCGACACGTTGATCTCTGGACAAGTTCGTCGATGAAGGACGCGAAGGAATTTGTTCGGCCGAGTCGATTCGGCGATCTTAACTACCGCAGCTCACGCGAGTCCAGATCGTAATCGCGTAACAAAAACCCACTATCCGTCTCCGGTGTTCCCAGTCGCCTGCGCGTATAACTTAATTACCCGGTCAGAAAACTAACGATAAAACCCTGCGCTGGCTTGTCGCCGTAGCTGCTGCTGCAACGACGGCGCGCCGATTAAATTGAATCACTGTCGTCGGCTAATTCGACGCGGACGAATCCTGTTCGACGAGTGTCGCCTTCGCTCTGAACTTCTTTGCCCGCTTCTCTCTGGACTGTCTCGCCGGGTCGCGTTTCGTTGACACATCTGTCTAGCCGCGGTACAAAACAACTCCGAGACATGCTCGAGAAAGTTCGCTAAACTGATATCTTCTTATAAATTGCCAACTACAATGTATTTTCTGTCTTCGGAAAGACACGAGTCTTGTAGGTCTTAATTACAGTCAGAGTTGGGCAAAAATTTCGAATAAAACTATTTCCCAACTCTGATATTTCTCTGGCATTTCTACTTCGGTCATTTATAAGCATGCTTTCTCCTTGGATAATTTATAGACATGCTTTCTACTCCGATCATTTATACAGGGTGTTTCGTTTATCTGATAACGGAAATGTGACACACTAAAGTTATTTGTTTGTAGAAATTGTTCGGTACGAAAGGTACAATCATATAGTCTAATTTTTTTGAGGACTAGAATGGCGGGGAGGGGGGATTTCAAAGTCAAATTAAGTTTTTTAAATGGAATGTCCTATTTTTTATACCATTGATCGATAGAGGATCAAATTCTGAGTATAATAGTGTTGACCTCCATATGTCCTAAATCTAATAGTTTACGAGATGTTATCGAAACAATTTTCATTCTTCTTTGGATAATATCTCGTTAACTATTATGTTTAGGACATACGAAGTTCAACACTTTTATACTCAGAATCTCATACTCTATCGATCTGTGGTATAAAAAAATAGGACATTCCATTTAAAAAACTTAATTTGACTTTGAAATCCCCCCTCCCCACCATTCTAGTCCTCAAAAAAATTAGACTATATGATTGTACCCCTCATACCGAACAATTTTGGTGAACAAATTTTTTTCGTAACTTCAATGCGTCATGAGATATTTCCGTTATCAGATAAACGAATCACCCTGTAGACATGCTTTCTACTTTCATCATTTATAGACATGCTTTCTACTTCGATCATTTATAGACATTCTTTCTACTCCCATTATTTAGCCAGTGGTCCGACCAGTGGTTAATGTTTCTACTTAGATCATGCATTCAGATGCTGATCCGTCTGACCATTGCTCGATGTTTCTACTTACAGCAAATGTTTACGATGCAGAATCGACTTTAATTATAGAATCAGATATACTATCGTGGTTGTGATCAAACAGTATCATCACAGATCTGACGAATACATCGCCTTTGTATTTTTAATAAAACGGTTCAGATAAATATCGAAGCAATCACAGTTTGTTTGCACACATTTTTTCGTTATTCACAGTAAAACGTCCGTACATCCTATATTTTATTTACTCAATTCGCGGTTCGGAATATACAATGCTCTCTCAGTGATTAATTAATGCTGTATCTTTAGTTGTGTTGCCGCGATTTCAAACTGCTCTGAACAAATGTAAATGAGCTGATTATTTGCTGAACTAATTGTTTAATAATGATTTCTGTACTAGTTATCTGGCAGTATTATCTTCCCTCCATATTGATTACACTGCGGATTTAATGCAGTCGTGCCAAAATTTAGTACATTCAACGCGAAACAGTAAGAACATTTAAAGAATGTGAAAGTACTGTTCTATTATTTCCGACTCGCTAAAATTATTCGCAGAAAAAATAGACTTCTGCATCCCGTGTCTTGCAATTTCTATTTTGAATAGAATTTAATCGAATTTTTCAACGGTGCGTTCATGTAATCGTTAATAAACATTCATAAATATCTGCAACCAGGTTGCAGAATCAGTGTCAGAGGCAAGGGTTGGTTTGGAAAAAATTTGCCACGGTGTTTTCGGCGTAAAAAGCGATCGGCATATCAGATAAATTCGCGACGCCGCGTCCGTTACGGGCGCAAAGGAACGGACGCGCATACTTCATACACGGCGAACCCGATACATCGATAATGACCCGCGCGATGGAGGCGGGTTTTCGAGCGGCTTCCTAACGGTGGGACACGAGGCAGGACAGGAGGGCATCGGATCGGATCGTAAATAAAAATGAATCGGCGTCGCGGGGGTGCCATAGATCAAAAGGTAGCTGCGGGCCAGGCAGCGGCGAGCGACGGAGAAAATAAAAAGAGAATTATTGAGGAGCGAAATAAATCAGGGCGTCGCACGCGCGTGTGTGTGTGTGTGTGTGGCGTGTGTTCCTGATGGCGCGACGAGCACGCCGAGCTGATGGTGTCGGAGGGGCTGCACTCCACGCTTCGAAATGAACGCGATAAGAGAAACACGTGTTGAGCACGCTTTCTCACCCTCCGTCCGCCTACCTTCGCCCTCAACCCCTGTGTCTCGCGCCGATATATAAACCCTCCAACCCTCTTCTCTCTGTCCTCCCACTACGGGTCGTTTCCGCGACCCGTCTCCTACCCACCCCCTCTTCTGTTTTTCCGGCCACCGTTCTCTCAGAACCCGGCGGTGTACCCTGTTCGTCTGCGCCTGACAATGCGGAACGAGACGTCGCTGATGTTTCATTGATCCAGAGATAAGGACGGAGCACCCGCGAGATCCTCGATCGACGCTCTCGTCGATGACGGCAGGCAAATCTGATGCCACGGATCTCCCACCACCGTCTTCCACGCGACGATCGTTCAACTAGATGTCTTGTGCAAGTCGGAGTTACCCAATCAATAATTTATTATTCGACTGCGGATTTTATCCATTTACGACAAAAATAAGCTGGGTGGCCTGTCCACAGGTGTCTTTATTCAATTCTTACGTTTCAGAATGCAATTCTAAAAATATTTCGTGGGTGTAAATTTCGTGTGAAAAATTAGCCAAATGACCAAGTGAATCTTTTTGTTAACACATTACCGATCGGTGATTATGGCATAATTTTGAAAAATCTATGGTACATGGCTAAACACTTTTTAATCAAACCTTCAATAGCAACAGCAATTTTCATTCTGAACTAACAAGTCACTCTCAATAACATCATCTAATAATTTCATTTAAGATTTCAACGTAAAAGAAAATTTCTATTTAGGCTTCCGGTGGGGAAAGTGTTAAAATGACGAATATATTTTTTGTAGGTGGAATACATCAATTATTCTTGAAGGAAATTATTGGTATAAAATTGTCTAATTGAGAACGAACGTTCTCGGTAATATTGTTTAGAAAACAACGGAGAACATTTTGAAAATTTGTTGTAGTTATAAAGAAATTACAAACTTTCTCGCAGTATAAGAATCACTCGCTCTACTTCTCTTTAAATAAAGTATCCTACGAAAATTGCTGGTATTTTTTCGTACAATAAGATCCTATAATAAAAAACATAGATTTCCATTTGAAAAAACAAAGTTGACCTTCAAATGACCTTGAAAACGCCACCCAAATAAAAAACTGATACTGACCGACCTCTCTTCCCCCCTCGAAATCCTTGGACACGTGTTTTACACTTTTTGAATATCTTTCATACGTTTCGAGATATTCGGTTGGAAAGTTTTTAAATGAACACCATGTATACGTAGAACTTTCACGTTTCTCATAATTACACTGGCTGTTAGATTTCAGTGAATTTAATGAATACAGACGATAAACCCATCAATGTCTGGTTTAAGTAGAAAAGCTGAGTTATGGTCAGACAGGCGCCACCGGAGAGGACTTGCGAGTGAATGTTCATATATGATTCTCTGAGAATTATTTCTCATTTGTATTTTTCACCCCCATCTTTAAAATGACTTTCTAATCATTATTTAATGGCTGCTACAGAAACGATCAAGACGAGGTTAAATCAGGTAACAATGAAAGGATTACAATATTCAATTTAATATCGCAGGGGATGGAATATTTTCGTCAGAGGAGGATGTAAATAAGCTGTGGGGATTGTTACACTCCATTCCTTCGATCGAGTGAATAAAAATTCGATCCCGTCGAATATATTTGAATTGTATTCTCGGAGACACCGACCGAATTCGAAATTCTTTATGTTCCCCCCCGACCGTAAAAATATTGTCCGGCTTGGAAGTTGAAATGGAGAAATGGATAACTTAAGAGGAAGAGAGTTTAAGAAGAGGGTGACTGCTGTTCCACTAGCGAAAATTTGTCTCAAACTTGCCCGGGTTGCAAAGTTTTGACGGAGAATTTCATGATTCCAATCTAAGATTGAAGAAACCCATGGAACAATATTATCGAATTTGCTTCTAGCAGTTTGTATTCAAGATCCAAACTTTATTATTGCGAATTCTTTATCGAATCTTTATCGTTTTCTACATCTTCTCGCTTCTCAAACAATCGTTGAGGTTACTGGAAAAATTTATCAAACTCCGCCTCTAAGGAAGTACAGACTTCCTCCGGGTAACTTGTTGTACAGGCGATAATTTTCAATGTAAAGACTGCAACAGCGTCTAATAATCACTGAAGAGACGCATTGCCCTCGTAACAAAAGCGCGGAGGGAAGAGTTAACTTCATAATTATGTGGCAACCGTCCACCTCATTGTAATTCCACATGAAATATTAAGAAAGTTATGCGCGTAAAAGCGGTTGAATTGATAGGTACCACGGAGTCCACAGAGTCCGCAGAAAAGTGGCTTCAAATAAATCACACCGTGCCACGCTAACTTTATAAGAACTTAATTCTACGATGCTGCTATAAACAAGCTTAATGTAACTTTGCAACTAATCCTTAGCAAAGCGCATTATCCAATCGGGCCGGGATATGTCGGAGTACTTCTTTAAAAATCACTCTCAGAGCAGCCTGAGAGAAACGGTGGAAATAATACATATAAATATGCTCGTAAATCTATTTAGAACCGAGTGCAACATGCAGTATTAATCTGTAAAGAACATTAAGCACGTCAAACATAACTTATCCAGTAAGGTACGAACAGGAAGGGATAAAAAGAACAAAACATTACTTCGCTAAAAGCTTCACAAGCTCATAAACGAATTACATAAAATACAATAATAAAAGAATGTATACAGTAAAATCAATAAAAATTCCACAACAAGAGAAATTTAATAATAATGGAAGGATTATCGAAGAGCGAATTTAAAAGGTTCGTATCTTGTAATTTATTTATTACTCGGAGTTGCTTCGTAAATCGAACGTGTTCGTCTCGTTCTACACCGGTGGAATTTTTCTCGGCTGTGCAGCAAGATGTCGCAGATGTGCGGAGGTTCTTGAAGCGTCTCGAACATCTCGGGAGCCCGGAAGCCCCGAGCCATGCCCGATAATCGACCACATTGTTATCAAAATGCTGAGCGGGCGGCGGGCTCGCAAGACTAACGAGTATTTTATGTAAATAGGGTTCATTATCCGCGGGGATCTGGCACGGTGAGGCGTCGCGACGCGTCGCCGCCGCGATCATCGAAACGTACAATTAAAACTTCTCGTTCTTGATGCGTCCGTCCGGTGGCATTCGGATTCAACTCCGCGTCGAAACAGCGAAATTTATAGTGAACGAAAACCGTTCGCGCGAGGGCTCTGTCTCTCGTCACGTATCCCGGAGAAATTAACGTTTCCGGTTGGGGGAAAAAAGCCCGAACTTTCCGGGACTGTCGTTTATTTGCCGGCGCGCGCGTTCAATTCGAAAGGAAATATACGAAGTTTCGGGATAGCTCGAGCGTGCTCGTCGGACGCGGTAAAATGGGCCGAAAAATCTGCACGGACGGCAAAAGTGCGATCCGTATATTTCGAAAATATCCCCCGATCGTCGAGGTAACGACGCTCCTTCCGACAGCTGGCCGGATAAAAAACAGGCTGCGTGAAAAACGATGGCTCGAGGAACAGCCAGTAGTGCTCCGCGAAATGAAATAGGTTTTAAACGCAGGCAAAAATTGTATCCGTCGTCGAGTTCAGAAACAGAGATTTTTATTCCGTCACTTCTTTTATTTCGCCCACGCAACGTTCCGCTATCTAGTTTTAAATCACAATGATGGAGAATTTCGCGTGCTTTTTGCTGCGTCTATCTTTTCGAAGAAACGAAAAACGGATATGCCGCGTCGAAAGCATTCTTCATTAATCACAAACCGTTTTTAGCGAAGCATTTTAACGATTGGAAATATACTCTTCCATTATATTTCCTCACCGTTATATTTGTTTGTTCAACGTTGCTGTTAAAAATCGGACGTTCCATGCGCGACAACCGAAGACGAATAACAGCAGCATGATTAAAACTGTGAAATCTGTTTCGAAAATGGTTCGAAAAGATTAGCGAGCGCAGTTGCGATAACGCGATTCATTTCTATACTGAACATCGGATTTCCATTCGTTCCATTAAAGGTGAGTTATTCTTTATTGCGCTGGCTGTTCCACATTCATCGTGGAATCTACAGCGGTGCGCGCCGATATACCATCGTTGCAAAATGTCTGTCAGTAACGTTTCGAAATAAATCCCTCATTTTCTTATCAGCAAAGTGCAGATTTAATTCGGTAATATCTCGGGGCGAGCGTCCGCGGATGACCGATTAAAATTTAACGCTAAATTCGTAACGATGAAACCGCAGGGAATAAATTCGCTCAGATCATCGGGACATGGATGTCGAACGCATTAACAATTGCGGCGAAAATGTTTTATCGCGGAACCGTGTGCTAGGAGCGCAAATGTTTACCTGAAACGCGTTTCACTCGGTCCGTGGAAAATCGCACGCCCGCACGGCGACGCCCGCGAACAGGAAAGAGAGAGTCGTCGAGAGAAAATGTTTAACTGGTGGAAAAGGTTGGCGGAAGGGGTGGGCAGTGGGGGAAATTTCTGCGCCGCGGATGCGAAAATTCAGCGCGACGAAAGGGTCCCGTGGGAATCGAGGAACAACAAAAAGGGCTTGGTCGCGCGTGAGCCCGTCAACGAGGGGCGGCTGGCGATCGTTTTAAGGGAAAGATCCGCTCGACCCTTGAACACCGAGATGCCAGATGCTGGTGTCGGCGTTCGATATCGTTTCGCAGGCATCTGTTACGAATCTACCCGGGTTTTTGTCCCGTCCGTCCCTGAACGCCCTTTTAATAACGCCTTTCCGGTTGTCCGGCCACCGGCGTCGGGTCCCAGTCGCATTCGAGTGCGTCACTTGATGAAAAATAACCGCGGGCGGAGCTGTTTACGCGAAATCTCGGTCCACCCCGCGATCGAATCGTCCGACCAGCAGCTTTATTCGTAAGCTGCAATTCGCGTTATAATCTTTCTAAATTTTAGAAAGAGCTGACGCTTATTCGAGGAGGTAATTTATCCAGAAGATGGATCGAGGTGCTAAATCGGTTTTGCGATTGGGCAATTTTTGCTGAGCTTATGAAATATTAATTCATGATACTATGCAGGCTGCCTGATGTACTATTTTCGGTAAAATCGTGAATAACATTCAGTCTTCTGGAATTCGAAGTCAGTATTTCTTTTTATTTATTAATAACTAGACTCCGGATTTTATGCATTCATAACAGAAATGAGCGAGTGCAATTTAAAATAGTGAAATTATTAAAACACTTAAAGAGTATCAATATATTATTTTCACCACGTAAAAATTATTAATGAAGAATATAAATTTATATCTAGCTCCTGCGTCTTGCAATTGACTATTGATAAAGTACAAAACTATATTTCACACTCAGGAGGCGGATCAGCCGATTGGACAGATGACAATCTTCCATTCTATGTATACTTTCGTTCGTGAATTTTTTAAAGTATATTTTCAATGAAATTTTATCTAGAACCTTTCATTATTTTATTGCAGCAGATTGCACAATTTTGTATTGAAATTTATCACCAGCAAATGAGTCGTAATTAAATGGTTAATATCAATATTAATAAATTTTAGAAATATGTTTACGTTCAATATGTGGGTTGTTATTTGATGGGAGCATCCATTATGAAAATTGAGAATGATTAATTAGGATCTTGATCGCACCCTCTCGCTTAACATTCAATAAATCAGAGTATTGGATTGAGTGAGATGAGGATCCTGCATGGAAACACGGAACTGTTCCGATATGATAAGTACCCGAGTCTCTGTTTACCTGTCCGGATAATGGAGACTCATGGAATCGATGTCTACATAGAGATAGCATAATCGAGACCCTCCATAAGCAGTATCAGGACAGCCGACAGTCTATTGTGTCAGGCTTAAGGAGAAAGAGATCGTCTATAGTCGGGCTGTTGGACGACCAAATCTACTGATAGGTTCGATTGAAATCTACAGATAAAGTTGATTGAAATTTACAGATAAAGTTGATTGAAATTTACAGATAAAGTTGATTGAAATCTATTGATTAGCTTCTTCAGTCTCATAAAGATATCCAAGGGGACTTCGAAACTATTAAAGCTTGCGTAAAGTTGGAGCCACTTTTGCATTATTGTCTGTCTGGCTGCCGGAGGGCTAATTCTACCGCTACATTTAATTGCAGTCTACTAGATTGGTTCGAGGCTGATCAAATTACGTCGCTCTTCAGAAAATATCCGACGAAAATATTCTGTCTGGCCATCGGTTGACCTAATCTATTGCCGCGTTTAATCTAGTAATCGCACATATAAAATTCTTCCAATCAATTTTTATTTTCGGCAGAATAAACATATTTCATCGACGTTGCCCGATTCATTATTTAAACGTCCATTACAATCGATGCACGTGTATTTTCCACAGATTTACGAACCCTTTGATCAGTGTCACTAAATTTTGCATAGTTTCCCTTTCGAATTGCAAAAAACACAAGTTATGAAACCGAGCGAACCCGCCCCTGATGGGAGAATTATATTGTGCATCTGAAAGCATTACAATATTAAATTAATCACGCTGCAATAATATTCGTATCCAACATGGCAGAACAAAGTGGCGCATTAAATGAATTGGTAAATTATACATCACTGTGAATTAATTCCAGCAAGTCATGATTTTCATATTTCCACAGAGGCTGGCTCTCTTCGACCAACATTACGCGCAAACATATGTAAATGTTTACGGATAGGAACATTGTAATATTTATGCGTATTTATTCGAACTCCTCAATGTATGAAATACCAGAAATAGGATGGCTTTGTTCGAGAAAAATCGAGGTGAAAGGGGTTCACGATCGAAGTCGTCGATCAGAGGGTTCGATCTACCGGGCCAATAGCTTGGCTGACACGTTATCTCCCATTATCGAAAGTGAGAAAGATACGGGGGCGGACGAGACAAACGGGAAACACCGTTTATTCGATTACTACACGCGACAAGCATACGTTATCATTTCGGCGGGGAACGAAGTCTTATCGATTCCCAACACTTTCATCGGTCGGGCATGCTTAAGGTAACTCGCGGCGTCACGTATCCAATAATTCTCCGGGGCTTTCGAAACATACGGTCCATCGCGAGGAACTTCTGTCCCCCTCCTGTAAATCACATTAAGCCCTCGAAGTCCCGTGACCGCGTGTAACGGGACGATATATCAATGGGAGACCACGTGGTGCCGGACAAATTTCTCTTTCTCAAACCCCTCGATCGTCCAGACGCCATTCACCCTTCGAATTTTCGAACGTATTTAAGTACACGTAATTCTGCCCGTCAAATCCTTATGAATGGGGGCTCGACACGATTTCGTCCGTGGAATCTACGTGAGACGGAAACAAGCCTGGTAACGAGGAAACGATATAATTTTCTTGGCTTCCCTACGCGGCATCCCCGGGACGAGGCATTAATAATCCTCGAGGAGAAAGTGACACCGTGAGAGGGTGCCAGGAAAGCTAAGAGGAGAGTATTCGGCGACGATATCCGGCTGAAATCCAACAGTCGCTGCTATGTTTCATTTAGAAGGTTTAATTGTACAAGTAGATCAAGTCTGCTCGCAAACAATGCAATTACAACAGCGTCCATAAATATTTCGACACCGATTAAGATAAAACGAACAATTATTATATTCGTACCACTCCAGTGGAACTAGGTCCATTATTTTTATTTTTTATTAACATACACTGTTAACCCCGTAAATAATCCGTGAGAATCAAGAAAGTGGCCCAAAACGTCGGTATTATCAATGAATAATAGCTTTTTAGTTTAAAAAAGTAAAATATGCGTACTAAATAAATTAATTAAGGTTATGTATTAAATTTTTAATATAATTTGTATTATGAATATAATTTTTAATACACTTTTTATTTTTTCATTCGAATAATTAAAGTATTTTTTCATTGCAGCAGAAGCGAAGAGCACGATTTCATCAGTTTAATATCTATTAGATTGTACCCGTGTTTGCGAATTAGAAAGATAGATAACCAGCAGTTAATCCTTTGTGAAAGCAGTCTCCGTTCCCAGAATGGATAGAGGTGAAGATTGTTGAGGATCAATTAGGCCACGCCATCGTAGGAGATTGAAGAGTTATTAACTTCTTCACGTGCGATTAAGCTCGGAAGTTTCAACTTCAACTCGCGATTTTAAACTTCATTAAACTGGAGTCAAGTTTCTAATGAACATGCCTGATGTTTATGCGAGTTTAATGAAAATTTGTCCGAGTTGAAGAAATTGCCGTTCAATTTCTGCGGCGTCTTTCGCGTGACATGTTGCTCGACGAGACGACACCGGTGAACATTTTGTGGACGTCTATTCGCCGAACTTCGCCAATTTTCTGGTTTTCTCCATTGGTTGTGGAGCTTTCCTGAGCAAGGAGCAATCCTGAGCGAGGAACTCATCTGACCGAGGAGCTCTCCTGACCGCGGAGCTATCATAACCGCGGAGCTTTACTGACCTCAAAGCTTTACTGACTGCGAAGCTGTACTGACCGCGGACCTTTACTGACCGCGGAGCTTTACTGACCGCGGAGCTTTACTGACCGCGGAGCTTTACTGACCTCGAAGCTTTACTGACCGCGGAGCTTTACTGACCGCGGAGCTTTACTGACCGCGGAGCTTTACTGACCGCGGAGCTTTAGTGACCTCGGAGTTTTCCTGGCCGCGGAGCTGTCATAACCCCGGAGCTTTTCCAACCGCAAAACTTTACTGACCGCAAAACTTTACTGACCGCAAAACTTTACTGACCGCAAAACTTTACTGACCGCAAAACTTTACTGACCGCGGAGCTTTAGTGACCTCGGAGCTTTACTGACCGCGGAGCTTTAGTGACCGCGGAGCTTTAGTGACCTCGGAGCTTTACTGACCGCGGAGCTTTACTGACCACGGAGTTTTCCTGACAGCGGAGCTATGATAACCCCGGAGCTTTCGCAACCTCGGAGCTTTACTGACCGCGAAGTTTTACTGACCGCGAAGTTTTACTGACCGCGGAGTTCTCCTGACCGCGGAGCTTTCCTGACCGAGGAGCTCTACAGATCGGGGAGCTCTACTGATCGAAGAGCTCTACTGATCGGGAAACTTTCCTGACCACGGAGCTTTCCTGACCAATTTCAAAAATTGAAACTTCAGGAATAAAAGAGAAAATCTGAATTCCGTCATCTGACCGCACTGAATTCACAGAATGCCTACGGTTACCCGATTACAAAATTCTTTCCGTGGTAGACGAAGACTTCCCAGGCACCACCGGTGTACTAAATCAATGACCATGCTCCCGTTATACGGACGCTTCCATCGAGCACTCCATCTTTCCCAGCTTCTCGGCGTCGCCGTTCCGATTCCGGGTGTGCATTCTTGATGCACTGGCGAAATGTCCTCGATTTTCTCGAGTGCGGCCCTCAGATCGGGAAGCCGATAGCGCGTCGATAAATTACACCGGCAGATTCCCGAGCCGATTTTTATTTATTCATCGTGACAGCGGCAGGGAGAAACGACGGAGAACGTCGGGACGCTCGCCTTATGGGCGGATGGGCAAGCTTGGTACGTGCGAGAGGCTACACAGGGGGGTGGGAACGGGCACAGGGGATGGGAATTACGAGGCGAAGTAAACTCTTCCCCGTCCGATCGGATAAAGACGCGAGCGACTTCGATGCTGTCGGCGAGGAAAAATAGGGAATGAACTTCCCATCGTGGATGTGCGGCCGGGCGTGTGTGTGCCGCGCTGTCCGTGTGCACACGTGGCTATTGTTTCGAGCCGTGATGTTCAGACTGCCTGAAACTTTCACGATATCTGCTTCAGAGTCGGCTGAATAAATGAAGAACGAAAGCGGCCGGCGCGGCCAGCGAACCGAGGAAAAGCCGTGGAAATTCGCGCGACTGTGAACGAGTCGTAGACGTGGCACCTTCGAAGTCGACGAGAATCGTTTTACCGAGAAGTAAGCGGCGCTGTAAAATTTTACGTAATGACGGTTTCGTAACTTTCCCCTTTATGATTGCGTAACGAAGCGCGGAACAACGCCACCCGATGAGGATCCAAGGATCCGTATCGTCGTCGCGCTATAGTACCCGCTTTATCCCGACAGTATTTTTCTACGGTTTTACTTTTAAATGTGATTGCCACGGCATTATGCGCGATCTAGATTGGGCCGGCGATGACGGATCACGCGACCCGCCTGGGAATCATGAAATTGTCAAAGTTTGTTCTACGAATCACCCGCTTCAAGATGAGCCGGTCGTGTTCCGCTCCCTGTTGCCGGAACTCCAGATCGACATAAATTAGGCATGTCTTGATTAATGTTTGCCTTACGGGCAAACTTTCTAACAGTTCACTTTTTGTGGGGATTTTCGATGGTGCTGTACTGGTCTTTCAGAGTAACATGAGAATGAACTGGGGCATTTTGTTATGCATAATTTTTGAAGTGAAAGCTTCTTAAGGTGCACCGTGTACACGATTGCTGGGCAGTGAATGAGTCTGATAATTTTTTTTTGGTGGGGAGCATAAATGGGAAGTAGTATTGATTTTTTATTACTGTGGTACCTGTCATTAAACTCAATAGAATTTAGGCACTTGAACCTTTTTTTTATTGCGCGTACTTGCAGAGATTATTTAATGGTTTAATTGACGGTATGTAGAGCGTCTTCGGCCGGGCCGATGCCAGTCGGGGGGCAATCGCCGATCTTCGGTGACGGTCGGTCGCAAGGGGACGACCGCGACTTCATAATGTGCGTGAAAGTCAAAGTGAACACACGTAATTTTGGTTATCTCCTGATCTTGTCAACGCGTCAGTTGTTACCGGGACGCAGCAAGTATACGACGAAAATCCGGGACCGTTACATGGTGAGTACAGTTTCCGTGGCGCAACATTCAATAGAAACCAGGATAATTTACCGTTATTGTTATTAAAATTAATTCTGTGTCCAAGCGAGTTATTGGAGTGAACACTTTTGATTTATACATGTTTCTGTAACCGTAGAATCAATAATCATGGGTGCAACCAATTTTAAAGTGTATTTATCTTATTATTTTTTAATAAAATAATAAAAATTGTGAAGACATTCGAAGAATTTAAGAAACTTGTCACATCACTTTCATTTCATAAAAATTATTAAATGAAGAAACACCATTTTATTCAATGTTTGTTTCTTACAATCGACTTGGACAATTTTTATTTTACATAAAGATACATTGTTTAATCATCATTGCTAGTTAGAAACTTAAGCTGGGTAATTTTTGTCCCACAGGATACATAAACAAGTTAATTTCACTTCATTACATGCGAGAACTTCGGTTTTTATTGTTTAATAACTTTCCTGGAATAGTTAATATAATTGTTATAAACAATATTTTCTGCCAAAATATGCGAATCAGTGTTAAATAAACTATATTTATCAAGTTCAAATCATTAAACTTCAAGAAATAGACGAAAAAATCGTATTGAAATTTGGTGATTTTTAAGTTGTTGTAACTTTGTAATTATTAACATTATTTTGATGAAACTTAGCTTGTTGGAAAGCGGAAAGCCTGCTCTTGAAAATGGCGTTTGTTTCATTACAATGCAATTGTTAGGTCCCGAGATATCGTCGTGTAAAGACAAAGTAATTTTTTGACATTTGACTGTCTCCGTCTCGGTCGCACACTATGTCGCGTTCTCTCTCGCACGATGGTACTGACCTACCTCTACTTTACGCTAGTTGCGGCAGGTCAGTTTTTACTATTACCGCGTGCCGCGTACGCACTTATTTATGAATGGGCCCTCCCCATTCAATGTACGCGCAAACTTTGAACGCTTATATCTCGAGAACGGATTGAGATATCGGAATGAAACAAAATCCATTGGAAAGAGCATCGACTCTACTATCTTTCACGGCGATTAATAACCATAATTTCATTGTGGTTGCAATGTGACATAGTCCATCATGAACAGTACTAACATTATACAAAAAGTATTTTTCACATCATACTCTGTATCACTTACCACGTATATTGGCTATCATGATTATTTTTAAACTTGCATAACCCGATATTTTCAATCGAATTTTATAAGGAACAATTAATAATTTTCTTTCATGTTTGTTTTTGATAAATACTGCAATGCACAAGTCAATTCACGAAACAATCGCGCTACTCGTATTAAAATTCCTGTTTAATAGCTCGTGTCTGTTCGCCTTGAACAACATCGAGGACTAGACTCTGACAATTCCCACTGACGTAATTTTCGCTAAGTTCCGATATCCATTGTACAGCGACAATAAGCAATCATCGATTACTATTACATACCCGGGCTGAATGAATCGGGTTCATTTACCCGACGATGTACTGTTCCCCACGTTTCGTCACGGTTAATGGAGAATCCTCGTGAATCGGAAACTGAGCTACCCCGAATCCTCGGGATTGCGCAATATTACGTCGACGAAACGGTTTAAAGGCGCTGCCTCTCAAGTGCCCGCGATCATCCGCGTAATTAATTCTCATCTGGCTGCGGCCCCAGGAGAACGAGAGGATAAATTAGAGATATTCCGATGAGCACAATGACAGCTTTCGATTCTTCGACGGTGCTCCTCCACCGCCGGATGTCGCCCAAGTTCTACGACTAGAGCACGCGCCCGTTGAATCCCGAACGCATTCCTGCCGGAAGTAAAAAGAGGAGAGCGTGCCGGTGCGCGGAGGGTGGGGAACACGGAGGAGGAGGGGCTATGTTCGCTGAAGCTATCGGTATTCTAATTACTGGCAGCACGAAAATAGCGAAGGAAGTTGGAACGCGTAATTACACTCGGGGATGGCGCCTTATTAAGGTATCTCATTTTCTTCAGGGGCTACGGGGACCGGTCGATGGCTTCGGCACCGTAGTTCTTCATCGAGTTTTATCCAATAACGGTGCACCGATCCTCCTGCTGGAAAATACGAGCAGATCCCAGGAGTCACGACCGAAGAACCCGCGACGGTCAACATCGACGGCTAATACCGCCGGCAAAAAGCACCTTTTCAGGTTTAGTTAGCTTACTACCCCGCGTCCCCAATGGTCCGGGACCCGGGGCTCGAACTTCCTCGAAACGAGCGGACATCTTGGAATTGAATTACCGACGGACGGAGACGACGATCTTGTTAACAACGCCGGCGAATTTCTCGATCCGCTTCGCGATTGCCAACGTGGCAATCAGCACCGGACAAATTCGGAATCAGAATTATGACGCGACAAAAATCCGGCGACCGTTCGCTATTCTACCAATACCGAATTACGCATTTCATTATTTTCACCGACTGTAAACATCTGGTGACTTATGTACATTGTTTATTATACCGGTAACAGAATAATTCGAAACGTCGTCAAAATTATTTATTTAAGACACGAGATTTTTTTCATAAGTATTGTAAGAATAAACATCCTGTATATTCACAAAGATTAATTTCTATTTTATCATAATCAAGTTTCAGAGGCAATACACATCAAAATGCATAATAATAGGACCCTAGATCTCGGTTGAAAAATTGTTGCAACTTCGTGAAAGAAGCTCGATCCCTGCTGAGCTTATTTTTACGAGTGACGTCTGTAACAGTATTTCAGCTTGCTGATTATGGTACATCAGAACATGTTTTTCCGTCCCGAGAGTTCCCACTAAATATCCCAGCAGTTGGACGTGTCCCGCGAATGAAATTTCGAAACACAGCCAATTATCGCCGCGCGAATATCGCCGAACTCCGCGGAATTTACGGCGGTTCTTCGCGTTTACAAGCAAAACTTGGTGCGTCGCTCCTCCCTTTGACACAATGCCAGGGCAGGCTTGCGCGCTATGCGAGATTTAAGGCTGCCTCTTTCGGCTGGTGTGAGTCGCGCGCACAAGAAACTCGTGTGTGCAGGTGCGAGCATGTGTGGCGTCGAAGAGGGTTGCGACCGGGGGCTTACATCAGCGGTGATTAATTCTGGAAGATTAGCAAAACCGGGCCGCCGGAATTACTGCCGGGAGAATACTATCCGAATCACAGTGTCTGCATTAGATCGCGCTAATTAGCCTACCGACCACCCCCCGCAGAAACGGGGAGGAAGGAAGGGGAACCGAGGGGAACAGCTCGAATCTTTTGAGAAACGGCGAAGACGTAAGCCGTCGCGGATTGGCTGAGCCTTTAACATGCTTTTAACCCGAAGTTACACACACTCACGATTAAAAGGAAAGTACTTTCGAGTTCCGAGTCGGATGGCGGGGGTCTCAAAACGGTGGAGCTTTCTTGGCACGTTCTCATACATGGGCTTCCATGCGAATGTTACGACTATTGCAGTCTGGGGAGTTTCGAGCGAGAATTAGCTCGGCACGATTAAGCTTACGTTCCTTGGATCGAGATTATCGTTAGCGGCAAGTGATTTAGATACGAACCCCCAGCGCCGGGGCCCGGGAACCATGGAAAAGTTCGTACCGCGCTCGCGAGAACGCGATAACGTTCTTAATCCGGCCGATCGGCCGCGGGAACAATAGCCGTTACATAATTTTCTTTTACGCGGGATTAGGACGCTTAAAGTCTTTGATTAGACCGGCGTTCCCGCGCGGCCCGTTCAACCCCTAACAAAAGTCTACACCTTCCTCCGGAATCGTACGGAGACTTTTACGCGCCTGATACCCGCCTTGTATTAATATTTAACACGGACCCGGATATCCGGCAATCTACGATTCTCTTCTGGCGATTCCGCCGGCGGAATTTAATAACGGTGTAACGGTACACGGCCGCTGCCATTTTGTTCTATCTGCCGCGCGCGTTTGTTTTAATCCTAGCGAATTTGCAGCGGCTCTTCTGAAATTTCGTATTCTTAAAGATCGAGCAGTTTTAATTTTCCACTGGAGAGGAAGTTCGGTAATCTCTTCTTTCTTTTCTTTCTTGAATCGAATAATAATCGCAATTGTTTCCCCGGCTTGTCAGAGGGTTATCGAACTTCTGGTATTATTCGAAGTGAAACAAGCACTGAAGTTCGACTCCGGTTTCTTGGAATCACGAGCGTGAAAATATATATTCTCCCGGAGATCCGCGATCCGCTCGCGACTTTCTTGTTCTCACGCATCGTGCGTTTTATTTGTTTAAAAATTCAAAGAACTGTTTGGGCGCGCCTCGCTTCGGAACTTCCCGATCCCTCGCTAAATCCAATCCAAGTTCTCTCCATCGAATAAGAAACGAAAACTTCTGAATGCCAGCAGATCCGACCGAGACTCTCTGGAGCTCGCTCTCGCTCTCCGAATCGTCCTATTTATTTCTCTAAATTGTGTCTGGCGCTTTCGTCCCTCCGTCTAGAAATAAGCGAAACAAATGACGGTCGGTTTGGTGCGGCAGGCGTTCGCGGATATGAGAAACCGGGAAGTGAGGAGAGCGAACCCAAGAAAATTTTAAACGCGTTTATTGTCTGAAGTGCACGGCGAAACGAACCCGTGAATCACTGTACCAACTCTGTCGCCTCGTTATTTACTCCTCGGGAAATACGAAGGAAACAATAAGAGACACGGATTAGCATGCACGCGGCGCTGGTTTTCCCCTCGGCTCTCTCTCTCTCTCTCTCTCTCTCTCGCTGTCTCTGCGCAGGTGACGTAATTAACAGAGGGATTTAAGATTAACCAGGCAAGAATTAGAGAAAAGAAAATGGCATTCAAGCAGCGGCTGTAGGTAGACCGACAGAAACAGGATTAAGTGCGCGGAATTCGAGAACCGGGAATCCAAGGTAATTCTCGCTTAATCCTCGGACATGGTCCTGGGACAAGCCGTTCGTTTCCGTTCGACTGCGACTAGAGTATTTTCATCGTGATATCGTCCGTCCGAAGATAATCCTATCCCCGATATTGCCTCCATCTTTAATGCACTCAAAATCCATCCCGCTTCGGGATCCGTCGCGTACGTCCGATTTCGAATCGACAGAAATAAGATCGCCCTACGTCTATATCGGCCGGGCTTACCTTGCTGCCGAGTGGAAACTTTACCCCCGAAGACTGATCGTCTGTCTGTTCCATCGATCCTTGATTACTTTCATCCATCGCCCAGAAACGATCTTGTGCCATTGTACCGTGCAATTAAGAGAGAGAGAGAGAGAGAGAGAGAGAGAGAGAGAGAGAGAGAGAGAGAGAGAGAGAGAGGGTGCAACGTTGCGGCAATTACCTGAAACACCATATTCTCCCTTTGTAATCACGCTTTGACGGGCTCGTTATAATCGCCTCGTCATCCCCACCGCTCTTCCGGCCCCGACCGACCATTGGCTGCTCGTTAGCCAATGGAACCGTCCGTGCATTCACTACAATTAATAATCATACCACCAGTTCCCGAAAATCTCATTGTTCATAAATTATAGAATGGGAGAAAATATCTAGGTGCACGGCAGCGCACCAGCCAAGTTCTCGCACTACCTCCTTTTACACGAAACAACTTAGCGTTTTTTAGAAGCTTATAACTCGGCACTGGAGTTAGATGGAGAGATGTAATTTCGTATACTTGTTAAATGCTATCATTTGTCAATATTGATAAAACGTTAATCTTCCAACATTAGTAGGTTCATTTGTCACTGACTGACTGACTGACAGATCATCAAAACCTTTTGGGTACTTCCCATTAAACTACAAGCTTGAAATTTGGTACATAGGTCCACCATAACAAACACTCAAAGGAATAATTCATGTCAAAGAAAAACATCATGTAAAATACGGCCAAGTTCGTTAGCTTAGAAATACCTCTTGCAATACTGAAAAAAAAGTTTGTAAAAATTAGTTTAAAAGAACGCTATTTAATTTTTAAAGAGTTACATGGAGGGCTAAATTATTCAAACTTGACGGTTACTTTTTAAACCAATGGCCATAAAAGGTGTTAGGTAGCGGCCAAGTTTGAATAATTTAGCCCTCCATGTAACTCTTTAAAAATTAAATAGCGTTCTTTTAAACTAATTTTTACAAACGCTTTTTTCAGTATTACAAGAGGTATTTCTAAGCTAACGAACTAGGCAGTATTTTGTTTGATCTCACAACTTTTTACGGCCATAGGAACTTGGCTCCTGTTTGCAGGATGTTTTTGTTGGGTTGATCTTTAACACTGAAACTACCACGACATACCAAGACAAGTTGTAAACATGCTTTTGTAAGAAATGATTTAACAAATATCTTTAATATTCTATAATAACAACCGCGCAAAGTCTAAATAAATTAAATCTTGTAACTGACGCAGACAATTTTTATTTTACATAAAAGTCCGCAGTTCAGTGATGATTAGACTGCGGATCTTTATGCAAAATAAATATTGTTTGCATTGATTGCAAGAAATAGAAACTAAATTGTTATTTCTTCCCTTAATGATTTTAACATGTTCGCTTAAAAACAGTCAAATTAATTTTATGCAATTCGTTGTTTAAAGTCATAGTAGAATGCATAATCTTCGGAGAATCTGTGACTTCTGGTAAACTGTTTTAATAATTCAAAATTGGGTACGTTGCATTCAATAAAACTTTCGAACAAGGAAGGTAAGCAACGAAACAAATGCTGGTAGCAAACGTGTTAAAGAGGAGACAAACGATATATTAACATCTTCAATTTCCTAAATTTTACAACAATTTTGAATTTGGTAGTCTCTCGTCGAGTTGCTTATACATTTCCAAATCAGTGCTACATGTTATATCGTGAGAAATCGGATTTCGGTGAGCAGACCATATGTCACGGGTTTCAGAAGTTCGGGTAAACAATTAATCAACGGTATTCGATGGCGGCGGTCAGGCGTTCTCAGTTTCCCATTACAGGAAACGTAGTTGGCGATCGGAGAGCTATCATTAAGCCGGTTCGACTAAGAATAAATGTTGGCTAACGATGGTTCTAAGATGTCCATAGAACAGATTTATGTCCGCGGGTCTCATTACTCAAGTTACGCTCGGCCCCCCGTTGATCCGGATAGTCCGGCAATTAAGTTCCCGTTTCACGATCCACGGTTACGATCCTCTGACGGGTGTTTTTATTTGCAGGTGGGACGGAAAGAAGCAACACGAGCCACGCTGATGAGCGAAATCGCCGGCCCATTAGTGCAGCATTCCGCGAACCACCGAGGGGAATAAGAGAAAATAGCCGGCCGTTCCGCAAAAACGATAATAGAGCCCGATTATCGAGTCCTGGAAATAAGGAAACAAAAGATATCCTCGAGAAAACGAGCATCGACAGCTCGGAAGCCCCGAACTATAACACCACCGTAGTACCTCAGGAAACCAAAACCGACTCTCGAAATCGCGGGAAGAGTAACTTAATTATTTATCGATTCCAATCTCGATCGATCCATGCGAGTCTGGCGACGAAGCGCGGGGAAGAATAGATCGGGAGGTGTTATTTCGGGACCTGCAGCTAGATCGAGATAGTATCGAGCTTGGCTGGGGCTTCGTACAAGTTCGATAGCCGGAAAAACGCGTGTGGGTGACTCCGAAGAAACCTCGAACGAGCGCCGACGATAGAGACGCGTACACTTTTGCGGCTTCGTTCGCCGTTCGTTTCCTTTTATCTGGGCCGATTTTCATTCGGCCGACGAACGTCCCGTTCCGCGTCCTCCCACATCGTGCGCATAAAAATATAACGACTCGTCCGCGGCTTATGGGGGACGGGTGCGAGCCTGGGTGAGCGAGGAGGACCCGCGCGATACCGCGGGATCGCCCGGTATAATCTCATAAAACCCTGCCGGAGAGTCCATCTACGGGAGCGGTAAAGCCGTCGACGACGTTCCAGCGCTGGGAATTGGTACACTGCGCATTCCTGGGGGACAGTTTCGACGGTTCCCCGACCGGGCTATCCTCAGCGGTGGCCGAAGTGGCTGAGAGATCACCTACGGAAACCGTTCCTCACGTTCCACCGACGAAAACACTTGCCGCAAAGTACAGAGAGAGAAAGAAACAGTTTAGACCCTCGGTGCCCCATGATTCATTCAAATGGAGGAAGAGAGCATCTCTCGTGACTGACGCTCGCGAACAATCGCCAGTGATAGTGTGTAGGACCACCGAGAGAGAGGAGGAGTGGACTTTATTCTTTTGCCAGTTGTTATGTCTTCGTACGAGTGTTTGCCTTTCGTGATCGAGTAAGGATTATCATGGATCACGTGCACGTTAAGTCGAGGTCCACCTCGAAGAGCAACCCCACGAAGATGGCGTGCGAGAAGGCGACCAGGAGGCTCAGGAGCATACTGGTGAAGGCGTCACGCTTCGGTGTCTCCACGACGGAGGTCGCCAGGCTGCCCACAGCCAAGAAACTGATCCCACAGAGGGATCACGGATGGAAACTAGCCGTGTTCCTGCTGCTGATGTTCGGCGGTGGTGTGATCGTCGCGCTCGCATGCACCGCGAGGAAAGGATGCTCGAAGCTCGAGGAAATCGTGAGTAGAAATTACATCTGAATTTTTACACGCGAGGCTACCACTTCGTTCCCGTGGATTAGGGTTTGACAGGCTAAGGGATCGTTGGGGACGGCATTGCCCAAGTTCGAGCGCGCCATAGGGTGCAATTGAATAATCTCTGCTCGAAAGTTAGTTCATAGTACTGTTTGGGTACTCTACAGGGTAAAGATTTGATTTTTAGTCAGAACAGTGTATTTTTAGGAACTAATCTAATTGTAGTGGCTTAACAGGCTTATCGAATTCAACGATTAATAATTGAAGCTTTCATAATAAATTTTCCCACGACGATAGCGGTTTTATTCGCGAAGCAGGAAAGTTCTCTCGAGTAACCTGATCTGGTAATCTCTTTTGAGATTTTCATGTAAAAGAAGGGCTTCTTTGAGACGCGGCGAAGTCATTAAAAAATTTATTTAAAGTTTTCCGGTAGGTAAAGCGTTAATCTTCTCGAAAAAGAGCTCACGTTGGAGGTAAAATTAAATAATCTCCAGCAACTTTTACAAACTTGATGCATCCACGGTAGAACCTCGTTTATACGAACCAATGAAGAAACCTTATACAGGGTGTCCCAAAATTACCTTAGTTTAATGAAATGGGAGGTTCCCGAGATCATTTGAAGTGACATTTTCCTTTGCAAAAATGTTATCCGCGGCTTTGTTTAGGAGTTATTAACGAAAAACACGGACCAATGAGAGCGCGATCTAGGCGCGAGTTGGCACAGTCGGCCAATAAACAGTTGGCGCGCCGGGCCGACTGTGCCAACTCGCGCCTAGATCGCGCTCTCATTGGTCCGTGTTTTTCGTTAATAACTCCTAAACAAAGCCGCGGATAACATTTTTGCAAAGGAAAATGTCACTTCAAATGATCTCGGGAACCTCCCATTTCATTAAACTAAGGTAATTTTGGGACACCCTGTATATTACGAATTCACAACCGGAGGAATAGTTCAAAGGGCAAAATCGTGTGATTTTCTATAACGAATATATCTGCGAAGGCAGATTTAAACTATCAGTACTTGTTACCAACATTTTTAATGCAACAATAAACTATAAAAAAAGTCTAACTTGTCATCTAACAATTAGAACACGAGGTAACCTGAAAACCGCGAAAAAATAATTTTGCTCGCCTGGCGCGAAGAGTAATCGAACCACTGTGGGGGTCGGTCGGAAACTTACGCAAGAGCAAACTGTCTCGCTGTAGGTGCAAGAACGCGGAGCGTGGCGGAAGTTCGAACAAGCCGTACAAGGTCTGGTATTCGTGTAGCCAAGCAAAACAGTTCGAATCGGAGCGCCCCATCCCCCGTGGTTCGCCGGGCAACTGGTGCTCGCCGAGGCTTGCACAATTAAGCCGGAGCCTTTCGCGCGACGATTCATTGGTTTTTCACGTGGCGCGGCGTGCACACAAACTTTCCGGCGGTCGTTGTCCGCGACGCGACCGCAGATGGCAGACGGGGTGCATGCGCGGTCTATCGACTGGTCACGTTGAACGGAGAAAGTCGAGACTGCACGGTCTATAGCAGAAAGAGTACGTATACGGGGTGTTCGAAACAGGTGCTTTGTTAAAATCGGAGATTTCCGAGGTTATTACAAGTAACTTTGCGAAAATGTTCTCCACGGCTTTGTTGAGGAGTTATCAACGAAAAACACGGACCAATCAGAACGCGACTGCGGAAACGACTGGAGGAATAAGTCCTTTTAACATTAAACCTACCATGCTGGTTGAACGACCGGATTCATATTTTTCTTTCCACAATTATTGAAATTATGAAGTTGCTGGAAATTGATTAGGTCAATTTCTTTATCCAAGCACATATTGTAGTAAAGATTGCACAGAATCTAAATAAATAAAGCGGGATGCGCCTTCTCATTTCTCGATAATGCGAAGATGATGGGGTTTCTCAGTAGTCGAAAGCGCTAAATAAAAGATCAATCCAGGCCGCATCGCCCTGAAAAGTCCTATTTTTACGTTTACGAAGAGTAATTTGCATTATTCGGTTCATGTAGCTGTCGCAGCTTTATGAAAATAGCTACGTGCGCAACTTTGTGCTTCCGAATAATGCAAATTACTAGGACTTTTGAGATTGATCTTTTGTCTAGCGCTCGTGACTACTGAAAAAGCCCATCTTTGCATTATCGAGAAATGAGAAAACGCATCCCGCACCCTTGCTATCATACGCTCATACGCTCCTCAAGAATAATTACATAAAAAAAACTAGGATACTAATTCACCCATGTTTGCTCTACACGTGAAATCAACAAATTATGTTCCATTTGTAACGCCACTATTTAAAGAAACACATCTCACAACATAGACATAAAGAGATCAATGAGTTTACAGTCTGTGAAAATAGTAAATGGGTGAATCTTTACCCTGAGGATCGTATAAGGGTTAAGGAAGTACATTTTTGGGACACCCTGTATAGAAGACAGAGCACAGGCCACAGGAGAAAGTAAGACGAGGCTCGGGAGATCGCCGGTGTAGCCTTAGGGGTCGAAATAGTAGGTTGAAGACTGCAGGATGAGCAGACTAAGAGGGTGTGAGGGAGAGCGAGGGGTGAGAGGGTAGATGGTGCGAGTGAAGGACAGGCAGAAAGATAGATAGAGAAGGACGAAACCGTGTTAACGATGTTTCGTGTAGAGAGGCGGCCGGGCGCTGAAATTACAGATCAAGGGGTTTCTAAACAATTACGCTGTCGGCAGGAGGTCAGGCCGAACAGCGTGAGGTTAGAGGTTACGGCTCGCAGGACCCAAGGCTTGCGGCCTGCGGCTGGTTGCGGACGAGGGTCGAGGCTAACAGGAAGTGCTCTCTCACCGCTGGCCAATCGACGGGTGGGCTGCATCGCAGCCTGCTAGGGAACCAGTGCCTCCTATCCTCTGATATTCTCCCGGGTGTTCCTATTGTCCCTACGGGGCGAAAAGACCGAAGGGGAAAGAGAGGGATGATGGCGAAGAGGGTTGGGGATTCGAGCCGCGAGAGAGGTTAAGAGCGGCAAGTAACGGACGGAGAGAAAGGGTTGAGTGGAGAGAGGGAGAAGAAAGAGAGAGGAGAGAGAGTGAGAGCGGCGTTGCAGCTTACTGCTCTCCATAAGCTACACAGAGTTACCGGTCGGGGTCGATCGATCGGTCGCAATAACCACAACTTGGAAACTTCCTACCCTCCCGCCCTTTGATTCGTTGGCAGGATTGGTAGCGATTTTCACTGACGTGGCACGAAGCCGAGCCGTGATCATCGGCCAACCGACTGATTGGCGGTCAGAAACATTGGCCCCAGGCTCCGATGAAACCTTTCGACCGCGTTACCGGTGACCCACCTTCGATACTCACCAGCCATTCAGCCACGTGAAGTGGAACTCTACGTAGACGTCGACCTCGTCGTCGGCGACGTCGGCGACGACGACGATGCCCGTGGGGCACGTGTACTCGCTGCGGAGCCTGATTTCGTGCCGGCTAGGTCCCGACGGGCCTCGGGGAGATCCGTGGCAGGAAACACGAGGGGAGGACTCTCTTTGATGTCGACGAGCAGATCGGACTCTGCGCCGTCGCTTATATACAGCTTGTTAACGCTATCTCTCTGTACGCTTGATGGACGCGGATGCATATTCGGTTAGGCGAGCCCCGGATATACAGGGCACCGGTGCTCGACCAGAAAATCTAACGTTGGACGATAATGGCATCGAGCGGTTCGGCCCCACAGCTCTCTCTCTCTCTCTCTTTCTGTTGCTCTCTCTCTCACACACACTCTCTCCAGTCAGCTCGATCTCTCTGCCCTCGGTACCCGACTGGAGACTGCCAAGGGAAACACTGCGCCGGCCTTAGAAGCACGAGAGCAAACTTCATTGGGAAAGGTTTAATCACTGTTGATTGAGGAGCAGAGGATTTTAGTCGGGATTCTGACCAACGCTACTTTCCGTGTTTGGGATAATTAGCGAGAGTTCCGCGCCGAACTTCTCGACCCCGTGTGTGTGTTCCGATTTGACGATCATCGCCATCAAGCACAAGAGTTGTGGAAAAGTGAAGCTTTGTGCTGTTCCAAAAATTTTGAGGCTGACACGTTTTTAGATCTTTCACACAGGCACGATTCTTAAATATTTACTCTACCGCTTAAAAGTATCCAGACGCTTCCTTTTTCTCTACAAAACGTAGTTTAAGTTAGTAGGAAAAATGTTTAGAACAATATTGTCACTGGTAATTATTATTGTTATGTATATTGAGGTATCATAGTACAGTAGAATTTATTTTTTTGTACAAATTGTATAATTAAAATGCAATAATATAATTTCTATCAACAAATACGAAATCTAGTGGAACGGTGTCGGTGCTTGAAAGGATTTCAAGTTTCACTTTGTTTCATTTCCAAGGTGCAGAGCGAATTCAGAGAATTTTTCGATACAAATACTAATGATAAAATACTGATAGAATAAAAAACTAATAGAAAGATACGACAAATATTGTACTTAATCTTAGTCCAATATTGGTAACATTCCACATAGGTAGTTTTTAACTTAAAACATTAGACATTTCATAAGAAAGTAATAAATGATCGATTTTAGTCACTATTTTATGCGTTGCTATACACATTTCGCAAGTGTCCGGAGTGTACACTACCGCTCACTGAAGTGTGGCCAAGGGAGAAAATTTTAAAATAATAATAATTTAAAACGTTTCGCGCTTGCTTCGAGAAAGTTTATATTATTACATAGTAATCTAAAATAACCTTTCTACATAACTAATGAGGGTTTTTCGAAGAAACATAACAATAAACATTATTACCATATTACGTACGTATTCAGCCGTGTAAATTTCCTTTCTGTAGGCTACGTTTGACCGTATTCGTGGACATTGGATGTTGCCATCCGCGATTAAATTCACTCGCTATTTCAGGTGCTGTTTTTCGAAAATATCAAAAATATCGATCCTCTGCTGGTGTAGTTATTCTCGACGGGCCTGGACGTGTACGATCTTCTAATTCGCATGTATCTCGAAATCTTTACCCCTAATCGACTGCCGACGTCCATTATCGCATTTAGGAATTTCCTCTCGTATAATATTTAGTGTAATGTTTCTTCGAGAAACCCACATAACTTATGTAGAAAAGTTATTTAAGATTACTACGTAATAATATAAACTTTCTTGAAGAGCGAGAGAAACGATTTAAATTATTATATTTTAAAATTGTCTCTCTTGGCCAAACTCTTCCTTGAACGGTAGTGTATATCTTATATCGAGTAACTCGATTGATATCGCTATCAACGAGCTAGGGTGACTTCTCCAGTGAATGAGAACTTCAGCTGCAATGTTTGTTGAAAATATGCATACTGTTTTCCGATGGAAAATGCATTAGAATGGGTTTCGGAGAATGAAAATGATGGACTCGGTAAATGAAGCCGGCCGAACGAGTCATTCGGCGAGGCTGTATCCTATCCGATGGAAAGTTTCGAGTGTATTGTCGAGCGGCAGTGGAATTTTATTGGCCACTAGTGTAATGCATATGGAAGGCATTGTATTATACATCGGCCGGCGAGTGGGTCGACCTGTCACGCGTGTGCGTGTGCGTCGGTCGGAACGGTGACCGTGCGTTTGCCGTCCGTGATGAGGAACGAACGGAATCATAAATGTCCGATCTCTCGTCCGGGTGACACGGTTGCGGGGACACAAGCGAGTCATGACATTGCGAGAAGGTATCTATAGGGCTGCACGCGGCACCGGGGGTTGAAAAGGGTGGGCCCTGTGCCGGGGTTACAACCGCCCCGGAGAAATTTATGCCCTTCCCGTGATGGGATTTGACGGCGTAGACGTGGATTTTCAACGTTGAATCGCCACCGGAAATGCACCCGGCCGGAGAACCGGGGAGCCGGCGCCATTGTTTCGTTGCTTTCAACCCCGCGCGTTACGTAATTCTCCGTGCCTCTGTCTTCCGTAGAAAAATAATGTCTTCCATTTTTGCTTGGGAAACCAAGCGAATTTCCCTGATCTTCCGAAGAGAGAAAACAGATACGCCGCCGCCGCGTAAACACTGCTCCCGATCCCTTCGAATCGACTTTCCTCCGGAATAATTGACAAAACTTTTATATCCGGTGACGTAAAATTTCCACGTCCGATAGATTCTCATTTTCAAAGCGAACTGTTCGAGACGATTTCTGGCCGAGGTATTTATTCACTGTAATTTTACCGTTAAAGTATTTATTTATTACCTCATATAATTGAACTAATACAAGTATGAAAGCTTGGATAATACTGTAGTGTACATACTCCGACGTTAATTTACTAAAGCAAATATTGGGTTGGGGAATGAGTTCATAGCGTTTTATGTTTCTTTTATTCTACAACGATTTTTATGTTCTTTGGCGAAGTGTTGTACATCAATCGAAAGAGCTCTCTCTGCTCTACAAAACTGTGATAATCGTTGTTTTGAATAATTTAATTTTTTATTATTTTTCAGGCTCAGAAATGGAATATCCAGGAGGCAAAAAATCAACATTTTCGACATATGTTGAGAAGCAATTTGAAGGCGATTTTCTTTGTTGTTTTCGGTAAGCTCGTGAGGCACCTAAGCTCCCAATTTTTCGACAAATCCCATCGAATGAAGATGGGTGGGAATGGTCTTATGATCGCAGTTCATTTTTTCCTCTAATTCTTTTTGACCTCGATGAAAAGCGAAGAGAATCAGGTGACGAAAATGTTGATTTTTGTCTCCGGGATATTCCATTTCTAAGCCTGAGAAATAATAAAAAATTAAATTATTCAAAGCAACAATTATCACAGTTTTGTAGAGCAGAAAGAGCTCTTTCGATTGATGTACAACACATTGCCAAAGAACAAAAAAATGGTTGTAGAATAAAAGAAAACATAAAAGCGACAGGCACAAAACGAGGGAATTATCTTTAATCGATAAAATAATATGATGCTTTATAAAATCCAAAAAGATGGATTGCAGAATTCTTTGTTCGAACAAACACTCTGAATATTTTATCCTGCTGCCAGCAGCCCGCCGCGGGCTATTATTTTATTCAAAACAGTTCATTCGGATTACAGGCGAGCCTGTCACAGTGTCAAGCCGGCGAAAGAATTAAAAGAGAGCGCTAGAATAAAATACAAATGGCGATAGATCACATTGACGGTCGGAAGAGCTGCACTTCCGGGTATTTCCGAAAATGTCGGTCATGTCGGTCGGACGGTAGTAATTTCGCGCAAAAACGTGGCACTCGAAATAAAATTTCGTCCACCGCCACGTGTGGGGTATTTCTACGTGCATAATACATATATGCAGGCATCTTTTTAATTGGATCTTCTCGAGCGTGTGATTCAGAACGAGATTCATTCGGCTCGGTGAAAAATCGCGAATATTTCTCGAATGTTTTTCGTATTAGTTAGGCTTACAAGTTGTCAGTCGGATCGATGAACGGTAATGATCGGATGGGAAAAGAGAAAGGCGCCGTAGTTCGAATGCAGTGTACATTTGTGCTCAGTCGTTGAACGACACTTGGTCACGAAGGATATTCACCCCGGAGGGTGCTCGAATTAACCCCTTAAGCGGGAGAACGGTTTTATCCGCGGGAAGCTTTTCACACGAGAGGATTCATCATTCGAGTTTGTTTGCGTTCTGAAGATCCCGAAGGCTCCGATTTCGTTTAAACAGTTTATATTTACACAATGAGAGAGATGGCGCCCGTGTTGGCCGGTTCCGCGAGCGGATTAAACGAGTTGCAGCAGTGAATCGGAAGAAAACGTTACAAGCACACTCGTAAATGTTCATGGAAATTCGACGGGGATTTATGGAAGCACACTTACAACAGTAATTTATCCTCCGTTCCAGCGTTTTTACTGTAATTAACCACTTACGGTATCGAGTCTGACTCGTGGCGAGCATATTCTACTAAATACGTAGCAGACTTGAAAATTGTCCAAATTAATTATCCAAAAAATAACAGCTAAAATTATCTTATTTGGTTACACGTTGTTTCAAATTATCACGTATTTTATTTCCTCTCGATTATTTCATTATTTGGAATTTACTTCACTTTTCATTCTATTTTCGATCAAACAGTTTTTCAAATGAATATTTTTTAAATATTCTTCATTTAACAATCTACAGAAATTCTACTATTTGAAGTAACTCCATGTCGAGCGAAGTTGTGTCTACGCGCACGTGAAGAGACATAATACCCTTTCGAATATCAAAGAATTGAAAACACGACGAAGTGGAGAGAAGTCGTAGTCCAGAGATCTTCCTGCCAGCAGGAGTATTTAGACTACGGAAAATAATATTTTATAACACGGAAGTGGCTTCACTGAAAGAACGAAGTAGCAGTGGTTCTAGTATAATACAAAATAAATCTTCCAATCGTATCTTGAAACGCTGATAACATCTTTATGTAGCGTTCCCGCATTCAATGCATAAAAGGGGTCATGAAAAGGGAGGAAACGAGAAAGGGATCGGTTAAGTGAGATAAAGGAGATTTATAACTTGTTTATTTATTAGCGCGCGTTGCTTTAACTACCCTTATCGCGCGCATCGAACAAAACCTTTCTGTAATTATTCCATGAACTCCATTCGAGTTTGATCAACTTCAGCGCGTTCCAAGCGTGAAAATTCCTTTCATATGGTGTTCATTCAAAATGAACCGGTCATTATTAAAATTATTTTAAGATAAAGATTTTATTTATTTCTCTTCAAGCGTAAGTGTTCTCAGCAAGGAGCAAAATGGAACCTGTGAAATTACCAGATATTGACGATTTTCTAATTAACCTAATCGGTACAGAAATCGGGGAGGAGTACGTAGATTACGGTGACGTGTGAGGATCTCCTGACGATCGCCGGCTGGATCGGTGCTTCTCCCGTCAACCCTTTTCCCTCGCGCCTTCTCCCTTTCGCCTTCTCCGTTCCCTCTCTTTCACGGACTCGTTTCCGTCGCGGTAATCACGGAAACGGGATTTGAAATTCGAGTTCCCGCTAATGGTCGGTGACACCCGTCCACGGGTCGCGCGGTAATCGGATCGACGTGGCTCGTTCGAAAGCGTTTCTCCATTTGCATTCGTTTTTCTAGCGGCACGTCGCCTCGTCGACGTCGTCGTACCCGCCTATCGTTTCGACCCGATCCCCGTACCAGGAAACGAAACAGGGTCGCTCCGGATCCGGCTTCTCCTTCCTTTACCACAGATGAACGCGATTCTTTTTCCACCACTCGAACTGGACGACCTACTTCCAATTTCATTCTTCCCGTTACCCTACCCGTATTATTTAAGCCCGGGCTTAATTGCGCGTTCCCTCGCATAAAAGTCACCCGTTTCGTTACCTTTCCATACCGAGGAATTCCAGGCTTTACCACGGAAATCAATTTCTCTGCAGAAAAGCCGAGCATTCACGTGCCACGCGAACTGTCTGAGCACTGCAGTTTCGAATCAAATTGCCGTACCTTTTTTCTTTGTGATCGCGATTTTTGTATATTCGTCGGGATAAGCACCGAGTGAATTGTTCTCCGAAGAATTACTTCTGAAATACTGCCTCTGTCCCTCATTTTCGCAACTTAATACTATTAATACGCTTTTCAGCGACTCTTTCGCAGTGAACATTTCTTTAGGCGCTCCGCGTACACCGCTTGAACTCGAGATAGACGTAAATTAGGTACTTCTTGATTAATGTTTGCTTTGCGAGCGAATTTTCTACTCGTTCTTTTTCGTGGGGATTTTGCAGAAGCATTTTGTTATATTTCTGAAGTGGAAATTTCTTTAGGTATCACATTTTTTCGTGTTACTCCATTGACAATGCTAAATGTACTTCGTGTTAAGAAAATAAATAATTCTTTCGTCACAACCATTCTTTAAAATGGCTCGCAGTCGGTCCAAGGAATCCAGTGATTTTCGAAGCCTCTGGCTGTACTCTTATTTTCCATTAAAAAATCCTTACATCCTACTAAATAATTCCGGAGCAACTAAATATCGAAAATAAATCTCTCCGGGCACTATTCAATTCCACTCCATCCGCTTCGAGCATCCCCGAACCGGCGAACAACAATGTTCGTCTTTTCCGTTTTGAAAATTTCGTCGTCAAACCTCGCTTCGTATTTCACCCATTCGGCTGGAATCTCATCGAGTTCTGCTCCGCGTTCGCGTTTCTTTCAGTCCACCGTTAACAAAAAAAAAGAAAACGAAAAAAAAATAAAGGAGGAAGGAAAAAGATAGAGAGTAAGGGTGAAGGAAGAAAAGTAAAGAAACAGCAAAACCCGCAGGCGTTCGTATAATAAACCCAAAGCTCGGCGAAATCCTAACAAAATGAGTACATTAGCGAAATTGGACTCGTTCGTTCGCCGTTCTTTGTATTTCCGTTGATTAACCCCAAAGCGATGTGGTTGAACGGTACTGTGACGTCGGGGTGGGGGCGTTTAGGGAAGGGGAGGAGCGGGCGAAGGAGGGTAAATTAATGCATTAATTAATTAGAAGGCGGAGGGACAAATCCGACTCGACGGGTATTCCGGGGATCATATTCGTGACACGACTGACGGACATCCCGCACAGCTGTCCCGGGGTTACCTCGAAATTGTGCTGGCCTGTGTGAATCTGTCCGCGGATCGGGTGATTTCTAGTTGATTCGCGTGCAAAGCCCGACAGCGTGGATGCCACCTGTCTTCCCTAACGAGTCGCGAGGGCACGACCACGCGCGAGAACCGGCACGCTGCCCTGTATAATTGATCATTAACCTCTTAACCGTGATGTGACTTTTCGCTGGTCAATTATCCCGGCCGTTTGCCCCAGAGACTTTTCCCTTTCTCCCAAGCATCGCCGCTAACACCTCTCTCCTCGTACATCCCCTTCAAACATTCATTTCTGCTATTCGTTAACACTCCTCGATGACGAATTTGCCATACAGTGAAATGAGAAGGAACGTGAAATTGTTTTTCCAGCGGAAATGCTTTGTTTCTTTGTACATGTTTGAGAATTTTATTTTGTAATTTCTGTATTTTCGGGTAAAAAAATATTCTGACATTTTAACTGTGCTTGTTTCAATGGATGATGGGTCTACTCTGACACCCTGAACTTTTCTTTAAAAATCCTGTTATAAATCAGAGCGAGGAAAGTTGAAATTTAACCCCCATACGGTGTAAAGAAATACATAGTCTCATCAAAGATCTTGCAATTAGACTGCGGATTTTATGCACTTAGAGCATTTAAAGAATTTAGAAATACCGTGACTTTATTTTCAACATATTAAATCTACTAAGAGAACACTTTTATATTTTTATACTTTTATATTTAATAATGCAGCCAATTTTATTTTTCATTTTAAATGCAACAATGGTTCACGTCAACAAATTTTATAAGTAAACATTCTACAAAACGCAATAATGTCGAAGGATGTTGATGTTACGTTTGTCTTATGCAAGCCGCGTTAAAATTATATTACAATTATTTTGTTTAATGACGATCAAACCCTTGAGATGTTAAATTAAACAGACAAATATTCACTACACCACTGTTACATTAAACGACTGGTAACGCAACACAAGAAAAAGATTAATTGTTTAACAATATGTAAAGAAAGTAAAGAGGTTGATTTTCACCCTGAGGAACGTACGAAGGTTAACGAATTTCCGACTTGTCATTCAAAGTGCAACAAAACCGTGACAAAGAATTGTGGATCAATTTTTATGTGGAACAAAATTTTCGAAAACGTCGAATCGTTTTTATTTCTGAAATGTTAAGAGAAACTTTACTTTCCAAGTAGAGCCTCCACCCTTTAAAATGTGCAGAGTCAGAATGATGTAACATTTCTTGCCGCGAATACGTGGTAGTAATCACAGTTTGTAAATTAGCAGTTCTGCGGGAGTAAAAATTCCCATGATCTTTCGGAAAAATTTTCTGCGGAATCTTCTTCCACGACTTCGGAATTGAGGCTATAGAAAATCGAAAGAGAAGCAGAGTTGAAAGGAGATGGATCAATCCACGGCATCTGGCGATCTTGGATCGACACATGCCCGCCAAAAAGTCGGATTTCCGAATGTGAATCGGTCGGAGGGACTTTCGCGACGTTGGCCGCGCCACGTGCTCCTCTGCGGTTTGGGATTATCAATCAGAAAGTTCGCCGTTTTATCGGAATTGCTCGGGTAATAACTCCGGACGAAGGAAGAAATCATGGGAGGCCAATTCCGAAGTTCACCGACGTCGGTCTAGGGATCTCTCTCTCTCTCTCACTATCTCTCTCCCTCAGTCTCTCTAGACTCTGTGAATTTTCATTTTAGAAACCCGTTCGTACACGCGGCGGTTCTTGGCATAATGAGGTCAGTATTCGTCCCGGAAAGATTTTCTTTTCTATATTCAGAGTCCGATCTACAAGTAAAAACAGGGAACTGTTAAAAATCGGCGGAGTATTCGGAGTTATGGGGCTCGGAAGTTACGGCGGAAAGTTCGTCCCCGGTTCAACCTTTATGAAACTGGAATAAGAGTCCCGTTCTCTTTTGTGGATGCTCGACGACGGTAAACTTCTGTGAGACAGCTGTCCGTTACACGAGACTTCACTTGGCAGCTTTGCCAGCCTTCGGACTTCAAAAGACGATTGTGGACACTATCGATTCACCTTTGGCCTACTGGCAGTCGATGATCAAAGCGGCAGCCCGTCTTTGGCACACCGAGAGCCACTTCGTTCCAATGTATTCTAATTTACGCTGCGGGCTCCTGCAAGTGGACGGTAATGAATAGACTGCTAATCTTCGGGCACTTAGAGCTTACTAAAATCTTGGAGACTCTGGTCGCTGAGAGACGGACTGCGCGCAGCTTTATGCAAGATCAATTACAAACACCAGCAATTTCTTCTTGGACACTCCTGGGAAAAATTCATCGATGAGACTGAACGTCTTCCTTCACTGGACTGCGGATTTTATGATTTATGAGAAAAGTGGGCACGTCCAATATAAAGCAGTGGACATACTAAACAGATTTAAGGGCATTAATGAGATATTTTTCTGCTGTGTCTTGCAATATAAGCAAAAGATTTTCTTCATCGAATTGATTATAAGAAGCCCAGTACAAACATGTTCCATACTTCAAAAATTGTAATCCATTCGCTGTTTCTTTACCAACAGATTTTTTCATGAATAAAGTTTACTTATCTCAATTATTCATAAACGTGGAAAGTATATTTATGAATTGAGAGAGCACAAGAAACTCACCAACATAGTCTGCAAGAAATAGAAATGTTTGGATTAAGCATACCAGCTATTTGCATTGCCCAATTTATGTTAATATCTGATGAAACCCAGACTTCGTTGCGAAGCGAATACGCATCGAAATTTCCTAAGCAATTTCCTTGAATTAAATTTTTTAGATCGGCCATGTATACCGCACGATGTCAACTCAGTTTGTAGAATTGCTCCTCTTTCGATTCTACCACGACAGGAAACCAATTCCGAGTGTCCTTGTTTTGCGTGTCTGATCATTGCTGGCTGTTTCTACTTACGGTGAAGTCTAGAACGTACCGTTCTCTTTCAGCCGGTTCTGTTTCGATTATGGTACAAACAACACGGTTTCTACCAGCGTGGAGCAGGCCGCAAAAATGGATGCATTGTACCGAATATAGAACAGGTAAAAACTTGAACAATTCTGTACAGGACGGAAAGAAAATATCGACAAAATACATATGCATACTGGGGAACCAAATACTGAAACGACTGGTACGAACATTATATCTTTTAAATGCATAAATTCATAGAATTCCGAGTTCGTTTTTGTGGATTTGGAAATTAATTTTGCGCAGCTAATTGTGGCATTCTCGAAGTCTGCGATGGGCCGGCGGCGATGGTTGCGGGCGATCGAGGTTACGGCGCAAGGAATGTTTCTAGCATGTAGTGTTCCGTGATAATGTCGAGGCTCGGTGACATAAAAGGTTGAGAGGGAGTCGCGTGGCGCGGAGGCGGGAGCGAGAGAGAGAGGCTTGTAAATAGAAAACGAGAGAGACGTGGGAAAGGCGAGAGGGTGCGGGTGGCGAAAGAGTGAGTCGGTGCGGGGGTTGGACGAGGTGGTAGGTTCGTCGGATGGGTGGTTGGGCGGGTGGATGGGCGGGTGGATGGGCGCTAGAGCGTAACCTGATATAGCTGCCAGCAAGCTGCCGTAGACCGGTATCGTATCCCTCCCCTGTTTCTCTCGCTCTTCGTCCCTTGGACCCCCCTAGGTCTGACTGCATACGCTTCCTAGAGATGCACGGTTACCCAGGAATATTCTCCACGTAAATGCAGCGTCGATGTTTTCTCAGCGTCGAGGCCTCTCGACAGTTCTCTTCCTCCTTTCTTCCATTCTTCCCTTCTACTGGTTCTGCTCCTTCTTTTTCCACCGACCGTCCTCTTTCCTCCATTTTCGTCTGTCCTCGAATCCCGCCGAAGTCCCGACGCCTTTTTATTCGCTGATCCAGAATACAGCAGCTGTTACACGCCGGAGCCGCTGCCTGATGGGGCAACTGTTCGATATTCCCCGAGACAATCGCGGATCCTTCGGCCTTAAGCCCGACCCGTAGGCGCGGGCTAAACGCGCGGACGGAATTGAATATCGTTTTGTAACACGGCCAATCCCGGTGAAATCGCGTTTCATACCGGTCGGGAACGCCGCACGGAGAGTCTCGCCTTCTTGCTTCCAGCGGGGTCGTGAAGTTTTGATTTTATTCAGTGAATGGGACACGCTCGCTGAATTTCCCGTGGCCGTCCCAAGACCGAGAGTTCCTTTCCCACGTAAAATCGTTAATTTCGTGATTTTATTCCGAAGTTATGGCCTGCTGAGCTGGAAAAACTGTGGCAAACTGGGGGCGGCAGCGCCGCGCTAAATCAATCTGCGGCCGGTGCGAAGCGGGGTTTATTTGGCGGCTGGGATTTCGAGGAATACGGCGCTAGTTAAAACTCCAAGAACTTTGTGGTGAAGTGTCAGGCCCGAGAATTTGATTATCTTATCTGAGATAGTTTGTTCGATTATTTGGAAAATGTTTCTAGATTAACCCCTCGTAATATAACACCGAGTCAAGGTTATTCTAAACAGAATACAATGGATATTAAAATTGTTTTTGCTTTAATGACCAATTTCTCTTGAAAATAACACATTCTAAAATTCTTTTAATTTATCTACCATTTTAAATCCCTCCAACTCATGTTGAATTTTAATCTCTTTTCACATTACATAAATAAATTCTAAATCCATCAGTTTCACACAAAATTCCCAACCTTGAGCCAGCAATAAACCTTTAATAAAATATCCATTGATGGACTGTTGTGTAAGGGATGGTCCAACTTAATTTGCTTCGATGTAGGAGAAAATTAAATTCAAATATTCCTCACCCGTGCATATTATTTGATTGAATTCCTGTGACGTGTCTGACCATTGTTGTCCCCTTCTCCTTACAGCGAGCACAAAATCAATCTAAACAATTTTAAATCAATTCCCTACAGGATAGAACTTCGTATAAAGACTGATATTAACGCTAGCAACGTCAGTCGCGCCCCGTATAGAACGATGAGAGAAAATTGCGTGTAACGCGAAATAATGAGAATAGAATAAGGTCGGCGGAGTAAATACTGCGAGGAGCTTTTATTCGCTAAGCTGCAGTTTTTCAGAATCCATTGTTCCCAGTCTAATAAAAATTCGTATGAACGCAGAGCTAGCGTGTTCCTCATATTTAATTACCCGCGGAAGCAAATGGTGTTATGAGCCGCATACATCACACTTATTCTTTCATACCGAAGGCACAGTGAATCTTGCAACACCCCTATCACCTGAATCACTTAATAGCGAGTGGTAAATTACTACCAAAAATTCGGGAGCAGCGTAATCTTTCGACGTTACATCTAATATGAATTTTATTACTCGCGGAAGCATTTCGCAAGACGGAATGAAACAATTTCCCAACTTCGCTTCGAGAAGTTACGCCGCGGGCTCTTAATGCGAGCATCCGGAATCCGTTCCGGACAAAAGAACGAGAGATTGTTTGCCAGCGGGTGTAAGGGGGGCGTGCAAAAAAAAGAGATCGCGAACCCATTCAAGGAGCCCGCACCGAGATTAAAATTGATTACACGATATCCTGCCGCGCGAACTCGTGTAATTTGATAATATTACGGAGGCCCGGATAAATAGTAAAATACCGGGATTGTACGAACCTATTACCGCAATTCACCGACGCTAGTTATGAAATATTCTTAGTCGGGGCTCGGCACTCGCGGGGAGTATGCGCGCGAAACGAAAGCGCGCTCGCGAGGGCTGATGAAAGCACCCGGTGCACGCTCCTTTTGTTCAACGGTTGTTTCGCGAAATTCCCCCGGAATTCATCGCCGACGCGGCCAAGACAAATGCGGCAAATGGAATTACTATACCACCGTGGGGAATTATTAAACCAGTATTCACGGTTTCGCCTCGTATTTCTCTAAGAAGCTTCTCACGGCCAGCCGATCATGCACGATCATTCTTCCCTGGTTACTTTGTTACCCGCAGCTTCCTCTTCCGATGCGACGGCCAACAGAATTGCATTCGTTGTGAAACATACCATTTATAAAATTATTAGATCTATGGTTATTTACCAACCGTGGATCAACTTGTATTACTAAGGCAACTAAAATTTGTCCAAATTTATTTTTCGCGCGAAGCTTAGTCGTTCAAGAAATTATTTTCAGGTTTCAACTGGGATGTCTGACTAGTTACGACTGTTTCTACTTCAGATTGCCAGTTCATATTTCCTGCCAGAAATTAATGCAAAGTGTGACAATGAATTCTCTACACGATTCTCGATCATTCAGTAAATGGACTGGGGAAAATATGTACTGTCTGACCTCTGCTGTCTGTTTCTACTTGAGTGAGAATCTACGTGCGCAGCTCGTTTCCTCGAAAAAGAACTCGGGACAAAGAGGACAATGGGAGGTCGCAAGAAGGTATATTACAAGCTTTTACCTACAACAGGTCTTCTATTTCTCGTTCTGCAAGTTACCAGAAGCTACCAACTAGACCCACATTTTTATGTACCGTTATTTTCGAATAGCTTGAAAATTAGACTTCGATTTCATTTTCCAATATTGGTTAACCATCTCGCATCAGAATCAATCGAAAGGCTGTTTCGCCGAGTTACCATGAAAAATAGCAGATACACTTTCTGTTTTATTCATCGATTACGCAAAAATCCGTTTTATACCGAAGCAACCGCTAAGCGTTACCGCAATGTTCCGCCGGTTTGATTTTATTTGAAAATCGCTGGGAAAATTCGTTTTGCATGGCGGCAGCACTTTCGGGGCATGGTCTCGCGGTGATTAAAACCGCGGGGCTGGATGGTCGGCACTACGGTTCGCGTTTCCTCTCTCGATCGGCGGTAACCTTAACCCCCGCCCCTATCCCGCACCGGGTTAATTAGTCTGGTCTCGTTCGATACTCGTTATAAACTGTTCTTATCGATACCGTCCCTTTGAAACGATACCGTTGCCCCGAACTTCCGCCGTTACGGTTTTGTCCCCCCGTTTACGGGAACTTGAGAACTCCATTATCCTCGCGCCTCGCCGCTCCGTTCTCTCCAGCCTTCTCCCGAAAACCCCGTCTACAACGTTGACCGAGATCCCCGGTGAAACTGGCGGGAAATGCTCCGGGTAAATGGCCTTGAACTCGATTAGATCCCAGAATCGCGGCACACAGACTCAACATCAGTACAGACGTTGCATGCAATGCATTTTTGTATCTACGGATCGGATTTGCCGACTCTCCAGAAAATGCCCTAATACGACAGCGAACTCTATCGAAACGAAACCATTGGCTCGTGAACTACATGATGTTACAGCGTCTTAAATGTACAATACAAACACTTTATGTATGAATCTATTGTACAAGGAGTAAATAAAGACAATGTAATAATAGAGTATATCTGCGTATGTATTTATTGACCCACCAACCTTTCCCGAACGCCGAAAATAGCGAAACTCTGAAAAAGAAAAATTTACGGGCGTCTGGCTTGACGTTGACTTGTACTACTGAAATTCGTGCCACCTCCTTCGATATCATGTTCTCCTAATACAAAGTTCGATTTTCGGAATTTTCGAAAAATTTCCAAGAATTTTCGACTGTCTGGCTTGTCGTTGAGTTGCACTACTGAATTTTCGAAAATTTCGAGCGTCTGGCTTGACGTTGACTTGTACTACTGAAATTCGTGCCACCTCCTTCGATATCATGTTCTCCTAATACAAAGTTCGATTTTCGGGATTTTCGAAAAATTTCCGAGAATTTTCGACCGTCTGGCTTGTCGTTGAGTTGCACTACTGAATTTCGAAAATTTTCGGGTGTCTGGCTTGACGTTGACTTGTACTACTGAAATTCGTGCCACCTCCTTCGATATCATGTTCTCCTAATACAAAGTTCGATTTTCGGGATTTTCGAAAAATTTCTAAGAATTTTCGACCGTCTGACTTGTGGTTGAGTTGCACTACTGAATTTTCGAAAATTTCGAGCGTCTGGCTTGACGTTGACTTGTACTACTGAAATTCGTGCCACCTCCTTCGATATCATGTTCTCCTAATACAAAGTTCGATTTTCGGGATTTTCGAAAAATTTCCGAGAATTTTCGACCGTCTGGCTTGTCGTTGAGTTGCACTACTGAATTTCGAAAATTTTCGGGTGTCTGGCTTGACGTTGACTTGTACTACTGAAATTCGTGCCACCTCCTTCGATATCATGTTCTCCTAATACAAAGTTCGAATTTCAGGATTTTCGAAAATTTTTCGAAAAATCGATCTTTGTATTAGGAGCACATGATGACGAAGGAGGTGGCACGAAATTCAGTAGTACAACTCAACGACAAGTCAGACAGTCGAAAATTGGCGAAAATTTTCGAAAATCACGAAAATTAAGAAAGTATTAGGAGAACATGATATTAAAGGAGGTGGTACGAAATTCAGTAGTGCAACTCAAGATCAAGACGGGCGACAATGTTTCGATAGTTTTCCGAAAATGTTAATCTAATTCTCTATCGAATATTCGTGTACAGGATGGGGAAAAGAGAACACATTGACTGTAGTAAATATTCTTTATTTGTCACCAAAAGTATTACAATATTAAACGTGTATCGTGGTGAAATGAAAAGGAGGTTCCTGGCAGGAATTCGGTGACGTAATTGAATACATAGCCGAAAGGATCCGAATGGAATGGGGACGCCTCGTTCGACACGCATTTTCATCTGTAACAGAAATATTGGCTAAAGCATCCATACTTACTATGGAGCGTGTAACTTAAAATGCGAACATTGGGACTACGGGAACTATTGGGACTATTCGGACTTACTCCACTACAAAACATATACAATATACAATAGAACAAAACAGAATCTTATACAAATATGAAATATTCAGTTCTTGCTAATACGCCTAAATCTGGAACTATTGGTAACATGGGGCGCGACGACGAAATTGTACGGGGCTCTAAAAGCTCCCGAGGTCTAGACAGGAAAGCCCATAAAGTGCAATATCTGTACTGATCTTAAGTCTGTGCCCGGTATTAGAATCTCTTTTTACTCATCCCGCGTTCAGCATTCCTCGACCGGGTCACATTCCACTCTCTCTCTCCCTCTGGCCAGCTTTCCTCTCCCTAATGTACTCGACATTAAGGTTTCGCGGCTCGGTAATTAGATCGCGTCGGTATTCGTTCCGCGTAATCTTGAGGATAATTTTTGCTTATTACGCTACCTGGACCCAGTAATGGCCTCTGCCAGGGGGCTGGGATTAGTCGAGGGAATTGGAGAAAGAGGACAATTCATGGAGATCGTATTAATGCCAGATCGACCGACTTTATTCAATCATATCGTTCCCCGCTAACGAGATTTCCCTTGTTATACTAAAGAGACACGGTTTCGTTTATGGCAACAGATACGATCCCGCAGTTCCTTTAATGACTCGTCGGATGTCTTTGAGGTTTACTTCGGGACCATTCCCTACACTTTGCGATCTCTAATTGTACAATCGTGCGCGTTCCGCTGCTCAAAGGTCCCTGGGTCGACGTTTGGTCGAGATTGAAACTACAAAACTGTCTGAGTGCGAAAAATGTGGGAAATGTAAACTTCTTCCCAATGTTAATCCACGACCGTCCCTTGTGACATATTTTTGCCGGGCACAGCGTTGCTATAGAAATAAAAAAATAATATGCTGCGCTGGCGGCAGCGCGTTGTTATTGTGAACGAAGCGAGCAACCTCGTACCTGATCGTAAAGAGATTTTTATCTTCCTGTTTTCAACGAGTGTGCCTGCTCGGTTTTCTATTGTATCCCTGTGTTACTGTTTTGGCATTTTTATACCGCGGAAGAAATTAAAACTGGCAGTTAATCCATACTACATGGAAACCAGAGGTAAACAGAACTTCTTAAAAAAGCATTCATCAGCATTTGTAATTAAATTGTGAAAATAATGGAAGGTTGCAGACCAACATTTACCTCCAATGCCCAGGTTGAATGTCCGACTATTTTCACCTTTTTCTACTTGAAATACGATTCGTCTTCCTGCTGTTAACGAAAAGTGTAACAATAAATTATGTATAAATTATATAATGAAATAATAAATATGGGAAATGTCTACTTGTCAGACGAGAGCCAACCCATACTACTCCAGCGGCCATTGTCGATTCATACCACTTGGCCGAAGATTATTGACTCGCACCACTTTTCTAGCCTTTGTCAACTGATATTACTTGTGTGACCGTGGTCCGAGACGAAGTCGTGCACCAGTGAGGCACAGATTTCAGGCACTTAGGACAAAAATGGGCAAACGTACGCGTAAAATTATCAACCGACAAAATGAATTCTTTGTTGAAAGTAGACTGCGGATTTTATGGATTTATGACAAAAATGTATAGGCGAAATACAAAACTTTTTCCACGTACACTGGTGGACAAAATTATAAGGTACCGTTGATAACACACACAAAATTTAGAATTTAGCCAAGGCCGTATGAATAGTACTGGCTACTTAAATTTAATTAAACAGCAAAGTGGAACATTTGCTCGCAGAATTGCTGGCAGAATATATTTCACCAAGATAATGCAGCTGTGCATACTGCTCGCATAGTAAAAAATTATTTCGAAGCGGAAAATATAAAGGTTTTGAATTGGCCTGCAAGGTCTCCTGACCTAAACATTATCGAGAACGTTTGGGGAAAACTGTCAAGAATATTATACGAAGGTGGAAAGCAGTACAGTACAGTATCCGAATTGAAACCAGCAATTTTAGAAGCTTGGGAAAGCATACATCAAAATGATATAAAAAATCTATATAGAAGTTTACCAAGAAGAATGATTGACGTGCTACAACGTAAAGGGCAGTCCACGCATCACTAAAACTGACAAAAGTTGTGTAATTTTGTTGAATTCAAATACTTTTTTTATTTCATATTCAAAGTGCCTTATCATTTTGCCCACACTAAAAGTCAATTTTGGTAGAAATAATAAACAGTTTGAACGAGTTATTTAATTTTTAGTATATTATATAAAAGTTAGTACCTTATTTTGTTGTATATTTACTTTCTACGTGTACATATGTACAAATGATTGTTCATTGCTAAAAACCTCGAGGTGCCTTATCATTCTAACCACTAAGGTACAAGAAAATTAAATGTAATCTTTCTACTGAATTTTTGCGTAGAGAATCCTTTCGTTGATCTGTGTGGCAGTGAAATCTCTTGAGAACGGGCGAGTCACGTAGTGCTTGGCCACGCAATTCCGGGTCGATGGTCGTTGTTGTTTATAAACACGGCTATCAGAGGGGTGTCGCGGGATAGCCGATTTTTCCGGTGCATCGTCGGGCCTTTTCGTAAAAATACAGTCTGGTGAAACGACGTAGCCGATCGCCGTTGAAGCGTCCATAGGCGGCCGATAAAACGACGGGTACGAGCGCTACCGGACAATTTCGTTTTCGCCTGACGAGAGTTCCAAACGAGCCCGGTAACAGCATCGGTGCCAGCAGCGCAGCATCAAGCCGATCTACGTAGGATCTGGCAGCAGCTGCAGCGGCGCCCGTGACTGCAGCTGCATCGAGGTCGAGACCGTATGGAGTGCATAGAGGGTGGTTGTAGGGTGGCAGCCTGGCTGCGCGCAGGGGAACGAGGAAACGGAGAAGGGGAAGGGTTCTTGCATCCGGCGGGGGCTGCTACTGCTGACGTGCAGAGCGCCCCGTGCACGTATTGCAAAATAGAGGCAGAGAACGGCTGATGCAACGGTGGGAAGGGTGCAACGCTGGAAAAGAGGAAGCAAGAACGATACGGCGTAGCCAGACAAGCAGACCTGCCACGTGGACCGACCGTTTCAGAGTGGCTCGTTTCGGATTTGCTCGCTCCTTTTTTTCCGGCTACAAAACGGCCCCGGCTACTTGAAACTATCCTGGAAATTTGTTATTCCCATCTCACGATTTTTCATTCCTTTTCTCCGAGTCCTGATAAGGACCCCGAACCGACCGAATCAGATCTGCGAATTTTCCAATCTTTTTCCACTGTTGCTCGGCGAATGTTTCTCGGTACTGCTCACCGATTTTTCTCTCGTGAATTGAAACGCTTCTGGAGGACTTGTTTTAATTGTAATGTTCCACAGTTGGTAACTTTAATTCATTGTTTTACTGTTACTTCGATTCGCTCCTCTTTCGTTACCTAACGGGATTGAGTTCGTTAATACTTTTCAATGTATGCTATTTTCTGAAGCTGCGAAACCTGTCATTAGCTTTTAGATGCACTCCTATTTTTCGAGATTTTCTGTGACGGAAACTTGTTCGGGATTTTATATCTCCTGTTGAAAACTTAATCTAGTTATGAAGCAGGCGGTAAAACATTTATTGCGCTTCGTTAAATTTTGAGTTTTATTACGCCGGACTCACACGTACTCGCCGTAAATAAAATCCGTTCGGAGCATAAGCGGACTATCTGCTCGTGTTGTTAAGAATAGGGAAATTGTACGTGTGTTGGGACTTCTCTTCAGAGTCCACTCGATGTTCTCATGAAAGATCGTTGTGGTGTTGCTTTGAAAATTTTGATTTCGTTGAGATCGTAGACTGGATATTTTATGAATCTACAGGGTGTCTCAGCTGAAGGAAGCCACCTAAATATCTCCTTTATTTTTAATGGCACAAAAAATATTCGTGGCATAATTTAAATGGTATCGAAGGAGGAATGTCATAGAAGAACAATTTCTTTTGTCCGGTTATTTTTTTAGTTTTTTCAAGGTCATCGTTATTTTTTTATAGGGAAATCTTTTTTTTTTATTCCATCGGTTACTCCATCATTTTTCAGCGACTGAAAAAATACATTTTAATATGCTTAAGTCATTAACAAGATGGAATAAAAAAAAATGTTTTCCGATTTTTCGATAAAAAATAATCCATTCGATTTAATCGAATATTCTTCCTTCGATACCATTCAAATTATGCCAAAAATATTTTTTTGTGCCACTAAAAATAAAGGAGATATTTAGGTGGCCTCCTTCAGCTGAGACACCCTGTATAACAAAATTGACTACTTACAGTCTCAAACAGCGAAAAGACTACAAGAATGAAAGAGTGGGAATTGACCAGTTGGAATAATTAACACCAAACCAACCAAGCCTTAAAAGTAACTGGTGCATGTTCCCTTACGAAAATGGCAAGATTGATTTTATTTATACTTTCTGCGGCTTCTATTGTAATACGTGCTGTACTAAAGATATCCATGAAATCGTTTCATATGAAATCGTATTTATTATTTGAATAATTGTAAAATAAAAAATTTGGAACGGTGTCAAAAGTTTAGTGTTAAGAAAGCAATGTCAAAATGGTTCTCGTGTCTTGCAATTAATGCAAACCATTTCTATTTCGACAATTTCACATTATTCAATCAGCTGTATACTTCAATAAATCAATCATGAAGGACTCCACACAAATGTCCAATCCATTAAACGAGGATCATAGAAAAATAATTGGACAGCTTTTTAAATCAGAATGCAAAATACAAGTCTGATTAAACCCAACACACGATTAACCAGTAAGATAAATCGTGCAGAAACTCGCATTGTTATTCTGCGAGTGAACAGAAAATCAGTGTATCACGGAGAAAAATCAGAGGTTGTTTGCATTGTTCTGATTAGAATAATCCCGAGTTCGCAGTTCGTTGGGCGCGACCGGCCGTTCGCGGTCTGTTCCCCGACGGTCCCGAGAATAATCTCGAGGAGCATTCTCCACTTACAAGAACGTTTCATCAGCGCTTTTATTTATTCTTTCTCGGGGCTCGCAAAGTGGTCGGTGTATCACGGCGCTTCCAACGCGGGTGTTGGCGGAATGGAGGTTTAAATTCTTGATAAAGCAACGGAACGACGTAATAAGAAACTCCGCGGGAGAAAAAGGACCCGGCCACTTTTCCGTACTTCTTGCATAATTCGCAATTTCGGAGTTTCCGCGGGGAAAGGGGGAGTGCAGTGGCAGGCGAGGAGAAGGAATAGGAAGGATGGCAAAGGCACGGTGGGGATGAGTCGGGGATGGGAGGATGGGAGGGAGGCGGCCAGAGTGTTAATTAAGCCGGCAATCTGTTCCCTCGTTACTCGTCCCGAAGCAACGCAGCTGTCGCCGCGACAACGCTCAACTTTCAGCCGTAACATTAAATACATCGTATTTCGCGGGCTTTAACGTCGAGTGCCACTCGTCGGAATGAATTTAAAACGAACCTCATCGGCCGCGCAGGGGAAGCCAGTCGATTCAAGGATCACTCCGGCCTGTCGTTAATTAACGATACGGATATTCTTCGAAATTTTTCCATCGACTTCCTCCCCCACCCGCCGTTCCCGGAACCAAAGCACAGAAATTGGCATTCAGAAAATTTTAAATACAGAAATATCCGATTCCCGGCCGCATTATTCACCGGTATAACACTTGAATTCCGAGAGGGAGGGCACGCGAGCGTCGGTGTGGGGGCGGCGAGGAAAAAAGTCGGAGCGCGCTCGAGCGGTCCACGTCGCAAATCGAAACGAATTTCACGCGTGTTGCGAACCACCGGCCAGCGGAACCGCCCTCCTAGCGAGCTACGTCACAGCCGATTGCCGGCCGAATTGCCGGCGAAACTAGTTGAACGAACTGTAATTACGCGCGCGTCGCAACGCGTCGTTGTCCTCGCGCTCCCGTCTGATTCGAGTCATCGGGATCACGCCGATTTCGCCCTATACGTATTTACTTATGTATCAGCTTGTCCGACTAGTGACTGGCTTGTTCTACTCGGTCTATTCAAAGTCGTCCACATTCGGTCGCTATTAGACTTTCGTGTTCGTAAATTAATAGAACTAGCTTCTTGTTGTCAAATTGACAGGCTTTACTTGTCTGCCCAAAGATAGTCCTAGTCTACTTGATACGTTAAAACCAAACTCCATTTTTATTTCAATTAAATAGAAATTTATTTCTTGTGTTAATGATTTCAATTATATGAAAACGTGCCTATAATCTTGCGTTCTTTTAATACCTGCATTCCTTTATTTATTTGTTATTGCTTTAAACCAAGTGGTTTATATAGCAAGTACAAGTAAATAGGTATTACATTGCTTGAGAAAATTATAAATTATTTTCAGACCTTTTACCATATATATCAGGTTTACATAAAAAGGAACTAATACAAAGAGGGAAACAGTACATTCACTGTTTTATATTTGATCGAACTATTTTTGTCATAAATGCGTAAAATCAGTCCAGTAATAAAATGGATCAAGATGAGATTCTACCCATGAATTGTGTTTACGTTACTTGTCTCATCGCAGGCAGAGTTGGACAATAATCAACTAATAATTAAAAAAGACTAATAGTCTTGTTGAATGTTAGTCATGGCAAAATGGTCTTTAGTCAAAACTTTTTTATTAGTTAGTGATAACTAAGTATGTTAATCGCACAATAGTGAAGATTGATGACTGATCATGAACTATTAATTAACGCAATAAGCAATAGCTAACAATTACTTAGAGCTGTAACTAACTATTTGCCATTTAGTTATCACTGACTAATCAAAAAGACAGTTTTAATTATTAGTTGATTATTGCACAACTCTGATCACAGGTCATCTATGTTCTACTACCCTACTACTGAGATACTTTCTCACAGTACACTATTATTTGAATCAAACTTGTCCGTCTGATCTGATTGTTATATTCGAGTTAGTTTAACTACAGTGGCTCTAATCTACTCGTCTGACCTCAGGCTGTCTTATTCTACTTGGCTAGATTAAATCATACCTTGCCACAGGCTATCTCTGTTAAACTTCCCTGCGAATAGACCACGCTGTCCTAATTGCCCGATCAAAGCGTATCCTATTCAACTTGCCCGAACAGAATCTAGTAAATGAACAATTTGTTTTTATTTTAACCCTTAGCAGTCGAGGGGTGACTCAGAGTCACCACTAAATTTTCTGTACCATTATTCACAATATTGTTTACATTATTAAATATGTTGGTGTAATCAATTACTACACATTTAAATATTGTATTACGTATTAGGTCGGAAAGAAAGTTCTTGCGATTTATGTTATTTTGATTCTATAATAAAAACCGCAAAAACTATGTTTCCGACCTAATATTATATCAATTTCATAGCCATAAAATGAGAAAAATCATATACAATGCAATTACTTATTCTAGGTTGCATTAATATTTCTTAATAATTCCATTGCATAATATTTATTAATCCGACCTAGAATAAATAATTCCATTGTATATGATTTTTTTCACTTTATGGATCATTTAAGACTGTCGATTTTATGCAACGAAAATTGATTTGGCAAAGTTCCTGCAGCTATTTTGCATAAAGACTCGCAGTCCACTTCACTTTGGACACCTGCTACAGAAACAAGATGAATGACTTAATCACCTGGTGTCCGACAACCCTCATCGTCCTCGAGTCTCAATCCGCTTCAAGTTGTAGGGATCACAACGATTTCGCCCCAGAATCTGCGACAGGAACCGCGACACGCGTCGCTGATCCCGATCGAGCGATCCCCGTGTTATGACCGAGATAATTAATTAACTCGGGGAAAGTTGGGCCGCGGGACCGGTGTGGCGTGGCCCGCACAATGGACCGCAGACGGGCGAAAACTTTCATCGAGAAGTTTGATTCGAGGCGGTGGAAATTATCAGCGTTCTCCGTGGGGACCGAGCAATCGTATAATTACCCGGCAGCCCCGTTGGGAAGGCGCACGCTGATTTATATTCGTAATACGTCTTCGTTGTTCCGATGTCGGGTATCGCGGAGAGTCTGAGTGAAACTGAGAAGGAATGTTGGGCGGGGATCGAGTTTCTTGATGGAACGTGATGCTCGGATGAGATAGACTTTATGAAAATAGGATTTACTTCGGAACATTTTATATCGAGACTTTCTTGTCCGTTTAGTATTTTGGGACTCGTTCGTTGCAGAGGATCGTAGACCTTTGCGAATAAATGACACAGCTTTTACAAATTAGTAAAAGGAACATGTTCTAAAAATTTTATTCAATTCGGAGCATGGACGTAATCGGAAGTTTAGCCAAAAATAAGAAAGTAGACTATTAATGCTATCGTGGCTTGGTACAAGCGTATGGATTTTTTCCCAATCGCTGTTATTGTCACAGTATGCTTCGAACTCTGCACTCAATTTCCGTTCTTATTCTGAATAAAATGCAGGACCGTTCTGGGAACTGGGACAAGTTACTGCGCATTTTTAAGCGGAATTTAAATAAAGATCGGCAGCCTGCGAGCGCAGTGAAACTCTAGAAACGGATTCGTCGCTCTGTGCGAGTTAAAACAATTTGATCGAAGGTTGTCAGGCAAATAACCCGAAGAAACGACATCGCGAGAGCGGCTACGCAGGCACGCACGCGTTTCGCTCGGCAGTGGGGTATCGGAAGCTCAGAAATCGCAGCGTCAGTGGTTCACGAGTGGTTGATAACGCGGTGGTGTGGTGCCAGGGAAGGGGTGAGAGGACTGCTACAGCAATAAACTAGGCGGGATATAAAGGGAAGCCCAGGAGAAAAGGGATAGAACGCGGCCAGAATGGTACGAGCCGGGGTAGAAATCAGCCGGTGGAAATATTTTAGCGCCGCGGGGTGAATCCCTTGATGACAATTCCAGCACAACCAATCCCGATGGCCCTTTTGCCGTTGTGGCGCACGGTTCTTTTTGTGCAGTATGTCGCGGCCGCGCGCGCGTTCCACGCACGCCTCTGGCCGGAAGCGAAATTTCCGTATTACGCTTCGTGCCTCGTGCCCCGATATCTTTCCCCGTGCTTCCGTAACCCATCCTCCGTGTCGCTCCAACCCCCGTCCACATCCCCCCAGAAACCCTCATACCCCACCGTCAACCCTCTCCCCCCCTGCTTTGATCAGCGTTCCTCGGGAAAAGGACATCGTGTTGCGGCCCTTTGTGCGGTCCTAGCGTTCTCCGGCCGTTGCTTGAAAGATTACGCTACTGGTTCTCTCTATCGACGAACACGGGTTTACAAGCTAGCCCACGCCCGCAAGGCCCACGGTTAAATTAATACTGAAACGCGCGCGCGAGCTGCTGCCGCGCTCGTGGCGGTGATACTGAAAGGCGTGATACGAGGATCAAAGGTTCTCCGAAATTTAGAGAATTCTTACCGTTTTAGAATAATGGGAAATGATTAATAATCGATTAGATCACAGATTAGAGCTGATTAGAATAATTGGGACTTGTAAACGCTCACTAACATTTTTATTTTATTTTTGTAAGGAAGAATATTGTAATCAATGATAGAAATTAATATTTCTCTTACTCTTGATTTTACAAGACACACCGTGAAGATGAAATGTACGTAGAGATCTCGAAATGAATAATAAGCGATTACATCACAGCTTAGAACCGAATAGAATAATTAGGACTTGTAAACGCTCACTAACATTTTTATTTTATTTTTGTAAGGAAGAATATTGTAATCAACGATAGAAATATTTCTCTTAGTCTTGATTTTACAAGACACACCGTGAAGATGAAATTTACATAGAGGTCTCGAGTCTAATGATAAGATTCCATTACACGATTCAGACATATGTGGGTTCGTACGACAGGAGAATCAACTTGTCTGATCACCGGTCGTCCTATTCCACTCTTCTGGCCACGTGCCATCCGTATTCTACTTGTCTGTTGGCAGCTCATCTCTATTCTGTTTGTCTGACTATAGGTTATCACGATTCTACTTGCGTAATTCTAGATTATCCTATTGTATTCTATTTGAGTAATTCTAAACAACGGTATTCCACTTAATCCGGCTAAAGCTGTCCCAATCTCTGTGTCCGATTAAAGCATGTCTTGTTCTGGTTGACCTAAATAAAGCTTGGTCCGAGGTAGATCAGTTTTACTTAATCCGATCAAATCAACTCTCATTCTACTTATTCGGTTAAGGGAAAGATTATTTCCAGTATTTGACCACAGACATTCTAATACTATGCCACCTCAACAAATCTGGATTCGTTGTAGATCAGTTTCAGTTAACTTGAAATCAATTCCCATTTTGCTATTTTACTTTATTATTAGCTATCTAGTTTCGACTGTCTGGCCATACACAGACTCATTCCACTTGACCTCAGGAACCGCCCCTATTAAGATTGGACGATATTTCTGCGATACCCTGTATATCATTTCTGTTTAATCTACCTACTTAGAAACCACCTTGTTCTACTTGCTTGACCATAGCAAGCTCTGTTCTACTCGTTCGACCAAATACAGTTCTATTGTGGTTATCTGCAGAACAACAGACTCGTTAACACTTGTCAGAGCAGAGGCCGGTTAATTCCACTTGATCTGGTCGAAGCTTGCCTCGTAAACCATTCCCATTTAATTTGTACGACTTGTTTGCCTAAATACGGTTCTGTTCTACTTGCAGAACCACAGACACGTTCAAACTTCGCTAACTCCGACAATAGACAGCGCCGTTGTACAGGCTTGCGAAATATTCTCCCTTTTTGAACATATCTCCCCTACGCTACATTCGCAGTAATAAAATATTCAACAACACCTAAAAATATATTCAACAAACATAGATTGCAGTAAAATATGAACAGTCGCCTGCGGACTCCGTGGTCGCGGGTTCGATACCCGACACCGGCACCTCTGGAAATTCCATGTGCTATTTAAACTGTGGTGCCCAAGGTGGTTCGGAACCCATCTTACAAAAAACTGTAGGTCCCGTCGCGAAATAAACCTGGCAGTTAACAAAGCAACGTTAATAATTAAAAATATGAACAGTGCACTCGCAAAACCGATGGATTAAATATTTCCGATGCTATTGATCATACGATATTCATTTCATCGAATGGTAAAAATGAGAACGAGTAGAAACTGTCGATTCTGTCTAGCTTCGATGCGGAAACTGTTTGAACGCGCTGTGAAAGTTGCCTGAAAAATTGTCCAGGCCTTGAGATAATAGTTCGAGAGGCGAATATTCCTGGAATTAATTTATTCCTGGAAAATGGTGTTTCCCCCTCGCTTTGATCAATGTTCCTCGTGAAAAGGACACGAGGTTACGACCCTTTGTGCGGTCCTCGCGTGCTCCGCCCTTTGCTCGGATGATTACGCTAGCATACGCTCTCCATCGACGACACACGGGTTCTATCGGTGGGGGGAGGGGGGGGGAACGGTCGGGAAGCAGAGTGAGCCAGGTCTCGAATTAATATTAAAATATGCGCGATGCTCGCGCGCGCGTATTGCTGGCACAGAATTCATTAACGCGTTCTTATCTCGAAGCGGTTTTCCAGCTTCCGTCCGGAAGCAATATTCCCGTGTTACATTCCAGCACGCGGCTCAATACCGTTCGGCTGACCGGTTCGATGGCTCGATCAGCTTTGCTCGATCAAAAGACACGTTGCAACCCTTTGCGGTGCGGTCCCTTTAGGGGTGCAGCATATAAATTGCTCCGTCGATTCTACGTCGGCGATTGTGCGACGTCGACGCCGCTGTTCACCGACCGAGCCACCTCAGAGATGGAGAATTACAGGTCGGCCAATTACATTATTACGGTGTTTAATTGCTCGAAACTATCCCACGATGCGTCGGACAATATTATCAACGTATTCAGACACGGCACACAATGCGATGTGACGATGGATAAAAATATAAAAACGTGGTAATGAAATAATTATCTTTTATGCTGGTGGTTGGTTTCTTGTTTTGTCCACTTCCTTGACATCAAATGAATAATGTTCAGGTTTTCTACAGGGTGAGCCACGTAACGTTGCTACCTCAATTGTCTTTGTTGTTTATGAAGTCTACAAATCAGGGGCTTCGAAAATTAGTGAGTGAATAACGAGTAGACTGCGAATTTTTAATGGTTAATGCAAAATAATAATGTTCTGTGTCTGTGATATGGACTAGGGGCTACTTAGAAAGTTTATACGTGCATGGGTAATTATAGTCACTGAATTCCTAATGAAAGGAACTATCATTGCAGGTGTTTAAAAAAGGGTGTTTCCATTTTTAAAAATGAAGGTGACCTTGATATCTCTTAAAAAATCACATAAAAAATATATTTTTAGTATCATGTAAGCCCCATTCAACTTTGTCCTTCAGACATTAGACGTATCTTTAAAAACAACAATGATATTTGAGGTGGCAACGTTAGGTGACTCAGCCTGTATACATTATAAAGCGTTACAGACGAATATTTCCAAAAATATTACTAGGTCTTTCCATTAAAAAAAGATCAAGGTGACCTTCTCCTCACCTTGGAATAGTTAACGAGATATTATCCAAACAAGAAAGGAAATTGTTTCGATAATATCTCGTTAACTATTAGATTTAGGACAAAGGTCAATCGATACATGATACAGAAAGTAGATCTTTCCAGTTTAAAAAATCAAGGTGACCTCCTCACGTTGGAGTGTTCATCGAGAAAAATAAAAATCCCACCACATGATGTCCCCCTCGGTACTGAACAACTTTTTATCTCAAACATTTTTGCGTACAATCAATATTTTTGGGGACATTCGTCTGTAACGCTTTATGTTCACCCTGTATATTAAAATACTCCCCATATTCTTCTATTCCCTACAATTTTCGTCTACAACATTTTTTCGTATCACCTGCAATTTCCGAGTAATAGAATTCCGTCGAGAGAACAGGATTTTCTATGCCACAACGTAAATTGCGAATAACGTAGCCAAATTTAACAGACATTTCAGATCATTTCCCCGAGTTCGACAATCTATTTTACAAGCCCGGATTCTGTAACACTTTATATTGATCGATGGGACAAACATTTCGAAATCGCCGTTTTGACAGGCTATATGAAAAAAATATGAACGGACGATTGAACTCTTGTGCCGGGTATCGAACTGACGGCGGAAATAAAAAGGGGGTGATTTTGCAGGAAAAAATATCCTGACAAAGGTTCATCGCAATTGCTTTGAACTGCGTTTCTGGATAAATCGATAGCGTGTGCTTGAACTGCGCTAAATCGGTCGTGTCTGATCACGGTTGGCTGTTTTCACTGTTTAATCTCACTGAGTTTAATAGTCCCAGACACTTGGACGAATTCAAATTATTCGATAAACCTTTTTAGACTCGTTCTAAGTAGAAAAGTTGAGCATTGGTCAGGCACAGACTTGAGAAACATACGAAGTCGATGTAAACAAAATTTCATTGTAACAGAAAATTCCATTTTGACTCTTCTGGTTTTCCGTGGCTTCCAAGACAAAGCAATTCTTTTATAATTAAAAGATTTTATGGACTTCACTTAATATCAGGAATTACGTTTTTATTTACCACGTTACTACGTTTTCAATCGTTCTTCCCTTTGAAAAAATGTTCCAATCATGAGATAGGATTAATGTTTTAGAAAAAGATAAATGTTTTATATTTTACTGCAATCTCCCCAGGAATCAATCAGCAGCTTATAATATTATTTGAACGAGAGATTGGCTCTATATTGGAAATGTTCGATATTTCCCGTTTTTTTTCAGTCTCGTTTAAGGAAAGGCAAACGGAGGAAATCAAACGGACGGACTCGCTAATGCTCACACAGTGTAATTCCGCCTCGGTCTTCCTTTTTCGCCCGAAAAATCCCGTCGATTCGTATTCATTTCTCCCTGCGCGCATTTCGTTTACTCGAGAATTTCAACGGAAGATTCAGGCACGCGGCCAAGACGCGGACATCGTCGTTATCGTGGTCGTTCGGGCATATGCCGAGGCGAAGGAGGTCTCGTACCGGGGAATATCGATATTCGGGACGCGCACGATCTTTTTTCACCTGCATCGAGCGACGTATCCTCCGTGTTCCGCTATCAATCTGGCGAGCTCCCGGAAAATTCTACCAAGAAAAGTGTTCGTGTGTCTTCGGAAACTCTATCGGAATAAAATAACCAAGAGAGAGCGGAACCTTCCGGAAGTTAAACAGCGGCGTCTTGACGCAGCACGTTTACATTATTTGCTTCTTGATCATCAAATGTATGCTGTTCCCTCAGAACGCGATCTGTCACAATTTTCCTACAAATTCCGTAAAAATTTAATACTAGCGAGCACTAAAAGCGATTGTAACGTTTTAACTTATAGAAATGACAAGGCTATTTATTTAGATTATGTGTATAAAGAAATTTATCGAATTCATTTACATGTAAGCAACTTTATAATTCTAATAATTGAGAAATGAAAAATATAAAACTGGTCGTATGACCGGCAGGTTTAGTGTTAACCAAACGCAAATCCAAAATTAAATCGAAACGTTTGAAAGGGGATAAAAAACTGTATATTTGTAAAGCACTGTTGATCGTCGATTTCGAAGGGACTATTAGAAAATGGCAGGTAAAATGTGAAGCCGCTCTGAAGACGTATCCGAGACGAAGTTTCGCGGTCGCGAAACGAGATTACAAAACGGGCTGGTATAAAAATTGATTATCAAACTTAACGGGCTCCCTCTCGTCTTCCACGGGCGCATACTTTCTCCGACGGGCTTGTTGCAGGTTTTTACGCCGTGAGCCGGTGAATCGGAACGGAACGGAACGGGAACACCGACCGATCCTGGACGGCCTGCGTCGTATCGATCCGCGGCGATGGAGTTGCTCTCGAACTTGAAATTGCATATTATTGGATTCTATCGGCGTCGCGGATATTTCACGTTCGACTACAATGACTCCCGTCCAAATGTATCAATTTCAGGGCTTTTTTCGTGCGGCGTGGCCCTTTCATGCGATTTTATTTCGTCACTGTTCGAAAGGCACCGGGCGTTGTGTAACTGCTGGTATAGCGAGCGACAAAATTCGTCCAGAACCAGAAATGAAATTTCCTCGTTGATAACTTCGTTCCCGAATGAATCGGTTTGGGATATTTATCTGATGCATTTATGACACCTGAGAATTTCTCGAAGGTTACTCGATTGAATATTCGGACGCTCCAAAAAAGATGATAACTTTTTTTAAAGCTAGAAGTTAGAGGAATTAGTTTAGTACAGGATGTGACAAAAATTAAAAAATAAAATAGCAATTGATCGGAATTGTAGAAAAAATACTAAAAGTTGCATTTTACAATTTTTTATGTGGACCTATATTGAAAATCTAAAAAGTATGTTTTGTAGGTCTGTGTCAACTATATGCATTGTGAAAGTTTCATCGAAATCGGTTGATGAGAAAACGACAGACATTGAAAGATGTAAGAATTCTTAGATATTGACCGAAAATCGTAAAAATCTGCAATTTTTACCATCTTTGAACTTTGGAGCAACGTCGACCGATTTTGACGAAATTTTTAGAATACGTTTAATTGACACAGACCTACAAAACGTATTTTTTAAATTTTCAATATAGGCCCGCATAAAAAAGTTGTAAAATGCAACTTTTAGTATTTTTTCTACAATTCCGATGAATTGCAATTTTTGAAAAATTTCTTTTCACATCCTGTAGTAAACTAATTGTTCTAGCTTCCCAAAAAAGTTCAAATCGTATAGTACAATATTAAAAAAGTTATCGTCTTTTTTAGAGCGTCCGAATATTAATTCGAGTCCGTGTACAATGTACATAAAAAATTATTCTAAGAATTCCTCTCTGAATTAGATCTTTATAAAAATTCTTCCACAATTTATGTATTATATCATGTATTAGATAATGCTGAATAACATTTGCAGTAAACTAGTACTTGTGAAAATTACTAACGCGTATCATTTTTATCACAAGAATCCTCTCATCGAATGAAAGAAATTTTTCCCCTATTGCACCTGTTTGATCGCTTCTCGACCTATTCTACTTGCTTGATACTCCCTTGACGTATTCTACTTGTTCGATCATACATGGTATTCGTCTGATCACATTTTGACCTATTCTACTGGTCCGACCACACTTAGAACTATTCTATCGGTCGGAATACACGCTGTTACATACAACTTGGTCTGATTAATGCAGTTCTGTTTCACTCGTTTGGTCAAAGCCTGTATGGTTCTACGAGCAATCCGTAAAACCTACTCTTCAGTACTTGATACGAATGAATTAGGTCTTATTCCACTTGTCTGGTCAAAGTTTATCGTAATCTACTCGTTCTCATAGAAACCGACCCGTTCTTGTCTCGCCAAAAGCCACCATAATTCTACTTGGCTAGTTATAGACCGTATTATTTTGCCTCTCTTACCCCTTGTCTCACTTGTCTGATTATAGACCAGCTTTTCCACTAGATTTTCCACTGAACATTTTCGGTAAAATTACACATGAAAATTTTCAAAATTATTTCCTAGCGTTCTAAGGAAGAATTTCCTTCATTTATTAGTTCACTTAAAAACAGTAAAATTAATTTGATGCACTTCGTTGTTTAAAGTCATAGTAGAACGCATAATTTTCAGAGACTCTGTGACTTTCTTCTGCTAAACTGTTTTAATAATTCAAGATTGGGTACGTTCAATTGAATAAAATTTCGATCAAGGAAGGTAAGAAACGAAACAAATGCTGGTAGCGAACGTGTTGATGACTAGACTGCGGATCTTTATGCATTTATGGCTTTTAGAAATGTTCAAAAAATGCTAGAGTGTAAAATTCTACAGAATTTAATACGATTTCGATTTATTTCAGATGTATAATAGGCTCTTACCACTGAAAATACGATTTCATTTGTTCCCACTTTCTGAAATTTGCTTGCAAACATTAAAAATTTCATAAACATCCGTAGCCTATTAATGACTCTTCCAATCCGCTGTTACTAGAAATATTGACCCACCCTGTATTGTCACACAAGAATGCACCGCTACAAAATGTCGTATCAGAAAGAATTATCAGCACGGTACTCCCTCTATCATGGCAGCAGTTTTTTCGTCGGATTTCTTGGTAAACGCTGTCGATTTACGTGATACTCGAGCGTTTCCACGGTAAACGAGACACGGTCGCGTGCGTCCTTCGTTTTGTCTGTTTCGTTCGCGCTCGTTCCGTCCGTTCCGTTCTATTTTTTCCCCTCTGTTATTCTACGAAGTGATCGTGAAATCGGCGGCAGTAACGGGGCCGTCGGAGAATCGACTGAGAGAGCGACAGTTTGTTTTTAATTATCGCGTCCACGCGTGCCCGGCAGCGGCTGTAATTGTGCAGTCGTTCGTCAGTCGCGCGGTGCCGAGGAATTGCGGGAGGACACGCAATCGTCGAATACGCTCTGGTTGGCGGCCGCGTGCCGGCTCGGACGGTCGTCGAGGACGTTGATGGATGCGGAATCGGACCTTCAAGAATCCCGAAGAAAATTGCTCGTTCCGTCCGCTGCGGCGTGCAGGCCACGGAATAATGTTGCAATCAGCGGAACGTGATATTGCCTCCTTAACGAAACCTCTCTCTCTCGCTCTCTAATCGCCGTTGCACGCCGGGAACCCGCCGTAAGAAACGAATGTCCCGAACGGCTGGATTTATTCGAACAGATAATGCATTATGCAGACGACGCGCGATCTTCGGGGTTATCAGATTGAATGATCGCCGCCCCGCTGCCATGCAAGTCGCGCGCTGTTTCACGGAAAAGAAACCGGGACGGAGGGGGGGGAGAAAGTTTTATGGGAGCGAGGGATCAAAAGTGATTTATGAAAGTTATAAATAGAGAACAGATTTTATGCATTTATTGCACATGCAAATTCGTAATGCACGGCGGGACGGAAACTTTAACTAAGATTGATAGTATTTCATTTTGAACTTTCGACTCGGTGAGGTACATTAACGAATTAATTTTTTATCTCGGCTCGAGCTCGTGTACCACTCCGGGGGAGAAATGTTCGGTCAAGCAAGTACGGCGAGGCATAGATATCGAAGGGGAATGGAAACAATGGGAGATACGATTGCTGAAGCTGATTATTTCAGTTTAAAAAGGTTTATCGTTCAAAGAGGAATCAGTGTTTCACGCTCGATACTGCCCGTTGGAAGAATTGTTTTTTCCGCGGGGCAGTTAATAACGCGAATTATCGTCTGTGAAATAACTGCTAATACAAAGGATACGAATTGTATGGACGTAACGTGTGCCTGAATGGTTTACAAAGATTTCATACATTTGCAATAAGCCCGAACGGTCAAGGGAAACGAAAGATGGAATTTCAATGCGTGGACTGCGGACTTTATGCATTTATATCATATGTAAATCTGCAGAAAAGATTAACATAGAAAACATATCCTGACGGACGAGAAACTTCATCTACTCTTATTTCCAATCTCGTAAAGTCTTCCCAAAGGAAATACGCTTCAATCTACATTCCATTTTTACTAATCCTGTTACGCAAACCTGAATACATAGAAACCTCCGCGTGTTTAGAGGTTAATCGATGTATTTATCGTGAAATCCACTCGTCTTTTCGTTCAACGTTCAACTGCGGACGAACTGTTAAATAATGAAATGGATTTTTAATTCCTGTGTTACCAAATTATTTTTGCGGAACAGCTTTTATGCATCCAGAGCAGTGTTCTTTCAATAAACCCCAATTAAATTGGTTTCGTTCGGTCTCTTTTTATCCCCTTTTCCTTAAAAATTCACGATCCAAGCGAGTTCGACTCCCACGTGGAAATAAAACTCATAATCCAGATCATTATTAATCCTGAATGGTGTCCCGGGGTCCTCATGACGCAACAAAAATTTACCAATGTCTATTGTGACAGATCTTAAATTTTTTCGAGAAAATGGGAGACCGAATCAAAAACTTTTCATTAGCTTTCTATCAGGTGGACCTCGGAGAGTACCACAGCATTCTTTATCTCGTAAAATCAACACGCAGAAGGAAAGTAAAAAATATCCGCAAACAGCGCAGAGAGACTTGTCTAGAAAATAACGAAACGCGCGACCATAACGCTGCCATTGTGCAAGACCACCCAAACAAAAAAATATTTCCCCACTCCGCACGGTTCACGGAATAAAGCCCCAATAAAAACTTGCTGCGACTGTTCCGTGTTTTCTCTATAAAAAAATCCGAAGCTGGAAAACTTGCGTCGAAAATAAACTCGGAAGCATGCATATACATGGCATTGTCTGGAGACGTTCTGTTAAAGTCGGGTCGACTTCGGGCCGATCTTTCGCCGCGATATTTGCGGACCGCGGGCCGAGGTTTCATTTGGTGAAGCTAGTCTAAGGGCAGGATATGAGATTGTAGTGCCAACTGTGCTCACCTCTAACACGGTTCCTCGAAGCTCGTAGATACCACGGCTGGTGTCGCGGCTGCGTGTTTCTGGCGTGGCATCTCGACGAGCAGCCAGGACGAGAAAGGCAAAGGAGGGGGGCTGGTAACGGATATAATCGCGCAGATAACGCGTTTACCCGCTACAAACGGGCTGCATTTAATTGGCCAAATTGATATCGCAGTTGTGCCGGAAACGAACCGCACTTGGCCGTGGCGTGCGCCCGCGTTTCTGCACCCTGCAAGGCTACCCTCTGATCGTTCTTACTGCCGGTTTCATTGATCTTCCATCATGCCTCCATGCTGGAAACATTGTTTATTAATTCGCGTTTAATGAGGGAATATAGCTCGGGGATTACAGAGCCCGCGCGAAGGTTTACCAGGTGCATTAGATGTTTGATCTTCCCCCGGAATTATGCTTGTTAATAGATATGAGACAAAGCGCGGTCGATCGTCCACGAAGTATGCGTAGAATCTCTGGCGAAAATTGACAAATAGTGTATACTTCGACGGTGGCGAGAGGAGACCAAACCATTGATGGAACATGTACAGTGGGTGTATATAACAGTATTCGTACGGCCTTTAGAATAGGATAACTTTTTTATAATTGTATCAAACTACCTGATTTTACCACGTTTTTTATAAGAAATTAGAAGCATTGGTTTACGAAATGATATGCAAAAAAGATTTTCAAAAAATTATAACTTACAAGGTTACATGCAAAAGTAGAAAAGGCAGTTTTTAAAACTTTTTTATTTGGATTAACCTTAATAAAAATTTAAAATATATGTTTTGTAGATTGGTAAAAACGACACGCATCGAAAGATGTACGATTCTGTGGATTTTAAGCAGAAACTGATCAAAAGTCGTGTAACACTACGAATTTCACCATGTTTAACCGCTTGTAGCTCGTGTGTATGTTATCGACTTCGACGAACTTTTCAAGATGTGTCACTACTATAAATCTACAAAATATATATTTTAAATTTTCTTTAATGGCCCAAATAAAAAAGTTTTAAAGTAAATTGTCATTTTTATAAAATCTTTTTTGCATATCATTCCGTAAACCAATGCTTCCAATTGATTATAAAAAATCAGGTCGTTTGGTACAATTATAAAAAAGTTATCCTAAAATATTTTAAAGGGCTTACTTTTTACACCAACTGTAGTAGAGAGTCGATAATATTTGTTGCAATAAATGTTTTCTTATATTCTAGAAATACGCAAGCACTGTAAGCGCATAAAGGTCGTCGCACACTAGAACGCCCCGCCTGCTCTCCGGCACCACCCGCCTCCGCTTGTTTTGGGTTTCTTCTATGTAGTTCATAGTTCTATGTTTTACATCACGCATGGGCAAATTTTTGCTCGATCGGAGGCATTTTCAAGACATACGGCACTACGGCCGCCACGGGGAGCGAGACGCGCGGCCGGGAGAAGTGGGGATATCCCTTGAAAATGCCTCTGATCGAGCAAAACTTGCCCATGCGTGATGTAAAACATAGAACTATGAACTACATAGAAGAAACCCAAAACAAGCGGAGGCGGGTGGTGCCTGAGAGCAGGCGGGGCGTTCTAGTGTGCGACGACCTTAAATATCCGCAGTCTAGTGATTTATTCAATTGGTTTAAATTTTTGAAATCAATCTATGTATAGTACGCCGAGCTTCCAAAATTTTTAGGTTTAATGGAGGAATGAATTATATTCTTGAATTAGGTTTTACTGGAATTCTGTCAGAGTGGAAATTTGATTTTAAAGTCTGAAATTATCTGAAAATTTTATTATGAATATCTATGTAATTTGTATGCAGAAAGTCCATATAATTTGTATATATAAAGTCCGTGTAATTAGAATGTAGAAAGTCCATGTAATTACGTTGAAAAGTGGACATCTACGTACAATCGGAAAAGTGTGTAGTATTTTTACGAACGACAAACGCGGAGAAGTGTATTGGAAACGCGGCTGCTTGCATGGATTGAGCTGTTATGATCTGTCACAGCGTCGAACATGAATTCTTCACGGAGATATGAAGAATTGATGGATTTACGGATTTTGTATGGGAAGCAACGCAAATGAGGCATCCATCTCTATTTCATTGTCAATAAAATCGATCAGCGTAGGAAATGGGAGATACGATCGTATTTACGGATACCATATGAATAATAAATGCAATGGAAACTGTACGGTCGGGATTCTGCGTGACATTTGAGCAACTGCGCGCAGATGATATATAATAGCAGCGTCATTAAACATATTGCTGACAAACAATCTTGACGTGAAGGGAAATGCGAGTACTGATAAATCTGTGACGTTGACGAACATAGAAAAGAATTAAAATAAATCTTCGCGTCAACCGATCCATGTGACAATTGTTAACATAATTTTTAACTCCAATTATTTCCATTATAGCTGATTATATTTACAGAGAATCAATTCGAATTCTGAGATTATTATAATTAGACTGTGGATGATATTCATTTATAATTAAAGAATTTAAGAGTGTCAATATATTATTTCCATTTAATTAAAATGATTTATGGAAGAATTAATTTTTTAGTCGGCTCTCGCGCTTCTCGATACAGAAAAATTGTAATTTTTGCATAAATCCTTATTTGTTAAAAGAATTCTCAACGAACTTGTTTCACCGTTCGTTCATTACAAAGGCAATTTTCAGCTTCCAAACACAGGCTCATTTAACGAATTCATTATAACAATAAACAGTTGCAATATCACGTTAATTACACATAACAAAACAAAGAGCTCAAAGAACGTTAAAATGACGATATGGAGAAGATGGAATATAATATATTTCATATGCGGAACAACTAAAACGAATCAAAAGTAATTGACACACTCTGCATGTGTATGGAAAACTTTTACACACGAATTTAGATGTATTGTTTTAGCTTCTCTCATTTCCCTCACAATTTCTCTCGTACACTTATCCTCGGTGCAGAATAAATATATCATTGAAAAATTTGTTTGCAAACTGCGCTCGGAAATTGATTTCATACCACACTTAATTGAACTCATTAATTTTCCTGCGCGGCGAATATTTGCAGTATTTTAAAATTCTTACTGTTTGAGAATCTCACCAAAAATATTGACGTTATGCAACAACCTGCGAGTCAATTACAATTTCATTTTACTCTGGACGACTCGCGATCAGTCAGCTGGGACGCTATGAAATTCTAGTAGACTGTATTGTGGAAGAGGAACTCGCAATTTCCAATCGTTTCTCGACTGAGGATTCGTTAGATATTTTTATGCGGGAATTATACAAGAACCTCAGAGATTGTGACTTTAGTATTTTGTCTGCTTGCGAAATTTTAACGATGTGATTTCACCCTCGTACAATCTTTAGGAATAGTTGCAGCAATTTCCCTATGATAGTTTCCATTCGTTACCGTTTTACACTTTAATTCGACTGCGAATTCGAATGCAAAAATACTTTTCTGCGATTATATTTCTCCAAATTCTACAGTCTATAATGTGAAAAATAAGCAAATTCTGGACCTGAGGTACACGTGGGGATTAAAAGTCAGCGATTAACAGCAGAGCAATTTCTCCAAAAATGGTGAGGTCACAATTTCGTATGATTAAGAACATCTCCGTGCTTATCTTTTGGCCGACAGCGCGATCTCTTCCCCGGGGCTAATAAATTTGTCTCCGGGGATGACACGATCCATCAAGAAGTCCGACGAAGTAGCGGTTCCGTTCAATCTCGCGGAAGTTTCCTTTTTAGCCGTCGTTTTCCACGATTCCTGCGACGAGCCTTTCGGTATCCTTTAATCCTATCTCTCTGGAAACACTTCTCGCCCGCGACATTTTATTGTAAAGTTCCCGTTCACAGGAAAATTCCCGCGACGAAAAAGTGTTCCCATTCTGATCTGAATCTCTTGTCGCTAACTCTCGGCGGACACCTAGTTAAAATTTTCCTCGGTATTCGTTAGAGGCAGGCTTAAAGTTCCGGGACGTCTGGCTCGCTCGGTAATTGCGCGGTTCCGCAACTTCCCTCTTCTCGGCGGTGGGCAGTTGCCGACTTCTTTGCCGCGATTTACGCGGAATTCGGGGGTTACTTGCCGCCGCGAACACTCGCCAAATTGCCCGAACGATTATCCGCGAAATTAACTTGAACGTTCTGACACGCGTCGGTTGCCCGTCCCGCTCTGCTAATTATTTTTTCGGGAAGTTCCGACTGGTTCGCGGATAAACAAACTCCCACATTCCGCGCGATTACGCCGCATTCCGTGGCCGGCATTCTTCGTTTCGATTCGTTTCGATCGATCCCGAACGCGAATATCCGCTCGTCGAACACCAGTTCCCGCATTCTACCGAGGCGGATTTTAAACCGGACTCGCGAATTTCAGGGATTCATAAATGCACGATTTAACTGCGATCGTTGTATTGTACGCACTCCGGGTCTCGTAGTTGGATTCACCGGCGTTTGTTTCACTGTTTCGTCTGCCTCGTTTATCTTCTAATTAATGGACTGCGGATCTTTCCGCGAAAAATGAATATACAGCGGTCGCGAGGAAATGAAATTGAATTTGTTTCTTCTCTTAATCAGTTTAATTGGCTCTATCAGTGTTTATGGATTCTTTTAATGGCTCTTTTGTATTTCATCTATCTAAATCTGCAGTCTAATAATTAATTGTAAGTGTACTAATATCTAATATTTGTAGAACCTAGTGAAATCAAGTTTAAAAAATGGAAATAATAACTAAATAAATTTTTTAACAAGCCTGTGTATAAAGAAAGCATGTCACAAAAGCAGAAGTATGAATTCAATATAAAACTATGAAGAATACAAAATTTAATTAAAAAGTCGCACAAACAAAAGTCACAATTCCCCTGAAATGAACACAGCGCGAAGAGACTGGAAGTTTTAATTAAACAACCAGTAAATTTGTATAAAGTTTTACAAAATATTAATTACTTTCCGTCCGCCTGTAGAATTCAATGCCCATAAAAAGTATTAAAAATTTCTCAAATCTGTGATCATTTCGTCAAGAATAATAGTACAACAATTGAGTTTTCCAAGTGCTACATTATAAAAAAAATTTTTCTAAGAAAACAGACGATGCATAGTGAAAGTAGTAGAGCTTCCAAGCTCAAAAATATTTTGAGATTCGTTGCTGTACTATCATTTTAAACAAAATGATCTGCAATTAAAATCGACCGGATGGGTCGGTCGAATAAATAGCATGCTGGACGGATGCAGAATTTTTTAATCATCTAAAACCGGGGAGGACAGTAGGATAACGGCGGGAGGAAGCAGGACATTAGGAAAAAATACGCAAAAAGATGACGAATCGACGGGCATCAGCCATGGAAAATACGGCGGGAGACATTCCGTTGTGCTCCAGACTTTTTGAACTGCGATTCCAAGTATAATCCATCCCATCCCGGGGAAATACACGAATCATCCTGCAAGATTTACCGAATACCATTTTTATTCCTCCGGGGGAGGAAGCGAAGAAAACACGCGAGGCGAGGCGAGGCACGCCGGAGACAAAAGAAGCTCGCCGCGCGCGGCTAAAATGATTGCGGCACGGTGATTCATGGCCGTGCGGGGCAGAAACTTGTGTCAAATTTAACGCCGCAATATCTTAGAGTGGCCGATGTATTTTAATGGAATCCTCGAAACTTGGAAAGGCAGCGTCTCGACTCCTAGCAATTTCATCATTTTTTCAGGAGGCCTTGCGCCCTTCTAACTCTTCGACCCACGGAAACTGATGACGGACCTCCGTTCAGGGGACTTCCGGGATCATACTGAGACCGTGATTTCCTTCTCTGACACTGAGCATATTAATCTACTTCAACCCTTCAGCAAAGATAGCTTGCAACTAATAATCAATATCTTCGGTCGAGGTCTCTTTTTAATGTATTAAAATATCAAAGAATTATGAACCCAACGTGAACAGACGATTGACCTAGTTTGTAAAATTATGTATGCGGTAGAGTTTAATTTAAAGCTTCACATAAGAGTTCCGATCCTCTATTAAAATTTATTTCAGAAAATTATCTAATCTGTGAAATTAATAAAGGGCCAAGAAATTTAATAAAGCCGCCACGTGTGTGCAGACTGTCTAAATATTTAAAGCCCCGTGTGCTTGCGAAGCGTATCGCGATTTTATTGGTCACTCCGGCAAGGTCCCGCCATCTTTTCATTACACCGGTTCTTTTGAGACACCCTGTGTACACGCGCAGCCAAGAAACGTCGAAAGATTAAAACTCGAGGGTAAATACTGCTCGCTTGACCCTTCTATTTATCCAAATATTAAATAAGAACGGCGCGGAGAGATTTCGGAATTCTCATTAAAATCCTCCTCGATAAACCGTGGAATTAGTTTGATCGGGGTTAAAAAAACACCGGTCCGTCCCCTAGCTCGCCCTCGGGGGTGGAGGAATTCTTCAAACGAAGTTCCACCGGGAAGAAAATAGGTGAAAATTAGGAACGAACGGGGGTTGATAGCGAAGAACGGGAAAGGGTTGCGTATAATCGCGCTCGCTTGTCGTTCCTCTGTAATAACCGCACGCTATTAAGGGTGGTCGGTTCACAGAAACGACGACACAGGGGTGGAAACGGTAGGGATGGAATGAAGGAGATGGGGACCAGGGGTCGGAAGCTTGGTGCAAGTCGGCCGCAATTAGTTTTACGGTGCTCTCCTTTCCATCCGGGGAACCGGCAGACGATGATCAGCCGCTATCGCTCTCCCCTCGAGGGTGCACTCTCATCCATCAGGGTGAAAAAGGGGTGATCTTTGAGCGTTTCCTTTTTTACAGGGACGTACGCCCTGCATCCGAATGGAAATTCGTAATTCTTAAACAGAATAAATCGCTACGCTCCGCAGGACTTTGCTAGGATAACGTTTTAGAGAACATTTGTTTCTTTTTCATCATAGCACTTTCAGCTTTATCCTAAGCTTATCTACTTGTAAAAATGCGATTAAAATTGTATATTTATTAGTTGAATACTAGGGATGGGATCAAGTACCTCGCAAACTGGTTCGAACTTTGATTGATTGAATTCGAACTCTCTATAAGTACTTTGCAAAACAGAAATAGTACTACTAAATATGCTCGAACCCCTATGCCAGACAATTTTTACAAGTACTTTGGTAAACGGAAATAATACTTGCAAGTGTATTCGAATCTTGGTCGAACAGATTCGAAACTTTTATGAATATCGTACCGGAAATCCTCTGATTTTTCTAATCATTATTTTTATTTACCTTCAAAATCAATTATGTTGTCCTCTAATGCTTAATTTAATTCAACATGTATAACTATAATTTCATAATCTATTGGAAATTTTATTCTGAAATAGTTACGAATTTAATAAAGAAAGTGCTTAAATTATGAAGTTCTGATTTCCAAGATTCGAGTACTACTTCTGAAAGATTCGATTCCTTTCAACGTCGAAGTACTTATAAAGTATCTTTTCGAAATTTGTAAGTACTCATTCCGAGGTGCGATATCAGTTTGTATAAAATTAATACTTTTGAAATATAATCATTGAAACATTATTGCTTTTAAGTAGTAATCGAAACCCATGAAATGAAACTTGGTTATTGAAATTGACTCGGATTCGTGAGTATATATTGAACTTGATCCCATCCCTATTCAATACTTGGTTCATCCTAAACTGTTCTCAACCATCAAAACAATTTAATTTCTCTTAGGATTTGTTATTAGTTAAACTTTTTAGGGTCGCATAGAAACAATATCGTCACAAAAATTTTTATCATGAAAGCTTTTTTACTCGAATTTCGAGCGATTTAAAATATTGTGTGAATCAGCAAAGCTATTCATTTTTGTCGTTGCAGTATTTACAATATAGTACATCACCGGCTAACCAAATTTTGAAACTAGCCGAGAGCTAACACGCAGTTGTTGGATAAAATGGACAATGCATGCAATAGCAGATAATAAAAATGCAATTGCTATTGGTACTACTATGTTCCAATAAAGTGAAACATACAAACTAATTTTCTTAAAAAATATACAATGTCGAACAATTGCAATATTTTGATCAGAATTTGTTTTTAATACAATGAAATGTAAATTCTCTAAAAAATATATACAGTTGATACAATAGCCAATAAAATTGCAGACTGTCAACCTCGATCGTATTTTAATAAAGTGAAAATCTGTACATGTTCTAAAAAATTGTACACGGTGTATAAAAAGTACTGGTCATCCGAAAACCTTATATCCATTGTTACACATAATTATAAAATACTAATGTAAAGTATAAGTACTTACAAATTTTTCGGAATATTCTGTTTCTCCGTCGAATCCACAGCATACTGCCATTTGCGCGAATACGTGTTAATAACTGTGTAACACAAAACACCAAACTTCTACACAATCACTGGACACTACACAATACACTTTCCGAAATCGTGACAGCGAACGAGAAGAACTTACTCCGACCGCGATCAAAATATGTATGTGGTTCTGCGAATGTCACCTCGGTTGTTTCGTGAATGGTTAAGAGTGGATGTAGGTGGGGAAATGTAGCCTCTGTTAATTGGACGCGAGTGTGTCGGAAGGACTTCAGGTCAAGGAGTGGGAAACTGTCAAGGAAATTTCTTTTAGTATTGACTTCGGTCGTCAATGGCGTGATTTATAAGTGTATGTCCGCTCGTCGCTTCGATGGGTCTGTCGCACGTGTTGACCATCTGTCGGGTTTGAAGTTGTCGGGTTTGAAGTTGTGCGGTGGTTGTAAAATTTTTTGCCTAACTGTACTGTCCATTCCAGGAACATAATCCGCCGAAGGAACGGCAGGATCAGTATTCTGTAACAATGGATATAAGGTTCTCTTTCATATTTTGCAACTTCAAATTTAACAACAATTTTCTTTTGCGACTAGAGTCGGATGACCATTACTCTTTACACACTTAGTAAATAAAATTGCAATTTCGAATATCGTATTTTGGTAAAGTGGAACACATTTCCTTTTCTTAGAAAATATAGTGAATGTAGTAGCCAAAAAATTGCGAATTTCTTATCACAACTGTACATTGGTAAAGTAAAACTTTCTTACGAACGGTGCAATAAATGCGGTGGCCAATGAAATACCCGTCAGTCAACCATTGTATTTAAGCAAAGCAGCTGTACCTTGAAAACACAGGGCCCGGCTAACTGAATAACAGAGGCAGCATTAAAATTCAAAAAGTTGGTTGGATTCTTCTCCAGCGCGAGATTGAAACAAGCGTAGGAAAAGTGAGCATCGTGTCTGGCTGAAAAGGCATATTCCCCTTCGTTTTCTTGCCGCTGCCGCCGCGCCGGTTCGCCGAGCCGGTTTTAACGGGGTACGCGGACAGGCTCGTCACGAATTCATGAGTCGAATATGTGCTGTGCCTGTGGATGTGGGAGGATAGCCTGAAATTTTCACGAACGCCGCGGGGTATCTTTAAACGATTTCGAAGCTCGTGATGGCCCGATACTCCCGCTCTCTTCCTCTTGCTCCCCTTCTCATCGGGGAGAGGAGGGTGAGTCCTTTCGTTTGATTAGCGGCCTCATAAAACATTTATCCGGTCGGAGGAAAAATTGCAATGCAAGGGACGGGATATCTCGCGACGGTAAATATTTATGCCGATTAGGTATTCCGGGCGGCGGCCCTTTGCCAGTCCCCGGTCAAAGGAATTTCTTTAATTCGCCGCCTCTGATCTTTCATGAAATTACACCCCGGCCGCGGGGGTAAAGGGAGAGCCGCGTCGGCTTGCGTGAATATAAAGGAGAGCTAGGTACAGGACTTGCGAGAGACCGAGCCTGTGAAGTGGGAAATTTTGATGGACACCATTTTCGTGGTATCGGTAAAGGAGTTAGTCACCAGCCGGTATTATCAAACCAATTTGTCCGCGTTGGATACTGCAAACGTTCCTCCACCCTTCAAAGCAGAAAACAACATGTCGCCGATCGTTCGGAAATTAAACGCTTGATTTCCAGTCGAACCTATGTTTGTCTTCCTGCTCTTTGTGGAAGATGAAAGTCTACTGTTGCCCCCAGGGTGTGGAGGAATTGTTATACCAATAAAACCGAAAGACGTATCCGAGGCACAAGCGCATCACTTGCGGCCACTTACCGCGGCTCTTTGAAATTTAAATGGTTACACGCGAACCCACTCCGTATGGGGCGTCCGACTCGTTTTCGTTATGCAAATTCACATTTTCATGCACTATTTTAGAAAATATACTCGCCCGTGGAAACTTAGTTCGGCGGATGGAAATTTATAACGGTATACACAAAGTGAACATGTCATTATTTTCGCATATTGCACTAATTGGAAATTGATATCAATTCAGTAACTGTTTATTGAGAATATTAAAATAAATGTGGATGTATATTTATATTTCATTCATTCCTAATTGTCATCAGTTCTATCACTTTTGACACACCAATTCATTGTGTTAAAGGAACGAAGCATAGCCAGTTTTACATTCTGTTAATTACGTTTTATTTATTACACAAAGTGTTCTATGACAGTGGTGCGGCACTGAGAGGTAATTCTGCGTGAAATAATGAGTGAAAAACGTGGAACAAAGTTTTTTACACGAGCCCACTTTCCCGGGAGAATTAACTTGGAAAGTGGCCGAGGCGTCTGACCATGGCTGACCGTTTCTACTTGAAAATACTAATTCTGGAGGCAATTTTCCCAAGTCGAGTATTCCGGATATAAAAAGTGTTTTTCTGTGTCTTCTACTTGTTTTTTTTTTAACGTAGAACCGAGTAGAATGGAATTCTGCGTAGCATTGCAGTTTTTAAAAAATGTGTATTATGTCGAGCTATTTTTCACAGAGAAGGACCAAACAAAACAAATTTTTGCATACTCTAGCAGAATAAATTGTGAAAATAAACGTGAGTTTGTGCTGCTAGTGCATACCAACTAGAATATGATACGACAAAATTTGGCAATGTTTAACATGATAGGGGCTCGAATGTACAGTGAGGAGCGAAAGGCTCGGCAAATAAATTAAACGGCTCTTAAAAAGATTGATTAAATAATGAATAAAGATGACCGGGATGATCGAGTCTCGTCGAATCGTTTATTTGTATTTCGCATTCGCGTTGTTACAGCAATAACCGCCGAAAATCCGCAGCTCGCACATCACATTTGCAGTCGGAGCCCGAAAGTTTATCCGTGTAAAACAAACATAGCGATCGTTCACACAGAAGACTCGCATGGCCGTGTGTTGACAGACGCGGTTCCGCTGTATTTTATCATCTGGATCGCGCGTGACTCATAATCCCTCAAAATACGGAATAGCGGGCGCGCGTTTCACCCGGGACAAGCAAATATTATACCGCGGCGCGTGTAAAACTACACAAACAGTGCGGGGATCAAAATAAAATCAGTCTATCGAGTTATTAAACATACGAACGTGGCGTTTGATGTGGAGCGTGGCAGCACAATGCTACTGGAGAACACGTACGCACGAACACAGGAGTTGTGCGTGGCTGGCGGGTCGATTGCGGCGAGGATATCGCGACGGTGTGCGTACGTTTTGGCATTTATGGGGGCATTTATAGGAGGGCTACGGGTTATTCGGCCGTCCGGAGGATAGTTAGAGGCCCGATGGTATCGGCGTAGGTGGCTCCAATCATTTCCCAATTAGCAGCTGATTGCGTACAGTCCACGGTAGAACTTTGACCCACCGCAGATCGGTTTGCTACGGTTAATTCGGGAACACCGGAGACGGACTCGATATAACCGAAGGGGTAGACGTCGAACTATGGTCAAGGGGGATCTAGATTGGTGAGGAGCAACGCGCGGTAGCTAACCGTGGAAGAGGAAGGGTGAGAGAGGAGGGTGAGAGAGAGTGGGAGGAGGTCGGTTCCAGCGGCGTTAATATCTCACGACGCGAAACGAGCCGGCAGCAATATCGGAGATCGCGCAAATTGCGATCGGCTACGGAGATCTCCGTATCCGGACGCACGCGACCATGCACGATTTATAGGATGTCCGTTTTTCATTTGTACCATGGCGCCGCTGTAAAATTAGTCGACGAGCAGACGTATCCCTTCTTTCGATCGATCTTTTTTATCCCGACGACAGGAATTTTTATGCGCCCCTGCTCGTTTCGACTCGCTCGATCATCGCCTAAATGAATTCCATGGCTCGCGGAACGCCGCGCCGGGATGTTGGCTGAATTTTATTTTTCGCGAGAACGTCTGCTCGATGGCTTTTCGATCGTAAACCAGGTTAAAACTGTTTGATGTCTGTTTGCCTGTATTAGCGTCGGTGTACCATCGGCCCCGGGACGTCTGCGAATTTTTATACGGTGCTTCCCCGAATTGGCACGGTGATGCGCGAGACATTGTCCATGCAATCTACGTACACGTTCAATTTCGACGTGATGCAAATTTCCATAAACGTTTTGGTTATTTCTCTGAGAAAATTTGTGCAAACATGTTTAAGCATTTGCGAAATGATCAGTTAAAAGTGGTAATCCGGAAAAGAAAATTTTACTTAACATGATTCTTCCTTATTTATTTGAAGAACGTTACATTTCATTAATTATTAAGATATACAGTAGACATTGTAGAAAACAATAAAAAGTAGTAGGAAAGAAAAATGAAAAATTCCATTGAAAAAGTAGAAAATGAAAGAGAAAAATTGTTCGCGGATGCACGAGAGCATGAACACCAAATTAACTGGTCGGTTCGATAAATCAACTCTCGGACTACTTGTTAAAAAAGTATGATTAGAAGAGTCATTCACCAGCTCGACAAGATTACACTTAACTCCGAATCTCGCGGAACAATGGCCAAACATTCGCGACCTAATAATCACTTTATCGCAGCGGAGATGCATAAATGAATCATGAATGACCGGTGTTCAGACGCTGATTTACGATTGAATCCTCTAATTAGCTCCGAGAGAAACGAACAACCTATTGTCGTTCGTACATTCGGCTGCGTTACATATTTCCTTTGTTTAATTGTTTCGGTGTCAATAGGAAGTATTAATTGAATAGACGATTGTACACGTATTTTGATGATAGTTGCAACCGACAACTATTGTACACCGATGTGTATTCTAGCCAACGGTGTTTGCCCTTTGATTCGATGATGTGTGTTGTTAGCAAATATTACAGTACCGTGTGTAGAGTGTAGACCCCGATTGACTATTTTGCTGAAACGGGCGAACAATGTTCTGCATATCATTACAATTTCCGTAACGTGTTTATACATTCTGTGAGTGAGCAGTTGAGAAGTGATTAGCATTTTTGGATGTTCAGAGTCTGTGAACATCAGTCCTCATTATTGTGTCAGACTTCGTCGTCAAATATTGCGAATTCTGTGCAAGAGCAGTTGGGGAGGATCAGCATTTTTGGGAGAGTAAAGTCGACCTACACCTAGCCCCACCAATTTGTTAGACCACCCATCCTCATCATTATGTTAGACTCCATTCAGTTTTAGCAAAATCGTCAATCGAGGTCTACGCTCTAAATATTGCGAGCTCTGTGCAAGAGCAGTTGGGGAGGATCAGCATTTTTGGGAGAGTAAAGTCGACCTACACCTAGCCCCACCAATTTGTTAGACCACCCATCCTCATTATGTTAGACTCCATTCAGTTTTAGCAAAATCGTCAATCGAGGTCTACGCTCTAAATATTGCGAGCTCTGTGCAAGAGCAGTTGGGGAGGATTAGCATTTTTGGCAGAGCAAAGTGGTCCAACACCTACCCCCACCAATTCGTTAGACTCCACCCATCCTCATCATTATGTTAGACTTCATTCAGTTTTAGCAAAATCGTCAATCGAGGTCTACGCTCTAAATATTGCGAGCTCTGTGCAAGAGCAGTTTGGCGAGGATTAGCATTTTTGGCAGAGCAAAGTGGTCCAACACCTACCCCCACCAATTCGTTAGATTCCGCCGGACAATAAAGTTGATTCGCGGTGGAGGGAGAGACCTTGAGTGGTCAGTAATAGTCGGGACTATTATATCGCCTCGGTCTTCGCAGCTGAACGAAAATTCTCGCAATCGAGTTGATGAGCTCGCACGCGGTTAATCCCCGGAAGTCCCCTATTTTTTCCCTCGTTACTCAACGAATCGTCCTCGTTCCGTCAATCCCGTTGGCCACCTTTCTCGAACGAGCGTTCCCCACGGTTCGTCAATGAATTTCCACTCAACGACGGATGGGAAAATTAGTGAGTTCGAGTGTGGCTGGGTCGTCGGCGTCGGAGAGGGAGTGGGATGATGTTTCGCCGATAGAAATTCTTCGTTTCTCGTTAACGGACATTGTCGCGCGGAATTAGAGGCCGATTTCTCTTTGTCCATCCCGTTGGACGTCCCTTTAATTCCCGGACAATGCGCGGAAGCTGACTCGGGGCAAATAATACAAAAAGAACAAAAATAGAGCGAGATAGAGCGAGGGAGAAAAAGACAGAGAGCATGGGTGGGAGAGCGAGCGGACAACAAAGCGGCAAATAAAAAATAGAAAACAAGAACCCGACGGACGGACAGATACATACACACACACACACACAAAGACAAACACATACACACAGAAACGCGAGCCGGTGAATTCGCGTGTTCACGCACTAGGCGTTTTAACCGTTTTAACGAGACCCAGCGCGCACCAACCAGGCATCGTTCATCATTGCGTGTCATTATGTGTTGCAGAACCTGGCGACCTAGCCGTCGCGACCCATTGTTCCCCGCTGGCCGACAACGAGCGACGCAACAGCAACGGCTTCACCACCGACAGCACGAATGCCACTGGCAGCACCGCGAGCAAAAGCTATTCGCCCGAGCACCGTATCCGGCGCGTGTCTACCACCGACCGGAGGCATCTGGCCGCGAGACGATCCTACCGAGGATTATCCGGATGCCGAGGAAGCGTCTTCGCGGCCGCGGAATGTGTCGATCAGAAAATCGAGGATTCTATGCCGCGCGCCACGCGTCTCGGCCCTGTCAGCCTAGACGGGGCCTGCGGGCCGCTCACACACTATCAACCTGTACCGAGATCCACCAGCGAACCGATCCGGTGATCAGATGACAGGGGACAGCCCCGAGAACATTCGGGACGATCGATCCGCTGGAACAGTCCAGCACGATTCTAGTTATCCTGATCTAGCGTCTTCTCAGAATGTGTCGATCAGAAAATCGAGGACTCTTTGTCAGCCTAGACTGGGCATGCACGCCGCTCCAGTGATCAGATGACGAGGGACAGCCCCGGGATCATTCGAGAGGATCGATCCCCTGGCCCGACCCAGGTCTAGAGTTTTCGATGAATATGTCCATCAGAAAATCGAGGATTCTGCGTCAGCGAAGACGGAGCCTGCGGGAACTGATCCAGTGATCAGATGAATAGATCGGGGAACATCAAACTCAGTTGCCACAGTTCTGGAGAAGCGTTTCTTACATTGATACAAGTACTGCAGCTGAACTGGGGGATGGACTTGATGAGAGATTAGCCCGGAAGCGTCCGAAGATTGTTTCAGTTTGGATGTCTGCAAAGGAAACGTCAGAGATCAGAGGATTACCTAATTTGATGCGGAGGAGAGGCAAACTAGCCAATTTGCTTGATGAGATCGCGGGCGAACGGTGAACATCTGAAAATTGATCCAGTTCTGTTGGCACGTTTGAAAGAAACACGAGGAATCCGGAGAATCATGGCTCTACCCTACCCTCTTCTCGAACTAAGTCATAGATTCGATAAGAATTGGTCCAAGATATTAGGAACTAATTGTAACTTTGCTACCTCGTCCAAAGAAAGCAGAAAGATCAGAAAAATCTATCATTACCGAGGTCCACTTGCCGATCCGTCAAATAAATGTTGAAGAGGCATCGAAGCGTGTATCATCGGAAAATAATTTGCCCAGCATCCTAGAGGGAACGCAGAACTACCAGCTGCAAATGGAATGACGAGCGGGACACGGAGGCACGCGGGAGAAGTGGGCCTGTTTAGCCATCGTGTCTATAGGGGACACGGAGATCAGAGGAATCGCCGGCTGTTCGGTTGCTAGACCAGCTAATAGACTCTGACGAGATACTGGGCACATGTATGGAACATCAGAAAACAGTTCCGGATTCGTCGGCACGTTGAAAGGAGACGCGGAGATCAGAGGAATCCCGATCCCATTCACAAACAGTGGCGCGATGAACCTCCGACTAGAGTTGAAGGGATGACGGACCGGGTCCAGAGGCAGTCGGCACGATGATGGTGGCAGTAAATATAGATTTATTGGTAGGGTGCACGTGCAGCGAGAAATCAGGATTATCCCCGGCACGTCATCAGCTTATAGCTCGACAGGCGAAGGAATGAATTGGGTCGGACTGTCCAATTTATCCATCATACTTCCGTGATCGGCTTACCTTTGCCAAGGATACACCGTTCCGGTGCAGCTTGGTGTATCAAGAGGATCGTTGGGATCGCTGTTTGCACACATCCCGGCCAAGGGACAGGGCTCGATGGGCAGCATGCGCGCAGGCCGGCTAACTGGACGAACGCACTTGGACGTCTCCGTTCCCTTCGAAGATACACATCGACTCACGGGATGACACACGATCTGGGCAACCTCGATACACCGTATTCCGTAGATCGGCATCGGATCGGTTCGACCGGGAGAAACGGAGTCGTACGAGGATCATACTTCGACGATCAGCGATCCTTTGCCGAGGGTACACATCTATCTGGTCGGCACACAAAGGACCAGTGGATCACAAGGACCCTTCCCTCAGCGTTGGAGTACATAGACCTCGAACGAGCCACGGAATGAGTTTGATCAGACGATAGTCCGGGTTAAGGAGAGTCGAGTACGTGCCCACTTGATCCGCTTTCGTTTCCCTCGAGCACGCAAGAAAGACCGTTTTCGTTCGCGGGCTCCGGCTGCGTCAGGGCTCTATTTGGCCAGCTAGGGAGAGAGAGAGAGAGAGAGAACCCGAGATTTTTCTTCGGAGAAGTTCCACGATGGAGGCGGGGGCGAAGTCATGGTTGTTACTGGAAGATAAATTAAGGAAGAATACAACGGGCCGAGGAAACAAACAGAACCGTGGAGAGGTGGATGCGGGGGGTGGAGCAGACAAGAGAGGCTTCATGAATGCCGCGTCGGCCACGCACGCGTCCTCGCGTGCTCCCCGCGAATTAGAACGGTCTTGTGTATTTGTATCTGTCTTTTCTGACAGGCCGGTTTCCCCGGCAGCGGTAAATCATCGGAATTAGCGCAATTTCGACGTCAAGTGGCCCGGAAGAGTTTCTGTCTCTGCGTTTCTTCAAGGCGGAAGGATTAATGGACGGGACACGGCCTGCCAGCACTGAAATTCAGCCCACTGAGCGATCCCCGAGTATCGACCCTGTCTCTCGGTGCTTTCTCTGCTGTCCTAAGCGATACCGAGAAGCTAACCGGCGGCGTCTACTGATCGAACAGTTTTTGCATGAACCGGAGAAAGTTGCGTCCGGGTCTATAAACTCGTCGGGGGAACACGGAAACCGGCGAAGAGAACATACCGCAAAGAAACAAGCCGGAGACACGGAAGCCCGCAACCATGAATTCTTCTCGTACGAGCACGCGTGCTCGCGTGACACCGTGAAATTACCGAACCCAGACTCGACGTCCTTCTTTTCTCCCCCGGGCCGACACACAGTACGCATTCCTGCGAACCCGCCGCGCCGGACCCGCTTGAACCCTCCTCACCGCGATTTATTGCTCCGCTGGAAAGCTTTCTTGGACCCGGCCACCGAGAAACCAGAAGCTACCTCCTACCCGGTTATCTGATGTTCTTCTTCCGAGTTTTAACATGTTCACTGTCCGGTTAGAACGTACTTGGACCCAGTTGTAACTCGCGTGTCCGGCGACTCCCGTACCAGCCGTGCACGACCAATGATTTGCGACTTCTATTTTGTTTCGAGTTCCGAACTTACGATTCCTCGCGATACCGAGCGTTATCAAAGCTGCTTTATACCGTCTATCGAAAGCTGCTTCCGAGGGATTCGGAACAGTTCCCGGATCGCGTTTTCCTTGTAGAATAAAATACGAATTATTAATATCGTTTCCGAGTGACTACTGTATGTCACGACCGGCCAAAAGTTAGGATACATGTACCGATGAATGTTTTGTTTGACAAATATTAAGTTCTACTCTGCGTTTGAGTGTGCGATACAGATGTAGTAGGTGCAGCCAATCTTTTGGCCGGTAGTGTACGTGTATGAAGATCCTCTGGCACCAGTCAGCGACGCCAGAAGTTTGTACAGACATCGATGTTCGTCGAAATCCCGAATAGATTTGCGATAGAAAGTATTTACAGGCGAAGGCAGGTGTAAATTAGCTCTTGCCACATCGCGAGCGTTTTCCAAGGAGAATGGAGCACTTAGCGTCACGAGAGGGGTCACCGGTTATTATTTTTAATCTGTACGACGAGCGGACCCTCGCTCGTCTATCCAGAGGCGGACGGAGTCGCACACACGGCCCTTTCAACCCCTCTATTTGGCAGTGCAAAGGGGAGGAGGGCAAACGAGACTAACGCGCTAACGATGCCGACGTTAATTACCGGCCCGGATAAACCGCCTAATCGTCGAGCGAGTGCGCGCGCTAATTACGCGTCTATCTCTGTCTCCCTTTCTCCATCTCACTCCCTCCCTCTCCCTCTCTCTCTGTCTAGCTCTGTGCTGATCGAGCGAATCGCACGGTTAGCTGGGAATCCCGGAGCCATTCTGGAATTCCTCGATTTCTTGCGCGCTCGCGTTCCCCAGGGAAGAAGGATCGCGATCGAACGTCCGAGCGATCCCGAATATTCGCTCCGCTTTTACCAGGGGCGACGAAAAGTCGAAAAATAAACGTGTCTCGCGCGCCGCGAATGGGTATGGAAGAGGAATGGAAAATTCAGTTTAACCGTGGGTACTGTATTCACTCTTTCAGCCGCATGAATGGGTGGATGTACTCCAATGGAGAGCGACTAGCGCGCGGTTTACTGAAGTAGAATGGGATCGTCTAACTCAGACCAGCAGCTCCGAGCTGGAAGTTCGCGCTGAAGGGCGATAGTTCTTTATAAACTATATTTTCGACGATGCCCGTCGCGCGAACTCCCCCTCCGGAACAATCCGAGAATGTCTTTTTCAAATTAGAACGATCTACAGAACGAAAAGAACAAATCAAAAGTACGAAACCGAAGGCGTTCATGTTGTTTAGAAACGCGAGAAGAATATCAAACACCATACTTTAGGATCCAAAGAAAATGTACAAAATTTCTAGTATATACCTCAGGCGTCTATTTAACAGAAATTCTGTAACACAAAGTCTCTATTTTGCTGCTATTGAATTTAGGTTGTTTTAAGTAGACTTAATGTACATACCATTTCACGTTTAAAAGATGAATAAATTAATCATATAATTTGGGAACGAAGAAATAGGATTCAAGTGGAACATCTCAGTCATTGATCAGACATGTTCCTCGAATGAACACTTTGTTTAATTTGGAAACGAAGAAGGATTCAAGTAGTACATCTCAGTGATTGATCAGACACGTTCCTCGAATGAATTTATCATATAATTTCTATGTAACTTTGACTAGCTCTTGAAATTACTTTTATGAACGTTGCGGGAGTGTTTCATTGACGTCCCAACTTGTCGATCATTTTGCTGGTTGGTCTGAGTTAGGATCGCAGCAAATCATATCTGTGCGACCAGTTCCGAGGTTCGGAGGGCGATTCTCAAGCGTCGATGTTCACGAGTGAATAAATTGTTTGCGACACGGTTGCGTGATCTCGATACAGGATTCGGTGCTCGTGAATCGGGATGTGCGGCGAATCGCGTCCAGAAAATCGAAAACAAACGATTCCTGCCAATTTTGTACGAAAGATTCCGCGGATATACCGGTCGGTTGGAACCGATAGCGTCGAAAAAGAGAAGTGGTGTGCCAGACGATGAAACGTTGCCAAAATGGAGGAGCTGCTCGGCGAACACGCGTAGCCCGCTCGATGGGCGTGATCCTACCGCGTAGATTTAGGATTTATTAAAAAACGGAAATCGACGACAAAAAAAAAAGAAACGAACGATGAAAGAGACCGAAAGGAACAGAAACATTTGAATTGTAACGTTTAGAAAGTTTCCTACATAGCGTACGAAGTCTAATTGCTTAAGGATACACGAGACACTGGATACACGGACACGGATTTCTACACGTACATACACGAACACACATACCTGCGCATAGATACACACGTGATACTCATTTGCAGCGGTATTCTATATATAAATATATATGTAATTTTGTAAATACACTGGTATAAATGCCGAAAGACATCGCGTTGTGATTCGAGAATGATTTAGATATGTAAGATCACTAGACTGCGGATTTTATGCATTTACATAATTGAATAGCTGTAGTTTGAAGGAACAGAGAGGTTAAAAAACATTTCAAAGTATTAATATGTTGGTGTAAACTATCTAGAATGATTGAAAACAGATGAGAATTACGAATAATTTATTTTGCATGAAGACCCGCAGTCTAAAGATCACTTTGTTCCCTCTATCCAGTCTCCCAAAAAAACCAGACAGGCAGATCAACGAATAGAGACGAGTGAACTACGAGCTTTTTCTAAGGAGACAAGATGTCACTCGACGATGTGCTTTTCTTGCGTGTGATTGTGTGCGAATGCGTGACGGAGTCACGAGTGTAAAAGCTTCTGTCGACGTGAAACGAACCATGGAACTTTAATGAAAAATTGCAGAAGGAAAATATACGTCATTTGGATAAGAAAAACACGTACAATGATTAATCACCATTCTAATTTCGTGAAACAGTTAACCCGCATGAAAATAAGCATCCAGTAGAATAGGTCAACCATCGGTCAGACAAGCACCCTTCAGATTTAATGCACTTCATCAAAAAATTAATTGAAAGTAAATTTAATATATAAACGAAATACATGGTCAAGTAGACCATCCCAGAAATTAGACCGACACATTCATTTCGGAAAATTAGCTTCTGTAACGGAGTATTATTTTACCTGGTCAGTGGATCGATACAAAACGAATTCGAGAGAAAATTGAGAGTGGCAAGTAGAATAACCGCGTGATTGGTCATACACTCTGTTTTCAAAGAACTGGCCACTCCACCGTTCTCCAGAGAGTAGAAATCACTGGAAATGACATTCGACCGTAAATGTTCGAAAATTCGCATCGCAGAAAATTGGAAAACCATTCGGAGAAGTTCGGGAGTCCCTGGTCGGTTCGATTTCGGTCCTTTCGCGCCGAATGATTAATGGGATTGCCGGGCGGATTAAAAAATGGATCGACATAATTCCCGCATTGAGGCCGCGCCCCGTAGCTTCCATTAACCGAAAACCAGCTCGAAAGCGATGCAATATTCGCGTGAGTGGTAATCGAGTCGTGTCCATTGATACGCGATGGAGGGATGAAAGGGAATCCCGTGGAGGGTGGAGCGCGGACCATGAAATCTCCTGTAAAATGAAGACAGGGGTTGGTGGTCGCGCGAGAACCATCCAAGGGGATGCACGGGTTTCGTGCGAGTGTGGGTGAGCGCAAGTGAGTCAAGTGTTGGACGAAAGGTGGAACAAAGACGGGGAAAATGAGCGCGTGTAACGCAGGGTAGACAATAGAGACCATCGAGCCAGGGACAAGGAAAAGGGCGACGCGATCCGACGAGAGTTTGTTTCATGAATATTTCAGCGTCTGACGTCGCCGGTAAACAGCGGACGCCGTGGAATTATGTTTCCAGGGTGTTTGAAACGCCCCGCGTCGCGTCGTCTCGTCCGAGAACGCTCGCGCCGATTCTCGTCCTCCGCCACGGCCAGCCGCGGAATACTAATTGACCACCAACCACCGGGGTCACCTGAAACGAATCGCGTTCCCTTCGCACTTCCTTTCCACCCCATGCCTGCAAAAACCAATCCTCTTTATACCCTACTTCGCCCACTAACACACTGCCCTCTAGGGTTGCCTTTATTTTCCGACTTTGATTTTTTCTGGCCTCATCCCCCTAAATTGTGACTCGTGGTGAGAAAATGTGGAAGCAGTCGGACAACGGGGATATTAAAATTTTAAATATTTCATGCCATCATTTGTGCATTTCCAGTGTTTCTTCTTGCCAGAAGTGGAAATAGTATTTCGATCCAAACATTTCGAATCAAACAGCGATACAAAAAAAGCTTCCCTCTATTCTCTCTGTTTATTTGTTTTCGCGAATCTTTCGTCGGATTTAACCATCGATTTTTTAACATTTCGTGAATTTCTGATGATTCCGTTTCGTAGAGGAATAATTCACAGTTTAAATACAAAATATTCCTGGACATCCTGTTCTTCATATAAAACCATCTCTTTGAATTTTATTACGAAAAATTTGAACTAGTTCCAAAAATCAGGATTTAAGTAGAACAGATCAATCAATTCTCAGATGTACGAAAAATTCCATCCAGGAGCAATCAAAGAAGTGCTATCACACAGAAACATATAGATATAGGATTTTAATATTACCCCAAGGTAGTCATAGAAAGGGAAACTTTAAGTCTCGAGTAGAACCCGTCGCTCCTAAGTCGGACAGTCGCAAAATGGAATACCCGAGGACTTGACAAACGACTAACATAAATTATACTGCGAAATGCCACTACACGTTGCTACAGAACGGCCACACGACATTTCAAGTAGAACGACTCAACCATTAATGGGTCACGGACATAAAAATTCGTATGCTCGTGCAATATCTAAATTCCCGTTACAAAATCCATTAAAGGACACTCTAAAAAATCAGTTCCGCACAGTATTATCCCGTATGAGTCAGGACCACTTAAAAAATAGCCCGGACAATGTTCCAGCGAAGTAACGCTGGCACGGATATTACATTTCGAAGTCAAATGGAACGGGGTATCGCGTTCGACGATGGTAACGACGTTCTCGCGGCCGAGCGAATGCATTTGGTCCGGGCGATTTCTATTCCGTGGAGCGGGTGTTCCGGGGGAAGCTTTATTGCGAGCGGAATCGCGGGGGCGAGAAGAGCGGTTACGTTGTGCCACGGTCACGATCGAGCGGAAACGGGGATTCCTCTGGAGAGGATTTTAAGAGCGTGGATGGAAGGGTGGAGGGCGCGCTCCCTTCTTCGCGGGGATGGCAGCGAGGGTGGCAGCGTCAATAATGACGGTGCGGCGCGAAATCGCGCGTCGTCGAGCGGAGCGAGAGGGAATGTGCCACCTGTTACATCCTCGCCAGACTCCTCGGCCCCGCCGCGAACCGCCGATGCGAACGAGCATAAAGTCGGAAGTTCGGGTTCCTTCGGACTCGTCAGCTGGACGGTGATCAGCATGCGAGAACAATGTTTCCCCAAGAAAAACGAAAACCTCACACGATCAGGCTACCCGGTGTTCCGCTTATCGGCGCCTCCCTTTGTTTCCATGCAAATCGGGATCCTTTTTATCCAGCCGGTCGATAAGAACGTTCCGCCTCGCGGCACCCAGGTCCGTTTTAAATAGGAACGCGCGATCCAAAATTTATCGAGCCGTAACCAAAGATACGAGATCTCCCGGCCCCAGGGGAAATCTGACCGGAAGATATTCAATTTAATGCCAGCGCATCCTCTAGCCTCAGGAAAAACAATGTCGTCGTTGCAGATCGAAGTGTACTATACACCAGCCAACCTTGTCCTTCCTCGATCCTGCGATCCTGCTCGTGAATGGTCCTCGTGAAAGCTCGGATAACCTGTGGACCGTGTAATCAATTGAAGATACATGGTCGAATAAATTGTGATGCAGGTTTGAATGTGGTATTTTTCGTTGTTTCCGCATTGCAAGCATGGCTGACGTTTGTTCGGAGCTTGGGGGCGATCGACTCGAATCTTTTGAGATTGAAGATTTATTTTGTACAACCCGTTAAATATCAAATTTTTTATCTAAATAATTGGTACTTCTACATTTGACAATTTATGACGAAAGCTAAATTGAATTTGAAAAATTAATTATCTTTATGATCAATTTAAGAAATAGTCGGGTATTTTATTTATTTAATTTGACTCCATGTTGCCGAGTTAATCATTGACGACGCTGTAATCAGGTAAGTGTATTTACTCTTCTATACGATTAATTATTTTATGTTTATGTGTCACGTGTTGAGATTCTAATCTAGTTGAATGTAGAATGACTAGGGCCCATAACTTGCTCGAACGTAATCGTATAAAAATCGACAAATCTTCCGGCGTACTGAATACCTATTGCAAAAAGAGACATTCATCTCTGTTGGCAGACAATGATAGCACCTATTCTTTCTGTTGGATGGCTTCACGGTACGATGTATGGCTTCACGGACACCACGTGTCTCTCGAAGTTATCTCTGTGGAACCATCTCACTCACGTTTCTCTTGCTACATTCTTGCGAGCATAATTATTCATTGCAAAAGACCAGGCTGTATCGTTTAAATATGTAACTGCACGATAAAGCGCCGCGTGCAACCACTTTGGTATTCCATTTCGTGACATTAAAATTAATAATTCCGGACATTAATATTTCGCTGGACTATTATCTTCTGCATTTTGCAAGTCCAATTATTCCAACAGAAAATTCGTGTTCAGCGGCTCTGAAAATGTAGTGTATCAACATTTGTTAATTGAAATTGATTCGAAGTTGAGCTGGATTTTATCAGACCACTTTTCTCTGAATGACAAATAATAAAATGCTATTTTTATAATGAATTTGATGCGGAGCTAAGGGAGGATATCAGTGAGAATCGCTTAACAAATGTTACGAATGTGAAAGCAACGCGGTGCGGTTTAAGGGTTCCCGCGTGCCTAATTTCCAACATTGAAGAGCACTCGATGTACACGATCAGTGCACGGGCCGAACGGGCTGAACGGACGTTCCGGTAAAAGCTCCGTCGGCTTTCAGAGAATCCACGCGTATCGGTTTTACCTTTTAATGCATCGCACTTTCGAATGTTTCGCGGCTTTTATCCTGCGCCAGTGCGTTTTCCACGCTCGATCGACGTTTGTCCACTCTCCCCGGTGACCATTCAAATGGTCCTGGCTTTGGTATAACCGTATAACCTGAAACCACGTTAGCCGATCAACCAACACACAGTCTTCCGATCGAAACGAAGGAAAGTACGTTATCGGCTCGATACTAGATCCGATATTTCACGTCGAACCTTTTAGTTGGTAAATTTGCGTGACCGAGTACGTTATCGGAATAAATAGTTTTAGCCCGCGTTCCGAATAGTTCCACTACCGAACCGCAAATATTTATACAAATTCCCTTGCCTTTCGCGAGCAAACAGTTTATTTCACAGACATTTTAAACAATTGAAAATCCTGTGCACACATAGGAAGATACAAATTTTAATTTCACGAAAGTACTTTCACTTTGTACACCCTGTAAACTTCCAGGAAAATTGTGTGCCTTAACGAACACCTTTCATAAAATTAATCTGAATATTATCAAGACTTAATAGACTATTTCTATTTTAGTATTAAACAAGTAGAGCGTGGCTAGAGCGTATCTATCGTCTCGTTACATACACAACGTGGTTAGATGTCGTAGTTCACTTTAAATAAACGAGATATTATCCCTCGTAAACATTAATAAAGACAGGAAATATACTGCTGAAGTTTCGAAATTACCACGGATACATCCCAGAATTTATGAATAATGCAACTTCAAGAATACATTTTCCAGCTTCGCAAATATTAGTTTTTATTGCACCGGTTACAGCTCCTATTCTTTTAATATTTCCGTTGCAGGAACGAGCTATTACAGTCCGACCAAAAATTCCAGTGGGAGCCCGTGTATCGTGTAATTGACGTTCATACAATTTCCTCCCCTTTCATACAATTCCTCCAACTCCAGAATTTTCCCCCGGCGTAAATACGTTTCCTTCATCTCGTGCAGCCTTCAGGAAAGTCAATAATCTTAGTGGATGTTATTTTATTCTGAAATTGCTCGTTGAACAGCCCAACCCCGTTGCACGAGCAGACGGAATTTTAATTACTCGAGCATTAAAACGATGTCGAAAGAAAGATGCGACAATGTATTTTCGATAGTCGTCGACGATTTCACTGGAAATGTTCACGAGGCCCGTAAGAAAGCCTGTCTATCTCTTTACCTTATTTAAATCGTATTTGGTTTTGCTTTATCGTCGTGCCGAGGCGCAGAATCGGGGGGAACGTTACGATATTCGATATTTCCCGTCAGGAAACTTTCCTATCGAGTGCGCGTCGCTTGGCCACGCTCTGGAAACCGTTCGAACGAGCAGTCCTTTGATGTGCGGAAATATTTTTCACGCTATTCTCGATAAAGTAAACGCCCATCGAAGCAGTCGTTCCCCCGATAAATCGCATCTACATTTGTAAAAGAAACAGAAAAATATTCCGCGCCGCGTCGACCGCGAAAAACTACAGTCGCGAGATCCGATCCATTTGTGTCCGATGCTAACACCGATCGAGCGAAAATCTCACAAAACTTGCGCTCATCGAACATAATTTGCAATCAGGAAAATATTACGCACGGTTTTCCGTAATTTTCTGATACTCTTTTTTGACGCTGCTTGATTTTCGAATTCGTCTCCTCTGCGTTGTGTTCGCAGTGTGTTAGGACAGTATTTGCATTTGTAATTACTGCAGGAATAAATAAGAATTCATCATTCAAAAACAATAGGAACGTCGTCGCTGTCAATCTCCGTCTCTTTTAAGTCCACTGAATCATCCCCCGAGGAAGAATAATTCGGAGCTTCTAACATAAATTTCATGGCTGTCAATCTTTGTCTCATTTGAGTGTGAACCATCTCTTAAGAAGAATTAATTTGAAAAGTAAATTAGTAACGAAATCGGGCTACTCTTATCATCCCCCGGGGAAGAATAATTCGGAGCTTCTAACATAAATTTCATGGCTGTCAGTCTTTGTCTCATTTGAGTCTGAACAATCTCTTAAGAATAATTGATTTGAAAATTAAATTTCTGACGAAATCGGGTTACTCGTAGTGTTTCCCTTATCTAGACTCACCGATCTAGAATTAATAATTGGAAAATGAAACCTCTGAAAATATCGCATTGCCGTCCGCTTTGGCCTTATTTAGGTCGGTTGAACCATCTGTTAAGAGTAAATAATGTGAAAATTAAATTTCTAACGGAATCGTATTACTCTTCATTGCTGCCTTATTTAGATTCACTGAGCCATCCTTCAGGAATTAATAATCGAAAGATGAAACCTCTAAGGGAATTGCATTGCTGTTAATTTTTGTTTTACTTAGGGCTATCGAACCATTTGAAAACAAAGAGAACTTGATTGCTGTCAATCTTCGTCTTATTTGAGTCAGCTGACTCACCCCCCTAAGAAAGAATAATTCGGATTAGCATAAATGTCATGGCTGTCAATCTTCGCCTTATTTAGGCCCGCAGAGCTACCCTTCGGAATATCTGCGACAGGCGGTGCAGCAGCCGACGGGGACGAAAGAACGAAGAAGAAAGGAATATTCTACGGTTGACGGTATCGCGGTGAGCCATAAAAAGAGCAGTACGGATTGCCGGTGGAAAGGTTACGACACGGACAAACTCGCGACGGCTAATAAACCATAAAACGCAGGGAGGTGTACGCGTGCAGGAAAACACGCTCGTTCCGGGCTGGCATTCGTTGCACGCGCGATCACCGACACACACGCACACACATATGCCCTCACACGCACACGCTTTCCTAGCGGTGGCTCGCGTTATTCCTCGTGAAATAAAGGGTATGTTACATCGCGGAGTTTTTCAATTCTCGCGGCGAGATGGGTTTTCCTTCGCGGCGAATCCGTTGACACGATAGACGGCTGCATTATTGAACAGAATCTCGCGGTTCCCGGTTGTAATTCAAGATTTCTATCAGCCGCCCACGGGTACGAAGACGCGGTATCATTTTTCGTGATTCATATTTTTCATTAAATGACTATCTCTCTCTACGAATTTTTTAAAAAATTAATTATTTGTCTAGGTTATTAGCAACCCCTCTTCCTGCGAGTGTTAAAAACATTTGTTATGAGTACACCGCGGATTTTATGCATTTATGACAAAAATGAGTACGTAAAGTTTAAAGCAGTGGACGTATTAAAAAAATGTAAGGACATCAATCTATTAGTCTCAGCTTAATAAAAATTTTTTGGTTGGTTCCTGTGTCTTACAATTAATGCAATTTTTTATTTATTATTACATTTTTTATTTTGCATAAAGAATTTTATCACGTACCAGTTAAACCGAAGTCGCAATCAAGCATCAAGTAGAATAGGTCAGCCACGGGTCAGACACCCGAAAAATTCAATCATCCAGAAGCCAACGGAGAGCTAACACGATCAAGTTGTTCCAATAATTAAAATCGGTTACGCCGGAGTCGCCCATCAATATTTATTATTATTATCGTTACAATACGAATAATTATAATTCAATTGTAGCAGTTGCTCGTACAGGAATTGTTATTGACCCAAAGTATGAATGTAATAATGCAATTCACAATATTAATTATATCATCATCTTTATAATTCACAGCTCGTAAAGTTAATTAATCGCGAACATTAATTTCAGTACACGAAGCTTCGTACTGCGGTGGAACTGTCCTAAAAATCTGTAACTTGGAAATTCAATGCACAATTCTAAAATAAATGAGACTTCAAAGATATTTATCGATGACTGCAATTTGTCAAGCAAGCTAATCTACAATTTCAATATTAATTGGATACACAGAGCCCCGGCAGTAACGAGGCAATTAAAGTGTCCAGCTCTGAAACCTTACGTGTTTCTGCTTTTTACAAACATGAAACGCAGTACAGACCGGTAATAACAGCGTTGGATAAGGACGTTTGCCTCGCACAATTCTTCGTGATTAGTTTTTTCGGAATACGCTCGTGCAATAGTGTATAAAATTGTAGCTGATCATGCGAGGCTTATTGCGACATTCTACTGTGCATTCGTCGACTCGCAGAACCGGCATACACAATAATTAAATAGCCGGGGCGATTTTAATTCGCTGTAAATAATTGCGTCGAGCAATTTTGCGATTATTTTGATATTTCTGCAGCGGCGAACGGTACGCAATTGCGACCTCATTTTCATTTTCCGAAAATTATTCATAGCGTACGATTGCACTTTTACCATCGCGTTTGTACAACAATGCATTAATACGAGGCGATAACTTCAATATCGCGTTCGCCCACCGATTGCGGTTTCATTTCGAAGGAAAAACGACGGTCGCGCGTAATCGAAATTCTACAGACAGAATAACGAGACAGTGTTTCAAACAAAGAATTTCGAAACGGAGATCCGTGCCGGCACTTCACTGCTGAGGTAATGAAAAAACTCTGATACTTTATTAGGAAGTTTTCAAGTACTTCGTGGAATATTCATTCGTTGTTCATTCATCCGCGACGTAGCCATACCGGGACCGATGTGAAGAACTAATTTACCGGGGAGAAGGATGCATGGCTCAATTTAAAGTAAAGACGCAATTGCATTTTACAACGACGTCGTTACACCGGATAGAGAGACAGAGGGAAAGAAAGAGAGAGAGGGAAAAAGTAATATCGTAAGGAAAAGGTGTGTCGCGATTGTATGTGCGCGGGCGAGCGAGCAACGCGGGTAGAAAACTGTTAAACGGCTCGCATAATTCATCCGTGCCGCGAAATACTGCCGCGTTTCTAATTTATTACAACGAACGAAACAAATACACATTAATTTTCTCTTTCTTTTAATTGCCTTCGCCCTCCTCGGCGGTGGCCGAGCGACGCCTCAGCAGCCTCCACCCAGCAAAACGACAATAATGTCGGCGTTCCACAATAAACAATCTCCCTTTGTCCCCCCGAGTACTTGAACAACAGTTCCTCAGGTACTTCGTGAAACGCTTTAGGACCTTGACAGCTCGGAGTAGCAATTACTTCGCGGAGTTACTGAATGTGGGGGTTGAGTGAGCATTTAACCGGGAACTCACAGCCAAAACAATTCCCGTGGTCTTGAGGGTGCGTTCTATGACGCGGTGGCCGAGTTATCCTCAAAGAATCCAGCGTGAAAGAGCCCCCGTTGTTCCCCAACGTTCCAGCGAAAATTGTTCCGCCCCGTAACGGGTCAATTAAATCATTTGTCCCTTCCACGGACTCATTACGGCGACGTCGGCGTCGTGCACCTCGCTGACGGAATTGTCGACTCGATAAGCGTGGCCCGGAAGCCACTCTCACACAAACCCTCGAAACATCCTTATTCCAGACACGAACTGCCGAGACAAAACTGTTTCGCTGTATATAGGACAAGTTTTATTCTAAGCAACGTTGTTTCTAGCCCTTTGCATTCCAACTACTCTTCGAGGAGACCTGCATTCGTGAAATCCTCGGGAAATATTGGCGTCTTGCAATTCTATAATTGTTCGAATACTAACTATTCGCATTCTTAACATACGGTTGAACTTTGCATTACTCCAGGACATCCGGGAAATACTGGAAACGTGTTACATGTTTCTGAAATCCCTTGGGAATAGACCTACAACCTTGCATTTCTACTATTCCAGGTTTACAGATATATTCTTCAGAATATTGGCAGCTTGAATTCCAAAGGATTCTTTCAGAATACTGAGTACCCTCTTCTGTGCAGAAGACCCTTCGAAAATTTTTATTTAGTTTGTACTTCTGAGATCCCTTGGGAATACTTCAACTTTGCAGTCCTAATAAACCTTCAATACTCTCTTCTTTCCCTTGCATTCATTCCTATGTACCCTTAAAGTATTATAACTTTTCGGAATCCCATGAATCCTTGTAGAATTCTCCCTTTTTTATTTCTGAGATCATCTTCCTTTACGAATACTGGCCCCCTTTGAATTTCTGAAGGACTTTAGCATTGACCTAGTGGGCCCTTGCATGTCTAATTATAAGGCGGAGCCCTTTAACTTCCTCAAACCCTTAGAGAAGGGCAAGAGTATTCCCAATGACCATGGAGAGAAAGGTTCAATCCTAGTAACTTTGAAAGTGGCTCGACCCTGAACAATCACCCTTTTAATATCTAATAGTCCACTGATCATACTGAAGATGATAATAGAACAAAAAATTCTACAATTTTAAATTAATGGATTCTCTCGAAGAAAAATCCGCGGTAACCCACCTGGTTAGTACCGCGAACCGCGTAGTTTAACCCGAACTACCGCATTGATAACCACATGTTGAATTACCCAGACTGCTACAACTATATGAAAGTAACTTTTAGTATGTAATTTGCTGTATTTATGTATGGACTAAATTCACGTTCGGACATAAATGGAACTCGTATAGTTAATAATTATATTGTATATTCTACAATATAATGATAGACATTCTCAATTTTCCATTTGATTTCGCAGTTTTAAAAGTTGCCGTCACAAGGACTCAATTTCGCAGCCACCCAAAAATCAAGATTCCGCTCCCCTTTTAGCGATCTCAAAAACAACTCACGACCTTCGAATAAATTCGATGCCAGCTTTAACCAACCACAATACCACAGAGCACAAAACACTGAACTCCACGATCCTCGCAGCCAACCATTCCTAGCCAAAGCGTCAAACACCCGGCATCTCGCGAAACATTGAAACTGTCTGTTTCTTTGTAATAACCCGTCGGCGCAGTTTGTCCTCGCCGGTCCCGCGTCGTACAAAGGGAAACGCGGGAGAGCACGAAAAATATTCAAATTCGCATTCCGGAATATATATCTGTTTCTGCTCTGTGACGCACATGCAAAATGGCTTTTTAAAATTCAATCCGGCGAGTGTCTCTCTATTCCCGAGCAAGAAACGACCGGTGCCGAGCATACTTCTACAGAGCGTTCCTCCTTAAACATGGAGGTCCCTTGCTGATTGATTCATTCCCTTCGTTGTGTGTTTCCCTAGCGAATTTGAGGAGGTAGTAAGATCTTTGGTGCGATTCCAGAATTCCAACGTGCAAACTATCGGGTTTCTGAAAATTTTGGGACTCTCGGAGATATTGGGATTCCTGACTGAGCAATTAGGATTCTCGAAAATTTCGAAATTCTTAGGGATATTAGGGTTCTCAAAATTTTCGGAATTCCTAGGGATATTAGAGTCCTCGGAATTTTGGGATTCCAAGGCATATAGCGTTCTAGAAAATTTCGGGGTCCTAGGTATATCGGGATCCTAGACATATAGGAATCCTAGGCATATCGAAATTTTCGGAATTCCTAGGGATATTAGGGTCCTCGAAATTTTGGGATTCCAAGGCATACAACGTTCTCGAAATTTTGGGATCCTAGTCATATAGGGTTCTCGAAAATTTCGGGATCCTGGATATATGGGAATTCTAGGAATATAAGGATTCTAGGCATATCGAAAATTTCGGAATTCCTAGTAATATTATGGTTCTAACAATTTTCGGGATTTCTAGGCATATAATGTTCTCAAAATTTCGGGATCCTAGGCATATAGGGTTCTCGAAAATTTCGTGATCCTAGGCATATTGGGATCTCATAAATTTTTGAGTCCTGGGCGTATTAGGGTTCTCGATTACGTCGTGATTTTCGGGATTTTACGATCTATATGAGAATCCGAAATTTTCGAGAACCCTACCGACCCCACCTAACCAAGAGCTGCTTGAACTGTCCTGATACTGGAATTGCGGTATTTTCGAGTTCTCGTACACCGTTCGGTGTAACGTATCACGGTTAACAAGCGGTTCGTTGAGTAGACTGCTGGCCGAAAACATCCGCGTGTAAAGCGCGCGCTCAAGCACACTCGAGTGCAACTGCCGGTATCAACGCACCCAAGGAGGGATCGTCTGCTGAACGATCGTCGTTAAAAAGCCATAAACCCCGTTCCAGCTCGCCTGCCGTGGTATCGTTCCCAGCGCCATGGTTCGCGCGCATGGGTTCCACGTGCAAATGGAGCCTTTGTACGGTACACGAGTGTTTACTTCAACTTTATGAAGGGCGGAGATCATTTGTAGAGCACCGTGAATATTCATCGGGAGAATTTCAGGTGTACAAGACCGAGGCGAAAGGGGAATTAGCGGGGAAACAAATGCCGAGACTCCACGAGCGATCGCGCGACCTGCGAAATAATCAACTTTCACGGTGATTCGCGCGAACGTTTGCGAGCGTGTCGGAAAATCTTTGCGGGAGATTTGCGCCACAATGTTTGAGTGTTTGATGGGGTTGCAGAGGTTCTACGCTGTAGATTCAGGTATTAGGAAGCTATTATTAGAAGGGGGAAGGTTCTACGAGCACGATTTTCTCAGCCCTCGTTCTGGAAGTGCACTCGCACAAAATGGAAATATTCAAACTCGATTTTTACGGGCGTACTGTCACCAGCGAATGAATATTCCACATTTTTAAGGGATTCTACGGCGGCCACGTAGAACATGTACATACACTGAAAAATGTATGAAAAAGTCCCCTTGCCCGAAAGTTTCCCCGGGAAAAATTTCGTTTGAATATTTATCATGAACGCATGCGGTCGTACGCGATTATTGGGAACAGTCCTAAATTTCTTATTGGGTCAGAAACATTTTTATTTCTCTTGGAATTGTAGATTCTTGATTATAAAATGATATTGTGTATTTTCTGTTTACAGACTTTTCAAATCCCTGAGGATGTTTTGCTCGTGTAGAATACGGATGCAAATGGAATGCAATTTGAAGCAAAAAATTGTCATTCAGCAGACAGAAAAATATATAGGATCGTATTGAATTTTATATTTTATTGCGCGCTCTGTATTTATATTGACTTTTCATATCGTGTTTCAATGTATTATGTATGTACTGTCGATGCTAATCCAGTGCAGAAAAAAGGGGTTGTTTGTCGGCTAGAAAAATGTATGACCCTTAAATATTTTATGAAAATACAGTGATTCGTTCGTTCATTGTCTCGAGAGAAACATTTTACCGAAATGTAGAGGGAATAAATCCGTCTAAAAATGGGTTCTCGCAAAGGTTCCTTTATCCAAACACTTTTGGCAGCCGATTAAACCGAATCCTCGAAGCGGTAGGGTAGATTTATTGCATGGAGGAGGTGGTTTCCACTGCGGACGGTTTCGTCGTCGCTCATTCAACCGATCCGGTACCAGGGCGCGACGTCGGAATGATTAATCATGCAAATGAACCGACGCAATTGGGAGCCGGTTCGGCGATGAAACGCGTGGCGAATGTAAAAATTGATAAAATAGATTCCCGGTACCAAGTAGTACGACGCCGACGGTTTCACGATCGATCGGGAAACGGTTTCAGGCCGGTTCTCTATAGGGCTGAAGCACTCACGCGACGCGAGACCCCCGTCGCTCCACATACACCCACCCCCATCATCGTGTATGCGTCTCTGTCACGGGGTGTCTCCGCTATTTCCATGCGCCACTTCAATTTCGCCGGTTCCGTGCCGCTCTGCGGCTTCTGCTTAAATTTTCGGGACACTAGCCGCCACGGAAACGACACTTTCACCCTTTCATCGTTCACGGGCCCCGCTTTTTTCACGGCGCGGACGATACGCCGCCCGTAACCGACGCTCGAACCACCTACGGCACTTTGAAAAATTTTGAACGTACTCGCGGTGTGAAAGTCGCATACATGCATCTCCCTTTCCAGTGATACTTCCATTTTCGTTCTAAGGAGGTATTCTAGTGTTTCATTTTCGGAAAATCCATTTTCTTAAATTTCTTTTAGCACGTTGACTGCCGGATCATAATCTTAAAAATCGCCCACAAAATCAGAGGAACTTCGTCAACACTAGATCTACGGGAAAATTTTTAATTTTCAATTATCATGATTGTAAATCGACACACGTATTATTCAGGGGATGAAAGGTTATTCGGTACGCTCGAACACGATGTCTAGGCTGTGGAGCATCACGCAAACTGGCAATTTTTTCAGGCAGTTCAAAGAAGCTGGATCTATGACACGTTACAGGGACATATTTCTACAAGATACATGTTCCACAGAAGAAGCTCTTCGGAGAGGGATGTTCGTAGCACTCGAGCTCGAAAGTCGGCATCCAAAAGCCATCAAAAAAAGCCGGCCACGTACTGCGAAACCGAAAGCCAGCGAGCACTCACGCATCCCTCGTGTCACTCGCTGTTACAAGCGTAACTTACGACCCTGAACTTGAGAGTTACACGGCCCGCCCTTAGCGGAGAATAAAACGCAACGTGCGCGGTGGCTCAAGACAGAAAAATAGAAAACGTCCGAGCGAGAAAGTGTAACAAAGAGAGAGAGAGAGAGGGGGGGGGAGAAAGGGAGAAGCTCTCCATCAGAAAGCCTGGGGGAGCGATAAAAAGGCAGCGACTTCTGGAAAAATATACGGAGTATATTCCTCCCTCGACCAGAAAGGTGGTCTGGGAACGGGCACTTTATGAATCTCGGGCTCGATCGTGGGCCTCTCGATCGCTTCTCGCGAAGGGCTTGTCTCGTCTGGCCGGGATGGTCGGCCGCGGTGTTTAATGTTCACCGTGTGTGGCCGTATTAGGGTCGTAATTTCGTTAGCCATTACGTTTTACGGGCCGTTATGTCGTGGCACGCAGCTTCTCGTTGCGCGCGCCCGGGAAAAAGGGTTTGCTGGACCGGGGGTTGCACGGAGGGTTGCTCTGTCAGGGTTAATGCGTCCCTCGCGCGAGCTTTCTTCCCCGCGAAATTACTGCCGTTGGTCCCCTCTTCGTTCTCGCCTCCTGTTACCCTCTTTCCCCCTCTTTCTGTTCTTGTATCCACCCTTCTCTATCTCTGTTTACATCCCCTTTCTCCCTCCATCTCTGTCCCCACTGTGCACCCTTTCTCCGGGCTTGTTTCGCCTCCCTTTTGTCTCTTTTCGTCGCCTCCCTGTAATTGTTTTCCCTGCCGTATATAAGGAGGTGCGCCGGGAATTTTTGCGGCGACCACACCGGCGGCGTCGCGACGCGACGGGGCGAACGTGATTCGTTTTTATCTGATGCAACGTGCGCCGACCGCGTAAACATTGTTCCGAATTAAACGCGCGATGAATGGCCGCGGGGACAAACGACGCGCGGCCGTGCGAGAGCCGCTCCGCAATTAACAAACCGGTCGTGCGACCAGGGACCGCGCAAAGAAACAAACGCGGCTGACCAACCCTCGGTTCGAAACAATTTTGTCGATCTGTTCAGCTGTGAAGATCTCGAACGAGTGGACCGTGCAACCTTCCTATCGCACTCTAATTTCAATAGAGATGCTAATTATTAGACTGTGGATTTTATACGTTTATTACGGAACGGATAAAGTTTCTCCCCTTTTCCTAAATCATTCTAACAAACTGAAAGAAGTATCGATAGCTCGAATCATCGGCACACTAGTTTTGAATGAAATTAAAGGCTAAACTTTACTTTACCCGACTCACAATTTGTGCCTTGCTCATATAAATTATGATGTATTTGGTATGCGATCTAGTAGATTTGCACCCGCGGCGGCTGGAGATCGAAGTTTCGATCCTGTAGGATCAATGGTTCAGGAGTTATGCTTGCTTAAAGTTGAGCAATCTGCAGTGTTTTTGACAGGTAAGGACGCCGCCATATTGGTTTAAAGTGACGACCGCGAGCCGCTTATCGAGCAGAACCGTCCACCCCCGACCTTATCACGAACCAACTTATTAATTCAAACCAATATGGCGGCGTCCTTACCTGTCAAAAACACTGCAGATTGATCAACTTTAAGCAAGCGTAACTCCTGAACCATTGATCCTACAGGATCGAGACTTCGATCTGCAGCCGCCCCGGGTACAAATCTACTGGATTACATACCAAATACATCATAATTTTTTGGGGAAAGGCACAAATTTTGAGTTCGGTAAAGTAAAGAGCAGCCAAATTAAATATTAATTGAAGGAGATTCGATGCACACCATTATCACCGGTTTATTAGTTATTAAAATGAATTTATCAGCCGTCACTCGGTCGCGAATACGCGATCTTCATTCTTGTCGGCGAGCTCGCCAAAATTTGACATCCTCCTCTGCATGAAAATACCGGCTTTAATGGCGCGGCGAATTTTAAATGTCTCTCTCGGACACCCTGTTGCATTAGCCCGTCAGCTTTTTCGCGAGCGGTCAATTCGACATCCGGTTGAAACCATATGTTTTGTTACCTTTTATTGTTTTTACGCATCAGAGAGCCGGAAAGCCTCGGGACGCATCAGCTCGTACACAGAGACCGGCGCGGTGGTTCAGTTCTCGCGCAAAAACCAGGCAGAAAAATTGTTTCTGCGCTATCCACATCAAGAACCAGGGTGGAATAAAATTTTGGAATTTGCCAGCGAGACTTTAATTCGTCTTTTCTATTTTTCAGACCATTCGCTGTGGCGATCTTCCATTTTCCACCGTGCAAAAATGTTTGACAATATTCGTACTGTCCACTGTAAAGTCTGTCCACCTTCAGAATTTTTAGTCTGACAGAAATTACGTTCGTCATTTCGTCGCAATTGTATTTTCTTTGCTACACGTCGCGACTCTTTAATATTTTTGGGAAAGTCGTAAGTAGAGGGCGGATTTTATGCGCCCCTGGTACAAAATAGTGAAACACGAAACGGTTAAAATGTGACAAGACTTTAAAAGCACTGTTGCATTATTTTTAATTTGCTAAAATTATTCAGAGCAATTTTTTTATTTAACTGTACATACCATTTACGAAGCTCCGAGCCAAATGAAAAAGTTGAAGGTTCGTTTAGAAGAAGAAGGATCGAACTCGGGAGTTATATAAATCACACACGCGAAAGGTAAGCGTCATTGTGAGAGCTTTAAGCATTACAGTGAGTTGCATTGTGAACTATTATGCGTGGGACAAGCTGTACATCAATGTAAACGCGTCAATGTATGTATCGGGATAGTACTTCAATTTAAACAGACGATATGCCCGGCGGCTCCCATCCACCGGAAACCTGATTACAACGTTAATGAATTGCCTTTTGTCCGACGCAGCTACTGTTCTCGGCGGACGAGCACCCTTTTCATACACGCGAGAGCCCGAGACAACTGCTTTCATCCGAAAATTTTCAAGCGACTCGATAAACAGGATCTGCCTCGCGATTTCAATGCGCAGGAGTACCCCTGGTTTCTCGCATAAGCTCGCTTACTCGAAGGACTACGGGGCTCTTCTTCTTTTGTCGAGAGCGAAAGTACCGAAGGCGAGAAGAGAGTAATGACGCGGAGCGAGAGCGAAACTTTACGATAAAGACGAGCTTATAGCGCGGGAATACTACTGTCTACAGGTGGAATCACTCGCGCAAGCTTTTGTCTCCATGCCTGTATCGAATTCTGTTTGTACGGAACTTGCAGTCGACGAGCAACGTCTACCAAGATCTGTCGAGGGAAGTCATAGAACCTGACTAGGCGAACTATCAAAGTTTCACCGGGGGAAGTCCCTCAAGCTTATGTTGTACATAGACCCGGCTTCTAATTTCGAATATGTTTCCATATTGCTGCCGTTTAGCTCGGTCGTCTGTGGCCTGAGATCTCACATTTTTATTCACTACGGTGTTGCACACGAAATGTTCGATTTCAGAATGCAAATGTTCTGATGAATTTCAACGCAATGTTTATAGAACACCAGAAGAGTATTTTACCTTACTTTATAAAAATAACAAGAACATGTCTATCCAAATGTGGAGCGTTTCTTATAATATACAGGGTGTGTCAGCTGAAGGAGGCCACCTACATATGGCCTCTATTTTTAAGGGCACAACAAATTATTATGGCATAATTTAAATGGTATCGAAGGAGGAATATCATAGAACAACAATTTCTTTTGTCCGGTTATTTTTTCATAGTTTTTTCAAGGTCTCCGTTATAAGATGGAATAAAAAAATATGTTTTCCCGATACAAAATAAAGATGACCTTGAAAAAACTATGAAAAAAGACATTAAAAAATTGTTCTTCTATGATATTCCTCCTTCGATACCGTTTAACTTATGCCAAAAATATTTTTTGTGCCATTAAAAATAAAGGAGATATTTAGGTGGCCTCCTTCAGCTGAGACACCCTGTATACCCAAGAGGGAGAGGAAATTAATTTTTTGGACATTTCCTCATGGATGTATCTTTAAATTCTCAATATTCTGTTATCAAAAATGTATTCGCATGTTTTTAAGATACTACTTTTTAAAAGTAATGTCTTATTTGACAAGAATACCGACTCTTTAAACCAGGTTTTTAATTTTCGTGGATCACTTAAGGGGTGAAACCGGAGATAGCAAATATTAGATGCAATTGATAAATAGTTCGTCGGTATCATATGAGGGACGAGTAGTCAGGTGAATCTCTGTCTGTCACTTGTGACGGGCACACAGTACATCGCGGGAGTGTCAGTAAGACCGCGGCCGAATGTCAGCGAGGATCGCGCGGTAAAGTGAGCTGGTTGGATCTAGATCGTGTTACCATCAAGGGATTAAGCCACGAAGTTGGATTGCCGGGGATTCCGGTGGAGGATAACGGAAACGTAGACGCGGGGAATACGAATGAAAAGGACAGTGGCTGCTGGAACGGAAAGAGGAGTACGGAGGTAGGGGTTAGCGAGGGTGGTCGGAGGAGAGGAATCCACCAGGGGGATGCCGGTTGCCTATTCGACCTGATGAACGAAGCGGCGCGCAAACTTAAATGGCAGTTGAGAAATATAATTTCCTCAGCTGTCAAACGTGTAAGCCGGAACTGTGCCAAGGGATCTGCACGTTTCATCCCGACGTACAACAAGCGTCGCCGGCTTCAACGTGCCGGCGCGGCGCGGCGTCCCGTCTCGTTTCCGTCTTCGTCCCTTTCTCGGCCGTTCAACAGCCACCCTCCCCTCCCTTAACGTTTATGCCTCCTGGAACGACTCATTGGCTTGTTCCAGACGAAACTTTCTCACGACTTTTAGACCGAAGGAACGGTGTACTTTTTACGCGATTATTATTCGAAGAAATCTCTGCTCTTCGAGACTGCTGTAATTAATGCTCCGGTTCCTTTTCAACCCCTACAGCGTTTATGGCGTTCCGCTGGGTTCGACTTTCGCTTTTACGGAAATGTGCGATAAAACGGTGAAGAAGATCGTGGATCACGTTTTGAGAAATCATTGATGGTGAAAAAAATTTTTTTAAATAAGCCGGAAGTAATCCTCTTTCTGCGACCATATTTTTATTTGTCTGCATACTGGGTCGTTAATGTTCACGGGTAACTAAAGAGTGACGTTTCGCGCACAGAACGTAATCGACGTTGCGGACGAAGGGTTAAAAATGAATTACTGAAACGTTCGCAGCTGTTCTTGGTATTCCAGAGCATTACGCAAGCAATAACTTACCATCTAAAGTCTAACAGCTTCTTTATCTGTCATCTAAAAGGATCATCACGAAAGAAGAACATCTCTCAGAGTAAGAAGGCGTCCTAATGCAAATGTTTCTCAACCCCGAGTGCCCGCTGTCTCCCGTAGAAATCAATTAATATCAGAGCAGCTTTGTGCGCGTTGATTTTTCATTTCGATGGCTTTGCCGCCGGTTTAGCATCGCGGAGAAGGACGCTTTCAGCAGATCCTATCTGCGATCTGGTTTGACGAGGTGTCGTCGGCGCTGGTTGCCGCTCCGCAGTCGATCCGAGACGCCTGCAGTCGTAACCTCGCCTTTTAAGGGGATGAAAGGAATCAGCATCGGAAGTGTCGTCGGATTTAAGCCCGGCCCTTTTCGAAGGATAACGCGGCCCTTGTCTCGCTCCCGTCGGGAAACCGAATGGTGAAACGGGCCGGATAAGAAGCCGCGATGCAACTCGTTTAACGAACTCGACCAAGTGCCTCGTAAAACCCTTCCATCTCCTGATTGTCCCGCGTCCACTCGATGACCGATTCGGAATTCAAGATCGGGCTAATAAAGATTGAAGCGGACAACGACGGAATAATTGATCTCCCTGCAGTTCGCTTCGCCGACACGTGCCACCCGCACCATCAACTGCAGCTCCCTTCGTTGTCACTCGCTCCACCGTCAACTATCGATCTCTCCCCGTGTTATTCTTAATCGACGCAGTCGCGGATATGTCGCGATTTCTCTTTTTCCCTCTCCCGACACAACAGGTGCCGTTTATGGAGCCGCGCGAACGAATTCATTGAGAAATTAATCATCGAACGCAGTTGTGATTAATGCTGATCCACGAATCAGATTAATTCTTCCGCCCGATTAATCCTCCGCGAGAACCGCGTCCCATTTTACCGAGATTCGCCGGACGATTGGGAATCTTCTCGATGTGATATAATATTCGGAATTATTTTAACATTTCAATTATTGTTTCATTTTGTTCAGATCCTGGAATATTCTTGGCAGACAACTGATAAAATTAAGTGACAACTGTCGATTCCTGTTTGTCAAATATTCATTGAAAATCGGGATTAAATATCTGTTCCAATTCCGGCGAAGACAGATGGACACTAATCCATCTACGCTCGTTTCAATTCTATTGCTCGTGGTACATTATTCATTCAAGGTGCAATAAAACCAGTAGAAAAAATCGTACAGCAAGTTTTATGGGCTCGTTCTAAGAAGAAGGTTTCAGACTTTAAGTCCGCAGTGGTTTGAGCCTCGAAAAAAATGTATTTAGTTCGACAGCAAAGTTTGACTTTATAAAGCTTTTAGAAATAAATTATGAAGTTATTCTTCAAGGCAAAGTTATGAAGGAATTCTATGTAATAATAATTAACGTTGCCAACAATAATTAAAGCATTTTCCGTTGAATCGTCCAGCGTGTCTGTTCATGACCAACCAGTTCTACTTCTTGCGAATCCGTTGAATTTCAAAGTGTAATAAAACGGAAGAAAAAAATCGCGCATCCATTTCTGATAGGTCATTGCAAAGAGGAGGCATACTTTCACGAGACCGCGTTGAAACGAATGTGAAATAAAATTTTTAACACTGCAGTAAAGCAAACTTCAATTTCTCACTTTATTTCACAACGAAGAATATATTTGAGAAACAAGTTCAGTGACTTGAAAGCCGGAAATTCATCTTTTTAAAATGACCCCAGATGTGGAATATTTTACGATCTTTTTTTTACAATTCCGAGTCAAAATTTCGAGTTCATTCACGGTCGACTTATTCGAAACACGGTGCTCGAAAGGACGAGGATCCAGAGCGACAGGATCCTAACCATGTTGGAGCACGTACGTTGATTATCCAGTTCGGCGTGTCCAAGCCTAGCCGCTCGGACGTCGCCATTTTTCCCTTTAAAGCTATTTTCCCGGCGGCGTGTTCGCGTCCTCGTACCAGACCCTTCATATTTCCTGAATGAACACGACATGCTCGTCGGCTGACGTAGTAATTCATGTGAGTCGTGCACGGTCCGCACGTACGACACCGGAAACGTCTGAAAACCGAATCCTGGTGTTCTACGTCCTCCCGTGGCCCAGATTCCATTTTTCTCCGTGAAACCAAGCTGCATCAAAACTCCTTTTAACTCTTTCGATGTGGCAGCCCTGACGTTGGCGTCCATTAACAAACGATTTATGCCCTGCAACCACTTCCTCCGGCCTCAACAATGTCTCGTCCCTAAATTTTCGACACGATCTAACAATAAGCAAAATTTAGAACGATCGAGTTTTGACCCCTGGTTTCTTTTGCATTCTTGTTGACCTTTTGACTTTGAAATTCAAGGTCGAAGTTATTTTGCAGCATCAATTTCAACCAAATGTGTCCCGTTTCATATTTCAGCATAAAAGTACTTGTTTGTTTAAAAATGGATAACTATAAAACTAAAAAATATAATTTATTGCAATAAAAAGCATTTTATTTTTAACTCTCAGAGACGCTCTTGCCCCATTTTCGAGGCTAGTGCATAGTAGTTGACACACACTTTTGTACAATATCCTATCAAAATGATCATTTTCAAGCAAAATTAGAATCCTACATAATACTAATTCATCAGTAATAACTGTAGCAAGAGTTTGATACCAAGAGCGTTAAGTTTTTACATGCTATACTGAAAATACATCAGTTTAAAGTCCAACTTTACAAAAACTAGTGCGCACTTACCCCACTTCACCTTATAGTCATCACACAACTTCCTTCGGTCCAGATGAGCATTTTGCAGTAGGGCGTACAAAGCGAACGCGTTTCATTGGGTGCCTGGAATTCGCAGTGAAAAGGCAGTGAACGTTTCACTCAGGTTTTGCGGGCGCGAAGTCGATAGAGAGATTCGAGTATGGTACCCCGTCCCCAAAATTCGTATGCAGACGGACGCGCAGCGTGCACTTGCTTCGCGCATATGTTACATGCTTAGCTTGCTGTCTATCTAGCCCGGCTGTTCCGGAATTCTGCGTGGATCTATCGGCCAGCTGGACCTAATGGTCATTTCACGGACGAACACGTATCCGTTTCGCGTACAGTTACGCTCAAAACTCCCTCGTCTTGACTGGTGATCCTCGCCGGCCACCCTCTTCTCTCTCTCTCAAACACTGTCCCATAGAGCACCCCCTCTGTCCCCTTCCGCCATTCGACTAGCTTCCTAATCAGCGTGAAATTAACTGTCTCTGTTAGACCAAACTCGGATCCGCTGTTACGTGACCGTGAGATAGGATTTTAGAGAGAAATACCAGGGGAGAGGATTACCCCGTACATGACGAGTCACGTTACACTGCGGAGTTCCCATTGAGCCGAGGATCAAAGGACCAGATTATCACCTTTTGCCCCGCTACGTTAGCCCAAGCCACGTGGATACTGTGTCACAAGCGATCCCTCGATGGGAAAACAATGATAAAAGTTTCGGACGCGGGACGCGCCGCGCTACCGCGTTTCCGAGTGATTTTCAAGTTAAATGGATCCTTTTCGGACCGGTCCGAGTGTACCCCGGCTGGTACGAGCCACGACCTGTAGAATGCAATTTCGGAGCCTGAATCGACGATACCAGCCCCTCCGTGTCGCTCCCGGATTATTTCGTCCTACCGGAACTAAGCGAATTGCTGACCTCTGGAATAAGTTGCTGCTCTTTGTTCGAATCTGGGTTTGACTATCAGATTTCTGCATACGAACTGCACGATTTTTAAGCAACCTGTTTTCCAAATTAATATTATTCGCCAAAGGCAAACCTGGACAGTTCTGACATATTAATTCAATTATACGTAGTCAGCAGATCTGTAGGTAAAATAAAAATTTTCTACAGTTATTCGAATTAATATTCGGACGCGCTAAAAAAGACGATAACTTATTTATTTAACATTGTACTGTACGATTTGAACTTTTTTGGGAAGCTAGAGCAATTAGTTTACTACAGGATGTGCAAAGAAATTTTTCAAAAATTGCAACTGATCGGAATTGTAGAAAAAAATACTACAGGTTGCATTTTACAACTTTTTTATGTGGGCCTATATTAAAAATTTTAAAAATACGTAGTATGTACCTAATAACGTATTTGTAGTATGTACCTAATAACGAGTCACTATCAATACGAGTAACTGTACCTAAATTGCAACAAACTGGAGTGAAATGGAAATTTCACTGCAGTTTAATTATATATGATATTAATTCTAAACAGCCTTCACGCATTATTAAAATTTATATTTAATGAAACAAAGTAAATTTGAGCACACAGAATGAGTAATCTCACTCGTTTGTTTGTAAAATGTTCCGGGTCGGCAGAAATTTCTGAGTTCAGAAGTTAAAATAGCTTCGAGTGCAAAGGGTTGGACTGTACATCCACACGGTGTATGAATTTAATGTGAATTTACGTGTGCTTCAACGAGAGCTTATTTAATGGAGAACTTAACTCACAAGTGGTAACTTATTTAACTGTTACCTCATTTAACTATAGAACCATCTGTGAAGTCGAAAGGTAATCGAAATAAGAATAGAAAAATTGTCACGACTCCATTTTCTGCGAGCTCTTTACCAAACCATTCTTGAATTTTTTAATGCTTATCGCTTTCGGCGATCAATACGATGAAAATGAAAAATTACTGTCGCTACGCAAATAGCCTCATCAATAAATACGATCAACGAAGAACAACAGTTTTTGCAATATCGACACGGTGAAATCGACGACCTCTAGCCCTCCTGTTTATTTCTCATCAGCCCGCTAATAACGAATAAAATCAACACAGTTCGTTTAACGCTCGATCAAGCACAATAACAAAATAATCGTTTATTTTAAATACTGCGACGTTTATATTTTCAATACTATTTTCCTTGTAATGACGTTCTAGCAGTTTTTACCCACGCAATTCAATATTCCACAGCCCGATTGAAGGACCGAATCACTCTCCATGCCTTTCCGATAATCACTCGCATCGGTCCACTTAAATCATCCTCGGCATCAATGTTAAAAAGCCTCCTATCTGGAAGCAAGTTGTGACAATTGACAAGAGCAGCTTGTTAGGAATGCTCGGATAAGTGCTCACAGAAAATCGGTCCCTTAAAAATAACCACGTCTCGCGGGGGATAATTTTCCCAAGTGTCCCGTTAACAATCAGAACAAAAATAGTATCGGCAACAGAATATCGGAGCATTCCGAGGGAGGATTTCCTATCCACGATTTCATTAAAACGAAAAGAAAAGGAACAAAAGAAAGTATTCCTGGTCCCCCATCAAGAATCACGGATATCCTCTCGATTCGCGAATGGCTCGTGAATATTCAAGAAAAAAACCCACCGAACAATACAACAAGCCGTACTAATGGACGCAACGAGAGTCCATAGTCCGGCCGAAAAATCGAACGCTGTACGTATCGAGAAATAATTATACCCGGGAATGAAATCGCTAATTTCCCGATAAACGCCGTTCCGCGGAGGATCCACGAAATGACTGGTTACTAAGGAGACAGCTGGCCTTGGCAAGCGTTTCAAAGAATAATCGATACCCGTTAGAAATTCACCGGTCCGGGTGGAACTCAATAATGCAAATTCGCAGAGGACCGTATAATAATCAGGGCGTCGCGCTGAGCTCCGAAACCGTCGGAAACGCGAACTAAAAGTCCCCGAACTTCGCAAAAATTACGAGAATTGCGGCCACCGATTCTTTCATCGGTGGACGTCGACGTCGACACTAAAATTTTTTGACAGCGTTTCGAAATCCGAAAAAAATACGTCTTAGAAGGGTCACACCTTTACCTGAAATTACTTCTTTTAGCTAAACGTATGTACATTTTAACCTGTTGAGGAAAATACTTTTGCCAATCCATATTTTTAAATTCTTCAAGTAAAGACTTCCACCCATTGACTCGAATAGGTTGCTGCAACTTCCGCAGTTGCAAGTAGTTGCGAAAAATTTGTATGCAGATACTTTAAGTAAGGTCTGCCACACACTCTCATGTAAAATTCATCGCGATTACGTGCGAACTCCGTTTTGCAAATCTAATTAAAGCGAAAATACGGAACAAAATAGAGACGGAAGGATCGTTCACAAAGAGATCCACTAGAGACGGTTGCGGTGGATCTATCACTTTCAAATTTCAAATGTCGTAGATATGCACCCTAAAAGGTGCCTTTTCACCCTGTGTAATTAAACATAGGGGAACCCTTCTCAATCTTCAAAATATAACGAATAAATAAAATATTTTTAAAAAACTTTAAAAAAATTATTTTCTCCTTTTTAGTGCATTTTAATATATGCGTGGTTTTTAAAAAGTTTTTTTCATATACTTTATTTTCTACTTTTATTGGCAACGGAAGCAAGTGTGTATACAAAATTTCAGCAAGGTTGGACTATGGGAAGAGGTTTAAAATTCGATTACAAAATTTGTCGCATACAACAACAACACGGATACAACAATAAAAATATATAAATTTTGACCAAAATGAGGGATGTTAGATTTTTTACAATTCGTGAAATCAGACATTTTTTATCAAATACATGATACCATGGAAATCTTATGAAATCTCCGTCCCTGAAATTCGACAAAAATCTATGCGTACTATAAACTAGTGCCAGCTTCGAAGAATCACCAAAAGTTTTCAGAATATGGGGATATAAAATGTGATGTTGGTCGAGCTTTTGATTGCGGCGAACGGGTCATTCAATTTGGCGAGCGACGCGATTCGCGAGTAGCTCTTAAACAAAAATTGAAAAGTTTGGCCAAAGTAGCCGAGTCCCAGTTGTCCTCGCAGACGATGCTCTCGGCGGTGGTCCCCCGCATCAGCGGCGCTGATTCAAATTTAAATTGCATAATTAGATCGTCGCGGTTAGCGTCTCGCGTGGAGCTTAAAACCTGCTCGGGCTCCCTACGTGCTGGGATTCGTTAACCAGCTACCAGATCGTGCACCAGGAGCTGGCTAATTGTCGCGCCACTCGTTCCCGCCTCGGAGTTATGAATGATACATGCGTGCCCGCTAATGACCGCTTCCCCTGGATTTTCCCTCTGTTTTTATTGAAACTTCTGCCCGGCAATCGAGGCGAATTAACGGCGTGATTCCGCCTCGCGGAAATATAAAGTCGTTCCGCACACATACATATGTACATCAGTGAGATGAACGAAGATCGGCCGAATTAAATGCCTCGTGACGAGCACGCCGATTTATTCCCGTTACATCGCGTACCGTTCCCGAGTTTCGAGAGCCAAGCGTTTTATCGCCGGCGAGATGTAATCGTCGCTAATTGTTTGATAGGATTACCGGGGAATTTTAATTTAAAATATTCCCCAGTATTCCCGCTAATTATTTAATAAAATTCCAGCGTCGTTTCGATTTAAAACGCGCTCCGCGTCTGTCGTTTTGCGGAAATAGCGATACTGCCGAGGATAAATCGGAAATACGATTAATTATTTGCTCACGTCTTCTTCGAGATTTTATTTTGCAAAAGTAGCGATAACGTCAAAGAAAAATTCCAAATAAGACTAATTTTACTTGTTAAACTTTTGTCCGAGATTTTATTTGGTAAATATAAAAAAGTGCGTATGATTTTTCTAGTTTTCCAGATTTCTAAAGCAGTGGTTTGGTAATTTTCTTATTGTCGAGAGACGAATTCTTCAGAGATTGCAGTAGTCCCTCCGCGGAATAGTTTTTCGAGATGGATAAGATCCTCCTCTTTTATTTAACGGGAAATTGATGGTCAGAATTTACATAGAGAACTAATTATTCCGGAACGGAAGCTTCGTCCTTAATGAACAAATCATGCCACTTAAAAGTTCCCCGGCCGATGAATTATTTCTGCCAAAATGCGTTTGCCTCCTGGCGAACTTCCGATCGTTACACCGTACTAATTCATCGATGGATTAATGCGCCGGAAGAAAGCGAGAAGTTCGACGAGCCATATCCCATCGATGAAATATTATAAATCTCTCACTCTTTATTCTGAAATCGCTAACAAGGATGTATCGTGGTACTCGTTGGCTCAATTTCCTTAATCCTTTGGTCTGACTAATTAACCCTAATCCCTTGAGACTCTTGACTAAGTCCACCGAGAGACTATATTGATAACAGCTCCCGTTACTTCTACCCAAAAAGCTAAATGTCTTCGTTAGCGAACTGCGGATTTTATGAATTTATAGAACAAATAGTTGCGTGTAAATTGAAACTATAAAAAGTCTGAAAACTTCCTACAGCATCATAAAAGAGAGAAATAAATTCCTGTTTGTTCCTGTGTGTTGCATATAGTACAAACGAATTTTTCCGAAATCTCAAAAACAACCTTTAAAAGATCAATAATATTGCCTTGAAATTTTCACATAAATATTTGCCATAAATGTGCACTAAAATTGTGCAATATTGAGCCCCCGTTTCCCTGAGACACTTCGACAAAGGGCTCCTAAGAGACCGATAATATTCTCCTGTCCTTTAGTGGCTACGAAACCCAGGAAGAAAAAAAATACAAGTGAAAGGAGCTGAAGGGACAAAGCGAAGGGACCAGAAAAAGGCTGCCAATATCGAAATTAAAATGAGCACAAATGTTGGAATATTTCGGGCATTTTCGACTAGATTTGCAGATTAATTTCACAGCCACACTGCATTAGACAAACCTCGCTGATCAATAAATCGTGTAACACGAAAGTTCGCGCAGTATCGATTGGCTAGGGCCCACTCGGAGCAGCGATTGCATAAGTCGGCCCCCGATCATTATGCCATGCCGTAGCATCGCGGTCGCGCTTGATATCGTTCTGGAATGGCGACAGTTGCCAAAAACCGAGAGACGTAGGGGTGGCGCAGTTCGAGCGTCGTTCCGCGAGCGGAACCATGTAAGAAGTGACAAATCATAGTAATAACCTAATAAAAGCACCGCCAGGAATTACGTAAGAGATAGAAGACTAAGTGGCTGTCGTTTGTATTCGAGAAAACGGCGTCGAATCGATAATCTTGAGTCGCGACGCCCGAAAGCTGGCACGCGAGAGCCATCGCACCCGGCCCTGCACGAGGGAATCGGGGCTTGCGATTTCCCGTCGCCGATTTCGCAACCGGCCGCGCGGCTTGCGAAAAACCGTTTCCTATTTATCGATGTTGCTTTCCGGTCCGTCCGTCTAAAAGGACGGGCAACCGAGCGCGGCCCGGGATCTCATGAATGCCGGCGCTGCACTCCGTCGATTTTACGAGCGTCTCCATTTTTATGATCTACCCCACGGGAAGCTATGACCGCCATCCGTTTCCTCTCGCGATACCTGGAACGCGGACCTCTGATAACTCTGCTTGTCGTTCCACTAATTTTTTATGCGTTATGTTCTCCCGACGCACCACGGTGCGATTACCAGCCCCTTTTTGAGAAAATTATAGATGGTGCGAACAAATTTTTCGGATGATAGTTGTAGCATATAGAAGACGTGTATAGAAGAATAATAGATTTTGAGAACGTTTTCTATATCCTACAACCATCGTCTGAAAAATTTGTTCGGGTTTTCTGCTTGGAATTTTTTGAAAATCACGAGGATCTGCAGAATATTCTGCTTGTTCGTCTGCACCACAAACGCAAGAAGAACTCGCGAATTAATTAATGGATGGTGGTTTTGCAACTAGTTTGACACGACGAATGTAGACTACTGCGAAAGTGGGATAGACGATGTCGTAAAGTATTAATAAGGAAGCAATGAAGAGAGTCACCGATTCACAAACAGCTGTCAGCTAGTTATTCTTCGCACGTTTCTCTGAATTTAGTGCGGGTACGACAAAACGGTAACATAAAGTGCATTCCATAAGCCACTCCCAAAGTTTTAGACTTCGTAACAGAGTGAATTAAATTAGAGACACCGAGTCTAGTCCTTTGCATCTGAACTCGGCTCGGAACTTAATTTCGGAACTAATCTATTCCACCATGTTGTGTCGCGACACCTGAAACTTCGTTTTTCACTAAGTCTTTTTTAAAAGCATCAACCTCCTATGATCGCATGAGTGATGTATTAAACACTCAGGAACTCGGAAATTCTATTTCACCATCTTTCTAAGAGGAATCCTTCTGCTATTTTCTACAGAGAATTTTTACAGAAATTAATTAGCTCTCAAGCTGTCGGTTCAACCCCCACCCCTAGTACTTGTAGGATTAATTTGTCGATATCCCACGTGTTGCCGTGAAAAGGAAAAACACAAATCTCTATTTAGATAACAATAACAATGGTAAAACTGTTTATTGAGGTACAACAAGCGTTAGCTCAAGACTAACCCTTTTCCTCATCTCTACCCTCGGTGACGTTTTCCTCTTTTCCTTCTCTCTTTCTCTCTCGCTCTGTCACTCACTCATTCACTCACTCACTCATTACCTACAGCCACGCAGAGTTCCCCGAAACCTAAGCAGAGTTGGCAAAAATTTTATGTAAATACAAATTTCGAATGAAGTGGGTTTTTTCCAAGTGGGTTTTAAACCCACTTTGTACGAACTTTTATTTGCATTACACTTTTGCCCAACTCTGAACCTAAGCAATAAACCCAGGTCACTTGAAACCGTCCACTCTGTTCCAAACACTCTTCGTTTGCACCCAACATTTTCCTAAACCACACCGCAGGCATCCGTCCTCATTCATTCAGTGATTTATAACATCTGTTCCGAGTCATTCCGACTTTCACTCGTCTGGGAAGAAGCCTCCATATTCTTAAGTTTAATGGGGAGTTAATTAATAAGGTAGTTAATTCTAACGACTACTGAGTTTAATAATGGGGTGGTAGAATAAAAGAAGCGCGAGCAATGATGGTGTAATGTTCCCCAAATATTCGAGGGTATGAAAAGGTAAATCGATCGTGCGTTATGAACCGAATCCGTCTTCTTAATCCACGCAGTGGAATCGGTGGGACGGCTGTTAATCCAAAACCGCGGTTTATCGGTGCGTGGCCACCGCGCGCGCATGCATGCCTCTGTTTGTTCGAAAATCAATAGAAATATCCCACGTCCCGTTGCGGTTCTGTCAGTCTGATTGTTCCTGCTGCTTGGAACGCCGGGAACGCGACACGCGATCAGATTGATCGACGTGTTTTTAATATTGGCCCTGTTTAATTTCCTTTCGCCGGTCCGCCGCAGGACAATCGATCAGATACACGGAAATATTTGCCTATTGATGGGCCCCGACCACTCTTATCCACAGGGCGTCATTTCATTTGTTCCCGTCCGATTTATTGCGATTTCTAGAGCCACTCTATCAAAAGTGCATCATCGTTACCATACTCTTTTCATTCAAGAACAAAAGGTCCCTCTATCAGCCGTGCTGAAACGAGCCCAGCCGCGGAGAACTCTATATTCCTATCGGGATCGATCGCTTTGCTATTCGACGACCACGCTTTTCATTTCACAATTATTAACTTTATGGAAACACCTCTCCGCCGATTTTTAATCATTTATCCGCGTTGTTGCGGCACTGTGCAAATAGCCTTCGGTCGCAGCAATTGTTGGCACGTCGACACTCTACTCTACTGGAAACGTGTTAAAAACAGTTTTGCTAATTGTACCGAGAGAAAGCTTAATCCATCGTAAATTTTAACTTTCCAGATTTGGTTTCTTCGAGAGAAATTATTCTCATTTTCTAGGGATTTTTTACTACACTTGTAAAGTTTAATCAAAGTAATCTTGATTAACACTAAACCTACCACCACCGGTCAAAATTATCGGTTCCAGATTTATTATTTTACAATTATTGAAATAATAAAAATTATTTTATAAGAATTGATTGTATAAATATCTTTAATAGACCACGTATTATAATAGGAACCGCACAGAGTCTAAATAAAATCAATCTTGTCATAAATCCGAATAAATCCATCATAAATTTTAACTTTCTAGATTTGGTTTCTTCGAGAGAAATTATTCTAATTTTCTAGGGATTTTTTACCACATTTGTAAAGTTTAATCAAAGTAATCATGATTAACACTAAACCTACCACCACCGGTCAAAATGACAGGTTCCAGATTTATTATTTTACAATTATTGAAATAATAAAAATGATTTTATAAGAATTGATTGTATAAATATGTTTAGTAGATCACGTATTATAATAGGAACCGCACAAAGTCTAAATAAAATCAATCTTGTCATTTTTATAAGAGAACATGTATCAGTTACTTTTGAGGTTCGATAGGTTTAGTGTTAAGACATAGACAGACTCGTAATCAACAGAAATGTAAACATTGTTATAACTTATTTGTGCATTTACGACACAAATGGGTAGTAGCAATTTAAAATACTAAATTTCCGAATATGCAAGGACATCTATTAGTTGCAGCTGATGAACATTATTAAAGGAGGAAACAAATTTTTGTTTGATTCTTGTTTTCCAAACAACAACCAACAGGAACAGTATTTGGACACTCTACTTACTCGAACACAGCGCAGGCGGCTTCCAAAAATCTGCACGAACATGGACGACTTGTAACAAATATGTAACACACAGGGACAAGAAGAACACGTACCTCGTCACACTCGGACGCACTTCAAACTAAGACTGACATTCCCCGTCCTTCTTCCCATGTGCCCCGATTCACGGTCAAAGGAGACGGGGGACACCTCGCTCCCCACCCTAGGGAAACCCGTGGGCAGGTAGAAAATGAAAATAATCTGCGCCCGCAAATCGCACCGGTTGTTTTCGTTTCGGAATTTATCGGCCGGGGGTGATAACTCGCGGAAACACAGCCGGCGAGGGGCTCCCGGAGGGGGTTCGAGTCGAAGTTGAAACAGAAATAGAAGAGAGGTGTTTCTTCTCGGCGGCAGCGAACCTGGCGAGTTCGGGTGAGTGGGGAAGAAACCAGCCGGGGTAAAGAAGCACAAAAAACCACGAGGGAAGAAAAGAAAAAAAGAGAGAAAGACGGGGAAAGAGAAAAGAAAGAAGTGAGACGGTGGTACGAGCATCTAGATCCGGGCAGCGGCCTGTGCCCCCTTTTTCCACCCGCTCGTTGGCCCCCCGTTCGTGGCTCGTTCATTTGTTTTTTGTGTCTGGCACTCGCGACGCTGCTGGTAAACCGCAAATCCCCAATTCTCGCTGGGCGAGCCGGCAGAAGCGAACAGAAACAGATAGGGAGCGGCGAAAAAGAAGGCTTGATAGACAGTTAGACGTGGGGCTCGAGTGTCAGCGGGGGCTGAAGAGCAGGAGAGAAATCCTGGGATCTGTTCGAGTGCCTCGGCTCTTTTCAAAACGCTCGAAAGAACTGCCGTCCTCGGCTCGTCCTCCCGGGGGGAGAGGGAGAGAGTCCTCGGAATCATGAGCATCATCGATCTGACTTAAGGCTCGGGACACGGCCTCGGCAAGGTCGAAGGACAGGGCCAAATGATTTGCGCGGGGGGCGTGGAGGAGGGGCCGGGTTCTTAGGGCGAGCAGAATGTGTCTGTCGAAGCTGAGAAATCGAGCCAGCGGCTTTTCTATAAATCTTCCCCGGGGGCGGCGTTGCATTCCGCGCGTTTCGCTCGCCCCCGATTAAACGAAGCCTCCTCGCGCTCGCCCCGAGAAACTCGTTGGCCCCACTGTAAATTATAGCGTAGTTAGGGATTAATGTTGACCAGTTGGCTGCTGCAAGAAGGATATCCTAAATCTGGAACGGATTATCGTGCGCTGGTTGGTGAAACAAAATTAAGCTTAAACGGGATTTCGGTGAACAACGATGTACATCGTTGCTTGAAAGTATCTGATCGCCCGTTATCGCGCGCCCGCCGACCAAGCCCCGCGCAAACAGTCACGGGAAAAAATGGATTAAAATTGCTTCCTCCGGGCCGAACGTTCTGCGTCACCGAATTCGAAGCCTTGCCGAGATTTTCGACTGCCGACACCGACGTATTGTCACACCCAAAGATTTTTCTGTTTTTCTGAAATCTTCGATCGAGCTTCTCACCCATTGAAAAAATTCTTTCCACTTCTTGCAATTCAGCATTTGTGAGTATGAAACATGTGTATTGAACGTCTCATTGAGCAGTATGTCATACTCAAAATCGGTCGCGTCATTTGCTTGATTTCCCACGTGAACATAGCCGAGTGCCTGACCATTGCTGATCTGTTCTACTTATGTAGGACAAATGCTGTCCGATCGTAATGCGCCATTACAGTTCGTTTGGGAATTAAATTAGAGTACCAAAATACTTGTGACCTAATTTGGAAGAATGGCATTATAAAATAACCGTATTGATTAGAAGGTATTATTCGCCATTTCCATCTTTATTGGATTATCGCATCGTTTTGAATGTTTAATAGGCGAGATGTACGCGTCGAGCGAAGAGCACAGATGCCGCTGACAAGTTTGTGATAAGCAGAATACGGACTCAATCCATTTATAGTACACACGACTGTGCCGACCAGAATAATCCGGATGCTTTAATCAAATCTGATAATGTGTTTATTTTTCGCTGAACGAAGCTCCACTGAGCGGGGATAAGACTTTCGTCCTGTTTTATTTCTACATGGTAATTTATAAAAACCTCCATTTCCACCGAGCTTCGCGACTTAATACCATGCGATTGCATATTCAGTTCTTTTTTATTTAATATGCTTTAACAGAAAGACATTTTTCGATATTATTGCACTAAAAATGTTAACTGGCACTGCTGTGCACATTTTCTGCGGACATATAAATAGTTTTCCTTATCAGTGACAATACAATATTATTGTCATATCACTATACAGTGAATATACAATTTTATTGCTCTTCGGATGTATAGAATGTGCTATTTTCTAAATTTCTATAGAGTGGGTGTACAAAGTATTCGTACATCTTTCAAAAACTAATAACTTTTTTATAATTGTACCAAACGATCCGATTTTTTATAATCAATTAGAAGCATTAGTTTACGAAATGAAATGCAAAAAAGATTTTGCAAAAATTATAATTTATACAAGGTTAAAAATGAAAATAAAAAAGGCATTTTTTAAAACTTTTTTATTTGGATCCTTAATAAAAATATAAAATATATGTTTCGTAGAGAAATTTAAAGTATTTACACATGTGCTGAAAATTTCATCGAAATCGATTAACATGTACACGAGCTACAAGCTGTTAAAAATGGTAAAAATCGTAGATTTACACGACTTTTGATTTTCTGGTTAAAATCCACAGAATCGTACATTTTTCGATGCGTGTCGTTTTTTCCTGCGTCAGCCGATTTCGATGAAATTTTCATTTCAACAACATATATTTTAGATTTTCATTGAGGGCCCAAATAAAAAGTTTAAAAAATGCCTTTTTTGTTTTTGCATGTAACCTTGTAAATTATAATTTTTTAAAAATCTTGCATATCATTTCGTAAACCAATGCTTCTAATTGATTATAAAAAATCAGGTCGTTTGGTACAATTATAAAAAAGTTATTAGTTTTTAAAAAGTGTGCGAATACTTTGTACAGTCACTGTAAGTCTGTAATGATTTGCAATGACTCGATTCACCCGTATTGAAATACGAAGAAAAGAGTTAGCAAGCGAGGAGAAGGCATCGATCAATGGTTTCGAAGGTATTGCACCCACTTTGCACTTTTCCGAGTCCCTTAAACAGCCTTACAAGCAACCTGAACGCAATTCAGAGTAACTTTGCAGTACCCAATAAATTACCTTAATCTATTCGCCCCTCGCTCACTTTGCTACTCCCGCGATCCAGCAGTTCTTGCGTCCAAACAGCGGCGTTATTAACATTTAATCTTGCCAATCCAGGGTGTAATGCATTATAACTTAAATGGACCGTGCGAGCAGAGCAAAGGCATTGGCTCAAAGTAAATGAACAGCTCTCTCCTCTCTCGCAGACTTCATTCGCTAAATTCCCTTATAAGCAAAACAAAGAAGCGTGGAGGGAGAGGGTCCGGTGTTCCTCCGGCCAGCAGTAAACGCGTTAAGAGCCCGGGACAAAGAAACAATGGCGAATTCCGGACGTGGTCACTTGACTCGAGGCATGTCCTTTATCCGTCGGTGACACGTGTACCCGTGGATCCCTTTTCTCCGACGCGGAAGGATCGATCGATCGCGGCAGGAAGCGGCCACAGCCGTAGTGACTCGTACGGCGACAAATTATTCAACGGCCGCGCGCACACACACGATGTCTCCGGGTTTAACGATGCATGCGTGACAAATATTTCAAGGATAACGGTACCGCGGAGAAATGTTTCTCGGGATCGATTGATCGCCGATCACCGCGCCGGTGATCAATCCCGTCTGATAAGCAGAAGCTCGTGAACAGCGAATCAACCGGAGCCACGCGGCTCATTATGATTCACTGCAGAGGATTCGAGGGCCACGGGTTGCGCTTTGTAAATCTGATAGGAGTAATATTAATTTGGCTCGGATCGGTTATTAGTATAATTACAGGGCCATTGATAAAGCGGCCGCGTGTAAATTTAAGCGAATTAGTGCAACATTGTACACGCAGCTGCGCCGCTGCCGACCGAGTGCTGAGCCAGTCGCAACGTGATATTAAATGTTAAAGAGGTTCCACTTGATTGGGAGCACTGGCTCGATTAGTCACGACTAGTTGACAAACAATTCAGAGAGTCGATATTTGTATTTCATCAACAGACTGCGGATTTTGTGCATTTATAAAGAAATTAGCTGGGTGAATAATAGAAAACAGAAAAAGATGAGAAAAATTTAAGAATATTGAAATGTTTTTAATGCAACAAAATCGGTAAGGGGTCAAATCAATTTCTATTTTACTACTGCTTCCGCAATCATTGCAGAACATTTTTATTCCCCATAAACAAGTAAACAGTAACGTATTCGCCAGCATTTTCATTCGACAAAGACGTTTCTCTTCGGGCCCGGTTGCTTCGAAAAATTATTAGATACTATTTGCACGTAAATGCTATTCTGACTGAGAAGTATGCTTTCCAGAGGAACCCTTTAGCGGTCCACAGAAGCTTCGGAATTTTCTATACACGAATCCCGGATCTTTGAACGATGATGCTCGAAGGAATGCGAAGAGATGGGGAACAGCAATTGAAGAGGGCAGAGCCGAACAGAGAATGGAATAGGGACGAAGAATGGTGAAAGGATCTGGAGCTGCGTGGCCCTCTCAAAGGAGCCCTTTTCGGTACGAGTTTTTTAAACCGGTCTGGTTAAACTGTCCGCAAAAATATTCACAAATCATTCCCGCCGCTGTATTATAATTAACCAACACACTAGTACAAGCACCGTTCACATTAGATTTAAACGTATATTGCCCTTCCGACTTTTACCATGGGACATTAAACCGCGCGCGAAATAATTGGACCAACAACATTTACGCGAGCGCGCATTGCTATAATGAGATATTCATAAACGTGTGCGAAACAGCAGCTTATTGTCTCCGTTAATGTTCGCACTGAATTCGGAGCACTAAGAGACCATGTAATCGTTTATTACGGCGCGTGTTCTACAAATACATATTCTACAGAGCGTGTTCAACAATCGCGTAACATCCGCGGTCCAATCGTATTAATTAAACACCGCTCAACCTATCTCCCTGGCATAATTTCCATCGTGGAAACGATAGCAATCGCGACCGTCATACTTCCCTCGCGAAAAGAGAAACGTGACCCCCGTCGAACACACCTAACGATATCTCTCCATAAAACTAACCACCGACGTCTGACCAAGGAACGCTTTTACTACTGCGGCCGTTCCGCTCGCGTGAAAAATCACGTCTGTTCGCCGACGGACCAAAACGAAAGCGAGGAGAAACCAGGCGATTCTTATCGCGCATTTTCACATGAATTCATGCGTGCGCCGGACTTAGCTTTACCGCAGCCCCGCCGAGGAATACAAGAAAGAATTATGAGCCTCGGACGCCGAGGGATGACGGCGGACAGTCGGATTTTGCGGGCCGCTTCGGGCCACGAGATAATACCCGCCAAGTAGACGCGAAGTTAGGCACTCGAGTATACTATATCGGGCTGCAAGTTGTGCATATATTTAGTTTGTTTTCCAGTATTTTTGTCGCGTTATTTTTCAGCACCAACGCTTATAATAATCAGATTAGAACCTTCTTATCCTTTCTAATTTCTGAGTAACATTAAAAATTGTCATTGTAACTTTCTTGTAGTCGAAACAAACAGCTGTTAAAGATGATAGAGGTTTAATTATGTCGGAATTTGGATTTTATTTTGATACGCGGAACGTCATATGTTACACTTAAATCAAATTTAATTTCATGCGGTCGAATGCACTTTGCTCGAGAGTTGATTAATTTCGCCTGACCGAATGTAATATAAGAGGACCGCGTTCTAGCAATTTTGCTAGTACAAACGTTAATTTAATGGATTAGCGAGTTATCGTGAAATCATTAAGTATGATGGAACTGGTCACTGTTAACTTCAAGAGAAATTGAAATTTCGAAATGGCGAATTAATAACGGTTTGTCGAGGCTAGATTGATATGTAATAATCATAGTTGATGTCCCTTTAAAATTGATCAAATAAATGTCGGTTCATCTAAATTGTACCGAGAGCGAGTTTATTATATTTAGCCATACTTCCTGTCATGAATTCTTGATAAACCGGGGGAATCAAGTTATGCTATTTATGCAATTTATGCTTATTCGTGATTATGAAAGTCATCTAATATGTATAGAATATTTAATCCATCAGGTAAAATTTGAAAGAATATTCTCTGAATTGAACCTCAACGTCTCGTTTTCAGTTTGCCGTATCTTATTTCTGCATGCTAAAAATTGTATTCATAAAGAGATTTACACGTGGTAGCATTGAATAAATTTTTCATTTTCTTTTTGTCAATGAGTTCGATGCAGTTCGAAATACTCCGAGTCGGCCGATGTGCAATCGATCGGATGGAATTTGTTAATTTTTAACCTTTGAATATTAAACCCGAATTCTTTTGCTGTGGAACGTTACGTTCATTTTTGCCTGTTTTAAATCGGTTTAAAAACAGATTAAAATGAAGTTGTATTGAGAACAAGTTCTTCCTTTCATTTTTGTGGTGGTGTATATGATCCAGTTCGAAACACTGAGTCGACCAGTATGCAATCGGTCACATAGAATTTGTTAATTTCAGATAATCTTTGAATCAATATTGCTTCCGCCCTGGCTCGTAATAACTGCAAAATTTTTTAATAAAGAGATCTAAATGAAGTTCTTTTCCTTTTTATATCAGTGTACTCGATGCACTCAACAATACCGACACGACCAGTATGCAATCGATCGGATAGAGTTTACTCATCTAATGCTCCCAGAATAAAGCTTCCACGTCTTGTTTTTGGTTCGCAATATTTATTTTTGCGTGCTACAAACCTTTTAACAAATAGGTTAAAATGAAGTCGTATCGAGAGCACATTTTTCTTTTCAATTTTTATAGCGGGCTCGAAGCACTTGAAAATACTGATCGAAGAGAATTTATTTGTAAATTTTCAATATTCTCTGCATACACAACGTCTTGTTCTCCGCTTGCAATTTTTATTCTTCTACGCTCCATATTTATTTAATAAAGAGATTATGACGAAGCGATCCGGAAACGAATTTTTCTTTTTGACTTATACGCTAGCATGCTATGATACATTGCAACGAAGGAGCTCCGAGGAGTCCAGCATGCACCCGGTCGGGCAGAATTTATTTGTCAGTGTTTTGAGACGTGGGGAAAATTTTGGTCTCGTGAATCTTGGCCAGCGTCTTCCAGAGGAATACCTGAACACGGTCTACGAGCCGTTGATTTAACGGTTCGAGAACGTCGAAGGTGTCACGTAGGCCAGATGCTGGCGTCGTAAAGGCGATACCATAAACTGTAACATGGTGGATGAACGAACGGCCAAGACGACAGCCAGACGAACCTACCTTCCTCGTAAAATCCACCCACCATTTCGGCCACGATTCAAATTAGACCCGTGTACGTGCTCGTGTCATACTGGCTGCAGACAGTGACGATAATAAAATTGTTGGAGAACGTACTTTCGCGCCAACCATGTCTCGATTAACCTTAAGTTTCGACAACCGAACCGAGAATCAGGTTTTAAAGCCGTATAAAACCATCTGGGAAAAAGATTTCGATACGATTTCAGCTGGCAGAAAGCATGAATCACGGTAATATTCGGACACTTTTGAGAGGTCGATAATTCTTTTAATAACGGGCCACACGACTTGGAAACGTTACAGCAATTAGTTTACAACAAGACGTGAGTAAAAATTTTTGTGAAATTAAAATTGGGCGGAATTGCTTATATTCATAACTGAAATAAATCTAAGCATTCTTGCATCTTTCAATATCTGTGGTTTTATGGTGAAATTTAATTGAAAGATGTTACAATACTTTTTCCGCGATGAACACACTATCAGGGCAAAAATTGTTCGCAGCATCTGCTAGTCTTCCCAGAACAGATTTGCATAAAAATTGCTTAGAAATCGATGAAGGAGAAATGGTGGATGGACGTAGATCTCGATCCTCATCCCTATGCAGATTTACACTGTTACTATTGCTTGTAGAAGGATTGAATTCATGATAAAACTTCATTAAAATTCAATCAAGTCTCCGCCGGACGGTTTTCTTCGACGAAAAAAAAGAAATCTAGAACGTTACAGAATTTACTTGTTCAACGAGAATAGTAATACCAAGAGAATTTATTTAACGCTAAATTTACGATAAGAAACTCGCAGCGAGCATGTCAGTTGTGTTCGATCTGTTGAATCGGTTGACACTCGTTATTTTTCACGAGCCACTAACGAAATCGATCGCACAATTCAAGCTGAACAGAACCGATTTTCCGATGCGGTAAAGTGCAACGGGTCACGTTTCTGAGGAGGGACGATTCGCAACAACGCTTTGACACGGACGAGTTAATTGGAATCCCGTTCGGTAATTACGACTAGATTGTTCGCAACTAGGTGGATTAGATCATCAGATAATTAATGTTAAAATCGGTAATTTCATAGCGTGTGCGGAGTTAATTTGTCGGTACGGGTAACTTGACACAACGTGTATTACGCACAGCCCCGTAACGGCGTGTATCGTATTTCTATGAATGCGTGATCGCCGATACGCTCTGTGTACAGGATAATTTACCACCGAGCGCGCGCGTCGTGCTGCGAGCTCTGCCAAAATCAATTCTTATTGCACGCCGCTCTCGCGAAAAACAATGGCCGCGCTCAAGTTTATACGCTGCCGAAATTGAACAGGAATCTCTGGCGCGTTAAAATTTTAAATCTGGGCCACGGAGAAGCAGAAATACCAAACGGTAACCATTTTCCGAGAAAACAAGAACACGGTTGTACAACATTGACCCTCGTAAGATTCCCTTTAAGCAATAATTAGAACTTCTTTATTTCTTCTTTTAAAGGAGTTAAAATTGAATTTTCCTCTGCCAACTAACTTTAGCGTGGAAATAAACTGGGGCGTTATTTTCTAAATAAATTTAGAGGGAGCAGTACTAGATTTTATTTCCACGGGAAATAACGACGGAAAATCGAAAATAACCCGAAAGTGTACTTAAATATTGAACGTTTTGTTTTATTGCTAAACGAGATCTTTTACGAGCTCTGACAGGAGTAAAACTGTTCAATTTAGCGATCTCGCAAGAGACAATGTTTAGTCCTTTGTGCCGTTAAATCCTCCTTATTTATAATACGACTTAGCAGTTCCCTATTATTCTGGCAAAACACACAGAGGTAAACGACAGAATTCGAATTATAAAGAAAATGTCTCGATTCTGGGATGCGAGCGGAGAATTATTACTTGCAGACCTCAAAGGAGTAGCGAACAAAGCTGGAACGAGCTACTAAGCGTTACGCGATTGATCGTAAACAACGAAATGCGAAAATTATGGGGCGTGACAGTACGGGAGCCAGGCATATTATAGAAACGGTTACAATCTATTCCGCGTCTCCGTTTCCGCGAATCGATTAAAAAATCGTAATGCTAGCAGCGGGTTTAATGGGGCAGCAGTGGAACAGACCTAACGTCACGCAAGACACGGCTGTCTGGAATCATAAGCGAGCCGTCTAGCCAAGACGTAATATCGTCGCCGAGTGCGCATTATAGTTGGTATAAACTTCATGGGACTGGGCGTTGTTTCATCCCTCGTCTCGTGTTCTAGAAAATTGAAAAGCTCTCTCTCAAATCTGACGTGTACGCAGAAAGCTCACGCGAACAACACGGAAAATTATGGAGAAAGTATTGGGCTGGATACAACGTTCCCTTTCTACTTAATTTTATGATAATACCTCATTGGTAAACACTAGGGACGGGATCAAGTACCTCGCAAACAGGTTCGAACTTTGATTGATTGAATTCGAACTCGAAGTACTGATAGAAGTACTTCGAAAATAGAACACATCTACTTGACTGAATTTTTATCATCTAGTGCAAGCTATTTCTCTTAATTTACTGCACAGCACATTGATAAAAAATTTATTCAAAAAAATACTAAAACTGTACTGTGAAGAAGTGACGAACAAAAGTAACGAATTAATTTAAAAGCAATGGTGAATCTGAGAATCCTTTCTTGCAATAACTGACTTCCCGAAGAATATTTCAGTCAACTTCATATTTCGATATTGAGCAACAGTCTTGTGCGCCGTCAGGATTGATTTTATGAGAGTTCGAAATTGATATGCGACCACTTCCGGCCTAGATATATGAATCGCGATCCAATGGTGACAGAAATACATCTGCCAATGGGATTTCTTATTTTAGGAAAATTCATGCAGTGGATGGCAGCTACAATGAAAATACACGGAGCAGTAGAGTTTTCATATTGCCGACGAAAAATGCATTCGAAGAAATGCATTCTCAGCCACGGAAATTGTCAGTCATTCTTTTTAAGCTCCCTAAGAGGTTTGACAATAATAATCGCAAACTACCTCGGAAATTGCAGCGTTCTTCTAGGAATAATGAAAATAGTGTGTCCAAAATAGATTGCAAGGGTGATATGACAGAGATCTTAACCCGATTATATCACTCACATATTCTTCTTCCTCTCATTTAATTATACCATCATTGCACTGACATGCGAATTACGTTCCCAACGTTTGCAGCCTCGCGCAAATGAAATTTCCCTGCTAATTGCATTTCATTTGAGTGCATACCGTTCAAAATAGTTTAAAGATCAAAGCAAACCCCTCTGACGTCAATGGTTCGCAAATACCCATTGAAAAATGTTTGCAATATTGTCCCGGTTGTAATCGCGTTTCGCCGCTCGTTATACACCAACCGCTATCAACTCGTGACAGCATCCAACTATAGCTGCAGACGGAGCAGATTTCCGACGAACGGAGTAGATTTCCGAACGTCGGAGTGGTGTCTATTACATAACTTTTGTAACCGGGTTACCAATTCTGGCGGTGTTAATAACGTCTTGAGGTTCATGTCAGAACAGAAACGAGAGGAAACAGACAAGACATTTATATCAAACTGATATAACGATATTCGAAGTTTTAAATTCACACTTTCAAAATTTTTTATATTGTCATTTCTTTTTTGGTCCTGATGTTGGATAAAACTAAGTAGATCTCAGGATGTTGCAATCGTATCTATAAATTGTTATAACCATGTTGCCAATATCATGTTAATATTATCTTGACAGTATGACGCGTCTGATCACGATCAACCAATTCTACTTCTTCCGAACTCGAATACAATTTGTCCAAAAACGAAGCGTGAAACGAGAAAATGTTGTGAACTTTCTTTACTTGTTTCTCCAAATAGAACGCCTGCCTGTACCGCCCACCGCAGCTCACCCTGTATGCTTTTATATTTTCAGTAGAAAGAAGGATGTTCCGCAAAAAAGTATCGCGTGGCCTTTATTCCACGAGGGGGTGTACAGGTCTAATTACACAATTCATAGTAAATGGCCCGTAACGGAAGCCGAAGTGTGAGCGGCGGGGGTGGGGACCAGGACCATAAGCCGCGGCGTCTAGTCAAAACATAACACTAACCAGCCGAAGTTCACGACCCCCCGTCCCCCCCGTGTGTTCTATGGTGGTGGTGGGTCGCGGGGGGTAGTTTCCGCGAATGGAAGCCGGCCAAGTCGTGCTGGCAGAGTTATAGGTCTGGTTCGCGACGGGTGGATCAGGGGATCACTTACCGCACGATTTCGAAAGGATTTCGCGAGGGGTAGCAGCCCCTGTCGAGGGATCGTATGGAAAACTCAATGGCCCGTGGTATTCGGCCGTGTAACCGAGAACGGCTGCAAACACGAAGCCGAGGATTGATTCGAAATTTACTGGAACCGGACCCGGTTACATTTTTATCCGATCGATCTGGATTAATTCGAAATAATTGAAGGCTGCCCCGACCAGGTGGTCCGCGGGGGTGGTACCGGCGCGTTCGTTACCGGTATCGCGATTAATCGGCCGCCGGGACGTTAACATATTTGCTGCGTCATCGTTGGTCGCTTATCTACCCTGGTTATTTTATTAACGAAAATACGAGGCGCCGGGGTGGCTCTCGCGATACCGCTAGTTGTAATCTGAAGAATAAATAAACGTAATGCGAACGACGAATAAATACCACTGGTTAAAACCTGCCCGCGTTTTATAAAGCTTTTGCCACGGGGTTTCGTATCCATTTACTAATCAGTCTTTTTTCTAGTTTTAATGTTGCACTTAATCTGACAGGGGAACATATTCAGTTGATACAAGCCGAATTTGAAGAAACTCATGTGAGATATAGTTTTTCGAAGAATATTTGACACGTGTTTTTTTATCGGCAACCATTCACTTTGAAGGGGTGAAAACAGCCCTCAAAGTTGGCAGTCAGAACCATATTTTTTGAGATATCTCGGAAACAGAGGTCGAAAAAATTGAAGTCTATTAAAATTGTGTTTTATTGGGAAATGTAGTCGTGCAAGAAAATTTTAACAAAAGTTTTTTGTTTAAACAATATAAATATTAAAAATTTTATGTCTTTTTGCAGTTTCTCGTATTTATTGTTAGTTCATTTTAATGTAAACTCGGGTGTGTGATCTTCGATCCAAAATAGGGGATACGTGTTTTAGGATTTTTCTTTCTTTTGCCATTTAACAATAACTATGCATAATGAAAGATAGTCTTGCACCTGGCGTGCGGTGGAAGGAATTCTAGTTTGTTTTATAGAAATATAAGCATTTAGTATAAACGTTTATAGTATTTTGAACAATACCACTGGGTTATACGTCGTTTATTGTTTTATCAGTAGCTAAAGAAGGTGGCGCAGGTAGCAACGTGGCACGTGTCAAATATTTTTCGAAGAACTATATCACACATAAGTTTCATGGAAATTGGCCTGTATCAACTGAATACGTTCCCTTGTGACTTGATTAATAGACTGCGGATTTTTATGGAAAATTAAAATTTTCTTCATCGATTGTACGAAACAGGAACCAGCCAGAAACATCTCCCTTCCATTAAACATTGTATACAGTTGAAAATAATGTATCTACGTCCTCATTGTTTTAAATTTCACCTTCTCATTTTTTCTATAAATGCATAAAATCCGCAGTCTAGTAATTAGCGAGACTGTAGCTTGACTAACCTCTCGAACAGTTCAAAAAAGTTCAAGTTGTTGGATTCAATTTTACAAAAGTTACTCTCTTCCAACGAATGTCCAACTACAATCGACAGTATCTACTGTAGCGCTATAATATAAAATGTTCATCGTGACAGTACTCGCTCTCATGGAACCAGTGTACGCGGCACGACGTTGATGGACATTCCAGCTGTTTAAGAGCTTAGGATTGCTTGAGCCGAGATTAACGAATAATATCTATTTCAACGAGACGAATCCTCGAGTAGGCGTATGGGAGCCATCCACGGAACAAATAGGATTTATATTCCTGTGTGCCTATTGGTGGACGCGTTCACCATCCATTATATCGAGTGGGTATTTATCGCGGCGCGTCCAGTATCCTCTCGCCAAGATAAAACCCAGAGCGGGGATGAGTTGGACAGGCCGGTTAGTCGGGTGCAGATATCAAACGTAACTTCCGGCCGCGTATCAGCCGCACCCCCGCCTCATTCCCCTTTGGAAAGCCGCGATAAGATTTGCATTTTGCTCGCGGCCCGAGAAGGGGCTGTTGTCGCCGGCACGTGACGGTCATTGAACGGACGCGATCATCGCTCAAGACCTGCGCGAACTTTCGTTAATATTTTATTACCCGGGAAACAAACCGAATCATCCCCAGCTACGAGGGAAGAAAACTTTCGAGGGTTAATTAGTCCGTCGCGACGCTGTCCCATAAAAACAGCGAATTAATCGCCGAGGGAGACACGGTTATTAGTTAAATATGCATTTTGATTTGCAGTGTTAGATGTGCGTGAAAATTGCAACGCGGAAAACGGCCGGCTCGATTGCGTAATTTTTTAGCGGTCTAGTAAATTTGCGAAACGAACGGTGGGTATTGTTTTCGGAAGCGTTGTATTTTATTATTAATTACATTCGCCGGTATATTTATAACTCGCGCAAAACTGGCAGGCATTATTCGTGCTCCGCAATGGTTCCAAATTGGTGTGATGTAGAGTAGAAAGGTCAATGAAAAACGGATTATATTACAGCTCGATTAAAATTTATCGTAAGCAGCGATATATCCAGTATCGGTCAGACGTGCTATACGTTCGAAAGCGTGCCCCATAAAGTACGTAACTGGATTATCGCGAAAACGACGCGTCGCCGTGGGAAAAAGTTATTTTACATTATCGATTGGTTTTTCAGTGTAGAGACATCTTCTTTATGATCCTGGCCAGTGATTGAACTTTGTGACGTGACTATACTCGACTCGAGGAAGAGAAAAAATAGAACACGATGTAGGTTACCATTCACCACTGCGTTTGCATCACTGCCTTCCGGTGCACGATGTGTTACACCTCGGGATATTACAGAACAATGGCGAGATGTTATATTCAGGTCCTGTTTTTTTACAATTGCCGCAGGAAAGTTTTATTTCAAAACTGCGTTCTTCAGGAGAACAGAAAAAAAGGATTTCCGAAAGGCACACACTAGAGTAGCTCTTAAACGAAATAACATCGAGTGTATAGAGGGTGCAGCATCAATTCGCATTTCGCCGGGCAAGAGTGCCAAGTTTATTCTCGATCAAGCGGCCGATCAAATATTTTCCGACGCGGTGTTGCGAATGGTAGCCGAGGGCCTCCGATAAATTTCCTTTTTCCGTGATATTGTTTTTCGGGGTTTTTACGGAGGAGAGGGGGCTCGATCCTCGGCGGAAACGCCGCCGATATGTTTTTGATAGGAGCCGGAGTTATTTACCGAGGTCTCGAGGAGCCAGGAAATAAGTAAGTTTCGTGCGTTGTTACTTGGATCGTCGTCGTCGCGATCGAGCGATCCCCGGGCCACCGAGGGTAAAAAAGTTTTTCTATGACTCCGTCGCCGTGGTATCAGACATCGAGACTACTCGGGTGTTCAGGTGGGAGCAAGGCGACCGCAGGGAAGTATTGTCGTTCACCACTTCTACACTCCATCCACGTCTTCCGGTTCCCTTTTTATTGCCGGCATACGGACGTACGATGCCGCCGCAAAAAGACACACGACCACAGCCGCATACTCAATAACAGACGGTACACAGCCGGTTTCGGTGTGGGACGAGAGAGAAAGAGAGAGAGGGGGGAGCGGCTGCCGCGGCAACCAATCGAATACCCTTCGATCACGTAGAAAGATCGAAGAGCTACCAAAGAAATACCGATTCATTGATACTTTCCGCGCTCCTTTTGTTTTATCTCGCGTGAGCTACTGCAGTTTCATGTTACCCCGATGCAGGTTCAACGGCATCCCCACCACGCGGCGACGAGAAACGCGGCTCCAGACTTCGAGAGTTTCCTAACCGTGCCAGCACGACACAGCCACGGTCAGAAAAGTTCAACACAACTTCGAGTGCAGCCGAGTTCTTTGCCCCTCGCTACACCAGCCACATCCATCCGTTCATAAGTATCCGGCCACTTATCGCAGGCACAATTAAAAAGAGAACGTGGAATTGTTACGGATCTTTGGTGTAACGGGTGAAACGATGAGATCTGGCAAAAAGAAATATTGAGAAACACCTTAGATTGGTTTCTAAAAAAATTATGTTCGAATCTGAATGTTCATGTTAAAGTCAGAATGGGCGGAGTATGTAGGCGTGGCTTGGACACTAACTTGGGCGTGGTCAGCGTCTCGTACCTAACATGAGTGTGCCACAATGAATGTGCCTAGTTTAGACCTAAGACACCACTCATTACCTATATTGTTCTGAATATGCGTCCAAGACAGATCTTGTAGTGAGTCGGGTCTAATTTGTGCACGGCCTAACCGGGCCCACCCTGGGCGTGGTCAGTGTCCATCCCACCGAATTCCAGCGACCAGAGGCGTGGCCCAGGAGCGTGTACTTGATCTCCTCAACAAATTGAACCTAGTCGTAATTCGTTTACCGCAAAAATAGCTGTTATTGTCAGACCAGAAGCCCCGTCGTTTATTTCAGTGAACACCGTGTACAGGAAGAAATCGGGGCAGCTTTGTTCGGGAAGGAAGATCGAGGAAGGATCCGTGGGAAATTCCGATTCATTGATAGTTCCCTCCGTTTGCTCATCTCGGGCAATAAAGTACACTTTCTCGACGCCGGCTTCATGAAGACGTATACGGCAATTAAGCTGCGGGAAGTATCGCGAAATCCAAGAGGAAGCGAGAGATCGGGAACGAGAGAGAGAGAAGGCGGATAGCAAGCATCGCGCGGTTCCTCGTAGATCTCCCGAAGAAATCCTTGCGGCGTATCCGATACGCGGGACTCAGGATCGTCCGCGCACATAAAACTCGGCATAACGCACGGGCAATGCTCAGATACGCAAGGTGGCCCGCTCTCCTGGATGCTGCTTACTCGATTGTATTTACGATACCTCGTTTTACGGCAGTTCTTTTATGCCTTAACAGAGCATAAAGGAAGGGAAACGGTCGGCTCTGCCTTAATACCTAACGAGTTCCCGGGGAAATAAACGGGAAACGGGTGGATAGAAGTCGCCCGGAGAAAACGCGGGAGAGACGGCGGATTCTTTTTTTCTTTCGCCTCCTCGTCCCGCAATAATATTTCGAGCTTATTGCTCCAGTGACGGGAACCGCGCTTCGGCCACGGGATTACTTCATCAGAAAACGAAGTTCCCAGTTATTATACTGACCTCTGCGGGTTTTATGGCATCGTGTATTACGGCAGCGGTCACCGTATCATTAATCGATCGCCCGATCGCGAGTAAACTAACTTACCGCCATTAGCGTCCGAGAGCCGATCGCTGTAAGCTGAAATGATAAACTCTCGGTCTTCTGTTCCACTCTCTGTCACCGCGACATCATTGATTACACTGCTGTCCAATCCCGGGCAAAGTAACTTACTGCCATCAACATTCGAGAGACGATTACTGTAAGCTGAATGCTTGACTCTCGGTCTTCTATGTTAGTATGTCCCTCATTACATGCGCACAAGCTGCCGCCACTGTCTTTCTGCTGGTGAAATAAATGTTTCACTTACCCTGTCTTTTATGGAAGGATTTAGGAAAATGTGGGCTCGCAGGAGGATCCGCAGTTGATTAATTTTAAAGAAGGGACTCCGGAACGTCCTGATCCCGAGTCACCCCATAACGCATCGGGCCACGCTCGCGACGGTGGCAACTAAATTCGCATCGTATTACCCTAACGAAATTGGCTTCATAACCGTCACACGGACGAGGATGCCCGGATAAATCATCCGATCCTGCAACGTCTACGCGTGTAAGCACAAAGAGCCCGGTTAGGTCCCGGTCGGTTGCGCGACGCCGCCTTATGGGTTCCCATATTCTGCACGCGTGTCGCGCGACATCGTCCTCGAGCGGTACGTGTGCGCGAAACGTGGGTGATTTCTATTCATCGATCCGCGTTAGGAGCCGGTCGTGCTCGGCTTATATGGAAGTAACGGCGGTTTTATGGCGCGGCTCGATTCCACGTTGGCTCCCGTAATATTCTCTTTTTTATTCCGTTGCCCAACCCCCGTGCCGACGGCCGTCCCCTTTTACCCGGCATTCCTCGAGCCAGACGGAAATCGGACCACGATCTATAGGGTAAGCGGAGTTCGAAGGCGAGACCTCGACAAACAAGGCTAACACAGGATCAATCACTGCATTCATCGCTTTGCCATTAACTCTTTCCGGGTCAACGAACTTTTGGCATCATGGTGATTTCTTCGGCTGAGGGTCATTTGTATGTATTGAAGGGGACTTCACCCCTACTATTACATCGCGATAAAAAAATATGTAGTTCTATTAAAAAAAAAATTGATGACCTTAATATCTAGAACAAAATGACCTTGAGAAAAGTTTTTTCCCAATCATTATATTGCCCCTTCGAGTAGGTTAATATCGTCCTATAACGTTTTTTTTTCTATTACTAAAACTAAACGAGATATTCAAGGTGGTCAAGTTAGCTGGGACACTCTGTATAGCTACGTTATTTGAAAAAACATCGACATCCTAGAAAACTATGAGAAAAACAACATTTCAGAAAACAACCCCGCGGGATACTGACCATTCAAACCGTTCAAATTACACATAACAAAAATTGTTTTCTTTGTGAAAATTGAAGATGATATTCTGGGGCTCACACTTAAGTGAGGCAACCTCTAGTACTATTAAGGGGTAGACACGATAAGGGGTAGATAGTTTCTAGACCCGTTACTGTAACCATACTCGTTAATACCAGGACAAGCAATAAGAGATTTACAGCCATCGTAACACACACAACGTGTCATGTATCTACTGTTAGATACACAGCCCGTTAGGTCGTCCAACAAACTCGGCGACGCAAACAGTCCGACAGGTCATTATTTCAATTTTGGCTGCTGCCGGTCATTAATGGTCTTTGCGCTCCGATCGAATCGTAGATCGCGCCACGGAGAAAAATCGCAAATATTTGCCGAACAAACCCGGACGCAACCCGGCGAATCGCGAGGCGTCGAAGTAACTCCGATACACTGTCCGTGAATTATGACCGGCACATGGCGCACCAACTTTATCGGTTATTTAACGTTCTACCGGCGATTTGTCGCCGCTAGATCGACGCAAGTAGCTGCTCCGGACGCCCCCGTAGCATCAAGGTTCCACGGAACTTCGCGGAATTCGGGATTAAGCTGCGAACCACCGCCCGCTGCTTCGCTGAGAGAGCCATGTTTCACTTGTTTCGGGGGTGAGAAGGTTCTAAAGAGACGCGCAGACCCGCTAAGCCCTCCACCGACACTTACGCGGCCAACTTTTATGACTCCCGGATTAAGTGACTTTATGGATCCTTGTATTTTTTAGTGGCCAGTGATTTTTATATGCGGGGCCGACGCGCACACACACAGCTTGATATTGTTAATCGGTTCACCCGGTGACGCGTAGTAATATTTGGACACTCGTAAAAAGACTACAGCTTTTTTAAGGTTGACCCAAACGACTTGTGTTTTTCTTTTTTGAGAAGTAGGAAGTAGACTGGAGATTTTATGCATTTCTGATAAAAATGTGTAAGTTGTTAAAAGTTGTTCTTCATGAAAGCATTTGTTATAGCAAAAATTTATTTAGACTTGTTGAAATGTTGAAACTGACTTCATGTCTTTATAATTTCCATAGTTATAAGATAAAGAAAACTGTCTGGCGTTTGGTGTTAATGTCGTAAAAATATATTCGCGAAGCTTGACAGCTGAATTGCGATGTTATGGTAAAGTCAACGCTTATGGTAGAGGTTGAGTATTTCATCAATGTGCCACGTAGTACCCTTCTGGTATAGACACCTCTCTAGATATATTATATACACGTAGTATATATCACCTTCACGGTCCTGGAATAGCCAATTAATCGTAATTACTTGTTATACCCTCTAAAACAGTACATGAAACTATCATCCTGGCGAACGTAATATCTCAAAAACCAATCAACCAAACAATTTGAAACTTGACTGACATATTCAGTATGCCTCCAATTATTCCATGAACTGCAATAAACGCATTGTTCGCTAAATTTCCATTCTGCTACACGGGAAACTATCAGACTTTTCAAATAGAAATGAATCATTCTTTTTGATTGGTGTTATTTTTTTTAGTTTTAAATACATTGTATTCGTTTCAGTTTACGAGTTTACTAATAAAATGATTATTACTACTTAAAAATATTTCAGCATATTCTTCGAATGTTAATTAACAAACTTGCCAAATTTCAAATCATAATATTCGACAGCTTCCCCTTAACAAAATTGCCTTTCACCAAATTGCCTCGTGATCGTTAAGCTAGAAATATCCCTCAGATTTTTGAAAGAAATTTTTTTCGAAAAGCGCTTTACCGTCGCCACTAAAAATCCGGCGAGCTATTAATAAAAAAAAAACTTGAAACTCCGTTTGGCGACCAACAATCCGTCGTGCGGCTCGCTGTCAGCCCGAACCGATTAATACCGGCAGCGCAGAATTGTACAATTTTGCCGGTTCGCCTGATGGCAAAGGGAGCCTCGAGCGAATTGTTTCATCACCGAAGTACATTTTACAAAAATTTCTGCCTCCCTTTTTTCCACCTCGGCGGAGGCCGCCCGCTAAAAAACACCCGAACAAATTCCACCATGCGTCCCTCGGCGCCGTCATTCGCCATAGAATCGGCTAGCCCCGCGCTGCGCGCTGAAATTCGCACTTCATCGTTTCAGAACGCGCCGACAGGAAGCCCAGAGATTACCAGGCAGCGTTAAACAAAGTCCTGGCGTCTGGACGTCCACCACCGAAACTGGGAAGCCCCTTGTTCCCAGTCTCTCCGCGCTATCAAACGCTCTACGAAAGAGAGAGAGAAAGAGAGGGAGAGTTTGACGGCCGTCGAGGGACAGAGGTGGTATCCCGCTTGGCGACTGAGTCGGCGAAACTTTCTGCCAAATGACGAATAAAATCTGAGTACCATATTCGCGGAATTTTTATACCATAGAACTCCTCTTGATAGGAAACACAATGGCTCCAAAATGTACCGACTAAATTCTTGCAAAATTGTCAATATTCGAACTGTTACGATTCCCTAAAAAAAAGTTGTACGACAATATACCAGTACTCGTTTGAAAGCTTGAAGCCTCTACTTTCGTTACCCATCATTTTTTATTTCTATGATTTTTGAGCTGGATGTTGCAGGTGGAAAACTAAGAATTCGTTTTACCAGGAAAATGCTACGAATTTCTTTAATAAAGATGTCACCAAAACCATTGCGAAATTTTTTCAGGACTGAAACTACCATGGATTTAAGGACTGAAGCTTCCTCTTTACAACGACATCCTGAAAATTTATGTACGATTTTTTTATGTCGTTTTATTGAGCTTCGAATGAGGGTGTCGCTAATGAAAATGGTCAGTAGAAAAGGACAACTATGGTCAGACCACTCTAATATAATATTATGCGAACACAAAGAGTCTGCTAATTTTGGTGTACACCTATAAAAATTAGTAAGCAAGCTACACCGGTGTGCATAGTGTCCGACAGCTCCGCTGGTGAAACAAGCGAATTTGAATTGACACGGACGCCGGTTATTCGCTCGCGGGAGCGCACTAGCTCTTTATTCGAAGATTAGCCGAAAAATTGATTCGCGACTGTGTTCAAACAAATTTTCATTCGAATAACAGCGAGCTCTGGCTGGCGAGCACCGTTGAATGCCCAAGCACAAAGGGCGGGTGGTTTCGGGGGTGGTCGTACCGGTCGGCAGGGTTCAAGGGGATGGTTGCACCTCAACCCTCGATGTCGACCAGCTCCGATGGTAGCGATGGGCATCGGTCTCCGTTACATCGCGTTACAAAGAGCGCAACCCACCGGCAGAATCCTGTCAACGGTAACGAGGATTTCGTGGTGCGTTAAAATTCTGCCGCGGAAAACAATATTGACTGAGCAGCATTTTTGTGTTTCGCGTCATCCGGCTGGGTATATCGCGCTTTCCTCATCTACTGTTCGACAACCACCCCTTTCGGCGTCCGTGATTCCCAGGGTAATTCGTTTTGTTTATTTTCATTATATTTTATTTACACTTGCTCGCACCAGCATCGCTGAAAAATGTTCTCACCCCCAAATTCGCCATCCCAGGCCCTCGCCCGGGCTGGTGCCGGGGATGAGATGGGTTTAATCGTCGGATTAAAGAGCAGGTATCGCTACGCCGGCTACTGGATGTTTATTCATAAACAATTCATCATTTTCCCTGGAGAATCTCAGGTGTAAAATGTTCTGTTTGCGGAGTTCTGAATTGGTCGATTTGATTCATTGGTTTATCGAACGTGGTGTGGAAGCATTTCGGTTGAAACGGAGTCTGGTGAACTTTTCCCTTCCCGAGATCCACAGCTTCCCTAAAGTCCCCCTTCTCCTCGTGAAAAATTTTAAAAATTAGACTTGTCTCTCATGCTCTAGGGTGGCTTTACCCCCAAATCGAAGTCGTACATGTTCCCTTATAAAAATGACAAGATTATTTTTATTTAGGCTTCGTGTGGCTCCTACTGTAATTCATGCTCTACTAAAGATATCTATAGAATAATTTCTTATGAAATCATTGTTATTACTTCAATAATTGTAAAATATAATACAGTAAATTCTGTCCAAAAATAAGTAAAAAATTTTCTGACTTCCGAGGGCTCTCGTTAAAGGTAGAAGGTCGCAGACGGAATAAATATTTAATTAAAAAGCTTCGAAACGGAGCACAGTGAAGCAGGTCGCACCTAAGACGTCCACACCAATTTCGCAGAACCGATTTCGACGGATTAAACGCCTAACGATGTTGGGGATCGCGGCGAGCTGGTCCAGGGACGAGACAACCGGCGATCCCGAGAAACGCTGTCCCCGTCGAGTGAAAAATAACCCACATATCCGATCGAATAATCGAAATGTTTCGGCGATCAGGTGGAATGCCGTGTCCGTGGGCGACGAGATAGGGAACGGCGGGTTGATCAAATTGAAATGCGATTACAGTTCATTAGCCGAAATGTTCGGTCTATCGAGAGATCCAATTACCAGGCAACGGACCAGAGAGGCCCGGAGGAAGGAGAAGGAGCCGAATACGGTGGAGGATGGAGAGAGAATCGGCTGGTTTCCTTCGGGATGCCAGGGAGGAGAAGAAACGGAGAAAAAACTGGGACGAGACTCGGTTGGAGATTGGCTTGGCAGGAGACAGGAAGCGCATACGTCGCCCTGTGACCCAAGTAATTCAACGATGCGGTGTACAGTCGACGAAAACGGTAGAGCACGCTCGTAAAATAGACTCTGACAAGCCGGCCCTGTTGATGTCACAGGACGCATAATGTGTCATAGCCGCAGCACGCCTAGGGAACCTATCCCCTTCATTCCGCACGGCCATGGACCGGTTACATTGAAATTACCGACGCACGCCCCTCGCTCGACACCATTTTGACAAGAATTCACCGAAACCAGATTTTATTGACAGCAGAATTAATCGATAACAATATTGATCGACACTGTTTTTGGGAAGCTCATGGTTCGTCGTTCAACACGCGTTTTACAAAATATGACACGTTCAAGCGATTACTAAATATGTGCATTTAAATCGTTCTTTAGCAAATGTACGTGCGATAAAATGCAGCGCAAACAATATGTTTTTGTGCACTTGAAAATCGACTTGACATACGTTTTATTTCAAAAACAGAAATTAATGTACGCACACTCGTGATCACAGGAATTATTAACTTCTTTTTACAATATCAATTTTGCATTTAAATCGTTCTTTAGCAAATGTACGTGCGATAAAATGCAACGCAAACAATATGTTTTTGTGCACTTGAAAATCGACTTGACATACGTTTTATTTAAAAAAAAGAAATTAATGTACGCACACTCGTGATCACAGGAATTATTAACTTCTTTTTACAATATCAATTTTGCATTTAAATCGTTCTTTAGCAAATGTACGCGCGATAAAATGCAACGCAAACAATATGTTTTTGTGCACTTGAAAATCGGCTTGACATATGTTTTATTTAATAAAAAAAAAAGGAAATTAATGCACACACTCGTGATTACAGGAATTATTAACTCCTTTTTACCATATCAATTTTGCAGATTTGGTTTTGACGGCTGAAAGGGTTCCCTTAAATTTTAACAGGATTTTTAGATAAATCCTAGTGCATAAAATATTTCGTAGCCCAAAAAACTGCACTATTTGCAGAATTAAATACCATCTACCGCAAATTTCGTTGTTTTGAATAAAATTGTATGCACGCTGAACTTCATTCACAAATTAAATTGATAACAAACAATTAGCTGATAGGTTTTAAAACAATATGTTTTCCATTCTGTTATTTGATGGTGAGTCGAGCGTTCATCGACAGTATCATTTACATTAGTAAATGGTGCGCTCATCAAGGTTTTAGAGTGATTGAAATAAATCGCGGATTGAAATACACGTAATATGTAGATTAAACCGGATTACGCACCGAGAGACTATGGTCTAGATAATTGAATGGATTTCGATTTTGACAACGCTCACCTACACGAGTTAGAGGCGATGAATTTCGATAATTAGAGGATAGCATAAACTATTGGAGTGCAATTTTTCTTGCGATCAACGCGGAAACCATACAATATTTCTTACAGAAATCTAATATCTTTTGATAGAAAAATGTAATCTTCAAATTTTAAATACCCGAAGTATTGGGTTGGCAAGAAAGTAATTTCGGTATATTAAAGTGAAATAGAACCCAATTTTTTTTATTTAAACAATGAACTTTAATGAATAAGATATTTTCCATTTTGTTCGATGATCTTCTGCCAAAAAGAATGAATAAGAAAATATTTTATTGATTAAAGTTCATCGCTTGAATAAAATAACAAAAATTTGGTTTTTTACTTCACCTTAAAATACCGAAATTACTTTCTTGCCAACCCAATATATTCCTCGACCAACTAGACTGTAATCATTATTAAAATCTGATAAAGCATAAATCCTTTCTTTCAAATCGAAATAGAATTCCGTTCTATCGCTGCCAGTATTTAAGCATTAAATAAGATAAAAATAAATTCCTCCCTGTAGAAAATCCTACATCAAAGAGTTAAAATACAAGATCTCCAAATTCTTAGAAAATTTATAAATGATGTTTGAGGAAGGACAGCAATATTCGTTCCAAAGTTCGATCGTCACTGAAAAGATAGCCTGTCAGGTATAAAAATAATGGGACCAGCATCGCGTTCCAAGATAATATCCGCGAGAACATGTTCCTAGACAGGGTCTACCATACTTTAGATTCTGCGAGGATACTGCGCGTACATTTTCCACGAAGAATAACCGATGATGAATAACCAAGAATCCTCGGGGATGGATGATCTCTAATTCCGGTGCAATTTCGAGTACGGCACTCGACGCAGGGAATTTGTGTACCCGCAGCATTATCTGGTAGGCTAACGCTGCCGAAAGTTCATCTATGGGCTTGTTTCCCATTGGATCGGTGCGGCGTCTCTCTCGCTAACGATATCAATTTTCCGGGCCGATTGATGCGCGCCACGCCTGGCAAATATACTGTCATTTTGTTTGAATTATCGATGCTTAAATAATGCACCGGGCACCATTAACCGAGGCGAGTTACAGAGGAACGGCTGCTCGTTTGACCACAATTTCGAAATCAAACACGCGTTTAATCCGCCGCGCCGCGCGCCGGGAACCTTGTTTTCAGGCCGCTGCCGCGTTTCGCGCGGAAAAGCGACGATGCGGACGGTATTTTTGAACATGGCCAGAGACGATGTTTAGTAATAGCGCGATAGGCGATATTAAATTTCGCGGCGAGGCAACGAGCGCCCGCTTTTTACCCCTTTGCTCGCGATCGCTGTTTAACTTTGGCCAGCCACGCTCACTCAGTCCGCGTTTGACCGGCGATGGACATTTTCGAACCTAACTAACGCGAAAACGGTTATTACATTGTGGACCTTTGCGCACGTAAAGTTAACGTTACTGTGCTACATTTATCAAAGAACTACACATCGTTTAAAATAAATTTCCACGAGATCCAGATGACTTTTCTGCTAAGACGAAGTGTACACATAGCAACCAGACTTAAATCAAATTAAATTTACAGTTCACAATCTTTCAAGAAATTTAAAAAACTAATATTTGTGTATTCTTTCATTCAGTTTTTTTCATCTGACTCGCACAATTTCATTCCGAAGCTACTGCGCCGTTTAAAACAATCGTCGGGCAGATTTCGCGAATTGGATTCGCGATTGATCCAGTGAATCGGACTGGTTCCGGATTGGGACTATTTTTCTGCGGGTCTGGAATTGGAGGTGCGGGATTCAGGGGCGCATTAATCAAGATTCGAAATCCCCGCTCTCGGGTGGCACGGCTGCAGGTGCACGCGGCCATAACGCCGGTCGAAACTTCACCGGGAACTATTCGTTCGACGAGGAGCCGTCGCGACAGAAGCGTTTAAACTTACGTCGGAATCCTTCGTGTTGCCTCGTGGGCCAACTCTGTCGCGCATAAATCAGCTAACTTTACATAACGTTGAACGCCGACGACGCTGTCGTCGCCGTCTCGTAAAGTCATTCCGCGTAAGCTGCGCCGCGACGTGCCCTAGCTACTTCGCGATTTTCAAGTTTCGTCCTAATAAGTCAGCCCCGCGGCTCCGCTTCCGGCGTGCCGCGTTGTTTCGCGCCCTAACTGGCGCGGCTGATCAGTGCTGGGGTATACCACTGCCGCGAGACTTCTCGATTTCGCGACAGAACTCTTTGTCTGTGTCTTGTTTGACTGTGGAATCTCGAAACTTTCAGTCAGGTTACAACACTGGATGAACAAGTAAACATGTAATTCAGTTTCTAATTAACTACTTGTAATTTAATGATCTCGCAGTGTTGTTAGCAAGCCGGAATAATTGGTGAAAGATGCAGCAACTTCTCTAGACCATAGTAATTCGTTAAGAATTTATATGATACGTTGATATCAAAATGTCTCAACTTTTAATTACCCCAGTCTCTCGTCCTGCCAGAGTAAACATTCTCTTTGAAAACAAACATTCAAGACAATGTAGATTATCTGGTAAAGTAAGCAAGCACCGTCAAAGTTTTATTTCTAACGACCCTGATTAAATTATCATTTGTTTCCGAAGTTTCCATGGAATCTCCGAGACTTCGCTTCTTCAGTAGCAAATTCACAAAGCGTCTTCACTAATGTGCTGCGGCAAGACAATATAGGTAGTCGCGACGCGAGGCATTCATTAAAATTCCCGCTCAAAAGTAGCTGAAATATCTAACGAAGAAAAATAACATATAAAATCGCATCTGAATTTCTGCGCATTTCTTAACAAAAAATAGCCGAGGTGAAGCTCAATTCAAGGGGATTAAACAAAGTATTAATTAAGTATTGTCCGTCCGCCGAGAGTTGGCACAGAATCTCGTTAGTGGGGTGCAGGGGGAACGGTGAGTCCCCACTCTTGACGCAAGGCTGCGGTCCCACTCTTACGCTCTTACAATTCGGTATCGGGCGGGAACGCTAGACATTGGAGCTCAGCGTCGCCCACATCGCCTCCGTCAAGCGATTCGGCCAATCGCGGAAGACTACGTAGCGCGTAGTGGGGATACCTACCGCTGAGAGCTCACAAGATGATCCCCGAGGGGGCACAGAGGCAAGAGGGGTCTATTGTTTTGCATAACAGTAGTAGTGTGTGTGTGACCGCTTCGGCCAATGGAAGGCGCGCTCCTTCCAAGCTAACCAATCGGGCGCGCATTTTGCCTACGTCACCGCATTCCTGCCAGGGATCATCTTGTGAGCTCTCAGCGGTACGAGTTTCTCTGCGCCAACTCTCGGCAGACGGATAATAGACGCGGTCGTCATTGGGACTGGGAAAGATCAGTTTATTTCACCGATTTTTCCTAATCAAAACCTGATTCTTTTTGGGGGGTTGGGGGGATCGGGAATACGGCGCGGGCGAACATTTTCGCATAAATTGGGGGCTATTTGCACACGTCGAAGAACATTTATTTGCCGCGCGGCAAACATCAATGAAACACACGTCCCCGAAGAATCCGCGCAGCTGCACACCGGCCCGAAAATTGATCCGCGCATTAAACTACGGATTAATGTCAATTCGCCGCTGGTAATTGGTTGACACTGAATCGAGGCTCGGCTTAAAATTTGAAACGGCGCTACGATGATGCCCCGGCCCGCCGTGTATCATGCGAGGGACGCGCGCGCACGCGGATTACAGTTCGGTTCGCAGCGGCACCGGCAGCAACAGCGACGTTGTATCAAATATTTCTTTTTATTTGCCGACAGTCACCGGTATATTCTCTTATTTATTACCGTAACGACGTCAGATATTTCGTTATTTACAACCGTCCTAATTTCGCCGTTAACACCCGCCCGGCACCCGGGCACACGACGGCCGATCGCAGCCATTAAATCTCCATCACGCAGCGCAAAATTAACGACCCTTATTCCACGGATACGCGAAGATTATCGTTGCACACCCTGTCAAACAATTACTCCTGGCGGCCTTCACGGACCCACGATTGTTTGAGAAACCCGCCAACAAATTAATCCTCCTCCGGGAAATTGGAAATTCGTATTTATTCCCCGAGTGAAATCCCGGAAGAATGAAGTTCTGGGATTCATTCTGAGGAACCAAGAAGTAAAGAAGCGAAATAATTACGTTGCGGTGGTGAAATACAAAAATCAATTTTTCCTAATTTTCTAGAAACTGTAGAATAACATTCAGGGGTGGTCAGGGGTTGATTCTAGAAGGGCTACTTTTAGAGGTGCTTTCAGGAAATGTTTGTCAAGGAATTAGGGAGAGTGAGTGAAATATCCAACGATAAGGGCATTCGAAAATCATTTCAGCTGTGAATATACGGAATATCGTGATCTACGATCTACCATCTACGAGCAATTTCTGTCCCCGGCGAAAAAGGGCTGGCGAATAGAATGACTAATGTTGCGCATCATGTTCTGTGACACGCTGATAATAGAGACGCGTGAAAATTATTAGCGACGAGGACACGAAATCCGAGCATTTTTCAAAGTGACATGACGCGTCGCGTATACTTTGCGTATATTAGTTTAATGATCATGCTCCCACGTGTCGGGCCAGCCACGATTTTATTCGAAATAATAAACGACGTACAGAAAGAGTGCGGACGTGCGATAGCAATTATTTGGACGAGTGTTTATTCATTGAGAGCGGAACAATGTTTGATTTTATCCGAACGAATGTGCAGCATAGATCTTTCATTTTCTATCCGGTGTTCAGATTGTTTTAGCTAGGTGGTGGATGTGCCTTCGTTGTACCGGCGAAGCAGAAATTAATTGAAAATATTCGAGGGACGGCAGTGCAAATTTAAACTCAATCTCGAAATTTTCGATATTACATTTTTGTTTAACATCTATGCACTCTACTCCGCGGAGGTGAAAACATTTTGAAACCTCCCGGAACAAGCTGCACGGTGCATTAACGTGTTTTAACAATATTTCCAAGTTTGTCCTGTGAAATTTCAACTTTCACTGTCGGCGAAATGGACGGCCATTAACACACGCGTGTGACAAACGCTCGAGCATTTCGATCACACTTTTTATCGTATCTAATCATCTTCATTTCCATGATGTCTACATGTAACCCAATTATCGATACTATCGAGTACCAAAGGAGACTTGAACAATTTTTAAAAAAGTACAGAGTGTATAAAAAGTAATGGTCATCCATCCGTTCTAGGGGTGAATCTACACCTCTGGATCGGGGGACATTTGTAAAAGAAACTTGCCGCAAAATTGTTCATAACAATTATACATAAAATATATTGTTGTATATGAAATACACAACCTTAAACGACCAAAGCTCCTCAACTATTGATCCTAGATCTACTGGATTACATACCAAACACATCCATAATTCGTAGGAGAAAGGTACTAATTTTAAGTCCGGTAAAGTAAAGTTTACTCTTCTTACGTGTAATAATGGATATAAGGTATTCTTTCAAATTTTGTAACTTCAAATTTATGATTTGAAAGGACAGGGAGACGATCACTTTTTTGGTACGAGCCTATCGATAGACATTTCGTTTATCTCGAGGCACGTACACGATTATGTTCTGTCTCATCGACACGGTCGGGTGGACTGTGTAGTAGGATTTTGTCTATACGTATAATTCCACCCAATCAAATTTTGTAAAAACTTTAACAGCTTATATATCTCTTCTTCTTTCAAACTTTCTCTCTTCTGGATGAGCAGAAGATGAGGAACAATTTTCTTTGTTATAAACAATTTTGCGGCAAGATTGTCTTACGAATGTCCACCGATCCAGAGGTGTAGATTCACCCCTAGAACGGATGACCATTACTTTATATACACCCCGTACATCTACATTTTCATATTCCTCAGAATGGAAGGAACCTCTTGCAGAATGAAGAAATTTTTGTTCCTCTCGAGTGTCCATAAATTGAAGCATGAAAATCTATGGCTACATGAACGACTGTAACCCAATTCTTAATACCATAACTATTCTGCTTGATTCTTTCCTGAATATGTCCAGCGCTCTCCCACCAGAGAATTATTTCAGGTACCAGAAGCGACGTGAACACTTTTTATAAAAGTCCAATTACATTTTTATATTCGTCAGAATGAGCCTCTGGCAGTGTGAAGTAATTTTTCATCCTCTCCAGCGTCTATAAATTGAAGCATAAAACCTATGCTTGCATAAACGACTGCGACCTAATAATTAACATCGTTTCCACCCTACTTGATATGCACAATTCCCTCTCACCCTTTTCCGAACGATCTCCGTGTTCATCAGCAAAGTGTCGTAGATCCCCGGGGATCTAGCAGACATTTTTTTCCCTCATTTCGCAAAGATCGGCGTAGGTAGAGAACGGTGGAATTACCGGGGCACGGGGTCACGTTATAATAGCATGCGATGGGTAATCGACCCATCAAAATTCAAGGAAGCACATGGTCGGTACGCGCGCGCACGTTTCACTTCCGGCCCGGGATTTTCGCGGAGGAAGTCCTCCGGTCACGAGAACAAGCGGTCCGGAATGGATTCTGCGTTGGAGGAACCCGCCGAACCCGGGGAATTATGCTAGGCCGGAAATGAATATTTTACCATTAACTTTGCGCGATTCCATTGTAGTAATTGCGAACGCTTCCGACCAGCGGGTGCCAAACCGCAGGGCGCTACAATCAATTACGACGGCGTCATGCCGCAGTCCATATATTATGCAGCACATCGAATGCCCTCTCAAATGATACCTACGTGTTTGCACGGGGGGGCCGTGCTCCGCGCTCGCGAGCGTATCTGAGGTTTCCGCGTTTCCGTGTGAGCGTCACCGTTGCGTCAGTGTGCTCCCGGCGCCACGATGCATGCGGAAATGCGCCACGTGCGCGCACACGCCGGGATTCGACGGTGCGTGCGCGCCCCGACAAATTGGCAGCGTTAAATTTAATGTCATTCATTCCGAGCGACGATCACACGCCGCTACCTACACTCGCGAAATGTTTTGCTACCCCGAGGGCCTGGCTACACCCACCAACATGCGACCCCGTGACTCCGAAATCACCTAACTGCGATCGCTGTCATCTGGCTACCTGGCGACACCTTGTACCACGTCCGTCAATTTGGGAATCGCTGATGGATTCAGCTACATCCTAGTTCAATCAACCTAGAATATTTTCAGGCAGGATTTTATGTTAAAACTGGGAAAGAGACATTTGTGTATTTTATGCATGATTACTATTGATTAAAATAAATATCTCCTGCTATATAATCTAAACTATAAATTATAATTAAAAAAATGATTACAAGAATATTTAGGAATAGCAATATACCATCTTGAACATATTGAAAATTATTTAAAAAAGAAAGACGCTTGTGTATGTCTGTTTCTAGTTTACGTTTTGTTTATAACAGTTTTCAGTATCTGAATACGATTGACTGCACTCGAAATTTTTCTCGTTCATTTCAAAATTATTCTAAACACCCCGAAGCTATCCCAGGATTGAATGATGCAGTTTCAGTGGCTCATAAAAGTCTTTCTCGCGCGATAACTCCTGTTATCTGCTTGCAGTGTAATGGTTAGTGGTGGGTTTATGATGTGTTTCCTATAATTTATAGTGCCCTCAGGTCCATTCTCATCAGGATCCACCGGTAAATTACCCAGACGGTAATAATCTTCATTACCCCACAAAATCCACAGATTTATGTATTCACGGTATAGTCGAGTAAAACCTTAACATTCCAAGTCACCTTTATCCTCATAAATTAATATTGTAGAGAGATTTGAAGGTAACATCAATTTTTTAAGAAACGGAACGAGATCCACGGGGTTCCAAGTATCTCGATCAAGTTATGAATCAAAATAAAATCAGGAATCGTACAACCGATCAAAACCTTGAAGATTCCAGAGAAAAGTAATATTCCAAGCTACCCTTCTGCCTTGTAAATTAATATTGAACGAAAATGTGAAGGTGATATAAATTTTTGAATAAATGGGCAAGATCCACGATCCACTGGGAGTCAAATATCTCGATCAAGTTATGGATCAAAATAAAATCACAAAACATACAACCGATCAAAACCTTGAAGATAGCAGACAAGTTCCAAGTGACCCTTCTGCCTCATAAATTAATATTTTACACAAATGTGAAGGCAATATTTTTTGAATAAATGGGTCGAGGCGCGAGCCACGGAGCTCCAAATATCTCGATCAGGTTTTTCGAGGAAACCCCAATCTCTTTCGACCTCAAAAACATGACTTCCTCCTTCAGCCATTAAACAAACCTTTTGTCTCGATTTTCACGGTGAAACGCTATTCCGGTTTTTAGAGAAACGCGCTCACCTAGCGCCGCGGCCACCGTCGCTGAGTAAGCAGGGCCTTTCTCGCCCCTTCCGGTCGGATACTCGTCTTCCGCCGCCGGTAGAGGGGAAAAAAAAATCATATCTTTGTGATTTACTGCTCGACCGACTTTCGTCGCGCGTAGATGTTGAAATTGCCCGGGTAAAAACCTGACTCGCGCTCCTTCTGCCAAGACCTAATACCTTTTTCATTCGGCGACGATGTCGAGATTCCACCGCTCATACTCCGTGGCATAAATACCCCGCGCGACTCGCGAACTGTCATCAGACAGTTAGTCAATTAGTCCGACCAGTCGAGAAATTGTAGATCCCCCAGTTTCGGTAATGTCTCTATTTTCAAATTATTATGATTCCGTGAAAAATAATCCTACAAGAATAAAACTGGACTCGTTTTAAAGCGTGCGGTCTCTATTTTTGCAACCAATCGTTCATTTTCTTCATAAATATTTTCGTACGATGTCCCGAAAGGGAATCTGAAGTCTCGTTTTATTCTCGAAAATGTTCTCGATTGAAACGTGTCTAAAAGCATTAGAGAAATGACTGACGGGTTACAAAAGTAGAAGCTTCAAGCTTTGAAACGAGTTCAGATTTATTGTTGTAGGATTCTATTTCACGGGATTATAACAGTGTGAATGAAGCACTTTTGAAAAATTTTTCACATTCATACCGGATTTGTCCTAGCTCGAGTAGAATAGTTTTTCCGTTTTCAGAAAACGATAATCGCAGAGTGGAGGCTTCCATTTCAGCTTCCGAACCCTCAGGATCAAAAGCCGGGGGTAGGTCGCGTCACTGAGCGAGATAACTCCCGTATAATTTTCCCATTAATACGTATTTGCGAAGGGTCCACTTAAAGCTAAAATAACCAAGAAAAAGTGAAGGTTGCTAATCCTGCCGTCGGTGGACAGTTATAAAGATAAATTCCCGTCCTCAGAAACGACATTAATAACGCTTTAAACGCGGCAGAAATCGAGTGTCCCGCGCAAGTGTCGTAAACTGCGCGTCTGACCACGCACCGGCTTTTTCCACTGGACTCCGGGCTCCGTGACCTCGGATCCCGTAATAACCCGCTGTAATTTGCGATGCGAGATAAATGCCCACATCCGTGGCAAAGAATATTTACGCTAAACCCCGTAGTCCGCTGTTTCATTGAAAATTCAAGAGGATATTGAATTTTAAGCACCGAATTTCCGTTCTCGCGCTGACCCGCTCCAGTATTTTCAATTTGCAATCTGCAATCACTTTTTAAAACATTCACGAATTCTTCAGTTTGCAATTATTCAAATTATTTTACTATTTACACGGCTAATATTTCTGCTTCATCGGATAATAAATTAGAAGTGCAGCAAGTGCATTTATGGCTGAATAATTATGACTTCTAATTAAATCAATTTCTGATCCTTCTTTTGTTCACTGCTTCACCGCGGCTCGACGCCAACACTACGCTCAGTGTTTTTCTTTAATAAGTCCCTGTATGTATCCACGTGATTGCCATTGATACAGATCTTAACAACATTATGCATTTCATAAGCACGCGTATGGATCAATTGTTATGAGTTGTTTAGAAATGGAAGAACAGAGATGAATATTTGGCAATGAATTTTTCATATAACTTTGACCCGAACGGAACATTGGAAAGACCATTTCCACATCTAATTACGCAGCGAGTGAACTATTCCGTGCGCCGGAGAATAGGAAGGTAAATGCGCCGGGGGTGTTCTTTGTAGCAGTTAACAGCGACACGAAATATAAAGAGAGCACAGATTTTTCGCGGTGTTCATTTTGCGCTTTTAATATGCAGCTGAAGGGCCGAAATTGTGATATTAAATTTCATTTGTAATAGTGAATCGCACGACGGGACGCGGTCGCGAGCAAGAGAGGTTAAAAATAAAATGACATTCGACCGGATTTCCGGTTCTTTCGCTTAAACAGGAGCCCCAGTTTCAGACTCTCCGCCGGCAGTCTGGTTTCCAATTCGCAGCCTCCTCGCCTTTAATTCCATTCTCGGCGTTCCGTGACCGGTTTGCACGCACGAGCGGACAAACGATCGAGGACGTCGGCCATATGCTCGCGCCGCCGGATGAAAAGCATTATTTTCCTCGGTGTTCTAACGAGGCGGAAGCGGCTTTTTTCCTATCCGGAGCGAACGCTTTTTAGAAGTTCGTCGCATGCAGCGAGGATAATTCAATGTTTTTAGAACCTGTCTTCCAGCGCGCGAGCTTTTCTTCCGAACGCCCGGAAATCGAGATGGAAACGCGCGCTACTGCCGTGCATACAGTGCCTACTCCCGCGAATTACCTATTTAGTTGGACGAAAGTCATTTTCGGGACCACCGTGAAAATCTCCTAATTTTTGTTACAACTTTCCCGAAGGGAACCACTCAAAACCAGACTCGAAGTTAATCTTGCAAAGCCTAAAGAGCTTTATGCAAATTGAAAAGCTTGTGCATGAATTGGAACATACACAAGCTAGATATAAAATTACTTCTTCTATTAATAATGTTTATATATGTTCAAAATTGATACTCTCACCTGGTTTTTATAATAATGAAGCCATGGAAGGTGCGACAAGAAACCGTCTCTAATGAGTATGACTTTTTACGATCTGGAATCGGTGTTTGGTGGATTGTGGGGCCGCGTAAAGTCGGGAACGAGGAGGGAAATCCCGATCGGAGATTAATCTCTTTTTCGAGGTGGTTTCATAATGTAATCGCGAGACGGACACAGGTGTCACGGAGGGAAAGGTGATCGTCGAGGGTAGATCGTCGGTTTGGTAAAAAATTACACGCCGTCCTCCGCAGGCCGGCGACGGGAAATTGATTACACTTAAGACATCGAGGCATCGAGCGAACGGGGGTCGTAGCTACCGTCGCAGCGTCAAATTTCCGTGGGGTTATTAATCAAAGGTGCACCGGAGGGGTTGTAGAGCGAGAGGGAGGAGGTAAAAAGTGTTGTGCCGCGTTCTCCTTTGATGCGTAACAAATTGTAGAGACGGTCGAGCGCGCCGATTGTTTCGAGAGGACCATTGTGGCGATCCGCATGATTTCGATCGAAAATACAGCAATCAAAAATACGAACGGCTCCAATGAATCGGCCGGTGACCATTAATGGAAGGATTAAACGATCTGTCAATTGGCTCGATCGGCCGTGACGATGAATTGTTTATACGCGTTTAGCTGCTGGCACTCCGGTCAATTGATATGCCCGAATTCTGCTCGGTAATTGTGATACGATTGGGGCATCGGTTTCGGAGTTGTCCATGCGACGCGGCCAACGCCACGAAGAAATGTAATCGATGGTTATGGTACGTGATGCAGAAATTTGTCATTATCGCGACGCAAATAAGCCAGAAATGCACGGTCCGCTGCCCAAACAGTAAGATCAATTCATTCCTTCGCTGTGGCGCTTTCGGCATTGCGTTAATGTTATTCTGTCCGGGACACCATTTTTGGAACAGCCTGAATATTTATAATTTACTTATGAGCAGTGTAAAGATATCTATGTTCGGGAATTTGAAGAACCAACACCATGTCCAGCAGCTAAACAAAATTTCTGAATACACGAAGGGACACCTCTATGAGGGCGCCACCAGTCCCAACGTCGCGCCTAAACTCTGGCAACGTGCTATAGTAACTTGTAACTTCCGAACAACCCCACACCACTTCATCCGTTATTTATCCTAACGCACAAAACTTGCTCGAGCTCAAACACCAGCTACCTCACACCTCGCGAAGATGACGCGCATCAATGACTCCTTTGGACCGCGTCAGCCCTGTCCGCAGAGATTACATACACGGGTCGAGTCTTTCATTGGGTTCACGGAAGAGGTCGAACGTTTAACGATAGGGAAGGTTGCCGGTAATATACGAGGAACGGCGTCGGTCAGCTGTGGATTTTCGGTGACGCGACGCCGAAGACGTGCGTCGTCGTCGCAGCTTGCTCGCTCTCCCTCTTTGGTGGATGCGTCAGTTGCGCGGCGGGTTATGATCTTCCGCGAGGTCGACCGGAAAAATGAAAATTCCAGTATGTGCCAGGCTCTATTATGTTTGCCCCTGATGCCGTCTGCGTTCCGCAGGATACCGTCGGCGTCCCTCCCAGCTCTCCGGAGGCAAAGCTTTAAGGTCCTGGCTCCCCGTAGAAGGCGTATTCTTCGCCGCGGCGCGGCGGTTTTATGTGCTTTTTACGGCGTCGTTCCTTCTGGACGGATCATGCAACGCGATATCTATCCCTCGACATCTGCCTATCGCGGAACACGCAGGCCGATACCTTTACACAACGACGGAGAAACATTGAAGGGCTCGGGCTCAACAGGGGGCCGCGACTGTAAGCCGCATCAGCCGACCGAAATGTTTTCCTTTCCATTCGGGAACCATTATCGAGATTCCTCGATACGCTTCAAGATTGGACGGGGGATGCGCCAGAAGGGAGAGCATTGTTGATTTCTACTGGGGATTGGGGAACTTATGTATGCAGAAAATCTTGTTCATAATCCCGGGAATGGAATCCCCGTGTCCTTCCCGACTTCGGGATTTTGCGCTCCGATAGTGCGCCGCGAGTTTCTTTCAGACCGGCTTTGCGACTGCAATGCTCTCCGGCCCTGGCCATCGGAACTAATGCGGAATCTAATTCCATTCATTCGACGGAATCAACATTTTTGTGGAGTTCAAATTTATACATTCGTTCTCCTAGAATTATTATTATGTTCTCGTAGAACGACACCAAGTCGACGTATTCGTTCCGATTATAAGATTTCCAATGGGACATTCCGAAGAAAATTGGAAACATTGAACAAAAATTTATTGAGATTGAACCACTGGACTCAAAATGTGGACCTCCATAGCGAAACGATTTCAACACCGACAGCGACGTCAGGCGTCGCACAAGAGTTAAAGCGGCGTCGACACACGCGCATCGTTCGTAGTTGAGCGGGCGGAACTAATAACAGCAATTAACCCATAAATACGAGAGCTCGGAGACTATTGGGCTGTGCATTTAATCGCGACTCGGCTAACCCGTAATTTGGAGAGCCTTTGATGCCGCCGCTCATTACGGCATCGGGAGGTCACCGCGATTTTTCTGTAATTCCCTGGCATTCGGAAGTAAAGACCGATATCGGATCGATGCAGCGATATTAAATTATTAATAAACGTGCACCGCGACATACGCTCGTTATTTAAAATAGGAACGTGTGTATATGATGTTGATCGAAGGTATTTCGGTGCATTCGGGCGGCGGAAGTGGCGTGCGCGGGGGCGGATACGCCGTGAAATGGTGCGGCTCGAGCGCGTGAAACGGTTCGAAAAGTTCAAGTAGCAAATCAGCGCGAGACGCCGGCATTATAAGCATCCGTACGTAAATCTGGCCGCGATATGGCTGCTGGTAGCAATAACCGATATCCAACCGAAGATTGCGAGGCATAATAGTGAATGGAATTTTTATGGAACAGCATTTTTCGAACTGAATGTTTTATCGAGACTGCAGCCAGCAGTTGGTGAACCACTACCCCCGGCACCAATGCAACCTTTCTCTCTCTCTCTCTCTTTGTGCAAAGGGGTTGATGTCTGTGTGTAACAATCCGTGGCCGGTATCTCTATGTTTGTGGCCGTACGTGGCTGCTCCTCTTCCTTGTGTTACCATTCTACCCATTCGAGGAACCTGCACCCCCGCTCCGTAGGCCACTATCTCGGCTTGGCTCTATTCTATCTATCGCCTCCATTCTTCGTGAACCCGTTAAAAGCAATCCATACTTTATTCTCGCTCCGGCTGTCTCCGCGACCCTCTCTTTCATTATCCCAGGGAATTTCGACGGGTGGCGTGTGTACCCACTCTAAAGACGACCCCCGACCACCCACCATCGACCAACTGGGCTTTTCGTCGCATACCTAATGCTCCGAGTCGACTTCAGCCTCGAGCTTTTTTCCACACGATCTTCGGAATAGAATTCTGATGAAGTGGCGACACCCCCCTTCGTCACACCTCTCCTGTATAATACCAATTTCGAGTTTAGGTGATCAGCAGACGATTCTCAAAGGTTTAGATCCGGTGGGCACGAACGTGATCAAGTGTGACTAGACTGGTCTGACTATGGTTGACCTTTTCTACTGAAAATTTTCATCAGCGCCACCACTCATTCAAAGCTCGATAAAACGACTAAAAAAATCATATATCCATTTTTAAGGTGTGTTTGGAAAGAGGAAGCCTCAATCTTTAAATCTGTGGTGGTTGCAATCCCGCAGAAAATTTCTTTAAGTTTTCACAGACGTTCGAATATAAACCATTTTCGAGAAAAACTGCGTCTTCGGTAAAAAATCATGAAATAAAATGAACGGTGGATTATGAAACTAGAAGCTTCTAATTTTAGAACAAGTGTAAGTCGATTGTCGTACTATCATTATTTACAAAATTATCACCGTTCCAATGAGGCAATTTTCGAGAATCGGGTGTTTTCGGAGGTGAACATTTCCCAGGCGGAACAGTCCGAAAAACGAAAGCCCGAATTAGCCGCGCAGAGTACAATTCCGGCGAAAGCATTTCTTCATCATCAATCATTCAACGCGGGGCTGGAACTCCCGCGGATAAACCCTAATTGTCAAACACTTCCGGCGAGCGACAGCAACAAAAGCGAAAAAGAAATAAACCGTGGAACGAGGCGCGCTGAGAGAGGCGAAACCTAATGCAGTCTAGCACGCAGACAAGCTCGCCGTGCTGTGCGTACAGGTCCAGACATCGCGGTGTAATTTCGGGATCCAGCAGGGAGAGACCGAATGACTGGTACGAGCGATTTCCACCTTTTGAACCGAACGAGATCCTTTTGAACCCGCGCGCCGCGGCGAAAAAGATTTCATGAAATAAATCTGCCACGACCCGTTCGAGCCCCGGGCGGTTCCCCGTCGATTCACCGATTCCGAGGGAATGATTCCCGCGATCCTGGAAAGAAGGAAAATCTCCGGGATGGAGGATCGTTTCGGTATCGCGTTACCAGCGCGCAGGCAACTTTTACCCACGATTTTGAGGACGAGACGCGACGGGAAACGCGTAACCGAGATCTCCGCGTCGCACGCACAAACATCCACAATTCCCACATCCACGAAGAACGTTCACGCGAGGGGAATATGACCCCCAAAGTCGTTCTATTACCGGCGCGCGTCAAATCGTATCGATCCCTCGATCTCGGCAAGCTTCAACGCTTCACTCTCGAAAATGGAAACGATTTCACGGAGGGAACGAGAAGCACTCTTATTTATTCATTTTGTCCCACGAAAGAAATTGCGTTCAATGGCAGTATTCCAAAATCTGACCCTCAGAAAAATTTTAATTTCTATTTGCACGCTCCTAAAGAACATCGGTCTGATGACTCGAGTCTACAACCCCTAATTTGAGAAGGAGAAGAACACGAATGCAATATTTTTCTTTAATTCCAGGATCATCGGAGTTTCTCCGAAAAATTAGGAACCGCCGCGATGAAAAATAAATTCGCCAGAACTGGAGGACTGCGCCATTGGATACGCACACCAGCAGCGGTCCAAGCAACCTCGACGACCAAGCAAACAATACAGAATAATTCAGGCGACATATGCAACGAAACGGCGGAAAGAATTCGCCGGAGCCGAGTTAAATAAGACAGTAAGCGGCTCATGAAGAACGCTCAGATATTTAGACCGAGCTTATGAAACTGGAAAGTAAAGAAAGACAGGGAGGAGGAACCGGGACAAACAAAGGGGACAACGGGATAGACGAGAGGAGGGACGGGAAAAATGTGGGATTATGAGTTTATGCTGGGTTCCCGCAGCCGGTACAAGGGTTTGTTCGAGTATTCGATTCTCAAGCGTTCCAACCCTCCCGCATAACCAACGTACTATCCGCATTGCTTCCCCCTCCCGGCTGATCATAGGTGGGTACTCATGAAAGTATATTGCACTTTCCACCACGGTTTACACGTTGCATTCTCTGATGATTGGATTGAAAATCGATCCCCGCCGATTGCGTTATTGGAAGGTGGCCGAACGGCCGCCGCTCTAGCTGGACAAAAAGGCGCGTTTCTATCCCGCCCCCGCATCTTCTTCTCTTTCCAGATTCTCCGTCTCTTATTCCCCCTACCCCTCGGACCATTTTCTGCTCCTGGCAGCAATCCTTTCCCTTTCTGTATTTCTGTCTTCGGTTCCAGCAGCTTTTTTCAACGGCTGCCTCGGCCGACCTCAATCTCGAAGCCAAACACTCGTAAGTCCATCTATCTCGTTCGATCCGCCATGCCATCCAGGGAGGGAATAAACAAATGGGAACGCTTCACGAATCGGATTATGCAAGGATCCGTCCCGAGACGGTTTCACCAGCCGGTCGATCCGCGGCGGATCAGTTTCGAGATGATGAAGAGGAACGAACGCTTTCTATTTGTCTTTCTGGAGAACCGCGAGCTTCCACAACGGCTGCTCGACGCTGATTTTTCGGGCGAAGCGATCGCTCGAGCGATCTGCTCTGGCTACAGCTATATACCTTCAGATAATCTACCTAAATCACGAATTTATACAATTAATTGCAGGTCATCGTTTTCGATATATTCACAAACAACTGCAGGCACTCTCTACAGCGAATTCTGCCCTTTTAAGTTAACGGAAGACGTGTTTTAGGGCGAGGGAGGGATGGATTCCATGCTTAACTAAAATTCGTGTAAAATGGCGGGATTCGCTGTCCAACCTTAACAAGATATTCCATGGTCACCAAAATCGGTGAGGAGGATCCTTTTCTAAATAATTACCCCAAAAAAACTGTTTAAAGAGACTGCTTCAATCTTTCAATCTATGGTAAATGCAACCCCAAAAGAAATTATTCAGAATTTTCACAGACGTTCGAATATAAATCATTTTCAATAAAAACTGCGTCTACGGTAAAAACTCATAAAATAAAATGAACGGTGGAGGGACGGAGAACCTTCCTAACTAAAATTCGTTTAAAATGGCGGGATTCGCTGTCCAACCTTAACAAGATATTCCAAAGTCACCAAAATCGGTGAGGAGGATCCTTTTCTAAATAATTACCCCAAAAAAACTGTTTAAAGAGACTGCTTCAATCTTTCAATCTATGGTAAATGCAACCCCAAAAGAAATTATTCAGAATTTTCACAGACGTTCGAATATAAATCATTTTCAATAAAAACTGCGTCTACGGTAAAAAATCATAAAATAAAATGAACGGTGGAGGGACGGAGAACCTTCCTAACTAAAATTCGTTTAAAATGGCGGGATTCGCTGTCCAACCTTAACAAGATATTCCAAAGTCACCAAAATCGGTGAGGAGGATCCTTTTCTAAAATAATTACTCCAAACAAATTGTACGAAGAGACTGGGTCACGAATAAAATCCGGTAATAGTTCAGGTCCTGCTCCGAGGCGAGAAGGATGGCGATAATGGAAACTGGCGAGCACTATGGGAATAATAGCTGAGGCACAAGGATAATATCAACTGCATCTAGATCGGGCAGCGAGCGCGACCACACGCAAGTTGACGAGGCCAGCGTAAATCCGCGTGTATCCGCGGGCATCCTGCACGCGAAACCGATCGTTTTGCATGCGAGATGCCACGTCGGATCGCGAATGATTATTAGAAGCGGTCAGCTCGTACGTGCACGCTGTCCCTTCCAGCGCCTCGACATGAAATAATTGTATCGAGTTGCGGTGATCGAACTGAATTAATCAACTGAGTGGACAAGGCGGATTCAATTAAGCTCTTGCGTCGTTTGTTCTTCTCCCTAGAGAGGGAGGGGGAGAGAGAGATGAGGGGAGAAAGAGACGTTCAACTTTTTTTCTGCGGTTCCATTACAATTGCTCGTTTCCCCGGTATCTGTATATTTATCTCTTTATCGGTTTTTGCGACCGGTAATTGCGACTTGTCCGCTTTCTGCATCCCCGTAAACCTTCGTTGCGTTTCCTTGCATCCGGCTAACTCCTTCTACAACGACGCCGGGCTTCTTTTACTCTGCACTGTGTCCCACCACACGACAGCAGGATAATCCGAAACAAGAAACATTATCGTTCGAACAAAGTTGCGGAGGGAATTGTGTTTAACAATTGATCGTACGGCTGTTCGAATTTGCAAAAAGTTGGAAGAGTAAACGATGCACGGTACTCAATCCCATTCAATAATAATGTAATCACTCGCGGGGTTTGCCATTGGCTCGACAAAGTTGCCTCTACCATTTCGCTTCGATCAGATTTATTAATTCTACCAATATGGAAGCTCAAATAACCGTTTCCCATTTTTCGCGGAAAAAAGCGAACAACGGTCAAACAAGTAATCAAATGTTTTTTAACGGCCGTGTGTGCACACAGGCGTGTACACGTTGACGGTCAAATTAAAAGGAAGGAAAATAATTATTTAAATACTGTGGAAAGAGAGCGAATATTGATTTATCGTTACATTATATATTTATACTTCAATCACGCGGCGATGCTCGAACACGTTTTTCATCTTCAATTTACTCACTATAGTACTTGAAACGATTGCTGAGGAATTAACAATAACGTCGAAGAGACGCTGGTTAAGTGGTTATTTTATTAATCGATTATTTGGAACTGGACAATGGTGATCGACTAGGTATCTATTAATTCGACTGAAATAAGTGTTTCAGATTGATTGGATTTTAATGACTCCAGCTAGGAACAACATTGGCTGTTATTCTGGTCCTTTCGAATTTCCCATTTTTTATTTTTCCTGATCCCCCGCAGATCGCATCGATTACTCTAATACCTCGGCCGACAACGTGGATGTACCACATTTGACAATATTCCGGTTAATGACGGCGCGCCGTTATTTCGGCAACGTTTTAACCATCGCCGCGAGACCGCGTAATTTACAAGCTCCCTGGCTCGCCAATCCCCGACAACGTTAAGCTTTCCGGTCAAGAGTTTAATCGATGTATCCCGGCAAATTTGGATATCCACGAAATATCCTATCGCGGTAATGATATGGATCCCGAGATCCCCTGTAACAGACAACCGTGACCGTCGTCTGTGGCTCATCGATTGTATCAAATATAGAAATCAATTCGTCGCAATCAATCATTCGTAAATTTTAAAAACACGTCTTTCACGAGGCGACATTGTCCAACTTGTATAATACTCGAACTGCAGGAGCTCCTTCCATCATGAATTTGTACTATTTGTACAATTCTAAATTGGGAAACATGTTTCACATCTTTCAAAAGAGGTTATTATAGAAAAAATATTTTTTACACTTCAAAGTCTATGTGATAAAGACCTGTAAACAGATTGTTGATTTCTCTCATTACTAGAAAATGAGTAGGTGTAATTTAACACAGTAAAAACATTAGAAGAATTTAAAAATACTCTTGCATAATTTTCAACCTATTACACATAAGGTAAGGTGGGGTAAGTTCGTAAACGGGACAAGTGCATATACTGGTTATTTTTGTTATAATATGAGCGAAATTTCTCTAGCTTGTATTTATTAATGTACTATAAGTTAATATGAACTATTCGACATAGATGTCGCCCAAGAATAAAGGTGTTTTCCTCGCTTAAATCAACCAGTGCTAAACAATCAAATAATATTTCAGCAAAAAGTACTTGTTTGTTTAAAAACGGATAACTATAAAACTAAACAATATAATTGAATGCAATAAAAAGCATTTTATAGCAGGCTTGTTGATAATTCTGCTCTTGCCTCGTTGCACATGAAACAAGGTTTGAAAGCATTTTTACCCATTTTCGGGGGAAAGTGCAGAGTAGTTGACAGTTTGTACAATATCCTATCAAAATGAAAATTTTCAAGAAACATTAGAATCCTACGTAATATTAATTCTCCAGTAATAACTGTGCAAAGCGTTTGATACCGACAGCGTTAAGTATTTACATAGCAGACTGAAAATGCATAAGTTTAAAATCCAACTTTACAAAAACCAGTCTGCACTTACCCCACTTCACCTTATATTAAAAAAGAAAATAACAATACAGTTAAAAAATTTGTTCTCCTCATCCTGTTCATCTCAAACTGTCTACTCATTACATTCCCGCGAAGAAGTTTAACAATTAGCGAAACAAAAATCGATTTTTGGGAAGTTCATAATCGGGAAAGGCCTCCTAATCTGTACAGCTGATAAATAGCTGATGGGTTAATATAACAGTCGAACGAGTTTATCCTATCTCGCGGGCGGGCGATTCGTCGCAATAATTTATCGGCGGCTTTCGGATTTTGTTCCTATTAATATTGGAGGATACTTCGATTACGGGAACGGCAATTTATTCCCGTCGTTATACCGTGTCGTTTGCGACGGGACAGAAGGGAGACACGCCGTTCGTATTTCACGCGGGATACTTTAATGCCAGCCGAGATATCCGTCAGGACGCCTCGCGTCGTTCCAGCCACCTCGAGGCGCCGCGGCGCGTAACAACGCGAATTTTTCTCGGAACCGTTCCACCGCGACCGATACACCGTTGCCATAAGCTTCTACGATAACTTACTGTCTGCGTAAAGACAACGACGCTATATAACCGATCCGCCGGAGAAGTATGACGTACTTCGCCGGCTCTCTTGCGATACCGCACCGCGACGCTGTGAGGGGGGGACGAAGACTTAGCTCGAGGCTCAAGGTCGCCGCTATGGGGACCCATCAGTCTACGCATGGAAACGGGGAAAAATTTCTGGGTATCGCTTGCGACAGATCCCTTCGTTCTTAGGTGTCGCTTCGTGTGAGCCACTGCTCAAGTCGCTTGACACTTTCCAGGCTTCCGTCAATATTTTAGCGATATTGCGAACATTAATCTGTATATGCGACGTGACAGATCAACGGTGGGTTTTGTCGGAATTTTCCGAATCTTGAGAGCATTCCGGATCTGATTTTGCAGAGTTGCCCTCGAGGATTTTGGGGAAAATATAGGGTTCCTGGGATACGGACACCCTAACTCCGGGACTTGTACCCTTGACACTTTCAGATAAGCTTGCGTTATGACAGATAACGGAGATTAGGGAATGGGGTGACTCCGCAAATCGAGTAAAATATTTGGAATGTATTATTTGCTTTAAGTCTAAAGTATTTTTAAAAGAGTGTTTCATACCACCAGAAAAATTATTAAATGTTCCTCTCGTTTGGGATAGTTTTAGAAAGTATCCAATTTTTTTAGTGTCTCTATCAAAATTTGCTTATACGAGCTGCTCAAATTTGAAGTGATACAAGTAAATGATCATGTACATAATTTGCATATTCTCTTTATCAATTATTCTATTTATTTAGTAGACTGTATCAAGACTACTGCCTTACCATCGTCTTTCCAAATTTATATCAAGCTCAGATTTCCGAATTTCATGCATTAGAGGATTGAAAGTACACGTTGGGGCTGCAAGTAGAGATACTAAGCAATCCGAAACCATAACACGATAGAAGCTGATTCGCTTCTCGCGGAAACAGAAAACGCTGAGTGTCTAGAGGTCGATCGGAAACCAGCAATCCCGTGAGAGATTAAACCATTGGTTAGGCTTGTTCTGGTTTTGGTCAGATCTTTGTTGGCCTTGGGTTAGGTATCGGTTAGATACTGGTTAAGTCTTAGGTAGCTTTGGGTTAGGTGTTGGTTACGTCCGGGTCTATAGGCAGACATACAAACACCCTCGGAATTGGAGCTTACACGTGTATCAACAGCTGTACGGTTCTACTACTAACGTTGATAAAAATACTCAGACCTGTGAATACATCCAACTTTGTTTGTCCACGCTTATATTAACTTGCCGTCTTGTTGTTGTATGCGTCAAATATAATATATATCTTGTAATGGAATTTTAAACCTCTTCCCATAGTCCAATGTTGCTGACATTTTGTATACACACTTGCTTCCGCTGACAATAAAAGTAGAAAATAAAATATATAAAAAAAACTTTTTAAAAACCACGCATATATTAAAATGCACTAAAAAGGAGAAAATAAATTTTTTCCTGGTTCTCCATAAAATACCGAATGCAGTTAAATGATTAATCATATTTTTCCCCAAAATTTTAAGCAATTAGTTCAAAATTTCTTCTGTTATAAAATCAGTGTCGGAATAGGTAGAAAAATGTAATATAAAGTTAAATAAAATCACGAGATTAGTGACTATAAATAAAAGCGTGGAGCGCCCATCATTTTCACAGTGTACGAAGTTTCCAAGGGTTGAAGGACAGGACAAAAGTGAAGTAATCACTGCAGTGTGAAGTTTAACGACCCATTGGACCCACAAATTTATGCTAATAATTATTTAATGTATTCATAATGTAACCGTTTGTGGAGGTAGATGAAATTGTACTATCTCGCTACGTGACCAGGACAAAGCGAACGGAAAATTCGCTGGAACTAGGATCAGTGTACGCCGTGACAATTAATTTCCCATGGTGTTCGACTAAAATCAGGTGCGTCCGCGGTAGACCGATAATATATATGGTGGAGCGTAAGAACGTGGACCGCAGTACGCCGTTAGCCCGGAGGTCTGAAGAACCGGGAAACGAAGAAAAGCGCAGCCGGGGATCGACTAAGCGGGCGCCATACTTGCGTAATACCCGGATTGCGGATACACGGACCATAAAATGTTTCTCGGCGAGCCAGAGGGACCGTGCAAACAAACGTTCAACGAAACATAAAATCCGACGTATAAAAATTCGCGCCCGCGGACCCGCGCGTCGTCCGCATTCACGCTCTTTTCCGGGTTTCTCTCCCGGTTTTCCAGCGGCGCGGCAGCGTTTTCCCCAAGGCGCGGGCGTGTTATTTAACACCGGTCGCATGTGCGTTTGCTCGCGTTTAACTATGCGTATTAGTGTCCCCAGGCTCGTGGCTTGCGCGCGTCTAATGCGATTGCCAGCCTTTCTTTCGTCGGGAATGCTTCGGCGCAGCTGAAACGTGACGGCCGTATATCCGTGGATAATACATTTCATAATTTTCTGCCAGCTCTTCCGCTCGGAACGAACAAACCGGATTGTGGACATTTTATTGGCTTGTTAGTCGAATAATTTATCGTTCCCCAGGCACGGTGTAACGGACAATGGAATCTTTGAATAAATACGAAGAAACGTCGAACCGACTGCTTTGTAAATCCCTTCGCCAAACGTCTTGCAGAGTTAATTAATTATGCGAGGTTTCGAGAGAGATCTAGTCTGAAGCTGGAGTTCAATCATGAATATACCAGAATATTCTCGAATGTACAAGAATAATGTTTGAGGATCGAAATTGTCTTTAGGACTCCTTCAGTAATCCGCAAAAATGAATTTTATTTTAAAAAAGTGAAAAATAATAAAAATATATGAATGCCATCTATCACATTTTCGACCTGTTCTGCCACACCTCTTCTGTCAAGCTCACAGAGCACACAGCAGAAAGTGCTAGCACGCATGGCAACCACGACCTGCTAAAATTCCGATTGTTTGTGCGTCCTATATGCAGGTCTCTTGTCATCGAATTTATTATCGTCCGATTGAAAGCACGTCCGAAGATAAAACCGGAAATGAACGTGGTGGCAGCGCGGAGGGGCGGCTCGAAAATGATCAAGAATTGTTCGAATTGTTAACTTTCGGGCAAAACGGCGCGTCGGAGTGCGCGTTCATTTAACATTTACGCTAATTAATGGATGATAAATGAATCCCGCGTTTTATTAATAAACGCTCGGCCGGCCCCGTACGGTCGGTATTCGAGCGATCGCGAAAAACGACTGGGCTCGATACTAAATTTGTTTCATTACAGATTCACGAGGCTGCCGCGGTGGCGAGGAGACGGCAGGAGAGGGGAGAGAGAGGCTGGATTTTAACAAGCATCCGGGGCAACAATTAATTCGAGGACAGACGAATATTCGCGAATCGAACAGACGCGGAATGCCGGGCGTGCCGGCGTAAATAGGGTGTGGCGCGCTTTTCGGTCCCGATTATTATCCGTGACGTGTCGAGTATCGTTATCGGGCCGTGGAGAACGATGGAATAATAGACGGACGGTTTCGTCAATAAATAGAACAAACAGCAACGATAAGCGCGATTACGTTTGCCCTCAGCCCGGCCTCCGGTCTCGGTGTTAAACCCGCCGCGCGCACCATCCTCCTCGCGGTATCTCCCGACGATTATCAGAATCGTTTTGCTATTGTTCCTGATAAATGACCATCCACCCTTCTGTCGGACCGGCCGCGCCACGTTTCAGTTAATGCGTCCTGAAGATCGGACCCCCGCCGATCCCCGGTGCGGAACGCAAAGCGCATTAAAGCGTGTTTTGAAATTGAAGAGGAAGATTTACTGGATATCAATTTCATGCCCGATCGGACCGTCCGATTCGATGGGGAAGGGATCCGAAACGGGCACTGAATTAGCAGGAAACTGATTCGATGCCTCGCGAGCCCGAAATTTACTGCGCTCCCGTCTGGACTTGCGAAATTTCTCGAATTACTGGGAATTATTCGTATCGCCGGCGAATTTGTTTCGCTCCCACTGCTGTCCGCCGACATACAACAATTCCACCAGCAAAAAGGAAAACCGTGTGCAAATACTTTTTTGTCCCAGCAGTTTCTTTCGCAATGTGTATGTTTAATGTTGCTAAATAACGCGATCATCTGGTCGTTAACGTTTTATGCCTTTTACATTGTCACGCGATCTGTTTTCTTTAAAAACTCGGTTGAATTTGCATGGTGTGTACCATTAATCAAAAGCGAAACAAACTTTTCAGACAGCCTAATAATTCTGGTTATAATGAGTACTTTGTCTGCCTTCCTGAAGAATGTACGACGCTTATGAAATAGGATTCTCTGTGTGTTCGAATTCGTCATCGAGAATGAATATCCTAGCTGTAAGTTTCCCGTAACTGCGGGAATAGAGTTAGAGCGGCCTTGACTTTTCACTCGAACACTCACGGACTTCATTAAGCGTGCACGTGTGCTTATGAAACTCGACTAGTCAAGGCTTTCGACCATAATTCTACCGATTCTCCTACAAGCGAAATTGAATCTGACCCGAATAAGCTTTCGGCTCGGTGTACTGCGCATGGTTTACGGTTAAACCCTCCTAAGTCTCCTTGTTAGTTGTAGGCTCTCTTATAGTGCGCCGAAAGCTGTCCACCTCCTTTGATACGGCATGTATCTTTCAAAGAAAAACGACAAATCTCTTCCCTTTGCCAGAAAAGATTAAAACATTTTCAAAGAAACTTAGTGCGCATAAAGAGACTCCATTCAATTTGAAAAACCAAACTAATCCACAGTGCATGCGGACCATAAAGTAGCTTATCGAAATCTTTACGAAAGTATAAAGTAAATAATATGAACCGTATATTTTCGTAAAGGTCTAATTACAAAGTGGAGCCCCGAAGCATCGCGATTCCATCCACGCTCGAGCGAAACCGAGAAGCGGGAAACAAGCTCGCGCAAAAACCAGCCTGGACCTTTGAGGTCCGGTTAAATAAGCTCGACTAGGTAAAACGTTAAGATTCAATCGACGCCTCTAACCAGCATTACGCCTAACAGCAGGGTTTCCCTTGGGAGTGTAGTTGAAAAGCAGCGGAAAGGGAAGCCGTGTAACCAGCACGATCTGTTCATCTCTGTGGTGGAGCAGAAGGAGCAGCCGCGATACGTGAGGGAAAGTACACCGCAGACGGACTAGGGCTCGCTTGCTGGGCCTCGAACCCTTTGGCTATCTCCTTAGTTACACCGTTGTTCCGTACGTGAGCAAGATAGTTAGATTGTCTTCCCCGAAGTTATCCGTTGCACGCGAGATTATTCGCCGGCTTAGTACCCGTGTCCATACGTACGGCAACCTGCGAGCCCGCTTCTGCAATATCCGCTGCTAAGTACACGTGGTCTCTCCGCAAAGGAGCTTACTATTTACTTACCAAAAAATAATGTCGCTGCTTTCAAAGTACCTTGCCATTTAATATCGTCAGGAAAATAACATCCCTTCGTTCTCTTTAAAATACCTCGATCCCTATTTTAACATTGTCAGAAAAACTGACTCTTCCAAAATTTGATTTACTGCCCTCTCTTTCTAAGAAAACCAGAACAATGTTGAATGAACTTCAGTTTAATAATAAGATGGATAATCAAATAGAACGATTTACTATTCGTAGTTCAGTTCGAACACTCAATTACATGAAGCAGACGGACGCTTAAACTTTATCACTGCAGCACGTTTAAAGATATTAACTCCAAGAATCAGAGTTTCCGTAGGTGTGCTCGAGTATTAGTTTGCTATAAAAGCAACACGTGTAAGTTATGCTACCTATTGCTCTCTGGTATCGGTATCTTCGAGAAGTTCAAGAGGACTGTGTCTGATGGATGAAACGCATACAGCAATTTGCAACGAATAGACTGCAGATGTTAATTCAGTATCCAGTTTCAATACCAAGAACAAATTCCCTCGGCTGGATATTAAATAAAGATATTATATTTTGATATAAAGATTCGATGAAATATTCATTTATCATTTTAAATACATAAAAGATTACAGTCCAATGAAACCGAATATTTCATGGATTTAATGGGTTGTATTTTATTATTTATCTCCCCGATGGTGACATGCTACCAATTTACATTAATTTTTCAAAACGTATCCTTGTTCCTGCATTTATAATATTTCAGAACAGAAATATTCGAAATTAAATTTTAAGCTGACGACCCGATTCCCCTTTTCCATCTTTTATATCATTGGATCACATTAAAAACCATTTTTATTTTAGTGACTTAATATAAACGCATTTTAATTTCAAATTATGAACCAACTTCGGAGTTGCGCTCGCATAATGCCAAACGCAATAGAGTCGGTAATTTATTAAGGGCTACTAGAAAATCGGGAAAGACGCTCTGCGATGAAAGTTTCACGAGAGCCGGATCTCGCGCAAATCCAGATATTACACCGTTTCTAACATTAAAATAAATCTGCTGAATAAATGAGGTTGGTTTCAACGACGTCCATTAAATTTTCTCAATAACATAATATTAAACAGACTACGGCAAAAGTTTCCCGTGCGTCAACCGGGACCGGGAGCAACCGGTCCGGTTAAATCCGCTTCGGTTTCGCGATGACCGCCGCGCGACCGGATGTGACAACGGCGAACGACGGCAGAAATCGAATTCCCCGTCGAACAAACGAACGAGAGGGCCCCGCTTCATAATTTATTTCGTCGCTGCGAAACGAATTTACCGGCGAATGTAATTTGGCACGCGCGTATCACCGATTATTTCGCGAATCCGGCGAGCCTCGCCCTGGCTTCGGCCATTTTGAATGGCCCATGAATGGATCGCGTCATCTTCGTACAACTTATCCATTCTTTTAAACAAGGTCCTCTCTTTGCGAGAAACTCATCTAATTCCATTTTTGGGTTACGTTTCTCAAGAAATTTTTCGAGAAAAAAATAAAAAGCAAAATAGAAATATTGGTCATCGATGGTAAAACATATAATCCGAATATATTAAATTCTTTGTTCACATTCACAAATTCTTGTAATTTCTCACATACATATACGATGTTTGTATAAACAGGGATATTGGGGTACCCCAAATGTCCCAAATATTAACCGGAAATCAGCTGAGCCGAAGTCAAAGCGAAGCAATTAAACCCATCTAATAACCATTAACGCAAACACACTTACAAACAGCCCTAGTAGCCTAGGGGGTCGGTGGTCCGTCGGCTCGCGGCTTCAATTTTAATTTAAGACGGTCGCGAGGGGGTCGAGGCGGGTTTAAATGAAGCGACGCCGTCGTCCCGTCGCGATCGACGTCCCGCTTTACATACCGGGAAACTTTTTGCCGCGGCCTGGGCAAAAATTGTCCCGAATCCCGATTAATTTATATCTCTGTCCGTGGGCGGCGCGGCGGGCCTGCACGTAGCTGAATAAAACATCGGGCCGGATCCAACGGAGTAACTAAATTTTAAGCAATGGCACGGCGCCGCACCAGCACCGGCAGAACCAGTAGCAGCAACAGCAGTAGCAGCAGCAACCCCCACGACCTTTCCGCGAAAGTTCAACGACACTCGGACCCGTTGGCTGTGCAACGGGGTTGCTGCGACTTGTAGCGCTCCGTTGGGAGTCCGGCATAAAAATTGTAAATCGCGGATGTGCCGGTGGCCCGGCACCGGAGGGAATAATCGTGCATTACGACCGGCCTCGAAACTTCCCTCCCGACTGAGTTACACGCGAAAGAAGAGATTCTGCGGCGCGTAAAGAGCCCTCGGAATTCGTGCTATTGGAAACGGGCAGGGGAGACCATCAACCGAAGTGCGCGATGAAAACCATGCGGTGAAAGGAGATAGGGAGAAGGAGCCTGGGGGAAAGCGACGGCCGCAACGTTGACTTCTTCATTAATGGTAATGATCGCGTCCTAAAAGTCTTCGGAAACTCGCGAAAGGAAACATCCCGATTTGTATTCAGGACGCGATATGGCGCTCGAGCCAAGGCGGGGCGGTGGGTGGATTCGCGAAATAAACTCCAGAGCGAGGGGGTGGCCAACCGAAGAGAAAGAGAGGGTCAGAGAACAGGCCACGCCGTAGACTCTTGCGCTCCAGTTCGGCTTCCGACAATAAAAGTGAGCTAAGACCACGCAGACCCAGCTTCGCGGCGTCGTTCGGACGTGAACGTACACCCTCGGCACCGCTATGTAGACTAACACTCGAACATGCACTTATACAGAGTTTATTTGGCGACGGAGATACCTCCTGGCCGTCTCGTTGCTCGGTATAATCGAACGAAATCGAGAACGGATGATCATTTTTATGGCCCTGTTAGCGTTAGGGGCACTCGTGTTACTTGAGAGAGAATTAATTATAATTATAATATGGTAAACTCCATTTTCTAATACTTGCTTTCGTCTTCTCGTGACCGGTGTTAGCAGAAAATCACAACTGTCACCAAGAGGTCTTACGAGTCCACAACTTTAATTTTTGATTCTGAGAATTATTTTTTCTTTTACTGTATGCACTTCTCTCCATTCGTCTTTATAATCACTGAGATCATGTGAATTTGTGAATAATTACAATGACGATAGGAAAACTCTGTAGAACGTGGAAGACCATTCGCGATCTATTTCGAAAGCGCCGCGGAGATGTGAACAACTATGCGCGAGAATAGAACTGGTTTCCGCACCGACGGGGCTCCTTGTGTTACGGAATTTCAAGAAACATTTCTTACAACGATTCCAATATTTTTCAGTAAAGAGTTTGAGTTTCCGCGTGGCTGGTTGCAAAGAATCATTCCACTTTCTTTCTTTATTGATTTGTGCTGTGAATGCTTTGTATATACTATTCCCAGTGACTGAAACTGCAAACCTAAGTTTCTTTCTTATTATTCGAATAGCCATCCATTTCGAGTATTTGTGAAATTTAATTACTAAAACCATTGGCATATTCGATAAATACGCGGCATAAATACATGAATACATTATCTCACCATAATTTGATTTAATTTATTAAGAGATAATGACTTATAAACACGATTTGTAAATATATTTCAACGCATTATCGGCTCGATACAGAATCGACAAATACTGTGCTCAATCGTACAGTAAATTTTCAATGTTCCCACAACATTTTCCAGCAGTTCAATCTCAGAACGATCCATATAAAATCATTTCATTTTTGTACATCACGCAAACCATTAAAAATGTAGTCCAGCATTGGAAATAACTGAGGTACAACGACTATGAAACAAGAGTATACACACAGCGTTCACAGCCAATAAAACAATGCGAGGCATCTACAACGTACTCAGAATCAATTAAACGTGCCAAATTGACACGAGGAACGTCGGAGCACTCAATACCGTGCTCTTCCTCGTGTATTATTCCGCCCTCCAAAATAAAGTCGTATAAAAGGGCGAAAAGGCGTTATGAAGGGTCGCGGAGACAGTCGGCGGGTGCACGCGGGTATAATGCAGGGTCGCGCGGGTGCAATTCGTACCGCGGTGAAAAAAAACGCGTGCAGAACGTCGGGGTCTGAAGACTCGACGAGCGGGTGCAGCACACCGTTGCAGCGCTGAATGATGCCCCTTAATTAAATGAAACACGGAGATACACGGAACTCTGTGCTTCTTCTTCAAACTACCGCCGCCTCGCGCAGAGAGATCCCTTTAGGAGTGATTTAGACGGCATTGTGGATGATCGGGGCTCGTAAACGCGCGTGTTCCTTGTTGCGTTCACAGAAGCCGCGCTTCAGCTTTCGTAGGCACTCTTGGACCGAGGCCTCGTACTTAGTGGTGTAGTTGAAGTCTGCAGGAGTTGGCTCCCTCTCGCCGGCTAAATGTAATTAAAAATACTCGCTCGGTTAATCTCCAAACAGCCGCGGACCACGCCTAAAACCCTCGCGTTATCACCAAAAAATTTCTGTTAATGGCGAGTACACGACAGGGGAGGCTCGAGGCGAGGAGGGATTGCTAAGGGTTACGAGCTCTGCTAGTTTCACGGGGGACCCTTGTGTCTTGAAAACCGTATTCCCAAAGCTGTACGGCCGAATTTGAATATTTGATAGAGCTCGAAGGTTTCCGAAGTTGTTAGAACGAGAGTGCTTCGCCACTGATGGTAATGGCTGACCATTACTTCGAATTACGTTACTGCGAAATAACACATGGTGCCCATCTGTTATATGTATGGACGTCCATGGAAATATTACATACTATCTATTGGTCTCCGGGTTGTGATCCGATTAATCCGTAACTGTTTGTTACAAGCTCTAACTGTAACTCTCGGACGACCGACATTTTCCACAATCATGCGATTGACGATGCTTAGGACTACTATTTATTCAACTATCTTTTTCAATATATACTTGAAGGTATTTCTCGTATTATTCTTAATCTAACAAATTTGGAGACATGAACCGGAGGTGCGAAAGGTTAATTTTATTATTTCATATCTTTCTGAAAGAGTATTTTTTAAAAGAATGCAAAATATATCGAGATTTTCAGAGGTGTACAAAATACCTATTTAATGGGGTCTACGGGATGGCGAATCGTCGGTAAAAAAGGAAACGGCGGATCACGGCGGTCCGGGTGCAATTGCAGGTGCAGTTCCGGGGGGTCAGTTGAAGTGCAAAGGTCGGGCGAACGTGTCGAATGTTTTATTTAAAGCGACGGAACCGCTCGGAGCCGCGAGCGTCGCATCCGATGTTTCGTTTATTTTTAGTGATTGTGATGGAAAATATCGCTGGATGGAGCGGAGTGCGCGTTATTTTCAGAAAATGTCGACACGCCTAGCCCCGACGGATTGAAAGTGAAATCGGTTCGCTTAGGGGAGCGAGAGAGCACTGTGCGGTGATGTACCCTGGCAGTATGGCGTCCGAATACCGAGTGACAGCCGATCACGATATTTTTCGAAACGAGATCGAGCCGCTCGTAAATAAGTGTCGACAGTGCAGTGGCGCGTCGCCTAGCCCCCGAAACGAGACTCTGGTCATCACTTCGCTGGTCCATGCCCTCTCACGGGATTAGTCAAATCCCAAAATAATACCGTGGGCGGGCAACGTTTGCACATACTGTAGTACAAATCTCCGCAACGATGTAAATCGGACGGTTTAAGCTATTCGGACCCGTACATCCGCGGGCCAGTCTATTAAATATTCGCGTTAGACATTACTTGCGGGTACGGTATCGCGGATTCGGTGTAGGGAAGAGGTGGCGTGAACGGGGCGTCGTAAATATCTCGAAGATGGGAGAGCTAGTCAGAAAGATCGCTTTCTTTCGTGCACATGCATTTGCACCTAGGAAAAGTAGAATTCTTGATAAGTTCTCGAAATGTTTCCCGAATGATTGTTATCAGAGATCTCTTTCTACTGCATCTGAACAATCACATCTTGTAGAACAATAAACTGTTCGCTATCTTTTTCCTTTAATATTATTCTAGTTATTAGTTAGACATTCAAGTTACTTACTTTTATGAAAGGGATACAACGAATCGTTATGAACGAGTCGACCTAGAAGCCGTATCTTCAAGCAAGATGAAAATTCCTTCCGTAATAGGGAATCTGATTCAAGATATTTCAGACAGAGATGATGTTACTCCAAGGCAGTCGCAATAGCCAAACGAAAAACACGTTTGTAAGGAAACCTGTAATAAATGAGTACACAAACCATTATTTTTGTTAAATAAATAATGCAAGTTTCATAATATATTGTTACAAAAATATGTTGGTAATAATTAGACTGTGGATCTTTATGCACTGCAATATCGTCTTTAATTCTGCTTCCCACAATCAACGCAGAACATTTTTATTTCGCATGAAAATCCGCAGTCTAGTAATAATATAGTATTCATGTTCACGAGAATGTAAATCGACAATATTGTGACTCCGATTCGTGAATAACAATCAATTTAATTTAATAATTGAAGAAATTATGCTAATACGATGCCGTTTCATTACACAGTCCCATTAATAAATATCAATGTCCCTTCCAATACGACCAGGTTATTGAATTTACGAGAGGGACAAAATACACGGTTGAAATTCTAGACGCAGGAGTGCGAAGGGTTAATATTCTCGAGGCCGAGTGTGTCCCTCGATCGAAAGTCGCGCGCGTATCCCGTGCTCCTCTGTTTTGATTTCGGACAGCGCGGCGCAGACAGCGAGAGTGGACTTGAAAATAACCGACGGCAGGAGAAGGCCCGTCTAATAATAGTGCGCCGGCGAGTATCTTTGTCGTGGGCTTCGTCGGAGCGTCCCCGCGGTCGGTTTCGCAGCGAAATTCGTCAGTCGATTTACGGTTCCGCGATACATTCTCCGCGAGCGCGGGGAACAACGGCATCGTCGCCGTTGTGGCGGATACCAGCTACACCATCGAATCGGAAGGGAGGTAGCGGCGGAGAAGTTTAGCTGGGTGTCTGGCAGTCATCATGAATTGAATCGACTGACACGAAGAAGACGGTGGCAGCGGCGGCGGCTGAACGTGAAACTAGAACCGTGGACAGGTGGACGGAGCAAGAGAACATAGCAAGACATCTGAAGCCTAAACTAGACAGAGAGAATAATTGCGGGGGCGTTGGAGGGTGAAGACAGGAACGGAGGAAACCGTAGTGAAACTAGGTGCGAGCGAACCGGATGCTCGCACCGCGTGAATGCTACAAGATTCCTCGAAGGTTCCACGAGTTCGAGTTCACCTATAGCCGCGAGAGAGAGTAGCTGGAAGGAAGTTAAAAGCCGCGTTCGACCGAATCTAAATAAAGAACTATGCAGAGCCACGGATGAGAGGTGGGGCGGAGCCGCGAAGGGGATATGCGGTGAGTAAGAATGGTACAGCGAGCCGCATGCAGCATCGAGGCGAACACATTCCCCAATGGCGTACGGATCAGCGACCGGGACGGAAGAGTCGCGGACGTCGTCGCGCCGGAAGCGACCATAAACCACGTATTGCGCCCGGTGGAAGACCGTGGCACCGCGAGGTTCTCCCTGTTCAAGTGGTTCAAGCGATCCAGCAACCGGGAGAACACCGTCGAGAAACGGCGCAAGACGACCGACAAGTGCCGAGACAATGACAACGGGCAACAACAGAGCGTCTCGTCGAGCGTGGAGAGCGTAGACACCATCTACAGCACCACCACAGTGCGCAGCTTCGCCTTCCACACGGGCACATTGGGCAGGTGCGATGGGTTATCGCTAGACATCTTGGGTCAGGCTGCAGAAGTTGGCCCGTTCGCAGCTGGAGCTTCCAAGGTCACCGTTGGAAACAAAGAGAACGACGTAGCGGACGTTGCCTGCACTCTGCCAACGAACGCGCACTCCCATAGGAGAGACATCACTGCCAGGTACTCTCTGCAACCCTCCGCCACCTTCACTTCTTGTGGGAATCTTCCTTATCCTGAAAAAAAGCTGCTCGGTTCGTTGAGGAGGTTGGATGATAGGAGGGCCAGTTCCAGTGCTAGTTCAACGAGAAGAAGGGTGCATGTGAAGGGCAAGAGAAGAGCGCCGAACCCTCCGGCGGTCAAGGTCGCAGAGGTGGATGCACCTAGGAGTAGTAACAGAAGGAAGAGACGAGCGCCGAAACCGCCAGAAAGGATTTTGGATAGTGATCTAGTTGGAGGGAAGAGAGAGACCCAGGTTACTGATGGAGGAATGGACGTAGAGGCGCGAGGGGACGCCGAGGACGGGCAAGCCATCAGCAACGACACGCTGGTTCTTCAGGGAGGCGTGCTGTTGTCGAAGAAAGACGTCGGGCACAGCCCGAAAGAGAAGAAAGACGCGGGCACGCAAGAGTCTGGCATTCTTCAGGACACCCCGGTCGTTGTCCCTGCCTTCGGCACTCTGAACGCAGCCATGCCACGACCTTGGTACAAACGCAGCGTCTTCGAGCATTCCCGGGATTCCGGGCCGTCCCGCAGAGGAGACGTTCTTCGGGGGCCGGCGGCCTCCACGATCGAAATAAAAGAAGACTCTGCATCGTCGAGCATGGGATCCTCTGCGAGCTACTCCATGGATGCTTCTTTGTCAAGACTGAGCTTCTTCCATCGAGGACAGTCGGACGACAGGAAGAGAGATGCTAAACGGAAGTCCGGTCTGTCGATCCTGACGAACATCAGCGAGCTGGACAAAGAAGCTGCTGCGATCGTGCAGGAGGAGCAAGCTAGAGCTAGAGCGTCGATGCTGCTGAAGTCGTCGAGGTTCGCAGACGCGTTCGAAAAGAGGGATGTGAACGAAGAGATTGTTCAAGACATCGTGACGTCTGCTATGGAGAACTCGTCGCCTAGAAGAGGCACCAGGGCGCTCATTTCGAAGTTCAATGCTATCAGCAACATCACCAAGGTGACGGTGAATGCAAACTTCTTTGCAAAGGGTGCCAAAGATCAGGGAGCTAAGATCGAGAGGGAGGTGGTGAGAAACGCGAGACGCGTTGACGAAGCGACGGATTGGAGGGAGCACCCCAGGTTCACGCCGCAAGTACAAGGTAGCCAGTTCGAGAAAGATATTTCCAGGTACTTCCCCCAACAGCAGAAGGCCGGTAAGAGTAAATTTGAGGATGCAGCCGCGAGGATGCCGGGTAGCAAAGGATGCTCCTCGGCCAAGGATCAGAACGATCGACTGGCCACAGAGACTTCCAGCAGAATATCGTTTCTGCAAAGCCAACTCGCCGCAAATCGAATGAACGAACCGGCGATTCCACAGAAGGATAGCGCAGCGGCTGTAATGGAGGGAAAAATTCGATCAAGGCAGGAAGTCGCCGGCGAAACGAAGGAGACAAAGCCAACGGTAGAAGATGTGGGTGGACGGTTGTTTTCCCGCGACCGGGGAAAGGTGAACCCGACGAGCATTTTCGAGGAACCTCGCAGGATGGACAGGCGTCAGTTCGACGGGGTACAGAAAGAGTTCTCGGACATTTTCGACGAGATAGACAAGCAGCTACGTATGAAGGAGTTGAAGTTCATGGACCGTCGACTGGCTCGCGAGAACGCGTCTACCGTTAACCAGAGGAACAAAGATCATGTGGAAGAAGCTGGGATATCTAGCAAGGTGTCCAAAGTGCTCGACATTCTGGTGGAGGCGGAAAAAGATGCCAAGACGAAGACAGCAGTGCAAGAAAAATCGATTCCGTTGGAGAACGACGTCGTCCGATCGACAGATCTAAAGATTTCCCCGAAATCGGGGAAGACCAGGTCCCCGATACTGAACACCATAGAGGATCCAATTACGGTAGACCTGAAGGAGATGTTGAAGGAAATGAAGCACTCGTTACCGAAACGGCCGAAACCGACGAGAATGATGGCGCGAAAGGATGACGGTCTCGAGAGGCTGAAAGAGAGAGAAACACCTGCTGCACCAGACAAGACCACCTACTTTGTATCCGCGGTTACGAAGGTCGAGAACATCGCGCTGCAGAACGATTACGAGATGGAGAAACAAAAGGTCTCGTGCTCGGTGCAGACCAGCGGCAACGTACGCCGGTTGAACCAGCTGTCTACGTCTGCGGAGCAACGGTCTACATCAACGGATCAGCCGTCTACCTCCGGCTGGAAGCAAGAGAACGTCGTTTATAAAACATCCGGTCGAAACCTGGGCGGTTCCGGGCTGACGAAGAACACCTTCCAGTTGATACGGCCGCGCGATTTCGCTGAGATCGAGGCCACCAAGACTACCAGGGCCGCGAGCAACGAGAACACTTACGCGAACGTGATGGAGCAGTCGATTTACGCGAATGCTCATGTCCCGGTGTCCCCGAGGCAGCGCACCAGCTCCCCGAGGATCAATGAAGTGAGAAAGGCCGATAATGTTCACGGAACGGCAATCGCGTCTCCGCTGGCTGGAAGAAAATTAAACGCGAACGAGGACAAGCTCGCGGTTAGCGAGGAAGGTAACTCGAGATTGTGATTAGGGGATGGTGTGACTGTACCGTGGCTGAATCATCTGACTAAATTTATGTTTCGCGAGTCTCTCTCTGTCTCTCTTTGTCCCTCGTTTTTCCCTATTAACCATGCTCACGCTCGGCCGTTTGTTACAGAGGACAATTCAGCGGAGAAAAACATGAACACGCTCGCTATAAACCGATTACTCAGGAAGTTGGAGGCGGCAATAGCGTCCGGACACCATCAGCAGGCGGCTGGTCTGGCGAAGGAACTGGCCAGGCTCAAGATTCACTGTTCCGTGATTCGGCAACGATCAGCCCGTCTCAAAGATCAGTTGATTAAAGTCAATATGTACATTGAGGACAAACTCGCTCACCAGGGACCCATACCCCTTCAGGTAAATAGCGGTAGCTACTCAAATCGAGGCGCCCGCTTGCCATCCATAAGACGATATTAGATGGTTTGCTAAACCGAGAAATGATAACAGTTGCCCAGCCGGATGACGGTGGCCGAGCTGAAGGCAAAGGTACACGCCGAATTCGAGATACCGACGAACGTGCAGCGATGGATCATCGGCAAGAACCTGGCCGACCGTGATGCTGCCACGCTTAATGAGCTGCAGGCTGTTGATGGGTCCCCTGTATTTTTGTACCTCGTGGCGCCAGGTAAACATCCTCGCTCGTTATATCCTCTTAAATTGTGCTTGCCGTAAATGGTACTTCGCAGAATTATTGGGTCGTAATGGTGTCTGCTATTTTTCATGGTGTTGCAGAGCTGAAACCCGAGAAGCTAACGCCCGTAGAGAAACCTGACGACGCAGAGAGGGTTACAAATGTAACAAACGAAGAAGAAACTTCGTCTACAGAAGTGCTGGAGGCTGTGGAAGAAGATCACGAAGTAGTCGAAGAACCTCAGGTACCAATGTTGTTAAATAATCTCTTTGTACGAAGCATTTATTGTAACAGACTAATTGTGTGCAGGAGACAGAGGAAAGGAATACGCCAGAGGAGGTGAAGATGGAACGATACGAAGAATTGATCTCATTAGAGAACTGCGACGTTATACCGAACTCAGAGCCAATCGAATGTCCCGTATGCTTCGTTACATACGGTCCACGCGAGGGCGTGATATTGAGAGACTGCTTACACATGTTTTGCAGGTATTCAAGTATTAAACAAATTGTTTGAGAACGTAAAAATTAGTAGAACGGAGTTTGAACCTTGCGTATTTTTCTCTAGGTCATGTATTGTCAATACGATTAGATACTGCGAAGAAGCAGAGGTGAAATGTCCCTACAGAGATTCGGAATACACTTGCGAGTCAACTCTTCAGGAACGTGAAATCAAAGCTGTGAGTCTATTATTAAAACTACTATTTAATATTATTAACACCAGAACTAGAAGTCAATAGTTCACAATTACAATTATTAAATCTATAGAATTTATGGCTTCAATAGCATGTCTTTAAAGTACTTCAATCCTACATATGCTAAGGGATGATACAAATTTAGACTTCAGGCTTTTGCAATTAGTGGAGAAAATTGGCGATGACTAAGCAAAGAATGGGAACAGCCCCTGATTCACAATTCATACGTCTGTTTAGCTTGTTGAACAAGAGGTTTACCAACAGCATCTGGCGAAGTCGATTGCCCAAGCGGAGAACAATGCTGGGAACAACGCGTTCCACTGTAAAACGCCCGATTGTCCTGGTTGGTGCATCTACGACGACGACGTGAATAACTTCCTTTGTCCTGTGTGTGGCGCAAACAATTGTCTCACCTGTCAGGTCAGAAAGGAGAGCACGAAGACCCGTTTCGTTCGCGATACCGTGATTCTTATCTGCGCTTTCAGATGACAATCGTTAATTAATTCTCACCTCGTAGGTAATACACGCTGGTAAGAATTGCAAGCAGTACCAGCTGGAGCTAAGACTGTCTAAAGAAACCGATCAGGAATCAAGAAGAACCGCTGCGATGCTCGAGGAAATGGTGGACAGGGGCGAAGCACTCGCTTGTCCGACATGTGCGGTTGTGTTAATGAAAAAATGGGGATGCGACTGGCTACGATGCTCAATGTGCAAAACTGAGATATGCTGGGTAACGAGAGGTCCTCGTTGGGGACCAGGAGTAAGTCTATTAATTCGTTAAAATGATATACAGAAATGTGAAAACAAATCACTAATTTGCAAGGTCCCTTAAAAACGAAGAAAGTGCACTGGCATGTAGTTGATTGTCTCATTTCTTTATTGATCGCTTTTCTCGCATTCGCAGGGAAAAGGGGACACATCCGGAGGCTGTAGATGCGGGGAAAATGGAGTCAAGTGTCATCCTCGTTGCAATTACTGTCACTGAGGGGCACCATCAAAAGATACAGTTACCGCGGTGACGCACAATAACAATGTACACGATCCGAAGAAACGTCGACGAAAGTTTTTGTATACTCCTCTAACGAAGTCCTCACGTATTCGAATGAAATCGTCGATCAAAGCGTCGCGGAAGCCTTTGACGGCTGTTTAATGAAGAGTTCGATAACCGATAAAAAAAGAACTTGATACCGATAAGTTACACGTATGCGTTACACGCCGCTTTGCTCAACCTTATCGCGGAACCGTCCTTCCTGGAATCGATGAAGTAATTCGAAAAAGTTACAAAATTGAATAAAAAATGAAACGATGCGGATACCTCGACTTTCTAACAAATTCAATTACTCGACCGTTCCTAGCTTAAGGACTCGGGTAAATAAATTGTATTTTACTTAAAGCTTCGTGTGAATGACAAATGTATAATAAATTATTGATACAGATAGAGTTCTGCAATTATACAGGCACCGATTGTTTGTCCTCATTCGTAGCTGACCCGTTTGTACCGATCTGTTTCAGTCGTGATACCAGTGTTGTCTGATGATGTGTGAGCTGCTGATTTAGGTGAACGCCGCCCGCGTTCTGTAATACTTGAACCAAACCCAACTGTGCGGTTGTTATGTCCATTTTCCCGAACTTCAGGAAGTCGTCATAACTCAGAACCTCGCCCTCTAATATTCCCCCTGAAATAAACAATCAGGTTCCAACTCATTCCTTCAACTAATAGGTCCTGCAAAATAATATATAGGATTCCTAATCGTTCGCAACCTGATCGTTTACAAGTACATATATACATAAAGATTATATAATTCGTTATCCTTACTATTGTTCAATTTCTGAATGTGAGAATTAATCTTAAGAGATAGAAATTACCTGCCTTTTTAAATTTTCGAATGTCTAATTTTTGCGGAAATCCTATACAATTTCAATCAAATAAACAAAATTGATTTTTATAGCGTATTATATCTTAACCATTTTTCTGAGCCACTTACCGATCGTGTAGATTTGCGGGCACCTTTTTAGTACTTTCTCCAAAGCAGTCACGTTTATTTCAGGGCAGAATATGTACTTAGTTTGTTTGCAGACTAGTGGAGCGAACTTTTCTTCGTAACTCGTGCCCTCCAGCGCAGCGAGAATGAGTTTAGGCGTGTAACCTTTGTAATACATGTTAGCTCTCCTTAGAGGAACCTGTACCTCGAACAGATCGAGCATGCTGATGCTGTTCACGTGCACGCACGCGACCATTCTCGATTTGTCGAACCAATTGCGGGCCTCCCTGGCTAAAATTTTCTCGTACGGTCCAAGCGCGTAGGTCTTCGGAGCAATCGCTTTGGCGCACAAACTCTCAATGGTCTTATTTGGCCTGGGATTTTCGAAAAACGGCGTGAGAAGTTGATTCATGATCGCCTTCTTATAATATATTTTCGGTTTCTTCAAATTGATTTTGCCTCTGAAACGTTTCTGCTGGTACAGCAGCTGATTTGGTGTTAACTGAAATGCTGAAACAGCGAAGACTGATTAGATTTATTGCCCCGCAACATTCACGACGTGGGTTCGCCTAACAAAGATACCTACTGTGATATATTTTCGGGCCGATTTCCATACTGTTTGCATCGGATGTCGCTCATTTTAATCGCAGTATCGAATTGTGAACGTCGAAGCTGATGAAGGGCGGGATAAATACCTTGTTTCGAAAATCGAGCTAAATATCCCCCATTTCCGGATTCATTTAACACACTGGAGTTCATTGAGTGCACGTTCTCGATTTATTTTCGAAATAGATACATGATCGGTACGAATTGAGGACGAGTACAAAAATTGTATATGTATATTATATACAGAATCGATTACTTTTGCTTTCTTCAACAATATAAGGCACTTTGGAACAAATCATACGTGTATATACTATAAGTACGCAGCGTGCGATGTGTATTTAAAACATGTTTGTGTGTGTTTTTTGTTTATGTGTCAGTGTGTGTGGTTCGTGTATGATACGTGTTTCTAGATGTACAAGTAAGTTTTTTTTTATGTATAACCGTCGGTGTTCCGCGTCTACGTTATAAATACCCTTCTCTCTTTTTCTTTCTCTTCTCTTTCTCACCGTTTCCTTAATTATTATGCGATATAATTGATTGTTCCGCTGCAATAGTTACTGGACTCGTGCCGAGCGTCTATACTGTCACCGAAATTGAGCGATTTCCTATTCTTCCCTAACCGGAGCATCGACCGGATGCCACCTTTTTTTCTAGAGCGCTTGTATCGATCATCTAAAGCTGAATTCAGTGAAGCCTGTTTCACGTCCCCCCGACTATTAGGGAAACCCTCGCGATCGTCCTTATAGTTATTGCTACTGGTGATCTCGCCCTGAACGTCGTCCACCAACCAATGTTTCCTCGGGGAAGTGAACTTATTGTTACACCCGGGTATGGTGTAAACGTACTCGGACTGAGCCGGGTCCACGGACTTGGCCGGGTCCACGGACTTTTCGTATCGTTTCAGATTGCTGTCACTGGTGCTTCCTTCGCTGATGCCTTTGCTTTTGTTTCTCTCGAAGCTGTCCTTGCTGGAGTGCCTCGCCTCCTCCTCGGACTCGGCCGATTGGTTTGATGGCTTTTGATTCGCCTGATCTGGATTCATATTCTCGCGGCCTTCGCGCAATTTCTTATTTCGTTTGTAAGTATCCGTGTTCTTGGCGTCTAGAGCAGCATGCCGTTTCTCGGACATGCTCTGCCTGCCAAGAGCGTCCCTAGAGAATTTGTTAGCGGACAAGCTGCACTCCTCTAACGACAGCTGACTATCGTAAGTCGGATCCCCGGAGTACTGGCTGTCCTTATCGTCAGCGTTCCTCTTCGGGTCATTGCACTGGGCGTCGTTGGAGTCCTCCAACAATACTGGTTCCGCGCGGTCCTCGCGTCCTCCCACGGTGATCTTCTTCACGTTGCTGATGGGCTCGATCCACGTTTTATTCGTCGCGATGCAGTAGCTCTCGTTTCTCAGACTGTTCTTATTATATTGTTCCGTTAGTCTGTCTATGACCGGGTTCCACGGGGACGCGGTCACACAGGACAACAGCCCCTCATTGTCCAAAATGTCCGACTGCGAGTTCAGATTGTTCTTCTCCTTCACCCTACCCTCGTTCGCCTTCGTGTTGTCCGATATGTATACGCTGTTCGCGGATTCTATTTTACAATGGTAAGACAGGTTTTCCGGAAGATTTTTCTCGTTCGCGTCGTAGGAGGATATCCTCCTCGCTATGGTCAGAGTAATTACACCTGTTACAGAACTATTTGTATTGAGCATCGCCCTTCGGAGGGTCTCCATCGCTTCGGAATTCGATAAGCCCAGCAAGGACACACCATTCACATTGAGCAACTGGTCGTTGGTTCTTAATCGACCGTCTCGAGAGGCTGCGCCCCCATGAAGCACGCTTTTTATAAAGATTCCTAGATCCATATTCGTGTTCTCGTCCGTGTTGGTCGTTTTTCCTTTCACGCTCACGCCCAGGCCTGCTTTCTCCGAATCGTGCACCGGGATGTCCAAGGTCAGAATCATGCGATTCTTGCGAGGTGACAGTACGACGTCTTCAGAGGATTTCACGGGCTTGAAAGCACACTTGTCGTAGCTGCGGCTACTGACTTTGCTCTCGTGCACCTCCGTGTTCTTTTTTATTGGCGATATGTTCAAGCTGCTCCAATATTTCGAATTGTCCGTGGTGGTCTCAGTCGTTTGGCTGGTGGACGTCGCGGTCGAATGAGTTTCAGGAGCGTTGGAGGAAATTTCTTCCTGACGAGAGACCACCATTCTCACCTTACCACCTGGCGAAATGCTTCTAAGAACCGAGACCACTTCCGCCTGGCTCTTCCCTGTCATTTCTTTCTTATTCACTTCCAGCAGCCTGTCACCGGGCCTCAACCTACCATCTTCCACCGCAGCACCTTTTGGTAGAATATTTTTAATGTATATAGGACAATGACCCCCTGCAGGATTATCGCGCGTCGTCACGCTGAACCCCAGCCCGTTGCTGCCTTTCGTTAATTCGATCTCGATCATGCGCCCGATCTTACGCGTATTCGCAGTCTGTAACAGATTATAGTTGCTGCATTGAATTTTCTTCACATTCTCGTCCGTTTCCGTTTTCTCCGAGCCACCACTCGTATTGCCATGACTCTTGTGCAATGGTTTATCGTGGTTGCGTGGCTGTTTGTGCTTCACCACCGATATTTTAAGACAAGGCTCGGTCATGCAAGTCCGGAAAATTTCTTGCACTTTGGAGAACGGTATATGCAATAAATTGTGGCCATTTATTTTAATGATTTTGTCATGCAAGTCGATCTGTCCGTCTCTAGCAATTCTGCCATTGGGCTCGATACCTTCCACCCGGAGCCCCTGATCGTTGCCCAAAAGGTCGTAACATGGCACCACATGAAGTCCCAGCGGACCTGCCTCATTTTTTATCACAATCTCTGGGATCTCGCTTTGATCAACAAAATCAATGTTGGCATTCGCATAGTCGAACAACGCTTTGGCATCTTGTCCCAGTGGTTCCCTGCGGCGAGACTCTCTGGGAAGGGATTGAGCAGAATACGTGGCTAAACAAGGTTCTCTAGTCGACAGTGCGTGCATCGACAATCTTTTAGTGCTCTCTCTTTTAATACTACTGCTAGGTATAGAGGAATGTGTGTCTATTGCATATGCTAACTCTTTGCCATCCGAGTGGAAGAAATCTGGGCTGTTGGTCCCGACAGAACTTGCCCCATCACCGCCAGCATGCGTTGTGTCTGTACTCACAAAGTGTGCAACGATCTGCTCTCTGTCATCGGCTACATCACATAACCTATCGTCTGGATCAAGCAGGCCACCTCCTGTTAGGGAGGACAGGCTGTTGATTGTTAGTCCATTATCATTTTTCCCCGTGGCCTTTTTATACCTCAGGATAGCCTCGTGCATCAAGTCTCTGACCAGTAGGGATCCATCCCCGCATGGAACCACCACTCTAACGTTGTCGAAGCACACAGTTACCTTCATGCTCGCTCCGATTTCATATTATCGCGTCACTCGTTTACCTACTAGTATTGATTAATAACAGGTTACGGAAATGTTTTCGAAGTAGCTGGTGGCAACTTACTGCGGAATAGAACGCAGGTACTGCAGAGCGTACGAGCACTGGAATTTTTCTCGTATAATACGATTATCTTCTATTATCAGTCCCGTTCTTCCATATTCCGATAATGAATCACCGACATGGTGCACTGGACACTGTAATCTCGTTAGCGTCGACTATCCTCGCTTAGAAACTAAGCGCGCCAGAGAGAATCAAGTGAACATAATCAAAGCAATATACTTTGTCACAACTGATAAGACGGACGCGTACGCCCAACTTTATCACAACATCAAATATGCGGAACAGACGCACTCGCCATTACCACATTTCGTTCCACTGTTCCTTATGCATCCTTATGTCAGGACAGCGGGAACAAGGAACACCGACAGGCTGACCAACAGAATACAGTTCTCTCTATTGGAATTGAATTTATCCAATATATTACATAAACGATGCTTACCTTTCTCTACTAACTGTGCCATCGTTTGTCAACACTACTTTTTGGCGATAAGCAACAATCGATTCATACTGTGTAATTTGAATTCGTACTTCGCACTCTAACCTCATTATAATGGTTCGTTTCTGTTGGTCAGTCCAAGGGAAAACGATGAACATGGCGATGCAAACAGTGTGGCCAACGGAACGGTTTGATGCACCGACCTCGTCTTACGAATGCTATTTCACTATAATAAATGATGAATTGTATAAAGAACGCTTACCTTTTTGTACTAACTGTGCCATTGTTTAGCCACGCTATTATTCAGCAACGGGCAATAATTAATTCAAGCCGTATTTTAACCAACTTCCACTCCTCACTCGCAGTACTTATTTACACACTAACCTCGCTAAAATGGTTCATTTCCGTTGATCCTTGTTTGGCCTTAGAACGTAAAGGCAGACTTACAATGCGCCCGAGCACCCCATCGATTTAACGCTATTGGTTTAAAATAAATATAAGATATATACGCATAATTCTGATCTGCCTTTTGTATTAATTAAACTTACGTTTTTAGGTAGAACCGTGGACGATAACGTCTACCGCACACACTTTTTTTGTACGCTGAACGAACGAAATGAAAATAAACTGTACTGTTCAGTTCCTTGACCCGTCTCACCGATACAGTCCAAATGTTACCTATCCGAACCTTGAGCAGATTTTGAAACGTCAAGTTCCACAGAAAATTTCTAGTGATTAAACTGCTTTTTCATTACGTCATTATCAATTGATATTAGAACAGAATATAAATATTCGTAAGTTTTTCGAGGAAAAAATGAAGTGGTTCGAAGGTAGCATCAACGAGGCTGTGGCAACATCGAAATCCAGGAAAGCGATTTTCGTCGTTTTTGTGGAAGGTGTGTATTTATAATGTTAGGTTAGGCTATTATTCAGCCTGGCAATGTATGTTTCTAATAAAAACCAACTTTTGGCGTCGACCGAGATGATCTTTATGCAATCCCGTTTCATATTGCATCAAATCTCGACATTTGTTCCTTTCGCAAGACGTATTGCAACGTACTTGTGTTTTAGGCAAAGATGACACATCAGTGGAAGTTGCTGCAGCAATCAATGCCGCAGAAGTTTCTACTAGATTGGAACAGGACGACTTCGTAGCGATTCGTTTGGAGAGTGGGTCCGAAACCTACAGGCTTTTTGCTCAGATTTGTATCCTTTGTTTATAATTGTTTCATATAATTACTGAAATTTATCGCTGAATGATTTTCCTGAATAATTTTTATAAGATCAATTGGTACCTGTACCATCTATATTCTTTATTGGCACAAATGGGTCACCATTGGAGATTGTTGCTGGCACGACAACAGCCAATGATTTACTAACAAAGATTGATTCGGTTTTAACAAAATCAGGAAAAAATAAAACTTCTTTGTCGTCTAGTTTGATAGATGCAGAGAAAAAAGCCACTGCTAGTGGCAGCGTTATTAGTGATCTTAGTACAAGTTCTAAACCTATTGAAAGTGATAGCACAATAAATTCAAATGCGGATGTGTCCTTGAAGCAACCAACAGTAGAAGTGGAACCCGCTGTAGAGACAACTACAACAACAGTAGAAAATGAGAGTAATAGTGTACCGGTAGAAAATGCAAAGGTAGAACCGTCTCCTGTTGACAAACCAAACAATGTTCCGTCAGCAAGCAGCGAGCCACAGGAAACATGTCCCAAAAAGTTAACAGGAGAGGTATAGAGTCCTCTTTGTTTTCAAGGTCATGCAGTGTTATTAAAAAATCATTAAAATATCTCGTATTTTTAGGATACTACGAAGAAAGTACAACGGGTGATGGAACTGCAACACAAAAACCTACTTAAAGACGAAGAAAGAAAGGAAAAACTGCGGGAATTAGAGCGTCGCAAGGACCTAGAAATGAAACAGGCTCGTGAGGAAAGGTTAAGAGAGAAAGCGGTGGATGCGGCGGCCAGAGAGAAAGTTAGACAACAAATCGCTCAGGACAAATTAGAAAGAAAACAAAAAGAACGAGACATGCAGGTTGGTGCACCCCTTTTCTTCACTTTCTTTCGAAATACTAAATTCGCATTTCCGTCTTTGGACAAGATACATGTTTATTAAATGCAGCAACAGATGCAGAAACAACCGGACCAAGAACCGTCGAAACCAGTCGCGTCGGTTGTAAGCAATGCAACCGTGACTCGAATTCAGTTCAGACTACCATCGGGTAATCCTCATATGGGCCAATTCGAATCGTCGAATTCTTTGCGTGATTTACGTAACTATATTGTCCAGAACATTGATTTGCCTTTCCATCAGTTCTCGATGTCGATCTCGTTCCCCAGAAGAGACCTAACCGCTGAGGAAGACGATAAAACACTGTTAGAACTGGAATTGGTCCCCACAGCTGTTATTTTGATCCTGCCGATGAAAAATGTAATTGTAACAATGCAAAGAAATATTTTGATTTTGACTCTCCTTTGAACATTTATTCATTTGGTTTTTTGGTTTCAGTCCGACGTCACAGCGACCGTGTCATCGTCCCAGGATGTTGGATTTTTGTCACGGATTATGTGGTCCTTTTTCGCACCTATTCTGGGTGTTTATAATTATGTGATGGGTTATTTCTCGGGAGGTAATCGTCGAAATACCCCGAGACCACGCAACCCTGACAACAATGACACGGCGAATAGTTCCGATGAAACCATAATACCGAACCTTCAAAACGTTGCCAACTCGTCCGGGTAGGTCTTCACATTTACGAAGGAGTTTCTTTAACAGTCGAACGCACGACTCATTTCAATGTTATTTGTAATATTTAGTTTGGTCAGAAGATATTTGGGTGATCAAGGGGGGACAACCATCAAAACGGAGGGGAATATACATAGACTTCATTCAGGTGGGGATGATAATGATGAGAATAACACATGGAACGGTAATTCGACGCAACAAATGTAGCTTCTATCATCGAGCTTTCCAAGATCCCAGTGGGTTCAGTTGGCTCATTAACTAGAATGTCCAACAGGTTTAATTAAAAAAATTTATTTTGTTAATCTTTTACACTTTCTCCCCCGATTCTTTGCACCGTAAATCGAATATTACCACGATGTGGTCACGATAAAGCCGAAAAAAAGAATGTTTCATTTACACGTGAAGTATTCTCTTGACATTTGGTGCTCCACCCCCAATAATGCAGTTCTATTTAGATTATTTATTCTTAATCGCAAACGATAGACAGACCAGACGGAGCTGTCCAGTCGCGTTGCAATTGCTACGCATATATCCTTATAACGATAGTATGAGTGTCACAATATTTCAGGACTCTTTAATTTACATTTAAAGATTTTCTTCGAGAAAATTCTTTCATTGTTCTCTTCTAACAAATAACTACGCATTTTCGGATGGTAACACGAATACGCGTTAAACATAGCAACTATATTACGTTTTATTGTATGATCAAAGGCAAGATGCACTAATTAGAGGGCCTTTATTCTGTTAATATATAAATAAAGACATACAAAAGATAAACTCTGTACAATCTGTCGTTTCTCTTTCGTAACCCTGCAGAAATGGAAGCAAGTGCAAATAACGAGTACTTTGAAGAAAAGGAACAATGCTTTTAAATAAACTCAAACCCTACTACATTTATTTTTACAAGTGCTCATTTTTAAATATTAACTCCTTTTTTTTTAATCGTATGATTTGCACAATGTTCAACTTTGTTTAACATCAAGCTACTGAAAACCACAGTAGGGATCAAAATCAACGTGTATAAAAATACTTATTGAAACCCTGTCACTTTTGAGCATCTATCTAGACTTTCAACATGAAGCTCGAATTGGTAAGTACATGTTAAATTAGATCTTCCGGCCGAAGCCACGCTACCGAAGTAAGATGACACGGGACGAATTATTACAACGGCGCGAACACCGAATCGCGATTCGAGATTTTTCGTCTGACGAAACGCGACTCCAAAAATATGTTCAAGGCGAGGGGGAACCACCGCCAAGGGGAAATGCGTCTGCATCGGCTTGTTTTGCGGTTGACACGTCCAGAGGAACCGATAATTTACAAGGGAAGAGAGACCTGTCGATCGCTGCACCAATTAAGCGTGAAATTGACAAACATTTTGGCCGACTTGTTCCACCAAGGGTCTCGGCTTTCTGGCAATATAACATATCGCAGAACCTGCGATAGGAGTGTCGTCTGGGTAACGTGATCCCAGGGACACACCTACTTCGAGTCCTTTCGACAACTCTGTTCGTTGCACGTTGCACCGAAGAGTGCAGGATCGAACGTCGTTTCACAACGGTTCCTTCGACAGCTCATATTTACGATTCGGTTAAAAACAGAGAGATTCCCATGAATCAACCGAGTCGCGCGTAAATCAATTTTAATTAGATCCTGTCCGGCGAGGAATTGTCACCGGGCGAACGTTACCCGAGTCTGATTTATACGGAAGAATCGCGACTTGGCCGCCGTTTGTTTGATACAAATTTCTGCAGTGTATTCCCGCTGGTTCGCATAATCGTAGCCAAGTTCCACATCTGTCAACAGTTCTTGTATCACTCTGTCATCCCCATCATCGTCGCGTTAATACAGGCGATTGTGCGCCTAATAATCTCATTAAACTTACGGCTGATTGTCGGGCTCAGCCACGTTCGGCCTGACAAACTTGTCGCACTTCACCGTTTTATATGAATCCATAGGAATCCAAACGACGCGAACCGTTGGCTAAGATCTAATAATACATCCGGGCTATTCAGTTTTTCATCTTGCTCGTCTTGCTCTAGACGAATGTCCGAAATATCCGCCGATATCCGTGAATCCTTTGTAACATAATCTTGCGCGTATTCGTTCGAACATTTATACGGGCAACGAGATCAGGCGATTATCGAGAATGTTACACGTTCGGTTGATCGTACGCCATGATTCGGGTAACAGGACGCCCCGGAAGTCGACGAGTTTTATACGACTCACATGCAACAGATTGAAAATTGATTTCGAATCCGCGCCCGCCTTCTGTCAAGACAATTATTAAATAGCGTTTCATGGCGGTGACAGAAATTTATGGATACCTCATTACCACCGTTTAGTGACTGCTACCGTCGCGCTGTACGAGATCATTAGGGGCTCCTTCCAGACACACACGTGCTTGCCAAGAACCGCCCCGCACGGTCGCCGATTGGCCGAGTCGCGGATGACGTTGGCAGCACGTGGCTTTTCGACACCGCCTCGAAGAACGAAGAATTTGACTTGGCTGCCAAAAAAAAATATTGTTGGACATCGCGAGCAACCCCGACAAACAGTCGCTGGTTTCAACTCTAATCCCGCGAACGGTCCGCAGGGTGTCTATGAATGCCTTGTATCGGTTCAATCGGAGATCATTAGGTTCCCAATGACGGCACTCGGACGTGTCACCGATTTTTTGTAAAAGAAACTGTTCGTGAGCTTGTGGTTCCCATGGTGATGATCATAGTGTACGAACTGTGTAGTGTGTAAAGAGAGAACCGAGGGATCTATCATGAGAACGTCGATGGGACGTTCCTAATGATTGCGCGTTTCTATCACGAAGAACTTTTAAAGTATAGTAATTAGAAGATTGGTGGATGATACACGATAGAAAAGGATCATCTAGGATGTCGGAGGAACGTGTAAAAGCTTCAGAATCCGCCAGGGACTCGACAGAGTTACCGGAAAACCCGAAAGTGTGCTCGTTCAGTATCGAAAGCCTTTTAGCGCCAACCAAGAAGATCACGGAAGATGAAAAGCGTGTACCCATGCAAACCGAATTGTATTTGCATGGTCATGAGTGTAAGTAGATTAGAGAGAGTGTGTTTTTAATTGTCGAGTATAAATTAGTTCAAAGTTGCGTTGATTGTTTCAAGTAGCGAACGATTCGGATGGTCGGAAGCTGGTGGCGCCGGATTCGTCCATGATTATGGTCGAGGATATCGAATTCGATGATTCCGATTTGGTCTGCTCCACGTCCCCCGAGCCCGAAATGTGCTACGGTAAGTGGAAATGAGATTTTCCAGCAAATCCATTCAGAAATGGTATAGATATTCATTAAAGACATTGTGTTCGAAGCGTGCGAAAAGCTTTTGCTACCGGCGCGGCGCAGAAGGTAACTCTTTATCGGTGAAAGTTTCAACATATCGGAGCGAGAGAGTGTTCAATTTTGCGTTAATTATGATACACAAGACAGGACTTGAATTATACAAGTGTTCGACACCTGTGTTTGTTTTATCAAATTATTTCGCTAACAAAGGTGCATACCCTGGAACTCGAGGATAAAAGCCAGGGGACTCTTTTCGGCTCCATTAAAACAAATATTGAAGTTATTTATAAAAAAACAAACACAGCCATTAAGCGTCGAATTGTACGTATCTCTTTTATATTTACATTTCGCAAAATCATTTAATTAATGAAAGTATCTCAATCCGGCACCGTCGAAACGTCTGTTCGGCCTTTTAAAGCCTTCGCAGATCCTTTCATCGCGTTTTAAACGAATGAACAATCAAGACCAACAATCACGAGAATGTATTACTATTTAGAAGCATGATTATAACGCATCGCAGAACCGGAAACGATGCTTATCTCGAGACAAATGCGCCAACAGGGAGTTCGAGATCGCTTTGAGTCCGCGAAACCCGTGATTATTACATAGTGTGTAATAAAGAGTAATTGTTTCCACTTCATTCGGATATTGTTACTAGCGTGAAAGGGAGTAATTGTTACAGAATCCACCCGGCTCCCTCGTGTGGTAACGAATTCGTAAGTTTGCGCGGAGGACCGTTGCCCGTGAGTTTGATCCATTACTTCCTGCAGGGTCCACGCCCACTCAGTGTTCCTGCTTCTCGTCCACTATTTATCTGTCTCCTGCTAATTCTGCCATGGAAATGCAGCAAAATGTGCCTTCCCTCGGTACCTAGCACAGAATGAAAAAAGACAACCTCGACCGTGCCCATTCGGTGACATCTTGCACTTCGACGCAGTCGATCTTGGTCTTTGATCGCTGATCTTTACTGGCGAACAATCCTTTCTTCCCTTACACTACAATATCAGTCAGCAACGTCTACTAAATTTTGTACATTGTACATTTTATTTAACATTTTGAGGTCCACGTTAGTCATTGTAAGACTGACACAATTTTGTTGCCAAACTTGAAAATCAATTTTTACTACAACCTATTAAGTGAACCAAAGATTACAGTCTACGAGCTGTGAAAATTTTACGAAAATCATTGCTATGATAAACTTTGTCCTTTCTTGTATTATCAATAGAGGCGCCAATAAAAATTGCTATACTATAATTCGAAACAATTCTTAGTTAATTGCGGAATGTCCAGACTGCGGATTGGTGAAATTGATGGTGAAAATGAAACAAACCGTGGAGACATTCGAAGAATTTGAGAATACTGTTATACGAAAAGCTTTATTTAGATAAATAGTCTTTTACTTTTCGTGTTGTAAGTTAGATGGACGATAAATTACGCTTGTCCAGTGATTAAATTAGCAACAAAGTGTCCCAAAGTCCCTGATTTGTAAACGCGAGTGCATTTCGCGACTTATGAGTTAGTATCGAAGACCGCGGGGGCAACTTAATCCCGTTTCGCCAGAAGGATTTAAGTTTCTCGACGACTAATTTCTACCAAGGACCCGCGGCACGCGTGATTTACACAGCATAATGGTCGCCGCGATAAATCCGAGATCTAAGGAAAGGACAATTCTCGTTTGCGCTGCGTGCCCGGGCTGAGTCTGAGATATGTGGGACGTCGCGTCCAACTACAAAGCCGTCAACGCGATGCGTAAATCTTCGTGAGAGCAGCCTCGTGGACGAGTAAAATCGTCCGAAAGTTGCTCCCCTTTCGAACGGGTTCGTCTTTCTTATATCTAATGGGCCGTATGTTGCCTGCATGATCGCGTTGATCGCGTCTAATACACATTCGCACATCCATCCGCGTCGCTTCTTTAAAATCCTGTTTCTGTTTCGTTGAAGTCTCCACCGAATCGTCGATTTCGGGGAACCGGTACCCTTCATTTAATAGGCTTCTCAAAAAATCTTCTTTTACACAATAATCCCGAATGAAATTATTGGATTACGTTATTGAGAGTGTTGGTTTACGATTGAAGTTTCTGCTGAAGCCATCAACTATACCAAATGCAAGCTTAAGGCTTGAAATTAAAAATAATCTCAGCTAATGCGTCAAGATCGAAACCCGCTTCACGGGACTGTTCTGTTGAAGTCTCCTCTCTATCGTCGATTCCGGGGAATCGGTACCCTAGATGATAACAAAAGGCCCGGCCATTTATCTCAGCTCGGGCACCGTTTGACCAATCGAGGCGGCTCGCGCACGAATTAATTATCCCGCCGGTTGGCTGGCCAGGGTGAGAGCCCGTGCACCGGCGAACGAATGAAAATTAGCCACGCTTTATCGCGCATTTCTACTCGTGCTCACGCCATTCATCACCGAATAATTAGGAGACAAGTTCACCGTGGCTCGCGGCAATTAGGTAAACTAGAGGGCGTGGTGTTCTATTTCGGCTTTGCTCCACGCTGCCCTGTCCCGTCCGCGCCCCGTCGCGCTGTCGAATCCTCTTTTTGCTCCGCGTTTCGCCTAACCCTTTCTTCCTTCTTCGCGGAGCTCGTTCGTCAATGCAACCGAGTCAGAAAGTCGACGACAAATGAGCCGCGAGAGAAGAACGGTCGCCCTCCGAAAATATTTTCCTCTTCCGGCCGCTTCCGGTAAAGAATGCGACGTGGATCCTCCAACATTACTTTTCCCTTCTCGTTCACGGAGTCTCGTAGTCCTGAAATGGACGTCCATTCGAGTTCCACAAAATTTAAAAATTTGTAAAAATTCTTCAAAACCAGAACACCCCATAGATGGATGTCTATTCGAAATTCTACGGAGCTTTTCGTTGGGATCGATGGGAATGGATTTTTCATCCATAATTCGCTCCTGTAATTTATGTGGTCCCTGATATCTTTACTGCCGACGGGACGTGGACAGTGGCAATTTGTAGAACAATTTGATATTATTATCCGCGTGTACTGATATTTAGGCTTCCGAGTTGGAATCTTTCCTGACTTTCCACGTACACAAGTGTGCACGCCGAGTGAATTAGAGGCGGTACGGTTTTAGCCGACGACTCGGTTGTACGGGCCGAAGGGAAGTCACGAAAAACGCGCGAGAAACGCGACAATTACGTCGCCATCTGACAATTAGTAGCCGGTAAACGACACTCCGCGGCCCCTGTAACCGCGCCGCAAATACTTTTATCGGGATATTTATTGCCCTTCCAACTGTGAGGGTCGCTCGCCGAGATCCATTCTACCCGGGAACAAGGAAGCTTTAGGCGACGAACCATCGGTGCTAAAATAACCGATTGTCTTCGGGTTTGATTGAAATCATCCGAACAGGTTCGATTTCATTCTGTACAGTTATTCCATCTTATCGTTTTATCTTCTAATTGTTGATAACGAAGACAATGAGTCCCGATAACCAGGATAACAGGAATGATCGTATCAGATTAATGATTCATGGGCAAATTTTTGCGCGATCGGAGCCATTTTCAAGGGACACGGCACTACGGGGAGTGAGACGCGCGGCCGGGAGAGTCCGATCAGCCGATCGAGCAAAAATTCGCCCTTGCCTGATGTAAAACATAGAACTATGGAAAACATAGGAATGGGCAGACAAATACAAAGATTTCCCCTTGCAGGGGACATTCAGCCGCACAGCTAGATTTGACAAGCTGTACATAGGAGAAAGTCAAAACAGCAGAGGTCAGGCGGCGTGCCGCCGCGTTGCGGTCTAGTGTGCGCACTAGGACATAGCAATCGGCTTCGATCGGAAATAAATGGAGCTGTACCAAGGCGCTGACGAAAAGCCGCCATTAATTGCGAGCGGTGTTTCATACACCTTGACTGGGGGGCTGTTTTCGTTTTAATTGCTTTTAAACGAGATCGAGCGGGGTGCCGGCTACAACAGTGACTCCTTTAGAGCCGCGCGAGGCCCAATTACCCCCACGAAATTTTCCTCCTCATCAATCTCGGGACTTTTTGCCCGTCGAAGTTGTTTATATTTATATTTATCCCGGGGTGTACAAGCCGGTCGTACAAGACGTCGCGCCTCGCCCATGAGGAATGTCTTCGGGGTCTCTTTTAGTCGACTGGTAACAGGACCGCGCTCTAAGCAGCGGGGATCATCTTCTAATTATCTGCCCATTCGTCATCCGACGAAAAACCGTGGCACCACGCCGCTGGATATATGTCTGCTACTTCGGGGACCAAAAAAAGGGAAGATACTTGCGACACAGCGATGCCATCCGCGTCGTAAAGCCGCGCATCTTGCCCCGTTTTAAATGCCCTCCGTCAATTTAGCCTTTTGAAGGATCGGGGAAATGTTTCCACTCATCTCGTACACAATCCATCCTCCTACAACATGGTTAACCCTCGGACTTGGCTCCATTTACACCCAGAATTACGAAATTTTTATTTTCTCAGTTTAAATCATCAAGTATAGTTTGTTCAATAAAATCGTCAGAAGAGTCCACCTTGAGAGGGTTAATTGGTTCACACGATGAAGAGGCGTTGTTTAATAGTTCGACGCGTCTGAGGACTCATCTTTCGCGCATTGCAGAAGCATGTACCAGCAGCAGCGGTGCCAACTCCACGACAGGTGCGGACAGAGATGGTCAGGAAAAAAGTGGCAGCGTGATTAGCGATGACGAAAGGAAGAAGAGGCCTCGCACGGCGTTCACGGCCGCGCAGATTAAGTCGTTGGAGGCGGAATTCGAGAGGAACAAATACCTGAGCGTGGCGAAGAGACTGCAGCTCAGCAAGAGCTTGAAGCTCACCGAAACTCAGGTATACATTGCATAATTCGCGCGATCGTTATTCATCGTACGAACACGCCGTTGAAAGCTGACGAGTACTACGCTGTCAGTCCGGAGAGAAAAATAGCTGTTGTCGCGCATGGGTGTCGTGTGCGATACAAGTTAATCAAACGTGTCATGATTCACTCGACATCCTGTGCGCGTCTTAATAGAGGGAACATAGACTAGGCGAGATCTTACGATGATTAAAAGGAAACACGTTCCCCGCGGAAGTCGAACGAGACGCACTGTGTACAATAAATCGCGATAACGTCCGCTCGCTGCGACTTCCGCAGGCCTCGCCACCTGAAATAGTTTAAGTCCCCTGTCCCTAGACCAAGTTCCGTCGAATCAACCGACCCCTGAGTTAGTTATGAGAACGAAGGCCACCATATGTGCAGGCGCCGGGTCATGGCGCCATGGGGGAAGATCGCCCTTTAGGACCAATTAGCACTTCTACGCCCTTTCTTCTCGTGCACTGCCCCGAGATAAGAGAGCAAAACGCTCGCGTCTTCCTTTCGTAGAAATGTTTAATTAATCTTCGCTCGCGAGGATTGCGTTCTGCTTGGAAACGCGTTTTTGCCGGTGACGGAGCTCCGAAGACTATTTCCATACAACAAGCGGATTTACTCCGAAAATTTTCATGTCATTTCTAAAGGTCCTGTTCGCGATTAGCAAAGTATAACAGACGGATACATGAGCCCAGTTCAGGTTTTCCCAGTTTTGAGCGGCTCTCGGCGGTTTCTAATATTACACCGAGTCGAGGACATGGCAGGTTCAGCGGGTAGGTTTAAGTAATCTCGTGTTAACTACACAAAGTTGTCAGGTAGATTGAGCCAGTTACATAAGTTTCCCCGTTCACTTTGTAGCGCACTGACTGGGGGGGTAGTCCGGGCTCTAAACTAATTAATTTACGATAACGGACTGGATATTTTCCCGTTGAGCATGGTTGTGATCGGCCGGCTAGCAGTGTTGCGAGTCGCAATAATTGCCAGAACCGTAGAAATATCGCGCGGCACCGCGAACGAGGCAGATAATTATCTTCGCGATCACGGCGAAAGGGAGGACGATCAGACGACGGATCAGAGGGAAGAAGGAGACGTGTCGTCCCGCGGACATAACTGTCACAATATTTCTCGTAGTTAACGAGCCAGCTCCGGGAGTCCCCTTCTTCTTGGTGTTTCTCCGATCTTCCAACATGCCACAAGAACCAAACGTCCCGGACGACGGATGCGGCGAGGCGTCGGACCGAAGAGGCGTCGATTTTTTAATTAGGATATATTACCACGGATCCGGTCTGTCCTCCGAAAATTCGAAGATCATTTTTTTCCGCGCCACATCATGTGTTCACTTTTTTTTTACTCGGTACACTGTCACACGAAACACTCCAATCTAAATCACTCGACAGATTTTTTGGAGTCTTTAGTGTCGGATGAAAAAAATTTCGGAGTAATTTCGGTGTTGCAAGGCTTTTATAACATGAAAGCACTGATTTCGCAAGCGGACTGCTCAGAAACCTTAGCACAGAGCTTTGCAAGTGCCTCGGTAGCGCAGTAGGCAGCGCGTAAGTCTCATAATCTTAAGGTCGTGAGTTCGATCCTCACCCGGGGCAAATATTTTTGATGTCCAAATGTCAGATTTAAAGTCAATGTTATACGCGACCTACCTTATCTGATCCTTATCTTTTGCTACTTAATATTCAACGAATTCTGTACATACGATTTTAATCGTTGTATTTTTTTTTGATATCGCGTTTGTCTGGAACATTTATACTATCTCATTCTTATCTCGCATGTTCTATCATTCTCGTTCGCTTTCCCCAATTAATGTTCACTACAACTAACCATTGCATGTCAAATGCAGGTCGTTTTGATCCAATTGTAACTATTGTAGAGCTCAATTATTCATCTATGCATTGTACAATTTAGATATGAAGTTGTGGAAGTGCATGCTAGACTTTTCTCTTGAAACTTTCATGCAAACTTTTAGTTATATATCCATACAACCTCCAAGCTAAAATATTCTCTGTGTACGTCCTAGAACATATAATTAATGCAATTAATAGAACAGTTTCTGGACAACCCCTTTTTCTGCCATTTCACATAGATTATTGATTATATTCTCATAGAACAGTTTTGCAACAACAATGGCTTTCTCTCACGCTCATCAAGCAATTTGTTTCATTCGCAGATTAAGATATGGTTCCAAAACAGACGCACAAAGTGGAAAAGGAAGTACACAAACGACGTGGAGTTGCTCGCGCAACAGTATTACTCCAGTTTAGGGATTCCAGCGCCTCGACCAATTTTTGTCGGGGACCGTTTATGGTAACTATAACATTCATCTTCTTTTCCACGTGCTTCTACTTCTACTTATCACTTGAAATTTTCTACAGGTTTTTCAACTATCCGGGACAACCACAACCGGGAACACCAATTTTCCCTCAACATTTGGCGACAGTCCCTCTACCACCCGCATTACCAATAGTTCAACCACTACCAAGCAATTTGTCAATGGGACAACAGTCTTCAATTTTTCAAAGCATCCCCACAAATAATCCACCGTATCATTTGAGTCAGAGATTAGACTTTCGGCATCCGGACTCGTAAATCAAAAGTGTTTGTGACCATTGTCGATTATAGTGCGCGACTGAATCACTAAAAACTGGGATCGCGTGTGATAGCTACTGCTAAACACTTTAGATTGTAGCGCAATGTATTGTAATTTATGGTAGCGTTTTCAAAAATTGAAAATTTTTAATACTTTCTGCTATGCGGACAAGCGATAGGATTGAAACGATTCAAAAATCGCGCCAGTTGTGGCGCCGTTCGTACATATCACGCTCGAAAAACGAAACTCGTAGGGATCGAATTTGCGTCGGTAATGTTAGTTATTTAGGAAATTATTTTGTACTCGCATTTATTGTAAGGAGGCACAATATACACAGTATATAATTCATTCTTTCTATCGCAGTCTCTCCGTTTGTACAGGAAAAACTGAACAAACGCATCTTTATCTCCAAATAACATTAATAAATAATATTGTACCCTCTTTCTTGTATACTACTATAGAAAACAAACTAATAAATTATTTATTAAATATGTACATCGAAATTGGGTAGAGAAATTATATTAATAAAGTTTGTTACGATATTTTCTTGTATGAAACAGGGTGTGTATTTATTACTGAGCTGGAGGAGACAAGACTTTGCTAACTCCTAAGATCTTTTCGTCATGGGCAGCTTGATCCTGCATTATTTTAGCATACTTTTCATTGTCCTGTAGGTCCTCCTCATCCAGCATTTCTTGCATTCTTTGTTTATAGCTATAATTACACCATAGATAGCCAAATTATTTTATTTAGCGCTAAAAATCTCTTACCTCCTTTAGGATACTGTATTAAAGCACAAATTACTCTAGATCTGTACTTACATATCACTGTCGGGATTATTTTCCTGATTTCGACATTTTTCCAATTTCTTTTCCAAAGCCCTTACTATATCCCTTGAAGGAGGTTCTACGCATTTAGCCATAGACCTTATTTCTAGAATACGCATTTCATGTTGCAATTTAATCTAGTACTATTTCTAGGTACTTATAATATCTATGTGTATATTTACTTCTTACTGCTTCAATTATACAACCCAAGTGCTCCTTGGAGAATAATATGTCGGTCACATAATTATCCAGGTTTGCAGATGCCCTGGATGCTGCGTGCAGTGTGGCTGCCAATGCAACTTGGCTTGGAGCATAGAGCAACACGCTATCGGTCAAAAATACCCTTTCCAGAAATTCATCTATATATGGCCTGAGCCTTTCTGGATTCTCCAAGGATGTGTACCGTGTCTAAAAGTGTGCAAGTTGAATGACCCAATCGCCAGATGAGCTTGAACATCTTCAACTATGTACCTTGATATCGATCATCAACCCCTCTACAGGTCTGAATGGATTGTGTACTGTTAAGTTATAATTCAACTGTTGCATCAGAAGCAGTTCATTATTAAGTATAATATCAGATGCCTTCTCCCGGTCACCCTTGATGTTAGCGACAAACTGATATATGGAAACATTGAATTCCTCTACCTAAAATATACTCTTTAAATACACGAGTTCATACGCATGCATTTGTAGAGATTAATTGATAAATTACTTTACAAGCCAAGTAGACGCATGTGACCAATATCTCTTTCGGATGATAGTCCATGACACTATTTCTGAGGTAGAATCTTTTGAAATAGTGTAGTGCGGTTGCTATAGTAGCCCTTGGCATAGGTGGACTGAACCGACGACAGAAATCCCTTAATTGCAACTCATAAAAGCGCAGCAGAGTACGTTCCTCTGTGGACGATAGAAAATATTCTTCCCTTTCCTCTGCCTTGTAAATACATTGTTTATGTTATAATGAAAGAACCAATTAGCATTAGCAAAGAACTAATCATAATAAATCGCCGGGAACGCATTGATTAAATAAACATACGGTAATATTATGGCTGTACACGAGTGTATTGATAGTTGCACTTTATCGGTAGAGAAAAGCATATAACCTATAATATTATACAGTAACGAAACGAGATAGCAGCCAAACGTCAGAAATATAATAGAAAACAGTAAACAATACTGGAATGAAATGTGCAAAATAAACATTGCAGCTTGACAAAAATGAGGGATCAACTTACCGTCATTTTCGCCCCATGTCTTTCAATAAACTCAGCGTTTGTTCTCTCACGTAGCGTTGTTATGTCATTTTCGTCGCAGAACATCCAGTACCTTTTCTGGGAGCTTTGCGGGAACATTTCCATCGGATACTTGAGATGTATGATCAAAATTATTCAAATTTGATTTGAAATCACCTAACCATTGACCAAATACTGTTAGAGACCGCCAGCCCTACGGGACGGGAGATCGGTGATCGGAGGGAAAAAGTCAAAAAGTATCCATGCATCGAAAGATCATATAGAAAGCCAACTCGATCGATACTACTCGATGCTTTCGATAATCGAAAGCGTGCGTAGCATCATGGCGTACTTTTTTCAAGCAGGAGAAGACGCAAACGTGAGTAAAATTATATTTCCAATTATACTGATTTATTGAACATCTTTTTTCATATCATCAGTGAACAATTAATAAATATTCAATTTGAATTATTTATTTTCTATTAATTCGGATTTATTCTTGTGTCGCGACGATCAATTGTATTTGGATTCGTGTCTCGTACGACAGAAATCGAGTTTGTTTAATTCCCGTTCGAATTAATTTTGGTTCCACATATTAAAATTGAATTATTTATTTATTATTAATTCTGATTTAGTTTCTGACTGTTTGTCAATTGTAATTCATGAATTTTCTCTTTTTGTTACAAATTCCGCGGGAAAAGAATCCATCGATCGAAAAACCATGTTCATAGACCAGATCGATACTACTCGATGCTTTCGATAATCGAAAGCGGGACGAGTGTCATGGTGCACTGTGCACTTTTTTCAAACAGGAGAGGACGTGAGCGTGAGTACCAATTGTCTGTTCAATTAAACTGTGTTAATGAATATCTTTTTTCTAAACCATTAATTAACAATTAATAAATACTCAACTTGAATTACTATGTATAGTATAGAATATGTATAGTATAGAATATAGAAGCAAGATTAGGAATTCGGACGGGTAGGCTTGCAATTATATAGGCTCTTCTTGCTATTCATTTGTAAAGTGACCGAAAGTAGAGCACTGCCAAATGTGCATCAGGAAGAGTACATAAATATATACGGGCTTTTTTTAGTATTTTGTAATTGTGTATTTTTGTAATTTTCCGTCGGTGGGACGATAAAGAAATGCTAAGTGAGTGGGCACTGGCCAGTGAAGATGCAGTGCGATTGCAGTCTGGAAGAAGAGGATGCAGAGGGCAGCAGCAGATGCAGTTTCGATGCAATTTCGAGTCGGTATAGTTGCGAACTACCGCCATGGAGGACTACTGAACAGGGAAAGTTTTGATTCTGCAGAAGAAGAAATTCCCAAAGAATTTGGACCCTTCTTCGTTGCCAAGAGGCCTAAATGAAACATGAATGCACGGTTTTACTATTTGGTATGAAAATCATTTTATATATTGCATTTTTCTTCATTTATTCGTGACTATGTAATTCAACAATGTAACGACTGCTAGAACACGCGATAGCTCGTATCATAATTATAGGATACGGAAAGAACAATAGAAATGACTGGTAATTGCCATGTTTTGTGATGTACGTGTTTGTTAATGACTCTCGAGAAGATTTTTTATCTTTTTTTCTACTTAATAGACGAAATACTTACGTATCATTGGGCTGGGCTTGAGGAAAGTCTTCCGGCAGCTATTCTCATATTTTTTTAAGTATAGAGTGCTCTCAAGAGACGCTTGTATAGAGAAAATAATTGTCATGTATTAATACAACATAAATTAGTTTTTACTTGATTAGATAACTTGTTAACATAATATAATTGCACAGGGTGTAATTACGCAAATTGTGGAGTTTGTAATGCCCATTGTTGCAAATAATATTCCTCAATATTTGTTTACATAACGCTATGAGAAATATTTTAGTTCGGTACATAGACAACTACTTTGCAAGTATGAATAACTATTGTAATGTCGGTAAACAAGTAGAAGAAATTATGGTACAATTTGTACAAATTAACTGAAATTGTGCAGTCTTAGCATTCAATGCATTGTTAATGCATGAGAGTATGCAATTATGAATGAAGCTATTCAGAATATTTACTGAGAAAACAGAGTCAATTGTTTCTTTTAAGTGTGTGTGTGTATCTCGTGTGTTAATGAGTGTTGCAATAGAAGAACATAACATAGTGGAAACAGAAGAGATTCCAAGAAGTTAACTATTCAACTTCTTTGCACAGTAATCAATAATTACTGTGTAAGAATGCAAAACGGTAAGTATATGTATGCTTTTGTTCAAGGATTCATAGTGAAGTAAGTGAAAGTATTTTGTGCAAGGATGCAAAATGTACTAGGTAGGTTGCTGTTCAAGGATACAAAGTATAGTAAATGAGCATTTTGTACAAGAATGCAAATCATGGTAAGAATTCGATTTGTACAAGGATGGAAAATATGCTAATTAAATATTTTGTACAAGGATCCAAAATATATAAATGGGTTGCTATTCAAAGACATAATATATAGTATATAGATGGTGATTCAAGAATACAAGGAATATCTAGTAAAATAGTGTTTCGTAAAGTATAGTAAACAAGGATTCAGCATACAGTAAAATACAAGAAGCAGGAAAGGTTCCCAAACATAAGATCAAATTTAATTATACTTAGCAGGCTCTAGAGCCCGCTGCCAATTATCTTAGGAGTGTGGTGTGTTTCAGGGATATAGTATACGTGCACAAGAATGCAAGACACGAGTGTAAACAGCCGAGGATTTCAGTAAAAGGGACCATATTTTCTGGTAACGTGATTGTACGTGCCAGTAATAAACAAGTTCGGCGAATGGTTGATAGAGGGTCAGAGGTGGGGGTCCAATTTTAATATGTACGCCCCCGCAAGCGGTTGCACGTCGGATCTGGAGGGGCGTTCCTACGACCCTTTGTCAACCGACGACGCCGCTGCATCTTATCACGATCAAGGCTCGGGATCTCCCATTCTGCTCCTCTACCTCGTTCAGCCCTCGAGGCCATCCCGGTGCTGCCGCTTGTTCAAGCAAAGACGTTGCCTCGACGTCTCGGTGGCTATAACTTTCTACTTTTTGCACGCTGATTTATGATTCTTTATGGTACGCGACGATACGTCGCGTCGCAGCTCGCTACACAGTGGATCTCTTAAAATTTCGCGAAGCATCTGCGCGTATCAGAATCTTCGATCGCAGATAAAGAGAGAGACCACTGTTAAAAGTTTTCCTTGGATCGAATTCCTAAACAATTGCAAACTAGTACCACGCTTCGGCTAATTATTGTTACGTGATACTGGTCGGAGAAATATTTGCGCGACAAAGTGGTCGGCGCCGCACGGAAAAGTAGGATTTACGGCAAAGTCCGGGTCGAAAGGCGATATTGCACCTGAAAGTGAAGTACATCCGCCATTAATCTAATATTGCGGTTGCCGCCGCCCTCGACTTTGCGTGCTACACCCTACCGAGCGTTAAGCTTGGCCCCCCTCGTACAAACACAAACGCCGACACGTCGGTTTTGTGGACACGCGCGTCTACAGGAGCACGTTTACGCGAAAGGGTCTCGAACATGGACACCGAGAGAACCAATCGGTCGACGTTGCTGCTCAGGATAATGCGAAATCAATGTCTAGCAAGAGGTGTGACGGCCAAAGTGGATTACCTTAGCACCCTACCGCCCCGATGATGGTTCACCGCAATCAACCTGAACTTTCCAACGAATCGCGAATTGATTCAGACAGGGAGATGGGCCTTTGGTCCCAAATATTCAGGATGGTGCTCAGACGTGTAGAGAGAGAGAGAGAGTTTACGCAACTACAACGAAGTGCAATCGTTAGCTCAGAAGGACGTTCGTCGCAGTCAGAATTTTTAAGCCATTTCGTTTGGTATTTTCTTTATTCTGGCATGCCCGAATGCAAAAATACAGCGCACACACGCACGCGTACATTGTTTTGTTGCATGCGTGACCTACTGTATCGCATGACCGTTAACATGCCGTGGTATCGTCGTCGGTTAACCCGCAAAAAGCGGTATCACGCCTGCTCCTAACACTCCAGGTCTGATCGGCCGGCTGTCCGACACGCAAGCCTTCGGCGATCGAAGCATTCTCGTGTGTTGTTCCTCATGATGGACGTACTGTTTGCATATTATATGGAGCTGGTGGTCACAACCTTTCCTTCTTCCGTTGAAAGCGGGCCCGACAATGCCGCATTGTACAAATCGCAATGCGAATCTTCTAAAAGCAGCTGGACGCATCCGCTTAAGAAACACATAAAGGCAGAGGAATATGACACGTTATTAGCCGACAATGGCGATTCGTTACACGCGCATGCACATTCTTCATGAAACACCGTTGAATTTCGTGAACATGACTCGTGAATATGATTATATTGTACATGAATTAATTCGCGACCCTTTTATCGAAACCTTTCTCTCTTAACGACGACATGGTCATTAGTAGACTGCGGATTTTTATGCGAACTTGTCTGTGTCCATGAAACAGCAGTACATTTACACTAATTCACAGTGTAAATAAATTTCACCCTAATGAATTATTATCGAGCGTATTTCTAGATTCGTGCGTCCGAGCACTACATCACCGTTTTCAGCGACGTCCATTATCTAGTATCGGATGTTTTGGGGCAGCGTGCGTTCACTGGTCTGCGAAATGATTATACGGATCGCGTATGGTGCAGCTTTTGCCAGAGACGTCGTTACGTAACAAATCATAAATCTCGCAGTCAGCGAGCGTGCGTAGCCGGAAAATAGAGGTGTACGGGTTCGCTGCGATTGGATGGGCTCGTGTGGATGCGAGGTATCCTGTGCATCCTGTATTCATATGTATAAATGAGCTCGGGCTCGTCGAGCTACGCGCGTAAACATTGTCCGTAACAAACGTGTCTGTGGCTCGTGTTTCCCTGGGTGATGTCCCGTCGGCATGAGTCACGACGCGTAACTACGACCACTACAATTTATCGAGGCTGCGGCAAGAGGAATCGTGAACAGTGTTTTATTCGGTGAAAGCAGCCGAAGTTGTTTACCACCTTCGATATTTGCTTTTGTGGTCGAGGATTGAACCCGACGACTCTTCTAGCAGCAGAAGAAGGAGGCACTGGTCGTAATTCATAAGATAAATATGCGGATGGAAACTTGTCGCAGAAACCGCTCCTCCGTCGGCGAGCGACCGCCGCACCGGCAGCCTGGTTTTTTCCTGAATATTAAACCGCGACGGGAAATTACGGAACGCCGTTCCAGATGCGTATCGGCAGATACGCATCGAGGCGATCGCGCGAACCGAACGTCGCGCCGATCTGGAACCAATTATCCTCGTTTCAAATATCCACAACGGGATATCTGTGGCCCTGGGCGTCCGAGATGCAAATAACACGGTTGTCTTGCGACGGGTGCAGTGACAGTGCCCGATCGACAATACGCGTGTCGATGGTACACGCCAGAAGTCATCAATTATGCGGACTGGTTATACGCAGCCTGTGTTGCCAAACAGTTCCGGATTGTGAAAGAAGGGTAGCAAAATGTGTCCACATTGTGCACTTTGTATCCTGCAAGCTGCGGAGTTCGGGTGGACAATGGGCCATGTGCAAGTGTCGATCAACACGGATCAAATATCAATGGAGAAGACCATTGAGATAGCAATAATACCGCAGGAAAAGATCATAAAGTAACAACATTCTTTTCACATTTTGATATATGTATATCAACTATGTAAGGTTTTCAAGAAGTTTCATCAAGCCATTTAGGGTTTACGTCGATGTGGCCAATTACGGACTGTGTTGTATGCCCAGAGTATTATGTTGCCGTTTTCATTGAAAGCATGACAAACTTGAAGAAGAAGCGTTAAATAATGAAGGAATGCGGCGAGTTGGATAAAGCAAACGGAACACGCAGGAGGCTGAAGAGGGAGTTTGTAAGACGGCTGCCTGAGCGCAACCTTCGCCCCCGGCGGGACCATGGTCGGCGAAACACACGTTGAACAATAAGAAGCATCGTTGAAGAAGAGGAACGGCGGAAAACGAAGGAGAAAGTAACGCAGAAAGAAAGAGCAAGCCAGCGGAGCCAGCGCTCTCGGTTGTATACGGTATAATTACAGAGGGCAGAGCAGTGGCTAGACCCGCTACAGCAACTTATCGTTGCCCAAGGCGCCAGCATACTCGAAATCGGTCGGTCTCGATCCTGTTGCGACTCGGTCCTAATTCGTATTCGTGCCCCGGGTGTAACAGATAGTATATGCCTCGAAAACGGCGGAAGGACTGGCAGGGATCTCCTATGCTACGCCCTCCTCCCTATCCGCCGCTTTCTTCTTATCTCGTTTTAGCAATGCAAATCTCGATCGGTCAACGGTAATTCGCGTGTTCTGTGATTCCGACGGGACTCTCGGCGGGATCGTTTTCGCATCGTATCGCGGTCGATTAGAAATTTAAAACTGCTCTCGATGCCGATGATTTGTTGATATCCGGTGGGCAATATCCGTTTCCAGGATCCGAAGTAGCTTCCTCTTTCGTGTCGGCGGCAACGACCGTGTCGAGTGATATTTCTTCGACGGTATATGATGCCACGAGTGCGGCCCGTTATGCCTCCATTTCCACGGTTTTAATGCGAGAGGCGCAGCCGTCACCTCTCCAAGCCCCGATATAATTAACGACTATGATCAGGGGACCAGTCCACGTGACGCAACTTAACGAAACGTAACACGGCGCTACGGAAACCCCAAGTGGTTGAGGCGTGTGCACCCGGAGACGAGCGCGAATGCTACATTGTCGTGTGTCCGTGTGCGCGAATGCGAACGACAGCGAGAAAAATGCTGCAGCTTATCAGATGCTGCTAATTAGTTTATGATGAGGCAATCAGGGAAAATGCGAGACACTATTTAAACTATCTGATTATCACCCCCCTCCGCGGTTCTGCTAACGGCTCCCGGTAAATTACAGGCGCATTAGAGTCATTAGAGTCATTAACTAATTTGAGGGAGAAGAATCGGCGGCAGGGGAGATGGCCAACGAGGTTTGTTTAGCGCTCCGGGACGGATCCATGCGAACATTGTCATTACCGCGGGGCCGTGCACGCAGCCTTGGAACGGCGAGTTAGAACAGTCTAAATATTTTGTTCTTATAATTACACACTGCACGGCTGTACCGTAAATGGAAGACGACAACCTTGTACCAGCCTGCGTGAGAGACTTCGAAGCGCGATTACGTTCCGCGGTCTCCCCTTGCGTGCCGTTTCTTTTTTTTTCCCGTGCGCTGAACACGGAAAGGAAAGCGTTCCCTGAACGCGACAGAACAACGCGGCGTTCCTGATGCTAAGTACGAGGGCACAAAGGGATGATTATCATTTACAAGGAAAGAAATCGCTCCTATTGTGAATGGTAAATCTGATCTTGACCCGGGCAAGCTTGTCTTTCGATTCACGGCGTCAGAGAACCGCGCTGGGACGCGTATCGTTGTCAGGAAGTCGTTTCAGTGGGACATCTTCATCTCTGTCCCTTCCGGTGAACATGTAAGTACGAGGACATAAAGGGAACTGAATGCAACGGATTATCATTTACGTGGGATCAGAACTCCTCAGATTAGAACAACATATACGGAGATTATTTCTATTGTGAATAACTGATCTTGACCCCCTTGTCAGGAAATGATTCCAGCGAGACATCTTCATCTCCGTCGCTTGGAGCGAAGGGCGCTGAGACCGGCGAAAAGTGCTCGCCAGTCTGGTATACACCTCGCGAACAGGGTTTATCCACTTTTGTGGTAATTCGTGGCTTCCGACGCGCAGGCTGCACCGCGCAAGATGGCCGCGGACCCGCTGATCGCTGATTGGCGATGGCGGGGCGGGCGATTTGAGCGGCGGTTGGTGGTTCCAGTATAGCCCGGTGCGAGTAATTTTGATCGTGATTATACTAATTTCATAGTATGCCCCTTCTCAGTGGCTTTAAGCACTGGGCGAGTTCACACGAGTCGGCCAGCAGCACGCTGGCCGACTCTCGAGTATCCGTACTTGCGAAATCGAACGCGGCCCTGTTCGATGCCTCTCGAACGCCGGCGAAATTCGCGATCCCGTGTCTCTTTCGAAGTTACCGTCCGTCGACTGTGGAAGAGACGATATTGTCGAGAAGTAGCCGGTGTCCATTCAGGCTGGCTGAATGGTTTCTTCGGACATCGGGCTTCGACGTGCACGCGATAACAGTGTCATCGTTCGCCGTTCGTTGCAATTACACATACGTGCCGCACGGCCAATTACTCTCCGGCCGAATGGATGCTACCGGTTCGCGCACGTCAAAACGCTCGCACGTAACACGTTTTCGTCCGGCATATGCGGTGTATCCTGGCCACGGTTCACGGTACAAACTCGGCCAGAATAATTCCAGTGGAGTATACACTTCTTCTGCGAATAAGGGGAAAAGATGAACACGGCCGAGCGTGTGAAGCCGCCCCTGCTATCGCTATTAACGTCAGCTATATTGAACCGTAATTGTCCCGTGTTGTTAGTGCGGCGTATTCACGGGCAAAAGGCCCCCGTTTCGCTTTCCTCTCCTCTCTCCGCCCCTCTAACATTTTCTATCCTCGTCCAGCCCCCGGTCTCTCTCTCTCTCTCTCTCTCTCTCTCTCTCTCTTTTGTTCCTGTGCGCTCGTTTTGCCTCTCTCCTCCCCGTGGGCAGCGAGCGGAGAGCATCGCCGCCGCAGCCATGCGGCAGCGGTGGGGGCTAAATTACCACAATTTTGTACTTTTTATACCGCGAGGGAAAAAAAGAGGATAATTTTTGGTGGAAACGCAACAATTTTATCGGCCGTTGTTATGTGAGATCAGTTGGTGTCTACTGCCGCTGCGCGTTACACCTGCCTGTCTCTCGTGTGCTCTCCGCTCCTCCGGTTGACTTTGAAATCGGCTTTGAGTGGTTCGTTCCGTTTTGTCACCTCGCCTGCCATGCTCAAAGTGTTACCCCGTCGAATTCGAAGGTGAGAGAGACGCGTGCCGGTTCGTCACTGGATCGATCAACCCGCGCGCATTTATCTGGTCGCCATTTTGCCGACCTTGAGCCCACGGTTTCCCCGAAGTCTATAGATATCTTGGATCTCTCAGGCTTCTCCCGAATGACAAGTGACATAACGATCGGTGTGTGTTTCCTCTCGATGTGTCTTCGACTAAGTGTCTTCGTAGTTATGTCAGTTTTCCGGCTGTATGTGATCGTTCTTGAAGAAACGCGTGCACAACAGCCGCCATTTTGGTGACCGCGTACCGTGATGTTCGGAGTGAAGCAATCCTCAATGTGAATCATTGCCTTCTCGTCTTTCTTGTCGTACGTTGTGAGACTGCGGTGATTGTCCATCCGGTAACTATGACGCTACCTGTAGCCTGGTGTCAGTCGAATCGCGAGCTTTCATAAAATCCGGTGGTGCTGCTCCATTTATCTATTTCCTACCATCTAATTACTACGCCACTACCTTTTTCCCCGGGCCGTTTTATGCCGCAGACAAATTCTTCTGCACCTCCGCGGTGCCTCGGGCACGGACATCACCGTCACGGGAGATTTATACCTCTTGGAAACAACATGCTTGCGCGGGCGTAGCACGCTGTTCACTTCGGTGCTTAAAAATACTTGTTTCTTTATTTCCCGCCGGACAAAAGTCTCGTCTCCGCCAAAAGAAGAACTCTGTTTGCTTTTGAGGACACGGAGAATGCGACCGGTTCGAGAACTGATGGAACCAAAACCGCACCGAGGTTTCGTCAGTCCAGAAACTGGAGGAATAGTTAGGTTTCCGCGGTTTCTCGCTTAGGGAACGGAATTGTCGGAGCCGTCGGATCCTTATTGATGCCGGGGATATCTATCGCTCCCGGGCTTGCTGGACCAACGCTGAAAAAGGGGGAGACGGAGGCAATAAAACCGCAAGGGCGGAAAGGACGGAGGTAAATAACGGTGGAGGAGGCGTGGTTGGCGCGATGCGGCGCCCTCAAAGCACGATCGTCCCTCGAGGGTACACCTTTTAAGAGTTCGAGGTACGAGGACCGTCGAAACTGGGAGCCCCGGAGATAAGATCCTCCTAGTTATCGAACGGACTCCCGTTCACGATCGATGTACCAGAACCCGTCCACGGGTTTCGATGTTCCCGCAGGCGAGAGCCGTTCCTTCCACCTTTTGATTTCATTGTGCCTTTGAAATGTGGCCTTGGCCATCCACAAGGACGCTTCTTTTATAAAATTGCCTGACCCGCGTCGGCTTTTCTTCGAAGTGCCTCGAAACTCCGCCATTGCGAAACGTCCGCTGTCCGACGGTAGGCATCTTCCATCCGATCGCCGTGCATCTCGATTTTTACGGCGCGTAGAAGAAGAACGCCAAGTTGGGGCTGGTTGGTTTTGTGTATTCTGGATGTCGATGTCGAAAACTGACGGGGAAAGGGCTCCGCTAGAGACTGTTGATGCGCTTCCTCGAAATCAGACGGAACGCTAAATAATTCTGGAGGAAACACACGAGTTCCTACGGACATAAGTCGCCTCCAGACATCTAAATGGCTACCTTCGAGTTAGACCGGCTGGCAAGAGCCACTAACGACAATACGATGACCCCCGAGCCGCGGAAACAAAGACCGGGTCGCAAGAATGGAGGAATACACACCGTTTCAGGCGGTAATTACAGCTTCTTCTGTATCTTGCGAGACAGCCGCGGCAGATGCGGATAATGATAGCCCGAATGTGCCGATGTGTCCCGCTTCAACAACGATCCCGATCTCATCGATCACAATGCCTATTGCTCAATATCCGAAACGATCGAACCGGTGAATAACCATGCGGCTCCGTCTTGTCGGGTGCGCTTATAGCATTCTAGAGATTCTAACAGAATTCGTTCCAACATCTCTATTACACCGAGGATTCTATCTATATGCAGATTTGCGGCACGCTTTGTTTGTCTCGTTGAAACGAATCTTCACGAGCTTTTTACCGGCGGTACTTACAACTGTCTCTGTTCACGGGAACGACGATCCGACGCTAGAGCAGGTCCTGACCCCGCCCCCGCGTTCCCAGCGGCCTTTAATTACCAAATATTTTACGAGCCGCGCGTCCAGTTCTGTCATTTGTTTGCTCAAGCACGCCAGAAGTTTCGGACTAATTGATTATCTGCTAATTTGTAACATTGCCTGCTTAGGAAACGCCGAGGATCGCCGGAGCGACGGCTACTGGCACGGGGGTCTCTCTCTTCCGAACTCGAAACTGCTACAGATCTCGCTTTTCTACGGTCGTTTACCTTCAAAATTTCATTTCACCTTTCCTCTTGATTTTTTACTTTCACCTCACCCATGTTTCCTTTTTCGAATTCTATTTTCAACGACTCCTCACACCACATTCCTTCGGTTTCGTCTTTGGAACTCCCGCGAATCTCGCATTTTCACGGACGTTAGCTTCCACATTTGTCCTTTTTTCTTTACATGACACTTCCGTGCTTCCCACGTTTGCTTTTCCAAACTTTTTTCTCGGCCAGTATAATAAGCGGTGCAAACAGTAGAACTTTTCACTGGCTATCAGAGCGCGTTATAGACGTGTAGGTAATAGGTCCGCGTGAGAGCACAGAGGGTTAATGTTTACCCTGGTCTTGTCCGTGGATTGGATAATTGTATTAAACTTGATCATGATGGGGACAACGTAATTCGAGGTTGTTGAGTGTAATCTTGCCACGGTGCTCTAATCGCGACAAAACTGCGGATAGATCTGCACCCCGCAGTCGTGTAACATTTCAATGTAACGACTGTGTTATTCGGGTCAGGTAGACTGCGAACTATCAATCTTACAATCTGAATTAACTTTGTTCTCGTTGCTACACAAGTTTATCTGATTGAAAAATTTATAGACAGTGTGAATTTTTACGAAGTAAGACCTCTTATTGGTTCTGAGTAATTGATTAGACACTGTATTACAATGTTCTGTGGGTGCTTACAATTAGTAGTAGCGAAGATATAGGTTTATCATTGTCTTTATGTGAATTCCAGGTTTCTAAGATTACAGAGGTCTCCCAACAGCGATATTAGATGATTTCTACATACACCTCAGGGTGTTACAACAAAGGTAGGGTTCTTGGGTAGGGCACGGATACATAGTCGTTATCGAGGTCTTTATATGAAGAACAACAGTCCTTTCGAGTAGTTCATTGGATATGTAGCCTCTGAATCATGATCGCCCTAGCCCAGCATGTTACAATTAAGATTCTTGGGAATATCAAAGATAGGTAGTTCTTGCGTAGGACTTTATAGAACAAGACTCCATTAGATGAGTTGATCGGACATGTAGCTCGGTTACAATGAAGATAGAGTGTTGGGTAGTAGCAAGGATATAGGTTCTGGAGGTTGGATCCCCGAAACGTGTCTCAGAGGTCCAGTTTCGAGGTCACAGCCGGCTGTGTTTCGCGGTGGAACGTGGCCGAGGAGGCATCGGATCGCATAAGCCGGCTACACGGGGCCAGGACCGCGTAATAACACGGCAGCACGAAACAAACCGACGAATTAGGTACTATCGGGTTCTGCGAAAGCGGTCGACAGACGGACGTAGAGAGCTGGATGGGACGGATGGACGGACAGACAGCTAGCGCGAGGGCCGAAACAGCGTGCCGAAGAAGAACGAGGAACTGCGCGGCTGCGGCGGCGAAGGGAGAAGAACGGGCGAAAGGGGAACGATGGGGCTTTCAAGGGGGAGAAGGAAGGGAAGCCTCGAAAGGGCCTGGCCTCGTGCAATTACGGGGCCCCGGCAACCCCGACATTATCCCCAATTATCCGCGTGCGTTTTGAGGTTAGGTTTTCGGGGGCCCTCCGGGCCAGAGACGCGCGAGAGCCACCGCGAGGCACCGCGACCGAAACGTCCACGTAAAACCCGAAAGAAACGGGAGACAAAGGGAGTCGGGATCTCTCTTCTCTTCTCTCCGAGAGGAACGTGTATCTCTTCGCACAGGCGAGAAAGACGGAGCTCTATTATGTGGCGTCTGGCGTCAGAAACGGATCGATCCGAGAGCACGTTTCGGGTTTTCTCCGCCTGTGTGCTTTCTCGCGGGACCCGCACGACCGCAAGGCATGCGACTAATACACCGTGAAGGGTTGATGCTATTCCCGTGACCGCAGATCGGACCTGATGCAATCACGCTCGAAACAGGTCGACCCGCAACAAGATCCAAGGGAAAACCGTTAGGGACGAATTTTCGCGAGCGAACTGTAGTTACACAGCCTTAGCCCACTTCGCGAACAAGAACGTGTCACGGTTAGATCGCGTTGCATCTTGGACTGTGCTTTGATTAGATGTACCACACTGACCCAGATCAACACGACAAAGCACTTTCTGCAGCTATGTCGTTCCTTTGTCGCATACACGATCCAAACAATTTTTATTTTTTATAAAGATTCGCTGTCCACTTACTAGTCTGTAACCCTTGATTGCCACATGCATAGAACATATGTAGATAAAATATTTCTACAGAATAGTATTTGTTAGAAATGTTTCGGAACATGCAAATGGTTGTATACAAATTGGCAACGCGTGCAATGCGACGATGTCGTATTTGTCGGTCGTATATTGCCTCAGATTAGAACCAGTCCGGTTATCGTCGCATCCCACGCACGACACGTGTATAATGTATAGTATCGCGGACTGGTTTTATAGTATATTGATCAAATAAATCGTCATCTACGTGTTGCTGACAGTAAAAGTGGCAAAATTCTATCAATGTTATTCTGCCTCTATATTATTCCACCTGTTCGAACGTATGAGGTTCTCAGCTCAGCATAGAGCAATGGACCAAGCACATTCTATGGATGCTGATCAAATTGATAATTCAATGCGTTTTGTCACCATGCAAGACCTAATTAGGCCATACACCGAGTTCCCAGGCGTTACGCGTGAGCTAGCTAATCAGAGCGGCGTTCTTCCGTGATCGACTTAAAGGAAACGTTGCGGCCGGGTGTCATGTGCAATTAGAAAACACCCTTCGTGGTACGCGATACCTAATATTAGCTGATCCATCGAAGCGAAAGCGAAACCGAATAATATATTCATAACCGGCCGGCTGAAACAATCTAACCACGGTATAGTTTACCGTGCACCGACGAATACACCCCCGCTTTCCTTCGAAGGGCGTAGTTCTTCGCCGTATATGCTAACCTTTCACTGATCGCCGAGTGCGATCTAGAAGCGGCCCGGGGAAGGAAGGGCGAAAGGAACGATAGCGCGATGAAAATAGGGCAGTTTCGAGGACTCGGGCGGACCTCGTGTGTCGGTTGGCGTGCTGGAAAAGATTTACAGTCTCCGCACCGGAAAGGATACCGAGAGGGCGGTTGCTGGAAGAATGGTTTCCGGCGGCAGCTTCTAGCCTTAGAGCCTACACCTACCTGGTCGATACGCGTGCCAGACCAACAGCGATGTCTAGCCGACACAGACACACTTCGGCACCTCCCGAACGTCAACGTTCGGCTTCGTCCATCGCGAATGGGACGCTTCATCCCTCCAAAACAATTTTTCAACGGGTTATCTTAGGACACTTGGAAAAAATTGAACACTAGAATACAATTTGCAACTGGTTTTCTTTCTCTGCCTGCTTTCAATTTCAATAGCGTGGAAGAATGGCTGTCCTCCGCTGTGGTCTCGGGAGGAGGCAGTGTCAAACAGTGGCTCTTCGTCATTGAATCACGCGTGAGGCCGTCGCGTGTTCGATTCGCACATACGTAATTCGTCATTGCTTTCGCGGGTTACACCTCTTGAATACAATTTTCATAATGATATGCGCGGTGGACACCGTGCACACGCAGTCTGTTCCGTGGCTCCACCTGGCGCGCCGAACGAAATAAGCCGGCAGCTGTCCAATCGACGTTCACCTTACGATATTATGCGTGTTCGGACTCGTACTCTTCGATTTCACGGTAACGACCCCTCCCCGGACGCATTCTTTCGATCCTACACACGACATCGCCATTAACTTTTCATTTTTCACGTACGACGGTCCTCGTTACGTCACGTGGAAGTCGCGAAACTGGTTAGTTTGAAGAACCGGAGAGAGTAGTTTTCTTATGGACTCGAGTCCGTCTCTTCTCTGGGGACAAAAGGTTTTCGAGACAGGTTTTTCCATTAAGGTTTAAGGAACTAAGAGACCCTAAGAAAATTGCGCTCAAGCTGAAACCTGGTTGATTTCTCATGTGAATGTCCGCATGCAGTTGCAGCGACTCTATACGTTGCGGAGCCCCAGCTTTGCTTCCCAAGCCGCGTGTGTAGGCTTTCGAAATATCACGTTGCCCCGCTCTATAGTTCGGTGCCTATCAATCACTTGGCGCATGGTCCGGCAATAAGACTCCTCGAAGGAGGGAGCTATTATCCTGCCAGACTCTTGTGATGCACGACCTCCAAGCCCGACGCTGGACCTTAAGCTCCCGCCGAACGATCGCGCGCCGCACGAAAATTCCGCAACCGAATGCGATCCGACACCCTACGGACCTCGTGCCGCGGCCATGGAAAACGTAAATCGCCTTTGCAAAAATTCGGCTACGCAGCATTCACCGTTTATACTACCTGAGCCTCGAAATTGCAAAGGCAGGTCCTTTCATCTGATCAATCCTGATACTAAAGACTGGAAAAATCAAAGAGGGGTCTGTACGGACATCTTATTTGTCATTCCCACAGCTATTCCACTTAAAATTTCTAGTGTCATCAAATTCCACAACGTCGCATAAAACATCTTAGTTCTGAAGAGAATCTTCAGAATAATTAGTTCTAACAATGTTTCTAACGTCGCTAAATTCTATAATATTGCAGTAATTCAGGTTTCTAAAAGACAGATTCTTGCGATCAATTCAAATGCTGTCTATCTCGTAGAACAGTATCCACTCTTTCAATGACCAATCCTTCAATTTCAAATAATTTATAAGCAAACTCTGTATGCGCCGTTTTAAACATTGTCGAGCGACCACCAACGCTTAATCTCCGGGTCAGAGCAGACCCGACGCTCCTGATCGGAGGCTAACCGAACAGGTGACAAGCAGCATGAATAACAAATGAAAAAAAACCGAGTTACGCGAAGATAAAAATGTAGCAGCGCGAATAAATCAGCATCAAAGTAACCGTCACCGGTCCGGGAGAGAGGAGAATTATGACTTCGAAGATGCGAGGAAGCCGCACGCCCGCGTTTTATCTCGGTCAGCCGGGTATAATGAAAAATCCGACAGTGAACATAAGTTATAAAGCGTTCCCGAGAAAGAGCGATCGGACTCGTTCGCCTCTTGAATATTCATGGAGGGTCGCGCCGTCGCACAATGGCAGGATTGAAGGCATCTGGCCGAGAAAACAGGTCTGCCATTATCGAATAAAATGATCGCTGATATTGACACGACTCGTCGGTCACGAGGGAGGATATTCGATGCGCAGATATACAATACAACTCGATGATAATCAGATCTGCGAAGAGAGAGAGGGGGGGAAGAGAGCGGAAGAAGAGGATCCCGTTGCAACTGTGCAAGGGGGAATCTCTCTCGTTTCCTTTCGCGAGTCCGAATGAAATTCACACCGCGTGTATGTCCCTCGTAATGAGACTAATGAAATTATCTCAGGCGCGAGAGGAGATTAACGTCGGAACGAGAAGTCGCGTTGCGTGATTCGCGAATCCCCTAAGGTTGGGCTCAGCCTTCGCTGCATTCGCATTCGTGACAGCTCCGGGAACGCGTGTGTGTATTCCACCGGCAGAAAAAAATATTATCGGGAGAGATGTCTGCCCGCGTTATGCGCGAGAGTACCCCCCGTGCAATACGCACGCCATTCTATTATACATATGTATGTTCTGTATGTATACACGGCGAACTTTTCCTTCCCTGTGGACTTATGAATGCGTCGCTCACACGCGATTCCGCGGCTTGAGGAGTTCCATGACTTCCACGAGCCTCTATCCGCCATCGAGCCCCAGAACGCTATGGAATCCGCGATCATTCTCCGAGATCAAGATACCGAAATGCCAACTCTCGGACTTGTTACTGCAGTTGGGAAAATTCTACCTCGAGATCACGAACTATACCAAAGGCATCCATTCGGGTGATTCATTTTGATATTGGAAGCTCCGTGAGATCAAACTAGATTTTATTGAAATTCACTTAGTTGCTTAGTTACAGTGCCGAATTCGGTAGAGAAGAGATCTTGAATGGGTCATCTCAATTTTTTGATAGTCCTAGTACAACATGTTCTCGATTTCGGCGTTACTAGTCCTCTGGGGTATCAAGAGATAGGCGTCGCAAGATCTACGCAAGTGAATGGGATTCTCGCGTTTCTCGAATGCACCGCGGTATTTGGGGTGGGTGTAATCGCTTACGAAATGACATGCAAATGCAGCTGGCATCCAAGGCGAGTCTGGTTTTTCAGGGCGTTACCCTCGGAAATTCTGGTCGGTTGGTTGGTCGATGGCGAACGTTGAGGGCGGCGCATCTGTCGGCGGAAGATTTATATCCCGGGGCCGAGGTTCCGTCCACAGACTTGCCCGTTGCAGCGTTACCTGCGATAGGCACGCCACATGAACGTGCCTACCTTGTTGCTGATTTCGAGTTTGCCACAGCAAAAACCCTTAATCTACAGCCTTCAATCTCGGAAAACTGAAAATTCCCTGCTGAAGAGATCCACGCATTTTCGCAATTTTTCACTGCTGAGATTTCACTTTACACTATGATCGGGACTCTTCGGGTTAACGCTTTTGGGGTGATCTATCTTTTATGCGAAAACTGTCACGGTTTGACGTTTTCATAAATGCTTAAAAATATTTCAAAAAGTGATCAGCTGAGAATCTCTCTTTCCTAAAATCCTACATTCTTAGAATCTTCATGTTCTTGGATTCGAAGTGGACCTTTCATCTTCTTTGAGTGGATGGTCCAATGTAGGGGCTGCTAGGAATTCCGAGGGATGAAAGCAACGCCATCGAAGAAGGGCTGGAATTTCTGCACGGGCCTGATAGAATATAGCGGAGCGGCAATAATCAGCTACCTTTGCGGCCGTGACGGCGAGGTTACCAAGGCCCAGACTCAAAATGGAGGGACGCGGACGGCGAGAAAACGATGCGCTGCGGCGCGATTATACTCGGCTGCGAGGGCCGTCCGGTCTATCAAAACCCGCTCGGCCATACATCAATGCCATCTATACGTATAATTTCGATGTCGACTGCCGCTCGTTTTATTTGCTGCGTGCAACGGCAACAGCCGTACGCAGACCGCGGTTCCAGGCTAGCTTGATCGGCCGTGGTACGTGCTTTTAGCGATCGCGTTTGATTGAACGACAAGTCGCGAGGACTTTACGCGAGTAAACATCGGAAGGAAACGGGCCTCGGTCGAGAAAACGCAAAAACTTGAAAAATGATCGGGCGAACCAATCTCTCGTCGATGATGGATGGAACGGGGACGATTGGAGGATTTAACTGTAAATTTTTCATACACATCGATTGCTGATTCCTCTTCCTCGAAGCGGATACTTAACCCCTTGAAGCCATACTTTGTGCATTTTAGCTGGAAACAGCTATGCAATCGTTATGGCTAAAATAATTTACAATTAAATTATTGCCACAGTGAACTTAAGAATAACATTATAAATGATTTAACTAGAGTTCAGTCGCTTTAATTTGATAAAAGAATTAATGTGGGTGCTAATCCAAATTTTTTGAACGTATACAGTGTACGTACATGTTTATCGTGTGTATTAACAACCCTGTAAGGGTGTGTTTGTACAGACGTTTGTCTGTCACAGTCAAAGGGGCTTTGCTACTGTGTTGTTTGACAATGTCGTCTCCGGTGACCACCGTTTCCGCTGGTCGGCGCGTCCGTTTGCTTGCGATAAATCATTAGCCAACGTATTAAGATGCTAAAGAAGACACACGGCGGTATTGGCAGTTAAATGACACGGTATTATCCGTGGGCAATAAATGTCACAATGCAATGTAATGACTCTGTAATTTTGGTCACTTAGCGGACGCTATAGCGTCGGCCGTAGAGACGCGCGCGCGCGAGTGCACATGCTACGTTGTCGATCTTCATTTACTTGCGCGGTAACAGGTTGCGGCAGATAACACCGCGATATTTATTGCATTTTCCGCGCGGGACAGGAGACGAGGAGCTCTATCTAGGCACCGGATCGTAAATTTTCGCGATTCATCGGGCAACGTTCTCGCGACGTACTCGCACACGCAGAAGAAACAAGCACTCGCCGGAGAGACGTTCTCTTTTGTTGCATGCCTTCGTGCGTTTTTTTCAGCTCGGCCGCTTCCTCGAGCTGACACTTAGGAATTAACAGATCGCTCGGTGGCAATTAAACCCCCCAAAGTCTAACTCTCGCCCGATGGTTCCCATGGTTGCACTATGCGTCCCCCCCGACAGCGGCTGGCGAACAGCGAAAAATAAGAAACGAAAGAAAGATTCGGGGCACCGATTCGGAAATCGAGGCTGGAGGGGCCTGTGGGGGAGAGGAGACGTTGCAGACAGACATCATCGACAACCCCGGTGCATCATGGGGGCACACGGGGTACACGGGCTACAAGGAGAGACGATCCTCTCTGGTTGCGCTCTCGGGGTCGTGAGACCAGCGAGAAAAAAGGCGGGCAGAAAAGAAACAGCAGACCAGAAAAGATGCTGCGCCGTCGCGCAGGGCAATATTTACGAGAAGGGTTGGGTTCCTGCGAGCTTCAACCGCGGGACGTAATTGCACCGCCTGGCTACCCTGATTTATTGGGTTATTACGGATCCTGCGTAAGAAAATTTCGAGCCGCGTGCTGTATGGATTTCTTTCGCAGCGGACGATATCTCTGCCCAACATGGCGTCGCGCCATCCTCTTCGACGTCTTTTTAGGTGTTCTAGTCGAACGGCGCTTAACATACAGGGCGGGCAACATGACTCGGTCGCTTATCCCCTTTCATTCGGATTTATTTTTAATCTCTTAAGAAAAAGAGAATTAAATTGATTAATTAAAAACAAACTTGCACAGCAACCGTACGAACCACAAAATGTGACTGGTACGTATATGCAGATTGTAGATCGTTGTATAAAAGCTGCAAGATTATTTAGATTGATCGTTTATAGTGATTCTAAACTGCTAAATCCTGATTTAATAGCATTATGTCTTTCTGGCAAGAGGAATAACGTCTTGAACCTCCATCTAACGGACAGACTACTGCCAGAAACGTTGAAAATCGCCCCCTCCGCACACGATGAATTTGATAGTATCGATCGCGTAAACGTTTTCAAAACAACCATAGACGGGGTCTCTCCCAGGAAGAGTGACAGCCAATATTTTGCGAAAAACGGTTGGGATACGTAAATTGGCGCTTGAGTGACAGTCCGCGTACGACGGCAGAGGGACTCGCCATTGAAACGGCTCGATTCTAATAATTCTTTCGTTCTTAAACAACTGGAAAGCATCCACCATTACCGTAATTGTATGTACGCTATAGTTGTTTGCCTTGTGCCCTCGCGCCAGTCCAGGACCTGGTCTTCGATATCGTATTGGTTATTCGAGATATTCCAGACAGACGTCTCTCCATATGTACGTACAAACACGAAATACCACTTCTTCACTGGCATTATTTATCTTCCAAATGTCTCCATTTGCGAAGTAGAAAAGCGAGGAATTTCTGTGAAAAATTGAACAGGTTCATTCCTCAAGCGACAAGGTTACGATAAGGGTTGAGTATCGAGCGATACCATTTTTCAGTGGGGTTAATCAGCAAGAAGCCGTAAATAGCCGAATGAAGATTTCTAATCGAGGAAGATAGATCGCACGGATGCTGATCGATTTCTCCCGATCGACTCGTGGAGGATAGCGATCGGAATGTCCCGGGAGTCATCGAAGGAGGTAAACCAACTTCATTCGGGGCCATGTTAGACGTGCCCCCGGCATTTTGGCGTTAGGCGATAAATCTCGAAACGAGAGGGTGGGGGGTAGGCCCCGAAGGGTCGGCCGGAGAGGGCAAAAAGGAAAAAGTAGGATGCGAAAACGAGGGAATGCGCTCTGCCAATAGATTTACGAGCCTATCCATCTTCGTAGCGCGCTTGGTCCGGTGCACATGCTCGCGAGGAAAGCCGTTCGGTGTGTTGGTGTATAAACACGTATACGAATGTACCTACGATTCCAGAAGAACGGCTCGTTATTATAAGCCAGCAGGCGTAATTGTTTCCAAGGAACCGACATGGCGAGGACCTTGCCTGGGAACAGCCGAAGTGTCGGCAGCCTTCTACAGGACGTTCCATCGATAGTGCCGTCAGTCACGACCACCTCGAGCGATCCTAATCGCGGAGGAGCCCCGCGAGTTTGGTTTCCAACTCGCCTAACATAGAAATGGCGCGGGAACGTGTTCTCTCGACGGTGCAAAAGCTGTGCTGCAAGCGAGTCCCGCTCGAGATCGAGATTAGATAAATTATAATTCCCCGTGCAGGCCTGATAATCCAACGGTAAAATATGGAATTGAAAATTAGAAGCGGCTCCATTTTTCGTCCGTGTGTACGCGTGAAAATCGCGTGCACGCGCTGCCACTCTCCTGTGGCCATTCAGCGCACGCCGAGATCATGCCCGGCCTCTGTGGTTATGCCCGCCGGAATTGCACCGTTAGAAATTTATTGACGCTGCTCGTTCTGTTTTAGGGGCTACGAGCCATCAACTCCTCGTTCGTTCGCGGCCCTGGGAATACCCGATCAACAACGCCTTGGCCTAATCTCTGCAGCCCGGAATGCGGCACAGTCCGTTCAAGCGAGGTGGTTCGGAGATCGCAAATTTTTATGATTCACGCGTTACCTTAATAGCACTGTTTTATATCGTGATAATAAATTGTTTCTATCCCCTATTCCGCGTCTTCATCGATCGAAGACCAGTGCCAATCATTGCCGAAGTCTCCTAAATCCAACTCCACGAAATACATTGTACAATACCAACTTCAAATTACTTTAGAAGCTGCACAAATTAATGGAACCTATATGGAATACATAATTTATCATCTCTTCCACAAAAATGTTAAGTGGTCTAAAAATCGACAAACCTTTCTATCATGTTATTATAAACACGATTGAGGCTCGCTCATTTGTCTCTTTATAGTCTCAATTACATCGGGTATCGAACCTGACAAGAAAATTGGTTCGAATGCAAATAGTTCTATCCTGCATCGATTACAATTTACCGGGCATGAATCTTGGATTAATCAGATTATGTTTTGTCCGGTTCCGGCTCGATTACGTTGATTGTTTTCTTAAGCCGATTACAAACATGGCTGGAAGTATTATTTCTACCGGATTGCGATATTTTTCTCGCTATCCTTCCGGGTAATATTATAACGGTGTAGTTACGGAAAACGCGATGAACACACACGGCAAAAAATTTAGGCCGCAAAAGCTAGCATGGCGGCGATCCGGTTTTAATCTTGGCACGCCCATTACACACTGCACCGCGTACCTATTACATCATGATCGCACTGGATAGCGAATCTATCTATCTATTCCGAGCCCCATTTCTTTGCCTACCTGTGATACGTATAAGGTACAATTAATAACCGAAAAAAATTCCTGGAAACCAGTTCCGAACCGTAGCGGAGTATTTTGCTGCGGGGTGGCCACGCAACGACGCTCGTCCGGGATGATCTCATTTAATTACCGCGGTCTAGTTATTCACTTGAATCACCATACCCCTGCTCGATGATTTATCCGTTTTTCCAGGCGTTCAGGATAATCGATTGGGGTGCCCTGTTACAGAAAACACACCCACGATGTATCGATACGCTATCCAATTACAATAATTCCATACCAAAACCCATCGAAATAAGTGTATGCATTGTGACATTCGATGAGCACGGTATTTGCTACACAGGTCTCCTCAAAAATATCGAAAATAATAAAAATAAATGAAACGCGATAAATATTGGATGTACGAAATAATTCGTGGCACGCGCGATTCATTTTTTAAAATAAAAGTAGTTGCATATACCATTTAATAACTAATATAGAAAATGAGTAGATTGCAATTGAAAAACTATCATTTGCAATTCGGTAAAATAGAGAAATCAGTGAATGTCTACGTAGCTCCTGCATCTTGTAATTAATGCAGGCAATTTTTACATTGAATAAAAGTCATCTATAAACACGAGGCATCACGTCAAGTTAAAAAAACAGCTTGTTTTAACGAGGCAGATAACATTGCCTGGCGCTGCTTCAATTGTCCTTACATAAACAACAAATTTGCGAAGGCCTGGTACGCCTAATATTTATAATAGCTCTCGTACGAGACTGGGTGTAGCGAGTTTAATTTATTTGCGCTCGTTAGCATCGAGACGCAAATTAAACGGAGATAAGAAGCATCGGGCGGCTACAGTATTACATATTGTAGTATACAGCAGCAGGAAAAAATAGTTGTACACGGGAATGAGTATGTAAATTGTCGCGGCGGTAATGCAATTTTTTGATCAACTTGAGCCTGGCGGTATTGCCTCGTAGATACGGTCGGTTTGTTTTTATAGAGACAAGATCAGTGTTTTCCCCTCGTCGTTGAAGCGCGCACACGTTTTCCGAGGCGCAGATGGGAACAATATGATCGATCGTGTGCACTCTACGCGGCTCGTAACTGTTGTTACATGCCAATCCCATTACCATACGCGACGGGCTCGCGTCGCAGTTGTAATTTTCACTTCCCCAGTAGAAAAATCAATAATCGATGCCGCTGTAATAACGCTGTTTCCTTGAAACGATATCGGTTGCCTGTGTTCGGCTGCGTTTACGGACGGATTCCGTTTTTTATTCTTGTCGTTCGCGGACAGGCCTCGTTGGCCAACGCGAGACAAGCACCTTGATACGATATTGCTTCTCGGAAGCGATTCCCGTTCCCAGAACGTTACACTCTCGTTGGTATAATACATTACGCGGCGGAGAAGAATGTTGCGTTTGTATTTTGTACCGTTGAGGATTTGAGAAACGACGGCCATATCGAATGGAAAGAAACAAGGAGACTCGGGGGGGCACGGCCACCATTTTGAAAGATGGTGCATCCTGCAAGCCGTGCAACCTACACCCACGCAAAGGTAAGCCGGTTGTGAAAACTCAGGCCACTACAACCACCCACGTCCCGTTCCCATTGGCTGAGCCCTCCTCACCCATAAGATACCACACCACCCACGGACCACGGACCCCGTTCAGGTCACTGTCAGAACTCTACAGGGTGTCCGAAAAGTGCACACGCCAATCCCATAACCATTTCGCCAGAATTCAACCTTCGTTCGTGTCGATTTTGCTCAATTCTCACGGATGTTGAAAATGGACATGTATACTATCAATTCAGGCATTGTTGTCGTAGCTTGCTAATGCGGGCTGTGTAATTCCGTGAAAAATGATTCTATAAGCTACGCCATTTTAGTATAATTACTCTGACGACTCGCATGCGTTGCTGCTAGTTTTATCAAGGCTGGTTATCAGTGTTCGGCATAAAAGCTTAGGAAATGTTGGAACAATGTTCACGGAATAATAGAGTTTACACCTGAGGGTCTCAAATCTATGTTTTAATCATTGTAATTACACTGCGGATTTTTATGCAAAATAAATATTGACTGATTGTAAAAGTAATCTCTTCGCTGTTTTAAATTTTATTTAGTCTAATTATCCAGTCTAATTATAACAATTTATAATGCTGTAAGCAAACTCCATCTCCAACATCTGTAGAGCAAGATCGACACCTTGACGAGGACAGCTAGAGGAGCAACATCTCCGTTATCCAAACTCAGCCATCCAAATTGCCAAGTCCTCTCCCCGCGTCCGAACAAGCAAAGTGCTGCTATAGCGAGCGGATCGAGCTTGGTCTCGGAGATCTCTAGAGAAAGATTTGCACCGGGAAGCCGAAGCGGAGGGTTTGGTAACCGGCGTGCCAGCCGGAGAGTCACGAAAATTTTTGCGACTAGCAACGTGCTAGAAGCACAGTTAGCGAGGACTAGGAAGAGAGGATCCCGGAGTCCCCGACACGACTGTGCCGGCGCTCGGATTACAGTGGGTTAGACCAGCGCTAGATTATCTCAGTGACGGTAAGTATAGGTTAGATCGGCAACTCTAGCCCATCTTGCGGCCATACCAGGAGCATTGCTTCCCCGAACACGTAAGTCCCGCGCGCCGTTCCCGGGGCACGGCGAGCCACGCGATAATTCATGGAACTTTATGCGCACCTCGTGTAATGCCAGTTCCTGGGCCTTTTTTCGGACGTCGTGACGCGCGGCATAGTGAGCGGGGGATGCTGCACCGCGAGAGATTCGCATGAACGATGCCCCCTCAAGGTGAACCGCCGTGCCGCGTTGAAAATCCTCCTGAGGATAGAAAGAATCTCTATTGGAGACTGCATCGCCACGATGGAGATCGGCGTAATAGAATCAACTCTCTCGGACTGGCTGGCATACTTTATCAGTTTTTTTTTAAATTATGTATTTATCCATTTAACGCCGTGTTACAATTTCAACACATTATAGACCGCTCCGGTTGTATAATTTACGACGAACGCCAGCGACAGAAACGGTAACGCTCGGTGATTGAATGATTAACACCGCTGCGCTGGTTAAGAGATTAGATCGATCGTTGCTAATCTTGTTGCTAAACTGTTTTCGCTAGTCGACAAACTGTCCGGAGTCGCTTGGAAGTTGCTGGAATCCGCTGCGCCGATTAATAGCCGTGTGGTTCTTGTTCACTTCTCTTCTTTTTTCTCCCATTCGAAAGTTACTGAATTTGACTACAATTAACGCCCGCCAGCAAATTGCTACCGACGATCGACGGAGATAACCTAATTACTACATAATATCAGGCAGAGTTGTTGTTACGATGTGCCGGTGAAGAAGGGGGAGTTTAAGTACAGCCGAGGCTTTAGCGGTGCCGCGACGCCGAGATCATTTTTCCAATGATTACGGGCGCGTGCAATATTTCCATTAATTGTCAATTTAGTTGTCGGCGCCTGATGGACGTGCCCGGGAATATACACCGACAGCCGTACGGGGAATAATTAACAATAAATTATCCGTGGGAGCTATCATTACGGTAGCTAATCGTGACAAATTGACCGTTATATTATTAAGTAGCTCGTGGACGTTAATTGCGTGCCCCGTGTGAATCGCTCGGACGAGATCGGAGCGGATAGTCGTACGTGGATATTTGAGACGATCGCTCCGAGCTGCGAATTTGCGATCAACAACTGGTCTGTCGGTGTTAAAATCCGATGGGACACGCGGAACATTAGTTCAAACCAAAGGTAAACGTTGTTTTAGGGGACCTTTTACACAACTATAAAATTGAAGATTGTTTCATCAATTCTTTAAGACACTTTTTGTAGAGTCATGTTATTGCGGATGTTTATGCAAATTTATTATAAAAACCAGATGATGAGGAACAACTTCAATTTATCAACTAAAACATGCCTTACCATAAGCATACAGTATAGATGTACTCGTTGACTGTCGAAATCTATACTATTTCAATGTACAGAAAGACAACAAAGGTTTCCAAAGTCCGAAGGACGAGGATCCTTCCTGGTCAATATTTTCCCCATCGTTCTGCACAAAGCGTTTCGGGAGCTAGCCTCCAGAGTGTGCCACATGCCACGTCCACACGCAAAGTTAGTCCCCGGACCGCGAGATGGCAGACGCAGTGTCTCAAGCAGGTATTGCCTCCCTGATCCCTCACTGAAAAACTTAATCGCAACCAATTTAACAATAAAATGTTCGAGTCATAATTAACAAAAAAGAATCAGACCATCGGGAGCGCTTCGAGCGTGAACGAACTGCTGAAACGACCGCCGTACGGGGAATAAATATGTATACACATTAAATTGCTAGCCGACGGATATTGATTAAAAGGGATGAAAGCGAAAAATGCGGTAAAAACAATAATGCCGTCTATTTAGCAAATGAACGGTTCTTTCGCGCGTCTACCGTTATTACTTATCGTGCCGCTATTACTGGCCGAGTAACTGAAAAATTAACTCGAGTAATTTCGCGCGGCATTTAAGTTGATCGCCACGCTCTTAACGGATCCATTACGTTATCCTTGTTAAAGTAACACGTTACAGACCGAGAACGCGTGTTCGGGGTGCGGCATGCGATCGCGGATTTTCGAATTTTCGTAGCGAGAACCAGTTCCCATGGATTAGGGTCCCATGGAAAGACGTGCAGTATCTGGCACTCTTTGTACTATAACTTGAGACTGTAACTTGTAATGTTGTAGCTCTGATAACACTGACCTTCGTCGATCTTTTTCACGTGAGCGTGTGATAATCGAAACGAATCGTTTTATAATAAATATAATTTAGGTGCAATACACTGACCCTTCGCGGTCGTTATTGCTGCAGTTCCTTAGTTTATCGATTCCCGTCATAGTCATCAACATTTTCACGAATTCGTGTCATTTCTTAAGTGTTCTAAGTAGGTTAGAGCCACCTGAACATAGTTGACTAACACCACTTTGTATAAAATTCTGAAGCGAAGAGGAGGGAACAAGTCGGACTATCGCATTCGTTTCGGTATGTGTGTTACGGGGATGTTCCGTCGGGTTTTCGAGCGCGTTATGGTGCCCACGGGGTACGTGTCTGTCCAATCGATGTTCCCGGGTGTTATCGGTCCGCGAGCGAGCGCGGCAAATGATTTTACAACTCGGAGCGATTTCAATTTCTCTTCTTTTAACCCCCCTGACACGGGGCCGCGAACGATTCCTCGTAATGCGGGTCCCCCCCGATCAAAGTGTAGAGCCGCTCACGATCTCGCACAATCGCATATCCAAGCGAGTCGAAAGTGCGAAGCGTTTACACCGGTATTTGAACTTCGCTGATGACGGTAATCACGCTCGCTCGACGCTTCAATTGCACGTTTCGTCGGGTTTCTGCGCCTCGGTTACTTTACGATCGGGAGTAACCCAACCAGCGTGGTGGTCAGGATCGCGTCCTCCTCGTCCTCTTCGTCAATCTCTATCCGCTTACCTCTCCCCGCATCTCCCCGAATCCTTTTTTCCTCTTCCATCCTCCGCCATCCTTTCTCCTCGTTTCGGTAAATTAACGATAGGCGCGCGACCCAGTGTGTTGTTGCCCGACTGAATTTATAAACTCGCCTTCTGCTGCTGCTGCTGCGGGAGGAAAGACAGCCCGTCTTCGTGCGAATGTATGTGTCCATGCGGTTTCAGATGCGTCGACAGAGTTATGGGGATTTTCTACAGGTTCCACTTGAAACATGAAACTGTTGATGCTCAGATTATATTTATTTGGACCCTCATACGGTCCCCAAGTGGCGATTACCTTATTTCTTGTTTGCAGAAGCTGTAAAATGTTTGATCAAGTCCACTTACTAGTTAATGAAGTCTTCAGATGTTGTAACGAAAAATTCCCAGAAAATGATCCCCGCTGTTTCCTATAGAATCGGCGTTAAATCCCAGCAATCAGTTCGGGGATCGACAGGATGAGTCGGTGTGATATCATCCAGTTAGCGAGTTGGGGTTAACAGCCGACCTCGGGCCCGATCAGTTAAATTTCTATTTCCACCGACTATTTTCGCGAAATGGTAGCGGAACGGTTAAGATTTGTCTTGCAAATGAAGGAGCGAAGGCAATCTCGTGCACTTACCCCGTCATTAATCGTCACTACTGCGTGGAATGGCCGCCTAACACCGCGGCTGTTCTAAGTGCCACGGAAATTCTAGGATTCCCGGCAACCGGCGCGGCTACGGTTAGCATTATTCGAAGTGTTTCTATACGCGGATGAGTTATTACGGTGGATTACTATTGTTACGACTTCCGAGCCCGCTTTACCGTAATCTTTTTGACACGTAGCGCGGGACGCCAGAACGGCGAGCCTTTCAATTCTGGTGAAATTCAAATTAGACGTGGTTCGACGCTCAGCCATAGTCGGCGTAGTTCCTGATCAGCGTAGACGACCGAGCAATCGGCCCGGAAAAATATTTTCGAGTCCGAAACGAGCGGTGATTTTTCGACCTGTCGATGCTCGATATTCGGCCGACGGGAATGGCCGCGATTGCGCGTAATTTCAACGATTTTTCGATGATAAGGGAACCGCGGAACGGTCGGCCGAAATACCAGGAATATTTTCACCGGATTTATCCTGTTTCACCTGGAAACCTTCCTTCCTGGACATCCGGCCGGGGATAAGGCCGTGGTCACACGAGCGTTGAGACTGTCCCCGTTGCCACAAGGTCTACCGAGAAGCTTCGTGAGGAGTCTGCAAAAACAGCACGTTCTCTAACCGTATGTTGTCTCTGTTTAATTCGCTTTTGACCGTCGGATGAATTTGCGTTGCGCCAGAACGCTCGAACATCGAGCATCCAATGTAATTATTGCTTTCATTTATTTCAAATTGATAGAAATTTTTGTGAGAGCAAAGCTATGTCCCCGCTGAACTTTCATAGAAGTCTGTCTCCTCAGAAGTTTCCTCTCTTTTATTTCAAAATTTGTATTTCTGTGTAGAGCAGTTGGAAGATACTGCAAATGGCCGTTACATTAAATTACAGCATTATCAATGAACATAGTGTAAACCGGAGAGGGTTGAAGCAAACGAAAATGGATTTCTCGAACTCGGCAAACGGAATTCGCCCCTGAAGACTTTTCTATCAAATGTGTCACTTGTTCATAGTTTCCGGCGACGAACAAATTGTTCCAGGTAGCCTGTCGTCCGTCGAAAACTGCATCCTCCTTGCTGGTGTGACCACGGCCTAAGTCGGTTCATGCTCTCCCCGGTCTTCGTCTTTCTGGTCTACGAGCACCGAGGGAAAAAAGGGGACGTTCCCCGGGTACGGTGGCGTGGAGACGCGGCGACACGGTCGTTCCACGGTGTTCGGAAGGATGCTGCGACATTATCCTTTCCATGTAGCGGGCAACGGGGACACACACGGGAGGACGCACGGCCTGTTGGGGACATACGCACAGACACAGGTGCGCGGAATCGCACGCACGCGGCTACCGAGCGCACCGGTTCGACCGGAATCGAAGCTCCGTCGAAGCCCTTGGATCTCTCGCGAAATAGAACGAGAGGAGAGGAGAGGAAGAGAGAAAAGGAGAGACGCCGAGCGCGTGCATGAGTGCACGCACACGCACGCGGGAACACGCGCGGAAAGTCGAAGCCAAAGCCCGGCAGTCGGTGGACGCTTTGATGTGGCCGCCGCCGCCGCTACCTTCGCCACCCTGAATACCTTTATATCTCGCTCTGCTGCTCGCCTTCTTCTTTCTTTCCCGTTGTCCCGCCGCGCAGCCTCGTCCTCTTTCGGGTTCTCTCCTACTTTGTAGCTGCAACACGATCGCGATGCGCCGTTCCGCAATTCATCTCGGATGGCTCGCGGATGTCCTGAACTTCACCCCCTGACGAGACTCATCATGGTCCAGGTCCTCTCTGTGTTGCGGAGGCTTCGGTGTTTAACCCTTCGTCGGCGGAGTCTTCTGGGAAGCGCTGGCTGAGGGACCAGTGGACTCGGGATGGAGGATAAGGTTCAGGTTATGGCGTGGTTCGGTTTTAGGTCCTTCCCGTGGTGAGGTGATTTGAAGTATAATATTTCTCAAGGCGTCCTGCAATGAAGTCCTCTGACAATTAAAAAAGATGAAGAAGGCATCCTAAAATAATGTCCTCTGGAAATTAAAACAAAGGGCAACATTTCTCAGGCATCCAACAATTCAAACAGATGGAAAGCAGTATTTCTAGAGCCATCCTAAGACACAGTCCTCTAACAATTATATCAGGCGAAGGACAATGTATCCCGAGGCATCCGAAAATAAACTGCCCACCACCGCAAGAACCTTATAGAGACACCACCAGAATGGAAACGCAAGATTTCTTTCGGAAATCGGAATCGATGCGCCCGATGTATCTCGATGGAGATGTGTTTTGGACGCGAAGAAGCGATACGGACGCGTATCGACATGTCGATCAAACCACGAAAGAGTGACGGAAAGCAAAATCCTCGGCGATGCCCGACGTGGCCGGAATGTGGGACGTAGAAAAAGCGGTGACGTCCCTTTCCCCTGCTTTGGCGGTACCGATAGGAGCAGCACGAGGATATCGCGGAGCTCGCGTTCCTGCGGGATCAGGGAAGAGGACGAGCTGTACCCAGCACCTGTAGCACGTAACCAAGCGTCCATCTGTCCACCCGTACCATCGGTGGGAAGGCAAGGCCTGACTTCTTGCACCGCAATCAATCGAGCCGCCGCCGTTGCCAGTTCCTATTCCTTCTCCCTATCCCCTTCTTCCCGTCAACTTCATCTTTTCCACCGACTATACTACACCACCGTTGTACGCTACGCCCGACACACGCAAAACCTAGCATCTCCACAGTCGTTCCCCGAAAATTATTTATTTATTCACGGTCGAGCCTCGTTCAGGCCTGGTTCCCCGAACAAATGGAGTGTTAGCAAGATTTCGAAGTAATCGATGTGCACCGCATTACCATAACTTTTCCGCATCTTGTTCTTAACGTGTCCGATGCATCCGCACATTGATGGCTCAATCGAATCGATTTTTTATGTTATACCAGTACAATATATCTGAGTTTTATGAAGCTGATCATTAGACTGCGGATTTTTATGCAGAATAAAAATTATCTGTGCTCAGTCCAAGATACAGGAGCCAAGAATTCTTTTTAATCATTTTAATCAGCTGGAAATAATACGACAGTTTACCTTAATCCAGCATCGCTGTGAGGAATCGTCTTCTAGCCAGCCGGCACTAATGCAGACCTCACTGGCAATATATTCTGCACGTATCGCCGGTTGAATAATTTCATTATGGGAAGGACACGGTGCCGTTTAACCAGAACTCGTACCATCCGATCCCCCGAAAGGCATAGCCCATCCTCGAACCCTGTCTTTCGAGTTTTTAGCGCGGAACCTGTGGCGTTGTTTTGCGGCTCGATCGCGCGCGCGCGTAAAAGAGAACCGCGTGCGTGCCACGTATGAAGACAGTTACGCAAGGTTTCTTGATTTCTTCTGGTGCGTGGCGTAAACCGGCGAGAAAAAAACTGCGGCCTTGAGGAGATCCTAGTGGCGCGAGGATCGGCCTGTTTTTTTGACCAAAAAGGTTTTTCGAAAACAACCATCCTACTGCGAGAGTTGTTTTTTTACGGTGTCAGGAATGAGAACGGCGACAATGAGGGTGCGACAGGTCTGTACCATGGAAACAGAGATTCGCAACGCTCGCAGGTCAAAATCTGCATAGCCATCGACCCTCCATGGTTCTCGAAGTTTTGCATAGAGGAAGACAATGGTTCGGGGAGGCAAGTGGCGGAGACAAACGACGGGCGACAGGATCTGGTGTCACGCTTTCGACTTTTCCTATTTCTAGAATCGGATTATCGTTACGTTTTCTCGGCTGACACGACCGGTTGCCTCGAGGTCACTTTCTTCCCCGCGAACCGCTCCTGCTTCTTTCGAAAATCGGGATTAGCTAACGTCGAGAATAGTCCAGATCGCTGGAGATACTGTTTATGGCCGGCTTTGTGCTGAACCAATGTTTCTGGAAAAATTCACATTTTTACTGGAAGTTCTTTCAGGTTAGAGTCTCGAGAGTTATTGGACTGACTCACTGAAGACAATGTTCGTCCATCTTAGCTATTCAAAATGATACATACAAAAAGAATTAATGAATTCTATTTTGTTGTGATCAAGTTAGTTGCTCATTCGTTGTTCCCATTGAAATCAAATTTTATTCGCAAAATGCCCAACATCGACCGAAAACAATTTATTCGGAATATTTATGAAAAGCGTTTGCTTAAGATTGAAATTTTTTCCGGAAAAAATTGGAGGTAGCAAGGAGTGCCTTTACTTGCGTCGTTTGTCTAATGGAATTCGCGAGGTCTGGCTGTAATTTCTTAGAATTAGAGTTAATTTTACGGTGTTTGAGATTTAGAAATGAGCAAAATGAAATTTCACAGAGGTAGCGTACAAATGGGCTGGCTAGGTGTTAATATATTCGCCAGAGCGAATTACGTGATCTGTAGCTGGAAGAATAATTGAGTTGAATGTTCGAACCGTAGTATAATAATCATGATATTCCACGCAGCGGTACTCACAGTACCGGCACAACGTAATTAACAGTAGCCGTGTGCACGAGGAGCACAATGTCGGCATCGCTTTGAAGAATGGACCCCCTCTGGAGGCGATAATTTATTATTTTTATAGGGAGCTATATTCATCAATGGCTGCGTCTCTTTCTGCGTCGAATATTTCCTGGTCATTTAATGTGGATGATTGAGGGCACAAAGGTTTCGACGAACCTAATTGCATTCGTTCGGGAAAAAACATTTCATCTAAAAACGGAACATTCCCAAAAAAAAGAAGATCCAGTTTGTTTTATGGTTGTTTAACGAGTATTCAAATAAGTTGGAATTAAACGAGAACCCATAGTAGCTTGGATTTCACTTAAACATTTCCTGAGCGTCGATTAATCATAGGATTAACGTTCGTTAAAAATGGAATGAAAGAACGGGGAGCTCCGAGCCCACGGATCAAGTGAAAGGATCCTAAACCGTGACACGTGTACCTCGAAAAGGAGAAGAGACACTGTTGGGCCAGCAAACGCGCGTATACAGATACAATGGCGACATAGATGAGGACGCAAGGGAGCGTGGAACATTTGACTACGGGCTGTCAGAGTGTCAGCCAAGCCCATCCTCTTTCACAACGTAGGAAATATTGTAATTGCCCGTGCGGAGTTTCCTCTGCGACATACGCCACCCAAACATTACTCGATCCGATTCCCAAGGGGTTCAGAAACCTCCTGCCCTTGACCGATAATGACATTCGTGCCCTTCCCCTTATTAACCTCAGCATCCCTCCATTTAATTTTTCGCTTCCCCGATGTTTGCTCAACATTAACGCTCCATTTACCAAACTTTCTTCTTCATTTTATCTTGCATGTAGGATAAATTCTTCAGATGAGAAATTTTCTCTATATCTTTTACACTGATCCCATTTCCCGGGGTTACAACCTGATCAGGGGTGTCACTAGGAGAAGCAGTCACCGCCGATTGCTGTAATAAAAGCTTGAGGAATAATTCCACGAGCCACACGTCTCCCGGTTTCTCACAAAAGCGTGCGTTTCATTCGTTCCCATAGACACGGGTCGAATCGCACGAAACCGGGGAGAGAGCATCGAGTAGGAGTCGGAGGAGCAGCAGCAGCAGAAGAAGAAGAAGAAAAGGAGAAAAAAGAGGAAAGAGAGCGAAGGGAACGAAGAAAGAGATCGAAAAACACGGGAGGGAACAGGGAGGACACGAAGAACACGGAGTCCGCTTGTAGAGGCATGTCGCAGGCCCGATTGTTCTCTTCTTTCCCGGCCCTTTCCTGAAACGGGGCTCGCGAAGTTAAGAGATTCGCCGGCGCGAGCAAAGCGATTCCTTAAGCCGGCCGATCGATTGTCCGATAATATCGGCCTCATTTGTCAACCGTGTCGAGCCGTTTAAATGCAAATAGAAGAAGAGAACCGGCCCTCGGCCAACCAACGTCCGACACGGCCCCATTGGAAATTAGAATCTTTCCCGTGAGGACTATTTTGCAATAATCTTCCCGATCTCGGACCACCTCGTCGCCGATTCCCGATTAGCTTTTTTCGACCGCGACGTCTTTCTTGTTCGCGGCCTTTTGACGTCGATCTGTATATTTTCAGAGAATATATATTGCGACGGTGACGATCCAATGTTTATCGACTGATTTTGTCGATGTACTAACCCTCCACATAGTGTATTCGCTGCAGCTCAACGTGGCCACTTAGAACATGCATTTCGCATGAAACAAAAAATATGTTGAACTAAACAGATGGTTAAAATATCACACCAGGATAATTTGCGGTAAGAATTGCAGAAGCTCGCGCGAGGATTCTTCCGCAAATAAAAGAACAACTCCATCACTCACCGACAACAATGTGGCAGAGGTTTGATACCGCGGCGCGACGAATCGAGCAGCCCACTGAACATAGCTGAATCCGCAAACAGTGGCGTGCAACGTGACAGTAGAACGTATTAGTCTAATGCATCAGATCGCGGCCGATTTATCAGCGTGCATCCTGCGCCGTCTTTCTCGAGCGGAATGCGTCGCGGCGCGGTGGCAAATGGCGGACCCGCGGATTCAGAGGAAAGAGATGGTGCGGAGATGATTCCCGCTGAAAGGGTCTCACAGGTGGACGCATTGCGCAAACGAAAATCTCATTATCGCGAGACAAAGGCGCGTCGATTAATCATCGTCATCGGCGTATCTCTTTGCGGGCAGAGAGCGTATGGCTCGCGGCGGAAGTCGAGGAGAGTTCGAAGCAAAGAAGGAGAGAGAATCACGAACAAGAGAGAAAGAGAGAGACAAGACGAAGAACGAGATGAAGAACGAGCGTCACCGTGCACTCGTGAAAGGTCCATGCGGAACTAAGCCGTGGTCCTTTTGTTCCTCGAGCATCCTGGGCTACCTACGGGTGTCTACCTTCTGTCCTCTCTCATTCTCTCTCTCTCTCATCTTCATCCGTTCCCTCGTCCACTCTGTTCTCTCTCTTCGTCCCTACGTTTTTATCTTTTCTAAGCATTTTTTCCCGAGCGATACCGCGACGGGAGGCTCGATTCTTCCGCGATTCGTCCCAGTTGATTTGCGTATAGATCTCTCTCTCTCGGGGGATTCCGCGCGGAAAGGGACCCCCGATTCCACGGCCGTCGGCTGGACGCGTTAAATTTGTAATTGCGCTTATTACCGGCACGGCCTGTTTTCAATCTGCGCGTTTTGCGATCGGAATTGCGCCCCGAGCTACAGGAAATGGCTGCTCCCGCCATGCCACTGGAAGATCAAAGTGGCTAATAAATTCGCGCTGCGTTGTTGCCGGACACGATTAATGTGGCCACTGTCGAATTCCTGCGCCGCCGAAACCATTCCAGCGTTCTTGTTACCTCGATTGTACTTAGGACGTCCTCTTTTTGGGCCAAATTGTTGTTCTTTTTAGAAGATTATAGGGAATCGAATGAGCATTTGCACGGGACTGTAGAGAATTTAAAAGAATAATATCACTATAAATTATTAAATAAAATTACCGTAGTTTTTGAACGATATTTATCAAGAATTTTTGGATTGTTGATTCGTGGTTTTACAAACATCTTTTAAAAGCAATTACAAATCAAAGGCGAGCAGCCCCGGCGAATGATAGAGACCTCAGAGCAATAATCCATCACGAAGGACCGCCGGTCTCAACGATTTACAGCGTATTTAATTAGCCTGAAGAAAACGGACGTCCACCGGAGGGAAAGTCGTCAAAAATTACAGCATCCTGCGCCATTATCCTGCGCGAGTATCCTTGCGGGACACGAACCGTCGGTGAAAACGAAGAAATAGTCGAGATCGGCTGTCGTTTCGCCAGGCGAGGTCGAGGCGATCGGTAGATCGTAATTATTAGGTTCGCGAGCGAGACGGTCGGTGTCGACAATGAAAAATCCTGGAAGAAGGATTAATTTCCACCTCCTGGCGTCGCTGTAGGAGCTCCTGTTGGGGCACGCCGCGCAAAGGACGCGCGCGCGCGCGCTCTGCTCGATTCCCATGTGCGGAAGTCCCATCGAAATTCCGGCGTGCACGTGGTGCCCATCAATCTTATTTATGCATATTAGAAATTACGCGTATATGTTCGTACACGGGACGGTACACGATACCGCGGGCAAAACGAAGAATTAACAACGTTGTCCGGCATCAATCTCTGCCTCTGCGGCAACGCGCGATGTCGCCGACCGGTTTTTTAGCCGAATCGACGCGTCGGTGTTATTGAACGCCATTCGACACGCTGATTAAAGAAACGTTCCTCGACTGGGTCCCGTATTCCGCCCGAATGCCCAAACTGGTCGATAATCGATCGTTAATTGCGATTTAGCGTGAAAGAGATGACGACGGTGGATTCGATCCGACACCTCCGGCAGACTTTTTCTAGCGATTGACAGGGTCATTGTACGATCAGTCTCGCTTATTAAAGACGAATTCATTTTAATCCTTTAGAATATTATGCTCACGCGCTGAGGATATTGATAAGTGTGCTTGATTCATTTTTGTGAAGCATGTTAGAACGGTTTAATACACTCTATGGTTATTAAACAGTCAATTTTAATTTTAGTAAATGCTGTCATGTAAAAATTTTTAAGTAAGCGAAGTTGTTTGATTGATTTTTAATGTGGAACCTGCCAACTTATATCTCAGGTTTTGATAAAGATATGGATTATTGGTTTAATTAACAAGAAAATGAAAAAATATCTGTGGATCAATTATCAGGGCCCGAGCAAGTCTTCATTAAACGCTATTCGTCGCGCTAATTAGAAGGAAAGTTTTTACAGGAGTGCATTGTGTGTGGGTATCGAGAGCACCGTCGGTCATTGTACTTTTATGGCTCTTTGGTATTCAGAGGGTGGATCTGAAACGTTGAATCTAGTGTTAATGTCGAGGCGACGAGTGTCACCGGAGGTGGTCCTCGATGATGAATGCGAGGCCTTAGGCGGACCTCACCAGAGGAATGGTAGGTAGTCGGGTAGCCGACAACACACAGCAGGGGGTTCTTCTCACCTGTGTTCGGTGGCACCAGCTTCTCAAGAGAAACACGCTTCTGTTTGTGTGACCTCAAGTCCTGAAACTTGATATCTGACGTATTTATTAGTCGGATGCGCTTGAAGCGTCGAACTACATTTTTTTAGGGAGTATTATCCATAGACTGCACATCTGCATACGAGATAACAAAAATTTTCTGCATCCGCGAGATACAGGAGCTACTTAGAAAATATTCCTTTCTCTAATAATTTTAGTGGATTAATAATAGTGCGCATAATATCTCAAACTGCATAGAAACTAAAATGGTCATGGCAAAAGTGAGTATCTGAAGGGTGAAACAGTAGATTTACGTGGGAGAGCCGATTTAATCGGGAATCGATCGGTAACGAAATTATATTAATAAATACTCAAAAGACTCGTGAGATTTCTCGGACTTTAATGTTGAAACGCGAAAGACCGGTTGCAGGATTACTTGTTTTTATTCTTTATCTCCCGCAATTATCTGTTCCGCGGGCAGTTATTAAATATGACAAAATCTCGGAGGGAAATTACTAGATTTACTTGTAGAAAATTATTATAGCCTTCGTATCATTAGTTCTCGAAGTTCGATAAAGACGTTAATTTTCAATTACCTTATTTGCTTTTCATTTTCGAACGACAAATTGCTGGTCACGGTGCAAATAATTCTTCGATCGTCGAGATGTTCACTGAAACGGGAAATTATAAAATTCTGTGTCCAATTAGAACGAATAATGCGAAAAATCGTTCACTGTCCTCGCACTGCATACATCGATCACACGATTATAAAATTGTGTTTGACATTTCAGTATTAAGCACATCGCGACGCTTCGAAAGTGTGAAAGAATGCGAAAATATTTTGAACAGTTGTAATGCCGCACTAATGAAGAGAAATTCACTTTGCCGTGTTCCACCGGTGCAGCAAAAATTCCAAAATCCACAGCGAGCGGAGTGAGAAAAAGCCGCGTCCGGCCTAGCCGCGTAATTTCACGGTGGCGATGCGGAATCCAAGAAACTGGATCTGCTCGCATTATGAAGAACAAATTTCCCCAATCCGTCGCGCTCTTTATCCCCCACCAGGTCGTGTCCGTGAGCACGGTTTAAAAGGGACATAATAAACGTTCGTTCGAGGAGCCGAATGCGTAAGAGCCGCGGAACACAACGAGAAAGGCAGAAAGAGAAAGGCGGACAAAGGGCGAGAGAGGATCGTCGCGTCGCGTCGCGGGGAAAGGAAAACACACTCCATTCGCTTCTGTGAAATTACAGAAGTGCCGTTTGCAAACGTGAAGACGCAAAGAGTGGCGGCGACCGTCAGCGGCCGGTTCAGAGGTTAAAAATGCGGCGTACCACGACAAAAGCATCCAGAAAAGTGCAACCCCGAGGGACTCCTCCTTTAATGTGCAGTGCACACACGTATGCACCCTGTTCCCCCCGGGGCCGTCGAGGCTTGAAAAAAATTGCTTGATATAAACAACAATTAAGTAGGAGTGCCGCGCGCGGATACCTTACACGGAGTCGTGGGAGAGAGCTGCTGGTGTGTGCCATGGGGGGAAAAAGAGGACCCGTGCAGAGAGACGTATGGGACTTCCTCGCGTGGGCGACGGATCCTACGTGCCAAAAATGGCGGGAATATCCGACCGAGCCGGCAATTAGTCTCGGCCCGTGGCTGCCATTGTGCCGCAATTATGGACAGTTAGCCGAACGGGAACGTTCCTCGAGGAGTTCGATGAATCGCTCTCGCGAAAGAGTTATTAAATCCGAATCATCCGCCGCCACCCCCGCAGCCCTTGATCAACTTGATCATTTACCGGCCACTCCACGAATTAACCCCTCGCTCCGAATTCAACGGAAGTTCCACGTTTAATCGTTTTTTAATCGACTTTTACTCAACCACTTCCACGTACACGTTCCTTGAGCGTGATAGCGTTTGTGGAATTTAACCCTTCAGCCACGACGTCCCATTCTGACTGAGGAATATTTTCTCTGCGGATCTTTATGCAAAATAACAATTTTGGGTGTCAATTGCAAGATACAAAAGTTCAGAAAATAGTGCGACTTTAAATTGCGAATTTACGATTTTAAATTGCACACGCGCCCTTTTCTGTCATAAACGCATAGAATCCGTAGTGCATTGGTCACAGAAGGTGTGGGTTGGTTATAAGATGAAAATCTTGAGAAAGAAGAGGGAAAGTCGATCATTTTTCTACTTGCTCGGACTTTCAGACCGATAGATCCGCCCCAGATCCTTATCTCGGGAAATCCTCGTGCGAACACAGATCCCATCGGCAGATAATTGTTGACTTTCGTGAGAAGTCGTTCTTTCGGAAAGAGTTTCCATAGTGCTCTCTCGAGATTTTTAATAGAATGACTCGGTGTATTCATCGTACCGACGTGAACGTGAACAGGCAGAAAATCATTTTTCCCTTTCGGTCGGTTTCGAAGCGGCCTAATTGACGGGAAATTATGTTTTCCTGCTTCTTTTTCGGCAATACTCGTTTTGTTAACTTCTGCGAGCCAGTCCCGTGACTCCATGCGCGCGGTTTGCATGGGGGTTGCGAGCTGGTTTAAGGGGGCGGGTCGCATCCCCATGACAACCGTTGGCCCCGCTGATAAATCGACTTCGTGCGCGGCACATCGGTACACCGTGAAATGCGACTCCAGATTACTTGGAAAGTTACGATCCTAATTAACCATCCACAGACGCATTTCGTTGCTTAAATTACCGCTTCCGTGGGCTCGCGGCTAGGCGCTGTGGAAACGAGTTCTGTAATCCAACCGCTGATAAAGTTTCTTAATAACACCGACTTAAAATCGCTTTATTAGAAATTAATTGTTTCGCTGGTAGTCTAGCAGCCAACACTTTTCACGCCTCGCCGAACTTCTGGGCACGTTCGCCTCGAAACAGAAGCATTTTTGAGAATGAGACACCATTACATTTTAGAAGCAGAAGACAGATTATCATCCCTTTAATGATCTCAATAAATTGAAAATAATATATCGACGTGTTCAGACCTACATTTCCATAAAATTTTGGGTTCATATTTACAAAATACAGTACTCCCGACGTACGCAAAAAAGAAATGGACTCTCTGAACCAGTTATGCATATTATAAAGCCCCGTTAAGTCAACAGTCTGGCGAAGCCGCGACTGTCGGTCGATTAAAGAGCCATGACGCGTCGGATCCGCAGAAGGCAGCAAAAAGCGTGCGGGATCGTTCGATCGGAAACATCGTGAGCCGTTGTCGGACTTATGGTCGGGGCTGGCTGTAACACTCTCACGGTGTTCCGGGAGCAGTCAGGTGGCTTTCGCCGCGCGATTTTCCGCGGGCGCGGGCGGGCGGAACGGAGGATGGAATATGAAGTCGCGCAGTTGCAAATGTATCGCAAATTGTCGTTGCGAAGTGCTTAATGCAGGAGGCGAGAGGCGGTTGGCCGTCGGAGGTGGCGGAGGAACGAGGAGGCAAACCAGGATTGGGGCGAATGCTCTTAGACGAAGGGAGACCAGCCATTTCCCCCCTTCATTTCCCGCCCCCGCACGCCTATGCGCGAATTCGAGGCTCCGTCGATGTCAGAGACCGTCATCGGGCCTCGCTGACGACGCCGCGACGACTAATGGTTCGGTAATGTCGCTCCGTAAAGATAATCGACCGTGAGATCTTCGACCGAAGCTCGCCATTTCTTCCTCGCGAATTTTTATGGGACCGGCGCGCGGCGAGGCGGCCTCGCGAACCGATTTCCTGGCAACCGTCGACGTCATCAAGAGTGCACTCCGGGAATGCAACCGGGCTTTGAAGTCGCGTGCGGACCGTCGCGGTTTTCGAATGTTTTCTTCACGGCGGATAGAGAGGGTGAATGCGGATGATTCTCGAGACGATTTTACGAGAGGATCTTAATGCCGTTTCATTCCGGAACGCTTTAGTTTGGTCTCGTTGGAAACGTTTTTGAGGCGGGAAGTGTTTGGAAATCTTTTATTTCGATCTACCGTCCGCGACGTAATGGCGACCGGTTAATTAAGGAGATACTCGGCTCCATTGTTCCCATGAGAAGCTTTTATTCTTCACAATTAGTGCGGACTTCCGTGACATTCCAGCGAGTTTTTCGGGACTTGGACATTGAAAAAGAATTGAGTAGTAAGGATTAATTCCAACTACGGAATTTCTTGAAAGTAATTCGATGGAAATATAAAGTCAAATGATGGACTTTCGTAAAATGTCAGCACATCAAATGAATTTTCTGTCGAGTCAATTTTTGTTAAAAAAATTCTTATCCATGGTGAACAACTAATATGAAATAATTGTCGATGGAGAACGTGTCAAAAATTTATTTTAAGCGTTAATCTCGCGTTTTGGCTATGGAACGTAAAAAAACTGGAAAGGTAGTTAATTGACGTTGCCTCCCAGGGTGCGTCTCTGTAATCAGTTCATGGGAATTATTAAAACAGGGTTTAATAAATATTTGCCGCGCGTGTTTTATCCTGTGTGTCCGCCGACAGAGAAATCTGCATCGGTACCATTCGACTCGAATGTAGATCCGCTGCGGTGCAGTAACATAATGGCCCCAACAAGCCACGAGGGGTTGGGTCGGTGGCTTGGTTGCCCTCAAATCATCACGGGGGTGTGAGGCAAATGACGTTCGGCCACGCGGAAGTAACGCGATAATGGCAGCCATGAAAGGCCCCACCGTGATATCTGGTGCTTTGATGTCCTCTCCCAAAGCTTCTCTCGCTGCAAAATCCATTCTTTTCACTAACACTTTAAAACCCCTCGAACCGATACACTGGCAGTACGGGCAGCCGCGTTGCGGCTCGTCGATCGACGCTTTATTACGATCTGGATGACGTAATGATTTCAATAAAAGTATCTGGAACGCTGACTTTTAACTCCGCGACTGATTTTCAGGCTTTCATCTCGCTGCGGCCGGTGGCATTTTTCAGAAATATGTATGGAGCGATTTAGACAAAAATTATGTTTCCTTCATTGCATTTGTACTATTTATAATGAAAGTATTCTGAGCATTTTTCTCAAGGAGTCTCAATCACATAAAAGTACTAAAGAAAAATTCATCGTAACATTTCTGGTTAAGACTTTGGTCTTCATATTTGTTGATAAACGGGATCGTATATTTTGTTCTGGATTAAAAAGCTAAAAATTTGTGTAGCATTCTTCCAACATTGACGCAACAGACTGTGGACAGTATTCTGTACTGCAATAACTGTACTCCGCTATACAGCCTTTTGTGGAAAATAAACATTATCCCTGGACGTGACAATAAAGCCACAGAAATAATGACGAACCAATTGGACTAGGTGGTGGGTACGGAGAGTGGTCCCCTAACGAGGCGTAATATATTTTCCCGAAGGCGCTAACAGCCAATAAGGCGAAACAAGCGAGCGATTCCCACCTGAGAGAGGGTGAGTTTCCAAAAGTGTTCGGGAACGTACAATCATTCGTCGGGATTCCACGAGTGCGTCCGATGTTCGCGATCGGTCTCGTCGTGCTACATCATTACGATCCCCAAGAGATCTCTATTTATCGAGTTTGCTGCGGCCGTGGCGCGCACACACACAGACACACGTACACACCGGTGGCCATTAAACAACAAGGCAACGGGGTTTCGCGCGAATTGGTACCCCGGGGATCACGAAATCGATTCCGAAAACCGTTTTTTACGCCGGGGGTTCGGAAAAGAAATACCAAAAGGCGAAATTACGTCTGGAACTGGGGGCTGAGGTCGCAGTCTACCGGAACACAGAGAGAGACTCGTCCGTAGTCGCAGTTTGTCGGCCAATGGGACCAGACAGAAACGCAATCGCAATGCAGGCCAATCCCTCTGCCCCGTTCGTCCACCCGCTCGCTCGCCCTCCCGTTCCCGGTAATGACAATCATTACGGGGAATGATTGCAGCGTCGGGTCCGCCAGCGCGCCAGCCGCTATTGGGGGATGGAAACCACCTTATAGAGTCTCTCCTCGGTCCTCGATGCGAGCGGATTGTCACATGCTCCCGGCACGGCAAAGTGTTTCCTCTTCGTGCCCGACTTCCTTCAACCTGAACAGTGCAAAAACGCTGCCTTTATCAACGACCCGCGCCGCCGCGGGAAAACCCGCCGATGACAGTGATGTCGCCGCGCGAAAAATGGCCGACCCGTCTGCCATCTTCGATCCGACACCTCCTCGATCACCAGGACACACGAGTGACGACACACATCTTCCCATTGTGATTGAAAATTTCTACTTCGAGGACTGTGCTAGTTTCGGTGTTCCGTTCCAAGGTTCCTGAAACATCCGTGGACACATGGTCCTGTGGACTGTCTTGCGTTTTTGATAGTTGACACTTTGAAGTGACTCCTCGGTGATTTGTACAAGTCGAATCTGTTGATTCTCATGGCCGAGGCACGAGGGAACGCGACAGTACGCTGCGCGACGGCCGCCGAGCTGCCAGAAGAATATGGCGGTCACACCACGTGACTGGCCACCTGTATGGAACACGGACCTTGAGGTAACTGTGTTATTTAACAAATACTTGTTTACGCAACCGGGCATGCTTTACCTACGGGATTATAATGTTTATTCGCCTCGTTTATTGTGTCTCGAACTGTGTAAGTGGCTGGATAGTAGCCAAGTTTGCCGAAACTTCGCGGTCAAAGACCGCAATCGATATTCCGAGTTAGACGATAATTGTCGTTTGAGAACCGATCATTTCCTGCCCTCGCAAATTTCCCAATTCCCCTCGAGCACAAAAAGGAAACTCTTGTTGACGTTATGAGAATGGAGTTTCCTTTTCCATCAAGATCAAGATTCGACGGATGCGAGTATCAATTTCGCGAAAATATCAATGCTCGTTAAGAACCGCTAACTCCTCCGTCCTGTATCTCGAGATTAATAGAGTATAATTAACCGTCGGTAATCGTTCTGGAAGATCCACAGAGGAATCCTCGGTTTTCTTCAAGATTACGGAATCGCTCGATTCGTCCGGATCCCACGAAATCCTGATCGCGCCAGTAAAAACGTCGCGAGACCGGTTAAGGCTTAGTTAGTATCGAAAGAACAGATTGCGAGAAGCCAGGAAGCATTTCTGTACTTCGCGAAGTGAAGCATCCTTCGGGGGGGAATTCTCCGGCGTTCTCTATTCGGATGTTGCACCCCCTTTCCCATTAGGAGTGGCAAAAGTGTGGCGGAATGCGAGTGAACGTTCTGTGAATGGAACAGAGGGAATTCTGTCCGTTTCAATTGATTCTTCGGCGAGGAATCCTGCGGAATGCGCTGAAGTACGTTTCAATCGAATAGCAGACTCCTCGGGCCTGCTAAAGTTTTATCAGATGCGGGTACGCAAAGAAGTTGATGGCAATTGAAGGACGATGCGCGGGAACGTGGTAAGACGACGAATACTTGTCTCTAGCTTCTAATGGAAATGTTCGCTTTTCTTCAGGGGGACGGAATCTTCAACGATCGTTCCCTTGCACAATTTAGTGCTGAAATTTCTGCGGAAGTTATAAATTCGAAGACTTTTTTGTGGATCTGTAACAATTTTAATAAATTGAAAATGACATGTGGACCTTATTAATGTTTCTTCTGTTATAATTGACGTCCACCCATTTTTGTCATAAATGCATCAAATCCGCAGGCTACTAACAATGACTCAGGGCATATTCTCTTCATGCCTAGACTGCAGATTCTTATTTTTGTGCGGAATCAAAATTGTCTTAATCGGTTGGAGGACACAGGGAACCACGTATCAAATCCTTTGAAACTTTGCCTCTTTAATTTCGTCATAAATGCATGAAACTCTCAGTCAATTCCCGACTACTCCTTCCGGCACAATTCGAAACAGTTCTTTTGAAAACCATTTCGGTTCCCGATGTTCCAGAATTCCCAGGAGGATGAAGCGTCCTCGGAGTGGGTTCGGGTCTATCTATCTAGGAGCAGGGTATCCGAGTTCCCGGAGGTGTGCTCGCCCCGGCAAGAAACTCGCTCATTGTTCGCCTCCTCCCGTGCGGGTTCTGTGCCGGCGACACGTAAAGTGCGTGCAATGCACGCGTGCATGCGTGCCTGCATGCCGTGCGCCGCTCGGCTCCGGTGCATGTGCACACAGCGCGTAGACCGCATATAGTCGGCGTTGGTGCAACGTGCACACAGCTCGGCTCGGTGCAGCGTGTACCGGAGTCAGAGAGCCGCTCAGGGCTATCATTATGGCGGCAGTAGACACTCCCTCCTTATCGCCGGTTTCCAACGCGAGTCCCGAACGAACGAACGAACGCTCGCAGCTCTCCGCTCGCCATCATTATATTTTCCGCGGCGAGAAAGGACGCGCACACACGCCCAGCGACACGCACACACGCCCGCCAACCTTCGTATTTCCAGTGTACGTGCACGTGGATCCGGTCAACGTCGAATCGAATCTCTTCTTGCGTGCTTAAATATACGAAGCCGGTTCGGCTTTGATACTTTGTAACCGATAGTTTAGGAGGAGAAACTGGATTACCAGCGCCGGAAAAAATCGATCGACTTTTTGGCCGAGGGATTTGGACCAGGCCGCAGTTTTTTCGCGGCTAATTGCAGGCTCGTTTTTGGGACTGGATCCCCCTGCGCGCATCCGAGTTGTTCTTCTCTGTCTTTTATTTTTTGCGGAGGTTGATTCAGGGTTATAATGAAGCAGCCGCGGAATAATTAACCGATTCGGATCGACCGAAGATCGGAATGAAAATCGAAGACGCTCGAAAAAACTACGGAATGTCTTATTAAATACGGTGACTGGCGTGTGCGATCATTATGTAAGAATTGTGCAATGCACTGCATCTAATTGCGGGGAGTTGCGTGCCTCCTTGTTCCTCGATGGAAAAATTGAACAACTGTAGATGGAATATATAGATGTTTCCAGGCGGTGAATACTTTATTTTATTCCTCGGTGTACTGTGCAATATTCGCGGGTACGTAACGTTGAGACACGATTTATTTCACACATGAAAAATTGAAGTTGAACAGGTTCGTGGGGAAGGCGCGAGGGTGTTCGTGGAGGGGTTGAACCGCCCCTCGAGAGTCAATAAAAGGTGACGTCTGTTTCGAATCAACGTTCAGCTCACCGAACCAAAAGAATTGTCGCTGATAAAGCAAGTCTCGCAGAGAAATTAAATCAACATTTATTATAAAAAGCGTCGTCTCAGGATCAAAATCAAATAAGAACCTCTTGAAACATCCTTGAACTTCTGGCTTGTGTGTAACGTCTGGCACGGGTCACTGGTATCGTAAAACCATGGTTGCGTAACAATCCGTCGACTTTTTCTGTGCAACGATATTCCAACGGTACACCGCGCGTCAAATTATTCTCGCAGAGTTCTTTTCTGATGGCCTCGTATTTCCCTTTCTTGAATACTATCATGATTGAATAAATCGTTCGCTAATGAACGTAAGATACATTCGAAACATAAAACTCATCCGCGAGACCAACGTCATACTAAAAAACATTCGAGCCAATTAGAATCTTATTGAGCAGCTGGTTGAACACCGAGAGAAATGAAAACGGTACATTGCCTGGGCGTTTTGAAATAACTTTCTTCATTCTTGTTAAATTGAACTTGTTCATCAAATGTATGATATGACTTTAAAATTTCGCCTGGTATCAATTACGGCGCGAGCTATCGGGTCCCAGTGTTTTTGATCTCGAAAGGGGACAGCAGGTTTCCCCGCTGGAGGGTTAGATCGCCGGCTTGTAGATCCTCTAAATGAAGGTTGCCGGGGATAGGTTGCGTAATAACCATTGAAAATTTCGAAAAATCCCCGGCGCGGCTGTGCGGCGCAGCGTGCAGAGAGAGGCCCTGCGCTTTTGCGATTTCGATCGCAGAAAAAGAGAGGACGATTTCTGATCGAGTCGGGGCGCGCACCACCACCACACCCGGGGTATTCCTGTGGCGGCTTCGGCATCGCCACGAGGGTTACACCGGGTTCACCGGGAGCGTACGGGGTCCCGCCATTGGTCGGGTCGGTTCAGATTCATTAGCACGCGAGCGCCGATTGGCCGGCCGCGAGGCTATCGTCTTTTTGCTTTCTGGCCGCTCGCGTAATGACGTGCTGCGCGTCTCGGCTCGGCTCGGCTTATATGCAACCGAGTGAACCGAGCGATCGTGCATGGCAGATAGGTTTTGCCCGGTGTCTGCATGTGCACATCGTCCACCACAGATACGCCAGCCCCGTCGTCGTCGTCGTCGTCGTCGCCGTCGTCGTCGTCGCGGCGCTGAGCGGAATGAAGCGGAGTGACGCGGACACACGCGTTCACACGTACAGGAAGCGATCCGACGAACCTCCCGAGATACCTCGAGGGGGGCCTGTGTGTGTTACCTGCATCGCAAATGGGTCTACGCCACGCAGACCCCCGAAACGATATATGTACGCCCTTTTCGCTCGCACCCTCGACGAATCGCCGATCGCCGAGGGGACGCCGAATCGCCTGATCGAGATCCCCAGATTTCGCGAAAAAAATAATTACGAGACCGCAGATATGTACGTCCCCCGAGAGGGGAAGCCTGCGAGGGGGCACACACACGCCGCGCCTCCATTTTGAATTCTTCGCCGAGGATAGCCGCCCTCTCCGATCGCGATTAATCGACCATCAACTTTCCAAACTTCTGCAGCCTTTTCGAGTCTTCCATGATTAGTTTACGGCCGCTTTGTATTGGCTTTCGTTCGGTTGCCTTGGTTACCTCGAAATCTCAAAATGGCAGGCAACTCGCAAACAATATTACTATTCTACAGCGTAGTGCAGAAGCGAACAAGGACCCCTCACCTTTCTTTTTTACTTCCGTTTTTTCCCGACGCAGATATATTTTAATTAGAAGCCGAGCGTTTTTGCGCCATCGACGGAAGCAGATCGGATTGGTTACACGTATGCTAATCACGTAGTTACAGAGTCAAGGGACCAGATCATCGTTCATATACTGGTGCAACTTTTTTTATGGGATCTCTTCCACGTGATACGATTTCTATCGCGATATGTACATTGCGCCGCGCGGTTCTGTAACTCGAGTGTTTCTGGCCTGTTCGTTCCCTCGCTGTTTAATTACCGATCCAGACCACTGTTTCCTCTTAACGTTATAATCGGCTCGAGGACCGTGACTCTTAAATCGGCTGCTCGAGGACCAATGCGCAAGTGTCGCGACAGTGCACCCCTATGCATCGTCGAGAGGGCGCCGGGTTACCGTGTAGGGTGAGTTTGAGGGCCCTAGGAATGCCGTCGAAAGCACTTCGCCTAACGCGGAGACCTCGTGTCTAATCCCTTGGAAAGAATTGTCTTCCGCTATCGAACCCTGTCCGACATTTTTCTTGCATTTAAAAATGCATTTCATGGAACACAGTTTCCTGCAGGCCCCTCGCCTTCCACAGACTTCAGGTTCTCGTAATCACCGAGGGGATCGGTCAACTATTTATTTATTATTCCTCATTTCTATTAAAAATATTTCTTCTAAATAGCTAGATCCTAGACCGAAGTCTCAAAGGGTCCGCGAAGGGTTGAATAAATGAATCATTTGCCTGCGAGTTTAGAGGATAGATAAAAATAACATTAATTGATATTCCAATAAAGAAATACAAAAATAAAAAATTTGTAACCAGACGGTCAGTGTTAGGTTTAGGGCGAAATCGTTGCAATACCCTAGATTAGTATCTTGTCTGGGAATATTTTTGTGTTTTTCCAGGGAGCACAGGAACATTTTGGCGGCCGGGTTCATGCTGACGTGTGCATTATTTTACAGACTCGTCGGTGAAGATAATGCTAGTAATTCCGCGTAGGAAACTCGCTCGTCGAGACTGCGTCGCAACGACATATTTATTACTGCCGTGTAAAGTAAACTCTCCGACAGAACCGAGGTTTTTCATGATTACGTAAACGCAGGGGCACGTAACTGACAAGTCGCATGCAACATTGTTTGTAACCGGCGTTTCCACCGCTCTTTGTTTCAAAAACTGCCGGGGCCGTGCTCGCGAATTATCCTTCTGCCTCTCTTCGATATGTCCATTATCCGAACGCAACGGGCGGCGCGATGTTTCCCAACAATGTGGCGAAGCTTAATGTCAATGTAACGAAAATGACACCGCTCCTCGATGTAATGTATGACATTCCGCCGCCGCCAAGCGGAATCACGAACTTTTCGCACTGCTCTTGAATGGGCTTTATTAAAGGGTGAGCCTTCGATGTAAAGCAACTATCTTCGTCCCTTGTTAAAGGGTTATCATTACAGACTTTTACGATCGTAATTTAACCTACCCGTGTGTTTATAACACAATCTACTGCCTCCTTCATATTTGTTTATGCGTACCGGATAACAACGTCCGATTGCTGATAGTAATAATACCAACGAAACATCCAATTACTGATAATAATAGCAACGAAATAAGTAGCGAGCCACTCACACGTACGCTCGAACCTTGTACTCGTTTAGCGAGTCCTTTGCGAACAAAATGCTTAACTAGAAATCATTTAAAAAATTGTTTGACGCAACGCGAACCTCGGGGAGCCCTGATTCTAAGCTATTTTGCGCAATTCTTTCTCAAAGTGATTGTTGAAGTAGACAGAAGTCCTGTCCCATAAGTTGTGTCGTATCTTATCGCACTTCGTTCTTTTATAAAAACTTCTTATGTCTCTCATTAATTTAAAGCGTATATTCGAAGTATTCAGAATGACTTTTTCTGTTTAAATACGGTCATAGAAAATTCATTTTATCTGGACATTTTTAAAATGTCAAGTGGAAAATGACGTTTGACACGTCACCTATCAAAAGAAAACGTAAATAATAAAATTGTGCATTTAATAAATTACGAGACCTATGGGATGGCCAAGTAACAAAGACAATGGTATTAGAAATAGCTTAAAAGCTCCAAACACTAAACAAGACAAGTATTCTAATTCAGAACGTCGAGTAGAAGATGACGTCTGACCCATCGCCTATTAAAAGAAACGTAAATAATAAAATTATGCATTTAATAAATTACGAGACAATGGTATTAGAAATAGCTTAAAAGCTCCAAACACTAAACAAGACAGGTATTCTAATTCAGAACGTCGAGTAGAAGATGACGTCTGACCCATCGCCTATTAAAAGAAAATGTGAATAACAAAATTGTACATTTAGAAAATTGCACAGCATGTTGAAGTGTTGAGAAGTTGAAAGTATATGTGAAAATGAATGGAGGCAGTCGATTTAATGGATTCCAGGGCTGAAAAAGGGAGGATGCGTTAAGGAGGCGCTAGGACGGATTACAGGCCCTCGGATTTCGAACATCTTGCTCGCGGGATCAATATTTAAGTAGATAGTGGCAGTTGGTACACGAGGATGAAGAGGGAACACCTCTCCTCTCGCATCCGAACACAAAATGGCCATTGAAACGCGACTTGCCGTTAGCAGATATGGATCGCGCCTTCCCCGGAGGTCGGAGGGATCGCTCTGGCGCACGGGGAAATGGTGAACTGCCGGAGGACGGGGTTGGTGTCGCCATGGCAACAACGATCCCTCAGTAGCCGAGCCCTCCTACACCCTTCATTCAACTCTGCCACCCCTGTAATCCGCTCGAACTCGAAGACAGCCACTACGCAATTTTCGTGAGAGGATACGCGTTTCGACTGTGTCTTCCAGCCACCTTACCAAATAGACAATCTGCCAAGAAACTAGGAATCGGACTTTGAAAATCCACCCTTTCACCACCCTCGCCGTACGATCCTACCGATGATTCTCCTCATTCGGAAAGACAGCAAAATGTCCGACGAATTTCGTTCAATCGTCGCAAGAAAACCGGAGTTCTTCAAAGACGTCCAATCAGCGGGGCAGCTAAAAAGGGTTAGCATTTTCAGGGCTCTAACGAAGCGTCGGGAGGTTTTAATCGGCAAGTCGGTCAAGTCTGACCCAGATAAATATTCATGAGCTCTCGCCTGCTCCTCGGGAAGCTGATTTACAGATCTGCCTCGAGTTAAATGGTTCCTCGTGTAATCTGCATTCGACACTCATTAACCTCCTTTTTCTAGTTTTATTGGCTTCTGTTTCGACGTGTGCTCGCGCTCTTGTTATGCTCGTGTGACTGTCTCTCTCTGCTCGCTTGGTTTTTCTGGTCCGCATACTTTTCAGCTTCTAAACGTTCTTCTTTTCACACTCTCAAAATTTCATATTCGTATAACCTACCCTTTCTACTTGCGGTCTTTTCTTCTTACATGTTTTAGATTGTTGAATGCTAACAATTGTTGTTTTTACTTATTAGTAGACTGCGGAACTTTATGCAAAATAAAAATTGTCTGCACCAGCTGCAACAAACGAGGACCGTGTGAAAACATCTTTCATTTTTCAATAATGTTCATGAGCTGCAACTAGTACATCGAAGTTTAAAATTGCATCTACTCATTTTTATCATAAATGCATCAAATCCGCAGTCTACCTGTTACCTACCCATTAGACTATCTACCACGACTAGATCTTCTATCTCTGGGGAAAACAATCTTTCATCCTCCAGAGTACTAACACCAGAGTCAACAAAAAGAGGCTGTCAATACATTCGATCAATCAATGAGATTCACCCGACACTTGTGCCCGACCGAACATTTCCTCCGCCATGTGACGCACCCGAAAAAGAGGAGAGTCTAATCCGGCAGACAGGGGACGGCGTCGGGCGCTTATTTTTTTGGACCAATTAGAAAATCATGCACGATGGCTGGTCTAATATCGGAGGGTCGCTTCGCTGAACCGTTTTTAATATCAGCCGAGAAACAAGGGGGCCGTTGGGGGGCCAAGGAGGGAAGCAGGCGCCGAGGGTTGTCCACCGCGTTACCATACACGTCGCGGCGTCTTCGTCGTTATGTGATCCCGTGAAAACTACACCGGGATTCCCGAAAAAGAGCGACGAGACAGCTACATGTGGCGGGACGCAGAAGAGGAAGGAAGGGGGTCATAAGCGCAGAGGGAGCGACAGAGTAACGGGAGAGAGAGTCACCCGCCTTCCTAATTCGATCGAAGGCTCATTATGATCTTAGAGCTCGTCCCGGGGAACCTAGCATTAGTATAAACACGGATCGAGAGTACCATTATCCGGCCGTGGCGGTGGCCCATTTTGAATACGAAAGGAGCAGAGATATTATGTTAATCGATGCCGACGTATATTACAATATACTATCGCCACCCGGGGGCCGTCCCCGTCGAGACTTTTCGCCTACGTCGCGGTCGTGTGTGCATTATGTATGCGACCACGGTCCTCGCGACGCATTATAAGTTCACGAAAAATTAATAAACCGGACGGGGACAAACGCTCGGCTACTCACCGCTTTCGGCGCGACCTTTCCCTGCCAGATTTCTCGTAGAACAGATGGTTTTGGGATGAAAGCCGTATCCGTGGGAGGAGAGGGTTATGCGAATAAAAGAAGAAGGCCGGACGAAGGTTATGCGAGGCCAAAGGTAGAGGAGGGGTGGTAATGTCCTCCAGTTTTGTGTTTCTTCCTGAAATCTGATTCATACTTTGCGTTGAATTTTTGCAATCAATTTAATATGCACATTTGAATATCAACAGGAGACAAATTCAATAAGTTCTTTTCTCCAAACGTGTCGTTCGACGTAAAATGGCGTTCGCTTTCAGTCGCAAATTAATAACAGGTACCATCGAGCGTCTCTCGCTCGCGAGTGCAGCACAATGCTCCCGTAGACAGTTTCTTTTCCCAGCGTCTCCCTGCATGCCTCTCGATTCGAATATCCACCCTCTCGATATCGATTCGAATGCGATACGGAACGAGAAGCCTGGGGAAGAATACGGGCGCGGGAAAAAGTAATTCCTCGTTCGTGGAAAATCAACAGTTTTTCCGCGAAACGAGCTTAAAATCTCCCCCTCGTTGGCTGGAGAAGTGCCATTAGCGGCGGCAGCGAGTACTTTAGAAGCTTCCAGCCTCCCCGCAACGTTGCATCGCCGTTGCTTTTCGAGTACAGAGACACGATGCCGTGCTCGTCGTTCTCTTATCCGTCAATAACGTTCAGAATATTGCATCCATTCGCCGATCCTGCCTGCGAAGGGGTTATCGGAACCCGTCGTTCTTTAATATCAGTCATCGATTCCCCTTCTCGCATTCCTTCCGGGCTTTGCGTCCCTAGATTCGCATACTCTTCACGAATAATTCATTCCGATCATTCGCTTACTAATCATCTCAATCTTTTCAGCGAACTGTTGTTCGCGGTTTAGTAATTTCAGTGTTTAATCATTTTATTTTATACGTAATCAAAGCTACTTGTTGGAATTCCTCTCCGAGTAAGGATATTCATAAATCATTTCCCATGAATTCATCTTTATAACTTCAATGATGGCGAAGTAAACAATTTGAAACTATTCACTGTGCTAAAATCCTACGTCACATAGATTATACTTCGTGTACTGTTTACCAGGAAGACTTCACAGAATTCCTTTTATTTTATAGTTTATATAATTCCATTGTATCGCTGGCTTTATAAAGCCAGCATTGTCTGCTTCAATCAAATAATCGAAAATCAGCACATAATATTATCACCAGCTAACGTACTGCCTTATGAAAATAACAAGATATTATTTTATCACGTCAGCTTTATCGAATTTATGTAACGTCATTACAATTTCAATAATTGTAAAAGGAAAAATGTGAAAATTAAACATATACATTTACGTCTCTTCTTCTACATTTCAAAGAGACAAGACTAGGACTGGTTTCCTTAAAATTTTCCGTACCACCCCTAGCCCCAAAGACTGCAAATTTTAGATTGGAAATGGGGGAGGAACGCCGCGGTAGGAGACGAGAGAATTTTCTCACGGAGGCTCGCAGATTTTCCTCGGTTGGAAACGCGAATCTCTGAAAAAACTTGAGCGATGATCCGATACATCCCTCGGCGAACATCCAGCGAGGATTTCCGGGGGTAAAAACGTGCTGGCGCGATAATGCCCGTGCGACGCGTGAAATCGCCGCGCGGTGCGCTCCGTGGCCGGGAAACCGGGCGTTTTAAATCGGCACGGTCGTCGTCCGCCGAGCCCGAACCGGGCCCGATCCAAGGCGAATCCGGGATTAATGCGTTTTTAATAGTGACATAACTGCGCCGCTCGTTCGCCTTTTTTCCCTCCGCGTTTTTACGCGGCCGGAGTGTCGGTTGTTCATCGTCGAATGCACTTCGCGGAAAGCCGAAACATCGGCCGTCGCCGTCGCAGCCGCGCGCATCGAGTATTTTTAACGATCCCTCGGTTCGCCCTCTCTCTCTCTCTCTCTCTCTCTCCCGTCTCTCTTTTCGTTTCTCTTTCTCTCGTTGGTCGCGGGAGGGTACCGGAGGGGCGAGGAAAAAGGAGCAGCAGAGAATCGCGTGAATACATTATACAACGACCACGCTCCACTTTCTTGCAGGCGGAATTGCGTTTTGCAAGAAAGTCGGCGTCGACTCGCCGACACGCCCGCCCCTCGCTCTACCCAGAAGTGCTCGGAATCGGCGGATTGCGCGGTCAATTTCGTGAGCGCCGGGTGAAAGCTCCGTTTCGACTTTTTGCAACCCGCTCCTCGCGTTTCACGAGTATCGCCACGGGTGACCCTGAACGATTTCGGGCTCGATACGCTTTCTTCCTAATGTGTTGCTCCGTCTTCGAGATCCTACCACCTCGAAAATCGTCTCTTTTTAATTATCCAAGAATCTGGTCTTGCTATGCAGAAATGCAGAACCATTTCGTAATTTCAGAAGACTGCGATTTAGAAGATCCAAGATTTTTTTGGAGAAATTTACACGTTCACACATTTTACACCTCTGCCGGAGATATTCAAAGAGAACCGGAAAATTCGTGTTATGGATTTCTTCGATACAATATAATCTCCATTTAGAATTGATCAGGGACCGTTGCGGGAGTGTCGCACTCGCGCCGATCGGCAAGATTCTTGCACCGAGGGTTAAAAATCAAATTTCCGGTAGATAACTGCCGACCGACCAAGTGTTAAGTATATCCGAAGCGTCTGTAAATTGCGATCGAGCGTCCACCCCGTAGAAGAAGCGAGATCTATTACGAAGAGGGGGATCTTCCGCGTCTGGCTCGCGAGCGTCGAAGCATTATCCACCGGAAGATTAAAAGTTTCCACCGGTCGGGTCACGGGATAATGAGCTGGATGAACGATTATTAGGATCGAACGTGTCTGTCGCGCCTACGAATTTCTTCATCTTTTTTTTTCCACGTCGAACGTATACGTGGCTACAGGGGTGGGAGAGTTGGTTCTTTTGAAACGCCGATATACGAGGCAGGTGGGGAACGGCGCGATACCGATACGTATCATAGTTTTATTCCTTCCACGGCCGGGGAAAAAATGTAATTGGCCTGACCGAAATCTATCGCGAGCTCGTAGAGGATCACAGGGAGGCAGGGATGCAGGGGATGAACGAATCAAGGAGAAAAAAGCACGTGTGCGAACGGGCGACCGGCTCGTAATAACAATGATTAGGGCGACGAACGGACCACGAAAAATAGAGGAGTCGGAGCAAGAGTCCTGCCTTGGATCCAGCTCAAAATGGCGGATGGGAGCGGGCCACGTGGAACGTAATCGGTATCGATCCTCGCCGCGATCCGCCGGATCGAATTCGTCGTTCCAATGGAAATGGATTCTCCGAACAGGGTTCTGGGATTTCGAGGCTGACTAGAAGCAAGATTTTAGGTTAGTTTTCGTTGTTTTATCCTCTTGTGAAGAAAAATCCACTTTCCCTGCGATAAGGGTTGACAGAACTTCGACTGACCTAATAATTTGATACCAGGGTGGCCAGAGATTGGCTGTCGAGGCCGGAGAAACGCAGAAGATCGTCCCTTATCTTCCAATCAGCTAGTAAGTCTCAGTTGTTCCAATGGAAATGGATTCTTCAAAGAGAATTTGGGATTTCGAGGCTGACTAAGAGCAAGATAGTAACATTTAATTCTAATTGTAAATGATTTATCATCTCGCGAAGAGAAAATCGTAATCCACTCGATAAGAGCTGACAGGGCTTCGACTGACCTAATAATTTGACATCAGGGTGGCCAGAGATAGACTGTCGAGGCCGGAGAAACGCGGAAGATCCTCCCTTATCTTCCAATCAGCTAGTAAGTCTCCGTTGTTCCAACGGAAAAAGATTCTCCAAAGAGAATTCTGGGATTTCGATGCTGACTAAGAGCAAAATAGTAACATACAATTCTAATTGTAAATGATTTATCATCTCGCGAAGAGAAAATCGTAATCCACTCGATAAGAGCTGCCAGGGCTTCGACTGACCTAATAATTTGACATCAGGGTGGCCAGAGATAGACTGTCGAGGCCGGAGAAACGCGGGATCCTCTCTTATCTTCCTATCTGCTGGTAGGTTAAATCGAGGGTTAACTCTTCGTCGTCGTCTCCGTCGTTCGACGTACGATGCACCGGGCTGAAGGAAGGAGGAGAAAGAGGAGACGGTGGAGGAGGAGGAGGAAGAGGGTCCAGCATTGTTCGCGGACATTGTAAGTATGTCCGGAACAAAGAGCGGTAATCGACCCGTGTAACATTTATAACGTAATGGGAGGGCCTCACCGGCCCATAATAATATCAATTACGGGGCAAGAGGAGAAAGCTGGAGAGAGTCTGGCCCGCTGGAGAAAGAGAGATGCTCGACAGAGAGGAGCGGAGGAGGGTGAGGCTTAGATCGGGGGAGCGCATTGGCGACGCGGATTCGCAAATCTGTCGGCCAGAAAATTGAACCCTCTCTACCAGCCAGCCAGCTGTCTTCGGGATCGGATGGGGGCGTCGTGACGCTCTCGTTAACTATCGCAATCAGGCCTGAGAAGCAGCCCATTTTTGCATATCGGAGACACGAGGCCACGGACTTTTAAAACGGAGCCGCTCGGTTAACTAGGTTTACTTTTCTGAAACCTGATACTGTCGACGGCCGACGGGACCGTTCAGCCACTTTCAGAGCTGTTTTAACTCGACCATGTTCAGAACGTAGCGTAATCATTTTTGATAGACCGCACAGATTTAGCTTCCTATTGATTCGTTTGATATTCTTGATTTAGTGCGTCTCCAATTTGAGATTCCTCTGTCATCAGTTTTGATGTTTACAGAAGCACTGTTGAGCTACTCTTGATACGAATTGGCGACAGGAAAAATTAGAAAATGCACAAAATAAATGAGCAAACATCAGTTTCGCTTTTCTGTCGGGTACTTTTGGCGTCGCGGAGATTCCGGTGGGCGTGTCTCTGGAAGAAATCGCAGGGGCAAGAGGTGAAGTATTTTAAAGGAGCAATGTGGGTCGCAGAAAAATTGCGGATAGATTTTCGGGCGAGATTGATGGGGTGCATATCACGATGAACGGACACGTCGCAGCGTATTGGGATCGGCGTGTTGGTACGGGGAGAGTGCCGGGGCAAGGTCGGGAACGTATCGAGGAGGGCCTGAGACCCTTCGTTTTTTAATATCGCTCTCTTCTCGCAAGGTTTTATTTAATGGCGAAGGCGGTAACCGCGCACCGACCAGTCGACCAATGAGAGCTCGACTGGAAATCATACGCGGGATCGCCGGCCGCACGGCGGCCTCCGAGAGTGGAGGTGAAGTTAGGTTAGGTGAGGTTATGTTCGCTCCCCACGTCTCCTTAACATTCGACGGGCCTGTCCCGGCACGGCATCGTTCTCGCAAGAGGTGGGGCTCCGTCTCTTCGATCGGCGTCAGGCATTTCTTCTTCTTCTTCTTCGTCGTCGTCTTCTTCTTCCTTCTCCTCCTCCTTCTTCCCTCTCTTCTCTTCCGTCTTTTTCTCCTCCTTCTCTAGCTTGTTCTTTTTTCTACGCTTTTTCTGCAACGTTCTCCACCTCCTCCTCTTCTTCTTCTTCTTTCGTCGCTCCGTCATCGCCTCCTTCGCCCTTCCAATGCTCACCACGAAGGGTACACCTTCACTATACTTAGCATTGCCTTCGTTTTAGGATGAGAACGCCACGTGAAGCATCGTGATAAGCAAACCGCTATCGCGAATACAAATGAGAGAGGCCGGGGGTGGCAACGGTGCCTATCGGGCTCGGGTATCTTTAGACATAGTATGTCAGCCTGGTATTAATAGTTTCCATCATCAATAGTCCGCTGGGAAATGCCTGGTAACCACGGGCTACCACATTCCTCCGGTTTGATGGATCGACCCGATTTTCGTCTTGCATCTTTGCACTTCGGCTGAGTACACAGCTCTACCCGGTTATTCGTCGATCTGAAATTTCTTCGAGAAGCTCCGCGATACCGTCGAATACTTAACACAATGTCTGCCTCGGAATATATTAGGCTACATTGTTGATAATTCCCTCCGCGGTAATGATAGTCATCTCAATAATGCACAAATAACGTAACCGTGCGCGCGCGGCCGCCACTTGCCTGAAATTGTTGATAATTGCGCGGCACGAGATTGGAAATGAGAGGATACAGAAAATCGTCATTTTTATATCCTTCATCATTCGATCAATAATTATTCAATGTTTCTAGATGTAAGTAAAGACCCGAGTAATCGTGTATTGCAAAGATAAATTGATTTTCACTTGCCAATTGAATATTAGTCAACATTGAAGGATTTCAATCATCGATTCAGATGTGACGAGCCATTCTTATGCAGATTCACAAAATTTTCTAGCTTCGAATTTACAATGAAAATTAGAAATGTGTAAAAGAAAACTGATAAGTGAGGATTTCATTGAACCAAGCCATGTCTGCCACAAAATTGTTAATCATTTCTAGTTAAAAAGATTGACTGATATTTACAACGTTTACAAATTTCTACTTGCACATAGATCCGACAGTTGTTCATCTACTATCAGCGATCTAATCTGTAAGTTTGTAGCAGTCCGCCATCTTGGTATCGCTAGGAAACCGTGCGAAATGCGATAGAACGTCGCGATAAGCTCTGGGGTTTGAATTCGCAATTCAGCGGGCTTATCAGTCTCAATAGTCGATCGAAGAAACTGTCTCGATCTATGGTTGTATTTTCACTTCGCAGCCTCTGCCTCTGTCCTAATAATCGGGTTATCGGGCATCGATATGCCGAGAACTCTAATTACATTCTTCTGTGTTACTGCTTAACCGTGCTGCGCGCAATACCCTTCTCTTCTGTCAATACCGAACAAAGCGTTTCGCAATTCCTTTCGAGTAGAAGAAATTACGGGGTACAGTTCGAAGACGTGGGAAGTGGAGGAGCTCCTTGAAGACCAAGAAACTCGTTGGGATTGCCGATGCTACGGATCCGTCGATTACAGATAATTAGCGATGCCGTACGAACGGAACGGGGCTCGTCTATTTTATTTAAAGGGAAACGAAGAAAAAGGCGCGTCTGAATGAAATGTCCATCGCTGTGTGTGTGTGTAGTATCATAGATCCCGATTTCTCTCCCCGGACAACGTGAAAACACGTTGATAATTCCTCTCGCATTATTTAATCTCGTTCGGAGGAGAAGTTGTCGATCTCGCCGGGATCTCGCTTAAATTATAAATACAAAAAACTTGTTAAACAGACCGACAGATTTCTCCGGGATCGCGTGATCCTGTCGTACGGATTAACAATCACGTGACAATGCGTTTCTCGCGTGCCCCATCCCTACTGAGGATTGATCCGCAATCTATACACGGACGGCCGCGCTGATATCGTTAATTATTAATTACCTACAAGATCGTTAGTCGTATTAATCAACGCTTCGCGGCCGTCACGATCCGCTGAAAGAACCAACAAATTTCCTGGTCGATCGTACCTTTCCACGATTCTTCGACAAGGGAACCGTGTTGAAAATGATCGCGGCAGAGTTTCTTTATGGGGCGAGAAGAAAAGGGGGAACGCAGCCATTGATGCAGTTCCTCGGTACGCCTTCGTTGATTCTTGCGTGTATTGATCGATGGTGACCGTAATTTCCAGATCGCGTGCCACATCACCTGCCACCTACCTTTCCAATGCAAACCAATGTTATCGGGACGCGGCGCGCGTTTTTCCTCAAACCCCCTTGTACTTTATTTTCCGCAAGCGCGGCAGGGGGCGAGCGTGTTCCATGGACACGATATAAGAAACCGATTAGGGAGCTTGTTTGTAAGTTCACGACCAATTAATTTTATTTTTCGCCTGTGTACACAGTCGACGACTTGAGAAACGACGTGCCAGCGAAGAAATGGTTAAAACGATGCACCGTGTCAACCTCCTTCGCTCATTAAACATTTTTATTTAAAATAAAGATACAAGAGAAACAGGTTCATTACTGTTCGGTTTATCCGAGATTTAATGGCGGACCTGCTTATTTTACAACCATTGGAATGGTCTTTCCATGGGGGCTATGGAATACAGTTTTTTTTATTCGAGCACCTATTATCATAGAAATCACGCGAACTTTAAAACATATTTAATCTGTTCATTTTTATAAGGTAACGCATGCCAGTCACTTTTAGTGCACGATAGGGCTAGTGTTAACATAGGAACAGTAATTATTTCGAGATGAAATCTAGTATATCATGTCGAGGCGAAGAGAACAGGTATGTTGGCAAGAGTTACCTGACACTTTTGTGAAATTGATAATTATCTTTAATCACACAAGGCCTTGAATAAATTTAAAAATATACGACCATAACAGCATTAATACTTAAGCTGTCGGCGTTGATTTAATGGTGTTCCAAAAATCAGGGGCTGACAATTGCGAGCGTTTTAATCAATTTTTCAACATCAATCATTACACTGCAGATTCCCATGTAAAATAAAAATTGTCCAAGTCGATTGTAAGAAAATGTATATTTTTATCGAAATGTTTAGTACGTATCTTTCTTTATTCCATTTCGTAGTTCCAATATCAAAGAAAAAGCTGTCGTTTCCTGCAGACAATTTTTATTTTGCATGCGGCTCTAGAGAAATGTTAACAAGAGTCGTGATTATTAATAATCGGCAAAGTGCCGAAATCACGGGGAATCGACTCTGTTTCGGTGGCTCGTGTGGTCGAGCGACGGCACTCGGTTATTGGGAAAACACATGTCGACCGGCAATCACGTTTCCGTGTTCTCTTCAGTTGCAGGTGCAGAGCCGGCGACCCAGGCACCGGTGGAAAAAAGAGAACGAGAACCTTGAACCAATCGTAAATGGCTCGTCGAGTGAAAGCGGTCGAGTCTCCGCGGTTTTCCCAGAAGAGCCGCGCGAGCCGCCAAATTATCGACCTGTAAATCGGAATGAAGGATCTCTGGTTTTCTTGCCCGGCGTGATCGGCAGAGACTGGGCGCGAGCCGGGAACACGACTGTGCTCGTTTGTCAGAGTTCTATCGGCATCCAGGGCAAACGAAAAAATTGGATCGATAATTGTGATCTTGGAAGTCGGCGCGGGAGAAAGAAAAAATAGGGGATGCAACCCGGTTTATCGATCGGTATTAAAATGCCTGTGGACGGCTCGGTGGGAATGGTCAGAGCGTACCGTTCAGCTTCGACAATTTGCCAGATTATGAAGGAAGATACAGGAACGACGCTTAGCGCCGCATTATCCTAACGACTTCCAGGTTACTTCGGATACGTGGACGTCGACTTGGAAGATTTCCATCGGGAATATCCTTGGGCTACGTACACCGGTGATTGATGGAACCCAGTCTCCCAGCTGTTTCCCATTGTAATAACATTGTCATTCCACAGAATCGTAAGTCGTTCGCGAAGTGTGATTCTCCTGGCGTCGATGCCGAGAATGTCAACGAATAAATTTTGAAGGGGATACCCTGTTGGAATTCCTTCAACGAGTAATTGATGATCCTTTTGCCGGTAATGTTAGGTTGTTGTGCGTTGCAAGTTGCTTACAGCAGAGAATTTTGATGAACGGTTCGAGATAGCCATTCTGCCAGCAAATATTTGTTTTGTAGAATTAGAAACCGTCTGAGCGAGGAATTGTGCAAGAAAGTGACTACTGAGGATGGACGCGAAGTGTTTTAAGTGGTGCATGCAGTCTGGAGGAATGAATCACTAGGAAAGTATTTCTGCTATTCTGACAGATGTTATTTAAATAGATCACTTATTCTGTAAATGTTTTATATAACTAGAATCTTCCTTTAAAACTGTGCAATTGGAAAAACTGTGCTCTCGTATTATTTCGAATATTAATAATTCACCGGCACCTCTGGAAATATTCCATGTGCCATTTAAACTGTGGTGCCCAAGGTGGTTCGGAACCCACCTTATAAAAAACTGTAGGTCCCGTCGCGAAATAACTCCTGAATAGGAGTTCCAAAAGCGACGTAAAATAAGCAAAAAAAATTAATAATTCACATTTTTATTGAAAGGGGTGTTGTGTGAATGTGCAAACTTGAGAGTGTACAAATAATATACTGATCTACTGATTGCAATATTTTACTTCATCAACATACTCCCCACCAATACTCCTTTGGTAGTGCAATATGACAGTCATACTCGAAATACAGGCACACTAGCGGTGACTTTGCGTAGCAAAAATGAAGAAACGGAAAAAGTCAGCATTACATGCTCATTCACAGGGAACAAAGCCGTAAGAGTGACCCAACGACACACGCCTCCTTAATTAAGATCACGTTTGCAAAAACATTGACCGAAGGTCGCTCGCAACCTAGCAATAATAAATTCAGAAATAAAAGTTTCAGCAATTATTAGCAACGCCTCGTGTATTCGAAATGACTGGGTGATGTTATCGGAGGTAAGTCGATTTCGAGAGGCGTTTGGTGGGGGAAAGTCGAAGGTAAACGGCGTCAAATCGTCGCATGCTCGACGAAAAGACGATCGAGTCTGCGAAACGACAGAAATATCGCTGGAAACCAGGACGAAGTAGCAGAAAGAGGGGACGAGGACGACAGGGCGAAACAGTGTGGCGGGGCGAAGCGGGGTGAGGGCACACCAGCGATCGTAGAAACCGGCGCAATGCCACAAGAAACTGACTAACTGGTAATTAGCATATTTCCAGAATATTTCGGCAGCACGCGATGTTCCGGTAACTCGCTCCGAAAATGCTCCCCATCGCTCGGATTCCAGCGAAATAGGCCTCGGCGAATGCACATTATAACGACGTCACACGATTCTATTTCTGATGATCGAGACTATTCTCTGGATCCGATTCTCCGGCTTCTAATCCGCCAAAAAGAAACGATTGGAATATTGTTGTTATTCTCTCAGATTGTCATGTAAAACTACAGTTTTCATAGGCTGGTTTATCTGACTCAAAAGTTCTAAATTAATTTTATCTGATGTACATATGGTCATTATTTGATCTACAATCATCAAGGTGAATCGAAATCACGACCTAGATCATATCGAGTTAATTTCACCCTAAACATAGAGATCAGTCGAGTTTGAATCAGTCGTTAGATTGAACTGCCATGTATCTCGAGGAAGAAAAATATTTGCAGTGTTGCTAATGGCTGATTAATTAATAATTCGTAAATTAGCTTCAACCTGGATGCTCGCAACCAAGAAAATATTCAACTAAACCATTGCTTCCAAGAACAACAATTTCAAAAAAAAGATAAAAGTACAACGCAAGAATCTTGAACAAAAAGGAAACGGATGTTCCAAAGTCTGGAAAACCGGCCAGCTCGATTCATTTCGATTCGATTTCCAGTTTCCAGAAGGATGATAGACATTTGCCGGCCGGGTGTCTTCCCCGATCCTTTTTCATCATGCCGTGGCCGCTCGCCGGATAATTCAGCCCCTTCTTATCGTGACAATCGATCTTGCGAAACCAGTCAAGGTCGATATTCTAACCGGTCATTCGCGGAATAATCATTCTTTCACCGACGGTGGCCGATTATCCGTGTCGGTAATTGAGCTTAATTGGGCATCGATCTATACGATCTACGGGTGTACAGCGACGATCGGTTGTGTCGTAGGCGATGCACATGCGTCCACGCAGATGCACATGCACTCTCTGTTGGTGTCGGGCGACGGAACAACGGCCGACAGAGAAAGACCGATCGTTTGTACCCGCGGCGCGCGATTATTACATCGCTAATGACACGATGACTCAATTAGAAGGCAACGTACAATCGGAATTCAGGCGCCTCTCGTGATTGCGTATCTCTCTCCCTCCCCCAGCCACCCCCTTCTCTCTCTCTCTCTTTGTACGACGCCCATTCACGGTCCACGCGAATCGGCCACACGAGTATCGCACGATATTATTTCGTATTTGGCATATCCCGCGCCGGAGCTCGGGCCGAACGTGGGCCGGAACGTGGAGGAGACCTGTCACGAGTCTACGCCGAGCGCAGATCGTATCTGACATTATTGTCCCCCGCTATTAGGATGATTAACGGTACTCCTGGGTAATCGAGCCCGGGGTATTGTCCCGTCGTGTGTCACCGTTGAATCCCGTCCTGGTTCCTCGTCCAAGACTCACGGCTTGAATCCTTTCTAATAGTCGGTGTTTTGCGGGGGTCTACGCCGGTTCCTACACGATGCCTTCGCTTCGGAAAGATTTTATCGGATCTGCATCTTCGAGCATTTATTTCTCAAGCATTTCGATGGCTTCTTCAGGAAATGGTGGGACGATTGTTTCAAATAAAATATAAATTTCATCTATCAATTTATGAAGAAATTTATTTCATTGAAAAAAATTCGGTACGTAGTACGTACCATCTGAAAGACCACTGATTAAAATAAAATATGTATTTCGCCCAGACAAACAAGACCAAAATAAATCGTACGTAAAACACTGTGTTAAACGTTTCATTTAATTATGTTCCACACAACCACCACGTGCAAACTCGCCACGCCGAGCTAACAGTAAATTCGCAAAAAGCGGTTTGTTATTATTTATATCCTGTTAGGAATCGCTTTCGCTGCCCTTTTTTTGACCAGATTTTATTCCCCATCGTCTTATACGTCTTTTTTTTCTTGCCCGGACAATATCGCCTACTAATGAATTGTTTTTACCGATGCCGGATCGTTATTTGATCCTCGTCTCTCGAAGGCGCCGCCAGATCATTAGCCGTCTTCCGGTTCCGTAGCGGGCCCGACATAAGCAGGAGAAAACACCATAAACCATATTAAGCAGGCCCATAAAACTCGCCCTTATACGCTGGCTACGGGAGCGGCTTGATTTCAAATCCCGGGAAGGATCCCCTATCAGGCTCTCCTTTTACCATGGACACAACCGGCGCGGCGTGTGTCGTATATATTTATTGAGACAATAAACCGCAATTATGGCCGCCGTATAAACGACTAACTAACCACGTGGCGGCGCGGCGGCGGCGGCTGATCGCGATATTTTTCGACCGGTCTCACCGGAAGAACGGCGAAAAAGCTTTCCTGGCCAGTCTTCGCTGACGCCTCGAGTGTAAATCATTTCCAGATTGGAGGAGGAACTTTTTTCCACCTTGCTTTCGTCGTAAACGTGCTGCGCGATGTGCAAAGTGTATACGAGATGTTTACATACTGAAAGTCTGCTTCCAAGGTGAGTCTCGAAAAACTAGCGACCATCTTGCATATTTTCTCCTTCGAAAATATTACAAATTTAATTTTGTCGTGATACATTAGTAGATAAAAATTTTTATTATTTTTATTTTTATTATTTTCTCTTTTAATATGTTTAATATTTTTGAATTCTCTTCTAATGTTTTTACTGTTTTAAATTACATTTATTCATTTTTGTCATAAATGATTCACGCCCGAGAATTTCTGAAAAAGTTATTCCATTTTAATTGCAATTTCAGTCGTGAACCGACAAGTCAAGGCACGTAATTCAATTTTATATTACTAGACCGCGGATTTTCATGCAAAATAAAAATTTTTTTCTTCAATTAAAAGACACAGAAACGCTATAAAAATGTCTTCTAACTTGAACACTTTTAATATGTGGGGAATAACATATGGACGTTCATAGATTATTTTAATGTTTTTACTGTTTTAAATTACATCCGCCCATTTTTGTCATCAATGCATAAAATCCGCAGTCTGTATACTACTAATAGAATATTATTAATATATTATTAATAGCTATTATTAATAGCTACCCGCTAAGTATGTATTAATAGCAAACTGGAATCACAGATCTGAGGTTATTCCTGCCTGTAGAGTATGATTTGCTCTTTTCTGCAGGTCTTATTATGTGTTAGACTTTCCATAGAAATTACATATAATTTCATCGCGGACAGGTCCCGATTAAAAAGCATTCGCGGATATTTTTCAATTAGTCGTTATTAAGCGTAATGCGGCGTCGACTTTTCCGCGCATCTTTTTTCCGAACCGGGATAAAATATAAAAGTATTTCTGCGAGTACCGATGTCCCTCGTTACCATTTATCGTCGTTACAGCAACGAGACCAACGTATCAAATCCCGGTCTAACGACGAGCTTGTTCGAGTGACCGTGAGTCCGGCAGCTTCGGCCAACGGATTTAATGATTATTACCGCGCCGATGATTGCTCCATAAAACAACATATTGCTGTACCTGGAACTCCGCGGCGATGAAACTTCGACTAGCTCGTGCAACCTCCGGCCCGATAATGGTGCTGCCCTCGTTTCCGGTTGTTCTGTATACCGGTTGCTCGGAACGTAAACGTGAAATCGTCGTGATTCGACCACTCGATGCACGGCCAACGCTGGAAAACTGTCGAAGGTGTGACTCGACCGGTCGTAAAACCATACCAGACCATTCTGATCTTCGAGTTTAACGATTAGATTTCCAACGAAACTCTTAAAACGCCATTACACGGCTATCTAATGGCAGTTCGCAGACGTTGCATAAAAAACTGAATTCAGAAGTCGTGACTATTCCACACAGTCGTTGAACCATCACACACGTTCTAGTCCCCAGAATTTTTGCGATCATATTTTTTTCATAAGAGTAATATCTTCACAATTTTTATTGCACAACTCAAGATAAATATGTTTCTTCTATCGATCGTATTTGCTGTTAATAAATGTTGAATGTTTTCGGCGCAACGGTTCGATCGTTTATTACTAATTATAAAGCAATTTTGCTAATTATCAAACAAAAGCAACGTTTCGATCCTAGTTTGGATCCTTTTCAAGATTTATTTGAATCGCGTCTGTAAAATAAATATGTTATAGTAATTTCAAAAACTATTAAATGATTGAAAAAGGATCCAAACTAGGATCGAAACGGTGATTTTGTTTGATGATTAGCAAAATTGCTTTATTATTAGTAATAAACGATCGAACTGTTGCGCCGAAAACATTCAACATTTATTAACAACTCAGGGTGATATTTATTGATCCACCATTACGGATGGAATCAAGTACCTCGCAAACAGGTTCGAACGTTCGAAATAGTACTCCTAAGTATACTCGAACCCATGCCAGAACAGTTTTGAACCTTTTACGAGTACTTTGGTAAACGGAAATAATACATGAAAGTATATTCGAATCTTGGTCGAACAGATTCGAAACTTTTCTGAATATTGTACCGGAAATTCTCTGATTTTTCTAATAATTATTTTTTCATCGTCTGCTGTGTTAAAAGCGGAAAATTATCTAAAATCACAATATTTAGAACGCAAAGAAGACCCGTTATTATTTTTGCGTGAAAATTCAATGAAGTACCCCATTTTATTAAAAATAGCACGCGATTATCTTTGTATAATGGCCACTTCTGAACCATCAGAAAGAGTGTTTTCAAAGGCAGGGAATTGTATCATGGATAAAAAAAGTAATAGGATAAAACCAAGTATTGTGAAACTATCCACCATCTCCATTCTGGCTTCTAGAATTTTTTTAAGAATTAGATACTTCTACTGAAATTCATACAATTTTTGATTGAGACTAAAATTCATTGATTTATCCCCCACATTAAAACAATTTGACAAACGAAATAAATATATGAATAATAAATATAATAATATTAAACATAATAAATGAATGAATACACTTTTCGATTAGGGGTGGGGGTTGTCGACCAACTAATCGTCAAGAAACCCTTGCAGAATAACTTATTTCTCTATTAACACAACTATGAAGAACATCGAGCACAATACTACCCCTATAGTCTCCCCTCATCGCCAGATCCCATAGCGTGTTCCACAGAATTCCGAAGACGAATTACGATGATATTATAAAGGAAGTGACTACTATAAAGACTCCGATTATAGTTTCGTCCAGAATAATTTTCGCCGAGCATTTTCATTTTGTGCAAAGCGAAACGCTTCCCAGAGGGTGCTGTAGATTTTCTAATAATTGTGGAATCCGTTTCTAAGAATCTCTAGTGAACGCGACGGTTCCACGGGAATGACGAAGCCGCTGCTCGCGATTCCAGATGCATTTTTCATTTTTCACGGGAGTCGGTGCAGGAGGAGGCCGTATTAGTCAACTTGGTGGAGGCAGGGCCGTATCGCGTGTAAACGCGAGCCGTATATATTCAATTAATTCAGGGCGGATGTTGTAGGCCGGCGATACAGCGCAGGGGTCGCTCCTCATTCTCAAAACAGTAGCTATGTAGACGGTGGAGTTAATTAATGGCAGTCCATACAGACACTGGCTACTGTGCGCGTTTCGTACGAAGTAGACAGAAAGTTTTTTTTCCTTCTGGCGCATCCGTCAAATCTGCGAACGTTGCAACGTCTTCTGCGTCTCGAAACGATTATTCGCCACACCGCTTCGAAAAGGCACTCGTGTGCTTCGTTCGCTTGCCGACGGTAAAATGCAAAGTTCGTGGAACTGTCCAACGCAAATCCAACATTTCCAATGTCCATATACGTTCTTTGCGTCAAAATTCACACATTGTCTGTTGTAGATAAATACTGTAAAGTTTGTTGTTTGTCCATTGCTGCGTTGTAATTCGACGTGTTTGTTTGAAATGAGAGTGGAAGTAAATCACAACAGGAATTAAAGTGGAGAATGGAAATGGGTGGTTCGAGTTCAATCATTAATACAAAATCTATCGTGCAATTATTTTGGAAGAAGCATTGTTACTGCAACAGAATGATTCTTGTACATTGAAAAAATATCATAGAAATGTTCTCTGCAACATTTTATCCACATTTCATCAGAAATGCATGAAATCCTCTGTGCAACAATAAATTATTCATTAATATGAAAACCATATTGCTTGCTTCACAGCCAGGCAGCAGAACTCCGAAGAAAATATTTAATTTTCTCTCGGAGCTTTATAGTTCGTCCGTAATTATTCTCACCGTGTAAAACCGGCGGTCCAAGATGGCGTCGCTACGTAAGAATGCGGCTCGCGTGTTGGTTTTCTCACCTATATTTCTCACCTATATGATATCCTACCGCAGTGAAAAAACGTAGTAAAAAGGGTGCGAAGACGTGCGTATACGCGCCGTGCGTTATACCGATCGATATGCGCGTATACATACAATCGATAATAAACGATTAGGACCGTGAGGCCAGGAAGCGTCTGTAATTTGCGACACACCGGGCGGCTTCCGTTCTGGATCCATCGATCCGATTGATAATATTTACCGAAGAGTTTCGCGCAGCACAGAAGCCGTAATAGGCGGTGCATCGTCACGGCAGCTCTAGAACCGGCTATTACACAACGCGCAATAATTAGCTAAATAAGCGGCGTAAACGTGCTACTTTTCTAATCTGCTCGGCAGTCACTTTATGCCCACATTTTGTCGATGAGAGTCAATTAGAAGTTCGTTATACCTTATCTTAATTACACTAACGCGCCGCTGCCGTTGCTGGTTCGAACAATGTTGCGCGGTCGCGCACTATGCTCGAGTGCCTCCTGCGAGCATGATCCTCGCATTCCCATTGGTAAACCATTTAGCGACCATCGATCCTCGGGCTCTTTCGACTTTACGGATATTACGGGAAATTATAGATTTTTCAGAAACAATTGTCTCATCTTTCGAGCATCGCCAGATGGGGCTGCTAGACCAGCGGGAAATAAATGGCCGATCGGTATCCGCGAGTTCGCGTGCGCTAATTCTATATATTTTCCGGACGGCACTGACAGAAAGCTTAGGCGAGGTATTTGCGCGAGTGCGGCGAGGTATTACCATTTTTATTAGAGCTATTAGCGGCGTGAAGTCACTCGTCGTTTTCAAAGAAGTTCGTATTATTTTAATCATTAGTTGATGCATTGCTGTTTTACATACACGGTGAAATCATTTCTGCCGTAACTGTATACGACGTCCAGTTTATATATAGTCTGCAAACGCTGTACTTATTTCTGATATATATTGCCTACAGTTGTACGGTTGTTTGCGTTAGATGCAGAGCTTCATGATCGAGCATTTGTGAAGCACGTATTGCAGATACATTTTTGTATACATTACTCAAACTGATGAAAATCTCGAGCAAAGTGTACACCTGTGATGCTGATCAAGTTATAATTAGTCTGTGGATTTTTATGCATTTATGAAGCAATTGGCTGGGTGAAATATAAAACAATGAACAATTAGAAAAATTGAAGAACATTGTAATATTGTCTTTGATGCAATAAAGTCACTAAGGGGTGAAATCAATTTTTCAAGAACATTTTTATTTTGCGTAAAAACCCGCAGTCTAGTTATAATATCATTGTATTCTGAAATACGATTATCGGACTGCAGATTTTCACGCGGAATTAAATTGTTGCGTCAAGTGCGAGAAACAGAAGGCAAATAAATGATAGAGAAACAGACAGATAAACAGACAAGAAAGGGAGCTAATAAAAACGTGGTAAAATTGAACTAATACATCGATACGGCTGGTTCAAACCGCGGCTACTAATTTTCGCCAGAAATGCACGAAATCCACGGTCAATAATAGATGGTATTGACAGAAAGGTTTCAGCCGAATGCATATTTATGCCGGAGCGTGGTCGCCAGCTACCACTTTTTGTGGCACGCGAACTTGATCTTTACTTCCAAGGAAGTTTACATCATTATATAAAATAATTACAGTTGTCCAGTAAGTTGGACACAACTGGCAAGGCACGCGACCGAGAATGCAAATGCCGAATCTATTTGCATCCTCGCTCGGGAATAAATGTATTATTCATCGGTACGCCTAATGGCGGAAAACTTATCGGCGATATTCAAAGAGATGCTTCGAGTCGACATGACTCCGCGGCGTTTTCTTCAAGCACGGGTATAAACGAACGGAGGAGTTTCGTCTACGAGTAAATACGTTCCACCGTTGATTCGGAATGCATCGGTTTTGCATAAATCCACGACCAACCGTCTGTAAAGCGTTAATAATACCGGTCCCGACAAAAAACAGTCCGTCACAATTCGCCGCCTTTTTATTGCTCCTGGTCGTGCCTCGAATTAAGACGTTTACAGAGCCTCGAAGCGACGCGCTGATTATCGTTACGCATTGTTCTGGATAGCGCGAAAGCATTAGTCTCGCCGCCGGCTAATTCCGAGCGAAATTAACGGCAAGGACAGGCTAATTGATCTATGCAATTAAGCCGCGGAGTGTAAGTGGCGCTAAGTGAATGCCGCGGCGCGAGCCCCGATTCCTCCGGAATTATCGGACAGCAATTTCGAGCACGGAAAAGCAAAAATTAACTCGATCCGCTCGATCGCCACCGTCGAAACCGAACCGTGCATGATCGTTTGATTCTTGCCGTGATTTTTTGCCCGACGCGGTTCATGCCACTTGTTGTCGCGTTCCTATAATTCATTCGCTTATATCGATCTTCCAGAATCCAGTTCAAGTCATAGTCTCCATTCTTTTCCAATTTTTGAATCATTACACTGCGATTTTCACGTTGAAAATGTTAGACAAATCTCAGAAAATTACTGGTGCCGGAAAATGGATCTCTTTTGTTTCTTTGCAAGATACAGGAGCTATTTATTCATTACCACGTTTTTATTAGCTCGCTTTCTTGTCTGTCTATTTGTTTGTTTTTGATATAATTTTGCTGACTCTTGAAAATTGTACATTTTCAAATTTCTGTAAATGTTTCTACAGCTTCATATTTTTGTCATAAATGCATATATTTATAAGTATTGTTTGTCGCACTGTGAGTGCAGAGTTTTGTAAAACGAATTTTCCTCGCTCGCATTATTATATTAGCATAAATCACGAACAGATTGAAAAAGTGGTCGAGGTACGTTTAGAAAGCAGTCCAACGCCGTGATTGGTATTTCCACCCGCACCATCATAAACCTGCCAGCGAGAACTGAAACTGTGACACCTCGGGAGCCTCCTTGTTAGTGAATTAAATTATTAGGTGCACGAACGAATAATATGCTATTGTTCGTAGTCAGGTAGCAATAAAGTTCAGGTTCGCGACGGCTTCCTGGCATTTCGTTCCGAAATAACAGTGTTCGGGAAGTATTATTGATGCTCTCGAGATTCTATCGGTTTCTACTTACTTGGAAAATAGTTGCTGGTAATAAAAAAAATGGTGATGGATGAATTATGGGTGCGGTAGTTAGCAGCCATTAGCATAGCGTCTCGGAACGTGTCTGGGTAACTGCGTTTCATTTAAGCAATTGTCGAGTACGATCGTACAGACAAACGGATCCGTTTAGGACAGATTAAATTCCGATCTCGGAGAGGCTGAAAGCCAATTTAAAAAGACCCGTTTCGCCGGTGGAGGAGCCGGGATTTTCGGAATCGAACCAGCCGCAGGGACCCTAGCATTAAAGCCTGACTTGTTTTCCTGTAATGACAGTCCGGTGGACCGGCTCCGGCGATGCCTAGGCCGCGAAGATCAAAGACACCATGTCGATCGCTGAAACCCCAGGGTTTTGACCATAATTCACATTTCCGTTTCCAGAGTCCGATTGTCATGGGAACCTAGCGTCGGGAACGAACTCGGTGTCTCCCGGTGTTCCGCGAACGAGGATCGAATTCGCGAATGAAGATCGCGTCGAATCGCGTTAATTGCGTTAACGGGAACGATCTTCGGGGAAAGCAGGAATCCCAGGAAAAAAGCCGGGCCCGAAAGCGACGCGACGAATAATACATTAACCCTCGCCGTTCGTCGTGGCTCTTGTCTTCATTTCAGGGAGCTTTTTCCGGTAAACGACGCGGTGGACGCGACGGCAAGAATGCAGTCCACCCGGCAAGAAAAAGCCAAGTTGCGCATTCTTACATAACAATTCAGAATTCACATGATAAACCGTGACCTGGCTGCCGGACTTCGTACGCTCGCAACAGTTTTTAGAAGCTTCCCTAATTCACGGCAAATCGGCTTATTTTTAACGTGTACCGCCGCGGAACTGTCACTTCCGACTACCTACGTCAACCGATGTCGAGGCGATCGACTTTTGCATTGCAATTGTTGGGCTAAGTGAGGCAGTTGTTGTTGGGAATAGTTTTTACTGTTACTCTTGGTAACTTTAACAGGTAGTATGTTTTTATAACTGGAATTACACGTAAACGTTTAAGTGAATTTTTGAGGCCTTTATATACATATATTTTATAATTTAAGTTAAGGCAAGTAATTATTATTTCACGTAGTAACTGTTTAAACATTTAGGAAGAGGAATGGGTCAAGATTTTTATTTCTTGGCTCTGTAAGGATCAACTTTAAATTAATTAATTTATTTCACTTGTACAGCTCGCTTGGATGATCTAAGGATTAAATGAGAAAATGATACTCTTCCAATTCCTTTTTAAACAACGCGATCTTTCATCTTCAACATCTTCGCTTCAACATCACCCTGTGAAAGCAACACCGTGACACTTCCTCTAGGCGACTACAAAGAGATGATGAACCGCAGTCATAATTTAGTTCTCAACTTTGTAAGTCAGGCTATAAAATGGAAATTTATGGAAATGTCTGCATTTTGGCTTCCAGGGCCATCTGAAGATCACTCAACGTCCCTTCTGAGGGAAGACGATTTTCTCTCTAGAGATGAGAACGTTTTAGCGTTTTCCGGGATAATGAAAATCGAAAGTGAAAGGTAAACTTTCAGAATTTCTGCACCGCAAACACTGTTGCTCTTGGGTTTATCGACACCAATCGCTATTCTGAAATTCACGACGTCCAGTAAACCAGACGATAAACATTTTATACCTCTGCTAGTAGACTTTCTGCCAGTTCAGGAGAAATAAATCCAACTTTCCTCCATGTATTAAGGAGCCGTCCGCATGGAACGGTCTCACGAAGACATTTGCATAGGCCGACGCACGAAAGGCAATCGCGATCACGCCAAAACCGCTCCCGGTCTGGAACTGTGAAATATCGTCGAGTACCGGTGGTTTCGATTTCTCGAAAAGAAATCGTTGCTCTATAAAACCACGTGAGAAGACATCCTGTATTTTCTCTCTCCCTGTTTAGTTTAAACAAGCTCATCTCTTCACACCAAGTTCGTTCTTAAAGTTCTTAAAATTCTGTGCGTTCGAAAGAATTTTCTTTGATTACTGCAATTTTCATTGACGAAGGTGTCATTCGGGTTACTATAAAAGGCATTGCACTTGCAAGAACATGTTTGAACTTCTTGCCCAAGAAATACACAGTTCAATACCTGATAAATAGACTGCGGATTTTAAGCATTTACGACAAAAATGAATAGGGGAAATACGAAACTGTGAATACATTCAACGAATTTAGAAATGTTATCAGTGATAACTTATCACATTATTTTCAACTTATTCGAATTATCAGAAGAAGTACAATTGCATTTAACTTCTAATAAAACAGAATAGAAGCATTTAAAAAATGACAGTGTGATAATAAAAAACTGTGAAAACATTTCATAATATAAAATACAAAAATTCATTAGAAGTGTTGTCACATTATTTTTGACCTACACAAATCACCAAAAGAAGAAATTCAATGTCATTTAACTTCTAATAAAACCTCCTACTACAACAGAATAGGAGTACTTAAAAAATGACAGTGTGTGTACAGGAATATTTCTATTAAATTTTCTACATCATACGATTAGTTATTTCTGAGCAAACTGCGGCTACTATCGCACAGTTATTTAATATATTCGGAATGTTTTGAGAGTTCGTACCCACAGAATCTGCGAGGACTAGTGAAAAACCAGTTGGCATAATTGTCAGAGTTTTACAAGAAATTACAGTGAAGTATCGAGGTGTATCGGGGGAAATTTGATCGGGGGAGGAGAGGTTTTCCGCGGCGCGGAGAGATTTTCCCGGTCTCCGTGAAACCCGACTGGCTCGGCGAGGCTCGCGAGGCGTTTCGCGATAACTTTCCTTTCCCTCGACGATCTTTTTCGCGAACGGTGAACGGCACGATCGATGCGAGCCGAAAAAATGCGGTCGATGCGGCAGGAAGGACGCAAGGTGGACACGGTCTGAGAGAGGGTGCAGCAGGGGTCGGTGCTTTCCGTGAATGCCGGCGGCTTCGTTTGATGGTTTTTACCGGGAGTCCTGGATACCGTGCGTTCCTATACCACGATTGGCTCCTTCCACGGGCCCCCGATCGGTCATTGGTCCTTTCCAACAGGATCGTAGGTGCCCGTGGGACGACTTAAACAGACGTCGCCTTCTCTAAGCTGCCTCTCGCCGAGCGGCGGCGGCGGCGAACTCGCTTCGACTCACTTATGTGCACGCGCGTAACTCGCGACGACGACCACGGTGAAACGAACAGGCTGACATTCTTCGAGTAACCTGCTGGTAACCTTTACCAGAAGAGGTTCGACTACCGCGAAAATGAAATAGCACCAGGCATGCGGATTTCGACTTTTATGGGCCTCGCTTGGGAAAACTGGAGACACGCTGGGAACCAGGATTTTGCCGGGATGATCGAATGCTGCTCCGATTGGTGCAGCTATGTATATCAAATGCATCTCCCTGTTACATTTTAATTTCCATCCCTCCATAATAATTGTTAATTCGTGCACCCCTTCGAACACTGTTCAGGTTCAGTTTCAGTCAGTTGCAGTATTTTAATCATTGATTGTACTCTCAATACCTAGTTTCACTGAGCTTGCTTTTCTGCTAATTTTCTCCCTACTATATTTTCATTTTGATCCCTCCACAATAATTTTTAATTCGTGCACACCCTCTAGAATCAAACGCTGTTCAGGTTCAGTTTCAGTCACAGTATTTTAATCATTGATTGTACTCTCAATACCTAGTTTCACTGAGCTTGCTTTTCTGCTAATTTTCTCCCTACTATATTTTCATTTTGATCCCGCCACAATAATTTTTAATTCGTGCACACCCTCTAGAATCAAACACTGTTCAGGTTCAGTTTCAGTCACAGTATTTTAATCATTGATTGTACTCTCACTACCTAGTTTCACTGAGCTTGCTTTTCTGCTAATTTTCTCCCTACTATATTTTCATTTTGATCCCTCCACAATAATTTTTAATTCGTGCACACCCTCTAGAATCAAACACTGTTCAGGTTCAGTTTCAGTCACAGTATTTTAATCATTGATTGTACTCTCAACACCTAATTTCACTGAGCTTGCTTTTCTGCTAATTTTCTCCCTACTATATTTTCATTTTGATCCCTCCACAATAATTTTTAATTCGTGCACACCCTCTAGAATCAAACACTGTTCAGGTTCAGTTTCAGTCACAGTATTTTAATCATTGATTGTACTCTCACTACCTAGTTTCACTGAGCTTGCTTTTCTGCTAATTTTCTCCCTACTATATTTTCATTTTGATCCGTCCACAATAATTTTTAGTTCATGCACACCCTCTAGAATCGGACGCTGTTCAGCTTTAGCTTCAGTCACAGTATTTCAATCATTGATTGTACTGTGCTTCATAGGTTGCTGAGGGTTAATTATAACTCTCCTATACCTAGTTTCACTGGACTTGCTTTCCTGCTGTTGGAGCAGGGGTAGGTTTAACCCGTATGTAGCCAATTTTATATATTCAACATATTTGATTCTCATTCTAAGACTATAAATTAATATATCAGCGAGCAAAGAATGGACATTCAGAGAGATTTGTAATACTTTTGGAGGAACATTAATAAGTTGTTGAGAGCAATGCAGTAAACGTACTACCTGGTTGGCTGCACAAGGGTTAATCATATTAATGTGGAAGACGTAATCCCAGTTTTTTGAGATTGCCTAACCTCCCGACTCCGTTTTCCACACTTTCTTCGCCGGGCTGCCGTATACAGCCACTTTTCTTTGAGAAAGTTGTCGGGCTTCTGAACAAACGGTAATCTGTGGGAGAGTGGTCGGGTGAGAACGTCGAATGAGGAAGAACTTAACCCGATTGTTGCAATTTTCGCGGGTCCATTGTTGCGAGGGCTCTCTAGAATCGGCAGTTTCGTTTACCGATTATGTGTATTTTACCATACCGCTCTGAGAGACTTTCCTCGGAGAACGTGTTCGGAGCCGTCCGTCTCCCAGCGTCTATCAGCGAGCCTATAAATCCCGGAGCCTATCTAAATCCCGCAAAAAGACAGATTTAACGAAGCTTATTGCCGGCAATCTGCGCGAAGTCCGTTCTGTCGGAGATGCTAAATTAAGCTTAAAGCCGAGGACCCAATTAACGGAGACACACTTCGTTAGCGGAGGCCTCGATGGATCGTACGACCCGCAGGCAAATCTCGGATAAATCGGACACCCGTGAACAGAGTTGATGGTCTGTTTAAATAGTTTGATTATTCATGAAGCACGGAAAATCGTAGCGCGATGCATATATGCAGCGTTCTAGATGTTATAGCAATAATAAGAGATTTTATAGGGGATCTTATGGCGGTCTCGAAGGCTGCGTGCCGGTCGCTGCTGCTCATGTGGGTCTGGTTCCCCATTGTCTTGAGAGATGGCGCCACCGATGTGGTCGATAGTCTCGCTGGCACAGTGGGTTCAAGAAGAGGACACTCGGAGAGGTCGTTTGGAGGTCCTGAGAAAAATTCGTAAAATTCAATAACAAATGATAGGACCAATAAAAAATTGTAGGAAAAATCCAAGCACCTGGAAAATTATTTCAAATAACCATAATGTAATTCATGATGAGAATACAGGCGAAGGATAGCTAAGAAGCTCGATGTCCTGAAGGACTCTAGAACGCCTGCAGCCTCGGTAGTCTTTCAGTTGAAATGATGTGAATCTAATCGTCGAAAGTATGAGGATACGGAGAATTCGATGGTGTTCATTCTGTAAAGATGGCGGGGCCGACGTTCCCGCGAGGTCTCCTGTTTTGTTTTCGCGTGTGTTCGCCTAATGAGCGAACACTCGGCCGGTATTGCTTTTATACGAGCCGATAAAGCGCACGCGGGATCCAGCGATATGAAATTATAATCGCGTTCGATCGCTCGGCACGACGTATTAACTACAAGACAGCCTTGTTTGTAGCTACACGTAGACGCATCAGCGGTTCTATTAATTATGTAGATGATGCGGTTGCGTCACGGACCGACGCTAGGAACGCTCCGGCGATTCCCATGTATCGAGGAGAGCGGCGCTTAATATTCCGAAAAGAAATGGCCTGGAGAAGGATTGCTGGTAGCTGGGTTCTTAACGAGCCGTTGTATAACGAAACTGGGAATCGAACGTCGAGAAGTCGATGGTGGAGCGTCGTCGCAGCTCCACTGGTAACCTCGAATTCCCATGGATCAACGAGAGAAGAAGCTTCGGGCAGATCGTCCGGGATAAAGGTTAGAAGTCAACCGTCAGGATTGCAAATTGGAGGACTGTCCATCCGTCGTATGACAACGCGAGCATCGGGAGAAACGTGTACGAGCGATTCTCATGGATCGGAAGAAGTGCTCAATACCAATAATCGGGCTCAATGAGTCGTGCAGCGCAAGACAAAGTCTCGACGTCGAATCGTTACGTGGAAAGTACCAAACACGTTGATGAAGTGCTTACAAAACGTTGTCCGTAGGAGAGACAGAACGACAGGAGGGCAGAGGCGGGAGGGAGGAGGAGGACTCCCCTTGCTGTTCCTTCAATTCAATTGAATTCTATTCCAGCGTGCAGTTGATATCATTGAGGTCGCCACTTAAATCCTCATTGTCGTTCGTCGCTTATTGTTTCACCCTTCGTTCGGCTACCGACGAATGTACATACGTACGTTTCTCTTTCACATCCGTACCCGCACCTCTAACCGACCTAAAGGAGAGCCCAGACCCGAGGGTTCAGGCCAGGCGGCTAAGAATGTAACTGTCGGATCAGAAAATACGCGTTCTAGACGAGGACGAGTGGCTGTTCCTAGGGAGCCTAGCTCTCGATCCGGCCTTTGGCTACCCCACTGATCTTCCTAGAGGATTCCGTCCATGGGAAAATGCCCTAGACTCCGGGGGAACCTGCGAGTCTCGTAAAATTGACATTTGAGGAGGTAGACTCGTTTCCAGGATTGCAAGGGTGCGGGATGCGCCTTCTCATTTCTCGAAAACGCAAAGATGGGGTTTCTTAGTACTTCGAAAGCGCCAGATAAAAGATCACTCTAGACCACAATCGCCCTCAAAAGTTCTATTTTTACGTTTACGAATTTGGGCAGCTGTCGCAGTTTTACGAAACTACGCCTCGTAAAAATAAAAATAGGACTTTTGAGGGCGATTGCGGCCTAGATTGATCTTTTAACTAGCGCTTTTGACTACTGAAAACCCCCATCTTTGGATTGCACCCCTGCAATCCTGGAAAAACGAGTCTACCCTCTTAACGCTCGCGAGGTGGAAGCATTTGTAAGCCATCGATTGAAAGAAGTGCCGTACTCTAACATTTGGAGGAACCACCTGAGGACTAGACATTTGATCGTACCACGATGGAAAATGCAGAACGCTGAATAGAGTCGTCATTTAAACAACACTCTGTCCAGCATGGACTCTTGAATCTTGATTGATCCTCCGGTAGCTAACTCGTCAGCTTCCTAGCGAATTTCAGGCTGCCGATTCGGAAAGGTCCCAGATTCTTGCGGGAGCATTTCGGTCCCACTAATGACAACACCGAAGATTTCATCTCGACGGAGCTCAGGATGGATAGCACGCGGATAGAGTCGTCGTTCGGGCGATTAAACAACACTCTGTCGAGCTTGCAATTTTAATCACGATGAAAGGATCGGCCGAGGAGATGAGTCTGGTCAGGGACCAAAAATTTGGTCACCCAACCCCCTTCCTTGTATCCGGCTGAAGGGTTTCCCTCGACTTCATCACCGCTCGAGGACGCAGGTAGCGCCATGCGACTCGACGCTACTTGCCGCGTAGCGAATTTCGAGAAGTGCTCTCCAGGGTCTTTCAACAGTGGCCGGTGCGGTGGAGAACCCTTCGTGTAACGTGTAGGCCTGGCGGTTCTGGTACGATGTTGTTGGCAACGCTCCGCTGCGACGACGACGACGGGGAATACCGGCGGCACCCCGGCCACATGGAAACGTGAACGGAATAATGGACGAAGTGAAGTGCGTCGCGGTTGCTCCCGAAGTGGGCATTGTTGGCCCACATGCTCGCTCGAACAAACCAGGTTGATCGACTTCGTAGGAACACATGGGAACGCCGACGACGAACCAGCCCCCGAACCACTCTCTCTCCGTCTTCGCCTTCGCTTCTATTTTTCTCACTTCTATTCCCTCCTCCCTTTTGTCTACCGACGGTGTACACGGTCTAATCTCGGTCTTCTGGATCCACTTCGGGCCACAGAGTATATTCGGGGCTCGGTCCGCAACCCCCATTTCACTGGGATCGAAGGGTCTCGAGATCTAATTATCCTTGGATAACATTTCTACGCGTTTATTCACTAATGTTTAAAGTAAAAAATATCATTTCATTGGTTAAATAAGATAACACCGAGAGCTACCAATTCATTTGTGCGCCTAACGTAAAGTGAATTATCTCATCCGATTATATCGTGTCATTTTCATTAGGTCCTCCTTTCTCCACGTTCCCTTTGTTTCTATTTTTCTCACATCTATTTCATCCTTCCCTTTGTTCCTCCACGGTGTACAAGATTTAATCTCCGCGTCACAAAACTTGTTCAGGGATTATTGCGCTAGTTCAACGATCGTTCCACGGTGTTTCTCTAGGATCAAAGGGTCTCAGGATGAAACGTTTCCTTGGATAAGCCCGACGGAGGCACTGCGAGATTCGCCGAGGCTCGTGGCGATCGTATAAAGTGAATTATCCCATCTGATTATGTCGTCATTGTCATTAGGTCCTGATCTCTATCGCCTTCTCTCTGTCCCAGCCACCTACGGTGCCCCCGTTAACAATCCCACTTGATTCCGTCATTGGCAACGTTGGAGTTCCTGAATGAGTTCGTAACGAGATGCACAGCCAGAGGGCTGGCCCACGTCGGGGTTGCCAGCACGTGTCCTCAATGGACCAATCAAAGCTCACCCTCTTCTCGTCTAGTCGCTCTCTCTGCCCGGCTCCCTGCGTGTCTCTCTCCCCCGGGCCGAAGCTTACGTACATTAGCCTAATACGATATGCTCGCGGAGGATTTTATGGGTCGGGAGGATCATCTGATGGAGAAATTGCGGTCGGCGTGGGACGTTTTCGTGACGAATCTCGCCAAGTTCCGACTCCTTAAGCAGAAATCCCATTTGCCGCGCGGCCTCCGTCGAACGGGTACGTTTCCTTTTCACGAAAAGTTCATTAATACCCTCGAGGCCCTGAAAGCGCCATTCTCCACATTGGTCACGACAATCCTGGTCAGTCCCTCCACATTTCTTCGTACTCGGAGATCTTTTCGCGTTAATACGCCTTTATCTAAGTTTATATAAGTTCAATTAACTTTCGAGTTAATTGAACGCCTTTATTGACGAAGCCACGTAACTTTGATTCATTGCTTCTTCGTATTCATAGACCATTTTCTAAAATATTTTTTATTGATTTACATGAAAGCAATTGGTTCTCAATACTTATACAGGGTGAGTCACCTAACGTTGTCACCTCAAGTATCTTTGTTGTCTTCAAAGATACATTAAATGTCTTGAGGACGAAGTTGAATGGTAAAATGGGGATCATACGACACCAAAAAGAATTGTTGTTTTTGTATCATTTTTTTTTAGAAATATCAAGTAATTACAGTCACTGAATTCGTAATGAAAGAGACTATCATTGTAGATGTTTAAAAAGGGTGGTTCCATTTTGAAAAATGAAGGTGACCTTCATATCTCTAAAAAAATGATATAAAAACAACAATTGTTTTGGTGTCGTATGAGCCCCATTTTACCACGTTTTGTCTGTCTGTGTTTGTTTGTTTGTTTGTTCGGTACAAATTTACCATTCAACTTTATCCTCAAGACATTTAATGTATCACTGAAAACAACAAAGATATTTGAGGTGATAACGTTAGGTGACTCACCCTGTATAATTCTACAATAGACTGCGGATTCTTGTGCAAATTAAAATTGTACGTACAAGTTGCAAACAGCACTTTTTCTTTCTTTGATTATCACGATCACTGGCGACCTCCATCTCGAGCCTAACAGTGGTCCACATATTTTACAAAATCAAAGTTCCATCGAAATTGTTTTCTCATCACTGCTACCTATTGATTTGAAACTCTTTCGAAGATGTTTTAAATCTTCTAACAATTCTTGGCTCGGTTTGATCCAACTGGAAAGTCGGTTGACCGAGAACAAGACGAAGGATTCGTCGAAAAAATCGGACACAAGCGTCGTTTCTCCTCCGAACGGTAGAATCGTGGGCCCGTCGACTCGCGGAGTCAACGCAGCAATTAATCATCGGAGCACTGACGTACGGCCGGTCTTTCGAGCACTCGGAGCTCGGCCCGATACCTTCGCTAACGATCATCTTGCAAAACGTTTTCTAATGAATATGGTAATTGAATCCGAATCCGGCGAAGTAGGAAGAAAGGCGCTGGACGATCAGCGGGAGAGCGCCGCGCCGCGCGCCGATTCGCACGCACGTGCGATTACGTGCACGCGTTCAACCGAGAAATGCGTTCGCATAGTTCCGGGAGACTGAATGGGACCGAGAAAGATGGGGCCCGAACGATGACTATGTCACCAGTCATCGTTCGGTTTCCGCGACGACGAATTCCGTGGGGAAAGGACGCCCGATTCCGCCCGAGTAACTCGCTCGCGTGAAATCGCTCACCCCGACGAGTGGACCGTCGTGTAAACGCGCTTGATTCGCAATTTGACTTCTATAGTAACGCATCTAGAGCTTGCGGCTGCTTTCACGGGTCGCGAGATGGTTCATCGAGCGTGTTCCGCCATTCGGAGTCAGCCGACCGGCGAATTTGTTTGCAGTGCAAAGGGTTGGCGAAGGTGCAGTCTTTCTTTTTAGTTTAGTACGTATGCTTTTTTTAGTTCCTCTAGTAATTTTTGTCTTAAATTATACTCTTAAGAAATTGTGGTGGATAGGTGGTCGTAGAATGCAGTGGAATCAGATTATTATCGCAATTCAATAATATATTAAAACAGAATGAATAATGTATCATTGATTTTTAAGAAGTTATAGAAATACTTTTTCAACCCTGAATAATTACAACCCTGTTATTATTATAAAAGAATATACATCAGTCTCGTTTAGGGTATCGTTAAGAACAGCATCTCCTGTGTCTGAACTTTAGAGGGTGGTTTCATCCCTTATCCTCGAATTGCTACAGCTGGGAAATTCCCAATATTTTCGACTGCAATGGTGAAACTACTTTCAGCATAAATGCTAAACATCCTCTTCGAAGGCCAATTGAAAATTTTGCTTGAAATAGCTGTGCTAAGGGTTAATTTAAGGATTAAATCGTGTCGAGGCTGAAAGAAGGGCCACGTTTCATCGAACGAGTAACTACACGCGATTTGCAGCGTACAATTTCTTAGCACGCGTAAAAACCTGGAAATTCCACGAGTACAGCGAGCACGCAATAACGCGTCCGTATATTCGAGAGATTATGGAAAGACGTCTGCGTTGCGCAGTCGAGCTCTGTCGGCTGGAAGGCAACGATTGCGACACTCCTTTTAACAACCACTCTCGTCTCGGAGAAACTTGTGACATCAAAACTTCGGCCGATTGCCGACTCCGCGATTCGTCGGAGGACCCTGAATGCTCCGGGTCGGAGCTGACTCGTCTCGAAGCTCGAGGAATTCGCGAGACGCTGGGCTTTGCACCCTGGCAGACACTTTATCTACTTAAAAATAGTCAGACAGTCTCCCTGAAGTCGACGAATTCGTACTGGGCTTCTAGAAAAATTTTTAACGAAGAGAAAGTGTACAGAACTACCTTTTTCCACAAGATTGATCCATACAGACACTATTTTTGAAAGGATCTATGCAGGAATGCATAATTAATTCACCTCAGAATTGTTTCAATTTCAATTTCAATTTCAAGTGAAACTTATTTTGGGGGTGAAATCTGCGCTCATATGAATCTAAACACAATTTTTCCAAAATTTTCATTACCAAACTCAAGTCGTTTGGTCCATTAAATAATTAATCTCAGAATTGTTCAAGTTTCAATTTTAATTTCAAATGAAACTTACTTTATATTGGGGGTGAAATCTGCGCTCATATGAATCTAAACACAATTTTTACAAAATTTTCATTACCAAACTCAAATCGTTTGATCCATTAAATAATTAATCTCAGAATTGTTCAAGTTTCACTTTCAATTTTCAAATAAAACTTACTTTATATTGGGGGTGAAATTTGTGCTCATATGTATCTAAACACAATTTTCCCAATCTTTTCTTTACCAAACACAAGTAGTTTGGTCCATTAATAAAAAGATTATTCTGATTGAAACTGAGTACCATCGATTACGAGACGTCTGTAGCGATTCGGAGACTTTGATCTAGAGATGAGCAACGCGACTGGACACGAGGATCTAATTAATAAAAATTTCGGTCCAGCAACAAAACGTGACTTTTGGTGCGCCGCAGTTCGTGGAACCGGAACGGATTGGCTCTGGTTTCCACGGCGCGAAATAAAAGCCGCGCGGAGTAGATTCAATCAGGGCACGAGGGGGTTTGATGAGGGGTCCAGGGGGTGAGGGAACACCACGATGGGGAGAGTGCTGTTGCGAGAGGCAGTCGGTTGAAGTGCAAAAGCGAAGGGCTCGGTAAATGCATGCGCGCACGGCGTGCCCGGCCGTGCATCGGAAAAGGACGAGCGCATTCGCTTGCACGCACACGCGCACACACGGGAATCGTTCCTGTGTAACGCGCCTCCCCTCCTCTAATATCGTAGGGTGCATTACGCGTTAAGTTAAGTTACACTTAAGGATCGTCGTTGAACAGGATTACGTACATACACGTTAATGCACGCGTAGCCGAGTGCGCATTGTCGGACCGGGACGCGAATTAAACGAGCTCTATCTAACGAATGGCAATAGCGAATTGGTGCGCGATGACGGTTTGCCATCTCGTTCACGACCGGCTGACGTGCATCTGATTTTTAGTCTAGAACGTCCACTAAATTAATTCTAGTTGAAATTATTGGAAATTTAAACTGAAACGTGGGCACACAGGGTGGGGCGACAATGTCACTTTCGGATCCACCCTTCAGGAAAGGAGGGGGCCTTGTTTTAAGAATTTGATCCGTAAAATTTCTGTTTTTATTGAGAACAGTATTAAAGTAGAGACTCGAATAAGTATCCTAGAAATTTGCAGGTCTTTTGATATTCAGAAAATAATTGTGCCCATACAGGGTTCAGAATAGTGTTAGATATCAATTCTGAGTAGACTAAAATTGTCTGTTTTATATTAATTGCAAGATACAGGAGCGTTTATTAAAAATTTAAAGGTATCAATGTATTCGGTCCTTCAAGTTCTTCAAAAGAAAAGAAATTTCTGGTGGTGCCAGTTCCTCGGGATTGGCGTAGAACATTTTTATTTCCCGTAAAGATTATGAATGATTATGAAGGAGGCTGAGGGTAAAATGAAGGTTCGAACTGGTAGCAGGTTTCCACGCGGGTCAGCGGTCGGTTTCAGCGGAACGGTATTAGACGAACCAATTGGCCGCATCTGTTGACTGGTAACCGGGTGACCTCGCCTCTTATCAAATGCGTTGACGCGATAGAAGTCGAGAGGTCCATTTGTTGGGCGTTAACGTTGCATAAAAGGGAACGAGCAAGGGGGGAGGAAAACACGATGCTGATTGCGCGAGATGCGATTGTCTACGGGCCGATAAATCCGGTCCTTCTCGTAGGGCTCCTTTTCTTCCCTCGTTCACGGCCGACCCTGCACGTAAATTAGTCAATTACCAGGCGAAAGAAAGTCCCTTTTGATCCCCTCGAACGGACGGATGGACGTCGTCGTATTCGGTGCACACGTAGGTAGCCGCGAGGTCGAATCAATTAAATCCGTCTACTCGCGGCGCTGACGGATCGGGATGAATAAACGTCTTCTTGAGCCGGGATTTGTGTGGCGCAGTTCCGACACGCGCCACCGTTCGTGAATTCATAGCCACGGGAATCGGTGCCGAAATAGGTGCAACCTTGAAAAGTAACTGGGATAAATCTTGATCCCGGTCTCATAATTGATGGCACACACAATTAGAATAACTATTTCATAAAGGGATCAAACGACTTCAGTTTCTCCGCCAAGCTAGATGGATGATAGATCATAAATAAAATAGTAAATGCTGTGCTTTCACAATTTTTTTATTTCGCCTCGCAACGAAAATTTGGAAAATCTGTTTCTCAGATTCATGTAATAATTATATGATACGTAATAAAAATGTAGAAATTTCGTTTACTCTGAATCATGAAGAAAATAGTCGATGTTGCGTTCGCAATATTTTTATTTGGACTTGCAACGAAAATTTGGAAAATTTTGTATGCCGAAAATTTCATCAAAATTGGTCTCCTCCCTTACAGACATTTCCGGAAGAAACCAGTATCCGTCGACTGGGCTAACCTGAGTATCCGCGGATAATTAGCGTATTCGCGAGTCCGTTTCTCCGATCCCGTGGCTAAGTGGAAGGTAGACGACCGCTCGTTTCACGAAATATAATTCTAGGTTACGGTCGAGGGTAAGCAGTCCGATTAATCAGTCCCATTACGGGAGGTAGTTCGTCGTTAAGGCGTCGATGTCCGGCGTCGTGGGCCGAGAGCCAGTCAGGGCCGTCGTTAATCGAGGAAATTCGGTGAAACCGTAATTAGCGGTGCGATCGTCGTTATGGCGGGCACGAAAGTTCGCCGCGGACCAGCAGCCTAATGAACTCGTTACATATTTACACGTTGTTCGTGCCAAGCCGAGCGGCTCGCTCGCTCGGGCTTCACCGGGGCTCAGAAAACCACATCGAATTAAGAGGTCCTTTCGCAAATTGCAGACGGAACACGAGAGAGCGATTTAAGCTTATCGATCCACCCAACGACTTTCTGATCTGCTTAACACCCACGTGTTTCTCGCCCGTACACACCACCCCGCGAAAGAACGTTCACATAGTTAATGACACTGGACACGGTTGTTAACCCGCTAATTCGAAACAATTTATATACGCGCGTATATAACTACACATATTTAAATCAAACTGGCCTGTAATTTGCCGCGTTCCACGTTAAATGCTCGACGGCCGGCTCTTTAGCCTGATTGAGGAACCGAGACACGTGGCGCGGACTCTAAATCCGCCTGTCGACTTACTATACGTTATGTAACTCGCATTAAGAATTAAAACTGGAAGACAGCTGGGTCATTCGAAAATGCAAAATGCCTATGATCAAGTTAATTATCGATCCCCCTTGCGTTCTTCGGGGTGATGATTCAGCCGTTGTCTTTTCTAGGTGTACTATTAACCCCTTCTAATGCGAGTTATTTTACGGTCGCAGTGATTACGAATTAGACTGCGGATCATTATGCATTTATAGCAAAATTGAGTAGATGAAATTCAAAACTGTTGGAAAATTTCTAAGATTAAAGATGTCAACATATGATTCCTTCTCTATTCAAATCATTAACCCTTTGGTTACCCTGGACGAGATATCTCGCGCCCCAATACTTCCCGATAAACGCTTTTGACGAGATATCTCGCCACCTAGCACCAATATTTTGACACTATAGACAAGTATATTCAATACGTAACTATATTCCGATTTGTAAAAGGAAGAAATGAATGAAATCTTTATCTCGGGTGAAATGACCGAATAAAACAGAAAATACTTCGTCCAGAATGTCAAACCGCTGGTGCTAGGTGGCGAGATATCTCGTCGAAAGCGTTTATCCGGAAGAATCGGGGCGCGAGATATCTCGCCAAAGGCGTTTATTGGGAAGTATCGGGGCGCGAGATATCTCGTCCAGGGTAACCAAAGGGTTAAGGGAAGAAACAATATTCAATGCAGTTTCCATCCCTTGCAATCGATGCTCACAATTTTTATTTTGCATAAAGATCCGCAGTCTATTCATAATTTATGCTTAAGTGTTCTCCGATGAATGTGCATTAGAAATAATGTGCCAGTGAATTAAAAAAAATACAAATATATACACGACCTGCATGTAAGAAATTATTAACGATAAAGAATTTCAAATCTCTCTGTCTATAATAATTCATAAAATAGATTGAAGTGCAAGGCTTCTTTCTCCAGGTGCGAAGTGTCTTCGACCAGTGAACGAACATAACCGGGAGCTTAGAGGAAAATCGAATGAAAAGGAAATCGTGTCGATCGACGGGGGTGGGTTTTCGTGTCGGCGAAGTTGGCGTGGATCCGCTTTGTCGTCCCGCTTGGTCTCTTGAGTTCAAGGTCACCGGTAATCTAGGATACTCGCATGTCCAAGGAACGAAGAGCGACTCGATGTATCGGCGTTCGGTGGCCGACCACATGGTGAATTAAGGGTCAGCCCATTACCGATTTGACCTCGGATGACCCGGCAGTGTATACAGAGCTGGTTGCGTGCTGCTTGATTCAATTAACCCCACGACACACAAACACGCGGGGCCCCGTGTGCACACGCACCGCGTGTGTCGCGCGCACACGCGGACAAGTTTGCACGTGTGGACGGGAGCTCGAGGAGGCCTCGTACAGGCCGAGGGAACCACGACAAATTGGCGAACCTCGTTGTCCTCGTGAAGGAACAGACCGAAAAAGAATAAGACCCTGGCCGATGAGGGTCAACCGGGCTGAGATTCGACAATTAAATCGTCTATAGGTACATTAGAACACACCGAATCCGGACATCTGCTGGTCGAAACTTTGCTACCCTGTTGACCCTCGTTGCGCCAATAAAATTACACACCATACCCCGCCTGGCGAAATCTCAACTCGTCAGCTACAATTCTTTCGATAAGCCGAAATATTATTACCTCATTGTTATCTGTTGTTTTTCACTCTCATACTCTACAACTCTCTTGGACATCATTGCATGTACACTATCTTAGGAGAACAATTTAATCATCCATCATTTATTCTCTAATGTAACGCATCGTTTTCGATTTTTAGACCTTGCAGCGCCTTCCATTACACCGCCATTGTTCCTGAATAACTAATATCGTCCCCAACGTTTGATCCAATATTTACTCCAGATAATATTAAGTCTGGCTTTTTATCATATTTTAAAGAAATATTACGATTACATCCCACAATACATTACACATTTCTTCATCATACTCGTGTTACTCAAAATTTCAAGCTCCATGTACCCAAAAATACAGCTTGTGTCGTTTACTATTTCTTAACATACATTTAAAATTTCAAGTTAATTTGTCCCATCAATTTTCAAGCACTGTTCGCATCAGGTACACATCTACCAATGCGTCACAGTTTCGCGAATATCCACACATCTACTCCAAATTTCTGTTTGGAACTTTCAAGATACATTCTGCACGCGTGCTGCCGATGGTCCAGGCAGGAGAAAATCGATTTTCGGAACTCGGTAAATGGGATTCCCCCGAACTCCCGATCAATTCTTGCGCAATAAAATCCCTCCGGGATTTTTACCGGGTCTCGTCCAGCGATCAATTTCCATCTCATCCCGTCTGGCTACTAAGTAACAAAATTCCCGAACAATTTCAGCATTACATCGCGGCCGGACCGTGGTTAATGGTGTCCGCGAGTTCGGTGCGTGGACGTGCGGCGTGTCTGAAACTCGATTACGCTCGTACGGTACCTTTAAGCGTTTTACAAGAAGAAAACCGCGCACGAAGGAGCGAGAGGAAGAGAGAGAGAGAGAGAGATCTGGTCTCCGGGTGGAGAGCACAGTGATTTCGGGGCGCAATCATCTCTTCGGGGCCCCGATAAAGGGTACGCAGAGATTCCGGGAATTGAATTACCGAGGCGTGCCCGCGTGCCCGGTAACATGTTTAATATCTTCATGCGGCGAATTCCGAATCTAGTGGAAACGATCGGGCTCCGTCGATACAATGTCCGACGGGAAATTATACGTTCGGGCACATTGTATTACACGGGATCTCGGCGTACCGGCTGATTCCGCGAATCTCCAGCTTGCAGTGCATTTTCGCGTGATATCACCGCGTTACCAGTTTTTCAAAAAAATCGATCTTTTTGCATTTTCTCACAGTCAACTGTTGTTGAACACGTGTGCAGAAGGACTTGACTGAATTTATGCAATTAAAGTACTTGGAGGCATTTGAAGAATGCAGGGGATTTTTACACACTTATGAAGAAATTGGCTGGACAAAATATAAAACAGTGAAAAATTTGAGAATATTGCAATGTTGATCTCATTAAGTACTGAAATCAATTTTTATTTTACTCCTGCTTCCCACAATCAATGCAGAACATTCTTATTTTGCATAAAGATCCGCGGAATATTGATAATCTTCCGGGACTGGTTTCCATATTCAGTAAATCGATTCTTTGTTTTCCGAATTTTCTTTCAGTGTTGTAGAATATTCGACGTAGTTATAGAATTAACAAAATATACAATCATTAATGTTACTGTACATTTAACCAAACAGATCTAATGAGATCATGATATGCAGAAAACGAAAATAAATTTGTTGGGTGAATTTTCACTTCTGAAGAACTCATGAGGTCGAAGGGAAAGCTTTAAATAAAATTCGTGTGATCTTAACAAACAGGATGGATCTCTCTCTCCCGTCTCGCCGAGCGATGGGAGCCGAGTGTGACCAATAATTCTTGATTAGAAAGCCGGTCGCCTCATCGGATGCGAAGGCGTACATGGAGAAGAACGCGAAGCAACTGAAGAAGGGAGGAACGGAACGTTAGGGAAGACCAGCCACGTCTGATTCGCCGGACGACCGCTCGGAGAGAGGATCCATCAATCACCGGGTGTCCCGCACCTCGGGACCGCTGCTTCTCGCCGGTAGCAAGAACCTGCAGAACCTCCGCAGCTTTCGCGACCACGGAGGAAGCACAGAATCCATCCACCGACTCGTTCCAGGCCCTCGACTCGCAAAAACACCGTAATAATCGGCCGTTGTACCCTGGATCCAGGCGAAGTAGTATTGTCCTATTTTCGACGGACACGCTGCGCTCTCTTTGCGACAAACACCGACTCTCTTCGCGCCTCTTTGGGCTCGAAACACGTCCTGGGTCTATGGGAGCAGTGTCGAAAATTTATTGTGGCTCTTTTGAAAATTATAAAATATTTCAAATTTATAAATTTCGCTTTTCTGTTTGGTGACACTCGAAGGGTCCACGAGAAAAGAGGGACTGCCAAATTTCTCAGTGAACGGAGATTTAGAAATTTTGTCCTTCTGTTGGGTGACTCTCGAAGGTTCTATGAGAGAAGACTGTGTGCTAAAATTTAGCTTTAAATTAGCTAAAATTTAGTTTTCGAGCAAGTGAAAATTGACAAATTTTGCAATTTTGACTCCATTTTTCGAAGACACTCGAAGGGAGCATGAGAAAAGGGGGAGCGACAAAATTTAGCATTTCCCAGGAAACGAAAATTTATTTACGGATCTCCATCTCTCAAGTCCAATATTCCTCATTTATTTCGCCCTGCATCACACAATTTTTCATTCTCGACCCTAATAAAACTCCTCCTCTTAAAGACACCGTGGCAGCAGGAAAGCGGGATAGATCACCAATAGAAAACCGCCTAATAAACCGAGAAAGGAAGTTCATATATCGAGAACGTCTAAGCATCACCGGCAGGAATCGCCGGTTCGAAAATCGATGATCCAGAGTGTGCAGGGTTGAGAGGCGAGGTGAGGCGATTCGGTTCGATTTCAAAAAAGCATCGGCCTCCCGCGGCGAGCATTCTCGCTCATCCATTCATCCAGCCGCGAGTTACGTTGTCTTCCGGCGCGCGTTGAAAGAGGAGGACGACGCCGGCGAAGAAGAAACAGAGGCGGAGGAGAATAGAGCGTACAATCACGATGAGCAGCGGCCCTGAGGTGCGAGCCGCGAGTGGAAAGGCTCCCGGGCTGCCAACCTAATAAAGCAATTTGTCACGGTTGTCGTCCGAATGCCAGCCATACATTAACACACAATCTCGCCTCCAAGATAGTCCGCAGCCGCCGCCGCCGCCGCCGCTGCGTCCTCCTCTTCTTTCCTCTCCCTCTTGGACCCTCGCGCTCCTCTTTTCCTCGTTTCCCTGCCCTGCGATCCCCATAACTTCGACTCGGTTTCGTCACGGGATCCCCCAAGAATCCGGCGACCACGTTAATACCTTCAGGAAATCAAATTAGTTGTCGCTTTCCAACCTCCATTCATCAAACCGGAGATTTTATTGGGTCCCTTGGCATTCGTTAGGCTCTTTGGACCGACTTCGTTTTAATCACTCGGGGATATTAGGGAAACGAGTTTCCATATTTATTAGGCACCTCACGGTTTTCTTAACCCCATTTCACGAAATTTTCTTTGAGGTGCCCCAGGGCCTGACACCTAGCATCCACGTGTTTTGACCTAGAGTGAAAAGGAGTGCTTTCGAATGTACATTTAAATGCCTACAGAAGTACGCAGGGTTTCTGGAAATATTTTTTCAGAAATAGTAGACATTTGAAGTTTGAAGAATTGCAACGCTGATAGAAGAGCGGTACCTAAATCAAATAGCCTTACTCAGACCTAACCCAGATCACTTAACTCTCTAAGCAATATTTCAATTGTTTAGAACACAATTCGACACAGAAAATTTGTTTGAGATGGAAGAAGAAAGTTAGGACAGAGGCTTGTGTAGAAGACCTAGCTCAATTAGAAATTAGAACAGCAGCAGGGAAGTGAGGAGTCTTTGAAGTCTCTAACTTCGCAGGTCAAAGTTAAGCGACAGAATGAACCGAGAAGACGAAGACTGTCATCCAGATTGGAACGGTAGCAGGGAAGAAAGGCTCCAGGAAGCCTTCAGGAAAGATCGGCCACTATTACGTCACCTGGCCAAGGCTTCCACCTTGCAGAGCTCGCGTCCGCGCGGCTCAGCTCGGTTCGGTTCTGCTTGGCTCGGCGAAGCTGCGGATTATTAATGTTTGCGTCGGGTCGTTAATGGATCGGGGTCTCCCATTCTCGGCGCGGGGAACGTAGAATGCGGGTCCAGCTGTGAACGCGTTATAAGATCCTTTTTTGCGCGGTACAATGTCCTGGCGACTCCCGGATGCGGCATCATTAAGTCACCCGCCCTCCTCGCCACACCGTCGCCCATCTCTTCGGCCTCTTGTCCCGCGGTGGAACTTTTGTAACGCCGACAATCGAATATCGACGGTCTCTCTGCTAGGCCACATGCGTGGTCTGTTCGGAAAGTATCCGACCTTTGCTTCTATCTTCGTCCCTAAGTGGGCTACGACGGATAGCGCATGTTTATATTAGAGGCGACCTTGTAATAAGTGTCCTGCCCATGCAACAAACCTCTGCTTGCCGTCATTTGAAAACGATACGCAGTTTTGTAAGCATAAAAATGCCTGAGCCGTGGAAAAGTGGTGATTGGATGCTTCACCATGACAACGCACATATTCTGATAAACCGCGGCATTTTGCAACTTCGTCACCCTCCGTACTGTCCTGGTCTAGCTCCTTGTGACTTCTGGTTGTTCCCCAAAATGAAGAATCCTCTCAAAGGACAAAGATTTGCGGACGTGGCTGTTCGCTACCCCTGAAGATGATTTTAAGGAGTGTTTCCGTAAGTGAGAGGATCGCTGGAAGAAAGTTGCGGCTTCTAACGGACAATACTTTGAAGGGGACACCATTGATATCAACCAGGAATGATACTTCCATCCGCTACAGCACAAGGTCGATTACTTTCCGGACAGACCACGTACACCGTGCCGGTGACCTCTCCTTGGCTTCTCCTCCTTTCGCTAGGTTATTAACTCTCGCCCGGGTAATTAGCCACCGTTGCTTAAAGCGAGTCAACTGCCTAATGATCTATCGTCACCTTCGCGTTCCCTCCGACACCATCTTCTACCTGTGTAGGTTCCTGTTCCACCTGTTTCGCCGGACATTGACGCGTTCGCTTGTTTGAAGATCGTTACCGACTTGTCCGGATTCGAATCAACCACTCGTCGAACCACTGCTGGGTACTTTGGGTATGGCTGATGGGCGTCACAGCGACGAGAGTCGGCTTCGGAGGGATTTGCCTCGAGGGAAATTGTTGGAGACGTTCCCGGGTAAATAATAGATCGATGGACTCGAGGGGGTGCTCGACAGGGTTGGATGTGGGCTATGTGACAGCGGCAGGTGCTCCGACTGAAGTTGAATCATAGAGGACGTTGATGATATGTATACATTTTTGGTGGATTGTAATGTTTCAGGAAGATACGGTGTGGTTAGAGGATTTTCAGCGATACAGGATTTTAACGTTCATTATAATTAGCTATAATAATGATCTAATAGGCACCATCTTTTCTCACAGCAACGAGTAAATTACTTCTCCACTTCACTACCTGATAATCCTCCAGGTATTACAACGAAGATACAAAAAAACCAGATGGTAAAAACAAGTCGTTGCAATCTTCAGTAAAAACCCAGCACCACCCATCCCTTGGAAAAACGATGAATAAATTAATTTCAAACACGAACTTCCATCTTCCGTGCCTACTTCATCAATCTGTGATACTCTATAATTTTGATCCAACGACTACAATGAAGATACACATGAACCTAGGTGGTAAAAACAAGTCCTTGGAGTCTAGAGTCCAGTAGAAACCCAGCACTACTCATTCCTTAAAAAAAGATGAATAAATTAGTTCATAAACTTGAACTTCCATCTTCCTTGTCTACTTCATCAGTCGGTAATATTCTGTAATTTTTAGCTAACAACTACAATGAAGATATTAGATCCGCAATATGAATATTCTATAATTTTTACCTGACAATTACAATGATGATATTCCTGGATCCGTAATATGTAATATTCTATTATTTTTAGCTAACAACTACAATGAAGATATTAGATCCGCAATATGAATGTTCTATAATTTTTACCTGACAATTACAATGATGATATTCCTGGATCCGTGATATGTAATATTCTATTATTTTTAGCTAACAACTACAATGAAGATATTAGATCCGCAATATGAATGTTCTATAATTTTTACCTGACAATTACAATGATGATATTGCTGGATCCGTAATATGTAATATTCTATTATTTTTAGCTAACAACTACAATGAAGATATTAGATCCGCAATATGAATATTCTATAATTTTTACCTGACAATTACAATGATGATATTCCTGGATCCGTACTATGTAATATTCTATTATTTTTAGCTAACAACTACAATGAAGATATTAGATCCGCAATATGAATGTTCTATCATTTTTACCTGACAATTACAATGATGATATTGCTGGATCCGTACTATGTAATATTCTATTATTTTTAGCTAACAACTACAATGAAGATATTAGATCCGCAATATGAATGTTCTATAATTTTTACCTGACAATTACAATGATGATATTCCTGGATCCGTAATATGTAATATTCTATTATTTTTAGCTAACAACTACAATGAAGATATTAGATCCGCAATATGAATATTCTATAATTTTTACCTGACAATTACAATGATGATATTGCTGGATCCGTAATATGTAATATTCTATTATTTTTACCTAACAACTACAATGCAGATGTAATTCGATCGGATGTGTTTCAGCTTTCGCAACTGTGCGACTTCGTAGTTGATACGCAGTATGGTGTACGAAGCGTTTGATTCATGGTGCGGATCCGCGATTTCTATTTGCGGATAGTCGTCCGGTTTGATAGGGATGTTGGCGTCAGCAGGATCGGGATGGGTGTTGATTCTGGGGCTATCAGACATCGTCTAAAGTCAGACGCGTGCGATTGGACCAAATGCTATAAGTGGAACATGGGAACAGTCCGGATTTCTGGTCCACGATCACGTCGCGCACGTCGGGCTCGTCAACGAATAGATAACGAAGGAGAATGAGCTAGTTGAGGCGGTTTGATACATCGGCGACATCGCCGCAACATTCATCTGCATAATTCATTCTTATCAGTACGATTCCCTCAAGCAGGGATTCTCAACCATCGGTCGGACGTTCGACGCATTTACGTTTCCCTTATCCCGTAATCAATTCTTCCATGGAACATTCACATGAAGTGTTGCGATTTATTGCTGAAGCTCACCACTGTTCGATTTATTATTGTTTTAGCAGCATTTCACATTATTTTGGTAAAACTGGACAATTTCGATGTGGTGAGAATTTTCAACTAAAGCTTAGATTTTAAAGTTCGAAAAATAAAATTTCTGTGTCGAGCTACAAATTTTAATTCGGCACACACAATAATTCTTTTTAGAGTTCATTTTTATAATAAAGTTTCATTAGACTGTATAGACTTAAAACTAGACTGCGGATCTTTATGCAAGACAATGGGAGAGTGGGAAACAGGAATAAAATAAAAATTGATTTCATCCCTTACTGACTGCGTTACATTGAAAAGAACAAGTACATCTTGCAAATTTTAATTCAAGGTTGAGAATTTTTATATTTAAAAACAGAGTTAACTCTTCTTAACCAAGCTTGGTTAAAATTAAATTCCACAATGAATATACTACAATCGATTCCCTATCCACAATAATCAAATTTGAGTGTACCCTTATTTTCAAATCGAACGAAGATTCACTGAAATAAACAGCCTAATCTTGGCACAGATGCACTCACAATAGTTGAACGCTAAACGAAAAGGAAGTGCAGTAAAGTGTGCCAAGGATCGAAGTTTAGGGACAACATTTCTGTGGACGGGTCGATGTTTGGAATCGATGGACCGGGACTAATCGACGCGACTAGTTGCGATCGTGTCCACCGGAACAGGAACGTGGAGTCGGGCCAGTTTCGACTAAAGTGCCGACATTGTTAACGTCGTTAAACCTGCCCGCGGATGGGCAAGTGAAGCGACGCCTTTGACGCGATAGCGCGATATTAAGCGTGGTTCACAGGTCGCGGGATTCGCGTTCTCCGCACGTAAGAATAAGACGCCCACCGTATTTACCCGCTCTGAATTCCTGAGTCGCGGTTCGCCCCCTCGCGAATTGTTGCGCAGCGCAAACCCAAACTCTTAACTCTTAAGCTCGCATGACTCGGCCGCATAGCAATCTACGGGGTGTCCTTTCAACACGGATCAATCGAAAAACCGATCAACAACTTTACGGGACATCCGAAAGTTTCAGTATAAATCGCTTTATAATCTTGGAGAATATTTCATAATTATTAATTAACTGAAGATATTTTGATTTTTCTGTGTAACGTTTGATTAAGGACTGATAAGAGTCTCCGAGAAGGCTGTAGGAGCTGATTGAAATTTTAGTTAGAATTTGGTTGTTGTTGCGGGTGGTGATGGGTGGTTGTGGATGGTGATTTGGATAGGTTGTTTTCGATTTTGAGGTTTCGGAAGATGTAATGGTGGGTCGAAGATAAATCGAGATACTTGAAGAACACCCCGTACCTACACAGATGTTTAAGAGCTAAGCAACTACTCAGAGCGAGTGAGTTGATGCGAGCCGCGTATCACGAGAAGGAAGTTCAATTTAACCCAATAAAGGACAATCAGAGGCCGACGGCGACCAGAGACGAGTACCTACTACTCCTCTGATGGCTAAACGGATCGACCGAGGGACTTCGCCTTCAGGTCTTTTCGGCTCGGAAGACGGAAAGACGAGAACGCTTTCGATCTTACCGCGGCCGTTCGACGAAATCCGCCATCTTGACCAATCCTACAATTCATCGTACCAGCCAATTGTCCCACAAATGTTCATTCCCAACCAGAACCATTACACGACATCCCGTTCCACAAGATCTAACTTCGAAATGCGAACAGAACAAACACAGAAACATGAATTTGACACTTCTGTAATTGTAAGTAGCAAATCATTTTAGCATCTGTCAGTTCAAGTTACTTTCAAATCTTAACACTTTACCTACCGGAAGCCTATTAATAGGATCTTCAATAATTCTGCTGTACCAAAAGAAAGCATAGAAATTTTCTTTTACATTGCAATCTTAAATGAAACTATTAGATGATGTTACTGAGGGTGACTTGTTAGTTCACAATGAAAATTGCTGTTGCTATTGAAGGTTCCATTAAAAAGTGTTTAGCCATGTACCATAGATTTTTCAGAATTATGTAATAATCACCGGTCGGTAATGTGTTAAGAAGATCGGAGATTATTTTAAAATCTCGATGTGTGCCTCGTTTTCTCAATTTAATACTGAACCTACCACTGCCGGTCAAATGACCTCTTTGAATTATTGAAATTATGAAGTTGCTCACATGGAAATTGATTCGATAAACTTCTTTATCCAAGCACATATTGTAATAAAAATTGTACAAAATCTAAATAAATAGAGCCTTGTTATTTTTGTAAGGTAAAACGTTGTAATCGCTTTCAGTGCTCGGTAGGTTTAGTGTTAATGAATTTCTTCATTTTTAATCGACGTAGTTGTAAAATATTCATGTGAGAGATTACTTATATTAATGCCAGAGATTATTTTTAAACCTGAAGCTGTGTCTCATTTTCTCAATTTAATTAATTTCTTCATTTTTAATCGACATTTAATCGACATGTAAAATGTAATGGTCAAATAATTGATTGAAAACTGTGACCATACGAAGATTCAAATAAGATTCACATCAAACCACATCTCCAATGAATTGCCAACAACCAATGCAATATATTCACTAACCACAAACATTCTGATCTTTTTCTGAAAACATACTGTTTTTTCGAATAACATGTTTCAACAGTATCGAGGCTGGCGAGAGAGTGATAGACAGTCGATAATGGTATCGCAACGCTTTCCAAACGCGATCCACGAGGATGCTCGCGGCGCGCTTGGGCAAAGAGGCGAGAGCACTTTCGAAAATCTCGTGACTCGCCTCTTCCCTGTCATGGTAATACCTTCGAGGTAAAAAAGAGAGGCCGGGGAACGGGAGGAAGGAAGGACAGAGAGGACCGGCGTGCCTCGTAAAAGGAAAACGGAATCGAGGGTGAGCCAGAGAGCGTGGCCATTTTGTCTGTTTAGTTCCACACGGAGACACCCGATGTATGGACGCCGCGGTGCGTATAATCGCTAATGCTGAAAACCCCCCTATCCATCCACGGGGTGGGCTAAGTCCGAACCCCCGCTAATCTCGTAGCTACCTCTCCCTTTTTCTGCGACACTGTGAATGGAGCCCGTGAGACCCTCGAGATGCCCTTTGCTGTCTGTTGACTGCTCCATATATCTCTCAATTTCGCGCACCGTGCATCCTAGGATTTTGATCAATTTACAAAAGATTTTTGAGAATCCTTTATTTATAAGTGGACAGCGGATCTTTATGCAAAATAAAATTTTTTGCCTAAATTGCAACGAACTGGAATGAAATAGAGATTTATTTTCTTTCTTAGTATATGTATATAATTGATAGAAAATAATACAAAAATATTTTCGAATTATTCTAATGTTTTTACTGTCTTAAATTACAGCTACTCATTATTGTCATAAAATAAAATAAAAAAAAAAATATAAAATCCACTGTCTATTTATAAGAATATTGTTAGTCTTAAATTACTTAAATTTGTTAATTTTAATATATATAATTGATAGAAAATAATTCAAAAATATTTTCGAATTATTCTAATATTTTTATTGTCTTACATTACGGCTACTCATTTTTGTCATAAATACATAAAATCCGCTGTCTGTTTATAAGAATATTGTTAGTCACATACACAGATCCTTGTGTTTCATTAATTGGCACATGTTACACACTAAATTGAAGATTATCACGTGGCAATGAAGACAAATATAATTGAGTAGCCAGCAACTTATACGTCCGTAAAAGAATAAATATTCTTCAAGCACTATTTGCTTGTATATTCAAGATAAAAATTAACAAAAGTAACAGGGTAGGCCATTGTCCACAACAAAGGCTGAATGGCTGTTTACCAAAACTGTTATCCATTCTGTTCACCTCTTTCCGGACCTGTCAGAAGCGATGTTCCCGATCAACGATTCCAAATCAACCCATAGGGGCCATTTCGTTCCATCCCCTTACCCATAGTCGCAGCCTTTTTGCGGTCTTTTTGTGGGCTTTTGTAAGGAACGCTGTTCCGGGCTGTCCGAAAATCCGCTTGGTCCATGTCACAGTGTTCACAGTCCATTGGATCGTGAGCTAGATAGTCCTTGTCGTTCGCGGGACGACGGGCCCGAAGAATACCACGAATTGGCCTTTTACATTTTCGCGTGGACCGCTTGTCCATAATACGCATTTTGCTAATCGGGAAACTCTTCTCGTTCGCTGGAACCAGAAGAGAGAGGCACGATGGACGTCTATGGTAAAGGCTCTGGAAATAGATGCGCACCATTTTTGGGGTATTCTGGTACTAACGGGGTGACTGAACATTTCTGAGAATTATTTACTGAACTGGAAGAGTGTCTCAGTAATCTGTGAAACAAAACATTTGTATTTTGTCTCAGCAAATTTTTATTTGTACCTTTTTATTTTTCGTAACGATCCGCAGTCTAATTATTATTGACTTTGATGCATTTATTGCAGTCACTATTGTTTAAAATTCGGTATCGAGCAGGGTTTAACAAAATTGAGTTACATATTTATCGAATCCGAGACTTTGTAAGTTCTTAATGTAGGGAATTGAATAAATAAATTCACTCGCTTCGCGAAGGTGTGATCAAGTATCGGATAAAGAAGTGCACTTAATATAATACCCGACAGAAAATGCCTAGCCACAAAAGGACACATTTTGAAGAACAGGTACGTTTCTTTCACGCGAGCATAATAGCGACATGACGTAAGAATAAGGAAAAGACTATTTTACCTCTTCTGGTATCGATTTCAACAATACCGTCTCAATTACGCTACAATTCAGCGAAACGCTAATTTCTTTCAATCATCCCGATAATTACTCTTTTACCTCGCGCGATCCACGGTATCGTCACACGTCGCCTGTACGTTCAATTCCGCGCGACTGAATAACCGAATAAATTCGTGCATTCGTCGGCCGGCAATTACGGTTGAGAAATCCAGGCCTGTCAAAGTGTACGCGGCCGGCCATATGTTCCCGGGGCCGGTCCACAGGAATGTCCCACAGGATCCTGTTGCGGTATGCATCGGCGAACGAAAGTAGCTGTGCCCGTCGAAGGCCAAGAGATCGGTGTCATCCCCTTAAGTGGGTACAATGGGGCTAAATCCGATTTTCGAAATGATCGCGTTAAACGTGCCCGGAGATTTGCCGAAGGGCGGATGCCTCGGCTCAATAGCCGATGTTTACCGGTTCCCAATGGACGGGGATTACCCCGTGCGTATCCATTGCACGGGAAAGAGTATGCTCCGACGGAACCCCATGGAGAGGGGGTTGTAAGGTTTACGCCGCGGGGAGCACGGGGCGTGATGTCGCGTTCCTGTCCCATCAAAATGCGACTCAGAGATGCGCGAAAACATTCGACCGATTCACAGCTGCCTCGTGTGAACCTGAAAATCATGGACATTCTGTTAGCTTTTTATAGCACTTTGCAAAATGCTGTTCAAGCGTCTGTTTAAACATCTCTGTACACCGTACTGTCTCCGAGGAAAAATGGATTTTATTCGTTTATGACAAAATTGGGAATATTCAATTTGAAACAGCCCGAATTATTTTCAACCCCTCGAAGTATTATTATTATTATTGCGCAAATCAATTTCTATGTACCGGAACGTGTATTGAGAACTAGGGCAGGATTTCAAACACTTAAAGCCAGATCTACTTATGGATTAATTAATCCAATAAATCGCATCATAGCAGACTCTAGTACTCTCTATAATCGTATTGATTTCTTTACTGAGTCTTTGCACAATTTTAAAAAACAATTACGCAGGATTATAGGATAATACCATATCGTTTGTACCATTATTTTCTGTGCACGTCCCTTCTTTGTTATTCTTTGTTATTATGCGTATAGTCCCTTATCCTTTTCTATTGTAAACATTTATGTAAAAGGACCTCGGTCCGTCTATAATAATAAATAATAATAATTATTATTATTATTATGTACGGACCGAGGTCCTTTTATACATGGGTTTACAGACGTTTTGTATAACTTATAAAAACAAATAGAAAATAACAAAAATATACAGAAAGAACATAGAAAAAAAAGAAAAAAAAAGATATTTTCTTAGCCTAAAATTTTTACATTAAAAGAAAGAAACGCCTTTTTATTTGTTCCTGATTGTGGTTATGCAGCCTGAACCCTCGCAAAGGGGATGCTTTATTGTACTAAATATATTTATTGAATCATTTCCCAGGAAGGCATCTCTATAAATTCAATAATGGCAAAATAAAAATTCTGAAATCGGTCGTTTCGACTGGTGACGGTAGGTTTAGTGTTAATATAGTACAAAAGCATCTTAAAAACCGTGTTTTAAGTGAAAATTCCAAAAGGAACGATTGCGTTACATTACTGCGGGTGACTTCTTGGTTGACTCAACTTTGTTCATACAATAAAAACCTCGAGAACCACAGATTATATATTACCAGAAGCCATGAAACAATCGCGAGTGCATACCGCGCGAAGCTCACGGCGGTAGAACAATGGGAATTACTCGATATCAGATCAACAAAATGAGCAGCGTTAAAGGAAAGTGCCGTGCCGCAAAGTTTTCAAGGTTTTCAATCGTCGGACCATTCGCGCGTTGAATTTTTCAAGTGCCCCGCAGCCCCACTCGATAAAGTAATCCCGGTCTGTCAATACCCTAACCATTTCGAGCAGCGTGGCACAACACACTGGAACAGGCACACTCTGCAGGAAATTCCGTGTGTTGCACGATGCACACGGTTCGCCGATCGAGGTTCGAGCGTGTATCGATCGAAACTGGCTGTCAGGAAGTTCATTCAGAAATTAAGACAACCGGCGTACGGCCTTTGCCGCGACGACTTTAATTGCGGCTAATTGTTACGAAGGTCGGAAGCGGCCTGTAAAGACGCAAACCCACGCAACTGATGGTCACACCACGCGATTATACAGGGTGATCGAGCAGTAACGCTCCTTGTCCCGCTTCCCCATTGAAGCCACACAATCGATATCTATGGCCCAGGTCGCTTACGATTCGCACAGGTGAAACGCGACGCTCGATCCGCGAACGGACGCAGTCGAAAAGTGAGTTGCGCTCGCCTGGAACTTTTTGCATATTAAAGATACCTGAAAGAAACTTGGTGAGGTTGCTGTCTGACTCTTCTAACTGAAAGCTATGTTCAGATTTTTTATGTAAAACTTGGTTTCTATTTGTTATAAATTGCGGACGATAAAATAACATAGATAGGTGATAGGTAGATCTGATAGGTAGTAGATCTGGTGATTTTAATCACTTTTGCCCAACGAGGAATGTCCTTATAAAATTGGAGAATGGGAGAATTGCAACGAGCACCTTACATAATTTATAACAAACGAACGGCGACAGTTACGTCGAGAATGTCAACACAGCTTTGGCACGTAAGTATCGAAGAATTTTTCCAGCAAGTTTCAACAAGGTATCTTGAACACACAAAGAGTTATAATTACTTTTTTACTCGCAGGATATTTCACCGCGTGGAACAACGTCGCGACAACGGGGCCCCATGGACGGGGGGCAGGGAGGTCTATTGGCTGTAAACACGTCGAAAGTATCAATCACCGATAATTTATATCTCCGGGAAGCTCTCGCGGAATCGAAGTAATTACTTCATTAGTCCTGGAATTCTAATCCATCATTGTCAGCCGGGTTTGTCCTTTAGTCCCTGCCCGATACAGTAAGGAATCAATTATAATGGTGCCCCACGGGTAATCGCATTAGCACACAAACGCTCGTACACGCTTCCGACCAGCGAAATGACGGCGGGATAGAGAGGGCGAGAGAGAGGGAAAAATGAGGAACGTTCCTCGATGGTTGCGTAACAGAGATGGAATCGCGGAGACGGTTTTCCCGGGAACGAGCGGATATTTTCCCGCGAAACCCATCGACTACAAGGACGCTCGGTTACTTAACGCCGCCGATCGAGTTCTGTTCGCCGTGGACACGTGCGCAACAAGAATTTCGCGAGCATTTTTCGTGTCGACGGATAAGGGAACAGACGGGAAAGGCAGGGGAGGAATTCGTGCATCCGCTCCCGGCACGACTATCTCACCTTTATCCCACGTTGGCGAACAAACTCACGAGGTCTTTCAAGGCTGCCACGGGGCTTTTCGTGCCGGCCACGCAATCCGCCTTTCGGCCATTGTCTCTTCACGATAGCCTCCGTGCGTGCATCATACTCCTCAACGGAATCGAGCCACCATCGCTGGAATGCTACCGCAACGGCCTCGGGAACTTCGGCGGCTTCTTCGATTCAGGGATTCAAAATGCAGTCCCCATCATTTGCATTTTGTCTACTGGAAGTTTTATAACTTGCGCCATAATCGATGGCACATTCTTCAGGAATAACTTTTTAGAAGTGGACCAACGACTTCAGCTTCTCTGCCTAGCTAGAGTGAAATGTTTTAATCAGCTGATGATAATTAGACCGCGGATCTCCATGCAAAGTAAAAAATGTTTGCATTGTTTGCATTCTTTTAATTATCCTTTTAAACTAACACGTTGATGTCTTTAAATATTTTTGACATGACCACTGCTTTAAATTGTACGTATCCATTTTTGTCATAAATTCATAAAATCCGCAGTTTAATGATAATACACGACAAGGGGTTAATTTTGTGGAATATATACACATTCACCGTTTTTTTATTGCGTATTGGTTTAAATATGGAAAAAGGAAACGAGCATTTCTGACACATTTTGATGTTTTATTTGAGAAAAGGTCCAGCGAGTCTTGAGCGATTCGCGCGTCGCCAGCTGTATAGTTCGCGGGTCCCAACGGTCCTCATGCGAAAACCGCCTCGAGGCCAGTGCCGGCATCGGCGAGTTCACGCCCCCGGTGTCTCGGACACAATCGCGATCGGGTCGCGGCAGAAAGGAGGGTAAAAAAGTGAAAGAAAAGAAAAAAGCTCGCGATGAAAAAGCCGACCGTTGTTGGGGGCACTTTACAATGTGGGAGGAATCGGTGCTCGCCCCCCGAAACTTTTTTTTTTTCTCCCCTTTGGCTCACAGTCGCAACCCCCGGCAGTAAGTCGACCGTGTGTACCGGGTGCTTCCGGTGTAACCGGATATCGTCGATCGCATTCACGTTAATTTATAAAATATTCCGACACCCCCTCCTCACCCCCTCCGACGACACGCCCAGCGAACCCTCTGGAGACAGAAATTTCTCTCCACTGGCGAATAAAACGTTCGTCGAATTTCTTTGGCACGATTCGACGTGGCTTGCACTGCTTCCCTCTGTCTGTGGGGTAGGTTCAGGCTTAGATCGGTTTAACTTTTGTTAAGTTGATGTTTAAATCTATTTCGATTTAGGCGAAGTAAGTAATATTTGTATTTAAGAAATTATATTTGGAATCTATCTGGAATCTTCTAGTAACTCTATATTTGAATCTATTTCGTCACAAGTTTCATCTCATATCGTATGGCAGAAGATCAATCATTTGGAACTGGCTTTTTAAATTCATTGCTTGGGAATGTAACCTAAATTATACGGTGAACAGCTCCACAGGAAACAATATGGCATTTGTACTGCTTGGCCAACCAATGTCAGGACCACACACGCACGCGTAATTCATGCGACCAGATTGGAAGGTCTATGGTGACCCCTCTGATACGTCACGCTGTGCCATTGGCTACTGCAGCTAATGTTCGCTATTACATCAAAAGCCTATTTAACTCAAATATTGTGAGACTTTTATAAACTACTTTTACTCACCCAATGTAGGTTCAATCAAACTACGAACCTACACATGAGCTGTTCATTAGCCGAATCAGTACATCACTTTATTTTGTTTAAGATTAAATAGTACGTTCTAGTGCGAATAGAACTGCAAAATTTTAATGCTAAAAATGAATATGTACCATTTTATTAAGTTCCTCTGATTTTTATTTTGCGAAAATTCTATCTAGCACTGTAGGTTTCGTCAAATCTAGAACTACTCTTTAATTTATTTTGACTGCTTCATATAACCAACAATTTTTATCAGCGAATTTACAAAAGATTTTGAGGAACGCTTAGTACCAAAAATGGATATGTACTTTGCGAAATAAATCGATTTGGAAATGCGGCACTTTTCCCAGATTGCATTGCGAGCACGCTGAAGTCGAAGCACCTAGAGGCCACATGTTTCCATAGGTGTGCGGTTCAGACACCTTTATCTTCAGCTGCTTCAACTTCGTGCCGTGAAGGAACTGTATTCTCGAGCACCCGCTTGAGTTGAAGAGGCCGATAAGAGCGCCGAGTGCGCTATGTACACATAGATGGGTATCTCGGGGAACGAGTTTAACGTTCGAATAAAGTAAGATGAAAAATTAAGGGGCGTTGAACGGGGGGATCCCTCGTGCCGCCCCGATAACGAAACAGTCGGAGGCACAACGACGTCGGATCACCGTTTCAACCTATCATCGCCTCCGATTTCAGGGCTCGGGTGGCACGCGTCAACCCCTGTTGCGCGGCGCCCTTCAACCTTTGTCGGGCGCACGCATCGCGCGTTTTATTTTACAACCCGCTATAGCTGTTATTTTCGAATTTGCCGGCCAGGGGGGACCCGACTTACGACTCATTAGCTGGCTGCGATAAAGGAATTTGCGGCACAGCGTTTCAATACAGGGGTCCCACTCTGTTGTCACGCTGTTAAAACTGATCATCCATTTCGCTCTGTCAAAATGATCTTCGAGATTCTATGTATCAGGTTGGCAACTGGTTCGCGACTTCCACATTTTCTCAAACAAAGTCATTTATATATATTTTTTAAGCACGAGTATTTAATATCAAATTAATCGCAAAATTCGGAGCTTTCCAATGATGTACAGTTCAGAAGGAATGGTCACTGAATGAGGTTACGATGATACAATAAAAGAATTACGAAACGAAAGCTCGCGAGTTTAGTTGGCAACCTAAGTCAGACTTTTTATTTTATATCATACATTAATAATTCACTTTGTAGCAGGGCCCTGCTTTTGTTGTACTCATTTAGTTGTATATGCATAAGCTAATTTTAGGGAACAATTTAGAGTCTCCACTGTGAAAATTGCTGTACCATTATTCACAATATTGTTTACATGATTAAATATGTTGGTATCTAATCAATTACTACGCATTTAAGTGTTGTATGAGGTATTATAACAATTGCACATCCATAAAATGAAAAAGATCATATACAATGGAATTATTCTAGGTCGACACAAATGTTTCATTTTCGAGTTAAATAATCATTAAAAAATAGTGTAGTTAGACATCTGAAAGCCATGACTGAGGTTGATGTTCCTAAGCCATCATTTAAGGGATGAAACAGTTCGGTTCCCTGCTACCACGATTGAAACAGTTTCTGCTGAAAATTCTGAAGAGGGTGCATTTCCACGTACATATTTCTTTCGCGCAGAGTAGTTTCGATCTTAATTGGACTGTTGAACAATCCGGCGTAGGGTTGAACGTTCACCTGAAGTAATTAAGAACGGAAATTAATTAGGAGCATGTCGTCGCAATGAATTTCGGGCCGAGAGGGTTAATTACCGCAAAACAGTGCGTGAACCACTCTTTCCCCTGATAAAGGTGGGTCCTGACGGTGGTGGAAGACAAACGGAACGCACACAGCGGAGCCAGAGCGCAGCACGCGACTCGAATGTAATTGACGTGTGGTTCCGTTTGCAGAAAGCTATCCTATGCGGAGGCTCGCTAGCAAGGACGCCGGCCTGTTCATTCCATAATACGCTTAATGAGGGCCCGTTAATTACACTAATGAATCCCAGAATCCCATCGGCTTATACCTGACCATGGAGTCGCGCCTGCTGCAACGGCCAGGCCTGGCTCTCTCATCCTTTAAGCGGCTATTACATCTCTCTCACTCTCTCTCTCTCTTCGTCGGCAAACCAACCGAAATACTCAAATTATTTTCCAACCCCCGTCGACAGGTGGACGCCACTGCTCCCGAGGAAGCTTCGTCGATGTCCACAAAAGTGTCCTTCTAACGTCTTTACACTGTAGTTCCAAGGATCCTAGGGTGACGTCATTTGTGTACTCTTCAAACCATCAAAGTATGTTTCATTTATACCTTGACACTTCGAAGAAAGCGATCTCACAACATAAACAAGGATACTGAACGTGTTCAGAGATCCAAAATTTACAAACACATTTGTTCAACCTGTACCAGAGCTGGGGAAAATATTATCTTAAATCGTAAATAGTAAATAATCCTATTTATTTTAAAGTATGTGTACAACTTTGAAAATAAAATATTTTATTTGATGCAGTAATTTTTGAAAATAAAATTATTTATTTGATGCAGTAATTTTTGAAAATAAAATTAATTATTTGAGGCAGTAATTTTTTTGAAAATAGTATTTTATTTGAAGAATATTGAAAATATTATTGCTGAAAATAATGGTTCGAATTCAAATATCAGATAGATTGTATGTTTATGCGGTTTCTCAGAGTATTATAACAATGCAAAAAGTAAAATATTTTATTTCATGTTTCTGATTGTTAATATAGAAATATTTTATTTTGGGGATCAAATTGTTGAAATAGAAATATTTTATTTTGAGGTTCAGATTGTTAAAATAGAAATATTTTATTTTCGAAATTGTACATCTTATTTAAAATTCTATTTACTTTAAGCAAAATAAAATCTAAAAATAGTAAATAGTATTTGAAATATTTGTTTCGCTAAATAATGCCCACCTCGGACCCGTACTAAAACCACTATTTGGAGACTTAACCCTTAGGTAGCCAACTATAATGTTTATGTGGATTATAATTAATATATTAACGAGCAAAGAATGGACATTCAGAGAAACTTTGTAATATTCTTAGAGGATCATTAACAAGTTGTTGAAAGAAATACAATAAATGGTTGGCTACACAAGGGTTAAACTATGTACCATCCTCAATAAGGAAATTCATTCGAAAATTTCTCATGAAGATATTTTCTCAATCTCACTAAAAGATAGGAACATTTTGCAACGTACCCAATGAAATTATGATTGAATTCGAAAACCGAAGACTCGCCAAAGAATATTGAATAGTGGATTGAAAGGATCGAAGGATCATCGGGGTGATCTCGCTTGCGCAACGTGATCGAGCGAGGATCAATCAGTCGATTTATTCCGTGAATCTTGTTCTCGGTCAAGAGCAAACAATGCTATGATTCCCGGAGCAATAAACGTTTCTGAATGGCCGGGAAGCAGATTAATGAACCAGATTTCCAATTTAGAGGTACGGAACGATCACCGGGCGAGTCGTAATAAAGCCATAAGTGCGAGAGGCGGCCTCGTAAGAGGAAAATCAAACAAATCCGAGAGACGTTCCATCGATCCGGATAACCGTGGTAGAAAGCCCGTTAGTACGTTCGCAAACCGCAGGAAGCAACAGCCATATACATACTCCTAAAGCGTCGCTTCTAATAACAGCAATCGCTATAACACTAATGGCGAGCGTTTAAGTGCACGGTCACGAAGAGGTGATTCCCCGGAATCCCGGGTAACTGATAACTATTCCCCACGTGCAGAACGCGCCGATTGTCAATAACGAAGAAGAGGGAACGAGATTCGCCAGGTTATTACACCGGGATCGTCTAATTATCTCGGACGTATCTCGTTAAGAGAGTAAACGCATCGAGAACGCACTGAAAAATCTTGGCATTTAATCTGTTTTCATTAAGAACCACTGCAACGACGATACCGATCGTACGTGACGTGCCTCTATTTAGAAAATAGTTGCTCTAATAGACAAATTATCTTTATTTATCCGTTACAAGCAGCGCAAATCGCTGGCTCCGACGGATTCCGCGCCGCTTTTCAACTGTGTATTTGCACTTTCTTGAGATTTGAGGAACACGTTCTCCATCATTTTGTTTTCTCCATCATTTGTTGGTTGAAATGATTTCAATTGACTATGCCAGTATGCACAATAGTCAAATTAGACAAGAGTCTTCTTTATCAAAATTCATTGCTATGAAAATTCAGTCTGTTCAGTAAATTCGTAAATTCGTTGTAACAAGTGCCTCCCGAATTTATTACTCGATTCCAGTGTTAAGTGGCCCCTACACGATCAAGAATATTGTCAATATTCGCGTCAATATTAACGGAGGACCATATTGATGGAAATATTAATCGTCTAGGAGAGTATTGAAGCGTCCTATCAATATTGATGGATATTGACTCTTCCTCTTTGATTTCTTTTGTTCGCACAGTGAAAGAGCCAATGCTAGACAACCCAAATCCGAACTGGAGAACACTTCGAAATTCACAACAAAACCGCCACTGAAACAGCCCCGACCATGCAGCACGAATATTTTTGCCAGAAGCATGTTGATGCGCGCTTCAATATAGAGCGTCAATATTTACGCGAATATTGACAATATTATTGATCGTGTAGGGGCTACTTTAAATATTGAAAACAGTCGCACCGCTTCAATTAAAGGTAACATAAAACTTTCCTTCCAAAGTCTGCTACAAATGAAAGTAATGGAGGGTAACCGAGCTATCATCGACTCCGCGGAAAAGTTTTCGAAAGCTTCCAAAGACGAAATAATTCATGAATTTGTTGGTCCCAGCTCAGCACGGAGGCGACCAATGTGAACGTAAACACGTATGTATGAGTGACCGTTCCCCATCGTTATTAAATCCCATTAAAACTATAAGTTCGACGGTTTTGAAAAAAACGCCGAGCACGATAAATCATCCCTCCGGTCTCACGAATAATGCATCGAACGTCTAGCAGCGACGAAGTAAAAAACATCAGTTGGACTGGACTTTAGAAACGGAGAGCAAACAGAGAGCTCGACCAATCGACCTCGGTCAATCTGTACAATTCGATTTATTCAATTGATCGGTTCCCTCGGGCAAATTGTCCGGCGGCGGTGTCAGCCAGCAGTTCCCGTCGTTATCTACCGGCTTCAATTTCGTCCTCGTTTTAGGGCCCGGCGCTGCCAGTGGCGGCCCGATAACATCTAAGATCACCGCGGGCCCGTTAACGTCAGATTAGTGTCACCAGGGCTGGTCTGGTGAGGGCTTCCCGAGGTGACCCCACTCTGGGACGAAAACTGAGAAAGAGGGACGTAGACGGAGAGAGAGAGAGAGAGAGAGAGAACGGGTCAGAGGGTCGGACGCGCGCCCGCTGTCCAATGGGCTTTAAATTCTCCCGGCTTTACGACTACCGTCCTTGCACGGATAGACCTTCCACTAAATCTGTTTATTTTTGCGCGGCTTTGCCCGACAGGTAGGCCCCGACAAGTCCTTCTTCTCTTTCACCGAGAGGACTCGTGTCCTCTGGAAGCCCCGTCCCCCCAGACCTAATCCCCTTAACCCTTCTTAACGTCACGACGAAAGGAAGACGTCGACAGATCCGCTCCACGCACTTGACTTTTTCCCGAAACGGAACCGGAGAACGCGCCTCCGCGATTACCGTTCCCTCGCTTCGTGAAGGAACGCCGAACCACTTACACGCGTTGCTTATGGCTCCGCCGTTATGGTTACGTTCACCATTACCTCTGCAGAAAATTGACACTGCAGTCGGAACTATTTTCTAACTCGAATATATGATTTTTTTCGTTTTAAGGTTATGAAATTGATATCATACCTCATGCAATACTTAAATGTTTAATTATTTATTCTATAGGAACGAATTTAAGCTCAGTTTCAATTTCAGCTACATTTCGAAATTCCTGTGCACGACCTCCTTCGCTATCTGTCAGCTTAAGAGTTGCATAACATTTTCTCGTTTTTTTTCCGAATTCGCGAATTTCCCTTTGACATATATTACCAAGTGAGCACTGACGCTAATGAATATGCAACAGGGGACGAATGTCTAAACAGTGAATAAATAAGCAATTTATCAAAGTAAATTCCGCCGTCCGTTCACTCTATTGATAAATATTATCAGCGCAAACAGAGGCTCTTAATTGTCCGAAACATAAATATTAACTTTCCTTGAAAGGTCTGCCCCTCTATCCTGAAAGATAAATGGTATAGCATTTCCATTCTAATCAAAATATATTTACAAGGAAAGAAAAAGCTATTTGAGCGTTCCTTTGTTTCAGATTGTGGAGACAGTATGGCCGACGAGGTGATCTACGAGCGCCATCGTTGAGGCCAACAGTCGAGGATAGATTTTTGCCCGAGATAAATGATCGGAAAAGACGGCGATTTTATAGCGCGAACGGTTTACGAGGATGGAAAAATGAAAAAGCTTACGAAGATGGTGTACTTGCTGGAAATAAGCAGGCTGAGGCTTCGATACGACGGGATTAGTCCAGGCTCTCCTTAATGAGCGTTAATGGCACGTGATTTCTTAATCACCTTAATGATCACCATGCGCATAACTCGTCGCCGTGGACAGTGGGGACCAATAAAAACCAATTTATCCGATATACTCGCCGCGTTATGCCGATTCGTCTATCATTCTTATTTTATCTGTTTTTTTTGTGCGACGCGGTGGCGATTTCCTTGCGTAATAGTAATAATCGTTTTTTCTCGTATTTTACGAGCGTGCTTTTTACAGTGCTGCAGTCCTTGATTTCTGGAAATGCTCATTATAATATTGATTTTGCGGCGAGCCTCCGTTAACCGGTTTAATGGTTAATAAACGCGAAGTCTCATTACATTTTCTCCAATAAACGTTACCTCGATAATTTATAATCAATTTTACCTGTTAGATCCAGCTCGATTTCTTACTTTCGAGATTGTTCTGTTTCCAGAGATAGATTTCATTCTTTCTCTAATAATTTTAGGCATTTGAAAATAACACACATTTTAATCTTTTTACTGCTTCAAATCAGCAGTCCAAAGATTACAAGCCTGCTAAACTCACGCCCCATCATCCCTCCGAACTAGTCTACTTTCCACAATTCTACCAGTTGCTGACTACTAAATATTAAAGCCACTAAGTATTCTACACCCACTGTTCCAATATACTTTTTCCCACTATGTATCTCTTTTTTCTTGCGCCCCATCAAGAATTGAACATTGTAAAGTGTCGGACGGTTCCACTGAAATTTTTATGCGCGACGCGTCCTTTTGAAAAATACAGTGCGAGGGACGTTGGGTCTTGGTAGATCGAGCCAAGTCGTCCCCAGACCCAATGCTTAATTCATCCGGCTCGTGTGCGTCTTTCCGCCACGTGGCTTCAACCCTTGTGAGACAAACGATCCGCTGGGCGGAGTTCTCCGTTCGTTTCCTTTCGACCTTTGTGCCTCTGCGCCGTGCAAGTTCGCCAGCTGGATGTCCAGAAGGCGTTGCGACAATTCGACATTTAAGCCATTATACAGGGTGTTTCGATACTGCCGTGCACCGGGGGTGAACCATAAAAAAATGCATTTCTATGGCCTACGCTTGAAAGACTTGTTTTCGTCCTAGCCGCAAGCGCCCGTGGTCTTTCGAGACTGCTTTGTGTAAGAAACGTTCAAAATTGCTTTCAACAGACTTGAGGCATGATTAAAAATAGAGTTTCCATTCTTATGACAATTTATTATTTTTTACAGTTAGGTAATAATTCTTGCTAAAGCGGTTATTAAACTGTGGATCTTTAAGAAAAGTTCCTTTTTCTAAATTTTGTTATTGTTTAACTAAGTAGATAAATTTTGTCTGACCTTGTTGTCCTGTCAATACCTGTGAAACGCGATTCAAAATCATCCCTTCGGCAATTTTTCTTAAACGCTGCCGTAAAGATGATTATTTTGGGGATCATGCGAAGTAGAACATCGATATTTTCGTCTTTGGGGAGCCGCAAGGTTCGGCAAGACCTCTCCCCGTCCTTTTACCACCTTCGCTGGGCCAATCAGGTTCACTTTAATACCTACAATCGCAAAAGCAACCGGCAACCGACCCTAAACGTCGTTTTCTCCCGGTCTTCAAGGACGAATTCATTGGTTTTCATCCACATAAGAGAATTACGGGATTAACGCGCGAGGGTCGTTGAGAGAAAGATGGCAGGGGCGGCCAGAAGGTTAGGGTTGCCCGACAATGTCGCGCAAACGAGCGAGCCACCCCATGCGCGAGACCGCCACGCCCTTCTTGCTGCGTGGAATCGCAAATTGGCACCCCAACCTGACCACCTCTTGCTTCTTCCACCTAACTTTTCCTCCCCTAACTTTTCCTCTTTTTTTGCCTGCCATCGCGCCCTCCCATTTTCCCTCGTTTTCGATCTCGCCGCCCCAGGATCGTCGAACTCGAACCTGACCGAAAGGATTCGTTACTGTCCACGAATTACTACCAAAAATTTCCAAGGTTTAGAATCGAAATAGCTTTTACTGAAAGGAATCAATTAACGCATTCTTGTTGGTTCACAATAAAGGATTTCCGGTTTAGTAAAAGAAACTGCGCCTTTAGGTCCAAAAATCCTTATTAAAGAGAAAGCACATAAAAATATCTCTGCACCGAAAATCCTCGAAAGCGTCGACAGCCAATAGCGCAGCGCCACGTGTCCAGTCTACGCTCCTCCCAAAGTCACGTGACCCCCGCTCATGCGCACTGCGCGACCGTCCCGAATTTCTCGAGTGGACAACGCAATTTCCAGTCCCTTCGGTCGGTTCCAGGGCGACGATTGGACCGAAGGACACATTTATCATCCACTTGTCACCGTACGTCACGGAACTGTGTCGTCCCAAAGACAATCTAGCGTCCGAAAGAGTTAGAGTCCCCGTCTAACGATGATCCTCAAGAAGAGATGTCGTCTATGGTGGTGGAAGGAAGGGACGGAGTAATAGAATTAGTTCGACCAGACGAGGAGACCTCCTCACTTAGCTCGCTATAATACGAGGCAAGTTCCGTCACGAAGACCTTAATATCCGCCACTTCCTCCGCCTCCCACTCGTTCGTTTGTTTATTCGATATCGTCCGACGTCTTACGAGGCCGAGCCTCGGTCTTCCTGACCCCTGCACGATACTAATTCCCTTTCCTGTTCTACTCAGCGTGTTCTCGTCTATGAATTCATGAATACGACACTGCCTCGAGGTGCCCATATTTCTCTTTTATACCGGTCGCATTAACTGTTAATCGTTGCTAATTACTAGACTGCGGATCTTCATGCATTTATTGCAAAACTGAGTAGATGAAATACATAATTGTTGGAAAATTTTTAAAACTGAAGACGCCCATATACAGGGTGTCTCCGCTGAAGGAGGCCTAATTTAAATGGTATCGACGGAGGAATATCATAGAAGAACAATTTCGTTTGTCCGGTTATTTTTTCATAGTTTTTTCAAGGTCATCGTTATTTTTCTATCGAGAGAATTTATTTTTTTTTATTCCATCTTATAGCGGCTGAAAAAATACATTTGAATATGCTTAAGTCATTAACAAGATGGAGTAAAGAGAAAATCATTTTTCCCGATAAAAAATAGCGATGACCTTGAAAAAACTATGATAAAATAACCGGACAAATAAAAATTGTTCTTCGATGATATTCCTCCTTCGATACCATTTAAATTATGCCATAAATATTTGTTTTGTGCCGTTAAAAATAAAGAAGATATTTAGGTGGCCCCCTTCAGTTGGGACATCCTGTATGATTTCTCCTCTATTAAAATCATTAAGGGAAGAAAAATAACATTCAACTTGGATTCTATTTTCTGCAATCGACGCAGACAATTTTTATTTTGCATAAAAAGATCCGCAGTTTACGCAGTTTATTCGGCTCTTGCGTCTCCTCGATGGTCTTGAGAAATTTTTTAAAAAGTAGCATTAAATGCATAGATATTAAGATCTCTTTTCGGATTGTTTATTGGGCTGTATTAAAATTGCAGAGCCTGCAAAACAAAACTGAGAACTCGTAGAGATTTCATTTCTTGCAAATACTCTTTTTCTAGACGTAACAATCACTGGAGATTTTCAAAAGAGGATTATAACAGCCGTTCTTGTGTGTTTCTAGGATGTCATAGAAAGAATACCCGACGCATAGAAAACTTTGGAAAGAGGACTCTGGGTAAAAAGAATAATAGGGAATTGACGGACTGGGCAGTGGAACGGTGTGACGCCAGTGTATCTAGGATACCGTAGAAAGCCACAAAATTTGGTTTGCGGCCGTCGGGACCGATGTGGGTTAAATGGTAATTGGTTGAAGTCGAGCAACCCCGTGGCCGGGTCGTGGCACGATCAGCGGCCCCGATAAACGGGAAACTACACGAAGTCCGCGCGTTCTTCTCCTCGCCTCTGGTTCGGGGCCCCGGCTAAAAGATGATCGTGGCTCGCGATACTTAAGTTTCTCGAGCACTTTAATAGTTTAATTTTCTGCTCGCCTCCTGTTTGTTCTCCGCGCGTAGATTCGGATCTCATCTTCGGGAACGCAATTAAAGAGGCGAGGTGGAGCGAGAAGGAAAAAGATAGAGAGGGAAGAATGCAGAGAGAAAGAAAGCGAGAGCGAGAGAGAGAGAGACAGGGAATATGAGAGGTTGCAGTATGGCAACGGTGCCAGGGGAAGAGGGACCAGGAATGGTTAATAGAATAGGGGATGTTGAGGGAACTTGAATTAAACGAGGCTTTATACGAGGCCCGGAGATTTGTCTGGAACATGATCTGACACGGATTTGATTAGACGGAAGCGGCGGTTAATGATCAACGATCCTACATTCTTTTTCAGTGGCGTAATGAAGTTCGATGACGGATAAAACTCTTGCTAATTAATCACTTTTTTCTTGTATCTTTATCCGCAAGTGTTTGCTGCCGCGGTGCGTTGCGTCGCTAGTGTGGCGGTTTTAACCGTGGCTCGTTTGTTGTTGCACGATCGACACCTCAATTACGCGTCGCTGGTTGCGTAGAGACCCGTTGATAGTTTCGAGGAGACGCTGCGAAAAGATCGAACGCCAGATACCGGCTGTCGAAGTCCTTTGCATAATGCAGCATACACGCGACGCATCGTAGACTCGCTAGACCTGATCATGCTGGCTCAGTCCGATCTACCCTGTGTGCGCCGATCGCGAGGGAATTGTTCGATGTTTTCATTCTGTGTTCACTTGTAATTTGCTTTCGGAGCAAACAAGAAACTTGGGGATTAATACTAGTGTCAGTTGAATACGTTCAAGAGGCTTGATCCTCTTTAATTTAATGCGAACTGATAGTTTAATCGTAGCGTGCAAAACACCTTAATGCGCGCCACTCTTCACCTTGTGTGATGCATCTGTGCACTGATAAAATCGACTACATTTCACACTGGCATTGCAGCACAGTGATATGCGGGCTGGAATAATCTGGGACTTGCAAAATTAATCTCTGATTTATATTCTTCTTGGACTTGGATAGGTGAATGTGTGCCTAGTAGAGTAAGACATAAAACAAGAAGACTTAAAGACAATTCGTTGCTCTATGAAATCTAGTGTAGCTCTCTATGATATAGAAACCCGAGTGCCATTGTTAAATGCCAGAAGCTTTGCCAAAGTGACTTGCATATTATATTGGCATTCATTGCATGGGAAAGAGCATTCCAAAAAATTTTTAACGTCGCACTATTTAATCGTTTTATTCCTTCGAATCCTAGTTTATTTATTTCTGTATGTTTGTCTTTCTAATTTATACTGTCTACATTCTGAACACTACATTATACAGTCATTTAGGAATGTGTCTTCGGACCTGCACGATTAATTGTTGATAAATGCAGTCTCGACACAGAATGATTTTCCCATCATCAATCTTCTCCCCCCGCGTTTCACAATTGAGTTAGCGCATGTGGGATTATTAAGTGAGAGCCCAGCGACGTTTTATTTGCTGTTGACAGTCCCGAGTGTATTCCGACCAGCTAAGAAGGACTAAACAGCGACGATAAATCCGCGGAACAGTGGTTGCACTTCATTACTCGAGGATAAGAGATCTTGACCAGTCGCGTAGCAGCGGCGCGCACGAGTTTCTAAACGTGGTTGGTGCAACGTTAGGATAGAGGCATGCTCCGAGGAAAAGGAAAACCAGCAAACATCCCACTCGACAGAATCTTTTCTAAGGCAGGGAACGAATACCGGCGCCTTCCAGCCCGAGATCCATTCGACCATTGTGTCCATTATAAGTTTTTGTCCCCCATTGCAAGGAGGTTTCCCGTGCGTCTTGTGAGACTTCATGCCGCTGCATTGTCGTGCCACGGTGGTCTCTCTCCTCTCCTCTTTTCTCTCTCTCTCTTTCCCTTCCTTCCAGAGCCCCGTAGCTACCGGCGTTTGCGCCCCTTCCCCTTTTTTATTTCCCTTCCACCGAGTATAAGTTTACGTTTGGAAACCGCGGCCGAGGCGCGCACGCTGCATTCATCGGTGCATCGGTGCACCTTTTTCTGCCTCTGGTTCTACCGATGCGATGCGATGCGATGGTCCCGCACGGACGAGCAAGCGTAGTCGCGCGTAGCGAACGACGGAGCGCACGATCAACATGGCCGGCTTTTGTCGGGACGAGTGGCCTTTGTCTCGCGAAAAATCAATATCCGGATAAACGAACGATTTAATCGAGCTGATAGATAATCGGCCTTATTAACCACCGTCACGGTTATTACGACTAAAGTGGACCCTAATGCGGAGCCAATCCGCGCGTATGACGATCCGTCGTCGAATTAGCCGAGCCACCGGCACTCCATTCCGAACTCGAATCGATGACACTGTGGAAGATCCTTCCGAGATGAATTTTATTGACTTTGGAGAATTGCCGGACTGCAAGTCTCTGCGATGATAAACGTCTTGCCTCGATACTTGTCCAAAACGACCCCCTCCAGCCATTTGAATATTTGTAGCAGAAATAGTTTGATGGTCTAATCACAAAAGCTTCACAAGTCTTTTTCTAACAGTCTCATTTTATTTCTACGTTACAAAATTGATTTATCACTATCATGAGTAGCTGCAAGTAACGAGGGAGGCCTGTACTTTCATTTAAACTAATCTTTCTCTATGTTAGAAGTGGCTAGATTAATTCCCTGTTCGTTTAATTAACTTCCCATGGACATAGGTTCTAGAAAATACTGAACATTCAACGAGGGAGACCAGTACTTTGTAGAGAAAATTTTTGCTATGCAAACTAACAAAGCGAACAAAAAGTGAATGAAGACGAGGTCACGAATTAATTCGCACGCCTTTCGTACATCGTTCAACATTTAAAGATGGAGTCGCACATTAGAATATAGAAAGTAATATATCGTTAAACGATGTCGCGAAGTTTTTCCCGAGTTTTCCCGCAGCCGAGCCTTTTCCAAGACACCAGGTAGACATCCAGCAAGACGTGGGATAGTCGGTGGCTTCGCTTTAAGCGAGATAGGAGTACAGTTATCCATAAAAGTAGAGCATGCGTACGCGCCGGCTCTAGAACGGCAGGTGGTGTCCGCTGCCGGTGAACAAAGAGAAAAGGAAAAAAAAGGAACTCGAACCTACCATCAGGACACTGGCGAGTCCGTTCGGTGGACGTTCCTCTCAAATGATTGAATAATTGACCGGCTCGCTTCGGAAACACGTCGATTCGTGGAACATGTCGACGACATGCGTTTATGTTGCGCCTCCCAGTAGCATCGAGGACCGGTATCAAACTCAAAAGAGTTCATCCGCTTCTTTGGTCTCCGTGTTTCACAACGATGACAGTTTCGCTCGGTTCGCCAATGAAAATTTTCTTTACAAGAAACGTTCTTCCCAGTTAGCCTACAATGTTGCACATATGTTTGAAAAATTCGCTGTCCGACAGTTTCACCGTTCGCGAGTAGACATTTTCTTTTATACAAGAACATCAGAATTTATACCAGGATACCAGACTGTTGCAAAATTTTGCACATGTTCTTCAGAGCTTGTGAAAACGTATTCTTCCGTGAGAGAAACTGTTCCCCGAGCTACCTGATCATTTAAAAATTAGTAAGTTGCAAAAATTTTCTTGCATAAAATTAATGTTGTAAATTTAAGTGATTATACGTTCTTGAATCCCTGAGTGAGCCACCTGGAAGTTTGAAGATCGTTTTGGGAAGGGTGGAATGAGATGGTCGCCGTGTAAATTGAATTAATTAGTTATTATTCATATTTTATACAATAGTAATCATAATTAAGGTATCTTAGTCCATAATATCTATATTCGTACAAGGGTACTCGATAAAATTGATAAATTGGGGTCTGCCGTGTTGTTAACCTATATGTATATAGACGATTTCTGGCTTCTCTCTCTCGCGCGCTCTGTCTCTCTCTCTCTCTCTCTCTCTCTCTCTCTCTCTCTCTCTTTCTCTTTCTCTCGCGCTCTCGCTCGAACAGTTTTCTTTACACTCTTATCACAATATCGTATTTTACACAGATTTGTTTCATTTACGACTTACATGCTAGAATGGGGGCTTTGAGAGGGGGGTTTGGGGGGATGGGGGAGGGGCCCCGGTGCAATATTTACACGGAATCGGGGATCGATCGCGGTAGTCCACGTTGTCTGGATCGATCCCCGCGGCTTGCGCCGAGGCTAGTAACGCTAATAACTTTCTACGGACTCTGTCAATTTTTTTCAATTTTCTCTTATAATCTTCCATGTCGATTCGCTCGTCGGTGTGTGTGTCTCTGTGTGTACATGTGGTACGTGTCGACTCTATGCCTCGCGTGAAGTCCGCGGCGACAGCGTCCGCGTGTCGCGTAAGGTTCGGACGAAAGCTCGACAACACTTGGAACAGAATGGGCTTCTCATTGTCGATCGACTTCCGTCTTCGAGAAAATCGTCCCGTTTGCAACCGATAAGTTTCGACGAAAACGCAACGACGTCGCCGAAAAGTCGAGTTTTCACGACGGTTTTCCGTCTTCGAGAAAATCTTCCGGTGTTTCTGCCGGCGAGTCGAGCCTCCACCATTCTCGCGAGTCGTTCCCCGATCGATCCGCTAGAGTCCACGAGGTAAAAGTGTCCACGGAAAATGGTAACGGTGCCCGGCGCGAGCAGAAACCGCAAACACACTCTCCGCGTGCCGGCTTCCATTCGTTTCACGCCGTTCTCGCAATTTACTCGCTCTCCACGCGCAATTTAGGAACTGAGGGAGCTTCGTCTTAAATTACACACGCACACGCCTCTTTATTGCACCGAATCTAAACGCAAGAACCCGTCTCTCTATCTCGAGCACGCTCTTTCTCTCTTTCTCTCTCTCTCTCTCTCTCCCGCTCGCTGTCTCTTTCTCTCGTCGTCTTTCTGTCCGCGTTTTTTCGCGAGGCATGTTCCGCGCCTCGTAGCTTTGCGGTCGAATCTAACGGCACTTATTAGTATACACGAAGGAATCATTGTCGTCGTCGTCCGGCTGAGACGCGTTCCCCGCAAGCTCGCTATACCGCATCCGAAGAGAGGGAATCAACGCCGAGGAATTTTGATTGACGCCGTGCGAACGACATCGATTTTCGACGCAGCTGTCGCACGGTTCATCTCTCTCTCTCTCTCTCTCTCTCTATCTCTTTCTCTCTTTTTTCTCTCCTCCTCTCTTTGCTGGAGCTGCGATAAAAGATACAAGAGCAGCAACGAAAGTTGGTCACCAGTTGGTCGGCTAGTAAGTCTTGCTCTGCTTGATGCTTCATGTATCAAGGATGTACGACATCTGACTGCACTCATCGTTTATCGCAACTTCATCATAAACTTACACTCGTTCAGACGCGATACTGGGTTTGTACTCTCGTTTAATGCCTCCGCGAGATCGACCACTTTAAACGTCTTAAGACCCCATGCAGATTTTTGATCGATTTATTGACTCTCTAGCTGTACTGAGGAAATTCTAGTTAATTTCATTCGTTATACTGAATTTTTAATCGGCATGGAAATTGGCAATTTAGCTGTACCGAGGAAATTCTAGTTCATTTCATTTGTTATGAGCAGACTGAATTTATACTCGAAATGAAAATCTTCAGTCTAGATCGGAATAAAGAAATTCAAGATCATTTAATTCGTTATGAGCAGACTGAATTTTTAATCGAAATGAAAATTGACAGTCTAGCTGCACTGAGGAAATTCTAGTTAATTTAATTTGTCATGAGCAGACTGAATTTTTATTCGAAATTAAAATTGGTAGTCAAGAATGGACTGAGGAAATTCTAGATAATTTCATTCGTTATAGCAGACTGAATTTTTAATCGAAATGAAAATTGACAGTCTAGCTGCACTGAGGAAATGCTAGTTAATTTCAATGGTCACGAGCAGACTGAATTTTTATTTGAAACAAAAATTGACATTCCAGCTGTAAAAAATTCTACAAAAAATTATGAAATATTGCTGGTGTTAAAATTGTCGCTGATTTTCTGAAGCGAAATGATTTTAAGAAATTATAGGAGTAATCTCCATCTCAAAGGGTTCAAAGGGTTTGTGCGACAGCAAACAATGGCGGTGACAGGCGCACGAAAAATGGAAACGACAGAGTGGAAACGAGCTGTCGTTGCCTGTCTTTCCAGCCATTCCCTGTAAATGGGTTCAGATGATCGATACCAGCGAAGAAAATACCTAACAGTGAAATTCCTAGCACTTACAAAAGAGAGTCAAGTCAGTTTTACAATCCTCCAGCCCAAAGAATAGATTAAAACGAAAGAACTATGGCAGATGCTACTTGTTCGTCACCCTTTCAGTGTTATTCCAAGATCTTACCATTCGATGCTATAGACTAGGGTACTACGTGGACTATACCTCCTAGCTTACGAGCACATGAAATGTTAATCCATCACGCAACCTGACAATTAAAGAGAGAGGATTCCAATATGCTTTTCAAACCACAGGGAAATTGACTAATCTGCACCGGGCCTTAAAACTGTCCATTCCCACGAGGATTCGCGAGAGGAGACTTTAGCAATCAGAGATTCCAGACAATTCTCACTGTTGAGGCTTTTGTGTGTAAGCTGTGTCCTAGTGGAATTTTCCAATGTTTCGCAAGCATTTCAGTTTCAAATGGTGTTGAAAATCATTTTACTAGGACACCGCTTACACCCCTTTTACTATCCGGATATTTTCGAGCATTCGGATTACTCATTATAACTAGAAATCTGGATTAAACTCCCCATCGGAATAGAAGGACTAAGCCTCCTGCTACCCGGATATCCCGATATCTCAGTTCGGATATTCGGATCCGGATCTCAAGTCATAATTGAGATGCTCGGATATCCGGATAGTGAGAACGAATCCACTATTTTGAATAGCTAAGTCTCTTAACTTTCTGTTGCCACGTATTGATCTTTTCCCCGAGCTTTTGGTTGAAACGGATCGAATAGAAAATTCGAGGCTCGTTCGAAGAGAAACAGCAACGGTCTCCGGTCTCGGTTTGCTAGTTTCGCGAATCCTCGTTGGTTGGTCGGACAGCCGCGTCTCCGGAGGCGAAAAAGAAGGCAAAATCAGGAAGTAAAGGGACCGTGCGAGACCGCGTTCTCATGAGACGACCATTGTTGCACCGACACGCCAGAGGATTTGGGTCAGCGGTGGGGCTCACCGGCCCTCCCAGTTTCCCGTGGTCGCAAACCACAACCGTCTTTTTTTGCGGTTTCGTGGTTCCGTGGCTCTTTGAAAGCTAGCTATTGCCCGCGAGAGATGCAAGATGGCAAAGGTTGGCCAGCATGGCCGACGGAAAACAGTAAAAACAACGCGCCAACCTGAAACGTTTTCTCGATACCCTCGGGTGATGCGAACGCCTCGCCGCGCCGCGCCGGCGAGCTCTATCGAGACGGACAGCCAAGAAAAATCGTTTCGAAACTCGTTACCAGAAGCCCAATGCCTCTACAGTCCCGACTTTTGCCGCACATCAATTAAACCTGACAATTGCTGCGTCTTATTCAGCTCCGTGTCGTTGAACCTTCCTCGGCCCTCTTAACACATCACTCACTGACAGCTATTTAGCAGTTCGATTTCAGATTTCGATCATGGACCGACAAGGTACAGTCGTTCTTGCTGGGATTATTTTTTTCGAAGATAGAGACAGCGCATCTACATGCAATATAAAAATTTTCTACCTGAATTGCAGCAAACTGGAGTGAACTGGAAATTTATTTTCTTTCGTGATGTGTTTCGTGGGTTGAAAATAATTGAGAATAATTCTTCTAATGTTTTGACAGTTTTAAATGACGCCTACTCATATTTGTCATAAATCTGCTGTTTTATCGATAGGCTTCTGGTGAGTGATGTGTTAACACTAGACTTTAATACTAGAATTTCGAAAATTGGATACTGTACTTGGGGAATGATTCATGAATGGAATAATTCGTTGTATTCAGTCATCTTCGTTCCCCAGAAATTTAGACGATTCGTATAGGGACAATAGCCGCGAGGGCACGCACTTCATCTTGCATCTCTTTTTTTCCCGGGGCAGGCCGGCGGAGGTCTACGCGATCGAGCTTGCCGAATTCAAATTGCTCAATTTTTTAACGGGGTTAATACCGGTGATGATCGTCCGGGAGAACTGGAAATTAGGCCCGGTTGTGCCCGACATTCGGCTCTCTCATGAATTTAATGACCACGCGGGTACTGTCGACACGCGTGGTCCGAGCCGGCGATTTTTTCGCCGCGTATTCGACGAAACCGCGCGCGGGTTCTCTCTCTCTCTCTCGTTCTCTCTGCGCTCCTTTTCGGAGGAGGTCCCCGGCGGGTTGCTTCATCCGGAAAGGAGGGACCAGTGATTACACCGGTGATTGCCGAGATCGTTTGACTCACGAAAATGTCATTAGGGTTTCATTACTTCCAACCGCCTTGAGGAACGACTGCTCAACGAGTTTATGCAACGTGTTCCCTGCCTCCCCCCCTCTCTCTCTCTCTTTGCTCCCCTCTTCTGCCACCCGTTTGTATCCCTGTCCGTCCCCCTAGACCCCTTTTCCGTTACCCTTTCCGTTCTCCAAGACCGTGGTTCGATCCAGCACGAAGTGGGTCAGGTTGGCCAACTGTCGCAAAGGGATCGACCGATCTAACGTCACCGGGCGATTGACATTTACCGTAAGGAGATCAACGTGACGCGAGGACGCAGAAATCGCGGCGGCCTCGAGAGAGGTGGCGAAGATATCTATTGTCCGAGCGAGGATAATTGTTCTAGACAGAAAGAGAGAGAGAGAAAGAGAGAAAAAGAGAGGGAGAGGGAGAAAGAGAGGCAGAGATCGGTCGCTGTCCTGACATTTAACGTCGAGTGTTGAGAGCGTGTAATCTCGAAGAAATTCTGGGGATAATCGGCGGATCGATCGATCCTTCGACTACCCGGCTTACCCTCGCGTACACTCGATCATCGAGCTCGACGAGTTTCTAACGAAAGAGGTACCCTGGGTTTTTCATTGGTTCTTACGGTTCGCTGGCATGTGGTTCGCAGCGACTTCCGGCGACGTCCATCGGTCGATCCGTTTCGCGAACGTCCACGAAGATCTCTCGCGCATCTTCGACGAAGAGTTTTTCTTTTTTTTTGTGGTCACTCGATAACACGATTCTTTCTAGTCTCACTGAAGCTTGTTCGTCGGAGAGAGTGTCCTCCTTCCGGTTCGGGGTGCGCTCGCGCGAGGCTAAATTACTAGAAGTTCCCTAGCGGAAATGCGCCACGACGTGCACCGGTGTCGGGGATCCTTGTCCACTTTTCTCGACGGACGGGGAGGGCCGCGCACGGATAATCAAAACCTCCCGCGCGGACAACGGAACGGAAACAATATTAACATCGAACGCGAATCCCATCGCGACTGGTGCTATACGTATTCACACTTTGGGGATGGTGGCGCGGTGGCGCCGAACCCGCGCAAAGAACAAGCGGTTCCTCTTGAACACTGCTCGAAGGACGTCTTCGTTAAACCGCCGGCCACACCCTGCAATATCATAAAACGAACAGGTTGTTAGAACTGTGCTCTTCAGGCTTAAATCACTGAATAAGATGCCTTTGAAGGAGGAAGTATTGTTCCTATGATTTTCTTGATTTTTCACGATGTAGGAAGTGATCGAGGCTCGCCGAGGGATGTGAAGAGGGTGTCTGTAGGATATTCTTCGTTTTTTATAATATATTAACTGGTCAGAGCTAACTAAAGTGGTTAGAGACAGTGGCTCTAGGGGGTGTCACATTGTTCCTACAATATTATTGGTTTTGACAATGTATTAACTGGTTAGGGCTGGCTTCAAGAGATGAAGAAGGTGTCTCTAGAGGTTGAAACGATGGTCCTTCGATTTTATTGGATTTTCATGTTGTACTAATAGATCCGGGCTTTCTGCAAGGGATGAAGGTGTCCCTGGTTATTGCAACACTTCTTCTGGGATTTTCTTTGTTTTTTATAATATATTAACTGGTCAGAGCTAGCTAAAGAGGTTAGAGACAGTGGTTCTAGGGGGTGTCACATTGCTTCTACAATATTTATGGTTTTGACAATGTATTAACTGGTTAGGGCTGGCTTCAAGAGATGAAGAAGGTGTCTCTAGAGGTTGAAACGATGGTCCTTCGATTTTATTGGATTTTCATGGTGTATTAATTGATCTGGGCTTTCTGCAAGGGATGAAGGAGTCTCTAGTGGTTGCAATACCTTATCTGGGATTTTCTTCGTTTTTTATAACATATTAAGTGGTCAGAGCTAGCTAAAGAGGTTAGAGACAGTGGCTCTAGGGGGTGTCACATTGCTTCTACAATATTTATGGTTTTGACAATGTATTAACGGGTTAGGGCTAGCTTCAAGACATGAAGAAGATGTCTCTAGAGGTTGAAACGATGGTCCTTCGATTTTATTGGATTTTCATGGTGTATTAATTGATCTGGGCTTTCTGCAAGGGATGAAGGTGTCCCTGGTTATTGCAACACTTCTTCTGGGATTTTCTTTGTTTTTTATAATGTATTAACTGGTCAGAGCTAGCTAAAGAGGTTAGAGACAGTGGTTCTAGGGGGTGTCACATTGCTTCTACAATATTTATGGTTTTGACAATATATTAACGGGTTAGGGCTAGCTTCAAGAGATGAAGAAGGTGTCTCTAGAGGTTGAAACGCTGATCCTTCGATTTTATTGGATTTTCATGTTGTACTAATAGATCCGGGCTTTCTGCAAGGGATGAAGGTGTCCCTGGTTATTGCAACACTTCTTCTGGGATTTTCTTTGTTTTTTATAATATATTAACTGGTCAGAGCTAGCCAAAGAGGTTAGAGACAGTGGGTCTAGAGGTTGTCACATTGTTCCTACACTATTTTTGGTTGTGACAATGTATCCTCAGATGTTCCTACATCGATAATATGTTAATAAATTGTAAAGGGTGGATCAAGATTCCGGTTAATGAGAACTGATGTCCAGTACTTACGTGAGTAGTCCAGGATTGGGATCCGCCTGGTACCAGGAGTACTGTGGCATGTACCCTGCGTGATGCGGCGGTGGTGGTGGCGGCGGTGGATGGTGTCCAGGCGTGTGGGGGTGGTGGTGGGTGTGTGGTGGCGCGTGCGGATGCGGATGGTGCTTCATCTCACCCGGCCAAGAGGGTGCGGGTGGGCTCTCGTTGTGCTGGGGCGACATCTCGCTTCCGGGGCTCGAACTGCCGGGGGTGTGACCCCCTGCACCACCGCCCATGCCGCCGAGGTAGCCCGTCGTCGGACTTCCCGACACCGAACTTCCGCCTCCTGCAACCAGATCGAGAGAATCCTTCTGATTAATCAAACCTTTCTCAGTGTTCTTACCAGAAACTGAAAATATATTTAGACAATGAACTTTGATATGTGCTCCGATTGAAGCAGTTATGGGGAACCGAAGTAATGGTGTAGCTAGACTGCGGATTTTGTGAGAAGAAATTTAAAACAATAGAAAGATTAAAAGTATCGGCGGACATGTAATTCAAACATTTTTGAAATTGTTGGGGAAAGAGAAAAATTCCTAAGTGGCGCTAATTAATTTATACAGTATTTTGATGAACCTGTCACTTCTCGTGCTCGGTACACGCGTTATCAGAAGGCTCTGGTACTCGATAAAATGCGTTCAGCTAAAGGTTTTCGCATTTCCTCGAGAGGTTGTTTCTTCAATGAAGCATAAATGGGCTCGTGCATTCCGGTTCTCTTTTTAAATATGTTTCAGCGGTGGCTGTGACAAGGAAGCTCTCGGTGCCCGCCACGCGTCGATGACTGGTTACACGCACCGACGCAACCAGTCGTATCATAAAGTGAGTCAAGAGATGTGGATCGGCAAGGTTGTCGAACGGTTCTGCGCCGATGGCGTTACGATTCGATCTGCTTAATTGATTTATATCTTCCGACTGGATTCGTCGGTTCCGCTCATGTCGCTAGAGATAACAAAGCGCCTCTGTCGTTCACTATCGAAAGCTTTTAGCCCGTTGCATTCTCGACGTTGGTCGCGTGAAATTCGTTCGAATCGGACAGTGTATCGACCGGCGCGTTGAATATTTTCAACGTGATTTAAACCGTATCGGAAGCGTGTCCGACGTCCCATTGATCTCGCCGATACGCCGTAATTATAAGCTTGCGAACTCGGTCGGACCGCCGCGCGCGTTTTCTGGTAGCCCGTGTCGCCAGTGGAAACTTCTTATTATTCCTAAGATTGAGTTATGCTAATATTTCGCTCCTGTGCTGCGGTCCGCCTCCGGCGGATCCTCTCGGAATTTTAAACAAAATGTGGGTGGTCAAACTCATTAATAATTAGACAATCTTTATTCAAAATAAATTGTTTTAATCCTTTCACCATTTTAGATTAAAGATCGTGTCATAAATGCATAAAATCTGTGGTGTAATTATAAGAGTATACTATTCGGGAAACATTGTTGCGTTCGATAAGAAAGTATCTGCACAGCAGATAACGAAATAAAAATGATAAATACAGATATTAGAATCGAATTAACCTTTCAACGTGGGAATATCATTTAACTTTATAATTCGCATTAAACGCTCAACATTTACTATTTAGCAAAGCAGCGCCAGCGGACGATTAGAGAAAAGTTCAACGAATTCACGTTTTTCTAATAGCTATGCAAATTGATGTCTCATCAGAGATCGAAAACAGCTGTACGTGGATTATTTTCAACAAAATGTCGATTTATCGTTTGATGTACACTCCCGTTCATAAATAGACTGCGGATCTTTATGCAAAATAAAAAATGTATGCATTGATTGCAAGACACAGGAGCCAAATAGAAATTTCTTTCTCCTTTTAATCGTCTTATCAAGGTAAAATCAATACACAGATGTCCTTAAATTTTCTTAATTCATTCACTGCTTTAAATAGTACGTGCCCATTTTTGTCATAAATGCATAAAATCCGCAGTCTATTCATAAATTAACAAGACAAGGTCTTCAATTCTCCGCGATTTTACGTTCGCCGAAGACAATGTCTGAACGAGGGTGTTCTAAGGATCCTAAATGTCCGAACCGGCATAACATTGGCAACCCTTGCATCGGGATTTACGTATCACCTCGATGTTTTACCATAGTGACACAATGAGGATTAAGAGGATGAGGATTAAGATTGATCAAGGAAATTCAAGTTAGCTGGCCAGGTAGCCGAGCCACGGTATTACGTTGCGCTAAAAGTCAGCCGGAGGTGGAGCCAGCAATTTACATCTAGGAAAATGAGAAAGATAGCGAACCTCCTTGCATGAGACTTCCGGGCTGGCCCGGTTGAGGGGATGGTCCTCCAGGTAGAGCGGTTCCACCGGCTAGCAGGCTGCCGTGTTGTCCTCCGCCTCCACCTCCGCCCTGCTGCGCCGCCTTCATCATCTTCTTGTACTTACTTCTTCTGTTCTGGAACCAGATTTTCACCTGCAACAAAAATCGAAAGAACGGGTCAGCTTGGAACTCGTTTCGCGGGTTGTCGGTAGCTATTGCAACGCGAAATGCACGGTGGGGGCAGGAGGAAAAAAATATTGACGATGAGAGAGAAAAAAAGGACAAGAGGAAGAGGTAGAACACGAAGAAGAAGAAGAAGAAGAAGGAGAGCCGGGTTGATGTACTGTTTAACGTTAGTCCGAGAGACGTGGGAAGCCGGCAATTTCCACTGTCTCCGCGTCTGTCCTTCCTTCCGTCAAACATCCGATAATTACAGGCCTGATAGACATTTTCTGCGAGTACACGCGTAATGATACACGCGTCTTCCTTTGGCATATATATTTTCCTCGAACGGCAATCCCGGTCGCGCAGTCACCTTCGATCGCGAGGAAGATACATTGTAGCACGAGTATCCGAGCACCGTTCACGTTGCCAATCGGTGATACATGGCTGCGGCGACGCCCCTAGCAACCGGGTAACTAGGCCACTTTTGCAGAAATTAAGTAAATTGAGCGCGACAGCCCGGGGATCGCGTTCTTTCAAGCTGGGGAAATTTGCGACAGCGAATTGACTCTTCAACGTGTCCCGCGTTGATTTAGAAGCTAATTTTAATCGTCGTGCAGCGGAAACGATTTTATTGGGATTTCTAACATGAAAGTTCTGTGTTCAGCACCTATTCTATCACACCACCATCTCAGGATTTGAAGATCAATCCTCTTGAAGCCAAGATAACAAAGAATTCCAATTCAGAGACTCGGGATCAGCCTCCGATTAGGTGCTTTCCAGGTCCATGGTGCCAAGAACAGGACTGTAGAGTAGGACCGGTGGAAATACCCCCGCTGAATGCGAAAAGAGGAACAGCGGGGGTATATAATCGCCAGTTACGGACTGTGGATGGGTCCCGTGGGTCCTAGGCGGTGAGGTTTTAGTGGGTATAGGCATTAGGCCATACAATTCCTCCAAATTTCATCCGAGGAGGAAGCCGAGTCCCACACTACCCCCTCCGACCATCATCGGAGGAGGGGGTGTGCGCAATAGCATTTCCCCACCGCCCTTAAACAAAAAAAAAGGTGCTTTCCAGGTCCAGCAAAGTTGCTGCAGTCTCCCAGAATACTTTAAGGGTGGGTCCACAGGGCGTCTTCGCAGGGAATGGAAGAGGAAACGCAACGAAGGAGGAAAAAAAGGAGGAACTGCCAGAGTTTCGTAACTGTCGTTTCTTTTGCCTGTCCCTGCCTACACGCTGCATAGAACGCCGGGCACGGCCTGCAGCGGATACTAATGCGCGTGTGCCGCTGTTGGGATTGCACATGCGGTATTTTTTTGTGTCCTCGCGATCTATACGTACGCCGTGTGCACGTGACGGGCTGCTCAATCTTACGTAACCCTGCCTCATAGAGGCGAGCGCCTGTGCCAAGAGAAACGTCGGATGAGGAACACGCTCGTGTTTTGCGCGAGCTGAGCGTACACGACGCTCTCGAACCCTTCCTCGGAAAATCGCTTCGGGAAGAGGAAGCTCTCGGCTCGTTGACTTTCTAAGGGAAGTGCGAGCGATCATTTTTATGTTCTTGCTGATCGTGACTTCGAGAATTCGGAGGAGGATTCACGAGGTACGAAAGCTGCTCGGCTTGGGGTAGCTAAGATAACCAGAGGTTGTCCAGGTCTATCCGAGTTGGACGCGAGTGACGTTTTTCTTCGAAACGTATTCCCAGACCTACATTCGTCTGATACACATACATAAATATCGTGAGCGGCTTCGAACACTGTCGCGACGATAACGTTCGCATAATGTGCATCAGCCTCTGATAAAGGAACGACACTCTCGAACACGCTATCATCGAGGAATTACGCAACCGACGGCCGTTTCCTTTTCCGTCGGATGCCGGAATACGCTAAACCTATTGTTAGTGCCACTGTTCTACGTGGTCTCGAGGTGCTGGGCACACATGTGTCTCCCCGATCGAGTCCCTGGGTCCGAAGGTCTTAGCACCCTGGGAAAAAGGATTGGGACAAGTCCACCTCTGTTCTGATCAAGATCTACCGGCTTGTTTCGCCTTTCTGCACTTACTGGAGAATTGTTGCATCATTATTTTAACATTAAATAGTATCCAGCTAAATTTTAGCTACGTTCTAACGAGAACCTTAGCTAAATTCTAACGGGTGGCCACTTCAGATACTCCAATGTATCATCATTGATGTCGCAAAGGAACTTCACTGAGCAATGCTGGAATAAGTCCACCTGGTGGATCAAAATGGCCTAGCTTATTCCACATTTGCTGAAGTTCTGAAGGAATATGAAACAATTCACTAGTCTCCCGCTAGGTCCAAAAGGTTCCTTCCACTTTCCATTGCATCATTACAAGTCTCGGAAAGGTACCTCGGCGAGATCCTGTCAATTTCATCATTCGTGACTCTGTGTTACACTAAAAGTCTCCGGGAGTTTCAACAGAAGTGCTGCTAAACTTCTACAAGAAATGAAAAGCGGCCGGAGCCACTCGCTGCTCCTGTTAATTAATCGACGACCGTGTTGTACGGTTACTATGGTCCGGTTCAAGTGGCGCGTCAACGGTTTGACGGCTGTCAGGAGGACGAACAGGTCCTCCTCGTCAACCCCGGCGTGTTCCGGCGGTTGTGTAATCGTCTTTGGTCCGGCGGGTGACGCGTTCGCGCGTCCACGGCTTTTTACGCCTGGGGCGTCAATCAGGAACCGTACGGTTACTTTAATTAACCGAGGCGGGGCGAGGTGCTGACTAGATCCCTACAGCTAAGGAAAACTATCCTAAACTGAAAGAGTGCAACAGAATTCAAGGGAAGGTGGAGAGAGGGGAACAAAATTGTCAGGTCAGAACGAGTTCATTAAAACCGCCGCGCGGGATCGCAAGAAACTTTTCGTTAACCCTTTGCCGTCGGAATGAGTTCAACTATTTTCCCATGGGCGACCCCATTGACCCCTTGCACTGCAGGTTATTCTACGGTTACGGTGATTGGGCCTTCTCTGATGTCCAGAATTATTGAAATCCGTCAATTGTTGTTCTTATTTTTTCATCCCGTTCAAGGTTTAAGCGAATTAATGAAAAAGGCCGACATTTTGTAAATAATCAAGATTTTTCATTCCTTTTTATTCGGACCATAACTACGTTCTTATTCTTTTGTCTCGGATCAGTAGAAAAACATCATGCCAGCCGTCAACCCAGTGTCAAAGTGTCTTCTCTGGAAAAATATATAACTTTTATGATCTTGCTCATTTTTGCTTTAAAAAAATCGCACATGTACTTCAAATATCCATAAACATGTGTGCAAAATCCCGCTGCTGAATATACAATAGTTTTCCCGAAAAATTGCTAAACATTCTTGCAGAAACTCTTTGAAAAGTGAATGTCAAGACTGGTTCCTAGGACCGAAAGGAATTCGAGGAAACCACAAGGGAGCTGATTCTACACTGAAAGAATAGAACGAGAATAAAACAGGAGGGAGAGAGAGAGAACGAGATCGTCACGTCAAAACGAGTTCATTAAAACCGCGGCTTCGGGAGAAGAAACGGCAGCGGGCCCGGCATTGTTTCACGTTTGGTCCGTCGAAGCGGTCCCGCCGAGGAACGGGGAATGTTCGTGTAACGTGTGCCGTATAAAATGGCCGCGGTGCGCGTACGGTATCGGCCGAAAAGTATGTTGCTGTTACACGAGAGAGAAGCAGTCCTCATTGGCGAGTGCGCGAGTGCGCGCGCGTCCAGCGGCGCGGCGTGCCGGCGCAAATAAATCTCTGTCTAATTGCTCGCTGAAAAACCAAAGCGGCCGCGTAGATGGCGCCCGACAAAGGGCCCAGCGTTAAGGCCCCCGTCCCCTGCTGGTTTATTTCGCCGGTCGTCGGGACCCGAGAGCGCCACCGCTCTTTTGTTTATTGATATTTACAACCCAGCATACAACGCGCGTGGCCCGCGCGACCCGCAGCTTTTGCTCGCGAGGACAAGCTCGCGTGCCTTTTTTCGGATACGAAGCGTCGGCGTCCCCTTGTCGGACAAGCAGGTGCAGATTCTTGCCTGTGTCCCCAGATCAGACGGGTACTTATCACTAGAGTTAAGTGATCGATGGCCACCGGGGATCTACGAGCGAAAATCACGAGCGCAAAACTGTAGATTGACGATTACCACCAGGATTCCCTGGATAGTTTCGTTGCTGAAGTTGTAGAAGACATTTTGCGCATTTAAAATTCTTGTTATCGGGTAACCGAGAAAGTTGTTTCGGTTTTATCGGTACAGATAAACGGCATGCAAATAATACATTATGCAGGAAATTAGTCTCCCTCGAGTTCCTCTATAATACTGTTTTCTTATGATTTATTTTACTTTCATAAAGTTTCTTGTGCTACAATAAACATGTTTTTTCTAATAAATTATACCGGTTAAATCAGACAGTAGATAAGCAAGTTAAAACAGTTTTGTTGAAGACGTTTTAGGACGAACACACAAAACATTACGACACTTTCTTAGGTACTTAACCGCCGATGAGCCCACAAATTAATCTTCTGCGTTCTTGTAGATGCTCTATTCGCGAATACAAAATCGCAGGCTCAACTATAATCGCACTCGCTTGGACCAGACCAAGCAAAATTTTAGGTACCGAAGATCTCCGGGTACCGAGAGCTCTCTGTTGGCAGAGTGCAGCACGGGCGTGTCGCTCGATCAAACTGGTAATTCTGCCGTTCGACGATCGCAATCGGCCTAGCCGTACGGAGGGACATCGCGGCCGGTCGGCAGCCGGCAAGAAGAATTCCGGCAAAAAACGCACGGTCCGCGGTTCGAAATGTATGCAAATGCGCGTGACGAGTCAGCACCGCCTCGCGACGGAATACATAAGTACACGAAGCTGAAGGAACGCTCGACGGAGGCCGAGGAAGAAATCCTGGTGGAGTAAGAAGAAGAAGAAGAAGTTTTGCGCTTGAACCAGGCATAACGCCGACGGCCACTGGGACGGTGGCAAGCTGCTATCTCTGTCCCGGCATAGTGAATACGTGGCCCAAGTTAGGGGACTTTGAACGGCCGTCGGGCGCAAAATTCGCGCGCTTGCCAGCCGGTGGTCGCGCAAACCTTTCTCGCGACAACCATCGGAAAAAACGGACAAACTTCGTCGTTCGAACTTCTCTGAACAAACTCGAACCCTGTTCAAGATGTCCGCTCGACGGCTTCCGACGTCGCCCACGGCGAACCGGAGCGGCGCGGACCCGTCGCTTCGTCGTCGATATCGACGATGCATACTCAATGAGCGACAGATCGCCGCCGGAGGGTGAAGGGACGTCCAGAACACCGGGAAAGGGGTACAGCAGCCCGGACAAGGTTTCAGGAGTAAAAAGCACGCCGTTTCGCCTGCGTGAATCCGAGAGCGCGGCCTGTTTAATATTTATGAGAGGCATCTAGGAATAATCTACGTCTAAATGAAAACGCTCCCACCGAATCGGGTCTACGTGGCCCAGCTGCCTCGCCGAACGCTCAGGCGACGCGAGACACGATCCTGGGAACAGATCTCGAGCGATTGAGTTTTCCCGGATGATCTTAAATCGATTTATTCTTCGTGATCAAATAGCTGTGTTTAGAAAAAATGCAGGGGGGAAAAGATTGTAGTCACTGTCCGACTTCTAAATGTCAATTAATTTCGAAGACTTCACTGGATGGTCTTGAGCGATGAACATTCTTCGAGTCTGACTCAAGGCAGTCCGAATTCACTGCAGGATTTTTGTCTACATTATAGTTATCGTCAGATGATAAATTTTCTACTAATGTTCAACATCGATTAAATTTGAAATAGAGGAAACTTCTTTGTAACGCCGTAACACATTCCTTTTAAATGTTAATTTCAGTGATGTCTGCGGAAAGGCTGTCTGGTTACGAACGATCTGTTTGTACTTGTAGCCTGTAGACACTTGACTAGCTTACCGATTGGTCGGTTATCTGGCCGGGTTTAGCGCTGAAGTTTGAAGATTACAGGTTTTGTTTTTCGAAGAACAATGTGTCTGGCCGTGGACGATCCGTTTCCACTGTGCACTTTCCGTCCGACAAGCGTCTACGTTCTCTATCGCAAGAATCAGCTCGAGCAGTCCTAGCCTTCCCGTTGTTACTTCTGACCGATATTCGTTACCAGTTTTATCGAATGATATATGCTATCCGTGGATACCGTAATTGGCGCTTGCAAAAATGTAGTCCTTGACTTGATAATACCGTCCGATAGCACCAGCGGCGGCTCACCGCGGCTCTGTTAACTGTAGTTACAACCTAGTTACAATAGCTCGGGGCATGAACGATAAAAGTTTCGGAAGGTTCCGAGGCGTTTGATAACGCGGAAACGGAGAAGTGCTTCGGGAGAAGTGTGCATCCGATCCTCCGCCGGAAAATTCGTCAAATTCGCCCGTGAGACTTGAACCGTTTGATCCAACCGGATTAATAAAGGAAATCAGATTCGAACGATTTCGAGTTAAACATAGCACCGAAAACAACGCTCTCGTTCAGAACATTTAACAGAGCACCTGGAATAATATTAGCGTAATATTTCTTCGTCAAGAAACCCATACACATAGATTGTCCGAACTAACAGTTTTTGACAGACTCGACGTGAAGGTTGTCTACTCCATTAGCGGGCTGTTTCAAATAATCGTAATGCACGAACACTATAATTTTGCCAGCATTGATAAGCTTGCCACCGATATTGTCCCACGTTTTCAACACTTGCCACGTCTAACCACACCGTTCGTGATCGTTATCTTCATATAATTACTTTGTTTTTCGAATAAAACCCATCAACCAGCCAATTTACCTACGCTAGAATCGCCGGCTATCTATATGTACTCTAACAGCTCGCCCACAAACACTAACAGCTCATTGTTCAGTCGCGCAAACACATTTGAAAATTATTTCTGTAACTCGCTCCGTAAGGAGCATATGAATCCACTATCTGAACTTCGTTGGGGGTGCAGAAATTACGTTGTACCTCCCTGGCCTGAGATGTTCCATCATATTATAATCCTCAAATGCCTTCACTTTTATAATTAAACATCTCAGGAGTGTGCAATCGACGTCAACTCTTATCCTTCTACAACTCCTTTCAACCCCTATAAACATCCCCAAAAATCAGTGTGTCGGTTGAATGACCCGATCGTCTCTTAACTTTTACCATAAAATATGCATTCAGGAATGTCCTTAAACATCCACAACTATGATCCTCCTCCAACCCCCTTCAACCCTGATAAACCTCCCCGAAAAATCAGTGTATCGTTCGAATGACCCGATCGTCTCTTAACTTTTACCATAAAATATGCATTTAGGAATGTCCTTAAACATCCAGAACTATGAACCTCCTCCAACCCCATTCAACCCTCAAGCAACACCCTCAAGAAATGACTCACATAATTAGACTGCGGATTTTCATGCATTTTCCAATTTTTGTCGACAAATTTGAAGAAAGTGGAATGAAATAAAATAATATTTTTAATGGAAACAGCCTTTGTGTTCTATCAAACTTTATATTCTAGCCTTTCTCGAACATTTTCATAAGCCATAAATGCATGAAGATCCGCAGTCTACACACAATGAATCTCCCCAAACAATCAGTTTATCAGTCGCAAGTCTTTGGACGAATGTTGACAGGCGTTTCACCCCGTTACTGACTAATCCGATCGCCAAATGGACTCGCCTAACCGGGCACCAGCGTGGCTCAGCCCGGTAGTCTTAATCCCGTGTCGGCGGGTAGCCACGCGTTTCTCCGGTTGCGCAACGCGGTCACGAATTATGCTCGGAAATCCAGCCGCGAATTATTTCGCCAATCATCGTGCCAGCTCCCCGTGGGCCAGTCAGCCACCCGCCGCGCGTGCAGATCGTCGCTGACACAAAATTGGAGGTTATATCGCAGCCGGGCGTATCGCTCGCTGGATCGAGTTATATTCCCGCGGCGGCGGCGGCTCGATCCCCGTCGCACATACACGCACCTACATGGCACACGTACACGTACACGCGTATACACGGTACACACAGTGGACCCCCGTCGGCGTGTTCTGAATGATCCAATCTGTCCGCACAATAAATAATCACGCGTATCGGCACGGCCTACCTGCGCCCTCCTGTATGCCGAAAGCCGTAACAAACTAATCCGTCATCGGTACCGGACGACGACCGTACAAATCGCCGAAGGGTTTTTCAACGGGCAGCAATCAGCGCTAGCACCGGGCACCCGATCGATCGAGAGGTGAGACCAACACCCACGCGAAACGATACGAATTCGGCGAGAACACGGGGGATGAAACGGGACCGTTTTTAATTGACCTTTGTCCCCCGAGAACCCTTCGCAATCCTAGCCCGATTGATCGGACAGACACTGAACAGCTTCTCGATCCCCCTCGGACTTCAAAGATCGACTCAGGCTTGGTCTCCGGGGGGTTGATTACGGTGGTTGTACCCAGGGGTGGGTAATCTGAATTTTGAATTGAAGAAATTGCATAGGTGTATCGGTTTTACGAATTTTCCTCAGAAAATATTTTATAGAAGATTCGTGAGGTGCCAATGACACTCCACCCAGGGGTAGATGACATTGAGGTGCATTGTGGGACTTAAATCCTCGCACCATTATCAGCGTTAGCCAGAAAATTCATTAATTAATCGTCAAAGTAAAAACTGCAATTATTTATGGATTTATTTAGTCTGCCATTACTACTATTGGACATTTCGATCATAAATGTCACCGCAGTAGAATGTACGGAGAACAAAGAGTCGAAACGCTATATCTGCAGTGTCTATCGCCGGCTGAACGGTAATTGGCAAAGGATTGCAGCTAAGGGAACCAAACGACAGTCTATAAACGTATTCAGAGATGTACAGACGAACATATGTCGCATTTTCCGAGCCTGCAGTCGCCTGGTCGAGCATGTCAGCAGGTATCGTAGATACCTACGTTCCCTGCCGGTCTCGAGGGTGGGGGGGATAATAACAGCCGTGTAAATGCGTCACTAGGGCCCCGTTCGTTCGCATAATGCTATAATGCCTCTTTTTTTTTTTATTTCGCTCGCCCGCTCACTCCCACAATGCAACGTCGGTTCCCCCCTCGGTTCCCCCTCGTCTCTCCCCCGCACCGGCCCCCTCGCTGCTTCGGCGATTCCCACTTCCTGCCTGGCATCGGTGATGCGCAGTGCCACCTTAACAACAACGAAATTCCCCAGTGGTGCAACGGCCCCATCGCGCTTTGTTATTCATCGCTGCGCTTATGCCTCTCCCTTCTTCGTTTCGTAGACGAAACGAGCTACATGCATATTGTTTTCTGGCAAGGAACGATGAAATATCGCTCGGAGAACCGAGGGAGCTAGCAACACCGAGGAACCGGGTAGGCCGTTATCTCTTTGAAGTTTCAGACTGGTCAAGGAACACTGCTCATGAAGGGGTTTTGATGCAAAATAAAAATTGTCTGAATGCATTGCAAACTACAGAAACTATGTACTCAGGCATACATCTCTTTTTTTAAGAATTTCAGTGGGTTGAAAATAGCACCTTAGGATCTATACATTTTTAAATGTATAAAATCTGCAGTTTATTCCCGAACAATTTAGACGAGGCGTTGTGAAGTCTCCAGAATTTGACAGCAAGCTCTGTGTTAAATCTAGAGACATAGACTGTCAGACTTCTTTATAAAAAGCCAGTTCAATTTTAGCTTGACAGAAGTATTTTCTTCTCATTTCCTTGATACACAATTTTATCGTCTACCTTGAAAGTGCGGGTGAAAAACTGTATAAAAAGGATTCCTGATCAGAAAATTGATGTACTCTGTAGCAACTACCACCCTTGGACTATCCTTGATTGGACTTGTCCTTCGCCAAGATTCCTGTCGCCAAATCCCAAAGAAACAGGACGAATTATTCCTGTTCCATCACCAACGGTTTCCTGTTTTCGAGCAGATCGCGGAGAAGATAGTGATCGGCGGTCTTTCTGCGGTCTCATTTTCTGTTTAATCAGGAACGCGAGAAGCATTTAGTTGCTCCCATGCGATCACAATAGAGCGCGTGCCCGTCGTTTGTTTGTCGGCCGGTGGAATCTTAATCGGAAACCGCGATTATCGTTCGTGCATTATTGCTCGTCCCCGCGGATCCGTTCGCTCGGCTGGCTGCGCTCCATCCGCGGCAGGCGAAAAATGGTTGAAATCGAAACACTGTTTTACAACACGATCACGTAGCTGACAGAACGGTGACAGGCGGAATACGAGCGAGCGGCAAAACGGTACACACGCGTACCCTGTCACCGTTCCTTTGTCCCGGGACCATTTGTTATTTTGTACATATTCATAACGCCGTTACATCATCGCGTACCGATGCATTCTCTACCCGGCCTTCTCTCTTTTTTCCGTTCTTCCCTCCAGTGGCTCGTACTGGCTACGTTGTTCACCGATACTCTCTGCTTTGACGAGAGCACTTCTCGAAATTATTTCACACTTTCAGTCCTCAACGTGTCATCCCTGTAACCTGATAGTCGGGAAACTGCTAGAGATGTGTTTCAAATCGGTTAGAAGGGCTCTTACCAAATTCCAAATTTCATGGATTACTTCAAGAAAATGATTGAGGATACTTGGACATTCGGATAGGGAGAGTCCAAGTTCCGGCTGAGTTGAATTTTTATTCCATTGAGTTATTTTGTTAGATCTGTGCTCGATTAGTTAATCTAACATTATTGGTTAGGCCTAGGGCTTTTACCGAATTGAAAATTTCACGGATTACTTTATGAAAATGAGGATACTTGAACATTCGAATAGTGAGAGCCCAAGTTAGGGCTGAGTTGAATTTTTATTCCATTGAGTTAATTTGTTAGATCTGTGCTCGATTAGTTAATCTAACATTATTGGTTAGGCCTAGGGCTCTTACCGAATTGAAAATTTCACGGATTACTTTGTGAAAATGAGGAACAATTATTGTTAGCTTATTGTTCTGGTACTGAGAGTCCCAGCTAGGACTCAGTTACATATTTGTCCCACTGAGTTAATTTGTTAGATCTGTGCTCGATAGGTTAGGCTAACATTGTTAGTTAGGCCTAGGGCTCTTACCGAATTGAAAATTTCACAGATTACTTTATGAAAATGAGGAACAATTATTGTTAGCTTATTGTTCTGGTACTGAGAGTCCCAGCTAGGACTCAGTTAAATTTTTGTCCAACTGAGTTAATTTGTTAGATCTGTGCTCGATAGGTTAGGCTAACAGCGTTGGTTAGGCCTATCCAATTAATTAAATAAAATGAAAAAATCATGTGCAATGAAATTAATCTAGGTCGGAAGAAATATTTAATTTTCAAGTTAAAACAGCTCCGACTGCAAAGGGCTAATACATTTTTCATTGGAAAACATGTGCACATTTTCAACAAACGTGCACCTCGAACACACGCTGCATTTTGACAGCTACCGTTTGAGAAAATGAAGACGTCGGCCAAAGTTGAAGAAGACAGGAGGCCGAACGGCGTTCCCGTTACTCGTTTACGCGGGCCGTCCCGATAAAATGCAGATGCAGATCGGTGCAAACGTTGAACCGCATCTCTCTCGCGATGCGAGGCAGATCCTGCGTTACGTGAGAAATGTTCGGGAACCGTTATTGTATATCGCGGTGGCTGTCGTTCGCAAGACACAAAGGCCCTATTCATCCGCGTGCAATCGTATGCATAGGAACTGATCCTGACTTCCAGCATGCCTCGCATCGCTTCGCGCCATCCTCCTCCGTGTACGTACACATCCATACCTCCTTGCTCGCTGAACCTCGTTAGATCGTGGTAAAAGAATAATATCCGGCGTCAGGGCTGCCGTTTCGCCAAATGAGATCCCGATTATACCGTGTTTCCGAGACTTTCACCTGCTGAGCGCTGTCGCTCAAAACTCTCCGACGTCGAATGCAACCGTGCATCGAACAGAAAGATCAACGTGCAACGCTGAATTAATGCAGCACTTTGATACCTCCCAGGAATTCACGAACTCGCTCTTGATCCTGGGAAATCGATGGGTTACCACTGTACCGACTCGTTAATGGCTCAAGGCTCATCATTGTGCACTGAAATGCATTCTATGATGCAATCGATACACTACAATTTTTCAGAATGGAACCGTACACTTCGGTTCGTATCAGAATTAAAATCTTCGAAAATACAGGAAGCTCTTTGGTAAATATGGAATTTTGAAAATTCTGTAAGAAATAATTGCAGATCTCAGAAATTTTTAAGTAGCAAGAGCCTGTAGCAATAATTTAAAATGCTCAAAGTCAAATTGATAAAAAATTCATTGATAGACAAGTAGTTTTCAGAATGGAACCGTACACTTCGGTTCGTATCAGAATTAAAATCTTCGAAAATACAGGAAGCTCTTTGTTAAATATGGAATTTTGAAAATTCTGTAAGAAATAATTGCAGATCTCAGAAATTTTGAAGTAGCAAGAGCCTGTAGCAATAATCTAAAATGCTCAAAGTCAAATTGATAAAAAATTCATTGATAGACAAGTAGTGAATCTATACAGTAGAATTTCTCGAAAAGATACTATCTGACTCAAAATTAATACTGAACTTCAGAGGACTGATTTGGACTGATCTTGCTTGAGTCACAGTAAAGTCCCCTTCTGTACGTTTTAGAAATTATGATGCACTCCGTTACGTGGCGTCCTCATGAATTAATGCAGTAGTGCATTGATACCTCTCCAAGAAATTCATGAACTTGATTCCATATCTGGGAAAATCGGAGAATGACCAGTGCACTGGCCCGTTTGTAGTTCAAGGTTCTGTGGTGATAGCGATCTTACAGCGATCTGGAACACCTGGGGACTGGCGAACTCTAAAAACGAAGAAGCATCGACAAGAAGTGCCTGAACATATTTCTTTGCTCCAGCACATGGTACAATTAAAATCGTTTTTACACAGTAAGATAAACAATCATTTTAATCCTGGTGCGTTTATCACGTTCAAAAGCTGTTCCATAAAAGATTTCAATTTTTAAAACGTAACATTACAACTACAATACGATCTGCTGATTGAAAGTATAAAACATGTGAACTATTATCCCAGAATGTTTCAATTGTTCCGAGAAATCTGAAACGTTAAAAATTGTTTGAGAATACATAGAACGACAGGTACCGATTCGCGGAGTTTCCTTCGCCGAGAGATCTAACCCCGTGGCCAGGCTGTGGGGTAGCTGGAGCATTAAAATATTGAAATATATTCATAAATGCAAAGTTCTTTCGCGAGGACGTCAAGATGGCCACTATTGGAGCCCGCCGAGAGAGTTGCTCGGATCGCCCGTGTCCCATGGTGTTCCCGACCCGAGAGCATTGTCATAATCGACGGAGGAACCGTGTCCGAACCAAGTCCGCTGATTCCCATGTCCGTATTCGCGAGTTTCCACGAGCCTGCTCTCGAAATAAGTCCTCGTTTGTAGGTGGATACCTTCGTCACGGTGAGCGGTTCGCACCATGGTTTACCGGACAATCGTGGTGGACGCGCTCGAGGACGATGAGCGGAGACAGGACAAGAGAGAGAGACCATGGAACAGGAGGGGTTGGAGGAGTACAGAGAGGGAGCAGAAGGTGGGAGAGAGAGTGAGAGAGAGAGAGAGAGACAGAAAGAGAAGGGACCTTCTTCTTGGTAGCGGAGGAAGAAAACGAGAGACCACCGGGAACCGGGAGGCAAGGGGCAAGGAGAATGTCGTGCTGTGCTCATCGAGGTGTAGATCCTCGTCCCCTGGGTCGTTCCTACGCCGTGGTCAGCGTCCCACTAAGCCACGGTCACGTTTACATTCGCGTTCTGACTACGTTTAAATTGCAGTCGTACATAGAAAAATGAGCCTCCGCTCTGCCGCTCTCTGCTACCAGCCCGCCGCGGATCCACCTGTTCCGCCGACAAAAACATGGATACCCTTTGTTCTACGGACACCTCGGCCCCGGAACGCATCCTTATCTATCCCACGGGTTCAATCTCGTTCGACTGACATGCCACATTTGGCTGACTCAGCTTTTTCGAAAAATTACCGTGCGGAAATCATCCTATACGAAAGTTCTTGCGTTTGCACGTCTCAGGAATCAAGGATTGCTACCTCTGGAAACAGGAATTTGATAGAAAAATTATTTCAGAATCACAACTCTGTGTCATTCAATCGCTTTTTAGAATATTTTCAGACCGCTAGGGAACATTCAGTCTTGAGGTTTGTTTGAAGAATTTCACGAGTACAGACAATTCTTGTCGCGATCAAAACTGTAGATTGATAGATTGAAGCCTTCCCGTTACAATGAGCCGAAAAGAATTGACCTACGATTTTGTGATGCCACTTTGTTGCAATTTCAGTGAAGAGTGAACTGCTTGGAGGTACAAATAGGATTCCATAAAGGCGAGTGTCTCGAGGTTGGTTTCACGTAGTTTAGAAGTGCAAACATTTTTCTCGCGACTTTAACCATCACGGTTTTCAAGATTACAGTCTTCCCTTTGCAATGAGCTGAAAAAGATATATGTACGATTTTTTGGCACCGTTTTATAACAGTTTGAATGGTGGGTGTACCGCTACATGGTTCAAGTAGAATTTTATGTAGACTGTCTCCAGATGAGTTTAAATCATTTTACTGATGTAAGAAAATTTTTCTGGCGACTCTAACCACCACGGTTTTAAAGATTACAGTCTTCCCTTTGCAATGAGCTGAAAAAGATATATGTACGATTTTTTGGCGCCGTTTTATAACAGTTTGAATGGTGGGTGTACCGCTACATGGTTCAAGTAGAATTTTATGTAGACTGTCTCTAGATGAGTTTAAATCATTTTACTGATGTAAGAAAATTTTTCTCGCGACTCTAACCACCACGGTTTTCAAGATTACAGTCTCCCTTTGCAATGAGCTGAGAAAGATATATGTACGATTTTTTGGCGCCGTTTTATAACAATTTGAATGGAGGGTGTACCACTACATGGTTCAAGTAGAATTTTATGTAGACTGTCTCTAGATGAGTTTAAATCATTTTACTGATGTAAGAAAATTTTTCTGGCGACTCTAACCACCACGGTTTTCAAGATTACAGTCTTCCCTTTGCAATGAGCTGAAAAAGATATATGTACGATTTTTTGGCGCCGTTTTATAACAATTTGAATGGAGGGTGTACCGCTACATGGTTCAAGTAGAATTTTATGTAGACTGTCTCCAGATGAGTTTAAATCATTTTACTGATGTAAGAAAATTTTTCTGGCGACTCTAACCACCACGGTTTTCAAGATTACAGTCTTCCCTTTGCAATGAGCTGAAAAAGATATATGTACGATTTTTTGGCACCGTTTTATAAGAGTTTGAATGGAGGGCGTGCCGCCACAAAGAACAACAGGAATTTGATAAACTCAAGCGTCTTCAGGTTCGTCTGAAGCGTTTCGCTGGTGTTAAAAGCTACGTCTCTAGAGACCAGCACATGCATCAAGGTTAAAGTCCTTACTTGGGATAAAAAGATGATTCTGTTGTTTTAACGGTGTCCGGAAGGTGTCAAATCCTATCTGCGTTTCCCACGAGGCTGGTATCATTTATTAGCACCTCGGAAGGAGGACCGCCAGCAAGGTGGCTATCAGACCCGGCGAGCATTGCAGTAAATATCTCGAGGTGCAGACCGTTCAGCAGACGGTGGTGTCCCTAAACGCATCGGTATACTGGCGATAGGATCGAGGCACCAGCGCGGGACTGTCTCGCGGTCGTTTCGCGCCTCGAATCGCACCTGGCTCGCTCCTCGCAGGTTGTCTTAATGTCTCTGGTGCTTTCCGAGGGGGAGGAGGCGGATACGATGGAGGATTAAGATGTAAACGACACTCTTCTACAAGCTATTCAGACAGGCGGATAGGTCGACCGGTCGGTTGGGCATTCGCGTCATTTTCTCGTTCGTGGAAACAGTAAAAGACCATTTGAAGCGCGCGGAGCACGGTTCTCGCTCCGATGGTCTGCGAGAAGCGTTTCTGGACTTTTACGGAAATCGGGAACCTGGGAGCACCGTGCGCCATGTACAGTGCTCGGCCTATGGTGGCGAATGACCTAGCCCCATCCATATGCGTATATCGGCCTGGTCCGAGCACCCTGCTTTCTGAACAACAGTGCTTGAACAAACCGCCGCTTCGCGCCGCGAGCCGACCACATCGTTTGTGAACACGTCCGACGACGAACCGTTTCCCAGATACCGTGGAGAAAGAAAGCCGATTGAGATATCGGGACAAACGGCAGCTGATAAACGAGCCGGCGGCAGCGGTCCCCAGCTCTCCGTTTTCTTTTATCAGGAATACACGTATACCGCGCCGCGATACAGAGAAATTGAAATGCCTCGAATGTTTTCCTCGCCCTGGTTGCTTGCACTGAACTTGCCTCCTCGATCAATGCAACTGCTACCCGATCCACGTCACGCGGCGTATTCAACCGGACTGCAGATGTTTGCCTTGCTAATGCCGCCGAGGTGCTAAGTGCAGCTTGGTAGGTCGCGCTGCTCGACCAGGTCTGATCGATAGAGAAATTTTGCGGACAAGCGGGTGGAGTGGACAGTTACGTTTCGCATCACGTTCCACAGACGTAAAACGCCGAGTTTCAGAAGAGGTCTACCTATCACAAGACCCCGGGCCTAGCTTTTCGCAAACGAATCCCGTCGGCAAACTAACAAACCAACAAAACCCGCGCGAAAACGATCCCCGGAGCTTCTGCAGTCTCCTCGCGCAGCTCCGAAGCGTTTTCATCCAGCGGCAGCTCACCGGCATAATGTATTCATCCAGGCGAGCAGTCTCCGCGGCAAAAACTGGACTTCATAACTCGTGTTTACAGTAGTAAATAAACGAGGAGTCAGGTTGACGAGGATTCTCGAGCAAGAGAGAGAGAGAGAGATACTCCGCTCGGTGGAATGATGAAGTGGACTCTCGTATAGCGTAGTATTATTCTTCGCTGGAACAGTGACGCAGAAGAGGAAGAAGACATGGTTGGTCGAACCAGCGGACGATCTGTGGAAGCCGGGGATTTCCCGGTAGATCATTAACGGCGCAATCGATCGGATCAGGAAAATTCCTATTTGATCGAAGCGGTGCGATGGTGCGACGGTACAGTAACCCGATTCGAGGACGCGGCTCTTTCGATCCTCTTCCACCGGCAGCGTTCGCGGAGCGGTGATCTTTGGAGTGTCGGGAGATAAGATCGCCGTGAATTAAATACCGTGGTTCGTTTTCTTCGGCCGGGATTCCTGGCCTGGCCAGAAACGCGAGCGACGCGGCCCGAGCTCTCGATTCTTATCGGGCGCGATTATCGGGGGGGCCCCGGCGTTCAACCGGGCCCCGGCCTTATGAATTTTGATGATATCTGATCGATGCTCCCGCGGTGAGGGGACCGAAGAAAAATCCGCTCGGCTCGTTAAACGAAAATTTATCACCGACCTATTCCAGTTTCGTGCCGTGCCGGGGATTTCTGCAAAGGCACGGACGCCGGAGCAACACGGACGGACGGACGTGCCGCGCCGGAACGGTAAATTATGCACGTGCACCACGCGCATGCACTTTCCATCGCGCAGGATGTTCCTTAACGTATACACACCGTGGAAGCCGCGGCTTTCAACGGCGCCGGCTCTTCTAGCCACGATACCGACGTTTTTTACCATCAGGAACGGACAGAAGATGTTGCGGTGTGCCCAGAAACCTCCACGCTCGCGGAAAAACGATGACGATGCTCCGTCGAACAGCATGCCCGAGACAACTCGAGTATGAAGACAGTTTTGTTCACGGTTTTTGCCGAAATTCTTTGAGGATCGCTGGGAACGCGTCTGTTTGTTCTGCGAACGTTCGCTGAACTGCGCGCTCGAAGTCATGGCGAGAAGTAACTGATCGTTCTCATGCAAAATAAAAGTTGTCTGCATTCATTGCAAGGAACTGGCACCACGCTTTTACTCTGATAATGTCGAAAACTGATTTAAAACAGCCCTTCCTGTATTTAGAAAGGTACCTTGCAATTTTCTCCAAACGTTTATATTTTTATCGCGCATGGAAATCTTTTAAGCGGTTACAAAATTACATCGAATTGATCAGGCCGTGCAATAGGTGCGCGAAGTAGAAGAGGAAGAGGAAGAAAACATTATTCCTAATACTAAATTCCTCGAAAATCACATCCCTCGCTGGAAGTTCTAACAAAGTAGAACCCTTTCAGCGAGATCCGCAAGACGTTTCGACATTACCCGAAGTACTCTTCGGCGTATAGCGGGTACATGCAATTTTCGAGCGGTTTCCGCGCGGGCTGGATATTGAAGAAAGGACAGAGACGGCCGTAGAGGAGGAAAAGAGAGCGGACAGGCGGCAGGAGGGAAGAGAGGAGATGGAGAGGGTAATTTTAGCCGGTAATTTTACGCTTTTACTCGGCCAGGTTAGCAAGGCGCGGCTCGTTCTCGTGGAAAATGTCGTCCTCCTCGGCTACGAGGCTCTAACTTGGGGCTTGGAGCTCGGCCTGCTCGTCTTCCTCTTCGAAGAAGTCCTTCGAGTGGGTGCGCACACGAAAACCGCGAGACCGTACATCCAGATAGTTACGGGACATGACTTCCTCGCTCGCAGGATTTTATCGCCCCAGAAATCTGCTGCCGTGTGCATGAACACTTATGTAGCCGTGCATGCATGCACGATGTACACCGAGCCGTACCGTTTCGCCGGCCCGAAGTTTACCGCTGCTTCAGATTTAGGGCTGTTCACTTTGTCATCGGACTCGGGAAACGGGAAGATGGATCGCCCCGGTTTTCGAGCGGAGCGATCCATTTTCCGGCGAAGCGGACTTTCGAGCCGATGCACTTCAGCTAAGAGCGAAGTATTATTCCGCGAAGTGCCTTCGGCAGCCATTGCTCCGCTGTGCCGCTGTTAACCCTTCTGCCCGGACCCAGAAGTTCAGAATTTGTTTAATGTCTTCCTAATCTTACATAAACTAAGAACCATGTCACTCTTCCAGTCTAAGTACTTCATTCGGTAAAAGACGTAACCCCGTCATCATCAATTCATAAGAGTTATCATCCAAATCCCAACAAACTTTGCTTTACTGAAGGTACCACCGAAAAATTGATCTTCGAGAGTGAACAAATTATTTTGTTGCTCGCCTACGACTAGACTGCGGATTTTTATGCAAAATGAAAATTGACTGCATCAATTACAGGAAAAGGAAATGATATAAAACTTGATTTCTTCTTTTAATTTTTTAATCAATTTAATTAGACTGCATGGAATCCGCAGTCTGCCTACAACTGTCTCAACGATCACCGTTTTGTGTTATGAAGTTAGCAGACACTTTTTGAAGCAACATTTCAACATTTTCCAATTCCTCGAAGCCAGCGACGTTTCGAGGAACGTTCTGCTGGAAAGCGGTAGCAAGAAGTACAGTGTTACAAGTATGGACGGAGCTCGGCTGAATATTTTGGCGAAAAAATGGCTAATTGAATTTCCCGACAACGTGGCCGAGCCGATTTTTTCGAGCGGCCGTCTCTCTTCCGCCTTCCACAGTTTTTACACCGTTCGCATAACGGACAGAACCACGCGAGCGGGCTGCACCTACACGCGCGGTCTTTACGCACGCACGCACTCGTTGCGAGCTCACGCGAGAGAAGGGACTCTCTCGTTGTTGCCCGGAGTCAGCGTTTTGCGAAGGCTGTTTCGCTCGTCGGAGGCTCGACATGAAGGAGCAATCGCTCGCAAGGAGCAACGAGAGATCGTTGATAAGGGTATAGATGCGCCCCGGGTGTAGGCGTAATAAATTGTTTGCTGATTCTATTGAGCCTACACGATGAAAACAATGGGGCAAATGAGAGATGGAGGGCGACCGAACCGGGCTCCGAGGAAAATGAAATATTACCCTGCCCCGTGCGCTGACGAAACACGGCCGATTTCTATTGCCGATTTTTCCACAATTCATCGCTACATTATGTCTCCGACAACATTCTCGCCCCCTTTTTTAGCTATTTGTTTGCAATAAAAGAGCGTCCTGAATTTTTCTAAAGACTTCAATACTTCTTAATTAAAATGGAGTATGACGAGTTTGCTGAATTTGCAGTTCGAAAGTCTCGGAACCTCTCGAAAGTGCAGAGAAGTCCGCGGGGTTGACCGAAGGGCTCTGTCGCGATTCGAACGCCACTCTGATCGGCCCTTGGCTTCCGTCCCACGCGTGGATCCCGTTGCGAAAAAAAGGCGCGGAGAAAGGGAAAGGCTGTTGTCCTAAACCCGCGGGTGCACGTGAATCCACGTACACGGCGCATCATAGTTAGCCACGGTGATCGTACCGCGGCGATACGATCTCTGCTGCCTCTCGTTCCTCCACCTCTTCTTCCTTCTTCTCCTCGTTCGTCCTCGTCTCCTTGTTGCGCCTCCGCGGCGCAGGGCATTGCGTAACCTCACCTTGCCGCTAAACGTGAAACAATGCTCTCGCGTGAGACAGCGCGAGGTGCCGGAGATACGCGATCTTCCCGGTGCCTAACTCCTGAAGCGGAGTACCGAATAGAGGGACCCTGCCTACAAGCCACCAAGGCGATCTCTTCACGACGAGAGCGAGAGACACTAATGATTCACGGCGACTGGAACCACCGTGCTACGACCATTCCGCGACGCGACATTTCCAGCCGACCGAGCCGTGACAACGAACCTGCATGCAGGTTTCCTTAAACCCTTCGTAGATACCTTCATACGACTGTCAACACGTCGTTCATTCTATAGGAAAGCATATAATAATAAATATATAAATTGTCGTGGAATAGGTAACTAGACTGGGGATTTTTATGTAAAATAGAAAGCTTTTTTGCACCGGTTGTGGGCACCAGGAGTTAAATAAAATTTCGTTTCATCCCTTAGCAGACTTTTTTCATTGAATACATCATAACAATATTCTTAGATTTTTCTAATCTTTTACTATTTTATATCTCGCCCAGCCAATTCCTTCGTAAATGCATAAAAATCCGCAGTCGATTTATACATGGCAATTAACCCAGTATCGAAATAACAACAAATTATTTTTCATTTCCAAGTCGATGATTTCAATTTCTGGACTTATATGTCACTTTTCTTACGAACGAACGAAGTCCACGACATTTCTAATCATAATAATTTTAAAATAAATGCATAAAATCCGCAGTCTATCGACTAGTAACAAGATGACCATTTTTATTCGGCCATCGAGTCTCTATTTCACTTTCCCATCATCTTAAAAACATTTTCAAAAATTACAAAAAATAAAAGACAATTCTAAAACATACTACGCTGCACGAAAGTGTCGCAGTAAAAATTTTATTCTGGAAAATCCGCAGATTTAAAACGGCTATTATATTCTTGAAACTAATTTTAGTAGAACCAAAGTAAGCCCGCGCTTCCTAAAAAGCGGATTCTCCCGTGGGTACGTAGCACGCTGTGCGAACGTTAATCAGAATTTCCTGAACCTCTCGTATTCCCTCGATTAAGGCGGCTCGGAAAGCGGGGATTTTCGCGCAAGACAATGCAACAACGATCGACCTTAAGAGGCGTCGTTTTCCCGGCGCCTATAAGGCGCACGTTCATTAATCTCAATCGGTGAGTCACTCACCGTGGCGAACTTTCATCGCGAGGCGTGGGCCTGGCTGGGTTCGCGAACGCAAGCGAACGAGGCAGATTATGGTAACTGGACGATCCCCGGGTGTTTTGTGTCAGTGGCGATGCGACGATTTTCCCGGTCGGCATCGGCCAGGAAACAATTAAATGGGCGACGCGGGGCGAGCATCTGATTCCAGGCCGCGGAAAGCCGTTACAAGGTGGTGGCTGGGAAACGGTGGTTAATAGGACAAATTACACTAATAAAAGGTAACAACGTCGGCCGTTTTCACGCTAGAATAACAATGGGCCTCGCAGGTCCATTTGAATATTTCCCTAATGCCCCCGCACGACGACGCCGGTTGGCCGGCTTCGCCGCAGCTCTCGCAGCTCTCCGCTTCACTCCGCTCCATTCCGCTCCGCTCCGTTCGGCTCGCGGCGCGGCGGCCGGAGCGGACATGCGCGCGCTTTTTCGTACGCATCAATGCGCCCTAGGTCCGTTCCGTTGGTCGTCTGTCGTGTCCGGAAGGGTAGGACCTGCCTACCTTCGAAACTGTTCAGCGAAGCTCTCCTTTCTCTCTCTCTCTCTCTCTCTCTCTCTCTCTCTCCTACTCTTTCTCCCCCTGTTTCTCTCTATGTCTCTACTACTGCCGGGGGAAAGCGGCCAGCGTGTCCGACGACGTGGCATTAAATTCGTTCTGCCACCCTGGCCATTCGTCTGCGCTCCCGGGACCGTGTGAGCGTGCGTATCCGTTCCTCGCCGCACACTCGATGGATAGAATTTATTGTCTCCCGTAATTGGATCGGCGGGCTGTGACCGTAGTCGCGCGCGATCCCGCGTTTACTTTCGCTTATTTATCGCCGCTCTCTGTCCCTCCATAAACAATTAGACGCCCCGTGTACTACTTCGCTGTTTGGTGAACACGCTCCGGTGGGAGGAGTTTGAGGGACCTCGTGGGCACGTTGTGTTCGACCGCGAATTCATTCGGACCCCGTCCGTTCTGAATTCGTTCATTATTTACAAACAACTGAAATACGTTGTACCCTCCAAAACTGTCTATGCATTTACTCCGTCCAAACCAATCATGTTCACCAATGTGAAACAGTAAAAGATACGAAAAGTTGATCGTAAAGCAAGTCTAGCAACGAAAGAGAAAAAACACTAATTGAATCACTCGAATTTAAAGTAATGTTATAATTAGACTGCGGATCTTTATGCAAAATAAAAAATGGTTGCATTGATTGCAGGACACAGGAGCCAAATAACAATTTCATTCTTCTTTCAATTATCTTATCAAGGTGAAACTAAGACACTGGTGGCCTTAAATCTTTTTAATACCTCCACTGTTTTAAATTGTACCTACTTATTTTTGTCATAAATGCATAAAATCCGCAGTCTAGTTGTAATTAACTACGTGAGCCACGAATTCATTTGTACACATTTGGTAAATGAATTGTGGGTTTATAGGGTGAGGGTGTTTTTTTAGATGTTGTAGGTGCGGTACGAGGGGGTTTGCTACCCTTAGAGACAATAGTACTACATTTGGATAACGAACTTCGTATTTGGAGACTCAATAGTAAATTTAGGAAATTGTAGACAACGAGCATAAAAAATAATGTGTAACGTTAAATTCCTTTAGATTTGCACGATTGCCTGTTACAGGCGAATTTGGGCAAAAAGGGGTTAGAGGGGGCAGATGGGAAAGATTTGAGGGTTCCGTATGTATAAAATTGTTTGACCGGTGCAGAATAACGAATTGAATAAAACGCAGTTGGCTATCGAAGTCACGGGCATCGGCATGGGTCGGAGCCAATGTGATCGTGTGCCGCAAACCGTGAAGGTTTCGACCCATCGATGCCTCCTGGAACACCATACAGCTCCAGTCATCGCGTTCTCCTTTTTCCAGGCTGATCGTTCCATGCTCCGATTGGCCGGAACGCGATACCTCCGTGTCACGGTGAAATTAAGCGTGCTTTTAACGCAGCCCCGCATTTGAGGAACCCCCTCGACCAGCTCTCGCCCTACCGACAATCGATCCTCGTCCAATACCGTCGGAGCGAGCCAGTCCTCGATGACGCTCGAGTATGGCGTATCGTTCATGTTTCCTCCATCGTTCTCTACACGATTTGCTTCTCCGTTCGACAACGAACGCGAGAAATAATCGCATCTTTAATGACTATTATGTAATAAATTTCTGATATTCGAGACATTGACGACATTTAACCTGTTGTTACTTCGTAAAAAACAATAGTACAGCGATAAACTTGGACTCATTTGAAAGATTGAAGATTCTACTTTCGCACGCCATTAGTCATTTTCCTCCAAAATATTTTGCAGCAGGTGAAAAACTGAAGACTCATTTTTCCTCTAAATTCCTCATTAAAACGCTATAAATTGAAACCTCTGTGAAAACCTTCGACAATTTTTCCCGCGAATGCAACTACCACAGATTTGAAGTATACAGTTTCCCCTTTACAACGAGCCCAGAAAAATTGATGTACGATTTCTTTTCACCATTTGATGGACCAAAACCGAGGACCAAGTTCGGTAGTGTAAAGCCAATATGTCAGTGTGAAGTTAGCTGTACACCTGTCGCTAGGACCTTAATAAAACGACTAAAAAAAATCGTAGATCAATGTTTTTGGTGTCGTTGGAATGTGAAGACTTCATTCTTCAAATCTACGGAAGATTCATACATGAAAAAAATTTTTCAATATCTCTGGAGACGCTTCTTTTGGTAACGATTTCTCTTGGTGCTTGAATATTTAGATCTGACGATGTTCCCTTGAAATTTGGAAGACAATTCCTCGGAGCAGAGAAAAATGTCCGAGCAGCGATCAGAAGCGGAAGAAGCCGCCAGTTCCTCTGGAGAGTGTCGTTCGCGGAAAAATGTGGGCCGCCTGCGGGGTAGAGGTTCCCGGCCCGTCCAGATTCAGCCCACGTCCCATTCCCTCGGTGGTTAAGTAGCTGAGGGGAAAAAAACGCACCCCGAAGATATAATTCCCGAGCACGTCCGTGGCTCGTTAATTCCAGCGTGCGGCGGATGCACCGAGTCCGCTCGTTTCCAGGCCACTTTTCACGAGCTGCACCCGCTCGGGCCTGTTCTAACGGGCGATCAGGTGTCTTCCTCGTCGAACAGTGCTGGAACAGCGGAATGGGCGGCACCGGAGTCTCCGTAGAGGCCCGCAGAAACCATAAAGCTTCCCCCGTAACTTAGCGACCGGCAGCGAGCTGTAAAACCCTGGATTTCCATGCGCGCCGCGCGCTGGAAACGAGCAGCGTCCAACGAACGTAAAACCCCTCGGCTTTCCAACCCTTCTACTTCTTCTTCGCCTTCTACCGAGAACCGCGTTGAAAAACCGTGGACCGATTTCTTGTTTCTTCTGTTGCTTTCGCGCTTCCCTTGTTCAACTGGCATTCGTCGGTGTTAACATGAATTTTCTGTCGGGCAACGGGTAATTGCCTGGAGAAAGTGTTCTCCGATTTCGAGAATTGATAGACTAGTCGAGGAACACGTGTAGTCGCGTGCAAAGAAGCGCCGACGAGAAAGTGGTTAGGGGATCTGTCCGGAATGCTACAGGGAGAGCTGCTGCCTAGAAACTGTCGATTAATCTCGCGAGCTGATAGTTTCGAGCCTACTTAGTTAGCCGATGATGCACCGTAGGTCTTTATACAGTGGCTGAATTTTTAGAATAGATTTTTGCACGTCGGTGATGATAGACAAAGTGTCTTCGTATTTATCCTGTCTTTTTATCCTGCTTTTTATGAGAGGATATGATTCGAACGTGTACAATATTTCCTGAACGATAATTGAATGACGAAAATAGTGTCGCTTCTCGTGCTCGTGTCATCTAATAACAAGCCGGGAATTGAAAAAGCACGTTTGCTTTTCACATTGTCCTTCTAATTGCAAGTTGTCTCTTTCCAAGATGTTGCAGTAGTTTCAGAATAGGTACCTTACATGGTAATTACGCTCGCAGTGTATGTATATTTATCTCCAACAACAACTTTTTCTTTATCTTCTTCAGCCATATATTTATAGATCATGGAACTGAGAATTACTATTAATATGCACTGATAAAACATGTAGCCTCAAGGTTTATGTAAGATCTCGAATAGATACGATCAAAACAATAATAATATCAGACACAATTCTGATTTGTTAAGATGTTCTCTACCACTCTCGCAGATATGTGACGATTAACGACATCTAATCGCCGTTCAATTAATCGCAACATACAGTTTCGCGCGCAGACAGTGTGCAGCAGGAGAATAATCAGCGAAGACGGTCGCCTCGATGCGACTGCAACGAGTGCAATTGCAGGGTTCTGGTGTCCGAGATCTCCTTTCCGCATCCGGTGGGATGCGGTCGATCTGAAGAGATGTATTCCGCGCGGCCGGTTGCGCGCTGGCAATTATCAAAGTCGTAAGGGGCAGCCGGCTAATGAGGCCGCCTCGTTACGACCTGTCGATTAAAATCGTGGCGACCGTCGCTCGTTTCGCGCTCGCGCGCCAGGCCGATTCGCGTTCATTGATACCGTCCTGCCACGCAAACGAGCCGAGGAATCCGCAGGGATCGGCTCTGCTTTTCTGCGGCCACTGATTCGCGATTGAACCGATATCATCGCGAGGCACTCGATCCGAAAAAATCGGCCGAAATCGACGAAAATTGGTTACTTTAACCCCTTGCTCCAATTTTCTTCATAGAACCTCTAAAACAATTAGAACTCCATGGTTCATAATCTCCTAGAATACAATATAAAACGAATTTTATATCATTCAAGGAATTTTATTCGGACTCCTGTGTTTTCACTAATAAGCAAGTTTCAATAAGACAAAAATTATTGCGAGGCACTCGATTCCAAAGATCAGCGAAAATCGACTCTTTAACCCCTTGCTCCAATTTTCTTCATAGAACCTCTAAAACAATTAGAACTCCATAATCCATAATCTCCTAAAATACAATATAAAACGAAATAAAATTATTTAAGGAAATTTTATATTGTTCGGACTCCCGTGTTTTCACTAATAAGCAACTTTCAATAAGACAAAAATTATTGCGAGACACTCGATTCCAAAGATCGGCGAAAATCGACTCTTTAACCCCTTGCTCCAATTTTCTTCATAGAACCTCTAAAACAATTAGAACTCCATAATCCATAATCTCCTAAAATACAATATAAAACGAAATAAAATTATTTAAGGAAATTTTATATTGTTCGGACTCCTGTGTTTTCACTAAAAAGCAAGTTTCAATAAGGCAGAAATGATTGCGAGGAACTCGATCCCAAAAAATCGGCGAAAATCGGCCTCTTTAACCCCTTGCTCCAATTTTCTTCATAGAACCTCTAAAACAATTAGAACTCCATAATCCATAATCTCCTAAAATACAATATAAAACGAAATAAAATTATTTAAGGAAATTTTATATTGTTCGGACTCCTGTGTTTTCACTAATAAGCAAGTTTCAATAAGGCAGAAATGATTGCGAGGAACTCGATCCCAAAAAATCGGCGAAAATCGGCCTCTTTAATCCCTTGCTCCAATTTTCTTCACAGAACCTCTAAAACGATTACAACCCCACCATTCAAAATTTTCTAGAATACAATATAAAACTTTTATATCACTCGAGGAATTTTATATTGTTCGGACTCCTGTGTTTTCACTAATGAGCAAGTTTCAATACGGCAGAAATAGTGTAAATTAGACGATTTTCTTTGAAATCTTCATGACAAGTCTGATGAGGGAACAAATGATCTCGAACAAGGTGGATTTTATTGATCGAGTATCTACGTAACTAGATAATTGTGTAACACAAAGTGGTTTGTGTTCTTCGAAAATCCTTTCCCGGAAAAATTGATCTCTGAACAATCATTTCCGTTACTGTCATCAGAATCAACGTCAGTTTCAACAAGCGTTTCACTTTCGTAAAACGACCACTAATTACCTAGATGAGACGAAGGATGACAGAAGACTGACACTTCTGTCGTGGGAGAAATATACACACACGTGTACGTATTATATTTTATTCATATTTCTAGTTCTACAGTGTGTCCTTTAATGAATAAATAAACAAATATCGATTTTTCCGAGGGAATGAACGTCACTCGTGAACTTCGGTCTCAGTGATACATATATTTCTTTGATGCGCTTTGCGTGTTCCCTTTCTCGGTAATGTTTAATATTAATGCGCATCGGACGCGAGTGAATGAAAGAAGCAGTGACAATTTAATTTCCAACCTTTGGCGTGCTGTGTTTGTTACATTGTGTCTTCGGATCCTACTTTCTTAAACATTGACTCCAGATTACTAATTTCTTTAACATTTTTTTAGATTGTCGTCTCCTTTTCAATACTAAGAACGACGAAAACCTGTCACGAAAATCCTGAATTACTTTCACGTAAGTAAATTGTCATCGATCACCAACAGAGAAAATAGACAAAATTTTTAATCAAAATCCTACTCCATCTTTTTCTATCTCATTATTTTGAAATTATTCTTCTCATCAAAATAATCTTTTCTTCTTGCTATATGTACTTTAATAGAAATAGAATTTACTAAACATGTCTTCCGAATTGAAGTAAAACTCTTCTTACTGTAATTGATTGATGCGTCCATAAGACCGAGTATAAGCAGTGTCACCAGATCAGGGGAAAAAGTGACCCTCAGCCGGTACCGGACCTGTCACGTGACATTATGACGCACGCACGACAGAGGGGGATGCACGTAGAAGGGGAAGCTAGAGTGGGGAGAAAAGTCTTTATCTGGCAAATACGAATTTGTTTCGTTTCTTCTATGAAATCATTTAAATGATCAAGACGCTTAAATAATTTCGCTAAAGAAATTCGGGCAATCGCGATCGTCGTTCCGCGAATCCGTTCCGTCGAATTCGCGGCGACTTCCATCGGTTCCCTTTCAAGCGCGCACATAAATCTTCACCGCGGATCAAGCTCGAACATCGAAAAGGGAATCGGCGAGGGTACAACGGTGCCATTCGCAGCTTTCCTCCTTTTTTCGCGACGTCCCGAGGGAAGTTCGCGCGAAGTCTGCGCCGCTTAAGAATCGCGCTGAACGGACTCAGCATGAAACCGCGATAGCGATCCGACAACTTTAATTAACTTTGACATTGCCGCTGTAATTACGAGCGTCATTAAAGCCACCGGCATTGTAATTGAGTTAAGAAAAGCGATTTGTGCCGGCTTCGAACGAGGAAAAGTCTTGTTCCGACGAGTTCGAGTTACTCGCGCCCGATTTTGTCGTTTCGCTGTCTTCTCACGAAGCCTGGCCCTCCTTGCCTGTCACTGCCAATATTTATTTCGATATTTATCTGACAGGAAAGTTTCAACTAATTTCCGTGAGTGTTTATGTGGAATCAAGATATTCTGTTTTACATTCCAGCTGGCACGTGTTAAATACGAATCGATTAGTTGTAACGATTTATGGAAGCTGTAAATAATCTGACAGTATTGTTTACTGGTCTGTGGTTCAGTTATTTTATCATTAATTCATGAAGCCGGATTCAGCTGTGGTTTATTAACATTAATCTTAGGAAAATTGTTGGTTCTATGACCTCGGTCTCAGTTTTGGTGATTTTTGTTCGTGTCTTTTGAATTCGTGTTTGTCTGGAGTAGATTCTGGAGTTGAGGTGCGAGAGATCGAAGATTCGGAGCGTGGTCCCGGTTATGGCAGCGCGATTCCTCTTCGCACGCCGCCGCGCCGCGCCACGGCCTCGCAATCTGCCTCCGATCTCGCGGGGTCAAGAGATTATTTTATGAATATGCATCGATGCTACTCATACATATACATGGCCGAGTAATTCATAATGGTCCACTCCCCCTCGACGTGCAACGACTTCGCATTAATATCTAGTTTAGTCTCGCGTTTTGCGCGGCCGAGAGCGAGAGAGCCAGAGACCGTTTTAAGTGGCTTGTCGACACTTTGACAGAAACACGGTTACCACGAAACTGATATAACGTCATCCACCGTAATTTCGCTTATGAATAGTTATCGGAGGTGGGCAACGTGAAAAAAAACGGAGGAACAGGGGACAAGTAGAGCGAGATACTGGCGCCACAATAATGAGAGACTCGGTTAAATAATTATTATCGGGTTGCGATCCGGAGAACACGAATATCCGGAACCGCGATACTTTTATTTGGAAGATTGGGTCGATTTCTGGGCAACTGTCAGCAACAGAGAACTGAGATTCAGTGTCAACGTGGATTAAATCACTCTGCTGGCATTTCTGTGTGTACAAGAAATTATGAAGCATACAAGACATTATTATTCTTCTATGTCAGTTCGTTCTACATGTACGTATTTCTGTATCTCCGGATCAAAAAAATATGATTGCAATCTGTGAATGTTGTATATTTATAAATGTTTTATATGTTCGCACATTTTCCCCGATTTAGAAGTTATGGAATTATTCATAGGAGATCAATGATCGCGATTACACCATTTTGTGTTTCTTTCGGACATATGAATGGAAATTTACGCGACCGAGGGACAATCTGATAAAAGAAGATGTGCATTAATTCTCACACATTCCTCAGAAATGATTGCATAAAAGATCACAGGATAACAGTTTACCCACTTCTGTTGCACAGTTTAAATCAACAAGTTATGTTAGCATGTCATATTATAGAGAAATAAATCTTGCGGTACAAATGGTTTCACGGTGTGTGAAATCAGAAAGTGATTCGCATTCTGAGGAACGAATATGAGGGTGCATAAACAAAATTTTCTACATATAGTGATCACTAGACTGCGGATTTTATGCATTTATAGCAAAAATGAGTATGTGCAATTTAAAGCAGTGGACAGATTAAAAGGATTTAAAAATATCAATGTACTCGAGTCAGCTGATTAATATCAATAGAGAAAAAAATAGATTTCTATTTGACTCCTATGTTGTACAATTTATGCATGTATGACAAAAATGGTTACGTACAATTTAAAGCAGTGGACATGTCAAAAATATTTCAGGACATCAATTAGTTTCATTAATATTAGTTTCAGTTTAATAGGATAATTAAAAGAAGAATACAATTTTTATTTGGCTCCTGTGTCCAGCAATCAATGCAAATATTTTTTATTTTGCATAAAGATCCGCATTCTAGTGTTCACTATGTCCACAATCTAACCCAATATCTGACGTCTGGGGAAGATAGGGCAGCTAAGAAAGAATTTTTTAAAAAATGGGAACAACTTGAAATTTTCACCCCTTCGCCTGGAAATGATATTTTCGTAAGTTCTCGGTGTTAGAATTTTACATTTACACAAATACGAGTAGATAAACCTTGAACAATTGAATGAAGAAATTAAAAAATATTAATGTACTATTTCCACCTCCACTATACCAACATTACCCGATGATAGACGATGTTATTTATGCGAAACGAGGCAGCACAGACTAAGCTATCCAGCTCGGTTAAAAATGATTTTCACACATCAAGTATCCATCAAGCAAAGCCAGCCGGCTCAGTGGAAGAACGCGTTTCACCGGCGTCAACGTAAAAACGAGTGGCTATCGGATAAACCGATCAGAAGTAAAACGCTTTTCATTGCTGTCGTAAAGAAAAACCGGCAGACTCGGGTAAGACAAGTCGTTCCATTTTCGCGCAATTATTTCAAGGAACTAGTGCTAGGATTCATCGATTCGAGGCTAGCTCGTGTACCTCGTGAATTATACATGACCCGTTGCCCAATCCCTTCCCACCCTGGTACGCATCATGTTCCCGCAACCCCTCCGCACTGAACGGACAAGGAAAAGAGAAAGAGAGAGAGGGAGAGAGAGAGAGGAAAGTCGTGAAAGAAAGAGAGGGGAAATACGACGGGGAACGGGAGAAGGAGCAATGGGCGAGCGCACGGTATTGATGCATAAAACGTGCATATTTACGAAGCCTGTTTTCACGGATGTGAACACCCGGTATGCGCCGCTCGAGAGGAAGGCAACCGGGCCCCGGACTGCATCACGAGCGCCATTTATTTATTTTACCCCGGCGGATGGATAAAACTTGTTTACGGTACACGGACACCGGTACGCGTGTAGAGAAACGCCCGGTGTGGACGCGGCCAACGTGTACCGGCGAGCCAGAAAGCGCGGATTTGCCCGTAATGAACGACGACAGCATCCGACACACTCGCCGAGAACGGTGGCGGCCTCTCCTCCATTTTTTCCCGCTAGCAAAAACTGCCCGGGATCCCTATCATTGCCACGGATTCGATGGGAATCCGCGGGTCGTTATCATCCGGCAAATCGGAGGTACTTCGGCGAATAGGGGTTGCTCCAAGACCTGATTCGGCGCGTTGTGAAACTCGCTGCGCTGAAATTTCGACATACCAAATTCGGCGCGTTGTTTACTCGGTGTTACGCCTCGGTTTATTAGAAAGAAATTGTTGCGTCAATGGGTTTGGTATGTTCTTGCCCTATAAACAGAGTTGGGCAAACATTTTATTTAAATAAAAATTTCGAATAAAATTTTTGCTCAACTCTGCCTATAAGGGATGAAGAAGTGTCCCCAATATAAAAACAATTTTATAATTCATATTTTAGGGATGAAGACGAGCACCAAATATATTTAATTATCACGGAAGTATTTCTCGCAATATGCTCGTGTTAATGTTGTAAGCAACATAAACAACATGATTTTCCTGTTGCAATCGAAAACGAAATGATACATTGGAACGACTTTATTAATTATATTCATTGTCGACCAATGTAGATATACGATGGCCGCGCGTGCTCGCTAAATCATTCAGATCTAGTATCCGACGTCTACTGATTACGTTTTCCCAAAGCCGCGTCGATTATCATAACAATAAGAATGATTCACGGGAAAGAGACCGGAGAATCGGGCACGGGATTACCCAAGATTCCCATCTGTTAATCTCAGACACAACAAATTAATAAGTAGAGCCGCGATTGAGTCGCTCACTGAACATATGCAAATTGCGACGATTATGTATATTAACTCCGCACTTGCCCGAGCAGATATAATCAATCTTCCAACGGCGAACGTTTCCGTATCACCGGGGAATCAATCATCTTTCGTCCGAGAGAGAGAGAGAGAGAGAGAGAAAAGTTTGGCCAGGTAATGTTTACTCTGTTTCCTTGAGCTTTTGATTATAGTGTCTGGGACTGTGTGATTTTCATTTTTGCTAGACCAACTTTATTTTGGACCATCATACGAGGTTAGATCCTTTGCAAAAAAAGATCGAGATCATTACTAGATCATAAAACTCGCAGGAAAATATGTCTGGCTTTCAGAATTTTGCATGGATCTATTATACAAAATCAGTGTTATAAATGGCAATTAACTGAAGAAAAATCCTTTTATCACAACATAATTCCTTTTTATTGTATTAACTTGCCGTGTTGTTGTATGCGTCAAATCTTGTAATCGAATTTTAAATCACTTCCCATGTCCAATCTTACTGAAATTTTGTATACACACTTGCTTCCGATGACAATAAAAATAGAAACTAAAATATATAAAAAAACTTTTTGAAAACCACGCTTATATTCAAATGCACTAAAAAGGAGGAAATAATTTTTTTCCTGGTTCTCCATAAAATACCGAATCCAGTTAAATGACTAATAATATTTTTCCCCAAAATTTTAAGCAATTAGTTCAAAATTTCTTCTGTTATTATATAAAATTAGTGTCGGGATAGATAGAAAAATTTAATAAAAATTTAAATAAAATTCCACGCTTTTATCTATGTATACTAACGTCATGATTTTATTTAAATTTATATTAAATTTTTCTATCTATTCCGACACTAATTTCATAACAGCAGAAATTTTGAACTAATTGCTTAAAATTTTGGGGAAAAATATCATTAACCATTTAACTGCATTCGGTATTTTATGGAGAACCAGGAAAAAAATTATTTTCTCCCTTTTACTGCACTTTAATATAAGCGTGGTTTTTTAAATTTTCTAAACTGGAAAACTGAAGAAATTTTGCTTTGCAATACTGAGACAACTCAAGTCTGTTTTTTACACAAAACCACAACTACTAGTCTAAACTGTTAAAAATATCCGAGAATCGTCCGAGTATTCGCGCTGCCAGCGCTCGGAAATTGAAAAAAGAATAATGTTGACGAATTACGGAGGGTCGTTTCGAGGGAGACGAGCGAAAAACAGTCGCGAATCTATCTTCCCGAGCAACGCAGGAGTATATTATGCGTGTCATATGCGTGGGTAACACGCACTTCCTACGCGAGGAGCTGCCCACGTATCTGGATCGACGCGGGACTACGTGTTCGGGAGAGGAGAAAAATTTTTGCTGTTTAATACCAGCGCATCGTCGCACGAGACGAGCGCAGCCGTGTTTGCATTTCAATGAAATCAATTTCGCCCGATCGAAACAATCTCATTCTCACGATCAGCCTCGCGCACCGCGGAATTGAGACTTAACCGTGATTGAAGGACGTCGCATGGGTGCGCACGAGAAACCTCGATTAATTCGATGAACTTATTGCGTTCGAGCTTATTGTCTCGGGACTGTGAGACATTTTAACACACTGGTAATGCGACACTTCATGTAATCCGCTGAAAATATTTGATACCACCGATTCGCAATCCAGGCGACATGGGAAAATGAAAGGTTCGGGAGAATACGCGCACTGTTACATTGTGCATTGTTTTCTTCATTTATTATCTATGGACACGATTAGAAAAATTGTTACCCACCCACCCCTCGGTTTATTTGTACGTATTTTGCAGTGCTTTTGATAAAATAGCATGTCCTACAAGCGGGCTCATTACTTCTGAATTATGGAAATTGTGATGAATTTATCTTATCTTGTGTACACTCTTTTAAAGAGACAATAACTTTTTTAATATTGGTCGATATTAAGATTTGTATCTTTTGGAGAACGCAGAGCAATTACTTTTCTACATGAAATAAAAGAAAGTAAAAGTGAAATTAAATCATCTCTGTGCCTTAAAATGACGTACAATGAAAAAGCTCCACAATACTTGCATTCTGAAATCGGACGTTTCATACGCGACAACAAAATAGATGTTGCGGGCTCGATACTCGAGATATTCGTTCCATCCATGCCATAAATTCCGGTATTTGCCGGGGCACAACGACTCGGAGGGCTCGTGTCGTGTGCGTGGCGAAGGTTGGGCACGCAACCATTCCCATGATGGTTCAAGAAGGACGAAAAGTGCGGGCACCAGCCGGCACAGCCAGTTGCTGGTCGCCAACTGTTGCCGAATAATCGTTGCGTCGTCGATCTACTTTCGTCCTCGATAAATTACGTTCTCGTTCGCTCGCGGGATGCTTGTTTAATTTCACCGTGTCGCTCGGATGGCTGCTCGTCAAATCCCTTGACAGGAATTAATTCGCTCGCGATTAACACACCGTATCGGCTCTTTTTTTTTAATTTATTCGCGCACGTCTATGTGCGTCGGAGTTCGAGACAGGTTTCGAACTTTTCGAAAAACGACCGGTGCTCGAGAACTTTCATTGTTGCAAAAAAGGGAGAGGAAATCATTTTCAGCACGTCCTTGGAGAAGGGGGCATTTGTCCTCTCATCCGCCGACGGGTTCTTAATGGGTTTTTAGCCGGGGCCGTAAAACGCATTAAAACTCGTACCGATGACGAAGGAGGAGGTTCCTCCTTGCCAAAAATCAGGCTGTGCATCAAGCCGACCCCCTCCATCGGAAATCCACCGGCGGACAGTGGTACTTAACACTCCGCGCGAGCACTCGGCCATCCATTCACTCGCCTAATCGTTGCATTCACTGTTATTTAATTTTACTTTCGGCGACACGGTCAGCTGGCCATGGAAATATTAATGAGCCCACGGACGTTCTACAAAAATACAAGCTTCTCTTGCTTTATAAGCTGCAGAAAATTGCTGTGCTGGAAAACCACTTCTTGTACATTGTTCTTCGCCTACGTAAGTGCTCAAGAATTTTTATTATCATTAATTAGCAATTTCATTGGATTTCGTTAAGACATTCGCTGATCATTTATGACGCTTCTCTTCCTCTTCGAGTGCTGACTCGAACATGGATTATATCTTCTAAGGTATTTTCATATTTTAAGTTAATTTCGGAAAGTTTCGAGTAAATATAGATTTAACTTTTTAATGTTGAGAGTTGGAGATTGCGGGGACGGGTTTCGTTGTAGGGAACGCCGGAGAGTTCGCGTTAGCTCGAGTAGTATAAAAGCGAGTTAGTATTCAGGTGTATTGAGAAACACTGGCAGGACCGTCGTGGGCGTACCTCAGCACATCCCATATACCTATACACGTTATATACTGCTATCCGCTTTTCGTGTTTAGGCGCAGTCCTGCGGGCTCGCCGCTTCCAAAAACTGCCTCAGTAAGACGATACTAATTTTCTATTAGGGTGCGAATGTGCAAAAACCGTCGTTATTAGGTGACGAAAATCGATCCCTGTCCGCACGCCTCTCGAAAATACCGCGTTTCTCTTCCTCCAGAAAAAAGGACGCCGCTAACGGCTTTACGTGGCCGCACGAACCTCTTCTTCCTACAGCTATACAAAAATACCACCTAACAGTCCGACAGACTTTCTATTCCTATTCTTTGTACAATAATAATTATAGATAATATCGTAATCATAGAGTAAGTTTATTACTTTTAGTATTTTTTAAAGAAGTATAATATTTTTAACAGACCAAGAATTTTCCAATTATTTTGCTCGAGTTATAAACCAAGACTTGTTTATTCAAGCGAGTTAATAGTACCTCAACCTGATTCATGACTGTTCGAATAAATAAGATTGCGTTCATAATCGAAACAAACAGATTCGGAGTTCGCGCACCTTAACCCTGAAGGTGTCTCCACACTGCCCAACAAGGAGCGCGATAGAGGATCTTCGAATTGGCAAATCATCGATTCGTTGGAACTCGTTCGCTCAAAGACGCCTCACTGGAGCTCTAGAAAAAGTAGGTCGATTTATTGGCAGTTCTCGTTGAATGGCGCTTGTTCCTCTGAACAAAGCTCGTGGCGGCCATTAATATGTCAATTTATGCGGTTTTATTTTGTAACAACGAGCCCAAGGTATTCTCGCAAGAGATCCTGTTTCGCGTCCAGGCCTGCAATCAGCATGAGTGTGTTGGAAGGTATAACGCAAGGCTCGCTACGTGTATATCTGTCCCTTCGCGCTTCCGTTACCAATACCATTGTCAGCGTTACGCAAGCGGTTGCGGCTGGCAGGAAGCGAGCTGTCATCGGTATCTCCCGATTACGGATTAACAGGAATCGAATTCGATTGTTACATCTGGTCCCAAGGATCCTCTCACAGAGAAAGATAGAGACGCGAGAACTCTATCAAAATGTGCCGTTCGATAGTCGCTGGACGTCTCGTCGACCTTATTGAGTCGTTAATCTGAAACGTAACTGCTACATTATTGGCAGCGAGTATCTCCCGATTACGGATTAAGAGGAATCGAATTCGATTGTTACATCTGGTCCCAAGGATCCTCTCACAGAGAAAGATAGAGACGCGAGAACTCTATCAAAATGTGCCGTTCGATAGTCGCTGGACGTCTCGTCGTCCTTATTGAGTCGTTAATCTGAAACGTAACTTGTTACATTATTGGCAGCGAGTAATTAACCGGGCACCCGTTAACTGCTCGTTAAACTGCTGCTCGTGATACGTCCGATCTCCATAATACGCGGCTCCGTTACCTTCCTGGCCGTCCCAAAGCGAGCCGCGTTTCACGTTCACGCGAAACGAGTCGCGAAGCAATTTGCACACATTTATTTCCTGCTAAACGCAACGCTGATCCGTCGCCGTTCAGTCGTTTTATAACTCAATCTCGCACGGTCACCGCTCGGGACTTGAAACGGTGAAATCCTCCCTCCACGGATTAACCTTCTCGCTCGAACACGACTGTTCTCCGCTATTCTTTCCTCCTCGTTGTCATTCTTTCGAGCAACCCCGGCTACCGGATTTTGCGGCGAATCGCCTGCTGATTGCGATTCATGCGCTCACTCTTCTTTGATTCAATTTAGTACATTCAGAATGTTCATTCTCTGCTGATTCCTGAGGAGGATCCTCGAACAATATATTTGTTGTTTTTTAATTTAGTGCACACATAATTTGTTCGTTCTTTATCTTCTTTGCTAATTCTTGCGGAGGATCCTTGAGCATTGTATTTTTTATTTTTTAATTTATTGTATACATAATGGTTTTATTATTCTTTGTTTAGATTCTTTGCTAATCCTTGTGAAAGACTCTCAAGCAACGTGATCACTCAGCAGGTCCACAATTTATTATTTATTTATCAGTTCTTTCGAAAAATCTAAATTTCCAGCATGCACCCAAAGGCAGAGTCGCCAGATGAGGGGTGGGTGCACGAATTGAGGGGAAAAAGTGCCACGTGACCGGGCCGCGGCGGAAGAGTGGGGGACAGCGTCGCAGAAGGGGAAGGTAGAGTGGGGGCACCCAAATGTCTGGCTCCTCTAAAACCGAAGAAAGCTTTCACGTGTGCCGATCAAGCTGGTCCAAAGTGGCTTTCAGCTGGCGGAAGAGGGTCACAATGGCGGATTTTCACAAAGACATCAAAGATTATCACTGGAAAATGTCCCACGCTGTAATCTTTGAATCTCTGGATCGTCCTCCACGCGACTGGTCACGAGTGCCTCGCGATAAAGATTGGACATCGCTAAATAGAGAGCGCCTGCTCGCAAGGTGATCTATTTTTATTTTTTTTTTCCACCAAGAGTTTCCGACAAGCTGGCCGAAGGGGCTATAGTGACGGAAGTGTATCGATTCGTTGCTCGATGACGTTATATCGAACGCTTGGCAGTCACGCTGCTTTCATATAGCACGAACTACCGCGAAGATAGTTCGGGGACTCCGGTGAACAGAACGCATTAAAAACTAGTGAAGAATTTATGGCAGACCTTTGCGGTCTCGATGCGTTCTTCAGGAATTAATCATCGCTCGGCTATTCTTGGCTTGCGAATTGACCACCGAGGTGACCAGACACTTGATTCTCCTTTTTCCTTCTCGCGAAATCGCACGGAATCAACCTTCATCCTTAGGACACTGGCTCGTTAACAATTTAGGGGAGAGCGTGTATCTATTCTATGATAATGGTAATGGTGGATACAATAATTACAGTTTTTCTCGTGGGTTAACGACAAAATTCTTCTGAAGAAAACATCTTTCAGGACCTTAATGATTTTCCAAAAATTGTCAATTTTCACTCGACATTTGGTACATGTTCTAACACAGTTACGGAGTGACTCTGAGATGATTCTGAAATGATTGGACGCAGAGCGTCCTCGGCTCGTAGATTTCGTTCTGCAATGACGCTCGTAAACTGTCGCGGAAAAAGCTTGCCGTCGCAGCCTTTCCGAGCACGTCCCGCGATTAACGCGGCTTTAGAAGCGATAATTACGTCAGAGTGGTACGGTTAGTCGATAATTTCTCGCGATGCTCTTATTCTGGTTTCTGGAACGCTGCTGATACCGGTCATACGCACCGCCGCGGAAAGTAAAAGGTATATTATTAGGCGGTTGCATACGAAGTGGCTCCTTCTCCATCGGGCTACGAGAATACGTAACTTTTCCCTTTTTTCCGTTTTTCGACGGTTTCTTGCGCTGTGCAGCACTCCCATTAACCGAATACCCCACTGTTTCAGTACCCTCTTCCTCTCTCTCTAACGTTTCATTAGACGACGTTTACATCTGCGACAGTTTACGAGCGAATCTATTTACACAGAAACCTGTCTTGAGGTCCTACCGACGCACAGAACTAGCAGGTTACTGCATATGAAATGTCTGATTTTTAATAAATCTTGTTCGCCAAAACAAGCACCATTGTGATGAATAAACTGCGTATTTTATGCGTTTATGGTAAAAATATGGTGTACAAGGATTGAATAGTATTAATACATATATTACTTTCGTCCTAGTGAAGTTGTCAAGAGAAGGAAGTAAAAATTCAGTTTTTTATCATTTCTATCATTACCTTCCTTGATTACACGACTCTGTCAATGTTTTTCACTCCTATAAAAAGATGAGTTAAAGATTGACATTGAAATCTTGTCTTGAAAGTAACATGAGACTGAGGATCTTTATGCAAGATAAAAATCGTTTGCATCCAATGCAAGACCTACGAACCAAATAGGAGTTTATTTTTCTCTAGAGATTTGATCGAGTTGCAAGGAATGTATTGATTTCTAAATTCTTTTAATCTCACTCTTTCTGCGATAAAATCGGCAGTCCGTACATGCAATAAACCTGCAGGCCATAGCAACGTTTCTTGATCGAAACGGATCATAAAATTTGCATTCTAAAATCGGACATTTCATGCGAAGCAGCCTAATGTGTAGATTCTCCGGGCTATTCTATGAATTAACAGTTCAGGATAACTGCAAGTTTTGTGAAAGTGCTGCACCACGCTGAAACTAGTGCGCAAACGAAGAAAAGTAAAGGTTCTTGCAGCGAGACAGCAACTGGTTATTAAATATAAGTTTTTATAGATGCTCTAGTTAACGTCAATCAATAATTTATTTGTATCTGAAAGAGTCTGGAGTTCAAACCCATGCGAGCAAGAAGTCTTTCAGGTTTTTAGATCGGTGTCGATCTCTGCTTCTTGAAAACAGTTCTTTTTCTATTACAATATTCGAGATCACGTAAGAAAATATTTATAGAACAGGCAGTAGAGGTTGAAATATTTTCTGAATTCGTTTCAAAACGTAATTTGCAATATCTGTCCGGTGATATGGTTTGGCTCCGAGCTTTCTTCTTCTCGTTTTGTATATTCCGATTTCCAGGCGATCTCGCGGTGGAAACTGCTCGGGTCACATTCGATGGGGGAAAATCGTTTATAAAGCGATTTGTAAAAGTTCGCGAATGTTTGTCGGTTTACTAATAGCGCCTGGGGCAGCGGATAGATCATTAGCCAGTACAAATTACATAAAGGACAAGAATCGCCGGTGAATTGTCGGAGTGGGGAGGGAAGAGAGACTGGGATAGAAGATAGAGAGCATTGGGGAAAAGAAAGAAAGAGAGAGGCAGGGAATAGTAGTGCGGGAAACGTGTAAATTGCACGCCGGCGTCGCGATACCGATCTAATATGGTCCCGTGTGTATCGCTGATTAGAACACGAGCCCGAGTCGATTGTGCGCCGCCGATATCGAATCGATTCGCGGATATAAATCAGAACGTCGTGCTCCGGTGATCTAGTACGTGCCAAAGTAGCGGCTCGCATTGCCGCGAATTATGTAAGCACCGCGCGCAGGATTCTTGAAAAACCGATCGTGCATCTCGCGCTCGGGCTTCCGACGTAATACTTTTATGATGCCCCACGATAGACGACTTCTCTCAAACGGAAATCAATAAACAGAGTGATCAATCTTGCCTGGTTCGCGGCAACACACTTTTTATTCCGAGGCTGTTATTACTAGACAGCAGATTTGATTTATCAGAAAAATTAGTAGGTGTACTTTAAGACATTGAAAACATCAGACGAATTCCAAAATACTTTTATATTATTTTCAACCTATTGAACGTATCAAGAGAGAAAATAAATTTCTGTATAACTCCGGTATGTCGCAATTCAGGTATTCATTTTTCAAAAATGTACTTCGTTGAAAATGGTGATTCCTCAAGTTATATGGAATAACTTTTTCCTCTACGAAAATGTTCTCCGTGACTTCGTTCAGGAGTTATTAACGAAAAACACGGACCAATCAGAGCCCGGCTACAGCCGACGAGTGCGGCGTTGGCATTGGCCGAGCTGGAATTCGTCTGATGCAGCCGCGCTCTGATTGGTCCGCGTTTTTCCTTGATAAATCCTTAACGAAGTCGCGGAGAAAATTTTCGCAAAGGAAAAATTAACTTCAAATACCGCCAGGAATCTGTTATCTTCAATATCTCTTTTTCTACAATTTTTAGGCCAGCTGAAAATCCCGGAATATCTTCAATACAGTAAAGTCGCGTTTACTGTTCAACAGTCAGTGTTCTGCACGGACAGTGATCGCATGCCGACATTATTTTTATATGATTGCGTCTACCGCGCCGAGAGTTCAATAGAAAGCGGAACGTAGAGAAGTGCAGCATGACAGTGGAATGGGTAAGCACTGGACAGTGATCCCGAACCCGATCGTGGACAGTAAACGCGACTTTGCTGTATCTCTTTTTCTACAATTTTCAGGCCAGCTGAAAATCCCATCGGCGGTGTCAGTGGATAAGAATCGAATGTTGAAAGGAGGATCGTGGTCGATCGGTCGAATCGGCGGAAAAATGCACGCGCATAACGGCCGGTATCGACCGGACCGGAACCCTCGGTGCATACAAGTGCATCCGCACACGTGGCTGGTCGGCATAGAAGCGCAGAAGTCCGCAAGAGGTAGGATAGGTAAGAGAGGCGGCTGCCGGTGATCTTCTGGCGAGCCAGGTTCTAGACGTTGTACATGTGTACCGGGCATGTCGAGGCTGAATATTTATGCGCGACCTCTCTCGAGGCAGCATCGCTTGGTGCAACGGCGCGGCGGCGAGGCGGTTGCAACGCAGAAATCCGCTGCATTCTGGAAAAAGACACCGACACACAGGCTCCCGGACGCCCGTTCTGATTTATACGGAGTGTTGCGCGCCAGGATTGGCCAGGATCAGTGCCGCTCAATCGACCCGCGTACCCAATCGGTTCCCGACGAAAACGATCGATATCTGCCGGGGCCCCGCGCCGTTATTTATGCGTTTCACCTCTTGCTACCCTTATCTCGAATCTCTGCTCGCCTTCTACGCGTGTAATGCCCGCTTTTTTTCCATAGGCTGCCTACGCGAGGCCCCGCAAATTGCGCGCCTGCCGCCCGATCGAAAAAAATACGGATCGCGATCGCGAGATCGGCTTAAGATCGGGCCCGATTTTTACCGAGAAATGCCGCTTATGTTGCGCAATCGTGCTCTTACCGCTGCGCGCGCGATTCGTTTCGTGTGATCCTTCCGCACCTGTGTCTTTGGAGATCTTTCGAGAATCTGTTGACACATTTTATCGATCCAGTTTTCCTCTGCAGTTGATTGATCGATAAGAACCTGCCGCTAAATCGTTAAAAAATCTCCTACAGGTTTTCAGGTGAACTTTTTAGGAGTGTATGCTGCTGATTGAATCAGTCTGGAAAAATTTTTGATCGCTGTTGTCCGAGCAGCATAAGAAACTCGCCGATACAGATTTTTCTCTGGAAATGACGCTTACGTTGTGTAATGCTGCTTTAATGGTTGCATAAAGGATCTACTCCGCTTAGAGACTGATTCTTCTTGTACGCTTATATTTTAATGATTAAATATTGCTAACCGGAAAATAGGAATATTTTTCTCCACTCTCCAAGATGCGTCTATGCGCTCCATGTCTATTTCCATGTCTATAAAAATACTTCTAATGTTATGCAATCTCCTGCCTCAGAAAATGCACGAATGATTCACTCGCACTGATGCTATAGCGCCTATTTTTGAATCGTCGAAGAGCAGCGTGCGGACTTCCGCAGCTTTTCGAGAAGTTTAGAAGAACTATGTGTGCCGTTTGTATACCATGGAAATAGAGTTCAGCCGTTGTATATTTAACGCGAACGACCATTAATATCGACAACTATACAAAAAGTACGTGTTATTCGACAAAAATTGGACTGCGTAAAATTGATTTATACACGTGCCATACGCGATGCCTCATTTGAATACTAGTTGTGACATTTAATTAACCCTTGGTATTTTAGTGCCTCGTTTGAAATTACCTTACTCCAGAGACAAACACGCGACGCTGTTACGCTCTTAAACTCGCCTAAGCAGAAAGACGAGCAAGCACCTCGAAAATGTAAATCGCTAATCCATTTACAGAGTTTCCGCTCGAACGTTAATTCCAACAAGAAAAATCGCACGTCTTCCACCGTACTGGTCTCGCTACATTTGGAGAGACGGTGCATGCGCTGGTTATGTGTATAGTGATCGGCGGCTCGCATAAATCGAGAGGACGCGATATCGAGGCGACGGAGCCGCGATTCCACGTATCTGCGAATTAATGCGGGAACGCATCCGCGGCGAACCAAAGCGAAACGGTTGTCGCGCATGGCGCAATCTTCGTCAATCCCGATTAATCACTGCATTATAATTAATGACCGTCATTCCGGCTTTTTTCCCGCCGTTGCCCGTAGTTGTCCTTCTTTTTTCTCTCGGTGCAACATACATAGTTGCTCGTTTAATTATTCATGTGCTGTCTGCGAACCGATCGAATTATTTTATACGGGGCGAGCCGATAATTAAACATGATTTAATGAGACGAAACGCGTCACACACGTGTCCCGATATCAATAATGTAATACGCATTACGGCTTCATCAAACTGTGACAAACCTAATCGAGAAACCATTCAACCATCGATTGAGCAGTTCGATTTCAAGGTTTCGCGGACAGATTGTCCTGGGAGTCGCAAGATTGGGACTTTTGTCCTCACTCTACCTTCCCCCTCCACGGCGCTCTTCCCCCCGCCACCGCCACGCCCCAGTCACGTGACGGTACTGGCAGAGTCCTAGATAAACGGTTAGGATCATACTACAACGCGTTTCGGCTCTATAAATAAATAATTTAATTATTGAGCAGTTCGGTTTCAAGGTTCCGCGAACAGTTTGTCCTAGGTGTCACCAGATTCAGACTTTTATCCCCACTCCACCTTCCCCCACCACGACGTCCTAGGTAAAAGTGTGGGCCCTAGATAACCGGTTAGCATCATACGACAACGCGTTTCGGCTCTATAAATAAATAATTTAATTATTGAGCAGTTCAATTTCAAGGTTCCTCGGACAGAGAAAAGTGTGCTAAACAGTAGCGGCTTCCGGCGCGTTCCCCCGTTGCACGTTTAATTTCACGCTGATTAAAGTCGTGTGTAATTAATGCGGAACGATAAACACAGGCCTTGTTGTTCGCCAGTGGCCAATGGTGGTTTCAATAATAATCGCGGCGGTTTTCGAAGTGGAAAGTCGATTGCAACTTTGCTATATCCGATTTCTCTTTTAATGAGTCTCGCGCGGGGGCGGGAGGGGGATCGACGTTGCAACAGACAACGGACAGATAAACGAAATTATGCAAATGAAGGGAACAGCGGCGGAACACAGCGAGGAATGGAAGCATCCTCTTCCTGGATGGTTTCGTGGAAGCTTGATCCTAGGCAAGGGATCACTAGGGATCCTTTCTAGCCGGCACGGATAAAACGGAAATTTCGTATCTGGCCGCGACAGGCCGGCATAAATCGCGTTCACCGGCTAATTAAACCGTTGGCTATCGCGACGATTAATCGATCGCCGTTTCCTCCTGGATGCTGCCGAGGCACCGGCTCTCCTTCCCCTACACCTATCACCCTTTCCTCCTCGTTTTTTCCACCCGTCTCTTTCTCTTTCCACTCGTGGATCCTTCTTTTGTCTAGCGTACGCGACCTAATATAACCGGGCCGCGTTTCTTTCTCTTTCTTCCTCTTCCTTATCTTCTTCTTCTTCCACTACTCTTTCGATACCGTAATAGAATCGCGTGCTGCTCGTAAAGACTCGGACCGCTAATCGAGAATCACCCCGATCGTCCACACTGTAAATCTTTCACCGGGAATCGAATTCGGCTCTTCATTGATCCCCGAGCTTGCGAATATTTTAATTGGCTCCACGAATTATCGGAAGCGCGGGCAAACAAACTCGGGGCCGTTTGTAATCCGATACTTCCCAGGTATCCCTCCTAACCCTTCAACCTGTTCAGCGTTTGTTAATATATATTTCTCTTTTAGATATTTATTGTTCCTTTCTCTAATGTGTCGTACAGTCTGCATACGTATTTCGTGCTTGTCTTTTCTTTCCTTGGAATTTCCCAGGTAAAATGTCGAGGTTTATGCTGCGACTGCCAGCGAACAAAAATTTGTTTTAAGAAAATGTACGTGTGCATCTTCTTTGGCGATGACTGTGGAGTTACTTTAAATAATTGCTTGTACATTTATTGCCATCTGAAATGTACATGTCTACTCTATTTCGATGAGGATGATCAAAATGTTGGAACCACTTGTATAACTTGACGATTTAAGATCGATCGAACTATAAAAATTTGTCTATTACATGGCACTCGCACTTGGAGCAAAGCGGCCCGAAAAATCATCGCGGACGGAGCGGAGCTAATGGAAACGGCTGGTCGTGAATTTTCATTCTGCTCGCCTACATGAATGTGTTTTTCCAGCGCAAAGAATCCCGTGCAAAAAGGTGGCAGGCGAGCGTATCGCCGGCGGCGTGGTATCGGTTCGGAAAAAACGAGACACGTGTAACAAAGATCGCCGGTGCAGACGATGGGAGCATCGCGAAGGCTGCCATTACGGTTTTCGCGAATTTGAATGAATCGTTTCGCTGCGAGCCAGGCTGCTCCGAGCGCCACTACGGCGAATGAATCAGCGGATTCCTCGGCGATTCTTTCGATTCAATTAAAATCCATCTGCCCGGTGGAATTCCCGCTTCGAATGCGGTACAAAGGGAACGTTCCCTCGCCAATGCGAAAAACCGACGCGACGGCTCTTCTCCGTCGCGGCTAAATAAACCGTCGACGAATTGTCAGATTTCTGCGAAACGATGGATACCACACGATCACGTGGTTCCTCCTCCGTGTTCGCCTTCACTCTGGAACTTTTCTGCTTCTCTCTCCCTCTCTCTTTCTCTCTCTCCTGCTCGCACTCTTTCGCTTTGTGGATCCGCGGCGATCCGACCTCCTCCAAGAAGAAGGGATTACGCAACAGAGTCCCCACTTAGGCGGTCTCTATCCTTCTTTCTGCCCTCTCTGTCTTCTCTTCTCCACGACGCGCACGTTCCTCCGTCGTAGATGACGATGCCCACGACGATACGCAGTTGATTGCGCAACGAACGTCAGCGAAAATGCACCGGCGCATCCGACGACCCCTGCGCGCACCGGAAGTCATCCGGGTAGGCTAGCTGATCCGCGAATCTCGGGCTCCCTTCCGATCGGAGCTTTTTAATTTTTCACCATTTTACATTCGCGAGAATAACGAGGATTTTTAATTCTCAATAATTGTAAATCAAAAGAATCCAGAATGATGACTGGTTCCGTAAATCTAGTGTTTCCAGAGATAATTTTGTTCATATTATGAAATGTATGTCTGTAAAATCATCCAAAGACCATTATCCCAAGATCTTTTATGCAACCCAGTCATCCATGAACCTATTCATCGATTTTCAGTAGCTAATTTATTCATGTCTTCTCCACACTGGATTTCTAAAGGATCCTCAAGGCTCTTGACTCCCATCAAAAATAATATTCTGAGCACGTATACCATAAAATATTTTCTTCTGTTCAGGTTGCAAAATGTATTTCTGCAAAATTCGATGCTTCAAGAAACGTTATTCTCCAATGCTGTGTATTATAACAAAACTATACTCACAGAAAGCTTGCTTTCATATTGCAGAGGCTATGCGACACTTTCTGGTTCGAAGACACGAGGAACTACTTTCATTAGCTACCTTCCACAGTGATATTTTGAGGGGCAGTCGTTAATTTTGGCCGTTCGAGCGCCAATTCCAATGCACCGGAAGTCATAAAGAGTCATTGACGCTGTGCGTCACGTCTAGTATTCTATATCTTCCCTGAAACGGCCCCGGCGAGCTGCGCGTTTCTTCTGGCTTTCTATCATTCGATGAATTCTGAGCGCTCCCGGCGTCCAACCGCCGCGGAATTCATACCGCACACAATGCTGCCGCATTGCTGCACGTTCCTCAATCACAATTATTCCGAGAGCCGAGCTTCTTTGCCGCGTGAAAAACCGGACGATTTTTCTCCGCGAGCCTCTGCCTCCTCTAATTCCGAATTAAATCGCCACCATCGGGGGACAGAGAGCTTCCTCCAATTTTCTATCTTCCAGCGGACATCTTAATGGCGTCGACGTTCGCTCGTTTGCTTGCTCGCTTGGCGCTGCGCACCTGTTTCAATTGCGCAGTACCCGGTCGGGTTTCTACGGGTGTTATCTTCACGATCGTGTCCCGATTACAGATCAAGATGGACAGACCGGAGAAATAAAAAAAATTATTGGCTCGACGTAATTAATATCGGCAGCCTTGGAACGTCCGCCTGCTAACTACATTTTGCATTATTATACCCTCGGCAGTTTTATATGGTGCCATTTTATTATGCATCTGTAGGTTTTTATTCATTTGCTTCTTGAACTTGTTATATTACATTTTTATGACGTTGGTTTCACACTGCGAGAACGAAGAGTGTTTGAAATGATCGGGGACTGTCAAAAAGTAATTTTAAAATGCTGATTTGAAGAAGTGATCGCTGTGTTAAATTTTGTATGTTCACTTTCCAGTTCCATTTGTCTTCGTATAATTTACTTGTAGTCCTCGCATAAGAGCGTGATCGTACATTCGCCAAAATAATTTAAACACACATCATTCAGCGAACGCGTATAGTTTGCGTTAAACGAAATTACAGCACCATAAAAGTCAGATGTGGATTGCTGTTACAAGTGTCGCGAGCTCCAAATAAGTAGTTGTTTATCGATAGAAATGATGGCGGAACGTTGCACAGTTTCCGAACATGGAGAGTCCCGAAGAACAAGAGATTATTTATTGGTCCACCTGCTGGCAGTCGTTCAATATCGATCGAATCGTTATCATCTCGTCGATCCGTTGGCGCGGCGGAATGTTTTATCGCGCGAAACAGCACATTTATTATAAACGACGCCGACGTCGCGTTTCCTGGGGAACAACCGTGAAAGGGCACCGAGTACCAAGCAGCTACAGGTGGTTCCGCGAGAGTGCTCTCTCTCTCTCTTTCTCTCTTCCTCTCTCTCTTCGGTGATCGCTATTACCCGTTTCTCTCCCGTTCGCCTCTTTTCTCCCCTTTTGTCGCAGCTCGCGGCTCCCGCTTACGCGCGCGCGGTGCGTTTAATACGCGCCGTGATCAAATGGAAGCGCCGCCCGGCATAATTGCTTGGAATTGCGCGCCGAGCACCGTTCACCGCGATAAAATATTTCGCCTATAAAACGCCAGTTCCGGCCATTTATAAAGTAACCAGGCTGCAATTCTATTTGGGGCGCGGGGTCACTCGAAACCCCGATGCTCCGAAGGGGAGACTTGCCAACCAGAAATCCTCTATCGGAGCGAACGGCCATTGTCCTGACAACTCGGACGACGGACGATGGCACTACAGAATTTGTAATCGAGTCCTCCCATATTTTCAACGGTGGATTTTCGTACACTTAATACAGATTCGGCTGATTGAAATCAATAACGAGAAAATTAAAAATCCAGTTGGCTCCTGCTTTGTACAATTTACACAATTTTCATTTTGCATAAAAATCCGCAACTATATGATCTATCGAAGCGGACGGCCTGGAGTAGAACTACCGAATGGGCAAAATTGACCGGTTCCTGATGTCTTCTTTTAGAAATATTAAAATTATAAATATGTTTTTCTCAGGAATTTTTTTAGTGAACTTCTTTGCTGAAGCACATATTTAAACAAAACTCAAACGAAACCTGAATAAATGCAATTCTGTCATTAATATAAGGCAATGTATGCCAATTGCGTTCAGTGTAAAAAATTTTAACCAGATACAGCCGATTAAAATCGTTAAAGAAAGAATTTAAATTTATATCTCGCTCCTGTTTAGTACAATTTACACAATTTTCGTTTTGCATAAAAATCCGCAGTTCTCTAATCATGCATCACGGCCAACAAGATTGGATCGCAGATCGGGGCAAGATCGATGTGTAGACTGCGGAATCGATGCACGTAAAATGAAGAATTTGAAGAATGTGATATTATCAATGGCTCCTGTGTTGCGAAATTAATGAAAACAATTTATATGTTGCGTGTTACACGCTCTCAACCTGAAATCGGTGTGTCCCCTATACACTATATACCATCGATCTTCCGATTCCCCCGATCGGCTCCCCATGATCTTTGTCCACCAGGGTAAATGACTATATTTAAGATCCTGCTACGCGTATCCACGAAGTGTAGCAACGAAGTAGATATAAGCATAGCGATCGTCAGACGTGGAAACCGTGCGACGATTGTGCGGCCAGATGCCGGTTGCATGCGTGTGTTGCGCCTCTCCGGATCCATGGATCAGGGAACGAGTGGCTTCTGGGATAGGTGGGGTCGGGGAGGCAGGTGAACGGAGAGTTCTATAGGTGCTTGTCGTAATGACTGCGGCCGCGGCGAGCGTCCGATGGATCGCTCGAATACCATGGTAGCATCGTAAAGCCGCATTTTTCGCGTAACTGGAAAGACTCCGCGACTGCGGGCGCCCTTTCCCCATGGGCGGCGATGGGGAAGGGCGAAAAAAGGACTTCGGGGATCTGGGGACCAGCCACGAATGCTGGGGAACGAGGGAAGATCAGGAGGAGACAGAGGATGGGCAAGGAAGAATCTTAGAGGAAAATTCTGGTGGCTACTCTGTCTTCGTCAACGTGAGAAATTTCTACCGTGGTAGTAGATAGAAAGAAGACGATGAAAGGACATGGAGGGATAGGTATTGATGAGGTCAAGGTCTGAAATGGAGTGGGCGGAAAGAAGAGCATGGGAAGCAGAGAGGATAAAGGAGGAGAATGAGGAACAAGGATCCACAAGGCGAGAAGAAAATTCTGATGGCATCAAGACATAACTATTAGATTGTTGCATATGAAATGTCCGATTTTAGAAACGTTTCGATCAAGAAATGCTATTCCAGTCTACAGGTTTATTATATAAAACTTTGAAGTACAAAGCTGACTCTTAACACTAAACGTACCACGACCGGTCAAATAACAGGTTCTAGATTTTTATTTCACAATTAATGAAATTATAAAGATGCTTTCATAAGAAATGATTTTTAAGAATCGCGATGAGAATCGTGCAAAGTCTAAATAAATTAATTCTTGCCATTTTTGTAAGGCAACCACGTGCCTGTTACTTTCATAGTTTTATGCGACGCTGTCGTGTGTTCCTTTTATACATACACATGAATGTCTGGAAAAATAACTTATTGACGATAGCGTTATGTGATTTTTGGTCAAAATATGGTGATTAATTAACGTACTGGTCGTTGATGGTAAAAAGAACTACAAAATCAAGATAACAATCTTGATATCATAATATCTTATTTTTACCGTAATACAATCAAGAAACTTAATATTTGTAGATAGAATGCATTAGGTTTGTTTAATGTCACTGCTAAAAGACGGACATTTCATATGCAACAACCTCATAAAAGGGAGACATGGAGAACTCCGGGAAACGATGAGGATGAAGGAAGAGACGAAGAAAATTCTAGCGGAGCGTTCCTGCCAAGCTTGCTACCTTGGTGGCAGGTCAGCTCGCTGAAGGGCGAAAAGAGGATACAGGGGTCTGAGGAATTGGCGAGGAATGGCGGAAGACGAGGAGACCGAACAAAGAGGATGGAACACCAGGAGTCGGGGACCACGAGGAAAATTCTAGCGGAGCGTTTCTGTCGTCGTCAAGATGGAAGCCCGCTACCTTGGTGGCAGGTCGGAGCGCGGAGGCAAGATGGACTGCCACGCTCGAGGGAGCCCCTGACGCGTCGCATCCGCAGCGACGCGGCCTTACGTAACCCGCCACCTCTCGTTCCACGTTATTGTTGCCTTCGTTTCTGTCGTTTGCTCGAAATGCCGATGTCGTCATCCTATGAACGGCCTCGCCGCCTGTCGTCTTTTTCTTTTATTTTTGTTTTTCAAGCCGGAGAAACGACTTGCGAGCGAGCAGAGGACTTCGTAGAACGGTGAACTCGAGAGAGAAGAGGATTCCAAGGTGTTTCTGTTCTCTCGGTTCGAGTCCTGAAGAGCTGTTTTTCTCGGTTGTCGTGGATCGGTTGGTTCCGTTGCGTGGAAGGGTTGGTGAGAAGAACCGACGTTTAGGTAATGTGTCAAGGATGTAGCGCTGCGCTGCACTCGAAAGAATGAAGAATCGGTGGACTTGCGTTACATGCTAGCCGGAGATAGATCGGCGATGGATGGAAGAAGTCGTGTGGAATAGTAATTACACACCATTGTGTAGCAGGAAGCTAATGAGTTGACGGTTTAGAGGGACGCCGGCGCTGCCGGCTACGAGTTAATCACCGGCTTCGGACTTCGAGAAGAAAATCGTTGTATCTGATTCCCATTGTTGGCCGATTTTAATGGGCGATCGGGGGGTAGGTCCGACGGAGCCTGGGGGGCGAGCTCCGTTCGGTTTCGCGGCTTCGAAGAGACGATTAATCTCTAGATCCTCAGATAAGAGGCAAACTTCACTTCGGGAAGTGTCTAATTTAATCTGGTCTAGCAGCGATTACAAACAGTATCACCAAAAACACTAATTAATAAAAAACAAACTATTACTGCCAGTCTTTAGTTACCGAGTCCTCGAGTTTGAGTTAGGATGGCAGCAGTGAGACGTTCTCTTTTTGATTTTGAACCTTCCAGCTTCTGATAGTCGAAATATTAAAATCTAGGAAAATTGAACATGTTTCTAAAATTGTTAAAAATTACAATTTGATAGCAGTTGACTTCGAGGTCCGACGAAAGTCCCCACTTTTGGAGTAATAAAAAATAAGTGCGAAGAATGAACCCGAAGAAAACAGACTGCTTCATTTCCGAGCACCTTTTTCGGTTAATTAATAGCGCAACCGCAGGCGGAACGGTCCAGCGTGTTTGTGGAAAGAAAGAGACAGGAAGTTCGAAAGTTCGTGCGTTGACTCTGATTGATCGACGAAAGGGGTAAAAAGTGGGACGAAAGGAGGCGCCGCGACTCGTACGAGGCGCGAATCTCGCGGCATGAAATCGCCGCAACGCGAGGCGACGCGATGAGAGAAAACCTACGGTGCCTTATAATGGGCCCGGCGAGCCGGGGCCCCGGAGTTCTCAGGACTCGCGGCCCGGCCGCTCGAGAAAGAGAGCAAGAGAGAAAGAGAGAGAACAGGTGCGTGACGTCAGGTGGGCAGCACCTCGGGACCGCGCGAGCCGGGGCCCCTTACCACTTTTCACTGAAACAGATCGCCGGTCAAACGGTGCCGCTCGGAACCGCGTGCCTCCACGGCTACGAACCATATTTCTCTCGCGAGCTGCTCGGTGCTGTCATACGTCGAACCATCCCCTATCTTCCCCCCACCTTCCCCTAACTGCCTAACCACTCGCATTTTTAACCTGCCCTCTGCAATTCCAGCTAGATGAAAACACTGCAGCTACAATTTTCAAACATATTGTATTTGTGCTTAGACATTGCAGCTAAAAATATTTGTACGAGAAGATTTAACGATCGCGGAATGCGCGCTCAAATTTTTCAATACATTTCCAACAGTGGTTTCAACTAGGCGCACGACGTCATCGTCTCCCTGTCCATTCGGATTAGAAATTTGAAGTTGCAAAATATGAAAGAATACTTTATATCCATTGTTATAAGAATATTAATCCTGTATTATAAAATGTTACCGTACCTCACCGTTCCTCCAGCGGATTAGGCGATATACCTGTAAAGGACGTTATTGCAAGCAAAAAACGCATGCGAATCTTCAACCCCGACAAATGGTCAACACGTGCGACGGACCCATCGAAGCGACGAGCGGACAACCCTTATAAATCATGTCATTGATGACCGTAAACAATGCCAAAGGGCATTTCTTCCGACACCCCCGTCCAATTAACAAACGCAACATTTCTCCATCAAAATCGAATCGTAACCATTTACAAAAAACTGAGGTGACAACCGCAGTACTATTTTGACCGTGGTCGGAGTAACTTCTTCACGTTCGCTGTCACGATTTCGGAAAGTGTGTTGTGTAGTGTCCAGTGATTATGTAGAAGTGTGGTGTTTTGTGGTTCATCGTTAATAAGATGTATTCGCAAAAATGGCAGTGTCCTGTTGATCCGACGGAGGAACAGAAGATTCTGAAAAATTTGTAAGTACCTACACTTGACATTAGTATTTTATAAACCAGGATTAATATTCTTGTGTATAAAAATAGATATAAGGTATTCTTTCATATTTGGCTACTTTTCTATGATCCGAATGGGCAGGGAGACGATCACTTGGCACGGGCCTAGCGACAAACGTCCCTTTAAACTTCATTTAGCTTCAGGGACGTACATGATCATGTCATGTCTCATCGACACGGTCGTGTGGACTGTAGTAGTAGGCTTTTGTCTATACGTATAATTCTAACAATCAAATTTTGCAAGAACTTCAACTTCTTATATCTCAATAACTATTTGTTTGCGACATGTGGCTCCTTTCGAACGTTTTCTCTTCTCGATGAGTAGAAGGTATTGATATAAAAACAATTGTAACAACAATTTTCTTTGATATAAATAATTTTGCGGCAAGTTTTGTTTTAAATGTCCACCGATCCAGAGGTGTAGATTCACCCCTAAAACGGATGACCATTACTTTTTATACACCCTGTACATAAGCGGTTGCATGTGAATTAGAATAAATGAAATTATAAAACATATTCCGAATTATATTAACAAATAGCAGCGCATTGATAGAAATCTTTGGATCTCATTTAAAAGAGCAATACTTTAGCAGCACGATTTTGAAACGGTAAAATCTCTAAGAACGAAATGATTTTTACTAAAACCAGTTCTGCATAACGAAGACGTGTGATTAATTAACTGCCTAATGATCTCGTTAATCGGCAGCTCTAGTCAGACTCTTTCCTCAGAAACGGCTACGGACGACCGTGCATCTTACGAATCGAGTGTCATTTACATCGCTGATGCACCGAATTTTTATGCATTACCGCTCGCAACCGGCAGACTCTGACTCGGCATCGATAATTCAATCACTATCGCGATTAGACGTCCATTTCTAGCATGGCAGTGGCCAGGTCCAGTTTTTCAGCTCCCATCGCCTGCCGAGGAAAGTCTAAATTATCCCCGGTCGAGCTCGTCGTTGGACACACCGTGCATAGTTATAATGACCCAGTGGAATCGTAGAAAGCATGAAGCGGATGCCCGCTTTCCCGCGATGAAAATAGCCGGTGTACAAAAAAAAAAGGAAAAAGACAAAGAAAAATAGCGAGTCACGCGAGGGACTTCTATGGCGACACCCGCGGGACCGTGAAACCCATGAAACAGTTTCGTTCTACAAGCTGAGACAACAATGTTCGACAATTTATCAACATAAACATAACATGAAACATCTATTGAGTTGGCAAGAAAGCAATTTCGGTATTTTAAGGTGAAATAGAAAACCCAATTTGTTTATTCAAGCAATGAACTTTAATATATTTTATATTTTCCATTTTCTTCGATGTTCTTTCGCCATCTTTCTGGTAGCTTCACAATTCCGCGCACATAAAACTTCTGGTCCTAATTTCACCTTAAAATACCGAAATTACTTTCTTGAAAATTCAATATTTTGTTTGTTAGGAGGTCCAAGGACTACGATGTTTCTTTTATTCGTGAAAGACAACAATGTTCGACGATTTATCAACAGAAACATCATAAGTTTCTCTGCAATATTACAAATGAATGAAGAATATCCTGTTCCCTTTTTCAAGCACCACCTCCTGTCCACTCTACAATTCCGATTTTTGAAAAAATGAACAGCCTCTGCCATTGTGGACTTTCCCAGGGGTCAAAATGGAGCCCGACCTGCTGGTCCACTTCGCGCGAACGATTCGCTGGAATATTAAGTCGTGCAGACGATTAGTCTCCCCCTCTTGAAAATAGCCGATAAAAAAAGAATAAAATGGCGAGTCACGCAACGAACTGACGACACCCGCGCAACCATGTGACCCACGGAGTCGATGGCACGGTTCTCGAGGGTAAGACAAACGATCGGGTATCGAGGAGGCACCGATGCACGCCACATTGTGCTCATCCACGAAACAGTACGGCGAGAGGGGCTCGGGGAGGATACTGAGACAGAGGGAGACGAGGACAGTGGCGCGCTTGTAAATTATGTATGAGAGTGTACTCACGGGGGATTACATAATGGCTTGTTTACGGCCGCATGTAAACAGCAATCAATGGAGCAGCCACAATCGCTCGCGGTTCGGCCCGAGAGATCGCGTTCGGTACCATGGAGAGCACTAAGGGGGGTTGGCCTTGAAATCGCGTAAAATCGAGTTACGTTCGCGTGTGGCCACCGCGGGGAAAGCGAACGCGCACGCGGAACCAGAACCGACCAGGTTTATTAATTATTTATGGTCGATCCTCTAACCGGTTGATAAAGAGTTCGATGGTTGTCCGACTGTTTCCACTTGTCCCGGGCAGGGTGAAGAGGAAACGTCGGGGACAAAGTATGCGCGCTGTATAATGCGATTAGGATCGCGCCGCGCTGTGTTGGTTCGGTAAAGTTATTCCGGTTTGTGGAACAGTCAGCTCGGATATTTAGCTTCGGGCTGCATCGATTCGCGTTTTAATGATTATAGAGCGAGGAATCGGGCGATGAACCGGCGAGAAGTATCGGGGACACCTGATGGATTAGGGTTTAGTCTTCCGGTGTGTTGGATTGATAATGGTTTTTTCAAATATCGTGGACACAAAAATGTTTTTCTAGTTTCCACCATTGAATCTACGTGATAATTAGACTGCGGAGTTTATGCGTTTATTAATTTAAAACAGTGGACATGTTAAAAATATTTAAAGTCATGAAGGTATTTTTAAAAAAATTTATTTGTTTAATCTTGCTTCAACGTCAAAGATCATTAGCAACACGGTAGATTTTCTTACAATATTTGATACATATTTGGATCTTTGATGTTTCAGCTTAATAGAAAAATTAAAAGAGGAATACAACTTTTCTTTGACTCCTATGTCGTGCAATTAATGCAAACAATTTTTTATTTTGCATGAAGATCCGCAGTCTAGTGATAATTGTTGGTCTGGTAATGTTATTTATAGACTGCGGATCTTCGTGCATTTATAGGAAAATTAGAAAAAATTTAAAAAATGGAGATGTAAATGTATCATTTCTCCTCTATTCATTAAGGGAAGAAATAAAATTCAATGCAGTTACTATTTCTTGCAATCGATGCAATTCTTGTTTCCCATAAAGATCCGCGGTCTAGTTATTTATTTGTCGCGAACGCTGCAGACAATTTGTAATATTTTGCATAACGACTCGCAGTCCGCTAATCACTCTATCCCTTTAAGATTCAGCGGTCTAACACGGCGATTAACGCGTTACCATTTTGAACAGCTTGTCCGGCGAAGCGAGGCGATAAATCTCGCAAAAGTTGGTCCCCAGACACCGCCATAGCCGGCAACGGCGAACGCAACATTAATTAGCGTTTCATCGCGTTACGCCTGCACTTTGTTCAGCGGTCGCGGAAAGCCGGTGCGGATCAATTAACGCAACTTATTACGTCAGTGTCGTAAACTCTCCGGTTTCTGGTCCGTTCGGCTCCGATACGGCAGCTAATCGTATTACGGTGGACGTCGGCGTTTCCCGACGTTGTAACGCGAGGATACACGTGCACACGTGTACACGGAGGAGCGGTAAACGGTGGCAAAAATGCGAAAATCCTTAATGATTATAACTCTTCCGACGCATCGTCGCCCGCCGGTAAAGAGTTGCGTGCTGGTGGCACGCTAGGATTGTAAATTACATGAATTAATTCGACGGTTTCTTTAAAGGCTTCTAGCCGGGCTTAACGAGCGTTTAACACAACGCAGCCCCCGTGCGAACGATTATTAATGACGGGGAATGCGTTAACTGCTGTATGAGTGTCTCGGGAAATCTGTTTGCGTCACAGGCCCGAGAGAAGATAACCGGCCTTCCGCGGGGCTAAGACAGCCGCATGCTCTCCGATTCGCGACGACCTCGTCACTCGAAACCGTTCACCGTTCGCCTGTTAATCTCAAATTTGGCGTCTAATCGCCGAGTTCTCTGTGTACGTTTATTCCCATGATAAATTACTCCGTCGATTTTTCCAATGATAACGCGATTACACAGGCAAACCTTCTTTCTCCTAGGTCGCCGATTCTCAGGACCTTTCCTCTTTCTCTCTCTCGATCTCTCTCCGTCCTTTTCTCCTGTCTCTTTTTCTCCCGCGCTCTCTATCTCTCTCTTTCTCTCTCTCTCCGGCCAGTTGCGTAGCAAAAATGTAATTAAAGGCGTGCGCTCGCGCGGGCTCGCACACGTATAATGAAAGTGGATGGCAACCGGCGGCGAGTGAATGACGCCCGAAGGCCACGAAGGTGCCGCAACATGTGTGCAGTTGCAGTGGTTACGTGCACACCGACGCAACACCGACGTGCAAGTGCCAGTTACACGGACGTTCCGCGAGGGACTTTTCTTCCCGCGGAAAGATGCGCCGCGATCCATCGATTTGCCATGGAGGCCAAGGGGAGAGAAGCGTTTCCTGGCGAGTGGGTTTGGGTGACGCGAGGACCGCCCAGGTAACCATTCAAGTGATCCTTGCGCAGCCAACTCTACCCGCGAAACCACACGGTCTATTGTCCGCTTGCTATCGAAATTCATTTCGCATTTCGTTTCTTCGAATTTTTGCACTTTGATCGCGCGAAGATCATACGAAATCGAGTTGGTAGCTATTTTAAATGAATTTGCACTTCGTTTCCAATGCATGCATCCATCGAAATCTATTTAGTAGTTACTTTGAATGAATTTGCATTTTGAAAAAGACCTGAGAATATTTGTCGTTGTTTCTAATTCCTGTTCGTGTTTATTCATTAAATATAAAATACTACTATATAATACATTAAGTACTACCCATAAATCTTAATTCATAAAAGTTGATCTGCAATTTTTTTTCAATCACGGCTGATAGAGCCTTCCGACTGGTCGCATGTAATAACTCAAACAAATACATTATACATACAAAATTTAATCGATCGTGTATAATCTATAATCTATTCAATAAAAAGAGTTTCCACACCTGATAAGTATTCCGAATGAAGTAACGTCCCGGCAAAACACAATTTATGATCCCGTTCTAACGGCGGAGCGTCTTTGATCGAAGCAGCGCGTGTATCAGTCGGATCTTAATGATAATTAAAAATTGATAGTACAGTAGCGGATAGTACAATAAGCAAACATTACCATAATTCTCGGTATTCCAGAAAAAGAGAGCCGACTATGGTGAACAGACGAATCAAGCAGCAGCCACTTTCCAGGTGTAATTGGGTTAGCTACCACTCCCACCTTTTCTTTTTCACCCGCGAGATTTCCCATTATTCCCTCGTTCTGTCGATCCACCGCATGCTGGTCGATCGATTGCTCTGTGGCGATCCCTCGTTTGTAACCGGAACACCGGGAAAGGTGTAGAAAAAATTAGGAGCCCCGTTGGCTTCTCGTTAATGGATTGCGTCATGCTGATCCTCTCTCTTTTTCCTGATCAGGCAGACGAAGCCAGGTTGCTTCCTATTTTAGACTATATTCACCTCGGATATCTTAGTGAAACAGCTTTGTGTTGCCGTGTCTTTCCGTTTCCAGATGTTTACAAGACGTGCACATTGATTTTAAAATGAAAAATAATTTTTCAATCCTCTGAGAGCCCTCTGAGAAACTGAAATCTGAAGTCTCTCTTTCCATTTCCAGATGTTTACAAGATGTGCACATTGATTTTAAAGTGCAAAATAATTTTTGAATCCTCGGAGAACCTTCTCCGAAACAGAAATCCCTCGTGGGGAACGAAACTACGAGATTAATTATTTTTCCCACAACTGTGGGAAAAATGGCGTTGGAGGATTTATGGTTCCGCCGTTTGTCGCGATCTGGGTCCAGCTAGCGAGGGTGTGCCATACCCGTAGGAACAAGAAACCGAGGAAAAGATGCTCGTGAGGCGTGAACGCAATTAACGCGATAGTTCAGCCTCGGACGTAATTGCTGCGCGTCTCGCGTTCGGTTTTCCATCAGGCTGCATCAAGATTGCCTTTACCTCTCAGCTTTCAATCCACCGGATAGTCGTTTAGCGGGGAGACTGGACGGTAATTGAAAAAGAAAAGTCCGCGCGAGCTATCTGACAATATTTTCTGAATTACTCAGCGAATTCCTCTTCTATATTAGAATAATGCTTTTCGCGGCGGAATCTTTTGAGTGGCAGCCTGTTGCCTGCTACGGCGCGATCAAATTATAAAATTATCAAACCCGATAGTCCGTAGAAGGGGCAAACAACGCGATTATTTCTTGGGGGCGAGAGTCGAAATAAAATGTGAGAATTCTGCTCCATCGAGAGAAAATTTCAGGAAACATTTTTACTTTTATTGGGGAAATTTAATAATGTCCAGAGGAAAAAGTCCAATGAATAAAATCGAAAATAAAAATTATACAGCTACAAATTAGCAAAAGTTCTCCAGTTACATTTAGAAGAATAAAGATACCACTTCATCTTCTTGGGGGCGAGAGTCGAAATAAAATGTGAGAATTCTATTCCATCGAGAGAAAATTTCAGGAAACATTTTTATTTTTATTAGGGAAATTTAATAATGTCCAGAGGAAAAAGTCCAATGAATAAAATTGAAAATAAAAATTATACAGCTACAAATTAGCAAAAGTTCTCCAGTTACATTTAGAAGAATAAAGATACCACTTCATCTTCTTGGGGGCGAGAGTCGAAATAAAATGTGAGAATTCTGTTCCATCGGGAGAAAATTTCAGGAAACATTTTTACTTTTATTAGAGAAATTTAATAATGCCCCGAGGAAAAAGTCCAATGAATAAAATCGAAAATAAAAATTATACAGCTACAAATTAGCAAAAGTTCTCCAGTTACATTTAGAAGAATAAAGATACCACTTCATCTTCTTGGGGGCGAGAGTCGAAATAAAATGTGAGAATTCTGTTCCATCGGGAGAAAATTTCAGGAAACATTTTTATTTTTATTGGGGAAATTTAATAATGTCCAGAGGAAAAAGTCCAATGAATAAAATCGAAAATAAAAATTATACAGCTACAAATTAGCAAAAGTTCTCCAGTTACATTTAGAAGAATAAAGATGAAGTGGTGGCTTGTACTATTTTATGAATGTACCGCATGCTGTAATACTATTTCCGAAGAGACGCGGGGGAAGTCTGTATTTGGCTAAGAGAGCACAAGAGGATTTTAAGTGGCGAAGAAGTACTGGAACCCCGAGACATTTTTTAATAAGACGGCCGAACCAAACGAGCCGCAACGAAGTTGCTTTTGTTTTTGGGGGTCAGAACGAGAGGAGAGTGTTGAACAGCACTAATTGACCTCAGGGGCCCGACTGACCCGGCGTGCGTCCGAGCTGACAGCCCGGACCAGCCGACGATTAAACTTCCCGTTAATATTGCTCGCTCGTTCTCTCTTTTTGTCTCTCATTTCCTCCCCGCCCTCCGCCGTCTATCACCGTCTCTTTCGCTCATTGTTCCCCACGATCCTCTTTCTTCTTCTTCTTCTTGTTCACCGCCCTTCTCCTCTCTTCAGCCCTGCACCCATCCCCCATTTCGCTCGACGCGCGTTCGTCCTTATACGCTTATCTTATTCATCCATCCGATTCTCTCTTTTCCGCAAACGGTCCCGGTCTCTCTCGCCAACGGAGGATCCCAACTTCACCTTCTGCCGGGCTCACCTACACCTTGGATCGAGCCACACTATGAATATTTATGGCGGCGGTAATCTAATACCGCGGGACGCGAATCGGCGAACGCTGCAAGGGCGGAACCACCCCCTTTTCGGCGAGCCTTCTCTTTATTTGACTTTCCATTCGCTGCGCCGTGCCGCGCCACGCTGCACGATCATGCTCGAGGAATTTTGCCGAGAAGATGGATTACCGGCATATTACTTGGATCACAAAGAACGGATACCTTCTTGTAAAGAAGCTACGGGAAGTTGTAAGAAGTCGTAAAAACTGTGCAATCCTCTGGCAAGTGTGCGAATTTACAAGGCTGTGAGAAGTTTTTGACTGTGCAATTTTCTGGAAGCTCAGAGAGGAGAATACGTCTCTTTTGATCTTTTGTGGTTCGAACCACATATTTTACATATTTATGCAAAATGAGAATGTTCCGAGTTAAATAAAAATTGGTTTCATCCCTTAATGATATCGTTGCATTAAAAACAACATTGCAATATTCTCGATTTTTTCTAATCTTCTAGAATTTCATAAATGCTGGTAAAACATTTAAATCCTTGTACTATCGAGGCAGATACTAAATATTGGCAATTATAAATGTTACTAATTTCCTTCAAACCGAAACAAAATATTACTTCAATTGAATGGAAACTTGGAAACGTACTATACACATAACCCAGATCCTGATTCGACGTTTCTGAATTATTAAGGTATTCGAAAGTTAGCTATATAGAAATTACCTGCGCATGATCGCCATGAAACAGTGAACGGTGGAATGATCGTATGAGGTTATTTATTTTTTACCTCCCTCGGTAGTCTTGTTTGAAGTCTGACCAGTGAGTGAGGCCATAAGAATAAAAACACGAGAAAATAAACATGATAGAACGCAACAGTTCGAAAATAGCTACGAGCATCAACGGATGCACAACCCCTGAACGTTGTATAGTAGGAACTTGGGTAAATGTATTCAGTGAGCAAGTTTCACGAGCAAAGAGTCCGAGAAGATTGAGTTCCTCGACTGGTTCAAGTCCATAAGCATCGGGAGCTAGAATCGAAAATGTTCTACTCGGGGTCTGACTCAATGTAGCGTTGTTTCTCCGTTTGATAAGGGATTTATTTGCGGTAAATGTATGAAGTACAATAGAACCTCACTCGTTGCATCCTCGTTGATTGCACGGAACCCTCGTTCGGGGCATTCTAGTGATCCCCAGTTGGAGTTGTGGTACTGGAGTGGGGAAGTTACCTCTGTCAGTTTGCTTCTCCGTTTGATAAAAAATGTTTAGTTAGGGTAAATGCATTCAGTGAGCAAGCTTCGTGGACGAAGTACAGAAGGACCTCGATTGTTGCAGCCTCGTTCGTTGCGTGCTAGCGATCCCCACCACGAATTGAAGTTGTGGCACTCGTTTGTTGAAGGGTATTGGGTATTGTTGAAGGGTATTGAATGAGCAGGCATCGAAGAAGATTCTTCGACTGGTTCATAAGCATCGGGTTCTAGCATCGAGAGTACGTGTTCTGACAAAACGTGGCGTCGGTGCTCGTGAGAAACGGCCTATCAGCGGTTTCACGAAACCTCTGGACAGTTTCTTTCTCCGTTTGATAAAGAAGAATTTGCTCTTCTTGACCGTGGCTGCCGCCGCCGTTATCCCCCAAGGCAATTTCGCTGTTTTGTCAAGGCGGACACGACAGGTTGTACGCGGGGCCCCTCGAGGAATCCTTCCTTCCTCTCGCAGTGGCTTCTTTCTCCCTCGGTTTCTCCTATCCTGGTTCCGCCAACGGACACCTCGGCTCTTCTATCGTCCTCTCTGTCCGAGTCTCGGGATTAGCCTAGCGGAACCGTAGAAACATACGGCGGCTGTGGGAAATAATGACAGGGGCCCTGCGTCAGTGCTCGTGCTCGCTCATTCGCTCGTTCGTTCGCTCTCGACAGCCCCGACAAGCAGATCCGGAAGCAAGCACACGAAAATTTTTCATCACGAAATCACCTCATCCTCTCTCTCTCTCTCTCTCTCTCTCTTTCACGCCTAGTACGTACACGCCAACAGCGAAATCGCCTTTCTTGGACGGTCGATCGAGGCGAATCCGAAACCGACTTCCTGCTATTTCTCCAGGTCTAGAAGTCTCCCTACCCCTCGGTTCAGAGATCAGACGAGGTGTCCTGAACCGTGAAGCCACGGTGCCCGAAAACGGCCACGCGGTTTCTGGGAAACCGGGCTAATGGGACCGGAAGGGGCGCCACGCTCCTTTCGGCAGAGTTATGGGTTCCGCGAACCGTGCAGAAGCTCGGACCCGAACTAGTTTCGCCGGCGAATGCAAATAGAGACAGTTCTAATTAACTTTTTATACACAAAGTTGGACGACGCGCCTCGGACACTCTACTGTCCGGACACCCTTTCATGGAGTCAGTACTTAACATTCAAAGAAATTGACGATGCACAATTTCTTCGACACTTCAACCCTTACATTAACTCATAGTACCTCGGTAACCACTTTCAATTTCTGTTAAAAAATTCGTTAATGCTTCTGTTGACCAGTAGCAAGACTGTTTTTAAATTCTTATGTTCTTGGGTGATCACTACCCTGCGGATCTTCATGCAAAATAAACATTTTATTTTCTTTCTTAATATGTTTAATAGGTTGGAAATAATATAACAGCATTTTTATATTATTCCAATATTTTTTACTGGTTTAAATTGCACTTACTCATTTTTGTTATAAATGCATCAAATGTGTTAACATCAATCGCAGGCTACAGAAGCTAAACACAAATTTATTTTCCTCATTAATAATTTTAACATGTTGAACATTGTATATCGACATCCTTAAATTCTTACGTTCCCTTTAGTGCTTTAAATTGCACTTACACATTTCTGTCGTAATTGCATAAAATCCGAGGTGCATATTTCTGCAATTGCATAAAATCACTGGGTGATGAGTAGGTGCATTCTAAGCCGGGATGAAAATTAAACAATTTTCATTTTTCGTAAAAATAGACTGATCGAGAAGGATCGAAGTTAAATTTTCACTAAAAAGAAATTGAAGGACTCGATGGAGAACACCGTCTATAGACGACGCATCACTTTAAAACCCTTCTGCTACGCTGCGATTTATTTTCACACTACGCTCTAACCCTTCACGGATGCCGTGCGCTGATGATTGGCAGTGTAAAGGTGCCGAGTTAAAAAGAAATCAATGAACGGCAGCGCAACAATAGTGAAATCGTCGAGTAACTAGACGAAACTGTAAAAATATACTGTATCCGTAGCCGTTCGCTGGAAAAAAAGGTCGCTGCACATCAATTTCCCACAAGAAATAAAACCGCCTCTGCTTCCTGTCATGCTTATCCCTTCGCTGATGAGCCGGCTCCGAGGTATGCCAATTCCACTTATTCGAACAAGAAAATTTCTGCAACGAGCCAATTTGCTACGTGCACACGCTAAAACAACCAACGGTACCGACGCTTTATTTCATACGTCTTTCATACTGCGCACAAGGGCTGGACAGTGTGATGGTTATGTTACTTACGAGTCCCGTGGTTTTATTCGTTTATGTCAAAAAATCGGTTTATAGAAATTACTAGGAGAGGAGATACATTTAAATGTTGCTCCTTGCAATCGACTTGGATCAGTTTTATTTTGCATATAAATCATTTGCGTTATCATACGGGCTTAACCTCATGACGTATTTTAACGAGTCAAGCTCGTGTTGAGGATCTTAGCAAAATCTAACAAATATTTGATTCGTTTGTAATCAATATTTATATGATTAAATTGTCTTTTCTCTTCTACGATATTTTTCGGGATAAAGACATTTTAATCACCGTGATTGTAGTGCTAAGCATATTAACAAGGGGTTGAAATCCCGGAACACGAATATCGGGACACTTTCGCTCGCAAATCTTGCACTGACAATTCCGAGGGGGTGCACGTTTAAAAACGCGATCGCGATAACTGAGCGATACCACCTCGGCGATTAAGGGTTGAAAACCGAGCTTCCGCGGTGACCCCTCGAAGAATGTCCGCCGATACGTCACGGATTGATGTCACTCGCTTGGTAAGTTCGCAACCGGAGAGTTAGGCATTTGATTCCGAAGTGGTAGGTGTATCGACCTAGTACGGCTATGAGTTAATAATAACAAAGAATCCTGGGCCCTCGTTTCGCAGTCGTTGCTCACGTCGCCGCAACCACGAAGGGTTTTGTAATGAAAGAAACTTCTAATCGTCGGCTTCGTTGTTATCGATCTTGGAACCCCTTCCCTCCTAGAAAAGGGAGGATGCAAAGGGGAGGTGGGTGGGTTAAAGTAATCGTGGTCGGGGTAGTTCTCTAGGCAGAGGCAGAGGAAAAGTTTGCGATTTAAATTGCCGGATAGGTTCGCGCGTACAACCTGTACAGTCTCGCGGCTAGCAAACTCTTGATTGACCCACGTAATCGGGACTAGAACCGTCGACGTCATCCTCCATCGTTGACATCGTTGTTGGAGGAACTATAGCTCCTCCTTTGCCTCCGCCAAGTTTGCAAGAGACACGTGGCAGGCCTGATGAAACAGCTTTTTCGACGTTTCTGTCACGGAAGTGGCCGGACTATAGCGCCCAGCCTGTCGCTCGATGAAGTTCAAGTGACTGTTCCCGTGACGTTGAGAACGCCATTATCCTGCTATCAACGGCTCGATTTCCATCGCGCCTACCTGTCCAACATCGACGGGACCACGGGAACGTCGTCTGGACGACAGAGTCCCTCTTTTTCGAGAGGCGCAGACGCTGCTGCACACTTTCGACCAGCCGCGAGAACAAGGCTGTGTCCTTCTTTGCTGATGCACAAGAAGATGGACTTTCAAAACTTCTGAAGGTGCGAACACACTGGCGAGTGTTCTTTAACACTGAATCCACCAACACCGGTCGAAATGACCGGTTCCAGGCTTTTCATTTTACAATTAGAAAAATAATAAAGCTGATTTCATAAGAAACGATTGTATAGATATCTTTAGTAGTGCACGCATTATATTAATTATAAGGGAACATGTTTATTGGGAACATGGGTGCAGTGTTAAAAGTACATGCATAAAATCTTTGCTTTAATCTAACGCATACAAAAGTATATTTACGATTAGTAGATTGGTGCAAGCTCTAGCTATAGGTGAATGATTGGAGTGCAGATGTGAAACAGGACAAAATATATTCAAAAGTAACAAGATGTACAAAACTGGAGTGAACAAAATGATTGAACAAATGGATAGTATGATTATTCGATTGCGGATCCTTGATTGAGAGACACAGGAGCCAAATAACAATTTGATTCTTCTTTTAATTATCTTATTAAGGTGAAACTAATACACTGGTGGCCTTAAATATTTTTATCACCTCCACTGTTTTAAATTGTACGTATCCATTTTTCTCATCAACGCATAAAATCCGCAGTCTAATGATTATACACTAAGTAGAGAAAGAGATGATTTAAATCTCTTAAACGCGCGGCCAAAACGAAGACGAGATTCGATTGCAAACGGGCCGAAAGTGTCGCGTGTAAGTCAGGCTTAAGGGTTCGCAGGCTTACACCCCGTGTATCATAGTGCCCGGTGTTCGGGAGCGCGTAAAGCACACCACGATCCGACCGGTGATCCATTCAAAGCGAAATCCCTGCGGAGAGAGCCTATCAGATGCCCTTTGTCGATCGATCCTCTTTGTAAATCGTCCCGCTATCGTGTTACCCCTCGAGAGGAGGTATACAACAGAACCCGAAAGACCTACCTCTCTCTTTCTGGAACACGTAAGCCTAATTTAAACGTACTCGAATCTCCGGTAGCCCGAGTCCCCGTAAATTACACGAGCACTTTCTTTTTCTAATTTAACTAATCGAGTCGTTCGCTTGTAAAGCTCCTCGTGTCGACCGGCGAAAATTCAGGATTTATGTCGCGGCGCACGCAAATTCAATTAGAGCGCGGCCATTCCGTGTGATTAAATAACCGTGTCGTTAATAATCGTCGACAATAAAGTCACGGGAGAACGACGAGTGGAAACTAAAGAAAAGGATAATCGTAACGCCGCGTTTACCGGGCCGGTTGCGGGCATCGAGATCGCCGGATCGGTTTCACGGATCGTTAATTTCGTCGTTGCAACACTGGCCGACCGTAATGGTCGCGTGCAAAAAGACGCCCGACCGCGAGAACATTTAATTCTGAATAATTTTCCGGGCCTTTCGGTTACGCGACGCCGATCGAAACGCGAAACGGACGCGGCGATTCGACGCGGTCACGCTGATCCGAGATCTATGCCCTTCAAACTGGATCCTTTCCACCTATTTTTAAGCCGGCGCAACTTTTCTTTATTGCAACATCGATTGTTTTCCACTCCGTGCATTAACTCTCACCAGGGCGGTGTTAATTTAACGTAATTCTTTCGTAATCCAGGGACTTTACAATTTCTTCTGGCAAAAGTGAAACCTATTTTATGAAACCTCTAAACTCCAAATATTTTTGAAAAAGCAAATTTCGTGACTTTGAGACAATTTAATGTATTTGACATTTATCACTTAGGATCCTAAAGAAGCAAATGACTGGCGTAACTTATTAACATTTGTTGCACACAGAACCGATTCCCGGTAAGAGAGAAAATGTTTTTTAAAGTCAGAAACATTTCTAGAACACTTGTAAATAAAATAGTCTAACGACAGGATAAGGGGTAAAAAATATTCCCGTCGTAAAATACATGCTACTTGAACACTTCCCAAGTATCTGGAATAAAAATCGCGGTTAGAAAGCAACGATAACGTAATTCATGCCTTAAACGTTTCATTCCGAGCCGCGCGCATGTTTAACACAAGTACTCATGCAGCAAGCCATAAATTGTTCCAGAAGGGACAGAATATAATAAAGTGGCATGATCGGTTTCTGCTTGGCGATCGTTGATGTATTTTTTAAGCATTCTATTTTTATTGTTGATACAGATTAAGTGCAGTAATAGATGCACAACTAAATAATTAACTTTATAAATCCTCAGACAGTGGTGTACACGTTAAAATAAATAATAATCATTCAGAGCGGACATTTAGAAATAAAAATGCGGTGGTTAACGGACCAAGCAAGATTTCCAAAGGCTATCAGCCAATTTTACTAAACGAGGTCCAACTTGGAGCAGGAGGCATCGGGACGAGGAGGACGCGGGGCAGAGATTAATTTTCTCGTAGGCTGTGAATTCCAGAGAGCCGAATATCTTCATCAGCGGCGCGAAGGGATCCGCAGTGCTGGCCAGATTTTTTCCGCGTGTGAGGCCGGCTTAAAACGCACCGGTGCCGGATCCTACGGTTTTGGAGGAAGAGTACGAAACGCAAAGGGCTCGGAGCAAAGACGAGACGGTGGGCGGGGCGCTTCTCCGGCTCCAAGGCGATCCACTCCGACCTCCACCTTCTTACTTAGAGAGATAGTAGGCGCGCATCAACGGCGTTACATCTTTCATGAAACGGCAAATGAGAGCTAGAGAGCCTGGTCAGAAAAAACCGCGAGCGCGGCGGGTTCGGTCCGCGTCCTCAAGAAACGACGAATGCGAACACATTCGCTGGCAGCTGGTCGAGATACCATCGCCGGGCACCCGAAGACCCCTGATTCTGACGGCGCATTAAAATCACTCTTTTTTACAGGACTTTCAGCCGTAATAATCCACGGCAGCCCGAGAATCGCCTTCTAAATAGGGCGGAGTCCTGATGGGGAGCAATTAGGGCAATATTGCCGAATGCGTACTCGTCTAAATTGTAACCCTTTCCGTGGACTCGACTTCACTTGGCATCAGTGGGTAGGTACTTATTTTGCTGATTTGTATTCTGCAATCATGCCACGCCGCAAGAACCACTGTAGGATTTGTTCAACTGCTCTAACAGCTGTAGGAATGTGAGTCAATTATACAGGGTTGTCGAAATAGAACTGCAGGTCTTGAACAGCTCACTACATTATTCTTGGTTCTTTGTAGATTTTACAAGTCAAAAGTGTCGGGGTAGATATGTTTAAAATTGGTATAAAGAATAACGAACCTGTTCGATTACTGAGAGAAAAGTTTGGTGGAATTTTCATTGGAAAAATCGCCATTATTCGCGAACGAATTAAATGTTTAGCTTGTTGTTAGTCCGGCATTGTAGAATACTCTGTGGTACGCGTCCAGTCAGATTATTGCGAGGAATATCGGACAAATCGGAGGATCTACGGCGCGGTGAGGTAAGAAGAGGCGGCGGATCGAGCGATCGATGCCGATTGAGTCGTTCCCCGGGGTGCAGCGAGCGATGCCGGCTTGTCCTTTTTATTCTTGCGCAGCTTTGTGTGCAGAAACGGATTGACGAACGATGTGTCAGCGGTGACAACTGGCGCATGCGCTGCCTGAATACAAAATGAAGCGGTCGTTCGGTTGTCCGTTCGGCTTCCACGGTGCCCCCACGTGTGTCTTTGCCGGGCTCGATCCGCGATCTGTTCGATTTTTACAATGTATCGAATGAATAATCGATGCCCGGGCCCGGTGACGCTTGAATGCGCCGCCCGATGCATTTGTCATCACCTCTGGAATCCACGCGTCTCGATTCTCGGCTACCACTACTGAATCGTAAACCGATTTTTCAAAAAAAAATGATCTAGCATCGATTACGGCTATCGACGCCGTGGGGCAATAGAATGTTGATCGCTGGACTGCGGATCTTTAGCAGGATATAAATTTTCTTTATTCTTTAAAAAGGGTCAAGTACTTAAATTCACGATAATAAAAAATCAATTCTATTCCCATTTAGAAAAATGTTGGGGACCTCGAGTTTACCCGAATAGCGTTTCACCTCGCAGCGTGACGAGTCAGACTCATTTACTGCCCAGCGATTGTGTACGCAAAAATTGTGTACTGCTGGAGAATAATGTATCAACACCAATTTTGTAATCTCTTCGCTCAATACATTTATCCCATAAATGCATAAGATCCGCTATCTATCGATTACCAATAAGGAAGCGTAATATCAATCATTTCACGATCGTTCTTTTAGTTTTTATCACTCTGGTTTTATCACCTGCAACACCGTTTGATACGAGTTCCCATAGCTGAATGAATTTTCCAGTGGATTTTATTGTAGAAGGTAAAACGCGGACTACCTTCGCTGCGAAACTTGTCTTCCACGTTCATTCTTTAATATTCATACTTCGCATGGTGATTCTTGTTTTTTCAATTCAACGGGACGGAGGCTTGACACGGCGAAGATTGAGCGAGTTATATTTAGCTCTGTGTTGAGAAGCTGTGAGAGGTAAATATAGCTGCGATTGTTGAGCGGATTGTGTGTCAATTAAATGTGGCTTCGATCTTCGTTGTGTTCAGGGTAGAACAGCATTTATACGAGGATTTTCTTTGAAGACGTGGAAAGATGTGACTTCGATCTTCTAATTTTTCATGCTATTGTGCTCAGAGTGGTGTAGCATTTATAAGAGGATTTTCTTTGTAGATAATTTCCTTGCTTCCTCAATTCGAAAGTGGATTGAAAAATATTATCCACTCTTTGCGGACGAGAATTTTTTAAAATACGTATACTTCCTTTGTAGAACTCGAGACAATTTCCTCAACTAGCTTCCTCAATTCGAAAGTAGATTGAAAAATATTATTGAACCGTTCGTGGATTTTCTCATTTCCTCAATTCGAAGGCAGATTGAAAATATAACAGAGTCTCGAGGGTGTTAAAGAAAATGTAATTTGCTCGAGGGCTCAAATAAGCTCGCAATTACGATGATCAATTTGCACGAGATTGCAGCAAACAATCTTCGCGTGGACACTAAAAATCGTTTCCTATTTACGGTAGACCAGAAAGGTGGATACTAGACGGAAAGCCTTTGTTCTTCAAAAATCGTGAATCATTCATGGGATACGGTGCATCCTAGTCGATTATGTGACACTTCCAAGCTCCGATAACCCATTGAAAACGACGTCAGCCTCGAACGACAGAGCGAGCCTTTTGGACATTTATAGACGGCCTATACACGTCTTGATTCTCCGCAAGGATTGCGCTCCGAAGACTATAGCAGCGGCTACGCTCGGAACCGGTGAAAAATTGAAACTACGCCGAGTTAAGGAAACTTGGTAATTGTAATGAAAGTCGGTGAATAGTAAGTGAACTTAACGACGTGCGTGTTGCGTTACGTTCCCCTCGGATGGCAGAAAAACCCGGGGAGAAAAAAAGGGAATGAAGACGTACTGTGTCGGCGTAGGACTTGATCCCGATCGTTTGTTCCGCAGATGCGGTTCTTTCCCTCGTGTGTTCCCCTTTCCTTCCCTCTCCGGATGGGTCCGTGTTTTTGTTTTTTTTTCTTTCTTGTTCAATTAACGTCATTTCGCCCGGAAGAGAGGTTCCGCCGATGAGTCTATCGCGGATCGTATGCCGCGCCGAATGGAAACCGAATAAATTGCCGCGGCGCGAGGCGAAAGAGAGACACGCGCGCGCGCGCGCGCTCGCGCGGCTTCTCCTCAGGTATTCGACTTAATTTATTTCTTACCTGTGCGGCGCGCCACGGCGACGAAAGAAAACGGCATGCCTAGGCTGATAAATTGAATCGATATAGCTTGTCAATCAAGGTCGTGCCTCGCCTCACGGAAATTCTCACAACCGAGGATAAAACCGCCACGTAACCCGCGGGATTACATAATGGGCCGCAGCTGCTTGCTCGCTCGCTCGCTCGCGGTCGCGGGGACAGCTGCGATTGCAAATATTTCTCGCGAAAAAATCCACCCCATTAAAACGAGACGTCTTTATTACCGGGATCACGTATCATACCGGCCGGTGGCCGATCGCGAGGCTGATCGCCGAGCTGAAACGAGCATCCTCGAGCCATCCGGCCGATATTTTTGTTGTAGACGATGCTCGACAAGGGCGGAAAAATTGGTGAGCTTAATCTTGATCGGTGGATAACGGGATTATAACTTGGTACCTCGTTGCTTTTAATGAGTGTCCGGACTTTATGCTTCGGAAGACGTCCGTGTAATAAGGGTGGAACAATGTACGAGTTTAAATTAGCCAGCTTTCTAGGCTTTTTACATTTTGTTACTTGAGTGATGCTTAATTCTACCCGTTTGACACAAATTTGATTAGCAATCGGGCCGAACGTGTTCATTATCGTCATTTGTTTCGCTGCCTCGCGTCGCTATTAAAATGGTTTATACGGTGCACCTGCGTTATGAAATATTGAATTTACCAGAAGACAGACAGGAAGTCTCTGAATATCATTCTGTGTACCATGATTGTAACTAAGAAAGCGAGAAAAATTAATTTGATTGTCTTTCAATAAATTGTTTAGGATATTTGTTTCCCGGGGTGTGGACACGTTAGACACTGGTCAGTCAACAATTAAAAGTACCAAGCAAACAATGAGTTGAAATCATCAGGATTTCTGAAAGTGAACAAGCTTGTGAACCCCATTGGAACAAGTTTTATCTACCATTTAGTCTGCAAGCAGTAGTTCCACTGTGATTAATAAATACCTACACAGAGTAATAGGGGTTGCAGAACAATATACAATTATTAAGTCTTTACCTGCGACTCTGGTACCCTGCAGACCCATTATTAATTCCATTATATCGTATAGGGCTGGGTGATTCTCTCGTTAGGGATCTTGTTGTAGGTCTACGACATAAACGTTGAGACCTCTACCGAAGGAATCACCCGGTGTGCCTCGACTGGCTTGCGAAGATTTGGATCTACTCCGGTCTCCAGGAAAATTGAATTTTGGAATTGAGACGTCTATCGAAGGAATCACCCTGTGCTGCATGGACTGGCTTGTGAAGAGTCGTGAAGAGCGTCTAGTGCTAGAAACCTGAAACTTGAAAATTGAGACCTCCAACCAAAGAATCACCCCTAAACTATATGTGTCTGGAGCATCTCCAAACTTGGATAGTGTTTTGCTAGAGAACCGAAGCGGTGGGGGTCTCGAAGAGTATCTACAACCGCGAACAGGTCGAGCACGGGGTCTCCGAAAAATATGTTCACCCTGGGTCTCCCCATTGTTGGGAAGTAGGTGATCACCTATGGAGGTCCGTACCTCCCCACGAAGCCGGGACAAGGTTGTAAAACGAGGCCCAGCCCGGAGCAATGCCGCAACTATGCGGTACATAGGGTCCCGAAGCAATATAGGTAGAAGGGCTGAGGAGGATCGTGGAGAGTGAGAGAAAGTGAAAGACAGAAAGAGAGAGAGAGAGACTAAGATAGAGCCTGGGGGATCAAGCCGAGTCGACGGGCACGGGTACGGGGAGTGTTAGAGATATAACTACAAGTTATCATCAAACATGTCGATAACATAGATATCAACCAATTAGCGACATCTGTATAATTACGCCACAATGACACGCGTCTAGATTGTAAGTCAGACGTAATCCAACCATCAACCAATGTACACGTAGACCAAATAAAGCTTATTACTTTATTAAATAAATACTTCCACTATTCCACTGACATCATAAAATAACAGGTTATGTGCCCAGATCACAAAAAAAATTAGTGGAAGTAAAATACAGTAAAAATAAAGTGAAGTAAAAACTAAAACAAGTAAAATTATACATAAAACTGTTCGTAAGAAGGTTCGCGAAAACGTGCTCGTAAGACAAGTAAAAATGGCGACGTGTAACGGTCATAAAAGCGAAATAGATCAGATTGAGAAATTGAAAGACGAAACGAATTTTCAATTCTGGAAATTTCAAATAATTATCCTAGTGAAATCCATCGACGCGTACGATATAATAACTGGAAAAATTGTACCTGAATCAAGTTGGACAGAAACTAAGAAGAAAGAATGGGAACTCCTCGACGCAAAAGTTCAAAAGGCAATAGTATTATCCGTTGATAGAAAAATGCAAATGCATCTCCTCAACTGTAAAACTTCAAGTGAAATGTTGGATAAATTAACATCGATATACGGGAAGGATACCGAACAAAAGAAGTGTGGACTGCTACAAGAATTTTACAATTATTCGTTCGCAAAAGAGAGTGACATAACAACACATGTGAGTACCCTTGAAAATTTGTCTCATAGGTTAAACGCATTAGATAGAGGTGTGCGATTAGATCAAACAATAGATGATATGATGTTGATTACAAAAATACTATCCACGTTACCTGCTGAATATAAACATTTTGCTAGTGCCTGGGATTCTACGCCCTTAGCAGAAAGAACACTAACTAATCTTATAGCCAGATTACAGCTTGAAGAAAATAGGTTAAAAATGGAGGAAACTGTACAAGAAAACGTAGCCTTCAAATCTTCATTAAAAACAAAAAAATGCTATAAATGTAATGGCTTTAATCATATAGCCAAATACTGTAAAAAGGAATCAGCAGAACACAATCAATTCAAAGACAGGTATAAAGAACGATTTACATCAAACACATGGAATCATTCAAGGAATAATCAAAGATGCAATATATGTAAGAAAACCAACCACACTGAAAAAGACTGCTACTTCAGAGAAAATAAAACTGGTTCATCAGGTAGATACAATGATGGAAAGGTATGTTTCTTTGTTAATAATAATACAAAAGAGGATAACTGGGTAGTCGACTCAGGAGCATCAAATCATATGATTAATGATACTAATTTACTAACAAATGTAAAAATCATCAATACCGAAATTTCCACCGCAAAAAAGTCTGTAAAAATGGAAAGTAAAGGTATAGGTGACGTAATAACTAAAAATTGTATTTTAAAAAAGGTAATATTAGTTCCAGAACTAACTAAAAATCTCTTATCAGTGAATTCGATAACGCAAAACGACGGCGAAGTAACATTCACCAAAAACAAAGTCGTAATTCGAAAAGGCGAAACAACGATCTTAGAAGGATCACGAGGTCAGAACGGTCTATATATAATAAACATGAAGGAACCACACACACTAGAAACACTCTTGACAACAAACAAGGACACACTACAATGGCATCGAAGACTAGGACATCTGAGCTTCACAAACATGGAAAAACTAAAGAAAATAAGCGAAGGTATGAATTCATCATCTAAATTTAATACTGATACAGAAATTTGCGAAATATGTGTAAAAGCTAAGCAAACTCGAAATCCGTTTAATGGAGAGAGAACTAAAGCATCAAAACCTTTAGAAATAATTCATACGGACGTATGTGGTCCAATAGAACCCACCACTTGGGACGGAATGAGATATTTTATAACATTTATCGATGACTTTACTCATTTTGCTGTTGTTTTTCCAATAAGAGGTAAATATGATGTAACAGAAACAGTAAAATCATATCTAAAACAATGTCAAGCAAAATGGGAAAAGAAAGTAGTAAAACTAAGATGTGATAATGGCAGAGAATATGCTAATAAAGAATTACAGGATTGGTGTAAAAATAATGGAACAATTTTAGACTTTACAGTACCGTATTCACCACAGCTGAATGGTAAAGCAGAGAGGCTAAATCGAACTATCTTAGAAAAAGTAAGAGCTCTGTTATTAGATTCTAAGTTGAAGAAAACAATGTGGGGTGAAGCAGTTCGTACTGCAGTCTATCTATTAAATAGAAGTCCTACAACTCCAAACGTTAAAACGCCAGCAGAAAATTGGCTAAATAAAAAACCTAACTTAACGAATTTACAAATTTTTGGTTGTAATGCTCATGCCAAGGAACTTGGATATCTAAAAAAATTAGATGACAGAAGTAAAAAATATACCATGGTAGGATATTCAACTCATGGATATCGGTTATGGGATGAAAGTAAAAAGAGAATAATAATTGCAAGAGACGTAATATTCGATAATGAAAGTAAAACTGAAGAGGAAGAAAATAAAACTGAAAAGGAAGAAAGTAAAACTGAAGAAGAAGAAAATAAAACCAAAGTAAAAACAAAAGTAACAATCAGGACGGAATATAATAAAAAGAACGATACATCGAATGAACACGAGATAGAAGAACCAATAGAAGAACCGATAGAAGAACCAATAGAAGAACCAATAGAAGAACCAATAGAAGAACCAATAAGAAAATCAACAAGAAAAAGGAATATGCCAGATAGATATGGAGATTATTATGTACATCTCACATATAAAGAAGCAATTAATGGAGAAGATTCTGAAGAATGGAAAGCAGCCATTCAAGAAGAAAAAGATTCACTCATGAAAAATGAAACATGGATCGAAGCTGATACTGATCAAATATACAACAAAAAAATCTTAAGTACAAAATGGATCTTCAAAGTAAAGGAAGATGGAAAATATAAAGCGCGATTAGTAGCTAGAGGCTTTGAACAGGAAAAAGGCATAGACTACGATGAAACATATAGTCCTGTGCTAAATTCAAATGTTTTCAGACTATTAATGGCTCTATCAATTCAAAAAGTTTTTCATATATTAAAATTCGATATTAAAACCGCTTTTCTATATGGACATTTAGATGAAGAAACTTATATAAAACTCCCAGAAGGATTTGAAAATGCAAGTAAAGTATACAAACTAAAAAAGGCCATCTACGGGCTTAAACAAGCTTCAATAAAATGGAATCAGCATTTTAAATCTTTTGTAAAACAAAACAAACTTGAATCAATTCCATCAGATCCTTGCATATTTAAATCTGAAACAGGATCTATAATTTTAGCATTATATGTAGATGATGGTATAATATTTTGCAATAATATGAAAGATCTAAATTTCATGAAAGAGAAATTAGCAACAGAATTCGAAATAAAGTTTTATAATTCTTTTGAAAGTTTTTTAGGTATAAGAATATCAACAGAGAACAACAAATTAAAATTAGATCAAGCTAATTATATTGAAAAACTGTTAAAAGATTATGGTATGGATAATGCAAAGAATGTATCAACGCCTATTGTAAGTATGAATACAGATACAGAATCTAACGACATAAAATCAAATATTAGTTTTCCCTACAGAGAACTAGTAGGTAGTTTACAGTATTTAACTACAAAAACGCGACCAGACATTGCATTCGCAGTTAACTATGTCAGTAGATTTGTAGAAAAACCGTCAAATCAAAATATATGTAATATAAAACGCATTCTTAGATACCTACAGAGTACCAGAAATATTGGAATACAATACTCCAAAAACAACTCAGGTCAAATGGAAGAGCTAATTGGATACAGTGATTCGGATTTTGCAGGAGATACAGCAACCAGAAAAAGCACCACAGGATATGTCATATTTTATGGAAATGGTCCGATCAGCTGGTGTTCACGCAAGCAACCGATTGTAGCTCTATCCACAACAGAATCAGAGTATATAGCCGCAGCCGAATGTTGTAGAGAGTTAATATATTTAAAAGGAGTATTAGAATCATTAACTAATAAAAAAGTAAAAGCTAAATTACTTATTGATAATCAAAGCGCATTAAGTTTAATTAAAAACGGGATTATACACAAGAGAAGTAAACACATAGACGTAAGATTTCATTTCATCAATGAAAAGTACAACGAAGGTATAATAAACTCAGAATATTGTTCTACTAGTAAACAACTCGCAGACATATTAACAAAACCGCTAAGTAATATAAAATTTGAACAATGTAAAAATAGTTTGGTACATATGATATAATGTTATTGTTTCAAAGAAAATTTGTTTGTAACAACTATGAGAACTTGCAGTTAAGAGGAAGTGTTAGAGATATAACTACAAGTTATCATCAAACATGTCGATAACATAGATATCAACCAATTAGCGACATCTGTATAATTACGCCACAATGACACGCGTCTAGATTGTAAGTCAGACGTAATCCAACCATCAACCAATGTACACGTAGACCAAATAAAGCTTATTACTTTATTAAATAAATACTTCCACTATTCCACTGACATCATAAAATAACAGGGAGGGAAGGAGAAGGAAGGAAGAAGGACGGGAGACACGAAGGGAGCCGCCATGAAACAAACGAATACCGAAAGGGCTGACCGAGAGCTGTGTAAGGCTGTCGCGGTGCGCGAGGCAGAGAGACGGGCAGGACGAAGAAGAAGAAGAAGAAGAAGGCGACGGTAAGAAACCGAGAAAGCAAAAGCGCGGGGACGGTGCCACTTCAAACGACCCGCGCATACACGTCCTCCCTCCACCGAACCGCGGGATTCGAGACGCCGAAGAGGGAGGAAGACGCTACGGGAACGGAAGAGGACAACGGAGGACGGGAAGGGGCACCCAGGACGACTACTCTGGATTCCTATAATTGTTCATTTTTGCAAATTCCCCGGTTTTTGCCCGGGCTCACCCGGAGTTCGCTAACCCCATCGGCAGGACCTCTAGAGGACCCGTTGTCACTTTAGAGCACCACCCGTGTCGCTATTCCACTGGTCTCTCGGGAGATTCTTCTGGTACGCAGTGTCCAGAAATTATTTTCATTCACGAAATGAAGGAAAATCTACAGTTTCTACTGTTAAGTAGAAACCACTGCTCGTGAAGGTAGCTGAAAAGATAAACTCGCAGATTCATTGTAAGACCTACCAATTAATTTGTACACCCACTGAAAAGTGGTGTGCAATCTCAACGTATTGAGATTGTTTGATGAAAATTTTCTTAATAATTCGGATAAGTTCTCAGTGTTTCGGAAACGTTCGCGTTCTAGCCGTCAGCTTTCGATTCGATTATTAATTGATCAGAATCGACTAAACCCTTGTCTATCGCAGTAGAACCTCAATTATCCAACAACTAGAGTTCGCAGACTTCTACGCAGTAGAAACGTTCTACTTATAAATATTTTATCACGTCGATGTCTTGTCTTTCACGCATCGAGACAGTCGTGACTTAACTTTCACTGCATTTTGTTCTACGGAACTTGACGAAACGTCCAAACGTAGTTGACAAGAAATTACAAACGACGCACATAGCTTGTACATCTAGCGTTGAGTACCATAACATTGAATTTGATTTGCTGAAGGCAACTTTGCTGTATTTGTTTCGTTCCACTTCTTGATCGTTGTACTTTATACGGAAATTTGACCTAACCCAGATCCGACGTGATACGTACAATCTTCATCGTTTTCTTTGAATAAATACACATAGATTCAGCAGAATATTTCACGAAAATTAAACCAGTTTGTAATTAATAGACTGCGGATCTTTATGCAAAATAAAAAATGTTTGTATTGATTGCAAGACAGGAGCCAAATAAAAGATTTGTATCTATCTTCATTTTGTTATCAAGCTGAAAATAATACACTGATGTCCTTAAATCTTTTTAATATGTCCACTGCTTTAAATTGTATGTACCCATTTTTGTCATAAATGTATAAAATTCGCAGTGTAGTAATTAGGAAAATAATGGCCGCATTTTCAACATTGGAGCCGCAAGAAGACAAACTCTCGTGGTCGCTGGTCGGCATGGACCCCTGGAGACCGAGTTTCTTCATAATTTGAGAACCTCCCCAGGATATTCCCACCGGATCGTCATTCCTCTCCCCCGCCAGATCTCTATGCAGTTTCTTACCGTTTCACGGTTTTCCAAGAAACCGTGGAACGCTGATATCTCCGTAGCAGGTTCGCGTGCGAATCGCGAGAGTTTTCGAACTGGGACGCCTCGTTACCGGATCGCAAAACGCGCGCGAGTCCTCGCGAGAGTATCCCTCTCTCTCTCTCTCTCACCGTTCTCTTTCTCCCTGTCCGGTTTCGCGGAATCCGTTCGGCTGGGAGAGCTGAAGAGGTAGCCCGAGACGTGGCCGAGGTTCGGGCACCGTAGGTCGCGGAGCTTCGGGGAGAAAGAAATCTCCGCAAATTATAGTTTTCGCGTCACGAGATCCGTTCCCCTCTCGCGCTTTCTTCCGCCGATGCGATGTCTCCTCGGAGACGTGCGTGGCCAATTAACCTCCGCTCGCGAAATGGCTGCCGGCAGTCTATAGTCTAGCTATTTGAGCCCCTGCAAGTAACCCTAACTCTTCATATTGTAAGGAATAAGCCGTATTTATTTGTAAAACAAGACACACGGATAACCAATCGATGGCAGACGTGTTTGTCGCGGGGGCTCGTTTCGATCTGCCTTTTTTTGCAATTCGTTGGCGATCGTAATTTTACAATTCTTCTGTTATTTCTGATTCTCTATTTTTATAAATTTAGCTATATATAGGGTTGTCTATTAATATACACACATACATACATACATACATACGTACTTCAACCCTATATATCTAACCCTTTGCGCTCCTTGAATGCAATTCATCAAGCCTTGTGTCCAATGTGACTCGACATCATTTTTGTTTGAGCAAGTCTTGTACCCAATTTTTATTTTAGAAAGCATCGAGAAAGAATATTTCAGAGAGACGTTGTATTTGCGACTGCCTACACTGTGCATTGGAGGGAACATTATTGTTTGAGTGGGTAGTATTGCAAGGAGAAAATTAGTAGCTTACCGGGTATTTAGTGGTTTGTGATCAAACGCGGATGTGGAAACCGTCCGGTAAGTACAGGGATTTTATATTCATTTTAGAGCACTGACTCCGAGTATGTAAATCTTGTTAACATGAATATTCAACTTCAAGCTTGCGTTGCTCTTTAATTAAGACCAAGAGGAACTTATCTCGAGCCTGACAACCGTTCACGCCACTTAATTTCTCTCGCGAATCCTCGGGATCACTGTGCCCCCCACACATTAACCTGCTGCGTTCGCCTAATTGCTACATATACGCGTGCGGCTTCTGTGTAACTGGAAAATTGTTCGGTAAACGGCCGACCGTTTAGAAATAGAAATGTTCTGCATCAATTGTGTTCCACCTATTCGAGCAGAGCATGAAGCTAGGAAGAAATAATTATATGAGAAATTTAATAGGAGTTTGTTCGCAAACAATTTTTATTTCGCGCAAGTGAGAGGTCGCCTAGCGGAATCTTTTCCGCGATAGAAGATTTCTGGGTGTTCCTGTTCCCCGAATCCCCGGATCCAGAACCTTTCCCGCAGATGCGCGACTGCCACGGGATAGGGCTCGGATTTACCGGCGAAATGTTGGATTTATTAGATCGAGATACGCGTGGGCGTGCCTGGGGCCCCCTGCACCCCTTCGACCTTACACCGTTAGGCAACGTGTGCGCACGAGACCCCGTTCGAGTTTCGCGTAGCCTAAACGTATAGCCTAGACACCGAGGAGAGTTCTCTACTATCGAGAGTGTGGATCCTATCCTCGTGTCACGCACACGCGTAGGTGAAACCCGTGAAGGTGGACTCGACTGCTGTTGATGAAACAGCGGTCGGGTCGTTGCGCGTCGTTCTAGGAATCGAGGGAGGACGTGGGTATCGTGAATTCGATCGTCGGCGCCGAACGATGATTTATGGCCGAGCGAGAGAGACAACCAGTCGACGAGGAACAGCCTTTGGGAAAGGAGGTTGCCAGCGACGGGTGAGCCGCCGGGTACACCTATAGCTAACGTCTGTACCGAGGGCTGCCAGGTTTCCCTCCGATCTGCTCTGGTTTCTAGGACCTTCCAGCTCAATCCTCAAAAATAGACATTTTTGGGACATATTGAAAGTGCAGTATTTTAAGAATATTCCCCCAAAAATTCATGATTCTAATCAAGAAAATAACGGAGCTGTAGATCGTTTACTGTGATTATAACGATCATGGTGTCATAAAGAGAGGTTGTAACTTAGGGGGTGGTAGAGTGTGACTGGTCCTGAACATTTTTCGGGACATATTAGAAGTACAGTATCTTAAGAACATGCTCCCAGAATTTCATGATTCTAATCAAGAAAATAACGGAGCTGTAGATCGTTTACTGTGATCATAACGATCATGGTGTCATAAAGAGAGGTTGTAACTTAGGGGGTGATCGAGTGTGACTGGTCCTGAACATTTTTTGGGACATATTAGAAGTACAGTATCTTAAGAACATGCTCCCAGAATTTCATGATTCTAATCAAGAAAATAACGGAGCTGTAGATCGTTTACTGTGATCATAACGATCATGGAGCTATAAAGAGAGGTTGTAGCTTACGAGGTGGTCGAGTGTGACTGGTCCTGAAAATTTTTCGGGACATATTAGAAATACAGTATCTTAGGAACATGCTCCCAGAATTTCATGATTGTAATCAAGAAAATAACGGAGCTGTAGATCGTTTACCGTGATCATAACGATCATGGAGCTATAAAGAGAGGTTGTAGCTTACGAGGTGGTCGAGTGTGACTGGTCCTGAACATTTTTTGGGACATATTAGAAGTACAGTATCTTAAGAACATGCTCCCAGAATTTCATGATTCTAATCAAGAAAATAACGGAGCTGTAGATCGTTTACTGTGATCATAACGATCATGGAGCTATAAATAGAGGTTGTAGCTTACGAGGTGGTCGAGTGTGACTGGTCCTGAATATTTTTTGGTACATATTAGAAGTACAGTATCTTAGGAACATGCTCCCAGAATTTCATGATTCTAATCAAGAAAATAACGGAGCTGTAGATCGTTTACTGTGATCATAACGATCATGGAGCTATAAAGAGAGGTTGAAGCTTAGAGGGTGGTCGAGTATGACCGGTACTGAATATTTTTTGGGATATATTGGACGTACAGTATCTTAAGAACATGCTCCCAGAATTTCATGATTCTAATCAAGAAAATAACGGAGCTGTAGATCGTTTACTGTGATCATAACGATCATGGAGCTATAAAGAGAGGTTGTAGCTTACGAGGTGGTCGAGTGTGACTGGTCCTGAACATTTTTTGGGACATATTAGAAGTACAGTATCTTAAGAACATGCTCCGAAAATTTCATGATATGTTCGAGAAATTACGGAGCTATAGGTCATTTACTGTGAAGCGCTGGAGGCTGATCATAAAGAGAGATTATAGTGTGACTGGTCCTGAAAATTTCTTGTGACCTAATGGAAGTACTAAACATGTCCACGTTCTGGACAAAAATGTTCCATTTTCAGGGATGAATGATTGAAGTTTTAACGGTCTCCGTCATGAATTTGCGATTTTCAAGACGAAAGATAGATAGAAGGGACCCGTGGGAACCGTGAATCATCCCCGCGGATGTTGTCCGGTCTCGCGTCCAGTAGGATCTGGAGGACACGATAGTCGGCGGAGCGTTGGCGGATTGCGTGCTGTTAACGCTTGCACGGCGCTAACGAGATGCGTAATACGGGCCGTGGAATCGAGTAAAGGAAGTCTCTGCCCTGTCAGATCGCCTAGGGAAAGTCCTGGGCGCAGGGTAGCACGGTAGGAAGAGAACGTCGGTGCCTAACTACGAGGTACCTATCTAACCAAGACCGATATCCACCAACACATAGGTAAAACGGTCTCGGGCATATGGCGGTCGCGTCGGAGGAAGCCTTTCCTTTACCTCCTGGCGGCGAAGCAACGCCGCTGCAACTCGCCAGGTTATTTACAGCTTCTTGGCATGGAGGTGAGCTCTCTCGCGGAGAGCCCAGGCCACTGCCAGCAAGAAGGAAGTAAGGATGATTTATATCCGCTGCTACCAGTCCTGCTCCCAACCCGCGATAATACCAATCATTATCATCGCTTAATAACAGGCATTACTGCCAACATTGAAATAATGTGTGTGTGTACCCTAACCTGGCTCTGCCATGGCTGACCCATTCCGACCATGAGGTACACAGCACGCTCTCTATCCTTCGCTTTCTTCAATGTTCACCAACACTGGCCTCTCTCTCTCTCTCTTTCTCTCCTTGTTGCCCACCAATTCTGCTTCTCTTCTCTCTCTCTCCCCCTTCTCCCCTCTCGGTTTCGCCGAGCTGCTGTCAGAACTATATGGCAAACCCGAGGGATCATCGTTGTTGTTGCTTGATACCGCGAGTAGTAGACTCGCGCCCCGTTGCCATAAAGTTGGTCAGGTGCAAGCGCGCGCCGCAAAACGAAACGCATTGCGCCGCCGGTGATCTTCCTGAAAGATCTCTGAAGAAGGAGGCGGGGAACGGGAGGAGGAGGGTTTCGTTCCCGGGCTCGGTGCAGGGATTCCTCGCACGAGGGAGGAACGGAGAGGGCGCGCTTCTGCCGGTCGAAACCCCTCGAGCCTGTTTTGCGCGAATTCTTCTCGACTCCGCCGTGGTTCTCCACCCAGGGGACCCACGGAGCCGAGCAGCGACCGGATTTTTAACTTTGTCCAGAAGGAACCGTCTATTCCAAACCATTTTTGCGTGAAACACCCGGTTCCTCAGTCTTCCGTTTCTCCGGAATGGTGGGAAAATAATTTTCGTTTTCCCTTGACCACAAATCGCAAAAACATTGTGCATCTTGACAGCTGACATTTCGAACGTCATTCCGCGCGCTATTACACACAATATGGAAAATCGAAGCGAGCATTTACGTCACGTATCGTTTTTTTCATTACCGCGAGGATTAAAATGCATGAAGCACCGTCGGATTACCATCCACTTTGTGCCTTTCAACAGTCTTCGTGCGACGTACATTTCGTTTGATGCGAATGTGTCGAAAATCATATAACTCAATTTTTGGCTGATAACGGGAATTCTGGCAGCATAGAATTTTGAGATCGCGATTTTTTATGAAGATCCACAGTGTAACAATGAGTCACAATAGATTGTGAGAAACACGTCACCGTGGCCATTATGAATATATACATTGTATAGAAATTAGCCATTATATATTTGACTTGCTGATATATTCATGAATCTTAGATAATCTTTGCTAATTTCCGGAGAAATTCGTAATGCTTACGTCTATTAATTCTTCTCTATATACATATATAATTGCATAATACTTTATTGGAAAGGGAAAACGGTATTTTATGTACCGTCGGTGTAAAATTTTGTGAACCAAAAATTCCTCCGTAAAGATTCTGCGAAATCGTCGTTAATAATATTCAGTAAACAAATACCTGCTGGAAGAACATTCGACTAATACGCTGATTTAGATTGAGACGCATTCGGCCGAGTCGTTCGCGGAATCGTCTAATTGCAAGAAAGTCTCCCGACGCGGCGCGGCGCACGCGAATAAAAACCGGAGGGAGGGAGTCCAGAGTTTTCCAAACGGGAGAAAGGAAAAGGGAGGAAGAAAAAGGAAAGGCACCGGAGCGGGTCCCGTCTTTCCTTTATCGAAGGATGTCGTCCCCCTCTCGCGGTGCCTCTCCTCTCTTTCACTCCATTCTGTTAGCCGGCTCTTGAAGAAGTTGAGAGAAGCCCGATAATTATTTTCACGCAGCGGCTCGTGCATGTACGTGCATCGAAAGAGCCTGGCGTGCCTCGCGGGACCTCCCACAGTGCCTCAAATACCAATAATTACCGGCAGACGAGTTCGATGTTTGCAGAAACACCGGGCCGCCGCGATTCCTCGCGTACGAACCACGCGAAAACACCGCCACCGTGTTGTCGGAGGGACTAAGGGGGCGCCACCACCGCTATCTCCTCGGACCCCATTCACGGGAGGGATGGGGAGGAGGAACGGGGCCCGGCGAGGGGGCTTTTTTTATTGGTTCTCACGTGGCGTGTACTCCATGATTTCTCCGAGTCGATCCGCGTCCACCGAAGGCTCCTTTTTTGCACGATATTCACGAGGCTGCCGAACAACCCCGAGGATCTGTTCTTGGAAACCATGTAACGAGAGGTGAGACACGCCTCGGACCGATTCGTACGTGTCCCCGGGAAAATTGGAATAATTGTCCCCTGCCCCGATCATCCCGGGACCAACACAATTATGTATATCCAGAACTTTTATGGAACACGTAATTTGCATGCGAAATGCAATTAGAACATTTCTTTTGTTGACGATTACCGATGAATTTTATTTTGATCTGGGATAGATCAAGACGTAATAATTAGCCCCGAATTTCTGTGGAAATAGAATTCAGTGAAGGGATTAAAATAATTTTATACATTTCAACGTGTTAATACATACAGAAGAGATCAATTAATTGTTTGGCTAGACTGCCCGAAACCGCAGGATCTATGACACTAATGGTCGAATATTGTTTCAAACAGGATCTCGACTTCATTTATCTATTCACCTGATTTAAGTAATTGTATAGAATCTACTTCGGCCGGCATGAAAAGAAACGACGAGAGTTTGTACATACAAGAAAGAAAATGATTGATAAAAGTCGGAGTAGAAGGAAGCGAAAAAAAACAACCAATTATTTCAAGTATACGCGAGTCGAACACGAAATAAAGAATCGATGTGAGCGAGTGTTTTGTTCCGCGATTCATTAAACACTATCAAGTCCTGTATTTTTCACTCGCGGGAGACCGAAGTACGAGACATAATTGCGGCCGAGCGTATACATGACACGCGTGAAATGGCAGGGGAAACACACTGTATGCCGATGCAAGTTTCGTAGCGCTGCGGAAAAACTAGTATTACTGGATTCGCGTTTTTATCGGCGAACGGCTAAATGGGTTTCCGCAGCGATCGCAAAAAAATGCCGACCGAACGCGTCAAATATTAACGAGGACGTCGAACGAAAGTGACTGATAATGCGCGCGAAACCCGCGAGTCGAAACGCCAGGTTAAACGAGTCCGAACAACACTGGCGTCCACGGATCGTGTGAAAAAATATTTCCACTTAACATCAATGAGATCGATGACATTTTAATCTGCGAACGGCAGAATAAATTTTCAATAAAAATGACGAAGCGATTTAGCACGGAGAACGCGTTAACTAACACAGAGATTCAGAGGTCATTGGAAGAAGAAATATTTCTTCGTGATTTATGGATCGATAAAATTGTGTATTTCAATCTGTAGACAGTGGGACGAGTTTTCAATAAAAATGGCAATTATTTCAATGAAAATGGCAAGATTGTATATTTTAGAATGGCAGATATTTTGGAGAATGAATAATACCAAAGTCAATGTTAACCGAGTGGAAGTCAAAGGATCCAAGGATTGTTCTGAAGAATATTTGGGATTAATTGATGGAATTGTGGATTTTGGTTTGGGGCTAATGGAATTAATTGTGAAGAAAAATGGCAGCTATTTCGGCACGAGGGTGTTACCATGTCAAGGCTGACGAAAGAAAACGCGGGCTGAAAATATAGACTCGTGTGTTCTCACAAAATATTCATGTCGAACGTTGATCGAGCACAAGCGTCGCTGTATCTAGGTGAAGGAAAGTACACATTGAACCCGAAGACGTATGATTATAGCGACAACGCAGGCCATTAGACAACGGAAACATCAATCCTCCGGCGCGTTGCATCGTGTACGACACAACTCTCGTCGAATCTGAGGGAAAGTTTTATCTTCGCGTCATCGGACGTCCTGCAATAAAACCTCCCGAACAAGATGAAAAGGATTTCTACGAAGCTACTACTGCGAACTGATTCGAACTCTGAAACTACGTTCCAAGCCATCAACCACGTCTCCTCTAGCTTGTACAACTAATACTTTCATCCATTAAAACCATCGTTCATTTTATTGTCACTTTTCCTGACGTTGGTAATTTCTATTTTATTTGATCCTGTTCGCATAAAGTTCGAGTCTTGTTTGTATAAAATTGAGTCCGTTAAAGTACTATTTAAAGAATAAATTTCATCCTGTTTTAGGTAATTGAACAGTACGTTTTATTTTTTAAACAGTCCTCTCTAACAGCCTCAATTTTTATCAAAAAATTTCATCTTGTTTAAGGAAACCAACCCCTACATTTTATTTAAACAAGATGAAATTATTTGACAAAAATTGAGGCTGTTAGAGGACTGATTGAAAAATAATATTTCGGGGTTGATTTCCTAAAAAAAATTGAATCTTGATTTTTGAGCCATTTATAATTTTTCTTGTTATTTTGTAATTTTTTTAATTTCTCTCATTTTTTAAGGCTGCACTAGCATTTCCCAGAAAATCAACCCTTACGTGTAACTCCGAACACTCTCTCAAGGTAAAATTGATTGATATCGCGCCAGTTCCGCACGGCATAAAAACATTTCTAATATTTCCACTAGAATAAGTCTATAAATATAGTCGTCTGCATAATTAAGCAGGATTTCAGCACATCCCAACAGGAAACCAAAGAAAGGAAGTGCGAGCCACCCTCGCGAATCCGCCTCTCATGTCAAGCCTGTAACGAGCGTATCTCGGGGACGGAATAAAATTGAATTAAATAATATCGTGCAGGATTTACGAGGATCGCGGGGTTACATACGAAAATACACAAGGACGAGGTCCGCGTGGGCGATCACGAACGTCCACGGAATATAATAAGCCGTGGCGTGGTTCGCGTGCCTCGAAACTTTCCCATTTGTAGCCGGTGGACAGATACGAGCCGATAGCGACGTGTCGGTCGAACTTCTATTACTTTTATTGCCCGTGTCGATAATACTCGCCGAGAGTATATTCAACCATCGTGCTTGGATGCATTCGCCTACGAGATAGAGAGAGACGGAGAGAAGCTTGGCCTAAGCTGCCCGATGGTTGGACACGTTGCTATCTTGACACGCACGAACCGAGCGACGAACCGATGAGATAACAGCGTGATAAGCTTGTTCGATGCCGGTTAGTCGACTGCCGACGAAGAGGAGCCGAAGAGAAAGGAGGAACGAGAAAAAGAACTAATCGGTCTACTTCGATCGTGAACTGCTTCCTATCGAGCACACTTTACTGTTGTGCTTTCATGTGGACCGTCTAGACTCGGATTTTTAGGCTTCTGGAGGATCATCCTGCTTCGATCAGAGAGATCTTCGTGGTGGGACTGCTGGAGGATTCGTATTATTTCTCTTTGGAGGCTTTAAATACTCTAAATGCTAAGACTATACTCTAAAACTCAACACATTATGTATTCCATAATTTTTGGAGGTCTATGGCTGAGGATTTTTTAATAGATCCTTCAGCAGAAACATCAATGATAAATCAACAACTCCCAATTAGTTTGGGGAATGAAACTGCTACAGGACTACCAACGTTAATGTACAAAATGGCGGATGTATTCCATAATTTTGAAAGCCTATGGCTGAGGATTTTTTAATACATAGATCCTTCAGCAGAGGCAGAAACTTGAATGATAAATAGACTGCGGATCTTTATGCATTTATAGCAGAATTGAGTAGATGAAATTCAAAATTGTTGAAAAATTTTAAAGATTGAAGAGTGAAGATGAAAAATCATTAAGGGAAGAAATAACATTTTGTTTGGTTTCCATTTCGTGCAATCGACGCAGACAATTGTCATTTTGCATAAAGATCCGCAATCTAATGATAAATCAACGACTCCCAATTCGTTTCAGGAATGAAACTTCTACAGGACACACAACGTCAATGTACAAATGGCGGATGTATTCCATAATTTTGAAAGTCTATGGCTGAGGAATTTTTAATAGATTCTTCAGCAGCAGCAGAAACTTCAATGATAAATCATCGAATTCGTTTGGGGAATGAAACTGCTACAGGACAAGCAACGTTGATGTACAAAATGACGTATGTTTTCCATAATTTTTGGGATCTATGGCTGAGGATTTTTTAATAGATTCTTTAGCAACAGCAGAAACTTCAATGATAAATCAACAACTCCCAATTCGTCTGGGGAATGAAACTGCTACAAGGACGTTAATGTTTTGAGTCTGCAACTCCATCCTCCGTGATCAAAGAATAATCCTTCGACCTGACAGCTTCCAGGCATCAATCAGAGATCAGTCGCACAGTCCGAGAACGGTTTTCCAGGCTCGGACTAAATTCTCCCATACGAAACCATGACATAGCGGGCCTGGGACCGTTGCAAACGGGGGCGCAAAAAATCGGACAGACTGTTTCCCTTTTCCCGGGCAGCGTGCAATACGTAACACCGGATCACTTGCGAAACTGCGTGTCGGCAGACGTCGAACCGCGAACAACCGTGTGTGCGTACCTGTCCCTCCACCTTTCCCTCGCCTTCCGCTCATTTATCTGCGTCCATTTATCTGCCTATCACTAGCGTCTCGGGCAAGCATGCCGCGCCGGTGTGCTACCTTCGCCGTGGTCCTGGATCCAGATGGACCGGATAACCGAGTCGGTTTCTCGCCACAGCAACAATGAATCGGCTAATTAATGATTTCCAGTATCGCCGCGATCGGTACTAACCTCCCACTACCCTCGCCTTAAAAGGGGTGGAAACTACGTTAGGGGTGTGAATTTTTCGATCGACCGCCCAGTTAGCACTGAGCATTTTATCAGATCCGAACTGAAGTCTAGAGGTGGCAGTTTTGTAGGTTAGATGTATTAGATACCGGGCCCGGTTCTGCGCCCGTGGAACAATGGCTCGAACATAATTGATGATTCCGCCGGACCGTGTATGAATCATTTGGAGAACGCCGCTCTGTAGCTGGGCTAGGCGAGCGACGCGTGAAAGTGGTGTGCCACGGGAATGTCACTCGCATTGTTCCTCGCGTTTGCTGCCTGGTTCTCTCTATGTTGCGACCAGTGCCTAACGAACTGCTTGCTCGCCACTGGCGATTCGTTCCAGTTTCGATGGAAACAAGTCTGTCGAAAAGATAGTTACACCTCCAGGTAGCTGAAATATTCAGACAGCTGCTTAGGTAGCTGAACTGCTTGGGTGGCTAAACTGCTGGGTAGCTAAAATGTCTTGCTACCTGGGAAATCGTACCGGCTGTCACTTTGCGCGTGTTAAATATTGCAATGGACGATTCGAGAAGATTACTTTGTTGCAATTTTGTTGATTAACGATCTCTTTCGTTCACCGAATGTCAAGAACGGTGAATAATTGGAATGAATCTCCCGATCGAGCAAGTATCGCCAAGTAAAATGGCGCGGCTGATTGTTCCGGAATATTGCGCGGCAATGATATGTGCGAGAGCGCTAGTTTCAGTGTTGCCAACTCTGGGATGAAAGGTTAAACTTTCGAGGTCTCGGTGTCGGAGCCTTGGCGTTCCATCGAGGTCTCGTTTGACGTCAAAACTCTCGGGTCTCGAAGATCGCGCCGGGCACGAACCACGGTACAAAAAAAAAAAAGAAAACATTGTCTTCGGGACTGCTTTTTCCACGGTTTTTATCGAAACATCTTCGTCGGTCTGTGAAACGCGACTAATAAGTAGCTGGTATCACGCAGGAATCGCGATCAAGGTCTCCGGCCGATGAGGCACGCGATGGATCGTGCTCGATCTACGGAAAACCGAGAGCGTCGTCATCGCGAAAACGTTGGCCGCGGCGTAGATCAACGCGTAGATAACTATCATCCATGCATGAGTGCGTGTAGATACGGGCGTGCACACGGTGCCGTGCCCCGTGATACACACGCGTGAACGTCGAAGACTCGCGAGAGAGGCGGTGAAAAACGAAAATCAAGACCGGGAAACCGCTTTTAGACAAGCGTTGCTTCTCGGAGTAAAGAAAATAGCGAACCCGGCGATTCCTGGAATCGACTTCGTCGTCCTCATTTTCAAACTAGCTGGGATCACGATCCAGGGAAAGCCGCGTCCATCTTGAATCGGTCTACCAGCTTCCAATCTTCGCCTTTCAAGTCTGAACGGTCTATCTGGTCGAACGAAGCGACGGAAATAAGAAAATCTTCGATCTTTTTCGTTTTGGCGGCAGAAGTAAGGTTGCCGGAGGAGAGCCGCGCCATTTTGAATTAATTGTACTAGCTTCGGAACCTCGTTTGGCGAGTCTTCAACCCTTGGACAGTCAAATGATACGGTAGAACTGGAGGTAAAACTGAATATTTGAGTACAATAACGTTTTCTGTCGTTTTTAACTTGACAAGATGAAGGATCCTGCTTTAGAGGAAGCTACGCCATCTTGAATTAATTGCGATAGCTTCTGGAGAGACAGTTGCTCGATCCTCGTATTGCGAAACTGGAAGAGCAAAGTGAAAGCGGAATTTAATATTTCGTGGGAGAATAGAGGATTGAAATGATCTGTTTAAAATTTAACATTTAAGTACGAAGAAACAGTAACGCTGAATATCTAGAAATAAGGAAATCACCTGGTACTTGTAGCTGGAAAATCAAATCCAGCCGAGATCATGCTCTTTACAGAAGCACCGCCATCTTGGCCGGTTCTAGTAGCTCCTGATGCTCATGTGTCGCTGTTCAGCCCTTACACAGTAGAACGAAATGACTGAATTGGAAGCGCGACGAGCTACTTCCTTGTACTGAACCGTTCAATTTCGCCTGGTTCGAGTGTGTAAGCGTTGAAACGCGGCGGATGAGGATCAGGAGCATAGGGATCGATCCAAGATGGCATTTCACCTCCGTAATTTCATTCTGGACTTCCTAATACTCAAATATTCAATTCCGCTCTAGTTTCCACTGGTTTGATTCGACTGCGTACGTGTAAACCCTACAATGTTTCACCCTAGATGCAGACCTAGGCGATGACTGGGGTCTGAAAGGTTAAAGACGTATCGGCGACGACACTACGGTCGAACTGCAGCAAAAATTAATTGGCAAAGTACAATAAAAGGTCCGAGGAACCGAAGTGCACCGATAAATTGAAACGGAGAACTGCACGCCACCCAGGTTTCGCAATAATCCTGCACGAACGAGCTGCCAGCGGATCAAAAGCGTACTTCATTCGAAGTCGAGCGAATTAAAATCGCATCGTAACAGCGGAACTCTTGAAACAAATCCCCGTTTGCACGGGTTGGAATCGTTCGATCCGCGGGAGCCGAGGCGGTTTCGCTGGTCTGGGGCATCAGAATGCGGATGAGCGTAGCGCGAGGCGTCGCCGTTCGATCGATCGCGTTACACGTTGCCCTTTGAGTGACAGTATTATCTTATTCCCAGGCGTAGGAGTGAACAGATCGATGATAGAGAGCGAGCGGGGGGTGTGGGACGCGTGGGGCTGGGACGTGCGATCGTTCACCGAGGGACAGGTCGGCGTTTGTTCTTTCCACCGTTTCAATAATAAATAATCGGGATAAGGGGGGCTGTCTTCCGACAGACGGTACAGAATCTATGCTCCGACGAAGTCGCCCACACCGACGCCAATTTCCCGTGGTGTTTCTGGCGATGGGTACACGTTTCCCCGGTTCGATCGTGTCCGAGGATCCACGGATTTCGGATTCACTTCGCGTGTGTGCAGCTTCCCTCCGCGACTTTCGAATCTCGTTTCGACGCGTTGGCATTCCCGGGGCCAATGAGGAGAGATCGGGGCCGCGTTCGTCGGCGAAGACGAAGAAAAAGGAACCACCACGCCCAAGGTACGTGGCAGGAACGCAGACAGCCGCGCCGGTGCACCTATGTGCAGCCGCCGCCGCCGCCCGCGTCTATGTGCCTATCCCCTTTGCACGTGCAAAACCCTGTGGCTCTGTGTGCGATGTTCGCGTGTACAAGTACGCCCTGTCTTTCTTGCCCGATCCTTCGTCTCTCTCTTTCTCGTACACGCGTTCGCGTACAGCGGCGGCACGAACGCTATAAGCTACCACGTCCTCAAATTGAAGCCCCGAAGAAAAAGAGATGCGTGGCCTCACTTCCCTCGGATCCTCGTGGCCCCCGCTCTCTCTCTCTCTCTTTCCCTCGTTTCCTTTCGGTCTCTCTGCCCTCCCAACTTCTTCTCTCCACCTTTCTTTCTTTCTTGCTTGCTTTACTCCCCTGGTTTTCTTCTCCTCTTCGTCGTTTTCATAACGCAACGATGGGAAAAGGAGGGAAAGGAGAGAGAGAAGCCGATGGTGGACACGGGAGGAGGAGACCAAGGGAAGATGGAAGAGAGTGAAGGCTCGAGGCGCCATGTTGCTGGCGATGACAAGAAACCCGATGCGACGGTAGCCGGGCCAACAGTGCAGGCACAGGCGCTTGCTCGGACGCCTTGATTGGCCGATTACAGATTATGCACGGTGCACCCTACTGGGACGCGCACGGCCGCGAGCTTTACTGCCGCGGCCACTCGCGCTACCAGGCCCCCGGCTACCGGCAAAAAGTCAACGCCGCTCGGGAAGTTGATTTCTCCACTTCCTGCAGGAACTACCCTCCGACGTCTTCAGATTAGAAGCACACCGTCCGTGGAAGCTTCAGCCGAGCGCTCACGGACTTTCCTAGATTCGTTCTACGGATACTCTGGCGCTCTGGAGAACTTCAGGTTGAAATTCATCGAGAGACAAGTTACTTTCGGATCGCAATTTCTCTGTTAGCTTTCGAAACTGTGCATTGGAAAATGTTGGTTCTCCAGAAGTATTTTATGAAATGTTGGATCGTTCGTTCCTGTAGAGTGAGACCTTCTTAGATATTTGTCGCTGACAAATTATTATTTATATGTAGATAGTCAGAAGGCTCCTCGAATTCCTTGTTGAATTTTAAATTCCGTTCTGACAGCTTCGGAGGTCTGCATTTTTTGCAATTATTCATGAGAATAGTGTGTTGTATAACTTGTCAGTTAGAAATACGTTTTTCATACCCTTATTTTCCTGAGTACAAATAATGTCCCATTTGCAAAAAATTGTTTGCGATTATTAAGTGCTTTGTATTCGTCAATGGAGAATTGAAAATTCGGCGTTGCCCCAACAATTAGCCAGACGAAATGCTGCGAAATGGCGAGAGGAAGAATGAACGAAAGAATACAGAGAAGATTGATTTGGTCTGCGCGCGCGCGACCCCTATCCCGAGCACGTCAAAAGGCTAAAGGTTTTCTCATAGGTACGCACGCCGTGATACGCAACTGCGTATCGCGTAATCACGGGATAACTGGCTGTCGTGCTCGATGATGTCGTCGCAGGGGGTCCCGGACCGGATAATTTCATTAGCCTGAGCACCGCGGGAGTTATGTTCCCTCTCTGCCCCCGCCCCCGGTCGAGGGAATCGAGCGCGACGCAGCCTGATGAGTAATCGCGGCAACGCGTCAGGTTGTTTGCAAAATAACCATCCGTAATGACTGCTGACTGCGATTTTGAGAACTGTATATTACCATCGACGAAACTGTGCTCCACAATGCGCACCGTTCCCCCAACAACAAACTTCCAACAGATAAAAATCTCCAACAAAGCTGAAACTCTCTTAACCCTCGCATGCTCTCCCAGTGATTCAACCATTTTCTATTTTGCATAGAATTTTTGTTCTCCACGATTTTGTTGTAATTTTCTGTAATTGCTGGTACGTCCATTTATCCGGCTGATTGCGTTTAAATTTTAATCTTTTGGTGGTTGTTCAATTTGACTTAGAAACAGACTTTTCATTTGAGTGTTTCGAATATGTAACTGAATTAAACAGCGACAGTTTTATGCACATTGTCGGTGAGTTAGGATTAGTTTATCTCAACAGTTGTTGATTGAAACATGAAATTGAAACACGAACAGAAGCAACTCGGTTTACAACAGGATGAAATTAATACTACACGAAGTTTTTCAGTTAGGCTTCGAGGGATCATAATCGCGAGCGGTTTCGGGAGCAGAATCGCAGGTTTTCGCAACCGCGAATAATTGAACGGGGCATCTTAATTGGCCCGGATCATCCGGTCTCGGTTAAATCGGCGCTATACGAAGAGACCCGCGAGAGGTTCGCTCCAATTAGCCTGGAGCCGCGATTACAGTCTTATAAATCGTTAATTGGAAACCGTGGGACTATCCGCGAGAAATTCATGGCTCCGAGAAGGCCAGCCCCAATTAGCTTTTGACCAGGGCTCACCCCTTCCGCGCGTCCTAATAAATCGTTAATTGGAAACCAACCTCCCGTGATAATTAGCGGAAAGTCCGCGCGAGGGCGCGCGCGTGCACGAAATCCTGAAAAAACTTCGACGCGAATATTTATGATCGTCTCGTTAGCGTACCCCACGGCGCTGGACAGTGTCGCAACCCTATCTCCGATGTCCAGGGCGTGGCGGATCGGTGATTTAGTAAAGTCATTTGTGCCGATAATGCTGACAGATGCCGTCCACTGGTGCTCCTGTTACAACAGACTCGCCCGCGAAACGGGACACCATAGGATCGCTGGGGGTGACGCGAGACAATGCGGAATTTCGCCGATATTGCACGCTCTGGAAGGTGAGTTAGGCGAAGCTAAGTTAGCCACAAGAAAACGCTCTGTGTCGGTCGGTTTTTAGTCGCAAAGTTCGAGTTTGTGGTTTAGATTCGTAGGGGATGACTATTTTACACTGCTTTGGGGGTTGACACACCCCTATTTGGGATTCTTAGAATTTTCAGTATTTTTCGATTGTTAGTATAATTGTATAAGATTGTTGTGTGCTTAAGGGTTGCAGCTTCCTCTTACTTGAGTACAAAACAACTTGAGTCGAACACTCAATTTTGTCGAAGAGGATTATAAAAATATTAACCTCTGAATTTTCAATTAATTTCTTTTTGTATCAATCTAGAGGAACCTGAGTACAACAATAAGTAGAATTTTCCTTTCGAAATTGTGCGAAATGTAACACTATGGACGATACTAAAGATAAACAGCGTGTGCATCCAGCGTCTTCCGACTACGAAGCTGCTGCATCATAATTGAAAATTAATTGCTCGCAGGATTCGTGAAACATGCAACTCTGACAGACGCGGAGAGACAGGCGGCTATTTGCCGTCGGTTTTCCGAGTTGTTTACCCTGCCTGGCGTTCCATCGGCACCGGTATGAAAATATCGCGCTCATTGTATCCGTATGTCAGATCAATAGGATTACGTCTGTCGGATCTATCGACGTCGATGCATTCGGTATGGGATTGAAAAAGACGCTTACCTGCGTCTGCGTCAGTCCAAGGCTCGCCGCCAACTCCGCTCTCTCCGGTAGCGCCAGGTACTGCGTCCTCTGGAACCGCCTGTTGAGCTGTTGCAACTGCAGGCTGCTGTAGATCGTCCGCGGTTTCCTCATCTTCTTGCCTTTGCCGTTCCTCAAGGAGCCGCCGCCACCGCCGCCGAGCTCGTCGACGAGGCTGCCGCCCTTGTCGCCCAACGGCGAGAGGTCTGCGAACATGCACCACCCTAACATCAACTTTCAGAGTCCTCGTCACTGCTGGCGTACGAACTAAAGAGAAATCCAACTGAAACCTGCCCGATGATCCGACGGAACAAACCGAAAATAATTCCTAGCTGAGACATTTTCATTGAGTTACTTTTCATTGACGGTAACAATTTGAAACGCTATTCCTACTGTGCGAGTAAAAGCCTAGTTCACAACCTAACTGACGCTGACAACTTGACATAATTTTCTGTTCCAATACGCTTTCGTTAGTGTCTTCAGCTAAAATCCAGAGAACACGTTCTAAACTGGAGTTTGATACCAGTTTACTAACATGTTAATTACACGTCTGGCACAGCTTCACTTGAATGGTTAAATTAAGTAACAAACATTAATCATAGACAGCTAAAAGCAGTGTCGAAGAATAAATTTGCTGTTCATTAGACTCGCATTATTGATTAGGTAATACGATTTGAAAGTTGTCGATTAGTAAAGCTGCCGATTACTATACTAAAATTCTCGTTGTCTAAAATTCTGTAACTTCGTGTCAGAAAATCGCGCAAAATTCTGTCTGTGCTCATTCTCAAGAGTGTACTCTCTACTTTCGTACCCTTGAATCAATGTTTATCAAAGATGACTCCTTTTACTATTCAATTTTACAAACTCAAGCGAGCCTGAAGAGTCTGAAAAACGAACTGAGAGCTTCCGTCAATGGAAAAGATAAAACCTGTAATACAAACAGATTGTAGACGATAGAGGTAACTGTTTCATAGATAAAAGTAGCACCGGCAATTTCTCAAAGAAATATGAATTTCATGAATGTTACCCGACCTTCTATTGTGCGCCTAATCGAATCAAGCGATGATAAAGCACCGCCTGGCAATGGTGAGAATTCGGTAGCCATCCCGAGGTGCTAAACGATCATTAATCTCCGCGATCGGTATCGCGGCGAACAATATATCGGAGCGCTAACTATAACGTAATTAATTCGAGACGAAAAAAGGATAGAAAGGAGAATTGTTATAAATTAATCTTAAAATAATTACGCGCCGGCTAAATGGACGCCATCGTGCCAGCCGGCGACGCTATCGTCGGTTGCGATCGCGCCATTATGTTTATACCCTAATTACAATGTAGCGTAATGCGGCGCGGTGTGAATCCTTGAACGCAACACAGTCATTTAGAAATCCAAACATGCTGCCTTGTCATTTTCCCCGTCGGTCGACCGTTGTTATTTTCAAGGAAACGCGAGAAAATCCACCATAAATCGACATGGGGGCTCGGCGACATGATAGAGGGATAGGACAGAGAGTGGGGAGGAGAGGTATGAGACGAGTGAGATGTCGACGACGAAACTCGGAATTATCCGCGTAACGTAACACCGGGCTGCCTCTGCCACCGCGGTACCTTTCCCTGCGTGATAATAAGCGTGACTATTAATTAACGTAATTTATGGCGAGCTGACCGGACATGCATACGTGCGTACACGTTATGATTCTCATGATTTATTGCTACCCGTGTCACCAGCGCCCCGGGGCGTGGACGGCTGACCCGTGGATCAACGAGTCGCCCGGATCGATCGCAAAATGACACCGAGGATCATGATTTAGGGCCCGGGTATTAACGTTATGAACACTTTCCATCCATTAAACATTATAAGTTCGCTAAAGGGTGCAAAGATGGGAATAAATCTCTGGGGAATCTAGAAGATTTGGGCAGCTGAAGTTTAGCATATCCTGCATCTGCCCGAAATTGGCAGCAGAGAATTTTAAGGATTTTACTCCGAAGTCGAGTATGTAGATTTCGGTATGAGTAGACTTAGTAAATTTGAACCGGACACTTAGGAATCGATGCTGCGCACAATTCGCTGGAAAATAACATCAGAAAATATAAATAGAGGTATCAATATGAGGAATAAGGTCTTTTGAAACAGCTAACAAGTTTATGAGTTTAGAGTTTCAAACAGAATTTCGAACATTAGGGGTCGATGTTGCTAGAAGTATATTAACATGTAACATTAAATAGTTTGAAATAATCTCTAGGAAATACATACATCCCCTGGATTCAAAATGTTACGAACTTTCAGATTTAAGGGTTGAAATCGTCGAACACTTCTGTACCAATGCTAATCATGAGATCCGCTAAAAAAGATGATCCCAATAAGGTTGTACAAAATAAAACTAAGCCTCTACGAAGTTCGAAATTGAATGTCATTAAAGTTCCACTAAAAAATGAAATCACAATGAACCAAGAGTATTAAAGATTGAAGATCCAGGTTCAAAGCCTAACAGGTTCGACACTCGGTTCAGAAATAAGAGTGCAGAGAGAGAGAGGATGACAAACCTAAATAAAAATGTCCTAGCTCAGCAAGAAGATTAGGGGTGTCGTGGTCGGAAAGTAGAGTGCTCCCGTGGAAACTAGAAGCTGATCGCTGGCGACGGGTTTGCGGGACAGTGAATGGATTTCCCCGGTTAGCAGGGACCGGTATCGTCGAATACATTAGCTTGGCCGATTAGGAAGGTATTGTTCCAGCATTTTGTCGCGCGACCATGTTTCCCGTCGACCGGACGCGATAAATGTCCAGTGCATGGCTACTTGTTTATCGTGGTTCGAAGACCGTGATGCAATTCGGTGTGTCGTTCGTACACCGCGGTATCGTATGGAACACTTCGAGCACTGTAAAGCAAGAAAATTGCTCTTCAACGCCGCCCACGGAGCAGAAGAACTAATTTTCTTTCTTAAATTGGTCACGTATCGTAAGAACAAGACTGGCCCGCAACTGTTAATCAAGGAAACATAGTTGTTGTAGAGTGGAAGGGTTTCTCAGGAATATTCTTTTACATTGTAAAGCTGGCGGGCAAATCAGAAGCAACGACGGCGAATTACGTCGCGTTGGATCGACGGGAATTGGCATCTTATCGCGGATCACAATATATTTACCGTTCGCATCGATCACGAAGACCAAGTCGGCTAATCACTGACTCTGATGCAACGAACGGCGACAGGGAGAGAGAGAGAGAGGTGTAGAAACCGGCAAAGAAAAATCGCCGATGGAAGCCGCGCCGCGCGTTTTACGATACATTTTTTCACCGACGCGAAAGGTTATAGTCGTTAGCGCTGCAACAGTATGCAAAGCAGCCGCTGAAAACTGCTCCGCCGCGTGAAACTACTACTTTACCGTAATTCACACGGGTCATTTGCGAACGCCGGTGCGTTCCCGGCTCCTTTTTCTAGCAGGCCGCGGTCTGTCCTCCGAGTCAGCCGTGTTCCGCGCCGATTCAATTGCTTCCAGGGAATAATCGGTCCTAGAAGTAGCAATTTTATGACCTACATCGCCGAACGCGCTGAAACGCCGCTCCGATGTGCAAATACGGACCCCGAAGAAACTTTCAGTCCGTTGCTTAACCCCCGGACGGCCGGAGTTCGGGTCACTTTGACCCCGACTTGTGATCCCTCGAAATCCTAGTTTTCCAGCAGCAGCTAAAATTATCGAGTCCAAAGAGATCAACGTTGATCTCAAAAAAGTGGATTGAAAAACACGCAGAAGAAATCCTCGGAAGCGTACGCTGTCCAAAGTAGCACCTTCAGTACTAGGACACTCGAGAGACTTCAATGATAGATTGGCTGTTGCCGAGGTATTACTGTACTTGCAGGAGGAAAGACAAACAATTCTCATGAGCGGATCTATATGCAAACCAAAGAATTTTATACGAATTACAACAAACTAGAGTGAAATAGAGATTTATTTCCTTTCTTAATATATGTTCAATAGGTTGAAGATAATGTAACAGTATCTTAAAATTTTTATAATATGTTTACTCTTTTAAATTATGCCTAATAATTTTTTCCATAAAGATCCGCTGTTTACTCATGAGTTATGACTCCCTCGCCGAATAATTTCCATTCGGCCTAAAATTAGCTGAAGTACTGTCATCATTGAAATGATGAAATAGTGCCAGAGACATTTAAAACGGGTCGCCATAAAATTCTGTGTAGACGAAGGTGAACCTCGTTCGCAACAGCCACCCTGCTTACGATCCACTATTGCCTCTGCAACTGTGGCGGTCCGGGACAAATGAACCAGCCATTAACATCGCTATATTCAGACCGAATTCTCGTTGTCCCGTCGCCGGGCCGGTTAACCGTCCGCAAGGATTCATCCGGCAAACCTCTGAACCAGAATCCAATTAGCGAGGATGCCTTGCACTTCTACCGAGTTCTACATTAGTCACCGACCTGCCAGCTAACCAGCGGCCGAATTAATCCGGAACGGTTCAAAGACAATGCGGCCCCGGTACCCCGGAGGCCAGGTCAGGGTGATGGATTAGGTATTAAACGGTTGTTTTCACAAGGATTAGGAACACCGGCCCCGTGGAATGGCTTCGACGGTCGAGGCTGGACCTCTCGGATGATGGCGGCGACGATGACGAGGTCTCCTCTGGCTACGAGGATTTACACGGAAGTCGTGTTTTCTCCGGCGTAGATACATCCGCAGATATCGTGCGGCTGCCACTCAACCGGATCCTGGGAATTCGTTCGTCCCCCAGCTGACAATGAGAAAAGTAGGGTTCGAACGACGCGGCGGCCCGGCCCGGCTCGTCACGCAAAGTGCACCGAGGCACCGGTCCTAGCTTCGATCATCGACGATAAACCATTCGACTAGCTCTTGTTTTCCCGCCCCGCGGTACCTCGCGGGAACTCGAAGAACTCCATCGCGGAACTCCGCGCCATACTTGAACGCCGGCCCCTTCGCTGCATTTTGATTCACGCATGAATTAGGCGTACGTGTTTCGAAATGAATTCGGTAGGCGATTGTTACTCAGCTTTTGGAGGAGAGACTGTCATTGATGATTAGACTGCGGATTCTATGAATTCATGACAAATATAGTAATGGTGCAATTTAGAATAGACCGGAGATTAAAATTATTTAAGAACGTCAATTATTTTTGACTTATTAAGATTATTAAAGAGAAAGAGAAGCTTCAACGTGCTTGTTGTTTCTTGCAACTCATACAGACAATTTTTGTCTATTGATGATTGTGAATGCTAGGGTGCATTTTCGCTTTGTAATTATGTAGAAAATAAAAACAGCTGTTGTTTCATATTGGAAAGTTAAGTGGACGTTCGGATTATTTCCTCAAATTGGAAAAACATTTAGATCAGTTAGTATTCATTAAAAATAACTTGTTAGAATTATTCTTTTTAATCAGAATCGCTAAATAAAATCGTCCACATGTTTTCCGACGGTGCTCACTAATAGTCGTCATTTTTTATAAAATTTTTAACATGCAAATTGCATATCTAGGAAACAATTGGAACATCGCGAATTTGAAGGACGTCTTTCAGATCGAACAGTCACGAACAAACGAGTCGGCTGCCGATGCCCCGCGGAGGATGTGCAAACAATAGCGTGCTCCTTGGTAATTAGCCCGATCGTGATTCCAAAACGATATTTATTATTTAATTAATCCAATCGCCGCCATCAGCGTGTACGCCGACACTACAGGACAGCCACGTTATACGCAGAACACGCTGTACCGATCGGACGTTTGTCAGATTCTTGTGTCGCGCGAGCAAACGAGTCTCCGTGTAACAATTAATTATTAACGACGCTAAGTACAATCGAAGCGCGATAAACACGAATTAACCGCGCTGGCCAAATGAATCTCGTGTCCGATATCGTTCTCGTTTATTCTCGCGAGGTTAAACACTGCGCACTCGCGACTCCTATCGATAAACAATAATTCATTGTTCTGGTGACGCGTGTAAACTAAATGAATTCGAAATAACGTTGAAATAACAAGCACTATGTAACGGTTAATTTTTAACAATACAGGGTGTCCCAAAATTCCTTTAACAGTCGGAAATGGGAGGTTCCTGAGATCATTTGAAGCAATATTTTCCTTTGCAAAAATGTTATCCCCGGCTTTGTTTAGGAGTTATTAACGAAAAATACAGACCAATCAGAGCGCGACCTAGACGCGAGTTGGCACTGTCGGCCAATAGACAGTTGGCGCGCCCGGCAGACAGTGCCAACTCGCGTCTAGGTCGCGCTCTGATTGGTCTGTATTTTTCGTTAATAACTCCTAAACAAAGCCGGGGATAACATTTTTGCAAAGGAAAATATTGCTTCAAATGATCTCAGGAACCTCCCATTTCCGGCTGTTGAAGGAATTTTGGGACACCCTGTATATGTGATGTGAAATAACTGATAGTTATTTTTTTTAAATTTTGGTTTAGACCACTTTCATAATTATGAGCACATATGTATGTGCTTGAAGTGGCAGATAATATTCGAATGTGAAGCAAAAATATAAGAGAACGGCTCATGAATAACTAAAAACTGCGCAGCATAATAAATACTATTATTTCACACGTGTTAAAATAACTACCCCCCTATCATCGAACCCTAGTACGTATAGATTCGCCATAATTTTGAACTCGTCACTGCTCGTGTCGAAAGATATGTAATGTCTCGTTGAAATGTAAAATTATAAATGAGATACAATTTGTTGAGTCCACGTGCGTGGCGATAACAACGGGATTCTTGACCTAGCATGTTTTGCACAGCAACAATTTCTAACAATATGAATAATAAACAACACATTCCCAGTTCCCTAAATCAATGGACAGGCTCAGAGTCTTTCGCTGAAGTGAACAAAGTCTCGGGAACTCGTTCAACAATGAATCTCATCAGGGAACGATCGCCGGTGTCGCGCGTGTTCGTCGATCACCGAGGAGAATCACGCTTCGATCACTCGGAAGACAGCGGGGATCGAGGTGTTGCGCCACAATGTCGCGTTTCTCCGGGACCCTCGAGCGAAATTTTCTAGCGATCCGGTTTTCTCGCGGGGACGTTCTTACTTGTCGCGCGCGAGCGCGCGCGGCCGTCTAATGGTTTATGAAAACCGAGCACGAAGAAATTGTTATCCTAACGAGAGAAAATGACCTATAATCTGCCAGCGTGCGCGAGCGCGCGGCCTCTTTCTTCGAACGCGTCGGGCGGTGGAAAGAAAAAAAAAAGGAAAAACACACGATCATTACGATCGCAACCCTTCGTGGTTCGCGCGTGCGCGAATGCTCAGTTCGACGATCACCGGTATTATTTCCCGATGCTCGTGCATTCGTAACTTTTCGAATCGCGAGCTTATAGGACGAGAACGAGAGAGAGAAGAAAAAACTAAGCGACAAACAAAATAGAAGAAAATTACTGGTACGGAAACACGATCGTTACATGATTCCGTCGGGGATACACACGTCCCCGAGAATATCTGGGGGATGAACCCTTTTTTCCGGTTCATCCGGAATTATTCGTTTCCTAGTAATTTCGACAAGGTCCAAGATTACCTATAACCGGCGCGCTTGCGGTTTCAGCCGTGCTCGAACGGGGGTGGACGTCGTCATCGGGCCTTTCATAATGTAGAAACGTTGTACGGGGAGCCCAGTCGCAGGTGGAAACACCGAAGAACGCCGGTTATTATTAATTTATCGATGCGATGGGGGTTGAGAAAGGGTTCCGGGGGCTCAAGCAAGAAAACGAATCCCATGATCCCCGTCGCGGCCGCGAGGATTCTTCCACAGGCAATCGAGACTTCGCTGGGTGTATTATAAGTAATAGGCTGTTGCATATGTGAATTGTCCGATTTTAGAATGCAACTGTTATCAAGCGATCAAGGAATACTACCCCTGGCAGAAGAAGGTTGATCAAAATCATAAGTATGATTGTCGAACGAATTATTCAAGCGTGTATTAAACACGGAAAACAATACTGTATATTGAATAACATTATAATAATGAAATCTATTGTTTTCCACCAAATATAAAATTATAAACTGTCTATCCCTGTGGGAAAATTAAAAAGAAATTTAAATTTTAATGTTTCTAGGATTGGAGATTACAATAGGGGGTGGTTATACCCTGCCTTAAATCAGTGCCGCTGGTTCTGTACATTATAAGAATACAAATTCATTTTTCTTCCACATTGAACGCTTCATGTGTTTGGTGGAATAATTTTTGTCAGGGGTAGTAATCTGCAAGATTATTATTATGCCAGTTTTAAGATACAAAGCTAACGTTTAAGGTGCTATAATGTCACGTTCTCGATGTGAGCGTTAAATGAAGTTATGAATGAATATAAATATAGTGGTACAGAAATGCACTATGCGTCGACAGTAGGAGAAACGGAAAAACGTAAATGACAGTCTTGGAAATCAAGAACGCGAACAACGAACATTTCCTGAAGGGTGAAATTCTGTCAGCGGAAAATCGAAGTCCAGCTTCGAGGGAAGAAAAGAATCAAGAATTCGCCAGCCGTGGACATCGACGGATGTAATTGCCGTTTCAACGAACTCTCCTAATTAATGCTCGCAACCCTTCTCGCGGACATTCTTCTACCCCGACGTGCAATTTCACCGCGAGTTAAATATGTCGGCCGCGTGTAACTTCTCGGTGTTCCACCGTATTCCGCGACCTCCTCGTTATTATTATTCATTTTTGTGAACTGTATAATCTCCCCAGCCCCGTCCGTCGTACTTTACCTCAACGCTCTTCGATTAATCGCGTTCTTCGCAGTCGTTTTTATGCACAAACGTTTCGAGTTGATAATCAGCGGCGACTTCGTTCGTGAGACACGGTGGGAAAGGATCGTTGATTACGCGAGTTTGAAAACATTGCAGAATTGAATGCGATGCAATTAAAATTAATGTAACAATAGTTGGAATGTCCAGAGACGCCTGCTAAGGACGAGTGATTCACATTCTGCGCGCTTAACGAGGTAATACACGGTTCAAATTTACACGCAGATGCTCGGTAATTCGTTTAACCGGTGAACTCGCCAATTTTTTCATCACAAATCGCATGAGCGCACACTTTAACTTCAGCGAAGACCATTTGACACATTGCCGCCTGCAAAATGGCGCCTGGACGATCGCTGTACATCGCCGGAACGAAATTGACAGCCTCGCGAAGAGTTTTCACTCGGAAACCAGCAAGACAATTAATATTGGCAGTATGAAAAATGTAAAATTAACTAAAATTATAATCACTTCAACACTTCATCTACCCGGAAACCTACTAACCTCTCGCCTTGTAAAAATTCTATTTTTCTATGATCATTGTTTAGAAAGGTTAACAGGATACGCAATAATTCTCCCGTGCCAGAAGGGAGTTGAAAAATCTTATTTACACAACAATCCTGGGAGTGTCTTGCTGGGTCACGACTGAAATTGCTATTACGGCCGAAGGACCTAATAAAAAAATGCTGTGCCGTAGACTTTTAAAAATCATGAAATAAGGTAGAGGTTTACCTCCCAGTTAAGAAACTAGATTTCCTCGTCTACTTTCGAGCGGTGGGAGAGACAGAAGGTCGAGCACTGTTCATTGTCCAAATAGCTTCTCCTTCGATCGTCTTTCTGTGGCCAACAATGGGCTACAACCTTCCGCCGAGAACAAGAAGCAGGAACGAAAGCCTTCGAGGAACAAATTCATTTCTTATTGAACGTTCTCGATCGGGAGAACACAGTAGCTCTCTCTAGCCTAGAAGAATGGACTCGACGGACTCCGGAGAAGAAGTGGGCGCATGAACGAGATTCCCGGTGTACAAACATTCTCGATCAATCGGCTGGTCACGGTTAGTCGATCGATAATCCACATCGAACAGGAAGCCGGCGACACAAAACAGAAGGTGACCGTTAACGAGAAACGCAATTAGCTGACTGGCGATTTCACGCGCTCGGCAGAAAAGTCGCGATCGAGTCGCGCTAATGCGATTCCAGATGGGCGACAGCGTGGCGAAAAAGGAGGAAGAGGACGACGACGACGATGAAGAAGAAGAAGAAGAGGAGGAGGAGGAGAAGGCGGCGGCGGCTGAGAGAAAAGAACAGTTGCGTATCTGGACGGTCTCTGAATATATCCAGAAGCGCCTCTCCTCGAGAACGCGGCGCGAAGCCCGATCAGAGCCCGCGACTATTCCCATTCAGCCCCCGGAGGCTTTTTGTTTCGTTCGTTAGCCGCTTTGCGGGACTTTTTCGGGGTCCCAAGAGGATTCTCTTTCCTAGTCGTATATCTTATTCCGCTCTCTGCTCGGCGTTATTGTGCCTATCCGGCGCGCGGCGCGGCGCGGCGGGCCGACGACCGCACCGCTACCTGCTACTCTAGATTCCCGAGCTCTCTTCCGTTTTCGTTCCCTTTTTTCGGGACGCGCTCCTCTTCTCGCCGCGGCCGAATCAGCATACAGGTTTACGACTACGATTTGGCGCCTGCCTGTGACGAATGGCCCGACGGGACACCTCGGGGACCGCTCGCTTTCGGCCCCCGGAGGAACGATCTGCATTCTGACACCCGCTACCGGCCCGTTTCTCTTATTCGATTAGCGGACTTCCTACTTCCACCGAAACAAATGCGAATTGATGCTTCCACTTTGCTGAACCAGTCACTCACTGGAGTTAGCACTCTCGGGATTTTAGAAGACTTGGACCTGAGAGGACATGGTACACGATCGACTTCTTACTTTCAAAAATGCGAATTGATGAACTGGCACAGTCTCACTCTTTGACATGGACATTATTAGCATTGTCGGGATTTTAGAAGACTTAGAACCTGAGGACGAGATTCCATTTTTGTGGTACTCGATCGACTTCGAACGTTCACAGAAACAAGTGGGATTTGATGCTTCGACTTTGCTGAACCAGTCACTCACTGGAGTTAGCACTGTCGGGATTTTAGAAGACTTGGACCTGAGAGGACATGGTACACGATCGACTTCTTACTTTCAAAAATGCGAATTGATGAACTGGCACAGTCTCACTCTTTGACATGGACATTATTAGCATTGTCGGGATTTTAGAAGACAGACTTGAGGACGAGATTCCATTTTTGTGGTACTCGATCGACTTCGTACGTTCACAGAGAGAAATGGGATTAGATGCTTCCACTTTGCTGAACCAGTCACTCACTGGAGTTAGCACTCTTGGGATTTTAGAAGACTTGGACCTGAGAGGACATGGTACCCGATCGACTTTTTACTTTCAAAAATGCGAATTGGTGAACTGGCACAGTCTCACTCTTTGACATGGACATTATTAGCATTGTCGGGATTTTATAAGACAGACTTGAGGACGAGATTCCATTTTTGTGGTACTCGATCGACTTCCTACTTCCACCGAAACAAATGCGAATTGATGCTTCCACTTTGCTGAACCAGTCACTCACTGGAGTTAGCACTCTCGGGATTTTAGAAGACTTGGACCTGGGAGGACATGGTACACGATCGACTTTTTCCTTTCAGAGAAAAAAATGCACAGTCTCACTCATTGACATGGACATTATTAGCATTGTTAGGGGTTTAGAGGACTTAGACCTGAGGACAGCGATCTGCATTTTGGGTCCTGACCATTTTTTTATTACTCCTGAAGAGATTTCGGGGCATTTTTATGATACTCGATCGACTTCGCACTTTCACAGAGATAAATGCGAATTGATGCTACAATTTTGCTGAACTGGCACAGTCTCACTCACTGAGATGGACTTTATTGGCATTGTTGGGATTTTAGTGGATGTTTTGGACCTGCCGAGACTGATCTTCATCTTGACACTGCTACAGGGTAATTTTTCGATCTAACTCTTGAGATGCCTACATTTTTCAGAATTAGTTCGTTCACTGAAGATTATTAGCACTGTTGAAATTTTATATTTGTTACTGTGCAAGTTTCGCAAGATTCTCGACACTGTTGGGATTTTAGCACTTATTAATTTCATGTCACTCAATCACTAAACTTGGTACTTTCAGCAAGTATAATGTCTGAATTCTGAAATGTAGGCACTCGGGCGCGTTGGAGCAGGTTCACGGTGCAGAATTCTTTGCTATTTATTAATTAAAGGTGTCGGCTGTAATGATGACTATTAGCTACCGTTCAATTTCCCGTCACTCGATCAGCGAATTTATCACTTTTAACGAGAAGAATGCGAATCGATGCTTGGACTTTGTGGAATTGGTACATTCACTGCTACGAAGAATCTTAACACTGTTAAGTGTGCGCGAGGTTGGAGCAGGTTCATGGTACGGAATTCTTTGCTGTTTATTCAACTAAAATGTTAATGGTACCTGACGATGATTATCAGAGCTTGCTACCGTTTAATTCGCGGTTGCGCGATCAGTGAACTTAAAACTTTTAGCGTACAAGACACAAGCGAATGTCTGATCTCTGGAATTATTATCGTTCACTGCAGTGGGGACTTTCAACACTGCGAAGGGTTAACAATATAAATTCCATCACTGTAAGGAGATGAATACAGAAGAAGAACTGTTTTTAACTACATTATAATTCATCCTGTGCGTATAACTTTAAAACAAATTTAACTTTTGGCGCAAACGGCACTACGGACATGTGTATAAATAACTTTCGAAGCCCACATTAAACCTCCTGCCATTTGATATCACAACTTCGACGAGATTGTAACAACAGATTAAACCCCTATGCTCGACAACCGGAGTAAATTCAGCTGCACTATTTTCCTGCGACTGCTATTCTCCACAGATTATCATCATCTCTCGTACACCTTATTCCGTAACATCAACAATCCAGCTGCCACGAATTTCAATCGACAAATTGCAAAAACTTCTAACACAAATTCAATCGAGAAACGAACACTTCAACAACTAAAAATTGCATCTGGATGAGAGACAAATCAGTTCTACAATTTTCAAAGTACTCTCAAGGAATCAGCACACGCTAAGTACACTAAGAGCTGGCACGACGGTATGCTCCACTCGCTTCACTTATCTCTAACTTATACCCGAAGAGCACACGATGAATTGCCGCAAATCCGCTGTCTAAAAACAGGCGTGCAAGACATTCCGAACAAAACACGTTTCAGAGGATACCTCTGTGTATCCAACGTTCCGAGGGTGGAAGACCCGTCGGAGAACGGTACGCTAATCTGGCCCGTGTGCTCTTCAACGGGTCCAGGTCCCGTGAAATCGCTTGAACACAGCCTCCGTTCACGCGTGAAATACCCGTGCGTGTTCAACCTATCGATTCATGGTATCGTCGGGAACAGGAGTTGGCAGCGATCACTAGGATCATTTCGGATGGTGTTGGAGCAAAGTTCGATCAATTTTGGAGTATCTGTGCTCGGTCCGAAGCGTTGAGGACGGTCTTCAAGCGCAGACATGTGCACCGATGGAAAGATTTATGATGAAAGGGCGCTAACAAAGGGGTGCTAGGGGGCTGGCTTTTTGGAGGGACGGTAACGGAGAGTTTGTGGACAGAGATTAGGACATAGTCTCTCGACGTTTTTAGGTGTGTGCCAACTCCTGGTTGGCCACGCGCGTCAGAGTCCGGCGAACGAGAAGGTTCGTTACGAAATCGGCTCGGTTGTAACGGAAGCGGTGATCCAGCGGTTTCCAGGGAACAAGGACGGTCGATCTGGGTTAACTATCGTCTATTATAAAAGTAGGAATAAAAAAGGCTGCGAATACATACAGTTGGGGTACTCACCGTCCTTGGGCGGCGAGGGGCATTGGGGCGCGTACGATCCCAGGTGATATCCGTAGGCGTTGTGCTGGTGCATGGGCGCGAACGGATATCCGGCTAGCGCGGACCTAGGACTGGGGAATCCTGCCTCTGCGTGTTGCTGGTTCCCGCTGCCGGGTCCGGACGTTTGGTGTCCGAGCGCGCCGACCTGATGCGAGAACTGATGGGCACCGGGCACATTGTGTCCACCGGGGTAACCGCCACGCAAACTCGCCGGGTTGTACAGGTTGTTGTGCTGTAGCTCGATGAACGCGGACTTGCCGCTTTGGGAGACAGGGGTGCTGGACGCGGTGCTGTCCCCGCCGTTACCGCCAGGTGGTCCAGGTGTCACCGAACCGAGACCGGTGTGATGAAGATGCTGTTCCATGTCGGAACCGCCGCCGCCGGCGCCAGCGCCGCCTCCACCGCCGTTGCCACCGCCAGCGGATGGTCCACCGCCTCCCGACATGCTGTTCGGGGTCGGGGTACTAGACGGACAGGGGTCGCCCGCCCCGAATGGGCTCCCCAGGTCCGTGAAGTTGAGCGTCGTCGTGCTGCCCGGACGCTCCACCTTAACGACGTCGATGCCGCCGCCACAGCCCACGGTTCGAGCGGACAAACTCGCCGACGACGTCGTCGCCGCCGCCGACAAGCGGACACCGTACGGCGCACGAATCTTGGGGCCTCTATGGGTTACCAAAGTCGACCACCACTTTGGAGTCGATCTCGCCTACCACCTCGGGGACCTCGATGATCCTACGGCGGTTCGGTGCATCGAACGTGTTTACTGTCCGCACTCGCGTCACTGTGCCACTGCTTGAGATTATTGTCACCGTGCAAACAGTCACCTTTTGTTATCCACTGTACCCGAGGAGCGTGTTTGAGTTTGGTCGGGGGGGAGGGAGGGGTGTCTTCACAAATACACTTTCTTTCACCCGCGATGATCCAGAGTCAAACACACACACAAGGCTGTGAATCCTCGGTTCTCGGTTGCCACTACCCGATATACTCTAGACCAAGATACGATAACGAGTTCATGCTGGATCGTTTCACTGCGCGACGGCCTCGACGATGATGGTTGAACGTCACGTCACGTCGCGTCGCTCGGTACGTCGAGGATCTTTGGATCACCACTACCACCGCGTTTCGATCGCGGCACTGACCGAAAAATCAAACCCGCGGTCACGGGTCCGACCGGAAACCGAAGGACGGCGGATCCCGGATGGAAACGGGTCGTCGGTCCAGCTTCTCCGACGGGAACCGGTAATCTGCCGACCCCGCTGCTCTCCCGTGACAGCACACTCGCGCGACACCGCTCCTCCGCTCTCGTGATTTAATTGTATACGTCGCCGACGATGATGACGATGATGACACTGGCGTGCGCGCGCGCGCACACACGCTCTCGCTCGACCAGCCAGCAAATGCGTTTTCCACGCGGGTCGCGGTGATTACTCGCCGTGGAGCATCCTCGCGCGTCGCCCGGACGTGGTGTTGACGAGAGAAACGACGACGACGGTCGCGACGGTACCGCGCGCTACGGATCCGCGTAGGGAGGAAGAAGAGGAAGAAGAAGAAGAAGAAGAGAAGAAGAAGACGACGACGACCACGACGAAGAAGAGAGAAAAGCACACACGCGCGCCTGGCCCAGTAACTGCAGTGCACACCGCGCGGCGCGGACCGGTATAATGATACATAATGAAGCCAGAGCCTCTCCCCGGAGCCCGGTGCACCGTTTCCGAAAGTCGCCGCGGTGGCGCCACTCAAGGCCACGCCCCGATCGCCTGTTACCGCCGATCGCTATTGGCTTGGTCCCCCTCCCCTCACCGCGGCGAGCTGACGTCAAGAGAGCGCGTTGGCTGCGCGGAGGCCATTATGGTGGACGAGCAGGCGGAGCCGGTGACGAGCCACACCCACCGATGCCCGACGCCCTCGGGCAACGGGGTTCGCGGAGGTGTTCTCTCTACCTGTCCGAGGTCCCTTTTCGTTCGTCGTGCGCGCACCTAGCCGCCACTACTCCCGACACAGACTCCGTCGGGGGTATAGCTCGGCAAGAAACCCAGAGGCCACGCTCCCGGTTTGCTTCTATGCATGCAGCGCGCAGTTTCGCCCATCCTCGAGACCACGAGCCTCCTCTATCGACCGCGAGATTCGACGGGAATCGAGGGTTCAGGGCTCGGTGACATCTGGAACGCGAGTGCAGCCCTGGAACGGTTGTTGCGCTCCGAAATTCCCGATGCTCCGACTCCCTACCCTCTGTGAAACCCAGCTCGGAACTGTCTTCAGCTTTGCGATCGAGTATCGGAATCTGTTCTCTGTTGAAAATTGTCACATTGTATATTTTAAAGAATTCTTGACCACGGTGTTCTTCTCCAAGGAAATCTTTTTTTTTCGGGAAATTTGGGGATGTTGAAAATTAATTAGTCTCTGAATTTTCATGCTTGTATTTCAGAGAACTTCTGTTTCCGAGGTCCCGGTTACGGAGCGCGGTTCCAGCGTGCGTTTCGAAGGGAATGGCTCGAGGCCGCGAAATGCAAGAATGCGCTTTTCGTCATGTTTTTGTTCGGCTAGGCCACGGTTCGAAGAAAACGCCACTTACTCGAGGCACTCGCATACAAATAAGGAATTAAGAACATGCATCGTAATAAAAGACACTCGAACGTTGCCGTGACAGTTTGACAACAGACGACGTCCTTGGCTCCGCCCATTAACCCACCGCGAAAGGAGTGGACCGCTGGCAGACGGAGGTGGAGCAGCTCGTACGACACGTTTTTCCGTTCTCATGTAGGCACACGCAACGTCGCTGCTAATCCCTCGGACTCATTCTTCGGGGAGATATTTTTCCCTGTAAGGGTCTCGCAAACTCCTCCATCAATCTCCTCCTTGCAACGCGTTCGTCGCTAGACCGTGGATTTTCTGCAAAATAAAAATGACCTGAATCTGTATCAAGAAACAAGGGCTACTTAGCAATTTCATTTGTTTCGTTAACTGCTACAACCTCTTATAAAATTCAACACTGAACTGTCAACTTCAACCTGCATAAACATTGTCGAAAACACACATTTTTAACTTCCTGGAAATAGCAATTAAATCGCCCCCGGAGCGTCGAGACCATTTCTATTCAAATGAAGACAACCTTGTCGCTCCTCTTTTTTTAATTCGGAGTAAAGATATGCTCTAGATCGAGCGCGTGAATAATTTATCAAACTGATCGGTGCTCGATGCATAAAAATCCCATAAAACCGCTGTTCCTTTGATCCTACAAAGTCTGGCATTCCTCTCGCCGGAGAGCCTATTCTCAAGGTACATCGAAAATTGCATACCGCGAATAGGTGTAACGCGAGCTGTGACCCAAATTTTCTTCGAAAAAGATGCCAATCTCGCGAGAGGTCGCATTATAGGTAATAGAATTTTTTATCGAGCCAATTTCTGCTCGGGGCAGAGGCTATAGAAGCCGGTAGCACCGCCGAGGGAGAGAGAGAGAGGAGAGAGAGGGAGGAGAGAGAGGGAAAAAATACACTGGTGGTACACGCCGAGGGAATTTCGCAACGCGACAGGTCTTTTCGCTGATCCTATCGGCGAGCTGTGCACGGCAGAGACAGGTGAAGGCGCGGAATAGGATCGGGATCTCTTTCGCGAGCAATCTGAAGCCTGGCTGCTCGCCCACGAGCCGCCTTTGTCTACCAATATACAATTAATCCGATGCAAATTTCCCCGGCAATTTCACGGACTACGGCAAATCGCTTCTGCGCTCGCATACTTCGTGATCCCTCTGATCATGCGAGCGGGAGGCTCGAAATTTCGCGGTCGTTCCGCGAACAGGGCTGCGATCTTGCATTCTACAAGGTGGAACTACATTTTCGAATCGTGTCACGGTAATTAACACACAGCCGTGGTGCTGGTATTTTGTCAAGTGACAGTGAAACTACCTGTTAAAATGGTGGACATTGAATCAAATAACTGCTATACAATTTTCATATAATTTTTAATTAATTGCTATCAACTATTTCAACTCGCAAAATTTATGTACTTTTAGAAATTTGTAGTTCTAGTGCTAAACGATCCCTCACGCGCAGGTCTGCTGTAGCTAGAATTTCAGAATAATAGGAGATACTTCTCCCTTTTTTATTTTTGATTTTCTATGGATCCCTGCAGTGGAAATTTCGGTATCGGCGGAATTGAAATTTTGGCGCTGCCTTCGAATATTTAACAAGCGGAGCATTGCGATCGACGGTCGGATGCGCGTTCTTGACTCCGGTTACGCGGCCGGTTTAAAGCTAGCAAAATCAGTGCGACAGAAACGCCTAATTACGTCGAAAGTCGGGTGGAACTCGACTGGGAAACGACATGCTCCTGGCCGCCGCCGCTCGCTTTATCTGATCGCTCCTAATCGTCTTCCCAGAATTCACTCGATTTTTTTCTCCGTTTTATATGATTCTCTCTCGATCGCCACGTTTTCTTCGTCGTTCTCTTCCCTTAGCTCATTGTTTACTCCTGCTCAACTAGCCGGCGAATCATAAATTTACCCAACCGCGTAATTGACAAACGATGATTTTAATTAACGAGGAGCATTGCCTACGGAGCAGAAAGAAAGAAAGAGGTAAGAAGAGAGAGAGAGAGAGAGAGAGAGAGTGAAATTTACAAGGAATCGGGAGCAGAGAGCTGTTCGCGAGACAGAAACCAGCGGGGACATTTCTTCGGCCGAATGATAATTACGCCTAATCAGTCGCCGAGCACGATTACCGGCTCGGCCACGGGTATCGTCTCCAATGATACTAGTTACCGGGATAATACCCCGTTCATTAACATTGCATCACGTTCCACCGGCGCACACCTACTCGATACTTCAATTACACGAATATTTATCCCCGATACTGTCGTCTAGCCACGTGAGATTAATTGCACGACGACGGACAATAGATGCGTACCGGGAATTAGTTTCCATGTAAACAACGCTGTTCCCTCCTTTGTCTAGATTCGAGACCGTTCCTAACTTATCTCCGATTCCCCTACCATTCATTCCCGAATGATGGAATCGCATCCCCATTTATTTACTTTGCAATTCAGATAATGCTTGTGCCGACAAGATGAATTCGTGTTGGCAGGTTTTGAATCAATTAGCTGCATTTCATCAAAAAAAAGATCAGAAAATTAAAATATTGAAAAAATCCAATATTGAATTTATCAGAGTTTGCATTTCACGGAGTTCGCAGATTGCAACCAAATTCGATACATTGAATATTTAATTCTGAACTGTGTATTAATAAATCCAAATCAAATTCGAAAATTTCTAAAGTCGGTACAGCGAATTAATCAGCATTTATTCTGAAGTCTCAGATCTGTGGAAGGCGGAGCACTCAGAAATTCGACGAAGCCAAATCAATTTATATAAGAAAATTCGATACATTGAATATTTAATTCTGAACTCTATGAATTAATAAATCCATTTTTCCTTCTTGCATTTTATACAGTAAATTCGTTACCGCGAATAAATTGCAATTAATCCTGAAGTCTCAGATCTCTGGAAGACGAAGCACTCAGAAATTCGACGGAACCAAATTAATTTATACAAGAAAATTCGATACATTGAATATCTCATTCTGAACTATGAATTAATAAATCCATTTTTCCTCCTTGCATTTTATACAGTAAATTCGTTACCGCGAATAAATCAGCATTTATTCTGAAGTCTCAGATCTCTGGGAGACGAAGCACTCAGAAATTCGACGGAACCACAGTAATTTATATAACAAAAATAGAACAATTGGGACGATGCTAGCCGTGATAATTTTTCTATCCTCGTTGCATTGTGTGGATTACAACTGCGACGAGTAAATTAGCGCGCAGAGATTCTCGTTGAATTCAGAACAAATAACCGCGTGCCTCGCCTCTGGAGGACGGTGCGCGCTAAAAGTGTTAAAGAGGGCTTTATGAGGTCCGGCATGATTTTTATCAGTGGGTCAGAGGCTCGAGGACACCGGGCCCCGTGGAACGGCAGCGTGCCCCGATGGATGAAACCGGATGCAAAAATAAACCGGTGTACTGCCGGCGGTGTAGTACTTAAAATCGAATTTTTCTACGTCTCCCGGAGAAAATCACTTCCCTCTTGGTAATACGGGGGTACCTGAGCGCCCTCAGGTACGGCACTAGGCCAAAAGAGCGTGGCACGCTCTTACAGCGCGAAATTACATTGGGGGGCTAATTGCACGGCGGCGGTAGCGCAAACACGTGTCATCAGTTGACCACCACCACCACCAACCACCACCATCACCACCACCACCACCACCGACGCCGCCACCGCCACCATCGGGCATCGGTATGGCCATCACCATGCAATGCCCATGGTAGGTAGCTGCGCGCGGTCGGTTGTGTACGGTGAATTACGTAATTGAGGTAAATGGCGGCTATCCAGAGTGCGGGGAACTGTGCTAAATAAAATGCCATTCAATTAGGCGACGAGAGGACTCGCGTCGACGTTGCTGCTTCACCGCTGACTGTGACCAGCCACCGCAGAACTTTCCTAAAGCCGATAGGTCCTCCCGTCCACCATGAAACTTTCTACTTTAAAAAGATCTCTCCCTCTCTCTCTCTCTCTTTCTCCTTTCTCCCCCCACCCCTTCCTCTCTTTCTCTCCCTTCTATACTCCCCCACAAGTACTCCCACTCTCACCTCCTGTCGTCCAACGTTCGTCTCTTCGTAAGAATCGACGGATAATTGGAGACCTCATCAGCACGCCTTTTACCTTGTTTTTTGATGGGGATAGTGGGAGACAACGTTGAATGGGAATGAAGAGATTGTGGCGGAGAGCTCGGGTTTTCGGTGTAACTACACCGGCAACTGGTGGGCTGGGGACGACGACTTGCTTACCTGCGGGGGCGGCATAAGACTCAATGAAAAATAGGTTAAACGGCGCTACGCTAATTGCCGGACCCGGGATCGTTGGACGATCCTCCTGGATTGATACTGGAGGAGTATTTGTACACTGATTTGTAAAAAATACAGCACGATCCTCATTTATTTGGATAAAATAAGTAGCTGTAATTTCGAACAATCGAAACATTGGAAGAATTGAAAAGGGTCGATATATTACTTTCGACTAAGATTATTGCAGCGAGAATGCAATTCGATAATTTTTATTTTACATGAGGATCTGCTGTCTAATTACAATAATTATCACGGCTCTTCATTTTCTTCTACGCGAAAACTATCCCTTATATTATATTTTATTTCATGATTGCAGTGAGTAGAACTCAGTTCATCATTTTCTAGAAAGAAAAGGAAACTTATGTTTATTACATTTCTGTATATTCTCCAAAGGCTATACAATAAAATAGAATTTGATTCTTGATAGAATGTAAAAATAGGGTTAAGACGAATTATGTTCGTTCACTGGGAGCTGTTCAGAATGCTTGATTCCTCTGAGAAATCATTATTTAGGCTATGACAACAACAAACTAGAATTTGATTCTTGATGGAAATTAGAAATATTAAAAGTCTATTGAATCCCGTTCAAAATCCTCATTCCGACTCGATTTTACAGTGCAAGGGATCAAAACGAATTATGTTCGTTCACTGGGAGCTGTTCAGAATACTTGATTCCTCTGGGAAATCATCGTCCGATAAGCATTCTGCCGTTTTCTCGCGTGCTCTACCTTTAATCGGCACCTTTTGTTTTTCCCGCCGCGGGATGCCGCGCAAAGCTGCCTACGTCGTTGAATTAAACTGGAACTGAAATTCTAATGAGGCCGGATGTTCCTGCGATCTGGTGCACCTGATCTATAATTTCATACCCGCATGCTGTCCGTACGCCTGCATGCGCCACGTAGCTCTGCAGAAAAAATAAGAGAAATACGAATGCAAACAGATACGTTATTTGTTAGCGATCAGGTTCATGATGGATATCCATTAGTCTTCGCTCTGTTGGCGGTCGTTGGTCCGATCACGATTCCTTCATTTATCGGTTGATGCGTCAAACTATTCCTACACCTGCTGTTTCGTGTAAAAATGCTCGCAGCACAACCTGACACCTTCTGTCTGTGGTTATCGTTCAGATATCTTCGGAAGATATGCGAACCCGTAAGAAAAACTTTGTTTGTTAAATGATGAATTTATGATCATGATCGTTCGAATTGCACACAATTAAAGATATTAAATATTGGTTTTCGAAAGCTCCAATATTTATATACCATTAAAAACAATAAATTGTGTGATGAAAAATATCAGTGAATTTATGATCTGCACTAAAAGCGACTATTTTACTTGGTAAGAAGAACAAGAATGTTCCTATCCAAATTTATAGCCATTATTTCTATAAATAAATTTATTGAATCAGTACTCATGGATTCATCTTCACAGTCTCAATAACCATAAGTTAAAAATATTAACCCTTTGCTGTGGGCTTTATTTTAGCTTGAACATTAAACATTTCTTCCGACCTAGAATAATTCCAGTGTATGTGATTTTTTTAAATTATAGGGATATGAAATTGATATAATACATCATACAATACTTCGTGGTGACTCTGAGTCACCCCTCGACTGCTAAGGGTTAGAACCGTAAATGTTGAAGAAGGATAAAATTGATTTATCTCCTGGTTCCTGCAAATGATGCAGAAAATGTTTATTTTGCACAAAGATCTTCTAGTCACAACCTAATGTAACGTGTTGGATTGATACGACGATTCTTTTGTTCTTACGTGTGGCTTGGAGGGTGGGTGGGACACGGTCCTAAATATAGGAAACGATTTCGGACGCCCGGGTAATACTGAGCACGGAACACGGTCAAACACATTGTTTGCGGGCAACGCCCACCCATACTGGCCCCGGCTTTTACTGCCGGGCAGTAAAGAACGAAAATTATGATCGGACTGCTTGTCACTGCTCCGGGCGTCGCGCCGAGGAGCTCTCTAAGATCAGCCTATCCCCTAAAGTCGCTCGTTTCATCGCAATTCTGCGTGTACGGGCCCGAGACGTGCCATTAGTAATGTAAATGGAACCCGCCGGAAAACGTTTCTAGGGAAAAGTCGGTGTTTATACATTGCTGGCCGGTCGGTTGGCTAACTTCGAGTGGCCACGATCTGTCCACGTCCGCACGATTTGGTAACCTGCCCGTTTCTATCATTCAGAGTTGGGCATTAATCAATTGAAATTTTAACCAAGATTGATTCATTAATGTGTACGATTTAAAAAGGTAATCATTGAAAAATCGACGATTGATTTAATCGATTGATGAAGTTAATCGTCAATCGTTGATTAAAAAAAGAAATCGTCGAAAAATCGAAGACTGATTTAATCAATTGTTGAAGTTAATCGGAGATGGAGAATTGACAGAAATATATCTCAACAAAAACTCAGTTTAAATTTTTTTCAGTGTGCATACAGTTTTGATTCCGTATTTCATTTCGAAATTTCAGCAGTTGATCGTTAATCAATTATCCGATTGACGATTGCAATTGAAAAGAATGTAATCGTTAACCGCAATTAGCGACTGAGGTAGGAGTTTGATTGTTAATTGCGATTAACGATTGAAGTAGAAAGTTATTCGTCAATCGTTAATTAAATTTTTGCCCAACTCTGCTCTCATTGTTCACCACTGCGAGAGTCAATTTCGAGCTAGTTTGTGTTAAAGGATTAGCATTTTAAAAAGTTGAAGCCACTTGTAATTTCCCAAATTGTTAATCGCAGAATTAAATGGCCAGAACGTGATTCAACAATTTTTATGAACTACTAAAGTATTGTATATTACGTTGTTCAAAATCCCACGAGTGGATTATTTCACCGATTTAGATTTCGCGTACGAGTCGTCGGTGAGGCACAAGAACAGTCGTGTTTCGGTAATTTTTGCCTCACTGATATCAGCTGGTCGAGTTCGATAACAACCGGCGAGATAATCGACCGAGTTTGTAAATCTCGCCGTGTCGATAGTTCATCGAACTTGTTATTATTGTCGCGTGGGCCATCATATTAACTTTATCCGCCCATTTTAACTTTATGTTTCTCCGTCTTCTCATCCTTCCCTATCCTAAATTCCTTCGAGACTCATTTGGTCTCGCTAGTCTAAAGTTTACACAAACGTAGATGTTAATCATTTGTGTTCCCCTTTGATTTTATTACAGAATAATAAAGAATAACTATTTAAAAATGCATGGAACACAATTAGTGCGATAAAATTTGTCTCTCACTCGGAAATGGAATTCGCCACATTAAAATTTCAACCAAAATATTTGCACGCCAATTCCAGTTTTCTACTTCCCAGTTACACAATTTTGAATGTATAAAAAAATATTTTGCGAATCGCTGTTGCGTCAAAAGGAAAGCGAGGAGGCAGAGAAACATTTTCGAGCATGGTTCAAGCGGAGGGGGCTGGGGAACTACGAAATCTAGAGTCGAGAGAAAGTCCCTCGAGATGCGAGCGCAATTACACCGGGGCGATAAAAGTGTTACTTCGCGGTGTAATTTAGAAATATTTTTACGCCGGCTTCATTGGGGGCCCGGGAAACGAGAACCGAGGCACACGGAATTGCTACTTCGCCGCGCCGCGCACCGGTGCAATTCGTCCGCGTGTTTCCACGCGGCTCCTGTTTATATTCTACTTTCCATCGAGGAACTACCGGTAAACTTTTCCCCTTTCGATGCGAGGAATGCAAAATTGTGCTGTAAAAAGCCATGGGGCCGGATGAGAAATCGTTCCGAAGACGAGTTCTCTTCATTCTCCCCTCTCCTCCCCTTCGACCCTTTGTCTCGCGCGTTGTAAGACAATCATTCGAACAGCTGAATTCTACGTATATCCACGAACGCCATAATAAGTCGAATGAATAATTCTCGAACCAGCTTTAAACAGATGCAGCGTGTACAGACGTCTTCTCTTCCAACACTACTTAACAATACACATCGTTAATTCAATGTTTAAAGGCTGACGCACGGGAAACACGTTCCCGTTACGCTGCAATTTCCCATGCCTCACCTAAAACATTCAAGCGAAATTGATCACCAATGGAGTCTCTGCCGATACGAGGGTGGATATCGTCTTTAAAAAATTAAAAACTGCGTTCCCGAGGCGTTGCAATGATTCACTTCTGTGTAATGCAGTAGGACCTCGATTAACCGGCTTGTATAATCGAGACCCGAGGAGATAATTAAAATGTACATTATACTCAAAAATAAATTTTGAAAATTTATTTCCCTTCGTAATATCGACATATTTAAACACATGTTTGTTTGTAATCGGGATCCGGTTAATCGAGGTCCCGCTGTACATGTTTTCCCGTTTGTGAATGTTCCATTTCGAGATCGATAACGAGGAAGATCTAGCGTTTCCAGGGACCGGTGGAAACTCGATCGTGGAGAAGGAGCAACATCCGCCGGCACCGGTAACCTCTCATTGAAGGGCTCGCCACACCCTTCACGGTGTAGTCCTTTGGCCCCCTTTTCCCCTTCCCACGGGATCGTCACTTTTGACGCAGCCGATGAAACGCGGCATCCTTTTGTTTCAGCGGTTCCATTCACCGTACGGGCGACCACCTTAAGAGCTGGTCTCTTTTCCTTTTCCACGTATTCGGCGAGAGAAAGAGAGGAAAAAATACAACTGGGAGCAAAGGCGGTGGGGAGGGTGAAAAAAGGACGAGAGGCTACGGAATGGAAGGGTAGGAGACAGAGTAGGAAACGGTTCTGTATAATTACAGAGGCGATCTTACGGGAGACCCGCCGTAGGTGAGTGACAGTGGGGACCACCTTTCTCAATCTAATGGCTCTTCCGCAAAGGCAGTGGCGATCCGAAATTAACCTGGAAAAATTGGTTTTCGGGGAATTGTGTGAGGGGTGGCTCTCTACGGGGGTGCATGATCGATTCGATCGAGTCGCTGGATCGGAGTCGTTTCATTCACCGGGATTCATCCCTGAACTCGAGATTATAGCAATCTAGCTTTTTCGAAATCGATTCTCGCGTTCCAACCCCCTCGCACCCCATCAACACTAAACCTACCTCCATTTATTTATATTTTGGATAAGGAACTTTATTAAATATTGATTTCCACGTAACATCATAATTTCAATAATTGAAAAATATAAAGCCGGTGTCATTTCATCGGTAGTGGTTGGTTTATTATTAATACAAGCGTATTGGCTGCGGTTCTCCACGCGGAATAAAAATGTTCTGCATCGATGATGGGAAGCAGGAATTGCATAAAAATTGTACAATATTACAATATATTCTTCGATATTTCTAATCTTCTACTACTTTATATTCCACACAGATAATTCCTTCACAAAATTCCGCAAAAGACTGATCGATCATTAAGCAACACCTCAGAGCGGCTTTCGATCTTTCATGGATACAATATCAAAATCTTTGTCTCCCCATCAATGAACAGAAATTGAAAGGTTACGTATCCCCACGGCTACCAGCAATATCATTCAACAAGGATGCTGAAAAGGTTCCATGCGATGCAGTGCCTGGATGACTCGGCAAGAAGGTGGTTCGGTGGCCACGCACAAAAGTTTGAGAGACAATGGCAGGAAAAGAGCGAGAGTAGCATGCGGCCACCAATGAAGAGAGACACGTTCAAGCACGTGGGGGAAGAGGCTAACATTGTGTGGGGCATCGAGAAATGTTCTACATGGTATTACCGTACGATTTCCTAAGTCGAATAAATTAAAGGCGGATTTTTGGAGCACTTTGGCATTGCCATTCTGTAGGAACTCCACAAAAAATTAATGAAATAACAATTGACGTGCCTTCATACATTCGTGTCTGGCCTGTTCAGTTTCTAAATGCACAAAACCGGTTTGATAATGGCTGCTGGAAAGAGGATCTTCCCGAAATTGAATAAAAATCGGTGTGCCTAATTCCCGTGGTGACCCTCGCGAGCACAGACGGCCACCATAGGCTCGAAGGCGGATTTTGTTGAGCAGAGAGTCTCGAATGGTTCCACGGGGTGAAATCCGCCTCTGCTAACCCTACGCCGAGAGAGACCGTCAGCTGGCCGCGTTCTTGCGTGACGCCGCACTGAGTCCGGCTCCCTACGTCGCGAGGAAGACCCGCCTCGTATCTCTCTGTCCTTCATTACTATTCCATGTGTCGTAGCGGAGGAGGGTACTCTCTTCCCCGACCCGACGGAACAGAACGCGCAGCCGTGTACAGGCAACAACGGCAACAATCAGGTCGTGTGCGTGCCTAACCCGTGCGTGCACGCGCTCGCGCACGACCGAGCCTCTAGCTCTCTCGCTTCTCCTCGCCGTTACCTTTTTTCCAAGAGAACCGCACGCTGCTGGCCGAAGCCGAAGTCGAAGCCGGGGTACGCGCTCTCCTCGCATGTGCGTGTCCGGAGCCACGAGGAGGGCTCAGGCTCGCTAGCCACGCTAGCCCGCAGCGCTCGATGTCAACTCGTTGCCATGCATCTGCCTCACCGGCCTTCGGCCGTCACGCCATCGCCCCGCTTCTTCGTCTTCTTCTTCTCCTTCTTCTCGAGAAGAAACCTCGCGCGATTTCTACCAGTTCCTCGGCCTGACTTCGTGTACCCGTTCGCGACCGTACAAAGGATACGGGGATGCAGGTAACTTTCAGCACCTGTTATTCTAGGACCTTTCCCAACCCTCTGCGGCCCAACCTGCTCCCTTTTACTTCCGAACTTGCTAGGAAATTATGTAGTCCTATGTTCCCATCAGTAGCTCTATTTACCTGTTTAATTTTATTATACAGTCTGCCCCACGAGAGCGACATCTTCGGAATCTGTCGCTCACTGAGATAAGGATAATGTAAACAAAAGCGGGTGTCTTTAACCCCTTGTCGTACCATTTTCTTTACAGTTACAGTAATCAAACCTTCTATGTCCCGAAAAATGACGTAGGAGAGAAAAGAAAATTTATAATCTTTGTATGGCCACATTTATTTTAATGCTTAACCCTTTGCACTCGAATGGCCGGTCTGAGGCGCCACTAAAAATTGCCATACCATTGTTCAAAACAGTTTTAACATGATTAAATTTGTCTGTATTCTATGAATTGTAAAAAGCTCAACTGTTATAAGAAAACTGTTCAATTTGATGTGCACAATGTGAAAAAGATTACATAGAACAAAAATGAACTGGGTTGAAACAAATATCTTGATCCTGGAATGCAAATTGCTTCGAGTGCAAAGCGTTAAATATTGATTATAAATGCATCAAATTTTATTTCATTTAAACAGAAAGGCGTAACATTCATATTTGTTAGACTTCGTTTAAATTGTTCATGAGACTATCTAGTGTGACTCGTTAAAATACGGCAAGGGGTTAATACGCCTTGGCTGAATATTTGTCAGTTTTGTTTCTGACAGTGAAAAGAACAGAGCTTTCCGAGATGAGTGCAGCGTACGCGAAACTATCAATTTGGTAACGAATGGAAAGCGAGAAACTCCATCACCGTACTACCTTGGCCATCCCAATCCCCTGATGCAAATCCAATAGAAAATGCGTGGTCCACAATTAAGGGCAAGCTGAGAGGAAAACATATTACTAAAATAAGAACTCTTGTGCAGCATATACGGAAGATATGGAGGTCGCTACCTGTAGCGTACGTCGAGAAATTAGTTGAAAGTATGCCGAGACGGTGCCAAGCTATAATTGCTAATGGAGGAGATTGCACCCCTTACTAAGTAAGAGCTTATTAATGTTTGATGTATGCAATTCGACTCATATAAATTTTTTAACAAATATATGAATATTTATAGAAATATCGTCGGTATGCTCTTGTGGGACAGACTTTATACATATTATATGTAGTACGTTAATTTGACACGTGTCGTTATTTAACATTAAACCTACCACTACCGGTCAAATGACCAGTTTTATATTTTTCATCTTATAATTATTGAAATTATGAAGTTGCTTACATGAAAATTTATTCTATACATTTCTTTATCCAAGCACATATTGTAATAAAAGTTGCACGAAACCCAAACATTGTAAGTAGCGCCTTGTCATTTTTGTAAGCTAAAACATTTGTAGAACATTTGAATCGCTTCTAGTGCTCGGTAGGTTTAGTGTTAATAGATTATAAGAGGTATTATATGTATGTATTTCACCCTCTTCGGATACTTCTTCTTGCAATCATCGACGAGTTAGAAGTGTCGCTTTAGAGATTTATTTGACACACCTATTTGTTAGAATAAAACTACCGTGGCAGATGCATTTCGGGGGCGAGCATGTGAGGAAGCGCGAAGATCCCTCGCGAGGAATTCGACGGTTCGGGGTTAATCCATCGGCCCCTAACCAGAATCTCTGCCTCCCCCAGCTCTGTAACATAATTGGCCCCTGCGAGGCCTAGTCTGGTGCCAGAAGGGATTTCTAGGAGTCGGTGGGCGAGTCCAATTTTGTCGGCGTTTATTATTCCGGCGAGGCACCCGGGGGGCCCGGCACTTATAAGTGATCTAATGAAAGTCGAGTCTGATCTCGTCGATCTAGCAACGACTGTATTACCATGAATTGATTTCGAAAACACCGGCCGCGTTAGAACATCCTCCAAACGAGCTCAGGCTACCTGAAATGAAACAAGGGTTGTATGCAAACCGATGAACGATCGGATCGATGATACAGTGGATCGGTTTGCGGAGACATAAATCGTCCCGATGGAACAAAGGAGAATCAGTTAGGAGAGACAGACAGAGAGCCGATGAGAGGGTAGCCAAAATAATTAGCGGTAAGCACGAAGAAGATCGGGCGGAAGGTCGTGGCCAGGAAGCGGCTTGGGGAGTCCTGTGATCTTAGGGAAGTCACGGGTCAGCCTATGTGTGCTTTGACTGGTTTTTGCTGGCGAATATTACCACGAGCAATTAGCCGAGCCTCATTAGTTACTGTCCAATCAATCAAGCCGCTGGACCGAAGAGACTCGAACCTGCGACACGACTAAAGTCATCCCCTTCGCCCATGGGACCTTCTAAAAGTTAAGTAGCCATTGAACATTTAAAATAAAACTGTAGCAAGGCATTCAACAAATTTAAGAAATAGAAATTACGAAGAATTAGAGTCATTAAGAAATCGAAGAATTATTTAAATCCTTATAATCCCTTCTCCATTTTAAATCCCACCTACTCCGTTTTGTGATGAACGCATAAAATCCGCAGTCCAGTTATGTACCTTGAAGAAGACAAATATCTACAGGCATTGTCAGTGGAATTAATTGATTACGTGTTATGAATTAGGCTCAGATTAGGTCACGGATCCAGACACTCGTAGGCCTCGGTTTTATCATTTCTTTTCCACGAACATTTTCGGACCGGTAACGTACCCAGCATCCATCTTCCTCAACTTGTGCGGGTTGACCCTTTCCACGGGAGTTTAAGCGAAAGCCAGGCAATCTACCGGGTGCTTGGATCCCGCAGGTTCATTAGTCAAGAGACTAAACACCGTTGCCCCATGCTGTTAAGTAAGCTGTAAAACCTAGTCTATCAGACCGAGCCGAGAGGACAGCGGCCGCGCGAGACTCTGAACTCGATTGATCGTCGCACGATGATCGTGCGAAAATCGTTGTCACGTGGCTGCTAGATTCCTGACGGCAGGTGGTGCACCCTTAATGGGCCACTTAAAAGTCGATTAATTACCACAAGCAGCCGGAAACCGGCCAATCGACACCTACTCGAAGCCCGTCTTAAATTATTAAATTCTTCAATTAATTATTAAACTGTTGGCTGGATAACGTTGGGTGATATGAAGTGGAAATTTGACAGGAGAGCAGGATTTGATGGGAGAACAATAAAAGCTAAGAGGGAATCTCACATCCAACGTTGATCCAGCCAACAATTCTTCATTCAATTATTAAACTGTTGGCTGGATAACGTTGGGTGATATGAAGTGCAAATTTCACAGGAGAGCCGGATTTGATGGGAGAACAATAACAGCTAACACATCTTATATTGGAATCAGGAAAGATTTCAAAATCAAAGAAATAGCAAACCATCCCCCTGGTTGTAACGTCTCAGAAACAGATCCTGGGGATCCTCACATCCAACGTTGTTTCAGTCACCAATTCAATTATAAAATAAAATAGCAAGGCACTGAAAATAGTATTTCAAGTAATGTTATTTCAGAAATGTCTGCGTTCAATTGTTTTCGTCCAAAATCCTAACAACTCCGACTACCATTCAACCGGTATCTAACCATGTAGAGGGTTCGTTTCAGCAGAGCTATCATTTGGGTACTGCCAAGTGTCCCGAAATTAGTCGACGTGGGACTGGTCCCCTTATTATCACTCGGCTCCGAGTGGTTCGATGGTGTCCCATGGAGCTGGGTTTAGCGACACCTACCTAAAGCGCGTCTTAAATTCTTCATTGAGTAATTATAAGATAAAATAACATAGCACTTGAAACAGTCTGCCTGGGTTCGAGTATTAATTTTTCGTCCAAAATCCTAGCAGCCCTACTACCATTCTTCGCCGGTGTCTAACTATGTAGATTCTACATTGTACAGGGTTGGTTTGAGCAGCGCAGAGCTATCATTTGGGTACTCAGGGCCGAATTAAGCCCCGTAGCAGAAGTAGCAAATGCTACGGGCCCCGCGCTTTTGGGGGCCCCGCTCCATACAAAAAGGGGCCCTGCACACGGGCATTTTATCGGAGAGACGCCGAAACATTAACGATATTTTTGCTAAAAAATAAAAAGGGTCATTCATACAAGCGGCCCTGATACAAAGCCTAGGGCCTCGTAATAACATTTGCTACGGGCCCCGCGCTGGCTTAATCCGGCACTGTGGGTACTGCCAAGTGTCTCGAAATTAGTCGTCATGGGACTGATCCCCTTATTGTCACCCGGGTACGACTAGCTCGACGGTGTCCCATGGAGCTGGGCCTATCGACACCTACTTAAAGCGCGTCTTAAATGCTTCGTTGAGTAATTATACATAGCACTTGAAATAGTCTGCCGGGATCGAGTGTTCATTTTTCGTCCGAAATCCTAGCAGCCCGACTACCATTCTTCGCCAGTGTCTAACCATGTGGCGGGTTGGTTTCAGCAGCGCAGAGCTATCATTTGGGTACTGCCAAGTGTCCCGAAATTAGTCGACATGGGACTCTGGTCCCCTTATTGTCACTCGGGTGCGAGTGGTTCGGCGGTGTCCCATGGAGCTGGGCCGGTCAGAGTCACGGTTCTATGGTACCCCCGATTACAAGGGGAGCAAGCACGTGGTTGGTCACTTTCCGGGGGACAGTGTATGGTGGTGATGTGTGACGTGGCCTGACACGATGTCGAACCGAGTCCCGCTGGTCAGTTGGGCACATCGTGGTCGTACATGATGTATATGGTGCGCGGGAATAGGGGCGGGGCGGAGACAGATGGGCGTGCGGAGGATCCCTTTGAGGCTGCCGCATGCGGCGCCAGTGCCTCTGCCCTGGAACTTCTTCTTTTACCTCGTGCCCCCTTCGAAAACCATAGGACGACGCTTCCAGGCCTGAAGAAGCTCGAGAGCACCTTCGAGAGAGCACCTTTTCCTCTGGCGCCACTCAGAGGAGAGAGAGACCGTCGAATCCTTTCGCCGCGAGAATAACGCGTTCATTCGTCACCATGATACGTCCGCTGACCGACGGGATTTTATTCGAACAAAAACTGGTCGTTGAAAACGTCCCGCAAAGCTGGAATTAATGCATCCCCGCCGGTAACGCGGCACCAACGCGACAACCTTTATTTTTTATCCTCGCACGTTCCTCGAGCATTGCTCCGCGAGATCCTGGATCAATGCTTCGCCCAATTCGGAGTTCTCAATCGGAAACACGAAAGGTTTCACACAGAATCTACTAAATATGCTATACGCAATACATTTTCTGGCTTTCTTCTTTAAATCTAAGACGGTGAATTATAAATTTATTTTTTTTCTTAATTTAATAGGTTGGAAGTAATATAACAGTACTTTAAAATTCTTCTAACGTTTTTACTGTTTCAAATTGCACTTACTCATTCTTGCGATAATTGCATAAAATCCTGAGTCTACCGATCACACTTTGAACGCATAATTTTCTGGCCAGAAAAACCGCACGATTCAGTTAAAAGATTAATATTAAGACCTCAGCTTGAATTATTGGCAAACGTCACTCGCTTTATTATAATCTACAGCCGCTGGCCCAGTTAATGCGATAAAACTGGCGGAGCAAGTCAAGGGAGGCTGGAGAGATAAGCTAAAATATTAGAACAATTTTTCCCGTGGAATCCTGAATACGCATCTGAAGAATGATAATTATACCCCTCTTTGGGGGGGATGAAGCCCGACTCTCGAAGATCTGATACGCCGAGGGACGCGACCGGCTCTTGTAATGCGAATGTAATTACTCAATTCATCTTGCGCCTCGCTTAATTGCGCGATCTACGTGATCTCGATTAGGCTAGTGTAATCGCAGCGTTTAATTTTATGATCCGCGTGTCTTGCTCGACGAAAAGATTGATTACGGAGCCATGTGAGAAACGCTGCCTGCGAAGATGCAGAAATTCTGCAACAGGAACACGACGGTTGCAATAATCTCCATTTCTTAAAACGTGCCCCTTCGAAGTATATATCACACTACCCAAAAACGATTGAATTAATTTATGCATTTATGATTGAAGTGGGTAGATCGAGCAGAAGAATCTTGCAATTAATTCAGACAATTTTATTTTGCACAAAAGACCTCAGTTTAGTTAATATTAATCCTGAAAAGATAGTCTTTGGCTAAATTCATTTTTGCAGTTGTTAATTTTTTAAATGTTGATGATTTAAATAAACCATCAGAAGCTGACTAGCTGAAGTTCCACGATCCAAGCTGTGTAAACTGAATAAGCGTTCCACAGAAAATTATCAAATTTAATATGAGACCTGCTCCAATGATAAATTAACTGAAAATTGTTTACTTTGGCGGAGGAGACTCCCAGCCCATTTTCGAGATCAACGAACGACGTTCTGCGGTAGACTGGCTTGGATTTTCGGTAAAAATTGTGCGAAATTGTGTTGATTAGTTACGTAATTGTGGATCGAGGTTCGGGGTAGGATCGGCGGGGCCTTCGATAAATAAAAAAGAGGTCTCGGATCGGCACGGACGAGGCAGATCGAGGAGGATATGCGCCTTGGGCGACTCGTCGGTTTACCAAGAAGTAGAGAAGCCGACTAGAGAGAAGACCAAGGAATTTCCCGCGAGGCTCGCGTGTCCCGGATTTCAGGATCAGGCCCCCGTTGGATCCTCGGGCGTCCTCGATCTTTCTTGAAAAAGAAGGCCTCGTCGAGGGGTTGACTGTAGTCCGCCTAGGATACGTCGGGGATCACGCGAACCCTCGGGCGACTCGGAGGTTAGCACGGAAACATCAGCCCGCAGATTCTTCTTTTCTGCTCAGGGTTTCGTGGACCGGGGCTGCCTCGAAGCTGACTTATGACCGCTGATTATTGTCGTTGGTCTACATTCCCCTTCGCTCGGATCGCTTCAGTTTCGACTCGGGGCCCGCCGAGGGGTGGTAAACGACCTTTGACTACGCTCCGAAGCGGAATAGTTGGATAATCGTGTTATTAATTTGTCAGCTTTTATTTGTGCTGCGTTGGCTTCGGCGTTGGCAAGGTCATTCGATCGTTCTTTTATTGCTGGACCTCTATTTCTGTTATCGGGAACTGTGCTCAACCAGCATTTTCTTCGAAGTTGTTTACAACCTCTTTATGTAAGCCTATATCTATACAAAATTTAAGAAATACATTTTGTAAATTCGTGTGATTTATAACCAGGGACTTAATAGCGGCAAAATTTGCATACCGGTACATATTATGCCAAGAGGCTGTACCGAAACCGTAATAAATACCGGTATTGTTTCGGTTTTTCCAATGCAAAGGATGCCCTAAATAAGAAGGAACTGCGTGCCCTTATCTCAGAACCCTCAAGTAGCACAGTCACCTAAATTAGTTCAGTATACACAATAGAAATATATTCCGTCATAAAACCCTCCGTGCGAAGGAACAAGCGAGAGAGTCCGAATTTAGGTAAACTATTCACCGACGACTTGTCCACCGTGGCCGTCATAAAACATTAATTAAGTCAAAGACCTTCCAGATGTACCTCCCAATTGTGTGATTTTTAAACATATTTGTAACATATAATATTCTCCAAAATTTGTATCAACATTAATTATTAATAAGTATAAGACATGTGAGTCGCGGAATACCTCGTTTATGATCGTGAAGCAGTTAATGCATCCTATACATTGGAGAAAACCGAAATTATTATCGGTAAATATATGCAAATATATTGGTATTTTCATATACCGGTATGACGTTATAATTTAAAATTTTCCCAAAATTTATTTTTACGAAACTTATTGCTCTAACTCCTCAGAAAATCTCGATGACCCACTGAAGTGACAATAGCAGTTTTTGCTCGCGATCCGGCACTTCCGGTGGCACGACAGCCGCCCAAGAATTCGGTAGCAAATCCGTTTCCAATTTGCCGGGACCATTCGGGTCCCCTGTCATCTGGGAGTGCGCCAGGACCAGTCTGATTTACAATCCTGCCTGCAAACAGGCGACAGGGCGCGATTGTCGTGTGGCAGTTCGAAAAAAGAAGAAGGAAAACGGAAACACAACGGCTCACAGACAGGTATAGCAATCCCCTAAAAAAAAAGGGAAACCATTCGTGGAAAATTATAGCTGAACGATTTTCGCGGTGGGGCCAGGCGTTTTCCTTCAGGTTCGACTGGTTAACCGCTGATGATAGGATCGATGTAACCCGGCGAAACGGCTTCAATGGGTTTAGCACCCACTAAAAATGTGTAAATATTTGATGCAAAAAACGTGTCTTCGTTGAAGGGCAACGTAGGACGAGGCCACCGCGGCGCGCGGGTCAGTCGGTGTCCTTTTTGTAGAAATGAGGTGGGTCCTCACCCGAGCCGACCTTTGTAGTTCCGACCTAACCTCGTTTGTGAAACAAGCCGGCTACAGGTACGCCAGAAAGACAAAGACCCCACCGCTCGCCGGTCCGGGTATTTAGGGTCCTGGTTATAATTGCTTCCGAGATCTCGAGCATAGTGATACTTCGGGCTGGTGTCCTCTCTTATTATGGTTTCCCTCCGGGCGTCCCGTCTCCGCTCCATCCGGTCAATGAATCAAAATCGAGAGCCAGCGATGTGTCCGTAACACAACTGTAACGCACCTCCGACTGTCAGTACGCGTAATGAACTGGTGACCGTGACAATCTAAAAATTTACTTCTTCGGTGCGCGTGTGTCGAGTGCACGAAAAATCCACTAAAAGGACCACGTGACGTCACGCGCCGGAATTGCGTCACCGTACCAATACATAGAGCGGGTACCTAATGGCGTCATGATTCGTAAATTGCTGTGATAATTGAAAAGTATATGTACTTCTGTGCGCGTGTGTCGAGTGCACCAAAAACCCATCGAACGGGCCACATGACGTCACCATAGTCACATGGGGTACCTAATGGCGTCACGATCCGTAAGTACCGCAGTATAAGATTGTCAATAGAGCAATTAGACCTTTAATTTTTTAACTCTCGAGAAGTATATTAAACGTTTTTGCAAAGACGCTCGGTACACTTTCGATAGTTTTAAATAGCTTGTCAAAGAAGCTAAGGTACGTCTAGTTAATTAAAAAAATAGATAATTCACATAATTTGCGGATGAGCAAAACAAATTAGCAATTTCAAAGCGTTTTGGTGTTTTTTTTTTAAGTGAACCCGGTAATAGCAGATTTTAAGAATTGTCCGTCGTTTCCAGTAAAGTTTTGTGTTACCTTCAGACTCGTCATGAAGATTGTAACAAAGTCTAACAGAAATGAATGATACGCGTTTCTTTTTAGATGAAATAAAATTGGATTCGTTTGTAATTAATATTAAAGCATTGAAATAAATGTAGCCATACAAAAAATATAAACTCTCTTTTCCCTTCTACGACATTTTGGGGGATAAAGACGTTCTAATCACTGTAACTGCAAAGAAAATGGCACGGCAAGGGGTTAATGGAATATTTAAACATCACTTCTCTAGAAGGTCAACCTTGAAGCCACGAGTCCGCCGTTCAAATAGTTACGTGTCACGGTAGCATCGAGCTCACCTGTGAACAATGGCCACCATGCTACCCCAAGGACCTTGCCTAATCTACTTTCCTCCGGTCTTTCAAACTCGATTTGTCTCGGGATCCTACGACTGATCGATCACCCAGAAAGACAGGGATCTTCGCGAGATGTTCGACGAGCAACCGAACAGTCCAGTTTTCGTAGTTGGTCTCACCCTCCTTTTTTCGAGCCTCGCCTTTCCTCGTTTAGGAATTGTCGAACCCTTTTCCTGGGCCGAGCGCCAGGCGCCAACGTTTCACGCCTCTTCCACGGACCGGCAGGAACTCTTTTTCTTTCGTAGCGGCGCGTTGTTAGGGGTCCTGAGACGTCGCACCGTTTGCTAGAGTTAATGATTTTGAAGCCCCGAGAAAATTATATCCTTACCCGCCGAGGCGCGTCGCTCGCCTAACGGACCTGTGCATGCCGAGGGACTTGTAGACGATCCTCGGACTTGTAAGTGTACTCTTTATTTCGGTGAATGAACCAATGTGTTCCAGGATGCTGTAAATGCTTCTTGGCCTGTGGAATCGTTGCTTTTTCCGCTGTAGCTCATTTTCCAAATTGTTCAGGCCCGCAATACGTGAATATCCATTCTTAAAAGTTCTTTCAATGTTTATCATTCAATGGTACTAAGTCTAATAATAATAATAAGACTGCGGATTTTATGCATTTATGAAAAAAATGAATAAGCACAATTTAAAGCAGTTGGTATATTATCAGGTCATTGAGTATGAAACTTGACAAAAGAGTGTTTGAAATTTGTGGTTTATTTGTCAAGTTTCATACTTAATGACCTGATAAAATAATTTAAAGGTATCAGCGAACTTGTTTCAACTGTTTAAAATCATTACAGAAAGAGTAACATTTCTATTTGGCTCCTGCGTTGAGCGATTTATGTACACAATTTTTATTTTGCATGAAGATCCGCAGTCTCCTAATATAATTATCACGTTGAACACCATGCTGGTCACCGGTGACTCCGGCACCATTGTATTACTTAAGAATGATCATTAGAAATTTAATGGCATTGAACATCGATTTATTACTGCTGAAATTACTAGATTGTAGTAATCTAACTGTAGATTAGTAATGAACTATAGATTATAGTGTGAGCTGAGAATTTCATTGTCCAGTGAGTTATAATTATCCTTAATAAGCACGCAAGCACACAGAAGTAGTTCCAAATCGTATATCGATTAGGAATGTTGTTCTTATTGAGATTATGCTTCTCTTCGATCTACTTTGCGAAGCTACAAAGTTGTAACATATTTGAAACAGGAAAATTTGGGGTCCGGTCCAAGTATTTTGGCAGAAAAATGTAAGAAAAATCGATTAGGAATGTTGTTCTTATTGAGGTTATGATTCTCTTCAATCTACTTTGCAAACCTACAAAGTTGTAACATATTTTGAAACAGGAAAATTTGGGGTCCGGTCCAAGTATTTTGGCAGAAAAATCGATTAGGCTCATCGAGTGAGCGAAATGGGTGTACAATCTGCTCGCAGTGGGATCGCAAGATCAATTAACCCCTATCAGTTCCCGGGATCATTAAACGAACAGTTTCGATTGAGTCGAACTTTGGTGGCCGGGCCGGTCGCCGTTGAACGTGTTAAATAGATGCGGGGAGCGTGCTAGAAATTGGCTCGTAATTCAGCGTAGGATCGAGCAGTAGTCAGAAGCCGAACGAATTTCTTAATGTAGCCGCGGTATCGTCGTAATTTCCAATGGGGTCGTGGCCAGGGGGTGTGTTAATGCCGCGGCGTTTCCGCCATGGGACGGTGTTTCAGCCGCGATAAAGAACGAGGAATCGTCGTTTCGCGGAATTTACGCTCGGCCCCGAACCGATAAAACCGGACATTAACGAGGCCATCGAGTTCGTTTTCATTGCCGTGGCGAAAGGAGCCACGATCGAGAGAGAGAGAGAGAGAGAGAGAGAGAGAGAGAGACCACGGGGAACTTCGTTGCTTCGAGAGCAGCCCCCCTTTCGCCCCCTGTATCCCCGTTTTGGCCGCACCGGTGTTCTCACGTGAGAAGTGGCACTAAGCACTCCGCCCAAAAACGAATAAAGAACTTCTAGTTTCCCGGAGAAATATCGTGAGAGGGCCACCGACTACTCTGCGAGTCGAAATAGAGGGGGTTAAAAGGTGCGAAGGGGTGCGGAAGGAGTGTGAAAGGGGTGCAAGGGGACACTCGATAAACAACCCCCCGCGGCGGGCGCGGCAGATACGGGCGTTAAATGAAATTAGCACGGCGTTTAGTTTCGTTAGCCGGGCCCGGCTCGGCCGATCCTTCGGGTTATAAATTATTCCGGAATGACTTGCAGTGAAATGGCCGGCGAATAGGACAGAGAAGGCCCGGTCGGCTCTGCCGCGTGAACGTGCGAGAGAGCGCCGACATGCAGATGAGGAGGGCGAAGACAGTAAACCGTCCGAGAGCAATTTGTTTCAGGGCGATATTTTTATTATCGACACGGGCCGAGTGGCTTTCTAGATACTTCGAACAACATTCTTGTTTTATACCGCACGCTCTGTCTAGCCGATAAACCAACTCCTCTTTTCATAGCTCGCCGTGCAAAAATTGAAACGTTCTTTCCTCCTTCTACGATTTTCCTTTATTTATCGTCCCGCGTAATTTACATTGCGTTTTCTTTTTGGACATAAGACGCCTAAAGCGATATTTTATTTAATATCTTAATAATTTAATAGAAGACTTTTGTGTTCTCCATGAATATTTAAAATGTAGAAATAATGTTTCCAAAGCGAAGATAACAGAAAACTAAAATCTTTTAAGCAATTATCTTTGTGGAGCACATAAGAAAATAATAAAACAACCTGCAGGGCTCACTGCTAATTAAAAAGCAGTAGAAAATACGACCAATTAACAGGAGGAACGACCAAGTATTAATTCGCGAACAATGAACGTTAACCACGGGGTTGGAGGGTTGCTCCTTAAATCCAGACCGTTCACCAAATTAACGAAACGCGTCTCGGTATGTACTAACAAGATTGAAGTGCTTTCCTTCGTTCGTTCCCGAAGATAATAGATCTGAGCCGGACTGGGCATCCTCAAATTTGTTCGTTCTCTCCGCAACAGGAAACGGTGCCGACGATGACGTTTCCCATTCTCCTAACTGATGGGCCCAGTCGAAAACCCCGGGAACGATTCTCATTGGCGGATTAATTACCGTCGCTCGATAATATCGGCACGGTAGCTTCGTTTTCGCCGACACTTTAATGGCCGACATTGATTCGAAGGAAAGAAGGGAATAGACACAGGGGACGGTAGCGAGAGAGGACTGTCTTTTATTTCGTTCGAATCTCTCGGTACTACCTGGGGAGAGACGTTCTTTCTCTACGTTCGTAGGAAGATAAAGGATGGTAATTGTTTTTTTTCCACCTCTTTTTGTTTTGTCCAGCTCTGTCTCTCCCTCTCTCTCTCTCTCTCTCTCTCTCGTTCTATCTGTCTCTGGTTCCCCTCTCCTCTTTCGAACGGGCTGTGTTCTCTCGTCGAGTTTCTGTTCCTCTTCGAGCAGGGCGTCGCGTTGCCTTCGCCGTCATTACACGGCATGACAAGGCGCCTCTGTTCCAGGCTCCTCGACTTCTCGCCACTTTTTCTGCTCCCCATTCTCGTACCCACCTTTTCACACGCTTCTGAACGGCAGAAAAGACGACTCGAACCGGAGGAAGCGACGTCTCCGCGTCTCCGCGCTGCGTGATAACCTTTCAACCCTCTTCAACAAACCGTCTCCCGCATTGTGCACCGTGATTGGACGGGGGAGGACACGTTGCGATGGAAGTCTACCTCGGAGAAACATTATTTCGATGCTGCAACCACTCGCCCCTCCCTCCCTCGCGGAACATGCACCCTCCAGAGGACCAGTCTGAGAAAGTTCCACGGTTTTATGGAAACATTCGGCCCTTAACCCCTTGCGGTAACATTTTCTTTAGAACACAGCGATTAAAACGTCTTTGTCCCCAAAAATGACGTAGAAGAGAAAAGAAAAATGCTTTTTAATGCTTAAATATTGATCACGAACGCATCAAATTTTATTTCATCGAAAAAGAAAGGCGTGACATTCATATTTCTTAGACTTTGTTAACATCTTCATCGCGAATCAAGTTTAGAATAATATTGATAGCAATTGTGAGCCACATTACGTCCGTCCACTGAGGGTTGAAACCCGCAAAATCCGACCGGTCGAACTTCGCGGTCTCCATCGAATCGAAGGGGTAGAGATCATCAGTTTCAGAGATGATCGATGGAAAATTTGATTCGGTGGACTTCGACCGCAATCGATTTCATTCGAGGAAGGCCGTTCCCTCCCGCGGCCCGTGCGGTCGTCAACGGCTTTTTGCCGGTTGGCCGGCGCGGATTTGACTTCTTTTTTTCACACGATATCCCGAGGGAAGTCGAGTCCAGTCGTCGGCAGGTCCCGCAGGTTTACGAGGTCCTACACTTGTACACTCGGCCTAATTGATCCGTGGCCGACCGTCTATTCTACCTGCGGGGATGAGAAGGCGGCACACGGACAGAGAGTCACGGCTAGGGGCTCCTCTCTCTCCACACACACAGAGAATATACGTATATCGGAGTGAAAGCCCACGGTTCTCTTCAGGGTGAAACGGAGCAGGAACCAGGAACAGGCCCCTGCATTTACTGCCAGCGAATTACCCTGTGAAAAAAAGCTTGCTGGCTCTCGGAGAGAGGCGCCTCTCTATCTCTCGTCGTCGTCTAATTCCTCAGCCTTGTTCCGAACCGGGCGGGAACGTTTTTCTGAACCCGAACCCCCCCTCTCTCTTCCTCTCGATCGCTTTTTTACGCCTAGAAGTTGAGAAATAAAAATTTCCATCGGATTACCTCCTTTGTGAAGCCTCCCACGCGCTCGATCTCGGTTTACGATATTGCTGAGCAATTTTTAATCATTATTGCCGACCCTCTTTGTAGCCAAATATTGGCGAAAGATCTATTTATTTGTCTTCGTATACTTCGAATATCCTACATTGAGGTTGTCGCGATGATCTTGACAAATCTGTGGTTGCAAGGAAAAACGCCGCATGTCACAATTTTAAAAAATTTGAGTATGCATTAATTGAGCTCTGTGATATAGAACAGGCAGTTGCAACGAGTAGCTCCGGAGCTATTCGAGGCACCCTCCCCACTTAGGTTCTTCCCCCACTCTTAGACTTCATCGTTATATGTATAGTAGTGGGAAGCTCTCAACACGAGAGCCGCGTGCCGTGCGACGCACGACGCGATGCACACGCATACATTGTAAAGAGATTCGATGGTGGGGGACCTTGCAGTTGTAGGAGGGGAATAGATTGGGACTGCCCGGTATAGGATTTATGTATTTACCAGAAGAAAGGCATGAAAACAAATTCGAAAGGCTCAAAAAAATAATACAATTTAACCGATATCCTATGTCAAAGCATTAGAGATCAAAACTTCAGACGACAATATCTCGAAAATGGAAGGCGTTCTTCCTGACAACCACAGAAATGCGTATAGAAATATTTTCTATTATAACTAGAAATCGAAAGATTTGTGTCCCCGCTCTACCTTCCCCTTCCACGACGATATCCCCACGCTCCAGAGACGCTCCGCCCCTGTCCTGCACGTGTCACAATCTCACGTGACTAATCCGGTACTGGCATGGAGAGGGGGCAATTCTTTCCCCTCCATTCGAGCAAATTCCTCTCGTCCGGTGACCGTAAGACTAGAAAAGTGGAGCCTACTTCTTCGACTGGTGCTCCGCGGACGTACTATGGTGCAATCGATTCGCTCCCATGTCGACGGTGCATGCGAATGTCGCCGGTACACACGAGTCTTTCTCTCTGTCAGTATCGTTTCGACAATGGGAGAGGGCAGTGGGTCGAAATGTTTGGCGACGACGCGCCGTGGGTAAATTACCGGCGAGAAAGAATAAGGGCGACGCGCGGAGGGGTGGTGTGGGGATTCTATTCAGAGGATGGCAAACACCAGCTACCAACAAGTTGGTCGTAATAGGTCGCCGATCGGCCGGCGGTCTCGTGAAGCACGGGTCGAGAGAGAGAGAGAGAGAGAGAGAGAGAGAGAGAGAGAGGGGGAGAGGGAGTCCATTGCATGCCACAAATTGGCTCAAATATTTACGCAATTGGCATGATAACCGCATTACGTGATTATGTACGGTTGTTGCGCGCGATCCCGATGCTCACCCTCTCATCCCATCATCACCACCAGCCGCCAGACCCCCTCCTACACCTCCTCGTCATCCTCCTCTGCCTCCCCCTCAGCATGGTTTACTCTCCTCCTCCTCCTACGTTCTCCATGACCTCCCGTATAAACGGCAAATCAGGGTTATTAAACGACCGCTCGCGGGACAAGCGCATTGTTCGCCGGTGCCCATGCAACTTCCGCCTCGACGTTCTTCCTGTTCTTTTCGCCGAGCCGCGTCTTCCATTTCCCGCACCCGCTTGCGCTGATACCGCGATCCTACACGTGAAGCTACCGCCTTTCCTGCAGAATGTGCGGAATTTCTTTGGCGATCGGTTGGACCGTTATATCTGCTCCGAAAAATTTTTGGTACGGTTAATGTAAGAGTGTTAGATTCCAGTAAGAAACTTGGAGTGTTAACCCTTAGACTGCCGGTGTTGTTCCACTAAAAACATAATCTTTATTTATTTTATATATCGCATGCAGTACTCCAGATTTTAGCTGGCTTCGATCGGCGCCAGGATGGCAGAAAACGGAAGCGAATATTTTCAAATTTTGGAGAATGTGGTATTTCTAAGGGTTTTTTAATGTTCCTGATTACGTTTTTGATTGAATTAGTTTCTTTTATTAATAAAAATTAATAGAGTTCATCGATTTCATAGCTTCGCGTTACACAAGTATCTTCACGATTTAAGAAAATGCGAAATTAGCTTGCCGAACGGTCTGTCAACAAAAAACTGTATACCAAAAGTGGGAAGCTTCAATCTACGAATTTATGCAGTAGCGAAAAAGTTTTGCGATCTGGAGACGGTACAATTTATAACATTTTCAGAGAAGAAAAGAATGCATACAAAATTGATTGAAACCACTGTAATATCAATTATCAGAGCACGTACTTTCTGGAGCCACCGTAACTATCACGTTGTGCCTACAATATTGCTTATACTATCCACTGTCGATACATGTAGTGTATCGATGTAGAGCGGTGTAAAAGTTGTGCAAAACGAACTTCCAGGAAGAGAACAGTACGCAGAAGTAGCCAGTTGATAAAGTAGGTTATTATAACTGGAATAATGATGTAGTTATATGCGCCTACGGAAAATAATGGACAGATTGTCCAAACAAATCCAGCTGAAAATTATAGTGCATCGTTTTTTGCAATGCTCTCCGGGCATCCATATTTCATTATTACGTTAACATTTCTTTCATTAGCGGATCCAAGCGAGCCCCATAACTGTATAAATTTAACTGGAGCTTAGCCGGATGCCCCGTTGATCACGTTTCAGTGCGCTCTCGGAAAGATATCCCGATAATTGCCGATTCCAGGAATGATATTTTTACGACGATTTAATATCAACCTGCACGCGAAAAAATATCGGCATAATGCGTTTCATCGATTATACTGTGTACGACGCGTGGTCATGCAAATTCGTCCGACTTCGTCTAACTCTGAAAACTGCAAAAAAGCGCATCTTGACGGTGGTACTGTAATTAACAGTCGTTTGAATCGATTATAAAATGTAATTGAAAATAGAATACTTGTCGTTTTAGAGGCGGCCGTGTACCGGCCGTTTAAAAACAATGAAAACGAACCTGTTCGGGCCTCGTCGAGCCAGATGGAACAGTAAAATGTAACGGCACAGCGCAGAGGAAATTTGTTAAACAACTTCACTGTTATTTTTATACGCTCGCCTGTTCTCTGACTTCTTGCATCTATTCTTAACTTCATAGTATCATAACCGTTATTAAAGACACATCCTCTGGAGTCGTGGAGGTCTAGCAAATCAATCTCTAATCACTTTAAAATCAACAAAAATCAAAGCGACGTATCACATGGTATCAAACATTTTTTATACCATTTAGCGTACTCTTTACAAATCGGAAATTACCATACAGACCACTTATTACAGATTATTTTTTCATTTTCACGTAGTTCCTACCTAACAAATCGTGTGCAAACATTTTTTAATGGACAGTTAAAATATCAAAATTCAGTCTTATCATTTTTCTAAGCATGAGAATAATTAAAATGATCCCCCCATAATTTTTGAAGGGGCCGTGCTTCCAGATTCCGCGGCAGAAAAATTGTCACATTGAAACAAAAGCTCCATTAATTTGCTCAGAAAAAAATTCGCAAAAATCGCGTTTCTTCAGACTAATGGCTAGATTTCTAGAGAAGCTAAAGTATACGAAGGCTGAAGGAATACGAACAACTACTGCTCCATCGACTTAATCATTCTCCGCAGAGGCCGGCACTAAAAATAATCCTAAAATCAGCCGATAAAAAGGAGTCCCACCGGGACCACTGTGTCATTACGCTGATCGTCGAGATGACAAAGGATTTTTCCTCGAACGTCGGCCCACGTTCCCCTCGGCGATCCTCGCGCAAAAATGGCAACCGAGAGAGAGAGAGACGAAACCGCCATCGTCCCGGAGGCGAAGTTTCTGCTCGGTGATTTTGCCGCGGCCACGAAGAGGAGGCTTCTTCTTCGAAAATACAGTTACTCTGGCCGGCGATCTAGCGTCGATCCGTTACGTAACACTCCGTGGAAACGCTCGCTTGTGTCTGTCTCTCTTTCTCAGCCTCCCTCTCGCTCATTCTCTTTTTCTCTCCGCCTCCTCAGCCGCACGGAGAGAACGCGCGTTACGTGCGGTTTCCGTAAATTGCTACGTGCAAACCAGCCAGCCGATTCTCGAGCAGACGAGCCGAGGGCTCGACGTTGCTGCCTTAACAGCAACGGGCTCTCCTCGACACGTCTTCAGGAAACAACGCTCTTCTGGAGCCATTTGCGCCCCCGTTACCCGAGGGGGTTACACGGAAAGCGCGAAACCAACGCGAAAAATCGCCACGAAATACCTGGCGTTTTGGTCAATGAATCAGTCCTACCGTTGGCACCACTGCGTGATCACTCCTCTTCAGCAGTTACGTCAGTGTAAGGACACCAGGGTGGACATAGTTCGTATTAAATGTAAAAACTACATGTCCTCTTCATCGTTGAAATTACACACTGATTTTATTATTTCCTACAATGTTCAATAGAATTTTGGTGATGAGCATGAACGGGCATGCATCCATTTATACAGGATCGATCCCGATGGAAAAATTGGTGGATGTTCCTCAAGTATGTGACAATGTACCCTAAAATTTTCATGAAGAACTGCATCGTGGTTTTTGAAAAAAAAATCGTGCTGATCAATTTTCATTTTCGATAATGAGACCTTGCATGAACGTTCACACGTCTATTTATACTGCATCGATCCCGATGGAAAAATTGGTGGATGTTCCTCAAGTATGTGACAATGTACCCTAAAATTTTCATGAAGAACTGCATCGTGGTTTTTGAAAAAAAAAATCGTGCTGATCAATTTTCATCTTCGATAACGAGACCTTAAATGAACGTTCACATATCCATTTATACTCCATCGATCTCGATGGAAAAATCGGTACATGTTCCTCAAGTACGAGACAATGTACCCTAAAATTTTCGAGAAGACCTGCTTCAAGATATTCAACTAAAAAGAATCGTGCCGATCGATTTGCATCTTCGATAATGAGACCTTAAATGAACGGGCATGCATCCATTTATACTGCATCAATCTCGATGCAAAAATTGGTGCATGTTCCTCAAGTACGAGACAATGTACCCTTAAATTTTCGAGAACATCTGCTTCGTGGTTTTTGGAAAAAAAATCGTGCTGATCGATTTTCATCTTCGTTAACGAGACCTTAAATAAACGTTCACACGTCCATTTGTACTGCATCGATCTCAATGGAAAAATCGGTACATGTTCCTCAAGTATGAGACAATGTACCCTTAACTTTTCGAGAAGAACAGCTTCGTGGTTTTTGAAAAAAAAAATCGTGATGACCGATTTGCATCTTCGAAGGATCGTAGGGTGGCGTGTGTTTTACATTGTTGAATTCTTCTACTCTTCTATGAGTTAACGAAATAGTTTGAACGATGATACACGGAATAGTTTGATCCGAAGAGCGAGACGCCACGAACGATTAGGCGTCGGTGTTACGGCACCGGGGTACGCCACGGTAGTCATTACATGAATTAAATAATACTCGGTATAATTATTTGGAAAGTTTACGGGCGAGATGTATGGGTCGGCCCCGGAGCCCAGAGGCTTTTAATTACAAGCGGCTGCGAATGCTTCCCGAGGATTACGCGTTCGTTGCGGATCCCCCCCGGAGTAATTAGCCGATGTTTAGAAAGCCGATGTCTATCGATGACGCTTCGTTTCTGGGACGAACGTTTAGTGAAACCGGAATCGTCTCCCATTGTTCACCTGGGAATTTGATTCGATGGCAGCGGCCAACGCCGCCACGGTAAACCTGTAATGAATTAAAATTGCCGGTTACACGGGCTGCCTCCGTGTAAACACAAAGCATTGATTTAAACGCGGGGATTATTGTGATTACAACAATTTATTGTTCGGCCACCGATGGGGATGGGGAGTGATCAGTGCTGAGAGACACTCGCAGCGCCAGCTTGCTGCGATGCTACCAAAGCTATCTTCGGCCGTAAGCTACTGGCGCCATCTTGCGAAGAAGGACCACACAGAGTCAGACTCGCTGCTTTTCTTCGTGGTTCTGGGTTACCGGTTGGAAAGGTTCTTCTGTTTGGGACGGTGAGTTCAGGAACTACGTCAATCCGCAACATAAAATTACACAATGTTATAACAATTTGTGATATGTGGGAAAATTGCCAAATTCGAAATTGATTCGATTTTAAAGTGCCACTTCGAATCGGGTTTAAAATGTGTTCTCGTAGGAATTTTTTGAACGTTTCGGGGCTTAAATTAAAGCTGAAAGATTACACTGTATGATAGAGTTAATGAGATTCAAGAAAAAATTTGATATCATGTCGGAAAATGAACAATCCCGACCGATACTTGGACGAAATTGTCGCGATTTTAAGGGGATTTTTCATGTTGATTTTAAAATGTGATCCCATAAGAATATTTAAACTTCCGAGGGCTTAAATTAAAGCTGAAAGATTGTACTGTAAGACAGGATTGCTGAGATTTAAGAGAAAATTCGATATCATGTCGAAAAATGAACAATCCCGACCGATAACTCAGACAAAATTGTCTCGATTTTAAGGGGACCTTTCATGTTGATTTTAAAATGTGTTTTCGTAGGAATTTTCAAACTTTTCTGGATTTAAATTATAGCTGGAAGAACGCACTTTACGATAAGTCCATTTGAGTCTACAGGAACATCAATATCGAAACGAAAATAAATGATTTGGATCAAAATCTGTCTACGAAGGAGGTCAAATAGAATCAATTATCATTAATTATGAAGTCCGTAAATTATGCAAGTGTGCAAGTGTGAAGTATGTATTTATCGACAGTAGATGAATGTCTGTTATCCCCCGCAGGGTCTCCATAAACTGATATCAGTGCGATAACTCCACTGCGAGGCATTCCACCCGCGCATCGGCCAACACGTGTTGGAAATGATCATGTGGCACGTCTAAGCTCTGCCCCCTCATTATCATAACCGCTTCTTGAGTACTAATCCGAAGTCAGTTCTAACAAGAAAACCTGGTCGTGATGTCCTCGGGGGCGAGACGCTAGTGAAATGACGTGAAAACACGATATACAAGTCCTTTCACGCCAAATTTCTCAGTACAGGAAGTTGAATTATTCATTTTCGATATAACTATCAGTCGAGAGAGTACTCTTCTCTAGTCTAACTCGCTTTTTTCTACATTGTTACACATTATAAACTAATTCTAGTAACACCAAGAAGCACTGGTCCTCTATTTTCTGATAATTGGTACTAGGCTTCGGTGACCTTCATTTTCTTTCTTCGTAACCCTCATACACAACTTTCTTCTTCAACCCTGGTCATTAAAAAATAGTTACACCTTTACTTCCTAGTTTACATCGAGTAGATTCGCATACAGTATCGCGTTAAAAACAAAATTAAATTTTAAGATTTATTTCACGTGTAAGGGTTAAAATTGTGCGTTTTATTTATTCAATTTTTCGAGGACACTATGGTCAAAACGGACTACCCAGCCGCGGTTTATTTAGTCACCAGTTACCAAGGCACTTGTCCGAAGAAAAGGGGTGCTCCGTCCAGGCGAAACATTCGATGCACGATCGCATTATTATATGACCCCTTTCGCGTCACATTTTTTTCGCATGCTACCCGGGATCGATAATCAGCAATTATGCAAGACACGGCAGTCATGGCGTGCGTACGCATATACACGCCGACCAACATCTAGGAAAATTATCTTCCACATGACAGGCCGCTGCAATTGGGGAACTGCAATTTCGTGATAGCGCGGCTCTTCTGAAGGCTGACATCGAACACCCTAGTCGGTTCCTCGCGACATGTGCTCTCTGCAACCCCCTGTTAGCAGGTGAGCAGTCATTCTCACAAATATTATTGAAATCAGCTGCCGGAGACACAGGTCAATTTTCAAAATTCATAAAACAGCCCGTCGCATCGAATGCTAAGGTATACGCCTGGTAATTGATCAAATTCGAGGTCGGTAATTGATATTAGTTGAAAAAGAAAGAGTGCATGTACGAATTGCAAAGAAATTTTTGGTCTTGGGTCGGAAACAGACTTGGTGCGAAAAAGATTGGTAGAAATCGAGGTTGGATAATTCATATTGATTGAAAAAGGAAGAGTCTATGTACAAATTGTAAAGAAATGTTTGGTCTTAGGATCGATAAAGATCTGTAAAAAGTTGCCGCAAAATCGTCCTTGATCTTGGATTTCAAGCTCAAGCTCTTTTTATTTTCATATATAAATTTTAAGTTAATAATACCAAATCATAAGGAGGAGAGCAGTGGGTAGAAAGAGGCACACGCCATTTCTGTCTCGATGCACAAGGAACCCCTCCGTTTCCTTCGTGTTTTTATTTTCAAAATTCATAGCTTATAAGAAAATTACCGAAACATATGCGACACCGCACCTGCTCGAACTCGGAACAAGACGAACGGTTTCCATTATTCGAAATTAGAGAGAAATTATCCGGTGCGTTGCGAGACATGTGTTTAATGCGAGGATACAGAGGGGAGACCGATACACACGGAAAAAAGGAACGCGTCTCGTATTTACATGTTTATTGTTCTCGATATTTTTCCCAACACCTTACACCGGAAATACAGTACAAGTATATTCTTGAACGTGCCCGCGCAGCGACGCTTAGTTTATGCTAATTCGCCTGCGAATCCATGGCCTCGTTCCCCGTCCTCTTGCTTCGCTTCCATATCTCGTTGTCGATGCTGCAAAAATCAAAGTATTGTTGGATAAAATGTTGCTTTGACGCTCAAATCATTTTCAAGTGATTGTTCAAAAGTTACATGAGTCTCGAACAAAGCAATCGATCAAGAATTGTATAAACTTTTAAGCTATACAGATGTGACGAGTTCCTAACATTCGATCAAAAAATCATTTGAATGATTCATTTGCGAATTATTAGAACGAAATTCATTTTTCTGAAAATTTACAGTTTGAGACATGTTTAATATGTTCGTCATCGGCATTCATGGTATAAACTTTTAAGCTATACTGATGTGACGAGTTTCTAACATTCGATCAAAAATTCATTTGAATGATTCATTTGCAAATTATTAGAAATAAATTAATTTTTCTGAAAATTTACGCTTTGAGACATGTTTTATAAAAATATATGTTAGCGCGTCTTCTTATAAAACGTCAACAAGAATATCGTCATCGAAAAATTTGAAATTCTAATTCTAATAAATTCTAATGTTATTACAATTTGTTTTGTCAACTTACTCATCTGCTTGGTCAGAATAGCCTGCCAAAGTTCGCCATAGTTTCAGCGAGCCCCCTATTCGCAGCGGAAAATCTTGCCAAGTCTGAGCATCTGTAACAATAGAATAATCTTGAAAAACTTGATTACCGTACCCCAATTTGATTTAAATTGTTTGCGAGATATTGAGCGATGTGAAATATTAAAAATATCCAAATTGTTTACCGTCAACCAGTGGATAGTCTATGCGTCTCTTTATGGGCCCAGAGAAAGGATCCTCGTTATCGTAAGATGACCAAGCTCTCTCTGTCTCTTCAGGCTAGCAAAATTTTATTTTAATTTAGCAATGTTCCCAGGAACGTTTCTGTATAATTTGTATCAATTAAAAGCACCTGTGATCCAGTGTGGCCCTCGTGTTTAGCTATATTCTTTTGAGACTTGAGAAGCAGGTCCTCGTAGCCGTCGCTCCGACCCACGCGAGGTATGTTCTTCGCAATTTTCAAAAAGAACGCTGGCACTTCGTCGGCTTTGGTAGCATTTTGCGAAATCATCATCGCGAATGCCCCGACTAGAACCACTGAAACATGAGTCGTGAAAAATCAAAAATCTTTCTCGTCAAGCTTTTCTTCAAGAACAAATTAATATTTATAAAAGCGTTCATAAAAACAGATGAAGTTACACATTCACTTTACGCGCAGCTATTCTTTCTGGAAAAATATGTGCTTGGGAGGCTGACAATAAAACTTTCTAATAATTATAATTACTAGACTACGGATTTTTCGCAAATATAAATCGCCTGGGTGAAATATAAAATAGGATGTTTTCAATGTAGAAAATTGATTAAGGGATGAAGTGAATTTTTATGTAACTCCTGCTGGCCACAATCGTTTTAAAATATTTTTACTTTGCATAAAGTTCCGCAGTCTAATAATTGCAAAAACCAAAAAGTGGTGTAAGCCAAAATTTAAAAAAGAATGAGTTTTTTATTATAGTTATTTCACATCACAATATTTTAAACTAAATGAATTCAATGTCACTTTTACGATATTGTCAAAAACAAACCGTTGCATGAACCGAATTCATTTAGTGTTAATATCATTTTCCTTTAAATATCTCGAAACAAGAAATATACGACTTTGACCACTTTCATAATTAATGGGCACGTATGTGCTCATAGAAAATAATTTCACTGACTCTCCTTGGCGTACAATAATTTTTCAGGAGGACACCGATCACTACCACAAATCTCCATCAAACGATGACAGCTATAGAACAACGGATAAAGGTAGAAAAGCAGAAAATGGACTCACCGCTGAAGAGGAAGCTCCGTCCGCACACGGAAGACCGCAGAAGCAACATGTTCCTCTCCGAATTGGATCTGCAACCGATTGAACCACCGTTCAGTGTCCCGGGCATTCGTTTCCAAAAAGAAACAGCGAACGCAACGATTTTAGGTTTATCCGACGGTTAGATCGTCTCGATGGACCATCGCCATCCCCGCGGGAGGTAGATCTACGATCGACAGCGGGCAAACTCGCGACTGACACGCGTCCTACGACTGTATGGGGTGAACTGCGCGATTTTCATAGGACTTCTTCCATTATAGCGGAGAGTGGACAGAATACTTGAAGATCGTGGGCGAAGGAGCTCAAACGTGGAAGCCCGGACGCATTTAAATATTCCGGATGTTTGCACGGGCATTCGTGATCACGCGTGAAAACCCGGCCTTCGAACGAGCATAAACGCCTTTAAGAACAACGAAAACTCGGCCACAATCCGGTTCCAGATTTTTTATTTTACAATTATTCAAATGATAACAATGATCTCGTAAGAAATAATTGCATAGGTATCTTTAGTACAGCACAAAGTCTAAATAAAATCAATCTTGTCAGTTTTATTAGGGAACATGTACCAGTTAGTGTTAAGAACGACTCAAGTACCGATAAAATTAAAAATGACGGGTTCTTGTATTTTTAACCCCTTGCCCTACAATATCGTGTCAGACTCATAATAAAAATTTTGAACAGAGCCTAATAAATCTGTATGTTATTAATTTTCTATAAACTGAGATCAAATTCTATTTTGGTTTCGTTAATGTATAGTTATAGGAAAACATGTTGGCATACGATAGATAGAAATTTTCTCCTTCTTTAGGAAATCACGAACTACAAAAAAAGTTCTAATCACTGAAACTGTAAAATAAATCGTAGGGCAAGGGGTTAATTTACGATTATTGTAAAAATGCATCCTTGAAATCCAGTGCGTCAGCGTTGAACTGGAGAAGAATATTATCCAATCAGCACACACGAATTTTTAGTACGACAGAAATTTTGTGAAAATAGTTTACAAGGATCTTTTATTTATTTCATCCACGTGAATTTCCATGTGAATGTTCGATGATATGAAAAGATAAGTGTGGAATATTCTGAAGTGTTTCTTCTTTTATTGCGTGTATGCTTGGGTACAGGTTACGCGTGTAAAGGAAGCCAGATAATGTAAACCAGAGAAAATTGAAACACGGTTTCTCAGCTCGTGTGCTCTACTCACCTTCCTGTTTGCTCACGAAACACTGACGCCGCATCCTGCTTCTGTTTCCTATTTATCATCGAATCGACGATTAATTAAGTATTTCACTCGTGTCCATCCTTTGAATCGGGAGCTTGTTCGCTCCCCCATTTTTCGGAATTAATTTGTCGTTGAGCGGGCGTTGTTGGGAAATTTTTGTCCGGCGAGTTTTAGAATCGTTTTGAATGATCTGAATAAAATATCTGACAGTACATGTGATTAAGTTTATAGTTGATTTTTAGTATTGATCGATTGATTTGATATCGATGTACTTGTTAGTGTAAAAATTTCTGAGTTTTCAACGAATTTTTTTGGGAGCCTCGGCAAAGAAATTTTGTCAAAGTTATATGGTGATTGTATACAATTTATTAAGTGTAAATTTTGATGAAAGTGACAATTGTTGTACCCCCTCATTTGTTACGAAATGGTTTTGGGGTGACGTGCTGCAAGCATTATAACCCTTATCCGGGTAGGTGAATCAAACGTGCCTTCCATATCAAACTGTTCGATCTGCATTTCAGATATCGAAAGAAGTTTCATTGAACTTCTGCTCGCTACGAAAATGATTTTATTTCCAGAATTCCTCTGCGAAAATCGCTTATTTTTCACATTGATTATATATGTTTATACGTTGTAATAAGTTGAATATAAAATGTTACCACTCTGTTGAATGCGAAAGTAATCTAAAGCTTAAAGAGAAACTTCTAAGAATTTTTTACAACTTCAAAAGAAATCTTTTTAAATCTAATCTTAAAGAAATTATTGCTTATTGCTTTACTAGAAATGATATTTTGGTTTACGATTAAAATTGCTGTTGAAATATTTATCAAAAAAATCTTTATAATTCTGATCTTAAAAGAAATGATTGCATTACTTTACTCGAAATGATTTTTTGGTTTATCCATGGTTGGTTTGTCCATGTAAATTACAAATTCTTAAAAACAACGGAACAGTCTTGTTAGCGATGTTTCAAAAGTAATTGAAACAAAAATACTGAAAATAAAACGACTCCACACTAATCGTAAACATTAAAGAGTCGTTATGTGAGGGGAGGGGGATTGCTATAGCTATTTCATAGTAAATAATTGTGGTCAATTGATTTTAGAAAATCCTTGCATTTTATTGTATGAGAATCGTACAGTTTAGAATTGATTAATCGAAGCCTCAGACGAGCGTTTTCGTAAGGACAAGTGATTTGGACGATGCGACGAGCCTCAGAACACCTAATCGATAAGTAAGAAACTTGCGAAGCTCGGTTGACATATTACTAAACGTTGATAAGCAGCATTGATAATATACGAAGTGAATCCTGGTTGGTTTAGTATCCTCAGTTGGTGAGCTGGCGGGCCTCCCACGCATTGCATGTTTCGACTACAGTCTCGCAGATCGATGACAAGACTCGGTTGGTTATTTCGTAATCTGTAAAAAGATTCAGCAAATTAGTAAGGAGCTACAATTAGTACACTCTCACAAACAAAATTGTAAATCACAGTATAGAACCATGAATGACAGAATCTTTGTCGAAAGTAATATTAAAATGATTTAATAGAGACTTTAATACTTCTTAGAATTTTAGACAGCAAAAAAATTGTGAAAGAGACGAGTCCACCTTAAAATGATTGAACAGAGTAGTAGTACTTCAAAAATTTTAAACAACGAAAACGAAGTAAAGAAATATGAATCCACCCTTAAATGATTTGATAGAGACGTAAATGCACTTCTTAGAATTTTAGACAGTAAAAAGATTGTGAAACTACCGAGTACATCTTAAAATGATTGAACAGTGTAGAAGTACTTCATAAAATTTGAAACAACGAAAACAAAGTAAAGAAATAAGAACCTATCCTTAAATGATTTGGTGGAGACGTAAATGTATTTCTTAGAATTTTAGACAGCGAAAAAATTGTGAAACAGACGAGTACATCTTAAAATGATTGAACATAGTGGTACTTCATAAAATTTGAAACAACGAAAAGGAAGTACAGAAATATCAATCTACCCTTAAATGATTTGATAGAGACTGTTTTATATAAATGTATTTAAAATTTTAGACAGTGACAACATTGCACGAAAAATATGAAGCCATCTTAAAATATTTTGATAGAGGTCTAAAAGCGTCTCGTAAAATTTCAGACTTTGGAAACAGTGAGCAAGTTAAGAACCAGCAGATTACAAATTACAATGCGTGTAAAACGTCTGATTAAAATCAAAATAATTGCAGCGGAGTTTACAAAATATCTGAACGGTTAATAACAATTTGATACTTACTTGTTTCGGCGATGGATCGCTTGCCGAAGATGCTTCCATTGAATGGCGGCTTCCTGTAAGCTGCGTCCACGGAGATTGAGAGTACGACCAGGATGGCGAGGATTGCGAAGACGATGCGGGTGGACACCATTTTGATGATTTTGGTTTTGGTTTGCTTGAAACGATACACGAATTGCAATGATTATACACGAATGAAACAGCGTTACAAAGAATACGAACAATCCCTATGTCCCTAGACTTCGGCGCAAAAGGAGCTCGAGAGTTTACGATGAACGTGACCGACTTACTTACAAGATACGTAGAGACTTGTGCGGTAGTTGATGAAAGAATGTTGCAAACAAGGCAAAAGTCTCGAGCTTTTATACTCGAGGGAACAGCTAAAGACAAATGTCGCCGTCAGAGACAGACGGGTCGCATTATTCGCAACTGTACACGTCAGGAAGCTCGTCTAACATTGAATCGATCCCTCGAAATGTGAAAATTCTTGATCGTAAACGATAATGCTGGACGTTTTCTTCGCAGATGAACCCGTACAAACCGGAGGAAAGACGCGAATAAAGAAAATGATTCTACAAGGAATATTTCTATGAAGTATGTGACTCGGATGAGATACCTGAAGCTGAGATGTCTTCTCCAAGGGAAGGATGAACTTGTTCTGTTGTCTGTGGAAGACGGATCAGCTTTTATAAGAAGCCGACCACGATTCTCTTACGTGGTGCGGCATTGTTACACGTGACAAGCTATCAGGAACGGTAATTAAATGAGAGGTAGTTCTGATTGACTTTTGTCCCTAGAGAAATCACGATCCATCAAGGAAAAGGGTGTCTAAAGCATGACATAGCTGAACGCTAGAGATCTTTGTACTTGCTTGTAAAAAGTTATTTGTTATAAGTATCCTGCGGATGTGTTTATGCAATTTTCAATTTTTGTAAACGAATTTTAAGAAAGTGCGATAAAATAGAATCTTATTTCCAGTGATAGTAGCATTTGCAGATCTGAAAAAAATAAAAATTGTACTAAATTCTGTGGAATTTTACGATCTTCTCTTTTTTGAAAATTTTCGGAAGTCATAAATGCATAAGATCCGTGGGTCTAGTTTTTATATTAAGTTGGCAACTAAATTCGCGACCTTTTGTTTCGTAATTCTTTTATTGTATCATTATAACCCCATTCAGTGACCATTCCTTTCGAACTGTGTATCAATTGGAAAGCTCTGAATTTTTCGATTAATTTGATATAAAATACACGTGCTTAAAAAATATATATAAATGACTTTGTTTGAGAAAATGTGGAGGTCGCGAATTTAGTTGCGATCCTAATAATATGTTTAATGAGTAATAAATATCACTCGATCACATTCGGTATACGATCGTGAGATAATCTTTTTGATGCTCGATCTAATTGACTCGATTTTGGGAAGATCCGTCGAGTGCGTTTTAGAGTGCATTATTGTAGGAATTTTAGAACGTTTGAGGGCTTCAATTAAACGTAAATGATGGCACCTTGTGATAGAGACATGTAGGTTCAAAAAGAAATACGGGGTCTTATTGAAAAATTTATGAAACTCAACCGTCAGCACGGTCAAATTTGACTCGATCATGGATATATAGATACTTGGTTTTTCAATGCATTCCTGTAGGAATTTTGGAACGTTGGAGGGTTAAAATTAAAGGTATATGATTGCACATTGTGATAGGGGCATTTAGGTTTATTAACTTCATGAAATCTGCATTCAGCGCCATTGCTCGTATCGGCGAAACGCTCAAACTGTTAGGCGAACATGACTGGCGTCATCTGTGACAACACCGTGGAACTCGTATCTGTACCATAGGAACCGATGAGATGTGACGCAACCATATCGATTACCGTCAAATGTACATGAGCACCGACGAGACAGCATTACGGGAGTTGATGTGATGCGAATTTTTGGTGTTCTCTTACGCCCTCTAGGACATACTCTGGCTCCAGCCAGAGAAGCAGAAGGCCATCGACGGCATTTCGTCGGTGAAGAAGACCACTGAGGAGATTCTCGTCGATAAGAGGGCGAATAAAGTAGGGCTGCAGGCGAGCTCAAAAATGCGAGCCGAGTTCGAGTCGAGTCGAGTCGAGTACTTACAGTGACTCCCACAAATATTCGGACACTCTTAGAAAGGCGATAACTTTTTAAATATTGTACTATACGACTTGAACTTTTTTGGGAAGCCAGAGCAATTAGTTTACTACAGGATGTGAAAAAAAATTTTCCAAAAATAGCAATTGTTCGGAATTGTAGAAAAAATACTAAAAGTTGCATTTTACAACTTTTTTATGCGGGCATATATTGAAAATTTTAAAAATACGTTTTGTAGATCTTTGTGAATTAAACATATTCTGAAAATTTCGTGAAAATCGGTCAACGTTGCAATGATCTACAAACGTTTAAAGATGGTAAAAATTGCTGATTTTCACGATTTTCGGCCTATAACTGGCGATTCTTAGATCTTTCAATGCCTGTCGCTTTTTTCCGCATCAACCGATTTCGATGAAACTGTCACAGTGCATACAATTGACACTGATCTGTAAAACGTATTTTTTAAAAATACTCCCGAGACTGTCGCGTCTATAGAGGATTTAGATACTGTAGCTTGCATCGACGTCATCGGCTCGCATCGATTGCGAGCTACTCGCATCGGTGCGAATTACTTGCATCGGATCGATCAATCCCGTTGCATCGGCCCGTACAACGTCATCGTCTCCCTGACTATTCGGATCATAAATTTGGAGTTGCAAAATATGAAAGAATACCTTATATCCACTGGTATAAGAATATTAATCCTGTATTATAAAATGTTACCGTCCCTTCGCGAAATAACACCGAAAAAAGGGAGTTCAGAGCGACGTTAAACAAGTAAAAAAAGAAAAATGTTACCGTTCCTCACCGTTCCCCCAGCGGATTAGGCGATATACCTGTAAAGGTCGTTATAGCAAGCAAAAAACGCATGCAAAATAATTCTACGTTCCGCGAGCCTCCCCTCCACGCCGCGTCGCGTTGCGCTGGTCGCAATTCGGGGACTCGCCCCTCGCCCCCCCTTCGCCAACCTTCGCGGTCCCAAGGATCCGACCGCGACTCATTACAAGCACGACAGTCAAAGTTAACGGATGTGTATTGCGTTTTCTCCGAGCTTCCCTCTCACCTTGTCAACCGCATTCCTTGTTATAACAAGGATCTTTACGTGGTACGTACGGTTTCTATATTTCATCATTCGATAGAAATGAAGATTATTTACTATAATTTTTATTTAAATTAATACTGTGTTTAAGCGAATTATTTATTTTTCGTTGATTTAAATTTATTCGCGAACCGTATTGCCTTCTCGCGATATTTACTCTTGTGTCGTGACGAACAATCGCATTTAAATTCGTGTCGTGCGATAGAAGTCAAGTTTATTTAATTTGGATTCAAATTAATTTTGATTTTATATTCAACTTGAATTATTTATTTTCTATTAATTCGGATTTAATCTTTGACGATTGGTCGATTGATGTTAATTGAATTTGTTCTTTGTGTTGCAGAGCCTGAGGGAGAAGAATTCATCGATCCAAAGATGATCGAAATCGAGACGCAACGTGTCGTGCTTTCTTCAAGAGGGAGAGAATGTAAGTACAAAGATAATCTTCATAATTAATCTTTATTATTTAACATTTTCTTTTCAAAGTATTCATGAAAAATTGTACTACCTACACTTTTTATTTCGAAAATCATTTAAATAGTATTTAAATTAAATCTTTTCATATCTCAATGGAATTTTACGAATCGATTTTAATATCTTGTTTTATTTTTTGATTTCAGGACTCGACGCAGTTTCTCAACCCACTCCCCCCCGCCCTCACACCCCCCAACAAGTAGTAAGTGAATAAACAACAGGTCTTTTTTATTGTTCTATTTCTTAAGTAGTATATTTTGACGAGTACAGTGACCGTGAGAACGTCAGGCGTTCTCGCGGGTAGTAATCTGTTTCCTAGCTAGGTAGGGTCTTTTTATACGTCGCGGTTTTTTTAAATAAATATAACAATTTCGATAATTGAGTTTTCAATTTTCGAGAAAATAAAAATCTTCCCTAATTTGCTACATAACTATTAGAGTCGCTTTTTATCATGAAGATGATCATTCGTATTTTATAATTAGTTTGAATTGCTCGTAAACATTAGATACCACGTACAAAAAGACGATTCGCGACGGATAGATTCTTTGGACAAAGCAAATTAACCTATATTACTTTCAGTAGTACTTTACTTTTCAGTAGAATTTTGCTTTGCCTAAAGGGTCGTCCGAGGGTTTTCAAATAATTTCATAAAGATTTCGAACAAATAAACTTCTACTACCTTTTCCATTACCATTTCCCACAATAAAATTCCACTACTCTTTCCATAAGTGAATATTTGATTTGCAAGTTGATTAAATTTTGAATCGAGAATAGAGCCATTTCGCAAGAATACAAGGACATTAGCTCGTACAAAATCTAACGGATTTTCTTAGTTAGGATTTTCAGGATATTAAGATTCCCTGTTCGTTGCTCGAATCCTCTCGCGTGCCCAGGTGATACTCGGGAGGGTGAGAGCAACGGGCACATGGAATATTGTTTTAATAATCATATGTGTGGCGACTGGCAATGGTTAGTGTATCGTGCACGACGTATTTTCCACTTGTGTGGTGTGTATTGATAGTCAGTGGAATTGCGTCGGTTTTTTAAACTACAAGATTCAGTGGCACATATTCCCGTCGATCCATAACATGCTACATGGATCTTCGTGGAGTGTGTGTAGTAGTTTTCTCAATTGAATTAAAAACAACGTGTGATATTCAGAATTACATGTAATTTAATTCAGTGTCAATTCAGACATATTATTTCGACTTATTGATTGATTTCGCAATGATCAGTGCCATTGTCAGTCGATTTCAGGGAAACTGGTACGTACCATAGAGTGTGCTTGCGTGAGATTCGAACGTTAGGGTGTCGGAGGCGTCCCGGGACGTTCTCTCTAGGTGTTAGGATATTGCACCCTGGCGTCTGCGTGGAGATCGTGTTGCGAATTTGTTGGAGAGCTTGTCTTTTTGCAATTTTTTAAATATAGGGCTAGGTAGGTAGGTAGCTTACCTTCTTGGTGTGACTGTTCGTTCTAAGTAGGTAGGGGCCGGGGCTGGCTACCGTTTTCTCTTTCGGGTAGGCCGCGATTCGCGCGGTAGTCAGTCACCGGAAGAGCTGGAAGTTTCGTCCCGATGCTAAATCGAACGAGGCATGACGTTTCGAATTGATGCTTCGTGCTCGATTCTTCCTGCTCGTGCAGCTTTCCGCGGACGCGGACGCGAACGCGCGCGGATTAGGGTCTCGAAACGTTGCGCACCTGCTCGATCGCACCAGCGGAACGATCGGCTTCTCTCGAAACTTGTGATTCGTTTCGGAAGTCGTCGATCGTTTTCACTGCGAGCACGTCTAGGGTTTCAGTTGTTTGGCGGACCGCCGAAGAAAAAGAAGAGGCTGTATGCCGAAGCGGCCCCGACAAACTGTCGCTCAAGCGGGCAACTACAAAAAATACAATTTCGTTACTACCTCGTCACTGTACTCGTCTGTAGAAATAGTAGTAGCAAACAGATGCAGCTTGTATACATGGGCAGGCCTCGCCGCCCCAACGATCAGCGGAGATGGGCACGTCCGCGATTTGCAGTAGCGTTGCGAAACAACCAGGCGTGTTGCATTAGGTTTCTTTAAAACAGAGATCAGAGTTAGCGTTGCGGAGATACTCGCGACTTTCATCAACTTCAATGTACATTGTTTAGAGTGTAGCGTCGCGAATGAATCAGTCGCGGTTCCTATTACATTTAATTTTGACTCCTACTTTAAGTAACTTTGAAGATATTTCAATTTTATAAGAGTTCAAACTTTGCATAATTGTTTTGCACAAAACGTAAAGTAGTCTTTTGGATCTCTGTCCGTTGAATTAGCGTTGCGCAGCGAAAGGATCGCGTTTGCGTTCTCGAGTCTTTCGATGTTTCAGGCGCCCATGCTCCGGCTGCAACGATCCACTGCAAAAGTGGTCGCAGTCGAATCGTCCGCCGGGTGCGGTGTCGGCAGTCGCGATTTTTCGATTAGAGTTGCGAGAGAATCGCTACGCGTTGAATTAGCGTTGCGACAATGGAATTCGTTTAGCTACCGTTTTTGACAATGGCGAAGAGATATAGTGGAGGAACCGGTTCCTCTCCACCAGTAGACCGTGCCATTTTTACTGCATGTCGCGAATATATTAATACACCGCGAAACACTTGTGTGTGGAATTAGCGTTGCGAGAAATTGCTGTCGCGATTGTCTTTGTGTTGCGAAAAATACCAACGCGTTGTTTTAAGGCGGGATGACGGTGCATTTTGGAAAACAAAACTTTAATATTGAATTTATTTGATAAGAATTTATTTAATAAGATTTAATCAGAAGAGTCGCGACCTCGTATCAAAATAAATGACTGACACTGCAGAACCAGTCGCGCACGTAGCACCGAGCAATAAATTTCAGAGACACTTTATATCACTTTAGAGTTTTTGTTACCGTCAAAATGTGGAGCATACGCCCACCGGATCACTACGTAGAGAAGAAACGTATTGGTACGTTCCGAGGCCAAAAGTTGCCGAAAGCAGTTCGCGCAAAATCACGGTGCACGTTGCTACGTTCAACCCGCCGTGGTGTGCCGTAACACCTGAACTGAACGTAGCGACGTGTGCCTTTAGCCATTTAATGGTGTGTGAGCGCTAAATGCGTGGAACGCACCGCTGCGTTTCACCAGCATGCATATTTTTTGGGCTAACCACCCACAACGTAGTGGTTCGATCGCGTTAACAGAGACATACACGATGTGTATGTAAAAACGTATCGAACGCCTCGTCGGCCCGCAAGGTAAAAGACGGGGTATCTTTACGTTTAGTGCAGTAGCTTTGTCGACGGAATTTAGTGTTCACCGCGCCATGCAAAACTGGTTTTGCAATGTCCGAATAATATATTTCGTCGAATAATATTCGAGGACGCGAACTATGTATAGTCTCCTTCTCGCGTTTACAGTGAGAATTCGCAGAATTAAATCGAATCGTTTAATGTGAAAGTTTTCCAATATGCAAATGCTAGAAAATCCCGCCTTTTAGAGTTGCGATAAATAAAATGCCGCACTGCACGCTGATACGACTGCCCCGGAGTACTCGCAGTCGGTGTGGCTGCCCCCGATTACTCGCAGCCATTGCCTCCCCCGTAGAATTGCGTATAAAGAAATTAAAGTGCAACGGGAGTTTTCTATATCGAATTTCATAAATTAGCATCACGACAAATAATGCACTACTCGCGTTCGTTTCGAGATGTTTATTATTTATTATTTGTCGATTAGCGTTGCGAAAGAATATGATTCGGCTTGGCTCCCCACCCCTCATAAATTCAAATGGCTGCTATCGCGTTTCCATTTAGAGTTGCGTAAAAAGAAACGAAAGTGCACGGGAGTTTTCCATTTTGAATTAACCTGATTAACGTCACGATATGTAATGCACCGCTCGCGTTGTTTTTAAATGTACGATGTACGTTTTGTAGAGTAGGGTTGCGCAAAAATGGTCCACTCGCGCGTTTCTTTGAAGTATATCGAGTGGACAACCACATTTTGCATATTTATCTTTTTTTTTTTACTTTTTTTTGTGTGTTAACCGAAAATTAAGATTGTTTCAGATATTTCGTCCCTATTGAATCATTTGAAATTTAAATAGAATCATGACATTAGTGACTATAAAAATAAAAGCGTGAATAGCGCACACGAAGATCACGTCAATATAGTTTAGCGCTCCACGCTTTTATTTTTATAGTCGCTAATGTCCTGATTTATTTAAATTTTTGGGAGAACCGGGAAAAAAACTCTTTTCTCCTTTTTAGTGTAGTTTGATGTAAGCGTGGTTTTTAAAAAGTTCGTTTTTATATATATTTTTATTTACACTTGGATCGAGCTGTCGCACACTCTAGTAGAGTTGATTTCGTTGGCGATCGACACCTATCGATTTCAGTGATCAGTTCGACGGGTGTCGAGCGCCAGCTCACGCGCACGCTCTAGTTGATGCTCGTCAATCTAAGTTTGCAGCTACAACTGGTCATGGATCTTCTAACTCTTCTAACTTTTCGGACGAATGTCGTCACAATTCTGAAGCAGCGCGCCGCGACAGCCAGAGAAAAATTGAGACTAAGTTAGTGACTTCGGTGAACTATTCATGCATCAATTATCTATTGCATGCGCCCCACGTTTTTCGTTTTAAATCGTACAAGTATTTTCATAGCTATTAAAAATTTACAATCTGTGTGGGGTTAGGAACCTGTATGGGAAAAATTATTTTATACTTTTTAGTCGGTTTTTAAAAATTTATTTTTATTTAAATTATTTTATACTTTTTGGTCCGTTTTAAAAACGTGGTATTTCTAAAAAATTTATTTTTATTTAAATAATTATTTTAGGTCTGGAAGTCTTGAGTCCTAAAAAGACAAGTTTAAGACGTCTGTAAGACCATGAACACTGTGTTTTTATGTACCCATAATCTAGCAGTAATATTGGTGTTATTTGTTCGAGTTAGTGTTTTTGGTTTAATATCAAATCAATATGAGTATATCAGTATATTGGTATATCAGTATATCAGCATATGAGCATATGAGCATATCAGCATATCAGCATATCACTATACAACCATACACGATAACCTCCATATCATAATATCACTCATATCGGAGTGCATCAGTATATTAGGGGATCAGTGTATAACCGTATCAGATGTTTATCAGAATATCCGCATATCAGTGTATCAGTATATGATGATATCAGTATATCAGTATCAATATCGATATCAGTATATCAGTATATCAGCATATCAGTATAGCACTGTACAACCATACACGATAACCTCCATATCATAATATCGCTCATATCGGAGTGTATCAGTATATTAGGGGATCAGTGTATAACCGTATCAGTGTTCATCAGTATATCAGCATATCACTATATCAGTATATCATTATATTAGCATGTACTGCTAGATTATGGGTATATAAAACTACAGTGTTTATCTTTTTTAATCTCTTTGAGATTAAAGTTAACGTCTTTACGTCTTTTTAGGACGCAAGACTTCCAGACCTAAAATAGAGCTAAAGTGGACGTGTTTAAGACGTGTGCTATCTGGGCTGTGACAATTGAAAAATCTATCGCTCTTATTGGAAGACCCTTTAACATCGAGTGCAAAGGGTTAAAGAAATGTTACCGCAACTTTTTCCTCCGCTTAGTCGAATGTGCTATCGAATAGTTTCGTGGCATAATCCACAGTCTAGTCACGATCAGAATTCGTTCGACCACGTGACGTATTGCTGGAAGACATCCTGTTTGGATAACGGGATCATATCGGCATATTCGGATAATGATTGTTCGGATACGGAGATCTCTACTTCCCTCACAGCCCAGCACAGCGTGAGACGTCTCGTAAAACGATTTTTTAATTTTCCTCTGGCCGTCGCGGCGCGGTGCTTCCATTTAAGAAAACGTTGGCGGCCTTAAAAATACCGATAAAAAGAATAATGTAATGATGGCGATCGATGTGCGTCCTTCGATACCATTCAAATTCCCATGTCGCCAAATTTCGTATCTTTCGATCCAACAAAGATATTGAAGCGTTCTGTTTCTTCTTCTCACTCACCCCGAAAACTAATATTGTATCGCGTACGCAATTACATTAGTTGTCTGCAACTCTACGAATTGAATCATAGATAAATAGCATTGTGACGACATTCATCCCGAAAGTGTTGTGATGATTACTTCGGGAGAAGTTTGTCGGCTCGGTCGGTTGTCGAGGATTCGTTTTGCCCGTAAATGATAACACTGGTGGCGTGTGGGTAATACCCGATATATGTATATATACAGGGTGTCACAAAATTCGTGCACATTCCGGAAATGGGAGGTTCCTGAGACCATTTGGAGCAACATTTTCCTTTGCAAAAACGTTATCCGCGACATTGTTTGGAAGTTATTAACGAAAAACACGGACCAATCAGAGCGCGACCTAGACGCGAGTTGACACAGTCGGCCAATAGACAGTTGGCGCACCGGACCGATACCGGGTGTAAATAAAAATATATATAAAAAAACTTCAAAAACCACGCTTATATTAAAATGCACTAAAAAGGAGAAAACAATTTTTTTTCCTGGTTCTCACAAAAATTTCAATAAAATCATGACATTATAGTGACTATAAAAATAAAAGCGTGGAGCGCCTACGAAGATTACGTCGATATAGTTTAGCGCTCCACGCTTTTACTTTTATAGTCACTAATGACATGATTTTATTTAAATTGTTTGGAGAACCAGGAAAAAAATTATTATAAAAAGTTACATATCTGTGCATGGTTGCATGTTGTGTCGTCTATCGTATGTGTTGCATGTTTTGCTTTTGTTGCATGTTTTGCTTTTGTTGCATGTTTTGCTTTTGTTGCATGTTTTGCTTTTGTTGCATGTGTTGTTATATTCGCGGTCATGTGCGGGATTATGGGTTGTGTCTAATTATTATTAGTCTGTCCGTGCTAGAATACACCAAGAAGAGGACATATCAAGAAGACTGCTGCTGCGTATTCTTAAGTTAGTTTTATTTGCCGAGCAATTATTGTCCGAGCGTCACCCCCGAGCCAGAGCCTTCTGCTCAGGCTCATGTTTCCTCTTTGCGAATGAAAGCCTTCTGCTTCGAATCTTCCCTCTTTCGCGATTTAGTCTTTTGGTCCACAATAATTGCTCGGCTTGCGTGCGTGCTTGCGTTAATTCTTAAGATTGTATATCTTCGTTGTAAATATGTCGAGTAATTATTGCTCATTTTGCTCAGCTCGATTTTTTCACTCCGACACAGCCTTCTGCTGAACACTTCGCGTGGCTATCTTCCTTGGTGAGGGCACGTCGGGTGTGTCTTGTTTCTCCCTTGGAAAGAATCAGAGCTTTCTACCTGATTCGCGTTTGGTCCCACGTAAATGGGCTTCTTCTCCGATTCACACCTTTTGCTCCGCGATAAATACTCGACATACCTGCGTAATTTAGTATAAGTCCGCCGTTGTAAGAAAGGGAGTAGTCAGAAGGAATATTGTATTCGTTCTGACTCCCTTTCGGGTCTCTTTTGCAGCAACCTCCTCGTGGTGAGACCTGGGCAATCGGTATTATCCTCTATTTGTAAGAACTTCTAGTATCTTACAAATAATGGATAACATTGAGCTAATAGCTGCATGTATTGAAAGATTTTCGATAAAGATCTGGTAAATTAATATTCATGATTATTTCCAACACACCTATTCCCTTCCATAACATTTTCCAATGTCATCTGCACTCGGACTAAATATATTATTCAAACTGATTCATTTGGTTTTTGTCCTCTTTAGAGTATCTCGTCGCCACATCCCGTTACTGACTGGTTTTGGGCTCGTTGAAACCACTTATGTACCTATGTCGCTGAATAGCACGAGAGTAGTCTTTAACTACATTTTGCAACGTTGTTAGTGTCACGCAGCCAGTCAACATTATTGTTGTAAATGTTTAGTATATATGTTATGGATATGCACAATACAAATATTTTACATATTTTATGTATGAATCTACGATGAATAAATAAAGACAATGTAATAAGAAAACGTATCTGCGTATATATTTATTGAACCTCCAATTTTTACCATCCATCTAACTTCTCCTGGTGTTGTGCTACTGAATTTTCGAAATTTTTCCACCGTCTGACTTGTCGTTGAGTTGTACTACTGAATTTCGTGCCACCTCCTTCGATATCATGTTCTCCTAATACAAAGTTCGATTTTCGAGGTTTTCCGAAAATTTTTCGAAAAATCGAACTTTGTATTAGGAGAACATGATATCGAAGGAGGTGGCACGAATTTCAGTAGTACAAGTCAACGGCAAGGCAGACGCTCGAAATTTTCGAAAATTCAGTAGTGCAACTCGACCACAAGCCAGACGGTCGAAAATTCTCGGAAAGTTTTCGAAAATCCCGAAAATCGAACTTTGTATTAGGAGAACATGATATCAAAGGAGGTGGCACGAATTTCAGTAGTACAAGTCAACGGCAAGCCAGACGCTCGAAATTTTCGAAAATTCAGTAGTGCAACTCAACCACAAGCCAGACGGTCGAAAATTCTCGGAAATTTTTCGAAAATCCCGAAAATCGAACTTTGTATTAGGAGAACATGATATCCAAGGAGGTGGCACGAATTTCAGTAGTACAAGTCAACGGCAAGCCAGACGCTCGAAATTTTCGAAAATTCAGTAGTGCAACTCGACCACAAGCCAGACGGTCGAAAATTCTCGGAAATTTTTCGAAAATCCCGAAAATCGAACTTTGTATTAGGAGAACATGATATCCAAGGAGGTGGCACGAATTTCAGTAGTACAAGTCAACGGCAAGCCAGACGCTCGAAATTTTCGAAAATTCAGTAGTGCAACTCGACCACAAGCCAGACGGTCGAAAATTCTCGGAAATTTTTCGAAAATCCCGGGAATCGAACTTTGTATTAGGAGAACATGATATCCAAGGAGGTGGCACGAATTTCAGTAGTACAAGTCAACGGCAAGCCAGACGCTCGAAATTTTCGAAAATTCAGTAGTGCAACTCGACCACAAGCCAGACGGTCGAAAATTCTCGGAAATTTTTCGAAAATCCCGAAAATCGAACTTTGTATTAGGAGAACATGATATCCAAGGAGGTGGCACGAATTTCAGTAGTACAAGTCAACGGCAAGCCAGACGCTCGAAATTTTCGAAAATTCAGTAGTGCAACTCGACCACAAGCCAGACGGTCGAAAATTCTCGGAAATTTTTCGAAAATCCCGGGAATCGAACTTTGTATTAGGAGAACATGATATCCAAGGAGGTGGCACGAATTTCAGTAGTACAAGTCAACGGCAAGCCAGACGCTCGAAATTTTCGAAAATTCAGTAGTGCAACTCGACCACAAGCCAGACCGTCGAAAATTCTCGGAAATTTTTCGAAAATCCCGAAAATCGAACTTTGTATTAGGAGAACATGATATCCAGGGAGGTGGCACGAATTTCAGTAGTACAAGTCAACGGCAAGCCAGACGCTCGAAATTTTCGAAAATTCAGTAGTGCAACTCGACCACAAGCCAGACGGTCGAAAATTCTCGGAAATTTTTCGAAAATCCCGAAAATCGAACTTTGTATTAGGAGAACATGATATCAAAGGAGGTGGCACGAATTTCAGTAGTACAAGTCAACGGCAAGCCAGACGCTCGAAATTTTCGAAAATTCAGTAGTGCAACTCGACCACAAGCCAGACGGTCGAAAATTCTCGGAAATTTTTCGAAAATCCCGAAAATCGAACTTTGTATTAGGAGAACATGATATCAAAGGAGGTGGCACGAATTTCAGTAGTACAAGTCAACGGCAAGCCAGACGCTCGAAATTTTCGAAAATTCAGTAGTGCAACTCGACCACAAGCCAGACGGTCGAAAATTCTCGAAAATTCAGTAATACGACGCAATGGGGAAGTCGGATGACCGGGAATAAGTGATTGAATAAATATAAACGCAGAGTTGCTTTTTTATTACAATGTCTTTATTTATTCATTATAGATTCGTACATAAAATATTAGTATTGTACATAACTTATATTCTTAGATGATTATTTATGACTAGACTGTTGAATGTTGACCTTCACACAGACCTTTTGCACCGACGATGGTCATTTGTGGTGTTACTATGTGGTTCACTATCTGATCGTTTCATTTCGATAGAGTCCGCTGTCGTATTGGGCATTTTCCACAGGGTCGGTAATTCAGAACCGTAGGCACAATAAAATGGAAGCACCGACGAGTATCTCGTCGGTGATGAAAGCGTCTTCCATCGTTAACGCGTTTACCAGCGCAGCTCGTCTGTACTACCAGTTTCGACGTTCTGCCGCTACGAGGGATGTCGGTAAATTTTTATTTTACAGAATATATGATTCTTCAAAAATCTGCACACAGAGAACGAGACAGGTGAAATAGAACCACAATCACTAGACTGCAGATAATGCACTTATGATCAACATGAGTGGATGAAATATATAGTGGAGGAAACATCATATTTTAATATTACGAGTAGGAGAGAAATTATTTAGAGAGGAAATCAATTTTTATGTAACTCCCTCTTCTTGTAATTGAATACTTTCCTCTAACAATTACAATGTGAAATTTGTGCCATACCAACATTGCCAAAAGACAATTATAGTGCAAACCAATTAAATTTTGTCAATATTTAATAATTGATGAAGCGATAAATTAACTGCACTTATCTCCTGTGTGGAAAGTACAGCTATCCAATGCGATTACAGCTGCAAATAACGCAATGCATTAATAAAAATATGGTTTATTAAGTACACAGTTCATACACTCTATTATCATACATGACATCTATTATTTCCATGTTCTACAATTCATAATTAAATTTGGTATCCATCCAATGAAAGTGCACCAACAAAATTGATTACGTACGACATCAGTTTATTTACCGTATGACAAAACATAAAGTTAGTATCGGTTGCGTATATCATGTTATAGTAATTATGTACACAATTTACAATCATTAACGTAAATAGTACAAATTTTACAATATCAACAAAGACATCAGCATATCAATTTTCTGGCTGGTGAAGGGTTGATTATGAACGTGCTCACCAGCAAACAACCACATACGCTCCTTACACACTATAAGTAGAATGATACATTGTCAAGACATAACAATTATTATATTCCATAGATTTATTCGTAAGCTTAGAAACTGGTACCCCGTTTCGACTCCTCGATACGATATATTATAATATAATTACACGTAGAAATATTTACAAAGCACTTAGAACTATAGCCCAGATAATAATCTGCTTGAGTCTTTCGCGCACTTTTGACAAGTTTCAGTGGTGATTTCGATGCAGTCTCCGTTTCGATTCCCCTGTATTTTATGTATATCTGTATATGTCGTCGAAATCAATGGGGGATTCCCATCGAAGAAGCTTCGTTCAGACGGATGCAGAGTCAAAAGTGAGCGAGAAACATGGTTACATCGCGCAGGCATTCTACAATCTACGTCTTATTGTCGCGTCACAACGTTTTTTGAACGGCACACTAGAAATAAACGAACGCAGCATCGCGCGAGGACCATGACCGACCACCACTCGTTCACCTAATCACATCAATCTCCTCGTCGCGATCGTCAGTGTCCAACTAATCGCTTAAACAATAACTAGTACTCGCATTGTTGCCCTAGTCGCGTGTTGCACGCGCAGCAAATAACCTACCAAATGGAAGACATGGATTTTGTTCTTCTTATCCTAATCTTAATCGTACGGTTTTTATTCAACATCTACGGATGTCAATGATACTGCACACGCTCATATAATAATTTACAATAGACATTTACTCGACATTCTCTTCGTTTCTACTTCGTTGTACGTACAAATGAAAAACTCCATTCCATCGTGCATCGACATCCGTAGCCTAACTTTTAAGTACATCGTGGGGAGTCATGTGAATCCTAGTTTTTAGTATGATACAATACAGTTTCAACCCCTGAGACATCGCGTTTGCTCGTAGTTAGATCAATTCAGCCAAACTTGGCTTCAAACTCGTTCAATGATAGAACAATTGTGTTTAAAAAAGCAATCAAGGATTACTAGACTGATTATAATTTTGGGTAGGTGAAATTTCAAACGAAGAAGGAATTCAAGAATATCCACGTGCAATGTTCAACTTAATAAAATTATTAACGAAAGAAAAAATCTCGCAGTTGATGAAGACAATTGCATATAGATCCAGTCTACTCGTGACACAAACAAATTTTATAGACAAGATGGAAATGAGGGAAGCTTTAACTGAAAAATCATGTTGAAAACTCATTTACGGATTGGTTGGTGCTTCCTTCATTACTAACGAAAGAAAAGATCTCAGTTGATGAAGACTACTTCCATGTTGCATGAAGATCCACAGTCTACTCGTGACACAAACAAATTTTATAGACAAGATGGAAATGAGGGAAGCTTTAACTGAAAAATCATGTTGAAAACTCATTTACGGATTGGTTGGTGGTTCCATCATTATAAACGAAAGAAAAAATCGCAGTTGATGAAGACAACTTCCATGTTGCATGAAGACCCACAGTCTACTCGTAACACAAACAAATGGAGAAGATGAAAACGAGGGAAGAAAACGTTCCCGAATAAGCTTTAACTGAAAACCATGTTAAAGATTCATTTACGGATTGGTCGGTGCTTCCGGTATGAAAATGTGATAGGCCATGCGCGACATGACAGGGATCAAGGAACTGGACGCAGACCACGTCGACGCACGTTCAACGTCGCGTCGCGTTTCCCGTATAAATATCAATTTATTGCATAATACACACATCGCACGTCGTTGTCCCGTTCACACGCCTCAACGCGGAAACAAAATCGCGGAATGGATTGAACAGCATGTTATCGAGTGGGCTCCGATGAATCTCCTAACAAGACGCCCCGCCTTCGATAAGCCTTTCCTGAAGCTCGGAGCGCGTGAACCGGACCTAGCGTAGAGAGAACTCTTAAGCCTAAAAGCGATTAAGCGTCTAACAGATAATCCCGACCATCTCGAAGAACGAAAAATTTCCAATTGATCCTGTTATCGATACGCACGAGTCGCGGAATAATCGACAGGATCTTTAACGAGCGTTATCGCCGACATTGTCGTAGGTTGATCGATCGGGACACGCTTTCCAGGAACGACGAGGATCACCGAAACGTGGAAGACAGAGAAACAAAACGTGTTACCAATAAGACTTACGCTAGCGGCCTAATCTATGAGATATGTTAATTCGTGCCCAGCCTGCGAGTTCTGCGTCCATCTTCGTCCTCTTTAGGGGATGAGGTCACAGTTGCAGGCGCTACCACCGTGGCCATTGTCACACTGGGCCATGCACCACAAATCCCAGTCAACAGGCGAGTCTGCGGAGTCTGACGCATCGGGACTATCAGGATTCAAGTTGAAGGTCCCTTTGGGGTCCAACCTCTCTCGGATCCCCAGGCGATCCACTTCGTTGTCACCAGCGAAATTCATTTTATCCTCCAGAGGAGTACTCTTCCAGTCATCCAGAGGATCCGCCGGTACCTGGTCTCCTTTCTCCGGAACGTTCAGCGAGAAGGACCTCCTCAACGAATGATGATCAACATCCTGGAGCAAAGTCTCGTAGGAGTTCCGGTTGTCTTCAAGGTCCCTGTCAGTCTTCCAGTCGCAGTGGCAACCATGGTCTCTGATCAGGGATTGTCTGAAGACGCGACAGGTCACCGAGCTGTCGTACTGCAGGCTGTTAGGGGAGCCAGGTTCACCGCACGGAATCAGACAGAGGCTGAAGAGCTGCTGCTGTGACGGCAACCGGCCTCCGCTCGACTGAAGGACGAACCCCCGGTAGTCGTGGCAGCCTCTCGCCACACCAGTGATCATCTTCTGAGCAACGCAGAGGCGAACGCATGCGTGCTCGACGGGATGCGCCCCGACGCCGGCCAACAGCGACGCCAGCAACACCCACCGAGGTAGAGGCGTCATCTGAAAGTGATGGCTAATCAATACCAGACCGAACGAGGAACTCCGCGTTCCGATAGTTCGCCGAGGACCCATCGGAGGGATTGGTTATGGCAATCGGGACATTCCTCGCGTTCGACTGCCCTCTACCCTTCCATCTACTGGGTGGCCTCGCTGAACGGTGATCATTGAAAATTAAATCCTCTTTCGAATCCACTGTAGAATGGGTTCTAGGTGATTCTGAGATGTGGGACAATTTAGAAAATCATGTGGCATAATGCATCCTGACTTACTAGGACCTTATTTTTTACGTGGATGCACCGATGCACCCGCTAGGTGCAGTTGCACTTCGTTCTTTGTGCGATGAGGGTTTGAACGAAGTATGACAGATATGAACGTTACGCGTTTTTTGCTACATGAAATAAATTTCCTCTTCTACGACGCTTTTGGGGATGAAGACAAATCACAAAGAAATCAATGCGACTGGAAAGAAAATGTTAGGGGTTCATGCAACCCGTTGTTTTCGGTAAACCAATCAATTCTTTCTAGATGAAAGAAGCATTAGAATAAATGTAGCCATACAAAAAATATAAATTTTCTCTTCCACGACATTTTTGGGGATAAAGATGTTTGAATCATTGTAACTGCAAAGAAAATGTTACGACAAGGTGTTCGAGCAATCCATTGTTTTTGGTAAACCAATCAATTCTTTCTAGATGAAAGAAGCATTAGAATATAAATATAGCCATACAAAAAAATATAAATTTTCTCTTCTCCGGCATTTTTGAGGATAAAGTGTTTTAATCATTGCGACTGGAAAGAAAATGTTACGACAAGGGGTTCACGCAACCCATTGTTTTTGGTAAACCAATCAATCCCTTTTGTTATTCTGCGTTAAAAGTGCTACTAAAACATTCACGATAAAGATCGAAGCATTAATCGATTAAAACCGAAATCAAATAAACACGACAAACATTTTTCCAACGATTCTTTGTCTTATTCTTTAGAAAGAAAATTTCGAAAATGCACAAGATCACTTCCACACACCTCAAGACTTTCCCTTCGATTTTCTCAAGAGCTGAGCCACCTAGACGAAAGTATTACTGCACACTTTGTCTTCATTTTTAGCCGTAGAGTACCACGATCACCGTATTCATCCTATCTTATGGGACACGGTGTATCCGTGAGCCTCGGCTGGCACGCGGAGCGAGAGTAATACCAGGATCTTGGTATCCGTTATCGGTTTCGGGTGCCGTGTGTCGATAACTGGCCTCTGCTTCGAGTTTGCTTGTGGAACGAAGCGTACAGGTCTCCTAAACTCCGCTATAAATTCCGCTAATTGTCGTCGAGCCTGTAGCTCTCCCGGAAGTCTATTTTTATTTGGTTTCCGGTCACAATGCGTCCGCTACCGGCAAAGTTCTCCTCTTTGTTCTTTCACAGAGCAAAGGAGGAGATTTACGTTTCGCGGTATGAAATCACGGGGACGAAAACGAATCAGAAATCCGATTTCCGGGGGCGATGTTTACGGGAGAACTCGCGGATGAATACAGTTGCCTGATGCGGTGTTTTATTGCTTGATCCGCTTTCGGCCAGCGTTTTAATTAAAACGGCAGCTGCACGCGCATAAATTACGCGCGGAGGCGTTCGCGCGATGCACCAGTTGCTCACTTATCCGGGAAAAATCCTCGACCGGTGTATCGATAGTGAGCGTCTTTATGCGAACAGAAACTCTTGGACGTGTGCAGACTGGCAAAAGTATCAATGACTTCTCGAGATGTTGGTTTCTGCGCGGGTAAAGATTGAAGTGTGCACTGAATTTTATTAATTAGTACATGTTGAAGATTATGGACAAGAGAAACTGTTAAAAAAATTTATTAGTGATTTTGTAAGTGCTCGGTTTCGAATGAATTAAATGATTGATTTACTAGAAATTATTGAATTTTGATGGTTTTCAAGATGTTGGTTTCCGCGTGGGTAAAGGATGAAGTGTGCATAGAATTTTATTGGTTAGTACTTGTAGAAGATTGTGGACAAGAGAAGCTTTGTTAAAAAATTTGAATAGTAATTTTTTACGTACTCGGTTCCGAATGAATAAAAGATGATTTACTAGAATATATTGAATTTTGCTGCTCTTCAGGACGTTTATTTCCGTGTGGACAAATGATGAAGTGTGCACAGAATTTTATTGGTTAGTACTTGTAGAAGATTGTGGACAAGAGAAGCTTTGTTAAAAAATTTGAATAGTGATTTTTTAAATGATTCCATGTGAATAACTAGAATTTATTGAATTTTGATGTTTTTCAAGATATTTATTTCCGTGTGGGTAAAAGGTGAAGTGTGCACTCAATTCTATTGTGGGCAAGAGAAGCTTTGTCAGAAAATTTGAATAGTGATTTTTTAAGCACTCGTTTCCGTACAAATAAAAGATGATTTATTAAAATTATGCACAAGAGTTGTATGTACTATTACTTAATTAACAAGTATTTGAATGAATGCACACGACTCACAGTTTCCTCGTTCTGACGATTGACAAAGGGGCCAGCTCGATTGGCCCCATAAGTCGAACTGTCTCCGGGATTGGTGTTTTATTTTCGCATTGAAAGAGGCAGAGAGCGTTCGAACGTTGTTACAGAATGGTTGAATGTTGACTGTTACCTTTTGTCCGGATTTATTGTTCGGGATAGCGCTTCCGATCTGACCGCTTTGAGTTGATTGTGCAAAATGAACGGAGACGTACGGGCTACGCGTCGCGACTGTGCCTCGATTGTCTGATTACAGACAGCGTGTGTCGCATTAACTATCATTGGCTGTATCAACTGACACAGTCTGATTGCATATAGACGTATCGGCGAAGCGTAATAAACGATAGCAATCTGCAAGCCTTTTTGTTTTGCTCTTGGCGGTCGTCCCGCGATCGATCGACCTTCGCTTTTAATCAGGATTCTTGCGTAATAGTAATGTGTGAATTCGTGTAGTATCAACAACCTGTGTGCTTCGAATCGAGGCACCGATCGACATCGAGTCGGATGTTCACTTTAATCGAGGCTGATTCGGGAAACCGTAATGACAGAATCCAAGCGGTGCTCAAGTTTCAAACAATCGTAAGTTCAGCTCGGGAATTATCCTTGTAAAGAATGATTTTAAAGATAGTACTAAGTATTCACTGAAGTGTAAGTAAATGACTATATACATTTAAAAAATCCAGTGGAATTGTCAAAGCAATTTTCGCACTTTCATCCCTTAAATTCATCCCCGATCACAATTTAAATCTGTACAGATAAATTTATACAAGCAGAATACTTACAAAATAAGAACAGGATATTCCACGACTGTGCTCAAACATTAATAGAAAATAATTCGTTTTCCTAATTTCATCCCTTATCACTAGACGACGGATTTTAGGCATTTATTATTATTTTTTTTATTTTATGCATTTATTGTTTGAGGATCTCGATATATTATTTTCAACTCTATACAATTTTTAAAGGATGGAAGATATCTGTCTTTGGTTCCTGTTTCTTACAATCTATAAAAATAATTTTTATTTTGCATAAAGATCCGCAGTCTACTTATCACAATTTGGACGTGTATAAATTTAATACGATTTAACCAATGAGAAATTGTACATGTTCTAAAACATTTTTACGGCCTTCACGAAAGCAGTTTGTCCAGTTTCATCCCCTAAATTCATTTCATTTGGATTTGTATGTATTTAATGCTGACGATTTTGATACCGAGACGATTTATATAATTAGCAGAAGCAGTCGGGTAACTCGTGGAAGACAAAAGGACGCAGAATCCGACCAGAAACCAACGATTGAACCTCGAGACCGATCGATAGCAACCGCGTGCATCCTCCGCATTCCCGTGCATACGCGGAAGGGTTACGCGTGATCGCGAATATTCATGGGGCTAGACAACGAGCTCGTTTATCTCCGGAAACGAATTTCGTGTAACCTAGATTGAAAACCTTGCGAATTTCGCGTTCGCATTTGTCTGGCGGCGGATATGCGCTCGTTTTTTTTTTATTTCCCCTGGTGGCATCCGTATTTCCGAAAGTAAATGTCACGAGATTGCGCGAAATTTCCGCGAAATGACAAAATGAAAATGCGCTGTCGACGGAAAGGTCGATTCTAGCCGAGGAATTCAAGGATTCTGCGAACAAAGAATGCAAAATAATGAACGAACGTTCTGAAAAGGTCTCCATCAATAATTAATTTAATTTTGATGCAGTCAATAATTGCTCTCTGAATTTCAAAATAGAATTAATTCGTCGAAAGCGATGTTAATTCATCAGATGTTCGAATCAATTTCTGCATATTAAAAAAGTGTATCTTAACAAAAAATAATGAACGAACATTCTGGAAAGATCACCATCAAAAATTAAATTAATTTTGATGCATTCAACAATTGCTCTCCAAATTTCAAAAAAGAATTAATTCGTTGAAAGTGGTAATTCATCAGATGTTCGAATAAATTCCTGAATATTGAAAAAGTATATCTTAACAAAAAATAATGAACCAGAAATTCCGGAAAGATCTCCATCAATAAGTAATATAATTTTGATGCAGTTGACTGTTGACAATTGCTCTCTGAATTTTAAAAAATAATTAATTCGTCGAAAGTGGTGTTAATGTGAGAGATGTTTGAGTACATTTTTCAATATTACAGAAAAATTATGGATATTCAGATAATCTTAACAAAAAGTAACTCCACTTCCTGTCTCGATTGAACATAGTGCAAGCACCATCAATCAATTGCAACAGCCACTTTCCAGGAAACATTATCCATGAAACAAAGTAACCATTATTTAACCTGAAGTGCTGCAAGATTTCACTTTATCGCGAAATTTTACCTTTTGCGTCTCACTGTTGTCTCCGATTATCGTGGCTTATCGACGTCGCTTGTCGATAAAGTTTCTGTCACGAACGGATTACCTTCGGTGGACGACCTTCGTGTAAATATGTTAAATTACTATGCAATCAATAATTTATCGATAGCTTCTGTCAGTCGATAGTAGTCACTGTACAGCGTTTTTCACTACGACTCGAGATAAGTAAAATCAGCAGAGAATTTTATCGATAACAGTTTCTAGTTTCTGCGATCTATAGAAATTGTACTTCGACCAAATTATTGATTGAAGAGGCTGACACTTGAACACTCTTCAGTTCATTTGTACTGCTGTTGTACTCGCTTTTTAATGTTTGTGAGATTACGAACTCCATTCAACTTTTCTTGTGTTTCATTCAAACGTATCCAGCCAAGGGAGAAATGGAAACAGTGAATATTATTCATTGGAAATTCGTACGATATGCAGATTCAAATTTATGGATCTTTATGTATGGAAATAAGCATGAAAATAAAAATGTGCTGCACTGGTTCCATAAAACTGAGAGTGAAATAAAAATTTATTTATTAAGACACGGAAGAATTTCTTTTGATGTTTTTATAATTTGTAAATACAATTTATTCACCTACACATTTTCCAGTGGGCTGTGAATGACCATACAAAATAAAAATGTGCTCCACTGGTTTCATAAAACTGAGGGTAAAATAAAAATTTATTTATTAAGACACGGAAGAATTTCTTTTGATGTTTTTATAATTTGTATTTCACCTACACATTTTCCAGTGGGCTGCGACTGACCATACAAAATAAAAATCTGCTGCACTGGTTCCATAAAACTGGAATTGAAATAGAAATTTATTTATTAAAACACGGAAGAATTTCTTTTGTTTTTACTAATTCGTGTTTCACCTACACATTTTCCAGTAGGCTGCGAATGACCGAAGTAAGAATTTTTCAAGCTGTTTTTAAATAATTATAAAATCCACAGTCCATTCTCAGACCTGAAATTTGTAAAATCGATTGTTCCATTTCCACAGTGGACCGTAAAATTCATGCAAAACGCATTTGTATTGTGGCAATAAAATAGTTTATTGTCTCCGGTATCTGAAACTCATCAATTTCCCGGGTAAATCGTTCCAGGGTTGGCGCTACGTGCGTTAAAAAGAAGACGTGATCGGAATTGGATTCGTCCCGGGAGTATTTCTCTTTGTGTCGAGATTCTGCGACAAATAAACAATCAATAAGCCCTCGGCGACGCCGAGCTGCGTCTTATCAATAACCGGACGCGTACTTTGCCCGTTCGATCGGCCGTGGCTGCAATCTTTCGCGGAGACAAAAGGGTGGATGGTGTTCGGAACGCTTCCGAGGAAGCGGCGAGGAAAGAAAAGTTGGGCGCGGGTAATTTACATCTGGTCTCGCCAGACGACGGTGCCGCTAAGAAATTTATCCCGAGGCGGTGGCGTATTCTTTCCACGACGCCTCCGTCTACACCGTTTCAATTTAAAGTTTTCCTGGCGACCGGCGTCAGCGTGCGAACCCCGGCTACCATCTTGCGAGATCGATTCCTCATCTATTGCTGGAAGAAAACTCCCGTCCGCGTGATCTTGCTACAAATTTTATCCACCGTCCATCTGAAAGTAATTGCTGGATTGCTCATCCCTGTTCACAATCGAATTTTTCAATTGAAACTTTTCCAGTTATCTTTTCAAGTCAGATTTTCCTGCGACTGAAAATAATTGAGAATTCATACCTGCTAATTCCAATATCCCTTATAATTACGAATCTTTATGCAAAATTACAAGTTTGTGCATCAGTTGCAACATATAAAGTTTATTTTAAATATGTTGAATTCACTGGTCCATGGAAAATACTTAAGAATAAACAGTTCAAGGGATGCTGTAAATCTTACGAGACTATGTTCATTCCAATGAGCAACAGAAAATATTAACAATCTATATTAAAGATGAAGAACAACTAAATTCTTAGAACGAGCAGAGATTTGTGAAATGATTTCATGGGAAGTGTCCAGCAATTTTTGCGCAGACTGTACACGAATATTGATGGCAACTCATCGGAATGGTCTCGTTACTATTGATTAGCTCAATTGGTTTTGTAATCTTTATCTTGCATATCTCGAATAACATGAGAAATGAGAGCTGATAGTGGAGAATCTTCACATGCTCGACAATATACTTAATTAATTGCCATGCATTCACATGCACCACGAATTCCTGGAGAACCATAAGAAACCAACTGTTCGTCAGATCCCTATTACCTCGAGAATCTTAATCAAAATTCCATGACGTATTGACTGAGATGATAGTGTCAACGCTCTGCTTGCTATCATCGCGAAGCTCCTGATTTCTAATGATAATGGAGACACATGGGAATTGCAACTCTGCATTGTGGTAAAAAAGACTGGTCTCATTTATCATCACTAGATTAGGTATATCCTTCGGATTATAGTACCGTTCACTCGATAACATGCAATTAAAGTGCTTACAATTTTTGTATCATCTTTATCGAGCGGATCAAAATTATATCCAAAGAAAGCAATCGTCTCTCTGAATCTTCTGGATCATATTTATCTTCAAAAAATTCAGTGTAACCATTGACATATATTAAAAAAATCATTTTCACGTTGTTTGATCTTCAACAACGATCTTGCCGAGCTCATTCCCAACGAAATAACCACAGCAGTTAAAAAAGCGACGTAAAACGAATTTTTAAAAGAACTCGTTCCCAAAAGTTGGAGATCATCCAAGTCCTCCGATCGCCGCCATTTAAAGTTCGACGACCAAGAATATAATATAATATTGTTTAATACACAGCATCGAACTTCACAAAACCTGAAAACCGTTCAAACTTCCACTGTTCGACGATTTTCCCTAAAAAAACCTCCACAAACAATTTATTTCCAGGAGTTGCAAACCGCGTAAACGTCCAAATTATTCTCCATTCAACCTCGATCCTTAGCGCCCCCGTCCCCCGTTAAATCGTTCAACACGTTCGAGGTCGATCCGCCGAAATCCCGTGCAGAGAAAATAATTTTCCGTTTGACGAGCATCGGGAATTCGTCGGGAAAGCCTGTGAAATCGCATGATCATCGTTGGCGCAATCACCGGCGGCAAAGAAGCGTGACAAAGGGTCGGTTCCATTCGAAATGGAGGCTTTTTGCGGAGTGCTCGGCACTCGGGGCCGCTCGAAACAACGAAACGTCGTTAAGGGAGGATGAAACTCGTGTTCGACACAACGACATACCGGGTGTCCCTCGAAGAACGAGCAAACCTGGGAGACGAACAGAGAGAGGGTGTATCGACCTCGATGACGCGATTACGTGGACTCTCGGCAACGGGTTGTTACGTCCCTGGCACTTTCTGGGTCTCGCCCTGTCCTCCACCCTCATCCGAAGGACGGAGGAAGTATTGATTAAATTCACCGTCGGCCATTTTGCCCGACGATCCGATTGGCTGCCGTCCATTTTGTCCTTCCTACCCCGCCTGCCCCCTGTTCCTTGTGTTCTTCCTCTTCCTCTTCTGTTCGTCGTTCTCTCCCCGTGTCCTCCAGCCCTCGATCTCTGTCTACCGTGTCCACAAGCTTTTCACGGTGTTTCACGGGAGTACGCGTGCGTCGCGACATTTTCCGCGAGAGGATCCAGCAATTGGATTTTTTCCCTTCCATCTCTTCGCTCTCTATCTCTCTCCCTCTCGCTCTCTCTCTCTCTCTCTCTCTCTCTCTCTCTCTCTCTCTCACTCTCTTCCTTGCTCTCTTGGTACTCCTACGCTGTTTTTCCGGCCCGAGGAAAAACCGTTAGCTCCGTGTTAGGTCCGCTGTTCGAGTGCATCTGTTGATTCGGTGCGAAACGAGGGAAAGCATGCGCGCGGAATTTTTATGAAGGTTCAGGTTTATGAGGGGTATCAGACCATTCGCGAGGAGAGGTGCATTTAAATTCTTCTTGATGGAACGCGATAGACTCCTTGGGACTCGCCGAGAATATTGTAAAACGCGCGACGAGAGAGCGCGGAAATCTGGGTACCTCGAGGGAATGGTTCCGAGTTCGTTCGGATTCTGGTTAATTGCTGCTTGGTGGTGGCTTTCCGGGATTTCGTGGTAACCGGGGATTGGTAGAGCGAGTTCCTCAGCCTCTAATTGGCTTTTATGTGTTTCTGAAACTACTTCGTCTCGAGCTATGTTCATCTTCTTGTAAAATATGATGGCTGATTTAAAACCCTGTAACTTGGTGCGAGCTTAACTGTTGTTAACGATGAAAATATTGTTTTTCGGAGAACGGAGGAAGCCATAAATCAAGCAATGAGCAGATTATATTTTAATGTTCATTTACAGCATTGTCGAACATTCAGCTAATTTTATAATTTAATGTAATTTCATTTCATTAACCGTGAAGTTAATGAAGCTCTTTGGCCCGAGCTTTATTCGCAGCTTCAGGATTATTTTATTGTTTCCATTTCCCTCTTATAGCTTACCAATGTAATTTCTCTTTTCGTTCATTAAGAGCGCTTAAATAAATGCTCTACCATAAATTAAATAGGAACACCGAAGGGGATGTTTCGTAATCTGCCCCTATAGTTTTATATTAACTTCAACAATTTCTAAACGAAATGATGTTTTAAAATGACTAATATTAAACTGCCTGTAAAAATTGCGAACGTATATTTTATTTAATATTTTCAATGTAATTTATGAATACATAGAGATAACGAACTTTTTGTACAATTACCACGATGGCACAGAGCCAATTGGTATACCCAACGATATTATTAATCGATTTCCTGCAGGAGGACTTTTATAATCCCTGCGATTCGATGATAAAAAATATGGAACAGATAATTTCAAGCTGCCAGAGGAAATGAGCATTGAAAAAGAGAAAGAAGAATTTTCTGAAGTCCAGAGATCATATTTAAAAAATGGTCTTCAACATGCCCTAATAATTTCTTGCAAAATCTGACGAATTTTCAAAAGCGAACAAATCTGTAACATTCCCGAATAAAAGAATAAATCGTACACTTTCTTGCAAGAGGATGCGTGTCGTTCCACCAATTTCAAAATAAAAATCTGACGAGTTTTAATGTGTAACATTCCCGAATAAACTGAACAATCTTGTGCAAGAGTACCCACGAATCCCACCCCTTGTAGACCCAAAATCTGTAACAGACAATTCCAATCTCCCAGATGAAAGCAGCCTTGGCGAAAGGTAAAGAAGCACCGAAAAAAGGGATTTCATGCGACTGTCGATATCAGAGGGGTACGGCTGGTGCGGCCGGTGTGTCGGAGAGAGCCACCCTTAATAATTCCGTGGGCTTGTATCTCGGCGAACGGCCAAGCGTGCCGGAGATTTCGCGGCTAAGTATACCTCTAGGCTGTGCAGCCCATCGGTTCCAAGTTAGAGTACATTCGTAAACATATAAAAGAGACGGCGCGGCGTAGGTATCCGACGCGAAAACCGCACACAGAGCGCTCTCTCCGCCGTCGTATCTCGAGGGCGAGGAAGTGATAAGGGTGAGCGACGAGCGATACGTCATCCACCCTCTGACGTCAGGGTTGAATCCCTCGGTCCGATTGGTCGGGAATAGTCGACGCCCACTGAGCCACCCTCGTGCAAGGTCCGGCTACACATTGGTCGCTCCGCCCCCGCATACAAAACCACCCCCGCTTCGAGGGGGTGGCTGCGTGGGTTGTACGAGATGAAACTGGGTCAGGCAGACTCGAGGCAGGCCGAGTCAGGCCGAGGCTCGAGAGTCGTCCAGGCGTTTTCGACTGGAAGCAGTCCCTTGGAAACCACCCCGAAGCCCGTCGTCGCTTCACCAGTCTGCCGACGAACCAACCCTTAAGTCCTTCCACCGCTTTGGACAGCTTCGACCCCCGTCCGCGATAGCGACGCCGCTTCCGTCGACCCTCGACGACGCACCAGAAACCAACAGGAGAACGGATTTGGTGAGTCTCTCGCATCTCGCCCCCCGCATCCCCTAATTGCATCCTTTTTCTCTGTCGGCCGCGGTTTTTATTTGGCCAAGTGCATCCCCTCGCGGCTGAACGTCCGCGAGACGCGGTTCTCGCTGCACTCTTGCCCGCCCGAGGGGTGGAAATTGTTTTCGTGCTTGGGAAATTGTTCGAGGATCTTGACAGACGACTAGGGGGTTGTTCAGTGCGAAACGAGTTTTTCAAGGTTGGATTGTTGGTTTGATAAGAAAGATACAGTTTGTTCTGTTTCTTGAAGGGGTTGGAAAGTGTAGCATAAATAATAGAGGCTCTTGGGGTGAGACTGTTCGATTGGGGAGGCTCCTAAGTGTAAAATGTTCTTGATAATTTTGTAACTTGATTTGGAAGGGGTTGAAGAGTGTCATAATTGGAAAATAAAAAGCCTCGGGCTGAGGCAACTAGGTGGGTGATTGCAAAGTGTAAATTTTGGTGTCTGAGAACCTAGGACAGGATTGAAAAATTTATATCTTTTGAAGCCCCTAATTTTCTACATCACGGACACTCCGAAATTAGAATCGCTACGTTCATGTGAGCCTCTAATTATTTCCCAAGCCGCCGAAATCACTGCTTTCGTCACGTTCTCACTTAGTAATTAATCGCTTTCACGCACAGCTCATTCTCGCCGCATTATTCTCGACTTAAACAATCTGTTTAATAAACTACTCGAATTAACATCACGCTTATAAATGTATCACAACTGTTTATCTCTACTAGTGATCGCTTGGAGAAAGCACGATTTGTCATTAATCAAATGAAAAATTTCCAAACGATTTTTCTCTACTGCTTTTTTGAATAATTTAGTCAAGTGATCTATAGTGCCTGGTCTGTCTTCACGACGATCTTTCGCTTCCTTTCCTGGCTCCGAGGACCGGCTCTCAATCGGTTCAGAGCGGCCATACGTCGATTCTCATCCTTTCTCTTTCCAGTAACGAGGAATCGCTCTGTTTTATTCTATTCATTAGAAGAGTCTACCACGATAATGCTCTCTGTCCATGTTTCTTTGGTCGCTCGGCCTGCCGTGCTCCTTCGGCGTTACTCTCGCTTCTTCGCAGTTTGTGCAATTTTTATCTCTGAACGCTCTGAACGCTGAGAAATATTGAAAGCAGCGCGAAACACTGAAGCGGACACTGTTGTTGATTGTTGTAGGGACTGAGGCGAGGGGCACAAGCAGAGACATGGACAATGTGCAAATGATCGGCACTAAAATCACAGCGATCAAGGATTACTTATATGTAAGGCGTTCCCATCTCGCTGCACGTTCATTCATCTTGTTTCCCTTCGTTCTTCTTTCTATTAGGTTGCCTTGCCGATGCGTTCGATCGAGTCCTTAATTATCTCACACTCGTTAACGTCAATTCTGCTGAAATTAGCTCTTCAAGCTTACTGTCAATTGTGGGACGGACAACATTCGAAAATTAATGTCAATACGAGGCTGTAAAATCTGTAAAATTTTTCACTATACAGTCCACTTGCTCTACATTTGCATACAAAATTGAGAATTTCTGTAAACAGCCCGAATCTAATTATAATTAAGAATAATTTTGATTGTGATTATTAGACTGCGGATCTCTATGCAAAATAAAAATTTCTCGCACCAATTTGAAGTGACTGGAGCCACATAAACAGTTAACTCTTACTTTAATAATTCTAACAAGCTGAGAAAAATAGATTAGCAGTACAGTGATTATTTAGGGCTCGATCCAAAAGTGTCTTGTTTTATATTCAGTAATTTGTCTCGTCTGCGTAGAAAAGAAATGCTTGTTATACTTTCTCTCTGTCTCTTCTTTTCTCTCTCTCTCTCTCTCTCTCTGTCTCTTTCTCTCTTTCTCTTTCTCTCTAACAGGTTTCCCTTTTGAATTGATAGTAAACGATGTCGAATGTCAGTAATACGTGCGATGAATGTTTCGCCGAGAATTCCGATCTGCTCGAAGGACAGATATTCATTGTGAATTTCAGAATTTCGCCAGGACACACTCACCCACCAGACTAATGAGTTCCGAGAACACGTACTCGCTCTCCAGGGAGCATTGCGACCTGAAGTATTCGGGTAAGTTTGAATAACTCCGTCAAGATTGTATCTGAAGCATGTGTACCATAGAAAAATTATTCGATGCAATGTGGAATTAGTAGAATGTGTTAGAAATTAGATCCGAGCAAGGTACATGATTTGATTTAGTCTCCTGATTGATCTTTGTGTCTGCACGTACCTGTTAAACTAGTAGCAACAAATCCTCACAATATATATATATATATTCCTTTTCTCTGACTATATTAAACAAAATATGGAAACTTCTCTAGTCTACAATAAGTAGTTCAGAATTCTTCGATTAATGTCGACTACATTTATGAGTTTGTACTGCGAAAATTAATGCAAATATAACCTTAGCCGAGTAAATAGTTTAGACGATAGATGTTTATTTTATCGGGAAAATGTTCTCAAAAAGTAATTTTCTTTCGATGTATGTCTAACCACTATCCGTATCTATTTGAACCTAATCCCTTAATTTTCACGTCCACTTTCTACCACCAATATTATACAAAATACAGAAGCTTCATCTTTTAAACGTCAGTTCGCAATTTGACAACTTATATCTATTTGTTTATGTTATTTGTTATGTTTCTGTGCCAGAAACATCATTTGTAAGTTAGCCAACAGTTTTCGTTTTGATCCGACGCATGTCTGACCACTAACTATCCGTATCTACTTAAATCTAATTTCTTAAATTTTTACGTCTACTTGCTGCCACCAATATATTATACAAAATACGATAATATTTGACACCTTACATCAATTTGTTTATACATTATGATCTACGATAATCAACAACCTAAATTGACCGAATGTAAGTTGCACCAGAAACATCATTTTTAAATTAGAAAACAGTGCTTCTTTTTGATCCGACGCATGTCTGGCCACTAACTATCCGTATCTACTTGAATCTAATCCCTTAATATTCACGTCTACTTTCTACCAACAATATATTATACAAAATACTACAATATTTGACAACTTACATAAATTTGTTTATACATTATGATCTACGATAATCAACCAACCTAAATTGACCGAATTGTTTACTAAGCTGGACCAGAAACATCATTTTTAAATTAGAAAACAGTGCTTCTTTTTGATCCGATACATGTCTGACCACTAACTATCCGTATCTACTTGAATCTAATCACGTTCACGTCCACTTTCTACCACCAATATTATATAAAATACGACAATATTTGACAACTTACATAAATTTGTTTATACATTGTGCTGTATGAAAAACAACATGACTAAGTTGATCGAATAGATTACTAAGCTGTACCAGAAACATCATTTATAAAATAGACAACAGTACTTCTTCACGATCCGACGCATGTCTGACCACTAACCGTCCGTAACTACTTGATCCTAATTCCCCGTTTTTCACGTCCGCGGAGAATACATATAAATTAGCAGCTATATAGAAGGCGTCCCCTAAATTCGGAAGCACCGTTGGCTTCTCGAGGATGAAATCCTGGAGTCACAATATTGTCCTGATTTTCCGAGGCTCCGGGAAGGGTGCATAATAATAGCGGATTTAGAATTGGCCTGAAGAGGCTCGTAGTCGGTGAGTGGCTGAGGACAGATTACACGCCGCAGAAAGGGCGGAAGGGTTTGCTTGCCACGGCACTGTTTGCTGTTCGAGAAGTGTCGGATGCCGATAAGGTCCTTTTCATAGTCGAGAATCAATTTTAAAGCAACCTTGCTGCAACGCGGATCCGTTTATCTCTTCATTCGCATCTATTGAACATTTCCAACAAACAACCATGAAGACAAGCACGAATCACTGGTAACCTCACAACAGGATTAACCTCTGACATTTAATGAATTTTGTTGCAAATGTTCTCAACACTGAAACACTTTCTACCGCTATTAGATAAATATTTAAAATTAAACTGGTCGGGTGTCTTCACAGTCTTTAAAGTGCTTGGCCCCATAAATTAGTTTGAACACATCTTTAAAAAATATTAAGGAAAATATCAAGACGTATCGTGAGTTAGCGAGCCAATTAAGGGTTGAATATAATATGAGAAGCGTTTAAGCTATTATTTAATTTATTACCACGTTTTTTCGAGCCAAGTCGATGTTGCGAAACGTTTTCGTAAGAACAGCAGCCACGATACGCATCTCCGCGCTCATTACGATAAATTAACCCGGCAATCCCGCTTATAAATCGCCGGAACTAATTGCCGCGTGTAACAGCCCCTAGAAGGCGCTTTGATTAAAGCCTGGAGCCGAGGGTCCGGTGCATCTGGTGCCAAAACGAGTTTCCACGTTAAGCTCGAACCCGTAACCGAGTTGCACGAGATCGCATGCTACGTGTCAAGTACAAGTACAACGATACTTGCGTGGGAAACGTTGTCGATTAACCGGATCTCGAACGTATTTACGAACCGGCCTCTCTTCTCGATGGGAAGTGACATAAACCTCGGAAGAAGGAGAGTCTGTCGGCCTTTCGACGTTAGATTGATGGAGCTGGATTAGCTCGAGCACGGACCCTGCAAGCCGGGGATTTCTCTTGTCTAACCATTGGCTCAGGCCGATTCACCATAAGGCTCCCGGACTCCCTTCTTTTTCCATTTGACTCTCATTCGCGTGATTATTGAAAGATACAGCCCTCTTTTCCCTCTGTCACTCACAATTCCTTTCTTTCTCCATAGAATACGTGGTTCCAGCTGATATCATTTCTCTTGCTTCCACTTTCAATACCTACTCGAAATTGAATTTTTAGTCACTTGGCAGAAAGGAGCTAGAAAATTTTATATCGAATAGTAACTTGAAGATATTGTGATACTGGAGTTGATAATCTCGTTCACTGTTAATGCTATTCAAACTTTTATTGAAATATCCTTGTCATTAAATTGGCCAGAAAACTAATTCAGAGAATTCTTTTTACTAGAGAATTAATTTTGTGCACGTTTTTCTTCAGAGTCATAACTTCAATATTTCGAAGAATATATAGAAGAATATTTAGACGAATATCTTGAAGAATATTTTGAAGAATATCTTGAAGAATATTTTGAAGAATGTTTTAAAGAATATTTTAAATAATATTTTGAAGAATATTTTAAAGAATATTTTGAAGAATATCTTGAAGAATATTTTGAAGGTATTGTGAGGACCATAAAAAACAAATGGTGATCTCATTGACGAATTCTTCACCAGATTGTTCAGTCTCCATTGTTATGATCACTCGGGAAAGTTCCGACTTTAAAGCATGGGCGCGGAGTCGTTCGTATCTGTTTATCCATGGGATCTCCTTAATGCAACGGGAAACGAAGGGTGGTTTATACAGCGGGATACTTTATGGTTACCATGCGACTGAAGGACAGTTCAATCTACCAAGGATTTACCAAGAGAACATTGAAATGCCCCGCTGCAGTTTATGTTGCCTCCATTGGGGAACTTCCGAAATTGCTACAGTGCCTCACAAACTTATTGTTCCGTGGGCTTATTCTTTTACGAAAACTGCCTATTCCACTCCAGTTGCCATAAACAATGTCTATCATAAATATCTTGGATTATGGAATTCTTTGCCATTCTCTTTCGTCGACACAGCAAAAATATTCTTAACAAAGTAATTCAATGTATTTGTACAAAATACAATCGTCATTGACTCAACAATGAAATTCAACATCTCCGTAACAAAAAATTCACTTATTAATTGGAGCAATGTAATTATTTTAAACACGTGTATATTTTTTTGGAAGAGTGCATGATTAATGGTGGAAATGCTGTAAATAAAAAATATTCTTAACAAAGTAATTCAACATATTTGTACGAAATCGAATTGACTTGCTAGTTAAAGCTGCATAATTATTCCAATTTCTTTGCTGTTGACTGAACAACGAAGCTCAACATCTTCGTGAAAAGTTAACTTATTATTTGAAGCAATCATTTCAAACACATGTATGTTTTTTTAAAAGTGTGTATGATTAATGGTGGAAATACTGTAAGGAAACTATGAATAGTTGATGCGTGTTAGTTGTGCAACAATTCTGCAAGTGCATGATGTGTACGAAACGATATGAGTTAAGAATCGTCGAGGAGGAAGCCCGAAGATGGAATATTAGTGAGAAGAAGAGGACGACGAAGTGAGATGGTGTCATCCCACCAAACAAGTGAGAGTGTGTCAATATAGGTCTATACTTTCAATTGTTTGATGAGGTGAAATCAGTCTAATAAGTTCCGTTTTCTACGAGGACGTCGGAGAGAGAGCCGACGGTAGGTCGATACGACGCGACGGGAGCGCTGGGCAAAGAGGCGCTCGATAAAACGGTATCAAATCAATCAATGTCAATGTAGTAGAAGAGATTTCACTTGATTATAACAATTAGAGAGTCACCCTAGACGATTACGTTAGCGCGACCTGTCCCGCTTTCAAAATTGATCTAACGATTGCACACCGTCGAGACTCTTTGTTGATCATTCTGACTACTATCATACTTTATCTCAATCTCTACACCGAATACTACAGTCGACTGCAAAAGTTTATGCCAATTCCGTGGACAATTTTCACTCAAACTTTCAATTAACCCTTCGCCGGGGATGACCGGGTTTGTTTTGACCCAGAGTATTAAAATTGCCTTACTCAATTTCGGAGGATTCAACAAAAACACTATCTGTAAGAAATACCTTCAATAATATTGTTCATTCGTAAGAAAAGTGACATAACTCTAAAAAAGAAATTTGAAAATTACCTAAAATTGCCAATTTTTTTATTGTATGCCACTAACTTAGAAATGTAAAATAATTTGTTGTTACTTAGATACTGGGTTAATTGTTATGTATATCAGTCAGAAAGTACACCACAATTTATATATTTATTATTATACTTTTTTTAAAAATATATTTCGAGTTGTAACACTTTTCTTATGAACGGACGATATGTTTAAGAAATTGTTGAACAAAGTCTTGTCCAACGGAGCAAATAAATAAATTTTCGCAGTCTAATAAATATTGCGAGGTTCGGATCACTGAAATGCAAGAATGATGAAAATACTGTGTTTGAAGAGTGATCCAAGCCTAATTCCGTTTTCAATGAACTACGGGTTTGGTTCTTCGGTTGCGATTTGATTAGAATATTGATTCAGCCTGTGAAAGAGAATCACGAGGCTCGGATTCACATGATTTGCTTCGATTGTCTGTGTTTCTGCTCCCAGACATCCTGCCACACAATGCCGAAGGTTTCCCAGCGACCAGGGAGTTCCTGATGAAGGTGGTGGACATCCTGCTCGATTTCATCAAGTCGACGAACGATCGAAACGCGAAGATCCTCGACTTTCAGCATCCCTCTGACATGATACGGCTGCTGGACCTCGAGATCCCGGACTCCGGTCTGACTCTTCAGCAACTGCTCATCGATTGCTCCACCACCTTGAAGTATCAAGTCAAGACTGGTGAGTGTCATCCAATCTCTTTACTCTATTCTAATGGTAGAAATAATGTTGAGGTTTTGGGATGTGAATACAATTCACTGTTACAAGTAGACTACCGATTTTTACGCATTTACGAAGAAATTAACTGGATGAAACATAAAACAATGAAAAATATAAAAAATATAAAACTATTGTTATTTTGTTTTCATCGTAAAAAGACTACTAAGGGATGAAAAGGATTTTTATTTAACTGCTGCTTCCCAGAATCGCTGCGGAATATTTTTACGCATTTACGAAGAAATTAACTGGATGAAACATAAAACAGTAAAAAATATAAAAAATCTAAGAATATCGTTATGGTGTTTTCAACGTAAAAAAACTACTAAGGGATGAAATGGATTTTTATTTAACTGCTGCTTTCCAGAATCACTGCAGAATATTTTTATTTTGCATAAAAATTGTTCTAGAATTATGGAATCCATATAGACATTTAATTCTGCTTTTAACTATTTTAGGCAGTTCAAAATAGTGCACTATGTCTCAAAATTTATTAATGATTCATTGTGTTGCATTCGATCGACCTATCTTTCGTCACAAACGCATAACGTGTGAGCGTCAGAAAAAATGAACGGAAAACGGGGATGATTTTTAACAGGGGATTGCTTAGCGCTGTTTTATCTTGTTTCCCTGTGCCTACGAGGGTGATAAGCCACATAATTTCATATTCAATTTAGCATACGCTCTAGAGGGCGGAGATAAGGTGACTAGAGACACTTCCAGTCTTTCCGTCCGCTTCAACCCCTAGAATATACACATTGCCTCGTGATAAATGAATAAGGGGATGCTGCTAGCCAAAAAAAGAACTGCAAGATAACCTCTGTGTGCGTTGCCCACGTTATGCTCAAGATAGAGATCATAAAAATATTAATAACAACGATAAGAATATACCAGTATCGGAAAAAGAATTCTAATTATTCAAAATATTGTCTACATTATTAAATATGTTGGTATCTAATCAACTACTAAACATTTAAGTATTATATCAACTTCATATCCATAAAATGAAGAAAATCTTATAGAATGGAATGATTCTAGGTCGGAAGAAATGTTTAATTTTCAAGTTAAAATAGCTCCGAGTGCAAAGGGTTAACTTTGATAAATATTCTGATCAGCAGACTGCGAATATTATGCATTTATAATAAAAATGTGTTGGTGCAATTTAAAACAGGAGAAAAATTAAGATAATTGAAGACTAAAGATATACTATTTTCAGGGTGTTAAATTATACAAGAAAAAATCAGATTTGCTTCTGGTTCCCAATTGATTTCTGGTTTGGAATTCATGCAGAAAATTTTTTTCCATAAAGACAGTCTACTGATCAAAAAACGAACCAGTCCGTTTTCTTGGTTTAAAATTGACCTCAGAGGCTGCTCAAATTTATTCTGCTTATTTTTCACAAAGAGTAACACTGTTCGAACACTGTTTCCGTAACAGTGGTCGAAATTTCGCGCGTAGATGCTAATCTATCGGCCGGCTGTCAAGACCGAAGTATCACGGGCCACGGTGCGGCGAAAGTCAACCGCAAATCCCCCGCGAAAGTTCGTTATCTCGGTAGGATTCGATTACCAGGTTGAATAGATGCTAATGCACAATGGAGGAGGGCTAACCACTTAGGCCAGAAATCAGGCCTGTCTGGCTGGCTGCGATGCAGACGACCACCCTCTGTCGAAGGCCGCGTGCACGATATACGCCGCCGACGAAAACTCGTTATTAGATTATATACCACGGGACCTAGAGAGTATCGGGCCGAGATCTCTTTCTCTCTTCCTCTCTCTCTCTCTCGGACCGTCTCTCGCAAAACCGTGAAAGCAGCTTCTGCTGTCCCCACCCTACCCGCGAATCAATTGATTGCAGATACGCTCGAAAATATTTTCGAGGGGATGCTTGATAAGAAACCGAGCGACGACGGCCACGTGAACTATGGCGTAATAAAAAAGAGGAGATACCCGGTGAAAGATAGCTGTGCCGCACGGTGTTGAATAAGCGGTCCCGTTTTTTGCTAAATGTTCTTACCATCGACCATGCTCCGGTGTTTCACGATCACTAACTTTTCATGGCAGCGACCGTACTCTGCAGCTCTCGATGCATTTCTCGTAAATACCACTGAATGACGTCTGATAAGTGAATATTGTTAGTTAATAGGTTTTTCTACCCTATAGCGTAGTTGATTTTTCTTCTTCTGGTTGATCTCGTTAGGAATACGAATTTAAATGGGAATTCTTGTAAGATCAAAAATGGAAATTTCATCAAAACTGTACTTCGGAAAAGTTCTGACAAAAGGAAACCATTTTGATTTGGTTCACTCGAAATTTACTTGGTTATTCTATTTATTGAATCTAGTTTGTGAGATAGATGACAGTTTGTGGATTTAGGTAATTAAAATTATTCTATACAGAACAATATATGTCATAAAATCTTGTAAGACGAAAAAAGAAAATTTAATCAAAATAATACTTCAGCAAAATTCTGACAAAAAGAAACTATTTTGTTTTAATTCAATCGAAATCTACTTAGTTATTCTATTTATTAAATCCAGTTTGCTAGACAGATGACAGTCTGTGGAATTATGTAATTAAAATTACTCTTTACAGAGCAATATAAATCCTAATAAAATTAATTCGTGTATTTTTACCGAGCAAATTCTGTCTTTTTGACAGCTAAAAATGCAGGAAGATATTTTTATAGAGACTTTCGATGTGAAACGTGGAAGTTTTGCGTTCATATCGATAATCGAAGACATCCGCAAGAATCTTGATTGATCGCGTGCGCGTTACTGACATCGATGATCGATCCTTCTTTATGTAAGATCGACGTGTTCTCGATAGAAAGGCTCTCGCAACGGTGAATTTGAATAGATTGAAGCTCTCCGTGACCTAAAATCACGGAGAAAGCATTGTCTTCCTTTGAGAAGCGTCTTGCAGATATTGGGAATAAAGATGCTCCAGATCAATCGACCTGGAAAAGGGTTCAATAGGAGGAGAGACCGCTGCATCGTTCTTTTGGCACGTGTGCAATATGGAAAAATAATTAATCGCGCGCCAGTGAACCCTCCGCGGAAACTTAAATTAATTCCGATGCCGGAGGAGGAACTTCCAGCCACCGCCCTTGTTCCGTGATTATTAAATAACATCGGAACTTCTGGAGAGCAACATCTATAATGCATCTCGAACTTCCTAGCTACGGGAAATATTACAGAACAATATAAATCTTAGTAAAGTTCACTTCATTTCAATAGTTAATTTCAATATTTCCATTGGCTCACTCTCAATATTAAAAATATTTAAGTTGGAACTGGCGAACCAATAAAATATTGTCTGTTCAAATATAAAGACAGAAAACTAAGATTAATTGAAAATAGAAAATCCTAATAAAAATACACTCTTCACTTCCACAGCTTTGGCTCAGCTGAACGTTAAAAACTATTTAAAATATCAGAAAATGAAAAATTATTTGACGAGTCAAGTTGCAAAACGAAAAGATTGAAAATTGGATCGGCAGTTTCGCAGAACATTTAATGACAATTATTCTTCGGAGAACAATGAAGTAATCCTAAACAATGAAATATTTAAATTGAAATGGGGTAAAAAATTGGGACACTTTAATTTGCAGTATAGAATGCCGAGATAAATCGAGAATGGGGTCAACGAACTTTTTCGCGTGCAGTTTTTCTGAAATCGTCGTTGCTCGACGAAAAAAAGAGCAAGCGGTGGCCGCCAACAAAAAACAACGTTGTAACGCCAGCGCACGTGGCACCGCTGCACAGGGTGGTGAATTCAATAGGATCGGTGTAATTAAGAGCCATTTCTACACGATTTTCCCCCGGTAGGGTCGAGGGAAATAGTAAATAGGGGCGACGGGGATGCTCCGCACAGCTCCCCCATAGGGCGAAACCCTCCGCGAACTTTCGGCACGAAAACCATCGAGTACACCCACCGAAGGAATTTAAATTGGTATCGATAGCTAGCCGTGGAATGCAGAAATCGTTTCGTCACGGAATGTGCAGGCTGTTACGTCACGCGATCGGCATTCGAACGCCGATGAAAACGACCGGAATCCGATCGCTAGAAATCACTGTCTCGATAACGCCCGGCCAATAGACACCGTTTAAAAAATTAATTGTCACTGGCGAACAAATTATCCATGATTAACAATTTTTTAATGTCTCATCAATTTTTTAATGCCTCTGTTAGTGCCAAAATTCATCAATGCCTATCGATTTTTGAGTCTTACAGATCTCGTGTGAACACCTAACTTAACCTTTTGCAGTCGAGGCTGTTTTAAATCGAAAATTAAACATTTTTTCCGATCTGGAATAATTCCATTCTATACGATTTTTTTTCATTTCATGTTTTTGTCAAATGTGTAGTAATTGATTAGATGCACACGTGTTTAATAATGTAAACAATATTGTGAATAATGGTACAGCAATTTTTTGTTATGACTGTGTGTCACACCACTCGAATTATAAGGGTTAAAGTTGTTGAAATATTAACACTTTATTTTTAAAATAGAACATTTCCCTTGGAAAATGTACTGGTCCTATCTGTAATGATCTTTTTTTGGTTGAATAGTTAAAAAAGTTTAAAAATCCATTGGTGTTTAATAATTATAATACTTTCAGAGAAAGATATTTCACGAAAAATTAAAAATTTGCTAGATACAACAGATAATAAAATAAAGCTTGAAAATTCAGGATGAAAATCCAAAATGAAAATTCAGAATGAAAATTCAGGATGAAAATTTAGAATGAAAATTCAGGATGAAAATTTAGGATCAAAGTTCAGGATGAAAATCCAGGGTAATCCATCGGAGGATCGTTCTAAAATATGATCGCGTTCTTTCGGAACGTCCAAGATGAATGATCCAAGATCACGTTCTCTAATAACGCTTAAGTCTCGATCCAAGACCACCGCTGTTACATGCCGAATGTTTTTCTTACTGGCGAGCGATATGATTGATTGCGCGGCATTAGCATTAAGCCTGGGTTACACACTTCTCTTCATACAAATCCCGAGCACCGTAATATATTATCGTGGCCTGTGCCGAGCAGGTTCCTCGGCCCCTTTCTCTTTTCCGCTCGGGGAAAACGGCAAATTAGTCGGAAAATGATACCCTCCGACGTTGTAATCGCTCGCGAGGGCAGCCCAGTCAGAGAAACAAATCGTGAAATCTATTCTAGAAGACTTACGAGCCTTGACGTTCTACTTCAATTAATACACGTTAATTGCGAGGAGAAATTATTGCACCAGTCCGACGACCAGCCTCTGCTCGAGGTTTTACTTTAATTAAAACACGTTCATTGCAAGACAAAATTGTTATGGAAATTTCACACGAACCATTGAAAAACTCTTTATGTTTCTTCATCATCTATCAGTCTTCTGTAGCTCGAATTTTTCTCGTGGATGCACAATAATTTATGTGACTTTTTTAATCCTAAATACAAATTACTAATGACTTCGTTGTTCTTAACAAAAATTGATATGGGAAGTAAGAGTTATCTAACTTTCAAGACTCTTTTGGAGCAATTCTGTGAAATTTAGAAATAGGTACTATGAAAGAATCATTGCTACATTTTAAAGGATTTGCGAGTTAGCAGAGGAAATACGTGGTAAATTTGATTGGTGAAACTTTTGTTGGAGACCATTTTTTAAAACCCAGGTCAGAACAGACTGCCGTTGCCAAAAGTTTCTGTCTGGACGCGCGCGGAAGTGACATAAAAGGCAAGGGAATTTTGCGAGGACCCGTGTGATACACAGAGGTTTAAAAAGTTTGATTAAACTTTCGGAGAGGGGGATCAATTATTCTGGTGCACAGTATAATGCTTTAAGAGCTTTGTGGCCGGATGAAAGATAGGTTACGACAATGGTCGGCCGTTTTCGAGGCAGATAGGAAAAACAAACACGAGTGCAGCGCGCGCGGATCGAGATAAGCCGGACTGGTTGGCGAATTATGCAGATTTAAGGGTATGTTAATTCTGCGCGGAGCTGCGAGGATTTTCCAGCTGGATCCCCTTGGATTCTTTCCCACTACCGCGGAGCAATGACGAAATAGAGTTTCGGTTGTTAAATCCAATGGATCGCGGAGGATTTCGTTTCCGCGGACGATCTACTTCGCTCGAACTGTCTTCACCGACGATTCTATTAACCCTTAGCTCTCGAGAGGTGAGAGTTACACTAAACATTGCTGTACCATTATGCAAAATATTGTTTGCATTATTAAACATGTTGGTATCTAATCAATTACTGGACATTTAAGTATTGTACGAGGTATTATATCAATTTACTATGCACAATATGTTTTATGTGTGTCGTCTTCAACGTAGAAAATTATTGAGGGGTGAAATGAATTTTTATTCAACTGCTGCTTCCCACAATCGATGCGGAATATTTGTATGCATTTATGGAGAAGTTAACTGGATGAAATATCAAACTGTGAAAAATATAAAAAATCTAAGAATATCGTTATATTGTCTTCAACTTAAAAAAGGCGATTAAGGGGTGAAATGAATTTTTGTTATTTGCTGCTTCCCAAAATCGAAGCGGAATATTTGTATGCATTTATGGAGAAGTTAACTGGATGCAATATAAAACTGTGAAAAATATAAAAAATATAAGAATATCGTTATATTGTCTTCAACTTAAAGAGGCGATTAAGGGGTGAAATGAATTTTTGTTTAACTGCTGCTTCCCAAAATCGAAGCGGAATATTTGTATGCATTTATGGAGAAGTTAACTGGATGCAATATAAAACTGTGAAAAATATAAAAAATATAAGAATATCGTTATATTGTCTTCAACTTGAAAAGGCGATTAAGGGGTGAAATGAATTTTTGTTTAACTGCTGCTTCCCAAAATCGAAGCGGAATATTTTTATTTTTCATAGAGATCAGAAGAAATGTTTAATTTTCGAGTTAAAATAGCTATCGTCTATCTTTATGCAAAATAAAAATTTCATAGTTTAATTTTGCACCAATCTGGAGTGAAATAAAAATTAATTTTCTTCCGTATTATGTTTAGCAGGTTGAGGATACTATAATAGTATATTTATATTTTTCTAATATTTTTGCTATTTTAAATTGCACCTACTCATTCTCGTCATAAATGATTGATAAACATTTTGGAGGTCTGCTAGGTCCGTCAAGTATTTTTTCGCGCGAGGCAGATAGGCTTAGCTCGCGCTGGTTGCTCGGAACAGTTTGTTTTCCGTGGTCCATCGGTTTGAGAGCCTCTGCAAACAATCTAGTCGCGCAGCGACGCGTGTGACGCGCAAAATGCGGGCGCTTCGGACCATCGACCCTCTTCTACCCTTGGCTGAACCACGACCCCGATGGAAAGAACAGAAAAGAGAAAGAAAGACTGAGGGGGTGGATGTCTTGTTGCGCACCCCGGACCGGACGCGTGCCACGATCCACAGACCAAAATAATTGCGAATAACACTGCGACAAACGGCTCCGATACCGCTGCCCGATATCGCGTTTAGGGGTGCACTTTTATATCGGTCCTTCGGGCTGACTTCACCCCCCTTGGACAGCTAAAGATGATGTAGCAAGGTGTCTGAAACGATCCGAGGAACTTTTTGCTTTCAGTACGAACATTGTCCGTAGACTGCGGATTTGTATGCATTTATAATAAAAATGAATAGGTGTAATATGAATCCTCGAAAACAGAAGAATTAAAAAATACTGTATTATTATTTGTAACCTATTAAGTGTATTACGAGAGAAAGTAAATATCTATTTCACTCCAGATTGTTGCAAGTCAGATAGAACATTTTTATTTTGCATAAAGATCCGCTGTCTAATTATACATTAACACATTAATACATTAACCATTTGCAGTCAGAGGAATTTTATCTTGAAAATTAAACATTTCTTCCGACCTAGAATAATTCCATCTTATATGATTTTTTCATTTTATGGATATGAAATTGATATAATACTTCATGCAATACTTAAATGTGTACTGATTGATTATATAACAATATTTAATAATGTAAACAATATTGTGAATAATGGTATAGCAATTTTTAGTGGTGACTCTTAGTCACCACTCAAATGCTAAGGGTTAAAGTTGTTCAAATATTAAAATAGAACATGTCATCATTTAAAATAGAAAAAATCTACAAAAGTGAAAATTTACTAGATTCAACAGACAATAAAATGAAGCTTGAACATTCAGGATGAAAATATTTCATACATGAAGGTTTGTGAACATGTGTCTTTCGTTTAGAAAAATCTCAATTTGTTTTTAATATTCTGACAAGGAATTTCAGGCTACCTTTCGGGGTGTGCCGACTTCCTCAATCGGAAAATCCTCGGGAACTAGCTCCAGATGGACCAAGGGGAGCATTTAGCCCTCGCAAGACCGGCGTCATACGTCAATCACTAAGTAATGCCGTGAGATTAAACCGTCTAGGCCCACCACCCCCGAAAACACTCATTCGCGTCACCCGCGCTGCGAGAAGCTACATATTAAGAGAATAGTGGTCTCGCGGTAGGTAGTAGAGTTTTCAAGGATCCGACGTGGTTATCAAAGATTGCGTGGTTATCGAGCACCCGGGGGAAAAGGTCTTTCGCGGCCGGATATTCAATGGAGTGAATCCATCAATTCTCGGGATCAAGGGATCTACGTTATTTTAGAGAACGATAGGACAGAGGCTCGAAGGGAGCGATGGATGGAGTCTTGCGGAAATCCTGTATCATGGAAAACATAAATTTTCTAACTATAAGACCATGTCCAAAAGCTTCCAGCATTCTTTGAAAATTGCGTAAGATTTGCCAAAAATATTAGCTCACAGAGGCAGATATCCAAAATATCCTACCTTTTTAAATTTTAATTTCAATATCTTTACCTACATTTACTCAAATAGTATACGTAGGTATATTTAATTTTGTAATCAAATATTATCGTATATCAGCTACATCTGATCAAAATAAAACAATAAAATTAAGCTGGTAGCTTTTGTATTCTTTACTTACGATTTTGTTGAAGATCTGACCAAAATATCCTACCTTTTTAAATTTTAATTTGAATATCTTTACCTACATTTACTCAAATAGTATACGTAGGTATATTTAATTTTGTAATCAAATATTATCGTATATTAGCTACATCTGATCAAAATAAAACAATAAAATCAAGCTGGAAGCTTGTATTCTTTACTTACGATTTTGTTGAAGATAAGGAAGTGTAAGCACTATGACCACTATGAACACTATGACCACTATGAACACTATCAACACTATGAACACTATAATCACACTTTCCGAAATCATGACAGCGAACGAGAAGTTACTCCGACCACGATCAAAATAGTACTGCGATTGTCACCTCGGGTTTTGGTGAATAGTAAGGGTAAATTTAGGTGGGGAAATGTTGCTTTTGTTAATTCGGCGCGAGTGTGTCGGAAGGACTTCAGGTTGAGGAGTGGGAAACTGTCAAGGAGCTTCTTTTTCTTATTGTGTTTGGTCGTCAATGGCGTGATTTATGAGTGTATTCGGTGGGTTGCACGTGTTGTCCATCGGTCGGAGTTGAACTTGTCGGAGCGCGGTGGTTGTAAAATAATCGGCCTCTTCAGGTATATTGCAGGTAGTCGAGCCTTTGTGCCGCAATAATAATATGAAGAAGCGGTACGCGATACATTAGTAATGTCGCTGCGGATTTTATGCATTTAAATCAATACGTTTCTTACAACTTAATAAAACAACTAAACAGAGAAATAAATTCCTATCTGATTCCTTTGTCTTGCAATTTACCCTCGGACAACGGACGATTACTATAGCTATATAATTGGCAATGCTTAGGACCGTTCACAGCTCTAATTAATAATTTTTAAAAATTTTCTTTTGATGATATCTGGTGTAGACACTTATTTCCGATATCCTCAATGAAACAGCTATTCAGTTAGTTTAATTGCCACAAATTGAGTACTGGAATGACAATTTCGATGTTCCCGGTCGCAACTTTTATATTGCATAAAGATTCGCAGTCTAGACGTTACACATCTTTGTAATTTGTCAAGTACCAAATTCATTAACCTTGTTTTCAACAAAGTCCAACAAATATGAATGTTACGCGTTTCATTTTAGATGAAATAAAATTTGATTAGTTTGTAATCAATATTTATAAAAAAAAAAATATTTTCTTTTCCCTTCTGCGACATTTTTGTGCATGAAGACGTTCTAACCACTGTAGCTGTAAAAGGAAAGGTACGGCAAGGGGTTAAAGTTCTTAAAGAATGAGTAAATTGAAGAATCAATTTCCCCAGTGAACTCCTATTTTGAACACTGCCATAAAAATATTAATAATGACGTCAAAGAGAGGTGCAGAAGCGGTCATTTCCGAACTGAGCGTGTTTCAGTTGAAATAAATGTTTGAGACTGGTGAAGGCAAACTGGGAAGGCTGTTGAAAATAGCGACGCGCTCCCAGAATCCCGTTCGCTGGTCCCCCCAGTTGCATCAGAAGGCAAGCTCCCATCGAACAGAAGCATTAACCCTGATCCTAGCGCGATGTTCAGCAGAGCGGATGACAACGTACTCAACGAGCGGCTTAAAGCTCTCTTCCCGTTGCTTTCAGTCTGCGTGCCTTTAACGTCCATCTTCGGTGTCGGGACCACGAGCACGGTCTATAATTTTTGGACACGTGCCACGTCAGCATTATTAATTACCACCGAGCCGCTGGCAACAGGCCTCGAACAATCACTGTCGCGATACAATTAGCATGGTCCCACGATTTATACACCGGAATAATTCATTAACAATGTTTTTTTTCCATTCTGGTTTCGGAATCGGGGGCGATTGAATTTTTTATAAGATGTTTATGGTCCTTTTGTTTAGGGATTCTGTTGATTTTCTTGTGGGCATTAATAAATAAATAATTAAGAATTATTCTATCAATTGAGGACCACTCAAATATTAGTTTCAGAATACTGGAAAATTGCTACATATATACACTAATCTAAAGTATATCAGAATATTGAAAAATTCTTCGATTCAATCTTCTATTGAGATCGATAGTCATTCTGTGTTAAATGACGTCTGAATATTGATAAAAATTATACTTTCATCATTTCCACAAGAACACTTTATCCTTTGTGTTGTGAGCATCAAATCGAGTTGTGGAAAGTAATTTAGAATTATTCTGTCAATTGAGAACCACTCAAATATCGCTTTCGGAACACTGAGAAATTGCTGTACACACTAATCTAAATCTTTACAGAATACCGACAAATTTTTCGATTCAATCTTCTATTGAGGTCGATAGTCATTCTGTGTTAAATGACGACTGATGAATATTTGATAATGCGCGCAGAATTGAATGCTCATTGGCAGCTAGATAACCGGAAGGGATGGAGTCGCGATACCTACAGGCAGAGTTGGGCAAGAACTTCATTTAACCCTTTAAACTTTCGTGAGATACGGCCGTCGTCAATAAGCGATTTGATGAATTATGTCGGGAACGGGGGTCGCTTATTTTCTTTCATTTATTTTATAAATAAGACAACAAGCTTAGAGGGACTAATTTTCTTAGCAAACGTGTTTTTTATATAATATGTAAGTGTCATTATATTAAAGGGGGAGGTAACCACCCCGTTTACCCCCTCTAATTTTGCCATTCTTATGTACATAAATCATTACATACACATAAGAAATAAATGTATCAGCAGACACATTTGTGAATATACAGGGTGTCCCAAAATTACCTTAGTTTAATGAAATGGGAGGTTCCCGAGATCATTTGAAGCGACATTTTCCTTTGCAAAAATGTTATCCGCGGCTTTGTTTAGGAGTTATTAACGAAAAACACGGACCAATCACGGCGCGACCTAGACGCGAGTTGGCACAGTCGGCCAATAAACAGTTGGCGCGCCGGGCCGACTGTGCCAACTCGCGTCTAGGTCGCGCTCTGATTGGTCCGTGTTTTTCGTTAATAACTCCTAAACAAAGCCGCGGATAACATTTTTGCAAAGGAAAATGTCGCTTGAAATGATCTCGGGAACCTCCCATTTCATTAAACTAAGGTAATTTTGGGACACCCTGTATACCAGTAGCTAAAGGGTTAAATAAAAATTTCGAACAAAGTGGGTTTTTTCCAAGTGGATTTTAAACCTACATTATTCGAAATTTTTATTTAAATAAAATTTTTGCCCAACTCTGCCCGCAGGCGTGGGGCTGCGATAGGACTGACTCCAGAGTTTGGATTTGTTCGATGATTCCAGGCCACCCCCGTTTCTTCAACCAACTGTCCTGCGGTCTCGATCTCGTCTCGATGGCCGGCGAATGGTTGACTGCGACGGCGAACACCAACATGTTCACTTACGAGATCGCGCCTGTGTTCATTCTGATGGAGCACGTTGTGCTGCAGAAGATGAGGGAGCTGATTGGCTGGGGCGGCGGCGATTCTATTCTAGCTCCTGGAGGATCCATCAGCAATCTATACGCCTTCCTCGCTGCCAGACACAGGATGTTCCCTGCTTACAAAGAACGTGGACTCTCGGCCATCGGAGGACAGCTCGTCATGTTCACGTCTGACCAGGTACGGCTGAATCTACTTGAGCAGGCACATAAGGGTACATAAGTGGTTCATAAGGGATTTTCTTGCGAGAAAACTACGGGACTTTTCGCAGTCAATCTTTCAAGATACGTTCATGCACATTTCCATGACGTTCGTGATTTTTTTCATTGGAGAAGAATAAATATTGATGGCGGAATAAAAATTGTAAGAGAGACGGTAATTGTTCTTTGATTTTGCTCGGTAGTGCCATTATTCCGTGAAATCGTGTGCTGCCGTTTGTGGGCTGGGAACGGACAACTGCGTGATGGTTCCAAGCGACGACCGAGGTCGCATGATCCCGGCGAAGCTGGAGGAGCTGATTATGGAACGCAAGGCGAGAGGACACATCCCCTTCTTCGTGAACGCTACTGCGGGAACAACTGTAATCGGCGCTTTCGATCCCATCATGGAAATAGCTGACATCTGCGACAGGCATAAGCTCTGGCTTCATATCGACGTAAGGAAACTCTTCCAATTGTTCAACCTTTGGATACTTATTTCACCTAGAAACGTTCCTACATCTTGTAGTAGAATTCCTTGTGTCCAAGTGCCATGCTCGGACAAAGAGAACGAATTTTTTGACTACGGTAATTAATTAAAAAGAATCTGATTCTGGATAAGTATTCTAATATCTTATATATTTTGTACGCCACTTTTTACTTTGTAAATAATAAGATATTAACCCCCTGCTCGTCTGACTCGTTCTGAACAGATTCTGATAGAAATGTATATTAATAATTCCCTTTAAACCGAAATAGAATTCGATTTTGGTTTTGTTAATGCGCAGCTATTGGAGAACGATAAATACAATAGATATAAATTTTCTCCAATTTTTGGAAATTATGATCTACGAAAAATGTCTAATCGCTGAAACCGTAAAATAAATCGTAGGGCAAGGGGTTAATTAATATCAAGATTTTGAACCACTTTCTTGATTTTCGCGAATCACTTGAGAGGTCGACAAATTTTTGGAGATGTCGATGACCGTGATACGAGTACTTAGAAGTGTACAGTAACTATTAAAGGGCAAGACGGGGGTGGGTAACATGTGTCGAAGCTACGAAGGGACAACAGAGATTTCCACTTAGCCAGACAGCTTATTCAAATCGGTTCGTCGTTCGAACGATAAATGCCAAACGCGTAAGAGCCTTAACGTTAATAATAAACGTGAGAAACGTCGCGCGCCTCGGCCAGAGGCAATTCCACGGGGTAAACGCGCGGGGGAGGGTAAAATTCACTGTATCCGGGCTTTACAAGTCAACGCTTAACCAGCTTCTCTCTTTTTCAACGTTTACAGGCGGCTTGGGGTGGTGGACTGCTTCTCTCGAGAAAATACAGGCATCCTAGAATGACTGGCATCGAACGGTGAGTTCTAATTGTTTATAAATTCGATGAGAAACGTCGGACCCTCTTCTCTCAATTCACTGGAGATACCTACACATGTGTTCTACGCAGGGGTGCCCTAATCCTCGCGCTTTATAGTTTATTGAGGCTTAGTTTGATGGAGTCACTCAGGGAAAAAGGCTCGTCCGCGAACGGAAGCCTTAACGCGGTAAAATCGATAGGTCGTTCCAATGGAGCTTGGAAAAATTACTTTGCATCAGAATGAGTCGATGCCCTCTATCCGAACATCATTCGCGAGCATAATGCCGTCAGAAAGACGAATCAATTGCTGGCTCGTGGAGGCCTGGGGAAGTTCATTGTTCAACTCCCACAGGTTCCTTCAATTTTAAAAAATATACTTCCAGCATTTCCGCAAGAATACTCTGACTTCTAAATAATTTAATATTATTGTATCAATTGAGAGAACTACTCAAATATCACTTTCGGAATACTGGAAAATTGCTATACACACTAATCTAAATTATATCAGAATATTGAAACATTTTTCGATTCAATTTTCTATTGAGATCGAAAGTCATTCTGTGTTATTAAATGACGTCTGAATATTGATGAAAATTATACTTTCATAATTTTTGCAAGAATACTCTGTCCTTTGTATCGTGAGCATTAAATCAATTTGGAAAAGATAATTTAAAATTATTCTATCAATTGAGAACCACTAAGATATCACTTCCAGAATACTGAAAAATTCGTCAATTCAATTTTCTATTCAGATCGAAAGTCATTCTGTGTTAAACGACGTCACAATGTTGATAAGAATTATACTTTCATCATTTTCCCAAGAATACTCTGCCCTTTGCATTGTGGGCATTAAATCGAGTTATAAAAGATCATTTTAAATTATTCTATCAATTGAGAACCACTTTCGGAATACTCTCTACACTAATCTAAATTAGATCAGAAATGTAAGGAAAAGCCGTAAGGAAAATCGGGTTTATTAACGTATTTGGGCACACGGTTAACCAAAAGTTAACATCAGACGTGTTTGTCGCGGGCGCTCGTTTCGATCTGCCTTCTTCTTGTAATTCGTTGGCGATCGTAATTTCACAATTCTTCTGTTATTTATGATTCTCTGTTTTCATGAATTTAGTTATATATCGGGTTGCCTGTTAATACACACACATACATACATACATCATCCGTCTTTCAACACTATAGAATATTGAAAACTTCTTGTGTTAAGTGACGTCTGAATGTTGCTAAAAATCAGCGATGTTCATTGAATGCTCATTGGCAGCTAGACAACCGGAAGGGATGGAGTCGCGATACCTGCAGGCGATTCGCGAACGGTGTTGTAATCCGTGGAATCGAGGGGCTGCGAAAGGAGTGACTCCTGTCCCAGACACATGCGAGCTTTCGCATACACGCCCCGACCCGTCTCCTCACCCTCTGGGTTTGCAATGGGGGTCAGGGGTAGCCCCGATCAGCCCGTAGCTCAGATGGGGTTGGCGAGATTAATCCACGATTTGCATCCGGGCGCATCTGCTACCCCCATTCAGAGCCGCGGACAGTCCCTGACCCGCAAAAACTGGCACGAGGCCTACCAAGAAAATCATTTCCTCTTCAAAAGCGACCAGCCAGACACGGCCGGCTATCAATGTGTCAACTTTTCTGCTTGGTGGAATTTATTCGTGCCCTCGCGGCGTGATTAATAATCGCCGTTGGAACATCCACGGATCAGAAAGAACTGATTGGAGTGGTTAAACGAGGAGGACTTTTGTCTCCGAAGCGAGCATTCATTCACAACGCGACTGTCTTTGTTACCTTCTCTATTCGGATCTGGTGAACCACGAATTTGGATATTTTTCATGGCCCCTCGCGTTATTCTTTTTGGTAGCAATGTATAGAATTCAATAATAAGAATAAGGATAATGAACTGGCGGAGTTAATTCAGGAAGGAATTGTCCGAGTTGATAAACAAGTGAACCTGTTAAAATCATTGAATACCCAGAATGTTCACTAACAGATCACTTTTTACAAACATTTGCTACATTTGTATGTTCTTCCTCAATTGTTATATCCATTGGTTATTTTATGAGTCGACTGTGCAATTTTAAACAGTGGAGGTATTAAAAAGATTTAAGGCCACCAGTGTATTAGTTTCACCTTAAAAAGATAATTAAAAGAAGAATGAATTTGTTATTTGGCTCCTGTCTTGCAATCAATGCAAACATTTTTTATTCTGCATAAAGATCCGCAGTCTATTTATGAATAAATAGTGGAAGCACATTTTCTTCCCTTCAGACGAAAATAAAATAAAAATACTAGCATTTTAATTAATACCGTCGTTTTTTGTGCTTGACTGTAAGAATATCTTGATAAAAGGAAAAACAGATCTTGTCAGAAATAATAATGTACCAGCATAGATAAAACAGAGAAAGGACGAAGGAATCTTTAATAACTAGACTGCGGATCTTCATGCCGAATAAAAATTGTCTGCATCGATTGCAAGAAAGAGAAACTGAATCGAATATAATTTCTTCCCTTAATGATTTTAATAGAGGAGGAATCATATATTGACATCTTCAATTTCGAATTTCATCTATTCAATTTTGCTATGAATGCATAAAGATCCGCAGTCCATTAATAACATTTGGATGAAAGACAGCCAATTTCATTCAGCAAATCTGAATGAACGTTTCGTGGAAGAAAAGATTCCGGAGTCCTCGCGGGAGCATTTGAGGGCTCTCGAGAACCTTCGGTCTGGCCCCTTCACCTCTTCGTCATTCTCCTACTATCGACCATGCACACGCGTCGATTGTCGTACCCTGTTGGCACGGACTGTACCCGCGCCAGGACTTCCTTCCTGGAGGTCTTGATTAAAATGGCAAACGAAAAGTCCGAAGGACGAGCAACAGCTGGATCAGTTCCCTGGAGCGCATTTGCAGAACAGAACTCTCCTCTCTTCTATATCGACGCCGCCGCCGCCGCACCGTGCCGAGCCTTCCGCGGGCCTGAAATAAAAGACCGTGCCTCGACAATGCCGGATTAAACTCGTACAAAGGGAACTGCTTCCCTCATTCTCTCGTTGTCTGTCTTCTCTGCTGTCTGCCTTCTCCTCCTCCCGCTCTCCCTCAGACAACGAACCCCGAGAGAGAAAGAGACAGAAGGAACCGTGATTCTGTCGTCGCGACAAAGTCAGAAATGATTACGCATAAAAGGTCCACCCCCGGAACGAGCAAGGTCTGCAGTCGGAAGTGAAGTTGAATGTGTCCTTGTCTTCAGCATTGTACGCAGAACGCTCGGGAGGTCCTCCTTTGAAGGTGCATCCTCTTCGTCTAGGCCTCTGCGCCCCGTGTATTCTTCAACCCCCACTCTCGCTTGCATTCGTCAGGGTTGGTTCCGAGAGGAAATGAGTTTAATGGCAGTGTAGTGGATTGACATTGACACCCGACAGCCTCTTGTACCGTCGAGAATTTTTTCGTCCTTCGAGGAGGAGATTGATTGACTTAAGGGTTGAAATTGCTGCACCGTGCTGGGATCTCGATTTTTGGTCTATTCGCACCCTCTCGAATCTCTTCTATCTTCAACTTCTATCGTGATACACCATGATCAAGCTGCGATTCATTAATTGTGCAATTTTATGAAGCAATAAATTATTTAAAATTACAGATTGCAAACTTACTTGTTATTTAATCTCTTAATGTTATTGGATCTTTCATTGTGTTCAGCATCATTCTATTGGGAAAGATATCACCACTAGCATTAATTAATTATATTAATGTTAGGGGTAGCTAATTTTAATGTTTAATGTAATGACAGTTTAGTGGATTGACATTGACACCCGACAGCCTCTTGTACCGTCGAGAATTTTTTCGTCCTTCGAGGAGGAGATTGATTGACTTAAGGGTTGAAATTGCTGCACCGTGCTGGGATCTCGATTTTTGGTCAATTCGCACACTCTCGAATCTCTTCTATCTTCAACTTCTATTGTGATACCATGATCAAGCTGCGATTCATTAATTATGAAGCATTAAATTATTTAAAATTACAGATTGCAAACTTACTTATTATTTAATCTTTTCATTGTGTTCAGCATCATTCTATTGGAAAAGATATAACCACCAGCATTGATTAATTTTAATAAAGTTAGGGGTAGCTAATTTTAATGTTTCAATATGTAGTCTTAACTTCGCTTGTATTTTCTGAATCATTCTGTTGGTGAAAGGTTTAGCTTGCCCACCGCGAATTAATTGGACAATTTCGCGAACTGGTCAGTTTTGTGGAGCTAAGGGTTGACTTTTCGAAACTGTCGACGTGTGTTTATATTTGAATGTTAATGTAGAGTCTAGTGCAGACATGACGCTTTTAAAGTCAGCTCTTTTCCCGTCCACGAACATCCACGCTTCTGAGAAGGGGATGAGGATAATTAGCAACCCCCGTAATATATATTGTGCGGCTTTTGGGGTTGGCACCTAGGACGAATTTAAGAGTGAACGCAGGGGTGCTGCACGCGCCAGCCCCAGCTGCGAATCGCATTAATCACTCGAGCTTTCTCTCCAAACATTATGCATACTCTTAACACCGGCTTCTTTAACTAATAGAAAATCAGTACACCCTCTTTCAATCCACCGATACTGCCTCGCGATAAAACGTGGCTTCGAATTCGATTAACCTATTGTGTTTTTAAGGGATGAGAGTAATTTTTATTCAACTCCCGCTGCCCAGAATCGTTGAAAACTATTCATGACTAAATAGCTTCTGGGAAAATCCGAGATAATTCGCACGAAACGTACAAAACTGGCAAATCCGTCGGACTATCCTCACGGTTTAACAAATCTGGGGTAGCGGGAACTTGGCGAAATGCTTGAAACGTGTTCAACAGCGTAAGCTCTCCAAAGTAAATACTGTGGGACACGGTGAACTCGGACGCTGAAGAGGATGCAGAGAAGTGACTAATGGCAAACGCCTGTCGCCGACACGAATCTCTTTTCCCGGGCCGCCTCGAGTGCCCTCCGCATCATCCGCAGTCAACAGACTGGAGAGACAGTGTCGCGATATATGTGTCAGTTGCCGAGTGTCGATAACGTTTGTCATAAAGCGGACAGCTGGTTCTCTGCTCTCTGGAAAACTGGCAAATGACGTGTTCGCAATGATACGCTCGCGTGGGTGTCGTACGCGCTTCCCCTGCAAGCTCGACTGATGCTTGCGTGCTGCCAAAAGCCAAGAAACGTGCTCCAATCATTATCAGACTGCAGATCTTTATGTCAAATAAAAACTGGTTGCATTCATTGCGAGACATGGGAAGCGAATTCTTGTAATATTTGTATTATTCCAAGTCCAATCATTGTCCAATCCAAAGTCCAATCATTGTGGAACATAAAAATTGTTTGAAAAATTGTCTTTCCTTCTTCTAATGATTTTAGTAAGCCAGATTAATACATTCATATTCTTAAATATTTTTTAAATGCATAAAATCAGTCTAATTATGACAAAAGGAGTGTGAACTGAGCATAATAAATGTTTTAAGAACATTGATTTTTATCGTTGTATCAATTTCTGACTGATCGAAACAGAGAACACGAGGGACGAAGTAGGGCTGAATTAATATAAAGAGTTTGAAGTAACAAGGGTTGAATTAATTGAAATCGAATTTAAAAAATTTGAGGATGTTTGATGCACAAGGAGGATGGGTTAATGATATGCAGCACTTGTTGATCGGTTCGAGTGCATCGCAAATTGGTGTCAAGTAGCGCACAGCTTCTCTGTGAAGAAGGATTAAGAAGGGTTAAGAGTTTTTACCGCAAGGGTGTGTCCAGGGGCGGAGGGTTAAATCCAATCCCGTGGCTATATTAATAGCTGTTCTCTCGAGTTGATGGACCCCCATGGTTCGAAGGGAAGATAACTCATATTTTATCCCCTATTGGTCCCCGTGGGAGTGGATAAACGTTTGACGACCAGCTGGGCTCGATCGGCTTTTTCAGCCAGCTTCGGTCGCTTTTCGACAGGTTACTGATCAAACGGGTGAACAGGGAATCTGGACTGACAATGGCGGAAAAAAAATCCGAGAACTTCTAAGCATTTTTTATGGTGTTTCAATGTTCACAGGGCTGACTCCGTGACCTGGAACCCCCACAAACTCATGGGAGCTCTGCTGCAGTGCTCGACAATCCACTTCAAGGAGGATGTAAGTCTTTAATTATTTTATGTACACCTCTTTCGACTTATTTTTTATGTAGAATCAACCCTTTTAGGGTTGCCGATCATCCTGTATATCCAAAACAGTGGATTTATTAAATAATTTAATTTTAATGCATCTTTGCAGTCTCGTTCAACACTTATTTAACTTTTAATTACTCGCATATGGTACTTACAGGCTCAAAACTTTAAATTTAGTGTTTCAAGCATGAACGAAGGTATCGACTTCAGTACCAAATATTTATTTTGCGTTCAACTAGTTATTTTATTCAATTAAATTTATTTATATTGGAATCTGAAGTTTAAAATATTGTTACATAGTGTTCATTATATCTTGACAAAAACCCGCACTGTGTAGAAAATTACAGAAACGGATTAACACGTTAGAATATTCGCGAGGGCACCAAGAATGCATGTGGCATAGTTGGTGAAGGGGGCGAATAGTTGTTGACCAAACAGTGTTCACCGCGATTCACCTGTTCCACGCGTGTTATGCATTCGCGAGGATCGACAACGCAAGGATTCTGCAGGGAAATTCCAACGCGCCCGTAAGGGTGATGACACAACAGTGGCTGCATTCCGAGGGGTAGACGTACACGTCGGAACGCAGCACTGCAGGAATTTAATTAAACTAAGAGATAACATATGTTGCCGAGCGTACGACGGCTTGCCGGAGGGTCTGTCCCTCCCGACGACGCCTGCGTGGTTATTGCTGGCGCAGGACTTCCCCCTCGGATATTAAAATTCCGTGCACCGGCTGCCGCGAAACGTTTCGGGGGAGATCCTATTCTTTCGTCGTTCTTGATATCGTTATCCTCACACCCTTGGAAAAATCGTTTACGCTCGCTCCTGGCCGCCTTGCCGAACCCGTTCAGCGAACTAAAAACAAACCATCTCGCAGCCTATTCCATTGACAGTCGTTCTGGGCCTGGCGCAACAGCGGCGAAAGAGTTCTTCTTCAATTTTTTTCTAGAGAACTGTCCACGATATGAGCACAAATTTTCTTGGAGCGTGTAGATGCGTTTTTAAACTACATGGACAAAATTTATTTATCTGTCATTCTTACTGAAAATCGTTCTGACCTTGTAACAATTGCGATGCTGATTTTTACTGATGTTTTCTGAAATCGTTCTGAATCCCCAATAGTAACAAAGTGATCTTCATGAATTTTTTTCTAGAGAACTATCCACGATATGAGCACAAATTTTCTTGGAGCGTGTAGATGCGTTTTTAAACTACATGGACAAAATTTATTTATCTGCCATTCTTATTGAAAATCGTTCTGACCTTGTAACAATTGCAATGCTGATTTTTAATAATTTTTTTTTAATCGTTCTGATTTCCCAATAGTAACAAAGTGATTTTAATGAATTTTTTTCTAAACAACTATCCACAATACGAGAACAAAAATTTTCTTCGAACGTGTAGATGTGTTTTTAAACTACATGATCAAAATTTATTTATCTGTCATTCTTATTGAAAATCGTTCCGACCTTGTAACAATTGCGATGCTGATTTTTACTAATGTTTTCTAAAATCGTTCTGAATCCCCAACAGTAACAAACTGATCTTTATGCATTTTTTTCTGAAGAACTATTTGTTAATATGGAAACAAATTTTCTTGGAATGTGTAAATACATATTTTGCCTGCAAGAAAATATTTATTGGACAGCGATGATTTTTAAAATAAACGTCGAGCACGCAGAGAATTTTTAGCAGAGGCAGAAATTAGGCGTTGCCGAATGACGGCTGCCAAGACAAAGTTTTACGGGGAACAGTGCACGGCACCGCGAGTGAACAATGGCGCCCAGGTTGGCGCACTCCCGTCCGCCATTTTGTAAATTCAATATCCCTCGGTTTCCCTCCTCCTGCGCATGAGTTGAGTACCATATCGACCCAGCCGGGTTCCGTTTGTTCGTGTTCGCGGCTGTCAATCAGAAAATTTCCCGAACATGCCTCGAAACGCGCATTGTTCCACGGGAATTGAAAAACGCGTACCCCAGACACGGTGGTTCGTTTCCCTTTCCCTCGTTCTCATCTCTCGTTCGCGGCCCATCATACCCGCTTTATGTTCCCAGGGCCTGCTGATTAGCTGCAACCAAATGTCCGCCGAGTATTTGTTCATGACGGACAAGCTCTATGACGTCAAGTACGACACCGGCGATAAGGTGATTCAATGCGGACGTCACAATGACATCTTCAAGCTGTGGCTGCAATGGCGCGCTAAGGTAAACGCCCGAGGATCCAATCAACCGGATCCAATGAACTCGACGCAGACTTTTCATTCAATTCCGCTTTATTCGAAACATCATAATATTGAAATTTTACGAATGAAATATTTTTAGAGGAAAAGATTTTTCATCGATTCACAGACGTTTTAACAGTGACGCGAAAATCAGATTTCGTGTATTTACTCTATCCGTGTAAATAATCAATGAATCCTTCATTCGAAAGCCGAGAGGTTCGGATTTCAAATAAAGTTGCCTCACACACAATCAGATCGAAGCTATGAAATTAAGTACATGCAATTAAGACATTGGTTAATATCGTTACAGGGCACAGAAGGTTTCGAGAAACACATGGACCGACTGATGGAACTCACGGAATACATGGTCAGGAAAATCAAGCAAATGCCGGACAAATATTACCTGATACTCGAACCGGAAATGGTGAACTGTTGCTTCTGGTACCTGCCGACGCGCGTCAGGAATATGCCACATGGTCCTGAGAGGATCAAGATCATAGCCGATGTGAGACTTATTTGATTTCAAAATATTAAGCACTCTTTCTAAACATTTCAATCATTCCTGAATAACAATCTTGAAAGGCTTAAGATCCTAGCTGATATGATCCTAGAAATTAATCCTCCGAAGTGTTTTAATGACCTTCAATGACCTTCAAAAATTGAAAATGGTCTTCAGAATTATTGTATGTAACGGTGGACATTAAAAAAAATTTTTGAAGAACGATCTCGAAAGGATAAAGATCATAGCTGATATGATCCTAGTAATTAATCCTTCGAAGGATTTTAATGATCTTCAATGACCTTCAAAAATTGAAATTGGTCTTCAGGATTGTTTTATGTAACGGTAGACTTACAATTAGATTAAATTAAAATATTTGATGAACGATCTCGAAAGGATAGAGATCATAGCTGATGTGATCCTAGTAATTAATCCTTCGAAGGATTTTAATGATCTTCAATGACCTTCAAAAATTGAAATTGGTCTTCAGGATTGTTTTATATAACGGTATACTTATTGTACAATACAATTAGATAAAAATTTTTGAAGAACGATCTCGAAAGGATGAAGATCCTAGCTGATGTGAAACCCATTACATTTGATCTACAAACCACAATTAATCCTTTGAAGGGTTTCAATGACCTCCAATGACCTTCAAAAATTGAAATTGGTCTTCAGGATTATTGCATATAACGGTGGACATTAATAAAAATTTTTGAAGAACGATTTCCAAAGGATAAACATCATACCTGATTTGAAGCCCATTTTAATGACTTTCAAAAATTGATATTCGTCTTCAGCATCTTTTTACGTAACGGTGGACTTGAATAAAAATTTTTCGGCAGATCTGCCCGATCCTGAAGAGTCGCATGATGCAAACCGGGACTCTGATGGTCGGCTACCAGCCAGACGATCGTCGACCGAACTTCTTCAGGAATATCATCTCGAGCGCCGCGGTGACGGAAAAGGACGTCGACTTCCTGCTGTCCGAGATGGACCGGTTAGGCCACGACCTGTAAGAAACCTGCCTGCTCTAATTAGTAGCATAATCAGCCGCGGTGTCGCGACGCCAAGTCAATCCTCCTGGTATATGTATACATAATAGAAGAAATCTCATATCGGTGAACAGGAGAACCGCGTCGCGTTCCATTACGTGTGTACAAAACTTGCGGAGGCCAAAAACAGAAAATTCGCAATCATGGTTAGCTAATTTAAGTGGCAGACGCGCGCTGGCTCTCTCCGACACACCACGAACCGTTAATTGATTTTACCGGTTCCTGGGCGAATACATCGAATATATTGGCACTAATTGAATTTTTTGAAAGATATTTGAACAGTTCTCCGGATAGGAAGATTCCTGACGTTTTCCAACGAGAATATATTTTCGACTAATCACTTAACTGTTCAACGACATACAATACCGTTTTCAGGCTAACAGAGACGCGGTATTTTTCCGAAAGTTTCGATCGTTTTGGCAATGTTTAACACTAGACCTACCGAGCCTTCACCCTTTGCACTCTTTCGTCGAGCAACACTCGACATTAGAGAAAGAAAAATGCATCTCCTTCATTTCTTTAATTGTCTTATTGTTTAGTTCAAAACAAATATGAGCTCCACAAATATAAATTAGTAAACAAAATTATTTAAAATAAGTAGCAATCGAGGAACTGTCCTCTCAAGCAAATTTCAAATAAAACACTTAAAATAGTATGGAATTGTTGGCAACAAAATTGAAAAATAATTCGGAGTGCAAAGGGTTGAAAGTAACTGGTAGACGTTCCCTTATAAAAATGACAAGGTTGATTCTATTTAGACTTTGTGCGGCTCCTATTGTAACACGTGAATCATTTTAATTATTTCAATAATTATAAAATAAAAAAAGTGGAACCAGTCATTTTGATCGGTGGTGGTAGGTTTAGTGTTAAATGTTGTGAATCGAAGATGGAGTTTGGGGGAGAGAGTCGGTCAGCAAATCATCGTTCGTAGTACGAATAAACGCTTCTTCAACGTATTAAAAAGCGAAAGCTACTGATCGAAGGATACTCATAGCGTGTAAGTTCTCTAGGTTTGTAAGCACACAGCATATCCATGAAACGAAGGAGTCGGGTTTACAGAACTCTAGCGACGCTTCCGGCCGTAAATGTTACTAGCCTTCATTCCTCACAGCTGTACTGTTGTCACTAGAACAAAAATGAGACAGAAGTGGGACGTAGAGGACGACGGGTATTATCATGAACCGAAGCAATAGCAAAATAGTCAAGCTTCGATAGGTCGTGTTCAGTTTCCGGTTGATCTTCGTTTAACGATCGAGACACAGAAGGCGAGAGAGAGAGAGAGAGAGAAAGAAAATCGACAGGGAAGAGCGAGCAGCAAACAATTTTCTTTCAAAATCATTGTTAAACACTCGACACAAGATTTTCTATTTGTTCGTTTCTGCTCGACTCAGTGTAAGAGAGCCACTTGACACTTGATCGACTTCTAAACAGATATAAAAATAAAAGGCATGATTTATCGTGGAATAAACATTTGCAAAAATAATTGAAGGGTAAACTTTACTTTACCGGACTCAAAATTTGTGCCTTTCTCCTATAAATTATGATGTATTTGGTATGTAACCCAGTAGATTTGTACCCGGGGCGGCTGCAGATCGAAGTTTCGATCCTGTAGGATCCATGGTTCAGGAGTTATGCTTGCTTAAAGTTGAACAATCCGCAGTGTTTTTGACAGGTAAGGGCGCCGCCATATTGGTTTGTAGTGACGGTCGCGAGCCGCTTAGCCGCTCAGCCGCGAGCAACTCGGTAAGCGGCGCACGATCGTCACTACAAACCAATATGGCGGCACTCTTACCTGTTAAAAACACTACACATTGCTCAACTTTAAACAAGCATAACCTAACCTAAACCATTGATCCTACAGGATCGAAACTTCGATCTACAGCCACCCTAGGTACAAATCTACTGGATTACATACCAAATACATCATAATTTACAGGAGAAAGGCACAAATTTTGAGTCCGGTAAAGTAAAGAGCAGCCTAATTGAATGATCAAGTGTCAACAAACAAGATCACAAACGAGATATACAGGTACAAAATATTTTTACTTGGAACGGTACGCTACGGGGATAGTTACGATAGAGATAGCGATTAATTTGTTTTCGCATAGAGATTTACAATCAGCTTGATGCTGCGAGTTATTTTGTTGAAGAGACTAAACGGATTTGTTACTTATTGATCGTTTGCGACGGTACAAGGAAAATGGCCCGCATCCATTACTATACAAAAAAAAAGTATAAATGTATTTAATAACAAAAAAAAGTATAAATATATATAAAGAACAAAGCGTATATTATATATATAAATATATATATATATTTAGTGTTGAGATTTTAAAGATACAAAACACAAACCCATGAAAGTACATGCTTTTTCAAGTATTCGCGCGAACGGTTGTCATTTAGTTCGTCGATTATCTTCGTACTCATTGCAAAAACCGGTCCCAAAAGTTCAACCTCCTTCTCTTCTTTACGACTTGGTAGTGTTACTTTTCAGGTAGTCTGTCACGCGTTTTCGTATTCTACGACACTGTTAGGACAACTTCGTCACCGCGTAGGCCTCCATTCACTCACGAACAGGCGAGCTCGTTCCGATCGGAAACGGAATCGCGGGGAATATCGTTTTCTCCTTATTCTAGCGGAAGTTTTACAAATATTTTCGCCCGTCAGATATTTCCAAAGAGAGAAACGACGAAGAAATTTCAATCTGTTCGAAGAAATGAATGAAACGAGAACACTCGAGTACCGGTCGACTCTATTATAGCTTTCGAATCACTAGCCATCGAGTAAACAAATGTAAACAGGAAGATGAGAGTCGTGAATTACGAGAAACTGTCTAGATGTAAAGCGTGTGGAGGTGCGTAAATGTATCTATTCTACTAAAAATCGACGAATTTATCGTTTCCTTCTCCCGTCGACTATCGACGACTCGAAAGAACCGATGCCAGAAACGAGAAACCGAAAGAATCACACGAAAACCTCGAAAATCATTACGAAATTTCAAAGATTACAAACTGCGACTGTTTATTGCTTCGCGAACGTTCCGGGAAGTGCGAAAAACATGGTGGAAAATTTTTCAGAGAATAAAATATAAATTGGAAATAGCAGGAATAAATAAACGCTCGCAGTTCGATCACATACGTAATTATTAGCTGATAATTGTGTGTTAACGATTCATGGGGGTGACGGCGAGGGAACGAAAGTCGAGCTCGAAAAAGAGAAAGAGATTCCTTAGACAATAAAGCACGGGGTGGGGGGATGAAAGATATTTTTGAAACGAAGAAGAGAATTCAAGAGATATCCATCTGACCATAATACCGATACCTGCAAGAGACGCTCTATCGAACCGTTGTTGTTGATTGTCCACAATTTTATCGGCGTTACGAGTTTCTTTGTCTGCGCAACATGTCGAAGCAAGAGTGTGTCGAAAGAAAGAAATGATATAGTTGTACGGCGATGGGAATGAACGACAAGCCAGTCTCCAGTAGAGATCTTCGAGCCCTTCGCTATTTAGGGATCCGACGTCGTTCGCGAATATTATGCGTGATATATGCACGGCCGCCATGACAGTGCCGATGCTCAAGACGGTTTTGTACATTGTTCTTGTGCCCATTTCCTCCGAGACCCGGCTCGAACGTTTGTAAATACTATTTGTTGCCGTCGGGGACTGCGAATTTTATGCATTTGTCACCAGCTTCGAATACTAGCTAAATGATTCAGTGATTTTCTTTTTGATACAGGACCAAATTGTATGACAACAAATGATTCGAGACTCGTCTGATTTCTTTATTTTTATATGAAGTCCACTTCGTGACATTAATTATCGAAGATAAAAACGAAAAATGCTTCGTTTTACTAAAAGGAGATATGAATTTTATTATTAAAATAGAATTATTTAAAAATGAGGAGATATAGACCTGTCGAAACGAAGAAATCAGCCTCTTAAATAATTTGTGTTTAATGTACAAGTTCTTATTAAATTAACGAGTGACATTGCATAAACATTTGCAGTCGTCGTGCTCGTAAGAATCGAATATTATTGCTAATGCGTATTCGATTGTTGCGAGATTGTTGTTGCGTACGATTTTTGTTCACTGCACAGTTTAACGTATCGTTATGCACTCTGTTACTTCGACTGCACGTTAGCCGTTAGTTGCACCCTTTATTGAACTGTTAATCGCACACTGCACCGTAAACGCACATGCACCGTTTGTTAGAAATGATTTGTACGTTTGCCAGAATATCGACGAAATCGGCACAAGCGTAAACCACATTGGTCAATTCCTCTCCGTGTGATTTATCGAGAACGGCCCGGGGTGAGCGACCCTGACCTCATTATCGTTAATTATTAGTCTAAGTTGGTAACGGAGCAAGGAGAACAACAACAAAGTCCCAAAAGTCTTCCAGAACGATGAGAGTTAACAAAAAAAAACAATTATAGTGAGCCCCGCAATCGTCGAGGGCCAGTTATCGTTATACATTGTACGTAACCGAGAGAAAAATCCGGAGAAAAAAGAAAGAAAAAAGTACATTTATATATATACATAGGTGAGAGAATTAATTATATATATATATAAAAATCTGTATATGTATGTGCCACGTGTGCGTAACGATATAGACCTGCGACGAAAAGCGAGAAATAAATAAATAGAGAGAGAGAGAGAGAGAGCATTGGAGTATGTGAGGAAATAATAGTAGCGATGTTTGCTGGCACGTCGTGATCTTGTTGTACGACGAGTACCATCACCTATCAACCTAATTGACTTTATTATCCACTGTATATCAATGTCTAATAAACTGCTGTTATCCCGAATTGTCAATACATGTTACGTGAAATTTCATCGAGAGATTCAATGTACCCAAACGACTCCTTCGTCACGAGAATCCAGACAGAGGATTAAGATTCGTGTCCCTACTCTACCTTCCCCCGCTGCGACGCTACTCCCCACGCGGCCCGGTCACGTGACGCGTTACGCGCATGCGTCCGGTACTGGCAGAGAGAGGGTAACCTCTTCCCTTCCATTCGCGCTTCCTCCCCTCACCCAGCGACTCTGGGAGGATCCTAATCTGCTTAACACATTACCGACCGGGGATTATCGCAGAATTTTGAAAATTCTATGGTACATGGCTAAACACTTTCTAATGAAACCTTCAATAGCAACAACAATTTTCATTGTGAACTAACAAGTCATCCTCAATAACGTCATCTAATAGTTTCATTTAATATTGCATGTACGTGTAATATCTTTCATACTTTTCGAGATATGGAAAGTTTTCAAATGAACATCCAGTATGTATAATTGCCAGTCCCTTTGTCCTCTGTTAAGGTAACGGGTAAAGAAATGTAGAAAAACACAGAACACATAGAAAGCTGAAATTTGGTACACAGGTAGCCGTTAGCCCAAAGGAGTGCACGAATATGCGTTTGTCCCGGAAATCCTACAGGATTAAATGTTAAAAATAAATTAGTGGCATACTTCCACAAATAAGCCAGCCGTTGATTTTTAAATACTGTATAAAATTTAATGAAATCGAAGTTGACCTTTAGAACCTCAAAGTAGAAGATTTAGTTTTGTAAAAAATTTTTAGCAAAGAATTGGCGATGTTCAAGTGATTGAATAATGATCTAGAATTTCTAGGTGAGTAGATACGTCACTGTATCACCTTCGTTGCGACCTATAAAAATTCTCAAAGCTGTTCTCCAATCACGCGCCAGTCTAATTAATTATCAATACTCGGCGCTCCTAGTAAACACTGGGATTATTCAAAACAAGTTGGACTGGGGGCTCGTTCGTAAACAGATGTATAAATTATCTCATAGCGGCCAGTCGGCCTTGACAAGCCTCCGCGGAATTATCACTCGTGCTAACAAAATACATTTTAGTCGGCGACTTAGCTCAGTCGATCGAAACCAGTTTGATCATGAAGTCGTTCGTCGAGTATTCTCCAGACTGTGATTTCCCCATCGAGAATCTGCCGTATGGTGTCTTTTCGACGGCGAATAACGTGAGTAAGCATTATCGCAAATGCCATAAACTTGTACGTAGACAGTCGCGTAGTGATCATCTGCGTCATGATCTATAGATCTCTCGAATATCACCGAAACAGTCGCATGACGATTAAATGTCTATCTTAATATTGGAAATGAGGGAAAAGAATAACGATACTCTGAGTATACAGTAAAAATAATTAAATATTAAAGCTGACGAGGCTCGTGGAATTGCAGCAAACAAATCGCCATCTGTCAGCAGTGGCCAGGAAAGAAATGGCGGGTATTATAAATCTTCACAGCGTTTATTAACTGAATTTGAATAACTACTAAATAAAATTTCTCAATATATAATCTAAATTTCTGATATTTTGATAAGTAATATTCACTGAGCCTCGAAAACGCTTTAATTTTCCACGATATCCGAGTTTCCCAGTGGAAAAATCAATAACTGCCATGTTCCAAACTATACTATCGACTGACGCTAATGCAGGGATCTCTTCCAGCCGCAAAAGAGAATAGGCGTAGCGATTGGCAACCAGATATTGGACTTATCCGTTATCTCTGACCTCTTCGATGGGCCACTGCTGATAAGCAAGCAGGATGTCTTCCGCCGTGATTGCCTCAACGACTTCATGGCTCTGGGAAGACCCAGCTGGTTAGAAGCCAGAGCCAAACTCCAGAACTTATTATCAGCCAGTAATGAAACCTTGCAGGAACCGAATATCCGTTCAAAGTAAAACAATTATTCGAAACAATGCTGAATAAATGATTATTCAAATTTCTACAAACACTACTCTTATTGCGCAGAGCGTTCGTCCTTCAAAGAGAGGCGACGATGCACTTGCCAGCAAGAATCGGCGACTACACAGATTTCTACTCTTCGATCCATCATGCTACCAACGTGGGCATCATGTTCCGTGGGAAAGAGAACGCTCTGATGCCAAATTGGTAATTTTTTCTTAACCAGCAACGCGATTATTAAGAGTTTCAACGGGATTCAAACTGTAGGAAGCATCTACCTGTCGCTTACCATGGGAGGGCAAGCTCTGTCGTTGTCTCCGGGACACCAATCAAACGACCCCGTGGGCAAACACTACCGGTGGAAGGAGCAGACCCAGTTTTCGGACCCTCCAGGTTGATGGACTTTGAATTAGAAGTCGCTTTCTTTGTTGGAGGACCGCCTACCAACCTAGGGGATACTGTCCCAGCGTCTGAAGCCTATGATCATATTTTCGGGATGGTCACCATGAACGACTGGAGCGGTAATGAGCAAACAAGATGATATTAAAAGAGAGTCATGTGGTGGTTGGCAAAAACAGATAGAGTCTGAGTTTCTTCTTAAATGTAGTGGAACTTTTTAAGAAACGTTCACGTAACCACTTTTCGGAAAGTCATTTCGTTTTCTCAAGGGAAAATGAAAGCCAATTTTTTACTATTTGAAATAAGTTTTATGATCCTCTCTGCGATTTTTCAGGCAGCTTAAAGATCCCATGTTCGTGGAATTTTTACTTTTTAGGAACTTTATTTGAAATGAACTAATAATTGTCCTTAAAGTTTTGTGAAAAATAATATTTATAAATACAGTAGACCGTCAAGTGAAAATGTGAATGGAACTCTGATTCACGGGATGATTGCTTTGTAATTAAAATGTTCCAGCGAGGGATATACAGAAGTGGGAATACCTTCCACTGGGTCCGTTCGGAGCAAAGAATTTCGGGACCACCATATCCCCATGGGTGGTCACCATGGAAGCGCTGGAGGCCTTCAAGGTGCCCAACGTTCCTCAAGATCCCAAACCCTTCCCATATTTACAGCACAGTGAATCCTGTAACTTCGACATCAAATTGGAAGTTGCCATCAAACGTGAGACCAATGTTTACTCATATAGAATTCGTGTAACTACACTGCTGTGCAAAAGAAAGAAGCACCCGGCCATATTTAATAGAAGAGCGTAAAAAATCAAATAAGCACGTTTTATTGACTGAAAAGGATTCCGCTGTTTAATTGAGAAGTTCTGAGAATGTGTGTTATTGCGGATTATCTAATTCTTTAAATACAATAAATCAATCATTGTACAATACAGTTTCTTCATAAATATATTGTTTCTCATTATATCTTCTTTTGCACAGCAGTGTACTTCGATAATATAAATGGCATAGGATAAAATGACTATGTTTTTTCCTGGTACAGCGCCACGAAGTTCCCCTACCACGATCTGTCGCAGCAACTACAAATACCAGTACTGGACACCCCAGCAGCAATTAGCTCACCATACCGTAACCGGATGCAATATCAATCCAGGTGACTTAATGGCTTCCGGTACGATAAGTGGCGAGGTGCGTCCCTAACATTTATCCGTTGACAGACCGACATTAATTTCACTAACAATGTCGTGCTAATTTGTAATGTTTCTGCTTACGCCTCCAGTCGCCGGATTCTTATGGTTCCATGCTCGAGCTGTCTTGGAAGCATAAAAACATCCCGTTGAAAGACGGAACGACCCGGAAGTTTCTGCAAGATGGCGACCTGGTGATCATTCGAGGTGCGCCCTCGCTAGTTTCGTTTTTCACTATGATCTCATCGATAGTTCTTGAAACGGTTGTCGTTTTCCAGGTTACTGTGTCGGCGACGGATATAGAATCGGATTCGGGCCGTGCACGGGTCAATTGTTGCCAGTCGACGCTGAATAATTCTACAGATTTATAATGATTCTATGTTTTATACTCGTCAATTTTATAGCTGAAATGGTATCAAGTTTAATAAAGTGGCAAACAGGAACATTTCGTTCGAAGTTGTACTTCAGGGAGAATGCAATGAATAATATTATTGTAAAATGATTGAATTATGTTACGAATTATGTATGTTATGAAATGTATCAAGTTGAATAAAATGGCAAACAGGAATATTTCGTTCGAAGTTGTAATTCAAGGAGAATGCAATGAATAATACTGTTGTAAATTGATTGAATTATGTTACGAATTATGTTATGTTATGAAATGTATCAAGTTGAATAAAATGGCAAACAGGAACATTTCGTTCACGAAGTTGTAATTCAAGGAGAATGCAATGAATAATATTATTGTAAATTGATTGAATTATGTTATGTTATGAAATATATCAAGCTGAATAAAATGGCAAAAAGGAACATTTCGTTCGAAGTTGTAATTCAAGGAGAATGCGATAAATAATATTGTTGTAAAATGATTGCGTCGTGCTGTGGCGTCAGGTGGGTAGGCTATCGATTCGAATAATTTCCCTGGTGAATTCGATCAATAAGCAAGCCAGTTCAGGTGCAGGTGGAACGAGTAGCAAGGTAACATGGCTGCTATTCTGTTGAGGTGAGTCGAACGGAGTAAACAAAATTCATAACATTTTGTACAAATTGTGAACAATTTTATTCTGTATGTGGTGATTTATTCTGTGGTACTCCTATTTTGCAAATGTTGCAATCGTACGTGGAGCGACGTAGCGTGCATGGGAAACAATTAAACGTTTGATCAATAATGGGAATTATTAATACGCTGTCCTGTATTTCAAACCTGTGGGTCATGAATGGAATCGATGACCAATGTGAATACGTGGTGATCTTATTATTTCGATGTCAATTTGTTTATAATAATTGTGGTAATAAATACTGTAGTGCCCTGACTGAATTGAACTATCCTTTATAGAAATTGATATTCTGAATATGCCACTGGTACACTTTTTAAAGAAGTCGCTGTGGCGCTCTTTTCTAAAAACGAAATCCATGATCCAGGAGTCTGCACAATTTGGAGACAGTGGACGATCAGCCAACAGCCAAGTGGAACGTTCCCCTAAGCGACGGCAATCATGTGATAGAATTCGAACATGGCACAGCGACAGGTCGCCGAGTGATTCGAGTGGACGGTAAAGAGTTGCTTCACAGAGACTGGATGTTTCAACTCGTCGGCGATGAAGTCTTTATGTTCAACGACAACAGATTCGTGATCAGAGTCGACCCGATTCCAGGTGAGGCTGTTCAACGTCCGCTAAAAGCCTACTCCATTTCAAACAAATTTGTTGGAAACAGGCTTAAGGTATTCGTACACCCTGTGGGTGAATGGGAAGAGCTACAGAAACTTTGTTCAATCGCAGTCGAAAATTTTGGATACCTGGCTGGCCAATGTCGGAAACGAAGAATATAGAATTGTGCTAGGTAATAATTAGACTACGGATGTTTACGCATTTTCCAATTTTTGTAGACAAATTTTAAGAAAGTGGAATTAAACAAAATCCTATTTTTAATGGGAACAGCCTTTTTAGATCGAAAACAAATAAAAGTCTTACTAAATTCCAGCGAATTTTATATTCTAGCATTTTTTGTAAATTTTCAGAAGCCATAACTGCATAAAGATCCGCAGTCTAGTAATAATTAAACAGCGGATCTTTATGCAAAATAAAAATGATCTACCTGAATTGCAACAAACTGGAGTGAAACAGAAATTTATTTTTTTTCTTAATATTGTATTTTTAGAATCTTCTAATGTTTTCATTGTTTTAAATTAAACCTACTCATTTTTGTTATAAATGCGTGAAATCCGCTGTCTGGTCTTGATTATCTAATTTCACTTCCTTGTTGTGTCTGTGAATAAAATTGATTTTGATATTTCAGAATATTCATTACTAGAAACCAAACAGGATGTTATTTCTTCCCTTAATAATTTTAATAGATAAAAATTTTCCTACAAGTTTGAATTTGATCTACTCCATTTTGCTATAAATGCATAAAGATCCGCAGTCCATTCATTAATCATCAAAATTACTTATCTTTCTTCTTCAGCATATTCTTCCAGCTGACCAACTCGATTTCCACAATTCATTGAGAAATTGAAAATTGTGAATATTAACACTGTGGTATTTTTGAACAGATAAACACACGCAGAATGTCTGGCTAAACGGCGACCAGATCGAGACCGAGGTAAGTGTCACAGTGTCTCCCCTAACAGTCACCGTGAATGTTAATTTTCGAGTCGTCATTTTCTAGAACGATTTCACCGACGATGGCGCGGAAATTCTTTTCGCGATAGGAGAAATTCCAGCCTCGATTCGATCGCAGAGCTCTGGCAAAAAAGAGATTGGACTAACGTACACTTTGTACGTCAACGACGTGGAAATCGAGAGAGAATCTCAGCTGAACGAATCCGAGGAATCGTAGACGCGTGTTTGGTCACACTATTGCAATGTTACTCTCCTCACGTGCCACGAAAATTTGTTACACTTTATACATAACCGAATAAATCACGAGACTGTGAAATGACTCACCTAATGATTGCTCAATCGTCTGAATTTAGCGAAACGTCATGCACGAACATAACCTGGTTCTGCTGTTCACCTCTAAACTAATAATTTGCTGCAGGTTTCGTGGATTTTTGACGAAGAAATTCTAAATTGGTATACAATAAAATCAATATTCAAGTGCACACAGTTTCACAAATCTCTTTTTTTTTCTTTCTGGAAGAAGAGGTACGGTTTCTGATATTGTTTGTTAAGTGTGTTCAGGTTTAGAATTCAATTAGTTGTATTTCTCTAGTTCGCGACTAGTGCAAAATGGCTCCCATGTCGATGCGAGGGAGTATATTCAGCACTGCGTCACGAATGACCCAGAAACAGGAAGAGGACATAGAATACGATTGTCTGTATCGATAACACTGTATTTTAGGATTCGAAGTGATTCAAAGTTTCTTCGATTCTAGCCATGACTTTCGAAGAATTGGTGCAGATGCAGGACGATAATCTGCAGAAGATTTGGTTGCTAAGTTTGGAGAACGACGTTTACGAACGGTTCATCACGCGAGTTGATCCCGACGTTATGAAGGGTAATTTTCTCACTCGTCCTTCGCTAACGTGGATTCCAGAAAATTGTTCTCGAACCTATCATTTCTTTGTGAAATATTCCCAAGACGATTTTTTACAACCTAGAACATCCTTGCATAATTCTAAGAATAAGCAAGGACAATATTTCGTGAAGGCATAAGGCTACTCCTGGAGAGGACTAAACACGCGAGAAAAGTAACGCGCATGATGTCGATGCGTACGTCCCGCATGAGCTTTCGGGACAGTGTGATGACTATACCGGAAGTTCTAAGGCGTCTAACACTAAGCAGTCCTGCCAGCACGCCCAGCATAATCAGCGTGACTTCCGAAACTAGAGCTCAGAGCGTGTTCCCTACGTGGGCACCCAGCGATAGTTCAAAGTTAGCCACTACTTAGAGTCTCGATAGAAAATAATCAAATTCAACAAGGTTCACCTTTGTAGTTCACAACCCAACAATTTTTAAACCACCTTTGAAGATTTTCAACGACTCCATTCGTTGAAACTGACAATTAGAACATTTAATTTATAACATTAACTAGACTGCGGATTTTATAGATTTATGATAAAAATGAGTAGGTGCAACTGAGAACAGTAAAAACATTAGACTAATCTAAAGTTACTGTTATATTATTTTTAATCTATTGAGCATACAGTTAGGAGCAAAACCGATCACACACACTTTAAATCAGAATAACTTTTTTATGAATGGACCAAACGACTTCTATTTCCCTGTAAAGCTAGAAGAATTAGTGTAGTAAATGACGTCTAAAAATATGTTGAAAAAATGTATTTGGTCGGAATTGTGAAAAACAATAGTAAAAATTGATTTTTACTACTTTTTTTTTAGCGAGGCCAATAACGAAAATTTAAACTGCCTTTTTACCACTTTTGATCGTTTATAACTCGTAAACCAATTAACCAATTTCAATGAAATTTTCGGAGCGTATATAATTTATACGAGTTGACAAAAAAAGTCGTAAAAATCAATTTTTACTATTGTTTTTCGCAAAACTAATTCTTCTAGCATTACAGGGAAATTGAAGTCCATTCATATAAAAGTTATTCTGGTTTAAAGTGTGTGTGATCGGTTTTGCTCCTAACTGTATTATTTATTCATTCTGCACCAAGATCCGCAGTCTAAACATTAGTAACAGAACTTAATAACTAAGGTGAAGGTACCAGTAATTGGCCTCGTATCAGTGGTTGACCATTCTTCAGGAAAACGTGAAAAATAATGTTTCTGGACGCAATAATCTTTCGAAAAAGATTTATCATATTAATTAAGAACAAGCAAACTGCGAGACATTTACCTAATCTGTTGCTAAATTAGATTTCATATGTTATTAAGTTCTTTTCATTTGTATTTCCTTTTTACTTGTAACTTGTACTAATCGTTGCAAGTAAACGATATCAAAGTAACCACCTGTATGGTCAATTAGAAGTTTTCTCATTCAAAGCTGGTCAAAAATGTCTATCAAATTTGAATAATACAATTATTTTGACAAAGTTAGCTTTGTTACACAATGTACGAAGTTCAAACAGTATTTTCACGCATAGAGTCTCTCTAGTTCAGGGCTCGGAATTATTTACTCGCTACGGCCGATTTTCGAAGGCTACGCAAATATATAGATAATACTAAAAAATATATGGATAATGGAATAGCGAGTATGGAACGCGCCTGAGGAGCTCAGAACTATGGCCGCCACGGGGAGCGAGACGCGCGGCCGGTCGAGGGGGCGTAGCCTTCGAAACTCGGCCGTGGCGAGTAAGTAAATCCGAGCGCTGCTCAAGTTCATAAAAGGTAAAACGCATTTACTATTATTCACGCTTTTACCTTATGTGTGATCCAAACCGATCAGAATCACGCTAGCGCACCGCATGGTGATGGCGAGGAAGGAGGTGGAGCACATGACGAAGAATTTGGAGGACCTGAAGTTATTAGTACAGAAAAGAATAATGATGATGAGGGCGGAGATCGAGGAGCTGGAGATTCGCATAAGCGAGGTGCAGGAGGCGAAGCAGGAGTTCGAAGAGAACGTGGTGATCAAAGGCGTGGACCCCATCACCGGGAAAATCCCGGCCGAGAAAGTTACCAGGTGATCACACACGCTATAGGAATAGAATAAGTGCATAGAGATCGATGGAGGCCCGATATGACGCGTCTAACAACATCACGGGAGGAAATGAGCTTAGTAGAACCCCGGATGTTGTAATAATATCGGGTAGGGATGGGATCAAGATAAATATGTACTCACGAATCCGAGTCAATTTCAATAACCAAGTTTCATCTCATGGGTTTCGATTACTACCTAAAAGCAATAATGTTTCAATGATTATATTTGAAAAGTATTCATTTTATACGAACTGATGTCGAACCTTGGAATGAGTACTTACAAGTTTCGAAAAGATACTTATAAGTACTTCGATGCTGAAAGGAATCGAATCTTTCACAATGTAGTACCCGAATCTTGGAAATCAGAACTGTTTTAAGCAGTTTCGTTATTAAATTCGTAACTATTTCAGAATAATATTTCCAATAGATTATGAAATTATAGTTATACATGTTGAATTAAATTATGCATTAGGGGACAACATAACTGATTTTAAAGGTAAAAAAAATAATAATTTAAAAAATCAAAAGTTTCGAATCCGTTCGACCAAGATTCGAATATACTTGCAAGTATTATTTCCGTTTACCAAAGTACTTGTAAAAGGTTCGAAACTGTCTGGCATAGGTTCGAGTTTATTTAGGAGTACTATTTCTGTTTTTCGAAGTACTTATAGAGAGTACGAATTCAATCAATCAAAGTTCGAACCTGTTTGCGAGGTACTTGATCCCATCCCTAGTATCGGGTAAAAGGAGACGGGCTGGAGCCCTGGGCGGTGGGGTTTTAGCATGGCTAGGGATAGTGTCCCATTTCCCCTCTAACTACCATCTTAGGGGGGGGGGCACACTACCCCTTTGGGGGGTATGCGTAATGGCATTTCTCCACCGCCCTGAAACAGAAAAAAAGGTGATCACACACGCACCAAGGTGCATCGTCATGTCGGCGAGACTTGTAGTTCACCTGTCGACTCTCTCGCGAAGGTACATCGAAGAGTGGCTTAGATCGGCGAACACGATAATAGGGAGACTGAGGCTGAAGAGCGCAACTCATAGGATGCTGATCACAAAGACTAGACAGCAGCTGGTCCAGAGGGAGGAGCTCGGAGAGGCGCTCCGCGCCGTTGACTTCGAACAATTGAACATCCAGAACAAGGATTTCGTAAGGATGATCGAGGAGAAGACGATCTACATGCTCGACATGAAGAAGATCGCAGGTGCCGAGCGATTCACGCAATAACCAGTCCCCCGACAATCTTAAACATTCGATTAAGGGAAACTAGACTGCGGATTTGATGCATTTGTGACAAACATGGGTGGATGTAATTTAACCCTTATGTAAGCAACCAAAATGTATAGATTACTTGTGAAACCTTTTGTATTGAACATGTTTGCACAAATTCTCATAATAAGATTATGGATTAATATATTAGCGAGTGAAGAATGGACATTCAGAGAAATTTTGTAATATTTCTAGAGGAACATTAACAAATTGTTAAAAGAAATACAGTAAATGGGTTCCTGGTTGACTACACAAGGGTTAAAACAGTAAACATGTGTTATCTTCAATTTATTAAAATTGTTAAAGATAGGAAGAAATTTTTATACGGTTCCTGCGTCTTGTAATTGACGAAGAACATTTTTATTTTGCATAAAGATCCGCAGTCTAAGGGAAACTACTTTATGAAATACATTTTGAAATTTTAACACATTACCGACCGGTGATTGTTACATAATTTTGAAAAATCTATGGTTCATGGTTAAACACTTTTTAATGGTAGCTTCAATAGCAACAGCAATTTTCATGGTGAACTAACAAGTCACCCTCAATAACGTCATCTAAGAGTTTCATTTAACATTGCAATGTAAAAGAAAATTTCTAAGCTTTCTTTTGGTACAGCACAATTATTGAAAATCCTATTAATAAGCTTCCGGTAGGTAAAGTGTTAACACTACGTTAATCGTCTTAATTTCCTTAATTTAATGAGATCATTCAGTTTGGTACAATTGATGCGCAGGACACTATCATCTGAAGCTAACTCAGCATAAGCAGAAGCTGAGCGACCTGCTGCGATCTTTGAACGGGTTGAAGAAGGAAACTTCGGAGAGGGATAAACAGATTCGCGAACTGCGTGTGGAGTACAAACACGTGGAAAACGACGTGGTAAAACTGGAGACTGAACTGAACCATCTGGTCGGTTATGTAGATTCTCATTCCGTGAGTTATCACAGTTCCTATCTGTTCATTAATTTCACTCCTGAACCCAACAAGTTGTCTCGAGGAACTTTTTTGGTAACGAATAGATAAATTTATGACAAAAGTGAGTAGATCAAATCGAAAACAGTAAAAACATTTAAGGAATATAGAGAATTAATATTCAGCAAAATATTTCTACTGAGATTATTATTTCAAAGGAGATTTTCAAGCCCCTTTTTAATACAATAAGATCATTGAAGATTCAATAAGCAAATTGCTAAATAATTTACCAATTGCGTGCAACTCTGAATTATTCGAACTGAAAGAACATCTTAGCTTGCAATTTGCAGGTACCAGAAATTTTAGAGTTCGTGATGCTGCAAAAAGAAGTGCAGGGCTTGCAGAAGAAGTACAAGCTGCTAGAACGACGCAAATACGTCGAGAAAATATTATTCCAGGCGTCGTTGAAATATATTTACAGCAAAGCAAGCCAATCTGAACTCGAGCTTATGAGGTGAACTCAAAGAACGATGTTGTTCGTTTGTTTCATGAATGTTTCACGTGATTATTGTGTCAGGCAAAGGAGAATATCGGACACGGTGTTCCCGATCGCTCCGTTCTCGGCATGATGGTTTTCATATGATCCGATTGACGGCATCCGAAATCGTTCCCAGCCGTCGCACAAGTCTTCGCGGGGACGCAATTATATCTGTAAAAGAAAATTACGCGGCTTGGTACCGGCACTGGTTACGCCACCGAGTAATTGGAGTTACGGTGCTTGTCTCGAAGACGAAGGAAACAATCGTACACTTTCCATGGTACTCGTACTTTCCGTGCGCTACAGATTATGTAAAACCACTATCGAAAAATATAGTTGTACGAGAAACGATGTCGTGTCCATTCATTTCCGTTCAGGAAACAACCTAACAATTCACGATAAAGTGTCTTTTTTTAAAGAAGTTTGCATTGCTGTTTTAAGAACGATAATTAAGTTGTGCATTAAGCTAATAATTAATTTTAAACATTCTTCTGTGTGTAAAAAGTATAGTTGTACGAGAAACGGTGTGGCATCCATTAATTTCTGTTCAGAAGAGAACCTAACAATTCACAGTAAATATTACGTCTTCTTTTAAAGAAGTTTGCAATGCTGTTTTAAGAACGATAATTAATTTGTGCAATGTTTTAAGACTTGGAAAATTTTATCCAATAGAAGAGAGAATTTAGGATCTAGTCATTCATGACTTCATCGAGAACAGAACCTAACAATTATTATAATTTTAAACATTCTTCTGCGTGTATAAAATATCTTGTTGTAATGAACACGGTGATGTTATTTTACATAGAAAGGATAGGTAATTGTAAAAGGTTAATTGCTATTTTTAAAAGGATAAACACTGACGAATTCTATCGACTAAAAGTAGAAAAATATATCCATTTACAAATTCAAAAAAAATAAGTCCAACGTGGAAACACATGCTCGAATGTTTGAGAATCGAGAATAAAAATGGAGAATGTTTTATAATCTACAAAAGAATAGAAGAACTGTGTCTGGCCACGTCCCCAAAAAATAAGTCTACAGTTTATGATAAAAATTGGAAGAAAATGGAAGAAGAATAGCGAAGTTGCACCTTGCGATGGGCAACCTGCTTCGTCCAGTGACCCGATCCGCCATGTTGCCGGTTTCCGCAACCCCAACCTGACCCAGTTATACCATCCTCTCGAGCAGCGCACATACACAATTTGCTTTCGTAAACAGGATTCCTTTCCTCTGATGATCTATATTCATAGTGGCGGCAATGAGCGCGTTAAGAAATACAAACGAAGTCGAAGATGGAAGGATTTTGGCGTGTGCCGCGGTGTGTGTTGGGTGGTCACGCTTCACGCACCGGCGATGCCTGTCCCTTCCTCTTTTCGCCCGTGGAATATCCGTCCCGGAAGACCATGTTTCTCTTTTCTACGGCGATTCAGTTTTACCGCGACGACAACATCGACGCGGCGGATGTTCGATCGGCTACCGAATCCCCAGTGACAGTCGAAAATCCGATCGGGACACTGCCTTTCATCCAGTGATCCCTCGCCAGTGACAAAGAATTCTCTAACAATCGAACCGTGCTCTCGTAATATGTGAAACTACAGGTTGAAATCTCGATACGAAAGTCGCAACGCGAATAAGAATTTGTTTCTTTAAGATTTAACAGGAGCTGTGAAGTTTATAGTGTCATCGTCAGACTTTGATAAAAACGTTTGATAAAAACACAGTCGCACCATTTTCACACTCGCTAGAATTGCTTGAAAAAGAAATAGGTGTTTGTGTAGCTTCTGTGTAAAAAAACAGTTAATACAATTTCTATTCTGCATAAATTGATTGCATTAAATTTATTTTAGACTTTATATCTTCTCAGAACTAGAAGCCTGTTAATAGGATTTTCTGTAAGTGTGAGGTACTAAAAAGAAGCTTAAAATTCTTCTTTAGAAATGAATGTTATAAATTTGCGATATAGGAATTAATACTTAATGTACTCATTAGCAAAATTTTCTATAATTTTGCTGCACTAAAGGGAAGTTCGTCTGGTACAATATTTTTAATATTTTTTGGTTGATTGGTATTGTGGTTGAAGGATCCATTAAACAGTTCTAAGCCATGGACCGCCGACTTTCGAAAATTGTGAAACAATCACCGCTATACGACCTGTTAAAATGATTCAAAGAGCATCGTCGATAGTGCGCGAAGGGATTAGCCAATGCCCCGTTGCGTGAACATCCTGCAGTCGAGTTTCGATGACAAATAAAGCCGATCTCGGGAAAGTTTGTCGGCTTTCTCGTTGCGTTTGACCGATTTCCGAGTCCTCTTCGAAAGCAGCCGACATGACGACCGCGGGGAAATTCGTCCTAGCGATAACGATTTGTTCCCTCTTCGCAGGAAGCTCTCAGAAGTATTTGGAGGTAAGGAACCGAGTTGAACGATTACTGTCTCCTCGATCGGCGTTAACGGTATTCGGTAGATGATACGCTTTGATACGAACCTACTTGTCCGACACGCTCGAGGGAACGTTTAGTCTTCGGGAGATGTTAGCTCGATGTTGGATTTGAAATTCTAATTAGAAAGCCACGTGCGTGGTATCTGGGCTAGTAGTAGCAACTTTTCTCATTTTTAAGGGTATGAACGTGAATTTGGGAGACGCTCTCCAGTTTTTGAGGGAGTACGACAGCGAGGCATCCGCGATGTGCACGAGAGTGATGACTGCGCAATGGAACTTCGCTACCAATGTCACTGAAATCAACCGGAAGAGGATGGTAATGTCTTTTAACACTAGGTTTACGGAGCTCTAGAAATAACTATTTCACATTATTTTATAAACATACAAAGTATGTGTTTATCCAAATTTTTGGCCATTTTTCCAATAATATATACCCGAAGAAATATCAAATGATTGCATAAGTTCGTGCCTGGTTTGAAAATCAAATTCAATGGTTAAATTTTAAACATTTGTTTAAAGATTGATCAAATTAAAATTAAAAAATGTTGAAAGTAAAAAGTTTTCTACAATTAGAAAAGAAACGTGACTATATGTATAATTTATTAATAAAGTTGTATTCATTAAAATTTGATCATTGAATTTTATTTTGAAATCGGGCACGAGCTTATGGAATCTAATAAATTTGGTAAATAATTCCTCGCGGAAGCATCTTTACAATCTTAATAATCGCATATTTAAAATATTAGAACCCGTCATTTGACCTAAATCTAGTGTTGAACAATTGTCCACCTGTTCGCAGATATTCTACTGAATAAATCGTGTCCCCTTTGATTTCAGTTGGAGGAACAGGCATTGAAATTAAAATTCGACAGGATATCCTGGAAGAAAGCTGTCGGCTTCGCTTGGAGCCGAATCCCTGATCCTCTGGCGAGAAGGGAGCTCAAGATGATCGCTGTCAAAGGTCGGAATTCTCTAACCGACGACAAATTCAACGAGGTAAACGATTTTCATATCGATCGAACAAAGACGTAATAATAACAGAGAAAATCAATTCCAGATACACAGCCTAATCGCGGAGATGAAGGAGATATACACGAGAACGAGAATGTGCCCCTACAGGACTGTCGGTGCAAATTGTGACTTGACTCTGGACCACGGTTTGCACTACATTTTCCCTAAAAATGAGATTCCTTGTCAAAAGAAGTAGAATTAAATAATTGATCATTAAATATTCCTCAGATGTCAACACAATAATGGCTCGATCGAAGGACTACGACGAACTGTTGTATTATTGGCACGCTTGGCACGAAGCAACTGGTCCTCAACTCAAGAACAAATACATGAGATACATTCAGCTTGCCAATCAAGCAGCTAGGTTAAACGGTAGACAAGAATTTGTCAGTTTATATTCTTGGAGAGGCAAACACGAGATTTAACAGGATCCACAAAGTTTAGCAGGATCCACAAAATTTAGCAGAATACACAAGATTTAGCAGGATACACAAGATTTAGCAGGATACACAAGATTTAGCAGGATACACAAGAGTTAGCAGGATGCACAAGATTAAGCAGGATCCACAAGTTGTCAAATGCGTTTTAGCTTTGGATTGCTTGTCCCACCTTTTTTGTGTATAAGTGTTTCAAATCTACTGATTATTATACTGCGGATGTTTATGCAAAATAAAAATGTTTTGCATTGATTGTGGGAAGCAGGATTAATATAAAAATAGATTTCATCCCTCAACGATTTTGTTATATTAAAAACAACAATACAACATTCTTGAATTTTTACAATCTGTTTTATATTTCACCCAACAAATTCTTTATGCAAAATAAAAATGTTTTGCATTGATTGTGAGAAGTAGGAATAACAAAAAATAGATTTTTCACTCCTTAACGACTTCACCTAACCAATTTCTTCATAAATGCATAAAGATCCGCAGTCTACTAATTGTGATACCCATTCGGAGCTACCTTGGTTTTCAGGCTTCGAGAATGCTGGGGATCAAATGAGAGAGCTCTTCGAGGACGAGCACTTCCATCAGAACACAGCAGACATCATGTCAGCCATCATGCACCTCTACAAAAACCTCTTCACGTACGTTAGGACCAAATTGTACGAACGATACGGCGACAAAATCAGAAGAGATGGCCCACTTCCGGCACACGTTTTGGGGAACATGTGGGCCCAGAATTGGGAGGACATCTTCGACGTCCTTCAGCCCTTCCCAGCAAGCAGGAAGCTCGATGTTTCTCTGGACATGATGATTCAAGGATTCACACCTTTAAGGTAATTTTGTGGAATACTAACACTCGTTTGAATGGGTTTTGTAAACTGAAAATGTTTAAGGATGTTCCAAATAGCAGAGGAGTTTTTCACTTCTTTGGGGATGAAACCCATGCCACCTGAATTCTGGAGGTTCTCCATGTTTGAGAAACCCATAGACAGGGAGGTCAAGTGTACCTCGAGTGCATGGGATTTTTGCAACAGGATAGATTACAGGTACCAATGTGCTTTGTTTCGTTATTTCGGAAAATATATCCAGGACATTTTCAGGATAAAACAATGCACGAGGGTTACCATGGATGATCTTTTATCGACTCATCAAGAGATTGCGCGTGTGCAATATTATTTACAGTACAGGGACCAGCCATTGTTATTCCGTAACGAAGCCATTCCAGGTAATCAATTTGGGGTTTTTCGATGCGATGAACAGGTCTAAATTGAAGTCAGTAAATGTAAATCCAAATGTAAATCTGACACAACAAAAAATTATTGAGTGTCAACATATGAACGAATATATGGAACCGTAATTTATCAATTTAGGGTTTTTCGAGGCAGTGAGCGACGCCATCGGGCTCTCCGTCTTCACCCCCCAACATTTAAGTAAACTCGGGCTTCACAATAACTCCAGCGACGATTATGGCAGCAATATCAACTTCCTAATGCTAATGGCCCTCCGCAAAGTTGCCTACATGCCGTTCGCGTACATCGTTGACGAGGTTCTACTTGTTTTAATCCGATTTTGAATACACTGTTCTCATCAAGGTCTTGTAAATGTTTCATTTTAATGTTTCAAGTGGAGATGGCGTGTGTTCAGCGACGGTGTCACCGATATGACGAACAGTTGGTGGGAATTAAGATTACAGTACCAAGGAATTGTGCCACCTGTACCCAGATCAGAAAGAGACTTTGATCCGGGCTCTAAATACCATGTTCCTGCAGATGCACTTTACGCTAAGTATAAAAATATTTCGCAATGATTGTGCTATATCGAAAGGGAGTTCAAAAATCTTCTTTCCTTTAGGGATCACTAATCACTAGACTGCGGATTTTATGCATTTGTAACAAAAATTGATACATACGCACAATTGAAAGCAGTGGGCATATTTCAAAAATTTAAGACCACCAGTGTATTAGTTTCACCTTAAAAAGATCATTAAAAGAAGAATGAATTTGTTATTTGGCTCCTGTGTCTTGGAATCGACGTGGACATTTTTTCTTTTGCATAAAGATCCGCAGTCTACTAATCACTAATCCCCTGTAATCAATTTTGATCGAGTCTGAACTAATGTCGAGAAATAGCAAAATTCCAATAAAAAATTCTTTGTTTACAAAATGGTGATGGTGATGGGTTAAACTTGCTATTCAAAGATTAATTAAGAGACTAATTAAGAAGATAATACTTCGTACCTCTAGAATTGATTAACGACGCTGTGTTTCTTTCAGATACTTCGTTGGTATAGTACTGCAATTCCAATTGTACGAATCGCTGTGCGAAATAGCAGGTCACACCGGCGATTTGTACACCTGCGACTTTTACAGATCTCGAGAGGCAGGCAGACTGCTATCGTGGGTACAAAAATAGCGATAGCTAATGATTATAGGAATTACAAGTTCTTTAACGTGTTTTATTAATTGTTTTAGCGACGTGTTATCAATGGGTTCCTCCAGATCATGGAAAGACGTCGTGAGACAAATGACAAGGGGCAGAACGAATAGAATGGACGCTGGAGCTATATTGAGGTACTTCGAACCCTTAAATCAATGGCTGAAAAGGCAGAACGAAATGGAACCAGTTGTCGGGTGGATCACAAATCGCGAAGACACAGGTGAGTTCATAAATACTATTTTGAACAACGCATCACTTACGAAATTTACCGATTTTAATCTTGCGATTAAAGGATTCTTCCGATCTTTTCCAGCACTGTTTTTTCACTGGTACCAAAATGGAGCTCGGAAAATCACCTCGGGCTTATTTGTTCCACTGGTTATAATCGTCACGCAGCTTGCAATACGTTAACAAACGGAAGCGAAGACCACAGCAATAAAAATGCCACAATTTTGTATATAACACGGAACTATGTAAATATATGAAATGTTTGATTAAATAACGCGGACGAGGTAGAACAATCGATCAAATTCGAGACTGCCTTTCTTTTGCTTAGAAACCAGAGATTTATCAGTGTACTGTGTTCAATAAATTATTGCGTGCGAATGTTCATGGATTAAAAGTTATTCTGTGCCTCGAGTTCTATCACCTATTTGAAGATTCAAAAAAGGAGAGATTAAAGATTGAAGAGGATTAACGAATGAACAGACGGGCAATAATTTTTCTATCATTTGGATCGTGAAGGCATAATAAATATTTTATCAAGGAATAACGGTATCTGTACAAGAACAGCGCATAACATTACAGCTACATAATGTTCCACCCGTAACGAATATAAAATTACAACTGTACAATTCGAGAATAAATAGTTTCGCGATATATACATATACAATATACATATATATATATATATATACTCTGTTGTAATAGTGATTTCGAGTAAAGCTACTAGGAAAGATTGTACTGTCCCTGACGGTGCAGCATATTTGTTAAAAAAATACAGGAGAGTTTCTTATCATCTAACTACATCCGACGTAGAAAAAAAGGAGCTAAGTACTACCATAAGCGTGTCGCCGATCGATGTGATGCAATACGCGAAATCTTGCGTTTCGTTACACTAAATGATAGTCGCTTAACGATATTCCATTACGCGCGACTCGCACTACCGATCACGTGTACGGGACTGATCTATTTATATGAATTTATAATTAAACAGTTGGGAGCATAACTGATCACACACACTTTAAATCAGAATAACTTTCTTATGAATGAACCAAACGACTTCAATGTCTCTGTAAGGCTAGAAGGATTAGTTTAGTAAATGTCGTCTATAATTCGTAATCCAATTACCCAATTTCAATGAAATTTTCGGAGCGTATATAATTTATACGAGTTGACCAAACACATCTTTTAAATTTTCGTTATTGGCCCAGTTAAAAAAGTTGTAAAAATCAATTTTTACTACTGTCTTTCACAATTCCGAACAAATGCATTTTTTCAACATATTTTTTAGACGTCATTTACTAAACTAATTCTTCTAGCCTTACAGAGAAATAGAAGTCATTTGGTCCATTCATAAAAAAGTTATTCTGATTTAAACTCCTAACTGTATAGAAAAATAGTACATCACATCAATTTCTTTTATTATCATTTTTCGACTTACACTCCCGACCATAAGTCACTGGACACTTATTCGGGTGCAGACGATTGAAAAATGGTACTTACTAATTTTCTCAAATGTAGAGAATTTAATAATGTAAATCAAATTATTATTCTAATATTTCCTAATTTTTTATTAAGTGGGATAATTGTTTTCCAGTTTGGCTTCTAGAGCTGTCCATAATCATCCCACAATTTCTCATCGCCTTTTTCCAACATTTATTCAGACAGTATATGCATATATTTAATTTTGCATTCGAATGTTATCTTATAATAGCTACATCTAATCAAAATAAAACAATCAAATCGAGCTGGATGCTTCTATTCTTTAACTACCATTTTGTTGAAGATAAGTACGAGTCTGGTGATTTATGGACAGGAGTGTAGATTAGAATTAACACGAGGATCAATCTTGTTAGAAATAATTGCCTAAAAGATCTATATGTTTGAATAACTGAATAATGCATTGAATATGATACTGATTGTTTCGGCAAAAAGGCATTGGAACGTTTCGTACAGAGAGACTACGAAACATTCCATTGTTAATTCAGGATTTTACTATAATATTTAGAAAAGAGTAAATCGGAAGGTTCCATACTTTTGACCAGCACTGTAACAAAACTCGGTGGGATTGGAATTCAAATGAAAATTAAAAATACTTTCGGTCGGTCCTCGCGGATAATCGTTTCCTTCAGTCGTCTCGTGTAACAAATAGAGTCGCATGATATCGATACTAAATTAATCTATCTGGTTCCTGACTTACCCCTTAGGAACGTACACTATGAACGAACGGAAAGATGCATTCAAGTTCGAGCATGTATTAATCAATTAACAAGAATTGTCGAGTACTGCACCCTTAGCACATCGATTCCAAATGAAAAATTCTAAATTGAACGAATTGAACAAATTTTCGCAGTGAAACTTTCGAAAACTAAAGCAAACAAAAATGCTCGAGGATTTACCTATTTCTATGTCCTGCCAATTTATGTTACTGTAAACGAAAATAGAAATGAACTAGTGAGGCCATCAAAGTGCAACGGGTGAGAAAAGTATGCCTAAAAGGAACAGGAAAAAATGAAATAGTCTTACGGCCATTTTTAGGAAACTTCAGGCAACCTGTTCACGCGAGAACGTATCGGGGCCAATCTTGGTAGACTCTGAAATTATTAATTTTTCACTCTGATATGGCTCTCTCATTAATTAGCACCACGAAAGACACTCATTCGAACGGTTAGCTAAACTGCAACTGGACGAAGACCTGATTATAGGTATGGGATCAAGTTCAATATGTACTCACGAATTCGAATCAATTTCAATAACCAAGTTTCATTTCGTGGGTTTCGATTACTACTTAAAAGATCATATTTGAAAATTATTAATTTTATACAAACTGATATCGGACCTCGGAATGAGTACTTACAAGTTTCGAAAAGATACTTATAAGTACTTCGATGCTGAAAGGAATCGAATCTTTCACAAGTAGTACTCGAATCCTGGAAATCGGAACTGCATAGTGGGTTTTAAGCACTTTCGTTATTAAATTCGTAACTATTTAAGAATAATATTTCCAATAAATTATGAAATTATAGTTATACATGTTGAATTAAATTATGCATTAGAGGACAACATAATTGATTTTAAAGGTAAAAAATGTAATGATTAGATATTCATAAAAGTTTTGAATGTGTTCGACCAAGATTCGAATATACTTGTAAGTATTATTTCCGTTTACCAAAGTACTTCCTTTGAAAAAGGTTCCAAACTGAACCGAAACGTTAGTAAAGAAAAAAGTTAATTGCAAAATTGCTAGATTTAATAAGTGATCGAAACAGTTGCGCCGAAAACCTTGTAAAAGGTTCGAAACGGTCTGGCATAGGTTCGAGTGTACTTAGGAGTACTATTTCTGTTTCTCGAAGTACTTATAGAGAGTTCGAATTCAATGAAACAAAGTTCGAACCTGTTTGCGAGGTACTTGATCCCATCCCTACCTGATTAAGTAAACTGGCCAGCCCGATACGTCATGATTCTATACTTTCATTCGTTTGTAAAGGACGTAGAATGCTATTGCATTAGTCTATTGCAATCTTTTGCCACGGGTCAGACTTCATAAATCAAAATAAATTGCTTCCGGATTGAACCACGCAGCGACGGAGACTCTGTATTTCTATTTATATATAAATATATCCTTACGAATTAGCGCATCGACTTAGATCAATTAATGAATAGTCGCTGGGTGCGATCACTGCAACGGCAACCGTTTTCGTTGCGTTTCTATAATTAGACTGCGGATTCTATGCGGTTATGGAAGAAATGAATGTATGAGGAAACGAAGATGATCTGAGAAATTTAAGTATACATTTTCTTGTTTTTGATTGCTTTTTGTAATTATTTGCTACGATTATCCGCAGTGCACTAATGATTCTAGCGAGGATCGTGTCTAACACTGACGTGCAAATTGTTTGAATAACAAAATATATGTTAAATAGTTGTTTCAGAGTTTGGAAAGTGAATATCTACCTGCCTGAGAAATTCGACACGCCATTGTAATTCTTAGAGCGACCCAGTCACTCTGTCAAGTCGCTGAATAGTTAGCGTAAAAGGGTCAAAAAATATACTTGGAACTCGCGTGGGACGAGTCGGTCCCTCTCCAACTTTGTCTTCAGGAAGTTCAGTCCCTCCCGTGGGGACCTAAGTGCTCGCGTAAAATACAATTCTAATAAATGTCATGGTTACGGGAATTTCGGTGCTCGATTATTCCCCATGCTTCGCAAACTATTGCTCTCATTTCTCGGTTTACAGTCGTAGAACTCCGATATCTCTCTCGTAATTGCTTGTACAATCTTGGTCACGTGATTCCGGGGCTTCGAAAAATCGGTTTCGATGCCATTTTGATTGAAGGAAATCGCACTCTTTCATGCTTAAATGCGGAACATCCAACTGAAGCGGCCATTTTCACGTCAGCACGGTGGTAATGGAAGCTTTTGTACTTGGAAAACGTAATGCAATGTTATTTTCCCTTTCGTAATTATTCTTGAATCGGATATGGTAATTCTAAACGAGCTGCAGAGGAAGTTCACACGAACGAAAATCGTTTAACACTAGAACGACCGGACTTTGATTGTTTCTTTCAATGAAATATTGTCTCACGATTAATTCGACTCACTGAAACTTAATTAAGGATTTGGAATTATTGTACGACTTTGATTGATTCGTGGAAGTACTCGATAAAAATGATTTTAAACCTAGTGCACGATAGTTCCAGTGTTAATTTACTTAGACGTTACTAGAAGTGGAAGAATATTTTACAGATAGTCCCTCCATCACCATCGGGCCATCAATCATTCAAACCTTAAGTTCCCTACATGTATCAGTCTCAAAAATGGATTGAGCGAAAATGTACGAAATCAGTTCCACCATTTTCTGCTTCCCCAAGGAAAATCGCACCGGTGATTGCAGTATGGGTACATTTTCTTCACTGGATTCCGCGACTTCTCGATAAATTGACAATGTATATTAATCTCGTGAAGCAGCGTTTAATTCTTCATCTGTTCATTTCTGCCCCGGTGTGCTACCTTGTCCCTTATCCACAACGCTGTAGAAAGGAAGACTGCATGGCTGGAGCGTTCGAAAATATTCATCGCGATTTTTAGAATTGACGGAACGAATCAGCAACTACAAAATTTTTTTACCTAGTCCTTCCGATTAGTTCGGATAAATTACCAGATTTGAAGCGAAATTGTGTTTTTCGACTACTGGAAATCCCCATAAAAATTAGGCTCCCTACTTTCGGCAGTACACCTTGCACTACTACCTAAGAATCATGATCAATATTTCCCATGAGCTCCGAGCACCTTGATTTCTCTTTACGACACGTGCGAAGTCTCCGATCTGGGAGTACAGTAATGCCTCGATATATGTGAGAACTCCGGGACCGGAATGTTACTTACATCGTGAACGGAACAAGTAAATATGATCCGAATTGTGTCGTGTTTGAACTCGTCTTAATCAGAAAAATGTGACGAATATATTGGTGAAAGAAACAAATAATTCTAAAAGAATATCCACAGTGGTGGGGATAAATTTTGAAGAAATATCGTGGACATCTTCATATATCGAGGCATCGCCGTACTTTCCGGAAGCGATTTTCGTCGACCGCCGGGAACCGGCCGGTATACTAAACGCTGCTCTTCCTGTACGGCCGTTTGGCATATTTTCCAAATATGTCTTCAGCGCGTTTGCGGAGGTACACCATCGATTTCTGTCTCGAAATCACCAGTTGTCGGTGCTGTCAAAGAATCGAAACGTCCTCCGACTTTCCGTTCTCGGTCAGTTTGTTCTTCCTCTCCCCATTCGGAATGGTTCCGACGCTGTGGCTCGTTGTAGCCCGATCGAGTGCCATTCCAGGGTGAACGTTCACGTACCTGGGACTTTCGTTCTCGTTGCGCTTGAAATTCTGAAGGCAGATCACTGGTCCCGATTGGTGCGAGTTCGCCAACAGCGGCTTTGAACTTTCGACATCGCAAACCACGTCGCCCAACAGACATTCCTGGTTCTTGTCCTCCTGGCAGGTTATGTCTAGCAGCGGAGGGTTTGGAATCTCCATCGGGCTGGACGCTGATATCGACGGACGACTGTCCTCTCGAGATGGCCAGGATAACGAGAACTTCCGGTTGTTCTCCGTTAATTGCATGTCCAACTGACCAGCTAGCTCGAGCTGCACGCTCGCTATAGGAACGTCCAAACAGGGCGATATAATCCGAGGATTCGTCGCCAGGAAGTCCACGATCTCGGGAGCTGTTGGCCTCTTGTGGTGCTCACCCCTCCAGCAGGAGTATATCAAGCTCTCCCTGAAATGGTTCACATTATAATCTACTCTTCTCAGGGTCTTCTCAAAATAAAGCATTAAAATGCCCTATTAGGTAGTGCGTAGAGAAACATATCATCCCACTTTTAACACTTTACCTACCGGAAGCCTATTAATAGGATTTTCAATAATTATGCTGCACCACGAGAAAGCATAGAAATTTTCTTTTCCATTGCAATCTTAAATGAAACTATTAGATGACGTTATAGAGGGTGACTTGTTAGTTCACAATGAAAATTGCTGTTGCTATTGAAGATTCCATTAAAAAGTGTTTAGCCATGTACCATAGATTTTTCAAAATTATGCAATAATCACCGGTCGGTAATGTGTTAAAAACGGAGTCTACCTTCAAACCTACGAAAAGACTATTAACGCGAGATTATGTCATCCTCGAAACCAAGCGGGTTTCCTCCGACGCATTTTTTCCCATCATCGCTAGCAACCGAGTTATTCAGGTGACCTGTTTTAAATTCCTATTACCTGCTAGGTAGCTAAGTTACTAATCAATAAGTGTCAAGCTGTAGCTAGAATGTCGCGGATGCTTACAACTGTACTTTGACTCCCTTAGGAACGACTAACGAGTTCCCAGCCTTCACATGAATCAACACTTCGTTGTTGCTCATCCCCTGGAACGGGAAACTACCGAATGTGATAATCTCGTAGAGTAGGACACCGTATGACCAGACGTCCGAGGCTGGAGTGAAGACTCCAAGCCCTAACGACTCCGGTGCCATCCATCTTACTGGCAGCATTCCTGAAATCGAAGGTGTCAGTCGCCTCTGAGTTAGAAAAGCCGGTTAATAAATAATTAAAGCGATCTCGTACCTTTACGATTAAACTTGTAATAATCATGCTCGTACATGGGCCTCGTCATACCGAAGTCCCCGAGTTTCACCATGCGTTGGGCGTTCACCAAACAATTGCGAGAAGCAACGTCCCTGGAAATAAAGACGAGATGAGACTCTCCATTCTTAAAGTCCATCTTGAATGTCTTCTAGTTCCATCGAATGCCTACCTGTGGACGTACTTTAACTGCGCCAGGTAGCTAAGTGCCCTGGCTACGTCGAGCGCCATAGCAGTCAGCTTTTTACTCGAGATCTCATCGGAGTCCTCGTAACTTTGATCGTTCACAAGGTGTCTCCGAGCGAGCAGGTAAGTCTTCAAATCTCCATACAGCATGAACTCCATCACGGTCAGCACTGGTTCACCTTTTATGCAGACGCCGAGGAGCTTGATGATGTTCTTGTGCTCGAACCTCTTCATCACCTCCACCTCGCTGAGGAAGTCCAGCTTTTCGTCGGTGGAACTACCGACCTTCAAAGTCTTCACCGCCACAGCCAGCCAACCCTTCTCATGGAAGAAAGCTTCGCCACCGTAAACCATGCCGAAAGCACCCTCCCCTAACTTTCTGTTGATCAACACTCTGTCTCGAGGGATCTCCCACTTGTCCAAGTCTGGACCATCGCCTTGGATCCGCAGGTCCAGGCCAAGAGATTTCATGTACATCTCGTGGTACTTCACCTTCTTCTCGTACCTGGGCACAATTACAATTTTCCGATCGTGATTCGAGTCTGCATTCATTTAAAGAACATTAAACAAACTTTGTAAAAGGAGCTCACTTTCTCTTAATGATGATGAAGCCGATGACCACTATCATGGCCAGCACAGCGATGCCTAATATGTTCATGATCGCGAAGGCTACCTCGCAGGAAACGTTCAGGAAATCCGCGAAGCCTGCTATGATACACCTTCGGGCTGGTTCTGAACCATCGGTGGGGGGTTTTGTATTAGACAACCAGACTATAGCAGATTCATTTAGGTCCAGTCTACCACCCATTATCTCCTGCTTTTCCTCGGAGATGTTCGGATAGAAGTTACCGACCAGTCGGGTCTCGTTGTTGATGTATTGCATGATGTGGATCACCGAGTATCTCGATGGACCGCCTAGGAATTGAATCCTACCTGACACCTGCAGCAGGTAATCGAAATATAGAATACATTAAAGGATCATCCCAACAAAAACAACCCGTAAACAGGAGCCAAGTTCCTATGGCCGTAAAAAGTTGTGAGATTAAACAAAATACGGCCAAGTTCGTTAGCTTAGACATACCTCTTGCAATACTGAAAAAGCGTTTGTAAAAATTAGTTTAAAAGAACGCTATTTAATTTTTAAAGAGTTACATGGAGGGCTAAATTATTCAAACTTCGCCAGTACCTAACACCTTTTATGGCCATTGGTTTAAAAAGTAACTCTTTAAAAATTAGCGTTCTTTTAAACTAATTTTTACAAACGCTTTTTTCAGTATTGCAAGAGGTATTTCTAAGCTAACGAACTTGGCCGTATTTTGTTTGATCTCACAACTTTTTACGGCCATAGGAATTTGGCTCCTGTTTACAGGATGTTTTTGTTGGGATTCCATTAATTTTTGTTGAAATCTGTGAATTATCAAACTTTGATAATTATTCCTTTGAGTGTTTATTATGGTGGACCTATGTACCAAATTTCAAGCATGTAGGTCAATGGGAAGTACCCAAAAGTCAGTCTGTCAGTCAGTCAGTGACAAATTTAGCGATTCTTGAGGTCCTATATCTCGGAACCTACTAACGTTGGAATATTAATGTTTTGTCAATATTGGGACATGATAGCATTTAACAAGTGTACGAAATTATATCTCTCCATCTGCCTCCAGTGCCGAGTTATAAGCCTCTAAAAAACGGCTAAGTTGTTTCGTGTAAAAGGAGGTAGTGCGAGAACTTGGCTGGTGCACTACCGTGCACCTAGATTTTAAGGAATACAGAAAAATCTCCCACTCACTCCATTGAAATCCAACTCGCCAATGATCGCAGTCAGCCGATCGATAGTCTCCTGACTGTGGAGTTCGAAGAGGTAAGCCTCTTTCTCTTTGAGTAGCTGATCCATCGCGTAAGCATAAGTCCACATTGCATCGTAAGCGTAGCCAGCGTAATTCGAGGGTTGATGATCTTGTGCTTTACATTCTGCCTCATAACGATTACGCCATTCAAGAACTGTGATATTCTCTTGCATGATAGCGTCATCCTGACCGAAATACGCGTGAGAGATTCCAAGATAGCCGTTGATCGCTTTGCTCATCTCTAACGTGGTACACGGGACATTCTCGCCTGATTCGTTGTAGCGATCCGTGTCGTACCATTGGGGACGTAGCCATAAGGGTAGAAACCATACGTAACCCTTCGATCAGAAACAATTCGTTTAAACGTTTGTTGTGTATAAAAACCTGAATGTTTATAGAGAAATACAAAAACTGATGAGATACCTGTGCAGCTGTCATCTCGAGCCTGGATGCCTCGCACATCACCTGTCTGGCTACCTGATCGTTCACGTCAGCGATGATGATCTTCGCCTTCTTGTCCTTCAGATCTTGCAGATACTGCAAACCGAATCATTCGTCATCATTAGACTGCGGGCAATACAACATTCTTGCATTTTTAAAAATCTTTTACTGTTTTATATTTCACTCAACCAACCTCTTCACAAATGCATAAAGATCCGCAGTCTAGTCATCATCGTGTCCAAGGACTACTTTTACTTTTATTTTTCTGAATGACAATTTTAGAAAACCTGCCTACCTTCGTCATCATTCCCGCCTCCCGTTCCCTCGGGAACTTGAAGTTGGAAACGAACGTGATGTCATTGGTCCTCAGTATGTCCTCCATATACGAGATGTACTCCGTGTACTTTTGTCCATCTTCAGTCAAGGCAGCCACTCGTTTCCACTTGAGCATCTTGAACAGCTCTAGATAAACGTCCTTGTACTGTTTGTTCTCCCCAATTGTCCTGAAGAAGTACGGGTATTTGGATCTATCATCAAACGTAGACCCCTCGGCACTGTAACTGATCACGACAGTCTTGTAATGTTTCGTGACCCCGATCAGGGGCTCTACAGTCTCTGAACAAGCTGGACCAAGTACTCCGACCATGCGCTGATAATTTTTGTTGACCATGAAGTCTATAAAGGACTTGAGCACCGTATCCGACTTGCATTGACCATCGTTAGCTATTACAGACATATTGTAATTCGAGAGGACGGTGCTGTTGCTGTTGATGGCACGTTTGGCCATGGCAGCGGCGATGTGGATCGAGCGACCAGAGTCGAAGGTCCCTCTCATCGGGAAGATCCCGCCAACGTAGATCATCTGATGTTTGGACGGTATCCACTCCTTGGTGGCGTAGTCTATGTTGTCCCTGAGCCAACCGCAGGCAATATCCTCTTCGCTCAAGATCGCGGACTGTCTGTTGTACCGATCGATCAAGTCCTCGTACATCTCCGCAGAGAAACGGGCAGAGTCGATCGCCTCGTAGGCCGATTTTGCAACGGTCTCCAGCCACCCCCAGACTAGTTTCGTCAGCCGGTTCGGTTCATAGTGACAGCTGATGTTCGACGCCAGCGTACCACATCGCGGGAACGCGATCGTCGCGAAATTCGTCGCATTCGGAACGAGGCTGCTCGGAGTCCAATGCAGGAACACCAGAGACCTGGAAAACATCGCGGTTGAGAACGGAACCCGAAATAAACGACGGCCAGACGCCCGGTATTTTCGGGAGAGCAGCCGGAGCGATAATAAAAAACGCTGTAAAAGAATGTTTGGAGGATGCGAGCGACTCCGACTGTAAACGATTTCTGAATCATTGGTTAGAAAAATCTCGATTGCGTGATGTAAGGCTGCGCAAGGTTGCGTTCCGAATGAGAACGTCTTCCGGAATTTGACTTTGAACAGTTATCTACGCGATTATCGAACGCAACCTTTCATCCTCGTGTCAAGTAGACCGCGCAGAAATTCATAGATTCATCCGTGAATGCCTTGGCAGCCGCGTTTCCCGATATTCATGTCCCTTATCGGTCTTGTAAGCGTTATGCAACCGGTTTACTGATACATCGCATTTCTACATAAGAATCAGTGTCGCGCTAGAGTCACGTGCCGCAGTCGTGGATCGAGGAAAATCGAATTCGCTGCGGCCGATCAAGGACGATCGCCTGGAAAATCTACGCTTCTATTCTCTTCGAAGTGTCACGCTCTGAGAAAGTGCGGGGCACCAAATTCGTTTCATTACTACTGACCCAAAATAACTTAATTATTCTAATCCCATCGTCTACAAAAAGGGACTCGATAAAATGAGGAACTGTTGGTGTAACAGTCGATGTCGAGTCCGGCTCTTTTAACGATTGCGTAGACAACAATAAGCAGGTCCATGCAGACAGTTGTTTGTCAAATGGAGCTGAATGAGTTGAAGCGTGTTTCGCCATACCTGCTGCCAGGGGGTGTCATCGATTTCTGCTCCCGCTGCAAATAGTCCGTGGTCAAAGTCTCGGTCAGATACTTCAGGTTAGGTCCGACCCAGATGACTCTCACGTAAAGCTTCATCTGGTCGATGTCATCCTTGACGAAGCTGGTGACGTCGGGATGACTGGTAATCAACAGAGCGCAGGACTGGCGATTCTGACACCGTTCAGGAATGTACATTCCTCGATGACAGTAGGTTTCATTGCAGTAATACCCCCCGGTGTTCGAGTTCACCGCGTTGTTCCTGATCAGGGACAACGTTCCTTCGTCGACGTCGAAACGAGCTGCAGTTTCGGGTTTGGCGAACGTCGTCCAGAACTCTCCTGACCTGGAAAGTGGCTCTGGAACCAGCCAACCGAAATGTCCTGGAGGAGCTATCGACCCTAAGTCTCTCACGTCGGTGTAAAGGGTCTGCAAGGGTTCTGGATCGTTATACGTTGGGATCCATGTCTCCAGGTTCACCAGGGGTTGGATTTCTCTGTTCAATGAGAAACAACTAGTTAAAAATTGCTGAAGATTATTGACGAATATGCAGAGATTTGGAAATTAATACAATTGGGAATTTGTGAAAACTGTGTTGTGGAATAGATTTCTTTTAAACAAAGAGAAAATGGGAATCTATTTAGAAAAGTAGAATTAATTTCCGAGTGAATTCAGTGATCACACAGTGGTCCAGCTGTCTCCTTATTCCATCACATTGATAATGAACAATTGATAGTGGTCGATTCCAGTAAAAAAATTGTTTGAAAGCAGTTGTAGTAAATATTAAATTTGAAGAAAATACGAAAATTTGAAATTGTTCTCTGCTCCGCGCACAAGCCGATCGCGAGATGATTCGGTTACATAAATCTAATCGTCATGAAAGAATCCTGTGATCCGTTAAGTGACCACAATAGAGTTCGAGGTTTTTTTATTAAACTGTTGCGGTTCCGCGATTGTATAACCATAATAAAATCGAAAACGAAACGTTTGTTTAAAGTGCTGAAACTCGTGCAGAAAATTGTGTTTCAATGCTTGTCTGTCTACTGCTGACCGTTTCTACTTTTTGCAAACATCGGCGACGTTTGCTTTCTATCGATATCGTTATCTCCTAACCACCTATTTATATAAAGCTATCGCAAAAGCCAGATAACTCCGCAACATTGTCGCTGTTCCTAAACATTTACGCAAGTGAACGTAGCGCGCTGTTTACAGGCGCGATTTACAAGAAACTGAGCAGCAGTACAACAGGATCATAATAATTATAATAAACGACAATAACAGTAAGATGACAAAACGTCAATGCATTACATGTGTTCCGTGCGAGGCTTGTCATTCATAATCACGAAAGTTGCATGGTTCAGTCTGGCGAATGTGTCTTCGTCGTTGAATTTATCATCGTACTCAACGACGTTGACATCCCTGTATCCAAGCACCTCTGTCAAGAAGATCCTCAGGATCTGCGACGACAACCTGTGGGTCACCCTGCGCGAGACCTCGAAGTTGATGTGCACCACCTGGTTCCACATGTGTGCTGTCCTCTTGTGAATGATCTCTGGCAAAGAGAAATGATTTTTTAGTCGAGATAACAAGATGTTCTGTTGAATCGATCAACCAGGTCAGTCTTATCAGGGATTAAACCTGTAGCTGAGCTGGTAGGACCTACCATCGCGCATCGTCAGGCACTGATTCGCAGCGGAGACCCTCGTGATGAACATCAGAACCATCAGGCCCACGATTGATGCGATTTTCAGCATCTTTCACTTTCTTCTTCTCCTGAAACAGAAACAAGCAGAATGTTAGGTTAGAGAGTACTTTGATTGGATTCGATTTTCGTACAACTCCTTATTCTCCAATGTTTTTGGGTTAAATTTGAAAGACATTTTTTCAGAATAATGTATCATTACTAGACTCCGGATGTTTATGCAAAATAAAAGGTTTGTGCATTAATTGCAAGACGCTTTAACGTGGTGAGAAAAAGTCATTTAATATTTTCACTGTTTTAAATTGCGCTTGCTCGTTTCTGTTATAAATGCATAAGATCCGGAGTCTAATCATTACAGATTTGTCTGCAATTAAAGTGCTCGTACTTGGCCTTCATATTTCCGGGAAGGAATAATTTTCGGAGGCAGTTTCCTCGTCCTAGAAGTGGTTACGTCTCTAAGATCTCGATTCAGCTTTTGCGGATGTGATTCAGATTATCTGGTCTCGATGATGGCATTATGCCTCGCGCTAACTCGTGGCGTATAAACTTCCAATAGTCGGCCAAGAGATACTGTTCTCTCGCCAGAAGGCACGAGAAACGCAGTCTGGATACGTCGCAAGCGTTCAGTATCAAAACAGATGCTCGTCTGTGCCTAAACATGGTATCGTCCCGATATTACCATAATTAGACCGCGATGCCTCGAGATAGCACAGACTGCATCGTTTCACCGAGACGGACATTATTAATGCACCCATTCACCAAGATTCACGTTTTCCATATTTTGGCCTTCAATATTTTATTATACTCCGTTTTAACACAGTCGCATTGATACAAACATTTTCTAGTATTTTAGAAAATGAACGTCATAAATGCCTGAAGATACACAGTTTATTTTCCATATATTTGTGATCAAAATTTTACGTTTAAACGACGGGAATGCGGAGATCACGCTAACCGCGACGATACTAAATGCGACTCGGCCGTGGCTGATCCGGGAAAGGATGAATCTCCTTACCGCGCGGGAGACGAGACAATTTCGGTACCTTTTGTGAGTCAACCGGCGCGGATAATAGAATCCTGAGGTAGCCGATACGGCTAACAATGCATAGGCACTCGTATAAATAGCAACAATATGCCGCGAATGTAATCCGCCGCTGAACAGTCGATGATAAATTTAACAGCGGAACGTGCCCGCGGTAGGATCGGCAGTTCGCACAGGTGGGGCACGTGTCGCTAAAACAGGGGGGGGCGAAGGATCATATCTATTTGCTTTCCGCGACTGTCCGTAGACAAGATAAACTAACAACGTTTCATGTATGAATAATTCTGGTAAGTCAAAATTAATACATCGACATGCACTAAACCGGCTGAGCATTGAAAGTGACTTGCATTTGATGAATTTGTGTTTATTTAGCTTCCATACAATTTTTATTATAATTTGAGGATACCCGGCATCATACAGTTGTTGCTTAAAGATTATTCAAACTTTTTCTGTATTTAACATATTTTCACAAATTCTCGTGATAAGACTATAAATTAATTAGCCAGTATAGAATGGACAAATTTTGTAATATTTTTTAGAGGAACATTGACAAATTTTTGAAAGATACACAATAAGTGGGTACCCGATTGACTACACTAGGGTTAAATAAGAGAATTCCCCTTGAATGCATCTCCATAATTGCAAAATAAAACAATTTTATCCCTCCATTAGTTAAAACTTCGTGTTACTGAAATATGAGAAAAAGTGCACAGCAACGTCTCATACTAATGGGTTTTAAATCTCGTAGTAAACAATACCGCGCATAACACCGCACGACCGAAGTGAAAACTTCCATAGTGATTGCACACCTGTCCATTTCTCGCTCGCTCGAGTAAACTCGTGGGAGCCGAGTATAGTGTTTCACCGTGGAGCGTGACGGATCAGACTCATTCACCGCCCAGCAATTGTGCACGCGGTGCGCCTAAAGAAGTTTCAATCTTTCTGCTGTCTCGCATTTCATGTGTTAATTTCTGTCGCAAATGCATGGAGTCCACGGTCTAGTGATAAACTACGAGCATGTAAATTTGCATGAGGATGCACAGTGATCGATAGACCACGGATCTTTGTGCAAAATAAAAATATTCTGCATGGATTGTAGGAAGCAGTTAAATGAAAATTCATGTCGTCGCTTTATCGTCCTTTTACGTTGAAAACAACATAATAATATTCTTAGATTCTTTATATTTCACCTAACCAATTTCAGCAAAATAAAAATATTCTTCATCGATTATAGGAAACAGTTAAATGAGAATTCATGTCGTCCCTTAACAGTCCTTTTACGTTGAAAATAACTGTTTTATATTTCCCCCCAATTTCTTCACAAATGCGTAGAAATCCGCAGTCGAGTGACAAAGTCTTGAGGACCGCGTTGAAAGCGATGTGCAAGAGGTGAGGCCGAGATTTTGGCCAGGTGAGCGAAACTATACATATAGTACTATGGAGGAAGAAGGATGGGCGACTATCTGCCAGCGACGACATTTGTTTACAGCGTTGAATAGAAGCACGAGCCGCGAACGACGTCGACGAAGGTGACAAGAAGCAACGATCGCCACGTGCTATTCTTAGCCATGGACGGCGGCATCATTGACGACGCACATTTGACTTTTCAACCCGCGTACACGCCGTGGGCGAATGAACTGCGCCATTTGCGAAACCGAACCAACACGCCAGTTTTCGGATCCGTATTTATTTTCGATCGAGCACGCGACTCACCCGTTCCGCCCGCGGATTCCCGTAATCCCGCTCTGCGTGAGTAATAGATCATTCACGGAACGGATCTATGATGCGTTTGATCCCGCGCACTTCGCGAGATTATCACCGTTCCTGGAAACTATCGATTCCACACCGTCTCATTGGTCGGGAATTTTGTTTTGATCGAGCCAACACGCTGATAACCGATGTTTATGCAGCTTCCGATCCGCGAAAACAGATTTGTGCACGCAGCTAGAAAGCGAGAATCTGTGCAGACAGTTTTACTGTAATATTTGCTGCGTTTCAGATGTAAAGTCACTCGCAATAATATTCGGATACTCTTAAGGACTTGGATTTTTTGGGGTGGAACAATTTACTGAAAGGCTTACTAATTGACTGCAATTGATAATTTCGAGAATGTGGTATATGACACTATTCAAACGAATTCGTGATGGACAACATTCTTTCAATGAAAGGAATTTTGTATAATAATTAAATATTCATAATACATTTATAACGTTGCCACCTCAAATATCTTTGTTGTTTTTAAAGCCCAAGTATGAAGTCTACAAATAAGGGGCATCGAAAATTAGTGAGTGATTAGCGAGTAGGCTGCAAATTTTTAATGGTTAACGCAAAATAATAATGTTCTGTGTCTGTTATATGGACTAGGAGCTACTTAGAAAGTTTATACGTGCATGGGTAATCATAGTCACTGAATTCCTAATGAAAGGGACTACCATTGTAGGTGTTTAAAAAAGGGTGCTTCCATGTTTAAAAAATGAAGGTGACCTTGATATCTCTAAAAAAATCACATAAAAACAAAAATATTTTTGGTCTCGTGTGAGCCCCACTGGAACCATTCAACTTTGTGCTTCAGACATTTGACGTATCTTTAAAAACAACAAAGATATTTGAGGTGGCGACTCACCCTGTATATTAGAAAATAACAATCTGAGGGGATGACATTATTCCTTATTGTTAGAACAATTTCAATAGGCATTCTCTCCCTACAATCAGTGGCGGCTCTAGTCAAGTGGAGGCCCCAAGCGGTAAAAATTTTGGGGCTCTCAAACTCAAGTTAGAAATAGAAGTTACAAGAAAACTCTCATAAACTTATTAACAAAAAAGAAAAGTAATATCGTTACACATTAAATAAAATTTAAAAATTAAAAATTCGGGGCCCTATGGTATCCCGGGGCCCCACGCGGTCGCTTAGTCCGCTTACCGTTAGATCCGCCATTGCCTACAATGAGAAGTTTAAAATTCCAGGGGCCATGAAGGAGCGTCATCGATCTCAGAAAACGCATGTGAATAAACCTTGATACAATAGCCTGACGTCACCTATCGAAAGTCAATCTAACCAAATGTTCTCCGTGCGTTATTGCTAAGACCTTCCGTTTCATTCGACGTATTGGAAATGATGCATTCGACGTCATTAATTTTCCTGTTCCCGTCGATCGAGGTTGAGTAATGTCGACGTTTAGTGTAAACGACTGGACCGTTAATCACAACAACGACGAAAGAATATTTTATGAGAAGACAACTCGTCGAAAGCTAATACATAGCGTTTCTAAAGTGCTAACAATAAAACTAGAAGTCAAAGATTCTACCCAGGAGCCATGACTTGTTTATGCGTTCCACGTGCTACACCTGCGTACGGTAAACTCGAAACTGACGCCGGTTCTTCCACATTGTGCGTCAGTGAATGACGTTATCGTTCGGATAACCGACACGTTTGCGTGCGCGGAATAATTAATGGGAAACTTGAAGCGGACGAATTAATTCGCTGATACTGGGAACTATTTAAATTCCAGCCGACGGATATGGACGGGTATCACTTTCGGCGAAAGATCGATTCCTTCCGATTATACCGAAGTGAAAGGACATCGTTGAACAGTTACACGTCGTTTGATCCACTTCTATGCGCATACATACGAATAAAAAATAACTGCGAATTTTTCACTGCGAAAATAAAAGACTCAAATAACTTGCAAATTCTAAAACCAGCTCATACACATTTATATCAAATATTAAATGAAGAAAAAATGCAGCAGCAGTTCTTAATTTACTTGAAAGTACGAAAAATTCAAATAGCAGTGACTACTGTAATAAATCTTGATTCTCCAGTTACAGGATCAATGAAAAAATTGGAAAATTTCTTGGGATTTTGGTGCATGCTCTTTCTCTCTCTCTCTGTCTATATCTATTTAAAGTGCTAATAATATAAAATATATATAATTATTAGACTGCGGATCTTTATCCATTTATAGCAAAATTGAGTAGATGAAATTCAAAATTGTTGGAAAATTTTGAAAATTGAAGATATCAATATATGATTTCTCCTCTATTAAAATCGTTAAGGGAAGAAATAACATTCAATTTAGTTTGCATTTCTTGTAATCGATGCAGATATTTTTTAAAAATAGATAAAATAAAAATTTTTTAATGAAAATGTCTGCATCGATTACAAGAAATACAAATTAAATTAAATGTTATTTCTTCCCATAATGATTTGAATCGAGGAGAAATCATATATTGACATCTCCAATTTTTTAAATTTTCCAACAATTTTGAATGTCATCTACTCAATTTTGCTATAATTGGATAAAGATCAGCAGTCCAATAATTAGAGAGGCAAGTTTTTGCTTGATGTTAGGCAGACGTTCGTGTTGTATTAATTTGTTAAGAAAAAGAGAAACATAATTGTAGTTAGTACATGTCCGGAATATAATCTACGTTGCAAACACATCGATTGCATGCATCCACGCCAATGCATTAATGTCTTCCAGGTCAAGACCTGAAGTTTACCACTTCCACAACGGTACGCGTGTACTCTCGAGTCGCTCAAACCCGTCCGTCTTCATTACCATTATGACAGTCGGCAGTACAGTGGCAGGGAAATACAGATGAAGCAGACGTTGATCGCGGAAATACCCGGAGCGCAATGAACACGGTAAACTTTGGATTCCGGCTACGAAGAAATCGAACAAAATTGTGCGTTTTTACGTAGCAGCAAGAGAAATTTCCTATACAGTAGTTAAAAATGCGTCTGGAGAAACTGACCCATAATTCCCACATGTCCAGCACTTCCCGATGATCTTATGAAAATGGTAAACTTCGGATTTTGACCTGCGAGACACGCTCGTTGCACCGTAAAGTTCGGAAAAAAGCTATGTACCGTCTGCTCTGTATATAAAAAGACTGTGAGATAATTATCCCAGAAAAAAATGGTCTATTCCCGGTCGCACATGGCACAGGGAATGTTCAGAAAATGGTAAACAAGTTACTCGACTACAAGACGATAATGCAGTTTCAATCTTCAAAGAAAAACAGATATTCTGAAGTGGCTCTATGTATACAATGTAGGGAAAAAAAAATAAATTTAAAAAAAATACCACGTTTTTAAAACGGACTAAAACGTATCAAATCATTTTTCCTAGCCCCATACAGATTCCTAACCCCGTACAGATAGTCCTGAAAATTTGTGATTGTGAATTTTGAATAGCCATGTAAATACTTGTAAGATTTAAAATGAAAAACGTGGGGCGGAATTTAAGATAAAAATTCAAGTCTCAAGCTCATCGGAAAGTTAGTTTAAAATCAATTGCAAAATTTGTACCGAACAGACAGACAAGAAAGCGAGCTAATAAAAACGTGGTAAAAATGGCACACGCTTGGTTACCATGCTCGAAGAAGTATTTTTATGGGGTTGCGTTGTTTATGTCAATATTTTCCAGAGTATAAGGACACGCATTTGGTTTTCATATCTCCAGTACTCTAAATAATTGCACCGGGGGACGCATTTTATAGCGTCACTAAAGCTCATGGGAATAATCCGAGATAAAAATGGCGCAGTCTTGACTGCTGCGTACCATGCGCTCCACATAATCTATGGCATCCAGTGACCTACTTCACAGCGGTATCATTTATGAAAGCATTTCGTGTCCGATCGATTCCAAATAAAAAAGTTATTCCACTGTCATACGAGGATTTTGTAAAAATTAGAAGAGAGAATTTACTCTGGTGACTAAACAATTTGATGGTTGCACCGGAAAATGTATTTTTAGTAAAAATTGTGTTGTGATGAAAATAAAAGTGAAGCAGTATCTATTGTTATCAAAGTCCAAGTTTGCTGTACGAATTCGAGGCTGCAATCTAATCGAAAGTATTCAAAATATTTGATGACTGCGCCGAGCGAGATAATTCACGATGTTTCTAAGATTAATGGAAAGATTTGGTGGACGTTATGATCGTCGTTGCGCTAGGTCAGGGTCGATTAGGAAGGGTCGAGCGAAGAGTATCGACTCACCGTTTCGAGGTGGGCGATAAATGGCGCAGCAGCGAGCGAGGAGCATCGCTTGCCGAAGTGATCGCAGTTTATTGTTGTCGAGGAATTAAACCGGCTCGACCCATGACCCGTTTTATCGCCGATGAATAAAACATTATGGGAGGCTTGGCAACCGGTGGAAATAATTCGATTAACCTTTGTCGAATGCCAGAAGCTGTCTCTCTTCCTCTTATTCTCTCCCCGCGACCCCTTCTTCGCGACATTCCACCGCGAAGGAAATATTATTAAAAGAATTATCGACCGATCCCATCCGTGACAGACACAACATCGCCCGATGCCGCTTATCTGCCGATGCCGCGTAATTCCAAACGTGAACGTATTTGCTCTAGATTTTCCGTTGAAACCGATCGACGGTGGCAAACATCGCGCGCTCCGAGCAGATACTACGTACCGAGTTATTTTATCTGAGCGAGAGCTTACGATGATCACATGCATCCAATTGGAAAAATGCTCAATTGCTCGTAATCGTCTGTGCTCTCGAGACATCTGCCCAATGGATGCGATAGTTTAATTATCGCTGATTTTTAACGTTCGATAGATTCCTTCTGCAGCGCGAAATAAATCCTGAGTCAGTGAAAAGAGGTCAGTAATCATCTTATCTTACGTGTTCAATAAAATAAATAGAATAAAATAAAAGTTAAGCTTAGAAATATTAGTTGCCCGACCCAATATTAAAGATTGTTTTCTCATTTTTAATTTCTTAAAAAACTGTAAACTACGAATTTAATTTGATTTAATGTAAACTATGTATGTATGAATATGTATATACTGTAATTTACTTCAGTGCAGCAGAAATAGATCTCGGTTGAGATCTGAAATGCTTAAAATAAGAAAAAAATAAAAATTGATTTCATCCCTCAATGACTTTATTGCGTTGAAGACAATATTATTCTTCAATCTTTCTAATCGTTTCTTACAACAACGGATTTTATGCAGAAAAGTAGAAATATTTTTTGAAGAATCAAGAAAATACGTTATCGTCAACTCGTTGATATTATTAAGAAAGGAAAAAAGAATGATTATGTAGCTCCTGCATCTTGCAATTAATGCAGACAATTTAAGTTTTATCTTGCACAAAGATCCGCAGTCTAATTATTATTTTAGCTTAAAATTAGTGTGACAAACAACGTGATTTATGGGAGGACCAAATATACGATCTACGTAATTCGACTGGTTGAACAATGGGTGCCTTTTGAAGTCTGAGCTCGATCTTAGTCCGGCAAGCAGGCAGTTCCATGAAAACTGACAGATCCCAGTATAGCACCGGTTCGCCTAGTTTCCCAAAGGAAGCACAGCCAGGCTTTATTTTAGCAATGACAACGCTGGGAATAGCGTTCGATTGTGGATCAGCTGAGAATAAAAAAGCGAGAGGAGAGGCGTAGCCGAGTCCTGTCGCTCGAGGTCGGCATTTCTATTTCTAAGTCCCGAGCGAAAACAGATCTGCGTGAAGAGAGAAACATTCCGACGCCACTGGCCGCGCGAAGACACGTGCACGTGTATGCGACCGAATAGATATATGCGTTCATTAAGAAGATTAGCATGCGACCCGCGGCGGCGAAACACCGCCGGTTAATTGAACCAAGAAACGAGAAACAAAAAATTGGAGACACGCGCGCAGGCCTTCTAGAACTTTTTCCCGGAAACCATCGAGTCTCCCGATCACCTCACGCAATTTTCCAACAATTTTTTCGTCATTCTGCGATATTCACTGCCACGTTTTCTAAAAATGCGAGACCAAATCGCCTATACAGAATTGAAACTCATTCATTCGAATCAAAGAAAAATTAATTTTTTAAATCGAGATGCAACCCCTAAACGGAAGAAAGAATTATTCCCCCAAAATGAAAAACTAATTGAACGATCGAAATAAAGAAGAAAAAGAGGAATTGCGTATTTTCGGCGGAAGATTGGCGTCATCGACGATCCAGTTTGCGCGCAAAGCATTCTGGGAAGCATCGCCGCCCTTACGAGGTTACCAAGAATACTCGGGCTGAAGAGCTGTCAGAGAGCGATAAATGAAAGCTGAAGTTCACAACTCCCGAGCAAAATTCCGGGACGCAGACAATCTATTAATCTTCTATGTTCCGTTGACCGAGAAATAACGGCTGGCCTTCCAGCTGACTGATAACGCAAAAAAGCCGAGTCTACATGCTCGATTACGTGCCAATCGTGATGATTCCACGTTCGGCAAGACTCTGGTCGTCTTTTCCAAAATTCAGGAAGCGTCGACTATTTGAGGAACTGTTTAAACAGCTCGCTAACAAGAAAAGAAGGCGAGCTATTTAATTACAAATTAATTAGAAAATAAACTCCATTAAACTGAAACTGTGTGTTACACGAAATCGAGAGCGATTACTACCTTCCCCTTCTACGACGCTACTCACGAAGCTTCCGCCGCGGTCCGGTCACGTGAAGCGTTCGTACTGACAGAGAGGGGGTAACCTTTTCTCCACGATTCGTGCCCCTCCCCTGGCGATACTGCGTGCGCCACGTAATCGCGTTATCAAATGTTTTCCTCGGGAAACGCACCGGTTGTCGCACGCGAATTTATTGCCAGAGATAATCGACGATATATCGCTGTTGCGAGAACGTTTTCGGAATTGTTCGTAAAGCGGCGCCGTTTCCGATCGACGTGGGAGATGTCGTTCTCTCTTCTTATCGCTTCGATCGCGTCAAAAACGTTTAGATTGGTCGGTTCCACGCTGTTGACCGAGCCCGATATCGTCACGGTCACAATGACACGATAATGGCAATCAGTACCACGGGAGCGGGCGCGTTTTAATTTAATCGCTAATCCAATTGCGTCACTGCGGGGGTTGCACGCCAGTGGAACGGCCAATAAATATTCTAGCGGGTGGTCGGACGGCTCTTCTGGATCACGGGGTGCCTTTTATGGTGCATGGGTTGTGTTACAACCTTTTTCCGCATCGCGTGTCCTCTATCGTCCGAATCCGACTCTTTTTATTGAAGGATAGGGCTATTGTTAGACCTCCGTGTAATACGTCACATCGCGGAACCGCCCACTGCTAGAAAGGATTCGCTCGATTTGGTATTAAATACACCAGCCGTCACAATGACGTTGGCAAATTTATCAACCTTCAGTGCACGGTTTCAATTTTCTTTCACCCATTCTATAATAACCAGATTCTTACGCATAATGCAAATTTTCTAGGCTCATTATCAGACATAGAAATCAGACAAACTTGTACATCAGACGAAATGTTTCATCAACCCTTCAGTGCACGGTTTTAATTTTCTTTCGCCCCGTATAATAACCAGATTGTTACACAAAATAAAAATTTTCTACGCTCATTATGACACATAGAACCAGACACACACAAAATTGTTCATCAGACGAAATGAACTTCTGTTCTTTTGTAACCGATGTTTAAACTTTAAATCGAATTAAAAATTTCCGAACCACCAAGGTCACAAAGTTTATTAAAACAATTCCAAAGCGATATTCTTATCGGAAAGAAAAAAAAACAGTTCTTCGTTAACAAGAAACCGAGCCCCTCGAGTTAAGTGATCAGTGACCCCGATCACCGATTCTCATTCACAAATGCGCAATCTATCCAGTCGATTTCTAAAATTCTCTGCTCCGATTGCCCTAATCGAAACTCGCGTGACTGCGTAAACAGTGGTTCGCCCGTTCAAAGCGTTAATATCGACGTACGGATACATGCATTGCTAATACGTAACAACCAAGTGAAATTATCGATCGCGATGAACTTCGACACCGTTGCGCATCGATTCACCGGCTCTCGATCACGAACGCTTAATTACCATTTTGATATCGAGGCAGCGTACGCCGCCAGCCTTCGTCGATACGATCGTAAAAACGTATTCAATCGCTGAAAAAGTAATCGAACATGGCAAACGACTGTCACTCAAACTGTTCACATAGTTGTGCAAAATGTTTTTATCCGCGATCGAGTCGCACGATAAAATTCACAATGTACGAGGAAAATATGAATACGTTCGAACGTTGAAAATGTATATTTAAAAATTCGTGCATAAAAATCTATCTAAAAAATGAAAATTTATTTTTTGAAAACTAACATCAATGAACACTCTCATTATACTATTAACACTAACTGTAAACTCTTTATTTTGTAATTATTGAAATTATACAGATGCTTCCATTAGGAATGATTCAATAAATTTCCTATTATAAAAATTGTGAAAAATCTAAATAAATTAAGCCTTGTAATTTTTATGAAACAATATGTATCCGATACATTTTGTACCCGGTATTGTTAGTGTTAAAAGCAAGTAAAACATCATCACAATTAATTCGTGAATCACCACGTACACAGAATATTATGTTGTAGTTCCGCATACGCGTGTAATTCTTTTCAACAGCGAAACTCGCGATGTTTATCGAACGCTTTTTGCCGCGGGTGATAGACAAAAAAGAAAGGCGAAACAGGATCGATGAGGATCGATGAGCGTCTACTTACGATCGATCCGGGAGCGGAGTCATCGAACCGGACGTGGTTCACCTCGATCGGGTAACAATGCATTAACTAGATAATAGCATAGTCCTGCGGACCGTTACATTGCATCGCGTCGAATGACGTAGTTTACCACCGAAAGACTTTTGCAAAGTGTTACTCCGGTCATGCACGTATGCTTGTACGTGTGTACACGCTGTACTACATTCAATCGCGCTGATAAAAGTACGCACGAAACTGCCTGTTGTCACTCGCGATTGACGTCACGATGACACTTGTTTGCCTCGACAGCGGTGTGTACACTAATCGATAAACAGTCGTCCGGTCTGAAAATAACCCCGGCGATTTCTCAATGAAGATTTTCTTCGCTAAGATGCTCCGATTGATCGGCCCACCCAACCCTGGGCTGCCTTCAGCTTCCCCTGGCTTATCTACCTAACATGAATTAGGGGATAACGTGCTGCCGAGTCTGCTGAAGCAGTGTGAAAACCTCCCTTCAGAAGCGAGACCGTTTCCCAAACAATTTTCATTATTTTAATTATCTTCGCAGCTGGTGCGCCCTCGTCATCCCTTAACTCCTTGTGATTAACAGTATGTACCTATTGTTTAATAAATTTTTGACAGAAAATAAGGGGTTTTTAAAGGGAATTTGAGGGTTTTCACTGTTTTGCATTTGATTTACTCGTTTTTATTCATCATAACTAGATCTTTATGCGAAATAAAAATTGTTCGTATCGATTGCAAGGGATAGAAACCAAACAGAATATTATTTCTTCCCTCAATAATTTTAATAGATGAGAAATCATATATTGACATCTTCAATTTTTAAAATTTTCCTACAATTTTCAATTTCATCTACTCAATTTTGTCTAATCATAACTATGGAAATTCGACTGCTGCACCCTCCATCATCCTCCAGTTCCTCATGACTAACAGAACTCTCCAACTTTCACTATGTTACTCATTCGTGACATCAACACAACCAAAGTTCAACTATCGTCACCTATCTCTTCATGACTAACACTATTTTTCAACCCACTGTCATCGCGTTACTCCTCTGCAGCATCCAGAATACCGAAGTTCAGTTATTGCACTCTCGTTTATCATCCCCTAGTTTCTCGCGACTGACATAATTTCCCAACTGCGATCAACAAGAGACTGCGGATCTTTGCGCGAAATAAAAATTGTCCGAGTCGATAATTTGGCGATGCATTTCTTCTCCTAATAATTTTACAAGTCAGCATAACAATATTCAATTCTTTTAATGGTTTTAACAAGTCAGCATACCAATATTCAATTCTTGTAATAATTTTAACAAGTCAGCATAACAATATTCAATTCTTGTAATAATTTTAACAAGTCAGTATAACAATATTCAATTCTTGCAATGATTTTAACAAGTCAGCATAACAATATTCAATTCTTGTAATGATTTTAACAAGTCAGCATAACAATATTCAATTCTTGTAATGTTTGTACAAGTTTGTAATCGACCAATCCATTTTTGTATTCTGCTTCAGATTGTAATTTATACAATTAATCTCGTCCTTCATTCTTTCAAAATAGGCTTCGGGAACGCAACAACTCAAATAATAAATGTCTACTGTAAATGAATAATTCATTTTCCACAAAGATCCGCAAGCAACATAAAATTTTCAAATTTGGTTTTATTGGAGACTGGCAGACACGGAGTTGCTTCGATCGCCCCCGGCGGTCTGCGTCAATCGAGAGAGACAATAGAGAGAGAGAGAGGGAGAGAGACAACGAAGCGAAGACGACGCAGGCGCTATCCGAATTTGCTCAGCCAGTTTTCAACCAAACGGGACGAGACACTGTCAATAATATCGAAATTCTTGGTGCGGCGGCAGCGACGGTGCTTCGAATCCTCGACGAAAACGCGACGCCGCGAGTGTCCAAGGTTACCAACGATAAATCGATCCGCGACGAGCCAGTCTCTTCGACGATAATGGAGCCTGAGAGTAAAACGTGCGAGGAGCACCGATGTTTGCCGAAACCGGAGAAAAAACAGACTTTACCGGTTAACAAAGTATGCGAGTCGGACATCCGTGAGCTCACTGGCCGCTTGACACTGTCAACACCTGGTAGACAGTCTGGGTTCACCCTTGGCGCTGCGAAGCCTCCCCGAATTCGCCAGGAATCCTGCCAAAATAATTTTCGTGTCTACCTTCGTTCGTGTCCCTTCTATTATCCAAATTGATTTTATCCCGCTCTTTCACAGAAGTCGTAGCTGTAGAAATTGTGACTGGAAACTGTGCTAATGATTATTATTTTAGCGGTATTTCATAATATAGCACGTTTCATCTTTCGAAAGTGAATTTTCTACTAGCTTGTAGAATAACGAGTTTCGTTCTCGTTTTTTGCAACTCTCCCAATACACGTACATACATTAACAAATAATTATATTTTCTGGTCTGGTTACCTCCTCGAGCTTGTCGGGAAAGAAACGTCAGGATAAAAACTTGCTACCACATGCAGGACGTCTTGGCGACCTTGAAAGTGTGTAAATTCGACATCACTGTCGACAGGCGTAGACAGTTGGATAGATAGTTGTTCGCAAAACAAAAGTGAACATGACACAACAAATGAGTAACTAACTGTCTTGTACAATTAGCGCAACATTCTTTCGTGTCACTGACTGATCGATTTATCACCCTTCAGAAACATGTGGAACAGTGGCAGTGCAGTAGACTGCGAATTTTTATCCATTTATGACAAAAATTGGTGGATGTAATCTAAAACAGCAAAAACATTGGATGGATTTAATGCTGCTGTTATAATATTGTCTGTTTATAAAATATCCTCGAAGAGAGCCTTTCCTGGTTCTGATCAATTGATAATATCAACATTGTTGAGCAATTTTCCTAACATTTTTCAATGGTTACTATCAATATTCATCTTTCATTGTTCTTCATGCGGACAACAAATATAAATCTCTGCCTCGTGCCGCGGATTGTCAGCAGTAATTGTGTTCCTAACATTTTTGAATGGTTGCTATCAATATTCATCTTTCATTGTCCTTCACGCGGACAACGAATACAAATGTCTGCCTCGTGCCGGAGATTGTTAACAATAATTCACCATGAACAGCTAGTCACGAACAAAGTAGCTAACTGAAGGGGTTGAAGTGCCCCCGGTCTCGAACAGCAAGTAGCGTGTTAACCATTCACGGGATCACAAACGCCACGCGAGACGCTATCGACGAGGTCGAGCTCGAAAGTTTTAATGATCGCACCAAGACGTCGGAAGCTTGAAAACAACTGAATTACTTGGTTGCATGAATCAACGTAATCGTTCCGCGAGCACTACCGCGTCATTGCATCCGTTTTCACAATGTTGTTCGCGCGAGTCTTACTACGTACGACTGAAACTTATTGCGCGGCTGACGCGCGTCTTTCGTCACGGGTTCTTGACGTTAATTCACGACTTTTTGGCGAAAACAAAAACGGTCGTAGCTAACAGGGTTTGCTTAACGAGCAACAAGCTGATAAGAACGACTGCTTGCTCGTGAGTCATTGAGTTGCTCGGAGGAACTCATTGGAAGCACCACAAATTAATTGAACATAATTGAACGTGTTGAAAAAATACGCCTCTCCATTTCGATAGTCATCGGGACTAAATGTTGCACGCCGACGACCAGCGTAATTAAAATTGCATTCATCTCCAAGTTTTTCCTCGTCTTCTTTCCTATAAATAAAATCTAGTTGGTCCAGACGTAACGCAGAGAACCCATTCACTGTCGTCGCAAGTATATTATTCGAGATTCCCCGACAGCGATATCAAAATATTTTTTCTTTCGAACACTATGAGGCTGTTGACGGTATTATTGGAATTATGGTCTATTCAATCTTTTATATGTTAATTTTATGTTACGTATTTTTCTACCTAATTCTCTGAGATCAACATCGATTTTATTGCATTTGTTTAGGTGGACAATACCTTTTATGCTCGAGTATTATTATTAAACTGCGGATCTCCATGCAAAATAAAAATGTTTTGCATTGATTCTAGGAAGCAGGAATAACATAAAAATTGATTTCATCCCTTAACGACTTTGTTACAGTAAAAGCAACATTACAACATTCTTGAATTTTTAAAATATTTTACTGTTTTATATTTCGTCCAACCAACTTCTTCATAAATGCATAAAGATCCGCAGTCTAATTATTATATGTATACAGGGTGTCCTAAACCTCCTTCAATTCCGGGAAATGGGAGGTTCCTTAGGTCATTTGAAGCGACATTTTCCTTTGCAAAAATGGCCGCAGCGGCTTTGTTTAGGAGTTATTAGCGAAAAACACAGATCAATCTCACCAATCAGAGCGCGACCTAGACGCGAGCTGGCACTGTCGGCCCGGCGCGCCAACTGTCTATTGGCCGACTGTGCCAAGTCGCGCTCTCATTGGTCCGTGTTTTTCGTTAATAACTCCTAGACAAAGCCGCGGCGGTAATTTTTGCAAAGGAAAATGTCGCTTCAAATGACCTAAGGAACCTCCTATTTCTCGGACTTGAAGGAATTTCGGGACACCCTGTATAGGAGTTATGCTAAAAAATGAAGAAATCTTCGTAACCCTGCATTAGAGTGGTGTCAAATCCAAGTATTGAACACAGAAATATTTTAATAATTTTTAGAAAACGTGATTAATTGATGACAGGGAGGGACCACGAATTAAGGGGAAAATGTTACCCCCTCTGTGTGAAGAAGGGGAAGGTAGAGTGGGGACAAGCGACTCAGGTTCGAAACAGCAATTTTGGAAGTGAGTCCAGGAAAAGAGGCAGTCAGGAGAAATGAAAACAGCGGGGCCCTGACTGCCCTCAAGAACATTAGAGAGCGAGAAAAGGGCTCTCAGTCCTAGACGTGTGGTTTTGCAGTGGGTATCCCATGGGAGTCCCACACTACCCCTTGTGGCTGTACGTAAATGTTTTTTCCCACATCTTTAAAGAAAAAAAAGAGTTCGATACAGCAGTGGGGGACCATTTATGGCATTTTTCGGCGAAATATCCCTCCGAAGTCGATTCTGCGAACGACTCCTGGGCAAACGGGTTTAACAGAGCCCTCGTAACCGTGAACAGGGGCTTTTTATCAGTAGACAGCTAGACAGCTGTTCAGAAAAGGGGAACACCTGCGAAATATACTGGCGCGTTAATGCTCGCGCCGCAGCGTACCGATCTGGGCCACCCACGCGGGCAGATAACGCGAAACGGAGATGAGATTGGAACGGTGTTTTGCGCGCGCGCACGTTGTCTTATCTTGTTTCTCGCGCGAATCGTAAATATCCGCGGCGCATAATATGTTATTGTGACATTACCGATTAACCCTTTTGCACGCGACCATTTTTTCCCGAACGTGACGCACACCTGGGCTGAATAGGTGTTCACGGAGCGTGATTTACGGTAGGAGGCTTGTTACGGTACGTCACATTTTTTACGGCCAATCGAAAATGTCTTCGACGCCTGCAGATATCTCCGCGATCGTATCGCGAGCTGTACCGTTAGCGAAACTGGTGTGCGAAATGGGTGTCGACCGGCTACTGCTGAAAATTAATTTGTTTAATGGTACATTGCCACTATTCACAAATTCATTAACGTTATGAATTGACATGCTCAATGCTAGCGCTAGCTACAACGTAGTTGCCACTAATGGCCCGAGGTTGTTTAAAATTTGAAATGGAAATAAATGGGAAAAATAAATGGAGTCAATTATGTGAAAAATTCCTCCCTATCCCGGGAAGCCCGACAATAAATAAAACTACTACCAGCGCCCATTAATATGCCTCGGGAACCACCGGTGTAAATTACTTTTTCGACGTCCTGTCCACTTTTCGGTCGACGTATCAGGACGCGCGACATTCTCGAAAAGAGATAACTTCGTTATCGAAAACAATTGTTTATTCATACGCGCAACTAACTATTTCTTTAACATCGACGTTCCGCAGCTAGCTGTGAATATTCATCGGCGTTTAAAATGCTCGAGTTTACCATACAATTACACAGCTAGAAGAATCCATTTCCGATAGATTGGATCGGACATGGAATATCGTCGACGTGTCTTAGACGGCGAGGCGGACTCGTGCGACGCTAAACACAAAAGGCTGTGTCTAAATGTGTCAACGCATTCCGCTTAATAACTCCCGTGGAATGCAAGGAATCGGTCGCGACGTAAAAACCACACGTAATCCGAACGTCCAAGGATCGTCGCCGAGGTATCCTTGAGAACGGAGCAGAAATTCAGCTCCCATGGACGCTCCTAAAACGCCTAACAATCGAAAGTTAAGGTTTGCTTCGTTAATGAGACTTCTCCGTCGATCTCAGGCGACCGATGCCGACCATTATCCGATTAATTACCACTAATTAACACTCGCACGCGAAAATGTTCCTTTTCGCACGAGCCAGGGTCTAATTCGGTGGCCTACTTCGCAAACTCCCCTAAACAAAGAGATCGTCGCCTTGAAAAACGACAACGGTTTAGCCGTACATTGCAATACATTTGTCAACGCATGTGCTGCTCAGAGTGAGTTTTAACTACAGAAGAATTCGCATACACAGTCTAGCAACAACTATTTACACGATGTTGTAGAAAAGATCTAACCTGCTTCGTATTTTCAAACCAACACTACTGTATCGTCAATTGACAGATCTTCGTGCAACATAAAAATTTTCCGCCTGAATTTCAACAAACTGAAACGAAATAAAAATCTAGTTTCTATTTCAAATTTAATATTTTACCACGTTTTTATTAGCTCGCCTTCTTGTCTGTCTGTCTGTTTCTTTGTTTATTCGGTACAAATTTTGCAATCGATTTTAAACTAACTTCCCGATAAGCTAGAGACTTGAAATTTTTACTATTTCAAGTTGCACCTTCAACTTTCTGCCACAAGAAGCACAAGATTCGCTGTCCAATCATCGAATACGAGCGAAACATTGCATAACGGGCGAGGTTAGAACGTGAACAGTAAAATATACAAAATGAACGACAGTCGGATAATTTGCACCATGCGGCAATGTAGGAAAAGATCGAAATCGCTCGGTGTTTTCTAATCGACTTGAAATGCATTATTGACTAGGTGCAAGATATCGAATCCATTGCACAGTTCAGAGGGTTAAAGACTAATAAGATGTCTCCTGGCCCGATCTGCGACTGTGGACCGTTAATCTGGTTGTTTACTGGTTTCGAATGGCGATCGACGAGCACGCACCGAGGTGCGAGTCCGCGGCAATGAAGTCAAGGTCCTCGGCGCAATTGCAACTTATTCCACGGAATTGCAGTGGCGATCGAGCCGCTCCGACCTGTAAACAAGTTTCATATTCATGCTAGCATCACGTGCTACCCGATGCACTGGGCCGATTATATCCTACTTAGCGCGCGTCGGTAACGTACAACGCTGCCAGGGAACGGTGAAAATACGCTGCCGCGTGTAAATACTCGCGCAGCTACGGGAACGTGTCGCGCAGAGGCGATCGTTGGATCATAGATCTTTCCGTCTACCATGGAAGCCATTCGCCTATGTCGATCTCCAGGAGGCGACAGTATAAATTTTTTTAAATAATACAACTTTCATAGATTGTGCTGGAACATTTTAGACAAAAGTGAAGATCCAAACTAATGCAGTAAATCCTCTATAAGCAAAAGCCCCGGGGAGATTCATTTGCATTTATCGTAGACGGGACACTATTTATTTGAGCTTCGAAGGCCGAGCCGAACGTAGAGAAGAACAGCGCGTATAAAGAAGCTACTGCGACTCTCCGCGTCTCTTTCTTTCCCATGCGCTGTCCTTCCTTGCGCCCGAAACGTTCATCGTCAATTAAACCACTAAATACAGTTGAAATTATATCGCGTTTGGTCTTATTTTAATCAGAAAAATGCCACAAATAGATGGGTGATAGTTTCATAAAAAAATAAGTAATAATAAAAAAGATTTTATATTGGTACTTACTACATTGTGAGGACGCACGGGACTTTGAACTGTGTCGACGACTGCGACTCTCCGCGTCGCATTAGTAGTGGTTTACACCGATATACCCGAGCCGAGATCAGATTACTACAGTGGAGGGGATATTTTTTTTGTGTTTATCGTGTACGGCCTTCTTGCGTTTATAGTGGATTTACTGTAACTGCGAATTTTATGCATTGACGACAAAGGTTAACAGAATTTAGCAACGGCAATATTCTATTTTGAACCTATCACAATTGTTAACCCTCGCAAGGTAAGGTCTAGTAACACATAAATAGTAAGGTGGGATCTCTTAGACCCCGTTTGGATAACAGTAAATGTTTTATCACTGAGGAACACGTGTTTGTTTCGGATAACAGAACAGTCGGGTACTTAGAATTGGTTACAGTGTTACATAAAATCTTTAGTGGATTGTACAATAAATCGTGTTACATGTGGACCGTTTTAGACTGAACTGTTCGGACGTGAAATGTTTCCAAACAATGAAGCACGTATCCACACAGTTTCTACTGTGTTTACACACTGCCTAAATGGAATGTGAAACAACGTTAGCTCCACGTTTAACGTGTTAGACAATAATTGAAACATTTCGGAAGTGAAAACAAATGAATAGTGGCAAAGGTTCCGATAACAGTTGTCTCGAAAGTCTCGGAAAACAAAGACAGACAATAGGACAATTGTAAAAGCTACTTAGAAGTAAGCCATGAAGCTAATTCAGATAAACGTAACCTATAGCACAGCCTCTGAGTTATAAGCTACTGTGCTGGACTAGGTCATCATCGATGTCCTAATTCGAGTAATAAATCGTGCTGTGCAAAGATCATCTTAAATTGAACTGTTTACGTGTGGAACGTACTCGTACGATCGAAAAATTAAATAGAGATACATATTCAGATAATTGTGTATTAAGACAAACTTCAATGTTAAGCTCCGTCCACGCTGAAGAAAGTCTTCTTTCATGCAGCAAAAAGAGAAGGCAACAAGAGGTGACAAAAAATTGCTCGTTTCGACGATTACATTGCTCTTGAAAATTATACACGAAAGTTTAAAAAATACGTGCTGGGAAGTATACTCTTTTTGATCGTTTCGTCGTTGCTTAACATTACCAGTGCGGATGGCAGTAAAAATGAAATATTTGGAGAAAGATTTTATGTGTCCGGACTTGAACAACTTCTCCTACAGCGTGCCAATGCGTCATCGTTACACACACGGGAGAGGCGCGAGAGATATTTCCGATCGTTCGCGAAAAATATCCTTGAGTTCGGCCAACCCGTGTCGTGCCGCTAATTTCAGGCGTGTAAATATAATTAGAAGCTTTATTGCGAAGCGGCGCGGCGTCCGAAATTCGTCTGCTGCGTAGGCAACTCCATCGTTCTATTGCGAATAATGATCTCAGTGATGCTCTGCGTTAATCAGCTTCCGGAGTTAATTCGGGATTCTCGAGAATCTCGGGATTCCGAGCATAGTGGAGAACCTCGAACACCTGCAGCTCGTGAAAATAATTAATAAAAGAAAATAATTAGACTCCTGTTTCTCGATGCAGACCGTTTTGCGTAAAGATTCGAAATCTAGCGATTTCTTCGATATAATCCATATCACTCTATCAATCGATAATCTCTGTTGGGGTTCGAGCGCGTGCACCTTGAACGGTATCGGCACCGCGTAAAAACGCTCGCGAATTGGAATTAGCAAGCGCATAGTCGCGCGTGCCAGGCGGTTCGACCGACCGCGTGGTGTCAAGGCCAAGCCAGGCGTATACTTCCCGCGTTGCAGGTGGGTGGATGTCATCGACCCGCTTGCGCTTGGTGCATGTGTCTGCGTCGTCGCGTGGAATGGCGTCCGCTCGCGACGCTGTCTTTGGGGCGTCGGCGTCGGTACTTTCTTTGTTGCGTATCAGCCCATTCCGTTGTGTTGGGTCGCGCGAAAACGCGGATCCCTCGAGCGAGAAGCCGGGACGGAAACGAGGTAAACGTCCGTGCACCGCTCGGCGTGCTCGATTATGGCGAACCACGATCCCGAAACGGTCTGATGCAACCACAGAGAGAAATATTTGGCACGCGACACGGAAAACTCCGTCGCGCCGCGCCGCGTAACTAACGGGATCGACGGATGAATAGAAGACAACTCTTCGAGAAGACACAGACCCTGTCTACTCTTCATCAAAGTCGAGAAACAACCTAATTTGAGCTCTATACACGGTGAAAAAAAAGATGAATATATTTTTGTGGGAACTCAGAAGACGTTCAGCTTCTTCTATGTCATCCTAGAACAACTACAGGCTTCGTCAAAGTTGGGGGCCAAGAGACCACGCCCACCAGAGGGACACTTGTACAAAAGTAAAAAGATAATTAAATAATAATATTAGATGATTGAATAAATTCGTGCCCGACTTGAAAATAAAATTGAATTGTTAAATTTTAAGGAATACAACCTTATTAATCAATTATACATATAGTCCACCATTCTTTTCTAATTGGAGAAAATTTAACAATTTTTTAATATTAAATCTTTAACCAATCTTTAAAATTTAGACATTGAATTTTATTTTCAAATCGGGCATGAACTTATGCAATCATCTGATATTTAAATGGTGTAGTTCAGTAGTAGGCGCAGATCGTCCTGGCTCCGTGAAAATCGAGAGCACCGAGGCCACGCCTACCGGGTCACTTTATACCCAGACAGAGAAACAGATAGTTTTCTATCATTGGTTACCTCAAAATCACATTAATCGTGAGCGACAGAAAAATTTCCTGAGAAGAGCAACTTGCATCTACAATAGAAGCACCAAAATCCATCATCCTTTCAGAAGTAGGCGAGGTTTCATTGTTCTGGGCGGAGCCAGAGCAGTGCCCCACGGGGCAATCTACGCCGGTTCTACATTTTAAACGGACACGTCTGGGAATATTTTGTATTCGTTCGTTGTACGATTCTCATACGTTTCATCTATTTCGGTTGCTTTAAACAATATACGTATACAATCTCCAACTCCGGTGTGCAAAGATTAGAAATAGTTGCACAAAAGATACTGATGTCACACTTCATAAATAATGTGCTACACTTTACGAGCTGTGTGTCCACTTATAATTCCACGCTTTAGGAAAGTACATTTCGCCAACACTCTCATCGCTAGATTCTCATTCCGAAAGACGTGACAGGGTTAAAAAAAAGGGGAACAGAAGTTTTTGCAGCAGTAGCTGTGAGAGAAAATCGAAACAGTCGAGCCGCCTGAAAGGGGTTCAGGATGAACGAACAATACGCAAGTATCACAGGAGTGACGAAACCCGCGACCGCTAATCAGCCATCCTCGAACCGAGCGAGCCCATTCCGGAACAATGGTCTCGTTTCTAGCCGGGATAATGAAGCCGGCAATAATTACCGGGAACCAGAGGGGAAAAAGGCCGCGGTCGTGGCAATTTAACGATGATCGTTTCGCGGCCCGTCGCGTCGCGTTAATGAACAATCTCGTGTGTAGCCGGCAGATATAATAAACGCGGCGGGGCTATAAAAAGTGCGTGCGTTCGGCGTGCTTGTAATCAGCCAGCGAAAACGTGTCGGACGTCCCTGACACGCGAGCCACTAATCATGACGAAAGTGGCGTCCGAGCACAGATAATACACTATTGCAGCGTCCGCAATGGTACACATATAGAAATCAGATCTACGACCCGGTAAATGTTGCGCCATCCGGACACATTTTGCGCGGGCGTCGTGAAACGATCCGTTTTACTACGTCATTGACGGTCAACGTCATACCATCAATTAGATAAGGGTTGAAGGAAATCACGTGTGACCTCCGACGTGTAATCCGATGATGCAAACTACAGCCGAACGACAGCAAGATTGCTCGGCTACTAATCTAATTTAAACGATAGCCGGTCGATACTTCGCGCACGGTTGACATCCAATTTGTCAACGGGCTGGAACATCCCCTGACTGGATGACCAGCGACTTGTTCAGCGAGATCCCGGATTCACGCACCCTGACTCGATGGGAATTCAATTGCGGATTTTTATGCAAAATAAAAACGTCTGCGTCGATTTCAAGCTACAGCAACCACATAGACGTTCATTTGTTTTCGTAACTAGCTGGAAGCTATACAATATAGTATTTTGGAGTAAACTTTACTTTACCGGACTCCAAATTAGTACCTTTCTCCTACGAATTATGATGTATTTGATATGTAATTCAGTAGATTTGTACCCGGCGCGGATAAAGACCGTCACTACAAACCGATATGGCGACGCCCTTACCTGTCAAAAACACTGGAGATTGCTCAACTTTAAGCAAGCATAACTCCTGAACCATTGATCCTAGAGGTTCGAAACTTCGATCTGCATCCGCGCCGGGTTACATGGATTACTTCTGGTTACTACTGGGTTACATACCAAATACATCATAATTCTTAAGAGAAAGGCACAAATTTTGTGTCCGGTAAAGTAAAGAGCAGCCGTATTTTGAAATTCTTCAAATGTTCTCATCGTTTCCCATTTGATTCTGGAAAATAATGATGTTTTCTCACACGTTAGGTTTTTACGCTTCAGAGACACGTTTCATCAACACAGATGAAGATAGCGTCATCCTTTCCTGGACGTCTAATTTTAACTAATAAATCTATTAATACCCGTGACACGTCCAGAATCTTCATTGTTTAGTCTCGAACATTCATAACTTACGAAATGAACGTACATCGACTTTATGATAAATCCCACGGTTGTTTACCAAGTTCGCGCTAACGTGTACGAATGGACGTGGCACCAAAACGTGGTATTGCGACTCGCTCGTTCGAGAGACTCGAAAAATGGCGGTCTATTTATCGAAAACAAACTGGATCCGCGCACCCATCAAAACCATCCGTTCGCTTTCACCCGGCCGAAATCGTTTCCGGCGCGGGAACATCAAAGCAATGCGTTCCGAGCGACCTACTAAATCCCTCGATTTCGTCAACGTTCGCAACCGCAGCCGTTCGGCGTTGCGAAAAATGTTCGCCGAGCAGATTTATTAGTTTATCGTCCGCGCAATGCGCCGTACTACGCACCATAGATAACTAGACTCACAACAACTGCATATATCTAGACCACTAAACAAACCGGAAACTGCAAGTCACTCGAACTGCGAGTCGATAATCCGCGTCCCGAGGAGTCAGTTCCGCTAGTTGAAATTTCAAAGTCGGTTAAGTAGACAAACAGACAACGACACGTTGAAAACAGAGAATCATCGTCGGGCAAAATATGTACACGTTCTCGAAAAACAGCGTCACGCGCGGTTCCGTAGCGCCGCCGAAGCGACAGTGGAAGACGTCGTTTCTAATCAGACGTTCTGGGGCATCGGAATATTGATTCCCAATTCTTGGTTGTCGTGCACAACCCTGGTCTATAGGAAATGAATCGTGTCACTGGTGCATCATAAGCTCGTAACGAAAACCCGGTACACACGTGGAGTCTCATTCTACTGCGCTCGTGTTCCTTGGCAGGGTTGCCATATGCACGCCCCACCAGGCCCCTTACGTCTCCGTCCCTCGCCTAGATGCATGCCTCCGCTATCCCCACTCTTACCACTACCGCTGCCGCGACCGAGTGCTAGCATGAGAGCGGTAGCATGCTACCGACTCGGTCGCGCCAGCGGTAGTGGTAAGAGTGGGGATAGCGGAGGCAGCATCTAGGCGAGGGACGGAAACGTAAGGGGCGTCATATGGCAACCCTGTTCCTTGGTCAGTCTGCCACTCTTTATGCAAATGCAAATTTCGTGAGTTGCGTCAATAATATCTAGAAGACCATTTCTGGTAACATCTACATAAAAATATTGTTAATATGCATGCTTTTAGAATATCGCACGTTTTACATTTTATCTCGGTTGCGAAAGTTGTGGTCGAATGCCTCGTGTTATTGTTAGCGTAAGTGGTTCTTTGCTGAAATCATTAACATATTTGCTGTCGCATAGTTGTCTTAATAACACGTGCGCCGAATCTCTGCCGCTGGGTTGTGCTTGCTCCGTAAAGGTAAACTCCGTTGTTCTTCTCACGAGAAAGGCAAACAAAGAAGTAATATTGTTTAAAACAATGACTGGACACATTGAAGATATATAAACTTTCTTTTTCGCATTTGGTCGACTTTGAAAAAAATTATTCTCAATTGAATCAACGATTCCAACGTATTATTGAGGTGAAAACTTCTTAGGCGCACCGCGTACACAATCTCTGGGCAGTGAACGAGTCCAATCCGTCATGCTCCGAAGTGAAACGCTTCTCTGATCATTTCGGACTACACGACTCGGTGCATTCAGTGCGTCGTGCGTGTTTGTTTAGGATCGTGAGAAACTGCGGAACTGCGCGATCCGAATTAAATTCGACGACGTACATCGTCTTTGTTGGCGCCTGCACGGTAGCAGATACGAGTCATTTCCGGGCACGAGAGCGTCGCATCTCCCTGGCAGAGGGGATTCTTCGTCGAAAAATAGCTCCGTCATTAACGCGAGCGTCATCAGCGGGTGAGTCACTGAACGCTGCGATCACGCCCTCGTTCATCCGACGCCTGGGGAAGTCATCCTCCTACCGACCATATAGATCGTGGATCAAACGTAAACAACTTGCGCTCTTTACTCCTGGGAGCACGCTGGACTGCTCTGGCAGATATGTTTTACAGCGAGCGATATCGAAGAAGGAGATACGAAGCTGTTCACACGATAATCAAGCGATAAGTAATCAATGTTGGGGCTCGTTCGGTGCTGACGATAAGTAACCCTTGTTTAGTCAACCGGGTACCCATTTACTGTATATCTTTCAACAATTTGTTAATGTTCCCCTAAAAAGTATTACAAAATTTCTCTGAATGTCCATTCGTACTCGCTAATACAGGTAGGAGCAAAACTGATCACACACACTTTGAATCAGAATAACTTCTTTATGAGTGGACGAAACGACTTCAATATAATAACGACGATGATGATGAAAATAATGACGTCTAAAAAATATGTTGAAAAAATGGATTTGTCGGATTTGTGAAAAACGACTTACGACTTTTTAAAAGATGTGATTTACTAAAAGATGTGATTAGTCAACTCGTATAAATTATATATGTACGTTCCGAAAATTTCATAAAAATTGGTTAATTGATTTACGAGTTATAAACGATCAAAAGTGGTAAAAATTGCTATTTTTCAAGATTTTTCGGCCTTTTTACCGCTTTTGATCGTAACTCGTAAACCAATTAACCAATTTCAATGAAATTTTCGGAGCGTGTGTAATTTATACGAGTTGACCAAACACATCTTTTAAATTATCGTTATTGGCCCAGCTAAAAAAATCGTAAAATTCAATTTTTACTATTGTTTTTTACAATTACGACCAAATGCATATTTTCAACATATTTTGTAGACGCCATCTACTAAACTAATTCTTCTAGCCTTCCAGAGCAATTGAAGTCGTTTGGTCCATTCATAAAAAAGTTATTCTGATTTAAAGTGTGTGTGATCAGTAGACTGCGGATCTTTATGCAAAATAAAACATGTTTGCATTGATTGCAGGACACAGGAGCTAAATAAAAATTGTATTTTTCTTTTAATGAAACGAACACATTGATGTCCTTAAATATTTTTTACATATCCACTGCTTTAAATTGTGCGTACGCATTTTTGTCATAAATCCATAAAATCCGCAATCTAGTGATCAGATTTGCTCCTAACTGTACATTAATTTATAGTCTTATAATGAGAATTTGTGCAAACACGTTAAATACAGAAAGGTTTTAAATAATCTATACATTTCAGTTGACTACACATAAGGATTAAAATTGCCCAAGGTTAAAAATTAAATATGTAAGCAACTTTGAAGCTATAGAAAATTCAGAACTTCGAAAAGGTCCATTGACGTCGCGCCTCACGGGGTGGGCGTGGCTCCGTCGGTCCCGGAGCGAATAGTGGCCCTCGGGGCAATGTGAGCCCGCGCCCACGACGAATTGTCACCGAAGCGGAACGGCCGATCGAGTTGCATAGTGACTGCACGTAATGGAAGAGATCTTTGATCGCGGAACCGTATCGCGAGATAACAGCGTCGCAGATCGAGGGATTTATGCAAAACGCGCGTACAAAACAACTCCTCGTCGGAAAATCCGTGACGGTGACGTAACGACACGGATTCAACGGAACTCCGTGGCAGATACGGCAAGCCAATTTCCCGACAGTAGGCTGGAGGAATCTGGAGGCGGGAATCAGCATTCCATCCGCCCAGAACTGACTCATCCATCTCGTCTCGCAACCCAGATCCGATTTAATCTGTGTGGCGGTGCCGTGCACGTCAACGGACGTCGACGGGAATACCCGCCACCAAACGAAACAATTTCTAGCACTGTGAACACACGGTCTCCAACCACCCGAGGCCTTGACCGACGAGGAAAATTGTTTTATCCCGCACAGAGCCTCGACTTGACAAGCGTAATTCCCTTCGGTGACGTTGATTAACGCTAGAACTACCAGACGAGACGATCGACCCACTTTACCTTTTTTATTTTGCAATTGCTAGACCTTCGCGCAGAAAAAAATTTTTTTTTTAAATACCACGTTTTTAAAACGGAATAAAAAGTATAAAATAATTTTTGCTAGCCCTATACAGATTCCTAACGCCGTACACATAGTCCAGAAAATTTGTAATTGTGAATTTTTAATAGCTATGAAAGTACTTGTAAGATATAAAACGAAAAATGGGGCGCATGTAATAGATACTTGATGCGTGAATAGATCACCTAAATCACTAACAATTTTATTGCACTGCAAATAATATTAACTGTTGTGTGAGTTTTCTCAACGGCAGCTACTCTCTACACTCCTTACTATGTATTATCTTATGTCCCACGTTTTGCGTTTTAAATCGTACAAGTATTTACATAGCTATTAAAAATTCACAATCACAAATTTTCAGGACTATCTGTACGGGGTTAGGAATTTATATGGAGCTAGGAAAGATTATTTTATACTTTTTAGTCCGTTTCAAAAATGTGGTATTTGTAAAAAATTTATTTTTATTTAAATAATTATTTTCTGCTTTTTAGTCTTGTGTGTGTGAAATTTTTTAATCTATTTTAAACATTTTGATGAGATTATAACAGAGACATGTAGTAAATTTCAGACGGTATTGCGACCGCGTCATATCGGAAACAAACGCCGCGCCGTGGTAAAATGTCAAAGATAAATGTTCGACGGATTACCTTGGTGTAACTGTTCTTTCGCTTGGTAAACAAAAACATTATAGTATAATTATACGTAGTTTCATTGTAAACACCGCACGGAGCTCGAACGCACACTGTGCTGTCTGAGCTCCTTTGGTGCGAAGCGGGTCAGTGGAGTGGGAATGCGTCAGAGTGGGAACGCGTAGTGGAGTAGGGAGCGCTGTCGCGCGGAGTGGGGATCGCTGAACGCGATCACGTACTACCGAGCTTCGAGCGGGGAGGTGTAACGGTAAAATATAATAATTTATATCCCCTAAACGCATAGCCTTTTTTAAAAGAAATTTTCAAATATTGCGTTGTCATCCAGTTCTGAGCTATGTTTAAATTTTCAAGTCTCTAGGTCATTGGAGAGTTAGTTTAAAATCAATTGCAAAATTTGTACCGAACAAACAGACAAACAAGAAAGCGAGCTAATAAAAACGTGGTGATAAAATAGGGGCAAATCTCGGAAAATACGCTCTTCGAATTTTTATGCTAGTTCACAAATCTCTCCCTCCTTTCTGACTGCGAACAATGGAGATATATTATACAGTCCAAAATAATGACCATCACTTCCTGTGTCCATGCCTCGTTTCACAAATAATTAACGAATCTCCGACACACCGGATTTACGTTGATTAATTGTGGGAACCTCGAATGAATTTGTACAGCCATTGAAACATTCACCTTTCGTCCAGACTTTTCCATTGTAAACGCTTACGAACACGTAACGCGAGTACACGAGGCAAACAAAATTGACATGGCAGAAATTTAGTTGCAGTCGACCTGAACGCGATCGAGCCGATGCGGATACCGTGACACAGTACAGAAGATCCACAGTGTGCCGAATAAAATGTTTTCACCCATTCTAATTTTACAATGCGATTCGATTGTTATTCATAATCGAAAATACTATACAGGGTGTTCATTAGAAAACTTTCCAGCCGAATATCTCGAAAAGTATGAAAGATATTAAGAAAGTGTAAAACACGTGTCCAAGGCTTTCGAGGGGGAAAGACGGGGCAGTATCAGTTTTTTATTTGGGTGGAGTTTTCAATGTCATTTGAAGGTCAACTTTGTTTTTCAAATGGAAATCTATATTTTTTATTATGGGATCTTATTGTACGTAAAAAGACCAGCAATTTTCATAAGACACTTTTCTTATCCGCGCATTTTTCTATCCGCAGGTTTCCATTTGAAAAAACAAAGTTGACCTTGAAAACGCCACCCAAATAGAAAACTGATACTGTCCCCCTCTTGCCCCCTCGAAATCCTTGGTTTTACACTTCTTTTTATATCTTTCATACTTCTCGAGATATTCGGCTGGAAAGTTTTCAAATGAACACCCTGCATAGGTGAATCTTATAAACGAAAATCGACAAGAACCAACTGCGCACAGGAGCATGCGGAAATCAGTAGAACAAGACTGCGAAAAAAAAGATATTGAAACGTTTTCCTGTTTGGCGCACGGCTCGCCGATACATAATTTAGTTAGCTGTTACGAGGCACGGCTCTGAAATTGATAATTACCGGATTTCATTAAAACATCGCGACAGCAGGATCGTATTACGGAATGACACGGCACATTGCCTCGGGCGAGAAAGGAAACGGAGAAACGAGAATATAGGATTGAGAGAGAGGGAGAGGGAAGCGGAATCGAAAAGACAAAACTCGCCACGTTCATAAATGAGAAACGCGAAGTCAACGACAGAAAAGGTTCCCGTGGAAACATACACACGAAAAGCCTGCCGCAAGGAGCAGCACGCTCGAGCAAACAAGTTTTTTCGCAAATCATTGACTGCACAACTGCAGTTGACTCGGATCTAGCCGGTGTGCGCCGTGACAATGACTATCGTAGAGGCAAGGTCGGTCGATTGGAGTAGACAGACAGGAACGATTTGCAACGGAAAAGAAGCGGGAGAGGGGGCAGCGCGAGGACGTGTAAACTGATGGAGAAAAAATGATCAAGAAAAAGTGTTTTTCTCACGGGTAGAATTTTAATCTAGCCTCGAGCCGCCCCCGCGACAGAAAGTCAATTTTTTACGATAACTTCAAGCGTAAAATAATCGTTGATTCAATCGAGAATAATATTTCTAAAAGGGGACCAAACGCGAAGAAAAATTTTATATATTTTTTAATGTGTCCAGTAATCGTTTTAAAGAATTCCGATGTACCTCTCTCCAGCATGAACAAAAGCAAACGGCAGAGATTCAGCGCACGTGTCAATTAAGACAATTATACGCCAGCATATATGGTAATGATTTCAGCAAAGAACGATTTATGCCAACAATAACACGAGGCATTCGGCCATAACTTTCGACGCAAGCGAGATAAAATGTCCAAACAATTATTGGCGGTCAATGAATTTTAAGTGAAAAAGATACGGGTGAATGTTTAAATTTTTACACTGCCGGCACGTGTAGCTGAATAACAATGCACTGGCAATCCAACAATGCACTGTCTGCGCCTTCTTTTTCCCTGTTCAAGTGTGGACATAATAAACGAGCAAATATTTTTGTTCGCCGGCGTGAATGTTAGCACAATATCACCTAACACACGAGTACGCGGATGACAGGCACGAGCAGTAAAACTCTAAAATCATTATCGGTCTCCGGTGTGATGGAGACAACAATAAACAACCGGAGAGAGTCGCAGACTTTTTCAAACAGTGGATCTATTAAAAGAAGAAACCAGTAAGACGAGATACGAGTCGAGTCAAATTTGAAATGCGGATCTTTATGCATTTATGGCTTTTCAAAGATTTTCAAAAATGCTAGAAAATAAAATTCCACGGAATTTAGGACGATCTTTGTTTATTTCAGATCTACAAAGACCACTGAAAGTAACATTTTACATGATTCCACTTCCTCAAAATTTGCCAACGAAAATTGAAAATTGTATAAACATCCGAAGTCTACTGATAAGCAACAAATCAACAGAGTGTTTTCGTATCTTTTAGAAGCACACGAAATTGTGTTCAACTGACAGATAGGGAACTAATCTAGCCGAGTGAACCGCATCCACAGGCATTCAGCGAGCTGCAGCCACGCGTCCCAGTTATCAGGCGAAAATGTTCGCCCGCGAAAGAGACACGGGCTGTCTTCCACTTGAAACGTCTTTGTTCAACACGGTTCCCCGGGATCTTATCGATCATCCGCGGACACGATAAACATTCTTGTTTTGCGGTCTATCTGGAGCCAACACAAATTCAGTTTACGTGGCCAGCAGCCTCGGCCTCAATAAAATGCAGACTCGATGTTTACGAATTTACGCGTACGAGGGATTTCTCAATTCTTTTACTGGCGAATTTTTATGCAGATGTCCCACTCTTGGGAAATACAGTTTTTGAAATGTACATACAAACGATGTACGACGTATTTCAGAACTTGTTACGTCATGTAATTGTCTTATTTACACTTTTGTGGTATCGCTAAATGATATATAACAGTTTAAACAATTATTTCACTAAATTACTTAGTTACATGTAACGTAAATCTACTAAAATAAGTAACGATTATTATTGAAAAATATTGTCACAAAAAAAACACTATTCACCATAGGTGAAAGTTAAAGTAGACGATATTGGCACTTTCGAAGCAGTGCCATTTCTATAGTCGTTATTGCTGGACTGCAGATTTTTATGCAAAATAATAATGTTCTGCATCGATTCTGGAGAGCAGGAATAATATAAAAACTGATTTCATCCCTTAACGACTTTGTTACATTAATTTTTAAAATCTTCTCCTGTTTTCTATTTGACCGGACCAATTTCTTCATAAATGCACAAAGATCCGCAGTCTAGTTATTGCTTAACAAGTTCTATTCATGAAAATTCAATTAATGAGATCTACTTTCTGATGCTGCGTTCAACGATAAGAGCCAAAAGTGAGCAGACACGGCGAAACATGCACTTCTATCTCGCTATGAAGCCCGAGGAGGAAACGATCGTCATCCGTCTGTGACTGTCTAATAGCCCAATCTGCGGGGCGATAAATTCTCGTCAGCCTGCTCTTCTGCGTCGGGACCAAACAATCGTTGCACAAAAATAGAACCGTCTAGCCTCGGAACCACGCGAAAGTCAACATTCCCGCGCTGCCGCGGGCGCAATTAAAAACAAGCGTCTCGTGGGTACTCACTTCATCGCGTGGAAACGGAGCTCGAGGTCTCCCGCCTATTCTGCTTCCCGCCTATTCTCGACCAAGGCAGCCCATCAAAGACTCAAGAATGTGTGGCGAGCCTGCAGTCACACCTACGAGCTGGTTCGGCTGCATGTAGTACGAACATTACACACCGATCCGACTTATCAATGGAACGTCATGTCCCTGCACACCGGTTTTCCAGGGAACTCCATGTGCCGTTGGATTCCAGGATTCGATCACATTTATCTAATCGACTCTTCGGAAACCTCCTTCTTTCTCGATCACAAACGTCCAAATCGTGATCAATTACACAGAGTTGCACAGCACTGGCTTCGTAATCTTCTTTCGGAATTTCAGGGGGTGCGACCACCACAGATGTCAACAATTTGTAGAATTCAGTTTAAACACTGCTGACGATTTCGTTCCCACTGATAAATTCCTCGAGATTTAACACTCCGTCGTCTTCTTCCAATTTTAAGGGATGAAACTACCCCAGGAGTTCCAACTTCTTCGAGGTATTTGTTGTGAAGTATTTGTTTATTCGTCACTTCGGACAGCTTCCTTCTCGATCACAGAAGTCCAAATCCTGATGAATCACACAGAATCACACACCACTGTTTCTACAACCTTCTGTCGAAATCGTAGGGGATGAAGCTACTCCGAATATGTAACAGTTTCCAAGATTCAATGTTGACACTCCTGACAGTTCCTTTCCCGATTCACTTAGATTTCACCACTGTCCTTGTAATCTTTCTCCAACATTAAGGGATGAAGCCACCCCAAAGTTGTCAACAATTTCCACGAATCACTGTCATTTAACACTTCTGACAACTTCCTCTCGAAACCATAGGAGTCCGAACACCGTGACAAATTATTCAGAGTTCGCCACCAAATGTCAACGTATTCACTCCGCGTATACTTGCAGCCCGAAGCGGAAGTGCATCGGTTTTTCGCGAGAGAACACGTCGATCCAACGATTGTAAGACGTGGAATAGAGGATCGAGGATCTAGAAGCCGCGAAACCTGTCCTCCGAAGCGTTCACCGCGCGGCTGTTGGCGCAACACTGAACTGAACAACTGCGTATCGGTCATGTCATAACTAACGGCGCCTCGGCGCGCGCGATGACTCGCGCAGTCGCGTGATCGCCTACACGACGATCGGTCGCCTGTTTACCGCCAGAATTAGACAAAAGAGAGGTGAGCACCGTCGTTGAAAAACGTGACTAGATCAACAGAGGTTCAATTTCATGGTAATGTTTCCCCCACGGACTCCAACCACCGTCAACCCCTTCGCTTTTGCCTAGCAACTTAACTCCGACAGCAAATTGGTTTGACGTGGTCTTGAACCCCTTCCCGTATTTTAACGAGTCAGGCTCGTCATGAACATTCTAACAGTTTCATAAATATGAATGTTATGTATTTTTTTTAATGGAATAAACTTTGATTCGTTTGTAATCAATTGACTGCGGATTTTATGCATTTATGACGAAAATAAACGTGTACAATTTAATTCAGTGGATGTATTAAAAAGATTTGAGGACATCGGTGTATTAGTTTCAGCTTAATGAGATCTAACAAAAACATCCTGTAAACAGGAGCCAAGTTCCTATGGCCGTAAAAAGTTGTGGAATCAAACAAAATACGGCCAAGTTCGTTAGCTTAGAAATACCTCTTGCAATACTGAAAAAAGCGTTTGTAAAAATTAGTTTAAAAGAACGCTATTTAATATTTAAAGAGTTACATGGAGGGCTAAATTATTTAAACTCCATCTGCCTCCAGTGCCGAGTTATAAGCCTCTAAAAAACGGCTAAGTTGTTTCGTGTAAAAAGAGGTAGTGTGAGAACTTGGCTGGTGCACTACCGTGCACCTAGATTATTAAGAGAAGAAAGAATTTGTTATTTGGTGTCTGTGGCTTGTAATCGAGGCAGACAATTTTTATTTTGCATAAAGATCCGCAGTCTAGTAATCAATATTTAAGCATTAAAATAAATGTAGCCATACAAAAAATATAAATTTTCTTTTCCCTTCTACATTTTTCGGGATAAAGACTAAGTTTTAATCACTGTAACTGTAAGAGAGGAAAATGGTACGGCAAGGGGTTAACACTAACAGTACCGGGTATAAAATGTGTCGGATATATTGTACATTGTTTTATAAAAATTGCAAGACTGAATTTATTTAGACTTGTCACAATTTTTATAATAATACGTGCTCGAATAAAGAAGTTTATTAAATAATTTCTAATGGACACATCTTTATAATTTCAATAATTAAAAAATAGAAAATGTGAAAGTGGTCATTTGACCGGTAGCATGTTTCCTAGTTTTTGTTTGAACAATTACCGACAACCCCTCTACTTTTCTCTAGCGGTTCGATTCTAGATTCCTCCTCGAGTACGGTCAGAGCGAAAATGATTGATCGAGACTCCGCCTCCGGCGAGTTTCTTTTGTGGATTTTTTGCGATCGTTCCAAGCGGATTCAGAGAGCGATCTCTTTTGTGATCGATTAATCTCTCAATGATGCTGCAGTGCGCTGATGTTTCATCTTGATGGTTTCATTGATCTATACTGTCTCTCGTTAATGAGGATCGAAGAGTTCGCAAATTGTTTCTCTACTTAATATTTTTAAATAATATTTTAAAAATTTGTTCCAACTTCTTGAAAATCGTTCGCTCTCCGAACGCCTTTCGAACTTCGATCGTTCGAAAGCCTGCAGCGACAAAGGCGCATAATCGAATGTTTTTTGCAGCACGTATTATCTGCAAAGTATTATTCTGCTAAAATTGTTTCCATCTTTCATCATCCTCCATTGTTTCTCGAACGGAGGGGATCTTCTGTTTCGAAATTGAGTCGGAATCGGCGGAAGATTAAAGGCGGATGGTCTCATTGTTTTACTTGTTCGTTCGGATACAATGCACGATCTGGTAAGATTGTTCCGCGAACTATTGGAAATTAGTGAAGACCATGCAGCGCCAGTGTGTAATCCGACCGGAGCTTGCGAAACTAATTGACGTAGGCTGGTATGCTAAAAGATATCGAATCCGTATGATATTGAAGCAAATGTCGCAATACTTTCATCAGAAAATTGCGCAGATGTACAATTTTTCTGAAAATAATCAAACATGCGATTCATGCAACGACGTTCGACGGAAAAACCATTTTAATAATTCCTTGTAATAATTAACACTGGAACTACCGAATGAGTCAAAATGACTTGTTGCTGATTTTTTCTTTTGAAGATATTAAAGTTATAAATACGTTTTTCTGAGACATTTTTTTAGTGAACTTCTCTATTGAGGTACATATTTCAACAAAACTGGTGCGAAATCTAAATAAATGCAAGTTTGTCATTATTATAAGGCAATATATGCCCATTGCGTTTAGTGCTCGGTGGTTCTAGTGTTAATAATAATAGTCATTCACATTTTCGCACTTAGGACATTCGATAATAGATTGTAAAGGAACCAATAGAGGTGCTAGTATAGAGAGTGTCCAAAAAATGTTGTACTGCATTGATGTATTGTAAGAAGAGATTCTTCAGTGGAGTTTCATCCAAAATGTAATACATACCGATCCAAATTGTTCGGGCCGATTGGAATTCTCATTGAAAAGCGAAGAATTTTAAAAAAATTTATTGCAAACTCGAGTAGAGGCATCTTAAGACTGTAGAATATTCCGACCAAAAGAATGCGAAGTACATTATAAAAAATGCAGTACAGAACAAAGCAAATGGCCTGGATGAAAAATCGAGCAAAAACAGTTTGCCACGGAACGTGTTAAAGAACTTCTACAGATGCTACCCGTTGAAAAGAAATGATTACAGCCGAAGGAAGATTCCGTCTGTTGATCGTTCCTCGCAGCCAGTAAACTCGCGAAAAAAACAGCGCTCCGCAAAAATAGGTTAATTCATCGCCCGTAAAAATACCGATGACCTTCTCTCCTCGTTGCGGGGCCATTCAGCGTTCTGTTATTACCTGGAATATCTTTCCATATCTGTCACGACAACGGGAACAATTAACCCGCCCCATTCCAGCCGGCCAATCCTACTGAATCGCCGAGTGGAACAACAACAATGTCGTCACGAATTGTTAGAACGCGATACGCGGTATTAATACCTCCCGATGCGTGATAGTATTTAGCCTGAAAGCCACCTCCGCTTATAATCTCTCTTGGTATTAACCTTGAGGAGAATGGATCGACTCCACCCCGTGTGCACGCGCCACATACCGAATGAAAATGACATTTCCCCACCCATCCTCGCAGTGATCAATCTCCGTTTGCTATACTTGCTACCAGCGAGCAACGCGAGTGTGTCCGATTAACATTCAATTCGTCTCTCGAATCGGCCTGAATCCCACCGTCGGAAACAACACGCTCAAGTCCCTCGTTAACCCCCTTAAGACCTGATTTACGACCGATACTTGAAAACCGTCCAAATAGCACATATTTCAATCCGTGAATTGAAAACCTTCGACTCCAACGTGAGTCATCAATTCATGACAGCCTTCATTTATTCCAGCCATTTTCTTTCGCATATATTTGAACCTTACTATTTTAAATCAATAATCACTTTATTGAATATAAAGGCTCATGATTTGACCCGACCCTCAGTTGTAAGCGACCATAACTCCTCAACTATTGATCCTGGGGGATCGAAACTTCGATCTCCATCCGCTCCGGGTACAAATCTACTGGATTACATACCAAATACATCATAATTCGTAGGAGAAAGGTACTAATTTTGAGTCCGGTAAAGTAATGTTTACCCACGTATTATTCTAAAAATTGTGAAAAGTCTAAATAAATTCCGTTTCGTAATTTTTATAAAACAATATATCAGTGAAAACAATATGTCAGTGTTAATTACTTCCGGTAGTGATTTATAATCAGTTCCGGATGATTTTTATAATCAGTTCCGGTATGTGAATTGAATGAATTTCATTTTTTTTAGAAAAACCGATTTTCTACATATTTGTTTAGAAAAATTGAAAAACAAAGAATGGTCCCAACAATGAGTTGCACAAAATACCTGCCATAGAAGGATTAAAGAAAGGAAAACACGATTGCGTCGCAAGAGGACACCGAAGACGCAGCAGACGCTAAAGTAAACGAGCAATTAAGGGATTACCGTCCCAGAATTTGGACTTTGATAGCGCCTCATCTTCATTCCCACCATCCCACAGCGTCTACAATGATATGATTCTCTGTCTCCAGTCAGGAGACGTTATCGAATCGTCAGCTAATAGGAAGTATCGTCTACTATTCGATAGGGTCTCGCAGTATCCGTCGAATCGCGCGGAGCTAACGCGGTTTACTGATTTCGCAAGCGGATCGTGAGGAAATCGGGTGGAGGGAAATTAAAAGACGCCGTTTCCAGAGGTCATGTGATCCTTTATCGCGACGCATTGCGGTTGGTAACGCTGTCGATGCGATAACGCGTCGTATTCTAAAAATTGCGTCGCAGTTTTGAAGAAGAGGGACACATATCGGAAAGCCGGACTCGCATGATGCAGATAAATTTTTCGTGCGTCTAGGATCGAGCCTTATCGCGAGTTTTGACGTGCCAAAAACTTGTTATCGCGAGCTCACTCGATTAACGTTCTCTCACATGGAAAGCCAGATTTAATCGGGGTCATCGTCAAGATTGATCGATAACCATGGAAAGTACGGAAAGTTGTGGGTACTGCAACTTTCATTCCGTTGCCCAATACTGATTTCTTCAGGCAGGTTTAGAAAACAGTAACTTAAACTTCACGTTCAAACTTCATTTATTCTCATTGGTTTGAGTTAAGTAAATGAACTATTAAAAGGTCTCGAGAACAGTGTTAATCATGGGAATTGCTCGTCAGAGAAAATGACGTAAAATATGCAAAGACCCCGTAAGGATCAAAAAACAATTCCACAAAGAAACAGAAACTTTATTCGAGTACTGTTTGTTACAACTAAGATAGAACATTTTTAACCACCATAATCACGTGGATGTCGTTTATTATACTATATAAGAGCCACAAACAATTACAGATAAACCCACTGGTGAGGCTGTCAAAGGATCCGGCGAACATCGGTGCTAACAGTTAGTTAGAGCAATTGGAGCTCGTTGAAAATTGGTAGAGTATCATAATGTACATAAAAATCCCACTCAGAACCTATAAACAAATCCCCGTGATTATATCGATAGACATACATTGCGACTGATCCAATAATCATCGTACCTGCGACAGAAGCTTCCCATTGATCTTGAAAGCTGTCGTGGTGATTGCATTATCCCTATGCGCAACTTGCAGAGCGAAATACCTCAACTGCAACAGTGGAATCGTTAATCTCTCGAAAATAAAAATAGTCTGACTTGGAAGTCGTAGTAGCTGGACATTTATTTCGTATCTAAATAATTATTTGCATAGAGATTCTCCGTGATCACTAGACTGTGGATCTTTATGCAATTATGGCTTTTGAAAATTTTCGATAAAAGCTAGGATATAAAATATGACAGAATTTAGTACCATTTTCATTTCTTTCGGATCTAAAAAGACTACTACCACGGAAAATAAGATTCAAAATTGTCTACAAAAATTGAAAATCGCATAAACAACCGCAGTATACTAATCACGATTACCGGCTGCTCTTTACTTACATTAAATTATGATGTATTTGGTATGTAATCCAGTAGATTTGTACCCGGGGCGGCTGCAGATCGAAGTTTCGATCCTGTAGGATCAATGGATCAAGAGTTATGCTAGCTCAAGTTGAGCAATCTGCAGTGTTTTGTAGTGACGGTCGCGCGCCGCTTACCGAGTCGGTTGGTGATTAGGCCGCGGTAGGGGGGCGGCAAGGACCGGCGGTTCTGCTCGGTAAGACGGCTTGCAAGAAACTGGAAATAGGCTCAACTTTAAGCGACCATAACTCCAGAACCATTGGTCTTACAGGATCGAAACTTCGATCTGCAGCCGCCCCGGGTACAACTCTATTGGATTACATACCAAATACATCATAATTTATAGGAAAAAGGCACAAAGTTTGAGTCCGGTAAAGTAAAGTTTACCCCGATTACCAATTACCTCACGCTTGATAGTCTCGTCCCTGCAGTTATTAGCGAGATCGTGAATCGTGGTATTGATCTCCGCCGCAGGAATCATGGCAGTCTCGCAAATCCAAATCAGGGTCACGAACTGCGTCAACCTGTAGATCCCATATGCACTTCTCTCGCAAAACGTATAGATGCTCAGAGACAGTCCATCTGTACTAGACATCCACTGCATAGTCAGATATGTGTTGAACGTGACCGAAACAAACGTGGCAGCCGTGAAAACAATGTTAAACGAGCGAGACGTTTTATTCAGGTGATCGACAGCGTCGCTAATTTCGTCGTGCACACCTTCGTAATATTTCACCTTCATCAACAACAAGACAGCCCGTCTCCGTGACTCATGCTCCTCTGTCAATTCCGATTGGTCTTTCGTCGAAGATTCTGTCAACTGTTTCAGACTTTCGTTGACTTTCTGGAAGCATGCTCCCAAAACGCACACGCAGCTCAAGTAGAACAGCAATCCTTCGGTCGATAATGTCAGCATGACCAACTCCATGTAATATCGTATCAAAGGAATATACTCTCTGTTCACATAATATATCAGCGCTAATAAAATCACAAAAAGGAACTTCAGGATGTGCACTGTGTGCAGAAGCTTTGCCATGTCGTTGAAATCCTGCGGTGATAAAATCCGCGAAACTTTGGACACCCTCTGCAACATGGACGATCTCGCGTAGCAAGTCATGAACATTAATATTGGTATAGATCCGTCCAACAAGACGAAGAAGTTCTCGGGTATCGTTGCAAAGATGGTGTTACTCGTGTCTGAGAAGTTGACCGAATACAACACGTAGATTTGGAAAGCCAAATGTAAACAGCACACGAGCGCTGCGATTGCGAGTCGCATCTTGGATATCACGTATTCTTCATTTTTATACTTGTACGGAAAAAATCCGAACAACTTCGAGCAAAATTCGCTGGGGTACATCAGGGATTTAAAGTCCCATGCGCGCCACGGCAGCCATTCCATGTGGTCCTCGGAATTTCCGGTTCTCGTCGAATCACTGATCATTGCTCAATAATTTTGAATTTATTAGTTACACACGATAATTTATGTTTTTATAAGTGACAAACACTCTCCACGTTTCTCTAAGTTACTCTTCTACCGCCGGCTCGAGCGAGCGTGTCTCGGAAACTAAATGGTTAGCAGTTTAGCAGGTACTTTGATAATGAACAACATTTGCAGTGACGTGTAATTTCTCATAATGTCATGTGAAAAATGAATGTCATAATGTAACGAGGAAATGAGATGGCAATTGAGGACGATAAAACAGCAATTTCCTTTTTAGATCTAGATATTTATTTGTTACTACGTTGCGGATTTCATGAGTTTTAGAGCCTGTTCAGGGCCTCGACCGCGCGATTTTTGTTTTTGATCGCGAGACCGCGCGGATGCGTGTGAACGAATCCATAGACATAGACGCTAATGTAAATAAGGTCCGCGCGGTTCAAATCGCGCGGTCGAAAACGCGCGGTTTCCGCCGTGTCTGAACCAGGGCTTAGACAGTGAATGTATGAAACATGGTACTGCAAACATGTCGGAGCAAACCAGCCAATAATCGCAAATGGAAAATGCAACAATTTATTCTTACTTTATGCTTTACTCGTATTGATCACGATCACACAAAAACCAAACGTGTAAATGGACTATCAAAAGTTCTACAGACTCGCGAAACAGTGTTGATCATAGAGACTGATCGCCGGTGCAATTGTCGCCAAGTATGAATTGGAAAAGTATCAAGATGTACATCAAAACTGCACCTAAAAGCTGCAAATATAATTCATTAGCAAATAATGACTTCACCTACCATCCAACTTCTAACATCAATTATAAAATAATTTTCTGGCTTGACAATGAGATTGTCTTACCTGCGTCAGAAGCTTCGCATCCACAGTAAACACGTTTGCAGAGAATTTAATGTCTCGATGCTGAATTTGCCGTGCAAAATACATCAACTACAATAATGTAACAGTTAATCTCTCTGCAAATGATTACTATAACACTATGTATAACGATAAGACTGCGGATCTTTGCGTGTTTATAAAGGGTGTCCCAAAATTCACGCAAGAAGTAATTTTGATAGAAAACACAGATTTTTAATTAAAAATTGTGAATTTTTTATTGATTCATAAAGTATACAGTATAGAGTTATGTATGGAATAGCATTATCGGGTAAATGGCCTCCAAGGCTTTGCTGGCACATACGCACTCGTTTGTCGAAATTTTCCATGACCGTTTCCATTAATGTGGCTGAATTTCGATGACACGACGCTCAATTTCCTCCTCCCAGGCGTGGGTGGTCGTGGGCTTGGTGTCATAAACCTTAGACTTTAAAAAACCCCCAAAGAAAAAAGTCCAACGGCGTTAAATCGCATGAACTGGGCGGCCAATTCAGATCACCAAAGCGGGAAATTACACGACTATTGAATTGTTTCTCGGGCTGTAATTATTTTTAAGAAATATTGCTCAACAATGATAACGCGTTGTTCTTTCGTGTAGCACTCCATTTTTAATAACCCTGAACTGTCAGCTGTCACGCTGTCTCCTTTTTTCCGTCAGCAACACTTTACCTCATAAATAGCGCAAAATTTAAGTCTTGCGTGAATTTTGGGACACCCTTTATAATGCTCAAGTAACGACAGGCTTTTTAGTAGAATTTCGTTTTAAACTACGAGAACAGGAATTTGCACATAGATCCACAGGATAGTTATAATTACCAATTACCTCACGCCTGACGGTGGAATCGGTGCAATTGGCAGCGACTTCGTGAACGGTGGTAGTACTTTTCTTCGCTTCATTGGTCGCCGTCTCGCAAACGTAGATCAACAGAATAAATTTTAATCCCGAATACATCGCGAACAGAAAAGGCAGGAAGCGTTCTGCGAATTCACTCAAACCTCGTACATCATTCTTTGACATCCATTGCATGGTAAAATACAGATTTAACGTGATCGTAGAAAAGGTGGATGCCGTAAAAATTATAATCGCCTCGCGAAACGCATCATTCAGCACATCAACAGTGTCGCTGATTTCCTGGTGCAATTCTTCACAGTGTTTCACGTGCATCAACATCAAAGTGTTCTGACCATACAACAGAGAATTCGTTCGTAAGAATTCTGGACGATAATTCATTAAGGGATTATTCAACTGCTTCAAACGTTCGTTAACTTTCTTGAAACAAGCGCCTAGAACTCGCACACAATTTACGTAGAACATTTCTCCTGCAATCGACACACCCTGTACGTACGTGGGCACGATACGTTGTAGCGGAAATATTCTCCAATTAATTACATAGTATACAACAAACATAGTGAAGTAGAGGATGACTATGATGTCCTTCGTGTGAACAAACTTTGCCAAATCGTTGAAGTCCTGGCGCGTTAAAATGCGCGTGAGTTTCAACATCTTCTGAAGCACATTCAGTCTTCTGTGTGTCGTAGCATACGTCGCCAAAATTGAGATGGCTATCGTCAAGAAGTGGAGGTACACCTGAACGTACCTCAAACGACTGCGAAAGACGTTCATAGAATTTATTGTGTATGTTGCGTACCCCAGAAAGACTACATATGCGAACGTCAATATCGTTGAAACAGCGAATCGTGTCTTCGAAAATAGGTAGGTTTGTGAGTTATACTTGAAAGGAAATAATCCAGCGACAGACGAACAGGTGATGTTAAAATACATCAGCGACCTCATGTCTTTGACAGGCCACGGAGGCCATACATCGGAGTTCTCTGAATTTACCATTCTCGTTGGATGTCTAGTCATGTTTCTGCAATTTTATCGTTCCAGTAACACTTTTATGCGACGCGAGGGAATTTCTTTGTAGCAACTGGTTCAAATGAACGCTATTGAAGTACTGACTCCTAAACGCGTGCGTGTTACAAAATGAAGATCTGAAATTCATTGTCGTAATGTAACGTTGACTTGGATTAATGAATCGCTGGTTTATTTTCGGATTAATCGAAATTAAAAGCGATGTTGGAAATATTTTGTAATTTCATTGCGGAAGTTTAATGTCAGTTCAACGTGTCACTTCTTCTTTTAGATAGCTGCAAACTAATGAGACTGCCATTTTCTGTTTAGATGTTTATCCGTTCTACAATGCAGGTCTTGCGCGTTTCCAACGGGTGCATGAATAAATATCGAACTGCAACAATGATAGAGCAATTTAATCCTTAATTGCAATTGAAAAATGCAGAAACTCAATGTATATTCTTTATTATCGATCTGGCAAATGACATTTTGCGAATAATAATTACATCAACAATAAGTCTGAGGGCTGGATCAAGTGAGCCGACCATTCAAAATAGCATAAGCTTAGGAAAGTGCGTCGACCGTGGCACTAATACTCGGTGCAATTGGAGTTCATTAAAAATTGGAAGAGTATCATAATGTACATCAAAATTCCATTCAGGACCTGAAAATAAATCACTGTGGTTACAGTCTGTGTCTGACTCAATAATGGGGTCATCGTACCTGCGACAGAAGCTTCCCATTCATCTTAAAAGCACTCGTGGTGATTGCATTATCTCGATGCACAACTTGCAGAGCGAAATACCTCAACTGCAATAGTGTAAACGTTAATCTCTCAATGAATACTTATCAGTAGACTGCTGAGATTTTTATGAAAAATAAAAATTGTCTGACTTGCAAGACATGGAAGCTGGACATTTATTTCGTTTCTAAACAATTATTTGTATGGAGATCTTCTATCTAACCAAGATTACCAATTACCTCACGCTTGACAGTGACGTCCCTGCAATTATTAGCAAGATCATGAATCGTGGTATTGATTTCCTTCGCATGACCCATCGCAGTCTCGCAGACCCAAACCAGCAGCGCGAACCTCGACAACCTTACGAATACATACAAAAAATACTCGTACTGCGAATAGACGTTGACAGTCTGTTCAGTCGTGGTGATCTTAAGCATATACGTGTACAGATCGAATGTCACCAAAACAAACGTGGAAGCCGTAAAAATAATGTTAATCGAGCGAGACGATTTATTCAGGTGCTCGACAGCGTCACTAATTTCGTCGTGCACATCTTCATAATATTTCACCTTCATCAACAACATGGCACCCTGTCTACGTGACTCATGTTCCTCTGTGATTTCCGATTGACTCAACCGTTTCAGTCTTTCCTTGACTTTCTTGAAGCATACTCCCAAAACCAAAGTGCAGTTACAGTAGAATGAGACTCCTTCAGACGATGCCATCAGAATTACCAAATTAACGTTCCGTCGTACAAAAGGAATGTTCTGCTTGTTCGCGAAGTACATCGGTACATACAGCAGGTGACAAAGGAAGTGCAGAATGTACGTCATGTGTAGAAATTTCGCCATGTCGTTGAAATCCTGCGGTGATAAAATCCGCGAAACTTTGGACACGCTTTGGAGCATGGACAATCTCGAGTAGGAGGTCAGGAACATTAACACTGGTATAGATCCGTCCAAGAAAGCGAAGAAGTTCTCGGGCATCGTTTCCGTGATGGAGTTATTCGGGTCTGAGAAGTTAACCGAATACAACACGTAGATTTGGAAAGCTAAATAGAAACAGACCACGAACGCTGCGATTACGAGTCGTATCTTGGAGATCTCGTACTTCCTATTTTTATATTTGTACGGAAAAAATCCGAACAACTTCGAGCAGAATATGCTGGGATACATCAGTGATTCGAAGTCCCATGCGTGACACGGTAGCCAGCGCTTGTATCCTTTGGGCTTTTCGGTTCTCGTGGTATAACTGATCATTGTTGAATAGTTCTTCTTTCTCACAGTTCGATAATTTATTGTTTATTAGTGACACTCTTCTGCATCCGGCTCGAGCGAACGTGCTTCGGAAACTGAATGGTTAGCAGGTACGTCGACAATGGACAACATGTGCAGTGACACATAATTTCTTAAAATGATCATCTGAAAGGTGAATGTCATAATGTAACGTGGGAAATGAAATGGCACTTGCGGACAGTTGAGGACAATAAAACATCAATTTCCTTTTTAGATCTAGATGTTTATTTGTTATTACGTTGCGGATTAGACGAGTTCCCGACAGCGAATGGATGAAAAATGGAACTGCGAAATAGTAAGAGCAATTCAACTCTTCATTGTAAGTGGAAAGTGGAAAAGCCCATTAATATTCATGATAATTGAGATCACTCAATTCATGATAAGTTTAAGAGAGTGCGTCGACCGTGGCGCTAACAGTTAGTTAGTGCAGTTGGAGCTCATTAGAAATTGGAAGAGTATCATAATGTACATTGCAATTCCATTCAGAACCTGAAAATAAATCACTGTAGTCATAGTCTGTATCTACACTCACCGAAATTTCTATAAAGTCACTGTGTTTTGTAATGAATTCTTATAATTATACCACACCAATGAAAAATTTGTATTTGGTAGCATTTCGGGATTGCATAAAGAAAGCATACACACCGATAGTAAACATAGCGGTCTAGAGGGGGCAGTCCCTCTATCCGAGTATCAACAAGGCACAAGACCACATACGATAAATCAACAAAATGGGTGATATTATCAAAATATCTATGAAAATGAGGGTCCCATGGAAATCACCGACACAGATTTCCTCGACTCGGTTTTCAGCGACAACATTTCACCGACTCCAGATTTGACCGACAATACCTTTGGCTGACGCCGCCTTTGACCGACAACGACTTGAAACGACCACAGTAATAACCGACAGTAACACGATTTACAACGATATCCATATGATGTTCACTAATAAGGATGTGCTATCTCATTGATTATGTACTTTTTCTTGATATAGTGAATGAGAGGACAGATTTACCAAGAAACACAGTGAAACCAAACTGAACAGAATCTATTTGTATATCATTGATACATATGTACTTAAAGTATTAGATACAATATATTATTTTCAAAATAGTGAAAAGGAAGTTCATTTAACTAATAATGAATATAATAAAAATTCCAAATACATTTGATAGACTGTATAACAAAAACATTTAGGCAACGAAAATATTAACATAATAAATAACAAAAATTTAAGCTTCCTTCACTTAATTGTATTATTATATATTTAAATTACGATAAAAATAATAGTTACAAGGACAATAATATTCCCCTTGTTAATAACTTGACCAGATCAATATAACAAAGATTTTAAGTATTGGGTTGGCAAATATGTCCGTTCGGTTTTTTACAGTGGAATAAATCAAGAAAACCGAACGAACTTATTTGCCAACCCAATACATTAGGTAAATTGTGTAACAAAAACATTAATTACATTACTAATATTGTGTGCTAATGTCTGCAAGAAACTTGTGTTGGTGTATTGTGTACGATTTCTGACTATTTGTTGAATCTACGCAGTCGGCTAACGTTGCTGTCAAACAATGTTACTGTTGGTTATTACTGTGGTCGTCTCAAGTCGTTGTCGGTCAAATCCGTTGTCGGTCAAATTCGTTGTCGATCAAATTCGTTGTCAGTCAAAGGCGGCGTCGGCCAAAGTTATTGTCAGACAAATCTGGAGACAGTGAAATGTTGTCGGTGAAAACCTTTTCGGGGAAATCTGTGTCAGTCATTTCCATGGGACCCGAAAATGAAGATGACTTTATACAAATTTCTGCCACTATACATACCATAGACTTTTATTATGACCGATCGAATAATAATCATCGTACCTGCGACAGAAGCTTTCCATTGATCTTGAAAGCCGACGTGGTGATTTCATTATCTCTATGCACAATTTGCAGAGCAAAATACTTCAACTGTAACAGTATAATCATTAGTCTCTCAATGAATACTTACCAGTAGAAAATTGTCTGTCTTGCAAGACATAGAAGGTGGACATTTATTTCGTTTCTAAATAATTATTTGCATGCAGATCCTCAGTCTAATCAAAATTGTCAATTACCTCACGCTTGACGGTGTCGTCTCTGCAATTATTAGCAAGATTATGAATCGTGGTGTTAATCTCCTTCGCATGACCCATCGCAGTCTCGCAGACCCAAACCAGCAACACGAACTGCATCAACTTAACGGTCCCATACAAACAGCACTCCATAAACCAATAATCGTTTATAGACGGGACACCTCCAAGAGCGATCCACTGCATGGGTATATACACATTCAACGTGACAAAAACAAATGTGCCAACAGTATAATTAATGTTAATCGTGCGAGACGATTTATTCAGGTGCCTGACTGCGTCGCTAATTTCTTCATGCAAACCTTCATAATATTTCACCTTCATCAACAACATTGCACCCTGTCTACGTGACAGATACTCCTCTGTCATTTCCGATTGACTCAACCGTTTCAGACTTTCGTTGACTTTCTTAAAGCATGATCCCAAAACGCACACACAGTTCAAATAGAACAGCACTGCCTCCAACGATATCATCACAATCAACAAGTTGATGTAACGTCGTACTACAGGAATATTTTGCTTGTCCACGTAAAATATCAGCATGTACCACGTGTGGTAAAGGAAGTGCACAATGTGCAACAGGTGTTGAAATTTCGCCATGTCGTTGAAATCCTGCGGCGATAATATACGCGAAACTTTGGAAACCCTTCGGAACATGGGCGATCTCGAGTACGATGTCAAGAACATCACCATTGGCATAGAACCCTCCAACAAAGCGAGGAAGTTCTCTGACAGCGTTCCCAGGATATTGTCGTTCGGGTCTGACAAATTGACCGTGTAAAACATGAAGACTTGGAAAGCCATTGAGAAACAGACCACGAACGCTGCAAAGACGAGTCGTATCTTGGAAATCACGTACTCGTCGTTTTTATATTTGTACGGAAAATATCCAAGCAACTTCGAGCAGAAAACAGTGGGATACATCAGGGATTCGAAGTCCCATGCGCGACACGGCAGCCATCTCTTGTGGCCCTCGGTCTTTCCGTTTCTCGTCGTATGTGTGACCATTGCTGAATAATTTTTAATTCGTTAGTTAAACGCGGTTGTATGTAATACTGCACATTTCTTTCTCACGGTTCGATTTTTTATTGTTTATAAGCGAAGAAGACTCTACATTACTTTTCTGCCGCCGGCTCGAGCGAACGTGTCTCGGAAACTGAATAGTCAGCAGGTACTTCGATAATGAACGACATTTGCTGCGACACATAATTTCTTAAAATGATCATCTGTAAAATGAATGTCATAATGTAACGTGGAAATGAAATGGCACTTGCGGACAGTTGAGGACAGTAAAACATCAATTTACTTTTTAGATCTAGATGTTTATTTGTTACTACGCTGCGGTTTCTATGAGTTTCTGATAATGAATGAATAAAAATGGAACTGCAGAAATGTCAGAGCTGTCCAACCCTTAATTGCAAGTGGAAAATAGAACAGCTCCATCAATATTCATGATAATCGAGATTGATCGAGTGCACCGGCCACACAAAATAACATACATAAGGAAATTAGTTGGTGCAGTTGGAGCTCATTGAAAATTGAAAGAGTATCATAATGTACATTGCAATTCCATTCAAAACCTGAAAATAAATCACTGTGCTTAGAATCAGTATCTATAAGCATACATTATGACTGATCCAATAATGGGATAATCGTACCTGCGACAGAAACTTCCCATTGATCTTAAAAGCACTCGTGGTGATTGCATTATCACGATGCACAACTTGCAGAGCAAAATACTTCAACTGCAACAGTGTAATTGTTAATCGTTGAGGAAACATCAGTAGACTGCGGATTTATGGAAAATAAGAATAGTTCGACTTGCAAAATATAATAGCTGGATATTTATTTCGTTTCTAAATAACTATTTGCATAGATCACGATTACATATTACCTCACGCTTGACGGTGTGATCCCTGCAGTAATTAGCAAGATTATGAATCGTGGTATTGATTTCCATAGCATGACCCATCGCAGTCTCGCAGACCCAAATCAGCAACGCGAACCTCGAGATCCTTAATGTTACAAATGAAAAATACTCGTAGTGCGAATAAATGTTGATAGGCAGTTCATCGGTAACGGTAATCCGCTGCATTATCGCATATAGATCAAACGTAAGCAAAACAAACGTGGAAGCCGTAAAAATAATGTTAATCGAGCGAGACGCTTTATTCAGATAATCGACAGCGTCGCTAATTTCGTCGTGCACACCTTCATAATATTTTAACTTCGTCAACAACATGACTGCCTGTCTCCGTGACTCATGCTCCTCTGTCAATTCCGATTCTGTCAACCGTTTCAGACTTTCGTTGACTTTCTTGAAGCATGCTCCCAAAACGTACACGCAATTCACGTAGAACAACGCACCCTCGGATGACGTGATCCCAATCACCAAGCTAATGTAACTTTGCGTTAAAGGGACAGTATGCATGTCTCGGTAAAACATTGGTATATATGATGCGTGGTAAAGGAAGTTCAAAATGTGCGTCAGGTGTAGAAATTTCGCCATGTCGTTGAAATCCTGCGGCGACAGAATCCGCGAAACTTTGGTCAACCTTTGCAACATAAGCCATCTCGAGTAGAAGGTCAAGGACATGAACACTGGTATAGATCCTTCCAACAAGGCGAAGAAATTCTCGGGCATCGTGTCCGTGATGGAGTTTTTCGAGTCTGAGAAGTTGATCCAGTACAACACGTAGATTTGGAAAGCCAAATGGAAACATCCCGCGAACGCTGCGATTGCGAGTCGTATCTTGGAGATCACGTACTCGTTATTTCTATATTTGTACGGAAAAAATCCAAACAATTTCAAGCAAAATACGCTGGGGTACATCAGGGATTCGAAGTCCCATGCGCGACATGGCAGCCATTGCTTGTGGTCCTCGGAATTTCCGTTTCTCGTCGAATCACGGACCATTGCTCAATAATTTTTCATTCATTAGTTAAACGCGATTGTATGTAATACTGCACATTTCTTGCTCACGGTTCGATAATTTATTGTTTATAAGCCACAAAGACACTTCACATTTATCTACATTACTTTCCTACCGCCGGCTCGAGCGAGCGTGTCTCGGGAACTGAATAGGTACTTCGATACTGAACAACACTCGCAGTGACATATAATTTCTTGAAATGATCATCTGAAAGAGTAATGTCATAATGTAACGTGGAAATGAAATGGCAGTTGAGGACAGTAAAACACCAATCGCCTTTTTACATCTACATGTTTATTTGTGACTACGCTGCGGGTTCTTACGAGTTTCTGATAATGAATGGATGAAAATGGAGCTGCAAAAATGTTAGTGCAGTTCAACCCATAATTACAAGTGGAAAATAGAACAGCTCCATTAATATCGATGATAATCGAGATGGATCAAGTGAACCGTCCACACAAAATAGCATACATTAGGATATTAGTTGGTGCAGTTGGAGCTCATTAAAAATTGGAACAGTATTATACTGTACATTGCAATTCCATTCAAAACCTGAAAATAAATCACTATGGTTAGAATCTGTAACAATAAGCATAGATTATGATTAATCCAATAATGGGATTACCGGACCTGCGAAAGAAGCTTCCCATTGATCTTAAAAGCACTCGTAGTGATTGCATTATCTCGATGCACAACTTGCAGAGCAAAATACTTCAACTGCAACAGTGTAATTGTTAATCGTTGAATGAATATTAAACAATTATTTGCATAGACATCCTCAGTCTGATCGCGATTACAAATTACCTCACGCTTGATGGTGTCGTCCCTGCAATTATTAGCAAGACCATGAATCGTGGTATTAATTTCCATCGCATGACCCATCGCAGTCTCACAGACCCAAACCAGCAACACGAACCTGAAGGACCTTACGAGTACATATGAAAAATACTCGTACTGCGTATAAATGTCGATAGACAGTGCACTAGTAGCGAAGATCCACTGCATGAACGTATACAGATCAAACGTAACCAAAACAAACGTGGCAGCCGTAACACTAATGTTAATCAATCGAGACGATTTATTCAGGTGATCGACAGCGTCGCTAATTTCGTCGTGCACACCTTCATAATATTTCAACTTCGTCAACAACATGACAGCCTGTCTACGTGACTCATGCTCCTCCGTCAATTCCAATTGGTCATTCGTCGAAGATTCTGTCAACCGTTTCAGACTTTCGTTGACTTTCTTGAAGCATGCTCTCAAGACGCACACGCAGTTCAAGTAGAAGAACATTCCCTCGGATGACGCCGTCGCAATCATCAAGTTAATGTAACGCCGCGTTAAAGGGGCAGTCAGCATGTCTCGGTTAATCAACGGTATGTATGATGCGTGGTAAAGCAAGTTCAGAATGTGCGTCAGATGTTGAAATTTCGCCATGTCGTTGAAATCCTGCGGCGACAAAACCCGCGAAACTTTGTTCAACCTTTGCAACATGAGCCATCTCGAGTGGGAGGTCAGGATCATGAACACTGGTATAGATCCTTCCAACAAAGCGAAGAAGTTCTCGGTCGCCGTCTGCAGAACAGTGTCATTCGGGTCGGAGAAGTTGACCGAGTACAACACGTAGATTACGGAAGCCAAATGGAAGCAGGCGAAGAGCGCTGCGAAAGCGAGTCGTGTCTTGGTGATCACGTACTCGTTATTTTTATATTTGTACGGAAAAAATCCAAACAACTTCGAGCAGAATATGCTGGGATACATCAGTGATTCGAAGTCCCATGCGCGACATGGCTGCCATTCCTTGTGGCCCTCGGAATCTCCGATTCTCGTGGAATCACTGACCATTGCTCAATAATTTTTAATTCTTGGGTAGCACGGATGATTCGAGATTGTCCTAGCTGCTTTCTTACAGGCCAACAATTTATAGTGCAAAGATAATACGGATTCTATGAGTTGCTATGAGGCAAAGCGATAAAGACTAGAATTTCTTTTCTACCACCAGCCCGGGCGAACGTGTCTCGAATACTAAGGTATACCAGTGTAACACGGAAATGACTATTAAATATCTTAATGCAACGTGAAAATGAAATGCATTTGCGGGCTATTACAGGTGATGCTATCGAAGAACACTTCGGAATTAAGTAGCCAGCAATTCTATTACACCGTTTGCAATCGTCAAAATGACTTGCAATCAGTTATTTGACATGCTTCCTAAATAAAAATATGGAAAACAAAGTTCGGGTGGACAATTTTCAGAGGCATTTACGTATGAGAATAATTCTCTCCTTTACATCGTGACATTTATTTATTTCATTATGTTATACACTGTTTTCTAAAATCATTTAACACCAAATTCGAGTATCACTTGACAATTATTTACCCTGATGATTACCGTTAGAATGACAGGCGACGTAGTTTAATAAGAATTGGAAAAGTATCAAAATGTACATTACGACTCCGGACGTGATCTACAAACGAATGTGGACGTACAGATTAGTTAGCTGCGGCTTTATTACTCCACATAATCAATCAATATACTGACATTACTTTCTCACTATGTAATGATCTTGTCTTACCTGCGACAATAGTTTCCCGTTCATCGCAATTGCTTTCGCGGTGAACGTGTTTTCCCGATGCAACACTTGCAGAGCGAAATACCTCAACTAGAACATTGCAACTGTTGTAATCGTTGAATCTTATCCTGCTCACTGGGTACTACTCAAATTAAGCTCATTAAATACTGTCGTTATCAGAACTACATGCGAATTTCTACTTCGGTAGTGCAAGCTTTCCGGTATTTGGTCGTCCGGAAATTTCGTTTTGTGCGCGTGGTATATAAAGAGTGTAGTTTTATATATACAATTATAAATAGACTGCGGATCTTTATGCATTTATGTCTTATAAAAATATTCAGAAAATACTGGAGTATCAAATTCGACAGAATTTAGTATGATTTTTATTTATTATGCAGGGTGCGGCACAAAGTCCCCACGATTTTTTAGCCCCTTCGGATGGCCGGACAGAAAAGTGTTTGTTGCCAAAGTTAATCAGTATTCAACCGACAAGAAATTGCAATTTTTGAAGTTAAAAAAATATCGATTTTCAACAGAAAATCAAGATCGCTGTCATATCTTTAAATGGAACTGGCTATTTTTAACTTCATAATATTGTAGGCGACGTCGAAACGAATTCAACGATCTGCTATACGATGACTTTCAGATGACCTTGAAAGAAAATATCGCCATGAATCAATTGCCAGATCTACAAATACTATTGCCAATGAAAATGGGATTTTATTTGGTCCCACTTTCTTAAACTTTGTCTGCAAAACTTGAAAATTGCATAAACATCCGCAGTCTAGTTATAAATAATTGAAAATAAAAACGTTCAAACATCATTTCACAAACTTCCAAATTCCACAAACGCAGGGCGATCCCTAATCATCATCAATTACCTCACGCCTAACCGCGTTATCGGTGCAGTTGTTGAGACTCTCGTGGATCGTAGTGCCAATTTCCATATCCCGATTCATGGCAGACTCGCAAACCCAAACCATCATGCAGAATCTCGCGATGTAGTACGTCGCCGCTCCAAGATATGGAATGTACCAGAACCGTCTGTGTTGATTCATCCAAAATCCGGCACCGTACCACAAAATGGCGAAGTACAGATTGAACGTGACCACGGTAAACGTGCTAACCGAAATAGTAATGATTCGTACGAGAAACGCTTTGTTCAAGTACTGAATGACGTCGCTGGTCTCCTGATGCAGTTGTTCATAGTGTTTCAGCTTCACGAGCAACAGGAAGCTTTGTCCTCGTTGCGGGGACACTCTCGACAACGATGGATGCGCCTGTACGTTCAGCTGCTTCAGATGCTCATTGATCTTGACGAAGCAGGCTCTGACGACGTACACGCAGTTGACGTAGTTCATGTCCATGGCGAAGTACACTAACAACACGTACATGATCGTCAATGTGGACACGGTGACGAGGTTCAATCCAAAGATACAGTTCGGTAGGTGTGCTAGAATGCCAATCAGGCCAATTATGTCCTTCGTGTGCACAAACTTCGCCATGTCGCGGAAATCCTGCTGCGACAGCATTCGCGACAGTTTCGTCAGTTTGCCCAGCAAGATGAACTTTTGGTAGGACATGGCGTACATCACCAGGAGCATGAATCCTTCCGACATGAAAAAGAAGTTCGAGTCCATCAACTCCACCGTTCTGTCGTTCATGTTCACGTTCAAGTTGTAAAGCGACAAACATATGCCGCATATGTAGATTATCTGCGTGATCAATGAGACAACGAATCGAATTTTCGAGAACACGAACGCTCCAGACGTGTACTTGAACGGAAAAAATCCAAGACACAGTGATATCAGGATGTTAGGGTACATCAACGACGCGATGTCCGTCGCTTGAAATGGCCGCCATGGCCTGCGGCTCTTCGTGTCCTCGAGCCTAATCGTGCTCACAAACATTGTAGATTAAATCGTGGTTGAAAAGCGTTTCAAGGATCTGCGCGTGTTGCAGTTCTTTTCCTCGATGAACGGGTCCTGCGACTGATCCACTGTACTTGCCAGCAGACGTTTTCTTTTAAACCAGACGTAAACACGTTCAGTCATTATGTGATGAACGTTTGAATAAGTAACGCGAAATTCATGTTCGAGCAGACAGCGACGATGTTATCGAACGCTTTTAGTGGGATGAAATGTCTCTAGTGTGGAGGTATAGTTCTGTAATTGATTTCGAAGCGATACAGTCTGGTTTCACGGAGTTTCTTCAGCAAGGTTTCATCAGCAGGAATTGCAGTAGTATCAGCAGGTAAGTCGTGATGATCCCCGCTATCTGTAAATCAAGGGTGTAGAGGATCTTTTCTTCAATGAAGGCTTCATGTGGCTTACCTTTGTCAGGAGAGTCACGTCCAGCGCTAGCCCTTTTGCTGTGATCGTGTTGTTTTGCTGAAGAACTTGCATGGAGAATAGCTCCAACTGTGTTTCCAAAAATAGAAACAAAAATTGACTTAGCAGATTTTATCCTGAAGCAGGTGGGCTTATTCTTTGCTTCGAGACAAATTGTAACAACTTGGTAAAAAATCAACTTTCGAGATTGAAAATTTTTATACACGTTCTTCAAAAGGTTATCAAAATATAATGAAACTTTCAAAAATTTCTATGCAGTTCGTTTATTTAAAACAGCGCTCGGATTTATTTACTCGCGACGCGACGGCCGCGCGTCTCGCTGCCCGTGGAGGCCCTAGTTCACCTAGGCGCCACGAATAGCGAATATGGAACACGCCTTTTCTTTTTTGTTAAGGGGGAGGCTAAAACCTAGGGCGAGCCCCCGTAAACACCCATCCCCGGGACGTTCAATGGACCGCCCCTCTACTGAGCAGTTGGTCCCCAAGCCTATGAAGAACTAAGGGCCTCCACTTTTCGCATTGCCCTTAGTTCTTCGTCCCTCGAGGCCCACCACCGCGCCTGTTCTTGTCTTTCTGTATGGAACGCGCCTGAGAAGCGAGACGAGCGGCCGGGTCGAGGGGGCGTCGCCTTCGAAACTCGGCCGTCGCGAGTAAGTAAATCCGAGCGCTGATTTGAAATGACCAAACATACACCAACCCAAAACTCTGTTGCATCTTACCTCGGTGGAAATTTGCTCGTCGAAGGTTATAACAAGGATCCGATGAATATTGAAGCCGATATCCTTCATCTGATCCTTCACCATCTCGCAGACCACAGCCAGCGCGATCAGTGTCACAAAATTATAAGTGAGATACTCGATCTTGATAGACCACAGATGGACAATCTTGCCATCAACAGTATTATTTACCAAATAAGAGTACAAATTAAAAGTGATATCCATGATAGTCAACGCGATGATAATGATGATTTCCGAACCGAAAGTCTCATTCGTTGCATCGATGATACTACTGAACTCTATGTGCTGTCTTCTAAGCGTCTTCAGTTCTGAGAGCAACGCAGGATTCTTCTGTGAATGATACACCCTTCTGAGTAGATGAGGCTCGTCGGTAGCTAGACTCGTCTTCAATTTCTCTAGAGACGTGTTAATCTTCCGAAAACACAGGTTCAACACGTACACACAGTTTATAAACAGTGTGCTCATCACCATGACGATGAAGAATACATAAAAGCTTATCGAGGTCGTTATGATCCACCAAAAGTCTTCTTGAAAGTCAGAAATGTAAGTAAGGAACAGACAGAGTTTCACAATGTCGATAGTGAACATCCATTTCGCCGTGCTGCAGAATTCGGCGGGTGATAACACGCGGGATGCGGTCGAGATCATTCGAAGCAGATGCAGTTTCGATCGGGATGACACGAAGCTTGTCCAGAGACAGACAAGGCCGAAGAAGTAGATACTCGTGTAATGTAACGTGACGTAAGATTCTTTCCATAGCGAGTCTAGAAACTTCATCTTGTAGACGACGTATGGACATAGAAGCGTAACGATTATCATCACTAACATGGACGCAACGAAATTCATCTTGCCAAGCTTGTACGAAGACAGGTCGGTATTGTAGGGGAAGTATCCGAAAGCGGATACGATGGCGACATATGGCCGCATCAACGTTACGAAGTCCGAGATGTACAGCGATTTCCATACTTTGTAGTACGAAACCTTCAAGTATCTTCTTAGTGAGTCGAACATGTTTCTATTTGGTCTGTTCAATTAAAATGTCTGTCTTCAATCTATCACTTCGCGGTGTTGAAGCTCGTTTGAACGGGACACTACAGGTTTCGATTTGCACCGTTTGCGACCATCGAACGTCTAAGACTAAGCACGTATTTGATACCACACGTAGCAAGGGTATAATATTGGTAATGTACGATCAGTTCGCGACACCACCACACATCACCCTTTTGAACGAATCTAATAGATCTGCATGCGCTTGACAATGGAGAAACACTTTGCATAATTTGATGGACACTGCGCATAAATGCAATGGCCACCATATGACATTTCGACATGCCATTTTTCATGATCGCGTTTATCATTATGTTCATACCACAATTGTAGCAGGAAAAATAGTGTATAATACTTCACGGTACATCATGTCGAAGTTTTAAGGGAACGTTTCTCTTCGTATATAATGAAAACTTAAATGGACAATTCCAAGAAAAGTGGATCCCATTTAAAATGAAACAACTCCCACTGAAAATGATTAATTTTATCGCAGTCTAACCGACCCAAGTCAGCATCGCGGACTTCAAACGTGTCGTAGAAGAAGAAAGAAAATTTACATTTTTTGTATGGTATTATAACATTCATATTTGTTAGACTTTGTTAAAATCTTCGTCACAGGGGTTACATGCACGCAGACAATATACTTGCATACACGATATTATCGAACACTGTTAATGGGATGAGATGTCAATAATGGTACCGTAATTGATTTCGAAGCGATACAGTCTGTTCTCACCGAATTTCTTCAGCACGTTTTCAAGAAAAGGAATTGTATCAGTATCAGCAAGTAAGTCGTGACGATCCCCACTACCTGTAAATGAAGGGTGTAAGAGGATCTTTTCTTGAACACAGGCTTGACGTAATTTACCTTTGTCAGGAGAGTCACGTCTAGCACTAGCCCCTTTGCTGTGATCGTGTGATTTTGCTGAAGAACTTGCATGGAGAATAGCTCCAACTGCGTTCCGAAAAATAGGAAGAAAAATGGTATCGATTATGTATCCCTGTATTATTGAAACAACAATGAGACGAAAATGACTGTTCCCCTCCAACCTCTGTTACGTCTTACCTCTGTGGAAATTTGCTCGTCGAAACTGATAACAAGGATCCGATGAATATTGATGCCAATATTCTTCACCTGGTCCTTCACATTCTGGCAAACCAGAGCCAACGCAATCAATCCTAGACAATTGTAAGTGAGATACTCAATCTTCATCGAAAACAGATGCACAATCTTGCCGTCGACAGTATTATGTACCAAATAAGAGTACAAATTAAAAGTGATATCCATGATAGAAAACGCGATGATAACGATGATTTCCAAACCGAAAGTCTCATTCGATGCATCGATGATACTACAGAACTCTATGTGCTGTCTTCTAAGCGTCTTCAGTTCTGAGAGCAACGCAGGATTATTCTGGGCATGATACACCCTTCTGAGTAGATGAGGTTCGTCGGTAGCTAGACTCGTCTTCAATTTCTCCAGAGAAGTGTTAATCTTCCGAAAACACAGGTTCAACACGTACAAACAATTTATAAACAGTGTAGTCATCACCATGGCCACGAAGAACATGTAAAAGCTTAGCGTGTACATTACGATCGTCCATGAGTCTCCGCGAAAGTCAGAAATATAACTAAGAAACAGGCAGACTTTCAGAATATCGATAGCATACATCCATTTAGCCGTGCGGCACAATTCTTCAGGTGATAAGACCCGGGATGCAGTCGAAACCATTCGAAGTAGGTTCATTTTCGATCGGGATGACACGAAGCTTGCCCAGAGACCGACGATACCAAAGATGTAGATACCAATCCAATGTGACGAGATGTTATATCCTTCCCATGGCCATTCCGTAAACTTCGTATTACAAAGCATGAAGGCACATAGAAGCGTAATGTTTATCATCTTTATTACAGACCCAATGTAACTCATCTTGGCAAGCTTGTGCGAAGACAGGTGGGTATCGTAGGGAAAGAATCCAAGAGCGGAGACAATGAACGTGTATGGCCATATCAACGTTACGAAGTCTGAGATGTATAGAGATTTTCGGATTTTGTAGTACGAAACCTTCAGGTATCTTCTGAGCGAGTCGAACATGTTTCTATTTGTTCTTCGTGGTGTTGAAGCTCGTTTCAACGAGAGACTTACAGTTTTTGATTTGCACCGTTTGCGACCATCGAACGTAGAAGACTAAGCACGCATTTGATATTGAAGTTAGCAAGACATACACTTCACCCTTTTGAACGGAGTCCGACTGATCTGTGTGCGCTTGTCGATAAAGAAACACTTTGTATAATTTGATGGACACATCGCACATCTGCAATGGACACGATATTATCTTAATTATGACAGCGTCTTACGACCTGACATTTGTCATAGTTGAGTTTCTCATTTGTTTAGAAAGAAGTGTAGTGGCTCACAATCCTCCATCTCGAAAGTTTAAGGGAACATTAGTCTTCGTACCGATGACAACATTACTAATTCTAATGACTGCGTTCAACAATAAAATTGTCATGGGGCAGTGAAAATGTAGATAGACAATTCCAAGAAAAATGTATTTTATTTAAAATTAAACATACACAGTATACTTGTATAGACGATGTTATCGAACGCTTTTAGTGGGATGGGATGTCCGTATAATTTTGTAATTGATTTCGTTTGTTTACACAGAGTTTCTTCAGCAGGTTTTCCTGAGGAGGAATTGTGTCAGTATCAACAGGTAAGTCGTGACGATCCCCACTACCTGTAAATGAAGAATGTAAGAGGATCTTTTCTTGAACGCAGGCTTGACGTAATTTACCTTTGTCAGGAGAGTCACGTCTATTACTAGTCCTTTTGCTGCGATCGTGTGATTTTGCTGAAGAACTTGCATGGAGAATAGCTCCAACTACATTCCGAAAAATAGAAACAAAAATGGTATCGATTACGTATCTCGAAAATGACTGTTCCCCTCCAAACTCCGTTTCATCTTACCTCCGAGGAAATTTGTTCGTCGAAAATGATAACAAGAATCCGGTGAATATTGGAACCAATATTCTTCACCTGGCCCTTCACCTTTTCGGAGACCACGGCCAGTGCAATCAATATCACACTAGTACTAACGACATACGTAAATTGAAGTGACCACAGATTCACGATCTTCCCGTCATCAGTATTTTGTGCCAAAAACAAGTATAGATTAGAAGTGATATCCATGATACTCAACGCGACGATGACGATCATCTCCAAACCGAAAGATTCATTCATCGCGTCGATGATCCTACTGTACTCCAGGTGCTGCCTTCTAAGCATCTTCAGCTCTAAGAGCAACGTGGGATTCTTCTGATAATGATACACTCTTCTGAGCAGATGAGGTTCATCAGTGATTAGACTAGTCTTCAATTTCTCCAATGATGTGTTAATTTTCCGAAAACACAGGCTCAACACGTACAAACAACTTGTGAACAGTGTAGCCACCGACAGAACCACGACGAATACGTAGCAAGCTACTACAGAGGCCACGAACATCCATAGTTCATTTCCGAAGTCAAAAATGGCGCTTGAAAACAGGCAGACTTCCGCAATATCGATTGCGTATATCCATTTAGCCGTGGTGCAGAATTCTTCAGGTGATAACACGCGAGATGCAGCTGAAACAGTTCGAAGCAGATGCGCTTTCGATCGGGATGAGGCGAAGATTGCCCAGAGACAGACGAGGCCGAATGTGTGGATGCAAACCATATGTATCGTGATATAAGATTCTTTCCATGTCTTATCTATAAACTTCATGTTACAGATCATGAATGGACATAGTAGCGTAATATTTATCATCTTTATTACAGATCCAATAAACTTTGTCTTGGCAAGCTTAGTCGTAGACAGTTTAGTATCGTACGGGAAGTATCCGAGAGCGGATATGACGGAGATGTATGGCTGCATCAACGTTACGAAGTCCGAGACATAAAGAAATTTCCGGATTTTATAGTACGAAACCTTCAGCTGTCGTCTTAGCGAGTCGAACATTTTTGTATTTGTCCTGGTTGGAGTGAAACTCGTTTCAACGGGAGACTACAGGTTTCGGTTTGCTCCGTTTGCGACTATCGAACGTCTAAGACTAAACGCGTATTTGATATTGAAGGTAGCCAGAAGAATAATATTGGTAATGTACAAGTCCGATTGATCTATATGCGCTTGACAATGTATAGTAGAAGCACTTTGTATAATTTGATGGACACATCGCACACTGCAATGGCCACGATATTATCTTAATTATGTACAGCGTCTTACTACATGACATTTTTCATAGTTGAGTTTCTCATTTGTTTAGAAAGGAGTATAGTAGCTCACAATCCTCCATCTCGAAAGTTTAAGGGAACATTAGCCTTCGTACCGATGACAACATTACTAATTCTAATGACTGCGTTCAACAATAAAATTGTCATGGGCCAGTGAAAATTTAGGTAGACAATTCCAAGAAAAATGTATTTTATGTATAATTACACACAGACAGTATACTTGCGCGAGCGATGTTATCGAACACTGTTAGTGAGATGAGATGTCTCTAATGCATATAATTCTGTAATTTATGTAGAGTTTTTTCAGCACGTTTTCATGAGAAGGAATTGTATCAGTATCAGCAGGTAAGTTGTGACGATCCCCACTATCTGTAAATGGAGGGTGTAGAGGATCTTTTCTTGAACGCAGGCTTGACGTAATTTACCTTTGTCAGGAGAGTCACGTCTATCACTATCCCTTTTGCTGTGATCGTGTGAGTTTGCTGAAGAACTTGCATGGAGAATAGTTCCAACTACGTTCCGAAAAATAGAAACAAAAATGGTATGGATTGTGTGTCTGGAAAATGGCTGTTTCTTCTGGGTCCCATGGCAATCACCAACACAAATTTCCCCGACACGGTTTTCACCGACGACATTTCACCGACAAGGCCTTTAGCCAAAAACGATTTTCACCGACAACGAATTTGATCCACAACGACTTGAGACGACCACAGTATGCATTATCATATGTATTATATGTATTATCATACTGTAGTCGTCTCAAGTTGTTGTGGATTAAATTCGTTGTCGGTCGAAATCGTTTTCGGTTAAAGGCGTTGTCGGCCAAAGTTATTGTCGGTCAAATCTGGAGTCGGTGAAATGTTGTCGGTGAAAACCGTGTCGGGGAAAGTGGCGGTGATTTCCATGGGACCCGTTTCATCTTACCTCCGTGGAAATTTTTTCGTCGAAAGTGACAACTAGAATCTGATGAATATTGACGCCAATATTCTTCACCTGGCCCTTCACCTTTTCGGAGATCACAGTCGGTACAATCAATATCACACTAGTACTAACGACATACGTAATTTCAAGTGACCACAGATTCACGATCTTCCCGTCATCAGTGTTTTGTGACAAAAACATGTATAGATTAGAAGTGATATCCATGACACACAGTGTGACGATAACAACGATCTCCGAACCGAAAGATTCATTCATCGCGTCGATGATCCTACTCAACTCCACATACTGCCTTCTAAGCATCTTCAGCTCTAAGAGCAACATGGGATTCTTCTGATAATGATACACTCTTCTGAGCAGATGCGGTTCATCAGTGAGCAGACTAGTCTTCAATCTCTCCAGTGACGTGTTAATTTTCCGAAAACACAGGCTCAACACGTACAAACAATTTGTGAACAGTGTAGTCACCGACATAATCACGGCGAATACGTACAAAGCTAGTACACAGGCTACGAGCTGCCATAGTTCATCTCCCAAGCCAAAAAAGGCTAATGTAAACATGCAGACTTCCGCAATATCGATAGCGTGCATCAATTTAGCCGTGGTGCAGAATTCTTCAGGTGACAACACGCGAGATGCAGTCGAAACCATTCGAAGAAGATGCATTTTCGATCGGGATGAGGCGAAGATTACCCACAGACAGACGAGGCCCAAGATGTGGATGCTAACCATATGCATCGTGATATAAGATTCTTTCCATATGTTATCTGACAACTTCATGTTACAGATCATGAAATAACATAGAACCGTAATGATTATCATGCTTATTACAGATCGAATGAACCTCGTCTTGACAAGCTTAGTCGTAGACAGTTTGGTATCGTAGGGGAAGAATCCGAGAGCGGATATGACGGAGATGTATAGCTGTATCAGAGTTACGAAGTCCGAGACGTAAAGAAATTTCCGGATTTTGTAGTACGAAACCTTCATTTGTAGTCTTAGCGAATCGAACATTTTTATATTTGTTCTGCGTGGAGTGAAGCTCGTTTCAACGGGAGACTACAGTTTTCGATTTGCACCGTTTGCGACCATCGAGCGAAGAAGACTAAGTACGCATTTGATATTGAAGTTAGCAAAACATACACTTTACCTTTTTGAACGAAGTCCAATTGATGTGTATGCGTTTGACAATGGGGAAACACTTTCTATAATTTGATCGACACATCGCATATCTGCAATGGCCACGATATATGTATACAGGGTGTCCCACGTAACAGTTTTCACGATTTTTCAAGTACTTGTGATAATCTGACAAAAAGATATTTTTAGCAAAAGTTGATCAGTCTTCGATTGGCTATACGTTGCAATAAAGTAAGTTCGAAATTTTTCTTTTTTTTATTATAGTAGTCAAGGCCCTCTTCATTTTTTTAAATGGAATGTGGTATTTTTTAATACATCAATCGATGCAGCTGGACATTCGAGATAAAAAAAGTACTAATCCATGTATGTCGAAAAGTCAGTAGATCAGGAGATATTTCAATTTAAATAATATTCTAAAACACCATTACTGTCATACTAACATAAGACGTTACACTAGTAAGTAAACGCTAATACATTAATGGTGTTTTAGAATTATGTAAATTGAAATATCTCCTGAACTACTAACTTTTCGACATACATAGGTTAGTACTTTTTTATAACGAATGTCCAGCTGCATCGATCGATGTATTAAAGAATACCTCATTCCATTTAAAAAATGAAGGGGCCCTTGACAGTACTAAGAAAAAAGAAAAATTTCGAACTTTTTTTTATTGCAAGTACTTGAAAAATCGTGAAAACTGTTACGTGGAACACCCTGTATAGTTGAGTTTCTCATTCGTTTAGAGTTTAGAAAGAAGTGCAGTAGCTCACAATCCTCCATCTCTAAAGTTTAAGGGAACATTAATCCTCGTAGCGATGATAACATTAATAATTCTAATGACTGCGTTCAAAAATGAAATTGTCATGGGGCAGTGAAAATTTAGATAGACAATTCCAAGAAAAATGTATTTTATTTTAAATTACACACCGTTAGTGAGATGAGATGTCTCTAGTGCGTATAATTCTGTAATTTATGTATGCAGAGCTTCTGTTCAGCACGTTTTCATGAGAAGGAATTGTATCAGTATCAGCAGGTAAGTCGTGACGATCCCCACTACCTGTAAATGAAGGGTGTAGAGTGTAGAGGATCCTTTCCTGAGCAAAAGCTTGATATAATTTACCTTTGTCAGGAGAGTCAGGTCTATCGCTAGCCCCTTTGCTATGATCGTGCGAGTTTGCTGAAGAACTTGCATGGAGAATAGCTCCAACTACGTTCCGAAAAACACAAACAAAAATGGTATCGGCTGTGTATCTGGAAAATGGCTGTTTCATCTTACCTCCGTGGAAATTTTTTCATCGAAAGTAACAACTAGAATCCGATGAATATTGGAGCCAATATTCTTCACCTGGTCCTTCATCTTCTCGGAGACCACAGCCAGCTCAATCAATAGCAGACTATTAAAAACGACATACGCAATTTTAAACGTCCACAGATTCACGATCTTGCCATCGTCAGTATCCTGTGCCAAATACGAGTATAGACAAAAAGTCGTATCCGTAACAATCAATGAGACGGTAACGATGATCTCCAAGCCGAAAGTTTCATTCATCGCGTCGATGATCCTGCTGAACTCCAAATGCTGCCTTCTGAGCATCTTCAGCTCTAAGAGGAACGTGGGATTCTTCTGTGTATGATACACTCTTCTGAGCAGATGAGGTTCATCAGTGATTAGACTAGTCTTCAATTTCTCCAGTGACGTGTTAATTTTCCGAAAACACAGACTCAACACGTACAAACTATTTGTGAACAGTGTAATCGACGACATAGCCACGACGAATACGTAGCAAACTAGTACACAGGTCACGATCTTCCATAGTTCATCTCCCAAGTCAAAGAGGGCTAATGTAAACATGAAGAGTTTCACAACGTTGAGAGGGAACATCCATTTAGCCGTGCTGCAAAATACTTCACGTGATATCATTCGGGCGGCAGTCGAAATCGTTCGAAGCAGATGCAGCTTCGATCGGGATGACACGAAGATTGTCCAGAGACAGACGAGGCCGAAGGTGTAGATACTAACGATATATATCGTGGAATATGATTCTTTCCATGTAGTTTGTATAAACTGCGTCTTACAGATCATGAATGGGCATAGAAGCGTAATGTATATCATCTTGATTACAGATTCAATGAAACTCATCTTGGCAAGCTTAGTCGAAGATAGGTTGGTGTCGTAGGGGAAGAATCCGAGAGCGGATATGAGGCAGATGCATGGCCGCATCAGTCTTACGAAGTCCGAGACATAAAGAAATTTCCGGATTTTGTGGTACATAGCCTTCAGGTTTCGTCTCGGTAAGCCCAGCATTTTTAACATGAAATTGTTACTTTTTCTTTTTCACTTTGTGACGTTCTTGCTATTCTCAATAAGTGATCTACAATTTTCGTACGCTCCGTTTACGACCACTGATCGTTTAAGACTGCGCAAGTACCTGACATTCAGGGTAGCAAGAGAATAATAATAATAATGATGTACAATCATTTTTCAACACCATTATACCTTGCCTTCTTTACGAGTCCAATCGAGTTGTATGCGTCCAGCAATAGCGAAACACTTTCCATAATTTGATGGTCATTTCGCGTATCTGCAGTGGCGGCAACTTTATCTTAATTGTGTATAGCGTCTTTCGATACGACACTTTTTATTGTTGCTTCTTTATAAGCCTGCTTATGCTGTTTCATAACTATTTGTTTTGATAGTTGTAATAACTGTTTGTTGTTGTAAATTGTATGTAGTAATAATAAAACATGTGCAGACCATCTTGATGATTTTTTTTTGTGATAAAATTATGTTAATTAGTGAAACAGATCTTCATCCTAATGACCGAGAAAATTCTAGAGACGTGTATTTTATTTCGAATAAATGAATGGAGACTTAAAAGTAAAAGTGTATAATCACCATTATGATTTGTTTAGTCTTACAAATAATATGCCGACAATCTGGGTTACGATAATATTTGCTGTTTGCGAAAATTCTTGCGGGGTTGTGTTAAAAATACGACTAAACTGAACTATCATTATTTTCTGTATCACGAAAATTGCACGCTTGACGTCAGCCAGCGTCAAATGCAGCTTGTTTCATTAACTTCCTATTGCCTATAGTGTTGTTACAAGATATAGACATTTTTCTTGGTGATATCATGCCTTATCATTTTTCATTTCCAGTAAATCGCGTATACCACGACGTAACCATCAGTGACTCTAACAACGTAATACAGTGCTGCGTTTATAGAAAAACGATTCGTCATATCACAAATTGATTTACGCCTTAAAAATTCATGTATGTAGTTAAATGACAGACACGCAATCAAATAAATAAACAAAAGTTGCTTCTGCTTTTAGCAAATTCGCAGATCGCCTGATTTCGAGGTAAGTGCGAAAGTCACGATAAACCTTTAACATTGTGATCATCGTTATTTTGCTGCAAACTGCAAACCTTTTTTAACAAAGTAATAATAATGATAAGAAGAAGTTATTCTCTTCTCTATACTTTGCAAAAAGTTTTTGAATTTTTTGCAGTCACTTACATATTATCTTATGCTTGCGTTTTTATATCTCTACTGATAACATTAATATGAATTTACACCCCTTCTATTTTATATTCTTAACAAAATACTTAATATAATCTGTTTACAAAAAACCCTTTGACGACTTCCTGCACTCAACTGATGCAACAATTTATTAATATCGCAGTTTCAGAAAGAAAAGGTTCATTATCTTTAAATAATCAAGGTTATAATATGCCTCAGCTTTTCTTTGAGTAATTACTGATTAATAGACTACGGATCTTGATGCAAAATAAAGAGTGTTTACATTGATTGCAAGACACAGGAGCGAAATAAAAATTACTTTCTTCTTTTAATTATCTGATCAAGCCTAAACCAATACGCTAACGTATTTAAATCTTTTTAATATGTCCACTGCTTCAAATTGTACTAACCTATTTTCGTCATAAATGCATAAAATCCGCAGTCTATTAATTACATTTTATCCAACTGCATCGGATTCAAATGCAGAGACTCGCAATCATATTGGGCGGGACTTTCGCGCACGCGCGACAGTTTGAGCATCAGTAAAGTCAAAAGTTTGGTTAAAAGGGGGCATTCTGCATAATCGTGCAAAATTTGTTATATGATTTTGAGAAATGAATGTATAGTACGTACATATATACCAATCAAATATGAGTAATAACTTACCAAAAATTCGTGGCATGCTTGTCTGGTCGTCTCGTCCTGGACTCTTCCGGTGTTTTCCCGCCAATAATAGTGCCCCATTCTTTTCTCCAAATCGTCCAATATATCCATCACTGCACTGGAAATTCATCGGATTTGAGGGGAAAAAGTCACCCTTTCTCTGCCAGTACAGAATTAGTCACGTGACATTGTAACACGCACACGACAGAGACAAAATGCGTCACGTGATCGTGTCTTGGCGGAAACGTGGAGAAATAGCATAATAGAAGGAGAAAGGAGAGTGGGAAGACAAATCTTCATCTGGCAATCTGGCGCAATCTGGCGACTCTGACTCTGTTTCTGTGTCGTACACGTTGTGTTTCTGTAGGTTATGTTATGTGTCGCTGCCAAACTCTCGTGCAATCTAGAAATAACAAATGACGGGAGGTAGTACCGGATGAACTTTGTGTAGTTAGAAAGTGTATCTTTACACAAAGTGCATTTAAAATATCTTACGATGATTACTTATTCTCCATAATGAACTAAAACTTCACGGAATTCAAAAGTAACGTACACAAAACAAAACAACATGAGCAATAGTCACATCGATAAAGGAATCATCACTTATATTTATTTGGAAAACTTTGTGTAAGTACAGCAAATATGATAAATTTCGTTTGTTTGGGATCGATTTATGAAAATTGCGATGAAGGAAACACGTTTTTCCTTTGTTAAAGACTTCATTAAAATTAGAACATGAGTAAAAAGCTAATTCATCTGCTCAATTTTATGCTACGGTTTAATAATGAATATTTATTTTGCAGGACTTATTATAAAGTTGCTGTAAAGCCTGGCAGGAACTTGAATGTAATTATTGGACCTAATGGCACTGGGAAGTCAACAATTGTTTGCGCCATTGTTCTTGGCTTGGGAGGTAAGCCAAGTACAATTGGTCGTGCTGTTCATGTTTCGGATTACGTAAAAGCTGGCTGTGAACAAGCGAAAATAGAACTTCATCTCAAAAATGAGAGGAACAAAGATATTATTATTACCAGAATATTTAATATACACGGAAAGTCTTCCTGGTTTCTGAATGAAAGGCCGTCGAACATAAAGGAAATACAAGACTTAACGAAAAGCTTTGATATCCAGGTATTATTCTAGATTTAACTATAATTTATCCAACTAGAAACTCTATGTGCCTTATTTTATTTTCCAGATAGATAATCTTTGCCAATTTCTTCCTCAAGACAAAGTACAAGACTTCTCAAAAATGAATGCACAGGAGCTGTTACAGAATACGGAGAGATCAGTTGGTGATCCTATAATTCTAGAACGTCACAAAAAATTGATCGAATACAGAGCAGATCATAGAAATTTTGAATCGGAAATGTCAAGCAAAACAAAGTTACTAGAAGCAAAGACTCAGATACACGAAGGCTTGAAGGAAGCGGTTAGTGGTATTAAGGAAAGGAAAATGATAAAGAAAAAGATTGTGTCACTAAAACAAAAAAAAGCATGGTTATTATACGATCAAAAACGAAGAGAACTGCTTAAGGTAAAAATAGTCGGAACTCTAATGTTGGTTAAGATAAATAATATTAAATATCATACAATTTTAATTACTTTATAATATTTAATACTAAATATACTTTGCAGTTGAAAAATGAAAAGGAGACTGCAGCGAAACAAGTGACTAATTTAGAGGCTGAAATGAAACCAATGAACAAACTAATAGAAAAGTTGAAATCGGAAATTAAAATACTTCAGAATTCCATAGCAACTCATGTGAGTTTTTAAAAATATTCAGTTCGAGAATTTTAAGAACTATCTGAAATATAATTTAATTGCAGAACAATACAGTCAGTACTAAAAACGCCAAGCTTAAAAGAATGATGGATGTTATTGTGGAACATGAAAATAAAGTGAAGGAATGCGAAATTACTTGCCGGCAGAGAATTCAGACTGAGGAAGCTCGTGATGCAGACATTGAGGTTGAACAACAACAGAAAACTAAGTTGGATAGCGATTTGACTCTGATACTGAATGATATTGGATCTGGTTAATATTTTTTTGATAATATTTCATATCACGAAAGATAAAAAAGATGTTTGAAATGCTTAAGTTAGAAGGGATGCCCTGTACAATTTTGTACTTTTCAGAGGAGACTGTAAAAAGACAACGAGAGGAAACCTTGGAAAAGATAGAAACACAAAGGAGCAAAATTAGTATTCTAACAAATCAAGTTTCGGAACTGAAGAGGGAAGAAGAGAGGATGAACCTTGGAATCAGAGGTACATTGTTTAGGTCTATAACAATTATATTTTACTATAAACTATATTTAATTATAACCCTGCAGCTCAAGAGACAGAACTGCAACTCCTTAATATTGAAGCCAAGCGACTACAGCTTTTAAGGGAAAGAAGTATTGATACATACACAGCAGTACAATGGTTGAGACAAAATAGTGATAAATTCTCTGGAATAGTTCACGAACCGATATTGCTCAATTTAAACGTGAAAGACGCAGTTTATGCGAAATATTTAGAATGTATTATACCATTCCGTGATCTGATTGCATTTGTTTGTGAGAATAAACGGGATATGAATTTGTTGTTGCATTATCTACGAGATGAGCAGAAAGTGCAGGTGAATGCTGCACATTCTGACCCTAATAGACACGTTTCGATGGAACCATCTGTACCTTTAAAGAATATTACACAATATGGTTTTACTCATTATCTGGTATCGCTGATTGAAGCACCAAGCACGATCATGAAATATTTAGTAAATATGTACAATTTAAACAACATCCCAGTAGGAACTAATGCTGTTGAGGACAGTATTGATCATATACCTCATAACATTCGTCGCTATTTTAGTCGTAAGTGGAAAATATGTTTTCTTCATTGCTTTGGACGAAAGTTAAGCATTTCTGGTTTACTATAATTTTTATTTTCTAGGTTCGAATATATATTCAGTAAGCAGGTCCAAATACACAGGGCAAAAATCTATTGGAATGCAAGCAGTGCATAGTACAGGAATGTTATCTTTTGTGCTAGAGAGGTCAAAATTATTAAAGATCGAAGAAAAGTTGGTGTTACACTGCAATAGATCGATTAAAGTGTAATTGTGCCCATTTACATCTCATGAATAATTGTTTTCAGATTAAAAATGATGAAAGAAAACAAAAACACAATTTACAACCAAATAAGGGAAATTGAAGAAAAGATTTGCGAGCATAATAAGGAACTGGATAAGCACAGAGCCAGTAGAAACAAACATCAGCAAGATCTTCAACAAATACTAGCTATAAAATCTCGAATATCTATGGTGGAAAAGAAGATCAGGGATTTGCAAAATGAACGGACCAGCATTGACAAAATTAAGGAATCTACTACGAAAGAAATAAAGGTTTTACCTTCGTTCCAATAATTTGAAATAAACTTGTTCATGTCATAATACTTGTCCGCATCATAAATTTCTCAGGTGATCTTAAATAAGCAATTGCAATTTTATAAAACATACAATAATGAACTGGAGGAATGCTGCAAATCCATTATAACGAGCGAAGAAGTCGAATTGGCATTAAAGCTACAAAACCGTACCTTAAATTCGAAAGTGAACGAGTCTCAGGATCAGAGGGATAATCTGAAAGCAGCAGTGGAAAATGTGAGGCAACTCAGTATAGAAATGCAACCCATGAAGAACGAAGTGCAGAAAATGTACAATGACGCATTACAAACCACTAATGGCCTTAGCCCATCCGATGCGACGTTTGCCCCGATAAACAAAATTTTTAGCAAGTTACCGCCAACTATGGAGGAGATAAACAATGAGCTGAACATAGCACAAGCGAAAGTCTTTTGTATGACAAATAATATGGATGGAGAATCTGTGAGTATAAATGATTCCTATCATTCTCGCACGCGCAGCCACACTTTTCAAAGTTTTTCTTAAATCTTAAAATTATAATTCAAAAATATTGTTGATTTAATGAACAATTATTCTACAGTTGTAAGTGCTTGAATTTGATCTGTGTTAGGTGTTACGCGACTACGACACTGTGGAAAAGGAAATCAACTACTTAAAAGAGTTTATTCAGACGAAGACACGCGAGATGGAAGTAAAGTCGAGACAAATAGACCAGTTACGAGAGGAATGGCTGACTCCTTTGTCGCAAATCGTAGATAAAATAAATGCGAACTTCAGCTCGTACTTCTCAGAGATGGGCTGCGCCGGTGAAGTCGTACTAGCGGCAGCTGAAAACGCTGTAAGTCATCGCGGAATGGAACCAGGTCACGCACTTATTAATAAAGAACTTGTAAGGAGACTAATGTTTCGCCCATAGATGGACTTCGGTCAATATGGCCTGAAAATCAGAGTGAAATTCAGAGACACCGACCAGTTGCAAGAATTGACGAGACACCACCAAAGTGGAGGTGAAAGAGCTGTGACCACTGCCATTTACATGATTTCACTTCAGGAACTTTCGAGAGTACCTTTCCGATGTGTTGATGAAATTAATCAGGGTATGGACGCACTGAACGAGCGGCGAGTATTTAACTTACTTGTGAAGATGACTGGGAAACCAAACAGCTCTCAGTATTTCTTGCTCACGCCAAAAGTTAGTATAAATTAATTATTGAACCTTCTTTCAAAGGGGAATACAAAGTAACGAAAAATATTCATTCATGTTTCATTTTATTCAGCTGCTACCTGATCTACAGTATTCAGAGACTGTGACAGTGCACTGTGTGTTCAATGGACCATACATGATCAGTCACACAGATTTTGATACGAAGGAGTACTGTGAACATGTTGTTAGAACAATGGAAAAAGAAGACGATTAGCTGTTGTTTGAAGATGTTTGTTCATAAATATTACACAGCCCAGTGTATGTAAGATAGAGTTATACAGTTTTGTAAGACATAGTTTATATATTTTTGCATACTGTTTAAAATTTCACTAAGTCTATTGAAATATACATATTTTGCAGTACCTTCTTCTATCAGCATGTCAGTTATATTAGCAATTGCATTTACTTCCTCCCTTTCTTTTTCTTCTTCTTCTGGGCCTCTGGCCAAGGAAATCCCCTACACTTCAGCACGTCCATTATGTTATGGCAAGTGTAATACGCATTTTCCATAGCCTCTTCGTTAAAAATGTCCATACTGAATTTTGCTCTTCCTCCACTCTTTCTTGACTTTTTCGCCCCCTTGCTCTTGCCACCGTCATTGTTTTTACCATTTTTCCCATTTTTACCGTTGGTTTTGGAACCTTTCTTTTTATTCTTTCCTCGCATACCGCTTTATTTAAATGTCGGAAACCTTATTCCGATTTGATTTATGAAAGAAGATTAGTCGTTTTATACGTTTAGCATATTTACGACTGACTTATACAGGACGAGAAAAATTAAATGGTTTCTCGTGCCAGTGCACTTGTATTCAAATGGTTGCTACCACTGACTATGGAATCAATAATGGTTGCCACAATTGTAAGTTACATCAATAATTCTAATTTCTTTCTCACGACAAGGCGGGAATTTAAACGCGCGTTAAATTTTATGCACTCTATTTCCACCGTACTTAATAAGAATTATACCTTTATAAAATAGCTTTAAAGCGATAAATATATATTTTAATGATGATATATTAATTTGTATTTTGTGTATCACAGCGTTATTCAAAATTGCAACGGTCGACATACTTGTAAGCAACCGTGTACACGAGAGTAGATGTTGTGCCACGGTATACTTACGTCGAAATTGAATTAAAGTTCGAAGTCCCGGTTTCACTGCAGACCCTTCCATTATTAGGGCGTAATACAATTACGATAAACCAGGAAACTGTCGTTGTCGATCGTGACGATCAACCTTTACCAATTTCACCGGAAGTGCCGTGTTAGAAACGGAAACGCGAGTTCGTAATATTTTTGCGACGAATGAAAACATTTTGCGCAACGTGAAATAACGTAAAATGTAGAAGAAACATTGATAGCGATACGCACGAGCGATGACCTCTTGGATGTTGCTCCATAAAATTAACAATCGAAACGTTCCGTATCGATCCGAGGAAGAAACTGCGTTTTGCCGACGAGTATTGATTGCGAGAGAACGATTTAACGATCCAGAGTCGAACAACGCCCTCGGACATTCTTCAAAATGTTTGGCTTGAAATTGTAGGTCATCGACACGATGATGCCACCTATACATATGTTTCTTTTCTTGTAGTATTCGCGCAGCCTTAAAAACACTCATCCGTGCCAAATTTCGAAATATTCCACGTATACTGCGTCAATTTAATACTTCCATCAAATTCGATGAGGTAAATAGTAATAGAAGCAAGGAAAAAGGACTATAAGATTCAAAAGATTGCTTTTTTATTTTTCCTGAGAGTTTCAACCTTGACCTTAAGATACGAACCTTAGTTCACCCGACCATGACATTATTCTACAGCAAATTCGTCAGATCAGTTACCTTATTTATCTTAAAGATAAGACTTAGATAAGGTTGCAGACCGTTGCAAGAAAAAATAAAATCCAAAGAATTAAATAAAATTACATTTTTGAAAAGTTTCGATGTTTTGAAGTTTCTATTTGAAATTCGTGCGAGAATTATCCGCTGCACGACTACAGTAAAATGATAAAGGCTCATACACTTAAAAAATGATAATATCTCGAGTGATTTAGTGCTCGAACTATCGAAAGGGCAGCAATGTGCCACTTCAAATGTTCGTTATACAATTATTGAAGACTAGGAATTTACGCCGTATTTGAAATTCACATACCGTCCTTGGCCGTAAATAGTCGTTCACAATCGTAAATACGATTAGCGATTCCAACATTTCTAAACAACAGCAAAAATGCATCGAAAATTATAAAACAATTTAGGTAAGTCGACAAAGATTTCCACAATAATTGAGGACGATCCAAACTTCTTTTTTAACCCTTATGTCCATATGTCAATACCTACTTCCAATTTGTCTTGTAAAATTTGAGTTTTATCTGTCTACGCGTTTTATTGTCTCATTTGACTATACCATTAACGACGAACAGTTTCTTACGTCGAATATACGAATAATTACTACTACTACTGCGATTATTATGAATTTCTGACAAAACTAGGCGAGTTTTTATCAATTTTGTCCTCAACAAATCATTTTGAATGTTTCATTTAAAATGTCATTTCAAATAGCTGCATAAATATACATTATATATATATTACTTATCTAACAATAAGTCAAAAAGATAACTATCGTAAATATAGTGCATACTAATAAACTGGCAATTTAAAAATGCCAATATTCATAGGAGTATAAAGGATTACAAATTCCGATATAATTATCTGCCACAAGAACAAAAAATATAATATGACAGAAAAACCGCGTGTCCTTGATGTATCAAAAACTGTATTTATAGGAATATAAAAAGTAAGACGGGTTAAAGAAATGTTTATTTTGCTCCTCTCCTTGCAATGTAAGCAGACCATTTTTATTTTACCGCGACTCCTTGTGATTTAACTAAACAAATTTTATTTCTCCTCCTTTTTTTGATCCTGGTCTTTACAAGTCTACAATTTTTATTCTGTCCCCGCCCTTTGCAATGCAAGCAGACAATTTTTTCGTTCCCGCCACCTGAAATTTCCGGAAGCAATTTGTATTTCTCCCAGTAAACCCACTGACTTTGACCGTTCGCATTGCCAGCAAGATGCCTACATGTCAGCTCCCGATTGTCTTGAGACTCTTGAGCCGATTAGAATTGACAGTGTCGAAGGAGAGGGTAACGAAAGGCGGTGCATTCAGAAAACTGGTAAGTGCGAGTGCCGCGTGTTCGTGTCCCGTATTCGAGTCTGGGCTGTCATCGAATCGCCTGTATCCTAAACGAGGAAGAAGCCAAATAAGAATAAGATCGTCTAAAAGTCTCGCCACTGATCGTGCGCGTCTTTTCCCCATAAGCCTCTCTCTTTCCGTCTCTGTCGCCCCGTGGTTCTCTCTTTCTGGCTGTTGGTATTGAAATTTCGAGCGGTGCGGAGTGCGGACAGATGGAGGTTCCGCGAACGTAACTATTGATAGGCACGCGCAAATCGACCGTCAAGAAGTGCCGGTAAAACACACGCGAAACAGTCGCGCACAGTCTTCGTCACGAGTTGATCGTCGGCAAGCCACGGCGACAAGTAAACCGGACTCTTTCGCGATCCTCGGGTACACATTGGACCAGTTCTTCGGCATTGTTCATCGGTTTTCGAACGTCTACCATCGTAGACCCGTGACAACCGGGAGACAACGTTATTGTACTACGGACTCGTCCATCGACAACTGGGAAATATGTCTACGGCACTGCTCGCCGTATTCGCCGTGATCCTGTGCATCCTGTTCAGAATACTGAACGTAAACAGTTCACCGCAACGGCCACTGATCCTTTGCAAGGACCAAACCTTCCTCACGACCATCCTCAAAATCGCACCGGTCATCGCCGAGCCGTAAGTTCGATAAACATCATTCTATCCCGTCATCAAATCCCGGGTGGCCATCGAATCCTCGCGAATTCCGACTCTTCAAGATCGCATCGAAAACCATGAAAAGTGAGGTTAGGTCCACACCTGGGACGCCAGAGATTACTCATGTAGATGCAACGATGCTTCACACTGCATCACCGCCTGGGGATTCTGGTTTATCATAGTGCTAACTGTGTTTAGGGAAAGGGTCTCTGGCTTTGTTTCGCCGATCAATAACATAGAGAATTCGCGGAACGTGCTGAAACCTTTTGCCAGGTAAAAGGCGTACCTCCGAGGATGGTCCGGCACCGGTGTGATCTAGTTTTCATTAATAGGCGATGACCCCCGTGTCAGTCTTTCTAATGATGTCATTAGAAAGCCCTCGAACGTGTCAACTTTTCAGTAACATTTCAATCCTCGAAATTCGCAATTGTAATCGTATATTTAAAATCATTTTCTAGCTGTAATTTATAGAGAAATATAATCTATGCCGATTTTTTTTTAACAATAATCAGTTCTAATTCATGTTATAAATAGTTCAGGCAGGCATCTGCCGTGCGAAAATAGGTTTTCTCGATCAGTCTATGGTAGAACTTTAGTCATACTAATCGGTGATCCACGACTGGCGGTCACGTGACCGCTACAAATTTCCTCGTGCGTTTATCCAGTGAATTTTAAAAGCTATCATGCGAATGCAATTTGTAATATCAAAGATGCAAAACGGCGAATTGTGATACAATTACCGATTCAAGGAAACGATCGCGATTGCCAGCTAATATAGTCATCGATGTTCTGTCATTTCGGGGACAGCATAATAATTTTCTCCGATTAGCTGTGATCTCACCAGAGAGATGACTAATACGTTATCTTCAATGCAATTTACCGATACGCGCTTTTTTGAATGGTACTTAATTGGAACACACCGCGGTGCAATAGTTATTTTGATAATTCTAACAATAGCCAGTGCAATTATCTTTGAATTATCGAGGAGGCTTAGGAAGTTATGTATTGTTAAATAAGAGCTCTTTTTACTGCCCTTCGTAAAAAGTATTAGATGGAAAAACCGAGCGTCCAGCATAATAACTGTATACATACCTGCATAACAAGACGACGAGTCTTTTATAAATTCTTGTGTAAACGTTTTGCAATTTAATTGCAATAGTTGTGCAAGTGTTCTATAGACTCTTCCGAACCGTATGATATCGCTTAATAATACGTAACGAGTACGTAAATATGTTTAAATAATTATTAATGCGAAGATATGATCTTGCAAACTGACATCGTGCAAAAGACGTTAGCAGAAGTCACAAATCTATTTTTTATGTAAAAAATATGTAAACACGTAAATTAATGAATTCGTTTCTGAAAATTGAATGCTCACAAAATTGTTCAATTATCTCCTGACATTGAGGTAATTTTCTGATAACTTATATCGTCGCGTTCGTTCATAGCATTAATAAAAATTGTTCCATTACCTTTTTTATTATATTACTCAATCTTTTTTTATAACTTTCGTCAAAATGATAAGAGGCTTTATCATTATATTTTCTTGCTTTTTCATGTTCAATTCACGGAACTTCACTGACTCATTTTGTTAATTCGTAGTAAAACGTTAAGAGGCTTTATTCTTTTATATTTTGTACTTGTTTTTTCTACTTTTAGTTTACGAAACGCAACCTTGGCTCAAGATGCGCAAATGAAAAAAGAAGAAATAAAAAAATGATTAATGCATTGATATGTTTGAAACGTCGTGTCCCAGACGACCATACAAACACGTTTTTTCACAGAGGTACACAAGAGACGTGTGAAAACGAGTTGTGGAGTATTGTAAAAATAAAATAAAACTGCCATTTGCAGTCTTTCCAAATCAAACAAAACTTTGGAAAGAAGATACTTCCACGTGTCTCCATAAGAATCTTTATCAAATTATTATTGGAGTCAACTAGAATATAAATTAGGAACTAAGAATATAATTTCACTTACGCGAAAAGGAAACATGCGATATCAAATTATGAAATTTCGCTCACTTGCGTTAGGAATTCAATCGATTCCAAAGGCACCATCTATTTGTGCTGCAGTACCGAGATGTCTAATGATAACGACACTTGAGACCGATAAATGGCTAATGAAACGATAACAATTGGAGAGTCAGCTGCTACAATAATTCCGCGGGAATTTGTCCGGGATTCGATGACTCGTTTCGGGCTGGGCCCGTTTTAATGCCACGCGGATCGCTATTGAATAATAACTGACGATCATTCAGCTGGTGCATGTCCATAGAAAGACTTCCTGCAGTCTACCGAGTGAACGTGTTTCCTAGCAATCTCGTTGCTTTCGCTTTTACTTCCGCCCGAAGAATTAAATTCCTCCTCGTAATTATCAGTGTTACAACGAAGTCGTTCGACACAGTTCTTCCTCGCTAACCTTATCATTTCGGGAACGATTGCGTATCACGCTCCTCGATCGTTCTGCACAAAATATCTGCCAAGCAGAACGAAAATCAATCACTGCCGACACGCATTGTTCCTCCCAGCAATTATACAATGTCGAATCAAGCTTTACCGTCAGGATTTCCTTTTATCGTTGCCCGGTCGTCTTACGACCGTTCTTAAACTGAAATCTGTTTCCTCCTCGAGCCAAGACGCGAGTAACGAAATAGTGTAAATTCTTTTAATTATTAATTTAAAATTTATGAAATAAAACGCGAAAAATTTGCTATTTCTAATGAATGTAAGAATGTAATTTCAGTTTGTTAGTTCGCAAGCCAATAATGTCGCCTAATTGTTCCGCGAAAAATGACGCTCGTATTTTAATCGCGTTTTTCTAACGTTTCTCTGTCTGCTACGACGTTCTATTTCCGTTCGCAAAACTGGTCGCGAGAGGAGTGATTTTATTTAGTCTTCGACAGTTCGTTTCCTCTCCGTGGAAAAAAAACTCCGCTTTGCCAACAACGAGCGGCACGCGAGCCATTATCAGAACGCAGTGGAAAAAGGAAAACAAGCTGAATGCCCACTTGTGATCGATTACGGCCTGGCCATGACTGTTGCCCGCTATAGCGTTATTAAACGTAGACAAGATTTTTGCATCGCACGTAATACTAGCCGATGCTAATTTCAGACTGAGCGGAGTGATTTTGCCAAGCTCGCTTTGCGCGATGTTTTTCTTTTCTATAACAAATTTCAAGTGTTAAATAAATGGATTGACAACTCGCGGGCACCGACAAGTTTCACCTTCTTCGAGCAACGAGCCGTGCACGCCAGCGAATTTCACTCGATTCATAACATTGTAAAATATATTATGCACAGTGCTAACCCGACTTTTCTACCGGGGTTTTCCGATGAGCGAGCAACTCTACTTTGTTGCCTTGTGCAAATGAAAAATAGTGTGAATGAAAAGCAGCAGATACTTCCGCGAAAATAGATTTTTCATTCATGCAATAGAAATTATTTCCCATTAGTGGGAATCTTTATGTGAAATAAAAATGAAGCCAAACATTCACAATAATTCTAACAAGCTGGAAATAGTGTGACGATCATCACTTTACTTTTTCAAATGCGTAAAATCTATCTTTGATTGCTTTTGCAATAAAATCTTGCGAAACCTCGTTTTATATAACTGTCTATTTATTTTCTGTGTTTCGAACCATTTCAATCGCATTTTTCGCGCTTTCCCGGATCGAATACGCTTACACGGTTAACTAGTATACGTTCCTGCTGCTTAATGAAGTTGCGACTTCGTGATAACGATGCGCGAGCCTCTTAATTAATTGCGAGGATGTAACGGGAAAATTAGATGCGCACATACGGAGTAATTTCTTCGCGGTGGCAGTAGAGAAACGAGTTTTGTGAAACATTCAGGCCGAATATCGACCGCGTATCGATGCTCGAGCAAAGCTAGCGGTAATATAAAATTCGAATGTCGCGAACTTTCCCGGGCTTTCGAGCAAAGGGGATAGCAGCAAACCCGAGGGGACAAAGTTCTAGGTTCTAGCACGGTAACCGGAGCACGAGAATGTTACAAAATTCCCGAACATGCAGCGGGCTGTAATTATTTCCGCTAACTGTGAACTGAGGTCGATTATGATACACGTGGAATTTGTTACTTGTATTTGCAAAGAGCAAGCATTCGCGGAGCACGTGGCAAATTTTCTGATGATGTTGCACAATTTTCCGACTGATAAACCGATTGTATGCAATAACGATTAACGATGCAGTTTTCGGTGCAACCTACTTTCGTGAAATAACAGCTTTCTAAGAGGATAACTTATCCAACCTGTTGCAAACTTTGGCGAAGATATTGGCACCTTTATCTACCGGAAACGTGTTGATAGCTGTCTGAATCACTATGCTGAAAAAGCCTCGAAATTCTTCTGGGTTAGATTGTTATTATTAAAGAAATTGTTGGGTTGTATTATTTAGGAACAATCTATCCAAAATTAGTTTTTATAAAAAGAATCAACTATCAACTTAGATAAAAACTTCCTGCCGCATACTTCCATTCCACCTGCTCGAAGTTATAGTAAGATCTGAATAAAAATTATGCGAGGCTCAGCTCAATTCCGATTCTGTAATAGAATATTTCGCAATGCGATTCGTCGCCATGAGTTGGAAGACCGGAAGTCCTCGGCATCGCGAGACTATGAGTCCAAATGCGACATTCGTTTGCTCTCGACAAACTATGCTTCGGTTTTAGCATATTCTGATGGGAGAAATTGGCGGCACAACTCGTTTCGAACGCGTTTCTTTAGCTAGTAAGTCATTCTTTATATTTTATACACGTTTTACTTGTGGAACTCGGGAACCCGTGATTAGGACGCATAAAATAAGCAGAACAGTGGCATATTTGCAGAGAAAACTCGTAAATCAAACGGACTCTGTTAAAATATGAATTATAACCAGCTGGAAAACAGAGGAGTCGAGAAACTATCACTGGGGCGCAAAAATTGTGTGACCGAATTCTTCCACTTTGTGTTTCGCAAAATTATTTTATGGACTCGGGCTTTTTCTCCATGAGTTGTAAAGTGACGTACATGATGTACAGTCGTCTGATGTTCTACCGTTCGATGGTTGGAAAAAATGGAAAAGGTTTTAGACGGTCCACGCCCCGAAGAAGCATTGCGCATGGAAAAAGTGGAAACGAACGATTTCTCCTTTTGTGCGACGTCGCAAAAGTGCGTTTCACGCGTGTCTCGCCGGGTAATGCCCGGTGATTCGGAGTCCTATGCTCCACTGATCCACTGGCGACCGTTTGCGGGACTGCAATAATGTGGTTTAATAATCCGTTGCCAACGGTGTAGCTATTCCGCGACGGAACGGCCACGGTTAACGACGCAAAAATGATAGAACTTCTGCGAAAGAAGAGACACACTTTCGCGCGGCGAATCCACGTTTCGAGGTACAATGGATGCCACTGTACTTCTGGAACCAGACCAGATCACTAAAAAGCTAATTGCTGGACTAGGAAGTGTGTCGGGTCATTTGCATGCGACTCCGCTGTTTTCTACAGTTGAAGAGGCGTCGAGGTTGATTGACTTTGTTCTTACGAGACCGCAGGATTTAATATCTTTTGACTGGGTACTAGATTGGGTCTGGTTTGCAACTTATGGTCGGTTAATTCTGTACGGCGATCATTTTATGGTTTATAGAAGCTGTAATTGACCTCTTGACAAATTCAATTATATTCATTTGCGTCAATACTCTCCTGCCAACGAGTTTTCAAAGCATAAATGCTATTTTAAAAACATTTTAAACGTAGATTTGAAGGCTGTTTTCGTTTCAGAAGCAACTATATCGCAAAAATGATTCTAAACGTTTAAAAATGATAATTCGTTGGAAATAGGCTAGGCGCATAGCGTGCACGTAGCAAAACTCCGTACCTTAATAATTCATAGTCAATCAATACCAACTGCAACGCAAATATTTCTCTTTCCAAAGATGACGGGGTAATGCAGCCTAAACTGCTCCAAATTTAGCAAACCTGTCCTATATTACCGTTTGCATATTATCGAATTCATTGAACATTGAAAATTTTCATTCATTTTATTATAGACACTACTCAGAAATGGTTTGCCTCTATTAATAAAGTGAATCAAATGAGAATGGTCAAGTACCTGTAAGCGATAGCGTGAGTGCACCTTGTTAAATTATTGCATAATGCCAGTAATGAACTTCAATTTCAACTGTTTTTATTGGATCATTATTTTTAGAAAGATGAGTTGGACGATTAACTGGCGTAACCAATTCAATTTCAATCTCACGTAATATTTTTATAGTGGTTTGCTCTAGGTCGTGTACGGATTGTCTCATCTTTAATTGTGTTGACTTGTGATTCAAAGATAGGCGAGAATAGCATTGAAGAATGGCAAGAATTGTGAATGATGAACTTCGTGCTAACTATTATTGTCGACGAAGAATAACAACAATTCGGAGAACTGTGGAAAGATTATACCATCACTTTATGACTGTGAAAAGTGCAATAGTAATCATTAGACTGCGGATGTTTATGCAATTTTTCATTTTTGTAGACAAGTTTCAAGGAAGTGGTACCAAATAAAATCCTATTTCCATTGGTAATAACTAGGCAGCGGATTTTATGCATGTATGACAAAAAGGGGCACGTATAATTTAAAGCAGTGGATGTGTTGAAAAGAGATTTAAAAACATCAGTGTATTATTTTCAGCCCAATAAGAAAATTAAGCTAAATACAAATTTTTTATTTAGCTGCTGTGTCTTGCAATCAATGCAAACATTTTTTATTTTGCATAAAGATCCGCAGTCTAGTAATAACATTTGTAGAGGTCCAAAATAAATAAAAATCGTACTAAATTCTGTCGAAAATTTTTATAAACCATAAATGCATAAAGATCCGCACGTAGATCGTTTGCATAATCCATTGAAATAATTTGATAGAAGAAGGTTCATCGCAGAGCGCTCTGGTCATCACATCAGTCAAAAAAGTCTTTCAGTGACAGAAAAATACATTGGAATCTGCGAGATTTTTCTCGACTTTTTCCCTACTTTGGACACTCATTTTATTAAATATAAACATAATCTCGTTAAATCATGACCAGAGCGCTCTGCATTTCACCTTCCTCTTTAGAATGAGCCCTCACCCAGCTCAAAATCTGCTCAAATAAGGACAAATAACCGATTGCCGCAAACCCATGTTTCGACCCAAAATCTAGTAAGACTCTAGTTCCTTGCTAGTTTTGTCACGTGACTACCCTTCCACCTTAATGAATGCAACTTCGAAAATGGCGTAGTGCCTGGCGTTATGATCGCCAGGGTCACACAAGGTTAGACATTAAAGACACCCCGTTTATAATAGATAAGAACGTACACAGCGCGTAGAGCATGACTCACACGTCAGGAATACGATGGCATAATGTTTGCCTTACATATTATAAGCTGACACTGTACCGCGGCAAATAGTAACAATACTCAGACACACAAGAACCAATTGTTTTAAACAATCCCAAACATTAATAGTGATTACTGGTCTCCTGATGAGGTGTCGAAGAACGTTTTACTTACGTGCATCCTAATTTCCATGTTTCAGATACAAACCTACAAGATTATGGGGTTTTAGTGGTCACGTGCAGACGATAATCCACAGTATTATCGGTCGCGTTCGTTGCCCTTGGCCGATTGGTGAACGGGTCTACATTGGACTTCCGGATGATACTACTCTCACCTATGATCTATATCAGCCGCTGACCAATGACTATGAAGGTCAGTTCTCTTACCAAAAGGATGATTGAACGCGCATATTGCAGTTTGTACAGTTGATGTGCCACATATTGCATTGGACGAGTGCAAAAGTTTTATTCAGCTTTCTCGAACAAATAGATTGCATTCGATTTTCCAGAAAATCTTAGCAGTAACACGTAAAATAAATGTTACCAATGAGAGAATTATTTAGAAATATTATTGTGGAGAAATTAACAATATTTACTTTTTCTACAATGGTTATATTCTAGTAGAATTATATAAATCTGGTAATTTCATTTGAGATTATTACTTCAGAGAAAGTTATAGACCACTTCGTAGCCATAGCATCGCTATTAAGAAGCCTATTAGCAGGTTTCTAGTGGCGAAAGTGTTGGCAATGATTCAAAAAGTATTTCGTTAAAACGTTCGCACTCTCCAAACAGCAAATTGAAGATTATTCATATACTAACGCAGCAACCTGGCGTTGGTTTGCGTGATATATGTTCATACATATTTCACGATCATTGCGTCCGTTCTTTGGTGAATAGAGTGAATGATGTTTTCCTCATGCAACCACGGTATTGAACGCTCTGCAACATAGTTTTCTGTTATCGCAGACGATGTTACCATCGCCATTTGTCCCGGTATCTGCAACAGCTCCGAGAGCGTTTACATCAGAACGTTTGTGCACTTTGTCCAGTGCCATGGATATCGATGCGCTGTACTCAATCACGTTGGGGCCCTTCCCAGCGTAAAGGTCACGGCACCACGAATTTTTACGTACGGTAGGTGAACGTCCTGTCTACGGATAATCATTTCGATTCTTTAACCTTCGCTGATGTCACTAGCTACTTTCTAGTCCAATTTGTCGTCGCGAACCCCTCGAGCTACATTAACTCTCATCCGTTCCTCTTGTCGATTTGACACATTTTCTTGTATGGTGTCACGGTTCGTTCTGGCTGGACGGTGCTATCTAGCGATTTTATTATGCTCGTGAGCTGACCAGCGATTTTATTAAAATTTATCCGCTTCGAATATATTGATTTCTAGGAATGACTAGTATTGCAATGCAAAATAAGTGTACAAATTACTTTTAATATCGAGAAATTTTGTATTGGTTGACGTGAATTGACCAGCGATTTTATTAAAATTTATCCACTTGAAATATATTGATTTCTAGGAATGACTAGTACTTTAATGCAAAATTGTACAAATTACCTTTAATATCGAGAAATTTTGTATTGGTTAACGTGAGCTAACCAGCGATTTTATCAAAATTTATCCGCTTGAAATATAACTGATTTATATCGCTTTATAGTACTTTAATGCAAAATAATAATTGTACAAATTACTTCTAATATCAAGAAATTTTGTATTGGTCAACGTGAGCTGACCAGCGATTGTATCAAAATTTATCCGCTTGAAATATAACTGATTTATATCGCTTTGTAGTAACGACTTTAATGGAAAATAATGTTAAGAAATCTTGCACAGGTTAACAAAATGAATATTCACCCAGCCAGTAAACAATTTTCCAGGCTAAGACGTTCTCGTGTTTTCAGTGGAAGTTGCAAATTTCGCTGCCCGCGTTTTCATTAGATTAATTTCACACCACTGCGTCAACTCGACAGTGAGGACCAAATGAAGTTCGGATAATGAGGGTCGAGCGAGGGTTAAATATTCAAGGGCCTCGTCGCCCGCCGATAGCGGGGGTGCGTTAATTGAATCTGTAATGAACTTTCTGTAGGACACACCGAGGACTATCACGTAATGCTGCAGAGCCTGGTTGAGAAACATCCGAGCACGAAGATCGTGTGCATCGGGTTCAGCTTGGGTGGCAACCTGGTGACCAAGTATTTAGGCGAACGGAGCTTGAACAAGTTGTCGAACATAATCGGTGGTATATCTATTTGTCAGGGATACAACGCCCTCGAGTAAGTACAATATTCTTCCAGCCAGAAATATTCCCCTAAATAATCCCGATATCACTCTGTTTGAGGGCAAAGATGAAGCTCAGAGCAAGATTAATGCGTTCGCGATCGACATTTTGTTTGGGAACTGCTGCTGGACTCGCAGCATTCTTGATTTAGCACTGACTATAGTAGAACAGTGCTAACATACGAAGAATCAGTGAATATTGTGATGTCTCTTTCACTTTTAACCCATCAAGCACACAGATTTTTTGTTGCTCTCTAGATTGTAAAATCGTTCAATTGTTTTATGTGAAATTTGTGAACGTGTTACGCTCAGGATGTTAATGTCATCATTTTTGTGACTGTTCGGTTATCAACACGTTCACAGTTCACTGACACGTATGTGGGTCATTAGACTGCTGATCTGTGTGCATTTGTCGTAAGCAGATTTATGAAATCCAAAGGAATGCGTTTATTAAAGTTAATAATTCATGTACTCGATTTTTGTGAAAAGAGAATTTCGAATTGACGAATCGAGAGCTCTTTTATCCTAATTTCTATGAACTGAACTGTGAAAGCAGGAATTCGCATAGTAATCTGCAGTCATGATGACGTTGCATAGAATATAAGAGTGCAGTTCTTTGAAGACTGTTTTTTTTTCGAGTTTGAACAGTGAACATGTTAAAGCAATTAGAAAAGACTGAACGTTTTCTGTAACCGAATCACCCGTTGAAAATCAGATAAAAATGTATGTTCGGTTTTTGTGCAGAGGTACGAAGTTCCTACTCAACTGGCAAAACTTCCGACGCTTTTACCTCTACATAATGTCGGAGTCGGTGAAAAGTATTATCCTTAAGCATAAGCACGTATTACTATCCGAGGAAGTTAAGCAGAAGTATAACTTGAACGAACGTGACATCGTTTCCGCGGCGACGCTGCCGGAACTTGACGAAGCGTACACGAGAAAGGTAAAGTTCACTTCAAAATGGCACACGAAAAGAACATACTTCCATCGAGAATTGATGGTTCACTATTTTTCTCTGTGAGATTATTCTCTTTTATACAACCCGTCCGGAAACCGAGCACGTAGATTAACTCTTGTTGTTTACGAAACAGGTGCACAACTTCAGATCCGTGTCGGAAATGTACAAATGGAGTAGTTCTATTTTTTACCTCGACAACATTACGACACCTATGGTGTTCATCAACGCGTTGGACGACCCCATTGTACCTGAGAAATTGCTGGAGCCTATGAAGGAGCATGCCAGTAAGTGATCATTCAAATTCACCGCCAGAGATCATTATGGTTGTGTCCGAGGAGCTGACCTTGATGGACCTTGCCGGATGTAGGTCATTGTCGTGGTTCCGTTACCAGAGAAACTTTACACGCCGGTCACGTGGATCATGCTATCGACCTTAGAGTACTTTACGCTTTTTCTGTAATATTTGCATCACAAATACCATTCGTTCTAGACCTTCAGAAAATAGTCTATTTATATCCATGTTTCGCGGCTGTAGCCCGTAATTACGATAATGATAATTTTATTGTTCTTTTTTTGCATTATTGTTCTTTTACTTGCAGCTACAATAAAGTTTGTGCAAATAGCGTGCCCATATCTTTACTCAGAATTAGTAAAAAATGTATGAAATTGATACGATATGGGGATTAACGACGACTCCTTTGTTCCAGAAAAACACCCGAACACAATATACATAGAACTGGCTCATGGGGGCCATCTAGGGTTCTACGAAGGTGGACTGCTCTACCCAAACCCCATAACCTGGTTGGACCGTACTCTGGTGTCTCTCGTGGGCTCCCTGACACTAGCCCACGCGGACAAGTCTCTGAAAGCCTCTTAACCGTATTCACAGTCATTGTCACGCTCACCTTGTAAGTAAATCATTCTCGGCGAGCGGCGACCGGTGCCGCTCATGTTCGTCGACCTAAACGTGACTATAACTCGCGTTCGATTCCGCTTCATGCCCCCGAAATGCCGGTCCTGTGTACGCGACGAGCGCGAAACGATCGAACGAGATCGCCAAAAACCACTGGCTCGGGATCTACCGAGAAGTTATTTTTTGTAATCGCGAGATTTAGTGTCGCGACGCGACAGCAGAAGTTCAGTTTCAAGAGAGGAGAAGGCGTACACCGAATTTTTCAGCACAGTCGCCGCCGGGCTTCGACCGGAAGTGAACGCCGCGGACACACTGAAACAGCAGAACAGTGGCACAACGATTTAGATAGGAATTTCTTTCTTCTCAATGCTCTACGCATTGACGCTTTTTTACTCAGGGATCATCGATAGGACGATTTGATAAGAAAACGTTTGACAAAAAACGAAACAGGGAACCGAACAGGTGCAATATCAAAAAGAATAAGGACTCTGTTGGTTTCCTTGCGACCGTATCAGAGAAAATTCGATGGCATTGCTGGTCGCTTGCCCTTGTGTATCAGTCTGCCAATTTTCATCATCAGATTATTTAACTCGAGCTTGATGCGATTTAGTAGAAGAACGAGACGAGAGACTAAATTCGAAAAGTTTCTATCAATCAGCCGAACTAAATTTAAGTTAGATTCCCTTATAGTTCTCTTTTGCGTTAATACAACTATTTTATTTTTCAATACCTCAACCAGTTGACACAGCCCTTTGAAATTTGACAAACTGATGCACAAGGGCACGGAGAAGCGATCAGCAAAGTGATCAAACTTTATCTTACACTTTCGCAAGGAAAGAATCCCGGTTTCTTTTCGATCACACCTCGTCGTAGTCTATCCGTAGCAGACAAAGGAACACTCCCGTAGATTTTTGGTATAGCTCGCGAGCGATTGGTTCTCGGACAAATTTTTGATAAAGGACCACTAGGACCTTACTTAACGCAATTTCATACGTTAGTCGGATATATATTATATTTTTTAATCGCGGCACTGTTCCGCGCGAACGGATTAAAGCGAAACCGTTGGACAAGCGTAAAAAGCTTGTCGCGAATCGCGACGAATCGACGTCGAAGTCCATTCGATCGAGAAGAAAACTTGTGTTTACATATCCTCTGTTCGACGATACGGGGCTAATAGTAGTACTTAGCATTGTTGCGCGTCGACGCGATACGAACCTCCTTCACACGGGAATTAACATGAAGAGTATATTTTTTCTATGGACGAAAAGTAGCGGGTAGTCCAACTCGATTAGACTCTGGGACGCTGGTCTCTCGCATTCTCCTCATTTCCCCGTTGACGAGGTTCATACTGGTCGGGCGCAATAAAAAAAGAAACTATTCTTTTATCAAACATCGACGTTTCATTTCCGGAATCGAGACGATAAAGTATTATCGTGTCGCGTGACGGGTAAGACTTTCCGATTCAATAATTTATGCGACCTTGAAGAGCGATATTTTCACGGGAATGATTCATTTCATACGGAAAAGTATGGTCCAATTGTAATATCGAAAGGATGAATTTTCATTAATATAGACTTGATAAGGAATATTGTTGTAATATTGACTGTCACGTCCGGTGGTCCAGCCACTGATAGTAATGAACAAAATCGAAGATTTCTTTTTTTCTTTATATTTATTAGTCTCCTTTATTCAGTTTCCCAGGATTAGTCCAGGAGGAACATTTATTGCTTCCTGTTGAAATTTATTGAAGTAGTTTTCTCCAGTAGTGTTATCCTGAATTAAAGCATTGATACGAGCCTCGTTGATCCTGGCTTGCTCCAGTGCAATTATTTCTTCAGAGGAGTACATTGGGAAGCTTCTATTAGTTTCACTGATTCAAATCAAACCATGGCTGGACCACCAGACGTAACAGACAGTTTGATTGGAAAGAAAAACGTGATTCATCGTAGCTTTAGCTCTGTCTATAATCGTTTATCATGCGAACGTTCATCTCCATAAAACAACGTAAGACAATAAATATCATTACACACACATACACGAACGCGAGATCCACTACCGAAGCATATTTGATTACTTAAGTAACTTTAAGGATCATTTCTAAATTAATAATTATTTATTCTTAGTATTACTTCGATGGGTGCAGCTATTAAATCGTTAAGTGTGTAATAGTGGTACTTTTATTATAAATATGAATATTTTTTCAAGCTGTCAGTGTATATTCGTACCAGTAAAATCGAAAAGAATTTTGTATGCGTGGTATGAAGCAAGTATTCGACGTATACTTAACCGATAAGTGGAATAAAAAATTAGATTGTCGCGAATCATCGATGCATGGTTTGCGTATGTTCGATGAATTTAGGAACTTTTTTTATAATTCACTTGCCACGTCATCGGCGTTTCGAAGAAAATATCTGCTCAACAATCTAGGTTTTATCGGAACATTCCATAAATTTTTTGATAACTGCATTAAACACCATCGCGTGCGAAAGTCACGAGTCATGTGCAATTTCAAGCATTTATTATTTAGAGACTGCGCACAGAAAATATATACTGTGGTCACATTCTTTGATTGTTTTGTATTCTGCACATTGTACAAAACTTAACACGACTGTTACTTGCCACTAATTACTTGCTCAAAATGTTGCTAAACATTGTTAATTTTTTTATTACGCAAATGTAATAGAAGTGTCAACGATATTTTTAAAAAAGTACCTTTATTTTGTTCTCAAATTGTTATGTGAAAATTGTACTTTCTTTAGTTATTCTGTACTCAAATTTTATGATTCTCTTACGAAGACAGAAATGTGTTCACTTGTATTTCGACATTCACTGTATACCTGTGTATAATGAATTCATTAATTTGCCATTATCGTTGGCATACAAATTTTTAGATATATGAATAATTATTATTTACTTTCGACATTCTAGGATAACGACTGCCAATAGATGAAGCGTTAATACTTCGTATCCGCGAAGGTCTCGAGCGTTAACTGATAGATTAGTAGAAGCTTCAAATGTTTCCACTGGGGCGCACGCGAAAATTTATGGAATGATTTGGTATCGTGTAGGTTGATCGAATGATCGAGCGAGATCGAGAGGCCGCGTTTACATGTACTTGGAACGGCGAACAACTGTGCGGTTATGTAAACAGAAGGTGCTTGTAGCAGAAAGTGCCTTAGATTAAGTACTGCCAGCACAGGGATCAAGATTTCCGGAAACGATCTGTATAGGCCGTTTCATACGGAAATCAAGAATTTTCCTGTACGCAACAGTTTCCTCTCCGGCAAACCGAGTTTAGAAGATTTCGATCGGTAGGTGTTTTCTAATGAGTCGATCGCGAATATAATTGTTAATGTGTCACCCGTGTAGCTAAAGTGAGACTCATTTTACAATAATTTATTACCGTTACGAGCGTTTTTATATTCTGTCCGACGAATTACTATTTGTTACGTTCGAGCAGTTGCGTTTCTGTAACAAATCATTTGTCAGCACTGGAAAATAAACAATTTTTTTCGCAGAGTTCTACATCTCTTCATGATCGTACAAAAACCAAGTTGTTCTGTTTTATGTAATTCATTTTCAACAATAAATTTATTTAAAATAACGATCTTATTTTATAAATATTCTAAATTGTCCGAGTAGATACACCTCGCGCAAGTGCGTCGCACCCTCGCGTGCAGAAAAACGGTTCGAACACAGAGTGATAATTAAAAAACACACAGGTGCGATGTTATCGTGACTTCCAATTACATGGATTAACAACCACGATTTCTGTACACCGGTGCAAACATATCATTAGACCTGTCCGCGTAGTGATTCATTTTATGTACATTCTTGGTTAACCGCATCACACGTAACGCGGAATTATTATCTCCCAATTAGTCGTAGCTGAAAATTTAACCACCGCAAATACGTGACACCTTCCCCGACATTTCGATGAGATACGTAATCTGTCGAGTTCCTGCAATTTCAGGATTCGCATCCTGCAATTACGAGGCGCAAAGAAACATTCGACCACAATTTTAAGACAATGAAGAATAAGTCTAGATTACTGTTACGCAAAGCGTCCATTGTAGAAGGATGACACGACAGACCAAGTCTCTCCGGTAATCGCACAATCATAATTCCCTTTCAAGATGCATATCTAACCATACAACTGACAATGTTATTTCTCCAGGTCAACGATATATGGAACGAGACCGGCTTATCATTCGATCGGCGACGTTAACAGGACGCTATCAATTAAAAACAGACTTCTTGAACGACGCTATCAATGAAGCTAGCTGGAAAACCCTCATTAGACTTGCTCCACTGCATAAACATCGACGAGTGTCGCAACTGGTCAAATATTTAAAATTATAACTATCTGGTCGCATGAACAGGCGCGGTTCACCTTCTCTTTGACAGAGGAAACGAAACACCGCGGGAACGTCGGAGGATTCCGAGAGAGCCTCTATTCTTCAATGTCCTTTGTTATCCACTTTTCGGACATTGGAATACAAGGAACAACGCAATCAGCTTTCCTGGCTCGAAATTGTGCACGTAGAGAGACCAATCGCTATCGGGGATCACCGTTGAACGCGCTGATAGTGAGCGAACGCGCCTGTCCAACGTCTGTGAGAAAGTACACCGCTCTCGATGGAAGCGATCAGTCAGTCTGACGCGAACTGTCGAGACGATCGGATCGCGATCGTGAGCAGCCGGTGAGTCCCGAAGATCGAAGATCGAGGAATGATGATCATGAAGCTGGTGACTTTTTCGCTGGCAATCTGCTGTCTGGCCGGCATGAATCTCGCGATGCCGCTGATCAATTACAAAACGCTCCGCGAACAGATACTGGAATACGAGCAGCGATTCATGTTAGGCGGTAAACTGACCTTGAATAACCTCGAGCGAGCCGCCAACGAGATCCTAATGAAGGAGAAGCGGGATGAACTGGAGGCCGGTGCGTTTTTTTGTAAAATCTCTAAGCGATGCCGAAGGAAATAGCGCTCGTGCGAAAACCTGTTTTGATCCACGTGGTCTACTTGAATCGAGCCATTGTTAGCATGATTAACAGCGAACAAAGAGCTCTGTTATCGAGGCGAATTTTAATTTTCGCGGCGGGTCGTTCCAGCTGCGAGAGGAATTTTTAGGGCGTGATTCATGACGCCGTTCGAGTCTATTTTGGAAGCGTTTTTCACTCAATCACGTTGAGAACGAGTTGAGCACCTTGAAGAAAGTACCGTCTTGTTCGATAAATGCTTGGGAACGCACTTGTGGCTGTTGTTTGTTGTAGTTGTAAGTTCATTTGTTAGGATTCGGAAGGATTTGACGTTTAACTTGTGTAGCAAGTAGCTTCGACGGAGTCGATCTACATGATCGTAGTTTTATCAATGAAAAGTATCAACGAGATTGATGGAACGTGCATTAAAGTAGAGAGTACGATTTACTGTGCGTGCAGTAGTTTTGAGGTTCCGAGGAAAATTAATTTTTGGATGTATAAAATAGATTCAAATTTCTGTGTGGACGAATATTGATTTTCGATTCGAAGGTACATTTGTACCTGTAGACGGTGTAAAATTATTGAAAAATTAGCACAAACCGACTATAAAATTGACTTCGAATAGAACAGTCTAATAATACTTTGTAATTAACTTTTTTCGATAGAAATTCAAATTACTTCGAATGGTGTGATCTAGTAATTTCTTGTGGCAATGACGGCGTTGTCCAACACAAGATGAAGTTGATATTTGTTGGACAGTTTATTCGGTAAAGAAATTATTGAACTTCTGTCACAGCTATAGCGCAATAATTAAACAAGCTTATTAATAAGCTTCCAGTAGCTAAGCTGTTAAGTTCACGTTACTTCAATCGTTCGTATATCCTGCGAGTCTACATTTTTGCTATCCTTAGGCTTCATGAACCCGAAGAAGTTTGCTCCAAGCCGAAACTTTATAGAGGCGAAGAAGGACATCGAGGAGTCTAAAGTGTTCGAATTTATCCGTAAAATGCCGAAAGGGGCAGTTTTGCATGCTCACGACTCAGCCATGGCCACAATCGATTACATGTACCACAACGTCAGTTTTCGCGATGATTTATACCTCTGCGAAACGAACGACACCTTCAAATTAAAATTCTTCAAGAAACCAGACGAAGAGTGCGAATGGGAGTTGCTGAAGAAGGTGCGTCAGCATCCGTTACGCGCTTCAGAGGTGAATAAGAAGATTAGAGAGAACTTGTCTATGCAATGCGAAAACCCGGGGGAAACTTATTCGGACCTCGATAAGGCCTGGACGAAATTCTCTGACATTTTTAACTTCGTTTATCCGTTGGTCACTTTCAAGCCTGTTTGCGAAGAGCATTTTATGATGGTTCTACAACAACTTTATGAGGACAATGTGATGTACTTGGAGATGCGATCTACTTTGCCTACTTTGTACGATTTTGATGGGACTGAGTACACACCGAAGGATACAGTCGGAATCTTCCAGAATGTTTCTGAAAGGCTAGTATTCGCTACATCTTTATACGTATAATAAATTGTAATAGTGATGTAGTTGTTAATAGCTGTAACAAATTTCGTGATAGTATAACAAGTCGTATTTCGAAAGTGCAGTCACTAACGAAAAGAGAATAAATAGCTGACGAAACGATAGGAATAAACAAGACTTTCTACTCTTACGATTTGTGTGAGATAAGGGACCCATCGAACGTTCCCTTATCGCTTTGGGTATAGGTTTGAAGAGATATCGTTGCCCTAAATAAAAAAAGAATTATTCACCCAATGGTTCGATACTTTGAGCATCCTTTCTGAATCACGGACAAATATTTAATCCTTCGTGCACACAGATTTAAAAAGGCCAACCCAGACTTTGTTGGAGTGAAACTGATCTACGCGCCTCCCAGATCCGTCAATCTCGAAGAGGCAGAAGAATATATCAAGACACTGAAAGAGTTGCAGGATCAGTATCCGAACTTTATAGCAGGTTTCGATTTAGTTGGACAAGAGGACAAAGGCAAAACGCTGGAGTATTTCTCAAACATTCTAGAGAAAGTTGCGCATGATACGAAATTCTTCTTCCATGCGGGTGAAACTAATTGGTTTGGTTCATCCACGGATGAGAATCTTGTTGATGCCATTTTGTTGAACACGAAACGCATTGGCCATGGGTGAGTAGCATATAATAATTATGATTGATCAATCTGTGGATTATATATCTTTGAGTGATATTCGAACGCGAGGTTCTGCAACAATCGGACTCGTAATTAATTTTTATTCGGCCGAAAAATATACGGACCACCTTAATAAAATAGAAACTGAATTAAAAATTTGTCTACATTAATTCGTATTTTAGTATTCGATTGATTTTATCTCTGAGAATTTGCTAAGCACTCTATCATCTTATGAATCGAATAGCTCTGTCGCTTACTAAAAAGGAGCGATTATACAACGACCGCGTGTTCGATGGTGATTGATTCTATTAGTACTTCGTTAACGAGAATTCATGAGTTCAGTGAATAGTTAATCATAAACTGATTCATCATGCAGAAAATTGTTACAGTTCCCTTAAGAGTTACGATCAGAGTGCTCTCGAACTCCGGATGTTAAAATAAAATATTTTTGACGTGTTATAAGTACTTTATTAATTCTAATTAAATAAATTCTGAAATAATGACCGATATATTACAATTTTTAAAAGACGGGAAAAATCAACTGAGTCGATAGTTGCATAGAAAACGATATTTTCCACATTGAAAATTTCTAAAATATATTTTAACAGGTACGCACTAGCTAATCATCCCTTCCTCCTCGAAATGACGAAGCGGATGGACATCGCCATAGAAGTAAACCCCATTTCGAATCAAGTATTAAAACTAGTCGACGACTTCAGGAACCACGCAGCCAGACGGTTATTCGCCGAAGGATACCCAGTGGTGATCTCTAATGACGATCCAGGATTTTGGGGAGCCAGTGGTTTGAGCTACGACTTCTACGAAGCTTTTATGGCGATCATGTCCGAGCACGCGGATTTAAAATCGCTGAAACAACTCGCAATCAATTCTCTCGTCTACAGCAGTTTGGATGACGAAGAAAAACAAGCTGCATTGTCTCTTTGGGAGCACAAATGGGATAATTACATGAACAATATAACGCAATAAAACCACTAAGCATCGTCCACACTTGTGCATCTATTTCTGTTCACGCGGAATCACGAAATTCCTATACATACGCCACTCAGCCGACTGTCCATTTAATTACTGCAAAACAAAAGATGATAATCGATAGAACCGGTTCGCGTAATTTATTTCGTCTAAGGAAATTACGCAGCCTGCCTTAGGCGTGCGCCATCCACACGAACATGTCCACAGGGATAATGCGTGTGATAACAATTTGTAATTTAAATGCACCTTTACTATCTTCCAGCAGTTAACCACGCGTGACGATGTTCCTTTGAAGAACTATTACGTTTCAACGTTGAATAGATTCGTCGCAACAAAGACGACATTACAAGAACATGTATTATATCGCATTCAAGAAAATAAATTATTATTTATTTATTTATTTTACTAACAGATTCATCTTCACTATCCCTCGACTAGGTTTGCCCTGATCTACTTAGAGTTAGCAAACTACGAAAAAACGCGGATCATTATATTCACTTTTCTGAAATTTTAGGCAAAACTCTGAATTGCATTTTTAATCTTTTGATTCGTGATTAATGTGATCCACGATTAAAATGTTTTTCAACATCGTAGATAACATCGATTGTGCAAGTCTCGCCACGTGGAGATTGGCTGTCACGAAACGGAACTATTACATACTATTTATTTAAAAAATTAGTTTATAAAATCTCATCGGACCTGGAACTTCATTTCCCGATGATTAATGAGCTCGTATTCCGTTTGATTCCGTTCTCTCCCACTGCCTGATTACGACACTTGATACATTTATAAACAAACTAAGGAATGTGTACTCTTGAATTGTACGACTAATCTCTGTCAACCGCCGAGGAAGAAATATGGCCGCGCACGAAACCTGCGCGCGCTTGTCTCACGATTCGATTATCGCAATTGGTCGGAATCGAACGGTTATCGATTATAGAAAACGTTAGAAATTGGCAAAAAATTGGAAAATCATGATATCATGATTCTAAGTTTTACATGAGTCTAATATTAGACTGCGGATATTTATGCATTTATAGCATAATTGAGAAGATAAAATTCAAAATTGTTGAAAAATTAAAAAAAAATACATTCAATTTAGTTTCTATTTCTTACATTCCATGCAGATAAGTTTTATTTTGCGTAAAGATTCGCAGTCGAATACTTCTGCCTCATAACAAACCATGAAAATTAATACTAATTGCTTTTAGTGATGATTTAATAGGAACTTAATTATTGCCTCTGCAAATATTTTATTTGTTGACGAAAATACTTGGTTAGTTAATGACTGCGCGGTTATGCGAGTACTGTACATAAAAAGAAATTAAGAAATATTTACTACGTACCGCTCAATACATGTTAGCGTTTCTAGGACCCAGCTCGATAGGACCCAGCGTAGATTCAGGTCAATTCAGGTTCACCGTCCACCGAGTAATTCAAAATTGAATCCAATTGAATCTTCGAAAAGCAGATAGCATAGCACGAGGAAAGAAATCGCTGGAAAGTGTTCAATTTCAATTGGTCCATTGGTTGTCTGCTCTGTTCCTGTAGAGGGCGCAATCGAGACCACAGATTGTTCTGTGTCAAGCCTACACCTAGTTCGTGGCCGTAGGTTTCCGAATCTTATATTTATTAGACCACTGTATACTTATAATTTGAATTTATTTTCATGACTTTTCTCTGGTAAATACACCAATCCTATACTATGAAACTTTTTTGAAATTGTGACATGCGGCATTTTCCTTGCGAAAACAGATATATTTGTATTACGGTTTTGCCGTTCCTTACAATTCTTTATGCAATGAGTTTACGCCATTTTTCCAAATGTTCACGAAATAATGCACAAATATACTCGTATACCTCGCTTTTATATCGCTATTCATCATTTTGAATTATCTTGTGACGTCAATGGCGGGCTCTAGATATTCCGTTATCTTGGAACGCTTCGTGCATATGGATACGAAAATGGATACGAGATTCCCATAAGCCAGCCGTACAGCGCGAAGCTTGAAAAACATGGTTTATAAGAGCACCGTCGAGATACCTCGTCTGTGATAAGAGACTAAAAGAATAGTGTAATATGTATCTGTGGTTGTAAGGAGGAACGCCGCATGTGACATATACTTTCACTTTCGAAATTCATAAAAATAGTGAAATAAATATATAAATGTAATATTAAACAAACTAAAGTAATGATTAATGAAGTTCGCAAAAAGTGAATTTGAAATATTTGTAAAGTTTTGTCGTTTGGGATAAAGGAGATGTATACAAATAAATCTGACTCTTAGAAACGTAATCTTGGGAATCCACGTGAGTCCAAGTCCAAAAAACTTAATTTTTGTTAAGTTTTTAATATTTCTATACATGCACATCCTCTAAGGAATTTATCTTTCTTTTCAGACGTCTGACTGATTGTTTTAATGTTTTGTTTTTTTTCACGATTGCGTCGTATTTTATGCGTAAGGCGTTTAATTTCCGCTTTAGACTGCATGGAGTCTCGTTGTATCGGTGGTCATGTGAAACTATTTCACGCGCTGTTATGCGTCGATATTTCTTCTTCTGTGCATCTGTTTTGTTTGGTGAGAAGCATTTCTCTTGACTAACTGCAATGAGAAATAATGCTCAGTACTTACAACATTAACATTTTATAGCACTTTCAATATCTCAATAATAAATCTTCAAATTTTCTTTTAATAGTAGTATGTAATTAACTTAAATAGTGTATGTGAAACTTATTTCAACTTACGTATATCGTTGTTCGTTGTAGGAAAGTCACTATATTCCACTATTATGCTTGCCTCTGGGACTTGTTCAATTATTGAAGCTGGCCCAGCATCATTATCTGAAACATTCATTACATAAACTAATGTAGAGGTGTAAAGGAACTTTCATTTTTACCTTTTGTCAACATAGACTATAGACACACTTTCTTACCTGTAGAATTAGTTTCCATCAAAACATTCCTCCGCAGTTCACAGTTTTCTTTGTCAGAAATTATAGCCACATCTTGAGCTTTATCTGAAAGAGATACAACTGTGGACATATGATTCATAGTATTTACATAACAATTTCTGTATGTATACTTTTATAACAGATACTTAGTTTTAATAACTTTTATGGATGATGGAACACTTTTTTACCTGTACAATTTGTTTCAACGATAACGTCCTGCTGCTTTTGAAACCTTGCCTCTTTTTTTAAGATTGTTGGCACTCTTCCTAGTTTCACACGTTTCTTGTTACAGAAGTACACTATAAAACAGTCTTCTGTAAAATGATTTGAACACAATAAAGTACTATTTCGAACACTTAGTCCTTCCAAACCGATTTGTTTCAACCATTTTTTACGTATTGGTTCGTCTCGTGGAAATCTGCGCATAATCATACGAAAATTAGAACAAATATTGAAAATTGATAAGAGGTTATGTTATCTTTACGTACCTGTGAAATGTCACATTTTTGTTATTGTTGCGCGAAATCCCACAAAATACGCAATTGACCATTTTGAAAATATAAGGTTTGGATAAACACTACAACTAAATACAAACAATTTTTATATACTGCACAATACCAATTTTTTACATATGTATTTTTATTACATACAGTATTTTTATATACCAAGCATCTCCAATCCATACAAATCCATAGTATATATTTATATCATTTATATCAGTGTACCTATGCCGTGTCTATAAGTATATATGGTCTAAGGTCTAAGTCCGAACCCCTCGCCATATTGAACAGCGGTGTTTCGACGCCATCTGTCGAAGGATCCGCCGAATGGCCGGGAGGGTGTAAAAATCATTCCGCGGATCGTCTTTCTATCTGCGTTTGCTTCGAATTGTCGAGCGTACTGTCTGTCGAGTACATCGGGCGATCCGCCGCGAGTGTGTGTAATGTCGGCGAGAATGTTGACGTTTAATTCATCTCGTCGGTTGCACCGTGTACGCGTCGTGCGGGACTGCCTCGAATAATGTCAATGGCTTCCTAATAACTGGTTGCACGCGTTCTCGATAATGTTGCACGCAGCCGTGTTCGCGTAAGCTGCGAATACGGGCTACATGAGCGAACGGTCTTCGTACGCGCGAGGGCTTTGGCTCGAACTGTGACGCGCCATATTGGTTCAAGAGAATTGTTTCATAGTTAGTGAGGGGCCTTCGGTGCGATCAGTTATTTTTTTTTGTTTCCCCCCGTTTCGCAAATGCACGCGTAATAACAGGATCCCGAGACGATGGAAGAGACGAAGATCATCTATCACATCGACGACGAGGAGACCCCGTACCTGGTGAAGCTCACCATATCACCGGAGAGGGTCACTCTGGCCGACTTCAAAAATGTCTTGAATCGGCCGAATTACAAGTACTTCTTCAAATCGATGGACGATGATTTCGGGTGAGTAGTCGATCAACGATTAACGCGTGTCTGCCCACGCAAACGAGGCTCGCGTACTCATTCTATGGGAGTCTACGATTGTCACCATCCTGGCTACCTTATCTTTCATCTTCGGGATGAGTCAATGCCCCGCGATTTAACCCTTTGCGGTCCTATGTCCAGCCCGATTCGACATCATATTTTCAGCTATCCGCCGAGCCTACCAACAATTTTTTCCCTATTTTCAATCGATCCTCCTCACTCCCAATATTTTTCCTACCGCCGTCACCGTACACAGTCGATACATCATTCGCGTTTCCTTTCGTCTCCCACGCACGTTTTGTAATTTGCGAGCTATGGAATTAAGATAAACAGCTGCTGTGTTTAGCTTTGGAGCAGCAACCTCTACGCTCGAGCAGAGACGCACGGTCATGTCAAGGTAGTTAGCGATTTGTGATTTCGTTTCAAAGTTGTTTTCGGATCGACACCTTTTTATACAAAAATGACATACGTGTTATTGTTTCTTCTTTCCGATAAAAACACGAGGGGTTGGGCAGCTTGTGTCAGGCGGATGACTTGTTTTATTATATGGGGAACATGTGTAAGGAAATTTCTGCTGCGTGTTCTATGCGGAATACGTAGTACAAGTTATGGTTTGTAATTAGTGGACTGCGGAATTTGTATGCAAAATAAAAATTGTCTGCATCGATTTGCAAGAAATAAAAACTAAATTGAATGTTACTTCTTCCCATAATGATCTTAATAGAGGAGAAATTATATATTGACATCTTCAATTTTTTAAATTGTTCAACAATTTCGAATTTCATATACTCAATTTTGCTATGAATGCATAAAGATCTGCAGTTTAGTAATTAGACTCCGGATTTTTATGCAGCATCAAAATTGAGCTACATACGCTTTCATTTCTTTTTCACAGGTTTATATAATATTTCATTTCGTGTTTGTCATAAACGCAGTCTATTTATAATAAGTCGCATTTCAATACATCGATATGTATATATCGGCGAAAATGTTTTGTTTCGTTGATTAAATTTCGAAATATTTAAATAGAATTAAATGACGTCCGGAAATGGTAAAATAAATGCGAACTAAGTGGAACGAAAATTGCTAGGACCACAAAGGGATGCACAAAGTGTCCGACAGTCACATTTTGACAATTATCTGCCGTCTCTCTGCTCCGCGTACCATTTCCCGACAGTCGATTCACATTCTACACTCGGTCCATTTAAATCCCGATATATGTACGTGAAGCGTTTTAAACCTTTCTTTACTACAGGTGACTATACGCACTCAACATTAAACGCTCGCTGCATATTCAAGATGACTTTCTCGTAAAAATGTTGGATTTGTTAACAATTTTTCCGTTGTCTTTATCATTAACATTTGATTATTCCGACGAATATTTGTCTATAATTCTGTTGGAATTTATGTCATAAATAAAAAACTAAATTAATCTATTATTTCTTTAGAAGGAACGATCGATTGATTTGATTCTTGACCTGTATATTGTACATTGTATATGCTGTCAATATTCATTGTACATATATTGTCCCTGGCATGGGACTCTCGACTTTTGTTCGTGGGACCGTCACTCTTCTGTTTTTGACCTGAGCGTTCCTTATTCGTAACGTTTCTTTCGAAATGTAAAGACATGCCTTCAGTATCGTCATAATCCAATAAATTCATTTTATAATATTTGAATAAAAATTTAATAATTCGTATAGTACGAAAAATAAAGTACGATCGAATCGCGGTAAAATTCAAATTTGTCTATTATGATTCACTGAGGTGACCTGGGTGTAGTCAAACAAAAGGATTTTAGCTTGAGCACTGAAAAAATTGTTCTAATAATAATTTTCTAATTTTTTTTTTCATTTTTTAAAATCCGTGTTTCTTAGATTTTCTGTGAAATTTAATGTTGAAGTCCTTAAGACTTAAATAAGTTGTTTAATTAAAAAACCAAATTGGAATTGAACAATATATTTTTCTATTATATACTGATCATTGTTTATTAATCTATGCACATGTAGTAAATTATTCTCTAAAATTGATTATGGTTTTACTATTGATTTGTTACAATAAAATGTTTTTTTTTTTCTTGACAGAGTTGTAAAAGAAGAAATTGTTGATGATGATGCTCACCTCCCCTGTTTCAATGGACGGGTTGTCTCTTGGGTAAGATTTTCAATTCAAGTTCTTACTAATTAATTTTTTTCTGAAATTTATGAAAATTATGTTATGTATGCAATTTATAAATCTATGAAATGGATCTCGAACTGAGCTTTAAAGCATAAGCTTTAAAGATATTGATTTCTAAGAGATTTATAAATACTATGGATATTTATAAAAATCTACACAAGTTTTGTGATTATATATGTATCCACAAAACTTGCAGCATGTAAACAATACAATAAGAGTACTGTAGAATACAGAAGCGTTAATATTTTAATTATTTTTAAGAAAGTATTAACCCTTTGACTGTGTACAATATATATATACACCCACACAAATGTTTTGTTATACTATGAAGTTCAGAATACAATACTTCATTCAGAGAAACATTTATGACCTTCCAACAACTTTTAAACATTTTCTTTTATCATCGATTCCAACAGAGATATTTAAGTGTTCTCAGAGTGGAACAGTTAAAGGGTTGATTACTCCAGAACTGGGTAAATTATAATTCAAATAAACAAATATATTTACCATCAGTTGGTGTCTGCTGAGGGCAGCAATGTGTCAGATGGTGCGTCTCAGTGCACAGATTCGGTGGCACACAGCGAGGCAAAGCATGATCGTGTCGATCATGTGACACCTGGTCACACAAATCGTGGCCCACCGCCACTTTCTCACGACGACACTCTAACTGAAACTGAAAGTATTATAAGTAGTCGGCAAGGGCATCATCTACATAAAAGTTCAAGACACCATTCAGACAAGTACATTGACAAATACAAAAACAAGTACAATGGTATGTTATCTCGATTAATTTGTCTTTAATTAGTGAAGACTCTAGTCATTGCTATTTATATACTCTTCTCTATAATACTTTTGTTAGAATTGATCTCATCATAAAAAATCATTGTTACCTAAACATTATTCTCATTTGTTTACTAACCCAGGACTTCGTATAAATGGTCATTCGAAACACAGATCAGGCCATGGTTATGAGACTGCTTCTATTTTAAGTTCAGATTTAGAGACAACCACATTTTTAGAGTCAGATGACGATGCAAGTAGCCGTATAACATCGACAACAGGCAGACACACTAATATGAGTAGTACAGTCGACAGAGCTACATTAGGTAAATTTATACCGAAGCTCGGAAATGTTTTCTCTTTTATTCGAAAAGTATAGAATCAGGCTCTAGAATTAATATTTGAATTTCAATGTTAGATCGACGTAGACCACAAAGGAGACGGCGTCACAGATTACTACCTATGTCGAGAACATCATCCTTTAGCAGTATCACAGACAGTACAATGTCCTTAAATATTATAACAGTTTCATTAAATATGGACACTGTAAACTTCCTTGGGATTAGTATTGTTGGTCAAAGTAACAAGGGTGGTGACGGGGGTATCTATGTTGGTTCCATAATGAAAGGGTATGTTTCAATTTATCCACACTTACATTTAAAAAAATAGGCTCTGTATCATAAATTACATTAGTACAGAGTGCACAACGAAAATACTACAATTACATGTAGAAGTAGTCAACTTTAACATGTTAATTTTGGTATGCACAGGGGAGCTGTTGCTTTAGATGGTCGAATAGAACCTGGCGACATGATTCTTCAAGTAAATGATATTAACTTCGAGAACATGTCTAATGACGAGGCAGTTAGGGTACTGCGCGAAGTGGTTCAAAAACCAGGGTATGTGTGCTCTAATGATGCTTTGAATTTTATAGGGATTCGGTAAAATAACACGGGTCTATGAATCTTTCAGACCAATCAAACTAGTAGTAGCAAAGTGTTGGGATCCTAATCCGAAAGGATACTTCACAATACCGCGTACAGAACCTGTACGACCTATAGATCCTGGGGCTTGGGTGGCACACACAGCTGCCATAAGGGGTGAAGGTTTCCCTCCACGCCCTCCAAGTGCCACAACTCTGACATCGACATCGAGCAGTCTCGCGAGCACTCTACCAGACACAGAAAGTAATTATTCTTTCTACGAGAACAATAATATAGGTCTGAAAGAAAGATGTTCCAAATAATAGGAGAGTAAATAATAACTTTTCTTTAGGACCACTAGAAGAGCTTCACCTCACAGTCAATACTGACATGCCCACAGTAGTAAGAGCAATGGCTCGACCTGACTCAGGGTTAGAAATCCGTGAACGTATGTGGCTTAAAATAACAATACCAAATGCATTTATTGGCGCAGACGTGGTGGATTGGCTTAATACCCACGTGGAAGGGTTCATTGATCGTCGCGATGCCAGAAAATACGCATCCCTCATGCTGAAAGCTGGCTTCATTAGGCATACAGTGAACAAGATAACATTCTCCGAACAATGTTATTACATTTTCGGTGACTTGTGTTCAGCCATGAGCAGCATGAAATTAGACTGCGATACCGTTGGACCATTACCGCCGCCAAATGCCTGGGACATGCCTTATTCAGGAACGTATGCACCTCATTCTGCAACTGGTTACAGTCCAATGCCATTTAATTTCACTAATGAACCGACTGTCTATGGTTATCATCGAGAAGAGAGTGTTCACAGTGGCTCAGGTGAGACTTACATTAGTATTTTGCAGGCATGGGCATTGAAAAATATTATCTTATTTCGCCTGATGTTGTCTTCAGGGGGTAGACTCGTTTTCAGGATTGCAAGGGTGCGGGACGCGTCTTCTCATTTCTCGATAATGCAAAGTTGGAGTTTTTCAGTACTCAAAAGCGCTAGATAAAAGATCAATCTAGGCCGCAATCGCCCTCAGAAGTTCTATTTTTACGTTTACAAGGCGTAATTTTCATTATTTGGCAGCATGTAGCTGTCGCAGCTTTATGAAAATAGATGCAAATTACGCCTTGTAAATGTAAAAAATCAATTGCAAAATTTGTACCGAACAGACAAACAGACAGACAGACAAGAACGCGAGCTAATAAAAACGTGGTAAAATAGGACTTTTGAGAGCAATCGTGGCCTAGATTGATCTTTTATCTGACTTTGCATTATCGAGAAATGAGAAGGCGCGTCCCACACCCTTGGAATCCTGAAAACGAGAGTCTACCTCTTTAAAATCATATTAGTCTCGTGTTAGTATTCGTTTTACTTGGTAACTTTTTACATGTTACTCCACGAATAAAAATAATCGATTGCGGGGCTGTCTCGACTCTCAACCTAATGAATTAAGGTTTAAAACTAATGAAAAAAGACATGGATTTTTTTACCTGTTTACACGAGACAATCCCCTTAGAATCAACAGGCTGAAGTAAAATAAAAACTATGAAGTAGTGTAAATGTTAGTACAAATGATAATTTAAAATTGTTTTGTCTGTATTTTGAATAAGATTTGCCCAAGCCTGGTACTTTAAGGACACAGGATGAATGTTCAAAACGATGTGTTTCAACAGGGGGTAGTAGTGCAGGTAGCGAACACATTTGCAAAGAACCAATCCATGACTTGAAGTCTTGTTCTTCGGCGTCCGAGTCCGAATTGCATATCCCATCGGTGCCAACAATGCCGAGTAAGAATTCTGGCAATGGGAACGGTTCGAATGGAAAACGATCGAATGGTAGTCGCAGTCGTTCCAGTGGTTCTGAACAGTCTGTGCAGACAGGAACTGGTTCAGGGAATCAACAGAACCAACAAGACTTATCTGGTAGTAGACAGTCATTTCGCATTGCGATGGGAAATCCTTGTGAATTCTTTGTTGATGTTATGTAGATGCCGGTGTTGTAAATAGATGAGTTATAAATTTGGAGGCAAGACATACGATCGAACTTGAATGAATACTTTGAAAACGTTCAATGAAAAGTCTTTAGAATACAATCTTTATTCTTGGTCCTCAGACGACGGGTCGATTTTGACCCAGGTTTGCCATAAGCTTCATCGAACTTCTTCGTTTCCAGTTGCCAGCTTAAATTGACGATTGTTTATGTTAGTCATTTGAAAGTTTGCTTCGAAGGGATAAATATTGTAACGAAGGGGATCTTCTTTTCAAGCTCATGTTTTCCGACACTTCAAGACCACTAGTGTTTTTCATACATTGTACATGTAGTTGTTATATTTTGTGCATCCCTTTTCGTTTAGTAAAATATTGATTCTATATTTTTGGAGCAGTTTTAAAACTTTTTACTTGTAGTTCTATTTTTAAAAGAATATATAGATGACATTGAAATTGTGGAAAATAGAAACTTGGGAAAGTGAACTTTTCTAGGACAGTATTTGCCACTTCAAAACAAATATTGTTATCTTCTGGGTTTTTTGTTATTAGAAGATTCTCCTACGTCCGAGGATTAATAATACCTTCATCCATTCTCTTTTTCCAGTAACACCAACAGCAAAAATTATTGTCTCGTTAGTGCATGTTCTCTGTTTATCGTAGGTAATATTTCAAAGTATTTATTCGCCGCCCTAGTTGATTTACTTTTCAGGTTTATGTAATTCGTTCTTGAAATCTATTAACAGTTTGTTTCTACGTGTCGTTTCAACACTTTGCATTCCATCTCGTACTATGTATCCTTACAGTAATCGATATTCTTAAAAGTTCGTTCTTTATATACGTTCAGATGTTTGCATGTAACACGTGAATTCGCAATGCTGATCATAGTCAAGAGAAGTTGCATCGGGCCGTAACGTTTTGAATATTCAACAAAGAGTAAAACAGGCATTTTTTATGTCGTAATAAAGACAGTATACTTCAATTTCAAACTCTCCTAGATTTTCATTAGATCTCTGTCTCTGTAGCTGTTCTTCTTTCCATCCCGGTTTGATCTTTCACCGTTACTTTGATCGTTTCACGAGTATAAATTTGAGAAGATTATTTCCAGTCGCGTGCTCCTTGCTTACGGGGCATAGCGTTTCGTAACGAAGCCCATATTTATAACTGTACCTCTATGCAAAGCCGAATGTTTGAACAAAATCGAACGCCAATAGATCGTTGAATTGCACATTGCTGTGACGTCTAGTAAATCTCTTCCTTTGCATGAGACATGCAACTGCCGTGGTTGAACTTTTAGTATACAGCAATAATGGAACTAGCTAAAAGATTCTGAACGATTGAAAACAGAAAAAAAAGAGATCAGTATTTAATTCCATATAATGGTTTATTATTATAAATACACTATAATGCACGCTTCATTATACATATATAAATTATTGTGGTTGTAATTGTTGATGTAAAGCACGAACGCACAATGAAAGTAGAGCACAAGCATGGTCATGTAAATAACACGGATTACGTCGAAGAATCTTTTTTTTTTAAGTAATGAGACAGCGCGAACAATTTGCTGAATATATATACATATATTATATATAAATATATATATACATATATACATAATGCATGTAAATTATAATTATTTTATTAAGAAATGATTGAACAAAAGGTACGTATTTTTATTAATATTTTTCCATTGCTTGCGTTCTAGGATTGTCTACGACAATGGGGCAGCTATTTCTTTAAAATCGAGAGGATATTGTTTACACAAAAAAAAAGAATAATGTTAAATGATTCACCGATCATTGCTCCTCGTGGAACGCGTGTGATTTCTTTTTTAAAATAATAAGCCGCTACCAACGAACGCAGAAGAGGGAAACGGAATAAACAAAGATTTCCGTATGTACAAAGAGAAACAAATATGCGATACACAATAACTATTGTATATTGAGCGATTATCGGTGAATCATTTAAGCTGATTATATAGTCCGTGCGTGACGGACCCTTTTTTAAATTGTATTCCTACCGTTTCACGTTATTATTTGGACGAGAGAAACTGTTTACAATTATGTTATGTGGTACTGAATCACAGGTTCGACAATATGTAAATAGAACACAAATTATGCTCATATTAAATGTGCCATCTTATGAGTGTTAGAGAAAGTACTGAAACAATGAAAGAAAGAAAGGAAGAAAGAAAGAAATGAATACTTGCGACACACATAATTTATATAGACGCTTTCCCAGGTGTATGCATTTCTTATCGTTTACGTTCATTCATTGTCATCTTATCTATAATTATCGAGTATCTTCTGCATCTTCACATAAGCTTATTTAATTTCAACGAACTTCGTCACACACATTTTTAATTGCGTCTTGCCGTTGCGTTTATTGTACGAACTTTCATTTTTATTTAGCGTACCCTTGTTATATCGAAATGACGTTCTTCCCTTGTTTTCTTCTTTTTTTTATACATATTATATATATAAACAAGAAAATCCGCCAGAAAGTTATTCAAATTCGCGTGTGAAGAGAAAAGACGAACTATATAAGATTCCTTCAAATATGGTTTCAACGCGTTCAAAGGCATTTTGATGCAACAGAATTTTCATGTTGTTTCTTTTTGCTACAGGGTTTTCTCGCTCTAGCTTTTTATACCGACACAAATAACGATTCCCGTTGGTCTTCTATTTTTTTTAAATATTTACAATGTGTATAATCTAGTGGATATTATCAATATCGTTTTATATGTGTATAACGTACAACCATGTTTGAACACGCAAATTTTTGTGCAATTTTCCAAAGTAAAATCCATCGTCGACGTTCCGCGTCTGATCGGCAGCTTTTTTCATTAAATAACGAATACATTTTTATACCGACCCCGTAGCAGCTAATAAATATTGAACTATACACATTGCAAGACGGTTCTTCTTCGGCTCGCATCGATGCACAGATGTACATTGAAAGTTTCATTGGAAAATTGCGCACCGATAACTTCGAATCGTTCGTTCCGACAAAATATTTTCGTTTCGATCGTCGTTATTATGTAATTCGATAATCTAAGAAGAAGTAGTTACGCAAACTGTTTTATCAATCTATCGCTATGATACCAACCATTATATATTATTCTGTAAAATATATACATACTTTATGTTGCAGACAGGTTGTGTACAGTATGTCTGAGAAACACAAGACTTGAGTTCGAAGCAAAATGATCTGTCGTACGAATCGAGAAAAAGGAAAGAAATCGAAGGAACAGAGATCGCGCAAGTTTTGTGGATCGCAGATATACTAGGAATTTCGTTTATTTTATTTTTCTATTTAATTGTGCTGCTCTAAAAGGACCTGGCTGCTTTCTGTCTAACAATACAAAAAAAAACAACAACAACAACCGATAATACAAAAAAAAAGAAACGACTCAAATTTCCTTTGCAACTTACGTTGTGCGCATGTGGATCACACCGTGTCAAAGACGTAATCGAGTCATTTTTATGCCTTGTGCTGCGCTGACGGTCGATGCAGAACTGCGTATGCACGAGGAGAGTCACACACAGACTAGCGATTTGGACAACAATAGCAGAGACAATATCTGTGAGTGTATTTTATTTTGCCTGGGACGAGCGAGCCAATCGCTCGCCCCCTTTTTCTTTCTGTATCTTTCTTTTCATCCGATATTATTAGAGGGTAATCTGTAATCTAATATCCGCCATTGACACAGATTCTGTCGAAATTAATCAGGGTGTCGATTAGCTTGAAGAAAGAACCAATGATTCCACATACGAATCAAAGAATTTGTGAATAAAAGAACATTTTTTAATAAGATGCTTCGCTTTGGGGGAAATTAAATTTTTTGTGCTGAGAAATATTTGGCAAATTTTCTGCAAAGCGAATTGTCTTATTAAATAGCCGTACACAGCTTGAATATATACATTTGAAACGAACGTAAGCACATTGTTTTTGTGGAATCATTATCTTTCGAGATAAATTAAAAGACACTCTTTGTTCAATTTTTTTTTGAAAGACCGTCGAGTTTCTTGTTTCTGGATTTGGTTTCAAGTAAGAGTATCTATTCCCTTTGACAAGATTATGTTCAGTTGATACCGTTCACTATATTCTCACACAGCCGACCGAGACACACTGCGAATGCATCATCGATGCCAGTTTCCAACATATTCTTGCACCTCTGACTGCTTGTTTAAACGAACCACACAGCATTATACGAGCATCCGTGTCTGTACAAATGCGAATGCGTCCACGGAATCTTTAGTAGCATAGACAACACTCGTGTGTATTTGAGAATAGCCTGTACAATGCTCTTGCATAAATCATACACAAGGCGAACATGTAGTTTTGTACCTGTACATGCAGATCCCCTCACCTCGCCAGTCTTGTTATGATAATCGTTGAATCATTCCTAGCGAGGCGAGACGACGCAACACACGTTTACGATCGTTCTGAACTACAATATGTTCTTAATATGCATCTGGAATCTTTCTTGGAAGGAAATGCATCACACGCGCGATCATCAGTCTCTCTATTCTCACAGAAAAATACGGACAGAGAATCAATTTGAGTGCAATTTAACTTTCTTAAAGAATTAGATCGAAAGCAATAAAATTTGATTGTATGTTCAATTTTATTCTGAATAAGCTTGCTCAATGATTGTGAATTTTCAAAGTTGGCCTACTTAACTTTCTTAAAGAATTAGATCGAAAGCAATAAAATCAGGTTGTATGTTCAATTTTATTCTGAATAAACTTGCTTGATAATTATGAATTTTCAAAGCTGGCCTACTTAACTTTCTTAAAGAATTGGATTGAAAGCAATAAAATCAGGTTGTATGTTCAATTTTATTCTGAATAAACTTGCTTGATAATTATGAATTTTCAAAGTAGGGCTAAGAAGACTTGTAGATCTTGCTAATGGCCATGCTGCCATTTTTACTATGAAAAAAATCGTCACAGGTAGTCCTATTTGAGTTAGCATCATTTTCAATAGTCGAAGAAGGTATCGAAGCCAGTATTTCCTATGAGAGATGATTCGTTGGAATGAATGATGAAGAAATGGAACTAGAGCTACTAAAACTGAAACTTTGCGTCGTCTCGCCTTGAGATTAAGATATAGCGTCCTTCCGGCTTGGCTAAGATGAGCCGGCGCCTGAACGAACAAGACATAAAAGAACGTCTGTTTTCTGTTTTCCAGATGAAGAGGACATTCTGGAGTACCAGTTTCTGCATAAGTGAAGATATATTTGTTAAACGCAATACGTATACGTAATACGGTGGTAATAGGAGTTGAACAGGAGCTCTAAGGTATATATATAATTATAAATATATATACATATATGATTCCGCTTGAGTTGGGATCGGGCGGATGGAAGTAGCACACGCGAAACATATATTTATATATTTAATAGGCCAATTTTGATAAAACGTCATAGAAGGTAAAGGAATCTAAACTCTCGTATAATTTGTAATGGCTATACATAATAGGATATAAGGCCATCGAATTTCACGTGGTATTTGATATCACTCCGAGAATGTCTATATATAAATAATTATATATACGCAATCTGCATTAAAATTAAAAGAAGAAAAAGGAAAAGGGGGAAACGAAGAGAAAACGGTTTTCGAAAGACGGGGGGCGAAGCGTGCTTTCTTTAACGCAGGGTGCACAATGCAGATTGAGAAACGAGGCGAAAAATAAAAGGATTACGGAAACGGAGGGATGAAGAATGAGAAACACTTCCGTTGACTTTGTTTTGGTTTCATCGTACTCGAAGGATGGCGACTTGGCTTGTGCATCTCGAGAACTAGACCTCGATAGAGCGTTTCATTTAGAAGAGAATTCATAATCGTACCGGATTGTACGTTCCATTGTACGAGTACCCTCGTGTATTGTAAGGGCAAGATAATTATCCAGAAAATTCCTGATTTACCAGTACAACTCACAGCCGCGAGTCTTGTAACCAATACGGCCGTCGGCCCCAAACGCTAACGAGAATTAATTAGTATGAAGCATACCTCTGTACGATCACCGAGAGAAAAGAAACACCGAGAACGAATCGAGCTTTCTCGTAATATCTAAACGGACTTTTGTATAAAGATTTTTTGTGAGCGCACGATTTTTAATATCGACACGACGAAAACGAAGAGATCCTTGTTCAAAGATCGACGATATCTTCCACGGTCGAATCTGCTTTATACTAAATAATTGATCACGCGACGTACACGTACGATTTTATTTTTACTACTCGTTACACTCAATTACTCGATACGAATGGCAATACGTAAATAAATTGTAAAGATAAGATTGTACAATTTGGTGAAACTTTCTACCCTTCTGTCTGCGTGTTCACTATCTATTCCGGTATCCGAGGCACCTGGTTAAATACTTCATGTCACTGTAGGAATACACCACACAGACTTGAATCCTTTATTTTATTGTTGGAACACGTGTTTATGTATTCAGACTGAGATATCATTTTACAATTTTAATTTCCTGCATGACTTTCTTCGTTATTAATTTATCGAGCTAATCTAGCATTGAATTGACTTACTTTTCATTTGTAGAACACCTCCAAGAAGATCCTCACTTGTAGATTAATTAAATGCGACTTTCCTAAGCAACCCAGGAATCTAATGTTTCACTGGATGGTTCCCGGATACCGGAATATTTAAATAAATAATATCCGCGTGAAACACGGGCGATTGCGGGTGTGTGTGCGTGTGTGTGTCTCTCGGTAGCCGATCGAGACGTCGACCAGTCAATAACGAATCGAACGAAAGTTTTATTGATTGAAGCGCACTTGAGCTGCCTCGACTGAAGTATTTTAATGTCATTATAGAGTACCATAGTACAAGGCGACGAAGATGATAGTCGATCGATATCGCATCTACGACCGACAAACACGTTTCTTTCTTGTATTTTCTACCCCGGCGAGAGACTTTTCCGAGACTTTTTTATTCGAGTACCCTGTACCCGCGACGTTCAACGATTGTTCTATTTATTGTCGTAAGCGAGACTGCAGAATTTGTATAAAACAGACAAAAACAAAATAACGGAATGAAACTAAGGCTAGAGAGAGAGAGAGAGAGAGAGAGAGAGAGAGAGAGAGAGAGAGAGAGCGTGCGCGTGTGTGTGTGAAAAAGAAAATGAGGGATGGAAAAAGAAAATGAAATGGGTAAACGACGAACGATTTTCGCGTGTGCGTCGGTGGAGATCTGCAAGGACAGGTGTGCCAGGCTGAATGTTGACGAATTTTTACTTTACCCAGCATTCTTACGGACGTGAACGTTTCTAATCCATAGTATGTATGATGTACGTTGGATGCGACGAATGATCGCGAAAGGCTCACACGATTCCGCGAGGAGAGAAGTGGTGCGACGCATAAGTTATAAAACGACGAAAAGAATTTCAATACATGTAGTAGTGTGTGGATATACAGGGAAATAGATTGTAAAGATTTTTATGACTGTCTGAAATTATTATTGTCTTTTTGGTGTCTTACAACTTTTATTTCTCGGAAACAGCGCAGCTGTTTCATCTACCTTGTTCTTCGCACGATACTCGGGTCCAGCAAGCCGAACTAATCGTGATTCGTTTTTTTATCTTCTTCTATCTTTTTTTTAACGGTTTGTTTTTAGTTGAGAAAACTACACAGAGTATTTTGTTAGTCACAGCTCCCCTAATCGGTCACCGTAGCGTTCGTTCGATGGCGGCTCGGGATTTATGTCGTCCTCACGGCTCTGCCATCTTGTTACTCTCTAACGAAGAGATATTTCAGTCGCGATTGAAGATCAACGCGAAGCGATTGCTCTAGAGAATCTACTACCCTTACTAAGCGTGAGCATTACTTAAAACGCCTGCTGTGTCGGGGAAGCAAAGATTAACCCTACTGTAGCGAAAACTAAAATTTAAGCAGACCACTTTTCCAATTTTTATATTTAGCTCATCTAACAGGTTTCAAAATGCGCGATCAAACATTGATCACAATTCTGATTAATAGTTCTCTGTAAAAGAGAATTAAGGGACTTCCAGATTGGATGATACTAATTCTAAAATATTTTCCAAAGGGAATACAAGATTTCCAGATTGCAAGAGGTCATCTTAAATTTTCCAAAGAGGATTACAAGAGAATCTTTGAGTGCCTAAAGTGCGCTACAGCAGGGTTTATTTCAACAGTCCCGCACCCGTGTTCGATCAGCACGATCTAAGAGGCAACGCGATACTAATCTCCCTCGTGTTCATTCTGAACGAAGCGAAGACTCGTGTCGATCCTTGACCGACGAGTTTCCCGGCTTGTCACCAGACGGAACATTTTTTAACAGGGTTCATCGGCGCGCCAAGTGGGCAGTTGAACACCTCCGAGAAGTCCTCAGAGTTGGACAGGGTGCCGATCACGCGGAACTTCCCAGGGGAATGTACGGTGGTCTTCAGTTTGTTCCTGGTCGCTTCCGGTCTCATCGAGCCGCACCACACCTGCGCGAAGTTCAAGAAGAACAGCTGCTTTCCGGTCGCGTTCAATCCCGGAAGGGTTTCGTCCGCGTCCCCGTTTTTGCGCAGCCATCTCTCGTAGGCCTGAGGAGAACAAGTTCGGAGTTGTATTGAGGGTACCAAGTGTCGAAGTAGAAAGCTCTTTTGTAGGTCTGGGAGGATTATTTTTAAAGAGCGAGGATTTTGTCTGCAGCCTGATTTAACCGTAGCGATTTTCTCCTAGGTAGAAGTCACTAAAAGGAAATGAAGTTACAGTAATGTCCGACTGTAAAGTCGTCCGCTACGCTGCCCATTCCACTGGGGGCATACCCCGCGAGGGGCCAAGAAGCTCGAGTTGCCTCTGTCGCCGAGCAATGTAAACACGCCGCGTAATTCGATACTGGGCGGGTATATCGGTGTGAACTACTAATCCAATAACGAAACTTCTTTATTTTTCATTATTTTTTTATGGGACTTTGACCAACATATTCGTGGCATTTTTCCTATAAAAATGATACCAAATATGATATAATTCCGATGATATTTACTTGTGTAATGAACGATGAACGTTTCGGACGCAAGGAAGAACAGCGTATGGGAAATGCTTTTAACTGTGCTTTCTTTCCCATACGCTGTCCTCCCTTGCGTCGAAAGGTTTCATCGTTCATTACACAAGTAAATATAATTGGAATTATATCATATTTGGTACCATTTTCATTAGGAAAATGCCACGAATATGTTGGTCAAAGTCCCATAAAAAAGTAATGAAAAATACATTAATTTTGTTATTGGATTAGTTATGTTTACACTTCTCGGCGACAAAGAAGCCACAAAAAAATAGTGCCCAGCTTATATCTAGGTCGTAACACAGAATCGAGAAACGATTTACAGTCGGACATTACTCTACCAAGTCTTACTGCAGAACATTTTGATATCAATGAAAGTACGCGATATCTTTCACCGAGGCTTCCGGTATCAGCCTGCCAGGTTCAGATTGATAGTAACAAAGCTCTCGGGGACTCACGCGGAAAGCTTGCTTAATGCCGCCATTGTCCGCGATGTTCTCTCCTTGTGTATTGATTCCATCAATCTGCATCCCGACTTCGCTGACGATGTAACGGCTGTATTGGTCTGAAAGATTAAACGAGTTTTTGAACTCGCCAATGGTGGTTGAAAAAGTGGGAGGGAAGGTGTCCATTACCGATAAGACACCGGGCTCGCTGGTGAAAACCGTAAATAGCCTCGTCCTTCCACCAACGATGCAGATTGCCGTCCTTATCGAACAGACGACCCTTATCGTCGAAACCGTGAGTGATCTCGTGGCCGATCACCACACCGATCCCGCCGAAATTCAGGCTCCGGGGAAAGTATCTGTGATAAAATGGCGGCTGTAGTATGCCGGCTGGGAACACTGAGGGTGGAAATTAGTTCGTAATTAGTCGAGCCCTGAGCACAATGTGAAATTTTGCAGGCGAGATCGGAGGGTCGAATGAAAAGAACGCCGCTCTTCAAAGCTTGAACTCGATAGAATTTGCTTTATCAATTATTAAGATAAGAACGAGGAAACAGTCTTTGCAATTTCGATTTCACTATACAACTCGTTAATCATATCTTGCAGTAATCATCGATAATGCTTTCATCGTGGAACGTCGAAGTATCGATCCTCTTTGGTAAATGAATGATCCCGCAAACAGAGCTTATCAGGCTTAGCGTCAGATAATTAACCCTGCTTTCTTCAACTAAACCGCTACGTGGTCTTGCTTTTAAGCGGATAAAGGCGACAGGCTCTGTGGCAATCAACGCAACATGATTTATCAATGTGCAGAAAATGTTGCAGAAGAACTTTTCATTCAACCCTCTCTCTGTTTTGCAACTTCCTCCCTCTACTTTTGTCTATCCCAGTGGTCTTCAAACTGTGTTCCTCATTTCTGTACCTTTCCGATAACGTAACAATATTTCTTCTGCAAATTTCACAAGACTTATGGGTTTCGAGAGTCGACAAAATTTGAGGACCACCAATTTATCCATAGAGAAACTCAAACTGACTTATCCTATTCTTGCTTCGACTATAATAAGCGTTGACGACGGCCGGCGCGGTGTTCCATAGGGTTTTGTTCACGGGGCTGCCAAGACGATCTTGTCCTACCCTGGTCAGGTGTTGCAAAATATTCAGAGTGTTCTCGAAGTACTTGTCCGAGCGGATAACGACCTAGAGTGTCAGAGCATTAGCCATGTTTGCGCAATGTCGGCCATTCATCGCGATAATCTAATCTCCATTGGGGATACGGAAAGATGACGTCCAGGCTTACATCCTTGTAACGCTTGTTCAACAACTTCGGCTGCAAAATGAAGTCGGGATAGCCGATTCGCAGCAGCATCGCGTTCACTTTCTCGGTAGCCAGCTCTTTCGTCTCGTCGTCGATCCAGGTGGTCTCGTTCAGCAGTTCTCTGAATGCTCTTTGGATCTCTCTAGTCATCGACAATGTCTGTGCCAAGGAGAAAATCAGATAATTCATTTCTTAGTTCAATAAAATTCTTAAGAAATATACTCACGTCGTTCTTGCTCTTCTCGTCGAAATACTTCCGGACGAACATCGACCCGACGGCCATGCCCATGTTCGAATTCACCTGACCAACGCAGGTTTTCCATCTCGAGGGCGCCTGTTCTCTGCCGAATAGGATGTAATAAAACTTCTGCTTGGCTTCCTGAAATCGGTCGTCCAAGTTGTTCACCCTGTGTCTGACGAATCGCCACAGTAGATAATTCGCGATGGTCCTGCGAATAGAACGATTAAGCGGAACGTGTTTCAGGAAAATTTGATTTCACCCCTGTCAGAGTACCTTGGACTAGTTTTCGACAAGAGGTTCACCAAGTCCTGGATGTATTGCAACGCGTAAACGACAACCGGTTCGGTAGCGTTCATTGGCCGTGCTAAAACAATCGTCAAATACCGGTGCCAGTTGATCTGAGGGACCAGGTTCCTCAGCGCGCCGATGCTCATTCTCCGATAGAGTTGCGAGACGTTTCCCCTCTCATCCGGAGAGGATGTGATCTAAAAAGTGAATGAAATCCATTCGATTTGCACTAGTGAAATTCCAACGAATTTAGAGGAAGATCATGCACCTTGGCCAATTTCGTTTCGAATTCGATCAGCTCGTCGGCATCGATGGTAGCGTTCTGCAAAGACGCGCCCAGCAGAGTCGCGATTTTGATCAGGTAATTCTTGTACGCCTTCAGGTAGATCATGTTCGACGGCTGAAGAAAGTAGTCCCTCGTTGGGAGCCCCAGCGACGTCTGATCGAACTACAACAGTACATACTTGTTCGAGAAACGTCTAACGTTTTTACGTCTAGCGTCTTACCTGTATGATATATTCGTCGCTGTTCTTGACATCCGGCGCAACCCATTCTGAGATCAGGATATCGTTGTTGTAGAGCCTCAACTGGGCAACCAGAAGCAACCAGTCGAATTTCTCTGGGTCCCAGTTGGGTCTCAAGATCGGCCAACCACCGAGTTCGTCCAGGAGTTCTACAAGCGGCCGTTCCATGCGTTGCTCCAAGATCTCTAGCCACATTTCGCGCGTTAGAACGTTTCGATCACCCGTCGTCAAACTCGTAAAAGTCAACTATAGAATACTCTGCTGGCTATAAATTTGAAAGAAGCGATTCTAAACCCGCTGTAACTCCCCCCACTCTAATTACCGTAATTCATGCAGCTCTGGAACAAATACTTGGCCTTGACGGTCGCGTCGTCAGGGTTTGCTTCTAACTCGGATGGTATCGGGCCCTCGAGCAACTCTTTGAGGACGGTGTCCAAGGACTCCCTGATCATTTCGAAGGTGTCGTAGGCCGCCTTGTCCTTCGGTATGGGATTGTGCCTAGCCCAGTTACCGCAGGCGTACTGATAGAAATCCTCGCAGGGATCGGCGGTCCTATCCATGTACGTGAGCATGATTTTTGCTGCGGCGAACATCTGTTTCTTAAAAAGCGTGTGAGCAGAAATTACGCTAGGTCGGCTAGAGGGACAGCGTGCCAAGCGTACCTTGAGCGTCCCTGATGTCCCAGGAGTCCCCTTCGCCCTTCCAGAACGTGTGAAAATTCGGTCCTGTCTCGTCTTGCTCATCCGTGATCGGCAAGCTCGAGTCTGGATCTTCGATCGAGATCGAGTGCCTGCCACCCTGCTCACCCTCGTCGGACTCATCCTGCGACTGCTCCTCGTTGTCGTCGTACTTCCCATTGAATGGTCTCGAGCGAAGCTCCTCCTCGTTCTTATGGTTGTCGCAGGAATGATCCCCGTAACTGGCGAGATAACGTCGATATTTTCTTAAAAATTGTACAAATTCGATGTTCCAACGGTTGTAGGAAGTATAGAAAATTTTGTTCGCGATTCGAATCGTTGTGGATTCGAAGATTGAAGCGTCCCCTTTACATTGATACGATAAAAATTGACGTGCGGCTTTTTATTGTCGTTTTATTGCGCCCCGAGTGGAAAGCGTGTCGCATTAGAATGACGTCGAGACAAGATTTAGCGATCTTTCAATCGAAGTTTATTGAATACTAACAACAATGGAGACTAGGTCAAGGGAATATCAAATAGTCTAGGCTAATTATGCAACAGCCACACTAACTTTCGATAGTCGTTGCTCTCTATCTCCGAGTTTTCCTTTATCCTGTCGTTGTCTACCTCGGGATAATAATCGTCCAGAAAGTTGTCCGAATTATCATCCGCGCTCCAGTTGTCTATTTTCCCAGTGACGTAGTCGGTCGACTGCGCCTGCACACAATTTTTATCATTCGCTTCGGGAGCGTCCGGCTTCATCTTATTAAACGCTTAAAGTGTCGGCTAAAGAATCGAGTAACGAGCTGACAGACACGAGTGCCGTTGAAATTGATGTATATTGGGAAACGTTATTCTCTCTCGTTTAGACACGCTCCTCCCAGTAGGAGGAAAAAAGATAAGTCAAGTTTAATTGTCCTTGTACGAAACGAGAGGATTGGCAGTGGGACGATCGATATTTCTACCAGTGCACCAGTAACACTAATTTGATGTTGATTAACGCTAATTAACGTTACTGCGCACACGACACTCGTTGCCCGAACTGTCTCGTTTTTCTTCCGAGGCATATCGCCCGTATATCATTATGAAAGACCCGTTAACAAATTTCTCCAATTCGGTGGATGATTAATAGAACCGGGAAATAATTCGGACTCCGAAAAAAAATTGAAGTTTGATCTACAGAGTTATATCCTTTTTTCTCTTATTTTATATACCTTCTCATTTTCCTCCGCTCCGCACCATTTTAAATTATAATTATGTTCACGCATGATTTCGTTCCCCTATGACGATCTATTAGATCACTTGTTAGGGTGACTCGATTTGGAAATATCGTTTACGAAGAATCTTTTCACGACCACCGAGGAAACGATATGGTGACCCGTTTTATACCGATTGATAGCTGATCAGCGAAGATAGACGTTTTCGGCGAAAAGAAACGAGAAGGTGATCGGGAAACGAGAAGAACACTATATCGAGCGACTAGAGTGCATCTAAAGTGGTGTCGCTTTCAATTTCCTCGCGGATAATGTACCCCGTCCAGTTCTCTCTTGCGTCGTTGCAGCTGCTGCGGCGGAAGGACCGTTTCTACTGGTACGTAGCTAGTTTTCATCCCAGATATCAGGATTCTCTCGTCTTCCTCTTCCTCTCCGGCTCGTTCAGTCTCGGTATGGCTGGTCGCTGCCAACAGAAATCAGCGTTAGCCGCATAATCGCGCCTCTAATCGATCATCGAGCAAATTTCCTCGATTCTTTCGGGTAAAAATTTGCTCTCGGCAGCAATCTCGCCGAAGAATTCGCTCTTTCTAATTACGAAACAATTAAAGCACGTTTTCAGCCAGCTGATCACCGTTTCATGCAAACACCTTTCTACCGGAATTTAAATGGCCGGAAGTGATAACGTTACAGCGAGTACTCGTTGTATGCATTTTCGTAACTGTATCGGTCCTGTCGGAAATGTCAGAGGATGGCCCAGAGATATAGGCGTATCAATTTCAGAACACTTTGCGCTCTATAGCGAACGTACAACCATCTGCAACCCTGTCATAGTGACCGCGTTAAAAGCGGCGCTGATTAACACCGCGACTATAGGACGGATCAAAATTTGACCCATTTCAGATTTCCTTGTGGGAAATGATTCACACGTTCGCAATCGGCACTTATTTCATCAAGAGCCTTTATAGTTATAATATTCTATCAAACACTATGCATCTCAGTGTAAAATGTGGAACAAGATATTGTCATAGAAAAGCGGCAAGCTCTCCGAATATCATGCTACGCGTTAAAATTATAACTAACAAAATTCATCCATTGTGATTTTTATAAGCCACCAAAAACGGGTCACTGCAATCGTCGGCACCTTTAGCGTTAATTTTCATCAAATCTAACATAAACAACGATCTAAATTAGCTTCTCGCAAAAAGAGGAATCGGATGAATCGTTTCCAACATTGGATCAAGACAAGTCCAAGTATTAACGTTGGCGAGATCGGAGAAAAGTTTCATCGCAAGAGGGAATGAGACCCAGTTGCGTCAATAATCGAAAGAACGTATCCGAAACGAGAACCGCGATAGTACGGTCAATTTCGAATTCATGTCAGGTTGCACACACGCGTACCGCGAATTCAGAGCGATTACGAGTCAACGGGTGGTTAATTCCTTTATTATGCATTAATGGTTTCCCGCGATCCTTCCAGCGTAACTGTCCGTCAAATCACGGCCACGCGCACGCACTTTGCTCTAAACGGATCCTTGAGTAGCGAACAGGCCGGACGTCGTTAAAGTCAAGTTCATTTTACGAATCGCGACGACGACAACGGACTTACGCGGCAATGTTTCCTCGGTCCTCTCGTCGGGCCTTCGTCCCGTAGCGTGGATCAGGTAGGTCCGATGATAGGGCGCCTTTCCGATCACCTGGGACCGCGACAGAGCGATGAAGATGATGGTGATCGGCAGTAGGACGGCTGGTATCAGCAGCATCAGTTTCACGCGAAACCGCCAAGTGTCGTTGCCTCCCATGCACCACCTGGACAATCCGACGTGAAAGAACACTTTGCGAGATTTTACTCGAGAACTGGGAAAACGCCTCGAATCCTCGGATACCGACTTCAAGCGTCCGGTCTCCTTGTTGATGGCCAGACGACAGGACGGGCAGGGCCCTCCGCTGAAGAAGTCGTCGTCGTTGTATTGGCTCAAGCTGCTACCGCCCCTCATCTTTTCTGAAACGCAAGTCCCGGTCCTCTAAAGTTCGGTCCCCCTACTTCATGGTTCGATCGCACAAGGTGTTTCGTCAGGATCGATCACTGTACGCAGATTTTACATCGCCGAAAACCAACCGGCCGCGGTCCCACCTCGCGATCGATGCGAGATCAAAGATCGTACTGGCCGAAGACGGATAGACAACGCGGATCGTGTGTCTGCAGCCGAGCACCGATTCCTCAATGGTGACACTGCGCCCGCGAGGAAGAACAAGCGGCTGGGCTCTGGAGCTATTGTACGAGCGGCGATCACGGCACGAATGTTAATGTAACATTGCGTGTACGGGGCAAATTAGTCCCAGCGACATTTGTACGGGGAGCAATTTCCATATGTAACGTATGTCGGCGGTCAACGCCAATGGCGGTGGTAACAACAATCGAGGCGGAGGCTCTCTGTACGTGCACGCACACCGCGAGGGCCATTTTACGCGCTCCTTACGTCCAGTTACTCGTCAATCGACCCTAATAACTTGCAGTTATCGTTCAATAACGCGACGCGCTGTTTTACATTCTACACGTGACCCCCCGACGTTATTAACGTCTTTTCTCATCGCCAGCACCGGATTGCTGTTACAAAACGTAAGAACCCCGATACGACCGTTCCTGTCGACACACACGGCGCAACCCTTTCGCCGATGACCCAGGATCTGACCCGGTCGGACCGACCCACCCAAAACCAGGCCCGCCTTTTCAATGACTCGCAGAACGTGACATTGTACAGAAATCGTAAGTTGCCGAGGATCTACGAACTAAACGCAGGGACGTGGGAACTACGGTGCCTCTACCTAATCTCCTGTAGGGAGCTTTGTTTACTAGATTGTTTATAATATAATACAGTTTATATCGTCGTCTACTAGATTGTTAGGTACAATAAAACATCCATTGAAAAACTGCTGTAAAATAAAGGACAGCTGAAAGAGGAAGAAATCGTAGAAGGTAGGACAAGAGATAATTAATTGACTTTACTGATTTGTTAATATCTAATGAGTAGACTGCAGATCTTTATGCATTTATGAAGATATTGGTTGGGTGAAATATAAGACAGTAAAGAATTAGAAAAATTTAAGAATATCGTAATGTTGTTTTTAATATAATAAAGTCATTAAGGGATGAAATCAATTTTTACTTTATTCCTGCTTCCCACAATCAATGCAAAACATTTTTATTTTGCATAAAGATCCATAGTCTACTGATATGAGCAAAATGTCAGAAAATATCTCCTTTTAATTATTTTCATATATTATCTTACTGTTAGAGTGTAATTTTCTTCTACTAATACATTCTTCATGATTTCCTAGGATATTCCAGTATACTATGTTGCAGCCATAAAGATCATCCTCTGGAGTCATCATGTTAGAAGAAATTGCAATATTGAAATCTCTAATATTCTCGAAACGAAGTTTGCAAAACGATTTTATTTCCTTCTTTCTGACGTCGCGTTTCGGCCAAATACTTGACAGCAAGAAATAAAAATTCTTATAGTCCTGATTTCAAGTTGCTGATGATCTTCTGTTTTTTATCGATAAATTGAAAAATGTATAAGGTAAAAAAAGTTGGATTGGATTGAATTTTAATTTTTAAGATGCGTATTTGCACTTTCATCGATATTTTATTTTTTACGAACATAGATAAAAGCATATTGTATTTTACAGTATATTACTATACAACGTTATACAGCAGTTTGCGTATTCTTTTCTCTCACGTCAGCGTATTGGGAATGTTTCTCTCTTAGTTGTCGACCAAGGGAAAAATATGACACTCCAGGGTACTTAATCGAGGCACTGCCTAAACATTCTTCCCCGTTGTATAAAATTGCAAACTGAAATTACAATGAAACATTCGGGTGGATGGACAAATATTTGATCTGAAAATTTGTTTAAATTAATATACAAAATGAAAAATACCTGTCCCTCTGTGATAGCTCTCAAAGGCTGACTAAGTTTAATTATTAATTCATTGGTTAAAGTCTTGTGCACTGTACAGGGTACTACAGACTCTCTATGTTGGAATCGAAAATCACAATTGAATACCCTAAAATGCTCATTGAGTTCCTTTGGCTCTTCAGATATCCAATGAGGAACATCAGTCTTCACTAGATCCGAGTACAATGATGGATGATTTGTTCCTGGTGCCTAGAAACATTAATAAATAATCGTAATCCCATTGAAGACCTATTGACAACTTCTCTTAAATTATTTCTACATACTACGTGTATAGTATTAGTTTCCACATTCTTCTTATATACAAACATCGCGTCCGAACCACTTGCAATTCTTGTTCTTTGGCCAATTGTCCAATGATGAAAACCCATATGTTCTCCAACCACTTTTCCAGTCTCTATGTTTACAAACTCTCCTGGTTTGTCTGGTACATACTACAAGTACAAGATTACCTTAATATTAGAATACAATGGTTGCAATTGTAAAGTACTGTTAGTTTTTCGATGAAGAATGGAAACATTGAAACTGATTTTTCTTACAACAAATTTATATAACAGAAATATATGTATATTATATTTCTATATTATATATAACTGAAGTCATTATACATATGTATATACCTCTGATATGAAGTCTTGAAAATTTCGTTTTCCCACAAAACATATACCCATGCTTTCTTTCTTAGAAGCAACCAAATCCAGTCCAATCTCTTGGGCAATTTGTTTAACATTGCATTTCAAGTAGTTTCCAAGTGGAAACATAAAGTATCGTAATGATTCTTGAGGTACCTGGCTCAGAAAAAACGTTTGATCCTTATCTTTGTCTTCTGCCAAAAGTAATTGAACATCTGAAAAGTATTAAATGTGACAGTGCATAAAAAAGATGCGAATATAATTGTATTATATTTAAAAAGTATATACTTGTATCTGGCTTAAAATTCTCGAGGAAAGGACCGAAACTTGTTCTGACATAATGTCCAGTGGCAATAGCGTCAGCTTGAAGTTCGGCACGTGCAAATTGGAAAAATTTATCAAATTTAATGTGTCTATTGCACAAGATATCCGGATTAGGAGTGAGACCATTCTGATACTGTTCTATTAAGTAACTACAGATAATGACACAGGGGTTAAAAAATTAATTCCTGAATAAATATATATATAAATGAATATGTAGACTTTAAAAATACAAGAAATACCTGAAGACATTGTTCCAATATTCTTTTACAAAGTTGACCTGTAGAAGAGGTATTTTCAATTTATTGCACACCCATTGTGCATGTTCATAGTCTTCTTCTATTGTACACCTGCCGGTTTCGTCGGCAATATCCCAATTTTTCATAAACACTCCAGTAACATTGAAGCCTTCGAGAATTCTATGATTAATATTTGGACAATATTATTGATCAACGTATACTGCTAGATCTTACAACATTTTCTAATTACCTTTATTCTTTAACATAAATGCTGCTACAGCACTATCCACTCCACCAGATATGCCAACAATCACTTTTTTAAACATTCTGAGGCTACTTCTTTCATCAACAGAATACAATAATCAATTTTTATTCCATGCAGTACATTCGACTGCAATCTTTTCTACACGTGGATCATCTCGATAACTGGTTTATTAATTCGACTACTGCATGGAAAGATCTATTAAATAAATACGCATACAAGTTTAATATATCGCAAAAGGTAAGATTTATTATGTTATTACACAAAGTGTACTGAAAAGTACAGTTATGATCGTGACAATACAATTACATGTTAAATAAACGAGACTAAATATCGTGTATTGAAAATTATTTTATTCTTTATTTGTATGATATAAAAATACAAGAAAAGAATTTCAAGAATAACCTTTGAACGTTTTCTTTGTTTTTATTCATATCTTATTCATATTTCAAGATTCTTATAATATTTGAATTCATATTGATCATTACACGGGCATAACTGTGAACAATAGAATTTCTAAAAGAACTTATAAATTAATGGATATCATAAAGGTTAAAAGAAAATACCAGATCGATCACGTGGTGTCGTGTATGTATTTACATACGTCAGAGAGGAAATTAGTTAGGTTCTGATCCGCTCGATGCAGCACTGCCAGCACTATCGTTTCAGCAAACGTTCACCGAATGCCGAATACATATATATACATATTGCGCTTTACAATCCTGCTGAATCCTGCCAAAAACAAACTGCGAATACAATCGTACATTATGAAAAAAATTCAATGAAATTTTTCTAAAAAATATTCAGAAAGACACGACAGATATGATTTCGAATCGTTTGATTTTTTCTCGCGTTCCCCGCCAAAAGTGTAGGAAGGAAATCGGCGCTGCGTAAGTAAGTGAAGTACGCGATGGCGCTCTTCGCATTTTTGGCATAACAGCAGAGCAGAGCGCGATCGCGTTCGTTCATCAGTTCATCAATACTCAAACGGTTAATAAAAGAACAGGGTATACTCGATAAAATATTGTGTGTATAGGTACAAGCTTTCTATAATATGCACGTATACATGTTGAGTCTGGGACTATTTGCGTAAATAATTCAGTGTTTGAATAAATAACTACTTTAAATTTTACACCGTTAAAATATTATATTTCAGGTAAAGTTCCATTTAAGTCAATTTAAGTACCTCGATATTATTTATATTAATTATTAAGGTATATTTATGTGTCCATTCGAGAGTTTCTTTCGAGAGTTTCTCCCGCATTGTGTGTCCACTGAGCAACTTCAAGAATTTTTCAATTTCATTATCAAACGCAGTATCCATTTGTAAGAAATACTCTCGAGATTTAGCGAAAGTTATACTCTCGGATAGACACGTACCTTTATGGTAGTCTTATAATGAAACTTGAACTATGAATGAAAAAAATAGACCTCTTTGTAAATTTATAGGCCCTATGGAAAGATAATACACTGTATAATCCAAGTTTTATAAAAATTCCAATTAAATATCAATCATTAGACTGTGGATATTCATGTAATTTCCAATTTTTATAGAGTGCAATGAAATAAAATCCTATTTTTAATGGGAACACTTTTCGTATATTATCTATACATTATTATATTCTAGCATTTTTTGAAAATTTCCATAGATGCATAAAGATCCGCAATCTATTAATTATGTATACAGTTCATACATTACTGCACACATGATATTTTAATATTTAAACTCCAATACTTAAGCATCAATATAATTAAAGTTTTAATTCAAGCAAAAATATAAATTTTGTGCAGAGGAATGGATTTTGAGGAGCAATATAGACAATTAAAGGAAATGATAGAAGATTTACCTCCTTGACTTCCTTCTCGGAAGAATTATACAAACTATGATTTCATCGAACAATCATGGGAAACCATCGAAAGTTTTTATGCAAATCAAAGCAGCACGATAAGGAGATTATGGCAGATGCTATGGTGATTTAACTGCTAAATACAAGTTTCTCTGCCCACTATTCCAGCTGGTTGTATTGCTAAAGTACAGGGAGAAAGAGCCTTTAAACGATAATCTTAAATTGTTCGGACAGACTCTTTACAAAGAATCACAAGAAAATCCTTTTCGTTGTGAAATAAATATTTAAGTAAAACAAAATATGTGAATCTGGTACCCTCTTTTACAATAAAATAAAATAAGATTGCTGTCTGTAATGCATCTACCTTAACCGTGGACATGTAGATAATATACACATCTTCTGCGGCTTAACCAAGTTTTTGTAGATTATTCATTTACTGCCACATGAAATACATTGTCTCGTAATTGATAGCACACACCTTCAATCAGGATAATATTTTTCTAAATGGACCAAACGACTTCAGTTTTCCTGCCAAGCTAGTTGGATTAGTTTACTAGATGACATGTAATGAAAATTGCATTTAGTCTGAATTACGAAAAAAAAATAGTAGAAGTTACTTTTCACGTAAACGATTAAAAATGGTGAAAATGTATGTAACTTGTATGAATCGACAACGCATATTTTTTAAATTTTCATTACTGTTTGGTCAATTTATAAAAATGTTATTCTGATGAAAAGTGTGTGCCATGAACAGATTGTATATACAGGATTACGAAGCATTGTTTTGGTGTGGGTTATATGGAAGATTAGGATTTCCGTATTATTCGAATAGACATTGAAATTGTACGAAGGAAATCGGTGTATTCGAAAGCATAGAAATTTGACGAATGGGTTGCACTCCCGGATTCGAGCGTCGCGCGTAGGTCGATGCCCGAAAATCCTCGGCCAATCGACGCGCGGCTCTCTGCTCGGGAACCAGTCAAGCACGTTGACAGATATGCAACGGCTGCTCGCAGGAGGTTGCATATTTCGAATGGCAATTTATAGTGTGGAGAACAACGTATCGCGTGCTAGTTCCGTCCATAGGATCAGACGAAATTCCGAAGACGATCCTCTGGTTTTTGAAGAAATGCGCGTTCTCGGTGCAAGTGCAACCCATTTTGCGCAGTTTCCATGACCCAGATTACGATGGGGAGTTCGCTCGCCTTTCGGAACAGCTGTTGGCCGCGCGAACATGTCGGCCGCGGGGAAACGCTTGGATATTTCGTGGACTGCGCGCGCCTCTTGGCGGCGAAGCCGCCACAATTTCCAGGGCCGTACCAACAACCGACAGATTAGGCGCCACGCGATTCTTCAATTTCATCGACGCGATGCGACGACTTTCTTCGAAAGATGTCTGGCACTGTAGTTTCCTCGCGACACCGTAGACTTTTCTCAAGTGAAAAGCACCGATACCGTTCCGGAGCCAACGAAATGTGATTGGTTTCGTGAAAACAACTCGCCGAAATAGTATTGCACACGATTTTCTATGTATCATGCTGACTGGCTGCCGTGTGTCGGTTTTTCGAGTTTTTTTCGTTTCACACAGTGTTCGCAGAAAATGTTTCGCGCTGTTATTCAAGTTCGCATGGATTTCCATGCGTCTCGCTCGGACCGTGTCAAATCGCCGTCTACTATGGCGTAATTAAAATTCCATATGCTGTGAGAACTACGATAGTGTACCCGCGAGCAGAACTACCGAACTTGTGTGTAGCTTCATAAGTTAATTTATCGGTGTATTACTATTAAAACATGACTTAACGAAATACTCTGGTGCAAGATCGTTCGAACGAACGTTTGACGGCGTGTTATTCAAGACTTGTGCTATTTGTATCGATAGATAGAACATTTTTCAGAATGTTCGCTCGTTCGCGTAACGACCACCACGAGTTATTACGATAACGCGTGCATATGAAAAAAAAAACGAAACGAAAAATGAGAGCAGTACAATGGTCAAATAAATAATGGATATTCGTGGTTTTCCGAAATTCTAACGTGCAAAGTGTTGTCAACGATCCCCGGGGGGAGCGTGGTCTCGCGACAAGCGGCAGAAAAAAATACAATTCCGACAGGCTCACGCGTGCGTAATTATCATGTTAATACGTTTACAACCGATTGCCCCCGTAGCGATTTACATTCCGAGTGATTCCGGGCGATCTAAGTTTGGTTAGAAGCCTCTGCGTAACGTTCGTGTGGAAGTAGAGACCCGTGGCAAATAATCGATGCACAATTTTTAATGAAAGTTCCGAATGAGAGAAAAGTCTCTTGCTCAGCGAGGGCCTGTTCGTGTCACGTATATACGAGTATACGCTTTGCAGGAGGTACCCGAGTGGTTGGTAACAGAGACGCTTAGCGGATGAATACGGTCCTGCGCGATCCCCTCCACCTTCCTCATCCCGCTATACGACCAGTCAGTTCCTTGTTTGCCATACAAAATCCAATAGTTTGCCTTGTACCTCGAGAGTGCGAGTATGCCTTTTGCATTTACCTTTTTTCCCGTTGGAAAAAGTGCGGTAATCCATTCGAGATACTCGCGAAAATGTGCATTTTATTAAGTTTGTTTACACACACGACGAGATTTCGACGGCACTGAGAACGAGACCCGGGGAAAGAGAGAGCATAGTGAATTCCTGTCGCGAGCACAGGCCGACCGGCCCGTTAAGGCTTCGTCGATTTTTTGGTCGTGAAAAAACAACGGAGCCGAAGCTTTTGTGCGGAAAGTCAGTTCGGACCCGCCGCGAAATAGGACCGATTTAGAGCGGGCGAGGTGGTGCGAGTGCCGAGAGGTGTACCTCGAGGTGGTTCCTTTGTAGAAGGAACACCGCAGGACGATTATTTTCACTGGAGCTCACGGGAAAATGTGTTATGTATTTACGTGGAATATTGCGTAACGTCGAGGGCCGGGAAGTGTTTGGAAACGTGCAACACTGACAAACCTCGCTTCGACGACTTCACGGGACGGCCTGTGTGCGCGTCCGTGCAGCTGGCTTTACCGGCTCTATTTCGTCCCTCTGCCCCAGCGAAATCCCCTCGCGAGGCCCGACACCGCGATCGAAATTTTACCAAGAAAGAAATACCGACAACCGACCTATCTTCGACACCGAAGGGCACAACTTTCATCGGCGATTCACCATTTCACCTCGACCACTTGCTCCTGGACACCTCTTCTCTCGATATCACCCTGATGCAAGGACGTTCAACTTCTTTTCAGATGGAAATTGGTATGTACACATCTTGCACTAGGCTGCTGCATACAAATATCTATTTCCTTTTGATCAACTAGACCCATATAGATTCTCTTGAATAGGATATATTTCGACCTGAAGGCTTGATGTAACTTTTTTTTTTCCTTCTGTTTGGCTGAGTGCTAAAGTTTCCCATGGATTTTCACTCGTTCAAAATCATTTCTCTCGTCGATTATATGGTTCCTATTGATTTTTATGGTAGTTGGAAACCACTGTTATTTTTTATTCAGTGAACAGAGAGAGAGGGAGAGAGAGACTCAAATCCCAAAGCCAGTGTGTCTTAAGTTCACCTCTTCTTTTTTTCAAAAAATGACATTTCATATGTTTTCTAATTTTTTGCTACTTACAATGGTGAAATGATTTTTTTTCAAAGTGCCTCAGTTTTAATGTAGCAACAAAAGAATTGATATCAAGTGTAATTTATTTCTTATTTTGAGAAACAATAATGCTCTGCACAAGATCTCTCTTTTATATAATGAAATTGTGTACCTTTCATCTTCACTAACAACTCTAAAATGATACTGTAACTTTGAAATGTAAGGCTTAATATACTCTGGCATAGGGTACAGACATGGATTTTTAAGCATTCGAAAAATTGGAATTATTTTCATTTAAAAACCATCTTTCATAGGTCGAGATCTGTACAGCAACATTTTCAAACAAGTCACAAGTGTTTTTTTAAATAATATTCATGATGTTTGGAGTTCGTAAGTCATAGTTAAAGATATCTTCACTTTCCTTTTACAATAAAATCGCTCGAACAAGCTAACATGTAAGAACTAATTATTCTCATTACTGAGAACATATAATGTCTGAACAAGATTGTCTATTGCTTTCAGGAAATAATGACGATCGCAAGATGTATTGAGATTCCATCGAAACTTTTGCACTTTCCCATTATTTCTTTCGAGTAGGAGCATCAGCCTTGCCCTTTCGAAACACTAGGATGATTGTTGTACTAGTACATGGAACTTGAAGAAAATACTTCTTCTACTTTTTATTAAGCAGGATAAGACAAGTCAATTTCTTTTTAATTTCAATCAACATTTGTGAAGTAATTATTATATACAAGAGGCAGATTTCTTCTTCTGTGGTCCATCTTTCAAGTTCTTTCGAGTTGGCGTAGCATTTGTTTCTTAGAAAATAATGGAACACAAACTAGGACTGGATCTCGAAAAGTAGTGCGGATACGTTGCAGGGAATCTTCGTCTTCTTTCAGTTCTATATAGTAATTGTAAATTAAATAATGTTTGTGTCACTACAGAAGAATCTTACGTTTCATCTTCACCAATGAAATATCTGTTTTGTATTTTTCTTTCTAAGTTGGTGGCACTATATTTGTGCAAGGTCACGATAAACTATTATATGGACACATATTATATAGCTACAGAAGCAATAGGTTATAATTATTTTTATATAAAGCTTATATTACTGTGTAGACTTTAAAAGTATGATTTATCTTCTGGATTACACGCGAGAAAGTATTATAGATGTGTATAAATATTAGAAAGAATAATCTCTGATACGTAGAACATTGTAAAATTAGTGTAGGATATCCGACAATATTCAAGTACAAATATGAATACAGTAGGAATATATTCTGGTTAGAACTATATTTATTTATGCATATAAAATGGATTGATCAGCTTATGGACACAAACGATGCATAATATTAATGGAACGTGTGTAGAAGTAAAATCAAATCATTGATAAATAATATATATTTAAAATGTACATTTATTTTGTGTAGGTCTACGGTATACATTTATATTTATTTATAGTATATAATCTTATATCTTATAATTTCCTTTATTCAATTGCATAATGATGAAAATTTCAAATACATAAATGGATGCATGCGACAGCATGGCAAAGTGAGAAATGTACAAGAACAATAAGCAATCACAGTAACGAAAATATGGAAATTTTGTGTACGCATAAGCTACTGCTAACTATTCTCGATTTTCCTCGAAAGAGAATTCTGACTTTTCTCTATTTTTTTATCCATATTATACTTACATATAGTATGGAGCATCTTTGATGTGAGGTTATATCACCTAAAGATCATCGAATCCAAGTTTAACAAGATATCTTTTTGATTTTCCCTACAGTTTATTTGTTACAGCAAGGTTTCACATCTATATTAATTTGAAAATACAACCACGTGCACAATAACAATTTAATATTATGCAATATATATAGCAGTGGCAGGTATGAGTAATTCAATTATTTTTAACTTGAAAATCAAGCGAGAAAGTGTGATCGGACACTATTTGAACATTCCGAACGAAGTCGCGATCGAAAATAATGTAATGTTCAATCGAATTAATATGCAGACGTGGACAATTAATTACGTGGAGTATAAACACATTTAATATCGTCGCAATCGATAGCAATATAACCAGAAGAACAACGATCTTTAATTGGTTCACATTCTCTTACGAGAAGAATAATAAACGTTCACCTTATGGTCGATTTTCTGATCACTTTTACGTATCTGCGGACGAGAAGTTTCTTCTACGCACGAAGTTACGGGAAAGTGTTCGCGGAGCTTCGGTTTCGTCCGACTTCTGTCACACGAAGCGCGGCGCATTCAAACTTTTAAATATGACTCTTCAAATTAAGTCGATTCCTATAATAGAATCGGATTAAATTTTTGACCGATAATTCTGAATTGCGCATGGGTTCGTTTGCGTGTGCCTTGGCTTTTGCGGCACGGATGCGTCGCGTCATTTTATCGCCGTAAACGAAACAATACCGAACACTTTCGAAGCTGTACGAGCTCTTCCGTTTGCCTGTGGCGCGCCAAACATACCTACAACGATATCGCGCAGCTTACGGCATCGTAGCAGACGATTATTTCAGTCAAATCCCCAACCTTTTGCTGTTTTATTTCTATAAAACTAACAATACTTTAAACTTTCAATGATATTACGAAGAAGAACTCGTTCTTATGGAAAAATTTCAAAATTAAAGCATTTAAACGTAACAACTTTCGAGCAATATTTTTCAAGTCACCGGAAATAATGTTATTGTTTATTAAAATACTTTAAAAATTACTGTTTCAAGAGTCTCGTACTGAAAGGTTTTCTTTCAATGTATTTATTTTAGTACTCATTTCTCGATGATTACACTCGAGAACGATTACTTTTGTGTAACTTGATGACTCCACAAAATTCAAATTCGAACATAAAGAAAAAGCGATAATACTTAATCTATTCTTTCAACCGATCTGATTCTATTTTTGGCCAGTGATAGCCCAGAAACAATTTTTCAAATTTGTTTTGACTATCGAAACAATTGTTTTCAAGTTGTTAGTTTGAAAGTCGGTTATACTTACGAATACACGTGTGCTTACACACCTATATAAAGTTTGACCCCTTCGCATTCATTTACATCAGAAGTAGCAGGTGGATCAAGTTTATCTCGTTAAATAAATCTATTTATTCGCGTACATATTATAGTAAAATTCACAGTTATTTTTATTAGTAGGATGCGGATCTTTATGCAAAATAAAAATTGTCTGCATCGATTGCAAGAAGTAGAAATTAATTGAATGTCATTTCTTCCCGTAATGATTTTAATACAGGAAAAATCATATATTGACGTCTTCAATTTTTAAAATTTTTCAACAATTTTGAATTTCATCTACTCAATTTTGCTATAAATTCATCAAGATCCGCAGTCTATCAGATATTGTAAATTGGATACTTTCAATGCCTGGTACTTAATGTTAAGCATGTTTTCTGTGAGTCTAAGGCCGATTTATTTCGAATAACGGGGGGGGGGGGGATGAACAGACGAAATATGCGTCTACAGGACAATTGTCTCTCGATTCGTAGCATTTCCAATGTGATCTGCGATGAAACGCGTTCGCGGGCTGGACGAGGTAGCATCACCAGCAGCAGCAACATTAAAGCACTCGTCAGTGAGTGCAGGAAGTGGCTTAGGTGGCGGAGGAGGTGGTTTGGAGTATCATTCAAGCAGTGGAATAGGCGTTGTTGTACCTGGCCAAGCAGTTCGATCAGTTACTTCGAAAGAAATGCCGGGAAGTATACAATTCGGAAGTGCCCAAGCTCAACAGCAATACCCTGGAGCAATTGTTGTGCCCACCTCGGCTCCGTCCCCCATTAAGGTGCGTTACCATGCTTCTAGTCACAATATCTGTTAAGAAAAACTAGCTAGAATTTTGTTCTATCGATTTTCGAATTTTTTCCGTATTTTTAACCCTTTTCCTAGTTACAGCAAACTCCTCCAAAGTTCAAACACAACGTTTTGGCGGGGACTATAGTCAGTTCGTAGCGGCGATCAAGCGCTAAGCGGTGACTATAGTTGTCTTTAGCAAGGAAAGGGTTAATTTTTCTATTTTTTTTACATGTGTGTATAATTGTTCCCCGCGGAATACAAATGCAGAGAACCGATGCAGCGGCGAATGAAATTAATCCGCTTAAAAGCGGTCCGCCGAATTATACGTCCGCACGGTATGCTTTTGTAATTGGCGCGTTAGTAAATTCGGTTTCGTAATGTAATTCCCACTGTTTAATGCGAGATTGTTTGAACAAACACACAAGTGTTTTAATACCGTTGTCCGAAATCACGTATCTTATTAGCGCGCCACCCGTTATGTTTTGTTGTGTCGCAAAATGTATATGGTCAATTTCGTGTGTCGAGCTTAGTTTTTTAATGGTTCGTGAACGCTTTGTTCGTGTCGTGGATATGTTTGCAAATTGTTGTGTATGTTTTTTCCAGGGAAGTGGATCTTCAGGACTTGGTTCTACGTGTAGCAGTAGCAATGTAAATACTGGTGGAGGGTTGCATAGTGGGATAGGTGGTGGGAGTAACCATAGTATGGGTTCTCAACAACCTGCACCAGGAACACAAAGTCAAGTTCACAGCCAGCAACAGCCAACAATAAGGCACAAGGTTCATATTCGAGTAACATGTGATATGATAATAATTTATGAATATTGAAAACTTTTCAATTTTCTGACATCTTTATGATTATTCATGTGATGATACTTTCACGGAAATAGTATCTAAGCGGCTTGGTGTACAGTGACTGGAATAACGATAAGATTCATTGTTTAAATAATTATCTCTGTCGCTCCTGCTATTTCAGCCACTGTATTATAATATTTCTTGAATCGTCTTGTAAACGGAATCTCATAGAAATTTTATTATTCCGTTTGTAGGTCCACTCTGGCAATGTAATGCCACTAGCTTCTACCCCGCCGGGCTCTAGTCTAGGTGGTGGTAGTGGGTCCCAGCAGTTTCAGAGATTAAAAGTAGAGGACGCGTTGTCTTACTTAGATCAAGTCAAGTACAAATTTAACGATCAGCCACAGGTATATTTCAAATGATACTAACAATAAAGATATTATGCCTGCAGAGTTTCGACCAGTTCACATAACTGTATTGTTTATTTAATTGTAGGTGTATAATGACTTCTTGGATATTATGAAAGAATTTAAGTCCCAGAGCATAGACACTCCAGGAGTTATAACACGAGTGAGTCATTTATTCAAAGGACACCCAGAGCTTATTGTTGGTTTCAACACGTTTCTTCCACCTGGATACAAAATAGAGGTGCAAGCGAATGAGCAAGGATACGCATTTCAAGTATCCGTCAGTATACCGAGTCCCACTCCTACCCTGTCGCAGCATTGCACGGTCAATGTTGGCTCGCCTCCTGTAGCGAGTCCTCCAACACAGCCAGCAAAAGCTCCTCCAGTTTTGCAGATAATGCACGGGTAAATCATTGATATTCTGTGAACTGTTTTCTTTGGTTGTATCATTGAAAACTAATAAACACGATCTTTCCTTAAACTAGGTCTGGGAACATACACCATCCCCACCTTTTGAACAATAATTCCAACAGCAGCTTAACAGTGCATGCGCCATCGCCTCCACCAGTGCAGACGTACAACAATTCACATGTTAGCGCAGCACAAGCTCAGGCTGTGAGCCAAGCGTTGAGTCAGGCCCAAGATGGTATACCTACCAGTGGGCAGACACAACAAAGCCAGCCAGTTGAATTCAACCATGCAATCAATTATGTTAATAAAATCAAGGTTTGCATTCAACCAAGAGAATAAACCAACGATGTAACATATGTATAGAACATTTATCTTATCTTGGAAAACTTTTTCGATACTTTAGAACCGTTTCCAAGGCCAACCGGACAAATACAAACGATTCCTAGAAATTTTGCACACTTATCAGAAAGAGCAACGTAACTTAAAAGAATCTGGGCACATGGGCGGCACGAGTGGGTCCGGTGGAGCGGGTGGTGCGAAGCACTTGACGGAAGCAGAGGTTTACAGTCAAGTTGCCAAACTGTTCGAGAACCAGGAGGACCTGCTCGCTGAGTTTGGTCAATTTTTGCCGGATGCCACTAACCAGCAGAGCTCACTGGTGAGTGACACAGAACAAGTAATGCTCCTCATTTACATTTTTCTGAATACTACATCTATACCGGCGAACTCTGATTGGTATTAGTCTGTTATGTTTCAGAGTAACAAGACTGCTACTGTTAACGATCATACCACAATCGTGAAGAAACCTATGGGCCCCAAGGCACCCTACAACAACTCGGGTAACATATCTCGAGAACTTCGAGAGTCTAGCGGCACCGGCACAGTGGAACGTGAAAGTCGCGACCATAGGGATCGTGAACGAGAACGGGACAGGTCCGGCGTGAGGGACATCAACAGTGTCCAGAAATTCGTGCACAACACGGGGCAGTTGAAGAGGAGTCCGTCGTTTTTGCCTTCCGTAACGGCCGGCAATTCTCACCACATACAACACGGCCCACCTCCCCTGAAGAAACATAAAGTGTCGTCCATGCGCGAATGCGTTACCATAGCAGAGGCCGGGAAATATGGTAGTCTGAACGACTATGCGTTCTTCGACAAGGTTGGTAGTCCCCGTTTCGAAGAATTTCTACCTCGGTTTACATTTTGGTAGTCAAAGATCAGTTCAAGAAAAGAAAATATATACAAAAAAACCTTAAAAGACCTTGGCTCTAAAATATTTGAGTTGGATGTAAAACAGTTTTTCTACGTATTTAGACCACTCTGTGTGGCGTTGAATGCAGGATATCTTGGAATGTGAATGTACTTTCTAGGTTCGGAAAGCGCTAAGGTCTCAAGAAGTTTATGATAATTTCCTGAGGTGCCTGGTCCTGTTTAACCAAGAAATAGTTTCAAAGTCTGAATTGGTGCAGCTGGTCACGCCATTTCTTGGTCGTTTTCCTGAGCTCCTGCGCTGGTTCAAAGATTTCCTGGGTCATTTGCCCGAGTCTTCTACCACCGCTACGACCAATGCGTCCAGCAACATGAATGTCGAAGCGCTACCAAATAACGTTGTAAGGAGTCACCAAGACCGTCCTCAAGGTGATCTGGCCATGGAGATCGACTATACGGCATGCAAACGTCTAGGGGCGTCGTATTGCGCGTTACCAAAGTCTTACGTTCAACCAAAGTGTACAGGAAGAACGCAGTTGTGTAAAGAGGTTCTCAACGATACATGGGTGTCGTTTCCGACTTGGTCCGAAGACAGTACATTTGTAACATCGAGGTTTGTGTCTCTGTTGTCGTTTGCAGGGTGTTCGGCATTCGTATTCGTTTACAAAAATATAGTACCACTTTTCCCTCTTTTCTGTTTTCCTCATACTTCTCGTTTACGAGGGAAAACGCTGGCTAGCATATGCGTGAACACCCTGCGTACTAGGGTGGCCCTTTACTGTAGGTGTGAAAAATGTTTGTTTGAGATTTTGTTAGTCTAACCCCCCTAAATTGTGATTTAGGAAAAAGCTTATGTGTGAGGTAGTTCTCAGAAAAATATTTGACACGTATTTGTTTTTATCAGCCCTTAAAGGTGGGGTTTTTCAGTAGTCAGAAGCGCTAGATAAAAGATCAGTCTAGGCCGCAATCGCTCTCAAGGGTCCTATTTTTACGTTCACGAGGCGTAATTTACATTATTCGGAAAAATAGCTATATGCGCAGCTATATGCTTCCGAATAATGCTACTTACCCCTCGTAAACGTAAAAATAGGACTTTTGAGGTCGATCGCGGTCTAGATTGCTCTTTTATTTAAAGCTTTTGACTACCATCTTTCCATTTTCGAGAAATGAAAAGGCGCATCCCAAACCCTTGTAATCCTAGAAAGACAAGTCTACCACCTTAATGTTGTTGATTTCGCTCATATAAAATTTAGGTGGATGAGTCCAGAAAAAATAGAAATTTCAAAAATAAGGACCACTCTACTGTACACGCTTGCATCCTCGGTCAATGGATGGTTCGCATAATTTGTTAATGTAATTAATACAGGAAAACCCAATACGAAGAATTCATATACCGTTGCGAGGACGAGAGATTCGAGCTGGATGGCGTAATAGAAACAAATGCGTCCACGATCAGGGTTCTCGAGGGTGTCCACAAGAAAATGAGTAGAATGAGTCAGGAGGAGCTCCAAAAGTTCAAACTCGACGATTGCCTTGGCGGTTGTTCTCCTACGATTCATCAAAGAGCTCTGAAGAGGATATACGGCGACAAGGCTGCCGATATCATAGAAGGCCTTAAGAGGAATCCCGTAGTGGCAGTACCTGTGGTTCTCCGGCGACTAAAAAGTAAAGAGGAGGAATGGCGGGAGGCTCAAAAAGGTTTTAACAAAATCTGGAGAGAACAGAACGAGAAATACTACCTGAAATCCCTGGACCATCAGGGAATCAACTTCAAGCAGAGCGACGTGAAAGCGTTGAGGTCTAAAAGTTTATTTAACGAAATCGAGACATTGTACGACGAGAGACACGAGCAGGTGGACGATGGTACCGGAGACGGGCAAAACAACAGTGGTCCACACCTTGTGCTACCCTATAAGGACAAATCTGTCCTGGACGATGCAGCTAATCTTCTAATTCATCACGTGAAGCGTCAGACGGCCATCCACAAAGAAGACAAGCAACGAATAAAGCTTTTATTGAAGCATTTTATACCCGATCTTTTCTTTCATCCGCGTCAAGAGCTCAGCGATGATGAAAGAGACGAAGATGGTAAGTTCAGCTTTTTCTCTTATTTTTCTGTGTACCTTCTGTTCGAACATTAAAATATGAAACGTATCGGACGAGTCAAATGGCTAATTTCAGGTTGTTTAGTTTACTGTTACTAAAATTGTGAGGATGCTTTTGTGGGAAATTTTTAAACAAATTCATTCGTTGTATTTTTGTAAGGAATTCAAAATGCGCCACTTTGGAGCTCGTAGTATTAAGCAACTGTGTTTGTATAACAAAATGATGGCACGCGACTCGTATTATTGTAACAGATGAAAAAGAAGACTTGAATGTGGCAGCGTGTAGCAATTCTCAATCAGTGACGATGAACATTTCGCCGTTGGGTGGTGGCCTCCAAGCGAATAGGAATAAGGCGCCGGTATCTCCGATTCCGTCTTCCACGTCGATTAAAACCGAACCGGACATTAAATTACCTATCCATGCCTTGTCGAATGATCCTGATGAAGCGTACACGCTCTTCATGGGCAGTAACAATTGGTACCTTTTCTTGAGGTTACACCATATCCTCTGTGAAAGATTGACAAAAATGTACGAGAGGGCTGTCGCTCTTGCTGAGGAGGAATCGCGGTACAAACAGCAGCGAAAAGAGAGCACAGCTGTTGCTTTAAGATTAAAACCCAAAAGTAAGTAATACACTGTGCCTTTATGTGTACGAGTACAGTAGAATACTCTATAACACGATCGTAATAATAGTAAGACTATTTTGATCTAATGCACCAAAGCAATATAAAAAATCGGAGTAAATTTTTGAACTTAGGGGGACCAATATTTATTGCGTTATAGAGGGTTCTATTCTGATATAATATTTCATGTATTTATAAATTAATGTAATGAATCTGACACAGATGAAATTGAAATAGAGGATTACTATCCTGCATTTTTGGATATGGTTAAAAATGTCCTAGACGGCAATATGGAGAGCACGGCGTACGAAGATACCTTACGGGAAATGTTCGGTATTCACGCGTATATTGCCTTCACGTTAGACAAAGTTGTAACATACGCTGTGAGACAAGTGAGTATACATTTGTATAGTTTTGATCTTGTGCAGAAGTATGTTCTGCTTGGGGTACGTTAATCTTTACACGGAACTATGAAATGTTTAGTTGCAGCATTTAGTTTCGGATCCTATTTGCCAACAATGTATGGAACTGTTCCAACGAGAACAACGACAACCAAAAGAAAGCAATGGCGCGGGTGGTTTATGTGCTACTGCGTATATGAGACTTGGTGCAGAAATGGCGTATCAACGTAAAGCTGAGAAAGCCATGGCAGACGAGAATTGTTTTAAAATATACATAGTAAGTATATAATATATTTTTTTTAATTTAATGCAAAAAACATTTCAGTGTTTACTTCTAACAACTTTCTATGTTCTTTCGATTTATAAAATAGAAATTAAAATTTTCAATTTAGCAGCACGCGTTGCATGCACCTAAGATTCTAAAAGAATATTGCCGGATAGATGCTTGTTGCGAAGGTGTAATCTTTTGCTGTTGCAGTATAAGAAGGACTGTAAAATGACAATGGAATTATTGGATACGGAAGGTGATGAGGCGATGGACAACAGTTGTAGGGAAAGAGAAAGGGAAGGAGTTACAGTATCTGAAAAATGGTCTACGTATGTTGAGAGGTTTTCTGCTCCAGCTGGTCAGACTAGTCCGAAAGACACCCCCACCTTAACAGACAATGAGCCGACAACCAATCATCCTGTGAGTAACGACCAGGCAGCAAGGGGGGGGAGGGGCAGAAAGCGCAAGAACACTGACATTAGCAAGAAGGTATAGGATCCACATCCCTTTTCATAAATCATTGCCAACGTTGAAGTTTACGTTCATTCGTAATTTGATGTCTGTGATTGGAGTTGTACCGTTGTCATTCAGTGTACAACTAAATGTTCCAAAGAACGAAAGTTTCTTATCAAAACTTTCTTCTCTGTATTATTTCATGTGATCGTTATTCGATACGGAGGGAGGTATTCGTGCGTGAACGTTTTAAATCGCAGTCAGGTACTATTCCAGAGAATTAGTCTTCAAAAGTATCTTTGTTGACTTCCTTACAAACAAACAAAATAGAAGAATATTTTAGGAATCAAACAAATGTTGCAGCATGCATATATACATATATATATATGTATATATGTGTGTATGTATATTTATACATATACTTATATTTATATATATATTCACACATGTGTCTATATATATATATGTGTATATATATGTGTATATATCTCTCGGTTGTTTGCTAATACGAGGAAGCTACGTGGTCATGATCTGCTATCACCAACGCTTTATTATGCGAATGGGGTCAGAGCACTGGTTCACATACTTGTCGTTGCATAGAGATCGCAAAAGTTTGTATACATATAAACAGAATGAACTAATATTCTTTTAATCGCAGAAAATGAAAAACTGAAGGTCATATATATTTATTTTCGTAATATTTAAGGAGATAAGAGAAGTACATGATTTCCATCTCAGTGCGTCCAACGTGGTGCTGTAAATTAAGTGAAAATTCTCGCAAAATAGTGCACTACACAAACGAAATCCCCCATTCTTTATTCTATATAATATATTCGCTCACACTTTTGGTGTGTTTGCTACACCATTAGACGTTATATGACAAATTATAAATTATATTTCTATATTTTAAATATCGACTTATAATAGGACAACGATATCTGAGTAGTAATTCTTTCAAATCTCCGACACTGAAGATTGTCAAGAGCATTCGCAAACATGCTACCGCTGTTGCTGTATCAATCGTCGATTTTCTGTAATTGCTTTGCTTTATCGTTTTTTTTTGTACGATGTGAACAGCTTTTAGGTTGACTTGTTGGTCCGTGTAATCATTCATCAGGATTTTTCTTTTCGATGTGGTGATATTTTCTTTTATTTCGGAGTTTTTATCGTTCGCTTTTAGGATATTTAAACAAAAAAAGAAAAAACGTTTCGATGGTGAACGCACGTTGTTTGAACTGACGGTAACAGAAAGTTCTATATGTTTATTCTTGCTTTTTTTTTATTTGGTCTATTTAAATTTTATCTTAATTTTAATATTTATTTATCTCGCGGTTATTCAAGGAAGTTTTTGTTTGTTCTATATTTATGTTTCCAAAAAGCATTTTATACATGATGATATACAAGGAATCACAGAAGCTTCCAAAGCTTACAAAAAAAATGTAGAAATTTCAAGATTCATTGAAAATGACTTGCTTTCATGTTGAAAACATGATCGGCGTGAAGTGAATTAGTCGGGTCAACGAAGTGAGAACAAGGAAAATTTTATGTGTACATTAATCTATTGTCCATTAACGTACTGTCTCCGTACTTGGCCACCTCGCGCGTTTCATTAGAAGAACAGAGGCTAAAGCTAAACTAGAAGGTGTAGTTGTGGGATGAACTAGTAATGACGAGAAAAACGTGTAACACGGATCGAAAAATATGTACAAACAAAACAGGAGAGGGGACACGGCATACACAAATGAAGTCATACGAGTAGTGCCATAATGAATTGTAAAAAAAGGAAAGAATTATATTAGTTTAAAACGAACGTAATATTTGATATCGGTCAATTCTTAATGTTTCTTTCATTTTCATCACACTTATTAATTATAACTAGATAAGATCGTAATTCCTAGAATTTATAAATCAGATAGAATTTAAACAAAAAGGAATGTAAATATTTGATATAAATTTGTACATATGTTTTTTGATACGCAAACGTAGGTCGACTGGTAGTGTACATCACGAACTTGTAAAATTCTACTATTCACTGTCATATTCGGATCGTTAGTGAAGCCTTTGGAAATGTAATATTGATATCGGCTAGCGAGCACATATTACATCCACGCCACATTCTGTCCATGCAGTAGTTCCAGCCATTACGATCGTTCATCTTTCCTCAGCCCAACAAAATTTCTCATTGGAAACAACAAATGTGAAAAGAGGATACACAATTACCATGGCACAAACTCATTCTCAATGCATTTCGAGCACATCCAAACAGATGAGACATACTTTCTCATGGATATCCGATAAGATCGTTATCTTTCAATTAGGGTATGTTAACAGAACATTTAACACGTTGACGACCAATCTAGCAGCTACAAAAATACTATAAAATCAAAGTGATCTATTTAATCACACAAAACGTTAACAAATGTTTTTTATATATTAATCAAATCAACGCTCAATGTATCAGTGCAAACATTAACTTTTAAAATTACACAAATAATTTTGCTACGGGCAGTCACTGTGTTAAATCGTTCCGATCTTAGATGTTAGAGAGGCCATTTCTTGAAATGGTCATTCATGAGTTTCGATCGAATTGAATTGATTAGTCTTGGGGTATAAATATTAGTGCAATATTCTCTGTTACATTCTCAGGACCAAGTTCACTGGTTTAAGAGAATGTAACCGGTGACAACTAAAACTGGAAATACTGTATCATGGCGTGGATCAAGCGTGTTCCTGGCTCAAACTGTTACACCATTGTGAATCATGTATTATAACACTTTGCTGTGTAATATATTAATGTAATAAGTAGCGAAGCAAAGATTATACACTGTAGCATGTAAATAGAGAGTCATTTGTATCTTTTACTTCATTCGCAGCTTTGTTTGTGACACGTAACAGTATAAAACGTCGATATCATACAGGAGATAGTTCGCATATTTGCCAAAGGTTTCACAGTTTCAGCTTACTTTCGGTTTAATGCTGTTGCTTTTGCACAAGAAGGTCTTTTCCGATATCCCTGAATGAATTTTCATTTCTATAATTTTATATTCCTCCCTTGAGGGAACGCTACGGAATACTATTCCGGAGGAGGTATCAATTATCTTCAGTGATAAGAATTGTTACTAATTAAAAAGTTAGCTGGTGTATCTGCCTCGGTTTCGGCGTCGTAATTTCTATTGAAACGATCACTCATTGCTTGTTTTAGGTCTCGACGATTTGTGTGCTTGTCGATTTCATGGAAATGTGTTTCTTTTTCTTTTTTTTAAAACAAAACCTTTGTCACGTTTAACGAATTGCATTAGGAGTTCTTTTTAATGAGTCATTGGTAATGTCTTGCTAATTTTATTGTTTGACGTCGAGATATATGTTTTTTTTATATTTTATTAGGCAACAGATACTCCGTTTCTTAGTTTCTCTTCGTTATAGTGTTTCGTATAGTATATATATATTACGTACATTTTTGTGACTAGAGTGGATTTTCGGATACCAGTGTTTTCGCAATGTTGTTTCCTCCATTGAGAAAAAGATAACACCATCGTATTTTGTACAAAATGTAAACATGCATTTTTCTCACAAAGCTCTGCATTACGGAATTTTAAGCGCTATATATAGATATACATAGAAACAGAAAGAGAGAGAGAGAGAGAGAGAGTTCTACACGTACCACTGTACGTGTAATTTATATATATTTTTCGTTCGTTTAAACAGTCGAATACGTTTTTATTAGATAACGTGGCACAAAGTTTCATTGATTTAACGATATACATATGCATATGTGTAATTGTTGCCACAGATCATCTGATTTAAACGTTTACTGTGACAATTTGTAATATAGTTTCACCTGAGACACTATGAGATCGAATGTGCAGACAGATTTTATGTGATTGTTATAAGCTCATATCTCCGTTTTCACTTTACGCAGTGAATTTTAAACTCTATATATATATATATATATAAGACATATATATATATACATACATATATATATATATTTTGTAACTGTAATCTGTATATGAAACAAATATACATATAATGATAGATAACAATAATATTGTATAGAAGAGAGATATTGAAATACATGAACAATGCTTTTAAACATTATTGTCTAACATCATTTTGTACCACTAAATTTATTACTTTGATTCTCCATTTTTTATGAAAAAAAAAGAAAAAATAAATAAAAGTTCTTTGCCTGTGCTGTTTACAAGAAAAAAGAAAGAACAAGAAAATGAACAGAGAATATTTTTTTTATTGTTTTTACATTTAAATATTTGACGATCATAAACATTTAATTCAGATGTTGAAATTTTATGTTTATCCTCATCTGATTTTTTTTTTCGTTTTAGATATTTTATTATTTAGCTCTCTGATTTGTTCTACTTATTATTGTTTCAATATTTTGTCACGTTTGTTTGGGTATTGAGAGTAATATATCTCTTTTCTAACACATCTATACTTGAGAGAAATAGTCGAGACCACAGCTTCATATTATTAAAGGATTTCACAAGAATTATGTTGATACTTTTTCTATTTTTTTTAATACTTTTCATACTCATATGTTCATTGGTCATGTAGGAGTGCACACATATCATAAATTGAATGCAACAAAATTATTTCATCTTGTGCTTTGCATTAATTTCATTAATGTGATGCGACCATTGTTTTATTATTGTTCAATGTTATTGGTATTGAGATGCTACGGTTAAATACAATTTTCTATGACTATTCAACTATTGTTATTTGTGAATTATTCATATAATACCGATAATGTAGTAAAAACTAGTAAAGCAATATACAGCCAGTTTCATTGGAATTATCGTCTCAGATATTCTTGATTTTTACACAGAGAATTACCTGCATAAACAATGACAATTTTATGTTGATTCATCGAACATATCCTTCTGACCTATCCAAGTAATTCCAAATTAATTATTAGTATATTTCATTTATAGAGAGTGCAACTTCATTGATGTATATGTGATGAAGTTCACACTATTGTGCAATTAAAATCACACAATGGAAAGTAGAATAAAAAAAAAAGAAGAAGTAATCGTAGACTCGGAAATAAATAAATATTATTGCTCCCATTTTTATTTTTATTTATTTTACGTTCCAACTAATACTTCGTTCTTTTTTCTACATAGAAGAGGAAAATATTTCTTTTACACTTTACTGTTTATTTCCGTAATTCTTCTGGATTTTATCATTTCAAATTCGATTAATTTTGATTACTTGCAGAAAAGGAACATGAAATGATGCTTAAAAGCATAAAACGAAATATTTGCACAATGCTGTAAACAAATTTATAAAAAGTTGTGCCATGATAAGATTTTTACATTAAGTATATTACATATAGTACTAATTTTACATTATAGTTTGGCGGATAATGTAATATTAATATTTGTAATTGCAAATTAAAATCCTTTCCTTTTAGAAAGAATAACGTGAAACGATTGTTGTAGATGGATGGGAATGGTTGGAGTTCTTTAGGCAGAATCTTGGCAGGACGTAAACCTGTATTTCTATATCGTAATGTAAGACAGTGGAGGAAAAGGGCTGCACGAATGATGTCAGTATCTATATCTAACGCCAATAATCCTGATAAGGGTGCAGAGTAAGTATTTATCAATGTATTGATTCATACAGTCTTTATCTTCGTTTAAAAAATGTTTTTCACTAATCATTACTTTCCTGTTCCAGATCATCTGACAAAGACAAAACACTTGACCCTGTGGATGCGATTCTAAAACGACCTGCTGGCTTAAGATTAGCAGATTCTGGGGATACATCTGACATTATTAACTCCGATGAAACCCAGTGCAGATTCAATCCCAAAAGTTACCAAATGCTTTACGTTGCTAGCAAGGAAGCATTCCTTTACAAACGGAACTCGTTCAGTCGTGCCAGAGAGGTAAAGTTCATTTTCTTATCTTTCTAATTATAAATGGTGATAACATGGTGTATTCGTCTAGACAAATAGAAATATTTTTCAACGTACCGTTTTGTTTTCTTCGATAGTGTCATCCAGCTGTGACGAAACACTTGAACTCGAAGTTTCACCAGTGGTTGGCGTCTTGGGCGTCGAAAAACGTGGCGGACATACAGCACCGGTTATGTCAAGACTGGTTAATGGGTCGTTACGAGAACTTAATCCCTCACAAGACACGAGTGATCACAGACAATGACCAAACTAGATCACCGTACCGACAATACAATCGTTATCGAGTCGAACGTTTGCAACCCGACCTTCTGACAGAACCATGTGTATAATCTTACATCCCTTATAATTTCTTTACTATCCTTTGAGAATATATGATTACTACTGAGAGCTCGTTTCGATAATCTCGTACTCGTGGCAACTTTTTTGTTAATAATTAGATAAGAAAGATAATTCGCGAATCCAGGGCAAAAATGAGACTGATTCTTGGCCCCGTCTTTCGCGATCACGATCCATTATAGAACGTCTTGTTTTGCCGATGGAGATCACCGTGGACGAAGATAGTTAGTGAAGTGGTCACGAAAGAATCATCATTCTTTGTTACACACTCATTGCATTCGACTGCGACAAAATAACGTTCGGTTCTTTAATTGTACAGGTACGAATAAAAGATACGATGCCAGTGGAAATATCGCTGACTCGTTAAATTGCTATTTATATACAGATTTACAAAGATTCACTATAGTTATAAATAATGAAATTCGCGGATTGAACGTTAAGAAACGATAGGTGCACGCGATATTTCCAGTTGTATCGGATATAAGCTTGTGATCAGGTAATATAAGATGTTTAAACGTAACGTTTCTTTTTCTACAACGACTCATTTACCATCATACTAATTAGGTACGCATACTTCGAGTAGGATTTTACATAAGAGAGTAAAGTTAGAAGAAAACTTTTGATACTTTATGTAATCTTAAACAATTTAGACAGGATATTATATACTATCTTAAAGTAATTATTGTGTATAAGTGCAGATCGCAGATTCACTCAGTTTTATTTCATCAGATATTTTATTTTTATACATTTCCGAGATTCTCACTAAAAGTATTAGATTCCTTTGTCAATTGAAAATTTTCATTCATAGCGAAAACAGGAAAGAGTTTGAACAGATAATCGAATGCATGTTTAATCCCGAATCAGAGGAACTTATTGAAAATTGTATACCTTGTTGAAACAATAAAAATTTTAAGAAGTCTTTTCTGTACAGGATATATCATGAATAGTCTTTGCGGTTTTTTCTGGCAATGGAGAATAAAAATAATTGTTATCCGAAACATGTACAAAACAGTTTTCGTTTAGAAGTTTTTAATAACTTACTTCTCTTATTTTATCGCGGACTAATCGAAATCTCTCTCCAACGGAAAAAAGGTTTGTTGTAATCGAATTGTATGTGTGGATACATACTTGTACACATGTATATATATATGTATGTGCATGTATGTATGAATGTGCTATCAAAGTGAGTGCATATATATACGTATATACACATAGAAAGGACGAGAACAAAACGCTAGGCCTTATTTTTTACCTGATCTTTAGGCTACTTGGTAAAACGATGAAAAAGAAAAATTGTAAAATGTTAAATATTGTAGCGGTGTTCCTGTACAGTGCAAAGGTGTTGACAACATCAAACGTGCGATGTTTAATTGGTACAAGGCATTGATTCACCACGCACGAGGGTACATGGCGCGAGTTCTAATTTTTATGTTACTCTTATTATCTTAGGTATATATTTTTTACTGATTCACTTTTATTTGTATATCGCTATAAATGATATATATATACATATATATACATATGCCGTATATGTATATATAGATACATACCAATCTGACAAAAAATACAGTTTTTTTATATTGTGGATATATCTTTTGTCAATGTTAGATTTTCTGTTCGTTTTGATCCTGTGCGTGAAAGAGAATGTTGTTAAACTGAACAGGAAAGTTCGTGCGTGGTAATGGAAGAAAGTAACACACTCCTTTGTAACATTCAGACTGCGCGCAGTCGTTGCCACAAATCCGGAAACACGAATCAGCTTTTTGCACCGATTCACACACAACGCTTCAGACATTCAGGCAAACTATAAGGTTTCAAACACACTGACGGATAATAATGTAAGCATCGAGCTGCTGTATACATTCTTATCCTAATTATATAGATTTCGTTGGAGCCTTGACGTCTCTGTTTTTGCGAATAATTTTGAGAAGATGCTGTTACACGTACACGTGTATGCCCGTGTATCATCTATACGTGCACAAAACACAGACACAAAAACACACCTACTCGTTCACTCGATCACTGTGCCGCTCAGTTATGCAATATACACTGCAGTTGTACATTTAAAACCTGTGTATCTTATCAAAAGGAGAACAAAGAAAAGAGAGACGCGGTCTTCCGATGCTCGACTACTTGTGACTATTGATGATAGTGTATTTTATCAAGAAATTGCTAATTTTAAAAAGTGTATGTCCGTGTATCAAAAGTGAATGTACAGGCAATTTTATTACTCGAGATAATAATTTAATGTTGATATATTTTGCACAAATCATTATTAATATTAATAAACAATTAATATTACCACCGTTGTATCATTCTTTTCTATATTGTCTCTGCATTTTCAGGCTGGAAGCGCATCAGTACAAAATATGGATTGTATTAGGGATCGTGGGGTGTGAGTTACGAGTTGAAAGTACAACACGATCTTTCCTACAACATTACTTAGTTTTATTAAAAATTATAACATTGATAATCATTGTATAAGTATAGATAATTTACCCTTCCTGTGTATTAAATATTAAGTGTTGTAGCACAACATTGTAAATAATATTAATGTAAATAGTGTAAATGTATATGTAAGTGAAACTCTTCGCGAAGAAAGCATATCCTTTAGAGCGACGACTCCATTTGATGCTACAGGTGTAATTCAATTTTGTTTGTATTACACCCTATAAAAGTGTAGTAAGTATATCAAAGTGAGTAACAATTTTTGATTGGCAATGGAGAGCACATACTAATTCAATTAAATTTTAGGTCCAAGAGAAAACCGCTGCTCAACCAAGGAACCAGGTTGAGGCACTTTGCTCAGTTTGAATGATACGACCAAGAAGAGCATCAACTTTTGTACCCCAAGGCCGCCACGATGGTGCCCCGGTTGCTTTCTTCATGAAGAACTCATTTTTCATCCGGATTTCGTAAATTATTCGCAAATGGAGCACTTTCTCCTTTCAACTAAACCGCAACCACTCTATATAGTGAAAATACTGCATACGAATACATTGCCTGTTTATTCTACACGTTTTATAATATTTTATTTCAATTATTAGACTGCAGATTTTACGTGTTTGATCGTCGTTTCATTTTGATAAGACATTTTTATTTTAGTCAACTGTGTTAATTTGATACAATGTACTTTTAATAAAATAAATAGAAATAATGTCCGCATAAATATCCGCAATCTATTAATTACACGTCAAATATATATAAATTATTATTGTATAATCCAAACTATCCATTGCATAATTGCAGAATAAGAGTTCTTCGTTGTAGTTAAGTATATTTTGTTGTCGAATCTAACTTTGCTAATATTTGAAACGTGTAGACAATCTTCTCGATATTAATTACTTCTCTATTTTATCGATGTTCTACCCTTACGAAATAGTGTCGAAATGATTGAAAAGCAATTGCAAGACGGTGTAACGTATCTATGAAACCGCGAAACAGGTTCGTTTCAATTCGAGCACGGACCTCTGGTCTTTCAATAGAAATTCGTGTATGACTTTGCGTAACGAGAAAATATTAATTATAGTTATACGTTACTAGTCATTGTGTTGTACAAAATGGTTCGACAGAATTTTCCTCGGTTAAGTACAAAATCAAAGAATTGTGCTTATCGAAATACTGTAACTAATCTTGCTAGCTTTACACCACCTTGAGTAGCTCTAAGGTATATAAATTAACTTAAGATTTAATTTAACTGCCATTCACCGATGAACGTCGACAGAAAGAATCGTTATTTTTAAATTGCGTCGTGTGCGAATTTAAAAATAATTCGATATAGTTGCGTCGGAGTTCGTTAGCGACCGATTATAGAAACCGATTTTCGATGAACGAGGCATGCTTTACTTTACGCGAATGATTCATTCATGGTAATTACTGACGCGCAAGCCGCTCTCGTTCATAAGTAAAATTGAAACGAGAGAGAGAGAGAGAGACACTACGTTCTCGTAGTGACCATGAATTTATTAAATTTATGCGATGTTGTGCCTTAGAAAGAAGAAAGATCAGGTGATAATTCAAACTGTAATTACTAGACTGCGGATGTTCATGACGATCCGTGTTTCCATACAATTGATTTGCGATAAGCAGAGTTAAGTAACGTTTTATTGCACGTGTATTAATTAAGTTACCAACAAAGTAAGAAAAGTCTTTGCATCTTCATCGTCTAGTAATTACATTTAGAAGCCATCATCTCTTAGCGATACACTTATATGTATATGCAGAGTTAAATTCTTATCTCGATAGAAATTTGAATTCTTTCAGACCCGCCGCTAAGTATTTTTAAATCTCTTAACAATTAAGTTAAGCATTGAAGAAAATGGTTAGAATTGACCATTGAAAGAGGTTAACGATTGCTTTCCAATTTAGGTGCGAAAAGATTTCAAGAGACGAATCTCGGCATTATTATAAATAACTAAAAAAGAAATTGGTATGTAAGTCGCTATGTGATTACGTTTTAAACGTAACCTATACATAGAATGGATTTTTTGTCGTGCATAATTTGAATGCTGTTCGTGGCTGTAAAGAAGGCGACCAGTTTATAAATTTGATTCGTCGACATCGTTTCGATCAATAGCAAAATTAATCTAATAATCAATCAGACCCGCATTCCTTCCGGTTGCTATCTTTACAACTACGGATAGTACATAGAATTCATAGAATATAGGTTTCCATCGTCGTATTTTTCTCTCCGCCATCTCGCGGCGCACCAATCGCGAGACAGCAGCGAATTCGTCAGCCAATCAGGGCAAAGGCAAAACAGTTTCGATCGCTTCCGCGAGTGTAGCTGGTTTCGCCGAGTTGTGCAAAGTTACAACTGGTTACAACTCAAAACGTAATCAAGGTAAAACCACCAATTGTTCAAATTTTCCTCGCTAAAACTGCGTTAAAACTATCAATAGTAACACTAGGGACGGAATTATACCAACATATATCAGAAACTATCATCTTCTGTGATAATAATCCATCTTGGAAGTCTCGCACTCGTGGCTCGAGGCGCCGGTGCCTAAAATCCGTCAGCCTCTTTCTCAATATCTCAACCCTCGTACGCTCCTGCTGTAAATTTAGTCATTTGTCTACTACTCTATTGTAATTTTATGTATCCGTTCACGGTATAAGAGCGCGAAGACTGCGAATGCAAGGAACAGAAGCTACATAGAAATATTTTTCCTATTTGAATCGTCTTGGACAGTTGAAAATATTCATACTTACTAAATTCGATTTCTTTACTATTGTGAATCACATCTACAGTCATTTCTGTTATAAATTAATAAAGAACTATTTTGTGCATTGTCAAAGATCGTACGAGGGATAATTGAACTGCTGTTCTCTCTGTTGGAAACAGAGGATTCGAGAAATTATTTGAGACACGAATTGGCGGTAGAATTTGAAGCGACGGTGGCGCACGCGGGAAATTCGAACGTACGAAGCTTCGAAGATCGTCCCATTCAAATACTGTGTACATGTAAAGTAGAAAGAGAAACACGGGGCCGGGTGTACTTGTTTCTTTTCGCACGAAGGACGACGTATGACGTATGTACACGCGAGTCCGTGCATTGTTTGCCCCAAATCGCCGCTGTGATAGGAGTCTGCTGGTGAAGCTTGTTGGAGGGGGCCGCCATCTTTCTCGGGAACGGGCTCGGGAGAAACGGAAGCGGAAAGCGGTTCGCGGAGGATCCTGGGAGGAAAATGAGAATCAGTGGGCACGGTGTGTGGTCGACGGCGACAGAACGACTGGGGGCTGGTGAAGATGTCGCGTGAATCAGGTAAATGCGCATGCTCGTTTTCAAGCGTTCGAAAGCGCGCGGGTTTTAACTAACGTAATCCGCCGAGTCCATGTCGTACGGCTCGCCCTCGATGTCATCCGCCGTCGTGTTCTGACGACAGTGGTAAACGTACGCGCTCATCGACACGTTCTCGCCGGTACGTACACATTTGTAAGTCTCGTCGGCGCATCGGCACCTGTAAAACAACAGAAACAAATCTTTTTTAAGGGACCTTGGCTGGCCTTCGACTTTCAATGATTCCTCTGCGCAACAGTGGAGCGCAGTTCTTTCGCCACTTCCGGTCGGAGGACGTATTGGAATTGGACGCAGGTAATTTGTATTTCTTTTCAACTTGCTTTGGTATGTATACTTGGTAGGGAAGAAATTAGTAGGAAGATGAAAATATTGATTGTTAATCTTGAAGGTTAAGCTATAGCACTGAATCATTTAACTACTAATTCCTATGGAAAGTTGAATACAAATTCGGAAACCGTTAGAACAAGAAACGAAGATTAGAAAGTCGAATAGACTGTTAATTTTCTAGTTATAATTATACAAGGTGTTAATTTTAACTCGAGCACCTAAATTATTTTCGCTACTATTGGAAGTAAGAAAAACTGACTAAATAGGATGTACAAAAGTAATAATTTATTTTTTATCACTATCAGAATGCACATCCTATTTAGTAATTTTTTCTTACTTTCAATGTGAGCGGACATAATTTGGGTGCTTATATAGACTGCGGATCTTTATGCAAAACAAAAACTGTCTGCATCGATTACAAGAAATAGAAAACTAAATATTGGAATGGCAAAAAGGTAATTTCGGTATTTTAAGGTGAAATAGAGCCCAATTTGTTTTATTCGCGTAATGAACTTTAATGAATAAGATATTTCCCCTTTTGTTCGATGATCGTTTGACAAAAAGAATGAATAAGAAAATATTTTATTATAAGTTTTATGTCTGTTATGAATGTTATTTCTTCCCGTAATGATTTCAATGGAGGAGAAAATATATATATATTGACATCTGCAATTTTAAAAATTTTTCGACAATTTTGAATTTCATATTCTCAATTTTGCCATAAATGCATAAAGATCTGCAGTCTAATTATATATCTTGATTGTTACAACGGGCACCGGTGACCTTCTCAGCGGTTTAGCACGGTGAGCCACGGTGGCGCGTTGAAGCGGCAAAAAATTAATGAACGGATTTGAATGGAAATTAGCGAAGGAGATTAAAGATCCATCGTAAACTCGCCGCCAAACGATAAAACATTCGCTGCCTTTTTTTTACTTGGCGGGGTTATTGCGTACAAGCCAGTTCATTCATAAAGATCGAGCTTTATCGGCCTGTTTTTTCCCAGTTATGATAAGTAATGCACATGAAACGGGAATCGTAAATACTTTACACTTTTCGGGGATTCATCGCGAAAACGTCTTAATAAAATTCGTTCGTAATCGATATGGATTTTATTATGGTCAACAATTTTCTGTGCTCGTTGCTTATACTTATTCCAGAAAAATTGAAATCATTGTGATCGGACGCGATTTGCCGACGACTTTGCTTTTTGCGAATCAAATCTGCTCATTTAGCTTCTATCCACTTTAATAAAATGCTTTATCTCTCCTCGTGATCATCGTGCACATGTTTCGATAGCTTTTATAAAAGTTAGAATTCTGGTCCGCTCAGGCCGGCTCAATTTTAGATGGTCCAGTTTTTGCAATTGTTTTACTCGTTTTCCACGGTAGGAAAAATTGTTTCGCATCTTGTAATAATTTTGTTATTATGTTCGAAATTGTTACTTACGTGTTTGGCATGAATTTCGACGAAAGTTGACGAGTACCAGGATGGTAAGTGTGCCATCCGCACGGCGTGTCATAGCAATTCCTCTGCGGTCTGTCGTCGATTTGGCTCATAGTAGCTCTCTGAGTCCTTAGCCTGTCAGGATTCATGTCGTGAACAATGCGCCGTAGCTGTTCCCCGAACTCCTGCAAACAACCACGTCGAAACTGAGTTTTCTTTCATTTGTACTGGCAACTTTTATTTTATTTCCCACGTGTATAATTCGTGACCACGACTTCGTACAATCAGTCTTGCTCCCCAGGTAGTATAATTAAGATGGCAATTACACATTACCATGTTGATAAAAAATAAATTAAATTTTGATAAGAGCCTATCAAATTCAGAGCACACGATCTCCTTATATTCGTTCGATTATTTGTTTATTATGATTTGATATACAGTGGGTGTACAAAGTACTCGTACACCTTGTAAAAACTACTATATATTTTTTATAATTGTATCAAACGACCTGATTTTTTATAATCAATTAGAAGCATTGGTTTACGAAATTATATGCAAAAAATGATTTTCCAGAAATTATAATTTACAAGGTTACATGCAAAAATAAAAAAGGCATTTTTTAAAACTTCTTTCTTTGGTCCTGAAAGAAAATTATAAATATATGTTTTGTAGATCTATGTTAGTTATACACGTGCTGAAAATTTCATCGAAATCGATTGACGCAGGAAAACACGACACGCATCGAAAGATGTACGATTCAGTGGATTTTAAGCAGAAACTGATCAGAAGAAGACTTTTAACCGCTTGTAGCTCGTGTATGTTAATCGATTTCAATGGAATTTTACAGCATGTGTATAACTAACATAGACCTATAAAAAATATATTTTAAATTTTCATTAAGGGCCCAAATAAAAAAGTTTTAAAAAATCCCTTTTTTATTTTTCATGTAACCTTGTAAATTATAATTTTTGGAAAATCTTTTTTGCATATCATTTCGTAAATGTTTCTAATTGATTATAAAAAATTTCATTTGGTACAATTATAAAAAAGTTATTAGTTTTCAAAAGGTGTACGAATACTTTGTTCACCCACTGTATGCTGTCTATTATTATGCAGCTGAAGTTAGTATTGGAAAGGGGTGATGTACAAATACGTCTTTCATCGTAGACGCTCGCGTTACAAGAATCTAATCGGAATCGCGTGTCTCGATGAAAGTGAAATGACTTCGTCGGTAAGGATAATATTTCGTCGTACAAGCACAATCGTGACTTCAACGAGTAAGCGCTTTTTTTTTGTCATTCAATCATCAACGGGGGGTGGGGGGCTGCTAACTGAAATTATCTTTAGGCGTTGCCTAGCGGACTTTCACTCGAATCGACGGAAGTCCTCCACTCGATATTCAGAATTCGATTGCTTCGTAATTCATGGAATGTTTCCCTTTCAGGCCCGAGTGGAAGATACGATTTCTGTTTGTTTGTTTGGAATAGTGGAGCACGTACGTGCGTAACAGATAACCAATAAGCTTATGGCGAAATTTGAGCGATAATCTTTCACGCGCTAAATGCTCAATCTTTTCGACGGAGTAAGGGTCAGTGCTATTTGCGTTTGGAAAATTTCAGCCTGCTTAAACATCTCTCAGTAAATAATACACTGATTCTTCTGAGTCGGCGAGATAGGAAACAACAAATTTTATCGTACATAGGAACACAACAGGTCCTTTTTCAAAATTGATGTTTATTAAGTAAAGTCCGGCTAGCTGAATCGATGTTTTAAAAATTAAAATCGTAGAACATGTAGCTTGATGCTTCGATTGCATCATTCCAGATAGGAGTAAAGTAATTTTACAGAAATGTGGAAAATGTGGAAAAATATAAATGTTTTTGAATAATGGAATAAATAATAAATTTGGATAATGTTTCAATTGAATCGACCCCAACAGAGCTGCAAAAATTGTTTTAGTAGAATAAGAAAGTTGCGGCAAGCCGAGTGATAAAACCCTTCATAATTCTGCCAAATTGTCGTAGTTTTGTATCTTTTAAACATAATGTGGCTGCTAGCTTAGAATTAACAAGTACATGAATAATACAAGCGAAATGACGAAACGGTTATTTTATCCGAAATGACGAATAAAACAAGCAACTGTTTCTATACAATCTTTCGCTTATTATCAACAATTTCTGTTGACAATTTCATCACGTACGAACATGTTCGTACATGTACAAAGTATCGATCAGAATCCACGAAAGATATAGATTATAAATTCATATATAGTTAGAAGAATGTGAGTGCGTGATAAATTGTAATATTTCTGCAACTTGATTTGTTTCTGCAGTCATCACTTCCTATATCAAATCTGTACTTTCGTGTTCTACAAAATTCCATAAAGATTTTAATTCTTTATTCTGCAGTTATCCCTATCAAATCCCTAGAAAACAGAGTGCCTCGCGATCCCATAAATCCTTATAGAAATCAGTAGAACGGGACAATAATTCAGTAGAATAAGGAAACTCCCGCAGACCGATATCCCTGGCAAGCCCCATCAATTGCGATCTTAGCCAAGCAGAAGAGAAAGAAAGACGGCAAGAAAGAACTACAGGGACTCACAGAAACTATTCGTTCATCTTTTACATTCGAATCGCACGCGACTGAACCTATTATTTATTGTCTCAAGTATAAGTGATAAATTTAGACGGATGGCTTTTGTGATTGTCACTCTTGAACGTAGTTCTGCGTTCTGGGTACTTTTGGGCTGAGAAACGATCAACAAACGCGAGCGATGCCGAAGTGAATCTTGAGTGAGCGAAATCTAGTGAAAGCTCCTTAAAAGAATGGAAGTTTTAGTCAGCATGTCTACGTAAATGACAATAACCAGCGATCTCTTGTTTCAGTAAATGATTAAATCCGCAACATACCACCCCCAAACCGATCGATTACCATAAACATCGCTTACCTCCGATCGCACCGCAGCGCCGTGCGCGAAGGTCGTCAGGCACAGGACCGCCACTACCGTCACCACCAACTTGAACAGTACCGATCTCATTCTGCCGCTGGGATGTCCTCGGGAATGTTCTCTGGCAACAGTCTGTGTCGCTAGGACGACAGAACGGTGTAAGGACCGTCGACGTTTCCTCGAGAGTTTCTTGCTCCCTTCTCGCCTCTTTCCTCTTCCTCCTCTTTTCTTGTTATTTTCGAGCCAAAGAAGCGACGCGGACCTCCGCGAGACGATCTCTTCGAGTCTTCGATCTCTCTTCCGATTTCACGGGATCGACGCTCGTTTCCAGGCGGATCGAAGAGAGCGATCTCGATCGTCTCGATCACAGAACCGTCCCTTCCTTCTCTTTATTCCTCTTGTTCTTCCGGTGGACTCGGGAGACGACTGTCGCTGGCCGGTTTCTTTTATTTTGTTAACGATTTATTTGACAAATTGTCGGCGATTAACGAGTGATCGATTCTCCACGCGTGCTCCAATCGACTTGGCGGGCTCGTGTAACACGGATTCGGAGTTTAGGCGGGCTTCTTCCGACTTTATACATAGACGACGACTCGTATAGAGAATGAGAGGAGGACCGAGCGGCCCGCAGTTTATATAGGCTGTGCTTCTAGTGGCGGGAGAGTGTTTAAGAACGAAGAGGAGGGAGAGGAGGTGCGAGAGGGGAGGGAATATTAAGCATTAACCCTTTCCGGAGGAGAAGCTTCTTCCTTTCGCTTTTTTTGTTATTGTTGCACAGATTAGTTTCTAGGCGGCGGTCCTTCTTCACTGTTCGACCGCCGTTTTGCACGTTTTTAGTTTTTTGCCGTTTCGAGGAACTTGCGACGGTCGTCGTTCAACGACTGCCGAATCGTTTGACAAAGTTCTTGCGGTTGTTGGACCAACTTTTTCTGGTTTCTCGGGTCCGCCGGTTGGAGATGATTTTGTTAATCTTTTTATCGCTGTGCGAGACTTCTCTGGCTGTTAGAAAGTTTGTTTCATTTTTAACTATTTTCGAAAATTCTGGTATCGCTTTGCAAGAATTAAACTGGCGTCGCTCTCGTCGAATTCGAATCGTACATCACCGCTCACTGTTTATTTGCCAGTAGTTGCATAAGATTATTAGTTAGTAAAGATTATAAGAGTTGCTGGCAGCACTCGATTTTAATCAATGTTCTGTGTCAGCGTAAATATTCTAAGCAAAATCGAGCAGAATGTTTATATAGGGGTTCAAGTTCAATTATCGTATCAAGTTACATTTTATCTATCGTTGTTTGCATTGGCGCCATTTGTAAAAAATACCGTGTTATGTTTGCATACTCTCACGCACTATGTAAGTGGTTTATTGAAGCCGGGAAATGTTAAGAAACAGTTGCATTAGTCACTTTGTTATTACTAAACTGCGGATCTTTATGCAAAATAAAAAATGTTTGCATTGATTGCAAGACACAGGAGCCATATAAAAATTGTATTTTTATTTTAATTATCCTATTAAGCTGAAACTAATACGTTGATGTCCTTAAATATTTTTAACATGTCCACTGCTTTAAATTGTACGTGTCCATTTATGTCACAAATGCATAAAATTCGCAGTCTGGTTATTACAAATAGGTGGTGGCGTTGTCAGCAGTACGCTGCATAAGCGGTTCAAAGAGTTTGTCACGTTATAATTGTAATGTTTACAGTACGATAAACATTTCTAGGATTTATTTTATTCGTCTTATCGATATCATTATACGGAACTAATTATTCCATGGAAAGTGTATAGAGTAGACTCTCCATAGTTGCACCGCTAGAGAGTGCCAACGCAATTATAGCGAGCAACCGACACGATTCCGCGTCCGTTAAAATGGCTATCACTAGGTGAATGGTTATGCGTTCCGTAACGCTCGTCTCGCTCTATCAAAGACTATAGAGGCAGTCTTGGTGCATGACAAGCCGTAGTTCCGCAAGTAACGTGCATCATGAATGGACCACAATCATCTTATGCCAGCAGTTTTCATACTGACCTACCCAGATGCATGAAAACGGACTCCGGGTAGAACTCGCTAAGTCAGGTCCAAACCGGGTTACAATCGCCGGATAAATGTAATCAGACTAGCAATTACCAGATGGACCAAATTTTAGCTAGAGCATCTTGTCCCTTAAACTGTGATCGAATCTGGTTCTCAATCTCTGTTTCATTAAATAAATTACAGAACAGGCTGCAATACTTCTATTTACATCGTAAGCTAGAGTTTTTCGATAGAGTAACACAAGTCATTGTTGGTCACGCAAACATTCCCCACGGGGCTCTAAAAACTAAGACTCATTCTATCAAAACAAATGAATTCCACTAGTCGTAGTCGATTCAAATATTGCCCGTCTTATCGGAAGATAAGCTTTCGCTCGTGCAAAGTCCATTCGAGACTTCGTTTAATGTCAGCAACCCGCTGTATTCGTTCTTCAGTATTGAAAATAAATCTGAACCCCCCATCGTTCTAACAGGTCCCATAGTTCCAGTGTCAAGGAACAAAGCGGTGCTCAAGTCCGCCATCCGTTTCGCAAGGTTATTAATTGCTAGACCGCGGATCTTTATGCATTTACAGTCGGTGTACAAAGTATTCGTGCACCTTTTAGAAACGAATAAATTTTTCAAAATTGGACTCAGCAGCTCGAGGTTTTTTGAGACGTTAGAAGGGTTAGTTTACTAGCTAATGTATAAATAATTTATTTTTTAAATTGTTATTGGTCGCAACTGCGAAGGAAACAGTAAAGGTCGCGATTTTTAAATTTTTTATCTGTACCTGTAATGAAAATTTAGAAGGTGCCTTTGGTGGAAAAGTAATTCGTTTTTTTAATGTGTACGAATACTTTGTACACCGACTGTATAATAAAATTGAGTGGATGAAATTCAAAATTATTGAAACATTTGAAGAATTGAAGATGTCAATATGATTTCTCCTCTTAATAGTATTAATAGTCCTAATAGTGTTAATACACTAGATCTACCGGATGAGTCAAAATAAAATGACATGCTCCTGATTTCTTCTATTAGAAATATCAAAATTATAAATATGTTTTTCTGAAAAATGTTTTTAATCGACTTCTGTATTGAAGTACATATTTAAACAAAACTGGTACAGAATCTCAACAAACGCGTGGTAGTTCTAGTGAGTACTCATTAAGGGAAGAAATAACATTCAATTTGGTTTCTATTTCTTGCAATCGATGCAGACAATTTTTATTTCGCATAAAGATCCGCAGTCTATTAACTGCCATTAACCCGAAATATCCCCTAATCGGTGCAAGGATCCTAAATCTAATCTCCGATCTTCTCCATGTCCCATTCACGGTCGCGTCGGCCACCAGGAAAATCGTCGTTGACCAATCCTGGGCGGGGTTTTCCCAGAAACCAGTGAGGACCGGCGATCCATTGTTATCTGTACGGCTCATCTGAGTTCTCTAGTCCCTCGACTAGACCGTATTGATATTCCCCTCGTGTCCTGGCCCGATCGAGGCTCTGGCTTCGAAGTGGAACAATCGATTCCAAGTAAACATCAGCCGGTTGCGGCGATCGAAACCACGAAGATTGGTAGCGTTGTTTACCGCTGCCCTGAGAGCATCGTCGCCCACGGGCATTTGTTAGTTCGACGACAGATAAAACGTACGTGAGTCAGTGATGCTGGGGCTTGTCGGGGGCACGTCACCATCTCGACCAATGGTAGACGTCGGTCGATGTGACGTCCGATCGCCTCATGCCAGCCCGGGAACATGATCCATCTATCGTCCCTCATTGACTTGCTCCGATCGTCTTGTCCGGATTCCACGCCGCGCGAAACGGGGCAAAAACATTTTTCCTTCTCCCTCTCACTGGTCTCGCTGATCCCAAGGTGCAGCGATTAGGATCATTAGTCGGGATCCTTCCGTTATTTAAACAAATATGTATATAAATGGGAATTTGCATTATGCCTCATCCTCGGTGCCAAATTGACGAGTCAACATTTACATCTTACTTAACACTTTACCTACCGGAAGCCTATTAATAGGATTTTCAATAATTATGCTGCACCAAAAGAAAGCATAGCTATTTTCTTTTACATTGCAATCTTAAATGAATTGTTAGTTCACAATGAAAATTGCTGTTGCTATTGAAGGTTCCATTAAACAGTGTTAGGCATGTACATACCATAGATTTTTCAAAATTATGCAATAATCACCGGTCGGTAATGTGTTAGGTTTTTCGGTTGTGTTTCGCATTAAAAAATAAATGTCACGAAGTTTCGAGCTATTCACTCGTTCCTAAAAAGTTGTAAATTGTGTGTTTAAGGGAAATCAAAATGGTCGTACACCCTCGTGTTTAGTTTTGTAGAAGATTCTTGTTCTGTATACTTCATTTATGTTTACACCTAACGTTGTGATAAATCTCTTCAGAGACTTCCTCAATAAAAAGAAAAATTAGAGCTACCTTGGAATAACAGAACAGTATAACTTGTTTCGGAAAAATTGCGTCGAATTGACACAAGGGACAGACGAGGGTTAACAACGAGACGACCTAATATTTTTGTTGTTCATGTGCATCATCGAGCCCGTATGCGTTACAAGAACCGATCGTATTAATAACTTAGATGACGTGTTCGCAACAAGACGTATCAGATTGTCCATAGAAATGACGGGGCGCAATTGTTGCTCTTTGTACTTAGTTATGGCTATTTCTTCAGTCTGCCAGTCAACGTGTGAAACAGCACGTATACCACTCTACGTATCATCTGGCTTACCTGTCGTCTGTCACGTACCTTCCAGGAAAACCCCTAAACTGAACCCTCTAGATTAGCCCAGCCGACCCGGCACTAACCGACTAATAGACGAAACTTGTAGTTCTTCAGTCTGTGATTGTAAATGGAATGTACCGATACACCCTCTAATTTTCAGGAGAAATAAACGCCATCAGCTACTTCATTTAATTGAATTAATCACATTAACCTATTCGATCATGTAAGACACCTGTTACAGCTTCATTTGTGTCGTTTCTCTCTTTTTCAACCGTCTCCACGAATTGTTTTTAGGATTCAGTATGAAGATACGGGGGAGGGCAAATCGCCACGCGATAAATTCTTGATACCCGATTCAACCATTCTCCCTCCTTCGCCCCCCCTCTCTCTTTCTCTGAACGATCGCGCGCGCTTGACTCGTCTGTTTTTCTTTTTAGGCAGCTTTCTATGTCAACCGGATTGCATCACCAGCGAAACGTAAAACGGGCGAAATTTCGTGCTCGCATATTTTTACACGAGAAACTGCGCTTCACCGGGATATCGAGTTTCGATTAGGCGGTTCCGCAATACCGCGATATCTCGAAGCCTCGGAGGACACACGGGGGTAAGGTGGCCAACGACGAATTCCTCCGATAAATATTTCCAACAGCCACGCGGTCCGGCGCGGCGTAGCGGCGCGGCAGCGTTTGTAACCGATAGGGAATACATGAATCACGCTCTGCCAACACGTGGATCTACCCCCTGGTGAAACCTGATTCAGTAGACTACCGGTGTGTGATCAGTAGACGTTTATGCAGAATCTTGTTGAATTTGAATAGAAAACTGCTGCAACAAGCAGTTTTCTAAAGCTAAATAGAGCTTAATATAGATTAAGGGGGTGGAATCGTTTCCGGGATTACAAGGGTGCGGGATGCGCCTTCTCAGTTTCGTTTTTTAGTAGTCGAAAGCGATAGATAAAAAATCAATCTATCGTGCGATCGCGAGTCCTATTTTTACGTTTACAAGGCGTAATTTGCATTATTATTAGACTGCGAATGTTTATGCAATTTTCGTAGACAAATTATAAGAAAGTGGCACGAAATAAAATCCTATTTTTAATGGGAACAGACTTCACAGCTCCAAAACAAATCACAATTCTAGTAAATTCCATTGAATTTTATATCCTGACATTTTTTGAAAGTTTTCGTGAGCCATAAATGCATAAAGATCCGCAGTATAATAAATTAGGTAAATTATTAGTCTCTGCGGATCTTGATGGACATAGTTTAGCGCTCCACACTTTTATTAACTTTCTATTAACCCCATCTCTTTGCATTATCGAGAAATGAGAAGGCGTATCTCGCACTCTTGCAATCCTAGAAACTACCCTTTAAGGGTAGCCTCCGACGTGGATCTTGAGCTTCCCATTGAATCAGATCCAGTCATCGAGCAACCGCCGCCAATGTTGGATCGAGTGATCTATAAGATTTCGGCGACACCCGGGGGTGCAGAATTCGCCAGCCGCCAGATGACAAAGCGTTATTCGAATCCGCGCGAAGAAGCGTTTCGGCGTTTACGGCCCAGTGCCGCGCCGTGGAAAATTTTCAATGTGGAATCCAAAGGACGTAACAATCGCGCCGAATTAGCGAGAAACCCGGTTCGATTCTGTAATATTATCGAGGCAGGCGAAATCGATTACGAATCGAACGAAAGCCTTACGCGGCGAATTAGCGACCTTGCTCGCGCCTCAATGCCAGGGCGTCTAATCGCCCCGAAAATGATGAATCTACGAAAGTAACGAGAAAATCAGCACAATTAAACAAAGTCTGATTTCGAATTCTGCGATAAGAGGCAGACTATTGGCACGATTTGTGCATAGCTTCAATAAATCGCTTGGGCTTTCGATCCAGGGTTATCAGTAGACTGCGGATCTTTATGCAAAATAAAACTTCATCAATTACAAGATCTGGAGCCAAATAGAAATTGATCACTTCCTCTAATACTGTTAACAGGGCAAAAGTAATGCGTCGATACTCTTAGACTCTTTTAATGTTTTCGCCGTTTAAAATTGCGGCTGTTCATTTTTGTCATAAATGCATAAAATCCGCAGTCTAGTTATCAGTTTTCTTACGTGTCTACCGTATCGATTGAAATTACCTCGGTTATTTTTAGTTTTGCCGTTCTTTTTGGTAAATACCAGAGGGCTGCGTTAGGTTTTTGTGCTTTTTTTATTTCGGATTCAGCTAATGGGGATTGTGAGATTAGAAGACAACCTACGTAAACTCAAGAAAAGAGCGCGCTAAGGCCAGACCTCCCCTAGAATATAAATAGGGAAAAGTCGGCGTGTTGAGGAGACGGTAACGTTTGATTTACATGGTACATTTAGTCGGCGGCAGGCAATCTGCCAACGGAATATTACGCTACTTATTTTCAATGCCGGTGCTTGAGTTACTGATCGGCACCACTGAAAATATATCGTTTACTATTTTGTTTACCGCCTACGAGAAAATTACGCGCGAAATTCGACGGAGACTGGGGAATTTGGTGTAGAGGGACGAAGGGACTCCATGCTGAAGATCACGTACTCACACTCGATACTAGGAATTTTACGTCGGCCGGTTATCGTGAGTCCCTAATGACGCTATATCATCCACGAAGATCGGAGACGTTCCCCGAAAATGAAGAACCGCGATCTGTGCGCGATTAGGGAGAACTCCTCTGCGTTCCGCCGAGTTAGGTCAAGGGAGGAAGCGTTCCAGCGACAGTGGAAACTACCGGTGATGATGCAATCTCTTGCATAGTCATAAATACTTATTATTACTCATTATTATCCTCTTCGTATGACCGAGTCTGGATTTCTGAATGGAAAGGCTGAGCAACTCGTCAAATGATCTTGAAATGAATTTCGAAATGATCAAATGCAATATAATTGCAGAAGACACCTTCAGCAGGAGAGTTTCTGATTTAGGAGATAAATTACATTCAGAATAACTGAGGAATAGTAAAAAACGACACGATTGCAGAAAATTCCTAAAACTGGAGAATATCTTAGATCTTTAACACTAAACCTACCACTGCCGATCAAATGACCGGTTTTATATTTTTCATTTCATAGTTATCGAAATTATGAAGTTTCTTACGTAGAAATTGATTCGATAAAATTCTGTATCCAAGCACATATTGTTGTAAAAATTGCAGAAAATCTAAATAAATAGAGCCTCGTCATTTTGGCAAACTAAAACATTTGATCGCTTTTAGTGCTCGGTAGGTTCAGTGTTAATATTTATTCGGCAGACAAGTCAAGATTAGGGTGAAGATAAAGTTGAAGGGATCTGTAGGCTTGTTTGAGGAAAAAGTATCGGGAAACGGAGATCCTTGTCCAAGTCCTTGGTCCCTTCCGAGAAGTGCATGCGGAAAAATCGTAAAGCATCAAGTATAATCGAGAACGCAGCGCCCACAAATCTCGATCGTCGGACAAGCTTCCTGGAATGCGGAAAATGCATTTTCAGTTTTCTCGGAAGTCGTGTGCTTGTGTCATTTAGCTATTAAGCTAACTAATGTGTAGTCGAGCGTAGTAATGACTTGCGGGTCAAGGACCGAAGTTTACAATTTCACCGGTCAAAACCGGTAAAGTCCTTTCAATCATAATACCGAGGAGATCACACTTCTTTGTGCAGTCGATGAATGTTACATACATTCTATACATACAATAAATAATACAGTCAGGAGTTACATTGTTTCCCAGACTGGCCTCGGCTCGAGGACTTAAATCATTCGAGCGGACGCAGTGTCCCGATGACTGCGGCTAACAGAAAATTACCGGGCACGAAACCAAATTTTCCGAGCCGTCAAATCGACAGTAAACAGTCATCCGGCGATGACGCACGCGGCTTCCACGAGAAAAGGCAATCGGGGTAACAGTGGAACTACGCACAAAACGGTGGGCCGATATCTTGTTAGATAACAAGTGATTAATTTCGACACGCGGTCATTAATTAGACGTCGGCAGGCCAGTGCGTGTGCCACGATTCCCTCTCTCCGTCTCTCCTCTCGCTCACTCTTTCTCGAAAAGCAGAAAAAGCAAGAACAAGAAAAAAAGAGGGAAAAGAAGAGAGAAGAAACGTTGATAAATTATCGATAAACGAGCACACGAGGATAGCACGAAGTCGAAAAGATCGACAGCGGCCGAACAAAGATTCTCCGACGATGAATCTGCGTGCTGTGACCACAGCCCATCCCCATGTGTTGGGATTTGAGCAATGGGCTGATGCAAGGGAACGGCTGCGTACGGTCATCGAGCTGAATTCGGCAGCTCGTAATAGTGATGACACTCGCTTGTAACTGACAGTGCACGCGTGTCGAACGTGGATCGATTTTCTGCGGGATCGGTGGAATCGCGAATTTTTACCCGCTGTCTCCGAGGACTCTCAGCGAAATTTATTGCTCGAACAGGATCCTGTTTAACACGGTGGTGGGTGGATCGTGGCTCGGAATTTTTGTGGCTTCAGATCATAGTAGGTAGGGTCCTTATAGTTCATTGTTCAGTAAACTGCAATCTTTCACTTTCGAGATGTCTATTGGCATCGGTTCAATTGCATTATGTTCTTGAGCCTTTCGAATTTATTTTCACGACTTTGTTCAATGAATGCATAAACTCAAATTTTTTGGAATTGTGACACGCGGCGTTTTTCCGGACGACCACGAATATATTGCTAATCTTTCTGCATGCCTTCTGATTATGCAGGCGTTCGAGCGCCCGATTCGCGAGGCAGCGTAAATCCCGAATCTCCTCATGTTTCCAGCGAATAGGAGCCATCCGTTTCATCGGTACGAGTGTTGCATGCGCGACCGTTCGTACAAAACAATTTCCAGGATTGCGTAATCGGATCGGTGGCAATCAGCGAATTGGACTAATTATCGTGTGACGAGAGATCTCGTTCGTCGGGTTGGATCTAGGGGCCGACGATGCTGCGAGCAGCCTATGAGTTAGGGTAACGTGTAGCCGGCGGATCGGGTCGGGTCGCCTTTGGCCATCCAATCGTAGCAAAGTGTCGGCTGAACGGCAGACGGCGCGACGCCGTTTATTTGCGTCCGTGATGGGACGTCGGGTCGTCGCACAGGTGCGTCCCACGGTTTTCTTGGCGTTCGCTAGCCACTCTTACTCTAACTCTTGCGCTCGTACCCGGCACGTTCGCCACCCGATGCCATTGTCGTCCTGGCCCGTCCACGTCTGGCGGATCTATTCGCGGTAGATTAGGTGCTGGCAGACCCGACACCGACTGATTCGCTCCGTCTACGCCTACCGTAAGCGACGCGTTGTGTAACGCACCGAATGAACCAGACGGCGATTTCTCGAGACGTCGTGTCCCGTCGGGGACACCGGGGCCATTCGAATAGCCGAAACACAGACTGTGTGGCCTCTGCAGCCTGCTAGCTTCCCCGATTCATAATACACGCCGATTGATAAGCTTACGATGTCACGAAACAAAGAGTTTGTAATCAATAGACTGCGGATGTTTATGCATTTTCCAATTTTTGTAGACTTTTACGAAAGGGGAATGAAATAGAATCCTATTTCTAATGGGAACAGCCTTTGCAGATCCAAAATAAATAAAAATCTAGCGAATTTTATATTCTAGCACTTCTTGTAGATTTTCAGAAGCCATAAATGCATAAATATCCGCAGTCCAGAAATCAATAATATCAGTAATTCTAAGTGCAGAGTGTAGCATCTTGCTTCCGCAATCATTAATACAATGGCACAGACCGAAAAGCGGGCTGTTGGATGAACTGCAGCCTCAACAGAAAATCAATCGTGCACGTACGAAATTTTATGGCAGCGACTGTTATCGTAAATTTATATTACCGTTGAGGCAGTCAGACAGAGGATTATCTGCGTCAGTGAACAAGTCTATGGCAACTTGCCTACGAAATTAATTGAATGATCAGGTGTCGTATAACACCGCTATTGAGTCTTCGGCGTCTATCTAACGATCATTTTACGCACCATAAAGCGATAGTAAAACTATGCAGACATTTATGTCAAGCTTGACTGTCTACCATAACCTGGGAACACGTCTTCGAATTTCTGCAAGTTAGACGATGGGAGCCATTTCGTCTAGCCGTAACTATATTGCCTGAGGTTCGATCAAATTTTCTCTAATTTTCTCGGAAATCGTTCAAGTTCATTTTATTTGCAATTATGCTTCGCCACGAAGCTTACAAACCAAAAGAATAGTATTTATTAATGAACGCACAGATCAATCTTAAATAATGATTCCCTGTCTGAGCATTGCAAGGAGTTTTATTTACTCGTGGCGCAGAGTGGTTGAAATCACCGTTCTACTTGCAAAAACAGTGAAATCATAAAACTAGTCAGCATCATCCCTCTCCGCGACTGACGCTTCCACCCGATAATCATCATCTCGGCAGGATGATGGACAAGCGATGGTAGACGATGGGTTCGCGTGCTTCTAAAATGAGTGATCGTCCCGCCTTCCAGGTATGGGCCAACGCTATTTCGGCTTCTCTTCCCTCGAGAGAGAGAGAGAGCTCCTCTTTCTCTTGTCTCGGTTTCCCGCGACTCGTGCCAAAGCAATGGCTGTCATTAAGCCTGACTGATCGACGCCAGTTCCAGCCGGTGGTCAAAGAACGGTGGGGTCGCGCCGCCGGCTACAGTTCGCATCGTAACTATACGCAACCCCTTCAACTTTTAAGAATTTCTTTTAATAGACTGCAATCAACAGGTCTCAGACCCCAAGCCTAACCTGAAACGATTTAAGGTTTCGAATTTCGTCGGAACGTTTGTGATTCTGGGTCAAGATGGACCCAAGTCCCACCATCCAACGATCAAAGCAAGGAGTAGAAAACTAGAATTTAATTTTTCCAAAATCGTGAGACCACGCGACCTAAACTGTGATCGTCGAAAAGTGGGTTGAAGCTTCTGCTAAATTTAAATATGGAAAATCTTTGACTGAATCGAGCAACTAGCTGAAAAATTCAAGTTTCCTTCCCCACCATCTCTCTCGATATTACACAGTATGTCCGGAAAGTAACGGAACTTTTTAAATAACAAAAAAACAATTAGTTATTTTGCCGAAATGATTCCTCTTTATTCAAAATACATCCCTTCCGCATCAATACACCGCTGGGCACGTTCAAGCATTGCTAGCATCGATTTTTTAATTTCATTTTGCGGAATCGCCTCAATGACCTTCGTCACGGCACTTTGGACTTGTATAAGACATTGTCATAAAACGTTCCTTTCATGGCCAGTTTGAGTTTTGGGAACAGGAAATAGTCACACGGAGACAAATCAGGCGAATACGGAGGATGTTGGAGCACACAGACCCGGCCTGGATTTGGATCGCCTTCCAAAGTATCACGACCGTCCTGGAATCGCTTATACCATTCGAACACACGCGTACGGGATAAGCAATCATCACCACAAACTTCTCTCATCAATTAAAATGTTTATGTAAAAGTTTTACCGAGCTTGAAACAAAATTTTATATTTGCTCTTTGTTCCATCGTGTTTTTGTGACGAGGAAACTAAAGGTACTATCACTTTCTGCGCTATAACTTGACAATCCGTTGATCGATTGCAATCACCGTGGTCTTGTTTTGTAAAGGAAAGTTACAGCTTTCGGGTTATGTTTTGTTTCAATAGATAGCGTTATAGTAGTGTGCTTTAAATTAAAGAAGTTCCGTTACTTTCCGGACATGCTGTGTATATGGCAAGGGGTTGAGTAAAGCGTACAAATCCGTGCAGAACTATTTTAAAAACGAGAGATAGCTGTTTATTTCGAACGGGATTACTTTAAAGACGTGAGATAGGTGTTTACCTCGAACAGGATTATTTTAAAAACGCGAGATAAGTGTTTATTTCGATCCCTGATTAAAAGTCGGAGAAGGGGAGACGGTTTACACCGCGTCGCTGGCTATAAGCATCGCCGCTGAATTTACGCATATTTACCTAGTCAAACGAAGTCGCCGGCGCCTCCCTTACTCAAGGCGGTGGCCTAACGACGCGATCCGGATTGAACGACGTCGACGTCGACGCCGACGCCGGCGTCTCCACGGCAAGAGAAGATATCGGCAAGCGTGCCGACACCTTCTCATTCTCACGCATCCGCCAATCCTAAAGCTGTCGACGTGAGTTGTCGCGGCGCCATCGGATCCCTGTTCCCTCGGGCTTTCTTTTTTTATAAACGATTCCGCGACGCTGGAAATAATGCCTGCATCGTACCCGCGAGCTTTTTATTCATCGCCGAGCGACCTGGCGCCGCCGGATCCGGTCCTCGCACCACCTTCATAGATCTCGGACGTCGCGCTCTGCAGCCTTCGCTCGACAACCTCGACAAAATTCAATTCTCGACGAGTACATCAGCATTTTAATACTGCTGCAGATTTTTTGTATACGACCTGTCTAACATATTTTCACGCAGCTTTGAGAGGGCATACTCGTTCCTAAGATTGCAAGGATGAGGGACGCGCCTTCTCATTTCCCGACAATGCAAGTATGGACGTTTTCAGTGGTCAAAAGCGCTAGATGAAAGATCAATCTAGGCCGCGATCGCCCTCAAAAGTACTATTTTTACGTTTACGGGGCGTAATTTGCATTATTCGGCAGCATGTAGCTGTCGCAACTTTATGAGAATAGCTACTTTATGCTTCGGAATAATGCGAATTACGCCTCGTAAACGTAAAAATAGGACTTTTGAGGGCGATCTTCTCTCTAGAAAAACCCCATCTCTGCACCCTTGCAAACCTGGAAACTTAAGTCCACCTCTTTAAGAATGGATCAACTTTTTTAAAGGTGAAAATTCAATATTTCTAGCGTCTATGTGTCGAAAAGGGTGATCAAAGTCAACGATAGCTACATCGTTGAATAAAATTTTGAATCCGCACAAACTTTATCCGGTGCCTAATAGTTAACGATGAAAATAACAAAAAATCTAAATGATCAAGACATTATTGTAACATTACAGAAGCCGACAACGCGTCGTCGTCCTCGAAGGGTTAAAAGTGGACCCGTGATCAGCGAGAGAGCGAAAGCCTCGGGAGATCTCTGACACCGTTGAAGATCCTCGATCGCCAGCGACAAAATCCCTGGTTGTTCGCCGATCTCCGATCCGCGTCCTTTGCTGTGTGCCGGCTACGTGTGATTTCTCATCTCGTCCCGTGGATGTTTCGTCTGTCCGTGAAATTTATGCGTATATCGGCGGCCGAGAGGACGGGGTGTGCGTGTCCATCGCGTGGGTTAGGCTAAATCGGTTACGCTGAATCAACAGAGTGTTGGAGAAAGAAAGAGAGAGAGAGAGGCACCGGTGTAGCGTCGCGACGCGCTCACGAGGACTCGTCTAGACGCACAAATCGCCTGGCAGCCAGACGACGGACTTTTCATGTTCTATCCATCATTCCATTGAATTATTACCGCTCGTTTCGATGTCCAATGCGAGGTGCATCGCGAGTGAATCGTCCACTGCATCTGCATCTTTCGGCTACCACCTGCCAAAATCATGCCCGATTATGCGTTTGGACCACTTAACCTTTAGAGGGCCCGGACGGCCACCACAGAGGCCAGGGACAAACTTGAAAATTGTTCCTTACATGTTGCTTCTATAATATAATTTTTCATAAAGAAGCTAATTACGGTTTGCTCCTCGCACAACGTATCAAACAATGAAATGATTTATTTCCTGAGACAGGAAATTTTTCGTTACATGTTGGTTGTATAATATAATTTTTCATGAAGAAGCTACTCATGGTTTCCTTCTCGCACAACGTATCAAACAATGAAATGATCTATTTACCGAGACGATTTATTTATCGAAAGTTAGAGAAACTGTAAGTAGCAAACCGATGTCATTTATTCTGCGCCATTTTTCTGCAAAAGCGCAGATTACACAGTCCGCGTAAATGGTGGTTGAAGTAAAGTGATCCGAGCGCTACCAATGGTTGTTCCGACGAAGGGGGAGAGGCTCGTGGACTCGCGGATGGTACAAGAACTAAATAATTGGCTGTGAAACGGGGAACGATGAACCAGTCGCTTGGCGGAAGGCCTGAAAAACTATAGTAACCGTAGCCAAGGTACAGATTGGCGGTGGCTAGCCGACGACCGTGCGCTATCTGGTCATTTCGAATCATGCAATTAGACAGGGTTTGGTGAATCTAGGTTTGCGTGGACCGTCGCGTGGCTGATGTAATCTGCGGGCTGACTGTCGACGCTGGCGGTTTATTCTGGCCGTGTGCCTCTCTGTCCCTTTCCTGAATGACTGAAAAGACTCCTCTCTCCGCCGAGAGTGCCCACAATATGACACAAAGTATTTACACTGACACGACCGCCTCTGTACTCGTGGCGGACCACCCTGCCAGTGCCGCCAGAACGGGGAAATCGAGAATATATTTTACCCCCTCTCCGATGACCATACCAATACGTGACCAGTCTACGGTCCTAGTGTGGGAGTATGCTCATGGCGCTGGAATGGGATAGCGAAAGAGGAAAAGGAGGAGAGGAAAAATCGACCTGTTCTGGTCGATTCTGGCGGCACTGCACCTTGCGCTATTCTCGGGACACTGGAAGCAAAAGTGGCCTAATCAAGAAGTTCTTCGCACTCGCTCTCCAGAATTTTCACAATGAATAATAAACGAACAATGAACGTTTGCCAATCTCGTGCACCCTTCGAGAAATTGCGACATTAATTGCATCAGGATGAATCTAGTTCTTCGCTTCTGTGGAATGTGGACGAATTGTTGATGTCAAATTAATTCGTATACTTTTGGAAGGAATCTCTTCTACAATTTTATTGGTAATGGAATAACTTCCATAAGGGAATTTCAATAATGAACAACGAAAGACGTTCGTGCTATACCAGCGTTTTGATCCAGCTTCGTCATAATTTCATTCCCACCGGTCATTGACATTTTCATTCATCTTTCGAAGATTCTGTGGTCAGTTACGTGTGCGTGATCACGTTTGAGGCCGCGTAGCCCAGGCCGGTGCTTTGAAGTTGCAACAGTTACGCTTCCATTACGTTATTCCAATCAATCGTCAATCGCCTGAACGACCGAGGAATTTGTTTATCGCGCGTAGCTGCGCACAATACGCCGAAAACGTCATGCTGACCCAATCAATTGTTCGTCGTTAATGGCCGGCCAATAATATCGTATTATCATTTTATTTTCCTCGTCGGATTGTGCCACGGTTGGACCAAGGACTCATCGCCGACGTTTTCCACGAAACCGATTCTACGACGCACGGATATAGCGTGTACTGCGATGATCGTAGTCATGAATGACTTCGTCGATGTCCGGCCTGGGTGCAGAGTGGTGACCGTTATTGTACTTCGCTGGAGCTGATCTAATTTTACGTATTGGTCTAGGTCAGAAATCGTGCGATTCAGTCCGTAAGTGTTTGACCTATTTGCTTTGCGGCCGAAGCAATATCGCATTTTCTTCGCTCGCGCGGTGTGTAACGCGTCTTCCTTGAGGTCAGACGATCATGAAGATCAACAGTCGAGGGAATTTCCCGGTCGGAAGATTCATAGGTACGTCCCACATACGGTGCCAAGCTAATTGTGTTAGAATCGAGCCACTACGAATTCAATCAAACACTTGAAGGGGGTAGACTCATTTCCAGAATTGCAAGGGTGTGGGCTGCGCCTTCTCATTTCTCGATAATGAGCCGATAGAGCGCTAGATTTGAAGTAATTCGAAATAAAGGAAGCATACAGCTGCGCATGTATAACGTGACCATTTATTTCTCTCCTCAAAACGGGACATCTATTAATTTTTAGATAATAGTATGTGTATTCAAGACTTTTAGGACTTTTAGGACGATCATGGCCTAGATTGATCTTTTATCTAGCGCTTTTGACTACTGAAAAGCTTTGGAATCCTGGAAACGCGAGTCTACCTCCTTAACGACTTTGTTATATTAAAATCTTTATATTAAAAATTTTATATAAAAACGTTATATTAAAAAAAGATCTTTATGCAAAGTAAAAATTTTCTATCTGAATTGCAACAAACCGGAGTGAAGTAGAAAGGCATTTTCTTTTTTAATATTTAATAGGCTGAAGATAATGCAACAGAACTTTTCAATTCTTCTAATGGCTTTGCTATTTTAGAATACACCTACTCATTTTTGTTATAAATGCATAAAGTCCGCAGTCTAATTATAACATACGTTACATGTAGCTTAATGTTGACCATTGGGATGAGAGACAACAACACAAATTTACAGCAGTTCATATGTGTCGAGGAGTCTAAAGAAGAGGAGAACGTTGAAGAGGTTGGACAAGGAACTGAAAAATTCGGGGACACAGCTGGGAATGTTCGCAGTGTCGTTTTACAATGTATATCGCGCAATAATTTGTTCCAGAAAGCATAACCGCGGTTTCCCACGCTGGTTGCTTCTGATCAAGTAAATCGCGGTCGTAAACGCGCAATAAAGCGATACAGTACGTATCGATAGATCAGTGGAAATTGGAGCGAAACCGCAGAACAGGTGCGCGATGATCCCATCGATCCTGATCATCGCCTTCCGATATCAATTTTCAGAATCGAGGAAGGAGATGACGTAACATCATCTTCGAGCAACAGTTGCAACTCATTGAACGAGGATTTTAATGTTCGAAGGGCTGTAATTTCCTACGTGGAACGTAAAACTCTTTATTATCACACTATGTATCCGATCTTCCCGATCATCCATCTTCTAGCTTATTTTCTCAAGTATCGTTACCTGCGACTTTTTACCCTTTTTCTGTATAATGATCTCTCGTTTCCTGAGGTTCCCTCTCCGGTTACAGTGCCCGTTCGAGGAACATCTTCGAACTATGCTAGAACTTTGATTCAATCGATTCGATGGACCAAAAATGTCGATAGACAGGTTTTTTTTATAATAGAGTAGTCATTTTTGTTGTCCAAATGTGTTTGTCACTGTGTTTTAAACAGTGGAGAACCTCCTCTTATAACTTGATCCTACAATTTATTGATCCTCCTCAAATAAACTTGACGCATTAAATCGTTGTTGCCAGTTAACTGTTTAATTTTCGTAGTTCCCTCGAAAAATATTTCTTACGAGCCATTAATCAATTTGAATAAATATACGTAGAGCGCTTGAAGTTGTATCGCTTTTAGAAGTTAGCACCAATTATAGAAAAGAATGAGTTTATGATTCCCAACGTTGTTAAACGGTAGTTTATGGCAACGCAGAGGTCCCATCGAGGGACCATTTTGTCGGTAATCGATTACAGAGAACACAGGATAGACTCGCAGTGATAACCGGTGTTCCATGATTTCTCAAGCCAGAAACGACCATGGTTTAGTTCGTTCGTAGAAGGCCAATGTGGTCTGTTCACGGTGCAATTTGTTTTTTTACGATACCGAAAGTAAATATGAATTATAGTGGTCGTGAGGAGCTGCCGCGGGCCCCTTTTCGGCTTGAAGTCGTGTCGTAAATCACGGCTCCCGCAAAAAATTTTAGCGCGAGCACAATTGCGATTGGCCATGGGCCATGGATCCCCTCGAATCCTTTTATTTCGCTGCCGGTTTTGGCTTGCTATATAGTATAGCTACCCGAAACCAACAATAAAAACCAAAACCGTCCCGCGGCACACTCAAAACGCCGTAAACGAGCGAACTCGGCGACCGGTAGCGTAATCGAATACTCGAAGCTATTGGTTAGTGTAAGTCTCGGCGAAATTCCTGTCGAAATACTGCTTGAAAGTAAATTACAGTGCCTTGCTTCCATTTCGAAATATAAAAAGAATTCAATTTTTGGTATTTTTAATTTCATTCTAATTCAGTCTAACCTGATACTCAATTTTGATTGAATGTTTAAAAATTGTAATTGTCTTTTTTAAAAATTCTTTACACGTAGAATGAGAATGTCAGGTAGTCTTCTGTAAAGTTTCGTTTTTTAAAGTAATTCATAAACTTGGCTAAAACATTCTTTCAAATGCATTTGTCACATGTCTGCCTATTACTCGCTGTTTCTACTTGCAATAGACACTATGGTAATTGCAATCACAGAATGCACGATTAAAATTATTATTTGCCAAAGAGAAGATGATCTGGAATTCTAGCATTTCATTTCGTCAAAAAACGTACCATGGAAGGGGAAAAATGTATATGAATTTACGGCTGAAATTTAAATTGAGGTTTATTCTCGACGATACGTTAATGCAACCAAATTTTCGTATTCTTCTAGTTAAACTGATTCCTCGGTTATACTTGAATGGTTCGACGATTCTAGTGTTAAATCTCTCCCAGTCGGTTCCCGTGGGGCGAACAACTCAAGGTGGGCGTGAAAATATATATTTATCCACGTGGACAGTTCGCGTTCTCGATATAACGCCAAGTGTGTAAATATTCGTCCACCGAATCGACGAACGGCTGCGTAGAAAATTAGAATGAACCGAGAAGTCGTCGCGTCGTCTGCACGATCGACAGAATTAAGGTCGCTGCCCACTAGACCGTAACCTCGGCGCGGCGCGGCGGAGCGGCACGCTGTTTGGCATTGCCTCCTATGTAGTACAATGGGAGTGCGCCCAGTATACCTGAGCGGCACAGCGTCGCAGCGCCCGGTAGCGCCGCGGAAAATTTGCGCCCACTAGACTGTACCGTCGGCAGGCGGAGCGCAGCGACGCGCCGTGTTGCATTGCCTCCTATGGAGTACAATGGGGGTGCGGCCACTGTACCTGCAACGGCGCGCGCCTGCACTCGGCGACAAAAGGGAATGCCTCGGCGAGGATATACACGCAGCAGCACTCAGCAGCACTTTCTATTGCACCGTTATTACAACGTTTAATGTTATATTGTTATAGATCGTTGAATTTGTCTCGATACCAGTGAGAATATTATGCAATAAAAAATATATGTTAATATTTAAAAAATTGAGGTGACCCCTTCAGTTTTTTATAAAAAATAATTTACTTTCAATTTTTTATATGGTGATTTGTAGAAAAGTGAATACTGAGCAACTTTTGTTGGAAACATTTTTTTGTCGGATCATCGGATGTAGAATATTTGGAAAATCGCGTTAGCAATGCTCATTTGTGGTGAAAATTCAAAGTGTCAAAGCGGCAAAGGAAAATTTAAAGTAGTTAAAAATTGTTTTTTAATATTTTGTCATTTGTTTGTCGTTGGGCGAAGCGGAGCTTTTCGCCCCGTTGTGGGGCAAGTTGTTCCTGAAAACTAAAATTTGCCTAAAATTAAATGGACAAACATTTCAGAGCTGCTTTGCCATAATCCTTTCTTGATGCTTATTAAAGACGGTTCTCTTTTTTTTGTATCCTATTGTAGTCTCTTGTCCATCTTTTCGTTTTTTAAGAAATCGGAACAAAGTCAGGTGGCAGATGTTGAAGTTTCTCGCGATTGTTGTTAATGAAAAGAAAAGATGCATACGCATACATTTGCTGTGTGGCAAGTTGTCACGGAACAGTGTCTTATGAATAATTTATGTAAATACGAATTTTGGTAAATTTTACAAATGACAATAAAATATATTTATCGAACATAATTATTATGCGTTTTTTCACGAATTTTATAATATGAACTTGTTAAAATTTTAGTGAATATCAACAAGATGTCTCGCTTACTGTCGCGAAGCAATCGTGATAAACTATACTGAAACCAAGAAACTAGTGACACATTAATTTTCCACTGATGACGTATGAGGAGGGAGATAAATGGAGATGGAGAGAGAGGGGGAGAAAGTGTGTGTGTGAGAGAGAGAGAGAGAGACTTTAAACCAGTAGACACAGTCCGAATTCTATCGGGTTTAGACTTTTCTTCATGGGAAGAAAGCCACGAACTGGCTCGTGTCACTTCCGTGAGAAAATTTTGAGAAATAAGCAAGTTTAGCATTCACTTGTTAGCGGTTTCATGCCGAGATACCTGGATGGCCGAGGGTTTGCCCGGTGGTGTTTATTGCACCACTTGGACAAGGCTCCCGAGGCCCTCGTCACTTCGTCGCTCTAACACAGAGTAGGGGCGAAAATGTATTTAAATATATTTTCCGAAGAAATTCTCACGAATAAATCCACTACAAACAGTCCGATTTCTATCGGGTTTAGACTTTTCTTAATCGGAAGAATGCCACGAACTGGCTCGTGTCACTTCCTTGAGGAAATTATAAGAAATAACAAGTTTAGCATTCACTTGTTAGCGGTTTCATGCCGAGATACCTGGAGATAGCTGGCCGAGGGATTGCCCGGTCGTGTTTATTGCACTACTATTGTGTTCTGAGCTCAGGCCTCGGGGCTCGACCCTCGGGCCTCGGTACGTGTTCATTGGAGTCTCGAGCTGGCCGAAAGCATTCGTGGATATATTCGGTCTTCGAAAATTAAATATTAAATACAAATTGTATTCGAAGCTTCGAATACATTCTCGGCGAATACAAAAGTAGTTAAATATTTTTCGAATATAAGATACTTTTGTATTCGAACCTTCGAATAACGAATTCAAATATTGTATCTTATATTCGAATCGGTATTTAAATAGTTTTGTATTTAAATTGCCCAACTCTGAGAGAGACTATATATACTTTATCTCTATCTCTTCTCTATACAGGGTGCCGCAAAATTCCTGCACATCCCGGAAATCCTGCTTGTAAAAAATCAAAACCCTATAAAAAAATTGAAAGAATGCAGATGTCGCATGAAGGTTCTAAAGAGGCATCAGTTATATTTTTACAGTGCTGATATATTGTTATAATTATTGTTCATCAATTGTTTTAGATTTTATGGTTTGGTGCGCTGTAGCTAAAAAAAATGAAAACCGATTTTTTCGACGTTTTTTCCGCGAAGAACTAAGTTAACCTTAAAATTGTTGCGTTTCATTTATTCTGTTAGTCTATTAGGCACTAATAAACCTTGAACACATTATCAGTTTGATTAGTATTTCTACAGCACTAACATTACATCTGAAAATATTAATGAAGTACTTGAAAGCTAGGTTGGCTGAATCCGTTTGGCGTTTGACTATGGACCTGCGTATACTAAGTTCGAGCCCGGTCGTAGATTATATTTTTTTAAAATTTGATTAATTCTCTTTCTTATTAGCAACTATACAATAGTAAATGGTATTTTTTTAGAAATTCTTTTAAAAGCAATATTTGGATACTTAAAAAATAGTTTAAGGTAAAATACGCAATAAAAATAGTAGTCATGTCGATTTTTTTGAGGTATTTGATTTTTTACAAGCTGACTTTTCAGTTTAAAAATCTGAAACCAATTGCAAAGTATGTATTTAGGTTCTTGACATATGGCAGATTTTTTTCAGAATTTCTAAACATCATGAACTAGGGAAAATAGGCTAAATTCTGATTTTTCCTAGCCCTGGCCACGTCGCTCCGCCGCGCCGCGCCGCGCCGTGTCGTCCAGTGGGCGACAAAACCACCGGCGCGCTGAGTACCTGGCCACGCCGCTCCGCCGCGCCGCGCCGAGGTTACGGTCTAGTGGGCAGCGACCTTTAGTGTCCGCCTGCTTACTCTGCTAATCGCCCCCGTGCATCGGCTTACGAAATTCTAGAAGATCTGTCGTCCACCAAAATACAAATATTTACTATCTAACACTAGACTAGACAGAGAACATCGATAGACTTGAGTATAATCTTCTAGAAATCTGAGAGCTTGAATTAACTTGAATACAATGTTTTAGGAAATCAGCAAGACCACACTTTTTAACCCTTTGTGCTATGATATCGTGTCAGACTCGCGATGAAAATTTCGAACAGTATCTACTAAATATAAATCCCAACAAAAACATCTTGTAAACAGGAGCCAAGTTCCTATGGCCGTAAAAAGTTGTGAGATCAAACAATATACGGCCAAGTTCGTTAGCTTAGAAATACCTCTTGCAATACTGAAAAAAACGTTTGTAAAAATTAGTTTAAAAGAACGCTATTTAATTTTTAAAGAGTTACATGGAGGGTTAAATTATTAAAACTTGGCCGCCACCTAACACCCTTTATATCCATTGCTTTAAAAAGTAACGGCCAGAGAGATATTATTAATTCCCTTTAGACCGAAATAAAATTCTATTTTGTTGTTGTCAACACATAGATAGATTTTGTTCTTTTATTTATGATCGATAAAGAAGTTCCAATCACGGTAACCGTAGAATAAATCGTAGTGCAAGGGGTTAATGGAACGAAGGGACATACTTTTTTGAGTAAAGATCTCTGTTTGGATGAAGAAGGTAGGTTCCGCAGGAAGTCGAAAAGCAGAAGGACGGAAAAGGGGGAGGCCTCTCGCGAGCGTATAAATTCGATTCTCGTTAGAAGCGTCGCGAAAGCGAATTACCCGAGGAGAAAGGGAAGAAGCGAACAGATTTACAGCATCCAGAGTCCCCGGACGCAACCGTCTTACGAAACTATTTTTAGGCGTTTTTAGGGCCTCTCGTATTTAGGCCAGGTTTCTCAGAAATCGAGGGGACGGACGCGCGACAATGATTATGATGACACGTCCGCGGCGATGACCGCCCTCCATCCACCTGTGATTTTGCTCTGACCGAACTCCGCTCATCAAACGTTCATTTATTCATTATTGTTGTATATGCGCATCCTAATAGATCGATATATTATCGTTCGGATTAATTGGATGCAAAGTGCAACTCGTTGCGCAGAGAAAACGTGAGATAACATGGCGAACTGTGAGCCACTTGAGGCCGCCGCCATTTTGTCATTTACCATGCAGATTGAACCGTCGACGACGGGGATCGATTATGTTCTACTTTCGATAATGTTATTACCACCAGTTTTTCTACGAAGTTCATATTTTTTTCTGCTTCGTATGTTACTGAATTAATTTCGTCGATATTTTCGTTAATTAATCTTTGGATATTTCCATTCGTTTCAGACGCGGATGTCCCCCCGTCTAATAAACAGACTGATTTTATATTGAGGACGTCGATGGACTAGTTTCAGCTTCATCGGACAATTAAAAGAAGAATACAATTTTTATTTGGTTCCTGTGTCCTGCAATTAACGCAAACATCTTTTATTTTGCATAAAAATCCGCAGTCCACTGATAAACAACAGTTTTGGATCTGGAAGGAACATGTTCGAAGAAAACAAAGGTACGAAAGTCTCGTTTTTAATGAAAGCCTTCTATCGATGTCCCAGAAGGCGACGCATGAATTGTGTTCAGTATTTCGGCGAGGACACTCGTCGTCAGCTATGCACGCTTGCGATTCGCATCATCGCTGCCGGCCAGATTCGATCTAGCAATTTTGCGCTTCCCAGCCGTTAACCCAATAGCTATCGATTGATCCTCATTAAAATCATTCGCGGTGATCTCAGCATAGCGAGCATTCCACGTGAGAAGACCATCTGTTTTCAATCTGTTCGATGTCGGCCGAACGTCACGCGGTAATGTAAAACACCCTTGATCCTACGCTAATTTATTGGAAAGAAATTAGTCTAGCGAGAGCAACAGGCTCTCCGGGCTTCTCTGTGTGTGTAAACATCTGGATCGGATGGCAGCCTCATTAATTACAATTCGAAGACCGTGTTGACCTCGCCGAGCGGTGATTCGTGCTCTATTCTTCGGCTCTGTAACCCTCTCTTCGTCAACGATCGAGTTCAACTCGTCGTTCCAGGTCTAAGAACCATGTTTATTAAATACGAATATTTTTTATTCTTTCGTGCACCGTATAAAATTCAGTGAATGTTCATTGGATGAATTAAAATCAACTTGTTCATACGAATTATGACGAGTAGTGAAAGTTCATTCGCGGAAAACACGTGGCATCATTCGGCGAAGTAATTTTTGCTCGGAAGAGTAATGAATAACACAAAAAAAAAGAAATGCCGCGAAAGGAATAAATGAAAAACAGCAGCAATTTTCAGCGGAGATAAGAGAGTCGAATCAATTATTCGGACATCTCGGGACAGTTCTAAATGATGGAATCGTTTGATTTTTTCGGTTTTCGATGTTTTGTCGATGTCAGAGGCTCAAAGGGCGATGAGAAACGAACGTCCGCCGGTGTAATTAATTAACTGGGAAATTCACGGTCCGATTCTGGCCGAAAGAGGCCTCGCTTCTAATACAGACGATTCTATCTATGCGCAAGCAACGGCGGCAGGCAGTCTACGACGCCTAGGAGAGGCTCCTATTTCGAACGATCGTCGCGTCTCGTGGTTGCGTATGCCATTCCGCGCGCAGCTGCGCTAATTTTACTAACAGACACGAACGAGCGGCGAGTTGCTCGTTAATTATTCGATTACTGCCCTCCCCCGTGATCCGCGGCTCTGGAGGGTGGTGCCAAAAATATGTATACGGGGCCACTCCTCTCCTCTCTTCTCCTCTCCACTCCTCTTCACTTTTTGCTTCGAATGCTCAACGGAAATTAAAGGGAGAGAGAGACATTTCGCTTCGACTGTCTACCGAGAAACTGCCGCACGAAACTACCCTTATCCGGCTTTGGCAGTGTTTTATAACACCAACTTCCTGTGAAATGAACTTTTCAGAAGTATCAGAAGAGACATGTCATTCTTTCTTCGATGATTTGGAGAACTTGAAAATATTTGGTTGGAGGGAAGTTCTGTCGTATTTTAAACAAGCAGGTAATTTTGCTTGTACAGAAACAGGAATTGGCGAGTTATCTTGAAGATGCCAACAAGTTGTTACAAATACTAGAAATGATATCATTGAATAATACTAAACATACATTTTTATAAATCGATTCAAACGTTGTCTTTAACCCCTTGCCGTACCTTCTCTTTTACAGTTACAGTGATTAGAACGTCTTTATGCAAAAAATTTTGTAGAAGGGGAAAGAAAATGTATATTTTTTGTACAGCTACATTTATTTTAATGCTTAAATATTGATTACTAGACTGCGGATCTTTATGCAGAATAAAAATTTCCTACCTGAATTGCAACAAACTGGAGTGAAATGGAAATTTATTTTCTTCCCTATTATATTTAGTAGGTTGAAAATAATATAATAGTATGTTTAAATTTTTCAAATATTTCTGCTATTTTAAATTACACCTACTCATTTTTGTCATAAATGCATAAAATCCGCGGTCTATTGATTACAAACGACTCAAATTTTATTTCATCTAAAATGAAACGCGTAACATTCATATTTGTTAGACTTTGTTAAAGACCTTCATCACGTGCCTGGCTCGTCAAAGTACGGCAAGGAGTTAAAGTACGACAGAACTTTCCCTCCAACCTAACAATACGTCGATCTTTTCGAATTGATTCAATTTTTGCAATGCAACATGTGAAAGAAAACGAAATGTAGTACAAATTTCGCTGTGCCTGACCTACCCACAAGAGTTCCCCGCGGAAATGCGTCCATACACTTGAAATCACCTTTCACTGGTGCACACTCGCGAAAATGATCCGCGTGCGAAGCAAAAGAGATCAACGTTCGGCGAAAATAATCTAGCATGTGAAAGATCGAAAGAAACTGCAATCGTGCAGGATGGCGAGCAAGATAAACAAGGAAATCGCATTATCGAAACGGAGACGCTGCGTCTGACGTAGACCGGCCGGCACCGCGGCGTAAGAATTTCTTTGAACGCGTCCGAGTTCGAGGAAATAATATTTGCAACGCAAACAAGATCAGCAATTGGATTAAACTAAATTGGTCGGGTTCAAAGGACGAAAGGAATATTTTGCTACTGTGTGTCTGTGTCGGGTGCGTACGTCGAATAGTAAACAGGGGGGATCTGAGTGTGGGAAACTAATGTTTGCACGTGACGGATCAATGAGTGTCGGAAAGATCGACGCGTGCAACAGGCATCCCGGTGCAAAAAGATCAACGTTAGCCGCTGACAAACAACGGCTTTTATCGGAATGGCAGGTCCGGCCAATGGTAATGCGGTTTTCTTATCATCTGTGGCACGGATCGAGCCAATCCAGGATCGACGATCGACGATCAACGAGCTTTTCCGCTGCTGACACGCCAATGATCGAACCGCGATGGCTGACCGAGAGCTTTTCTTTCACTGGACCGCGAAAAAGTTCCCCGACTCGACAGAAAATCATCGTGTGCTCCGAGAATGACACGTACAACACTGCTGGTAAATTTCGGGCAGCTTTTCCTAGGATTTTTCTTATTTCTATGGAACACTGGAGAATTATAATTAGCAGACTGCGGATTTTATGCATTTATGACAAAAATCGGTGGATGTAATTTAAAACAGTAAAAACATCAAGGTATATTATTCTCGATTTATTAAAATTGTTGAAAGTAGAAAGAAAGTTTTATATGGCTTCTGTGTCTTGCAATTGATGAAGACAATTTTTATTTTGCACAAAGATCCGCAGACTAATAATTATGTATGTAGTATCAAACGTCGTTCCTTTTCTGTAATTATACTTTCCATAAAGAATTTGTTTCGTTGGCGCTACTATTTGTTTTTATATTTTAGTGTGTTTTAGAACCTTGAATGGCATAATATTAATTGAAATTAATTATTACAGAAATGTCGGTTATTTTTCGCTTTATTTTTGCTTCTAATATTGTTAATTTACAAATAGCTCCGAATAGAAAGTGAAGTATTGTAGGATTTCATTCACTTAAAAAACCTTAAGGGTTCGGTACAAAGGGAGCTTCCCCTAATAATTAGTGGAATATTATTAAATCTTCCAGAAAAGCATTTTATTGTGCTAGTGCGGATGTTTATGATTGTGCCGACGTGAAAAATCTGTTCCTCGCGTCATCCATGTATCTGGCAGCTTCGGTCGTAAACAAATACTAGTAAGACAACGAGTAACACTCTCGTAGAAAGATAGAAAAATCTGTGATAAATCAGCCCGGATAGTTCCTGTGCGTACGTGTATGTATGTAAGTAAACTGATAACTGCAGCGATAGGGTATTGACCCGTTGGATTAATTTACGCAACCGAGCAAGAGTAACGCGTAAATTGTGCGTATGCATATGCGTTCCCTCAGATAATTTATCGATCTACGGTTCATGAATTGCGCCGTATTTCCATCGTTCTCACGACAAATAATTCGTTGCGCAAGTCCCTTGTCGATCCGACGGATCGATGTCCTCTATCTTCGACCAGTGAACCAGGCGATTTCAGATTGTCCTATCAGTGGTCCCCTAACATAAAAAAATAGTAGGTTCCAAATGAGTAACAAGAATTTTAAATACCGTAACATTGGGAGTTTTTATTTTAATTAAATTATTGGTACATTGTTATTGCAATTAAAATGCAGAATTTTGTGTACCACGTTTCTTTTATTAGAGAATGTTTAATATAATAATTACATTTTGAAAGTAGACTTTCATTGAATTACATTTCGTGTCATTAAAATTTGTTCACAATTTTCCTGATATTTTGCTTTCGAGCAACAATGTAAATTTTGGTGAAACAATAGCAGATATTGTTTAGAATTGGTTTAGACTGGGACAGCATGAATGCAGTTTAGTAAAATGATGGACAAATGAACAGAATACGGTTCGCTTGCATAATTCTTGCTTTATGAAGTCTGTTTACAGTATCGTACATTATTCGTTCACATTTTCAATGTAATGAATCGTAACAGCGAAACAATAGCACTCGCCCAACTGGTGTACACGCAAATGAGGAATATCGTAACAATGTTTGATAAGTAGACAGTACCGTTGATTCTCATCGGGATCAATTGAATTTCGCGTAGAAAATATTACTCATCGGAAAATCATCGAATAGAAGAGATTTTACAAGAGCGAATTATATTCGTGGAAAACGCTTCTCGCTCGAATCGAAAAGCTTTGCTTAGTGTATTATCTACCGGTTCGTATCTTTTTCCTGTCCGTTTTGTGTAAAAAACATGTAGAAAAATAAGGACTAAATATAAGTACAAATATAAAGCATCGATTCTTTAAAAATTCGCCATTCAACTGGAGAAAAATGATTTGTAACAGTCCAGGGATTATTACCAAACACCATGATTCTTCTAGAGTTATTGCAAAATTACGAATCTCTATGAACAAAATAACATATACTACGAAATATTGTATTAAAACTGAGAAACAGTTTGTCGCAATCTGTGCGACGAGTATCTGATATTTATTATGTAGTCGCGTTGTCATCTCGTTCACGAAAGAAACGGATTTTTATCAAATCGAATACCAGATTCGATAAGAATACGCCGACATATCGAACAATAAAAAATATATTCAATCGTATGTAGAAGTGCCAATGATTCGATTTTGTACGCTGTTTCGCAACTATTGATAAAGCCTCTACTTAACTATCTAGTTTTTTTTCGTCGATTTCGAACTTTTCCTTTCGCTATGCATCAAAAGTCATGCATTACATTACGACTTTTAGCAATACTGTTAAAACAATGTATAATATTACAGTGGAAGTAAATGATACATAACTTATTCGTTGTCATGAAAAACAATATCGCGATGTGCATATCACAAAACTGATAATCATCGTCCAAAATTCATGTTTAATTTCATCATTATAATATTATCCATTCATTGATTCATTGCCCTCAAAAATAAAAAATATGTTTCATGTAACGATCACAATGAAACGAATCAACGTTTGTTCGCGAAAGTTCTGTCTCGTAATTTGCACAACTTTACACGTCTACGTAATAAACCAAAAATTTTGATCGATTAAAAACTCGCGAATAGAAAGATTCTTATACACTCCATTAAATTATGCGCCCTTGTGGAGCCGGAACGGTCCACGGAAATAAAGTATTTGCTCAAGTATACAACATCGAATAGTAATCAGATCTCTAAGTTTGTATGTACAAACGTTTCACATTTTTGGCAACATATTCTATATTAATCAGTAACTACTTACAGAATCGTCTTTAATCTATTTTGGTAATTCAATGGGTTCTGCGTTATAGCTATTTAGAAATGTAACGTCTAGATCAACTACATAAACTCTATGTATCAATAATATCATAGTTCGATACTAATTACACAATATCGTGTGGCTACAATTATTGGATTGTTGCACGTAAAATACTCTTTCTCTTAAATCAGCTCGTAAACACACATTAAAAATTTATTATACACGATCACATTGATTTTTCCTACTTCTTCGTAATGTATTACTAGTAGGCCATTTAAAATTCTACGCTTGTGCGACTAATTTGATTATTTTTCCTACCGAGATTCTCCATGCTGAAAACGAAGTCGACGTTCTACGGAATTTGCGTTTTGCACATTCAGATTTGGCGTAAATGCATAAACATCAGCTGCAGTCTATTTATTACAGTGCAGAAGCTTCACGTGCACCAACCCAATGGAAAATAATAAAACTGAAACAATTACTTTTAGTGCCAGCCGTATATACACTACTGGATAATATTAAGTATATAAAAAACAGATATACGTATAAAATTGTTGTTCTTCCAAAGACATCTTGCTAGACCATACTATCATGTTGAAAACGTGTCGGTTAAATAGTAAAACTTCTCGTATTAACAGAGTTAACGCTACTTTGTCACGTTCTTCTCGTATCACATAAACGTTGTACAAGTATCCGCTAATAATAGTCTACGTTCTTTCGCACATGCAAAACTTTCAGAGTCTCAAAATTCCGTTGTATCGTGGAAGAGATATTTCTTTGAAATATAAAATCTCGCGTCTCGTTTTATTTCCTGCAAATTTGGGGGGGAGTACAGGGTGGGGAGGAAGGAAGAGACATCCTCGATCTGAACAGTTTATCACTGGATAGCATTATACCATGAGTAAGCAAAATATAATTTACATATTCCCTTGTGTTTTCGGCAAAGAATCTTGAAAGTCTCTTGGTTCGTTCGAATGTAAATACAAAAAGGGAAATCAGTGAGATATAAAATTACATTTTTGTCGCGCGGAGATCGATTAGTGCAGAGAGAGACTTTCTGTTTCAATGATTCTCTATCTCTTATTCTCTCGATTACTATACCGTGGAACTTCACAGTCCCCCGTATTCCTGTATGCTCACCTCGTTAGTCAACTTTGTTACCCTGCAAGGAACTGAAAGACGACATTCTCGATGCGCTCCTCTCCTTCTTCTCTTTGCGTTGTAGCAAGCTTTTTACATTCTGCAAATAAGACTTGCACGTTCTTAAACCTCATTCGGGTGGCTGCGCCGCGTGATTACTTTCATTTCGTCGTTGTAATCGTTCAGGGTGAGAGCATGCCAATTGGCTGAAATCGCGAACTACATCGTTGAACGTCTCGTCACCGCTGATACCGATCTCCGAATTTTTCATCTCCTCGTTCAGGAGACCGAGACGTAATCTAAAATCGATAATCAATTTCGTAACGAAACTCAATCGCTCCTACATTTTTACTACGAGCATTTAAACAGTCTGTATACATACAGAGTAACAATGTCTGCGTTAGCTTCTTTCACAGCTAGTGACAGAGGTTTCACACCACTCTCATCTTCGATGTGCTGGTTTGCACGATGCTTTAGGAGTAAACAGACTTGGGCAGTATGACCTAAATTTGCAGCGCAAAAATACATTAATTTAGTACAAAGAAGAATGATGTATGCTTTGTAATTCGATTGTTTTACATACCTAACTCTGTGGCCAAATATAGTGCAGTTTTCCCGTCGGTATCTTGGCAATTTATGCGGGCACCATTAAGAATGAGATATTCGCAAGACATCACAGATCCCTAAAACCAAACAAATATTATTTAAAAAACTGATCGAAGACAGCTGAAAATTAATTTATTTCTTCAATCCCATATCTGTGGTTGTCAGGAAGAACGCCGCATGTCACATACTTTCACTTTCGAGATGTTGTCGTTTAAAGTTGTGATCACTAATGCTTCGACATAGGACATCGGTTAAATTGCGTTATTCTTTTGAGCCTTTCAAATTTATCTTCATTACTTTTTTCTGGTAAAGACTATACTACAATGTTCAATTAATGCATAAACTCAAATTTTTTGAAATTGTGGTTTGCGGTGTTTTTCCTGGCAACCAAAGATATAAGGAATATAATATGAGGAACGTGTGACGGGCGATGCTTACGCTTATAATGGCCTGATGCAGAGCGTTGCGTCCTTTATCGTTGACATTTGACCAGGACTTATCAGCACCAGTCGCAAAAGCTGCGCACATCACGGGAAGATTGTGTGCAGTTGCGGCTTTGTAGAGTAGCATGTCGGGATGCAAATTCTCGATGTCCTCTTCATCGGTGAACTCTTCGTCCTCGCCGACGGTGGAGTCCTGATCCGAACTTAACTCTAAGCTATTATCGATCGATGGCTTTGGTAGATCGCACCCGAACATCAGCACGTCCGACTCTATCCTCTTTGTACACTGCTTCTCGGTCCCGACATCCTTATTCTCTATGACGTCTTTGTCGTCGGAAATCTCCGCGGTTAAGGACACTTCGCTTTTCAACGATAAACTAGTCTCCGAGTTGGATATCGTATTGTCTGCTACCTCCGAGGAGTCGAGCTTAGGCTCGTTCTCGACGCTCGACTCTGTATTGCTATCGACAGTTTTCACAACGGTTTCTCTTATCTCGCTGCGGGGTCGCGCTAGTAGCTTTCCATGTAGGGTAGACTCATTCTTCAGATCTAGATTCATACTATCATCGGAGCTTAAGGAACTTCGTTCAATCTTCTTCGCCTTGTCCATGGAACTCAAGCTCTCTATCGACGTGTGCTTGCTGTCGTCTGAACTCGTCGAGTGCTGGCCTTCTTTCACCGAAGACAGCGTTGTTGTCTTGTCCACGCTACCAATCTTGTCGCAGCTTCGCGGCCTGCGACGCAGTTTGCGGACGCTCCATTTCCTAAAGTGCATCTTGTCCTGAGTCGTATTCAGTCCGGATGAAATCATGTTGCTGAACGGCTTCACGAATTTACGGTCCACGTACTTCGCTCTTATCCACGCTTCGCGAATGTTGCTGTTGACAGAAAACAGATCCGAATTTAGATTTACAACTTTTCTAACATTGATCGCATTTGCTACATACCCAACACACTTTGGCGTGGCTCTAACCATGTCGGGTGGAATTGGCAGGGCTTCGTAGATATTGTTCACGACAGTGTTCCCGAGCTCTGCCATCACTTTTAATACTTCCGGCACCCAATCGTCTAGCGTGAGCGAACGCACTTTGCTGTAGTGGACACCTAAACTTCTGTGCACTCCGGAGCACTCTGAAAAAATTAAGGAATACTTTAATAGTGATAGTATCACCCTAGGTGATCTGCTTAATTAAAAGCAGAGTGACTCACTTAATACGTGACGATTTGTATTAGGTAACGTTAAACAACCGCAATTATTTCTTATTGATCAAAGAATCACACGTTTCTTGATTGTACTATGGTACAAATTGAATTTTTTGGTCACTCACATGCTTCATTTACAAGATTGTCATCTCTATTTTGTATCTTTATGCAAAATAGAAATTGCTTGCACCAATTGCAAGTGACTGGAGCCCCACATAAACAGTTTATTCTTACTGTAATAATTTTAACAAGCTGAGAAAAATAGATTTGCACTCCTAAATCATTGTAACCTTTCTACCGTTTTAAATTGCACCGGCTCATTTTTCCCATAAATGTATAAAATCTGTAGTCTATTGATTAGTCACCAAATATCACATAATGCTATCGTCAATATGTTGTTTTTCCACGCATACAAAAAGAGCACGCGACAATCGCACCGATTGACGTTGAAATCAAATCTATTTAAAAGGAAATTTATATGTATAAATTAAAATTGAAGATAGGATTGTAAGCTTTGTACCTCGAAGTAATAGTATTTCTTGATCAAAACGTATTGCAACATTTGCATTCTAAAATCGGACATTTCATACACAACAACCTAATAAATTTCTTGTATCAAGGAGGGAGACAGTAAATTACTAGTCATCGTCAGTAATTTACGCGTAATTTGAAATAGTCACGGTGACTCCTGCATTTGAAGCACAGCAAAATTGACTCGCCTATGCACAACGTGATTCCAAGGTTGATACTGGCCCACCTCGGATTAGCACCGCCACAATCACAGCAGATATCGTTTCCAGGAATCTTCAGGATTTGTTCCCAGATCCTGCTGCGAATAATAAGCACTGTAAATTGTCTATTCTACATGTGTTCTATCGATTGCAATAGAGATGTGCAGTTTCGATTACCATGATTTAGGTTTCGACTGTCTGCTCGATCCCCTAATAGTCTGTAATTGTAATTCTCTTTGAATAGCAGCACCTATAGCTTGCTGCACGGCAGTTACCCATGCTAAATACGCTTCCTCGCTGTCCGCTTGCAAAATGTGACTTCTGCAAATTATTTTCGATTTTAAATAGAGAAAACGTGAATGAATATATTCAAGATTATATAGAAGATAAGTTACTTTGCAGGGCTCAGCACACCGAAGCAGTTTCTTCTATCACAGTCTACCACTGGTTTCACAGTACAAAGACGAAGATCTTCCTCCATGACTGTATAGTCACTGTCACCAGTTCTTTTTCTGTACACGAGCTGTTGGTCTTTCAAGCAGAACCATCTTCTGTTCCACGTTTTGAATGCATTGGTGGTGCGTTTGAACAGGTAGCCTTCCATTCTAGGATTGCCGGGTGCTAGAGAGGGTATTAAGTCTCTGTTCGTAACATAAATATGTCGGTTCTCCATTTCTTTCTCGAGCTTCACCGAGTCGGCTCTCATTTTAATTAAGTCCTCTCCAAGATCTTTCAAAAATGGATCCAAGTCTTGCGCCAGATCGCTACCTTGGTGATAGAACGTGATACAGGCGTTCATGTAATTAAGTAATGTGCCCAGTATCTCGTGCCGCCTGCGTGCCTGTATCATCGTCAACGAATGAATGTAGTCCAGAGCTGTGTGCCGGAAGCATGATCGGGTGGCTGATAAAATATTGGAAGTTTCTTCGTACTCAACCGGTCTATTCTTTGGGACTTGCGAGTTTTTGTTTAAAGCTATGTCCAAGTCGGCAGAGATTTTCTCGAAGTAGTGGCGCGACTCTTTCACCCTTTTGATGTCACTGTTGAAATATGAAAAATATTACACGTACACCTGAATAATATGTGTAACAAATAGTTCGATTAAGGTATACATTCTGAACCGATCTTACCTTTTTATAAATGAATTAAGATCTTTAATCACAGTCCTAGATGCTTGATCTAATAAAATAGTATGAAACTTGTTCATTTCTTGTAAAGCATGGATTAATTTGTTTAGGAAGGCCATTATCTCAGAATCATCGTTAAAGTAGAGTGATAACTCCCAGAGACTATTGGAGAATTGACTACAAAAAAATATGGTTGTTAAAAATAGTATAAAAAAATTAACGGTGAATTTTACAGAGTGACCTGCATAACTCGATCGTTTCAAATATCTTTCTTATTTTTGAGGATACGAAAAAATGTCTGAGATACAAATATTCGAGATTTCAAGGTCACCGATACTTTTCCGAACATGTCCAAATTTTTTTTATCGTTGTTGCGTAATAATGAAGATTACGAGCAATTCAGTGACCTATGACGTAATGGCCTCTAGTACGACAAATTCAAAACTAATGTCTACAAACTTTGAAATGAATTTCTTAATTTTTTCATACTTAAGGTCACACGAAGGTCATGGTATTGTAGGTCATTGACTTGGTTTTGATTTTGACAATTGCATAACGATGATAAAAATATATAATTCTATTTAAAATTCATCGATGCCCTCGAAATATACTATATTGTATATAATAATAATTTTAGTACACTTTTTGGTATTATTAAGAATGAGAGAAATATTTAAGATACTTTATTCAATAGCACCCTGTATATTCCAAGCAGTTGCATATGTTTTAAAAGAGTTTACAAAAAATACATGAATATTCAGAATTCATAATTAGCTAAGAAAAACTGAATGAATGTTTTCCATATTCCAAGAATTGTAAGCAGTATCACTCATCATTGTGTAGAACAGAGGCCACAAGTATGAGTCACTCCTAACAGAGGCAGTAATTCATATATGTTTCCTGATTTCCTCATTGCTCAGAATCTCCCTTCCCCCATTGAATGCAGAGCAAAACCATTTGAAACAATTAACATATTTTTTCAGTTGCTCAGTTCGTTCAACTTAATTAATCATTTCCGTTCATTTGAAATTCCAACAACTTTTTTAGCTTACCTTTGCTGTCCTATAAAAAGTTTCCCGGTGTCAATCATTTGGCTACAATTTTTCAATACCTACGAAAAAAATGCAAAATTGACGAAGGTGACAATTTAAGCATTCAACATTTAGACAGGGTTGGACAATACTTAATAAACGATTAACGAGAAGTATTTTTAATCAACGATTAATATTTATTATCAATAATTAAAAACCAATTTCATCGGTCGATTGGATCAATCTTGATTTTCACAATTATTTCAATTTGAAACCGTGGCGATAAATTAATCGATCAAAGTAAACGTATCGATCGATTAATACCCAACCCAGCCCGCAGAAAAATGTATCGATAAATTTGATAAGCGTTGCGTAGAAAGACAGTGCAACCTGTTTGCAGCTATACCTTGTCTAGCTTTTGTTCTAGTAGATCAACGTTCGTCTCCACTTCCTCGATGCATGATCTGTAGGAAAAAAAGGGTACAGGTAAAGTTCTGAGCCGCCGTTTCGCAAAGGAACGTGGTGCATTCAACAAGCTCAATCATAGTAAACAAGGTGTGCATAGCGCGACGGAATAAAACGACTGCTATTCGACGGTGTTAGAGAGAGCTCGAGAGTTAAACCAATTCTCACCGAAAGTTTGGTGTGTCTCGCAAACATTCCTCGAACTCGATTAAAGGCTTCATCTTATACTATCCGTTTCCGCGGAATTTTCAAGCGCAATCTCGTCCGACGAACTGCAATCTTGAAATATTTCCGTTCACTGTTTCCCATCAAACGGCACGATCATTTGGAAATACTACCGTTCGCATTCGCGCACGAACACACATTCCCCTCTCTTCTGTCAAGCAGACTCAACCCATTGAAGTTGTTCCTTTTCACACGTTCAGAAACTACAGAGTATACTAGAAACGAAAGTACTGTCATAATCCTTGCCGTTCATGTCTCTATGTTGCGTAGCCTTGACAACGTAGAAACGTTCGAGTTTCGTCTCTAGAATGCACTGATGCATGGTGCATTCCAGTACCGGCAACATTTGCCTAACGTTGGACGAGAACTTCACTGGAACTTCACCAACTTCACAAAGAACTGCGAGGAATCTTATCGATTCAGGGAAAATACATCTTCGCCTCCGAGTGTTTTCTTTCAACAATGTTCTCGCATCATGCCATCATGTTTTGCTGATGTACATCAGATGTACGATGTACCCTGTTTTGTTCTACGAAGATCAGTAAACCGTACCAATAAGGGTATCATTCCTTTCTTGTGGCAGAACTTGCACCGTTGTATTCGCATACTTGTGCACACCTGAAGGCATATTCAGTAGAAAAAGATATTTCATATTTGTAAACATCGAACGGAGTAAGTCGCAATTATATAATAATAAATTTACGAAGCGATTAGAGGTTAACGAAAATTATTTGATGCGTTCCTATTTTGTTTAGTCATTTTGCTAACCTATCTATAGTGATTTAAAGAGAAGGATATCCCCTAGTGTCCTGCTGACTTTTTCAGTTTCTGCACGATATTAAACAGTTAGCCTGTAAAATATGTAATATCAAAGTTCAACGTCTATTTTCCTATAAATAATCGATGAATCATTAAAAAACATTAAGTCAGTCTTGTCACCAGGTACCTTCTTTCGTATGTTTGTTTCACGTTTCAATAAATTATTTTCTTACCACACGTATTACTTTTATTATACATTTCCTCGATAAGTGCCAGCGAAGAGCCTTTTTTATTAGTTCGTCTCTATTTAATAGGATCAAGATGACTGGCGGCACAACCACTGAACCACAAAAGTCTGCTAACAACCCCTTGGAGCAGTTTGTACTGCTCGCGAAAACTGCAAAGGGGGCAGCTGCCATAGAACTAATAAAGCAAGCCGTAGAAACGCCAGGTGTTAATGTGTTCGGGGAGTTGTTAGATATGCCCAATATCAAAGAGCTAGAGACTGGGCCATATGTTCAATACTGGAACACGTTGAACTTATTTGCATACGGTACCTACAAAGAATACTTAGAAAACAAAGACAAGGTTCTGGAGTTAACTCCCACGCAGAAGAAGAAGCTGCAGCACTTAACTATCGTAACACTAGCCACAAAGTCCAGATGTATACCATACTCTGTGCTTCTCGAGGAGTTAGATATAAAGAATGTTAGAGACTTAGAGGATTTAATAATCGAAGCGATTTATGCGGACATCATACACGGCAAGCTAGATCAAAAGAATTCACAGTTAGAAGTAGATTATGCGGGTTTGGGACGAGACGTTAGACCAGCTGATACCAATGTAGTGGCTGAAACATTAGCTGCTTGGGGTCAGGCTTGCGACACAGTGTTGGCGTGTATTGAAGATCAAGTTACCAGAGCAAATCTGGAGAAGCAGAAAGCAACGAATCACAAAGAGAGAATACAAAGAGATGTAAGTATTTTGTGGATGGACATTGAGGAATGTGGTAGCATTTTTCCTACGGATTTGTAATTTCTTGGTAGATTGCTAATATAAAGAAGAAGATAGCACAAATCATTGCGAGCGGAGTGCAGGAGGCTGATATGCCAGGAGGTAGTTCTGGTGCAGGGGGAAGCGAATCTAGTAGAGAAGCCTTATCGATTCCTCCAGACCTAAAGAAGAAACAAATAAAGATCAAAGGTATGAAAAGCAGTGGTAAGTACTGGAAGACATAAATTCAGTTATCTTCTATCCCCATGAAATGTATCCTATTGATAACAGGATACCCAGTATGCCTTATTATTCACACTCACTGATACTTAAAATCCTTGCAGTCCTAAATTAATGTAAACCGCGATTGATAATGGTTAACATAATCGAGGAGTACCACGAAAGAAACGAATCCTGTGTATACAGTTGGTGTACCAGAGAACTATAGATCACTGTGGTCTTTGTTTCATCGTTTTGTTACATGGGATCTACAAACTGTTTATAGCATGATATTGTTTGTGTTGTGTGTTAAAGATAAATGAAGAAGGAGATGATATAGGATGATGAACCGGTGATAAGAGTATACATATTGATGATTCTGAAAGGCAAAATGGTGGGAAAAATGTAGAATAAAATTTTTTATCGGAGATCTCGTTCTTCGTGCACTGCTTTTGACCAATCACGAAATCCAAGCACAGAGTCTCGTAAAAAATTTTTATTCTTCTTTTTTACCTTCCTTTCATCGTTAAAAAGTAGCCAAAGAAATAAAAGAATTCGTAAGAATCCTCGGAGCTGGGTAAATTCGGGTTCGAACGAGTCTTAGCTCAAATATTCATAGGAATAGGAATTTCTTCAAATACTGCCCGACTCTAATTACTGTTTGAGGGCACGAAGATGACTTGATAGATTAGGTTCCTAGGGAAAACAGAGTCGCAAACCTGCATTTATCATAATATTTTATTTCCAATCGGTGTCGTTGTATTAAAAGCTTTGGGAAAAAATTGGCTGGTCGTTAATTTTTTTACGAGCGTACGGTCATTAGCAAATTAGCCGAGCTTGTAAAAACTGAGGAGATTGTCGAATAGAAATTGTTATGAACGTTCTCTTAATTATCTTCGGTACTGGAGATTTAAAATTTACTGTCAGTGGCTCGTAATTAGCTACAGTCACCACGCGTGATTGATATATAAAACTATAAAACAGAAAATAATACGTTTCTTTCACGACGGACGGGAGAAATATACTTGTACAAATAAACTTGTATACAGCTTGGGCGACTTGTTCACTCGAGACACCCTGTATACATTCGACAAATCGCACACACTCGCGTCTAAAAGAGTATCGATCCTTTCTGCGTCGAACCGTTCTTTCTTCCATTCTGTTTTTCTAAAGAAACCGATATATTTAGCCGCGAGAGAGTGGGAGAACAAAATGTAACTAGTCAGATCGAGGAAAAGGATTAGAGGAAAAAAAAGAAAGGAAAGGAAGGTTGTATGCTTAGGAGAGCGTGACGGTATACGAACGACGTCGTTGCTTAGCGAACGAGGAATGTCAAGTCGAACGTCAAAGCGTTGTAATTGCTAATGGAATAAACAAATAATTTATTTTAGCGAGGTTTTTTCTATTCTTCCGAACCCTTGAACGCATCTCCTTGTTTCTGCGAGCCGGGATACTTCTTGGTAGAATTCACTAGGTTTATAATCAGTTCTGTTAGCACCGGACTCATTCAAGTAAATCCATTTTTATTTAAGTTATATGAATATTTAAATTGTTTTTGTCGTTGAAGGCTCAAGAAAGAAAGAATTTAAAAAATGATATTTTAGGGTATCGAAATCATTAGGTAGATTAGATTGATCGATTGCGTGCTCCCTCAGACCCACGAATGTTTTAATAGCATGCTAATTATAAATGATATTGCCTAATCGGGATTTTCAGGATCCACTAACCCGGTAAAGCACCACGAGCTGAACGATGAGCCGAAATGAGAAGTCCACCTGTTCAGGTGAAACCTTGTGGCAAATCGGAACTTGGTCGGATCATCTCTCTGTCTCTGCCTGGCACGACAATGATGACGATCGGCGCATCATTCTCACTGTAATTTTTTGTACTTTTTGAGAAATAAAATGCCTCCTGAAACATGTCTCACGCTTATTGTAGAACATGCACCTCGTTGCGGCATGAATAAGAACGATCAAGATGATCTATGGCAGGGTAACTTTTATCCTTTGCGCAGTAGAATCATCGAGGAATCAGACTGACTAATTAAAGCGTTAATTAACAAGTCCAGATGATTTTAATCGCTGCAATACGTTCGAATAACGAAAAACAATTTCTTTTACAGTATCCTCTCGCTGTAGTCGTATCTGCTACTCTTTATACACTCGTTGCTGATTCCGATGATGTAACTATAAAGAGAAAATACTGTATAAATTTATTGCAATATAATTTTATTTTTCTGGCAACATTGTTTAGTCGTTAAATAATTTTCTGTGAACTTCGATTGAAGATATACACGGAGTCAATCAATTTATTGAGAAAGTAAACATGAAATCAGAACGTATTGGAGGTCCAATTAGACTAAACGTATAGTTAAGTGTTTATTATACTGTAATATTTTATTGTGTTGTACAATGTAAATGAATAAAGTGTATAATAAACGGCGGATTATACCTATAGGAGAATGTTTAATAAAAGTTAATGACGTTTTTTAGTTTATGTGGAACCTGCGATGTCGTTTTAGCGGAGTAAACTGATTTTTGCAGTCTCTGAAATCCACGAAAATCCATATTTCACATAAACATCTAGTAGTTCTTGATTGTTCCATGGGGTGTCTTGAAAGGATTTGGCGAGGATCAATAATAGCACTGACTCGGTTACTCTTACAATAGATTTTATTTTTACTTTTTTTTTCATTCATTGTTGTCCCCTTTAATGAATACATCGTAATATCCACTTATACTTGTGTTCCTACCTTAGCGCTCGTACGTATTTAAAATATGCTTAGACCGTAACAGTTTTGAACGTGGTTTTTTTTTTAAAAGTTCTTGACATTGTCATTGCATTGCATCATTTGACTCTTTTAAATAATTTATCGGTGCGCCGGTTGCTTCTCCGCACTCTTAACACTGTCGAATGTTACGACTAAATTGGTTCCGTATGAACTAAACGTTTTATCTCATATTGTGACTCGCGGTATATATTACGCAGATATATTTACAATTGCCACCTTAAATAATATTTACACGCCCGGCCGTATTAGGATTATCGTTTGGAAACGGTCCAGTTATATTTGCGTTGTTCCGTCTGGCCAATATTGTAACCGCGGAAAATCAAACCGATCTCTAAAATGCTTAACATCTAAGCTTTCCATTTAGTCGTTGAAAATGTTAATCGGAACGAAAAATCAAATCTTTGAAAGCCAAACAATGGATACCGGGCTCATTTGTACCCAAAGTCTGGCACGATTCCTACAAATCAGGCCTGGGCGACACTGGCTCGCGGAACGGTTGCTGTTACTCCTCTTCGGGAGGGAGAGAAGCAGCCACTTCTCATCTTCTCCGCAAGAGAAGGAGAGAAGCTGCCACATCTTTCCGCGAGCCAGCGTCGCCCAGGCCTGCCTACAAATCGAAGAATGAAAAATTTCTACACCCAAATACACAGGATGATTTTGCGTCATCAAATATAATCGACGTTTCAGAAATTTTTTTAGTCGAGACTCCAATCCAATATTCGGGAATTCATTTCAAGAAAATTGTCCAATTTCGCGAGTCGAAATTTTGTACATCGTTTTCATAGATTTTTAACATTGTTTCGGAATCATCCTGTATACTCGCAACGACGCTAGACGCTGCCTACGAATGAATAATAATCTCGAGGATATTGAACATTTTCCAGTGACTATCGCTACAAATGAAACCTCGCAGTGTCTACGCGTAGGATAGAGTGGGATATGTGTATCGTTTGTGCTTAATAGTCACGACTCTACGTAAGAATTTACAATTGTTCGGACACCTATGTACAACAGACGCTACAGAACGATGTCGTTCTTTCTTCGTCCTCATATAAATTTCAACTATTAAAATTAGAGCGATTATAGTTTTACGAGAAAACATTCGGAACACGCGCCGCATTTAAGTTCTACGTTTAGCAATTGCTATAGTCTGCAGAGAAGAGTCGAAAAGAAGGAAAAAAGATTCCCTAATATAGTCTACTACGATCGTGTAGTCGAAATCGTTTAAAGCGAGTTTTATAGTTAGTATCGAATACGTATATGTGTTTTTAAACTTTCCTCTTGAAGTGTCTTATTTTCTAGGATCTCGTAATTATATATTTACAGAGATATATAGTCATATGTACAGAAAAAATCTCGTTAAATAGGATTATCGTTTTGTCTCACTTTTCTTCTTTGTTTTTCTTTTTTTACAAAAATTACAGATACCGGTGAATCGCCTCGTTTTGATTTTTCTTTTTGTTCATATATCATTCGGCGCAATTATTCGCATTTGGCAACGATCTGGCTAACTTTCAATGTTCTTGTTTCGCTTCTCCCTTTCGTGTTCGTTCGTATCTTTACAGCACATAAACCACTCCGACTATTTTATTTACAGTATCGTCTCGTACGTTTGTCTATTAATTAGCGAGTCGCGTTATAACGTGCACCGTGAAAATGGTCGGCGTATGTACAAAAGAGATTTATACGCAATCCACGTGATTAATTCCACGTATTATGCTATGATCACAGAGGAAACCAGAGCAGTTCTTAACATGCGAGTTAATAATTAATTAAAGTCGATGGTTATGCGTCACCTTTTGCGAACGGTGCGTGTTATCCGATACTTAGCGGCATTATGGTCTCGTGTGTTTATTGGTTTCGACCGGGATTAATCGCGAACATTGCTATTACGGTGGCCAATTTATGGTTGTTCGGCTAAATAACAATTCACTTGAACGAGGAACACAACGAAATGCTTTATTGTTCGTCTGAACACAGATCAAAATTGTACGATACGTCTGGATCTCTTTTCGCATGGTGGAGCACGTGTCAGAAACCATATGAACATAAATGAATCGTGTGAAAAAGATAAGTTAAAAATATAGAACGAAAATATATACAATGATCGACATTGTATAAATCACAAACAAACGTATTAAAATAAATAGGCCGAATTAAACAAAATATATATGAGATTAAATTGAACGCGTTGAAAGGACCATGTAAAAGTTCTGTAAAAAATACCCGCGTAAAAGGAGAACCAGACGTCCTTAATTTCTGACAATTTAAAATGTGTTTACAGTCGCCCACGGAAGTACTTAAACGAACCATAATTTTATCTGTTTTAAAAATCTTTTTAGTGTTTGTGGTTCATTCAAATACTTTACAGAGAGAGACTGTACCACCATTTCTTTGTTATAGTAGTCTTCCATTTGAATAAGTAGTTATATCGTATACAATGATATGTCGAGAATGCCGAAATAAATGTTGAATATCTCCGTGTTCAGAATGAAATCGATAAAATGAACGTCTATCCGATTGATATCCTTCCAGACTGGCTTGGAACACTCTGAATTCGCATGAACACCTGCAGGCTAATGAATACAGGAAGTACGAAGATTCACGTTGTAAGTTCACCTTAATTAACGCAACACCTCCACCAAACTAGGTAATACTTTTTATAGTACACGTGACACACGATAACACAAGAGGTGTGCAAATCATTAGACTGAATTAGTTCTCTAGCGTTTCACGAGAAAGTATATCAAAGATTATTGTTTAGAATAATTTCGACAGTTCCTCGGTGCACTGATTACAAACGGTAAACTATTATGTTCTCTCGTAAAAAAGTGTTCTTCGTAAACAATTATATCAATACCATGCATTTGTGAGCTTGTTTTCTTTCCGTAGTGGATTTCTATGGTTGTCGATCACAATTTTCAAAAATCTTTATTGCATTGGAACACCTACACCATGGACACCGTGCTTGCACATGGTAGCAGGATACATTTGCCATACATGTTTTTTTTTTAAATGTTAATCGAGTATCGTACGACAGAAAAGAAGTTGCTACGAGTAGACTGTGGATGTTTCTGTAATCTAACAATAAGATTTTTCTGTTCCAGGTATTTTAAGAAACGCCAGCATCCGCAGTGAATTAGGCGAGTTCCTCCCACCTTGCGCAAGCATGGACCAACTGCGTGATTGCAAATAATACCGCAAACAGGGCGCAACTTATCAAGAACAGCTCCGAACGGTTAGACCCTTGATGCACTGGAACTCGAGTCTAATAATTTACAGACCTCCCCGCACACTTCCGGTAAAGCTAAAATAATGCGTTTGTGCTTCAGAGGACAATCGGAACACTTTTTTTTTCTCTCTCTTTCTCTCTCTCGTATCGCCGCCTCGATGTACAGTCAGTCGTATTTACAAAACGTTATGTTTAAACAACTACGGGCTTCTTCGAGATTGGTTTCAGGTTCAAAATAGCGGATTCCGGGGAGGGTTGCTGCTATAAGGAGACGTCGGCTTGGCTCACCGGCCCGTTGCCTATCCTCGCGTTATTGTTTATTTGCTTCGTTGTGTTCGCGTTCTCTTTAGTCGTCGTCGTCGTCGATGTAGGATTCTCCTTTGTGTCTTTGTTACCCACAATTCCACTTTGTTCGAGGTCGTTGCTCGAGGTTTGCGTCAGCCGCGAGATCACCGTTGGCGCTGGTTTGCCATTTTTCTGGTCCTTCACCTCCAGCTCGTAATCTGTCAGCAAAAAATGCGTGATTATAAAACAACAATCATACTCCTGTTAATTTCTGTGCACAGTGTTTTATCGAGAAATGTTTCGGGAAAGAAAACGAAGAACGCTACGATTCCCCGCGACTCTTTCTTTCCCATACGTTGTCCTTCTTTGCGCCCAAAACTTTCGTCGTTCATTACACAAGTAAAATCATCGGAATTATATAATATTTGGTATTACTTTCATTAGAAAAAAAGCCACGAATATGTTGGTGCAGGTCCATAGAAAAATAAAGGACAGATTTTGCACTCGGAACACCCATTTTAGTAAAAACGGTATGTAGCACAAAAAGTAGAAATCTCAAGCTTTAGAATGGTTGCTTTTTCATCAAAGGATTTTAATTAAATTAGATTGAACACTTTGTTTCTTCGCAGATTAAACTCTCGTCTAGGAAGATTAAAATCAAGAGCTTCGGTCAGCGAACGAGTCACTTTATAAATCGCGAAGACCACGAATTAGTTTATTTAAAAGAGTCTCTAGCAAGGAGGAAGCTCTTTGCCGCGGATGTTTCGCCGTCGGCGATCTTGTGTGCATCAGCCGCTCAAGAGTCCTCGCTCTGGATTTTTTTTATCGAAACGCTTAATTAAAAATTGCGGTTGCCAGCCGCATAAAGAGGAGAGCTCGAAACAGTAGCGTTTTCTTCGCGGAGCTCGTTAGTCGCGTTAAACGCTGTTAACGAATATTGTTAAAATAGAAGCGACCCGCGTGGTTGTTGTAAATGTACACTTTTTTTCTCTGTACCGTCCGGAACCAAGCTGGCCGCGAAAATATTTTAACCGGTGTCGCTTTAAAATAAAACCCGCCGCGAATTTAAACGTTTCGGGCAAGGCGAAGTTACGATCCCCGCCGGTATTATATTATTTTCCTATTATTTTATCCGTTGCCCGTATTACCGCGGTTTTAAAGCTTTAATCCCGAAAAATATAATTGGCCAGCTAGCCACGATATTTACGATCTCGGCAGATTAAAGATATTAAGGCAGCGTTTCATAACGCGATTCGTGTAATCCTTTTTTCTCCAACTTTTTAATAAAATCGGGCAAGTTATACTGTTTCAACCCTGCTACCCCGCAGTCTCTCGTGATTATGGTATTATTTCCAGCGTACGCGTTCACGCTACTGTCCTGTGGAATTAGTGCGAGTGTAATATTTCTTTAACATTCGGATTTCGTAGAATTACGACAAATTAGTACTAATCGAATAGCTGGCGTTTAAAATTTTTTCGAAAAATTACAGAAACGCATTTGCGGAGATTTAAATCGACTATGAAAAATATATTTTTCGATTGATTGATTGGTGAGATCCATCCAGAAATGATAAAAATTCAGAATGCACGGGGATGCAGGTACAAAATGAAACGACATGCTTGGTTCGAATCGAGCATTGGCAGACAATAATGCAGTCGCATCAGAGAACAATTTCCAGAGTCAGCCGATAGTCACTCACATTCGCTCTGCGTCCAGCAGTCAATGGTGCTGATAATGTGCTTCTTGACAGCTTTATTCTGATCGCACGTAGCACCTGTCAGCGTCACGGGCGCTATCATGCTCGAGACATTTGTCGCCGTCACCGCCGAGCTTTTGGTCGTACTGTATCTGGGCGGCATCATGCTCTGGCGAACGTTCCTCTCCGGTCGGATCAGGATAATGTACAACTGTCCGAACAAAAAGAAAAAAAAGTGGATCTCGTTTTACAAAAGGTTCCGGCAATCGCAGATTGAATTCTAGCGAAATTACCTTCGGACTGAACAGACACGCTATAGTCACAGACGCTGACAGGCTGATAGTCACTGACATCGAGGTGATCCTGAGAGCGACGTTGCTGCCCGTGCCGAAATACAGGGGCACGAACGCCAACCATATCACGCAGGTGGTATACATTGTGAAACCTAAACGGAAAATGTAGCATTGTAAACATTTTGATATAATTCTATCTATTCGAGCATGTCACTATAAAAATTAATTTCTGAGCTTGGCCAAGAATTAGTGTCACTTGTATATAGACTTTCTTTTTGGAATCTTTATGGAAAATCAAAATTTTCTACCTGAATCGCACAACGAACGATATACCGGGTATTTCACCTAACTTGACCACCTTAAATATCTTTGTTGTTTTTAAAGATACGTCAAATGTCTGAAGGACAAAGTTGAATGGTAAAATGGGGGAAGATCACCTTCATTTTATTAAATGGAATGTCCTATTTTTTATATGTCCTATTTATTCTTAAAAAATTATTCGCGTTTTGGAGTGGCCAGCAAGATCTCCAACCTCAACATTATTGAAAATTGTTGAGTACATCTTGCCAGAGCTTTGTACCGAAGTGGCAGACAATTCGAAAATATTAACGATTTAAAGTAGAGCATTTTGGACGAATGGGAGAATATTAGCCCAAACAGTATTCAAAAATTGTATAAATATTTACCAAACCGAATGATTAAAGTCGTTAGCTGTAAAGGAGGTCCTAAAAAATATTAAACATTGGTTTTTATCGATTAATTCTGTTATATTTCAAGTTCATATTTTCTTTAAGTGTGCTATAATTTTGTACCTTTATATTTCGTTAATAATTCTACTTCATTCAATAATAATAGATAAGTTAATGAAGCTTCGATTCATTTCATTCATACATGTCAAGAAAGACACACTAAAAATATGTGTATAAAAAAACTTGAATTTCTAATGTTTATCTTCATCGTCCCGGAGTGTAAATCGCAACTACTCATTTTTGTCATAAATGCATACAATAACGTATTAACTGCAGAAAGAAATTTTTGTTGGCCACCGGTTTCTTAAAACTGATGCAGAACATTTTTATTTTGCAGAAAGGTGCGCAGTCTATTGATCACTCCCGGTATGACACGTGGGGAGGAAGAAGAATATGGAGAACGTTTGAAGACTCGGTGAAAGAGGAAAAATTGGAAAGGAAATGAGAAAGAAGACGAAATTACGGGAGAATGAAGAAGGAAAATGGAATTGATGGAATTCTCGACAGGACGAGAAAGGGTTCACCTCGAGAAAAAAGTCGGGAATATTCCCGCCGAGGAAATTCTGCTTTTGATTATTTTTTCGAGGGCTCTGCATAAATTATGATCCTGTTAGAGAGATGGTAGTAAGAATTGTTTGTTACGACTGATGGTGTAAAGTGAACGGAGATGAAAGAACAAGGCTCATCTTGTGGTACTAACGATTCAAAATTATGGAGCATTAGCAGAAGTCTTATATTGTTTTTTAAAGAGTGTTAAACACTTTATGTATCATTTTCGAAGCAGTGAAAATGAGAAGTAAATAATTAAATTAATATAGCGCGTTCACGATTTTAGGAAAAGAAATTCTTAATTCTGTAAAATGACAATCAAGTTTGAAGCTTGAGGTACCTGAAGAGCTGAGTAATTGAGAAGCCTGAATAGTTCAGAACAGAAGTAGGGAACATTCGGCAAGAGTGAACTTTAAAGAAAGGACAATAGATTGTCAGACTCACCGATATGTTTGCTCTCATTGAATGCCTCCGGTATCTTCCTAGTTAGAACCGCGTACACCGTGCAGACGACGATCAGCATGATGGGATAAGCGAAGGCGATCATGTAGCTGGCATCCACGTAACTGTTGCAGACGAGCAGGTTGTCTTCCCTGGTCGGGTAATGATGCATCGCCCTCGCCGGATCGATTATAATCCAAACTCCATTAATTAAGATCTGCACGAAGACCAAGCCGGAGCAGATGATCAGCTGCGATCGCGGTGATATGAACGATGGCCTCTTGGCGCTGTGTTTGCTCGCGTTGAAGATCCTCGATATTCGATTTGTCTTCGTTAGGAGGGCTGCGTACACCACGGTGAAACAGAAACCGGCGGCGAATCTGTCGAATAACGTGATGAGTGGTCTAGGGGACAAGGGTCCGCCTTAGGGGAGGCTTGCGATTTTTTGTGAAATATTAAGATTTATCGAAACCCCGAGAATCATCCGATCTGGATCCCTGGTAGACGATAAATCTGCCGCAAGTTTTTATTACTGATAAAAACGAATCTTTATGGTGGGGGGCATGGAAGTTCGGCTGGGGTCCATTAAATCTCGAAAGAATGTCAGGCAGCGTCGTGGTAAAGTGAAAGAATCGACTCTTTACTTAGAAACGTTCGTATAACTTAATGACGTATTTACAACACTCTTAACAAGAACGTGAACTCTGTTATAAGGCGTCACTTTCTAAATGTTTCGAAATTTTTAAAGAACCCTGAGGAAAAATATGAATTGTAAGCAAATGTAATTGCAAATTTCCTTTTAGCTTCGATTCAAAACGGCGATTCAAGCCTCGTTCCAATGGATCCCGCGGTGTCGGGCAACGGATTGAATATTATCGAGGCAGCCTCGGGGACTCGGGGAAAAAGTTCCGATTGTGAATATGTTAATGTTAATAATAATTCCGACTATATCCTCCGCGGCACCGTAGCCCAGGGACGTTTAAGAGACCGGGGGGCAGGTGCAACTTCACTCCTAATGGATTCCGTGCTCCACTTTATATTCTTCTTCTGATTCCCCGTAATTGAATCTCTCGTAATTCACTTGCCGATGAAATTTCGTCTCTCGACTTTATCAGCTTTACCTCGATCGATCATGTATTGCATTCCGAGTTAATATCCCTCGGCACCGGGGCGCGTTCCGTTTCCGCGAGGGAATTGGATTTTTCAAACTATCCGGGGACCGATCCCCGGCCAAAGAAAAATCGCCTTGGAAACTGGACACCGCGCGCCCTTTAACTTCTTACCTTTGGATACCGCAAACGATGTCCGTCGGTCTCAGAACCAGCGCGAACGTAACGAGATAGCAGAGCAGGATGCCGCACAAGAGGACGTAGGATAGTTCACGACCCGAGGCTCGGACCACTGGTGTGTCGTTGTGCTTCAGGAACACGCCACAGACGCAGAATGTTATCTGGTGGAGTGTTAATTTTTTAATTATTTTCCAGCATGTCAAACTCGAGATTTCCTAAGGGAGTGTTCTGGCTTTCGTGGCCGAGTTTAGGAATTTTTTCAGGGTAACTATCGAACCTTCTGCATTGAAATTTTGCACACGTATTTACTGGCATCTGACGTACGTGTGTGATTTTTTTAAAGTATAGATAATCAAAATTACGTGAGTTATATATATTTTTGTGTAGAATATGTTTTGAAAAATATGTGTCACTGCGGATCTTTATGCAAAATAAAAAATGTTTACATTTATTGCAAGACACAGGAATGAAAAAAAATTTCTTTCTTTTTATTATCTGATTAAGGTGAAACCAATACGCTGATGTCTTTAAATTTTTTTAACATGTCCACTGCTTTAGATTGTGCTGACCCATTTTTGTCATAAATGCACAAAATCCGCAGTCTAGTCAAGGGATATACGATTTCACGCTTTCTACTGATCGAAACAAGAAAATGAAGTTCTTTATTAAGCAGTACGTGGAAAAATCTGAATAATTTAAATATTTTACGACGTTTTTTCAAGAAGTTACAACGATTTGGACATGGCTCGATAGTTCTAGTGTTAAACGTTAGATGAAATGAGTGGTTGCTTCTTCGAGGTCCATTTAAAATTGACATCGGTTACAATGGCTGTCCTCAGTATCCGTGGAAGCATAGTGTATTTACCAGAATCCCGGAGGCGGAGAAGGACATGGCTCCAATCGCCCATCCGCTCTCAGGTCTCAGGAACTCCTCAGGGATGTCCCGGCAAGTGGAATGCGTCTCGTCGGGCACAGTGCCTTGACGACACGGGATGCACTGTGTCTCGTCCTTGGGGTGTCGTATCTGTTTAACGAACAATCAAATTTGATCGGTACCTCGACCGCTGTACCTCACTTTGCTAGTCCCGCAGGGCAAAAACGTTCAAAGAGGAAATTTGTTTCGGAAATCCGCCGTCGCGGATCAAAGCCACTTCCGTTCCTTCGGACAAGACGTTCTCGGTGCAGGTATGCTCAGTCGGAAAGTATAAAAAGGAGGACAAAGGATGCTGGAAAGCCCCGGTGTATAGATATCGAAAGATGAAACGAAAATTGCCTTTTCCTTGTGATCTTCCTGCGATTCAGTTTTCTTGAAAGGATGCACAGCGGGAGATTGGAGAAGAGAACTTCAGGTATCTCGCAGAAATTTTCGATAGCTCGGATTTATCATATTTTTCTTGTTTTAGCTGTTCACCGTTTTTCTAATTACAGTATTCACTGTGGTCTTCCGTTTAATATTTTGTTCACAGAGCAGCTTAAACTTCATCAATTCTTCAGCTAAGACTTCAAAGATTCCTATGAAATGTCCGATTTTAGAATGTGACTCTTGTAAAACGTTTCGATCAAGAAATGCTGTTACAGTCTATAGGTTTTTTACTATTATTTTTAGGTTGTAAAGAGAGAAATGCAGGATTTTTGTTCCTTTGTTTTAATTGCAATTTTGTACCAATAAATATTTACCTTAATTTAATGAGTTATGTGTCATTTTGAAGCTTGTTTTAAGCTCTATTTAATTATGCTTTTGATATTTGATTTTATTCAAATTTTTATTAAATTATTTGGCTTTATTTATAAATTTTCTATAAAATTAATTTTCATAAAATTGCTAAAGATCGGACATTTCATACGCAACAACCTAATATTAACTTTCTCGCATAATGCGACTTCACCCCCGTTTCCCATATCACCGCACGTGCGAGGGATACTTTTGTGATCTCCTTCCTGTTGACACATCCCGTCTATTGTGCGGACTCGATTCATCATAACAGCCCCACCCCTCTGTCTCCCGAGTGACATCCGAATGATTTTTCACGGGCGCTCGATGGCCGGGTGAGAAATATTTCGGGTAAGTTAAGTGGAACGATCACGAACCTGATATTGGGTACAGTTGAAGCAGTGCCAGCAGCATCTCTCGCCCTCCACGTACTTCTTTGCCTGGCCGACTTCGCAGGGTAGCGAGCACACGCTTTCGGGTGGCAGAGGGTGTCCAAGTTTAAATTGGATTTCTGCAAGGAATATTCAAGTAGCTGGCAAACAGGGACTGCGAATTCGATTCCGGCGGGCCGAACGAGGAACTGGTCGAAGAAGAAACGAGAAAAAAAAAGAAGAAGAGACAGGACAGGACAGATGATTGCTAGCCAACGCTCACCGGAACGGTTCAGCCGTAGCTCGCCCTCGACGTACTCGCCGACACGGACCCATTTGTATTTGCCCGGCTCGGTCTGTTTGAAGTGTATGATGTTGTATCGGGCGGGCCCGTCTCCGTTCTTGTCGAATTTGAACTTGTCCCCGCTCAGACCTTGAAGCAAAGCTTGAAATGCACACGGGGACACGCGCGACTTCTCTATCATCTTTAGCCCTTCGCGGTCTTCTTTGTTTCCGGAGACCGTTCCGGACCGGACTCGGATTAAATTGGAAAGTGTCCAAGAATAAATGAAGTGGGTATTGGATTGTCAGAAGGTCCGCAGCTTTTTCATGGCCGATCGCAGGGTTTGAGACCCTCGCGATCACGCGATCAAGGCGAAATGTCTTGTAGATCGTAATTACTAGGAACTTTATGCATTTATGACAAAAATAGTAGAAACATTAAAAACAACTTCAGAACATATTAACTGGGGGTTAAATAAATAAATTCTCATTACTTCTATTTCATTATTCAACCACTATAGCAACCAAAATTTATACAGGGTGTTTCGTTTGTCTGATAACGGAAATATCTTGTGACCCACTGAAGTTTCGAAAAAAATTTACAAAAATTGTTCGATATGAACGGTACAATCATATAATGTTGTGGTTTCGACCCAATTTATGAGATCCGTGAGCATTGTGGATAACAGGGACGCGTATCTATTTAGAAATTGGGACAAGTTTAGTAAAGGGGCGTTCGATTGACCGTCCTGGGTGAGGTTGAGGTTTTAGCGTTATGGGTACGCCGACCATCCGCGACCCGAGTCCCACACTACCCCTTTCTGGGGTGTGCGTAATTGCATTTTCCCCCTCGTCCGTAAAGAAAACAGGTTACAATCGTGTAGTCTAATTTTTTTAAGGACTAGAATGGTGGGGAGGGGAAGTTCAAAGTCAAATTAAGTTTTTTAAATGGAATGTCCTATTTTTTATATCATAGTTCGATAAAGTATCAAATTCTCAGTATAACAGTGTTGACCTTCATATGCCCTAAACCTGATAGTCGAAAAATTAGACTACATGATTCTTCATACCGAACAATTTTTGTAAACAAATTTTTTCATAACTTCAGTGCGTCACAAGATATGTCCGTTATCAGATAAACTAAACACCCTGTAGATTGTTTAAAACCTTTCTGTATTCAACATGGTTGCACAAATTCTCATTATAAGACTATAAATTAATATATCAACAGGCAAAGAATGGACATTCAGAGAAATTGTGTAATATTTCTTAGAGAAACATTAACGAATTGTTGAAAGAAATACAGTAAACGGGTACCCGGTTAACAAGGGTTATGTGTGTGCCATTATGAAAATTTAAAGTCAATTATTTTGTTGGGACTACGAAAATATTTTTCTGTTTCAGCTCAGAATGCATCACCTTCGAAATCCACTTTTTGAAGATACTTCAGCAGCTCGGTTCCTTTGGTCGGCTTCATGGCGTCGCATAATCCTGGCTTCCCATTGCAAAGATCCTTGTGCATGTCTCTGAAAGTGGAAAGAAGATTAGTGTGCTTATCATGCTCCCCTGTTTCCATTACTTTTATCTATACACAGCGAAGCAAGATAGTCTTATGTTTATTTGTACTGGTAGAAGCAAATAATCGAAGATTTATAGATTTCCAGAGTTTAGCTTGTTACTTGAATGCATAGGCGAACGCCATAACTGCGTCGGAGACGAACTGCAGCTGGTCCTCGAATGCAGTGTTCTGTTTCGTTAAACGCTCCTTTGTTGTGCAGGGTTCTATGTATCTCTGGTTGTACGGTGTTTTGGATGCGTTTGGATATCGGCATTTGAAATGGTCTTCCCAGAATTCTAAAATTATTTGTTATATGGGGTTGTACAGTTTTATGGAATTATTTTGGATGCAGTTCTCTTTCATTTCATTCGGATGAAATTCCTTTGAGACTTTATAAAAATATAATATTTCATAAGCAGTTGCGGAATTAATTAATTTGAGAAATGTTAAAGAAATAACTCTTCCACCGTCAAGATTGAGGAACATTATTTTTACTTTACCGAAGATACCATTCCCTTGAAAAAGTATCCGAAATAAATGGTTTACAGATAAGCAGCTTACTACCTTCGCTCCCCGTCTGCAGGATTAATGAAGCCTTGATAAGAAGCTATCAAGATTTTCGCAATTACTCGCACGCCGAGGAGTATGATCTGAGAATACGGCTGAAAGGTGGCAAAGGTGGCGTAGCGTTCACAAAGTAATATTTTGCCGAAGGAAACTCGCGATAAAGTGGGTGTTAAGTTTAGCGACATGTCGGCCCTTAGACGCGCGACTGCGGGCTTCCGAAGTTACTTAGCTATCTAAAGTTTAATGAAGCTCGCGTGTTTCAGTCATTCGCTCACCGACAAACCACGGATTCCTTCGGTTGTTCTCGACGGTCAGATTCAGGAAGTACTCCTCGAAACCCCTGACAGGATTGGCCTGAGGTTGAACCGATAGGGTACCTTCGACTTCCGGCTCGTTACCATTACTGACTAAACCCCTGGCGCTCCAGCCGTCGCTGCCGATCCACGAGAAAGTTCCGGTTGCATTGCAACGTCTAACTGCCCTCATAACTCCGGCAACTTCTTGATCCGAGCCGAATATGATGCAGCCTGTACGCAATAAGACCCACGGAATTAATTGTTCGTCCACGTTTCATCGGATATACAGTTATGCCGAGATATTTGTGAAAGAGGCTTGCGCGTTTGCGAACAATTGGTTTAAACAACAACAACTTAAGGGACCTACAAACGCGTTCCACTGATTAGTTTGGATAATCGAGGTTGTACTGCATCGTGGATTAAACAGGTACGTGCGATCCAAAATGTGTCATGTTTGGGCTCATTTTAATCAGAGAAATGTCACGGATATGTTGGTAACAGTTTCATAAAAGAATGATTAAAAATAAGAAAGTTTCGTCACTGAATATAATATTGTCTCACGAGTCTGTGAGAAATTATGCAACACTGAAAAAGATGGATACCGCGTCGAGTTGTAAGCGGTTGAGGTACGAAGTTTCATGAAAATCTGATCTGTATAGCAGATCGTTAATTCGCGCCATTGTTGCAGAAGTAACAATTAATCTTGAAAACGCCGGTGCTTATAGGACAGCCTTCGGTACCATTGTAACCGGTGCGCCGTCTCTTGATAAAGTCCCGTGTAATCTAGATTCCCGTAGGATTAACCCCGCGAGAAGTACAGCCAGCCGTTTTATAGCCGGCTTTCAATGAAGCTTTATCGCTTTCTAGATTGATGACGAAGGGCCCGGAAGTCCTCTCGAGTCGTACGTCCAATAAAAAGTACATTTCAATATCGTCCCAGCAGTACGAGAATATTATTCAACGAATGATTATTCTCCCTCTGTTCCCGTTCGTTCTCCCTTGGCAGAACACACGGGTCCCGGGATTGTTGAAAGCAGTCGATGAACCGATGAGTACGGACAGTAATGGCGGATCCCTGTGTCAATGGCTGATGGCGCCGAGTCATCGCGGATGGTGGACGTAAATTGACCCGATCGCTTCTGAAGTAACACTAGACTCCGTCGAATAGCAAGCCGAGACCTATTAACTGCGACTTCTCCTAGTAACTTCGAGTCTCCCGATTTTCGATCGTCTTCGATAATAATTAACGGTTCGAGAATTACGGGGACTCCGCAGAAAAGTCGGAAGAACACTGTTGGATTATCAATAAGTTATCAGCACAATGAACTTATTGTTCGTTGTCGAAAATGAATCAACGATCGCAGAATCGTACTAATAAACAGAGATTATGAACTACCGACAAAACGATCTCGGAATCGTTTTTAACTGTTTAATATTTCGGGGTTCCAGCGGTTTTTTTCAGCATCAGTCGAAGCTAAGATTTCATAGAGGAAAGAGCTCCATCCCGCGTCGTGAAATAAAGAATAGGGGTAAACTTTACTTTACCGGACTCAAAATTAATACCTTTCTCCTACGAATTATGATGTATTTGGTATGTAGTCCAGTAGATTTGTACCCGGGTCGGATGCAGATCGAAGTTCTGATCCTCTAGGATCAATAGTTGAGGAGTTATGGTCGCTCAAAGTTGAGCATTTTTGACAGGTAAGGGCGCCGCCATATTGGTTTGTAATGACGACTGCGAGCCGCTTACCTTCCCCGCTACGCCCCCCATCGACCTAATCCTAACTAACTCAGTAAGCGGCGTGCGACCGTCACTACAAACCAATATGGCGGCGCCCTTACCTGTCAAAAACACTGCAGATTGCTCAACTTCAATCGACCATAGCTCCTCAACTATTGATCCTAGAGGTTCGAAACTTCTATGTACATCCGCGCCGGGTACAAATCTACTGGATTACATACCAAATACATTCATAGGAGAAAGGCATAAATTTTGAGTCCGGTAAAGTAGAGCAGCCAAGAATAGTTTTATTTTAAAAATACCACCCATTTCCAATATTGACCCTCTATCCTCTACAGGATGAACCGTCCAACACGCTCCAATTATCTCGATTATTATAGGTTTTAAAAACTATGTCCATGTTTCAATGTTTTTTAAGAACATAGATTGGATCTGAAAATTTTCACATTACATAATTACAAGCTACACATTTTTTTTCGCTTAATACTTACAAGCGAGATTACATTCAGAATTTCAAATGCATTCAACAATACAATATAAAACTTGCATAAATTAGAAAATAAAAAAAAGATGTCTTTGTACCGGGTGACGGCTGCACAATGAAGCGCCAGTGAAAAGTTTTCGGTCGAGTCGTTCGCTTTCTTAAAAAAATAGATCCCCGGGTCACTTGGAAATCCGCTTACGTCAGGCGAAGTGGAAGCGGGAACTTCCGTTTTTCATATTGTTTGGCAGAGATTTATGCGCCGAGATATTTCGTGTAGAATAGCATACGCTGGTTACGGTCGATCCTACGCGCAAGAGACACAGTATAATCGACTGGGAAATATTTAATATCCGCTGAAATACGTCCCGGCACGGGATTTGATATACGCCGGAACAAAAGGCTGAGCTTCTGCCGTGAATACAGGGATATTTTATCCGGAGCTGGCCAAGAATAAAGTTGCCTAGTACGTTATTAATTGTGATTTTCTTTTATTGGCCGATAGAGAGCTTTCATTTTTCATTCGGTCGCAGTGTCAATTTTTATGTGGTACTATTCGTACAGTTCCGCCATTCCGACGATACAAAAATGTACTATAAAATACTGTTCTTTCTAGTTTATAGGGACTACAAATCCTGGACAGATTTTCCGCAAGAAAGATTGGCAGGGACCTTCCTGTTTTATATTGCGACTGGAGGAAATATTTTTCGAGAGATTTATTCTGCCAGTTTAATTGCCTAGGAAGTCTGCAAACAAATCAATCGAATTTCTTATCACTTTATTCCGTTCCAATATTGATCAAAATGATTAAAGAAAGAATTTTTATTTAATCACAATTTCTCTACTTTCAAGAAAGTGGGAACAAATTAAATCTCATTTTCAGTGGTAGCCTCTATAGATCTGAAATAAATGAAAATCGTATTCAATTCTGTGGGACATTATATTCTAGCATTTTTAAAAAATTTTTAGAAGCCGTAAATGCATAAAGATCCGGAGTCTAGATATTACCCAAGTTCCGAGAGATTCGAACATCCGTTAAAAACAAGTTACTCGACCAATATAGGATTCAGCGAGCCGACCGCTTAGAGTTGATTAGATAATCTAGAGTTCCTTGAAATAAAATTTAAGAACAGCTTAGGAACATCCGGTACAATGAATATCTTGGGGAGAGTGTTATTACAGTTCACTGCTGGGAGAAGTTAAGGGGACTAGGGGAGAACAGAACATTAGGAAGGAGCAACGATGGACAGCGATAGGGGGAGGGAAACTATACAGTTTAAAAGTTAGAGGGTCCAACGATCGCTAAGGGTCCCCCTTAGCAGAACGCCAACCACGTCGAACAGAATACTCGCCGCTAAATCCTAACTGGCATCATCCGTTCTTATTATTATAATTCGAACTTTGTATGCATGAACACCGGAAACTTTATAGATTTTACGCTACATCGATGTCTTCGATCCTGGGGGGTCTGCAATGACCATAACAATCATCTTCGACACTTTTTCGTACCATTACTGTGACCTACCGTGGGATTACTATCATCTAAAATTGGTGTCGCTCCTCGCACATACTTGCAAATATGTGTTCGTTCACGAAAAACAACGACGAACTCAGAAGAATAGTGCACAATTCTTTATGACAAAGAAAATTGCTGTTAAAGTTTTGCGGTGGAAACCTCTTTAGGCGCACCGCGTACGCAAATGCTGGGCAGTGAATGAGTCTGATCCGTCACGCTCCGAGGTGAAACGCTATTCGGGTAGACTCGGGGAAGCACAATTGGCGGGAACTTATGCGCAAAAATCTGTGGGGTTGCAAGGAAAGTCGCCGCATGTCACAATTTCAAATTTGAGATTTACGTATATACCACAAAAAGTCTTGAAAACAGATTCGAAAGGCTTAAAAAATAATGTAATTTAATCGATGTCCTATGTCAGAGCATTAGTGATCAAAACTTTAAACGGCAATATCTCGAAAGTGAAAGTATGCGACATGTGGCGTTCTTCCCGACAACCACCGAAATATTGGTCCATTTTTTTTTACGCCAACACCGAAGGTGAAGCACACGTCACGGATCCTCCGACGGATTAGGCGATATACCTGGGAAGGACGTTGTAGCAGACAAAAAAAACACTTTTATCGGCTCCGTACGGGCCGATGATTTTACAACTACTCATAAATCACGCCATTGACGAAAAGGAATTTCCTTGGCAGTGTCCCACTCCTCGACCGAAAGTCCTTGCGACACGCCCGCGTCCAATTAACAATCGCTACATTTCCCCACCTAAACCCACCGAAAAAACTGGCGACAATCGCAGAACTATTTTGATCGTGGTCGGAGTAACATCTTCTCGTTCGCTGTCACGGTTTCGGAAAGTGTATTGTGTAGCGTTTAGTGATTCGCAAGTGGTAGTGTCTTGTCCGACGGAGGAACAGAGGCTTCTGGAAAATTTGTAAGTACAATTTGTAATAACAATGAGTGTCTGAAGAATTTAGCAATGAATAAACAACCTCTCCCCTTGTTTAAATAGTCTTGAGCATAAAGTGGTCTGTTGAGTCGCATCAGCTTTGGGTATCACGCGGAATTATCAAGTCTGAAAATCCACGGACTCGTCGAGCGGAACATTGTAAATTCCGCGGGGTTAAGAAGTAAAACAAAGAGTAGTAGCGGGTGACAAATCGCCTGGGAGCGGTATAAATCGTTCGCGAGGATGACCGAGTCCAAACAATCCAACAGGCTCCCTCGATTAATTATGGTAGTGCCGCGTCCGTCAGATGCAGGGGTTGGGAAGGATACGCGTGCCGAAAAAATATGATCGCGGAATGATTCCGGTCGGTATCGCTCGCTCGCGGAAATTGGGGATGACACTGACGTATAGGAAGTCTAAAGCCAGATTTAATAGACAGTTGTCAGGACGGCGTGAAAAACAGTGAGCGCATATCCGCGAGCAGTCGTTACCCATCGACGGATAAATCGTTTCGGGAGCGTCGGGATGACGTGCCAGCCGATAGGACATTTTTCAACGGGATCGGCTCCCTTAAAGAGAGGATTTTTCGAGTCGCCGAAAATTTTCACACATAAATCCCGAACGCCCGCGACCGGCAACTTGCCGTCGCGTGGTTTGTCACTGTATTTACATGACAAATCGCGGTCGCCGGAGGATCGATCGATCGGGACGGGCACGCTCCCCGAGGAATCGTTATCCGTCCGCCGGAAATAGAAACCGGGAAGCTGCGAAACAATCCGCTTTATCGAGCCGTTTAAACATGTCCGTGGCTCTGGATCTGCCTTGTCCACAGGTGGAGCCAACCAGACATTTTATACTACCGTCGTTCGCCGGCGGCGATAAAGTATAGCGATGCTGAAACGGCTCGGATGCGTTACGGTCTCCATGGAACGTCGATCTCTCCCCGTTTAGGGCAACAATCCCCTCAAAATTGAAGCGATTATATTAAGCGGGGGATTCTCGTGCGACTCTATGATTAAATAAAACTAGACTACGTGTCCGTTCAATGCAGACACTTTCTACTTACTGTGTGGAGAACTGTGTGTCACATCAATTATTTTGCGAAAGGATTGTTGCAGAAAGAGATTCCATAATGGATTGTTACATTGTTGGCTGCTACACTAAAATACTTTCCTGAGATCCTAAATTCATTGAAATGATAAATTCTTTTATGTAAAACAAAAATTGTCCGCATTAATTGAAATTTTTTGCCCAAAAAATGTGCTGAGGTGAAAACTAAAAGATAGTAAAATTTTAAGGAAAGAAACAGGAGCACAAATAATTTTTATACTGCATTGCACGCTTCACTTGCTGAATTTTATTCGACTAAATATTTAAATTCAATTTGGCATGTCTTGAAATGATTTAAAATATTTTCACGTGACCCGTTCCACGAAAATAAAATCTACGTGTACCGAAATGTAACTCGACCCTTTTCCCTCGAGATTTGTCTGCGAAACTTAAACATCCGCAGACTGTATCACTAACAAGCATGGACAACAGTAAAAGGCGTAGAACGTAGACGTTTGCGTCTGGCGCAGCTAATGACGCTCCGTTTAGTCTTGATTCCCATGACAACAAAGCTGCAGTAGAAAAATCCGCATTCTCTTTAAACAGAAGTAAGAGGACCGAGGAAAGACAATTTGTCGTTAGTGTCGCAGCGAACAGTGTAACAATCGTTTGTGAATAAATAAATGTGGAATCTCTTTCTGCAACAATCCGTTCACGAAATAATTGACGTGGAATATACAGTTCTCCACGCAGTAAGTAGAAACTGTCTGCATTGAACGGACACGTTAGAGGAACGAGCAACTCTCTTCTAGTCGTGAGTGCGATTTCGGAAACACTCAGTATATTTGCTGTGTCGGTCGCCGCATTATCGAAGTCGGTGGAACTCGCACGAGCCGACAGTTTGTCAGATAAAACCAGAAACTCGGAAATTTCATCGACTTGTCTCAAGTTCGAGATTCGTGCGGACAGAACCACGATTGGGAGAACCTTTGAATATCCTTCCCGATCGTTTCGAGGAATCGTGCTTGATTCAGAGAGTCTACGAAATTATGCTGTGGAAAATTGGCCAGCTCCGATTCTATTTTTATAACTAACGGTCAGGCTGTATTTTCGTTTTTGACTACAGATGAGGCATGTACTGATTGTCTGACTATAAACGCTGTTGTTCTACTTATTCAACCACAGATTTTATTTCATGCGGTTGTCTGGCCACGGATCGATCTGTTTATTCTACTTATTTAACGTCTATGTGTAGACAGCGGATTTTATGCATTTATGATAAATAGACTGCAGATTTTATGCATTCATAGTGAAAATTAATGAGAGAAAAACAAGAATTTAAGTACATTCGATGAATTTAAGAATGTTGTTACAGTATTTTCGATTTGTTAAGATTATTGAAAGATGAAACATCTAGATTCCATTTCTTCCAATCGACTTAGAGAAATGTTATTTGCATAAAAGTCCGCAGTCTAATGATAAAAATGAGTAGGTGTAATTTATTTTCAATCTATCGAACATATTAAGAGAGAAAAGAAATTTCTATGTCACTCCGGTTAGTTTGGAATGCTGAAAAATATTATTAATCATTTAACTGGATTCGGTATTTTATGGAGAACCAGAAAAAAAATAATTTTCTCCTTTTCAGTGCATTTTAATATAAGCGTGGTTTTTAAAAAGTTCTTTATATATATTTTTTAAGCTTCACACTTCCTGCACATTTCTAAACTTCCATGAAAAATGTCCCTCGCATTTCACATTTTCAATTACCATAAACGTATAAAACATAAAAATCCACGGTTTAACTAGGCGACTGTAAATCTTTATGCAAATTCCAATTTTCACTAACTGAAACATTCTTGGCTATAAAAATAAAGTAGGAATGTCTTCAATGTCGGTAGATAGAAATCCGTGAATAGCAGGAATTCATAAAAATCCACAATCTATAAACTGAGATTTTTTTCATTGAAATCTCGAAGGTTTGTGACTCCAGTAGTGTTCGAGCGGAATTCGCGTGGTAATATCCCGACAGCAGAAAGAAATTTATGCTGAATGGACGCGAAGGACTGTTCCTTACGACTGTCACGCTTTCTTCACTCACCCTTGGCCCTCGGTTTCGTCAGCAGTTTCAAAACGATATTGTCGTAAGCCGTCTCCTCCGCGACGCCGGAGTCTTTCACCAACTTCTCCTTGATGGCGATACATATGTCGTTCTCTCCGAGCAGATCCTCCAGCACCTCAAAGGCCTGCAACCAAAAGGATAGCCCCGAAATTACGTCTAGTCCTCCCTCCTTTTCTCCCTCTCATTCCGTATCGATCTGTATCGCGGTTGTTTTAAGACAACTTCGACTGGAGAAGATGAGCTTGTGCCTCAAAGAACACAATGCGAATCGGAGTGGGCGAGCCAGAGGTCCTTAATGGAAAAATACGTGGTTAAACATGACCCCGAGGGAGAGTCCTATCCGGGGGATTGCAATCGTGCAAAGGACAAAGAATCTTAGGAACCAATTCCTCTTTATAAAGTGTTGTGATCAAATGCTTCTCAAAATACGAATTTTTAATTCTTTCTATTTATGTGCTGACAAAAAATTAAATATTGTTTTATCGTCACTTAGTGATCGTTTTGAACGATTTTTACAAGGCGAATCTTTATGTACATTTTTAATTATGTTCATAGAGCCTGTCCTCACAAGAAATACGAACAAATCGTCTTCGTTCTTTAATGATCTTTTTAAACGCTTTTTTAAATCAATGAATAAATTCATAAGTATTTTAGGAGCTACTAAATGGTTCATTAATTAAGAATCAGTTTTCTTGTGAGAATTTAAGTCGCAGGCTGATGGATAAAGAATGACCGTAAAAATCCAGCACTTCGCTGATCGAAAGTGGATTTAATATTTTCCAAAGCGTATTTAATTTATGCGAGACCACACACAGGCGTGTTATCGATTTCCGTTTATGGTAAGTGGCCGCAATATGTGCGTCGGCCTTCCGCGGCCGCGTTTATTGTTAATTATACGCGTCTGATCTTGATTCCTCGATAGATCGCCGCGCGTTGATCATCCTGATACCACGGAAATAACTTACGCCTCCTAGATATCAGTTAATGTCTGTTCCCAGACGTCGGACACACCAGTTTCCCCGCGTCGAGGAATTAATTTTGCCGAACAATCCCCGATTCCCGGTCGATTTTTCCCTTTTATTACGAACGGGAGAGAGAAAGACATAATCCGAAATGACTTGTAGTTCTTTCGGATTTAATTTTTTTTAAGACCGATCCTAGCTATACGGCCCTCGCGATGACGTCGGTCGTAAAAGTTGAATCCGTTTTAAAAAGCTAGGTGCTCCGGACGAAAAGCATGTCCGGTGGTCAAGTTGATGCGAACCATCATTCGGAAATTATTCCGTCGAGTATGATGGAACGAGAAGCTTCGCTGAAAACGTAATCTCTGATAAATGGCGCGTTGTTGGCTGATGGTGTTTCTTAACAATGGAACTGCAGAGCATTAAAAAATGTATCTACTTGTTTTGTGTGCAAGTAACAGAGATTATTCAGATTTCCAAGCGATTTTTATAATCTACGTCCAAAGAAATTTTTGAGAAATTTCGCAGCAATTTATTGGCGCAATTTCGCTAATTGCATACTGAAGACTTCGAAATTTGGAATTCGTTTCAAAATTTACTGAACCTCGAACTCTACTGCATAAATTGTACGAGCACAGCAGGGGCCTCTTAATCAAATAAACAAAAGTCATTCTAAGCTACGTCCAAAGAAATTTTTGAGAAATTTCGCAGCAATTTATTGGCGCAATTTCGCTAATTGCATACTGAAGACTTCGAAATTCGGAATTCGGACCAAAATTTACTGAACCCCGAACTCTACTGCATAAATTTCACGAGCACAGCAGGGGCCCTTTAATCAAATAAACAAAAGTCATTATACAACGGGATGTACCATGCATCATTCCAATGCGATACTGAACTTCAGTCATTATTTATTACAAGCGTGTAGAAAACACACGCGCGAAACGTATCTCGAACAATCTATCTTTCTCCTGAATATATAGGGTGAGTCTGATAAATAGACTGCGGATCTTTATGCAAAATAAAAATTGTCTGCGTCGATTGCAAGAAATGAAAACTAAATTGAGCGTTACTTCTTTCCTTAATGATTTTAATAGAGGAGAAATCATACATTGATATCTTCAATTTTTTTAATTCTCTAACAATTTTGAATTTCATCTACTCAATTTTCTTTTTTAAATTTATTTTACGTTGCTTTTTTAACTGCTGTGGTTATTTCGCGACGACACCACAGTCTAAAATGCCACATAGAATATTTCCAGAGGTGCCGGATCTACTCAATTTTGCTATGAATGTATAAAGATCCGCAGTCTACTGATAAATAAAATCGCACAAGTGTGTATATTTTACAAAATGTAGTAATTACAAGCTGTTAAATAAATATCTTAGAGGCCTCTGAGCGTGTTGAGAAAGTGTACACATAGTAAATTGTTTGTTTACTTTGTAATACGTATGGTCGTACAAAATACAGTAATTCCAAGCTATTAAATAAATATCTCAGACATTTAGATATACGTTAAAAAAATATATAATATAGTAAATTGTTTGCTAGTTTCATGATCACGTAATTGTACGAAATATAACACGTGCAAGGTAAGAAATGAATATCTCATTCTATTACGTAGTAAATTGTTGGTAACTTTGTGATATATGATTACGATTTTACAAGGTAGATCACGTCAAAGGGATTAAGGTGATTACAGAGATTGAAAAAGGGTTTAGAGCATGGCCGGTTAATATGATTCACGTGGTCCACCCTATGTATTCGCATATATGTATATACACGTTAAATCAGTTTCCGACGACGATAATGCACACGCTCGCTGGCGATGCGAGATAAGCATTATATTAATGCATGCCATACATAAAAGAGCTTATTCGCATGCATCATTCTCGGAGCATGTGATCACGTATACAGAAAGGGATTCAAGGTCGAAGGTCGACGTCGAACTACTCATAACCGGTTCGAGTATGTTCGATGAAGGTTAGAGTACACTCCTAGCAAATTCTACACCTTCGTGTAGAATTATAAATTATTCACGCTTTCTAACTGGGGCAGATATTAAATCTTGTTCTTTCACTGGGATTAGCCAGAAATGGAAAATAATACGGAAACCTTGTTTGTTTGTCGTTTCATAATTTTTTAGAAGAAAAATTAATCATTCTTTGAAAACAACAAAGATATTTGAGGTGATAACGTTAGGTGACTCACCCTGTATACTACTTGTCCGACCATACACCAGCTATTCTACTTGTCCACTTGTCCGACCATACACCAGCTATTCTACTTGTCCGACCATACACCAGCTATTCTACTTGTCCAACCATACACCAGCTATTCTACTTGTCCAACCATACACCAGCTGTTCCACTTGTACGACCATACACCAGCTACTCTACTTGTCTGACTAAAACAGATCCTATTCTACTCGTTGTAACCGGGTTAACAAATAATTATCAAGCAGCTAGACTCTGTCGTCTCCCATGTTTCGAAAATTGAAAAAATTGAAGCTTCAAGCTCTGATTCTCCGAGGTCAAAGAACACTTAGCAAGTAGCTCGCCAAGACTAAAAAAGGAATCTTTCGTCTCTCATTGTTCTGGACTCTTTACAACAAATTGAAGCTCTCCAAGTTCTCCAAGGTTGAAAAATCCTCGGCAAGTAGCTACGGGGCCTTTCTTGTTCCAGCGCCTCCTTTTTGATGCGCAACGATTTCGCGATTTCCTCATTTTCCCTCATAAAATGTTTGCAGTCCGCCGCGTGGAATGGTTTCCGCGATTCCGTTTATAGCCGGCGGCGGCCCGGCAATAAGCTCAGCCTCGAAAAAACGGCCGCGGAAAGATTAATGAGAACTAGCTGCGGCATTATTGTGGGAACGTGACTCGCCGAGACGTTTTTTCAGCCCGGGAGATCGGCGTTTGACGTCTTAATGTTTGCCACGGCAGAACTGTAGCCCTAAACAACAGCATTCCCGTTACTCTATTGCTATTATTGCTGTTCTGGAAGGGTGCAGGGACGCGTGAAACCGTTTCTGCAAACGTATTACCGGACGCGTTGCATTCTTAATGGACGCAGTTCCCGCGAGAACGTCAATTACGTCCAAATGGAATTCCTTGCGGCCGCTGCGAGCGGTCAAGCTCCGGGAAAATTTGCCACGGTCCCGTTTGGAACTTCCGCGAGCCACACATGCGCGAATTTGTGAATTTATGCTGCCCTAGGCATTGTTTACTCGGAAGGCTCGACGGGCTCCTGACGACGGAAGTTGGTCAGCTGGTGTCATTCATTATTTACAGATTTAACGATTTCGCTTTCCTTGATTTCAACTAAAAAAAGTCAATCAATAGACAGCGAATTTTATGCATTTATGACAAAAATGAGTAGCTGTAATTTAAAATAGCAAAAAACATTAAATGAATTTAGATAAGCTGTTATATTATTTTCTATCTGTTGAACATATTAAAAAAGAAGACAATTTTCTAGGCATCAATCAACTCTTCACCTGAACGTCATTTTTAATGATCAGATTTTGTGCAAATTAAAAATTGTCTGCATTAGTTGCGAGAAATAGAAGCTATACAGGTATGTATTTATTTTTTATATTTTTAATTACTCTACACCTGTTTATCACACACGCATAAAATCCGCAGTCGATTAGTTAAATTTTTTGAGGCACCTTTTTGTTTGGAAACAACCAAGAAAAGGGTTTTTCCGCGGGGGAAGAACAGCGATGTTGCTAACGAATTCCAGAATTGCAGACATTTCAGTCCCGTGCGTTCTAATCTCGTCGGGCGAAACGTACAAGCGTGCAACAATAATTCGCCGAAGAAGAACAACTTAATTGTGCTAGAACACAGAATGGGAGCAGGTCTGCAAGCACGTAGAAAATTAGGGACGATGTTTAAGTCTCGGCGGCGTTGCACTGCAAGTATTATATTTCATGCAGTGTTGCAGTGAGTACGCGGAAGTGAAATTTCTTACGTTACATCCGACAGCCTCTTTTCGCCGCGGCCCTAATGGCTTCCATCTTCACCGTGGACGGCGTTGCACGAGTACTTAAACGCACGGATGGAAGTTATTCGTTTCTGAACTTGAATACTGCGAATCATGGTGTCATTACGCGTTAATGCATCCGCGCCAGACGAGCCACGCGTCCTTGGAACCGGCAATAAGAACCGTCTTTTCTCCTCTTCGCTTCTCTTGACACGCTCTTTTTTCCTTCTATTCAATTCGCCGTTCTGGAAACTCATCAGGGCGTTTCCAAAGGTAGAATCGCGGTCTATAGTTTTCAATTTGCATCTAATTTTCATTTTCCTCTTCTTCTTACAGCGCACCCTCCCTCCCTGTGTTTCCACTGACTTTGTTATACCAATTGCCGCGAACTTTCTGCTCTTTTCATTAAACCCTCCGGCGAGCGGTCCGCCGCATCCAACGTCGAGAAATTATGGCACCGTCGGTGCTAGTCGGATGAAAATGATGGCACGCTAATTGCGTCGTTCTAGGCGCGATACTGGAATTAAGAAGATGGATTCGCGAGGATATTCTACGGCCGAACCGCTGAACACAGCTCGAATTACTTTAACTCCTTTTAGAAATGTTGCGTTCCGAGTCTCTTCTTCCTGTTTTGGTTGGTGGGAAAAATGGTAACTTGACGAAATCACTGATAATCAGGAATGTTATTATGCTACACCTTGCGAAAAATTCGTGGATTATTGGGAATGCTGAAAATTGTACAAATGATATAATTAAATGCTTTTTATTGTGCTACACATTACGAGAATCGTGGTTAATCGGGAATGTTGAAAATTGTGCAACTGATAATTCAATGCTTTTTATTATGTTACACATTACGAGAATCGTGGTTAATTGGGAATGTTGAAAATTGGGAAACTGATAATTCAATGCTTTTTACTGTGCTACACTTTGCGAAATAAAAATGATCTACGAGAGAAACAGGAGCCAACTTTCTGTAATAATTTCAACATGATGAGAACAATATATCGGTGCTCTTTTAATGGACCTTCCAAATTGTATAATGAACTCCTACATTCGATTTAACAATAGAAAATTTACCGAACAACGTGCGTACATTGTTTGACTTTGTCCATTGTGGGAGTTGGCTCACGTTCCCCTCTGTACTCGTCACACAGAAAGATAAATTCGCTGTGCTACTGTCGCGTGGGCAGCGTTATTTATACTTCGCCGGGCGTGTTATATATTTTACCTATCGAGATGGTAATAGAGACATCGCGCGATCGAACAAACCAATATTTTCCTCTGATTGCTATCGAGAAATTGCACGACTCCCTAGCCATCCGTTCGAGACGTCTTCCCTCGGATAGGGTCAAAGGAACAACGGGTTGACACGCATAAATCAGGTCCCGTAAAGCAATCTCCTATCCTCATTGTTGCCTACGAAGGAATACAATGCGAAAAACTCCATGGAAACCGCAGGGAAACCCGGGCGAAATCGAACTGTGGAAAAGTGTGCTCCATTGTGTGGTATGCATATGTCAGTGCACAGGTCAATTTACAACAATGCAATACTGTGTGCCGTAACCAGCTTACTATAATAAACGCCCATGAAAGCCACGAAAATTCAGAGTAACTTATTTAACCTTAATACATGACCAGACTAAAAAAATTTTTGAAAGGTAAAAAAACACATAAAAAGAATTTAAAGATTATTCTCGACTTTTTTTTACAGGAAATAGATTTTTACTTAAATTTTTAATTTGCTCACAGCTGCTGGATCCTAATAAACTTTCGATTACTTCATAGATTATATTAACCCTTTGCACTCGGAGCTATTTTAACTAGAAAATTGAACATTTCTTCTGATCTAGAATATTTCCATTGCCTATGATTTTTGAAATTTTATGGATATCAAATTGGTATAATACCTCGTACAATACCTAAATGTTTAATAATTGATTAGGTACCGATACATTTAATAATGTAAACAATATTTTGAATAATGGTACAGCAATGTTCAGTGGTGCCTCAGAGGGGACAACCGAGTGCGAAGGGTTAAATATTGATTTTCAAGTTTGGTAAAAACAAAAATATCGCCTGTCATATTCAGTTAATTTTTTCGAACTTTGAGGAGAGAGAGAGAGGTTAAAGTTCAAACGGGACCGAGGTGGAAAAAATAAAAACGTGTCCTCGTCTAGGTGGAGGAACGTGTTCACCAGAATCTGGGTCAATGGCGCTAGTTGCCCGTACACCTGTCCATTGTTCCGCGAACGGAGTGCACGTGACGAGTCGCGATAAATTACAAGTCGCCGCGTACCTTGGCCTCCGAACTTGAATATTTGCCGTGTTCGCAGCCTCGTCGTCGTCGTGGTCGTTTTCACTCTCGAGCGGCCGGAATGTCGACGGGCCACTTTTACGGGTCGTGTTAAAATTCAATTTACCTGTGAACGCCAATTTCGACCCATTACAAGCGTCCATTACAGCGACCGTGGTGCGGCGAAATATAAAATTGTCTGAGAAACTGCTGCCCGCGACCAGGAAGCAAATATCTCTTCTTTCTGAATACTTATCAGTAGACCGTAGATGTTTTGCAATTTTCAATTTTTCTAGGTACATTCTAAGAAAGTGCAATTGAATAAAATCTTATTTTCAGTGGTAGTAGCCTTTGTATTGGGCTGGCGAGAAAGTAATTCCGGTATTTTAAGGTGAAATAAAAATTTCTTTAAGCAATGAACTTTAATGGATCAAATATTTTCCATTCTGTTCGATGATCTTTTGCCACCTTTCTGGTAGCTTAATAAAGTTATTGGCTACTTTCATAAAGCTGCGTCTGCTACATATCGAATAACAAAATTGGGTTTCATTTCACCTTAAAATTCCGAAATTACTTTCTTGCCAACCCAATAGATCTGGAGTAAATAAAAATCGTACCAAATTCAATCGAATTTTCATTCCAGCATTTTTTGTAAATTTTTAAATGCCATAAATGCATAAAGATCCACAGTCTATTTATCAGCCACGGGAATCTTTTGTATTTTACTGTATTTTCACCCCCCACCCCTGAAAATTTCGGGTACCAGAGCCTCGGATCGGGTTTTGATGGCTCGGGTCGGAACCCGAAAATTTTATGACATTTAGATCTCCGAACAATAAAAATTTTCGGGTTTCCGACCCGACCTCTATTTGTACTTATTTCAATTTGTAAACGGATCTCGATTTTCTTGTTTCACCTCCGATTTTTAGATTTACTGGGAGTTTTTTGTTAGTTTGAAAATTTGGATCGGCCGGGGCGAAGTTGATTTTGTAAGTTCCACAAGATTCTCAAAGGCATTTTAATTATTCAACAGACTAGGATCTCCTTCTGCATTTTATTATTTAAAATTTGCATTGGTCGTGGTGAAGTTGATTTTGTAAATTGCACAAGGTTCTGAATGGCATTTTAATTATTCTTGATATTAATTTGTGGACATTTCACGAGTTTCCTTTATTCTCTGATTTTTAAATCGATTTGGAACATTTCATGAACTATTTAACCAAATAAATATCCATAATTTCATTTCTGTAACTCTGCTATTTATAAATTTTAATGATCACTGGTTTTATTCCTACTAATTTCTCATTTATGAATCTGTTTCAGGTATCGATGAAGCAGGATCGCGAGGTTCGCTAGAAGTAGGATGACACTCGTTGGAGCGACAACATCGTCGATTCCATTTTTGCAAGATGCATTTATACATTCCTGTTGACACTGCTAAGGTTGGTCGGGCGTTCACAAGACTTTTCCACGGAATATCGGAGGGAAAATGGCAGGCTGAGGGAAGCGTAGCAGAGTAGCGACCCAGGCCTGTTGAATATTTATTACCATCCTAGAGTCTTTCGTCTTTCAGCCGCAGCACGTCATTGTTACGGGAGATGGACGTCTCCCGCGTTACATGGTACGCATCCTTCAATTGAAGTTGTCGGCTTTGCTCAAACTATTCGTCTGCCGTCGTGTTTGAGTTCGGTGTTACCTGGCAAATCTTGGCAGGCCATTAACAGAAATTTCTCGGGCCGTGTTGGATGGATTTTCAAGGGAAACTTTCGCTCCAACGTTTAATCTTTTCATTTACAGAACAGTTCGAGACTGAATGTTTCAAAACGTGCTACTCTTCTGGCAACTTCTTGTATTTTATTTATTTTCTGAACATTTCTAACACTGAACCTACCGAGCCTTAAAAGTAACTGGTGCATGTTCCCTTATAAAAATGACAAGATTGATTTTATTTAGACTTTTTGTGCAGCTCCTTTATAATATGTACTCCTCTAAAGATATCTATAAAATCATTTCTTATGAAATTATTTTTATTATATCAATAATCATAAAATAAAAAATCTGGAATAAAAATGCAGTGCACGAAAGAAAAATTTGTTCGCTGTTTCAGGAGAGGAAGTACCATCGATTACTATTTTGTTCGGTTTTTTTCAACATTTTTTATGCGGTGCAAATTTTTTACGCCGTGCAAACAAGAAAAGTCATATAACTCAATAGTTTGCTAATAAAACACAGAAATTCTCCGAGCATGGGATCTTTAAGTTGTCGGAAAAACCGCAAGAGATCATAGAACAAAATGTCATAAAGCTTAGTCTAAATGGTAAAAAATTGGCTTCCATTTTCCCTTTAGAAAACGAAATATATATGACTTTCCGAACGACCCAATATTTATGCAAATTTCGATATTCATAGTCAAAGTTTTGAAAACCAGGATAAAAGAAAAATTTGTTTCGTCGACTAAAATGCTCCTCGTGTTGAAGATAAATTATGAATAAATTTAATGTTTGATTAACCGAAACGTTTGCTTTCGTGTTACAAATTGATACGTGGCGTAAGTCTACAAAGATTTACGATCTACTTACGATAGTGTACATAATACAATAACTACAAAGAGTAGAAAGAAACCTTTAGTTGCAATATCACGATGAACAACTCGCAGAAAAGAACAAGCCTAATAGCTGGTACCACGCATTGAACATTTTCACCTTTTCTCCCGGTGTATCAAAATTCGCTTCTTCCTTTATTCACCGGCTGATGGAAACTGATGGAGATATACTCCTGCGAAGAACTAGCAACGTTGTCTGTAAGTACTATCTCAAGATCCTCCAATATAAGGACTCTTACGTCGCAAGTTTGTAAAGAAATTTTCCCTGTGTAAGTATACTCTGCAACCCGGTACTGTAACCGCCGTACTCGCTCAATTTTCTCAAGTGTTCTCAAACTCGTACGCTTTATTCAATGTGCGAATATGAAACACCGAAAAATAATTTTCTTGAAATTTCTACCAGTTTCAATTTCATACATTGAGTCTATCACTTAGAATTCGGTATCCAGATGTTTCTTTATGCATTATTCAGAAAGCTGTGTGCACAGTGCTGCAACTTCGAGGACTCTTTTGACCTTCTACATACAAACGACGATCGCTAAAAAATATCGAATACCTTCCCCGGTTTCATTAAAATCAACAGAGTCGCTCGCGCAACGGTTCACGTCAGCTAATTAAATGAAAAGATGGGTAATTCCGTCGTTAAGAATACCACTCGATGAATTAATATTCACGCTCACGTGAGAAAGTGGCGCAGAGTTATCATCTATTTCAAGGAATCTCGCATGCATAGAAAACGGCATCCGTCCTGCAGCTGGCGTGACGGTAATATGGGCCATGCAAGGTCGGTCGTTATGTAGCCGCGTATTTCGAGAAGAAGCTAATTAGGTGTACGCCCGTTTTCTCTATCCTTCTCGCCCCCTCTGTGTCTCGTTTCCTCCTGTTTCTCAACCCGGTTGCTTGCACTCTCGTGCGTTCTCCGTTCTCTTCATCATCCGACCGAACGCAAAATGTCGTGAAACCGTCTACGTGCACGCGATTTAACGTGTCCGCAGCTGAAAACTGTTTGACAACCCCCAATGAAATCTCAGCGGCTCGTTAACGTACGGATCGAGCGTGTCTATTCACACGTGACTGCTGGAATTCGGCTGTAGGCTACAAACATAGCGAAGCGACATCGGCTCATGCTTATTTCTTGCAATAGAAGTAATAATCTACAAACATTATTGTGAAAGTTTTTATTAAAACCTACTTTAGGTGTTGCATTCACTTCAATGTAAATAATAATAAATATTGACGTTAATTAATGCAATCTAAAATAATTTACTTCGTAAAATGTTGGACCAACTGTGTTTCTCATCCTCAAGAGAATTGTGATCCGATTGACGAATAAATTTCTACTTCAATCGTTAATCGCGATTAACGATTAAACTCCTACTTTAGTCGTTAATTGCGGTTATCGATTACATTCTTTTGCAATCGGATAATTGATTTAATGATTAACTGCTGAAATTCCGAAATGAAATACGGAATCACAAAACTGTATGCATACTGGAAAAAATGTAAACCGAGTTTTTGTTGAGATATATTTCTGTCAATTCTCCATCTCCGCTCTCTGTGTCTTTCTCTCCCTTCTTATTACAATTTGTGGATAGACCGTGTGGCGATTAACTTCAGCAATTGATTAAATCAGTCTCCGATTTTTCAATAATTACCTTTTTCAATTGTACACATTAATCAATCAATCCTGGTTAAAATTTGAATTGATTAATACCCAGCTCTGCCATACGTCGTGCTGGAGGGTGGAGATAATTATGAACGTTTGGGGCGAGAAATGCATTTAAATCAATTTATTAAAACATATTTAATGCACATTAGAAAGGTTTAAAAATATATTTTACATGTATTGGATTAATTGTTCATGATTTGTATCAAAGGGGTGGATCACAATTCTCTTGAGGATGAGAAACACAGTTGGTCCAACATTTTACGAAGTAAATTATTTTAGATTGCATTAATTAACGTCAATATTTATTATTATTTACATTGAAGTGAATGCAACACCTAAAGTAGGTTTTAATAAAAACTTTCACAAAAATATTTGTAGATTATTACTTCTATTGCAAAGTGGAATCAACCCCGAACGAGGGCTTAAATAAAATATATATCTGGCAGAATATTTTGGGAGCTACTGAAAACTGAAATTGACTATTTTAATTGCTTTTTACTGGCAAATGCTCAGTCTGTTTCAGATACCTACGAGGCAACGAAATAAAAATGTACCGGAACATTCGGACTCGTCTTTTCACAGAATAAAAATCGTAGTACGCGCGACTCGCGCTCGAAACCATTCGAACAAAAACTTTGAATTTCCGTCGACGCGAGACGACACGAATAAAATAAATATTATCGCAGAGTATGCGGCTAAATTCAGCGAATTTCGGTTGGAGCTGATGGGGCGAGCGCAATGGCAAATCGAATATTGAAAATTACGCGGATTATCGGAGAAAAAAAATCGAAACCGTCGCCGCAACAATCGCAATAATGTTCCTGCCACACGAAATATGCACGCCGATTTTAATAGAATAACGCATAATAATCCAATGCAACGTCGTCGCAATAATATCTCTCTTTCTCTCTCGCCCGTTTAATTCCACGAATAACGAAGCAAATTGCTCGGGGATAACGCGGGTTGCTACCAACAAAAGATCAAATTTCATATAAAATGCCGCGTCCATGTGTTGGCGGAAGCAATAACGGATGGCTCGGTTTCCGCGTTCTACCAATATGACACGCGTCCGAACCTATTTCCCGGAAAAGTCGTGTTCCTACGCGTTTGCACCGGTCGGTGTATACAGGGTGTGCGAAAAACCAACTTCCCCGAAGGAGCTAATCCCCGAGGCGATTTAAAATAACTTTTCCCTTTACGAAAATGTTCTCCGTGGCTTCGTTAACGAGTTATTAACGAACAACGCGGACCAATCAGAGCGCAACTAGAGCGGATGGACTCCGCCCCTGCGACAGGACTCGTTCAGCGCGGCGTTGGCATTGGACGAGCCGGAATTCGTCTGCTATAGCTGCGCTATAATTGGTCCGCGTTTTTCGTTAATAACTCCCCAACGAAGCCTCGGAGAATATTTCCGTAAAGGAAAAAGTTATTTCAAATGACTTTGGGAATCTGAAAATGTATCTTCCGAATGTTTCCAGGCCAGTTACGTGTCCCTTATTCTCATCTCGAAAGCTGGAGCGTACTATAGCAATTAATAACTCGGAGCAGCAGTGTTTACCGACGGCATTATTCTTACTTCTTCCATAATTATCTCGTTATCCGGCCAGCAGGATAGTGATATTCTTTCTTGTTTGCCGTAATCCCTCACGGGATTTTCTTCATTATTTTCGCTTTCGTACGGTGATTCCTGGCGCGAACAACGGATTCCTTCGCGACCCACGTCAGAAAAGAATTACGACGTCGGGATAATCCAATCAGACTGTTTTATTGGGGAGAATTGTAAACGAGCGGGGAATAATTGGTAATTATTATTAATTGGTGGAGGAGCGCGTAGCTTCGATTCTTTAGGGGATGCTTGCGAAGTGACAAATTGATGTTTAACCCCTTGCCTCATGATTTATTTCACTGCCACAGTGATCAGAACTTCTTTATCATTCATCGTATCCTATAAGAAAACCAAAATTGATATGTACCGATCGTCTATATTTTCTCTAGTGGCTAAATAACAATAAATTAAAATAATAGTCTTTATGCAAAATAAGAAAATGTCTGTCGATTCCAAGCCAGAGTAGGGCAATAATCAACTAATATTTAAAAATGACTAATAGTCTTCTTGAATATTAATCATAGCAAAGTAGTCATTAGTCAAAACTTTTTGATTAGTTAGTGATAAATAAATGGCAAATAGTTAGTCACAGGTCTAAGTAATCGTTAGCTATTGCTTATTATTGTTAATTAGTTATCATTAACTAATCAAAAAGTTTTGACTAATGACTATTTTGCTATGGCTAACATTCAAAAAGACTATTAGTCATTTTTAAATATTAGTTGAATATTGCCCTACTCTGTTCCAAGCCACAGAAGCTAAATAAAATTTTCTTTCATCTCTCAATTATTTTATTAAACTGGAAATAATACGTTGATCTACTTAAATTTTTTAAATATGTTCATTGCTTCAAATTGTACGTACCAATTTTTGCTATAACTGTCGAAAATCCGCAGTCTATTTTTTTTAAATCAGAAGAGACAATGACAAAGAAAGCCCACAATTTTTTTCAGTCACCACTTGCGTGTACTGTAATCTCCATTCGTACTGCGGCCTCTAATTTGCAAAGTGAGCGGTTCTCCTTTCCACTTCTCTAATTAAACTGGATATTCAATGAGAACAGTTCGCGTCGAGAATTACACGTGGCCGTAAGCCGACGTAAAAACAATGGAACGACCGGAAAGCCGCTAATTCCACCGGAAATCGGATCAAAGAAGTCCTCAACAAATCGGCGACACGATCGCGCGAAACAAATCGGAATACATGTTTCATTAGACTGCGATCGGCGACAAGCATTAACGACCGCGTGCGATGTAATTGCTACCTTGGACGAGCGTAAATAAACGATTCTGCGTTTCCGTATAGATTACAGGCTGAAACGGTAATTCTGATTTCAATATTAACGAATTAATGCGACACCGAAACCACCGGCGGCGTTAATTTCGTTGAAATAACGCCCGGAAAATCTTTCCTGGAACGTACAGCATTTATACATAAATTCACCATCCGTAATGATTCTTTTGCCAGTCAGGTAACGATAATAATTATTTTGGTATTTTTGATTTGAGCGAAATTAATTTACATTCAAAATAAAATAAAAGTGCATTGAATTGTATTAACCCTGTAATGTTTATTCCAAACAACAAAATGTTGGGATCAAAAATTGATTAAAAATTCTCTGAAATTCGATCAGACATGTACTTTACCGCAGAACCTCGAACAAATTAAATTTTTGCAATTATTAAAAAATCAACATATACGCAGATCTACCTTCTCAACACGAAGCTTCAATTCCTCCTTTCAATTCCGAGCGAGAAAATTGAGATTTGCATAATTTCTCGCGGGAATAGTTCCCGAAAATACGGCAGCGGTGTTCATTATCAGCGATTAGCATGCCGGGTGGAGCAGTTAGTCGATGCGAAGAGTTAGGTTCGCTGGGAACAAGAAGTTACAAACGAGTGCGGCCCTCCGGTGGTCACGCTTGCGGTCAGAAAGAGAAAGAACCTGATGAGTTGCGTGGTTCCGGAGTTATTTGATTATGTGAAGCCTGGGTCGGATGAGCGACGTTGTGGCTGTCGGTGCTGAGGTATTTTATAAATTGCGGTCGAGCGACTGTCGCGTTGTACGCGGTGCGTGTATTTTAATGTAAACGAATGCAAATGATCCCGTTTGATGAAAAATTCTTGCATTTCCGACGCACAGCTTCGCGCTTCCGAGGTGATATTTTTGGGGCTGACTGTGAAAGGGAATTAGGTGGTGCATACAGATGATTGTTCCGCGTCGTTCCTCATTTCGGAACGTAACTTTGCGACGGAAACGCTGGAGAGAATTGGGCTGGAATTTGAATTCTGTTCATTATCTTGTAATTTTTCTTCCCTTCTAGAAAACTAAAGTACAATAAATCTTCGATAAACGCAAAAGTATGCCGAAAAAATCACGTAATTTACGATGGGTATTTTTTATTGAACACTGATTTGCAAAATAAATTTTAATAACTTTAACACGCTCTTCAATTGTATACGACTCTATTGTTAAAATTGTCTATAATTGTAGGTTTGAAATACAAGAAAGTGACAAGAAACGAACATGGCGTTTGACAGATATTCTCATTCAACATCGTAAAGGTACTTTTGGATAACCCTATAGAATATACCACAATATATGCAAAGCTTGCTTTAAAATATCGCTAGTAATTAAAGTACCTAATTTATAAAGGAAACCACAGAGCAGAAAGAAATTTGTGTTTGTGAAGAGAACGTGGCCGAGTAAAAATCGTGGACGTAATCGCACTCGTAGCGTCACGGTAACATTTCATTCTTATCGATCATGCAAGCCTCCGTTGTATTTATTTGACGCCCGTGGTTTTCCTTCGTAAATTCACAATCGCAGATATGTCAGCAGTCAGGTTATAATTTCTCGAGGTTCTGCTAGGTTTTATCTTCAGATCCTGCCATTCGTTTCCAAACCATAGATTTCCCAAGCTACCGAACTGTGCGCGTTAGATTGCGTATGATACAAGGGCGTTTCCTAATAGTACTAGAAGTCCTTAGCGGTCTTTGATTCCGACATTCTATGGCCTTTCCATCAGCTGCAAGTACACGCACTCGGCATTGATTTCGATCCTCTTTGGGCTTGGGACCTTTCTATAGAGATCAATGGTCCTATTCATGGAACTGCTGGATCTTGTTCAAACACTATTACGATCACATTTTTTCGAGTTCCGTGAGAGTTTGTTATCGGATTCAAGTCGTAGGGAGCTTTCGACTCGATTCGGATGACTTCCCTTCGTTCAGGATGCTATAGTTCGCGGGAAAAATGGGAGAGAATAGTCTTGAAGCATTTTTATCTTTTATCTAGCGACCGTTTAGAAATGTTTTAGGTCACTATTTTATTATACAGAGGTCCGATTGGAGAGCTGTATTTTTGGTTTTCATTATTCGCAGCTATTTTATACTGCATTTTTGGGTAAAAGTAAAAATTGATCTCTTTCATAATTTGAATGAGGTCCTGATAATCAGACTGCAGATTTTTATGCAAATTAGAAAATTTTCTATATGAATGAAACAGGAGATAAATAAACATTTACCTCTTCCATTAAATAAATTATATTCCAAGAAATTTTAGTCTGCTCATTTGTGTTATAAATACATGAAATTGGCATTCTATTTATATTTTAAAAAACCACATAAAATCGCCATACAATCATGACGAAGGTTTTACATTATACATATACGGGAGTAGAAAATGTGCGAACGTAATTCGATTTTTCACTGTAGTCCGACGATCATTTTTAAGGCCGAAAAATTGGTATCGAAACTCCTGCCAACTGCAGGAAGTCGGGCTTCGAATAAAATTTCCGAGCCGCGGTATGTCTATTTATTTAAAAGCAAATTAATGTCACGGGGGCCCTGATAAAATCTGTCGGTGGCCTGCGAATTTTCCGGGCGTTGCTGGCTGCGCTGTCCATCGCATTGTGCGGCGAAATGCATTGTTTGAGGGCTCTCCTGCGGCGGGATCGATCGTCCGTTGCGAAATTCGCGTGAACCAGACCGCGTTTTTACACGTATATCGATCTATTAACGCATGCGGGTAATTCGCCGCCCTTTTCTGCCCGATAATCACGAATATACATCGACCGATCATTATACGCTTATCGGTCGATTAACAACTTACATTAAAATCCCGGATTTGCTTCTGCCCGCCGGGGAACGACGAAATCTTTGCCAAAAATGCATCAATCCCTCGATCTGTTATTGTTTCCGATTTATAGAACAATCCCGCGCACTATTTTTTCAGTTTCGAGAGCCGGTCCATAAAATAGATCAATTGCCAGATAAAGAAGCTTGAAAATAGTATTTCTCGATTCTGTACATATTTTTACCGGCCCGCCTTCGATCTACATTTTCGCCATAAACGCGTAAAATCCGCAGTCATAAATATCGGGTTGATCGGGATGCTCGGAATTTTCGTTGTTCCTTGTCGAAGTGCATGTTTGATTTTTGTCCAGCTTTTCCGACATTCGTTTTAATTAGTTTTTGTTACAAATATTCCGCCGATGCCGTATTTAACGAGCTGTCGAAGCAGTTGCATTCGCTACATTGCGTGGCCCTTTTATATTTGAAGTGTCTGTCCCAGTTGGTCAAGTACTAGCACACGTTTCTCCAATAATGTGTATTGGAGGAATCGTTTCGTTGGCGATTGTAATATTTAACGAACTGATAAAGAGTCCGCGTTAATTGTATTGCCCGCTGTTTACTCGCTCATTGTACATACGTTATAATTATTTTGGGGTGGTTCGGTGTTATTTGCCTTAATTATGGACGAGAAACAATCATACCAATGATTGACAAAAGCGTCAAATTATCCGGAGAGAACGGTTAACGCTTTAATTAATTTATCTCGAATCGCCAGGTATTTGAATTATTAATTTCTTTGTTTCACACTTGACCAACACGTTCGCCTGGCTTCTGGAATGTTTATCCCCGATAATGTGTGATAAATAAATTAATATTCCACTGTTTATATTGTGCGTGGTTGTAGAAACAATTGAAAATTGTTTAGCAGGTATCAGTGTTCATAACGTTGTGTCCCTGAATAATTGGCGTGAAACGATTGCGTGAAAAACATTATAAAATTATCCAGAGTACTTAATTTATTAATTTCTTTGCTTCACACTTGATCGACAGTTTTTTCCCCGCTTTCTGAACATCCATGCACGATAATACTCTAAAAATTTAATGTTTGCTCACCTTTATGCCGTAATTGCTTTCCTCGTATATGATTGACACGTAACTCCAGTTCATTTTCATCACGATGTCCACCATCGCTTTCACTTGATAGTGATCGCTCGGTATAGTGCGCGAGAAGTACTCGAACCGCTGCTTGTTCGACAGCTCCGGGCTCGTCGAGAAGAACGACACCTGAAATTAAAGTTAACAACACTTGTCAGTCCAAAATTATTATCTATTCAAGGTGGAGTAACAAACTTTTTAATCAGTTTATCACGTTCACGAATTTTCCCCGCACTCGTTTATTATATTTAATAAATCCAGAACTTGCTAAGTATTGGTTAGTGTACAGAGTATTTGTTGATGAATTTAATACTGTACACATACTTCACATTAAATGGAAATTGAATATTTTGTTGTCCTTCAAACATCTTTTGAAGAAATCCCGTATTTTAACGAGTCAGACTCGTGATGAAGATTTTAACAAAGTCTAACAAATATGAATGGTACGCGTTTCTTTTTAGATGAAATAAAATGTTTAATTCGTTCGTAATCGATAGACTGCGATTAGAATGAAATCAAAAATTGTTGGAAAATTTTTAAAATTGAAGATGTCAATATACGGTTTCTCCTCTATTCAAATCATTAAGGAAGGAAATAACATGCAATTTGGTTTCTATTTCTTGCAATCGATGCAGACAATTTTTATGTTGCATAAAGATCCGCAGTCTAGTAATCAATATTTAAGAATTACGACATTTCTGGGGATGAAGACGTTTTAATCGCTGTAACCGTAAAGAATATGTTACGGCAACGGGTTAATTGGATTTTGAACAGTTTCATTATCGAAAAAGAAAATCGGTAAAAATTCCGTAACAGTTCCTGGCTCTTAATTGCAGTGGGGAGTATATGGTCCGTGACTATGCCATAAGTAGCGAAACTGATTAAGCAGAAAGTTTTACGTCATGCCGAAGGCCAGCTTCTCCAATTCTGTGCAGTAGAAATGGTCGGGCAAGGGTTCTACAGGGAAATTTAAGATGGTAATAAGGTTTTTTAATCAGCGAGGCTGATATAGTGTTCGAAGGTGTCTGCGACTATCTTCGGAAAGTTATCGCCGTAGAAAATTGTAGATAAACCTTGCCCTTATCGCGCACTTTCAATTATCGTAGACCCTCGACTACTTTCTCGCCCGGTAGCCTTATCTACTCGGCAGAACAACTCGCTGGGAGTAAGTTCAAATATCAGCGGTGGACTAGTTTACCGATCTACTTCGAACTACTTTTTCGTTATGGGATCGCCAGAAATTTTCCCATACGGATGAAAACTTCCAATTACACGACACAGTTCCGTCCACCCTCGTGAATTTGCATGAAATGCAAATACGAATGGGGAATACAATCAAGTTAAAAATTATTTCGCCCTAATCGAATTCATCTTCCGCTGTCTCGGGCTTAAGAGGGCTCCTTCCGGAAGATTAAGCTGCCCGGGAAGTTTTTAATGCGCGGTTAAGGGTGTGGATTTAAGTCTTATAGAAATTTAATTTGGGGCTTCTTAATGAGCCTCCCCTCTTTCTTGAGTTATGCTTCCGGGAAGCTTGTTTGATGGGTTTATTATTGGAATAAAATAATATATAAAATAATATACACCCTGTATATTAAATAATACATTAACTTTGTTAAAATTAACGAAGTAAATATTAGTAACACAAATATTGAGCAAATGATAATAATGAATATTGGAATAAACTAATCTGTGGTACGAATTAATTTGGTACGAATTAATTAAAATATCAATTAGAGAGAGATGCAACATAAATGCATTCACTAGATTGATTGAAAAGGCTACGTAGATCGCGAAAATACAGTCGAGTCAACATTTTGCAATTTCGGGAGAGCATAATTCATTCTCGATTTGCTATGTATCCAGGATTTAGAATGCGTCTTATTTAAGAGCCGAGATGGAGCGGCTGATTAATTGTCTCGGTCCAAAGGATCATTTACGCAGCACGTCGCGCCGTTATCCTCCAAAGAGACATTAATATAGCAATACCATTAATACCGAAAATCCCACGAATTCAGAATCACTCCCTCGTCCGTGAATTCATTACCAAGCTTTGATTGTTCTCTCCTTGCTCCGCAGTCGACAAAAGGGGATGGCAAAGAATGAGAATGGTCCTCGATTCCTGGATTCGTTCACGAACATTAGTAACAGATATCAAAATGATTCATCGTAGCGAGAACGTTCTTTCTGTCATCAATAAACTGAACCATCGTTCATCGATGAAGTGCCAGCTTGTGTCACAAATATGGAATTCCTCTAGTTTGATTGGACAACGTTGATTAATCACAGACCGTGCTCTCGTGCGAGCATGTGGCTGTGTCATTTCGAATATTACATCGGTAACCGAGTCAATTTACCGGCGCAATTATGGCTCCACCATTCCTTTTTTAATTAACTGCAGCAGCTTTGTGCGGAATTGATTGTGTCCGCCTTTGTTTTGTTTCAAAGCTTATTCATCAAAAGATTATTGAACTGAAACGGTCCAATACTGTGGTATGGTGATTTGATTAGCACAAATATTGAGTGCACGATTTTATTTGGAAATTATTGACGAGAAACAAATTTCGCTCCTCGTATTCTTCTTTTATTACAATTTAATGTGCATTTTTAGGTCTTGAGGTCTGAATCATTTTTCGAGATCATGTCTTAAATTTACAGAGACAAAGTAAGTCTATAATAATAGTCTTTGTGACAGTAGAAGGGAATCAAAAAATGAATGAATGAAATAATAATAAAATATTGTATGACAAATTTAAATATTTTCTCTTGGCAACGTTGCCATGGTAAATAAAAATATTGGAAGATGAAGTCTTTGGCAACCGATTGGAAAACGATGAAGTTCGCAAAATATTGGAAAAATTGAATCTTGAATAAGAGAGGATTTTTGATGAGCCCGTTTTTGACCAAGTGAGAGAAGTGACCGATGGTTAAGGACAGGGTTAGGTCTGAGGAAGATTGATAAACATATTCCTCGTTCCCGGGGGATTTGCCAGCTGGTAAAACATAAAACACGATGGATAAAATGGCGTGCAATGTCCCGTGGAGAAACCAGAGCCTGGCTCGCACCGCGGCTGAAGATAACGCGGACTCGTTTCTCGCTACATAAACTCATCTTCCATGGACACTGTTCGTGGACCCGCAAGAATACCACCAACGAGCCAAAGATCTTCCTCCAACAAACACGCTAGCAAACTCGGCTCGCTCGAACGCTTCTCTTCATTACCGCTCGCGAAAAACATCAGGCGAGCATCCGGAATTGCTCGATCGTGACAAATCCTCGTTCGCAAAATGACGAAAAACAATCTCCTTCATACATCTCTTACAGCATTTTTTAAAAATATTTTAGTAATTTTAATGCTGACACAGTTTAGATAAAAAGGAGAAATTATTATTGGTTATTGGTATTTTGTACTCCCTCTGTCCCATAATAATAGTGGCAAGTGAATATTTAAAATTGCGCAGCCTTCAATCGAAGTGAATGTTTCATGACATCTGTCATTTGTTTAGACACATCTATCAATTTTACCACGCTTATATTAACTTGCCGTGTTGTTGTATGCGTCGAATCTTGTAATCGAATTCTGAACCTCTTCCCATAGTCCAGTCTTGCTGAAATTTTGTATACACACTTGCTTCCGATGACAATAAAAGTAGAAAATAAAATATATAAAAAAATCTTTTTGAAAACCACGCTTCTGTTAAAATGCACTAAAAAGGAGAAAATAATTTTTTTCCTGGATCTCCATAAAATACCGAATCCAGTTAAAGTCCCATAATGATAGTAAAGTCAAATAATGATGCTGTATAATTTTTTGTAGTTAACGTATCACACATGACACAGCAGGATAATGTTGTTTCGCAAAATATTGTGAGGATTCTTTTATAAATGTGTGGGTAACACGATAATGATAGAAAATAAGCCTCTATTGAGATTGCCATCACCTGCGAAAGCGTTTGTTCATTTACATTAAATTTTGCGAAACAGCCCTTTGTAAGTGCGAGACCTTCCTCGTGAGTTCACTCCCCTGACACTTTGTGATAGTTTAAGTAGAACAGCCATGTATATGTTTTCCCTATTAGCTCGGAAACCCTATGACCGATATGGATCAAACTTTGCGAAGTTACCCCCTAGTACTCCGCGCAACATATAAGCCACCGTGAAACCCAAGAACCTACCCTCGTCTCTTCATTATGGTTACGCGAGCACAGTCTTTGTTCAACGGTAACGGCAGCTAGAATAATCGAATGTACTTACCACGTGCGAAAGGAACAAAATCAAATGGATACATAAATGCAAGAACAAAATAAAAATAGTTTAAGCGATAGGGGTGGATCACCTGCACGTTAACTTTTTTCTCGAAAACTTTTATGCACCAAAAATGCATGAAGTTCTACAATCTTGCAAGAAATTCAGTACGCAATTAACCAATTTTACGAGTATCTGCTAACATTCTGCGGCACACGTGTTCGGTTAATTTAATTTTCTTTGCGGGATATTCAAGCTGTTGCCAAATGGAGCGTTTCAACGTCTGGCGGATTTTCCGGGGAATTTTCCGACGCGAGTTCATAATCTGTATACTTTCCCATCGACGTTGCAGCGTGTTCGAAACTAATCGCGAGAGGATCGCGGGCAGGACGGTCCCAGTGTCGGGACGTTTGCATTTTTACCGAGCGACGTATCCCGAGGTCGCTGGGAAATTGCGAATCTCTTTGTGAGGAGACGGAACGACGTTATCGTTAATTGAAACGGACCGGCTGCGTCCAAACCGCGCGAAATTGCAGGCTCGCCCCGGATACCCCGATAAAAGCGAAATAGACGAGCCACGGCGCCATTACTCTCTCTCGAGCGATCACGAAACGATAGTTTTTAGAAACTAATGCTTCGTGCCCGCCCGGGAAGATAGCTTTGACGCCTGTTTTTACTTGCGAATGGACATCTGAGAGTCTCGCTCGGCGCATGGCATTTCACTCAGAATTTACCGTCACTTCTCTTCGAAATAGTTCTTATTACTTTTTGGTAGTGACGTTCATGTTTGAACAGTCATTAGTAGACTGTGGATTTTATACATTTATGACGAAAATGGGCACACGTACAATTTAAAGCAGTGGACGAATTAAGAAGGTTTAAGGACATCAGTGTATTTATTTCAGCTTAATAAGACAATTAAAAGAAGAAAGAAATTTCTATTTGGCGCCTGTGTCTTGCAATCAATGAAAATATTCTAGTTATTAGACAGCTTTACTAGACTGCGAATTGTATGCATTTATTACGAAAATGGGTGGGTGTAATTTCAAACAGTAGAAAGATTTAAAAAATTTAAGAGTATCAACATTAATGCTCTAACTTAATAAAACGATAAATTAATGAGAGAAGTAAATTCCTATTTGGTTCCTGTGTCTTACAATGACTGCAAACAATTTTTATTTTGCATAAACATCCGCAGTCTAATCATTACGTATCCTTTTGTATATCTACATTTCACGACAGTCGAATAGCAGTGTATTGCGAGATGAAAGGGACGAGAGTAATTACTCTAATTACTTGGTTTTATTTCGAATTCCCCAATTATCAAGTGCGATATTAAAAACCATGGGGTTAATAGCTTGCATTTTCTGCAATCTTCCATTTTTTTCCACACATAGTACGAAAATATTTCGGATTCTCTCGCATAATACGAGAGTATTCGATGGTTTCGACCCGTCTGCAATTAGCAATGAAAAATATAAAAGACCGGTGCCGAGAGACAGTGGCGAAATATCGTTTCGTTTTCGTCCCTGTGAAACACCGCAAATTGTTAATATTTGCACTGGAAGCCGGATATCGTTTTGTCTGTCAATCTCCACAAGGGTGAATGCTACCGCGAAATTGACCCGATGCGGTGTGTGTCGATGCGACGTGAATTCGCGTTCACGGTGGGTAATTTTACTTCCATTTTGTTGCGTGCCACGGGAGAAAGCAGAATCGATCCTGGGGTTTCAATAGAGAAAAAAAAGTGCGGTGATCAATGGACCGTTCTGCGGGAAACCCTGACACTCTGGAAAGGGCAAACAGTTTCGCGAGACATGCCGAGCACACGATGCCGCGTGACGTTAGAAAAATTAGAGCCTCCCTTGTACGAGATAATCGCGGGGCCGTTCGTCGATTAGGATTAAGGTCCGGGGAAACGAATGGCCGATTTAAAGTCCGCCAACTTTACCGCGTTACTCTCCTCGCAATTCCCGCATTTACTTAATCCTTTTTATGCGGCGATCGAGTTTACTCTGAGTAATATATTCCGTGCGTCCCTGCGGTTCTTTTAAGTATACTGTTCGAGATATACGGTCTGTAAGAGATAAATGATGAACACAAACGAAGATTAAAAAGAGTATTGTAAAGATGTGAAAATATTTTGTCTGACCACAACTGACCATTTCTACTTAATATTTTACACGTCAGGCTTGCCAAGATATACTTTACAAACTTATCAAGTACACTTGCTTTTTAATAAGGTTGATTAATATGTCTGACCACGACTGATTATTTCTACTTAACATTTTCATGTAATGGTAATTTACTAAACGAGGGTTGGTTGTTTAGAGAACAGTATTTGATAGCATATCATAATTGTCCAGCTGCTTAACGTGTCTGATTATACCTCGATATTTCTACTTAACGAGTTACAACCGTTAGAGTTAGAAAACGTATTATAAAGATGTGAAAATATTTTGTCTGACCACAACTGACCATTTCTACTTAATATTTTACACGTAAGAGTAAATGGTGAAGGTGTTGAAATATTTTTATGAACGAGAGTCTCTTGTATAGAGAATAAGATTTGAAAGCATATAAAAATTGTACGACCACAATTTACTGATTCTACTTCATACTTTACAAAGATGTGATAATATATTTTACGACCACTTCTTGCTAAGATATTCTTTACAAACTTATCAAGTGCTTTTTAATAAGATTGATTAATATGTCTGACCACGACTGATTATTTCTACTTAATATTTTCATGTAAGGGTAATTTATTAAACGAAGGTTGGTGGTTTAGAGAACAGTATTTGAAAGCAGATCAAAATTGCACGACCACAATTTACTGATTCTACTTCATACTTTACAAAGATGTGAACATATATTTTACGACCATGCCAAATATTTTTCTCAGACTTCTCAAGTACACTTGCTTTTTAATAAGGTCGATGAATATGTCTGACCACGACTGATTATTTCTACATAATATTTTGATGTAATACTAAATTATTAAATGAGGTTTGCTTGTTTAGAGAACAGTATTTGAAAGCTGCTTGACGCGTCTGATTATACCTCGATAATTCCTCTTTAACGAGTTACAACCAAACTAGTTCGCCACAAAGTGAGTTTTGGAAACTAATTTCCAATGGTGTGGCTAATACGTCTGACCGCTGCTAATTATTCCTACTTACACCAAACTGAATGGGTGTTGCGTCGCTATTTGTACTGCGTTGATCTATTAGGAGAAGTTAGAACACGTTATCGTTGAAGCAATTATGATCCCTATACCGCTCGAGGTACGAGTTATTTGCAGCGGGCATTCGAGACGTGATAACATGTAGTCTGCGTCCAGGACAGTCTCATCAAGCCAGCAATTCATCGAACAATAATAGCATTTCACAGCCATAGTACCATCGATCTACTGAATTATGCCAAGTTACACCTACAATATATCCTACCCTCCAGCCACCAGTGTCGTTGAATGCTGCGAGGTGAACGTTGATCGAAGTAGATAAACTTGATGTAGTCAATACCTCTAGTATTCGTAATAACAATATTAATAATGCACAACTTTTACATTATCACCGGAATAATCAGAAAAATCGATGTACAGATACGTAAACAAATTCCTTGAGGTAGTTCATAAACAGTAGAACTCCTGGAATGAAATTTATAATGCCTATAATAAATGAATGAAAATATTAATTACAAAAATATTAAAATAATCTTGAAGTACAAATTAATTTTGTAACATTTTGTGATTTCGTATTAATCCATTCACTGTAATCGAATCGTTTCTCAATACCGTAAATTCAATTTTTTAAAAATATAACTGTGTTAAAAAACATACCGAAGTCGCGGTATTGCGGTTGTTACGAAATTTACGGGCAAATAGACGCGTCTTATTGGGAGCAGAAATTTAATAAAGCCCACACCGAGAGAGAACTCGGCTTCAACACGGAGAAGGCAGTCCAAAATATTTAATCGAACACCTCGCGAGTTGATGTGTTCATCCGGCTCTTATTAAATTTGTACATGAAATTGTTCGCCAAATTCTCTCGGCTGCTATTGTTTCGGCTAATATACGCTCCGCAAACTCCTGATTACACTGCGAATTCCAGCGGATTTATAACACGACGGGCTATTTAAAATTTACTACCGTAACATGTTTCATAAAGTTTAATGAGCTTTTTAGTTTTGCAGCTTCGAGCTCGGTACAGCCTTGCGTAAACAAGCTCCCCTTTGACTTCGCTTCTTGTAACCCGGATTGTGAAAATTGTTTTAATCCGATGTAATCACGAGCATTATTAAACTCGACGCGATATTCTCGTGATACGCGCTTGTTACTTTGTTACCGTGATGTCTCGATATTTTGTTAAGAAGACGGACTCGTATTTCCGATGTGCAGTATGCTAACGAAGCGATGCGTATCTCTGGTAAAATAGTATGTAAATATTTAATGAGAAAGTAACGAGAGAGACTGTCGTAAAATAATTCATGTGATGGGAGCAGAAGAATTGTCATAAAGAAAATTGAGTGGACATGTTTGCGGTGTTATGAGAGAACGGAAAAGTCGAGAAACAAAAGCAGGAAAAACAGTAAAAAAGAGTTGCCTTTCCATCGGTTCTCTACGACGTTGATAGTTTTAAAAACGATGCGTGAAGATAGTTTTAAATTGCGAAATTTATATTGGAATGAAAGGGGACATTGTCATAAATAGATTTCGGATTTTTAAGTAAAATAAAAATTTCTTTGCTCTCTTAACCCTTAGCAGTCGAGGGTAGGGATGTGATCAAGTACCTCGGAACTACTTCGAAAAATATAAATAGCACTTCTAAGTATACTCCAACATATGCCAGATAGTTTCGAATCTTTTACAAGGACTTTGGTAAACGGAAGTAATACTTGCAAGTATATTCGAATCTTGATCGAACAGATTCGAAGCTTTTATGAATATCATATCAGAAATTCTCTTGATTTTTCTATTCATTTTCTTTTACTTTTAAAATCAATTATGCTGTCTTTTAATGCAAAAGCAGGAAATATCGTGGATAAAAAAGAAATAGGCTATCAACAATAAATAAAATGCTTAAAACCCACTATGCAGTTTTGATTTCCAAGATTCGAGTACTACTTGTGAAAGATTCGATTCCTTTCAACATCGAAGTACTTGTAACTATTGTTTCGAAACTTGTAAGTACTCATTCCGAGGTTCGATATCAGTTTGTATAAAATGAATACTTTTCAAATATAATCATTGAAACATTATTGCTTGTAAGTAATAATCGAAACCTATGAAATGAAACTTGGTTGTTGAAATTGACTCGGATTCGTGAGTACATATTGAATTTGATCCCATCCCTACTCGGAGACACCACTAAAAATTGCTCTATTATTAAATAAGATGGTATCTAATCAATTACTACACGTTTAAGTATTGTATGAGGTATTATATCAATTTCATATCCATAAAATCTGCCTCCTTTTAGTCTCTCTTTACATCTGTCTCCTACTTTGAACTGCACCTACTCACGTTTGACATAAATGCATAAAATCCAGTCGTAAATAAAATTCAGTATACTCATCTAAACCGTGGCAAGAAAACTCACGAAAGCCGAGAGACCAAAAGAGAAAGTTGCAGTTAGCAAAGAGTCGTGTTTCCATTAGTCCTGTTCGACGTTGATAGTTTTAAAAAGACAAAGGAGCTGTGGTTAAAGAGTGTTGAAGCGAGACGATAAAAGGATCCAGGACACCGGTTGCGCAACAGTACAGATTAGTCGGGCGCAATAGCAATAAGTGGTTGTACGTCGTCACGGTAGTTTATAGTTTCTCCCCCTTCCCAGAAAGTTTTTGATCCTGGGAGAAAGAGCGAAGCACCAATTACCGTAAGTGGTTTCCCTTCGCGGCGAGTCGGGATATAAGAAGAACCGTAAAACTGTAATGGCGACATCATTAACGCAATCAGCTTGTCCTCTTATCTGGTTTGAATTGGAAACGCTGAAGTCGGACTATAAATTGGACCTCCCGGCAAATAAGATCTTTCAAGTCCGTGGGCTGAATGTTAGTTTCGACTGAGTAGAATTGCTTTTAGTTTTCGATATTGAAACTTTAAAGTGGGCGAAAACAGAGAGCTCGGCCGGAGAAAATTGTAGGTCATTGAGAATTTGAATTCATCTTTTCGGGATTAGGCTGAATTTATGGCTGCGTTCGCGTCGTGGATCTCATTGAATCTTATTGGAAGCTGAATCCATTTGATCCGTGGACATGCTCCAGTCACAAATCACTTTTATTACGTCAATTGTATTTATCTGGAAAACAGATCGCTTTCGATTTGATTTAGTTGAACTTTCGATTACGTGGATACGATGTTCGCTTCACATTCCATTTTTAAGTGCTGTACCATATTCTAGATGAGTTTCAATGGGTCTCTAAGCGCTTTAATTACGAGACAGTTTTTTTTCATCCTTTATTGCAGTGAATTAAGGCCTCGACGAAGCTGGGAGAGTATGTATTCACAAGCTAAAGACATTAACATAAACATTCTTTTGACGAATCATTTGACTAAGTTCATAAATCTTCGCAACCATTTAATCATTCTAATTATAATATAGAATAAACGAAGCTCTCTCGACGTTGTGCAAGTACCTTAACAAATTTCATGTTTCGGTTAATCGCGTTTGGCAGTATCAAGATTTGGCTATCGTGATGAGTTAGTATTTGATTATCACCAAAGCTCGTAGAATTCCGAAACAGGAGCTTGTAGCGCATGGTTTGCGGCATTTATTATTCTCGCAGGATGTATGTATCTGCGGTTATGCTATCCGTAGTACACGTTGCCAAATACAGAATAATTTCATTACTCGGGTAAGCATCATTACCTAAATTAAATGATCATTGTTCGAGCGTTCTCGATACACGGCGTATCGAATAATTCTAATTATATTTCGTAGTGCAACTTCGAAGGCACTAGCTGCTTCATGTAATCAGTGGTTGCTTCTATTGCCCTTTTGTAGCACGGTTCTAGCATGATTTTGCAATTCATATCAATATCTATATTCCAATGTATGAGTTGTCCGTCTTATTATAGTCTATTCTACTTCCCTTCAATTTTAGCTGTCATGCGAGTGTCTTAGTTCATTCGCGAAAAATTTTGTAGCACGGTTCCAGCATGATTTTGATTTTAAGGATTAGTTTAGTAAATGATGTCTAAGAAATATGTTGAAAAAATTCATTTGGTCGAAATTGTGAAAAGCCGGGATTTGAATTGTTTTTTTGCTGGGCCAATAACGAAAATTTAAAAGATGTGTTTGGTCAACTCGTATAAATTATATATGCTCCGAAAATTTCATTGGGATTTGTTAATTGGTTATCAACGATAAAGTGGTAAAAATTGCAATTTTTCAAGATTTTTGGCCTTTTTACCACTTTTGATTGTTTATAACTCGTAAACCAATTAACCAATTTCAATGAAATTTTCGGAGCTTATATAATTTATACGAGTTGACCAAACACATCTTTAAAATTTTCGTTATTGACCCAGAAAAAAAAGTTGTAAAAGTCAATTTTCACTATTATTTTTCACAATTCCGACCAAACGCATTTTTTCAACATATTTTTTGAAAATTCATTCAGTCATTTACTAAACTAATTCTTGTAGCCTTACAGAGAAGCCTTTCTGCTGCCAATTGTTTATTCGACTCGTTTATTAAACATGGCCGACCAAGGGCAAGGACATTCTATTTAAGCATAGTTTGCTATTCGTACATCCCAGCAACGCTACAACTGCAGACTCGCGTATTGTCTTCGAAGATTCCATGCAAATTTAATCGATAGTTGGGTTCAGATTCCACCGTCTGACCAAACACAGATACATTCTACTTAATTCGAACTCTCTCCTCGGCTGTTACGTTACAGTCGGCTATTACATTCTTGGAGGTCGCATTGTCTCCATGAAACTCGAACAAGTTTCATTTGTATTCACGGATCAACGTCTGATCAGGGGATCTGTAGTATTCCACTTAAAGAAAATACCTGCAGATATGTCTATTCGATGCATGCCGGGTAAATTGCAGTGAAATTCCACTTGACTGCTGTGAATTCAAATATGGCTCCAATCAGATTATGGTCTTCACTGCGACACGGAGAGACACGAATTCAATTTGTTTAAGGATCCTGTCTGACTATAGCGAACCCTTTCTACTTAATCACTGTTTCGTCTTCGTACATTCTATCACGGCTCGAATTACTGACTGGCTTATTGTCTTCCACGTTATGTTGGATAGTTCATCAATTATTATTGATAATAAACTGGGTGTATGACGAATGTTAATTCTTAAATATTTTAACACTAAACCTACCATCACTGGTCAAAATGACCGGTTCCAGATTTTTTATTTTACGATTATTGATATAATAAAAATAATTTCATAAGAAATGAGTGTGTAGATATTTTTAGTGGAACATACACTTAGTGTATAAAGTATTCGTACGTCCTTGAAAATAGAATAACTTTTATATAATCGTACCAAACGACCTGATTTTTTATAATCAATTAGAAGCATTGGTTTACGAAATGATATGCAAAAAAGATTTTCCAAAAATTATAATTTGCAAGGTTGCATGCAAAAATAAAAAAGGAATTTTTTAAAACTTTTTTATTTGGGCCCTTAATGAAAATTTAAAACATAAAATAAATATAATACTTTTTTCACTCACTGTATATTACAATAGGGGCTGCACAAAGTCTAAATAAAATCAATCTTGTCATTTGTATAAGGGAACGTGTACCAGTTACTTTTAAGGCTCGGTAGGTTTAGTGTTTAGAACGAAAGCATAAATTATTTGTGGGTCAATCTAATAGGATCAAAATGTTCCAGAATGCTTGACTGTTGTAACGGAACTTCCGACGTCTGGCCAGTGACTGGAACATTCTACTTAAGACTGATAGGCAGCACAGAGATCCAGTTTAGCATTTATTAGCCGGGTCTGTCGAGCAAGGGCGGTTTTTCTACGCCACACTAATTAAAACAATTCAATTGGAAGTTTGGGGAATAAGCAGGCGGAAGTTTTTAAGCAGTTACCTTCCAAGGTAATCCTCGTCGTAAACGGTGATGCGCGCGGGCGGGAGTTCTCCTGTACACAGTAGGCTAAGTTTGTTGGGGAAGTTTTAGCGGCGGCGTCGGCGGCGGCTGCAGGTCAAACGCGTGAGCTTAATAAGAAACTTAAATCCACCAAAGGCGGAAGTTTGCGTCATCCTTGGGCTGACCTCTTTCTCACATACCGTGGAGGGCGGCGGAACAGGGCAGCCGATAAATTCTTCGCAGTCACGGATTTCCTTAAGTCTCCGGCAAAAGGTGAAGCGTGCACGGTGGCTACAACGTGCGTTCCTTCTTTTTGTCTTCAAACCGGCAGTTTCCTCGCGACCCCAACGATCCATCGTTCGACGCTTTATCCCGCATAAAATTTCGGTTCGCGCTGCTTTACGACACCGGGATCTATAGTCCGGCGATTTATCTCGAAGGCAAATCCCGGATCATTCTTCACTGACAATGAAACAGACAGTTCGCAACATCATTGATCAAGTCGGAATAACTTTTTCAAGATTGAACCACATAACTTGAAAAATTTCATCAAACACACTCCTTCACTCAACCTATTATCAACTTATCATACATGTCTGAAAAATGGTTTTGCTCTGTCACCACAATTTTCACATCTTCTTTCCTCGTATCTAACAAATGATCTTTTTATACGAATACGTAATTTGATCGTTTCTTTCTGGATCCAATAATGGGAAAAATCGTTCTCTTCTACAGGTGTGATCAATCTTGTGAAACTGCTTCCACGGGGTTGGGAAATATTTTAGGTATGAATTTTATCGATGGTTTATGACTCATTTTTAAAAAGTTTTGAGAGAAGAGAGAGATCGATCAAATTTTTATGTTATTCATCCGACAATCTGCTAGTAATTCTTTCGTGAATCGAAGAGTCGAAACTTTTTTGAAATTGCTATCACGGTGCTTGAGAGATTCGAGAATTTTTCGGCGTTCTAAGGAAATTTCGAAATTAATTTACGCCGTGCGTCGGCGAATAATAATTCGCTCACCGATGATAATCGTCTCTCGTTCCACTAGCTCTACGAGCTGATAAACGGCACTTGGGCAACTTTCAAGTCGGAAGCTTTCGACTCGCTGGTTTATGAACTCTCCCGCGTCCACCGAAACGAACAGAGTCTTCGAGCTGTCGGAAATAACGATCCGAAATTAAATCCGCGTCGTCTCCACTTCAGATTTATATTTCATCCGAGCCAACTTTCTCCTTCGCAAATCCTCAAGGAGTCTTTTTCAAGCTTAGTACTTTCGTGTTTCCGCGATCTGGGACTGTCGAGTGTTCGGTATCGGAAAAGAAGCGACTTTTCTACGATAACAAAATTTCTCGAGGGGCTTATCAACGCTTTAGTTTATTTCCGTGTCTACGTTCGCTGTGATCCAATGATGGTGATACGGTAAGTCACATGGAATATTCCCGCCGTCAAGATAAAGTACTTCAATCGAATTAAATTCATCGATAAGTAACTTATGTCTATTTGATATCGATTTAATCGTTTTAACACTTTACCTACCGGAAGCGTATTAATAGGATTTTCAATAATTGTGCTGTATCAAAAGAAAGCATAGAAATTTTCTTTTACATTGCAATCCTAAATTAAACTACTAGATGACGTTATTGAGGGTAACTTATTAGTTAACAATGTGAAAATTGCTGTTGCTATTGAAGGTTCCATTAAAAAGTATTTAGCCATGTACCGTAGATTTTTCAAAATTATGCAATAATCACCGGTCGGTAATGTGTTAAAATATAGCTTTAATTTCATTAAAATGTTTTCTATGCGACAAGTAAAACATTCTAGAACTGCGTTTATCCAACGAGGACTCCAAAGAATTCGAGATACAATGAAATATCGAAAATCTCTAATTTATTTGGTCTTAACAACAGCCAACGGACGAGAGCTGTCGAAAGCATCAATGACTAACAGCGTTGTTCACGGAAAAGTTGAAAGCAAAAAGCGTTCGAATTGTTTGATAATTCGCGTGCATATAGAGGACTCTTTTTTTTATTTTTTTCCAATTGTTCCCGCCGCTTTCGACGCACAGCTGCAACGAAACGCGCGAAAAAAATGTACGAACGAGATTTGCACGCAAGGCCTAGTTCGTCGATGCAATCAAGCTATTAGCATAGTCGGAAGTATTTTAGTGTTACGAACAACGAGCCGGAAAATGAACTAGCTGGTACGCAACGGAACCTGCTGGAACCCGGAGGAAATGTCGCAGTTAGATCGTGAAATATCAGCGTCGGAGCTCAGGTAGATTTTCCAGAAGCTCGAATTGGATCGCGAGAGCTCTGTAACTACGGGGAAAGTGATAAAAGACTCGGAATTTCGATTTCGATTCGCTTTTTATGTCTCGAGGGCCGAACGGTGTAACTGGATCCTCGAACAGCTCGTCCTCGATATTTCACTTTTCCCCTCTCTTTGTCATTTTCCTCCTTCGCTGCTGACTTCGCCATATTATTATTCAACGGACCAGTTGCCGTTCGTTCTTCATTAATTCTTTTCGAACTTATACATTCCTATGCAATTTATACGTCTCCCTTTCAACATTTATTATAAAATTATTAGAACAATGAATTTTCTGTGTGGCTCCTGTTCATTGGAATCGGTGCAGACATTTTTTTATCAAAATAATAAAAATCCGCAGTCTAATTATACCTGGCATTCCTGAAGATTAATTGATTCATGCATAACATTCTGTTCTTAATTTCTGTTCTCAATTTATACGTCTCCCTTTAAACATTTATTGTAACTCGACTGTGGATTTTACGCATTTGTGGTAAAAATGAGTGGGTGCAATTTAAAGTAGGAGACAGATTAAAATAGTTCATGAGCACCAAGTCCCTTATTAAAATTGTTAGAACAATGAAATGTCTATTTTTATTAAATTAATCAAAATCCGCAGTCTAATTATACCTGACGTTCCTGAAGACTAATTGATTCATGCATAACATTCTGTTCGAACTTATACATTCCTATGGAATTTATATGTCTCCCTTTAAACATTTATTATAACTCGACTGCGGATTTTACGCATTTGTGGTAAAAATGAGTGGGTGCAATTTAAAGCAGGAGACAAATTAAAATAGTTTAAGAGCACCAAGTCCCTTGTTAAAATTCTTAGAACACTGAATTTTCTATGTGGCTCCTGTTCACTAACATCGGTGCAAACAATTTTTATTGAATAATTTTTGAAATTATGAAGTTGCTTACGTGGAAATTGATTCGATAAAATTCTCTATCCAAGCACATATTGTTGTAAAAATAGCAGAAAATCTAAATAAATAGAGCCTCGTCATTTTTGCAAACTAAAACATGTGAATCGCTTTTAGTGCTCGGCAGGTTTAGTGTTAAAATAATAAAAATCCGCAGTCTCATTATACCTGACACATTCCCGAAGATTAATTGATTCACGCATAAGATTTTATGCATTTATTTTTGCACTTGAATAATTCGCGAGTGATCCGGAATCCGTGGCAGGGTGAAAGCGACCGGGACCCTTTCCAGGAGACCACGGTTCGCAAGAAGCCCTACCAGAAGGGTTGGTCACGTAAATCAGGAGTCGTCGGCGAGATTGATTAATATGGTTCTCATGCGAGTCTCGAAAACCCGGTGATGATAAAGAGAACAATGCCGAGGACTGGGAACCGCGAAATCCACCGACATCGTCTTACACCGGTGATTGATGAGACGGAAAGTCGGATGCTGGCTCTGTTGCACCGTTCTCCGTGCGTGCACTCGACTGCAACGACTTTTTCTTCGTCTTCGTTGCCGGCACAACCTACTCTTTTTCTCCCGCAACGATCCTGGAAAAATAGCGGAATACCGGGCGTGCTCGCAGTTTTTGCGTCGCGTGTGTGTCGCTGCGGAATCCGCTGCTTATCTCCGCGGAATTTCGCAAAAACTCGGCCGTTTTGCATCTTAATTGAAACGCTCGTGTTCGTGCATCCGTGCGTCACACTTCGCGTACCACGGTTAATCCGGACGAACTCATTTTACTACGAGATTCCAATCAGGTTTCGTACCGAATCAGAGGCCCTTCTCTCTTTTCATGGGGGCTCTCTCTTTCTTTCTCTCTCTGTTTCTTTATCGGAGTCTCTCTATCGGAGTCTCTCTATCGGAGTCTCTCTATCGGAGTCTCTCCCAGGCCATTGAAACTTTACGACCAGAATCGTACGTGTCCCCTTTAACGAGATCTATCAGCTGCGCCTGGATCCCTTGGATCTTCCCTTGACAACCAGCGAATTGCCGAAGTGAATCTCGATGACCGATCACATTTTCTGAAAACGTTCTATCCGGGCCACCACGCTGAATTTTTGGTGGTTAGATTATTTTTTTCATTGATTTTCTTATCTAGGCGGTTCACCACAAGGCAGCCACCTAAATATTTCTTTCAGCTGTGATTTATTTCTGTCGTTAATTTCGTTATTTTAAGAGAGATGTACAGAACGCATCAACTATTGGGTTGGCAAGGAAGTAATTTCGGTATTTGAAGGCGAGATAAAACCGAATTCTTTTATTCAAGCAATGAACTTTAATCAATAAAATATTTTCCATTTTGTTCGATGATCTTTTGCCATCTTTCTGGTATAGCTTCATAGAACAAAATGGAAAGTATTTTATTGATTAAAGTTCATTTCTTGAATAATAAAATTCGTTTTCATTTCACTTTAAAATACCAAAATTACTTTCTTGCTAACCCAATATATAATATAACCTTGACCTGTGACCGATGCAAACAGTATTTTCCTCGCGATTTATACGGTATTAACGAACGAATATCCAGCAAATGATATTATGATTAAATCAATTTCTACTTCACACATTAATGAATTCTACTTTTATTTCGCGCCACTTGGAAAAACAAAGATTTCCAAGGATTAAGTACACCGGCGCGGAGCTTTTTGCGCTTATTAATTCGTCGACGTAATTTGCATGTCCGATACGCTAAAAACCGGGTCCGATTAAATGCATCGAGCGGCGAGAATGCATAGAATTACATAAAATTTTCCGACGATTTTTCACCATTTCTCGGCCGAGCGAGCACCGGTTCCATATTTTCCGGCGGAAACGCGAGGCATCCCCAGGGCGGTGTTCGGATTTACGGAATCCAGGAGCCGATGTATATCGCGGTCGTTTGTTATGAGTTACGCCGGGGGTGATACATGCGAATGCTCGCTCGATCTCGATCCTCCTTACGAGGAGAAACCGGACCTTGAAAAATATTACAAGACCTTCGGTATCGACTCGTTCATCGAGATCTTTCCGGTTTCCGTGGGCTCATCAGGTTATCAGGATATTGGCTTGGCTCTTATCAATCGATTTCGGATTATCTGCATTGTGATTTAAAACAGCACGAACGGATTTTTGTGCAATTCTATAGAAAGATCGAATATAAAACTGATAGGCAGGAAATACAAATTTTGGCCACTGTCGGGACTTCGTCGTAAAATATACAGGGTGAGTCACCTAACGTTGCCACCTCAAATATCTTTGTTGTTTTTAAAGATGCGTCAAAGATATTCATTATAAAAAAGTACTAACCTATGTATGTCGAAAAGTTAGTAGTTCAGGAGATATTTCAATTTAAATAAACACTAATGCCTTAGTACGACAGTAATGGTGTTTTAGAATTATTTAAATTGAAATATCTTCTGAACTACTAACTTTACGACATACATAGGTTAGTACCTTTTTATAACGAATGTCCAGCTGCATCGATTGGTGTATTAAAAAATACTTCATTCCATTTTAAAAAAACTGAAGGTGACCTTCATATCTCTAAAAAAAATTACATAAAAACAAAAATCTTTTTTGGTATCGTATGAGCCCTATTTTACCATTCAACTTTGTCCTGCAGACATTTGACGTATTTTTAAAAACAACAAAGATATTTGAGGTGGCAAATTTAGGTGACTCACCCTGTATGTTGATCTGTGGAGTGCTGTGGACCCGAAGGAGTAATAACAGTACAATAATTTACACGGTGCATGATGGGAAAGTTATCAAAAAAAGATGAACTGGGACGTGCATTGGGAGATTGTTGACGGTGACCGATCGTAACTTCAAAACGGATGCATGACGTATAAAAATTCGCACTTCTGTTTCATAACTGAACGTCAACGTTTATAAGGAAGTTGTCACAAAGTTTGATGAGCAACCATACAATAAAATAATTAGTGCATTCCCAGAAATGTGCTTCTTACCTCGCTATAATTTATTTCATCAAGACCAAAGGATCAAGAACTTGTTCATACAAATACAGAGACGACAACAAATTTTTCCATCACAAGATCGAACCTCCAAATTACGAGACGGTGTAAGCGGTATCGCCTTTAGGAGAATCGCGAGTGCATGGTCGATAAATTTGCTTCTTACCTCACTATAATTTATTTCATCAAGACCAAAGGATCAAGAACTTGTTCATAGAAATACAGAGAAGACAAAAAATTTTTCCATCACAAGATCGAACCTCCAAATTACGAGACGGTGTAAGCGGTATCGCCTTTAGGAGAATCGCGAGTGCATGGTCGATAAATTTGCTTCTTACCTCACTATAATTTATTTCATCAAGACCAAAGGATCAAGAACTTGTTCATACAAATACAGAGAAGACAACAAATTTTTCCATCACAAGATCGAACCTCCAAATTACGAGACGGTGTAAGCGGTATCGCCTTTAGGAGAATCGCGAGTGCATGGTCGATAAATTTGCTTCTTACCTCACTATAATTTATTTCATCAAGACCAAAGGATCAAGAACTTGTTCATACAAATACAGAGAAGACAAAAAATTTTTCCATCACAAGATCGAACCTCCAAATTACGAGACGGTGTAAGCGGTATCGCCTTTAGGAGAATCGCGAGTGCATGGTCGATAAATTTGCTTCTTACCTCACTATAATTTATTTCATCAAGACCAAACGATCGAAAACTTGTTCATACAAATACAGAGAAGACAAAAAATTTTTCCTTCACAAGATCGAACCTCCAAATTACGAGACGGTGTAAGCGGTATCGCCTTTAGGAGAATCGCGAGTGCATGGTCGATAATTCACGCGCATTGGCGTACAATGGCGGGGCTGGGGCGGTGACAATTCCGCGAGAATTTCCGAAGGCGGCAGTCACGCTCGACAAATACATCAAATCAGCCGGGATAAAAGAAATCCCGTCCTCCCGGGGAAAGAAAAGGCAATGTCTGCGGGCTCGGTTGGTTCGTGGAAGCGGGTTCGATGCACGGAATATGTTAACGACCTAACCGTTCGCCTTTCCCGATCATACATCTTCCGACGTTCGCCACTTCGAAAAGTCTCGTAAATTTCGCGCGGCAGACGTTCGGCTCGCGTATCGATTCATCGGAACCGCCAATATCCTGGTAACCCGATGAACCCAAAGCTAGCCGGGCTCTGCCAATGCGAGGTAACAGCTCTGTGACCGAGCCTTAATACTTTCGAGAGCGTTCGTCTTTTCGTTGTCGTTAAACCTGAAATATTAGCGGTCCCGGAACTCGCTCTCACGGCAAGCGTTCATGAATTTCCGATTTTCAAGGTTCTAGAGCCCTCGGCAGCATCTTCGCGCTTTGGTCACTAAACGACCGGAAAAATCGGACAGAATCAAAGCAGTTCATCTTATTAAATAAACTTCGAAGTAGGCGTTCGGAAGTTCAGATTCATGATAGTAATTTATTTTTTCGAGTCGATTGCATTGCAGAGACCGTGTGCGCGATTGGGTCAGCGGATCTGTTAGCGAAGATTCATTTCGGCTGAACTCTCTACTCAGTTTGGGATGAACTTTGCGCTTAATTTGTACCGAACTTGGTGCTTAATTTGTGCTGACCTTTGTGCTTAATTTTTAGTGAACTCTGCACCTGATAACAGGGCCGTCCTAAGATATTTGGCGCCCGTGGGCTACTAAAAATAATGCGCCCCTCTTCATAAGAGAATACACGGGATGGCTAGCGGGAGCGGGATGATCGGCAAAGTTATAAAAAAGTGTCAGAACTAGAAAAAGTCAATTTATTACCATTACACTAAACAGAAACATAAAATTCATACTTAAAAAAAACCTATATGAACAAAAACAAACTTTATAATAAACAGAAAACAAAAGTAACTTATATATTTATTTTCCTAGCTATTTCTTTTGCAAATTGATTAATAATATCACACGTATTTCAGTTAGTAAACAAGTCACTCTCTATGGATCAAATACTCAAATTATTTAATTTTATATTTGATAAAGAATATGTTTAAAATTTCAAGTCTCTAGTGCATCGGGAAGTTAGTTTAAAATCAATTGCAAGATTTGTACCGAACAAACAGACAAACAGACAAACAAGAAAGCGAGCTAATAAAAACGTAGTAAAAAGATCTTTCGCCGCTGGAATTTGTAGTGGCAATACTTAAAAAAATGCGCAGTGCTGTGGCCACGTTAGGAAATGTAGACTCAATTTTCGAGTCAATTATTGTCCTTAAACTAAGTTCCGCGGTACAATAGATATGTTTTCTTTATTTTCCAATAAATATATTTGTTTAAAATGAAGACATTCTTCAATAAAATTATTTTCTAAATCGTCCATATACGTTTCGCACAACTTTGCAGCATTCTTTCTAATTGTGTGTTCATTTAAATTTTTTAAATTGATCAGAAACCGAAATTTTCAGTAAATGTCATCACAGGCACACTTTCTCTTTTGTACTTCTGCTAGAAGTTTATCTAATTACTAAACTAATAACAAAAAAATATACGTAGCCCATTTGGCCCTGCCTGATACTGTTGGTGGTTCTGCTGCTAGCTGTCAATAAAGATTTGGAAATGACAAGTGACAATGTGAATTGTAATTTCGTCACGATTCCTCATCGGATTATTTAATATTCGATATATTATACAGAAAATACCAGCAGTAAAGCTGTGCAAGATTAACTAGATTATTTCAATTACGCAAGAGGCTGCCAATTACATTACGGTTGGCGCAACCGCTCAGAAATGAATCGCAATTATTCGGGTCAAACATTTAATTCGTGTTTTCTCTTTAAGGTCTGTTCATTAAAGGGGATCTAACCCGGCACGCCAATGTACTGGGTGTCTAATCCAAAACTGAACATGTAAGTACCTCTATCTTCATTTTTCATTATGATCCATGATAAAAAAAATATTACCCCATGCACATTCTTCATTAGTAGCACTAATTTTATCAGACAGTTTCATCAAAATCGATTAAGATAATCGCTGTAAATAATTAAACGTGTCAAAAATTGTGAGGATGATTAAATTATTCTGATTTCTGTTGATTCAACGCTCATAAAATCTGAGAACGTGCAAGAAATAAACGGAGGCATTTCGTTGTTTGGCGGTGAACGAGCCACCCCGTAGAGAAGCGGTCTCCGAGCTCGTTTCACGAGCACGTCGGCGGGTTTCCCGTAATTTCCGGTTACTTTAGACGATGACAGGTGCCCCACTGTTTTTCGGTGCACCGGTGGTCTCGTTCACGTGGCTGTCCCATTGGTTTTAACGCGGTGCGGGCCACGCGTCCAGCACAAAACCCCGCTTGATCGAATGGTTCGTCGAATCTTCAAATTGATTCTCCGAGCAAGTTTCCGTGGGCCAATCCCTCAGACACAATGCCGCGCGCGCGTCTGCTTCTTCATCGGGAACCGGTGGCTTCGTTCGCAGGAAATTAAAGTCACTTCACCGCCTCGCCGTGCAACTTCTTTGCCGGAACGGCGAATCCTCAATCTTCGAAGTGCTTCGCTACAAATTACGCCCAGGACGCGGGATCATTCTCTCGATGAGGGAAACTCGCGTTGAGATTCGTGTTTTCTCGCCGAGAGATTTCGCGGAGAAGCACGACGGAGATTTTGTTTGAGCTCGGCGATAGGAATTTTGTTTATCTTCCGCCATAGAAACTTCGACGAGAGACAGCTTTTTTTCTTCCAGCGGAGGACTTTGTGGAGTTTGATCCGCAACAGAAGATTCTCAAGCTTTTGCTTTTTCTAGTGAGGGATTTTACGAAGCCGAGGACATGCTTGTTTAATTTTGATGATGGGTATGTGTTTTTTTCCTGCAAGAGATTTCTAAGTTAAGAACACGATAGAAATTGTTGTTTAATTTGGACCGGAGCTTTCGGCGCTTGTTGAACGGGCAACAAAGGTTTAACTTTCCTTCTGGTGTACTGAAGTACTTATCAGCGGAGGCCGAGGTATGTTTAATTACGGGACATCCGGCTTAACTTAACTTTTGCGTGTGTCCGACTACAGGCCGAGCCATTCCCCTTGCTTCACTGCTTTTTACTTGTCAGCATACGTTGAAATCAACATTGTTTACTGAATTTTTGTGAGCATGCTTTTGCGACTCGGCTAGTTACTTGGATAATTAACGTTGCTGTTTTTAATTATTCATACAATTACAATAGTGCAATTATATATACAATTTTTAATGTATTTGATGATATCGTGTTTAACGTTTATGAAAATGTATTGATCAGTGTAATAATGAAATGACCTATGAGTATCAAAGTAATACGAGTAATTGAATTATAATAAATATTAAAGTTACAGAAAAACTCGGAGAGAATTAATTAGATAATATTTTAAAATTCACTTGGAGAGACGTCTTTTTATGGAGACCTCTAATATTTATTATGCAACAGCAAACTTCGTTATCAAAGTGCTTTAATGAACTGTGAACTGTGATATAAGTAAGACAGATTGTTAATTCACCGTTTAATACGAAGTGGACACGAAAATCTCGTTTCGCGATACAGGAGAAGCGTTTCATTCGAATAAAAAATCACCGTAGTATCTTGTCAGAATGCGAATGCAATTTCCCATCGATACCGTCGAATTATTGCTGTTCGCGATGTCCAATAAAACGCTCGCTTATCTTCGAGCTTATTTCCCGGAAACATTGTCTGCCAGGTGAAAATATTGACACGATATTACATCTGCGACATAACATCCGATAAAACGAACCTAAGCCCCCGTAGTCGAGCTGATAAAAGTATAGATTGAGAAGTTTCCGAACGTGTCATCTATCATGGTTCGGTACGTGCAATGTATCAGACGTCGAAATAGTTTGGAGAATAAAGACATAGATTTCAGATTAGTACAGACAATGCATCTTATGAACTTTTCTGTCTAGGCCTCGGGGGGCTGTAAGAACCCCGGTACGATTTCGGTGCCTCGCCCAATGGTAAGAATAGTTCACGTGTTCTTTTTTCCCGATCCTGTACATGAATATCGATAAGACAATTACATTAACATTTTCGAAAAATTTCGGCCTTTTGGCTTGTCGGTGAGTTGTACTACTGGATTTCGTGCCAACTCCTTTGGTATTATATTATCCTGATACTTTCTCAAGTTTAGAGATTTACGAAAATTTCCGCCAATTTTCGACCGTCTGACTAGTCGTAGAGTTGCACTACTGAATTTCGTGCCACCTCCTTTGGTATCATGTTCTCCTAATACAAAATTCAATTTCCGAGGTTTTTGAAAATTTTTGGAAATTGAATTTTGTATTAGGCGCACATGATACCGAAGGAGGTGGCACGAAATTCAGTAGTGTAACTCTACGACCAGTCAGACTATCGAAAATTGTTGAAAATTTTTCGAAATTCTCGAAAATAGAACTTTGTATTAGGAGAACATGGTGTCGAAGGAGGTGGCACGAAATTCAGTAGTGCAACGCGACAACAAGTCATACATCCGAAAATTTTTGTATTTTCTCACTTCCAAATCAGTAGTATAACTCTGCGACAAGTCGGACGTTCGGGAGGAATTAGCCCACCAAATAAATACGCAGATATGCTTATTTATTACATTGTCTTTATTTACTCATTGTAGATTCATACATAAAAAATGTTTGTATTTTACATAAGTTATATTCTAAACATTTATAACACGATTGTCGACTGAACTTGAACACAAGTAAGAATTGAAAGTAGATCACAGAACTCCGAGCCATACGAAAAAATGTAAAACGAGTCCTAATGCGACGTAGATCGTCCAAGGCGATAAACCAATTGGATCCGAAACCGAAAGTAGATCTCGCGGTGACCTAAATTGCGATCGCCCTAAAATTAGAGGCGAAGGTATCCCGAAATCGGAATTGTAAGTAGACTGCGACTGTAGACGAGGGTAGATCAAAATCGGGATGGAAAGTAGGACGAAATTAGAACTAAAGGCGAGGGAAATTGAAACTGAAAGTAGATAGAAGTGGAAATCGAAGGTAGATAATGTCGAGAGTCGGAAGTAGATAGAAGTAAGATCTAGAAGTAGATTGGGATCAATCTACAACGACGGAAGTAGCGAAGATTCTTAGCGAGGACGTAGCGACGGACTGATGAGTTTCCAGTTGTTTCCGCCCCACTTAATCCCAGACACGAGGATCCTCTCTCGTTTTCCGTCGTCGACGATGCGTAATTTTAAGATTCCACCGGTGGAATCAGCTCGGAAACGTCCGGCTGTTTCCTGTTCCGGCAGCGGTTCCGTTTCTGGAGTGGCGACACTTATACGTTCACTAAACTGTACATTATGCGCTTGCCAACGTGCTCGATATCTTTGTACTTAGAAAATCGCACTAGGGATGGGATCAAGTTCAATATGTACTCACGAATCCGAGTCAATTTCAATAACCAAGATTCATTACATGGGGTCCGTTTACTACATAAAGCAATAATGTTTCAATCATTATATTTGAAAAGTATTCATTTTATACAAACTGATATCGAACCTCGGAATGAGTACTTACAAGTTTCGAAAAGATACTTATCAGTACGATGTTGAGAGGAATCGAATCTTTCACAAGTAGTACTCGAATCTTGGAAATCAGAACTGCATAGTGAGCTTTCAGCACATTCTTTATTAAATTCGTAACTATTTAAAAATAACATTTCCGATAGATTATGAAATTATAGTTATACATGTTGAATTAAATTATACATTAGAGGACAACATAATTGATTTTAAAGGTAAAAAAAATAATGATTAGAAAAACCAGAGAATTTTCGGTACGATATTCATTAAAGTTTCGAATCTCTTCGACCAAGATTCGAATATACTTTCAGTATTATTTCCGTTTACCAAAGTACTTGTAAAAGATTCGAAACTATCTGGCATAGGTTCGAGTATACTTAGGAGTACTATTTATATTTTTCGAAGTACTTATAGAGAGTTCGAATTCAATCAATCAAAGTTCGAACCTGTTTGCGAGGTACTTGATCCCATCCCTACTAAGCACCAATTCCACCTGGGTGGAATTGTAAAAGTAAAATGTTTCCTCGTGAATCCTAGTCACTGATACAACACGTTTCAGAAATTTCTACGTTCCCATAAACTCTAGACACACTGCTCAGTCGTTGCCAAGCGAAACGAGAGTGCTATCAACCTCCGGAACATGAGCTTTCATTGAAAGCCACCGTCAAACGCCCCAGCGTCGACAATAAGCGACCCGACAAAGAAAAAGAAAGGAACCATGAAATAACATACCGCGGTTCGTATAATGTCCTATTAACTCCCCAATTCAATAGAATGCGAGCCTCTTGTTTCAGGTTTGTTTTCTATCAGCGACGAGTCGCAATACAAGAACGGCAGGTGCACACTCGGGCAACTTGCGCAGCCCCGTTCGCGATGCCTCCTTTTGTTTAGCCACTCTTTTTATCCGTCCGCTGCCAGCTAGCAGGGGATTACAAGCATAAAAAAAATGAACCAGGCCGTGTAAGCCGAAAACCTGCTACCACGTTCTCTTGCCGGCGACAAAGCAGAAATCATACGGTCTAAAAATACCGCGCCGGGTACATGTGTGGATAGGATCATCTGTTGTACGCGTTACGGCCGACAAAGGGATGAGTCTTCCTGATAACATTATAGTGCACGTGCCTCGTCTGTGGAAACGCTCGACACGACTGCAAGCGACGATGTTTTAAAGTTGCAAGCTCGCGGAGAAAACTATCTTTTAGCCCTAAATAATCCCCTAACTTTGGGAACGCGCGAGTCAATGGCAGCTTGGCTAGTACAGAGTATTGAATTTTAAATTATTTTTTTTTAAAACTACAATTGATGTATGTGCATTAAATCGGTTTTTTAATAAAAAATTCCAAAGGTCACTCTACAAATGCAATTTAATCAGTGTCGTCTGATACATGGTTGACCTGTACTCCTGCGAATGAATTAAAAAATATTTCAACACCCGAAACAAGTAGTTCGGTCTAATAATTGTACCTGGAGATGGTTATATATTAGCAACAGATTATTAAAGTAATGTTCACTTTAATATCTCAGTGAAAGTAACGCGAGGAACGTAGCAGCAAATATTTTAATAAAATGTCCGCCTACATTATGGAGCTTCAAAAAATGAGAAACGTAATTGTTCATCATGTTCCGTTTCTGTTACAACCAGAGTTGTGCAGAAATACAATAGAATTACTCCAGGAATAATTCAGTCATGTTGTAATTTATAATTCAGATCTTCATTCAATTAAATTACAATGTAATTCGTAATTGCAATTGGAGTACAATTATAAAATACTTTGTAATTAAATTACAATGTAATTCGCAATTGCAATTGAAGTACAATTATAAAATAACGTTACGTATTATGAAGGAGGACGAGGAATAGAAACTACGCCGACAGCAAACAATTATATGAAAGAAAAATATAAAAATACATCGCACTTCTTCAAAGTTCTGGGCTATAATTTGGAGAGCTGTATTTCAATTACACAAAAATACTTAGTAATTGAATTAATTGAAAGGTTTGAATTATGTAATTCAGTTACGACGTAGTTGAATTACTATATAATTGAAATACAATGTAAGTCGATGGTGTAATTTAATGGCAATGTAATTGAATGGTGTAATTGAATTGCAATGTAATTGAATTAGCACACCTCTGATTACAACTAATCCCGCCCGCGGAATGCAATTATATTTCTCATGCACGAGTAACGAATTACAGTGTATAACTGCAAGCCGGATGGCATCAAGATGAAGAACAGCATCGGCGCTGTTTATCGCCGGGCAGGTTCTCCGTCTGCGGATAAGTGAACTGGAGCGAATATTTATTTGCGATAGTCGCGGCGAGTCAAAGAACCCCACCATGAAATGAAAATTCGCAGCGGCGTAAGAAGTCATCTCGCGAACGTTTCGCGCCTGTCTTTGTTGTCCCCGTTCTCGTCAATCTCTGACGCTCTGTCGGCCTTTCAATGCCCCACTTGGCGATTCCCTCTGCCGAGAACTCTTTTGATGTAGAATTACCGCGTGTCTTGCAATCTGCTTGCGAATCTACGGGCGCCCGGTCGCATTTTTCATTCCAACTGAGCGTCCGAGCCGCCTTTGCGCATTATTATGCGTCAGGAATGCATAGGAATGATCCACGCGAAAGTACGGAACGATCCGTCTAACTCGACGCTCCGAGTAATTTAGTCCGTCTAATTGCTCGGCGAAAATCCTGAAGTTGAACCGGACTCTTGGTAGATTATATTTTATAAAAGTTAATAAATGTTTGTTACTTGTAAATAGACTGGCGGCGATTTGTGTGTCTGTGGATTCTAAGAATATTTTATGGTTTCTTTCAACGTGTAGTTCACGTTTCCCTGTAGTCGCACCGTAAGCAGACGTTTCCCTTTTTCTCTGGAATACTTCATTTGTTTCTCTCGCTTTCTTCCTTCCAGTCTGCCGTTCTATCCAGTTCATCCGAATCCACAGTCTACGTGACTACATAAAATCTTATTTGCTCTTTTCATCCAATATTCCACTCGCATCGTGCGATTCCTAACGAATGTCTGACTACATACAAGGCAGACCTCCTTTGACTAGCAACTCCCAACCAGTGCTATTTAACTCGATGAAATTCTCTTTGTCTGGCGAAAATTGACTTGCTCACCTTCAAACTCGCCCGACAGACAATGTATCCACGGCCCTCAGACACTATGCAATTACATTAAAAATATTCAAAAGCCCCGTGCGCCAGTACTCAAAGAGTCAATTAACCTCTGCGCTCTTGTATGCTTGTAACGGAAACATCTGACTGTGGAATGAGCAGATTATGAACGCACTTTAACAACTGCAAATATCATTATTTCTCTAACAATTTCGTGTTTTATTCACGACAATTTCATCAAAACGGTAATGCAATTGCCTTTCATGCTCTGCTAGTCTACCTTTCCAATTCTGTGATGTTTAACAAACATGGAATATAAACCAGTGAGGAGCAAAAGTGAACTCACATACGATATTATTACAAAAACGTATTTGCATATAAAATATGTAGAACAAAGATAAAATACATAGCATTAAGTACAAAGTTTTAGCTTTTCAAAAAAATTTTACTGATCATGGTATTATTATTGTTTTGATAAATATAAACTTTTTCCGTGAAGTCGGTTTTGCACCGTATAAGAACGTTTGTGGCTGAGAAACGTAAACATATTTTTGTAAACACTGACCTGTGTTATTCGAGTCCGGGAGTACTCTAGTAGTTGTACTTTTGTTGTTCGCGCAGTAACACGCATTAATTTATAGCTTGTTTATTATTAAAGATATATATATTGCTTGTCGTGACTTTGTAGGTTAAACACGTGTGTCTTCATGGACAGTCGACTCGAGAAGCACTGTACGAATCACGCGTTACAAATGATCACGTGATTGCGTACCAGTTAATATAATATATAAGAGATGTCGCGATTAGTACTGTTCTGACACTCCCTCCTAATCGTGACATAATTTTTTTACAGATTTTTTAATCCTAACCCGCTATTAAATTTTGCTTGTTTCTCTTTTGGTAACGCTTTAGTTTGTATATCAGCTATCATGTCATTTGAACTGAGAAAACGCAATCTTACAATATTTGAATCTATAGCCTCACGAACAAAATGATTTTTAATGTCAACATGCTTGGATCCTGGGTAAACAACGGTGCTAAGCAGTTAATTGTTGTATTGTACTAATGCTACTCCATACCTGATACATCAAGTATCATAAATCCCCAATTTAAACACCCTAATACCTTAATTTATTTGTAGCGCGATCGACTGCCCAAGGGGGAACCCCCTAGTAGTGGGGATAAAAATGTCACATCATCCGCATACCCGAAAGTCACATCAATCGCGGGAACACTGTATACTCACTATCATTTCCCAAATTCGCCAATGTGTCTGTCAGCACTGACACAAACTGTGACCCAGTGAAACACACAAGTACGAATTTTGGTCAGGCATCCCTTTTACCCATTGGAAAAAAATTGCCAATCACAAACTAAAAGAGAAAACGTTAACCATAATCACTGGGAACTTCCAATTACAAGCTATCACTGCCCAACGTGCCCGCAGCGCGTCTTTCAACCCAGACCAGTCATTAAACGTCCATTTGTCCGAGATCACGTGCGAGTGGTGCGTCTTTGAATCTCTGCTCCAGTCACGTTTCCGTTTTCTCATAGTTGCCGCAATTAGCGGGACGGCTGGCACATTTGTGGCGAACGTTATCGATCGGGCCCAAGGCGCGAACAAGGTGCGACAGTTCGTGTAATCGTTCTATCGAGCTCTTGTTGCCGACTCGGTCGAGATCTTGGTCGGTGAGCGAAATTAAAAATTCCATCATCTCTCGCTCTCGATATATTGAATCGAGAGACCGAGGGGATAAGAATCGTCCCAGCCAACAAAGACGATTTCGCAGTCGAACGATTCGAGGCCGAGGTTTCCGCGAGAACGGGAAGTGTTCACAGTTCGTTGCTTAGTATTCCCATTCTTTCGGGAAACGCGACTTTCGGTAGCGAGATCGGTTCCTTCCGAAGAAGAGAGAGGCGGTTTCGCCGCTTTATACGAAACTTTTTGATTAAATCGGAGCCCCCTGGATGGGCGGACATGATCACGCGAAATGATGAATCTCTCGCGGAACCACCGGTACGTATTACCTTGATTATTAGCCCCTCCACCGGGCTCCGGTGACTCGTGAATCAAGAACGATTTATCGTCCGAAGTATCTTCGTGCTGGTAAATTGACTGGGATCGCTGGCTCAGATAAGCTCCGCTGATCATTTGATCTTCAATTAAGATACCGGACTATAAGAAGAATTTCTCTTGTACTCTATGGTCGAGAACGAGAGATGGTATATTCATGTGATACTCGAAATTGATTGAGGTACATCTAAATTAAATGAAAACTTTTCCTACCGTGTCCCATATTGTATATTTATAGAAACGATAGACCATATGGCTCCGGAAATTGCAAAATTCCGGAGGTAATATTGAGAAAGACATGTACAGAATAAATAACTCGAAATTGAATGGAGTGAATCTACGTTAAATATAAATATACAGAAAAACTTTTTAAAAACCACGGTTATATTAAAATGCACACTAATAAGGAGAAAATAATTTTTTTCCTGGTGCTCCGTAAAATACCGAATCCAGTTAAATAATTAATATTTTTCCCCAAAATTTTAAGCAATTAGTTAAAAATCTGTTATAAAATTACTGTCGGAATAGACAAAAATTTGATATAAATTCAATTTAATTCATTTATTATTATTTAATCAATTTAATAAATTTATTTAATTTTATTCTATTAATTAATAAATTTTATTTAATTTAATAAATTTATATTAAATTTTTCTGTCTATTCCGACACTAATTTTATAACAGAAGAAATTTTTAACTAATTCCTTAAAATTTTGGGGAAAAATATTAATCATTTCACTGGATTCGGTATTTTATGGAGAACCAGGGAAAAAATTATTTCCTATTATTTCCTCCTTTTAGTGCATTTTAATATAAGCGTGGTTTTTAAAAAGTTTTCTTGTATATTTTATTTTCTACTTTTATTGTCATCGGAAGCAAGTGTGTATACAAAATTTCAGCAAGATTGGACTTTGAGAAGAGGTTTAAAATTCGATTACAAACTTTGACGCATACAACATTAACAACAACAACACGGCAAGTTAACATAAGCGTGGTAAAAATTTTCTACTGCCTTAAAATGATCAATTGTGAAAATACAATCACTTAGAGTTATAATTATTGTGCCACGATATCCGTTTCAGGCACTTAGATACTTTATAGTTAGATTTCAGTAGTACAGGTCAATCATATATCGTACAGTACGTAGTAAAGTGCACCTGAGAATTAGATTACTCAAAAATTCTTTTTATTTCGAAATCTGGACGCCTTTCGAAAATGTGTGGACGCGATTTCCGAATCACCGTGTGTAAGATTGGAAAGTAGACGAATCGAGAAACGCCGTGGAAGGTATCTGAGATTCCCAGCACGTACCTGAGGTATTCGGAAAAGTCGCAGAAGGTTCGCCACTTGGATGGATGTGACGGAGCTGGCGGCACCGACGACTCCGCTGATGACCTTTCGCACTGCAGTTTTATTGCAGTGATACTCGGCGCCGTCAATATTGCTTATTGAACCTGGAACACAAACGTAAACGTGTTGATGTTAGTTTCGTTTATATTGAAAAGCAGTGGCAAAACATCTGGCGCTTTATAGACCTACGAGTTTTTATACTTTCGGTAAATATGTATTTCAAAACGAATTTCATCACACAGTGATGCAAGTCGTCTTTAATCAGACGTCCACTGGCTGTTTGTAAAATTATGATACAAATTTTCAAAGATTTTTTCATCCCTCAGGAGGTCTCATTAACCTGCAAACTATGTATCTGCGTTATTTATCATTCTGTAAAATGTAATAAGTGGAAGTGAACTTTTTGCCGCCGGACATTACATACATCGGAAGGGTAAAATATGAAACTGCAGGAAATGTTCTCCATATCGTGGGAATAAATGAAACGTATGGGAGCAAGGGATGAAGGTTCGTACATGGCCAGACAAGTGCACAAAGCTAATGCAACAGGTTCAGTATGCAAAATTGAATGGGATTGCACAACCAGGCACGTACAAAAGCCGAAAACAAGATAAGATATTAAAACGTGAGTGGAATTGGTCTGCCTGTGGTCAGACAATCATTACTAATTTAATAAAACAAGTACAGCGAAAACATTGTCTCTCCATGCAATACAATTGCTAAAAATCTACAATCCTTTGAAAGTTTTCGGAATAAATATTTAAAAGAAATATTATTGGACTTCTTTTTGATACAGCAGTCATTAAAACGTGTATGAAGTTTCTGGTAGCTAGAAATGATGAAAAATCTTCGAAATACAAGTTTTCATTGTACCAAAAAGTGGAATGAAGACCGCAATATCGGACGAAGAGAAAACTAATCGTCAGTCCAAAGGAACTCTTTATTTCCTGGTTGCAATTGGACGAGCATTTGAATATAATCTCTTCGTGTATTTTACAAGTATCGATGGAAGTTTCGGTCACCGGTTTCGCCAAGAAGTTCGCCGAATCGGGAAACTCAATTCCAGGGTTTCGTGTATCTTTCCGGGACGATCGGAAATGAGAATGTGGGCTGTATCGGTTCTGCATCGCGTGACGGAATTTTCGATGACTCCTTCGACGGTAATTTTTCGACGGGCCCGGGTTACAATTTTACGCTTGGTTTGTACTTCGCCGGACTGCAAAACGTGACTTCATATTTTACGTGCCAGTGGCTACTTCGCCCAATCAATTTACATTTGTTCATATAATAAAAACAGGAGCGCGGCAGAAATATTGTTTCGACTGATTGGTACCCCGTACCAATAATAAAGCAAACATTTTATTAAGGAGTCCTTCCATTATGCAAAATAAAAATGTTCTACAGTGACGTATCGATATTACCCACCCTATATCGAAATTCACGTTTTAACATATTTTAATAAAGGAGAGTATAAAAATCTGCTTTTAAATAATAATCTCATTTCAAAATACGAGATTTATTGAATGATTTATTAAAATCGTACGGTTATTAAAAAATTGATTGAAATTCGCCGAGCATCATGGAATTTTAATAAAGCACATTAAAAATCAAATGAACGCCGGTAGATGTAAATTAGTTACATTTTCATGCATACGTCGACCGTAACTTTTTGATTAATGTTTCAGATGCTTGTTATTACTAAATTCAACGTGCCGAGTACTTAAATGAATTTTCCTTGAAATTGAATTCCTTGAGCAAGCACGAATAATTTTGTTTGTGCTAGCAAGATTTTTCACGTCCCCTTCGTTCAATACACGAACGCTGGTCGGATTTGCGAGGCTTGAGGAATGTTTAATGTATTACCTGATTTGGGACTGTAATGAACCAATCTGCATAACGCTGGGAATTTTCATAATGAGGGAGAACGAGCAAGATGACCGTCTTTTCACGGAGTAATTTAATTGGAGGCTGTCCGTTCAAAGAAATTTAACAAAAGATTGAGAAGGGGGTACGCTTTCCTTCTGGAATATCGCATTTCTTCGGCTTTATATTTTCGCCTCGGTACTCGCCCAAAATATATAGGTTGATGCTTTGCACATGGCAGCATTAAATGAGAGGCTCTTCGTTCAGAAGTACAGAAATATTTTTCCTTTAAAAATCATTAAATTACAATTCTTAATCAAAGGAGACACACGAAACAAAATTTCAGCCAAGTGTTTTATAAATATGGAATATTTATGGAAAACATTTATGAAAAATTCTACCGAAAGGGTGAAGATAATATTTAAACGTAATATTCATCTACTGTGTCTTGTTTATTATAAATATTAGAGTCGTATTTTCGTGTTAGCACGCCGTATTTCAATATCCATCGAGTGTATTTTTTAGTAATACTTTTATTTCTGCAGTGCAAATTTGCAAACATTTTATTTTCGCCTTGTCGTCTGTTTAATCGACCATCGATCGTCGGAATTCTATGTTTGTTATTCGCATTTATGCTGCAGTTAGTTCCATCGTTGGATAATTTCGCGTGGCAGTAGTACGTCTCAGAAATTAAGCCCACGTGTTACAAAACACAGTACACTTCTTGTTACCAGTTCCATTATTTATCTTCAATTTACGAGGGCGCTTGGATTGCTCGTGGAACGACGCCAAGAAATATTAGTAGACTGCAGACGTTTATACATTTGCATTAAGCTAAATTAATGCAATTCCGAAATCAGAATTATCGATTGAATTTTTATTAAAAACAGAAACGAGAGTGTATTCTGGCTATATGAAAAGTTAATGAAGCACTGTTAGAGAGAAATTCACTCCGAATAGAAACGTAAACCGAATTAAAACCATACTATCAAAGAAACCCTTTAATCACTTAAAAATCCACTCTTCCGAAAGCGTCAGCAAAAAATTAATTTCTTACCGACTAGTGGCGTCACTCATCCGTAGACTGCGGATCTTTATGCATTTATGCAAAAATTGTTTGGGTGAAATATAAAACAGTAAAAGATTGAAAAAATTCAAGAGAATGTTGTGTTGTTGCTTTTAATATAAAATTGTCGTTAAGGGATGAAATCATTTTTTGTTACTCCTGCTGCCCACAATCAATGCAGAACATTTTTATTTTGCATGATCCGCAGTCTACTCATCTGTATTCATCGGTGGGCACAAGGTTAGGCGGCACTGTTAACACTGTTAGCGCAATTCGAGTTTTCCGGAACATTCGGAGTCGAAGTAATATGGTTAATGAAACATTTTTCCGCGAGAATCGTGGCACTACGTTTCACGCACGGCACTGCGATGTCGTTCTCACGTGGAACACCGAAACGTTTCTATCGGAGCCATTATCCATTAACCGTCGAAAGGGTTTTCCAGTGGCAGGAGGAAGAGGAGGAGGAGGAAATTAATTAGTTAAGCGCATCAAAAATTCAGAGTGTTGCGCGCGGTAGTAATAAAGCCGGTCTCGTCTGGCGTTCGACGTGCCCCATCGATGCCGGGTGCGATTTCGTTGCGCGCCTCAAATTAATATGGTAATGAGTTTGATTTATGGCCGGTGCAAATTGTTTCGTTATTGCGTCCGTTATTTCGGATCGATTAATCAGTTTATGGTAATGTTGACGCTGTTTCAGCGAAACGAGAGCCCCCCCTCTCCCCAGCCCCCCTCGCTGTTTCAAACCGAGTATCAGCGAGTATCGGCGACGGCGTGCGAACATTTCATCAGCGATGTCCGAGTTAATTGATTCCCACAGCCGAAGATTTTATTTCGGCGGTCTTCATCCGCTTTGACATCCGACCGGCACTTGTTTATATTTAAACGACGAACGTCACGAGATTACTGCCACAGACGAACCATGGAATACGGAAGCAAGATTAATGGCGGCGCTGAAAGGTGGATCGTGGCTAACGGAATTAGCATTCCGACTCAGCTTCGAGAATCTCTGTGGTTGGAAAGAACTGTGCCTCGAACTAATGCTACTACGTTTTCATTTGTAGAAAATTAATTTTTATTTTGAAAGCTTCAATTTGCAGTTTTTTGGTATTTTAAATTAAATTTCATCTCTGTATCTTCAAGACGATCTTGTTAACCCTTTAATTCTGCCAGTGACTGCGAATCCAGCAGCTTTAAAAATTTCATACAACCCCGACAATATATTTCAAGACATAAAAATGTAAAAGTTAAAAAATGATGGCACGATCCTTTCAATCTTCTCACGATGTGCACATCTGAATCCGATCTAGTACACAATCAGAGAAACAATCTCGCCTTCTATGTCGAAATAAATGACAGCGCCCAAATTGATAAAACAGTGCATCACTGGTTAGAACAATTCAAAGAACAAGAAGTCTATCACAACTTACAACCAAATCACTCGATTATCCTTACCCCGAGGTCTTCAAAGAACGTTTTAAAAATCACAAGGTTGGAACTGAATGAAGAGTCTAGAAAAGGGTCGAACAATATAATTCTCTAGTGGCCAAGGGAAATTTTTGAGTACACTCACGACATCCGGTCGAAGCCTTTCATCAATTTAATCCCGTTCCGATATTAACGTGGATCTATTTCAGCGGTTTATTCGACATATGCACGCCCTCGAGTCTTCATAGTTTAGCATGTTACAGTAGCACCTGTTGAATCGGACCCCCGTCGGCTTATATATTCGCGGCAGCTATCCGCACTATGATGCGGAAGCAAATCGTGGATGGAAGAACGTTAAACCTCCTTCGTAATTTATGACGTTATGTTGAAGTTTCGCGCGTTTGCACCGGCTGCAGCGTGATTCGTTTACCGCGTCCATTCGACCGGGGAAATTACGCGGCCGTGTTACCTACCCCTGAAATTTCACCCACGGCTACGATCTACACACGAGGCTGTTGCAATTCTGCCGCGTTACTGTTAACAACGCGCGAATTATGTGTAACAGGTTCGCGGCGTCGAAAACTGACGGCCGCTGCGGAAGGTTTCTTCATCCGGAAATTAGTGGCACCCGCAGGATTTTTGCTGCAGGCGCTACAACGCACTCGGTTTCACTCATATCATGAATTAATTTTCGTGAACTTGCAACATTGTGACTGTATTAAAATACAGTATGATATATTCAATATAATACAGTATAATATATTCAATATGATACAGTATAATATATTCAATATAAGACAGTATAATATATTCAATATAATACAGTATAATATATTCAATTTGATACAGTATAATATATTCAATATAATACAGTATAATATATTCAATATTATATACAGTATAATTTATTCAATACAATACAGTATAATATATTCAATATAATACAGTATAATATATTCTATAGAGGTGTACGGGACCGGGAACGATCTTCAGTATCGGGACGGGACCTTGAACCTTTCGAGTATTTTTCGGGATTTTTTAAAATGCAGTGATTCGAAAACGTGTCTTGTTTTCTTGTTTTATTTAACTTGATAATTCACAACTGGACAGCGGATGTTTATGCAAATGCATATTTTTATAGGAAGTAGGTAAAGTTACGGAACCTGGACAGAAATTTACGTTGTCTGTAGAGTATTTTGAAAATAGGGTAAAGTGCTCAAATGTGGTATAGTCATAGTCGCCTATTATGGCACTACCTTATATCTTGTAAAGGAGAAGTCACACCCCCGAGAATCCGGCATCGGGATTCGGGAATTCCCGGGTTCTCGCACACCTCTAATATTCAATATAATGCATTAAACTGTATATCCTAGGTCCTAGGTCTGGAAATAGCTCTTAAATTATATTTCACAATTTTGTGCATATACTTCAATTTATATTTCTGCTTTCTAAATACATCTTAACCCTTTGCACTCCAGCCTAGTGGCTCATATAGTACACCAACAATTCCGGCACTATATTAGTTTATAATAAGTTCAAGTTTATAAATCTTCAACAAGATGAAAATGTTGTGTTTTGACAACGTTGTGCAAAGGGTTAATTGATTTCGCTGCCTTGTGAATCTACGTGAATTAATTCTGCTGTTTTCTGAATTAGCTTTCACGAACTTGCAACATTGTAAGTGTATTTGAATGTATGCTTTGAGACACTTTGCAGCTTTCTAAATGTATTTTGGTACACAGTACATCCAAAAAGTATTTGCACACATTTCCGATTCGGGGAATTGTTGACTATCCAATATCAATTTATCCGTTTCGAAATTAAATTATTGTGCATGAAGCGAACTCCATTATCGTGTAACTAATAACAATTATTAGCTCTGAACATTTATACAAATGAAACAGGCAAGACTTGTATTTAGTATTCACATATTTCGCGAATATACTGTCTCAAGAAAAATTGCCGAGAGATCCAGCTGGATGGAAACATGTCTAAAATATTTAACCCGTGGGACCCGCATTGCGTCTCCGGGGATTAGATCAGTGTTACGACGAAGTTTTAGGGCCGGGATCTGGGTTAAGTGGGATTCAGTGAGGTCAATAAGGAACGCGAAAGATCGCAGTAAAAATTAATCGACAATTCGCCGGGAGTTCCGACGGCGGGTTCAGCTCGAGTTTTGAGCCAGACGATTTGCCGGGGATTATCTGGGAACACGAAGGAAAGGGAAACCTTAAGGCTGCGTATAGCGACGAAGGTCAGAGTCGTTCACGGCGATGAATTAATTCCGAGTTGAGGGGAGAGGGTTGGATTATTAGAGGGAACGTTGAAAACTTTCATCCAGCCTTAATCTCTCCGCGAACCTCGTTAATTCGGGAACACACACGGCCCGGGCCGAACGCTAACCTTTGTCTACACTGTTAAAGAATGTGGAACACGAGCACGACCCGCAAACGGATAACGCGGAACTTTCGCGGAAGTTTCTTGAAATTTCGCAGCCTGTCACTCACTGACTTGCCACCCACCCCCACGAGTTAGAGGGAAAGGAACAACTTGGATATCTACACAGTCGTAAGTTTCTCCCGTAAGGTTAAACGCGACTTCCGGACCGGCAATATATTCTCGTCACGGGCCGCACACTATTTTTTGATAAACTTCTCTTAGACTGTTGCGGACACTTTCCACATTTCTGATTAATGAGATGAAGTTTCCAGCGAGATTCCGCTCGGGGATTCGGTCGGGACACGGCGGGGGAATGTCGTTTCGACGTGCTCCGACAATTTCGAAAGTGACTGGTCCCACTGTGCGAGGGGAGATTAGAATTTAATTAATTTCTTATCGAGTTGATATTTAATATTTTATATTCTTGTAACACTTATCAACCTCATAAGTGATCCGCGGAAATCAAGGTGTTCCAAGTCGATATCGATACCCGGGTACCCATTTACTGTATTTCTTTCAACAATTTGTTAATGTTCCTCTAAAAAATATTACAAAATTTCTCTGAATGTCCATTCTTTACTCGTTATATTAATCTATAGTCTTATAATGAGAATTCGTGGAAACATGTTAACTACAGAAAGGTTTTAAATAATCTATACATTTTGGTTGACTACATAAGGGTTAAAAAAGTAAAAAGCAAGTAAAAATTCATGACATTTTTAGGTATGCAAAATTTACTGCTGCCAAGAGGTGTTCACGCTGTAATATGAAAATCCCCAGACCCAGAACACTCCGATGCCGCGAACTAATTTCGCGGGGACCGCCAGGTCCTCCGCGAGCTATGTCGCCGCGTATAGATCGATATCGCTCTCGATTTATTCACAGAGCTTCTTATCGAGTTCCCAGGCCACGGGGCCGGTCCCTATTCCCCGAGCTATCCGTGTAACAAGAAAATTAGCTGATCGCGCAACCTTTCTATCGGATAGCGAAACCCGAGTCGGTTCTCTTTCTTCTTTCTCGCAGTCATTTCGACTCTGGTTTCGCCGAGACGCGTCGAACACGCGAGGCCCGTGGATCGCCGAGATATTTGTAGAAGAAACTAGCTGTCGCCTCTCTACACAGACCGTGCAAATGTTTGAGAAAGGCTTAGCATGCGGGTCGGTAAGACGGTTTCCACTCGGGACTATGAATCTCCGTCCGGGCTCGCAGTCCGTGGCACTTCCCGGCGGCCTCCACCGGCTACTTTTTCTTCGTCGGAGGTTTCTCGCGGCTCTATATATAGCAGAAAAAGCCGAACGATATTTCCCGGCGGGCTGCTTTCTCTCGATGAGAGATCGCGTAATTCGTCTCTGCACACCGGCTTGATGTACGGCGCGCGCTCCGAACCTGCAGGTACCTCTCTACCGAATCTTTCTCTTTTCTTTTCCTCTTTCTCTTCTGTCTTGTTCACTCTTGTTCTATCTCGTTCTTTCGTGTCAGCTTGCCCTCTCGTTTCGCTCATTTTTCCCATCCTGTAATTCGTTCCCGGACCGCCCAGCAGCTCGTGAAAGAGGCGGCGGGGCGAACCGGGCTTCGAGAAAGCGCGGCGAGGGAAGCTTTGTAGCTGCCGAGTCTTTGGGGATCTCTTTTCGCTTTATGAACTACGAGCGACGGAATGCCGATACGCGTCCAGTTTCATTTAAGGGCGGACAGAATGACTCGCCGACGAATTATGACCTTCGGTGCGCAATTTGTTTGCGCCGACCGTGGGGGAAACGTTCCGGGGAAAGCGGATCTTTGTGTGCTGATGGTGTGGTGTTACGAGAGGATTCTGTCTTGTAGCGATTGTGTGTTGAAGTTTGTAGTTGATAATGCTACAGAAAGATTTTATAGGGCCAGGAACAAACCTGGGTATTTTGGGTAACATGTTGGCTGTTCACATAAATGAAACAAGAATTTTTCGTAAAGAAAAATCAAATTTTTAATAGAAAAGGTCCAGTGGCCCTTGAACCAGATTTACACTGGTGCAAAAATGAAGAGAACGTATTCATGATTCATCTGATATGCTTGCAAAAATTTTCGTGCACCAGCATTTTTGTGCTTTATGAAAAGTAACAAAAAGTAACAATATGAATTTTTCTTAAAGAAAATTCAAGTTTTCAATAGAAAAGGTCTATTAGCCCTTGAACGAGATTTACACTAGTACAAAAATGAGGAGAACGTATTCATAATTCATCTGATATGCTTGCAAAAATTTTGTGCACCAGCATTCGTGTTCTTCATGAAAAATAACAGAAAGTAAAAATATGAAATTTTCGTAAAGAAAATTCAAATTTTCAAGAGAAAAGATCCATTTGGCCTTTGAACTAGATTTACACAGGTACAAAAATGAAGAGAACATATTCATAATTCATCTGATATGCTTGCAGAAATTTTCGTGCACCAGCATTTTTGTGCTTTATGAAAAATAACAAAAAGTGAAAATGCTCCTCGGCAGACAACCGTAGAGGAAAAAGAGGGGACGAACCACATATGCGCAAGTGGAGAATACATAGTATAAGGAACAGGCGCATACGGTCGACTGTGATGAACTCAATGTTCACGGGTAAGAAAGTAAAGGGAAGTGGATCCCGCATGGTCAGACCACCACTATGATTTCCAAAAGCGAGGGGATCGTTTGTAATCGAACAAGAGATGGTATAGTACGAAAGTTTCGGGCTCCTCTAACCACATCTAAGGTGTACGCAAAGGGAGTCTGCTCATACACGACTGTTACCGGATAACAAACTTCTAGTTTAATTATAGTAGTGAAAATTAATAAATTGAAAGTAATAAATTTAATTGAATATTCAAATTCTGTTTTCATCCAGGTGGATTGGTTTTAAAACATTAAATACAGTAGCTGCTATCACGATATCAAGGAGAATATATCAGAGTTTGGTCGGACATACGCTAATACAGCAAACAAATAATAATTAATTATGAAGTTATGCCATTATGGCTTTCCCTTGTAAATTCCCCATTCCACACTATAATTAATTACTGTATAACTTAATAGCCTTGATATACTAACCCTGTACGACCCACAGGAAAATACTGCTTTAATGAAAATGCAGTTACATTCTAAATACGCGAGGGTTTTCCATTTTCCAATTCAATTTAACTCGCTGTCTATGCCTTTGGCAATGTCAACAGTGGAAAGTCAGAACCATGGGCTTTTTGATACTTCTGAAAATATTGACACGTCAACTTCGTTACTGAGCAAGGAGGAGGATAAAGTATGTTTACACTGAATTATTTTATCATCAGATTTGGCTCATCTCTTTAAAGTTCTACTATTTGTTTTCTCTGTCCCTAAGTAGAAACGGACCGTCTGTGGTCAGACCACTCCCCACGGCCTCTTAACATCGCTTAACCTTTTGCAACACTGGTGATCCTGCAGAAGACTATGCCGGGTATCAAATAAAATAATGCTTGTTATTACTAGACTGCGGATCTTTATGCATTTGTAGCAAAATTGAGTAGATGAAATTAAAAATTATAAGAAAATTTAAAAAATTGAAGTTGTCATTATATGATTGCACCTCTATTAAAATCATTAAGGGAAGAAATAACATTCAATTTAGTTTCTATTTCTTGTAATCGATGCAGACAATTTTTATTTTGCATAAAGATCCGCAGTCTAGTTATTACTTTGCAAACCTGTATCGGTGAAGAATATTTAATAATTAAGAGTCATTGAATTCTCTTAAATAATTACAAAACCAAAAAGTGGTGATGAACGGTGTTTTCACGGTTCACTAAGTGTATAGTGCGAACGGAGTCGTTAGTTGAGCGTTCCAAAATTGGATATTCCAAAAGCTCCGCGTTCGGAAAACGACTCGTTACCAGGCGTGTCAATTTGCAGTCATTTACGGAGGGACATTTTCATGTCGAGAGCGTAACACTTCTTTTTTTTTTGACGCGCTAAAATCAGACGCTGTAGAGACTCGATTCCGTCACAGTTAATGCATGGAATATTTCAAAATGCTCAGAAATAACTGGAAACGTTAATACAGGAGTGGGGGTGTTGTTACTCAAAATAATTGCGGCGTGGATAGCCATAGTTCCAGCCAAGGAACACTCGAGCACGTAGTCGGCGCGGTGAGTAGTAATATAGAGCACGTGCATTCGATTTGTTAGGACACGGAGAGAAATAAATGCCTTTGCAGTTCCTATGTTCTTGAGAAAATCCTCAAACAATAATTTAGCATGTTTAATCATCAGTGTGCAGTGCAATCGGAGCATTCTATAGATTTTAGTATCGATCCTCCACCAGTTGTGTCTCCACGTGTTGAATATTTTTGTGGTTAGATTTTCGATTGTATCTTTTTCGAGGAAGATTTTGAAATGTTTGTATTGTACATATCTGTAGTTTCAGTTTATTCATATTAATGTTTTCCACCTGTTGCTTTGGGCCGAAATTAATTTTCTCTTTATCAGTAGCTAGTATTATCAGTCCACGTGGAGTTCCCAATATGGCACTACCAACGATTTCTTAACATGAGTATAGCTATTGACATTCTTAGTGTGGTGCCGAATATGGCACTAGGTGTCATGTTAGGGACTCAAGGTGTACCATATTAAGATCCCCTTTCGCTGTAACCTGCAAATGACACACCACAAAAACAAATATTTTTCCCAAGCTGTATTAATTTTTTAACAAATTTGACCCCAGAATCTTATAGGCAGGAAATGCATCCACAACTGGTAATTTTGTGGACGAAAATGAGCATTCTGAAATAATCAAGACATGACATCAACAAAAAGTAGTTCATATTTGGGCACTTTACCCGGTTTGTTAGACTTTGTTAAAAATCTTCGTCACGAGTCTGGCTCGTCAAAGTACGGCAAGGGGTTAAGATTTCGTGGAGAAGGCGCGTCGCATTCAGTAAAACATTAAAAAAATGTTGAGCTGCTTTAATTTAATAGTTGAAAAATCAGACGGAGACTACCTTGAATTCCTCGGCTCGTACCACAGTGAATGGATCTCTCGATCATTCTCGGCAACTCGCAGTGCGGTTATCTCCTTTGAGCGGTCTGTTTCTTTCGTTCTCGATTCCAGAGCTCTATGGCGCCGCACCTCGGTGACCGGCGAACCGTGACGGTTCCTCGGAGCCATAAGGAACTAGTATTACCGTGCTCGAGGATCCGTGAAAATAAAGTCGAGCGTCGAGCGGCCGGGACACGCGAGATTGAACGGAACTGGTCGACTGGTCCCTGATCGAATGCAGGCCGATCTATCTCTCGAAAGCTGGCCCCGGCTTGTTTCTATTGTTCCGTCGGTCACACCTACCGTCGGACACACAATATCCATCCGCAACGGTAAACTAGCTCGACGGCCACACACCGAGCCATCGGCTCGCCAACGACTCGTGAAAGGATCTTGATTAGTTTTTTCGGAATTTAGAGCAGAGCGCTCCGGTTACGCGGACGACACCGAATCAAGGCGATTGTGGATCTAATTAAATCACGGAACGGGCGCGATCCGTCAGTGAGAGAGTATTTACGGTCCCGCTTTATTCTGCGACTTGGACTTCCAGATTGATTTATATAGAGCCATGCCAGGCAGAATTTTTGTTCCTATCTTTCAGTTTCTTCTTTTTAATCAAATACTAATTCAATATTTTCACCCTTTCTCGAGCCATTAGTGGAATTATTAATGGAACAGGTCTATAATTGGTCAGACGAGTCTCTAGAAATTAGTCTTCTAATTTTTTCTACTCACAGAAAGGTCGATAATTACATAGGCGGATCACTAAAGACACGGGTTATTTAGTTTTTGCATACAGGGGCAATATTTTATGTTTTCTAAATTTTTTAAGGGTGGAACCTAGTGTAAAATGTAATTTTTGAGCATTTTTTTTACTGAAGGGATTTCGCCACCCTGAGATTTTTAAAAACCGTTTTTTAAAAAATTTCCTTTAATTTAGAGTTCCGGGAATAATTTAAGCCATGGTAGATACAACAGCTCCCAAAAATAGCGAAGTTACAATGCTTAGAAGTTCGCCGTTTCCGAGCAGGTAGGTCGCGTTTCCAAGTCACACTTTTCCTTCTTTTCCGTTTTTCTCGAAACTACATTTTTACAACTGGTGTAACAAATATCTCCGAAACTATACGTCCGATTTACTTCAAACTTGATATACATAATTCCAATATCATTATCTATTGTGAAGCATAGGAACATTTTCAAGCCGCCATTGTACCATTGTTACCATCAATTGAAATTTATAAAAAATATTTTTTACATTATAACATTAATAAATGATACCTCAGATTTTAAATCAATCTACGCATTACATTTTTTTTTTTAATTCTTGAAAAACAGGCCATTTACATAAGGTTCCCCCCTTAAGGAGAATAGGTCTGTCATAGGTCGGACACACTACTAGGGCATCAATCTGTACAATTTCACTATAATTCGTCCATCCTGGAGGTCCTACTTATACTAACAAAATGCAATTATAAAATCGTAACTTTCTAAGTAGAGTAAGTCAACCATCGATCAGACACTTCAGTTAAAAATTAATTTGCGTGCTTCTCGTTCCAATTCATCTATCGTACTGCAAGCATACACCAAGTAGACACAATTTGTATATTTTTTTTTTATAAAAAGTTTCCGTAAATAATTCATATGCAATTTAAATTGAAATATTGTGAACACATACGATCAATGAATTCACTCTATATTCTTGGAGTTTTGGAGCACCGGGCACAACGCCGGGTGAGATTATCGATCATCGCAGGTGCCACAGGATCAATATCCACCGGCGGATCGTCTCCTCTCGATTTTATTGGTATCGGTCCGCTCCTTAATTTCCGATTCCCGCGGTCCTAGAAGTGCTTCTACACCCGCAGCGGGAATAAATTGAGAACGGTTCTTGCCACGGCGACGAGTCCCTTTCGGTTAATTCAAAATTCTGGGTTCAACGGGGATGAGACGTCAGCTGCAGTTATTATCTGCTGCCTGCCGTTTCTTTCGACCGCGATCTCCAGTTTCGGAAGCTTGCGCGCACGCCGACAATTTATGAAGTTTTGTCGGTCTTGTTGTTTTTTGTTCCGGGAAACTTCCAGGGGATTTTTTTAATGCCTCTGGCACGAAAGGGGCTGAACGTAGCTGGCGGAAAATTTTTTTTGTAATATACAATAAATTGTATTATATGCTTATTAAAAACGTGAAAGTTGGGGAGAAATATGAAGTTTGCTATCTTATGGAATTTTTAAAAAGTTATCCAGTGCCTTGCGAAAGTGTAGATACAATTTTAAGACGCCGAGAACAACATTGAAGATCGAACAAATTAATAATTATGATTTGAAAAAATGTGGAAAAGTTCAATCCTCAAAGCTAAAAGACAGTGAACAGTTTATAGCAATTATTAATTAGTGGAACGTGAAATTGGACGAGACCAGTGATCTCCGGTGCGCAAATTTGCCGGTGATTATTAGATGAAAATTATTCCCCGAACAATTGATCAGGCACTGTCGCAAGTTAGCGCGTGCTCTGCCAATTAACGCGTCATTAATTCTCATTAGTCGATTAATGCGACACGTCACTGGCCTCTAGATGATTCGGTTTCCATTAAGTTCCGGAGAGCAAGTTGCCTGCTCTATTTACTAAAATCCAGATTAAATTTTAATGATTGAATTTCGGAATAGTTTAATGGTCTTTCGCAGTGCGATCGATATTTAATCGAGGTAACTAATTGGAAATGGCTGATGGGCGAAAAGCGCGAATAAAAGAGAAACATCAAGCGAAATAAACTGAACCGGTAGAAAGGAGGTGGTAGAAAGTAATGAAGCAATCGCGAGAGATCAATTTCTCTGATTAAAATGACACAAATGTCCTGAATATACGGAAATTTACAAAACTCTACAGCGGGTTCCATTACCATTTTGTCCCGAGTCTGCTGTATCTCGATAAACATACACGCATACAGTCTCTATTTAAACACTTTCATTGTGGAATTAAAACAGCAATTACTATATAAAGTAAGTGCCTCGCATGATACTCTTCACCGCACCGTGTTTTCATTTAATTAATTTTACATCCGTATCCGAATAACCAAACTTTATATAGCACAATTTCATCTCGCATTCCAGCAATACCATGCGTCACTCAATTACGCGAGGGTTACTCTAACGACGGTACACTTTTCATTTAAATTACCATAACTCTGAGAGAGAAGGTCGTAGGTCAACTTTCTAGAGCTCGTTACAAAGGGGACAGGTTTTTTTACGAGTTCAAATTGAAACGTGTGTGGGAAAAATTTTTTCACGCAATTTATGCAAGTCTTACGAAATTGCGAGGGGCAGGAGATATTGTGTCGTGTTATGCTAGTATCAGTTTCGAGTTCATAAAGCGCCTTTAATTAAACGCGCTCGAGTTTCATCGTTAGCGCGCCTTAACGTCGTTTTCGGCCCCGTCAGACCCTCTTTTGCTGTTGAAAGGGATCCTTCCGGGCATTCGTCTCCCAAAACCAGCGCATTCAATTCGTTTTATCGCGAAAAACCACTGATTACCGCGCGCGAAACTCGAACTTCCCTGCAACGGTATCAGCACGTTTCGCGTGGACTGTATTCGGGAACTCTTTTCCGCGAAATCGCTGGGTACGATAATGAGTCGGAACTTTACGCGTTAATTAGCTAGGCCCAGTAACGAGCTTGCTCCACCGGTAAGTTATCCATACGCTGTTATCCGCGATCTTTCTCCCGTTTAGCGTTGATACGTATCTGCGTGGAAACGCTTTAACACCGTCGTCGCTGCGGGAAATTTGCCCGGAAAAATGTATCCCAGGCGAGGAGACCGGGATTAAATTCCTTTAACGAGCGATTATGAAGTTCGGGAGTATCGAAGTTGCCCGGGCTGAACTTTAAATAATCCTTTTAGAGGCGCTCTTTGCTGCCTCTTTTTTTACGCCGTCACTTGTTAACGCGAAACGAAATTACTCGCTCGGTGAAAGGCGAAGCGATTGTCCCAGTTTTTCGCCGTTTATTTTTATCCGGCGAGTCCTTACGTCGTCGCTGAATCGTGGAATCACAGAATTTTAAGCGTTTAATGTAACTGTTATAATTTAATTACTTTCCGCCTTCCGATGCAGGGACTTCAAGTGCACATCGTGACGCGGTTTGGAAAGGCCAGAGGATTATTTCAAAGCAACGCTGTTGAAAATATCACACTGGAAGTTTGCAGATTTACTGACGAATGTTATTGAGAATATGCGAGGGAAATTGTTTTCAGGGAAAATATTTCTTGAACACGAAACGTCTAACTGCTTCGGGGAAGTATAATAATTATAATTTCAAAGTTTATTCGAGAAATGCAATTGTATTTTTAGGATATAACTGGGAAATTTCAGGATATAAATTGAGAGGGACACCCAGTACATTGAAAATCTAAGGTTGCGGACGCAGCATACCTTGAACTAGGTTTTGAAATAACACTACTTAACCGACATAGAAACCCTTCGGATTCCTTGAGAACACTTCAGGCCGAGTTCGTGCAATTGTTCACGTTCCGAGAGTGCCATTTGACCAGCGTAAAGTTGCATTCGTCATTAAAACAACGTTGTGACATCTGCGTTATTCACACGACGCTGAGCAGGCTGTTTGATGAATTAGAAGTTCGCAGAATCGGAATTAAACACGCGAGAGAATAGGAGAGTCTGAAAACAATATTTTCTAAGTAGAATAGGTCTATCATTGGTCAGGCATGGCATTAAAAATCAGTTTGTACAATTTTTGTTCTGAGTCATCGATTGATGATTGTATATATGTCATCATTATATAATCAACTGGTAAACAAGTGCATTGATTGAGCAGAAATTTAACATTTTAAATGATTCCTCAATCAATTAAATAAAGTTTAGTATTACTAATTGTAAGCTACATAGAAACATACGAACACTTTTTTCAGAAGTTTGACCATTCCCTTAGGTATACTATGCCATGATCTCTGGGAATATATGCCGCGACCGACTTTATTTATTTTGAGTTACTCACAGTTGGCAAAATTCTTGGCGAATGAAAACTTTTGAGGTAGAGCTTTCGTTGGTTTATTTGACCATATACGTTACTGTTCAAACACGATCGTTCAGCCTCGAAATTCACAATTTCGAGAAGAGAAGTCGTGAAAACAAACACAGCTTATTGTTTTACGATTGTTTTAACATCTCCACCCCTTTAGGCAGTAACGGTTTAAAGCGTCTAAAAGTTGAACGAGGCATAAAACCGACTTTCCAGACGCGGGGAATAAACACAATATCGCGTAGAACTGCTAAATATAAACGAATGTGATGCAAGCCATCGAGATTTCAATCTGCAACGAACGTGCATGGCAAAAAGCTAATAAATTCAAGTCTTTTATAGCGTCCGGCACGAATTCGAACATCCTCTCGTAAATTGCATTTCCATAGGTATCGCATAACGTCATTAAAACTCTTTTCTCCCCCGGGGGCCAGATCTGATTAGCATTTTATTTCGCCGGCGAATGAATTTTGGGATCGATTCAGTTGCAGCTCGTTTGCTCGGCTTACCGTTCTCGGAATGGTCTTAATGTTCTCCTTGCAGTTCTTATTTATCCATTAGAGCCGGCGCATAAAGGTTAAATTAAATGATTGCGTGAGCGATTACCCCGATAATATTCTTTTATCTGTTTCATCTGTACGATGCCCGTATATTGTTCTCTTCTCACCGTACATCCGGGGCCAAACGGTTCCTAAAAATACATTATCGTCATGCATCAATGCAGCGGTTCCGTAAAATAATAAATTTTCCAGTAATCATTTATCAAACATCATAAGTCATGTCATGCGCTGACTATGTATGACAGAATACATTCAACGTTCAGAATATGCTCTTTCTGTACATGCTACTTTGTTTTTGAAGTTCGCGATCTATCGATCACTTGTACTGTACGGTGGGATGTACAGTGGCCCATAAAAGTGTTCGTACGCCCTTCAAAACAGAATAACTTTCTTATAATTGTACCAAACGATCTGATGTTTTCTAAGCAATTAGAAGCATTGGTTTACTAAATGATGTAAAAAAAAAATTTTACAAAAATTATAATTTACAAGGTTACATAAAAAAATAAAAAAGGCATTTTCTAAAACATTTTTATTTGGTCCATTAATGATAATTTGTTCGATGAAATTTTCAGTATGTGCACCACTAACATACATCTAAAAAACATATTTTAAATTTTCATTGAGGGCCCAAATAAAAAAGTTTTAAAAATGCCTTTCTGCATGTAACCTTGTAAATTATAATTTTTGGAAAAGTTTTCTGCACATCATTTAGTAAACCAATGCTTCTAGTTGCTTACAAAACATCAAGTCGTTTGGTACAATTAATAATATATAAAAGAGTTATTCAATTTTAAAGCGCGTACGACACTTTTTTGGGCCACTGTATGTCTGACCGTTATTGACTGTTTCTACTTGCAGCGAATATTCATGGCAGGATTATTTCTATCGATCGTAATACTTTCTAAAAATTATTAGGATGTTAAGAATCAAATGAGAAGAAATTTGTTCTAATAGCGAAATTCGTAGAAGCCAAAATTACATTTCAAGTGAAACGAATTGGTGCTGGAATTGATCCTGAATCAGAGGCTCCCATAGTCGTCTCGTAGGAGTCATTCTTGGCGCTTATGCGATCTACACCGACGGGGTTACGCAACCGACGTCGTTACGCAATCCAGCCCTATCGCTCACGGTAATCGCACCGCAGATAATAATAACATCGGAGCTCAAAGCGTCGGGTTTGAGGGCGTAGCGAGAGGTAATCGAGTTCCCGGACGGGGCGGGATTAACATAATCTACTTTTCAGCCGTCTTACGAGGTAACTACTTGGAAATCTCTTCTCACGGGAATACCCGCGAAACCAAAGAAGACATTGAGATATATAAGGTCCATATAATACAGGTAGATAGTTCGAGAGGCTTCCAACTTGAAATTACATTGTGAGCACGGCAGCCGAGGCGAGAGACGGGACACCATAGATTTGCATGAAAATTTATTTTTGCACGCTGAAGAACAATACTGGCTAGAATGCCCGTTTCGAGTAGCCCCGAACTATTTTCACTATTTTTTTAAGCAACGAGTACGAGGAGATCGTCAACTGTTGATTTTCATGCATTCGTTGCATTCGTGAAATTACTTCATGAATTACATGCTTGCAAATTGATTCAAAATATTTTTATCTTAAAAATGCAATGGAACGTTTAGGTGAAGAAATAGTAATGCAATTGTTCTTTTATGTTTTGAAGTCGTCATCGTCAAAAGATAAATGCCGTATTGTAACTTTTCTAAACAGAATAAAGTCAACCATTAGTCAGACGTGTCAGTTAAAAAGTAATTGATGCGTTCCATAGAAAGCTCACTCGTTAAAACACGTAACAATTGTTGTATTTTTAAGGTTCAATTCATGAAAAGAAATTCAATCAAGTTCAACAGAACACGAAAATATATTTTCACAACCGAATGTGTCAATCAAATTGATTAAAATTTTCATTTATGTTGCAATATAATAACAACTGCGTTCAGTTCGTACGGAAACAATTGCGAAATATTCATATTAGCCCGCTAGATATTTTTTATGAAAAATTTTCAGAGACAAATATGTTCATTTCGTCATTTTTCGTGCTTGGTAATTAAACTGTTCGTTTATTGCCAAAGTAGTTGTATATTACTCGGGGTTGAGCAAAATTGATGGAAATGAAAAAATAGAAACATTCCCAAACTTCAATATTCATTAAAAATTGTAAGTAGCGAATGGAACATTGTTTATCAATCAATATTCCAAAACGATATTGTGTACGACACATCTTCAAGATTTTCCAAGGCAAGGTACAACATATTCCCATTGCAATGTGTCTTCGTTGTTTGTGGCGCAGCCTTTCCACGCAGCATTGCACGTATACATAATACTTACATTATCACGTAATAGACTTTCTACGCGAACAGAATGCAACACGTAGGGAGCGCCACGTAACAATTCTCGTGCAGGGGGAATCCGGTTTCCGTGCGAGATTGTCCGCGAGTGCAGCAAATTTTTCACGATTCCACGGGGATTGCGCCCCATCTCCAGAATATTTCATAATTCCGCGTTTCGCGACCGTGATCTCTAAATGTAACACGCGGCAATTCACGCGAAAAACCAGGTCCTAGAGACAAGACGCGTTTGCGTGAAGTCGAGAGCTGCTCGGACGTCTCCACAAAAACCTTCCGAGGTGGTTTCTTGGAGCGAGGGATTTGCTTTTCACTACGAAACGCTGAAACACCTTTGCGATTCGCGAATTAATGAGCGAAGTGAGAAAGCTCGAGCGAAGTGTCTTTTGGCCAAGTTAAACGACAAATTACGTGCCGGAAAACTCGGCCACATTCGCCTAGTTAAAGCTTGAAACGAGTTATATTAGTAGCTCGCTAAATGCTCCGCATTCGGGTCCGTTGGTGAACATATATTGAAGCAGAAGAAGAAGCTTCCGCGATTTTCCTTTGAGTTAGGTGTACATACTCTATGAAAAGATGATTCGTCAATAAAGTGATCGTTAATTGTTGCTAGAATTTTTATTATTTTATATTTGGTTCATTTGTGAATTTTTAGATTGGAAGCTCATCTATACCATTATTGTAGAAAATAAAATTCTACTTTACTGCTTGTCTATCAGTTTGTCTATGAAGATACGAATTTTATATTTAAGTGGCAAATTAATGTCGAGTGAAATTTAAGCTGTATTCGCTGTGATGAAATTCGTGCACATACAAACTACACTTTCAGATTAAACAATGCAGATGGGAACTTGAGGAAGACTGTCAATATCTCTCAGTCTTAATTACGTCACCAGAGGGTAATCAGAAGGGGAATATTGGTTCGAGAAACGCAACGGTAGTTGCTCCAGGAGTTCAGACCTCTTGAAACACTGTGACGATATCAGAACTCGAGATCCAAAAATGTTGAAAGCATCGTTACTGCTGATATACACTGCATCCTATCTTTAATGTTTGTTTGGTAACTGTTGAAGTTTCTTCTACAGGCAATTAGTATTGCCAGGACGGCTCGCAGGCAAGCGGAATGTGCGAGACGTTTCCCTAACTGCACGAACTTTCCTGAATGCAATTTACAATGTCACATTGTTGCTATAGTTATCAAGCTTTTGTCAACTTTCGTAGTTGTTATTTAGAAAATCTTGCAACACACTCTGCGTTTGTGCAGATCTAGCAAGAACCCATAGATAAGAAAGTTTCTAAGTAAAGGAAGTTGAATAGCAGTAGAATAGGTCGGTGATAAGACAGACTGATTATTAAAAACACGTTCTCGTTATGCCTCCTAAATTTTCCTAAGGAGACTAGGTCTGTTCAAACAAATTAATTTTGAAACTGTAAATATAATATCAAAACATTTTGAAGTGGAGTAGGTGAACCATTGATCAGACGTTTCAGTAAAAATTTAGTTTAGGAGCTTTTCGTTCAAAATCATTTCTTCTGGTGCACGTATACACCAACTGGACAACAATTTATATATTTTTTAAAGTAATTCTCTCTAGTTTTATTATAACGATTTTTATTGCGTTCGTTTCACAACCGTCCCTCGCCCGACCGCCCCAAAATGAATTTAATAACGCTACAGTACTGCGAGCAATTTATCTCCGACAAGAGAATCCGGGATATCTCTCAGCTAAAAAGGAATTTTAATCTTCGCGGAATTTCGTGGCAGAGATCTCGCTCCGTACAGCGTAACGTAATCTCCCGGGGATGCGAAGGGGGTTCTCGTTAGGTGATCTGATCATGCGGCACTTTCGGGTTGACAATCAGCGCCCGGTAAACCCCGGTGTCCTTTCATCCTGATCCCGCGTCCCGGCAATCGTGAATTATTCGAAGTACGATGTAAGCTGACAACACGACCTCGCACATACCTTGAAAGACGCCTCCCGTGCTCTATCGCGGCATGAATCATCATTATGCGATTGCTCTCTAGCGTGGCCACCGCGATGCCTGCGACAGGAATGCATGATTCATAAACCCGGAAGGTGAATAGAGCCGGGTTATAGAGCGGAACTTAACTGTGCTATTAAAGCGCCGTGGAAGTGACAAACACGGCATAGCGGTAATTGATATGTATTGTCATGGTTGAACGACTCGGTTCAGGCGAAATTTGTCCCTGTCGATACGACTTAATACTATAGCATCAATTTATAGAATTTTCATTGTAATTCGTCAACCTGGGGCTCTTTATATATAGGGTGTCCCACGTAACACTATTCACGATTTTTCAATTAAGTGCTTGTGATAATCTGACAAAAATATATTTTAAACATTTCCATTGGCTATACATTGCAATAAAAAAGTTCGAAAATTTTCTTTTTAATTATTGCCAAGGCCACCTTCATTTCACAAATGGTACTTCAAGGTCTTGATACGGGTTATAATACTGTTAAGTCAAAAATACCAAGTGACATTTTAAAAAATGAAGGTGGCCTTGACAATATTAAAAAAAATTCGAACTTTTTTTTTATTGCAATGTATAGCCAATCGAAAGCTGATCAACTTTTGTTGAAAAAATTTTTTTGTCAGATTATCGCAAGTACTTGAAAAATCGTGAGAAGTGTTACGTGGCACACCCTGTGTACTCTATTCTACTTTTCCAAGTAGAATAGGTCAACCGTTAGTCAGACGTTGCAATAAAAAATTAATTTACGTGTTGAAAATCTATCGTGGTGCACCTAGACACCAACTAGATAACGATTTATACATTTTTGAAGTAAATTTTGTCCGCTTGTGTTTTTTCAAAGAATATTTGTGTCTGTTTCTAATAAATGCTAATAAATAAGATGGACATTTCATGCAGAAGTACACGTGTCGCAACGTTTTCATGACGTGTCATTTTCACATAGAAATGTGAAAAAGTGTATCAAGAAATTAGAATAACATTTTTAATTTTGCTCGCGTTTCATATCGCATTCGACGAAGGTGGGGTGCTAATTTCAGGCATAAGTACACGCGTCACATCGAATTTAGAACATCGATGTAGCGGGAAATAGAGCGTCGCGTTGCAGGGAGCAAATTTTCCAGCCGCTCTAAACGCTCTGAGCGATAAAATGTTTTGGAGAGCTTGCGGAGCATTGGTCATGCAAATACAGATCGTAAATTCCATGTCATGCGATTTGCCAGTTGAGCCTCCGGCCTAGCTGGTCGCCAGCAGTTTAAAGGTCAGAACGGACCATCGGTTCTGAGATATTGACAATTGAAAATTGAAGTGTCGCTTTTTTGGCGAAAGCTCCAGGGAAATTTTCCAGCGGTGGCCTCTGACGACCATACGCCTGGGAACGAACTGGTGGATAAACTTACGAGCGTATGGTTCTGTGTTTGCGCTACGGTCAGTGTTACAATTTACTAACATTGCTCTAGTCTGTATTTTATTTTTCCAGTTTCCGTTTCAAGATTTTACCAAATGGTTCGATTGAAAGCTTCTAGTTAAATTTAATATTTAAAGCTTCTATTTAAAGATTTTATTTAAAGCTTTTATTTGAAGCTTCTATTTAAAGCTTTTGTTTGAAGCTTCTATTCAAAGCTTCTATTTAAAGCTTCTATTGAAAGCTTCTATTTAAATCTGGTACTTACAGCTCCTACTTAAAGGTCTTGCTTCTGAGCTCAAGTACCGACTGAATGTTTCTAAAGTTTCTACTTGATTTTTGTGTTCAAAAATTGTTTACTCTCACTGTGTTCTATTTAAGTGTGTTTAATACAATCCTATTTGGCTAGGAGATCACAGGGTCGTGTGTTGTGTCAATATACAAGATCCTCAGCGTATATAATACCAGCCTCCGAGATACATGCACGTCGTTGCAAGACAGATGAAGCTAGTAGGGGGCATTACAGTCGACGACACAGGACCAACCCTTTTCGAGTATACATATATCTTGGTACAAATTAATTTAGAGGCAGCGGCCGATAGCCTGGTCGCCAGTAACTCTTGCTAATTCAGCTAGGCCACCTAGTTTATCCGGAAACGAGTAAGCAAACGTCGGCGTGGAAATATTACACTATATCTTGTTGCGGAGGATAACAGTAACACATGGGGTAAAACAATATTAACTCGTATCCTGGAGGGATAACTTTGCTGTACCACTTCCATTAAAATGAACCGACCGCAGTGAACTTTATCTTTAATCACACGTTTCACGCTAATGATTTTAAAACGTTTTTACACTCGGTAAATTTTTTATTGAAACAGAGAATTTTTTTTGATGGAGTATTTTATTCCATTTTGTGTTCAAAATTAAAGGGAAGTATTTTTTAATTTTGTGTATAATTTTCTATCGATTCACATTTTGTATAAAGATTTAGAGGTTATTATATAACGCGGAAAATTTTGGTGCTTAAAACAAGAACGATAACCGAGAACATGGAAGGTAAACAGAAAATCTGGATCGTTTGAAATGTTGGGAATATTATAGCAGACGCGGTTGAGTAAGGAAATCGAGGCCTTTGTAACGCTGTGAATATTTAGATCATTTCAAGACTTTTTAGGTTTCTGGGTTTGGTATGTGCTATCCAACATTTCAAGCTCCATTTGCTGTTTGAAATTCCTGTATTTTAAATGTGGCGAAAATCATACTGGTCTATTGATAAATGAAGGCCACAAAAGACTATAATTCCTGAAGCTTGGAACAGCTCAATGTGTCTAATTGTTTCATTAGTATTGAAATATTGATCGATGCACCATAATCCAATAATTGGACTAATGACCTCAATTCGCTTAGTCCTGACACTCCAGCTTACCCCGCCCTACTAATATTAATTTCAACACTTGGCCGTATGATAACAATTTAATAACCACTCAATGGACGATCGCGTTATCAATCGGGTCGGTATAGTAAGTATCGTGAGACTGTCGGAATAGGATACAGCAGGATTGATTTCCTAGTTTCTGCTATGAATCGCAGATCCCGATTTAATAAGGATTTACTGGCTTTATCGATGAGAATCATTAACGCACTTCTGATGCATTCGATATAGGAAAGGAGAGGTCGTACTCAATCTATGTACGTATATATGCGGCTTAGTTAATGCGGTGGATTACGAATTTCGTATAATAGGATCAAAATGCATCGAATTTATAGTGCCTCTTAGCAACGATGAGTACACTGTGGCCCTAAGTTTGGAGTCGTACAACAGAACCAATTTTGATGATTCGACTTTTCCAAGCTTTTCATTTCAAATACTCCCAGATACTTCGGCAAAAGTCTTTTAACATACAGTGAGTGTACAAAGTATTCGTACACCTTTTAAAAACTAATAACCTTTTTATAATTGTATCAAACGACCTGATTTTTTTATATTAAATTTGAAGCATTGGTTTACGAAATGATATGCAAAAAAGATTTTCCAAAAATTACAATTTACAAGGTTGCATGCAAAAATAAAAAAAGCATTTTTTAAAACTTTTTTATTTGGGCCCTTCATGAAAATTTAAAATATTTGTTTTGTAGATCTACGTTAGCTATACACGGGCTGAAAATTGCATCGAAATCGATTAACATACACACGAGCTACAAGCGTTTTACACGACTTTTGATCAGTTTCTGCTTAAAACCCACAGAATCGTACATCTCGATTTCGACGAAATTTTCAGCATTGTATAACTAACATAGATCTACAAAACATATCATTAAATTTTCATTAAGGGCCCAAATAAAAAATTTTTAAAAAATGCTTTTTTATTTTTGCATGCGATCTTGTAAATTGTAATTTTTGAAAAATCTTTTTTGCGTATTATTTCGTAAACCAATGCTTCTAATTGATTACAAATAATCAGGTCGTTTGGAAGAATTATAAAAAAGTTATTAGTTTTTAAAAGGTGTACGAATACTTCGTGTATTTACACTCTCTGTACGTATTTCTATAGAATCATGACACAGTCGATCTTCGGGAATTTTTTAAACCAAAACTGTTGCCTCGACCAAATCCAAACTCTGCACACTTTTTAACAAATGTTTTAACAATATACAGTATTTTTTTAAAGTAAAAATTCCGTTTCCAACTTCCAACTAGAATAAAAAATAAAAAATGTGTGTACATTCTCCAAGGATTGATAAACTTATCCACAAAATTTTTAGTTCACAAGTTTGTTAACATCCCTATAAAACATTCCTAAATACGCGCAGTTTCAACCGACCCGGATTGCCTCGAAGAAGCATTCCACTTCCGCGCGATTGCAGACGTTTGTACGCTAATGTGATACTGCTGCTGCTCTCAGCTCTCTCGGAGATCTCGGCAGAACGTCTCTAAGTAGCACGCAGAGCCATGGTTTCCTCTCGAAACGTAAATATTGCTTCCGGGCTTCTGAATTGCCAGTGTCAGTTGTCCTGACAGTCTGCGGCGCGCATATCACATCGCAAACACTATTTCGTTGTCGATGATATTATATCTCAAACACTGTTACCGTTCCCCGCATTTCGCACTGTGTTTACATTCCCTGGTAAATTCCCCCAGGTGCTTGATTCTGTCGTTTATTTGACTTTTTATTTTTTTCCCTGGGAAAACGCGCGAGCGAACCAGCATTCCCGCCTCGTTAGACATCCCCGCTGCGGGACCGAGTTGTAAATTGTTTTCCGAAAACGAGCAGCAAGTTTTAATTGCGCGGGAAAAATTGTAATTTCCTGACCGTGTAACGTTCCATCCTTACATCGACGGGAAATGCGCGCCGAGTATACTCGTCCCGCTTCGAATCTTGTTTTTCCGCCGACGCTAGTCGGTTTTCTGGTTTCACTCGCAATTATCCAATAGTCGAGATTCTCGAAATGAAAATCGCTGAAAGCTGCTGTTGACCGTAATACTTAACACGTTTGCATCGTTAGGGGATTTGAAAAATGTTTCGTAACGTCGGATGTTTTTATTTCGCGAATGAGGACACCCGATTTTCACGATCTGCGTGGTCCTCGGTAAAATATCGCAATTTCGAGTTAGCTTTTAAAATTAATTAGTTTTGACAAACGAGTTAGCTTCGCCGACCGCGAAATTTTAATAGTGGTACATATATTTTATTTGAAATAAAAAAAAAAAAAAAAAATAAATGGATTAAACTTTGACTCAGGGGACCAAAAATGTTCAAATTCTCTGAATGAAATATTATACGATTCGACGAACAAATGATACAATTTTGAGAATTTTTTAGAAGGAAGTTACCAAATATAAAAATTCGAAACTTCAAGACCTTGTTACCAATACTCGGAGAACATGTTAGAATTTTATGGCAGAGTCATCCTGTCCAAAGTTAAAAAAGTTTTTCTGTAACGTACCGTAAGAGTCGTCTGCATGGAGAGTTCGACTAGTCTGCAGCAATTCTCGCAAATAAGGAAACTTCAATGAAACGGCGAAACTGCACCAATACAGTGGAAAATTCGTAACAAGCACTTCCGTTTTGGTCAAAATCAGAGCGTGTCACTGCACGAGAAACACCAGAACTGTCCTAGAAAGATTCCACCAACACTATCGCGACACAACAAGCTGCGAACCATTGAACGTTCGTGAAACAGCTGAACTATCCTTATTTAGGTGGTGGCCCATTTTCCAGGTAGAATCGTGGGTACGATCCCACCTCTAAGCTTAATATTGTCGATTTTCCGGGTAAAGTCACGAGTATCGTCCCCTCCCTATGTTTGAAATTGCTTGTCGATTACAGCATGTTATTTGGGAAACCACAACCCTGTCTCAAAAGAAGAACCATATGAAACGTCTATAGAAACATTGGAAAATTTTTTTCCTACTGAACCCACCATAAATTTTAAGATTGAAGCTTCCCCTTTACAACGATCTCTTTGTACTTGATGTACGATTGCTTTAAAAATAAATGGTACGGAAAAAAATCCAAGTATGTCTAAAATTAACTACTGTCGTTTGCTTATTAATAAAAAAATGTTAAAAGTAGCTGTTCTTATTAACCCTTTGCACTCCTTTGTCGAGTGTGTGTAAAGAAACGTGTTTTTATATGTATTTGGTCCTTCCTTTATTTATTTAAGTCGTATTTTTTAGTTAAAAACAAATATAAATTCCACAAATAAAAATTACAATTTAATACAAAAAAATATTTAATACAATCAGTAAACAAAATAGTTTAAAATAAGTAGCAGAGTCAAGAGACTGTCCTGTGAAGAAAATTTCAAATGAAACACTTAAAATAGTAGGGGGTTGTTTGCAACAAAATTGAAAAATAATTCGTTGCGCAAAGAGATAAGAAGTTCCGTCACTAACAAAATGAATAATTTCCTGCGTGTAGACAAAAGTAAAGAGTACCAGAAAAATTCCACAACACAGCAGATCCTGGTTGAAACGATGTAGACAGAGGTAGTCTGCAAGTGTCCAAGCCCCGCCATGTCTTCTCATTTTCTGGTCGTGTAGTGGGACAGGGGGGCGTCGAGAGAAAGAAGAAATGGCCTGAGGGTGTTGGGGAAAAATACGTATATCATTCCGTCGCGTACGTCAAGAGAGGATCCATAACGGATAATAAATCGTGGTTTTCGTGCCGATGTTTCAGGGAACAACAGAATCGTATCTCTGACGCTCGGCAGAGGAACAAAGATCGCATCGATCCGCTGCAGAAAATGGAATACGGTTTGCGAAAGTTCGGATGGCTCGATCGTCGGAAGCTGTATCGTCGACTTGACACCGAACAATACGAAGTTTGACGATGTGCGAGTGGGGTGGAGACACGGCGAACATGTTGTGGGAGAGGTCGATCGTTCCTCGAATTATTTGTTATCAGAGCCGGTGTACGCGCGCGTTTTCAGCTTCGTCGTCTGCCGCTTCGTTACACTTAAATTGAACGATCGTTTTTCTTCTGCCAACAGCTCGAATCGTTTCTGTCATCCCGTTGACTGCTGCAATGTCGAGGGCAACGCGATTTAATAAATGGTGAAAACGTACCAGGGGAATCGCGGAGGGATGTATGTATATATATATATACGAGTATACGGTCCGTGGAAATTCTTTTGTCCGCAGGAAGACAATCACTGGCTTGAATATTGGTAAATGCGGATTTCACGGTGCCACCGCGAGACACCATCGTAAATTTCGGATTGTTACTCGGCATCGCGAATTTTCCACTTTGTTTTCCAATTGTTTCGTACGGTGAAAGAGGGTTTCAGAATGAATCGTTGTTTATGCGGAGCGCGGTGGTCACGGTCTTGTAATTATTTCGTGTGACATCTTTATTTCGCCATGAAACCGGAGAATTCCGGAATGCATTGCTTATTGGATGTTCAATGGGTTTTACAAAGTCCACGAGTCACTAGCAGGATTTCTTTTCTAATTTCGAAACAATTTATAACACATTGTAAGTTCTTCCAGATGTAATATAGTAATCTTTAGCGATCTCCTTAATTTTTTTGTGGCTTATTAGAACATTATTAAAATTTGGAATACACAAGTTTTTGAGAAGGTTGACACCAGAACATATATTTATAAAATTAAAAATTAAAAATTCGTTCGATGATTACGATCTGAAACTTTAATTTTAGGACTCATTAAGAAAGTGTAAGACTTGCCAGTGAGAAAGAAGGCCTGTCAAGGTTTAATGAAATCTCCATTTGATTCTCTTAACTTGTTAATAGACTGCGGACTGCGGAACTTCATGCAAATTCACATATTTGTATGCAAATTCGAAGGAACTGGAGTCTAATTGAATTTTATTTCTTCCAGGGACAGTTTTAGTAAAGTGGTAATAGAATGAAGCTACATGTTCGACTACTGTATAGAATTATTCATTTCATTATTCTTTGAATATGTGTGCGTGTTATGAATGCACGAAGCTGTAGATTTTACGAATTACAGTCTACTATTCACGTTTATTCTATAAACATAAAAAAGAATATAGAATGGACCAAACGACTTCAATTTCTCTGTAAGGCTAGAAGAATTAGTTTAGTAAGTGACGTCTAAAAAATATGTTGAAAAAATACATTTGATCAGAATTGTGAAAAACAATAGTAAAAATTAATTTTTACGACTTTTTTAGCTGGGTCAATAACGAAAATTTAAAAGATGTGTTTGGTCAACTTCTATAAATTATATACGCCCCGAAAATTTCATTGAAATTGGTTAATTGGTTTACGAGTTATAAACGATCAAAAGTGGTAAAAATTGAAATTTTTCTAGATTTTTGGCCTTTTCACCACTTCTGATCATTTATAACTTGTAATCCAATTAACCAATTTCAATGAAATTTTCGGGGCGTATGTAATTTATACAAGTTGAACAAACACATCTAAACATAGCTAAAAAAGTCGTAAAAATCAATTGTTACTATTTTTTTTCACAATTCCGACAAAATGGATTTCTTCGACATATTTTTTTAGACGTCATTTACTAAACTAATTCATCTAGCCTTACGCAGAAATTGAAGTCGTTTGGTCCATTTATAAAAATGTTATTCTGATTTAAAGTGTGTGTGATCAGTTTTGATCCCAACTGTACTTATAGCATAAAAAGTTTGATATTTCTATTTTTAAAAAATTCTTATTGCAATCGTTTTTGTTGGTCAGAGTTGTCGAGTGGCTCGAGTAACAATGGCGGCTAGACCGTCGGAATAATCGCTGATTCCTTTTACTTTGTTGAAGGGTGCTCGACCTACATGCACGCATACCGATTTGATTCGTTACCTAATTAATAAACACGGTTTCCGGGAATCCCTTCTAGTTTTCATCACGCGATTTCTCGAACTCGTAAAAAGTTTACCGGGAGCAGCCCACTGTGCAAATGCATCAGGCGAAAAGTCACGAGAGCGAGAAAGAGAGAGAGAGAGAAGAAGGGAGAGAAAGCTTTGGTAATTGTGCTGCCGGTTCGTGAAATCTGCTGACGAATCAATAATCTCGGGGGTTACCGCCGGAAGACAAATGGATCGTGATTGATCCAATGGTTCGGCGATTGTGCTTTATCCTTGGCACAGGTGCGATAGAATGTCCGTCCCAAACGAGGTCAGGATCATGAGATTTTCCACGGATTTTCGCGATGAATTCCTCAAGATCCATCCAATAAAATTATTAGGCATAGGAGGCGCCTTCGTTTCAAAATTTCGATTCTAATCAACACTTGGATTTTCCACTTCATATCCCTCAATAATACAACAAAATTTTTAAACTCTTCTAATGTTGTCAGAGTTTTGTATTTAATAAATACTCCGCAGTTTTTAGATGCATAACTTGTAAATTGTAGCTTATAGGTAATGAATTATTTCTTGCAAATTATATTCTGTATCGTGCAGTTTGTAGTTGGCTTTTATCTAAAAGTAGCCTTTATCTTCTATATTATATCTCGTATCGTAAATCTTTTTAGCTTGCAGGTTATAATTTCTAGCTTGTACCTTGTATCTCATAAACTGTAAATTGCCACTTGTAGATTACGTTGCCTACATTACGATGCTTAGCTTGTATCTCGCATCTTCTATCTAATTATTTAACCACGCATTTCTATGGAGATTTTGTTCTCTCTAATTTCTTGCTTAGAATTCGTCGAATACAATTTCTAAAAATTCAATTCAATATAAAAAAAATCAACAATTCATTAATAATATTCTACCATGTAGTAACAGATCGTAAATCGTAATATTACATCATCGAACACAATCGAATGAATCCTAGAAAACCACAATGGCGCGTCACCAGTAGCAACAGGTTACAAAGAGAAACACAATAGACCGACATCGAAACAAAACGAGAACCTGCCGAAGACGAAATATTACACATCGTTTGATATTGCTTCTCATAACTCGGTCATTTTTTAATATTTTTTAGCGAAATATCATTGTGAGAAACCTGAAATTTTTCACTGGCTAATTATGCTAAAAAAGAATTCTCGAGCACACAGCACATTCGTAGATAGTTAAGGTGGTCTGCTAAGTTTCTAGGGTTCGATGCTGCGCGCAGCTGCGCCTCCAAATCTTTCGTAACTTATACGGTCGTTCGAGTCTCGCTACTGTGAAATTCACGGCTGCATTGCACTTTCCGATCGTTGTGTCGCATCTGCCAGATATGGCTGTTTCTGTGGCTCGGAATGCCTTTGGCCGAATTCCATGTACCTTCTTGGCAAGATACCGAGAGCACGATCGCGATGGGGAACGGAGTGGATTGCAACGCGTCCGTACAAAGGAGATGCGGTGGCAAGCCCAAACCCGAGAGGACCTTCGTGCATAGACAATGGATATCCGGTGGAAGTCTAAATTCTCATTGGCTGCCCTGTAAGCCCGCCGACTTACAAATATGCCCGGAATAGACTCTCACTGATTCCAGAACGAATTTTTCTAAGTTTTACACGCATATTCTAGTGTTCAGAGTTTCCAGAGATGAATATTAAATATACATAGTTTAATTGGAACATTATATTTTTAAGTATACATTTTGAAGGTCCAGTTAAGGGCTCTATGACCAGTACACGAGTTTAATGGTTAACTTTTATAAAGCCGGATTGCCCTATTAAAATCTGTTTAACGCCGACACCGTAAAGCTAGAGTCGATGATTAATCTTTATCGTTAGATAAATTTTGCTAGGATTCACGAGTGCTCACATCGTTAAAGTTATAATAGTCCCTTGGAACGTAAAATAGCTGTTTCCGTCCTGTGAAGATCTCATGAATACCAATGTGCCAGTTAACATGTTAACGTGCAATTTTAACTGGTAAAGCTGTAACATAAATATTTACAGAGAGAGAGATAAATTGATGTACTGCCCCTAAAGAGTCATGCTTTAAAGTGTGAGGACTACCTTGGGAGTCATAGCGATCTCTCTACAAATTAAAGCGAATTAGACAATTGCGTCTAAACGACATAGAACACAGTTAACAAAATAAAAACAACTCAAGAATCACGGGGGAATAAACGTATTTAGAAATTTGTAGGTTCATAAAAATTTCTACTGTAATCTTAAATTATCAATGCACAACAGAAATTTTTAACAATTTGCAATTTTATAGAAAAATATAAAGGACTTTGCAATTAAATGAGATTTTTCTTCCCCGTTAACGGTTCCGGTAAATTAAAAATGGAATGAAATTCTACCATATTTCACGGATTGCAACTTTTTGAAAACTGCATCCTGTATAAATGCATAAAATTTTGCACTCTTATCATTCCACTTTAATTTGCGAAAGGGTTAGACGCTTGTGTACTTTAATAGTGTGAGTTCATATAAAAAGATTCTCTATCTGACATTTCAATGAATATTTCCGTACACCAGTCTCTACTTCAAGCATGCTTCTAAAGTCTTGGATCATGCTGTTAGAGGATGAACTCTGGTTGGAGCGTGTCTCTGTTGAAGCTCGACGCGTACAAGAAGTTGAGGTTTGTGGTCGTGGATTAGGTTTACCTCGATCAAGGTTTCGACCACTATGCGACAGATTTCATTTATCCCCTTAAGGGATTTCCGAGACTTTGACAGTGCACTTTGGACTGGGAAGACGGTATTATCTAAAACAATTACCAACTTCGTTGTGCGGTGGGAATAATTATTCGAACTGTTGTTGGTCTTGGATCGCGATTCACCGTGTAATACGTTGCTTGATTACAAATTCGCTCCAGGGGAGACCGCCGACGGCACCTTGTCAGATGAGTAATCAATGCGGAACAATCGTTTGCACCCTTCAAAGGAATCCGGACTTTCAGCTTCTCTGCCAAGGTTCAAATAACTATACTTGAAATTGAAATAACTAGGTCTATTGCAATTTTAACAAGCAATTTTTAATTCGTTTTGAAAGAAATTATTCTCTTCTTCATTTAAGTGTGAAAATTTATTTCTTTTATAGAATCTATGTAAAATGTGCAGATAAAAAAATTGCTGATTCATAATGTCATAAAAAATTTTAAAACGACTAGAATTATAATAATGCATTGACCGAAATAAATTTATTTAATGACTTTCCGATAAGAATAATCAAAGTAAAATAAGTAGATTAACCCCTTGTCGTACCTTTTCTTTTACAGTTTATACAGTTATATATTAGAACGTTTTTATGCACAAAAATATCGTAGAAAACAAAAGAAAATATTTTTGGTATGGCTAAATTTATTTTAATGCTTAAATATTGATGACAAACGAATCAAATTTTATTTCATCTAAAATGAGACGCGTAACATTCATATTTGTTAGACTGTGTTAAAAATTTTCATCGCGAGTGTAACTCGTTAAAATACGGCAAGGGGTTAAAAGGAAATTTATATGTACAAATTAAAATTAAGTTTAGTACCTCAAAGTGACGTACAATGAAATCGGACATTTCATATGCAACAAACTAATATTTGCAATGAGTACTCACTGAGAAATAAAATGTCGAAGAAACCACAAGACACGCACACTAAAATCGTAACGAGGTCGCGGCCATAGTGGTGAAAGACTGAAGAATCTGGTCCCTCCTTTTTGTCACGGTCCTACAAGATGGGGGCTCAACTGGGAAAGAGGGGGCACCCCATTCAAAGGGATGTTGACGAAAACAACGACTGCTGTGTAATTCGTAGGTATCGGGGGGTGGGGGAAGGGCGCGGGAAGAGTTCGCGACTCGAGGAGCTGCTCGACATGGACGACAGTTGTATTAGTGTCTTCGAAAGAGTGAGACGAGGTTTCAAGGACGCTCGAGAGGGTGAATAGTGTTGCAGAGTGATTGAATGTGGGCTCAGGCTATTCCAGACGCTTAAGAAACGGTTAAGGGGATAGAAGAAGTCGGTATTTCTTGGGATGCTGCGTTTGTGTGGTGAGTGGAATTTTTTGTGTATGGTGTTCGTTATTTTTATTGTGGAACTCGTCTTTGAATTTTCAAGTTGCGTTTATTTTGAAGATATTAACGTACGTGCGTTTTACGATGCGTATAGTTTACGTTCACTTTTGCGTGTACGGTAGAGTACATCGCGTATAATTAATTCGTGTTGCGCGCGATTCTCTTCTCTGGTCCGCATCCACGCGTATCTGTTACAGCGAGTTTGTGTTTAGTAAACATAGCTCGTAGTTATGACATTCGGCACGGTTACAATTACAAAACATCTGCATATTTGCTGCAGGATTCAACGCAGAAGGGTCAACGGCTCCGCACGATATTTCCGGCCGTGAAACAACATTGCCACTCCGAGCTTGCATTGATAATTAATGTCAACCAGAAGTTTCTAATTACACGCAGCAAGGTAAATGGTAATCCCTAATTACAGCCGCGGTAATTAACGCCTCGCAACAAGCAGATCAATATTCCCACAGTCGTTCTGCACCGACTAAATACAATTTTTCAGTGCTCCCTCTTTCTCATCGTGCGAATAATTGAGTTAGCCTCGCCGAGACACGCTTGTTTATCAACAAGTTTATTCTATAAATTTTAACCTTCGGGACTAGAAGAAGTGGGTCATTTATCGGTGTCATCAATTCTGGGAAAAATGAAAGATGGGTATTTAATTTTTCGTTATGTACGTAATTGAATTATTTGTTCTGGTGAAAATGCTGATTTACTTGAGCTTTTGCAACGATCTTCAGCAATTCTGTTGTCGAATTAAACCCAGTACGCCGACTGTGTATAGAAATTAAGAGAAAAGCACCAGTGGGGTGCACATTATAGAATTTTGAAAGTTTATTAAAGTTACGGACCGATATTCTCAAGAGCCTTGATTGCAGCAAGTATGCCAAAGAAGAACGTGTGCAACTCCTCTTGTCCAGCACTCGAAAAACCGCTGTCTCGAGCAGCTTCAACAGACATTCTATTCATTACTCGTCGAGTTTAAAACTAAATTGCTTTTTGTTCTCGAATCAGCCTTCATTTGCCCTAATAAATCATCAAAAAATATTTCTTATTAGAAAGATTCTAATTCTTCTATCGTTTCCATTTCTCTTTCTTCTAATTGATGATTTTCCGAAGGTGCCTTCGTTTAAAAGATGTTTCCTAAAAGTGTATTTGTTCAAAGAACAGATTTTCCTTAAGAATTTTCGTCGAATACTCCAATTTGACAATTTTTGTCGTTTGTGAGACTAGATGACAGTCTTTTTCAATGGTTCTTTCGTTCAGGTTCATCTTAAACTTTAGTCAAACCGCATTTCTATACGAAAACCGTGAAAAGCTTGTTTGCAGCGCAATACCTTTGCACACCTGTGCACGGTGCGACGACGTGTCTCTATTTATGCGAATCTCCCGGGAAACGTTTAAAGCGTGTCGAAAATTAGAGAGCATTCGCGGACAAATTCCCCAGCGCGAAACGGCAATTTACAGGATCCGTAAAATGCTAAGACTCTCATTGCCAACCAAAAGAAAAAAAAGGTACAAAATAAAAGAAGAAGCGTGAATGCAAAATAATCGCCAAAAGCCGTTCGGCACAAATGCCGTTGATTTTCTCGTGCGCGCAACCCGTTTCTCGTTTATTTAATAAAATTTGTCCGGATTTCATCGATTATCGTCGTTCGCTCGTTCGTGCGGTATGTTTAATGGACCCCAATTGTGTCTGCGTCGGTGATTTCTTGTCGACAGGACGAAATGATTCAGCCATTCTCGCTCGAACGACATCGTTTTATTAATTCATATATTTACGATGATAAAACCAACAGCGTTTGACGTGATGGGATTTTTAATTGATTCGATTCAATCGTTTATAACCATTTACTTTTTATTCTGCTGCGTTGGTTAGCCAGATTGTTGCTTTCACGAATTCATGCTACGTCATTTTATGAAGTTCCTGTAGTATTTTCGCCTCTTGATATGGAAAATATTGATTTAGCATTATTCAAAGTGAGAATAATATTCAGTTTTACCACGCTTTTATTAGCTCGCTTTCTTGTTTGTCTGTTTGTCTGTCTGTTTTTTTTTACCACGCTTGTATTAGCTTGCCGAGGTGTCATTGCATGCGTCAAATCTTGTATTCGAATTTTAAACCACTTCCTCATGAGCTAGAGACTTGAAACTTGAAACATAGCTCAGAACTGGATGACAATGCAATATTAAAAAACAAATCTTAAAAAAACTGTGCGTCTGGGAGAAAAAAATTTGTATATTAACCAGCACACCTCGCCGTGCGACGCTCGCTAGTACGTGATCGCGTTCAGCGATCCCCACTCCGCGCGCCAGCGCTCCCTACTCCACTACGTGTTCCCACTCCGACTCATCCTCAGTCCACTGGCCCACTTCGCACCGAAGGAGCTGAGTGTGGTTGTCGTGTTCCGTTCATTCAGTTCCATTTCGGACCATTTCTGACTCCACCAAAAAGACTAAAAAGTAGAAAATAAACAAATATCTAAAAAAGAATCTTTTTAAAAACGACGCTTATATTATAATGCACTAAAAACTAGAAAATAATCTTTTTAGACATTAGTGACTATAAATAAAAGCGTGGAGCGCCCACGACGATTACGTCAATATAGTTTAGCGCTCCACGCTTTTATTTATAGTCACTAATGTATAAACAGATTATTTTCTACTTTTTAGTGCATTTTAATATAAGTGTGGTTTTTAAAAAGATTTTTTTATATATTTTTTTATTATTAATGAAGAGTTACAGAAAAGCTTTTGTGGAATATTTGTACGTCTCTTTTTATTGATTGATTAAGTATGAATTTAAAGATGAGAGAGATAAAATAAATGAGTTCCCACCTTTTTATGTAAACACGTAATGATCAGATAATTTCGATCTGCATGTTGCACACCCCGATAGGACAAATGAGGTCACCACCATTAAAAAAGTAACTTCTTATACTTGCATACATCAAGGTGAGAACACGTGCAATTAACGAGTAATGATACACCAGGTGTAATAAATCCACAAAGCCATCAAGCAATTTTGATTAGTAGTGTACACCCTCTGACAAGAGAAATGAGGTCATACTATTTAATAATCCATCCTGGCACGCATATTTACGAGTGAGAAACGTCGTGTAAAAAGCGGGAGTCAGGTTGGTTGTATTGTTGTCTAATCTGGACTGTATTAACATTGACATGAATGGATGAAATGAATAGAAACACAATAGCCAGACAAGCGAGCTGGTTTGTGGTAAAAACGAGATAAACCAACAATACTGTGGTTGACAAAACAATACGTGTCATTTGAACCTCAGTTTATAAATTGATGTAGAAAATGTGCGGCTATGTGCACACGTGCACGGTGAATTTTTGAGTAAATGAAATTCGCGATCCATTTCTAGGTCTTCGTTCTTTATTTTTCATTGTATAAATATCGATGGGCAAAATCAAAATTATTCGCATTAACTACAATACATTGGAACTAAATCAAAATTTATTCATTCTATTAATAATTTTAATGAACTGGGAATAATGTTTACCACCCTTCCCGCGTCTCCGCAATGTTTCATTCTCAACTTTTGATTACGCGCCGTCATTAAAACCGGGCAAATATTTGACGAAATTTATTCGCACGCGGAAAATATTTTCGTAGTTACTTGTTGCTCGAAAATCGCCGAAATCCCTAAAATAATGAAAAGAGCGCATTCAATGCTCGTGCGGTATGAAATTCATTCTCTCCCTGCTCGCGATTCACCATTCGTTCTCATACTGTTCACCGCATCGCGTTAAAAGTTGGCCCCATAAATTTGACCGACGAGCCAGACGTTTCATTTTTGTTATACGTGCCCCAAGTTTTTGTCTAATGACGTCTCGCGCTATAATGATCACAATTTATGAGTTTTATAATTTTTATACGTGCGCAAATCGCGAAAATTGTTGTACGAATTATGTAGAATCGTTAACGTTCTTATTATATGTGAATTTGGTGTGCAAATGTTTTTGATCATTTTTATTCCTGACATTATACTATGACGTATTCTTCATATACGTAATTTCTGATATTTATTCTACAAAGTTATGTAGGAACCGTCATGGATTCTTGCATGTCAATTAAGTGTACAAATATTTTAACCCAATTTCTTTTTGATTGTGTTTGTTATTTTTATTTCCGTCACCCCCTTCAGTGACATATTTTTTAAAATTGCGATTCCAAAGCCCAGGTTTTCATCTGCTGAAATGTGACATCTTTTGATGCATAAATTTTTGTGCCACTCTATAGAAATTCGTATGTTTCTGTATCATACATTCATGCGTTTCGCGTTGCCACGAAATTTTACGACTTTTCTTGAATTTTATAAAAAAGGTTTTACCAAATAGAAGTCCAACTGTGAATATTAAAATCTTTTCCAATTTGGTATATGTGTTGTTTGTCGTAAATATAAATTCGCGGTTATTAAAAAATGCTACATTGTGTTTTTTCAAATTTTTGTTAAGGAAGATTGTGACTAAAAGTTAAAAAATTCTTTTGGTGTCGTTCTAAAACGAGTGATATTCGTATCTATGAAAAAGGGCGAACGAAGAAATGCTGTCACATTAAAAATTCTTTAGACGAATTTCTTAAGAAATCTCTTTGAAAAATTTTGCTTTGAACAACGAATCTCTTAAGACTTTCCTTTGAAACAATTTCATTGAGAAAATTTATTAAATTTTGTTGCAATCGCACTGCGCATCTTTATGCAAAATGAATTTTCCTTGTGCCCATTGCAAGAGGAAAGAGATAATTTTTTCATAAACGCTGAAAATTCATTCAATATTTTTAAATAACATGCAGTTCCTTAAGCTATGTCCACACTGAAGCAGCATCGATCAACTTGTTGCCTCTTGTTGTATTCTTCTTCTATTCGCTAAAAGAAGAAGAAAGCAACAGAAAGACGAGAAAAATTCGCTCGATGTTGCTTCAGTGTGGACGCAGCTTTAGGTCACAGATGTCTCCCACAGTTTAAGAAATGTTCAGTTGCGTTCTCTCGTTCAACAGCGCCCGGATATTTTACGTTGGGTGTTCCAAGCCCCTTTTATCTCATACTCGGGTGCTCCAAACATTTGTTGCACCCAGCCAAAGACAATGAATTTCCGAGGTGGTCGATGAGGCGTGCACCCAACGGTCCCGTTCTTCCGGAAGATTTACCTTTTCTCAATAAATGTTCCTGTTCTCAACAATGTGCGAAAAACGCGTCCAAGTGGACCACCGGGTGCAATTTTAACGACACCTCCACCGATCTTCAAATATCTTTTACTTCGATTACTGCAACAAACGGACCGGCGTGCAACTTCCTACCGGTTCCACATCGTCGCGTTCCGCCCATAAAAGCGCGTCGCAACTTTATCTACCGTGTCTGAAATTACGCAACTTTATCTACCGTGGAATTAGAAAGCATTTTTGGAACGAACAATGATTTTGCACTGGACTGTCTCGTTTTTTTCGTATGAAAGTTGTGCGTCACACAACAGCAACCGGTTTGAATGGTTTCTGTAGAGGTGCGTGGAGGGCATATAGCACGTTGTAATTGCTTTTTCTCTTTTTGATTTCCGGTGAAACGGGGCTTGTGATAGTTTATTGTTGTTGCCAATTTTCATCACTGCGAGAGAGACTGCGCGCTAACCTAACTGGAACCGTATGAATCTTGTTATGTAGCTATATTCCTATTGTCTATTATCGCTGGTGCACAGTTGAAATAAGATTTTCTACTATTCCCATCGTATAAAAAAATTTTATTGTACGAAACAATTACAAATATTTCGTGAAAAAAAATACACACTGTTTCTCTCTCACATTTTTATTTCTATATAGTAAGGTCAACACCAAATCTGATGTTTATATTTCGTTATTGTTTTTGCAGAGGGAGCAGTATTTTTTATTGGTAACAAGGAATGATATCAAACCCAGAAATCCAAAACGTCTGAAACGTTGGGGATGTAGAGCATATATGCAGGCAGAGTTGAGCAAAAATTTTCATTTAGAAAAATATTTTTTAGTTTTTCGTAGCTGCCCAGGTCCATTTTAATGGGATGAAATCGATCCTTGGAAATTCGACTATTTTCCTCGTGCTTTTATAGAAAAGGTTTCGACACAATGGTTATTTTTAATGAGGACTGTATCAACTGTTAGTAGAATTAGAAAAAAAAGAAATATTCACCCCCTGAAATGTTTCATGACTATTAAAAAATGTAAATTTTTTCATTAATTCTTAACTTATTTCCACGCTTGATAGTTCAGTTGTGTATTAAAAGTTGTCCCGCCGACACGGGCTGCCGAAGTGAATAAAAACTTCCGAATTAGCCTGGCGTCGAATTGAAAAAACAGCCGGAAGGCCTAGAAAACTTTCGATGGGAGTTTATGCGACAGTGTCAGCTGTTTGCCGACGGGGTAGGCGAACACGCTAATAAGCTAAATTTAATAACTGTGCCCGACTGCCGGCTCGCGGCGATTACTCTTTAATTATATATGCGTCGTGACGCTGGCGTTTTATGAATATTCAGCGGTCCTTGGATGGAGCCTAGAAGTGGCCGGCTGGATCTGTGCCCGTCGCGTTTTAACGCTGACCTCGTGCAAACACTATCGTTTCATTGAATGATCCTGTAAGCCGGGACACGCCGTGTGCGTGCGTGTGCATGTGTGCGCACCGGTCCCGTAATAATGGCACGGGTTTCGAAACGGTTTCGTTCGCACGATGCTTCGAAACATCGCGTTGAATCTCATTAATCATTGTCACGTGGCATTGACACGTTCGACGATAAATATTGGCACGCGCGGGACGCTTTATTAGCGGCGGCTCTTTATTAATGAATGAGTCGGAACGCGCTCGCAATTATGCGACCGACGGGTAAACGATGATTAACCGGCGACCGAGTTTGTATATCATTATGCGTTATTCAATGTTGAATCACAGTTTGAGATCGGGAGTATGCCATTGTGCTTCCGCGGGTTCATTAGTGTAGACCTGCGTATATCGATTCGGGGCCAGAAGAAACGTCGGTACATGCACGCTGATGGATTCGGCGGGGGATTGTGGAGATTTTGCTACTTTGACTTCGAAGATTAATTGGAAGAGCGAAGGGGCTCGAAGAAGTTCAGTGTTGAGAACATCTGGCACGTCTCCGAGAGCTAAGCAAGACTGACGGGTTATCCTAACCCGAATTTATATTTCCAGTTGCGATAATTAACCTACTGGAGCGCGTAATTTTCAGGTAAAGTACACTAGCAGATTACAATTTGCATCCTCGACATTTTTAGGTTTGATTAATTCAATCTTTAACAAATGAGACACCGCGGATCAAGATAGAAACTTTCCAAGTCAATTGCGGGGAACAGGAATTAACCGCTTGCCGTACTATTTTCTTATCAATTGCAGTGATTAAAACGTCTTTGTGCTCAAAAATGTCGTAGAAGGGAAAAGCAAATTTCTTGTATGGCTCCATTTATTTTAATGCTTAACACGTGCGCTACCAGCATTTGTTTCGTTGCTTACCTTCCTTGTTCGGAAGTTTTATTTAAATGCAACGTACCCAATTTTGAATGATCAAAACAGTTTAGCAGAAGAAAGCCGCGGATTCTCTGAAAATTATGCGTTCTACTATGATTTCAAACAACGAAGTGCATAAAATTAATTTGACTGTTTTTAAATGAACTGTCAGATTGTGGATGTCACATATTTGTGACGGTGGTAGATACAAATTTTATTTGATCGAAAATGAAACGCGTAATATTTGTTAGACTTTGTTAAAAACCTTCTTCACGAGTCTGGCTTGTGAAAATACGGCAAGAGGATAAATAATTCGTTTCATTCAGTTCATTATTCTTATAGATGCATAAACTCCGTAGTAGACTAATAATAACAGTCCGGTACTTACCAAAACTTCTTATAATTGACCAGCTAAGAACAAATCGCTCTCCCGCAATTAAATATTATTCAGCGGTGTTCCACTGTGTTTAGCGATTCGCGGCACAGCGTTCTAGCATTTTGCATTTTTCGTGCATTAATTCGCCCCAGAATTAACACCACGGGTAAGTACCAATCTCCGTCGAGGGGAAGCTCTACCGTTGATGAGCCTCCCCGCGTAGTTGAGTAATGAACCGTATTAGTCTCACGATTCTTCGTTGGAACACTTGCAAGCACTCGGGATCCTTTTAAATTATTCCCCGCGGCGCGAGACTTTGGCTGGGAGAAGGAACGAAGATTTAAAGGAGAGGAACGTGCCCAGGGATAGGTTCGCGTTCGCCACGAGGATCAGAACCGTTGTGTGTAGAAGACCGAGGATGCAGCGTATGCAGATTGATTTCGCCGAGACACCGTGCTCGGAAAATATTCCGGGAAAATGCAAGTGTCCGAGGGAGAAACGGTTTTCCTCCCGCGAGGACGATGCGACTCGGCGATCCATACATTTTCCGGGCCAGCAGTCGCTGTCAGCCCTATCTATGACCGAAATTAAACCGGAATTAAACAATCCGGAAGAATTCAACGTTCCGAGGTTGCCCAGAGAGCTTGATGGCGCCGATTGACTCAGACCAAAAGTACGGGAGCACCGAAATTTAGAACGGTCAATTCATCAGGAAGAATTATCATTTATATTTTAACGCTTCGATTTTTCTTTCATCAATTTTTTATCCAAACTCGCACGATAAAAATTGCCTTAACTCCCGTCTCCTTTTTTATGGAAACGCATGGCGCTTCCATTCCAAATTTCTATCAGCTGTTTAGACTTTGCCTTCCACCTTGTTTCCTTTTGCCATAAATCCGTCCATTCTTGGACGTCACGCTGCCCGGAATATATTTTCTGCGGATTTCGACACAGTGAAAAATTTCAACGGTGTTTACCAGTATTTATTTTTTTTTTTTTCAGCCGGAATTACGACGGTAAATCTCCTTTGCACTTATATTTGCAATTCCGTAAACGTAGCGAGCTTCGTCAGCCTCCAAAAAGCTCTGACCAACGTCCAGATAGCGGATTCGTTTTTCAGCGGGGACGTTTTCAGTCGTTGATAAGGGAGGGTGATATTGATGGTGACTGTAAAGGGTGAAAGGAAATTTTAGCACACTGGAGCGCATTTTTCTTTTCTGCGGCTTTTACTGCGCTATTTGTTACTTGCGGCCAATGCGTTGACTGTAACGGGAGCGTCTAGATTTTTGATATTACAATTCTTTCGGTTTTAAGGGTTTCTGTTTTTCTTTCGTCGTAAAGAAAGTATCTTTACAATTTAATGCCAGTAAAAAATAAAATAGAAGCTGCGCACAATAAAATTTATTATTATAGATATCATATTATCCATATTCAGTAAGTCATGTGCGAAATTTAGTGTGGAGATCGTGGAATTGCCATCCTGATATCAGTTTCCAAAATTATCTTCTCATTACTGAAGTCTTTAGTCGGTTCAGGGGTTAAGTAGTGTGAACTTCACTGATCAGACATCGACAAGATGAATTTAACAATCCCTTACAAGAAGACCCGGAAGTTCCCGGAAGTCTATTAGAAGTTCCACAATGAACAACGCGATTAAGTAGAATATCCGTGCACGAGTCAGCCCTCGCCGAAACTATTCATTTAAAAATTACATTAAAACCTTCGCTGTTTACCAACGGCTTGCGCGGTCCCCATTTTTCGTTGGTTTTCCGCGGGGCGTTTTAATCTACGGGGAACTAAATACCAGTGAAACGAGAAACGGTTTTTTGCATCGGGATTCGCTCGTATTTTCAGAGATTAACTATTCGGGAAAACGGATTATAAAGCAGAAGCGAATAATCGGGGAATTTTCGTCTCGTCGAGTATTTGAAAACAAATCTGTCGAGAATCAACTTGGAAAAGTGAAGATAGAAATTTCGTATTGTTCGAGCGGCGCCATTGTCGCCGTATCATTCGCGGTTGAAGTTCCGGTTCTGTCGTTTTCGATAAAGACATTAGTATTGATTTCAACGCGATAAGATGCCACAACTTTGGCGTCAGGTGTGCGACGCCCACGAACGCGATAGCTTCATTGTATGCTTGCACGTTAATACCTGAAAAGGATGCCTGGCTGCCTAAAGATTAGCATGTCTCCTTTGGGACGGCGCCGAATAGCGACACTGCATTATGCAAAGTGTTTACAAAATTACTTCATCTACTTTGCGAGCTTATGTCATTCGCCTTTATAAAGACAATGCCACTACCTATTTATTCGGGGCCACTTTATTTTATATTTATGTGGCTATTATAATAACTGAAGTGCCTTTTTTTACATTTTATAATTATGTAAGGTGGATTGTACAGGGTATTTCACCTAACTTGTGACCACCATGAATATCTTTGTTGTTTTTAAAGATACGTAAAAAGTCTGAAAGACAAAGTTGATTGGTAAAATGGGGCTCATACGATTCCAAACAAATTTTTGTTTTTATGTAATTTTTTTTAGAGATATGAAGGTCACCTTCAGTTTTTTTTAAATGGAGTGAGGTATTTTTTAATACATCAGTCGATGCAGGTGGACATTCGTTATAAAAAAGTATTAACCTATGTATGTGGAAAAGTTAGTAGTTCAGGAGATATATCAATTTAAGTAACTCTAAAACACCATTACGGTCGCACTAAGGCGTTACACAAGTAAGTAAACGCTAACGTCTTAGTGCTTTTTTATAACCAATGTCTAGCTGCATCGATTGATGTATTAAACAATACCTGGTTCCATTTAAAAAAATGAAGGTGACCTTCATATCTCTAAAACAAATTACATAAAAACAAAAATTTTTTTGGTATCGTACGAGTCCCATTTTATCATTCTACTTTGTCCTTCAGACATTTCACGTATCCTTAAAAACAACAAAGATATTCAAGGTGGTCAAGTTAGGCGAAATACCCGGTATAAGGGTGCATATTTTATAATCACGAATAGAATAAAATGGTTCTCATTCAAGTTTCCTTGAATATTACGAATCTCCAGATGCTGTAAAATTCACAAATATCCACGGTCTAATTATTAGCATTATGATAAATAAATATTTTAATAAATTTGAGTTGAGAGAGAGTAATATGCACATCTCGTGCATGTTCCTCGTTACGTCGCGTTAAATTGTATAATTTCGAACGATTCCTCGGCAGCGAGAAGCTTGCAGAGCAAGCGGCGCGCAATTGCATCCGAATATGTATAATGCAGCCTGATGAACCGCGCGGCGAGTTAACCACGTGTTCCTTCGACGTTTCGTTACGCCAGATTGCAACGAGTTTAATGGACCGCTTTATCGGGGCATCTCGAACGTTTCTGTTCGTTGCATTCACTCGTCGGGAATCACTTCTCTTTCAACGCAGCCCGTTGGAATATAAAAGTTTCTCCCTTCCTTCCGATCGGCGAACGGCGCACCACGATGCAACTGGCTTCGCGGAATTATGACGCAATATGTACCGTCCGTTGAAACACGGTTTCGAGCATCGTATAATGATATTTTATGTACATCGATAACTCTTCCGTTCTCCGCCAGTTCCAACGGACGCGGAGGCGTTCACAATAATTGAATGAAACGTTTATTTATTTGCGAGTGCCCGAGCGATGGTAGGCGCAGTACTTTTCTGATACTGCGAGGAGAAATAATGCGATAATGTTGTAGTGGATGTTTCTGGAAAATATACAATTTTAGAAATATATTTATTCATAGTCGCATCGAGTTACTTCAAACATTTAATTAAGCTAAAGTTTAGAGGACCAGTACGATGATAATAAAAATTCGATGGTATCACGGAACACATAAATGACCGAGTATTTATGGCCACTGGCATTCATTGAACCGCCGCGCCGGTAGGCTTTTAATAAGTGGAATAAGCGAGCCGTGTTCAGACATGCTAAACAACCGGTATCATAAAGCACACGCACTCTGCGAGTAATCAGATACAATTGCCTCGAAAACGGATTACCGTTCGAACGCATTAATCAAGACTTAATGGTACCGCAGCTCGGGAACATCCTCGACACAAAACTTTATTACACGTTCGCCATTTATTCCCGCGCGTATAATAATCTTTTATTCAATTATGGCGCGTATAACTCTCTCCGGGCACAATACCTCACAATATTCCGACGCCCACGTTGGCACATTTAGCACAATTAACAGTAAATGACTTACAATCATGCCAGTAAAATCAGAAAATTTTTCCAATGTACATGCAGTCGGAAGTACATCGGACGATTATACAAATGTTTAGTATAACACATGTTATCATCATTCAATTCTTCGTTGAACAATTTTCATAATTCTAATGTCATGATTAGACTGCTGATTTGATGCTTTTATGACAAAAATCGTACAATTTAAAGCCGTGGATCAATGTATCAGCTTCAGCTTAATAGGAGAATTAAAAGAAAAATACAATTTTTATTTGGCTCCTGTGTCCTGCAATCAATGTCAACATTTTTTTATTTTGCATAAAGATCCGCAGTCTAGTCATGATCTTGAAGTGTTCTCCATGATAAAAATTCTGAAGATTTTAAATCGCCGATGCCTCGTCAAACCGACAGCAACATATAAATTTTTATTTTCATTCTTGATCAGTCATAAAATGAACGGTTTCAAAATATTTATAACAATTCTATCAGGCTCTGTATTTCATTTTTGACTAGCTTGTTTCAAGGGAGTTGTCAATCTAGCTCCCGTTCACGTTTCGGAGACATTCGCCATTCGGTAATCTCGAGTCGACTCGCATAATGGAAAGAGCGCAACACGAGAATCGGCTTACTAGCTCTCAGCGCGACGCAATGCACCGGTTGTGTGCACCGTTGGATGCATCCAGCGAACGTGAGCGTAAGACGGAATTCATCTCGCGGTGCGTAACAGATGTAAATCGAACCTTCGCGAATCGACGGGCACGAGGGAAATCGGTTTTCGCGGTGGTAGAATAAGCGAGGATAGAGGAACATGATTCGATATTCAGTTTCTCGAAAGGTGAAAGTGGAGAACGTTGCGTAACCCGACGCGTTACGCTTACCGAAGACACTGGCCAGATTAATGCAGCGCGCACAACTCGCGATGCGCTCGTCCCTGAAAATCCAAAGCCGATTACGCCAGTCGGTGTCCCTCTTTTTCTCGAGGAATCCTATTACCAGCGTATCTGTGTAACTCCGTGCGCGCAACTGTTCCAGCCCTCACTCCACCAGTCGCCGCGCCGTACACGGCTCCGTTAATGGACGCCTTCCTCCCGGCCAATCGTCGCGCGATAATTTCTGGGCTGAGTAAATTTTACCCTCATTGTTCCACAGCATTGTTTCATTTAAGAAGCGCGCCATTTTTGTCTGCGATGGTTGCTTGGATTTTTCAGATTTATTTTGAAATCCTTGTAATATTGTTTTCGTAAGGTCCTTTTGACATTTTAATCGCGAAGTGCCTTGTGCAATATTCCCCTACAGCAGGGATGGGCATTTTTGCCTCAATTGAGGCAAAGCCGTCCCCACCGTAGCGCCTACTGTCCCCCACCAGCTTCCGTCGTTACTATGAAAGAAAGACGCGCTTCGTCCGTCGCAAGCAGTGCGCAGGCCTCGTGCATCGGAGCCGCGAGGAGCGCCACGGAAAGGAAGCTTGGTGGGGGAAGCAGGCGTTTGAGGGGCCCCACCCGTGCCCATCCCTGCCTTACAGTAATTATTAGGTTGGCAACTAAGTTCGCGACCTCCACATTATCTCAAACAGTTATTTATTAGGGGTGTGCGAGTATCCGAAATTTTGGGTTCGGGTCGGGTTGGGAAATTTGTTCGGGTTCGGGTCGGGATCCCGAATGTTTATAAAGTTCGGGTACCCGAAATGGCAGTCGGGTCGAGTCGGGGTCCCGAAAGTTTGCAATATTTGGGTACTCGAAGTTAAAGTTGGGGCAAGTTTGTGATTAATGTAGCGATGATAAATAACTCTGTGCATATTAACCCTTTGCACTCCGTTTTCGCCGATAATGCGATATTTCAAATATGAACAATAAACCACTGTCGCTGCTACGACGACACGACTGTTTTGCTTACTAATATAGTGCTGGAGTTGTTGGTGTACTGCATGAATCACTAGGCTGGAGTGCTAAGGGTTAAGATGTCCAATCATCGGTTGTAATAATATTTCGATTTGTAGTAAACAGTTTACTAAACGCTGATTTTACCGCAAACTTGCCCCGACTTCAACTACCCGAATATTGAAAACTTTCGGAACCCCGACTCGACCCGATCCAACTGCCATTACGGGTACCCGAAATCGCGGGTGCACACCCCTATTATTTATATATATTTTTTAAGCACGAGTATATTAAATCAAATTAATCGCAAAATTCAGAGCTTTCCAATGATATACAGTTCGAAAGGAATGGTCACTGAATGAGGTTATAATGATACAATAAAAGAATCACGAAACAAAAGGTCGCGAATTTAGTTGCCGACCTAATAAAATAATCATGCTGTATTTATAACGACTTAGGAGATTCACTGAACGTTTGATCTAAATCATTTTGGAGGCCCTGTTTGGAAATTTTTTGGGATCTTGCTTGATGTCTTCTATTATTTGGACTGTAGAATATAATTATTCAAAATAAATGGTGCCACGAACAAAATTGTTTTTTCGAGATGCAATCGGCGCGCGAACAAAATGTTGCAAATGGACTCTCCGCGGATTCCAACTGCTTCGATCTTCCAGATTCGACCTCTCGTCCGCGACTGGAGCGCAGCGAAGTAGATTCAGCCGGGCTCTCGACGAGGACAGAACCGTGGCCGGGAATTCCGCGCGCGGCAAGTTCGAAGACTCCCCGCGAACGAAAATTAAGTGGAAAAGTTAAATCGAGGCAGAGCCGCGGGCCGATCGAACGCAATAACTCCGGCTGTACTTTGGCTAAGCGGAATCCGGCGAAAAGAGAGGATCGCAACAGTAGTCTCGGCCCGTTGAATCGGTGGCGCGGAGCGGAACGGCCGAGGGTGCAACAATAAGAGATTACGAACGGCTATCGATGTTGTTGCCGTTGCACCCGACGTTGGATCGGGAGAGGGAAAATGGGATGATCCGTGAAAGCTTTTCGATCGTTATGCACTGTAAAAAAAACATCGGGTAGATGGGTTAGAATGATCGCGAGTTCACTGAGCACAAACAAATTCGGGGATTGGGGAGTGCAATTTCGACGTTGTCGGCCGGACTATGCGCAGATAAAAGGGTGCCGAACCTGCTGCAGCAACCCAATTTTCGGCTCTAGGTTATCATCGGTCACAGGAAAAGAGAGGGACAGAGGGGGAGTGGTTAGGGAAAGAAAATAGTGGAGCAGAAAGAAATGAAAAGGGATGAGGACGGTCCAGTATTCGCGGCGGATTCAATTCGACGCTGTTCGTTGCCCCCCCCCCCCTCTACCCGCACTAAATGTATTCACCCGTGAAATGCATTCTAGCAGATTTAATTTGCGATACAGTGGGCTTTGTGCGCGACAAGCTTGGTTAGATCACCTTTTATTCGGTGTTTTAATGCCATTGTGCGCCGTCGGAATGAACCGCAACATGCGCGAGGAAAATATTCGAGTACCAACCGTTTTCGTGTGTGATTGCCGAGGCTTTCATCTAGTAAAATGTGGGGACGCCTTATTGTGCACGGTGATGTCTTGTTGGAATGCATTTCGTGCATTTACTTCTGTTAGTTCTGTGCAATTTCCTGTCGTTGTATCTTGAGAATGGAGTTTGTATACTCCTCCAGAGAGAAAGTGGACTTTCAGTAGAATGTTTCTGTATTGGTCAGACGGTGGTTCACTTGGGAATTGGTACGATACTCTCGAGGTATTCGAATAGACAAAAATATATATGATGCCCTCTTATTTTTAACGTTTGATTATAATTTATTTGTTTGTATAATCGTATAGGCAACTGGATTAGTAGAATGTTCCTGTAAAGAATTACATTTCTGTACGTATGAAAATTATTAAATAATTATTCCACGAGCTTCGAGCATCCCAAGCACCAAGTAAGTAGTACAACCTCGTTATAAGTCAGACACTGCTAACAAATATTCATTTTCGAGTTCTTCTTTATAATACCACTGCTTTTACGTTAACGCGCGATCTCGTGGGACGAAACTCGATCCATTACGACAAAATGAGCGAAGACTTTCAGTCCCTTCATGATTAAATTGGCTTTTATCCCAGCATTTTCGCGAAATATACTTTGTCAGCCTGTAGCTCGTAAAATAACGAATCACCGCGGAAAAAGTTATGTTTACCACTTCTGATAGCAAGATATAATTACAAGGAACCACTAACCCGTGTCGAAGTAATATTGTAACCTTAATATATCTTCGGGTTTATCCGTTGCTCCAACTCATGTGCAAACGCGTGCAGAGAGATTTTGCTGTTTGCGGATGACTTATTGAGGAACTTGTGCAACTTGTACATCGCGTATAATTATGTTGGCACGGAGAATTGTCATGGTTGCAGTTGCAGCTGCAATCCGGACTGCAGTGGTGCTACCTAGTGGAATTGTCGCTTTCAGTAACGTTTCCTCTCTCTCTCTCTTCTGGTTTCCTTCCTTCTCTTTCAATTTCTCTCTAACTGTGGTCCCCTCTCACCCTTTCTCTTCCATTAATTTCTTTCACCTTTTTCTCTCTCTCAATTCTCCTTCCTCAATTCCTCTTTTCTTTCTGAATCCCTTATTCTCCCTTTTTCTTTCTCCAAATTATCTCATATTTTCTCACTTTTCTTGTCCTAATTCTTTTTATCATCCCAATTCTTTCATCCTTTATTATTTTATTCTTTTTCCTCTTCCAATTTATCATTTGCGTGACGCAAGAAATTTTATAGATCCTCAAATCGAATCATCGACATGCAATTCTTGCGGACCCCACTTCCGACCATAATTGAAAAGAATTGCGTCCCGTTTGTCTAATTCGACCAGTCTGCATCGAATAGCGTTGTCGTCATAATGCAACCGGAGATTTATAGGCAGCATTCATCTTCGGGTTCGAAAATGCTGCCCATTTGAATTTTATTGCTACACTGTTGGCCACTCTTGGCCGACTGCCTTGTGTAGCCGATTCGTACAGTGACACACCCTTTGTCCCCGGATGATTTACCGCTCGAATTCCGGTTATTGAAATTTACGTTTGCCCCGAGGATGAATTGTGAGGATGATTAAAATCGATGAACGCCCGTGCGCCCGATTCCCCGAGCAACGTTGTTGCAGAGCTTTTTACTTCGCGGCCGGGGCGAAACTACTTGAGGAATTACGGTGATTCGATTAGCGTCAGCGAAACCGAAGTTTCGACACGTGGGTCCGATGTATTGGATTGGCCGAAAACACTTCCAGCAATTTTTAAGAAAGTGCAACGATGTTGCAGAGTATTCGATTATACCTTCTTCTGCTTGTCTGTTACAGTTGATAGATGTGCAATATAAAACAGGATAAATATCTTGTACATTATGGAAGTTGATAAAAATGATGAAAGAAATGGTGAAAGTGTATCGTGCCGATGGAGTTGGTAAGTCCGGGATCGTAACTCCTAACGAAGTATTCCGGATCTCGAGAAAGAAACCTCGTTAACGGGAGACTTACTACTTTCCTGTCCCCGGATTCATTGAACTTTATCGCATGGCAAATTACGAGTTCATTACCGCTAATTTCGTACGGGGTATTACAGATTTAACACGAAACTTGTCTAGCAGACACGTAATGGCTTGCTGGCAGCATTCGAATCGATACCTTATAGTCCATTTTCGCATTAGCTGATCGCGTGTCGAGTTAATGCCAAACGTAACCGGGAGATTGCGGCATGCGGTGAGCAGTCTGGAAGCTCGATGCGAGTTCTGTGTGGTTACGGGTCATCAGGGATCATCATCGCATAGACGTTGCCGGAACTAACAATTGAATCTCCGTTTGACTTCTCGCGAAATCCTTCCTAGATCTATAGCCAACCGTTCACATTATCATAAAATTTCTTTCAGAATTTCATTCAGAATTTCTTTCAGGACTTCTTTCAGAATTTCTTTGAGGATTTCTTTCAGAATTTCTTTGAGGTTTTCTTTCAGAATTATTTCCCCACCAGTGTCTCTTTAATTTTCACAATTTTTGCAATTTTTCCGTGACTGGGCTTTAGAAATATTGAATTTTCAAAATATTAGCCACTTGGAAACAGATTTTATTTCCTCAGTAATTTTAATCGCTGCAATATGCTGTGCACATTGGTCCGTTTAGTTCTTTAGAAGCTTCCATTGTCTCATACATCGCGAATTTAATTTTGAAAGTATAAAGAATGTTACTGTGTATTTTCTGCTTAATTGTACAACGTATAACAAAGTAAAACCTTTTTATAGACACTACATTTTAAATAACCGCGATTCGTAACTTCACAGTGGAAGACGAAACAATGGACTCCGCTTGTAAAATTGAATCAACAAAGAATTGTATGAAAACTGCAAATAAAGGCTAGTGGAACAAGTTGTTTGCGTGTTACTACTCGAGCGAAAGAAGTCCAGTCAAAGGGGAATCTTACTTGAAGAAAACTCGAAAGTGAAGACATCGTAAGGTAACCCGAGGACAGATTTTTCTTTGTTACACTGTAACCATGCTGGGATAATATTCTTAATGGAACTGTGGATAAAATGCTGGTTGAAGTAAATGAAGAAGATCGTATTCTACAAATAACGAACACAATTCGTCCAGAAAAAATTATCTTACCATTTTTCTGAGGAAATGTAGCAGCATCGGTTGAAATGGTAGTAATATCTGCACAATGACCATCAGCACAGTAAACCAATTAACAGGTTCAACAGGCCATGACATTTCGAGGAGCCCTTCGGAGCTTTCGAAACCTTTCAATGGCGTCCTCGTGAAAAATTAATCCGGCGCGGCGTAAGTGACTCCTCGTCCACTCTCGTGTTTGATTTTCGTCTCAAAGCTCTGCTTCTCGGAACGGGAGCTATTAAAATCTTTTTTTTTCGATCCTCGGTCATGCTGGCCGTTGATCTATGCCACTGTCCAGAGAGTCTTTCGCAATACTGACTCGTGCTGGACCTTCGATTTACTTAGGCAAAGGCACAGACCGTCGAGCACGTCCACGAGATAGAACAAGAGAGAGAGAGAAAGAGAGAGCATTTCACGACAGAGGCAGAGCTTTCCGACCAGCTCGGAGTCAGAGAACAAAGACGATTACCTCGAGAGAGAGAGAGAGGATCCTATTACAGAAGTAAGGGACCTGGTTCCCATTCTATCATCTCTAGCACGGTTATTCTCTATCCTAATCGTTTTTATTCTTATTCGAATTGCTTCCCCAGGGGGACAAAAGCGTCGATAGTATTTCGTTGAATTCGGACAGCTTGCTCCAAAGAATGGTTTCATTGATATTCTGGTTCCAACTAATTATATCACTGTCGACTTTCGGCTCTGGGTTATGGCTTGAAAGTTTGACAAAATTTTTCCATTGTTTTTTGTTGGGACTATAGAGGGAATTATTTTTTGAAAGGTTCTTGAAGTCAGAGTTGGGCATTGATCGATTAAAATTTTAATCAAGATTGATTGATTAATGTGTACGATTAAAAAAATTAATCACTGAAAAATCGACGATTGATTCATTGGATTGATGAAGTTAATCGTCAATTGTTGATTAAAAAAAGATATCATCGAAAAATCGACTGTCGATTCAATCGATTGATGAAGTTAATCGTCAATCGTTCATTAAAAAAAGAAATCATCGAAAAAAAACATAAAAGCACGTAAACAGAGTTTGTATTATAGACCAAATGACAATACACCTAAACTAAGTTTACATTGTTTTCAGTATTCCTATAGTTTTGATACCGTATTTCATTTCAGCAGTTAATCATTAATCAATTATCCGATTGACGATTACAATTGAAAGGAATGTAATCTTACTAACCGCAATTAACGATTGAAGTAGAAAATTTGTCAATGGTTGATTAAATTTTTGCTCAACTCTGCTGGAAGCAGTACGAATTATCAACATTGATGCCACAGTGACCTCCGAAGAACTGAGAATATTCAATAACTAGTTGCCACGACCAGAAACATAAATCATGAGAGTACCAAGATCGCGACATCAGCTTCCCTCGGAAAATCAGAATGCGCCTGTCGGAGTCAATACAAGATCGATGCGCGGTGCAAAGAATATTCGGTCGTCGGGTGAATTCAGGGCCCGTAAATCCAGCTGGGAACGTTCGACGGGTTCGGAGTCGCGTAACTTGAGCCGACAGGAACTTTTATTGAAAAACTTCTCTGGTTAGGCAACATTTATTTTCACGCCCCCGCGCCTTCGAACGAGCCCGCGAAACTAAATTAAATCTCCCTATCGGTGGAACGCGCCTCGTAACCATTTAAGAACATCGGTTTCTCGTTCCCCGCTCGGCCCCGCGCTATTGTGACGAGACTTTAAATCGGATCGGAGGTCCGGATCGAATCGAATCGACTCGATGCAAATCGACGGGTGTACGTAGCACCCGTACCAGCCGTGTTACGATCCGCGAATCTCGTATCCGACGTTCAATACCTCGCACAAAGCGTACGTATATTCCTGCACACGTACTACTTGCCAATAAAATCGCGGGATATCTGCATAACCGCCAATGGATACGCTCCAGGATTCCGCGGAGAGTGGCTAGCCTACGGTGAAATCCTTGTAACACCTGTTACTACTTCCTACCGTGAGCTATTGAATATTAGCTGGCCGGGGAACTTTGAGAACCTGTAAACTGGATTTTGGTTTACTTCGCAATCGGACTAAGTTATCCTATTTTATCGAGCTGCATCGCAGTTCGGTTTATTGAAACGCTTCGCTTTGTGCTCTCGGAGCACTCCGTGAGTTAGGAAGCTCCGAGTGTGTCAATAAAGAGTTTATTTTATAGTTCAGAGCGAAGAGAGAGAGAGAGAGAGAGAGAAAGTTTCAGTTGTAGGATGCAGAAAGTCTTAATAAAAGCGTCTGGCAAGTTTCTTTACTAGATTTTGTTCGTTGGGAGTGAATACGTCCCTAAAAAAATATAGGATTTATAATTTTTTACAGTTTATTATTATTATATCTATTATTATATGAAAATGTATGGTTGTTACTGCCACCAAGAATGTCTAAAGAATGTCCAAAGAATGTACTTGTTAAATCTTTCGAATTTAACAACTATTGGCGTAATTAAACGGCAAAGAGGCAAAGCTCAAAAATGTATTGGAGTTTCCGATTGTAAAACTGGACTTCATGTAACAGTGCAGTGAAAAAACTTTTTTAATTGAAACAAGAACCCCTAGAACTGCGGACTTTTGAACGAGCGGAATAATACACTTGTTTTACAATGCCCTCAAATGTAATGGGTTTTAAACGTATTGTACATCGACGAGAGAGTGAGAGAGAGGGAGAGAGACCTGATTGTATCAGAAAGTGTATCGAATCATGGCATTTTCCACAAAGATACTGATAATACAGAATTACAGCAGATGTAACAACGATTAACAAGAGGAATTTCAAATCGAACAGATTCATCGATAACTTGTTAAATTTTCTTGATTTTGATCGGCGAATCGGATTAAATCATTATTTCTGTATTGGCCCGATTTAATTATTGATCCCTTATAATGGCCAGAGATTTCACGGGTATTATTGGATTAAGTGCTCTCGTGGAGATTTCCTCGGAATATTTCAGTTTAGTTAATATCTAATTAATATCTGCGATATGGTCGCCAGCTGCGGCGAATTTTTCATACTTATAGTGGTCCATCAATATTTCCCCGTTTTCACATTTTTAAAAATAACCTCACCGTATCTGGTACGTGCTGGAAATTCCGTAAAATCCACGAATGTGCAATCAACGTCGTAATTTAAAAGCATCAATAATTGAAATATAATACAACACAAATCGAAAGAATCCGCAATTATTTCGTGATGATTAAAAATCAGAAATCTGCAAATTGAAATATATGAAATACGATAAAATAAATGTTAAAACAAATCCGTAAGGATTCATTAAAATAATTTTTTGGAATTTTTCTTTTTCAATCCGTATATTAAGTCTTTACATTTTGTCCTTTATCTTCCTCTCATGAATAGGAATAAACATAACATGATGTAAATTTAATTCAGACCTACCACGGGACTTTATTTAAATTTTTTAGCATTCATTGATGTTTGAAAATTTTTTTAGCGAGTGTTTCAGTGAAAATTGTACTAAGGTTTTACCGAAATGCTTTTCCGTGGTACATGAAGGGTAATAGCGTTAATTGCATACCGGCAATAGCCACTGAAGCGAGTTTGCATCCGCTTGAGGTTAGGATAATTAGCCCTAGACCCGGTTGACAGTACCTTGTTTAGAGGATCGAGCATCAACGAAGTTCCTTTCGGTTTTGAGACCGAGAAATGCTATCGAACACGCGAAAGTTCGAGTTGCGGGTTTCGAATTCGCCTCTCGCGATGCACCGAGGTTAATCTCGACTGTCAAGATCATGTGTAAGCGCACTATGGTGGGGGATGCGACCTTGACAAGTCAATTTCCTCGGTCTGCGCACCTGCTATTCGAAAACGAACCCGGCGAGTCACGTCTGTACCATAAACTCGGCTCTATTCCGATCGTAGATTCCAGTCAGCGTTCATCGTGACGTCTGCATAATTTGGAATCATGAATTTACCACGAGACAACGCATGAATCCACAAAAGTTCGTAAAATTCGATGATTAATTGGTGACGCGCTGACAAATTACCCGAATTAGCGATTCCTCCCTCGTCGATTCGATTATTCAAAACACGGCGTCATTATTATTCGTTATTCAACGATTGGCCAATTATTCGCGACCATTTTATTCTGTTTGAATCACTGGGATGGCGATAGTTGCACGTAATACTATTATGAAATTATTATTAATTTTGTACGAGTTTTTTATTTATTGAAAGAAGGCATCTCTAATGATTGTTCGATTGTTATTTCTGTTACTGGAAAAATCCGATTGATTAAACGAATCTAATTTATTTCACGGTATTGCATTTCGATCTCTAAAATTTCATTTTTTAATCATTTGTTTCGCATGCAAAGTATTAATTCTCCAGCGACCCAGTTCCGCCGTCGGACTGTTAATACACATTCGATATTTTCCATTTTGAACGTGTATGCAAATAATGCTTGCAGTGATCATATTGATCCGCTTGATTGAGTACCTTTGGCGACAGCGTCATCATGTTTTTGAATATTTATTATTTGCACATGAAAGTGTTGCATTTCCTTTCACAGCCTTTGAAAGGTATATCTCTACCACTATTTCAGCTTTTAAATAGTATATTCAATTATACAAACGCTGTAACATTCTTCAGAATATTATTATGCTTTTGCCATTCGTATATGTTTCCTGGAGAAATGAAATAGCTCTGCACCAGACAAAGTGATACTATTATTTTTTACAAATGAACGAACTTTATTAAATGACGTAATATTTCGTCGTCAAGGTATCGATCCACAATCCATCAATCCGTTGCATTGTCAAACCAGGGTTTAGAAAACAATATAATGCAATATAATAGCATGTTAATGCTATGAACTTATGATTTATCGAATGATGTAATATTCTGCCAGCGATGTCAGTCCATAATCCATCAACCAAACCAATATTACATCATTACGAGGTTAAATAACGTTTCACTATACGATTTAATATTATATAATTTTACCTTATAATTAGGTAACATAATATTACGTCAACGGCACCAGCGTATGATTTATCTAACGATACCCAATTACATCAGAAGGGGTCAATTTACAATTTAGAAATGAACAAAAGCGTGTCGAAGTACAGCAATCAAAGTTGTCGTTACCTTCGACGTAATCGTACGCCGCGTGATTAATTGTGACCCGTTATCCGAGTGTCGCTCATTTGACACGGTGTAACTGGCATTAGCAGGGACCTCGACAAGCAGAGTAATGTCCTTAGCCGCCACCAAACTAATGAAGTTAAGGTTACGAACGACAGTGTCGAAGCGACCAAGTTGTACCCACAAGTCCACATTAAGTTAATTGCCAGCGTCGTTCCATAAGCCGTTTGCAGAGCCGAGTGGATATCGTATAACGGGCGTGTAATCCGCGAAACCGGAAACTGAATATGCAACAGCTTTACCACGTGGCTGCCTAGGGGATCGTTGCTCAGAAATTATTTCGAGCCAGTCGCGAACTTGAGTCGCCCGGACAAGATGCCATTCTGTTGTTGCATGGTTTCACGACACACGGCGACGAATTATTTCGTAATTTCCGCCGTTGCTCGACTCATCTTCAGACCACGCAACCATACTACAGTAGAGACTCCCGTATCCAAACTAATGGGGAGACAAAAGTGACCGGATAGTGGAATTTTCGAATAATAGAACAATTAATTTCTGCCGCATTAAACTTCATTTATTCAGGTAGAAATAAACAAAATTTACAGTTTTTCTCAACATCTAAGGGTCCCATATCTTTTTAGCCGCCAAGTCACATCAATTTTTTATTGTAAACAGCTGCGTAGAATTGCATTCCCGTTGTGCCTCAAACCATCCAAGTCCTTTTTCAAGTGACTCGAATGCTTCGACATGAGAAGGCACGTGCTCATCGTTACTTTCGTTTGCTGCTTTTGTTTCTGTCAAATTTATGTTATCTTCATCGCTACTATTGTCTTTATCGCATCGAAACCATTGGCATTACATTATCGCTGTCACAATCACATCCTGGTATTTTACTCAATGTAGCGACAGCTTCTTCAATATCTGCTTCTACTGTTTTTTCTTTCGTGCGGATAACAGAACATCCGGATGATAGAACGTCCGTACATTGGGGTATTCGGATAATGGGGGTACGAATAAGGGAGTCTCATTAGCGATGGAATATTTAATGGTAAAGATAAATAGCTAGTTAAATTTATCGAACAGAGATACTTCCACACAGTTTTTAAATGAAGAGTCATTTTAAAACTACTTTTCTGCGAATTGCGAAACTGCGGACACGATAATTCGAAAATGTTCGTCTCTGGAGTTCGTCCATTTTCTGTACGGCCGGCCATTCGTTAATTAAACACGTACGAATTACAGTCGCGTGTCGAATGCGAATTAAATCCGAAACAGCGTTGCGTAACTACACCTAGGATACGAAGTCGACGGGCACACATTCGTCCCGTTCACGAGTTTAGTATTGGCGTGGCACAACAGTCTCGAACAGAAGCCGCACTGGATATTTGTTAGATGATTCATTATGGCGGGCAAGGGATACCCGTAGGTTTCCCGGCGGACAGAGATCGGGCGTGGCCTCGTTGATTTATCACCGAAAATCGCGCGGCGGATCTCGCATCCTTAAATTGATCAGCCTCTAATAGACGTCGGCAATTCGCCAGTGTGCATCTCTTCACCGGTCGATGCCGAGAGCGTTCATTTCATTACGAACGCGTCGCCGTGACGAATATGTACGCCTGCAACGTCGGTGACTGCTACTCGATTATCGTAATGAGACGGATTTACGTCGCTAAGGCGAGACAACGTCGTTAACAGCTTAACTGGCCCATTAAGCTGACCGAGTAACTCCCAGTAAAACCCGACGTCCAATTATCTTCGGAAATGGAGCATTTAACGGGACCTTATGGCAACACGATATTGCAATCTATTGACTTTACGGCGTTGTCCATTGCGACGCTTTATAATCGGATTTAATTCTCACCCCGTCTTTGTATGGTTCGTTCAAGTATTCTATAATTCGAAGCGTCAGATTTATATTTCAGTATTTATTAAATTATACAGGGACCCCAAAATTATATAAAAATCGAAGGAAGACAATTCATATCTCGTAGTGTACTACGTTATCACGTGTAGAATATTATTTAATATATGATGTCAATCAAACGTCCATTGTTATTACCAGACTGCGGATCTTCATGCAAAATAAAAATTGTCTGTATCGATTGCAAGATATAGAAACCAAACAGAATGTTATTTCTTCCCTCAATAATTTTAATAGATGAGAAATCGTATATTGACATCTTCAAATTTTAAAATTTTCCTACAATTTTCAATTTCATCTACTCAATTTTGCTATAAATGCATAAAGATCCACAGTCTAGTTATTACCATACCGAACGAAGAGACAGTAGTAAAACCTATCATTAGTCAGACACACCTGGAAATATTTCTTGAAGTGGAAGTAGTATATTCTGGCATTAGTCAGGCACACCCTACAAATTAATATAATTCACTGGAACATGTTCTGCTTATTCTTCCTCGTAACAAACAAATTGACAAAACGTTTGTCCGAGACCTGAGCAAATTGATTCACTAAAATTAATTAATTTGAATCCTCAACAGATGCTCGAAATTCCTTTGGTGTACGTGAATCGTTCCCACGAATCGTCGAGTTAGAGTCGCGATCGCGAAACATATTTGCCGACCTAATTATCGCGAAACGATTTTGTAGGACGCAATATCTTCCGGCTGGGTCCATAAAGATGGTCTTAAGTATGGGCACGGTATTCGTCAAAGTGTCCAACGATGCGAGGATCGGTACTGCGCGATGCCTTCGAACTTGTTGAAAGCAACAGGGAGGGCTTTAATACGGAGCTTCAAGCCGGCGGAAGTAAGAGGATGTGTGCGCGCCGATATATAAAGGCTTTTAAATGGCGTTCTGGCTCGTCGAAGTTCGCCGAATTCATCCTGAATCTCGCGTCGATGTTCTCTCTGCGTCGTCTAAGCCCAAAGCGATATTACCGTCCCCGCGTATTAATGTTATGCAACTGTCGAATCTCTCGCCCCCAATTAAACGGAGCGAACCTGAAGCGGGAGACTTCACCGTCACGTTTCCTGTCGGATGCGTCACGTTCCTCAAGCAATTTCCGCGGAAAACGAACCCGACGCTGCCGCAATCAGGACCATTACCGCTTTACCCGAGGTAAAGAATTTAGGTGTTCATTTCTCTCTAATTTGTGACGCTTTTTATTACTCTAGCTACGTTACAGGGCGCACAAGTGATTTATAAAGCCACTTTTCTTGCTACCTCGAAAATTGCCACATCTCTGTTAATAACACTTTATTTATCGCCAATATTATTTATATACTCTTTGAAAATTAAGGGTTGACGATCGAGAATGTTTTCATAAATTATACTGTGGCTATTTCATTCCTGAACTAAAAGAACATTGTTTTTTTTTTTGTTAAGATGGCAGAGTTCTTAAAAAGACAGTCAAGAAGATGTGATAGTATTCTATTCATAAATGGAGAAGCCAAAATACTATTTGATACGAGGTAATTGTTCAGTATGTGTTGCTACGATACATAACTTCATGCATGATGCAGATAATATTTTCGGCTCTTGAATACGTATTTCCATAAAATTTCAAGAATCAGTTTAAAAATGTGCATTTAGACGAAATGATCCCCTTGAGAATTACCTCGGTCAGATATAATATTTCAGTGGAATATCCCTGCCTATGGCAGACATCAGATACTGCCCTGCTAATGGGTTTCTCAATATCCTTTTAGCCCAAAGGTGCCCAAGAGCAAACATCCTCTCTGACAGCAGTAAGAGTCAAATGAGATCCTCACGACACCTCCCCGAAAAAAACCCATTAACTTTTAGCCAGGTAACGCGAGATAAATCATCTTTTTTATTCATCTGTAATCTTGAACCGTTCTCATTTATTTTTCTGTCATAGAGAATCTTGGAAAATAAGTGTCTGCTTTGATTGTCAAACTTAAAATAACTTGTTTGACGAACGAAATTGCCACAGTTGCTAAACAATCTAAAAAGAAAACTCTAAATGTCCGATCTTTTTAAAGATACAACGTTAACTTGAACGTCCTGTACCGTATAAATTTCCAGAGGTCCCAAATGAATCAACAACACACAGTCCAACCAACGCAATACCTCAATATCACAACCATACTCTGTATTTTATTGCCGACTACATTATTCCCATGCCGGAGGACTTCCAGGGAAGAGTGGGGCTCGTAAAATTTTTTAGAAGCACAGAGGAAGAAGGGAAAGCTGTCCCTCGGCCCTGGGAACAGTTCTATATACTCGCAGTTATTCAGAGTGCGTGCTCAAGATAAATTTCCCCTGTTCGGAATGCGTACGTGCGTGATGTTGACCCTGATGGAAATTTCATGGCTACGAGAATGAAGTTTCATCGAGTGGGCTTTACGGGTCACATTTCCCTTCGAAGATGGGGGGACGGGATTCGTTCGGGGTTTCGATATTCTTCAAGCTCGTAAAAGAAAGCCGACGTTGGCGGGGACGGCGATGTAGCTTTCTCCGGGCGATATACGGGACATGCCGTTTCTTAGGCGACTAAAGGAGCCACTTTTCGACGCTCGCAGACAGCCGAATGGAACTAATGGTCGCGATACGGGTCTCCCTTTCGAATCCGACTTCGAACCCCCTTCTTTTATCGGCCTGAATTCGTTATTCCCCCGATTTTATACCATTGTCGTAATAGGACGCAATAATACGGCTTGCTCGAAGCACTGTGCTCACGTTTAACACCCTTTATTATTGTTAGGAGTGGCTTTACAAATTTAGGTCTCAGCTACGGAGCGACTGAAAATTGAACTTTATTTCTGTTGGCTGAACATAATATAAAAGAGCATGAGATTCGATCAATTTATTTTACGATTTCTAGAAACTGGTAGATCCATTAAAACCTTCATTTTGTAGTATAAACGTAATTTTTCTTTCGGCAAGTGAAAAAGAATTACAGCTTTACTGCTTTCAATATTTAATTCTAATACATGACTACCTATAATCAGAGTTGGGCATTAATCGATTAAAATTTTAATCGTGATTGATTGATTAATGTGTACGATTAAAAAAATAAAACATCGAAAAATCGACGATTGATCCAATCGATTGATGAAGTTAATCATCAAAATTAACGACTAAAGTAGAAATTTAATCGTTAACCGCAATTAACGACTAAACTAGGAGATTAATTGTTAATTGCCATTAATGATTGAAGCAGAAAAGTCGTAAATCGTTGATTAAATTTTTGCCCAACTCTGCATATAATTATTGCACTAATCATGTCGTAGAACAAGGTATGGAAACTGATATCAAACTGCCATGACGTAAGTAGAATTCGCAAGCACAAGTCAGACGTATGTTAAGCTCACGTGTAACGCATCACTGTTGACGACGGTGTCTACACCACCGACTGTTTTCTGCAACAGCGACTGCTTCTGAGTTGCCGATCTTAGTAGATCCATGAGACTCAATTAATACTGAATTTCGAGTAATTGCTTCATGAAACTGTCTTAATGGAGAACACGGTTATATAGGACGATCTGGCACAGATCTGCGCTCGTAGTCGTAGTAAATCTGTCCCGAGCCACTGGCACTGTCTGGAAGGTGATTTAATTATTTAATTCAACAGAAATAATTAATACGTTCGCCCCGGGTAATTATTTAATGAGGTCTCGTCTAGCTGACGATACAGTTTATTAAATAGAAAGACCTCGACGAGATTAGACATTAATCACTTGCCGGGCTGATGATACAATATATTAGTGATACTATTCAGAAAATCAGGATCTTAAAGGGCAGGAATGTTGCGAACTTTCGAGTAATTGTTGGGACAGGAACTTATACCGCTAAGAACAGCCGCTAAGTGGAAAGTTCCTGCGCAAGTCGGACATCAGACGGGCGAATCCCTCTTCCGCTATTTAAACTTGCACACCGTCTAAATCTTTGTTTATGCCGGGATGAAGTTGTCAGTAATAGTTCCACTCTTTCCGGAGAAAAGTTAAGTAGTACATTCACGCATGACCGAAACATTTGTCCTCCGCTAATTACGTTTTTAGGAGCTCTGTCTGCAATTTGAGTGACAAAAATAATGGATATCAAATCATTGTACCAGACACATTTTTATAACTGCATCTGTAATTATGATTTCATGCATTTAAATGCAATTAATGCAGTGGGCATGTTAAAAATATTTAAGGACATCAATGTATTCGTTTCAGCTGAATAGGATAATTAAAAGACGAATACAATTTTTATTTGACTCCTGTGGCCTGCAGTCAATGCGAACATGTTTTATTTTGCATAAAGATCCGCGGTCTAACAATTAAATTATGCAGTAAGTGGAATAGTCTCGTGAACATCAGACAACCCGCAGAATTCTTCCATCAGAACACCAAAGACGGAAGTACTGTTGGAAAAAATTACAGGAAAAGAAAACTACAAGTAGTATAAATCCGGCACTAGCCAGACACAGCAGATGAGTGGTCTGCGCCATTTCATTTCGGTTCTACGGGCTGTAATTGGTCAAATAAACCGAGGAAACCGGAGATTTTATTACTCTAGGATACTATGCGTTCTCCAGAGATAATTAAACATCATGAAGTTCTTATTTTACAGTTAAAATCCAGTGGTCTCGTAACCCAGTCGAATCGAGGAGTATCGGGCGATTAAGCTCTCATTTCCCGGTAACGATCCCATCCGGACATAGCTTATTTTCCGTGATCCCTGCCGGGATACTTCGGCGAAGAACGTAATATTGGTGAATGAATTTCCGCGTGGCCCCGAACAATACAGTTCCGTGATCCACGAACGATCGCGTGTGAGTTTTAATGTCTGCCAGGAGAATCACTGTTCTTTATTACAACACGATACCGTAACGGCGTGTCTGTTATTTCACCTAACCGGTGGTAGTTTCCTCGTTATCAACGCGCTTGTGCGCCGGCACGTAGTTTCCGAACGGAATCTCTGGAGATCGCGAGCCGATGATACTCGCGAGGCGCTGAGTGCCCGCGGTTTGATACTTTTACCGACCAGGACCGCGGATTCTTCGGGCTCTCTTCGAGCAGTTTCCACCTCGGAAGTTATCCACCTTTGAGCCCGTGTAATCCAGGCTTGTTTTCAATCAGTCCCTGAGTGGATTAGAAACGAATTGCTTTGTGGAAACTCATGCCTCGACGCGAACATCTTTCAGATAAGATGAGGCAGATTGAATCGAGAGGATGAAAAGTTCTCGCTAATATCATTTATACTTTCATTAACGTAGTCATAGTGATCGACGTCGATGGGTCTTCGAAAGTTTACCTGGCATGTAATTTTACAGTGCACCAAAGCTTTCGTTTAAACAATGATTATTTTTACACAACATCGTGAATTTATCGAAGTGATTTTAATAATTCCATTAGTCACGATGAAGTAAACTGCGGCAGCTTTTAATATTTATCAATGTTGACGCGTTTTTTTATTTTAAATATTTATTTGCTCCAAAATTTCTTTGAGGAAGCTTTTGTACATTTATCTGGTTTAACGTTTCCACTGCGTTAACTTGTAACAGCTTCTCTGCTGTTACGATGCATTAGTATTCCGAGCAATCGGCGTTACAGCAACAATTTATTTGCCACAAAACAGCTGAATGGTGGTCATTGAATAACATTCTTACAGCCGAGTTTATATTTCTTCAGGTGGAGGGCTATAGTGAACCGTGGTTTTCTTGGACGTGCTTTACGTTCGAATAAACAGGCAGCGTGCAGAAACGAAGAATAAACATGCATTTATTTCGCCAAGTGGTTTCACTGTGAATTTCACCGAAAAATGTTGCGAACTGTACAAAGGGAATCGTATAAATATTTCGCGCATACAGAGCACAATGGTATGTTGGCTTGAACGTGAAACAAACTGGAATATTTTATTAACGATGGCGCAGATGGGGAGGAGGTGGGTACACGATGACATAAAAGAAATCAGAACGGAGAACGTATTCGGCGAGGTAGCTTTCGGCAAGAATTATTGCCTTCTTCCGAGGTATACCTTTTTCTAAGCAACAATGTTACCTGAGAGAATGCGGCACCGCGAAATTATGGTTTAATTTGCATCCGAAGAATGGCCTTCCCGTCCCCAGACACTTTTCAATTACTTGAAGGACTCGCCGGAGTTCTAATAAAACATACAATTATACGGATCTGCTCGTTTACAGAATCATGACATAAAAATTCATGGACTGCATAATTTAACACGCTCTCGTCCAATACAAACTCTAATATTTATGCGAATCTAGCAGAACACAGTTCATTCATCACCTTTATTTATTTCAACGCTAACTATTGGGTTGTGTAATAAATTCCCGCGTTTTTTGTATTTTATTTTCTTCCCGCACCTTTGTGTTTTGCTAGGTAAAGTATACAGGGTGTTCCAGCTAACTTGACCACCTTGAATATCTCGCTTAGATTTAGTAATAGAAAAAAAAACATTATACGACAATATTAACCTAACCGAAGGGGCAATATAATGATTGGGAAAAAACTTTTTTCAGGGTCATTTTTTTCTAGATATCGAGGTCAAGTTTTTTTTTTAATGGAACTATATATTTTTTTTATGGCGATGTAATAGTAGGGGTGAAGTCCTCTTCAATGACATATTATGCAATGACCTCCGCATGACCTTGGGTATGAAATATCCAAAAAGCATTACAGTGATTAATTTACTACACTAATTGATTTGCTTGAACTACTTTATTTCAATAAATGTTCGAAATGATGACCATTGTTTTCAATACATTGTTGTATGCGGAAAATAAATGATTCTCTGGCTCTTGTAATAGTTTTTACTGTAAAAAAAATAGATTTTACTGTACATCATATGTTCCAATATTAGCAATGAAACTATTAATAGGAGCAAGATAGTCGGACAAAAAATTATGGAAATGGTTGGAGACGATAAATAAAAGTCGGAATGTCGCAGCATAATCATCCGGGGAATATTTATCTAAATAGATCATGCGAAAACTGTGGACGTACTTATTATACTGCACCGGTACAGATTAAAAGCAGCGGCTTTTAATTTTGAGCACGCGGAACACGCTTTTTCGGAGGTTCTTTTTCCCCGTCAGACGGATTCTGCCATTTTTCAGTAGAATAGTTCCGCATGGAGCGGAATTTATCGCGCGGCGTCGTTTTTTCGGTTAAACAAGAAGTATTTACCCGGGTCCGGATTGTCGCGATAGCGGAAACCGTGGTCGGTGAAAAATTCGGTCGATATTCCGGCGAGAAATTTGATGCTGATTTCCCAAACGGCTCGGCTAATCTTCCCCCTTTGTTATCGTGCAGGGTTTTTTGTCAGGGCAGGAATTTATGAAAGCCCTGGGTACTTGTTGCTTTTGTTGGCTCCGCCGCCATAATGTCGACCGGCGCAGCTTGTATCCCGCTGTCTTTAATAATGAAGCCTGATAGTGTCATTAAATATTTCTCGGGAGAGTAACGAGTCAAAGTCACGATGCTAATTTAGGGGGACGTATATTGATCGGCGAACTTTTCCGCTTTGTGGTCTGCCTTCCAGCGTCTTGCTCTACTTAAATACTATTCAACCTGAATCGACTGAAATCAACCACAAGGTATTTTAATTTTGTTCAGTTTTTAAAGAAGTTATGGAGGATAATCTGTGTCTGACTAATGTGTGGTTGTACTACTTCCTCTAGTCTTTGATAGTTTACATTTTCTGATTACTGCAAGTTTCAAGCCGTATCTTACTTTATGAGCTGTCAGGAAACGTAAATTATTATTTATAATCTCGCAGCCCGCGTATTCGTATGAATAAGTAACTGGGTCTGACTAATGGAAGGATATTTCACTTAATCCATCTTAACGAAAGCTGTTGGCAGAGAATTATCTCCTTACGTTGAAGTTTCCGCAGGAAACGTGCGAATGTAGTTATGCTACGTCCTATTTAATCCTTTTTACTGTCGACACTTATTTATAATTAGACTTCTTGACTTGCACTGTGGGTTTTGATTATTAATAGTTTTATGGCTTGAAATTGCTGATCTGGTAACGCAAAAAGGAGAACGTGTGTACACGTGTGTCTAGTCGTACATTACACTAATTAATCCTTTGTAACGAAGGTTCCTGTTACGGCAAGGCCAAAGCTATTACGCAAAATTCTTCACTGGATTTTTCAAACCATGCCTCGCCTGACTAGCACGGTAGCATTCTACTTAATCCTTTGTAACGAAGGCTCCTTTTTAGCCATTGTAAATCCTTTGGAACATTTTTCGCTGTTCCGTTGGCTCGGCCATAAAAAAATCCCTAAACTCCAAACATCTTCGTTACATATACATAATCCCGAAGGAATTAACAAAGAATATAGAATTTTGTTTAATGTCACCTTCTTCGGAAATTTTTCATCGATCTGTACAGTAAGTCACGTGCAGTAAAAATGTTGCATAAACGAGACAATTCCTGACAGCCGCACCATTTCATCAAGATCCGAATTGCGAGCCATCGCGTCGCGTGACCATTACCCAACCTCATTACGTGAACAGATCAGCTAGAAAATCGTCTAACCAGCCAATTTTTGCTCGATATAAATCACATGCAGTTAGACTGCGTGTTAGATCCGACGGCGTGACCGATAATCCATAAGCTCGCTAAGTACATACATTCCTGCGTCGTTGACGATACGATCGTTCGGTTTGACAAACGATCACCCAGCCGATGTTTCTTTCGATTCTCCCGCAGTCTCGAGCATGGTCCTTATTTTAGCCTCAGAAGGTGTACAGAAATCAACGCTGAAGCTAGTCCAACGATTGAAACAAACTTCGCGGAAAGTTTCTGTTGTAGAAATAGGACTTGAAGACGACGGTCACTAATTAATCACAACAAAGTTGCGCAATGTAGTCTCACCTCGGACCGTGTAATCCCAACCGGACGAACCTGGCAAACAGCTGAAATGCGCGCGAACCGCTGACAAATGTCGGTTATTCATACGTGACGGCGAAACCATGGCAATTTCCGTGCATTTGTATCCGGTATTTACGACTGACCGGCGTTTGGCCGACGATGAATGCGTGCCAGCGGCTTCCGAGATCCAGAAAGATGACAACGTGATGTATGAGCCGCTACTATTAAATAAATTCGTGAACCGTGAGCCGACGACCACGTGATATTTGCGATGCAATCGGACGAAATACGGACAGACGCCATCCGTCGGCGTTTCGCGGTCACGCCGAGGCACGCGCAGCTACGGGATCCCAAACCGCGAATATAAATTTCTGCTTGACGATAATTCATGCTGCCACCCTGCCGAATCTTACCCGGGATAAATTCAATCCTTGTGTTCCCGTCGTTTCGAGGGATTTCCGTCGGCGGAATATTGGGAACGTCGGGTATCGAGCTCGTTTGGCATTTTGGAAAATGAGGTGATAGGTAGTTCCCGAGGTAACGTACAATTTTTCCATTGTAATTTTAAACAAACGGGTTTGAACAAAGAAACATTACGAGTGAGAGGCATTAAAGAGTTGCAATAGAATTGAACGACGCAGTTAAATTGAATTGAATTACCTTAAGAAGTCGCATCCTAGTGCGATTGATGAGTTCCCATGAAAATTGCACTTTAAATCTAGAAGATAAGATATACGGCAGTGTATCTGCGAACAGGTACTATGAAATGGAAGGAAAATAAAGTGAAATGATGTGAGAGGAGTGAGGAAATAAAAGTAAGGAATGGGAAATGATGTGAAATAAAGAAAAGATAAGAAAATGTTCTGGATAACGGAGTAACGAGGGTGTAACCTAATTTATCACGTAGTAATATGAAAATATTTTCTATATAGCCTTGGCTGTTGTATATATTTTCCTTGAATTTTTAATAACACAAACGAGTCTGATATTATTATACAGCTATCTTACAGAAGTTCTCTCCACTACGGATTTTTCTATGTCTGATCAATGCCGGGATATTCTACTGAATTCCACATGAATCATTCAGAGTTTTGACTAGTTAGACTATTACAGGTAGATCTTACTAAGTCCCTTACAAATCCAAGCATTGTGTGGCTGAGCATAGCAGGGCTATTCTACTTAATTCCTTACTCTATCTTCTAACATGTTCCCCTAATATAGGAGTATTCTACTGAAAGTCTCATGAGCTCCGGTCTTATTGAACTGCCTAGTACAGGTCCATTCTACTCGGGTCTTACAATTGACTATATATTAGGTGTGCCTAGGGATGGGATATTCCACTGACAATCTCATTGATGGACTGCAATTCTCGATGATAAACTTTTTATAAAATCAATTTCCATACAAATTTTTCTTGTTTCGCTTTCGTAACTATAATTCCGCAGTTAATCGTGAAATAGATTTCCTGTTAAGTTCTACAGAATCGTCACGAACATATTAACTAGTTCATCAAGATCGAAGGGAAACATTACGTGCGTCGTCAGTCAATTACCAAGGACAATTTACTTGATAATTCCGAACGCCAGAATCCATGCAATCAAGTCGGATTAATTATCTCGGTGGAAGCAGCAGTATTATTCGGCCTTGATATTACACGTGTGTTCGTGCACACCAGACACGAATTTAAATTTCCCAGTGGCGGTAATTCAAGTTTCTTGGCGAATGAAATGTTATCCAGAAACGACTAAATCGCTATACTTTCTCGACACGCCGTTCTGCCGAGTTTACGACGTTCGATTATCGTGGGCGCCAGGAATTGCAGTTGAATGTATTGGATGCTGAAGGATAACGATGGAAATGTACAACGCCCGCGCTACTGCCATCTATTTGGAAAACGGATAACAATATATTACGTCGGGCTTCCAACATTTTTCTGAGCTGGAATATTCTAAAAGGGATCTTTGGCTTGACGAGAATCTATTGCTTGTAAACCTTCCAGCTGAAAATAGTTTTTGTTGCTCCTGTTTGCATTAGATTGTTGACAAAAATCCATCTTAGTGAATTGGATTTATTTAATTCTTCTTAAATATTTATACGTCATAGCAAAGCATTTATAAATTTGTAAATTTCTTTCCAATAGGAATAGCAAGATTAAATATTAATATTATTTATACGCAATAGGATCAAGTCTAATTATTAATCAAATATCAGGATTAAATATTATTATCAATCGAACAGCAGAACTAAGAGGATTAAAATACAAGGCTGTAATAATATAACGCAATAAGCAAATTACTGGACTGTTTGCGAATATAAACGATGCATTAATTCACATAAATAGACTGCGGATATCTGTGCATTTAAAGCTAATATTACCGAATACACAATTCAAGAAATTTCATGAAATGCATGAATGAATTCATTTATTTCAAAAGCTCACAAAGTTTATACATAACTTCGATTTTCATCGATTAGCTTTCAAGTGGGGAGTCCATCTTTCCCTAAGGGAGGTTCAGTTGAAAATTTAAACATTTGAAGAAGTTATGTAATCAAATGTCGAGACTCAATATTTTGAAAAGTATCTGGGGTACTTCTCTAGATTAAATAGAAGAGAGTATCCACTCAAAATTTCGAGTGAGATGGACGAAAACTATGAAAGTCACTTAGCCCACCGTAGAGAGGTTCGTCAAAAACCTTCAACTGATAACATCGGCCACACCGCCGCTATTTTGTCAAACGAAAGGAACTCGAATATCTCAAACTTCATACATTAAAACTGTAATAAAAACTTTTTAATTCAGCCTTCCATTCTCTAAACGAAAAAATAAAAGGAAAAAATTCTGTAACCATTGCTTTCAAGGCAGAAAATAGGAAACAGGACTCCCGTAAGACGACTGCATTTAGAAAACCCTTAATTCATTGGAGCGTTCTTTGGTTCAGTTAGTTCTATTAACAACCAACATTGCAGAGATGCCTTTTACACAGACCCTTTGTCCTTTTCCGGCGAACTGACGCCACTCCAAGGAACTACAATAAAATTCTCAACATTCTTCGTGTTGGACGCACGGCTGTGCGCGCTCCACAGAAAATTAAAAAATTCCACAATGATCCCGTTTACAGTTGGACAAAGTCGCAGCGTGGCCCCGTCGCTTTTAAATCTTTCGAACGCGATCGATCAGCCCAGACAAATCGCAGCACCGAGTCTGATACGAATCGAACCGCCGACGGCCACGTTATCGAGCCAATTTCTTTCCCGAAACCGTTCGCGGCTTTTCCCCCGTGAATAATAGACGAGAGTGGTCAAATATTAAACACCGTTTCAGTTTTAGAACGTCCGTTTTGCAAATTTCTTGCCAAAGATTTTTATAGATACTTATTTTAAAGAGGTTGGACTAAATGAAAACTTCTTTTTACGGAACCACGTTGTCTCGCGGTCTGTGAAATCGTTCCCAGGGTTCTGTTAATCGCGTTTTTCTTCGGCTGGAATAACAGAGGGTTGTTACTACCCCTTAGCCACAACCCCCGGGGCTAGGAGCGTGTAAATGGGCCAAAGGCTCCCGTCGGTATATCGGTTTTGAGTGTCCTTCGGCAGTCTGGAGCGTATTTCAGGAGCTGTTCACGAGCGAAGGACCTGTGGGGACCTCTTTCGCTCTCCACGAAGAAAACGTTCTGTTCAATGAGCAGGCTACTGGGTCAGATCTTCCACGCGATCTAGGCTCACTCGATTTCCTCGGATCCTGGATCGTTCTGTTGCAGCCAATGGATTTTTCTGTTGAGGGAATACTCGGATCCCGAGCCAGCGAAAATAGCTGATTTTAGGAAATTTTATTTTAATAGCATATACAGGATGTCCAATGTAACACTTTTCATAATTTTTCAATTAAGTGCTTACGATAATCTCACTGTCCAACGACAATTCTCGATTGGCTATACATTGCAAAAAAAGTTCGACATTTTTTCTTAATTATTGCCAAGGCCACCGTCATTTTTTAAAATGGTACTTCAAGGTCATTCCGAAGGTCATGGTATACTACGTCGTTGAATTCGTCTTGATACATGCTATAATACTGTTAAGTTAAAAATACCAAGTGCCATTTTAAAAAAATGAAGGTGGCCTTGACATTACTAAAAAAAATTTCTAACTTTTTCTTACTTTAATGTATAGCCAATCGAAAACTGATCAACTTTTGTTTAAAATATTTTTTGTCAGATTATCGCAAGTACTTGAAAAATCGTGGAAAGTGTTATGTGCTACACCCTGTCTATATAAGTATGTTTTTTTAATAGTATGTTTTCAGTGGTTATAATGAACTTTGAGGAGTCTCAGAGACATATTCATGTTTGAATAGAATTAAATGATAAAACTATACATTTCATATCGTGCCTATTTCTACCAAAAAGAATAATTTGTATCTAAAAAATATTTGTCTAAAGAAATGAAATTTTTTCCTTGATTTTTATAATTCTAGTTCACGTAGCGAAATATTAATGCACCAAATGCATTTTGCTACATTCACATTGGACTGTTAGGTATTCGGTTATCTCGCTAAAAGCGACGCATGTGGCCCAGGTAATCGTGACGTTTTGTAAATAAACATTCCTGTTAATGCGTAAGTAATTCAATATTGAAGTCACTGTTGCATTATTTGTTTTACGCAATAGTTTGGGGTAATTGCGGGATATTCTAAATTGACTTAGTATTAATGAGGTAAATACAAACACGGTGGAAAACGGACGGATCTGTGGTAAACTGGTATCTAACGGGGTATGATACACTGCGAATTTCCATGCCAAGTAGAAACAGATAACCGCAGTCAGACAGAGCATTTATTTTTGTAAAAGCGGTCTCGTGACTGTCAGACTGTCCAATTTATTGCTTATAAAAGCTTTGCGTTATGAAGTATCATTTTTTTATGCGGTACCCTTTTTTACGATGATAAAGTTAGCAATTCGTAGGTCAATATTTTATTAGTGCATCCACTTCAAAGTAAGCAAACTTCGAATGAAAAAAGACTGAAACATTAACTGAAGTTTCAATTCTTAAATATTTAAAATTATTCTTTCGTAATTGCAGATAATTTATTTTTCAAATAATGTTCATTTCTTAAATAAAGTGACATATTTCGGTACGTATAATTTTTAACAATAATATTAGATGATTAGATTCATTGATGATGTTCTTTTCTAATTGTAGAAATGAATGGTGACTATATAATTTTATTTTTCTAATTGTAGAAAAGAATGGTGACTATATACTTTTTTTTCTAATTGTAGAAAAGAATGGTGACTATATATACTTTTTTTTCTAATTGTAGAAAAGAATGGTGACTACATAATTGATTAATGAAGCTGTACTCTTTAAAATTTAACCATTGAATTTTATTTTCAAATCGGGCACGAACTTATGCAGTCAACTGATATCATTGTAATGAAAGGCTAATATCTAACGTGATCCCATCGCGACAGCATACTTTCGGCCAGTAGAGTAGGTAAGATTCATTTATAGGCGTTGTTACTCCGTGACGCCCCTGGCCTTTTTTAAACGAAATAATGCGTTTCCTCTTTACGGTCTGATGGAGTTTTATGATACCACATCCTCGTACAACGTCTCTGGAGTTTTTATCACACCGTAAAGGAGGAAGCATATTATTCCATTTAAAAAAAGCGAAGGTGCTCGTCGTATCTTGAAAGCATCTTCACTTGCTGCGAACTTTACAACGAGGCTACTTTTTGTGCACGTTCGTTTCTATAATTTTATACATTCGAAACTGTGCTAATGTTTTCTACTGATTTATGAATAATTTTATATCCTGGGTAAGGAGAGTTCTTTTTCTTCTTCAAAATGGTGTTCTTTTCACGAAAAAATTATTTTAAAGGGGACAGAGATATCGATTTCATAATGCCTTCGAAAATATCTCGCCAGACCTTTTACTTGTGATAAAGATAACATTCTGCAGCCTCGTAAAACATTTTTCATTCTCAGTTGAAAGGTCGTGATGTCATGCTGGTGGCTCAGAGAGCATCGACAATATTTATAACTCTAATTCCGGAGCAGAGTTTCTCGAACACCTGATTTCTGTGGCAGAAAAGGTGGTTCGATTCATTCGAGTACTGGTGTGCCACAAGGGAATCGAGTTTCACGCCGATAGAATCTTATTAAATATTTTATAGCGGTCTCGGGAGCGGCTCCGGCGTCGCTTTGACGATATCGTTCTGAAAATGTTGCCTCGCCAGACACATGGGATCTATTCAAACGGTCACGTGATAATGGATCGCGCGTGGAATACATTCACGCAGCGAACACGATCCCTTTCACCGTGTTGTAAAGACCGCGAGCGAAATCTCCGAGGAATGGCGGGATTCTACTTTCTGTCGGCCGTTTTAAAAAGGGACAGATAACGCTCGGATCGTCTCTGCCGCACCACTCTCCATCACTCTCTCTCGCTCTCGGTTTTGCGAACTTTCGCCTCGCCCGACTGGAATTCTGATCTTCGCCGTCTTCGTGGATCGTGATATTTTCATTCGCCATCGGTAGAATTTCTCCTATGAGCTCACGCGATCCTCAAACTCGTACGGTTCTACGTCGGAATGCACCGAAACCGTACGTCTTTGCATTCCTATCGATTTTACGAATTCTTTGCAAACAGGAGAATCCGTTCTTGTTTATTGTTATCGGACGTCACGCGGAAAATTAAAAACCATTACTGTTGTCACCTGAATTATTGTTCTTTGGACTGTAAGCTTTAAGAAATAAAAGGAGTGAGTTTGCATTCTAAGTAGAAAAGCCGAGGAATGATCAGGCACAATGGAGAAAAGAGTCTGGAGAATAATATTCAAGTGACTGATACTGCTGGAAGTAATTAAAAGACATTTTTATGGAGCAGTAGAAAAGGAGCAATGGCCAGACTTCGTGAAAAAGAGTCTCAAAATGTTATTTTGTAAATAGATTGTATTGTTTGAAATAGTTGAAGAATACTTTTGTATTTTAGAAGGCATCAAAATGATTAAAATGATATTCCAAGTAGAAAAGGTGAGTAATGGTCAGACACTCTGTTAATATTCTCAAATATTAACGTTTCTCTGAATATTTTTTGTTTAAATCATTTTCACTTTACGAAAGAAAGTGAAAAATCCGAAGTGCATTTTAATTCAGCAGTTTCGTACTGGAGCCTGTTTGTTTTCTGGGAAACGAGTATAATAAAAGTCTAACCAACCACAGTTTCTGTAAATTCGTAATCGTCCATCATCAGAACAATAGTTCATGAAAGGATTAGCAAATGAAACGAGTTCTTTGAAAACCAGCTGAAAACACCAACATCAGTGGAAGCTAAGCTTGTCAGCGATAATAAATTACTGTGTATAAATTACAGAGGAAAGAAAGGGTTGTAAGAAGAATCGTTTCTCACTTCAACCAAAAAGAGAAAAAAAAACGGGAACGATGTTCCCTGTCTTCAGACTGAATTTTCTTGCATTTTCGCAGCGAACATTAGAAACCAGGAGTTGGGTCAACCTGACGAGGGTTTTTTGCCAGGTTGGTATGCTTGCTGGTGGGATGCTTACTTTGTTTAATCTTCGGTATCACTATAGGGGAACGTGTGCTGGTTAGGCACAATTTTTGTGCAATTTTGCGACTCGGTTGGGTACGTGTTCTTGGCTGGAATCTTTATATTACAAGGGAAAAAGATTCTACTGACCAGACAGTTTTACTCCTTTGACCAATTAACTCGTCCGCCTCGATGAAGATATCTTTCTTTTTGAAAGGGACGCTGGGAAATTCTATTCATTCGTGGAGAATTTTGTGGAACCCTCGGACATTCATTATGCTGATAATTTGGGGCATTTTTAGCAACGTTGATGCACTATGCCTGTCTTCTGACATGAGAAATGGTCTAATTTTTAAAGGATGTTCTTTAATTTTTAAAGGTACTTTAAACTTTCAGAATCAAATTCTTTTGTAAATCATGAGATCCTTGAAAAATTGGATTCAACACGAACATGAATAAATTTAATGAAAATAATTCCAAACAAAAATAAAATTTCCACGTTTTATATGAGTGTTAAATGGTGCATACAATAAATTTATATAAACCAGTAGTAAAGAAACGGTTAAAAAATATTTAACAGATATTTCACAAATATTTAACATTGCCTTTGCAAACAGTTTCAATAAATGAAAACGGAATTGTGCACACAATGCAATATCGGTCGAAAAAAAGAAGCGAAGCTATTAAATTTGTTGAAAAATTTCATAGTCCATTTAATTGTGTATTTTGTTTTATGATCGAGGGTTCGATGCTGAATTTTTCATTGGATGCAAAGAGCTTTCCCGTGGAATGTTTGTCTCTCTCGTGTTGGTAAATTGTGTGAACGATCGGTTGAAAGAGGTGTTAGGAAAGTTTTCCATGGCAATGGAACTGTTACGGTGTTCAGCGAGTCGTTTGTCATTCCCGATCTCTACCTTTGCCAATATTCATCCCTTTCACGAAGTTCAATATGGGTCACGAAATGTATGCGATCAAATATCCGCTGCGGGAGAAATTGCTGCAATCAACGTCTCAATAAAGGAACACCAGGATCCTTGACCGTTTTTCCTGTTCTTGGCTGATTTTCCTGGTTAGTCTTCTTACAATCACGAACCTAACTCTCTCAGCAAACTGGCTTCGTTGAGATATTGATTAATATTTCATGCTTCTATTCGAGCCCTCCACTCCACTTTAAATTATTGGAAAACGAAACGTATATTTAGATCTTTGTAATTTCTTAATTGTGTAATATGTAATTGGTTTATTTCATCCACAAGTGATCGATCTAGTGGATGCATTTTAATTTTTATTCTACAATAAGAATAATATTAACATAAATGAATTGTCAATTGGAACCCATTCATTTAAACTGACCTAAAAATTTATTCGCGGACAGCTAACGAAGCGATGTTCCTACCATTAATTACAACATATTGTGATTTGATCTAATTGTAACTAAAATGAACTGATAATACGGCGAAACGATTAATTCCTCAGTGAATCTAATTGGTGTTTAATTTATAGTGCGGCGGATGTTGGATTAACACGTGAGATTCATTGGGGACTATAAATTAGCTCTCTGGATGGAGATAAATAAAAATGTGAAACTATTAAGTTAATTTGATCCGATTACAAATCGAATGTCGTTCTATAGGACAAAGAGCGATCACAGTACTAAATAATAGTGGCTCGTGTGACATTAGGTGTACATAAAGTGGGTGTCAATAGCGGTTCATGAAAGATGAGAGATTTCGCAGATAAATCAGCGGCTTATTGGTCCGCCGTATTTTTGCGGATGCGTGAAATCGATTCGATTTTATTCGATTCGATGACAACCGGCCCCACGTTCAATGCGATATGCGCGACCATGTCCAAAGAAATTCCAATTTACACCGGGTATCGAGAATGTGACATATGGACGAGCCGTGTTTAAAAACGGCTGCACCACAGGCTTACCAATTACCTGTGTCAATAATTTTTGCGGCTATCGATGCCGACTGGAATTCGAATCTCCAAGGTTTACGGGCTACATTCGATCAATATAGTCGGTATACACTCGCCACTTTATTGGACGAGACTACCATTGACAGTATAGTTTTCATGACTCAATAAATCCCGGAATTTTTTCGACCTTCTACATATGACGCTCTAAAAGCGAATGTTGCAGCTATATTCTGGACTCTGTTAATCCATATGTTAATCCATATAAACTTCAATAGTCCTTAATGCAACTTGTTTTATATTCAATATTACCAAATGTTTGAAACAAGTCTTTATTTTATATTCAATATAATACTACCTCTTAAAGCTTTGTCTATCGTTAATGAAATTAACGTTTTAATAAAGCAGAAAGTTATGAAATGAATTTAAACAAAGTGTTCTCGTAAACATTAGCGTGCAGCAAACCGTGTAATTATCCGTCGTCTGACCAACGCAGTCCGAATCCACTCGATCTCATCTCGCCAACAACCAGACCCTATAAAATCATGCTACAACTTTCGACCGTAGGTACTGGGGATAGGATCAAGTTCAATATGTACTCACGAATCCGTGTCAATTTCAATAATCAAGTTTTATATTTGAAAAGTATTCATTTTATACAAACTGATATCGAACCTCGGAATGAGTACTTACACGTTTCGAAAAGATACTTATAAGTACTTCGATGCTGAAAGTAATCGAAACATTCACAAGTAGTAATCGAATCTTGGAAATCAGAACAGCATAGTAGGTTTTAAGCACAAATTCATAACTATTTAAGAATAATATTTCATTTACAATACTTGGTTTTATCCTATTTCTTTTTTACCCATGATATTTCCTGCTTTTGAAAACACTCTTTCTGAAGGTACAGAAGTGGCCATTATACAAAGATAATCACGTGCAATTTTTGATAAAATTACTTCATTGAATTTTCACGCCGAAATAATAACGGGTCTTCTTTGCGTTTTAAATATTGTGATTTTAGATAATTTTCCACTTCTAACACAGCAGCCGATGAAAAAATAAAGATTAGGAAAATCAGAGAAATTCCCGGTACGATATTCACGAAAGTTTCGACCAAGATTCGAATATACTTGCAAGTATTATTTCCGTTTACCAAAGTACTTGTAAAAGGTTCGAAACTGTTTGGCATAGGTTCGAGTATACTTAGGAGTACTATTTATATTTTTCGAAGTACTTATAGAGAGTTCGAATTCAATCAATCAAAGTTCGAACCTGTTTGCGAGGTACTTGATCCCATTCCTAGTAAGTAGAATTGCCAGTAAAAGTGGGTGTAACCGTCCCGACGCCGTAAACTTGCCAAATCAAGTCCGGGAATAATTGCGAAAATACTTTGGCACGTGTTACGCGGGGTTCGCGTTTCACCGAGCCGCTACGGAGAGGGCGTCGCGGCGGCGCTCGGGTTTACGGCGTGCCGATAAGAAACCACGGAGACAATGAAATATTATGGAAGGCTGCAGCGACGCCGGGAATTTATAAACGTCAGAGGCCGCGCAGCTAATGTCGACCGGTTATCGATAGCTGCCGGTAATTGGTTGCGCGTAAGGATAATTCCAGTTCTTTCGGCCGGCTGCTATCAACAGCTGCGATCAGCCTCGCTATTTGTAGCGAGGCGGTATCTCGGAGGAAAACTTCGCCGCGAGTTACTCTTCCGAGCGGTGGTTCGGTTCGTACGCTAACGTAATCGAATGCGAAACTGCCAAACTTCTGGCGACAGTTTCACGCACGAGTTCCTGCCGCTGTCAGCCTCAGTGACTCGCGGCCCGACCGCCTATCACGACGGCTTTCCAGTTTTTACGGGCGACGCACAGCGTTTTAAATCGGCGCACTGCGTCCCATTTCAGCAACATAATCGCACGAAATTGTTGCACATATTTAATAAAATATTCCCTCGTGTTCAGGTATGAAATAAGATAAGTAGAACTCTCCTGGATTGGTCAGACATAGTTTCTCTTTCTTAAGGTGCGATTTCCCCTTGCGCGTCTGGACGCTGCGTTTTGTTATCCATACTCCATTCGTCGTAGCTCTTTTCTGTGCCTCTGGACGCACAAGTTTGCGTCCTCTGATGAGTTTCGAACCAATTACAAGTACATTGGTAAACGGAAATAATACTTGCAAGTATATTCGAATCTTGGTCGAAAAGATTCGAAACTTTTATGAATGTCGTGCCAGAAATTCTCTGATTTTTTAGAATCAATTATACTGTCCTTTAATGCATAATCTCATTCATGTATAACTATAACTTCATAATCTACCTATGTATTTGTTTCTTTTTTGTTTTTTTAATGCGATAGTTCACAGATAAAATAGCGAATTATAAATTTGGCCATCCTTTGACAATGAAGTAGCCGTTACAAATAACACGATACCTAGCTCATCGACTGCTGTGTTAGAAGTGGAAAACTATGTAAATTCACGGTATTTAAATCACGAAGAAGACCCGTGATTATTTCGGAATGAAAATTCAGTGAAGTACCCCATTTTATCAAAAATTTCATGTGAATATCCTTGTACAATGGCCACTATTGCACCTTCAAAAAGAGTGTTCTCAAAAGCAGGAAATGTATCATGAATAAAAAAAGAAATAGTTACGAATTTAATAAATAAAGTGCTTAAAACCCACTATGCAGTTCTGATTTCCAAGATTTAGGTACTACTTGTCAAAGTATCTTTTCGAGACTTGTAAGTACTCGTTCCGAGGTTCAATACCAGTTTGTATAAAATGAATACTTTCCAAGTATAATCATTGAAACATTATTGCTTTTAAATAGTAATCGTTAAGGCAGGTGATAAGAGCACAGTAAGTTTTGAAAAATCAATCATTGCACAATACAATTTCTACATAAAGATATTGTTTGTCATTATATCTTATAATTATACTGGGTGCTTCTTTCTTTTGCACAGCAGTGTATGTTCAAAAATTAAAATTCACCTGAAAAGTGCAGCATAGTAGATTTAAATTGACGTATGGAAAATAGAGATTCGCACAAATATCCAATCATGTTTTCGCAAGAGAGGGTCTTCCGGCAGTTTTGGAATTTAATGGTCCAAATAGAATGCTCCAGCAAGCACTAGACAGTGGTAAGAGTTCCTATTAATCTAAGGGATTATTGCGTCGCTCACGGTCCGAAATATAATATTGCGTAATATCTCAATGACTTATTTTAGCAGTGGCTCTTCAGCAGTGTTATGTACACTCGTAATGGATTCTGTGTTGAAACAATGGTGCCCTGGAAAGTTTCGCTTGTCCAACGGAGGCACCATACCTCCGACGCTCTTGCGGTTCTCATTGGACGGCGGCGCATTGTCCATGACAAACGTTAGGCGGACCTCGTCCACTTTGACCAGTGTTCCCACTCCTTTTGAATCTTGCCAGGAAGTTTATCCACCAGTTGGCGACCGTTTCGATGAGAAAATTTCGTTTCCCGGGCAATCAATATTTATTCAAAATTGTTAAAGAAAGGAGAATGACAAACAACATGCTAGCCTCCTCACCATCCTCCACTTGCTTGAATTATTGTTTTTATAATGTCAATATGTAATTCAATTGCACCGTGCTCTTTTGCAGTATAAACAATACAAATAAATGACGCACACGAATACATATCGTAATTGCCATTACGCTGTACATGACAACAACAACATGACGCTGTCAGCCATTGTGTTATGTGATATTCTATCGAATTTACATTTCATAATTATTGCCAGGCATCGGGTTGCAATTTGATGAGTCGCCCCGTTTCCCAACGTTTCACTGTAAATAAATATCGTCAGGAATACCGAGGCCGACAGCGAATGGGCAGAATTCAGTTTTCAAGAGAAAGAAATTCTGCCTGTTAGCTAGATTTCTGCTTCACAGGCTTTTATGTTCTCGCAGCTGTTTTCTCTCGGTTGGTATACAATTTTCTCTGCGCGAGGAAATTTTTACTTTTGCTGCAGAGAATTTCTTGGCGATTCTGAACGGCGAAACAGAGAGAAGTTTGGGTAATCGTATTACCTTTCGCCTGTGCATCAAAGCTGCCGGTGCATTGTCTATTGCCTGGCTGATTTCGTGTATATGTGTATGTTCATGCTGCGAGAACAGGATGATGTACACGGTGATTTAGTATACTTGGACTATAGAACGTTTATTCTTGTTTAGAAACAATTATTGAAGTATTTAAGTTAATGTTGTATTCACTAAAGTGCAGTAACATTCTGTGATTCATATAAAACCCTGTTTTTTGTTGAAGTAGAATATTATCGTGAAAGTCAGGCGACTAGATTGATTTTCTTAAATCAAGTAGAAGATTAAATCCAGTAGAAACCGAGTAGTTGTGAACCCGGATTGTCATCTCAAGATTACAAATAGAAGAATACATCGTAGATGAAACGTAAAATCGTATTGCCACTGCTTGCACCAGAAGATTACGCGAAACTGTGTGCTGTTGATAGGTATTAAACCTTGAAACAGTAATACTTCTCTAATTTATACAGTCTCCTTGCGAGCATCGCCGACTCTACTTGCGTCAATAGCAAAGTCCATAGAAACCTTATCATGCCACCTCGCGGGAAACTTTTCGTGCTGGTAACTGATATTCCCATCAAAGGCTGCACTAACGTCTTCGATACGCAACGAAAGTGAAAAAACGACGAGCTGGCTGACAGTATTACGCCCGCCGCGGAAATATCTTGGCTCGAGCATTGAACGCGACGCAGAAATAAAAAGTATAAAGCTCCCGCAGAAGCTTTCTCTTCCTCGTTTCGCCGCTTTTCGAATTTTAATTGCTCCGTGGCAGTACTTAAAAGGGCAAAGTATTCGAAATTGTGCAAAATAGGGGTTTTACATATTTTAATAGACTGACGTTTGAAAAGTTCTACTGCACAAGTCCGACGTGAAAACTGACGACATTCAAACATTTTCATCGTTAAACGGATTTTCTCAAACCTGATTTTCTTCTGGCGGCTTCGCGAAATATTCAAATTTGCGTACGGGTGTTTAATAAGATCTCGCGTCTCTTAACGGAGTCTTTTCGAAACGCTTTTTCTCGTTTTTCATTTGCAATGAAGGATTTTCCTACGAGAAACATTTTTATTTCTCGGGTGTTCAATAAATTCCCAAAAGTTGTTCTGTCGGAGCGAAAATCGGTCGATGAATTTCGGAGATGGTATTTTTGAAATCACGAAACTCAATATCTGCTCCCGAGTATCAAGGTATGGAAGCAAAACACGCACTGTTTCTCCTGTTCGTGTTTATTTGGCCGAATAACGGTATTAAATCGGGAATTTTGTTATTGTTTGAGGAGATCCGAGTGAGAGATTGATCCGCGTCACTGAAATAATAACGACGACTATTCGTCTTGCCGGGTGTAGGAGCGGTGAAAATAAGAGTCGAGATTTGAATAGATTAAAATGCTTTTATCGTTCTCATCACTGAACGTTTTCACGACACTTATGAGTTGATAATGGTTAAAATATTTTGTATATATTTAATTTTCTATGTAAACTCATTTTTCCTATAATTGAAAGATAATTACGAAAAAGCTCACGAGAATTGGATTGAAACTCTAATAGATTTAAATCCATTCTCCAATATTTCCTTTTGTCCATGTTATGGATTCAATAAAAGCAAGCTTAAAATTTGTAATCTTTATCCTCGGAATTATTGCGTTGCTTGTTTTTCCATCGAAAGTTCGTAACAGCTTATTGTTTTTTCACCCAGTCTAAATGTTTAAATAGTTCTAGAGTGGTAATAAAAGAAACACAAATTTTTATCGAAGAACCTAAAGTCTCGTGCTAGTACAGATTACTTTAAACATTTCTTTTCAAGTCAAGGATCATTGCAGAAATAGTACTAGAATGTACAACAATAAATTATTGAAGCTTCAAAAATGTTTCTGCAACGAAAGTTGAGGAGTTAGATGGATAAAAAATAGTGTCGCGTGTACGTTTCATATGGGCAACATGAAAACATCGAATCTGTTTTTCTGTGTATGAATTTTCGCAGTCATGTTCGCGCCCAGTGAAAAGTTTTGTGCAGATGGTCACGATTTGTCAGAACCTCGACAGATCGGTTTAATTTTTCAAGAAGCGGTCAGGAGTTATGAATCCATGCTGAAATTCTAGATCCGAAAACGCGATGGAAGGAGGACGTTAAATTTTTATTTAAATTCCAGCACGCGAAGGAATTTTAAAGAAATTGTGCAACCGCCGGCACAAAGCTCTGCTTAAATATTCAACATCTGCGGTAAAGTAATTTGGCGAGTACGCCAAGAGCAACGTTACAGCCGAGCGGAATATCCATATGACGGACCACGTCCATTTGTGCGATACTCGCGACAAGGACGGGAATTTTATTGTTGGAACCTATCAGACCTTTCAATTCCAGTCACAAGACAGCCCATTGCTCTGAGCGAAGTCTGTTTCACGCTATTGAATTTTATACAAATTTTCGGTGGTCTTTCGGACGTTCTAGTTAGTCTTTGCCGTGGTATGATTAACTATGTCCAAAGAGATTAATGTATTATTATGTTATGCCATAAATTACGGTGTCTCAATATTTTTTATTCTAATTTTCGTGAAATTTTGCTCCTGACTTTTGGATTTATGGCTCACTCTATCATATTTGTGTAGCGACGTCTACTTAATTCGTAAATTCATATTTAAATTAGATTTATTCAGCACCAGCGAGCATTGGAATTATGCAAATTTTCTGAAATAGGTGACCACTAATATTTAGACGTTATGAAAATCTATTGGACACATTGATTGTTTGCCGATAAATACTTCCACTGAAATGTTTCTATAAAATTGCATAAAATATTCCCTCGGACGAGAACAGCTGTAAGAATTTCTAATCATTGTCTGACCTATATAAGTGCATTCTACTTAATCCAATGTTCTGCTTGGTCTACATAATCCTCTCGTGTTTTCGGCAACAAATCGAAACAGAGAGAAGTCGAGAAGAAAACATCCCTGTGCAGCACTTCACCCTTACGTTTTCTTACTCACCCCATTCCGTACAATCCCTTGCAACAGTATCCACAGTTCAACAAAAATAGAGGTAAGCCAAGGCAAAGAAAAACCTATGTAATCCCACAAGAAATGGAAATTATGTCAGTCCTCTGTTTATAATTAGATTCCACGTTCTTGAATAAAATTATGCATCGTATTTTCATACGTTGTAACACAACATAATCGAAACTACTAGTATTCTATACGTTTTTAAATGAATCTCTTAATTTCTTAACTTGTCTGATGTATATTGCTTTTAATAATCTCAAGATTAAAATTTATCGATTCAGACTTCGTGTAATTTTGCTTGCAGCATGTGTGCTTCAATGAAGAAGTTCATTCGTAAATTTTTGATCGAAAGATTTTTATAATTTCAGTCATTGTGAATGAAAAATGAAGAAGAACCACGATGCTTACGGGGTGACCGGGCAGCTGGACCAGAAAATGAGAATAACATTCAGGATCGTGGAGAATAAGACTCGCGCAGGGATGTAGAAAAACAGGATGCGAGGGACACCGTGGATCGATAAGCGCTTAACCTACAAACTACCGATGTAGCGAATTTGCGGCGTCGAGAGACGAGCGAAAAATCGAGGGATTTGATAGATTAAAATCCGCGAGGAATCATGGTGGATCTCGTTAAAGTGAATAAAACATCTGTAAGGTGGATAAAAGTGGCCGGGGTTTTGTTCCGAAGATTATCGAGGAAAGCCAGGCAACTGCAATTTGGCAATTACGGCCGCGACGCGATTAAAAGCGGCGTTGAGCGGATACCGGAAATTCGATTAATGCTTACAAAGGGGCTGGCAACGACAGTGACACGTAAATTGCTTATACGACACACAATCGAGCTCGCGTGTCAGCCTGTCGCGGTATAAATTATTTGCAGACTTTCGCGAGTCCGACGACGACGCTTGCCATTATCGCCGTGGGTTGATGAGCTGCAATAACGGTGCCGAACTGACCATCGACAATGGCCAATTATTTATAGACCGGCCGCTACATTGATTTATTTGCAACAATTCACCGCTGGACACTTCCCCACGAAATTCGAGCACACGTGTCGTTTATTGCGTCCGGTCGCGCTTAGTTAATTATTGGTTAACTAAGAAAGTTCGGGCCGCTTTTAATCAATACCGTGACTCGCACACCTGTCCATATACATGTGTCCTACATGACCATTTAATGTAAAAATTATTACACGCATGCTTGTTTCTGCATTTCTCTAATGCATTCATATTTTCTAACACAAGTTTAAATTTTCATAGAATCGATGTCTACTTCACTTAATCTACTCCGAGTAGTCCTCAGTTACATTTTACGTTAATTAAGGTTTCGTTTAGGGCACGAGTAACTTTTAATTAATGCACTTCGTGAATGAGTGAAATAAAAGTTTCAACTATGTTATTTTTCTGCGCTGTGTAAATGACAGTATGCAATCAAGATTGAATAATATGTCACGATTGTCAAATAAAGTGAAATGGAATAGGGAAAATATGGCATCGCTGCGACATTTCGTTTGCACCATAGTCGAGTTTAAACAATTGTCGAGCACGCGTGCCATTGAATGGGAATCGGCTACCGTGTCTGTCCATGAACAACTGTTTCTACTTCTTGGAAATTTTACCGCAGGGGCTACCCAGGCAAACTTTCAGAGTCGATTATCTCGGAAACGAAGGCTCGTGTGGAAACATTTTATTGCATACTTTCGACTCGGTATTCCATGTAGAATGTTAATATTATCTGAAATTATTATACACCAATTTTTTCATTGCAGAAACGTTTACGGTCGCTTAATCATGAACAATTTCGACAACGCATATGGAACGTATAGAATTCCGGTTGTATATGCAACAAAGTGGAGTATCTTGGAATAAATCAGACTACACAATGAATATAAATGAAGCAGCAGTAAACGAAGACGTACTGTAAATTAAAGCGGTAATACTTCTCCCCGTGGCAACTAGCATACAATTGTTCGAGAGACAACGTTGCAGACATCGGGTACGTAAGCAGACTTATACATCACACAACGTTACAAATGGAAGGACTGTACTGCGTACATAGCGCGGTAATATTTTCTCCAAATTAAGTAGTATATCCTCGTAAAAGTCGGACGACCCCACAGAAATACGGGAAATGAAAACAGTAGACCGCGAGATATATTAATATCAGGAGTAGAGAAAATATTGTCTACTCATTGCCGTGATGTTACTGCGGGATCAAGTAGAATGACTCCGTAGGAGAGAGAGAGAGAGAGAGAGAGAGAGAGAGAGAGAGAGAGAGAGAGAGAGAGAGAGAGAGAGAGAGAGAGAGAGAGAGAGAGTCGGACCACCTTGAGCCCGCTAATCAAAATATCGGGGGAGAAATAATATTTCTCTATTTGGATCTAGAACGAAGGGGAACATCCGCGGGACTTACAAAATATTAAAAATATGTTATTCCTGTCATGTACGGTGCTGAACAAACATTTATTGTGCCGTATGTGTTCATTGCATCGGGGAACATTGAAAAATTGTTGGTATAATTTATTCGTTCATTATGGGTCCAACAGTTCGATATTTCTACGGATATTGCATTTTATATATTTTTAATCAATAGATTTCAGACTTATTTATGGCAAATCTATAAAACGCGTTAACCTAAATGAGTTTACTAAATTTTTGAATATTTGCATAATGAAATTTGGAACAGTAGAGTAGCATAAAATAGTTTATGGAAATTTGTACTTACATAAAAGCACAAAGAGCGTTAATTGCATGCCGTGTGTGTGTGTATATAAAGTTCTGTTTAATTATTTCGCGCGAGTTTCTGCTGTATAGGGATGGGATAGTGTCAGCAGGAATTTTCAATCGCTTTTTCCGTGTCTGGTCGTTTTGTCAACATAGTGTTCGCTTTTCTCTTTAAAGAAAAGGAACGGGAGGAGGGTGGCGGAAGACCGAGTGAAATATTACACCGAAGCTTTTTCACCTTCGCCCTCCCTCTATTTCGATTTCCCCACAAATGGGCGTGTTCGTCGGGCTACACGGTTCCACCTGCGAATCACTAATGGCTGCGATAATTATCGGGACAGGTTCCAACCGGGTGAAAGCGGTGTACTCGCGCTGGTACCGCATATACCCCTTTCTCGACTTGTTCATTCTTTATTGTCGACGTCGCGGCAAGAAGTAACCGAGCTAACGATTCAAGAAAATCGTTACGCTGCTTAATGTTGCAACTCCGCCGCCGCATCTTCCCCTATTACGGTGCTAGGACCGACGCCCCAATTCTGCCTGTCACGTGATACCGCCGCGGTTGATAGCGGCCGTTCGTTGCATTTTCGCCGAAACGGATGAGGTAAATCGTGGTAGAAACTGAAGGTTCCTTTTACCGTGGAATCATAATTTAAATACAGAAAATAGAACTCGTTCGTTATGCACTTGTGACAAAAATGAGCTAGTATCGCAACAAAATGTCCTGAGTTACAATCTTGAAAAATAGTGAGTAGCATGCAATAAGTGACGCATTTTCATGAGAAGTTCAGCACACCACAGACGCAAAGTATTGAAGCAAGATTTAGCAGGTGACTTCTCCGAAGCATCCAACAAAACCTCAATCCCACTCACAATTACTCCACAAATCATACAAAATCCCTATTCAACCAACGAATTCAAAAGTTCCCCATCAAATCCCTGAAACACCCTCATCTAGCATCAGCCAGCTGCCCCATCCACCCCATAATCACAACCGTCCAACATTGACGTCGGCCATCCTTCTCCCTTGTGCTCCACTTTTTCATTCAACCCGAACAACTCACCCAACACCACCCATCGCACAAAGCAAGCTTTCGGGCAAGCTGATCCGGTACTCACCCTTTATGAAATCCACTGCCATCTCCAGTCCGTAGGTGTCCTTATCGCAGTCGTCGAGGATGTGCGCGCCAATCTTGACACCTGGCACAATGCCCTCCCCCTCGTTCAGCTTATCCAGGGTGTAAAGCATGGCCTCGAGGGCTTGAACACCACCTTGAGGCATCACGGGTCCGCAGGTGACCGAGTCCTCCCTCTCGTGGACCATCATGAGTCCACCTAGCACGAGATCTCCTTCAACGACAGCTTCCTTCTTCACTGGCCAGGCGACTTGCGAGTGAGAGTTCAGATCCATGGATCGGAACTGACGTCGTCCATGACGAATTGGATGATGGGTTTCCGGGTTCTCGTACCGGAAGAAACTCTGACGAGATCGTTGATGAGTCCTCTCATCGTTCTCTACGATCTCGTCCACGTGGGGGTAGGAACTCCGCGGAGATCTCGCAAGGTAAGACGATTGCTCGAGATCGAGGTCGGTCTCTAGATCCTGATCGTCTCTGGATCGGGACAGGACCGACAGCCACTTGTCCCGGGGCTCGTAATCGGCCGAGCACACCACGCCGAGCAGCAACACCAGCAGAAGCTTCATGACTTCATCGTTGGAGCCGTTTACGCTGCGGTTACCCGGCCGCCTCGTGCAAATATCGTTACACCACCCACGTTAACGACGTTTGGTCAATGGTGTCACGATGGACACAGATTCCGCGGCACGATCCTCGACGGGTCCGGACCTCGGCCCGTCGCATTGCAGGCTGACAACGCGATACGCTCGCGTCCACAACGGATTTTCGATGCCTTTCTCTACACCACGGCTAGGTCTGGTTCTCTCTCTTGTTTGCGGGACTCGGACTCGCACTCCGGCTTTCTGCGGACTGAATATTGATTACCGGTTGATGGCGGTTTGATGGCTCGGCTCGCGCGATCGTTCGATCCACGAGGAATCGGCCTCGCTTTAGGGAAAGGTCGACGCGGAACCCGATCCGCTTTTACTGCTGATGGCGGTTGTTATATGGCTCGATCCATGCAATCAGCGCTCAGAAGAGAATGAAGGTTTGCAGACGGGAATACTCTTCCGTGGATATCTCGATGTTTCTTCGCCGAAAATTATGCCCCTATCGTTACAAACAGTCGAATCGGTTTTTTTTCATGCTCGGATTATTGTGCACTTACCGTGTGGACTTTCATGAAATTTCGGTATGCATTGAACTTCAAATTGTATTACATCCCAGTTGAGCCTGAATTAAGTGGGTCTTGGCCTATTTTTAGATGAGCCTTGGTTTAATCCGATTTCAAGTGAAACGGAACTTAAATTACAGCTTTGATAGAATATTTTCTTCATTGAACTTTTGAATCACTTTTATTTGAAAATATTTGAATTGTGCAGTATTATATTTGCCTCTATTTCAGAATTATTATCGCTATTGGATCGTCCACATTATTTCCATAATCTCGTTGTAGTCGGATACGTAATTAGTAAGTTCCTCTCAATTATCTTTTATATAACTAACCAGGTATGCGACCGCCAGCTTCCACCTTGAATGCTAGAAATTGTTCTACCGTTCTCTAACAAAATTTCAGAGCTGCCTTGCATTCCCATTGTTCGGATAATTATACGCTTCTTTATGCTCGCAGTGAAAAAATGTGCACCGAATATTTCGAGTATGAAGAGATCAAACTAATTAAACATCACGGAAAATTTAAATTACTGTCCTGCTCACACATTCGTCCACATATATTCCCGACCAGAACGAACTGCAATAATTAGTCCATAATTATATATTTACTTTGGTTATTCTTTACTTTGACATTCCATCGTGATATTCAACTCGAACGCAAAATTTTCGATTTCTTGCTTCCGCGAATAAATACGCGGATCGCTGCAAAATATAATACTGACATATATATAAAGCATGTGAGAGGTCGGCGAGGCTTGCGAAGTTGCGAAAGTAGCAGTAAAATAAACGGGAAATCAACGGAAGTCGGAATATCATTCGATGCTACGACTATCGCAAAACCGATACCACGAATTTCCGGTGGTTCAGTCGTGCTGTGTAATCAACGCCATTCAATGCGCTCTTGAACGCGAAGCTCTGGTTGACAATCGACATTCATCGATCAGCCGGTCGCGCTGTGAAAAATTTGGCTGATTAACTGAAACGCAAATACCGCACGGTACACTGTGCGTTTGTTATTTGACAGTTGACGGTTTCCGTGACTGTGGCCTATTGTTCCGGGTGCTTGTTAAAAATTTTCGTCCCGGGGGATTTTGTTTACATTCGCTTGGATTACACAACTATTCAACGAAGGTAATTAACGTCATAACAATTTCTAATAGGCACGGTAGCATTGTCAAATTGAAGAAAATGAATATTTACTGGAACTGATCAAATTTATTTCTTTGGATATACAGGGCGAGGCACCTGAAACAGGCCACCTGAATAACTCGGCTGCTATTGTAGTTAGGAAAAAATGCATCGGATGGAACTTGCTTGCGTCAAAAGACATGAATATACTCAATATTTCTGCTTAAACTCGGATGAAGCACAAAATTCTGCGTAAGAAAGTATTTACCTTCGTATATCATAAATCTAATAGTTAACGAGATATTATCGAAATAATTTTCAATTTCTACTTATTCAAGTCGAGGGATATCAGTTCGAGCTTCCAGGTAATAGCTATTATACATGTGGGACATTATATCGATAATATCTCGTTAACTATTAGATTTATGATATATCAGGTTGTAAAGAAAGACATGCAGGATTTAAACCTATGTTTTTAAAGTGTTATAACTCACATAAAAACCGGTTTTAGTGAAATTGTTTTAATGAAGACAATAATATGAAAATTAATTTTATAGAAAATTTAATATTGTTTAATAGTAACATTAAATTATTATGAGAATTGATTTTAATATTATTGAGGGGAATACTATTAAAATACTTTAAAAATATAAAGCTGTGCATTCGTTGACACTTCCTTCATAAAAGCCAAATAATTTAGTAAAAATTTGAATAAAATCAAATATCAAAAGCATAATTAAATAGAGCGTAACACAAGCTTTAAAATGACACATAACTCATTAAATTAAGGTAAATATTTATTGGTATAAAATTGCAATTAAAACAAAGAAACAAAAATCCTGCATTTCTTTCTTTACAACCTAATATGAAGGTCAATACTTTTTTACGCAGAATTTTGTGCTTCATCCGAGTTCGATCAAAAATACTGGGCATTCTATTTAAAAAAATGAAGTTGACCTCCATATTTCCTTTATGCGTCCACCTACAAAAAAGCTACTAACATCAGATTAATGCCCCCTCGAAACCAAACAAGTTCCATCTCATGCATTTTTTCCTAACACCAATAGCAATCGAGTTATTCAAGTGGCCTTTTTATCTCAGGTGCCTCACCCTGTATATCAGAGAAAATGGTTGAAATTTGGATAGACGGATTTTTGTTATTTGTATAAATAGTCGCTTTTAATGCTTCGTAAACCCAGTGTTAAAGGTCGGTGACGTATTAGACGACGGTGCCGCGTTGCTCGGAGCAATCTGGCGATCACTTTATCGGTTCGGCGGCGAGATCAAAGCGCGTCGATTACAATGGGCACACGGAAGCGGCGCGAACCTATCGGAATTCTGTGATTGGATAATCTCGGGGTGCCTTCGGCGAAACTTGGGCAGCTGGTACCGGGGCCTTGTCGGGAAGTTTAAATTGCCTGTGATTCAGCGTGTCGCGGGTTCGCGTCGTCGATAACGGCCGGCCGCGAGCTAATTAAAAACTTGGAGGCGTCCGCCGTGCAACCGTGTCTTCGCCGCGGAATCTCGCCAGAGACACGGTGTTCGTCGGTGTGTTTCGTTGCTCGTTGCGCACCGCGGCGATTTGTTACGTGCTGTAACCTGTTGCGCTCCGTAGAACTTCTCTCTCTCTCCTCCTCCTCTCTCTTTCCCCATTCGCACGTCTCCTCTCGCGAGACCCTTCACGCCGTTGCGACGTCGCGTCCACGCCGAATTGTTCGCGGATTTTTGGATAGCGAAACGCATTTTTTCCCGATTCCGACAACCGTGACACCATGACCAACGCCTCGGCAATCTCCGTGCTCCGTGTTACCTGTTGCGCTTCGTCACCCGGAGAATCGACGATTCCGCTGATGTTCGAACTACCCGGATCGATCAACGCGACGCGATCACTCTGTTTCGAGTCCCCGTGCAATTCTACGCGAAATTATGCATGAGCTCCGCGAACTATGATTGTAGTTTTGCCGGTAGATTGCCGGTAGAAGACGATAGAATGCTTGTTGAGAGAAAGTTTTCGATTGAGTTGGTCAGTAAGTAGACTTAGCTGTACGGTCAGACAATGTTGGAATGAGGATTTAGTCTCATGAGACTTCGTGATGCTATGCTATCAGCAACTTGTAACTAGTAAATAACGTTTATTAGTATTCCGGATTTTCTGATGCGATTTTTTTGGTTCGCTGAGTTGAGTCGAATTAGGTTCTTTGCTCGGGGAATTTTTAATTGTTTAAGATCAAGATTAAGAACAGTATCTTTTACACAACGAACCGGAAATGTGAATATTTTAAATCCACGTTCTAGCAGTTGAATGCATGGGTTTTTACATTATAGATTGCTTTTAAGTAGATTAATCCTGCCTTGGCCATACCAGACTCTCAAATTTCAATCCTTTGTTTCGATTGATGAATAAGTTGCGACTATCGGTTGACTAAGGCAACTGAAGATCAATGAAGATCGATTTCTACCACTACTGGAACACTCATTAAGTGGAATATTCTTGATTCAGCCAGTGCCTAGAATACGTTGTAGACATTTCCAGTTTAACTGCTTGGTAGGGTGTTCGAATTTCCAATCCATTCAGGTGCAGAAACGAGACTATATCGATTTTCCGTAATGGAGTAGTAATTAAGTAGAAGGTAGTTGCATTAATCAGACAGTGTCAGCACTATTCACACACAGTCGGCTTGAAATTAATTGCTTGGTTTCTTTTATTTCGTTATTTGAACTTCAATGATTCAGTGGGATAGTCTAAAATAGGTCAGGCTGTCCAAAGGAAGCGGACGTTTGCGTTATCGAATCGATTCATAAGAAAAGTATCATCGTCTACGGAAATTAAGTGCTTCTATCGTAGAAATGTCGACGCAGTAGATTATTCCTGCGCTGGTCAGATGCGTGAACATATGGAACATTGAAATACCAAATATATAACAAATACGAAGCTTACCTCTCGATCATAGATATCGAGATTCGATCCCATGTTATTTTGTTTTACAGAGGAGATATCGAGTGAATGCTTTTGATAATTGAGAGAGCATTCGGTTAAGTGAATGGGGAAGTATGTAATCGACATTTAAAAACGATTTTACACTATGGAAACGAACTGTGCAGGTAGCATCGTGTGTGGTTAGCGACCATTGGTGTTATTCACTTCCTGAAACAAAGTGCTTTTCAATCCGGTATCCCAGTAAATTCAGAATTTTACGTCGAATACTCTTACACAGAAATCCCAGCTGGCGATAGCCAATTTCAAAGTGAAACCAACAATTTTATCTCTGAATATGAATTCCCTGTGTTTCTACTTGAATTTTTTCATTTTTAAAATTTTTAACAGGAAATCTGATTTTTAAATATTTGGAGAATAAAAAATGCTTGAACACCAGTTACAGAAAACAGGTACGTGGAAATCGTTGAAATTAAATTTTGTGGTTTAAGTAATTAGATTTACGTTTAAATGATGTATGGATTTAGGTGAATCACATAGAGCAGCAAAAGTGCTACTGTTTGATTGATCATACGTGATCGTTCAGTAAGGTGTCCTCGAAATCAGCGGAGGATCCTAGATGCGATGTAGAATGCTCCTATAGTAGCCAGAACCTGACCTCCTGGGATTGATTATACGCGATAATTAAGTAGAATAGGTTTGCACTGGACAGACAGCCCCAGCTGTTGCTCAGTGGCCTGTAGTCGGTAATGCAACACTGTCGTTACACGGTTAATCCTAATAGATCTAGTCTGGTTCTGAAATATGTAAGTAGAATATCCCTGTCGTAGTCAGACACAGCAAACGCTAAGAAATCTCGAGAAGTGATTCACCTAAAAATTAGTTAGATAACGTTAAGTAAAAATTGACAATTGAAGCTGCACAAAACTTTACATTTTTGTATTTCTGTATTCCATACCACCGAAATTCACCATAAATTCACAAATTTGGCCAATTTCGATCTTCTTTTTTCGTGCTTTTAATAAAAACACAGTAAAACGCGTTGCAGTGATTATAAAAAGTCAGCCCATTAAACATTCCCCTACACTTTCGCGAGAGATGTAGCTGGTCGAATGTCTCGTGCACCAATTACATGAGCAGCTCAAGCTCTTAACGAGCCGTGTTGCCAAGCGTTTCGGCTCTCATGATGTCACACGTTTACGGGCGGTCGATTTTTTAAAAATCTCCGCCGCAAATGTTAATTACGCTTGGTAATATCGGGGCACCGTGGCCGCTTTCTCAGCGTATAGAAGCCGATTAAAATTTTTAATTAACAAATTTCTCTCGCGAATTCCGGCGCGTCGCGCCTTGAGTAACGTTGCTCCGCCGAAATTAATAGCTTTCCGTACTTTATCGCTTTCATCTCAGGGGCGTGCGGTTCCGTTTAGCGTGATCACATTTCTCGGCAAGGTATTAGCTTGAAATCGCCACCGAGCTTCAATCTCTCGTCAGCGCCGTGTCGGACGAATACCGAAAAAATTAACCGTGGAATTTCAATGACGCGAATTCCGTGAACACCGAGCGGTCCTCGCATAACGTCCGCGATATTTTCGAGGAGAATTTCTCCCGTCAAGTTGGAGACGACGCATTCCACGAGCAATCTCACAAAGTGGTATTCACGTAGTGTCACCTGCCGAGCGTAATCTCGCGTGAAATTATGCCGCTGTCTGTTCCGATTCCAGCCGTTTATCCCCAGGAGCACGTGATACTCGTAGCGAGACACTCGTGGATCGAACGATCACGTACATACTGAACAACGATAATCGATGCTTACTCCACTCCGACTATTCTCAAACGATGTCCAACGAGACGCAGCGGGGTGCGTTCAGAGAACGCGAAACCATTTCGATTTTCCGTCCACCTGTTTGATTCTTCTTATACATTTCTTCCGGCACAGTTAGTCGAGACACGCGACCGACACTCGAGTTTCGAAGCTCGACTCGCCTTGCCAAACCAGCAGGGACACCGAGCAAATTGGCAGTCGATCACATTTTATCCATTTTACAAGGTTCCTTCTCACCGTCTCCGGTGGGACGAGATCGATACGCGATACTAAAGAGTTTTATTTTTTTTAACAAACTAGTTGAAGAGATATCGAAGAGCGCCGCACAGGGTGTGTAGAGGAATATGTACAGTATATGTCGATTTAATCTCGTCGCGATCGGAGATACTTTTCTGTCATGGTTCCGCGGTTTCCGGTCATCGTGTTAGCGAACCGGTCGAACGGGAGCACGCGCCCGCCTCTGTGCCGTGGCAGCCACTGACTGGCTCTGCGACTGCATCAACACTACCCTCCTGAAACGTATCAACCGCCCCCCTCCCCCGCACTGCCACTTCGACGTCCCCCGCCCCTTCTTTCCCTACCACCCTACCGTTCCTACACTTTCATCCACCCCCGCTGTTTCGCGCCTCCTATCCCTTTTCCTCGTCGCCTTTTCCTTCCTTCGTCCCCGCAACTCCGACGAGTGTCGCGCAACGTTCGTTTCCGCCGCCGACGGTGTAGATCGTCGATCATAATTCCGCAAGCGGGACGCGACGAGCCTCGCGGACAGGCCCCGGAAGGATTTTCTTGATCGTTTCTCGCCGCGGAAAGTCGACCAGGATCACGATCCTCGATCCGCCGGGAGATACTTTGATTAACGATCCCACCTGTCCGGTAATCTTGCGACGCGCGACGACCCACGTGGACGCGGAAAGTAGGCTAGTTGGTGCGAGCATCGTGCGTGCCGACACTTATGCGATCGAAGAACTTCTTGTTGGTTTTCATCGTGTTTGGGATTGTGGTGTCGTGAGGAGGAGGTGCGTGATACTGTCGATAGAATTGTATGCTCGGTATCAGTTCTTTGGAATTAATGTGGACAATTCTTATTTTGCATAAACATTGGCAGTATAATGACGAATTTTCACCTCCCAGTTTCGATTTGATTAATTACGTTATTCTGATTATATGAGATTGCGTAGGGCTTGTATTTGATAGTGAATGCATTTATTGGACTAACAAAGAAGTCGTGCGTGTTCGGATAACAATGGGAGTCCGGTGGTGCCAAAATTTAATATTCCATAACCTATTGTTTTAGGTACGTATTCCTTCATTATTATACAAATCAATGAAATTAATAATGTAGTGTAATAATGTAGTGTTATTATTCTCACTGTTGTTACTGTTATCACAACCTGTCCTTTCAGTGCTGTACTCATCAATGAAACATCATCATAACATTGCACAATTGTGGAACATGGTGGTACAACGTAATGTTCTATATTTCTCGTTTTATGATCATCAAATGTTATGCTGTCATCGCTATGAACTCAAAGTACACGAGTTCGTAGTCTATCTCTCATGCAGATTGGATTATTACTCTGACTATTATATGACAAGTACTAAAATTGACAGTTTAATCCATGGTGCTAGAATACATTACGTTCAGTAGAATATTACAGACACTAGTCAGCCAGCAGTGAGCTTAACCTTGTAATAAACGTAACGGGCCATTCGGCAGACTATTGCTGCACGTGTCGTACTCCAAACATAGCACTGTGATACGAGCGTCATCACGTTCAGTAGTGTGTTCCCACAATAGTCAGACACCAGAGAACATGATATTGATCCGAGTACAATATTATCTTTTCTGGTATGCACTTATGGTACAAGATATCCTGGAATGTATTGGAATAATCTGCCCAGTGAAAATGACCTGTAATGATCAGACAACGGTTAATTTTCAATATTATAGGACGCGGGATATTATTTTACGGCACCAGTGGAAATATATGATTTGCAGAAGGTAGTAGAACCTCGCGTAAAGTGGTCGCGAATTTCCGCAGATGTTACCGCCGTGATCATTTATTCAGCTTATTAATTACACATCGGACCCTGCGAAAAGATTGTTTAAATTGTAGTTGAAGAACTAGTACTCCGAGAACCGGAAACGTTAATTTCGTTCGAGAGAGAACATTCAGTCTCCCGCGTGAATATTCTCTCGCAATGAATTCCTCTTCGTGGCTCTCGTTGTTTTTCACCGTTTCTTACTTCCTGTCCCTTTTGAGGCACCAGCTTTTGCCGGTTCCCGCACGAATGTCCCGCGGACGATTTGATTGTCGTTTCTTTTTTGTCCGTGAAGGCACCGCGAATAAAAATGGCACACTCCCCGCTCTCGAGACTCGGTCCCTGGGAACTCTTCCGAAAGCGATAAAAGAGCAATTACGATGGCCGCGAGGCGAGGAATGAAAACGTCGGGAAGGTAATGGCCTCTTCTCGTAAATTCATCAGCCCCGGCCGTGGAAACTGTAGTTAACTTTTTCGATTATGTAGCGATCGTGGAAAATATAATTGGCAGCCACTTCATTGTCAGCGGAGCAGTGCCATCCGGAAGACGGCTCCGCAAGTTTCGATTGTCGCCGGTGAACCGTAAAATATTATTACTTTCGTGAATGGGACTTGAAATTATAGTCAATCAAACTTTATCGTTCCGACGGTTGAACAATGCCGAGCAAGATGTTACGGTATAATTTAGAAGAAAATCGACTGGCCGAAATTTTCAGAAAGAGAGCATTCAATTAAAAAAATTATAATACGTACAAAATAGAGTGCTGCGAATAATTATAAACTCAACCATATTTCTATGTTTCTCATAGTACTGAAACAACTTACTTAGTGGATTCTTCGAAATAATAACGAATATATACAACACTGTATTTTTAAAGAAGAATAGCAGTAGACATTGTTTCAAGTAGAATATCCTGGTCATGGTAATGTATGCAAAATAATTTCTTTACCAGCATCGAATAATTGACATTGTATAGCAGAATGTTTAAGGGTTTACTCGATTGAAACTAGAGAAAGGAAAATGAAGACACGTGAAAGGGAGTCTGGGAAATTGCGGAGCCGCAATTTAGAGCCTGCGAGAGATTGGATAATTAGAAGGCCAGCACGAAATACTAATAATTGCCGCTGCCGTTCCGTTGTCAAACGATCCCCACTTATTTCATTTGAGACAGCAGAGAGACAGAGAGAGAGAGAGAGAGAGAGAGAGAGAGAGAGAGAGAGAGAGAGAGAGAGAGAGAGAGAGAGAGAGAGAGAGAGAGAGAGAGAGAGAGAGAGAGAGAAAGAGAGAGAGGGACAGGGTCCCCACGAAACTCTGAGAGTAGATGGAACCGGATGCGCTAACAGCCGCTGGGTATCCAATTATAGCACTGGGTCGTGCAGCTTCGCGGAATTGCTGCGAAATCTAAGAGCGAAACTATACGGTAGAGCATCGGGGATCGTCTCTAACCGTTCCGAGTCGAGTTTCCGATTTATCTAATGAAACTTCTTGCTCAAACGATCCCCCGTTCGCTCGGATTAGAGCCGAATTTATCCCCGCGTCTTTATTGCGTCAGCCACGCTCCTCTCCTTTCCTTGATTCGTCGTCGAAAGTATTTTTCGAAATGTCTGCCTTCCCGCCGCGTGGTCGTCGTCGTGCATCGAGAGGAAACTCCCATTTTCCTTTAGCATCTGGAGTGTCTCGTTCTTTGCATCCGACAGGGAGGATTCGGTATCGATTCTCGGTTAATCGACACGTATTCCGGCCGTCAATTTATTCCTCTCGAGGAAAATGGAAATACTCAGTTGCAGACGTCAAGGAATTCTACGGCGAAATACTCGTGCATGTCGGGTGCCGCGAATTTTCTGACAGACGTCTCGCCGCGTTTCTGCCGACGCAGTTGATGTAGAATGATAAATTGCAATTTGACTATTTCCTCCAACGGAGTGCATTATTTTATCCGAGCACACCGGGTTTCACGATGTACAGCGTACGTGAACGGTAAAGTCTCAATTCAGCAGAATAATCTTGTTGTGGTCAGGCAATAGTGAGGAAATTGATCTAGATATATTCTACTTAAGTAGAACGTTCGCGTTCTAGTCAGCCAGGGCACGAGAGAATTGTTTACGTACACTCCGAATCAAATTAACCAAGTTGTGGTAAGTCTATTGTAGTTGTTAAAGACATTAGAGGAGAAAGTTTTTGAGTTCTAAGTAGAGTAGACGTGCTGTAGTCTGGCAATGGCCACGAAAACACATTTAGATCCTCTCAGAAAGATGTTAGGTAGAATATATTCACCTTGCCTGATAATAATTACCTATAGCAGCAGATTAACTATTCAACTCTGAAGTAGAATGTTCTTGCAATGGCCAGACAACGAAGGGGATATTCTTGCATGAATTAAATCGACTGGCATGTTTTGCGATGCAGCTAGTTACTTACAGGTAGATTACACTTTTTACCGTGCACGTTGGAACAGTCTCCTAATGACCAGCCAGTAGAAAGCATAATTCCGTAGTAATAGTTGCTTCAATTTTAGTAATGGGATCATTACTAAATTCCCCTCTCAAAATTAGATATGGGGCTATTGAAGGTAGAATGCGATTCGCATCGTTGCTCGAGTTAACATTTTCTAATCTGACGATTAACCTCGAAGCGTCGCAACCCGCGGAGTACAAATTCGAAATATTGTTTGTTCGTTTCACGGTCCTTTCTTCCCGGCGCTGTGATTCTTCCCGGCACGGTTAATCGCGCGTGAAAGGTTTAAGTGCTATCGGTAATTTGTTCTCTGGTCTGTCTCGGCTGGGTGCTCGCGGACCAACACGGCAGAAAAATACCGTGCAGCGGTGTTGCACGAGCATTATATTGCCACCGGTGGTATCGATTCGCAACGACGCGAAACAGCACTTCCGCATATTAAATCTCCCGCCAGAAAGGAAATTGCTTTACGAAAAGATTGACTCGCTTTCCCACTGTACTTTCTCTCGATCCTCGAAGGATTTCCTCGTTCTCAACCGCCTGGTGAACTTCAAACTTTCGGCTGAATGCACCTGTTCCTGAATATTCACCGTTCAATTCACGCGGAACATAGCCCGATCGGCTCGCGAACGCGATCAGAGAAAACTATTTCCGTTTCTCGTTCATTTAGAACGGATCCAAGGTGGTTATGTCCTTCCGAGAACCGTACCGCTGTTAGTTCTACGTTTATGCTAACTAGCACGTTTAGCATCTCGAATTTTTACTGCATTTGCATCACTTTAATGCCGGGAGGGAAAGTATATTTCCATACGCTCCCCCTGCGCATCAGGTTTCATCAAAATTGCCGTATCACAGTTGGACGATTTTTGGGGGAATGTAATATTGAATTCCGGGACGTATCATCGTCTGACGTTCGCTACAGTATGTCGTCGACAAGATCATATGCAAAATATTGCAACTAATCTGAAACCACGTCTAGCGATATTGAACCAGACGTACGTTATTGTCAGACGTACGATTTGTTCTTCAGAAAAAATTTAAATTGCACCTTTTCTTTTTTATTACAAATTCGTAAAGTCCGCAATCTACACTTAGGAGCAAAACCGATCACACACACACACACACACTTTAAATCAGAATAACTTTTTTGTGAATGGACCAAACGACTTCGATTTCCCTGTAAGGCTAAAAAATATGTTGAAAAAATGCATTTGGTCGGAATTGTGAAAAACAATAGCAAAAATTGATTTTTACGACTTTTTTAGCTGGGCCAATAACGAAAATTTAAAAGGTGTTTGATAAACTCTTATTAATCATATACGCTCTGAAAATATCATTGGAATTGGTTAATTGGTTTACGAGTTATAAACGATCAAAAGTGGTAAAAAGGCCGTAGATCTCGATAAATTGCAATTTTTACCACTTTTGATCGTTTATAACTCGTAAACCAGTTAACCAATTTCAATGAAATTTTCAGAACGTATATAATTTATACGAGTTGACCAAACACATTTTTTAAATTTTCGTTATTGGCCAATCAATTTTTACTATTGTTTTTCAGAATTCCGGGTAATTGAAGTAGTTTGGTCAATTCATTAAAAAGTTATGCTCCTAACTGTATGTAGTCGTAAACAAAGAATGCTGTAAGAAATTCGATTTTAAGAGGACACCACGAATTCCATTGAATATAAAAGTAAGTAGAATATGTCGTGATTGGTCAGACGCTAATTAGCTTGCGTCAACGTCAACAGTATCGTGCGTTCCGGAACGCATTACATTATATCGAAAATCGTGCTGTGGCTAACACGCATTGTAATTAGATCGATCTATATCTTACAATGCTATTACAGCAAACCGCCAATGATGACCAGCTCGCGAGGGGTCCGTGGCGGAGGCAGATCGATAGATGACCGACACATATCATCGCGAGCTAGATTAACTTACACGCGTGCTTGAACACATGCGGCCATACAATTGCATGGTACTCGGCGCGGAAAGTTCCGGGCCAAGTTGCTGAACATAATTTCAGGCGAAACAGATGTTGCACGTTCGAGGGAATTACCCCTTGTCCGTCTCCAAATTAATTGCCAGATTGGCTTCCTGCCAAGCGACGGCGATAACTCGGACCGCCCCTATTTTTAACCTAGCATGGAGAGCTCTTAACTCAAGATGAGGAGCGCGGAAGTGGGTGTTAAATGTCATGGAAGTTGTATTTCAAAATCTGACCGTCACGTCCTCGCGTTTCGGAATGCCGCTACCTTAATTTAACGCGAATTACTCAGCCTTTAATGGTCCCTTCCTTCACGTTTTTATTTCGAAGAATGGAATTCTCGCAGTATTTTCGCCTTGAAGAATGTCTGCAGCGATTATCATAATTTATGGCAATTAACGTACTGCGGATTTTGCGCATTTGGGGCATAAATGAGTGGCTGCAGTGTGAAACAGGAAAACGATTTAAAGAATTGAAGAATACCGATATATTACTGTCGGCCTACTGAAATGATTAAAAACAGAAAGAATCGTTACGTAAGAACAGTTAGAAACCCACAAATTTTGATCTAATGGCTAACCTGTCGCGAACACTTACTCGGAGAGTCTCCAATGTTTTTCAGTTGCTAATGACTCAAGGGCTACTCCAATTTAAGGGACACATTCGAACGAAGAATCCGCCAAGGGCTTCGCAAGAGTGACGACCCACTCTCGATAAAAATGAATTCATACTCGAGAAACATTCCAGTTCGACCAATCGGAGTAACTTTCAGCTACAATTCCCGTCGTTCATTGAGCCATGGAGCTATTAATGGGACACCGTGAAGGGTTATTCCAATTTGCGGAGAGCCGAAAAACTTCGGCCGCAATCCCGAGGAACTAACGACCGATTTGCGGCAAAGCAGATATACGGAAACCGAAATCAGTTGAGTGATTAGGGTCTTGATTGAGCAAAGTATCGTGGAATCCGGCTTCTCGGCGGTGGCCGGGCGGACACGCCGCAGTCTGGCAAACAGGAAACGAGCCGGGCGATCGTGAGCGGAGGCAATATCGACACGATTTACAGGCTAATAAAACCGCACGCAATAAATACTGCGTAACAACGGCTGGCAGGATCGTAAGCGGCGATGGCCCGGAAGAGTAAAAGCCGGCCGGCATTATTTTCTGCGAGTGGCTCGCAAACCATCGACATTAGGGAACATTGTCGCCCCTCGACTCGACGGGCCTCCCCTTTTGTTTCGTCGAGAAGCGACAGTTTGCCCACGGGGACCGACTCTAGGTGATAACTAAGTATATTGGAGGCGATGATAGCTTCAGGTAGTTCGTGCCATCCACCGGCGACAAACGGATCTCTCATCCGCCGGTTTGCGGGAAACTTCCAAGAAATCCCGACGACGTCTGCGAGGGGCAACTTCCTAATGGGAATTAATCGCGGCCGTATCGATATTCGATGGCTGCTCCAGGCTTCGCCAACTAAATCCAGGGATGTATCCGGACGGGCCCTTCACTATCCAAGTTTCTGTCCGGGAACCGATACCGCTTCCCCGACGATTTGCTAATGACCCGAGGAACAATGGGAAATCGACGGGAATTACGATCGACGCATTATGTGTTTACTTGCACCACTTGACTGGAGACAGATTCTTCCGCACTATGGTTAAACATTTTTTAAAAGTATTCCGTATGAGTACTTAACATTCTACGATTTTATTTTATTTTACCCACTGATTAAAACTACTTGGACGTTTATCACTTCTTTTTTATTACTTCTCCAAATATCGAATCGATAAAAGATTCATGAAAATCAGTTGAACAGTTCTTAAGCGAAACTTGAGTTCCTGACAAGGTTTCTCGGTTATGAATCGAATCAATCGCAAGCAGTCGTCGCGGATGATATTAAAAATTTTTTGGCAGAGTTCTCTCGGCGACCTTCGCTATCGATGGAGAGGAGGAGAAAAATATTATTCGTCGGACGCAACCGGCGACATTTAATTTCGATGCCACAGTTGGTCACGTCGTTCTCCGAACGAAGGATAATCACCAGCAGAGTCACGGGGGGAAGGCGTCGAAAACCGTCAGGAAGCAAATGGAATGGAACTCGTTTACTGCCTGTTCGGGGTTGACAGCCTCGACAACTACGCCTATCTGCCCGTAGCCCAGACATACAAGATATATTAGAGGAATCGTACCAACAAACACGCGATTCCGTGGCGAAGAAGCCTCTCGCTTGGATTTTGAGATGTGTCTGACCGACATCCACGAGAATGACTTAATCCTAATACATTTTTCCTATCGTCGAAACAATTCTTTTTTACTGAAATTGGAAACAATCTTCATATCGCTCTAGAAATAATTACGTGCAACTGTTTAAGTTGATTAGATCGAAATTGGATAACGAATTGGAGACCTTTTCTGGAGCATTTCGGAAGTGAAGGACGTTCCACGAACGTGGAACTCGGAGAGATGAGGAAGCGTCAGTACATTAGAATGTCAGAAAATCATCCACTATACGGGGACATCGGGATTCCATTTTTCAGGGATTCTCGTCCTTTTTGAGAACGTCTGTGCTAGTGTAGTAAGTAACTGGGCCACAGGGGAGACAGATAATTTTCCAGATATTGGAAAGTCACCTCAAATGAATTAATCTTCCCGAGTATGCCCAGTCATCAATGAACTTATCTTCCCTCTTCATAACCAGTTTGGGAACCGAGAAATCTAATATGATTAATACGTCTTAAGTTGAACCATTACTCAGAGTGTCTTACAACGGGAGGAACAACCAGGAAGAAAATCTAGATTGACGTTTTCTTGGAAAGCAATTTCGTTTTCGAAGTGATTTAAGAATCTCTCTCTCTCTCTCCTATGCATATATCAAGAGACCATTTACCATCTGACTATTATTGAATATCTCCGGTGGTGACGACAGACACTGGCACCCTCAAATTGTTTAAATTCTGTAAGAATCACGTCATAAATGATAAGACGTGTTATCATGTAGATTTGATGGATATTTTTCATAATCAACAATGGTTAGTATAGAAACACACACTTCAAACAGTGAACAGAATTCTCCCAATGAATAGAGCACACAGGTGTACAGTCAACTTAAAGATACTGTTATACCAAACAACTTTTGTAGGAACCCTTTTTTGGTAACGACAACGTCTTCCGAGATATCGTGCTGATCTCATTTCAGCAGGACACCCTGTATGAAACGAGAAATTAAAATTTCTTAAAATGTTCCATGTGTAATTTAATTATTTATTTTGTTTGAAAGCACTTTCTCGCTATTTCGTAAAGCTTTGAAATATTTTCTAAGTGAGACATTTTTATCTCTCTCCGTCGCATAAAAAAAATTTTCTTTAATGTGTTGTGTAAAATTATTTGTTATAGCTATTTTCGAAGTTTGAGATATTTTTTTTACAGTTCTTTTTCTGCGGCCCCTATATACCGTACAAAAACAGGTTTGACTGTATAATGAGCAACGTATAGTAATTTTAAGTAGAAACAGTCGACATCAGTCAGACGTATTAACACACAGACTTAAAAGACAAAATCTTTTGTAATCCACAATTACACACAAACTAACAATTAAATCAGTGGACACAACACAGTCGAATAAAAAACATTTTTCTTTTCATTCATAGACAATAACCAGCCTAAGCCGGATTCTCTGGCCGAATCGATTCGTATAAACAGAATTCCATTTCAAACTGCCATTGGCAATGGACCCGCTTTGTATAGGAATTCGGTGGAGTGGTTGAGTTTGAAAGAAAGGCTTGTAAAAACGATTCACTGAATGGATCGTTGAAACTTCGACGACGAAATACTTCACCTATTTTCTCTTTAGTAGAATCATGGTGCCCCCGCCATATTTTACGATACTGTCCGTATAATAAACGTGCGATAACAAAGAGGCGATTACGTTTAAGGTACGCGTAAAGGGAACGGGCTCGTGTTCGTAATATCTCGTTTAATTAGACTTATCTGACGCCCTGGTAACCTGCATAAGACACGAAACGACATGGTAATAAACGTCAGACAACCCTACGTCGTCGCACAATGGCGAGAATCGCCAAAATTCTGGCCGAAATTAATATTCCTGAAGCTGACAGAGTAATGTTGCGCCAGTTCAAACTAATTGCAATCAAAGATTAAATTTCCATTGACCAGATGATAACGTCAAGCACACGGGGGAAACATGCAAGATACACGTTTGGGATTATTGATCACCGCAACTGTGACAATAGATCAGTGGCATAGCTAATGTTGATGGATTAGTAGAGGATTATAGAAACTATCAGTATCGATTGATTCGCGTGATGTGTCGGCGTTAAGATGTCATATTTTGATTGAAACGGAAAACTGCAACTGCAATAAATGGATGCGGCGATTTTCGGCGGTTTCCTCGCTGGCACAGAGACAAAGAGAATAAGATGGACGTCGAGTTCGTGGCCGGCCGATTATCGGAGGGCGAAGGGTTCCCGGGGAAAAAAGGTCTACGTTTTCTCGAGGAATCACGCGCGATTACACGGTGCCGTTCAGCCGGTTAACAACGCCCTTATCTTCCAGCCTCTATGGCGAAAATTTATCGGCAAAGCGCAGGGCTTCCGGCACGAGTTCCCGAAATCGCCGCGGCTCGGTCGCCGCGGGCCTCTCGTAAGTAACTACGTAAAAACACGCCTAATCTATTTTCCGGGCCCGATTTCTATCGTATTCTCCGAGGCAGATACACCCGGCCTCACCTGGCCACACCTGACCAATGGCAACGCTTGTCATCTACCGGCACGCTCGCGTGCCTCGCGCACCTTTTGTTCGCTGTTACCCTAAACCGATGCTTGATTGTAGCCTCAGCTTCGCTTATCCATCCACCCCCACCCACCGGGAACAGAAACACTACACATTTTTCTTCACGTGTTTTATTAAAATTTTAACGCCCACCGACTTTACGTAGACGATTGTACTATCGTATTTTAGAGATATTTGCAATCTTAAGATTGTTTTCTTGAATTGTAACAAACCGGATTCAAACAGAAAATTATTTTCTTTCTGTCTGTCAATTTTTCTCTTCTATTCGTTTTTACCAAATAATTGTCCGAGATTTTTAACAGCTGCTGACTGATTTGAAAAGATTAATTTTTTACATTTTACAGATGCACAATATTTTTTTACGTTCGCGAGCGGAATACTAGACTGCCGAACCTCAAATTTGTCCGAAGTGGTATTCCACGTGGCCATTAGTTTTATTATTGGTTTTCAGAAGTGAAGTTTGAGGTTCTCCTCGAAACACAATTTTACACTCGCAATTGCAACGCATCCCTTTGCGCCAATTCGCGGTGCTGTCGTGGTTTGTACCACTCGGTTCATGGATTTGTTGACGATGACGAAACATCGATTGCTACTCGTCTGAATACCGAGCTTGTTTAACTAGTGCTGCTGGCGGAAAAGTGGTGACTCCATACAAGAAAATGAATTGAAAATCAAGTACGTTTTCCACTGCGACAACTCGAAAACGAAAAAAAATGCCCATTTATAAAATGAAATAAAAATCATTTTACAGTTTCGAATTCACTCACGCCGTTCCATTTGTTTACTTCGACATGTTCTGTATTATTTAACAATAGAGTATCTTTCAATTTAAGTAGAATAAGACTGTCAGTGGCTAGACAAGCACTCTAAAAAGAATTGTAAATATTTCTATGCTCCACTTCATGGCATATATTTTCAAAAATCTCGTGGTGCGTTACAAAAGAATATCTTTCAATCTAAATAGAACGAGATTGCCAGCAGTCGGGCAAGGAACATGAAAACCTCGTAAATATTTCTATCTTGCATTACGTGGCATATATTTGCATTGAGAAATCCCGCGGTCGATTGCGAAAGCAAAATATCATTCCTGCTAAGTAGAATGGACCAGCCACAAAGCAGACGTTGGTCATTAAAATTCTACCGATCGTTCCATGGAATTTCGAAGCGAATCAACAGTCAGAATGCCGAGTATCAATTCAAATGAGATCGTGATGAATGAATAATATCTTTTCAGTGAAGTAGAACGTCGCCGTCAGCAGGCAGGCGAGCGACGCAAAAATTCTACGGAGCTGCGGCAAAACCGTGAACGCGAATCGACTGTCTGGAATTTATGGTATCGGGGCAAATTCGATCGTGATATCTGATTGGCCGGGTAACGAGTAAAAAGCAGCTTGTTTCGGAACTTGGGAACACCGGTCTGACCTCGTTCGGGACAAGGGCCCAGGCTCTTGCCCTGTTCCAATATATCCCTTGATATATCCGGGTATTTTCGTGCACGGTATCCAGGAGTTTCCTTGAAAGGTTTTTTCCATCGATATCGCGCTCGAGTTTACGTAAGACCGGTGGCGCGGCGGAACGAGGGCACTGGGATATCCGCTTTAAAATTTGAAAACCTAATTTCATCGCCCGCGAGGATTTTGACCGTCGCCGTGTCGCTATCAAGGTCCCTTCCAATATATCCCTCGATTCGCCGCCCGACATTTGCATGCGCGAATCCGCCCGAATAAAAGCGCACGGCTGCCGGAGGTGACGCGGGTATAGTTTCTCTGAGAGGTTATCAAAGATACTACCTACCCGCGGCCGAAGAAAAGGCGCAGGGATAAAGATCTATCCAAGGACTCAGGACACTATCACTTGTGGTGGGATCGTCGACAGCTTGACAACGGTTGGGATACTGCTCCAAAAAACCATCGATTCCTCTTTGTACCTCCTTCTCTGCCGTTGACTTTTTTAAATGGAGATCAACTCGGAGAAATGTTTCGAGAAGTTACAGCGGCAGCAGTGATACAGTTTCGACTGTGGAAAGGGACACAATTCTTCATGGATGTCCAATAACTTGTTTATGTCCTCTGAAATGGACGTATAACAAATAATATTAATGTTATCGGCGCACTGGTTCGATCATTGAAATTTAAAAGCAATTTTGAAAATTATCACATTAAGCTCGACATTTCGATCTTAATTTAGATGATTTTCAAGAAACAATTGAGTCCGTAAAATATTCTAATTTATAATGCCAGATGTGAAATATGTTGAATTAAATATTCAATTAAGAAAACTATTACCATTAAAACTATTATAGTTTTCTTAATTGAATATTTAATTCAACATATTTCATTTGGCATTATAATTCACAATATTTTACAGACGCAATTATTTCTTGGAAATGATCTAAATTAAGATCGAAACGTCGAGGTTAATGTGATAATTTACAAAATTGCTTTTAAATTTCAATAATCGAACCAGTGTGCCGATGACATTAATATTATTTGTTAACAACATTACGATCGATAAGGGAAATATTTATTTGATATGGACGTATATTGTTATCTTTTTCGGGCTTTCGTTTTTAATTTCATTGCTTGAAACGTTCGATAATTTTGTCAAATTGTCACCTGTCGACGTGTAAACTTTTGATTGACTGTGCGCATATCAGTTTGATAAAGACATCAAATATGTTTTAATTTTAATGATCCAGGCTTGACTCATTAGAAATGCAGATAACTGTGATTGGAAAGATGCAGTCATGATTTAAAAAATTGATTGGATACAATTCCGTACTTTGTTAATAAATAAACAGAGATATAGATATATAACCGATTGCACGTCTGTCACGACTCGATAATTTTGTTCATATAAAATTCAGGAAATCTACTGCAACTCTCTGTGACATTTTAAATCCTTCGCAAAGCTGTTGCAGTTGTTAAAATAAATGAAGAAATAAAATGTTATGCAGTTTTCGAACGTTTTCACTGTCTTAGAATTTATCTCTGCCAACAATTCGTCTTGGAGGTTTAAGCACATGTAACGCTAATGTTACGACCGATTTGTAAATGCGCAGCTGGCACAAGCGGCACACTGATCAAATAGACATCAAAGAAATAACTACAGTAAGACAATGATGTATTATACATTAGCAAGTGGATTGATCCGATATGTAATCGGGCAAGAAGAATGGGTCGCACATGCTGCGTATTCTGCGTATCCTCCGCTAATCTAGGCACATGCAGAGACACACCTGACAAGCAGATTGATTTGTTCTGGAGGTGAAACAAGTAGCACACAATACATTATACTGTCAGAGGAAGTGGGATGAGATGTGTACACTGTTAGTCAAATAGAATGACACGCGCATCTAATCTTCTAAGTAACCCATGAATTCTATTCAATCCAATGTGTAGAATGGTGCATGTTCCTTTTGCAGCCAGTGAAATAAGATTGCATTTGGTCAGACAAGCAGAATGCGAAATGTGGGACCAGAAATGAGAAAAGAAGGAGCATGGCCAAACATTGTACAAGTTGTGAGTTACAAAAGTGAATTTTTCGTTTCTTTCGGAGAATTATGTAAGTCTATAAAAGCATCGGTACAAATATAAAGAAATTTTGAACAGTGCTAAAATAATAAATAAACCAGAACTAACTTGTCACTGTGTACTTTAGAAATACATGAATATATTTTACATTGATATGTGTACACGTTTCCTTCGGACATGAATTTTACATTTTTTAAATTGTGAGTGAACTTCGATTTTGCCAAATTGAGAAAGTTTGATGGAGTCGAACGTTTCGACCAGCTATCCGCGCGACCATAAGGGAATAGTGGTTTATGCGATCGTGCCGCATGCAGTTCCCGTGTTTGTCGTTCTAAGCACAGTATCATTTTACGGCTACATTATTGTTAGGTCGTTACCGTCGGGTAATGGAGCCTTTCTTTTGGTATACTTGGCGCAACGATAAAAATTATGAGAGAAGTTAAGTGGCAGTAATGAGCGAGCTCTGTGACAGGCTAAGGGTAGAGGGGGGCTTTTCGCTCGGAAGAAAACGAGCGTGTGCACCCCGCGTGCCAAGTAACGAGAAACTCGAGAACGGTTCGAGGACCCGTCGCCGTGGACCTCGCCAACGAAAGTGTTCAATTTTTACCTGCGTGATAGCCTAAGTGAATATTATCCTTTACGCAGCGAACGCTATATTTGAGCGATAAGGGTGGTTTACGAGGCAATTTTCCCCGGGAACGGGCCACAAGCTCGCGTGTAATTGCACGTTTCGTCTTTCCTTCTTTATCTTCCTCCCCAGCCTGTCTACGAACCGACCGGGGAACCTTTAAAAATAAATTCGAAGGTGCAACGCTCTTGTTCGACGAGAACGAGCTACCAACATTTTTTTTAAGTTACACAGATCTCCATTCGATCTTGAAATAGTTACTGTTATAATGGAAGTTGTACACGACTACAGTTGAAGAGAAACTGTAAAGATAAACATGAACTGCCACGGCAATAATAAATATTTTATAATGTATTCAACTCGGTTGGAGTTTAATTTTGGACAGAATGGTTTTCTTTTATCAAGAAGTATCAAATTGTACGAAGGACGCGACTACACAGCAGACGTTGAATTATTACGACAGTTGTGGTAATAATTTTTATTAGCGTAGGAAAGGGATTGATTTGATCGTCTGATTTTCGTATAGCGTTTCCCGCATGCATTAATAACAGAGTCTGTGCGTTTCTGCGGTACGATTATGTCAGCGTAGAACAAAGTTTCGACGCCGTCGACGTTGCCAGGTATCCGATCTTTCGTGTTGGACATTAATTTCGGGTTGTTATCGTGGCGTTCGAGCGTTGAAAAAGTGATTTTGTTGCGGACCCTGGTACGCGATAGCAGAAATTCCATTATTCATGAGACGGCGAGGCATGGAAAACGCGTGGCGCAATTTCAGCGCAATTGAGAATATGAGACGCTGTGTCGTGCACCTTAGGTGAGCAGCCTAAAGTTGCAGAACGCTCGACTGTTACTGCAACCGTTAAATCTAAGTGCATGCTGCAAGTAGTTTTCCACGTTTCGAAGACTTTCAGCACACTCGAATGTTACTTCACGATGTTCGTATAATTCTGGGGAAAAATTTATGTTAATTACGTCTCGTGCTTCAACACATTCACTGCCACGCAAATTCTATACGTGCGTCATAAGCGAGACTTATTTTATTCGTCGCGTAGATTAATGCTACCGATACCAGTTACTAATTGTTTAAAAACCATGGATTTGGTACTCTACCACTTTTGTTAATGTTCATAATCGTTGTAATGATTTTCAACACGATTCTAATGCATTTAGTAGTGTCGTGCATTTCAGATGGCAAATATCATATGTTTATATACGAAGAGAGTGGATTAAAATTTATACGCTATGTTAAACTTTATCATTTTGTTAGATATTAGAGACATCGAAGTACTTCTGAGTACTTCTAATTAATTGATTCATTTTTATGCATAGTACAATAATTCTTATAATTTTTAAACGAGCAGAGGTAATAAATGTATTATTCACCTATTGCTCGACATACAATTATGCTTGGTAATATTTATGTGTTAAAAGTTATTTCGTATCTCGAGTTCTATTAGCCATTTTTACTAAAAAATAAGGTGGTCAGATAGTCAAAGGACTTTTTGTGGACATCGTTACCAAAAGGGACTGTTATAAATAATACAATAATAAATTTATCAATGATTACCATCACAACGATCAAAATCAACTGAAATTAGTTGAGGTGGGGAGAGTTTTCGCATCATTGCGCACGTGCCACCTGAGCTGGACGAGAGCGCTCAGTCAGCCAGTCAGTCGGGTCGGGGGTTCCGACAGGAGCGGTCGGGCTTCGGGACCAGGAGGACCATGGGCTGACCATGAGCTGACTAGCTGATTATTAGCTCCGCAATAATTACTCGACATAGCGTCCTGCGTAACTTAGTACAAGTTCGTCGTTATAAGAAAGGGAGCCAGAAGGAATGTTGCATTCGTTCTGACTCCCTTTCCGGGTCTCTTGTGCAGCAACCTCCTCGTGGTGAGACCTGGGCAATCGGTATTATCTTCTATTTGTAAGAGCTTCTAGTATCTCACTAATAGTGGATAATATCGAGCTAATAGCTGCACATTTACAATTTGCGATAACTAGACTGCGGATCTTTATGCAAAATAAAAATTATCTGCATCGATTCCAATAAATAGAAACCAAACTGAATGTCATTTCTTCCCTTAATGATTTTAATACAGGAGTTTTGAATTTCATCTACTCAATTTTGCTATAAATGCATAAAGATCCGCAGTCTAGCGATAACATTTTATAGATGAATTTAAGACTTGCAAAATATAAAAACACGTGTTTTTCATTGAATTGCTTGGAGTGGGCCAAGGGTATTTCAATCCTTTCTTTTTTACCCTTAGCTCACCTTCAGCAGCTACCTTCAAGTATTAATCGAAACACAAAGTTTCTGTTTTAGAATACTAGTATATTCAACGGACCTCGTTAATCCTTTCTTGCATTTCTAATAGGAATTTGATTCTGAACTTTACAAAAGTTCTTCTTCTCTAAATTGATATTGTCGATTTAAAACTGTCTGATTTGCCTTTGGTTCTCCGTGGATCGGAGACTCCCTCTCCAATTCGCTGCTCAATATTTCTTATGAAACAATCAACGGTTTTAACAGTATTTATAAATTTTCATGAAAATGATGCAGCTGAATTAATGAAAGCATGAAAATTGTCATCGACACAGAAAAGAGCTAAACTATCCAAACTATGGGAACATTACGTTCGCGGTCGAGCACCGGACTAATTGCTTAAATTGCGGAAAGCTCATCGCTGCCGAGGATAATTGGAAACCTAATTAATCTAATTAGAAATGTGCAGAGGTAGGAAACTGGAAAAAAATCTTGTACTGATAATATCACTTTATGTTTCGACGAGCGTTCACTGTGTGCAATGGTCGATTTCGTTCTCGCTGAAAGTCCTTGCGTTTGATGTGCGGTTCTGTTGGCTACGAAAAGTTTGACCGTTCGATGCAATGTGGGTGGTCCACCTGATACGATAAATTTGCGAGTGCAAGTTATAAAAATTGAATACATCAAGGCTGCCAAAAGCTTGATATCGAATTCCGGTTACTTCGTGCGCGTGTATGGGCTTCCATTTCATTTCCCTTTACGTGTAACGAAATTCACGTTACAGTACGAAGAAATGTTGCTGGTGTTGTAAAAAATGCTATATTTTAACAATCGGCGTTATTATAAATGTGTCTGTAGTTTTGGCCCGTTTGTCGGACAAATTTCTGAGTATTCTACTTCAGCCGAGTCTTGGTGTATTTTTGTAGCAATTTTTATTATGTACGAATTTCTATTATTCGTCAATTTGTTAGATAATTTATTAATTTAGTGTATCAACTCGTGGTTCAGTTTCTACGACGATACTTTAATTGTATCCAGCTGAGAACGAATCTCCAGTCCTATTCTCTCTCAGCGCACATATTAACATGGGTGGAAATAGCTCCGGCACTTGCTACGTTGTTTATCAAATGACGGTTCGTGTGCTAGGAACAAATATTATCTCAGTTTACGTTTCCTTAGGCAGCACATACGTCCATTTCCATTAGACATCTATTTTCTCTTTTATGAAGTACTCTGGAACTGTGCAATCTCCCTTGCTTGTAAATAGGAACTGACCCTAAATAATTTCTGACTGACTATACATTGAAGATTGGTACAATTATAAAAAAGTTATTCTGTTTTAAAGGGTGTACGAATACTTATTGAACTGAGTGTATGTTCGAATTGAATTCCCTGTCGACTCGAAGAAAATCGAGAAGATTGGCAATTTTATTTTTCCCTTCATAAATACAAACTACACGTGGCCGCAGCTCATGTCTCTTGCACGACTGTATCGACTGTACGAAATTAGGTCTGTATCCACGGTCGACCATTCGGCTACGAATCGTCCCACGAGCGCAGGAGAATCTAGGGAACGGTTATTCCAGCATTTATGAGAGATTTGAAGCGGTTTGCTCCCGGTATAATCAGTATCAAAACAGGAAATTCACAACGTTTTCATTTATGACTCTGTGATATCGTTCCCTGTGCTCCGGTCAACTGCCGTGTGACGTTGAAAGTTATTTTGCAACAATTGCAAACGGTATTAATAGATTTTATTTTATTTATTTGTTATTGCTTTAAACCAAGCGGTTTATGTATATAGCATGTAAAATATTATTACATTTGGCTTACATTAAATGGGTGTTACATTGTGCCTAAATTCTTACGGAACATTGTCTGAGAAAATTATAAATCATTTTCAGACCTTCTATATCAGATTTACATAAGACGGAACTAATACAAAGAGGGAAACAGTACTTGCCCTTCAGGAGCTTTGTTTATAATATATTACGTTCGTTTTCATAGTCTGGGCATTGCCATATAACATGATTTAGGTCTTGGAATTCTGCACCGTTTAAATTATAGTGATTGGCACGACATCTATTAACAAAAACTAGAAAATCTCTCTGGAGAGCCCAAGTCCAGTGGCTTGCCTTTGTCCTCGTGATAAAATCTAACATAGTTGGCACCTTTAACTAGGCGTCTTTGATTCGGATGTTAGTGGTCAATCTTGCTTGAATTTTGAGATCTCTGGTTAGGTCAGCAATTGAAGTCTTGATATCTGGCGAAGGACTTTCTTTGGTCGCTTCTTTCGCGAGTGAGTCTACTTTCTCGAGTGAGTCTACTTTCTCGTTACACGTAATTCCTACATCTGCTGGTATCCAGATAAACTTAATAAAATTTTGGCTCTCTTGTTATTCGATATAAACGTAGAGTACTTAGTTCTAATTTCAATGATTTGGTTACTGATGCTATATTTGAAAGTTGGCTTCTGTAGTGAGTTGATTGCACTTTGCCAGTCGGTGAAGATGAGAAAGTTTGTAGCACTATATAAATTGGCAATATCCACTGCTCGGTTAATGACGTAGCACTCTGCTGTGAAGATTGATGCGTGTATGTCTAGGCTAAATTTTTGGGAGAAATTTTGGTTGTGGACAGTATGTTGCGGCACTTACTGATTCAGAGTTTTGTTACACTGCTATCGGTATAGATTGCAACCGTATTCGGAAGGTTGGATTCAATAAAATCTCGTAACGGAACATTAGGAAGAATCTTGTAATGATTATAATAAACATCTTTTTTTTATAATTTTTTTTCGATTATAATAAGCTAAATAAACATCACTAGGTGGAATGTATTAATATATTTTCTTCTCGTATTAATATAATTTCCAAAGAAATTCGTGGCTCACGTAACGTGTACATTTCAACTTCATATTTCCCAAGGAATGAAAAATTTCACCCTAAATTCATTTACTTATACATCAAGGATAAAATAAAACCAGATTTTTGTTTCGAGTGCGTGGGTTATGTTTGTGCAAGGAGCTATTCAATTAGACGTTGTTCGAAGAATCACATCGTCAATAACATGGTTCCGAGACATTTCTCCCGTGGAAATTGTAGAAGGTTACTCACGACGATGACAAAATTGCGGCTGAAATAGAAACCGTCGCGGTAATAACGCGAACTTTTGTTATCAGATGGGGGAGGTCTGCCCGGCGATCACCTCCGTGCTCCTAATTGCTCAATTATTTTTCTTATTATGACGGAGCAACCGTGGAAGATTTCTCGATTTCGCGCGACGAAAGTTTCCTCGTTCGCGCAAGTTCACGCGGCTTGAACTTTGAATTCTTTTCGAGTCGCCGCGATTCTAAACGTAGATCCACAACTGCAACGAGAATAGCGAGTGTCCTTCGCTTAATTGCTCCTTTAAGATTTTAATTAAAACTTCCCGGAAGAATGGACTCGAGACGAGCCGGCAGTCACATCGCCCAACAGAAAACGATTATTTACGGTTGTCGGCCGCAGAGGAGCCTCTGAAATTATGATTCACGATGACTGATGATTCCGGGGAGAAACTTTCTGTTCCTGTGACAAAAAGAAAAAGAAGGGAAGATCGCACTGTTTCGATCAGGAATCGTTGCTCTCTCTGTTCCGCGTACTAGTCGCCATTCGATTTCACCATTATCACCCAACCCTCGTGGCTTCCCGTTATGAAAAATGATGTTTTCGGATCGTCTGTCCGGAAGAGCGTCGTGACAAATCGTCGCGTTCAACGCTCGCGATAATGTCCTCCGCGGAAAAATTCGCATCTCGCCGGAAAACTCGTTTCCACCGATAACGAAGGGTCGTCGACGGTCCACCGACCAGCTGGTTGCAACTTTACAGCCTTGTGTGGCTGCTACAATAGTGGGCATTAATTTTTTTTAGCTGTAGTAACTCAAGTTTATGGGGTGAAACCGCCAAATTGCTATCCCCGAAGTACAAACTCGGAAAAAATGCTTTAACTGTCGTTCGGCTGGCTTGCCCTGTGAAAGCCAACTGTGTTTACACTCGCTTCGGATAAAACACGAAAATACTGGGTTTATAGACGGTAAAGGAATTTCTCTTTAGCGCAATTTTTATTTATTGTTATTTGGCGAGAAATGCTTCAGAAGTAATTAAACAGCTTTGTGAACATGTGGCCAGTTTTAAATATTTAGTTGGTCTGACTCAATACACTCTCGTTCCACTTGTTCTGGTTCAGCACACTTTTAATATCAATATCCAATTCTATGATGCACCCAACGTTTTCAGCTCAGTCTTTTTTACTTCGTTACACTAAAAATTAACAGTATTGTTCAACGAAAATACATTGGACGCAACACGAATTCTTACACACGAAATTCGTAGCTGGCGAGGAATGTGTTAATGCGTCGGTGGCGAATGCACGTAACAAATTTTGCGTTAAACCGTGGGCAATCTCACTGACGTGACGCTGTTGGCATTCAAGACGGTAACGAGTTATATTAATACTTTTACGAGCGGTACTTAAAACGCGCTCGGGCTGCCCTGCTGCGCCGTCATTGTGCTCGTTACACGGCGGCCTGTCGTTGTTGCAACGGCACTCGCGTGCATTTATTTTTTTAAGAGGCTGCACTCATGACGTCGCAGGGGCACCGCTCATTTGGCGGCATTGAGCACGCATAATTTCTGTGGCGTGAAAATTTCAGCAATTCGTATGCTGGCTTGTCTCCGGGCCGGTAATGTCAGATCGCGAACGTTGCCGCGGAAAGTGCGCGTACCAGCCCCAACAAATAGAAGCCGTAAAACCGTGGAACAACATTTATATGGCGATTCCGACGATATGGAATTTCCACGAATACCGTAAAACGGTCGGCCCTGCTGAAAGCAAACGGGAAAAGTGTTCTCGATTGACACACGCCTCGTTGGAACTTTTAATTTTGCCGCCCCGGAGGCACAGGACTGACAAGGGCTCGTAATTAGCTTCAATGGCGGGGTTCTTTGAGATCAATTTGCAATTTTTCAACGCGATATTGGAGAATGGAAACTCGATGCTTGTCTGGCTGCGAAAATCGACCTCCAGAATCTAAATGGTTCGAGCATAATTGGTAGTGGCAGGAAAAGACCAGAATTTATAAAATACACGAAGCTTATAATTAAATATATTTCATTACCGTTTTATGAACATGAAATATTCATCAGCCCTTTAAATATTTAAACGAAAAATCAATGGGTCTCCTCTCATTTACTTTCCCTTTGAAACCAAACCAATCTATTCGAAACATTTCGTAACAAATAGTCTCGAAAGAAGACCACCAAGCATATGTTAATGAATGAAAATTGGTTAAGCTGTTATAAACGTTTTCTATGAGTGGATAAAATCTGTAGGGTAAATATCGCCGTGATGAGCCTTAACTTTTTAATTTTTATTTCACTCAATCGCTCCGGTTTCATGAAATTTTTATGGTTGTTGTTTTACGGGGCAACGCGTTAAGTACGAGGCTTGAATTATTAATTGCTGGCAGCAGTGAGATATGGTATTGCTCAGACTGTGGACGGCTGTTGAATAATACAGCGTTCCACTTGTACGGTTTATTAAATTTTTCGTACGTTGCTGGTGATCTGCAATTTTCAAGCAGCTGCAATTAATTCGCTGCCATTACCGCTTTTATTTCCCGGCGAGCTTTTACTCTTCTTCATTTGTTGAAACATTTGGCTCCTATTATCCACAGCAATTAGTGTTTTTCTCTCGGTTGATTAATATGATTTTGATGCAAGAACTGGTGGAAAACTGTTTCGTGAGAAATAAGGCAGATAAAAGAACGTGTTATTCAATGGTGTCACGTTAAAAATTCATGTGTTAGATGTGACTTTATGGATTCTTGGGTACATGCATTGTGTATTTTATTGGATCTTGATATAGAAGGGGTTGCAGTTATCGTCGGTACACCACGCACTTATCAATGGAATTTTCTTCCTCCACGTTTATCTGACGGTCGCTGGTGGATCACGAGGAAAACTTATCGACTTTAGCTTGCAGAGCATTCCAGCTTTACCGACAGATGATATCGAGCTTCGACGATGTAACAGGAAGCTTGTGGAAGCTCTGTATCCACGGTTTACCGATACTGTATCGAGCCTCCCTTATCTACTATGCTCGCGTACGTTCCAAGGGTAAATCTTGCAGCAGACAAGATCTGGTTGATGTGAAAATTGTCCACCTGATAGTAAACGCAAAATTCTATACCTTAATTTTTGTTTGCTTTAAAAAATTGGGTCGTACAAAATAATTTGAATAGCTATCAAAATTTGTGGTACTGTGTTAATAAATTCTGTCTGACTAAATATATTCTCATTCCACTTGTAGTTATAAAAGTTCACTGTCTAGCTTCCAACAAAGTTTCTCACTGTCTGTCTGATCAAACACACTCCTGTTTCACTTACGCATATAAAAATTGATTGTTGTGAACCCACGAAAGACTTTTGATTATCACAGATATAAGAAATAATTGCCAAGAATCTGATAAATATTCTTTCATTCTACTTACTCGAATTAATTCTCCTTAATTTAATCACGATTCGAACTTTTCATGGGTACAAGAATCAACAACAATTCTGGGTCAGACTATCTTCTCTTCATACCGAGAAGAACGTTCCAAAAAACGCTCGGTTTATCTTTTCTTGAGGAGAATCCAGAAGACGTTCTTATCGTAGAAGCGAATTAAAATAGTCTTCGCCGAATTGGGTAATTCGATTCAAGACGCACGAAGCTTCCGTCGAAGTTTCGAGAACAAAAACCGCTCGCCGTTCTAGAATTAGTATTCCTGTTACGGCAAAACAAGATCAGAAAAGGACTGGCTCTTTCCTCCGTGGAAGTTCTGAAATCGAAAACACGGCTGCAGGCACGTACCAGTTGCTGATTTTGTATTCGCGTCGCGCAAAAATCGTGGGAATCCGTATCGAAGTCATCGTGTGTACGATTATACGGTAGCACTTCTATCTTCGCGAAATCGCCACACGATTCGCTGGTGTGAATAATTTCTGCTCTTTGATGTGTGCACAGGTTGACGATCCTGCTCTTCGAACACCCAGCTGGAAAATTATTGTTGGCAAAGGAACAAACGGACTCGTTTATGATGAAGTTGAAAGCGCAACTTCTGTCGTGAACCTTCGGCTCACGTAGCGCGAATGACAATAAACAAGCATAACAAAGGGAGGAGAAGCGTTTATTAGTATCTTAACGTGGCACTGTCCGTTTTCGTGCTTTTTGTTGGCGAAAGAACTGTACTCGGTTGTTTTAACCCAATTGTTGGTTAATGTTTCTTACTGCTTTTAAAAGACCACGTCGTCCCTCTTTTTCTTGGAGAAGCAATGGAACTTTAATCGCTGTGAAAGACTGGTAAGTGGTATTCAAGAAGATGTTTCAACTGCTTTTCGAAAAAACATCGTGAAATGTGAATGGTGGTTAAAACAATTTCTAGGAAACAATTACCGGAAACTAATTATAGGAAACAATGTATCGATTTGCAATTGTCCGGCGCCACCGACAGTCTTTATTTTTCGATACGAATTCTACAAGCAATAATGACCATTTTTTGTCATAACAAATTATTTCTTCCGTGATTGCTTGAACGACGTATGCAACTTTGCTTGAAATTAATGAATGCCGTTGTTCGCGTACGCGCGAGAATGAAAATTACACCGGGCTTCGTAACATTCATTTGAAATTAAAAACGAATCATTGTAACTGCTCCTCGCATTACTGGAGCGACGGAGTTGCGATACTTCTGGGTAAGTGATACTCCCATTAAGATTGTAGCACGGGAAAAATTTGATTGAAGCAGGGTCCGTTTAACGATCGCGTTTCAAACGGAAAGGACAATCGCAAACATTCCAGAAAATAGGAAACTATAATTACTCCTCGACGGTGCGCCGGATCCCGTGTAATGTATCTCTATCACGAATGCAAACCGTATCACAGTAAACTGGCAACGCGATGGCCCTGCGTTTACGATATCCTTCTCAAGGAAATTGAATTCTAAAGAGCTTATCGTTGAAGTCTCCGTGGAGAATTTAGCGATAAAACAGCGATCTCCTGCGGAATTGGAAACACCATCTGATAACAGAAGTGCACTCTAATTGGGATGCGACAGTCCAAGACTGACATGAAACCTAGGTGACCACTTCAGGACAGTTATGAGGTCCGAGTTTCGTCAGACAAGTGATCTACAGTGGATTACAAAATAATTTCTTATTGTTAGACTAGTAATATAAGTAGAGATGGGATCAAGCACCTCGCAAACAGGTACGAACTTTGATTGATTGAATTCGAACTTATAGAGATAAGTACTTCGAAAAACAGAAATAGTACTCCTAAGTATACTCGAACCTATGCCAGACAGTTTCGAACCTTTTACAAGTATTTTGGTAAACGGAAATGTATTGCAACATTTGGACAACATATTGGAAACTTGCAAGTATACTCGAATCTTGGTCGAACAGATCCGAAACTTTTATGAAATCCGTACCAGAAATTCTTTGAGTTTTCTAATAATTATTTTTTCATCATCTGCTGTGTTAGAAGTGGAAAATTAACTAAAATCACAATATTTAGAACGCAAAGAACACCCGTTATTATTTCGGCGTGAAAATTCAATGAAGTACCCCATTTTATCAAAAATTTCACATGATTATCTTTGTATAATGGCCACTTCTGTACCTTCAGAAAAAGTGTTTTTAAAAGCAGGAAATATCATGGATAAAGAAAGAAATAGGATAAAATCAAGTATTGTAATTGAAATATTATTCTGAAATAGTTACGAATTTAATAAAGAAAGTGCTGAAAACCTACTATGCAGTTCTGATTTCCAAGATTCGGGTACTACTTGTGAAAGATTCGATTCCTTTCAACATCGAAGTACTTATAAGTATCTTTTCGAAACTTGTAAGTGCTCATTCCGAGGTTCGATATCAGTTTGTATAAAATTAATACTTTTCAAATTTTAATCATTTAAACATTATTGCTTTTAAGCAGTGATCGAAACTCATGAAATGAAATTTGGTTATTGAAATTGACTCGGATTCGTGAGTACATATTGAACTTGATCCCATCGCTAAATATAAGTCAACGATTGGTCAGACGAGAAAGTACATGTGACTGTTTACGTTGAGGAGTATAAATGAACGAATTATTAGACAATATGCATTACAAATTATTGTGACAATTATTATAGGTCTACCATGCATAATAAAAGCAGCATAGGTCGATAAAAATTGATTTGCCATAGATTTATAATGCATCACTGAACGATCAAATTAGTTAGGCGCGAGAATAGGTTTGTTTTTGTGTATGAATCATCAGATAGTCACGCCATTGATTAGTCAAATACTGTAGGTCAGTAATGATGTAGACAGGTAACACAGACAAGCGATTAGCAAGCCAATTACTGTGGCTCAGTAATTGGTTACCCAAAATAATTTGTCTGTGTCCGAGCTTATTCTGTCAAGTAGTGTGTATCAATAATCAATCGGACAAATGGAATAGATCAATAATTGGTCTAACAGTAGTGTTCGTAAGTGACTAATTATGTACCGGAGTAATTTGTGGTATGACCAGCCGTTGTCAGTGTCAAATGTAGCAAGTGGTAGAAATCTGCGCTGAAGCAGACAAATCAAATAATTTTCGACGAAGAACTATTTTCGCTGCATTTAGAAACGGTTTCAAAAATAAATTTCCATTTAATCCGTCCAACCGTTGGGAGTGAGAATTTACAGAACCCTTAACATCAATGGTAAAGTACTGCATTGGGGGTTGTTCATGATCGCAGCGACGATAATTCTGTTCTGGAAAAATATATGCGACAGAGGCAATTAAGGATCCGATGGTAGCATGAAATAGTAGGCAAACACGCATTTCCATACGAGGCTTCATTACCGTGATGATCAATGTGAACACATTGAGGCCTACGCGGACTGACTACCGCGCTTTGACTCGATGGCTGATCAGTACTCGATATTTCTACTTGCTGCAAATACTGACGTTATCCGTTTCTCATTGATGTTGCCAGTTGTTTGACCAGCACACTGTGTCAATATGTTACTGTCAATTTTTTGCCTCGGACGTGAATATTAACGAGATAAGTCGTTAGGGAGCAAGTTTTTACGAAAGGTAAATACAGCCGCGCTTTGATTCGTATAACTGTTCCCTGAACTCAAAGCGGTAATATTGCAGAGGCAGGTAATCTTAGTGCTCTCTTTCGCAGTGTATACTCCCCTTCACTTTCCGTGTTCATCCCGTTTAATTAAAAATCCGTTGTCTCATCTTACAGGGGGCACCCGTAGCATTTTGTACTTCTCCTATCACGTTTCACGGATTTTTTCCGGCGTTGAAATGATAGCTGAACCGGCTGAAGCGCATTCTCATTTAATCTGTACCGCGGCTGAACCGTGGAACCGGAGAACTCCCTGCTACGATGACAAAAACACCGACAGCGTGTTAATTAAAATGTGGTAGTAATTTGTTAAATGGTTTAGTTCAATATGCAGTGATATTCGCACGCACGTGGGAACGGAAGTTCTGCGTGTGCTTGTTTTGTATGGGTGCAGGAAGTCTGATTAAATGTTCAATACTTGAAACTGCGTCGGGTGAGAGCATGAGAGAGAAAGAGATAGGGAGAGACAGGAAGAGAGAGAGAGAGAAGCGATCCCGGCGACACTATAAATATTTCTGCAGAATTGTAATCATCGAAGCGTGGCGAGAATTCGCAACGGATTCGTAGTTCGATAGCCACAATGATCGATATTTGTTTTCCTTCAGTTTATTCATGCTACGTAGAAACGCGCGTTTCGCACCAATTTTTTGTAATTTAAATTTGATGATGGATCGCGTTATGTGCATCGTTTTTTAACTTTTTAATTTATTGTACTTTCGTTCATTTTTCCAAGTTAAATATTATCCAAGTTATATAGATCGCACTTTGCCTTTTTAACCAACCTTCCGTTCCTCTCAAACGTAATAATTTATTATTGATCGCGACAGTAGTATAAATACGTTACTAGTCAGACATTCAGGGGATGTTCGTCGGGAGAAGGGAGAAAGTCCTCAGGCCGGAAAGTTTACCGTAATTCCACGAAGCCCCCCGGCGTGGAAGACATTTTTCTCGCGGGCAAAATTTTCCATATGGAAAATTGGTCTCGAAGATATTCCCCGCTGTTGTTTCGACGAGGTATCGCTCGCATTAGAACTTTCCTTCTGGCCCTTAAAGTTTTCACGGTGATTCGAAGGGAGGACAAGGCGCAGGGTTCATGCGACGAGTTCGACAGTGAAGAAGCGTCGCGCCGGGAATGCTCGATGGGATCTGTTCATTTGTGGCAGTGTTCGAGGCTACGGTTACCTGACCAGGCTACCTTAGGGAATACGCGAACAAAACTTGTCCTCTAACATTAGAAAAACCGGATGTCTGAACCCCGGAGTTGTGCCCGATGTCGGACGCAATTAACGATTACAATCGAACTGTCGAACTCGTCCGCTGGTAACGCTGGTGTAACTTGTTAGTGACTTATACTACTTAGGAGTTTCGCCGGGAATGTTCGGCAACCGGAAAATTAAATAAATTGGGAAGTTTGCGTAAATGTGGCTCATGGGATGCTGGGACTTCAACAATTTTTCTTCTGATGAAAACACCCTCCCAAGAAATCTTGAATTTCTCGTGTACCTTATATAGTTCTTCCTAGGTATTCATTATAATAAGAGAGGTCAAGTTTTTTTTTGGAAGAGTGGTTTCACCCCTATCTATGTTTTTTAGCATTTAACTTTTTCCTGTAACACATATATAGTTTCCTAACTAAGCACAGTAATGTGAAAAGTTTAATTAAAAATTCTAGTGCTTCCATCGTTTACATTGTGGATATGAGAAATTTTTAAAGGAAAATATTTTTTATAAAATTTCCTCTCTCACCATTCTCGTGATTTTAGAACCTGTCGGTTTTTAATTAACAGGATGATAAAGACCTGGTTAAAGTGTGCAGGATTTTTCCTATTTTGTAAACTTGACTAGTGCATGCAGGTATTCAAGACTGAATAATTATGCTCTGTATGTATACAGGTTTACCCCGCAATCTGCAATACAGGATTGAGTTTCATGTAGCCTGCTTCATGCTCTTGAAGCACACACACGATCATTTCAATACCACGATCGCCAAAGGAAACAATTTTCCATGCAGACTATTCATAAGCAGCCGTCACCGCACTAATTAAGCGGAATCTTCATGCGAGTCGAAGTTTTCAACGGGCAGAGGGAGAATGTAATTTTGTGAATGCAGCTGGCATAAACTGACGGCAATTCCGTTTGGAGGAATTGTTGAGCTGCGAAGGACACCGAAGACCGGAATTCATTGTCCTGGAACGCGATAATTAGGCGCAACGAGCGAAAGTAATAACTTCGAATAAATGACCCTACGCGACCGGTTAATATTAACAGGCTTTCTCTCTTTCTCTTGGTATTGAAAGAAGCAGCGAGGAAGACAGGAGGAGAGTAATTAAAACGAACAGCGCGCGTGTTCTTCGCTCGCTCACGGTTTTTCCCTTTTGTTTATTGCGTACGGTTTTGCAACGGGCGGTGTATTTTTCACCGGGTGCACGGCGACTCGACATAAAAGTGTCACCGTGAAAAATTAAGTAATATTTCCGTGGCCGCGGCTGGCTTCAATGCTGCAAACAACCGGAGTAATCCGAATACTCTTCGCCGGATAATCCTCCGAGGATGCAAGCGCTTCTACAAGATGAAGTTGCATTCAGTTTGCACCAGTCGCATCCGAGGAGACACACAGTGCTGGAAGTACATTGTGTTCACGGCGTGAATAAGAAATAGCGGTACATATTAATGAAATGATAGTTCTGTCTAGACTAATCCAGCAATGAATATTAACCACTTTCAGCGATCACAGTTTAGTAATTCGTGCTCGATCATAATAAAACGATGTTTTCAACATTTCTACAGTAAATTTTTCTCGACCTGAAAAGTCGTGAAACTTCGTACAGCGAGGATGCTCTGAATTACATTTATTTCCAGTGGTATGTTTACCTCACGCGTCTCAAGGCTATCCGAGTAACAAAACAGCTGGGTAAAAAGTTTTTTTGCGGTCGTTAAGGTAAAACTGCACATCGCACAAAATTCACTGTTTTACCACGTTTTTATTTTAAATAAAGGTAAACGAAATTTAGCAAAAAAAGATTGAGCAGATTTGGGTCACAGCGCTATTTTAATGAAAGCGGTACGTTAATGATCCTTCGGGGCAGAATGTATAGAGATGTACCGTCAATATAATGCATCACAGAATGCAGGATAGCAATGTTTGAAGACGAGATATATCCAAACAAAACAGCCTAAGCATCGTACATTTGATCCTCAATCCCAGAAGATCTACCAGCCTTTGGTATCAGCTTCAAAGCACTTCGCGACAACTCATCACTCGGACATCGGGGAACCCATCAGCGATACCAGCATGGTTTCCGGAATTACCGTATCGCGTGACGCATAGAGCCTAATATCCTGTCAATCATAATCCTGGGCAGTAGGTATCGCCCCCAATCTTCCCGGCAACCCATATCAAACAGTTGAACCTACCTTTGATGAAGTCCACGGCCATCTCCAACCCGTAGGTGTCCTTATCGCAGTCGTCAAGGATGTGCGCGCCGATCTTGACGCCGGGAACGATTTCTTGGTCGTTCAACCAGTCCAACGTGTACAGCATGGCTTCCAATGCTTGCACGCCTCCCTGAGGCATCACGGGACCACAGGTAACACTATCTTCCCTCTCGTGAACCATCATCAAGCCACCTAACACGAGATCACCCTCGACAACCGCGCTGTGTTTCACTGGCCACTGATCCTGATTCGTGCGTTCGTGCGCCGAAGCGTTCTCTGAACCCGCTAGCTCATCGTCCAGACGAATGTAGTCATCGTTCTCCAAACTAGCCACCGTGGAATCGATTTCCAACGGACGGTCCAGGTCGTCGGTGTTTAAGGATGAGACCTCCGGATCCTGTTCCGTCCAAGACACCTCGCTGAACGAAACGACTGACTCGTAACTCTCGCTCGGAACCGATCGATCCTCTCCTCTGATAGACTCCGGCGGTCGATCCAGCGAAATTGGCCCCGGAACGTTGCTGCTGCCGCTAGGATTGATCTTCAGGGACGTGACACTCGACGCCACGTCGCTGCCATTCGAATCTGTCCCCGGGTTCAAATTCCTCGTGTCAGGATTAGCGCTCCTAACCGAGGACCTCCTTTCTTTTCGGGGACGCAGCTGGTCTTCCATCAAGCCAGCACTCTTCCTTCCATCTCCCGGAGGATTAACGTCCTCGGAACCAGGTCTACCCGGTTCGTTACCCCTCCCGCTGTTTCGATTCGACGAATCCCCCGACCCTTCGGAAACAATTACGCCCGTCCGCTCATTACCCTCGTCAAAATCCTGCGCTGACGAGATCGATCGGACGTTTGCTTCTTTTTTCGGCGTGGGCGAGTCCGATACACTCGAAACGGTCTCGTTATCCGCGGAATTGATCACCGTAGGCTCGCGCGAACCAGTCTCAAGTCGCGAATTCCTCGGACGTCCTTCCATCGCCTTTTCCTGTCGCCCAGTTCGATCTCCGGCACTTTTGCCAGCGTTCTCGACGACGTTGCTCGTTCTTTGCGCGTTCAGAGTGTTCATATCGTTCTCCAGATACGAGGAATTTCGCCCAACCGCCGGCGAGCCACGCTCGGAATTCGTCGCAGCGTTCCCAGACTCCTTTGTTATGTCCTTCAACGTCGATCCTTTCATCGGCGATGTCGTCGAGGAATCTTTTTTAGAGGTCTTATCGCGATTCGCCCGACCCCGCCGTCTTTTATCTTCCGTATCGTTATTTTGATTATTTGTTGCGGCTCCGGGGACTCCCGGCTTCGCTGTGTCGCGATCATTCACCGCTTCGCCAGTTAGCCGGCCGATCAATTTTTCATTATTTGAGACGATCAGGCGAGCGCGAGCCTCTTCGACGGGTTTATCGGGCCTGGGGGAGTCTTTAGCGGATAATCTCGTTGCTGCGATAACGGGTTCTTTGTTGGGGGTTTGCGAATGGAGAGGCTCGGTGGTTGGGGGAGTTTGAGTGGGTTTGGTGTTGTTTGCTCGAATGCTGGAGGCGGAGTTGACACCATAATCTAATTTGTTAGGTTTAGTTATTGTTTTTTTGGTGAGACTTGTTGAATCGAGAGGTTTGATGTTTGGTACAGTATTATTATCCCTGGTCCTAGGATTGCTCCCATCATCTGATTTGTTGGGTTCAACATGTTTTTCTTTATTGTGATTCAGTGAATATACTGTTTGATTATCCTTAGTTTGAGCAATGAGTTGTTCTTTCTCCTTGTGATTTTTATCGCTGTCACTTTGTTCACTCAAATTTCCATTATCCTGGTAATTACTTCCATTAACTAGTTCCTCAGCTATTACTTCCTTTTCTCCCTTGTGACTTATTAAATCCACACCTCCGTCTTTTGATATACCCCGATTATCCATTCCATTGTTTCTTTGTTCAGTAGAATCACCATTATCCTTGGGACTGCTCCCATTATGCAATTCCTTCTCTTTACTACCCTTTTCTTTATCGTGACTTATAAGATGTAAATGTCCATCCTTTAATGTACCTCCATTCTCTTTGCCATTGTTACCTTGCCCACTAAAATAATTATCCTCACGATTCCTCGAATATTCTAATTTCGTAACTCCAACATCTTCTACTTTATTCCGAGTCATTGAACGAACAAATGTACCATTTGATGCAGTTTGTTTATCTTTCTCATCGTCACCTTGCCCATCAAATCTCCCATCATCCACCCGATCAGACCCATAATCCTCGCGAAACGATTCACCCTTGCCCCCATTCTTCAACTCTCCGTCTGCATCATAACTCTCAGAATACCTAGCCCTACCCACCTCATCTCTATCTCCACCATCCTGTCCATTTAACTTTAAATCATCCAGAACCCCATCCCCCGCATAACCTTTTCCACGCGGTCTTCTAAAACATCCCTCAATCCCTCGATCTCCACGATCCTCATTGGCAGTATAATTGGATCTATCAGTCCTCTGCAGCCGATTATCCTTATCAGGATCGTCCGGTCTACTCAACTTCGCATTTTTATCCTCGCAATCTCTCCCATCCTCGGAATCCGAGTCCCCGCCACCTCCAGCCACCTTCTCAATCCTCAAACCCTCGTTAGCACTGCTCGACGTATCCGCTCGATCCCCTCGATCAGCAACCGGCGCGATTAACGCCGCATTCCCGATCCAGGGTTCCTTTAAACTCGCCGTGGGATCCACAGGATCGTTCCTGGTTCCTGCTGTCACCGCGAACGAGGCAAGAAACTCGTTAGACGGCGCGTCCCCATCCCCTAAACCGCCCGATCCTTTGCCAACCGTATCAGAGACACCGTGCTCCTTGTTTTTCCGGTTGGCTGGTGGAGGATCGAGTGCGGAACGAATACCGATGATCGTCGCAGACTCAACGACAGTGCTCGATCCTTGTTCGTGGAACAAATCCTGATTCCTCGAACAGGGACCACCTCCAGCATTGACCTCGCTGTTTACCGTTGATCCCTGTTGCGAAGAGACACCGGGCACGTACACTCGTTCCGCCGCCGCTCCCGCTGATTTACAAGACGTCGAGACTACCTCTTCCTCTTCTGAAGTCCGTTCTTCGTCTTCCATCCCCGAGGGGCTGTGGTTCCAGCCCGACTCAAACGGCGACCGAGATTCCGAAGAATTTATTCCAGCTTCGGGTGGATTCGTCGAGCTCGAGCGAATTCGCTCGGATGAGCTCTCTGTGCTTCTGCGACGCCGACGTTTGATGGTCATCAGACTGTACAGCGAGGTCTCCTGGCTGGCTGTGGGACTCGAGAAAGATAATTGTTGTTCGCCGATTTTCAGCTCCCTCTCGGAGTTGTTTAATGTTCGCGAAAGTTTTAGCCGGTACTCGATGTCTACTTTCCTCTCAGAAGGTTTAAATGCTTCGGGTGCTTCTTTCTTGGGTCTCATAAAATCTACAAGCTGCAATTTTTCTTCCAGTTTCTTGTTCTTGGATGTTTTCAAAACACGTGAGCTGCGTCGATCAATATTTAACTTCTTCTTCGCCTTCTCAAACACATCAGTTTCCTCGCCCCTAGAAACATTCGAACCATCCCAGCCAACTTGCTGCATCTTCTTCAACTCATCATCGAATCTCCCAATCTCCTTCTCAGCCATTGCAAACACTTCGCCTCTCGTCTCCACACCTCCGCCATCAAACCGCCCATCATCGTTCACAGTCCTACCCGCGGAAGATCGTGCTCTGGCCCTAGAACTCTCCGCCAATCTGACATCGATTCCACCAGGAATATCGCTGGCAACCGGACCGGAGGTCTCATCTCCCACTTGATCCTCGAATCCAGCTTTCCTCTTCCCATCACTCCGGGAGCTCGTCACCGAGTCATCATCGCGGGAACTGCTTCCGACGTGACCGTAATACTGATGGCCCGGTTGCACGAGACTGCCACGCGATCCCCGACGATATTTCCCCCAGCCGACTCCTCTTTCACGGCTCGCTGCCCTTCGAAAGATCCCTCGATCTCTGTGTATCACGTCGCCGGTCGTCCCAGGCGAGACGTTCACCGCGTCGCGATGGATCCGCGATGATAAACTTCGTGCCTCCGAAACTTGCGACGCTCTGTCCGGTTCCTGGGTTTCATTGATCTTAGCTGGCGATCTATTCGTCGCCTCTGCTCGATCCTCCTTCGGAGGGGACTCGTTCGAATCCGGGGAATCCTCCTCGGACCTGGCCTCAGGATTTGGAACTTCTCCGAATGGATCATCGCTTCGTCGGACATGATCGAACAGATTCGCATGTTCCACGCTCCCCCAGGCTAGGTCAGGGTTTCTGTTAGCTACCCGACTGGTTGGATGATTAGGCTTGTTGGTTCTCGATAGGTGCGATACAGTTTCGTCCGTTTCGTCAATGACTGCGATACCGGGGGGTGAGGATTGTTTAGTAGGGTACGGTACCTCGCTGCGGTCTACCTGGCTGCCATAAACGACTGGTACTCGCTCACGTGCCGAACCGTGACGCAGAATTGGTAGCGCCGTCGAAAAGGCCAGAACGGCCAGCCAGCAGTTGTTCCGACGCATCACCTTTCTCCCCTGGCGGTCATGTCCTGATCCTAGAACAGAAACAATTTCGGGACGATTAGAACTGGTGTATATCTACGGTGTTATGGATAGTATTGAAGCAGAGAGCTTCGGTATGGATGGGAACGAGAAGGTTCAGTCTTCCGGAAGAGGAATCGGAATGGGACTGTGATTTCGGGGTGGTAAGCCTTGGCGCAATTCAGTTGCTTGGGAACCACCGAGCTCTTCGGCAAATAGAGATAGAGCTGGTGCTAATCTAACTTTATTTTGGTCGGATCGAGTTTAGGGAGACCCCATTCACGATGGAAAATTAGACGTGCGTTCGGTGGCGGACGATTGGAGATTGCGATCGCTGATTGGAAATTTGTTTAATTCATAATGGGAATGATCGTTTAGTTTAAACTTCGACAGATTTAACCACGAAAGAACGACCTCGAAAATTATATAAATTATTTTTACTTTTTGTTTTCTAAGCGGACTGCGGATTTTTATGAAAAATACGAATTGTTTCAGATCTAAAATTGATTTCGATAACATCCTAAAAACCTAATCTTGCAGTGCAAACCTGTAAATCATCTCGATCACGCGTGACTTATCCACGCTGAAGGTTGACACACAGCTTCGTAGTTACGACACGAACGTGCCTATCTCTTTCAAAAGAACCCACCTGTATTCTCGACGTTTTTTTCGATATACTTGACGAGTGAATTTCCAATTAACGACGGTAGGGGTTCTCTATGCGAAAGTCACGATATCAACGTGATTAATCACGGAAGACCGAGGGGAATATTTCACCCTAAACGTTCGCCAGGCTCCGGATTGCGAAATTGCTTATCCATTAAACAGGAATTGTTAAAATGACCATTGACGGCGTGCGATGTAACCGCGGCTGACCATCGGCTCTCGGTTAGGCTTGGAATATTGCCATTAGGCATCCCGTGGCAAAGATGAACGACGAAATGTCTCGTTATTCAAACGGCCGGGGGCTGTGACAGTGTGAGTCTTCGACATGGTTGGCCCGCTGCCAAATTACGTTTCCATTGGCGGAAGATGCTCAACCGCTGACGTTCGTTCGTCAGGATAAGCCGCGTTGATTGACTTCCTTCCCGGTGACGATTCGCCATTCAATCTTTAACTCGAAGATCGGCTCAATCGATCGAATCATTTAGCTCAGCTCGCCGAGGAAATACAGTTACTGTGAACTAGTTGGGAACTGTTCTTCGAGTAAATAATCCGTAAAATAAACAGTTTGCGTTTACGTGCATAGCACATACATTTTTTAAATCTCCAGTCGTCGATCAATTTACAAAATGTATCAGGAAACTAAATGTACAGTGTTTCAAGAATTTGTTTTCGATATTTATTCATTCAATTGCAATTAACAGAAACTAGAGAACGTAAAGGAAAACCTTTGCGCAGTGAGAAGCTGTATTTATTCAGATTCAACAGAAACTTTATTGGCGTGTTATAACCCCCTGATATTCTATTTAAGTAAAAAGAAATTTATTCCACATCGAGAGTTCGCAGCTTACGAGATGTTGAATTTATGTAGGATACGACGGAACGATTACCGATTCGTATCTGCAGTGTGAGTTTTTTGCGAGCACTTGTCCACGGAATAATTGAATTCTGAATATGATTTCTTTTGCAGCGTGCATCCTATAGGGAGAGTTTAGATTCGAGTGCCATTGAACCAGTTTCTCCTATGTCTGACCAGTACTGTCTGTTTCTACTTGGTACAAGACTTTCTACTACCAAAGAGCACGCTTTTGAATTGAATTCGGTTTTCCAATTGAAAATTACAAAACTGCATAAAGACATTTCATACGTATTTTTAGTTGTCTCGATTGGTTTCTTTGGAACGTATCATTTATTATTGAGTTGTGCTGTTGTGCAGAGAAAATGGAGTGACTGCGTGTACGTACAATTTTCCGTGAATCGAAACGATTCTATAGCCGAAAATCCGTATTCAAGGGAATAAAAGCATTGAAATAATGTGCACTGTTCCACCGAAGAATGATTCGTGGTAATACAATAAAACCGTTTGCGCTCGCGCTATCCACGATAAACCAAAGAATCGCGATCATAAAATCTCTAGAATATTGATGAACAGTATTACGCACAAGAAGTGAAATAATTCAATCGTGCCAATTACTGCACCACCGGGAAATATTGATTTCCCCAAGCGGGTACTAGCATATTCAATAAACGGCAGCGATTGGGAGCAAAAAGCCGAAAGCTTTCGGCAATCTAGCCCGAGTAATCTGCGGCAATAGTGAAGATGGACACAGACGAACGTCCCGACATCTGTGGGTTTAATGGGCCGCAATTTCGTCGGACGTGGTCCTTTAGTGGATCAACATCGCCATCAATGAAGCCTCTGTTCGCCCCCCTCCCTTTTCTTCTCGAATATCTTCGATTTTATCAATTTCACCCTTAACAAACTCGGACGCGCACCTTATAGCCTCCGGGGGGAGGGGCGAAATGAACTTCTTTTTCGGAACGATTCAATCCTATCAATCGCGCGCGCACACCCTGAAAGGATCCGCACATACAGCGTTCCAATCACAATCTTCGGTGCGGATGTACGACGGGGCGTTTAGCCAGGGACGCATTAAGGCTTGTCTCTCTTCGAGAAGCTTGTGTAATCCAAGTTTCGGGGAAGAGCCAAGGGCGATTTGTGTTCGAACGCAGTCACCAAGTGTTTGGGTAGTGTGCGCTACCTCCTCTGCTGCTTGACACCGGATTCAACAGTTTCCGCCCCCGCGAACGATTGCGCTCATCTTATTAAGCAAGAACTCAACGGCGGAAATTAACGCTTTGCTGATCCCGTTAATTTTCGCTTAATACGGTTCAATGCAAAGTTTATCAATCCCTCCGGAATAATACACACGCTGGACTGATGGAACAATATGCAGGGTAAAGTGTCCAAATATGGTATAGTCTCCTATTATGGCACTACCTTATATCTTGTAAAGGAGAAGTCGCACTCTAGTGAGAAAATCCTCAAATAATATGTTTACTCAAGAGTGTGCAGTGCATTCTCACCATTTTATAGATTTTAGTATCGATCCTCCGCCAGTTGTGTCTCCACGTGTTGTATATTTTTGTGGTTAGATTTTCGATTGTATCTTTTTCGAGGAAGGTAAGTGATTTTGAAATGTTTGAAATCTGTAGTTTCAGTTTATTTTAATTAATGATTGCCAACTGTTGGTTTGGGCTGAAATTCATTACCTCTTTGTCAGTAGCTAGTATTATCAGTCCACGTGGAGTTCCTAATATGGCACTACCAAGGATGCCCTAATGGATACAGCTATGTATAGCTGGGTATTGACATTCTTGGTGTGGGAGCCGAACATGGCACTAGGTGTCATATTGGGGACTCAAGGTGTACCATATTAAGAACCCCTTTCGCTGGAACCTGCAAATGACACACCACAAAAAAAATATTTTTGCCAAGCTGTGTTAATTTTTTAACAAACTTGACCCCAGAATCTTATAGGGAGGAAATGCATCTACAACTGGTAATTTTTTGGTCGAAAAAGAGCATTCTAAAATTATCAAAAAATGACATCAACAAGAAGTGGTTCATATTTGGGCACTTTACCCTGTAGTATTGGGTTGGCACGTAGGTCGTGCCATTGTTCAATAATAATTTCAACCCATTTTCTGCGTTATCTCGTAATCTATAATTCTAAGGAAGTCTAAAGTTACGATGAGAATTAAAACTAAAACCGAGACCAAAGCTACGCGACGAAACCTGAGGCTGACGTTGATTGTGAAACGGGAACCGAAGGCGGTGAAACGAAACCGAAATCGAATCTAAACACGAAACTCGAGCGATATCGTAATCAGAACAGCGATCAGATCCAAAAGGCTAAAATAAAAAAGCGGGAGCAAAAAGCACCGGCAAAATCGAATGCAACCAGAGAAAGTAGAGCGCGGTTGGAAGCAATGTTTCAGCCGGAATTAAAGGTGAAACCGTAGCCGAAACCGAATCATTTCCAGCGACCGGAACCCGGCACAGATGGCACAGGTACACGAACGCTGTTATCAATCTGTTGTCCCATGTGCGACGTGGAATCGCGAGTGTGTATGTCACTTGCTAACTATGGTCCATTACCCGATAACCACTCACGGTAGGCTAACAAGACGCCCGAACTATCGAAAACAGTGGCGATCATAACCCTCGATAACGAAACGTCGTCCGTTCCGGCACGTTCCGCGGTTTTCGAGCACGATAGCATTGTTCCTCGTGAAAGAGAACACCTTGATCCACGGAGACACCGGTGCCACAGAGTCCGGGAAACTCGTGACAATAAACGACGATACTCGCCTTTGTCAACGTGACACTGGCAGGGATGATGAGTGGAGGGTGGCTCCCGTGGAGGGCACTGTCGTGATATTTTTGAGGGTACAAAGGGTTCGGATGTTTCATCTCTTCTCGCACAGTGAGCATTAAGAAGAGATTAGAATTGATAAGGCCTTGGGAGAGTTTTTTAAATGGATTTAATACAACGACGATGCAATGTGCCGATTTTTATGGAAATTAAAAATGTTACATGAAAATGAAATGTTTCTTTTGATAATTCTAGCAAGTTTTAAATGGTCTAACAATGTTTTTAAATTCTTCACAGTTTTGTACTTCGTCAATTCAGTTTTTTATACACGTTACTCCCAATGTAATTCTGGTGTAATTAAATAGTACACCTCTTTCACATTAGTTTTACTGTCAGTTCGAGCACTCAAATTCGTATCACCTTCCACAAGTTAAACGTCACTTATAGTTTCTGTTTGCGAATATTTTAGGCCCCGTGTTGATTGCAGTCGCCTTTTTAGGTCAACGGTTAGAAATCAAGCTACGTTTGTGGCCGTCGGGCTTGATACAGTTCCAGCGAACGCGCATTAACAGTCAGACGAAGTAATTCGATGCTATAATCGATTGGCGACGCAAATCTGATCAGAGAAAATATAGTAGCGTACGAAGTACGTGGAATTGGCTCGTTGCGGTTTAATGAAATCGTGTATCATACCTCTAATGATTCATTGTGTTGTGTTCGCATCGATGGGTAATAAATTGTTGCGGGATATTTGAAATTATATCAAAGGAGAACACAGACGACAAAATAATTGAAAAATTGTCCGTGTCTAATTGTAGGGAACAAGAATCGAATAAACATTTGATGAGATGCAAACAGTGCAACAGTATCCTTAAAACCCGACAGTAGAAGTACCAGTAATATTTAATTCATAAAGCAATAAATCTGAAAAATTCAGAGATAAAGTACGCTTACAAAAATGTTGCTTCGACATTGAAGAAGCCGAAATCGTTTCATAAAATTTCAGCCCGAAAGAATTTTTACGAGCGCGGTCTATCCGTTCCGAGTGAAATTAATTGGATCTCGAACGCGGGTAGTTTCTATGCATTATAATGCATAGAAGTTGCTCCTCTGCGGCAACATTTAACCTCTGAGAGGCTCATAGAGGTTCCATCCACGGTTTCCTGGCGTTCTCGAGCGTCGCTTCACCGGCGCGCACCTTTATTCATCCGCGGTCGTCGGTTGCAAGAAGGCACTGAGCCCGCCCAATTTGCATGGAAATATGGGACGCAATATTTTCCGCGTAATTCCACATTCCGCGCGCAATTCCGAATGTGTTGCGTTTCAGTCGGTGCACGGTCACGAGCCGAAAGAGTTCTGCGAGATTCCGTCACCGCATCCTGCGAGTTCTCCATGCTGTGAAGATGGAACAAAGAGAATCCTTAATGACACGCGGGTTTCGAACCGATGCGAGTCGTCACGTCACGCGGTATCAACGGAAATAATTACGGTAAATATCGTTTCAGAACCGTCTGCTTACGGAGCGATGGATATTGAAGCGGAGCGCTCGGGTTGAAAGAATTTTACCTTTGAACGGCGAAATAAATAGCGAGTCATTTCATTACGCTTTAATTAATTATTACCAGCAAACCTAATGTATTAATTTCGTTCATTTTGTTCAGTACCGGGTCCTAACAGAGATTCGTGTCCAATATAATCTTTTCATTTATTAACGAGGTAGAGAGTTCGAACAAATTATAAAATCCACATACGATAAATTATAAGATTTTATTAGTAGATTTTATTAAATCACAGATTTATTTGATCACATAAAACATCTCCAACTTGAAATGTAACAAAAAACGTTTCCTGCCTAAAGCAGGGAAATCTACATGTAAATATGAGAAAAAATTCTTTCATAAATCTACAATCCAGCCCCATAAAAGAATCGTTTCTAATGCACCCGAGCAAATAAATCTAGAGGGTGGACGACAAAGGGTCTCGCGCATGATCCATAATATTATCCGTGTCGAAACGTTTAAAGCGCGGTCTTTCAGTGGCCGGGCAGGGGAAAAAGCGGAAAAGCCGGAAAACAAAAAAAAAAGCTTAAAACAATTGCGCGTCGAATTAGAGTCGCGTGATTCCTGGTCGCGTCCATTCTCTCACGGCGTAACAATGAAGGCGTTTTTCACGTAGAATTCCGATGGCGGAGTGAAATATTGTCGCGATTTTCCGTCATTGCGCGGCCCACGTTGAGTTTTTTCTTGTTTTATGGTTTCGGGAACAGGGCCGCTGCCTTATTCACCGGCCAGCTCATCCGGCGAACAGACAGTCCGAGAATGGGCCTTTAATCTCTCCGGAACAAACGGCCCGTCGACCTTCTAACACGGGAAACAATATATCGTTACGACTATTCGTACCGTGATTCCACAATACAGAACAAAAAACCAGCTAAACGATGATCCCGAGGTGATTGTGTGACCCGAAGACTCCAGTTTTCCGGTTCCGCGCTCTCGCACTCGCGCGCTTCGACGTCACGGCGATGATCGATGAGCTCTGATACGATATCGCCGGACATATTTTTATTGGATGCTCGTAGCTGTGTGATACGAGATTGATAGCGGGATTTTCGTACGCGACGAACTTTGCCTGCCTGCGGAACATTCGCGCGCCCCCGATTTTTCGCGAATTTACCCGGGCAGCTTTTCGAGTGTCGCGACACCATCAACGGCATGGCGGAACATCTTTTCCGGATATCCTCGTACCCGGAAGTTCCGAACATATTGATTTATCGATGCGGTTTTCATAGAATCTAAAAGCGGAGACCATAACTGTTATAACGAAAAAGAAAAAAGGTCGTAGAATAACAAGTATTTCATCGACTAAAATCGTATTGGTTACAATTAAGGGTTATAAGTAACCGACAATTTTTTCTCTTGGTAAATTTTATCGTTGAGAGAAATTCATATCGATCACTTATAACAGTTATCAATTAGAGAAATTTATTTCGATCGCTCATGACAGTTATCAATGAGAGAAGTTCATTTCCATAGCTCACAACAGTTATTGATGAAGGAATTTTGTAATAGTTATTATTAAATAGTACAACTTTGAAATGGTAGACAATCAATTATTTCATAAATTTTTTATTTGTAACATCTCAAATTTCAATAATAATCAACTTTTTATTGATGATTTTTATCATAGAAAAGTTTAGAATAACTGTTATTTTTGGTCCCTGTCTAAAAGTGTATTGCGGTCGTCGTGTGCCGTGTCCGATCATTTCGCGCTGATTCTGTTTGCAGGGACTGTTTCAAAACAGTGGGCCGCCGTTTCTGTTATAAAGGGTGTTAAAATTAAAATTATTAAGGGGTGCAATTAATGTTTACTTACATAAATCCTGCTTCCCACAAAATAGGCGTTTGTAGTTTATACTAGTAGCAAACGCGACGAGTTTCGGGCGTAATCAGGTGAAATTGATTCCAATCTATTGCCTCGCGATTGCCGTAAACGAACACGATTGGGATTCATGGTAGTCGCTGTAAACAATTTATGAAAATCGTGGTACACACGGAGCTGGTTCACCGGCGAACTTTCTGCATTTGTCTTGGCGCCCCCGCACTTCGGCCCGTGGCCGTAAGAGAAGGATTCAAATTACAGCTTCAGACAGGCGAGGGAGAAGGTTAATGGTCAGTGCACGCACCGATCGTACATCAAAGCCGGACCCCCGAGCAGCACGGGGCTCCTCGGACCAGTAATTTTCTCCTTACACGAAAAATCGTGGCAATCGCTTTCCTCTGTCCGGCCTTGCCCAGTCTTTTTTCCCTGTCGCTTAATCCCCGTGCTGTCGCGTTTCTTCGGTGTGCGTAAAAACAGTCCGGAGATGTGTACACGTACGACGCTGGCTCCATTAACATGGCCATTCTATCCGGTGTGTGTAAAAACACAAAGGGCGTTGCGTTAAACTTCCACGATGATTTCATCGCGCGAGGTCGGGCTCGGGCGGGATGGATCCGCTGAAAAATGGAAAGGCGAAGTGGATTATCTTCTCCCCCGTAGCTAACCGTTCGTGGAAAGCACGACCGCGTTGTCTGCATTCTATATGACAACGCCTGGTTTTTAAGGGCGCCCCGTGATCCTCCTTTTTACATGGTAATATTCGGTAACATTTCGCATTCTGACCTTTCCGACCACTTCTTGGTTCGTTAGAATTCTGTGACTCGATATTTTCACTATTTTAAGGATTATTGACGGCGAGGAGTTTCTTCAAGGATTTATCCATGTGATAAGGGCTCTGTTACACGATGATTAGAGTGCGGATCTTTTTTATTTATTAAAATTTCGTACGATTTTTATTTACTTTGGATTTACAAATGCTATTATCAATGAAGGTAGTATTTAATTTAGTCCCACTTTCTTAAAATTTGCCTGCAAGACTTGAAAATTGCATAAACTGTACATACAATTGTAGTATTATGAATAGACTGCGGATTTTATGCATTTATGATAAAAATGAGTAGGTGTAATTCAAAACAATAAAAAGATTAAAAGAGTTTAACAATGTCGATATACAATTTTGATCATATCAAAATTACATATTAATGAGCTAAACAAATTTTTACTTAGCTTCTATAAATTGCAATTGATGTATACAAATTTTATATTGCATAAAGATCCGCTGTCTAATTATAAACAATTTATTACTCGTATAAGAACAAGCTCGATTTCCTTGATGGGATAAATCAAAATCGCACGCGTAGAATTATGCATCAAAGCTGCAGAAGCAACAACCGTCAAAATACACAAGAACATTGTACACATTTAATGAAAAGCAAACTGCATTCACAAAGTAACAATTAGCCGTTCATTCCTGTATCGATTAATTATTTCACGGGAATCTAGTGGGAAGGCTGCGCTCTTTAGCAAAGAGCTGATCCAATCTGGATCGAGAATATTTGCGCTCACAAAATAGCACGGTATATTTGCCGGATTGTGCTTTTGCCTTTAAGTGGATCTTTATTTTTTTCAATTACAGTTTCCCTTTGTTCCTCTGTAACCCGTGGAATAATTTTCAATTGAATATTGTAGCTCCGAGGTTTCCAAACGCTCGAGAGGGAAGAAGAGAAAAAAAAGAGTCGAGAGAATGCTTAAAATCCGACGTTGTTCAGAAACGCGTTTCGCACAGTTGCAAATTCAGCGTCTTTCGCATTCTACGTGGCAGTAGGTGGAAGGCGAAATAAAAAATGGCAGGACGAGTTCTCCAATTCTCTCCGGCGGACGTGTAAGTATGCATGAGGACAGGAATACTCCTCTCCTCGCATACAGAGTGCTCCCGAGTTGAAATTCTCTCGAACACGCCGGAGATTTTTAATCAACGCGAGGCACGGAAGGACGAAATCTTAATGCCGACGATGATGAAGGGCCGGCACACACAGACACCGGAAATGCCGGATAAATTACAATGTTTCTCGAACGGTTTACCGGAATCACTCGTAATCTCTACACCCCCATACTGCACGAAATCTGTGATTCTCTCACACGAATATTATTATTCCATTAGAAATGAGTGAAGAAATGAGATTTTATGCATAAGGTCTATCAGCTTTTTACCACGTTTATATTAACTTGCCGTGTTGTTGCTGTTGATGTTATATCCGTCAAATTTTGTAATCGAATTTTAAACCTCTTCCCATTGTCCAATCTTGCTGAAATTTTGTACAAAAGTAGAAAATAAAATATATACAAAAACTTTTTAGAATCCACGCTTATATTAAAATGCACTAAAAAGGAGAAAATAATATTTTTTCTGGTTCCGCATAAAATACCGAATCCAGTTAAATGATTAATAATATTTTTCCCCAAAATTTTAAGCAATTAATTCAAAATTTCTTCTGTTATAAAATTAGTGTCGGTATATAGATAGAAAAATTTAATATAAATTTAAATAAAATCATGACATTAGTGACTATAAATAAAAGCGTGGAGCGCCCACGAAGATTACGTCAATATAGTTTAGCGCTCCACGCTTTTGTTTTTATAGTCACTAATATCATGATTTTATTTAAATTTATATTAAATTTTTCTATCTATACCGACACTAATTTTATAATAGAAGAGATTTTGAACTAATTGTGCATTTTAATATAAGCGTCGTTTTTAAAAAGTTTTTTTTATATAGAATACAGATGAACTTAATAATATAAAAATTGTCAGCATTCGCAACAACAAAGTCACAATTTGAGTGGAAAGGATTAATTGTGTTTTTATTTTAAAGAGTTGTTAAATAACTTGAAGTCTATCTTTTTTCACAAATGATAAAGTTGAATTAATAATACTATAGTAACAGATTAGTGCACATAAGTGTATCCAATATACATTATATTATCTAAAAAAACCACCGTAGTCAATCCTAGACAACCACACTGTATAATATCGCGTAAATACGAACTGCTGAAAAGTAGCACTCCGTCCTCGAAGAAAGTTCAACACCAATTGAAAGACGGAGAGTCCTTCGACGACTGTTATTATTACTGACCATCACGGTTTCGGAGGAGTGGGGACCGGCCGGGTGCGAAGTGCCTCGTCCTTTCAATGTACACACACGAGGGACTTTTGGAACCGCGTCGCTATTTATCCTCAGTTTTTTCATCTACCTGAACCAGCCCACTGTAGTTCGACGAGTTCAACAGTTACGCGATGATGCTTGTAACGTGCGGTTGTGTATTTGCAGTGACTTTTCAGTGATGCGCGGTGCGGTATACGAACTTCTTATTTGCTGTTTCGCGATTACTGCTCTTTCTCAGTTCGCACAAACATTCTCCTGGAAGTTACACTCGAACTGCGGTAATTGCACATGTGCGGCACAACCCAACCCGGACCATAATCTTGTAAGTTGTACATTTGATCAAATAACTGTTAATTTAATGGTTCAATTATCCAATGACAATCTTTCTTGTGAGATGATTGCCTGGTATTGTAATTGGAATCGTAGAGGTATAAAATTGATTTTCTTGGATCATTTTCTTGGCTCGCGTTGCCGAGCATTGGACGATTCGATACGCCAATTCTTCTGCTTCTGCGAGCCAACTTTTTTTATTCCCGTTGATTTTTTTACCGTGAATGTAAGCTCCTCTGTTCGAGGGGTCCTGACCTGAATTTTTAAGCGCTCACAACTAAAAAACGAACGCTACTCTGCAACTTTGCTATTCTGAATCTGATCTGATAATCCTGCTTGAACGTTTCCCTTTAATATTTTTATTCGACTTAAACCTTTACATTTTTCATGCTCAATATTATTTAATGGAATTTCAATTCTCTAGACTAAGAGACCTTGCCTGACTGTTAATTATCGCAAAACGTTATTAAGACTAAAATTACCACTGCTGGTCGAATGACCAGTTTCAGATTGTTTATCTACAACTATTATAAAGGTGTTTTCACGGGAAACGATTCAATAGTTCTCTTAAAATTCGTCGCTCTAAATAGATTCAAATTAAAACTATTACGTACACTGCTTGTTCCCATTGATACATACATACATTAAAATTTGTGTAACATATCGAGCTGGTAGGGCAGTTTTAGATTCTTTAATAAATAAAAACACAAAGGCTCGGGTCTGTATTAGAACCTTTCACCGGGGCATGAGTTATTTACTTGTGACGGATAAAATCGATGGCCGCGTGTGTATCGAGCAAATTGAAGTAACGAGCAATAACCACTGATTGAAACATATTCAACGGGGATTGCAGTTTACTGAGCAATTTTTTCTAGTCGATGAAGAACCTGCTTTAATCCTGTTATACGGATTGAAATACTCGATTCGTTGGATTCGTATGATCGCTGCGGTAAACACGCCGGTTTACTTAAACCGATACGTCGGCAATTTTACACTATTCTACTATCATCAAAGCCTATAAACATTTATTTAGATTGTTGTTATAGCATAGAAAGTGTTTGGTAAACCTGTTTACTTGCCTGTGAAATCTAAATTATTATGATAAATAATTTTATTCCTCAGCAGATTCAGATATTTAATTGTTTAAAGAATGACTTTAAATTCAGTTTACATTTAATACATTACGGTAGTAATATTGAAATAATTTTATTTGTTTGAACTTTTAATTTTTCTCGTTGTGCAAATTCGTTTTTAATTTTGAAGAGGGAGCATAATCGAAAGAGATGGTAGAATGAAATTGTAAAGAAGGACCTGTCAATCCCGCAAACAGCTGGAGTATACTGGAATCTTTCTGACCGGGCAATTCAATTGACTGATTCGCTCCGCCGAAGCAGTTTAAGAACTAATTTGTAACTCACGAACTCCTGTCTATGACAGGCCTGTTTGCCATTCAGAAAGCAGGGGCGAAAAACTTGTGGAATTTGAAAAATGGACCTGCATTTTCCGGTTCCGACGTTTCCAAACAATGATCACTTCTTCGCTCGGAATTGCGTTGCTCGGCGAAAGTTTGAAAACACTCTGCGGGTCGACGAGAACGAAGATATTCCTGTTAAGCAAACTTAGCCAAGTGACTACAAATAATCGCATTGGTTTATAAAAAAAACTGGCGCTGAGAGTATCTTAAATCATTGGATCAAGTGAGAAAGGTTTATTAAAAATTGGGATAGGGGAATATACAAATATTTTTTCTTTGCTACTATATATTATGATTATTCTGTGGATGTACAAAACCAGGATTCATTTTTATACACGCTCATTTGAATACACGCGAATTATTTAGGAATTTCCCTTGGTTCCATGAATTCTCTCTGCAAGTTTTTTTAGGTTCTCCGTGAGTGGAATTTGTTATATCGATCAGAAAGTCGCGATTCAACGCAAAAAACAGCGCGTGCCGAAAATACAGATTTCAAGAAAACAATCCCACTCGTATGAGAATATTCTTTTTCAACTGGCTGCATTGAAATTCATTTCTGTGGAGTTCTTAAATGTCTAACACATCAAAAACTCTTCATGTCCGCATACAATTCGTTCTAAAATTTGTTTTTTCTAGCAAGAGAATATTTCTTCCGTTAAACTGTATCTCCCTTGCATTTTCAAAACTATCATCGTGGAAAACAAACTATTATTTATGTCCAGGTTATTTAAATTCATGCTTGGAAAAGTAAACGCGCTAGAAAATTTGTGACCCGTCACGCGAAAAAGGGAAGGATAATTTGAAAATGGTTAAATTTACCGAGTTGCAGAACGAGATCCCGGCGCAGTCGTAATTCGAAATTAATTTCGACCCAATCTGGGTCTTCCATTAAAGTATAATACAAGGAGAATGGCTGAGCAGCGGCAACGGGTATTTCAGATTCATCGTGTTCTACATTTTTCATCGTTCCGCGGGAACACTGAAAAATGTACAATCCCAGGGAATGAACATAAACTACCGACGTTAATATCGAACAGAGGGAATCGTCCAAATGAGCAGACTTTGCAAGTAGTAGATAAATTTCATTGATTGACGACTGCCATTTATTTAATTCAGCTTTCTTCGCAGTTTAACCAAAATAGTGACATTATTTCAATGAGAAACCTTGAAAGAGCTATTTATTCTTGAGTCTTCCGCGTGGTGCTCTAGCGACCGTTATTCACTGAATAATGTCTCGCAATCGGAATAAATGAATGAACTGAGTATAATCGAAAAATGTAAAATACCATCCGGAATATGATTTGCATCGGGAACTTTGATTTAGAGCTGGTGGAACGTCGGAAGGCAAACGAATTATAGCCACCAGAGTGCTATAATCAATGAGAAATCGATAGAATACATCAAGTCATTTCTCAAACAGTCCGAAATTAACGAATATCATTTTTGGAGGCGGTAATAATTGGAATTTTTTGGTTGAATAAATTCTACATTAATTTTATTATTAGTATTAATTTATTTCTTAAACACTGAGACATAAAAGACTAAAATGTATATGATTTATCAAGCCATGGCAGCGTGAAGAAGTAATTGGATGATGAAAGAGCAATTTTTCCCCACTCTTCCGAGACCTCATTAATTTCCGAATTCAGAGTTCCCGCTTTTGAAGTAGATCTTGTAATCAGTTGACAGAAGATCCAAGAGAAATGCATATTCATGATCTTTCCCGTGACCGAATATAATCTACGCGTTCTCAGCACTGTTCCCGGTAGAATAATTTGATTCAATTCCCCTCAAAACGAGTATTTACAGTCAGTGGAAGCTTTTAGTCAGCGACTCCGACGTGTTCCCCGCGTTTTTCTCTTCATTACTCGGGAGTTCCACGGAGTCGGTCGCGAGGAAGTTCACCTTTCTTCGGAGCCGGATAGCCGAAAACTTTTCATTATGAAGTCGCATCGTGGTAATTACATTAACGATCGCAACTTTCTTATCAGTCGTGTCATCAATTCTTGTCCGTCGATGTAGACGAGTTTTTTAACCAGAAATTAATGGTGATAAAGTACGTTTTCACCGGTGTAACACCGTGGCTGCGAGATTTATCTCGCGGTTTTAATCATTCGATTCGAGTCGGGTTTCGAACGTTTTAGTTCGTCGAGAACTTGAGCTAAATTGTGTTTTAATTATGCAAATATTTTACATGGGTAAATAAATATAGGAAACAACGATGTATTATAAGATAAAAAGAAAAATGTATTAGAAATTCTGCGTTCATCGTGCAGGAAATTATCGAAAAATCTTCCACGATCTAACGCTCTAGCCCACGGGAATTACAACAATGCAGCCGGCCAATATTTTCCGAACTCGGTGAGGCAATAAATGCACATGAACGGCTTATCAAAGTAATAGAACCAGGTTCAACAAAGGAATTTGAGAACAGGCCCGTCGGAATCGTTGAACAATGGACGTCGCAGCATTTGTTTGGACACGGCACGGCATAAGCTTTTCACGATATAAAGCGGATGTTAGCTTTCCGGTAAAATGTATACCGTTCGGGGGGTAGATTTCCTATGAACTTACGAGCCGAGCCGTAAAACGTCGACAGAATTCTGTGGCAAGGGCTCTTGGGTAGCAGACCGGGAGTAACTTACATTGCATATTTTTCTGGTAGTTCGCCAGCCCTCCCGAAAACTTTCGGCCTGAAGTTATTTCGGCTTGCCGACTCGCAACTTGAAATTTGTACGACGAGCCTCCGGGTAGCTCACGTGGATTTTCGGATTCACATGCGAGGAGGAATCATTGAACCGGAAAGGACTGGCAGTCGAACGGGGAAATCGGAGGCGGAAAACAGCGGAAAAATATTAACCTGAAAGTATACAGGCTGTGCTCTTCTCTCAATTTTAGTGTGGCTCGAAGACTGTTCGAGACCTTTGAAATATATCCGGTGCACTGGTAGAGTTATTCGACGTTAATTCTTCATGCAACAAAAGCATACGAGGCTTTTACAATGCTTGCATCAGAATCTTCCTTTTCGGCGAATTTATTGTTAATGTGGTCCATTTCTTTATGGGTCTGCAGAAAATTTGAAGACGAAGACTATTTTATTCCACTGTTTTCTAAAACATAATATATTGACATCTTTAAATTTTTTTAATTTTCCTACAATTTTTAAATTCATGTACTCCATTTTACTGTAACTGCATAAAGATCCGCAGTTTAATCATTACACCTGCTGCAACAATATTACCAAACAGTTTCTACTTAAACGACATTCCACTCTGAAACGATAGCCTTGTGCATAAATACACAGTTAGTCCCCCAAGCATCGCAGGATGCTCGAAACCGTGGATTCTTTTATGCAGTTGCACTTTGCAGAACGAAATGACTTCCTGAGCCGATTGTTTATCGGCGAGAATTGGAGCGTGTCCAACGTTCTCATCCGATTGTCTTCGAATTTTGTATTGTGCGACGATTCTATGGCTGCCTACCGGTAAAACCGGGCTCTCGAAACGAGACGAGCTGATGCCGCCATTAGCATCGGGGCGCTTCCTCCGTTAACTTTCCGATATCCAGTTTCTTCGTGAAATCGATAAAAAAGCGAAATATCCAGAGAGAGAGAGAGAGAGAGAGTGAGAGCGAGATAGAGAGAGGACACATCTTCCCGTGCTTGTGCGGAAATCGCTTTCGATATATTTCCTTATTCGATTTCCCGGCGGGGATCACGGCATATCGGTTCGACTGTTACACCCACCGGCGACCGATCCGCGTTCACCGTGTGTCACTAGATAGAACAGAGCGCGTTTTCTGTTAAAATTTCATAAAACCGTATCTTTAGAGCAGCCGATAACGCCGGAGGTCACGCTTGGATTGAAATAAGCGAAAGGTGTTACACAACCGAACGAGTGCTCGCCGAATGAAATCACGCGGTGTGAAATCACGCGACTCGTTGATAACTCGATCGCCGGAAATTTCGACTTCACCGAGTTGACACAAGTCGCTTGACGAGGAACAGAGATACTGATGAATTTCAATTTACTGCCGAACTTCACCAAACTGAAATTTTAATTTTATCTATTTTATATATTCTTTGAAACGATGTAAAAGGAGCTTGCTGTGAAACTTGGAAGGGGAATGTAGTATGCTGAAGAATAGTAATAGTCACAGGATTATAACTAGACTGTGGATCTTTATGCAAAATAAAAATTTTTTGAAAGAATTCTTTCATTCTTTAATAATTCTAATACGTTGAAAATAGTAAATTCATGTTTCTAGATTCTCTTTTAATCTTCATTCTATTTTAAATTATACCTACCCGTTTTTGCCATAATTGTATAAAATCCGCAGTCTAATAATAACATTATTCCAGAATTTTTAGAACGTTGTTTTTTTCCGGAAATGTGGTTAGTCGTTCTGAGGGGACTGGGACGTGTCTGACCAGTGCGCGCCGTTTCTACTTATTCTGGGAACTGCTCCGAATAGAACTTCTGCAAATGAGACTTTACAATTTAAAATGCATATACAGAATTTTTGTGTGCAATTTATTTAATAACTTGAATGAAATATAAGTTCTGATTTCATTAAATTTTTGAGTGTCAGTTTTTTTTCTAAATTGTGGTTAGTTATTTGAAAGAACGAGAAAACTATGGTTTTCGGAATGAAATTAATTCAAGCCCGGACAAGGACGAGAATTATTTGCGCGGAATCTGTTTTTAAATTCCGCACGATATGATATACTTTTCCTCGGAGCTGTTCCCTCTATGATTAATTCAGAGTTCCCCTGCTATCATAAATCTCCGACGAGCTCTAAATAACTGCCGAGCACACAGGGAACGAGTGTGATTGCACACAAGAGCAATTTTTCACTCAAGCGCTATTTTCATTCCTCGTGACTCCGGGGCAGCTCTACTTAAATTGCCATAATCATTAGAGCGACTCCACATTAACCTCCTTGCGATATTTATCACGACGGATACGCTCAGAAATATTTAGAAAACTCATTTCGCTCGGATCCGACCGCGATACGAGACCGCCAGAGATCTTTCGAGTTCGTTGATTACTCTAGAGACAGCTTTAACAACGATCTCCGTCTTATCGGATGCCTCTTCGCTCTCGAGAAAGATACCGAAACTACAATTGCGCTGTTGGTGTGCACTGCCTCGGAGCATTCGGATCGTTTTCGTTTAAAAGACACACATAGTGTTTGTTCGCAATTCAGTTTCCCATTTTCGCGTTATAGTACTGCGTGGGATATTCGAAAAATTTCTTGGATATTCCACTTTGATACTTTAAAGGACAGCAACTAATTAAGGAATACTCCCGAAGTGGAAGTTTCTCTTCGCTCGTCTTAAGAACTTCGTGTTTTCGAGTTGCATCAGTTTTCTCGGCCGAGTTTATTGATTAATTATCGAAAGGAATTACGATGGACTCTCTCAATTTCCTCCTTTCTGATACTGCACTCTTTCACTTTGTTACGGACTTCTTTCGGTGATCTCCACATTAATTATCTGCAAGATTTGTTTCTCAAGATTCTTGAGATTCTAATTAATTTAGATAAGGTTAGATTTGCAATCAATGATGGTTCAAGAAAACAATTCTCCCAATATTAGAAACTTGGTGTTTGTTTCTTTTTAACTGTACAGTACATTAGCGAATCTCCACCACGACGGGTAAAAGATTTCGATAATGAAGTTACAACTTATTAATTCTGAGAGCCACAAATGTGGCACGAATGGATGCACTAAATTTTGTTCTCCGCCGTTAATGAACTATTCAGGCTCGATCGAAAGTTCTGAGTTCCGAAAATCGCTGGGATGCAGAGTCATAGCGAGTTAGAAAAGACATGCAACTTCGGGCTGGGAAAAGTTTCGCCGAAATTAGGGTTCCTCGCGCGTGCAGAGATGCGATTGATGATATCATCAGGACGATTGGTGACGTTGAAGCGATGCACTTTCGCCAGCGTTCGTACGTCTCCGTACGGAGCAAGTATAGGTTCCCAGGAACGTGCGGTGCATACGGAATTTCCGCGCGGTGCATGCGGAATTTCCGGGCGGTCGCGTGCGACATCCCTTATCGCGTTGAATGGCGCGAAATAGCTCTCGCTCGCTCTTTGCGCCGTGTATTATTCAGGTGCGTTTCAACGGAACACGTTGCAGCCAACTTCGAATTCTTAATTTTCCCAGAGATTCTCTCAGGCTTCCGTAAATTGCTGGGACAAGTTTAATGGGACCTCAACTTTTCATTTCTCGGTTGCTACGCCGGATTTTTAGTTTCGCCGAGATTTAGATCCAGAGCGTTTGGCGCGATGTTTGAATGGGCGAGACGATGTCTAAGAAATTGTAGAAACTGCGCCCGTTTATTTCCTGCCGCGGATGCAGTTAATGGAATTTTCAATTTGCCGCCGATGCAGTGCAACCTGACGATGTTCTGAATTTTAATGGCGCTTTTACGGAATGGCCGCCTCGCTGTTGCAATCAGCTCCTTGATCTCGGTGAAATTTTCGAGCACGTAAATTCTGCACTTTTGTAACAACCATCCAATCTTAATCCGTAAGTAGTGTTTACACAGATTACGAAAATCCTGTGTGAATGGTAGCTTCAAGGATTTTCGTTTTCGAGAAACGCGTTTAAAGAACTACATTAATTTTAAAAATTCGATCAAATCCTTTTGGACACACATTATGCAGAAATATAACACTACGTTCACGGGGCACTAAGAGTAACTATTATGTATTACTTCGTAAAAAGAACAGAAATGTATTTCTTCAGATTTTTAGCGGTTTTTATTACAATATTATATATGGTCACTGAGATACATGTATTGAATAATTCTTCTTCATATTTTCTCAATCTCATGTTTCATATTTCAACACTGCTATTCCCGAGACATACTAACGCCCATGTAATTCCAGCAATCCGCGGGGACAGCGCAGGAAGAAATTCGTATTACAAGGTAGTAATAATGTCCGAGTAATACCAGATGACAAAGTGGCACAGAAGAAATCACCTTGACGAAACCAACTTTACTCGTTCGGTCCAGCGGAGTCCTTAATGCGGTACATTTCGCGAATTTCCAAGCGCCGGTAGGATCCATTAGCGAAGTCGCAAGAAAAGGAACGAGAAGTAGATTCCGCGAGGACATAAAAACGGGAACGAAACATTGTTACGCCGTTCGAGCAACAAGTGTTAAAATACGAGCACCGGCTCGCGCGGCGGATTCTCTGCGTGTTTGAGATTCGAATGATTCTGCTCCGAACCCACAGTTTATTACTCTACAAAAGTAATTTATACAGCCCGAAGAGCATCGGAAGTACCACAACTCTTTAATCGAAATCTTGAAGGAGATTGTTGAATGAATTATTTGAGCGTTTAATAAGTGTAAAGAATAATGTAGTCTACAATTTGATAAAATGTTTGGACCCACTGTGTGAACTGCTACTTAAGGAAACTGTTCGAGTTTACAAAATGTTTTGGATATGGTCTGCATAAATTGTAGACGAAAATAAATTTCCTCTAGTTACATCGCTGCCGCGTAATTTTTACACTCCAGTTAATTAGTTGGTTAACGGAGAAGAAGCACACTTTGCAGAGAAAAACATTGCGCAGGGAAGCAGAGGATTAACGTGGAAATGAGATTAAAAAACAAAGACAAATTTGTTATTAACCGTTTAAAGAAACCAGTCTACTGTTATCGTGAAATTGCTTTCCTTAAGTAGCATTAAATTTAAAAAACTTCTTTTCTTTCTTTGATAATCTGAAGAATCTGAGGATAGAACATCGACATTCTTACATTCTTTTAATATTTTTATTCTCGAAATTGTACCAAATTATTCTTGTCACAAGTGCATAAAAACCGTAATTTAATAATTCTGTCAATAGACTCTCGATTTACATGGTCGAATAATTTTTGCCGATTTTAAACGACAACTATTCAGCGGGACTAATACTGCATTTTTGCGAGAAAAGAACCAGCGAAGTAGAGTCTCTGATTCATTGTCTACTTTTATTATTTCATTCCGTCCCGGGAATAAGACTTTGGAGAATGGAAGAATATAATATAGAATGTTAATCAGAGTACTCCGGTCTCGAAGGCTAGTGGAAAATTTAATAAAATTCTGCGCCGAGGCGACCGTAAATTGCTCACTTCTTCATAATGCATGTTATGTCACAGGCCGTAAAAAAGGTAGGCGATATTAAGAAGTTTATAGTGCATCGGAACAAGGTATCCGAGGGTTCTTTGGATCGCGGCGATCTTGCAGAAAATATTTGCACCGCAGTCGGAAAGCAATTACGCTGTTTAATTTTGCTTTATGGGATGTAACGTCTGGCGTCTCGCGTAATTCGCTCTACCATTATTGGAGTTGCGCGCGAATATGTGTGTTTTAATGATCTGCGCGGTGCTCCATTAAACGGGGAGTTTGATTATCGTTGGGGAATGGGTTCGTGAGAAATGTGATTGCGCGAAGCTCGGATGGGAAATATAATTTTTATATATTATTATTATTATTATATTCGAGCGCTGTAACAAATGTTGGAAATTTAAAAATTCTTTTAATGAATCTTCCAAATCAAAGTGCCCAAATGTGAACCACTTTTTGGTGTATGTCATATTTTTTGATTATTTTAAAATGCTCTTTTTCGACCAAAAAATTACCAGTTGTAGATGCATTTCCTCCCTATAAGATTCTGGGGTCAAGTGTGTTCAAAAATTAACACAGCTTGGGAAAAATATTTTTTTTGTGGTGTGTCACTTGCAGGTTCCAGCAAAAGGGGTTCTTAATATGATACACCTTGAATCCCTAATATGACACCTAGTGCCATATTCGGCACTCACACCAAGAATGTCAATAGCTACACCCATATTAGGGAATCCTTGATAGTGCCATATTGGGAACTCCACGTGGACTGATAATACTAGCTACTGACAAAGAGAAAATGAATTTCAGCCCAAACAAACAGTTGGCAAACATTAATATAAATAAATTAAAACTTCAAACATTTCAAAATCACTTACCTTCCTCGAAAAAGATACAATCGAAAATCTAATCACAAAAATATTCAACACGTGGAGACACAACTGGCGGAGGATCGATACTAAAATCTTTAGAATGGTGCGAATGCACTGCACACTGTTGAGTAAACATGGAAAACTATTGTTTGAGGATTTTCTCACTAGAATGCGACTTCTCCTTTTCAAGATATAAGGTAGTGCCATAATAGGAGACTATACCATATTTGGGCACTTTACTCTATAAATCTTGTGTCTAAAAATGGTTGCAAACAATTTCTATTTTCCACGAAAATCCTCTATTGATCGTGTGAAGTGCAGTTGGTCCCATCCATCGAGTATGTCGAATGTCTGGTTCCATTGATTAAGTATGTCAAATGTCCGGATCCATTGATCAAGTTTCAGGTGTATGAGAGGGATTGAGGAATGAATGAAATGTCTGAATGAAAGTCTGAGCCTACCGTGGCGACGACGTGGTGTGAACGACCGGGCTCTTCGAGCAGTAATCAGGAGCGTATAGTGGGCCGAGGAATTAAGCGGTAATGGCGGACGTCAATCTTATGCTAATGGCTTGTAAAATGGGATTCATCCGACAGCAGGCGTCCACGGAATTCGTTGCAGAGCATAACCGCGTCGTGCCAGACGGAAGTTCCCCAATCAACGTTTCCTCCATGCTTTCTCGGTTTACGAGACGACGCGACGGTTAAGGGAGACGTAACCGCGGCCTGTTGAAAGATTAAAATCCAGAGATTTCAGCGATAGCTACGCCACTGGGGAAAAATATTCGATCGCCTATAGCTCTCGCAATTTAACCCCTTGCTTCAAACAATCGAGGCAGACTCGTAGCGAATATTTATTTATGTTATTCATTAATTTTGAATCGGAATAAATTTATATTAGATGATTGCTCAAGTTCGTGCCCGATTTGAAAATAAAATTCAATGGTTAAATTTAAAAAGATTGGTTAAATTAAAATTAGAAAATGGTAATTATTAAAATTAATAAAATTGTATTCTTTAAAATTTAACCATTGAATCTTATTTTCAAATCGAACTTATGCAATCATCTCATATTATTTTATAATACATACAATATCAACACCCGCAATATTCACTAATTCACTCATCAATCAGAAATCGCACAGACGAATTTTAAAATCCGTCCCAGCCACTAGAAGGCTAAGCGAAAGGGTGCTCTAATTGCAGAAAAGTTCTGCCCGCGAGAATTCAATTCCGGCGCGAATAATTCCAAGATTAACAACGGCGTTTACAGGCGGCGTGTCTCGGGTAAGTTGCAAATGGCAGTGCTGGAGCCGCGATAAAACGTTCAGCTGATAACGACCGTGGGTTCTATAATTCCCAGGAGAGTTCTGCAGAGCAGTTGCAACATTAAGGCCAAAATAAAAAAAAGGGAAACGAAGAAAGAACGCGTAATCGTTCTCTTGGCGCGACTAATGGCGTCGGGCGAGAGCACGAGAAGCGCTGTTTAATTTATAAACGCGCGAGCCGCTAAGCCTTTTTAAATACACTCTCGACCGCTGCCGCTGCCGCCGCCGCCGACGACGACGACGACGACGACGACGTCTCACGTTCGTGGCACAAATTTTTCCGTTCGGTTCAAAGTTCCATTTTTATGCCGCCGGCGCCGCTTGTAATGTTCATCGCCGGCTTTCTCTCCGCGTAATGGCAAATATAAAGTAACGCGGTTGCATTGTGCGTTCGCGGGGACAGCGTTCTTTATAATGGCTCTTATCATTTTATGCAGATTGCTCGGCCCTGCTTCGTATCGTATAGTTTTTCCGGCGAAGTTTTACCACCGGCGCTCTAAATTCCTTCCTATTAACTTCGTCTCGTAATTCTCGACCACCGAGAAAGAAAATATCCGTTGCGTTCGCTTCGCCCGTGTCGATCACAGCGCTCCTGTCGAAAATTCATTATGCATGCAACCGTCGCGATTTTATGCGTTCCTTTAGAAAAATGAATAGATCGAGCGTAATCGCTCGAAAGATTATAAGTAGACTGCGGATCTTCATGCAAAATGAAACATGTTTGCATCGATTGCAAGACACAGGAGCCAAATAAAAATTTCATTATTCTTTTGATTATCTTGCCAAGGTGAAACTGGTACACTGGTGAGCTTAAATCTTTTTAATACCTCTACTGTTTTAAATTGTACGTACCCATTTTTGTCACAAATCCATAAAATTCGCAGTCTAATAATAAGAATTTAATCTTCCTAAAAATTCCGGAAAAGTTTAATGAGGTACTTCAAGATGCATGGAGTTAGAAAATCCGAACGTTCAAGTGAAGATCAACGTCAATACTTGCGATGAACATTCAACAATAGTTTACCTCAATGTGCAGAATGCAATGGAAACACGAGAATTCGAACAAGAGAATTCTTTGGTATTTTATTCCTTCGATAGTAGAGAAAAGTGTGGTGCAACGGTAAAACGCTTTTCGAGTTTCCAGGGGAAAACGGCAACAGCAGCTGGGCTTGTTAGTTTTGTTGCAAACTCTAATTGGCTGGTTATGTTTACAGGCTGTTATCGGAGTTCGGGAATAATAATATAATTGTGGTCAGCCCGACGGAGTCGGCCACGTGGAAGCTTAAATCGTCAGGTCGTTGGAAATATAACGTGAGCTATCGGAAGTTGGTGAGCAAATGAGGAAATGTGAGCTATCATGTTTCAGTATAGAATCGTGTACTTTTATTAATGTGTAACGATAATTCTACCATGTTCTACATTATCGTACATTAAACTAACACGAGTTACAATGTAGAAGCACAAGAGAAAGAGCAAACTCAATTTCGCTTGAGCGTCGTGCTTAGAACAATTTCGTAATTACCACCACGTTCGAACTTCCCATTTGCATTTCGGCAAGCTGATTATAAGGCGAGTATTCGGCACTGACTACCAGACTTCGCCAGAATAAAACAGTATTGCATGGAACTAACGAAATCACCATATCCGAGAAAGGGTCCAAAGATTCTCTCTCTCTCTCTCTCTCTCTCTCTCTCTCTCTCTCTCTCTCCCTCTCTCTCTCTCCCTCTCTCTCTCTCTCTGCAAATGATATTTCATGCAAGAAACTCGAAATAGCCTATTAAAAGATACGGATCTTGTTCCCTCCCGACAGTTCCGCCATTCGTTCTACGAAGTCCGCTTAGGTTAATGAAATCGCAACAATCGAGATTATTACTTCTCGCGTCGGGCAACAAATATACAGGTCTCCGTGCGCGGAATACGCCGTCTGCTTAAGTTAAATCGACTCGACTCGAGCCTCTGGCGAAAACTTTATTATTACTCAATATCCTCGACGCGCTTGAATCGTGCGGCGAACCGCCGCCGTTATCCTCTAATGGTTTCCTTTTTTTTTTGTTTCATAAAAAAGTATCGTCGGTTCCCGGATTTTTCCGCGGTTAGACGAGTGAGAATTTTTCTCCGTGCCTCGGGACCTCGGACATTCAAACTCGAGCAATTATATTTCTTTCTCCGTGATATTCTATTAAACGCGGCTTTTTGTCTTAAATTGCACTAAACGTAGCGTTTTCTTTTAATTTCTACTGAATGAGGAACTGTATTATTTTAACCCTCGGAGCTTTTATCCAGGTATAATATTCACGTAGCTTACGATCTTTCACAGATTTATTTATCGATTCTTTGAAACAGAGTTTTGAAGACGTGTAACATTTTATTCGTTCAATTTAATAAGAAATTGATTTGCTCATTGAAAAGCTTAAAAAGAATTTTAAAGTATTCGTATAACCGTTTCAATATATAAGAGCTATTAAGAGAGAAAATAAAGATCCTGTATCTTGCAATTGATGCAGACAATTTTTCGTAAAAACCCGCAGTCTAATTGTCACGAATGATTCTCAAGTATCGATGCTACTTACAAATCAAAATATACATAAATAGCGTGGCTCTCTTTTCGAAATCCTACAGATAACAAGCGACACGAAAGGGCCATCGACTTGGATGAAAATTAAAAAGAAAATTTGCAGGTATCTGACGAAGAGTTTAATGAAAGGAGCAAATAAATGCATTTCGGAGGAGCCACATTCAGCTCTCGGCACGAGAGGAATTCCACTCGTCAATTAATTTGGAGAATGCCGAGAAACCAGATCGACCAAGTCCATTCCTCGCGAATCCGGATTATTGTACAATCATTTGTGGCAGTCCATGGAAATGGTAATCAGAGAATCTGGCGGCGACCCGCCGCGGTTAATTGCAACAATTTACCTTCAAATTATCTGGGAAGAGGTTTCCCCGACGGACATACAGAGGAGCGAATTTTTCCGCTGCTCCCATTTCTCCATGAAGAGCGACCAGTGAAAAAAGGAGAAAGGAAAATAAAGAGAGCAGGCTAACCTCGTTTGCAGGCGCGGCCATTTCAATTCGACACGGGATTTATTCAGCGGTTCCGCGGCGACTTGAGTGGCGACCGAGAGTAGTTCATACAAAAATTGCTTGGCCCGTGATTATCGCGAATCTCATTGAGCGGGAATGGTTGGGCGGATGCTAGTAGGTTTGGAAAAATAATCATGTGTGCTTCCCGGTCGCGCAAAACCTCACGTACCGACGGTATTCATCTTTTTTTTTCAAAAATCCATTACTAGATATTACCGGTGCATGTACTGCCGCCTGCACAAAAAGTAGTTGTGCTTAAAACGAAATTTTTTCAGTGATCAGAATACCGATGTGACCCTAATTGTGATCGCGGTTTGTTCATTTTTATTCAAAACGGATTGCTTCATTTTATTCAAATTGGGGCTAATTGTTTATCAAGCCAAAGGAGAACTGACACATTTTTTTGGGGGTAATTATTGTTTAGTCATTTTTGGTTGAGGTAGAGTGAAACTGCGAAGTGATTTATAAAATATTATTAATATACAGTGGGTGTAAAAAGTATTCGTACGCCTTTTAAAATAGAATTACTTTTTTATAATGTACCAAACGACCTGATTTGGAAAATCAATTAGAAGATTTTTTATAATCATCGAAACCGATTAACATACACACGAACTACAAGCGGTTAAAAATGGTAAAAATCGTAGTTTCACACGACTTTTGATCAGTTTCTGTTTAAAATCCACAGAATCATACATATTTCGATGCGTCTCGTTTCTTTTAGATCTTAGTTCGTTTTAGATTCTACAAAACATATATTTTAAATTTTCATTAAGGGCCCAAATAAAAAAGTTTAAAAAAATGCCTATTTTATTTTTGCATGTAAACGTGTAAATTATAATTTCTGGAAAATCTTTTTTGCATATCATTTCGTAAACCAATGCTTCCAATTAATTATACAAAATCAGGTCGTTTGGTACAATTATAAAAATGTTATTCTGTTTTAAAGGACGTACGAAAACTTTATTCACCCGCTGCACATTCACGATATATAAATGCATAAAATATGTAGTCAAGTATCTAAAGATTATTTAATTTTCGCATGTGTTTAATCATAGATTCCTTAATTGAGCAATTATTTGTTTGAGGTGGAATGCAGTTTTCCAGAGGACATGGAAATTGTGCCACTTTGTCGAGCGTAATGGAAGGGGTCAGGTAAGAATAGATGCTTAATTGAACTGTCTTCGGTAATGGTAATTAGAAGCTTTGCGCCTGATAGGATCTGCAGGTTTTGTCTTCGGTCAATTGACGGTGTTCGTGTAACTACGGCTTCCATGGTGGCGTCAGTTTAACGCCGCGCTATACGGTTCACGTATCGCATCAGTGGACTATGTAAATTGGGGTATATCCGCAAGGTTCTCACGTCTCATCCCTAGGATTAGGATTTAATCGAACATATTGAACGCTATTTGCAAGCTATGTACATGTATGAGCGAATGTATATGCAAACTACGCATACTTTGACTCGCGATCGCAATGGTAAACAATTTATTGTTCGATTAATTTGCCCTTATTGGGCCGCGTGTGTATTCAACGCGAAAATAGCTGCGGTGCGATTGGACCACTATTTGACACTGATTAATTAAATGGCCAATTATTCCGACCTAGGTAACACATTCGGCCAAACTATATCGAATTTAATACTGACTGATCGTTATTAAGACATTCACGCCCACAGAATCAAATTCTATACAAAATTGTTACATTGGTGTACGATGATCTAGAGGAATAATTGTAAATTTTGTTCATGTTACGTGCAGATTTGTACATTATATAATAAACAGGCATCCTCGAGTTTCAAAATGGACACAGAAAATTCAGCCATGAAAATAATGTACACCAGTTCTCATTTAGTGAAAACTTCATTACACTTGCGCAAAAAAATTGTTCAACCCGCTATGCCAGAGACAAACTCATTTAAAGGGACACAGTCCTTTATGCAAGGTACACAATTAATTTTTACTAATTCGAGGGAGTATTTCACAAATTAATTCATTAAAATTAATTTCTCATTGAAATTGATTTTGACACCAATTCGGAAATAAACGTTGCACTTAAGTTAATGAGGAGAGGGCAAATAGCGTCTCCGAAGACAGCACGCCGAGGATTTGTAGTATCAGCAAGCAATATGTCGGTTTTGAGTTTCGCGGATGCAATAGCATCGCAACTAAGGCGGTAACGAGCTGCTTGCATTTCCAGTTTCTAATGAAATTTCCCGCGCCGTTTCATTTCGAGAATACCTTAACGCGAATTAGGTCAAATATCGTTCTTAACGAACCATGAGTTACATCGCTGACGATCTAATTGTTCAAACCACTGAACATCTTCGGAACTCGCCGGTTCGTGGGGTTCTTAACCAGCAATTAAATGCCGTATGCGGTAGGTGATTACCATTTTTGCGGGCAACCATAAGCGGCCGGGAGTGGCAACCAGCATCGGTGCAAATCCGCAAGGGAGTTCGAATGCTAACGAACCTAATAAAACTCGTTTACGCGACGGCTTTTGCAGAATGTGTGACTTTTGCCAGCTTTTGCACGGGATTTTGACTTGGTAACTGCTATTAAATTCTCTCTCGGGCGTACTCTACCAGCTGCCGTGTCTTTCTAGCAAGCGAGAATTAATTAATTGTGTGATTAACCTGAAGTGTATTCGTAGCGTGCGTGCGTGCAAACTCAAACGAAATTCCGCGTGAGAACAGGCCCCGCCGGAATAACCTATTCACTTTTAATTTAATCATCGCACTATTTCCGGCCCCTTGAGAATTTACAAGATAACGCGAACGTACTTTCATCATCGTGGTGAGTTTCTATATTTTTTCTGGATTTCATTTTACGAGCTGAGAAAAGAAGACGAACATTGGATGTGAAACTCTTCCTAAAATGATGTGGTATTTATTTTGTATTTTTGGAAGAAAGGAAAATAAACGTATGATTCATTCTTACGAGGAGATGAATATCAAAGATTATGCAGGAAACGTGTTAGAAATGGTAATATTAGATGAAAAAATACAATCTTCATCGTTAGTGTTTCCCGGAATACGTAAGTTCGAATCTGCATAACGAACTGCAGTTTAGGCAGCAGTAACGTAACGAAGTGTCCACAAGTTGCATAACTCGTGTATGACACACTCATGTGTCTTCTAGAGAGTGCTCGGAGTTTGCATAGTTTTCCACCCTGGTCTAGACGAATGTAAATTTGCTGCTTCAGCGGACAATGTGCATTTGTATGTCGCGGGATTGTTCAGTTGTTGTCTAACTCCGTTTTAATACCAATACACCTGCTCACATCGTGTAGCAATTAATAAATTGTCTTCTCAAGAATGTGATGCAGTTTAGAAAATGCTTAAAAATGGTCAAACATGATAGATAGTATTTTAAGTACATTCTTTCTCAATTACATCGCACAAGTTCAAAATGTCTTCTTTTTCTCATGTAATATTAGCTTCCATAATAATTTTAATCGTCTAATGATTGTAATAATGAAGCAGATTAAAAGACGCTAAAAACTATTGGGTCGGCAGAAAGTAGTTTCGTTACTTTAAGGTGAAATAGAGCCGAATTTTTGTTCCATGATCTTTTGCAAAAAGGAATAAATAAGAAAATATTTTATTAATTAAAGTTCATCGTTTGAATCAAGAAATTCGGTTTTATTTCACCTTAAAATACCGAAATTACTATCTTGCCAACCCAATAGTAAACGAAAATGGACCAGTTTACAAAATGCACAGAGACGAAGAAGATGAAAGTGCAATTTTTATAAAAATTCTTAGACAAAATATATACCATAAATTAATGATAAGTGCCGAATGTAATTCTATTCAATCGGTAATTCTCAAGGCCAGATGTGCAGTTAAAAATTTTGCGGTTTAGGGTTTAGGGTCAAGAAGTGTCGGCAACTCAGCTGGGACATGCAAATTTATGGTATGGGCGGATGAAGTATCGGAGTTATTGGGATTTGTAGATAAGGATTCTTGATAGTTAACGATTTTCGCGCAGCACGTCATCGAACTATAGTCCTTCGCGAACATTTAAAAAAAATTCCAATTGAATCGTTGAAAAACTGAGCTGTCGGCAGATTTTTGTCCAAACAGATCGGTTTCTGGCCCACTGTGCGCCTCCGAGAAGATTGTATTGTATTTAAGTTCGCGTGTACTCAGATAAATTAAATGGAAATTGTTTCATACTTTTTAGTTCCTTTTTTTAAAAAAACCAAGCTTTCGACCATTTTCGACCATTTCCGGCCAGAGCAGCAGAATCGCAGTCGGCCAATCAGGCATCAACAAATCCGAGCCATTGGATTTACAGGTCCCCAAAATTCGGGCGGATTTCCACGTCGCCTCTGGTGAACGGAACGCTGAAGAACCCCGATTTCGCCCGACAGAGGGTGTGTTCATCCGACGTAATTAAGTTTCCAACATTCGATTATCGTCCTTCACTCGGTCAACGCGGATCTCTGCGGTTTAAGGGTGGTTTATGGGTGGCTTGCAAATACGAAACCTGCTTTCGCCGTTTCGACTGATTAACGATCACCACTCGCTCGTAAATTAACGTCGCTGGAGAACCGGAGCGTTTAACAGTGCCTCGCTGTGCGCCGTTTTAATAGGAAGGGTTTCCTGTTTATTCTTTATGCTGCGATTGGCCGTGATTCGCATGAATTTCGCCGGGCGAGTGCACGCCAATCGACTAAGTACTTCGACGTGTCACATCGCCTCCGTGTTCCCTCTCACGTGCCAAGAATATTTGTCCGATAATATTGAAATTGGATTGCAGACCCGACAAGAGTAACACGTGCAGCCCATCCTGTCGCAATTACATCAAGGAGAACGAAACACCGACGGGAGGGGACCGTTCGATAGGATAAACTTCGTCATTCGACTGATGTTACCGGTTCGAAGTATTTATCGTATATCTATCGTTGATGCGCGCACGGTAGTCTTGCAATCTAGAAAATGCCTGGTACCGTGAGACATTTCATTTTTCTTCCAATTTAAAAGCTTCACTCGCCTGTTTCCGTTCCAGCAAATAGATTAGTTCGGATCCGAGAGATTTCACTCGATGCTCGCACTGTCGACATTTTCAGAAAATAAACAGTGAACCTAAATAACTAAATTAATTTTTGTATACTCTGAACATTTTTATATTGACTCTGAGTCTGATTCGAGGTGCTATGGATGAAGTAAAACAATGCTTAATATTTATTCCGAAGGTTGCGGGCTCTTCATTCGATATAATAGAATGGCAGTTGCATCCGGGCCGAACATGGATTGCGACGTTATTTTTGTTTCGATTGGTCGAACGAAGCCCGGTAGCCCGTAATTAATTTCTCGGGTGTAGCGGGACGGCGAAAATGATAGCCCGGTGAAAGGGTGCTCTCCCGTACGCTCTCTTAAACGAACCGAAATCGATTTCCAGTCTCTTCAGGATCTAGAACGCTCGTCCTGTAACGCTCGTGCCAATTTCCGTGCACAGATGCGTGTAATACGATTTCGCTCGCGCTGTAAATAATCTTATCGCCGGCCGAGCAGGTGTAGTCAACCGCCGCTCTGTGTCCGGTGTGCAACAACAAATTTCGTTCCTTCCACACGCCGGCCAATAATTCCAATTTGCCCGCGAACGGGACCCGCGAAATTGTCAGGAATTGCTGCTCTAGTCCGGCGAGAGCCCTTCGTTTGAAGATTCGTCGTTTCTTCGCTAACTGCATCTCCCTGTTCCCTCGAATGTGCTGCCAGATTTATATCAGACACAGAGGTAGTCGCCAACACACGTAATGCGAAGTACAATAAAATTTTACACAGTAATGCGATTCTGTTCATAATTAACTAGAAATTCAAGCCACCGCAAAAGCGTCTTGTACGTCTATAAATGAATGGTTCTCGAAACGAGGCTGCTACGGAGGCGACTTAATTTCGTAGAGCATAAAACGCGCGACGTGATTGGCGTCCTCGACACTGCGTCGGTTTAATGCGTCATGCATAATGTAACATCTTGGACGACTCTTTACGATTACGAGCCATCGATGCGCCCGTATGAATAAGTATGAGCCTTCGGCCGAGTTTCGGATTGTAAAATTTAATTAATAAACCAGATAGTAGGTGGTTTTGGTGTTACGCGCACGGACGAAAACTTTGATTAACTCTGCTTAACGAGCGGCTCCCTCACGGAGACTGCCATAGTTGCACGGTGCACGCGCCATTTTTATGAAACGTGCTTTTGCATAGCTTTTAAAAAATAGACGTAAATTAGTACAAGTACTTATAGTAAAGATATTTTAACAAAATTAGGTTAATTGCTACTGTTTAAAACAGTGTTTGGCATTAATAAATTAAAATTTTAATTAAGATTTGATTAATGCGTAATTAATCGAATTAAAAATTGTAATTAATGTGTAATGCGAAGACATTGATTAATGTGTACGATTAAAAAAGGTAATCATTGATAAATCGACGATTGATTCAATCGATTGATGAAGTCAATTGTCAATCGTTGATTAAAAAAAGATATCATCGAAAAAGCGGAGACTGATTCAATCGATTGATGAAGTTAATCATAAATTGTTGATTGAAAAGGAAATCATCGAAAAGAGACATAAAAGCACGTAAGCAGAGTTTGTATTGTAGGCCAAATGACAATACACCTAAACTAACAATAAGTTTACATTTTTTTCAGTATTCGTATAGTTTTGATTCCGTATTTCATTTCGAAATTTCAGCAGTTAATCATTAATCAATCATCCGATTGGCGATTACAATTGAAAGGAATGTAATCGTTAATCGCAATTAAGCAGAAATGAAAAGATTAGAACTACACACTGACGTTGCGTCTTCATAGTATTTGAAGAGGGGATAAAATCCACGATATTCCCAACACAAGTCTGATTACAGCACGATATTTCTATTTGAAGTCCGCTATGAAGTAGAAAGGTGCTGCTCAGTGCGCCGCTTTTAAGGGCCGCTTTACAAATTGGTGAATCGGTCAATATCAATCACAGCTCGGGAATGTACCCGCTACTATCGGCATCTGAAAATTAGAACGGTGCGAGTATGTGTGTATACATACGTAAGAAATGCATTACAGTGATCAATCATGTAATGTATAAAGCCACAACGTCGCGGTTCTGCCAAGCAGCTAGTGGCTGCCTTCGCGGCACCGGCGAGATGAGATTACAAGAATGGCTCGACAGTAATTTATCAAATGCGGTTATGTCTCGAACTTCGAAAGATGTAGATGGGCAACCGGAGTATCGATTTCCGGTATCTTAACTGGTCGGAAATGTATCCGATCGCGGAGCCCCCCCCCCCCCCCCGTCTTCCGTTACCAATTTCAACTTCGTTCTCCACCGCGGATTAATTATTAATTCCAACTATTAGTTCCACTCCCGCGACGACTAGATTACAATATTATATTTCAGCAATTTGCCACGGAAGAGTTGACGCGGCTGTTGTTGTGAAGTCAGCCTCGGGATATGTTGAAGAACTAATTAGTGTTCTGTGTAGTGTGTTTAATGGCCCCTGCCAGAACCTCAGTGAAGTTTCGTCTCGGGATGAAGAACAACCATTCGAGGATGTAGCAAAAATAATAATTAGTACTGCTTCCAGGTCCGGTTTCCCTTTTGCGTAATGTATTTAAACTGTTTTATCTCATTCTCCTGCAATTACGAATTTAATATAAATTTTCTCGTGCAGAAATGCAACTCAACATTTTGCATTTGTAAATTAGTTGTGATATAGAGATTGCAATTTAGGAATTACAATATGAATTTGTTTTACTACCAAAGGCCACTGAGGATAACATTTTCTTGGATTTCGTTATCTTAAAATTTCGCTGCAGAAATGCAAGAGTGCACGAACAGGACAAGAAATAAATGGAAAACGTTGCGTTCGCGATATTAGACCTTTATGGAAAAAATATGGACAGACGCGTGAGTCACTCGGGCTTGCGACCATGTGTACGTCATTAATTTTCAACGTCAGTTTCAACGGAAGTCAAGTTCGCTACGAAAAATATCATGTTACAAATTTTATTTGTTTCTTTTTTTTATAATTTTGACGTTCTTTAACTGGTAGAGAGAGTTTTTCCATTTTAATAGAAGACGTATGTGCTTTAAACAAACAGTCTGCAGACTTTGCTAATCCTCATAATATATTCATTAACATTTTCACGTTCTCGACAAGCAACGTTTTACTAAAAATTTCATAATTTGAAGAAATTCATCAGCTAAAATATTTTACCTTGTCTGGACACAGAAAATGGGTGAATTTTCACCAGAAGAACGGATTAATATATACATTTCTCTCATTTCACAAATGCACGCGCTTGTCATAAATCTGTAAAAATCCACAATGTAATAATTAAAGAAATTTTTAAAAGCTTTAAATCCTCACTAAAAGTTATTCCGATCCATTTGTAACACGAAAACGATAATGTTGAACAGTTCCAATATCTTGGACACATAAATAATTTGATTAAACATAAATAGTATATGGTCATGCTGCATGTCTTCGTAATTGTCTCAGTATGTTCGGAATAAGATTTTATTGGCTCAGTATTTTATTGAAATATTCACTATATGGTACTCGCCCGACCATCGCGTAATATCATATTGAAGAGAACCTTGATCGTACAGAGAAGACTTTACCGTCGCAAAATGGCCGCGGAATATTCTTGTTCGTCCGTGGAATCCCGTGACCGAACGACTTTTAACTCGGCGTATCGATATTGTGTACTAAATGACGAGCGCCGCGACGCCGCCGTCATAAGAATACAACCGGAATCGTAAAACCGGATCGGCTGTTGTTCACGCGTTTATGCTCGCCGTGCCAGAATCGTTGAAACAGATGTCGATGGAAATAAAACCCTTATTTCCGGAGCAAGCCAGGGTTCGTAATATCCGAGGACACGAAAAGCTCTGGCGTGAAATACAAGCTTTTTTTTTTATTAGGAATGAACGCACGTATGGGGATGTGCGAGATTTCATATGGGAGTATTACGACTCGGTACTCTACATCATCTTCTACAGGTAGTTTCGCGGAATGGGAACACTGTTGAGACACCCCCTAATCGAATCGACGGAATAAAAGTGGCGAGGTACGATCCAGATATTGGCGTTTTACAGTCAGAATTATATTCTACATTTGAATTGAAATAATATGCTGACTGTGAGCAATGAATTATAAAATAAGAACTGAAGCTTTGAACACAAAGAAGGAAATTTATTCTTCATAATAAAAATTATCCAACGAAATGCCATTAAGGACCCAACGACATCCTGGCTAAAACTACGATACTACATTAATATTTGCACATCATATTTAGCTGAACGAAATCGTAAGTGAATAATGTCGATTTAATAGCCAGTTTTGTAAATTGCTCTGTGGAATGTAAATTTGGATGAAAAAGGATTTTTGATGGGAAAATAATATTCAATCAAAATGTAAACGAGTGTTCGTACATTTTCATGGAGCCTCGAATTTTGCAATGGAATCAAATGCCGTTCGATATACAACGCTCTCATCGTTGGAATTATGAACGATCGAACATTTAATAAATATCTCGGAATACTAGTTTTAATCATTTCCGCAGCACAAAGGGAATGCCCAGCAAAACAGCCGCGTCACCCGCCCACAAAATGAGCAAGTCCACACCGGTGCAACACAGTTCTATGAATAATAAAACCGGTGTAATGCACGCAACTGGTTCTGCATACGTAAAGACAACGGCACAACGAATTACGCGTGCCATTGACATTAATGTAAAACACGTTACACTGCGTTCACATAAAACTGAATATTAAAAGTAACTCCGAACTCGGGTTACATTGGATGAACTGAAAACGAACACTGAATCCCCGGAGAAATAATTAAAATCCATTTGCATGTATAATACAGTCATTCATTTGGCACATTTTCACCCGGTAGAACCTTTCAGCTACAAAAATAATTGCACCTAAAACAAAATACACAGAAAATCTGCGCATTCCGAATTATTGTATTAACCGGAAACAGACACTGACGATGTAGAAGACTCTTGGAAGAAATAATTCAAATCCATCTGAATACACGATTCTGTCATTTGTGCGACACGTGTTAGTCGATTCTACAATTCTACACCTGCAAGCAAACACTAATTAATTACACGGTTATCTTGTGGTGAGAAATAAATAGAATTCTCCCGTCCACTCGGCACATTGCGATTGATTCTACAGATTAAATGCAAACATTAATTAATTACCAGTCTACGGATTTTGTGCATTCATGACGAAAATAACTAGGTGTATTTTAAAACAATAGAAAGGAAGCTAAAATTGTTGTAGAAACAAAATTTTCATATTATTAACGAGTCTCGAAATTGACGAGGAAAATTTTCATTTTTCACAAAAATCCGCAGTCTATTCATTACCCAAGTGTCTTGCATTGAAAAGTAATTAAAATCCATTTGCATGTCGGGTTTAGTTCATTCAACATAATTATATGGCATTTTTCAAGCGCGGTGGTACATTTGCGGCAAAGAAATGTTAAAAAACGCTGTCCTCCCTAAAATGGTACCTCGAATGTATCCATTCCTGCGAGCGTTTTAAGAAAATTAATGAATGCTGTAGCGGCCGGGTTCCGACGTGGTTCATCAGGAAAAAGTTAAACAAATGACGCTGTTGGAAATGCGTGAAAATCCAAGGGAACATTTATCACGTAGGAGAAGACGGTTTCTGCGAGTTCGCAAGGACGAATGATGTGTCGCCATGTCGACCAAGATTTTTTCCCGGAGACAATGCGACCCGTCGTCCATTCCAGAATTTAATTTATGACGCTCCGCTCCGCTTTTATATATTTCTTCGGCAGCGTTGTTCTTCCGGCCAGTACTCTTTGAGGAGCCGAAGAAAAATGGCGAAGAACTCGAAAGAGAGCCTCGAGGTAGGAACGAAATGAACACCGGCACAAAGAACGACCTGCTGCCTATAGTTGATGCGACACATATAAAACACTGATGCCCCTAGATCGATGTTGTTTTATAGGAACCGCTGCCGCCAATCGTAAGAAACCTTTTCTCGGGATTTACTGTCGCGAGGAACATTCGAGACAATTTTCCAGACGCCGTGGAACCTCTGATTTCATGTCGATTTGAAATTGATCTTCCAGATCGAAACACGATTGCGAAAATTTATTCTTCTATATGTTATACCGTGGGAATGTCTCATGCATTTTTTCAAGAAATCTCCAAGTTAACTTTTGGAGACATTGATCTCTCTGTGAAATTTTTGAAGAAAGTCGTTCGAACACATCGTTCTTTTATTTCAGCCATTGTCTGGATCGAGTGAAACTTGTTGCCAGCATATCAAATCGAATATAATCTAATTCTTCAGAGTTGAAACGGAACGGTATATTTCCGATATCAATATTCTACGTGCTGAGCGTGCGCTTAAATAGTGAACGTAAAATTCCCATTCTTCCAGTAAATTAAGTATTAACGATAAAGTATCTTTGGTGAGCGCGCAGTCGAGTAAAAAATCATAAGGCAAGGGGCTGATCCTTATTAGAGATGAAGGAATTCATTATGCCGATAAAAACTCGCGAATAGTGGGCGGAAGAAGTGAAATAAGAAATTGGTTTCCTCTCTTTTCGTTGATTAAACGCTAGACTTTCGTTCATCAAATGGAAAAGTATGTTCTTTCAATCAGAAATTGTTCACTGTTCAACTTTGACCCATTTCATACAGTAAGAACACTAATTTAGAGACTTTGATAGTTTTAATCTGAATTATTTTTTCTATCAAAGCATAAGCTTGGTCATAAAATTTCACTTCTTTTATAAAATTAAATTGTATGTCCAATTCTACCTATAGTTTGATAATATGTAGAAAATATTGTTCAGGTTTAATACCCATTCAATTGTAGAAAATCTGCAATTCGGAGATTTAAAAATATTTTTCTATGACTATAAAGAGCATTCGCCACAACCAACCGGGTTTCTCTCAACAATCGCAAAGATTGCCGAATGCAGAGTTAAGAATGCATTCGTACACCTCGGAATAGACTCTCCCCACGAGACCTCGAAGTCCCATTCACAGGGAACTCGATCACAACCCGCAGAATGACATCAAAAGACGTATTCTCCCTGCGAGAAGGCTTTAGACGTCGGATCACGTCCCGCGACCTCTTCCTCCTCTTTCCCACAGCGTCGTGTATTAGTAAAATTTATATTCATAGTTCAAGGGGAGTAAAGAAGAACTCTCGAAAAAAATGCTATCTTGTTTTATGACACGATTCTCATTCAATCCTCCGGGCATATTCTTTCTCCGCGCGATTCGAACGGAGCGAAATTAATTTTCAGATTTAATATAAAGGACGACGACGACGACGGCTGACGGTAATGGCAATACGATAAAAATCTGATTCAGAAATGTGCGCGCGTGTGTGTGTACGTGCGTCTTTTTTGCGAATCCCCGTGCCTTTATACGAAAGCTATGTCCCCCGACATAAATATCGTTCGAGGTGTGCCGGTACTCGGGAATGTCCGTTTATATTACCCGCGACCTAAAAATCAGCGAGTCCATCGCTTATGGGACTCTCGGTCGAATTTGGGGTTGTTTTACGGCCCCATAAACGAATAGTGGCTGCCAGTATCTCTTCTATCATCATTCCTCGTGCAGAATGTTAAGTGTAACGTGCGAAAACGTCGTTGTGCCAGGAAAGTGATTTTTTGATAGACCTTCCGCGTCATTCGGCAAATTGCTATATTTTTCTCGTGAATTCAAGTCGTAAATATTTATTTCTGTACAAAGTTACCGCATCAAAATTGACACTATCGTGTCGAAAGCGTGTCCTCTGCTTGATCTACGATTACTTTCCTGTCTGATCCTAGAAGATGTGAAAGTCTTAAAATGGAAGCACCTTTTCCTCATTTAAAATGCATTAAATTTCTTTAAGGCCGTAGAAAATTAAATTTTCTCCTTCTTCGTTTATTCTTAATTTTCCGTATTCGTCGATTGCGTTCTGCATCTTCGACATTTCAATTACTTTTTCATACCGGTCCGCGCCCTTATCGAATCAATTTTCCAGGCCTGTCAATGGTCACGGACGCGATGCTGACGTAACGACGGCTTTCTCTATGCAAATTTAAGGTCTACTATAATAAGACCCCTGAAGTCACTCTACCCCGAGGGCGCAATTTAACCGGTAACCCAGCGTCCCGGAATTTATTTGCTGTGTTCCTATGTCCCCTAGCAAAAAGGTGAGTGAGTATCGTCTTACAAGGGAAGGACCCCAAGTGCCCGACTTCGATTTTGATAATCTTTTGTGAGACGATGGTATATGGATCCCTAATTATGTCTGCAAAATATTAGGTGTAGTTACTCAATAGTTTTAAAGATATAAACAATTGAACTTTCATCATCATCTCAAGTTTTCGAAGTTTCATTAGCCGTGTAAGCAGGTTGCGTGAAAGTTCAATTGTTTATATCTTTAAAACTATTGAGTAACTACACCTAATATTTTGCAGACATCATTAGGGACCCATATACCATCGTCTCACAAAAAATTATCAAAATCGAAGTCGGACACTTGGGGTCCTTCCCTTGTTAGAATATGCGAGCTAACGATGTTTCCACGAAGGACGGACCAGTAAATCGGTTCTATCGCGACCTTTCTCCCTTGTTTCATCCCTTGTATCCTTGGCATCTGATTTAATTTCTTCTCGACGATTACGCTTCGAGTTCCCGACGAAAAGAAGACGGCCGGGTTACTTTAACGTCTATCAACTTTTACAAGCATTATAAAACCAAACGACGATGTAACATTCTTTGAAACGACCCTTTTGTCTGGTCTTACCCTGCTAGCAGATTAATTTCGAGTCATTTAACAGGGAAGTGAGCCAATTTATCGATCTCTCGCGATTCTGTCATTTTTCAGGGGGGATTTATGGGATCTGGCGTCTGACAGTTAAAGGGAAATTAATTGCTCGCGTTATGCTTGTGGAAAAGTGTAAAAATAACTTTGGGATCCTTGAAATTTGTTGGGGCTACGAGTCGAAAAAGTTTAAAATTACGTATCCAGGATTTTTATGAAAATGTAGATTATTTTATTGGTAGGCTGCTGGTTTTATTAGAATTCGAATGAATTATTAGTTATCTCGTGTATTGTATAATATTAATTTTTTAATTATAAAATAGCCTCTTTGTATGAGTCAATGAAATTATTAGAAAAATTCTTTCACTTCTCGTCCTTCTATGTTCCTTGCTGAACAAATAATTATTCATGTCTCTTTTCATAAATTCGATGAATAAAAATCGCAGAACGTGAACGAATTTTTCGATGAACTTTTCACTGCGTTTGCATGAAAATGAATTTCGGACTCGACGAAATGATTCACTTGCTGCTCACAGTGAACGCGTCGGAATTTATTCGTCTTTTTCTTTCCGGCTGAGCGTGCCGCTCAATCTGTTGGCTTTCAATCGCGTGATGCACTATCGCCATTGTCCTTTCCCCTGGAACGTCTTTTTCATTATTCAGCCACTGGCACTGTCGCGCGTATTTCTTCGTTACAGCCCGATTTTCCCATCAATGCCCGCTGAACCAGAGCTCCCCTTCAAAGTGCAAGATTTACAATCGCGTCGCGTCGCGTTTGCGGGGAAACTTCGTTTATCCAGCGTTAATGAAAAACGTCAGAAGACATTAAGATCCGTCGGACACGCGGGAATGGATGCCCCGATAAATCGCGTCAGATGAATGTCGCCCAGAAATTGTTGAGAGACGTCTCCACGAAACGTAACTAGACACTTTCATTCTATTTCTAAAATTAGAAATAATCATTTCATTGAATTCTTTTCACGTTCTTCTGATATCGACACCATTAATTAACACGCTGCCACGCCTGCTGAGCTCGGCACGTTTCAATTAAAAAGTATTGGAAACACTGACTGAAATACTTTTATATAACCCAGACAGTGTGTTTCAAGGTTTGCTTGAAAGCTTTAGAACATTTACAAATCTTCATTTGTTGTGAATAAAATGGAATTATTTAGGGAAATAATTTTTTTGGGGATGGAAATAATTATTCTACATAACTCAACTTTTTGATAACACTGTTTACTATCATACTCGGCATGTAAAATGAAATTATTTAGAGAATTAATATTTGTGGGGGTGAAAATAATGGCTCCAACATATTACTATGTATCCATAAAGTAAGACAAAGTCAAAGCAACTTTTTAATAACACATATTTGTGGGGGGATGAAAATAATGGCTCCAACATATTACTACGTATCCATAAAGTAAGACAAAGTCGAAGCAACTTTTTGATAACACGGTTTATTACCATGCTCTGCATGTAAAATGGAATTATTTAGAGAAATAATATTTTTGGGGGTGGAAATAATTGTTCCAACATATTACTATCCATAAAGTAAGACAATGTCAAGGCAACTTTTTGATAACACGGTTTACTACCATGCTCTGCATGTAAAATGGAATTATTTAGTGAGATAATGTTTCTGGGGGTGGAAATAATTGTTTCAGCATATTACTATCCATAAAGTACCACGAAGTCAAAGCAACTTTATGATAACTAGGTTTACTACCAAGCCCAGCCCCGGATTTGCGATTCTGATTTTATCTTCCCTAATGATATCTCATAACTCGGCAAGGGAAAGACGTAGCGAGCTGAGAATGGTCGCATTCATCTGGATTAGCCCGACATAGTGAGCCGAGGCACATTTTATGGTCCGAAAGTTTACCGTTCGAAAGTTTTTAGGCGTCAGACAACACATAAATATAAAGTGGTCCGAAAAAGTGTTTGAGCACTGAACTACCAATTTTTGAAGCCGGGTCGATATTTAAACCGTTAGAAAGTCGTAAAATGCGGTCGTATAACAAAAGCTTGGACATCCATCGTTCGTTTCAGCTTTAAAATGAGGTGAGGTTTGTTATCGTATGATCATTTGTTACGAAGCTGAAATAAAGTACAAATATTTCCAGTAATGAAAGTGTTGGGCGTGACCTACTTGATCGGCGCCACGGAAAAAAATCGACGCCTCCAATTACTTAATGAACTCCGTCAATTACGGGTCTTGTTACTGGATTCTGTTCCTCGAGGAGCCGCCGCAGGACCGTCTTTTCCTTTCCACTGGTACTCGAAGTGTTCCTTCGCGATTATTAATTCAGTTAACAAGCCCGAGACAGAGATTCGATGAACCTCAAGGTATATTGAGATCGGACATGTCGTCTTGAAATAATTGAACATTAACATTCTCCGTTTATCTCTGAATTATTATTTAATGTCCTAGAGTTGAAGAATCAATTATTGCAAAACGCATAAAATCACAATAAAAAAAATTGAATAGTTTTACTTCACTTTTACATGAAAAATTATTATCAATCTTTTATACGAAAAATACTGTGCTCATAAATAGACTGCGGATTTTTTATGCATTTATAACAAAAAATGGCACGTACAATTTAAAGCAGTGGAGATACTTAAAAATTTTAAGAACATCCACGTATTAGTTTCAGCTTAATAAGATAATTGAAACAAGAAAGAAATTTTTATTTAACCTCTGTGTCGTAGAATCGATCCAGACATTGTTTTATTTTGCATAAAGATCCGCAGTCTACTCATAAATAAAAATGCAGATTCAAGGATTATTTATTTTTCGTATCGAAATATTGCAATATGATATCGCAGATGCAGCGTCCAAAATAATATTTTCAAGCTGCATTTCAAAGCGAACGGATCGAACGCCATCATTTTGCCCTCTTCCAAAGAAAATATATTTCGGCATGATTTTTGCTGATATCGAACTCATTCCTTCCGGGGTTCTCCCGTCTTAAAGCATGATCGATGCGTGGTACGCTTTCTCTTGGCTCACCTTATGCCGTTGCATCCGCAGCATAAATATTTATGCCTAGCCGTATTTTGCCGTAAAATCGCGTGCAACACGGTGAAATAATCGCACCCGCGAATACAAAACTTTCGCAAGAAATGCTCGTCGAATTTGTTTGATTCGCGGAGCCGACGATACCGCGTCTCATTTCGGGAGATATATTTTCCGAAATGCTCGGGCTGTGAATTCTAGTTGATGGCGGGTTCCGTTTCGATGTGAAAAACCCGAAGAGAAATGTGGAACAGCACGATACATATTTATCATTCCTTAAAGAATTATTTAAGCTGAATTTATGCTATTGTAAAAGATGGAAGAATTTAAAATAAATGTTGTCATTTCGATGAAATAAGAATTAGTTGAGATTTTATAATCGGTTGTTTGGTTTGTTTTACATCGGTTCTGTCGTACATGCATTTTTATTGAACGTAACTCAAGATTTTATTAAATTGCAACTTTTTGTCTGTAGCATATCTCAATTCCTCAATGCACCAGAACATGCAACAGCATCTCGAACGTATCACGTATATTGATTTCTCTCTTTCATCCTGAAGTGATGAAGTGAGACAAGTAATTTAGAAGCTCGAGGAATTCTTTCGACATCGAGGGTGACTGAAATTTTGCCTCGAAGTGGTTGTTGGCAAATACGTGAGAATTTTCGGAGTCAACGCGACAGGGCGTGAAATTCAGATGAAGCGTAGATAATGATTGAGGCAGGTTTAGCTTTGTCAAAAGTTGAGGGGCTGCTTTGACAGAAAGTTTACGCACGGAAGCGAGCGGGTCGGGATTGCTCAAGAGCCGAGCATAAGTGGTCGTTTCCTTTCAAAGAGCCCGAACGGATCGTTAAAACTTTTCAGGACAGATTGTTCTTCGACTATGAGGAAGCAATACCTTGCCTTCGGTGTTGCGCGTCGCCGCGTGAAGATCAATTAGATCCCAGTGATTTCTGAGATACGAAAACGTGAAGCCGCTCTTTCCACGCTCTTCAATGCACGCTCACGAAACTTGCTGATCCAATAACCGAGCCTCCATCGAGGCAACTTTGCTCGATTAGTTCATGATTAACCTGCTGGAACTTCCGAAGTATTCTCAGCCGAAAATCTTATTGCATTATGCTAAATAGGTATTACTAGGTAACCCGACTACATAAAATAGATACACATTCTCATGAATATTATTTCTAAAGTCACTGTATCAGAAAATAGTTTAATTCGGGGATTAAGAAAGGAATTAAAAGAAGACATAAATTAATTAATTTCGAGTACTAGAAGCCACCATCATTGGGAACTAGAGTCGTATGTATCACCAAATAGAACTTGTTCTAAATTCGATTTTATTTGACGAACGGTGCATACGTTTTGGGAAATAATTTTGAGAATACATCAAATCCAGGCAGTGCCAAAAGTTCGACCGTTCGGCGAACGTAAATTTTTGCGAAAACATAACTTGAGCTTCAACGCGTGCACCGAAACACTTGTTGATCGGAATTTTCGGCGTGTTTCCGGCGCAACCCTGTGATGCCAACTGATTTTATCTATTCCGGTTATAAACGGAACATGCGGTGAATATTTAACAATGAATTTAAACGGTTCCACTCTGTGTTTCAATGGTCTCGAGCGCCGAACCACTGCGATTGATCTCCCGAGCGGCACGCGCGTTTCAATTTATTACGAAGTATCGACGAAACGTCCGGCCACTGACTAATGAGACTGACTTTTTCCCACCCCCTGCGTGTGATTATAAATTTCCCAAATTTTTCTTGCGACATTATCAAGCCATATTTCACTCCTCGACGAAATAAAACTGAAACTATTGTGGATATCCATTGGGGATGATTAATGACGGGCTACGATATAAACTCTACTGTAGAGAGCAAGGTTCTACAGAGTTGATGCTATTTTGACATTAAAAATTAATTCTCGCCGAGAAAATTGCAACGACAGATTTCGTAGAAGGTAACTTCGTTTCGTAACTGCAACTTATAAGATCCGTGAGAAATGATATCTTTGTTGACTGACTCAGAAAATTGCTGGATCTGTAGAAAACACTTTTTTTCAATAATCGTTATATTAATCATTACACTAGGTGTTCTGGTGTCATGTACTTTTATAAAAGGTTTCTAAAAAGTTTGACTTTTGCAGTTGATAATGTCATGTGATTTTATTTAAATTTATATTAAATTTTGAGGAAAAATGTATTATTAATTGATTCATTTAGCTGGATTCGGTATTTTATGGAGAACCAGGAAAAATATTATTTTCTCCTTTTTAATGCATTTTAATGTAAGCGTGGTTTTTAAAGAACCATTTTGTAGTTTTATCTTCTACTTTTATTGTCATAGGAAGCAAGTGTGTATACAAAATTTCAGCAAGATTGGATTATGGGAAGAAGTTTAAGATGTGATTACAAGATTTGGCGCATACAACAACAACACGGCAAGTTAATATAAGCGTGTTAATAATAAAATGACCTGAAATTAGATTAAACTTTAAACATGGTAATAATACGCACTGTATAATACATTATAGTATAAATACTCATTTACACTACTATAATTTCACTGCAAATAAAATCGGGTCGTTTCTTTCATTCCCGTAGCGGAAACAATCACGCGGGCATTGTTGCGCCACACGAGAAAAAAAACAAGTTCGGGAACGAGCTGCAATTATGTTCGTGAAGACGAGTGGCTCTCTTTTCGGACGTTTTCAATGGAACCGGTCATCTGTCGCGAGCACAGCCTGCCTGTGGCTGAAGGGAAGTTCGCTTTTAACGCTCCGAGCTCTCTCGAACTTCCTTCGCGAAGAATTGTTTCCACGGAGCTTCGCGATACGCTCTTGCACGAAAATCTGTGAATCTCCGTTCGCGTGAACGATAATTGCCTGAACAGAGGGATGTTCTGATTATTCAAACAGATTAGCCCGCCTCGTCCGGTGGAATTTGCAATGGAAATTAAAAGTCCGCCGCCGCGCCGGAAAGTTTCGGTGCCGGGCCGTCACCAAACTTCGCGCCCGGAGCTTAGGCGACAGCTCAGACCGCTCTCCCCGTCTACCAGAAAAAGAGAAAGTATGGCAGGAGCCAGATTTTTCGGATGGCGAAACTCCGCAGACGTCAGCCGCGTCGAACTTCCCCGAGTCAATCGATAGTCTCCTCTCGGTGTTTGGACTTTTGTCGGGACTTTCCGTTCGTAAAAGCATGTTTAAACATTAGGGCGTTATAAGTTTCTGTATGGAAAGCAGGTTTCCCTGGAATATTGGAGACGGGAGGGTGGAATGAATTTTTTAAGCAACTTGTGTTTCTCAGCTGTGTATTCGTGGCAGGCCCTTTTTACTTAGACGTCGTTATCATTTTATGTCGAGCTTTGTGTATCAAGCTATTTGTAATTGTATCACATGTGTCTTTTCCAAGTTGTTTTTGGGGTTTTAATGCGTCCAACTTTGCCTCATTAGGGTAAAGTGCCCAAATATGAACCACTTTTTGTTGATGTCATTTTTTGATTCTTTTAGAATGCTCTTTTTCGACCAATAAATTACCAGATACATTTCCTCAGTATCAGATTCTGGGATCAAGTTTTGTTCAAGAATTAATACAGCTTGGGAAAAATATTTTTTTTTGTGGTGTGTAATTTGCAGGTTCCGGCGAAAGGGGTTCTTAATATGGTACACCTTGAGTCCCTAATATGACACCTAGTGCCATATTCGGCTCCCACACCAAGAATGTCAATAGCTATACCCATATCAGGGAACCCTTGGTAGTGCCATATTGGGAACTCCACGTGGACTGATAATACTAGCTACTGACAAAGAGAAAATTAATTTCAGCCCAAACGAACAGTAGGCAAACATTAATATAAATAAACTGAAACTTCAAACATTTCAAAATCACTTACCTTCCATGAAAAAGATACAATCGAAAATCTAACCACAAAAATATTCAACACGTGGAGACGCAACTGGCGGAGGATCGAATGGTGCGATTGCACTGCACACTGTTGAGTAAATAGGGTAAACTATTGTTTGAGGATTTTCTCACTAGAGTGCGACTTCTCCTTTACAAGATATAAGGTAGTGCCATAATAGGCGACTATACCATATTTGTGCACTTTACCCTACTTTGATTTAAATCGTACAATCGTCATGCAGTAATGCATTTGTTTTTCATTGTTATAAATATCTTATCAATCCCTCGGGAACTGTTAAATTAAATAAATTATGAAACACGCTGCATCAAATTTTCCAGTGATGAGAATGTGATCACAATCTCAAGTTGTAAAATATAAAGGAGAAGGTATATAATAAAGTAGAAATATAATAGCGTAGAACCCGTTCCATTTAAAGCTTTGCGTTGTACTTTATCGACGGGAAAAGTATGTGGCGTGTCTGACCGCGACTTGCCATTTCTACTTAAATCATAGGTTGTCCGTGCAGCAACATATGATTTCTTTCCTATCGATCCACGGTATATTTAGACTACCTACACATTGTATCCAATACAATAACACAATGACCACTGTTTCTTTGTCGAAACAAGTTTGTAGGTCTAATACCAAAATTTTTAGAATGTACAATACCTAGATCCACAAGAATTTCTTTTTATTCGCAGAGGAAAATGATTGAGATAAAGTGTGAATGTAAAATGATGGTTCTGAATGAAAGTCGGGAGACAAAGGGTTAATCCGAGAATCGCAAGTTTAAGGGTAATGTACAGTGCAAGGAGTTAAAAATCACAGTTCGCTGGACTATTCAGTGGAACAGAATACATCCGTGGCGACGACAATGCAGAAAAAAGGAAACAGCCATTCTCTCCGAGACATGAAGACGTCTTGCTAGAAAGGAAACTCATTGTCAGTGTTCGTTTAGTCCTTCCATTTCTTGCCAGCGTTGTTTCTTTTTCCTCTGTAAAAGGCGGATGCCATTCTTCTCAAGATAATCACCCTGCTCAACGAACGTATGCACAGAGTTATGAATATGGGAAAGAGAATTTTCCTTCTGAGAAAAAACTTCCATTTTACTTGCAACATTTATATATACCTTGGTTCTCGTAATGTTTTTTTGAAAGTCGACACGTTCCAATTATTTTGTACAGTGTAAAGTAGCACAGTGGTAGTCCTTCATTTTCGATGTATTCTCTTGTAACTGTAGATTCGATTTAATTGTTCGCACTAATTACTGAAACTATTCCTGCGTAAACTTTGTGTTTGTAATTTTTCATTTTATTTTTCACAAACAAAAGGGAATCGCTGCCATTCACTCGCGAATTTCCGCGAATATTCGATTGCACGTAAATACCTGCCTGTGTTCGACGAGGATTATCTTTATTATTTAATTCTGGCCATTGTCCGCGTCATAATTAACTGTGATGTATGATCGTATTCATTATTTTAGCTCCAACAGTACAAATATCAATCACTTGTGTCGTAATAATTTATGATGTTTATTATTAATGGGATTCCGATACCATTCATCGAAGGACAAAATACATGTCATATGTGCGAACAATCGAACAGCGTTCCCTAAAAACTAATTACAGTGAACTGAATTAATATTCGGACGCTCTAAAAAAAGACGATAAAATTTTCAGAATATGTTTAATTCACACAGATCTTCAAAACGTATATTTCTTAAGTTTTCAATATAGGCCAACATAAAAAAGTTGTAAACTGCAACTTTTAGTATTTTTTCTACAATTCCGATCTATTGCATTTTTTGAAACAATTTCTTCTCATTCTGTAGTAAACTAATTGCTCTAGCTTCCCAAAAAAAGTTCAAATCGTATAGTACAATATTAAAAAAGTTATGGTCTTTTTTAGAGTGTCCGAATATTAATTCGGGTCACTGTGTATACCGTCGGAAAAATTGCTGCAAGAGAAGCATGCCAGTATTTTCTGTTAACAAAAGTTGCATAGCTGTCACTGTCAGTACGCCAAACAGGAAATAAAGGAGGTAAGAAAGTTATAGTTAAATTCCATTGCCAGTGAATGTATTTTTTACATCAGAAATGATCTAATTTTCCAGATAGTCAAACCGAGGAATGGAAAGATTTGCAGGAAATTGAATTGCATGTGTAATGATTTGTAGCTTTGCATCTATCCATTTAGACTCCTCCTGGCAAGGAAATTGAAGATATTTATGGAATACGTATTTTATATGATTTCCCTTGACAAATAAGAACGAAGTTATGTTTCTGTTCGTGGAAATGGTAGAAATGTCGACGGTTTCATATTTTCATAGTATAAGTAAACTGCAGATTTTTGTGTGAAATAAAAATTTGATCTGTGTCAGATACAGAAATATGGCAAATAGAAATGTCGTAAGTAAACTGCGGATCTTTATGCAAAATAAAAAATGTTTGCATTGATTGAAAGACACAGGAGTGAAATAAAAATCCCACTGCTTTAAATTCCACGTACCCATCTTTATCATAAATGCATAAAATCCGCAGTCTAGTCATAAGCATATATAGACGAGGGGTCTACCGAATAGCGAATGAATTACTATAATTTTAGCCACAAGTTCGGTGCTGATGAGACAATGTGATTACAAACCACGCGTTCGGTTCATTAGCCTGAATTCCTCACATGATTAGGCAAGTAGATTATATGCACTATATGGGCAGACCACTAGATTAAGTGCAACATATGGTCAGACCAGTAGATTAACCGAAATATATGACTAGAGCAGTAGATCAAGTGCAACATATGGCCAGACATAAAGAGGTGGTCTACAATATCGTTTTCCTGGTAGATTCAGTATAGTTAGCAAACGATGAAACCACTACTTTCACTAAAATTGTCCACACACGCACCGTGAAATGTAATATTAAAATAAATAACGTTAAAATTGATTCGTAAAATAAATTGGTTGTCGATATGTTTACTCGAACATGTGGGGATGTACGAAACTGTCAGATTGCATACAGTTTTTGCAGATGCATAAGTTGGGCACGTCACGTCGCTCATTGAATCAATCGTAAGGCATTTTAATGTCCCCGGTGTGATTGTTATTCACGAAACCGTCGGGACCGTGGATATATTAACGGAAAGGGACACGTATTAATTTACGGTGAAAGGAAACGGAGAGGTCCCACGATTTATTCGTCGTTCGCGTTATGTTCGCGTCTAGAGATGCGTGGACGAACGAACTCGTCATTCTATCTCGCGGCACGATTTCGAAATGCAATCTGAGCCGTAAATTTCCTCACGGCATAGCAGCGATAAAACACGACAGAACGTTGCGCGGCGATGATAAATTTTTATTCTCGACCGAAACTGTTAGCTGACCAGGTTTGTGTTTCCCTTAAACCAGATCCTTGTTTTTCTGTGAGACTGACGCCGTTTGTTTTTCGAAACGGTGCAAAAGTGAGTTGTATTTGCAGCTGCCATGAAAAACGCTTTTTAATCAGTAATATGTGTACTGAACATGGCCACTGTATTTTAATTTCTTTAAATTTTGAAACATCAGTTAAGTGGGACGTCTAGTCTGACCATGTACTGATTATTCTACTTACCAGTGGCTTTTCACTAACAATAAGCTTATACACACATTTTTAAATCTATATAAATTCTATGATGTAATTTTTATAAGGCAACACATGCCAGCCATTTTTAGAGCTCGGTAGGTTTAGTGTTAAGAATTGCTAAGCCACTACACAAATTCTTAAAGATTCGGCTGCGGTTTCTGGAAACTTTCCGAAGCTTGAGCTCGTACACGATCGAAAGCTGTTAAATTCGGCGAAGACGTCGCCGTCTGTAATTCACCGGGCTTTAATTGAACAGTGTGATCGGTACGCACTAGATGTACACGTGCTTTCGTAATTAACCTGTAGCTGATCGATGATACGGCCCGAGATATTTGTGGATCGTAATTACAGAGAGTGCTGATTACTCCTAACGATTTCCGCGGGTATTACACAACGGTGACACTGTGATTACAACGAGCCGCGTTGGACGCCGATCGACGTGATGGCGTTTTCGAACGAAACCATTTAATGCCGATAGTTTGGGAACAATACTTCGGCGCGGCTATTCAATGGGGGCAATCAATGGGCGGAGGGAGTAAGGACTGTCTGTAATCAGACACGGGAAAACGGAATTCACCGTCCGAGATAAGTAAAATTGGGAACTGTCTGGATGGTAAGTGGGATGGGGCTCGAATCAAATCAGTTGAGTGCAACGAGGGCGGTTTCGGGGCGAAAAAGCTGATGAGAACGATTATTTGGTCGGTCGAGGGTTTTGGGACAGGCTTGCATATACAAATGAAGATCTTCTAATTAGTGGCGGAAGCAGTATTGGAGTTTAAATTGAGCGAGTAGAATTAATGCTTGTCTGTGCTCGACAGTAGAATGAAGGGTTTTTAGTCAGACGACGGGTTTACTTATTTTAGCGTCCGTGCAATCAGACTACAAGCTTTTACTTGTTCATTCTGACAAAGAAAATTAAATTTTACATATACAGTAGTCGCGCGTTTACTGTCAAACAGCCGTGTTCTGCACTGACAGTGATCGTTCAGAGACACTGTTTTCTTTATGACTGCGTCTACCGCGCCGAGACTTCAGTCGAAAGGCCGAACATAGAGAAGGACAGAATGAAATACGCATCGCGTGGCTGAAGCGTGTCGCCGTCGTCGGCACAGTTTAAAGGCCCGCGTGTTCTCACAATGTAATGCCAGTTAAAAATACTTTATTTTAAATTACATATTTTTTATGGGACTATCACTAACTTATTTCTGGCATTTTTCTGATTAAAATGACACCGAACACAATATAATTTCAACTTCCTTGCGCCCGAAATTTTCACCGCCGATTAAACCACTAAATACAATTGAAATTATATCGTGCTTGGTGTCATTTTAATCAGAAAAATGCCAGAAATAAGTTAGTGAAAGTCCCATAAAAAAATAATGAAAATTAAGAAGTTTGAACATTCGAGTCAATGTGTGGTGTTCACACCGATATACCCGAGCCGAGATCAATCATCGCCGCCCTGCGGCGGCGTGACGCGACGTTGGCCGTCAGTGGAATGGGTAGGCACTTGACAGTGATCGCACAGACGACTCCTGACAGTGAACGCGCGATTACTGGATTGGCCGATTAACAAATGAAATTAGCATCGTATCAAAAAATTGATTGGGATGCTTCTCATTGTTAATGTCTGCACTTATTTTAATCTTCTAAATGGAAGCTGCGACGGTAATATTGTTGGAAAAATGATTTGCTCTTGCGAATACGGTCTGCAAACATTACCTGTGATAAAGTGCATGTGGGCTGTTGCATTTTGCACGAGATCCAGACCGAGAAATGTGCCACAGAGATAGCTGAAAATTTGTTTCACATTTCGTACTTTTTTATTATTTAATAGATAACACAGACAATTTCAGTCAGGCGATTTTCATTTTTATCCACATTGTATAATACACACGCAATTAAAGAAATTACGAAAATTGAAAGTTAAATCGATTCCTTTGATCGCGCCGACTAGGAGAGAGACCCCTTTAATGCATTTGAAAGTTTAATTTCATCGAAATCACTGATGGGTCCCCAGTAGGCCGAGCTCGTTAAAATAGTGCGCAGCATAGATCATTATAATTTTCACGCAGCCATTTGGACCGTAAGATTGTTCCGGCGTCGTCGAGAACGTAGTTAACCGCAGTCTCATGTGTAGCCAAGCAGACAACCGAGTTGGCCAAACGATGTTCCGAGAACTTCGGGTAACGATGATACACCGATTCGTCTGAAAATATTTCGTCTGAAATATTTGTTTTTCTTTGCGTACGTGCTCGATATTTTACAGTATTGATTTTGAATTAAATATATTGGGTAGGTTGGTAATTGATTTCGCTTTGTGGGTGCACAGATCAATTTGCTACGGCGTTATCGAGTTTATGGAATCCTTTATAGCAGAATCACTATCCTTGTAATTTTATTCAATTGTTCAGGTATTTTCCCACGAGACTAATATCAGCGAACTGTGGATGTGCATATTAAAATTTTTAAACGACAGTATTGAGAATTCCTTGTGAAATAGAATTCTCTTATTGCATTGACATTCTCAACATACTGAAAGCTCAATATGATCGAAAAAAGGAATGTTTAATTAAAACGTTCCATTCGAATTTCGATTTCATCCTTCCGTTGAGATCTTTACGGAGTACAAAAACGAGTAAAAAATTGATTTTATTTGTTCGTGTGTCGATTGTCATTCTACCTCCAGTGATGAAAAATCGAGCACAAAGGTGAATCAAATAAAAAAGGTAAATCCTTCTCTGTAAACACGTCGCAAAACTCGTTCTGCAAGTACAAAATCGCCTGACCGAAAGCTTTCTCCTCTCTGTAAATCGACGGATAACAACGCTTAGGTAAAGTGTTGTGTGAAACTTTCCACGTCGCGGAAGCACAAGTCGAATATTCGCGTGCACTCCGGCGGCGTGTTCGATTCTCATCAAAATTAGAGTGTCATGCCCGGCCGGATCTCGTCCTGTTGCGCTATTCCACGGGCATAGAATGATTGAATAGCATGGCCGTCTTATTTTAGTGCGAGGGAGCGGCACGTTCCGCGCAAACGTGGTCGGACGATGTCCGATGGATGCCGGATGCGAAACCGGATTCAACGGAATTTAAAGCGAACCGAGGCGTGTATCTATTCAGCCGCGTGTTTCGAACGTGACGCTGAATCCTCTGGCCCGTTAGTTTATTTCATTAAAGTTTCACCAGCGTCTGCCTCAAAGCGGAAAATTCTCATCCGTGACCGTCCATTGAAAATAATCGAATGTTTTTTACGTTGACAAACTGCGAACGGACCGCTAAACTTGTAACGGATGGAACTGGATTACAGGTACTACGGATCCATTGTTTTTTTGATTTTTGTAGCCTCAAGCATCGGGAACATTTAAATAGATTTAATGTGTAATCCCGAACTTTTTTTGTTATGAAGAGCGGGAAAACGCGATCACTCTGGATTTTTCTTAAAAGCGACATTTTTTAATGTCGTTTAATTTTAACGAAGCAGCGTTTGGTTTAACAGATTTGTCGGCACTTCTTCTTTTTCAACGGAGAGGCGAGAGGACACCGTAGAAAGTTTAAATGGTGTCTCGTTAAAATTCCCTTGGACGTTTGGACCCATCAGGGAAAATTGGAGCATGACAATCAATCGGAAGTTCAAGTTGGCTACTCGCTGTTCCAGATAGTCACTTCTGGTCAGGGTGCAGTCAGACGGAACTGAGCTTGTTATTTATTGGCCCGAGCCGGAATGGACTTACGTGCGATCTGTCTTTGGTCGGTGTTACATTCGGCTCGGATACGTGATGTAAAATCGTGTACTCGGAAAATTTGCATGCGTGAATATTTATGCTGGCATTTAATTATTTATGAAATTACCAGCGCCGAGACGGTCATACATATGGATCGTTTAAAATTGTTCCGCCGTGAGTAATTAACAATCGGAAAATTCGGGAATTGATCATGGTAAAGCGGAATCTTTAATGACGAACGAACAGGAGAAAAAAATTGGCCAGACACGAGATAAATCGGTAATGCCAGAATATTTTACGTATATCCATTTTATATTCGACTTTTCCGACAATTTTCGAAAACTTCAAACTTTCCTAAACATCTGTCCACTGCGCCAAAATTTCCTTGAAGTTTGTCCGGCCGAATTCGTGAAACTTGAAAAATGTTCACGTATGCATTTGACGTTCTGCTGTAACATATCTGCACGCTATCGAGTGGGAGAAAAGGCTGGCGGGCAAACTCGTCGCCATAAAACGGACAGTTTTAGGGAGCTTTCTGCAACTTGTGCGCGGAGGGAATCGCAAATTTACAACCAGCCGGTGCCAAGCATCTCATTTGTTTAAAAGTAGAAAAAACCTCACCATACTAAAATTATCCAACAGAAATAAATGTAGCTGTTTTCCTTCTGATTTATTGTTGAGCTATTCTACTTGCTTTTACAACAATTTTCCTGTTTTATCTCTAGTCTAATTAACTAATTTCCGTTTGACATATCATTGACTTGTACTACTTGTTCACACCTTGTTTAGAACGTCTGGGACGTAACTATGGGTTTTGGGAATAAATGAAATTCATCGGATAAAAATCAAACGTTGGAGTAGGTTTCTCCCAGCATTTTCACCACCGATTGGCATGCTCAGGGAAATTTCTCTGCCGCTCGCGTTCCTCGTAGAGTTTGCCAGGGAAGTTTGACGGTCGAAGCGTTCGCTGAAAATAATTCCGACGGAAAGCCTGGTCGGGCCGAAAGGGTTCGATCCCTTTTCCAGGTTCGTTTACAGGCACACGCCCCGAGGATCCGAGCATTGATAGACGGTGCACTGCACGCGGTTGTGCTATGCCGGTTGCTTTTATTTCCGCGGGCCATCATCGCAAATCAGAAAGTTCAGTCGGATCTGCTCGCTGGCTGTAATGCTGGCCCGTGTTTCGAAGGCCCGAAGCCGCTTTTCGGCTTTCCGTCCGGGAAACATGCCGAAACTTCTTCGAGTTTCACCACACCATTCCCGAGAACTCCTTTTCCGGCTGAACCTTTCATTCTTAGTTCCGCTGTCGGAGTTTTCACGCGAAGCCGCAAGCGACGCGGAACTTTTCCAAAGTATCTCCTTTGCGTGGCATTCTTCATGGTGTTTGGTCGTTCTTCCCGCCGTGAATTCGAGTTGCGTGGGTCACGCGAGCCCTCCGCGCTGAATATTAAGCACCCCCGATGCATCTGTTTTGAAGAAAAGAAACTTCCATCCCTGTTTTTGCGGGAACACTCTGGCTGTTCCTCTCGGCCGATTTATCGCCGACCTCTTCTACTTATTCGAGTCTACTTCGTAATTGGTCTCGTCTCGTTCCTACAACTTTTTCCCTTTCTTATCCCCGGTCTAATTAACAAGGTTCCGACCCTCTGACAAACCATTGACTCGTACTACTTAGACATAACTTATTCCAGACGTTTGGCATGTAACTGAGCTGTGTGGCGCTTTATGTAAATTCCCGTTTCTTCTACTGAATGTTGTAAAGATTAAAATAAGGGAAAGACTTCTTGACGGAGAACAATTGCAACTGTTTACCTCGACTGAATTATTGTTGAGCTGTTCTACTTCTTCCAGTTTACCTCGTTCATTTGTCTTGACTTTCTTATTCTCGTCGTGTTTCTACAAGTTTTTTCTCTTCTTTCCCCCGGTCTAATTAACTAGGGGATTCCCGTCTGGCGTACCGTAGACTTTCACTACTTGTTCACACCTTATTTTGAACGTCTGGCTTGTACTGCTGTTTTTCATGCTAATTCCAGAGTGTGATATTGAATTGCATGAAGGTTCGAATACGAGAAAAATTTCTTGATTAGTCTTGAAGGTTACTAGTGCAAAAATTAAAATAAATATATTATTCATATTCATACAAACATCGCGAGCACTTTTCATAGTGTATTTTCATTTCCAATTTCTCAGAATCCTGGGTCGTTAATTTAACTCTTTACTTGTTCATCGACTACTATTGGTCGAATAAGGTTGGCAATACGAGGGACGGACGTTCGTTAAGTATGTCAATGCACTTGTTTCGAAGGGAAGAAACTTCGTTCGACGTTACTCACGGGAAACAGTAGTTATTTCGTTGGACCAATTTATCGTTGACCTGTTCTACTTGCTAGGGTCTACATCGACTTCCATTTGTCTCGATTCCAGCTATTCTCACCTCGTTTCTCTGACTTCTCACACCGTTCTTATTTCGCTCGGACGAATTGACAATGGACAGACCTGTTCGCCTGATCTACCATTCCTTTGTACTTCTTGCACGGCCCAGTCGCGCACCCTATTCTCGATGTCTGACTTATGACGGTTCTTATTCCACTTGGCTGGCTGATCATCGATTGGATTCTACCGGTCTGACACTAGAAAATTCGATTTCATTTATCTGACCATCCAGCCATTCGATTCTTCCGCAAAGGAAGGGTCCTTAACGGATATATACGACACTGGACCTCGTAGCTCCTCATTTTCACTTCCAGGTGCACTTTAAGTCGTTTGAAAGAATATTTACAGTGTTCTCTAACGTAGAATTTCGCTGATTCTGTTGAAATCGCTATGTACAGTCAAATTTCATAATTTGTCTGGCTCTTGGAGGACATATTCTACTTAATTCCACTTTCTTGCGATTAAGACGAATTTTGAGAACTTCCTATTTTCATGCGAAATGTAGATGTAGCATTCAGATGGGCGATTCAAAATAGGTGAACGCAAGGGTATCATAGATTTCGCAATGCATTGGAGGGCCAATCGTTTATAGGCCGATCGCGTTATGGTTACGTAGCAACGACCAACAGGATACATAGAAAGTTATGAAACGGCCGGGATACTATCGGGATTCCATACTCTAAAGTGAGAAATCATGGTCAGTCGACGGTAGGGTAGCATGTGGACCGAGTTGTTGGAATAATTGCATCGCATATAGAAGTTTGATGTACAGCAAGTGCAGTTACGTAGATTAGAACCGAGCTCCGGAAATTGACTTTATCAAGTGCCATCCTCATTGCAATGTGTGTTTAATATTATCTACGCGTCACGCGCAACCCTATTTGGTCTAGAGTTTCTCTTGCATTGAAACTCTCTGCCAATCAAAACCAACTTAATCAAATAGTTAAAAGCTCTTCCTGTTCTCAAGTGAGGTACAAAAACAGACCGTTCACATTAAGAATGTCTAACAAAGTGCAATAAAAAGTAGTCTAATGCAAAGGACTGACTAAACAAATGTTTTAAAGCTGTAAAAAAATATTTTGCGTAGTTCTTTGTCCTGCTGGACAAATGTCGAATCGGGAGCTGGAACTTGAGCAGCCCTTTTCACCCAAATTCCACCGAAGTGCCGCCGAGTCCACTAATTGCATCGATCGTGTCCATTGTATTCTAACCGCCGGGCAATGTTTACAGAATTGCCGACTGGATGTCGCGGATTTCGACTCGGCCGAGTTACTGTATCTCTCCGGTGTAGTTCGCAGTCGCGGCGAGAATTTACGGCCGGACTCTCTGCTCGGCTCGGGCTCGGCTTTAAGCGGCTTTCATGTTCGCGCGGGCACTTGAGAGTTTTCTCCAGGGCCGGCTCTCTAACAAAGTGCTCGGCAAGTGAGCCGGAAGTATCGATGAATGTCGGCGGACGTCGGCCGAAGGAACATGCCAGGAAATGGTCAAAATCTTGGTACCTCCGGCTCAGGAAATATCGGAACCACCGTTTTATGGGTCCTCTGGAACGGCGACAGTTCTCGATCATTTGCCACAAGTATAATGGAAAAGTTGGGGATCGTTTGGATGCGGTGGAGGGTGCACGGAGAGAGATGAATTGGCCGCGGCTGACTTGAAACGAAAATATGTTTGAAATGCACGAAATGCAACGATTCGAATATCATTTTCTGCTTGAAAGTACGTATTTATATTCATATGTTTCAAAATGCTGGAACATGCACTTTTCGATGAAATACAGTAAAGGGTAAATTAATTTACACTTAGGATATTTTACTAAATTTCTGCCACGACTACAATACGAATATTTTAAAAACGTGTGAACAATGTGGGGGGTGGGGGAGGTAAAGATCGATAAATTGACTATAGCTGACTTCAAATGAAAATAGTTTCGAAATGAATGCACGGAACGCAATGGTTCGAAACTCATCTTCCACTTGAATGTCCGTATTTATTTCTCGTGTGCAAAAATGTCAGAAATTCTAACCAGCTACATACCATGAAAAACTGCAAATTGCAGACAAGAGAAATTATAGTTTTTAATTAATAATCTCGGTATTAATATTCTTGCTATATCTCGGTATTAATAGCTCGCTAGATTGATATTGACTTTCAGCTGTATAATAGCCTTCGAAAATCGCCTGCCTATGGTTTTCTCTCGATTCCTCGTTCTTTGTGCCGCCAGACCACGAAACGTCAGCGCCCGGGAAAGTTCTTTGAGCGTTCGATGTCGCGATTATCGACTGGGGAATATTTGCCGCCGAGATCCACGGGAATCGGCCGCCAGGAGAGCATGAAAACCGTGTCGCCGGATAATCGACAATCGGGTTACAAGACGTCGGGACGGAAATCCTCCCCCTCTGATACCCGGCCGCATAATACAGACGCGTGCAAAGCGTCTTACGGGGTAAGACTCTTATGATTTACGAGTGACTTTTCAAATATCCCGCGGCTTTCCCGCGAGAAACCTGGGTAAACCGTGAAGGAACTTTTCCGGGGGATGCTGGAACTCCCTGGCAAAAATTAGAATAATTTCCCTGAGTTTTCGGAGGACCGCGAATATATTTGTACGGAGAATTCTGCAAACGTTCTACCAAAATTGAGAGTTGCTATTTAATAATTTTCACTGCAAACACGTGGGCTGTTTGTGCCAATAATTTTTCTTTTTTTTCGGATTTACAAGGTAAACAACTACGGCAACGCGAGTAAACAGCAATTTATGTTTTTCACGGTTCCGTTGTACTCCGGTTTCGAATTCCTGCAATTTTTGGAATACTTCTAAAATTGCTGTACAAACACGTAACCACTAAAGCGCAAGGGAATCAAAACGACGGATATAGAAAAGTTTGACTCGATTTACGGGGAAGTTCTGTAGCGGCGGTGAAAATTAATCAGTGGTAATTTTTTTAACGCGATTACGCGACTCGTCGACCAAGTTATTTTGCATAACTATGAGGGAAGAGAGTAAAATATACTGTGATGACGTACTTACGAAATGAGGATATTCCATAGCGGTCTATTTTTTAAATTAAGCTTGTGTAGAGAGTTTGAGCCAGCGAAAATTGTCCCTCTCCTCTCAGCGGAGGTATTCAATTTCATATTATCTTTTAGCGTAAGTATTAGCTAAAACGTCCAAGTTCACAATCCGATTATTTTTCGGTATTTTTTAAGAACTATAAGTGGAACTTATTCTTTAATTAATATAGTTTGTTGTAGTCGACGAAATTTTAATAATGTCACTTAAGTAGAAGAAGCTTGTACTGGTCAAACAGGTTAAGAAACTTTCACTTAAAACTTTTTAGCTAGTGTGCATTTTACTGCAGAACATTTCTTAATTTCTGCACAACATTTTTGAATTTCATTTTCTGATTTGTTTTCATACGTTTCGTACGGCGTCCGACAATTGCCGAATAATACTACTTGAATTGTTAGTCGAGAATTTTGACGTGTTATTTCTACATTTCATGAAATTAGTTTCGCGTCTAACTATGGTATGATATGACTACTTTTATTCGGGTGTTCCTTAAGAGATTACAACTTCCGTAAAATTGGTAGCCTTGTAAACACGTACAACGTGGTTAGATTTCGTAAAACTTTTTAAGGATTCTAGCAGTTATACGAAGCCCGATGGTTTTCTTAGGACTTAGTTGGAAAATTTTTAGAAAATCTCACGAAACTGTCATAATACCTTGGTGTGGATCAAAATTCCGACGAAGCTTTTAAGAATTCAGGTCAACAACAGTCTCGTGCTAATCCCTGTGGAATTAATTCCGAAGTCTTTAGAAAGTCTTGCAAGAATATTTTAATACTTAGTCTAAAGACGAGCTTGCATTCTTGAATAATAGTAACAGTAGTATTCAACTGGATTTTAATTGTAAATCTTGTTCCAGCAGTAATTTGTATTACACTTTTCATTCAAGAAATCATTTATTATTGCTGTATAGTGTCTCAGAAAAGTGGGAACAATAAAAGATCTGCAACATTGCCTTCCATTCTGAGAGAGCAGAATGGATTTGAAAGCTCGTTAATAATTGACCTAGTCTTCTAGAGCGAAGAGAAACGTAGCCGCCCTCTCATCGCTTAATTATGAGAAATGCTCTTGTTGGCAATGCAGGAAGAGAAACACAGCTCCCATAAATACAAATTACAATCTGTGGGTCACATTTTTTCTCCAGCTAAATGCTACTGATTAATATAAACAGACGCGCGTTTATTATACTCGCCGGTGAGATACTGCCGTGAAATTAATTCTTTTTACTTGTTTTAAGACATTCTGTATTGGGTCAGACAACTGCTCGACAATACTACTTGCATTTCTACTTGACAATTCTAGCGCCTGTAGAGGGTTCCTGTTTCTACATATATTTATTGACACATTGTCAACATTAATACTAGTTTCGAATCTATTTCAATTATAATGAAATTTTGTTTTTTCCATGAACCTGATCTCTCTCTCCTCAGGTCCTACTTCCTGTACAACTAATCCGTCCCCAAGGAAATATGTTTTCCACCGATCTTCCTCGTGGACACCGCTAGCACAACCAGATATGCAATTTCCCTAGGACCCAGCAAGGCAGAAAGAAAAAGATTTTCCTCAATCTCTAATCGGCCGCATCTACACTGTCCTCGGCGAAAGGGCGAAAAAGATAGTGGTCGGTTTTTACATATTCAAACGAATCGGGATAGGACAAAGAATTCTAAGCAAACTGGGTGGAATCTTATTACAGTGTCCTTCCTTGAGAGCTAACGTCCTTGGACTTTCTCGGTCTCTCTCTGTTCTTCAAAGACACGAAAACGACGGGATTCTAAAAATCTTCTTCGCTGCCAGTCTCCCATTTTCCGGCTTCTCTCGACGTCCCGTTTCCTTTGTGTATCCCCTGGTCTATCCATATAATCTACCTGTTCATCCATCTTTCTCTGACCCACCTTTCTTCTCTCTACCACCTTTCGCCGCCTCTTTTTTCAGCTCGCGGTATAGTCGGATAAGAAACACCTCTCGGCCAGGGCACTTGCCACCGGAAACACGCGCCAACGGTAATCACGTTTAGTGCCCGGAAGTAGTTTTCGTAGTCCCGAAGCTCGCACAAGCGAACGGATCTCGAGCTTAGCAGCGAATTACCGACCAGTCAGCGGTTTTATTTTATCGTTTTAAATGGCCTCGCTCGGCCTCGAAGTATTCTCCGCTGCTCGAAAGCTCCAGGAGCCCTCCGGTTTTGCGGCTTTACGATCTCCGGACAGGTACCGCGGAAACTACAAAATTTTATTCGACGGCCAGAGTGTCAGTCCCTCGAGAATTATTGGAGGTTTTTGCGACGGTCCGGTTAAATATTTTATTTCAGCCTGGTTCTATTTGCAGCTCGGCTTACGCGAGAACTTGTGGAGCTGGATCCGTCCTTGGCAGACAAGTTTTGAAGCGTGCTGAATGTTTGATCGTTTTATTCGCTGGTGATAGAGACCCTTGAGATATATTACAGATTGCTGTTGGATGGTTCGCTTAAATATTTTATTTTAAGCGGGTTGGGGTTGAATAATAAGTGACGCTTACTGGTTCATTTATACGCCAGTTTATAAATTCGTATGGTTGACAGAAACGTTCTGGGAAGCACTGAATTTTGTTCAATTTTAAAGAATTTGATGTACTCAATCAATTAATGTTCTGTAATGAAATTTATATTTATTGCACACCTACGTTTAGTCTAATTATTTGATCTGCATTAGGTTCGACTCAAAGTTGGCATTCAAAGTTGACCCTACACACGAGCTTTCGAAAATTTCGAGGGGTGCGATCAAGTTCTGAAAAGTAATCAATTTTATTTAGTTTTACTCGTTGGTTGTAGAGTCAGTCTCTCGAAAAACATCGCGGCTTTTTTGCAGTGGTTAATTTTAATATTTTTGGGTCAGCAGATCAACTCTGAATAGTACGGAATTTAAAATAAAGTAAAATAAATAACACATTTATAAAAATTTATGTGCCCATATAATTGTATACAAAAGAATTATTTTCATGCATCGTAGGTATATAATATTTATAAAATGTAATGTGTGAAAATATCAAATTGTAAAATACGTGAAAATACATAATTAAATTAATAGAATACATAACGTGTAAAATACAAAAACATTCATCCATAAAACATCGGAACATCAAGTATTACAGATGAGATATTTATCGATGTTTATAGATTCAGAACGTTCTGTCACGCACCGACAAATTGCTCGCCACTCTCGAAACAAATGAAAGCATCACGTACCAAAATTTCTCAGTGCAATGGAGTTAATATGTAGTTTATTCCTCCAGAAAGCATGCGGATCCGATTTCCCCAGAGAGCGAACGTAAACACAATGAGAAACGGGGGTATAAATGAACAAGATCTCACCAGAGTGTACGTTTAAAATTTCCCTGGGAAAATTTCTCTCCAATTACATGGTATTCTCGTCGCCTTTGCGAAGATCCGCTTACAAACGTTTGCTAAAGAGAAACGCTGGGATCCTCGAACGGGGACGATAAATATTGCCGTCTCGTCCCGCGTAAGATAGTTTCCTGAAGTCTGGTTCCACATTGTCTTTCCACTTTACGTCGCGACGCAAAAGACAGCGCGTGTTTGTCGCTTCGTTCGCGCGGTTATTATGCGCGTTAATACGTCAAGATTTATGCGAAGCTCTGCTGAAGCGGCGTGAAGAACTTCAGAGAAAAGTAAATAAGAGCAACGGTTTATTTATCCTAGAGCAGGTCTGGCTACGGGCCGACTCGTACTACTTACTGGCTCGTTTCTGTTCCGCTATCAACGAATTTGCATACTTCATGATTTTCCGGAGATGATCCTTTATTATTGCGCGTAGCGGTTCAGAGATAGTGCTGTTCGTTATAAATTTTCACAATTTAATAGGATCTCTCGTTGGGTCTCGAGGGAGTGAATGTTATTGCGCAATTCGTTGAAAAGCAGTAGGATATTATCCGATGTGTTTGGAGATGGAATGAGCGAACTAGCAGGAATTGCAGAATAACAGTGGAGGTAAAAGCTAGTTTCGTTTTGCGTATGTTGAACGTTGGGTAAATACTTTTTTCTTAAATATTTCTTGTTGCTCATATTTAACAGAACAACGTTGGCACGGTTCTCAAGTTCCCAAATGTATGAATTAATAATTGATTTTACAGAAACACTCTTCTCTGCTCATTACGATTCTAAAGTAATAATAAGGCTGCGAATTTTATGCATTTATGATAAAAATGGGTACGTACAATTTAAAAGAGTGTAGGTACTATATTCAAAAGATTTATGGCCACCAGTGTATTAGTTTCACCTTAACAAGATTATCAAAAGAAGAATGAAATTTTTATTTGGCTCTCCTGTGTCTTGCAATAAATGCAAACGTTTTTTATTTTGCATGAAGATGCGCTGTCTGGTAATAACATTTTAAAAGTCGTCGTATATGTTCACATTGAACTCGATCTATTCATTTCTGTCAAAAGCGCACAAAATCCACAACGAAATAATGACCACCACAAGAATCGCGTTGCATCAAAAGCGCTGCCATTTCCCGCGATCTATCGGAACCCCGGATTCGTTATTCCAATCTTCTGATAAATCCGCGCATTCCCTATAAACTTGCGGGGCTGGGGCGAAATGTATCCGCATTGTTCCGCGCGAAGTAAATAAAACAAAAGGGACTAGACGCGGAGAGCCCTGAAAATAAAACAGAAACAGAAGCTCCACCGTGAAAAAAAAAAGAAACGTGGAAAAGAGACGGCAAGATGTGAACGGAGGACGTCTCGTCGCGTCAGTTTCCCTGGGAATTCACGTGCATCAGCTGCAACGTCGCGTCCCGACCGTAATGGAATGCGTCTGATGCATCCCGTCGACCGTACATTTTCCGCGTACAGAGTGATACAGAGTAAGACAAAGGCGCGAAGAAAAGACGGATGCACCACGAATCCACTCCCTCTTTAGACGAATCAATCGGGAGTTGTGTCATCGACATCCGGGATGACGGCTGCACCGAATCCATCTTCGCGAAGCTTTACGAGCCGTGCGGCTTTGCTGAAAAAAAGATAGCCTGCCAAATTTTCCGCCACGCGACCGGAATTTCCTATTATCCCAGGCCGCTGTCTTCGCCGCCGAATTGAAAATCAGATTCAAGACCTGGGAATCGCGAGGTTTACCCTCCGCGCAAATATTGCGCAATCGTGACCCAAGGGACGATTTTGAGTTCCCTTTTATGGGGGGGCCTCCTTGCGTAATATCCTACGTCCTTCTTACTTATACCCACAAGGTATCTCTGATACAGGTGCTTCGGATATATCGCGGTGGCACTGGTGAATACTAAATTGAATTTTGTAATTTACAGGATCGGTTCGTGCGATATATGTAAATTGTATGGGTCTGGGTGTTTACGTGGGTTGCTTACGGAATGTTCGATCGAATGATTTCGCTGCGATGATTGATGCAGTTGAACTGGTTTACAACGTGTCTACGTGTGCACTAAGTTTTTTTTTTACTTATTTACGGTGGGTTCCGAACCACCTTGGGCAGCACAGTTTAAATAGCACATAGAATTTCCAGAGGTGCCAGCGTCGGAAAGTATCCTACGAAAATTACTGGTCTTTTTACGTACAATAAGATCCCGTAATAAAAAATATAGGTTTCCACTTGAAAAAACGCAGTTGACCTTCAAATGAGCTTGAAAACGCCACCCAAATAAAAAACTGATACTGCCCCCTTCTTTCCCCCTCGAAATCCTTGGACACGTGTTTTACACTTTTTTAATATCTTTCATACTTTTCGAGATATTCGACTGGAAAGTTTTCAAATGAACACCCTGTATACCCAGTATATTCACGAGGAAATTTTTAGCGGCGGTTGTTCAGAGAGGAAAAAATGTTCGGAAAAAGAGAAACACCAGAATTCTAGAGCCAAGGAACGCAATAAAACTGTGTGTGGGAGGCGTAATGGCCTCCTCGGGTGGAATGTTAATTGCAACAAAACTTTGCAATATCCTTTATGGGCATTTAAGCACGTATCCGTAACAATTCGCTGTGCTGGTGCATTGATGCGAACCGAGGGGGCTGCAGTGCATAGGAATGCATGAGTAATTATGCATTCTTGTATCCAGGCTTTATGAGGTTTACGAGTTAGCAGGGTTCACGCGTGCTGGCCGGGTATTCACGACGAGCATAGTTTCTTGGCCCGCGGGGGGTGGGACACAGCGTCATCGGGTGTTCTGTTTATGGTGGGAATTCTGTAACGCATATACGCGTGCAACCATCACGAACGAATACGTGGAGTCGGTGCAACATTGCGCAAGCTGATTTCGCGAAAATGTGGGACAATTTCCGCGAGGTTCGATATACTCGGAAATAATCGTTAGTTTCCTCACTCGCGTGCACCCTTTCATCTTTCCAAAACATAATTTTAGTTTTCTAATTCCGAGCGGGTGGCTTCCATTCTGTTTATTTGAAACCAGAGTTGTGCAGAATTACAATTGAATTACTCCAGGAATTATAATTTCAATGTAATTGTATTACATTGTAATTCGGTCATATTGTAATTTGTAATTCAGATCTTCATTCAATTAAATTACAGTGTAATTCGTAATTGCAATTGGAGTACAATTATAAAGTAGCGTTATGTATTATGAACGAGGACGAGGAATAGAAAAACATGAAAATATATCACACTTCTTCAAAGTGCTGGGCTATAATTTGGAGAGCTGTATTTTAATTATATTGTATTTCAATTACCCATCTGATTAAAATACTTAGTAATCGAATTAATTGAAAGGTTTGAATTATGTAATTCAGATACGACGTAGTTTAATTACTATATAATTGAAATACAATGTAATTCAATTGCGTAATTGTATTAGCACAACTCTGTCTGAAACTAACCCTTAGCAGTCGAGGGGTAACTCAGTCACAACTTAAAATAGCTTCAGCTGCAAAGGGCTAATATTAAAAGAAATATAAAACAAATTCTAAAGTAAATTTTTATCCTTATTTTATCTGCAAAATATGTGATCAAATGTGTGATTAGAAGTGAAAATTGTGCAAATTGGAGAGAATTTGTACGAAACATTTGTTGTGTTTAATGAATCAGGAACTGCTGAATTTATTCTGGTTACCTAGAAACCCAGACCCTGCGTTAATAGAAGTGTGATAATCGAACTGATTAAAATTCGCAGATGTGGTACAACGTTGCAGAATAGCATCGCGAAACAATACATGCAAATTCTCGATTGGCCAGGCGTCGAAAGCTTGTTCTGTTGATCCAAACAGTACCTCCCCGATGGAATCTCAAGTTCCCCGGGCGATCAAATTAGTGGCGTTTTGATATAATTGAAATCCCGGAGCGTGACAAATGCAGTTCTAGTTCAAGGATAGCTCCGTTAATTCTTCTCATGACCCCTTTTCTCGAAATGTCAACCGATTATGTTGCACGTAGAACGTAATTCGTTTGCCACTCTGTTGCCCGAACGAATTTATCGTCCATTTGCATGACTGTTCCGGGCAAATTGCTGCGGGATCTTGCGCTCCCAGCGATATTCTTGTGTTAACTATACATAAATCCTCCGTTAACGTTTCGACAAATGAAACATTCTCTCCTTAAAGATTACTTCCCTTAAGGCCAGCGCGTTATTTATTTTCAAGATCGAATCTATTCTTGGCTGCACACTAAAAGGAACCTTCGCAGAAATATCACCTTATTTATGGAAAACTACACGTACAGTTTGGGAAGATTAATACAAATAGTTAAAAGGAGAATAGTTTCAGAAATTTAATAACATCGGAGTGGACAATTCAGAAAATTTAAGGAAAACCGAAAACACAATCTAATAAGGAGGAACACTCACAGTTTAAGGAGTTCGAGAAGAACGTATACATGGAGTTTAATAAGAACGCACCGAGTATAAGATTTAATTAAAATTAAGAAATTTAATAAAATCGAGAAGCACAGTTTCAGAAATTTAATTACACGAAAAAGCACAGTTTCAGAAGTTTAATGTGCCCACAGAAACCAGTCAAAATCCGTATTGGAAAATAAATTGATGTCACATTATTAGGGTTAATCAGTGCTGGAAATCGAACGGGAACTTCATTAGCTTTTCAAACAAATTTCGGTGGTGGCAAGTGCTCAAAATTCGCAGTCGAATGGCTGCATATGTTATAGTCTGCCACATTGCGGTAATCAGTTGATCAGATATGCACGTGGAGCGCCCTGCGAGCCCTGACGCTCAATTTACACACGTGGTTCTCAAATGTTTCTAGTTTCCAGCGAGACATTTCCACTTTCGGCGATAATTTCTGTCGGTGGCCAGGGTCGTTTAATTAATCAACATGTGGATGACGGTGTTTTAATTGAACGCTTTTGACCGGGCGCGTCTTTTCACATATTATTAATGGGTCTGGTCGGTTAATCATTCATAAGCGGCCGGTGTACGTTCCGTATGCGTGACAGCGCAGAAAAGGACGTACGATGGGCGGTGACAGGTTTGACTGGAGCTTTTCCAAGTCGTTTGATATAACTGGCCCGGTTCGAATCATCGAGACAGCTGCTCGCTATGACACAGAACTGCAACACGTGAAAGTGGTTTGCAGTGCGTCGCGTCGGATCGAATCAAGATTTCCATATACGATTCCCTGCTGTTTAGGAGTGTTGGCTTTGTCTATACAATCTGATGCCACGATCCCGCTTCTGATTATTCATGTCTCCAGGTGTAATGAACATATCTGTTATTACGCCTTTGACGTTACTCCCTGCATTAATTAATCGAGAAATGCGCAGCGGCCGTGATAGAGGCATGTGCCAGTTTTCTTCGAGGTTCAACTTAATTTTTGATAAGTAGCAAATTTTAATGCGTGGTAAAGGACAAGGATTTTCTATCCGTCTGGTGATTACTCTCCTCATTATCTTGCATCTCGTAAGCTTTAATAGATCAGAAGCCTGCTACGTCTTCAAGATCTCATCATCATCAAATGAAACTTTTATATAAAATTCTACGTGCATCTTAAATTTTTTTATTTACCTCTTATTTTTCTCTTTGTTGGGGGATAGGGAAAGGCTAATCTGATTTCAGATGTAATAGCCACTCCTAGGATAAGGTACGTCCCTAATTAAGGAAGATGAAAGGTGGAACCACCACTGAAGGTGAACTACCGGGATAAATTACATCGTCGCGTTTTAATCAGTTTTATTCGCAATCTCTAAGACTCGCTTGGAGCTTTTAATCTTGCTAAGTTTCTCTGTTGACATCAGGAATCTTCTCTTAGCTGAATGAATTCTACAGACTTTATTTATTTCCGTTCCTGACATTGCGTTAAAAAATTTTCCTCGGGTTCCGAGTAAAGTGGATCCGAAGCGGTAACTCAATTTTTTCGTAAAAAATTGACACTTCGAGAGACACTATGCTGCACGTTGGACACCAGCCGACTTCAACGATTCCGTAGAAGCTCCGGCGACGAAGCCACCGATGCTAAGGGGTAATTTTTCAATCAGTCAGCCGAGCACGGAAGATTTCTGTCGCGCCAGAAAAGTGTAGGGGGACGGTTTCCAAAAAATAAGAAGAGAAACAATGTGAAAAATGGCGAGCTGGAGACAGAGATATCAGGTGAATAGAAAGAGAGGGACGGTGGTGGAAGTATAAAGTGAAAGACGCGATAGGAGGACGCTAAGAACAGTGGAAGAACGAGCTACATTCAACTGCCAAATCCAGTTCGGTGCTTTCTCTGGGCTCAAGATTGATGGAATAGCAGATTGCTGGTATTCAGAGCGACCTTTCGCCACGCTCCTCCTTCATCCTGAACCCCCCGTCAACCACTTCTTCTTCCTTCTTTTTCCTCTTGCCGAGTGCGAACACAGGAAAGTTGCGAGATCCTTTCCTTGAATAAATTATCGAACTACGCTCCGCGGGCTTACCGGTGGGAATCTTTTCGAATTCTTCCTTTTATTTCATTGCTTCTACGACCGATTCCAATGCCGTCGGATTCTTCTTCCTGTTCTTTTTTAGTTCTCCCGAAGACCCGTTTCAATTTTCGCATTTACTCGAATCCCTTAAATAAGGGTGAAATCGAAATTCTTTGAAGCCTCAGCTACGACGGACAAATTTAAAGTTTCGAGCCATCTGAAAAATATTTTCGACATTTTAGGGTGTAAATCATTGTTACTACTGAAAAATATAACCTTTACAAATAATGTAAAAAATTACGTCACTTTTAATAACGGTTTTAATAAATTTATACATTGGTAAAGCAAGAAAGAAGTTCTTTTAATTTTTTCAAGTGAGGTCTCACTTTGAATACGATAAATTAACACAATTATTTAACAAATTATCGATGACTTGACTCACTTCAAACTGCGTTACAAGTCCCGCTAATATTTAACAAATCTTGTCGATTAAATCTCCAGTTAAATTTATATAGACATTACGCGAGGTATCATACAAATGTTATATAGTAAAATGTAATACACTTTCCCACATACTTTGCGAGAGAGGTAATTCAAAGTACAATGCAATTATTGTTTCAGTCAAGCATTGTCGATTGTGTATCACACAATGATTTCATTCGGAATTGCTGGGTTCTAAAGTGGGTTATTATGAAGCAAACGTATGTACGGCAACACTGCACGTGAATTAATTAACAGAAACCAATTTAGCCGGTTAACAGGGAGCAATATAAATGGATCAAGAATTATTTAATAGTGACCGGTTACTGAAAGCCTCAGTCCCGGAAAATCTCGCAAAAGTACGATAATGACTGGAAATTAATATCGGCCTAGCAAGACCAGATGAGAGGGCCGATTAATTTCCGTACCAGTCTGGAATGAATAGTTATTGCTACTACGAAATAGCTTCTGGATCGAAATCGGGGGTTCTCATTAACTGCGAATGCATTGCATACACGAAAACTCGGCGGAATGCCAAAATGTCTGATAAAGTTGAGCAATCTGATTCCTTTTGGGCAGAGACATATTCTCCAACGATGTTCATTGTTGCTTCAATAAATTCTTGGTATAAAATTCTTGATTGTCATCGTTTGTTTTCATAGAGTATGTTACAAAATAAACGAGGAAATCTGTTCTCTGTGTGTAGCTTTGATCACACCAGCATCAGAACTTTTAATCTTTGAGCTTATTTGCATGCAAGCTTTTGCAAAGCAATTTCAGTGGCTTCGAGCTCTATTATGATGGAAAGCATGAGTAGAGTGACAACGACGGCAGAGACTATGTGGCGTAGGCGACAAAATATTAAAAGCAACTATCCATTCATCAAAAGTATGACAATGACGAAACGCTGAGTCATTCTTTCATGAACGTTTTTCATTGATAATCGCCAACTACAACCATCGAAATCATTCTTCCATAGTTCCACAATGTATTCTAATAATTACAAATTTAATTAGCAATATTTCACAAGAAAACATTTTCGTTCCAGCGATGTAATTGCATTTTGAATTGCACGAACGTGCGCTGATTTTCAAAACTGATTTCCTGGTTTTCTTTTCGACCCAATGAATATTAATGAAATGCTCTAATTCACGAGGTTCAATTATCTTGGCGCGAGCAATGAAGCGCGACTAAACACTCGTCTCATTAATATCTATTAAATGTTCAGACCGCGAAGCAAGAACAATGGATATTATTATTGCGGCGGCGCGTGTCGGGTGATACATGATCGGCGGCGTTACCGCGGCTAATGATTCGCAAGTGGCCGGCTTGTATTGGAATTAGCGATTTTACGATCTTGCGCCAGACTAGCCGCAAGAACATTGCGCGAGGCGCCGATAATAGACTCGTTCCGGGCGGCCTTGAACCACTGAACCACTTTTTCACCGCGGAGAGATCTCACGTTGCCGTGGTGCAAGATAATTACATGCAATTCGGCGCTACGATTCACCGATAAAAGAACATTGTTGTGTGGCAAACAGACTGGAAGGAGAGAAAGCTAAGCGTCGGTTCACATTACATCAAACCCCGGTTACTGATCGCGAAACTTTCTCTATTCCACTGCGACTTCTGGCATGTCTGACTATTAACCACTCTTTCTACTTACAACGAATTCTATTGGTTCATGCTCTATGTATATCCTTAAATGCATCCTCTATGTACCTCGCATCATACCCCGATTACTAGTCGCAAAACTTTTTCTATTCCACTGTGACTTCTGGCATGTCTGACTATTAACCACTCTTTCTACTTACAATGAATTCTAATGGTTCATGCTCTATGTATAATCCTTAAAAGTATCCTCTATGTACCTCGCATCAAACCCCAATTATTGGTCGCGACACTTTTTCTATTCCCCTGTGACTTCTGGCATGTCTGACTATTAACCACTCTTTCTACTTACAATGAATTCTAATGGTTCATGCTCTATGTATAATCCTTAAATGCATCCTCTATGTACCTCGCATCATACCCCGATTACTGGTCGCAAAACTTTTTCTATTCCACTGTGACATCTGGCATGTCTGACTATTAACCACTCTTTCTACTTACAATGAATTCTAATGGTTCATGCTCTATGTATATTCTTAGAAGTATCCTCTATGTACCTTAGCTTGCATGTATGTACTATGTACACCTGTGGTATGTCTGACTATTATCCACTCTATCTACTTCGAATGAATTTTGTGATTATTTATATTCATGTGGTATTCATTCTTTATTCTCAATGCTTAGAGGTTCTGTCAGTACAATTACCACTGAATAAACGTGGACAACAGGTGCAAACAAATAAATGTGGAACACACTTTGAATAAAAAATGACCCGTGCTAAATTATGTTCGACATTATATGTGTGTTTATTCAAGTACAATGATTATTCTGAATTTATAATATGTATATACAGATCTCTTTGCATATTTATATCCTGATGATAATTGCATGTATTGTGAACTGGGCTTAATAGTTGAACGGACGTGGCCCTGGCGAACTCGTGAGCAGGCGCGGAAGGGACAGTGAAAAGTGCCCGCGCTATGGAAAATAATTAAACCACTCATTTATTAATTCACCAACGACACGACATCGTGCCGCGTCAAATTCTTAGATAATGCGTTAGACGTAGTTTTTTGGCAAAACAGAAGAGAAAATTTGCCATATACTTTTTTAACCAAAGGTTTTTTTCCGAAATTTGGAATGAAACACGAAATTTTATTCGAAGCAGGTTTCTACGAGAATATCTCTGTTCCCAGTGGATTTCTCGTCGTCGATGGACTGGGAAGCTCGGTGTGATACGAGGAAAAAGTTTTCACGACTCTAACACGTGGTACAGTCGACGAGAGCACAGGAATTAGTCGATCCGTTCTGTCGCGAAATTGTTCACAGGAGGACGGCCACTTGTATTTTATAAAACCATGTGAGACTCTGAGCTGTCTCTTCAGTAATCGTTTACTTTCCGAAGCTGACGTGGTCGTTTCTCGTTAGACACACACCGAATCTGCTTAAGCATGCTGGAGGGAATTCACCGTGACACACTCTGCGTGAAAGTTGGACTTTCTGTTTTGAAAAACATGGGACATCGGAGTCGAGTGTTTAACTTTAAAAATGGAAACACTGTTGCTCCGTCTGCGAGTCGACACGGCTGCGTCCAGTACTCGACTCGAAAAGCGGAGCTTGTTATCGGGTAGTTCTATTTTTAGGAATGATCCATCTCTCTGTGGAAAAAATCAGGAAAATCTCAACACTGATTTCATATAATTCAAATCAGTAGTTTCGATTACAATAATTCGTACACCCTATATTACAGCACACATGAAAGTCTTGAAAATTAAAAAGATAACAAATTGCTGTATAATTGAATGCAATGTTAGTTTAGCCTTCACTCCAGTGGAGTTGCTCACCAAGAAAATGAAACTATATTTATCTACAGTACCCTTAACTCTGTCTATTAAATTTTCAATTTGCAGAAACGTTCGCAAGCTACACGAATTCAATTAAATTTTGTATGAATTTATATTGCCACTGACAAATCCAAACAAAAAAATTTTAATGGAAATTTAAGTCAGTTCTCTTCGTTAATACTTTGAATAGACAACAAATAAAATATTAAATCTTGTTCTGTGCTTACGCAAGCATCAGCAGTCTAATTACAAATGTCATTAACTCGTTAAGAAAGGGAAACAGATCTGATTCGTTTATTAAAGATCTAAAGTAACTGAAATTCTTTTACCAGACAGAAAATAAAGTGTATCAGCAATGTCAGCGTTTCGTGCACTCGAAGCGCATAAAGTCCACTAAGCTAATTATAGCCGTCATTAATTTAGTTCAGAAGCACAGAGCAATCAGATCTGCGAAGAAATCAGCCTGTATAAAGGTCGTCGCGAGCCGACTGAAAAGGGAATCGTGATTAATCACCAAGAAATCTTAAGATCAGAAGGAACGAAAGTCTCGGGGCGAGGCGAGGTCAGCATTATTAATCTCATGGAAATATTTCGGTAAAGATTTCGAGTGACATCCTTTCATAAATCATTGGTCAATGTTTGCTGTCTGTTCGTTCGGGCTCATTATCGTCAGTGTCGGCTGTGCAAGATATATCTGCCCAAGGAAAATGGTTTCGTCGATAGAACGAGATTTCATTTTCGATGGAAAAGGTCTCGGCCGTGAGTATGCCCAGCTATCTTTCGTTTAACGTGGAAGATAATACGAATGTACGATGCCGAGGCGAGACAAGGTGACGGCTCTGAAGACTATACAATATATCTTGCCATGTTCGGTGATCAAAAAGTCTTTGAGGATCGGGAAAATGTATTTTCGCTTCCGTGGATGCAACCATTAAATCCTGGTATTCACGGTTTTGGACAAATCTATTCTAGTGGTCTCCTATTCCATATTCATTTCTCACATTCCATATTCCACATATTGTGGGCTACTGAATTATTAATTCAGAATTATTATTCTGCCTACTAAATGTCTTACATATACAAATTTTCTGCAAAATATTATTTTATATTATTGGATAAAATAGAATGTAGAAAATATACATATTGTTGCAGCACGTGCAAAACAATGCACTGATCTGCTCCAGTAATGTGGTTCAAGACGGGTTCCGTTTCAAAGGGGTGGCTACCCCTTCCCTGATAATTATTCAGCACGTTAACCAACTACATCAAACATGTCGGGCTATTGTCAGACAAATGAACGACGAACTCCCTATTGTCTACACAAGTAGACTATAGGCGTCTCGGTACTCATATAAGTGGAACGGAAATCTACACTCGTCGACGCAGTAGAATGGGAACCGTATAATCAGCCAAACTCAACATAACTAGTACCTGGCCGAGTAAGCAAGAGTCCATCTCTCATTAGACAAGTTATAATAGGACTATGGGTTTACCGGGATCAATGGAATGTACTTGCACGTTGGCAGCTAACTGGTATCAAGACTGTACTGTCTAAATGGGCGAAGAAACGCTTCAACCCCAATTGAACGTTTTCCACGAAGAAAATATTGTTGTTAATACTAGCATTTAAAAATACTGTGCCAGTACTCGATGCTCGTTAAAATGTTTCAGAAAGGAAATCAATGACCATGAAGCTCCTCTTTATTTCAATAGATGCTAACAATTTTAAATAGTTTACAGATTACGTTGGTTCGTTTAAACTTCTTAATAAAATCCAACATTCCACGCGCAACAAGCTAGTACACGAAATTACTGTGAAATTAATTCCGACGTATTAATTTCAGCGGAGCAGATAAAACTGAGACTCCGGTTGCTCCTCCATTAATTAAAACCCGAAGAACGCGCGACAGCCAGCGAATTTATGGTGGAAGAAAAATATTTTCATTACAAGAATTCGCAGCCGAAGTATCCCAGCCTCTCTGATGGAACTATGCCCGCTACTCGCATTATTCCCCCCCCCCCCCTCGATCCTCGTCTTCCGATTTGTTCCATCTGTCGCGTTCGAATTCAAAAGTTCGGCGTGTGCAAACGGTGAGAGAAAAATGAAAAAGCCCGCTTCTAATTATCGGAATCCGGCGGAAAATCGGGTGCCCGAAGCGCGAGAATTTGCGAAAAAAAACAGCAGTTTAATGGAAATGAAGACGAGCGCGTAAATCGAGAGAAAATTATCGAACCGACACGCGACGATTATCGGTACGGCCGGCGATAATTTGAGACGTTCGATTAATTAAATTCGTGGGCTCTGATCGTGAGTAGATAATTATAAATTATACGGCGGTACCGCGAGATAAACCGTATCAACGAATTCGCGTTTTGATAAAATCTTGTTTACTGATCATAGCTGGTTATAACTTACGTTTTCAAGTCAATTAAAATTTTCGCCGAGCCACGGCTTGCTACAATCAGCTCCGTTGAGTTTCTACTTTTAATTGGATGGCGCGTGATCAATACGGAACGCTTGGAATTAAGTTCGTAGATGTGATGGTATAATGGCTGACAGACAAACAATTTGTTATTTTGCTTTCCTTCTGTTTTCTTAATAATTGGTTCGGCTAACTATGTTTTCGGGAAAGGTACTGTATTCTCTGTGGGCGATAACGTATCGTTAACTCATGGTCTTGCGTATATAAAGTTCGCAAAGTTTCCGCCGCATTTTCACAGTATCAGGATGGTAAAGGCTTTCGTGCAACGAACGGATGCGCTTAAGTGCATACAGACACGTGCGCAAAGTTTATGGATTAACAAAGGATAGCCAGGGATCTTCGAGTACATTCACTAACAGTATCTATTAAATTTTAACAATATGGTGCTGTAAATTCTGTGAAAGGGAAATATTGAACTCCGTTTTCGACCACCTCGGCGTAAATAAATTTGGTGGAGAAATGGGGAACACATTTTTGGGAAACAATCTATTATGTTCGGAAAGTAACTTGAAACATTTTCTGTACCCCACCGTTTGTAGAGAGACTCTGAAAAGAATATTTTTGTTGCACTGTATTAAACTCTGTAATAAAGACGGGTAAGATGAGCATTACATTAACTGTTTAGCTTGTTTCAGGCGACAAGTTGATTCGTTACCCTGGATTGTGTGAAACGATTGATCAGGCTACTGTTCAAATACGGAACGACACTTAACTTAATGGCTGTATAAAAGTGCACTGATACCGAGTCCACTATAGAGCCTTTGAAGACGAGCTGAAAATAATCGACCACAATGAACAGTGAAATCCCCGTTAATGGTACTTCCGGGGTGGCCAAAGCGTTTCCTTGGTATCGGAAAACGATGACAATAAGCACTTACTGGCTGGCGGTGGTAGCCCCACGGTAAGTGTTCACCGGGTTCAATGCCCTGCCAGTATAAAATTAGACGATACTCGACACGGAAACGCTCTCTGCGACTTCATGTCCTTTTTTCAGGATCACGTGATCATCGAGCAGTTCCCGGTTCCAGCAAAGAGAAATTCATAATTCACAAGCTTCATCGTACAGTCGAAAGGTTCTAAACTACGGATTCAATGCAGCAAATATCGAGTTAAAATATTGATTATATCCCCCATCTTCAGCCAGTCAACACCCTTAACTGTTGTGACTAATATTCTTTATTTTTCACCAAAAGAATTACAATATTAAACGTGTATCGTTGTAAGATGAGATGAAGGTCCCTCTCCGACACACATACAACTATGTTGCGTGTGACGTCAAACGTAAACTACGGGCCTACGGGAGCGTTAGAGGTGCGGATATGTGGTCCTAGTAGTAGACTCCTCTTGCTCCTGTGCCGTCGTAGGGACTGTATTTGAAGCCATTTAAGTAGATTAGGATTTATAGTCAGATATTGGAGATATCACTGGAATTAGATTCGTTCAGTTACTGGCAGGGGAAACAGGTTTTAGATTTGGCAGCCTGGGAGCAGTAGAATAGTGAAAAACAGGTCAAAGGAAATAGGTCTGTCAATAGTCAGGCACATCGCAATCGAATCGAATGGGACATACTCGGGATATCGAATTCGGTATGATTTTTGTGAGACAAGTCAGTGGAATGGGTATCTACATATGCGATCCGACACAAAGCAAAAATTTGTGCTTATATAAATAAAATAATATACAAATAAATGCGAAGCGACTGGATAGATATATATTATATCACAAAACATTTCAATTGCGATTTCAGTCGTGCATAAATATAAACAATTGATCAATTCATCAACTGCGTATTTATCCTACAAACGCTACAAACGGCAATAAATTCACGCGACTCCCCGAATGCAGTGACTGACAAAGCGAGATTAATATTTAATCGTTGTTCACACTGGTTTAGATAAATATCTCTCAGTTTGAATAAGCGTTTGTCAAACGTTACAGTCAACGATGTAACAGCGTTTGGTGATGATCCGGATGATCTATGTTCTTATGTCATCAGCAAATACCATGCGTGCACAAAATATACATTATCGATCGACATTCATCTCATTGCGGTCGCGGTTTTAATCAGACTTACGGACATTGTTACGCCAGTAATAGTGGCAGTATTTTAACATTAACCTGGATAAATTCTACAGTATCTGTCGACCATGCATCACTACGCAAACCATTTTCTACTGCAATTACCGAACACGGGGATTAAATATGTAGATTGCGAGAACATTAATAACACAAAAATTTAAAATCCATAGTTTAATGACTAATATGAGTTTGCAGTGTACGCGAATAAAACATCGAACATAAAATTGATCACCAAAGTTTAAGGGAGTCAAAGTGATCCATCGCCCAAAGGGAATTCCTCGGAAGTGAAGATAGAGCAAGCAGTTAGCTCTTCCAGCATCCCCTAAATCTCGGATAGAGCTCCGCTCCCTTTCAGTGGCGCAATAGCGACTCTTCTAATGGGCTGCTTTATTTGCCCTCTTTTTTCCTACACTATGGATGGCCATGAATAGATCTTGTCCTCCACTCCTGTCGGCGGATAGCGTTCCACGTGCTCTGAACGTCTCTGTTCACCGCGACGGAAAACTTGACGGATTCATTTTTTTCTTGGATCTTTCTGCGCGCCGCAACGAGGACAATTATTTCGATTGTATGCTATCGGGACCGGGATCCCAACAAAGGAACGGGTTCATCATAGAAACGCGCCATCCACGCAGGAACACACCGGGGATAAATAAGGACGACATCAGAGGGGAGTCGCAGCTGACGCAGCCGGTGCCCTTTGTTCGCGAAGAAATAGATTCCCGAACCCATGCAGCTTTCGAAACCTGTTCTCATAGTTCCACGGGACCACCTATTACCGCGATATCAGAATTTACATGCGCCGTGATATTGAATAATTCAGGCGACGTCGGTTCAATTGAAACTCGAGACAATATTTGCATCATAATAACCGATCGGGGGTGCATCCGGTTTTCAATCGGCTAGACGGCAAAAAGTATATAATCTCACGATCATTTTCTACCCCACCGTGCTTTTTTCCTTCGCATCCTCGCCCCCGGCGATGCACGAAGGCAACAACTGATATTGTCAATTTATATCGCTGCGCGGAATAGCTTGAACACGGTTTTGCGCGTCGCTCCGACAACAGCCAGATTATTCAAAAAACATTCTATCTGAAACTACTCGAGCACTGTTGCGAAATGAATGTCAGAACTCTAGATACGATGGGTCAATCAGAAAAATATTTCTTCTCACTGTTGCTAAAGTATAGTCTTCGTTATCGCCCCAGTGGAAAAGTCGGTCTTGGGTCAGACGATCATCGATATTTAAGTCTAACGAGGCAGCCACTTGTCAAAGAAGATATGCAACAGTATCTGTAAATTATACAGGATGAGTACTTAACGTTATCATCTCAAATATCTTTGTTGTTTTTAATGATACATTACATATCTTGAGGACAATGTTGAATGGTGAAATGGGGCTCATACAACACCAACAAAATTTTTGTTTATATGTTATTTTTTTAGAGATATCAAGGTCACCTTCATTTTTAAACATCTACAATGATTTTTTGATCTTGAATGACCTTGAATAATTATAGCCACTGAATACGTAATGAAAGGAACTATCATTGTAAATGATTAAAAAAGGGTGTTTCCATTTTAAAAAAGTGAAAGTGATCCTGATATCTCTAAAACAAATTACATAATAACAAAAATTTTTTTGATATCGTATGAGCCCCATTTTACCATTTAACTTTGTCTTGAAGACATTTAATGTATCCTTGAATACAACAAAGATATTTGAGGTGATATCGTTCGCTGACTCGCTCTGTATACAAAGCGTTTTCTTTTTCGTGAGCAAGCCTAATGTTTGATCAGAATTAGGTTTCTTTGCGTTGCTCACAAAATTTATCTCCGCAGCTTCGTAGCATGACGTGGAATTTGCATGGCCATAAAATATTCGCTTTCTCCTGAACACTGTCCAACTGTGTTATATAAATATTATCGCATCGGCTCAACGCTGTTTTATGGTCTTGTCGTTACAGCGCGATGGGTCCAGGTCGTTTATTATAGAAACGAACGCGTGGCACGCGAATTGTTTTGCGATATATTTGGCTAATCGATTTGTTTAAATTGTCGGAAGACAGTTCCGAAGCTGAGGCAGCTAAATCGAGGGAGGACAACCATAAATTTACAGGCGTGTCAACCGTAATTCTACGATTTGATCGATATCACTGGAATCCTGATACTGCTAATAATTCCGTCGTCCCTTGCCTGTTCGAATTATGACAGAAGCTTACGGCATTGCGTACAATATGCAGCTACGTTCCTGTAAGAGGCTGGGTGCATTACCGGTACAGTGTTCTACATGCTTCGCGGATCGAGTCGATGCATCAGCGACGGTTTTGACAGCGTTGATCTAAGTGCCGAACCCTGTATCCAAACTACCATCCATTTTTTCATCGTGATCCATCCGCATGCGCGATCCACCCTAAGGGCCGCGTCTTGTACTATATTTTCCGATGCTTGACTCTCAATCCTTCGTAGTTGCGTGCGTTCGTCTTTTTAAGGACCATTATGTGAACGAGGGCAGTGTGATCTACATGTTCGGACCAGGTAAGTCCACATTAATCCTGAACCTAGTATCGTAATAAATTGCTGCAACTTCAGAAGATACGGAAGAGAAATGTTTTATCAGGATTATCATCGATCAAAATGAAAATCGAAAGACGCAGCTCACTTTAGGCAGTCACGGGAAGATTGAGAGCAAAGTTCAGTCGTGGAAGTAGTATGAGAAAGTCAGTGGTCAGACAAGGTGGATTATAGTATTTACAAGTTACATTTAGTACGATACTTGCACAAACAGAAATATTTTCTCTCACTTGACCAAGGTACCGTGTTTTTTGTCGCGTAAGTAGAAAAGATCAGCTATTAGTCAGCTACAGCGAACAAGATTCTATTTCTAACAAAAATTTTGTGGACTAATTTTAGATAAGAATATATAAAGTATCATACTATTATTTACATTGTAACGTAATAGCACTTATTGTAGAATATAACAGCTACTTTCGTGTGAGCTGAGCTGTTCTAAAACCCATCAATTTAGCAGATTCTACAGCAGACGCGATGTCTTATAACTTTTCTTGATCCTATTCCCCAAAACTCCAAAGTAGAAGCAGCACACTCGGGTAGGAAAGCTTGTCGAATTTCCCGTTGATAAAAAGATCAAACTGCAAAGAGGATCGGCCTTGTTGCTTAATTATCAGGCAGCAGGAAACTTCGGAAGCAGTCGTTCGCTAACAGGGACTTCCGGTGGAAGTACCAGCGAAGCCGACGTGTAGTTCGTCAAAGGTACCTGGATCCTCAAGTTTCGAGTGTATATGGGAACGAGAGATTTGCCAAAGGCTGTTAGAATTTTTTTCCTGTTGCCACTACATACGTAGGGTCGGCGGCACACGGTCCGTCAGTGGAGCAGGTTAAAAGCCAACTGGCCGGAGCAACCGCGGAAAATATAGTTAACGGGACGGCGGTCGGGCCTGAAAAGAATTTCTAATTTAGAATTAATGAGCCACTCACGTTTCATTACCGGTATGTACGGGAAATGTCGCGTACTCGTTCTTCGCAGTTTTGCTATTTATTTTATTCGCCTCATTGAAATAAACACCAGGACAGTGACGTTTCAATTTCGTCGTCGACTCTTCTAACAGCTCATGAAAAGAGCGCGCAACGTTGGGGAAAAGGGGGCCGATGGAATAACAGAGCTTAATTGAAGTATAATTAGAGCGTAAATAAAATTGTGTGTAAAAGCGAGACGCAACAATTAACAAACGCAACGTAACTGTAACGGGCAAACACGACTCGTCAATAAATGATCAGCATGTAAAGCGCTTAATTGGTTGCTTTATTTATTCATTCTCTGTTTATTTATTTCCCGTAGCCGTTCCCGGTAATAAGGCCGAGGCCACGTTGTTCTTTTCAAGAAAAGTCTTTTTGGATACATTTTTTTTTGTTTTTCGACGAGCAAAGTAATTCCCCGGCAACTTCGACCGGGCCGACGTTTAATGGATCCCCGCGGGCTAGATTTATCATGTAGCAACGCTTCTATCGGATCCAACGGTCTATAAACATTCTTCCCTGGGATATACGCATGCGACTAGTAGAATGAATCGATCTCTGGTCAGACAGCTGTGAAGTAGCGCGGTCCCTAGTAAATCGAACTAACGAGCGAACTTCGATAAAGGTGGGATTTCCGGTACTACAGTTTTACGGGCAGAATGGGCGATCATTTTTTTGCTCTCCCATAAACAACTCCCAAATGTATCTGCGTCATCCGTTGCAACAGTGTGGATGCGAACTCACTGCGTTCTCAATTTTTTAACGGGCAGCAGCAGCTTTTATTATTGATTTTGAAATCATCATGGAAAAGGTTTCACGGGATTGTTAGCGTAATGGCAAAAGTTGTCGGCTAGTGTAACTCAGTTCGGAACAAGCAATTAGTTCTAGCCATCCAACAGTACTCTAGCGTTTTAATTCGAAAATTGTCGACTTTATGGTAACCGTACAGGTTTTTGTAGAGTCTCGGCAAAAGGGCTGAACAATATTGTTTATACAGCCCTTGGTACTTCTCGATGAAAACATTCTTCAGACGTTAACGCCTGTTTTACTATCTTCCCGTATATCTTGAGACCTGTAACATAAAACACTGTTTCCGACGAAAATTTAATGCGTTCTTAAGCTGTGTAAAATCCGCTCATAAAGCACGCAGATAAAATCTGTTTTAATTGACGGTGGAGCTGTGCGTTTTTTCAAAACGATGAGCTTTTTATAGTCCCACTGTACAGCTTCGTGGAGCACGAGGCTCCATTAAATTTTCACTCTGACAATTTTTATATCCACTGCAGCTTTTGAAATATGCAGGAGAAAGGGTGGCAGGCTATAATATTTATGGGAAGTTAGCGCCCCGGCGGGTGAAAAAGTTGTGAAAATAAAATTGCTTGCTTATGGCGGCCTCTGTAGACCCACAGAGTCACGAAAATTCAGAGTTCTCTAATTACCAAATTTCCACTGGGAGCTTGATGAAATATTCGTGCGTATAATCTTGCTGACAAAGTCGTACAAATCAGTAATCCGGCAAAATTAGTAAGAAATGTAGAACATTTTGGAATCGCTATGAACTTACCATAGATGGTTCCCTCGACCTTTGTTCATGGAAATTAAGATGTTCGTGATATAAATTGAACGCAACGAGCTTACATACGTGTTGTCTGTCGGAATAAAATTGCGCCATTGTGTGGGGAAACAATGCCACGGAAAGCACCAGGTTGTCTCATTTTAGAGCATGAATTTCAAACATGCTCGAACGTGAACAGGATCGATCACAATGGAAGGACGAACGCTTGATCTTTTTCAATTATTCACAGGAACGTAACAATCGTTTCTCCTGTTGTTGGTTGATTGTGAATATACAAATCGATACTTGCGGCATACGCGATCGTCGATATCTAGAAACACATCGACATTTTGTTAGTTGGCAGGACGTAACGAACGACACGGTGTTTTGTTGAAAACTGGACACCCTATCCCCGGCTTAAACGCGACGGCGTGTCTTGTTCCAGATTATCTTCCCTGTTTTTCGCTCGGCGTGATCATATCGACGTTTATGGCACGACGTAGGGTGTATCGAAAGCGTCATAAATCCCCGGAATAGTGTTACACGCTTCTATCCGATGGTATTCTCCCGGACAAATGTTGTAACGAATAAATAATGCAGCCTGAATGTCCCTTAAATATTCATGCCGTGCCACCATTACTCTCGGAAAGTGCTGCTATGGATATTCCTCGATTTTATGTAACACTTACCCTGGCGCATCTTAAAAATGTAATTCTGTAATGTTACAGTTCACGTGGGAAAAATCAGCATACGCTCAGAAATATAATTTTCAAGTGTTGACTTGAAACAAATTAAAAAGAAATCCTAAAAGTCACGTAACTTTCGGACAGTTAACGAGACGTGTCCCGGTAAATGAAATCGAAGATGCCACGAAAAGAGATGACGAGTTTAAAAAAGTAAATGACACGTCTTCGGTACAAGGAATAGAATATCAGAAGGACAGCGTCACAATTTAAGGTAACGCGCACAATATCTTTGCAGTAACAGTTATCTCGGCCACGTTGAAATTCTAAAGCTCCGGCGACGCGATCCACTGGCGGATTTAATGGCAACAATTTTTTATTCAGCCCGAAATGACACTCGGAAAACGTTCGGGACGATATATGGCTCATTCAGTGCCGTATCTCCTCTTATCCCTGTTCATTGAATACAGTCCCTACAAATCATCCAAGGAACGGTGTCGGTAGCCGACTCTGGAAATTCGCCGTTCAGTTTTTAACTGAGCCCGTGTGTCTTCGGCCGATACGAATTCCCCCTGCCGATTCGGTTCTCCCGTTGCATGTAGAGTAATATAGGCGGCTGTGTCTGGCTTTACAGCAGTCGATCGGGGGACTATACTTATCGGGGAATACGTCTCGCAGAGAAAGAGAGAGGTACTTCCTTTGTGACAGGGGAAGAAGCAAATCTAGGCCAGACACGGAGGCCGTCGAGCGCTAATACTATTTCTCGAAAACGATGTGCCGGCTGGTTATTTAACAAGTGGGTCGCCCCGTCAGGCTTTCGACATTCATTAGAGGCAACCAGTATATCGCGAAGTGGGTAGGTACGCTGAAAAGCATCGAAGAACCACGCTAACTTTTCACCTTAATTAGACAACCGGCTATATCGCTGGCCTACGATTTCACTATTAGATGATATTCACGTAAAATGTACCGTAAAATGTACTATCACAACTAGACAACGGATCATTATGTTTTATTATGAACAGATCGTTACGGATCATTTACATAAAATCCGCAGTCTAGTTATAACTAAATAGTCAGAATTAAAATTTACGTCCGCACCGGAACGAATTCATGTGAATTCATGTTGGAACCTAATACATGAAATTCACGCAGTAAGAGAATTCACGTGAGACACAATCCCTTGCTTTTCAATTCGTTAACCTCTTGTCGTACCTTTTTCTTTATAGTTACAGCGATTACAACGTCTTTATGCAGAAAACTGTCGTAGAAGGGAAAAGACAATTATTTTAATGCTTAAATATTGATTACAAACGAATCAAATTTTATTTCATCCGAAATGAAACGCGTAACATTCATATTTATTAGACTTCGTTAGCACTAAACCTACCACTGCCGGTCAAATGACCGGTTTTATATTTTCCATTTCATAATTATTGAAATTATGAAGTCGCCCACGTGGAAATTGATTCGATAAAATTCAGCATCCAAACACATATTGTTGTAAAAATTGCAGAAAGTCTAAATAAATAAAGCCTCGTCACATTTGCAAACTAAAACATGTTAATCGCTTTTAGTGTCCGATAGGTTTAGTGTTAAAAACCTTCATCGCGAGTCTGGCTCGTCAAAATACGGAAAGCGGTTAAGAGCAGAAAAGCGCAAGGGAAGAAGATCCCTCTGTAATTCACGTCAAAGCATTTTACAGTATCAAGGACAATGATTATTATCCGAGAGACACCTGGGCGCCGGCGTCGTCGCAGTTCAAGCGGACAATCGTCCTTGCAATTTCCTTTCCGTCGTCACAGCGCGCCTCTCGCGGTGAAACGAGTCGTATCGCGTCGCGCCGACTAATTAGCAGCCGATCGATTTCACGTAATTAAACTCCGGTCGTCGAAGCGTCTCACCGAGATCGGAATTCGCGCGTCCCGTCCTTATTATCGCAATTATCGTTCGTCGGATAAAATTTGATATTCGCGGCAGACGGTGACGCGAATGCTAACTACGGCGCGACTCGATGACGAGAGGTAGTCAGACCGAGGTGCATCGAGTTGCATCCCGTTGCATCCCGTTGCAATGAACCGATTAGAATTTCCGCTCGCGCCTTTTCGCACGTTAACGCGACGCGTCGTAACCTGGTTTTATCGGGGTGACGGAACGACCTCGTTCCGACGCCGGTTACGTCGAATCAAGTGAGGGTAGGAATCGCGGGAAAGGATTATTGAAATCCGCGGAAAGCGTGAAAGAACGGCGAGCAAACGGCTCGTAGCACGATGCAAACGCCGCTCTTCTGTTATCACTCGCAGACGTACCTATCTTTCTTCCGCGAGGTGCGCGTCGATGCATCCTCCGATAGACCAACCTCGATAACCGATATTTATGCGAACACTTCTAGTTCTGGACGCGGTTGCCTCGTTCGAGGGCCCTGTAGTTGTTGTGTAGTTATCGAAAATTTTTGATGTTTTAAGCGGGGAGCACGAGTTAAATCGCCTAACATATATTTGCATCACAATTTATGATTCAAAGAATATTCCTTCCATTTCGTATTTCCTCATTTTGTCGTTCCTACACTGCTCAGAATTATATGAAGTACGTGGTTTAATTATGTTTTCAGATCAACTCTTCATAAACATGCAAAATTAAAAAGTTACTTGTTTGGAAGATTAATGTATGTACGAATATACAAACTGAGGCTTTCGTTGTCTGACCAGTAACTGACAAACACGTGTGGTGTAATTATTTGAATAGATTGTGTATTGTATAGAGCTACGGTTATAATGAGCAAAAACTATAGCAATCAGTAACTTCTGAGCGTTATCCTTGCATTGTTTTGCGTTTTACTTCCTGTTCCATGTAATGAGAAGTTGATTACATTATTTGTTACATGTGAAGCTTACAGAGACATTGTTTTGGGGATAGTGCAATACGTGAATCATGAGAATTAATCGCGTTCGGACTAGAGCGGCGAAGAAAATATAAAACGAAGAAATAAAAATATAAATAAAATATAAACATGATATATACACGATCTAAGAAAGTAATCTGCCAATGTGAGACCGCATTCATTCGAACAATTGCACAGCGTGTAATATTTCTTGTATACGAGTGTATGTAAGTAGAAGAGGCCAGTCAGTGGTCAGACAGTAATTTTTCACGGATCTTTTGGACCATCTCCAGAACAGTTTCTCCATAAGATTCTCGTTTCAGGAGAAGGATCAGCAATTTATCGGTGTGTCGAACAAGAAAGAGAAGTACAAAACAAAGGAAGCACAAAGCTGGCAAGGTATCGGTTGCTACTTTTCGTGTTTATTGGAGCAGCAGCCCTGTCGCCGTTCTTGAGGTTTCTTCCCTGGGGCTGTAGAGATGTAAGGCTCTGGAGGTATCGACAAGTATCGGTACCTATTACAAGTTGCACGGTTAATCTTGGGGGCTGATATCTTCTCAGACAATGGTTGCCCGATTTCACGCGGCTGAATATATACAAAGTAGCCGCTGACGTCGGCGAGTGCATTTGCAAGAAAATTCGAAAGAACCTTCCGGTGGAAGGTTTCCGCGGTTGCTATAAAAGAAAAGCACGTTAGTATCAACCGGGAAATAGTTCGACGGTTGGTTCCTGCTCCTATCCTTATAAATACGTATGCACCATTTGCTTGGATCTTACCGTCCAACAGGCATCTTTCACAGGCAACGTTTATACTGCGGGTTCGCATTCAAGCAGTGAATGCACCCTGCGATGCTATATTCAGGTGCACTCTGCGATACCGAAACAGTGCATGCTCTGGATGCTCGTCGAGTTAGTGCTAACGTTTTCTCAAATGGTTATGCAAAGGAACAGTTTACCTAATTCTTCGAAAATTTAAATTGAATCACCTCCTCCAGTTTTTTCGAGAGCACCCAATATATTTTTTAAAATAACTTTTGCCATTTTTAGCATGTATGAAATATATTTAATATAATAATAACTATATAAAATATTATAAAAATATAAAATATAAATATATTAAATAGAAGAAAATATTTTTGTAAAATAACTGGTGAAATATTTTATAATGCACTTTCCACGATCTACTATGTCAATTTCTGCAACACCTCACCAATACATTACTTTGTGGCAACAATTTGAAAATCACCTTATAATAGAATGGCTAATATTCTTCCATTTCTCCAATGAAAAGCTGCCCCCGCCAGGCCAGGTTTGCATAAATTACAATTGATGCCAGACAAATGACAGTCGAAAAGAATAGGCACTTATACAAAAATACCGACCATAAGTCACATTTCTCTGATACGACACGGGGTTTGTAATTTATGATTCCGTCCCACGGTAAATGTCATTCTAAATTAATAATTACGATGAAATATTGCTTTAAACGAATTTATCTCACTTCTACGTGACGTGAAATTACCGTGGCCAGATTTTTCTTCATTCACGAGGGAAAGCTTGAAATACCTGAGTATTTGAAACATCCTTGTGTACTTGTTGTAATTGGTAATTTACTTTTTAAAATAGATGATAAAATTGACTTATGTAGCAATGTTTAGAACAATCAGACTGTCGTGTTGCGACTAATTGTAGGAGCTGTAGACTTCTGCGAGACCACCGGCATGGAATGATCGTTGACGGTATTTCTTAGTGGTCTTGAGGGAAGCAATGATCCTTGGGGTATGCAATTTGCAACCGGTAACGAGGATGTTGCGGTTCCCTCACCCCGGCAAGTTGGTTTTAGTTATCGGCTTTTAATTAATTTACTGATACAGCGGCCGGTCACACGTAGTGTTCTCCGGAACTGCGGGCGCGAACTTGCGGAAGTTAATAGAATGCATAACGTCGGACAAAACGATCTTAATCGACTCACCGGGGAAGTTAATCGGTTTCGAAATATTCATAATACGATGACTACGTGGCTGTTAAAATAGACTCATTCATCGTGACAGCGGGGTGAATGACGAGTTCCTAGTGACCTGTTCGTGACAGGTTATTTGAGAAATTGTCATTGTCTGTGCTACGTGTTGGAAAACCCGTGCAGTGAATAAAAATATGAAGAAATTGCTGTAAAGAAAATTGTATGGTTTAGGAGGAGACAATTTGTGATTCAGGAAAGGATCGCTCTGCACTCTGCACACAAATCAATTTTCGTGGATACGTCAATAAAATTAATAGAATGTTTGTTATCAGACGGAAGGTGGAATGTAAAAATTCCTTTAAACTTGCAACGTTCACAGCTGGCATTTCCAGTCCAATATAGCCGACAGAGGAAGCTCCAGACAGGAACTTTTTAAATTATTGACCCGGACAATTTAACACGCTCCAGTGTCTTTTAATATCATCCTTTGTGCATCAGGGAAATTCCGACGGAGGATCTCGGGCGAATATTAATACCGAGATGTTTCCCGGTTAATGCCGTGTACTCTTAATTATCAGTTTGCTAATAAGTAACTGCATGGACGCGGAACTTTCCTTCGGAAGAACTTTTTTTCACGTTAAGCGGCGGCGCTGCCGAAGCAGTGGGAGCGTTTCGCTCCCCGCATGCAATTAATGTGCAAAATTACACGCGCCGGGTTTCCCTTGGATGACCCAGTTCCGCGCAATGGGGGATTCGCGAAAGCGGAAGGGCCGCAAGGATATCCGTTGTTGGAAGGAATTGCCGCGAATTAAACGGCGTTCGGTTAAGTTTGCGACGCCTAATGAGCAAGCGACAATCGCCACTGACTTCCGGTTGATTGAATCAATCGATTTTTAATCGACTGGCGCCTTTGAAAAATTTCGACTACTGGAAAAAGGTTTCCCTAAACCATTTATGATATTTTATTCTTTCATGCCTCGAAGTGTAACTCATAACAATTTGCTTTATCTAATAAATTCAAATATAGTTATTAAAACTTTCATAATCCACTTGATTTAATATATGAAGTTATGAAACGAGTTGGCTATTAAATGATTAATTCTAATAAATCCATTCTATCTAGTACTTTGTAATGGCTCGCGCGTACTTTGATCTCTGAAACCACATCTGATATAATTATTTAAAGAGACATTTCTATACAGATTCTACCAAACCTCTGGATTTTTTAGTAATTTTATTTGTAAGATACTAGTACATAATCTAGGAAAGATTATTATGTGAATATTAATATGAAATGTGGCTTAGTTTCTGCAATCGACAGAGATATATGCCAATACACATTTCACAAGAGCCCAACCAAAATTCAGATGAGTTTTTGACGAAAAGCGATGACGAGGGGTTTTTTCAGTTAGGAAAGCTTTCTGTTCGATGACACGAGGGTTTATTTCCAAGGACGTTGCACGTATTCATTTCATTACGTCGGCGATATTTATGGCAACACGTGATAGGATGGACGACAATTGTTCCCGAAGGCGTTCAAGCTGCAATTTCCGGGAAGAAGAGGGAAGTAATGAACGACGAACCGGCTCGAAGTTCGAGACTAGGATCGAAGTTAGGGAACAGCTTTCTGTTCACTCATAACTCTGTCACGATACACACTGCGCTGACATGTATACGGTCTCACGATCTACCGAAGTGGTCTACTTTGACCGAATTCAGCGATTCTAAGATAATCTTGATATGTTAATGTCCGATCGATAGTCGTTCAGGGTAGATACGGACTATTTATGGGACTATTGTGATCCCGGTAAATGTTTGACGAATAATATTCGGATAAGGAAGTTGCTAATCTCTCACGGCTCGGGAAAATAAAATAGTTTGTTTTCATATGGTTATCTGCAAAAAGCTCAACGGTAACGCTTCAAGACATTCAAGACGAACGTACCATGGCTGAAAAGTGAATTGCGATCACTCTCTGTTCGTGAAAGTGCTGCAGGAATTTTTCTCGCAAGTAAATCTGTCAGCTGGTAGTCGGGCCAAAGTGAAATCGAATTTTTCACAACGTTTCTAAACATCTAATTAGTACATTCCTGTTATTTTTATTAAAAGACTAAGGACCGGGCATTTTTTATTTCATGGTAGTAAATGAATATGGTATAGAAGTAAATTAATAACGACAGTAGAAACTATATGATATAATGAGAAGTCTCTGCTTAGCAGATTAAGTAAAATTAAGTAGAATAGGTCAGCACATTGTCAGACAAGCATAAAAATCGATTTCCACACGGTTTCGACTAACTTATTCCTGCAGAATAGATTTGTATGTTCTACTACATGTATCTAAATTGCATCGGACACCAAAAAGTTAATTTTAAAGCCAGGATCCTTGTACATTGTTTCGGAATATGTCTAGAATAATGTTTTCGCAATCATCGTGCTGTCTCCACAAGCAAACAAAAATCTCTGGAGTGTCTTTCGACGATTTGTATTCGGCGGCATCTTCCAAATGGAAACCGGCTTCTTTATCGATGCTCGGTGATAAAAAAAATCGATGAGACGAAACGTCCCTCAGGAGACCAAGCCTCGACACAACTTTCTTTCCAGTTTCTCATCCCAAGGCACGTTTCACCTCTGTGCCCGGTGGCATAGCGGAGTGTAAAGCGAACCGTTGTTTACGATACCGTGCCACAACAATGGTGGTACGTGTTCGCCGCGGGTAGTTACTCGCAGGTTGAAAAACAGGAAGGGCGGAAGGCGAGTAAGTTATAGACGGGTGACAGCGACAAAAGCGAGAAGCACTTGGGGGACGCGTTTACACGTCGTCGCGGTATCTACGGTGGACTGGAACGTTTACATTACATCGTACCTCGCTTATAGTTATCTATTCCATAGACTATGCCTCCTGAGAGTGCTCGAGATGCCCGTGGGGAGAACGAAGCAGCCTGGTCCACTACATCCCCTAAAAACACACTGGGTCCTTCGCGACCCTAGCCAGACTTTCAATGAAAATATAAAATTGACGAATGAAAGGTATGCACAAAAGTTACAATCATGAAGAAACAGTAGAAGCAAGAACAATGCATGCAAATGTAGGAAACTGTAATAATTTCAACGTAAGTTGCATTACAGCGATTCATACAGTGCACAATGCAACACTGCGCCCATTTTGGTATGCATCTTTTGTTTTGCGAATATAACTTTCGCGATACATCAAAAAGTATTTTCATTCTCGTGCTTCTCGGTCTCCTGCGTCCTGCAACAACTTCAACTTCCCACTGTTCAAGAGGCAACATTTATTTTCAATGTAAATTACACGTGTCGTTCCCAGAATTATTCAACTTTCCTGTGAGAAGGAGGCACGAAAAATTGTAAACCATCTATATTTATATTCGTTTATATTCACTTCTTTTCTGCCGTGTCAGGAATTCGTAGCCCTTCATTATTTTCCTCGAAGTGTCCGACTCTCGCCCGCCTCATTCTACTTGCCCGACCCGGTTCTGTCGGCTCCCAAACAAGATACTTCTGCTTGCATCGATACAATAACTCCGACTTCGTTTGTCCAACTACGGACAGGTCTATTCTCCTTTGCACCGACCTAGTCTACTGACGCTGACGCGTCTCAATGCATAATACATTTTATTTGCCCGTGACTACGCACGCATTTTTCGAGATTCCTTCGTGTAACGCTTCACGGGCGTCTGAATTTTCATGCCGGTCTACGTTACATTTCGTGCGTGTAAGATAATATAAGCGGTATTTTCGAAGCCTCCTGACCGCTGAATTTTAATGAAATAAAGGGATGCGCGTCGGTCAAGGGGATGAAAATCTGCAGAGCGGAAAAACCAGCGGGAAATAATAAACCGATGCCTCAGGGAGGCTTTGCAAGTGTGTAACGGTGATCAAGCTTTTCCGCCTGCGCGGAAAATCGCGAAAATGCACGTTTCGTCGAGTGCAGGTGCGCTTTCAAGAATGGAAAATAACGGATGAAGCTCGATTGCGATCTTAATGCAGTTCCCGACAAACAGATCCGGCGATGATATCGCGTCGATACACTATCCCGCAGACTTCGACAAATAATTGAACCGTTAAGGCAAAACTGATGGGAAAACCCGTTCGGCTGCGTGCTCGCACTGTTTTCCAAACTCTTTTTTTCCCCCGATCCGGAACTTTTATCTGCTCACTGCCTATATATTTCCCCACGGTCGTTCCAAAAAACGCGTTATAAATGATTTTTTTCCGAAACGGAAAAAAGGAGAGGCTTGCCGGCACGCCGATGAAAAACGAGCCCCGACTTTTGTTTTTGTGCAGCTTCATGGAACTCGGTGAGAAATTGAAATTCCATATCAGATAAGGGTGAAATATTTACTGCATGTTACCTTTTCACGTTCTACCGTTTGTGCCGACGGGTTTTTGATCTGGTTATCTATCGCGGTGGAAGGCTTCGTAAGCGATCTGTCATTGAACCGACTCGAGTACCGAAGAAAATTTACGAAACGTTTTACATTGGACCCTGTCTCTCGAGGTGGATACCGTCGTTTTCGTGAAATCTCGTGCTGAGTCGTTACATTTCCGATCGACCAACCCCGGCCTTGTAGTATCCCGCATTTACCAGTCGAGCATATCTTTCTGGCTTATCTATCGATGCCATTGTTCGCTTTGTGGCTGTCGTCCGGCTACTCTGTACAATATCGACCAGGATATGGTAAATCTCTTGCTGCAATCAGAGTGTTTGGATAACGATCCGAATGCCAACATTTTTATAATACCTTCTCCTATCGAAAATGGAAGTGTATGTAGAATAACACTTTCAGGGATGAAGTCAAATTTCAGAATTAGAGATCAAGAAAAATTTGATTCAAGCTTATTAGAGCTCTGGGCCAATTGTAAGTCAAGTATACGTCATATCTGATTCAAGTCGGGTTCAAACTTGAGTCAAGTCTGATTCAAGACAAAGTATTAGGTTGGCAACTAAATTTGCCTTCCTACCGAACAATTTTTGTGAACAAATTTATTTCGTAACTTCAGTGGGTCACATGATGTTTCCGTTATCAGATAAACGAAACACCCTGTACATAAATGACTTTGTTTGAGAAAGTGTGGAGGTCGCGAACTTAGTTGCCAACCTAATATTATAAGAACCAGTACTAAATGAAGTCTGGCACGATATCAATGTAAGTTTCACGACTTCCTGGTCGTGACATATAAAATCAACTCCAACAAATAAGTTTCATGAACTCACAGTGGTACGAGTCCGGCGTCCTCGTTAGCCGACTACAACGGGGAGAGTGTCTTTTTGTTCCTCGCAAAAAAAAAACTGGAGCTCCATATGTGAAATCCTAATATTTTGCGGACTCGGCGCCGCGCAAGATAGTTACACCGTAATCAATCGATCCGGGTTTCGTCGTTAAAATTCCGGCTGCGGAGGGCCACTCGGTAACGAACGTTGTAACACGAGCAACGCGAAACGGTTTGTAAACGTCCCGTTGCTGCCATTTGTTCCGAGATACAACTCATTTTTTCGAGCCGACGCGTCTGTATACAAGACATCGTTCGCCGCGGGAGGTGTAAATAATACGCGTCCGTTCGTCATTCCGTTCGCGGCACCGTGTGAAACTTGATAAAAAGGGGGGGAGAGCTCCGGTGTAATCGTTGCTTCGTAAATATCAGTCGGATTAACGGCAAACACACCGGGAAACACAACCGTCGGTCGTGCTCCACGAATACTGAGCGAAATGGTGAACGCACGTTCGGCAAATGTTCCATGTAATTTCCGCGGCGGTTCGTTTGCTGCCCGGTCATATCGTTGATTTACAGGCTTACAAAGGCCGATTCTCTCTCGCGGTGAGCGACGCGACAAGCCGACATTGAAAACACAAGCGCCGTTCTCCTCCATTATGGGAAACGTTGTAACTTTATCGTGTATGCGATTACGGGTCCATAATGCACGCGAAACGTTGAGCGCATTAATATTTTCTGGATCGAGCGACCGGCGCTCGTTATGCTAAGTAAATATTTAATGGGATGAGGGTTTGCCTTCGCCTCTGCGCGCTTCTGTTTAAAATTTGTTACGACACTCGGCTGTTTCACGGAATTCGTGTAATTATTATAAATATAAAGCAAAGAGAGGGCCGAGCTCAGGAAATAAATTGGAGCCAACCTCGTCGCCAATTAGCGCAAGTTTCTGCTCATATGTAAATAGCGAATTTAGGTATCTCTGGCAGATCAAAGGGTGTACCTTTCGAATTCCAATATTTTCTCGCGTTACTTTTCAACAGGCTTCCCTTTATAATTTCCTCTTTTGACAGGAAAATTTGCATAATACAAAGGCGACTGGACATATCTGTCACTTTTGTCCGATCAAAGGCAGTTTCTACTATCAATATTCGCTTCACATTTGATGAGACCCTGCATCGAATAAAAGTGCAAATTCGGACGGTTGTAAAACTGTCATTTTTGTCGGACCAAAGAAGTCTTCATCTACTGTATCTACTCCGACCAAAGCAAGAAACCTAGAAAACTTCAGATAATCAAATTATTAGAAGTCTGATCAATTTCTTGTTTATGTTCCTTGATCGTCTGACCATACACAGTGCTTTTCTACTTGTTCTGAAAACTTGCTCATAAAATTTACAGCAGCATTTATTCTGTCTGTCAACAGACCAAAATTAATTTCTGTATACAGTTGTATTAAAACTGTGTTGTTGTATCACCATCCACACAGCAAATTAGGTTGATTTTTTGGAGACTGCTCGCACCGATTTTGCCGCAATGCACATCGGAGTATCCAATCTAAAAGGACGCAACAATTACTCGTAATATGTAATAATTTAATCGTCGTTCCTACCGAGTCGAAATTCCGCGCTGACACGAGGATGAAATACGCGTGATTAAATCACGATTCGCTCGTTACCATACACGATAGAAATATTAACGTTTTATTCGAATTACGATAAATCTGGCCATGGTCCGCGTGTCGGCAGTGATAAAACAATATGCGGTCGCTTCGAATTTATATTGAGGTACAAGCGATCAGGTGAACCGGTGGCCATTTAATTTTCCCGGCGCGAGGCCAGGCAATGATAACTTTATAAGCTCGCTTGTAACAATCAGCGATAAAAAGAGCTTTTGTTCTCATCGCACGTAGAAAACCAATTTTCAACTCTTTTGTGAAAACAATCAAACTCGTGCGATAATCATTTTGTCAATTTTCGAAACTTTTTATGGATTGTGATAACATTGTAGCTGATAGGTGCTATGGTTTTACCTTGTACTTCTATGACTCAAATGGAAAGTAATTTATCAACAAGATTCAGAAAATTTTTTGAGAGAAATTCCATGCACGCATACTTGATTTTTATTTTCATTTGTTAAGGGACAAACTAACAGGGTAGTATGTTACAAATGTTCACGAACAGTTATAATGGAATCGTTATTACAGTTATGGTCTACTTCTGCGGTTACACTGCGTTGAAATTTGCGGTACATTTACATTTGACATGCTAATTCATAGTTCACCAGTGTATACACGTGAAGAAGCGGTTAAACGTTCAAGTTAATTTGTTACACGCCGTTTACCGCCTCGGTGTTTTAATTCGCGGAAGCGTCCAAGTCTTCATTAGATACGGAATAGTGGGTTTATTATGACTCGAGTATGATTAAACTGCGGAACTTTATGCAAATTCGCATTTATTTACACAGACTCGAAGAACAAGACTTGGCGTGAAATTTAATTTCCGTTTCTGATTGAAGGATAAAATGAAACTCCATTGAAATTCAAGTAACTTTCTAAATTATAACTTCTCAGAACTTTTCTAATTAGATTGGGTCACGGAATGTTGTGAAATAAATACCGCGACTTTATTTCTCTTAAAATGGCAAAATAATTCAGAGAAATTGATATTTAATTATTGCTGTACTAATTATGTTTGACTGAAGATAAAATTACATTTTTAAAATTCGACACAATGGTAATCTTAATTTCCACAGAAGTAAATAGGAACATTTTAGGAACTATTACGTTGATTGTTGATAAGAACGCGCAATGCTTAAAATGTTCATTTCTCCCGAATATTTCTATTTCAGACCGAAAAATTCATGAGTCGAATAAAAAAGGTATTATTTCGCCGGGACTTTTACATTCGTGGAATTTAAACGAAATCATGTGTGGCGAGGTGCAACAACGTTGTTTCGCGACGCAAACGCCGTAAAAAGGATTGCATTCATATGCGTTACGATGCGACGCACGCTGGAGAACGTGATGGATGCTTCTACCTTCCGCGAGGACGGCCGACATTTCAAAAGACAGAAAATACCATCAGCGTCCCGACAGAATTTCGAAATACTTCACGAAAAGGAAACCGTGCGGAGGAATGTCGAAAATATAAAGGAGTCGAGTGGCTGCAACCCTCTCGTTCCTCCTCCACATTTTCATACCGAGTCCTCGGTTCATGTTTCGGTTCGTTTATTGTTCAAAAGATAAACGCCCATATAAAACACATTACACCAAAAATTCGTGTCGTATTCTCTGCACGAAATGAAAAATAAAGCGTCGGCTTTGACAATCGGTTTAGACAATCATTTATAAATCATGCAATTTATGGGTGGTTAAATCGATTAAATAACTCGTCTCATATTTTTGTTATACAAGTTTTCAAATGATAAACGTACATAAAAATGATAAAAATCTAATATTCCTACTGTACTTGTCTGACCAAAGCTAGTGGTTCTCTGCTTGAATCATTTACGTCAACAAAAGCATTTGTGAATGTGTGGAAGAAAATTTCAGAGATTTATAAAATTATTTCATTGTCAGACTAAATTATGAGACAACAAATTAGGCTAGAGAAATAAATATTGTTTATAAAAGAAGAGGAGAGAAGCTGTGTAAAATACAAGTTGCGTGTCTACGGTGTTAATAATAGCGTGCTCAGTTGCTGTTTGCCACAAGGAGTCGTTTAATCGACGAAAGGAATTTCCTCTTATCCGGATTTTCCTGAAATAATCTATGATTATGGGAATACGCATAAAGATCCGCAATCTAGTCGTTACCCCTGTTTCCTTCGTTCATGCGGCACGGGGTAATAACCTTTTAATGAAGTTTCACGCGAAATGGATTCAACCATGAAGCTCCCTATTCGCGCTTTTCTATTAAGCGTGGATGGTCATGGATAATTCTCCTTTATCTTGCCGCAACCCGATTCAATTTCGGCCGGTTTCGAATTTACGCGATCGGGACTGTTCCGGGGCTTAAGCATACTCGGTGAACTAAACTGGCTGCGTAATAAACCAGTAAACTGAGCCTTCATTTCGCGAACGGCGACTTCGGCGACTTCGACATCGCCTCGAAGAACCCTAGAACCGCGCCTCTCGATATTCAATACGGCGCGGCACTTCAGTATTCCGTATTATATTCCCAGCTCGAATCTCCAGAGCACCGGCCTCGTAAAACGTGGCCGTAAAGGGGTATAATCGCTTAGGAACATTCCACCGTGCTTTCTGCTTTTACTCTTCAATTATTCGATTGCCCGAAATCGACGAACCTCAAAGATACTATTTTAGAACCGATGACAGCAATTGTATATTAAACCTTAGCACTCCAACGGTGATTCTGAGGTGCTACTAAAAATTGCTGTAGCATTATTCAAAACATTGTTTAGATTATTAAATACAGTGAGGAGCAAACGTGAACACACAAACGATATTTTTACAAAAATATTTTTTTATTTAATGTTTGCATATAGAATAAAAAAAACAAATACACAGTATTAAGTACAATATTTCAGCTTTCAAAAAAAATTTAAACAATGATGATATTATTATTATTTTGATAAATAAAAGTCTGGGCTTTCAGCAGGCCACGACATCGTTTGAAATTGTTGAGACTCTAGCCAATGTTTGACGCTTTTTGCAGAATTCCCTGGGGCGTTATCGTGTTGGAAAACATCACATTCTTGTACCGGCATTTTATCAAAAACATCCAATTAATTCTGTTGTAAAATGTTATTGTAAGTGAACTGGTTCACCGTACTTTCAATTCGATGCAATGGACCTACCCCATATCCCGTAAGGCAACCCCATATCATGATCGTCTTTAATTGTCTGTTCAACATGACGCGGCAAAAGGGATATTCATGTTTCCTTTTCCAACACCAAGAACGTTCATCCGATAAAATTAAATTTATTTTAGACTCGTCTGAGAAAATCACGGTCTTCCATTGTTCTCCATTCCAATATATATATTTTTTGACAAAACTCAAACGAGCTTTAATGTAATATTTTTGTAAAAATATCGTATGTGTGCTCACTTTTGCTCCTCACTGTATATCGGTTTCTAATCAATTACTAAACATTTAGGTATTGTATGAGCTATTTATATCAATTTCATATTCATACAATTTCAAAAATCATAGTGAATGGAAATATTCTGAATCGAAAGAAATGTCTAATTTTCGAGTTAAAATAGCTTGGAGTGACAAGCCGCAATGTTCAAGTTTCTCTTATTCATAAGTGAAACAATGTTACAAACTATTAATTAGTTTCCGCAAATGCAAAGGAATAAACTAAGTATCTAGACTCGAAAGAATTAATAGTCACATTAAAAGAATAATTGAAAAAGCATTTTCCGAAAAATAAAACCTTTAATTATGAAATAAATTTACGTTTTATTTATGAATTGGATGGAGAACAAAGTGATTCGTTTCGCGCAATAGTAAGTACATACGCGACTGATATTCTTGTCAATTAGCTCGTTTGACCGACCTGGCTGGAATTTTAATTCGCCCCTATCACGTGTCTACCTCATCATTCCACCACCTTTGTCCGCATTAATAGTCCAGTTGTTGGACGTTAACGAGCATTTCGTTTAATTAATCACGCCATTGAAATCGCTCTAATTTATGGCGGTTCGTACGCGAATCCCTTTTTCAGTTACTGATCGACCACTAAATCACTCTGTCCTGAGCGTAATAAGTCTTTAGGAGTGGTGATTGGATGAGTAACTGCGAGTAGAATCGATTTTTTTCTCGTCTCATCGGAATGGCTATTAATGGTTTGCTTCCAGCGAGGAGACCAATAAATCGTTAGCCCGTTGAATAATTATCCACGCAGTAATAATGTTGCAGATGTACCCGATCATATATTTCAATGTTTAATTCACACAGTTTCCTGAAACTATACAATCCCATCATTTCTCCTCCATGTCTGATTAAAGACGTACCTATACTACTCAGTAGAATTAAAGGCACTTCTTTCCAGTGTCTGTACTGCAATTAATTTTACGTATAATATATGCTTCTGTATGCTTCGAGCCGTGTAATTTTATTTCTCAAACATATCCATGTATTTTTTAAATGTGTATGATTACAAATTGCTCCTTAGTGCACGTCCGTGCTAGCCAGAGTACAGAAAACGTTGAAACAGGACCCCGTAATAAACTGGCCGGTTTAATTATGCTACCTCCATTAACAGGAAACGAGCGCAACGAAGAATTAATTATCGTCAGATTTATATCGGGATCTCGGACACAGTCGGTCTATCTCTTCGAAAAAGGATCCACTATCGCAGTATTAATTAGCGAAACTTGAAGAGAATCTCGCCCCAAGTAAATTAACCTGGACACCAGCCAGCTTGTTTACCGTAGCTAATTTAATTACAAGTGAGAACAAGTAAATCGTGCGGCGATATTACCTGTAGATTGTTTTCTTCGTTGCTCGAACACAGTGTAACGGTGATATCGGTTAATTATAAAATATTACATCTGGGGAAAGCAGGCTGGAAGTTACGGATTTGGTAAGTGTCCCGCGTGTGCTCGGGATTCGCGAGTTCGTCATGGATTATACGCAAAGTGGCAACTCAACGTCGATTAGTTTCTGCAACTTTGGTCCGCGAACTCCGGACGAAGTCCGTGAACCTGCTAACTGGAGGGGACGAATCAACTCGGCAACCATGCTCGTCTATGCCCTCCCCAAGACTTTTCGCACCAGTTACCGACTTCAAGTAGTTCCTTTTCAACTAATAACAGTTGCCCTTTGATGCGGACTCGGGTCTCGATATCCCCAGGATTTCTTCACATCTAAAGCACTCTTCCCAAACTCAAATTTATCGAGGAGATTCTAAACCTTCGATTATTGGTTACACGTTTGGCGCCTCAACGTCAAGATGTTTCTCCCGCTCATCGCCGCGACACTTCCGGCGCTTCAAGGAGGAAACAAATTTTACGTCCACGACCGCTATTTTCTATTTGTTTTCCTTGAGAGCGGCATTTTTGTTTTCTACCTTTTTTTATTGATTTAATATTACTATGTATTAACGTTCTTTTGTTTATATCAATGTTATTATGTTTTTCTTATTTCTCGTTCATTCTGTTTCTGGACTTCATTAAATGAATATCATATTTGTTATATGTCATAAAATAAAAGTTTATTTATATTTAAAAAGATACATTATTAGAACACGTAATTTCCCAAACACGATTTTGTTTCAAAATAAATTATTTTTGTACACTGCAAACTGAAAATAACTGTTTAACACGCAAGAACCTCCGATTTCAGATAATGATTTTTGTGTGCAGCGAAATAAAGAAAGTTCTACTTGCTAAATTCCAGAAGTATCCTTTAATTAGAATGAAATAATTGTAATGTGCAAAAGAAGTTTTCATTTGAATGTTCTTGCACTGTGAAATTTTCTGGATGAATAAATCAAGATTAAGTCTGGGATTATGAATGTCCTCGGTGTTAGGCGAGCGTGATATTGTCTTTAGCTATCAAGTAAGTGCATTAGGAGTCATGTCGTTCAGGTGAGTAGAATACGATCGTCTATGGTTAGACAAGCGAAACAGGAATACCTGTGGACAGGCAAGTATAATGGAGGCAGCTGTAGCTGGGGAAATGGTATAGCTCTATCTACAATCAGCCAAATAGCGTGGCTACGCAGACCCTAGTCTGATCAGTAGAATAGGTACATATGTAGTCCGACATTTAACATAGGTATCACTGTAATCCGATAAATAGGGTATGGATATCTACAGTCTGACCATCGGCGAACAACAATTAATTTAACAGAAGCTGGTTAACAGGAAAACAATGTTTTCGAACTGCAAATAAATAAGAATGGCTTGTCATTAGAAAGTTACATTAGACAGTTAAAAATACTTCTAGCTAGTAGAATATAAATATGGTCGAACACTTCAGATAAAAATAATATTAACAGAAATACAATAAAGTTCATGCTGAAAGAACGTTTTGGTCAGACAAGTAGAATTGGAAACAAGCAAGAGAAGTAGAAAGTTTTTTACACAATTTTAAAATAGTCTGACATATAAAACTTAAAGTTGGATCCACAGAATGGATTCTCATCCTTTTTCATTTGTCCGCCGGATTCTGTCTTCCGGCTTTTCGACGGCGGCGGCCTGGAAATCGAAGAAAGCACGAAAACAATGCTGATGACGGCCAGGTCGAACCCCGTGGTCTTGAAACGTTATTAGAACGAAGAGATGAGCTTGCCAGCATGACATCGGCAGCTCTATCCCGTGGCGAGATTGAAACGTGTGTACGTGACGTCATGACAAAACCGTCGGGTTTATTAGAACAGAAAATAGGAGCCACTCGGAAGTGACACTTTCCGCACGATCTTTCCAGGTCCAAGTCTTCTCTGAAAGTGGACTAAGAGCTTACGAGCGCCGTTTAAATAAATTATTACGCTGTCTATGCGGAGGAAAGGGATATTATCCGACGTAAAATGCAACTTGCGTACTGTTTGGATACGTAGCTACTTGATTTCATATTCTAGAGCATTATAAAGCCTTATTTTTATCTTGCCACTTTCCGAATAAAATAAGTATGCAAGATCTCTGTCCACCTTCTTCAGTTCTAAATCCATTTCGGATAAAATCACTCTGAATGACGAGTTTTCGAACGAAAAAGTGTGTGCCATCAAAACAAATATTTTGAACAACGTTTTTATGGACCTTTTAACGGATTTTTGACAGCTGAAAACAGGATGTTTGGCACGAAAAGTTAATAAAGGAAAGATATGGAGGCGGGTATAAAGTAGAAAATTCCAGTTAAAATAAATCGGGAATCGTTTAGCGAATAAATACCATTGAAAAGCTTGAGCGTGCGTACAAATAACATCGAGGTCGGTAAACAAATAACACTCCGCCTCCAAAATGTTTTCGTCAATCTATTGTAGGTGGAATCAATATGTATCCAGTCTTGTTGAGAATAGTCACATTCGTCGCTGCGGAATTCATTATTTTCCCTTCGAAACAGCTAGCCAAAAAGGGAAAAGGAAATTGAATATCAATATCTGTCCCGTGTCGCTCTGAATCCAACTACATCAACGAAGAACTCCGTCGACGTACCAAACGACTCCTACATGTTCGAACTTTGAGCGCACATTACGCGAGAGAGAACTGGCGAATGTGAAAACGCAAACTATAGGAGACGAACGACATTGAAACCAAAATATTGTTTCCAGCTTGATCAACAAAGTTTATGGCAAAACGTGACGGTCATGAGAAAAACTCGACTGGCTCCCTTGACAATCGATTTGCAACAATCCTCCAAAAATTCTCCTCGCCGCTCCGTTCCACTTAAAATAAACATCGTCGATTGTGCAAACAATCGCAGAAAGTGTCAAATATTGTACTAAACTGATTCCATTTAATTGAATGAATTGATTAAATATTAATACGATGATTCTCAGAGCAGACATTGATTTCGTCTGACCATACTTTACCCTTTCTACTTTAAACTGGGAAGAACGTACACAAAACTCTATTAAATATGTTTCAATCATTTTCGACAGCGGATACATTGGATAGAGCAACAAAACATGAAGCAGTATGTCATCCATGAATGGCTGCATGGGTTCCAACTCCATTTCATAATTCACCCTAGAGGCATTGCGGTCGACTATAGCACCAGATAGCAAGCTGTCGGCCATTTAAAATACATTAAAGGTAACTATTGAGCTTCTAGCGCAACATATTGTATTTATCACAGCTATCTATCACCTAATGGAGCTTCCGACATCGCTCTATAATTTTCTAATGGCAGAATCGAAACAGTATTTACTATCAATTGTCACTAAACGATTTTTAATTTAAATAAAAAAAAATCGAAAGCTCGATATTTTTTACCAGTCCACAATAATTATATTCAAGAATCTTACTGTGTATTATCTTGAATAATATTTTACGGATATTCCAATAAACATTTAATTTCTTTCAGAAACATAAGCACAGTGAACTTGAATTTCAGCGCTATATTTTCCCAGCAATTCAAATATCGCTTTGATACTAGTGGAAACATTCGAATTCAATTTTTCAATCACGAAAATAACCATCATTTTACAAAGAGCGCGGAAGGCAACTCAACTCACGGTTTCACTTGAACGTGGGAATGAATATTAGAACGAGTGTCGACAAATACGAAATTCAAGGAAATTCGACCGAATAAAGCTATTTCAGGATGCGGTACTTCCTAATTCCAGGAAGGACATGAAACCCAAGAATGCACTTCGGCTTATTGGCCGGTCTAAAATATGCAGAAGAGTCGTGGAATTCCACTTGAATCTCGTCGTCGAACCACAATGGTCCCAGTTAAGTAATTAATAAATTAGCTCGTATTAAATTCTTTCCACAGGAGTTCTCTGTATCAGGGATTCTCTGCACTTTACAGAGTCAATTTAACAGTATTCCCCTTCGAATCAATTTTTCAATGAACACTCCACGCGTACACATTTTACTAAAGAGTTTTCTAAGATTGTGAAACATAATTGAATCTTTTTTTAAGGAATTTATAAAGTCACTGTAAGGTATTAAAAGGAGTAATTGTCCATTGGTTGTAAATTAGTTATAGAACAGACGCAAATTTAGTGAAGAGTGAAGGAATCGTGCGGATGCTTTTATCATCGAGTTTACTTACGTATCATTCTGTATTCAAAAAAATATGGCAACACCATTTTGGTTACAGGAACACAGCATACAAGGGTCTTACAAACCCAGTGGGTGGCAACGATTTTGTACGTGACTTCCGGATATGAATTCCGAACCAGGTCACCATTCGTTCATCCTCCATGAATTCTATACAACTATATATACGTCTATATACATAGTGTATTGATAGATATACATATAGATAGACACAGAGTTTCATATTTGCGACGTCGGACGACTGTGCTATAAAAACTACGGACTCTGTACACGAACTTATCCAGAAATGTCGAAGAACAATGGACGGCTCTTTGATGACCGAGCGAGGTATTCTTTGGCCCGTGATGGACTAAATCAGGCTTGAAATTCGAACCTAGAGGTTGGCCTATATACCCGACGTTCCGCTGCTTACAATGCTATTAAAAAATAATTTTCTACAAGCCAATGAAATAATTCAGTCAAATATCTTACTGTCTATTGATCCAATATTATGGACCAAAAAATTAGTTGAACGAATCTGTAAACATAAAGCAAACAACGATAATGAAAATATATATACCGCCCTGTACTATATTTCAGCTATCGATTTCCACAATTTCATTGAGGACGGCAAAGAATTGGGAAAAATATACATCATTGGATAAAATATTTATATAAGTAGAGCTGTGCCGCAATGGTCAGCCCCAATGATGAAGTACTATAGCGGGGCACGTGTGCGCGATAAATTTTTATGTCGGCTTAATGGAGGAAGTAACCAGACACGAAGAAATATTATTTCGCAAATTTGATTTACATTTCCCGGTTAAATAATTCATTTCTCTATCGAACGTAGTATATTGAATTCTCTATATCTTCTGTCAAGCATACATGCAACCGCAATAAAAGTCATGCGACCACGAAAGAGGACCGACAACTGTAAAATTGATGAGACGCGATCAGCATCATGGTTTCGATTCAGAAAGGCAAGGAAATAATTAACTAGATATTCCAAGAGACACACGAGAAAAGCCAGCATAAACTGCAGAAGAACAGCAACGTTGCCCCATGAGTATAACTATCCAAGTACGTGTACATATACATGTGTTTACTGTGGACTCGTATATCGCGCTCTCCCGAGAGTAGACTGCAAAAAGAATGTTAATCTAAAAATTATAAACTGCATTCATCCGAGAGTAAGTTGCTGGGGGAGTTACATCCATTGTCAGGACTATTTTTATTGTCGAGTTGTATCCTCGAGAGTTACGTTGCATCTACATCGGAGTGTTCTACTTTCTCGTCATGTGGGAGTTGCATGTTCACACGGGTGTAACTTCAAAGCACCATCCTGTGGCCGACACGTGGCGCAGAACATACTAGGTACCACGCTGTGCGAAACTTTTACGTCGATAGATATCGATGGGGCAAGTCTGCCGTCTTCATTTCTTAAACCACTGACAACTTTACCAAGACTTCTTCCACCTCTAAATTACCATTGCTGGACCCGAGAAGATCGTAAATCAAAAGATTACTTAAAAGATGATCGTTTCAGCTTTCAATTTATAGAATAATAATATTCGCGTCAGCAAGCAAATAAAAGTCTTTAATACTGGAACTGCCACGCCAGTCAAAAATTACTAGTTTTACGATTTTATTTTAACCCTTCGCTGTGCATAGTGTATCATATCTGATACAGTTAACAAATCTGGTATATAGTAAACTAAGAATGTGTTTCTTACTATTCTACACATTTTATCTCATTTGATAAAATGTTGTTTTAATTTTTTAAAATATTTTTCCGATAGTTTACAATCTCTGAAACTGGCGAAACAATTTAAAATCTCTGAATTGTTGCAAAAAGTGAACAATATTTCAATGGAATGCTCTGATATTTTGTATGGAATTGTACGAGCATGAAGAAAGTAAATCAGAAAAAAATGAAATTGAACTTTACAGTGATAATAGTCCTCGGAAAGTGAATTAAAAAAATATTTTAAATTTACGTAAAAGAAAACGTGCTTGTGTGCCTTCAAGTTCTGAAGATGAAAATGAAAGTGTACAAGATCCAGTTGGGAAAAATAAAAGAAGGGTCTACTGCTGGAATATTACACCACTACATAATATTTTCAAAGATATATTCGGCCCCATATTCATTTGTTAGATAGTATTAAATCAATAAATATAAAAATATTCTATTATTACATACTTTTTAAAGACCAGTCATTTTTTACTGGTTTTGAGAGAAATGGCTTCGTCTTAACTGTTGATAGTTCTAGTGTTAATGTTCAGATAAACGACTAGTACCTTTTCCTTCGGTGTACTGAACATTTTATTCATCCATCGCTCGAGGAGGGTTGGCAAAAAAATTTAACAAAAATAAAGTTTATCTAGATCGTCGGGAAAACCAATTTCCACAAAGTTCGTCGAACGGTCGCCAAAGAATACAGAATAGCCCTCAAAGCAGTCTCGTGAGATCCTGAGATCGAGGTCCCATTCGACGGAGTTCAAAAATATTTCCGTCCCCGTAAATGAGACACCTTTCTATCGCTCTATCGATAGAAGAAGGGAGAGAGAGAGAGAGAGAGAGATGGAGAGAGAATTTTTCTGCCGTTCGGTTGGCGACCAGGATGAAACCAGATGGGTCTATTTCTTTCTCGTTGAGCATGTGGGTCATAGACGGGGATGGCGGGATCCCTTATCGGGTAACCGGAGGAGCGACCCGTGATTGCTACGCTATTCGATCGTGCTTTGATGTGCGAGCCATGGACGAGAACGGGATCGTTGACGCCGGAATCACAAAAGATAAAGGGCTGGGTTAGATGGAACGCTAGCGCGAGACCGGGAATCGGCCCAGACCGAGTCGATATTCGAGGAAATTTCGATGGAATTACACCGGCTGGGAAGTTTTCCCGAAGGATAAAACCGGCGGATCCCGGCGAGTTCTACCCCCGCGGATTCGTTTTCCCTGTGTATTGCGTTCCCGGGGATCCGAGGATAAGTTATTCCGCTGGTCACGCCCGAACCGTATAATCTAGTGTCGAACAGAGCTGAATTTTCAATCTCCTCTTCCCTTACGCCTATCAGCCACACCTACAGAGTTCACCTTGCTATTCCTCCAAAACGCACAGAACACGACCACTCGTTACTACAAATTGTGCGTAGATCATGTAAGAGCTTTACTTCACAATTGCCTCCCTCCCTCCCGAATATATTAACACATTTATCGCGAAATAACTTATAACGTTCTGTTATTTGTAGGTAAATTTGCCCGAAACTTTATGACTTTTATTCTTTTAATGCGAAACATATAACTAAAAAACCTAAGATGTAAATGTTAACTCTTCAATTTGAATAAAAAACATCGAGAAATAACTGTTTACCATGTTATTATTTCATCGATCTTTTACCACAGCGTCAATTTGACACCGAGGGAGAGATTCAGGTCGTGAAACGAGGGATGGATGAGCCTTAATGTATTTTTCATAATTAATTCGTGTACAAATTTTACAAATTGGTGTCTCTGATATATCAAACGTTCTCTGCCGAAATTCCGATAGATTTACTAGCACGTGGCGTCAAGCAGAGCTGAATTTTCAATTTCCTCGTCCCTTACGCCTACGAGCTACGCCCCCACATTTTACCCAGTGAATCCACCAAAGCGTATTAAACCGAGTTGTGTACCCTACGCGTAGATTAGATTTCGGCGATAAACGACGCTCGGTTTCCGGTTATTACGATTTATTGGGCGAATGCGCGGCAAATATGCGACACTATTTACACGGGTTTCACTGCCTCAGGACTGCGAGACTTATCTGAGCACGTAACCGGTTCATTTTCAGCATCTCCTTCGGGAGTATGTCTTTATTGTATATTTGATAGGGTGCTCAGTGATTGAAAATTTTTAACACCTCGCTCGCGATTTTATAGTCTTCTTAAAATCGAAGATCAATGATTTATAACTTCTGAATAGATTGTTAAGAAATGGCTAAAATTTCAGTAATTAGAAAGGCTATTAACCCCTTGCTGTTTTTTGACGACCAGACTCGTGATGAAGGTATTTAACACTAAATCTATCGAGCACAAAAAGCGATAAAAATGTTTTAGCTTATAAAAATGACGAGGCTTTATTTATTTAGATTTTCTGCAATTTTTGCAACAATATGTGCTTGGATACAGAATTTTATCGAATCAATTTCCACGTGAGCAACTTCATAATTTCAAGTGGTAGGTTTAGTGTTAACAAAGTCTAACAAATATGAATGTCACGCGTTTCATTTCAGATTAAATAAAATTTGATTCGTTGGTAATCAATATTTATGCATTAAAATGAATGTAGCCATACAAAAAATATGCATTTTCTTTTCCCTTCTACGACACTTTTCTGCATAAAGACGTTTTAATCGCTGTAACTGTAAAGAAAATGGTACGGCGGGGTTAATAATATAATCGGCAGGTAAAGCTTAAGCTGCGCGTCTGTTGAAATTAGTATTCGCAAATTATTTCATTTCCTGAATGCAGATTTTAATTTGCTACGTTCTTACTATAAGCTTCTGAATAACATAAGGAAACTGTATTTACTCTGTATCTAGCGAGAGGACAAATATTTGTTCAAAGAATATGAGAATTTCCATTGTAAAAATGATTTTTAATTTAGTTAACGAAAAGAGAAACTTAAAATTGACGTTGCTGAAAATTTATTGTAATCCAAAAATTTCGGAGGCACCATGAACTCGTATGTGGAACAAACTTGTTAAGTGAGCAATAAAATATATACACCGAAATGTGACTTCGCAACACTCTCGTAAAGATACTTGCTAAACACATATTATATTCTAGAAACTTACTTTTCCTTAACGAAAAGTTCTCGCGCGAAGTGTGCCACTCACTCATCCATTATAAATGTGCTGAAAGAGCATGTGACAGTTGCAAGTTCTCTCCTGGTAACTCATTAATAACAACACATGTTCCCGAAAACTTTCACGCGCATTATTTCGCAAGTTCACTGCTCCGGGTACAAATGGTGACTGATGGCTTTTACCTGCATCCCCGTATCGATCACTGTTGGACGATCGCTGTTTCCCCCTCTTTAGATTAATACACTAAATGACATTTTGTACACTGTCAATCACAGCCGAGTTAATTTTTCACTTTCTCACACGATCAATTACATACCGATATTCATTATATTATTCATTAAAAACACCATAGCTTTTTTAATATTGGAAAATACGACTTGAAATTTTTTGAGAAGTTAGAACACTTGGTTTGCTACACAACGTGACAAAAATTTTTGAAAAAAACTGCAAGATGTCGGAATTGCAGAGAAAATACTAAAAGTTGTATTTTTCAATTTTTTTATGTGGGCTTATATGCAAAATTTAGAAACCACGTTTCGTAGATCTGTATCAATTAAACATATTCTGAAAATTTCATTAAAATCGATCGACGTTGTAATGAGCTACAAACGTTTAAAGATGGTAAAAATTGGAGTTTTTCACGATTTTCGGCCTCCAACTGCAGTAATTCTAAGGATTCTTACATCTTTAAATACCTGTCATTTTTTCCCGAATCAACCGATTTCTATGAAACTTTCACAGTGCATATTATTGACACAGATCTACAAAACGTATGTTTTAAAATTTCAATATAGGCCCGCGTAAAAAAGTTGTAAAATGCAACTTTTAGTATTTGCTCTACAATTCCGACCAAATGCAGTTTTTGAAAAAATTTCTTTTCACATCCTGTAGTCAACTAATTGCTCTAGCTTTCCAAAAAAGTTCAAATCGCATAGTCCAATATTGAAAAAGTTATGGCGTCTTGTGCAAATATATTTGTCGACTTACGAAATACGTTTTCAATTTTTATTTAGGAAGAGTGTGAACACGCCAATGTCTTTTTACACGTTTACAACGTTTACATCATTTTCGAACAAAATTTGAAGCGTAAATAAAATTGTGTTGTCTTTGTTGAAGTGAAAATCGTTCAAACACACAATCACAGTCGATAAAACTCGACCGAAACGAGCCGCGCGGTAAAGCCCGCGTGAACAACAGTTCGTAAATGCGTTTTGCATAAACTTTCTCGGAAGGCCCGCCAGGAATCGCAATCGAGTCACGGAATAAATAAAGCAGTTAGAAATTACGAAGCCTCTGCGCATCGGCGATCGCGTTTCTAAAGCGGCTCCGCACAAAGAGATGCAAATGAAGCTCGATACAGAAAAGCAATTTAGATATACGATAAAAGATCACGGGCTAAAAGCGGCGCAAATGAATTTTCATTGAAGCGGCCCTCGGAGATTTCAAAGATCTCCGATGCGGCTGATCCTATATATTTTTTTGGCCATCAAATTGGCTAAAAATACAGAAGAACCTTGTTTGTAAAAACTAATTAATGCTGAGCTTATCTCCCAAACTACAGCTCGTTGTAAAAAATATTTTAAGATGACTTGTGTCTTCTTTTTATACGGAACTGATTTTTGTTTTATTTAGGAAAAAGAATTCCTTGATCTACAACACTATCGTCCTCTAAGGTCATTCAAGGCCTTTCTAATTTTATCACGAAGAAGACAACTTATCTGGTTGCCGGAGAAAATAATTAATTTTCAGAAATGGCGACACTTTGACTTCGAATCGAATACAGATAGGGAGCCCGGGGCTCTGATTAAAGGTTGAGCGTAGTGCCGGGAAGTTCTTATCAGTTTAATTAAAAAGTAGACGATGTCAAACGGCCGGAAATCGTGCAGAATGCGAGCGGAGGTTCTGCCGTTTGCAGCGCGACGACAGGGCGAATTCTTTTCTTGGAAAGAGACGCGTGAATCAAGGCCGGTATCGTCCTGAGGCGTGGGTGGATCGAATTAACCGGACCGGTGATCACTTGCGGATGTTTCCGGGATCACGGGCGACAGATAAGAAAATTATTAACAATACACTCTCGAGGAGACAATGAGGATCTGGGTTAAGCGGCGCGATATTTTCAGATTAGCTACGAGAGCTACGAAATGGGTCATGTTGCACGATGTGCAGATTAAATTCATCCGCGTATTAAGCATACTCCAAGATCTGCCGCTACCTAGAAGCGTAGATTTAATGTCTGCCACCCTGTTCTACATCGGCTTCCGTCGTGGAATGCATTATTTCGGCTAATTTCCGAGCACGCCGCGCCGCCTTCGCGCCCGTTCGAGTTAAGCCGCTATAGTCGCGAGCCCGACATTAGGAATTACATTATGCACCCTACCGTTCAGGAAAAATTCCTCCGAGATCCAAGAATGCGCGAAAGAAACGGGAATAAATGCATCTCAAGCAGACGCGGTCCATCTTATACGGAGCACCGAGTCGCACAGCGAGCAGGAGAATTAAATTACGAATCTACCGAGGTATCTGATTAATTCATTAAACTCACGAGAGTTCCTCGAAAATTTGCGAAGAACCAACAAACTTTCTTTCCAGCCGGGCATTATCGATAGGTGCGCGGATGCATCGTTTAACCCCGGGAAAACTGGGGCTCGGGATGAAGTAGGTTCTTTTTGGCACGGATACTTTTGCAACATTGATTTCCAGGCAACAGTTCAAGCACAAAAATCGTCGAACTATAAATCGCGAGTTCGCTCGAGCGACCGACTGATTGCACTGTCGCCGTAATTAATTAATGGGCACCGAGTTTTTCCGAGATACGGCTTATCGAAAACATTGTCGTTATCAGCCTAGTGCCGGTCACTTTATCACGCAAATTGGATTTAATAATTATTCACCGAATTCGGTCGAGCGCGATGGCCAAGCAGAGAACACAAGTGAAATGGGCAATAAACGTTCGCGCGACGCCACCGGGGAAAAAAGAGAGCGAATGTGTCGCGAAGCTTGGAAATGACCATTGGAATCGAAATTTACGGGGACGTTTTTTGTTCGAGCTGTGTGACCCATGTCCAAGCGGCTCGAAACAAAAAAGAGCTTAATTGCGGTCGATCGTTAAAATGTCGTGCTGCCGTCGAATTTTTCGTCGGATACTGTCGAACGTGGTGCTCTTTAAGATGACAAATAGGGACGCAGCATCTCTGCCATGATTCCATAAACGAGACGTCTGAGAAATGGTAGGGGTGCCCGTGGCTATGCAAGTGAGATAGAGCGATTATGGTCAGACAGGAAGATCTAACCTGTTGAATCTAGGCTCGCCGCTAATCAAGCGTGGTTTGGTACCCACCGACGAACAGATTTTGAACAGCATCTGTCCAATTAAGCAGATTCGCCCTGTCTGAGGACAGACAGCAGTTTATTATGTGTGTTGGAATCAACAAATCAACCCTTGATCAGACACAATCAAGTAGTACAAACTTATACTAACAAAACCAGTAGTATAACTCAATTAATGCTTTGTCAACAATAATCTAGCTTTACTCTGTAAATGTACAGACTGAAACCTTAAACTTATGGAAATTAATACATTTTTATGGAATACAACCTGGACCAAAATTTTAGTTTCACCTCTACTTGTTTCCGTATATTTTCCTCGAGGGAGGATAGCTTTACTATTCCTAGGGCGAAAATTCTCTTTAAAGCGAGCGATGGGACACCTGGAAAGAGCATTAAAGTTTATTGTTCCGCCACTGCTTGTGAATAATTAATAAGCTGCAGTTCTTTTCGCTCGAGAATTCGCGGAGGAAGCTGCAGGCATTAGGGAAAAAAGAAAATTAATATTTATCGGCTGACTTAAGCGGCTCAAGTTTGCTCATAATTAGAGCCCCTGAATTTTCCATTTAACACCATCACTGGCAGGGGCGCCGATTTGCATACATCTTTGGATTAAAATTTTGTTAGCCGAAAAGTAGGACCACGCTGTTTTCTAAAAACTTCCTTAACCAATATAAATTGGAATAAATTTGTTGTTTTTAATCGAAGGGAAAAATACTTTTTCCAAGGATTGCCAGGATATTGTAGATCCAGATACTTGTTGCTTGTAATAATACACTGAAAGTTTCCAATGGGAGTAAAGGGTTCTGCGTGACCTCTTTCACGATACTTCCGGGAAGGCTTCCGAGCGTTTTGAGACCGGCGAGCTTGATCGAAGTTCAAGAAAACTTCCTTTTGTCAGAATGAAAGCAATTCAATTGCGAACTATCCCAAGAGCCGGGCAATTATCGTTACGACGCGTGATTTCTAACAGTCCGCGCCCCATTCCCTTCTATTATGGGACAGAAAACTTCGCGAACTGAGATTAGCACGAGTTAGTAGACTATGAAGTTTCAAATACCTTTAGGAATCAAACTAGTTCCTTCAGAAGAGAAAACTGCAAATGCGACCAGGTCTCATGGTCGTTAGAATGCGTTACGATTGCAGGCATTTGAAGGGATGGCTATAATGCTTCAAAACACTTCTGCAAATAATGAACGAGGAATATTTGAGGAGCTAACGTTTGTGTCCACTTTACAATTGCCGTCCGACACTAAAGCAATATTGTACTTGATGGAGGATGCAGAGTGGCGTCAAAGAAGCAGGTGTTGACATCGGGTCGGATTACATTTATCACATAATCGAGTCACGCACGACCGCGTGCGCTCATGAACTAAAATTAAGGGAGTGGAAGCTACAAAGAGTGTGATGGAGGTGGTAATGGCTTCCCGAGTGTTTCTCCTAACTCTTTGAAGAATGAAGTTGCCAGTCGTGTCTCTATTCCGAGAATGGAGGCATTCTTGCTTTGCGTTCGACAGTAGCAATTGTTTCCTTCGTAGACGACTCGTTCCAGGGACGTTTCGCGTTTCTCAACTCTTTGACGTTCTACTAGCCCCGAAGACCCCGGCTACCAACTCTTTAACCCGTACTCGAGCCCCCTTAGCCTCGAAGGCATAGTTTCGATTCGAGACCCAGACCATTGTCCGTTCGGTTAAAAAATCACAGGGAACTTCGAAGGAACTCCAAAATTTGTATGACTACCCCAGCTTGATTTTATTTCAATATTGCATCCATCCTTCTTCCGATTATGCGACATTACGTCTCGGTTTCGGGGAAACGGATTTCGTCCCGGCACCGACGTTTCCGCTCGGACGGAACTGTGGCTCGACCTTTTCATGCGGCGGAACCTCCGCCGCAATCTACGAAAGTGACGCGGAATTTTCGGGCACCGTTGAAACAAAAGACTGCGAGAAACCGGAGAGAAAATGATCGGATGCTCTGATGGACAGTACATTATATGGCCAATCTTAAATTCCTCGAATCTCTCCACTGTTTCAAACATCGCCCGTTCATTGTTATCATTAGACTGCGGATTTTATGCATTTATGACACAAATGGGTACATACAATTTAAAGCAGTGGACGTATTAAAAAGATTTAAGGGCATCAGTGGCATCAGTAAGGGCTGCTATGTCTTGCAATCAATGCAAACATTTTTTATTTTGAAAATCCGCAGTCTACACTGCCCGAAATTACCATAAAGCCACCTGATATTTTGGTGAAATGTTATAATTATGTATTTATTGTAATGTAATTATGCATATTAGGATGAATAAAAGAAACCACTTACATTCATAGACATATTATATATTTAGAAGAATTTATTCTAGAAGAAATTTTCGATAATCTTGAAGTTGTCTACTTAAAAAACGTGTGGCTTTATGGAAATTTCGCAGTTCGTTTTTTGTTAAACTATATAAACTTTACGTTTTTCTGTAAATAAGTAATACCTATATCTATGAATGTAATTATGTAAATGGTTTCTTTTATTAATCCTGAAATGCTATCGTGCATCGGCTTCTCATTACTATGACATAATTATAAGATTTCACCAAAACATCAGGTGGTTTTATAGTAATTTCGGGCAGTTTACTTATCATGAATCCGTAGAATCTATTGCGCAGGTATCAAGTTTCTATATACGTGTCTCACTATGTCCGTATTTTCTACTTGCTGAGGATACAAGAGTCTCAATCGTGTGTCTGACAACGACAGGACATGCTACTTGTGAATCTGACAATAATACAGTTTTTCATGTGTGTCTGACTATGTCTGGAAATTCTACTTGCTGATCAAGCAGGACATATTTCTTGTATAACAATGAAAGATCATTCTACTTGCTCTAATCTTGAGTCCTCGTCCACCTGAGTCAATAGCTTAAACTGACTCGAATTGTCATTGCAATGATACAATCGGATAACGTTCCAAGCTGCACATTTAGAGCGAATTCGCGACCTACTTTGTACAAGATTCGAACTTTTCTTCGACGGCAAACATTTATCTATAGATAAATGCAGTATCCCAGCGTGGCTAGAGACAATCGTTTACGACTTACGTAAACCCGCAATCGTCTCTAAATAAAACGATACATGTCGTAAACAGTGGTACGTTCGAGACCAAGGGAAACATTTCGAAAGCAATAGAGAGAAGCCGATACATCGAGCGTATATATTAAATTTCTTAGCTGGATACCCGGTCTCGGTGCAACCCAGTAATCGATAGCTCTATAAAGTCTCCGCTCTATGCGTCGAAATGAAAAATTGTAACGTACGGAGCAAGGCGCGCTCCAGCAGATGCGGGTTTCGTAGCTTATGACAATATTTCCTACGCGGCCCTGGATTTTTTCGCGGGAAGAATTACAGCGTTTCAGTGTACACGCGACTCGGCGCAATGCCCGTTGTATTTTCCATAGATAAATCAAACCGTCGCGGCTCGTTTTTCAGTGAGTATCTTTCGAGACCCGCAACCGTATAAATTCCGCCGCCGTTATCCTGTAATGAATTTACAACGAAAGTTCCATCACGGAAACGTAAATCGCGCTGGTTCCTTCGTACCTGGACGGAGTAACTTCTGCTTACCGAAGGGACTTCCAGATGGTTAACCCGAGACCGGCTTCTCCGGCGATCCGACGGTGATAAAAGCGCGGGTGTCGTTGTCTTGATAATTCGCCGGCCGCGATTTATCTCGACGCGATAGCCCGGGCTCGCCTAGATTGCGAATCCACCAGCGGTTTCGGCCGGCTCGAACCAAAACAAAAACACTCGGATTATTTCCCGGCTTTCTACCAAATGGCCCAGCTTGTAGAACTATTACCGCAACATGTGTGTGCGCCTTGTTCTCCTCAAAATAAATTACAAATCACGTATTTATGACCTGGTTGAATTTGTACTTTGAACAAATTGTAGATAAAGTTGACACATCAAACTCTGTGTAACTTACAAATGTAATGGGAAGAAAATGCATTGGTTCATTGTTCATTTCGTAGTAGTCAGCTGTAGCAAAGTTTTTTGTTATAAGTAAATAATTCCAGAGCTGGGGAAAATAGTATTTTAAATAGTAAATAGTAAATAATCCTATTTATTTTAAAGTATGTGTACAACTTTGAAAGTAAAATATTTTATTTGATGCAGCAATTTTTGAAAATGAAATAATTTATTTGAGGCAGTAATTTTTTTGAAAATAGTATTTTATTTGAAGAATATGAGAAGTATTTGTATTTTGTTCTCAGAGTTTCAAATAGTAAAATATTTTATTTCGTGTTTCTGATTGTTAAAATAGAAATATTTTATTTTGGAGATCAAATTGTTGAAATAGAATTATTTTATTTTGAGGTTCAGATTGTTAAAATAGTAATTTTATTTTCGAAATTGTATATCTTATTGAAAATACTATTTTCTTTAAGCAAAATAAAATCTAAATTGTTAAATAGTATTTGAAATATTTGTTTCGCCAAATAATGCTCACCTCTGAACAATTCACAGAGATTAGAATACTGAAAAGTAATGTTCGCGGAGATTAATGTTGCAGAATAATTTCAACAAAGTTGGTCTAATTTGAAATAGTAGAGGCTCTAATTGTGGGAGAACCTCGTGCAGATTTACGTGGTTCGCAGAAAACAGAGCATAAACGTTCGTTTAATTTGCGCAGAATTGCTGCTATTTAACTGTGTTAGTGTTTTTGTTAGAATATTGGTCTTAAGGGGAATAGTTTAACACGTGTCAGACAGCAATTAAATCGCAACGAATTGATAAAAAACGGATTAAAAACCGAACTATCTGCCCTGCGTTCTACGGATGAACATTCCAGATGTGTAGACGATTTATTGTGCCACTAAATAATAGAAGGTTGCTGGTGTCAGGCTGCAAAACCGCGAGCCGTTTTTACACGAGGGACGCCAGAAACACTGGGCGCTGTGGTCGGCTGTTCTTTTGCCCCAAAAACAGAGGCAGTTACGCAAGTAGATATCATAAATCCGAAAGTTCTACACTTTTTCCCTACCACATTGTGGCAGAGCCGAAGAGGAACACTTGTCTCTGTCGACAGAAAAATTCGACCTATTCATCCGGCAATAATTCTTATCACCATAATTCCGATGGCATTTCTCGCCTAATGCCGTCTTTTATGTGTTACCAATCGTTTCAACAGGAAAAGAACCGTCTCATTGTTCTACCGTAACTTTATACCCCGCGGAAATGTAATATGCAGCTTCCCGTAACCACGTTGATAAATCGCTGGACTTTAAATACGCATAACTTTTGAACCAGTGGGTTCCTAAGATTGAAACTTGGACTTTCGAGATTTTCTCGTCAAAATCTACAGAACTATATAAAAAAAGTTAAAAATTTATGATTCCCTCGGGTGAAGTTTAACCCATTTCTTCGCCAGGAATTTAAAAATAATAACTAGACTGCGGAAGTTTATGCAAATTTTACATGTCAAAATATGCAAAAGATATGCAACTTTAATGCATAATTTATGTAAAATATACGCAAACAATATGGGAAATAATTATTTAATAATATTATTTCTTATTTTATTATTTCTATATTTTCAACAGTTATTATGAAAATAATTAATTATGTAGAAAATTAAATATTATTATTGAGGGGAGTAAAATTAAATTATTATGAAAATAATTATATAGAAATTTTGATATTGAGGAGTGATATTGAATTATTATGGACATATAGAAGGTATTATTAAGGAGGTGCCTTTCATCAGATAAAATTAATTTATATGTTGAGAATGTCCTTTCAATGTCACAAGATGTGATGGAGGCATACATATTTATACTTTTTCCGGTATCGTGCTTTTATTTCCTTCGGACCGTCGTCGATATTTAAATCATTTAAAGTATTATTAAGTTTATAGACAATATTTCAAATTCTAGATTTTTCTGAAAAACATATTTATATTTTGCTTTTACTTTTTCTCCTTTATATTGATTGATATCGTAACTGTATCACCATTTTCAAGTAAATGGATATCTCTAAGTTCAGATATCCATTTTTTATATCATTACACACTGTTTGCTCGATTTCGGTATTGGTTTAGAACTTGAATTTCACCTTACTACCAAAACGTTACAAGACAACTGAATACGGTATAATACTTCATTAAATATTTAAATAATTGTATAAACGAATACCAGCGTAGATGTGTTGTTTACGTTCAATGGAACGGTCGTATGTTTACATGATTCATAATATTATCATGCAACAATATTATTAACTGTTCCTTAGGTTATACAGAGATTATTATTACGTGAGAAAATTGCAATAAATATGCACAATATGCAAAAATTATGCACGTGGTCATACAGAGAGCGGCAAGCAGTGGAGCAATTTATTTTTGATTATTATTACGTGAGAAAAATGCAAAAAATATGCATACTATGCAAAAAATATGCATTATGCACAACACATGCTATACGCATAATATGCAAAATAAAAAATATATTTTTGGAATCATCTAATCATGACATAAATTTCTGTCCGAAGGTCCCATTTGCCCACCCATTTTCTATAAAAATACGCATTTGCATAAACATCCGCAGTCTAATAATAACTAAAACCCGAAGAAAGACGCGTTTCTACATAGATTCCACAACATTAAAAACAAAACCATGCTCCGAATCCACAATCTCTCATATTTCACTTTCCTCTGCACAATGAATGCATACGGTCCACGGGTCGAGGTATAATACAATAGCGCGCTAAGCATGAATAATGTCAGCGCAGCCTCGAAATCAAGCTTCCCCTTTTTACTTCCAATTTTCGTCGTAACACTTTAAACACACGGTAACCGGGATCGTCAAACAGCGTCTAATTATCCAATTATTAATTTCCCTGATCCAAAGCGTCTCCTAATTAACCGTGAAACTTCAGCAGCGATTCCGGAGTAATATCCAGCTCGAGTCCCTTCATCTCGGCAAATAAAGGAAATTAATGTTTCGAAAGGATTAATAGCAATCCTCTTCACCATTGCACGGGGCCATTAATCACGAGCCGAATTTCCCCCGTGTACTTTAGTATGCTCTTAATAGAAGCTTCCGGCGATTTTCGACGCCGAATAGCAATCCTCTTACACGTCGATTCTTTTCTGCCCGGGATCTCTCGCGTTAACTGGATTGCAGCTCGACGTATTCGCTCGAATAATTCAAAATGCTGTTCCGTGTAAGTTGTAGATCGCGATCGGGATCCAGCGTCTTGCTCGTCCCGTTCGCAGTGAAGCAAACACCTTCGGCAAGTAGCCGCCCGTTTGCAACTACGTAGATGCGTCTTCGTTGGAACTACTTCACGTTTTAACGACTCGAAAGTTTTTGTCCCGTTTTCGCCCGTTTCTCAGCTTCGCTCCCGTTCCTCCGGACCGATCGCCTTCCACGAAGACAGTAGCAATTTGATACGGACGTGGAAACCGCGTCGTAAAAGTCTGCATCGACTGGCACCGTCGGAAAAAAGATTTTATGGGATCAGCGGCAGCACGTTCGAATCGGTTTTCTATAATGGCAGTTCCCGAAGATCCGGTTCAGTGTTCCCGATATCCTCCATATTAATTCCGGATATCGCTCGCAGAGAAACTTCAGACGCTGCCATGCATCCCAATCCTGATTTCGTGTTTGCACAGCGCACCGGAAACCGCGGTTTGTTCATCTATTAACGATCGCGGGGCAATAGATTGAAATCAATTTCACCTGACACGTCTGCGAAGTTATATTCACAATAGAATCAATCAGTTTTCAATAGACAATCAATTTTCAATATTTCCGTAGATCGGTCAACGCTTAAATGCAATTTTAAGTAGCAGTGAAATATTAATAAAATTATAAATATAATCTTGTGAAGGTAGAAACGTGAATTCCATTTTAATAAATGATTTTAGTAATAGTCAGAATATGAATGAAACATGTAAATTTTAATAAGTAGTTTATAGTTGACATCCTGCAAATATGAAAGTTATTTTCGTCCAAACCATTCTTTAGTGTCGTCGAGTGATACGAGCCAGTATGGACAGGAGCATTCCACTTGTGGTTTATAAATGGTTTCATAAATACACAGATAGTTGTCTAATTTCAGTACGACAAATCGTACGGCGCTCGTATCTCCGAACACTCTGCTGGTAACTCTCGACCTGGGTTTATGCGACTCTCGACTTGGGTTTATGCGACTCTCCTAAATATCAGTAATCTGTTTCACGAGGAATGGCTCTAGACGCTTTTATTGCGCCGCGAAGCGAAATCTCAACTACGGGCAGAATACACGACGCAAGCGTTCGCCGTTTAACGTCTTATACCCGGCGAGACAGTGCCGCAATTACCGAGGCAATTTTTCTTCGGATAGAAATGAATCTGCGCTGCCTTTGCGTCTCTTCGGGAGCCTGGGAAACAATAGCTTCGACCGAGGGAGAATTTCTTTGTTATCGATAACCGTGGATCGACAGACAATGGGCTCGCCAAGAGAGCTGCTGATCGGGTATCCTTGTAATATGCTCTATCCCCAGTTAATAACAGAAAATTACATACTTCGTAGATATAATTAGTATTACATCGGTAATTATTATACAGTCGGGCACAAAATATTAAATCGACACCCTTCAAAAAGTTATTTAAAACTCGACTTTTTTGCGGTGTTAGAAGTTTACTAGGTAATTAACACTTTACCTACCGAAAGCCTATTATTAATAGGATTTTCAATAATTGTGCTGTATCGAAAGAAAGCACAGAAATTTTCTTTTACATTACACTCTTAAATGAAACTATTAGACGACGTTATTGAGGGTGACTCACAGGTTAGTTCACAACGAAAATTGCTGTTGCTATTGAAGGTTCCATAAATTTTTCAAAATTATTCAATAATCACCGGTCGGTAATGTGTTAATAGACTGCGGATCTTTATGCAAAATAAGAATGTTCTGCATTGATTGTGAGAAGCAGGAATCAAATAAAAATTGACTTTATCCCCCGGTGATTTTTTGTTGTATTGAAAACAACACTACAATATTCTTAAATTTGTGTAATCTTTCACTGGTTTATATTTCACCCAGCTAATTTCTTTACAAATGCATAAAAATCTGCAGTCTAGTAATTAATTTAAAAAATTGTTAAGTTTTCTTATTTTCTCAAAATTCAAACTTTGTGCATGTATAGATCTACAAGAAGCATTTTTTTATTTTCATTATAAAAGATTGAATTAGAGAGATTAAAGTTACCACTCCGTTAGCCATGATTATATAAAGTACAAAACTATTAGATTACTATTCATACAAGCGACGCACTACATTGAAAGACCCGTTGAACGATTAATCTCCACAACCAAGTAAATTGACTTGAAATACTCGGATGCTGATGCATGTGCATCCAAAATCGTTGTTCTCGAGAATCATTCTTGCATCGGTAGTAATCCCGAGTTCCCATAAGAAACTCACGATTCGCTACACATCTCAGAATAACTCCCCAACGGCCATTACTTTCGAATCGATATCACTTTTTCTCTCCCGAGTATAATCCACTGTAGTACACTGCCACGCGAACAAAGGCACCAATCTATTCTCGATAATATCTCTCAAGTGAACGCGCAGCTTTAGCCTGTCGTGAAACACATCGCGTTTGGACGCGAGAGCAACTCTTTAACAGCTATCATCCACAATTTCGCACGTTTCAAAAAAGGCTTGAAAAATTGCTCGCCTTTCATATTCAAAGGATCGATCAGGCGCCGTTCACCGGGCGAATACTGCCACTCAAAAGTGGACACATGTAAATTTTTTTAAGGATACTTAATGGGTGAAAAATTCCGGTTCTTTACAGTGTATATTACCATAACCCTTCACTTCATTCTGCATTTATTCTGGAACAAAATATTTAAAAAGTTCAACCCACTCAGGGACCGTAAAGGCTGTTTAAATCACACGGTATCAAATTTCAGAAAATCACTTTAATATAACATTGAACACACCTGAAACAACAATTCAATTTTTTTTACCGGTAATGGTGGTCTACTCCTTTAATTGTCCATTGCGTGAAACGGCGACCCGATTTTTCACGTTCGCTGCGTCGACTCTGCACCCGGCCTTTTTCAGAGCAGCTCGGAGATTAATTGGTGGCGCGCGGACAAGAAGAAAATAGAGCGAAATAAACAAACAGAAGGGCCAGGCACAATGCACCGTCGTTCTTACTGCCGAGGAAGTTCTAATTAAGAACCTCGCTCGTAACCTTGCCTCCACGGAGCCAATGGCTGCGGCTCTGTCACCGCTGGATGGACCTGTTTTGTCCCGGCCATCGCGGATCTAATTTGTCTACGCGTTCAATCGTCGCCTTTACGACATCGGACCGCGAAAACAGCCTGCTCATAAAGGAACGAAGGGCAGAGGGTACGGCGCATGCGAGCGTACACGTTCATAGGTCCTCGGGCTTGTTTCGCGGGTCGCCGAGTTCCTCTGCGAAATTGCCGGAAAATCGGGCAAATCCGAATTCAATCATCGCGCGACCGGTCGCGGGAAATTTGTAGCGCCCGACGGTCGAAGCGGATCTGGACGTTATTTGAATGGAAGTTATTCGAATCAATTGCTACGATAATACATTACGAAGGCTACGTTACACGATATTGATCTCTGCAATTATTTTATCTGAATGAACTGCTTCTTTGTTCCCGAGTTCAATGGATTGCGGAGGTTAATCGTCTGTAATTATTTTAAAGTCTGCTGACGATGTTTCATCAACACTTAAAAATTATTAAGAATTATTGTTTCTTTTAAGTATAATACGACGGTAAGACCTGTAGAATAGGAAAAAACTGATAACTTTTTTATAATTGTACCAAACGACCTGATCTTTTATAATCAATTCAGGTCGTTTGGTACAATTATAAAAGTGTTATTATAGTTTTTAAATAGTGTACGAATACTTTGTACACCCACTCTATTAATTTTTAAGTAGAATAAGTCGTCGTTGGTCAGGCATTCCAATAAATCCTATTTGAAAGTATGGCTTACGAATTTTCAAATTGTCATCTAACCTGTTTTACATTTTATACATAATAGAATAAAACTAGTAATAAAAATAGTCATTGCTCTCTATCGCTATCTTTTTTTCGTTTTTTTGGACACGCAAGATTGCCGAGGGTAATCGATACGGATTGAATCCTTTCGGTGTACGATACGATAAATCTCGAACGGATTACACACTGTAAAGTTCGGGGGTAGCACACGTGATTGACAGAATCCGCGTTCACCCGACAATTATCGGGTAACAAGGGGCGTAAGACAATTCCCCAACGATTTCCCCGCAGCGAGGGAATTCGTTAAACAAAGGAGTACCCATGACACTGTGAACGCTTCGACAAATCGTGACAAGTTTCGAACGTCACCACGGATCCCTGTGCCTCGCCTCGAGCCTATTGTGCGTTTCTCGTAACAAAGAGACTGACGGTACACCGCGCCGAATCGCTGAAGGGAATCATTGAATCTGTAACACGTTCACGCATCAACACAAACACACCGTTTACCCTTTCCACTGTAATTTATTAGCCGTAGAATCAAGTTCCACCGGTTATCCTGACGCAACTGACATGGTTTAAATGAAAGTATTGGGTCTGGGAAAAAGTTCGTGGCGTTTTTTAAGTAAAATTCTATCGGGAAAAACGCCACAAACTTTTTCCCAGATCCAATATTTTGTAATTCTCTATTCCCGCGTTTGTAATTTTACAGAATCACGATATTTCAATAATTTACGCAAAAGAAAAATTTTCTACTTGAATTTTAAGAAACTATTTTAACCAAAGATCGATGAATTTAATTTTTCTAAGCATGCCACTCGCAAATGCAACTTAACTTTTTCTGGTTTCGTACAGCGACGATTAACTTGGATAGTTGTATTTTTATTTTTGCATTGCTTTTGTTGCTGTTTTTCTAAATGCTTTATACGATTACAGATCCCACTGCGAGTTAGAAGGTTCATTGATATGTATGAGGCAAGATCAGCAAATGGGGTTAGAGCCGTTGGCATGAAGCAATTATTATGGTAATGCATTATTCGGAGTTCGTATCGATGGGATAAAGAAAAAAAAATGGCAGCCAACTGCAATGCAATTCACCTCAGCTTCCTCAGCTTTGGGAAAACGTTCGGACCGAAATAACCAGGATTACAGTGATATAGGATGGTGTTCGGAAGACAGTAAGGTGAGATTACATCGAAAATATTCATGCGCCTTCGATGCCGCGAGGAGATTCGAACGTTCGATAACCATTTACGTGTCTGTCGGCTTTATTTATTTATTATAATACGTACATACAATGCGAAAACTTCTGCCAGGTTTCAAAACTTTTTTTGCTTAGCAGGGGCTAGTGAGATTTCTGATCTATCACCATTGACATAAAAAAATTATTTTTCCGTTTGGATAAAAATTTTTCCTAATTCGTAAATAAAAATATAAATTTGCATAAACACAGCCTTGTAATTCTATTTAATCTTTTCTTGGTAATAAACTGTATTCGGTAGAAGAGAAACGTACCAAAACTCCTTCATTCTTAAACACCTATAATTTTGTTACCAGTGAATATTGTTCAACAATCTTGCTCTTGTTAAAATCGTCGAAGCTGTCGCTTTTGAATGAGCTTCGGTACGTTACGATGCAACTTCTGGTTCCCACGATATCGTTGTGTATAGAGCAGTGTAGTTTTTCCTAGTCGAGTATCTATATTTCTCTCTCGTGCACCTGGTCCTCTTGCTCGCACTCGTTGACCAATGTGGTCGAGTCACGTGGTAAACTGCTGCCGCTTTATGAACGGGTTTTTACTATTACTATTACTATCAATGCGTGCGCAATATTTTGAAAGTGGTGGCAGGTCAAGTACAACTATCCCATTCACAACGCGCTGAACTTTAAACCATTATATCTCGGTAACCAATTGAGATATCGAGATGGGACAAAATGCATTTTGAAAAGGAAAATAACGGTCTCCGTCATCCCTTCCGAGCTCACTCACATTTAACTTCATTATTCTCCTAACATTTTTCCCTATGATTCAACTTTAAATCACTGTTAAAAATTTATACTTTATATTTCTACTAATATTTAACATTTTACCTGCCATTCCTTTCGCCAATGTAATATTTAATAACGTAACAAGCTACAATAATCGTGTCATCGATTTCAACACGAATAACATTCATATAAATAATTATATAGATATTAGATGCACCGAAACAATTGGTAATTAAATTACCAAAGTTATTGTCCGAAATTAACACCAGTGGGTTTATTGAAACAGCGGGACACGATTGAACGGAACAATTAGCGGTATATAATTGACTAACACAAACAATTACATTATTATTTACCAGAATAATATTATTCAAATTTTGTCTCTCGCGTTAATTATATTGAAAATCTCAAATCCGTATTCGACCGTGTTTTGCACTTTCCCCAAATAATTTCTGAAATTTACAGAACTTTAAGCCTTCCAGTACGATGGTGGTTCCAGTAAATAGAATTAGTGTGGCATAACACGTCCCACGTTTAGGGGCCACCGTAGAAATATCGTAAGTTTCTTTCGCGCTCGAAACATCCAGAATTCCGGGGCACGTTGATCTCCGAACACACCCTTAATTCCACTTAAGTCCCCGGGGCAAATCGACGCAATTTTCCTGCATCGTGACTAGAACAAGTGTCCCCAATTGCGACGATTCCGAGACGCAGTAAGACGAACTGACCATCACGTTTCCCTGCCACGTGGGATAATCAAGGTTCGATCAACCAATTGCGCTGTAATTTTCTATAATCACCAGTGCTCTGACGTTCCGATTGCAGGCAGAGAAAAAACAGAATTGCAAGGGAAATTACCTCCAGAGCAATCGTGCGTTGTTTATTTCCTGGATTACGGTTTCCGAACTGATCGTCGTCCTGATCCCGACGGGACAGAAATATTGTACCGTAAACGCAGCATCCGGCGGGAAAGTAGTCGATTCCGACGAGTGTCTATTATCCCGACCGATGGACGTCCAACGGGCGGAAATTTCGATGAATAGGTCGGAAAATAACCAACCAGTCCGCGTTTTGATGTTGACCTGTCGAGATGTCGAAACCGCGATGCGAATCCTGCCATTTTTGAGGTCGGATAAATATAAACTCGCTGACAATGTTCGAAAGACCACCCACGGTTTCATGTTTGACAAAACGTTCCCGTATAAATGTCACTGCGGTTATAAAAATTAATCATTCTCCTTTTATTCCAATTCATTTTCATACAAAGAGTATAATAAAAATATGTACATGAAAGATTCGGTAGTAATTAGCTCAGTAGAGTTCTTAACCCTTTGGTTACCCCGGACGTGATATCTCGCGCCCCGATACTTCCCGAGAAATGCTTTTGACGAGATATCTCGCCACCTGCCACCAGTGGTTTCACATTATAGACGAAATATTTTCTGTTTTATTCGGTCAGTTTACCCGAGATAAAGATTTCATTAATTTCTTCCTTTTACAAATCAGAATATAGTTACGTATAAAATATATTTGTCTATGGTGTCAAAATATTGGTGCTAGATGGCGAGATATCTCGTCAAAAGCGTTTATCCGGAAGTATCGGGGCGCGAGATATCTCGTCCAGGGTAACTAAAGGGTTAATAATTCAGAAGAGTCTTAGAAGATCAGAAGAATTTAAGATTATAGAAGAGCTCACTAAAGTTATTAAAAAAAGAAAGACAGTTCTAGTCGGCTCCAGTCAATGTTTATTTTGCATAAAGATCCGCAATCATCCCAATGGTGCTCACTTCGATGAATAATCTTTGATCCGATGAAAATTCGATCTTCCATGAAGTGTAGCACACACGATCGATTGTTCACTTGCAGAGGGTGTCTAACTCCACTTGGAGTCGAGGATCGTCAATCGACAAACCCGAGCAGATTTCGTCTGTTTATTAATTCTAGAAGAGCTTCTACAGTTCTAGATCCGCTCATCTACAGTAGAAGAGCACCACTCCAAAATAATCAGGACAAGCGTCGAGTATGATTAGCCTTGGCAGATTGAATTACACCATTCGCTGTTCAACCAAATGTAGGTAATATTAACGCGCGAGATCTTCTGCGAGCCGATGAGAAATCTGAATTTATTTGCAGCGCGCGTTTCGCGGTTCTGTGATATAATTTCGGGTCACGGATTTCTCGCACACCTGGCAAGAGGAAATCGTGTTTCCATCGTGTTAAATTTAAATAACAATAGTATTGGATATTTCCGATGCTCGTGTGTGTCGCCGATTATCCTTTAAGAGGGTGCACTCGTTTACGTTCATGCTACATGCCGGTATTTTACGATGTTGTTTTACAGCGTACAGCTTAATAGAAACTTTTCCATTTTTATTACTACAACGAAAGCATAGGTGTACTCGTGCAAATAGTTTGAAATGAATAGTTCGACCAAACACAGACTTTTTCGTGAACACTTTATTTATATTTCATCGAATAATGGTTGAATAAAATCTTCTTTTCTCTCATCTACATGCAGTACAATGATTATACGTGATTCTAAAAAAGCACATATTAAGAGGTTCATCGAAGCTCTAAATAGCACATTCCTCTCCCGAATCAGTCTAACAGAATTCCTCGTAGAAATTCCGCTAAAAATGGAGGGATCCTCAACGCTGTTTATCTTGCCCTGATTAAATTGTCCACTTTCCGCAATTTCCTTTTATCATCCCCATTCCATTACCTCTCGTCCCGGCTATTTCACCGTGTCCGCGAACTGTTCGGCTTGTGCAGTCGCAAAATATAAAACACAGTTGTTTCAATCTCACGCGTTGAAAATTTACGTCGTCTCTTGGCCGTCCCGTGATCATAGACAAATGAGAAAAGAGTCTTTTAATTAAAGTAGTAACTCGCACCTCGGAATAGCGAGCCGGGTGCTTAAGATTTTCCAAGCAAAAGCGAGTCGTTGCAGGGGTTCAAGTCGAAAAGGGAATGTAGAACAGCGAGAGAGACCGGCCACAAGAAATCATCAACGGTATGAAGCATAATTGAGGAGAAATTCTACGAAAATGTACCGAGCCGTTCGCGAAGCATGCCCCCGACCCAAGCGTTTAGTTCGCCCGATAATGCACGCGTAATCTACCGTGCACGACCCACATATTGTCGACAATTGCGGGACCCAGCTGGAAAATTTTTTTCTCCGCGAATCAGCGCGGCACGATGGCGTCCTTTCGGTAATTGGATTTCTCTTGGCGGTCACAATGTAGGGGGCGGTCTCGTATGCGTCTCACCGAAGAGGAAATGTGCATTTGCCGCGCATTCTGATCTATGGTAATCGATTCTACCGTTACGGGTCTTAATTAGTACTCTCCGAATGAAAAGTTACCTTCATGGACCAATGGAACCGTACACAGAGAAAAGACAAGATTAAATGTCACGCTCTGATCGACATTCCATTTGCTGGTCTCTGACACGAATATCGTAGAATCGAGGAAACCGTACTGCAGACTTCTTTCGTAAGTACTTCTTCCTGAGAAAATAGTCTCACTGTTAGTTTTGTTTCCCGTCGATGTAATAAATTACTCGCCGAAGTTCGTGCACAAAAAACTTTTATCTAAGAGGATTCACCTCTTCAATGAAATTCTTCTTTCGGAGGAATAAAATTAATTTAAACTGCGAATGCATCGAAATGCTTCTAAGATGATTTCTTAGAACTTCGGTAGTCTTCCTTGCAAGTAGAAGCTGCTAGCCATAGTCAGACACGACCAAATACTTCGACCACATTGCAAGCATAAATAAACTTCAACCGAATATGTTATCTGCAGCTCAATTTTATTTGCGTCGATATTAAATTAATTTATTAATTGAATTAAGCAGAAAAATAAAAGAGGTTCGGGATGAAACAGAATTTATTTAAGAAAGTAAATGAAAGCTGAATCTTTGAAAAGCTGCTCGTACTCGACATACTTCCAAGTAACCGAGCCCGAGGATCAACGTGTTTAATAATGAAATACCTTGTCGGATCTATCATCGATTTGTCCGTTTAAATATTATTTCATCCGTGCCCGTGTTTCCACGAGGAAAACGCCTTTCTGATTGTTTTAACACTCCCAGTTCTACAGTAAGGTACTCAGTAGCTCTTCACCTTCACCCCTCCCAGCCATTATTCTCCCGCCTACAACCCTCCCCTCGTTTTCCCTGCCTTCATTCCTCTCTCCTCAGTGGCCCACTCCACCGTTTCACAACTCTTTATATCCTCGTCTCATTCTTGTTCTACCGCTTCAAGATGTTCTTATTTTTCCTCATCCTTTCGTCCTGCTCCTCGCCTTCTTTTTCTCGTTGCGTCCGGGAATAGAGCTCTCCTTTTCCCATCGCCTTAACGCCCGAATGCCAGCGCATCGAATGGTGCGATAAAAATGTACTCCCGTTAATTATTGATACAAATTTCCAAATTAATTTGCTGTTTCAAGGAACGATGCACATAAATTTACCTTTTTGTCGCATTTTGTAGGCGAGGTAAAATTTCATTTCCTTCGTTGCTTTCAATTAACCAAAAGTAAATATTGTGCGAGCTTTGTATCCATTATAAACGCACGCTGGCCTGCACTTAATTAATCACGGTAGTACGAAATTAAAATAACGCACAGTCTTCCGCGTTTCGTTCGTTCCCAATCGCACCCGGTTGTCTTCCACGACAAACTAATTACCGAAAAGCAGGGTTCCGTTGTGATAGGTGATTAGTTAGGTCCTCGGTTGTCAGGCAACCGGGGGAAGGATACCTTGATATTCTCGTTCTCGACGGTAAGTGTTTAATGAACGTAACGACCACTCAGCGTGATTTATCGGGCGTGTTTTGCCACGGGTATCCGCAAGCCGGCCGCGGGGGAGCCTCGGAAATGTATGTTTCGACCGATAACGTTGTCGGCTGCGCGGGAAAATCAGCGATACGTTTTTTTCCCGGCTCCTAACCGCTCTCAGATGCGATGCCGTGCGAAGATCCGCGCCACGTCGTCGACGGAACAACAAAAATGTGTGTTCCTCCCACGAACTTTACTCTTATCGATAATCCCCGAGAGCGCGGGGCGACGCGGCCCGCCCCGAGAAACTTCCGAATGTGAAATATCATTATGGAAAGCCGGCGGGGAACAGATAAATTTCGTTCACTCAATTCGCATCCAATGAAACCGTATTTTTATGGACGCCCCGGAGCCATTACTTTGATGCACGATTATGCTTTCCGTTCGATGGACGGTCCCGCGACGTTTAATTCATGGTTGTTCCGATAACGGTTCCCCTTTGTCGCGTGCTCGTCACTGAAAACATGCGATTTATTCGATAAAAGCACGGCACCGTAGCGCAATCTAACTGCTGGGATAATTTGATTTTTGGGGCACTATTCTAAAATTTCCTTTTTCGACCCGTGTCACTTTTCTTAGGAACGAACCACGTGTCCGAGGAAGCCAGATTTTAAAGCGCCACCCCCCTGCCCTTTTAAATAACCCTAGACAGTGGAAGACGAAATTGTACGGATAAATTGACGAGAGGTTTTATCCGGAAATCGTAGAGGTTCAATCGTGAAATTACTCAATTGAGAGCTACTAGATGGAACGCAAACGCGAAATGAGGAACAGTTTGTTCCGTGTTCGTAGAATTCAGCCACCAAAAATCGATAATAGAACCACGGTCGAAAACATCGCGCGGAGAGCAGAGAGCCAACCTGCACGTGTCTCTCTGGTCACATTAAAAAACAAGTCCCGTAGGAGTCACGTTGGATAAAACGGAATACAGTTTCGCCGGAATCTCTACTAACAAATGTAAATCCTGCTTGCGGCCGTCCTCGCGTGGACATGCCCCGCTAAATTATTCGACGGCAGCCCCGTTTTTCTATCAGGCGATCGCAGTGCCGACAGCCGGCGTTAAATCATTCGACGGCGTAATGGATTTTATAGGAACGAGAGTCGATGCAGTCTCTCTCTCTCTCTCTCTCTCTCTCTCTCTCTCTTTCTTTCGACCCACTCCGTCAGGAATCTAATATCCCGCGAGTAACAGCGCGGCAAGAATTATGTGACTGGGGCGAATCTTGCTCGCACGCAGCTTTCTTTTCGCGCCACGCACGCCACCCCCTTCCCCGGAGTAATGGCAGACACCCTCGGGAAGGAACCCCATCGAAAACCATCCCCTTTTGCGAAATCTCTTAATGACCGTCTTTATCCGGTCTCGTTCAACCATCGACGAAGCTTATTGGATTCTGAGTGAGGATTAACTCCGCATTGGCCAGGGGATGACTCCACGACATCCTCGGCTATCAAATGGAAAAGATATATCATGTTCGTCCCATAAACCTGAGAAATTATTTACTGTCGTGTGGGTACTAGGAAGTGGAGTCTGATTTTTATTTGTACAGGTTGTTTCAGAATTATTGTGAACATCTTAAATCTATTATGAAAGGTGATCGATTAAAAGAATGACTTAGATGATTAAATTAGATTAATGACTAGACTTCGAATCTTTATGCATTTATGAAGAAATTTATTGGGTACCAATTACCCCTAAGTATCGACAGTTATATCCATTCGTATTTCAAAGATTGTAAGTTATCTATTTAAATCATAATTACATCTTGTAACATTGTAATACCAACCTGTAAAATTGTAACACCAAATTGTTAAGCGAAATGGACCCATTTAAGGGTTTAAAGAAGTGAAAAGCTTCAATAAAAAAAAATATTGGGTGAAATGTAAAACAGTAAGAGATTTAAAAAATTCAAGAATGTTGTAATGTTGCTTTTAATGTAACAAAGTCGTTAAGGGATGAAATCAATTTTAATGTTATTCCTGCTTCCCATAATCCATGCAAAACATTTTTATTTTGCATAAAGATCAGCAGTCTATTAATGTGTGACTCTTAGAAAACGACTTTAAAGTTTCGTAAAACTATTTTATTGTCTACAGGGTGTTACAAAGTTACCGATTGCGTCCATCTATGATAATGTATAATCAATATATTATTTTTGTCGTTTAAAAAATTATAGATGGATTATACATTGCCGCTTTTATCAATTATAATTGAGCAAATCTTTAACCCCTTGCACTACGATTTATTTTACGATTTCAGTGATTAGAACTTTTTTGTAGACCGTAATATTCTGTGGTGGACCGGGTCTCAATTTTGAGTCTTGGACTGTTGGGTTTTTTTTAAATGGGTATGGGCTGGTACATTCGAGAGTACCGTGTCGAGCCCACACTTTCTCCCCGACCGTCATCTTTAGGGGGGATGGTAGTGCGTAAATGCATTTTTTCCTTAACAGTCCTTAAACTTTAACCTTTAACTACCCGCGCCCTGAATTTTCACGTAACCACTCAATAACATTGGTGTACTTTTTACATCAGCGCGGGTAGTTAAAGGTTTAAAAAAAGTGGTTAACCATGGACGTTTAAAAATTACACGAAAACATTCGCCGGTGTAACGTGTTGACATAACGGTCCACCGTAATTCTACTTTTTTTTTCCACGCTGCAATTCGACGCGCAGTGCTAAACTGTCCGTAGACGGAACAAAATGGCACTCGCGCTCGTTCGGATCGCGCTCCGGCACTATTGAACAGCATTTGCGCCGCCTTTATCACCCACCAATCGAAATCGGTAGATTACGCTACCTGCATCCCGCCGTGACGCACAAATTGAAAACGAGCCGTCGCGCGAGTAAACAGATTTTCTCGTCGAGGAGAGTGCGTTGTAGAAATTCCGGGCGAGCTGAGCCGCGGAAATTGCTATATCGTTGTAACCGTGTAACGGCCATCAATTTCGGCTGATCGATCCGCCGGAATAGACAGGTTGGATTCAATGAACCCGCAAAACCTGTCATCCAGGGATCGAAACCAGCAAGATGTACGTTTTTCAAGGGCGTCGGACCGTGAAGTACCCGCGTCGAGGCGCGAACGCCGACGTACGCTCACCTCTGCTGAAGCGTCGTTGAATAAAACATGCCTCGGAAGCGGTGTCGTGCTTCCCAGGATGCCTGGTAATAGATTTACAGGCCTCGTTATGCCATAACACCGTTCCGTGTACCCGTGATCGTCCATCCTAAACACCGGAAGCCGGTGAATTGTCACCGGGGATCGCCGAAGTACGCTGTCAAAGCGGCTCGGCCGCTGAACCCCTCGGTGAAAAATTGTCGATGCTCAACCTGTTGGAACTTCGCGAAGACAAATCGAACCACGGTCGACCTTGGAACACTTCCGACGGCGGAACTACTTTCGCACGGGGAAGATTTCTTTTCGGAAGTGATTGTACACTGGGAAGTACAAGATGCAATTCAGTACAAAACGAAACACGAGAACGGTCATTTGTCGTATGAATTTTACGAGTGTAAATTATTTTTTAAAACGAGCTTATAAAAATTAGTGTAAGACTTTCTGCTGCGGTTTTATTGCTGTTTAACTGCGCCGCTACAACGTGAAAATGGATTCTCATAATTTCAAGCATCCTTATGTCTGTTTCAAGTATTTTACGAATATATAAATTTTTCACGACTGCAAAACCCGACAAAAATTGATGCACCCTTTTTTGTAGCCGTTCGGAATTCAAAATTCAAATGGAATTTTCGAAATTCACGCCTCGTCAGGTTCGTTTGAAATATTTCGCGAGTATAACAAATTCCGTTCGCGATTGAAATCAACATGATTTCGAGGAGTGGAGTCTCCCATTTGCGACCACGCTACAAAAATTGATGTACGATTTTATGACTGTTTTTCCGGAGGTTTAATGAAAAGCGTACCCCGTGCAATGTATAAATAGAATTTTACAAGCGCCTTTATTTATATATACACAATTTTTCTCGTGATTGAAACGAGCAGTGTTTCAATGAATCTCGCGTTTGCAGTAAGCCCATAAAAATTCATGAGCGATTTTATTGCCGTTTGATTGCGAACTGCACCGCTTCGGAGTGCAAATATCGAGATACACGAGTCGAACATGCGATTACCTTGTTTCATCTTGTGTATGTAAATACTGGTACAAGACAGTACTTTATAAATCCGATGAGTTAATAAACTGTTTTCTGGACAGTGAAGGGTCAGAGTAATTTACACGCGGGAACGGTTTCGTTCTGACGAAACGGCCGAACGACCGGCGAATGACCGGCGACGCTGTTATCAAATTGCAACCGTAAATCTCGCAAAGTAAGCCGGCAACGAGCAACAATCCACTGAATCGCCGGTGACCATGTCAGTGTTGCGTTTATTTGAACGATTCGCGTTAAGTGAATGGATATTGCGTTTGGTTACAGCCCCGTCGAAGGGATTCGGGGTGGGGTTTTTGGGATTTGAAGGCGAATCGTTTTTGGATTACCCGCACGATTTATCGGCCGAGTTGATCACCGGCCGTTCGAGAATCGATTTAGTTTCAGTTAGAAACTAAACGAGCAGTTTGGGGGTGACTTTATACTTCGACGATAAACAAACGGTCACGATCAGCAATTTTTTAGGACACAACATTTGCTTTATCGATTCGAAACATTCCAGACTTACTACACCACGTTCGAGGTACACAGTCATTTTTTTTATGCTACCAGGTTGACCCTGCACGAAGTGATAACAATTCTACTAGCATGTACAATGGTCATTGTAGCTACAGTTAGGAGCAAAACTGATCAGAATAACTTTTTTACGAATGGACCAAACGACTTGAATTTCTCTGTAAGGCTAGAAGAATTAATGCAGTAAATGACGTCAAAAATGTATGTTGAAAAAATGCATTTGGTCGGAATTGTGAAAAACAATAGTAAAAATTGATTTTTATGACTTTTTCAGCTGGGTCAATACCGAAAATTTAAAACGTGTGTTTGGTCAACTTGTATATATATACGCTCCGAAAATTTTATTGAAATTGGTAAATTAGTTTACGAGTTATAAACGATCAATTAAATTTTCGTTATTGGCCCAGCTAAAAAAGTCGTAAAAATCAATTTTTACTATCGTTTTTAACAATTTCAACGAAATGCATTTTTTCAAGATATTTTTTAGAAATATTCTAGAGAGCAAAATTCAAAGAAATATTTTAGAGAAATTGAAGTCGTTTCGTCCATTCATAAACAAGTTATTCTGATTTAAAGTGTGTGTGATCAGTTTTGCTCCTAACTGTACATGAAAATAATTTATATACGCTTACAGACAGAGTTTCAGGTATTACGGTAGAAGAGTTGTACTGAAGTAATATGAGAATTATAATAACTTTGTTGTAACAAATGTGCGAATATTTGCGGTACGAATTTTCTGTAAAATATTATGCAGAATGATCTGTAGAGCTAGCATAAAGAATTTCCACTTGAATTAACGCGAAATATTTGCATGTCTGGCCATTGCTGGACTATTCTACTGAAATTTGTGTTTAGTCTATACTTACAAGATTCTCGAGTCCATGAATGATCAATATCGATTTAGAACGGTCCCTCTCTCCAGGAACGATACCGCACGAAGCACTAATTAAAAATGTACTAGTCAGAAGAGGGTGGAACGGGATCGCAACTTTTACAACTGAACACTCGGTTGGCGCGGGATCGTGCGCCATTCAAATTGTAACGTTGATTACGGGGCAGTTTCCGCAAGGAAATTCCGTCGAGCGTAATTAGCAGCTTAAATTCGCGAATATGTTAAAGCGAGCAGTTCCGCGATGCAAATGCAAGAAAATTCCGGGCGCGTAAACGACACGGCGTATTAGGGGATTCATTATGTATTTAGGCGTTTCCCGTTGGCATGTTATAGAGTGTCTGACAAATGCTGAAGGCTGTCGGCGTGTTTCCATAAATCATGAACAGCTGGCACGTAAACAGAGCCACAGTATTTATTGCATGTACCGTGTACGTGGCGGACAGGTAATACCTTTGAAGAAACGATGGCTTTGCCGGAGCATCTTGGGTGTAGGCTGCGATTAAGCGGTACACCCTCGCCGCATTATCTGATATTGATGAGCTCCCGCGTGACTACTGAATAATGCACCAGTCGAATAAATATGCCGCTACGGGATCGTTAATTCTGCTTAGATCACACTAATCTAGCTGGAAACGTCTACGGTTTCCATTAGCGATACCTTACATATATTTACATTTGTATTCAATAAAACTGTCAGCTGTTAATATCTATTGTATCCAGCAACCCCGTTCAAAATTGATCACTAATATCTCTATGAATCTGGATTTAATCTTCGAGCAGTGCACAACAACGAGAAGACAAACTAGAACTTCTTCTGTTGATAAACTGCGTTCGATTTTATACACCATCGCACCCCCGCAAAAAAGTGACACAGGTCATAAAATGGCAATTTTTAGGTTACGTCATTGAAAAATGTGTATAAAGTGCCCCAACATGCACGAAAACCGTCACATCTCTATCTCGCAATTCATCCTACTTACCTGAAATTTAAAAGAAGCTCAAACTATTGTTCAATATAAGTTTTATAGTATTCTTTAAGTTGATTTTTCTCAAATGCTGCATTTTTTAGTTTTGTCACTTTTCTAGCAGGGGTGCGACAAGATGATTTTTAGTTTTACACCGACTTGTAACTTCAACATCTTGAACATTCGAATAATAATTCGTCAGAGAAGCACTACTTTCAAAATAAAAGTACGATTTTCGTGTATGCATTTGACCTTTTCTAACCAGTGAAAAATGCGTTTCGAACATGTCGAACCTCTGCCAATAGAAATATAGAGAGAATACTAGACTACTATCTATGAAACTCGGCTTCGGTGGGAATTTTTGTCCGTTAAAGCACTGTCCGTGATTTCATTGAGACCCCCTTGCCAACTCGTGCAGTCAACAGCAGCGCTATTTTAGGAATGATTTTCCCAGCGTGGACACTATGCTCCACTTCGAGCGCAAGTTTTCTCGCAGTTCTTGGTACTGGTGGACAGCTCGGGTACCTCTGGGGCGCAAAATCCAGTATTACACCTCCGAGCAGGTGTCGAGGGGCGGAAAAAAGAAAGCCGAGGTTCGCTGCTGGTCGCCATAACTGTCTACCCCGTTTCCGACCATCTAAATGTTACGACTCTAATGGGGCTGGACAAATTTTTTGATTGCCAGTGCACTTGTGGACTGACATTATACTCGTGAACACAAGTGGTATTAAAAATGTTTGACTGGTTAACGGGAGGTCTTGATGGGTTTGAAAAACTCAATTCTGTATTTTTGATATTGACTTTTATGAAGTAGGAGAATTCAACAACAAATATTTTCGACCTAACCCAACAATATATCCGCAAACACAAATACCATGATTTTAATTAAAGTTGGTTAATTGACACAACATTTTTGAAAAAATAATTAAAATATTCTACAAATATTTTAATTGTTCTCGACTGACCTTATCAAAAATTGAAGTCGCAAATGCATGCATAATGGTAAAAGGTTTTGATAAATCTTATTATTCTACCTTTCTACAGCAAATACATGTGTTAAGCTTGGCTCACAGTCATCTTACGATCCAAAATCGACGAAAGCCGTTTGTCGCGCAGTTCATTTGCCCAGAAAAGTCACGTTAGCTGTGTTCAGCATCGCAGTGAAGCGAAATCGTGTTTTGTGTTCGCAATGAATCTCGATTCGCGGTTTGTTTGACGGTCGCACGGAAATCACGCGCACGTGGTACGATCATTAAACGATTGCTGCCGATAAATGCGCTGCGTGGGCGAGACGGGTGATTATACGATAATTGGCTATCTCTTCACTCGTCGACAATCTACTAGTTTTGCTGGCGGCGATAATTCTTTCATCGATTGTCCGGCGATTTTATTGAATTTATTCCTTAACGTCAAATATTTGCGGAGCGCGACAAAAAGCGACGCTCGAATTTGCAACTGTAATTCTTTCGACATTTGTCACGATGATTGACGTGTTTTCGATACGGAGAAATTTATCGCGGAATCATGGAAAAACACTCGACAATGCTCTACAACGAAAACTTTGCCGAAGAAAATTCGAAGTGTCTCCATTTTTGATGTGGCTATTATTTCTCTGTCGAACAATCGAGAAATACAATTTCTCTACTGAAAAATAAAGCTGTCGCCATTGTTATTCTTATTTTTCAGTCGTTGCCAAGAATCACACCGCACGAATTATGAAATTTCGTAGCCAATTTGCCCGATCGAACAAAAAATTACAAAAACGATAGGTGTCGTAATAATTCTATTGTTCAAAGTATCTTATTGCGAAATTATGCGCTTAATTAGATAACCGCTGACGTACAATAGCGCAAATATTTTATTACAAAACAATGTGAACCAAAGAGCTCCCATTCCAGCATCAAGCGGAGCTTGGCTTAGCTATTCTAGGAGTAGCTCGCTCTAAAAGCCGGATACGACATAATAAACGCCAATGTTCCAATCCCCGAGACGTGTTTTTGCACGGGCAGTAAACAAGATCGAAGTACATAGCCAATTCCAGCTGTGTTTTTATTCAAACTGAAGCTTCGAGAGCGAAAGGGCGCGACACACAAGAGGCCAGATGTTTCAATTAACCGGGAAACAAGGTGAAAACAATTTCTTCCCTCTGTTCGGGAGCAGAGATGCAAGATACACACTAGTCAACTAACTCCTGGTACAGAAATTACTCGTTCTTACTCGTTGCATGTGCTACTTAGCCATAAATACGGTATTTACAATGCAATTTTTACATAAACCATTTTCCCATTGCAGTCGACACATATGTCTAATCGGTAGACTGCGAATTTTATGCATTCATGACAAAAATGTATAGGTCAAATATAGAATTAAAAAACCATTACATGAATTTAAGGATGTTGCTATATTATTTTAAAATTTTTCAGACGCTTAAAAGGGAAAATTCATTTTTATTATTCTCCAGTTTCTTTTAATCAATTTGGACAATTTTTATCTTGCATAAAGATCTGTAACTGCGAATTTTATACATTTATGACAAAAGTCTATAGGTCAAATATAGAATCAAAAAACCATTACAAGAATTTAAGGATGTTGTTATATTATTTTTAACTTTTTCAGACGATTAAAAGGGAAAATACATTTTCATTAACCTTCAGTTTTTTTTCAATCAATTTGGACAATTTTTATCTTGCATAAAGATCTGCAGTCTACTAATGTTATACAGTAAACATTTATACAATGAGCAACGTAACAATTGTTTGCATCACGAGTAAAAAATGTTGGTTTCTATAAAATTCCAAAATTGTAGATTTTTGTAATTTACAGTTGTAATGCCACAATGCTGTTCCTCTTTTGTTAAAAAGTTCCACGAACCGAGAGTCACGTTATCCACTAATTCTGCATTTGTTTAGACAGCGAAATGGCACTGGAAAATTCAGATAATAGAATTTTGGATGGCTTAACTTTCCGCCAAGTCTTCTGCAGCCTCTGGATTCTACAGTGCTTTAAAACTTCCGGAACTTCGGTGTCCGACCGTAAAAATCCCGACCCAGTTCAAGTCCAGTTACTATCTACGCTATTATCCCGGCAAACACCGAAATCTTTCGGACGACAAATGGTCCAGGAGCGTTTGTTCTAGACCGTTTCGGTCGACGAGCAAAAAAACTTCACCGAATCTCCGAGACGTTGGCTCTCGTTTTGTTATCACCGGGTTTAATTAGTGTGGACCTAATTGGGGGTTTCTGGAGTCGCACGAACGGGGCAAAGTTGCGAGTGCCACTCAAGCGATTTTGGGTGCTTAGGTAAACCTGGAATGCTTGTTTGATATAGAATGTAGATAAGATGATAAGGTGCAATCCTGTTCTAATGTTCCAAGAAAATAGTCTACTTACTATTACCTCTTTATTCCACATTTTGAAACTGTGTAAAAACTATAATTTTGGCAACACCAACCTGTGATTGACATTTTTTCAAAACTGTGCCCACCTTTGAAATATTAAATGTGAACATGATAAATTGCTCTGTAAAAAAATCGAAGGACTTTTAATAACTTTCAAAGTCTTTGAAACAAATTTAAAAATTTTAGTTTTATTATATATAAAAATTCAGTTTAGTAATAATATATCGTCCCATTCGTTTTCGAAAAATGTAGTAGAAGAACATGTGCAATATGAATAAAAATATTTCAACACAGATTAACGTATTAAAAAATTCACGTGATGTAGCTTTCAGTGAAAATACGTTTTGCTCTTTTTCACAGTTAAAAAATACATTCGCGCCGGAATTTTTTTCTCCGTAAATTTTCCCGTATTTTTCTTTTTGAATTTGTAATATTCATATTAATTTGGATAGTATTTATACAGGCTCCTCCCGATCGGTAATAATTTTTCGAAATTACGGAGACTCCCGAGAGCCTCAAATATCTGGAAATTACCAACAGTGTTAGATTCCGTTTCTGTGTAGTTACTCGCCCGAGGGAGTGCACGAGCTATACTCCAGGTTTACTTAACCATTGCTCTATTATTGACTTCGATAACTTAGAATCGAGTGTCGCAGAGATCGTGTAATTTCTCGTCACCGTGTATACGTAGATATCGAAATAGAGTAATTTCTCATTTGTGTGCTCTGGGATTGGGTAATTTCTGATTTCTGTGTATCAATGACTGAAACACTGTTCCATTCGAATAAATTGCACCATTATACGAGCCTTGCATAACTTCATGTTCCTGTTTCTTATCAAACTAATTGGAACCTCGAGGCTTCTAAAGCTAGAGCTTGCAACACTGTAATGAATTTAATCTTTAGACTGCGAATACAGTATAATACGAAATACAAAACTAATTGCAACGCTTCAAAGAAACAGGTTTCCTTCCTTTAATAATTGATGCTATAAATGTATCAAGACGTTGTTTCACTCTTGTGCTATTTTAATCTTTATCCAAAATAAAAACTGCTAGTAAATATTAAATTTGTCAAGACATTATTTAAGTTTTCATCTACATTCTGATTTATCTCTTCCATCAAAAGTAGTAACAAATGTTCAAAGAAATTGAATCGAGTATCAAAAATAAAATTGGGTATATCAGTCAGTGAGTTCTATAGAATACAGATTTAACAGGTCACTGGCCAGCAGAACTCTCAGCAAATTAAGAGCATTAAAACTATTTCCCGAAGCAGAAGACGAAGTAGACAACGAACTTCGAAGTACTTCTCAAAAATTATTCCCCCGACAGCATCGTTCGCGAAGCATAAAATCCGCAGTCGAGCGATCAGCGATCCGATATCGAGGTACTAATTAACGAAAAAGCGTCCGTGACGTCAGCAAACGGTCCGTCAAAGAAAGACAACAGGCATTAGAAAGTTTGCGGAAAGATCAAGTATTTTCGTCTGATGAAAGGCCCTCAAGATTCGTCGGGCTTTCAAGATCAGCCCCTCTCGACACTTTCGAAACTTTTACGCCATTTTTATCGAAGGCTCCTGGCGAAAGTTCCGAGACCGTCGAAAACCTTTCTAGATTCCTCAGGAGCGTTTCAAGGTTATTAATAGATTCCGAGACAGGAACGCCTAACCGCGAAAGAAGAACTCTCCAGTCCAATTACCCGAGTTCGAACTTTCGGAAGCGGGAATATTCAAGTTCCAAGAGAACGATCCCTCTACAGGATTACAGTCTCGTAAAAGCGATCGCAGGACAGACCCGAAGGGTTACGACTAGACACTGCTAGTATTTGTGAGAAATAAACATTTTCAAAATCCACTATCGGGAATAGAAACTCCCTAATTCTCAATTAAAACTCACTTTTCCTGTTACTCATTCTAACCGTTCAGACATAAACTAAACGCGTTCGGTTATCTTACTCGCTCTCGTGAAAACATAAAAATGTAAGAGAAAAAAGTCTTGGAACAGCGAATACGATGGTTTTTGAAAGTTCTGAACTTCCTGAACGTAATACTTATGTTTTGAATTGGTGAAATAATTTTCATACGATCATTAAAAACTTTTTAATTCTTTTAGTTGTAATAATTTATGGTGAGATTGAATATGTGAAATACGCAACTATAACGACATGTGATTCAAGAATATTTCTGTGTCACACAGACAGAACAAATAAATACACTTTAAAAATTTTACATAGAGCTATATAAAGCAGGGACCATAACTGTTATAACTAGACTGCGGATTTTATGCATTTATGACAAAAACGGACACGTGCAATTTAAAGCAGTGGACGAATTACGAAGATTTAAAGAGATCAGTGTATTCATTGCAGCTTAATAAGACAATTAAAAGAAGAAAGCAATTTCCGTTTGGTTTCTGTGTCTTACAATCAATGCAAACATTTTTTATTTTGCATAAAAATCCGCACTCTAGTTATTACCAAAAAGAAAAAAGTCATAGAATAACAAGTATTTCATCGACTAAAATCGTATCGGTTACAAATAAGGATTATAAGTAACCGAAAATTTATTCTCTTTTTGGTAAATGTTATTGTTGAGAGAAATTCATTTCGATCACTGATAACAGTTATCGATAAGAGAAATTTATTTCGATCGCTCATAACAGTTATTCTATGACATAAATTTATTTCGATCGCTCATAACAGTTATTGATGAAGGAATTTTGTAATAGTTATTATTAAATAGTACAACTTTCAAATGGTAAACAATCAGTTATTTCATAAATTTTTTATTCGTAAAATTAATTGCTACAATCAAAATTTAATGTGACCAACAAACATATTTTGTGTTGTTCTTATGGTCTGTTGGTTCGTTTTGTTGTACGAAACCTTCTCAATGAATTTCACAGGCTTGCTCCATCCGAAAAAGAGTAGACAACTCAATAATTAACACGTTCTGTGCCACCAGTGGTACACGCGGGCCTGAATGGATTTAACGTGTACCACCGGTGACACGGAACGTGTTAAATAAGCAATCAAAATGAATTTTCTCCTCAATAATTATTAGAATCGAGTGAAAAGAAATTCGATTATCTAAACAGTTTTTCTTCATCGATAACAGTTATCGAGGAGGATCCAATTTTTTGAACACTAACTACTGTTACTTGTAACCAAAAAGTATAAAAATCGATATTTGTTAATCATTTTGTTCTTCGAATGTTTTTCTTCATATTTTCTGTACATTATCTTAAATTTCAATAAGAATCAACTTTTTATTAACGATCTTTATCGTAGAAAATATTAGAATAACTATTACTGTTGGTCCCTGATATAAAGAGCTATGACACTCACCTTCAGTTCAGACTTCCCCGGCTGCCGGTTGCCTGTCTCTCCCAACCCCGTAGCAGTTCCATGGCGTCTCTTGTTTTATGGGCTCCTGGCACAGTCTATCAACGTCTTGGCACCGGATACGGGAAAGGTCCTGTCGCTCGGAATTCCGCGGTAACGCGCATCCTTCAGCCACGTGCTCTCCGACAACAACGATCGTCCCCCATCGATCCAATCCCTGTCAATTCTTCATCTCCGAACAAACCCTCTGGTTGCACACTTTGGGAAGCTTCCCGCAAAACTGGAATCAACGCCACTCGGTTAATCGATTGAAGTTCTAATTCCGCTGAAGTGCATGAAGTCCGAAAACCGACGACGATGGTGTCGCGACGAATACGACTGCGAACAGGTTGGAACCGTTCCCGACGACGTTCCCTCAAATTCCACGAGATATCCGGAGGTGCACTTCGATGACCCAGCCACTTGCAACTCTTTGAACTTTGGAGAACTCTCTCAAAATCGGTCCTTCGTGGCAGGAATGAACTCTTTTTGTCCGACAATGGGTTTTGGTTTTTGTGTAAAGCCGAAGATCCTCGAGATATCCGGAAGTGCACTTTGACGACCCAGCCGCTTCGAACTTCGAAGAACTTTTTAAAATCGAATTTCTTCGGTAATTCTTGGGAGGAAATAATTTTTTGACGAGGTGTCCGATGATGTTTCAGTGCTGATAGTGTCCATTGTGGGTCCGTTGTCGGTTGAGGGTTCGGATAAGACGAAGACCAACTCGCGGAGAGGACTCGAGCTGGGGTCCAGCCGAATGTAACAACGCGCGTCTACTGAAGGAACTTGTGGAGCGAGGGCGCCGGCTTGGACCGCATCAGCCCCTCTTCCCAGCTTCCCACGCGGCGCGCATTCTCTTATCAGAGAGAGCGGCTCCCGATCTCTGTCACACTGAACATGCGAAAACCTTCGGCGAATCCCCGTGCTCGATCGGGAGCCCACGATCGCTGAGTGGTCGCCCGGCCATTTGATTTGATTGGCGGATGGACCGTGATTGCGTACGGTGACCGTACCGCCAGCGTAGACTACCTGGGGCGCTTTTGAAAAATTGTTTCTGTTTGTTCTTATGAAACCGTGGACGGAATAACGGAAGGATTTCATTGCAGGTTCGAGATTTATGGGGGTCGAAGGTTCGTTGTCGTCATCGAGCTGGAGTGGGATGGTTGTTGGATCCACTATAAAGCCATGCATAACAGCGAAAGTACTCGGGTAAATGAGGAAATTCACTCTCCCTCTGCAACCTTATTTTTAGAGAATTTTCTTGCTGTTCTCGGTGTTACAAAAATTCTGTAATACGTATTGAAGTTCCTATTTCAATATGGGAAAAATCAATATTGGAAAGAAAGATATTCTCCACAAAATTGTTTAGACTGTTCCTATCACTATGTATTTATGTAGTTGTTTATGAAGGAAAACACGTTTTTTACGAACATTGAAAATTTATATTGCTCGTGGCAGTTTTTCCCTCAAAAATATTTAACTTTCGATAGAATGGAGATATTTGTATATTTCTGGCACTAGTAAAAAATTGTTCGCACACAGTCTGTTGTGATCAGACCATGTATAAATACTGAGGACTTCCACAAAATTGGTTCATTGTATATCAGTATTGGGTATATATTTCTTTCCATAAATCATAGCTACATTTGTACATTTCTTTGACATGTACGGTACAAATATTTAGACTGATTCTCTTGTTCTTCGTGAAAATAAAAACATTGAATAATTTTATTGTCAGCGAAAATTTACGTATTGGTCCAGATAGGTTAAACGAAGCTATTTGCATTTGGCACCTGTGAAATATTGTGCGGACCCAGTATATTGCAATAAATTAATGTATGATATGCAAATAGCGAAGTCTTTATTTTATTTTGTGTAACATGAGGCTAAAGAAGGATTTTATTCCCGGTGGAAATTTATACTGGTGCAGATATACTGTTCCTCTGAATAATTTTATTTTCCATGAAATATAGCTATAATTGGATTCCCGTTATAGGTAATTTTATGTAAATATAGACCGAACACATATTCAGCATTTTGGGATGTTTCCGTACACTAAATTATGGAACGGTTTTTGTTCTTAATAATTTTATTCTGTGTAAAATACGGTAGCCGTAAATTTTCAAAAATTTTCATTTTATCATTCCAAACACCACCTGTAACAGTAAACATCGTAAATGATATTATTTTCAGTGATAAAATATTATGACACCGGTACACTGGCACCATAAATAATGTAATTTTATTCAAAATGCACAGAATGCAGATTTATTTAAAAAGTTTCTGTACAATACGACCTCTGTTATGAAGGCTAATATAGAAAATTTGCAGTTATACTATTCCCATGACCATAATTCTGGCTGGAATTAAATATAACTGCAGTAAATTACTTTAATGAACCTATTAAGTAGCTCACTGGACATCATGATTTTAATCAAGATTACAGAATATTAACCATTACTACACCGAAGAATTTGAAAATTAAGTGTCGCATTAATTACCGCAAGATAATTATCGATCACAGCGCAGCAGTACGTGACAATTAACGAATCTGCATAAATAATTCGGATATTTCATATGTAACTGGAAGCAGACGAAACCACTCGGCTGGTAATTAGATAACACGCAATGTAAATTTCAACGTGTCCCGGTGTGGCAAATGGTAATAGATTCGCTATGTCATCGGTTGACACAATGAATGTAACCGCGACATCCAATTACACTAATGTTAAAGGAAAACAATTTCGACCGCGTCAACTCACCGAATTGTTGTCAAAGTTTGACACACCATTAACGCGCGATATAGAAAGTTTCTCCATCAGTACTATATACAAAATTCCGCTTCGAAAATACAAAGAAAAAGTGGTGACAGGACCTGCTAGAAAATCGAGCCTCCGCGAAGCTGTGAAAGTTTAATAAACCTCGTTTCAAATTCGCGGAAGGGAACAAGACAAGAAGCTTCGCCTTCATGAAATTCGGGAATGTTGTCGTACTGTTGCGAATAGGTGCTGCACAATGTTTGTAATTACATCGCGGTTCAAGCGCCCAAATTACTTAAATTGGCAGCTACCGTGGCGGAGCAACAAATACGTTTACACCTGTTCCGGCAATATTGAAATTAAAAGCAATTTAATTAACACGAAAATTCAGCGAATCGGCTGACGCGTCTGAGCATGCCCAGCCAATTCCACTTGCTTTTCAAACTCATTTTTCTCAGACATCAGCCGCCGAAAAAAAGATTTTATTCCTTTTTTTCTACGTCTTTCCATATGATTTCGAAAATACCTTGTATCGCCTCCGCTTCGACAAAAATAATGAAACTGAGAGCCGGTTTGATGCATTGCTTCACGACGGGAACAGCGAGGCGATATTTCTTTCGCGAATCGAATTCGTAAGCTCAAGTTAATTCGGTGAGAAACTCTTGAAAGAGCAGCGTATTGCACCTGACCCGATGCAATATATTCCAAGTCCCTTCTCGTTCGGGGTGTTACATACAATATCTCCAGAGTCGCCATTTCAAACATTGCATTAAACCTTTTGTTACAACGCAACGACCCCGGTTCTGTTTGCTTCTGCGCCTCCGACGTCCTCTGTCTGTTGAAACCGTTGTTTGCGACGCGTAGCAGCTCGCGGCGGCTTCGGAAAAAAAATAAATAAAGAAATTACAGAGAGATATAACTTACATCGTAACGGCTTTCAGCGAGCTGAACAATGAGAGGCCGCGCGCCGTGAGGTTTATGCACACTTTCGGGGATCGGGTTGTGCGCGCGCGACCGAAATTGTTTTCGAAATGTGTACCGCCCCGTGAAACCGGAATAGAGTTATGCGAACCAAGAATTTTCTATACGCTAAATGCGCCGAATATTTTTGGCTTTTTTTGCTCCCGTTATTTACACAGCAGATCCACACGTACCGCCAGGAATATGGTTACACAGAATATGCATTTTTAGCGGAATTCGGGAAAATGCGGGGATTAGTTGGTGAAAATGTTGGGTGAATATGTAGGATGCAGCAGTAACACGTTCTTTTGGATCGAAACTAAGATATAGTCGCGGAAAAAGATTTTGAAATGTTATGGTTATTGTATGTAACATTTTTAAGATGTTAAAATGAGACTAAGTTTACTAGGGTAAAGTGCCCAAATAAGGTGTAGTCGCCTATTATGGCACTACCTTATATCTTGCAAAGGAGAAGTCGCACTCTAGTGAGAAAATCCTCAAACAATAGTTTACCATGTTTACTGAACAGTGTGCAGTGCAATCGCACCATTCTATAGATTTTAGTTTATTTATATTAATGTTTGCCAACTGTTGGTTTCGGCTGAAATTCATTTCCTCTTTGTCAGTAGCTAGTATTATCAGTCCACGTGGAGTTCCCAATATGGCACTACCAAGGGTTCCCTAATATGGGTATAGCTATTGACATTCTTGGTGTGGATACAGAATATGGCACTAGGTGTCATATTAGGGACTCGAGGTGTACCATATTAAGAACCCCTTTCGATGGAACCTGCAAATGACACCACAAAAAGATATTTTTCCCAAGCTGTATTAATGTTTTAACAAACTTGACCCCAGAATCTTATAGGAAGGAAATGCATCTACAACTGGTAATTTTTTGGTCGGAAAAAGCATTCTAAAATAATCAAAAAATTACATTAACAAGAAGTGGTTCATATTTGGGCACTTTACCCTGTTATACAATATTCTTAAACGAAATTAGGAGAGTTTAAATTTTGACAATTTTTCGAGATGTGGAAGCATGGTGTTCATGAATTCTTTGAATAAACTGTACTTTCTCTCTTGTTGGAAAGACCATAAGTTCATGTTCTGTGATCAAATCGAGTGTTGACAACCCCGGTGATTGAATGGTAGACAGCCACGCCAAATATGTTCAGTAGAATGAGGGCAGAACCTACAAATACCATGGCAAGTGTTAGTCACACAAGTAGAATAGGTCGGTGTTTGGTCAGACACGTTAAAATGGAACTTCGAGGATTGGAATTGTTTGAAGCGATGCAGAAGTCAATATTTGACTAGTTCGGGAACCTTCGGCACTACAATCGATCAATCATGGTCGTTTGTTATAAATTATGCCACGACTTTGCCTTTGCCGAGTGTGATGAACCTAATCGACTTCCAGAAAATTTGAGGAGATTACTTGAAATTCTGGCCCAAAATTTTCCAAGAAATTATGAATATTCAGATCATGTTCAATTTAAGTTTCTCAACTATCCAACTACTGGAAAATTTTCTACTCAGGAAGTCGACTTATTTGTGTTCTAAATCATTAGAAAATGTAAACATTTTAAGAATCGTATCCTTTAAACTCCATAATTCACAAATTTGATAATTTTCCAATCGAGCCAATATCGCAACTAGCATAAATAAGGGAGCCGCGATAAACTCGTGAATCTAAATCCAATATTATCGTGAAAAAACCATGACCACGGGGAATAAATGTCTGCATAACTTCGGCTCTAGTAAATTCCACCAAGGGAACTTTATTTTGTATCACGATGAACTGATCTTTATGTACGAAAATAATTGAGGAAGTACAACTACAACGTTCAATGAAATGGAAATCGATTCTAAAGAATTGCGCTTTCTACCGTCCATACAATGTATCGTTGCTCGGTTAGAAATTGTATTTAAATAATTTATTTATGAACTAGGTTTAAGGAAATTCTGTGACTCTCTACAATCCCGAAAGCATATCGACTTGTGTGCGCGTTAGGAGCTTGAGTAACTGCTTCGTGCGCGAGCTTGCAAGCCGAGGGAAGTTGAAACCGCGCCTCGCGACAATCGGAGCCGATCGAGCGTGCAGGAAGAATTGAATCGCTCTCGGCGCATAAACGTTAAACCGTGAAACCATTAGCGACTGGAAAAACCGATTAAACTCTGGGGAAAAAATGGGGGCGCCGCGGGAGAGAACAGTGGCATATAAAAATTCCGCGCCCGTTCAATTTCGGGAACGCCGGAAATAAATTTCCGCGATGCGATGGCGCGATGCGTGGCGCAAATGAAACAGAATAACGGTGTGCATCAGTGTCCGTCCATTTGCGCCGGGTCCTTTTTCCACGTTTTGTCTCTCGAGGATCCGTCACCGGAGAACGTCGTTCCAGCTGATCCGTCTCGACAGAGACGGAATTGAACGACGATAACGAAGGAAGACGCGGGCCACCTTGTTCAAACGACCTACCGCAAGCTCGGCCCCCACTGCGGCGTGTTCATTCACGACTGCGCTGGAAAACGGCCAGCTTTCGTGTGCTAACATGTTATCCACGGGCGACTATTCAATTTTTTCTAATCCCTGCGAGCCAGGCTTTCGTCGATTTTTTTTTCCACACGTCGTGTGCTAATTGTTCTAACTGTTTTAAAAAATCGGAAATATCATCGTTATAAAAGTTGCCAAATGTTACTGTGAAGAAAGAAAATTTTAAATAGAGATTGACATGGACGATAGAAGTACATAATACTGTTTAAAGAACGACAATGGTCCAGAAAATGTACACAGGCACAAATCTGATTTATCCAGTTCGAAAAGGGCGTTTGTTCGAATATAAAAGAAACGGAGACTCTTTTCAGGCGAATCGATCAAACAGTACCTACAGCGAAACAAATAAAAACAGGTTGTTACAGAGCCGTATCTCGGAGAAATGCAGTCTAAAAAGTTTTTTTAATCAAACAAGTAGAACAGACCGTGCCGAGCCAGACAAAGACTACAAACGTTGCCATTGTTTGCTGAGTAGAATGGAAGTGTCCTGGATGATCTAACAAGAGCTGACGTCCTGTCCTTTAAGTGGAATAAGAACGTATCTGGTCACATGCAGCATGCTTGTGGAACCAGTCGTGATCCAGATGTAATCCATAACTGACGGAAACCTAACCCTGATGTCAGTTTAAGCTTCGGCTTGCTCAAACATTATCTGTTCTTCACTTCTTCACGTAACTTCAGAACTCGTGTATCTTGTTAAGTCTATTCGTTGTTGAGAAATTAATTTTAAGACGGAATACCAATTTGTGTTGTGCTAATACCTGAATGTTACCTGCGACTTGATCATTTTTAATGCTACTCGTCGTAGCCTCGAGAAGCTCAATTGAAAATGAAATTGTGTATTGCGTGAACGCTTCTGGTACGGTAACTCAGTTTACGAAACAGATACCCGGGCAAATGGGACGTTGCAATGGCGATTTGTAAACCACCGACTGTAATAGATACGCACCGGCACAGAGCGAGATGCTTAGGAAATCTTGCATCAAGCGAGATTCATTGATGTCCGTCGTATGACCCACATTCGGTCCTATTGGCCGTGTGTAACTCGCAGTATCGCCGACAAGTTGACGGAAACCGTGGAACGTATACGCTGTAACGCCCGCGGAAAATTGGCCGAAAATAAAGCCACGGGTAACCAGCTTTCATTTTTATGTTTCTGAAACTTGAAATGCGTTCAGCTCCAGAAAAGTGAGTTTTATATTGCACTGTAAAATCTTTGATAAATTATTCTTGTCCCCGACTCGGTTGACTTTCATTTACATTCTCGCTTGTGCAGCGTCGTTTTTGTTTAGCCCGTTTATTCGTTCCCTTTCCCAGGGAAAAGTTAGCATTATTCTTCGGCGATACTATTATCATGATACTTTTTCGGAACGAATGTCAACGAAGACGGCCAAGTGTTTTCGTTTCATTCCGAACTTTCTTTTAATTTCCTGCCTCCGAGAAACTTCGAATTTCTTTTGAGGGATACAAATCTTTCGGCTACCCCCGAGGATTTCCGGTACACAGACGAGGCACGGCAAAACATCGATCTGTCCGTTGCGGGACAAATCGACCCTCAATTACGAAAGTTTCCGTTTTACAAAGAAACTCCAATTTTCCGGCTGGCTTGCCGAATCCTTTCATGTATACGATACAGCTGGAACCGTTCCCCGCTCTAATTGCAGGAATTAATTACAACCTCGCTAACATAACGAAACTTTATGGTCTGGGTTAGGTTAGCTTTTTGCCTTTCAAATTCCCAGATTCGTGGAGTAGACCCTGCTCGGACACGACCAACTAAATAAAATGTATCATGGGTATTGAATGGGTCTATAATGCAGCAATTAGTGTAGAATTCCACCGCAGTATTCAACCGATGTTTTTGTTATGCTACCGAATATCCTAGATTTTGGAACAGTTTCTGGGCAATATTTCAGGAATATTTGGAGCGATTACGTCGTTTTGCAAGAACATTTTGGCGTCCGTCTGTAAAAGCGATGCGAAATTAAAACTCGAAAATTGGATGCTCGTTTCATCTTCACCGCATTCTGGGTCACTTTTAAAACTTTATGGCAGATATTCCAAATTGCTCTGTCTTCAATTCGCGCGTAAACCATCTTCCATTTATTCGGATAATAAAGCTTTAAATATGATTCCAAATCATATTTCCATGTTTTGAAACATTTGACTAATTATAAATAGAAGTAGGGTATTTTAGATGCAATTCAGCATCTTGAAACGTGTTCAATTAAACTCGAAGTCTACTTGAAACGTGTCAAGTGGATGCAGACAGGAAACGTCTTCACGCAGCAGTGTCTTTGAAACTGCGATCCACTTTGTTCGAAAGAGGCACGTTCATATCCGTAATTATAACATCGCATAATCAAAGCGTGGATCTGCACTCGTAGATCTTCTTGAACCCCATACAGTACTCCGCGACGTAATTATCGCTTCGATTTGCATGGAACCAAGACCCCGATATTTCCATAATAGGCGCAAAAAAAACATACTTCATGTTGAACGGCTATTAAGACCGCAGATTAATTTTTGTTCGGCTGCAACGGGGGTGAAATTTTTATTACGCAAAATGGAGCCGAATAATACATGAACCGGCGGAAAAATAAATTTTAGATTGCCAGCATCGAATGAATGCGAACGAGTCTACGTTGCATACAGGTAGATAGCTTTATCGCCGGGGATGGCCAAATACTATTTTTATTCCGACCATAAATATTTTATTGTGACACAAAATGTTGTTACTTCGATAGTACAATGCGGTGCTCTGTAAATTACGGAAGGGTCGGTTGTGCAATATTTCTGGAAGGAAATCGCGAATTATCAGTTCACTTCCAGTTTGTTACACGAGGTTTTTCATTTAACAAATTTGCAAAAATCTTTCCAATTACTAGTCCAGAAACTTTCGAATCGATATCTCCGCTAGTTTATCTAAGAAAAAGTCCCATAAGTCACTCGTTCTTCAAGTAACAATACAGAGACTGTCAGAGGGAGAATCTAGGTCAGAACACGATCAAAACCGAGAAAACTGGTTCCGTTGGTGGCCCAATCATTTTCAGTCGTGCATAATCAATTGGACGGGCGCGGAGAGCATCGATCCGTGTCATCGACTTTAATTTGGACCTCGATTTTCATCTCCACTGCGAATTTTCCTGGGCCATCATCTTGAGCGGCAACTTCGCCGTCAGTTTCCATTCGATAGGCAAATTATCATCAACTCGAACTTCGCCCTCGAACTCGGTCCACGGCAGTGGACCACGGTAGATTTCGGCGATCACCAACTCGAACACGATCTTCCCGAAGAACGATTTCATTCTCGATCATGTTCCGCGTGTCGTTTTTCAGCGAACCGCCATTATCGTTCACTAGACTGCAGCTTAAGAGGAGATCGGCGAAGGAATTGTTCGCGATCCGAAACGGAAACGAGCGTTTCAAAGGCGGAAAGTTTCGCAACTCGAATCTCCAGGCTCGAGAGCCTTTTTCAGCGATGCTTTCGACGAGGACAAGGATTCGTAGGAGCCGCCTTGTTTCCTGCACCGATTCAAAAGACCGTCAACAAATTATTTCGCGAGACGAAGAGTCACGTCAACGAACGCTACTAACGAAATTCTATTCTTCGCTAGAGACAGGTACAAAAGCGAAGAGTCTTGATTAGCCAGGACCCGCGTGATTGTTCCGACGGATAAGACGGATTAAAATGGACCGAGACGCTAGAACTCCTTCGAATCAGTTCATCTCGACCACCGTCATTCCTTTATTCGTGAATAAAGACCGCATCCAGATCTTCAAGCACCGGATGTAATAAAATCGTTAAGAAAAATAGAACGTCCGAGAAAAAATTTTATGGTTCCACTGACCTCGATAAAAGATGAGGAAGAGACCGGGAATCGACCTGCTTTTATGGCGTCTGACGATTCGACAGAAGAAAATGTGTATGTTAATGAGAGACGACGTAGCAGTTTTTCTTTTGCTTTTAGTGTCGACAGGTATTCTTATTCGAATGTATGTGAAACAGCTGATTTAACTTTGCATCAAGATTCACGATTTATTCATAATTATTTACGAAAGCAAGTATCAGTGTGGATACAGAACGAGCGTTACATTTCAACATATTTGTAAATCAATAATTTTCACAGCATCATCTACATCCCTCACTGAAAAATAAATGAATCCATCGGCGGTGTTGTTTATTATTGTTTTAATCCAGCAAATCGACGTTTAATCGCGCTCTATATAATGGGAATGAACGAATTTTATTGCAGCATTTTTGAATTAAAAGAGGCAACTCGCTGAATCAAACATTGATTTTATTCCAATTCGGTTGGATAGATTCAAATGTAATTCCGCGAGGAACGTATAAAAATATAATCATTTTGTCTGGCAATGTTTACTTAGAATCAGGGACCAAAAATAACAGTTATTCTAAACTTTCCTACGATAAAAATCATTAATAAAAAGTTGATTATTATTGAAATTTAAGACAATGTACAGAAAATATAAAGAAAAAAATTCGAAGAACAAAATGATTAAAAAACATCGATTTTTATATTATACTTTTTGGTTACAAGTAACAGTAGTTAGTGTTCAAAAAATTGGATCCTCCTCGATAATTGTTTCGATTGCTCAAAGCAGTTTTCGACGAGAGAAATTTATTTCGATCGCTCTTAACAATTATCGATGATCGAATTTCTTTTCACTTGTTCATAATAATTATTGATGAGCAAATTAATTTCGGTTGCTTATTTAATTATTGAGTTGTCTAATCTTTTTCGGATGGAGCAAGCCTGTGAAATTCATTGAGAAGGCTTCGTACAACAAGGTGAATCAACAGACCATATAAGAACAACACAAAATCTGTTTTTGTTTGTCACATTAAATTTAGATAGTAGCAATTAATTTTACGCATAAAAAATTTATGAAATAATTGATTGTCTACCATTTGAAAGTTGTACTATTTCATAATAACTACTACAAATTTCCTTCATCAATAACTGTTATGAGCGACCGAAATGAATTTCTCTCAACGATAACATTTACCAACAAGAGAAAATATATGTTCGGTTACTTATAATCCTTTTTGTAACCAATACGATTTTAGGCGATGAAATACTTGTTATTCCATGACTTTTTTTCTGTTTGCTTATAACAGTTAAGGTCCCTGGTTAGAACACATCCACCACAGATTATAAATCGCCCTATCGACGATGCGCACATTGCACACCAGTGCTCGTTGTATTATTCAAACAAATACGATCGGATGACGGATCGATATTTGTTTAGCATATGGTACTGTCTTTGATGGTCACCAATGCACATTATTAACGATCAGTATTATTATGATCCGGTGGTTGAAAGTATCAAAGCAAACATGTTTATTGCACCCAGTTGGTGCTTAATCCGTGACATATAATACCCGATAAAGTACGGAGACATTAAATTAAAACGGGAGGCTCCCGGAGTATAAAATGCAAATCCATTTAAATAGCAAAACCAATTAATCCTCGCGTTAATTATATTGGAAGTTCGTGCAGATACATAGCACCGAAAAATATTAAACATACAATTTAGTTGCGCAACCAAGTGTAACATCGTTGGGGTAGAAAATGCCGCAAAAATTGGGGATGCAAAACAGTACATTGTTCATTACGTTTAAATTGCAACGTGTTTCCTCGAACCAGAAAAAAAGCAAAATCATCACAAGCAAATACTCACGGCAGAACATTAAAATTTTTTGCCGTTACGAAGCACAGTATTTTATCTCAACAAAAGTAAAATCCATTGCATCGAATCATCGAGAACAAAGCCCACAAATCGTGATAGAAGGTACCAAAGTTTCTTTCGAAGAATCTGATCACTCAGACATTCATTCCGCGCCGAGGTCTACCGCAGAAGGAAAATCTTTTACTTCCAAGAAAAGTTTCGTATCGGCAGTAGTGAAATCCATTTTGGTAAGAATTCAAGGCATTTCCCGAACTTTTCACGGCTCCAGTCATCAAGGATCGATACTATTCCGCAAGCTGAACACAGGCATCGAACAATACACCACTCACAGCCGCAATAACTTGCCGGAAAACGTTCTTATGCCGGTGCCCGGTGAATCATCAAAAATTATCGCGTCCGAGGTTGGAATTGGAAACGTTAACTTTCCTAACGTGCGCTTTGGATAAAAGCCCGGAACTTTTCCGGCGGACCATAAACAGATTAATTACAGCGGGCGTTGGGTTAGGTCAGATGTGAAATACAGGGGCGCCTTTTTACCAAAGAACCGAGAGAGAGAGAGAGAGAGAACGTCGGCGGGGGATTAATAAAAACCGGTCGATGGTTAGAAAGCCGTTTCAATTACGGTAAGTAGAGTCGGGCTAGTTCGAAAAAATTTTTAATATCCCGGTCCGCGACCGGCACTCATAATGTTGCAGTGTCGAGGGTCGGATCCCACTGGCAGAGCACCTGAGTCATTGTCAGCGAGGGGGTCCTGCGCGAAAGTTCCTTTGGCGGCCACGGATATGCGTGAACGAGTTCACTTTATGACGCTTGTGCATTGCGCCCCTAAATTTACTGCATCCCTGGAACGAAGTGGAGCGGAACAGTGGACTGTGACTGTCCGTGGTCAGACGAGTAGAATGGAAGCAGTCGTCGACGGTTCTAAGTAGAACTAGCATGCTTTAAAGTCGGTCAAAGTGAGTTCTATCACGATCAGACGTAATATCACGTAATAGAAGAAACAATATTATGATCGACGTTAATACGACTGATTTTAATATGGAAACACCGTGTGATATTTTATAGTGAATTATCATTGAAGAATTTGTTACGAAAGTAATCGAAACTGGGAAACTGTTTATGGTCCAGCCAGTACATTAGGTGCTCCTAAGTTTGCAGATAGTTTGAATAGAGAGAGTTTCTGGAAGGAGAGGTGGATTGAGATTAACTGCTGGTCTTGGAGGAGAATGGGGTCAGTGTCTGATCAGCGCTCCAAGACAACTATGTTAGCACGCCAATTATGTTAGAAATTATTCCTGACCATGGGAGTTCTGAAAGAAATGTAATCTCTCAAGTTTTACCTTTCTTCCTCTATTTCTTCTCGTAAGACGTCTTTAAAACCAATTTGGAGATATGTCGTTAACATAAGGTGTCTCGTTAGCGTTTATTAAGTTACTAAAAACAGCAACACACATCGCATATATATTGCCTCTTTCCTAACATTACGCATTCGAGCACAGCAAGCCACTACAGAAGCCAGACCAGCTAAGTAATTAGCTAGATTAGCTACTGAGGAAGCTATTTCGTCTACAGAGGGCTTACTTTATGCTCCTGTAATCGTTGATTAAGAAAAAGTTAAAGAAAATTGCATTTTACTTAGCAAAAAATCTCGGGCGAGAATTTCGATGCGTTTCTTTTTCAAATTACTTTTATTTCCACGAACCTAAAGAACTTTCGCCGTGTTCCGTTAATCAGTTTTACATTTTTAAATAGAGCTTGTTATGTAAGACCAATTCAAAGGGCTAGAAACCTATTATATCAACGTAGCAAAAATTATCAATTCCAACTGCAAATAGATGTACAAAATTATGACACAAACGCTCCGGAGAAATAAACTTTAGCTGGTAAAACGATTCCACTTAATTGACCTACGCGGAAAGCAAACTTCCGGGCGGACTCATCCCAGCGTGCGTCGCTCTTTGAGCGCTCACCAAGCGGCTTAAATTAATTTCGCGGACTGCAGCACACGATCCAGGCGGCATGGCAAACGGATCGAGAAATTCGCAAGCCGGCAGTCTTGCGTTGGCGCGTGGTATTTTTTCTCCCGTTTACGTGTTCCATATTCACGAGGCGGAGCTCTCGACTACAAAGTGGCGAATCTATTAATCAAGCTTGCGATCGGACACGGTCACCGGAATAAATTGGCAGCCTCGACGAGACACCGCTTTGGGAAACACGCCGATATAAAAACTGTTATTTTTCATAAGCAGCCACAATCTATGTCTCACTGTTCTTATAGCAATGTCGCCCACTTTAATCTCGTTGCCACCTCGGCAGAAACCGACCGGCAACTGATTTCGTCGCCAGTTGTTCTGCGTTGCAAATCCGGCTCCAACTTTCCTCGGGCCCCGTTAACTTTTCTCTTTTCCCGGCTGTCAAACTGTCCCGACAGTCACCCGGCGAAATTTCCCGACTTGTCGCCGACTTGCAACGATTTACCCGTTGATCGCCCGGCGGGACGCGATTCCCGCGTTAAAACGGTATTAAAACTGTGTTCGCGGTAATTGCTCACTCCGCTTTGATGTCTGCCGCCGTTACCCACTCGTACACCACCGCTTCCAGACGCTGTTCGAGTCGGAAGTCCGCCGTGATTCGGGGAATTAGCTTATGATGAGGAGCGACCGTTATTCTGGATGTCTGATCATTCCTCGAGTCGTACTACTACGGAAGCCTGTCGTTGACCTGGTCTAGATCTGAAGTGGGGAGTTCTGGCGTTTTCAATGCTAGTTTGCAGGAATAATGCGGCTCAGGTGGAATATTGTTGCATAAACTTTCATGGAGAATAGGACACCCTTCGACTTTTATTAACAATTATGTGTGTTTGCATAGAATCGTTTCAGACGGTAAACGTCGCTTTGTGTCTGACCATCGACCGACTTATACTACTGGTAGAACGTTTTGCGTTAAGTTTTGACGAAAAAAGTCAAATAGGACTCACTTAGAATAATTGGGGAAAGAGTTTCTTCGTATTCTCCTGATAGATGGAGTTATCATGTCATAACTCTGTTAATATTAATCCGATCTGGCATTACTCGAGTGCGTCTGAAAGCTGACATATCAGAGAGTAATTACAAACAAGAAATTATGATATTCGTTTATTTAGTCAGAAGTTATTACGTTTTGTACATGAGTGAAAATAAAGTAGAAATTCGATATATTTTGAAATTTTATTACAGAAGAGGAAAGAATGCGACTCAAGCTGCTAAAAAAATTTGTGATGTTTATGGACGTGATACAGTATCAGTACGTGTGGCACAAAGTTGGTTCAAGCATTTTGAATCTGCAAATTTGCGGATTAATGATGAAATCATGCAGACAGTTGAACAAGACCGGCACATTAGCAGTCGTGACATCGGTAAGGAACGAAACATCGGCCACAAAACAGTTCTAAACCGTTTAAAGAAGGCTGGTTACCTCAAAAATGGCAAAAGGTGGCCGATCAAAACGGCACATACTTGATTTAATCAACTTCATTTGAAATATGTAAGGAGCTTGATTCATTTCTGCATTAAAATACGAAGAAACTTTTTCCCCAACAATATATAAATATATGTTTGTGATTCTCTAAAAATCGATCGGTATTTTTAAAATTTTTGCGAACGCCAACTCAAAAATCGAAAACATGGGAAAGCTCAATGGTGGAGACTCGACGAAAGCTCGAGAGCCGCTTATTTCGCGGGGAAATACGCGACCACTTGACATTTGATTCCGGTATCGAGGTTCAGCGCACGAGTAGAAAGTTAACCAGGTAATAAAAAGTTACGCGTAACGTGGTCGCCGGTGCAGTTGCATCGGGATGCGTTCCGCGTGCAAGGGAAGGAGGGAACTTTCGAACGCAGGAACACCGAGAACAGGTGCCACTGCAAACGACCCCGATTCCAATGTTTCGTTGCGAGTTTCCCTGGGATCGTTGCGAGATCGGTGCTTCAAACTTTCCTCTGCCAAGCGGGACGATAACGAACTCCCTGGCAGTTTTTATGCTCGTGCTGTTTCATGGGAGCTTCGAAAAATTTGCCGAGCCCACAGAATACCCTATGGATCGTAATAAATAACATGGTGGAGTCGGAAACTGTATTGAGAACGGGGATGCTTAAATATCTCACGAATTCCGCATAATTTGATTCGGGAATCAGGGAACGAGGAAATGTTTAGCCGGATGTTACTTCTTAATGTGATTAAAGGAGTATGGAGCTGATGCTCAGTCCATCGGTGCTCGATGCTAATTCAATTGGACTTGTTGCTCTTCTCAATTCACTTAATGCAGTTTACTTCTTTTCAGACCAGACACTCCGAGCCAATCAAGTCGCTGCGTTCCTGATTGATCACCAATTCGTGTTAGTTTTACACGCGATGCAAATTTTACCTGCGTTTTAGAGTGGTCTTTACGCTTGATATACGGTACTTGATTAAACGAATCTTTCCTAATGGCTGATTTATTTCATTTAACAGGTTAGTCTTTTAAATGTTATTTAATGTTCAAACCAATGAATACATTCATCAACGAAGAATTTTCTGCATAAACGAAATTGTTAAAAGATATAAATAAAATATTCTGTAAACCACAATGTTTCGTCCGAAACGATTCCAAAATGATTTTCAAAGGTTACAATTTTTATTAATATTTCAGATGTCATATGAAAGCCCAAATATTTATTCGTGACATAAATTTTATTTATAAAACGGAATCCTATCGAATGTGTTTCAGTGCACGTCAATGCCGTTCGCTGCGGGATATCTTAATTAATGTTTCATGCATTCGATGAAAATTTAAATATTCGTTTAGATGAAAAAATGTTACAAAAAAGCTGTACTTCGGTGACTTTGTGGAATATTTAACAAGGAAAAATTACGTTCTACTCGCCAATGAAACATTCGATGAGACCTGAATTTTATTCGTCGTAAGACAAGCTTATAGCAGGAATTGCAATAAAAAGAATAATTAACTTGCCGCACATTTTTCTGCTGGTTGACGTCGAAAAATAATTCGCGCGACTTTTTAAACGAACCCTGCGAAAGGAGGAATCCTGATTTAATTAGGTTTTCAAATCATTCTGGATGAAGAAAAGAACGTCGCGTATTGTAAGGGTTCATTCGAACAAAATTCTAGCTTGGTCCTCAGCCGAGCTGTTTTGCAATGGAAATTCTTGAGCGAAATTCTCCGAAGAGAGTCTGTGTCAAAGATGTTGCATGCAGAAATGTCTGTGATAAATTCGACTGTGTATCGCCCGCAGAATTAATGTGGAATCTGTTGAAAGTTGTCGGACTTTACGAGCTACATATTGCGCAGGTTGGTGCCGCGAAAGTTTTGATTGAGACATTTAACAATTTTATAATAATACAAATTATTTTGCATCAATATTTCGTAACAGATTATTTCCTCTCTTAAACATTTTCCGAATGAATTGTTTCCATTACTTCGTATTTTCATTTTAAAATTATTGTGTTCAGCTCGAAACAAGAGCAGTTGAAATATTAATACCGGAGGGATTGTCAAATGTTTGACAGTTTTTCGTCCGATTTATATTAATTTAAAAGCTCATATGGTTGAATAACTGTTAAGATTAAATTTAAATTAATTGCAGTCGAGTTTAAACACGATATTAAAAGGAAGATCTAGCTGTTAATTTAATATGTAATGCAACATTAAAAAATTGTTCAGAATACAATATTTTATTAAATAGAATTTTTTGGGAAAAATATCGATAATCTAATGCTTCGAGGCATTATTCCATTACTGCACGTCACTCGCTGCAAGAAATGAATTATCGTTGCACCCGGTGCTATATGAATGGATCGGGCCAGTCTAATTGATATCGATTGTCTCATAAATTATGCAGAAGAGATGCTGCATTATTTATTAAGTAAGGACGGTTTTCATGCAGGAAATGTGTCAAGTGTCTGGTAGAGAATGAAGCACGGAAATTCCACGGTATCTCGTAACGAAATTACTTTATTCCCAAGTGTTCGCGAGATTCGTTTCCAACTCAATGTTATTTATTACCTCTGTGTGTAAATTAAACGAAGCACATTTATTCGACGACAAACTACGTTTCTACATTAAAATGTCTCACCTGTAGAATTCCTTCTAGAATTCCCTTAGAAAATGTTAACTCGTGCTTTATCACAAAAAATTTCAAAAAGTTTCGAATATCTTTATGATCAATATTTAATGTACAAATGATGTTTAATGTACAGCTTGTACAGGGGAAAAATTGCCACATTCCAAACGAATCGAGTACAAAACCTGAAGAATAATTGTTCGAGAAGAATGGAATGCGTTCGCGATCGAGATGCAAATGGGAAGGATTAATTGTTGGAAAAAGATTTAAAGTCATTCAGAGACTTAAGCGCGGAGAATGAAGATTAATCATGATAAAAATGAAATACAGTGGGCGAAGTTCAAATAAAAAGCAAACAATTCCGGTGTTAATGGCCTCGTTATTCTACCTTGTTGGGGAATTAACGATCGTTTAAGCTTGAAGGATTTTTATTACTGTATTCCCGACCTTTCCAGGGATCCGTGCTTCGACGAAGGTAGACGGTTTAAGATTAACACGTTCTCGCTTAGCAGGTCGTTCTAGTAACTCATTCTTTCTCCCACCCGCGCACACACCTTTCACCTTTCTTAAATATCCCACGAGTTACCAGGTTCTGTTCTTCTGCTTACAAATGTTTCGCACCACATTTTCGCCCCCGGCTACTGTAGAACGGTCTCGACCATCTTTCAGAACGAAAACTTGTCGGGAACGTTGCAACACTTTCGAAACAATTGAGCAATTCGGCGAAGCTAGTTTATACTTCACCATTGTATCACGGTGATTTCATAAATCAACCGGTTTTATTGTTACCGATGTAACACTTCCGAGGAAAAAAATTATCTGCCATATATTAGTGACGTGAAAATTGAAAATAAGAATAACGAGAAATGAGGAAAATTGAAATTGCATAAAGCCTTATAAATGTGTCTGACAATTATTGTATTTTCTACTTGCAGATCGGAAAGGGATTTTTCTTGTGTGTCTGACCACAACGGAATATTCTACTTGCTGATATGACAAAAGGAAATCTAGAGAAAATATTAGCTTGGGGAAAAAAGTGTCTTCGTTGTTTAATATAGAAATGAATCAAGCTTTTGCCATATTTTAAATGGAGTTTATTAAATCAAGTATGTGCCGTTTTGATCGACCACCTTTTGCCATTTTTGAGGTAAAACCATATCCCCGTCACTGTAGAACTCCTGTGATTTCCGGGCGAAAAACTGTGACACGTGATTTTCGCAGGCCTCTTTTAAAGTCAACTTCACACCATCAAGAGAGTTCTGTAGAGACCGAAGCAAATGGTAGTCTGTTGGTGCAATATCAGGACTATACGGTGGGTGCATCAAAACTTCTCAGCCAAACTCTCTTAATTTTTGACGGGTCGCCTAAGATGTGTGGGGTGTGGCATTATCGTGATGGTAGACGACGCCTCTCCTCTTTATCAATTCTGGTCGCTTTCTCCCAATTGCTTGACGTAATCTTTCCAGTTGTTGACTGTAGAGGTTAGAATCAATCGTTCTACCGGATGGCAGCAGCTCGTAGTGAATCCTGGCTTTGCCACAGTTTGCGTAGCTTCGCCTCGCTTGGACCACGATCTTTTTCGTACATTATTATCGTACATGATCCATTTTTCATCGCCTGTAATGAGACGTTTCAAAAAAGGTTCGATTTTGTTTCGCGTTAGCAACGACTCGCAAATTGAAATTCGATCCATTAAATTCTTCAGGGTTAACTCGTGAGGCACCCAAACATCGAGCTGTTTTATGTATCCAGTCTTCTTTAAACATTTTGGAACTGTTTTATGGTCGATGCTAATGTGCCGGTCTTGCTCAACTGTTTGCATGATTTCATCGACATTTCAGTGTCGGGTCGACCAGAACGAGGTGTATCTTTGACATCAAAATTTGCAGATTCAAAACGCTCGAACCAACTTTATGCCACACGTACTGATACTGTATCACGTCCATAAACATCACAATTTTTTTTAGCAGCTTGAGTCGCATTCTTCCCTTTTCTGTAATAAAATTTCAAAATATATCGAATTTCTACTTTGTTATCACTCATGTTCAAAACGTAATAACTTTTGACTAAATAAACGAATATCACAATTTCTTGTTTGTAATTACTCTCTGATATGTCACCTTTCAGACGCACTCAAGTAATGCCAGATCCAATTTATATTAACAGAGGCATGACATAGTAACTCCCTTTATCGAGAGAATACGAAGAAACTTTTTCCCCAACCAATGTAACCGGACTTGTAGATCAGTTTAATGAGTAGTCTACTGTCTAGAATGTGATCTGTTAACGACCACTCCAATCGCATAGAATCCGCAATCTAAATCCAAGTATTCTGACAATTAAATTACACCGGCAGGAAGACAGTGAACTCCGCAACCTCCATCCACTCGCATAACTCAGGACTCCATAAATACTGGAAGTAAGAGAGAAAAATTTATTGTCTCACCCTATTTCGAGGGAAATCGAGCCAGAGTCAGCTCGGAGTACCCTGTTCGTTTGGCAAGATCCCAGTAGATTCAGCCTCGAGAGATTCTTGATTATCGTGAGCGCTATTTCTCACGATGGTGTTCGATGAGTGGCAAGAAGAGAATTAGGTTCGCGTCACGGCTTGTCAGTGGCAAACGTCTCGTATTTATTAACGGACCCAGGTTCCGGTTGTTACGAGCGTCCATTAACTTTCAAACGAGAACCGGCACGAGTTCGCACGTTTTTAAAATACGTGGCTGGAAAATGAAATGCACCGGCACCCAGTTCTGGTATGCGAGTCACACGGGGACCTCTGTTAGGCTCGTCCCGGGTCCCGCCACCGAATCATGGCTGCTGATGGATCTGCAGGACGCGTCATCATTCCGAGGGAAATCAGGGATCAATGGCTATTAATTATCGGACCCCGCGAATTAAGTGGTGGGATTTCGGGAACATTGTTCGACCCTGACTCAGTTTTACGGGTGAGAGAACAATGTTCGGCGACACCGCTGCGGCAAAGCGTAATATTCGCCTGTGAAATCTAGCATTAAGCATTTTTATCCTCTATATCACCCTAACACGTCGTTCATCAAATTTTAGGTTATAACATTTGATATTACCAACCGTATGATTATTTTAATAGTCGGTCAAAATAGGTCAATGGTCATCAATGGATCGATCGTTAATATTCAAGGAATTGGTAATAAGTTCTCTAATTTTTTAAGGGATATTTCCAATAAATTCTTAATGGTTTATCTCAAGAAATAAAAACATTAAAAATGTTTTTTCGTTCGAGCTTTAAAATGAGTTCAAGTTCAATGCTGTACGATTGTTTAAATTATTACAGATTTTCATTATAATATCGTTTTTTCGAAAATCAAATATTTTCTGTTCGAAAAATTTTATGCATCCAGTGTACATCCGAATGAACATGTTGGATATTTTCAATAAATTCTTAATGGTTTGTCAAAAAATAAAAACATTGAAACAGTTTCGTCGTTCGCTCTTTAAAATAAGTTCACATTTAATGCTGTACGATTGTTTAAATTATAACAATTATCATCAATTTTTCGAGAATCGAAAATTTTCTGTTCGAAAAATTTGATGCATCCAGTGTACATGCGAATGACCATGTTACGTGGGAAACTAGAACAAAATTACGTGGAACTTATCTCTCTTATTCGATGCTGGGGAATCATAAACAGAAATGGTCTTCTCCCAGGGCACGTGATAACGAGCGTGTGAACTATAAAAATGCTGACCCTCGTCCTGATACGCTCAAAATGTTTTGTCACGGTTCGTATACGACTCGAAGATTTGAATGTAAAATCGACAGCAGCTCGGATCGTGGGAATTGTTTAAAATGCATGAAAATTTCATATCTCGCCTCCGCGTTTCCCTGTTATCATCGCTATGTCCAGCTTGCAGGATAACTACAGTTAAAATTAGAATTTCATCGATTTACTGACACGACATGCTGCGAACGTGTAAATTAATACTCATACTAAAACGGATAATTTGTGATAATGGCCAATTGTATGCTGTCTTGTATTATCATATGATCCGATAAATGCACCATGCTTTGTTTCGGAAAACATGTGCAAGCCAGTGTTCCTCCATCAGTCATACTAATAAATATAAAATTTAATAGAAGTGTTTTGTGTCCGAAGACAACCAGACTGGAAGTAGAATGAGAGAGATTAGTTAGAAGTGGTGAAACGTCGTCCACGATATCGACAGTAGTTCCACAAAGCTCCGAATTCACGGAAAGGTATCTGAAACGTCGGTCGATTGCTAGGAAATGATCACGAAGCCACGTCATAATATCGGAACGTATAAAGGGTGGAACTTCGTAACGAGTAGTTGTTCGAAATTTGACGGGATCGACAGGGGAATTTATTTCATCCCCTCAAAGCAAGAGCTGATACGTTTCACTTCCACGAAAGCTGGGACACGGAAGTTACCCATGGGAAATACCGAGCAAAGGACAAATCAAACTGATCAACAATTTGAATGCGGAAATCAAAGCACACGTTAAGGATATTCTAAGAGAAACTTCGTATTCGTGGAATACTGAAATACTCTGCTAAATTTGGAAAGGAACATTTGAAAATCTAGTGGTACAGAAATAGAGTAATGCCACAGCTTCAAGTGGAATAGTCCAGTTGGTAGTCAGACGAATTTCTGCCAGACTCAGACCTGAATATTACAGTAAAACCGACGGGATGTACTGTGCCGGACCTTTTTGGAATATATTTCCATACGATGAAAGTGCCGACTGTAACAGGAAGCTTAAATTACCCACAATGGAATGGAAACTGTAACGTGTTTATGTAAAAACTTCAACATCGCTTTCAATGTCATTATTTCTAACGAAGAGGCATATTCTTCGATATTCCTGTTTCCACAATAATGTTTATTACAATAAGAATTTGTATGAGTATGTACAGTTTATTTTTGTACAAAATCAGTATTTTAATGAATTTTATTCTAAAGAGTAGAATAAGATTTTATTTTACTGACTGAAAAATTTCTGATGAACAGGAAGAATTGTTTCCGAGTTTCTCTGGAAACGTAGGCGAAGCTGATATTTTCTGATTAAAAGGATAATTATAGGGGGAAAGGGAGCAACGTTGAAAAATGGACTCGTTCGTTCCACTGACATCGAAAAAAATTCCAAGGGAGGCGAATTTGAATTGAAAATGCTGGCTTGACCGGAATTCGCCAGTCGACCTTGGAATTAAGTGGCTCGCATAAATTCCACAGTGATACCAAAACGAAAATGATACGCGATCGCGCCGCGTGCTGATCGATTCGCCATTTAATTATGCAGAAAATTATGCTTAAACCGCTATCGGGAACAGGGTGAGGGTGTTTCGGATACCTTGAGGGGGAGGGATGTACCAAGGAAAAATTGCACGAACCACAGGAACAGTCTGAATTAATGGCTGACTGCCAGCGAATTCGCGGTCCTGCCCCATAAAAACAATCACGCGCGACCCCCCTCCCCCACCCCTGAAGAAATTTTATTAGAAATTGATTTATCCGCGCGAGAGCGCTAGATATTGTTCTCGAATTCTTCGATAGCTCGCAGCAAAATCCTCTGCGAAATACGCTGACCGAAATTTCAGTGATAGTTCAACGAATTTTGCTCGCGCGGATAAGACACGTGCATGATGTATGGCACGCATACGCAATTTGTAGTATTGCTCGCTCAGGGATCACTCTAAAATGAAAATAAAACGGTTCCGCTCTAATTTTGGAAAAGCTCGGTGCCAGCGCCTTGCATACCCGACGACTATGACGTATTGTGGTTTACTGGGAAAAAGAAAAATCGAATCAGCCTGGTTGCATATGAATTGAATGAAATTCGACGTGATCGAAGATCGTATTCATTTTGTAAAGTTTCGTGGCACTTGAGAGCTATATTATCTGGTACAATAAATCATGTCAATATTTTTTAAGCAGCATGAATTTTATGGAATTTGCTGTTATATGTTTAGAAAGGTGTTACGTTTTACGTGTCGACGTTGGCTAGAGCAAGTTGTCAGGTCCTAAGTGCATCGTTTTGTCCAGTTCGCCCCAATTTGCACTGACAAGAGAACACATCCAACCAGGACACGACAATTTCAATGAAATTTACATGGCAGACAGTTCTCGCACAAATATTTGACACATACTTTTTCATCGGCTCTAAACAGTGAATGTTTATACGTAGACTGATCAAATCCCTTCAAAACATTTGCATTCTAAAATCGGAAATTGAATCGTGTCTAAATAGAAAAATGTTTATTCATTCTTTAGGCCCTGATGAAAGTAACCGAAATTAGTTCTAGAATCATTGAAATTTAAGATCATTTCAAAGAAGAATTTAGAAACTTCGTCCAATTTGCTGCAAGAAAATTAACCTCTCTTACCTTCTACTATGAATACACATTAATCACTAATCACTATATTGAACAGTTTATACTCTTATAATACAAGTGATCACTAGACTGCGGATCTTTATGCAAGAATAAAATATGTTTGCGTTATTTGCAAAGCACAGTTGACAAATAAAAAATTTTTTCATTATTTAATTATCTTATTAAAATGAAACTAACACACTGATGTCCTCAAATCTTTTTACTATGACCACTGCTTTAAATTGTGCGTAGCCATTTTTATCATAAATGCACAAAATCCGCAGTCTAGTGATCACAAAGCTTAAAGATACTATCTACGAAAATTTTATAAACACTGTTACATTATTTCTAAAAATCGGTTATTGACAAACAAATATTCCATGAAGTACATCAAGTGGACCTGTAATCTCCTCAGCTATAATATTCAAAGGATCGCAACAAAGTCCATAAGCTTTATCTCGATCTTTATTTTCCGAGGGAAAATAAAAGCAGTTTTATATTTTCCATTTGCATAATTTCTGTAATGAAAAAAATTGCAGTCCGATGGAGAAGGCCAGGTCGTCTTCATGAACTCGGCATTTATTTTTTACGGTAACCTCGATCTCGATCTGATTAATTCAGTGTGCTGTAACTTTGTACCTTCAGCTGTCGCTTTATTTTAGCTGGTAACATTAAATACAGTAGTCCGAGGGAGGAAGCTCGCAGATATCCTGTCATTCGTTTCGAGGGTATCAGCAAGAAATAAGAAAATCACGAGCGCCACCCGAGATAGGACGCTACGGGCGGAAAGAACGAATTACTTCCGCTTGAAATTGCGTGCCATACGAACGACGTTGTCCGCAACTTTCTTGCCGCGAGATTACTATGAAAAAACAACCGCCGTTCTTCTTCCAACCGCGGCACGAGATCCCTCAGTCGTTTGCATTTCAAGCAACCATAAATAGTATCCGGCCCGCGTCCCCCGTGGTTTAAAACATGTTTCCGCTTATTAGTAACAGTCTTTCCCCATACACACAGATTAATCGTGCGTCGCAGAAAAAAACGTTTATCTGTCGTGACTCCATTCGGTCGAATTTATCAGACGACCGGACAATGGAAAAGAGAAAACGCGTGCTCGGGGGTCGTTACTTTTCGTTTTATATATAGGGTGTCCCGCGAAGAACGACCGGCTGTATTGTCTAGAGGCTAGAACCGAGATACGCCGCGCGGCTCCAATAACTTCGCTACGAAATTAAAACGAACCGCCTTCGCTTCGGATTCTCGTATCGCGGTGGACGCCATCTTTCAAATTTTCTGCCACCTGTTGCTAGTCATGTCTTATAAAAAATTTATAAGGCTGTCCCAAAAATGTCGTCCAAAATAGGGGCGGCTCCTGAGGTCAATTGAAGTGACATTCTCATTTGAAAAAATGTCCGCTTCGATTTTGTTAAGGAGTTATTAATGAAAAGCACGAGAGTCCGGCGCGGCAGGTTCCACTGAATGTAGCGTTGGCGTTGAACCGTGGTGAAGTAGTGAACAAGAGGACAAGGAGATATTGATTTAATTGAAAAACACTTATTCCTTTTCTGTTCTGTACCTTTTTTGTTCGTTTTACCATGTGAAATATAATCTACTACAAGATTTGACCATCCATCTTGAGACGTCCAGTACATTTGCATAACTTCTCATCTCCTGAAATTTCTATACACGCTAACTTCCAGTTGAAGAGGCAACTGCTAGATCGTGAATTTTCATTTGAAATTCTAATCCCACCCCCGCGCCACTTATTTCACGCGGTCTTGAATGTTTCACCATCTCCCGGGTCACGCGTGGCCGCAGTATCCTACATTTTCTGGCACGATGCGACGCGTTAACATTTTAAGAAGCTCCCGTGGTTGCTGAGATTATTTATCGCTTATTAACACGTTGACGAAATTATACTCCTAAAATTCATTAAATCACCGCAGATGATCAATATGTTAATCCCACGAAATTATTTAGTATTCAGAATGATTTCATGAGGCGATTGAATATTCAAAATTATTTAATGTGCCGAAATAATGAAGTATTGAGAAAATTATTTAATGCGACTAAATTATGTAGTGTGCTAGCATGTTCAACGTATGGGAATTTTAGTTTGCTGCGCAGATATTGGTGGATTTAATCGATGAATACAAATGACGCTTGAGTTAACGTTCCTTAATTGAAACTATTAGTTCTGGAAAATTGCCAACACGTTTTCATGCTGTTCATTGCAATAACAATTCAGAGAGCGCGGGTACCGTGATGTGTAACATTATAAATTTTAGTAAATCACACACCACGCAACACCTCGTCTGGAATCGCAAAATGCAGGAACGATCAGAATCCGAGCTGGGGCAGTTGAATTAATTCGCCTTCGCAAACGAGAGTAGAGAATCGAATAATAAATTATCGTGATCTTGATATGCCCGTGGTAATCATATCAGAACGGCAAACATTCTCGCAGTGAAATTTGTATAACTTCAAGAACCGCGTAGGGAAGCGGTTGATGGATATGCGGAAAATATTCATCGATTCTGCCGGTTTCACGGCAAACATGCGGAATAATGATGAGCAAAGGGTCAATAACTGTTCAGGGAAATAGAAGCGAGGAGGTGAAGTATCGTTCGCGTCCTGCGAACGACGTCCTTCGAGGATCCCATTATTTCCCTAACTTTCGATTCGGAAAAGACCGCGGCGAATTTCGTGACGTTTACTTCGCGATTCTTTTAACGAGGCCATTTGAATTTCATGAAGCCACGAACAGAAAAATACAATCACTTCAACAAATTTTTGTCGCGAATCCGACCGGCGGCTAACGAAGATAAACATCGCGAGGGGAATTTTAATTCTGCGGGAGATTCGGCGCATGAAGAAGTCTTATCGGGCTGCAATTATGTAAAGAGAGGGTTACTTGATACGGATCTAATTTTTATTATTCAACGCACTTAGAATGCGAGATGGACGCTCATTGTAAACTTAATGGGACGAGTATCACGCGTACCAAAAAATAGTGACCTTTTCCGCAACATTTTCTACGAGATTTACAAATATTCACACTGATGCAAAACATTGTAAATAGTAAATGATAAAGCTTGTGAAAATTAATGTTGATTATTTTATTAACGGAAGAATGAATTTTTATTTTTAATTTGATGTCCAACGAATCGCATCTGTTTTTACAATGCAATTGTTGTTTGTTGGAACACCGGCGACTTAATTTCGGCTGTAACATTCATATTACGGTGCACGGGCGTTCTTAATCTAGAATTGTGTCATCCATTATGTACGCCGCGGTCAGGGTGTTAATTGCACCGCGAATGAAATCGGTGTCCGCGCGAAATCGTATTTTAAATTCCAATGCTCCAATTTATTTTTGCCAGCTGATAATTCACGGGCCAAGTAAAATTTAATATCGTCGTGTCCTCGTATTTCGGATATATTAATCATAAATCCTCTAAGCGTGTCGTCCTGTAGCCTGGCCGACCGAGAGATTGCTAAATTTATCCTCGCGAAAAGCAAAACACATGCGAATATATAATATCCCGATAACGCTAATAACTAATAGGGTTTACGGGCTCTCCGCATCCGTTACATTGTAACCTCGCAAAAATTCCGTGATGCATGGGTATCCATTGGCGAAACGGCAGATTAATCGCTGGTTTAGTCATCGAACGAGTGTCGTTGAAAACACTTCTCGCGAAAATGTGTTCTCCTCGATCGCAGATGCCAAGACATGATTTCTTTCATCATTTTGTTACGCTTCTTTTCACCACAAACTTATTTGAAGAATGTTGCCCACTTTTACGCACGGGCAACTGAAACTGGTGAAAAATGCTTTCGCTGATAAAATATCATTCGAGAAACAAGAGCCGAGTAAAAATTGAAATCCTCCCCAAATTTCTGAGCGTGCCGGAAGCTTCAAAATTGCAAACGAGTTTTGCACCTGTGGCATACCTGTGCCGCGTCAGATAAGAATTTTTCACGTCGCTCTACACGTTGTAAAAAAATCCACACATAGCTTGCATGACGCAAAAATAAATTTGATCAAAAAATTGAAATTAAAAAATTTATCAAACTCGCGTGCCTCCCCCGGTGGATCAGTCTGCATGTTTAACTTTAATTTACGTGCTTCACGTTCGTACACGAGTTCCGTCAAAGGAACCACCTGCAGCACACACATCCCGTGATGCTGTTTCCCATCTGTTTGCGCAGACCTCGATCAACGAACCGAATTCATTAAAAATAAATATCTACAAAATTTTTATCTAACAGAATCTTCTTTTTGCACGACGGATGCAGATCATTCCTCAATAAACAGTTCTCTGAATCTCGATCGACAATTGTTTAAACTACAATTACTGTTATCGGCGCACTGGTTCGATCAATTGGAAAATAAGCAAATTTGCAAAAATATCACAAGAAATTTAATTCAACGTTTCGGTCTCACACACACTTTTTACACACTTTTTGAGTTCAAAACCCCCCCTTTTTTACTTTCTGCTTGTGTGAAAACACGTTTGCCTAACCATTTAAAAATGTCTTTGATTAATTCTTACAGATGGAATACTGAAATTTTGAATTAGATTTCATGTGATATTTTTGCAAATTTGCTTATTTTCCAATTGATCGAACCAGTGCGCCGATAACATTAATTGTAATTCCTCAATAAACTGGCGAAAACTGTGGAATTCCGAAATTACCTGGACAGAATGCCGAAACAATTCAATTAAAGTGCGAAAGTATTGTTGCAACGATTGGTATGAATTTTTCCGCAGCATACACGCATATGTTTCGACAAACCTAGCGCGCTCTACGCGATTCAAAGCACGCGTGCAGCCTTGGGACGATATTAAATTTTATCCGTGACGAATTCCAAAGGAGCCTGTTACGTATTAATTCTTCCGAATTTCCATTTATTCGTGCACACGCAAAAATATCTTCGACGTCCGACCAGTATCGATAGTAATAACACCCTGGCCAGATGGTGAACGATATATCTTTTCCCTTTATTTGTTCCCAGACAAAGACAAGCAGCCTTCGCTGGCTGTTTCATAAAACTCGCCTAAACACGTGGAATTAGATACGGATGCACAGGTGAAAATATTAAAAATCGTGATCTCCGGTGTTTTATTCGAATAAAAATTTAGTTACTGATTATCTGTCCACTTAATTTCGTGAATAAGAGAGGGCAGAAAATTTTGTAGAAATTCCGAATATCCGGGATGATCGCTGTTCGGAAAAGATCTATTCCACTGGTCCCTTGATAGCCCAGAGAATCGCCAATTAACGTTACCGCGAGCGTAACACTTATTCCCCATTAGCGTCGCGAAATAATTCTCCGAAGCCGAGATATATTCGAGTGGAGTGCGGCGTTTTTTTGTGGCCGATTGTAAAAAACGCGATTTAGTTGGTGCAGGTCTGTTCGAAGGATTTGCGTAATCCCCGCTGTCTCGAATAAGTATCCCGCTGTTAAATAATTACCGGGAAACCGCCGGCCCGGTTAAGAATGCCGCCGTGAAAGATTGAACGCGCGGACGAAACGGAACACAGCGTTTCCTTTCGACGGATTTGATTAATGAACGGTCCCGTAAATATCGGATCCCATTCAATCCCTGTTAATGTTGCATTTGTGTCCGCGCCAGCTGCTGCCGAGCCCTTTACATGCTGGCGACGAAATTTCAATTCGTAGAATATCCCCTGGATGATTCGTGTTACCGGGCCTGGCCGGGCCGATCATGTTACTCCCGGCCAGAGCGAAATGCACAGAGTAACACTGAATGCGTGGCATTGTTAGCGGGGCTGCTGATCATGTTTCGCGGCGTCCTGTTAACGCGTTGACTATGCTGCCGGAACGCGAGCTTAAGCGAGTCCTTGCCGCTCCGTTCGTGAAATCAATTTTGTCATGGTCACTCGGTAACCCTTCAAAAATTCGCAGACATCTGAAACAATAATTTTTGGTGTTTAACACGTTCGCTACCAGCATTCGTTTCGTTCCTTGTTCGAAAGTTTTATTAAATGCAACGTACCCAATTTTGAATTATTTAAAAAGTTTAGCAGAAGAGAGTCACACATTCTCTGAAAATTATGCATTCTACTATGAATTTAAACAACGAAGTGTATACAGTTGATTTGACTGTTTTTAAGTGTTTAAGATTATAGACGTCACATATTTGTGACGGTGGTAGCGAACATGTTAAAAGACCAACTACAGCTCTGTCTGTGGAATCAATCTTTTCAGTAATTTGATGAATCTTGTGGAATTCAAAGTGGTCTGACGTTTAATGTTCATTAAACTTGCTGTAGCTTACCAGCGAGTGTACTTTTGTGTATTTTTATACAAATCTGCAATTTTCGAAATTGTTAGCACACGTATTATAATATTACGAGTGTTCAGACAATTGCAGAGGTTAGTTTGGATACCGAATGATGATTGTGGTACACATGGTGGTGCAGGAGATTGTGAGGCGATATTCAACGTCTCGTCGAAAATGAAGAAAAATCGTACGGTTTCATTAGATTTTCATTTTAATTCCGGGCTCGTGGGAACCTTTGTGTAGCGCGTAAACTCGAGCTCACAAAGTTACAGTTTTAATTAATTAATAAGCAGGTAGAAGTTGCTACAGGCGCCTGTTCTTTAGGGAATGTTCCAACTGAAAGTAAAGCGTTGGAGCAGTATTATCGCTGTATTTCACGAGAACGAACAGTGAAGAAACTACTATCTTGCTGACTAAAATTTCTATTCTAACGAAATTTCAGGGAAACCACTTTATTAAAATCTCTGAACACATGTTATTGTCATTAGCGTGTTCAGTCAAATTATATTACCCTTCTGGACAAAAGTATATTCAATTTCCTTCAGCTAATTAAGTTCTTGATCTAACGTCATTATAAAAATTTCATTGTTTTCTAGAAAGTTACGAACACGATTAAAGATCGCAGATCTTGACAAGAACACAACTAGGAATCCAGGTGACAGGTGGGGCTTAAGAAGCGGATAGAATGTCTTGATATCCACAGAACTTCCGAACGGTTTACACAGATGGAGCAAGCACTCGTGTACCGGAGCTTTCTCGTTTCGAAATTCATCCTCCGAATTGATGAGCTGCGTTTTATCATGTAAAAGTACTATATATACGTTCTGAAACACATTTAATTTATATTGAATTTATACTAAAAATTAAAATATTATTATTAAAATTACACAAAATGTTCACAATCTGCAACACAAAGATACTTATAATAGCACAGCGATAAAAATTGTTAAAAAAATTAACCCTTGCACTACTAAAAAATTTACGGTTCTAATGAATATCACTTGAATTACTTAAATCGTCGCACTTGAAAATTGCGTATTGAAAGACATAGAAGAAGTTGAATTCGTACATGGACATTATCACAAAGCCTGAAAGCTATCTGGATTATTTACAATGCTTTAATACCACCGTAATGGTGGCGGCTCGTGATAAAGGTTAATGTGTGCTTCCCTATGCGGACACGGCAAATAATTAATAAAGCACGGCTCCGTGACGCTCTAATTGAAATTTACCGACCGGGACATTTGTTTTTTCTGCCGAAAGCCTTGCCGTGTGTTCTCGTCAAATAAATGGGACTCGCGAACATCCGGAGAAAACTATAAATGATATGGTACGGCCTTGGAACGTCTCGCGAGAACTAATTGACGCATGCGTATTACTCCAGACGACTGTCGCGTTCGAACATTCTAAAATTACAATAATAAAAGAGACACGATGCTGTATTAATAAGAGAAAAATGATGCTGTTGTTTTATAACATTGTGACAAGGAAGTATGATAGAGACAGAGATCGTTGAGGGAAAACGTTCTACAGTAATCATCCGGTAGTTTCGAAATTCCACTTGTTCCGTTAACGGAGGCGAAATTCGCGTGTCTTGCGTGGACGCATCTTAACTTTACGACCGGCGGCCGTTATGCCAGGAGTTACTTCGCTGCGATCCCGGCATGTAGGAAATTGAAGTTTGCTAACTGTGAGGTTGTTTTATTTCCAGCAGTTTTCTTCCGGTTACTCATGTTACATTCATGTGCGCGTTAGTTTCCTTTATTTTCGCGGAAAAATTCTATCCGCCGATCTCCTCGACAATTTCAATGCCATTAACGACTAGCAACCTGTAATTATTGCATACACTCCTTTTACGTTAAGCTTTTCAACTTTTTCAGTTCTTTCGTCGTAATTCTTGCATTTCCTAAAAATAATCCCATTTAGACGTTGTATTAATCCATTTACTATTCACAATATACACCTTGGTTCTTAGATCTGCGATTAGATTTTCCATTATACAGTTGGTGTAAAAAGTATTCGTACGCCCTTTAAAACAGAATAACTTTTTTATAATCGTACCAAACGACCTGATTTTGTATAATCAATTAGAATCATTGGTTTACGAAATGATAGGCAAAAAAGATTTTCCAAAAATCATAATTTACAAGGTTACATGCAAAAGTGAAAAAGGCATTTTGTAAAACTTTTTAATTGGGTCCTTAATGAAAATTTAAAATATATAAATCTAAAATAAATTAATATAAATAAAATATAAAAAATCAGGTCGTTTGGTACAATTATAAAAAAGTTATTCTGTTTTAAAGGGCGTACGAATACTTTTTACACCCACTGTACTTTATTTTTTAATAATCCTGGATTGAGTTCCAATATCGATGTAATAATTTATTTTGTACTAATTTTCTAGTAATATACAGATTATTAAATATGCTGGAGAGCTTTCTTTTAGCTTCCGAGCCAGGAAACTGAAGTTCATTAATGAAGAAATTGTTTGCAATCCGTTCCGAACGTTTCTTGGACGCGGTTTGCTAATAGCAGAAGGAAAAATGGTCGCACTTAATTCGCAGAATTAATGAGCGTGGTTAAACCAGTCCTGCAACCGGTGTACAGCTTTTCTGTTCGAGCTTTTGTGAATCAATAACGTGTAATCTTCATTAATTGGTACACGGAAGACCGCTCGCCGTTCACGCGGCAGCATGGATAACAATAGCTGAAAATTTCGTGTTAATTTTGTATCCGAAAGATTTCTGTATTGAATACCGAATAATGAATGTGGGTCAGCGATGTTTGGTCTACCACCACAAATAGAAATTACAGTTGCAGTTCACTGAAATCTATCGAAATTTGATCTATTGTCGATTCCTATCCGACATCTCTGGGGACTCGTTACATTCAGCTATTATTAATTTATGGTTCGAATATTGCTAGATGAAATTGGGGTTGCGTAACTGTAATTAAACATAGGACGGTGAATTGTCATTATTATCTAACATATTCGGGCTCAAGTTTAACTCTGTGATCGATTTCAAAAATATTAATCATTTCTACGTTCCGAATAATTGCCATGGTAGAGTAATGCGCAATTGTGTGTAATAATTAATGAGCTGGGAAACTGTTGATGAAAATCTCTTTAACGAGTTGTTTACGTCATAGCTCCGATCGCATGAAAGCCTGCATCTATGGCTACGTACGTGAACGGAAAAAGAGACAGAGCGAACTGCCTTATTACTATAATTATTTTCCGCTGTCGTTCCAATTAATACCTTCTCTAACAATCTCATGAAGTATAATCAACATTCTTCCACTCCTTCAATGTGTAACATAGACTTTCATGGAAGAAAATTGTACAAAGTATCATTTCCTTGAAACATGTTTGTAATTAACGTTCGTCACAGATTGAGACATTAAGTGCACAGATTAGTAATTCAGTTCTCGTATTATCTCGAGGATAATCGTGAAAATGGTAGTTTCCTTAAAACTCTGATATACTGTCCGGTTTTCCCAGCATCTGCAACTAATTGTAATCGTAGTATATTTATTTTGTAATTACGTGCTGGTACAAACGTGCTGGTGCATTCTACACAATATTTAATGTGTACAAATAAAATAAGATGTTTAGGCAGTAGATTCATGAATTATTTATATCCAAGATAATGCCGTATATTTGTTTTGAGTATATTCAAATGTGTAGGAAAATGAATTCCCTTTCTACAAAATTCTGTTTGAATCCTAGTGGAAGAGGACAGCAGTGGCCAGACCATCCTGGCATCAGATATTCAAGAGTTACTGTCCCTCTTCCAACATCTGCTTCTACTTAAAATTTCATTGTACTTATTTGGTAACAATGTTAGAATCCGTGTGCAATCCAAGGCAACATTTACATCTCGAATATTAACTTCTTTTTAAATACGTCATAAACAAATTGTTTTTATTCTAAAAATATCTGTGAACACGATATCTCATGTTCCATCACTCAGACACCAATGTCTGTGGCGGATCATTGACAGCAAGCAGCTAGCTAGCTGCGAAACACAAAGAAACCAATATCTGGCGTCAAAGGCGTGCAAACTCCTCGATGATCGTCGTCGACCGCGTCGGAGCTACGTGTTCCGGATCAAAACGCTAAGAAATTGCGAATCAGGAGAGCGATAGAAGGGCGGCAACAATCGGGCGTGTGCCGGGAATAGAGATGGTTGTTCTGGATTCGATAAGCATCGAAAACCCTACTCAAATAGCTGCAGCCGATACACGGTTACGAGCGGGAACGTACGAACGAAAAAGATGCTGGTGGGGCACCGGTGATACGGTGGTTTGACCGCGTGATTTCGTGTTCGATCAGTGCTATTTTATCCGCTGCGCTCGCAGAAACGACCGGCCGGGATCGTGCACGCCGAGAAAGATGGTGAAACGTCTTGTGCAGGTGTGAAAACCACTCTGCGTCCAGGGATTACTCTCATCGCGGAGGTGAGATCGAGATTGGATGGATCCTTTGATATGGCCATCAGGATTCCCTTTCAGCCGACGATAATCTGCAGACGTCCGAAAACTTTGATTACTATCTTTTCATCTTAACGGGTTGCGCTTGATCCCGACGTTCATGAAAAGTGATTTTCGGCCGCTTTTCTCTTTGGCACTGTGAGAGTTCACGACAGAAATATTTTCGTATTTTAAAGAGCTTATTTTGGAAAGTGCCTAACAATTCTTTTGTTCGAAAGTATTTGGAGATTGATGAATTTACTGGTTCATTTTATAATAAAAATTCGGTGGGATTTGTGCAATGTTTTATAACATTTAGTGGCTGAATGAACGATTTCTTTTATCGTCACATATTTTTTTTTAAATGAGTAATTTCGTTTTTTAAGCAGTAGAATAGGTGAGCAATGTACTGGCATTTACTCAATGGTCGTAAAAGCTCCGTAAGCTGACAAAGTCTTTAAGATACATTAAACACCCGGTAGAAAGGGTGGGCAATGAGTCGTCGAGACAATGGTCGTAGAAACTGTCAAAGCTATCGAACTGTTAAAAGTACATAAAAGATTCAGTAGAATAGGGAACCAGTGAAAAGACATTTGGTTAACGTCAATCTGATTGATTTCGGAGATTCAGTGGAACAGATTTCCTAGGAACAGACCCCTCGTAATTATCAGAGGCTTGGAAACCGTGAAAGTAGTCGAATGTTTCAAAGGATCAGTAGAACAGATGGGCAGAGAGCAGACATTCAATTCACGATTTTGAAAGATTATTAATTGTATTCATGAATAGATCTGCGGAACCCCTGCTACAGTCGGAAATCGAAACATTAAACCAACTACGAGAATTGTAATTAATATTAATTATTGCTAGAAACTAACTCTCGTCGCATCGAGATAACAATGGGCTATGATTTAATGCAGGATATCTAGTAAGCCTGTAAGCCTGTTATTTAAATTGTTGCTAGTTAATACTATAATGGAAGTGAAACTGGACATCAGTGATCGGACACACCGTTCTTAGACGTACTTTTATAATCCTGGTATCCAATTAAAATTAGCATCAAAACAAGCTGCGTAATTTACGAGCTGATTTTAAGTGGCTTATGTTATGTTTGTATACAGAGTGATACTAAAGAAGTGGAACAAAAGGAAATAATGAAGATAAGAAAATGATAAAATAAAACTTCCAGGATATTAAAAATAAAATTGAAAGTCGTGCAGAAAATTAAATAATCAATTTTCCTAAATTCCATCCCACAGTCAGAAAAATTTTATTCCACTTTTAGTTTGACTTGTGCTGTTATGAGGGATATTTAATTATTGTTGTGGGATTGTTCAATTATTTCCCAGTTTTCCACGATTAATATTGAAATTATCGTCGCGAATAAAAGTCATCGTGGCATGACCATTTCGATGGCGATTCACGGAAATAACGTTTCGGTCCTTGGAGGGAAATTATTGAAATGTTGTCTCCTTGCAAGCAGACGAGTTCGTCGCTCGGGAAAAGCCTTAGAAAATTCCTTTCGATATTGCGCGCCGGGAAACGGCTCCGGCATGGCACATTGTTTGTGATTCCACGATCGATTCCGTTGACAGAAGTCGAGTGGCCTCTCGTTATAAATTATTGGATTTCCGACGAGCTAAATTATTCAAGCAATTATCGCCGGAAGATGGAGCTTTTCAAGTAATCAACTGCTGTTAAACAGTGCCAGGATAAAAGTAATTAACTCCGCGAGCCTGCCCCGCCGCCCTCGCAAGAAGTCCGCCGCTGCGAGAAAGTAATTAACATGTTGTAATAAGTGACGCGATAAAGGGGCCGGTCTGTGACTTACGGGGAAATTGTTCGATTATGTTACACAGGATCGATCGGACCTTCGGAACTCGGCTCCGTGGATAAAAAATGTTCTTCGACTCGGCTCGATGAATAGCACGGCGATCTGAATTAATTACGGTTCGTCGACGCGCAAGCATTGAAAACGTAATTATTCCGCTACGGCAGGGGCTCGAAATGTGAAATTTCACTGCTGACAGTGATTTCTACGCTGCAATTCTATACGCACTTCACTATAAATTACACGACACTGTAGCCAAAAATGCATGGGAAATCGTATCACAAATTTCAAGACATTTAAGTTAAAATATTATGCCAGAAGTCGCAGCAGTCGTCAAACAATTATGATATTTGTTTGTGCAAGCTTTAAATGTTCCATTTTTTAATTTTGCTTAGATCATTCTCGAAATAGAAAGTACGATATTCCACTTCATAATTAACGTTATTGTAATCGAACACAATGGTAGCTGGCGTACCGGAATGATGGAATCAGCTCCATTAATTAGGGGATACAAACGAGTCTCGTAATTAACAAGCTGGCGAAGCCTATAATTTTCAACAATGGCTTCACTGAATAGCTAACAGTCTGAATATTAAAAAATTTAAATATTATATATAAAAATGATATATTTAAATTTGTATTCCTGCAGAATTATTATCTACGGATTAAAAAACTTTCAATTCGATCACTTTCTCTTTTTCCGCAAAGTATTACCAGTAAATTGTCCGGTAATAGATAAATTACAGGACGGTAGCGTTCTCCCGCGGTATTCCCGCCAGACAACCCTAATCGAATCACGGACGAAGTTTCCAATAAACGGCGGATTTCTTCTTTTCCGGGATCAGGTTACGTTAATTTCTCCCGTTTCAAGCTAACGTGATTTTGAGGAAGGAACCTGTCGTTACGTGTTAGAGCCTCATTTTTCCCACAGCGGTATAGCGGTTTCGAGGTCGATCATTAGTCAAAAATAATTAGCTAGGTTCTTTCGACCGCTGCGATTTAACAACGTCAGCGACTTTGCCCCTGTGGGATCGTCGAACTGAGGAGAATTTGTAAGCGAAGACGTCGGTGTTTTATCAGGAGCTTGGAATTTTCATTAATTCATTGCGGTGTCAAATGAACGGTCAAAATTGCCATTAATTTCCCATTACGGGGAAGAGTGTTTAATTTATTACCTCGAAACCTCAAACTGTCACGTTTAATCTGAATCGTCCTATGGAAACATTTATTATTTCGAACTTTAATATTGTATTGTATTCGAATTTTTAATCTTTCAACCAGGGTCCATAACTGTTATAACTAGAAAGAAAAAAGTTAGAGAATTTCATAAAGAACAAGTATTTCATCGACTAAAATCGTGTTGGTTACAAATAAGGATTATAAGTAACCGAAAATATTTTCTCTTGATGCTAAATGTTATCGTTGAGAGAATTAATTTCGATCACTTATAACAGTTATCAATGAGATAAATTTATTTCGATCGCTCATGACAGTTATCAATGAGAAAAGTTCATTTCGATCGCTCATAACAGTTATTGATGAAGGAAATTTGTAATAGTTATTATTAAATAGTATAAATTTCAAATGATAGACAATCAATTATTTTAATCATTTTGTTCTTCGAATTTGTTTTGTTCATATTTTGTGTGCATCATCTTAAATTTCAATAACAATCAACTTTCTATTAATGATTTTTATCGTAGAAAAATTTGGAATAACTGTTATTTTTGGTCCCTACTTTCAACATCTGATAACCAGAACCCTTAGAAACGAAATTTAGAGTCTGTAGATTCAACTCTACAGGGTGATTCATATTAAATGTCCATTCCGAATTTCAATATTTAAATACGCATTATTCAGATCTTGAATAATGAAATACAGCTACAGGGTGATTCAAAATGAATGTCCCATTGAAATACTTTCATTTCTGAGAAAGCGGAATTCTGCGAGACGAAATAAAGATCCGCGGTACCCGAGAATCACAATATAAATTCTCGAAGCATCCGCAAACCGATTGTTGCAAAATGGCCGGACGATCTTCTCTCCATAGTCAAGATACGCTTTTAAAGCATTGCGACATTTAAATGGCGTGATCGAATGCTGATTGGGCGTTTTTTCCTTGTTAAAGACGTACGCTCGACTGGGCTCTCGAGCGAACCTCTCGTGAAAGGAGCCAGGAATACCTATTCTCATCAAGGACGAACGATTCGCACGTGTTAGGACAATCGCTCGCCGCGATACCGATCGAACACAGTCGATCTGATGATTTATGGAATGGGCTCGAACCGACTTCGAAGTTATCTAACGCCAAACATTTGCCTCCGCTTTGCGAGAGAACGTGCAGCGCCTATCGCGATGTTTACTTGCATTCTCTGCCATATATGTTCCGTCATTTAGCTGCACTCGATCTCACTAATTATCATTTCGTCGGAACACGCCAATACCTTCGACACCGTCCGTTTCTTAATTGGCATTCGATTGACCACGTTCTGTTCGGATAAAAAAGAACCATGTCAATCACCGTCTTATTCGGTGCTTGATAAAACAAACCTTTTTTTGCTCCACTTTTTGATCAGATTGTACTTGGTCATGGTTCGTTGAGAGCACTAGCGTTCGCGGGTTTTTAAATGAATTATTAATGATGCTTATCGGCGATCAACTTTTATAGTTGTCTTTTGTGTTCCCAAGGAAACGTAATTTATAGGCGTGGTGCAGATTTATAACGGAATTTCGCAACACCTGGTACGGGCAGATTAGAGGCTCCATATCGGAAATAATTATTCTAAGATTTTTCATTGTCACTCGTGCTACGGAAATTAATATTAATTATACTGCCGTGGCACAGGTTGCTCAAATATCCCGCATGTGTTACTTTATCTTTGCAATTTATATTCGTTTACTACGGTACCGAGATAACTGAAACGATCCTTTCGAAAAATTTTATAATATCACCAAAAATGCAAATCATAATATTTAATATACTTTTTAATGTATTTTTAATGTATTATTGTGTGTTCTTCATATTTATTTTCTATTTTGCCTCGCCGGAAGGTTACATGCTCGAAAGAGCAGGAAAGCAAAATCGTATTTTAGTGAGTCAACGGTGCAGGTAGAATCAGACGACGGTGGTCAGACATGCAAGTTCGAAACGTTTTGTAGAACCAGCAGAGCCACTCCAGCGGATTTCTATGACATGTATCATTCAAAGAGGAAAAACCTGTACGTTATACAATTTTTGCTGAATTTTGAATCCCTGCTGTATTCGTTTGCCTTGAAATCGATGCTTGCCAGTCGCGTAATACATACGTGTGGCTTGCCGGAGTCATTCAGGTATCGGCGTAGAGACATGCATATTCAGGAACGACGGTATTGCAACACCGAAACGAATGAATTCCTTCTGCGATATTTATCCTCACGTGTTTCCGTATTATACGACAATATACTCTTCGGCAAATACCTAGACTTTTTCCTTAACTAACATTATCGTTCGGAATACGAAGATCAATATTGATACGACGCAATAACGTGCATTATCAAACGAATGTTTGTGATCGTAAAGATAGGCGGCAGATTAGCCTTTTATTGACTAGAAATTTTGCTATATTTCTGGCTCGCAAGGAGAGCGATTGTATTTTTTGTAATAATGTGCACTCAGATGCAGAAATTTTTCATCGAAACTTTTTTTGACAAACTGGATTAACAGAATTATTTTTTCAGTATTGAAAACCATCGACTCGTGAGATGCTGGAAATAAAAACTAATTTATTCTATGCAAATCGTAAAATCCACTGGCCCAAAAAACGTTTCTATTGCAATGTTTTCACAATCATTTCCAACTGAATATTTTCATTGTTTGTCCAAATATTCCGAAAGTAATATGTCGAAAGCATACGTAAATATGCAGATTTCCATTTAATGGTAAATAATAGTAAATATGCAATTTAACCATTTCTCATGATAGCAAGCGACATTTTAATATTTACTAGTTTCGAAACTTGAGCTTTCAATAACATGGGAAAATGAATGAGATAAATTATATCTTTATAAATCTTGCCATTCCAAATTGATGTGCAACAACGTAATAAATTTTCTCGAATAATCGCAAAATACAATATATTGCCACAGGAGAATTTAGCTATTCACATGATGGAAGCATAAATGTAATAACTTATATCCTCGTAAATCTTGTTGCCCGAAATTGACTGGCACCACCGTAACACATTTTGTCAGGTGTTAATAAAGAAATTTGTGCGAGCAGAATAATGCCGTTTAAAAATTTTCTATCGCGAACCATTTAACAAGATGAAAGCACAAATTATGATTTTGTAATAAATCTCGCTGAGCGACAACGATAATAAAACCTGTTTTAATGAAACTTTGTGTGCACAGTAAAGAGGATTATTAGTTCGAAAGTAGCACAGTGGGCATGAGTGCGAAGAAGTTGCAGGTTCGAAGTAGAAAAATCCAATAGAGTCGCGGTTGACGGTCAAAATTAGCTACAAAGTGACCAGGCACGTACATTATTCGCGGGCAAGTTAACGTAACTTCTACCGAGCCGGCGGTTGTTTTACAGGTTTCACACTTCTTCCAAGTATCCTCATTTCTCTTTCTCCGGTCATCTCACATTTTTCAACGTCCGCCGGCGCGGTAGATCAACATTCCTTGCACGATTTCTCTTATCAATCACGCGCGAAGATACTGCTTGAAAGAACTTGGTGCAAATACAATTACCTCGACCAACGATTGCAGAAAGTACCCAAATTGATCTCATCAATTCAGGCTCAATGAACATTGATTATATGTTCGATAATTAAGATTCTGTAAAATTCATTGGCATTATGAATCCCAAAAATGAATCATCATTAAACTTTCATCATTTCTTCCTGAAAATTCATATACTGATTGTCGCAAAAAATGTATAAAAGGACAGAATCTGGTAATATACGGGGTGAGTCATCTAACGTTGCCACCTCAAATATCTTTGTTGTTTTGAGACGTTACACTAGCAAATATACGCTAATGTCTTAGTACGACAGTAATGGTGTTTCAGAATTATTTAAATTGAAATATCTCCTGAACTACTAACTTTTCTCCAGCTGCATCGACTGATGTATTAAGAAATATCTCATTCTATGTAAAAAACTGAAATGACCTTCATATCTCTAAAACAAATTACATAAAAACAAAAATTTTTGTGGTATCGTATGAGCCCCATTTTACAATTCAACTTTGTCCTGCAGACATTTGACGTATCTTTAAAAACAACAAAGATATTTGTGGTGGCAACGTGAGGTGACTCACCCTGTATATAGTACATTCATAATTTCGCATTTTAATTATCATAAAAATAATATCAGATGATTGAAGGAAATAAAATTCAATGGTTAAATTGTAAAGATTGGTTAGAGATTTGGTTAAAATTAAAAATTGGTTGAATTTTCTATAATTAGAAAAGAATGGTGACTATATGTATAATTGATTAATAAAGTTTTATTCTTTGAAATGTAACCATTGAATTTTATTTTCAAATCGGACACGAACTTATGCAATCATCTGATAGTTATACTGAGTGGAAATACTGGAAGGAGGAGCTGGAATCCCCAAAACTCGGTTGGCAGCTCGCACTGTAATGATGGCGCAGGAGTATTTGCGCGAACGGTCTCCTCGTTAGAATTTCTAATAAAAGCAAACGCGCAGATTGAGTCGACATGCGTGGCAAAAGGTGCAGAGTAATTGACACGTCGGATCGACATCGTTCTGCAACGAGTCGACCGGCTCGGTCATTCACCAAGATAAATTTGTTCGCGCCATTCACGCTAAACGTCCTCGAGTGCACTGCCCTTCGCCGGTGCAGTTGCGGCTGTAGTTGCGGATCGTTTCGCCGAGTCGCGACGATAGACAGTAAACAGACCGGTTATCTGTAGATCGAATCCATCGAACGGCAACCATAGTGCGGCGTGTAATTATTGGCACGCGATGCAACGGTAAGGGAATTATGGCTCGTTAAAATTTACCTTGACGGAGGTCCGATCGCCGCCGTGATCGAAGGCGTATAAATCACTAAACGCACGAGTGCGTTTCACCGGCGCAGCGATCTCAGTGCGTTCGATCGTTTCTCATCTAATCGGGAGTCTACGCACTTAAATGCATTCTATGTGGTTAGATGCGTTGGTGTTGTTGATAATTGGATAAAAAATTAAGAGACGATTAAAAAATAATTTGTTTGAAGTAATTGCCAGCTCGTGATGCCTCAGAATTTATTTTCTTGTATATTGATTCTGCAATGCAGTAAATATTTATGCATTGAGTTTCCTTCGATGATGAAATACAGAGACTTTATTACTAAATTGAAGGCTTCTATGCATTTATGAATTTTTATTATTTGCGAATTGATAGAATTCACAGTTTTTTTAGTAATGCGTTTATTTTCCACGTTTTTCCACGGATAGAACATGTGGAATAGCATACGTATAATATCATTTACTCAAGCAATTAATATCGTGTAACTAGTTGCGCGGACTGCAAACAAATTACCACTGACTAGGCTGTTCAAGGCCTGCTCTACTGATACAAGTTATGGTTGACACAGTTTTTACTTCCTCTCTGGTCATTCGCCTCTTGCGGTTACGGTAAAGTGTAGAGTTACTCTTATCTCACTGTTGTAAAAAAATATACAGCCCGAAGGTATTATGCAAAGAATCTTGAAGACATAATGGCTCCACAAATACAGTTAACGTTTAACTGCAGAATAAAGACAAGATTCTCGTGATTCTCATTAGAGATCTTGCTCAATAAACAAGCCAAAGTGTCTGGAAAAATAACGAGAGACTCGAGGCTTAGGGCTTTCGTTGTCTTTGGTAGCATACTATGTATTTTTATTGAATTGTTGAATTATTCTTTGATCCAGGACTAATATTTTTACTGATTCGAACCAATAGAAGAGTTCTTTCAAAATTTCTTTCTAAAAGAAATCAAGTCGTCGAAAATTGAGTGGGTGAAATTCAATATTATTGGAAAATTTAAAAAATTGAAGATTCCAGTATATGATTTCGCCTCTATTAAAATCATTAAGGGAAGAAATAACATTCAATTTTGTTTCTATTTCTTGCAATCGATGCAGACAATTTTTATTTTGCATCAAGATCCGCAGTGTAGTTATGGTACTTATAGAACATTACTGCGAGTGACTGTGAGGGTGAAGAAAGTCCCACACACTTTTGAGTGGCAGTGTACAATAATACCTGACAACGTCTTTCTGTTTCAGGATTAGCAACGATCAGCAGCCGTCGAAGAATTATGAAACGTTGTGGTGGTTGGTCTGGCTCTGTCGAAGCAATAACGTAGGATCATTAGCAGGTCGTCGCTGAAAGTCGTTCGAAACACTCGAGGGCCATTGATAGATAAGCGGTCGAGGCAGAGATTCTCCGGTGTCGACAATCGCGTTGGTAATATTTCAATATATTTCATGATGCGCCGGGCAACCCTCGTCGCAGCTCTCGACAACTGAAGCCGCGTTTCTACGTATCGATCCGGACCCCTGGTGTATGCAAACACGATCAAGTGATCGTCTGCTCGTGATCCACCGACTCGAGATCCGTGTCGAGAACCATGTCGCTCGATAAAACCGAGACCACGGGACAGTTCGTGAAAGTGCCGACGGAGAGCACCGAATACCAGCCATCCGAACGATGGAGGATCACCAGGAACGTGTTGGTCATCGGGATAGCATTTATGGTGAATTTCACGGCGTTCATGGGAGCCACCAATCTTCAGAGCTCCATTAATGCGGACCAATCCCTCGGGACCTTCACCCTAGCCTCGATTTACGGCAGCCTCATTTTTAGCAATATATTCTTCCCCACGCTAATTATAAGGTACGGTACTATCACTTTTATTTGCTTTTATGGCTATTTTTTGTTCACGGAGGAATGGGTTTTGACTGGCAATGCACAGCACGAGAGTTTCATATTTTTCGAATTTTCTGCTCCTTCCAATTTTCTATTGTTCAGTTTCTCCATTTTTCTATTCTTCTTTTCCTCTACCTCTTTATTTTCCTATTTTTCTGTGCTATTTACTTAACTCTCAGTTTGTATAGTTTCCTTATTTTTCTATATTTCAGTTTCTCAATTCTAGAAAAAGAGATTTTACTTTTCCCAGATTTCACCGCTTTCGTTTACCCAAAAATTGCAACGACGCCAAAAGCATTGCCAAGCGAACGTCACGCGAACAAATTGCCGAAACCGCGCGCTATTTTCGACGGAAGTCGAATAAAGTTTCCGTGCATATGAAGGAAGGCAGTTCTCCGGATTTTTCCGACGGCAGGGTGGAAAAACTTTGCGGACCTCTAATTTCCGCGTAACAGATAATACAACGGAGCGTTGTCGACAGGGCGCAGGGTGGTATTTAAAACGCGCGGCGCGAAACGTAAAAGCGTCTTTCCGTTTCTCGTTTCGCCATTGTGCTCGAGAGCACACGTGACCTGTTTACTGTGAAAAGGGTCAAACGGTTGGAGAGCATTTACCTTTTGTATCTTTTAATCCACTACGTTACATTTTATTTAGGGCGCAAATAAAGCGGAAAGGGTTGGGGAGAGAAATGGAACAAGAGGGCGTCGCTCGACACAATCTCTTCTCGCCTCTTTCGCCGTTTAACAGGGTTGTAACAATCTTGACAGTGCGCCGGAAAGGCCACCGGCAAGAATTTTCTTTCGGTGTTGCGAACCCAGGCTACGACACGTCAGCCAATAAACTTTATTATTGAAGTTTATCGTCCATGAAATTTTCAACTTGGCAATGGCCCTCGTAATCCGGCCTGCCATCGCTTCCGGTGATCGACGAGTCTTGCACACGCCCGACCGGATCTATTAACGTTCTGACGACCCTTTTCTCGGCCAATTCATATTTTTTAATGGAGCAATCTTAATGGATCGTACATTATTGTTGCGCCATTTTAAAAAAATTGAATCAATAGGATCCTCTTCACTTTGTGAATTCAATACAGTTTTATTAATATTTATTCCCACGTACCTGTGCTTCTGGAAGAAGATTCAACACTGAAATTTCCACGATCCTATCTCTAATTATTTCTGCACCATTTTTTTTAAATATTAAATCAGGTAGACAATTTGCTCGACCAAATCGATCGTACAATTCTCGTTCCCGTCGCTTCATTAAAACGATGATTCTACAATTGACTGGTGCGAACGAAGGTTTGTCCGGCATCCGCTTAACACTTAATTACATCCGAAAATAGCGCGCGCGATCCGTATTTATGGCCAGCCAATAACAAGGCAGATTATCGAGCCGGGTAATCCACAGGATTAAAGGCAGCCAATCCGCTTTGCGGAATATCGTTCACGGGATGATTCGTCTTCTCTTTACTCGTAAAATATTATTTTGACGCGGCGCGGCGGCGACGGCCCGACGTATCCGCTTGGCAAGGGGGAAAAAGAAACGACGAAGAGAGTGACAGCGATAGAGAGAGAGGGGAAGAGAAGGAAAAAAAGAAAAGCGAAACTTTCTTGCAGACAAGTTTGCCGAGCGAGTGAAGTTCCAGGATACTCGGAACGTAAAAGCAATCTTATCTCGCGTTCTCTCGTTGCAGCTGGCTGGGTTGTAAATGGACGATATCCTTGTCCATCCTGACTTACGTGCCTTTTATGGCCGCTCAGTTTTACCCAAAATTCTACACCATGATACCGGCTGGCCTCCTGGTCGGCATTGGCGCGGGACCACTTTGGTGCGCGAAGTGCACTTACTTGACGGTCGCAGCCGAGGCTTATGCAACCTTGTCCGACGTGGCTGCGGACGTACTCGTTACGAGGTTCTTCGGGGTGTTCTTCATGTTTTACCAGATGGCGCAGGTTTGGGGCAACCTTATATCTTCGGCAGGTACGTGCGCCTTGAATTACTTCGCGAGGAACGTCGTTCCCCTGCGGATTAATTTAGTCACCCTCGTGTGGATGAGGCCCTTCGTGTGGCCCCTTTCCCCAGCTCTGTGTCGAGTTAACACGATGGTCAACATGAAAATGCCAAGATTGTATTTATTCAGAGTTTGTGCAATTCTAATTTTAATGCCAACGTGAGCAAGGAAATTTTTATAATTGTTACTGGACTGCGGAACTGAATAAATGTGTGCTCTGTGTAATGTTAACACAATGGTCAAAAATTGACATTAACATGAAAATTACAAGATTGTATTTATTCAGAGTTTGTGCAATTCTGTGCAAAATTTGTATAATTGTTACTAGACTGCGAAACTGAAGAAATGTTTGCTCTGTGTAATGTTAACATGATGGTCAAAAATTAACATTATTCATAAAAATGACAAGATTGTATTTATTCAGAGTTTGTGCAATTCTTATTTCAATGCCAGCTTGAGTAAGAAAATCTGAAGAAATTTTTCATATTTATTTAGGTTGTGGCTCAAACGAATGTTGTTAATAACAATTATTAACATTCAATTGTGCAGTCCTTTATATTATCACATGCTGACGTCAATAAATGGTTGTTTTTCAAAAGCACTTAAGAAAACATTTTCACATAATGTTACGTCGTCGATTACTATCAGCAACCGCTATGGTAATTAACGTATTAAATGAGCAATCAAACGAGACCTGCGTTCTGAAACTTTTTTTTCCATTCTAATTAACATTATTAGTAATCACTTGATACGAATCATCGTATGACCAATCCATTTTTTTACTCTATGATTTACAGTTCTGGTACTTGATAAATTCAAATAGACCGTGCCACGCCTGCTGCACTTCCTTATTTACTGTTATTTTCTCGAAATTGTCAACTTGATGTTTGATTACGTAAAGCATAATGATTTTGTTTCTACTACTATTTCTACGGTTTCTCAGAACTTCAACATCAACATTGGCGCAATAAAAATAACTTTTATTAACCCTCATACGTTCCTCAAAAATAGTTGCATATAATACTAGAATAATATTATATTTCACCTATTTTTATTTACACTTTAAAACAACAAGTTATGTTTCGTTTATAGCATCACACTTTAAAGAAGTACACCTCGCAACACAAACACAAAGAGATTGATTGTTTTACAGTATATGTAAGTACATATAGTAAGTACAGTACATGTAAGAATAGTAAATTGATGAATTTTCACCCTGACGTACGTATGAGTGTTAACAAAATTTAAAATATTCAACTTAATACTGGAATTTCAAATTCACCGAATGAAAGGAGAGCAGACAGAAGGTAGATCCAGCGTGGGTCACTAATGACCCACGCGGAATGCGCTACCGCAACCAGCAGTTCTCGATCTCGCCAAGCCTTTGAAATAACCGCCATCACGCTAACGTGAACATTATCCTATAAAACTGATTGACAACTATTTTAACGAGACTAATCAATCGTCTTAAACGACGTTGCGGATTAACATAAAATCGCACACTCGAGCCGTATAAATCGTGAATGGCAGCGCAGAAGTAATTCCCGGATTCAGTATTGAATCGACTTCGAATGTCTGTGGAACTGTCGTGAGGTAAAAATTACACAACGAGCGTGGGATATCGCGGTTGCGGAGTACGTGTCCTTCGATCAGCTTGTAGATTAAAAAAGACTGGTTAATTAATTAATTTTTACAACGATGCAAGGACGCCGGAACGTTCTACTTCGTCCTATAAGCTTCTCGGTCGGTGGTTCCGATGAAAATTCAAAAGGAAGCGCTCGGCATTGTTTCCATTTCGTGGAATCGCATCGCAATCAAAGCTTTTATCCTCTAAGACGGGATGGGGAAGTCAGCGTGGATAGAAAGGAAAGGCAGTCGATGCCGGAAGCTTTAAGTGGCAAAAGCTAAAAGCGCCCCTGATACTCTTTTTGCCAGCGGTTTTCGAGTGTACCGGCGGAGAGTAATTAAACTGACATTGGTCTGGCTACTGACTACTCACTTTCATTCTGATAAAAGTTCTCCCGGGAAAAACTAGCCGTAATGCTATTCGTAGATATTGCCAGCTAGATATTAAAGAGGCCCAAGAGCACCGGGAACAGAACGGCGAATTTAAATCGCGAACTTCGCGCAAACGTTCCCGAAGATTTGCTGATAAATACTGACGAGCTATTTAACGAAATATTTACGGAATTATTTGGCGAGCACGGAATATGCATATTGGAAAACGTGATCCATTACCGATGTTTAAAGCTTCTCTCTATAAAACGGAACATTTATTAATATTTTTTGTCTGATAAAAAAGATTGAATGCATTAAGACATTTTCGTTGGAAATATTTGTATAATTTCAAACATTTTCAAGGAAAATTAATGAAGCCATTTGAGCAGTAGTTATCAATATAAGCATGATGAAAGTATCACTTTTAAAATCCACATTTAATTTGTACTTATTTCCACATAGAAGGTACTTCGTGGTCTTCTTGCGGGTTCAAACTTACTATATGGAATGATAGCACCAAATTCTGCACAGCTCCTTCTAATAAAGTTAACATGTTAACAGCCCCTTTGCCTACAAATTACACAGCTCTTTCTAATAAAATTTACAAGTTAACAGCTCTCCTCCTACAAATTGAACAGCTCCTTCTCATAAAATTTACACGATAATAGTCCCTTTCATACATTTGGACTCTACTACCCATTAAATGAAATGCTTGCGATCAAGATTATTCACTGAATTAGGATTATTGGAGGAATTTATGGGAATATGCTGCTGCAGAATTTTCAATGAACTCGTAGGACGATGCATAGTGGCGAAAATTATATTCGTACAATTACTTTGTGATTTAACTGTTCGTACTTTCACAGTCATTTATTATTTAAACTGCATTCGAAGATACACCAGTTTGAAAATGAAATCTTGTTACATACTTGTGTCATACATGTATAAATTAATTCATGACTAGACTGCGGATGTTTATGCAAAATAAAAATTTTTTGCGTTGATTACAAGACACAGGAGCCAAATAAAAAATTTTTATTAAGTTTAATTTTCTTATTAACCTGAAACTAATACACTGATGTCCTTAAATCTTTTTAATATGTCCACTGCTTTAAACTGTACGTACCCATTTTTGTCATAAATGCATAAAATCCGCCGTCTAATTCATGACATAAATTACATACCTTACATGTTCATTTTTTAAGATAACATTTTAATAACTAGTCTCACAATTAGAATCGAAAATACGACTGCTCGACTTGTTCAACAATCCACAATATTGTGTTTCAACTCCTTGTAAATGGTAAACGAATGAAACAAACGACGAAAGTAGCAACGAGAGGGTAGTACAACCCTAAGTTTCCTTTTAGGGACAAGCGTATCGATGTAAAAGTAGCTTAGTCCCACGGGAGCGTAGAATTTATTCACTCCCGGCTCGATCTCCGGAATTCAAGGGTCCTGAAAGTTTTAATGTTTCCTAAGCGACGGCGCAGGGAACGGAGATATGCGAAATCGCAGAGTCGCTGGCCATTGTCGCGCTAAGTAGATAGAAAAGTATAGACGCCGATTCGGTGACGAAATTCCGGCTACTTATCGAGTTCCAGAAGTTCCCGCGCTCTTGTGTCCTTCGATCACCAGCTACCGTGACTCGCGAACACAATGGACAACGGGTCAGTGGTTTTTCTTTGACGGAGAATTGGACACGGGAACAGGAAATACTGCTGACACGACCTTTCGTCTGTTTTCAAGAAATATTGACTTTTGTATTTAGAGCTCGGACGTATCGACTGTTTTGCGATAGCTCTTCTGACGATCGGATTGTTGTGCATTAAAGACACGCCTTTGTTGCCGAGAAAAAATTTTTTCGAAGAAATCACGGTGCTTTGCAGCTTGTACACGTCATACTGTATTTTATCGTCGGTCATTACTGGAATGCGGATTTTATGCATTTATGACAAAACTGGGTAGTTGCAATTTAAAACAGTAAACAGATTGAGAAAATTTAAGAACATCAATGTATTAGTTGCAGCTTATCAACGTTATTAAAGAATGACAGAAATTATTACTTGGCCCTTGTTTGTCGCAGTTGATGCAAACAATTTTCATTTTCTATAAAGTTCCGCAGGCTAGTCGTATCACGTGTCTTGTCCTTCCGTGTCTAGTATCACCTTGTTTATTAAAATGATTCTTCGTTGAATGAAAAGGGTGAATAAATAAATACTTTTGTCTGCAGTTTTGTCTTACGGAATGGACGCACTGCCTCCGAACATAACGCTGAACAGCAGCGTGGTGGCGGAAGCATGCGGTGCGAACTTCTGCGGCGCAACCTCCAGCGACGTCGAGAGTCCCAAGCTGGAAAGGCCTCCCGAGGAAAGGATTCACCTAATCTCCGGCATTTATTTATGCTGCATGGTAGTCGCATCCTTAATCGTCGCGTTCGGCGTCGATACGCTCTCCAGGTAGAATCGATCATTACACGCTAAACCGCGCAATTCGACGCAACCCCGACGGCTTAATAAAATGACGGCACTCGCGGCTTAACTAACCATTGTTGTTGCCGAAGTTAGTCAGACCGGTATTAACTCACGCTCGTAAATTACGAAACTGTTGCGATTTATGGCCGTTGCTCGGAGTGAGGCACTAGACCGCTGATTTTATGGATTCATAAGATTATAACTTGTCCGGACTGTTGTAAAACGCCGGACAATCGGCGGACGAAATCTTTTTGAATACTGGGGATGGAATTTTAATGAACGAAACTGTGTGCCCGGTCGCCCTAATTTCGAAGATCTGTCTTTTTAACCGATTTTCATTAATTACTAGGAGCTTGTTGTCGCTTTCTGCCAGACTGAAAATTCCTGTATCGATTTTCTCATTACGTTCTGTTGACGACAGGAGCAAAATAGCTTTTCTTTCTTTAATAATTGTAAGAGAAAATACAGTAGGACCTCGATTAACCGGATCCCGATTATAAACAAATATGCGTTTAAATATGACTATGTTATGATGGGAAATAAATTTTCAAGAATAGAAAATTTATTTTGAAGTACAATGTACATTTTAATTATGCCCCTCGGGTCTCGCTTATCCATCGGGCCTTAATTTGTCCGGGCTGTTTGTCTCCCGATCTCGATTAATCGAGGTCCTACTGCAGTATGTTCTTAAAGAAAATTATATATTCCCAGACTCGTTTAAGCGGTGGTTTTTACACAATAATATCGTAAAAAAATGATAGATCGAGAGAATAGAGGCTTTCAGTTTTAAAATGAATCCAGATTCATTGCTGTGCCATTTTTCCAGTCGAGAATCCACTGTACGTATATTTCTTTGATGTCCGAGGCTGTTTTACCTTCCTCTTAAAAGATAGTTAGCAAACGTGAATTAATTTCCCCCGGCTAATGTACACTCTCGAGTATACTAATCAATAAAATCCGTCAGTCGATCAACTCGACGCGTTTAATCCGAGGCTGAAAGCTGTCGAAGCCCGGAAAATGGCCAGAAAATGCACATAATCGCGAACAGCATGGAGGATCTGCACGTTTCATCTGACATCGGTTAGAGCTCGTCTATAAATCGCTCGAGGAAAATGATTACGCATGCGTCACCCTATATTCGATTCCCTTAGAAATGAAAATCAGCCTCATCAAAGAAATATTGGAAACCGATACACGCGACGCACGTATGGAATTTCAGCGCATCGAAACTCGCGGGCGAATACAATATGGAGGCTTTAAGTTTCGTCGAGAATGCGCCGCACTATTACGTCATCATAAACAGCAAACATCAAATAAAATTCGATCAACTTCGCTGAGTAGAAATAATTTTTGGAACCGCTTATTCATGTACAGGGTGTATAAAAAGTAATGGTCATCATGAATCTACACCTCTGGATCGGTGGACATTTGAAGAGAAACTTGCCGCAAAATTGTTTACAACAAAGAAAATTGTTATTAAAGTTTGTTTTTACATCAATACCTTCTACTCATCGAGAAGAGGAAAAGTTTGAAAGGAGCCACATGTCGCAAACAAGTAGTTATTGAGATATAAGCTGTTAAAGTTCTTGTGTAAATGTACATCCTGTACAATAATACTTTCCATTTGTTATTCAACAATCGTGTCAAAAATTATTTGACCCCAGGGTTCGCAATCGATCAGCTATGCATATGAGTATCGATAAAAGTCGCGTACGATCGATTTCCGATAAATCCTCCGCAGATAGATTGTTCGCAGATTGTTCCCCTTGGAAGAATCGCGACGATAATTGCATCGATTAATTCCGAACCGTGCGTGCGCGTGTGTATTTGCATAAAGGGTGCATCCGAGTCACTTGCTCACTGTGTTGCAGGTACAATAGAGGCAGATCTGGTTCAGCGACAGGATTGTCGGGCGTCAAACTGCTGGCCGTGACGTTGAAACTGTTGAAGGAGAAGAGCCAGCTCCTGATACTGCCGATTATTATTTTCATCGGGGCTGAACAAGCGTTCCTGTTCGCCGATTACAATGCTGTTAGTGGCTTTCTCCTTTTGTAATTCTCGTCAATGTTTGCAAGAACGATAAGCATTGAGAAACTGCTTTTCTGTTCCGAATTAGGTTGCTGCGTTGAATTTAAAGTTAAAATCCAGAGAGAGAGAGAGAGAGAGAGGAAACATATGAACTATTGTTCTTTGTGTAGACTAAATATTATCTTTCTGTATCCGTTGCATCAGTATAGTGAATTACAGTATCCTAGCATGTTCCACTGGAATTTTCCAGTGGAGAAGTGATTTCAATGCGGTCGCTCCTGATTGATTGACTCTGGTTGCAGTCGTTTGTGTCTTGCGCCTGGGGAATCAGCAACATCGGATACGTGATGATCTGCTTCGGTGTGACGAACGCTATAGCTGCACTAGGGGCAGGATCCATAATGAAATTAACGGGGAGGAAGGCCCTAATGGTATTCGCCTTCTGTCTTCACGTGGGAATTCTAGTCTTCCTGTTGCGCTGGAAACCAACGCCTGATCAAAGCTCAATGTTCTTCCTCATGTCTGGATTATGGGGCCTTTGTGACGCTATGTGGCTGGTTCAAGTAAACGGTATGAGCTCCATTCCCTTGTCAATTCTAAGGGAAGATATTTTATTATCTTATTACCACTCGGATTTTCAAAATAAGGGTAACAGCATCGATTAGAAAAGTAACGTTTCAATTAACACTAAACCTACCGACCATCAAAAGCGACTAATGTGTATGGCATTATAAAAATAACAAGATTAAATTTATTTATATTTTGTGCGATTTTTACTATAATATATACTAGAGTCAAAAAATGTATTCAATCAATTCCTATGAAAACACCTTTACAATCTCAATAATTGTCAAATAGAAAATCGAAAATGGGTCATTTGACCTCTCGTAGTAGGTTTAGTGTTAAACTACCGACGGTAAAAAAATTCAATTTCCGATCCCATCGACTATAGAATAGAAAGCTACCATTGCCAGTTTCGTGTCCGGGCAATTACGAATCCTGGCGTATGACTAGTGTCTACTGGCCTATACTACTGTGCTAGCAATGTTGCAATATCTGTGTTACTGCCAGCTACAGCAGTAAGGACAGTTCTCTTCCTGATCTACAGGCAGTAAGAGAAAGTAAAGCGTCCTCCATTATTTTCCGACGATAGTACATTCGATACTGACTGTTGGTACAGCGTACCAGCAGTTGGAAAAGTAAAATTTTCTTTGTTCAATTGGTGGTAGATATTCTTTCCGACTAAAAAACAAATTGATTTGTTTAAATGTATCACGTACGCATCCTTCACGTACGAAGGCGTTTCTGTTCGTCAGATGTTTCTTACCAGCTGCATGTCTTTGTCATCCCAGAATTGAATGTGGGAATTAATTAGGTATCCCTCTAAAATTTCCTGTGCTCCACTTTCAGCTCTATCCGGTATCCTATTCCCTGGGAAAGAGGAAGCAGCGTTCTCAAACTTCCGGCTATGGGAATCCACAGGATCCGTGATCACGTACGCGTACAGTCCTTATCTCTGCACTCAAACGAAACTGTACGTGCTGATGGGAATCCTCTGCCTCGGAATGATCGGCTATGGTGCCATCGAATTGTCCGGGAAAGCCGATAGAAGGACCCCAGTGCCGAAACCTGATTTCCAGTTGGTGGCGAATGGGGACGCAAACGACACAACGAAACTTTGATACAACATCCGTCGCCCTCGCAATTCATTGTAAACAAATGTACGAAGTCTCGAAGTGCTAATGTTGAATTGTTGAGACTTGAGCGAGATTTGCCACAGGAAGAACGTCTTTAAAGAATGTATAGGTAGCCAACTATAATATAGTATTTCTAATCAAATAAGAAATTAATGGGGAACATCATACTGAGATACCTCAAAACAAGTATAGTTTCCTACTTTTTTTCAGAGATAATTACAGTGAATGGAAAACTCAAATTTTTTAGAGAATATACAAATATAACTTGCAGCGTTATGTGCGAATTTTTTCAAAGTCGAGATGTTATTAATTCATTCGAGAAAAGCATAAAATGTTTACTTACCATTGTCTATCATGCCTGAATATCGAAGTTTTGAAAAATTGTTTCGACACGATGTTCTATAGGTAATTAAGAATATGAGAAGATAAGACAAAATTAAATTCGATCGTTCGAATAAAGAATAAGTTTGCAAGTTCAATAGAATGTGCCAGTTGAAAGCAGAGAAACGTCCTCGTAGTATGATCGTGTAAATAATGTATAATTCCGCTATACATAAGAATCATACATAGAAATGATACATAATAAAGTCGGCCGCGAGTGGTGTGTCGCGTTCTGTACAAGTGATCGGCGCGTAGCACGCAGTCAAAGAGCCAGGACCTGAAGGTATGATCTTTGTGTGATTTGTACCACAATATATGTTTTTATTTTATTCTTGTGGACACCTACTAGATTTTACACAGGTATTTTCGCTTAAACGCTAAGATGTCATCATCCGTTCTCACTTTAAATACGTTAGTTTAATGTTACATCGTGTGTTTCTAGGTGCTAACATTCAAGCTAAAGCTACGGCTGCTTAAGTTAATTGTATACTTAATGTGCTTAATTGCCATTTTCGACTGGTACCGGTGTCATTGTGTGGATGCGAATTGCGAATGCGATGCGTTTCTTTTGCAATGCGCGATCGTATGCGCGTACATGTGTCTGTGTATGCGTGTATGCGTGTGTGTACACGTCTCCACCGTGTGATCACGCACGTATTATAATAATCTGTTTTTGTGTGTGACGCCGTTCTTTTCTTTTTGTTACTGTCGTGTCTCTTCTGTTGTGTTGGAGTATCCTTTCTTGTCGTATGCCGATTCGTATGTTTATTGCGCCGTCACGATCAATTGCCTCCAGGATCGATGGCTTCGGGTTCGATGGCGATCGCTCTATCGGATCGACGGCTCTTCTTGTCACTTCCGGTTGTTTTCCCACGAACGAATCGCGACGTGGAATCAATTGACCCTGCATACCTCGTGCTCGCTCCGTCGTTTTTAAGGTTTTTGTCTCTCTCTCTCTTTCTCGCCTGATTGTGGATCGTGTGCTAGCTTAACCCTCGTTATGTACAATTCAAGTTTTGCAGTTCAGTTTATATACTTTATAAAACGTAGTAGGAACTTTGGTTTCGCTGGGCAATGTTTCAGGAGCAGTTTCCTCGTGTTTCTCTGCCTCGTTTTCTTCTGTTTTTATCCCATTTTTGTTTTCGTTTGTTTCGTTCGCAATCGTTTCTCGTTTTATTTTCTTTTCTTTCACCATTGGAATCACCTCTTCTACTATTTCGGAATTGTGGTCGGAATCTATTTTGCACTGTTCTTTTTTTTTCGCCATCGTTACGTATTTCACTGTTTCTTGGTACTCTGGACAAGCGATTCTACCCGGAAACTGCTATAAAACATTCGCCCGTGGATCTATCTTCCTTAGAAATATGACACTCACGAATACAATTCACGATTTTTTTTGCTTTTAATACTCATGTTTACACTTCCGTAATGACCTATTTGAATATCAATTTCACGAAGAAAATACACATGATTTGTAAACTCTTCTCTCTCGCGCTCGTACTCGTTCGCTCTACGCTCGCTCTCTCCCTTTCTCTCAATTTTTTTTTATTATTCAGTGCTTCTCTCTCTCTCTCTCTCTCTCACTCCATCTCGTTCTCACGTTTAATTTTGTTTCGCCCACCGCGCGCCATACTACCCCACACACCATTTTTTTTTCTCGTATAACAAAATTTAATAACCGGAATATCTCTGTACAAACGTGTTCACTCTTTCTTTCCTCTTTCTCTCTATCAAAAATGACAACATACACATCTATCTATCGCCCCTGCCCCCCACCCCCCGCCCGATGCTCCGCTAGAGAAAAATTTTGAATTTTGAATTGTCTCTTGCTTTGTATGTCCCGCCCCCGGCCCCTCGAAAAACCGTATACCGTCCCACCTATTCTCGCTCATTGTATAATACAAACAACTTCTCCCGATTCTCTTATTTGTCTCCCCTGTCGTCTCCAACCACTTTATCTCTCTCGCTCACTCTCTCTCTCTCATTCTCACGTAATAATTTTCTCTCTTTGTGTGTTTCGTTTAGGAACAGATCACTTTTGCTCGTGTCGTAAAACCGTAACCTTAAGAGTAAACTATATACCTTAAAGTACGCTGGTGTACCCCTTAAAAATTTATCTTCTGTTTTTTTTTTAACCATGTAAATTTTCTCTTCATGAATCGTCATCCAGCTATTTCATAGCTATTACGATATTAAAAGTATTAGTAGCTTTTGTTTTAATATAATATTACAGTCCCTAGGTGTCTCCTTAATATGTACACGCTACCCTCGCGCTCCTAGCTACGCTTCTGGTAAGGATCTGGTAGTTAATTTCGTCGGGATGGGCTCAATCGTCTGTCTCGAGGTCGTTTCCCCCACTCTCTGTCGTTATTTGACCACCTATTGGCGCGCGGACACCATAGGCAGTGCCCCGAGCGTGGCTAGATGGTGTATAGTGGGGATAGCCACGCCCCTATAGCCTCGAACGGCCGATTGATCACGCCCCGGCCACAGTTATCGTGTAATAGCCCATTACAACGGGAAGGGTAGTTATCGGATAGTACATTTTGTTACCTTTCTCTTCCTCCTTTCAACGCACACTCATACGTGCTAATTATTTACTCGAGTTGAGATATTTAAGAAATTGTCGTACCGTTTATGAGAGATGGGTGTCGCCTAGAGTATCGTTTATTACACAAGAAGGAAAAAGGTCCGAGAAAAAGTTCGGTGGCGCACTATTCGAAAAACGACTATTTACCTCCGGACAGACGCGTGAAAGAAACAGTTCTTCTTCACATAAGCGGAACACATTCAAAGAAACCCTATTTATCACTAACGATTACTGGGAGTACATGATTATATCATTGTGGTCGATAGTTAGCTCATAATAATCGTATTTTATCAATCGTTCTCCAAACGAATTCCTCTGGATGCGTGAAAGTGGAATTTGTCCGCAGAAAGTCTGGCAACTCGGTTACCTCGCGCCCCGCCCATAATCGATGCTCGTCGTTTAATCAGCGTGTTCTCGACACACGGAAATCGTGGCCGAATCGTCGCCATTCGGATCGCTAGATTCGCAGTATAATACGGTATATAGTTCGGGAGAAATCTTCTATAGCAGCCGTGACAAATTTACAGAACCGCTCGAGGCCACTCCCACCGCGGATCGCTGCGGGGCGGGCTAGTGCTCGGGGGCGTGGCCAGCGCGGCCACCTCCCAGCGACCTTGAGCGGCGATTTGAGTTGCTCCAAACTACACTGGAGGCTAAGTACCATGGAAATCGCGGCAACGACGAACGTATAGAACCTGAATTCGCTTTTCAATTCCGGTCAAAGGAAAAATTGAATTTTCGCGATCGATTCGGTCGCGAGTTCTCCCAGTGGGCGGGGACGCTTTCTCTTCAAACGCCAGCGGGCAAGTAGATCGAACATTTAGGAACGAAAGATGCGTAAATGTTTAATACGTATACCTCGTATATGGCAGATTATTACGGACTAGTGTTTCATTTTAAATCCCCCTATTCCCCGGAAACCTCGATCGCCATTAACGTCCCTTTCCCTCGCTATTTCGAATGCAATTTCAAGAAGCATCGGAAGGATCCTTACTTTCAAAGACGTTAAAATTTCCTCGAGACGTGTTCGATTTCCTTCTCCCCCCTTATTTTTTATCTTTCCAACACGATTTTTGCTTTTTCTTTCCTATTTTTTTTCTCCCTTTTGCTTCGATCCCTAAATACGCGCGTAATTTACAGACGAGCACACCCAGAGAACAATGGCGGTTGAAACAGTTTTGTTCGTTGAAACGGAAGTCCCCGTAAGAAAATCGTTTTGTATGTAAGAAGAGAAAACTGAATTGGACACGATCGTTATAAACGACATCGGCGGTACTGTAAAACTTCTCCGTTGCTATTTCATGGACAACTGAATGGTAGGTATATCCTTGTATATTTTATGGCATGTGAACTGTGGATGGTGGTACTGTGTTGGTACTGTTTTGTTGCTATCGTTGCTTCAACTATGTTCTGTTCAGTGTGCAGAGCAGGGGCCCACAGCCCCCACGATCATTCTTATAGTCTTTGTTCCCCGCGCGAGAAGCACGAAGATCGATCGGTCACGGTAGATAACTGTTCGCGCGAGCCCCGTTTGTGCTTCTTTATCGATCGTGGCTGATCCTCGGCTGGCTGGAAGCTTCTCAATTTTACGAACTAGATTTATCTGTGCGATTACTTGCGGAATTACTTATCCTAGAGTTGCGAGTCGAGGCGTGGACCAACCGAAACAGTCTTCACATCGTGTCCGCGAACGGTTCTCCGTGTGCCTCGGTTCGTTAATTAAAAAAGAATATTCTCGAAAGCCCGCGAAATCTCAAATTTCGATTGATCGTCCGTTGGTAACGCATCGGTGTACCGTTCGCGGAGACTCTGTGATCGATCCGCAGCTTGCTAACCGTGGGAAAACGCATAATCCGCGTTGACCACCGATGGTAAACGCTTTTCGCACAACAATCACAAGCCGAGGATCGATCGGACGATCCCGATGATCGACGCTCGACTCCTGTACACATCGCATAATCATCGATTAAAGTTATTTACAGATAGGTCTCGTATACGCCTGCAATCACAATGATCTTTACATCGACCGGCAGCACAGCTGCGCTCAGCGTGCTGTTTAAAATTCAAAGCCGGCACTCGTTGAAACGCTTGAATGTTTAAACTGTCCTCTCTCTCTCTCTCTCCCTCAACCCCGCCGATTTGTCGGAGTATATTAATAATGCGACACTGAGATTCGATTTCCTTCCTACGCCGGGAGACCGCCTGTCCGGCGATTTTCATCAGCGGAGATCATCCCGATGGAAACAACCGGCGTTCCCAACGATCGGCTAACTTCAGACGATGCGCATGATCGAGTCCTTAAAGCTTCACTTTGTTTGTTCACTGGTTCCCCCGCGAGTGGGCCTGAGTCTCCAGATGCCGCACTATTCTTTACATCACGTTCTTCGCCATCGATCTCACTGTGTTCTTCAGGGCCTGCCTCTTGTTGCAGAACCAAATCCTTATCACCTCCCTGTCGTAGCCGAGTCTCTCCGCTAGACTCGTGATGTCGGTACCTGGAAAATACCAATTTGCGAATTAGTACAGGATTTAACTTCAGACATTTTAATCTATACGAATAATTGCAATGACAGAACAGAAAATATCACAGGGGATTTCAATGAACTTTTTCTTACGACACTATTTTACCGAAATGAAACAGTAAAAGCTCGACCAACACGGAAGTCCTAACACCATTTACCGAGTTTAATTGGCCGCGAAAGGGTAAGCGAGCGAGCCTCGTCCGTCAAACAGCGCGACTCGCGTCGAGTGCGTTAATCAGTCCGGTAAATAATTAAACGCGTGACTCACCGTTTGGATGAGTATTCCTCTTGAAGTGAGCGCTCAGCACCTCCAAAGCCTGGGGCGTGAACGAAGTACGCCGCTTCCGTTTCTTGGTCGGCTCCACCCCGATGAAATCCGTCAGGTGACTCACCCCGCTCTTGTACCTGTAATCAACAAACACACTGTTTCCCCTCAGGTTCCACAAAACCACTCATTTTCAATAAGTCTACGACATATAAATAAAAAATCAAAAGACAATAAACGTAAACCTAGGGACTATATATATTGAATCGCTGCAAAAGTTGGTGCCCGATTTTCCGAGACCTCAAGATCAAATGTATGATTGTGTTTTTTATTTCGAAATCGGGCGCGAACTTTTGCAAAAATACCGAACGGTAGGAGTGAAACCAAGAAGACCGGAACGCGAGCGTTCGGTCGGAATTTAATCAGACTAGAAACACAATATTTTAACGAACTAGAATATCGTTGACAGTGTCGATTGTGCCGATTCGCTCTCGACTACCACCCCCCACGCCCGTCGCCTCCCCAGAAAAACAAAAATCCCGGACACACTCCGTCCGACGGACTTCGTCACGGAAATTCAATTTCCATTTGACGCCCGGCGCAAATATCCGGCGATCGTGCTCTAATCAAATATTAAAACAAAACAGGAGAACGGGCCCCGGTCTGTTAACTCGGCAAACTTTCTCCGTCGTTAAAGCGCCGTGAAACCGGAAGCGGCATCGTAAACAGCCCGGACAGTACGGTGCGTTCATCTCGATCCTATCTCTCGATCCCAGGGATCGACTGCAAATGAGCCAGTCGGGTCCCAAATCGATCAGCTTTTTCGAAATTTCCCGGAGTCAAGGGAACCATAGAACTTTTTAAGGTTGTTATTTTAGATGTATCAGATAGATAACCTTAGATAGAAAACCTTATAGGTCCTACCAGTTGTCTTTTACAGTTACAGTGATTAGAACGTCTTTATGCACAAAAATGTCGTAGAAGGGGAAAAAAATGTATATTTTTTGTATGGCTGTATTTACTTTAACGCTTAAATATTGATTACAAACGAATCAAATTTGATTTCATCTAAAATGAAATGCGTAACATTCATATTGTGTAATCTTTACTTTACCGGATTCAAAATTAGTACCTTTCTGCTACGAATTATGATGTATTTGGTATGTAATCCAGTAGATTTGTACCCGGCGCGGATGAAGATCGAAGTTTCGATCCTCTAGGATCAATAGTTGAGGAGGTATGGTCGCTTAAAGTTGAGCATATTTCCAGTTTCTTGACTGGCAAGGGCGCCGCCATATTGGTTTGTAGTGACGACGCGAGCCGCTTACCTTGCCCCCTCCCCTCGACCTAATTCTAACCAACTCAGTAAAGCCCTTACCTGTCAAAAACTCTGTAGATTGCTCAACTTTAAGCGACCATATCTCCTCAACTATTGATCCTAGAGGTTCGAAACTTCGACCTGCATCCGCGCCGGGTACAAATCTACTGGATTACACATCAAATATGTCATAATTCGTAGGAGAAAGGCACAAATTTTGAATCCGGTAAAGAAAAGAGCAGCCTTCATATTTGTTAGATTTTTTAAAGGCCTTCATCGCGAGTCTGTCTCGTCAAAGTACGGCAAGGGGTTAATAGACAGTGATAAAAACTGATGTGCACGTTCGGTGAGAAAGTAGTGTTCCCCGTAGCAATATCAGAGCGTTAAAAGATCAATTTCTGAAAAATCGCTTTCCGGGAACACGGCACACATACCGGCGGGAACCGAGGGCGTTAAATTTCGGCGGATCTATCGCGGGCAGTGGAAAAAGGCAGAACAAAAGGCGAGGCGTTCAGGAAACATTTGTCCGGGTGACTGATTGGTCGGCGAACTTTTCGCGAGCTGAACGTCGTCGTCGCGTCGGGCCAAATGAAATTAGCGATCGAAGCGTCGCGGCTCGGAAAAAAAACCCCGGTGACCGTAAACAGGAGAACTTCCTGTTGGGATCGGGAGTAAACGAGCCTGCGGGGGTGGTGGGGTGGCACGAGGAACGGAGGGATCGCCGGGGGGTGAAAGAGGAGGAGGAGGACCGGCTCGGCTAGGTGCCGCTGTGGGATTTATGTTTTTAATTTAACTCCGTATGACCAACTGTCGAGCCCCGCCGAAAAAAGTGCAGGCCGAGCCATTAGCATCGCGCGGTGATATTTCGTCGAATCCGCGAAAACAATATGCTAATGGAGAACCGTGCACGAGCCCGAAGAACCGATGCTTTCGATGCCAGGGGGTGGGTTTTCACGCCCAGCTGGAGAAGTGGGATCCCGGAAATAGGGGCTGTGGGTGGGGACACACACGTCCCGGACTCGTCCCCTGTCGGACATTCGCTCCCCGTGTTATTTGGAAAGCTGACTGTCAAAAACTGCTGATCCATTTGATTATTGCTGCGCTGATTGTTGTTAACCGCGCCGCACAAAGCCTCCGATCGGAGATCGAGGGATTTTTATCAGCTAGACACGGACTACGCCTAGTTTTACTAGCGCGCTCTGCTGTACAACGGTCTCACTTGTTCCGCGGGTGTTTACCGCGGGTTTTAATCTTTGTCCAGTTTTATTTAACTGACATTGTTGCTGTTATTAGTTTGCGGGAACTCTTTCCGCTGCATGGTCATTTTGTTCTGGATTCTGTTCATTCGGTACAGACTGACACAGTGTTTTGTGTTCGAACGTTGTTTTGTAACGAGGCAGTTTTACTCTGTTTGGGAAGTTATCTGGGAGACCAGAATTTTGCGCGAACGTTTACAGACCAACAATGGTGCCATTCTTTGAGTTTTATTGTTTTCCGTGGAGTATTAGCAAGTGATTTTTTCTGTCATCGAGCTCGCAAACTGAAGAACAAAGCAGAAAGTTTTCTAATCATTGTCAACGTTCCACAGGTATCCACTTATACTGTAATCAGTTAATTTCGTGGATGTTTGGCAAGTACAACGAAGAAGCGAAGCGTGTTTATTAAATTGATAGAAAAAGCCTGCCAGCGACTTCTGTTGTTGTTCCACGTCAACAGGAAGTAATTAAAATTAACTGTACAGTGATTACACTTTTACCGTTAGTTTAATTTTTAATGGAGACTGTTCATTAATTGCTGCACCCCCGTCCATTTAAAAGATTGATTAAATATCGATAAAGCACGGTCTAAAAACAGGTATACAAGCACTGCCGTGTGCTGTCCATGATATTGAACCATTTGTCTGTGCGAAATTTATTTCTAACTTTTTACAATGCGTAAAATCGTTTGAATTACTTTTATATACTTTTACGTAATTATTATAGAAATCCTGTTTTAACTGATAATTTCAAAAGAAGATATTAAATCTACTTAATTGTGTGCAATATAAAATTGTAGCTGGCAAATATTCTTTTAAGTAACTATCTTGAAGAAATCAATAGATTGCATCACCGAGAATAATCGGGTTGACAATAATAATTGTCCGTGCTACGAAAGTATTTGTTTAAAAAATCCTTACCTGAATCGCGGACGTATAAAGATAATTAAACAATCCTCGATAGATAATGTATCAAATGAGCCTCAAATTAACCGGAACAATGCGCAGATGATTGAATAGGGTAGTCGGGAGTCGAGCAGAAACGGGCGATTGAATTTCCGCGGCGGCGAAGTGGCGAAATAAATCGGAATTACGAAACTAGCGGCTAATCAATTACAAAATAAATTCGAGTGATTAACGAATGGGGGCTCTGACAAATTTAAGGTGTCGCAGCCACTTAAACCGACGCGGCGGATGGAGCGACGTGGAAACGTGCGCCTCTCACTCTCACCGGGGCCGATTATAAATACCATGATTGCCACTTTTGTGCCAATTTACTACGGGGCCGGGCTTTCAATGATCTTAATAAACCGTCGACTTAAAAAGGAAACGCTATTATCGCGCGTTTCGTTCGCGCAGGTGAGAAAAGTCGGGCCGAGAGACGGAAACGGGACGTGTGGAGGGTTACCTCAAGCACCGTGCACACGCACAGGTGAGAAGCCAAACGGAAAGAGAGAGAGAGAGGGAGAGAGAGAGAGAGAGAGAGAGAGAGAGAAAGAGAGCGTGGGAGAGAGAACGAGGAGAGAGAATCAGGCGAGAGATAAGGATGCCGCTAAACGTGTTCGCGGGCTTTAATCCACGGAGTTTGCACACCAGAGGAACAGAGAAGACAAACATGAACAGAGGAATTAAACGTCTCTCGGGTGGGGAGAGCTTCTAATTCACGCAACAGAGAAAAATATAATGAAACCACACGCGATTGCGCACTTTACAATTTTCGTGAGCAGCGGAAATGAATTCTTGCCGATGTTGATGGAAGACAACGTTCACAGCAGTGATTTGTATGACATTCAAAATTTCATTTGCTTAATTGATCGTAGTAAAACTTAATTTTCATGTTCGGTAAAAAATCACGATCATAATCATGAGAAATATTTTTTTTCTCATACATTTTCTCGTGTCATTGAAAACGCCGAACGCCACCGTACAACGTGATCGGAAAATTATTTTAAACAGACTGCACGTATGTATTTCACGTGGAGAGTAAATGTACAGCAAATGGATAAATAATTGTTTAAAAAGCCTCACATTTACAACCTCAGAAGATTCGAATATGCAGTCGTTTTTAAACAAGTTCTTGTGACTGATCGTGAGTTAATAACAGTACACAGAATAATCTAATGATGTGTTTGGTCAGATGCTTGTAAATGGCATAATATGCAAATGATAATGGTGGGTCAGAAAATGGTCTCGCGGCCCGGATATGTAAAAAAGGAATAGCTCGAGTGTTTCGCTGTTGATTCAGAGACACAAAACTGGATTGGATACGCCGAAAGCGCGCTTAGTCACTCGGCCGCGGCCGGCTCGTTTCGTCAGACCACAGCCGCAACTATTTCCTCTAAATCCCTCGCGGGATCAACGGAATAAATCAGCTAATCGAATATTTATTAGAAACTCCACGGCGGTTGGGTTCTTGTCGTGCGGTCGGGCTCGTATGGGTTTGCGGGGGGAGAAAGAGGCGAGAAACACTACGGATAAAGAAACGAAATGAAACGAACACAGGAGCCGGCGCGAGGAAAGCGAGAAAGTAACAAAAACACTGAGGAATTAATGCTCTAATGATTCATAAATGGTCTGCGGATTTTATGCTTTTGCGACGAGACTGCATTGGCGAAAAATGAACTATTTATATACAATATTATTGAGATTACAAAGGTGCGATTGTAAAATAAATTTTAAATACGGTTATTGAAATTATAAAGAACTCTTTGAAATGATTAAATAAATATCAAAGAAATTCAATCTCGTCATTTTTATGAGGCAACCAGTTATTTTCAAGGCTCGGCAGGCTTTTATTCTTCCCTCAGCTCCTGAAGGGATCAGCAAAAATTTTTTTATTGTGATGCATTCGTTTTACTTGGACAATTTCCATTTATTATTAATTTTCAATTTCGGTTTTGTGGGAACGTTCACAGTTGATATTCAAGACGCACGGCGTCGAGGGCTACGAAGTCGAGCTTCTTTCCAAAAGAACAGAAATTCCGTTAAACTGTGTACACGACCGGTTGAAAAAAAGAGGAGCTGAGAAAGAGGAGATCCAAGTTCATCAAGAGGAGAAGCGAGAACGATGTAGAAGAGGACTGGTCGGAGAAGGGGGGGGCGCTTCGGCGTGGGTGTACGAGGGAATCGCAAGTATCGTTCACGCGGGTGTGAGAGTAAAAGCAAGAAGAGTGTGGTGGAGGCGAACCGTACGAGAAGAGGCGAAGAAACGACAGGAATCGTGGGGCAAGAGCGAGGCGACGCCGTTTGTTCGGGGGAACGGCGAGGAACGGTGCTCGGCGAATGGCGGAGGGATAGGGGGGGGGAAGGGTGCCGCGGCGGCGCGGGCGAGGGGGGTACATCAGAAACCTGATTTTAATTAGTCCACAGTTTAATTACTCGGCAGATAAATCGTGCACGTGCACCGCATAAACTAGCCGCTTTCATTTTTCCCGGACGCGCGGCCGGCACGGTCGCGCTTAGCTCTACGCCGCGAGAATGCGGGATGGGTCATTGTTGCTCGGCTCCGCTCGTGGAAAGAGAAATGACCGCGCTTAACCGTCATCGAGTGCGCCGGATAATAGTTAGTCGGTTTACGCGGCGGCCAGGTAATCCTTTCACGTCGCGGCTTCCTTCGGGCGTCCGGCTGTTTCATTGAAATCCGGAATTTTTGCCGGCTGCCGGGGCCTCGATGACGCTCGACACGGGGGTGAGGGATCGATTGCGAACGATCGACACCGTGATCGATACCCCTGGATTGCCGACAACACGATCTCCTCGGTTTTTTGCTCTTTCTTCGGACACGACGATTGGGAGCAGAATGCGCGTGATTTTCTACCGGTTCAGATACCTTTTCTTGCATTTGTTCGAGAGTATTGTAACACTTTGATAGTTCCAGAAACTTTGCTGTCTTTAGCATTGGAGATACACCTTATCTGTGAGACAATTTTTGGCTTTTACAGATGGTTTTTAATAATTATTCTACACCTACCAACATATTCGTGACATTTTTATGATTAAAATGAGGCCAAACACGACACAGTTTACCGTAGAACCTCGTTTATCCGAACTACTCGGTGGAACATGAGTGTTTGGACTCATTTTAGTCAGAACAATGTACCGAACGTATTCGCAAATGTTTCATTAAGAAATGATCGTAATATTGTATATTAGCTTTCATTTCATCAACAGCATCTTAAAATTGTATAAGGAAGTTATATGTTAGAGGGTTAAGACTTTCATACATCCAATATCGGCGAACCGTTAAGAATATTGCTGAAAGGTCATTACTTTCACTCGAAAGTTGTAATAGTAATAACTAGACTGCGGATGATTATGCAGACCGAAGTAAAACAAATGTTTGGACAAAGTTTTACGCTGTGCAACATTTAGAAAGCAACAGTATATCTAATTTCCATCCGCATAAATAATTCTGGACTCAGCCCGCTCATTAGAATGACCCTGACTTCTACTAAACTGGAATTGGAAAATGTTTAAAATTGAATATTTTGTTTTCTCGTTTCGACGAACTGCAGCGATGAAGATTTCGCTCAGACGAGCGTCCACGGCTCGCGAATTATCGGCTAATATTTTCGCGAGCAGCAACAGCAACCGGACCGAACAGTTGTCGATTTTTATATCGATGCCGGGGAATCGTGGACAGTGCACGCGGAACAATTTTCTCCGGGAGGAGACGTATGAATCCCCGTTTATCGCCGCGATTGCCAATTAGTTATGTATTCAGATTTATATTTGGATCGCTAAACGATCCTCCGTTTAATTGGTAGCCCGTGGATCTAAGAGCGTGGATCGCGTAAATTTTACGAGCCACCGATGCCTAACACGGTTTATGGTTTCGATTTCACCGGCAGCGACGCCGTTTTATTGCCAGCAAAAGCCCGGAAAATATGTAACTATGTACGGAAAAAACATACACAGTCTCGTCTATTTATACAGGGACACGCGCGGACACGTGTACACGCGTGTACCCACAACGGACACATACACGTGTATATAAAATATATAGAATACACGGCGTACGTATACATATAGGGTAGCGTATATCGGCGCACGCGGCACGTATCTCGACCGTGAACCGGATGATTCGATGACAGGAGCACGCGGTCATTTCTCTTTCCGCGGCCGAGCCGGCAACAATGACCCATTCCGCATTCCCGCTGCGTACCATCAACAGATTTTCCGAAAACGAACAAAATGATTTGTTGACTGTACATTAACACCTTCGCCGCGCGACCGCGCCACACCGCGCCGTATCATCCGCGGCAATATTATTGCCGGTTACGTTCCTGTTTCAATGATTCCGTTGCTGATAACGCGGCCCCGCTCCATAACAGGTGAAAGTTTTCTCTCGTTCTTCTCTATCGGCACATTGAAAATAATATCGCGCGGCCGTTCGCCGAATGGCCCGTCGCTACTTCAACGAAAATTTATTAATGCAAATCAAGCCATATTTCTGCCCACGGAACCGCGATCACCGTAACGCCGGCACGCTCTTGCTCGCGAACTTTTCGCATTTTTCCCGCTGTCCACTCGACCGCCGACCAACTCAAGATCTTTCTATGCAACGTTCCTAAACGCAGTTGCTTCCTGTTTATTAATCGCTGTACCCTCTTTGCTGTTATTCGCAGAATTTCCTCCGAATGAGTACTGTAAACTGTTCTTTAAAGATTGTTCCGATCACTTTTCTACGAAACTTTCACCAACAAATTCGTGACACTTTCCTGATAAAAATGACACGAAACGCGACACGGTTTTCACGGAATTTGCTCGTTGAATCCTCTATGAAGTGGAATCCCGATTATCCGAAGACTTGAATGATTTCACGTGTATTTAATTCCATCCTTCGGCAATCTGCGCGCTATACGCGCACAATTATTCCCGACAAAAGTGGCACTAAAAAACTCATGAGAATCTCTCGAGCAACCCAATAAATCGGTAATGTTTTTTGCCGTTTGCGTATCGTTCGTTATGAGCCAACCGGTATCAGTCGAACGGAGGCCGCGGATGAATCAAAGTTTGAGTTTCGCTAATTACAGATCCCGATACAGCGTTCGGAGAAAATTGAAGGCTGCCGGTGTGCGTGCATCTGTGCAAGGAGGCGAAACCGATACCCCGAAGGTGGAAGCCGATAGGCGACTTCTTTCGCGACACGAACGAAACCGGCGCGCGGTGCCTGTAAGCCATTCCGGTAACGGTTTCCCCCATTCTAATTAACATTCCGCGTATTTATTAGACGCGGATCTGCAATTAATCAGGTGGATTCAATTAGCGAATTACCAATTAGCACGCACGCGTTCACACGCTCTCGGACACCGCTTGAGATCCTGCTCGACGATTGCGGAATATAATCCTGCGGCACGAAGCCAGCCGTTGCAGCTGCTCTGCGATTGGAACACTTTTCTGAACAGCTTCGTTTGTCTAAATGCTATATCCGATGCGAAATATCCGCGCGAGACGCTGTACACTCCGATACAGTACGGTTTTTCTTAAGTAAGCCGATTGGGACCTCTGGCGCGCTTATAACGAGCGGTGGACGCGATTTTGACGTCGTTGATCGATGCTTTCGATTAACGGTTCATCTTTTTGATACAATTCGCGAAATTCTTTTGTTCAAGTAGTTTAATTGGCATTGTGTGTTTTTTTGAATTGTTTATTATTGGTCAATTGAAGATTGTCTACATCAATTTCAAGATACAAGAGGTGCGCCTATGTAAACATTTATTTGAATGGTTTTATTGTTTCACATTTTATGTATTTTATAAATATACAAAATCTGCAGTCTGTTTATATTTAATGATCTGGTGAAGAAAAATATACGATATTCAATTCGAATGGATAAATATTGTGACGAAGATAGAATTCTTTTAGAATTTCAAGCGTGTGTACTTTTTATTGCACGAAACGGTGTACATTTAATTACTGCGATACAGATTACCAGCGTATCAAAAATATTTCTAAGAAAACCTGAAGATTCATTAGTAAACGGCACCCCAGGTGACTAGCGCAAATTAAAGAGGGCATGTAGTGGGAATAGCGCTCATTTATCCGCGCGGTACCGTAGACGGATAATTAACAAGATATTTCAGATTTTTCCTGACAGTAGGCTCTCCGGAGTGTTTCTAATTTTCTTAATCGTATTTCAGAATTACTCGGATCCGCGTCATCGAGCACTCGACATTCTCAAACGAAATTCGATAAACAGAATCTAAGAAAGAAAGAAGAATAACGTTTTATTGGAATGTTGGAATGCAACTCACCTCTCTTGAGCCTCTTTCATCCACCTCTCGAGGACCGGTTTTATTTTTTGCGCGCTCTTTGGCGTGATGTCCAATTTTTCGAATCTAGAGCCAACAACAACTTATGATTCCTGGTCTCGGTTGTTGTTCGGAGAGCCGAACTCATGGGGAAAGGAAAAGATCGCAAACGCGCAAAGACGTTCCGGAAACAGCGTACAACAGAGAACTTTCTTGTCCACATAGAAAATGGTCCGACAAAATTAAATGTAGAAATTCCTCCTCAGTTCGAAATTAAACAAAACCATAAACTGCCAGCACTCGTTCCAATTTTCACACTGATCTAAAGATTCTCAGAATTTATTTAAACAGTTTTAAATATTTATCAAAAATATCTATCATATAAAGTACTCAAGAATTTCATATTAACAATTTTCTAAAGTAATTGTGTATCCATCATCGCCACAAGTTGATACAGTCAAGACATAAATTAAAACCGTTTCCATTGTGTATTATTCAGAAAATGGAAACGTTCATGTTTCGAGAATTAATTGACTTACGGTTCTGTAAAAAATCTTCGTGCAACGTATAGAAAATGTTAATATTGGATCAGCTTGTATATTTCGTCAAGAAAAATGACAATGCTGAGCTTTCGTGTAAAATTCGAAGCATACGTTCCAACGCAACTAATGCGATTCGGAACAACAGCGTTGAAATGAAAACCTTAAAAGGCCAAGAAGACATAGTGGGAGTTCTTGGCTCTCTTACGGTGGTCATGGCAGCTTATGGTGTCCGGTGCCTCGCCGCGTTCAAAGATCGTCTTTACGTTTTTGTTCGACTAAAGGAGCACTAAGAGGCATGCATTGACTCAAAAAACAGGACATTGACAATGCGTGCATGCTTAAAGGTTTTGGTGATGCCGTGTATGATGTTGCCAACGCGCTTCGACAGCCGAGACGACGCTCGCATAGGTCGTGGGAGTAGGCGTGTGATCGCCGGAGGGTAGGATCGGTCGAACAGGTGGCGAACTCGACGGACGTTTATCGATGGATATCGTCGTCGGTTGTGTTCGCGCGTTGGCGACATCATGCCCAAGTTTGCCAATGCCCTGGCTCGAAGAAATAGCTCGTTACAAAACTTCGAAAAACAGTGCTCCTTTCTCTTTTCCAAAAACGGAGTTAGGAATCAACGAGAGTACTTGCAGCTATACCCAAATATGCCCCGTAGCTATTAATTTCCGTTGGCTAATCGCAGAAAGTATGAGAGAAAGAGAGAAATAGATATGAGGGGTGAGAGCGAGAAAGACTTAATGAGACAGAGAGATTGAGAAAGAAAGTGAGAAAGGAGAAGGAGGAATGATCGACGATCGGATGGTGAAAGAAAGAGTCTATTTAAACACGAGTTAGACACACGCTGTCCATGGTTGTCGAACGAGAAGCGAACTCGAGAGAGATGCGAATCAGTCATCGGCTAATCGTCATTAGGATTAGCTAGCTTAATAGCTTTCTTTCGTATCGCAGCGAGGGTGCGCGAGCGCACACGACGACCAACACGTGTCCCGTATTCGCATGCTTGGGTATAACTGCCCGTTCCGCCAGAGGATTTGACAAAGTTCTCGATTCTTTAGGTAAATTAAGTAGCATGAGGGGTGAACGTACGTAGCTTGCTGCTGAGAGGCAATCTGCGAGGCAGCGTACATCTGGGTAGCCAGGGCACTGGGGAACAATCACCAATGCTTAAATTAGTCGTTACGATAAGAATTCGAAGGATGCAGAAACGATAGCGTTTCCGCTTGCCACCGGCGTTACCACGGTGGTTCCTTTTTATTTACGTTTCTGTTAAGGAAGAGAAGAGAAGCGTGCAGAGAACACACCGTATATGGCGGAAAAGAGTGCTTCAACGACATCCAGAGAGATCTCAGTTTCTGTCTATATGGAGGAACCAACGTGGCAGATTTGACACATTTTTTTTCTGAACACGATCGGGTCGAAGGATCTAGCAACTTTTCCGTCAGGACACGCGATACAGTATTCCCTCCCTATGGTGCACCGTATTGTAGACGAGCTCACAACGAGTCAGCGACGCGATTCTGCGATCGCTGGATTTCGCTGACTTCCCGCTCTACCGCATCACTATCCCCTCCAACCGCTCATTGGTTTGGTCCGAGCAAACGCCGCCTACTGACCCGCGAGGTGGGGATGGCGATGCGATTACAACGAGAGAAACTGCTAGAGAGGGAATACTGTACATTCAGTTCTCTCGAGCGAATCACTAGAAGACCAGAAAGAGAACTTGAACTTCATTTCATATGAAATAATCTGCTGTGGCGTTTAGTATCCCTTCTGCTAAGTTAATGAAAGCTAAGTTGTCTCAGGAATAAAATCGCTCGCAGCGTATTCAGCTCGCATGATATTGCGTTCTTTTTTCGGTAGGAGAAATTGTCGCTAACGTTCCGAGCGCGATGGGGAATTAATAAATTTTCCAGCGACCGAAAAGTATTGTCACGGAGATGATCGTTACTCATACGTGGTCTGGAAATGTACAGCTTTGGCTGACAGACGGAATTAATCCTTTTCCACGGCATTTCCAGTGACCTGGCACACTGTCGTAGTCTATCGTGTTACTTTTTTTAGTTTTGCTTTTTTTGGGTTCTCATCAGCGACGTCCGTTGGATTTTTGCGAGATAGAGGACACGGCAAACTGTGCACACTCACCTGCATATGGCACTTTGGCTGTAAGCTGGACCCTCGGTTACACTTAGGGCCTGACCCACCTGGGTCTGCGTCAGACCCAGCGACAGTCTTTGGAGCTTGAACACCTTCGCGAAGTCCTTGATCTCATCCAGATTGATGCCGTCCACCATGTTGTTCGTGGCCTCGTTGATAGTCGGCTGATCTGTAATGCAGATTCGAGAATTTGGCGCGACGATCTTAGGCACACACGACATTCTGACACGGAAATTTTCTTGTTCGTTACTCTCTACGAAATATAATAGAACAGGTGTTCATTTTCGAATTTTAACACTCTACCTACCGAAAGCCTATTAATAGGATTTTCAATAATTGTGCTGTACGAAAAGAAAGCACAGAAATTGTCTTTTACATTACAATTTTAAATGAAAGCATTAGGTGACGCTATTGAGAGTGACTTGTTAATTCACAATGAAAATTTCTGTTGCTATTGAAGGTTCCATTAAAAAGTATCTATCCATGTACCATAGATTTTTCAAAATTATGCAATGATCACCGGTCGGTAATGTGTTAAATACGAGCCAAAATATTTTTCGCCAGACTTAAAAACTGTTTGAGAAAATTGCATAGAGATCTGCAATCGAGAGATTCCACTCTAAAAAGTGATGAAAGTAGTTTTCATAAATCAAAGAGTGTATGCAGATTTTCTGAAACTGAAACATTTTTTTGGACACAAACACGGTCCACACAGATTACAGAGAGTCCAAACAAGCTCCAGAGGATCTAGCTCGACTCACAATCGATCCCACGTTTCCAAGCCATTTTAACAAGTCGAAATATTTTTTAACATCGAAAGGACACATGCGACGGATCCGCAACCAGTTCTCTGAGCCTCTAAAATTTTGTCGGGCGAGACGAACACAGACTGCGGGGATTATGGATAGTCCGAACAAATTCCAAAGAATTTGACTCGACTCACAGTCGATCGGTATGTCCCGAAGCTCTCGCGGGAAGCTGCCTAATGACATCAGGCGGCTTCGTTAAAGCAGCTTGAGCTACACCGATTTCTCTCGTAAATCTGTCACCCCGAATGTATACGCACGCAATAGAGGTGGCCCCGCAATCTCGACCAGTTCGTCGAGTTTCTGCGCTGCGCAATAAACTGCAAATCCTTCTTCCGCGGCGCGCCGTTTCTGCGATCATTAATTTCCGATCGAACGCGGGCAAAAAAGCGGACCGAGATGCTCGACGCGGCCCGTTTCGAGGAATCTGCCAAGATTTTCACGAATCGCGAACATGAAACGAAGTTCAGTCGCGAGAAGTCGTTGTCTCGTAGAAATCTTGCAATCAATGACGCTTCGGTGCCTCGAATCTGGTAGAATCTCTTCCTGGAGGATTCAGAACTGTATCGGACGCCGGTCATTTACAGCGCGTAAGAAATTTGAAAAAATTTTTACGCACAGAATTGACCTGAATTTAAGGCGATTTTATTCGAATTTTTATTTCTTGATGCTGTTCTTCTGGGAGATGGAATTTTATTTAATTCGAGGTATGCGAGTATCTCGGAGCACCCCGTAGAGTACAATAAAAATAGTTAAATTTTGTTCGCCTGGCTGATCAATTTTTCTTGAGAACTTCTGAAGAACGTGTTTGTAATTTTACTTCAATTTTGTCAGATAGCTGGTTGAAAATAATGTGAACGCGGTTTAGCGGTGAGCGTTTCGCCGAAGATGCAGCGTCGTTATCGCGAAAGTAGATTCAGCCGTTATCGGGCGGGCATGAAAAAATGTACAACATTCCTGCATTTGTGGGATTACGGTGGCGAACACAAGCTGAACAGACCGAGCCCGTTAGATTGTAGATACATCGGTTATTTCATCGTCGAAGTGGCATTGCGAATTATTAAAATTATTGTCTGCCGACTCGAGGTTACATACCGCGTCGGTATCTTTATGGCTTCCCAGAAGGCAGGAAGGAACGATCTAATACATCGTAATGAGTCGAGCATTGTACGATATCCCATTAAAATTATTAAGCGCTTCATAGCGCGGTCAGAGTCTCGAACATTATTATTTATCGGCTTCGACCGTCCGTTAATTGTTAAATCGGCAGAGGAAGGAAGCGTGATTTCGAGTGGCTAATGTTATTATGCAAGGATACGCTTTCCTGCTGCATATTTCTGCCCACATGTGCAGGCACTTTGACCGAATTCCATTCATTAACTCGTACAGTTTTGCTGTTATACACGATCGAAAATAAAATTTAAAATAATGATTTCCTCAGCGATAAAAACAGAGAAATTTCATAAAATGTTGTACAACGAATGGGATATTTTATATATCGTTTCTGGGTTGTTTCCGCTATATTCTTGGCGAGAAAGAACACACGTCCGAATTGAAAATGTATGTTACAAGTAATGAATCAGATGCATAATTGATAACCGCAAAAACACGCTCCAAATAGGTATACATTGACCCATTTACTGGCAGGCACGTTAAAATGTATCATGAACTATTAATGATTAGACTGCCGATGTTTATGCAAATTCTTGCCTTTATACATAAATTTCGCCAAAGCAAGGTTTACGGTAATAGCAGTGCACGGTAAACAAGAATAATTTGAAACTGTGTTAAATGCTATCAAACTCTTCACTTTATTCGATCGAACTTGTTTCTGGAATTTTCATTGTAGTTTGACACATTTTTCACGAATAAAAAGATGATATTAAAAAAAAGTGATCAAAGATTTTATAACATAGAAACAAAAATTATTTTGGTATCGTACAGAAGACACTTAATGTATTTTTCGAAACAAGAAGGTGACTCACCCTGTGTATAAAATAGAAAATTCAAGTTTTAACTTCGAAGGTTAAAGGACGAATGATATTTCAAGGATCGAAGGAAGAGTCTGCAGGGGCGAAGGAAGCTGAAGAAGCTGAGAAATGGTACTCACTAGGTGAATCGTTTAGCAGATCGTCCTCCTCCATTTTGGGGCTGTAGAGCATGTTGCTGGTCTCCTGTTTGACGCCGGAGACACTGTGTCCGTGCGTCGTCGTGATGGTTATTTCCCCGTTGCTGGCCGCGAGTCTGTTGAGTGCCGATGCTGCGGATACCACGGACTCGTTCAATGGCGAGGATTGCTCGGGCCTCTCTCTGTGGTGCTTCTCCGTTGGCTGTGAGGAACAACAACGACGGTAGGTAACGGATTAGCAGCTGAGCCAGGGACGACAATGCTCCTCTTCCACGCCAATTATGCACTCAATAATGAGACTCCGGGTTCTAGCCCCCGTACCCCGGGACGCTTTAGAGTCTAATTAGTGGAAGAAAACGTAGCCGCCGCCGCCGCCACGGGGAATACTTTCTTAACGAGATCGCTTGCTATCGGGAATTATTTTCTGGTTGTTCCCGCTGATCTTGCGCCCAGTTTAACTGCTCCACCTTCGCGGGGACCGTCGACGGTATCCGTCGTACATTGTGCTTGAGGAACCGTTCGTGTATTGTCATGGTCGCCGGAGGACACCGATTGGTCAATGAAACGCGACGATATCGAGGGAGAGAAAGAAAGAGAGGGCGACATAGTTGATGGCAGTGTTAGTTATTGACGAAGGCGAATCAAAATTCCTCGAGAGGAAAAGAATCCTGTCTGCAACAGAATTCTGTCCACGATCCGAAGTAATCGTTCAGGCGAGCGAGGCAAATGCCGGGACATTGATTGTCCTCCGCGGAGCACGACTTATTGGATGGAATAACTGAAACCCGGGATTCCCGAGTTTAGGTACTCTGGAAGACGGCTACGTATAAGAAGATGGTATTGGTTAGGCGAATCTGTAATTGGCCGCGGAAGCATCCGCCCACTTATTTTTAAATTTGACGAATCTGTCTTCAATACTGTGGGCTCGAATATTGGATTGGTACTTAGAAGACTGCCTATGGAGTGGCTAGGTTCACAGGGCTTTATACAACTAGCCTAATCGCGATCGAACCGAGAAAGACGCTGAATCCTGTGATGGATACCTACCGTGTAACGGTTCATGTGGGAGCTATGTCGATGGCTATGTTGCTGTGGCGAGGTGGTCAAAAGCGGTTGCTGAGAGGCCTGAGCGGCTTGGACTGCTTGCGCAGCTTGGGCCGCCTGTGCTTGAACTGCTTGCGCAGCCTGGAGCAATTGCTGAGGCTGCATCGCGTTCAGGAGCTGCTGACTGGCCGAGCTGTTGCTCAGGAGGTGCGGCAGCGCTGCTGGATTCAGTCCCAGACCCGATGCTAAACTTGTTGGAACTGCCACGAAACAAGGTTAAAAAATAACGTTAAAAAACAAGTTTCAGAAACCTGCTTCGCTACATGTTCAGCGCCGGTCCCGTTCATAGAGCAATTAGAGAGGCATGCGTTCTTTACCCTTCGCGTCTTAATTTCATCTTACCTGAGAAGTCGCCGTTGCTGGTCGGCGTGTTGAGCATGTTCTGGGGCTGCGTGATGGACTGCAGGTTAGCCAGGGTCGTGGACACGACTTGTCCGTTGCTCAGCGCAAGGTTCACCATCTGATTGTTGGTGACATGGCTGACGGGGATGGTCAGTATGGTCTGCGTGGCAATTCCTGTGAAGGTAACGGGCGAAAGAAAAGCCCCCACCCGAGCAGATTAGAATCTAACGAAGTAACGACGACACGGGGAACGAGGTCGGTTGATATTCTATCCCCTTGGGGGCCGGGGGCCCCGGCTGTATGAACGTGTCTCGAATCAATAGATACTTCATTTCCATTATGAACATAGTCCACGCGTCGTTGATCCAGGAAGGGTAGTAAAGTTATCAGAGTCTCATAGAGGGATTATTAGGCAACCCATAGGGCAGGTAACCTCGCAGGCCAGCGTAGTTGGCAAACTATTATCGTCATCTTAATAGTGGGTACAGGTACTGGCACTGGACTAGGCTGCGAGAAGGACGCCTAATCATACTTAGAATAGTTTCGGGATTACCTCCAGCTCCGCTAATCTGATTACCCTGTACACGCGCTTAATATGATTACTGATCATGAGTACGTACCCGTGTTGGTACCTATAGCTAAGCTAAGCAAATCCTGTATTCCGAACAGCCATAAAAGTTTCGCGTTCTGAGGTAAGGTCAACTGGCAATCCGATTACCGTTCGGTTTAAGCGATATTTGACGATGATAGCACGCCGACGATCGTTCTTTTCGATTCGAGCACTCCACCCATTGCAAATATACTTTCGCGGAGTATCTTTACACCTTTTCTTAAACAATTATCTGGGCACGTTCTTTGACACGTCCGTGACAAAAGTGAACGCTTCTTAGACTACTTTGATAACGAGCTGGGTATACGTTCATTGATGATTGAAAAATATAATCGACAACGAATTCTAAATTTTAGAGAACCATAAAATATTGAGATACTGGGTTAATTTTTCAACGATTCACCTTTTCGTGGTACACCTCATACGAAAGAAATGTGTCATTAAATTTTGAACATGGTCGAAACGTGCAAAGTAAATTCCGAGCGCCACGAAAATGAACACTGAAATATATATTCTAAGCGCTGATCCATCGAACTGAAATATTAATTGGCAATGTGCATCGTTCTATCAGCACTTGATTGTCATTTAAGATGGACGGATCTTCCATCATTATATGTATGTTGACCCATATCGCTAAAATAATCTTGAATCGACGTGTCGTCTAACAGAGCTTATTCTTATACGCTCCTTTCGAATTGTGTGGAAAAGCTCGCGACCCGTTGGATTCATCAATGATTCAGTCACTATTGCTTAAAATCGAACCGAGTAAATCGTTCATAGTGTGAGTCATCCCGTTGCCCTTCTATCCGATACGCGGACATCAATTTCCGAATTTAACCGGACCGCGAAAGTTTGTCAGCTCGGAAATGTTATGGTTAAGCAGCGCGCGTGTTTGACGGTTCCCCTACTTTCAGCATAATTAATCCGGCACACGGGAATATCGACGGAGGAACTCGTGATTCCTGACGAAAACAGTCCGTTGACGAGCGATTGATCGGATACTCGATATCGGATGTGACGAAATCGACGTCACCGCCGAGAAGGAGTTGGCCCCGACAAATTGAATGCGTCGAATCGAATCATAACTGCCGATCTTTTTATGCAAAATCAAAGTTCTCTTGTATTTCCATCCTTGACAGCCGTGATGCATTAAAAATAATAGGACAATCGCCTTCAATTTCTCCGATACAGTATGAAGACAAAGAAAAATGTTGAAGTGTCATATTTCACAAATAAATTCAAGTTTTGCGAAGTGATCACTCCAAGCAGCAACACCACCGTCCTTTAAATTTTCAAATTTCCCTGAACATTCTCCGCTCAGGATCCAAATCTGCTTCGAAATCTCTCGACGAGTCCAGCATAGACTCCCGGCGCGATCTCGAGAACGGAAAGTAAGCATCTCGCGTGTCCTCTCTTCGAGCTCTTTCGCCGTCGTCGATCAGAAACCAATCGAGCGTTAGTCAGTTAGCATCGATTCAGCCGGGAAGCAGTGCAAACATTATTTGCCACCACGTAACTCGTCATCCTACCACGACTGGTCCATATCCACGAACTTCAATCCACTTAGGCGGACTCCCAAAGTTCTCCTTACCCTTCTCCTGGTCCGCACCGGCACGATACCGTCGACGGTCTCTCCGGCTTTCTCTCTCCCACCCAATTGCCAGAATAGGAACCCAACTTGGTAGAAACGAAGTTAGCGCGAACCGCAATCGATATAATAGCGGCCGAATCCGCGGAGCTGTGATGTCCAGCTAGAGAGAGAGTATACCTAGGGTTAGGGTAGCGGAGGGACGGTCCCGAGGAGGTCTAGAAGGGGGATGAGGCCAGGGGGTGAGGAGGGGGGTCGGAGGCAGCGGGGAGTTATTCGTGGGTCTGGAAAGGGGTAGTGAGACGTTAATTATACATTGAAATTAGTTGCAGAGTTTGCCCTCTGCTCGCCGGGCTAGTCTAGGACCACTAAGTATGGACGACGGGGCTAGCCTTAGTCCGAGAGCTGGTCAGAGATAGTCGATATTATATTATATCTATATGCATATCCATCTCTCTCTCTCTCTCTCTCTCTCTCACTTCTGGTTGTGTCTGTATATTATATATCGGCAGATCTTGATTGCACAACATTATGCGCGAGCACATCGTGCAGATTTCCCGATGAGTCCACTCGGACTGATTTATGCCCACGAAATTCGAAGGTACTTAGCGCGCCGGGTTATTGTTCGAGACTTCTTGCTGGCCCTCTATGATACCGCCAGCAATTATCCAACCCCCGGGCTCCTTTATCTCCGGACGACGAGCCGCGGCGTTTAATTAAATTTCGCCCGTAAGGCTTCGACGATTAGGCTCGCGCGTTCCGAGGATGCGTGGACCGCTCTGGTCCGAGATCGAAAGTATCGGAGCTTGAGGACTTGATCAATCGGACCGATCGTTTTTGCGGCGATCGCGGTCCACTGTGGCACGGCGAGCTGATCGGTATGCTAATTTCGAATTAGGGACACCGGAGAGGCGATTGGAATTTGTGTTGTGCGGTGTTCAGGGGTTTGAACGATCACTTTGCAGATTTCGAATTTGTTTATAAAATGTCTTCATCGATATGTATAGTACCATGGAAAAACTGGTCATGTATTCAATGCAACTCCTCATGCTCTTAGTGTAGAACAAAAGAGTACTTGGACGCATCATGGTTCATCCGCATTGAACACGTGACTCATTCGAAATAATAAAATGTCTTCATAAAAAGACAGATTTCGTCAACAGATTTTTATCTTGAATACTATATATCCGATTGAGTTGATTCTTCTTTTGCAATGACCAGGCAGGTGATTGGAGATGTACGAGTAAAATTTCAAGTGACGTTCAGCTTCTCGAGACTCGTTGAAAAAGACAGAAACACGCAGCCCGTTTCTTGTGCACATAAAGCTAAATAGGCGGTTCGATAGCCGGTCATTCCCACCCGAGAAAGTAATACAATAATTACACGTTCGATTCGACAGTAACTCCTTTGATGACGAACAGGAAAAACGATTTGATTGCAGGTTTCCTGCCCTGGGTCATACAAATCCCGAATCTCGTGCGTCACGAACGAGAGATACATAATTTCGAGTGGAAAGTCAGATCTCTTTCGTGATTTCGCGTCTGGGCGACTACAAAGTCGGCCCTCCATTGAGGGAGTGTGCCTTAAAGGACCACCATCGATTTACGTGACACGTTCGAACCGTTGACGCTCTTATTACCATCAAGAGGAGAGAAGTTTCAATGGGTGTCAATCAATGGTCATTCGAGAGCGCTGAAAGGGCTCCGGGATACATAAGAAACAGAAGGCTTACCTTGCGACGTAGGGATAAGAAGCTGAGCCCCTTGAATGCCTTGAACCAATTGACCGGACGTTAGGATGAATTGAGGCATTGCAACCGGTTGCGGCTGAGATAATAGCTGAGGTAATGTCACCATTGGCGCCGAACTTGGTGGCAGGAGGTGTGGCGCAGCTGTCGTACTCGAGGCTGTTGGTACTGTGCCACCTGAACATCACGATTCCTCATTTCAAAAAAGAAGAAGGACCAGTCGCCGATTATCGTTTCGACCGGTTTTTCCACGGAACGCGAGATCGTTTCGTCACGTGAAACACAATCACCGATAATTTGCTGTTCCCCGGTCTTTTCGCCCGGTCATTTGCGTTATAAATATACTCGTGCACGTAGGATTACTGTTTACCGTCGTGTATATTAATTAATTAATACTCTACTCCTTGCAATAAAGACTTTTATGACTGTTGACGCCACGGAATTAATTAAACGGAAACTTCCCTTTTTTTACGCGCGCGAACTAGTAAAAAGAGGGTCTCTTCATTATTTTTTAGAATACTTAAACCTATTAATTGAATCGTTCGCGTCACTATAACCAGACTGTTATTACAACTAGGCTGCGAACGGAGATTAAAAAAGTATATAGCCATAAAGAGCTTCATAGAATTGAATAAAAAGACCACGGGGATAATATCTTATTCAATCCCAACGTTTCTTTTCGCGGAATCTTCTAATTAAAATTTCCTTCTAATGTTAATGCAGTTCAAACATTAATTTTCGGTCTGGCTGGCAGTTAAACGCGGCTGGAGAGGAGGTTCGGATATTTTTCCGTCGCGGCCAGTAAAAAGCGGATTTCAGACGCAAAGTAGCGCACATCGAAGCAATGGGATTTTGAATAAATTAACGTAACATCAAATTAAAATTCAAATCTCGAGCCCGCGGACCCTTACCGGCTTTCGCAACGGCGAAGTATGAAATTCACCGGGAAACCGCGGAATGTTCAAGGGTGAGATAATTAGTAGCAACGAAATAAAATTCCGAGGGGACGGAGGAAGGGGTGGGGGGGGGGCGGTAGGGTTTCAAATTTCACGTCACTTATGGCACGCGTTTCCATTTGAATCGACAATTGGAAGTCCTACCGGATGAGCTGACAGTGAGATTCAAGGGCGTGTTGATGAGCTGATTGTTAGTCAGCCCCGCTGTCATTCCCTGGAGACCCGCGGCTAGTGAGGCGACTTGCGGCAGGTTTTGCAGACTCGCCAGATTCTGAAGGTTCTGCAGAGTTACCATCCCGGCCACTGGCGGAAATAGAAATGCAAAGTTTTATGATAGCGTCGATTTATCGATAACGCGCGCAGAACTTTCGATTCGAACGCTAGCTGAACGATTTATGCTGGAAACCTAAGTCGACACACTTCTACCGCCTTATAGAAATTTTGTAGTTCCAATATTACAACTTTTATACAGGGTGTCCCATTTCAGTTGAGATTGTAAAAAATCTCGAAGACGTGGTTTAAAAAATACAAACTGACACATGTCCAGATGGCGCCACTAGTTTTTTAATGCGTGGGCGTTTTCAAGGTTATTTCTAGGTCATTTTGTCTTTTTTTATCATAAACCGATATTTTTTATTTCGGAATCACATTCTCCGTAAAAAGATGCACAACTTTTTGTGAATGTGATTCCGAAATAAAATTGAAAACGCCCACGCATTAAGAAACTAGTAGCGCCATCAGACTCGCCACTCGAAACGCTAAAGGACATGTGTCAGTTTTTCTTTTTTTTTTACAATCTCAACTCAAATGAGACACCCTGTATAATAATTTCAGTTTTAAAGTACAGAGTTTGAAGTGTGTTATAATTTTATTCTGTATTATCTATTTAACATTAATAGCAGTCTGTAAATTTCTTTATTTCTTTAAAAAATAATAGATAGCAGAATAAGACGCAGTGCATTATGACATCATCAATGTGCAGTCAATCAACTTTCTATGCAGTTGAAATTATATTTAATCATACGACGTGTGAATAGAAATTGTGGATGAAGTATTGTTTCATATATGTTTGATATAAGTTAAAATTGAATTTGTAGACAGGATTGAAAGAAAAGAAAATGGTTGAAAAATTTATTTTACTTAGTGTTTGTAGACGATCCCACTCACTTGTCCCATTAAGATGTGCCTGCGCCACTGCCGCCCGTTTCGCCTGATGCAGATTTTCAGGTGACGGACTTCGCCTCTTCCGCGAGTTCTTCAGCTCTTCCATCATCATCTGGTGCTCATGCAGCGAGCCAATGGTAGTCGCTGGCTCGGGACTGCCAGCGCTACTCCTGTCACTGTCCTGTAACAGAAGTTCGAACTCGTCAGTCAGGCCGCAGACTCATTGCTGGTCCCATTCATGGGCCCAGAAAATACATTTGTCTAACTAACTATCTGACCACGCTCTCTTCATCTTCCAAGCTCTATTTCTTCGTGTCATTTTTCAAACACAATATTTTTGCCGTACTAGAGGCAGTTCCTAAAGATGAACACACAAGTGTGAACAATTTTTTGGAAAAGTCTGTAGAAACAACAAATTTTTAAAATTTTGTTATGGACTGAAATCTTCAGTTTCTCTGATGATTCTCAGATGCCATAAATCGGACGAAATAAGTCAGACGTTCCGCTTATTCGAAAATACAGTGTTTTTTATGCTGATGAAATTCGGAAGGAGGAGAACAGCGAAAAATGTTATTAATTGCGATTGTGGGGACGGCGAGTAGGTGGAAACGAGGGAAAAGTCAGCGCGGCCAATCTGGAACGAGATTGGCTATACTTTATTTCGTTTATTACGCTGCGTTTGAAACCTTGTATTTATACGGTATTGATAACGATTATAAAGTATTGGCCCGTTGCGATGGCAACAGGCGTACCCCGCGAAGTGCTTTCGGCTATATTTTTCGTCTGGAATCTGTGCGCGCGACTCGGGAACGGTGACGTTTCAAAAATTAATAAGGTGATAATGGCCGGGGGAAAGTGCGCGCTGACACGGTCGTTGCTGATCTTTTTTCACGTTAGCAAACGGAGATGTTGCGACATCTAACGAGGCTATTTTCACGTTCGCCGATGAACTGTATTTTTGTAATGTCCATAGCGCATGGAAATGAAAAAATTTCATCGATTTCGAATACTGGGAGAATGAGACATTTAAATAATATTTGTAATATTTTGCAACAGTGAGTGGTCTGATTGTATGCTATGCCGTAGGTCACTGGAGGGCTAGAAATTTTATGCAATCATACAGAAAAAGATTTCGAATAACTTTTGCTGCGTGCTTTATAAGTATATTTATTGAGTATTACGTACATTTATTAAAATATCCTAGAAAATCTCACAGGGTCTCGAAGAGTCAATGAAAAATTCTCGTGAAAATTTATATTTGTGGAAAACTATCTTCAGGCAAATATTGTAAATAATTCTCGTTTGACAGGTTGAAGGTTTTTTTTTTTTCCTTATTTTACGTCGCTTTTGGAACTCCTATTCAGGGTTATTTCGCGACGGGACCTACAGTTTTTATAAGGTGGGTTTGAATCGCAGATTGAACGGTTTCAGCACGAGTTTTACAGCCGCCTCGCTCGACAGACATACGATCCGTGGACTATTTCTTCAGCTATCGGTAAAACATTAATTATTGCTGGTTACACAGTTGTTTCGAAATATAAGAGCCTCGCAGCCGCCTTTAATTGAATTTTCTTTCGCCAAGAACCAGAAATATATACCACAGTATTATAATCACCATAAACTCAGAATTCATTTCTAGGATATTAATACGATTCTCCACGCTTCATTAAGTTAGGCACCAACACAGGCGCGCACGCAGAGACGCACACGCGCCTATTCGCAGCCCCGCCTTTGCGCCACCTTATTTGCTCGTAAATATACATGGTTAAATATTATTGCGTCCCCATTCCATTTTTTTTTACACGTACACGAAGCCGAAGGTATTTGTATACTTATCTCTGTACGTGACGCAGTAAAACCCTTTTATTACTATTACTATTATTACTATGATTAAAATTCTTCGAGCAGCATTAAATTCCTGCGACGAGAGTCTCCCGGCGGCCATAACGAGACGCCCATTAAAAAATACACGTCGTGTCGCTCGGTTTTTTAAAATTTTTTATTTCATTTTTTTCATCCTCCTCTCCTTACTGACCGAAATCAATCGAACGCGGTCGCGCAAAGGTTTTATTGGAGGCTGGCAATCATTCTCGCCGAAATGCTCAATTATACGCGCGTGGTTCGTTAACGTACCGCGCTTTTTATTGCGGCGGCAAGTTTAACGCTGAAAATTGATTAATAATCATTCACGGTCCAACTGGCCGACGTTAAAATGCTTCGCTACGAAATAATGGTGGTAGACGCGGCTTTAAAGGCGCGGAGGGTTCGGGATGCACGGGGGTGGAACGATGGGGGTGAGAATCGGGGGTGGAAAAAAGAGGAGCGCGGCACGAATCATTGATGAATACAGAAAAATCAACGGGAGAGTCGCGCGGGACCGGTGCCATCATGCTGTCCCGTCGCCAAACTAATAAACCTTCCGGTTTCTCGATCGGACGCGACCATAATGCTCGGCGATCATTGTTTGCTCAATAGATCAAATGCTGAACTATTTATGATAGCTACTTCAATGATGAAACTTTTAATTTGTAACAATTTTTTTATGAAAGTTCCGTCAACATATTCGTGACATGATTCTGATTAAAATAACATGATGGATTTTTGTGCAGAGAAGCTCGGAAAATTGGAAATTTATTTTAAAAAGTGAAACAGGTTTTTAACAACAACAAAACAAATTTTGTAGTATCCCAGCTCTACCGCGTATCGTTCTCAAGAAGAGAAAGGGAGTTCTGGATTTTTGTGAAAAGATCGGAAAATCGGTAAAAATGGTCGACGCAAGCGACCGAGAGACCCATTCAGGGATCCGACGACTATCCAGCGGGGAAGAAAGCACGAAGCAGCGTATCTGCGGCCAATAGAAACCCGAAATAATCACCGGCAACCGAATCAGCATCGAAATAATTAAATAAACGCGGGCGAATTACAATCTTTCTACCGCGGGGGCACGCGCGCGCCGCGCCGCTGTGTTCTCGCGATTTCCATGCTTCCATTCCAAGACCCGTGTGCTCGAACAGGCGATCGCGGCGCTTTGTAATCGTATGTACAATAAAAAATATTCAACAGCTCGATTGCCAATATATCGCGGCGCCGGGCTGATTGAACTGGAGCGAGCGAGCGAGCGAGCGCGAGCCCGTTAATTTGCCGCTGCGTGTCGGCCGGCACAATAGAAAAATCTCGCGATGCAAATTATTTAGGTTTGTACAATGTATCCGGGTCGAAATGAGTCTGCAGTTTTTCGACGCGGCCGGTCTCCCGGCGCGCTTAAAATCGTATTATCTCGCCGCGATTTCGGTTAACGAGCTGCATTTCACACCGAAGAATCGGCCTTGCTACGCACTCACATTTTGTCCGGGACCGACTTTTTCGGCGTCTGTTCTATTGGCTTGTCCCGAACGCTTCTTTAGTAACGCATGCTATAGCTAAGCATATGGAGCACTTGATAAAGTGTGTGATACAGACACATCTCGATAGAGTGTGTGCCAAGATCATGGGGAAGGATTCGAAAGTCTTACAAACAATTTAAATATCGCATAAACATTATAAAAAGATTCAAGATTATATTTACACATTACCGACCAGTGATTATTGCCAATTTATGGTACATGGCTAAACACTTTTTAATGGATCCTTCAATAGCAACAGCAATTTTCATTGTGAACTGACTGACAGGTCACCCTCAATAACGTCATCCAATAGTTTCGTTTAAGATTGCAATGTAAAAGAAAATTTCTATGCTTTCTTTTGGTGCAACAAAATTATTAAAAATGTTACCGAGCTTTAAAGGTAGCATTTCACATAGAAATGCCGGGAAGCCGAAGACCACTAAAATAAAAGTGAAGATGGACACAAGACCGACAGAGTAGGTGTCGAGGAATTAACACACCTGTCAGCAGAAGATCAGAAACCGCAAGCTCGCAATCAAACGGTGTTCCGCATAAATAGAGTATTCTATTTAGCTATTTAGCGTGGCGTCTAAACGATTCGGTTTCATCAGCGGCCGGCGTGACAACCTCGTTTCGTTGAAACGCTTCTCCGCCATCCGGGCGAAGTGTTTTCAAAGAGCGCCGCGAGAGTCGGGCTCTTGTGTGTCTCTCTCTCTCCGTCCATCAAAATTCGCAAATTCTCCGCGAGACACGTGGAAATAATTTGATAAGGGGGCGGGGGGTAGGAAAATCAGCCCGGTTCCCCGCGGTTGAAGTCGTCTCGGTTAGCCGAGAAGCTCTCGCCGGATTTATTCATGGGCCAAACCAACCGGGTGACTCCTTTTTCGCGAATTAGCCGTGGTGTCGACGCTTTAACACGCTTAATCTGTATCCAACTATGGCGATACACGTTCCGGCATATTTCCATGGCATTATGCAAAGAGGCCGCGTCGGGTAACATTACTTCGTACAACGCCGCCCATCGATACGATACACAAACCCGGAACAGTGTACGTGTGCGATAAAGAGAGCGAAACAGAGTCAGTATGAGAGAGTTAGAGTGAGGGAGAGAGAGAGAGAGAGAAGTCTCGCAGGTAAAGCTTCACTGTTGCCCCCGTGCTTACTCCATCGATTTATTATAATTTAGATTGTCTTCTTAGAAGCCGACTGTACGTGCACGTACGTACACATAGGAGACGCCTTAATGCGCTGCCGTTCGTTAATTATTCCTCCGGCATCCCGTAAATATGCATGAATTATATATCGCCCGGCACGAAAGCGCGGGGATACGGGGCCAATGATTAATACACGCCGCGCGTTTTTTCCCCCCTTTGTCGCTGCCCGTTCGATTCGCGTTTTCTACGTTTTCGCGTTCGCGAGCGAACGGACGAGCCGTGACCGCCGCCGCGCCGCGCCGGTTCGCCATTTTGCGCGACTCACTCGCCGACCGCCATATTTCTTGCGAATCGGTGGCTCCGCGAATGTTTAATCGACATTCGCTTCTGCATTTTATCTCGAAAGATACGGCAGTCTGGAACCAGAATCAGGAAACATACGCAAGTATGGTGACAATGATAATTTACAATAAAAAGAAACTATTTCTACAAAAATGTAGATGCATACATTTTTTCCAACGACAGTTGTAGTCACGAAAAAAATAAAATTCGGTGTATCGCGTTTATTCGAAACGATGTTATCCCATCTTCCTGGCAAAGACAGTATTTTGCAATTTTCCGTGGCGCCCATTACTGTCTGAAACGGCTGAAATTCGCCGTAATGTGCTTTCGAAAGAAGAGTCCTCGATGTACTGACTAATTGAAAGAATTATAGAACGCGGACTGGCCGAGCGCACATTATACGCGCGGAGTAGTTAACAGGCACCCCAAGCATTAACAGGATTACAACGTAACGATACGTTCGACTGCAGCGCAATGGAGTCGAGCCAGTATCGTGAACGGGACGAAAGTTTCATCAGTCGAAAGTGTCGATTTCGAGGGGTCGGCGCGGGGGAGATGGGTGGTGTGTACGCGAAAATTCCGCGGGTCCGAAAAAGCCGTATGAGGGGGTCGGGGCGGGAGGGGGGAAGGGTGAGAAAATAACGAGCGTCACTGGAATCCCGGGTAAAAAGTGGAAGTTATCAAATGATTCGAACGCGGCCGCGGCCATTTTTCTGTGTAAAAGGGAGGGAACGTCCCCCTTCACCCCGCGCTGTAATTTCGAATTTTCGTCAAAGTCGTACAATGGATCGGGGTTCGGTCGCCCCGGCGCCATTGGTCTCGGGCATTTCATTGCATAAAAAATAGATAAAGCCCGGTCGATAGGTAACGAACGAAAATAGGAGGCGCAGGAGTCACGGCGGTAGTTCAATTTTTTTTTTCCACGCAAATTCGTAAACGGCTATACCCGACGGTATGGCCACCCCCATATTAAATGGACGAGGCGAGGGGGATTAGTTGAATGCACAGGCCCCGGCCATTTTGCTTGTAAAAGTGCGCCCCGCGATATATATATATAGTAAAGCCGTAGAAACGTATGTTTACGGGCTTTCGGCATTTCGCATAAATTAATCAGCCTGACCAACCCCTTGCGCAAATACCGGCGTCGTTCAACCGGTCTCCATGGATGGTCGGCACGCAACAACCGTTCTTCCGGAGAACTCACATTTTTGCGTATCCTCGGCTGATTTCCGGTCGCGAGCAGCGCTATCACTGCTACCAGAATATTTATGCAAATTCACGGTCTTAGCGTGCTGTTACCTCACTCCGCAGAATTAAAAAATTGGCAAGTCCATCAACAAAGAAATTTCTTTTCACACAGAGTCATTTTACTTTCAGCGAAAAGTGTACCGCCTTGCATTCAACGAGGTCGATCCAAATCTCGGGGTAAAATGCTTAAAAATTCTTTTTAGAAAATTCACAAGTATTTGAATGGGCCTAACATGTTTTAGTTGATTCTTTGAGTACAGTAAAAATGATTTTAAATTGAGAATATTTCGATACTACAATTATTGAGGCTGTGCTAAAATTCTTTGTCCAAGAAAATTAATGCCAAGTTCAATTTATTAGATTGTACCCTGTAATACATCTAATTGAACCGAATGGTTCTGTCGTACAAGAAGTAATTTTAGAAAGTTCTGGAAAAAATTCTCGAAGTATCGTGCACGAGAGTATCGATAGATCCCTTAAGCTGCGGAAGGTCAGGAGGGAACAAGTTTCTATTAAAACAAAGTAGAAAGTAACACCGTTCATTAAACTCCGGTATGCGAAATTCAGGGCGTCCTCTCTCCCTCTCTCTCTCTCATTGACTTCATTACTGTTTCTAATTGTTGTCCATCCATTTTCGTATTTTGGCAGGAATTCCCAATTTCGTTAACAAGTTCACTCCTCGTTTTAATTACCTCAGAATAAACTTCTCACTTCAAGCATTCGCGTACACATATTTTTTCTACTACCCCTTCACTCCACACGGCACCCTTGCACGCACGTTCATACGGTTTCTCGTTTTCCCATACACACAGACACACGGGTGTATAAAAAGACACGGTGCACGGGAATAGCCCTGTACATTTCGGGAACAAAGCTTTGACCCAATAATTGCTTTTAATGTTTTTTAGGCAATCTGTCTATAGAAAACCCGAAAAGGGATTTTCACTGTTACGTATAATGAACACGAGCCCGATCGATATTAGAATAATAACGAACGTTTCGAATCTCTGAACTTCGACCTATGAATCGGACATTTGTTTTATGCTTTAGATATGAGAGGCTCATACTGTAGAGCTGAATGCATGCAGGAATGTGCATTTAAAACATTTCCATTCGACGCTGTGCAACTCAAATGGAACTTGATTCACAAGCATTGAACTTCAGTAAAAAATCAATTTTAACAAAATGCTTATTTTTGATTTAAAATTTATATTGCCTCAAAGCTCCCTCGACCGAATCAAGCATGATATTTTTCGCAAAGATCGGTCTAACCAAATGCAATAAACATTATCTGAAACAGTAATAAAACAAATAGCAACATCGTGACACTATCTCAAACAGAACCAAAACCGATTAACCGGGAAAACAAATTTCCCGTCGATTCTCACACCCCAATTTCTATTCCGCAAGTATCCGCACTCTAATCAGCGAAACCAGGTGCAGCGGGCATCCGCCCAATCTCTCTGCGCGGATCGTGATCGCGATCGCATCGGCGTTTGACGGCACCGTTTTAAATTCCGCGGGAAGGATCGTCGTTCGGCGCGGGGTGTCCGGCAGTAAAAAATCGTTAGCCGGACCTCACGGGCCATCTTGCTAATGCGAAAAACCGTGGTGCAACGTTCTCTGGTCGAGAGGGTACCCGGGGATCGGTTCGGGGAGGGTCGCGGACGGTCGGGTCGTGTACCGGGCACGGGCGGGGGTGTGTGGGCGGGTTTGCGAGGGTGGCAGGCGAAAAACAGGGGGTGTGTAGAGAAAAAAAAAGCTCGCGCGAGCGGAATAAAAAGGGGTGGCGTCGAAGAGAGGGCGGGCGGTGTGTGGCAGGATTGGGATACACGGTCGTTGGAAATGCAACAATAAACATTACTTATCGGCGCGAGCGCGCGGAGCCTTTAACAATGCGGATAGGTATACGGCGGAGAGAAGAGCGGCCTCGGCACGGCTCGGCTCGGCTCGGGTATAGCGTTCGCAAAAGCGCAAGTTTTTTGCAATAAAGTCATTCCGAGGCGTTTGAGTTATGGGTAATTCGTGTGCGAAACGCCTGCGCGCAACCTCTCGCGAGAGGCGAACAGGCAACACAGGCGAAGCGCGCGAGAGAGGCAACGACTGGTAGCGCCGCGGGTCCCGGCACACCATTGATTAGTATTAATGACTTAGCTGCACTCATTTCGCCCGAATAAAAGTAATTGGATTTGGCTTCGACCCCGCGGACCGCGCCAGCGGTGCCTGGCGTCGGCGGCGTCGGCGTCGGCATCGGCGTCGGTCGGTGCCGGCGGCGGCGGTGGCGTCGGCGCAACGAAAACGACGGCCGGCGTGTAAAAATACATTAATATCTGTTTGCGCTTAATAAACGATAGCCGCGCTGACTTCAGACTAATGGCCGTATTCCGGAATCGGTAATACGCGTTTTTATGTTTCTTTCTATAGAACGGCCGGCGCGTCCCGAACCGTTCCCACCAACGTTTATTTCCCGCCTATCTTTCGTATCGATCGATTTCGCTCTTCTCGTTGCATTTTAAAAGGTTTCGCGTATTTTCTTTCCTTTTTTTTCAGTCCACCGTTCGCCAGATAGCTCGCTCCTCCTCTATGGCCGGTCCCTCTTTGCCTCTGTTTCGCCGTGATTCGACCAGGTTTGATACGGTTTGCCTCGGTTTGACGACAGCCGTTTTATACCCGCGTAACTCGACTTGTTAATGCACCTCTGTTCGCGATTTTCTTTGAGCCAAAATATACATATATCCAGCTGTCGCGCACTTCGCGAATTTGCATTTGCTAATAATTGCATAAAAATCTGTAGTCCAATGATTACAGACTTCGTCCGCTTGTTCGAGCTACTGATAGAATTTTTCTTGTTTCTGTATCTGTTACATCAACTATCATTTTTTAAAGGTTAGTCGAATCGTAGAATTGTGTTTTAGTGACTCGAATTGAGGGGAATACAGTTACCCCCTCTCTGCCAGTACTGGATTAGTCACGTGACATTGTGACACATGCACGTCAGAGACGGAACGTGTCACGTGACCGGCCCGTCGTAGAAGGGGAAAGTAGAGTAGGGACACATGTCTTAATGTGGGTTTAATGCGATTTGCCTTGGTGTGACGACAGCCGTTTTATACCTGCGTAACTCGACTTGTTAATGCACCTCTGCTCGCGATTTTCTTCGAGCCAAACATATGCGGTTGCAGGTGCGTAGCGTTTGGTGGTAGTTGCTTAATTTATGCAAACAGCTACCCGCGCTCGTTAATCACTTTTGATTCGAAAGGAAGTGAGAGATCGGGCGTTTTCTAGATCCTGGCGAGATAAGGTGGCACATTAGTTGTGTGCATGTGTGTGTGTGAGTGCGGAGTGTCTTGTAATGAGGTTTGAAATTATGAGTTGTACAAGAGAGTTACTTCGTAATCTTGTAAAGATTTTGTACTCCGATATCTGCAATCGTGACGTTGAACTTAATACTAGTTTGCAAATCAGTCGGAGTAAATGTTAAGATAATTTATACATTAAACGTTCTCCTGTACGCTAATGATTTTATACATGCTTGACAAATGTGATTGTGTGAAACATGGAAGGAACTTTCGAACAACTTGAGGATAAAGAACTTTATATTCACACTATTACAGTTCTTAAGAAAAGCGATAAATCTTCTTTAAAATTCTCTTTTTTGGAGTTGGTTGAAAATATTCCAACGTCGCCTGGGATCATTCTTAATCTTACGATTAGACTGCAGACTTTATGCATTTATGGCAAAACTAATATTAGTACACCAACTTTTGATAATTGCAAATATCAAGTTTCTTTAACTGAGGCACCGCTGAAAATTGCTGTACCATTATTCAAACTATTGTTTACATTATTAACACCAGAACTACCGAGCACTAAACGCAATTGCCATAAATTGCCTTATAATAAAGACAAAATTGCATTTGTTTAGATTTTGTACCAGTTTTTTTAAAATATGTACTTCAACAGAGAAGTTGGCTAAAAGAATTTCTCAGAAAAACGTGTTTATAACTTTAATATTTCTAACAGAAGAAATCAGGAGCTCGTCATTTCGACTTATCCGGTAGTTCTAGTGTTAAATATATCAGTATCTAATCAATTACTAAACATTTAGGTATTGTATGAGGTACTATACCAATTTCATATCCATAAAATTTCAAAAATCATAGGGAATGGAAATATTCTATATCGGAAGAAATATTTAATATTCCAGTTAAAATAGCTTCGAGTGCAAAGGGTTAACATTTTTAGCACATTTGGATTATTTAGCGCACACCTCACAACCTAACTTACCCTAACGTCTTTACACGGTCGCCTCCCGCTCCCAGAATCACCGCGCAATTAAAAACAGCAATCTAATTGGCAGAACAAGGCGAGCGATTCCCCTCGCCGAAAAAGGCAGCGAGCATCGAATCGACTTTAATTCCGCAGGCATTCGACCGCAGTGAATAAACTAGGGCACGGAGCTCAGATACTCCAAGAGTGTGCAATATAATTAAGCGATATTATCTCCGCAGGAAATTCCAAAATTTAATATTACTCGCAATTGCCCTTTCCGTGCGCGGTGTAGGACAATGCGGCTGTTCCTGCCTCTGCCTGTAGGTAGGACTGGAAAACCGTGAACAGGCTTGCGAGAAAAAAGGGATAGCAAAAACCAAGAGGCCTCGATCAATCTAGAAAACGTTCGGCGACCACGGGCGGAACAGTGGAAGAACAAAGTGTAGAAAAAGGTGGACAAAGGGACGCGGAGAGGGAACAGGAAGATAGCTGAAGCGAAAAAAAAAGGAAATAAAAGCCCATTAACAAAGTCCGTATCACGAGGTAACAGACCCACCAAGACACTTTTAACTCACCGCGTAACCCCGTCACGAATACTCCATTGATCGGGATTAAGGATTATCCGTGGCCATCCAGAAAGAGAGAGGAAGAAAGAGAGCGGAGAGGGGCAGGGAGTGAGAGAGAAGGAGAGAAAGAGCAGAGAGCGGTGCGAGGAAACGATGAATTTCCTCGACGACCTAACCGGGGTATCCTAACGGGGACGTGCTCCACGGGGGTTGCAATTATCACGTGGTCATTGCGAACCGTTGTTATCGGGAGTACGGGAGAGAGAGTGAAAGAGAGAGAGAAAGAGAGCGGTGTGCACGTGCTGGAAAGAGGAAGAGACGGAAGGGGAGGGGAGGGGGGGGGAAGAGAAAGACGGACAAACGAGAGAGTCGACCGACCCCTCGGCACAGGCTGCTTTGTCTGTAAGTGTAATTAGTCCAGGGTGGGGTTTCTGTTGAAGAGGAAGAGAGAACGAGGGATAGAACCGGAGCGAGATCGCCAGATCAGAATGGAGGAGAGAGTGAGAGAGAGAGAGAGAGTGAGCGAGTCAAGGGGGTGAGAGAGCCAGGGGGCGAAAAGGAAAGGGGGTGGAAAAGGGTGGTTCATCCTGGTCTCCCTTGCCGCGCGCCACCGTGCCCCACCACCGCCTTATTTATATGCAAATGAGCTTCATTTCGCGATATTAATGTTCCACCCGAGTCGGCCTCGCCTGCCGCGAAAGGGTGCACAGGATACGCGGAAAAGGGTTCGTCCTGGTCCGTATATGTTTACGACCGTTTCGTTTCGTTCGTTCGGCGTGGAGAGAGCGCGTCGCGACGCGCGATTCGCCCTCCTGGAAATTACGGCGCCGATGCGATGGCCCGCCGATCCGAACGACGCGTCGCGACGTCCGATCGAAGGAACGAGGGAGATTTATTAAAAGTGGCGATTTCGAATTTTTGCTGGACGACTGCGCGAGTGAGTCGGTCTTTTTTGAGACCTGCTCGGATTGCGCAACCCCTTAAATTATGAAATTTATGCTGGGATGCGAGAGATTCTATATTGTAACACTTTATCTACCGGATGCTTATTAATTGGCTTTTCAATAATTGTGCTTTGAACAATTGTGCAATAACTGCACCGGTTTCTAGGTCGAGCCTAATATATAATTCACAGTTCATTCATTCCCCCAGAAATATTGCGAATATTTCTGTTTTTCAAGATACACAGCTAGATTGCATCCGATTCATAATTCATAGCTAATACCGCAGATATTTACCTTTCTATAGAATCCTAGCTGCAGCGAGTCTAGTTTATGTTTCACAATTGATCAACACCGATAACAACGATAAATATTGTCTTTTTTTCAAGATACTGTTTCAATCTAGCTACCAGTCCACATCCAGCAACTGCCTTTTTATACAAAAATACAATTACAAATCAATCAATTTAAATTAAAGCGCCATGCAAAAATTCATAAAATACTACAAATTGATTTAATTTGACTTTTTAATTTGTCGATAACAGTTTTGTGTAATATTGCTCTAGTGCATTTCTAGTGCAAGTGCAGAAAGACAAATAAAAATCAACTTACGCCAAATCAGTAAAAAATGTATGAAATTGAGAGACAGGGGTGAACAGTTCCAAATCCAGGTTTCGCAAAATCGCAAATCGGGGGCTGATTAGGATATAGGAAAACTGCGCGCAATTACAGGCGGACAATATTCCAATACGTTAGCTCAGAAACGAGCCACCAAGAATCCGTAATTTTCACTCGAGAATTTCCCTTAATCTGCGCCGCTATCTAGCCAGCGGGTTCCCTTATCAGCGACAGAGTCCGATCCAGTTATGGTAATCGGGCGGTTCGAAAACGTACAGCAGCGTGAAACCGAAATTCCCGTTTCGGGAACCTCGCCCGAAAACTGGACGTTGGTGCACCGGTTTCCTAGGAGGGAGGGTGGAGGGTGGGAGCGTTGTCTTTGCTTGACGAGTCTCTCCGCGCACGGATAATGACCGATTTATCGTAACGAAGTCGGGGTTGGCAGGCGGGTAGACAGACCCTCCCCCCAACGACCCGTCAGGCCTACACCGGGTTAAATTAACAACAGACAAGCCACTTGAAACATTACCGAGGCTTCCTAGCGGAGCAAGTCGAGGGTGGGCTCTCCCGCTACCTTACTCAACATAAATTAGGGCCGATAGAAAGGGTAGATTGCAGAATGTTGAGTGCATAACGACCGACGCTCTGTCGGTGGCTTATGTCTCGAGCATCCGAGTCTCGCGTCTTACTCTTGCGGCACACGCGAGCCCGAAAAATCTTCCCTGCCACACGCCATTGTATTCTAATGCGCCACGTTTCGTGTCTTCTCGCCAATTACCCGGCTCGCTAATAACTACTTACCGAAAGAATCGATTGCATTTCTTGCGTCGCTGGGTTAAATCGCCTTCGGAGCCGTGCATAATGCAGCGGACCAAAAATTGGGTTCAGCATGAATCGGTGGTACGATCCTTCAGAAATAAACGGGTTTCTTGATGTATTTGGAAAAATTTGGTGGAATATTATATTTGGAAATAGAATAAATGGAGAAATGTTCGCTAATTAGTGGACAGCACGTAAACTATTATAACTTCTGTATATACAGCCCCTTTTTAATATAAAAAATGTGAAATAACCCTCCAATTTCAAAAAGATTAGTTGAACACATTATCCACAATAAATTCATTAACCCTATGCTATGCTTTTTATGGAACGAGAACTGAAAAGTGAAGATTTACCGCAGCGATTATCACGCTGCGGATTTTTATGCTAATATTTGCGACCTGATTGACTCGCTGGCGTTGAGAGAAAACATTCGTTTAAAGCACTAGTTAATGCAGCAATTATATTATAATGTAATCCAAAGTCCAACCACTAGTAGAAATTTTATCTCGGCTCGTTCCTGTACTATAAAAATTAATTTCTCGATTTAAACAAGGAGTCGTGTCATCTCTCATTTTGTCTGAAGAAAATGAATTCCATGGAGGTTGGTAATTAAGATCGTTGCTCGGACATTTAAAACAGCTGTTTAATAAGGGAGATGCGTTACATTTAATGGAATGTTGTGACTATGTAGGCTGCTAGCGAAACGAATAACGATGGCTAACGCGTTAAGAGGATAGAATAAACTTCGTCAAGATTGGTAGATAGGGAACATGTTTCTGGAGATTATATGGTCTATGAATATGCAATTGGAGTAAAAAATTATGACTATTATCTGATAGTCTGATGGCTCGTTGTTTTCCTCGCGAAAGGCTGTCTGACCAGTAAACTAGGTAATTAAAAAAATTTAATCTCTCCTTTCTGTAGCTAATTTGTTTAATGATAGACCATTCTACTGCACTTCAAATAAATCAGATTATGCAGAGCAAATAGATTGAATCTATTGAAATCATTAAAATGTATACATTGTATACGAACTGAGGATTACTGAAACATTATTAAGTCTCGCCTATCCCTTCTGATAATTTGATAAATTAAATTTTTCATTGATCTTGCAAACGTAGTACTCAACATTATCCAATTAACGTTTCACCATCTCCTAAGTAAGTTCAGAAATCCAACCTGAGTTCACACTGCGCGCACTGATTGCCAAAAAAGCGAGTTTCGAGGAAAAAATCCAGCTAGTCATTTGTCCTATCGTTTTGCAGTCACAAAACTGCGCATCCCGACACAGAATCGCGAATGTTGCCACCATACCGCGTTAATTACCGACCGACCACTGGCCAGTATGAAATAATTGACATCAGACTATAAACCACAAAATGATGTCACGGTATAGTTTCACGTCATTACACCGAATATTACGAGGCTTCCAGTTCATTATACGGAATCGATATCGACTCTCCACTTTGAAATCCTGTGTATCGGGTTAAGCTAAATTATGTGCTTCAAAAGACTATTAAAAGGATACGAGAAAAAAAGGACACCGTAAAAGATATCAAACTATAACGTTCCCACTGATGTGCATGCATATAACAGTCAAGTTGTCTCAAATGATGACTCTGACTTGAAGATCTGCATTGTCAAAAAGTTCTTCATTTTATTCTGAACTCAAAATGGGAAGGCGTGTGATAGAAGTGTAATTTGAAATGTGAAACGGTGCGAGCTTGTGGACCATGGTGGGTAGTTTCTTAATTTCTAGAGGTTCTGGGAATCGTCCGAGAAGACACGATATTTAGAAGTTGCCGAATGGTGCATTCGTTAATAACGGAGGATCACGTCGCGGTTAAAGTTTGACCAACTTGGCTCGGACGCGGTTTTCGCCGGGGCAAAAGTTCTACAGCGCAATTACAGGCGCAGACGACCGGCGGTGCATTATCGTTTCCGTGATTCTTATAATTCCTCGGGATACGGGGATGGAGGAACAGGGTAGGGGGTGGAAAGAGAGAGAGAGAGAGAGCGACGCGACGGTGTCCGAATAGTCGTTAGAACGCATTTCCGAGGAGACGATATCTGGCCATAATGAAGGATCCATTTACAAGTAAGATTCAACCCCTCGCGACTTCATTACCCACGATTTTACCACGGACGCCCCGCGGCATTCGTAATGAGCGATGGTCATTCATTTTAATATCCATTAAATGCAAATACCGTCCCGGCACAAACGTTTACTCCTATTTCGAATTATTTCGCTGACTCGCCGTAATTAAGCTTTTCGAAGGGACTCGGGGAAACATTACCTACGGAGGAGTCGTTACTGGTAACGATGCGGCCCCTTCGCACCCCCCTAACTCCTCATCGCTCCTTCTTCCGCTACCAAGCCAGCTCTAGGTGTACGGGCACCTCGTAACGTCACTCACCATGACGATTTTCGTACGCGATAACTGGAACTTTAAACTTCAGGAATTTTTGACCGTGAGAAAACGTGAATTTTTCCTCGCTCCGTAGCACAATTCTTCAGACAGGCCCGCGGAAAATCCTAAGCTAGCAGTGCACAGTATTTTTCTAGTTCTAACTCCGAAGAGGACGTTTTGCCGTCATGAAGAATTTTAGGGGAATGATTTTTTAACAAGAAAGCCGATCACAACACCTGAACTAACAAGTACAGATCGTCGCGTCGCAGCAAAAGCGAATCTGTCGGATTGAAGCACGAAACGTTACGCAGCAAAATTCTCATTTGTACAGCAATTATTTTAATGCTCGATGGAGAAAAGATATTACAAAAATTGTTATCCATGTTCTTGATCCACTTTCCCGCAACAAGCCACACGCGCCAAATTCCATGGCCGAAACCGGGAGCCGCACTTTTCCTCCGAGTAATTACAGCCTCGTTTTAATTATAATTTGTAAAACTCAATGGAATATCTTGCCGTGCCGTTGGGCACCGGAACGCGGTATGGAAATCGCCGGGACGAACTTTATGTCAACGTGGCCGAGTATCAGTTTTATTAAAATGATTATAAAAACCGGCGTTATTAACGCGTGAATTTATGAATATTTTAAAACCGCCAACGAAGATAAGGCGATCGTTTATTTTCTCTTGGCTCATCTTCTTCCACCTGCATCTATTTTCTCTTCCGCGGTTCTTCTCAACCTGAAGAGAATTCCTTTTTTTCAGGAAAAAATCAGAGCTGTAACTAATTCCAAAATCCGTGTAGGTTTATGTCATACTCTTGTTAAGTTCTATAAATTTATAATATATTTATATCAATATCCAAAAAGACATCGGTGGTTATTGTAGCTGTCTACACCACTCCAATCATACTAAATTCATGATAAATCTCTCGTAGGGGGTTGAAGAAAACGCGAATTACAAAAATTGCAAGCCATCAAATATTAAGAAATTCCCTAAAAAATTTCTGAACAGTCGCAGTCCAGTATAAAATTGCAAATTACTGAACCTGCTACACAAAAGGAAGAAACACCATCAACAATCAGTCTCCAGATCAGCTCATCCCGGAATATCCTTGCCAGCAGGCATCTTAATGCTCGCGGGTCGTAAACAGCGCGGACGTGACGTAAATCTATTCGCATCGTCGTTGTTTAGCTCGGTCTTTGCCATGGGAGTGAGGGGGTGGTTGGTTGAAGGCGAAAGAGCCCCTAGACCAAGGTATGAGAGAGAGAGAGAGGGAGAGAGCTTTCGAGGAGGGACGGAAAGAGAGAGAAAGAGAGTGCTAGCTGGTGTGGGGCGGCTGGGCGAGAGAATCGGAGGTGGGTCGACCGATGTATGAATATACATGACCTTACCACCAACCCTTACACCGCAACGGGGCTCTGCTTACATTATTGTATATCTAATTCCGCGGATGGTTCTCAAAATTCGTCGTTTACCGCGACGCCTGGGCGCCGGGACGCCCGTGGTCCGCCTTGGCCCGACTCGGCCCGTCTCGTCGGCATGGACCGCGGAGAATCACTGTCGGCCCACGACATTATGCAGGCAGTCTACATATTATACATTCGGACTGGGATTCAATTAAGTTTGGTTAGACCACCCTCCTCCACCCCTCCTCCTCTCGCAGTCGTCCTTCCGCAACCCCTGATCCACCTTCTACCTTTCCACCCCCGTGCGCCACTCGGTCGCCCCTTCTTCTTCCTTCTCGCCATTCAACTTCGTGTTTCCCTCTGCCGGTTCCTTTCTCTTCCTTCCTGGCCTTTCTCCATCTCACCCCCACCCCGTCCCCCCTCTCGCCCCCGCCGAACCTCTGCCCTGACTACTCTTCCTTGGTTTTCACTCCTCCTCCCGGGTGTTTCACCCCCGAACCGGTTTTCGCCAGGGCGTCGCGGCACGTACAAGTGTTCTAAATCGTGTGTGTCCCGCTGAGACGATTCGTTCCGCGGTTTTCGAAACCGTTCCGGCCCCTGTCTCGTTTGAATTATTGTGGTCTGCCGCGTTCGATAGGCGCTACAAGGGGAAACAACGCCGGTTGAACTGGATTCGAGGACCGGTCGTGATTGGTTGGTAGTCGGACCATCGGTCTGGGGACTTTTTCGTGCCGGTATCATAACCTGATGCGACGATTAAAAGCGGGGGACCGCGGGGAATTAAAATCGTATCGATTCCAGCCTGCCAGGCCTGCATCATGTTTCGGTGTGCGCTGTGATAATTGAATGCGCGGCCGGTGACGGAACGCGAATCGAAATATACTGCGGCTGCCGTTTGACCCTGAAGACGACAACCGGGGTGGACGTCACCCAATAGGTTGTCATTTCTAGACACATATTCTGATTGTCTTAATCGAAAATTAATCGCGATCGAACTGTATCAAACGTGCTGCAACTGGTTGCTTAAAAGTATGTCTTTTTACTTATCAGTTTAAATTTATCGAGGATTCAAGAGGAACGCAATCCAAACTGTATGGAATGAACTACGAATAATTATTTTAAAATATATAAACTTTTATTGAATGAATATATAGTCAATTCGTGGAGCAACATAAAAATTAATCACGTAACGCTTCTGATCCCAAACGAGGTCCTCTCCGATAAAAGAGGCCAAGTGAATCCTAAACAAAATATTAAAGAAAATCAATCAAACCAACCTCCGCAACACTTAATAACCCTTCTAGCCGTACCCAGGCTACCCCGCGCAATTCACGCGAGCGTTCCCAATAACCTGCGACCCCCGAACGCAGGATGATTAAGGAATATTGAACGATTCCACGGGCAAGCGATTCCTCTCGGGCTAAATAATTCCCAGAAATTTGAAAAACAATATCTAGAAACTCTCGCCGGTCCGGTATATCAGCCGAAGCGAGTAGAGCGGCACCGTAGGGGGTGTGCGCGGAGAGGGAGGGGGGGTTGGTTTGCAACGAGACGGCCATTCTTTTTAATTATCCCGCGCTCGGCGTGAGTGCCACGTTTACTTTATCAATATTTCCCTCGGCCCCGAAAAAAAATCCTTACCGCTCTCGCATCGAAGCAGCAACCCTTCCCGTCGTTTACGTCGCGCGCGCGCGGGTACAGCTGGATAGGTAATTAGTGGGGGCCACGTGGTGCAGCGAGGTTATAAGCGTGCGCGAGCGAGTAGACGCGAACCTGAGCAGAGCAGAGCGAGTAAGCGCGTGTCGCAAGCGTATTGGAGGGATGCGTGAACGACGCATGTGTTCGAGGAGGGTGCTGGTAGAGAGGCAGACACCGAGCCGAAGGGTGGCCGATGGGTAGATGACGAGGATGGTAAGGGGTTGCGGGACGTAGACGCTGCCAACGACGAGCCCTGAAGAGGGGGTCAGGGTAGAAGTGCTGGGGTACTTCATAATCGAAGATGGATGCGGTTCAAACTGCATCAAACCTACACCACAAACAATTGCTCCAAAACATGTCACTACATTTGTGTGTTCAGATTTGTCCATGATCAAAGATGAAGACAATTCAAATTGTGTCAAACGTGCTACAACTGACTGCTATAAAATATGGCTATCTATTTGTCTATTTAGATTCGTCTATGATCAAATATGTGTGGAGACAATTCAAACTGCATCAAACTTATCCTACAAAGAATTTATTTATTTATTTAATGTATGGGTGGGACACGTGAACGACGAGTGTGTCGAGTAGGGCGCCGATAGAGTGACAGCCACGGATCCGAAGGGTGGCCGTCGGGTAGACGACGGGTTGGAACCGATGAAGGTAAGGGGTTGCGTGACGTAGAAACTGGCAACGACGAGTCCTGAAGAGGGGGTCAGGATGGAAGTGCCGGGGTTACAGGAGAGGGAAGATGTATCGAGACAGAGGGAGGACAGACTGCACAGGAGGAGGAGTACGAGGAGCAGGAGGTGGAGGAGGGCGTTGCAATAATGACAGAAAATTGCGCGCTTCCAGGTTCCGTGGCGCAGCACCGACACTTAATTCAATTCAATTGCGATACAGTTCAATAATTCGATTAATTAAAAAATATCGCAGGGTCGCTCAGTCGCTTACGGTCCGTGTCGTACGTAGCCAGCCCCCCTTCCCACCCGTGGACGCCCTCCAGCCTCGTCTGGCCTCGAGGAGACGCTCGCGAAGACCCTCTTGTTTCCTGTTTGTGACGCTAAAAAACATCCCCCTGGCTCGAAACCATCCCCGCGCATTTCATCCCTCTCACCGGGGGTCGCTGAGAGCCCCTGACTAAAAGGCGCTCTCTGTGTATCGATGGGGGTAATAGCTGATAACTGAAACGTACCACTCGATGTTCCCGCATCATCTGTGATTACTTGATTATGGCTATCGAGTGAGCGATTCCTCCAACGACTCCTCGTTGCTGCTGCCTGCCGCTGCAACCACCCTCCTCGGTTCTAGTTCGTCGTTTTCGTTCGCTCGCTCGCGAGGGAAAAATTCTCGCGAACCACCCCGGCAAGCACTTGCCGGAGCAATTGGCGACCTTTGAATCTCTTCCGACTCATCCCGCCCATTTCCTACGATTCCGTCCCACCGACCCTGCCAACGCTACCTTCCGCCCTCCACCCGCAACGTCCCACGGCGACACCGGTGCTGGCCCCACACCCTCGTCACCACGCGAGCTGCACTTGACTTTTAAAAACCCCATTAACCGACGGTAATAGAGAAATCGTGCTTTCACAGACTGTTTCGCTACCCACGAACCTGGAGGGGGTGCCCCTGTTACCGGCACCTCTTACCCTTGCCAAGGGATCTTCCTCCCTTTCCTCTTCAAACTTGTGGCATTGGCGATTGTTTTTGGCTAACTTGGATTCTTTGGCGTACGGTGGCTTGACTCGGAATTCTTGGATACCGAAGATTCTTTGGTGTAAGGTGGTTTGAAGTGGTTTGAAGTCTTTTGGAGTGTGTAGAAGGGTCCTACTTTTCTTCGTCCCTTTCTTTTAGAATCTCATGACATCAGCAAATTTTTTGGCTAACGTGGACTCTTTGGTGTAAGGTGGTTTGAAGTGGTTTGCTGTCTGTGTTGCGAGATGTATTTCTTGTAAGCAGAAATGGATGAGATATAATCCTAGGATCTCTCGTGTAACTATTTCTGAGGATTAATACAGATCTCCAGTAAATAAAATGTGAAAATTAACGGGAAAAGAAAATTTAGTGCTTGTACTTATCATTTAAGATTGGAAAGAACTGGCAAAAATGATGATGCATCGATTCTCATTGAATAAGAATGAAGACTCGTTTCAGATTCTGTTTACTGACCAACTATGATCACCAAAAGAGACATTCGTGGGTAATTCCGTACGGATAAGTCACGGTGGTTCTGCGACCTCAAAAACCAGAACAGCAACTGTGTATTGAGCGACGAGCAGCTTGAATGGTCGATATTAATTGCGCCTTGACTCATTAATTCGGTCGCATTATCTCGGCTACGCGAGCAAGAGATCGTCCGAGACCGTGGCTCTGCTCGCTTTTACACGGCCCGACTCGAGTTCGGCGGGCAATTACAATATGAAAGGCGCATAAATCAACGGGTTTAATTAACGCGTTGTTATTATGATCATGACACCGCCGCGGAATTATAATATCCCGAAACGCCCCTGAAGACCGTGCCGGGCGAGTCATTTTTCAGCGGAACGAAAAGGGAAAGCTGCTGCTGAATCGTTTTAGGAGACCCAGGGAAACAATATTGTTTCCTGAATCTCCGTCCGTTCATGCCAGCAAACCATCCTGATCGTTGAAATACATTTTCGGTTCTTTTATATAATCCTCTCGGAGCTTCAAGTATGCAGACATTTAAAAATGTTTTGATCTGTTCTTGAATTAAAAACGAACGAAGAAAAATTTAGAATTTTCCATTCACTAACAATCCCTGAAAAAATGTCTAAATCCAGTGTTGAACGCCTCAGGGTAGTTTCCTCCCTTAAATTCATTTTTACTGTAAATCTTCACACTTTCCCTCTTTGTTTGGAGAGAAACGCGTCTTCATACTCGTCATAAAGACCATTTGGAGATGCATGAAGCACCGATGGAAAGCAACGAGACTAAAATAAGACTACTCAGCGTGATTGAAAGAGGTCGCGAAGCGGTTATGGAGTCGGATGTAGGTCGAATCATCTGCATTATGGACGCACATAATTCAAATCGAATACGGAACGTTCTTCTGGGAACTCCCTATATAAGGCGTTACAAAAGTAATCGCTCATTCTCCGCAGTTGTTCGACCGGCGTCGAGAAAAAGCTTACGTTGCATATTTAGCCTACCTCTCTATCTCTGCTTAATTATTTGTTTGTGTCCTCGCCGCGTTCTCTGGGAATCCCTTATTTTAATGAACGCGTTGTAACACGCGACCTGGACAGAGTCTCATTTAAAACCGTATAATTTTATGTAACGCCTCTCTGTGTTGTGTTTTCAAGCGGGGAAGTATGAAAATGAGCAAACAGTACGGTACTTTGAGCCTGCTCTCTGTGGGGGTGTACTTTGATTCCCATTCTGTTTGAGGCGATCTCGAAAATTAATTTTGCGCTCTTGTTTAATGTTAATAATCCTTTAACGTTTGATTGCGATCAAATACGACTGACGACGATTTTTACATAGCTCCCTCTCCTTCTAATTGAAGCAGACAATTTTTATTTTGCTTGAAGATCCCCAGTCTAATAATTACAACAGATCATTGTGGCTTGATTAGTCCAACCGAATAATTTCAGGGGTGGCAGCAAACCCTGAAGGAACCCACCCTTTTCACGGACAACAGGGTTTTCCGATAATCTCAGTTCGCATCTATCACGCGATCCAGAATTTAACCTCGATCGAAATGTCACCTCGCCCGAAAACACCGTGAACCTATCCGGAACAACCCCTATTAACCAATCAACCATCGTCACAGCTGATTCTCAGTTATCAAGCATGGGAACCCGAAGCCAGTTGAGAAACTCTTCTGGCGGGTCTCGGGTACAATTCATTATGATTTAACTGCAGCAAGAAAGCTACTAGCAGGCGAGCCAACTACCAAGGAACGGAATAAGCCGGAGAGAGCTTTCTCTCACGGGAGAGAGAGAGAGAGAGAGAGTGCGGGCGTCGGCGGTGGCAAATCGCTTATTTATACCGTGAACGGTGTAATACACTCGCCGGAGGCCATATTTAGTTTACCACCCCGCGGGTATAATGTCTTTTTAGGTACGTTAATTAACAGTATTCATTTTGCACAAAGGTTTCTAATTACGTACTGTACGGGGCCATAGACTTAGTGCCGCCCGCGCCACGGAAATGTTATGTCCCCGGCGTTTCTCGCGGAGACGGTCGAGAAAGGAGAGAGCAAGAGAGAGAGGGAGTGAGCGAGGAAGTAAGAAAGAGAGAGAGAGATTCTGGCCGAAGCATCGCGGCGTCCGAATACGGAATTAAGACTCGAAATCTGCCGCGTCAGCCGGTTGATGACACCAAGCGCGGGGGCGGAGGAAAAGGAACAGATCGAGTCGAGTCTCGGAGAATCAGAAACGGCCGAGCGTCGCGTGTCGGGTCAATACTTGTCCGGCCGCCACAGTTAGCAGTCGCATTAATTAATTATAATTAAGTTTTAGTTGACGCGACTGTGGAGCGGCGCGCGGGGGTAAGCAAGGCAGGTAGCTACGCGACTCGCATTTTGAGCATTACCGATATTATGCAGATTTCATCCCTTCTCCCGTCCTCCTTCCCCCCTCAGAACCACCCCCGTCTTTGCACCCCCACGTCGTCCCCAGTCTTCAACGGCGCTCTCTCCGAGGTCTTTCTCTCTCTCCTCTCCTCTTCTCCCTCCACCTATTCCACCGTCATCTTCCAGGACACGCTCACTCCTTGTGCCACTTGCCAAGCGAGTCAGAGAATGAATTATTTACTTATTTACGGTACGTAAACGGAAACTCTATAGCGCCGCGCTGCTCAACCCCCCAGCATCCCCTTGTTCTCCGCTTCTCTCTCTCTCGCTCTCTGCGAGGCTAGAATTAAGACTGTGAAGGTGGAGACAAAATTGCCAGGTGAGAACGGACACCCACGGTTTTTCGGGACGATTCCGTAATCTGATTCCACGCTGATTGGGGATTAACCTCCGGCGAGCTTTCTGAAGTCGTTCTCGTGCTCCAGTTTTCGGATCCCGACGAAAAGACTGTGTTGCGGCGGTTCGATGTGGACGGCCGGCTCTCAATGCGAAACTGTTGCCGATGACCTGGATCGCCTCTAGAGCGGATGTGTTCTGCAAATGACAGAGTAGCGGCCTTTTCTTGGTCTAGTTTGAGCTGTCTTGGAAGTTGTAACTCATTCGTATTGACCCCTTCGCTGGGATGCACGCGTCGAGCATGCGTTGATAGGGTTTGTGGCTTTTGGACGCGTCCATTGCATCTTTATGCAAAAGAAAAATTGTCTACCTCTTCCTAAGACGAAGGATTTTTTTTATTTTACAAATTTTCAAATGCTGTAAATGTATAAATATCTCCACGAATTCCAGATGCCTTAAATGCTTAAAAATTCGCTCCCCTCATCCTCTCAATCTCGTAAACCTATGATACTTGCTGGATCGACAGTGAACGTAAAAAACAAATAAAGTAGAATCTCGCGTGCGACACGTAAGTGTGCTGATGGGCGAATTTTCGGAGAATGAAACGGCTGACTCGGACAAGCCGGGCGTCTTTAGTGGCTGCATTGAAAGATAAGCACTATTTTAAGATGTCGATGGAACGTCGAGGAACCGTTCCTCTCGCCTGTTCATTGTCGATTAAAATGACTACACCGTTTGTATTACTTAACAAGAAACTGGCATAGTGGAAGGAATCTCTGTGGGAGAATTTCGGAAATTAAAAGGATGAGAAATTTATAAGGACGTCTTAATTATTCGGTAATCTGTCCCTCAGTCCCTCTTATTTGCTATTCGGTAAGCCTCCGTCAACCCTCCCTCTCGCGTCACTTGGCAAGCAAGTCATAGAATTAATTACTTATGTATGGTGGATAAACGGAAACCCGTGAATGCTCGCCCTCCGCACGTAGGGAATACAACGCTCCTAAACGGTATTGTCAAGGCACCGCGCTGCTAACAACGATGGAAACATCGGGACTCGAAAGAAAATAAATATCGGGGAGTGTAATCACCTTTAACGAAGTCGTCCCTTTGTCGGTCCACCTACAGTACGGATGTTTGAAAAAACATTTTATGGAAACGCCAATATGTCAGTACTAGTCTCTAGAAGCAGATGTTAATTAAATTTTAATGAGCATTGCTACATTATTTTGAACACGTTAAAATTGTTCAGAGAAAAATTTGATGTAGGTTCTGTGTCTTGTAAGAAGTGCCAAAAATTTTGTGTAGCGACTCTCCAGTCTCTGAATTGCTCGTTTTTAATTATTCTGGTCCATTTGACAATTTCCGTGGCCACTCTGATATACAAGGTGTCCCAAAAAATGAGTACACATAAGCCAGAAAGTTAAGCACTCGGTTAAAGCAAACATGAGTAAAAATTAGAAGAACCATCATTATCAGTTTATTAATCCACAAGAATTCGCAGAGTCTGTTTAGGAATGGCAACCACGTGTGCGGGAATAGGCAATGAAAATTTCGCGCGAATGTGGGAGCATAATGGCCGAAGTCAGTTATCTTGGCGTTCCCTATTGAATATAGCTTTCCGCTGACAAAGGGAGCGGGATTAAACCGCGCGAAACAATTCTTTCGTAGAGTGTCTCGTTGGCACTATTTCATCAGCGGTTTCACGGCACGGCGAAACGACGGGGGCTTCGAAGTAACGGTGCCGGTTGGCATTGTGCGTCCCCGACCCGTCGCCGTTTACGTTTGCCAACGTGGGCGTCACGATAACCAACCCGGGGAGAAACGGTTACGATTTCGTTCGCAGTCGCAAAACGTCGACCGAGAAGCCGCGAATCCATCGGGCTAAGGAGGGCCGAGCTCCTTGAGGGCACACAGTGCCAGTAATGTCGTCGCAAAATCCACTGTGAGTACGCCTCAAATTCCGGCGGAGGAGGCTCAGCTCGTAAAGCACAGGAAGATGCATGCCGGGATATTAAGGCCATTATCGCCGTTGCATATTCATGCCGTATTATAATGAAAATACAGTTTATTACCGAAGATTAACAGCTTCTTACGACGACGCGCGCTTGCCGCCGCCGCTTGGCGACTACGCTTCCCGTCGTTTTAGCAACCCTCTTGCCAAAACCATTCGAACAAGAGGCGGAAACGACGGCGTCGGAACATTCTTGCACCCGTCGGCAACGATCAGTCACGCTACTTGCAATGTTCAATTCTCACCACCTCTGATATCATTCTTACACTGACCACCCTTAAAATTATTTTGCACTGTGACCTCGTCACCAAGTCACTTGCAGTAATTTTTTATACTGACCACCCTTAAAATGATTTTGCACTATGACCTGCTCACCAATCTACTTAAAATAATTGTGTACACTGACCAACCCTAAAATAATTTTGGACAATGACCTTCTCATCAAATCCCTTGAAGTAATTTTTGCACTGACCATCCCTAATATAATTTTTGACTATTACCTCCTCACCAATCCACTTAAAATAATTGTGTAAATTGACCACCCCTAAAATAATTTTGAACAATTACCTCCTCATCAAATCCCGTGAAGTAATTCTTTACACTGACCACCCTTAAAATAATTTTGGACAATGACCTCCTCATCAAATCCCTTAAAATAATTATTTGGAGAAATACGTGAATTTTACAAGCTGATCTTGTAACTTATCTTAAAATATTTCAAGAAATTATTTGTTAAAATCATTGTGATCATCTCTATACAGGATATTCGAATAAATAAACATAGTACGAAATTTTAATAGTGAAAACAAAAAATTATCAAAATTTGAATGTGTATAAATTTAATTTTGCTTTTAAACTTGTTTTCCCCCTCTGTACTAATACAGTAACAATATATTCGACTTCTTAGTGCTTGCTGGAAATTCCAGTATCGATCAATTAGTCTGTTCCCTGGACAGCCCGATGTTCGAGGCTCCCGGAATCAAAGAGTTGCCATTTGCTTCTTGTTTTCGTTTCCTGTTTTGCTTGGTCACTGGGAATGAGTGGATCGTGCAGACCGAGCTCCTAAATTTCGTGTTCCTGAAGAAGCCTTGGCTGCCGGATCCCCCTGTAGACCGAGGCGAACGGATTCGATCGGGAATTCGAGCTTGTAATGGGCGCGATACATTCCGTATCGCCGTTAATGCGGGGCAACTTAATGTAAGCAGCGAGCGAAGGAATAATAGTGGCCTAGCCTACGGACATTCATTTATCTTAGTTTATTGCCAACTGCGAGGAAACAAACACCGCTGGAATACGCAACGACGCGCCATTAACCTCCCGAGTCGCTTTGCCGGGCCCCGAGCTTAACGGTTTGTCCTGTACTTTTATTCAGCCGGCTTTCTTTCTGCTTAATAATGACTCGATGATGTATCGTCATTTGTATCTACCCGTGCTTTTCCAAGTGGGCACGAGCTCGGCTCTCTCTCTCTCTCTCTCTCTCTCTCTCTCTCTATCTCGCTTCGTTGCGAGGCCAGATCGATGGAATGTAATCTGTTCGACGAGCTGAGGTTTCTCATTGTTGCGGAAAGACTGCTTACTATGGCGCGCGATCGTCGTGAGAATTTTCATTAATTTTCTCGCGGCCAATTAATCGTCTGCTTAATATCCAATAAATGTGGAAATCGTCGGATTTGATTTTATTTGAACTTTAGAGATTGCCAAATAAAATGACTCGATTTTATTTCAACCTTGCAATTGTGTTAAATAAAATTGTTTTCATTGAACTTTAGCATTAGGTTGTTGCATATGAAATGTCCGATTTTAGAATGCAAATGTTGCAATGCGTTTTGATCAGAAAATACTATACGTCACTTTGAAGTACAAAGCTTACGGCCTATCTTCAATTTTAATTTAAACATATAGATTTCCTGTTAAATATTATTAGGTTGTTGTATATAAAATGTCCGATTGTAGAATGTGACTCTTATAAAACGTTTCGATCAAGCAATGCTATTACGGTCTATAGGTTCATTATACGTATAAAACTTCGAGGTGAAAGCTAATCCTTAATATCCTATATGTTCAAGTTTAACTTAATGTATAATTTTACTTTTAAATCAAGTTTAAAACGCTACTGTTTTGTATTCCTTTTATATGTCTGGAAAAATAACTTATTAACGATAGCATTATGTGATTTTTGGTCAAAATGTGATTAATTAACTTACTAGTCGTTTATGATAAAAAAGAACTACAAAATCAAGATAACAGTCTTGTAAAACCTAAACGTGAATTATCATAATATATTATTTTCACCATAATACATTCAAGAAACTCGAACAAAATTGCGTTTATTTAATGTCACTGCTAAATATCGGACATTTCATATGCGACAACCTAATAGTTCTCTATCATTTCTTGATTTTAAGATCTGTACGTTTCTGTCTAATTTCACTGCAAATTTCTAGCAGCACGTTTATTTCATTTAAATCTTGGAACAATCCTCGCCAAGTGAACGAAATTTTCACTCGATTCGAAAAATCCAATTTGATCCGCGACAACCGATATAACTACGCAGAAATTCGGCAAATTTATTGCGAACAGGTCCGAATGAGCGCAGATCCAGCGCGAACTAATTTAAAGGACACCCGTCGTGACTTTCAGAGCCGACTAAAATCGCTTCGTCATAGAGCCCCGTCGGATCCGGATCGACAGGTTTCCAAATGTTGCCTTTTTGAACATTGTTCGACCGGGGGCGTTCGTTTAACGACCAGCGAACAGTGCCCGCTCGCTCGCGATTCCCGTCGCCATGAAAAAAGCCAGAACGCCGGAAGATCGAGGCGGAAAAAAGCGTGGATCGCAACATCGCGTCGCATCGGATCGGCTGCCGTATCCGAGACGAAATCGGACACCGATCGGATGAACCGGCTCGGGGTAATTAGCCTCCATCGTCGTGCGCAGCGAGCGTTGTTCTCTGCCGAAACAAATTAGACCGTGGCGCGTCGCACGAACGAATAAATTTAGGGAATGTTTCGCTACGAATGGAAAAAAAGAGCTAGCGAACCAGCAATCCAGAGAGAGACAGTGAGAGACAGTCACGAGTAGGGAGAGCGAGAGAGAGAGGGGGGTGGCAGCCGGAAAAAGGGGGAAAATCGGGTTGGGGAAAAATGTTTCTGGCACGGGATATAATGGACGCATTGCACACGACTATAATGAGATTTTACAGTGCAATTCACATAAAGCATTGGAAACAACAAAAGCTTTGAGCCGGGGGATGGGGAGAGGGAGGACAGGCGGGGGTGTAGCGCGATAAAAATGCCCGCGTCTAAACACATTACTTCTACTGTGGCCCCGGTTTCGCTCGCGGCTCCAACACCAACGATCTCTGAATGCTAGCCTTTTTTACGTTTTACTCTCACCCGCTCTCTCTCTCTCCCTCTCTCTTTCTTCCTCTCTCTTTCGTTCTCTTTCTGTTTTACCCTTTTAAATATGCCTCGGAATCGGGTGTAAGCGCGTCTCATTAACGGTGCTCGCGTGGTGTCGCTTTCTTTGACGAGGCTCTCTGCCCCACCAGAGTTTATTACCTCTGAAAAGCGTGCCGACCCACCGAACAAAACGCAACAGTGGAGACATTTTTCGATTACGGAACGGTTAAACGGTGATAATTATGTGTGCACCCCGGAAAATGAGAGGAACGATCAAAGGAACGGCGCCGCGCGCGCGGCTCGCGCGGTCCGATGCGTTTTTCGGGCTCGCTGTCACGCGGCCTCAATTAGTTACTGCCGGGAAAAATGCGTTTTATTCGACGGTGTAACAAATACCGCTCCATTTGGAAATATTTACGGGGTTATGAAATTTTTTGATGTCGCCCGCGTGACGGTTCGGTCAGCCGACCGTCCGGTCTGCTTCACTGGCAGACGACGCTGTATTATTGGCCGATCACGACCTCTGCGAGGGCCAATTTATATAAATAAAGGTTTATTATTATTATCATTATCGATGTCATTACTCTCTGTATACACCGGTCATCTTTGTGGATATATTAGATGAATTGCATAAGTTCAGAAAAGAAAGTCGAATTCAATGGTTAAATTTTAATGAATACAGCTTTGTTAATCAATTATATTTATTAGTCAATTACATAGTCACCGTTCTTTTCTACAATTAGAAAAGAATGGTGACTATATAATTTTTTCACACTCCGCCGTGCAGTACAGTTTACGTTATCCATGAAAATCGGGTACGAACTTATGCAACCATCTGATATAATTTTTCGAGATTTCTCGTCTTTTTGGATTTCAGCAATCAATGATTAAAGCTCGCGTGATCTTAATTGTTCTCTATTAACAAGAGCGTATCTATTTTTATCGTGTATCTAAATGATTAATAATAGTCAAAGAAAATTGTATTTCGAATGAAGAGAAGGGAAAAAGTGAGGCTGAATATATCTTCATTTGAAGATTCTATTTTGATCGGAAGTGGGATAAATCATTGATTACACTTCCTGCGGCGTGTGTTTTATTGCTAGCGCATTGTAAATGTATAATATGCGCGGTCTAAGTATATTTCACGCTTTTCTTATCAACGTGTTCATAATCCCGTGTCCCACATATGGGTCACGATGAGGTTTAATAAAAAGTTAATGAGTCGCTCGTAATTCAGGGTAACAAGTACGGAAGTAAGGTTACCATGGAACCTATTGAGAAACTAAATGAATGAAACATAGTTCTCAGAAAAAAAGACTGTACGTTGCTCGTGATAAAGACATTGGTTCCATCTGTGTTGATATGCTACGAGTGAGCTATTGAAGTTTAATGATAATGATTGACTAATAATTGAATGATCAACAGTAGACAATTTCCGGAACCGAACGAGAACAGCTCGATCCCCATTCGTCCACCCGCGAAATGACACTAAGTCACCATCCATTGTGATGATCGGCCACCATCGAAAATGGGGCGCTACCATGCAGGAAGTCGGCTGTGCGTCGAGCATCGAAAATTACTTCCCATCGGTCGCGTACGTTTGGAAACGTGTAATTAGCTGAGCGGAGATAAAGGATGCACATGCACCGTTCGCGAGCCGATGGACGGATTTCAATTTTTGGAAAATCACGATGCCCCGATGGATCCCCTTGGACAAACAAGTGCCTAACTCTGTCTACCTGTTTTTTCACCGAACCATTTCCGGACCTTCGACTCTGAATACCCTTTGAACGTTGTCCAATAGGGAGTGGGCGTTCGACAGGGGTGGTCTGAGGGGGTGGCCAGAAAACCGAGGGGGTAGAAAGAGGTTCGGGAAAGGGGTGTGCTTGAAAGAGCGAACGAACGGGACAGGGAAAAGAAGAGAAAGCCGAACCGCATACAGAGGGAAAGGGTCGCGGATGCGGAGGCCATGGTTGACAACGGGGAAAAGAGAAAGAGAGAGAGAGAGAGAGAGAGAGAGAGAGAGAGAGAGAGAGAAAGAGAGATACGGGGCGAGAGATAAAAAAATATTGGAGGGTGCGTTTTGTCGCGCCGCCGATAAATTTTGAATGCACCCGCCGGGCAGAATTAGTTGCCTGTTGGGTAATGATCAAAAAAATTATAAACAAAAGATTCCACGGATGGCGAGCCTTTTTCGTGGATCAGCGAGGCAAGCGGAGAGAACGCTTGCGAAAAGCTTTGACGGTGGTGCAGGTTCGCCACCCAGACTCTCTCCTCCCATTGGTGCCCAAACCTACGGCACACTATATTTAAAAATCGGCGCGGTCTCCCGGAAACTTCCTCCACAAAGGGAAGGGGCTAGAGCGCCGTTTACATCGGGTTTATTAAAATCGACTGCTCGCGAAATATAAGCCGTCAACCGAAACTGCACGGCCAGTTCTATCTCTCTCCATCTCTCGTTCTCTGTTTTTGGATCCTCGTTAAGGCTGCCGGACACTTGTCAACCCTTCCGCGCCCACGTAATGATAGAGAGAACGATTCCGAGTTTTCTGCACTTAACCCAAATTTCTGTTTTGGCATTTTGTTCCGCTAGCTTACGCCGAGCATTCTGTTTGCGCCGGGTTATTCGGAAATTTTAGCAATTGCATGGTCGCCAGTGGAAGTTACAGGGTAGATGGGTGAACACAAGTTCCCAAAATCAACGGAAAGAACTAACTCATAATTACCAATAGGAATAACATGATCTGTAAAGAACCGATGCATTCGCTCGGCAAGTGTTTCCCCCGGAGAATTGCGCGCAGAACACGGCACTACAATTAGAAAAATAAATTGAATACCGTAGCGAAATGTACGGATCCATCTCTTCATCTAGTTGCAAAAAATTCGATACTAGAATTGGAAAAAAATTGATAGGCGAACAGGTAAGCGTAACTCGGCCTGCTGCAGCTTCCCCGAGCGTTCTATCAAAAATACACCGGTTTTGTCGATGGAAAAAACCAAAGAAAAACAGACACAGACACGGACAAAGACACGCTCGCGCACACAGAGAGACGCACAGAGAATTTCGAAAATTCGATCTCGGCTCGAAATCACGCTTGCTTAAACAGAGTAATTGTTCGACGGGGTAAAAAGAGTCCCGCGGCCCGGGGTTTGTTCTGCGAAGAAAGATAAATTCCTATGACACATCAATTCGATAGGGCAGAGTCGTTGCCAAACATCGACGCAGTTTTTCTCCGGGGATCGAGCAACCCGCTGCGACAAAAAAATCAGGGTGCGGCGGGGCGGGGGGTGGGCAGCGAGGAAAAAAGAGGAAAGGAAAAAAAAAATTCATCGGCAGCCGGTATTCCCCCAGCGAATCTGTCACACTCCCTTTAGCCGTCGTTGTAGAACGAAGCTGACGCGTGCGTTCGCACGCACACCTTCATCCCGTTCCTCGCATGTGTAACGACACGCACGACCGACACGCATGCACATAGCCGGCCCCGCACCCAGTGCAACCGACGCACACGCACACCGACCCGTGATTCGGCTACTAACAAACCCAATAAAAATAATGCACTTTCGCGCATTTGCAAATGAACGTTGTCATTTTATTTCGACGGAAACGAGTCACGTGGTGCAGGCCGCGTCGGGGCTGCCAACGGCTCCCGCCGCTGATAATAATTATGGATATTGAGAATGGTTATCGCTGACGGGCCGCGTATTAATGCGCCGGACGCTCGCATGCCGATAAACAAATTTCCCGTGACCGTGGCTACGGACCGGTCCAATTTTTCTGCGAATTCAGCGGCCAAAGGATTGTTCCAGTCTTGAAAATTGGTAACGCTCCTTGGGAACGTTGGTTCTGAGAATTCCTAAGCCATTGTGCCCTCGGACAATTTCGTTGGTTTATAATTAGACTCCGGATTTTATGCGTTTATGACAGAAATGGCCATGTACAATTTAAAGCAGTGGACATGTTAAAAATATTGAAGGACATTAGTTATTAGGATATTAGTTTCGGCTTGACAGGATAATTGAAAGAGGAGTACCATTTTTATCTGGCTCCTGTGCCCTGAAATCAGTGCGAATATTTTTTAGTTTCCATAAAGATCCGCAGTCTAGTTATTAGACAGCTTTACTGGACTGCGGATTTTATGCATTTATGAAAAAATGGCCACGTACGATTTAAAGCAGTGGACATGCTAAAAATATTTAAGGACATCAATGTATTAGTTTCAGCTTGACAGGATAATTGAAAGAGGATTACAATTTTTATCTGGCTCCTGTGCCCTGAAATCAGTGCGAACATTTTTTATTTTGCATAAAGATCTGCAGTCTATTTATAATTAATCAGGATCGAATTATTGGGAGCGGACTCTCAATCCTAATACGCCATTTCGGTTCTTATATCTCGCAAGACATTTTTGTATCGAAATTATGTTCCATAGACTTCACAGCTTCGTGCAAAATAAAAATATTGTTCTTTCTGAAATAATTTTACAGAATTGAAAATTGCTTCGAAATTCATCTACTCATTTCTGTTATAAATACACGAAATCCTAATGAATCACAAATAACAAAACGCTGAAAATAATGTAATCTTCTGAAAGATTACACTGGATTGTTTCGATCATAAAAATGCACATTTTCGTGCACGAATCAAACGAATTTCCCAGAGAAATCGGGCAATTAAAGCAAACAAAACGAAAGTGTATGACACATCGGTTCAGGATTCTGTTACACAATGTCCTTCGAAATTTTATGTGCTATGCGCGGCGGCGGTGTAAGAGAAACAATATATCTGCGTCTCGGGCATTGTCACAGCATTTCTATTAGATCACACCGAGCCGCGAGAACAGCCTATCTATAGTGGTGTCTGCGATTAGGTGGTATAATGGTTGTTATGCCAGCGGCAACAGGAGTCATTGGTAAGATATCGCACTTAATTCGCCACGATCACGTTCTGTGTTCCACAAGCTCTCCTATGAACAGACGTGAGATTTCTGTTGAACAAGCCTGGGGAACGAGAGTGTCGGGCAATTTCGCAATGACTACTTGGCCGGGCGATAACGCGTTTGAAAATAACAGCTGTTCACGCCGGTCCTTCAGTCGTGTCGCTATTGTTAAGCAATATCCCTAATGCGGCGTCGATTCATAAATACTCGGTGGCGGTATGCAACGTCCGCCGCGCGACGTCCCTGTAAATGACGACTATCGAGGACCGTGTATAACTGGACGTTACACGGCTAGCACATAAACGTTCCCTGCACCGCTCGATGAACAGTAATTACGCGTTATGCGTTTGCCACTGATTCACCCCTCTCGCGTCGTCGTGGAAAAAGGAAGTGTCGCGAGTGGATGCTGATGGCCGCGATAAATGCCGGCGATCGGTTCGCATCGGGATCAACGAATTCCCGTGTACCCCTACACTGAAATATGTGATTCAGGTGTAGACATTTCTCAAGGAACCGTAGCCAGCAAATAAAAATTGTCGCAATCAATTGCGAGCATCAGGAAATACAGTGATTCCCACAAATATTCGGACACTCTTAAAAAGCCGATAACTTTTTTACAATTGGACTATACGATTTGAACTGTTTCGGGGAGCCAGAGCAATTAGTTTACTACAGGATGTGAAAAGAAATTTTTTTGGAAATTGCAAAGTACTAAAAGTTGCGTTTCACACGTTTTTAATGAGGGCCTATATCTGTGTCAATTATATGCACTGTGAAAGTTTCATCGAAATCGGTTGATGCGGAAAAAACGACAGGCATTGAAAGATGTAAGAATCTGCAGTTAGCGGCCGAAAATCTGCAATTTTTACCATCTTTAGACGTTTGTAACGTCGACCGATGATGACGAAATTTTCAGAATATGTTTAATTCACGAAGATCTACAGAACGTATTTTTTAAATTTTTTGTATTTTTCCTACAATTCCGATCAATAGCAATTTTTGGAAAATTTTTATCACATCCTGGAGTAAACTAATTGCTCTAGCTTCCCAAGAAAGTTCAAATCGTATTGTACAATATTAAAAACGTTATCGCCTTTTTAAGAGTGTCCGCATATTTGTGGGAGTCACTGTACATAAAAATATATTTCAAAAATATGTATTTTTAAATGAGAGAATAGAAGAATACAAGATCAAAATTTTTCAATCAAGTTATGAAAAGCAAATTTACATTAACAATTCCAATTGGCCATTTATGAGCCCGTCCCCTCGTCAGCGCGGCGGCTTCAAGTTTCTCAGAATTTCATCCGATCGTGTCTGATTAACTTTTTTTTCCCCGGTAAGTAACCGTGCGGCAAGATGGCGCGGGGACTTGCGTTTATATTCTGTAATTAATTAAGGCGACCCTGGCGTAGTCGGCCACCTCGGGGCCGGAGTGGGGGCGCGTTGCAAAAAAAGAAACTTCTGTATGGACATCGTTTTAATTAAATTCGCTTCCGCGAAAGAAATAAAATCGGGAGGGGGGGGGATGAGAGGAGGACGGGGAGAGTTTCGCGTAATTTCTGACACGTCCTTTGCGGCCTACTTCCGCGAACGCGTTCCAATAGGTCGCTCGAATTCTGTAATTAGAAATGTGCAAGGAAACAAAATTTCCCCGGCGCGGCGCTTTGTTGCTTTCATTTTTCGTGGACGACAATATAAAGGGCTAAGCGTGGCCCGCGTTTACCCGACTCGTTACGCCGACGTTTCACGAGCCACCTCATTACTGTTCACCGGCAAAGTAATTCCGCGTAGAATTAATACTATGAAAACTATCGCGCGGACACTTTGCCCGCCTTCCGTTCGCTTTGCTCGGTTTGATCTCTAACGGGTGTCCGATTGTAAACCACAACCCCTTTGTGCCGTTTGAAAGTCGCGATTTCAAGAAATTACTGTTCCGAGGCGAAATTTCCCACCGGATTGATACGCGGTAACGAATCTGTGCGCATTATTAATGTTATTAGGTCGCTGCACATGAAAAGTCGTCGCTCTTTCACGATCCTCAAAGGCCGGGTTTTTTTTCACGTTCACTGTGCAAAGGAACAGTCGGCCGGACTGATTGTTAACGATTTACTTAAACTTTCCGTGTGTCTTTTAATCAATTTTCTCGCAGCGAATGCAGCCAACGCTTTGCGACTTTTCGGTTGAATGTAAAAAGGAAAAGGAGAGAGCGAAATTAATTTATTCCATATGTGCAGTTGTTTTGTTCAGGTTTCGTACAGCAAATGAGCTGTTGTAAATTAACGATGCAGGGTCCATGTGTTTATAAAAAGAATAAAGAATAAAGTGGTACCAAATATTCTATTTTCACTGGTAATAATGAGACTGCAGATCTTTATGCATTTATACGAAAATTGAGTAGATGAAATTGAAAATTGTTGGAAAATTTGACAAATTGAAGATGCAACATTCAAGTTAGTTTCTATTTCTTGCAATCGATGTAAACAATTTGTATTTTGCATAAAGATCCGCAGTCTGGCAATAACGTTTGTAGGTCGAAAATAAATAAAAATCGTTCTAAATTCTGCCAAATTTGATATTCCAGCATTATTTGAACATTTTCATAAACCATAAATGCGAAAAGATCCGCAGTCCAGTGATTAGTATCCATGTTTGACGTGTAACTTCACCGTTATCGAACACAATAAAAAAGTTTCGTAGGTTAAACTTAGCTATTCCAGGCCTCCAAAAACACATCGCACACCAGGTTTGCAAATTCAGTTCCGATTCCGCGATAGGGGGTAGTTTCCCCTTCGCGTTCGTCACGTTGCCACGCAATGCGTCTTTCAGAAACCGGCGTGCAGCGTTAATCGCCGCGTCATTAAGCGGCTATTACTATCATTATTGTTCGCGGTATTAGAAGTTGCGGCGTCTAATTGTCGCTGGTGGAGGGTGGTGTGTAAGTTAACCCATAAAGTTAACGCCGTGCACACGCATTTGCCGGCGATGTGTGCGCGTGAAGGTAGTTTTTTCCAACAGTGAGCGCGGGAGTGCATCTAATTAACGTCGATCGCGCTGGTTACGGGACCGGAGGTTGGCGTTCTCGGATCCGGCGATGTGAAAAACAGTGGAAAAACGTCGTTTCGCCTTAATATCGCGAAAACGATCACGCGCGGGCGGCGCACAATGACGTTTGAGACTGTAACCAGCTCATAATGGCGGCTCGCCGGTGGCCGCGATAATAACATTAAGCTTTATTTAGGTGAAATTCAACTTTAAAACGTGACTCGCAGTAATTATGCGAGAGTGAAACAATGCCCGGTGGTGGCCTGGCCTCGCATGATATACGTCTGCGGGTTTTTGCAAGACAAAGGCGTTTTATATCGCGCATTCGCCGCCGCAAGTTGCGCCGCACGCGGGTTTTGTGCCTTCGCCGCCGTTGCATTGCGTCACGGGAAGTTTATGCACTCTTCACCCGCACCGGCACCCTTTGGAAATTGCCTTACGACCGCCTCGAACCTCGTCCATACTATCACTATTTTCAATTTATTTGATTATTTTCAGTGTTTGTTTCCGAAATTGTAGCACAAGCATGGTTTCTGCGTGCTGAAACGAGGCGAAAAAGAGGAACAACATTTTTTCGTTCGACCACCCGTCTTCAGAAAAACGAGTTTGAAGTGAAGCGAAGTTATTCCTTCGTTTTGTCTTGTTTTCGCATGCAGAATCGCTACCAGTTATTCCTCGTTTCAGATTGAGTGTACGACATGTCCACTTGAATTTGCATTTAGTATTACTATCTAGGTAATAACAACTATAGCGTTGTGCAAAATTCTGTTAGTATTTCTCTGACCCTGTTCATTCTCTCTCTCTCTCAGAGACGACGCATAATAGTGCATTATAGCGAGACTGCAATTGTATGCAGCGCCGCCTCCCGTTATTTTTCCCGGTTGTTGTCCAGGTGTGCTTCACGCGGGGAGGTACCTTGTCGCCGGGTTTTCGCGGCCGGATCTTTTGTTGAAAATGTTTGCCGCGGCATTAATAATTCTGATAGAAGGACAGCGCAGCCAGGTAAACAGTCTGTAATAGGCTACGCCGAGACTTAAGATCCCGTACTTCGAGTTCGCTGTTTGACCAGCGTGAAAGCGCTCGACGTGTCTTCGATCGGTTTTAATGTATTCACGGATTTTTCTTCGGTAATTTGCGGCATAAATCGTTCCGCCTTCATCGATTATCATGCAACGTTCTAACCCTTCGACGCACGAGTGAAAGATTTCTCGACCATAATTTCTTGTCTAAATACTTGCACATCTTTTTCCGCATAATAGGGTTCTGCTTGACCGCGTGAAAAAGTCGAGCGAAGCAAAAATTTAATTAAGCTATTAAGAAATTCCACGGGCCCGGCCAAGCTTTAAAGAGTAACGTAAAAGACAAACGAGTTTAGCTGAATCAATATTTGGCGTGATGAAATCGATGGATATAATGCGGAAGCAAGGATCAAATGCATAATAAATTGATACAACCTGCCGATCGAACATGAAAAAGAGGAACGTTCGATCGTGAATGCCCCATCGGGAAGCACTTAACTATAAAAACAGACCGAGCTATAATCAGAGCGCTAAGCAAACGATTGTAAAACGCATTTAATTGTATAATTAAATCCTCGAACGAACAATATATCATTCCAACGGATCTCGACGAACTATGAGCCCATAAAATCTCTATTTAATACACGCATCTCTGCTGAAACTGTACTACAAAAACGGAAACGACGTCTTCGTGAATCTCCAACGTCTCTTTCACTGTTACAGCAATTTAAAAAATGGCGGAGGGACGTAGGAGGACAGACAATGGTTCAAACGTCGGCTAAAAAATACTTTATCAACGATGGCGGATAACGGGAGCGGAGGATGCTCGATTCGCGGGCAACGGCATGGATCAGCGGCGGGCGAGCTCGGGCACGCTAAATCGCGAAATTAATTATTGAATTTGCAAGGAAAAAAGGCGGCGGCCGGTCGATAACTGATACAACTTCATTAAATTTACGATCGATAGGGAAGTCCTGGGACGCAGTGCGCGGGCAAAAAGTCAGGCTATTATCCCGCCGAATACGGCGTATTGATAAAACCCGCGTCGCGATCACGGCCGACCGGACAAACACAATGATACGAGGGCGAACGAACTTTTTTTTATTCGTTGCACTGCTCTCTCCCTCCCCCCCTCTCTCTCTCCGTACCCCTTTTCATGCGTCGCTCCAGCAGAAAGCTCCTGGTGTAAAAGTCGGGCGTAATAAGCGTCGGGCCTCCAAAGGATCGAACCCGAGGATTAACCAGTGCCCCGGCGTTGATGGAACGGTGTAATGCCTACCGTATGCTTAATTAATCAATTAATAAGCGTATTATTGTTTTGTTTAATTAAAAATAATGAATCCCTCTGTGCCGCTGCTCCGAGATCCTCGGAACACGTTGCAGATCTCTGCCATTGTCGAAATTGTGTTTGGAATCATCGTGCACAAGCGCTCCCTGACCATCTGAAGTTCCGGATTATCTACAATATTGAATCAAACCGGACCGCACCGGCCATGTTTGTTGAATGATTCGTGTGCTCGATTATTGACTAGGATGCAGAATGCACGAGGCAATCGTTGGCTGGCCCGTGCGATTGATATTTTCCGTTGTCGCGAGGCGAGCGACATGTTTGTGCAAACACGCATACATTTTTCGATGTTTATTCGACGTAACTAAATCGTCGCGTATTTGTTCGTTTGGTGAAGCAGACGTTTTAGAAATTGGATTGTTTATATGACATTGTAGGGCATTTGGAGAAAATGAATTTTTGTCTATTCATCGCGGTTGGAATTCGAATCGATTAAACAAGTCTACAGAAACTGAAATAATCAATCCACCGCTTCACCCTGCACAAATGAACCGAGCGGAAGGTGATTTCTCAGACAATCGCAAACAAAATAGCAGCAACAGTCTGAATGCGAGGTCGCAACAAAACGGCCTCGTCAATCGAGGCCAGCAGCGCCGGCGGCGATCAAAAGATCACCCGACGTAGCGAATTAAAAATTCCCCCGGCAAAAAATTGCCGTGGTTACGCGCACGACGCCGTGGAAAATCCGTTAATTGACCCCCATCTCGTTACAACTTTCTCACAACACAATTCCGCTAATCACGACGATCCGTCCGTGGAACGTGACGTCGTCGCGATGCAATTAAAAATTCGTACGACTGCTTGATTCTGCTCGAGCGGGAGGTCGGAGGGTTAATAAACGAATCCCCGGAGCTGTTTGAAAGCGAAAAAGGTCGGCGCACGTGGGCGTCGTAGAAGGTCCTGTGCGGAGAGAGAGAGAGTCCTGGTCGCAGGACACTCGCAGTTTCGCAGGATCCACCGGTTTTTGCGGATAATCCCGGCTCGACAGGCCGCGCGCGGGGGAAAAAAAGGAACGCGCGGCGGCCTAGCTCTGGAAAAATCAGCGTAGCCACTTTCCGGCTCCGGTATGCAAATTTCGCGACGATTACGCTCGGTTTTGGCGCGCGAGCCGCGCGCGTGCGGCAAACCGAGCGTCGTCGGAAAAAAAGGAGCGCCGAAAGGAAACAAAAAAGGTGGTTCGCCTGGCTGCGCCTGCCAGCAGGTTCGCGAATACTGCGGGAGTCCGGGCGAGGGGAGGGGCGGGCGAATGCGGAAAAAGTCGCGAATGTTGTAAAAATCCGGGACCGCCAATCGGGCGCATTGTGTCCAGCCGGCGAACAATACCGACGGCGTTCGGATGACTGGCGCATTTTCCTGCGAATTGGCCGGTATTGTTGGATTTTTCAAATTGTATTTTTAGCTTACGCAGGAACAAAAATTGCCTGTCGCTCGCGAGTCCTCCCCAGTCTACCTTCCATCCCTCTTCTCACCCTCTTCCCTCCGTTGCTCTTTGTCGCTTTTTACCACCGCCGCGCGGGTGCGGGCCGTCGCTCACGGCGGTTGCGATCTTCTGATGCGCGAAATGTGAATGGAAATCTTCTGTTGGCGATTCGCGAGATTATTTTCGGGGATGGTGTCTTCGATGACTGTGTTCAAGGGGTGGTTCAATTGAGATCTTGTGTGGGTATCGATGTTAATGCTTGGGACATTCTTGAGATTAATAGCTCCGATCAAAGCAACGTACCAAACCACCGGCAGGACACCGAGCGCAGGAATCCAATGAATAAGCATGCTCGATCCGATCCAACAAACCGCAAGAAAGTTCAAGCTAAAAAAGCGATCCGCGTTTCCTGTTTACGCGGGACCGGGCCGCCGCTGTTCGCGAAAGAAGAAGAAGAAGACTCGCAAGAAATCCGGCGCTTGTCCGGCCGAATGACAATCAAACGCTACAACAGACACGGGCCCCTCGCTCCCCGATACAAGGAGTCGCGGTACAGCCGCTTGTCTGCACCGGGCATTCCTAGAACAGTAATCTTATTAAATTTACATATTAATCAACGGATTTTAATTATCCCCAACCCCCGGGTTCGGGGCGAGAGAGACAGAGACACGAAGGAAAGGGTGGTCGGGGAAATGGGAGCAAGAGGAGAGAAGAGCGAGAGAGAAGCCGAGAGAAGTGGGAGAGAGAGTAGAGAGTAGAGCATGAGTAGAAGAGAGACGGAAGCAGACAGTGAAGGCAAAGGAGGAACGATAAGGGGTTGAACGACGAGAGAGAGAGAGAGAGAGAGAGAGAGAGAGAGAGAGAGAGAGAGAGAGAGAGAGAGAGAGAGGGAGGGAGCAACTGTCACGGAAAGACGGAGAGATATGGAGCGATTGCCGGAGAGATGGAGGGAGAAGCAGGGAGCCGGATAGAGAGCGTAGGAGAGAGACCGAGAGTCCTCGAGGAAGGACGCGGGGATGGAAGGGAGTTGCGAGGGGGTGGAAGAGAGACAGCTCCACCCTTGTGCGGCGGTAGCGGTAGCGGTGGCGGAGACCGAGCCAGCTCTCGTAATTTACATTAATCCAATAATTGCATGGAGGTTTCCTAATTAGAAATTCAAATGAGGTGGTGGCAGGCAGGCACAGCCAGCCAGGGCTACCAACTCAGCAGTGGGAGAACACCATCGCCACCGAGCAAAGTCCGTGCACATCGGGGGCGATCGTACGTCGACTGACCCCGGCCTAACACGAGTTCGGGGCCGATGCGCCCCGGGATGGGCGTTAAAAGCTACAGGAATTCTCGAAATTCGGATCCGATGCTCACCAGCCTCTCCGCCACGATGCCGTACATACGTGCCTTACCATCCCTCCTCCCCTTCACCTATAAAGGCCGTGTGCCACCCCCCCCCCAAACCAACCCCCACAGGCAACCGCTAATGCTGGCTTGTAGACGCGGCCGCGCACCTAAGCTCCGTCTTTTAATTATTCCCTGGAACCCAGGCGAATCAATGCGCGATTCAACTTCTGAGATTCCCCGGGATTAGAACGCTGGATGCGGTTCCGGAACCGGCGCCAATGATACTGGATATAAATGCGAGATTGCTGAACGAAATCATTTTATGTCGCTGATCGAAGAACTGGCTGAAGAACTGGGGAGTTTTTAGGGGATGATTTTATAATTATATTTTCAGTTTGATTTTTTAATCGTTGTGGTTCAAACAGTGGCAGGTTGTTGGGAGCTTGCGTGCTAAATGGTTTCCATTGATTTTTAAACGTGTGTCTAGAATGCCTTGTCAAGGGTAAAAGGTACGAACATTTTTCTTTAATTCAACAGTGTTGTTTGAATGGCTGCATTAGTGAAATGACTAGTCGAAGTGGCAATTTTTCGTTGAAAAGGAAAAATCTTGTGCAGAGTCTACATGAAAGATCAGGGGAAAGAGGATTAAAGATTTTGGCGAGCTGCCGGTCAAGAGCAATTTCAGCGCAATATACCGTTGTCCATTGGTACGTCCCGGTGCGTGTGGTCCTTTTGTTGTCCCCGGAGGGATCCCTCGGCAAACCTAACACGTCCCTAATATCGTCACAGGTTCGTCCCTCCGCCGTCACCCAGGGCATATCATGGCACACGCTCGAACCGTCCCTGATAGTCCCAACGTGGCCGATTAGCGAAGGTGTGAACCTACGAGTGCGACGAGCACACATACCTGGCGGCTTGACTGTCTTTTAGTCACGATGGCACACATGGTGGTTTCATTCGTGGTCCTTGTAATGAGCTGTTTCAGAAATTCTATGGAATAAAACTAATAACTCGAATGGATTTAACCAAGGTTTCTTGCGTAGAAAATTTCCATGTACGAAAGTCAGCAGAGTAATAGTCCTGCAGCTATTCTCGAAGCTAAAGCTGAAGGAGTCTCTCTCGCTTATTAACCGAGCCTCGCAGAAATCACATAGCAGAGAAGGCACCGCGTTCAATGTTGCAGTATCAGGGAACATAATGATCCGAGAACGGAACACAGTTACCAGGGGAGCGATCTTAATCTCTACGATTATAAAATGGGACGTTCCGCAGGTGTAATAGAGGCGTATCACTTTTACGAGCGGGCAGCCCTCCTTCGATGGAGGGAACGGCCAGCCTGAAAGCCTTTGCAACTTTATTTGCCGTGATAAAGGAATCCTTAGCGAGACAGTGACTCTCATTCGTGAACGAAGTACACTGTCCTCCGGTTTATTATTCGCACAGCTGTGACACTGTTATGCGAGGATCTGAATGAAGATCGCTGGACTGCGGATTTTATGCGCTTGCTGCAGTTGCAATTGGGTACATTACGGCAAAATGAGAATTGTAATAGTGCCGAAGGACTTTGTGTTCTTCAGTGAATTGAAATTTTCGCTTAGATTCTACTTGATTCGCGCCGTTAACAGCTTGCTTAAAGGGTGGCCGTACCTATGAAAATTCTAGTATCTAGCTGATTATCAATTATGTCAATTGGTTGCTCAGTTTTTAGAGACGAGCTCTGTTTAAGTGTCTAGTAACACCTCCTAAAACGGGGTTGCTAGTTTGCATGATCCTCTGAACGAGTCCAGACAGAAGCAAGTTCATTATCGACTTCCGTTCCATTTTCCCGACTGCTAGACCTCATCCCCTAACACCGGTTCGAAATAGATCATCTTCTAACCCATCCTCCTTCCCCGACAGCCCTCCAGCCGGCGCACAAGGGAAAGCGGCCGCCTAAAAATGACCAAGAATCCCAGAAGTCCCCTGGAGTTCTTCGAGGATCGCGGGTCTCGGTGTCTTCGGATTCCGGGTCACCGAAGAGATCATCGTCTATTCCCATTGCGACAGGTCAGCCGAGTTTCGCCGAAGGAACTCCACGTGCAATTATGATAATGGCGACCGTAGTCGAGGCACCTAACCCGTGCTAACTCCGTACGTTAGTTCTGGTAGTTCTGATATCGTCTGTGTTTAAACAGCCAGCCGGTGCTGCGGCAACCGTCGTCGTTGGATAGGTTAGGGGCTTTCGGCGAGGGGTGGAATGGGGGGTCTCCCGGAATACTGAAGGTAACGGGAAGACGGGGGTGTTGGTGGAGAATAAGGGGTGTGGGTGTTCGGGGGAAGGCGAGTGGCGAGAGAAGACGAAGGGGGGGCAAGCTGGATGGCGGGGTACCGAGGCTACGACGGCAAATCTACATAATATAACCAACTATTGTTCAAATAGACGGCGCTCCGCAGATTCAATTACCATTGTGATACAATTAATGTTGGGAATTTCATCAATTCGAGTGCCGGGCACGGCTTTTACATATGCATAGGAGAATCGAACGTGGTGCGGATTTCTCTCCCCCGCGAAGAAAGTCGACGACAAATATTATTCAAGCCGGTCGGTGTCTAATCAGCTGGCGAGCCTACCCGATCCTCAGGGATTCTGTACAGCCCCACCAGAAACCGGACACTGTGTACGCCCGAAGATCGAAACGTTTCTCGACTTCGATCCTGCCGGAGATTGTCATCGTCTGATTGCTTCCGAGAAATTCTGTTCTACCCTTGGCAGCTTTGGTGAAAATTTGGGCAGGCGATATTCCAGATTTTTGTTCCTCTCTTTAACATGCTCAGTGCCACTTCCTCGACCACATATTCAGAATTAAATTAGATTGATTAAATTTATAGGAATTAAATTAAATCAAATTAAACCGGCTGCTGTGTCTGGTCAAGACCTACACATTCCACTAGTAAATTTAAACTCTTTGCTAGCAGTCGCCCAAGTATCTTGAGACAATCCAGCATAAATAAAAGAGTAACTCGAAATCGTATGCTGAAAATAGTAACCGATCCCTTTCATCCCCGAATCCCCAAGACACCGGAAGTCCACAGGTCCACGGACGGTCCTCGGGCAGCAATAATCAAGCTCGATCATGCGCCGCGTCTCGCAATTACCGATTCCCAGAACATCGGCATATTCGGCGGCGAAATCATGATCAAGGTCTACCCTCATCGTTATTTCGCAAAAATGATAACGACGCGTTATTCAATTAGATTATTTTCATGGGACGCGTAGTAATTTCATTGCGTGCGACGGGCAAAGCGGGCGGAAAAAGAGGGTGGTAGCGGTGTAGGGTGGTAGCGGAGGACGAAGAGGAAGAGGAGTAGGAGGTAGCGGTGGAGGAGGACGGATGAAGAGTAGGAGGAGGAGGAGGACGGATGAGTCGACGGGGGTGAAAACGGTGTGTGGGCGGAAGGGGGTGAGCTGACAGGGCAGGTGGCGGGAAGGGTTGGTATGCGGGGGTGGTTGAGGCTAGAGGGAGATGGTTTTGAGTGAATTGGCGAGCTGGTCGCCGGAGGCGGGGCAATGTAGGCGCCACATCATTGCTGGACGTTAATCGGTGATATCGTTGCCCGAATTAAGTGGTATATCGAGAGCTTTTAGAATTAATCGTAAACCAACCGCGGCCCCGAAAACAGATCGTCCGTATCACGGGGCTCATTTCCACCCCCGGGCGGCGGCGGCGGCGGCGGGGCGGAATTGAGAGCCACTGGCTCGCGTGCGGGTATCCATATAAATTCTAATTCCGCAATCAGCGGTATCCAAGATAGTTCTAGGCCGATCCTAGCCCGCTAATTCCAACTCCACCTAACAGCTTGCTCGCTCGCTCGCTCGTTCGCTCGTTCGCGAGAAACGCTACGCGAAACCAGCAACGCGAAACGGGCAAGTCCGACCATCCGGCAGCCGCCCTACCTTCTTATATTTGCCCGACAGTTTATAATAGCCATAATCAACGGTTATACCAATCCCACGATAATAATTACCGGCGCAGAAACTTTCACCCCGGGCCTGCCTGCTCTACACTCCTCTCCCTCGCCCTCTTTCTCTCTCTCCGTTCTACCTTTCCACCCCCGTGTGTGAACTACCCGTGTCTCGTGCGGCTAATTCGCCCGCACACGCGTCGCCACCCCGGCTAACTCCTTCGGTGATTAAATTTCATTTCGACGCGCACCTCGCGAAAGAAGAAGACACACGCACATAGCCAGCGCCTCGTATTAACAGCAGGTTGGCCGTCCGACTGGCGAAAACGACCAGACGAGGGTTAATAACTCCTCGAACTATCGATTTACACCGACGAATGTCTTACTGCGAGGGTCAGTCGAATGTTAACCGGATTTTGTATTGTACGTCTAATACGGCTGAATACTCGTTATTAGATAGAGAAGACCAAGTGGAAGTTCAAGTAGACGAGTGTCTTACACTCGATCCGCAGCAGCGAGGGCTATTCTACTTAACCGTTTTCTCGATGGCTGGAACGATGAATGAGCGAATAGTACCGACTTCCATTGCTATTGATTATCGTTAGCTGTGTTCTTCAGTTCTTAATTTAACCTATTCACAGGTTTACCTCTTCCTCATTTTGTTCAAGATGTAATGAACATACCCGGTTTCTTGTTCTCAAGCAAAATGTGCAATTCAATCAGGGACTGCAGCAAGATTAAATTCACTTCATACATAATGATTCACATAGACCAGATAAAACGCATGAAATTCTCGTGGCAATCAACGTGACGATATGCTATTTTCGAAATGTTTCATATGGGGACACGAGTGTGTGCATTGGAAGCAGGGAATATGATCGTTGAAATATGCAAGAGATCGTTATTATTGTAGTTATTCATTTTGTTTCAGGGAGTCTAGCTACTGGGCTGGAATAGGGTGCGTTTAGCCTACCTCGGGTAATTCGCGAATCGTTAAATGTAATTCAGAAGTTCGAAGGACGATGGTCGGCTATCCCTAGCTGTAATGTCTGTTTTTTGCATGGTCAACTTTGGAGACGGTCGAGAACAACGAAGGCTGGCGAAGCGGGGACTCCCAGAACAGGGGACCTTGAATTATTGAAAATAGGGTGCATCGATTCGTTCCGATGTGTATCTCACTGCCTCGGCTAATTAAACGCAATTAAAAAAACTACGAAGACCTGTTGCCATAGACAGAGCTATTATGTTACCACCGTTACAGTGAGGGTAAACTAATGCACCACTCGAGTGCGACAGGGTTGAAGTTCTATTTTTCACACACGGTGAATCAGTGATATTCGGAAACTTTCAACCGGTCTTACGACTTGAATATTTCTGAGAAGTTAGAACAATTACTTTACTACATGACGCGAAGAAAAGTATTGTAAATTAACAGAGTTTTTGATATTCGAGTTACAAAACACAGCGATCCCCTTGATCGCAACGGATTACTTTTACAATCTTTAAGCAGCTCAAGAACGCTATAGCTCGCACTTGCGTTGCAGAAAACAGACAGACAGAGAGAGAAAGAAAACGTTCGCTCTCTAGTGCAACAAAAACGAAACAGCGGGAAGACCCTGTGCGGACAATACCGCCGCAACAACGCCACGCACGCATCGCAGACGAAACACGGACCGGCGCGAAACTTTAAACTAGACAAACAGACGAAGAGTTGCATGAAACTAAATCAATATAAACCAATAAAAAGTTTTGCAAAAATTGCAAATGGTTGGAATTAAAATATAGTACTTGTCTAGGGCTCGGTAGTTGCAGTGTTAAATCGCTAGCGCAGGGATTATGTGTAATAGAGGTGTAATCTGGTTTTTGCGTGGTCAGTGTCGAGAACAGTCGAAAACGAGGAAGGCTGGCGAATCGGAGACTGGCAGACCCGGGGACCTTGAATTATCGAAAATAGGGTGGATCGATTCGAGTCGAAGCCAGCCAAGTTTACTAGACTACACGGCGCGGGGACGTAGGGAGCAATTTTCATCCCCTACTCTCCGTCTCCGGGGCCCCCCTTCTGGTCTCCTAGAATAATCGATCGTATAATTATCGTGATGTACCTGCTAATGCCGCGAAAATCAGCCCCTCGTAACGTCCGCCCGTGCCGTGCAGACGGCGGGTTAAGCGTCGGTACTAGGAGCACATGGTAATTATATCACCGACTAATGGATATAGTTAATTGCTAATTATGAGGCCTGCCGAATGATCGATCGTACCGTGAGGCATCGCGGCTCCCTCCCGCCCCTTCCGTGCCCCATACTCCGTGGGATCGTTGGTTGGAAACGACAGCGGAAGGGCCGGCGATGGCGGGGAGATTACCAAGAGTGTCATTCTGGCCTACGTTCAGCAGAACGACGCGACCAGCCCGACCCCTAAGCCAAGCCTGTTCTCTCGTCCGATCTGTGGAAATTAGGCGACGCTCGCGCGATGATCAATAATTACAATTGATAAACGATCGAACCACGTTCGTGAACGAACGGACGCTCTAAGCGCAGCTAGAGGTGGACGACGGGTTTCGGTGACGGAGACGATCGGTATCTCCTGTCACACCTTTCCTGGACTCGGCATATAATTTACTGTGTTCACGTTATCGTGTTAACGATAATGGAAATTGTTATGATCGTTGCTTTCTGGTTTTATTAAGTTGGCAACTAAATTCGCGACCTTTTATTTCGTAATTCTGTTATTGTATCATTATAACCTCATTCAGTGACCATTCCTTTTGAACTGTACATCATTGGAAAGCTCTGAATTTTGCGATTAATTTGATATAAAATACTCGTTCTTAAATAATATACAGGGTGTCCCGAAATTCCTTCGACAGTCGGGAATGGGAGGTTCCCGAGATCATTTGAAGCAACATTTTCCTTTGCAAAAGTGTTAACCGCGGCTTTGTTTAGGAGTTATTAACGAAAAACACGGACCAATCAGGGCGCGCCAGGCCGACTGTGCCAACTCGCATCTAGGTCGCGCTCTGATTGGTCCGTGTTTTTCGTTAATAACTCTTAAACAAAGCCGCGGTTAACATTTTTGCAAAGGAAAATGTTGCTTCAAATGATCTCGGGAACCTCCCATTTCCGGCTGTTGAAGGAATTTTGGGACACCCTGTATATAAATGAGTTTGTTTGAGAAAATGTGAATCACACCTTTCTGGAAGTTGGAGGGTTGAATGATCGGTAGGAAATGTGTTAATCTATAATGTCCTGTCGTTATTCAGACGAGAAAGACTTTCTATTCAGGAGACACAGAGGGCTATCAAATTTCTTTCGTGAGCGAAAGACGCGCGCGATAGCGGGTTCTCGCGGCAGTTGACGCGTTTGTCGTTGAATAATTATCGCCTGCCACGGTGCTCGGGCACACGGCGTAGAATCGCATTAGCTAATCTCGCAACGGTGCCTAGCGCGAGTTAATTTCCATCTCTTTGATTTTTGGCAAGCCGGAGAATTTCAACGCGCACCCCTTCGACCCCGACGGCAGTTTCGTCACTCATCCCACGCCGTTTTCCGTCGGATTTCGACGTGAAAGCTGAAGACTCGCGCGACACTTTGCCATGCCGTGAGACTTTGCCTCTCGACGCGATCTAATAAAGTCCCAACCAGCACGCCCCCTCCTACTGGCTAACATTATTCCGCTCTTTGACGTTTTCACATAGTCGTCGGCCGGCGAACTCGCAAAGGCACGCGTGCACGCGATTCTAAAGAACGAAAGCCCCGTGCTGCCTCGACTTATTCTTGTTGTTCTTCTTGGTCTTCTTCGTCGTCACTCACTTTTTAATTTCTCGGCTGCACGAGGCCTACACGCCTCGATTCGCGACACTATGGCCCCTCGTTTGCTTGGGGACGCGGCTGAACCGTAATTCCGCTTCTGTTGGAACTCGTTTAAGTCGTAACACGGTGAAATATTCGCAGATATAAACCACACCGACCTTTCGTTTGTATATGCTGGTAAATAAAGTACTGTCTTCTAAACACTTTTATGCTTTTATTTGTTTGAAAGACATGTACATATGTAGTAAGCTTCATAATTATTAGAATTAAATAATGTGTGCTTCAATGAAGAAGGTCGTTCATTTTATTTGCTTCTCCGTTCGGTAGATTGTCCAACTAATAAGCTTCTATCAGTACAATTAACAAGCATCGAATGCGACTGACAGTCTTCTCTGTTTTATCAATTGCAAACAGTTGAAAATAATATATTCTTAAATTCTTCTAATTCGTTCGCTGTTCTAAATTTTCCTTTTAAACGAGTAAAATCCACACTCTATTAATAAATGTCGGAACAGTTTATAATACCGTCTGAGGATGTCGCAACGTTCTTTTTAAATTCCTAGGCTCTAATGAATTTCGTCGTAACGATGAAAACGAAGACGCTAAGTATGTACCATGTGATTTGAACAATTACGAAGCCCATCCAGCACGTGTATCACCGTGTGTCCACGTGACAGCGCAAAGAAGCCGAAGCATGATTAAAACAATGAATCTGTTGTTTACACATCGCGAAATAAGATGCAGTTAATGCGCGGAGCGGGCATCGCCTTGAACGGGGAACAGAAAATTGATTCGACATTGATAGTCACGTTTCACAACCTTGACGATGATAATGGAGAAACCGCGGGACCGATTAACCTTTTTCCTCGCGAACTATATTGACCGGTACCTACTTATGACCGTAGTCTCGGTTACTGTCGGCCCCGCACAATGTAGCGCGAATAATCGTCTTAGCAGAGAGAACCGCGAGTGGTGCCTAGTATCGCTGGAACATCTAGAATTACGCTCATTAACACCGAGGCATCTGCTAATGATCTTACTTGGCTCCGGATTGTGTAACTCAAGGACTGCACGGAAATCGGTCAATGTGTATAATAAGTCTTCTCTCCCTCTCTGTCTCTCTCTCTCACTCTCTCGGTATATAATGTCATTCCTTACCCGCTAACTTTATCCGAACTTTGCCAATTTACGACTGCAGCCTTTCTTTTTTGCCGACATTGCACCCACCCCTCTTTAACCAATTCATGCGGTATTGATGCAGATATCGTTTCATTTTGATTATTCATTTGCATGTCATTTTAATCATTGTTAAGATCTTCGTTCGGCTGTAGTCGGTAGAATTTTTAAAATAGAAGTAAAACACAAACATTGATCAAATGTGGAACATATGTATTGCGGTTTTATTCTACTCGAAAATTTCCAATGTTCGAACCTCCTCGAAATTTCTTGAAATTTCTGTGAAAATTCTCGTGTTCGTACTTTCCGGCCTCTTTCTCGCTTCGATTAAATTGTACGGAAAGTTTTCAGGCTCTAATTCGATATTAGATTTTTCAATTTTTATCACACCGAATGAGTTATTTTCTTAATGGATTTCCAGTCAAAGTCTTTCTACAACTAAATAACAGTGCATAGAAGGTTAACGAAAGAAATCGTAGCTCAATTTTTTCCTCGCCAAACAATCCGCTGGCAAAGGTAGGAACACACTACCATCACGCCACGTGAAAGCAATAATTTGCAGAAAGAACGGCAGTCTAATTACAACAATTGCTCAGAGATTCCGTCTAATTTCGGTGTCAATAATCTCCGGGAGCAGCAATCAGGCCAGTGATTCATTAATCCGTGGCAGTAATGAACCCAGGCCGAGTCTCGCGAATTCCACAGAAAAATTCCACTTGAGAGGAACGGTCCTCACCCTACTGTCCAACCGGTCAACTTGAACTTGCGGTTCATCGTATAAAGATGCCATTATTAAAGGAAATGTCAAGTGTCGGAACATTCTGCGCAGGGGATTAACGCACTCCCATGCATCTCCATTGCGCCGATTGCTGGCGTTGGTCGTCATCGTTGCGCATTGGAGTCGCTCCACGAGATTGACCGGATTTGCCAGGGTAATAATAATTTATTCCTCGAGTCCCCCCCTTATCCCTCCGAACCCCCTCTATCTTGCGGAGCCGTACCACCACTCTGTTCCTTCACGACGCACGACAAGTGGATCTCTTAACATGTGCGGAGCGGCCGCTGATGACTTCTGGGAAGCGTCTTCACGGCGGTTGACTTGGACGTTACCGAGGAAAACGTCAGCACATAATTACTGCAACGAACGTGATGGCCGACAGAGCAACAATGCCGGCGATCCTGGCCAGATCGTACACCCTGAAGCCGTAATTCGAGCCACGTTCAACACTCGATCCCCTGCGCCAGTCATGTCGATCGCTAATTTTGCTGAGACCAATTCCGGGAACTGTTTCGGGTCTCATTAGCACTCCGTTTACCGCAATTACTACACTGCCGGGATTATGCATCTATCGCGAGAATGAGTGGAAACGATTTAGGACGGTACAAGAATCCAAATAATTAGTACTCTATTTGTTAAAGTTATCAGCCCCTTAGCCGCGCGACAGACGTGTACATTATACATAACAACTAGACTGCGGATTTTATGCATTTATGACAAGAATGGGTACATAAAATTTAAAACAGTGGAGGTATCAAAAATTAACAAGAAAGATCCGCGGTCTAATAATAACGCAAACAAAAATTGAAGGTGACTTCTGTTGACAAACGTCATTCAAGGTCATTCTGCAGAAACTCTTTATTTTCCATACAGGTGCACAGTCTATTGATGAACAACAACCCCTGAACAATTTTACTCTTGACCAGAAATCCAGAACAAATCCAAAGAAGATCTCCAAACCGATTCCCAACCGATTTCAAAGATGATCGGCAAGATCCTTAACAAACCAGCACGCCGTAGGCGTTGATAGCAATGCATAGCATAATTACACGAGCCAGAAGAACGGAAAGAGAGGAGTGTTCGATAAAGGGGTGGCAGAACATCGCCTAGGCAGGGGACGGAAATCGTCGCGGCGCTGCGAACTGGCGGACGAAGGAAAAAAGGAGCAACGAGCATAGAGCTCGACACTTCGTGCAGGACCGAGGCCACGGTCGGTTTAATTAAGTTGCGCGGGCTGGCAGAAGTTTCGTCGGGTTTGTTTCGAGGAGGTGGAGATGGCAGTGTACAGCGACACAAATAAATTTTCCCGGAATGGCATTGTCTTTGAGGTCGACACATTTGCGGAATAATACTCGATAACTCGGGGGCCGAGGAGAAGTTATATTAGGACGGCTTAATTAACCCCCTACCATACCCTGCCCTCCCCACCAATTCTATCACCCTACTTCCTGCGCCCACCGCTCTCCCTCAGCCACCCAAACCCCTTTCCCCACCGCCTTGCCACCCCCCTCAACCTATCCGCCCACTCTTTCTCTCCGTCTCTTCTGTTCACCTCGCTGCCGCGTAACTGAGACACCGGGAACCCTTTTCCAGAAACAATACAGGGTGTTCTGTAATGTTTGGTCGAATTTCCAAGTCGAAGAAAAGTGTTGAGAAAATTGTTGATTTAAAAATCAGAAATGAGTGGAATACTATCTTACGATCCTGTATGTAAATACTTCTGTTATTTATGCAGGAAATTTTCTCATCATGTCCAACAATCATTCCGGAGATTAATTATGAAAATCAGACGAGTGGTACTTAATTCGAAGAGTCGGCGCACAATATTCATATTCATTACAAAATCTTCGTCAGACTCGATATTACAAGGCTGGAGGTTAATAAGCTTTCTCAATGACTGTGCCATATCAGAAAGCAGCTCGGCGATTTTTCCTTGAAATAATGATCCCGGAGGAAATTGTTGAATCACGTTGCTGGACGTGACTCGTTGGTTCGCGATTGAAATTTCTTTCGCTACTGAAAAAATCATTAAGAAATCCCTCGCTGTTAATCGTCGGTTTTTAAGAGGCGGTTAATTAATCGCCGGCGGATAGCGTATTAAGAAACCGCGGTTTGCGAAATGTCGGCATTCGTCTTGCTGAAACTAGCAATTTGTTTAACGTCGCATTGTGGAATTAATGCTCTTTACGTGTCCTCAATTCATTCTGTATTTTGTATATTAACTGTGATTGTTATAAATATGGTTATTTATTAAATGTATTGAAAATTCATATTATTGAGATTGACTAAATAATCACACGAGTCATTTGTTTTTCGAGTGGAGAAAGTGCTCAGAAAAAAATATGGAAAATTTTTAATTGACCCAAGTGCACTACCCACCAAGACCAGAAACAGTCAAATACACCTCACGAAAGTTACTCAATAGCTATTTATAAAGCTTTCTAAAAAATTAACTCCGGTTCTAAAAATGCCGGCACATAATCCGACGAGTCCTCCCTGCATCGGTAAATATTTAATTCCGTCTAGAATAAATTGTATGATCACTAAAATATCAAACGACCTCGAGAAGAGGTGTCGGAATTGACCTAGATTAATTTTAGTTCAATTACAGGACACCATATCACAGCCGAGAAAGCGAATCGACCTTGAGCCCGCGATTGATCCTGCTCCGAGAATAGAAGACTGTGTGTCAAAATCTATGGTCGCGTTTCAGGACCACCCCGTACAGTCTTCTGCTTCGACTCATTATGGATTCCTTATTACGGGAATAGATTAACGGATTAAATCTTAACCGACGACAGACGGGGTTGAGAGCGGTGGAGAAAACGGAGAGAGATAGAGTGGGGGGCAAGGCGAAAGAGAAAGACAGAGGGAGACAGAGAAGAGAGAAGATGAAGAAGTTCGGCGCCTTTTATAGTTCGCGTCGAAGCGGCGTTCTCCGCTGTCATTGGTTTTCTACGACTAGGAAAACGGGTCAATAATCGTCTCGTAAAGAATCCCATTACCGACGGCGACAACCATTTCGCCCGAATCATTTGCAATCGTTAACATTCACTTACGGGGTTGCCTAACTCGACGTCCTGATTATAAGACAATTTTTAAGAATTTCTTTACAGAAAGGTACTGGGTATTATCAGCCCAAACTTGGTGGATTTGTTAAGTGATGTTCAAAGAGTGTACTGAATATTTGTTATTGGTTCCTCAGATGTAAAACTATACTAAAATTCAGGATATTAAACTGTAATAAAATGTGAAACACCGGGCCCCTTGACCGTTCCTCCTCTTTTTGGTGTCTTCGGCCCGACACCTTGGGAAAGCCGATTTTTTCCACGGTCGACACGCGGTACCGTTAACGCAGGTTCGCTCGGAACACCGATTTCACCATACAGTGTACGTACAGCGCCACTGGAATTCGCAGTATGCGATATTTTGCAAAGAAAGCTAAACGGTACAGCGTGCTCGGCGGAACGTGTTCGCGGCGAGAACCAGGTGGAAAGAGGAAAAGAGAAGCACCGAGAGAGAGGGAGGAAGTCAGAGAAAGAGAGGAGACAGGTTGAGAAAGCTGGTCAGAGCTAAAATTGATTAACCCTCGAACGATGAAAATATTTCTCCCCCGTGGGACGGAAACCGGGTCATTCCTTTCTCATGATCATTCGGCAATTCTCACGTATTCTTGGATGAATTTTCATATTTAGAAGCTCGATCGGTTGCATCGTATTCCTTCCCGCGACGTTACAAGTGCCGCCGTGAATGAGGTTAATGGGAAATTATTTTAAAGGCGCGGTATTTGTGTGTAATTACCGTCGCACCGTGCTGAATTCGATGAATTCGAGTGGAAATAATTCCGTTTTCTTCACGGTGCTAACCAATTTCACAGATGTTGTAATTAATAAAGGTATATTGCATATAATTCAGATTTTATCGCGATAATGTAAGTGATGGAAAATTCATTTACTGCGACTACAATCAGTATTTCTATCTTGTTCCAATGATATTCCCCTCGGGTTCGGCTATCTTTGCCAAGCATAAGGGCGCGGGAACATATTTAATGCAGGCGGTAATGGATTCTCGAAATGTAAAAAGAGTTCGGCCTAGTTGTAGGATAAGAATAATATGAACACTGATATATACATATATATATATAATACTGCCGTACCTAGCGCCTGGAAAATTACTGTCAGACACTTTTATCTCCCAACGTAAGACAAGATTAGATTTCAGGAGCTTAACTTTTGAGGGGAGATTAAATATGCATGGAAATTACTGGTTCCGAATTGTCTTGCAGCAAACACGAGACCAAGAGCACAACACAATAAACAATTAAGCCAGCAGAAAAAGCTGTGAAAGAGCACCGACTCGGAACAGTTGTGTGGGTGGTTCCGCGGCGAAAATGAATACGTCCGTACGTAAGATAAAATTAGGTTTCAGGAGATCAACTTTCGAGGAATGTAAATCACTGAATCCGAATTGTCTCGCAGCGAACACGAAAATGGCGAGCTTGCGCATCTCCAAATCAAAATCCACAAACTCCAGACCAATAGTAGAACACAATAAACAATTAAGCCAGCAGAAAAGGCTACCAACAAGTACCGGGACAGTTTTATGGATGATTCGGCGGCGAAAATGAATATGTCCGTACGTAAGATAAAATGATGTTTCAGGAGATCAACTTTCGAGGAATGTAATTCACTCAATCGGAATTGTCTCGCAGCGAACACGAAAATGGCGAGCTTGCGCATCTCCAAATCAAAATCCACAAACTCTCCAGACCAATAGTAGAACACAATAAACAATTAAGCCAGCAGAAAAGGCTACCAACGAGTACCGGGACAGTTGTGTGGATGGTTCCGCGGCGAAAATGAATACGTCCGTACGTAAGATAAAATTAGGTTTCAGGAGATCAACTTTCGAGGAATGTAAATCACTGAATCCGAATTGTCTCGCAGCGAACACGAAAATGGCGAGCTTGCGCATCTCCAAATCAAAATCCACAAACTCTCCAGACCAATAGTAGAACACAATAAACAATTAAGCCAGCAGAAAAGGCTACCAACGAGTACCGGGACAGTTGTGTGGATGGTTCCGCGGCGAAAATGAATATGTCCGTACGTAAGATAAAATGATGTTTCAGGAGATCAACTTTCGAGGAATGTAATTCACTCAATCGGAATTGTCTCGCAGCGAACACGAAAATGGCGAGCTTGCGCATCTCCAAATCAAAATCCACAAACTCCAGACCAATAGTAGAACACAATAAACAATTAAGCCAGCAGAAAAGGCTACCAACGAGTACCGGGACAGTTTTATGGATGATTCGGCGGCGAAAATGAATATGTCCGTACGTAAGATAAAATGATGTTTCAGGAGATCAACTTTCGAGGAATGTAATTCACTCAATCGGAATTGTCTCGCAGCGAACACGAAAATGGCGAGCTTGCACATCTCCAAATCAAAATCCACAAACTCCAGACTAATAGTAGAACACAATAAACAATTAAGCCAGCAGAAAAGGCTACCAACAAGTACCGGGACAGTTTTATGGATGATTCGGCGGCGAAAATGAATATGTCCGTACGTAAGATAAAATGATGTTTCAGGAGATCAACTTTCGAGGAATGTAATTCACTCAATCGGAATTGTCTCGCAGCGAACACGAAAATGGCGAGCTTGCGTATCTCCAAATCAAAATCCACAAACTCTCCAGACCAATAGTAGAACACAATAAACAATTAAGCCCGCAGAAAAGGCTACCAACGAGTACCGGGACAGTTGTGTGGATGGTTCCGCGGCGAAAATGAATATGTCCGTACGTAAGATAAAATGATGTTTCAGGAGATCAACTTTCGAGGAATGTAAATCACTGAATCCGAATTGTCTCGCAGCGAACACGAAAATGGCGAGCTTGCGCATCTCCAAATCAAAATCCACAAACTCTCCAGACCAATAGTAGAACACAATAAACAATTAAGCCCGCAGAAAAGGCTACCAACGAGTACCGGGACAGTTGTGTGGATGGTTCCGCGGCGAAAATGAATACGTCGATGCTGAAAACGCAGGCGGACGGCGGCGGATCGAACGTAACAGTTTCCCGATCGTGGCAGTCCTCGGAGTTGACCTCCTAAAGTCGGATCAGTAATACGGAACACTATTTATTCCCGAAGTTTCGAAGGCTCGGGTGAGCCGAAAGCAGCTCACTTCGAGGTAATTACGAGGATTCGCCGTCTTTCTCTTCGGCGCGGCGCCGCGGCGAGCTCTCTGCCGCTGTCTCTCTTTATTCCGGCCGGCAAAGTATCCAGCCGTCTCGCTCTCGCCCGCCGATTCTATCGGGCATAATTACCTTTCGCTGTCCCTCTCGGATAATCATTGTAACACCTAAGCACCCTACCTAACCTACCGGAGCCTAGCCAGCGTTTCCAGCGTTATTCGCCATCGATCGACCGCCCTGACGACGATTTCCGTGCTACGACGTGGTCATTGCTGCCATACGACTACATCGTTTCGCTAACGATTACAGTGTCACTCGGCCAGACCAGGATTATCGCTATTCCGAACCCCGGCATGCGACGAAACCGAGCCCGCGAATAGATATTGCCCCTTTCCGGTTTTCTCGATCCGTGCCGATAAGCATTGTTGTGCGGCCGATCTTTGGCCGCGTTTTCAACCCTCTTCCCCACGCAACTGCGCCGCCCGATTCCTGCCAAACTGATGCTTCACCAAACTTATGCTACTTACATTTTCGAACTCTGATTAATAGACTGCGGATTTTATCCATTTATGACAGAAATCAAGGGTTGTAATTTAAAACAGTGAAAACGTTAAGACGATTTAAGAACGCCCATATGTTTTTCTCAATTTATTGAAATTGTTTAAACTTTTATCGGTCCGAGGAAAGTGTTTTAGTTTGTATTACAGACTCTGAATCTAAGCATTTATGAATCAAGAATTAATTCTTGAATTAATCAGCAGCCTGTGGGTGTTTGCGCACTTCTCGCCACTTAAACGCAGACTTCCTAATGTCAGCGTTCGATAAAAGTTGTTTTCGTTGCGCAGGCTTTCAGTATAAAAATTGTAAGTAAATTGATACGGACTCGCTACGAATGCATAAACATTCGCAGTCTAGTAAAAGGATATTCTATAAACATTTTTACTGTATGGAAACATTCTTGCTTTAACCCTCGTGCAGAGGGAAAATTCTATCATATTTCTGTTTCTGGTGCAACATTTCATTCCCCCGCAATCGTGTTGTCGAGAGTTTAATGCATTTATTTAAAATATAAGATAATAAACTAGAGAACATTTGAAATTCAAGCGACTAACAGTTTGTGAAGAAATGTTTATAATACTGCGGAGAAAGGGTAGGAATTATTTGTAACCAAAGCGGAAGTGCATGGAAAGTGTGGGAAGATATTCCTCAGCGTCGGCGAATACACAAGCTGAAATATCCCATTGTCGGTTGACGATTATTATTATAAATAGGTATGCATACACAGCACCGCGGACAATTAGCAGGATTAACATTGTCATCGTTCTTCGAATATCGCAGTTTTCAATGTTATTACGTATTCTTGCGCAACCGATTGCACAACGCTTTCCACGTGGGTCACGAAAGAAGTTAAAGACTTCCTCAGCTTCGTGCCAATCGGGTCAGAAGTTCAGTGTTAAGGAGTAATTAATTCTGTTCGAAAGAAAAAAAGGACATGTTGAAGGAACTATGATCTGCACGAGGTTCGAGTACTGCACATTATACAGGGTGTCCCAAAAATGTACTTCCTTCAAAAGGTGCGATGCCCGGGGTCATTTGAAGTAATTCTTTCCTTTGCGAAAATATTCTTCGTCGCTTTGTTTGGAAGTTATTAACGAAAAACACCAACCCATCACAGCGCGGCTATAGTGAGCGGATTGCGACTCGCCGACAGGTGGCGCTGAGCGCAGCGTTGGCATTGGCCGACCGGGAATCCGTCCGCTGTAGCCGCGTTGTGATTGGTCCGCGTTTTTCGTTAATAACTCCTTAAGGAAGCTGTGTAGAACATTTTCGCAAAGGAAAAAGTTACTTCAAATGATCTCAGCAATCTCTCCTTTCAACGATGTACAACATTTTTGGAACACCCTGTACAATACCAAATCACTATCAAAAATATTCATCACTTAATTAATTTACCTTGATAAAAGAGTTCCTTGGAGGAACTGTGATCAGGTTTGCCGTTAGTATGCGTCTTGAGGCTGGATGGTCATTGTTCAGGTAAATATCGAAGGCACAGATCGATGACTTTTCGCGAGGAGGATCGATCACGGTGAAGTTTTATCGATCCGTATTCAATGAGGACACGCGTAGCACGCGCGACGCATTAAATCATTGAAATTTATGCAGCCGGGCCCAGTGCGCGCAGTATCTTTCACTTTTCATTACAGGATCATTTGTCATGCGTCCGTAGATCCCTTATCACTCCGCGATCATAAACAACCGAGGCATAAATTTCAACTTTCGCGCATAACCTGACGGGGAAGCATCGACCGGCCCCGCTGAATTTATTACTTCAAAATGCACCGATCGGCCGCGCCGATTCACCCGATGACCAACTTTTCCGGAGTTTTCCATTTTGCCCAACGCATGATCATTATAATGATCAATTAGCCTGCTAGTACTGTCGAGAGTGTCCTTCACCCTTGAATTCTTAACAACACTTGAAATCAACGCAAATGAATATCGAGCCATGATTAAGAAGAATATTTTCCTAAGCTGCGCTTCTTTTCTCGGTGCTACAAATCTTGTTAATAGAATATAGTCTGCATCGTTGTGGACGTTTTATTTATTCTGCACTTCCATAAAAGTCTCATTAACTCTTACGAATCTGTTGCTGCTAAACCTAACGCCGTTCTCTATCAGGATAACATCTGATTACAGCACTTAATTATAACCAGACTGCGGAACACTATGCAATTATGCTCTGACACAAGAATTACATAAAAAGCGAGGCAACATTTTACGTTTCCCACTATGCACATTTCAATGGCGTAAAAACACAAAGTGCTACATTCCATCGAAGTATACCCTAAACATAACAAGTTAACAATTTACACGAACGAGCATCGATACATCGAAATAATAAAATCTCTAAGCCTGTATTTATTAGACTGTCCTAATCACAACACAATTGAGACAACTCCCACAACATTCCGTCCCAAAGGAAACTCCAAACTTTTCCGAATCCATCCTCGACCCAAGGAACGAACTTTCGCGTAAGACGAAGCACGTAGCAAACTTTTCACGGCGTCCCAATAATCCAGCAACCGGAAGTGGCTGTCGCGGAGGATTTTTCTGTACACTCGCCCTAAATTTTTCCGGTGGTGGGGTGGGGAGGGCCAGCAGAGCAGAATTCTGCGAGACAGGGTGTCTCGAGCCGGACCAGTAATTAATCCTCGCGGAGGGCTAATGAAGACGAATCGAGGCGACGACGATCGTTCCTTGATTTCCATCGAAGAAAGTGTCTCCGCGTCGAGTGTTTATAGTCGGATAAACCATGAGCACCGTCCGGCAATTAAAGTTGAAAACTTGGAGGAGACGTTTTACGTCAGAGAAGACGGCTGGGCAGGTGGGGAAAAGGGTGCTCGAGGAGAGGGGGAGGGTAGAGGGAGTCGTAAAAACCTAATATAATTAAACATAAAAATATCCCGCGCGCCGGTAGCCAGAGACCGGCTAGCTGGTCTGAACGAGGGGAAGTGAATAAAAACTGCTCTTTATTACAATGAGCTTTAATTAACGCGCGCGCGGGCCGCGATGACTGGCCCAGCGTAGCGCACTTTCTCAACTTTAATTTACAGCGTCTGAAAGCGCACCCGCTCGCGTTCGTTACATCGTTGCCATAAACCATAGACACATAATTATGCGGCACGGGGTGAATGAACCGCGGGACGCTGATTCGTCTAGAGAGCATTAAATCCTTTTGTGAAACGGCTCCTTCCTTTCCACCGCTCCTCCGAGAGCCGCACCAACGATATTACGAATTCGTAAATGATGGATTCGCGTGCGGCGCCCGCGAGTCGATCGAGAAACCCGGAACGAGTTGTTCGATCATCGGGGCTGATCGAGAGTCGTTACATCTGGTTGCGGTCTTCGTGCTCTTTCTGAGAAGCTGGAGATGCCATGGTTAAATATTTCTCCACAAAAATATTCTTTCCACTTTAACAATTGGATTTGGAAAAGGTTTATTTTAACCAGTCCAGTAATTCCAGTGTTCAAAATGATTAGACTAAAGACGAACTAAAAACAGTATTTCACTATTTCATTCGAGTCATTTCAACCTGCTATCTGGGTGATTATTCGACTTATCTGAATACTGTCAAGAGAAAATGAAAATTTACTTTGTAATCAGAACTAATGAAGGTGCATCATTTACTTACATGTCCTCGCCCGGTTAGCAGGCTTCAGACCTCACACTTATGCTCTTTACTACGTGGAACAGTATACTGACCTGCAAGCAGAAAGAAAAAAACTGTTAAACAACCGTCAAGCCGGAAACAATTATTTCTTAATTATTGTTAAATCCATTTACACGAGCCTCGTTCACGATTTCACTGAATTGTATATATTCTAGATAAAGTACAGGCAAATGTTCATCCTCAATTACAAGTCAATTACAATGATCAATCCCATTTCGTTCACAAATCATCAATGCAACAAGTGTCTGCAAAGTAGAGACTGTGAACACTGAGGTTCCAAAAACTGGTACCACAAACATTCAATACTGCACGCCATAAAAACCATCTCGTTCTGTTGATATTATAAATTAATATTAAATTGTACTATATTATACAGCTTCGCATATCCATGAATTATTTTGCAACAACCAAAACAAGAAAGTAAAAACTTGTTTGTCTCGCTAGAAGTCTCTCTACGTCAGCACCAAACTAGAAATACTAAATCACGAATTAATATTTAAAAAAAACGCCCGTACCGCGCAAATCTCGAAGTGCCAAATAAAACAATGCACGAGCGCAGCAGATTATCCGGCGACCCGCAGAGTGTATCACATCAGTACGTCTTATCCGTGTGATCGAATCGCGCGATTAAAATCGATTATCCGAGCAAGCCCGGCGTCCACGATTCGTGCAGCAGGACGTTGCGATTTTTGCATCGAAAAAGGATAACTCATGGTCCTATCAAGATTCGAATGGTCCAGGTGCAGCTGCGTTGTAAGCTGCGGATCTCTCCCTTCTCCGCGGTCCGCCTCCGCCCACCCTCTCACTCACTCCTGGCACCGGGAGATATCAATTAGCACTACGTCCTGGGGAATTAATCTCGGGAATTAATATCGCGACGTTGCCAATTAATTTTCGTTAATTTCGAATCAGCAGTTTCCAGAGCAGCGCCGCAGCGGCCCCCTAACACACAAATCCCTATCGCCCTGGTCTGGGAGAGACGGCTCGGAGAGGGAGAGAGCGAGAGAGCAGACAGAAACAGGGAACCGGAAGTAAGACAAGGAACACCATCCAGGACACACGCACGCTCTCCACGGGATCCTGAAGAGGATAGAGACGAGGAGAGGGCGAGCCAGTCGCGCTGCGACGCTGTGTAGACACTTCCACGAAAGTTTCGCGAACTAGCGGCTGGCTCGTCGACCGTTTCTTGCCGCTCGCCCTGCTCCGGGAGCGTTTATCAAAACACACATTTAATTATGCCGCAAGACCCCCCTCGCGAAAATCGCCGCGGGAAGAATCGCGAGCCCGCAGAACGTTCGCGGATTTTCGTTCCGCAGGAATGATCCTACATCCGTATTATAACTTCGTGAAAAAAAATCGCGCAGCAATTCACCTGGGCTCGTTTTACAGCGTGAAGCCTCTACATTAACAGCCCCTTTTTAATTTTATTTTAATGATATTTGTGTATCATGTAGCGAGGAGGAGGTCTTTCTGGTCGAAAAATTAAAATGTCCTCACGAGGGAACATTTTTTTCCCAGTCCACCATAGATTTGAAGATTTCTTCTTTAAAATGAAACCTCGAAAATCGATGTAAGATATTTCGTAGATGAATCGTTCAATTTTGAAAAGTACGTGGTACAAGATGTGGAAAAATTATAATGTTCGTTCATTCTGTTACTGAAAACATGGATATCAACAGAAGTGGAATAAAAACTGCAGGATAGAACTCATTTAATTCCGCAACGATCCTCAAGTGCCACGGGAAAAGGGTAGCATCGAACTACGCTTACCCCCAAAAAAGGGGTGGCGTCGAACAAAAACATAAAGCACAGTAAATCCGATGAATTACAACCGGCGAGGCGATCGCTTCCACAGTCGTTCATTTACAAATTGAACTAGCAACAATGAATCAAAAAAGATTCAACAAAACAATGAGCGTGCATCTGTTGGCCAAAAAGCCGGCGCACATTATACGGTAGTGCCAATAATTCCACAAGGAAGGGTCGATAAGAAACGCCGCACGAAATGTATGACTAATATTTGCATACACGAATCGCGACCGCAAGACGACCAAATGAAAAATTTCATCAATGTGAACCATTAATGTGCAATCTTCCATTCTCAAATTGAGGAATGCTGTGGCTTAATTTTAATATAATACACAAGAATATGGTAGTAGGTCCATTTTATATATGTTGGTTTTTTTCTTTGATTTCATGAAGGTCTGCTTCTACACACAAAAATTATCTTTTCTTTCTCTCTCTTTTTTCACTCTCTTTTTACGTGTCATTCGAAAAGTAAAGACGTGCCTTCCTTGAGCTAATAATATATATTAAAACGAAATAAGTGAAATATTATTTTTGTGTGTTTATTCCAAATGCCCTAACCCAATATAATATGGATTAAAGTATATAGTTGTTCCATTTTAATATAATACGAATTTAAGATTGCAGAGTAGTTTTATTCACAATACAAATTGAAGAAATAATAGTACATACTTTCATTCCCATGGAAATTAAAGAATGCAGTAACTTTATTTACAAATTGAATAACTAAAGTGCGTCAAATAGATTCAACGAAATGACGAATGCAGACAGGACGATCGAGGAGGGAATTGTACATGTCCGGTGTAGAAGCGTCTGGAAAAATGGCGAATGCAGCAAAACAATTTGCATGAAGACGACCGAAAACGACGGTAAAAATTTCAGTGCCGGTCGAAATTTCGAGGACGCAGGGGTCCTGTCGAGGGATCGCGTGTATCTTGCGAGGAGAGCGTGCGGAGCGGAGAGGAGCGGAATGGAGCGGAGGGTCGCGGGTTTCGTTTGCGTTTATCAAAACACACATTTAATTATTCCGCGCATCGCCGTGGGCGCCGAAAGTGGATACGCGGTGCTCGCTTATTCTGCGCTTAATTCACACCTGGACCCGTGACGGAGCGACTAGAGCCGCTTAAATTAAAGCGACGGATAATAAAAGCGTTAGCTCGTTGGAGCCCCGGGTTCAGCGAATCCCTTCCTCTTTCTCTTTCTTCTTCCTCCCTTTTTTCCCCTGTCGCCCCACCTCTCTCCCTCTCTCTCTCTTTCCTTCTCCCTTTCTCGTTTTGCTTTTCTTCCTCCTCTTTCTTTTTTTTCGTTCCACCACCCCTGTTCTTTTTCCTCGTTTTTACTTTTTGTCGGTTATGTTTCCGCCACGTACGAAGTAACTTGCGCGTCGCTGCAACTTGCCTTTTGTTTTCAGCGACCTCTGCACCCCGAGGTTTTAAAACACAGGAATGCGACCGCGTGCATTCGAATTTAGGGGAACGCAGGCCACCGCCGCGGTCGCCGGCTGAAAATTGTGCCACCGCGACCAAAGAGAGAGAGAGAGGGAGAGGAAGAGAGAAAGAGAGAGAGAGAGAGGGACTCGGTCGCCGTTAATTGGGAAAGTAGGGAAAATAGTTTAGCGGTGGAGCATGTTTCAATTCCCGCCGGACGAATTTTGGTCGTTCTTTCTTCTCCTCTATTTGCCAAGAGATTTCGTTGCTAATGGGACCATCGGCGGATAATGACTGCCTTGTTAGGTTCTTTCCGCGCTTTGTGGCTTCATTTGCCGCGACTTTTATGGCGCAATTAATTGTTCGACCCGTGTCGATGCACCATGTCCTCCAGTCGGCGAACCGAAACATCTAATTGGTTCGTCGGGCCCAGATTAACATGGCACCGCTCGATTGCCACTATGCTGCGTATTTTATGCTGTTTTGGATTTTTAAAGTCGTAGACAAATTTTGGACACGGTTTTGTGACATCGTTGTGTTCCTGGGGCAGTTTGAACGAAGTCTGAATATTTTCTATACATGTAAGTGATGTATAAATATATAAGTTTTGCTCAATATACTGCCAGACTCAACAATAAATTAATTTCTTGGTGCCAGGACCACGTAAACAATTTACAAAAAAATATAACATTGTCCGAGCAACGAATTTAATCATACAACAATTATCTGGACTGTTTTAAGGAGACGTACGAACCATTTCAGAAATGTATATTACCGTTTAAGCCATCCTTATGAAGAGCTGAATTTCTCAATGTTGAGGTGCCGGTAAATAATTTTGAAAAATTCGTGACATTCGAGCAACAGTGGGAACATGGATTGACACTCGTGGACAGGCCGCGAAGTAGCGAATGCGACGAGAGATCGAGGGATGATGAACGCGGGCTGCGACTTATCCAGACGGCGTATTTAAATTCAGCCGAACTTTGGTGGCGTAAGTTCGCCCGGGCCGGGACCCAGCTGTATTGAAAAGCTAATTCTCGGCATACAATCGACTCGTCTCGGCAGAGGGCAAACTTTGTGAATGTGTCTCATTAACTGGCTGCGACGAGAGAGAGAGAGGGAGAGAGAGAGAGCGTGCGCACGCGTAAATTTCGCGCGAGAACCCGAGACGCGTGTGCGTGTTAAAGCGTTTCACTCGGTGTAACCACCGCGTAATCTCTTCCACGGCCGCATATTCCCGCCACGTATTTCAATTTAGAGTCACGCATCGGCTGACCTTTCCAGCTTCTGCAAAACCGCGCTCTCGCAAAATTGTTTTATCCCCTCTTTATCGGCTCATTGCCCGAAATATTTCCGTGTACCCAGTGAAATCGAGATAGGAGCTTTAATACCCACGCCCCCCGTAATTATGGGCACGGTGTTATTTAATGCGGCCGGTGCTTTAGAGCGGACCACAGAAATTGTTGTAGATATTCTCCATTAAATTATTCAAACATGTTTATTGCAACTGTCACCTCATCTTTGATCACTGTGGAGCTGTATGCAAAATAACAAATTTTTTCAGTCAATTCGACATTTCTCAAGACAATAATTGCATTCAACAAATTTTTAGAATTAATAAAATTAATATAACTTGTCATTTTAATAATTAAACCCTACGGAAAATATACAAATTAAATTTCCAGCATCATTATGGAATGACTAATTTCCCAGTACTTGAAGAAGTGCACAAGAGAAGGGCAGATAGTAGTACCACACAGAAATCGATGCACATTTTTCGTGCATTTTTGTTGCACATGTTTGTACGCAACGTATACGACAAGGAAATTTTTCTTTCCATTACACAAGACCTTTTATTTCAAGGAGGAAGTACGAATTTAGAAAGTGTCTTATTTATTTCATCGACCGGCGGCTTGCGCAACCAATTATTTATTTAATACATACCGACTTTTTCGCGATTAGATTTTATAAAAATATCGAAAGATACGGCCGATAGCAACAAGCGCAGTTTCACTTCTTGCGCCGGAGCCATGCGCCGTTTAACAAGGAACTAATTAGCATGAAATTCTTCATAGGATAGTTTTCAAACAGTGAAGATAAGCGACAGGTTCCCGGTTACAATCGCCCTGAAAGAACATTTATGTTCTGCTTGCTTCATCTACGATACATATCATTACCGAAGCCAACACAATCCGACTAGAAGTGTGCGGTTAATTGCAGCCCGGGGGTGGGGGGGAATCAAGAAATTAAGGAATAATTTTTTAGCTGTAATTCAACCGGCCTCTCTTCCTTAATAAGTTACGTAGGCCTCTGCGGCGAGGTTTCTTTTCCTCGTTCAAGAAACCATCACGTAACAGAACGGTTTAATCGTGATCGCTTAGTCGTATCGAAAAGAAAAAAAAGGAGAACTGTAATGAGACAGCGCACGTAACATCTTCATTAAAGAATTTGCTCGGCGCGTCGGGCGAGGCAACATTTTATTTGCAAATCGAGCCGGTAAAACCACGGGAATCCCGATTAAGATTTTACTTTTCCCTTCGAGGACTCTCATTCTTTCTCTTCGCCCTTCCTCTGTAATTATTCATGGCGCATTCCGATCACGTAAATTACGCGTATCCGTTACCGGTGGGTTCTAATTAACAAGCGAAAATAAGATTGAAGAGATGAAGAGCGTCGCGGGTGGGCGGGTTCGATTAGCCACTCTCTTTCTTTGCTAAATTCAAAACAATAAACGAGAGAGAGACAGGCAAAGGGAGCACGAAAACGAAGAAAGAGAGACAGAGAGAGAGGAAACAGCCGCGAGTTTCACCTACGCCTCGTAATGGAAGTTCTGCCGCTTTTATAAAACCGGGCCCCGGCCTTTCTTAAGTAATGAGATACATTTAATCAGAGGATTAATGAACGCCAAAGAAGTGGAATGAATTATGAATGATATTTATTCGTCGAGTACCCGAAGCGACTTGGGAAATGATAATGCGGATCTTCGTCGCGATCGTAATAATAACAATAATAACAACAACGCCCCCGGACCAAAAGGAGAGCAGAGAGGCGAGCAAAAAAAAATGAGAGGAAGGATAAAGCGCGACGATAATGGAGGTGGAGGAACAATAAGAAACCTGTTCGGGAAAGCCCCAGCCAAATAGGGATGAGAAGGGTCGAAAGAGGGACACGGGACTTTCTCTCTCTCTCTCGCGCCTCTCTCTCCCCTATTTGCATAACAAATATTGCAAATAGTACTGCAAAACAATTATTTAAAGTTGAAACTAGGACGTCGCTATCTCTTTGTCGCGACGAGATCGTTCGTATTTGGGATTTGCTACCGCGTTCTACCACTTCCTTATATTTATTTAACGGTGTATCCTCGACTAATTCGTTTTCATGTAATTATACATCTTTTTTCGGCGAGAGATATTGTTCATTCTACTACATAAATTAATTAATTTCAATGCTAGTTTCCTTGTTTAGTGTTTCAACCCTTGTGAAACCCTTATGTTTTTTGTATATTTAATTTATTCGTGCGAATTAACACTGAATCTACCGAGCACTGGAAGCAATTAAAATGTTTTAGCTGACAAAAATTATTAGGCTCTATATATTTAGGTTTCGTGCAATTTTTATTGGAATATGTGCTTGGGTAAAGAAATGTATCGAATCATTTTCCATGTAAGCAACGTCATAATTTCAATAATTATAAAATTAAAAATGTAAGACCGGTCATTTGACCAGTAGTGGTAGTTTTAGTGTCAATGTCGCTTACAATGATCAGAACCTTAATAATAAGAACACCGACTGGCAAACGAGCACAGAAAGCAAAAAGAGAGGAAGACACGCAAGAAAAAAACATAGAAGGAAGAAGGATAAAGTGCGACGATAATGGGAGGTGGAGTAACAATAAGAAACCTGTTCGGGAAAGCCGTAGCCAAACAGGGATGAGAAGGGTCGAAAGAGGGACACGGAGAGTCTCTCCTCTCTCTCCCCCCGCGAGCCTATTTGCATAAAATCGTCGTAGTCGACGCCTTCGAAGATAATGAAATGAAACTAAACAAATAACGTGGATGCTAAACATTAATTACATTCGCCGTCGAGACCGGGAGGGGCGCGGTGTAAGGGGGAGGACTCCGTTGGAAATTAAGAGACTGCCAGACGCGAGCGCTGAGGAGGGTGCAGAAGGTGATGGGGGTTGCAGGGGGTTGTACGAGGCCGAAAATGTTCCACCGAGGGAGCACTCCCCCGGGGTGGCGAATTAAGAAATCGTTTAAGAAGTTTAAATCGGGCACGCCGCCAGAAAGAAAGGGTTGGAACGCCCACTTTGCGAAAGATACTACTGCATCTTAAGTAACGATTGCTGCTGTGCGAAACTCACCCTTCGCTCACTATGCTCATAAATTCTAATTGGCCGAACCGGATTTCGCCGATCGTTCCTCGTCTCACATTTCTGCTCCGCTTTGGGAAATTTCGAATTATTCTGCACACCCCTTCTTATCATTCGTTTGATTTGACATTTTATTCTGTGGGAAGAGGGGAAGCTATTTTTTTAATATGGTGCTCGCACCCACAAAGCTTAAAACTAGTATGTTTTTCGGTTCTCTCGTAAAAAAATTCGAAGCCCGCGCGATTTCTCCGGCATAACGGAGAGACTTAATCTTCGTTAAAATAATTAATATTTATTGATACGAAACGACAATGGAATATCGCTAATTAAATTGGCGTGCTCCGACGATCCGCCGAGGAAAAATGTGACTGCGACGGGATTAAAATTTATGCAAACTGTTCGGCTTCGTGTTAATTAATATATTGGTGTAACGAAAAGTATGATTGAAAACAAAGATTTGCATATATATTTGCACGCGCGAATTTTAAACTGCGAATAATCTTCCAGGGGTTGGTAAATACGCGACCGTTGAAAAAATACAGCGATTCCTGGATTTTAATTTAATTGCACGATTGTACAATATACAAAAAATTACAATCCCCCCCCGTGGGGTGGATTGGTGAACTAATGAGGGCAAAGCTGGTATATTCGCGTCGATGGAACCGCGCGATTGGTATTGAATGCTAATTAAACAATTCACCGAAAAGGGCTCGGATTTTTCATTATTATAATTTTTCTCAAACCCGAGGCTCGTTTTAATAAACAATTAACGAATTCGGTTCGTCGTGGTCATTCTTCTATTTTCCACCAACTGCGGGTGCGTTTCATTCGAGTTTTACTTCATTAAATTCCTGACAATTCGCTGGGAAGTCTGCGAGAAAATGCTTGACATTGATACGAGTTTTAACGAACGTTATTAACAAAAAATATTTTGGCATATTTTCAATTACGTCAGATTAAAACCGGGTTATGTGAGAGACAATGCGTCAAGCTTGGAAACGGTGGAAATAACTGGCTGTCAAAAAAATTAATGAACTTTTCTTTCGCTAAGTACCGAATGTTTTAAATCCATCAAAGGATCCCGTGAACCACATCAATCTTTTTATAGAAGTATACTTTGTCGTTGGCGAATAATTATACTTGTTCGGGTTCGAGTTGCAAATAACCAGGGTGGAACATTGTAATCTGCATTGTTCCTGCAATCAATATTAATGGACAGGTTTCACGAGAATCAGAAAAATTATTCAGCAACGAAGACTGTTCAATTTTTATGAATATATTCACAAATATAGGGTGAGTCCCCTAACGTTATTACCTCAAATATCTTTGTCGTTTTCAGAGATGCATTAAATGAGGACAAAGTTGAATTGTAAAATGGGGCTCATACGACACCAAAAAAATTGTTGTGTCTATGTAATTCTTTTCAGATATATTCACCCGTTCATATTTTAAAATGGAACCACCCTTTTTTAACATCTATAATGATAGTCCCTTTCATTTCGAATTCAGTGACTAATTACTCAAGGTCATTGAAGGTCACCCTGTATATGTGTGTGTATCTCACCCCCGCAAGAAAAGTGACACAAGTCAAAAATGGCAATTTTGAGGTTGCGTCATTGAAAAATATGTATAAGGTTTATAGTATTCTTTATGATTTTTCTCAAATACTGCATTTTCGAGTTGTGTCACTTTTCTTGTGGGGGTGCAATATGTTTGTTATATTACACAGAAATCCACAGTTTAATAATCAGAAACACACAATCACAGTGTCCTCATGAAACAATTCACATAATTGCAAGTGCTCGTACCTTCTCGCAATAATGATCTGAAAAATGTTCAAAAATTCGACCCGATGTGCGAAAGGAGTTCCTAACGGTGGGAAGGGAGTATCAAATGGTCGGAGAGCCCTGTCTGAATTAACCTGGAGGAGCCAGAGGCAACAATCACGTCAAGTTTATGCTACTTATCGAGACGAGCAAGTATCGGGGTCCGACAGGTCGCTCGTTACTTGCGAAAAGTTTATCGGGGTTCGCAGGGTCCGTACTAAATCGGTTCGCCAAATATACGGGAAGAATCCGCGCGGAGTCCCTCGCGTTTCTGCAAACGCTAAACCTTCGGGTGCACGCTCGCTCGCTCGCGCGCGCGCGAATGCGAATGCGAATGCGAGAGTGCACGGGTGCACTCGCTCGTGCATTCGCGAAGGAGAAGGGAAGGACGAGTTATGCGATGCGCAGATCCGCACGTACGGATGTATGATAGCCACTGACCGTTGCATTTCGTTGGGTATGCATTTACGAGCATGTTGGACCTCTTTCGCGGAGACATTGATGGACAAGCGCAGCTTATATGGCTACTCCAAGAGAAGCTCGTCCTGCCCGTTTACATATTTATGTTATGACTCCGCTTCACTCGACTTAATTGACGGAATTGCCATAAATTTGCGAATATCGCGTGGACGAAGACGGTCACATATTCGTTTGTATGTATGTATATATTGATACGCACACGTCGCGTCTATGAAACCGTGCACACGTGTGCGACTGCATACGCGCGTCAAGGTAGATGTTGTATACATGTCCTGGATCGAAACGAATTCCAATGAATACCGATTAGGGGAGTCACGGAACGTCGTTTCGTATCCCATGGACTCGCTGGGAATTCCAAAAGACGGGGCTGTAATTGACGGAATTCCTGTAAGTTTTGAGAACGCCAAGCTTTTACCTTGATCGATACACCCGCTGCGCTTCCAAGTGCCACGCGAGTTTTTGAGGCTCTTGACAGCGCGGCGAAGGGGGCTAGGAAAATCGCCCCTCCGAGGCATCGCATGCTTCGGAAATTATTTCTGCCTCTTCGGTGTCCTTTCCGGATTTTCGGACGCGTACATTTTTTTTTAATTGGGTGCACTGGAAAGCCTTCCAGCTGGGTGTTCGAGCTTCGGAAGGTGTATTGCACGATAAAACCGTGTGGACATTTTTAAATATTTCTGACAATTTTTTTCATTTTCGGCGATCTCATTTTTCACAAGGATTATACAGATAACAAACGTCTGAAGAAAATATTAAACATAGTCAACCTGGAAACGTTATCTGATCGCAGAATAGTATCCGACCAAAGCTTCATTTTTAATTTGTTGAATAATAATACAGATTGTTCCGCTCTCCTTAGGCGAATTATTCTTTATGTACCTGAACGTGTTTTGAGAACGACAGCAGGATTTCGAACAACGAAATCCAAATCCACATATGGAGCAATGAATCCTATAAATCGGATTATTGCGAGATCAAACACACTTTACAATAATATTGATTTTTTTAATGGCACGTTACAGGCATTCGAAACAAAATTACGCGAGATTATTTGCTAATATCGTACCTGTATTTGTTGAGTTTTGCGCTTGTCCCATCGAAAATAAATTTTACGTTACGATTGTTTTTTCTTTTTTTGTTCTTGTTGTATATTTTTGTTACTTCCTATTTGTTTTTATCAGTTATACAAAACGTCTGTAAACTCATGTATAAAAGGACCTCGGCCCGTATATAATAATAGTAATAATAATAATAATAATAATATTTCTGCATCTTCACGAATTGTGTTCTGGTGAGAAACTAAGAATCGGCGAGGAAAGGCTAAAAGAAGTGAACGTTTCGAAGGTATCGGAGGAGGGAGGATCGATTACCCTAATCCCGGTGGCCGTTCGCATGGCGAATACCAGGGTCGAAAACGAAGAAACAGTCGGGTCAAAGTTCAGAATGAAATAGCGGCGGGGGCCGTCGGGTCGCCGTGTTATTCGAGGTTCCTGGCCGGCCGGCCGAAGAGTCTCCGAGATCTTCACATTTATGCGATTCGTCATTGTGCAACGATTACTTAGCCCTCGGTGCACCGTGCGCCTGAGAAGCATTCCAATGTATACCGATTAAGAGAGCCAAGGGAACGTCGTCTGGTATCCGAGCGGGACTCGATGGGAATTCGAAAAAGTCACCGGTCGCCGGTTTATCGTGCACGTTTAGCGGGATTCGCCGGCGGAATAACTCACGTATCCGGATCGTTTCCCCCGATGCCGAGGGAGAGAGTATGTGATCTATACGGGGGCAGCAGGCAGCAGGCAGTACCAGCAGCGGCAGCAGCGTTTCTCTTTAATTGAATCGGATCTACATATCCCCGGTACAGCTCCATTCGGCCGGAGCGACATGCAAGATTCCTGCAACCGGGAACCGATCGCCACGAAAAATGGCCGGCCGCCAAAGCGTTCATCTTCGCGTGATTGCGCTTTTAAATTTGCCCCGACACCCCTACCCCCCCCTACCGTCCAATTACTCGCTTTTTATTAAAACATCATTGCTTTGTATTATTGTTAATCATCGCCGACGCGGCGCCGAGCTCCCCGTAAATCCACGGACCCCGACTGGGGCCATTTTTGTAATTGCTACACCCACCCCCTGTATCTTATGGTTTTTCAAATTCGTTTCAACAACGAAATGCCGGGGAGCAACGACCGATACTTTGTAAAATGAGGGTGCCTATCGTCTAATTCAGTGGTCCGTGGCAGGATGAAGGGTGGAGGGTTCGTTTCCGAGTAAAAATGGGAGCACTGCGTAGCCGTTGGCGGGCCGTCCCCTGCAAGGCCGCGATAGTGACGTTTCTCGAATGATGTAAACGGGCATAAAGTGGACAAACTAGGGCCATTTGTCTGCTTTCCTGGAAGCTTGCACTCTACGATGCTCGGGCACAGCGCGAAGGGGGGAAACGGCCACTGGTTTATTTCAGGGATAATCCAAACAAATGTACTCGGTGGCTCGCGAGTAAATAACATGCAAATGCCGTAATGCTGGTTGACCGATGGCTTCACTCGTCTCCGGTCTCGGACGTGCTTCGCGGAGGCACAAAGACGTGTCTCTGTGCCTTCCTAACCGGCGGGAAAAAAACGAGCTTAATACCGCAGTCGATGTAATACCGAAAGCCACCGACCACCGTACTTATTGATGGAACCTACCTCCCTGCTGAATCTGTTTGTCTACGTATAGTCTATTGTGAGCTATCGAGTACTTTATTATGCGAGCGGAAACTCGCCCGGCGAAAGTTCGCATCAACAACGAGCTGTACCGACGCTTTGGCTATTCAGGATACGCGAATTGCAAATCGACGTGCCATAGCAATTTTATGACAGTAATCTTAACCCTTCACTGGTTCGTTCATTTACAGTAATCGCTCTTTCGTTGTCCGGAATCGTGGGCACGATCGTTGTCCAGTGCCTACCCACTCCACTGCCTGTCAACGAGAGTATTAGGCCTGCGTGGATCTGATCGCCAGATTTGTCCCAGGACTGTCTAGACCCGCGCAGAACGGAGAACAATAGGAAAGGAATATGGCAAGGAAATAAGGATTTTTTAAAGCCAGACAGTTGACTGTTTTTGACTGCGAATGCTTTTTTTTGTCATTTAACTAGCCGTTTCACTAAAGACGCAGTCATAAATCAAAAATAGTGTCCGGGCACGGTCGTTGTCCGCTCAAACCCCCGGCCTTTGGACAACGAAGGAGCTTTTACTATATTTGGAATATTTCTTTTCAAGGAATGGCATTTGTTATGGATTGTGATGGAAATTGATTTTCGAACGCACGCAACTGGAGGCAGATAAAAATGTTTCTGTCATTGTAATAAATCGAGGATAGTATATGCATCGTTCTTAAATTTTAATCGTATTCGTAACAACTGGATCAAATTCGCAGTCTAACGATCAGTAGTGAAACAGTCGGACGCTAACTCGTTAATCAGAGGAGGCGGTTTCATATACGGCAGCTTACCGTTTATTTGTCTTTAATTTCGCGTTTCCCCGTGCCATTGTGAATTTTTACACGATCAATACGAATTACGGACGGCGATACTTAATGAAGACGCGACGAACTGCACACGAAACTTACAGAGCGGCGCGATGGAAAATTCGTTTCGGCGCGACGGCAGCCGTCGGCTCGTGTTTATAAATCGCGAATGAAAACAGAAACCGAGCGCATTTCATGAAATAAAAGTCCCATTATGAAATGAATAAAAATTCGTATGGAAATCGATGCCGCTTTTCAGCATAATACGGATGGGTAAACAGGCGAAAACGTGGGATTCGTGCGTAACGCATTAAATTATCAGTCTTTCCCGATGTTCCGCCCACGCAACCCCCTCTCTCTCCCGCCGCCCCTTCCCCAGGGGAAGGATAAAAAAAGGTTATTATATTCGAGAGAAAATTTATAATATTTATATTTCGCCAGTGACGTCGTTGCGCCAATGAAAAAAGTTCATTTTGCAAAATAACGGCTCCACGTGTACGTTTTAATTAACTCGGAGCCTTTAATTTTTACGTCGGCCGCGAGTCCCCGGCTATAGATAATGGACCTCGCAGCTTTATAGTTGATAATAGATATCGGGGCTGATCTCCAGAGAAATAAGCGAAGGCGGAAAACTACGGATGTAATTCATTTCGGTTTTCGAAGTTCTAACGAGGGGGCGGGGCGGGCTAATGAGATCGAGCTAATTGCTCGAAGAACTCGTTCGATTTAGTCACTTTCTAACAAAAACATTCTAATCGTGATATAGTAACATCGAGTTTGAAAGTCGGAAGCGCGTTGGATAAGAGCCTGCCGTGTCTGTGGATGGCTGACCGTTTCTACTTGTTTGGAATACCTATGCCTAGACTGGGGATTTTATGCATTCTTGAGAAACGTTAGTGAAACACAACATAGTAAAAAGATCAGAAGTATTTCAGAACAATGCTATGTTACGTACAGTCTACAGTCGGTCACATAAATATTCGGACAAAATTGCAATAGATCGGAATTCTAGAAAAAATACTAACAGTTCACAACTTTTTTATGTGGGTCTATATTGTAAATTTTAAAAATACGTTTTGTAGTTCTGTGGCAATTAAACATATCCTGAAAATTTCATTAAAATCAGTCGACGTTGCAATGAGCTACACACGTTTCAAGATGGTGAAAATTTGAATTTTTCACGATTTTCGGCCTGTAACTGCAATAACTCCGAGGATTCTTACATCTTTCAATGCCTGTCATTTTTTGCCGCATCAACCGATTTCGATGAAACTTTCACAGTGATCTCCAAATTGTACTTTTAAAATTTTTAATATAGGCCTACATAAAGAAGTTGAAAATGTAATTTTTAGTATTTTTTTTACAATTCCGATCAATTGCAATTTTTGAAAAAATTTCTTTTCACATCCTGTAGTAAACTAATTGCTCTTCTATTCCAAAACAGTTCAAATCGCATGGTCCAATATTAAAAAAGTTATTGTCTTTTTAAGAGTGGCCCAATATTTTTGTGACCGACTGTATAAAAATTATTAAAAGCAGAAATGTCGTTCTATTTACGTTTTGTTTCTTCCAGCTGGTGGAGACAATTTTAATATTATAATTTGCTAAACATGTACCAAAAACTTGAAATCTCTACTTTTGTGTATAATATTTTTTAATATTGAAATATTGGAAGCATAGACAAATTTTTTTCCTGAACAATTAGTAGATTTAAAGATTGAACTATCCCCTTTGGAACGACACAAAAGATGTGTATGTACGATTTTCTTTCAAGTACTTTCTAGTGATTGAAAAGTCCATTGAATAACAAAATCCTGAACACCAACCGAAAGAATATTGAGCATTTCAAAAATAGCAATTCGCAGCTCTATTCGCGCAACTTCAACGTGTGCAGGGAGCATGATGCAGCAACGATCGTTCACAAAAAGCGATCGTCCAGTTCGTCCCGGGTAATTGCAACCAGAAAGGCGATCCCCGCAGACAGGTGGGGGGGAGGGAGGTAGAGAGAAAATAGGGTTGGGAAGGAGGTCCGCATAATTTCGGGAGTCTTTCGAGCATTAACAATTGTCCCGATCACACGGAGGGTTGCGCAACGTAGTTTCCAGCTCCTAGGCGATTCTCATTCGACTCTAACGGGGGTTGAACAGATAACCTGGTTTCGAAAGGGGCAGCAGATGGGGTGTTGGCCAGTGGCTATCTCAGACTTCCCTCATCTTGTGCCAGTCTGCCCTCGTGCCCGCCTCACCCCTTACGACGGGAACTACCCTGGTTTATCCGCCCGCGCTCGCCATCCGCCCCCATAGTTTCCTGGGAGATCGATTGTTATGCATAGCCTGTATTTGCCCGGCCAGCTCTGTAACCGGCTCCGGAGTCTGGAAACTCTCGGGGAGAGTCTGCAAGAAGCCACCAGGACCCGACTCGGCCGATTGACCATCGTCCAGACGGGTCCCGGCCCCGAGACGCTTTCGGAAAAAAGGCAATTTCAAACCGACAGGCGAATTAGAGGAAACAAGCAGTTTTAAGGTTTCGGTAGGATACGCCCGGCATGATCGATAACTGGCCCTCGCGCTCCTCTTAGTGACCACTCGCTTAATTTTGCCAATTAGCTCCGGTTATTCTTAAGGTGCCGCTGGAAAGTCATTTTCGAGGTGTTTTTTTGCTGTGTAATTGGCTTCAATGGATCATTATCGATTGAATATGCACTTTATTTTGTGAGCAAATAAGCCCTTTATTTTTGAATGTGTACCAGCTCCCTGGAGAAGTTGTTAAATGGTGTAAATAAATTGTTATGTTAGCAATGTGGCCCACAGAGGCAATTTACCCCAGTGTTTAATAAAGTGTATACTACATAACTTTCAGTCTACAGCATTTAAGATATCAAAAGTTTGAGTGGAGCTTCTGAAGAAAAATCGTCTGCCAGAAATAATGATTGACTATTGGGTTAACGATTTTGATAGCGTTCGAGAGCACCAGAATTTTGAGGCCTGAATGAAGATATGAAGTTTCCGAATTGTTTTATTGACTTAATACTTTTCCGACTGAAAACTTCAGTGTTACTATACATAAAATGTTCCCAAGCAGATCTAAAAATCGTCGAATCGATTTCTCGAAAGTTTTGAGAGTTCAGACAGCTGACGTTAGCGAGGAGACCACTGTCCCTTCGAGGATGTTTATTCTTGCGTGGACCTGGTCTGCGCCAAGCAAACAACGAAATGCAAATGGAGATTATTCCGGACTGTGCTAGCTGTTAACCTGAATTATTCGAGTCTTAATAATAGCTTGGGGTACCAAACCACTGATCTAAGGGATTAGACCGCGGGTATTGCAGAGCCAATGAACACACGAGAATTAGACGGTCGAACTTCCACGAAGAAAAGAATTCCACTTATCGATCGGGCACGTTGGATCATGGGTCCTGCTGCCGGAATTACTCGAGCAATTAAATCTCGCGTCCGACAAGATATTCTGCAAACTATACCCTGTTTATTTTGCATTCGAAAGGGACTCCTTCCAAATTACATATTGAACCTTACTAACATCAGCGAGACGATTAAAGTAAATCAAATTTCCTGTTCTGCAATTTCTAAACGCATTAAATTTGTCACTAGATATTATTAAAAAAATCAATTCCGAATAGTCACGTCGAATCTCAACTTTTCAGTCACCATCTGATAAAAATCATTTATAAAAAATCTTTAATCATAATGCGAAATAAAAATTGCCGAAAAATCCAAAAACCAATGACCGGATAATAATCGCCTCATCAAAGCTTCTGGTGGTCCGAAAGTACCCCCGCAGAAGGGTTGTAAAATCCGCGACAAGACGTGTGTAGTAGCTCGAACAATGGCAGCGGGACGCGGTTAACCGAAGGAAGCTGAAACGGGACGCGGAATAAACCGAGAAACAATAAAGTGGAACGGGTGATGGTGGATGGGGGTGCGACGGCGACGTTTGAATCGTGGTCGAGGGTGCACCCGAGGGACGGTGTCGTCCGTGCGGTGAAAGTGTTCGCACGGATTCCTTTTTTCCCTGTCCCCTTCCAGTCAAGTTGTCGGCGTCGACGTTTAACCTTTCTTTCCACCGTCTCTGCGTGCTCAATAGATCCGACGGGGACAGAGGAGAACGGAGTAGATGACAGAAAAAGACAGAACGATGGAGAGACGTGGAAAGTGAAGAGGGAAGAAGCGAGAAGAGCCGAGCGGGCGAGTGAAAAGAATAGGGGAGAGGGTATTGGAGAAGAGAGTGGAGAGAATGGAGGAGAGAAAGGTGCGGAAAGTGATGTGAGAAGAAGAGACAAAGAGAGAAAAGCAGAGAGGTGGGAGAAGAGCTGCAGAGCGAAGAAGGCAGAGGTGTCCAGAGAAGAAGAGAGAACTGTAGAGAGAAAAAGGCAGAAAAGTAGAGAGATCGAAGAAGAAGCGAGAGCTGTAGAGAGAGAAAGAAGTGGGGAAAAGCAGAGAGAGAGAGGGACAAGGCTTGAATGGAGAGGTCCCGCGTGCCCGGGAGCGTTTATGTGTTCATAAAACTCGAAGGATCGCTTTGAGTCGTCGAGCAAGCCGCTGCCTCGTAGGAGCCGAGTTGCGGGGGTGGATGGAACGAAAGGAAGTGGAGGAGAGCACGATGCCCGTGCTGGAGGGTGCTAAGGGGGTGGCGAGAGAGCGAACGAGGGTGTTTTTCCACCACCAGTTGCTCGCGGCATCCGCAAACCCCTCTCGATCCTGATGCTGCAACGAGAGACAGAGAGCTGGTCGAGGGAACGAGACACCGTGGTAGCTGAAGAGCGAACGTTCAGACCATAAAAGTCCCAAACTCCACCATCCACGCGTTTCCTGCTCCTCTCTCTTCGGCCGCTCTTCGACCCCGATACCGCCAGCTTGAGGGCGTAACGAGGAACACGCCCGCGGACATGCCGAAAAATAAAAAAAAAGATACTACACTTCTGTGTTACGGTTTCACGCGTCAACGTAACGAGCTTGAAGGATGTAGTGGCGTTTTACCCAGCAGACTTTTTTATGTATGAAATTATTCTTGAAAAAATCCCAGTGGTATTTTTTCTAATTTTAAATTAAACTAGACCAAAATTTTGGCAAACCCAAATTAGAGCTATACCCTTGGATAAAACACCATAAACAATGCGTTTAAAAAAGTTCAGAAACTAAAATCGTTAAAATCGCTCGCTGATCAAATCCGAATTAACAAATTGCATCTATTATCGAAGGGAAGAATTTCGTGGAGCATTCGTTGTTTTGGGTAACAGGTGACAGAAAAATAATTTCGCACAACAGGTAACGGCGTCAGCGTCTCGTATAACCGTTGACAACGCGTAATCGTAAACCGATAAAAAGCGAACGGGAAGATTTCGAAGAAACTCGTCGAGGGGTGTGGGTTTTTTTTCAGCCACCAGTTGCTGCCAGCAGAAAACCCCACTCGAATCGACGCTGCATTACCGTAAAAGTCTGAAGCTCTCTCTCTCTCAGTTACCGCCGTGGCTTCCGTCCTCTTCTTTTTCCCTTTTCGCCCTCTGTCTGCGCGGCCTCAGACTCACTTCGGCCACGAAACTGGGTTAGAGAATAAAACGGGAAATACCGGCGAGAGAGCACACCCGATTGCTGGAAGGGAAACGTGCCGCCGCCGCGCCGCGCCGTTCATTTCGTGATCCCGCACGATTTCGTACGTACCCGTACACCGTCGACGAAAGTTACCCGAAAACACGGAACCACGGATTTTCTCGGCCAGACTGACACGGAAATGGTTCAAGGCCGATCAATCGACTACATGCTCCCGATAAACCATCCTACGATCACTCTCCCATCAACAAACCATTTTTCCAACATCGGTCGACTTTTGTCTTCCGAAATTCTTTTGTGCATCGTCCGAAATGTTTGCGAACATTTTCTACAGAAAACAAGAATTCTCATTGCAATTTTATTGAGCAGTATTCAAATCTTCGTCGAACAAAAATGTCCTTTTGTAAATGCATATAATTTTATTCTGCATTGCATCTGATGCTAAAGTAATGGATATTTCTGTTGAAGAATCATCGAAGACGTTTGAATACGCTTGACAAAACTGATGTTGTGTCTAACGAATTGATAAGGAATCTAAGATGATTGGATCCTGTTCCACGACGTTTGATATTACCTAACCGTACACGTCTGATGAAAACTCGTCTACCGACAGCTGCTGCTTGGCTAAACATACCCACTTTTCCCACAGTTCCAGCACGAGTATCAATCTGATTCCCAAGAAAATTAGCAGCCCGCCGAGCTTCCTGAATTCCTCGGGAACGCATGCATATTCACTGGATCTGCCTTTCTTCCAGCACCGATCCGAGGTTATTACAGAAACCAGTATTTATGAAGTCAGCGTTAAAAACATGACGGCTAGAACGCACCTCTGGCGGAACACTTTCCAGGAAAGCGTTCAGCTTCCGGCGGTTTCAGGTTTAAGCTTGACGAGATAAGATGTCTGAATATATTCAAACCGGCTGACCGGGGGGATGAGTGTTCGCCAGGGGAGGGGAAGGAGGTTTGGTTTTGTCGAGGGGGTGGGAGGGAATGGTTGTATTTATATCGAGACGGTTGCGCCTTGGCAGAAAATTAATTTAGCCAATTATGCCGTTTTTAGCGTGCGCCGCTTAAGAAACATCTAGTCGCGATCGCGGCTCGTGCATTATCCCTGGCCGGAGGCGACGCGCACCCCAACAGCAGTCTCTGCTTACATTAGCCACCCTTATGCAAATTAATACGAAACAAAGTACGCCGATGCGATCCTTCAACCGTCCGCCAGGAAAAGATATACCGTTGTCCCTTGTCTGGGGCCTTGTTGTTCGCCGGGGCTTACGTGCCCCGGCATCGTAACCCCTTCGAAATTATAACACGTCAAGTATCGTGTATCTATCATGGAAATCTCGGCCCGCGGAAACAACGATCTCGTTTATTCACCTTGTATCTCACCGTCAATTAGTCACTCGTTCATTATTCCGTCGAACGCGGAAATATCCCGCTGCTAGACATCGGCAATCGATAAAACATCCCGGTTCTTCGGCTACCAACGACAGAAGGATTCCTCCGTGTCGGAACGCGGAACGGGCTGCTACGTGATGCAGGTTCAAAGTTCGAGATTTCTCGATCCCCGATTCAGAGATACGCTGCTATCGGATCGGAGATTGCGCCGAGCTTGTTGCGGCCGATGCTCGACGTGCAACGAAACCAACTGTTTTATCGGCACTTGAGGTATTTGCCTTGCTTTGAACCGTTTTTGTGGTTGGGATCTTTTCAAACGGTGGGGAACGATCTACATTTGTGTAGGTACGAGCAGCTTCATTGCTTTAAGATGATTTTTTCAATTGTGCGAAGGTGGAGACTTTTCATGTTTGTCAGGAAATTCGAAATCATTTCAGTAGGTTTTAAGTGGTTGCTTAGAATCGATTTCGAAATGTGTTCTCTAGGGAATTTTAGCTCAAATTAAAGCTAGTAGATCGCCCTTTATGATCCATCATTATCAACACAAAACACGAATTCCCAACCAAACATCGATCAAATACGACATAATAGCATGATATTCCTCCTCGTATTGCCGCAATTTTAATGCCAAAAATTTAACGTCACCCAAAAAGGCGTAATAGAAAACAAGAATGCAACCAAGCAAGTTTAATCAAAGTTAAATGAAACCTATATCACGTTCCAAGAGGCAGATTCTTTAACGTGGGCCCTTTTATTCCCATTTAGCTGAAAAACGGTCTCTAATATCATGAATTTAACATCCCCTGCCGTAAACATCCTTATTCATAGCTGCAAGAAACAAAGGAAGGATAAAAACAATCGAAAATGTAGGTGCGACGATGTTCATTAAGAGTCCCGGCGGCGAGTAAGTGTGTCAGATCTTTTATTTATTTAGTTTGGTAGATAGTATACCTCGGTCCAGAGAGTTACACTGCACCGAGCAAAGGGTTCTGGTTGGGAACCTATTTTCCCAAGAGGGTGGAATAAGGTGGAAGGAGAGGCTGAGGAGGGAGTCGTTGTGTCCAGTGTCTCGGCGTGCGGCCGCTGGGGTGGTTGTGGCCAGTCACGAGGGCGTATGGGATGGGGTTAGGTCCCTCTTGTACACGAGGCGAGGTTCGGACTTGAGAGATCAATAAACGACCCTCCAACCTGGACACTCGGCCCATCCCTCATTCTACCACCGCCGGGCTACCTTCTCCACTACCAACCCACCTAATGTCCGTTGCAATTGGCTTTCTTTGCACCTGCTGGATTTTACCCTTCGCTGGGACTTTCCGCCCCGACTCTTTCCTCCCGAAATCTCGAGAACTCAACGCACCGACACCTACCGATTTTTTAATCAGATCACCCGGAATTCAGCCACCTAAACTGCGGAGGTTGCTTGTGCAATTATCTTCTAGAACCTTTATCATTAGGGATACTCATAGGAAAATTAACATTTTCCAAGTTAATCCTACTAAGAAGTTGAGTGAAATTATAGTATTTCCTTTTTTAAGAAATTCAAGAAGTCCTACCTCTTCGCAATTAATCAGATTTTCAATCACAGTAATGAAAGGTCGTTTGCGATATCGTGATATTGTTTCATGAATCTTTAGTGATGTTGTTTTTGCTCTCTCTCTCTGTGTAGTTGCAGTAGTTGTATCACGGGAGGGTTTGAGGGTGCGCTCGCTGCTAGTTTCGAAGCAACGAAGATGCAAGATAGTTTCTGGCGGCTATGAAAATTTGATTAACGAATCTTACTGACGACTAGCCTACGGATCTTTGTGCAAACTCGATCTTTTCTTCCTCGAATCATTTTAATAAGTTGAAAGTAATAAGCTCATACATATATATATGACAAAGATGAGTACGTGCAATTTCAAGCAACGAACGGATTAAAAGAATAAATCCCAATCAGGTATTATGATGTCGAATAAATTCCTCCAGCCAGCAATGTTCTTCTAGATCGAAATTAGAACGTTAGGTGCGCGGTGGTGCGGGTGGATTGAGGTAAGAATCGTGCGGGGAATAGTTTTTGTCGGTCGAATTATCCAATTTCTGGAGGTAGCTGATAGATTCGCCAGTCGATAGCCATTCTAGCAGGAACGCCGGCGTCGTTTCAGGGACGGGACAATGGAGTGAGATGTTCCCGCTTGAGAACCGTCCACTTAGCCGAAGGGTTGCTAGTTGCAGATAACTTATTCCAGCTTCGCCGGCTGGCCACTCACCCTCCGACGAGGAACCCTCTCGCGCAGATCTTGGCCGGCGAGCTAGCAGCAAGCGGTCATCTTGTCTGGCTCCCCCGTAATATGGATCGTACTGTGCGAGCCATTTCCACGGGGTCTTAACAACACCGTCGGTACAGGTTGTCGATAAATCGAGCCCCGTCCGGCTCCCTTCTGACACGGCTAGCCCCAAAACCATCCGACACCTGATCGAATCCACGTTACGGTCAGTTTTACACCGTTCCGGTCAGTTTTACTCCTGTTCCATTCTACTCTTTTTTCGTCTGGTTTTCTTCGAATCTCCACCATAACCAAACACCCCCACCCCGCCTTGCTCCCACTGCCAAAATGTCAAGATGCACTGGCGGAACCGGCGGCCCGAGATGATTCGTTGAAAGGGGATGATTCTTTGACGCGTGTCGGGGATCAACCAACCCCCCGTCCCTCTTAAACGTACAATGCGAAGTACCGCAGGGATTTCGAGAGCAAAAGAGCACCGATGCTTCCACCGTAGCCTTCTCCGATGGTTTTTGCTCCGATGAGACGGATGTGGGAGCTTCAGAGCTTTTTATTCGGATGGGAACACGATGTGTAGGTCTTGGGACTGTTCAGTCTAACTTTTAGTCGATTTACTATATGTCTCTTCTAGTCTCTCTCTCTTCGTGTGAGTGAATCATTACAATTACTACTAATCATTACATGTAGTGATACATCAATATGTTTAATTGGTCGTACTTCTCCGTACGTAGCATTACTAGTAAATTGAACATCATTTGACACTGAAAGATATGATCAGATATATCAATCACTTTTAGTGGCGGTTGTCAGTACTTTTGGTATCAGTGATCTAATAATTTCGTTTTCTATGGACGAGCAATTCAATGCAGAAAACGTTCAATCTAGTGTTCCATTAAACGCGTTATCATAAATTGAAACTAAGAGATCCGAATATTTTTGTTTGTCATCTATCACCGTGCTATGTCAACGATAAATTGAATAAGATAGGTAAAATAAACGTTCATTCATTCGGCGAGAAACCATTATTTACCACGGAGTCGAAGATAATCGAATGATTTCTGGTAGGGCTTTTAGAAGAACCGACAAGTTTCATTCAACTTCTGTCAATTTAAATCGTCACGGTGAACCGTAACAATGGGATTCGAGCAGAATTAAACCGATTTAGTGTGGAATAATGAATACATCTTCGGCTCCTGATAATTTGATAAACTCCGCGAATAAGTAGCGAGGAAACCGGTGATTAAATCAACGAATATCCATCACCGGTACGAATGAAATCAATTCACAAATACGATTCGTAGATTTTCCTATTAAAGGTGCACACATACAATTTGTTCATAATTTATTCAACAATTTCTGCATAATTCACAGACTAAACGGAATAGCAGCATTGCCTGAATCAATAATCCTATATACCTATTTACACTCTTCAAGCTTCGTTCGTCTACGATATGTCCTGGTTCACCACGTCGATAGAAAAATTTATTATTACTTTCTTGTGAAATTTTAATTGTTTACGTTGCTGAGTAACTTCTGAGTCACATTACTTGCATTTTTTAAAGCCGGGTCCATTTTATTTTTAGAATTTACATATTTTCCAAACCCTCGTCACGTTTAATATATTTTGTTCAAACTTGTACGAATGAAAAAGTAATTTATTTGGATGAATAAATACTAAAATTAATATGTACAAATTCCATAATTGACATTTTGATTTGACATTTCCTCGAGCATAATTAATTTAACATAGTATTACGTTAAACCATATTTCTTGCAGAAAAATAGAAATTGGCTTACCAGTACATATAACTGTTTACTCTTTTCATTCCAGAATTCGAAATAAAATTTTGTTAATTATGAAGAATTAGCATTCAAACTAGAACATATGAAAATACATAATTTTAATAGGACGACTTACTTCTATTTCACAGGCACTGAAATAATAAAAATACTTGAAGAATAATGATTGAATAAATATGTTGAGATAGGATAACATATGGGGTGAGGGAATTATAATTTTTGGCGAGGTAGTGCACGTCCAGGTGGTTACTTTTCGTGTCAGATAGAATCGGGCAAGATAAACGTGTAAATGCGATAGAGCGTTGAACAGACACGTTAGTTGCTTAATCATCGGTACAAAACGATTCGCCGTTAATCGTCCCACGCGAGCTGGTATCTCGACGAAACGTATAATGCCATAGGAAAGCCACGGGGGAAAGATCGAACCCCCATTGAGAGACGTTATCGTTCGGGATCCCCTTTGCTCTCTCCTTTGCGGTTCCTTCCCGGAACGCTTTGCATTCCGTTCGGCCGGGTTCGGCGTTTCGTTTTTGCAGGAAGCATCAATATTTATATTGCATAATGCATTCGTAATTGCCGCGTGTACACTCTATTTGTTCCGATTTTGTAATGCCATGAAAATGTATGAAGCGATCGCTATTATTAGAAGCGGGATGCAAAACTCATCGTGTGCCGGCCCGGTTAACTAGGTGTAGACAGGTGGGGGACAGAAGGTAAATGAAGCGGGGAATGAGATTGCAGAATTATCAAAGAACTTTCTTGCGTGTGAACTTCTCCTCTCTCTCTCTCTTCTCGTCCTCCTTCTCTCTCTCTCTCTACCTCTCCTTTTTCTCTCTGACTTCTCCGCTTCGTCGTTCTTCAACCATCGTTGTTTTTCTCGTCTCGTGTCGATGAATCGTTCCTGATCAACAATTTCGACGATGCTGCGATCTCAGCCGTGTCAAAGGATCAAAAGGGACGATTGGGCTCGTTTAAAGCACTATTGTGCAAAATGTAACGACATTTTCCTCGTTCCACAGGCATCCCGATGCGCCGAGATCGAAAAAGAAAAACCACATTGTTGCTGGTGGATACAGTAGTTGCTTTTCGTGACGAGCTTAATGAAATTTAATGTCACCACTCGGCGAATTGTCAATCAATCAACTGTACAATCCTACGATTACAACAATCTGTCACTCGTTCTGTGGTAGTTGAATCAGGGAAAATATAGAATGGATTTATTGGGTGTAGAAATAGATTCTTTTTGATCTCAGAGCACAGTTATAAATTTGCTAAAAGATAACTAGAAGAATTCCATAATTGAAACAAAAACCATTAATGGTAATATCCTTTAGCTATTTCATAATTTTTTAACAATTCAACAATTCTCATCAGCACATTCGGAAGTCCGCATGCAAAAGATGGTTCTGCTCCTAATAGTATTTGCAGTATCCTCCTCGGAGTGGACACACAGTACTCGCAAAACTTCCGAAATCATTTCTCTCACTCTGTAGCGGCTCCTCGAAGTTTTACTCTCAAGAGTAGCAGCATCAGCTGCTCGAGATTAAGCTGCCAAACAGATTGCTGCGAACTCTGTGTCCACAAGACAATCCAACCCTCGGAAGCACATCTCGAGAAGTAAAACGTTCGAGCGAACGCGTCGCATGATTTCACACAGTACCTTATCTATTCCATAATTGCGAAACGAGATGTCCCATTCGATAGCCTACCAGAAAAGAACTGGAAAGTTCTCCGATTATTCTGTTGCAAACTCTGATCGTAAAAAATGAAAAACTCGGAAAAATACAGGCATCGTGTAGAAGTTTAAGAGCGACACTTACGGAATTAATTCAGCGATAAGATACTCTCGTGAGAATTATACAGAATTTATTCTAGATTCATCCACTAGTCCATTCTATAGTGCTTGGGCATTGTAGGATTTTTGGGGGATGATTGGTGGGCAGCGAACGTGTTAAGAAATCCAGCACGCGTTAATCTCGAACGCGGCCGTTCAATTAAGTCACCGATCGTCTGGCCACGAATTGAGTGGTCGATTCGAATACGGGTGACGGCCGGGTGAACCGGGGAGCACCCACGTACCGAATGTAAGACGTATCATTAGCAGGCCGATTAAATTAAAATATTTGATTGCCAAAAGGGTTCTGTGGCGGACGGGCGGTGGTCGCGGTTCACCCGGTCCCGTGGCTTCTGTATCGCGCCCTGGCGCTCTCCCGCCGAATTTGAAATGCTAAACAGCAAATACGCCTAATGAACACGTATGCCCGGCCGTGTCCGTGGGTATGTTTGTACCAACGGCGACATTACTGCCGGCGTATTTGCGTTGGCAAGGCCCCCGCGCGGATAATAGATTCATCCTTCACGCTTCTTAATTAGGAGTTAAGTTTTATTGGCCTCTGGCTCCTCGGGACTCGCGCAAGCGGCCGCTTCTTCTCGCGCACGCAAACCGGCTGTGAAACCCGCGTCGAATTAGAACCGGCGATCCCCGCTGACGCTTATTCGCGTCAACGGGTCACTACGCTCGAGATGCGCCAGCTGACCTCGGCCGACGGCGCTACCGAGTCCCTCGCACCGAAGAATTCACCGACGTTTAGTCCGAACTCTACTTTTTCAATATTCGTTGCTAGACAGCGGATTTTATGCATTTATGGCAAAAATGAGTAGATGTAATTTAAACCAGTAAGAACATTAGGAGAATTAAAAAATGCTGTTATATAATTTCCAACCAATTAAACATATTAAGAAAGAAAACGAACTTCTATTTCATTCCAGTTTGTCCCAAATCCGATAGAAAGTTTTTATTTTGCATAAAGATACGCTGTCCATTCATTACCTACGAAGAGTTGGAAAATTTCTCAATACATTTTATCCATCATTTAATGATATCGTCAAATTAACTTTTGTGTACTCTTTTACTGAACATTAAAATGGCTGATTGAAAAGTATCAAGAATTTGTACAGAATGTAAACCAGCACAGAGTTTACGAACAACTATTAAGAAGTTCCCTTAACAAGACCCATAAAAGATAATTACACATTTATATCACTGGTACAATTATCTTTTTACGAAACGATTTACAATCCCGCAGAGCATTTCAGTCCTCGCGTCGCCGCAACCGAGTGGAAGCAACTAAATTGGATGACTTGCTTCAGATTGACGTCAATGTGGTCGCCAAGCATAGAAAACAAAGAAGACATAGATAGTACTACAATATTTGATTTGCATCGTGTCGATGCACGAAAATGAGATCAATTGCGATGCGACCGAACGGAACCGTTAATTTCATCAATTCCATCGGGAATAACAAAGGAAGCTCCATCGTACGAGTAAAAAGTGATAAATCGAGAATATCACAGTCCGACTGGCTAACTCGAACTACCTAAAAATAAGTATCTCAATACCTCCCTGGTTGTTGCTTCAGAAAAATCGGACATCATTCATCGCGAAACAACTCTGTTCTGGACGAGTCTCGGCTCGTAAATACTCGGGATTTCGTTACAGTGTTACACGAAATAGCCATGAAACGTTTTCCAGGTGATAAAGTAAACGTCCAAATTGGCCTGAATCGCGATCTTAACGACGGCCACGCACGGCATCGCGGGACGAGGCGGGTTTTTAATTCGCGACGATGAAATCGCGGGACTTTAATCGCGTCTTCTCCCATCCGGCCTCCGGACTACCGCGGGGCGATTCATTGATTCATTTAAATGTGTTTTTCCCGGGCAACAGGGATCATGAGGTATCCGCGTTTAATCGCCGGAACCGTAAATATCCCGGTAATTCGTTTTATCTTAACGTTTGCACCTCGATGTAACGCGGGCGAGCGCGGCCGCCCCAGCCAATTGCGAATTGCCGTGCGTGCGCGAAACGATTTTGAGGACGCCACGACCGATCGGCTAAGGAGAATATATTCGTTTAATCGGCCTATTAATGACCCGCTTTATATTCCGCACGTGGGTGTGCATCTTTCGCTTCCCCGTCACTTGTATCTCTTAATGCCGATCGTCGGTTTCGGTATTTTCGGTAAATCGTTCACCGAGAAACACATCGAGCTGTACGATGTTCTGTCCAAAATAGTCATGTGACTGTGCACGAATTTGAAGAATTTCCTTTTTGAGTTGTTTTAGGAAGCTTTATTGTGTACGAAAGTAAACTGCAGAACTTTGTATTTTATTAGTAGAGTGCGGATTTTTATTCAAACTAGACATTAATTCCCCTTTTAGTTATTTTAATGGATTGGTAATAACACAACATTTCAAATTGTTCAAATATTTTCAGTGTCTTGGACATGTCAATTGTATCGATTATAAAATTGCTGTTTTAACATACACGCGAATAAACGAATTTGTTCAGTGATCATTTGCAACAATTGCACAATTACATATAATATAAAAGTTTCAAACAGGTCGGTTCAACCCATCTGGTAGTTCCAGCTCCAGATGTCGAGAGTGTTTTGCGTGTGCAAGGAGATTTTATTTTTAACGGTGAAATGTTATGTTTTCTGATTATAGACACGCCATTTGGCATTTAGGGTTGCGATTATAAGTTTGTGGAAACATGATTGCAGGAATAATTACTGCACTGCCAGTGCGGAGAAAGATTTAGATTAGTTTATGAAACTATCCTCGAACTAACTAGGAAGTAAGAAGGGAAATTAGATAAAGATACTTTTAACTCTGTGGAAAGGATTAAAACCTTGATAATTCTATTATTGAACATTAATATCTAAAATTGAATCATCATAGTACATTCTAAAAATTGACTACCTCAGATGCAACGAGCAGGCTAATATTCTTAACCACACGCATAAAAGTCCGCAGTGCAATTCCACGAGCAGCGAACTCCTCGACAAAACCGAGCACCTCAGATTTGAACCCGAGCATGGTTACGAATGGTCAAAGCACCTGTTACTCGCTGATAATTTTATTAATCGACTTTAATATCTAACATCAGATCATTATATAATATTCTAAAATTGTCTACCTCAAATGCAACGAACAGGCTAGTATTCTTAACACTAAATCTACCATTGCCGGTCAAATGACCGGTTTTATATTTTACATCTTAGAATTATTGAAATTATGAAGTTGCTTACATGGAAATTGATTCGATGAACTTCTTTATCCAAGCACATATTGTAATAAAAATTGCACAAAATTTAAATAAATAGAGCCTTGTCAGTTTTGTAAGGCAGAATATTTTAATCGCTGTTAGTGGTCGGTAGATTTAGTGTTAACTTGATGCATTCCCTGAAAGTTCGCAATGCAATTCCACGAGCAGCGAACTGCTCGACAAAACCGAGCGTCTCAGATTTGGCCCGAGCATGGTCACGAATGTGTCAAAGGACCTGTTACTCGGCGATCCATCGGATCCTCATCCGAACGTGTCTCCCTCCTGCTGCATCAGCCCCCCGGCGGACGCAATTCTTGGCTGTAATTTGTATTTAATTAAGCAAGTCCAGTGGCAGGCCGTCTCTCCCTCGGCGAGGAGGTAGTTCGGTCGGTTTGGTCTGCGCGTTGGGGTTCATTAGGTTATTGAAACCTTAGACAATGTAACTAGTGGCTGCCGGGTACAGTGCTCCAGGGGCTTCGTAATGCCCACTGCCTCGAGTAGTGCTCGCCACGACATTTTGCATCTCTCTGGCCACTCCCATAGCCTAGAATGGGTCTACGACCGCCCGTGAACGTACGTACGTACGCGTCCACGACCGACGCGCAACGATCTGCTGAACGCCCGCGGGCTGGCTACGTCCCGGGGACGCGCGAGTTTATATGCTAATAAGCCCACATTAATTAAACGGGCCGCGCGTATGTCCAGCAGCAACAGCCGCCACCTTTCAGACCCGCGACGCTCTCTAATTCTTCCCCCGGAAACCAGGGGAAAAAGCTTGCGACGAGACACACCGACCTTGTGGATATGTACGCGTATGTATGCGTGTCCTGCGAATGACAGGGGATGATGCTTAGAAATTGCCAGCTGGAAACGATGCTTCTTGGGATCCCCCGTTGTGTCTTCCCACCGAGTTTTTCGAACGCCCAGCCGAGAGAGAAGAGACGCGCTGATTGACGCCGCGATGGACAAGCCAGCTTGCTACGATGCATAATTTATGAACCATGCGACGGACCTGGCCGTCTCCGCGACTTCGAGCCAGTTAACCGGCACGTTAATTCCAGTGTTCGTTCCTCCGCGGAATTGATTCGGCTTGGGTCGTTCTGATGGGTAGATTGAGGCCTGCTGCAGGCGTCCAGTGGTATTTAGGGTCTTTCGGAAGAGAGACACTTTTCTAATTTGAAGGAGTCGGTGATGGAATAATCAACAGTACACGTGTTAGAATTTATGTAGCCGTATGTTTGTTCTCGATGCAGTTAGTTCGTTTTTTTAACTCTTCGGAGATCCTCGAGCAAGCACGTGTTTCAATATGGGGTATTGTATGTTGTAGAATTTTGTAAAAGGATGAGGATGCTGATCAATCATCCTGCTAGCTCTCTTACCAGGTGCTGTTACTATCTTCAACCATATGGACATTCTCCATCAAGAAGAAAAGAACACAATCTTCACTTAGAATAATTTAGCATCCATCAACCTTGCAAAAAGCTTGAAGGACAAGAAGAATTTGAGGATCCGGGAGGACCCAGAGTTTGACCATCGGCATCAATTTCGCGAGCGTCTAATTCGGGGCTGGAATCCGAAAATGACCGTCTAGAGGGGACGATAGACAGGCAGCAGAGTCATTTGAAGAATCCCTGATCCGCGGTCGAGTCCAGAGCGCCGAAACCCCGAATTGTCCCGCGATCCCGCGGTCGCGGACGGATAGTGTATTATCCTGCGCGGACCCAGGACGACTTCGGCTAATCCTCGAATGCATCTGCTCTTCCGTAATATGTCTGGGCACGTTCTCCCCCTTTTTCCCCGGAGCGAATCTCTCCTCGCCCCACCCCCTTCACCACCCCCACCCTCCCCGTTGGTTCTGTCTGTAATTTAATATACGCACGAAAATGGAGACAGTAATGACTCGTATGGTTTCCCGGCTTAAAATTAAATGCGACTATCCGAGTTAGTAAAATTCCTAATTCGTGCCGCTTCCAGATCCTCCTGGCGGACGGTGCGCGCGAGCCACGTACATTTTTCGTGTGATCTTCCGGGGCTTCGTTTCCTCGTACCAGTCAAGCGAGCGGAAAGGTGCAACTGGACGCGTTCCAAATTAAATTTTGGCCAGGGAAATGAAAAAGAAGCAGACGGCGCCGTATGCTCTCCCCGGATCCGAGGTGGTGGCGCAACCCTCCTCCTCCACCTCCTCGTCCTCTGTTCCTCCTCTTCTCATCCTCTCTCAGTTCTCATCCCCAGCAATCCACCGTCTCTCCGTTCCCTAGCCGTGTTTTCGTCGGACACCGACCGGAGGGTGGAAAAACGCGAATGATTCTTAAATAAATCCCTCTTCCGGCCCGCATATCCGTCTGACGTCTCCGCCTCGGCTTATATGCGGGTCCTTCCTGACGGCTGACTCTGTCTACCCATGCCCTGGCTTATTCCGACTTCTTCGACTGCCTCAGAACAATAAACAGTATTTTTATGATGTTTTTATTGTTATGTGATACCTCGTTTGCTAGTTTGAATTTGTATACAATTTTGGGAGGAAGAAAGTATTGGGTTGTCCGGAAAGTTCGTGCCGATTTTCGTAGGTGGTATAAAGGCAGGTCTGAATATATCAGAATGATTGAAAACAAATGATATAATAAATACCACACAAGCGCCAAACAAAATATGCGCTGTTTATTGCGAAGGTGCTTAGCTGAAAGAACTGTGCGGAAGTGGTTTGCTAGGTTTAAAGCTGGTGACTTCAACCTTGAAGATCAAGAACGTCCGAGTATGCCTTCCACCACAGATGAAGACCAGATTAAAACACTTATCGAGAATAACCCACGCTATACGACCAGTGAATTAGCAGAAATGCTAAAAACATAAAAGTCCACCATCCACGAGCATTTTGTGAAGCTTGGCTACACAAACCGTTTTGATGTAAGGGTTCCCCACGAGTTAAGGACAGAACTTTCAAGTTGCCTGAAAGATGGAGAAAGGTTGTGGAACAGAATGGCACCTATATAATTTAATAAATGCATACCAAAATTTAAATGTGCAGCGCTTCCATTTTTCTTCAAAAACGGCACGCACCTTCCGGACAACTCAATCATTTTTGTAGCTTTCGAGTGACGTAACAAATTGATCATCCGCGTTAATCCTAAAAGAATAAGTCCTTGACGCCACTAACAATAAGATCAACGAATCTGTACAAGTTCAATATCCAACTAGAAGTCGCATATAGTAACTAACGAATTTAAAAAATTGTTAAGACGATCAATTCCCTCTCGATAAAAATAGTTATTTACAATTAGATGGCGAGGCACTCAGTCTTCCACTGAATTGTGGTCCACTGATCAGTCGGAGACTAAAGTTTTCTGTGGTGGAAGCAATTACTGTCGGATTTAATGCTAGGAAAAGTCTACTTAAGTAGAATCAACGTTTCTGCTCGGCTAGAGTTTTCTCTCCCTCCGTAAACTTTCCTTCGATCTCTTACTCCTTTGTCCCTTTCTTTTCCACGTTCTCTGTTAACAAGCTGCAGTTTCTTCAGCATCGTAATGCTCGGCTATTAATAAGGTACACATAGTTGCAAATCACTCGGTGGTATCTAGAGTTTTAAGCAACCTTATCTCAAAGCGATACAGTTTCTTCCATGACAGTCTCAGATTAAGAACCTGTTCTGCTCTGTGAATTGCTCCTTTAAGTATCTTCGCGGATAATCTCGATGGTGTTGGTGCGAAATTTTTGTCGGATGACTGGCTGGTAGCCGACTTGTAATTTGTTTTCTACAAGGAAACCTGAGAAGCTTTCAAGTTTTCGTGACTCTCGGCGTACTCGGACTATTACACGCTGCAATAATCATTCAACATTTCATTTTAATCGTACAAGTAAGCCTAGCATACTACGATAAAATTTGATCTACCAGTTAACGGTACTTGACTTGATTTGGTGCAACATTTCAGAGATATCAAATAGACTCTCAGCTCTGACAGACAATTTAATTTGGTAGCGGTCCGGTATCACTTCAATATTTCCAGAAATAGAAGGTTGGAAAATGTATGAACAAGACTGCATATAAATTTCGACACAAACCGTAACCCAATGACGTCTGAAATTACTCGTGTCAAAATTTAATGAATCTTCAAAAAATCCACACAAGAATCTTTCCAGTATTGTTCACATCTATTACTAGCTACAGTCTGGTTAATTTATAGTTTCAAAAACGAATTTGATTTTCTCCTCGGAGAAACTCGATCCGAAATTGGCGATGACGTCGGGCTAGATAAATCGGTCGGGCGTCGTCTCGTCCTTTCCAAAAGCGTGTCCGCGGAGATTGCGCAATTTTCTTTCAGATTAAATGACGAACGATCGGGAGGGTTAAACGAACAGGAAGCCAATTCCGCGCGGGCTCTGGGTGACGTTACACGGGCGCGTGTAATGTTTATTGTCGCGTTACATTGTAAGCGCGGTTAATGCGTCGACGATGATGTCACGCGCACTGAAAGTCAAATAAATGATTGGCCGGGGAGGAACGGGAGAGCGGGAAACACGAGCGAGCGAGAAACGCGAGAGCACAAACGCGCCCGGTCTCTTTCATTAATTTCTCTAACGTTTCAGCTCTTGCGCGGAGCTCTCATGAGGGAAGTTATATTTAAATATACGCGTTCTGCCGGCACGGAGGAAAGGGGACGTGTGCGCGCGCGAGCGAGCGCGAAAAAAGAAGAAGAGAGAGAGAAAAAAAGAAAAAGAAAAGAATAGGTACTACAGACGCAACTGTAAGTAACACGAAATGTATTCTATATACCGGAGAGCGCGCCGCATAGTACGCAAACGCTCCGCGAGGCTTTAGAGACGTATAATGTTCCGCGATACTTATCTTGTCCCGCCGACGGTTTCCTCTTCTTATCGTTAATTATGCGTCTTTTCCTAATTTCGCTCTTCCTTTCCAGGGAAATGTTCGCGGAAATTTATGTTCGATCTCGCCCACGACTGACGCGCATTGTGCCAACGGTCTCGGGGTTTCTTTGTGCGGTTATAAAACCGTTTCGGAAACATTTTTCAAACATCAAGCATTGTTTACTGGTCTAAAACCTGCTTTCACATGTCCTGCAATTTTTCTACGGACTCTGGATTGATTTAAGAAAGTGTTCATAACTTTATTCTTGCAAGCTACGATATCTCGGATCTTTTTTATGAACTTTCTATTTTCCTCGTGCACCATATAACTGTTTCGCGGACTTCGACATTTCCGTGCAGTTTTCCGAAGCTCCTCGAACCTTTTTTACGAGCCACGGAACCGTTCAACAGAGTCTGTTAGGTTCTTGTCGTCGCTAGATATGTAAATAGGCGACGGCAATTTTTTGGCTAGTAAACCAGCATGTATCGCGGCGCCCGTTTATTGTGGATAACTTCCCGCTGGTTATTATTATACGTCTCGTTCATTTTCCTGTTTTTCAATGAATTACGATCCGAGGTAGCGCAGTTCGTTCTCGGTTTAAGTGGCCGTTAAATAATACGTACGTGGTAGGGGAGTGGCAATTGACGACTTACAGCTGAACAGCCCCGACACCGTTCGGTCTCTCCGTTCTTTCCGCGCGCCTTCCATCTGTCCTGTTCTTTTCTACGGCGCTGTGTTGGGCCCCGCGAGCCGCTTAATTTCAATCGGAGAGAGAGACACCGAGAAATGCTAATTAGATCGTATTTATAGCGCGGTTTAAAGCGCGGGCATAACCGAGCGTGGATCGGTGTGAACCGCGTTACCATCCAACGCATCGCTACGTCGCATTTCGCGTTAATGGCCACAATTAGGTGTTTTAATTAGCGCCTCCGCACGCAGTGGCAGCTGCCGGGCTGCCAAATTAGGGCCGCCACGAAACAATAACTGCCGATTGAAGAACCTAATTAATGAAGAGGTTTCCTCGCCTCGAATCCTCGCCCGCGCTCGCGCGAGCAAGCGAACCGGCTTGTAACAACCGCCGCGACTCGGGGGCTTATAAATTAATAATTGGCTGTGATCTCGGACCGAGATATCATCGGTCGCCTCTCTTAGAGTGCCACCGGAAGAATAACCTTTGTAATTAAGTGCTCGCGAGGGACGGCACCGCGCGATCCCGGCGTGCTTTGCATATCGTGATTGGCTACCTTCGGGAAACGGCCTCCGAGCCGCTGCGAAACACGGCCAGGGGAAACGTCTTAATCCTCTGGTATCTCGGCCCCCGGTTCGCTAGTAATGGCCATGGAATCGCCACCTGGCTTACGCGGACCCCTACCTGCCTCGAACCATCTCCAGATTTTACGTATGAGCCCGTTTAAACGACCGATTACACCGTGTCCCCGCCCCGGGACGCTCCCTTCGCTCGATCTTTCAATCGTCGCGCTGGGAAAAGTCGCGTCCAACAAATTACAGTAATCGCTCGTTCAATGTCCTGAATCGTGGGCACGATCGTTGTCCAGTGCCTGCCCACTCCACTGCCTGTCAACGAGAGGATTAGGCCTGCGTGGATCTGGTCGCCAGATGTGTCCCAGGACTGTCTAGACCCGCGCAGAACGGAGAACAATAGAAAAGGAATATGGCAAGGAAATAAGGAGTTTTTTAAAGCCAGATAGTTGACTGCTTTTGACTGCGAATGCTTTTTTTGTCATTTAACTAGCCGTTTCACTAAAGACGCAGTCATAAATCAAAAATAGTGTCCGGGCACGGTCGTTGCCCGCTCAAACCCCCGGCCTTTGGACAACGAAGGAGCTTTTACTGTATCTGCAGCTAGTCCAGGTGTTACACAAGTGTGAAATTATTTTTCCTGAGTAAATAAATGTACACGTCTTATTTGCTGGAAATTCGAGCTGGGTAACTTAAACCGGAAGGACGTGGCAGCCATTTTCCCGAAGCCATCGCAGCAGAACGCAGTTGATCGCGTTTTGCAGACATTATTGCGAGTTTTTACAATTCTGGGAATGTGAGAACTGGGACGTTGGTGCATCAAAAGGCGACACAACCCCTGGGAGACCCGGCTCGCTTTCGCGTCTCCAAGAATAAATCCAGGTGTCGAATCGCCGTGACGACGGGATACGAGCGATCCGGGTGACGTCAGGGCAGTCTAATTATTCTGGATCGAGATCACGATTATCCTCGGGGGCTGGGGCGTATTCATAGAAAAGCGGTATCGGGCGTGGCCCGGTCTGTCCGGTACACGTTCCGCATACTCGGCACCGGCTGCGGTCCCATGAGCGAGTAACAACACCGAGTGTCAAGTCGCTGGCAACACAATGACGTTATAATGACTAATGATCATATCATTTAATTAACATCGCGCCTAACTAGCCTAGGCTTCATTAGGCCGGGCCGCGGCCTTAGATGGACGCGTACAACGCCACGCTTATTATGTATCTATCGGCCGGCGATTGTCCGCGGCGCGTGTTAAAGCCGCCGCGTTGTACCGACACGGTTCCTCGTGGCTCCGTTGAATTTCCAGGGTCTCTGTAGTAATACGTAGTTGCGCGCACACTATCGTATCGTTACGGTGCTCCGGGGAAAAGGAGGAAATCGGTGATCGATCGATCGGTCGATTAATTCTTGTCCCAGCGAACGCGTCGGCGCGTGTCGTCCGACAGGAAACCTTCCTGTAGAACGGTCTTGTACAGCGATTTTCTAGAATGTTGCAGAATGATTCGTGTTGAAGAATGATCGACAGCACTGATTACGATGTTGCCGGCGGTGTCTCTATTAACGCTCCGCGTGATCTATTTACAAGTATTTGCATACTGTCTTAGAAAAAACCGAATGAAAAGTAGCTTGAAAATGAAACATTTAATTTTTAAATGTGTAGTAATTGATTAGACACCAACATACTTAATCGTGTAAAGAATATTTAAATAAATAATGGTACAGTAATTATTTTTTTGCGTCTCTGAGTCCTAGACCGCTAAGGATTAATTAATTATCGAAGAACTTGTATTTTGTGAAGCGCCACAAATTAACCTGCAAACGGTATACTGATTCTGATCCTTCCTACAAATATGTAAGAATTTATCTCGGAAGTTTTGTTAGGCCTTTTCGAAAATTTTCGCTCGAGAAATTTGCATGAAGATGAAAGAGAATTTTCTAGAATGAAAATTCTGGCACGAACAGCTTTTCCTCCGTGAGTTATTGTGGCTCCCTTCTAAATCGAAAGCACGGTCGCTTTCTACGAGGAGCCATTAACGGAAAAACGTCTTAAGTAGATATTAATTTCGCGAGCTCCCTCCGCCGACGCAAAACCTCTCGCACACGAGAGCCGGACCGGTCGAAAGTCGAGAAAGTCGCGGGTCCAGTTTGCTTTCTAATGCTTTTAGAATGTAATTGACGTGAGATTGACGCCCGTCTGCGAATCCGCGAGCAATTACCGCCGGGTTTGTCCATTAATTCGGTACGAGGAAATTCTTTTACCTGACGCGGAGGTAAGTAATCCCCGTCCCGGGTTAGACTGGAACTCGGACCGCGATCTTATAAATATACACCGGGGCCGCGTATTTACACGGACACAACGGGGATATTCGTGTGCGAATGGCCTACGGTTTGGATCGAACCGGAGCGGTTTCGCGGTTTACGCGGAAGACGAAGTTTCGGGTCTCGGCCTGGGAAATACGGTGTGCAACCGGAAAAACATTTGGTTGCTGCCGCCACGTCCGTCTCCGGAGATTTAATGATGCTCCATGAAACGGGCATTGTGATTCATGTGCGCGCCTGTGCGCAGGAGCAGCATCGGAGCAAGATAATCCAGCGCAAACTTCCCGAATACGTTATACAGTAAAGTCGCGATAGTTGTCAACCAGCCTGTGTTCTGCACGGACAACTATCGCATAGCGACGTTATTTCTTTATGACTGCGTCTACCGAGCCGACCGACCGAGAGTTCAATCGAAAATCGCCTCTTTCTTTCCCATACGCTGTCGTTCTTAACTGTACAATTTTTAATTTTTTAAAACTATACTGTACTCTACTTTACTGTACAATTTTTATCATTTGTTAGCACTGCCGAATCGCCTCTTGCAGTCTTGCGTAGTAGCTAAATGCTTTCATCATTTTGTATTTCACTTTCTCACTTTTTTCATGGATGCATGAAGACCGCAGTCTAGCCATTAGTACTTCCAATAAGGAGAAACGGTCGGCCATGCTCAGACACGTCAGAGATTCCTATTCCGTGCGCTTCCGACTTTCAAACGCGATGTTATTATATTTCGATTAGAATTCATCGAGTGGGGAAGAATGTCTGTGTTCGAAAGTGACTGGACGTGATATGTAGACTATAGAATTAAAATATCTAAAACAGTGGAGAGAAAGATTGACAGGCTGAAACAAGACAAACAGCCTAATTATGCTAATCTAGCGAACGACAATTTTTCAACTGCCGTAAATCCAGCGTGAAAATCGTTTTCGCGCTGTAAATCACTCGCCGATGCTCTAATTGAACGGCACCGGTGTAATTAATAACTCATTTACGTCGAATAATTACGCTTCCTTGGTCGAGGTAGTATAGATCACTGTGGATAATCGTTGTCGCAGGGCTGGTGGGGTAGATCGCGATCTGTCGGGCGGTCGGCGATCTCGGGGCGTGAAAAGTCACCGGTTAGAGTCGAAAGTCAATGCATATGTAATGCGACGTGGTCTATCCGGGCCGATCGCCGGCAGCGATATGCTAACGCGAGCCGCGTTACCTGTTTACTTATGATTATACCGCAATTATTGGATTTATCGACTACCGTTTCGAAGCTCCTGATTTATTTCAACATTAATCACGTTAATGATGCGCCGGCTAGGCAGCCTTCGACCCTTCTCCACCCCTCTCGTATCCACCCTGGCCGAACACACCAGCCCTCCTGGATAGCTAAACCGTGCGCATCGCGCGGGACGATCCCAGCAGGCCGGGCAAACAGGAAATGAGCATTTCGATCAAGATCGATCGTCACAATTACCGACGATTGCCGGAGCGAGCGGCGGCGGCGGCGGACGTCGCGACGCGACGCGCGTTCGCGCCACGCTTAACTTCGCTAATGAGCCGAGTAACCTTAACCCACTATCCGAGCGCGAGCCTTCGCCGCGAATTTACGTCTCAATTTCGAACGGTTTTTACGCGGGATCCCGACGATCTACGCTATTCACTATGCCGCTATAGTCACCTCCGAACAGTTCCCTTAATCCTAAAAGGGTTCGCATAGACGCGTAAAAATTCATCATTTTTTTTAAGGCGGTAGACTCGTCTCCAGGATTGCAAGAGCGCGGGATTCGCATTTTCATTTCTCGATGACACAAAAATGGGGTTATTCAGTAGTCAAGAACGCTAGCTATGAACATAGCTACATATGTAGTTGTATGCTTCCAAATAATGCAAATTACACCTCGTGAACGAAAAAATAGGACTTTTGAGGCCGATAGCGCCCTAGATCGATCTTTTATCTAGCGTTTCTGACTACTGCAAATCTCAATTTTTGTATTATCGAGAAATGAGAACCCTTGCACCCCTGGAAAAAGGAATCCACTCCCCTAAGCGGACAATATTATATCTAACGTACCAATTAAAATGGCCCGAAGGGACCGTTCATTTCTGAGATTTCGACGAGGTTAGGCGCCTCAGGACAACTATGGCAGTCATCCAACTAAGATCGATGGCCATTCGATCGGCTGGTCGGACAACGGCCGATTTTTTCCCGGGGACTTTTATGGTCGGCGAACGAGGCAGAAGAAAGGGACAGGTGATCGTGAACCGTCGAGGCGAGAGGAAAAAATTGACGGCGCCGAGAGTTTTTAATTAATACGGGAATTAATGGGGTCGCGGTGGGGATAGTCGAAGGCGATCGGTCTCTGAATGGCTCTTTTATTATTACGATCGAGGGATTAAGGACTCCTCGTCGGGGCAGCGGAATGTGAAACCTTGACACGTAATTAGCACACGCGACGGGCTTATAATGAACTCCCGTAATGATGTAAACACTCGATCTTATCGGTGAACTCTTCCGGAAATCGGCACAGCAAATGTTCTGTTATAATTCGTTACGTCGGAAAGTTGTCGGCGGTTGTACCGCGAGTATCCTGTGGCAATTAAAAAAACCGAGGATGGGCGAAAACCGACGAGAGCAAGAAAAAAAGAAAGAAGCGGAACGAAGGAACGAAATATATAAATTTACCCCTCGTTACGAGGGAAAATCCATGTTGGAAGGACGCCCGGCAGGCCGGCACTTGATTAACACTAGATTTAATCGATTTCGAAACGAGCGCTCCAATTTAGACCCGAAAATAGGTGTTCCTTCTCGAAACACTCCGGACGAACTGGAGCATCCTTTCGAGGGCTGTAATAACGCCGTTAATTTATTATTATCCTGCCGAAAAATTTTCTAGACAAGAACAAAGTCAAACAATTAAGATTTCTAAAATCGTATCTGGTTATATTCTGGCGATAGTCTCCGCTAGGATGGTGTCACTTAAAATCAAATTTTTCGTCCGGCACTGAACCCGTCGGTACTTCTCGGTACATTTATTTTTCGGGGATTATCGCGGTGATCTACCGGTGAATCGTTGATCCTTTTTCACGCCCCGCGGAACGCGAGCACGCCGTTGTTGTTTCTTTTCCCGTTTTGGAATCGCAGAGAGATGGAAATAACGCCTACGGGCAACAGCCTTCACCCATTTCTCATCGTTTCGCCTTGACACGAAACTTTCATTCCAATTTATAATAATCCTCCTTTGAGGCGAAACGATCCCGTTGTTATTAGACTCTGAGCTGTCACTGCCCCCCGCGGACCTTCCGCAAAACGACCGAAACGGCATAATCGAGCGCCGATTAATATTCATACGGTGCACGCGTCGCTGTAAATCCAGACTCTTTCGCGACGCGACGGTGCAGCCGCGATCAATAACATCCGAACCATCGATATAAGATAATTCACGAATTATTCATCCGTTTGCTTGTTAACTTTACACACTTATGCGTGCAATTAGTCGCACCATGTAGTCGACGTCTCTGCTGAAGCCTGTACGCGTTTTCGATAAAGTTCTATGCACAAGATCCTGAAGCTTTATTTCTCATTGATTGATAACATAAGAGTTACAGTGAAATTTAGCAACTTTCAATATTTTAAATCAACTCTGAAAATTTGGTAAATTTTTTTCCAAGTTCTTTTAAATACCAAAGAAATATGATTCTTTTCCATACAGAGGTACATTTTATCATAGAGTAAACATCTTTAATATTTGTGGGTGAAGTTGTGAACCTTTCTCTCGAAGGATCGAGAGCATCGCCTAAATTCGACCAAATCCGGCCGTAATAAATACGCTGGATGATTAATAAGAGCGGAACGGCGACCGCGAATGCTTCAGAACAAGGGATGCCATTTACTCGCGGTGGCTAGGCCGTTATAAATCTTTCCGGATCCTCGTCGATCGTCGCCGGGGTGCACGTTACGGCCGTCGATTAAGAATTAGATAATTAATTACAGCCGGACATGATGTAGCAATGCTGCGACGATATTATCGGCGCATATATTTGGCTACAGGTTAGGACACACTGTGCAGGGTGCGAGTGTTGAGTTGATGTTTGCCAGCTGATTGATGATGTAACATCATCCCGGTCGCCCACCCACCGATTTCCGCCGTTTCACCCGTTTCCACCCCCTGCCCCCCGAAACCCCCACATTTCTACCCTCTGCCCAGTGGCGTCAACCCTCTCACTTTCTATCCTTCCGCGCCACCTGCGGATGGATACCCTAAACAGATCCGATATATGTATATACATATATATATATATACACACATCCAGCGGCTCCGTTAAATAGATTTCAATGTTCTAATCCTAAATTAGTTAATTAATTTATCGATCCGGACGAGATACCGGCGATCGTTGCCAGCGATTACGCCGCGGGCGCAATGTTTTACGTTCGAAACTCGAATTTCGATGCATTCTGCTTGCTTATCGGCGACGCATGAATATTAATCGGTAATTGGATGATTAATGACAGAAAAAGACGATCGATCGCGGCCTGTTTCGACGAACTAAGTTTATGGAGATCCGAGCCCTGACGAATTGCCGCCACGATTGCGAGAATCGATCCGTCGAGAGTTTGATTAGAACGATTATGCTCGAATTTGAGAGATCGGAGGGATCGTGCGTGTACGAATAATTCGTTTGTCCATCCTGTTTTACCATAACGAAGGTAAACATATACTTGTTGAGATGTGTACGATACCGCGTTTAAACTATTCAAGCTGAATTTTTGATATTTTCTCACATGTGGATATTTTCTGGGGATATTTTCTCACATGCAGCACAATTTAAAACGTACTGTTGTATTATTTCCAATCTATCAGAAACGTGAAGAAAGAATAGAAATTTTCACACCAGGTTTATTGGAATTCAGCCAGAAGAAATTTATTTCACGTAAATATCCTCTGTCTAGTCATTATGTTTCTAATATTATACAGTATCGGAACAAGTCAGCGTAGACGGCTCCGCGTTTATATCCAGGATATTTCCCGAAACAGCGAACAATTGCCGAAAAGAAAACGAGAAGAGAAACACACGCTCGCGGATCCAATAAAAGCAGCAGCCTTTTAAGCGGCGCGGCCATCCAACCCGAAGATCGAAACTCTTTTTTCACAGCGGCGTTCGTTTCATCGGTGTTTAGCTCTGTAGGGGTGGTCGGATGGCCGTTCGCCGGGTGGTTGACGGCGCGGGGGAGGGACGGGAGGGAGGGAGGGTGGTTCTGGCAGGGTTCGGAGGGGGGTTAGAGGGAGGTGGAACGGTTGTAGGTGGCCTCCACCTACGATAATCTACCCCCGTGGCCCCCATAATGCGCATCCCTCCGGCCGCAATAATGATGATTTATTTCAGAGCTAAAAATTGCGCGAACGCCGAGGCATGAGTAATGTTCCGATGTGGCCCCACCCTCCCGATGCTGGGCCAGCCAGCTTTTTTATCCGCGCAAACGTTATGAATTCCATTGACCCGTTCGGGGGTGGTAGGGGTCCGCGGCGTCGAGGGCTGGTCCTCCAGATAATGGCGGATCCCTATTTATTTATCCGAGCATACGAGCAGACACGACTGATCGTCTTCCATTCATCGAAGAGGCTTTTTGATTCCCGCAGATGTCGGCCGGAGCTTTAATAGCAGGTCTCGCCATTGCAGAAATTCGCGTGCGGATACGCGACAAACCCGAAAACCAACGGGAGGACGGTCGAGTGTATTCCGGACGATCGACTCGATAATTGCGAGGATCGACGGTGTTGTAACCGTCTATACAATCTTTTCATTATGAAGTTGCCCCTGTATAAAACCACCCTTACGTCCGCTCAGCGATTGCGATTTATTTTCCCTGAACAGCCACAAAAATTATAGAAAATTCTAAGCAATCTGAAACTGTATAAAAATCCACGGGTTCTGACCCTTCTGCTATTATAACTCTCATTGTCGTGATCAAAAGATTCGCAACTCGCCGAGAATCGTGGGAATCGTCGTAAACAGGGCGGTTGCGTTCGTCGAAAGGTGTGTGTACGTGCAAGGGGCGATACCGAGTCGGGTTGCGCATAAAAACCCAACACCGATAACAATTATCCGTGCAAGGCAGCGCGAGGAATCAAAACATTATGAACGCACAAAACGATTGTTCGAACGTCAGCGACGCTTGGCCGCGAGAGCCCGAGCGAGGGTGGAAAAAAAAGGGGTTGGTAGGGTTGGGTGGCTGTTCGGAGGGTGGTCTGGGTTGCGGGGGTGTGCAGAGAGAGCGATATCGGCAGGCGCAGGGCCGGGTTGGAAGCCGACGACGCAGCAAACAGCATCGAGATGCACAAAAATCGGTCCTTTCAGCTTAAAATTACGGTTGTCGCGTGGGTGGCGGAATAGCTGATGGGGTGGTATTGTACGGGGGTGGCGTAGACGGGAGATCCGGCCACTATGCGCGGGGTGGTGGGTGGTCTCCGCGGGGGGAGGTAGGGGGTGGTAGAAGAGCAAAAGGTAGGGGAGAGAACCAGGGGGGTGATGGTGGCGAGGGGTGGTGAGTATGTGTCCCGGAAAAAAATCCATACAATCCGATCAGGACAATGTATTCGTGTGAAACGCTCGATTGTCTGGGTGTTCACGTGTGTTCGGACATTGATACGGAAGCCAGATCTGAGCGTGTACTGATAAATGTGAAAAAATCCCCCATTTTTAAAACCAGCGTCGCCTGCCGGCGCGTGATGCTGCCGCTGCCTCTGCGTGAACGTGTGGGCGAACGTGTGTTGCCCGAAGAATCAGCCCTGGTGGCTGTGCCTCCTCCAACCGGCTCCTCCTCCTCCAACCTCCTGCACTCTCTCTCACTCCTCTCTCTCTCTCTCTCTCTTGCTCTTCTCATCCTCTCCGCATCATCCCCCTGAACACATCCAACCCTCTCTCTTTCGGCCAGTGCCTCTCGTTTCCACTCGTCCCGATTCTCTCCCTGTTTTTTTCCCGAACCCCGCGCTCGTTTTCTCTCTGTCTCCCGTCGCCACCCCCTTTCGACGAGCGGTATTGTCGAAACAACGAGAGCGGCTTTGTCCTTTGGTCCCCGCTGTAAAATCCTGGGCGTATTTTAAATTCGCGGCATTTTATCGCATTCGCTATTTATCGACGGGCTGCACGTCCAAAGGACTCATCGCACGCTCGCTCTCCCTTTCTATCTCTGCCCTTTCTTTCTCTCTTTTTCTATGTTTCTATCTCTGTCTTTCTCCCGCTGTTTCTCGTTCCGAGAGCCACCCTCTCTTTTTCGCAGGCCCCGCGACAGATAAAACACCCGCGCCGCTCGATGCCCGAACGATATCGCCCGGCGATCATCGCCGGCATGATCTTCGCCAGGAATTGTTGCCGTTTGCGAGGCAACGATAGCTGAGGGCTCGCAACAAACGAGGCCGAAGATCTCCACCCGATGCTGCACTGACTGTTCGCATCCGACCGTTCCACTTTTTTGAGCACATGCTGCCGACAGAACTTGTCGCGATGATTGTTCGAATGATCTATTGATCGAACGTAGTGGTTGATCAATTTTCAGACTGATACTGGAGGGAAATTATTGGGATCTTTTCTGATAGATTTTGCAGTTGATTGTATACTTGTTAATTTAACTTGTAGAATTAGGAAAAGTGTTCTGGAGGTTCATAATGCAAAATCTGAAGGATGTAGGTCCTTCTTAGGACTCGAAATTGGTTCCGCAGTGATCCTTGGAGTTTTATTTGCGGATCGGCGCGGATCCGAGGATCGATCTTGCCGCATCGATTAAATACCGCGCTGGAATATTGCCTCGGACGATAATCGTGTATTAATGGCGGTCATAAGTCAAAAATTCGCGCTTTTAACACACTTTTGTACCGGCGACTGTAGTATTTCTTTTGACGAAGTATAATTATCGTCGCGTGAATGGGGCGCGCAATTTACTGGGAGCGAAATGCAATTGGTCGGTGGCGGTGCAACCGGGGGCGACGGGGGAGGAAACGAATCGCGATTCAGGCGCACGAAATAAAACAACAAAAAAAAAAGAAGAAAAGGAAGTAAAGAACGAACGGGGAAAATAAAAAGCGAAGAATATGTATTAATTTATTCTTAATTCCGCACGTCCAATTACTTTCACCGGGCGTTGCACAACTAATTACGAATTTCCTTCGGCAACCCGATTTTCATCGGCGCGGCGCGCGACCCGGCCCGGCACGGCCCGTTTTGTAACTTCTTATACAAATTTATTATACCATCATAATTACATGAATATTTTATTCCGCGGCCAGGCACTCTCGCGCGCCTCTTACTAATTAAAGCCATTCTTCGTATCTGCTTAAGCTATCCTCGATAAACCCGTTATAGAATCGTGCAAGCCGAAACCGGCCAATAGGGCTGGAAAATTCGCGGATCTCCCTTTCTTCGGCAATAAATTTATCGCGGCGAAAGCGGACGCGGGATAATTAAACGGGCGTAAGAACCGGTAGAAGGAGAGAGACTCGTCCAATTAAATCGACGCGGAAAAGGAACGCGAAAGGGTTGCGGGAACCACCGCGAAAAGTGACGGAGGTCCGTCTCCCCCAAACACGTGCATTACCCTATTTATTTTTTCCGCTGGTGGTACTAATTATTTTCGAGATTGAATAAATTAATCATCCTCTTGTGGACCAACTCAATTGAATTAAAATTTTGCGTTCCCATGGTAAACATAAATCAACCCCTTAATGTCTATCGGTACTATAGGATGAAAGAGCTGGAAAACGCTCGTATTATAAAAAATGATCATTTACCTATTCGAGGAAAGTCGCCCCCAAATAGGGGTAGTAATTCTCGATTGCGCGTGGCTAGTGCAAAAAGGCTGTTCGCAGCGATCCAGCAGGCGGACAGGTCGTTGTGAGAGGATCCCGAGGAAAGTGTTCGGCAGCACTTCCGGTCGGAGCAGTCGTCGCATCAGCAGCTACCATTCTAATAGGATAACGACGTGTTCCAGATTTCGTTATACGAGCGTGAGCGGGTGTCTATGGCCGGGTCCAGTTTCGAGCAATGCTCTGTAGAATGCCATAGACCGGGGGCGTCGAATACGATCAAGAGAGGGATGAGGATCAGGAAGAGGAGCAGCAGGAGAGAGAGAAAGAGAGAGAGGGGGGAGGAGGAAACGTACGAGGAAGAGGAAGAGAGGGTGTTGGGGTATAACGCAAGGGGTGAAGATGAGGACACGAATAGTCGGATTCGTTGATAGCGAGTAGGTGTACGTTCGGCTACCAATCAAGCGGCCCCGAAACCTCATCGGTTTTTTCCTCCTGTTCGATCCCCCTTTTCCCACCCCCTTTTTCCACCCGCTCCCGAACCGATCGTCCGTCCAACCCCCCTTCCACCTTCTCTCACCACCCCCGCGAACCCGGGTCCATCGTTCCTTTCGCTCTACCGTCCGTAACAACCCAGTCTCTCCGCGTTCTCGCTCTCTCTCTCTCTCTCGCTCTCGTTCGCAACCCTCTCTGCACCCCTCTGATCCTACATAGTGGTCCACCCAACCGGCTCACCAGCCCCATACCCCGGCAATGTTCCATTTTTTCGCCCGGCTATCCCGCAACTCGAACTCGCGATGCAATTATAATCCAGCTTTATGAAAAAAGAGGAAGGAAAAAAAATGCATCGCAAATGTGATTGAGCACCGATACGGTGGCGAGATTGGTCGACGGGAAGGGGGGCAGGCGGGAGGGCGGGAGGTAGAGGATCGCGGGGGTGGAAGGGGGATGGAGCACACGAGGCAAGAGGAGCAGGAGGAGGGTGCAAAAGAGGGTGGCATGGGTGGGCGGTCGGAGGGCAGAGAGTTCGTCGGTGGCAAGCGGTTCCGAAGGGGGTTAAAGGGGGAAACGGGGTACAGGTGGGAGGCGGGGGGTGCAGCGGGAGAGAGAGAGAGAGAAGTCTGCTATATAGTGGCACACATGGGAGGGGGTTGAGGGATTGGTCAAAGCGCTTGGTTGCCGGTGCTGATAAAAAATTACACCCGAAAAAAGTATCGCCGTCACCCCGCCAGCCCCGCAACCGCCACCGGTTACTCGTCCCCCTGTCGGCTCTCTTTTTCCCTCCGTCGACCGTGTCTCTGTTCCACGTGGACCCCCGTTTTCGACTCCCCCCTCGCCCTCCTCTGAACGGCTCCACGGCTCGACAAGCTAGCCAAACCTCGGGTATACATTATTCCTGCCGGCCAACCCCTTTGGACGGCGGAACACTGAAAATTGTTCGGAAACAAATTCCACCTTCCTCCTCTTCCTCACACGGCAAACCCTCCCCTCACCCCCAGTCGTTTCCACCCCCTCGGCGGCAGACGTGCTTCATACGCGATCGCGCGAAACGACGTTCGTCTGATTGGAACCGAATTTTTTTGGTGCCCTAACGTTGATCGCTTTGTTTATCGCGACGGGGGTGAACGAGGCGGGCGCTCGCGGTCTTAATCGATTCTCAGCCAGCGATTGTGGGTCGTGTCCTGTCGAGTTTGCGGAAAATGCGCGCGGTTCACGGGGACATCATTTAGCGGTTAATTTAACGCACCCGCCGCCATCGCCGCCGATTGTCGCGCCTGCGGAGGGCGACCTGTCCGAACGTCATTTCACCCTGTTGGACGACTAAGATTTCTCCTGGCTAATTTTTGGCTGATGAGGAATTTTGACTAACCCTAAACCTAGCAAGCATTCAAGTATTTGGTCATTGTTGCCACAGAAAAATGGCAACAGTCAATTTATTTCATGATTTAAAATTTTTATAATTTCGTGAAAAGAAAACGCGGAACAAACGCGGCAGCCGGGTCAGAATGACCCAGGGATCGCCGGCGGATGGCTGCCGGTTGTTTGTCGGCGCGATGAAATGTTTGTGGGATGTCGGAAAAATTCCGGCGGACGACGATAATTGCAGGTTCGAAACAAAACGCACGGCAAAGGTCTTGGCGCCCGTGCTCATTTCCTTTCTCATTTAGGTCTGTAAAAACCGCTCATAATATCGCGTTACTAATTAGTAAATGAAACAGGTCGAGATAATGCTGGTGTCACAGCGGAAAATATTGCACAATGCGTTACAACTGCAATCTCCGCACGGCCGGAGGTCGGCTGACACGAGGCACCTCTCTCTTCTCTTCCGCCCCTTTTTTTTTTTATTTTGCACTCCGAAAAAAAAATTTTAATCATATTAGTTCCATTTAATGACTTTATCTGGATGATATTTTGCATCGGGTGCCACGACTGTAGAATATTAACGCCCGCCAGTGATATAATTAAATTTAATTTAAAAACCTGTTCGGGGCTTCGGTCTGGCACTGGTAACGAAATATAATTTTAATGAACATACGTCTAATGACGCTGTCGTTTTATTGATAATTAACTGTTTCGCGTGGATCCTTCTTTTTTCGCGATCCGAGCCCGAGTTCTGCGTTCCGATAAATCATCGCGTGGTCTTTCCATCGGTCAAAACAGGAAATTGATTTTGAAATATTATTTTAGAAAATTGTCATACTGAAATAAATTAATTTCTCTCTTTAGTACTTTTATTAAGTTGTAAATAATATATCAGTGTTCTTAAATTCCAAAAATTTTAAAATTAAACCTCACATTTTTCTCACAAATGCATTAAATCCGCATTCCACCGACATTATTTTACCAAATAATGGTAAAAATAAATTTAAACAGGTATTAACAAATTGAAAGAAAGGTATATAATTACGAAGCGATGCATAGAACATGATATCTCGCTGGAAATCATTTTCACACCCTCATTTTCATCCTTTCGTTTTTTGGTTGCGCGAAACCGCCCCCATAAGAAAGAGACGACGGGTTCGAAAGCGGATAAAACATTTGCACGGTTGGTTCGATGGGAATTTGCATATCAGTAGTCAGATTACTACAGGTCCGTGTGGCCGGGTTCACAGAGTGAATGACAGGAGTTTGCAAGTTTCATAATTTTTTCAGAAGGAGACAAATTTGTATCAGCGGTATCAATCGCGCGGCTAATGCCGGCACGCGGGTAGAAAATTGCGAGCGGGATTGCGAACTCCGTCGTCCAACCGATTGGAACCAAATTTGGCACGAAATCACGTCCCCGCGGTGGTAGCGACTCGTTTAAAAATTCATACGACGTGTCCTGTAAACCTTTTATCGTTCGGCTTTCACTGCCGGCACCCAGACCGATTCCTTGATTGTCCTCCTTGACGCCTGCACTCGGAATAGAATCCATTAAACCCACCGATAAATTGTTAACCCTTTGCGCTACAACATCGAGTCAGGATTATAAAAATTTCATGTCTCAAAGTTGTTTATTATAGTCCACATAAACAGAAGTAAATTCTGAAATCTTGCATTTATTCCTTCCAAATTATTTAATAAATTATACATATATTAGTTGCTATGGTGCTGTATGTAACGATAAATTCTCAAATTTTATATTTCTTTATTTCATTGGATTTTTATTCTTCCCCATTTGCATATTTGTGTTTTAAATTTAATTTGCCAGCATTTCGTTCGTTTTGAAAATTATTCTGGATCAAGACCTTAATATTAGGCCCTCGGAAAATTAATTACGGACTTTCGTCTGCATTTTTACAACTTCGTGCGCAACGCGCGTGATTTTTATCTTTTGTCTTGCGTTCTTCGTTCTCATTTAGAAAAACGCCTCCCTCTTTTGTCTTCATTAATTACTTTTGTAATTATGCGCTGTAGAACGCAAGGCGATCCCCAAAATATGAGACTTTTTTTCTGCTACTTCGTTGGGGAGGGAACCTGAGACTGGATTTAGGATCATTCTGTACACAATTGTGGGAAAAGAGAATAGCTGTTCTGGTTTAGGGAACTGTGAATTTTGTGGTTAGGCTTGGTTAAAAATTCCTTTTTTTTAAAATCGATATACAAATCAAACTTTCAATTCTTTGAACATGTAAGGTCAAAAACACTGTCACGCAGAAATCATGAAAATGATTTCGACTTTATCAATTTTTCTGCAATAATTATTGCAGAGTCAATTTTCCTTTGCGTCCATCAAAGCTAATATTGAGAGAGCCATAAAATCCCCGTTCTCGAATGTTAAAAAAAACGCTGAAAGTGTCTTAAAAAAAATAGTCTGGAAAATTTCGGTGCCGAACGAATTTCGTCTGTTCCGTCTATCATTGGACCGCGTGTAATAAAAACAAATGTGCTTGAAGCACACCACCGACAGGTACTGTACATATTTTCTCATATCAAATAATTTATTCTGGATTTTTCGCCAGGGGGGGAGAAAAAAAAAGTTCCATCCAGAAAACTAATTTTTCTGCAAGCGACATTAAATTGCGAATTCATGAGTGGCGCGAAATCTTTTTCGATTTGTGTAACACTTTTATAGTCCGGGCACCGGCAAAAACACATAAACTGTTGTTAAAGTATATTCGGATGTTTATTTTATTTCATTTTTTATGCTTGTGAATGGTACAAATGCAGGAACATCCGCAGTCTGGCTATTACCGTGAAGCTTCGCGCGGCGTGTATTTTTATCCGTTCGATTTTTATGTTTAATGTTTATTCACCTTTATATTTGCAAAGCATTAATGAAGTTGGCCGATACTAATTAATACGGCGCGAGGAGTGGCGGGAGGCAGATCCGAAATGATATTAATTCAATAAAAGAAGTTGAAAAATATTTTCGACTAACTTGCAACAAATTACCATCCCTGTTTATTGATAATTAATTATCTGTCGTGCCTTCCATTTTAATTTTCTCGAACCTCCGCCAAATGCAAATATGAAGCACAGTTTTTTGTCTCGTTGGCTGACGAATTATTATTTCCCGCGTTTTCGTTACGTTTTTTAATTAATCAAGACGAAAGTACTGACAATGTGTGTGATTCGTACAATGTTTTTTTATTCATATTTTACATTTAACGTGCTCTATTCTACTTGAATTTTATTTTGAAAATTTAATTAGAAAGTATTTAAACATTAAACTAGAGCATGGAAAAATTATAAAATAAAATTTTGGCAGGAACGAAAACATAAATATCAAAATGATGTACAATAAAATACAACATAAAATTATATAAAAATTATATAATAAAGTACAACCCCTATTAAACCTGATTAAACATAATGATCTAGATTTGCGCGACTTTTAGCGCCAATTTCGAGCATCGTTTCGAGTAAAAGTTTGTTTCTGCAAGACCAGCAAGAGCATACGGCAGCAAATTGATTCCGGATAGAACAACTCCTGGCATTCCATAACAGAATTAGAAAGTCTCGTTCCAAAAAATTTCATTCCGCTGATTCCGAGGGCATTAGAGGAATTATTCTAATATTATTAATGAATTCCGAGGAGAAACTGCCTGCAACCCGGAGCGACCAAACACACATCCTACGGTATAGTCTATATCAGATAAGTGTTTGCCAGTTTACAGTCAGTTCGTAAAATTGTAAGATCTAACGATACGGATCGGGAGGAGGCGTTAATGCGATGTTCCTAGTTACATTCGTTACGAGTAATTACGTCCACGCAACCGGGCCGATCGTAATCTCCCATGTAATCGAAGCAGGCCCGTTCCTAGAATAAATAAAACTTCCTGGAAGCGATACCGCTGGTGCTCTCGCGAGTTTGATTTACACGCAGCAACTTAACCTTTTATTTTACAAGTGAATCATGCAGAACATTCACACTTCCGTTTATAACATTTCTGTGACTTTTCAAACAGAAACCAGAACACTGTCCCACAACTATCTTTCGCATATGTTCGCTGTCGTTCGAAGTATAATAAATCATTGAAATTGTAGGAGTTATACTTCCTTGAACGAGGTTCTCTTTATTTATATTATTTACTGGTACGGGAAAAATCATTGAAAATAACCCGGGGGAGTGACGTAATCAGCTGAAATATAATTGGCCGGAAGATCGGCCACCATGGCGTAACATTACACACCTTGTGGCGGGGATCTCGCTTTCTGTTATCTACGCGAGCGCGAAAATAACCGTAATCAGTCGACACTGCGCGCCACATAATCCTACCGCATTACAAGTGAACATAATTTATTTACTACGCTCCAATTAGCCGTACAGCTCGCCTCATAGAGGATCGAATTTTACTTGTTGCGTTTAATCACCGCTTCCTATTGCCGCAGGGACGCGGCCGTACGCTGAATTTCGCTCGTTTCGCGGTGCGTCGACGTACGTTTCTTTCGTTCTACTAACAATTTCGCCGAAGTCGAACGATTTCAATTCAACGAGTCCAGATCGCGCCGAAGGAAATCTCTGTCCTCGAGTGTTCTGAAAATTATTGCAACTTGAGCTGGAACAACGACGATTTGTTTAATTCATTTTCTTATTTGAGCGTTTCTTATACCTACCGAGAATTAAAAGTATCTGGTACATGCTCGCTTATAAAAATGATAAGATTGATTTTACTTTGACTTTGTACGGCTCCTATTATACGTGCTCTACTAAAGATATTTATCAGCTACCAAAAATGATCCTCCTCGATAACTGTTATCGATGTAGACAAACTGTTTCGATTGCTCAAAGCAGTTATCGATGATCGAATTTCTTTTCACTTGTTCTAAATAATTATTGACGAGAAAATTCATTTTGGTTGCTTATTTAATTATAGAGTTGTCTGCTCTTTTTCGGATGGAGCAAGCCTGTAAAATTCATTGAGAAGGTATCGTACAATAAGACGAATCAACTGACCATAAGAACAACACAAAATCTGTTTTTGTTTGTCACGTTAAATTTTAATTGTAGCAATTAATTTTGCGAATAAAAATTTTATGAAATAATTGATTGTCTACCATTTGAAAGATGTACTATTTAATAATAACTATTACAAATTACCTTCATCAATAACTGTTACGAGCGACCGAAATAAATTTCTCTCATTGATAACTGTTATAAGTGATCGAAATGAATTTCTCTCAACGATAACATTTACCAACAAGAGAAAAAATTTTCTGTTACTTCTAATCCTTATTTGTAACCAATACGATTTTAGTCAATGCAATACTTGTTATTCTATGACTTTTTTTCTTTTTGATTATAATATTATAATAAATTATAATCAATTCTTATAAAATCATTTTCAATAATTGTAAAATAATAATTCTGGACCGGTCATTTTGACCGGCGGTGGTAGGTTTAGTGTTAATCGCTTCAATGAGTCAAAAATAATGTATGTTTAAATTCTCCGAATAGTTCTACTGCTTCCAATTTGATCATTCCCATCTAATCACAATGTACACGTCGCACCGATTGTTTATACGGAATTTCTTTCCAAACTATGTAAAGTGTCTTGTTGCTTTCCGCAGCACGGTATTATTAAAAGAGTTCGCGGAATATGAAAAGTGCGGTGGCAAACGCGTTTTTCCCTGGAAGCTCCGGTTCCCCGGCATCGATTGCGCGGACGCGGAGAGATCCTAATCGCGGCATTGCGTGAACATAATTTCGCATTACGAGCGCCGGCTGACCCTTGAGCAAGCGCCGATGACATAACACATAAAACAGTATCGGAGTAGTTAACCGGGCTCCGGAGCGGCTTTGCTGCTTATTTTTATTCGCGTCCGGACTACATTGCGTAAGCGCACACACGCTCGCATTAACAACGAAAAACGTCACGCGTTTGATTCTTACGTCCTTGTCGATCCGACTCGACGCGGCGTCCCGCTGCGTGTACATTTCCGTAAATTAGCCGGGGCTAATTCATCGAACTGCATCGCGCGGACCACAGCCGGGCCAGACAGCCGCCGACAGAGAGAAACAGAGCCACTAATTTTTGAATATTTCACACACTGGCCCGACGATAAAAATCGATGTTAGCCTCGTTACCGGCCGGCGCAGCGGAGCCGGCCCCGCTCTATCACGCGTTAATTGCTTTTTTCATTATACTTAAAAAGAAGGCGGTCATTATTTTTGCTCTTCCCTCTCGTTTATACACCCATCTCTATATCTGTATGTGTGTGCGCGCGCGCGCGCGTGTACGTGTGTGCATGTGCAGGCGCGTTTTATTTATTTTTTTTTTCGTTTCGTTCGTCGGGCGAATTGAATTTTGCAAAATATTCTGTCGCGACCAGTCAGCCGAGCCGCAATTGTCGATGTCGATGAAACGATGGAGGATGCCAATTTTTTTTTATTCGCGCGATTCTGTCGGGTAAGTTGCTCGGGATTAATGCGGACGGTGCTCGGGTCTGGATCTGATTAGTTGCTTTGGAAACGGACGAATTGAAGCACGATTACGTGCGAAATGAGCGTATCTAATGCGATATTTGGAAAAATTCGAGAATGCAATTATTGCAATTTTGATGTTGCAATCGGTCTAGATTTTGAAATGATTAAAACAATTTTTACTATTTCCGGTCTGTCGAGTAAAAATGAATTTGACAAGATTAATCTTCGCCTTGGTTCACTTGGTTATTACTTTATAGAAGTGAATCGACTTTTTCGGCAGTGTGTGGGGGTGAGTAGACTAGTCAAGGTCACGTCCCAGCATCGAAAGACTACGTCGCAGGGGGTAATTTCTCGGTAATACAGCCCGAGGAACCGATTTCGAGCACTTCCAGTTGAATTCCGCCAATTACGAAAAGTCCGAACGAAGTCACTGGCCGAAACTACGTGTCACGAGTAAATTGCTAGCCACTTGGCAGCTCAAAGTGTACAGACAGTGGGGGTTTTGCGGGGGTGGTTGATGGGAGGGGAGGAGGTGTGTAGGTGGCGAGGGGGTTAGGCGCGCCCCGAGCGTAAATGTATTCCTTGCGCCGGGGTCGGAGGTTGCCGGGCAAGCAGGGCGGCTCACGGTAATTGTAATAATTGTTATTATTCGGTGTATAATTAACGCCGTGGCCGGAGCTACCGTGGCGCGCGGAGGTCTCGAATGAAAAGTTTAAGCATGGTGCCCGGCGGCCATTTGCATAATTAATTAAAGAAGGAGTTGAGTTTTCAACAGATCTTCATGCCCCGCGCCTTCACTCGTCGAGACGGGAAGCCTCCGAGATCTCTCCTCTCTCTCCTCTCTTGCCCGCCCTGCCCGAACAGCCAGACGATTCAACGAAATCCAGTTTCCACGGGAAGGATTCGCATTTTTCTTCCTGGGGAACAGGACCGGCGTGATCGTATTTCTTGTACTTCGAGCCTTCAACGACTGCGGCCAACTTCGGATATCGTCGCGAATAACCACTTGGAAGTCGAAGTTATTGCTCGCTGATTTTACCGCGACTCGCGAATAGTTTCCTGCTGATGTGATTCCGTTTCGAAATTGAAACCTCGTTCTGAATTTGAATTCGCATAATTTACCGCACTTTTCCAAGTGCTGTTAAATACCGTCAAGTCTTGGCAGACCGTGATGAATTTTCTCAAATTAACTGGTTCGAACAGTTTACGCAATAGAACAGACTGAATTCTTTGTTAAGTAGAAACAGTGGGCAGTGGACAGACACTCTTACCAATCAATTCTTTCTCGAGTGGAAACAGTGGGAAATAATCAGACTTGAACAATTCGTTACATGATGCGAAAAAGAAATTTTTTAAGAAATAACAATTGTTCAAAAGTGCTGACAAAATACTGAAAGTTGCTTTTCAGTGAGTCGCTGTACGTCCAATAATTTCTGAACACAGCATTTTACAAAATCAACGTACAATGATTACATGCAATGGCCAGACCCCTCGAAAACGAAGCAGATCGATCAGCACTCAGATCGCCAGTCTCATCCCCGTTCTCTACCTCCCAGCAACATCGTCGACCTACACCCTAACCCTATATTTTTCCATTGATTCGTCCAGTATTCGTATCAGGGTCGAGGGTGGCCGAAGGGAGGGGCGAGATGTGGACGGTTCGGAGAGGGGAGGGCTGAAGAGCCGAGGCGAGGGGAGGCAAATGTAATTAATTATCCCAGTAATGACTCTGACTGATGAGCGGCTGGACAAGTCCGGCCAGGTCGAAATAGCGTAGAAGTGGTGACGGCCTCGAACTACCACCTCGGCCGACTTATTCGATCCTCCTTTTTGCTTGGACGGTTGCCACTTCCTGAGTGACCGGTTCCCAACAGTACTATGTATTCATTTTGCTAGTGATATACTGCCTGACGGTGATGCAATCGGGCTACCGTCCTTTTTCTCGCGCGCACGACGCCGCGCATTCTTCGTCGCGGTTGCAATCGTAAAACCGTAATTAACGGCGAATGAATGGATCGGCCGGAGATCGTTCCTGCCTCTTCTTTTTCCTACAGATCTAATTTCTATCTCGGTGCAGACTATCCATGCGTGACTGCATTTCAATCATGTTCGACGCTTTTAAATTGTAGTGCATGTTCCGAAAATATTTTGTTTCTATGCAAAATAAAAATTATCTGCGTTAATTGCAAGAGCCAGGAGTTCAATAGAAATGGAATTCTTCTCTTAACAAATTTTAACAAGTTGCAAGTTACATACCAGTTCGGTTTTTATTCAGTGTTTCTATCTGTAATTGTCTAAATGGAAAGGGAGTGTGTAATCAACAAGTTGTATGTCAGAAATCAGAAACGAAGCGAAAGGTTTAACACTATCTAGGGAATGCGTGTGTTAAACGGTGAAATTTTGAGACGATTTTGTGGGCGAGATAGGGACGAGTTGATCCGTCGAACGTGTTCAAGGGCCGTTCATACCTGTTCCTGAAACACCGCGTCGGAGAGACAACAAGAGTCACGGAGAGGGGCTGTGCATGACAAGGTAGATTTATTTTTTTTCACACCCCACGCCAGGACTCACCAGGGGCTGGACGAGGTGTTTTAATATTTTAATAGGACGCCGGAATGGCCGGTTTCGTGACTTGGCGTTTTATAATGATATTCTCCCCGCGTTTCGCTCCTACTACCAGGAGAAAATCAACGGCTTGGAATAACCCATTTCGCTGGCAACTCGTTCTATTCTCCTAAAATAACAGCAGCCCCCCTTTTACCACACCGTCAGCCGATCGGTGTGGCAGCGTATTTCTTATGTCCCGACGCCATTTTATACAACGGCATCGACGTCATCCGACGCGTACTCGAGCAGCAATCTTTATTCGAGCGATCATCGTACCTCGAGGAGCGGCCCCATCGATCAAGTAATTAAACGGTTCGAACTGGATCGATGGTTTTAATATTTTAATGCGGTCTTGTTTCTGCCGTGATCTTGACACGGCAAACCGTACGGTTAATAGGACGTGCTTTAAACGATGCTGCAATTTGTGATGGCATATTTGTTGGAATCGTTTTCACCGAAGCATTACGGTTTTCTAAGAGTATTTCACATTGATCTTTTTAGATAAGGTCCATCTAAAAAAAAATACATAAGAAAACTTTTTAAAAACCATGCTTATATTAAAATGCAATAAAAAGGAGAAAATAATTTTTTTCCAGGTTCTCAATAAAATACCGAATCCAGTTAAATGATTAAAATTATTTTTCCCCAAAATTTTAAGCAACTATTTCAAAATTTCTTCTGTTTTAAAATTAGCGTCGGAATAGATAGAAAAATTTAATATTAGTGACTATAATTAATTATAAATAAAAGCGTGGAGAGCGCCCACGAAGATTACGTCAATATAGTTTAGCGCTCTACGCATTTATTTTTATAGTCGCTAATGTCATGATTTTATTTAAATTTATATTACATTTTTCTATATATTCCGACACTAATTTTATAACAGAAGAAATTTCGAACTAATTGCTTAAAATTTTGCAGAAAAATATTATTAATCATTTAACTGGATCGTGGTATGTTATGGAGAAACAGGAACAAAATTATTTTCTCCTTTTTAGTGCATTTCAATATAAGCGTGGTTTTTAAGAAGTTCTTTTTATATATTTTATTTACTACTTTTATTGTCATCGGAATCAAGTATGTATACAAAATTTCAGCAAGATTGGGCTATGGGAAGAGGTTTAAAATTCGATTACAAGATTTGACGCATACAACAACAACACGGCAAGTTAATATAAGCGTGGTAATAAAAATGAACAGAATAAAAATCTATTTTTTATCTAAAGAATTTCCATAAAATCCGAAAAGAAAATGCTACTGTTCTCTCTAATCTTTTTAATATTTTATATGAAATATATAATAAATTTTATTTATATTTTCCTAAATACTACAAGTACTAGTAAACTAGTCTAATTAATAATAATAAACCAGTGTATTGGCAATGAAATTTTTGCCTCGCAAATTTCCACTAATTGCCACTACCGTGCAGAAATAACAGAGGCGCGGTATTTACAGCCAATCTAATATTGTTTTCCGGATAGTAAAGTACAAATACCGATTGGACGTGCAGTTATTTCGCCGGGTAGATAATTAGATCTTAGCTGTCCCGTCTCAATCGACTTTCGCAGCGAGATGATAATGGAAGAAATGAAATTGGACTCGGCGATTGATTGAAACGAGGAAATGAGAGACGGAAAGGTGTCCGTGGATGAATGCGAAAGAAGAACTGAAACGATGATGCGGAATGACTCAGCGTGGATCGCCTATCGGAATCGCGATACCATCTTCTTGTATTATAGATTGCTTCGGCCTCTGAAACCAATCGAATCTCGAAAAAATATTCATTTAATCTCGTAATATTCAGGACAGATTCATTCTACAACTTTTTTATTCTCTTTGCAAAACAAACGATTTTACCTTTCGTATCCATTAATTTTTTATTTCTTCTAGACTAGATACTGCATTGTTTCTTTCCGATTTAAATAATTCAGCGTAAAGACCAGAGTTTACTATAAATAATTTTTTTTATTTGGATTTTAATTATTAACATAAATTAACGCAATTATTTCGTAATTTGATTAAAAACCTAAAACACAATGAGAATAAAATCTACATGGGGTTCAAGAAAAATCACCCTGAATCGAAAGTTCATTATTCTAACTGCAATATCTATTTCCACAGCTCCATACTGAATCTTACACGAAAATAGCCATCGAAAAGAATTATTCACACTCCAAAATTCACTGTACCAACTCTGTTAACAATTTCGACGGTCCGGACTTGATCTCACCTGGCCGAATCCCACGGACACCAAGCAATGAGCAAACAAACATTCCGAAAGATAAAATTACCGTTAATGACGTTCCAGCATCGTTTCGCTTCGAATATTCTTGGAGCATCGACGTCGGGAGATGAAAAAGGCGAACAATCGCGCGCTAATGAGGACATTTACCATTCCTGTTCCCGTTTGATCGGGGAGGTGCACGGGCATCGAAAAACTGATCAGCGAAACGAAAAAACGTGCGGAGGTCCGAGAGAGGAGCACGGAACGGAAGAATCGGAGCGCGCGATCTCTCGCGTAATATTTTTCCCGTCGAGCGACCGGTTCGGGAGTGATGCCTTAGGTAAACAGCGAAGGCGCGTCCTCGTTTGTATCAGCGGACAGGACTGGGATCGCGATTAATTGCAGGTAGGGCCGTTAATGCCGCCTAATTTCGCGGAAGGACAGAAACGGTTCCGCCGGGCCGAGAATCACGATTCGTTAGCGAGGCTCGCAATTTTTATACCCCCCGGAAGGGGCGATGCGAGGGGTTAGGTGGGTGTAAAAACGGCGGGGGGATGTAGGGAGGGAGAGAGAGAGGGAGAGGGAGGAGAACCGAGGCCGTTCGACCTGTCACCGTGTATTCGGAAATATAACTGGATTTACGTCGCTCTATTATCTCTATCGCGAGGCGTCGCGTACTCTAACGGCGCCGCGCCGGCAAAAATTCGCCGGCCAGCGAAATTTCCGGTTCGATTTTTACATCGACAACGGACCGGCCGGTGGCCGCGACGCGGACGACCAAAAAAAAACGGCAACAACTTACGATTTATAATGCACAAGATAAAACGAATTAAAAGCCCCGCGCGCTCGCGCGCACCCCCGCCCCGTCGGCTGCAACGCGAGGAAAAAAAAAGAATTCCGGGGACGAGCTGCATCGAAATAAAACTGCGGGACGAAACATGTAGGACGGGGCATCGCGAAATTTTTAGCGAGTTACGTGGTTCTGGTGGCGGTAGCGGCGCCATAATTACTCGAACGATAGACGTTCATTTGAATTTTAATCAGAGTAAATTATTACGCATTCCGTAACGAGGGTAATCTTCGTCCTCGCGGATTGATAGAGGCGCCGCCGCGTAATGGAACCGCGGTAGGGAATGATCGAGGTCCTTTTTGAGAGAGGGCCAACCTAGAATTAACCTCTTGACGCGCTGTATTTCCCTGCGGTTTTATGAAAGTCGGATTTTGTCTGCACCATCGGCAGTATTTGAAGCAGATTTTTATGGAAATTATTGTCTTAGAAAATTGTTTGCTGATCAAAAGTTCGGTACGAAGTGTGGATTCATTGCTTAGTTCAATGAAATTTATTCAGCATTGATTTTTTTATAAAAATTCGAGAATGGTAGAAACATTTTCCTCGTACGTTTTCCCAGATCATTGGAAGCAAACATTTCAGGTGAAAAATGTCAGCTAAACCACCCTCATACTGCAACCCCTATTACAAAATGAATTTACCCAATTCTACGACGAAGTTGGCCGTCTCGGAGGCCCAAATTCGCAGTGGAATCTACCCTTGATCGCCAACTTGCAACCCCTAACGCGCCCCAGAGGCCTCGCCGGCGCATTGTCGCCCGTTCCACCGGCTCTTCTCTGCCGCTAATCCCCGAAAACGCAACCAGAAGTCAACCGGGTAGACAATAGGTGGTCCCGAAAATGCGAGCGACACCGAAACACAACCGATCGCTCGTCGAACGGCCAGAAGAACGGGAAAAGGGAGCGGCGCAAAAATTTCGAGTCGTCGTTCGGACTAGCCCGCGCTATAGTCGGTATCCGATTGAAGCCAAATCACGGGCGAAAAAAAAGAAACGAAAGAAAAAAGGGAATCGCCGAGTTGCCGGGGTATGGGGGATGGGGGCTGCAGCGGCGAGTCGAAGGGGGTTGAAAAGAGAGTGGATGAAAAGAGAGAGAGAGAGAGAGAGAGAAAGAGAAAGGGGGTACAGGGGGTTGGAGGTGAATTCGAGCGACCGGTCGGATAGAACGCGGCGTGTTCGAACAGAGGTGGAAAGAAGAGAGGAATGAAGGGGGGGGGGGCACACGGCGAGGGCAACCTTTTATAATCCGGCAAAATGCGAAACGCGCGCGCCATTTTAATCGAAATAGGTTTTTGCCCCGAAAAAAAGTTCGTATTTAGAGAGAACGAAATGAGTTCACCTCCGGCTCGATGAAAGACCGATAAGCATAGCTGATTTATACGCGGGACGACCGGACCGAACCGAACCGATCCGAACCGGACCGAATCGAACCGAGGCGAAATAGTGTTCGTCGATTCGTTTTCGGTGCCTTTCTACTCCCGCCCCCACCGTTCGCAGATTCTCTCTCTCTCTCTCTCTTGTTTATATAGCGAAAGAAATTCCTATAAGAACGCTATTGTTTACGAGGAAATATTATTCTCCGTGTAGCTTCACTAATTATACAACTTCATGGTAACGATTCGTGTAATTACACTTCTTTTGCTGGTAATCATTAGACTGCGGATTTCATACATTCACGACAAGAATGACAAGAATTATTAATTTTCAAATATTCGTCACAGTGTACTGATGGCGTCCCTGAAGGGTTAAAAAAGAAATTAAATTTTCATGTCATTCCATTTTATTGCAATTCACTTTCTACCATAACATGATCAAGAAACATGTAATTGCTGACAAAGTAGGTTGATTACAATGGTGCTAACCTTGATCGATAAGTTTTATTTCGAGAAAAGGTAGTGTGCGTTCAAAATCGGACATTTCACGAGCAGCAACCTAATAAAATCTCCAGACTAATAATCAACTTAGCATTTCCTATTGAAAACAGCCCTTACACAAATTTCGTCCACCGCGTTCGAAAGTGTGCACGCGCGAAACTCGGGGGCGTGTGCTAGAAAAAAGCGCAAACAGCCCCGGACGAAGAAAAAGAGACTACGAATCGGGGGAGAGGTTAATAATATCGAAAATATCGCTCGCCGTCGGTAATTTAAATGAAAATGTACACGGTTCCGTGCCCCGAATGATGCTTCCTCTCGCTTCGACGGCCGATCGCGTGTCTTCCTTTCTCTGCCGTTAAAAAAAAAGGGGGATCGCAGGGACAGTAATTTCTGAGCCGGAATCAACACTTATTATGCCCGCGTCTATGGCCGCTGATCAACGAAACGGAGGGCACGCGTCGCTCGCATGCGAAAATATTGAGAGCGAAACGCGCGGAACGGACGATGTGCGTTTTTATTCGATTTTTGCGAGGACGCGCGCTTATATACCGGCGCGGCGCGTCCGTGATTTCGCAAAGCTGATGTGGAATTAGCAAATTGATTGACGGGGTGGGGAGTTACGGGAAATCAATTGGGGAGATAAGTGGAAGGATATTTGAGATCGGATTGTTTAAGGAGAATGTACACGAAGGTTCGCGAAAATAGTTATTAGGTGTACGAATAAGTTCTCGGCTTCAGAATATTAGGTGAAGTAAAAACGGCTGTATTAAGTATTTGAACGGATTTTATAATACCAACCTAGTAGAGTAAATTAGCCGATTAATAGTTTAACATAACCTCAAAATATTATTGTAACCACAATAAACAAAATCAGTTGCCAAAAGAAGCCTATTAGGCATTGTATGCTTTTCGCAATCAACTGAAAAAAACAGTGCCGAAGCTAAGGAAATGATATGTGAGGCATTGGGAGAAGATGCTGTATCTATCAGCACCATCAAGAAGTGGTTCCAAAGACTCCGGAGTGGAAATTTCGTCTTCGAAGATGACGAGAGTGCAGGAGCGCCGAAGAAATTTCCTGATGAGGATTTGGAGCAATTACTCGAAGAAAATCCTTGCCAAACGCAAGCAGAGCTTGCTACTCGGTTAGGCGTAACGCAACAAAACGTTTCCGTTCGGCTGAAAAAGCTAGGAAAAATTCAAAAGCAGGGTCGCTGGGTTCCACACGTGCTGTCGGAAAGCAACAAACTGAGACCACACGCAGCAAAAACGACCAGTGACGCTCTGGATTCGTTGGGCTGGGAAGTTTTGCCACACCCGGCGTATTCACCAGACCTGGCTCTGTCAGATTATCACTTGCTCAGATCGCTACAACATCCTTTGGTGAATACACACTTCCAAACAGTACGACTTCAAAATGCCTTGCAGACTTCATCGAGTCAAAACCGCCATTTTTTTCACCAAGGGATTCGTCGTCTGCCCGAGAAGTGGAAGAATTATGTAGAAGCAAATGAGACTACTGTCCCGATTAAAACGTACTTGTATTTTAAGTAAGAAAATATTGAATTTGACGAAAAAAGGCCGAGAACTTATTTGTACACCTAATATATGGTACAAGGTGAGTCACCTAACGTTGAGAACCTCAAATATCTTTGTTTTTGTTTTGATTGATGCATTAAAAAATACCTCATTCCATTTAAAAAAACGAAGGTGACCTTCATATCTCTAAAAAAAATTACATAAAAACAGAAATTTTTTGGTATCGTATGAGCCACATTTTACCATTCAACTTTCTCCTTCAGACATTTAACGTATCTTTAAAAACAACAAAGATAGTTGAGGTGGCAACGTTAGGTGACTCACCCTTTATCATTGTGGAACGTGGAACATGTCGTAATTGTAATTTTAATGAAGAAGCAATGTCTGTTTTGATCGTAAACGTCTGTTCACCTGTCGTGCTTATCAGGAAGAAATAATCCACGTTTTTATTCTTTTTAGTTTCTTTATGGAAGCAGGAATTCTTCGATTTGAAGTATTATAATTGTTTATAATTCATATAATGTGGCCAATATGTACGGCTTATATTCATTTGAATCATTATGGTCCACTGTTTCAGAAAACCCATGATCGCACGTACCTGGTTCCCAAAGACAGGAAAGACGTGGTTCGTGCATGAAGGGTTGCGGAATAAATGTTTCGTCATGTACCCACCCCCTAGACCTCATGGTCGACCTTGGGGCCGGGATCGATCTTCATCGCGATCCCCTCGAAGCGCGCGAAAAATAATAACAGCTCGCCTCGTACACCATTCATCCCCCGTCGAGTAAGTTTGGTCAGTCTGGCCGTTTTGTTTTACGTCCAACTGATTTTCGCATGGCACCGCAGTTACTCATTTAAAAAAGGGGGCTGAACGCTGCTAGCTGAAGAACGGTGCACGGCTTGCGCGGGGGTGGTCGAGGGTGTGGGAAAGGGTCGGCGTTCACAAAAGCGGCGACGTTACACGTATTTTTATCGGAGTTCCACACTCGCGGCGGTCGATTAAATATGCGCGGGAATTTACGTGCGGATTGTTGAAGAAATCTCGTGCAGAACGCTTCATGTGTGTCTGTGTGTTCCTGTTCGCTCGACCGTTCGAAAAAGGGACACCCTTGTTTCGAGCGCGATAAAAAAAGGAAGAGATCGGTGTAAATTGTTTTCGAGGGCGCGAGTGCTGATCCGTCATGCAACTCGTCCGGATGTGGAAGATAACGAAACGAAAAGGCCAGACCAAAGTAAAACGCGTCGAGGATTAGGGAACGAAAAACCGTGGTAATGGCGGGACAGCCGGATTCTCGCTGCGAGACCACTCGTTTGGAACTCTACTTGTCACCGTTTTGCGCCGGAAATAATTGATGCTTGTTATGAAACGAGTTGCAAAATAGCGTGATTTAAAGTTACGATACGACCGGGCCCGAGTGCGCCGCGTTTCTTTCGCCGCGATCCCCGATTCAGCGAAATGAAAGCGGAGTTGCCACCGAATTTACATTGTGCGCATCAACAACTTCTGAAATTCATTCGAAGGAACATCATATACGAAGAGTATTTAAAAATGCCACTTTTTCGGAATGAAGTCTCCGGATTAAAATATTTCGAAACGATTCTACTGATTTTGCTGCGAGTAAAAATATAAATGGAAGCAGACGAAATAGTGTAAGATGAAAGAAGAATTATGTGTAACGAGTGCGATGTCTTCGGAGAATCTTTCACTGCGACTATTTTCGAGGATTAATTGATGAGAATGTTCAGAGGTCGGCGAAGTTATTTCGCGGTGTGAAGAAGAAAAGGAAACCGTTGATCGAGCTAATTAAATTACTTTTTAGCCTGGGAATAAGACGGAGACGGCAGGGTCGGGAGAAATTCTCGCGTTGGCAGAGGCACGCAATGCAAATCGGGATCACACTTTCAAGAGTGCCAGGCATCCGCGACTGAATGGCAGCGACTTGAACTTGGCCGCCAAGTTTCACGTTTTCTTATTGGAACGGCGCGGCGCCTCCGCCGTCGAGAGCGAAAGCTCGCCCGCCTATTTCTAGCGTCGCGACGCTCCTTTCTTCCTGCGTCCCGACGTCGAGTCACTGGGTTAAACGTACTATCGAGCGTACAATTTTCACTGAATTCACTTCGCTTCGCGGACCTTCGTGAGGCAGCAATAACACTGAACCGATCTTATATTTTTCATTTTACGATCATTGCAATTACGAAGCTGCTTATACGGAAACTGATTCGATTAATTTCTTTGTCCAAGCACACGTTGTAATAAAAATTGCACCAAGTTTAAATAAATGTAACCTTGTCAGTTTTATAAGATGAAACGTTTTAATCGTTTTTTGTGCTCGGTAGGTTTAGTGTTAAAGAAATATTGACAACAATTATGAAATATAAGAATACTTTTGAACGCTGTTAAAACGTATGAATATCTTTTGATCCGAATCTTACTTTTAATCAAATCTACGAAAGTGTTCATTAAGATAAAAATAATTCGTCAAACTTTCAAACGCAAGTACTTCATTTCCTGCAACGGGTCGAAAAAATTTCGTACAAAAAGGGCTCTGTCTACTTGAACCGTATTTTGTGAAAGCGCTTTTTGCACGACAGTAGTTTGTTCGTCAGAAAAAAAGCAAATAGATTCCAGGAGGGAGTTTCGTCGGAGAAACTTGCAGCGAGAGTCACCGCATAGAAGTGGCAAAATTCAAAAGGGTGGCGTTACTCGATTCCAAACGGTTGCCCTTGGGTTCATCAGCCCCTTCTTCGCCGAGTAACCCTTCTGCGAATCCCTGAGAGAGAAAGAGAGAGGAATGGAAGAGAGAAGAAGAAGAAGAAGAGAGAAAGAGAGAGAGAGTGAGATAGAGGCTGGTAAATAGGAGCGAAAGAGGAGCTCGGAAAGAGGTAGAGCCGCGCCTCGCAGTTCTCTTGTTTGTAATTATTCATGAACAAAGGCCCTGATAATTGCGCTGCTTGATTGCACACTCGTGTACCGATGAGCGGCAAAGACTTCAGCGACGTATGGAAATGAACGGCGTGTTTTTATTGTCGCCGCGTGTGCCCCTCTTTCGCGAATAATTCGCGAAAGGCGCCCCGAGGGTTTCTTCAATACCTCCCCCACCCCCCGCGACCCCTCTTGGTTCCCTTGTTCGTTCTCTCCGGTCGAGGTTCCTTTTTGCTTTCTCCTTTGACGTCGGTCTCTCTACTCGATATCGCATTGCAAATTGCATTTCATAACGCGGCTCGTATTAATAAATTAACCGAAAGTATTTACAAGCACGCCGCGCTGTTTTCCCTCCTACGATTCTCCTTTTATTCGCCGAGAAAGCGGTTCGAATTCCTCCAACGTTCCAGATCCCCGATGGAGAAACGGGAATCGGAGCTCTGCCCAGTCCATTTCCCTGAGAGGCCTCCATTGTCCACGGAATAATTCACCGCGAACCTTTTTCATTTAGCGTTGAACGCGCGACACCGATACCCTGCTGAATTATGCAAATCAACGTCTTCGCACTGGATGCTATACGGTTTTAACAGTGTCCAGATTACACGCGGAAACTTTTGATATTCAATGGTGTGTTAATCGTTCGAGGAATTTGTTGGGAAATGTCCGTCCTCCTGCTTTCTACTATTTTCTATGAAAGTGCGTTTTGTCGTAATTTACTGGAGGTATGGTCGACATTTTCTTCGCCAATGAGAAGTCGTTCTCATTTATTAATATGCATTTATGATAAAATTTGACCCGTAAAATGTAAAACAGCAGAAACATTAGAATTTAGGTGTATCACAATATTATTTTCAATTGATTGAATTGATTAAAAATCGAAACAAATTTTTATTGAACTCCTCCGTTACGATTTATTGCAAGAATCCACTTGAAGTGTCTCTAATAAAGCGGCACGTTTACCTAAAAAAATAAAATAAAGAAGAATTTATGGAACTCGATTTTCCGGAACAAATCCAACTGGAATCGTTCTAAAAGAAAGATAGGGCTTTCCGAAGGGGCTTCCATATAGGGCCACATCGAGTCGGCAATGCCGGTTTGTCGAACAATGACGAAGACAATTAAGATTAAAAATTCTAATTTCTTCTCGCCTCGCGACTCCGTCTGCGGGGAATTAACAATGGAAAATATTGCGGCATCGATCCGGATAGGAGATACGCGGGTCCCTCGTTATTATTCCTAGCTCTTGGACGCGTGTGGACGGATCGTCGGGAGTTAAGCTGGTCGGTTTTCCGCGTTACGTTTAGCACTCGCAAACGGAGAAAGAGGAAAGCGAATTCCGTGCGTGGCGGAGGTGCGCGCACACGCCGCGCCGCGCCGCGCCGGTTATGAATATGCATTTTCCTCCGTTAAGTATGTGCAGATTGCGAGGCGATACAGTCGCCGGCCGTTCATTATTGTCGCTAGCAGCCACTCGCCATCGCGACACCGACTGACTGCAAACTCGTAGACCATCCGGCCCGAAATTCCCCGCCGAAATTAGCAGGACGCGTCAATTGCAATCACCCAGGTGTCCTGGCCCCCTCTACTGACTCGGAAATGATCTTTAAACCATGGATATCGATGACGTAGGGACACCGGGATTGGTCCAGCTTTTACTGACGATTCGATGGAGACACGTCGTTTTGGACTGTGTGGTCCGATTGTGTGGTGGGATTTTTAATTGGGTGCCCTTTGCAGTTTTCGAGCTATTTCAACCCTTAGCACTCGAGTGGCGACTCTGAGGCATCACTAAACATTGCAATATCAGTAATGTAAAATAATTGTTACGTTGTTAAATTATTTTATATCGAGAAAATTACTAAACATTTGAGTATTACACGAGTAAATTGCATCAGTTTAATATGCATCAAATGGAAAGAATCATATACTTTAAGGTGAAATAAACTTGAATCAATATACTTTAAGGTGAACCTGAATCAATAAAATATTTTACATTTTGTTCGATGATCTTCTGCCATCTTTCTGGTAGCTTCATAATTCCGCGCTCATAAAACTTCTGGTCCTTGTCAGCAAGAAACTGAAGCAAGTGCAATTTCAGGTCATTATCAGTGGCGAATGTTTTACAAAGAATTTTGTCAACTTTGGAATAAATGGTAATCTGATGGTGCAATGTCCGGGTTATATGGTGGATGTGACATCACTTCCCAACGAAGATCCAATAATTTTTCACGTGTTATCAAAGATGTGTGCGGCAAAACACAATGGTAAAAAATTAAAAATCGCACTTGGATCAGTTTTTTGCCGATAAGGACGAGAAGTTTTATGCGCGCGGAATTATGAAGCTACCAGAAAGATGACAAAAGATCATCGAACACAATGGAAAATATTTTATTGATTAAAGTTCATTGCTTGAATAAAAAAGTTCGGTTTTATTTCACCTTAAAACACCGAAAATACTTTCTTGCCAACCCAATAGAATAGAAATATTCTAGGTCAGAAGAATTGTTTAGTATTTGTGTTAAAATAGTTCCGAGTGCAAAGAGTTAACTTGACAATTAAACATTTCTTCCGGCCTAGAACAATTCCATTGTATACGATGTTTTGCTTTTATGGATATATAATAAAAACAAAATAAATATAACGAAAGAAAAATTTTCTGCCTGAATTGCAGCAATCTGGAATAAAATAGAAATTCTCTTACAACAGTATTTTTAAATTCTTCTAATGTTTTTACTGTTTTAAATTACACCTACTGATTTGTGCTATCTGAGTATCTGTTAAACGCAATAGTAGCTGGAACAGAAAAATCGCAGAGGGTAAAACAATATAGGCAAAACGTGCTTGGGGCGCTATCGAACAAGCTGCGAAAAAAAGTCGCCGGAACAATACGCCCTGGGGAAAAAACACTCGTCGATCTTAAAACCCGCATGATCACTCAGGGTGCACGCATCTCCGCGGATCACTCGCGGGGAACCAATTCCGTCCACCTGGATGCGACGCGGGAATATTCAGAGAGAGAGAGAGGTGGCGGATGGGTAGGGTTTCGATAGCGATCGGATCTCGCGCGCGCGATGCGCCATCAACCCGGAATAAGTATCCGCGCACGTGTTCTAATTACTACGAGCAATTTGCGAGGCTTTTGTCGTCGTTGACACGTCGGAGCCCGCCCGGTGTCGTCTACGGGGGTCGGGGGAACGTTTTACAGGAGACGATTGGACGTGGCATGGAAATCTTTCCGGCGGCGCGGCGGCACGAATGCGAGCGAACAAAAAGAAGAGAGGAAAGGGAAAAAAACGGTGGAGGAAGAAAGGAAGACAGAAGAAAAAAAAGTGGAAAAAAACGCGCGGCTCGATCCGAGAGATAAGTAGTTTAGTTGTACGCGTGTCGCCGCAGAACGGTGCTCAGGAAGCGCGAGTGCACCAGAAGAAGAATGCTCGAGGCTCGTCAGCGAGACACGCGAAAGAGACCTATGGGTGGGGGGAGGAGAAAGAGAGTATGGAGGTTGGGTATCGCATTAAGGGAGCCGTCACCGGAGAGAGAGAGAGAGAGAGGGAGAGAGTGGAAGAGAGAAAGGGTGAGATCGAAGAGAGGGTCGGAGGGGTCAGAGACGACGAGGAGGGTCGTCGTGGCGCTCACCCTCTCGTTCTGCAAACAATGCTCCATATCGTCTCCATAATGAACGTGGGTATAGGGACATGCATGCTCGTCCCCTTGCAGTCCTAGTAATAATGAGCACGCAGATTATGCGTGCTGACTGGTGCTCGATATACCTACCCTCCGGGAAGGAAGCGGGAAGAATGCGAGGGTACTACAGTTGTCTCGCTTTCTCCTCGCAGATACAAACGAGTCGCGAGCGATGCGACGCGCACAAAGATGATCGGTTTTGAATTTAGTCGATCAACGGAACGGAATACCGAGGGCTGGTTTCTGGATGATGATGATCATGGAGATGCTGCGTCGCGAGAATGAGGGAGGCGATCGGGATTGATTAGGGAGGAATCGGAATTTTTGCTGGGACTTGTAACGGGTTAGCTGTGGTGGTATCGGAGCTGTGGGGGTAGATTGTTGGGGTTCATAGGGAGTCTTTGGAACGAGAAGAATTTGAGGATTTTTTCTGACTTTTATAACACCGTCTAGAATCATTCCCTATTCGAAAGTCTGTCGGGTTTGGATTACGTTCCCCATTGGCTTCGATTTTGGACACATCGGGATTGATTAGGAAGGAACCGGAATTTTTGCTGGGACTTGTAACGAGTTAGCTGTGGGGGTAGATTGTTGGGGTTCATAGGGAGTCTTTGGAACGAGAAGAATTTGAGGATTTTTCCTGACTTTTATAACACCATCTAGAATCATTCCGTATTCGAAAGTCTGTCGGGTTTGGATTACGTTCCCCGTTGGCTTCGATTTTGGTCAGGTCTGAAAGTTTAGGGTACAGGTCTGGGTAGCATTACGGGTACTGGTTGCCTCTAAAATAGGCTTGGAAAGTCTGATAGGGTTGGATTAGGTTTAGCCTAGGGTTCGTTTGAATTCTATTAGGATTAGTTGAAAATTATGTTATGTCTAGTAGTCTAATGTATCGACTAAAGCTCTAAGTTGCATTGCGGGTGCCGGTCGAATCAGCTTCAGACTCCGCTTGAATGTTGATCGGGACACTGCGGGTGCAATTAAAAATTGCAAGAAGTTAGTCCTAGATGCTCGACAATCTGAAGTGCATCCCCATGTTGCACAAGGCCTGCACTTGATCTCCGGACCACAGATTTAGATCGTGCTGATCTATTCAAGCAACGTTAATCCGTTCAGCACGAATCACGCACAATCTGCTCAATTGTCAGCCATATAAATCATTTTATCCACCCGTATTTTCTCATTTCCTCATCATCCCCTCAACCATATCAAACGCCAGGGGGGGGGGAATTACATGGAGAAACAAAAGAGCGATTCTTTTAACTTTCTGGCCGTTGGATCGGTATCAAATCGGAAACTCATCAACTTCTCCGTTCACCGAAGTATCTAACGGACTTAGACACGCATCTCGCGTGTGCCGGACAAACGGCGCGGCCAACAGGGAACGCGAGATAATTCGTAAAACGGTCTCTTTGAAGAGTTAATTTTCCGTGTCCCCTCCCACTCTCTTGTGTGCGCAACCGGGGTCGAAGTGCAGAAAAATGCATTAGCACCGGTGATACGGATGTTTCAGATGTGAGGGGGACGGCAGGAAGAGAAGGGAGAGAGAGTGAGAGAGAGAGAGAGAGAGAGAGAGAGAGAGAGAGTGCGCTTTCGTTGCTCCACGGAAATTCCGGGCGCGGTTGAAAAGCAATTTCAACTTTAATTACCGTGACTGGACCGACGAAGAATTTCGATCCTGAAGATACGTACATGATTATCGGCATAATTCAAATTGGTTCCGTGGAGACACGGGGCCCCGGACGTTTACGGATACATGGACGTAGTGGGGAGGGGTGGGGAGGAGGGGAGAGGAGGAGACGAAAATCGAATTGGTACATACAGATTGCAACCGGAATACAGGGCCAACACCAGCGTGAATGCACCAATTAGAGTATCGAAGGATTCCACCGCTAGCCGGCCCGAAACTCCAGAGATTCCTGAAGGACCTCGACGAAGGTATTTGTCCGGCGTCGTGCTTGCGGTGTTCGTTCGAGTAACGATTCGATTCGGGGCTACGACTCCGTATTCGTATCTGTCGCGCTCTGTATTGTCTGTTACGCCTGTTTACACATTTGACCCGGATTTTCCAGAGCCCCGGAACTGAACCTCCACATACCCTCGGCGCCGACTCTCTATTTAGACGCGATCGAACTCGATTAAGGATGTAGAAATTAACTTCGCGTCCACGGGCACCGGGAGATACAGACACCTCCTACACACGCCCGAACACCGGCAGCGTCGGAAATTTAAATTGGTGCGACGCGTTTTCGACATTGCCCATTGATGAAGTTTCGATTCACGCTCTCGTCAAACATCTGCTCGTCAGCTACCCCGAGCGGAATCCGCGCCGCCCATTTTTAATTCAAGGCTTTTGTCACCGGCGTTTTAGATAGAGCTCGTGAGGTATATACCATGTTTCGTTAGGTACGCATCATTCATTGTGAATAGGTGCAACAATTTTTCCTGGACAAAAATTGTGAAACAAGAATTGCTCTGAAGTCGCCAGTTCTCACCTCCGAAAGTTGTACGTGGTCTGTCCGGAAAGTATCCGACCTTGTGCTGCAGCGGGTGGAAGTATCATTCCTGGTTGATATCAATGGTGTCCCCTTCAAAGCATTGTCCGTTAGAAGCCACAACTTTCTTCCAGCGATCCTCCCACCAATGGTTGCCCATGTCTCTGGCAAAATTTAATGCATGCCCGTTGTTCCACACGTTCGGTCATTATACTACGCGACACTCACTTGACTCGATGCTTACAAAACTGCGTATCGTTTCCAAACGACGGCATGCAGATATTTGTCATGGGCAGGCCACTTATAACAAGGTCGCCTCTAATGTAAACATGCGCTATCCACCTTGGCCCACTTAAGAACGAAGATATTGAGTTGACAAATAAATTTGTTCGGTTTTTGTGATTTATTCCACTGTAAAAAACCGAACGAACTTATTTACCAACCCAAGACTCGTTTTTCCAGGATTGCAAGAGTCCGGGATGTGCCTTCTCATTTCTGAATAATGCAAAGTTGGGGTTTTCAGTATATAGTCAAAAGTGCTAGATAAAAGATCAATCTAGGCCGCGATCGCTCTGAAAAGTCCTACTTTTACGTTTACGAGGCGTAATTTGCATTACTCGGAAGCATAAAGCTGCGACAGCTACATGCTGCCGAATAATGCAAATTACGCCTTGGAAACGTAAAAATGGGGCGATTGCGGTCTAGATTGATCTTCAATCTAGCGCTTTTGATTGCCGAAAAACCCCCTCTTTGCATTATCGAGAAATAAGAAGGCGCATCCGCACCCTTGCAGCCCGAGTCTACCCCCTTAAGTGACTCGTTTTCGAGAGTTGATTTGCATCGAGCGTGCAGTAATCCATCGAGAATAAGCGTATCGATTACGCGAGTGTCGCTCGCAAGAGAGTCGGCGAGGATGACGCGAAAGGGTCGAAGGGATTCGGCGGGGGTGCGCAGGCCGGCTGCTGTCCGGAGCAGAGAATTTATAATGCGAAAAAAAACCGGTCGGCACCACAGAGCGCCGGTCGTTTCACGAGACGCCGACGGGCAAATGGTGTGCGTAACGCGGCACCGGAATTTATATTTCGAAAAATCGTCGTCGCGGTCTCCCACGTTGCCCGTGAATAGAGACGCGTGACTTTTTGATAGCGGCCCTCTCTCGCCTGGCTCTCTTTTTGCCGAGGTGAGTTATTTTCTGAGAATCGCTGGCCCCGCGCCGCGCCGCACTACGACTAGCGCTCTCTGTTTGCATTGTTCCTGTCCTGTGGTCACGCGACTCCGCTCCTCCTTTTGCATTCTCCTCGCTGGCCACTGGAAGTCATACTGTACTCCGCGATTACTCGAACATTCGCGGGGAATTTTATCGAACCGTGACTTCGCTTGGTGCTGCAGCTGCCAGCAGCCGGTTACTTCGATTTTACGAACGCCGTAGAAATATCGCTGTGAATTTTTCACTTCGAGACTACCGAATCATTTAAAACGACCCGAATACGCCAACAATAGAAAACAGTTAATTATGTATTTTATATGTCCTGAGGAGACAGCGGATCACGAAGATTACCGAGGTCTAAAATAATTTATAAGAGTAATTATGCATGTAAAATTTCTTGTTTGTGAAATTTTTTAAACATATTAGTCCCAGTCCCAGCTGCTTTTAATTAAATCATCAGAAATCCCGTTGGATGACGATTTTGACTCAATCACCACCCCCTCCAAGGGTTAGCCCCTTTCTCTGCCCCACCACCAAACCCAGCACCCTTAAAAAATTACCAAAATTAGCAACAATCAATTCGCGCAAACTACCACAAACGTCAAACTCGCCATAAAACTCCTCAATCATTTCCCACACGAATCCAGCAAGCTTGACGACCCTCACGACCCATCTCAATCGAGTGTCCACGCCAGAGGCTTTCCCGGCGAGGCTAGCAACAGAAAACCCGGGCGCGGCCATCCAAATTATCAGATCCCATCGCAAATATACATAATAAGGTGTTCAGCCGAGGGGTGTCTGGGGTTCGATCGAGGGATGCCGGCGCTGCAGGGGTTGCGCCGCCGTGGGGCAATACTTTCGCGGCTAGCTGGCGGCGGCCCGGTATCCCCGTTAATAATATACGCGGAAATCAGATTATTTGTCTGCTTCACTGTTTTAATTTTGAACGATTTTTTTTCGCCCGGCACCCCCGACCATCCGTGACGCGGCTGCTCGCACCCCTCAGCCCGCCCAGCTCGCAGTTCAATGTTTTTACGCGGGGTGAGGTCCGATTGGTCGGCGGCCGTTTTCCAGGGTGGGGTGGGAAATGAAAGGCTGGCCACTCTTCGTCGTATACGCGAGATCGTACGAGTAACACACGTGGTCGAACCAGAACGGTGTGCTGCCGCTAGACAGAGCGAGACAGAGTGAAAAAGAGCGAAGGGGAAAAAAGAGCGAGTACGAAGAACGGAAAAGAAGGAGAACGCGCGCGTTTGAAATCGGAGGGAGAGCCGCGCAAACGTACGATACGTGCGAACGAGTGTTTGCTGGTAAAACACGATTCTCTACTCTCTCTCCCGGCCGCTTACTCTCGGCTCCATCCCGCGAAATTCTTGAGCAGTCGCGCGCGGATTCTGTCGCCTCTCTTCGACAAGCGCGCAAACACCGGCGGCGCGGAGATACCGCCGATTTTTCCGCGGGCTATTTTCCGCGAAGCGGTTACAGTACTCCGCTCGGGATATGTCCGGAAGTCGATACGTATCGCGGAATTAATTAAACGCGAACGATCTTTCGCGTACCCCGGGCCAGCTACAATGAAAATATTATCGAATATTTGTGCAAGACGGAGCTCGATCATTTTTTCCGTCGTTAATTGAAAATTCGTGCAAACGCTGCCCCGGCTCGACCTCGGCCCGGCTCGAAAATTTTTCCAATCGAACAACCCCCACCCGCCGAATCCACCCGACCACCCCCGGCTGCCCTTATGCTACATCATGCCGATTGGTTAATGTCCGACCGGCCTTTGAAGAGACCGACCGAAAAATAGGAAATCCCGGACGAAAGTATTCTATTCGTCACGGGGGCGGGCGATTATAAGCGCGGCGGCCCGCTGTCGAGGGTGAAGAGAGAAAGAGAGAGAGAGAAGGGGGGGAGAGAAGGGAGAGAGAGTGAGAGACGGAGAGAGAGAAAGAGACAGACCAGCCTTTTACATTTTTACCACGGCCGCGCGAGAACTCGATATTCCGACAAACACCGATTGGAAATGTTAAAAGATCGAAAGAATTTTAATGAAAACCCCCGACCACCGGCAGCCCAGCCGAACGTGCCTTTTAATAGTTCATCCGCGTCCGTTTTTTCCTTTTTTTCCGACCGCCCCCGCAACCCTCGTGCCCCGCCCGTCCAGCCTCTTTTTTTGGGGGGCGTGAGCGGGCGGGTGGGGGAACGTGGACGGAGTTTTTTTTATTCGCTACGTTTCGGTCCGCGAGCGGTCCGCCGCGGCCGGACACAGAAAATATATATCTGTTGAAAAAGTAAAGCGACCGCCGCGCCGTACGTTCGCCACTATTCCGGATGGACGGATGGACGGACAGACGGACGGACAAATGGAAAGGGTGGGTGGGTCTCTCCTCTGTGTTGGAGGGGAAAGTCGACTGCTTGCACCCCGAAAAAAATGCCACGGCGGGGAAAGAGGTGGGGGAGTGAGAGAGAGAGAGAGAGAGAGACAGCGGGGAAAGAGAAAGCAGGAATGATATTTCTCCACGCGCGTGTTTATTTTTCGCGTGATTACAAACGAAGTTAATCCGAATCGAACGAAATTTATTTTATTGTCCGCCAGGGAGAAATGCTGGCTCTCGTTGTCTACCTTGTCGTCCGATCTTTCCTCTTTCACCATTATTATTTTTTTCTTTCGATTTTCTCGACCCCCATACCCCTCCTCTCCCACTGTTCTCCCGGGGGCTTGTTCAACTATCTGTGACGGGAGAAAGATCCGGCGGACATGCAATTCGCCGGAATTATTACCAAGAAGTCGCGCGTGAATGGCGGCAGAATTAAAATCGAAATCAAAGTCGTGGCCCGGCGGCAGGCACGCGGACGAGGACATGGTATCCCGTGACGCGACATCGTATTAAGTGGTTTATAATCGATAATTGGCAATTAAAAGTGCGCTCGCGTCCCTGTCCACGATGGGATATTAAAACCGCGGAGAGCTGACGGCGGGATTCGGCCGCGTTTCGCCGCGTGATCGATGAACAATGATCGTCTGAAGATAATGGTAATGACTGTCCACGTGCCTAGATTAATTTCGATATCGTAGTCGTTCTGTCAACGGCCCGAAGAAAAAACGTCGCGCGCCACGTCACTGCATGTTAATTTCATTTTTGGGAAATCGGTGTTCCCAGACGATCCATAAACAATTTCCAGTTGTATCGAGTTATAAGAATTGGAATTTTCTGCACAGACCGAGTTCAATTTACGCGATGATCACTTGTAAATATGTGCACAAAATCTGAACGCAACAAGTTTAATAGTTCTGAAAAATGTATTTTGTAAATCTGGAGAAACTGTGCGAGCATTAATCGACTGATATATTTATGCGACTAGTAGTCACGGAAAATAACAAAGTCCGAAAAAGCATTAATTTTAATTCGCAAACGATTGTTCCGAAATTGCGACTAAAAATCGTGTTTTCAATACGGCGGAGAGAATTGAATTTCGCAGTGCATTATGCAAGCGAATGAAGGTTAATAGTGAAATGAAAAATGGTGGAAGTTCAAGTTCACCGTGCGGACCGTCATCATTCATCGGTAGAGGCGGGGTGGTCAATGTTCAACAATATTTATAAATAATATTTACCAACGGCAATCGATGACCGCCCGGTTAGCGCGCGGGGGGCGCGCGCGCGCGATCATCGAGTAATTGCGATCACGATAAACAATCATCGAGCTGAATAACAATAATCAATTAACGAACGCACGCAAATGTACAAATATCGCGGCAACGGCCGGCCGGCTGTTGACAAAGAAATTATTATTTTCGATTGATAACACGAGCCCGGTGAACGATGACCCGAGTCATCGAGAAAGTGATGAACTCGAATTCCAGCCTGATTACTCGTGCGCGCTCCATTAACTCGAATTTCGTGCGAACCAATCGACTGTACCAGTCATCGCGCTCCGCAAACACCCTTTCCAACAGGAATTTCTTCCGGGATCATCGATTGGCGGGTTTCGAATCCAGCTGGTACGCGTCGGCTCGCCTTCAACGTCATTTTCTCCGGACCTCTCGATGACCTTTCGCAAACGCTCGCCTACAGATTCGACGAATCACATCATTTAATTCTTGTAATCCAATCAGGCGATTAACTAAACGGATCGGCAGCCAGAGCAATCCGAAGCTCCGCGAAATATAATTGTTTACCTCTCCATTTACTATTCGATAATAGCTGCGAATGCTTCCGAGAATTTTTCAATAATCATTTTCCACTTCGTTACCAACCTGCCGCTGTAAACACAATTTCTAAACAATTTTTTTCCATTGCCTTTCGCATTCCACCTAAAAATTCTTCTCTCCATCAATATCGATAGAAGGGTTTTAAATGCTTACAAATAAAAAGAAATAAATAAATGCATCTCCGACAATTATTATTACTACTGTACGATGTTTATTCCCAATAATCATGAACAACAATTTTTCTTTCTCGATAAGTAATTTTTATATAGTTTTAGAATCTGCGTGATGTATATTTAATGAAATTTTGATCTCAAATGTTAATTAATTTTCAATAATAATTCGGTAAAGGTGGTGTTGTGAAACGTATTAAAATGATTAAAACTTCGAATCAGTTTTACTCGGGAACCGCGTATGGCGGGGTCGTGATTCGACGACGGTTAGAAGCAGGGAAGTCTCCCCTTTGAAATGAATTTCGTTTCATCCCGATACGACTTCCGGTTCCCGAGATATCGTCGTGTACTGCGAAGGGGTGTTTTAAGTGGTTTTACTATCTTTTTCTCGCTTATGCGGTCTGTCCTCTCTCTCGCATTCATTCACAAACTGGCCCAAACGTGGAACCTGCGTTTATCAATGACAATCATGAATGAACTATTTTTTGCAATCACTATTACTACGCGTAGTACTACGAGTTGAAAAGTGCGTTTCCACGCACAACTTTGAACCCCATATCTCCGGAACCAATCGAGATATCGACGTAGAACAAAATTCATTTTCACGAACACACTGTCGCCTATCACTCCGAGCACACTTCCAATCATAATATTACACTCCTTCCGGGTGTATTTTGCACTCCAAGTGAACAATAACTGTCCATACGTTATTAAAATTTTAATCGAATCAATTACTCGTGATAGTCCGTTCTTCTGCAAGCAGTTTTTAGTCTACAATATTAAAATCGAAAGAGGACCGAAGTAAATTGCTTTTTACGTTAAACAATCGTTCCGGGAACATCCTTCATCTCGCAAATGCACAGCTGCGTTTCCTTTCGTAACACTCTGTGTAAAATTGACTCGTCAGATTATTATATTGATAAAATATTAGAATCAGAGACAAAATTTCATGGTCGATATTGAAGAATTACTGAATATCAACGAGCCGGTAGAAATAATAGTTCAAACTGAGTTTCGTTTGATGAAGAGAGAGAAGGTAGTAGATCAACGTCAACTTTCAAGCGACATAAATTTGCGAAACGAAAACATAAGTGATTTCTAACTGAGCCCGGTACTCGTTACAAATTCTATCCCTTGATTTAATGAAGAGCACACAGACCGAGCGTACGCGGCGACATAATAAACACACGTGACAAATATTCATCATCCGCGTTTGAGTATCGATTACAGGGGGCACAAAACATCAATAACCTGATATCAAGCTTTCCCGGCGACGGCGACGTCGCAGCTGGAGGATGTATTTGCGCGCGGGGTTAGAGACAGAGTCGAACGCGTACGTACACGTGCTGCACCGTTTAACCCAAATCGCGGGAACGCCGCGTATAAATCATTAGGCATTAAGCGCGCTAATTACAACTGTCTCTAAGCAGCTACATTAACGGCTGAACTGGTCTCGTCGGTTCCGGGAAGACGGAACGAATTTAGCCGCGCCTATTACGGAACGATCCTTAACGACTTCTCGGAATGCAAATTGGCGAAACACGCACGGCGATCGGCAGCGTCGTTGCATCGCGGAAGACACGAGACTCTAACCACATTCGATCGACAGTTCGAACGACCCGTTCCATTGCCGATCGATAAGCAACTCTGATACTCATTTTCTTCGCTCACAATATTCACGCGGTTTCTTCTCGAATTAATTGTGTAATTTTTGAAAATTCCTGTATATACCTGTATAATGCAACAGTTGTAACTGATTTCGACATTCATGAACACAATCTTTGTGTGAGAATTTTACAATGAAATATATTTAAAAAGCTGTTTAAAAACCACGCTTATATTAAAATGCACTAAAAAAGAGAAAATAACTTTTTTTTTATTTTCTTCTGTTATAAAATTAGTGTCGGAACAGATATAAAAATTGCATATAAATTTAAATGAAATCATGACATCAGTGACTATAAATAAAAGCATAGAGCGCCCACGAAGATTACGTCAATATAGTTTAGCACTACGCGCATTTAATTTTATAGTCACTAATGTCATGATTTTATTTAAATTTTTCTATCTATTCCAACACTAATTTTATAACAGGAGAAATTTTGAACTAATTGCTTAAACTTTCGGGGAAAAATATTATTAATCATTTAACTGGATTCGGTATTTTATGGAGAACCAGGAAAAAAATTATTTTCTCCTTTTTAGTGCATTTTAATATCAGCAAGTTTTTTAAAAGTTTTTTTTGTATATTTTATTTTCTACTTTTATTGTCATCGCAATCAAGTGTGTATACAAGATTGGACTATGGCAAAGGGTTTAAAACTCGATTACAATATTTGACGCATACAACACCGCAAGTTAATATAAGCGTGGTAATAAAAATCATTGTCACGATCAGACTGCGGATTTTATGCATTTATGATAAAAATGTGCAATTCAAAACAGTGTTTCCAAAAAGTGAAATAAATTCAACTTGTTTGAATAACTTGAAAAGCCTCTATTTAAAGAGGTTCCAAAAATTGAAAAACTTGGTCATCTGTATTTAAGGAGCTACGAAAAATAATTGAAGTAAAAATTCTTCACCTTTCACGCTAGCTCATAAATGTATTTCTTCCTGAAAAGATACATTAGATACGAATAGATTGATCCTGTTTGAACAAATGTTTGTCTACTTTCAAAGACGACTGCAATAATCCTGGAACGATTAGTACAGCCTCCGCAAGTTCCCCGATGCGATGAACAGCGCAGGATCACGTCGGAAGCGGTGACAATTTGAAAATCGCGGTAACCGATATGCGGGGAAGTGGTAGTCGAGTAGAATCACCGCGAGATCGGGCTTTATCCCCGGTTGAAAAGCCTGGTGGAAATGGTCGGAATGAAAAGAGCGAGGCGGAAGGAGCGATTAAAGAAGAGCAGGGCAAAAAGATCAAAAAACTTCAACCGAAGAGAAAAAGAGAAAGAAAGAAAGAGAGAGAGAGAGAGGCTGATGAAGCCCGAAATTCTATTAAGAGGAAATTCAGGTAATATTCAGGTGCGGGGTGCGGCAACCTTGAATTCCGAGCACGAAGGAAATCGGCGGACGAGGAAACACGAATCACCTTTACTTCGATCTCGAGAGGCCTACTCGAGATACCCGTAATCGCGGTTAAAAGCCGAGAACGGTGGTGGAGAGCGGAACGGAGAAAGAGAAGGGGAGAGAGAAGGTTAAAGAGAAAAAGAAAGAGAGCGAAAGAGAGCATCGACGGAAGTCAGACAGAGAACCGGCGCGGCTCGGCGGCCGGAGCGTGGAGGGGTTGGGAGCAGAGAGGAGAAAGTGGAAAACCGAATAATCGTCCAGCGTCGACCTCGGTGTCGGTTAGGAGCCGACGAAAAAGAGGAGATGAAATGGACCGTCCGACTGACAGGAATTTACATCCTCTCGTGCGCAATCTGCGTGAGTGAATTGTGTCGTGTTACCGTCCGGAGAATTAGATCCGGAAAATCCGTAATAATTACTCGAGCGACGCTCGCCGAAGCATTCTCTCTTCCCCCCCGAGCCGCGCCCACACACACTGAGACTTTCGCCCCCTTTTTCGCCCTTTCCCCCTTTAACGTCCTCCATCTCCGTCCGTCAGTCCGTGCCCGTCTCTTTGTTGCTCTCTTGACGGGTCCGCGTTCGCGCGTCACCTCCACCCCCGCACACACACACACACTCTCTCTCTCTCTCTCACTCTCCGTCTTTTTTTGCACCGTGTGTCGCTCGTTCTCACCATCGGGACGCCACCCTCGCTCTCTTCCTGCTGTTTCGTCCGCGGAACACCCGACAGCGTGAAACACAAAAATAAATAATGATTCACCGCACACGGCATTACCCTGGAAAGAAACGGTGTCCCCGCGAACCAACGGCCCCGACAGAGAAACGCCCGCGGCGATGGACTCGTTTTAATGCATGTACATGCGGGCACACCGACGACCCACCACCACCAGCAAACGCAATCTGCTTTCGGGTTTTAACCGCCACGAGCTTCCGCGTGACTCGCGATTAGCAACTTGAGAACCCCTCCGTTCGCGAAACGATTCTGCTACTGCTGCCTCGTTTCGGGGGTCAGATCATTCAGACAGGTGGCTCGACGTTTGACTCGCTGCGGCCTTGCGAGGAAAAATAGCATGGCGATTTTCTCCGGCTCATTTGGTACGGTGAAGACTGTTTTTGTTGCGTAGGTTGCTTTCTGATTAGGCTTTTGCGGAAAATTTTAGCGATTTTTCTTCGAACTAAAACTATCACAGGTTAGAAGATTGAAGTCTGCTTTGAGATTGTTGTAACTGATAGTAAAAAAAATTGTGGAGAAATGATTAACTATAGAGAAAAATAGGAAATATGTCTGTATAAATGTCTGCGGTAGATACGCAGGATTTAATTACCAGCTAAATGTTCTTATTGCATAGTGAGCGCTTTCTACAGGCCGCGAGCGCAGATTATTTTCATTAAATGAAATATTAGCAGCAAGATCTAACGCAGCGATTAAACGGGATAGTAATATTGAAAGTCGTCAAGTTTAATTATGTGTTATTAGTGATTCAGTCTCGATTTGTGGATCAATCCTTCTCCACATACTTTACGGTGCATGCTCGATATCGAGGAATTCTCACGCGGTTTCTTAACTACCTTCGCAGCATTTCATTGAAATCGGTCCGAGCCCGTGGAAACGGGAATGAACGAGAGTAAGTATATGCTGCCACTTGATCTATCATTAGGAATACTGAGAACAGCTAATCACCAGTTGGGCCAATTTCTCTGACCCCTGCCACTCTCCTCGTCCACGGGCATTCGGGAACGGATCGTTCCTGATGCTGGAGAGACGCGCCCCGTACACTTAAAATTCCAGGCGTCGCTTTTTCTTTGTCCATCACACCCGGCTTTTACCTCCAATCTCGAATTTCACTCGATCGCCTCTCACCGGGACGACTGAAAATCTGTTCCGCGGCTGTCCCACGGAACAATCCGACCCACAAATCACTTGTTACGCTTCCTGCTGTGGAACGCTGCTCATCTTGTACTCTCACGTAAAGGCAATTCACCTAAAGTAGAGCAAAATTGATCATTTCTCGAACTTCAAGATGAAATATTATTTTCAGAGTTTTTCATTTACAACTCGGGAAGTTGTAGATATATATTCTTGAGAAATTGTTTATCACAAAAACCCTATGAAATCTGAATAAAATCCTGTTAGGGTAAACTGTACAATGATTGGCACCCTAAGCCAAAGTCGTAGTAAAAATTTTTTATTGAAATGTTTAAACGAGCTTTACTTGCTATTATTATCAGCTAATAGAGATTTTTCAGCGAAATCAAACAGTTTCACGAGTCATAAATCTTTCATTATAAAATATATTCAGTGAATAACAATCGTAAGACAATTAGTACAGTCATTGGCACAGTAAGAAGTAAACGTTAAACAGGCTATTTGTTTTATAATTAATTAATTAATAAAACACTATTTACACTGCACTGTGGTCATCCGTCGGTCTTACAGGATGTACCAGCGTTGCCAACAGTCATATGTGGAACTCTGTTATGAAAATTTACAACGTTGCTATCAAATATAAATAAGAAGCAATATAAAATGATTTTCTATACCAGGAATTCTTAATGTTTTCCGTTTAAATCAAAAGTGCCAATAACTATTGCAGTGCCAGCAATTGTGCAGTTTACCCTCTATAAAAGTGTAATTTATTCCCTAATCATTTTAATTAGACAGGAAGAATGCTTCCAAATTCTTCTGATTCAATTCTACACTTTACTGATTCAGGTCAGTGATCATCTGATGGGAAACAAACATCCCAGTGTCGGTATCGCGACGATCGACACGATCGAGCAATCTTGGAGCTCGGTTTCTGTACACATCCAGGTCGCAAAAAAGCAAATGGGGGACAACGAAAAAAAAAAAAAGAAAGAAAGCCGAGAACACCGAACAGAACAATATCTGTCGGTTCTCGGTTGATAACTCGCGTGACGCCTAATTAAATGTTCTCCGGTGAAAACATCACATTCAGCTGGCTAGAACGATCTAGATATCAGGCACCGTGTCACCGTCGCATGCTAGCGGGGCCACGCACAACCATATACACACAGTCCCGTTGGACGAGCGTGTGAGTGGTCATTAAGGATGCCGGGGGCCACTAATCGTCATCAGAGACGTATTCACCGACGACGACTTCGGTACGCAGAAAATATAAAATTGCCCCTGCGCGTCGGTCAATAGGCATAATGATTATTTTCCGCGGTATAATGAGCGCTAGTCTCTCGCTTCTACCCCCGCATACCATACCGCCTGGATTACGTCTCCGCGTACCAGGGATAATAAAGGATTCCAGGTCAATAGCGATGTAATGAGGCACCTGGCCGCATATCGCTAAGGCTTCGCTCGGCTTTTCGCAGACAATTCATAATTTGTCGGATGCTAAGTAGAATGGGACGTTCTGCGATCAGACTCGGACGAGTTTTCCCTTGTCGGAAATCGTGAATCATGCGACACGTCGTCGTTCCTTTCTTCCATCAGACAGAGTTGGGCATTAATCAATTAAAATTTTAACCGAGATTGATTGATTAATGTGTACGATTAATGAAAGTAATCATTGAAAAATTGACGATTGATTCAATCGATTGATGAAGATAATCGTCAATCGTTGATTGAAAAAAGAAATCATCGGAAAATCGGAGACTGATTGAATCAATTGTTGAAATTAATCGCCACACGGTCTATCCATAAATTGTAATAAAAACACAGTTTACACTTTTTCAGTATGCATACACTTTTGATTCCGTATTTCATTCTGTAATTTCAGCAGTTAATCATTAATCACTTATCCGATTGACGATTACAATTGGCAAGAATGTAATCGTTAACCGCAATTAACGACTAAAGTAGGAATTTAATTGTTAATTGCGATTAATGACTGAAGTAGAAATTTATTCGTCACTCGTTGATTGAATTTTTGCCCAACTCTGCCGTCAGATTATCTGAATCCTTGCGAAACTTTAGACGATTCGTTTTTCAACATCATTATAAATAGAATTAAATTTCTTGTTGACATTTTCCTAGAAGACAGAGAGAATTCAGATTCAATCTGCCCCTATTTTTCAAGAGAGGTCGACACATGTGATCAAGCAATGCTATGGTAGACGTATACTATTCTGAATACTGAACAGCTCGAACTATAAGATGCCGAGTCGTAACAGCCATAAATCTTGGAAGAATTCCTTGTACTCAACCGGACTGTAGAGGTATATATTTGAGCTGACCGAGATTGAGATCGCGGTAGGCATGCATATGAAAAGTGTTGTGACCAAGAAAACATAAATATGTAGATGTTAGTCGCAAGCCTGATTGACAGCAATACATACAGGGTACTTGAAGTTTTGAAATTACAAATGCCAAAGCAGTTCTAATTACCGTATTCGTTGGAGAAGTGACAGACCAAGAGGTTTAGCAGCCACATCACCGAGAAAAAAATCGAATCAGCAAGGGAGCAGCAATTAATCCGTACTCAGGATCGCCGGGGCCAAAAAACGGGAGAAGAAAAAACAGCGAATCCACATTACCACAGTCAGGGAAACGAGGAAGCCGTGGCACAGCGCGTCATCGGCAGTATCAATGGGCGGGCCGCCATTGGTCGGGAACGTTTTCAGCATCGCGTCGAATTTTTACGAGGGCGCCGCTATTCGTTCGATCGCGAGCCGTTCGCCAGGCGATTTTGCTTGCGCATATTCATTAACGGCGGGGATAATTTATTTGGCCGGGGATAAAAATATTTTTCGGTGGAAAAAGTGCGACGGCGCCACGTTGTGTCTGCGTGTGCGTGCGTGTACGTGGGAGGGGGGACGCACGCGTGACGAGAATTCCCAGTTTTTGTCCGGGTAATAATGAGAATGCGTGTATTTAATTTTGCGCCGGATTAATTCGATTCGGTCGCGAGGAGAGAGTCAGCGCTCGTTCGAGAAACACTCTTTGCCTCTGTGCCCCCTCCCCACTGTACCGCCCTGACTCTCCCCCACCCCCCAGGCTATAGTTTCCACATTTTTATTTGTCTCTTTTGTTCCCGCGGCCGTCCCGCGCCGCTGGGAAAATTGAATTCGACATCGGGAACGGTTTTATGCGGGCGAATTAAGGCGGGCGGACCTAGCGCCGCATAAAAATAGCATCATAAACGTCACCGTATTTTCGACCGTTTCCGGTCGGCCGATTCAATGACTTCGACCGTTACGCCAGACGGAGATGAACACGGGATCGATCGGAAGCGGTTTCGCGGGGAACCAGCCCAATTATGTTAATTAATTTTTGAAGCGAGCCCTCCGACGAGCCTGGCAATCCTAAATTATGGAGTATCGCGCGAGTCGACCGTCACGGTTAACCCCGGATATACTTGGGGATTTTAAATTTTTAGTTCTATTCAGTCAAGTGCAAGTGGTTAAACAATTGACTTAAAACGAATGATCAGAAATACATTTTCCCAAAAATTTATTGCAGAGTAATAATTGTGCGTGCGTAGGCAGCCAGTGTAACATGTCGCGTTAGTTCTGGAGATATGCGAGAACGAGCAGGGTATTAAGTAACAGCGGATGTCATTCCGTATAATTTACTCGCATAATGCCGGTCCCGCAAATTGAATCGTTAGGACTAACCGCATCGAAATAAATGGCGAGGTCGCAATTTAATAAGGACCAGTCACCATCTTCCGGTGATTAATTCTTGCTAAAAAGTTCCAGCAACTTTACAGACTCCTTTCTCATGGATCCTAACTTCTCGGAGTCATTCTCACCGACCGCCAACCCCTCGTCCACCGGGCGAAGTAAACTTTCGACCCCCTCCAGCAGAACTTTCTTTCCCCGTAAAACAGCCGGCAACGACATCGCCCGCAGTGTATCTAAGACCATCGACACCTAATGTATTTAATTTCCAATTAGCCTCGGCATAATTCGATCGATATTCCGTGGGCATTGAATCCGGCTAGCCGTCTTCTCCACTCCAACCCCTCTGCGTTTCATCTCCTCGATCACCCACGAAGTGATCCAGAATGATTCTGGACTCCAAACACAGGAAATAAAGTTTCACCAAATTTCCATTTTTGTGAATCAACTTGCAGAATTGTGAATTTACAACCCCTGTCTAATCAGTTCAAGGAAATTCAAGGAAAATGATCGAGAATGATTCTAGAAGTTTTAGTGTAAAAGTATTAAAAATCAGTCTACAAGGCACAGATTAGAAATGCACCTTAAAAATCATTTTATTTCTAATGCTACTGTTCCAGAAGAATAAAAATCAGACCTAACCCAACTTTTCGAAGGTGCTTTGATCCTGAAGAATTAACCCCTTGCCCTACAATATCGTGTCAGACTCGTGCTAAAAATTCTGAACAGAGTCTAATAAATATATGTGTGTTAATAATCTCCTTTAAACCGAGATGAAGTTCTATTTTGGTTTTGTTAATGTACATATATTATACAGGGTGTCCCAAAATTCCTTCAGCAGCCGGAAATTGGAGGTCCGTGAGATTATTTGAAGCAACATTTTTCTTTTCAAAAATGTTATCCGCGGCTTCGTTTAGGAGTTAGTAACGAAAAACAATGACCAATCAGAGCGCGACCTAGACGCGCGTTGGCACAGTCGGCCAATAGACAGTTGGCGCGCCGGGCCGACTGTGCTAACTCGAGTCTAGGTCGCGCTCTGATTGGTCAGTGTTTTTCGTTACTAACTCCTAAACGAAGCCGCGGATAACATTTTTGCAAAGGAAAATGTTGCTTCAAATAATCTCAGGACCCTTCCATTTCCGGCTGTTGAAGGAATTTTGGGACACCCTGTAGTTATTGGAGAACATGTAGGCATACAATTGATATAAACTTTCTCCTTTTTTAGGAAAGCACGAACTACAATAAAAGTTATAATCACTGAAACCGTAAAATAAATGGTAGGGCAAGGGATAAACAGGTACTGGAATGACCTACTGCTGAAAGTATAGCTCGAGACTCCTGTAAATAGCAACGACGCGACGGGGCCCGCAAAGGATCAGCGAACACGAGTAATTTGTGTTTTCCCGAATTATTCGTGTAACCGAGGATTCTCAGCAATCAATTCCTGTTCCTTCCGTGACGTTGGTCACAAGACGACGACGATCTGTGAAACAATGGGAGCGAAGAGGGTGGGTCTCTCGACGATATCGTGTGCTCCTCGAGTCTCTATCTAGCCGGTTCTATCTTTTATTAGCATCCCGTAGAAGCTATTCCGTGGCCCTTTCTCTATCGGCGAACCTATCCAGGCAGTTTCTCTCGAGTCCCGGGCGTTTCGCAGCCAAGTAGGAGTACCAGAAGTGCGTATTTACGAGCGTTCCCGTCCATAAAGCAACCTCGCGCCTGATTTTGATACATTCTCCACTCGCAGCACTATCTCACGCGCGAATACGACCTACGTAGCCCATACACTTGGGATTTATGGTGATGCCGCGGAAGTACTGCGATAGTTCTGTTTTCTGGGTAGTCGGGATTTTTTAATTCCACCCGTACTGGCTGCTGGCCTGACTTGTCTCACGATACTGATTTTACTCCTCGGCCAACTATGCACGTCCGTCCGCGTCGACGTTCCGTTGCCGAGGAATTTTGCACGCTTCTTCGGATACGTTGCACAGGACGTTCTCACTGGTAACATTTGTTGTCTTATTATTTTCAAATATAATGATGTTGGCAGACTTAGTAGCTTTAATAAGAATTTTCTCAAATGTTTTTATTTTACTCATAATAAGAACTTTCTTAAAAGACTTTTATTTTATCATTAAGAATAAAATCATTGAACTGTAGTGCCTCCAATAGAAATTTTTTTCACTTCAATTCTATCATTAATAAAAAGTTCGGAAGTGTAAAATATCTTATAATAATCAAGTTCTGTCCAGTTCGGGGTTAAAGTTGAATATCGTCGGCTCTATATGAAAATTGCCTAAGTCCAGAAAAGTAAATTTTACATGTGGCGAAAAAAACGATTTAAAGCGAAACTATTTTGCTTTACACGGAGATTTGTTCAAACTATTATTATATTTAAACACTAATTAAAGTAGTTAACAAAAAAAGTTACCCTCAAACCGTAAATGTTGAAGTACCTAACAAAGTGAAGCTGAAAACCCAATTTTCATAAAAAATGGACTTAGGCAGTGTTCATATGTAAAAAAAATTTCCAGAAACTGTGGAGAATGGAGGATTGAAAACAGAGTTGGTTAGAGGAATCGTGCAAGGGGTAACTTCGGGGAATAAGGCTTAAACAAAGGCGGATTTCGCGTGATGCGGGGAGAAAAATGTATTATTAAAATATACATTTAGGCGTCGGAGGAATAATGACGTGAGAGCTCGATTATGCCGGAATAAATGTATGGGGGAACTGCGGAGAAGGGCGATACTGGTATTGGGTGGCGGTGTACACTGGGCAAGGGGCATTCGTCCGGTGCCGCGCGGATATATAAGCGTCTCTGCATATCGTAATCACAATATTATGCTGAAATTGGGAGGGCCGAGTTTCCCATTTCTATTTTAATGGCTTCGGGGATTTCAAACGGGTCTGAGCCAAGCGTCGCGTAATAACTTGTACCCCCTCCCAACACCCTGGGAAAAAAATATCGAAAGGCCCTGGGACCCGGTTTACGATTCTCGTTTTTCATTCCGAGTATTTTATTAAACCTTTCCGCGCCCGCTCCGAACAACCGTTAAGGGGCTGTTCTAGTCTAACAGGTCCGAAAAAACTATTTCTTTTTTGTATATGTACGCAAAGTACTTTTGGAAAATTTTATAATCGTATTCGCGAAAAAATCAAGAACTTTATAGTGAAAGTTCTACCATTCTTTCAGTTTTCAATATTTTTTTTCGTACCAATCCTACCAAGAGGTTTACTTACTCTGATAACAAAATTTGTTTGGTCTCACACAAATTTCACGTGATGCATTCCAGAACAACTTCATTAATTTCCTACCAAACATTTGGTAATCATCCTTCAAAGATGATTTTCATGTACAGGAATGCAGCTTATGTTATATCTGTCCATATATATGCTGGAATATATATGCCATATATGTTGGAATAACAAGCACTATCTAACGGTTTGTTTTGGACAATATCGTAAAAATTACATTGAATTAATTTAGTTTAGAATAATATGATATGAAATAACTGATAAACTCGTTCTTTTTAATTTCTGCTTAGACCATTTCCATAATTATGGGCATACATACTTGGTGTTTCCGAATTCCGTGTACGTGGACCAGCCGAAACCGTTCCGGAGCTCGTAAAACGAAAACCGTTTTACGCGCGCGTTCATTCCTTCCTCGAAAGTTCGCGAATTAAGACTGGCAACGGGCACGAATTATGCGAGCCGGCGACATTAGCATAATGGATGTCGCGATTATGCTCGTAATTGCACAACTTGCGAGTTATTTCGATCCGAACTCGGTCATTATTGCCCTCGAGGAAAATCGAGCGTTACTCGCCGACGGTTTTTCTCGAATGCAGCGAAACATGTCCAGGAAGTGTTACATTATAATACAAACGTATATGTGTCATTCTAGTTGCAGAAGTTTTTATCTAATTTACATTTCACAAGCGTGGAACTTTCACAGCGAACACTCCACTACAAATATTATATCCGGGAATGTAATTGCGAATATATTTAATAATTATTAACTTTTCAGAAGTGTTTTCTGAGATTGTTGATGAAAATCTCGATGAAAATTCCTTGAGGCGTAACGCGACTGCATTCCGAGTCGAAATTTTTATCGGGACATTAGAATGCTCCCACAAATATTCCCTTTGAAATGTTTTATGCAAAACTGCTGGCAGTCGCGAGTCCGCCGCCAAAGAACAAAAAATTCGCGCGGAGTGAACTGTTGTCGCGCGACGCATCAAATTAATACGTTCCTCGGGACTTTTATATCACCGCGTAACGATATAATTTTCACAAATCCACCGGAAAAATGTAAATTCCAATTGTTGAGATTTTCATCATGCGGAGCTCCGGGAAAGCTAGCTAACAAGAACGACTTTATGCGGATAATCAATTCGTTTTTTCCGACCCTTTACGGTGCAAACTGGTTTCATCGTGTGCCTGGATTATATTTTTATGGAACGCCACTTTCCGTCACGTTTTGATAATTAAAATAGGGCGGACGTGAATTATTTCGAGCCCAGTAGTTATATCCTGTCCCAAAGTAGATTGTTGAAAAATAAATATCTACTAACAAATACATTTGAACGAGCACAATGGTGTCCTCGTATAAGCAATTTATTTCAGGTCTGTTGAGAATGACAGGATTGATTCAGGAATCGATAGCAAATAGTTGAATTTTGTGGAAGAGTTGTTCTTTGCAGGTTGTACTATGATTTCAGCGGGATGATGGTCGTGGGACGAGTGAAAAACACGTGATCCCGTTATGCACGGACAATCATCTTGCCGAGCCCCCGGGGGCAATCATCCGCAAGGTGTATTCGAGTCAAGGGTACGTTAACGATTCTCTGGAACGTTTCCCCGAGCGTTTCCCACCCGATTCGAGCCTGGAATTCCCTTACGAGCGGTAGAAACAGTTACACCCTCCGCTGGAAACTGCTGATCGATATCCACCGATCGAACTTCCTTTTCCGTTGTTGGTTGCTTTACAAATCTCCAGGTTTGTTGCTGTTTCTACCTCCTACCACCCACCTGGTCATATAAACCTTCAAGCTCAGACATTAATTTATAAGAAAGAGAAGAAGGTGTAATGCTATCCCCTACAGTAACCGTTTTACTACGTTCATAGAAAATAAGGTATAATTTTATCCCCTGCAGCAACAGTTTTATTATGTTCATAAAAATATGCGTGTAACTGTAAACTTTGTTGAAATCTTCGTTTTATTACACGAATCAGGAAACGCGATAAATGCACAAACATCTGCAGCGTAGTTTGCAGTATAGTTATTACTGGAGTGGGACCATATGGTAAAATCAAGATTGTAGTAAAAGTTTACAATGTATAAACGCTGAAATGAATATGATAAGACTCGAAGTACGTGGAATAAAATTTCAGCAAATTTTCATTTTTCTAAACCAACTTGCGGAATTGTGAGTTTACAATTGTGAAAATCATTGAACCAATGAAATGACGAGTGTCCAATCGCGATCTGATCGTTCCAGAGAGAACGGGAACATTTCCGGATTCGAGAGAAATGTGAAAAGCCGGAGAGAGAGAGAGAGGGCGGCATCGAGGGTGCGAAAAATTGCCAAACTTGTCGGCGCGGCGTCGCGTCCACGGTGGTCGCGTTCGAAACGGAAAGGCAGAAAGAACGCGTTGCTGGAAGTTGGTGTCGGGCACGAAACAGTCGGCTTGTCACAAGGACAGAAGCAAGCGGCATGAAAGCGCAGGGAGCAGCAAGGTGTTAGTCCGCACGGAATTTCCTACGCTTGATGCCGGATACGAGGCTTAATTGCACCGCCACACAATGTAAATATTCCGCGTCAGTTAACCGGCCGCGTCCACGCACGTTCGTACACACATACAGGCACACCCCCGCAGCCAAGAGAGATAGAGAGGAGGTGGACACGTGTGCGTAGCCGCCTCGCACGCACGCGTGTGAATGAAACCGACCACTCTGTCATCTACAGTAATGCCGGTGTGTCATCGCTCACTAGCGCGTTATCGTCCACAATGAATCCTTGCAAACCGGCCTTTTTATTCCTCCCTACGTTACGTATCTGAGCAAACAGCGTAATATAGATGATTGCGGAACGGGTGCCCCCGATGACAAACACTAAAAATACGATGATGTAGGGCGCGAGCCGACCGATAAGCCACCGGCAAGATCGGGCCACTGCATATTTCACGGGGAAACTATGCGATTCGATGTCCCGCCGATATATTACCGTTTATTTTGCGGTTACGGATCGGCCGAATTTGATTAGAATTTATGCGGCCGATTCCCCGCCGATCGACATACAACACCGACTTTTTAAGATCGTTAACGATCCGGACGCCACGCTGCTGTCCGAATAACTCATTCCGGTCGCTTATGCACTGGTGTGGTTGCAACGAAGATCCAGAAAATTTTAACAAACACCGACCCAGCTCTGTGGCCGTCCGTAAATTTCTATCGCGTAGATTCTGGACCTTACTTTCAGATTGTACGGCGACTTTTTAAGACAAATAACTCATTCCACTCATTGCAAGGGAGCGGGATTCGCCTTTTCATTTCCAGATAATACAAACACGGGGTTTTTCAGTAGTCAAAACGCTAGATAAAAGATCGATCTAGGGCGCTGTCACCTTCAAAAGTCCTACTATTTCGTTTACGAGGCATAATTTGCATTATTCGGCAGCGTAATTTGCATTATTCGAAAGCATGCAGCTATTTTCATAAAGCTGCGATAGCTACACACTGCCGAATAATGAAAATTACGCCTCATAAACGAAAAAATAGGACTTTTTAGGGAGATGCTATCAAGGAATGTATTATCAAGTATTATCAAGGAATGAGAAAGCGAATCCCACAGCCTTGCAATCCTGGAAACGAGTCTACCGTCTTACAGCGTACTGGCGTGGTTGCAACGAAGATCCAGAAAATTTAAACAAATACCGACCCAGCTCTGTGGCCGTCCGTAGATTTCCGTCGCGTAGATTCTGGACCTAACTTTGAGATTGTACAGAGACATTAAATACTCGGGGGCAAGCGAATATATTAAATAAGCAGAATAAGCAATTACTAGAGATAACAGTGTAATTCGAAGATGTATTGAAGCTAAGTTTCGATTGTCCAGGGTCCTCGGAGCAATTCCTCGGCGAAATATTCGAATCAACACGGATCGGGAACCAGCGAGCCACGAATTTCTCTTTTCCTTCCGCGATATATCGATAGGGAAGCGCAAACAGTGTGCACGGCGACCCAGCCGAAGGAAGTTCCTAATCCCTGTGGCCGGCTAACATTCAAATCCACGGCGAGCTCACCGAACCGATAGTTACACCTCCGCGCAGAGATACAGGTAAATGCCTGTTTACAGATATCGGGGCAAACATTAATACGAAGTAGCTTCCGAACCGTGCTCGAGGATTATGTTATTCTTGGACGAAAGAACGGCTGGTGACTTTCGAAATTCATTCCGGAAACACCATTCTCATTCTTGAATATTCTTGCGTCATAGGCACGTGATTAGGCAGCTTTGCAAGTTTTTATACAAATTCAGCAAAAGTTATTTCCTTCAGCATCAATTTTACTTATTCACCTGGCTTTGAAGACTGATTACTTATTTTTTTATTGGAAGAAAATTTAATTTGACAGCATTAGAACACTGCAAACGTGTTGGTCGTTGCTATGAAATAAATATATAAATGTACTTGTACACGTTCGTAAGAGAATTGATTAACAGAGATTGTTCTCAGCAGATAAAAAACAGCTTTGTCGTCTCCTTGGATTTAAACAAGGCTAATAACGCAAACATTCTAACGCTGTGATTATGGAAATTGAAGTTTCAAGGTGTAGTGATCGGTCGATTGACTTCTCACGAAGATTAGAATGGATAAACTTCCGAGAAATGTCATTTTGTTAGATGGTAAACTTCGTGGCACGCACGGGATGCACGAGTATGTATAAAACACGAGAAGATTATTTCATGGCAGTATACTTTCCGTTCGCTGAATATTATTTTATGACAATGTACTTTCAGTTCGATTCGTAATTATACAAATGAATTTTTCAAATTGTAAATTTGCTTGCTAATTAATGGATTGTGAAGATCGATCGAGATTTTCCTTTGTCGCGCCTTCGTTCTCGTAATTTTTTAATGAATGAATGGATTTTATATTAATGAACGAATTTTAATATCGATGTTGTATTATGTATTCCGATGAAAAGAACCGCTATGTTCTTCTCCGAATACTGTGTTATTTCTGTTTAAGATAAAATGTCAGCTTTTCATTCCGCCTATTTATTTCGCATAATTCCGAATTTGTTGAAATTATATAAAATAATTGAATCTGGGAATATTTAACCAGTGGCTGATCAAATTTATTGTCTCTTTTTCAAGAATAATTAAATGTAAAGAGGATAAAATTTATTTAGAGAGCACAAACTATATCAAGTACATCCACGTTAGGCGCCATCATTATTTTTCAAACTTACAATTACAACTTGCTTTTTCAATTAGATTATATTCGAGTACGAGATCATTCTTCGATACTCGTCAAGTTGCCTCCGGGGGTGTAATAAATGTTGAACCACTACAATATTCCTAAATCAATTTTCCATATCAGTTTGAGTTCTAGAAGTGACTAGGGGTGGTTTGTAAATTCGTGGAACGTGGTAGCAACATTTAAACGATTTTCTCGATCGACTACCCCGTGAATCTGAATCCGGGGGTAGTTCGCAATCAACGGACCAATTTCTTACCGGTCAGTTTCCACCCTTGGAGCAGTAGGTAGTAGGGAGGAGGAGGGGTTGAAGAGCAGAGATGAAGGATCGGCGCTTGCGGTCGTCAAGGTGGAAAACGGGTGGGTGGTACCGGGCACACACGTACAGTATCATCCCTTTCAACCCCGTACTTAGGGTGACCATCTCATTTATATAGTAAAACAGAGTCGCGCAATGGTGAAGCCGGGACCGGGAGTTGAGTTTGTTTGTCGAGCAAACGTTTGCCGACGACACCGCCGGACACTGGTGCCTAGCTAGCTCTGGTCCTTGGTACAAGTCTGTCCGAACCACTGAAGGTAGGTCCAGAGGATGGCGGCAGAACGGGGGAGGGATTTAATACCATCTCCCAGGATGAACAGTGGTGGTCAAATAACTTCGCCAAGTGATTCCCTGCGACGGTATTAATGTGTCCAGTCCCTTCGGGCTTCTGCTTCATCTCGAAATGTCGATAATCCAAAGGCGGCACCACCTACAGCGTCATTAGGCTCGCTCTACACGAAATTATTCCCTTGGACCGACTATACTTTTCCATACCGAACTCATCCGTTTAACATGTCCACCTGGTCTTCGACTTTCATTCATCATTTTACCCGTTCTTTATGCGTTCGTTTCGCGTTTAATTCGAATTTAACAGTCGCGAAATGAAAAAGGATAATAATTACTGCGGACTTTCATGCGAGATACACTTTGAAAACAGTATTTTTGAAATCTTTAAATGGTTTCACAGTTTCGTCACGATTGCATAAAATCCGCAGTCTAAAAATTACCGACCCTTTCGATGCTGAATTAAATGTTTAATTACTAGACTGCGGATCCTTATGCAAAATAAAAATTGATTGCAAGACACAGGAGGATTCTTTTAATTATCCGATTAAACTGGAACCAATACTCCGATGTCTTTAAATATTTTTAAATATGTTCACTGCTTTAAATGGTGCTTACCCATTTTTGTCAGGAATGCATAAAATCCGCAGTTTAGTAATTACGTTCCTAAAATTCAAACAACAAAATCCAGCTAGGATCTCGAAACAATCGCCGGCGTCGCAATTAATCGTCCATCGATTTCAATCAGTTCGGAGGCGACGCGATTAAATTCGCCGTGGGAAAAAAACCCCGCAGTCACCGTCCCTAATTAGTATTAACTGCGAGTGTCTCGGAGAGACACGCGGATTGGCCATCGTCCCCGTCAATCCTTCGGGAACAAACATCGTCTGTCCCGTGGCCGTGTAGCCGGGAGGTCCGACGAAGATTAAACGCGAATGACGCTCGCGATTTCAAGATTCCATTCGTCTTCCTCGAAGATCTAAACATCAAGGTCGTAAATCCATCAATAAATCCCTGCGCCCTGCTCCTCGCGGTGACCACATTTGCTTAGGGATAAGAAGCAAAGACAAGCACAGGCCCCCGGGGTGGGGTAGGTGTAAGTCTGTAGGGCAGTGAGGAATGGCTCGGTCTAGCGAGCCTTTAGCCCCGGCTTAGCATGTACTGGAAACACCATCCCCTATCCTTCGTGTCGGGGCCAAGTTATACCCGCAAACAGTCGTACATTAGTGCCTGCAGGAGTCCTGCAGGATTTATAAGGGGCGCCCGCGGGCGCACAGAAGGCTATGCGGCCGTCTCTCGATGGTTAAAACTGGAAGAGACGAGGACGAGCGGGGTGGAGAGAACCCGTAGACCTGTGGAAAACAGAGTAGAGAGAGAGAGAGAGAAGACGAGAAGACAGGACCCGGTCCAATCGAAGTGGAAGGCTCGCGGGTCCAGGAAACGGTGATACCCGTGTGGAACACGAGAATATTTACGCGAGCATCGACCATATACTGCGCAGTTTCCCTCTGGATCCCGAGCTGGGATGCACAGTTCCCGCGAATACTTGCGATTTACAACGGAAGGGCTAGCGCAAACACGCGGCGCGGTAGTCGAAACGAAAGATCACCCGGAGAGAGGATGGCTCTCGGACCCCCACCGAAAACGATTGCGGAACGATCGTATTCGACATCGGGGCCGCGCGGAAACTCCGCGAAACTCTTGCTCGTTGCCGGGGTTTAACGAGCAATTGGCAGCCAGTATAAACGGGCTAAACATCAGGGACGAGGTTGAACTCGGAGTCTCTAAGAGTTCAGTTCGGTACGTGAGCACGTCGCCAGAGGGTTGGATCGGCCGCGGAAACAAGATGGGGGCTCGGTCAAGGGGGTTGGTCAGCTTGAAGGGTGGTGGGTGGTGGTAGCCAGTGGTCAGCACACTTGGCCGACCCTACTTCGCTAACTAGTTTAATGATATATGTTGAGCTACAAGCGCCTTGATTAATCGTTAACTAATGTTGGACCTCGTAGTGCACCACCACCGTTGCTGCCACCACCACCACCTCCGACACGGCGTTCGTTGCCGCTCTCTCTCTCTCTCTCTCTTACCAACACTATCGCGCGGGCTGGCTAGCAGTGGCGGTAGCAACATCGCTGGAGAGAGGCTGGTTCGGTAGCTATGACGAGGAAGAGAGGAGAGAAAGGTCTACGGCCACCGCAGCAGTCCTTACCCTCGTTGAATCCACGGGGCCCAGGGCTCAGAACGTGGCCAAACAGAAATCTAATCTCATTCAACGTGTAATTTGATTTATGACTTCGGCCACGGCGACGACGGCGACGACGACGATGCAGACGACGCTGAGAAAAAAAGAAAGGTATCGGTGACTCGGTGAAAGAAGAAGGGAACGACAGAGTCAACGACGCAATTTGCCGGAGTGTCCATCGTCCTTGGGGATGATGCTAGGCAGAAAGGGAGAAGGGGCAGTCGTACGCAAATTTACGTCTCGCGAGAGACGTCCCGAAACCCCTTCAGCCTTCCTCGAATTGAATTAACTCGGCGTCTTCCACCCCAGAACGCTATTCCTGAGCTCCGCACGTGGAACATTGGTCATCCCTAATTCGCTTATGGCCCTCGATCAATTAAGTCGTCGGCCATTCGCGCAAATCCCGATGACCCTTCCAGACATCGTAGTCTGCTGCCCTGGAACGACGAAGACACCGTGTTGCTCGACCCAGACACAACGGTTTCCCACCATTCCGATTATCCTCGAAGAAACCCTACCTTTTAAATGCCACGTTGTTGCCAGCGTGACTCATTCGTTAATAGAAGTTAGCTTCGCTGCCGGCTGCGCTAATGAATACGAAATATGAGGATGGCGTTCTTCCTGTAAATTATTTCGGTAATTCGTTTTCAAATGAACAAGTGATTAATTGTTAATTATAATTTTTGTTCCGATTAAGATCTTGACATATGCAGTCTAGCCGAAAATTCCAGCAAATATTCCTCATAAAACAGTATAATACACCCGGTACGAGATGTACCAGCTGCGTGTAAACCCTGCCGGTAAGTGCATATTACGAACGAATTCCAGCGGAAACATTGCCAGAAATTCAAATGAGACGCCGGTTTCGGAGGAACACTTTTATCAATTACCAGGCGCGGAGCAAGATAACCATCGGCAAACAGAGACTGGAACAGCGCAGGAAATTACCGGTGGTGGTGCAGGTATCGAACGGAAAATTGAGAGGTAGATGCCCGTGAAAGGAGCCAGGCATTCGAGCAACGCGTCGCAAGCGTCCAGATCGTATTCGATTAATGCGGCGAACGTCGATCATAATGTGGGACTGGGCGCACGAATACGGCGAACGTATCGCGCGCGGCTTTGGACGAACTGAACGGGGCGAGGGGGTCCGGCAGAGGGTGCAAGAGGGTGCAAGAGAGGGTGGCTCAGGGATGCAAGACACCGTGAAATTACCAGCAGAATCTCCCATCCCCCGTGGCTGGGTGGCCGGGGTGGAACGGACTCTGTCCACTCCGCGCCCTTGGACCACCGTCCAGCCGGGTATTTGTCTTGTCTCCTTGTTTATGAGATTCAACATTGTTATTTGGCACCGCACCGGAGAGTTCTAGGTACCGTGCGGCCGCTAGTTTCCGGGGAGTTTCCTACTTTAAAAGGCTCCGTCCTGGTGTGCGATTGCGCCCCGTGACTTATCCGCGGCTCTTCCTGTTTCACGATTGTCTTTAATCAAGCCCGGAGGAACGACCAACGCGACGCGGACACGGAAATTTAACCACCAAGAAACGTAAAACTCCCAACTTTTCCGCAAGGAGTAACGAGACCGAGTTAAACCGACGATGCTTGGTGCGACGGTACACTGGCCCCAGGGAACACTGGGTAAACCGTGGGCTTAACGGGGACGAGGATCGAGCAGCCGCCTAAAGAATCGTTTCTTGATTATGGTTATTGTCATTCGGACTCGAGACAACTCCTGCAAGCTGGGAGACTGCTCTGCGAATTTTTTCACACCCGTTGCAGTCTGTTTTAAGGAAGATTCCTTTATTTCAACTGATTATGTGCCTCCGGAGGTCCGTCAGTTTTCAATTTATTCACCAGCTCCTCTGAAACGTGCTGACCAAATTTTTAAAAAATAGTTCAAGCAAAAATTATATTGTGTCTTTGAGCCCATATATGAGTACGAACAATTTTCACGTTTCTCTTAAGGTACGTGTCCATCTGAGAGTTTCAACTTTCTGTTCGCTCTCCGAGAGTTTTTCGTGCAGCTCTCCGGTAGCACTCTTAATGCAGAGCTGGGGAAAATAGTAAATAATAAATAATCCTATTTATTTTAAAGTATGCGTACAACTTTGAAAATAACATATTTTATTTGATGTAGTAATTTTTGAAAATAAAATAATTTATTTGTGAGAGAGGCAGTCATTTTTGAAAATGATATTTTATTTGAAGAATATATTGCAAATATTTGTACTTTGTGTTGATTTTTAATTTTAATTTTAGATATTATTGCTGAAAATAATGGTTCGGATTCAGTACATTTATAAGTGTTTATGCGGTTTCTCAGAGTATTATAACAACGCAAAAATTGAAATATTTTATTTTGTGTTCCAGATTGTTAAAATAGAAATGTTTTATTTTCGGGATCAAATTGTTGAAATAGAAATATTTTATTTTCGAAATTGTATATCTTATTTAAAATACTATTTTCCTTACGCAAAACAAAATCCAAAATATTAAATAGTATTTGAAATATTTGTTTCACCAAATAATGCCCACCTCTGTCTTAATGCCGTGTACACGAATTTCACTCTCGAGAGTAACTCGTGATAGCTTTACACTCGGAAGGACAGAAACCTTTATAGAGTATTAGAATTAAAAACATTCCACTGCTCACAAAAATCGAATAAATTCAAGAGCACCGTCTTTTCGATTTCTGCTAGGATTGTACGAACTGCAGTACGTATCTCGGCAAAACTGGTGGCAGCGTGTTGGTGAATCGAGGCTGACCCAGTCACTTGATCCACGGGCCGATGATGTCCGCCAATAAGAAGTAGAAGGCATCCGAGGCGTAAAAAATAGAATGGCCGAGATTATCAAAAGGAAGGGCAGGCACGATTTGATCGCGGCATTTAAATAATTTAATAACGGCCGCTCGCGCGCCACCGTGGAATTCTGTACGCGGCATTATCGTTAGGGCAGGCCGCATTTTCAATTAAATATATCTGCCGCAATCGCGACGCCTTATCGTGGAGCGTAATACGTTCTCGATTGCACGGCGACCATCGAACTGGTTCGGACAATGGCGCCATATACGGCCAAGCGAATTGCAATCACGTTTCCCGCGGTGCTTAGCGTTACTCCTCGCAAGATACTGTTTTAAATCAGTCGAGATAATGTTATCCGGCTTATGTTCCGCCTAATCGTCGAATTATCTCGAGCTCTCGGCTAAGCCCTGCCCCGACGAGCTTCTTTTCTCGCGTGGCATTAGAATAAACAAAGGTAACCCGCGATAGAAGACGCTGATATCAGAACCGAACCTGTGCTTGGAAGTTAGCTTACAGCTTCGGGAAAAAAGAACAAGTCCGGAAGAGAGGGAAGAAAAAAGAGACACGCCAGTCGTTACAGACAAAGTCCCCGTACAACATGATACTCCTGCGACAAGGTTTCACTCTAACAGGATTAGTGAATTCAAACGGATAAACAAACCAGATTACTTACTGCTGCAGTTTAATAACGGGTTGATGCGGGCTACGTCTAATAATGCCGCTGATTATTCGCTGAACAACCTTGTCCCTGCATGCTGCGTTCACTTCTTTATCCTGCATTTCATCATTTCGCATTCATTCATTTAATTAATTTCCCCTCGACTCTTCTTTTCTACCTACTTGCACTCTGCTCAACTTCTTCCACGTTTTATTACCCTCGGTTCAACCGTTCCCGAGCTTTCTTTGCGCTCGTGTGTGCGATCGACATCGCGTTGTTATGGTTATTGTTTCCAGTCTATTAGACTTTACGACTTGTTATGGAAAAATGTTTGAAAGCGTCCGAGACTTTTGTTCCTATTGATTTTCCATAAATTTGTATTTGCATAAAAATCTATTGACAGGAATAATTGGTTTCGAGTTAATTGATGTTGATATGAATTCTTGTTGGGTGTGGATTGGTAATTCTGGACAATGCAGAATTTTTCACAGAAAGAATGAAATCTATACTGTTCGATAATGTGGAACGCTGTAAGATCGGAGTGAGCATTTAGGAAGCATGATTCCCTGGATTAAAGATTCTCACGATGATCGCGTAATTGATCACCGCTTCCTCGCAGACCTATTTGAGGAGGCTCATGGTTCTAATAACCATTTTCCGAGTAGATTCTTAGAATCTCGTTAAGAAACGATCTGTAGTTAAGTGAGACTGCCTGGCGCATTAGCGACCACAGGCCCACGGTCGACTGATTATACCGAATTATGTCCGAGGAGATTGTGATGTATGTAATCAGACAAAATGGTAGAAAATATATCGGGGAGCAATTTGGCCTGATAAAAGATACGGGTCCGTGATGTGTATATTACACGGCTGCTTTTGCAAAAATTACGAATTCAACTCCCATTAAAGTTTAATTAAAACGATTTAAATCGAGCCCAAAGTAATTTAAGAGGAATCAATCATTGAGCGATGACGTTGAAATTGAAGTTCCGTTGGCCTGACTGCAACTGTGTTTCATTCCTGACTTAATTTTATTTGCTCGTTTTAATGATGTAAGTGAGGGCTAAAAATGGAACGGAGTGGAATGTTAATAAATAGTTGACAAATTTAAGAATGGATAAAATTATCATTCCAAGTCATCCTGAAACATCATAATCATTCATCAATCATCATATCCTAATTAGACTGCGGAGTTTATGTATCTATGACAAAAGCTAGAAAGCAAAATATCTTCGTCCGACATGAGTTGCCGCCAGTGGCGCTCACCACTGTCGCGATCGTTCGAAGGAATACGTCGCGACTCAGCCGTTACCACTTGCACGCTGTTGGTGACCGTAGAAACTTTTATTTTGTGATACTAAAAATTTCGTAATACTAACAAGGGCACCTTTTTTAAATTTTTAATGGTGGGTAGAAATAAAAAAAGAGAGCCAACAACACGCGGTGTTCCCAGGCGGTCACCCATCCAAGTACTGACCACGCTCAGCGCTGTTTAACTTCGATGATCGGACGAGAATCGGTTTATTCCAACGCGATATGGTCGTTGGCTATTCTTATGGCACAACTAATTCGTAAAGTAGAGTCTCCTTGTTCTTAACTGACAGTTTTCTTACGGTATATGTTTTCCAAGTGAATTTGTAGCAATTTTAATACGTCGGAAATGTAACCAGCATTTTGTTCTAAAACATGTTCACACAATCATAATGTATTAATGTTAGATATCACTGTATTCAATGAATATCTTGTATAATAACATCACAATATTCGTTTAAAATTGAAAAATATGTCTTTTCTCCAAACTGAAATTCCTCAAAAACTAGTCTAGGAGAAAAATTAAGAGCAGATTCGGAATCAGCTCGAAAAACTCTATAAGAATCGCATAGTGAAAATTGAAGCGCCAAAAAAAAAGTTAAAATTTGTTGGACCATGTAATTAAAAGAAGAATACAATTTTTATTTGGCTCCTGTGTCCTGCAATCAATGCGAACATTTTTTATTCTGCATACAGATCCGCAGTATAATTATCACGCTAACCTTCTTAGAACATGATGAAGTCTGCTCAATTCGATCACGTTACCGACCAAGTCACGCCGTGAATAAATCGTCGATTAGGGGAAGTTTTATCGCGCACCATGCCCGGCTCAGACGGCGGCGCTGAGATTGAACGGTGGTGACAGACGCCGACGACGGCGTGGACGCGTTCTCTCCCAGAATCTGTGGGATCGGCTTGGTGTCGGGTCCACGAGATTGGGAGAGAGAGAAAGTGCGGGGCGGGAGCGTGGCCCTCAAAGAGCGTCGGCAATTAATTTTACAAGGGAGCAAAAAGGAAGGCGAAAAAGCCCGGGAAAAGCGAACCGGCCCGTGGGCCGCGACGCCCGGCGTCGGCGTCGGCAGCGTCCGCGGTCGGTCCTCCCGCGACGACGGGGAGGTTTTTATCTGCGCGAGTTGTCAGGCCAACGAGTTCTGCCTCGTTGCCTGGCCACTGGCGTATAATGTCCACCGTCAATATAAGCTGTCGGATGCTTTTTCCTAAATTGACAGATTTTCAATTTAATCAAGTTCCAATCTAATGGAAAAATGCCCGATCTATCGGTGAGCCTGTATGCGCCTGTACGCGTATATACAGAGAGGGAGAGAGAGATATATATATATACACACATCGGCAGACATAGAGACAGACACAGACAGACACAGACATGGAGGACACATATGCCCACACAGGTGGGTACATATCTGTACGGTCCGGTCTATCTATATACCGGGACCGAGTCTGAATGTACGAACGTGGCGGAGGGGCCAGATTGAAATAATACTTTTATGTTTAATCGCAATCGAGGAGTCCGCTCGAGCGATTGTGCGGAGCCGCACGCCGATCTCCGAGATTAATCTATTGATAAACATTCCATCACTCCGGGAATAGCAAGCGGGAGAAATAGACGAGCCGTCGGCCGACGGGATATCACCCTTCTTCCTCCCCCGCCGACGTTCATCTATCGCTCTTTCACTCTATTCTCACCCTCTTTGTCTCCCATTCCCTCTCTTTCTCTCTTGCCCCGCACCTTTTTTATTGTAGGTTTTCGTCGACGTCGTTCTGCCTGCCTTGCTTTCACGAACGGCGTTTGTCCAGGGCTCTCTCTCTCTCTCTCTCTCTCTCTCTCTCTCTCTCTCTCTCTCTATCTTTTTCTCTCCCAGTCCCTCTTTTTTTCTTTTTTCTATTAGCTGAGTAAACCTTTCGCGAGTGGCAAGTATGATCGTGCGTCATAAAATCGGAGATTTTCCGTTCCATAAAGCGGCGAGCTACCGTGGCTCCCCCTCTTCACTGCTATCTGTGTCCGAAATGTTTTATGAATTTTCGAGTTTGAATGGTTACGGCGGGAACGAGATTGATTTCCGATTAGTCTCGGACGATTAGGGTTGCCAGGTAGTGCGCGGAGGAATATAATAGGCGCTCGATACCGGTGTATACGAAAGACGAGCGGCGTTCTGTTCTACAATTGGTGAATCGCGGCGCTGACGTCGATTACAGCAATCACCAGTCGGAAGGAGCATAGTGTCTTCCTATTATGGCGGCGAGCAGGGGAGGGAGATGGATGTTATGCTCGTCGGACACTGTGATTAGTGGACTGCGGATCTTTGCTTTCCTGCTAAACGAAAATCTCTCGACTGTCGCAAAAGTTTCTTCGACTTTCGCGTCAAACTTTTGTGAATGTTTCACTTTAGGTAAACGGCTTTTAGAAATGTTGCTTAAAAAATATATGGACGCTGTACAGAAAATACAGAACTTTATAATACACAATATACTTTATAATATACTTTCAAGTATGCCAATCAATTCCTACCATTTATTAACACCAAACCTATCAAGCACTAAAAATAACTGGTGAGTACTAACAGTAAATTTCAATTCATGAAAGTGGATCTTCGAATAAGAAAATTTAGAAAATGCCAGAGAGAATTATTTGAAACACAGACTTCAAAAAATACTATAGAATATATTGTTATTAGAGGTGTGCGGGACCGGGACGGGCTTCCCGAAAATGTTCGGGTTTTCCGTGAATCTTTTCAGGATCTCCGATACTGCATGGACTCTTTTAATATTGTTTTTTAGTCTTTATCTATTCTATTGTAGCATAAATAAATACTAAAAAACAATATTAAAAGATTCCGTACAGTATCAGAGATCCCGAAAAAATTCACAGGTAACCCGAATATATTCGTGAAACCCGAACATTTTCGGGAATCCCGTCCCGGTCCCGCACAGCTCTACTTTTTATAATTTCAATAATAGTAAAATAAAAAGCCAGTCACCGAGAGCGCACAAAAATGATTAAATACGTTCTTCATCTTCAACGTCTAATATTCTCTACATAATTCTGATGTTAAACGCGTCGTAACAATATCGAAAGAAGCTATGCACTATCTTCTACATTAACTACCGAAAAGGAACTAACTGAAAAATATTGCTGACCGCAGTTAATTAGTGGCACGACACGCATCCCCGGGAACTCGCCACCGGCGTCGCTCCAAGAATAGCCGAGAATCCCACAAAGATCCTGAAATAACCGAAAGCGCCGGTTCTCTTCATCGGATTTTTCATGCCGCGATTGTAACAATACCTCTCTCTGAACGAGACGCACCGAGCCCGTGACACGAATGCTTCTGTACGATTCTGAGCGAGTCGTTCGCGCAGGAGAGCCGAGCTAAAGAATTCCTGTATAAGCTGACGATCAGAGAGGAGGGTAGACAGAAAATTGCGGATACGCGATTCGATTCCCAGCCGCCACTCGTCGCTCAGCCATCGACCTCTCGCGGCTACAAACTAAATACGCGGTGGGTATACGATACTAAAAATGCATCGAGTGCTTCCAACAGTGTTGAGGACTGCAGCAATCGGCTGCTGCGCGCCGATATCTGCGAATCAGAATCCGTTAAACAGCGCGCGGATGCATCGTCACGATCGGAACGATCCTTCAGCGATCCTCCACGAGAGATCCACCGGAGACAGATGGAAAAGGACAGAAAAGAGAGAGAGAAAGAGAACGTACGAGAGGTTTGCCAAGAGAGAATCGTCCTCGCCCGATACGTAACCACTCGACTTATCGTCACGAGGATTTTCGACTGCGACAAGGAATTCTTGGTGCAACGATCGACATCGGAAACGTGTCGGTGCACGATCGGGGGGCCTCAAGGCGCATTCCACCTTGACGGTTGCACCGGACCCCGCGCCGTAAATGCATCTGTCAAGAAAGTGATTGAAGGCAAACGAGGGGGAGCACCGTTGCAGCAGCCTCCGACGCGACGGCTTCGCGCTCGGATCTCATTACCCACGATGGCTTATTTCACCGAGGCAATCGGGTTTCAATCGAATCTCACCGTCGTCGTCTCTGCCTGCCGATTGTTCTGCGCCACGGGCCAAGATTTTGCGTGCGTCACTCGACGGTCTCGATCTCCGCGCGCGCTAATTACCTCCGTTTAAACGGCTTCTCGCTCCGCAGGTGTCGCTGTCCATTGTCCAGTAATGATCGCTGTCTCATTGATACTTAATTCGTTTGTTCGTAAATATAGTGTAGGGTAAAGTGCCCAAATATGAACCACTTTTTGTTGATGTCATTTTTTGATTGTTTTAGAATGCTCTTGTTCGTCCAAACAATTACCAGTTGTAAGTTGGAGTTTGTTCAAAAATTAATACAACTTGGAAAAAATATTTTTTTTTGTGGTGTGTCATTTGCAGGTTCCAGCGAAAGGGGTTCTTAATATGGTACACCTAGAGTCCCTAATATGGCACTAGGTGACATCAAGAATGTCGATAGCTATACCCATATTAAGGAACCCTTGGTAGCATCATATTGGGAACTCCGCGTGGACTGATAATACTAGCTACTGACAAAGAGAAAATGAATGTCAGCCCAAACCAACAGTTGGCGAACATTCATATAAATAAACTGAAACTACAGGTATGTTCAAGCATTTCAAAGTCTTCTTCGAAAAAGGTACAATCGAAAATCTGACCACAAAAATATTCAACACGTGGAGACACAACTGGCGGATAATCGATACTAAAATCTATAGATTGGTGCGAGTGCACTGCACACTGTTGAGTAAACATGGTAAACTATATTGTTCGAGGATTTTCTCACTAGAGTGCGACTTCTCCTTAACAAGATATAAGGTAGTGCCATAATACGCGACTATATCATATTGAGGCACTTTACCCTATAGCTGTTTTTAGTGTAATGAAATGATTCGTTGCGTAATTTATTTGGACCGGAATAACTTGTTTCTTGTCTCTGATTTCTGAATCGGACACACTTGAAAGAAAAGAAACGATGACAATGTAATAACGAGAGAACCAGTCAGTTACTGACGAAAGTGTAACAGCTGGCGATTGTGAACACCGGTGTCGGAGACTTTTCCCAAGTCGGCAGTATCAATTTGCGAATCCAACGCGCAAGAAGTTTGCCCACATAGAATTCTAATCGTTCGAACTTCCATTCAATGAACATAAATTACCAGACCTTCGAGTGGTGCATTCTTAACGATCCCCCTCAATGCCATTAGCCGTTCCTTTTAATTGCGGAATATCTTCTTCTCGCGAGGAATAATGGATATTCAGTAACGCTAATAAGTAAGAGAATACAATGAGCCAGTCCTTCAAGGTTCTTCCAACTAACGTACACACACGCGCACACGAGATATATCGTGACGGTACTTACACACCGGAATCGAGAAGACTTCGCGAAGAATCGTGTGCGCGTGTCATCGCGGTAAATTAGAAACGATAAAATTTTCTGCGAGATCCGGACGAGGAGATCGATAAATTTTCATCGCATTCGTCCCGGGATTTTACAGCATTGCTTGTGGAAATTTATGGTGTATAAAGCTGCGACTGAAATGATACTATTATTCTCGTAAAAACTCAATTTTTAGTTTCGTGAATTGAAATTTCGATTTAGTACACAGATCACCCGATGATAGTACATTTCAGCAACTTATTGGACAACGCGCGTAGCTCGCGGCCGCAGGCAATCTTGCTCGAAGCGAGATGATTTTCCGAACCTTTAAATCTCAAACGACTGAGCGTGCGACATCAAAAATGGAAGAGAGAGAGAGAGAGAAAGGGAGAGCGAGAGGAAGAAGCCGGGGAAAAGGAGTGTAAGCAGCTTTGACATGTTAATACGGATAAACAAGGAGATCGCGCTGGTTGCTTTGGCGATCACAATTTCTCGCCGGGGCTCTTCATATTTCACCAGCCTCGGGAATCGCGAGGAGCCAGACATTATTATGTATGCTGTACCCCTGTTAAGCAGCGGCATTCCTTTTTTGCAACCGGCACGATACATCCTAGTTCTTTTGCGCGTAAATTGCATGGGCTCCCTCCTCAGACTCGGCCTGGGGACCGGGCATTAAGTCCATGCGTGGACTCCAGGATGGATCCTGTGTTTGCTGAGGGGATAATAGTGTAATGGATGGACAGGGACACCGGACTAACGGATGAGACTGCTGTTTTCGAGACTCCGGTCTGAGGCTGCCGGCGCATCGCTCCTCTCTTCCAGTACACTATTACTCCCTTTTGTCGGCTAATTGGCATCATTGTTGCGCATTGTTCAACCACCAATTGTCCGTTTCTTTTCCACTCTGTCTCTCTCTCTCTCTCTCTCTCTCTCTCTCTCTCTCTCTCTCTCTCTCTCGCTCTCTCTCTCTCTCTCTGACTCTTCTTTTTGATACGCGAATCAACAGCACCAGTGGAAAAGTGCCTTTGTCGAACTTTAATGACCCGCGGGAGCGGGGGTGTGTGCCGTGACGATTAGAATTTAGGAGACATTACGCGTCCCCTTGGACACTCTATCGGTTTCGTTCTATTATCCCCCGGGAATTCGATGGACGTGCGGCTCGCCCTGTTGGTTGGTCACCAAGACCATTAACCCCTTAACGCGCAATATTTTTATGGCAAGCCGTTTCGCAAACTTCAAATGAATTTATAGAATTGCTCCCGTATTTTATTATCAGCAGGAACGCGTGATCAAAGCCACGCAACACGCGCAACCCTCCGATCTTCTGGCTATATTTTTATTAACAGATGCTCCTTTCGCTGTGTGAAATCTGCTTTGTTACGACGCAAAGAATTTATCTCGCGCGAGGTAATTCACTTCTTTCCACGCTAAATGCGGCGTTCTTGAATCCACCGAATATTTCGCGCATATTTTTATTAATCGTCTCGTTGCGCTATGATCAAGTTGGTTTATTGTATGACACTGCCGCGGAGCAACGGAAGAATTTACTTCGCGTGGAACAATTTTCTTCTCGCATTTGTGGAAACAATGAACTGCTGAAGCAACGATCTCAGTGCGCTATAATCAAGTTGGTTTATTGTATTGGGTTGGCAAGAAAGTAACTTCGGTACTTTCAGCTGAAGTAGAACCGAATTTTTTTATTCAAGCGATGAACTATCATGAATAAAATATTTTCTGATTTGTTCTTTTTGGCGAAAGATCATCGAATAAAAGGGAAAATATCTTATTCATTACAGAAGATTGCTTGAATAAAGAAATTCGGTTCTATTTCACCTTAAAATACCGAAATTGCTTTCTTGCCAACCCAATATAACACTACTGCGGAGCAGCAGAAGAATTTACTTCGTGTGGAACAAGTTTCTTCTAGCATTTGTAGAAACAATGAACTGTTGCACTATTTTTATTAAAATTATTAAGAAGTACATTTTCATCTAATTCTTTTTGCAAATGAAGCAGAAAATGACCGGAAGATCGGGGCAAATTGTTGCACGGAAGCAAAAAGAAAAGGCCAGACTTTATTGTAGCAATGAAACAGTTCACTGTACGGAATAGAAATATTGATGAGAACGATTACATTGTAAACGAACGGAAGAAAATGATTTTTTGCAAAAATCCCGAAGTCACGCGACCGTCCGAGAACCTCGCGAGCGTGTCGCGCTTAGATCACCGACAAACGGTCGGATAATTCCGCGTTTACGATCTGAGTGAAAGATTCCGTCCATCGAGGCTGCCATAAATATTAATTCCGCGCGTTACACGCAACTAAGCGTCGTTCCAAGGCGGGACAAAAACGAAATCTGAAACGGTGCGCGTAACTGGGTCCGCTTTCCCAGCCGTGGATCGTAATAAACAATTATTATACGCGATAAATAAGGTCCCAGCAGAGCGAAAGAGAGATCAAAGACAAGAGAGCTGACACGTTGATCTTTTCTGATACAGATTATGGATTAATAAACGATCGACGACGACGAGTGGGGAGGCTTGTTGCGAACTGTGATTAGACTTTACTCCGCGAATGGAACGCGGAAGTCTTTCGCGGGAACGTTTATGCCGGATCCACACATCGGCCTCGACGACATTAACACGCTGATCACTGAACCCGTAATTATAAAAATATATTCCCACTTTTATTTGTCTGTGTAATTATTAGACTGTGAATTTTACTGTGACAGAAACGAACAAGTGAAATAGAAAATAGTGAAAGCATTGATTAACTAATATTTTTACTGTCTCACATGTATCCATTTTCAAAATGGTGCTTATAAAATGAAGTTTGCCGGTGCTCAGGTTAATTACCGTTGATTAGGGGGAAGTGTGGATCTAGCCTTAGGCTAGTGTCGCACGTTCACGCGTACCCGCAGCAAACTTTGACATTCTACCGGTAAGTATTCCCGATTTTCCCACGAGCGCCGATCGCCTAACGGGAGCAGCCTTTTCGGGCAGTTTCTGTTAATAACCTAACAGCGTTCCGCGCGAGCTTAATGCTCGAGCGGACATGTATGCGCCAAGTATGGTGATTAGATTGGCACAACGGGCCACTTACGTGTTCGCCCGATAACGCCTTTGTCTCTTTTTCACCTCTCCTGCGAGCAAACTCTGATATACCAGAGTCGTAGAAAGCGACCGTACACAATCCCGTTGATTTACGGCTCGTTGAATTTTCCCGGCAAATCGTGTTCGATTATGCAACCGAACCGGCGAATTGTGAAACCCGATGAAAATCCCAAATGAGAAACCCGTGTTTCGCTTCTATCTTGGTCTATTAGTTCGGCCGCCGACTTCTCTCAGGTGTGTGCTCGCGCGACTCCCGCCGCAACGACAGGTGGAAAAATTCCGGAATATACAGTCTCAGAAGGAAAAGAGACGATTTAGATATCCGTTCGGAACGGTGTATCCGCCGCGAACACTAACAATGAGATACATAAATTAGTTTCATTAAGAATCGCGTGACAAGCTGCTAAGAAACGCTTATCGCTGGTTCCCCGGATAAATTGTATCGTTCCTAACAGGATAACCAGAAAAAAAGATATTCTGCTCGCTGATTTATGCAAACCTAGTCGCTGTATGAATCAAAGTGATCGAGGTTCTTGAGGAATTCGCGATTGGCAGCCATTCGACTTCGTTAGAATGAGAGAGAATAAAAGAATACATTCTTTCAAAAGAATTAGACTGCGGATCTTTATGCAAAATAACAAATGTCCTTTCGTCTTTAAATCTTTTTTTGTGACTCTGAGACGCCACTAAAAAATTGCTGTAGCATTATTCAAAATATTATTTACATTATCAAATATATCGGTGTCTAATCAATAGACTGCGGATCTTTATGCAAAATAAAAAATGTCCTTTCGTCTTTAAATCTTTTTTTGTGACTCTGAGACGCCACTACAAAATTGCTGTAGCATTATTCAAAATATTATTTACATTATCAAATATATCGGTGTCTAATCAATAGACTGCGGATCTTTATGCAAAATAAAAAATGTCCTTTCGTCTTTAAATCTTTTTTTGTGACTCTGAGACGCCACTAAAAAATTGCTGTAGCATTATTCAAAATATTATTTACATTATCAAATATATCGGTATCTAATCAATAGACTGCGGATCTTTATGTAAAATAAAAAATGTTTGCATTGATTGCAAGACACAGGAGTGAAATAAAAATTTCTTTCTCCTTTTAATTATCTGATTAAGCTGACACCAATACGCTGATGTCTTTAAATCTTTTTAATATGTCCACTGCTTTAAATTGAGCTTACCCATCTTTGTCATGAATGCATAAAATCCGCAGTCTACTAATCAATTACTAAACATTTAGGCATTTTGCATGGGGTACTATACCAATTCGATACCCATAAAATTTCAAAAATCATGGTGAATGGAAATATTCTAGGTAGGAAGAAATGTTTAATTTTTAAGTGAAAATAGCTCCGAGTTACTCGGATTAATTAATATGTCCACTGCTTGAAATTGTGCTTACCCGTTTCCGTCATAAATTTATAAAATCCGCAGTCTACTGACAATATCGAATTAATTTATTGTGCAACTTTGCATCTCTTGGCCGTGTTATGCAGTTATACAAAGATTCCGCATCGAATTCGCACTCGCGTGTTGTGCAATCCTTAAAGAAAGAATGGCCTGTACATTGACCCCATCCATCCAACATGGAAGTCGTTCGACACGCTTTGTTTTGTACGTTAATCGTATACAGGTCAGAGAGACCATTGGCCGATTTAGGTTGGGACGCGGCGGCGGCAGCTACTTAACCAGACAATTGGCTGTCATTGACACACAAAACCGTTAGTAACGAGTATGACGATCGTCGTGAGCGATGGGCTTTCTTATTAATCAACTGGGGCGAGCACGCTGGGGATCCTCCGCGCATAATTTCGTTATCATCTTAGCTCCGTGAAGCAAGCGACGATGGCGAAGATACTCGGGAATAGTCAGCGGACTCCTATACTCGATTATGTTAGCAGAAATTTCTCAGCCAAAAATCAGACTTTGAAATGATTTGATTTCTGTGTATATATTAGGTCGTTCGGAAAGTTTCATGACAACGCAGGAAATGACGTCCGAAGTGTCAGCCGTCAAGATATGCATACCAGGATTTTGCGATTTAAATGAAGATTAACGAATAACAAATGGAAGCAATGCCACTTCCACACGAAAAACTAAATTACTTTCCGAACGACTTGATAAATAAAATGATGAATAAAAATTCACAGTATAAATATTAGTTGAATTAAATCCTTTACCAACGCAGTCAGATCATTAGAAACGGCCCACACACAGTGTGGACTTGTGAATGCACAAAATCTCCTGTACCGAACCTGAACCGTTAATTCCAATTAACTCTTGACTAATCACTAGACTGCAGATCTTGATGTACCACTTGATGTACGTACTAAAAACGTGATAAACATCAGCGACAACGGAACACAGTTGAACAGACAGATTCACTGTTAATTTGCACTTAGTAAGTACATCGAATGAGGATGGTATCTCGGTAATATCCGCTTTCATCAATCAACGTATAAAAGGTTGCCAGGAAGATCGGCGGTCTAATGACTCGGCATCGAAATAATTAATCGGTCGATCAATTGACATTTCGGTCAAGGATATGCGAGCGCGGGCGAGCGGTCGCGCGACTGTTCCCGGCTCGATTAGAACGAATCGAAAATCGATCAGGGTCAATAGATGATAGAGATTCATGGACTTACCTCGCTCTTGAGATTCAATGGCACGTCGCAGGGACCGTCCAACTCGGCTTCCATTTTCACCTGATGAGACAGCATGCTGTGGCTGTGCCGGGGCGGTACGGCGGTCGCCAACATGTTGGGATGCTGCAGAGGTTGAAGACGATGTTGGAGATGGGGCTGGTGGTGATAAGGCGGCGACAATTGGGTGTTCAGAGTGCGAAGATCAGCTGGCGGGGAAGCGGGCGCAGCGGTACTGCTCTGTTCCTCCTCGGCCGAACCCTCCGCCATGTCAGTCTTGCATCCCGGGGACTCGTAATCTGCGAATCGACCAAAACTCTCTGAGGACCGATCTAATAGTTGAGATCGCTGCGTGCTCTCCGACGCCCGGTAATACCATAATGGCGAGAATATCATTTGTCTACACGTCCGGCGACGTCATGCTTTCCACCCACCTTTTTGCCACGTACCGACATGTGTTTCAACATTTTTTCTGACGCTCAGTTTATTTTTTTAGAAGATCAAAATATACGTCTTATCATATGATATTTCGACAGTACTTGCTGAAAATTTGAGCCCGATATCTCGAACTAGACAGACATGGCAGCCATTTTCCCGAGGCAATATCTTCGAAGCATGTACCTTTGAAAGGTAACAGAAAGAGAGATTCAATAATTTTTTTATATATGAAATTATTTTTCTGTAAAAAAATCAAAATGTACATCTTATCATATGATATTTCGACAGTATTTTCTGAAAATTTGAGCCCGATATCTTGAACTAGACAGACAAGCAGCCATTTTCCCGAGGCCATATCTGCAAAGCACGTACCATTGAAAGGTAACAGAAAGAGAGATTCAATAATTTTTTTATATATGAAATTATTTTTCTGTAAAAAAATCAATATATACATCTTATTATGCGATATTTCGATAGTACTTGCTGAAAATTTGAGCTCGATATCTCGAACTACAAGGACATGGCAGCCATTTTTCCGAGGCCTGAGAAATTTCGATATTTAAATACTTTTTGGATCCACTATGTATGTAGACCGATATCTCCGCGACGTTTTATTTAATAGACATTTGTCTAATTTAGTATCAGACAAAAAGAGCTAGTCAAATATTTTTACTCGTCGCCCGGTATGTAACATTTTCCTAAACATTTTGCGGCTCAAGCGTTGATATTTACCGAGAAAACGATTCTTTACATTACCGTTTGAGCTCACTTGTATAGTGTCAAGTTTCTTTCCGTTTCATGCTTGTGTCTCTTCTAAAAAACGATTTCAACTCCGCGGAATTCTTGTGCGTGTTGGCTCGTCAGTCATAGCGCTAAGGAGAATTCTGGCCACTGGCCTACGGAGGAATTAATTTGCTTAAGTATTTTGTAACGTAAGCTGATGTAACGTGCTGATGTGGGGCAGGCAGATGCCGAGGACTCGCTATGGTCAATTGGAAAAATTGGGACTGACGTTTCCTAATCTGGTGATTTAATAAACTTTTTAATCTTTCTTACCCTACGAGCAATTTAATCAGATGCACCCCACTATGAATATTTATACACGCGTGCAATTCTGACGTTGCAAACATCGTTACGAAGAGTACATAGGCAGTACAGTGCCATTCAATCCTGCTGGGAGTTAAATGAAGTAATGTTGAACAAAAAGGGAACTTAAAGGAAGTACTTAAAAAGTACTGTAAAAAAGTTATTTACACTACCACATCTTTCAAAATCGAAGACGATGTGAAATCGTAGAAAATAGCTTGGAATATTTTGATGAAATAAAATTTTAGAGGGATATATTAAAATAATTTGTAGTTAACCCTCATCCACCCCTCATTTCACGAACTAAATCTGTTCCTCGGTGTCAAATGGACACAGTAATTAAAAAAAATCGATGAAGTAACAAGGTAAACAGTTATTTTTCGATGTTCTTTTAGTCAAATCGATGAGTTAACATTTTACATTTACATCTTAGGTTTTTCGGTTGTGTTTCAAAAAAATAACAGAACAGTATAAGTTATTTCGGAAAAACTGTGTCAAATTGACGCGGGGGTCGAATAAGGGTTAATATAAAATTTGTGTAGCCCAAAAAATGTTACACAATTGTAACGGGGCCAAAGAAATAGAAGTGTGGTTAACAAAAAGATGTAATCGCGTATAAGTGCCCGGTAAGATCAATGGCGTGAAGAATGAAGTTGGTTGAAACCGCGGGAAACACTCGGGTACAATTATTTTCTAATTTCACCCCGTATAATGAACCATCGACCCCACCTCAGAGAATAAGCGATATCTACTTTTTTTCCGCTGATCGCACGAGATTACCTTTAATCGTTCCACTACACACGGAGAGAGAGAGAGAGAGAGAGAGAGAGAGAGAGAGAGAGAGAAAGAGGATAGAAAAAGAACAACAACGAGGCAGCATCGATAAGATCCGAAATCGTCCCCGGCATAGGCCGAGGGACTTGAAAGGGCGCAGGCGACACGCATAAACGCGATACTAATTAAACCGCGGGACTCCCGCCAGCCGTATCGAAGCGTCGTGCGTGCAGCTGTTAAGAATGCAGACAGTGGAAATTAGAAGGAGGCCCGTTCATCTTCCGACATCAAAGCAAAAACATTTGGCCGATGGGATCAGCGAGAGATGCGAAAATGGCGGGGGCAACGCGTCACGCAGCATCGAGAATAAAATCGGGTCTCATCATCATCCTCGCAGATACCTCGCATTTATAATTATTTTTATCCGGCTGGCCGTTTAGCAGAAATTCCTCCTTCGGCTCCCGAAGTGGATCCTCCTTTACATTTCGGACACTTAACGTTGCTTTTATATCTCAATTCTTGTGGACATGTTCCTTTTAGTTTGACTTCTGTTGAAATGAAAGTTTAAGAAATATTAGACAGAAGAAATAGTAGACTTTAATATTTAATCTTATCATAAATGAAGGAACACGAACTTATCTACATTTTCCAGTTAGCTTATGTTTGCAACCTACTTAGCACGTGAGCTCGAATTCCGACTGACTGCCCGATAACAGTCCCAACCATAATATTTTTACATCAATTGAAGTAAGCCTTAAAATAGTTCCGGACGTCAGAATTGAATATTTTTTATTTTCTATTACAAACTAGTAATAGCATCCTGAAGTTACAGTCAAAAATACATAAGTTTATTTTTCATCTGGAAAAGACTTCAAATTTTACGTCCACGGCTACGTTTCGAAGTTGCTTCTTACTCAGAATAGAGTTAAGCAAAATGTTACAAGCAGGTCTTGAGAAATAATTCAGCATTTTTCTTTTTCTCGTCTTCCACAAAATAGCTACCCACATACTTACATTGTAATGCACCCCCAATTTGAGCGTGATCCAAAGCAATTTTGCAACTTCTCACGTACAATAAACATGAAATACGCTAGCCAATAGCAATCTACCCAGCATTAGCGCGGCTAGCACGTAGTGTACTTAATTTGACGAACTTGTTAGTCAATTTTCAAAGCAGAAAATTCTCCGCAGTACCCTTGACACCGTTGCAATCTCGCAGACGCGGAACAAAACAGCTTGTTACCATTGCTACCATAATATTTAGGGAGCTTGAAATTCGACTTTCTGGATTTCCTCCGCTAGAGAAGCAAGCTTTCAAATTCACGGTCGAATGCAGGAAGTGAAGAATTGGGAGATCATTTCGAGAACTGGAAAATTTATTCTCTGTGCCATTTTAAACTGTGGTGTCCAAGGTGGTTCGGAACCCACCTTATAAAAACTGTAGGTCCCGTCGCGAAATACTCACAGCAGTTAAAAAAGCGACGTAAAATAGATTAGAAAAGAGAACTAGAAAATCGCAAGAAGAATTTCTTGGCAACATTAAATTTCGAAGTTCTAAAAAATTGCGTATTTGGGAAGACTGTACGTGTTACGTATCTACAGCGGAAGAAATCTCGTGTTACAGACTGCATCCTGTCCGCTGGTGTTCGTATCTCAGCCGGCGAAAGCTCGAAAGAAGAAGATTGTAGGGAAAGAAGGGGTCAGAGGAATCCATCGTCGAAGCCCCGCGGATCGTGTACTTGGTGAACGCAACTAACAACATCTGCTTCTATTTTTGCGCTGGCCCGAGTCCAGCGCTTTACTTTTTTAAAAGCCCGTGCGCCTATGACGAACGGCTGGATGGATCATCGAGCGGAAGACCGGGGTAGAGAGAAACGAGCCGGTTATTCTGGACAAATTATTGTCAAAGGGCGGGAGCGCACCTTCTCTCTGCCCACCAGCTACTTTGTTCCTCATAAAAGCGGTTTTATAATGGTCGCCGCGCAAATGTTTCTCGCCGGGGTTTTTAAAACGTCGAGCCGGGCGCACGCAGCGGCCCCCGTCGCAAAAAGAAGCCGGCGGAGCTCTCCGTAGAACACGTTCACGGCTGTGAACATTGGGTTTTGACACGGCGTTACACGGCCGACGTCGTAATTGCCGCGGTTTTTCAGCACAGGTTGCACAGGTGTAACAGTTCGGAAAATGCCCGGGGGTTATCGGGTTCTGGCCGATCTGTCGCCGAGGATCCTCGGTAATTCGACTACGATTTTGTCAAAGCTGAGGCCGCTCACTGGCCACGGACTTTTTTCTTCCGTTTTTGTAATACGAAAATGCACCCGGACGCTGCCGACCTCTCAGCTAAACCCTGTTTTATGGTCCCCGTGCACGTGGAAACACCGAGGTGCATGCATTGACATGTACGGCGGCTCCGAAAACCGTCCGCACGCCGCTAACGATTTTCGCGAAATTGTCAAGCTGTTCGATAAATCTCATCTCATTTTAAAATCGAGCCTTTCTACTGAGAATATAATGTGGGATCTGTATCACCAAAAATCGTGCACCAATTTTCAAGGTGTCGTAAAACGGAAGTTTCGATCTTCAAACTCATTCACGGAAAAAATTTTTCAGTTTGTATAGAGATGTTTAACACTAAACCTACCGAGTCTTAAAAGTAACTGGTACATGTTCCTTTATAAAAATTACAAGATTGATTTTATTTAGACTTTGTGCAGCTCCTATTGTAACATGTGCTCCACTAAAAATATCTATAGAATCATTTCTTATGAAATTATTTTCATTATATCAAGAATCGTGAAATAAATAATCTGGAACCGGTCATTTTGACCGGTGATGGTAGGTTTAGTGAACGGCGGTTCTCAGACGGAAGATTTCCAGCCCCGTAGTTTAGTGATCACCCAATAGAATTCAGAATGCAATAGCACTTTCCACATTCATTCGAATGTAATATTTATGGTGTTGATCCCGCTGTTATTAACGGCAGAGGATACACTCGCGAGTCGAAATAAAAAAGGTGCTATTCAACCGGCACGGAGCTATGTATTACAACAATTACACTGTCTTCGACAGTGCAATCTTACGCGAATCGAACGTGGCATTATGCGTCGACGCATTGACGTTCGTAATCGCCAAGGCGGAAGGTTATTTAGGGATCCAAGCCGATGATTGATCCTCTCGCTGTAGCCGCGCGGAAACGCGACGCCTCTCGAAGGCCGTGCTCGCGCGAACATAGCAATTTTCAAATATTAATGCTCAATGACACTCGAACGATCGACGGATATAATCATAGCCTGATTTCTTCGTGGCGGTCGCGAGGGATTCTTCTTCCGTTTCACGTATCACGGATCGGGATGCGAAGAGAGAGATAGAGGGAGAGTGAGTGAGAGAGGAGGAGGAGGAGAGAGAGAGAGAGTGGAGGGACGACGTGGTACGCTAATGAAACCGCACTCTCATTAAAGCATCCAAATCGACGATACTAATTGGCCAGCTTTCGGAATAACCGGCATTATTGCTCAGGACGCGATATAATAATCGTTGCGGACGAATTCGGATCGGACAGCCGGTGGTTAAAGCGTCTAGTAATTTCACGGACGTGGCCCTAGAGCGATTAATACGATCCCGACGGGAATTAACGGCCGCTAACGGAAAAATGCTGGCCCACGATCGTCCAAAGACCGTCGACAAGACGTGTTAAACCAGATGATTACACAAAGGACTGTACGATCGTTCGATGATCTAGAAAATCGCTCGAAGAACTATAAGAAATCTTATTTTTGCCTGGTACATCTTCGAAAATTTGAGAGGCATCGCACTAGTCTCCGCGTTTGTGTACCACTGGACGTTTCTACTTAACAATATATTGAGTGTGAAGTGTGACTAAGCTGAGGGTTTATGACATAAGTGAGTAAGTGCAAATTAAACCAGTGAAGAGGTAAAACGAATTATTTGACAACGTCAGAATAGAAAAGACAAGATTTATCACAGCTATTAAATTTGCAATCTTCTTACACCTCGTAGATCCTAATCAAATTCGCTACACTTAATAGACTGTAATAAAAAGAGAACTTGCGTTTCTTTTTGTTCGACATGATTTTTATGGAAAGACGTGATATTTGCGATTGTTAATGATAATATTTTCTATAGGGACTAGAGACAGAGAATGTTAATCGCGAATATCAAATGTATCTTTCAGTGTTTATTTGCCAAGATTTTGATTGGATCAAAATTATTGCGGACCGCATGAAATATTACATAAATGGTTAATTTCCATAGGCTAATAAAGTTAATTCTAGTGCAGGCGGAATGTCTCATGTGGGCGTGGTCCATGAAAAGCATTTGTTATTTAAGTCGAGCCTTCGTAGACTGTTACAAACTTATAAATAGTATGTATAAGAGACCACAAGTGGGATGATAGATTGCTGTTATTAAACTTGCCCGGACAACGATAGTGGCGCGGTATTATTTATTTTGTACCCTAATTAGATGTAAATTGATAGTTGGGAGACAATACGATTAATGTAACAGATAACATCGTGCCGTCCTCGATGTTTATTACAAGTAGAAACAGCGAATAATAGCCAGACACGCGAACTGGTTACTGGAACTGACGCATCCTTTAAAAATGTGCAAAATTCTGCTCATACTATTTTCCAAGACGGAAGTGTACAAAAAGAAAACGTTATTCTATATCCTCAACTAATTTCTTTTATTTACATTATTATCTATAGACTGCGGATCTTTATGCAAAATAAAAATGTTTTGCATTGATTGTGGGACGCAGGAATAACATAAAAATTAATTTCATCTCTTAACAACTTTGGTACATTAAAATCAACATTACAACATTCTTGAATTTTTAAAATCATTTACTGTTTTACATTTGACCCAACCAATTTCTTCATAAATGCATAAAGTTCCGCAGTCTAATTATCTACTATAAATTTGGATCATCCTTCCAACCCTGAAAATCATGAAAGAAGCACCGTTGCATAATTCTAAATTACATCCTATTTTAATACCACTTCTTAAATCACCAGTTTACTCATTAATAGACATACAAATTAACACGAAACCTATTACCTCCAATTAAATGGGCGATTTAAGATTGTTTTTCCTACAATTATTGAAATGACAGAGACGCGTATTAATGGGCAAATGATTGAATCATTCTTTTATCGAAACACGTGTCGTAATAAAAATCGTATGGACTCTGGACAAACTTAGTCTTGAGACAGTGCATAAGAACCAATCATCACTCCACAGAACTTATTCATCCCAAAGCTAAGGAGAAGTTCAATCCAAAATCAAGCCCAAAAATCGTCGTGTAGAAAATTCCGAAAAAATTCCTAATCTCCGATACATCTGAACCAAACGAGCAGATTCGTCTGGGAGCGTGTGACCCCCCCCGTAGATGCCGAAATGATAATCGTCTGGTTCCATCAGACAACCGTCGGCGGCGGATCTTCCGAGCGGGCAGCGAGTATCCGCTTTCACCGGGTGCATCCTGGCATGTCTCCTCGAGCGATAATTGCCGGCGGGATCACCCGGTGAAAGTCCGCGTAATCGAATACGCAATTAAAACACCGGGGACCATTGATACGAGGATCGCTCGAGTGTCTAGGGAGGCAATTAAAACGCGTGCATTATGCGACGCGCCGTCACCGGGCGGACGCGAGCGTTCTCCCTGTCTCTCGCTGATCAGACGTTTAACCACTGAAAGGAAACCGAACGAGCCGGTAAGCGAGAACGGGGGGGAACAAGACCGAAAGAGAAAGAAGAAGAGAACGTCCCAGCAACAGAAGAAAGACAGAAAGGGGTAGGGAGAGAGAGAGAGAGAGAGAGAGAGAGAGAGAGAGAGAGAGGACGATAAAATGATAAAGAGAAAGAGAGACAGTGAGAGCACTCGTCTCCTGATGTGTCTCTTACCATTCGTCTCGTCCTCTCGTCATCTTGTTCGTTTTCTCGATATTTCTCGTTCGAGCCCCGGGCCACGTATCGTGTTTTCGCATTATCAACGGTACCGGGCATCATCACGATGCTTAAAAGGAAGAGGATCGCTAGAGAGGGTATGAGGGGGGCAGCAAAGGCAACGTCAGCGACGCCGGCAGCCCAGCAGCGTACAATTAAGGGGGTTGATTGATGTTAATTCAAAGGGTAATTAAGAATGTTGCGCATAAAAATCCGGTAATTTATGGTCATTGGGGATAATTATATGTTGACCAGCTTGTAATTGCAAGCGCTCCGTGGCCTACAACACCGTGGCGCATAAGCGTCCGGGAATTGCGGGTAGCTCCTTCGGACAGGCCACGTTCGGCTCGCTCTCTCTCACTCTTGTTCTCTCTCCTGTTCTCTCCCTCTCTAGCTTCCGACCTTCTTCTGTGTGCGTGTGGGTGGGATATACGGTCTCAGATCGCAGCTTATTATAGGGGCTAGTAGATAAGGTGGGTTTAGAAACAACCGTGCGCCAGCAGCTAGTTTCCACATAGTCTTAGCCAGCTGCGCGTCTCTCTCTAGCCAATGGCGGCCACTTCTCTCTTGCACCAGCTCCCTGGATGCCCAGGGGCCACAAAGAGGTGCGTGGAAACCGCCCAAAGTCCCGGCCACGATTTATGAGACCGATTCCAGACCGGCAAGACGACCAACGGACACGGACTTCACGATTTTCAGCTCAGGTCCAGTTCGACGCGAAAACGCGATCCGTTTCTGGCTATGCGCAACGAACACTATAAATAACCCGCGGATGATCGCCATATGGCCGCACATGCCGGCCCGACGGACGCGTCTTTAGGATTTCCTAGTTCCTACGGAGAATTAGGGTAAATCGGTTTCAGCGATCGGTTGAATGATCTCGTAACGCGTACTCCGTTCTCGCGAGTATCGTTTAATGTCTCCGAATTTTTCGTGGGCGATCTAAGAAAAATTAGCACTCAAATCTTTTTCTAATTACTTAATTGTGCTTTTGACAAGGTTTATAAGTTTTTGTTCGAGTGGATGGCCCTCCGGGGCAAGCTGTCCCGCTTCGTCGATACCGAGAGCTACGAAGCCACGCCTACTTCGAGCACTTTAGAGGAGGGAGCAAGATAGATAGGCTTCGAACACCGATTATGGGCTAGCAAGATTGAATGTATCCTTTTTCTCCGACGTCATTTGCTTCGGAACGTTGTCCCCGAAGGGAATTCAGGCTTGTTGCCTGTGCCCGATCTAGATAGAACCTTGGGGGCGTGTTGAATCCCGCCCTAACATTTGGAGGAACAGGTTTTATTTATTCTTAGGCTAGTTGTGGGGATTATTTGCTCTTGGATTCGGAGGAATGGCTCTTTGTGCTCGAATAAGGGACTGGGGGACCCTCTCATTATCTATTTGGAACGGTGTGCTCTGTTGTTAGATAAAAGAGACCTGTCAGAACGTTTTACTAGGTCTCTGTTCAACGCAATTCAGTCAATCTTGCACATGTAGCACTTGGAGTAGGAAGTTGAAGCTGACAAGTTACATTTGATTGATTATCTAGTGGGGACAATCATTTTTATTAATATTTGAGAATTAACGAAGTAGTTCCCTAGACATTAGAGATTGTATCCACTGTATTATTTCTTGAAGAAACACAAAAGATGCTACCGACAGAGCACTAGCTTCACTATTGTGTCGAATCGTACCCCAACATTACAACTGCAACCCTCTTGTCGCCACATCTAGCAGATGTCCTACGAAATTCCACGGAACGCGCAACAATGTGTATCTTCATTCACGATAGAGAGCGAAGAGAATTTTCCAAACAAATCGATTAAAAAAACACGCAATTTCATGGCATCGGCCGCCGACATCTGCGCAAATGTAAGCTCGAAAGGTGTGTACCTTTAGTCAAATTGCGGTCACAGTGAAACAACAGCCGGCGCTCGTGCCAGCCGAGACAAGAAACTTCCGGGGCAACTCGCTCGCTTTTTTCACATTGTTCGCGAGATCTTAATTCATAGTATCAGCGGTCTCGATAGAGCTCTAATGAACGGTGTACTCGCGTACATTGTTGAATATCCCTCTCGAGTACGCGCGACACGGAGTGAGCGTTGCGTTATTGTTCTGGCTCACGCGGTAATAATCGTGCAGTAAAGCTTGCCGGTTTTTATTGGAAATTATGGTGTTTCGTCGCTTTGGAGGAACAGCTGTTACGAGCCGGTGCCAATTTCCCCGTGTTCCCGGTAGTCATTTTTGCTACATTTTAATCGAGTTTACCCTCGAGCGAGTCGGCGATGGTGTTTAGGGCACACCGAAAGACATGTTTCAGGGGATCCCACCGATATTATTGCTTTATGAACTTGCGGTACGAATTGGTAGCGCTGTCTGGTAATTTCGGGGTGCGGCTTCGGGGCGGAGTCGCAATCATCCGTGAAGCCGTGCATTTACACGGTGCTTATAATATTTGTTCGCAATAAACAATAAAAACGAATTCGAACCTGAACGAACCGTATTGATTTTGTACCTAGATTCTCGCAGTTCAGAAAAGAAAAGAAAATCTTTTAACCACAAAATACATCATGAACAATAACTCTAATTAACGCAACAAAGAATAAATAGTTCAACCCTCCGTCGTTCTTCTTAAGAAACAGGACGGGAATAAAAATGAATAATCATGTACACACGGTGTGAATGGGAATTTCCAATGGCGATCTAAATAGCGACTCGTTCTCCGGGAATCGAAGGGCGGAATTCGTAGACAGTCGAAAAGCGATCTGGAATAGTTAGACGAAGGCTCAAGGCCGCCGGCACGGGGGTTAAAAGGAAAAGAAAAGGTGAAAGAGAGAGGACGAGCGAAAGTGGACGAAGAAGGTAGCAGGGCAACCCTCCTACTTGAAACACGGCCAATAAAATGATCCCAGCGGGACCAGTTGGCAACCGCCCATCGCGACATTGTCCTTGTCCAACTCCTTCTTTTTTCACGATCCCGTAATCAATCGAGCGGTCTAATGGCAACGTATAATCGCGGCTTTGTGGCGCCTAGTTGCGTTCATAATGCTAAAGAGAACGGGAGCAGAAAAGAAGCTCGAGGCCACCGTTGTCGCACAGATTCGAGGGTGACAAAAGACGTCCCGTGGTATTCCTGCTGGCTCATTGTTTTTGGCTCTCGTGCGATCATTATACGCCACTGGTACACGTTCTCGTAGATTCTAAAAACGCTAGAAGCGGAGACGAATTCATTCTACCAATTAAGGGACTTCCGACGTGATCAGAATTTAACGAAAATTGTAGTTACTCCTTCTTGGGAGTTTTGAGAATTTTAGGAAATTTATGTGCACTTCTGTTCAAGCAGTGGATGGAATTAGCAATGTTTATAAACGAACCATGCATTTAACAAAACGTATTGCGTGTAACACGAGCGATGTCCAATCGAATAATTTCTTTATTTCGTCCAGCCAAATTCATTTAATAGATTTTGCCTCTCGCTCGTGTGGTCCAGTTCCAAGAAAGTTCGTCAACTTTCTGAGAAGCTTGTGGGAGATCGTAGAGATCTCGAAAACAGCAGGGAAGACGTCGATTCGACAGAACGTCGTTGCCGGTTTCGAGAACGGGTTCCTCTCAGCGGGGACGGTTCGGTATCGAGTGATTCGAATTAATCTTTAACGCACGTACGTACGTAAGCGCGGCGGCTAAGTGCCAGCCGAGGTAATGGTCGTTTCGTGCGATACCATTCCGTCAGAAATCCGAGGGGCTTTGTCCCGAGTCACGGAACGCGAGGATTAAACCGAACAGCGGCCCGTTAATGCGACTCTGCGAACGCCTCGCCTGATCTCGCCTCACCTCGCCACACCTTGCCTCGCTACGAGGATACAATCCAAGCGCCGCGGACTCGTGTGCGTAACGCAACGGACCTTCGATCGCACTCGACTCCTCCATAAATCGGCTCCGAAGGCATCGGGAAATCGTCCTTTCCCCCTTCCCTACCGTGATCACCTGGCTGCGCGATCTTTATGCAAATACGCAGTCGCTGCCATTAATATTCGGACACACTTCAACCCCTTCGATTTACCATGATTTACCACGATTTACCGCGATTTCCAAAGTGGATTGCAAACATTTTTTTACTCCTTCCGCTCATCCACGATTCGGCGTTCTAATGTCTGGGTTAAGGCTTAAATTCGCACACTCATCAACCTCCGAGCTACCTGTATTTACCGCAATTATTCAATAAAAAAATTGTTTGTACATATATAGACTTTTTAATTAACTTCATTGATCATTGATTGAATAGAACAGACAATTACAATTTATTGCAAGTACAGTATGATCTCCTGAAGCTAATTCAACGATTGAAAAGATTATTTTCATGTAGTTTGGTCAAATTATTCTTGAGGAATGTTGAGAGTGTTCTCGAGTCCAAGAAGCCGGTGTAATAATAAGAGCGGTTGAACTTTTCCTTCAGAAAATAATTAAAGCGTGCAACGAAGGGGTTGAAACTGTTCCAGTATGAAAATTTGCCGCGGAAGATAGAAAATATGACGGGAGCCGTGGCTGTCCTCGGAGACGCAGGAAGAATATTTCACGTTTTACGGCGCCAGGCGTCGTTGGGGTTTGCGCCGTACAAAAAAAGTGTCAGCCCGCCGGCTAAATCAGAGCGTGAGTGCATTAAACTCCGAATTACCACAAATAGAACTTTAACCGCACATGCCCATTATAATGGTACCCCCTGCTGAAGATGTATTTACGTACTAAACCGCCTTCGCGGCTCACGCTGAGTCGTTTGGAATTAACATCTGGCCCAAAAACGGGCTGAGCTCGGTTCATTGGACCCCCTCTTCTTCTTTCTCTGTTCCCTCCTTACCCCTAGCGTCCCCCCGCCCGCCCCCCTTGAAACGGGATTAACCGTCGAATTCGTTCGAGCACTCCCACTTATCGGCCGATCGAGCCGAAAAACATAATCGTTTCTTTATTTTCTTTCAAGTGAAACTCAATACACTTGCTCCGAGAACGAACTCGTTCAACACTTTATGGATCGGTGATTTTTTAGTGCCGATCTGCTCGCTGTTCGACATGTATATTACCGAGCAGATGACTACCCGAGCCGCTGATGGCTTCGATTTGTTCAAAAATTTGCAACAATTATTTTAGAACGAATATTAACGAATATCCTGTTCTGCTTTTTATTATTACGATTAGGGGAAGCGGGAAATTATTTCTACACAATACTCTACACAAAAATCGTCTAGTAACCCTGTTCCTTGCAATAAAGTTGAAACTGATCCGTTATGCGAAGAAATAAAAGAAGGAACGACTTCTAAAACGTAATTAAAAAATTCTAAAGGACTGGTTAAGTGACCCTGAAAATCACCAGACACCAACAGCAGCAAGACAGATCCATTTTACTCAGACTTTGCTATTCGGAGGAAGATTTCAACTTTTCACGGTCAGGGGCGTACACGTGGAACGCCGATCCATCCTTCGAAGAATCGAAAGTCTTCCGGGACTGTTTCCGGTCGTTGGCCACGAGAAAAGGAGTCCTGAATGGGGGCGAACGTCGGCTCGGAAATCTCAGGAGTGCTTTTACACGCAAATTAGGTCTATTAGGAGCATCGAGCGTACAAAAACACTCGTGCCGTAGCATCACTCTGTCCCCCCCCGATGCGTGAGCAGCTCTCCGGCCCGGTTACGCACGTGCGTGCTTCTTTATGAATTATTAGAATTAATGACACCGCACGCATCGCTTCGCGCCACGGGGCGTCACGTCGTTCAATTGCGAGAGCCACGGACACCGGGGATACATGCTCAAAGGAACGAGGACTTTGAGCAGCGAAGGGTTACCCGTTCTGTTCTGCGACTCCGGTGTACACTGATTCGAGAGGCTAATTCTTTCATACGAAATCGCTGCTATTTTTAAAACTGCGATCCTCTCGGTGCGAGAACGCGATCGGGTTAAGCAGTTTCTGATCGCGAAATCAAAAATTGACGACCTTTTTGGAGAGGGAATAAAAATGTTCGCCCATTTCGTTTCTAAGAAAAATGTGTAATATTTCAGGAAAAGTAAAATCGTCTGGAAATGCGTTCATCATTTATGTTTAAATGTTTTGTAAAATGTTGCTACATACATTTCAATGTAATATATTTAACCCTTTACACTCGGAACAATTTTAACACGAAAACTCAACATTTCTTCTAACCTTCTTCTTCTCCTAACCAATTTGTTCATACAATACTCGAATGTTTAGTAATTTATTTGATATGAAGTAAGACAAATAAAATCGTCTAAAAATGTATTCATCATTTATACATGTTCCATTGAAATGTCTTGTAAAATGTTGCTGCATACATTTTAATGCAATGTATTTAACCCTTTACACTCGGAACAATTTTAACACGAAAACTCAACATTTCTTCTAACCTTCTTCTTCTCCTAACCAATTTGTTCATACAATACTCGAATGTTTAGTAATTTATTTGATATGAAGTAAGACAAATAAAATCGTCTAAAAATGTATTCATCATTTATATATATTCCATTGAAATGTTTTGTAAAATGTTGCTACACACATTTCAATGCAATGTATTTAACCCTTTACACTCGGAACTATTTTAACACGAAAACTGAATATTTCTTCTAACCTAAAAATATTTTCATTCTGTACAATGTTTTTCATTTTATGCATATTAAACTGATGCAATTTGCTAATACAATACTCGAATGTTTATTAATTTATTTGAAGGTTAAACAGACTAATTTTGATTCGCAATGATAGGCCAGCAGAAGCGACGAGTACAAAATAGGTAGAAATTGATGAGGACATAAAATAAGAACAGTGTAATTAGATGGTGCATTTAGGCGGAAGATTGGTCGAACGAATGGCACACGCGTGGGCGATCGACAAGCGATAGGAGCCGTTGTCTCGAGAGCACGGGAACACAGTGGGAAACACTCGATTCACATTTGATGCTCGAAGACGGTGGCGTAACTTGCTTAGCGGCGGTGATTCCGTGAGTCGATAATCGATGGAGGGCGCCGGATGGAAAATAGAGAAGCAAGGCTACAAAGCGAGCTGGAAGTGGGTAAGTTGTCGAGCGAAATGTTATCGCGCGCCGGATCGTCGGCAGGGGTTGAATCGGGTAAAAGGGAGCTGAATGGGGCTGCAAACGGGGGTTGACGAGCCGAGGGAAACGGTGAACAGAGACGGAGGATAAACGCCGAGGAACGAGGAGAAATGTGGACGGGATTTAAGAAGGGGAAAGCATCGATTACTTTCCTTGACCTGGACAATATCCGCGTTTCCGCCTCTGTTACTCGCGGTCCCATTTTTCATCTTTGCTTTCCCAACTCTTTCCACCGCGTTGGCGCGGCGAACCGACTTTCTTTTTATTACACTATTATACATGCACCTTTTGCCATACCTGCATCTCCGCTTTATTCTCTTAACGGTTCGATTCGCGTTTAAGATGTGCCGCAATTTTTCTCGATCGCGAGTTAAATTGAACAATTTCTCACTTTATAGACAAGTTTTTCGAATTCTTTTTGAAATAACTGGTTTCAGATTTTTTATAGTGAAATTATTCGGACGTTTCCATCGGAAACGAACATAGAAAAAAATGTACGAACGAGTCATCAGCTACTTCTAATGTTCAGAAAGTGTAAGGTTATGGAACTTCACACAATAATAAGAAAATGTCAGCGAGCTCAAAAATTCCATGAACTCAAAGTCGCCAATTTACCGAAACAAATATTCAAAAATTAAGATATAAGACAGTCTTCTTGCATTCTGCAGATCTTAACCGGTTCACTAAAAATCTATTAGCACAGACAGAAATTTTTCAATCCAAGCAAATGGTTGTTAAATGAGAGAAAAGTTTTTCTTTCGATGTGTGAATTCGCGTGTCAAGGGTTTGCGGAGCAAAGAGTCGGTCTGGAGTAAATTTCCTCAGTTACGAACTAGCAGTGCGCGGGGGTTGTAGGATGGGATGGGAACTGGGGTTAAGAAAGGCAGCATCCCGTTTTCTTTCCGGCGCTATCGCGAGTCGAGTGCTTCCTTTGGGATTTTCCGGCTTCGACTCTCCATCAACCGTTGCTGTCCTCTCTCTCTCCCTCGTTTCCTCCTCGAGCAAACTCGGGTGTGCTCTCCCTCTTGCAACCTCTCTCTCTCTCTCTCCCTCTCTGTCTCCTCTCTTTCACTGCGGTCCCGAGGCGCCGAGGCGGCAAGTAAAGAACTGCTCTCTCTCACCCCAACCGTCCCGGCAGCTCTCGCACTGATTTTCTACCCTCGACACCGTTTCCCGTCCACCCTCTGCCACCCCCGCAGTCCTCCTCGTGGCTGCTATCCACCCCCGCACTCACACCCCCGACAGTCACGCTGCCAACACGTGCTCCTGTTTACCTCTCCGATCACATGGTACCGGTACACTGGCCCCGCTATAGGTTCACTGACGGTGTCATTTCATCGCAAAATACCTGGGGGGCCGCGTATGCGCGCTGCTTAATTGCATTCATGACCCGTGTGCACCGTGCATGCGTGCTCGACACGCCGCGCAACGATCAACCGCTGCGGGGAGGACGGATTTCGATGACGATTCGCGCCGCCACGAGGTCATTCTCGTGGAATTCACGTGGACGCTGATTCCGGCCTGCACGCGCCACGCTCCGCCGGAATTTACTTTTGATCGCGACCCTTCGACCGCGATGATTTTTAGCTTCCCGTTCACCACGCCACCTCCCTTTGTGGGAAATCATTGAATAAATTTCGTTCTCGCGCTTTACGAATTATTTTTCGACAACAAACCTGTCACTTTATCACTTTTAGTCTTTTTGTGCGTGTTTTGGCGACGATGTAAGACGCTTTCGTGGGAAATCGATGGAAAATTTATTTATTTTTCTTTCGACGTGTAAACGACGCATTTTGCAGAATTTACTTCGCACCGCAATGATAACTACAATTTTTAGGTCCTTCGATTACGCTTAGCTCTATTTATAGCCACCGGAAAATTCACGTTAAACGACGAGAATGCTAAGGAAGTGAAAGGAATTTACAAATATAATATGTACGATGTGGAACGACTTTCACAGAATTTCATCTGTTCAGAAGACAAATAGGAAGCCAATGGAACGATCAACGTAATAACTATAGATCATGGTATATTTTAAATGCAATTTTGTAAAACGCGATTTTATGACACCGAAGGTGATATCCTCTAAAAAATCCGCACAAAAATTCTTTGAAAGATGGAGCACCGTTATAAATAGGCCTAGTCTATAGCTGGAGGCTAAAAATATCTGCATGCATTAACCTTCTAACATTGAACATTACTTTCAAGCGCACGGGTGGAAATATCTCTCACTTTTTCACGTCTTAACATAACCGATCTCTATTCTAATAATTTAAAGAATGATTTCCTTTACAGACTTAACACATGAATAAAAATTATAGAAACGATTTCTACTGTATTTTCCCTTTCTTTCACCCTGGTCTCAAAACAAACCAGAAATTCACAGACTTCAGATTTAAAACCTTAAAAAGACGATTTGATTGATCGGCAATCGAATGTGCAATTTTTTATAAGAAATTGAATCGTTGCATTTAAGAAACACTTCAGAAAAAATCGTAACGAACAAACGTCACCACAGATCGCCAACCGGAAAATTCTTCAAATAAATTTTCCGAAGAAAATCGACTCTTCCGCTTTCTTTTCCAACCATTGCACTCGAAACAGCGATTTATACTTTTCTATTCCCAGGAGAGAATAAACTCAGAATCCGACGGTCTCCGGGATTTATTTATGGGGACACTAGCGACGCGTCTACAATGGATGATCCCTGTACAAATCTTCGCCTAACCCGACGAAGAATCTGAACGGCGAAGGTTAAGAACCGTTCCCCGATCCAGCAATTAGCATTCGCTGGTCACACACGCCGCGATCTCCGCATAATTATCACCCTGATTATTGGAACGTGGCTAAGTAGCGGCGAGGAAATTATCACTGGACGCAGAAAGAGGCGCGGAACTCTACGCCGGTTTCAATCCCTCGCTACCGACATTCCCGCGCGGCCTGGCCCCGAGTAACTTTCTTAATTACTGAGATTAACTTAATGGTATCGGGGCAACGATTATCGCTCGCGAGCCTCGCAATTGCTGACCAGATATAAATACACGCTGCTCCCCGGCATCACGAATTTTGATGGAAACCTTTTTTCAGAACGCGCGCGCCGAGAATGCGGGACGAGAATTCTCGTTTAGAATCGTTAACCTGTCAATGCCTTCGACAGTGTTCCTTTAGCTCCAATTTTCGCCAAGCTTCCGATTCTGTAGTCTTCGCGATTTTTACGGGGAAATTCTGTTGCGAATTCACTGATGTCTACGGTTTTCTCTGGATCTGCATAGAATTTTATTTTTCGAAGAGAATGACCGTGATAGTTTTCTGGATGGTTTATGGTCTTCAGAAAATTTTTCTGTCACTCGTGAACTTCTTCACCTTGTCAAAGACCGTAGTCGTCTTTGACGGCGATAAAATAATTGTGACAGTTTGTGCAACGATTGCGGTTAATTCTTCTGCGGTTTAGGAATAGTTAGGTTTCACTTGTTCGATGGTGTACATTTTTCTGGGAAATCATCTTCGGTACAGCAATTTCGCGAGCGCATGCGAAGATAATGACGTAATTAGAGGATTATGAATAGAGCCTAGCATATATCCGTCATTTGCATTAATGTTACCTTAGGCACTGCGGTGCAAGAAATGATGTATAAAGAAGTTTAGTTCAGAAGAAACATTAGAAACGTTAGAAAATATTTAAAAAACACGACGAACGAGAGAAAATGTTCGTTTCGTGAAATCTAGCTTTTCACGACTTTCAAGTTATGAATAAGTTTTCAGGACAAGAAATGATGAATGAACACGTTTAATTAAGAAGAAACGTCGCAGAATGTTAGAAAATGTGAGGGAGTACAACGAACGAGGTGAAACGTAATTTTCATGAAACCTCCTGACCATTTATAAATTTTCAACATATGAATAAATTTCTGAGGTAATGTAGTGAGATGTTACACTGTGAATGTTTCTTGAGAATGTGCACAAGCAAAAATACTTCGTCTGTCTGAGCCTGCTACATCTGTCAAAATGCAGTAGTGAATTTTCTGTCAATAAGTTCTATAACAAAAGTCTCTTATTTGTAGGGGCTTTTCTGACACGGAATTATTCTACCATAACGCAGAAGATGATATCATATTAACAAGCCGAAAAATGTCACGTTTAACTAGATTCTGACCTCTGGACTCTTACATTTCCTACCACACTTTTATATCCACCATCAACGAAAAAAATATAAACAGTCTGACAAGTCATTATGAAAAAATTGTTGTATTCGTTACACTTATTTCAATGAAGACACACCTCATCACACTTTCCCGCTGCCACCAACCCAGACAACTTTTCGAACTCTCGAGCTAACTTTTCGTCGGAGTGTTCTACAGGAACGAGGACTTGTTCAACTATGCGTAGCCGACATGAGCAGTCGCCTAATCAGCGTGCTAACGGCTCTAATCTCCCGGCGAACGGTGTACGTCGAAAAGTTCGCGCTGGCATACGCAAATCGTACTCACCTAAGGAGATCGGCGACTGATGTGCGTGGGACGTCGTCCTGACGTAGTTCGTAGCGCCCGCAATTGTACACGTAGCACGTTGCCACCTGCTCGATCGAACCGAGTCTCGTCCGCAGTGCCAGCGAGTCCGTCGATCTCAATCTTATCACAAAACCAATCGCCTCGCGATCTCGCGTCGCTCGATCCTTGGCCACCTTCTCTTCGATCCTCAGTCTCTCTTGAATGTTTTCACTTGTCACCGATAACAGCGTACCAACGACGGCGGGCAACAGCAGCGAGCAGTCCCAATGGCGGGCCGACGTCGACGGACAAACGATTCACAAATACATCGACCGCCGGTGACATCAGCCTACTTAATTACGCCGGTTAATTGCGAGTAATTAGGAGCGATTAACAAGCAAACAGTTGATTGCTCGGTGCTCGGATAAAACGGATACCTCGATCACCCGGAAGAGAACGCGAAGGGAACAACGATCTTAACGATTTCGGTGATCGACGATCGAACGGATCTATGGATCGCGTGGTCACGCGCGCACAGTGATGTCCGTGTGACGACCGTTCGTTCAGCTTTCAAGCGAGACGACGAGTGTGTGAGCGAGAGAGAGAGAGAGAGAGAGAGTAAGCGAGAGAGCGAGAGAGAAACGAAAACGAGGTTCCTTTAATGCGATTTTAATTATTCTATTTGTCCGCGGTTCGCGCACAGGCCGCCGTGGTTATCGTGTGCAATTCCGCGTCGGCAAACACACAGGAGTCACGCGCGTGTGGTAATTACCCGCGGCGATAATTAGGAGTTTATTAGAGTCCTTGTGTCATCACTTCGCTGGAACCGTTCGCCGAGCTCCTTGCCGCAACGGCGTCCGTCTCATCGGCTTGATCAATCTCCTGAACGTCTACGTTCGTTGCTGCGTGCAATTAACTCTGCACCACCTGTCCCGCGCACCTGCCACGTTTAACGCCTCCCGCACGTGGCCCCCGCGGCGATATATTTTCGATAGTCACCGGGCGAGCACGCGAGCTCGCCTCGAATCAAACGATAGGCACTGTGGATCACACACAGGAGAACCGTCCACGAGAGCACAGAGTCACAGTCAGCTGACGTTGGACACCGGTAGCCACTGGACACCCGATGATCGGACGATCTTCCACCGACCACCCGTCCCACCAAGATCAAGCTGGCAAACCAGCAAGAAGACAGTTCTGAGTCCGCGAAGTGTCACGCGTGGTGTGCCTCGCTGGTCTGGGTCCCACGTGCCGAGTGAACCGGCGCACGCACCTCTACGCTCTGATTCCCTGATCACTCTCGAATCACACACTCGCCGATCACTCGGCCTATCACAAACTCCCCAGGTTACTTCCAGGCGTCTTCTGTTCCCTGACTCCGACGATCTTTCCCACGTAGACGACCACTTACGCCGCGGTAGAACAGGCGTGCATTCCTCGTTCGGGGCTGCTCTCCGAAGGGGACCGTGGCTTTCGATCGGCCACTACCCGGTCAGTTGAAACCCACGACGATCCGACAGATCGATCGATCCCACTGGGAAGAAGCGTTTCACCGATCGACAGCGATATCCCGTGGCCCTCGTGTCGCTGGCAGCGTGGTGTGCACGTTGCGCGGTCTCGGCTCGGCGCGAAAACTTGGACCTGAATCCTGACGGTCCGCAGTCTGGCTGCGTAGTGGCTCCGGTGTAGAGCCAAGGGAAGGCAACCCGCCGTGGCTTCTCTCCCGCCTAGCCGCCAGCCAATGCTCGCCGCGCGTAGTGGGGGCAAAATGGGCGGAGCGGTGGGCGGTAACCATGCGCGGAGGTGGGCCGCGAGTTACTCGCGAGATCCCGTTGTTATGATTGTTATGAGTGTCCGAGCTGCCTCCAGCGAGCTGCTTTGGGGGTGGAACGCGCGCGAGAGGGACCCGCTTCTGTCCCCCTTTTTCATCCTGGGTTCCCTCTCTCCGTTTCTCTCTCGGTCTCTCGCTCTCTCTGTCTCTCTCTCTCTCTCTGTCTCTCTCCCTGTAATATAACCACCACGAGCTCGAACGAGCTCGTAACCGTGATGCAAATCAGCCCGACGGGGCTGAAGAGTACTTCGCCGGGGATGCCCGGGAGGAGCGATTGGCGCGAAGGACCGATTTCGCGGCTTCCGCTGGTCTTCCTTCGCAAGGACACGCCGGACCCTTGGTCTCCCTTGGTTCTCCCTTGCTGTCCCTTAGCCACCCTATCCGCCGATGTGATTTTAAGGGCTCATCGCGAGACCAAGATCCAACGTTCCCTTCCCGCGGACACGAATCGGTAAGTAGGGGGGGCTGGGGACCTGCAGCTTCCGGCCACCTTTCCTCCGATTTTTCTTGGCCCCGCTCGAGTGAGTAATTGCCTATCGGGTGATTTAATTAGTGGTTCTTCGCCGGAGATGAAGTGCGAGCGAGCGCCGACCGCAAATGGAATATTTCGGGTTAATTTGGATTCCGAGTGCCTCCCGGATGATTCTTCTGCTGTTAGGGGAGTCTAGTGACCACTCGAGTCTTGCCTGACGACTGTGTTTCCACGGACAATGAATAATCCACTATTTTTACCTGGAGCCGCTGCATGCTGGGAGACCGACGCCGCCTTCTTCTTGAAATTCGATGGGATTGGTTGGACCTCGAGGTTCGTATTTATTTCTTCAGGATTTTAGTTGTTTTCTCTGAAATCGTTCGATGGTTCTTCCGTACATACTTCTTCTACTTTCTTCTGATTTATTTATTGTATTCCGTGTTGGACACCTGGATTAGGTCTCCGTGTAACCATTTCCTATAAAATTAACATCGTGCTGTTTTACGCAGCCATCGTAATTTTCTTCAGTATTTTGTATCTTGCGTTCTCGCAAAGCTATCGCAACTATTCCTCAACATTTTGTAAAATCATCTCGAACATTCATTTCTCTCTAACAATCTCAAACTTGTCCAAAATCTGTCTTTTCTTAATAATGTTAACAAATCGAAGGTAACATGTCAGTGTTTTCAAATTTTTTAAAATATATTTAATGATTTCTATTTGATCCTAAATAAATAAATTTCGCAGTCCTACACGGTCAAAAAGAACATGTCGCACGTTTCACAAAATCGTAGCCCGAAGTAAAATTTTATGCTGGAATCTTCAGTAACAATCTCTCAATTTTGGAAAAGGGAAGGTCGGACAAGAAACTTACCTTTATGGAAATCCTCGAGCCGTCCGATAATATCCCCGGCGTTAAAAACGTTCGAAAAAGAGTGGCAACGTCGATGTATACGGGCAAGATTAATTACCAACAGTGTCCCGTCCATAAATGAGCATCGATATCCCATCGTCCTCGAACATCTTCCTCTCGCAATCACGGTCGTCGTCTCTCGATCGTTCACGGCCATCGATCCCGAATTATCGCGTTAATCCGCGTTCCTTAAGTATGTATATATCCTATCAATTGCAAGTCACAGAGACGCACTCCAATTACCTGCGTGGCCGGCCAGCCCGGTAGGGCCTACGGTCATTAATTTTGATAAATCGTTCGTACACAGAAGTCGGAGTTCGTCGACGTTGATCCACTGTCTCATTTATCTTCGGGAGAGGGGGGCGCGATGAACCCCCGGCTGGTAATTGCAACGCTGCGTGCCGATAGCGCGCCATTTTCGTTTCGTTCTGTCACGGGGCTCGATCGCCACGATCTTTCGCTACCTTCGAGCTGCGTGGTACCTCTAGACTATGTCCTAATTATCGGTGATACATGGGAAACTCTCACAATTTGCAATCAGTTCCAAAACGTGAGATTTTAACAATAAACCTACCACCGCCGGTCAAATGACCGGTTTCTCATTTTTATTTTGCAATTATTGAAATTACAGTGAAGCTTTCACTGGAAATGATCATACACATTTTTTTATCCAAGCACATATTGTAATAAAAATCGGAGAAAATCCATATGAATTCTATGATGTCACTTTTATAAGGCAACACATGGCAAACATTTTTAAAGCTCGGTAGGTACAGTCTCAAGACCTCAGTTTCCTCTAAAAGCGAATTTTGCGCATTTTTGCTTCGTGGGGCGCCATCCTGACAATCTTTTGCCACCTTCAAGCCACGTGGTATTAAAAGTATGTCCTAATCAACGTTAGAATCCCAAATATTAGCGTTATATTTACATTCAGACCTTTAAAGAACGCGTCCACTATCGCTCGTGTTTGTCCCACGAACGTACACACTCGCCACAACGTCAGTTCGTCAGAGAATGCATCATGCACCGCAACCGCAGGCTAAGACGTGACGAGGTGGTCCCCGTTGCGATTCGTGGGCAGGTGCAGGATCGTTTTCGCGTGCAGTGACGATTTTTAATTTTTTTCGGAACGACGGAGGTGTAAACGCGGTAGCGATAGGGTGTACCGCGCCGCGTTCGAATCGAGAACGAACAATTTCATCGGGAACGTTATCGAAAATGCGAACCGAATCGGTTCGTTCTCCCTTTCCTGCGGCTTTCACGAAATAACGTGCGGTTTGAGTTTTCGTGGGGTGGGTGGCCGTGTCGGGAAGAAATACACCGCAATACATATTAAAATGCGTCAATCTGCCCGACGAATCTGGTCCGCGTGCACATGTGTGTGTGTGCGGCGGCCACGATGTAAATTTCTTCTGAAATGTTTTCGCGGAGTGGTCGCGCCAACTACTTGAATATATTAGCCGCGTTTTTTGCATCTTATATGGGACTTCGCGAGTGACGCACGGTACTTAAAGCTAAATATTTCCGGCGTCCCGCGAGAGTGTGAATTTGAAAGAGAATTTTTAATGTCGTCCGTAACGTCATGCAGATTAACATTTTGTTACATCTGCATATTAGTGTCTTGACAGTCGCCGAATCTTTCTCATGTAAATCGCGATATTGTGCCACGGGAAATTACTCTCCTTATGAATGGAACGTTTGTCACGTTAATCATTCTTTTTACGCTCGGTTGACGGGTCCATTTTCACGGAGCAGCTCAAAGGCGTCATCCAACTACTCCACTGTACTGGGTTAATCTCGATTCCATATCATTTCATTCGGTATAATCGACGCATCAACGAATCTAGATGAAGTGCTGCTTAACGTAGAGAGCGAAATATTCTTCATGTGAAAATAAATTCTGCACGTGCAGAAGTTCTGTGTTTTTGTTGCGTGAGTTGGCGGAAGGTACGCGAAGGGTTGAAAAGATAGGTGATTCAGTTTGGAAGCAATTGAATTATTCTTGCACGGTGAATTTCGTGGGATAAAAGTTGTCGTGTTTGGAAGGCCTGCACACCATCTTGCGTAAAAATATTCGCAAACACCGTGTGTAACTGCGTGTTCCCGTAGCTTCGCAGGGAACGTTTATTAAGTCCAAATTTTACCCCTTTCGAGCCACCCTCGTCTGCGCCACTATTACTGTCCGCACCCTCGGTGTTTTAATGTTCTCCCCTCAATTTCTCCAACATCGACCTCGACAATATTCTGTCGTGATTCGGCCCTTCAAGGTGCGTCCTCCGTTACGGATATATTCAGTTTGCTTGAACGATTGCTAGAGTACTTACCTGCTCGTAATTCTCCACAATATTTTACTGAAAACCATTAAAAATTGATAAATTGATTTTTCACTTCATTGAAACGGGCCTTTGATTTTACGACACATTCAGTTTGCTTCAAACAATCGCAGAAGAGTCTACTTAATTGTAATTCTGCAAAATATTTTACCGAAAACCATTACTTAATTATAAATTGCTGTTTAAATGTTAGATTCTATTTTAAACTCTGCTGTGTCTAATGCGAGTCTTCTCGATCGAATTTCACAGTATTTCTTCGATGAATCGTGTTTAGAAACAATTCCTGAACGTCGGACATTATTTCAGCCATTTTGTTGCATATATTCAGTCAAAATATATTATTTCATTCGTAATTTCATGTTTTAAAATGAGGAAGAATTTTATTTTTCAAAAAAGTTTCTAACAGACGGCTACAACTTAAAAATAATTAAGAGAAATTATGAGCATTGAGAAATATACATTTTGTTTCATTATTGCATGGACACAATTGATTATTGTCCTCGTGTACAGAAACTTAAGCGAAACTTTGCTTCCGCGAAGTTCCACCTAGAATCTATTGATTATTGAATATCTAGCCGGTCTGTGACGGACAGTTTCTAAACAAAATGGCGGTCAGCGTGTTGCCACCTCGTTTACAGGAATCTCCGATCGCTGAACCTATATTTGACTGTGAACATTGTAAAACTGCAACATTCATTCATTTCTATTGTACTGTCGTACTTTATTATCATTTTACGGATTATACACGAAGCTAATATATTATTGTGACGAAATATACAAACTCAATTGCTTCAAGTTCGTACAAATCACACGAAAATCACGTTCTGAATAATTATTTCAGGTGAGCAAGCAACGTTCAAATAAACCGGATTGAATATTGAAAACTCGGTGATCTTCAGCCACGTTGTAATTACTTAACGACGAGGTAAGAGGAAAATATTACATTTTTCTTGTTTCTGAAGTATTAACGTTTATTATCTTGACCAAACCTGTTAAGCAACTTCTCTTCTTAATCGTCATCTTCAAGAGAAACGTCAGTGATTAAATTGAACTTATAAATTAACAATAAGAAACAACCATTACGAGACAGGCAATTCTACCAGAATTACAGCAAACTGGAGTGAAATGAAAATTTATTTTCTTTCTTAATATGTTTACTGGGTTGACAATAATATAATATTATTTTCAAGTTCTCATTTTTCTCATAAATACATAAAATCCCTAATCATTACCTGACTAAAACCAGTCCACTAAATTCTTTCCATCTTCATCCCCTAACCTTTAGCACCTGCTAACCAAACGTAGCATCAGCGAAAAGAGTATCGGCATGAACCAGCTCACCCAAAAATCCATTGACCTGCCCCATTCATCCGACCAAGAAACCACCAAGCGAGTACGGTAACCCAATTCCCGGCGCCGCCGACAATAATCAAAGACCACCCTCGTTCACCTGTTACTATCCCCCGGACGCGATCCATCCGAGTGTCGAGGTCGGTGAAAGAAAAGAAGTAGTATCCTTTCGGCGGCGGGCCGCGGCGAGGAAATGAATGAATCCGGTTGTCCTTCTTGCACCCGCGTGGTCCACGTGCTTTTCACATATAACTCACCCCCGGCTGGAGGCAGGACGTGTAGCCAGCTGGTGGTTGAAGTTGTAGGAGTCGGCGGCAGGATGTGGGTCTCTACTCTCTCTCCTGTGTTCCTTCCGTCCCACTTCATCCTTCGGCCTCTCGGTTGCACGCGCCGGACCATCGGATCCTCTTCTCCTTTTTCCTCCTTCGGCCTCTCTGCTCTCTTTCTGGCCGCCACTTTCGTCTCTCACAGTCTTTCCCGCACGCTTCTCCACCCCCACATGCCGACTGCACCCTCCGGCATCAGGGGGTGCTCCGTCTTTCACCCCCGTCCCACCGGATCGATTAAAACTACAAAGTGTTGCCTCTCCATCCGTTGGTACGCTCATTCGTGGTCGACTACATTGCTCCGGCACTCTCCTGGCGGCACTGGGTTACCAACTCTTTCCCGACGCCCTCTCTCTCTTTCTCTCTCTCTCTCTCTCTCTCTTTCACTCTCTTTTTCTCTCTTCTCTTCTGTCCTGTTCCACTCGTCGACTTCCTACGCCGCTACCTGCCTTTCACCTTCTTCGTTTTACCTTTCTCATTCTTCTGCCTCTTTCTCTCTCCGACTTCTTTTTAGCTTTTCCCCTCCCACTCTTCTGGATCCTCTCTTTCTCTCTCGCTTCTTTTTAGCTTTTTCTCTCCTAGACCCGTGATTCTCTTTTTTCGTTTCTTCTTCTTTTTCCATCGTGTTTCCCTCTCTATACCGGTCTCTTTTATCGGAGGATCTCCGTATTCATGGGCGTCCGCTCCGCTTTCTGATAATCTCCGCGTAAAACTTCTCCGCTCCGTCGGGATTGCCTTCGCGCGCACGACCGCGCGACCAACGCGCTCTGTCTCCCTTAGTTTCTTTCTATTTTTCTCTCTCTCTTTCGATCTCTGTCCGTTTTCTCCCTCTCTTTTTCTCCCTGTGTTTTCCCTGCGGCGTGCCGCCGACGCCGATCGGATGTTACCTCTCACCTCTGGATTTCTCTTCCACCGGCCGGATGCTAATCATCTTTCACTGACTTCGTTCGACTCGGCTCTTTCCGCGATTCTAGTTTTGACGGTCGACCATTTAGCCAGCTGTCTTTTCTAGTAGTTGGAGCACGGTTGACAGAATTGTCGCGGTTGATGAACGGAATTTTTTATCGCACCAGGACCTTTCGAAAATTCTGTATCAATTTTCTCAGGCACTTCGTTCTGGAAGAATTGTTTCGTTCAGGTCTCCCATCTTCTTCCTTTTGTTCTTTCTTTTGTTTAAGGAGTTCGAGGAGGATTCTTTTCCCAGCTTCTTTGTCCGCGTTTCGTTTCTTCTTATTTCGAGAAACTGTGAATGCCTCGCCTGGCGGAACTGCAGGAATTCAATGTTAATGATCAATTTGTATTGTAGTTCAAGGAAGATTCTATATTCTATTTTTCTTTTTTTTACATGTGTTATGATATTAAGTTGGACAGGTGTGAGGGCTGTGGTTTCGACCCATTGTTTTTTAAACGTCTCAGGACCAATCCACTGTTCCTGTGGACTGTGGGTAAATTCTTTCGGCATCTTCTTTGTCTGCGTTCCCTTTCTTCCTCTTGTTTTGAGGGACTATGAATAAGACTTACGCTTACCCGATGGAATTGGAGGTGAACGGCGTAAATTATTGGTTAGTTTCGTAACTTTTGACGCTGATTGCCGAGTAAATACCTCAAACATTGTAACAGAATCACAGTCATTTATTTAACGAAGCCGTTATTGAGAGATTTGTATCTATTATGGTCATTATTCTATATTCATTTTTCCAGTTCTTGAAAATTCTAAAATTAAATAAGGATTTTGTACATTACCACCGTTTTGTAGTAGACGACCCAATTAAAAAGCACCGCAATTAACAAATTCGCTGTGAAGATGCTCCGTTTACAGCATCTTACCTCGATTCGCTTTCCCACCATCGGAATCTCATTGATCCCAAACTTAAATTGCGTATCAAGTCTATCTTCGGAACTTTAAGTACCCGGGCAAGTTTCGTGCAGCCGTGACAAGGAAGAAGTTCCTAAAATTCCACACACACAATCTAGCTGAACCAAACCGATCCGGGCCGGAGCCTGAATCGCTCAATCTACTGGCAACACATACAGGTTGTTTCCAATTTGGTATCACAGCTAGGAAAACTAATATAATGTCCCTGAAATGTTGTTTTATGATTGAAATTCCTATTAAAGCACATTTATAAAAAAATCCTCAAGGACACTTGATTGCGAGTGCAATAAAATTATTTTTCCTGAGTTTCTGCAAACAGGATCATTTCCAAAAATTCACAAGAACTGCAGGTGTCCACTTTCGGATCAGTAACAACCTGTACACGTTCATTATTTAATTCCGGAGGGGGGCTAGCCTTTTCGCCATTGGGCGAAACGGTTATTTCCAATTTGGTATCACAGCTAGGAAAGCTAAAATAATGTTCCTGAAATGTTGTTTTATGATTGAAGTTTCCATTAAAGCACATTTATTAAAAAATCCTCATGGACACTTGATTGCGAGTGCAATAAAATTATTTTTCCTGAGTTTCTGCAAACAGGATCATTTCTAATAATTCTGAAAAACTGCAGGGGTCCACTTTCGGATCAGTAATACCCTGTACACGTTCATCATTTAATTCCAGAGGGGGGCTAGCCTTTTCGCTATTGGGCAAAAGTATTATTTCCAATTTGGTATCACAGCTGGGAAAGCTAAAATAATGTCCCTGAAATATTGTTTTATGATTGAAGTTTCCATTAAAGCACATTTATTAAAAAATCCTCATGGACACTTGATTGCGAGTGCAATGAAATTATTTTTTCCAGAGCTTCTGCCAAACAGGATCATTTCCAAAAATTCTCAAAAACTGCAGATGTCCACTTCCGGATTAGTAATACATTATTCACGTTCATTATTTAATTCCGGAGAGGGGCTAGCCTTTTCGCGTCGTAGTGAGTCGCGGAAGATTAGTGGTATTGGGCGAAAGGCTTCTCGGGGGCCTGGTGGCGGGGGTCCTCGCGATTATAGCTCGGGGTGCCCCCACCACCGAGATCCCGGGGCCCGTTTCGAGTCGCAGGCTAATAACAGAGCCAGTGAAAGCGAAGCGGTCTTTACGAGCATCTTCCCAGAAGTGTAAACCCCGAGTGTAGTCGGTGGATCCTCGCACGCTTCGGTGTCGGTGTCCGTGTTCCGGTGGGGCCTCGATGATACCCCGAGCGCCTAATTAATGTTGCTCGCGTGATTCCGGCTGGAGGTGTCGATGCTCCTGACCGGGGTCCCGGGAAGCAACAATTAAACCTTTTTCGGCCGACAATGATGCAGGAAGAAAGGACGTGTGAAAGGATTACATACATATGTATGTAATCGAGAAAAGGATTCGCGTGTCGCGGGCATTGCGGCGAACCGGCCTGCACGCGCGTGAGTTTCGAAGACATATGGGGGCGAATAGAGAGAACAAGGGAGTCTTCCGAAGAAAAAAAATTTTCCGTCCCGTCGCGTGATCTCCCGTCGAAGAAGTTCGATTTCTTCGGGAGAGGCGAGGGTTGCATTGAAAACGGACCCGGCCGCAACAGGAACACCGGAGAGAGCAGGTGGTTGATGAAGATAATACCGCGAGGACGAACGATCCCCCGGTTTCGGGGAAGGACAGTCGAAACAAAGGAATCTAAGGGAGGATCTCTGTCCATCGGCCGGCAGTTCGATCGATAATTTAGCGCATCATTGTTGCGGTAATAACCGCTTGTCGATATAGTAGTCGGGGACGAGGACGCGCGGCGACTCGTGTGCTGCACAGTTTCTTGACGGCCGGGCCCCACACCGGATGAGGACGTACAATAGCCTACAATTCCTCGGCCAGATATTGTTGCGAACGCTCTTTTCTTCGGGACGGTTTCCGAATTTAACTGGTCGACGGCACGGAACGATTTCGGAAACGGGCGGAGTCTACGCGAAGTCACCTCTGGGGAACGGATGGGGGGCAAGCATGGTGGCACAGCAGTCTTCGCGGGCCCCTGTCGAGCACTTCATTCGCGGTTTCGGACCGGGTTGCTTAGCTGTTCTTCTTTAATAGAACATTCCAGTCTTTGGCCTGCCCGACGCTCCAATGAAAAGGTTTCGACGCGTGGCGTTTTATTTTGTTTCCACTGTCGTCATCATTATTCGACAGTATATCTGTGGTTGTCAGGAAAAACTCCGCTTGTCACATAATTTCACTTTGGAGATATTGCCGTTTAATGTTTTAATCACTAATTTTGACATAGGACAGCGGTTAAATCGCATTATTTTTTCGAGCCTTTCGAATTTATTTGCATGACTTTTTTCTGGTTAATACGTAAATCCTATATTATGAAGCTCAATTACTGCATAAACTCAAAGTTTTTCTTAGGTTCGATTGCCCTGAGATATTCGATCGTTCACTGGTTTGATGAATTTCTCCTACTGTGGATCTTGATGCAAAATAAAATATGTGCATGTCGATTACAAGGGATGAGGGTTAAATAAAATGTCGCTTCTTAAATAAATCTCTTTGAAACTCCTGTTTCTAGCAATTTCGTAAAAGAATTTGACTTTTGTATGAAAGTTCTGGACGCAATTAGATTAATCCGGAAGTATCAGCAGTTTCGAAAATATATTGTTGTTTAAATATATTTGTACGGTATGCAATTTTCGAACACATGTTTCCTGTATTGGTTTCTGCAAATTGTTCCGTTTTTCCCCCTTCGTGCTGATCACCTCACACTCTCGAGTAATGACAGGGAAGAAGCAAATTAGGCCGATTCCATTGTATCCATTCCAGAGAAAGCAACGGAAGTTATTTGCAGCATCAACCAATCATTTTGCCAGCAGTCTGTCAGTGGTTGGTACAGTGCAACATTGTTGCAGAAATTGATGAAAGAAATGCGGGTTGAAAAGGATCTGTAATCCTTTATGACAACGTCTGACCGCATGTTTCGCAAATGACTGCAGAAATTGAATGAGACTGCCTCATTCAACTTATTTCCCAGACCACTCCTCAACCACTACCTGTTTAAGTATGCATTCGGAGAACTTTCTACCGGAGACGATTTTGAACCAATACAGAATAAAACCAGAATAAATTGTCGATGAACACATTAATTACCAGAAACCTATAAGAACTCAAAAGGCTTCGTTTAAAAAATTAATCCTGAAGGAACTGAGTGGATAGTGGTCCTGAGGGTGGTTCTTAGACGACCAAAATTGTAATTTTGTCATGAAACGATGTTCTAAAAAATTCTCGGCTGGTAAATACTGGAAAAAGAATTGGAGATGAAAGAGGGCAAGTAAATTTGTCAGGGAAAAGCACAATGGAGACGGTAGTTGCACCGGCGAGCGTGCAGCGTGGGTCGCGGTGCGGCCATTTTGTCGCGCGGTTTCTTCTCCTTGTCCTCGGCCGCAAATCATCCGGGTCTCTCTTATTTTTTCCGTGGGAAATGTAGCAAAACGATGAGCAGCGCCTACCATCCGGGCGACAGTAACCGTCCTTCTTCTCGCCTTTTATGACTGTGTAATATACTATCTTGTCTCATGTCGTTGTTTATTGCACAATTTATGCCCACACAATAAAACAGTTCTCGTCCCTTCCGGCGTTTAGATTCGTTAGCGAGTGTCCCGCGAGCCGTCCCCATCTTTGCAGCTTGCTTACACCGTATTTAAATGAAACCCGCCGGTTCTTGTGTCCCTCGTAATTAACAATTATTATCGTCAGCTAGTCCCGGAGATTTACGATTCTGATTCAGGTGAATATAGTAGCCGACCGGGTAACACAGTGTTGCTTTTATACGAGGAGTGAGAGAGGAGGGGAAACACTGTAAATAGGCGTGCCATTTACACTGTTCTAACTGAATCTCGCGCAACTTCATCTCGGGAGGACAGCAGCCTACGACACTTCGGCTCCCAGCAGCCCCATGGAACGAACTTGATATTTCGCCCGCATCTTCCTCGCCCCGTAAAGATTACGCGTTGTATCGTAAGACGACGGTTCTCGGCGTGATCCGGTAACAAGAAACGCTTTGCTCTTGTTTGAATGGTTTCCAAACGACTCCCTTCCCGTGTCTTTGTGCCCGCGTAAGAAACCCCGTCGTCTTTCTTCGCCCGGAATTATTCCGCCCCTGTCTCCCTCATAAATTGTTTATGATTCAGAAACGCAATAAAATTAGTTAAAGAAACCGCGGTGATGAATGCGGATCGCTGCGACTTCTTATTGATTAGAAGCCTCCATTTTGTCTCGTCGCGATCTTCGAATTCATTCTTCAATTTTTATATTCGTGGCTCAAAAAATTCTGATTTTATGGTCATATTTACAAGAAGTTCCAACCCTTAATTATTATTTCTGAAAATTGTTAATAAATATATTATTTTTCACATCTTTAAATCATGTTACAAATTAAGAAACGTGCGAGTAAAACAACGAACACGTTCGCAAAATAGAACGATACGGAAATTCGTAATGAAATTCTACACCGAAAAATATCAGCAATTACTTTGAGAACGATGGTACATTTTTATTCTTCCGAATACTGCAACATGCACTCCCATGAAATATTCCGACTGTTAAAATTGCAAATAACTGTACTTCAGGTCTGCTGAATCGCAGCCGTAAGAGAGCCGTACACAGTCGACGTAATTTCGTTAATAAAATCGAAAATGAAAAGAGAATTCGAATTGGAGATGTACGATGTTTTAAAACATCTAGCGGAACGATGCTACTCGAAAAACGAGTGGCAGTTGATGTATTAACTACTCGGAAAAATCGAGAAATACTACAAAGAAATTTCGTGGGAAAAACAAATAAATTTTCCGTTTCTGGTAGAGTAAATGGAGGATAGCGGGGAGCAACGCAAGCGCATCCGTTGTGCGCCGATGATATTGCCATTATCGATGCCGGGAACGGTTGATTCCGCAGAAACCGATTGCAATTCTGGCGCAGTTTGGTGTTTTAAGCAGGTGTCAATTATTACCAGCCCTAATGCACTTACTCCGTGTGATTTCGTGCAGCGGAAGCGATGATTTTGTCCGAGCGAGCGAATGTTTCGATACGGTACTTGGACGTTTCCAGGCCCTTTTCTCACGGATTCCCGCGGTCTCTGGGAATGGAAAGCCTACCGGTGCAACGCGTTGCAACGGTCACGAATGCATTCGGTCAATAGTTGCCAGACACGGCCGAAGACGAGTCAGCTTATGCCTTCACACCATTTCCGGACAATATTTAACCGTGCTTCCCAGCCCCCGGTAGCTTCGATCATTAAACGTGCGTATATAGCCTCATAATATTGCAATCCGCGGCCATAATTTACGTCGTTTTATAGTTCAAACTGCAACCTACGTAGGCAGCGGCGCTCAAGCCTTTAGAACGTGCTATTCCCGGTTCAAGTTGTACTGGGTGATCATAAAGTTCGCCGACTGTTCCCCTTCGGCCTGCCCGAACCGTGTCTCGAGCAACATTGTTTCCATTTAGAAACTTGATTGCGATATCGGGACAATTTTCCGAATTACGCAATTACAGAGACCCGTATACGGTTTTATTCGTTCCCGGAGACATGTGGATGGAATCCTTCCACCGGTTCGTATATTTATTTTATGCGTTTACAATTTTTTACTCTCTTTGTTCCTTCCGGGAGATCGAGGTTGCTATGACTACGGCATTCTCCTTTCGAAGTAGTAAATAAATAGTGAACATAAATATAAGAGGATAAAAATAGTATACAACATTTTTTAAATGACATTTATATATCCTGTATGCCATTGCTTACTTTTTGAAAGTAATATCAACTTTACGGAACTCTTTCTTGATCTCTGCCGATCACTTAAGGGGTGAAATATAATTTCAATGAGTTGTTGCGTTTTTAAAGTACATTTCCAAGCTCCTCTAAAGGGTTAAAAACCTAATAAATTGACGGAGTGGTCAGTGAACGTGTTAAAAAGTTGTACGACTGTTTGGATGGCCGGTTTCAGGGTCACCAGCTATATCGAAGGGAGCAGTTGCCAGTGGAAGTGGCCGATGCCCAAGCGAATTGAGATATACTGTTTTATAGGGAATCATCTGAATGCGGGGGGGCTGTTTTATGAAGTTACCACGGCGTGGCTTGGCTCGGCGAGGCCGGCTACTCTCTCTCTTTCGAAGTGGTTACTTTGAGTCGCAGGTATCTCCTGGTTTATCGACGGTGCCTCGGTCCCGAGCACCGGGAGTAAGCTATTACTGAAATTACTGACGATCCGGCGCTCGCAAATCAAAATTCGCCGTTTCTACGGGCGGGATATGCTCGCGCCCCGACTGTTTCTCTCTCTCTATCTCTCTTTCTGCATTGTTACGATTTATTGCCGTCTAAACGCCGCGATTCCGCAAAAGAAACGAGACACAGGGGCCCGGCCGGCGCCCCTTTGCCCGCGACTCAAGGGCGACCATTAGCGGGGCTTCAGCAAGGCAAACAAGTGCGAAGGTAATCGGAGAAAGGAATGATAATTAGCGCTCGCCACCGCTCCGCGCAAATCGGCCTGCTCCTCCGCACTGCGAATACTTTGTACGCGGCCGAGTACGCTCAGGAGACATTTCTCATCCCACTGCCGCGAAAGCACGCCCCTGCCTCGTGACTTCTCCTGGATTTAGATTCCGGCTACTTCAGGAATGTTCCTCGAACTATTATAATTACTATTATATTATGTTCGGGCTCAATGCATAATTATTCTAGAACTTGTTCCACCAGTTTTGTCCCGTGGATCAGTGACAAACATCGTTCGTTCAAGTAAGCTTTAATCTTCGAATCTATGGTAGTTTCAGTTACGAGAAAGTTTTTGGAGACTTCAGGAAAACATCTCGGAGGAAAGTGGACACTGTTTTGCGAAAGTGGAGGCAAGTTTTACAATCCGGGCTGATGGTTGTGCTATTCGTTTTTACGAAATGATCGCGATTTGAATATTGACAATTATCCGAGAATCAGAAATGTGTTTAACTTTTGGATCCAACTTTATACCAAATTGTAAACACTAAATTACAATGATATTACATTCGATATTTACACGTGTGACACTTTTTTAGATTAGTTAGAACTAATTGTAAATTCTGAATTAAAACGTGGCGACACGTAGAGAGATTCGGTGCCTGGAAAACCGGGTATAAATTTCGAATACGATTTAATGTTTCGCAAGATCGGATACATTGCCGGCGTTATACGATTCCCAGCGCAGCACGAAAACGTCGTAATTTTGCCTTCAGCTCAGTTTTACCCGATACATTTGCCCTGCGAAGATTGGGGTCCGGGCGAAGCAAAGCGGCTGACCTAATTTACATACATATAAAGCGCATTCGATGTGTTTTAGGGGCCGTAAATCGACGCAGCTACGCGAATCGTTAAACCCTTCCTTGCCGCAACACCCCAACAATACGTGTAGAACAGTGCCATGGACGTGTATGGATGGATATAACGCACGCGCGAATACATATTCAGATACTTCGTCTTCTTCTGGCCGTTAGCTGCCCTTTCGCACGGTTACATTACACTATAACCTGGACTATACCTGCCTTCCTCGAATGTATACAAACTCGGCTACAACGGACGCAAAAATCATTTACGATCTTACCTCGAAATTCACTAAATGAAATTGCCATTGTTTCTTCCTTTATATATAGTATATAGACACTCTTCAATTCTTTTAATCGAATGGGTGTCTGGAAGAAGAGCCTATGTCAGATTCTTTAAATTTTATAGGAGTGCAATTCTGGAAAGACTTTTTTCACAGTTTGTTTTATTAAACGTTAGAGAAGGCAAAATAAATTCCCAATTGCAGACACCTTCCTCCAGACACCCATTCAATTGTTCTACTGTGTCAACTTATGACTATTTTTATCATAAATGCGTCAAATCAACTGTCTACCTGCAGTAGAACCTCGCTCGTTGCACGAAACGGGACCGAACACGCGTGCAAGAATTGAGGTCGAGCGACGGAAGGGGAGAACCAATCGCACGATCTGTTCTCCCACTTCTGCACTGCGTCTTTTCTGGTGGGAGTGCTAGTATGCAACGAACGACGATTCAACAGAAATGTTTCTTCAAGGTTCGCGAAACGCACTCCATTTCTGCGTGGACTGTACCCGAGCGCCCCGGAGTCGGTCGAAAACAGCTTCAAGTGTCTTCGCATTTCTATGCTCGCGTCTCTTCTGGAAATGAGTCCGAGTCGAGAACGAAAGACTAAATTCCGTATAAAAATGCCCGTCGGCAACGGGGTTCTCCTGACGGTGCTGGCCTAGCGTAACGACAATGAAGCAAATAGAAGAGTGTGTTCCTTCTCCGCTCGGGGCCCATAAAACGTCGGTCGTGGCGTGGAGAAGCGTCGAAAAAATTCACCGAATTCTCTCTCGCTCTCTCGGTATCGGTCCTGGTAACGCGGGCCGCGCGCAATCGCGATTTTTCTAATTACAGGTAATTAATTTTTACGAGTGCCCCGTAAAGCATAGCAGACAGGTGTTTCCCCGAGGGCTGGGGTGCGTTCGAAAGCGACCGGGCTTTCTTTGGCGGGTCGAGGAAGCTTCGTGGACGAGCTGTGGCTGCCAGTTTTGGTAGTGGTAACCCCAACGATTGTATCGTCGTTGTGTGCCGGTGGTGGTGCCGATAAAGTTAAAGCCACTGGCGAACGATGCAGGGGCCGCGTAATGACAACGCAGCGCGTCGTAAACGCGTTTATGTCCAGAGTTGCATTATAGTAATATCTACCAGCACCCAGCGGATGTTCACTGCCTGCCTCCTCGACGTTACCATGGCCTAACCCCATGCCGTTCCGCTAGCGGCCCTTGTTTTCTTTCCACCCGGCTAACGTCTACTTCTGGCCATCATTCTGTCACTCGCGAACCGACTTCGATCCTTCCTCTTCCGCGCCAGGTGAAAACCTCCGCGAATTCCTCACCTTTACACCCCTAAACACCGCCTACGACTGGTAGTATTTCAAAGTTCTAAGCAGCGACCTCTCCCGCCGATGGCCAGACCCTAACGTAGGCGGTTGCCCAGGATTCTACGGGGTTGTACCTGGACACTTAAATGCGCGAATGATCCCCATTAGGCTGCAGTCACACCGGGGAATTTATTGTTCGGCTTTCAGGCCGTTCGGATTCGCCAGAAATGAGGGATATTTCTGGTTGTGATGGGTCACCTGTTCTTCAAATGCACAGGGTGTTTAAAGAAAACCTTTCAATATTTACAGGACACACTGTACCGTGTAAAGAAGCCTCGGTCAACCGTTGCTGAAATGCTGTTACTCCTCCATTGCGTCCGAATGAAAAATAAAATTTTATTTGCAAACGGCAAATAAACAATTTATTCGTGGTATCGTTTAAATGAATTGTATTTGAATAAAACAATTAATTCTTATTTACTAAAATGAAATTTTATTTATCAATTTGCATTTGCTAAATGAATAAAATTTTGCCTAAAATGTCGACGTAAAAATAGATTTTCCGGAAGAAATGGCTCGTGTCCGAAGCGTGTCAAATGGCGTCGGTTTTCTCGCGACCAGCGAGTTCGCGTAATTTCGACACATGAATTCTGAATCCCATTTGGCGTAATCGATAGGAAGCGGCTGCGGTGTCGATCAGAGGAAGGAGGACTCTGCGATAAAGATTAACTCTTCGAGAGCCCCTGGTCGCGTGGACGTAATCAGCAAGGCGGGCATAACCGTACGGAGTTATCAAATTGATCAAGCCAAAATAATCTGTGCGAGCGAGCAGCCCGGTTATGCGCCATAAACGCAGTGTATGAGCAATACCGCGTGCCGCCTAACCATGTATACCTGCGTATAAACCAGTGTCCACGAGGCCGGTGTTCGTGGGATCGCCAACACAACCAAGGGAGAACATAACATAACCCGGTGTCACGCGCAGGACTTTACAACTCTGCCATCTCGTCGTCGTTGCCTCCACGCACCCCGCTGCCACCCCCATTCGACAGTCCCTTCGGTAGCTACATCGCCTTTACACTGTCCTTCCTATGCGAACTGCGAGCTGCTATCCCATGAACCTCTGGGGGATGAGATTCCTTCGGCGTTTTCCCACCCCCTTACGATCCGCGATCGCTTATTGGTTCGTTCGTTCACGCTTCGTTTTCCATTGATCGATTAAACACTATTTCTACAAACATTTACATTCGACAAGTTATGCACCACTTGTAATTTCCTGTTTTCTAAATTATTTTTCAAACTACAGCAAAGAAGAATTCCAAGCCAGCAAACAATAATGTGCATGTAATTTGTTTTACGTTCTCTTCGTAAACCATGAGATTGTGAACATATTAATTATCGTTCGTTTTCCATTGGTCGATTAAATACTGCTTCTTACATTTTTGTTCCTGACTTTCGTCCGACAAATTTGTGATAATTGCAACACTTTTAATTTCCTGCATTCTAAATTATTTTTCAAACTACAGCAAAGAAGAATTCCAAGCCAGCAAACAATGTGCATGTAATTTGTTTTATGTTCTCTACGTAAATCATGAAATTGTGAACACAATTGTCGTTCGTTGACGCTTCCTTTTCCATTGGCCGATTAAACACTCATTCTTACATTTTTGTTTCTGCCTTTCATTCGACAAATTAGGTAACGCTTCTAATTTCCTGTTTTCTAAAATACTCTTCAAACTACAGCAAAGAAGAATTCCAAGCCAGCAAACAATGTGCATGTAATTTGTTTTATGTTCTCCACGTAAATCATGAGACTGTGAACATACCAATTGTCGTTCGTTAACGCTTCATTTTCCATTGGTCGATTAAACACCGTTTCTTACATTTTTGTTCCTGACTTTCGTTCCACAAATTATGTAACACTTGTAATTTCCTGTTTTCTAAAATATTCTTCAAACTACAGCAGAGAATATTTCGTGACGTGCACGTAATTCGTTTTATTTATTCTGCGTAAATCATAATAGATAGTGAACATATTAATAGTTCTTTAACGCTCGTGTTAATTCGCCACATTCGTTTCGTGCACAGTGCATGTCGCGATCAATGTAAAAATGCAGCGCACCCTACGCGTCTATTATTTGTGGACGATACGATGTTATGCCAGGTTGAATAGATTTTTTTTCCCGTTCGTAATAAAAGAATTTGCAAATTCGATTATTTGTCTTTGTGTTGTATTGATTTTTTGCTATCGTATCGGCTCGGTATCAGTGAAAAAATTAAGCTGGGGAAATAGAGAATGTAACTTCGAGTTTGAATACAACGAACTATCGTTGCGATTAATATCTTTTTTCAATCGGTCTAATTAGTGTCTTCCTAATTACAGAGAAATCACGCTAATTTCGGAATGATGTCGTGCCCCACCTGTCACTACGACGCGCCGGCATTATTTGTTAAAAACCCTGGCGTATTGATATTTCCAATTTCATGTATCGCTTCACAAGAATCGAACGGAAACTCATGTTGTTTATTTAGAGGTTTATTAAATTCGAAATCAAATAGAGAACTTCCCGCGCCCATTACCTAAAGTTTCGTATCCTAGCGCGTTCCATAAATTCGCGTGTTCGCTGTGCATATTTGAAAATCGCGGATCGCGAACAGGATGAAAATCAACGTTGATCGTGGCACGCGAGCCGTCGTCAAAGGTCGTTTTCGAATTAAAAGTGGCAGGTGTCGGATTAAGAACCCGTTTTTTTTCCCATGGATGTCCAAGGATTCTGCACCTTGCGCGACCTTAATGGAGTCATAACGAGCAGAGTATGTCTTCCGGTGGCTCTTAGGCTGATCGATATCGACGCACTTGTCCCCCGAAAGCAGCTTCTCGAACAAAAACTAACGGCTCTTTATGAACGTATAAATTCACCTGACGCGCGCTTTTAATACAGATTCTTTCGCAAATTGATACTTAACTCCGCGATACCGCTTTTACCGTCGCCGTAAACAAGAATGCTCGGGCTCTTGAGAATAACTGGAGGAGATAACCGTATGGGCGGAAACAACGTGGAACGTAATGTCCCGATTAATCAATTAACAAGCTTCATTACCGTTAACTATGTTACTCGAAATAATTAGACCGATCGCAATCTTTTCGCCGCTCTTGCGTAATTACCCCGTCGAAGTGGCCATCAATGTACTCGTCCGGGGCCGGTATTAGTGAAGTTGATCATCTTAAGTAAATATCCTTCTTGTATTCATTTTGGTGTACTTTATTATTCGAGGTTCATTAATTCGGTTAATTCGACCGTCGATCAATCCGATGGTTCGTCAACGTGAAATCGATCGTTCTCACTTTGCATAACAACTTCAAATATTCTTTTCCCTTGATAATTCCGACTTCGAATTACTCGCGTATTTCACGAGGCTCGTACAGTTATTTATTTCCGAATTTATCTCGGAAAATCGAAAGATATAAATTAGTCACGATAATGAAGGTCCAGTTCGTTGTTCGCGGTAAATTCACCCGCAATATTGCATCGCGCGGTATGAGGATATAAATTTCTGTTCTCTCAACATTAAGTCCCGAATATATTGCGCGAGGCGAGACGGTACCCTTACCTTTTTTTTTTTCTCTTGCCGGGGTCCCGGTTGTTTCTTTTGTCGGGAGGACACAGGAGGGGGGACTTTGTTGCAAAGCGCCTTCGAAACGACAATTTAATTCGATGGGTAAGGCGGCGATTATGCTTGACGATAAAAAATTACGCTCCCGTGGCCCGGTCCACCGGGCACCATGAAAAACGCAGCGGGCTAAACGTCCCGCGCTTATGGCAACTTCCCGGAAGGAGTAAACCGCGGCAGTTAACCTAATTTATGCCAATATCTGCTGCCGCGCGCTTCGAAGAGGTTAAAGGTACTGCATCTTGAGAGCCATCAGGTCGTAACGGATAGTCCGTATTCGTGGCTAAGTTATGACCTCGTAGGGCCGACTTCATCCCTCGTAAAAATGCCCGAACGGCCTTCCGAAACGAGGCAGTGCGCATAATTATCCGACACGTCCCTCATTCGAGCGGGCGCCCCCCAACCCCACCCCACCCCCTCGCGCGTTCCTTTAAACTTTACTGTCCCGTCGGACGCCTTGCACGCCTGTCGAAACTTTCGTGAAATTACGCGCAAGTCAAATCGACCGCGATTATACACGCCGGAGAACCCACCCCTCTCTCGCGTCTCGCATCCTCTATGGCGAATTTAATGCGCCGCACCGGGTCGACGAGCAATTTCGCGATCGTGTTCGCAGGCGATTCTAGCAGACGAACAAATTCTTGGAATTTTTAGCACCCCGCCGTCTCTTCGCACACCTTTAGCCCTTGATTGAACTACTAATGGCGCCACGTGTGTGGAAACTCCAGTCAAAATGCACCTCATGTCAATACAGCGTCATTTTGTAGGCCTTTGGAAATTTTTCTAGAGAAATCGAACCATCCTTTTGTATCGGGGTTTTGCATACACATTTTCCATGATTTCTACCACACACTGTAATTTTTTGAAGTCCTAATATTTTAAATTGTGAAAGTTACAGTTCCTCGAAGCAGGTGATTCTAAATTTTGGACATTTTCGCTATTTTTACAGCTCAAGAAAGTATTCAGGTTTTAAATACCACTGTTTCGCCAGTTTTTAACAAATATTTCGAATTTTACTTTCTCCCTGCATTTGTCAATTATCTGCGAACAAATTTATTTGACAACAAAAATATATTATCTCGCAAAGAAACGGGATAAATGAAATTAAAAGCGATATTTGGTATTAAATTCATTCATTAAAACATTTGAAACAGAGGTAATCCACGACGTAAGCGGATCATCCGACATCACAGGATTCAATTGTCTCGATCGCCATTTTTGCGGAAAGTTAGTTGTCCAGGGTTGGAATTGGCTGGACATCGGATCTTAGAATTGAAGGGTTTACATCAATAAAACAGAGTATCAATATTTATAAACATCATCTGAGATATCATTTTCACTATTTTAATCACCTTCTTTTTATGAACCGAAGAGTAATCTAGTGCAAGTTGCGTTATCTGATATTTACTACAGTTTACCTGACTAAACAATTATGGATATAAATGACTAACAGACTCGGAACGCGTACGATTTCCGCCGATAATTCTTGGAAAAAGGAAGATTAAGTTCGCAAGCGATATATTTTTTAGTCGAATGTGGAAGACATCTATGGCTGACTATATGGGACGTGATACTGCATCGGAAACAGTCTGAAGTTATAGTGCTATCTAGAATAAAGGTAACTGGAGCGATCAAGTTTTTTACATGTTTGATAGACTCGCTAATTGGACTCCCACCAATCAAAGAGGATTTTGAGAAACGTTCCGAAAACACGTCCAGCGGACATTTACGGATACCTGGAGGGGTCGAAAACGATTATGATCCGAGGATAACGATCCAGTTTAAAAAAAAAACGAGAGAGAGAGAGAGAGAGGAAGGGATGGCGAGAAGGAGAGCGAGAGGGGGAGGAGAAAGAGAGGAAGAGAGACTGTGACTTACGCGCAAATGGATGGCGAAGAAAAATGGTCGGGACCATGTTTCATCTGGCGCACACGTTTATCGTCCGCGCAGTGTAAAATTTACACCGTCTCACTTCCGAAACGAGTGGCCCGGCAGTTGCATAAACGCGTGCAACATTTTATTTTCTACAGCCCTTGGTTCGCGGCCGGGCAATAGTAAAATATTAGTTATTGCTGATTTTGCGAGCGCCTAATAAAATTCTTCGTAAAATAAAATTCGTACGCGCGCGGACGCCCACGTGACTATGAGCGCACACGCGTCGACGCGCGACCCGAACGAGGCCGACCGCCGCAATGGCCACGATTCACAGTTAATAAATTTTTCCTCCGCAGTTTTCGGCGTTTCGGGGAAATTTGTTGCTCGCGATATATCGGCGAAGCGCCGTTACGCTCGCGCTAATGATACGGGCCGCAGATATGCGGCGATATAAAACTGCATAAGCGAGCCCGACCACCATGAACCAATTCCTTCGATCTGCACCGGGGGCCCCGATCCGTTTTCCGAAGCCTGCTGCTCACTGTTCCACGAATTTTTAACTCGATGTTTTAAACGTTCGGGTAAAATGTTAAATCAGGGGCTCTTCCATACCCTGAAATAAATTCCATCACATTCACTTCGTCTTGGATCGCAACTTACGCCAGCACTGAGGGGCGACAGACCTGTGTGGCGGGCTTCACACCAAATTATTCGTTGAATAACATCGAGCAGGATGGTCAGATGCCGGAAACAAGTCTGACAATAGAGCTGTCGGCTTGGCGGCGATCGTCACCCGGTCGAATTCTGAAATTCTGCCTTGAAGGGTCGTTAGGTTAACGCGGTGACATCAGAGGATAGCCCGGGCACGCTGGCCCGTAATATATCGAATGATGAATCCGCGCATCGCAAACCCATAAAAACCCGTCAGCCCCGGACAGATACGAGATACGCCCTATTACTGTCCACCAACACCCGAAGCGCCCCAGCGCCGTCCAGTTCGCAACGGCTAACTAAATTACCAGTTACATTTTTTACTGTCCGATCCCTGGGCGTTTTTTACCATCGTATCGAACGCAATGAAATGCTTCCCTAGGTCGTCGCCGCCGCGAAAGCACTGAAAGGCCTGGCCCGGACCAGGCTCGCGTTCCGAAAATGTTGCGTGTGCTTTTTTCCCCGGGTGTTCCGATAGGTTAAAACGATAGATTCGCGCCCGAAACGAAAAAAAAAGTAGAGCGCGAGGGACGGAGACAGAGTGCAAGAGCTGGAGATAGCGAGCAAGAGACAGAGAGAGAGGGAGAGAGAGAGAGAGAGAATGAGGGACAGAGAAAAAGAAAAAATAAATACTAGATGGTGTAACGTAGGGGCGCGTAAATGCGCAAAAAATACGGCTCGTCATAGAGGATCGAAGCGCGTGTGTTTTCGAAAATTCTCGGTGGAAGCACTCTGGCCGGGTCCGGCAGGCCCCGCGGGGCTCAAACATATTTTTATGGGCCACGGGAAAGGTTTACTAATGTCGTATAATAGCTCAGCTTCGAACACCGCCATCGGCGCTCCAAAAACGACGCCGCATTCGTTCGAAATCGTCAAAACGCGGAAAAACGCGGAAAAAAGTCGAATTTCGCTTCTGCAGAACGTTGAAAGTTTGGACCAGTAGTATGAGGACGCTCGTTGCCAGTTGTCGGTGTCATCCGCGAGCGTCTTCGACGATGGAATAATGATCAGCGAAGACGGTTTAATTGATGGAATTAGATCTAGCCGATGTTAATACCAACGGACGCGTCCACACGTGCTCGCCGCTACTTACGGTAATCATTGCACGTTATTAAGAGAATGCTCCTTAAGTGACTCTAATTGGAGGAAGATGTAATTAGAAGCTTATTAGTTGCAACTGTTCGGTGCTGCTGGCCTCCTGCGTGAATTTTATGTCTCGACTAGGCGCAGGTAGTTGAACACGGGGTGCAATCGATCGTGTGTTCACATCGTGATCATTTCTGTAATTAAGGAATAAAGTTCTCTGTACTTCTTGAGGAACTGTGTTTCTTTGTTCTCTAGGGAGTGGTTAGTTGGACCGAGGATCTTTATGGAGATGAACACCGCGGCCCCGGGGCTCTGGACTCCTGTGCTCACCGCCCTGGTGAGGAGGCCACGCCTTCCGCGGGGCCCGGCGCTCCGGAGCGGAGCAAAACGGGGCACCAGCTCCCGGAGCGTAGCAGAGCGATACTCCGCGTTCCGAAAGCGGCGCGGAGCAGAGCCCCAAGCTTGGAAGCGAAACAGAGCGGAGTTTCGCGCTTTCGGAGCGGAGCGGATTGAAGCAACATCGAAGCGTTCACCGTCCAGCGTCGACTCCCTAACCGGCGGTTCCCTGCAGCCCCCGCCGGTGCTCAGAATCAGCTACTAACGATTAGTCCGGCGCGGCTATGCACGCGTTTCCGTCAAGTACGAAAAACGAAATACGCGAGGGTGCAGAGCAGAGCAGAGCAGCAGCAGTAGTAGCAGGAAAAAAAAAATATTTGATCAGCCGCGCGAGAGCGCTAGCTCGCGCTTGCGAGCGCGCGGGGGCTCCGCGTACAAACTCGCTCGCTCGCTCGCTCGCGGATAGAGAGCGCCTCTCGATATCCAATTCAGTTGTTATTCAAGTGGTGCGCGTGTTTCTACATTTTGATTTCTATGTAACAGCGGTGCGCGGCGTTGGTTCCTGGTTGCCTGGCCTGCCTCTCTGTGTTTGCTGTCTGGAAAGACAACAAATATTGTTTCGAAATCGTTTATTCCCATCAGCATCACAATTCTATCCGCGGCAATCGTGTTACCGTGACACACGACCGAGGAAGGGCGCCCCAGGAAGCAGGAGGTGAGCCAGGGTGACGAAGGGGGTCGGCGGTCAAGAGGGTCAAGCAAGAGGCACGCACAGCAGACGCGCACCAGAGAAAACGACGAAATAAAAGCCGCGAGGAGAGAGAGAGAGAGAGATAGAGAGAGAGAGAGAGAGAGAGAGAGAGAGAGAGAGAGAGCAAAAAGAAGGAAGAAATAATCGGTGACTCGAAATGTCCTCCCCTACCGCACACCTTACTACCAGGGGATGAAAGCCTTCCTTGTCTCGTCCGCGCACGGCCCATTCGGTATCCGCTATTCGCTAATCGCCCCGTGACAAGATAAGCTCCGGCGAGCCGTGCCAAACTTTCCTCGTAACGGGGGCGGCAAGGCAGAAGCTTTCGTTTGCCAGAGAGCGAGGAGAGGACCGCGATTGTCAGGAAGAGTCGCATGGAAATCCGATGCGCCGGTGCATCGACGATGCAATTCAGACGGGTGGGTAACCACCCCTTTTTTTCACCAGCGCACGGGCTCTCTCTCTCTCTCTCTCTCTCTCTCTCTGTCTAGCACCCCGGGATCCCGGACTCTTTCGCTCCCGAGCCTCTTCCTCTCCCGGTCCTCTCTCTGTCAGCTTCCGGGCCCGTTACGCTCCTCCCTCTCTATCCCTCCTCCTGTATTCGTTCTGCCTCTTCTCCAGCGCTCTCTTCATCCTCCTCCAACCTCCTCTTGCATCCACCGTTCTCCTGCCTCCACCTCTTCTAGCTCCGAGCTCCTCCTGCGTCCTCCTCTCACTCTTTCCAACTCTCTTCCTCTCTCGCAGCGCGCGTATGCTCGGGCGAGCGCGCGAAAGTGTGCCAAAAACCCTTTTGTAGCGATCGGAAGAATGGGACGCATTGTTTGCTCACTTGTGAATCGGCTCTAATGGCAAAAGTATGTGAAATCATTGTGAATCGAGATTACATACGCGAAAACAACGCGGGGGAACGCCGCTCCTACGTGCTCTCGCCACTGTCTAGCTGAACGTACGTGTCTACGCGTCTACGTCCACCTACATCGCGCCCCATACACCATCGCCACATTGGATCGCGCTATACACCTCCCCTTCCCCTTGCCCTCCCGCCCCACACACACGTATACAGACACGTACATCTAACTATCTGTGTATTCGTCCGCCGACTGTATCCCTCCTTTTCTGATCAGCGTTGTACTACGAGGACACACATGCAACGCACACGCGTGAAAAAAAAGCCGGCATGATCGCAAGAGCGCGCGCGCGTCCGCAAGCACGAGCGAACGAGACGAGAGGGTGCGGAGGGGTGTAAAAAGAGAGAGAACCGGGGGGGAGAGAGCGAGAGAGACTCGAGCTGCCGTACCGGGAGGACGTAGATATTTTTTTTACGTGCAACGAGAGAGAGTGCAGGGAGAGACATGCATTCGACTGGCCAGGGCGGAGGGAAACGGTGATGCCGGTGGAAGGGGGTCAGCTCGGGGGTGGCGCGGGTGGTCCACCCTTTGCCGTCGATTTTTCGGGGCTTTTTTTTACGGGCGACGGCCCTCGCTTGCCTGGATGAACGAACACGGGGAGGAACATCAATAATCTACAATCAAACTGCAGATAAAGCTACGATCGCCCTTTTGTGAATGTTTCAATAAGAACCGACGTGACGAACAACTTCCGCCCCCGGGGCACGCCGCTCTTATGCTCGCTGCGTCTTCCGCGGGGACGAAGGGCGCACCCTTCTACCCCAGTTTTTCGCATTAAAGCGGAAAAGTTCGCGGCGGAGCGCGAATCGGTGTCGACTCGCCGGGAACGGACCGTGGAAACCGTTTACTGTCTTTCGGGGCAGAGTTTTGGTGATCGTTCGGTTGAAATGGAAAGAATCGATACGCGAAGCCGCTCATTTGCCAAATCCATTAGTTCCACGATGGTATTCGCACACAGAGAAGTATAAATTGTCTGTATATATTCAAGCACACGGCAGCCAGATAGAGAGATATATAAAATTGCGAATCTAAGCAAATTCTAAATGTTGTGACTGAATCGCAAGCTTGAAGAGTTGCGTAAAAATTCATTTATTTCTTTAGTCTGTCCCCTATTTGAAATGCCACTCACTTAATTTTTGTCGGAAGTGCATAAAATGCGGGGCCTAATGGCAATAAATTAAACGAATCGGATACGTTGATAATAAAATATCGATGTCATTAAATTGCTTTAATCTCCCTACTATTTTAAATTCCACCTATTTAACGTCCCTGATAAATGCGCGAAATCCCCAGTCGAAATGATAATAAATTAATTCGACATAATTTAACTTCCGCACGCAGCGGAGATGAATAATTAATAGCAGCTCGCGTGACGGAACGTGTTGGTAAACAAGATCGCGATGCACCCGATGACACGATAAATGCACGGGAATCGAACGTCGAAACGTCGGGACAGAAAATGTTCACCGTCCTCGGAGGGTCGGCGGGAATAAAAAGAAGAAGCAAGCCCGAATCTGGCTTGCGCGGGACAGTTGTCCCGCGTAAACGAGCACCGGCAAAAAAGGAGTATCAACGGTCCACTAGGCATCCAATAGTTATGAAGCGAGACTTTAAAAATGGAGGAAGTTACGAGGCAGCGTGACAAAGTGCATTATTTATTATTTAGCCGCGTTGCAAAGTAAATTTGAATGAATGATGCACGAAGGTTTTTACGACGAATCTTCCCTCCCGGCGCTCTCTGCCAGTTACGGGAGCATGAAATAATTACCGCCGGACAATTAGCCGGTGGTCCAACAATTTTTACAACTGAAGAAAAAATGGGCCCGCTAATGCGACGCGTATAAATCTTCTTGAACGTCCGGCCGGAAGATTGATCGGCCGTTTCACAGAGAATACGCTTGACTCCGAATTTCTGACGTGCGTGCAACTTTTTCCGGGCAGCTTTCAATGTTGAATTGTGCTGGAAGTTGAACTTCCATAGACAAAAATGTCCTTTCGGAATTGTATTGCTATTTTATTGCCACTATCTTCGGGTTCTCTTAAATCAATCAATATTTTATATAATTTTTATAATACGTGCAAAGCCTTCTTATTCTTATTATTAGCCAGCGAAATTTTATTCACATAGAATTTTGTATGATAACAACATAGAGAAAATTATTACTTTAATAAATGCAGAACGTTTTCAGCAAATTTCAGCAAAATTAAAGAAAAACTCGATCGGGCAAGCTGGCAATTTCGAAGAAACGTCAGAAGGGGATCATGCCGTCACCGATCAGCCAATCATCGAAGACATCAAGCCCGTATTTGCGCATCGGTATTACAAGACACCCAGTACATCCTACCTAAGACAATCCCCATTTGATTGGCACCTTGTCGCGAATGCGGCCCGATAATTGGCGAACGCAGTCGATATTCGATCCCGTGGGTGTCGTCGATAAGATTCCAATGTTCTTCTCATTACTACCTGGACAGAGTTCGACGATGGTGCGTTGCGAACCCGTTCACCGGCTTTTCTTATTGCGAGCTGGCGGTGTCCGAGCTGGATTGGTCGTAATCGCGCGGGAGGCCTTAATGGAAACACGGCCGAGCGTGTAGCACGGGTCATTTAATCCTCAACGATGCGCCAGTGCGCAAAATGACCACGCCGAAACTTTTAGTTTCCCTGTTCTTATCCGAAAAGAACGGATTCTCCCCTCCTCTAGGATTTCTAGAGAAGTCTTCGAATCTAGGGTAGACCCAGTCACGAACAAACTTCTCCAATTTGCAGGATCTTCGGGGAATATTACAAAATTACGGAAAGTTCAATGACAAATGAAGCAGGCTTGAAAATGGTCCTTCAAAAATGACACAGGTTGTCTCACAAGAAGAACAGACATATGTTTTCAAATTTATAAAAATGTATTTTAGGTTTGACTAAATATACAGACCATTCGTACAGCTGAAAATCGTATACAAATTAAATGACAAATTTACAACACTGCAATTGCATCACAAATGAAGTCCTTTAAAAATGACACAGGTTGTCTCACAACAAGGGAACTGGCCTATATTTCCAATTTTATAAAAATGTATTTCAGGTTCGACAAAATGTGACAAATTAAATTAAATGACAAATGTAGAACACTGCAACGGCATCACAAATGAAGTCATTTAAAAATGACACAGGTTGTCTCACAACAAGAGAACTGACCTATGTTTCCAATTTTATGAAAATGTATTTTAGGTTTGACTAAATATACAAACCATTCGTACAGCTAAAAATCCCATACAAATTAAATGACAAATTTAGAACACTGCAATTGCATCACAAATGAAGTCCTTTATAAATGACACAGGTTGTCTCACATCAAGAACAGACCTATGTTTCCAATTTTATAAAAATGTATTTCAGGTTTGACAAAGTATGACAAATTAAATTAAATGACAAATTTAGAACACTGCAACTGCATCACAAATGAAGTATGCAAATGGTCCTTTTAAACTGGCACAGTTCGTTTCACAACAAGAACAAGTGCCATTTCAATCAATTTATTTAGACAAAGTGTACAAGTTTAATAATTGGTACATTTAGTGCACTCTTTCGGCTCACAGGACGAGATCCGATGGTCCCCGGTTAGAAATCCTGACCGCGAGAAGAATGCACCTAAAGATGTGACATTTTTATCGTGCCATATATCGAAATGTAAATTTAGTTTGCAGCGCGATGCCCAGGGGCGGTATATTTGGTTTACGACCGATTTTAGTAGTGATATTCTTGCACTTAATGTCGCAGCGTGTAGTCGGCCCTTCTCTGAATATCTCTTGCATACCCGCTGACGATTTTGAATACATATAGTGAGAGAGCGACCACTTCGAATGGAGTTTAAGGATTAACCGGCACGACAGGAAATAACCCGTAACAATCTTTCGAAACATCTTTCGCTTTGCTTATTGCGGACGTGTACACTAAATTTCCTACATTGTTGCTTCCGCTTGACATTCGAACGCAGAACAAATCGGCCTGTACTGTTAGATTTTATTGGTCATATTTTTCATTTTGTGGCTTTCGTTAATTTATGAGGGAATTTCCAGCTAAATTTACCTATTAGTAAGATGTTAAGAAGACGATTTAAAAGATGACTGAAAAGATTTAACTGTTTCGGCCTACCACAACGTAGAACCGTTGCAAACCGCTGAATAAAATATTCGAAGAGCCGATGCTTGTAGAGCAGTTGCCAAAACGAAGAGCGGTAGCGAACGCATTAACCAATTCAAGTGAAAGTTCAAGGCTGTGCGTGCTGGCAACGTGGCCACGGACAGTCAATCATAAACTCAACCACGATTGCCTGGCACGCTAATTCATCCACGGTCCACTTGAGTCTGGATGGTGCCACGGTGTCCTCTAATCTTGATCCTCCACCTCCGAGTGGAAGACACCGGGGTAAGATCCTCGCGATTAATATCAAGGCAACGGAGGTCTCGCAATTAAAATTCGATATGGCGATAAATGAGGAGGCAAGAGGGCCCACGGACAGCAAGAAATTCGCATAATAATTATCGATCGTCCGTTAATCTCTTCTTTGTTCCCCCTACTTCCCCACCCCCGCCCCCATCAACATAGCCGACTCCCTCCTCGGGCATTTCAACAGAGGAAAACGAGCCGCCACAAAGCGGATCGCTTTAGTCGTCTTATACATCTCGTGGAAGTTAACAAACATTGTGTTCCTTATCTCTCCTCGGCACAATTAATGCGAGGAACCCTTTGCCCTCCCTCCTTTTGCCCTCTTCCTCCGGACGGTCTCTGTCTATCCGCCTGGCTTTCTTCCTCCTCTTCTTCGTTCGTTTCGAGGCCGCCATCCACTACCATCTTCCGAGACGCCTTTGGTGCTTTCCTTAACGCGGTATTACTTATGTAGATGAGCCTCGCAATTCCTATACATTATTTGCAAAGAGCTCGACCCTGAAGGGCGAAACGGACGCGACCAGGCTAGGTCTAGAAAGGGAAGAGGAGGAGTGTAACCGGGACCGGGGGTAAAAGGATCTCGAACTTTCGAGATTGCGGGGGCGGCGGCGCTGTGCAAATGCCGAATCGCGCCGCGGCGAACAAAGGAAGACGCGGGTGTATTGGCCCGAAGCCCCGGCCCTTTTACGAGGCGAGTGTTGTTTAACGCTGGACTGGTGATCTTGATCACGCCATTACATGTTGGTTTCTTGGGGCATTTTCATGGTTGTCGTTTCCTGTGGGGTTTTTGTTGGTTGAGGACCTCTGATCCTGAATCTAGGATGAGGATCGCTGAAGAAGAAGACGTTTAGAAATAGGGGTTGCGAAGTGGACCTTCAGAATTGGGACTTGCGATGTAGATGGTCTTGAGAAGATCTTGATCTCGCATGTTGGGTTCTTGGGACATTTTAGTAGGGGTTTGTGGAACCTGGGGATGAGGATCTCTGAAAGAAGACATTTAGAAATAGGGGTTGCGAAGTGGACCTTCAGGATTGGGACTTGCGATGTAGATGGTCTTGAGAAGATCTTGATCTCGCATGTTGGGTTCTTGGGACATTTTAGTAGGGGTATGTGGAACCTGGGGATGAGGATCTGTGAAAAAGACATTTAGAAATAGGGGTTGCGAAGTGGACCTTCAGGATTGGGACTTGCGATGTAGATGGTCTTGAGAAGATCTTGATCTCGCATGTTGGGTTCTTGGGACATTTTAGTAGGGGTATGTGGAACCTGGGGATGAGGATCTCTGAAAGAAGACATTTAGAAATAGGGGTTGCGAAGTCAACCTTCAGGATTGGGACTTGCGATGTAGATGGTCTAGAGACGATCTTCAACAATTAAAGTGTACAAGGTGAAAGATCTCTTTCAGAATTGGTAAAATAGATCTTGAGAATTGAAATTTGCGATTGATCTTCAGAGAAGCAAAGTTAGGGAGAAGAGTGCAATTCGCGTATACGAACTTAAGATACTTGAAGCTTCTATGCAAATGATATTTTAATTTGAAGGACTGAAATATCAAAGAGCATAGTGACGTCACTCTCAAGAACCGAGGAGAATAAGCAGCTATTATGCGATGAATTCACACCCGCATTCTCTTATCAATCTCAATTCCACCACCAGCAGATCTAAACATAATAAATAGAAATTCGATTAACAGATACAGTCTGATTAAGATAGCTAATTGAATCGCGAGGCTTCCTAGACACACGTCATTTAATACTATCAATTTAACGTTTCAGAAATAAGTGCCGTTGAATGCCGCGAAATGGGATAGAGTCGGCGAGCAAGAATAGTAATGGTGTGCAGAGATTGAACGTATTTAATAGGGGGGTTGCGGACAGGAGAGAGCCAAGAGGCAAGGTAATGCTACCTGTCAACTTCAGAGTTTTACACTCGAGAGTAGACGTCTCTTGCCGGGCAGGTGGCGAAAAGCGACTCTTTAATAAATGAAAGTTCCATTCTCTCGAGAGTGAAACTCTATTCTCGAGTAAACGGAGATTTCCTCTCGAAACTTGAGACTCAGTCGCGTTTCCAAAAGCTACTCCTCGGCGAACTCCCGGGAGATTTAAACTCTCTTTGTTGCTGTTACTGCAGTTAACACAGTTGCGGAGTGGCTAATCCAGATTAGTGTACACTCTGAGTATCTTCATGCCACCTAATTTAATTTTGCCAACATTTCTTAAAAATGTCATGAAATAATTCCTTCAACAATGACACTCGCAGACTTGGAGAGCCGCTCTGAACAATTACTCTGCACAAGGATGATTAGCACAAAAGTTACGGTTAAGTGTCCACGACGACCTACAAGTGAACACACAGCGTAACAGCTATCCCGAGCGTCTGGTAGTCCGGTGGACATTCGGCTTAAGAGGGAAGACAGGTTGGGAAAATGGAAACAGACCGTCGGTGATCGACTGAAACGTTCTCGATGGGAAAAGGGCACGAGGCGAGGGGGGGGGGGTGGCAGAGGGAGAAAGAAAAGGAAAGATCGAGGGAGAGCAAGTGCCGCGGCGCGAGAAGCGAGTGCGTAGCTTAATTTCCTGCTAAATTACTACTTTAATAGGAAAGATGAACGCCGTTGATGAGGAGGGTGAGCCGGAATATAAATAGGGGGTAGTCGCGCCGTCCTCCTCTATCTAGCGAACCCCCAGCTCCTCTCTCCGAGTTCTCGACATCCCTTGTCAGTTCTCCAACCCCCGCGCCTCCTCTCTTTAGCAACCCCTTAACACGAGGCATCATCGTCGCTCGGTTAACAGCGTGACAGGAGGTAGGAGGATGATGATTCACGGCCGTGACGATTTCACAAAGAGGTTTTTCCCTCGGAAAGCTGGCCAATTTCACTCGTGACTTTGCGACGAGACGTCGGTCGTCGGTCGTCGGTCGACGTCGTCGCCCGCGCGACTCTGAACCGGGAAAATTAAGGGCACTCGTGTATAGAAGTGTGCTTTCGGGAGTGGTTGGTTCACTTTTGTTCGGTCGGGAACGGAAGAATCGCGTATTGATTAATTTCCGGCTTATGGCACCGTGCGGGCACCTATGCGCTCCCCCCCCTCTCTCTCTCTCTTTTTTTCTCGATGTATGTATGTATGTCTGTCTGCCTGTGTCTGTGCTTTTTTTCTAGGGAGAAATGTTTGAAACGCTAAACTCCATTTAACGCAATTTTTTTAATTAAAAGTGAAATACGAAGAAAGAGAACCACCGACAGAAGAGCACCGTTTTAACTTTGATACCCGGGGAACTTTTGTTATTGAATTCAACGTATCGCGCGCAATGGGCGAGCGTCGAGAGTTTACTTCGTTTTATTAATGCATCGGCAGCAAATCTTCTGAACGGTTCTTCAATTTCTACACTCAAATTACAGTTTAAAAGGACTAATCATCGAGATTTTCTACCTCGCGGAACATCGTGCTCGACATCTTCCAGCTCTTGAATCCTGTATCTCGCGGCCCGTGCCTCGCGCACCTTCATTTTCAATGTTCACTAGTTTTTAAGCCCAATTAATCCAAGATTTTCTAGTTTAGCAACCAATATGACTGGTGATACTGCACCTCAGCGATCCTAATTCTGCTTCATGAAGCAAAATTCTACGAAGTTTCTACTCGAGGAAGCCTCGATCTCAAGTTATTCTATGTCACTAATTCGCTAGATTTTCTACCGTGCAAATCACTGTCGAGAGTTTCTAACTTACTAATCCTCGATATCATCTTCTACGTCGTGCGTAACAATTCTATGGATTTTCTGGTTGACAAATCTGTATTCTTGACATTTTCCACTCGAGAATTTACGAATAAACAATGTGGAAACTTCCTGGTTCTCATTAATTCATTGTGGGAAGTGCTTGGTCCTCCAAATCTTCAATTTTGTGAATCTTACAGTTCAAGATTTTCAAGCTCGAGATTTTCTGCTTTACAAATTTTCAAGCTCGAGATTTTCTACTTTACAAACTTTCAAGCTCGAGATTTTCTACTTTACAAATTTCCATGCTCGAGATTTTCAATTTAACAGGTTCCAATAATCCAGGTTTCTATTTAAAAAGTTTAAAATCAGAAGATCTGTTACATCTCAATTAACACTGACTACCATACCTGTTATCACAATTTATAAAGTAAATTAAAGTTCGTCAAGACTTACAAAAATAATTGCTATAATAACTCAACAACTTTGCTCTCGAAACCTCAGTCCTCAAGACCAACTTTGCCAAACGATAGTTACTCCATCGACTGAACGATTAATTCCAAAAAAATTCAATTAAAATTTCTGCTCAAGCACAGTACCAAATTGCTACGTTCTTGAACCGCAACTACATATAATCCTCATGGAATTCAAATAAAATTCGCACAAAACTCTGCACCGAATAGAAGTTGAAATTGGTACGCGATTCGCATCTCCAGTGGAAGATGAATGTCCCCGCACTCCTATTATTAACAATTTGAACAGTCGGAGGCTACTTTGAGTCCTTCGATCGAGTCTGGACTCGTTAATACCCAGCCAATAACCTCGGGACGTAGGGCACACATGATTAACTATAATTATTACCGTCCCAGCTCGAGGGGACAATTTAACATTCCACGGGAGCAGCAGCAACAACACCAATCATATTCGTAAAAAACGCTAGATCACTATCTGCATAATGGTACAGGTAGGTGTGACAATAATAATAGGCCTGAAGGTATCAACATCCTGCGACACGTTCCAGCAGCCATTGAACATACTGTAGAAGAGCGAGAGAGAAAGAGAGAATGTTCGAACCATACGGGCACACCGAGTGTGTTTCCCCGACATATTTTTCAGGTACCTGCATGCTGTGCTCAATTTGGGTAAGTGCATCCTGGTGACGAGTACCTGCATTACACCATGGATCGACTACCATGGACACCATGGACAGATGACACGCAACGAACTCTACACCCAAGATCACTCGAGAGCACCACCTCTCTGTTTCTCTCTCTCTGGGCCCTGGTTCATTAATAGTCGATGAGAAACGATGATAGCTAATTGCACCTGGTAAATGAAAGGTTACCAGAAGGTCCAGGCCGGTAAATCAAACATTGGAATATATACGATTCGAAATTATCGAGAGGAGCGCGGGCGTTTTCTTGAGTTACCCGCACCCGTGAGCTTTAATCATTTATATAAACGTCCGGACAGACGATACACTGATGGTTATCGATAATTCGATTCGATCGGGGCCAATGTGTACGAGCCTGGGCGTTGAAATCGGTGCCCCTCGGCTACCAGAGCAATTGAAAATAATAGAATACTAACAATTATCGGTAATTTACATCCTGGTAATACGCGGCCGTTTGCACAGTTAGCTCAATCTTCCTCCGTTTTTCTTTCGGTAAGCCACTGTCGCTGTCAGACAATTTTCGTTTTCTATTTGTTTTTCCCTTAGCCTTCGGTTTTCATCGAGCTTAATACTCTTCGGTTTATGGGAAATGTGTTAACAATTGTCTACAATGAGTTATTTACTAGAGTCAATGTTTCACTTGTTTTTGGACTATTGTGGTGGGTACTTGTGACCATTCTTGTCTCCGCGGTGTGTTCTGATAGTCAGCGGTGTCATTATAATTATAGGGTTGAAGTACGGATGACGTATGTGCATTAACAGGCAACCCTATATACAGAGTGTTCATTTGAAAACTTTCCAGCCGAATATCTCGAAAAGTATGAAAGATATTAAAAAAGTGTAAAACAAGTGTCCAAGGATTTCGAGGGGAAAAGAGGGGGAGAGTATCAGTTTTTTATTTGGGAGGCGTTCTCAAGGTAATTTGAAGGTCAACTGTGGTTTTTCAAATGAGAACCTATATTTTTTATTATGGGATCTTATTGTACGTAAAAATACCAGTAATTTTCGTAAGATACTTTTTTTTATCCGCGCACTAGTTTCGGAGATATTGTGTATACCAAATTATGTATACCACAATTTAAGTGTGCTGCGTTTCAATTTTCCTTCAAAAACGGCATGAATTTTATCGACAACGCAATATAATATACTAGAATGTACTAAGTCACCACTAGAACCTGCTGTACCATTATTCATAATATCGTTTACACTATTAAATATGTTGGTGTCTAATCAATTACTACACATTTAATTATTGTATGAAGTATTATGTTAATTTCATATCCATACAATGAAAAAAAAACATATGCAATGGAATTATTCTAGATCGAAAGAAATGCTTAAATATAATTATAACTAGGATAGGGGTTGAAACAAGTTTGATCAGCGACTAGACTTACCCTTTATTTTAGAAAGATTTCTAAACATGTATTTTATTATCAACCTGCAGATTCCATTTTACATAATACAGGTGATTTCAGATGAAATGAACGAAGCAGAGACAAGTGCAATTTTGATCAATTACCCGTTGTTCGAAACTCTTCTCGTAGATAACCAACGTAGACGTCGTAACGGCCGCATATTCTCATTACTTGGTATTTGCTTCTAATTAGAAGTTATTGTTATAATACGCGTAGGTCTACGTGTCGGAATCATTGTTTCCCGGGTACTTGAAGAATAATGAAGCAGCGGTGGGCCAGTTTTGAATATCGATTGCTAGCAAAAGGGAGTTCGCGAGTACGCAGCTGGAATGTTCTTTAGCTTTCTCTCTGTCTCTCTCTCTTCTTTTTTCGTATAATCGGCGCCGAGCACAATTCTAGAATTTCGTTATTGATCGTTCATTATCGTTGTGGGAATAAACGATGGCTAGCACACGGCCGACCGTAAAGAATATTTTAATTGCCGCTCGACTCGTGAATTTCGTGCTCATATTCGACGTTCGACTGATTTAAGCCGCGCTGGCAGAGGGGTTGCTAGCATTCAGTGAGACAAAGAACAAAGAAGCGTGTAGGGGGGTGGAAAGAGGGGGGTTGGGAACTCGGGTGGATGCACAGGGTGGGTTGATCCTCGTATGAAGGGCTGTCAAAAACCTAATGAGAGGTGTGACTGCACATGTTCGCCGGCCTCTCCCGTGATTACTCAGATTTTTTGAGAGAAATTAAAATTCAAAGACGTGACTCATCCGGCGCGTGAACTGAAAAACTCATCGCCTGGTAAACGACCAATCACCTCCGCCAACTTTATATTAATATATCGACAATTTTTCGAGCGTCAATATTGCGTGCACGTTCGTAGCCGTTACATTTTTACGAGGTTTCAACCCTCTTTTCATCATTTCGCAGCAGCCATGGTGCGATCGAAATTTTCAATAAACAATTTTATTTTAACTCTTTTGTTTTGTTTCTGAGCAGGGAGACCGAAATCAAACAAACTCTACAAAATTAAAACCAACCACACGTGCACTTCAAATACCAGTAAATACGTGTGCAAAATCTCAATACAAAAGGTTCGACAGTTTTTCCGAAAAAAATTCGTTTCTGTTAAAAACTCGCGTAGGACCGACCTCGAAAACAATTTCTTGCCCTAGAATCGACTGTGGCAAAGAATACAAACCGCTGACCGAAACCCTGCCTGAAAAAACGCAAAAACGAGATCGAACCGGAAACCACAAGCCCCAAACCCAAGACATCCCGCAAGCACCCGCAAACCTAGTGATTCTCGAAAACCCGTGCACCCCGCAGCGTTCTATCTCCCCATTTGCCATTCATTTTTCCGCTCACCTCCGGCTCGCGCCGTCGATCCCGCTCCTCCAATATTTTAATCATCGAAACATCTGTTCCCGGTGACAATCGAATTACAGTCAATTCCAGGGACACGTTAGGGAAAAGAATAGAAGGAGAGGCAGAGAAGAAGAGCGTGTGCGCGATCGAAAGTAAAAATAAACCGGTGGACGAGAGAGAAAATAATAATGAAACTGGAAACAGCGTGGGGACGAGCAGACTCGTTTCCTCTATTGTCTGAAATTTCGGACGTTTGCTCCCCCGACGTCTCGAGGGCGTCTTTGCACCCCCTTCTTTTTTTCTCTTTTTTTTCGGGTCGTCGCGTCGTCGTCGGGTGTGACGGGGTTCAGCAAATGTCATGGAAAAAGTTTAGATTCGCGTCTTGACCGTCGTTCGCTCTCGTTTTACAAGGGCATCTCTCCCCTTCGCCCCCGTGCGTGCCCAAGTGGTCCAGACGCATAATGCAGACGCACAGGATGGTGGAGTTGGTCGACAGGGGGGCGAAGGGGGCGGTATAATTAGGGACTTGAAGGGGCGGCTACCAGGGGAGAGGAACTAGAAGAGGCTGACAGATGTGGGAGCATTGTTTTATGGGGTGAACACCACCCCTCCGACGTCCCCGCTCATACTTTGCCGCCTTGTGTCTTCTGACTACACCCCACGGCGCGCGTGGCGTGCTGTGATTTCAAATAGGACCGGCGATTTCGTGGATACGACCACGCTCTGTCTGAATACGAGCTGTTTAAAAAGCTCGGCGGGTCATGATCGTGTGAATGTTCCTCATTCCTCATTCCGGCGAGCGATCCGATCGCGCGACTTTAAAGGGACCTCGCTTTAATCCTGAAGACGCGACGGTGAGCCGATCTTATTTTTTATGTGGTCCGTATTGTCTGTTAATGTTTACGCTGTTCTCTATTCAGAGTTGTGCTAATTCAATTACATTGTTATTCAATTACACAATTTAATTACATCGTATTTCAATTAGGTATATAGTAATTCAACTACGTCGTAACTGAATTACATAATTCAAACCTTTCAATTAATTCAAATGCTAACTATTTTAATCAGATGTGTAATTGAAATACAATTTAATTAAAATACACCTCTCCAAATTATAGTCCAGAACTTTGAAGAAGTTCGATATATTCTTATGTTTTTACTACGTTTTTTTCTTTCATATACTTATTTGCTGTCTATGCGGCGTAGTTTCTATTCCTCGTCCTCGTTCATAATACGTAACGATATTTTATAATTGTACTCCAATTGCAATTACGAATTACATTGTAATTCAATTGAATGAAGATCTGAATTATAAATTACAATATGACTGAATTACAATGTAATTCAATCACTTTGTAATTATACTTCCTGGAGTAATTCAATTGTAATTCTGCACAACTCTGCCTCCATTCCAGCTGTGAAAGAATCCATTTTTTTAAACACTAAACCTCAGACATCGACTCTTTCGTAATTCTGCGATGGCGAACCAAAACCAAATTTCAAAGTGATTTGTATATAAAATTCCAGGACCTTGTGTAAGTCAAATCGACAGATATGTTCATACTTCTGATATAGCGTCGGATCAAATATCACACAGATGATCCACAGTATGTAACCCGTTGATTATGAAATCAATATTCATAAAGTTCCTGGTTCTTATAATCCAGCCACTGTTTGATTTTAGAGGGTTTTCAATATTCATAACGCGCATGGTTGATGTAAACCTGACAACGTTTGACTTTTTAGGACTTTTCGGAATTTCTGCTTTTCGCTCGGGTTTAGTGGTGAATTCGATGCGGATATTCAAACAAGTTGTTGCACCGATATTGGTGGGGTTGATCACTGCGAAAATAAACCTTAGGAGAGTTAATACACCACCGCAAATAAATCCGTAAACTCGAAAACATCGACACGCTTACATCTTGTGGTACTTATTCACATTTCCAATTATTTTAAAACTGATCCGATATGAGAAATATATTATAAAACAAAAAGAAGTCTAAAAAATTCTATCAAAATTTGGTAAATATTAAATATTTTACATCGCAGCGTGTTCATTTACATACAAACTGAATAATTTTTCTCTTATGTTAACCCGATGCGGCGCTTTGCATAAAGTCTTCCGATCGAAATGGAAAAATTTAAATCTAAGCAGTGAAAAGAGTAAAATGTAGACAGAGTGAAATACATATAATATATATTTAATAAATACCGTCTGAATACATACATACAACTTTTAAATTTCACTTATTCTGTTTCTTTACCAGGTGAAGTATTTTTCTTCTGAAAAGCGTTCACTTATATTCCTGTTTTTAATTGGGACCGTCATTTCCATAGTTTAGTAGAATGAAATTACCTCGATTCTTGAGAAACTCGCTGCAGAAGAATACAGTCTGAATATCTTCCACAACCCTAGCAGCCGCAACAGTAATAATTAAGAAGCTGTTATTTGACAGAACAGCAAGTTTCAAACAGCTGACAGCCACTTTTTCAAATCGCCAGCACAGGGTTCTGAATATTACGAATTCATCATGGTGAGTTTCGCGCAAGATGGCATCGCTTAGGCGCAGAATTACAAATCGATTGAATCGAAGGGGTTCCCGTCGTTGTGCGCGGAGAGAAATTAACATCGTGTTTTTAATGCCGGGGATAATTGTAAGGGTGGAATTATACGAGGGGTTCGGGTCCTGCGTTTCGTTGCGTGGCTGGCAGCGGCTCTCACCCTCTCTCGAACTCATTCCTTCAATAATCAATGATCCTTCCCTTTCCCCGTAAAATTAACATAACAAGCTAGCCTGCCTCGAGAAATCATTTCCCGAAATATTTCCCCCCCCCAAAAAAAAGAAAAAAAAATCCATCTCGTTTTCATGATCCGCGATCATCGACGTCGGTGACACTCGAGCGATTACGCGCATTGTAACAGCCAACGCATTCGTGAAACAAAATCCGATCGGACCAATTGACACCGGGGGAACGTGTCCCCGTGCATCCTCTCGCGATCTTCAACTCTCAGAGCGACATCCTCTTTTTCCCGCAACTTTTTTCCTGCGAACTTCACCTCTCTCTCTCTGCCTCTCTATTTTGTTTCATGCTTTCAACCCTTCCGAAGCACCACTGTCGCGCTCCTAAGGTGACTCATGGCCACTCAGCGGTTCAACTGCGCGTGAACCCTCGATTCAACAGCTGAACCGTGCTCGTTACGTGAACCGCGAGAATCAGTTCCAGCGCCGTAGGCTCGATCGGTTCCATTTGATAAGCCCAATTCGATGACTTCCTTCGCCCACCGTCAACCGACGACGACGACGACGACGACGTTCCAACCACGCGCTTCCGCTTCGTGTGTGTATCTCTCTCTCTCGCTCTCGTCTGCGTCATTTTTCCGCCCGCGGGCGTATACACGCGTCTGTACCTCCTTTTTTCCTACCTGCCTCCCTCCACCTGTGTAGTTGTTTCTTTTTTCCTCCTCCTCCTCCTCCTACTTTTTTTTTTGTTTTTTACCTCCACCCGTCCATCGACGATCGCGCGCACAGACCCGCGCACAGACACACGGACACAATCGTTTCTGTTTTCCCACCCTCTTCTTCTCGTTTTTTTTCCCCGCCGCCCCCGCCCCCTCCGACCCCCATCCCCGTCCCACCATCACCTCGCTTTTTACCCCCGCCCCCTGTATACCAACGATAACAACGCGACGCCCGAGCGTTCCTCGAATCGTAGTATTTTACCCAGAATTAATCTGCAATTTTATTTACTACGGATCTCGAAAACAACGCTTTTTTCGGACTGCGTCGCGGGGGAGGAGGGGCGGCTACGATGGGGGCGGGGCCGAATGAACGAGCTATAAATACGTCCGATGACATTATTCGGATGATCCCGGGTCACGGATCCAGAAGGATTATCATAGGATCCAGATGCGACGCGGCAGAATGTAGACTGGACAGATCGGGAACAAGGAAGTCGCGAGATCGGGATGCTCTGTCTGAAGTGTTTGCATGGGGTGGGAATGCGGGGGTGGAAACCACTGGCGGTGTACACTCTGTGATGATATTGTGTAACACTGTAGAGATATACGAATCTGTGGTACGAAAAAGTATTCGTCTCTGCTCTGTCCTGGGTGTCCCGAACAGTCCCAATATACCACCGTGGAGGGGCGATTCTACATGAGAATATACAGCGGCTACAAAAGTTGCGCGTACGCCCTTTGAAACAGAATAACTTTTTTATAAATGTACCAACCGACCTGATGGTTTGTAAGCAATTAGAAGCATTGGTTTACGAAATGATATGCAAAACAGATTTTCCAGAAATTATAATTTACAAGGTTACGTGCAAAAATAAAATAGGCATTTTTTGAAACTTTTTTATTTGGGCCCTCAATGACAATTTAATGAAAAATTTCACACATACAAGACTAAAAGCAGAAAATAATTATTTAAACAAAAATAACTTTTTACAAAATACCACGTTTTTGAAACGGACTAAAAAGTATAAAATAATCATTCCTAGCCCCATACAGATTCCTAAGCCCGTACTTTGTGATTGTGAATTTTTAATAGCTATGAAAATACTTGTAAGATTTAAAACGAAAAACGTGGGGCGCATGCAATAGATAATTGATGCATGAATATAGTTCACCTAAATCACTAACAATTTTATTCCACTGCAAATGATTGAACTGTTGTGCGAGTTTTCTCAAAGGCAGCTGCCCTCTACACTCCTTACTATGTATTATCTTGCGCCCCACGTAAGCAGACTATCTGTACGGGGTTAGGAATCTGTATGGGGGTAGGAAAAATTATTTTATACTTTTTAGTCCGTTTCAAAAACGTAGTATTTTTTAAAAAGTTATTTTTGTTTATTTAACCGCTTGCAGCTCGTGTGTATGTTAATCGATTTCGATGAATTTTTCAGCACGTGTATAACTAACATAGATCTATAAAATATATAGTTTAAATTGTCACTGAGGGTCCAAATACAAAAGTTTTAAAAAATGCCTTTTTTATTTTTGCATGTAACCTTGTAAATTATAATTTTTGGAAAATCTTTTTTTCATATCAATATCGTAAACCAATGCTTCTAATTGATTATAAAAAATCATGTCGTTTGGTACAATCATAAAAAAGTTATTAGTTCTTAAAAGGTGTACGAATACTTTGTATACCCACGGTAAGTCGAAAATATGGAATAAATTTTTTTCATTTGAAAATCCCGTCTGACGCGTCTGATCATGACCTACCGGATCAATTTTTTACAAATGCTGAACCTAATGCACTTTTGGTGTACGAAAATAGGAAATTATGTCATACATAACAGGTCTAATTTTATTGAGTGAATTCAATAATATAAGAGACGTGATGAATAAATCATTAGGTGCGACACACCTCTTTCGTTAAACAATCGAATGATTTAATTCCCGTTCCCGGGCACTCGAAATCCGAAAGAACAATTTTTTGTTCCGTAACCGGAGTATAATTTGTTTCGGCGCGCGCTTAAGGACGTTTTAATCGCCGTGATTACCGGCAGCTGCTTTAAATGCGTCTCATTATGAATTTAAGGAAGGCCGCGGTAAATTACGAGGCTCATAACTTTCCAGATTATTTCGCTGGCCACGATACTGCAGTTCATCAATTTTCATTTTAATGCCTCGCCTCCTCATTCCGAGTAAACCGTTTTAGGGCGTTGGCGACGCGGTTTCGACGATCGGTTCCTCTTCTTCGATGTGACGCGTTAAGGAATCATAAAACCTGCCGAAATTAGATGCAGACCATTGGACTTTTAAAAATGTTTCCGCATCCGAAATTGTAAATTTTAATTTTGAAAAGGAAGAGCAAAATGTTACCACCTCCATAAAGATATTAAAATACCGTTTAAGTTTATTTAAGTTAAGTTTAGGTTTACACAAATTAAGTTTAACAACCACCCCCTCAATTAATAGAAAAGTTCTCTGCTCTGAACAATTTTTTATTTCGAAAAATTTTAATCAACTGAGAATCATCATAAATTTTCTATTTCGAAAAATTTCCGATCAACTGAGGATCATCATAAATTCTTTATTATAAAAAATATCTAATCAACTGAGGCGATGATCATCCGAGGATCTACCGATCATCCGAAGTAACCCGAAAAACGTTCAACTCTTCGTCCCGTGGATCACTTTAAAATTCCCCTCGGCGAAACGAAACCCGGAAGGCCTGTTCGTCGGGGAAGATCAACAAATTGTTTCCATTGAGATCGTTCACACAGGGAAGATTGTATCCCAGTGAAAACAGCATCAGGGGAATAAATGCGAAACCGCGACAGAGGGTTGTAGGAGCTCGAGTGAAAATACATTCGGCGATCGATCGATCGGGCCGTCCCCGTTCAATTGATGCGAATATTTTTCTTCGATTAAAATCTCGAAAGGTTTTTAATCGCGACAGAAGAAGTAGAAAAAGAGAGAGTGAGGGAGAGGGAGCGGAGGAGGGGGACGAGGAAGCGCGAGTGTACAGCGAGTGCGAATACGAACGAGCGAACGAGGCAAAACGCGCGCACAGGTCGAAAAACAACGACGACACTAGACGGAGAGCAGCTAACGAACAATATTTAATTTATTCGAGCGGCGGCAAATGTCCGTAGAAACTACGATTCGTCAACGATGAGGGTGACGATAGGGGGAGGTAAATATTAATCTCGATGAGCGACAGGGAGTTTTCGATCTACATACGGAATCTTGTTACCGGCGCGGATCGATGAGGATCCACGGATGGTTGGAGATTACAACGAATGGATCAGGCCGGGCGATCCATCCGACTTTCTCGACTTTTCCCGACTTCCCCGTATTATACGGCCGTTTTGCCGTGGAACTACCGGTAATTTTCGGAGGGACGATTCGCGCGTCGAAAGTTATTCGTTTGATTCGTTACCGGGCGCGCTTGGAACGGGTGCACGGGCTCGCCATCGTGCTCGCTGAAATGCAAAACGTTTTCGTATCACTACGCCCGGAGTCGAGATACATTTTTTTCAAAGCAAGTCCCGCACCGTATCGGGGCGCACGCGGGGGTGGAGCACACCGGATAGGACGGGCACCGGCGGGTTACGGGGGGTGGGCATTCGGGGGCGAGGTGGTGTTGAGCCGTAGTAGAGAGAGCCCCCATATGAAACCGTTATCTGCACCGATTCAGCAATATTTTTACATTTACCGCCCTCCCGACGCCGCGCTGGCTCCTCGCGTTCGACCGCTGCCCCCTTTTTACGCTCATACCCCTTAATCTGAAGCCCGCGACCTAACGAATGTGTACGAGAACAGTGGCCGCGCTCGTGGCTTACACGCGACAATGCTATAAGACACTATAGAAAACCGTGCACATCTACAGCCGACCAAATTTCTATGAGAACAGTAGACTGGGGTTGGGCGTTAAATAAAAATCATTTATTGGTAAGTTGCAGCGCAATACAGGGTGAACCGCGAATCGTGACCAGTACACAATTACTCCGTTATTAGCAGTCCTGATCGAAAATATTTTTATTAGGTATAGTATGGTTTCGAGAGAGCTTTCAGGTGATTATAGCAAACTTTTCGTCAACTCTTTTTTTTCATGATCTTTTAAGGTACCTTTAATTTTTTGCAAATGTACCTACAATTTTTTTAGGTTTTTTTGTTAGAGGATTTCGTATCATAACATTAAAGAACTTGCAAAAAATTGCAAAATCCTTTTTTAATTTTTCTTTGCAAAAATATGCTATTATCAAAACTATGCTATACCTGATAAAAACTGTCACGCTTTATTACTGATCACGATGCGTGGTTCAACCTGTATACGACCAGTTTCTCTATCGAGAAAATCCCCTTGAATACCCGTCAAGGTCGCGCGCATAGCATTAGCGAGAAGTAGATGCGGTAGGTCACGCACTGGCGCATCAGAGACGGAATCTTCGAGCCGGATTTTCTCAAAAACGAAGCCTCGTATAAAAAATTGTATTCTTCATTTTCGACTTGGTTTTTTATATGAAATTCATCCACTAATCGATTTATTTCAACTCAGCTTGAAAAGCGTCGCAGCAAGTCGATTCCAGCGTGAGTAATCGTTTCTTCGAGCACCTCGTCAAGTTTCCAGTGAATTCGGGAATCCGGAGCGTGGCGGTCGACGAGAAATCGGCCCAGAGCGGGGGATGAAAAGAAAGGGGTGCGGGTGTCCCGACGCCGGATAGTTGTACTCCCGGGAGGTGAAAGGGGTTGCGGGGGTGTAGGCACCGGGAGCCGGTAAAGGTATGCGGGCAAACCCCCATTGCTATTCAAAACGTAAAAACCATTTAAAAATGTAATACCCGGCCAGCCGGGGAAAAAAGTGTGCGCGTGATCCAACGTGTGACTTTGTAAGTAAAATATACTGCCCGGCCGTGGAAGCCTCGGTCAAATAATCGTGATTTATCGGCGTAAGGAATTTTCGTCGGGGTGAAAAAAATGTTTTTTTCGAACTACCCCCCGCCTCGGCACCCCGTTCAACCACGTTGCTGGTTTTTTCGAATTCGTGGGAGGGTAATGAGCGGCATCGACCGATTGAGGACATCGATGCCGGACTTTGGTCCCCCCGTCCAGTGAACCTAGCCCTCCGCAATCTCCAGCGGTGCTTAACCTGTTAACTAGGGGGTTGGGTTTCGTTTCATTTTTATTTCGCTTTCGTTGCCTCCTAATTAATTTGTCCGGAACGCCGTTGTCCTACTCCATCCTACTATAATATCTCTGTATTGTTATTCTTAATTGTGCGAACAGCTGCGGTTCGATAATTGATTTAATAATTCATAACCGACAGTCGAATTAATTGTGCGAGTGATTATCAATTCATTTTTATAATGTGCGCGCTGTAAACGTCTAAATAAAGTATGGACCAAGGAAGAACAATTAATTTTTGTTTCCGAACAATTTGAAAATCTTCTGAAAAATATTGCGACCAAGTAAATTATTTATCATGTTCTTCGTCTTCAGAATTTCTATTTTCGATAACTCGCGAATTCAATTTGGTTCTGTATCGGATCGTGGGAGGAACGAGTCGACGGTAGAATAAAATTGGGCGGTGTGAATTTTTCGCGATACACCTTGTGTCGGTTTCGTTCAAAAATCGTTAACCGATTTCGGTCGGTGGCGAAGATTGAGACCGGCGAGAAGGGCCGTGTACCGGTCGAATTAAAATCATAAGCGACCGCAACCGCATATTGACCTCATAAACGTTTCCCCTCGTGTAAAAAACGTGATGTCCTGGAAAAGAATTACTCTTTCTCTCTATACCGCGGGCACGAAACACGGCGGAGCCGCAAGTGGAAGTGCGGTATAACGTTAATTGAATATATCGGATTCCTCGAGAATATCGTGGTTGCGGCGATAGGAAATGGATGGAGAAATAATTGTCGGGAACGCGGGGAACGTGTCGCACCGGTAAAGCTTCGTTTTTACTGCAATTATATTTGTTGAATTTGATACGAATTCGATCGAAACCGGTAATCAATTTCCCGGAAGTGTCTCGCCGCCGCCGTTCCTTGCGCGCCCCCGGATGAACCCTTTCATCAAACAATTTTATATGTATGTAACCGCTAATCCCAAATCGAACGTTCTTTCGCAAACTTATTCCGAAATCTAACTTGCGAAAATGCAAAATCCATCTCCCCTCGATTCCTTCGATATCTAATCCACTACGAAGCATTCTCTCCTTTCTAATATCTTATTTTCAGCACGATTCGAATTATTTACGGTGTTAAATTGAAGGGTTCTCATAGAAGATGCTATAAGTGATTTAATGAATAATTATAAGCGATAATTGAACGGGTGTTTTTAAATTTTATAAGAGCACAATGTTGAACTCAAACGTGGATTGCAATAATGAAAACCAGTTGAATAAAAAAACTTTTTACAAACCACGCTTCTATTCAAATGCACTAAAAAGGAGAAATTCATTTTATTCTTGCTTCTCCATAAAATACCGAATCCAGTTAAATGATTGATAATATTTTTCCCCGAAATTTTAAGCAATCAGTCCAAAATTTTTTCTGTTTTATAATAGAAAAATTTAATATTAATTTAAATAAAATCATGACATTAGTAACTATAGTCACTAATGTCATAATTTTATTTAAATTTATATTACATTTTTCTATCTATTCCGACACTAATTTTATAACAGAAGAAATTTCGAACTAATTGCTTAAAATTTTGGGGAAAAATATTATTAATCATTTAACTGGATTCGGTATTTTATGGAGAACCAGGAAAAAAATTATTTTCTCCTTTTTAGTGCATTTTAATACAAACGTGGTTTTTAAAAAGTTTTTTTTTTATATTTTATTTTCTACTTTTATTGTCATCGGAAGCAAGTGTGTATACAAAATTTCAGCAAGATTGGACTATGGGAAGAGGTTTGAAATTCGATTACAATTGTAGAAAGAAAGACTTTTCTTGCGGTTTGTTTCATTAAACGTTAAAGTAAAATAAGTTCCTAATTGCGCTCCTATAAAATTGTAGTACCAGCAACAATTCCGAGTATTTTGTAGCCATTGGATAATGCATTCGGTGACGTCACAGAAACGGACCGTGCCCGTGGTGTCAGGTTTTTCGCGGTCGTGCACGATATCGTTTGTGTCAGACGGGCGCCGACCTCATTTGCGAGGCTTTCGTCGGAACTTCGCGGCCAAGAATTATAATTAAGATCCTGCACCCCCGTCGCTCACGCGGCCACCATCTCTCCCCACCTCCCGCTTCACCCTCGCGTCTTCCTAGTTCTCCTCGAACGACGCCAGCCACCTTCCGTGATATTACATTCCATTCCGAGCTGGATCAATCCTCTAATGGCCGGAAGTTTAATTTGTGCGCGGCTACAAAATAATCGCGAGCTGGCCCGAGGAAGCGTGACCCGTCGAGAGGTTTATTATTCATGAGGTCTTATTATTGCGCCGATTCGACGGCCGCGTCGATACCTCGAATACCGTCAGGGTGTCTCGTCGATCTTGCCAACCTCCTCTTCCCAGAAATGTTTTGACTTCGTCAGGGCTCGGTTAATGATTCTGCTCCGGATCTTCGCCGACCCTTGTACATCCGTTTACAGTTTTCAATATTAGGTTCGCTAGAAAAATCCCATTGTTTCGAAACATTCAACACCTTAACACGTTCAAAATGGAATCGTGAACTATCGGATCACAATGAAATAAATTCTTTGACGATTCGTACTTTAGTAGTAGTATTTTTATTAACTGATGCACAAAATTCCAATTTAATGAAATCCTGACCCACTAAAAGGTAGAATAAATTCAAATGTTTTTGCAACCTTTCTTTTATTTTTGTATTTTCTCATCACAGTTTCCTAGTTTCTAAAGGCAAGCAAGTATACAGGGTGTTTCAGCTAAAGGAGGCCATCAAGATGGAATAAAAAAAATAAGTTTTCCGGGTAAAAAATAACGATGACCTTGAAAAAACTGAAAAAATAACCGGACAAAAAAATTGTACTTCTATGAAATTCCTCCTTCGATACAATTTAAATTATACCATAAATATATTTTGTAGCATTAAAAATAAAGGAGATATTTAGGTGACCTCCTTTAGCTGAGATACACCCTGTATATAAATATTTGGTTTTAATTTTTTATGTAATAGTTGGTAATATTTAGTTTTGCATTTTTATTCTTTGCAGAATGTTGATTAATTTTATTCTTTGATGATTGCAGAGGTCGTCGGGATGCATGGTTCATAGCTTGCATAAAATTCTAATTTGATATGATCCTGCAATTTTGATTGGTCGTTTGAAAAAAAAAACGTTGTAACCCTGTGCTCCCCTCCCCGGTGGCATGCAACAAGGACAATAGGGTAATATCCCAGTTTATTATTCGTCAATATCGGGGCTTTAGATGAACCTTCGCGCGATCAGTTTGTACATACATACAACCCGCACAGCGGTGCCTATTGATCGGTAACTTTATTCCAACTCAGCTAATGGAACCGGGGACGTAATTCGGCTATGTGACATAATGTTAACCAAGCATGCGTATCTTATTGACTCTGGTGTTTTGGGGGGACCCCGTCCGTTAATGAACCATAATTACGTAAGCCCAAATATTGCTTTAATTATATATCTCACCAGTCCGAGCCTTTCAGGATCCACGTCATGCTAGGCTAACTTCATCGATCCGGTGTATTGTCATTAGTATCTTTTGTAACAAGCCATCAAAGTGATTCTTTCCTAGTCGGGCTAACCGGATCATGGTAATTTATTAACGGACCGGTAATGCCGCTTTGTGAATTCTGTTGTCGAAATCTAATGCACGCTGAATGTTTGCGTTTCGTTCTTCTGTTACCGTGACGTCACAGTGATTATCCTAGGAAACCATCAGCCCAACCTTCCAAATCTGTTATCCACGTATTCATTGGAAACCGAAAAATTTTTTCATGCTAGATACAAATATCTTTTTACAAATGTTGTACATGGTGTTATGGAAATATCGGTGGAAAACATTTTTTTTTATAATATAATAGTAATTTTTTTATTGTGCTATGAGCCAAAAAGATATTTAATTTATTTTGGTTCGGACCATAATTTCCTCGTTTCTGATCAGTAAGAATGTTTTCTCAAAACACATACTCTGTAAAAAAAATAAGTAACTCCTGCAATTTAAATTATTTTTACTGTAAAAAAATCACACGTGTGCTTAAAATACCAGTAAACAGGTGTGCGAAATCCCAAAGCGAAAGGTTCGATAGTTTTCCAGAGAAAAATGTCTAATATTATTCTACTTCGAAGAATTTATATTAATAGGTTATTAACGGAATTATAAAAATTGAACGATTGTCCGATTTTCGGGAAAAATTGGGATTCGAGAGGATGGAGGTTCCCGCGGCGCCGGGAGACTTCAACAAGACGCAGACGGTGACCAGGCGACTGTCAGGAAAAAGTATCCGTGGTAACCAGGCTGGTTTCGGTGGAAATCAGGCTAGGTTCCCGCGGTGTCGGCAGATGAAAGCGTTTATTATCAGCCGGGCAACAGAAACGCGATGCTGGCGCACGGTCACGGGTGCCGATTATTTTAATCACCGCGGAATTACCGTCGCATTCACCTGTCCCAATGAATAATCATATCGAATTACACACGAACGGCTCTCAATCGTAGATACGATTATACACCGTAGGTACGTTACGTAACACCAGCCGACTTAATTATTGAACGGGAGTCAGGCGCGACTATTGGGTTTGGTAATTTGCCACTTACACGGATTGTCGTATATGCATCGAGAGACAGGGACATGTTATGTACGTGCCCGAGATTGTTATTTCGGGTATCTGACGATGAACGCGAATCTGATTCTCGTAAGCACGTGTTGTCGGCAGTGGCTTGAATCATTGGTATTGTCGATTAAACGGATGACGTTCATTCCGTCAAAATTGATCCCGCTCGCCACCAGAGCCGTGCTCTTCTTAATCATATGCCCACCAACTATTTCATCCCACGATCCTCTCGTCACTCAAATTAATTATCAAATCATAGAAAATGGTTTGCGTCTCTCTCACTGATTTTTATTCCAATTTATCTACGTGAAGAACCGAAAGTTATCAATTAAATTGATCTGTTTAGACATAGTTTATTTAGACATTTAGACAGAATACAATTTTTGCTTAACTCTGTATTTAGAGCACTTGTTGTCCAAATTTGATAGAGGTAATTCCCAGTTTTCATTAAAATTCATTCAAATTCCTGCCTCGAAAACTGAGAGTTATTAATTAATATCTTTTCAGAGAGAATTATTGAAGCTCTAAAAGCCGTAATAAAAAAATTAAAATATTTCCAGCACTTCTATTAAAATAAACCTGCAGTTCCAGAATTGTTGAAGCTCTACATTTTCCAAAGAGTTGCAAATATTTCGATTGAAAATTAACAAACTATGGTTACAGACAATAGAGAAGACTTAAACTAAATTCCTCTGGCCGTGTTCCAGCGGCAAGTAACCGTGAATAAACATTGAAAAATTAAAGTGCATCCATATTAATATAAATATGATTTAAAAAATCGTTTCAGCCCGGCAGCGTGGCGGATTGATGTGCCCTCGAACCGGTAAGTCCGCGTTAAGCAAGTTCACGGTAGAGGAGTTCTTCTGCGAAATCGTTCAGCCGCGTGAAATGGAAGCGATTAACAGTTTCTAGAATTCTGCCGGTATATGCGTTTAATGCTGTTGGTTTTCAATGTTTGCGATCGGTTATCTCTGACCGTTCCTTTCAGAAATAATAATTATTATGCTGTTTAATCGCCGGCTGGTGGGTTAGCCCAACCGAAAACTGTAATACAGACATTCGCCGTATTATGCTAATGGCTGAATCCATCCGGCCGAGTTTATCGCTGGATCGGAACGATCTCGGTAATTTTCGAGGCAAGAGTTTACGATGCCACGGACGGTTGCGTGGGAAGTGATCGCACAAATCAACGATGCGTCGGGAGGATCGCATACTAGCGCGGATACTAAAAACTCGCTAATTTCAGTGATTAATTGATCGCCGGTTGAATTTCGTAGCGTTTCTTTAATCTATTATTCAACGCCCCGGCGTGTTCGTGCAAATTGAAATTTAGATACGGAACCAATTTATGAAATGGCCGACAATCAATTAATCTCGAATCATACAAATGAAAACGGCGCAGATAGCACGCCGGGAAGAGATCGGTGCGCGCCTTATTAGAAAGGTACCATTAAAATAAAAATCTCATTGAACCTCATTACACGTCTCGCTGTGCCGTGTTTTCTACATAAAATATCGATAAAGGCCTGTAAAGCCTTCTAATTTAATTATACTGTTAAGACATGTTCTTCTATATTGCTAACAAGAACTCCGAAAAAAAGTAAATCGCGAGCATTAAGAATTTGTTTCGGATATTAATTAACGTTGCCTAATTTCAATTTTCTATTTATCGGTATCATCAAGGAAAAGATGCACGTAATGGGCTACCACGGTTTATCATTAATGCTGGGGTTCATCCTGATCGGAATATGCTCGCACGTAATGCAATATTAACTTAATTACCGCGTAAAAAGTAAGGTACAGCCCACCGGCTGTTACAAAACCCGTACACGTACTGATTAATGCGCCAGTCAATTGCTACTCTAAAGGTTTTAATTAGTTTGCTGGCACTATGGCGGCGAGCCGCTTCCCTTTTCTTCGTATTAATGTTTAAACAGATGTTGTTAATCTTTTAAAAAGGGAGAAGTTGCGTGACATGGGAACACCAGTGAAGTTCGAAGCAATATGCCGGGAGGGGAACTGACCTTCGCTCACCAATTACGTCTACTATAACCATAAAGAAGAGATACTGTATACTCTCGAATTAAACCTGCTTGATTTTTTTACGTGAAAAATATAAAAATCCTCTTTGGTTCTCTCGAGGTTCGTATTCCTTGCTGCATGCACACTGTTCAGTAAGCATGGTAAACTATTGTTTAAGGATTTTCTCACCAGAGTGCGACTTCTCCTTTACAAGATATAAGGTAGTGCCATAATAGGCGACTATACCATATTTGAGCACTTTACTCTAAAAGGAAAAGTACGGCAAGAGGTTAAATAATTATTAGACTGCGGATGTTTATGCAATTTCCAAATTTTGTAGTCAAATTTGAAGAAAGTACAATGAAATAAAATCCTATTTTTAATGGGAACACTCTTGGCAGATCGAATACAAATAAAAATAGTACTGATTTCTATCAAATTTTATATTCCAGCATTATTTGAAAATTTCCATAGGCCATAAATACACGAAGATCCGCAGTCTAATAATTATTTAGACCCATAGAAAGCAATAACCTGTACGTCAAGTCAATTCCACCTCCCCATCGCCCCGAACAAGGTCCTCCACAACCCCCACACCATCAGCCCCCGCGCCGAAACGCAATTATGACGAACCCAAACAAATTACTCTTCCTTTCCCGGGGTTGCGTTCTTAAAAATCGCGGGTGCGCGACATCGGGTCGCTGCATCAAGTAGGCGACATCGCCGCCCCCATAAGCAAAGAGAGTCCCCCATGCTCGAGCGCTATCGTTGATCATCCGCGGATCGTCCCTTGCTAACCGAAACGAAGTGGAAGGTAAGCCTGTGGCGCGCGGTGGTGTTCCATCGAGGAAGAGTTCCGAGGAGACACACAGGTTCCTCCTGTCGTAATTCGATAAACGAGTGCGTCGATGGTCGTCGGAGGGGTTGGCAGCCGGTTCGAGGCAGACCTGGCAGGCAATTGGCATCGATACTTTCGATAGGTCGACGCGTGCATCGAGTCAGATCCGGTTCGTTTCCCCGAGTGCTCTACGATGCCACGGTTCGACGGAGGATAAGAGGAAGAGGAGCCAGGGAATGGGATCACGAAAGAGAGCAGTGTACAGAGGGCTGGTTCGAGAGAAACTGTAGGGGGAGGGGCAGGAGAGAGAGAGAGAGAGAAGGGGGAGAGACGAGAATTAGGAGGGTGTGGATCGACGGAGAGGGAGGGAGGAGAGAGAAATCGAAAGAGAGAGAAACGGTTCCGCGAGAGACGCGGAACGAGAGACGCGGGGAAGGTTAGCTACTGTAATTAGTGAGAACGTATCGTAATTAGAGAAAATGCCACGTTTAATTGCTAATTGAGTTTCTGGCTGATGCGAGATCTAATTTTAATCACCTAATTACGTGACTACAGGCTGCGGGCTACGGACAGCCGCCACCCTCTCCGCCTCCTGCGAATGTGCATGGCTAGCTGGTGCCGTTCTGTGGGCGTATAAGTACTCGTCTAGTCGAACTGTAACGGGTGATACGCTGCTCGTGCCGGTTAAGCAGCGGAACGGTTCGCGGAACAAGACCGGATACGCCGTGTCGTCCGACACAGCCCTTATCAAGAATGATCCCGCACACCTGGCCGCGATACTTTCATAGACTTCGGCTTGATCATCGACCGGGATCGAGACCGGATCGCTTCGCGGAAACGCTGGAGAGACCCCCTCTTCCGGGGGATTACGGAGAACTGGGTCTCGAGCGCAGATTACTGTGACGAGACAGGCTTCTCGATGCAAGCAATTTTTAAACCCTCACGGATTTATGCGGTGTAAACATTTCTGCTTAGATTTATGCAGCATTGGAATTTTCTACTTGCGTGGATTTTATTCGAAATAAAAATTGTCCGCTTTTTCCGTAAGACACGGGAGGTGCTTAAGAACGCATTCCCTGTGTTAGGTTAGTGACGATTTCTCAGATCAAGGTCACCGCAAGGTCATAGAACGCTAGCCTACTTAATTAGTCTTGACCTAGTCTCCAGCTCCATACAGTGAAAAAGACAATGTTTATATTGTAATATTTTCAGCCCAATTAAAATTCCCAAAATTGACGTCAAATAGCATAAATATTATATGAATTATACTACATTGTGAATATGCTGCACACACTTCTGAAAATGTCTGAAATGTGCCAATTGTTGTTCCAATAATTGTTAAAATAAAAGTTTGGAATTTAATCATCACTGGTAGATCCGTCTTAAGGAAATTACTGAAAACTCGAGAATTGGAAATCATCGTATAAAAATGACGAAAAAAGTGTTTCATTTCTGGAGTTCACCAAGCTCCAACCGCAAAGGGGTGAAAATCTGATTGCATATAATTTCACGACGTATTATCTGCCGAATCGATTTTTACGGGTATCGATTCGGCAGTCGATGCATTTAATAAGAGACGCCGAGGGGGTGAGCCGTGAATGGCGGATTCCCGTTCGTACGGATCGGTTAACCCTTTTCTGCATCGAGACACACGGTATACCGGCTCGTAACTTCCAGCCACCTTCGTTCGTACGTGTACGTACGTTTCAAGCGAATACAGGGAAATGCGGTTAGAAATTACATGGCTGCCGCTTATATACAGAGCGCGGAGCGTGGAACACGGGGCTCTTATTAACGCGTGTATTAGCTATGCCGACTCACCCTTCTAATCTATATCCAACCCCGGTGCCACGCGATTATTGGTTTCACGCAAGGACGGCTATCTACATTATGCCTACAGGGTGACGCTAATTTTGGAAATGCGCGTGTTTCTAATCTGCGGATCCGAGCCACGTTTATAAATAGGCTGCTCCGCTCGCCTAGTTAATGAGCGGCGCCATCGACCGATCGATTGTTTCAATCGATGCCCCGACAGTAATGGCTTCAATCTCGTTGTTTCGCACAATTGCAAAGCGCAGATGTTTATGCAAATTCCTAGTTCCCTGAACCGATCCGTGGAAACCTGAACCGAGGAACATTTCTTTACTCCGTGCTATTTTTCCAATTTTAATTTTCGTCACTCGTTATTGGTCCAGAAAGAATCTTTCTTCATATTATTCGATAGAGCCCCCAATGGAAGCCCTCCACGCCAAGTTTCAAGTCGGTACCCCCATCACAAGCGGAATCGTATAATTAATTATTTCTTCTGTTCCGATTAACAAAAAATTTCGAAAAAAATCATCAACATTCTATCGGATGGCACACACGACTGTGAATTTTTTCAAAATTTTTAACTGCGAAATCGATTCGCAGAAAATTCCGCCACCTGAAGGATCGTCGAATTTTCGCGATGACGATGATCAAAGGATCCCCACAAAGAATGGAGTGCTGTGGTCGGCCGGCCTTAGGACGATTACTAATTCAGGGTTAACTCATGGTGCTCGACTCCTTGCAGCGAATGTCGCTTTTTAATGCCGGTCAAGCCGCCAGAAGTCGGCTCGTACACAAAGCAGAGACAAGTGAGCTCGCCGGAAACAAGGGGTCGGTAATTAAAAATGTCAAAGTAACGGGAGAGTCTAAGAACCACCCTAACCGTAGACTCGAGTGGCTATTCGGGGGTGACCACCCCTCGCAGACCACCCCCACTCCGTGCAACCTCCCCCAGATATTTCGGTTATAATCACCCGTGACTAAACAGTAATTTGTACGATCGATACGCGACGGTCAAGTTCTCATGTGACTGCAATCACAGGTTTTCTTCGATCGGAAACTTACTGCCGCAAAAAGAAAACCGTAAAACGTTCTGCGCCACGCGAAACTCTTACCTTGAATTTTTGAATTGGTATCAATCGAGGACGGAACTTTTGCCGAAATCATTTACGAGGGACGTATAATTACCGAATTACTATTTCTGAAGAAGGGAAGTATTGATCGCTAAACCTAACATTGTAGAGTGATTTTATACATCCATAAAATTGTATACATTTACAGCGTCCATGTTTGCAGAAATCTCGGCTTTGCTTAACATATCGTGAACGTATTCCGTAGAATTCAGTTCCTATAAAGTCTTACACACTCGTTCCACGCGACTTGTCGCATCGCTCTTTCATAAATGTGACTCGTCGCTTCGCGGAATTTAATTAGACCGAATTAAATCTTGCCGAGGTTTTTAGACTCGTTTATGAGAACGGTGCTGGCTTAATGACGTTATTTTTATCGTAAATGAAACGAAAAACGAAGGCCTAGAGATCAACGAGAGGTGGCCCTAGGCGCCCTTTCATCATCTCTAATACGATTTTTCAATGTCGTTACTGGGAACGTTTCAGGAAAAGTGGAGGCTTTTAGGACAAACGTAAATTTCGGTGTATTTTTGCGGACAATGCAAAGGAATCAAGTTGATTACCACCCGAAGTAAATTATCTCTCATTAACGTGTCCCTTACGGTACTTGATCGCCCTTGCCGGAAAGTTGACAACCAAATAACAGTGCATTATCGTCGTTGGATTCGAAGTAGAATTAGCCTGTCGTACACCGACAAGAGTCAAGATGATGTGCACAGCTTTTCCCATATTGTGTACCACAAGGAAATTATATTTTGACTCTTGCTTACTTCATTTTCTTGTTTCTGAGCAATTATAATACAGTTCTTTTCCACATGCCCTTCTTGGAGGCACTATAACTTATACGATTTTCAGTATTTCGATTTCAAAAAATTATTAGGAGTACAAATAAGTCTCCGCCGTTTGAAATCAGATAGTGCAACCAGTAAGTTATGGCGGCTAGTGTCAGATGTAAGACGTCATATCGCAAGGTTGCACATCTGTCAACAACATAACCTCGAAATATTAGCGATTGTGTATTAGCGTCGTATATTTTTTTCGTGCGGAAATGTCGAGTTTCAAGCCGAGTAAACGTCATTTGCGGGAAGCTCTGACTTATTTCTTTAATTCAAAGAAATCTGCAGCTGAGGCGCATCGATTGCTTGTACATAGAAGCACATGGTAAGGCTGCATTAAGCGAGAGAAGTTGTCGTGAGTGGTTTCAAAAGTTTAAGAACGGTGAATTTGATGTCGAAGACAAAGAACGTAGTGTAAGGCCGAGAGTGTACGAAGACGCGGAATTGGAAGCATTGTTGAATGAAGATTCGTGCTAAACGCAAGAAGAACTTGCACTTGCATTATCAGTGACTCAACAAGCGATTTCACATCGTTTAAAATCATTGGGAATGATTCAAAAGCAAGGAAATTGGGTTCAAAATCATTCTTCTGCATGATAATGCTCGTCCTCATGTTGCGGCGCCGGTCAAAACCTCCTTGGAAACACTTAATTGGGAAGTTTTACCCCACCCGCCGTATTCACCAGACATTGCTCCTTCTGATTACTACTTACTACTTGTTTCGATCGATGACGCATGGCCTGTCTGAGCAGCACTTCGCGTCACACGAAGCTACCAAAAATAGGGTCGATTCATGGATAGCGTCAAGAGATGAAGCGTTCTTCCGACGCGGTATCCGGATGCTGCCAGAAAGATGGGAAAAAGTGGTGGCCAGCGATGGACAATACTTTGAATAAAACATAAGGTACCGTTCTTTCGCAATAAATGCCCAATTTAAGATGAAAAACGGTGGAGACTTATTTGTACTCCCAATATATTCCTTAAAGCAGTAAATGAACGATGACCAGGGACACTTAAAAATTCCTCGCGTAATTAGCTCGCATCCGGAACCAATTCGCTGTTGCTTCGCCTAAGTTTCCGGTCGCTGTCAGTTCGAATGATCCGAAATTCCCGGTGTGACGCGGGGTTAGGGAAGGGAGGGCGCGTTGCTCGGGCCGTTGGACAGACAGGCCGAATTCGAATGCACCGATGCGTTTCATGGCCGAGGTGCTCACGGTTGAAAAATCTTGCCCGAGAAAATCCCTTCTGTTACCCTCTCCTGAACGTGTTGCAACCCCACCCGGATCCCGGTGCTCCTTTTCCTCCGAGCCCCTGTTCCTCCTCGCCGCCGCTTCTCTCTCCTGAGTTAACAATGGACGGGGCTCACGTGCGCGAGGAATCAAGTGTTCTCTCACACACTGGCGCAGTCCACTAGACCGAGGGCGCATGCATAATACAATGACCCTGCTAAGTACTATTTTAAAACAATGCTGAAATTGCTTTAGGGGATAAAAATGAACGAGGTAGTAGCTAGGTGTATTTTTCTCCCCCACTTCTTTGACGAGGGTGCACGTACACGGCCGGCCCATACACGGGGTAGTTACCGTCGCCCCCTTTCGCACTCCCCCCCCCCCTCCCTCCCTCCAACCACCCTCCTACCCCCTGCCAACCCCTTATTCCTGCTGCGCCTGCACATAGGCATAGCTCCACGTACAAAGCACTAAGCCTTTGAGTCGCCAGTCTCACCGGCGCACAATAAGGCGTCCCACTTTTTTGTTTTTACATTCACTTCGAGAGAACGAGACGGAAAGAACCGGCGCGGATCCGCTGGCCGGCCGAAGGGGACACGCTGAGATTGACTCCGCCAGTCCAGGAAAGAGAGACGTAAAGTATGTATGAATGCTGGTACCGGTAACACTGCGTTTTCTTACTGCTTCGCAGCCCTTCTTCGCTTTTTCCGGCGGAAGCCCAACGAACTGGACCGGAAGCCTTCGGGCACATCACTTCAGGGGTTGGTACGGTAGTTACACTTCGGCTTCATGTGCTCGTTATTATTATTTATCGTTAATTTCAGAGAATGCACTTCGTTTGCAATTTCCAGTATCCGTAATCTTTTCACCATCGTCTTTCCATTTTTCACACACATACAAATTATTTCACACCTCCTCTTCTGTAGGTCATTGTACTGGATTTTAAGCGTTCATAAATTGCAGTGCAGAATTTTTTAATGAAATTGTGCAATAGTGATAGGAATTTTTGTTGAGGATCAACAAACTACCCTTAGGAGCAAAAGCTAATTATTTCTTCGGGGATTGTTTTTCCTCCCTCATCTGTTTCCCATTTTCTCAGCCCAATTTGTTGTTTGGAATCGTACCGATACCATATATTTATTATATAGAATCGAAAAAAAATTAAATTTTAAAATATTGACTTAAAATGTTGTACATTTAACACATTCAACTCAAGATTGACTTAAAATGTTACTCATTTAATACAGTCTACTCAAAATTGACTTAAAATGTTATGCATTTAATATATTCAACTCAACATTGACTTAAGATGTTGCTCATTTAATGCAGCCTACTCAAAATTGACTTAAAATGTTGTACATCTAATACAATCTACTTAAAATTGACTTAAAATGTTGTACATGTGATACATTCTACTCAAAACTGACTTAAAATGTGCATTTAATACATTCAACTCAAAGTTGACTGAAAGTGTCTCGATAAATGAAGAAACAGTGCAAAGCATTGCAGTAAAAACGAGTATGTAAATTAATGGAGACGCAGGGTTGGATAACGATTATGCTTCCTGATTTTGAGACGTGCCTGCTGGCAGTGCCTCAACCGTGTTCGGTTAAGTATGAAGTCGAGTGCGATTACTATTGTTTCGGGCCTGGCAGCCTAGCTTCTCTCGACTGACTACCGTGTAAAGCAATATTGCATTCGAAAGAGAGCGTACACTCGCCAAGTGTGACGCCCGCGGTAAGGTTTTGAGGGCTCTTCCGCAAGATAAAGGCTTGCATATACTTACTGAGTACATATACTCGTCCAGATTCTTCTTGCATTCGCCCGGCGAAATTTTGTCCGACCATCCGACGCGGAAATCTTCAATCCTCGGCTTCCAATTGTTTATACCATCCGATGCCATTGTTAGAACTACGATTCAGCGTTCCCTAACCTGGAACTTTAAATGTGATTACTTTCAATATATAATAATTCACTTTTTTACGGCAGATTTATTTAGGCAGACATAAGTGTATACATCGGAGAACAATTTTAAGAAATCAAACAAATTGTTCGTGTTCATGTTCACTCTTATAAGTGAACCAAATTTGTCGACAGTCGACTAAATGTAATACATAGCAGTAAAATCGAACTCATTAGCCCCTCATGAAGAAAAAGATAAAAGTTGTAAGAAAGTGTGCCACTAAAAAAATATTAAAAATGCAAGACAAATATTCATCAGAGGCTCAAATTCCATAGTAATTTAAATTACACTAAAACTGATCATTTTACATTACTTCATAAATAATAAGTCCTAAATTATATTATAAATATTTATAAATAATAAGATTTATTATAAATTATTATAAATAATCATTTTTATAATTATTATTATAGACAATAAGATTTATTCAGAAGTGTAACTAGTTTCATCACAGCACATTTTCAATGATATAAATTAATTGTTTGCAACTAGACATTTTGTTACAATAAAAAAAAACTAGACATTTTGAGGAATCCCATGGATCTCATATTGAGAGTCAAGTGGAACCACAAGCGTTGCAGCGGAATTGTCATTTTTTCCGCATGTTGTAGATGGTCTTGTAGGATCACCCCTAAAACATTTGACGCAGTAGTCGAACACCCAGTACAATCCCCTTTCGGAAGGGGTCTGTAGGCTCGAAGAAGCGTCGCGCGAGACAGTGACAATTCCAGAGCTACGATGTTAAGTACATGGCCGTGGGCCGTGTGGCCAAAGGCGCTGGAACGGCCCTCTCATGTTCATTGTTCATAGTCAGCGTCCTCCCACACCCCCGCTTGTCGAGCAACCCCACGAAGGGATCCCCCGGCAACGCAGCCGTGCTTCTCGCTCTCATCTCATCTTGTACCAGCCTAGTGACTTCATGAGGGTCTCATTTTCATTAAGAATTAAAGTTGAAGCCCGTCCGCGGGTAAAAAAGTTTCCATTCGCCTTTCTCATGCAAATGAGATCGCGCTATCTCGCGCGTCCGCGAAACTATCTCGATCCCCCTGTCGAGACGGGCGCAGAACCGCGAAGATCCGGCGACCAACGCCGCAGATAAAAAGGGAACTTTTCTTCCGCTTTTTTTTTCTCTCCTCTCCTTTTTCTCCCCCCTTCTTTCCACGCGGCACGGCAGCCGTTGGAATCATTAGTGAATCAACGGCGCCGGGGACCAGTCTAATTTCGGGGATTAACCCCGTGGAAATTAATTAGGCCCGGGGAAAAGTTTAAAATTGCCGCCGGCTGAGGGGACAATCGATCTCGAGGAGGATTCCTCGACCTCTTCTAAAAGATTCGTTTTCCCGAGAAATTTCGGGTCTGGACTTCCTCTTCGTCGCCTGAAATTGTTTATAAAAGTACGTATTCGATTTACCAGACTGCGGATCCTTGTGCAAAATAAAAATTGCCTGCACCGATTGCAAGAAAGAGGAACCAAATTGGATGTTATTTCTTCCCTTAATAATTTTATTTTTCTTTTTAGTTTTGAAAATTTTCCAACAATTTTGAATTTCGTCTACTCAATTTTTCTATAAATGCATAAAGATCCGCAGTCTACTAATTACATTCACTTACGAGTGCAAGATATTTTTACGTTAAGCAAAGTAGGAATGCATGATAATTAATAATATGCACAAAGGGATAATTTCTGCATGCAGAAATAATCTTATTTGATTCGGTTGATAACATCAAGAATGTTAACACGCTCTATGATTATTCATACGCCCATCTGCTTGATAAAGCTTAATGGAAAGAATGATTCATACGGTAGATTAAAAGAAAAATTCTTTAATAAATTAGCATGTTCAATGAGAGTCTAATGCGTTAATTATTAATGCCACTCGAGTTGAATTTTTACTCGATTTTAGATACAATGATGCCTTGGTACATTACCTTACAAATATACGTTTATTTAAAAAGCACTTTTGTAATTAGAAGAAGAATACTTCGTAGATGAACAGATAACGATACTGGTATTACGGGTATAACAGAATGTTCAAGATTAATTCGGAAGATGATCCTGCAATTAGCGAGAAATGGTGACTTAAGAAATGCGGAAGTCTCATTAAATTCCGCAGAAAAATCGCGCAAGCAGTTAGACTGTCATCGTCGGATTTGGTTCGTGGAATTAACCGTGAAAATTAATCGCGAGGCTCGACGGGAAACGTGATATCGATGGCGGAGCGGCAAGGAAACAATCGGATAGAAATCAGATTCGCCTAGAATGCGCATAGCGTTTCTCGTTTCAGCGTCGTCTGTACAACGTCGATAGCTGCGATAATTAAGCGACTGCTCTAATGAATCCCTATTCGCATGACTAATTTGCGCGATAAACTGACTAAATAATAATCCGTGATATTTCTCCCCTGGGTAAAGCGCGGTCGATCGGATGCACAGCGTTTGCGATATATATCGACGTAGCACATTGTTGAAGGGCTTCTATACGGGGCGAATGTAATTTGACAGGTCAACGTGGCCGATAATGCGTTTCGAATTGATTTCTTTTTAATCCTTCCTCCCGCAACAAGCTACGTCACGCTCCACAAAAAGTCTTCTAGCCCTCCAACACCGTCCAATAAATCATTTAAATAGATCCCGCTAGCTTCATAGACGCCTATTATTCCCACGATTTAATTAATATATCACACAACATTTTTAGCTGGATATGTCATTCAATATTTTATTCTTTTCAATTAATTATTTTACCTGTTTATTTCATCATTTCAGATTCTGAATTTTCTGTGGTGCGAAAATTGTGTTTCTTGAAATTTTGTTGACCCCTTGTGTGATCTGCAAAAATCAATCAGAGTTGTGCTAATTCAATTACATTTTGATTCAATTACACAATTGAATCACATCGTATTTCAATTATATAGTAATTCAACTACGTCGTAACTGAATTACATAATTAAAATCTTTCTATTAATTCAATTACTAAATATTTTGATCAGATGTGTAATTGTAATACAATATAATTAAAATACAGCTCTCCAAAATATAACCCAGAACTTTGAAGAAGTGCGATATATTTTTATGTTTCTCTTTCGTATACTTGTTTGCTTGGTTGTCTATGCGGCGTGGTTTCTATTCCTCCTAAATAATAGGTAACGCTATTTTATAATTGTACTCTAATTGCAATTACGAATAAAATTGTAATTTAATTGAATGAAGATCTGAATTATAAATTACAATATGACTGAATTACAATGTAATTCAATTACTTGATAATTATAATTCCTGGAGTAATTCAATTGTAATTCTGCACAACTGTGAAATTAATAAAGTGGCAGAGAACCTCGATATTATTGATAAATAATAGCTCTCTATTCTAAAAGAATAAAAAATAACGTACAAAATATATGAATGTCATTTATTACGAATTTTATAACATTTTTATGTATTAAAAATTTACCTGCATGCGTTACGCGAGCCCGTGTCTGCCAGGGGTGGTCACCTAAGGGATTAATATTTCTACTGTTCGCAAATTCTTCTACTCATTTTTTCCATAAATGAATACAATCTGCAATCTAATCATTATCAACCATATATTACCTGTGGAATTAATTCTCGGTACGAATCTGAATTGAATATTCCAAAATGATATACATTTTGATTGTGGTACTTCTGCGTGAATCTGGTGCCACAATTTTTCGAAATATTTTTACCATTATAATTTTTGTCCATCATCGACAACAACCGAGTTATAATTCGGCCTAGTTATTGGGAACTACCCACAGAAAATAAAGAAATGGTGAATTTCGTAAGGCAAAGGTCCGTCAAACGAGGATGACTGCAATGTCTGGTCATAGGTGGCGAGTTGTGCGGGTGTGGGGGACAGTCGGGCGGCTTTTAATAATATTTCCGAATTTTTTTTCGGCCGTCCCAGAGATTCATAGGCGATTCCCTGTGTGACATTTTTCTCTGTCTCTCCCGCGGCGGGCGTCCCGGCCGGTAATCCCAAAGTATTGCGCTCTTTTTGAAAGCGATTTGTGAAATATAAATAAACGACCGAGCGCCGAAATGACTTTCGGCTCCATCATGCATTCGATCTGGCATTTTTGATTCGGGAATTTTTTTCCCGGCGGCAACCGGGGCTGGTCCAGTGTCTTCTTTGCACGGCTGTTCTCCGAGTGTTATATGCTTAGCCAGGCGATGGAGGAAGCCGTGGTGGCGCGGCGGCGAGAGACGGGAATGGAAATGAAATGTCAAAAAGAGTAATAACGAATGTTATCGATATCATACCAGGATATATAGTCTTTCGTTCTTTAGAGATGGAATTGGCGAGGACCGCTTCGCTCGGTATTTTTTTATCCCGATTTTGATTTTGTCGCGAGGAGGGGCTGCTTTTTATCCCGCGAACGGAAAAATCGATGTGGTTTTTTATTAGTCGAAATCAAACATGCTATTAGCAGCCGGTCCGATACAGAATCGACGATCTCCCACTGTGGTTTCAACGAAATCCACACTCCTTCCCCCACCTCCATTTTCTGGATGAAAATTACCAAATTTTCGCTGTTCTCTTCTGCAGGGGAAATTACATTTTCAATCGTTTACTTTTTAATGAAAAGTTTCAAACGCAAAAACTACGTGATACTCTCGAAAATATGCCTTTTAAAACGCAATGAATTGTTTTTAACACAGTCTTTTAACACTAGAACCACCGAGCACTAAACGCAATTGCCGTATATTAATGACAAAATTGCATTTATTTAGATTTCGTTTCAGTTTCGTTTAAGTATGTACTTCAGTAGAGAAGTTCACTAACAAAATTTCCCAGAAAAACATATTTATAATTTTAATATTTCTAAATGAACAAATCAGGAACAAGTCATTTTGACTCGTTCGGTAGTACTAGTGTTAAATTTCGAGAATGAAATTCCCAAATATCATATGTTAGGCCTTCGCAACCCCTTAAGCCGATGACAAATGGGCGTCACGAATCGTTTTCGCAGGCGTCGTATGAATTAATAATTACCCGACGCCGCCATTACCGGGATTAATGCCGGCCGATATGATGCCGACTGTTTTACCGATAATTCATCGGCAGGGTTGATACACCCCGATCACAAAAATCGCGAGTTCCCGGCCCGGACAAGTATTGTCGTCCATCCCATCATTGCGCTTCGAAAAGGGTTCGTTTCCTGGGAACGTTGACCAGACAATTTGAACAGAGATCGTTGATCAGGGGAGATACTAATAGAGCCAGGAAAGAGTGTTGCGCAGGACGTTCTATTATTGGTTATTTAATATTCGCGCGACACGGGGTGTCAATAAAATAACGATCTCCCATCAGGGTGTCACGAGAGATGAGATAAATATGGGTATTTGAGCGCGGCAGATAATGCAAACAAACCCACGGTGAGTTATGCTTCCCGCTCTATATACGGTTTGTCCGCAATTGCGATACGCTGCGCGTTAAATTTGCTTTGAATTACCGCCGATAGTGCGACGCGACCTGGATTATTATTAGTCCGTGATTCCCGTACGGTCCATTACCGTGACCTTGCAACCCCCTCACCCCAGCCTCCCGATCCCCTCGACGATAACCCGCCCCAAAATTGAAGGAAAATAACCAACCACCTGCTCCCTCGCCCTTTCCCGAACCCGCCTACCGGATTTTTCTTCCATCAGAGAGAACTTTCCTCTGATTTTCACCGGCTCTGGCTTGCGCACTGCGTTTCGCAACAACCCGGTGCTTTTTGGTCCACGTTCATTCGCGAACTTGTATTCGGAAAAATTCGACGAAGTTGGATTACCTTTCCGAAGCCTTGTTCGCCGTAAAATGCAAAAGAGCTGGGTCCAATTGTTCCCTCGATGTCATTAGAATACAGTTATTCAGTGGATCAATATAATTTCGCAGTTCTGCAAAGTTTCTTCGCGAAGTCCATTTTTGTGATAAAATGCAAAAAATCCTTTCAGATATCGAATGACGTACCCATCGAGTGATAATAAATCATTAAAATACAGAGACTGAGTCGGTCGAAGGAGATTTGTATTCATATTAAATTGGATAAGCGAAAATGTTTTCAAAAATATATTTATAACAAAACGTAAAAGGGTTCGCCGTCTAGTAACACGTTTATTGGTAGAAAGTAAAGAGTCAAAGCGTCGGAGTTAACGGAAACGATTTTACGGTACCCTTCATGGGTCACGAAATATTGGACGAGGGACCGTCGAGCTTCAATGGCGGCGCCGAAATCTGGGTCTTTGGATATCGAGGATTTTTCGGTCACGTTTGCCTGATTGCAATCAGTCTCCCTGTCGATCTTCCGCAAACAGAAGTTGTATCTCTGCTGCATTAATGGTGTCGTTGTGTTTCGTGGATAAACCTGCTGGCATTAAATTCTATATTTCGATCGACGTTTTCCAGCGGAGCCATCTTTTTGTAAGATTCCGTTAAACTTACAAAATTATATGACGGTGAAGCAATTTCTGAAATAAACGAGAGAAAACGGGTGAATTTTTAGGGAAACGGATTTCTTCGGAATTGAAAAATCAGAATAATACTTAGGTGCAGATAGTCCACAGGTGAAAAGCTAGTGGGAATTCTCGACGGCGGCGGAGACAGAGTGTCGGGCGAGAGAGCAGTGCCGGTGATTTCAATGTGGCTCGCGCCAGAACGTTTTCGCAGCGTTGGCGAAAAGAAGAAACGGAGAGAGCTCGAATGAGAAATGCGAACGGGGCACGCGGCTTGTCGCGTACCCCCTTGGCCGAGTAGTTTTTTCGAAGGTCGGTCGAAACGGGCCGGTACGAGGCCGGGGTTTAATGTAATGCTATAAAACCGGCATAATTTAGTAATGAACGGCCACTTTGCACAAATGGCTTCGTGCATCACGGGCAAACCAAAGAAGTCCCTTTGGCCGGGCGAGCGCGTGATAGGATAATAGTAATGTGCTTAATGGTAAATGGAGGCATTCAAGAGGCCGAGATTCAGATGGCACTCATAATGGCCGGCTGAACCGGCGTATCACCCCTAATAAGTACAAGTGGCACAAAATAGCTGTAATCACTTGACATCGTGGATCGTAAGATTATCCTTCTCTCCCCACCGCCAAGACGTCGCTGCGATCTACGTGTTCGCCATACCGTGCCCCTCGCGATTCTGTGAATTTATGCTGCACTATACTCCGCGACATTGTTTAGGCCACCTTAGTACAGCAGTCTTCACATTCGCATTCTACAGAAGAAGGATGAACTTTAACTTTTATCCGACATCTGCTTCTGAACACTGAGCATCTTTCCGTTCTTCCCTACATTTTTCGAAGAATTATTTTCACTCATTTTTATCCAAACAAACGACTACTGATAAAAATGAAGAGCAAATTGAAAGCAGTCTTCACATTCACATTTTACAGAAGAAGGATAAACGTCAACTTTTATCCGACATCTGCTTCTGATCATCGTTCTTCCCTACACTTATTGAGGAATTATTTTCAGTCACTTTGATCCAATTTATGCTGCACTATACTCCTCGACATTGTTTAGGCCACCTTAGTACAGCAGTCTTCACATTCACATTTTACAGAAGAAGGATAAACTTCACTTCCTACACTTCTATATTTCTTCCCTACACTTTTTGAGGAATTATTTTCAGTCACTTTGATCCAATTTATGTTGCACTATACTCCTCGACATTGTTTAAACCACCTTAGAACAGCATTATTCATATCCGGAAGATTCCAGGAGAAGAAGGATAAATGGCAACTTTTATCCGACATCTGCTTCTGATCATCGTTCTTCCCTACATTTTTCGAGGAATCATTTTCACTCATTTTGATTCAAACAAACGGCTACTGATAAAAATGAATAGATCAAATTGAAAACAGTGTATTCAAGTGCATTTTTAACAAATTAAAATTGTTAAGGAGTGAATGTCTATGAAGATGCTGTACATTGTAATTGAACGGGCTATTTATTCCGAATTAGGAAAGAGCCTGTCAAATTGGCACGAGGGACAGATGAACTACATCATAACCGACAGTGGAACTCTAACTCAGACTAAATGCTAGTTAGACTATGGGCAATCCCCTCTGGATACAAATAATCCACTTAGCCAAGAAATGCCCAAGGGAAGAATTCCTTGCATCCGGAGGAGTCTTTGATCCCTAAAACCCTGTTTTTGTGGCAGCTGATGAATTCCAGTCCTTGATGGTGTATTAAATCGTACCCTGCCATTTGAAACTCCAAGCAAAAGCTCTTCGCTAGCCCAATTAGCCACGATTGGCACCTATTTGCTCATCAAGATAACAGATACCAGTAAATTTATCTAGTAGAACCAGTTTATTACAGTGGCAAGAAGCGTGCACAATAGCCGGATTCTACATCTCAAGCTCGATGCTGACCTTGCAGAAAGATGCTCTTAAAAATTGATCTTGAGTCGTGAGATGAATTTTATCATTCTATAATTTTTAAAGTTCAAGGGCAAGTTTTTTAATAGATCCTTCAATTACAAACCAACCACTCAATGACGTAAATGAATATTTTTACTCGACGATGACCTTGCAAAAAGATGCTCTTAAAAATTGATCTCGAGTCGTGAGATAAATTTTATTATTCTATAATTTTTAAAGTCTATGGACAAGTTCTTTAATAAATCCTTCAATTACAAACCAGCCACTCAATAACGTAATTGAATAATTTGAAATTGTTGTATACAAGAATTTTAAGGTTCCATTTGGCATAGCAGAATTATTGAAAAGCGATTAATAAGCGCCCGGTAGATATGTTAATTAAATAAGGGACCGCCGTTTTGACAGGTCCCATAGTTCCAATATTAAACGAGACTTGTATAGCCACTCGACTATAATGTTTACACACTCAGTGGAGAAATCAGCTGAGTCCTCGGGAGTTCAGCTCAGGAGGTCCCGACAGAGTTAGCAACAGTGTTGCGCAGACCCGTGGCCGTAATGCGCATATAATTAATGATAATTATGCCGGTCGGACGTGGGTCGGTCGTTTTTTGTCCGCGCGAGCTCTGTAATGAACCCACCCAAAGACGTCAGAACCAGTTCCACGTATCTTCGTTCGTTTGCAACGCCGTCGGACGTTTGCAACGCGCCCGTTACGATACCGATGCGAGCATTTACCCGCAGTTTAGCCACGTAATGAATACTATTACCGTCGGCTTCCATCGCAGGCCCGTATTTTATATGAATGTAGATTATCGTCCTCGGAACGACCGGCAGGATCACCCCTCCTCGCAAAAACCTGACCACCTTCGATCCTCCTTGTCGTAAACCCTTAGGTGTCCCTAAACGCATCGCACCTCCGATCGACGAACCGCTCGTGACGTCTATTTATTTCTTCTGTGGAGGATCATGTCTAGACAATTGTAAGAAACATATAAACTAACCTACACACTTTCCGAACGATATATCGGTCAGTATAGCATTAACAAATTCTTCGTTCACACTCTCGAATCAGAGAAAAAGCAAAATTAGAGCATTAAAATTATTTCAGACGCCATTTACGAGCTTTCTTCGGTCGAGATGCTCAGTTCGATGATCCTTGCGATCAAAGCGTCCTGTGAATACGTAACAGGTTGACACGCGCCGACGCTCGACTTGTCAGTGGGGATCATCGACGCACGACGACGATGCGATTAATTAAAACTAGTGATTGCAACGAACGACGCCGTTTGTGTATGTTTACGGTGGTATTAATGATCTTACGTAATCCGGTGATCTTTGATCGTGGGATGTCGTTGTTACAAGCATGATTTCAACATGAAAATAAAGTTTTATTAATTTGACAGCGAGTAGCTAATTGTTTCATTCATCAGAGATTTTTTTTTAATGTTCACAAAGAACAAGACCTTAAAGCCAGTAATTAAAAAATCGATTCTTGAAGTATCCTCACAGCTGTACTCTTTTAACTCTTTCAAAAAGTAGTATTTACAGGAAATTTTATTTTTTAATGTTCACAAAGAACAAGACCTTAAAGCCAGTAATTAAAAAATCGATTCTTGAAGTATCCTCACAGCTGTACTCTTTTAACCCTTACAAAAAGTAGTATTTACAGGAAATTTTATTTTTTAATGTTCACAAAGAACAAGACCTTAAAGCCAGTAATTAAAAAATCGATTCTCGAAGTATCCTCACAGCTGTACCCTTTTAACCCTTACAAAAAGTAGTATTTACACGAAATTTTATTTTTTAATGTTCACAAAGAACAAGACCTTAAAGCCAGTAATTAAAAAATCGATTCTCGAAGTATCCTCACAGCTGTACCCTTTTAACCCTTTCAAAAAGTAGTATTTGCACGAAATTTTTTGTTTAGTGTTCACAAAGAAAAATCCTTCGAAACTGGATAATTAAAACATCGACTCCGAAGTATCCTTACAGCCATAATCTTTCAAACCTTGTCCACCGTATCTAACGGATGAAACTTTTCGTCGATCACCCAGTTACAAAAATCCCCCCTCCCTCAAGGACCAATCCGTAGTCGGTGATCGATGAAACGATTTCAATTAACAAAATGCGCCGCTCTTCCGATGGAACCGGTCTCTCATTCCGCTCCGCTCCGCTCCGCTCCGCTCCGCGGCCCCGGTCGCGCGTTTTCGGAATTCGTCGAAAAATATGCTCGCACTCAAGGTTAATGGACCGGATGAATGAGGCCGTTTCGCCCGACGGAAATCACACGCGGAAAAATATCAGCGGCAAAGTATCGCGGTGCGTCATTCCGGCGACATTTCGATGCCGGCTTTTATTTTCGCGCCATCGGGGCTCGAAGCCTCCGAGCGGTTTCGGTTTGGTGCGAGTTCACGATAATTGCCCGAGCCTGAGCTCGTTTCCGACCCTCCTACAACCTCCTCCAGCCCCCCTCGCCATCCCCTTCTCCGTAGTTTCCCTGCTGAAAGCGAGAAATATAATTACAACGGATAATTTGTTTTATGTGGACGATTAAAGCTGGATTTTCTTTTAGATTGTTACCTCCGCCGCGATCGCGTTGTTAGATTCTCTGGCACCGGCGCGAGTTTCTGTTTCTGCGTTTTACTACCGCAATATGCTGTGCTGGTTTGACAACCGTTTTGTTCTGTTTCGATTAGAAGAATCGTAGCATGGTTGTAGTTCTGTGGTGTGCATGAATTTTGGGGAATAAACAGCTCAATAGTAAAGTACGTACATTTTCGAGGACCGTAATGAATATTTAAAAAAAAAATAACATTCTTCATCATGAAATAATTTACATCATTTACAAGTATGTAAATCAATTTTATTAAAAAAATCTATATGTTAGCTAGAGATGTGTAAAATTTTATTGCAACTACAAGGTCTGACATAGAATGCTAATTCCACTGCGTGATACATTAGATCGCAAAGTGATAAAGTGGTGTTGTTAACAATAGAACCTCCAAGCAACCAAAATGATATAGATGGTTCTACTATTGTAATGTAAATTATCAAGGTTCCTCGCGACGTTTATTGTCGCATACAAATGAATATATTCATTATTTCTTAAAAAATCTACACCTTCTTAATACGTACACAATATAAATTTACACATTACAGTTCTTTAGAGAATTTTTAGAAAATGTCCATCTCGATATAAAAAAAATCTTTAATGATTTTTTATCATTTAATTTATCATTTTCTTTCTATCCTTTAATTTATTCAATAAATTACGATAAAAATAAAAAGACGGAAATAAAAATTCATATAAATGCGTAGAAATGATTCATAGTGCTCGTAATGGTGGGGTGAGAAATGTTCCAGGAGGAAATGTTGCGAAGCAAGCGGAAGATGATCTTCGAGGATCGAAATGCAGCACGGGAACGGGACGTGACATCGATTAAAGGTAAATGGCGACTTGAGGGAGACGGGAATAAACCGAGCCCCGGCTGTAAGTACGTAGTGCCATTTTAATGTCGTTACGGGGCATCCTGAGCGCGAGAATTTGCGGCGGCGAGATTAAAACTAGCTAACGAGACTCGGGGCCACAATGGTGATTGCAAATAATAAAATCTATTTTGCCGGTTTATTAAATCCGAGTGCGGAATAAAAGTGTTCGCGGATTATTGAATTATTCCCGCGGTCCCGTGGCCGCGGTCCGCCTCCGCCCGCAATAGTGGGCCGCGAGCAGGAAGACTAACAACTTTTGCATCGACCAAGGCATCGCTTATGAAATTTCACGGCATTACAACGCATGTTAATGGAATTGGAAGGCGAAAACGTAGAAAAGTAGAAATTCAACGGGAACTCCGCTCGCCGAGGTAATATTGCTTAAAAATATTCTACGTGCTCACGGTAACGGCGAACAATTTGAATGATCTCCAGACAGTTTAACGTTAAATACCAGTAAAAATGAATGACTTCATATTCTTTATTCTACGATTATTTAAATCGCATTATTCAATTATTACCATCGTCACATGGAAAATTTATCCATATGGAGGATGTTTTCTGTAGACAACTGTAACAAACACTAATGTTCATTAATGAATTGATTGATTGAAACATCCATTCATGAATTGTCAAACCCGAAAAGTGGTCACATTTTACAGTAATCAAAATGGTAAACTCCTACAGTGTCTAACAGCAACAATTCTGACAGTACCGACAAATAAAAATTCAGGAACATAGATCAGACGTATGTAAACAATCCCACAAACTTGCACAAAAATATATTGTTTAGTACAATGCAAGAAAATGCCCAAGGTCAACGCTCAAACTACAAGAGCAATAACACCCCCGTTAGCAAAGTACTCGATCTAAAAACAATGAAATAATGATTAACAAATCAATTCGGGGAGGAGGAATGACAGAGCAACGAAGAATGAAGGTCAAAACTGAAGCAAGCACCGCAGGTGGATGTGCGTGTGCGTCGGTATGTGGGCCAGCGGGCGTCATCGAACCGCGGCGCATGTCGGGGGATAATCATTTTAATGCAACAATGTAGAAACGGCGGGGCGCATGGTTGGATAACGTGGCCACATTTCAGCGTCCCACGCGGGCGTATCAACAGTTGCCACCTTCCGTCCCTAATCCCAGCAGCCGCAAGCCAAACTCGACCTACCAAAGCGGTCTGAACGTTGGCCGGCCCCCGAAAACTAAAAAACGAGAAAAAAGGAACCGCGCGGTTCTTAAAAAGGCCACGCCGTCAAAGACCATCGCGTCCGGGGAATTTGAAAGCAATCGCTTAATTATCCGGCATCCCATAAAAACAGGCTGAAAAAGCCGCGAATATGGAGAGAGAAAAAGAGAGAGAGAGAGAGAGAGAGAGAGTGAGAGAGAGAGGGTCGGGAGAGCGGAAGAGGACGACAGGAGCGACGAACCAGGCAGGAGGGAGATAAAGCGTACGTATGATCGCTTCATATCGCCTCACAAAGTGAGTCCTCTGCGTTCTTATGGTTATTTATCGAGTCGTCGACCCCCGGAAAAAAGCCGCTCGCCGACAAAGGAACCGAAAAAAACCGCCCCCGCAGCCGCAGATATATATATATACACAAACGGGCACACATAGAAAGTGCTCAAAGACAGAAAGAGAGAAAAAAGAAGGGAAGAATGAGAAAAGGAAAAACGAAATATAGGTAAAAAGTAAAAAAGGAACGGTACGTGGGGGAAAAAAGGAATATATAAAAGGGGCATCGGGTATGTGTGGCGCGTGGGGCGTCGCCATTTCTGATTGAATCCAGGCTTCGAGCTTATATTTTGTCATCCATTGGCGCCGTCGGGAGCGTGAGTGCAGCTAAAAGAGTCGGAACGGTGACGAGGGGGCGCAGATTGGGGCGCAGGTGGAGAGCCACACCAGGTGGAGGGTGTAGGTGGGTTCCAGGGGTGGCGGCTCTACGGATCGAGCGATGGGTTGGAGGGGAGGAAGGGGCGCTGTTTGCCAACGCGAATTTTAAAATCACGAATTTTTAAAAAGTACCCCGCGGCCAGATTCTCTTCGCTAACGTGGTTACGTAGTCCCGATGCGCGTGCACGTGTACGTGCACGAAACGGGGTAGATGCGTGCAGGTAGACCGGCCCCCGGTGCATGTGCGCGTGTCGGAGCTGCAACCCTGCTGCAACGGTGTATGGGTGCAGGCACGGTGCACGCGCGCCGCCGCGCCACTATACGCGTTTATCCTACATATCTGTAAATGCATTCAGTTATACTGGTCTCTCCACCGACAAAAATTTGATTTTTTTCTCTTTTCCTCTCTCTCTCTCCGGTCCTGGCCCACCCCTCCCTCCCCTGCCTCATCCCTCTCCACGCCGTTCTTTTTCTTTGGTTCCGCGTCCCTTTGTTGCCGCAACCAGCCCCGGCATAAACGCCGAAAAACGCCCCCTCCCCCTCCTCTCCGCCGCACTCGAACCGCTCCGTTGCGTCTTTCAGCCCGCGCGGGTTTTTCGCCGCTGAATAGCGCCGCGCTATCCGCGCCCGTAATTCACTAAGTCCCCTCAATGGAAGAATCGCGATGCCGACACTCTCCTCCTAGTGCGCTTATTACGAACGCTGAGACGAGTGAACATCGGTTGCTGTTTTCTGGTTTTTGTTCCCGATTGATCCACAGTTCTTCGCCAGTTGCTCCGGCTTTCCGGATCGGCTCGCTGTGTTCACGATTCAGCTTTCTGGAATCGGATAGGGGATCACCGCGACTCGATGATCCTCTTCTTTTCGTGCTCGGAGCAGTAAATAAAAACTCAAGAGTTTAGACTAAATATTTATGATTGACCTCATAATGTTTCCTGAAGATATATCGTTTGGGGACATTTTCTTTGCTGAACCAAACGTTAAAGCCTGCGAATATATCTTCCACATTATAAACGACTGTACACTAACTGTAAGTCTGATGTATAATTGTTAAAGCTTAAATAAACCTGTAATAGGTTTCAGTGGGTCAATTAAAAAAAAAATATATACTGTTTGGTATGACAAAGTATTGTACACCTCCAACTGGAAAATAGTCTACTTCATCGGCGCATAACTTCCACAGATTTGGCAACAATGAAAGATTCATGAATATAAACTAAGCATTCATAAACAAATGAAAAATAAAAGTGGTCACATCTTACCGAACAGATTTCTTCCGATGATCCGAAGCCTGAATTGACGATAAGAAGATTGCAACACGTTCGGAGAGGAGTCGGAGCGTAATCGCGGAATAATGAGCGCGGCGCCAGCGTTAAATAGAATTTAATTAAACCGGTTGATTCGCTGTGAATTTTTCATCGGGGCCGCGGACAGTAGGAAACGTAAATAGTCCGTGAGCTTTTTAATCATTTCCTGCTCGTCCGGGGGATACAAAGTTTGAGCGCTCACTCTGGCGGTCGGGCGCGTCCATGTTGCTCGAAGGGAACAAAAACATTGCGCGGTACAACGCTGTCAAAATATACCATCCTCGCGGCCGTCCCGCGGGTCCCACATTACGCGAACGTTAAATATTATTTTTAGGGGGACACATTTATTTGCGAATAAAAAATAGAGCTGTCTCGTGAATAAAGTGGAAGCTCGCGGAGCGTATTTCGCTGAAGCGCCTGTTGCTAAATATCCGCGCAGTCTCTCACTTCACCCGGTATTTCGTCTGTACTTATTCACCTGCACACACTCAGACAACGCCGTGCACTCGCTGCGACTCATGCACGCGCACACAGACAGAGAGATACCGAGCAGAATGCACGCGGAGGATCGACGCACACGGAATGACACACGCCCGGGCGCGGCGTGGTGTAAACGCGAGGAAAACGCGCCTCATAATTACTCGGTAAACAGTAATTATTTTTGAGAACGCGGGGAACAGGCTTTTTTATGGGGTCGCGGGATCGCGCGCGATGATAAAAGCTGCCGTCACGATTAACATTTTAAACAATATCGCGTTACCCCGAGAACAATTAATATCCGCCGAACAGTTTGCCGCGACAGTTTGTACAACCGTGACAGAGGGTTTATTACTCCAAAGGTTCCTCCGCTGACATCCTTTGTTCGGTGATAATTAAAAGCAGTCAAATTTTTGGCAGACTGTTTTATTAATTTTCCTGCGCTGCCGGGACCTTTCTGTATGCTCTGGCTCGAGCGCCGTTGAAAGGAACCGTGTTACCTGATCGAAACCAATTTTAATGATATTGGCGTCGGATTTATTATGTCGAATTTTTGGAGGTTCTGTCGCGCAATAATGTGCTTCATCGCGTTATTGTATTTTAATGATATTAAAACGACTGAAAAGTACAGATACTTCCTGAAGAAGCAACAAGTAGAGACAGTCTTTCGAAAGTTCTTCAAAATTGCGCAGCCTCGAATAAATTGAAACATTAAAAACCGAGGAATAGGAGCAACAAGTAGGACTTCGATGAATAAAGGATCAAAATTGAAAACTGTTTCGTTCATTAAGATAGAAATCCGCAAATACGGTAAATCCTCACGTGAAACATTAAAAACTCAGAAAGTTAAAAACTCATCGTTTATTGAAAACGGTTCCCCAGAACAGATGAAACTCAAATTAATCTACAAAATTCGTTGCGAGAGAATAGTTTCGAGCAACTTCGTTGATACATTTATTCAATGGATGCAGTTCGTAAAAGACTTCGAAAGAACGATAGAATACGATCGCTTTAATAGTGAAACACTAAAAATGCTAATACTCGGGTGTTAAAATTGTTGGACTCCCTTCTACGGCTTAGTCATCTCCATTGTCCATTGTCTACTTTGTAGCTTCGATTACAGGTGTTTCCCGCAATCAAGTGCGGTAGAATTTCCACAGAAATTAAACATTTACAGCCGTTCTACGAAGGTCAGAACTTTGTAGCTTGTTCGCAACACTTGAAGCACAAGTCCTTTCAAGCAGTCCACTCGTACCACAATGGCGAGAGAGAGGCACATACATACGTCTGCATAGCATTTATCGGAACGTGTAATGGATACGTTTTTTGTGGCAGTCGGCAACTTTACGAGGCCGTAATTTGTGAGAAACTTTCCACTCCGCGGAAGGTGCGCTCTTTGAACCGCCACAGTTGCGTTTTTTGCTTAACAGTGTGTCTTAATTCTCAGGCAAAACGACCACTCTGCTCGACAAACATCGCCGCGATTACTTACGCCATGATAGTGTCCCCGTCAATCAATATGAAAACCAAATTTTCAAAATTCCTGGCATCGCAGCATTTAACTATCTCAATGGATACGATACAATATGTAGCTTCAAGTGTTTCAATTGAAATACGTCTGCCGTTGAAGTTAAATAAAAATTGAAATGCATATCAAGCTTTAAAAATTGTATTGACAGTCAATTTTTTAGTTAGACTCACTTAAGAGTAGGCATGGTATCAAGTTCAATATGTACTCACGAATCCGAGTCAATTTCAATAACCAAGTTTGATTATTACTTAAAAGGAATAATGTTTCGATGATTATACTTGAAAAGTATTCATTTTATACAAACTGATATCGAACCTCGGAATGAGTACTTAAAAGTTTCGAAAAGATACTTATAAGTACTTCGATGTTGGAAGGAATCGAATCTTTCACAAGTAGTACTCGAATCTTGGAAATCAGAACTGCATAGTAGGTTTTAAGCACTTTCTTTATTAAATTCGTAACTATTTCAGAATAATATTTCCGATAGGTTATGAGATTATAGTTATACATGTTGAATTAAATTATGCATTAGAGGACAACATAATTCATTTTAAAGGTAAAAAAAATAATGATTAGAAAATTCAGAGAATTTCCGGTACGATGTCCATAAAAGTTTCGAATCTGTTCGACCGAGATTCGAATATACTTGCAAGTATTATTTCCGTTTACCAAAGTACTTGTAAAAGGTTCGAAACTGTCTGGCATAGATTCAAGTATACTTAGGAGTACTATTTCTGTTTTTCAAAGTACTTGTAGAGAGTTCGAATCCAATCAATCAAAGTTCGAACCTGTTTGTGAGGTACTTGATCCCATCCCTACTTAAGAGTATTTAGAGCAGATGTATACATTAAAAAATGTCACATAGACTACGGATTTTATGCACTTATGACAAAATGTGGGTAGCTCAGCTGCAAAGCAGTAAAAATATATTAGGAATTTGATACACGCGGTTCTATTACGTTCCACGCACTAAAATGATTAAGAAATAGAAGATGAATGTAGCTCCTGCAGTATGAAATTGATGCAAGACAATGTTACATCAGAGTTTTGTAGCTTGGAATTGGAAAAATGTTCGCGGAGAGACTCGAAGTGTCCGAAGTTGGAAGAAAGGGCTCGCAGGGCATGGGACTTTGGAAATTATATTGGGAATCAATTTCCTGTCGGCGTGGAGTTCTGACGAATACATCGCTCTAATTTCTCCGCAGCGGGCCACGGTCTATAATTTAACGCAAATTTACGCTCGACTAAAGTTCCCTGGACAGCAATCGAACTGAACGTCAGCCGAGGTCTTTGAGAATCAATGTAGAAGCTATAGAGATGATCGGGCGCACATAAACGCAGCCCGAATTGTCTGGAAGCCTTCCTTTAACGAAGCTGTCGTCCCTCGTAATAGAACTCGAGTATTTCGTCCAGCGCCACTAATAAGTGGGAGGGCCCCCGGACAGTTCCTCGAGAAAGGCCAATGCTACGGGTTTGATGTTCCTTTCGAAGGGTTCCCTGGCGAATTCGAGAACGTCTCATTTCACGACCCCTTCAAGGCCTTCCTTCATCCACCCCTCGGCCACGGCTGACCAGCTGCATCTTCAACTACTACTTCCCTCTCTGGCCTCCCTTCGCTCCCTCATATCCCGCAGTAATATCGATCGATCGGCTCATTTGAATGTTGACCGGATCCGACCGATGTAAAATTCAAAGTATCCTCATAGGCATTTTTATACCCTACCCCGATCTGCTTCGTCCTTCGTCGAACGGCCCCTGCCATTTTTCTCGCCGCCGTTTCGGATGAAAACGTGTCCGACCAACCCCACCCACATCGCCTAATGTATTTATGCAGGAACATGTGCATCCGCATACATGAGAATTTCCACGACTCCTTTCCCCCGGACCCGTATGAAATTATGTGGCGGTATTTTCAGGCATTTTTTCGGCTCAGTTGAACACACGTCGAACGACCAGTTTCCGATTGTTCATTTCAGAATTATTGGAGCTGCACGGATGATTCCCGTAATTGTTCAGGAAATTCTTTTATCCAACGCTAAACGATTTTCAACAATCGTGCAGCAATCAACTTGGACTAATTTTGAAGTTTGTACCTTTTACTTGCGCACACCATTGTTCAGTTTTCAATAAGTTATTTTTACACGACGCAGCAGACGAGAAACTGGAGACCCGTTTTTCATAGAAAAACAGTTAATTGGAACCTCTGTGAAAATGCTGAAAATTTTTTTGATGAATGAATCCACCACAGATTGGATGATTGAAGCCTCTGCTTTGCAACGAAACCTTACAAAGTGATGAACGAATTGTTTCCCTTGTTTTATGGAACAAAAATGAGGATCAAGTTTTAACTTATGTCACTGCAAAGTTGGATCTGCACCCTTAATGAAAAGACTAGAAAAATCGTACGAGTTTCTTTATGTCGTTGCGAAGAGGAAAGCATTCACTCAAAAAAATTGTCAACATTTTTCAGGATTGACAATTTCACGTAATACGCGATCATAATTCCAACACAATTTTTCGTTTTTGAAGAACGTTTTGTTGCGCCATTTTCTGCCAGTGGGAGTATTTAATTATGCAGGATCGGCGCGATTCGCATAATTCCGTTAACGTAATTATCCATCTTTTACAATGACAGGTCCGCTGATGAAGGGAAAGATTTGCAGAATCCGTAATGTCCTCCCGCCGGACTTTTATGTTCAGAAGGCCAGTTCCAGTTTTCCCTTGGCGAGTAACGAGCAAAGTTACACTTAGTTAACGTTACTCAGTTGATTGCCCTTCCAATCGGCACGATGTTTGCAATCAGCCCGGTTTGATTAGGCTGGTTACAAACCTCCCCCTGTGCAACCCGCTCGTCCAGCCGAAAGATATAAAACTACCCCGCTTTTTTCGGTGGCCGGGCGTTTTCCGAAATTCGACGGGGAAAAAAATACGCGCCGAAGTGAAGGAAACTATGAAAATTATTGTACGTTCGAGTGGGCGTTATCGTTTACTTACCCCTTCGCTTTGCACGAAAAAAAGAGGGTATTTTCCCCAACCGCTGGGGTGAGAGTGAAAAATCTTTTCGCTTTCGATTCGACACTGCTGTATCTACTTGTAATTATGGTTGAAAAAAAAGTTATTGTGTTTGATAAATGTACGATTCCGACTCGGTAGAGCTGGAACTGGTCATGTAACTGATTGTGCGGGTGCGCGTGACTTTAATTCAGTGAGACAGAAATATTTAATTATGTTGCAATTCCACAAAATAATTTCTTTGTGGCGGGCAATGTTCTTCCATTGATCTTTGTGTCAGTTTCATTGGAGGCAGCCGGCGGTTTGTAAAAGGCGGACACAATCGAGTTATACACAGCCATTAAACAAGATTTTCACTGAATGTAACGTAATTTTTCTCCGGTAATTAATGAGTTCGGCGCTGGTTTTATGCGTTTACAGCGCACGCGACGTATTGAAACGTTAAATCATATTATAATTACCTAATAATTGTCGGCGCGGCGGTTCCGAGCCCTCGACGGAAGAATTTCGTTTTCATTCGATTTCGAGTTTTTAATGTTCGCCGTTCAACGCCGGAAATTTGCATAAATATTTGGATGCGGACAGCTGGGCGAACAGCTGTGATTATTACATAAATAATGATTTTATACGTGACAGATTTTTGCAGAGTCAAAATTGTGGTTTTTGAGAAGTCCATTTTACAGAGATCAATACCCTAACTGTTAGGTTTCGTTGTAATGTGTAAGCTTGAAAATGGTGGATTTTGTCGCGAGAAAAATTTTCCAAAGTTGTTTGCGAGCTCTCTGAATGCAGGGACACGTAATCGCCGATTTCGTTCCGGAATAAACGAAGAAATAAATAAAGATAAATGTACGGGGGACGGATATTGAATAAACAAAGTGTCCAAGACCGGTATAAATATCTGTTATCAGCTGGGCAAATCCAAATGAAACATCGAAGACAGAGAAACCGATTTCCCGGGAGTTTCCACGTTTTCCCTTTATTCGGCAAATAAAATCTTAATCCCGGCCGTGGTTTACTTTAATGGTCGTGCAATTTTCATGCTAATTTCAGGTACTCCCGCGGCCACCTTAACCGGAGTGTATTTAATAAGAACCCGTATAACTGGAACGGCGCATTAGTAATAACCCCACCGGTGAGCCGTATCGGGACGAAACAATCGATAATTCATTTGTTGCGTCAATTAAAAATGTAATTTAAAAATATATTAAAGGGACCGGTGGCTTCGTCGGGGCTCAGGGGAACGGAAGGGAGGGGAGGGGAGGCAGAAAGGTATGCGGTCGAATGCAAATGAATTATTAAAAATTTAATCAATCGAATCGACCAGTACCTTGCCTCCCATCTACGAGACGTAATGATTATTCATGCTGAGACGGTTCTCGCGCCGGCGAATATTTATAATTTGTTTATTTAAATTGCTTGGGCCGTGCCCGTCAGCGCCGCGTGTCCTCGCGAAATTGCGTTATTGAGTTTACCGTTTCGTATAAATCGCGTTTTCAGCCGGAGATTATTGGAAAGCCCTGCCGGAAAAGCTTGCCGACTTCGTGGAAACGCTTTTGTGAAAGTCTTGTCCCGAGGTTTAGAGGAATACCTTCGGACCTGGTGTTCAGGTTACGATCGACTGATCCCGCCACATTGCTGCGTAATCAATTGGACAAACAGCGCGCCGCGATGGGTACATATTTACAGTCCGAATAGAAGTTCCTTAGCTGGTGGCCCCGATTGTTCCTCGAGTTCGCCACCCTCTGTCCTCCGGATGAGAGCGAGTGCATATTTCTGGCTTCCAAATGGATCATAACTTTATCTTCCGTGGCAAAAATAATTCCTGCGCGGGTTCATTAAAAATATAATCTTCCCATTCTAAGGGTACAGATATAGGGAGCGGAGAAAATCGAGGATACGTGAACATTGTGGCAAAATTAACCCAATGCAATTAAATGCGACTGTTTATAGTGGAGCGGTGACACTCACCTCGCCGGTCCATTATATTCCTGTACTAAGAAAAACGTTAGTCCACGTTTTGAATTTTCTATTCAAATTCTCGCAACGTGTACGATCATAAATCTGTGGTTGTCAGGAAGAGCGCCGCATGTGACAATTTCAAAAAATTTGAGTTTATGCATTAATTGAGCTTCATAGCACAGGATTTAGGTTGGAAAAAATAATGCAATTTAACCCATGTACTATGTCAAAGCATAAGGATAAAGTGCCCAAATATCGTATAGTCGCCTATTACGGCACTTACATCTTGTAAAGGAGAAGTCGCATTCTTGTGAGAAAATCCTCAAACAATAGTTTACCATGTTTACTCAACATGCTGTCTCCACGTGTTGAATACTTTTGTGCTTAGATTTTCGATTGTATCTTTTTCGAGGAAGGTAAGTGATTTTGAAATTTTTGAACATATCTGTACTTTCAATTTATTTATATTAATGTTTTCCAACTGTTGGTTTGGGCTGAAATTCATTTTCTCTTTGTCAGTAGCTAGTATTATCAGTCCACGTGGAGTTCCCAATATGGCACCACCAAGGGCTCCCTAATATGGGTATAGCTATAGACATCCTTGGTGTGGGTGCCCAGGTGTACCATATTAACCCTTTCGCTGCTGAGTTAGGGACGATGAACAGAACCGAAATTGATTGAGAACCGAGATTTTGAAAAACGTATATTTACGGACGTAGCAGCGACACACCACAAAAAAAAAATATTTTTCCCAAGCTGTATTAATTTTTGAACAAACTTGACCCCAGAATCTCAAGAGCATTAATAAACAAAAAAATGACATCAACAAGAAGTGGTTCATATTTGTGCACTTTAGCCTAGTGATGAAAATTTTAAACAGCAATATCTCGAAAGTGAAATTATGAGACATGCGGCGTTCTTCCCGACAACCACAGAAATGTGCAGAACGTTAAAGACAGCAAACCAGGAAGCGTCCCGAGCCACGGGTCTGGTCCACAATATTCTTGCTCGCGAGCTGCCAGTCAAAGTCCTCAAATATTAAGTGATTCCCCGGTCGCAACCGCGTCCCCCGCGTCGGCTTCCTGGGATCGGTTTATTGCGACACCGGCGGCGCCGGTGTATCTTGCCGCATAATTCAATTGCATCCCGCGGTTCCCGGCGAGATTCGATGAAATGCAACATTTGCCCGGGCTGTCCTCCATCAGTGTCCGTGTCCGGCGCGCAAAAGGGAGTGGGAAGGGAGGGGACAGAAAGTCGGCCGTTCGGCAGCGAGCGTTCATCGGCCCGAAACGAAGTCAACGCGGATCGGGGCATCGGGCACGAAATCCGAATCTCATAACTTCCGGTCCGTCGACGGTCGACTCAATATTCAAGATGACCGGCGGACGGGACGGATGTGACGTCACGCTTCGTCGCCGCCTCAAGCCATATTAGATCGAGGAGTTTCATATTGCTAGATCTCTCCTGGCCCAGAAAGTTTATCTATGGTTCAGTTCGCCTCGTAATAATGTCCATTCCCGGGGTTCGCCCCGGAGCGCACCGTTTTCCACTCTTTGCGATCGTTAACGACCGCGGTCGACGCAACGAATCATCATCGCCGAACGCAGGACGATTCAGGAGTTTTCTCCCGGCCGGTCACAGATTTCCGCGTTCTCTGCCGAATAAGAATGTCGCGATCATTGCCGACGAATCGTTGAAAGCGAGCCAAACATGGGGATCGCGGTTTAACGAGACAGGCTGGTCGCGAATGGACACGCAAGATTGGAGATCGGAAGAGAGATCGGGACAAGGAAGGGTCTGGGAACTGCTTCTTTATTGGAGAGGATGATTGGCCGATGCAGCTGATGTCTAACTCCAAATAAGACGTAAGTGGTCTGATGGCGCAGAGGTATGGTACAGATGCTGCGAGTAATGGAGAAAGATGTTACGGCGGAAATAAATCTGGATAGCTTTCAATCTCTTCAGGTATCATCTTATCTCTTCGGAGGATCTCGTTCCGTCTACTGGCGACTGATGAATTCCTCTATAACTTTCAATCATTCTACGCACTTCTTCAACTAACATTCCGAAATCCTTCCGCAACGCCCAGAAAAGTTTTCAGCACAGTCTTTCATCCCTCAGGAGGTCATCGTCACCCTCGAACGAGAGCAGCAGTGCATCAGCGAGTGATGATCGACTGCAGCGCCAGTTTCACCGGCGACGCGTGAAAAAAAAATTCCAATAGCATCATCATCAGGGTGACTGGCGCGACCGCGCAGGGACGTAGCGTCGGTCTCGAAAATCGTGGGGGGATGGCGGCGTTGGCGGCGACGGTATTTCGGGGGCGGGGGTGGTGTACGATGCGGAGGATGAGGCTGAAACGGCGGAACGGGGAGGAGGGAGAGGGTAGGATCGGGACTCGGGTAACACAAGCGCCGGGGGGCAGCAGAACGAGAATCACGAGGATATCCCCGAATCTCTTTTTGTTTGTTCGCGGAGCGTCATCTCGTAGCGGGCGACGGGCGCGTCGAGCGCCGGGCACCGGGCCCCGGCTTGCACCGGTTTTAAATTCCTTTTGAGTCCGTTGCGCGGGTGTTGCGGGGGCCGAACAGCGCGATAGAGCATCGAGAGTGGCCAGAGGAACAACGGTGGGACAGAGAGAGGCTCGCTTAGGCGGAACGGGGCACGCCACGAGAGGAGAGGAACTTGGACCGGGGTTGCAGCGGCTAGGGGGGTACAGGGATCGCGGCGGTGGTTGTTGGCGCGTTCGGGGGAAGTGAGGAGAGGGCGGGAAGCGAGAGAGTGAGAGCGAGAGAGAAAGAGAGACGGGTGGAGAGGTGGAGGGTAGGAGAGCGCGAGTGCGCACTCGAAAAAAAAATCATTTGCACGGTAATTCGAAGCCTGGATTTCAGTCGATAAAAGGATGCACACACGCCGCGGCGCATACAGAGGGAAGAAACAAATGAACAAATTCGCGTTTCAGAATAATGCCCGGCAATCCCATCTACCCGCCTCTCTCGCGGCTCTCTCTCCCCTTCCGCTCTCCACTCCTCTTCGCTCTGCTCCGCTCTGCTCCGCTCCGCTCGGCTCCGCTCTGCTCCGCGCGCCGTGGGCCACCGCGTACCCGGTGTGTACCCGGCCGCGCACCCGCGCACCCTCAACCACCTACCACGTCCTACAGCTTCACCCGCCTCACCACTGGCGATGCGCCGTGGCACCCACTCCTCCGGCACACACCGCTCGCCACCCGCGCAACCCCACAACCCTACTTTTTTCATTCCGTCCTATCAATTGATCAGGTTTTAAATTTCCGCGTCCATCCGAGCCGCGCCTCCACCTCTTCCTCCTCCGCCTCTCCGCCTCCTCCTACCGTGTATAGCGGTGCTGCCTGCTCCTCCGCACACCGACCCAAACCGCCTCCGCCACCCCCTTTTCCGTTTCTCCTCCTCCTCCTCCTCCTCCTCCTACACTCTCTCTCGCGGTGTCCTCTTCCACCGACCCGTCGATCCACCCCACCTCAGCAGAACCACCCCCCTACCGCCGTTGATCCGATCCTCCACGCCGCCTGTCCCCTCTCTGTTTAATTAAAAGGACACATTAAATTATTTTTTCAATTGAACCCCCCATTGTTACTCGCAGACTGCTGATTCTATCCAATCTTTCCCTCTCGCTCCTCAACGGCTCTTCCCCCTCTTCTTCAACCGCTACTAGGAGAACTCGGTATAACCCCTGTCTCTCTCTCTCTCTCTCTCTCTCTCTTACTCTCCAGAAATGTATATATACATATTTTTCCGGCGTTAGAAGCTTTGTCAGAAATACGCTTGCGCGACGCCTGTATGCGTGTGCATATTGTACACCTCGTGACAAGGTATATAAAAAAGTGTTCACCGACGTAGGTGTGTAACGGGGTGGACGCACCAGAGAGAGAAAGAGTGAGTGAGAGAGAGAGAGAGGGTGGGAGGGATAGGCGGGGTGCGTGGCGACTGTAAATTGTACGTATATGGGCGAGCATGTAAAAAAAATGTGTTTACGTACCTGTGTACGTGTTTCTTTTTCCCAACGGTATTTTTCCTGGCGGACAGAGTGTGCGTGTGGAACGGCCTGTGTGTGCAGGTCTGTCCGCGCGTCTGTGTGTAAGCGACTGAGCGAGCGAGCGAGCGCGCGCGCGCTTTCCTATTAATTGGGAAATACCGAAATGCGCGGAATATCGAGCACCTTGATGGCACGGCTAGCGTGTGCCCCTCCGCAACCGTCCAGAGCCCGAGAACGAAGAGGTGCACAACCATGAGGAGTGGGGCGAGTCGGCCGGGGGTGGATATGGGGTGCTGGTGTGGGTGTGGCGACGATTTTTTCGACGACAGGCCTCCACCGCTCTCCGCCGGCCGTTCTCGTTAAACGAATTCGACGGCTTTCGCGAGATTGGGAATGAGAGCCCCGCAACCGCCTGCCTGCGAGATATTTGGGTTACTTCGAATTTTACCCATGTGAAAAAAGGTGATTAGAGGACCGGTCGCCGATTGTTCCGCCAGCGAATGTTCATTAGGCCGAGCCCCGACACCCCCGGAGATCACCGGGACTAGCGTGCGAATCCTGGAATCCGCGGAAATGGGCCGAGCGAGCCTCCGCGTGGCCCGAAGAACTCCGAGGGTGCAGCGTCACAGTCATTCCAGAGAGAGGGTTGGAATTTTTGAATGATCGATCACTTGTCTTTTACACTTGGATTTTTGAGGAGCACGAGGACTGTACACTGCATTTTGGGGCCACTGTGTATACAGGAGTTGAGCCTCGCGTGCTTTGAACCCGCTGGAATTTTTTCACTGGTTGATGACTGTGTTACTTCAATTATTTCGCTACCTCTTGTCCTATTGTTTGGCTCAGAATCGTGAGAATGAAACATTTAGTTGTGACTTAAAAACTACAGTTTCGAAAAATGTCAGATAATTCTTTTATTTACAAGAGTGCGAGGCAAATGTAGACTCTAAGAATGCAGAAAATTTGTTGAACTAGTAAAATGTCGAGAATCGTATATTTAGATTGACCTCGTACAATGTTTAGAAGCTTTCGAGTTGGCAGAAATGGATTACGATTGAATCTAAGACCACAATAATTTTGAACATGTCGTTGTACGTGCCTTCAAAAATTTTGCGATTATTTGGAGCATTTTCAAGCTTGACAGCTCAGATAGAAACTAATTGTAATTGCATTTAGAACATGTCGGCGAACTTGTCTTACAAATATAGCACCTTAACGATTCTCCGCGTTGATTAATACGAACCTCCTATGTCTGAAAAATATATTCGCGGAGTCCTGGAAATGTGTGTCATCGTCTACTAAAATTATGCATGGGACACAAAAGAATCAATTTTAATTTCACATCCCCTAAGTAAGTCTGCAAGCGACTCGAACTATTTCCATCCGAAATAAAACTTGTAACGTATACATCAAGTTTTAAAAAAGATCTCGTAATAACCTGTAGAAGTAAAAATTGTATTAGCTGAGAAGATGACGAATTCAGCGGGAAATTTCTCGAAAGGCTCTTTACGCCGACACCATCTTCCATTTGCTCGGGGCAGATCCGAAAACTGAGGTTATTTGTTAATTGAAACGTCTTTATTAAGGTCCCCGGTAATCAGCAACTTGGCCATTGTCCAAGATAGACGACGTCGAGTAGAAAGGTGGAAAGGTCTAGTCTACCACCCCCTCAAGGCTCTTCCTTTGTTTGTCCAGCAAAGAAGCTTGAAACGGTGAATCGAGCTCAGCTACATCGGTAATTCGGAAAAGCTAATTAAAAGTTGACTCGTGGAGGTACGAAGGCCGGCGCATCCACGCCAGTCGGCCCTTGAAACGCCCTCGGTCACCAAGCCGACCGCTACGAGAGGTTAAGTGAGGTGAAAACCAACCCCCGAGAGCAGAAGTCTCACCTCACCCCATCCTCTTATCCTTCTGATCCCGTTCCGCCACTTTTTCCAGGATTATTTTCGCATTGTCTTGATCATTACAAACATTTTCCTTTTCCTCGCCGTACGTTCAGCCTCCTCTTTCCTTTTCTGAAAACTGTCTTTTGGAAATGACTGCTCGCCTACTTCCGCGAGGATTTTCTACACCTTGTCTATCGGAAAACTATTTTTATTTCACTCCTGCACCTCGCAGTGGCTGCAGACGAAGTAAGAATGTCGATATATTTTTATTTGGATTTTGTTTCTTGAAAGCTAACAATTCTTATTTTGCAAAAAATTCCACATACATGATCATTAGACTGCGGATCTTTATGCATTTATAGAAAAATTGAGAAGATGAAATTCAGAATTGAAGGCAAATTGTGAAAATTGAAGATGTCAATATATGATTTCACCTCGTCTAACCCTGGAACATCACACTTATCTTTTGAGTCATGTACTTCACACTCGAGTCTCAGAAACCTAAAGTTCTTTTAATTTAATGGTTTTGGGAGAATAACTAATCTTAACAGAATGCGTAGAAAAAAATTCAATCATGGTTTGTTACCTTACAAAGAGTTATAATTCATGAAAGTGAAATATAACAAGCCACTCATGCACATGTCACATTATAATTAATGACGTTCTGTTTCTCCGAGACCCAACAGTGCAGCTCCAGGGTTGAAACAATTAAGTGAAGAAAGACCATTCTATTTGGTTTCCATATCTTGCAATCGCGGCAGATAATTTTTACTTTGCATAAAGATCCGCAGTCTAATCATCATTAACCTGTCCGCATCCCCCATCATCCGCAACGATCCGCCCGAAGACAGAGTTCTCTAATTACCCATTCGTTTCCGAAGAACACGTGACAGCAAATGGAGCATCGACTGGCCTTTTCTCACTGTGCGAGAACATAAGTGCCGGAGGGGTGACGGGGGCTGGGGTGGTTGCATAGTGACAGGGTCATATCCAGTCCTTGAAGCCGCGCGATCGGCGCACCTGTCGGCCCGCGCGTCGCGTCGCATCGCTTCGACTTTCTTTTTTCTCATCGGCTGTCACCGGAAATCCGTGGAACGACAGTACCGCCATCGTATCTGTCGATCTGCGGTATCGGCGACGAGGGCGATTCATCAAAGTGTTGCTGCTACTGCTGCTGCTGCTGCTGCCGCCGCCGCCGCTGTTGCCTCCCTATCCGAGAGCCACAGCCCTACGGCTAACGAAATATTACGTCGGACCCGGGTCGAAAACATCCGCGTTGAGTTATCCGTGCTCGGCGAGGCTCTCCTAAAGAGGGAGCGAGAGGAAGAAAGAGAAAGAGTGAAAAATAGAGCGAGAGAGAACAGAGAAAGAGAGAGAGAGAGAGAGCAGTACGAGCGCATACCACCTAAGCGGATACGCGGAAAACGAGCTCGTAGATGGATAAATACTAAAACGTCAGTAACTCACGATCAGGCGGAACCCTCCTCTGCCATTTCCTCATCCTCTCCTGGTCCAGTCGGTCCACCCCCGCGCTCCTCCACCACCACCACCTCCTCCTCCTCCACCTCTTCCTCCTCCTGGTGCACCCTTTATTTTTTTTATTCCTCCTACCTATCCGTGCTTTGTACGCGACGCCTATATAGCGCATTGTATACATCCTGCAGGATGTACATCTAGATCAATAGCATTGGAAATTATCCAAACAAATTATCGATAGAGCGAAAAAACCCGAGAGAGACCGACCGACCGACCGACCGGACCGACCGAGCCTCGAACCAGAGCCCGAACCCGAGCCCGAACCCGAACGAGGCGCTACATCACGCATAGCTTCCCTACCGGAAGAGAGCGAGAGAGCCGAACGGTATACCGAACAGAGGCCGTTGACGCGGGAGCGACAAGGAGCGTATTAAAAAATAAAAAATTGCCGTACATTTTTCAGGCATTAACGTGTGCGTGGGAGGGTTGGGGTCGTTGCCGGCTGAAGAGTCGGGGGGTGCGAGAGTTCGATGACGAGGGGAAACGCTTTTTAGGGACGCGAAGGGGTTTACCAGCCCCTGGTCGCCCGCGTTTGCACGCCGGGGTGGAAGGAGAGGGTACCGCCACCTACGTGTGCATGTCTCCTCCCGATTGGCCTGGCAAAGCCCCCCAGAAGCCAATTCACCGGGAACCGTGTTTAGCGCAATTTTTCAAAATTAACTAATGTTCGACAGCCGACACCGCCGCTACAGCTCACCCCCGCGCGACCACCGCCTCGTTGCTAGCCCGCCACTCCTTCGCCACCCACCCCGCATAACATTAATCACTCGTAATTAATGGGGGATACCGACCAGCCGAGCATTGTCTTCCCCTCGCGGTGTCCATTTCTTAATTTGTCGCCACGGAATCGGCCGGTTCCACGCTCTTCTTAACACCCCGGTCCTTCCCCGACGCGATCGTAAATCTAACCGGCCCTACTCGATTGCCAGGAGCTGGACCCTCGAGGAAATTATTGGAAGGGGAATCCTTCTGGTTTCGCGATGATTTTTTATTTTGTCGGAAATGGACGTTGTTCAGTGGTGAAGATTTTTGGAGTGAAAACAGCACACTTGGATTTCTCAAGAATTTAGTCAAAATGAAATGAGTCACCAGGTTTTTCACTCAAATTAAAAAGACCTGGAATTTAAAAAACCACCCCTTTGCCCGTCTTGAAATCAGCCTTTTCTGTGTACAAAATTATTATTAGGAAAATCCCTGAATGCATTCTGAATCTGATTTAAAATAAGAATTATCAAGTGATCATTATTGCAAAACAAAAACCCTTAAACTTGGAAAGATCATACCTTCGCCATGCTGAATCTCCCAGCTCTGAATGGATTTGCAATTTTACTGAAAATAACAATAACGGTTTTATTACAGAACAAGAACATCACGTTTAAAAAAACACCCCTTTGCATTGATTGAAATCGACAAAAAATTATATCCCACCCGTATTTAATATTTTATTTCACCGTAAACGATGATCGTCAAGTGGCGAGGATTTTCTTAATCGAGGACAGGGATTCGCAAAAGAGCTCGAAAAGACGTCGGTAGCGGGGGTTGCAATTTCTCGGCGTTTCATCGGGCGGCGCTGGCAGTCCTCGGTTTTCGTCGCGTTTGGCGGCCAGCGTAAAAATTACGTCGACTAGAGTTTATTTGTCCGGAAATGGCGGTGCCCCGGGGGTGGTGCTTGCACGGTTATAGGTGCGGGGCAGAAAAAAAGGGGACTGGCGTAGGTGGAGGCGGAAGGGAGACAGAACGCACTGGGTGGGAGCGAGAGAATGCACGTACGTACCTACCTACCGGCGTGGTTGATGTATTGCGTATTATTTGTGTGTTGCGTTCGTTGCTGCATTGCGCGCTTTTTTCTGCTCCCACCGCCTATTATTTATTAGCACTAACGTGCAATTGTATTGATCTGCAATATACCACCCGTCCCGGCCCCACCCACGCCGATGGATTTTTTTTTCCTCTTTTCGAGGATGTATCCGGACTTGCCGGGGAATGGAAGTTTGCTACGATTGGCCCCGCGTGATGGAACAACCGCTGATGCTACACTTCGGTGTGTTTCGAGCGTGTCACGATTTTACTTTGCCATCTTGCGTCGCTGGACTACCCGGAAACCTGAAACGATACGACAAACTTCATCCAACTTAGCATAAATAGAGTTTTAGTGAAGCAAGTTGGCAAAGGTTTTCTCCATAACTTCAATATCAGTATTTGTTAAGAGTGAACGAAACTGTTATTGGATGGTGGTGGACGAGAGCAATGCATCAACCGACAGACACAAGCATGTTCGCGCATCTGTGTTTGAGAGAATGTCGAGTGAATGTTAGAGATGGCACAAACCACATGGAACTTACCCTAAAATCTTCAAATGTCAATTGTTGTACTCTAACAATTTCAAAATTTTTCAACTATGACAAACAAACCCAACAAACAGCTTCAACCCAATAATCAATAAAGAGAACTAGTTCTAACCTAGCTGAAGGAACTCAAACCTGATACAATTAAGACAGTCTAATCATTGAATCATCAATCCTAAAGCAACCAGACAGAACATAATAAATTCTACCAGCCTAGCAAATCTAAATAAGAAATGATTGGTGCCAGAGAACTCAAAGAAGAGAAATTTAGGATGAGAACGCGGTAACTTCTACCAAGCCAAAGTTCGAAACGTGTCACGAATTTCCTTTGCCTTCTTGCCGAGTTCACCGGGAACTGTGTAATCCCTTTTCATATTTAATCGCGTCCACAGTCCGGCCCGCTGCATGCCACTCGAAAATTGGAAAGATTGCGACAAGTAGAATTTAATCTGGTTAAATCTTGCTCATCCCTTCCGAGTGGATTTTTCCCCCCGAATCCTTTCGCTTCCTTTTTTATTCCCCGCGGTCTAATAGCCGAGTCGCGCGAACGACTTTATACCGGTGTACCTGTTACCGTGTTCTGCTACGCTGAGTACTCGACGGCGAACGGAAAATAAAGGATCGCCATACTGAAACAGTATTATTTTGTTTATTCCCGTGAACCCGCTTCTAGGCGTTCCCCGGGTCGTTGCTAGACTTGTCCGCGCATTTCTATCTGTCGCATTTTTCCATTCAGATGTTTGTGTATTGAGATTGTTGATCAAAGACAACACACCGAATCTGATTAGCCTCACAAATTTATTCAACTATGAAAGACTGGTTCCGAATTGGTCATAGAAGACACTTCAAACCTTGTTCAACTACGACCAGGCAAACCTCAACGAAGACAAATTCTTCCAAACATGCTAATCAATGAGAAGACTGGTGCCTACCTTGCGAAAGAAGACAGCTCAAACTACATCAGATCGAGCCATTCAACTACGACTAGGCAAACCTCAACGAAGACAAATTCTTCCAAACATGCTAATCAATGAGAAGACTGGTGCCAACCTTGCTAAAGAAGACAGCAAAAACTACATCAGATCAAGCCATTGAACCATCAATCTCGAAGCAACCAATGACAATCCTCTGAACCAGACCAATCTAATCTAAACAAGAAAAGATTGCTCCCAGAACAGCAAAGGCAAACAAACATCAGTCTCAACGCAACCAAACCAAACCCCACAAATCCTGTGTCCCCAATCCTCTAATCACCGAAGAAAACACCTAGCCTCATCAAATCGATACCATCAAATCCTCGATGACCCTTCCAAACCAGCTCTGGGCAAACTGATCTCCTTACTTGCCGGGTCAGTGGATCACGGGAACGCATAAACGCGAATCGGTTCTGGGGATCGGATCGGTCCGCGGGCGTCAAAGTGAATCTAGCTCGGGCTCGCATCAGCTTGGCTATTATATCGTCATCATAACGATATAACGCGAAATCAACAGGGTAACGATACACAGACACACGGACCGGGGTCCCGCGTGGCGAAACACAATAGCCTGTGCGACCTGTTCCCCGTCCCTCTACGGCTTCGGTGTTCCTCTGTCCTGGAAAGCAATGGGGCAAAAGGTCCCCCGTCTCCTGTGCCCCCTGGTCATCGAGCTGATGGTGCACGGGGCGCATCGAAACAGCCGGGGCAAGCCCGCGAAACTGACCGTGCGGCGGCGGGCAGTCGCGTTGCGTTGCGTTGATGTAACTAAATGATTGGGTAAATGATTCCACAGCGTGCCGCGAGTAATTGAGTGGTGCTGGTGTGGGCGATGACTGCCGGAGAGAGCGCCGGGCACGGTCTGCCCGTGTAGGGTACCGGCTCGGTGTTGGTTCGTTCGTGAACGTGTGTGTACGTTGTACCGTCAGTGACTCTGTGCCGGGGCCACGATATGTGCAGATCAGCGCTGCACCGCGCTGCACCGGCCGGTGCATCGTTGTTGGAGGCCGTGTGCGTGTGCACACGGGCCAGACGTAGCACGTGGTGTGCGTGGCACGCGCGCCCCACGGCAATGACGAGTCATCCACGCTAGAACACCTCGCCAGGCCGTTCTCTCTGTCCCGTTTCCACTCGCTTCAGCCCGCTCGCTGACTCTTCGGCTCCGTTGCCCGCTCTCTCCTGGCCTCTCGCTCCCGCTCTCGAGCGTACGAGCGTCAGTGTCAGCGAACGTATGTGCACATGGGACCCACACACAAGGCCGCAGTTCGCGGCCGTGTCATGATTTCGCGTTTGTTTACGCGCTCTCACTGGTCACTCTCACTCTCTCTCCTCGTCTCGCTCGCCACTGATCGTTCTCTCCGACCGAGAGAGGGCTTTTTCTCTCACTCGGGTTGTCATTCGATGTATGTTTCTACGTTCTCCCTCTCTCTCTTTCTCTCTCTTGCTCCCCCGATCAGTGTTTCCTCTCGCCTGCGGTCGGGTGTTGGCAAATTTGCGTGGCCACCGGGATATGTTTTCGTTTCCAATGATTTATGCCGGCAAATGGGTCGCGCGCGCGTGAAAGTGTCATGCTCCGCGTTATCGATGACAGCTATCGATGGGAAGGTCGAGTACGTGCTTCTCGAAAGAATGCGGCTTTGTAGCGGGACACACCAACCCACCACCCACGCTACAGCCCGATCACCACCACCAATACCACCACCTCCGGGAATCATTCAACCGACCAACCCGTTTGGAAAATCATTCATGCTGATCCTCTGTTTGCGCCGCTTAGGGCACGCCGACGCTTCCGCCGGCCGACACCCCCGCACGACGACACGCCGCCGCATCGCGATGGTCGAACCGCGGATTACCGGCGCGTATGTTTGATGACTGCCGGAATAATGATACCGCCGCGGATCGAGTGGTTTTCAATTGATGATGCCAACCTCCGACTTTTCGGGATTTTCGTGTTGAGGATCATGATCTGGCTCCGGAAATGACGGATCAGCGATGCTCTTGACTGCTCTTCTTGAACCCTCGCACGCTACTCGGAAACATTAAGTTGCGTATGATATGCCGGATTTTCAACAGTCGATGAGTTACAGGCTTCCTGATTGTGTTACAGTAGAAACTGAATTTTTGGGTAGTTCGTGTTCTTCATTTACAAGATTGTCGAATACATTTCATAGTCTGTTAACCAACAATGTGTTGATTAAATTAAATAATCACATTGATACACATTGGAATGAAGTTTTTTTAAAAGTGAAATTATATGTCTGAATAAAAACTGAAGGTGAGACCTCAGAAATGATCTTGGTAGTTTAAAATAATGTGTAATAATTAGACTGCGAATTTAATGCATTCACGACAAAAAAGGGTACGTACAATTTATAGCAGCGGACATGTTAAAGATATTTAGGGACGCCAATTTATTACTTTCAGCTTAATAGGATAATTAAAAGAAGAATACAATTTTTATTCGGCTCCTGTGTCCTGCTCAATGCAAACATTTCTTGTTTTGCATAAAGATCCGCAGTCTAGTAATAATCCTGTAAATCGTAAATCAAGAAATTGTGCAACATTTTTAAATTCTACATTAATTTATTCTGCGAATAAAAAATCACCCATTTTATATTTCCAATACTATAAAATGTTCACTTCTCTTTCGTTGCGTTAACGTAGTCTAACGCAAGTCTAAAATGAAAATATGTGACATATTTTTCGAGATGAATTGTAATACAATATGCATTACAATATACAATACTATAAAAGGAGATGACGTAACAATTTCCGAGAAACATGTTCGCTGTAAAAAGACAGCATAAAAGTTTCAACAAGAAGAACAACACCTTTCGAACGTCTTTCGAAAATATTCGACGAAATTTCATTACAGAAGGTGACAGGCACGTTCATTAAAATACGCGGTTTAATTAAAATTCGTAACCGATCCATCCGCCGACACCTCGAAACTTCAAACAGCCGATTCGGTTTCGATTGGAACGCCATGCGGCGTTCGGCTTTAGGATCGCGTCAAAGGTATGACCGCGAAACTGTGAACGGGACGATGACCGAATCATTCATGACTACAAGCCGGTACATTTTAAAATACAATACGCAACAGCTGACAGTCATCGATTTAACGTTCATTTCCAGCGGACGATTCGATGAAATATTTACCTTGCCACGGCCCCGTGAAATAACTCCGTTTTTGCAAACAGGAAAACGAGCGGCAGCGGCGGCGGCGGCGCGCGAGCACAGGTCTCTCGCGCGTTTCGCAAATTCGCACACGCTCGCTCGCGTACATGGATCCGACATAACGCAAATTACCCATTAAAGGCCTCTTGGTAGTTCGACGGTCCGTTTCACCCTGGTTTCCGGGCGCGGAGGCTCGCTTGATTATCATCAAGCTCGTACGTTTCGGCTAATCCGGGCAAGGGCGACTTAATAGAGGGAATGGATATCGCGGGCCGAACCGTTTCAGCCGAGTGACAGTACCAACAAAAAATGAGATCGAGTTCTGCTTGACAGAAGTGGGGTTCGTAATTTAAAAAACAATGGACGCTAAGGCACAATGAGGCCAAATGAGATAGGGGATGGAGCTCGTGGAGCTCTCGCAACCGAGGATGGGGGATGAAATCCTATACTGGACAAGGGGAAGGCGGTGTAGGTGGTCAGGCTGGCTCCTAGCGAAAAGTTCAAACGTTCCCCGAGCCTGAACAGAGAGAGAACCGTCCCTCCGGATTAAGCTTATGCCGCATTAATTAATTTCTATTCTTTCGCTTCCAGAAAGACCGCCGCAGACTGTAGTATTTATCGTGCGCGGAACCGGGGAAAAAAACCAAGCCACAAGTGATACTTCGTTTAACCCTCGAACGGCGGACCTGCATATGAAATGTCCGATTTTTAGCGACGACATCGAGCAAACGCGACCGCTTCCGAATCAAACTTATTCGTCAGTAGACTGCGGATTTTATGCATTTATAATTAAAAATATGCAAGGACATCAATGTATTAGCTTCAGCTTAATAGGAGAATTAAAAGAAGAATACAATTTTTATTTGGCTCCTGTGTCCTGCAATCAATGTCAACATTTTGTATTTTGTATGTTGCCAAGGCAAAGCAAAAGCTTCTCCAGCGGTATTTCTAAAATTTATTTTAAAAAACAGTTGTCTTACAATGTTCGTAATGCATGTAATTTATTTCCAAAAACTGCTGTTGTAAAATTCATGTCTCTGGATCATCTTTTTCAATGTTTCCCATCTCCTCGATTTTTACTACTGAATTTGTATCAGTTGCAAGGAGTCTGACTTAGACATTCCTTATCTACTAATTTCAGCGTACGCCCATTGATGCTTAAAAAATATTCCGAATTAAAGAAAATTGATTTAACTTTCGAAAGGTACATTATTCTACTGAAACGACGCTGTAGATTTAAACTAGAGTACAGTTATCGTGCTAACAGTAATTGAACAAGAGATCCAAGTTATTTGTTATATTAAGAAATTCGGAACAACTAGAAGACGTTCCTGTAGAATTCTTGTTTGAAACAATTGTTTAGGAAAGTTGCAATTTTTGCGACAAATGTGGATCATTAATTGGATGGGATCGGTTTCCATGGATCTCGGTTTGCTCCTTCCCCGCGAGTTCCAGGACAGGTTCATATTCATCACTAGCAACTCCTATCGATTGTTGGTCTAATTGTGTTACTGTGAATGTCCGATTCACCCAGCGGACCCCAACACGCTGCTCAGACAGGAACCGAAATACGGCTCCCGTACGCTGACGGGTAAAAAGGGCGGTTTGCATATTTTTTAACGTCCACGGAGCATCCTGAAAATTAATGTAACTTTTATCCGTCAAAGCCGGAGGCCCGTCCGTCGCGCGACGATCGTTTCGCGCCCCGTTCTTCCGGGGCGAGAAAAAAAAACGGACGGGGTTTCTGTTTCTTCATCGGTAGAACATTTTCCTCCGTGGAAATAAACTTCCATTCGAGTCACGCGATACACTGTGAAATTTACTGGATTTTCTTCCTGGCTTGTGAATAGTTTTTCAAATTTCTTGAACTGGGCGAAAGATAGTTGGGAAACAGAATTTGTTACAGTTTCGTAACAGGGCTCGTTACAGTGAACTGTGATGGATAAAATATGTGTTAATTAAAGTTACTTTCGTAAATAGGATAATGAAGACACAAAGAGAATGAGTTGCTCACAGAGAACAACAATATGCTTTGAACTTCTTTAGATGTATTCATTTCTTTTGTTCGTTGTTGATGCTTTTCAGTGTGTGAACTATATTTTTGTGTTTATTTCAAAGCTATTTGTTAGAATAAGTCGTTGTTCGTTTGATATGTTTATGTTTTAGAATGTATTCATTCAAAAGGGAAGAGTGTACTTACGGTTATAAATAATTTTTAGAACATTGTGTATATATTACATTGCATGTTTACATTAAATTCTATCATTTTCTTTGTTGTCGCGTTTGAACTGACTGCAAATATAAAAGACGATCGGAAATAAATAAATGTTAAGCTAAAAGTGTTCTGGAGTTACGTAAACTTGAAAGCTGGGAACGAATATTTATTTCTGACTCGATCTCATTTGTTAAACTGCAATCTAATGTCTATAATACTGCGTAAAAATTATAACACATCAATTAATTATAACAAAGGCGATCATCATGTAGAAAACATGATAAGAAAACGTGTGTGCAATATCGTACACGTCGAAATCTGTCTGGCGATGTTTGACCCATTCTACTGGCCCTGTTCCTGTCCGACGGGAGCAAATTCGAAACGCTTCGGGTGGCGTCCATACAACTTGCCGTCACACTAGCTTCCAAAAAATGTTGCCCAGTGCTCTTGAGATTGTTGCTAACAATTTCACAAATTATTTAACAACGTGCGAAGTAAGAGAAAGACACCTTTAACTGACTAGTAAATAGACGATTTTTGAAAGACAGAAAAATACGATTGTATAAAAAAGAAGACCCTTAAAAGGGCACCAGGCTTAATAACCAACGCCGAACGCGAACCGGCTGCTAAACAGGGACGACGTGAAATTCCGCGCGGCTGTACCGGCGGCATCTGTCGAAGAATTGAACTTAATAACGCGCGCAAATCAGGAAACGATGTTTCCCAAGTCCTCGTAACCCTCTCCCACTCAATTTAAGCAACAACAACCGGCGTTTGATCACCCCTGAGCTGCTTAAACGAGTCCCCTTCACAGAATAATGGCGGAAAGTGAATCCGGGGATACACGGGTTGCCACTGGGTGTCTCGCTTTAACTCCTGGGCGAATTTAATCCCGCGGTTTTTACCGTCCGTCTCATGCATATTTCAATAATTTCGTGCGTCGCCCCGTCGTGCTGATACTGTATCCTGGAAATCTGGCAAATGTTCTTTTGTAAATTAACGAAACCGTTCACCGGCGGATACGCGGCTGTTCGCGCGTGACGTTCGTCCTGAACAAATAACAAAAAAAAGAAAACGAAGAAACAAAAACACGAAACGAGAAAAGGGTTCGCGGAAAAATGCTTGTTTCCCTTTTTAAGCGAACCCTTTTTTTTCTCGCAGTCAAAGTTCGATAAACGCGATATTAGGTTACGACGGATCCCGGGACCCGCTCGTTTGATCTTCCGGAACGGAAATTTCCATTCGATGGTAGATCCATGGGAGGAGGCCGTCACCGCGAAAACAGCTCCACGGGAATTCCCAGTTTTAAAATGTAGTTACGGATAGAAATAGGAGGATATATTGTTTGTCTTTCGAAATAGGGGGGCGGGGGAGGGGCCGGACGTTTGCGCCAGCCAGTCCGTCGCGGATAAAGTAGACAAAGTCCGCCTATTTGTTCCTTTGTGGCTGCGTCGGGGTAACTGGATACGCGGTTAAATAATAAAGGAGCCAGAAGTCGCCGCGCTAATTAACAGTACCTTTGCGTCCCCGCTAATTGCACTTCACTTTGTTATATTACATTTTAAGTGGGCCGCGCGCTGAGAATTACGCGGCCGCTCATGCGTTGTTACGGTCATTTGCATAATGAACGAATGCCTGTCGTTAATTAGACTCATAATCGCGGGAACAGGCCGCCGACGACGACTCCGGCGCTAATGCAGCAAATAATGCGACAGGAATCATTTTTCTGAGGGCTGATAGTTTCGAGAACCGCGGAGTCGAGATTCCGGAGCGTTCGATCCTCTCAGGATAGAGAGAATCGTCCATTGAGGGGACTCTGGACATTGCCATGTTGCCAATCGAGACAATTTTCATAAAAGTTATTGGATATGGGAGTTAATAAATGCACACTGGTACTTTTGAAATAAAACAATTGTTTATTTCACGGCGCCGGAGGAAGCTCTTTATTAATCGAAATCTTAGCTTCGACTGACGCTGAGAGTAAAACAGTTGGAACCCCAAAAGGAAATCAAGGTCCCCTCATATCTCCAGACTGTTTAGGTTTGGCCCCACAGTCCGGCTCTTGAAACAAAGTATCAAACAGAATTGTACAGAATTACAATTGAATTACTCCAGGAATTATTATTACGAAGTAATTGAATTACATGGTAATTTATAATTCAGATCTTCATTCAATTAAATTACAGTGTAATTCGTAATTGCAATTGGAGTACAATTAGAAAATACTTTGTAACTCAATTACAATGTACTTCGTACCTCCAATTGGAGTACAATTATAAAATACTTTGTAATTCAATTACAATGTACTTCGTAACTCCAATTGGAGTACAATTATAAAATAGCGTTACGTATTATGAACGAGGACGAGGAATAGAAACTATGCCGCCAAGACAGCAAACAAGTTTATGATCGAAAGAAAAACATAAAAATATATCGCACTTCTTCAAAGTTCTGGACTATAATTTGGAGAGCTGTATTTTAATTATATCGTATTTCAATTACACATATGATTAAAATACTTAGTAATTGCATTAATTGAAAGGTTTGAATTATGCAATTCTGTTGCGACGTAGATGAATTACTATATAATTGAAACACAATGTAATTCAATTAGCACAACTCTGGTATCAAATGGGATACTTCGAAATCTCTGTTTAGAAACGATTCTGAGATAGTTCGATCGACACTTCGTAATCTCTGTTTATTAATACGATTCTGAAATCGTTGATTCATTTTTAACAACGAACATTAAGTTCATGTGCCAGTAACTTATTGATAATCCAACAAAAGTCATTCGTATTTGGCGAATTACTGCAAACGACTGCAGTTAAAAGAGCACAAAATTCCAAAGGAAGCATTGGAACGATTGTATATCATTAATTACACATTTAAAATTGACTTTCCTTGAGGTACGTAATTGTTTGTGAGGCGGGCGTGTTATTATTGTTTTCGGCATAAATAATGTCTGTAATAATGTAATGGAACAGGAATATTTACCTTCCTTCTTAAAAGCAATATGGAATCAGTAAATAATATGGACGTTAATTGGTAGCGTGGTGTTTGTCTTTCATTAGCAAACAAATTAACTCAGCACTTGTAACAATCCCACGGGCAAAAATGTATTTGCGCATTGTAAAATGCGATGCGATATTGTGGTGTTTCGAGTAATGCTTGAATAGGGATATCGTTGTGCAAATCGCACTTATCGGGTATTTTTTTATTCTTTATGGTGTGCATTTGAAATGTCGATCTGGAAACTCAAGCTACGAAATTTACATGGTTACAGTAGACTCTCATTTAAAATTTCGTCGGGTTCTCGAAATAGATTAGAACAAAACGTACCCGAAAATTTCGCGATCGTCGGGATACGGTGAACCCTCGATCGTCGTGAATGATCCATAGTCGAGGAACTCCGCGTGCGAGGGGTAGTTAAAGTGGTCCAGTCGGGGGTTGAGGTAGTCTATCAGATGAGCTGTCGGACGCGATAATTTTCCATGTGAGAAGAGAGTCCGCGGGCCGGCTGGTGTGCAGCGTGCGGGGACTGCGTTTTTCCGCCCGCGCTAACTAGTATGCAAAAAAGCCTTGTCGCAATAAAGGTGTGAAGGAAGGCAAAACTTCCGTGAAAATCGCGACGCGAGGATAATGTATACCGAGCGCGTTTGCTCTATCGGCTCCTGTCCGACGCTATCTTCAACGTCGGCGATGTTTCCGAGCGCGCGCCCTCTGTCCGCCTATGTGAGCGCGGCGAGTGGCCGGGAGGGGTGGGGGGCAACACCGGGACCTCAAATGACTCACGCAAAAGTAAATTATACATTGAAAGGGTTTAATATAATGAAACGCTCCATATGCATGAGAGAGGCCAGCCTGCCGCTTTGCACAACCACGTCCCATACGGTGTGCCCCAGCTCGCTCGGCGCGTTTTCTCTGCGTGCCACTGACGTATCGTGAGTTCGATGAGCCCAGATCGAACGTCTCTACGAGCAGAATAATGGCGCTTGCACGCCGACGGGTTGAAAAAGAACACACACACATACACGGTGTAGGTGAGAGCCAGTCGGTTCGAGAGAGGGAGAGAGAAAAAAGAGAGCGAACCGTAATTTAGTCTCTATAACCAAAGCGGTCGTCGCGCGTTCGCTATATTGCCGGTGACGCGATTCCTTCCCTTTCTTTTTGCAAATTTCCACAACCCTCCCCGAAAGCTTCGCGTGCGTCCTCCCGTTTTCCCGATCGATTATCATCGTAAATGCGAAAACAACCGACAATGAGTTGATCGAATCGTACCGCCGCCGGATTGGGGAATTGCTTCGGGAGGCGGATCCCACGATTTTGGTATAGCGAAACTGATAAACGGTGAACGATTGAAGATAATTAGATGAACTTTCTGTTGAATTGAAAGTGGAGTTTTTATTTTGCGTACGTCGGTGCTGGATATTTAATAAAATCTTAAATTTCTTAATCTATCGACCCAGTATTTAAAGAATCTATTGTCCACGCCGAGACTCTAATAATTCGATCACCGACTGCAGTAGAATAGGTCCGCAGCGACAGGGCACCGGTGACAGGCCATCAGCCGCTCACCTGGGCGCAAAGATTAATTCATAGAGCCATCGAATGGGCCTGCGAAGATAATCTTAGCGAGCACGGGCCGGAGGTAATAGGCTGAGGGGGGATGATCGAAGGGGCAGAGGGAACGGGGATGATCGCAGAAAAATCCAGGGAGGGGAAATGAATGCGATATCGGCGAAATTATTTTCGATCTCCCGCGCCAGTTCGTCCGGAATCGTTCAACGGAACGGACGGCGAATGGACCTGACGGTACTTACGGTGAGAAAGGGTGCGCGATCGGGAAGAATGGAGTGAGAAGAAAAGGGGGTGAGAAAGCGGAATGCCCCGCGCGGATAGAGAGGATAGAGAGAGAGAGAGGAATCGCCGTGGGCGGTTGCGAGCGATACTACGGGGGGCCAGGGATGGCGTGCGGGGGCGGCTTAGTCGCAGAAGGGGGGAAGAGCGGAAAGCATCAAAAGCAATGTTTGGTGGCGCTATAATGAAATGAATTTATGCAGAGCCGTAATGCCTGAATATTTAGCAACCCTCTTCTGGTTCTGTTCCTGGCCAGACCGTCACCCTAGCCTCTATACCGTATTCGAATTAAATTCGACCACTGGACCTCCATTACAAGCATTGAAACGACCTCGGCCGTGGTAACGGGATACTTTTGCATGAAATATTTTCCACACGATCCCATTCCGTGATACTGTCTTCCTGCAACGGGGTTGACGAAGCGCCCTAAACCCACTGTCTCTAGCTCTACGCGCAACTTTCGCCCTTTGACTACTCGTTACCGCTGCTTCATTGAAACGAGGATGTTTTCGGCTGGAAAATTACTCTGGACCTTCTTCGCAGGGTGCTGTTCAAAATTAATTTTCTTCTTGGGTTGCCCTTGAAGGAAATATATTTTACACCCTGGAAATAGTAAAGTACTTCGCTCATATTTTTCTGAGAAAATATATGTCTCGAAACATACACAGAAATAAATCAAACAAATTACAATACATAGATTCTTTTTTTGATAATTGCACAGCATTCCCTAGATACATCAACGACATCCAATAATTTCAGATTTCTAAAACAATTCACAAATCCAGAATGAGCGAAATGAAAGGATACAGCTGCGATGCTTTCGCCATTTCACGCCGCACTCGTGTGGCGCCAGTAGCCAGGATGAATCTCTGCGAAGTATAGCACGTCAGCTATGTTCGTCACCACATCACTACATTTCTCCTGAATTTGGAACTTTTGTTCAACGCAAGTTTTCACGTGTATTAAACGTTATTCGACGCAAGGTTAAACATGTATTTAACGTTATTCAACGCAAGTTCTAACATGTATTGAACTGGTCAATTGAATGGGTTTCAGATTTCATTCTCAAAATTAGAAAATTGATTGTTTCTCAGTTATTTACATTAACTTTAATCACTGATATGAATATTTCATTTCCTTTGCCGTCCTTCAACTCTAGTTCCCAAAAGTGAATAGCACAGAAATTTATTTTCGCATTTCAGACTGTCGCAAAATTTGGCACGATCAATACTCCAAGGTAAAAATTGCTTGTTAACTCTAGGCAAATAGTATCATTCTCCACAGACGACTGAGGCTGCCGTCAACGTGTTAAACATGCATAATACATCTCTTTGTACCTATTTCAGTAAATATAGGTACACGATCAATGCCTGTAAATCTAGCGTTAATAGAATCCAATATATTGGCTTGATGCAGACGTAATGGGAATATTGGCGTTACTTCAATATTACCAACTTGCTAAGTGAAAGCAAGGCCGGAAATGTCAATACAGTAACTTCAACTGTCTCCAACGAACATTTGTTATAATATAACACACATTAAACACGTTGTTGCAGTGACCAAATTACATACTTATCGAGTCGATACTAAATCGATTTTATTCTAGACTTTCTGAAGACATTCGCCAGTAAAAGAATATAGGTTTGTAATATTTTAGATTGCCACAATCCTGCAGTAATTTCACTTACAAGATCCACAAAATTGTACTGTTACTGCTTCAATCTTCGTTCGATCCGTCTGAATGAATTGTTTTTACTTGCATTTATTATTGGACTGTGGATTTTATGAGACAATAAATGAAATTTGAAATAGACACTGTATCGGATGTTGCACGCGACAAACAACAAATGAATTGACAGAGTGCAACTTAGACCAGGCATGTCAAACATGCGGCCCGTCGACAAGTAGTTTGCGGCCCGACCAAAAACTTTGAAACTGTTGATGACAATTTATAGGTTTTACACTCCAAATTCACCCTTTCGCAAGTCAATCTCACCTTTCTGTAAATCAATTTAACCCTTTTGTAAATCAATTTCAGCCATTAAGAATATTTGAAAATAATTGTTTATTTATTTCGATTAAATTATATATTTATTTAGACACGCGTGAACTGACTCAATACTCAATACGCATCAATAAATATGTATTTTCATTTCTAAAATTTATTTATCAGAAATCTACACTATTCAACACAGTTTTCGCACATTACAAAGTTATTGAATTGGTAATTACTTTTAAATAAGTATTTGATGTACATCTTTGCTATAAACAAATTTAAATAAATAAATTTGAATAAATTCGATCTGATTTTTTTACAAAAACTTACTTAAAAACACTTTATTTGTAAAAGGTTGAATTTGATTTACAAAAGGGTGAAATTAATTTGCAGAAGGGTGAAATTGACTTGCAGAAGGGTGAATTTGGAGTCCAAAACATGTACATACAACTGGAATTAATTGAAATGCAGTGTGATACCGTATTGAAACAAACATATTATATATGGATGTTGTGATTCCACATTTTTACAATTATTTATCTGTGATAGCACATACATATTATTATATATGAGCGAACCACTATCTTCAACGTTAAAAAATAATAAAACTGCGGAAAGGTCAAGATGAACAGACCAGCGTGTGTACAATCAATTTCCGAAATAATTACAGTTCAACAAATTCAACCAAATTTTGAAAATTTCGTTACTGAAAAACATTCCCAATTTTCTTCGAAACGAACATGAAATAGTTTTATTCGAATAAAGTAAACTTGAAAAAAATAACTTTTGTATGTATGTTATTTTGTATGTGTAACAGCAACGTTAATAAAAAAGATACGTTTCCTTTTTATTTCGAGTCTGCTTTTTTCTATTGCGGCCCTCGCGAATTAATTTATAATACATAATGAGACCCTTGGTGGTGAAAGAGTTTGACATGCCTGACTTAGACGATCATTTGACGTGCTCATAACAGAAATACAGTGTCGATACTTTTGTGGCCCAGCGCGTTTCTCTCGTCGCCATAAAACAGACTCGGCTGGCTAGTTAACCGGCCGTATAAATATGCAATTAACAACGGGGATGGTCTGGGTAATTTTCGCGGGAATTTACGGTGACCAGAGCCCGATGTCCGTGTTTACCATAGCTAATGCGGGGCGCATGATTGGCGTAATAAATAAGTGATTATCGCGGTGCGAGTATTATTTAATCAACGAAGAAAGTAATCGGAATCGTCGTCTTCGGTTCTGTCGATCGTTTATCCGCGCTCCGAGAGCCGATCATTTCCATATAATCGTCGTTCCCAGGGGACCCATATGTCTATTAATATTCCGAATGCACGCGAGATGCCGAAATATTTTAATCATGGCTAATTGGCGAGTAATAATGGAGTTCCACGGCGTCCAGACCTAACCGGCTGCCTCGAGTTCCTTCGGTTTCTCACTAGCCCCGGAGCTAAGGAGACGCCCGCGTGTTGTTGTCCACGGCACTGCCATTGAATTCGGACCATCCTGGCTCCTCGGGCGTGTCTGGACACTTCTGGCATTTCCAGTGTCGCGTAATAATTTCGACGCTTTGATTATGCCAGGCGATTCGAGCGCCGCTGACTGGGGACGCGTGCTCCGACGGTTTAATTGAGCGATTTCGGTTCTTGCGTTTTTATTCTTACTTGTAGAACATGTTTAATATCGCACGGCGATGTAACAAGCAATTCTTCTACTTTAGTACGGGAACGAATCCGTCGAAATAGTTCCTAAATGGCACTGGCACACAATTTTCCAAATCTACAGAATTTTTCATTTTACATACACCCCCGTCTATAAATCACCGGACACTTACTTATCTTCAACAAAACGGTAATTAAAGAATAAAGAATTTTTATTCTTACTTGTAGAACATGTTTAATATCGCACAGCGGTGTAACAAGCAATTCTTCTACTTTAATACGGGAACGAATCCGTCGAAATAGTTCCTAAATGGCACTGGCACACAATTTTCCAAATCTACAGAATTTTTCATTTTACATACACTCCCGTCTATAAATCACTGGACACTTACTTATCTTCAACAAAACGGTAATTAAAGAATAAAGAATTTTTATTCTTACTTGTAGAACATGTTTAATATCGCACAGCGGTGTAACAAGCAATTCTTCTACTTTAATACGGGAACGAATCCGTCGAAATAGTTCCTAAACGGCACTGGCACACAATTTTCCAAATCTACAGAATTTTTCATTTTACATGCACCCCCGTCTATAAATCACCGGACACTTACTTATCTTCAACAAAACGGTAATTAAAGAATAAAGAATTTTTATTCTTACTTGTAGAACATGTTTAATATCGCACAGCGGTGTAACAAGCAATTCTTCTACTTTAATACGGGAACGAATCCGTCGAAATAGTTCCTAAATGGCACTGACACACAATTTTCCAAATCTACAGAATTTTTCATTTTACATGCACCCCCGTCTATAAATCACCGGACACTTACTTATCTTCAACAAAACGGTGATTAAAGAATATAAGCTTACAGCTTCATTTGATTGTTTTATTTTGATTAGATGTAGCTATTATACGATAATATTTCGAAGCAAAATTAAATAGATACATATACTATTTGAACAAATGTTGGGAAAACGAAAACACTAAAACCTATCGACCCTTAAAAGTAACACGGTACATGTTCCCTTATAAATATGACAAGATTGATTTTATTTAGACTTTGTGCGGCCCCTATTGTAATACGTGCTCTACTAAAGATATCTATACAACCATTCCTTATGAAATCATTTTTATTATTTCAATAATTGTAAAATAAAAAATCTGGAACCGGTCATTTCGATCGGTGTTGGTAGGTTTAGTGTTCAGAAATTGTGGGATGGTTACGAATGGTTATTTCATAATAAATTTCATCATATAGGTCCTTTAATAACAAAAAATCGACAATACGTCTCCAAATTTGAGAAAATTTATGACTTACCGAAAGCACAATCAAACAGTTTTAAAAACAAGCTGAAGATTAGAATTTGTTTGTAACCTGTATGAAACGGTGCAGCCATCTTCTCCGGTCGTACCATAATCGTTTTAATTCGCATTACGGTGTGCTTCGATCGTGGAAAACAATTTCCGAGCCAGCCGAATTGGCTGGTCGCTCGTCGTCGATAGCATTTACGTCGGAAAAATGGCGAAGGTTTTTAGCGTCGGCTCCGGGCCGAGCATCGTCAAGCGACTAATTACTCTCGTGTCTCATCACACGGCCGCCGCGGTTGCTGTTTATACAAAGAACATATTATTTCAATTTAGAAAAAGGGAGACGCACGGCCGCGAGTTCGAGCGGGTTTTTCCGCGGCGAACAACCCGGCGACGTAATGGCGATTCAACTGTGTATCAATCTTTTTAATTAGTGTCTCGATGAAATTGAATTATTAATTAAATTACGACGTTTTCCGGCCGCTCGTTATCGAGCTACACACCTGCTGAAACGAGACATTTTTTATGAAAATAACTCGTCCCTGCGGTCTGATTGCATCCTATCCGGTTTTAATTGTACGCTCGCGCGGGCCGAAGATCGGAGGAGCGAACGCGGACCGGCTCGATTCATGCGATCATTAAACCGTAATGCGATCTGTATTAAGGAAGAATGCGGCTGAACGCCTTTTTACCCGCCGCGAAACAAAACCGCGCTCGCTGCAAGACGGATTCCTACGATCATTTTTAAAACGGATACTTGTTAGTAGACTGTGCGAATTTTTGTGCGCGCTTTTTTTTCAGCGCGTTGCAGTCATCGAATTGTAATGAAATCAAATTGATTTCGATCCGCGTGCTGTTGAACTCGGAAAAATTTTTCGAAAGAATCTCCACACGTCGATTGTGTAATTATCGCTACATGAAATTGATTAGTGCGTGCTTCTATTGATCCTAGTTGCCGGCCATTTTGCAAACCTGCACGAAGTAAATGTTCAACGAGCGAGAATCACTTTATAATTATACGGGCATTTTAATACTTTTTAGAATTTACAGTGCGAATAGATTAGAAAGTGGATTGTGTTGAAGCAAAGTATTTCAAGGAAATTAATTTCTTAAGTATTAAATAATTAAAATTATATTCTCGTCCATTTCGTAAAGGTCCTTAGCTACTAAACATAGCACTGCCTGCTTGAGTAACTTCTTTAATGAAGAATCATCATTTCGAAAGATAGTGGAATCATTTCTTCGAAGTTTTAATGCAAGAGTGAAGATCGACTTCATATTGAATGACTTCGTAACTCCCGGTTCCGATCATAGTGCACGCGCATAAATTATGAGAAAATTCGGACATAGTTTCGGCTGGGAAGAAGGTTTTCGGGGCTTTCAAAATTGCGCGCAGATTCTTCGAACTTTCCGACGACGATAATTCAGAACTTTCGTGGTTGCTGCACCCTGCTCGGCTACGGGCTATATTTCTCTGATGAAATGGGCTCTTACACTGTTCGACTAACAATAAACGTCTATAAGTAATTCGATTTTAGATACCATATTTGTCCCGTAAACTCGATAAAACTATTCCCTAAACAATTAAACGCTCCACTGTTGACAGACATGATTTCGCAGATTTTTCTGTGTGTGAAATAATAATGATTATTATACGTTGCTTCTGGTACGATGAAATTTCAAGTGAAGAGAATAAATGTGTACCTAGTCTTTTGTTTTGTTCAATTGTAAGTAGAATTGGACACCAATGCACAGACACTTCAGTAAATTCTTCAAAGCATGAATAAATTGACAAACTTTAAGATTCGATTGCATTAGGAGACTTCATAAAGAATAGGTTACTTTATTTTTCTCGTTGACCTGTTAGTAGAATTGGACAGCCATGCACAGACACTTCAATTCTTAAAAGCATAAATAAATTAACCAACTTTAAGATTCGATGTTACTAGGAGACTTCAGAAAGAAAAGGTTAATTTATTTTTCTCGTTCAACTGTAAGATGAATTGGACAGCAATGCACAGACACTTCAGTAAATTCTTAAAAGCATGGATAATTGACAAACTTTAATATTCAATTGTATTAGGAGACTTCATAAAGGAAAGTTTAATTTATTTTTCTCGCGAGGTGAATTCTTCACTTCTTTAAAATATTTAGCTATTTGATACGAACGCCTCCAGAATGTATGAATTCCTAAAATTCGAAATCACAGCGCTTACTTACAAACGCGATAATACTCGAGAAAATTGAGCCATCTTCGCCGTCGGTCTATCAAACTGCTACACCGAACTTTCCATAGCGCACGCCATACATTCGAACGCGGGCGTCGTTCACCTTCCACACGCTTTCTGAAACTTTTCGCAATAGACCGTTCCTGAAAATTATCTTGGCGAGAAGGTAAGTTCGTCCGTTGGAAAAGTTTTCGTATCCACGGGGTGGGTGGCGAGCGGACACGCGCCCCGTCTCATTAATACGAAATTGCGGAACGTCGGCCCGCCAAATTGAATTCGATAACGTAAGATTATCGGGAAGGAATACGCGTCGGCGGCCCACGCAAAATCAATATATCGTCGGCGAAACAGCCCAGGCCGCGGTACTTATGTAAATTCATTATGAAACATTCATTCGCGGGGAATTTAACGTCTGGGTCATCCAGAGACGTGTAGTGTGTGTTCGAAGCTCTTATGCATAAAGCGGCTTATTCGTGGCGCGCGATCCTCCTAAATCTTCCAGAGATAACATAGCTAAGCTTTCTTATGCGAGCAGACAGCCACTTCCTTCCTTAATAATTTTCCCGAAATTATGAAGTAATAACTAGCCCGCGTCGCGTATAATATCTCTATATTTCAAGGCCCATTAGTTTATAATCAACACGTCCGAATGGTACGAAAAGCCTGCCGACCCGGGACCCACCGGTGGGTACGCCCACTCTTTTGAATATTACTATGTCTAAGCACTGAGGAACATGCGAGCTACTAAATCTGCGAATGTCTTATTGCCGGTGGAACTCGTGCCTGTGCGAACCCGTCGAAAGTGCTCCCTGACCGCCGGAATTCTCCTTCGCGCCCATTTAGACCCTAACTTTTGACAATCTTCCAACTGTGCACTCTACATTAACCCTCGCCATTCCCGGAGAATTACGATGATTGCGGTCTTCGAGATGCATCTCGCGCTTTACTCCATTCCGAACACTGCGAGTGGACTCGATGGAAAGATTAGGGCGAAATTAATCGTTGATTAATTGATCGAAATAATCGCTGCTCGCTGAAAGAAAATATCGGAGATTACTGTTGCAATCTAGAATGAGAAAATGATTTACATACCTTCAGGGGGGAGTTAATTTTCTCCAACACAACAATGGAGACTTGATCGTTCCAGTTTTGTGAGCTCCACAAAATTCCTATGGATCCCAACATCCATGTGCCAATAGAAAAATTTCATTGCTCAGGTCTTCAGGCTTACCGGCGTCTAGACATTCTCCTCAAACAAAGATTCTCTGTGTTATAATAAAAATTCTACAGAAGTATCATAACCCTTCGTTAACTATTTCCAAGCACAAATATCCTCATCCCCAAAATCTCTTCAGATGACTTAGTCTACAATAATGGAAATTCCTCAGGGAAAAAGGACATAGCAAACGATCGTTGCCTAAAATACTGCAATCATTCTGGAGGATTACCTGGCCATGATTAGCAGAAGAAAAATATGTTGCTCAGGTCTTGAGGCTTGCCGACATTAAATGAAGATTCTCTTCTCAACAGAGCATCGGAACTGAATAAACTTTCCACAGAAGTATCATAACTTCTCATCAACTATTTCCAAGCACAAATATGTATATCCTCATACCAAAAATTCCTCAGATGACCCTTAGGACGAGGCTCTAGCCAAAGAAAGGGCATCGCAAACGATCGTTGCCTAATACTGCAATCATTCTGGAGGATTACCTGGCCATGATTAGCAGAAGAAAAATATGTTGCTCAGGTCTTGAGGCTTGCCGACATTAAATGAAGATTCTCTTCTCAACAGAGCATCGGAACTGAATAAACTTTCCACAGAAGTATCATAACTTCTCATCAACTATTTCCAAGCACAAATATGTATATCCTCATACCAAAAATTCCTCAGATGACCCTTAGGACGAGGCTCTAGCCAAAGAAAGGGCATCGCAAACGATCGTTGCCTAATACTGCAATCATTCTGGAGGATTACCTGGCCATGATTAGCAGAAGAAAAATATGTTGCTCAGGTCTTGAGGCTTGCCGACATTAAATGAAGATTCTCTTCTCAACAGAGCATCGGAACTGAATAAACTTTCCACAGAAGTATCATAACTTCTCATCAACTATTTCCAAGCACAAATATGTATATCCTCATTCTAAAAATTCCTCAGATGACCCTTAGGACGAGGCTCTAGCCAAAGAAAGGGCATCGCAAACGATCGTTACCTAATACTGCAATCATCCTGGAGGATTACCTGACCATGATTAGCAGGAGAAAAACTGTGTTGCTCAGGTCTACAGGTTTACCGGCATCTAAGCATCCGGATTAAATGAAGATTCTCTTCTCATCGGAACTGAATAAAATTTCCACAGAAGTATCATAACTTCTCATCATCTATTTCCAAGCACAAATATGTATATCCTCATTCCAAAAATTCCTGAGATATCCCCATCTGCAGTAATGGGCGAGCCTCTAGCCAAAGAAAGATCATCGCAAACGATCGTTGCCTAATACTGCAATCATCCTGGAGGATTACCTGACCATGATAAGCAGGAGAAAAACTGTGTTGCTCAGGTCTACAGGCTTACCGAAATCTAAGCATCCGGATCAAACGAAGATTCTCTTCTCATCGGAACTGAATAAAATTTCCACAGAAGTATCATAACTTCTCATCATCTATTTCCAAGCACAAATATGTATATCCTCATTCCAAAAATTCCTCAGATGACCCTTAGGACGAGCCTCTAGCCAAAGAAAGGGCATCGCAAACGATCGTTGCCTAATACTGCGATCATCCTAGACGATGACCCAGCCATGGTCAGCGGGAGGATCGCCGGTCAGTCAAGTCGATCCCGCGGCCGAATAATCGAGGAACTTAATCCCGCCCCTCTCTCGCGTGCGACATATCCAGCAGCACGCACGTGGAAATTCCGAGGCACCATTCCAGTCGCGGGCTGCACATGCACCAGGCAGTAACAGAGAGATCCCAGGGAGTCCAGGCATAGAACGAACGGAGACAGAGGAGACAGAGAGAGAGAGAAGGAGAGATAGAGAGGGTAGGAGATGGAGGACAGAGGCAGCAGAGGCGGCTTGCATACAAGTGAACGGGTCCGGTGGATAGATAGAAAAGAAAGGGAAAAAACACGCGGCTGGTTCGATCGCTGGAATCGTAGCCAGTTCGTAATGAAAGGTGAACGGAATTGGACCCCCTGGAGCCGGAGAGTCGGAGCGGCGAGTGAATATAATTAGAGGATTGAGGGCAGGGGACGGCGAGGGGCTATGACGTAATCAAAGGGTGGACATGAACGTAGAGAGGGGGGGAGGGCGTCAGGACGAGTTCTACTGCGGGTGAAAGGGGGCCCATTCAGAGAGAGGGAGAGAGAAGCTGGGGGGACACAGGGTTGAAGCCGGAGGAGAGGGTGTACCGATAGGATAGAGGAGGAAAATAGGGTCCTGGAGAAGAGGTGGGTTTCGGTGGTGGTTGGTGGAGGTGGTTAGGGCAGGAGGAAGAGGGCTCTGCAAATTATCATTTGGCCAGAGAGCGAGGGTCCAACTGAACTGGACCGGCAACAACTTGATACCCGACGTCCACCGGGCTAGCACCACTGGCCAGGCGGCCGATGCGCTGCCGTCGGAGCCTGTAGTTTTGTCATTAGCCGATAGCGTCCGCCGATAGACGACGTGGAACAGGGATTATTGGGCTAGGATTGCTAACGGACGCCACTTGGATGCAAATGCCCCCGACGCCCGTTTCCAACGGGACCCGGGGAACAAGCTGGTGCTGGTTGTTGGCTGCTGGCTGCGTGTGGCCCGAGAGAACGTAGTCCAACGGGATCTTCAACGACTCAGCCCGGCAACCGGGCCGCAACGAGAGGTTGTAATAATTTGTGGCTACATTAGGATGCTTGATTAGAACGTTAAGATCTCTAACGACAGGAAACGGACGGCGTGCGACCGGTAACTGCCCCTCTGGCTCGGGAAAACGGGAGCTCACGATACCCCCGGCGCGGCGCCTAGACCAGAGGGGTAAGTCGGCGAAGGGGTGAACTGTCTTCGGTGATGGAGGACATCTAGCGTGAAAGCATGGGAGGCTGCTCGGCTGGATTTCAGTCTGGGATTTTGGTACTGTGCAACTTGGTGGTGACGCGATTGTGGTTGCTATGGGAATTGTATTTTTGGCCTCGTTTGGATGATAGTTGTTGATGTTGATGATGTGGTTGTCTTATACGAAGGGGTAGAGCAATGGTGTTTAGGTGTGGCTGGTTTGGAAATTATATTTTTGTTATAGTTTGTTTGATGGGTGATTCATGTGGTTGATGATGTAGTTGATTGGTACGAGGAGTGGAAGCAATGATCGAGTTTTGTCGGTTTGAAAATTGTATGTTTGTTTGATGGGTGATTGATGTGGTTGACGATGTAGTTGGGAAGGTATGAGGGGTGGATGCGATGGTGATTGTAAGTACATGGATGTTGCTTATTTTTCGTTTGTTTGATGGTTGATGATGTAGGTGCATGGTGGATGAGCAGGAAAGGCAGCCGATCAATAATAGAAAAGCGAAGAAGCAAAAGACAGAGTGCCTCCGCCGACCCTTTAAATTTGAAAATGATTTCGCTCCCTCCATTACGTCCCGGGGAATATTTCAACTATGAACTTTCCTGGCGCACTACTTGAAACAAGGGGTGTTTTCGGGATCATTCGTTACCCTTCGGCATATATTATTTATTCCACATTCGCGCGGCTCTCTCGATCGACCCTCGCGGCAGAAATTTTGACCGAGTTCCGACCCCTCTGCGGAATCATCGAAAGCGAAAACTCCGCGGTCAACAAAAATCATCGCACCCCAATTTCGAAGCTGAAAAATTCCACCACGCGCGAGCCGGCCACGTGCGCCAAAATACAAACAAACCGAGCGTCGACACGTTCGCACGGTATTTAAAGAAAATTTCGACACCAGCAAAAGTTTCTCGGTCGGCGCGATTTCTCAAGTCGTCGGCGGGTTCCCGAGGGAGCGATTCGACGAGGCGTGGAAGACGGTAAAAATACTATTAAAATTCCATTATGATCTATCCGGGGGATCGATTCCACATATTGTCGGATTACGTGCCGAGGCGTTGCGCCGGAATTTCGGGATGCAATTTATGCGCATCGGTTACCGGCCACGGCCGACCAGACCGAACGAAAATGATAAATTGGTCATTTCTCAGTTCTACGGGGCTGGCTTTTACAAATGCGCGCAGAACATCAGGATTCGGCCGTTCCGGCCCGCCAGGAAATCGAACGTATGCACGCGGACGTACAGCACTTGTGCCAGATACGAGACGTGTGTCTAACACGAGACCTAACAGACGATAATAGTGCAGGACTCGGGACAGGAGTTTCTTCTTCTTGTTAACCCTCCTTCCACCCTCCTGACAATTTCACACGTTTTTCACCGAATTTACCAAATGCAAACGTTCTTCACTTCTTTAGGATTATTCGGAATAAAAATGTTTTAAGTACAAAGTAATAGTGCACGACTCAAAACAGGAATTTCTTCATCTTGTTGACCCTCGTTCCACCCTCCAGACAATTTTACACATTTCTCATCGAATTTACCAAACAAATGCGAACGTTTTTCACTTCTTACCACACAAAATAAAATTCTATTTTCCTATCTCATTATTTAATTATTTAATCTACTAGATTTCTTTTTTCACTTCTATAGAATCATTAGGAATAAAGATGTTTTAAGAACAAAGTAATAGTGCACGACTCACGACAGCAATTTCTTCTTCTTGTTAACCCTCGTTCTACCCTTCTGACAATTATACACATTTCTCATCCAATTTACCAAATGCGAACGTTTTTCACTTCTTTATAATTACTCGGAATAAAAATGTTTTAAGTACAAAGTAATAGTGCACGACTCAAAACAGAAATTTCTTCTTCTTGTTGACCCTCGTTCTACCCTCCAGACAATTTTACACATTTCTCATCGAATTTACCAAAAAAATGCGAACGTTTTTCACTTCTTTCCACACAAAATAAAATTCTATTTTCCTATCTCATTATTTAATTATTTAATCTACTTAGATTTCTTTTCAGAAATGTTTTAATAACGATCATTCTATTTCCAAACGCTCATCTAACCCTTGGAGAAATTCTTGGCAAATATAGAAGCACTGAAAATGGCCTAGTACTACAATATTATTTCTAAAGTAAAGAGTACTAGGATATTTTTAATGGAGTTATAATAGCGGAAGTGTGGGGAATTTTCGTAGAATTTTTGATTGTGCGATGACTTATGGACGAGGATGTAAAGCAGAAACGGTTCGCAGGGAGTTCGTTGACGCCGAGTGGACTGGACCCAGGCCCCCGGACTTTGCATACTGATTATGTCGCCGTGATTACATGAACGAAAGGGTTCGGATCGGCCGACGAGGAGCTCGACCGCTCCCAACGGGGGAGCAGGGAACGTCTGCGTCCTAATGCTATCGATTTTGGTGCTTAGCATAATCAGGTTGGCCGATGCTCGATAACGGCCCCCGATATGCCAGACGAAACGCTCCGTTCTACTGTCCGACCGTAAATTGTACTCTGACCACGTTATACTATCTCTCTCTCTCTCTCTCCTGTCTTTTTGTTATTAAACAGTGCCTAGAGTGCTATTGTAAATTATTACCGTGTTAGCCCGTGCCGTTTTCTGCCGGATATCGGAGATTCGCGAGAGGCGTGTTCCATGGTACAATTGCACTGTACATTTTACGCATTTATGGACTCCGTGTGATCGTACGAATGTTTCAGATAGGTTATGAAGCTTTTATTTAAAGCTAGAGAGTCTTAGAAAATGTATATATGTACATGTATATTCTTGTTTAGCTTCCGGTAGCTGTGTATTAGGTTGTTGTACGCACTGAATTTTGGATTTACATGCATTTAAGACATCCTCGTGAGAATAGTTAGCTGGTACATGATAAAACCCTTTTGTAGAATTGTATGTCTACGAATGCAGGAATTATTTTACTGTCTTGTCCAGTTCTATTTTCTTCTTCAATCTCGTATGCCGTCTATTTCAGTTAACAGCGTCACAATGTGCTGCATTTGTGTCCAAACATTTGTAACAAGTACTGAATACTCTAATTCCTTTCTTCTTTAATAATTCTTTTGCTGTGCTGTCCTTAAAGTGACATTTTTATTAAATGTACCAGCTAAACCAACATATTTATATATTGCTGAAGTCTATTCTGGTTAAAAAGTGTCGTTCAGAAAATAGCTGCTCGGATTACATCTCCAATAATTCGACTAACCTTTGTAATATGATAGTGCCGCTTTTAAACAGCGAACGCAGACTGGGTTCGAGTTCGAGTACGCGGGTAAGCGGCAGAGAAACGCGATATAGACAGAGTATCATACAGTCCGATTACTTCCGTTGTTCCGGGCGCATCTAATCGCGGTAGAGGAGCCAGTAAAACCGACTAATCCCGCGACTCTTCGTTCGCCGGGTCTAAAACGCGCGTGAAAACTCGCGACCATTCCTGGACGTGTTAAGATTCATATCCGAGAGAGAGACAGGGGGTGTGCGAGAGCGAGAGAAAGAAACAGAGAGGGACAAAAAGAAAGAGAGACAAAGAGCAGTCAACGGAAAGCCTGGGCGGCGATTTAAACGCCCGTGGCTCCGGTATTTTCGCCGGCCGCTCGCTGGACACTTCGGTCGAATTTTAGAAAAACACGCGTACGTCAGGACGTGTGTGCGTACTGCGGACCGAAAATGAAAAATGGACTTTAAAATCGAATAGCTGCTGTCATATTATAAATTGAATTTCGGCTTCGAAGCGTGTACAGCTGGAATTTTTTTTTCGCTGCTCCTTCCCACCGCTCCCCCGGCTTTCTCTTTTTCGCCGACCCCTCCTCCCACACCCCCCGCCTCTTTACACCAACGAATTTAACGTTTTTTTTTATTTTCTATATATGTGTGTACGTATATACATGTATATACATATATGTATGTTCTCGGGTTTTTTTTCAAGGGGCGGTGACGCGAGGGAGGAGAGTTCGAACGCGCCGAGCGTGGCCATATCGAATATTTTTGACGAATTGATAATGAATGCCCGGGAAAAGGACGAGCTTCCTCCGAGGGTGGCGCCCCGCGAAAATGCCGCGGTTTGTTCGCGATTCATCGGCCGAATTTATTGCGATTATTCGCGAACGTGGGATCGCGTGTCCGGCCGCTGCGTTTCGATCGCGGATGACGGCGAGATAAGGAGTTGCGAGAATTAATCTTCTGGTATCTGCCGGTCGATATTCGTCCGAGTACTTTTGCGAAAGTTCCTCGAAAAGTTCGGAAAAATCAATCTAGAAAATGAACATTGAACATAGACGGTAGATTTTTATGTGAAATGCGTGTTCCATCTGAATTGCACCAAACAGGAGTGGCTGAAAATTGCTGCACCATCATTCACAATATTGTTTAAATTATTAAATATTGTATGAGTTATTATATCAATTTCATATCAATAAAATGAAAAAATCATGGAATTGTTTTAGGTCGAAAGAAATGTTTAATTGTCGAAGGGTTAATATATTTCATAGAATAACAAAGAATAAAACAGTATTTCTAAATCCTTCACTGTTTTAAATCACGCATCCACATTTTTCTCATAAATGCATAAAATCCGCAGTCTCAGTTACGTTATTCTTTTATTTAAAGGAAAATAAATGTCGAAAATAGTCGAGACGCCTTTAAAAAGGTAGAGTACATCCGAAAGGCTGAAGATACAGAGCGTTTCTCGCGTGGACGTGTAATATAGTGATTCACCGTCGCTCAGAAATTCTATGTGTACGCACGTGAACGTCCCCAAGATTCTGTGCCGCTTTATAATCGCACTCGTACGAGAAGGAACCGAGGTCGTCGTCGACGACGGCGACGGTAAAAAGGGTGCGAAAGTAACCCGTCGATAATTTGCATAAGTGGCAGAGACATGTGCCGCGCGGCAGTCTAATGACAAGGCTGCGAAAGGTGGCGCGGGGGCCTTCGTCGTTATTAGAAATTATTAGAGGCCGCACTTAAAATCAAGGCTCTTTCATGCGATGAATGTCCAGTGATTAAGAAGATAAAATTATTCAGCGAGATCGCACGGAAATCATTTTAATTAGTAGAGATCGTGACAGTGAATCAGACGGCCGATTCACCGCGCGCGATGTCTTGCCGCTTTATGAAATGAAAACCTTCTTATCCTCGAGCGGCAATCAGACCCCCGTTGTGTCACTTTTCTCCCATTCAAACGGCGGGACCCTCCTTATTAAATATTCTCGATTAATTCGGTCAATTATCACATCATTGAATTGCTTCTTCCTTTTTTCCCCTGCCTGTGAAACGCTTCGTTCTACACGACTCCCAACGACATCTTGCTCGAGCGAAAATGGCTAAAGAGAACATTTCAACTTGATTTTTATTTTCTTCAAGTACAAGCAGAAATAATTTCAATCTATTTCTTTTTGTAAAATGATCTGAACAATTCTAATGTGTGTATTAGAATCTCTTCGGAGACTTTTTAAATACGCTGTAAAGATAGTGGATTTTGTAAATTACGAAGTGATGCAAACTAATTTCTGCTTTTCGTTGAATTACTGTTTTGTGCACGTCAATTATTTTGAACACTCTTTCATTCTACTACGTAAACTTGTCACGTTGTGAAACCTATATTTTTTATTATGGGATCTTATTGTACGGAAAATGACCAGCAATTTTCGTAGGATACCTTTTTTATCCGCAGCCTTCCATTTGAACAAAACAAAGTTGACCTCCAAAATGACCTTGGAAACGCCACCCAAATAAAAACTCATACTGCCCCACTCTTTCCCCCTCGAAATCCTTGGACACGTGTTTTACACTTTTTTAATATCTTTCATACTTTTCGAGATATTCGACTGGAAAGTTTTCAAATGAACACCAATTATTATTCTCAAGTATACTATTATTATATATATACTATATATACATACTATTATTCTCAAGTCTCAAGATTTTTCATACAGACCTTTCATACAGAGTCCCAAGTTATTCATACAGTACATTTTATACAAGTACATGATTCGATTGTACCATTTAATAATTGCCAGCCAGTTACGGTATGGATAAAAAACAGGCATTTAAAGAGACAACGATATAAACGCGCGAGAGGTGAATAAATAACTGGCCGTATAATTAGATTGATGTCTTGAGCGGTGCGGAGAGGTGATCCATTATTACGTAGAAGGGTTCGCGAGCGAAAATAGCGACGGAGATCACAGTTGAACGTGGTCGGTTATGCAGTGTCGCTCGGATTAATAAAGTTCAGCCGGAAAGTAAGGGGCCGACGTTCTTAATTTAATATCCGCGGTTAGCGCGATCGCGGCCACGTAATTTTTATAGTTACGCCGCTGATTAAAATACCAGGCCGGGGTCATTACGAATGCAGCCGCGTCGGAATGAATGCGTTTTGCATTACCGCGTTCCAGCGGCCCGGCTGTAACGTTGCTCTTCGCCCGGGAACCTCGGGAACGCTCCTATTTTTTTATGGCATAAAATTTCGCCGAAATGAAAATTGCTTTTGAAAAATTGATAGACAGGCCCGCTCCGCGTCGGCCGGTGTTACTACCCTCGGCCGCGGTACAGATTGAGTTAAGCTTCATTTATTCCTTTCTCGTCCTTTTTCACCCCTTTTTTGTCGGTGTGTGTCCATCTTCCTATCTCCTTCTCTTCGCCTCGGTTCTTTTTGCCTTCTTTTTTTCCTGTTCGCTCCTTCTTTTTCCGCAACACCGACCCCGGTGTCCTCGGGCGTTTCGCGACAACGCGGCCCCGCAAAACTTGTACGGAAACAACTCGCTTAGAGTGGCCTCTTAATTCGGACGCGCGAGCACACCGCGGTGTCGTGTTGCACTTTAACAAAGTCGACTCGTTTCATTTCGTATACAGAGGTAAACGGGCCGTTGCCCTGGCTGTTCCGCGGAAAAAATACAATTTCTCCGACTTCCGCGGCTTGTTTGGCCGGGATGCAGCTCGGCGATGCATCCTTCCGAGCCCGAGGAGCACCGTGAATCACGAGCGTAAGCCTCCGAAGAGTTTAGGTTTGCTTGCTCGGGGATTAGAAACGGCGAAATACATTTTTGCTACACCGACACGGAAATGTTGCGGCGGGTGCAGCGCTCGCTGTTCGCGCGAAACAAAGAATAGAGAAGGCTCATCGATTTCACTGTCTCTTTTTAATTAGTATAATGGGTTATCCAAAAGTTCGTTTGGGATGTTGAATGAGAATATCTGTCAAACGCCATGTTTGTTTCCTGTCACTTTCTTGTATTTCTAATCTACAATGATAGACAATTTTAACAACGGAGCCGTATACGATTGAAGAGCGTGTTAAAGTTATTAAAATTTATTTTGCAAATCAGTGCTCAATAAAAAACACCCATCGTAAATTACGTGATTTTTTTGGCATACATGATCGTCCGTCAGAGCAAACAATTCGAAATTCGGTTAAAAAATTTGATGAAACTGGATCTGTTCATGATAAGCCAAAGTCTGGCAGACCAAAAACAGCTGATTCGAATGAAAATATTGCTCTGCTGTTCGTGAAAGTGTTGCCAATGACTCGTCAACATCAATTCCACGTCGTCCTCAAGGATTGAGCATTTCTTCGAGTTGATGTCTGTAAACGTGGTCTAAATATCGTCTTCCACACGTAATTGTCACAGATGATACCCGATAATTAAATAAAAAACCAATGAAATTAAAAATAGTATGTTTTTTATTTAAAAACAACTTCCTACAGTCTATTTTGGATTTGTACGTTAATTTATTAAATTTTCGTTGTTAAGTCTACACTCTTCAACGGCATTGAAAATTGGTACAGTGAAGTCAGAGTACAGCCTAAAGGGGATGATTCTAAACCGCAATAGTTCTAAAAATTGTATAATGTATACATTAAAAATGTACCGTGGTGGCAGAACAAATTTTGCAACCAAGGAAATTCTGCAGCTGAAGAAATTGTTACATTTTGAACATACCACTGGTTATTTGAACAGAATATGCAGCATCCCTAATCGACCGATAATTCGCACATCGTATGAACACCCGCAAGAGCAACACGAGGCTCCCTATCGCAGCACGGATTCATTTTATCCGCGTTAAACAGAACTCCCGTGTAGCGTACAATTTTAACCAGGTCGCCCTTTTCGCCATGTAATATTTAAGCCGCAAAATCGCTTGGAATATCCTGTAAATATTCCAGCAAACTGGTCGGATGCCTCTCGGATCGGGACGAGCAAATGCGAGCACTGATTTTCTAGTACAAGGTCTTCCAAAAATACCAACTCAAGCAATTACTAGAAACCTACGCGTCTATTGTACGTTTTACTCGTATTAACCCTTTGCAGTCCGAGCATTCGAACTTGAAAATTAAACATTTCTTCCGACCTAGAATAATTCCATTGTACACGATTTTTTAAATATTTAATAACGTAAACAATATTGCGAATAATGGTACAGCAATTTCTAAGGGTTAATACAAAATTTTTAAAGGAAGCAGGATATTTTAATTAGCTCGTGTCTCTTGAAATCGATGCAGAACTTTTCATTTCGCATAGAAATTCGAAATGTACCTCTACGCTGGAGCTAATTGTAATACAAACGATTTTACAAAATGTAATTCTCTGCACACAAGAAACACGTCCAGATATTTTCAGCGAGCAATTTGTGAGCCAGCGGCCGAAAGTCGAAGCGTTCCTTGCTTACGATAATACTTTCAAGGATACACGGTTGACCCGCATCCCCCGATCCGGCGCAGGGCCGATCAACCTTGCGGAACGAAGTTTGCGATAACTTTATTGTAATAAGATGAGCCTTCGCCACACGTATCCCTGGCGTGGTCGATGTCACGGCTACTCTGTGTACGGGGGCTTTGCGGGTGGTTTTCGAGTGTGTCGGTAAGTGAGAAGAGTGCCGGACTCTGGCCTGCCGCTGGAAGATCATTATGAGCTTGAGTTACCATGGTGACCATCCTGCGGCCGATCCCGAAAGTGTGAGGGGAAAGCCCCAAAGCGAAACGGTCGGCCAAGTATCGCATTTGACTTTACAACCGATCCCCGCACCCCTCATTGTCATGCTTATGCTACCCCCTTTTAGGTATTTCGGGCTTGCACGCATGCCCGATCCACTGGCGTTCGTCGATCAAGATTCCTTATCGTCTTATTCCACCCGCGGGGGCCATTATCGTTCTTTAAGTGTCGTTAATGCTCCTCGAAACTGCCAACTTGAGCACTACTCAAAAACGAGACCTACCACTGCTCTGGAAAGTATAAAATAAATTATTATTATACATCCAATGCACATTTACCCTTACATATAGATTGTAGATTTGTATGCAAAATAAAAATCGCACACCAGAGCCATACAGAAATTTGCTTTCGTCCTCTAATAATTCTTAAACTTAACCCTTTGCACTCGGAGATATTTTAACTCGAATATTAAACATTTCTTCCGCCCTAGAATATATCCATTCCCCATGATTTTTTAAATGTTATGGATATAAAGTTGATATAATACCTCATAACAATACCTAAATGTTTAGTAATTGATTAGATATTTAATAATGTAAACAATATTTTCAATAATGGTACAGCAATTTTTAGTGGCGCCTCAGATTTTAAATCCTTCTAAACTTTTTAATGTTTTGTATTTTACTTACTACTATAAATAATATAAATGAAACTTGCACCATTATGAACCCCTGGATATTTCTTCAAGAAAGTACAAGCAACTTGGTTTTCCTTTTCTGTTCGAGGGAAAAGTGTGACACTGTTTAAAACGAAATATTAACATGCATTACTACTAGACTGCGAATGTTTATGCATTTCACTTTACAACCCGTTATTGTTATACCCACGCCAGCCCTGTCTTTTAGGTTCGCACGCATGCTTGATCCACACCGTTCGTCGATCAAGATTCCTTATCGTCTTATTCCACCCCCGCGAGCAATTATCGTTCTTTAAGTGTCGCTAATGCCTGCCTGTGCATTATGGCGCTCGATTATGCTCGTAGATTGCGATGTTCTTGGAATTGTGTCCTTCGAGGTGGTCGTTGTTTCTTGGGGATTTGGGGTTTTGATAAAAATAGGGGTTTATATTCGTTCTCTTGTACTTCTTAAGCTAAATTCTGTACTGTAGTTTCTCTTCGTTCTTGTTATGTTTTTTATCTCGATTGTAGGGCACTTATAGTTTATTCTTTAAAAACAGTTAAAATTAAGTTTTCCTTGCCGCACAGCCGAATTGCTATGGCACGGTGTCTACAAAGCTCAATATGGACGCTAGAGGATTAAAATAAATAGAGCTGTGTATAAAATATAATTTCTACTAACAAAAGAATTTACAGTGCGTGTACAAAGTATTCGTAACATCTTTTAAAAACTAATAACTTTTTTATAATTGTACCAAACGACCTGAATTTTTATGATCAATTAGAAGCATTGGTTTACGACAAGATATGGAAGAAAGATTTTCCAGAAAATGCATTTTTTAAAACTTTTTTATTTGGTTCCTTAATGAAAATTTAAAATATATGTTTTGTACACGAACTACAAGCGGTTAAAAATGGTGAAAATCGTAGTTTCCCACGACTTTTGATCAGTTTCTGCTTAAAATCCACAGAATCGTACATCTTTCGATGAGTGTCGTTTTTTCCTGCGTCACTCGATTTCGATGAAATTTTCAGCATGTGTATAAACAACATAGATCTACAAAACATATACTTTAAATTTTCATTAAGGACCCAAATACAAGTTTTAAATAATGCCTTTTTTATTTTTGCATGTAACCTTGTAAATGATAATTTTTGGAAAATCTTTCTTGCATATCATTTCGTAAACCAATGCTTCCAATTGATTATAAAAAATCAGATCGTTTGGTACAATTATAAAAAAGTTATTAGTTTTTAAAAGGTGTACAAATACTTTATACACCCACTGCACACACTTCGGAAAACAGTCTTTATAATCGACCCAAACTTCTCGATCTTACCCCAATAACCGCCGTCGACGTCATCCCTCTAGATCACTTTACTCGACTAATTCCACCACGAGCGTCCGAAACCGAATTGAAAAAAGGCCATAAATTAGCTTCGGGGTAAAAACGGGGGACGCAAGTGGCCGGCATAAAGATTCATCGTAGCGTCCGAGGAAAATCCAGTGGCCGTGATAAATCAAACGGCTCGTAAATCGCAGGAAACCACGGTCATTGTCTAAGACAAGAGAGCAGCAGGAGAAACACGAAAGAGAAAATAGAGAAAGAAAGCCTGCCAACCCCGGGTGGAATATTCCTCGCGTACAATAAAATCCCATCTTGCGGTTCTCGCGTGCTAAATACTTTCGTTTTTCTTCGCCAACGATGTACTTGGCCGGACCGTTATTCCACAGGTGTTTGGCACTTCCGTAAGCGATAAAAGCCCGGCTCCGGACCGACTTCCCGCCCTTTTCTCTCCCGCAATCTTTTCGCGCCACTTCGACCGAGCGTCGACGCACGCTGCCCCCGATCGAACCCCTCAACCCCTTGTTTCTCTCCTCCTCTCTTGCTTTCTCATCCCCTCTCTGCTCTGCTGTCTCTAGATTTTTCATTTCGTCCCCTTAGTGCGACGCACGATTTTCAACTAACATTCGTTGTATCCAACAGGGATCAGTTTTGTGGAAACAGACATTTCGAACATTTTGCAGTCACTGGAACGATAATCTTTAGTTATTTTAACCCAAACAGTAATTTTAACTGAGAAAGTACTCGTGATTCTCATTAGGGTCGAGTTTAATTTACCAATTTATGGCGATTTCGTTCCAGAAAGAAATTTTTCAGACATTTTGCGGTCATTGGAATTATAGTCTTTAGTTGTTTTAACCCAAACAGTAATTTTAGCTGATAAAGTATTCGTGATTCTCGTTAGGGTCGACTTGAATTTACGAATATATGGCGATTTCATTCCAGAAATAAATTTTTCAGACATTTTGCGGTCATTGGAATTGTCTTCTGTTCCGCCCATGTTTTTTTGTAACCAAAATGTTTCGTAACTTTGGAGGCACGGCTCCAAGCAGTAATTTAACTAGTGTAACAGTGATTGGGCGATCTAACAAAAATGTTCACGAAAAATCGTTGTTGGTCCAGAACGCTGCGCAACGGTGGAGGGGAGGAGAAAGAGGACTCGGAACAGGAAACAATTCGTCGCAGCCGAAGTATCTACGAATGTCGGCGTACAACGCAGCGGAACCGGCGAGATGTAACGAGAGGGTAGTTGTTGCGCCGTTCGGTTACGGTATGACGATGTATCGCCGTCGAAACGGACGTAACCGGCCTATGACCGATCGCAGATGGCCGATGCCCACGGCCCATAAAACTTATTATCCACCTTTTACGGCTACACGGCGGTAAATTTAAATTGGTTTTAAAAAAATTCGAGCCGGCAACGGCGAATAGCCTCGCAAAAAGGGACCGTGGGCTTTTCGAAATTGCAGGACGGAGAGCCACACGGCGGATGTTAGCGCGAGCGAGCTCGCCAAAGCCCAGCAACGCCGAGCCGCACGCATCTACCCGCGTCACCAACGAAGATTAATATTACCGCGATCAATTCGGCCACCGAACATTATCTTGCCCCGTGGCGACCGATACCCTGTGTTCCGCGGAATTAATAAATATTGTTGGGCTTTTAGCTCGCCGGCGCTCGTGTTTTCCTTCCCGTGATGGATTGGAAGTGACCGGGAATGGAAATTAAGTTATCGCCGATAGGGCCCGGTGTACAGATCTCATTTTCTGTGTCGCCACGAATTTAGATCGAGCGGATTGTTGCTTTTCCTTTGCCCCACTGTTTGCCGGCGTTTCCTTCTTCGTTCGTGGACATTTCACTCGATCCGGTCGTGTTCGACGCATTTTTTTGGGGACGATCGTGGAAATTAATGCTGGATGAACCAAGCGGGTGAAAAATTTGTTAAACTCGTGCAGATACTTTTGTATAAAATCGTTACATTAATTCGTGTATACGTGAACGCATCAAAATAAAAATATTTCTGTCATCATTTTAAAAATTTTATCTCTAAAATTATATCTGTATTCATCTAGAGGTAACGTTGCTTTCAAAAAGAGTAGAGGCTGTTATCTTTCGAAGTGTAACGTTATCACCCAAAAATATTTTATAATCATCACTGGAGATTCAACGTTCCATACGAACAGAGACTGCACTAAATCAATTTTCAAATGAATTCTCCTACGTCCGAGCGCGTCGTGAGTTCTGCGCAAACTGAAATCACATTAACGCTACTCTCACGTAACTCTTTCGATTGAATTCAACCCCCAAGAACCCCTAATCTCCGACGCACTCGAGCTGACAAAACAATGCACAAAAATTGAAAATACAAAGGATGAGTTTTTGCAATCATCAATTTCGAAAATCAGAAAAACATTGAAAAATCAAATAATTTTTCGACGCGAAAACTGCCCGAACAGTCCTGGAGGAATGAAAACTGGAGACTATCGGATCAATCTGTCGCGTTAATACTTGCCGCAATAATAAAGCAATGCTACAAGCTAGCTTCAACAGTTTCAGCACGTACTTCGAAAGATTATCCGTCAGCTTCGCCACGAAAACCGAGCAGCACTTTCGAAATCACCCGGCGCGGCGGAGCCTTCTCTGTCAATTGGTCGGGTATCGTTCGGATCGTGGGGATCTCGCGAGCGAAATCAGCAATCGATGGAATCAGGGATTTCGCGAATGGAGAAGATCGTGGTGGCCGGGTCTTATTATTGGTCGCTTCGGAAGTTTCGCGATGCTGTCCCCGGGCGGGAGGGCTGCGTTCGAAAAAGAGGGACGCCCGGTCCAATCTGTATGCTTCTCTATCGATGCTTTGTACGCTGGCCGTGTGGAGGTGGACATACAGATACACGGCACCATCGGGGCAGGGGTCTACGAATCGATAAAAACGCATCCCAGGCAGGCGCCAGCCAGAAGAGGACCACCAGCGCGGATGAAAAAATGCGAGCGGGGTTAATGCGCTGATCATGTCATATCGAGGTGCTCGCTAAACAAATACCATGGACCCCACGTCGACGGGGACAGAGGACGAATGTACGAATGTGTCGACACTCGCCAATCCTTCGACGATCGCTTTTCAACGTTAACCCTCACACCCTCCAGGGAACGACCAGGGTTACGTAAATCGACGATCCACCGGTGATTTCCTTTATCGTGTCTTGCTGTCATTTTTAGCACGACTATCCGCTCCGACGGATATAAATATATCTGCTCGGCAGCCTCTTTTTTCACGGGCGAGGGGAACGAGACGCGAGAGCGGCGTGCGGTTTGGACGATGATGTTCCGCGCGATCATTTAATTCTCTGGAATGTTTTAAAGCGAAACCGCTGATACGATGGTCTTGAAACCGCCGGGTTTCCCGAATGATTTCGGACCACGTTGAAGCTGAACGAACGCGATGCTCGCATCCGGATTTTCAGGACTGTTTCGATGATTTTTTAAGGGTGGATGGTGCAATATTTGCCGCGATGTTAATGCGTTTGATGTGAACTACTACCGGTTTGTGCTTTATGAGAGGAGAATCAAATTAATGTGATGCTTGCTGATGTTTCAAATTATTTCTCTGGTATTTTCTTGGTTGTCTAACAATTTTCTGCGATTTTCCAAGTACAAACAAATTCAGAAATATTAAAACATTTTTAATAACGTTGCGGAATTGGATAACTGCTTACTTGTAATATGGATAATTGCATAAAGTGCAGTTCTTCATTTTCTTCGTGATCAAATGAAATCCTCATCCTCATCGAAAAGTACAAAAACATGATAGAAAAACTTTTACTTTTACCTAAGCGGATAAAAATCTTCAATTTAACAATATCAGCACGAATAAATGAGTATATTTAATGATTTCTCTCTACAGTACATTTATGATTTAATAATTGTACCCGCTCGCTAGTTTAAATATTAATACTTACAATAATGAAACCTTAGCTCTGTTTCGTTAGACAAATTAATAAGACACAGTTAAAATGAGTTTCTTATTTAAATAATTTCGAAAAGACAATTGAGGACAGTGCATAATTAAACAGCATAAAATATTCTCTAAATTCTAGTCCGATTTACAATTAACTCCCGCTACAAAATTGTACTACGTGACTCACAATTGGATCTACAAAAATTATGCAACATAAGATTTCCAATAATTGAAATATCAGACTCAAGAGCAGCAGCAGACTACCAAATTCTCCCCCACATTCTAGACTGTTTCACACTTAATTCCTGAACTGTTTATAAAAAATGGTAGTACATAATTTACAAGTGCAATTGCACAAGAAACAACCCACAAGAGCAATTAATAAACGACTTTTCCACCCCCTCGAATCTTACTAATCGCCAATTCGAAACTCCCAGGCGGATTCTCGAAGGCGTTGATCCGTAATCACCGAAGGACCACGAAGAGTGTCTTAACGCCGTTGGCGGGAGCGATCGACCCTAAACCATGGTTCTCTGCGGGGGTGAATTCGGGGGGTTGTTTCTCGTTCCGCGAGTCCGGCGGCGGCACTCGATCGCGCGTTAAGGTTCGCGAAGGTTTCTCCGATGTAATAATATTTCCATCCAATTCGACCTGAGGCCCACCCCCGTCCTCGGTATCGCGCACCCCCTCGATATATGCACCCCCCCGGTCGGGTGGCGGAGCTCGCACTCGACCGCGCGCCCTCTCACCGTCGTCTCGCGTGCATCCCCACCCCCAAACGTGCCGGGGGGTGGCACGTCGCTCACTACGTCATCTGTCCCCTCGACCAATCGACGGGCGGCGCGCATTTTTTCCCCGCGTCGAAAAAAAAAAAACGCACCAGAGCGCGAGGGAAAAAAAGCGTGGAAGCAAAGGCAACAGGGGGGAGCGAGATCGCGAGAAGGGGTCGAGGGTGAACGAACGAGAAAGAGAGAAGCGGGGTGGCGAGAACGACGAAGCGAACGGACGACGAAAGAGCGAAAGAGGATACCGATACACGATAGAACAGCGAGGAGGGTCGCGGGGGTGAGTGTGTATGGTAGGAAGAGTAGAAAGAGGAAGAGGAGGGGCAGAGGGAGGGGGGTGGTGGAAGAGGACGGTGGAGAGAGGGAGACAGAGAGAGAAAAAGAGCGCGCGGTTCGGCATTACCCCCGGAGCCCCGTTGCGGACCAATCGCCATACGTAAAGAGGCATTTTTTATGGGTGCCGCTCGGTCGGCCGGTTTGTGTGATAAAAATTGACCTAAGTCCTCTTCTTTTTTTTTTCCCACCCCTCTCCCGAGCGCCGCTGGAAGCGGAACAGAGAAAGGGACAGAGGGAGAAAGAGAGACGGCCAGCATCGACGGGCTCGCGACCGGACAGAGACCGGACGAGGAAAGCGAAATAGACGCACGCGGGCAGCGTGTTGCCGGAGGAGGAAGAGAAAAAGCAGAGCCTCGAACGCGCGGTCGCGTTGCGCACCGGCTATAACTGCCTAACATTAAAAAAGATGGGCTGTGTACGGGGTTGGCGGTGTGGCCGGTCGGCCGAACCATTCGACCGACCGACCGACCGACGGACGGACGGATGGACCAGGATGGGGGTTAGAGGACGAGGCGAGGAGGTTTGCCGCGCGCGAGAGGTGGAGGACCCACGGTCAGGAGAAGCCGAAGAGGGTCGCGGGGCAAAGGGGTAGTTCGGTTGCGAACGACGAGCACCGGTGAGATACAACCCGCGTTCCGCGTATGTGTCGTTGCGGGGGTGGCAGTGGAACCTTGGGAAGATCGGGTTGGGTGAGAGGAAGAGAGAGGATCTGGGGGTTTGCGTCGCACCCTGTGGAGGGGACGCAAAATAATGCGCATAAAATGTAGCGTATTTATCATGGAGATAAAATGATGTGCTCGACTTTCAGGCGACCGACGCTGTTGGCATGCAGGTACAGTCTGCACGGAAAATCCTGCACCGACGATTCCGGGGGGTTGGTGGGGGTTGAGAGTTGTTGCTTCGACGCCGTGCCGAAAGGGGTGGCTTTCTCTCTTTCTCTCTTTCGGGATACGGTCTCTTACGAGGGCGGACTTGGACGACAACCACCGCCTCCACCTGCAACCCCCACCTTCGGACGACACGTGTGAAAGTGTCTCGATAACTTCGGCTATTAGGACCAGCGCCGCGGTGGGAGTAATTGAAATCGTTTACTCGAGTATGGAACGTGTCTTCTTCCCACCGACGCCGACGCCGGATTCCGTTTCTGGACGGCCGGCTACGGCACAAAGGGAAATGTAAATATCGGCCGACGGGAAATCGGGTTATTAAACACTGCTTTTATGGACGGTGTCTTCTGTTTGCGCCCCGCGTTACTCGCACCTTGCTCTTCTACCCCTTGGAGCGCTCGGGGAAATCTGAGGGTTTTCGGAGTTGGAGAGGCGCGGTCAGATTTTTTGATTGTGAGAGACCTCGTTCTGCATAAACGTCTACGCGAAAAAATATTACATCCTCCGAAATGATAAATTTTCAAAGCTGAATACAATTATTTAAAAATACAGCGGGTGTGGTAGTGAACAGACTGCAAATTTGATTCGGTGAAAGAATTCGTCGAAGCAGAACAGTGAAATAGTCATAATGACAGAAATACATTTCTACGTAGCTCCTCTTTGAAGCAATTAGAGCAGAAAATTTGTAGTTCAAAAAATGGCGCATATCTATGATAAGTGAAAGCAGAACTCTTTAATAAAAACTAAAAACGACGAAAATGAGTGAAATCTATAGTCCACGATCAACACAGAAAAAACTGGCTCAGTCTTGAAGTGATAGTCAACTCTCCTCCGATGTGCAAACATTTGCGAATCGAGCGGGCGAGTGCAAAGATCCTCGTGGAAAGCTTGTCGAATTTCGTGCGTCATCGCGGCCCATTCCACCATGGAGGTTCCGGGGCCATGCATTTTTTCGGCAAATAATGGCTCCGAACAATTTGCCGATGAAATGATTAATCATAATGCGGCCGGCGAAAGAATTTTTTGAAATAATGATTCATCGATCGGAGGTGGGACCCGCCCGATAAAATCCATTCGTGATAAAGTGCATTATAAACTCCGGGAACACGGACGATAATATCCCATTCATCCCATACAAAATTCATTTCTGTTACTAGTCTGTCTGGTTTGATTGTCGGCGGCCGTAGCGAGAAAAAAAAAATATATATTCCCGTCGTTTCCTACGGGAGCGGAGGGGTGTAGCGCAGAAGGATAATCCAATTGAAATTCGCTGGTAGGATTCTCATATAATATTCGTTCCCTTTAAAGCGCGGCTAATTACGCGGGCATGACGAATGCCCTTCGAGTCATCGAGAAAATTCGAGAGAAGATCTCGTTCCGCGCCCCTTCAGCATTTTTTCGACGAGAGGAACGATCGTGCCGATCGAATTTCTTCAGGGACAGCTGCACGCTAACGGACCCTGAGTGCCAATAACATTTTGAAATTACGGCGAGAGGAAATTGGCATGAATGTTGGCGAATCTTTCAATCTCGACACCCATTTCGTGACCCTTGCCCTTGCCCTACTGCATCCGGCGTGGTTGATCTTGAATCCTGAAGTAGCCAAAGTCTCGTTCAGTGGAAGACTCCGGAAAAACTTGAACTAATTCTCTGCGCTCCGAATGTTACAAAATTTTGATTGCTTGGTTCTTTGGTCCATTTCACATTAAATTTAATTTAGCATTTAATTTGGACAAGCTAGTAATTACCTGATGTACAGAGTGTGGTCAGGCAGGGGATGATTCTTTCTGTAAAAAGAAGAAATTTCGTTCTTCACCATCGAATAATTTAATGAAATAAGTATTTATTCAAGCAATGGCCAACTCTGGTTTCTCGCAGGGTAGATCGACACTAAAATGATTTTCCGATCAGGACGTGGCTTGCAGCTTCCTCCGTGAGGATCCGTGTGATCCAAAATTTCTGAAGAATGCCGTAGCTTATCACCCCTGGCGGACATCGCGTTAGGGGGATGCACGGCCGGAAATTCATAGGGGAAGCCGAGCTCAGAGACGTCTCTGCTTTCTCACCCCCCAGATCAACGAGGCCAATATTTTCATAAGACACGAAGACGGGAATCGACGTTTCCGCCTCAATGATTTTCCGCATGCACGGAAACGAGCACTCTCCACCGGACGTGATTGGCTTCTGATAGAATTACGAAGGGTGGACACACGGGGTAGCCGGCTCCTTGTGTGCAGGGGTGGTCGTTTTGTGCGCGGCTGTGTGCGGGGGCGTGCTACACCACAAACGACCCTCGCTTAAAACAAAGGACGCCGCTCGGCCGCATCTTCATATAGTCGGGATCATATTAAGTTTATTTTTTGCCCCCACCCTCACGGAAACGGGACATTGATGAGGTCCTTGCCGGACGAAGAGGATGACTCAGTTCTTCAACCCTTCTTCGGGGGAGACTTCCAGGTACGTTCTGGTGCATTTTCGATTTCTCTGATGCGTTGGAAGAGGATTTTTTTGCGTTGGAAGAAAATAATCATGTAGAATCATCCCCTACCCGGTTCTACCGGCCGTCCGGCTACACCCTGTATAAATTCCTGTATAAATATAAAGAATAAAGAGGTGCAATAAGTAGTTATGTAGACACTTAGCATACTTGGAAAGTAGAAAGAGATAATCACCCCTCCCCACCCCCAAATAATGGAATGGAGTATTGGTTAGGTTTATGTAAACCAAGTCCAATTTCTTAGTCGTGAGGTTGAAATAAAGTACACATTATTATTATTATATTATAGCCACACCAATATTTTCTTTCCTTGTAGATTGCAATCTAACCAAATAATTAATCATTTTTAAAAACACCCTGTATATCGCATTAAATTAGAGTCACTGGTTATATCAACACATTGGCGACGGATTATATGATAAAATATGAATTAATTTAAAAGATATAGTTTGCCCAAAAAATAAAAAAATTTTGTAAAAAGAAATTAAACCGACTTCGACAAAACGCACTAAAAAGTATGAAATAATTTCCATTTAATTTATGTGAATACACACGAACTTAAATACAAAATGTGACGCAAAATTGAAAATTTTCGACATTGGAAATCCTCAAATTCTTCCACATGCTTTCACATATTAAAGTATCTTCTCTTACCACCTAATGATTTCCAAGTTCACCATATTCCAATGAAATCATAATCAGCAACATCTATAATTTGGAAAATTCTCAATTTCGCGCCGCCTCCGAAAAGATTGCATTGTATTTAAGTTCGTGTGTATTCACATAAATTAAATGGAAATTATTTGCTACGTTTTAGTGCATTGTTTTAGTGCGTTTTTTCGAAGTCGGTTTAATTTTTTTTATTTCACACTTTTTAGTGAAACGAGCAGAATTTGTAGAACACCGTAGGATGGGTCTTATTGGTTATTTGCAATAAAAACCGTAAAGAATGATAAAAAGGAAATTTGTTTTCAAGGGTTCAATCAGGAGACACACCCTACAAAGTGCAGAAGGTTTCGTCCTGATTGGTCCATCCATCTCGGAGTAATCTGTGAACATACATGAAATAATTCATTTTCCGCAAATAAAATCGTAAGGAATAAAAAAATGCAAAATTTTTTCACGGGACCACCCCGAGGACATACTCTACAAGATGCAAAAGGTTTTGTTCCGATTGATCCATCCATCTTGGCGTAATCGGTGAACATACATAGAAAAAAAGCGAAAAAAGGCACATACAGATCGAATTGAGTAACCTCCTCCTTTTTCGAAGTCGGTTAAAAAATGGAAGACCGCCTAGTTGACAAATGAAATACAGTGAAGCTCAATGGATGTATGTGGACTTTTGATTTCGTCCGACAGTATGACCACAAACAATTGACAAAGCTAAAAAAGCACGAAATCTCGAGTAAATGGAAGAGCTGTACTTCTACATCCTCTACAATCCCGTCTTTGGTGGAACTCGAAAACAGAGAACACGATGCGTTCCGCGATACACCGTCAACAACCCTCAGCTACTACTTTTTGTATGTTTGAAAGCTTGCATGGATAGCCCGTGCAGACGATATCACGAAGGAAATAACGTTAGTGTAAAGACAGAAACGTCCACTAAAACAGCGTAGTCAGTTACACGTAAGAATCAGCCGGCATGCATAAGTGTATAACGTGTTTCCGAGCGGCGAGCTTCTTTGTTCGGTACGGCCCCCGCCTTATCCCTCGTTATCAAATGTCAGGGACGGTTTTCGAGGTACTTAAATCCTCCCTATTCCCTATGTAATATGAGAAAAGTACCCGCGTTCCGTCGCCGGCCGCGGGACCAGTGAGAAAAAGTAGCTTAACGGGCTTTAAATTCACGGTATCTTTCGCGTACGAGAATGGTCCACTTACAAAACAACGTCCCGTAAATCCGGCCCGTAGTTGCATTATCTTTCGCGGAAAAGGAGGCAAACATTGCACGCGTCGGCGAAAGCTTTTCATTTCCGTAATATTTTAAAGTTATCGTGTCCCGCGGCCGAATTTATGCCCCAATAAAGTTTTTCGACCACCCCCGCGCGAAAGACTAACAGAGAAACAAGGGAAGAACAAGCGACGCGCGGATAAATGGCTTTCCCGAATCACGTTAATGGATCATTAAATGCTTCTGATACTGTTTTTACCGTATCGCCGGAAAATCCGGCGAGTTAGCATTAGGAATCCATGGGGCTCCGTTCGTGCTTCGATTCGAGCACCGTGGTAAATTCGTTTCTATGGAATTTCCACTTCTTGCATAATCGACCTGGACCATTTTTATTTATTCACTTTATTTGAATTTACAAAAAAAATTATGAAACTTTGGGGATATGTAGTGCATATTTATTTTAAATGGGTGAAGTCGATTCTTAAAAATATAAATTTTCTGCTTACGAAAATTTAATGAAAAGACCTATCAATAAAATTTTTTACGAATCCATCTATTTTACAGAAACGGTGTACCGTGCTAAAAGACCGCGGAAATTTCGCTTCGCATGCTTCCCCCTTTTCGCCTTTCTTATTTCCATCCGGCAACAGAGACGAGAACGAGGGAACGCACGGGTGAGAGCCACTGTGTTACCCGCAAGCTAGAAATCCAAACGGTAACAAGAGGTTACGTTTAGGGGTAGTAAGCGCGGTAATGTATTCCGTCGGAGAGAGAAGTGAAGCATGCATATTCTAGATATATTATAAATAATTACTCAATTATATCTTTGGAAAGGCAATGAATAAAGATGCCCGTTGCCGGGTGGGTCCGCGCGGCGAAAGGAGAGAGGAGAGCGGGGTCGGCGCGGGGGGGGGGAGCGGGTGCAGGCTAATAAAAAAAAAAGGAAGAAAGAGAGACGGAAGAAGAAGGAAAGGGAAGAAAAAGAAGGAGAAAAACTTGCGTTGAATATTCAAACGCAACAAACTAGGTACACGGGGGTGCTAGAAGCCCGGCAGATGCGCGGGGGTGGTGAACGAAGGGTGGTTGCGGGGGCGAGCTTATTTCAAATGGAGATCCATATTATACCCTCTTCTTACCGGAACGTACTTTTGTTTCCAGATTTCGCGATTTTCGCTGTGGCTCGAGTACGCCGAACGAAGGGAACGAGGATGTACTTGAATTCCCAACCAGTCCTTTATCCGCCTATAAATGTTGCTCGATGAAAATCGAGGCTCCATCGATGACTAATTATTATCCCATCGGTGTATACGAAAACGCGCGACACGACGTATCGATGTATCGACGTGCTCCTTCTGAACCTCAGGACCTCCGAGACCCTCCCCGCCCCGCACAATTCATCTACTCGTCACCGGGAGATGAATCTCGTCCTCGAACGCTTCAATTAAAAAAGAAAGTCCTTTTAATCCCGTCGACTTCCACGGGCTCGTATGGCCCGTTCTTTTTTCCCCTTTATTCCCCACCCGCCTCCCTCCGTCCCGCCTCAACCTCTTTTTTTTTCGTTCCCTCATTTCACTTATCCGTTCATACGAGTCGGGAATTTTTGATTGTGTTTCCTTACGGACGGAAACTCGTTCTTGACGCTCCTGATGGAACCGTGATGGATCCCTTTCTGAACGGCGAACTCATTTCCAGGATCGAAGATCAGCGCCGAGATTAATATGATAATCGGCCGGGAACGGGTATATTCATTATCGCCGCGAGTGTCACCGGAGATTGTAATAATAACGAAAAGGTTTTAAAGCGCCGGATCACACCCTCGTGAAGCTAAATGGCGTTCCGCTGACCGGAAACGACTATGGACTGGCCACGTACTACAGCGAATTAAATTGGCGGTGATTGCAAAAGGAACGTTTTTAAGGGATTTTGTGTTGGTTTGTTTCTAGAATGAGGAACTATATTGCAGTAATTTATACTTACATCAACGAATTACATCTCTTTTAACGAACCGGAAAATTCGAATAAACTCCCCATTTCGATAATTTCGAATCGCTGTGGCAACAGCTTTGAAACCAATAAATTACTGGCATGATTGCCACCGTTTCCTCGTAAACGATAAAGTACACGATTTTTTCGGGGATAAAACGAACCGATCTGCATGAGATTAGCATAACTATTTTAACGATTCGGCTCGTTTAACCGTGACTCCTTGTCCAACAAATTACAACTGTGTAATCGCATTCCTCGGATACATTGTGAGAAGATTTTATCGCTGCGATATCTCAATTTGAAATTCTGACGACACATTTGATTCCTTTTAGCGGGAATTAAAAATATGATCCAGGATACGCGACAATTTGCGCAATGGTCGATGTAATTAAGAAATCTGGTTTCCCGTCGCAGCATCATTAGAAAATCAGCGCATGCGAAACCTTTCGTCGCGAAATTGGCTCGGTATGTATATATGTATATTGCTACGGTCGGATTGATTGACTGGGCAATAATTTTCGCGCGATTTGACCGGTTTTTATCAGTAACGGTTGGGGAATATAGTCCTTTCCCTTCTTACATAAACCAGTTAACCAGAAGCCAGCGACCCGAAAAGGATAGGCCATTGCTGATTTCTAACGTAGGTGAGCCTCGTAAATTCGCCCGTTGACAGGCCGGCCCGGTCTATATCGCGATCACAAGGACGTTAATTAACGGACGACTAATATATCGATTACTTACTCCGATTGCGATTACCGCTTAATGCGAAATTATGGCTTCCCGCTCCACGGGGTTTCATGTTTCGCGCCCGTTTTCCCGACGCACGAAGAACGGTCAGCTCGTCGATAAGCAGTGATGTAATCGTAAACGGGTTACCTTGAGATAAACAACGATTATTTTAACGAGAATGTTTCCATCGACGCTACCATCCACGACCAAGATACGTTCTCGTCGAATGTGAACAGCTACGTGTAGATTCTGATGTGTGGATTCCTGAATTTTAGTCGAAAGCACGGTGCTGCCTCGCTAATTGATTCACGATGCACATCATTGTTTCAGCTTGTTTAATCGTAACCAGTGATTCGATTGTTTGTTTATTGCATTGATTCGATGGTTGTAATTAGAAGTGCAGTAGTAGCCTCTTTAGTTGTCCTATCGGGATTTAGGTATACAATTTTTGAAATGATTTGTCCTGGGAATATATTCTTATTTATATTCGCATAAGAATATCAATCCTACATTATTAGACTGCTGATCTTTATGCATTTATAGAAAAATTGAATAGATGAAATTCAAAATTGTTGGAAAATTTGAAAAATTGAAGATGTCCATATATGATTTCTCCTCTATTAAAATCATTAAGGGAAAAAATAACATCCAGTTTGATTTCCCTCTCTTGCAATCGATACAGGCAATTTTTATTTTGCATGAAGACCCGCAGTCTATGTATGCATTATAAAATACGAATATCAAGTATAGGTAAGTACTTACAAATTTTTCAGAATTTTATAAAATGTAGTAATATTCTCTAAATAAATAATGTTCCTTAAAATCTACTTACAACGGTGTTTAAAATGTTCGTAGATTTGCAATAAAAAATATCCGTAAATCGGATATATGCGAGGCAGCGCGAACATTTTCTCCGGCATTGTCAGATGTTTATCGCGAGCAGAGACAATAGCCGCAGCATCGAGCACATCGATCTTCATGAAACAACAAAATTATAGAACTGTCGCTATGATTCAGCGAGGCTCTAATTCTCCCGTAAATTAAGGGCTGCGCTGATTAAAGAGAGAGGCGAACAACCGCGAAACACATGGCACGAGAGAGAGAGAGAGAGACGGAGAAAAGGAGGTGCTGAAAGTCGACCCGTGGTAGCCGACCGCAGGCCTTGTTTCATATTGGTAAGAAATTATGGCTTGTCTGTCGCGTGTCTGACCGCAGTTAGGCTACTCCGTTTGACCTAACCCACGCCTCGCCTCGATCTCTTCTTCTTTTCCTTCTGCAATTGACTTTATCCTTTTCTCCATCTTCCGCTGCCCTAACTATACTCCCTTCATATTCCTGTATCGCGAATTATAAATTCTACGGAACTACATCTAATCTAATGGCACCCCGCTTGCTATTCTGAATTTTTATATTCTTGCAAAACCATTACCTCTTGAAACAGTGACATTAACAAACTGCTGTTGTAACACGTTAACACGTTCGTCTGTCGCGTTACGTTTACGGTGTACGTAACCTTGTAAAATGCTTATTAAAAAAAATTAATAGTTACTTTATGCTTGATTTTAATAGACTGCGGATCCGTATAAACATTTCTTCCTATCTTTAACGATTCTAGTAACTTGAAAATAATATATGGACCTTCTCAAGCCGTCTTAATGTCTTATTAACCCTCATCCGTCCCTCATTTCACGAACTGAATCTGTCCCTCGGTGCCAAATTGACACAGTGATACAAAAAATCGATAAAATAACAAGTCAAACAGTTACCTTTCGATGTTTTTTCCCTTGAAATTGAGGAGTTAACATTTTAGGTTTTTGCAGTTATATGTTTCGCATTAAAAAAACAAAAGTCACCAAGCTTCGAACGAATTTACCTACAAATAACAGAACAGTGTATCTTATTTCGGGAAAACTGTGTCAAATTGACACGAGGGACGGATGAGGGTTAAACAATTAATAAAGCGACGAACCATAGGCTTTTAAAAGATATTAAACATTAATAACGACGAGAGTTTCCTTTAGCAGAAGATTTCGAAATATTTCCGGAAAATTCTGATAAAATCGGAAGAAGACGGATCGAGAAGACTGACGGGACCGGTCGATAGATCACTGGTGTTCGGTTTCCGTAAAAAAGGGGTGAGGAACGTTCCCGGAGGGGGGAAGGACGGTGTAGGAGGAGACAAGGCATCCCTGAATGGCAAGTTGCCGAAAATGGCGTTGGGTATACATCCCAGCAATTACCATTACGTGCCTGAAGTTGGTCTGGCGGTCTGGTAGCATAATGCTGTATTTAATGGGCAGCACTGCAGGCCGTGTGTGACACGATATACGAGGCCGAGTCAACATATATCCTGTCAGATTTTTAAAATGCCCTGATTTACAATGACCATTGTACTGTCCGCCGCATATCTATTGTCGCGCCCTTGCCAACGGATATCCAGCCACTTCGGGGCTCGGAGTCTAACTCCCAGTTATTCCGTTCAGGAGCGTTCCTTCCACGGGTTCCGTTCCGTGCACCTTACGCGAAACGATTCTCTAACTATACCGGCCGTCTATAAGCCATCGGACGTTTAATAAATGCGGGATAAGGATTCGAGTTATGACCGCGGGACCACACAGCGCACAATCAACGGCGACGCAACGCGTGCCGCATACCATCGAATGTATGATGCATGCCGAGGGACTCGTGTATGTACTACCACACCACGCTTAATAGGCGAGCTTAATACAAAACATATTCTCTAGATGTGTACACCTCTGTATGCACACGATACACGATGAGAAGATGCGCAGAGTGCATTCGATTTGACTCGGAAGACGGTGCAGTCTAAAATTCTGTTGCTAAATCACACAATTTAGACGACACTTGTACGCAAGATTATATTAGATTTCATCCGCACAGTAACTCAACTGGAAAACTTATTTACCTTCAGAGTTGGGCATTAATCAATTTTAACCAAGATTGATTGATTAATGTGTACGATTAAAAAAGGTAATCCTTGAAAAATCGACGATTGATTCAACCGATTGATGAAGTTAATCGTCAATCGTTAATTAAAAATAGAAATCATCGAGAAAGCGGAGACTGATTTAATCGATTGTTGAAGTTAATCGTCACACGGTCTATCCATAAATTGCAATAAGGAGGGAGAGAGAGACAGAGAACGGAGATGTACGTACGATTATATTGAATTTCATCTACACAGTAACCAAACTAAAAAATTTATCAACCCTTACCATTCAAGGAGTGACTGTGAGGCTCCACTAAAAATTGCTGTGCTATTCAAAATATTGTTTGCATTATTAACACCAAACCTACCACAGCCGGTCAAAATGGCCGGTTCCAGATTTATTATTTTACAATTATTGAAATAATAAAAATGTTTTTATAAGAATTCATTATATAAATATCTGTAGTAGAGCACTTATTATAATAGGAGCCGCACAAAGTCTAAATAAAATCAATCTTGTCATTTTTATAAGGGAACATGTAAATACCAGTTACTTTTAAGCCTTGGTAGATTTCGTGTTAAGTATTACGGCATCTAATCAATTACGAAGAAACGTTTAATTTTCCAGTTAGAACGGCGCCGAGTGCAAAGCGTTAAACCTCCATAAATAATAGAATTTCACTTGGCGTCGTGTAGCCTTGTCGTCAACGCATAACATTTAACTGTATATACATGTTGTTTATCAGCAGATCCTTTGAGGTTGTTTAAACAACTCCGGAACGAGGTATGTAAAGGCCGCACGCATATTCGGGGCCATCAGCCCGCGTAAAAATAAAATATGGTAATAAGATCGCTTCGGTAACTCGTATCCCCGGAGTGAATTTGCATTTTCCTGAAAACGAACAAGTAGGCTGTGTGACTTATGGACAGAGCCAGCGGTGGGTTACGTGTTCCCAGCCGGACAGGCCATTTCTAAGAAGAGGTTTAACGATACAGAAGCAGTTCGCGTTCGACCGTAGCCAGTTTTACTACATAGACAAGCGTTTACTTCTATCGTTACCGCGATATGGATTCGGATCGGTGGAGCCAGCGGTTGCGGGGATGGAAAACACAATATATCGAGGTAACACAGAACTGAGGCTGCCACCGTGTATCCCACAGTCCCCGATGTTTTGATATTCCCCGATTACTGATCCATCGATGCCAGATATTATCAGATCAAAGTATTGTTCCCCCTACGAGGGAAGGAACCCACGGACTCGATTGCCTGCGTTCGTTATGGCTAACCTCGTCAAATCGGAATGAAAAATTAGAATCTGCTACATCAAACGGTGCGCACCAATATTACAGATAAACTGCATTTTATGCAGACGTTGTTTCGATTATTTTTATAAACGGTCCGGGTTCGGTAAATTGAAATTAAATTGGAATTGCATCGCTTTCTATTTATTTTGTGTTTAATCAAATTCTTGTGTCATTTCATATTAAATTTCATATTAAATGTGCCGCTGTTGGTCCAACAACTGGTTTTCCATTTTTTATTACAAAATTATTCAGAACGCAATGATGTTCTCTTTGGAAATTATCGAAGATTTCGTGTAGACGTCTTTTCGATCTTTTTATCGACGGTCTGAGTGAATTGAAATTAAATTGACACCGCATCAAGTTCTGTTAATATTTGTATTTTTTGAAGATGCTTCTCTGTAAATTATCAAAGATTGTTTTAAAAAATTCAGTCTTGTCGTTTTCAAATACAATATGCACGGTTTACTTTCGGTGCTGGATTTTCAGTATTAAAGGAATGAACTACTAGCAAACCTTTTTAGATACTAATAAAACGTTTTTGTCCGCAGTAATTGATGAACAAGGAAATGAAACAGGAATTTAGTTGCAGCGTTAAGAGCCTCGCCTACTTACGACTAAAAACGCGGCACAAAGTGGCACGATATGAAAGTACTTCTTTTATCATCCTCGCATTTCAATTTGCATTATGCATACGCTATAAATGTACACATTTCCGCAGCGAAATGATGAAGTATGTACATTTCGGTCATAAAATATACGCATGAGACATTAACTGATAAAATATATGTCCGGATCACCTTCGAAATAATTTTGTGGATCCACCACGTGCAAACGTTACATTGTCCGGTTTTAATTAACACTTTATGTCTCTGAATTATTCAGTACATTTTTAACATTTTCCCTCGGTTTGGCGGAGCCCTTCAACTATAAAATGTGCGAAACGAAATTATTATTCTGGCATTTTTGTGCATTTACTTGATAAAACATTGTTTAAGATACGCCGCATAATAAAGGACGTAATTTTCAATTTTGGTGAAAGTTTGAAAGCGAACATATTCATACATATTTCATTCAGGGAAAACATAAATTAAGCCAGGCAAAAGCAATTTATACAATGAAACGAAAATTGAAAGAAAAATTAATTTTGAAGTGCCACTGGTAGGAAACCAGCATCTGGTAGAAAACTGAATTACGCTGCCCGAAATTTCCATAAATCCACCTGACTTTTTGGTGAAATCTTATAATTATGTCATAGTAATGAGTAGCCGATGCACGATAGCATTTTAGGATTAATAAAAGAAACCATTTACATGATTACATTCATAGATATATTATTTATTTACAGAAAAACGTAGTTATATAGTTTAAAAAAACGAACTGTGAAATTTCTGTAAAGCCACACGTTTTTTAAGTAGATAACATCAAGATTATCGAAAATTTCTTCTATATTTACAAATTAATACTTAGTATAATTGCCATTTCTTCGAATAACGTCGAAAATTCGATTAGGCATTGATGAAATCAAAGTACGAAGAGTTTCACTTTTCGTTCACTGCAATCCATAACTCAGAAACAGAGTTGTACCGTTTGCAATTGCCATATACTTTTCTTGCAAGTATTCCCCAATGCCTAATCGAATTATCGACGTTATTCGAGGAAATGGCAATTATACTAAGTATTAATTTGTAAATACAGAAGAAATTTTCGATAATCTTGATGTTATCTACTTAAACGTGTGGCTTTACGGAAATTTCGCAGTTCGTTTTTTGTTAAACTATATAACTACGTTTTTCTGTAAATAAATAATATATCTATGAATGTAATCACGTAAACGGTTTCTTTTATTAATCCTAAAATGCTATCGTGCATCAGTTTCACCAAAAAATCAGGTGGCCTTATGGTAATTCTGGGCAGTGCACACTCATCGAATAAATTAGCTTTAAATTGTCGCGAGTGAAATAAAAATGGTTGGCGCAATCCTTGGGGACATTAGGCACAATTAGCGTACTTCGGAGCTCGGTTACACCATTAACTGTTTATTCGAGTCGGCAGCTAATAGGAATCTTGATGGAATAGGAAACTTCCGTTGGTTTCTATAAATTGGTCTATAAAGATCGCGATTTGCATAAACACCGGCAGCGTAGAAATTACTCGCGCGGCTAAATCCTTCGAATAATTACCGGAGTCAGGTATGTACCATCCATATTCATTCAAGAGGGAATTCTCGGGGACCGTGATTTAAAGAAAGGGTTTCGACGTAACTCTTGCCGTATCGAGATTCACGCAACGCGTCGATTTCATCAAGCTTTCCTTCGTGGGTGAATAAGTGGCTACTGTTTGGCTTCGAACGTGACGAGCTATATAAACGTTTACTTATAGGAAGCTGAAGAAGGAAGAGAACAGGGGGCAGGCAGCAGGCCGTTGCAGGGTTTACGGTGGACAATGCAGAAAATAAATCGATAACTTAATTAAGCCTGGGCTCGAGTCCGGTCGACGTTCGATCGCGGTTAATCAATTCGTGACCGGGCCCGTATTATACGAATACGCATAACAATCTCGATCATAAAGCAACCTATATCGGGCCTCGATTTCATTAACTTATCTACCACGGGACCATGCGTGACTGCGACGAGTAAAATCAGCGAATTATATCGGTCCCGCGAAAACGTACTGGCGCAGGACTTTTTTAAATAAGGCCCGGCAGCCTCGTTTAAAGTCAAGGGCGACGTCATTATTCGATCATGCTCGTTCCCGGAATTCGGCCTCTCGAGACTCGAACCGTTTTAGATGCAGAATACTGGATTTATTTTTAAAACTGCAGTCGGCAATTCTGAGGGACTTCATTCAGTAACTAATTTTTGGAATATTCTTAACGAAATAAAAAATTTAAATTCTTTACAGATTAGGAATAAAGAATACATGTATGGGGTTATCGAAAATAGCCTATAGGAAGTTTTTTTTAATAAAAACATACTATTTTTAATTTTATTGGATTTTTTATTTAATTATCAGGTGTCATCTATGACAATTTTGTGTGGAAGACGATATCTGTCAAATTACCACCACGACCACGTTTACAGACATCAATTCGAAGAAATGCTCAATGCTTGAGAACGACGTGGAATTGATGTTGATGGATCTTTAGTAGACTGCGGATCTTTATGCAGAATAAAAAATGTTTGCATTGATTGCAAGACACAGGATCCAAATAAAAATTTTATTCTTCTTGTGATTATCTTGTTAAGGTGAACTAATACAATGGTGGTCTTAAATCTTTTTAATACCTCCACTCTTTTGAATTGTACGTACTCATTTTTGTCATAAATGCATAAAATCGGCAGTCTAGTCATTAGCAACACTTTCATGAACAGCAGCAATGTTTTCATTCGAACGAGCTGTTTTTGGTATGCCAGACTTTGTTTCATCATGAACAGATCCAGTTTCATAAAATTTTTTAACCAAATTTCGAATTGTTTGCTCTGATGGACGATTGTGTATGCCGAAAAATCACGTAATTTACGATGGGTATTTTTTATTGAACACTGATGTGCAAAATAAATTTTAATAACTTCAATCGTATACGACTCCATTGTTAAAATTGTCTATCATCGCAGGTTAGAAATACAAGAAAGTGACAAGAAACAAACATGGCGTTTGACAGATATTCTCATTCAACAACCTAAAGGTACTTTTGGATAACCCATTACATCGTTCACACGTACCTACACCATAAATTGCAGTCCACACTCGACGAAAAACAAAATTACCATTTTTCGGTAACCTTGATTCAAGAGTAAATTTGCGATATATTAATAAAACAATTACCGGAACAATATGCGAGGACGAAATCAATACCGAGCATCGCCACAATGCTGAAATTTATCGCTGTCCTATAAATAACAATGTCGAGGGTGGTGGCGTTTAGCACGGAGTTGCATGCGCAGCGTTTCCAAGGGTTTATCAAAATCTCGTCTCGCGAATTGTAAATTGCGGATCCATTAAATTAGGAGGGGCCCGGTCCGCCGTAAATTCTTTCGCTAAGTCGAACCGTGATGCCGTGTGTTCGTGGCAAAAAACCGCTCTCAGTAGCTGGAGTTGTTGTAAGGGCCGAAGAGAGTGAAACGAAAAGGCAGAGGCGAGCGAACGTGGCTGATTGTAAGTTATATGCGACGCGGTTGCCTTATATCTCCGGCGCAACTTTCCGCTCTCGTAAAGCTGCTTCGTGTCCTGTCTCCTTCTCACCCCTCCCCCCTCCCTCTCGTCCGTCGTCCTTGGACACGCCGGTGTCCTTTTTAAAACCGGCGCAGATTACTCGCGAATCATTCCGACTGATCCCACCGCGCCGCCTCAGACAAAACATCGTTAGCGTCAACGTAATTACAAGTTGTTTCAGTCTCGTTCAACGGGTAACGCGATTCGCTGCCCGTCGCCGGAAATCGCCGCTGCGAAAACGTCTTCGCGCGATGTTCCCGTTCAGAGCTGTCAATTTCAGACATTTTGTCGGATCAATGGTTACGCTATTATAAGTCAAGTGTTTCACACAATTTATTTTAACACGCTGTAAATTTATTATCTATATTATCTCTCTTTTCATGTCTGCCATGATATCTCAATAATTGGTCGATCCTCTTCAAATTTTATATTGATGAAGTAATTTAAATACAGAAAAATATTTATATCGATGATGAAGAAAAAAAATTTTTAATAAAATGGCAGTTGATTAAAAGTTTTTCCAGCAATAAAAAACTATAATGGACCATCTAAAAAGGTCTTTGCCTGATTTTTTTGAAAAGATTGGAACCATACATTAACTAGATATAATTCCAGCACGTACAAGAATGAATAAAAACTTTCCATATATTTTCAGACCTCCGAACGTGGTGTTCGGCGACGTTCTGCGACATTTTAGGGAATTTTTGAGCGTAAGGATAATCAATCGAGCGCAGCAGCTTGGTCCCAATCGCCGGTCAAAGTCTTGCGAGTCTAACAGCCCCGGACATCTGACAAGAGCGGCCAGTATTTCAAGTCAACGCCTCTGATTGTCACTTAACGAGGTAACAGCCCCCGGGGCAAATTGTTAGAGACGATCAGACGAACGTGTTAAGCCCCGGTGTGTGCCGCTCCTTCGTAACGCGACACCGCGTGGGCAGCGCAACACGAATGTTAATTGTTTACCGATGATACTTTATGAAGGTCGTGACTCAGCAGCCCCGCTCTTTGTAGGGTGCATGTTCGAACATCGATTCGACATTTTCTAACGAGTACCTACCACACGCGGCCGTCCAACGAACGAAATATCGAGACCAACCATCGCACGGCCCGCGGGCACATTACTTCAAACTCTCCTACGTTAGCCATCTCTCCTCTCTCTCTCTCTCTCCCTCGCTCTGTCTCTCTTGTTTCACCCGATGCTACTGATCTATTTGTCTTCGACTGCCTGGGAATTGATTCGTGAAATTCGATCGCGATTATTGTTACGCCCCTGAGGTATGTACTCGTCCGCGGACCCCGTATTTCCATGGTTTTGATATCGATATATATATATATATATATATATATATATAGTTTTTTTGCTCCAATATCCAGCAAGAGTAGACCGTAGATGGCCCGCGAATGTATCTGCGATTCTACATTTTCATGCCCAATCGGAATAACCGGGAAATGTATTTTGTCTGAACGCTTTCTGATCGGGCCGGTCAGCGAATCAAATTTTTCCCGAACTGCATTAACCTTCTCCCTGAAATCCGCGTTCGCCAACTTATTTTTACGCGCCGTATCCTGCATCCTGCGCGGATCTTTTTCACCTTCCGTGCACCAAACGATCCCCGAAAATTTTTGGGCTCCATTCTAAAATATCATCCCACAATTTTTGTTAGTACTTTCGTTTTTAGGGGAGGAAAAATGTGGACACGAATATAGGAGAAATGACAAGAATGTCTTCGGCAGCAGAGTCGCCGGATGAGAGTAATTATGTAAATGATGAAAATTGAACAAGATGCATAGATTGATTCTTGAAAGAAAAATAATTATGTAAATAGTGAAACTTGAACAAGACGTACAGATTCATTTTTTAAAGAGAAATAATTATGTAAATGGTGAAAATTGAACAAGATGCATAGATTGATTCTTGAAAGAAAAATAATTATGTAAAATGTAAATGATGAAAATTCAACAAGATGCACAGATTGAATCTTTAAAGAAAAATTATTATGCAAATGATGAAAATTGAACAAGATCCTCAGATTGATTCTTTCATAGAAACATAATTATTTAAATGACGAAACTTGAACAAGACGTATAGATTGCTTCTTTAAAGTAAAATAATTATGTAAATTATGAAAATTGAACAAGATGCATAGATTGAATCTTGAAAGAAAAATAATTATGTAAATTATGAAAATTGAACAAGATGCATAGATTGAATCTTGAAAGAAAAATAATTATATAAATGGTGAAAATTAAACAAGATGCATAGATTGACACTTTAAAGAAAAAAAATTAAGTAAATGCAGAAAAATTGTTGAATATCTCATGATCAACCATTAGGAGGTACGCAACCCCTTGAGGTCGAAGTCGCCAAAGCACGAAACAGAGTATGGCGGACAAAGCCCGAAGAAAATGGAGGGACACCTCGATTTCACCGATGACTGGGCCGGCTAAGTGGCAGGTCGAGCGATTCGGGGTTAAATGGATGATTACGCCGGAAGTCGGAAAATCCGTGGGGCCGATTCGAACACGGGTCCGGAGGCGAAGTGTCTCGGACGGACATCGGTTGAAGAAGGGACAAGAGGCTGGACGTGTTATTCTTCGTGTGACCCGAAACACTTCCTTATACAAACGAAGCAAAGTTGGCCCGGGGTACGACGACGCGGCGTTACCCAGATCTCGCGTCGCTGGCTGATGGCCATAATCTGAGCAGGCCGGTGGCGTAGTTCGGGGTTGCGCGGGGTGGTCAGGGGGTTAACTTATAATAACAGAAGTTGCTCGAGAGTTCAGTGACTGGACAGCGCCTAGGAGCCTCGGACAGCTAGGACAGGGATGAGGGATGGGTCGTCGCCAAGTGTCCGGCCAACAGAATGCGAGCTATAGTACCCCGGTACAAGACGTGAGACCCGGCCTCACGTGACCACCGGCAAACTAACCGTGGCGTATGCTGCACAAACAGTGTCGAACTTTGGCGCAAATCGTGAATTTAGAACTTCGACGTGTCTTCGTGATACTCGGCTGGTAAATTGGCGCAGTGCATCCGAACGTATTTCTTACTCCGGATGTGTCCCGCGGAATTTCGCGGCGACTACCCACACCGTCGATTCTAAATTCGATCGAGCCATTTCGCGTTTTAAATTTAACGTCCAGGGAAGTTTTTCGGGTTTGACTTCGCAGACTCGGAAATGCAAATCGGGGATTCTAATTTCGATTCTCGACCTGACTCTTCGGCTAATTACTGATTCATAGATTGAAGGTAATTTTAATTTTGCATGAAGATCCGCAGTCCACTCATGATATAGTATGATGGTTCGAGCTGGACACTGGTCATAGTTAGATTGTCCAGCTTGACGTGTGACAACTCATTGTGAATCCTTCACTTTTTTTGTCTGGCACATACTCAAATAGCAACGAGCACTGAATTGTTTAACACGAAAACATGGATAGTGGAACCCCGGTGCCCGCAGTTGTGCTGCAAATTTAATCGATCGATAACTCTAAGATTAGAGAATGCAATGTACTATTTATTATAGCGTTAGCCAAGGTTTGAAACAAGGCATACTGTTAGGACTTTAACCGCTTGCAGTAACATCTTCGTGACAGTTGCAGTGATTAAAACATCTTCATCCCCAAAAATGTCGTAATGCTTAATATTTCATCCAAAAAGAAAGGCTGAACTTCCGAAGACGTCCATGCTCAGAATTGGATGAAATTTTGGTAATGGATTCCATTTTAACTAAAACGATGATTGTCAGAAGGCTTTTGGGGACTCAAAAAAAATTTTTTTTACCATTTTAATGTAACTTAGTCAAGAAGGAACCTATTCTAAAAATTTTATTCGATTCGGAACATGGACGTCTTCGGAAGTTCAGCCAAAAGAAACGCGTAACATCCATATCTGTTAGACTTTGTTAAAATCTTCATCGCGAGTCTGGCTCCTTGAAATACGGCAAGGGGTTAATAGTGCCTGGAAATAAATTGCGGCGCGAGGAGACGGACAACGAATATTTTCAGCTGCATCCGGTGTCCCTTAGAGGCGATACTTCCTCGTTTCACAGAAGCGAAACAAGCCGCGAAGCCAAAATGCAAGTTCGCCGAGGAAGATTAATTACTACATTGTGATCCGGCCGATAAATTACGGTAATGGCACCTAAATTGCGTAATGATACAGCCGCGTATTAATAATGCATCGAAAACGGGCAAAGAACGGCCCCGCCACGCGATTAGAGGGAATTTATTTTTCCCCGTGTCCGCCGGGCAGCCGCTAATTTCGCGGAGAATTAATTCGGCCGGTTTCCAACGGGAGTTAAGCAGGGCGAGTCTGCCTTTTTTTGCGAAGGTGTGCGAAGGGAGCAAAGATCGCGAGTTATTACCATCGCGCGGGCACTCTCATTACGTAAAGTTAAGTCCCGGCGAATTATCGGCAGTTATTAGCTTTTATTCATTGGAAGAGCCCGATCCGGCACCGACGTACGTATCAATTAGAGGACGAATATTAATGAGGCGTTTCGCGATACGTCGAATGACGCCGATTGTCCTTGTATCGCCGAGTATTTGAAGAGGGATCCCGCTCTCTCTCCCCTCCCCCCGGCAGCCCCCTTCGGTTCCCACCCAAGGGGTGGAGACACGGGGGACAGAACAGGAAGAAAAAAGAGCAAGAAGTTGATTGAATTTTACCGCGGCGCCGTGTACCGGCTGCACACCTACGGTGCAATGTGCAATGGTATCCGCCGGGTACACGTGTGTATTTACAGTCGGTTGCAGATACTTACGGCGCCACTTTCGATGTGACGGTGTTATAAATGGGAATTGAATCGAACCACCGTCCACGCCTTCCCAAGGTTATCGTCCCGGATGAAATCTATAGGCCAGATACAATCTAGTAGACACGCTTCGTAAATTCAATTACGCATTAACAAAAATATCCCGCCGTTACCTGCAACCCCCTCCAGCTGGGCAAGGGAATTGTGGGAGGGATGTAAGACGAGCAACGGTGGGATGTTAATTACAATTCTTATGACGCGCGTAAATAATTTTATTAGGATTTTTAGAAGACGATCAAATACGATCGTGACGTAGCAAAAAATTGACTCGACCTCAAGGGGTGGCATCGCGGCAATTTTAGAATGTATTCCCGCAGGAATTTTTGAGTGTTCGAGGGCTTGAAATAAAGATGGAAGATGACACTTTATGATAAATGAACATATTGGAAAATCGAGCTTCAGCTTAGTGAATTTCGACTCCGCTTTTAGAAGGCGCTGCGAACCGATTTTATAATATTCTCCCGTAGGAATTTTTAAACGTACGAGCGCTTAAATTGGAGGTAGAAGGTAGCACTTTATGAGAAGTGCACTTGGGTTCAGGAAAAATCAAAAGATTATATTAGAAAGTCAGGGAAGAAATTATAATAGAACCTGATCATCATCCAGACAAAATTGTAGGAATTTTTTCATGTTTAAAGGATTAAATTAAAAAGAGAAGATAATACCTTATAATATAATTTAGGTCTACTAACCCAACAAAATTCAATAACTTCATCCACATCTTTATCCCGACGGGGCGATGACAGAGGCGATGCGCAAATATTGAAAAACTATCTCGGCGTTCGTAGAGGGAGAGGAAGTGTTGAGGAGAAAGTTCTCCGGGGTCACAGTTGGGTCATCCGGCAGGTGACGTGTTAATATCCGAAATGAAAAGCGGCGCGTCTCCATCGAGGCACGTTAAAAGGCCCGCGAGATAAATTACCACGATAAAGTGGAGAGAGGGTATACTTTCACGCGCGGCAGAAGATGATCCTCTTCGTATTCCGTGGCCGTGTGTCGAGCCGGGGACCCGGCGAAAAGGGTATTAAAACGTGCCGCGTATCGCGTCTGCTCGCGCAATTACGTCGCCGAGAAAAATAACGAGGGTCGATTCCTACGGGGAAGATCAGCCGTTTTCTGTCGATCATCAGGGATCGAGGATCCGCCTCGAACGCGCAGCTCGCCGCGCCGTTTCCACGCGGGGACGGTATTAAATCTTTGTCGCCGCCGCGAGGAGTCTTGTACTGCCTCGGAAGCACTTAATCACAGTTACCCTTATTGAGCTTACAGATTTATCCACGCCCAGTAGCCTCGGTCCTATCATGCCGAGCGGATGATTGCCCAGCTGCGTACCAAATGATGCAAAAGACCGGCCGCGCGCGCGCAACCCGCACAATAAAATGCCAGGAGGCACTTCATTATGCGATCTCGCAGCGGATTCCATCGCCGGCTAGCACCGAAAGCTTTCCAGCGAGATGCGCAGGTATGAAAAATTATATCAATCCCCGCGAACGATGCCCGATACCAACAACCTCCTGCTGCTTCATACCGAATTTACTTTGTTTTCGGATCCGTGATTTTTACGCATTCTTTCATACATTTTTTCCGCTGTAGAAAAATTCTTTTTATATAATTTCATAAAGTGCCATCTTCCACCTTTAATCCGAGTCCTGGAAGATTCGAAAATTCATACGGGAATATATTCTAAAACTGGCTCGACCTGTCCCGCTTCAATCGGATCAATTTTGTCTTTCCACCTTTAATTGAAGCCCTCCAAAATTTTAAAGTTCCCACGAGAATATACTCTACATATTAATTTCGTCACGGCTGGTGACCGAGTTGTGTCAATTTTGATCTCGTATTTCTTCTTATACCACTTTTAATTGAAGTAATACGCAATCCTAAATCCTAGAAAAATCAGTTTCTGGCCTATCACTGGGTACATTTATTTCAATGCTTCAATACTGATTACTAGACCGTGGATCTTTATACAAAATAAAAAATGTTTGCATTGATTGTAAGATGCAGTAGCCAAATAAACATTTCTTTCTTCTTTTAATCATCTTATTAAAAGGTGAAACTAATACACTGGTGGTCTTAAATCTTTTTAATATGTCCACTGTTTTCAATTTTACGTACCTATTCTTATCATAAATGCATAAAATCCGCAGATTAGTCAACTTTTACAAACGAATCAACTTTAATTTCATTTAAAAAAAGAAGCGTAACATTCACGTTTGTCAGATTTTGTTTCAAATCTTCGCCACGAGTGTGGCCCGTTAAAATGCGGCAAGGGCTCAGTTTAAACCTTTGACAAGACACGTAATCCTGCATCTTAGAAAAATAATGATCTCCAACTTTAATACCGAAGAAGCACGGGCAATAAAAATACACCATCGTCCAAGGATATCCGCGCGTCAAAAGAGAACAAGAAAGACCGGACGCCAGTGGTGTCAGAAGGATCTCGCGCGTCATTAAGTCCGCAATTAAAAATGAGACTGTAATAAAATCGCGCATTAACCTAACGAATGTCGGCCGATGCTTCATGGCTCGCTGTCGCGGCCTGTCGCCGCGTTTATATCGCGAGAGCAATTGGGAACCAGTCCAAGTGAACCGTTCCAATGTTACACGGAGAAGGTTGCGCTCGCGCTGACATAATTAGCACGTCCGAGGAGCTCTTCTTTGTCCGCGTGGTCGTGGTAGCAAGGTGCACACGATCCTCGAGAGTATGGTTGGCCCATTACTCGTCGAATGGAATTATGCGAGACGAACCCGGCGATAATAAATCATACTTACAAACGTAACACGAAAAAACGTGGTCAGCTGTCCCCGGACCACACCTTCGGGAATTCGTTCCACGCTAATTAATAAATAAGACGATCCCCGAGCGCGCGTTGCTCACCGCTTACATTCGCACTGCGAAAAAACCAATTAATTTCGAAGACCGTCCCGATGCCCGTTCTTATGAACTGTCATCTCGGAAATTGGAAAATTGTGATGTGACTGTGCCAATGTATTCGACCGCCTTATAATTTCACCGAGAAATTGATTAAACCGCACATGCCCATGCAAATCCACCGGTCTGCGGACACGTGTATTAATGTAGGCGATACAAATTTATTTTTCCTAAAGCTTCTGTCGGCTCGAAAGTTATGGGAACATTATTCGGTAGTGTGTCGAGGTCTTTATTGTACAGCTGTAGTTTTTAATTAAAATTTAAAACAAGGATTTCTGTGATGCCCGTGTTACAGTGCAGGTCAATGGAAATTTTCAGAGACGTATTAGATGATTGCATAAGTTCGCGTTTGATTTTTATAGATGTCGCAAACTGGACTGCACAGCGGAGTGTAAAAGGAAAAAATTATATAGTCACCGTTCTTTTCTAATCATAAAAAAGAGTGGCAACAATATAATTGATTAATAAAGGTGCATCCTTTAAAATTTAACCATTGAATTTTATTTATACAAAAAATCATCTGATATTTATTTTCAATTTATAGTAAGAGTTAGTTATCAGTAGACTGCGGATCTTTATGCAAAATAAAAATTGTCTGCATCGATTGCAAGAAATAGAAACTAAATTGAATGTTATTTCTTCCCTTAATAATTTTAATAGAGGAGAAATCATATATTGACATCGTCGATTAAACAAATTTTCCAACAATTATGAATTTCGTCTACTCAATTTTGATATAAATGCATAAAGATCCGCAGTCTAGTTGTCAGGATCAATTCATCAGCTGAAGTGACAATGTACAGCCGTCGATTACAAATTAAAATGTAAAAATGTCTAAAATATTGCACAGATTGGCCGTTCGCAACAAGATGTTAGCAAACGCGAGGTCCAGCAGCAATGCAGAATCGATTCGATGGTGATCCGACGAATCCATCGTCGCAGGCGATGCTGAAGGCGATAGGACTCGTTCTGGGGGTACTCTAAATGCGATCAGGCGATTTTTCAGCGGCAGACGTCGATATTTCGGAGTCATCAGCTCGGCTGATCGCGATCTCGCGTTGGCCGGCGGGTAATCCGCGACAACGAGGAGAAGTTAAGGACTTAGCTCCGGCTGGGCGACAGCCGATCGCGATAAACAAGTTTGTATGGATTTACTGGTGAGGTGTGGGGTCCCTTGACGAGCGAAACGAGCTGGTTTCGGACAGCTTCGGGCGGAGTTGCGCTTGCTGGGCCCGCGAGCACCGATTCCCTTTCGCAACCTGGGCCCGATTGGCTGACAACCCCCTGGCTGTACACCCGTTTGCGCGCAACCACAGTGATTTTTACGATCCCGACCCGCTAACGAGTAGCCCGCCGCCTATTTCCATCGGGTCTTATGCGGCGATAATTCTTCATTATCGTACATTGTTGCGCGGCGAGTTCGGGGCCGCGCCGTTCTCTCCCAGCCTCGTCTAAGTTCTCTCCTGTTCCCGGGCCAACAATCGGCTTTGTTTTTTTCCTCCTGTTAGAGGAGCCGGACCGGTGATCAGGACGCATTTTAATTGCCCGAGCTTTTTGCCCCCGAACCCCCGTTTGACGTTTACGAGAAGACGGAGATAATCAGAGCACAATGTAGCCGATTCGAATTCGGTCCTCGTTACGCTCGCTGCTTTGCCGCCGCGTCGTTTTGCGGAATTAGGTGCCGCTGTGTAGCAGTCTGTTCGATAGAGAACGTCAAGTTCATTGTGGAATTTAATTAAATGCTGGACTATATCAAATTCGACAGAGTTTAGTACGATTTTTATTTATTTTGGACTTAAGATTTTGTTATTATCAATGAAACTAGGATTTTATTTCGCACCACTTTCTTCAAAGTTTACAAAAATTGAAAATTTCATAAACATCCGCAGTCTATTGATAACAGAGACCGAAATTTATTTGTCATTTTAAAAAAATGCTGTTTTCTTCCTGTAAAATTTCGATGAAAAGGAATGTGTTATACTTATAAATTACGACTCTTGTTGGAGCAAAGATTGTAGTTGTTATAAAAATCCGTAGCTTGTACGGATAAGCAAAGCCCCAAGTCTGGTCTAATGGTAATGATGAAGATATCTAAAACAAAGATACGAATTTCGCCGACGTTTCCGCGCAAATTGCTTATTGTGCGCCGTGTATGCGTTCGAATTATCGTTCGAACTGGTCGATTAATGCAAGAGCAAAACGCGGACGGCTGGTTTTGATCTTTCCGCGAGATACAGGCTTCTAATTGCCGCAATCGCGGGAGGGCTGTCCTCTCCGTGCTGTAGTTATTAACCTTTAACACGGTAATGTCGACAATGTGCTCTTCGATTACCGATTTTCTTGCTGGTTTCTTGTTAGCCGAGTTTCTGCGGATTCGATCCTGCGATAAGACGTTGCTGCTGGAATGCGGTAATACTTAAACGCTTCGGTTAATCTACTTTCATCGAGTGAGGAACGTGATTCTCCAGACACTCGAAAAATTAAAGTTTCATTCTATTTAATAGTAAAATTTACAATTGATAATTTATAATTGAAAGTCCTTCAACATCTACAAGTCACGATTCCGTAATATTCTCTTGCATGGTTACATCGTCAATAAGATAAGCATAAGTATGTGTAAATTCTTCGTTTATCTTCCCACGTCTCCGAAATATTCTACGTTCCATCCATTAACATGAGACTGGATTATTCTTGGAATATTTTGGAAGCACGAGGAGGGACAAGATTTCCAAGACTGCAGCTATCTCGAGGAGCTGTTGGCTGTGTCAAATTTTTCACCATCAGCATGTTGTTCCTCGTGATAGAAATATTATAAAATTTATCTTAATAATTTCAATAATATCAAAATAAAGAAATTGAAACCGGTCGTTTGACAGCCACTGATAATGTTAACGTTCCGGTTTCTTTAAATTAAATTGCTTCGATCTTGTAAGAATTTCAGGGGTTGATATTCGGCATTAGACGGGATAAGGGTTTTCTGGCGGGCTATAAAATCGAGGGCTGCGAGCGTGAACAGGCCGAACAGTTAAGTGAACTGTCCGACGCGTTCGCGCCGTTCGTGGGTCCCGGTGTATCCAATGTGATCTTTCCGCGTGGTGCGTGTTACGCTTCGAAACGGCAGGCATCAGGCTTTAAGGAGCCCGAGCCCGAGCCTGGAGAGCCGGCGTAGAAAGCGGCTCTCTCGGGCTGCCACATACGTATTAGAGGCAATATTTTAGCGGTACTTTTAATTTCACCGTGATCGTAAACATTTCGACGCATGCACGCGTTAGGTGGCGCGAGGGGAAGCAAGGAAACAGAACGGACAACCGGAGAGCTGTGTATTTGCATATTTTAATGAGGCGCTGCGCCGGGCGTAGAGTGCCGCGGGAGCTGGCCCGATGCACCGATGCACCCGATGCACCGCGACGCGACGGCAGCAGGTAGCCCTCAGTTTACCCTAGCCAACGTCAGCCTCAAATGCCGATGATAATGTGACATGCGAAGCCTAACGGCGGATACGCGGTCCTCGCACGTCCGATCCCACTCGCACAACTATTCGCAAAAACGAATTGTTTCTTTGCAAAACAACTGTACCAATAGTAGATCCCCTCTGGAAACCCATCTGATCGTTTCTTAGAAAATTTAGGGAGCTCCTTGACTTGTTTTAAATAATAATCTTGAACGAAATTGCTAGATTCTGTTACTGACAAATGAGCAAGAGAATTAACAGATACTAAGGGCAATAAGGTTAATTCTAGATTGAGACTATTCTCACCACTATTCGCAAGACAAACTTGTTTCTTTGCAAAAAGAACTGGAACCCTGTGGAACCAACTGGAAAGACTTGTTTTAAATAATAATCTTAAACGAAATTGTTAGATTCTGTTACTGAAAAATGAGCAAAAGAATTAAAAGTCTCGTTTTGAATAATCTCAAATGGAATTATCAAACTTCGTTACTAAGGACAACCAGTTAATTGAAGATTGACGAGTTCCTTAATCCTCTGCAACAGAAAGACTTGTTTTAAATAATAACCTTAATGAAATTGTTAGATTCTGTTACTGAAAAATGAGCAAGAGGGTTGAAAGTCTCGTTTTAAATAATCTCAAATGGAATGATCAAACTTCGTTACTAAGGACAACTAGTTAATTCAAGATTGGGATTATTAGTGCCAAATTGTTTACGTTCTGCTTTAGTCGCATTTCTGCAGAAACGTTGAGAATTGTCAATCATCGTGTTAAGAAATTAAGCTAACAAGATAATTTTAAAAGAGCCGTAAAAATACAATTTCGCCCGAGAACAAAGCGTTTGAGTTCACCACAGGATGTTTATAGACAACAATTCCACCGTTGTTTTTCATCACTCACGTGTTCTGTAAGAATTATGAAGATTGACAGTAATTGGGAGGATACTCGGGCGAGTGGAAGAAACTTATTTTAACTGGGAGCCAAGTTTTTGGCTCCAACGTCATATTTATAGATTATAGACAATGCAACTCCAAATTCCGTTAGCCGGAGGTTTGTTTTAGTCGCAATTTCTCAAGAATTGACGAAAACTGACGGTAAGTGGAAAGACCCCGGAGTGGAGAGAAAAATATTAAATACGATGCAAATACTCTTTACCGTTTCTGTAAATATATCTTTTTGCAGCTCTCTCTGTGCACAAAATGGATCTTGCATCAGCTGTACGATAGAAATAAACTAGTATCATCATTTTTAGTGGGATCTCTGACCTTTTCCATCTTTCTGAGCTCGGACAATTGATGGCCTATTTCAAGACGTTTGCTTACGACGTACTGTTAATAAGATTTTCAATTTAACCCTTAGCAGTCGAGCGGTGATTCAGAGTTATCGCTAAAAATTGCCGTACGATTATTCACAATACTGTTTAGATTATTAAATATTAGGTTGCGAAGAAAGTAATGCAGGATTTTTGTTCCTTTGTTTTAATTTCAATTTCATACCAATAAATATTTACCTTAATTGAATGAGTTATATGACATTTTAGAGCTTGTTTTACGCTCTATTTAATTATGCTTTTCATATTTAATTTTATTCAAATTTTTGAGAAAAATGAAGAAAATCATTTACAATGGAATTATTCTAGGTCAGAAGAAATGTTTAATTTTAAAAAGGGTGTAAAGTGAAATTAGCAGGATAAACATTTCCGTTCAGAAACGTTTAGAGAATAATATTCGAATGAAGACTGTTGGGTAAACAGTTGCAGACTGGTCGGAGCGTTTAGGAGCAAAAGAGCGGCCGGTTATTCAGAGGCCGGAGTCGCGGTGGCACAATGAATCCCTGAAAGGGCCCGCGGACGCAGCAAGTCCCGTCGACTCGGCGCGCAAATCTGATTGGCTCATGAATATTAAGTTCGGCCCGCAATTATTATCTGCGTTATAAATCGGGCGACCTGCCTCGGCCAGCATCTCGGCCGGCGTTATTATCCGCGTTCGCACACTCGGACCAGACACAGCCCGTACGCGCGCACACACACACGCATCCACACAAACAGCCCAAGCTCGTGCTGTATCTTCACGCAACGCTCCGCGATTACCCCCAAGTGTTAATTACTAATCTCGCCTGTGCTAATTATAATTAACGCCTTTCGGGTTCGAATGGCCTCGCCGTTGTCCGCCGCGATGCCGCAAAACGAAAGGACAGATCGAGAAGAATCGACTGTGAGCACGACTCTTTCTCGAGGAGGAGGAATCTGGTTTACCAACTTTGGAAGCTCGATCTTTTTTCAATTCTATCGATAGTCGTCCGAATATTTGATCTATAAAATTCCAAACTGAAATTCAAAGTTGAGAGACAACACATGCCGGACACTTGTACATGTATTGTTAAACAAATAGAACAGAAAGAAATTCGAGAAAACGTTAAAAGATCGACATCTTTTATTAGAAAGAAGAATTTCGTCTTTTAAAGGAGATCAACAAGATCGAGCGGAGAAAGAATGCCTCTCGGATCCTTCGGACCGGTTCTCCGATTCTTCGACTGATCCACGAGATCTACGAGGCCCGGCGAAATTCCGGTTTCCGCGTAATAAAGGGGCTGCTGATCTAACAAGCGTCATAAGACCCCCAAGAACGTCCCGTGTCTCTTTGAGCTCGGACTTAAGCCGTTTAGCTGTTTTCTGCGCTCGTTGGTTCTGCTGGATCATTAGTTTAGTGCTTGTCGACAGCACCGACACTATAATCTCAGTTTAAGGGGATCTGCAAAGTTGTTTACGAGGACGTATCATAGTTCGTTCGGGACGAGCCTAACCTTTAACTTCTCGCTGTGTGTCGGGAAAAGTAATTGGCCGTGGTCAATTCGGTGTGACAATGAGGAATTGTTATACGAAGCGGCGGAATGCGAGGACAACTGAAAGTCTTCAAATTCTTTCATGAATCGGAATTTTATAATTCGTTTCGTTGCGGATTACAGATTTTTGAAAACATTTTTATATTCAACTTCTTAAGAGAACAGATCTCTGATCAATTAATCGCCGAAAGATTTTGTTCAGAACTGAATAAAACTGAGATGTAAAAACTGTAGACACAAAATATTTAATAAATAAAATTAAGGGACATTTCAATGTTTCCAGGTGCAATCGTGTGTCATTTTAGAGTCTTCCAGAGACAGGTCGAGGATTTCAGCGGCCATATTGGAGAACTACGCTCCAGCAATTAACCATTAGCAATCGAATAAAATTTCGAGACTGTAGATACAAAATTCTTAACGAAAGACATATCATTTACTTAATACAGCCCTTCATTGGGTATTAAAATTTTCTCGTGTGCATTTTGTGTGATTTCAGAGTCTCCAAAGCTAGGTCGAGGATCTCAAGAGCAATACCGGAGAGCTACGACCCAACAGCAGTAGTTTAACCGTCTAACCAGATCTTCGATGGGCCATCGAAGATCGACTAGGGAACAGTGGCTCGGTTTACGAACTACGAATGGCTCGGTGAAACGGTTATTGTGTCGGATGATTGCATTCGCGGCGGACGATATTAACAGCGATTCGTACATAAGAGACCGGGCATCGATGCGTCGTTTCCTACTGATGAGTCACTTTAATCGCGACTCCGAACAGTGATGGACGCTGGCAGTTAATCGTCGTTATGCATCGTTCGAATTACAATGGGGGGCAGGATCCGCGGATACGACGCCAATAATCGGCGTATACAGATCGAGAAATCCATCAGATTCGCGAGGAGGATCGTTAATTTCGCCGAAGGTCGACCGGGGTACCGATCCTCTCCGTTTAAGGGCAACCTCGCCGTATATGATTATGGAAGATATATCCGTGTACATAAAATTGCGGCCGGCCGATGTACATAAATATCGGGGCCAGAACGCAATGCTAACCCGGGCATACTTGACTGACGTTAATTGTGCATAATTTTCTCTGCCGGCCCTCGGGTTCCCTGGACCGATTTAACGAAACGCGTACGTTACGTCTTAGGACATTTCGGACCCGCATACGAATGAGTCCCGGGACGGTCGTCCGAGAGGATTTCGATCGTTCTCGCTCGACATCCTCCGCGTTTGGTCAAATTGTTTCGTCGGTTTCCTTGCCATTGCGAGATAGAAATAAGTGTATCGTGCATCTCAAAATATCCGATAAAATCGCAACAGATATAATATAATTTTCAATGCTCCGGTTATCAGATAAATAAATAAGAAATATGTAGTTCATCCTCAAAAATCCTCCATTGAAATAAAATTTTTGGGTAAACTTTACTTTACCGGACTCAGAATTAGTACCTTTCTCCTACGAATTATGATGTATTTGGTATGTAATCCAATAGATTTGAACCCGGCGCGGATGCAGAGCGAAGTTTCGATCCTCTAGGATCAATAGTTCAGGAACTATGGTCGCTTAAAGTTGAGCAATTTGCAGTGTTTTTGACAGGTAAGGGCGCCGCCATATTGGTTTGTAGTGACGACCGCGAGCCGCTTACCTTGCCGCCCCCTCGGCCTAATCCTAACAAACTCAGTAAGCGGCGTGCGACCGTCACTACAAACCAATATGGCGGCATCCTTACCTGCAAAAACACTGCAGATTGCTCAACTTTAAGCAAGCATAACTCCTCAACTATTGATCCTAGAGGTTCAAAACTTCGATCTGCATCCGCGCCGGGTACAAATCTACTGGATCGCATACCAAATACATCATAATTCGTAGGAGAAAGGCACAAATTTTGAGTCCGGTAAAGTAAAGAGCAGCCAAATTTTTATTTCGCCTAAACTATATCGTACATCTTCATGCGAAATAAAATTTTTATATAAATGGTGTATTTTTGAGGGCGAAATATGTTTCTTATTTATTTATCTGATAACCCGAGCATTATCCGATATTCCCAGACTTGTGAATAATTATTCATTTGAAGTAAAACACTGCCTACGGTTCGCTTTGGGTGTAAAACATGGTTGAAGATTCTTCGCAGGCTGGGTGCATCATAATCGCGTTTGATATGGCGCAAGATACATCGAGTGATCTTTATTCATTTCCTACTCCACCCACATACGTATTTATAGTCCGAAAGCGATCGAACCTGAGACCTAAATTAATTCAACGATCAAACAGTTACCGAGGACGAGAAAGAGGACAATGATCGAGGGATTAAAATATTAATCGAGAACATTTACTACATTGCTTGTCAAAATAACAAGACTTCATCCTTTGAGATATTTTTAAACAAAAATTTGCATTATAAATGAGGAGCATTCTAACATTGAAAAAGGGTATGATCAAAAATTTATCAACAAACAGCTTCCCTTCAGACAGCAAATTATAGGAAGAATTATCATTTGTTCCTTGCCGGTACAGAAACTAAAAAATCGAAGACCAATAAAAATGGAAAGGATATGCGACAAAAAAGGTGGTATAAGCAACAAGCATCACGACTAATTTCTTCCCGGCAGCCGCCGGGGCAATCACCGCCCTCAATCGCACAAAACGCGGCTCGTCACCGATCCGCTGCAGAGACCCAATGTTTCATCCGGGCCGGGTCAATTTCTCGGATCTTCTCTGGGTGGTTCGGCGCGTATCCAGAAGCGACGGTGGGCCATCCATCTTCCCCGATTCCCCTTTAACAGGTCGAAATTGGGGGTGACAGTGTCCGGCGCGCGGATCCACACGCTGGCCGCAAGAGCGTGGCATAAGTTCCGCCGTTCAAAACACGGCGGCGCAGCATTTTTCCTGGCCCGTTCCTGGCGCGAAATTAATAACCACAATGAAGCGACTGAATTATTCGCGCGGGGCTCCGGTCCTCGAAAGTGTCGCACGGTTAACAATAACAACAAAAAAGCTCACTCGCTTGAAAAAAAAACGCAGAAAAAGATTGTCGTCATTTGCATCGCCTGGATGACATTTTAATCGCGGGAACGGCGGACATCACGACCTAACAGAGGGATGGACAAGCGAGCGAGGGGACGCGCTAGGTAGGGAGTTTCTTCTCGCGACGGGCGAGCCGAAAAATAACGTGAAAAAATAAAAAAAATGCCGGCTGTAATAGGGGGGTGGGGGCGGTCGGAAGAGTCAGAAAAAAATATGGCCACGATTTTTGTCGGCCGGGGGAACGAGCCGTGGCGTTTCGAATTTCGACGTGGCATCGGGGACACGGCCGGGCAGAGCAGGTTCGGTGGTCGGCGCGGCGGTCCGAAATGGCCGGAAGCCCCGGGTGTTTGTAAGTTTCGGCTAATAGAAAAAAATGACGAGGTGCCGGTGTACCCCCCGTGTCCATTTCCAGCCATTATTTTTATTCCGGTGCGTTTTACCGGAATGGCCGGCCTGGACGTACTCGCGCCATCTATATATGAGTCCGCGATGGCCGGGGCTCTGTCTCTTTCGCTTCTACCTCTTCCCCGTTCCTCACATCATCGTCTCTCCCTCTCTCTCACTCTCTCTCGGATTCCTCTCTCTTACGGCACGCTCTCTGCTTCCTCTCTCCTCCAACCCCCTCCAGCCCCCTCGGTACCCCACCCAAAAAAAATTGCCCCCGCGCCTCTCGCCCCGTGCGGCCGTGCGAGCGCTCGCGGGGGGAAGAGAGACGATCACCGCACTTCGATCCACGTGTATCTCTGTCTGCCTCGTTCCACCAGATTTACACACTTTTTTTCGCGGCCAACTGTCTGTCATTAGGCGCAGCACGTGGATCGACGCAGGGTAGAGTGGCACAATAGCGCGAGCGCACGGCCGTCAGAGACGGTTCTGGCGAGCGCGGGGGTGGACGATACAAAGCGAAGAGGGGAGGGGCAGGGTGCCGAACGGTGCGCGCTGAAGGGGGGGCCGTGGGGGTGCGGGCGAAGGGGTAGGGCCGGGAAATGCATTTAACAAGGACAGATAGTGATTTAATTTTAAAAAATTGACGAAACGGCGCACGGGCGGGGCTCTGCGCGGCCCGTCGATTCTTTCTCGCAGCCCTGCCGACGCGACGGGCCGTCTCTCTCTTCCCGCGTTCTATATACCACCAGGCTCTACTGCGCTGCCCGCCACGGGGGCATTGATTAACTTTCGACAATGTCAAATCGCCGGCAACGCGGCTCTGCCGACGCCGACTACGGCGATGCAACCCGCGTTTTTTAACTCATTTGTCTGCATTTTCGCCGTGCCGCCCGTCGCCTCCGACACCCTCCTGGCCCCGGCCACATCCCCTATACCGCGCGGAACCTCTGTCTCCCTTGCTCCCCCCTTCCGTCTCTTCACCCTCTTTTCGATGTCCATACGCGCCCACCATCCCGGGGGTTGAGGGAGAGGATAGCAGACGCGGGGGCGAGGCGAGGGCCGAGCGCTAGCCCGCGACCGGTTCGAATAACGCGGACAAATTACTACGACGCTAGTGCATTCGTGGTGTGTCGTGCCTAAGCGATCGTCGTGTTGCGCGATTTTAACTGGGTAACGGCCGGCGATTTTGCAGATTTTTCCAGACAAACGAGACCCACCAACACCGCCGCTATCCCGGGAAAGTTACGGGGACCGGGATTCGCAGGGTGGAGGATCAGGATTTTCGGGGCGGAGTCCTGTCTAGCGATGGATTTCCAGGATCAGGGTGTCTCAGGGTGAGGGGAGGCTTGCCCCAGCGAGGATGTAGTGGGACTTGTAGGATTGCAGCACAGGAATCGGCAATTCTTGATGGATGTCCTGGAGAATGCAACTGGTGAAGTTCTTCCGCTGCTGTCGAACTTGGTTTCATCCCTTGGCACATTGGAGCACTACGTAAAGAATCAGACTTGGCAATTCAAGACACCAATGTGCTACATCGTTTCCCACAGAGGACTGCTGAGAAGGGCTGCAAAATCTTGAATGGGTGCCTCTTATGCACTTGATGGATGTAGTAGAGAATGCAACTGGCTAAGTTGGTCTGCTACTTTCTAGCTTGCTGTCATGTCTTGCTACATCGGAGGCTGACCTAAAGAATCAGGCTTGCCAATTGAAGACACCAATGTGCTACACCCTTTCGCACAGGAAACTGAAGGGACTGCAAAATCTTGAATGGGTGTGCCGCATATGCACTTAATGGATGTCCTAGTCCTAGAGAATGCAACTGGCGAAGTTTGCGCGCTGCTGTCCAGCTTGGTTTCATGTCTTGGTACATTGGAGGCTGACCTAAAGAATCAGGCTTGCCAATTGAAGACACCAATGCATCCCACCCATTCTCACAGGAAACGGTAAGGACTGCAATATCTTGAATGGGTGTGCCGCGTATGCACTTGATGGATGCCCGTTGCTTTCTATCATGGTCCTGGCACATTGAAGCCTGACTTACAGAATCAGGCGTGCCAAATGTAAAAACCGATGTGTTCCACCCTTTCGCACAGGAAACGGGAAGGACTACAAAATCTTGAATGGGTATATCGTGTATGCACCGGATGGTTCAGGATGATGAGAAAACTCTTAATAGAAAACACACTCCTCCACACGTTCCCACACCTCCCGCGACTCCCATCATGCAAAACCGTTCAACTAATATTTCGCCACCTGGGAACGGGCGATTTCACCGTAGCCCCCGCTTCGCTATGTTGATCAACTCGAGATTAAAACCCGTACAAACTTCTTCGACCACTTAATACATCCCGCCGGCCATCGGGCCTATTCATCGTCGATCCGGCTAGCACAGCTTTCAGCCGAGTTTTTTTCCATAGGAATATGTAGCCGTCGGCGATAATACGCTGGAGTTTTCTATAAATTTTCATAGAAATTGTCCCGGCAGGCCCTTTGTCTCTCAGATGATCGTATCGCCGGCGCATCGATTTATGGAGAAACCCGGGCACGCCTAAATATTTATAGTATAAAAAAGGGGTGGACTTATTACTTCCTCGGTTTACCGATATCGCCTCCACTAAATAACATCAAAGAGCGGGGTGGCGGGGGGTAGGTCCAGAGAGGGCGGGAGGGGGGTAGAGGTGGAGACGAAAGTACCGGCTCGTTTGGAGTGTAAATTATTACGTAGGAAACGGCTGGCAGCTGCCCGGAGAGTGTATCGCTTGGAAAAGCCTCTCTCCCCCGGTGACAGAGAGAATCTAAAAACCGGCAAGTTTCCGCGAGAACGATGTATATAGCGACGACTAATGAATTAACGCGCGTGCGGTGTGTCCGCTTTGAAAAAGACCAGCGGCAGCGGCTCAGCGCGCGCGCTCAGGCTCCGCTCGGGCCGAAGAGCGGTTCCGCTCAGCTTTCAACGTTGCTGCGAGCACTGCGAGCTGGTTGATGGCCGCTGCCGCCGCGCCACCGGCAAAATAAAGCACAATGTTGAATTATAGGATAGCCAGAGGGGCCAGCTTGCGGCCGCTTTTAATGCTAATTTAATTATTTAAGCTTTTTATAAGTCAATTAACGGACGCGCGAGCGAGCACGCGCGACATCGTTTCTACAACGCCGCTCGGAACAAGGGGAACTACCGGAAGCTACTGCCATCTTTCGTTGTCAACTTGGCTGTGTGCTCGCAGGTCGATCCGAGTGTACCTGACCTGTACACCTGCGTGTAATTACGCAAGCTCTTAATCGACGTCGCTGAAACGGTCTCACTTAGAACGAGTGCTGTTTGATCGCCTGAAGTTATGACTTCCGCGACACGAGGGATTTAATCACGGGGAAAGCAGAACGATCTCATACGAGACGGCTGAAGCTGCGTTAGCGTGTCAGGTGTCGATTATTAACCCGAAAAATTACCATATGATCGATGCTAATAATCGAGGTCCCACTAAACACGAAATTGAAGATGCAGACACGCTCGGAATCGTGTCATGTTTGTACTCATTTTACTCAGAGAAATGTCACAAATATGTCAACGAACGAAATGCAAAATAGTTTGGTGTTGAATCAATTTTATATTCCAGCTGCAGCTTCTTTCGCTCAAAGCATTTGCATACAGACAAAAATTCCCGTAAAAAGCATTTCACGAAAGGTTCTGTTCCATGGAAACGCTACAAATCCATTCCCCTTGAAACGCAACATTCTCATCGTTAACAGGATTCGCTTGACACCCGGCCGTCTCGCATTTAGGGAAATTCAAACCCCTACTCGCGTCTCCTCTTCCTCTCCCCTACTTTATTTGCCACTTATTCATTACGAACAACACGGGCAACCTTTTATACAATTTTTACGCGTCCCTTCTAATACGTGGCGTCGTTTCGCAATCAGGATCCAATATTAATTTACCGGGACAAAGGGGCACATTACTTCTCGTTTAAGGGATTACCTCTGTGCCACCCCATCTTCGCGGACGCTGCATTTGCAACCACCGAAATATTCTAACATTTGCTTTCCCAACATCTCTGCAACCCTGTCGCCATAGATCTGTCTCGGAATCATTTACTGACTCCACAGATACTCCGTGTCGCAGGTTCTCTTACTGTCTCCACGCGGCGGTCGCGCAATCTCGCGTCGAAAACGCGGGATCGTTAATGTTTCACGCCGCGTGGCATCGAATTGTAATAAGTTATTAAGTTCCGCTGTAAACGGGGGGTGTAACGAAGGCGAAACGCTCGTCGGTTGGCAGAAGGTCGACGTTACGGAGGCACGTTGGCAGGATGAGAGGGGAGCAGATGGGGGGATAGGGGGGTCTTGGAGGGCAGTCGAGGGAGGGCGAAGGAGGAGGGCGAGGATGATTAAACCCCCCCGAGACGGTAATTTTTCATGTCCGATCATAAATTACCGGGTTGCACTACCTCCGCATGCGAGGTACCAGTGTGTTACGAGTTACGAGAAAAATTTCAGCCGGTATTATAATTAGCTATGTTAATTATGCATTAATTTATTATCCAGCGCCGCGCGACGTTTTAATTATAATCTTGCCAGGGCCGCGGGGGCAGCTTGAAAAGTAGTTTGGTAGTTTCGAGCCAGCACACCTCGCCCTTCCACCTACTTCTCTGCCCTCCTCTCCCTTTTCTGTTCCTTCGTCGTCGGCCACCTTACCTTTTTTTGCCTTGGATTTCTTTCTCTCACCCTCTTCCTCCTTCTATTTCTTTTTATCTTGCTCGCTGACTGGCTGAATATTATTATGGTACGCATCATTTTTGTAGTAAAATGTAGGTGACATTTTTCTGATTAAAACGAGCCCAAACACGACATAATTCGTAGCGTACATTCTTATTTAATTGATGAATTAGTGGAACCTCGATTATCCGAATCGATGAAATTTCACGTGTGAACAGTTCAACATAAAGCAATCCATATATAAACACGGTAAAGATTCAATACTAGCACTGCGACTCGCATTGATTAGTTCGGATAATCGAGGTTCCACTTCATCGTGGATTAAACTGGTAAATACGATTCAAACTGTATCTTGTTTGGTGTCATTTGGTACAAGTTTCATAAAAAGGTCATTAGAAACAACGAAGTATCAACTTTGTATGATTTGTATACGATGTAAGTAATATTTCAGTCCCGAAATTTCTATAGGAACATTTATGTGTACTTGGTTCCTCTTCTCGCCCCTTTCTCCCTTGCTCAGGGGGTCTTTGTCTTACCTTTTCCGTCTTGAACTTTCTTCTCTGGCCCGTCTTCTTTCTGTTTTTTCTCTTTCTCGAGGCTCGTCGCCGGCTATACCGCGTTCCTCCTCGCCGTTCTTTTTTCTTCTTCACGACGATCGCGCAAAAATAATTTCATTCCAAAGCGCGGAGTTAATTAGGTTTCTTCGAGATCTCCCGTCGCTCCGCTGACTCGCCGAGGTTGCGAGCGCCGGTATTATTTCGCCGACCCTTTATTTCGTCAACTGTGCAACCCCGACGGACGGGGGCAGGAGATCAGGCTCAAGATGCATTTCTACTCGAGGAAATCTTTTCAAAGTTTTTTCCTTACTTAGGATACGCTCGCGGAGGACCTCGAGTGCTCGTTAATTGATCGATCTCCTCTCGTCTTCCAAGGAAGATATTTATTAATTCTATGGTAGCCCCGGCGATTGTCGAACCATTACGGCGGAGCCCGGGATGACACTGGAAAATGTATTCCTTTCTACTAATCCGGCCAATTCCTTTTTCTTCGGGAACAATTATTCATTTGTGCGGCGCGAAGTTGAGTTCGCAAAGATCAGGAACTTACACCCTCCCTGCCTTGACTTTACAAATTAATTTGGGGAGAACAGGTGTGCTGAATCGTAAATATTCTGCAATCAGATCTTCTCAAAAGTTTTATACAGTGGGTGTACAAAGTATTCGTGCACCTTTTAAAAACTAATAACTTTTTTATAATTCTACCAAACGACCTGACTTTTTCTAATCAATTAGAAACATTGGTTTGCGAAATGATATGCAAAAAAGATTTTCCAAAAATTATAATTTACAAGGTTACGTGTAAAAATAAAAAAGGGATATTTTAAAACTTTTTTATTTGGGCCCTTAATGAAAATTTAAAATATATGTTTTGTATATCTATGTTAGTTATACACATGCTGAAAATTTCATCGAAATCTGTTGACGCAGGAAAAAACGACACGCATCGAAAGATGTACGATTCTGTGGATTTTAAGCAGAAGTTGATCAAAAGTCGTGTAAAACTACGATTTTCACCATTTTTAACCGTTTGTAGCTCGTGTGTATGTTAATCGGTTTCGATGAAATTTTCAGCAAGTGTATAACTAACATAGATCTACAAAACATATATTTTAAATTGTCATTGAGGACCCAAATACAAAAGTTTAAAAAAATGCCTATTTTATTTTTTGCATGTAACCTTGTAAATTGTAATTTTTGGAAAATCTTTTTTGCATATCATTTCGTAAACCAATGCTTCTAATTGATTATAAAAATGAGGTCGTTCGGTACAATTATAATAAAGTTATTAGTTTTTAACTGTATATACTCTACTATAAAATATATTTAACAAATGATCATTTCTATCTTTAAAAAAAGAACAAAAATTGTCAGAATGTAGAAGACAGTGTTTCTAATCTTCGATTAGTTATTTATAGTGAATGAATTTATACTAATTGAAATTGACATTGATTCTAATCTTCGATTAGTTATTTATACTTGAGCTGCCACTTTCGGTATCAAACTTGAAAATCAATTTCCATTAGAATTAATTAAAATCGCACTTTCTCAAGATCTAGAATCTACTAGAGAAAAAATCTTATCTTTCCAGAAGTTCTATTAGAGACAACAATGAACTACCCAAAACCATTCAAAAACAATTTCCAAAAACTCGTCTCAAAAAAAAATCTCTGAAACTTCAATAAAAAGAGTGATGGGGCACGTTTCAGAGAACGCGGAGTTTGGAAACAGGCGAGAGACAATGAACAAAAAAGGTGGAGGGTAAAATGTGTAGATAAACGGATCAGCGTCACAGTATCGGGGAAAATAAATAAATAAATACAATCGGCTAATAGGTATAACGTGTATAACCGAGCAACTGTCAAGTATCCGTGGAACACAGTTTTCTTGTGGCGCGGTCGGGAAACGGTTCGGTAACTTTCAGTTACAATAAAATTCGCGGGGTTCGCCGGTGTAGCCGGTGCAAATTGGATTGCAGCGTACATAAGTATTCCGCAAATGAAAATTGATTTTGATGCGGTGCCATTAATAACCGCGCGGAGCGCATCGCCAGCGTCATTTAATGAATGCAAGGACGCCGGAAACGGCAGAGGCACGGCCGTTCGTGTATTTGTCATATTAGAGAAGTCAGGATAGACACAGCCCGTTAAAAGCACTTTACTGTTTCGCTAATTTCATTTATTAATGCAATAATATGACCAGGCCACTATTTAAATTCCTGCCGAACGGGGAGGACGCGCGAGACCCGCTAACAGCCACACACAACGACATGGATCGAAGAATTTGGTGACGTTCTGGCCAAATTTTTAATCACGTTCCTGGTTATCCTTTTTTCAATTTTTTTCATAATCGAAAAACTTTCCGGTTTGTACTGTTTTTCAGACATTAATTCAGTTGGATAAATATTTTTGTTGCTGGAAATGTTTCAAGTTAAGCGGTTTTGGGGGCTACGTGTTCCATCCGAGGAGATTATATTCTTCGAGACGTCCTAATCATTAGGTTTCAAACTTTGTTTAGGAAAATTTCTACCTGAATTGCAACAAACTGGAGTGAACTGGAATATTATTTTCTTTTTTAATACATCTAATAGGCTGCAAATAATACAACGAGATTTTTCAATTCCTCCAATGACTTCACTGTTTTAAATTACAGCTACTCATTTTTGTCGTAAATGCATACAATCCGCAGTATATTTTAATCATTTGAATCAGTATATGGTAAACATTTACATAAATTGCATAAATTAAACAAGTAAATAATTACGATTCAAATTATGTCACGTTTGGTCTCATTTTAATCCGAAAAGTACCACAAATATTTAATATTTTTAAAAAATGAAAAATAAAAGAGGTACGCCATTGGAACGGCGTTAAAATGAATTCCCTAGGAGTAGCAGGAAGAATGCAAGAAACTAATAATGAACGTTCTGATCAGTGGAGGAAATGGTGGCAAGTCCACGTATGTAAGTGAATTGTAAAACCTTGAAATGCGATTTCCGTCGCCAAAGCTCCTTGATTCGACGGTTGATGGGAGCCGCCTCCATCAGCCGAATTTCCGAAGCTATCACTTTAATCCTGTTTTTCAAAGTAAACATCGATAGCCTCCCCAAAGTGCTTTCATAACGCGATCCACGCGTTTATCAGCGGCCCGGATACGTCTGATCGATCGGATAGATGGTATAATGCGGATGATGTAACATTGTTCGCTTAACCGCGACGCGTGCACGCAATGGGTACGGACGATTTAATTGGTCGCGCCTACGTAACGCTCACTCCTGACGAGGAACGCTTTGGTCTTCGCCGGGATATCCGCTCTATTCTGTAACGTTTCTAATGGGAAATTAAGATCATAAGTCACTGGACATGACAGCTACTAATTAAAAGTACATACCACTTTTATCCGGGAATTTCAGTTAAAAATTTTTATCGATCGAGGGGTGGGAGAGATTTTAATGAAACGGTGGCGTGGGGGGGCAGGTGGAGGCTTGATAGAAAGGCCCTTTTGCGAAGTGGCACGTTTTATTAGATACGCTGGTGACTTGAATGCTGATTAATCCTTCGCCTCGAGATCGCTTCTGTCCGTGATTACAACTTATTTGCAGTGTATGCTGGTTATAATTAAATAATACATCACCAGTTTCGAAAACCTGCACGTAAATGCATGAAGACGAAAATGAACGTCCTGTAAAAATCACAACATTGAAACTAGACAGTAGAAAGTTCATTTCAGATAAAGGATTTAGGAGGACTGAAAAATCCGAAACTGTTCGAAGAGGAGTAAAAAAGCTGCGGGGAACGTAAGTGTCGGCTATTCAGTAGAAACCGAATGAACGGAGTTGGTCGCGGCGGTTCATAATCTCGTTCCCGAGCGAAACAATGCGGTTCTTTCCTGGTTTATCGGCTATTTTTCAGCGTAGCGGAGCCTGGCCGAATCGCATGGAGGACGAGGCGAGGCGAGGCGAGGCGGCGTGCGTGGCGCACGCACGATATTTAATTTTCGTCCTGTTCCTGCGTAATAACCGGTTGCGTCAGTACTCGAAGCGACGTGAATCCGATTTGCGCTGAGTATCACGACAAAGCGCGTATTCTCCCCCGGGGGCAGGGTTGAACCCGGGGGCTCGAGAGTAGAACTCTCCGGCGAGATAATAACGATTTGAGTAGACGACGGGACATAATGCTAATTCGCAATTTGCAATTCTTTTTACGCGCGTTTCACCTCGCTCTTCCTCCCACCCTTTCTCCGCTCTCTTTCCCGTTCTCTCTCTCTCTCTCTCTCTCTCGCTCCCTCTCGCTTGTTCCGAATCTCTTTCTCTTTCTTCCTCGGCCCCTTCAGAGGCTAGCCTGGGTGGCTTTGGTCCGCGGATGGGACGGCCGCTGCTTCCATTGGATTTCTTACTAACTATAACACCCGTACGACGCCTCTTGATTACAAATTGCTTATTATGCCGTGGCGCGGTGCCCCGGACCAAGATACAGTCCAGCACACCGGTACCGATATTCGGATGGCCTGCCCGTAATTTTCGATGCATAATTTATAGTCGATTTAATGAGCCGCGAAAAAGGAGTAAAGGGCCGCGGGGACTATTTTTAATTATCCGACGGACGAGAGAGGGGCGGGCAACCGATCATCCCTACCGTCTCCGCGCGTCTTCTCCTCCGATTCCCTCGTTTGTCCTTGCTCCTTTTTTTACGATTTCTACCGACCGAGATCATTGCCGATACTCGCCATTACTCCTCGCGACTTCGTTCCCTTATATAGTCGCCGACAATACTACGAGACACATTCAAATGTGTCTTCTGAGGAAGAGTACCTTCTGCTTGTTCAATGTACAAAATGTTCCATCCAGGCGTATTTGTTTCAAGGAATTTCTGTATCATTCTTCTGCCAACATATCCGCGACATTTTTCTGATTGAAACGAGCCCAAACACGACACACTTCCGAGCGCAGTTACTGGTTTAATTCAGGGACCAAAAATAACAGTTATTCCAAAATTGTCTACGATAAAAATCGTTAATAAAAAGTTGATTGTTATTGAAATTTAAGATAATGTATACAAAATATAAAGAAACAAAATTCGAAGAACAAAATGATTGAAAAACATCGATTTTTATACTTTTTGGTTACAGATAACAGTTATTAGTGTTCAAAAAATTGGATCCTCCTCGATAACTGTTATCGATGAAGAGAAACTGTTTCGATTGCTCAAAGCAGTTATCGATGAGAGAAGTTCATTTCGATCACTCATAACAGTTGTCAATGAGAGAAGTTCATTTCGACCGCTCATAAAAGTTATCGATGAGATAAATTTATTTCGATCGCTCATAAGTTATCAATGAGCGAAATTTATTTCGTTCGCTCATAACAGTTATCGATGATCGAATTTCTTTTCACTTGTTCATAAGAATTATTAATGAGAAAATTCATTTTGGTTGCGTATTTCATCGAGAAGGTTCCGTACAACAATCTGCCATTTGAAAGTTGTACTATTTAATAATAACATATTACAAATTTCCTTCATCAATAACTGTTATAAGCGATCGAAATACATTTATCTCATCGAATAATTGTTATATGCGGTCGAAATAAATTTTTCTAAATTCGAAATAAATTGAAAACAAAAAAGTATGGTACACCTGAAGAAGTACACGCTGTACACGAGGACAAAAATTCTTTGTCTTATAGTATTGTCGCGGAGTGTACTCCGAAGGCGAGTCCCTTCCATACAAATTGCGCACGAAGTTGCAAGGAGTCGCGGCCGAGGATAGCGAGATAAGGGATTAATCTTGATCACCGTGGCCGATTTTAATCTGCGATCGTTGCACGCCGTCGTTTCTCTTGTTCGATTGATCCGATGGGCGGGAATCTTGCCGCGGCGCGTGACGTCCGCTGCATGCAAAACACACGCGGGCAAATTCGATATCGTGATTTGCGAACTCGTTCGAATTATGTCGTATTTGTTCGACAGCCTTCGCCGGGGTACCTCGGGGACTGTACGCGTTCGACGTTCTGAATACAGTAAAAGGTCCTTCGTTGTCCAAAGGCCGGGGGTTTCAGCGGACAACGACCGTGCCCGGACACTATTTTTGATTTATGACTGCGTCTTTAGTGAAACGGCTAGTTAAATGACAAAAAAAGCATTCGCAGTCAAAAGCAGTCAACTATTTTGCTTTAAAAAACTCCTTATTTCCTTGCCATATTCCTTTCCTATTGTTCTCCGTTCTGCGCGGGTCTAGACAGTCCTGGGACACATCTGGCGACCAGATCCACGCAGGCCTAATCCTCTCGTTGACAGGCAGTGGAGTGGGTAGGCACTGGACAACGATCGTGCCCACGATTCAGGACAACGAAGGAGCGATTACTGTACAGGGCAATGTCTAATGATATACTTTCGCGAGTTGTTCCTCGCGACCTCAGGATATAAGACTGGTGTTTATGCAAATTCTCGGTTTTAAATAAAGTGAGGAACTGAGGATTCTTTCCCTCGGCGAAAGAGTTTCCGTAGATCGAAAATGAAGCGTGACGCTGTGCAGCTTTGTTAACCTTTCTATTTTCGTATTCGAATACACTAATTTCTGGCGAAATTAAATCTAATCACTAGGTTTCTAATCTTCATGCAAAATAAAAAATGTTCGAACACAAATGCAGAACGCAGGAGCCAATGAAAATTGGTATTCTACTTCTAATTATCTTATTAAGCTGAAACTAATACATTGATGTCTTTAATATTTTTAACTAATCACAAATACAAAATTCTCGTCAACAAATGATGAACTCATTCCACAAATCTAATCATTGGATCGCGGACCTGCAAAATAAAAATTGTCCGCATGAATCGTAAGAAACAGGAGCCAAATAAAATTGTCATTTCCTTTTCAACGATTTCATTAAATCCTTTTACCGTTTTAAATTTCGTCTACTGCATCTTTCTCGTGAGTGCATGAATTCCGTAGTCTGCTAATCACAAAGAAACCAACTTAACCGAACTTCCAGCACAGTATGATCGTGTAAATGCATAGATCAATTTATTTCCAGCATCGGGGAAGATGGATTTCCAGTTTCGGAGAGGGGTGGTCGGCATCGAGCGCTGTAATTTTTCCTCTATTTTCGGTGTCTCGCAGCGAAGCGTCTCGCAACAGAAATCTCCGGTTACGACACACGTCGCAGAACTAATAAACTATACCTAATAACTATTTCTGTCTGGCAGCAATAACGACGCCGGAGCCGGAGCACGTACTACAACGACGCTCCTCTTTTTCTGGCCGGTCGCCACACTATTTTTGCAATTTCTCTCGCTTTCTCCGCTTGCCTACACCTTCTCTGTCACCTTCTACGCAAACAGGGGGAGGGTTAGAGGGTGGTTAGGGGGCGGGGGGGGGAGAGGCCGGTAGGGTGGCGGTTGGCTCTGTGTATCCACACACGAGCGGCTGCTTGGTGTCGGAACAACGGTTGTGTCGCACACGCTCGTGCGCCCGTACCTATCAATCGTGTTCGGGGGACGCATTTTTTCTCCTCCACCACGAACGGGCCTCCGGAACGTGAGGCGGAATGAAAATAGAAGTGCAGTAACGCCGACAAAAAAATGATGGAAGCCCCGGGCCGTGCACCGGCATTTGGACGGCGCGGAGGAGGACGATGGTGACGAGGCGAGGACACGCCGCGAGCGTGAACCGGACACCGGTAACGCGCGCGCAAAAATCGCGGCTCAAACTCTCTGCCTTCGCTGTTCCGTTCTAGCTTCTTAACGCTTGCGTCTTACCGCTGTCGATTTGCCAAAAAATTCTGCTCGAAATCCACTGCTTTGTTAGCTGTACGTTCAAACTAGTCTTAGGGGTCTCCTCACCCGTAGCATTGACTTTAGCGTCGTTCGCATTCAGGATTACGGTAGACTCCCGTATAACGCGACCAGAAACTTGTTTAAAAAGACATGTACATGTACAAAACATTGCGTAAGACGAATGTACATTTACTACCACAGAAGATATAGATACACAGTAATTTTAATCCTTTGCACTCGAAACAATTTGAATTCCAAAATCAAGATATTTGTTTCAACCCAGATCATTTTTGTTCTATGTGATCTTTTTACATTGTGCACACCAAATTGAACCTGTTTTCTTAAGTAACAGTTGAGCTTTTTACAATTTATAGAATACAGAGAAATTTAATAATGTTAAAACTGTTTTAAATAATGATGTGGCAATTTTTAGTGGCGCCTCAGACTCGCCATTCGAGTGCAAAGGGTTAACCCTTATGTAGTCAACCAAAATCTACAGATTACTTAAAACCTTTCTGTATTTAACATGTTTGCACAAATTCTCATTATGCGACTATAAATCAACACTAAACTTACCGAGCACTTAAAGCGATTAAAATGTTCTAGCTTACAAAAATGACAAGGCGCTATTTATTTAGATTTTGTGCAATTTTTATTACAATATGTGCTTGGATAAAGAAATGTACAGAATAAATTTTCATATAAGCAACTTCATAATTTCGATAAAATGTAAAATGTTTCAATGAAAAATATAAAACCGGAAATTTGACCGGTGGTGGTAGGTTTAGTGTCAATATATTAGTGAGTAAAGAATAAAGAACATTAACAAATTGTTGAAAGTAGGGTAAACAATTTTTTCATCGCATTATATGGAGGTCTACTGCATGTTCAAACTATTGAGTTTGTTAAAAGAAGAAACGAATGCAGGGGATATGTTCATTTTGTATAAAAATAAACAGTCCGATAATTCCCGTTCTCCCTCCCCCACGCAAATCTGTAAAGTCCGCGCGAAATCGAAACCTGGAAACCATGAACAACGAGCGAACACCGTGGCAGAAGTCGCATAAGAGACACCCGTAACGTCGATGTACAGCTAACCGTGTTCGCCCCTATCGTTTCCTTTCGCTCGGATTCACACACCCCTTTCCGAGAAATGGCTATCGGTGGAGGAGAAACCATTCCACGGAACACACGCACCGATCGGAGCAGTTTTAATGCGAAATGTGTTTGTCCCGATGCATCAACCACTTCTGTCCCGATCCAGCCACCCACACCACCGGCCCGTTGCCCTCGTACGTTTCGCGTTCTCGCGGCGTTTCGGTCACCGTGTCCCCCATGGTCTCATCCCCCATCCCCATACCTTCCTCAAAAATACCTGCACGAAGAAACAAATTATCTGAAACCTCTATTTTTTCATGAAATACGTGCACAGCTCTTCAAAAGAAAATGTTCAACATTCTTTTTCGCGTCTTTTGTCAAGCCAAGTAATTTCCTTGTGTCGCGCAGCTAGGTCTCTGCAGTCGCAGCGCCGGGCATTTATTATTTGCCACTCATCTTCATAACAGTGAATCCTTCATGCAGCCAGGCCAGGTACACGGTAGCCCAGCAAGTCCGCGCCAATTTGGCCCCGCTCTAGGAACGGGTTTCCCGGGTTGCATCCCCGAAACTGGTTACTCCGAACGCGGTGATAATCCGCATCGCTGTAAATTGGATCTCCGAAGACACCGAAGGACTCGGTTGATCCCGAAACCGAACATCGTCCTGCTGCGAGGCCCGTCGACTTTCGCGACCCCGTAGATGGCCCGGCTCGGTCATGGGGGTAGCCAGCAACGCGCGCGTTTAGCATTTGAAAAACCCCTCGGCCGAATCTCCCATCCACCCGCGCAAACAAAAGGGTACATTTAGCATTAAAAAAGCACGCGGCCGTGGTACCTGTCTGTGGACAGAACGAGGGAGGTTATGGGGAGGAACCGTGCAGCCCGATGCCAGTTACTCTCATCTCCGTGGACGCAGCACCCTCTTTTGCTGTTGCACTGTCGCGTACATTGCGCTATCCTGCAGTGTTCGAGCGAAAGCGAATGGGCAAAGAATTGTTTTATGCAAATACGCGGGAACCTCGATTATCCGAACTGAACGGGGGAACATTGGGAAAATTCGTTCCTGAAGTTTCCCGTTCGAGGTTCAAAGGGTAAACACGTTGCTGAACGCTCCATTAAAACATTATTTAAAAAAAAGTATTGTCACTGGATTGGTAACTAGACTGCGGAGTTTATGCACTTCTGACAAAAATGAGTAGGTGTGGCTCAAAGCATGAAAAACATCAGACGAATTTAAAAATAACTTTTTATGTCACTGCGGTTTCTTGCAATTCAGGTGGAACATTTTTATTTCGTCTTGTATCATCTCCCACATTATTCTCTAGCACCAAGAAACCAAAGAATATCATGTACACGATACAAGCAACACTTCAGTCCCAAAATTCTGTAGACACCGCTTCCGCGACCCCGGAAGAGCAGAAACAAACCCCCCGCAATCCGATCAAGCGCTTCGCCAATATCTCGACCATCGCCAGCAATTCTCGTTCGCCGTGCGCCGTTATCCGTCGAGCCCTATCAAACAGCGAAGCAGTCCGTCGAATCAGCTGTCGTAGGAAAGGCGTACCGTGGCCGCAGATTGGCCCGTAGCGTATCGCAAAGCCACCGGGTACGTGAAAAGCTATAATGCCGGCGAAGCATCGTAGCCCGGGTCCCGTTGTGTGGGTCTGTTTTTCACACACCGACCGGGGCCGTTCTTTTGTGCCGGCCGTTATTGGTATTGGTTAGTGCCCGTTTCATTCGCTAGCGGCGCCAATGTGTGAGGGTGTAATATTTTTTACTCTTTCCGAACACCCTTCTCTCCCCCCGCCGTTCCTCACCCCCAACGGTAACCCCCCGCCCCCGCATCGTTATCCCGGTTCGAGCTCTGCCCCCCTTCCGCCCACACCCCCGAAACGCCGCCACGGAACCGTCGCATTCGTATGCGTGGCTTCGATGGGTATTGATATATTATTCCCAATAGTTCGTGTGCCGTCTCTGCTCCACCAGTTGCACCGTGCATCGCACCCTCTTTCTCTGCGATTCCGTCTTTCTCTGGCTCGAGCGACGCTCATGCTCTCCCGTTTTTTTTTTTTGGTCAGCACTCCGCGTTTTTTTCAATTATAATTCTTTTTCGTATCCAATCAATCATTAGTATTTCCATTGTCCTTCGGTATTTTCATTTGGCGTCACGCTCCGAGCGAGATGGAACGACGCTTTCGCCCCCGTTGCGCGGGGGGTGGAAACGTAAAAAGGGGGGCCTGCCTCTGCTATACACGCAGCCGCTTCCCCTCCGCCCCCGCGTTTATTCCTGCGCGACGCCTTTTCATCCCCGGGAACTACCGGCGACGATTCGTTAATGCGATTCAATATTAATTCTCACTTTGTTGATTCCCTCTCCGTTCCCTGGAGTTGCGCGCGAGGGTTTTTTTTTGTTTTGGATGGTTTTAGTTTCTTTTTTTTTTGTTCGACTATCTTTCTACGGAGCTCACGGTGATATCGTTTCTCACTCTCTTTCGTGCGGTTTATCCGCTCGCCGGACGCCGGACGAACACCGCGGATGACGTATACCCGTCACCGCTGACACATCTCATTGACGGGTGAAATAATAGATGGCCCCGGCTTCCTTGGTCCCGGTGTACGAGCGCGTTAACGATGTAGGCAATCCTTTTTTGTCTTTCGGACAACGTTAATACCCCGTTAAGGACCGACGCGAAATGTTTGATCCGAGAGCGAGAGCCGCCGCCGGGACGACGAGAACGAACTCCGGCCATTGATGCAGCCCCGGACTTCGGCAAATGAACAGAACAGCGAATCTGTTCGATTGATTGAACAGAGGTTTTGAAACGATTTCTACGAGTTTTATAAACTAATTAGTCTCTTGTGGAGTGGTTGAAGACGGTTCGAGAGGCTGGGTTCGTAGTAACAAATTGTTAGTGGTCGAAGGAGCTTAATTTTATTAATTAATTAATTGTTGATACGAAATATTGATGATGTTTGGGAATATGGTATTTAAAAATGTTTTTCAAAGTTGGATATAAAACACTAAATTGTTAATGTCCTTATATATAAAACTAAAATTTGAAAAACATTTTTAAATAACATATTTCCAAACATTCTTTCGTATTAACAATTAATCAATTACTAAAATTAATTAAATAATTAAATTACATAGGCATTAAAGAAGTTGGATATAAAACACTAAATTGTTAATGTCCTTAGAATTAAAATTCTTAATGGACTATTTAGCTGGTAGAGGGGGCGGGAGGAATATATATTTAGAAATATTGTTGGAAAGCGGATGTAAAACACCGAATCGTTAATGTCCCGAAAAGCTAGGATTTTATTTACACTGTCTGTGTTAACCGATTTGATTGATTTGTCCGGGAAAAAAATATCGGAATTACATTATGCAAATAAAAAAGAGCCGGAATATATTGGATTAATCCTCGTCATTTAGATAATGGAATTTATTAAATTATTGGATAAAGCAGACATACGATATATAATATTAAAAAATGTACAATAAATATGAGCTTATGATAAAAATGTTGTATAAAAATTCAATTACTTTTCGGTTCTCAATTTTCACTCTTTTCAGAGGATGTTGTAAAAAATGTATAGCATTACAGGCACAAGTAGTATTGGTCGGTCGTGATCAGACGCGGTCAACCAAAAGAATGTTGTTCTTTGTTTCCTACTTATTTTTCAATATAAACTTTCAAGCCAAAATTCATGGAATAAGGAATCCATCACCCAAATTAAAAATTTGAAAAAATGCACATTGCTTTCGACTGACTGAAATACAGACTACCCTATCTCCACCCTCGATTCCAGCGTCGATTATGTTAAACTCGAGAGGGTGAACGGTAGATAAAGGTAAAAGTAAGGAAAACAAATTACGACGGGGTCTCAGGGTTCCACGTAGTGCCCTAAGCGTGTTAAACGTAAGTTCGTAGGCAGCGTGAAGCAAAGTAACGGGACGAAAAGCGTGGCAGACTGTTTGAAATGTGGTGGCGCGTTATCAGCGCTCCCTTTAGCACCTGAAAATTGCCCGACGCTTTTTCCACGCGCGACGCACTTAATAAAACATGCTCGGTCCTCCCGCGGCGGGGACCTCTCTCATCTTTCAACCCCATCTCACTCCCTCCACCGTACACACGATCGTACACCCCCGCGCAAAAGTATGTGGACACTTATAATTTTCATAAAATGTACGAAGTACAATTTATTCAGTTATAGCTCACCCTTGTACGGTCCTCAGAAAAGTTGCATAAAAGAGCCTGGGGTAATGATCCATCAATTTTTGCTTTACACTTTAAGTCAACAAAATATATTTCATTGTAACATTTTTCATTTCATGATGAATTTATGGCTTTTTAAAAATGAGTAGCCAGAACGCCAGAACTGGTATAAATGATTTTAAATCATTGGACGTAATTCGCTGGATATGTAGGTCATTGTTGGCGAGATATTTGAGGAATTATTATTATTAGCTTGTCCGGAAAGTAATTTCGTTTTTCGTTTGTTATTACTAGACAGCGGATTTTATGCATTTATAGCAAAAATGAGTAGGTTTAATTAAGAACAGTGAAAACATTAGAAGAGAATTTAAAAATACTGTTATCTTATTTTCAACCAATTAAATATATTAAGGAAAAAAACAAATTTCTGAAAAATCGCAAAGAAAAGATCATAAAACTTATTCTAAATGGTAAAAAATTGGCTTTCATTTTCCCTTGAGAAAACGAAATGACTAGATCCGAATGATCTAATAATTTTAATATGTTCGCTGGATCGCATAAAGTTTAATTAGACCCATTCCGCATTTGTTTGTAGCAGATATAAGAATGGAACAAATGTCCAGATACTTTTGTGCGGGGGTGTATAACCACACACGAACGGTGCCTTTACACAAATCCACGCTTACGCCCGCGCTCTGTTTTCCTTTCCCTCCCTCTTCTTTTCCCTTGGTCATGCTTCAACACCTTTCCCCCGTTCCTCTTTCGAGTTTTGTACTACATTGGGAACGAGTCTCTTTATCTTCCTTTCTTTCTACCCTCGGCAACCCCATCCTCTTTTCTCTCGCTCCCTTCGCTACTACCGTCGTCCTTCTCTTTCTATCTTCCTCTCTCTCCCTCTCTCTCTTCGTGTTTCACGGGTGGTTCGAGGTTTACTTTCTTCCTCGTCCTTCGTCGTTTCCCTTCCACCAACGATCCAACCGTGTTGCCTCTTGCTCCCTCGGTGCAGAAGTTTCCAACTGCTCCAGCGACAGCCAAATAAATGTCTCTCCTACTCCTTGCTCCGACACTTCTCTCCGCTACACTCGGCTAATTCGGCACGCGTACACGGTAAAACTTCGTAACCAGCCCCTGGTGGGGAATGTTTGGAGATTGAACAATTGGTCCGGATTTTATTTCCGCTCCTCTTTCCGCCACGCGGCCTCGTCACCCCCGTGGACACCCCTTTGCCGCGTCGTTGCTGACACTTAGTGGAACTTGCTCCGTTCAACCCATCCCATCACCTCCGACCCCCTGAATAATTGGAACTTGTTAAGAATCGAATCAGTTTTTCGAATTGCTATTTATTATCGAGATTGTCTTGCTCGACGCCGATGCACAGATCAACTGAAAACCAATTATTAACCCCTTCGTGGGTCGAAGGAAACGCCGGGAAGTTTGTTGACCTGAGGTTCTAATGTTCTTTGAATTTTTTGGGTAATTCCTTTATTGAGTTTCTAATGGTTTAATTTTTTCACTAGCCCTTTCGTTTTTAACGTAATGGTGCAGAGAGAAAAATAAATAAAAAAGTAAGTGGAAAAGATAAATAAATAAGTCCAAAATATAGTGTAAGACTATGTTAACACTACACCTACCGGATGAGTCAAAATAAATATGCTTTTCTGAGACATTTTTTCAGTGAACTTCTCTATTGAAGTACATATTTCAACAAAACTGGTACAAAATCTAAATAAATGCAATTTTCTCATTATAAGGCAATGTATGCCCATTGCGTTTAGTGCTCGGTGGTTCTAGTGTTAAACAAGTGTCCATCTCCGAAAATTGATCGAGATGTCCTTGGATCGAATTGATCGCGCACTCCTTTAAGCAGAAAGTAGAATTGGTACGCCATGGTCAGACACATTAATCGTCAAATTCGATTTCCTGAAAACGAAGCCTCAGACAACGAACCTTCATTCCACATTTTCGACACACTTTCACATCCTGATTCGCTCCTAATAATTTTCAATTTTTTAAAAGATCCCATAAAATTAATTTCAGAGAATCTCCCAAACGTTGTATCTGCATCTCTAAATACGAAGATTTCGCAATAAGATCTCTCCGAGCTCGCAAAACGCACAACCACTGATCACTGAAAAAACGATCGCGTCACCCGATCAATCACTCGTTTAAGCAATCAGCCCTGAACAAAACTGGAACCGAGTTTTCCCATCGAATAACTAAAAGATCAACCCCGACACGGCTTAATTCAATTTTTCCGGGCAGTGGAACATTCTTCCCGGTCTCGGCCGGTAGAGAGCCACGGGAGAAAACGAGAAAGAGAGACGGACTATCCGGGAAACCGTTTCCGGTAGGAACCGAGTAGCAAACATCGCCGTTGAAAACCATTCGCGCAAGTTGTTTCCGTTACACAGTGGTCAACCGAGGGCGAGTGTCTCGGGGCGGCGGATATAGCAATCGCGGAGTGTTTTTCGCGTTGTTATATTCGTGGGGTGGTCCGGTGTGTGCCCGATCGCGCACGCGACAGCGAGAACACAGAGAGTCGGGGTATACTATGTATATGTATATCGCTTGGGAAGAAGAGGGTCGGAGGCGGTTTCTGGCGCGCGTATGTGCGGCCGCCAGGCCATTTGCCTCTGCGGTCTCTTGATTCCTAGCGACTAAATTTTCATCTGTACTCATTCAAGTTTTAATGTGTTTTTGCGGCATCAGTCATTCAAACTTAATCAACAACCAGTTACGCGCTGGTTCCACGACTCGCCTCGTCCCCACCGTACGTTTCTCTCTCTCTCTCTCTGATCTATACATATAACGTATCCGCTCCCATTCGTCCTGAACTCTCTCTCTCTCTCACTCTCTCTCTCTCTCTCTATCTGGCCAGCAGAGAGAACGTGTGTGGGCGCGACGGAATATTGGTCGGCCAGCTCTGTGACGAGAGCGTATTAATTATAACTCTGGTCAGAGGAACGTCAAGAGATGCTTTTGCAGATACCTACGATAAATTGTCGGTTTACCAGCAAATCTCATTTCCAAACCCCGCCATTTTTCCGCTCGTTTGTCCACGCCCATCGTCCAGAGAACAACGCTCTCTCCAGCGCGCACATACACATACACACCGCTGTTCCCTTTCCTTTGCTTCTCTTCCCTCTCGCCCCCCCCCCAACTCACCCCCCTGCGCGCCCCTCAAGTGTCCATATACGCAGGTGTGTGTGGCCGCGTGTACAGGTGTACAAACGCGCGGCGAACAGCAGAGCCGACGACTGTCGCGTGCACAAGAGCGCGATCACGGCGAAAGGGAGAACGCTTTTATTCAATAATAGAAACGTCGGCATTTACTGTCTTGTCACCATTAACTGGGTTCCTCTCTTCTCTCATCTGTTCGGCCCCGGACCAGAGAGAGCTCGCTCGGATACGGTTGACGTGATGGGAGAGACGATATTTCTGGATAGAGACGCACACACACAGTCGATGCTGTTATTAGCTGTATCCATTCGGTGATCTTGATGGGGCTTTTTTCGAGATGATCGGGAACTAATTCGTACAGGTTTTACGATGTTACGATGTACAGGAATGCGATGTGACTGTGTTTCTCGTCCATCTTGTTTAAATATTTCTCAGTCGTCAAATTATTATTGTGGACTCGTTAGAAAAGCTCATTTCACATTTGAAGCCTAACAGAATAATGAGTAGACAGCGGATCTTTATGGGAAATAAAAATTGTCTATCTAAATAGCAACAAACTGTAATGAAATGGAAATTTATAGCTATTATCTGTATCAATTCGGTGATCTTGATGGGCCCTTATCGAGATGATTGAGAATTAATTCGGGATTGACGAATGCGATGTGTCTGGTTAGAACTTTACACGTTTCTGACGAAAATCGTCTTGATTATTTTCGCAGTCCTCGATGGAATGAAAGGAGACAATGTTTCTCGTCCATCTTGTTCAAATGTTTTTCAGTCATCAAGTTCTTATTGTGAACTCGTTAGAAAAGCTCGTTTCACATTTGAAGCCTAACAGGACTCTGGAAATCGTGTCCCCGTGTCATCAATAATGAATACACAACAAATCTTTATGCAAAATAAAAATTGTCTACCTCAATTGCAACAAACTGTGATGAAATTGAAATTGATTTTCTTTCTTGATATGTTTAATAGGTTGAAAATAATACAGCAGTCTTTTAAAATTCTTCTAATGTTGTCACTGCTGGAAATTACACCCACTCATTTCTGCCATAAATGCATAAAATCCGCTGTCTAATGAATATTCAACGAAAACATTACCACAAAAACCAGAACAAAGGAATACACCCATACGATCTTCGAATAATGAAAGCTCCCACGCGATCAAATAAGTTCCTTTTTCTTACAATCGCCGAACACAACATTCTTTCGCAAACACCACCCATCTCCCAAGGTAAACACGTAATTAATCCCGAAACTCAAAAGAAACATTTTAAGCCCAGCTCCGGCAAAAGTTACAACAACCACCCCGTCGAACTTTCGTCGGCAACAATTCCGCAGCGTCGACATCCATCCTCCTCAAGACTCATCAATAGTCGACTTCTCACGATAGCTCGAGCAATTTCTGCCCGAAGAAAATTCTCATCAATATCGCCTTAATTGGGGGGAATTCGTCTCGAACACGATCCCACGAAGTCACTGGTTAATCAAACGGCAGGGTAGGGTGTATCTCTCGAAGGAACACCAACGAAGATGCATCGAGATCAGGCTGCAGTTGCACGTAGCTTCTGCATCGATCGTATAGGGAGAGTCGATCCATCTTGGATCGGTCCGCGATTGTCATAAAACAATTGACCGGCTAGATTATCGCGATCGCGAGCGGCCGTAAATACTTCAAGATTGATCGGAAATCGCGAGTCGAGTTTAGCGATCCAGCGGATCGAGGACGGAATTGGAATGGCGGTCCATCAGGATTCGCAATAGCGAAAGGGCAGTATTGAGCGAGAGCGTAACGGAAAAGGCATCGGGCGCCCGGAGCCAGAGAGATGATCGTTTCCGTAATAAAAATCGTCAACCAGATCGTAGCTCACGTTGTACCGATACACCGGGGCCACTCCCTGTCGGCCAATCAGAGCCTCCCGTTCCCCGCTTAATGTATTCAAATGTAAGCGGTAGCAGTGTTTATGTCTTGACATTGCAAATTGTGCCGGCTAGGCCATAACTTATAGTAATTGCTGCGCGCCGGAGTAATTATTTATATGCGTGATATAGAGTATAGAGAGAGGCCCCGGTTCGCTCGTGGTTATTCAGCGCGCGGGTATCTGTATCTCCGCGGCTATAATTGTAAGCGTGAATATCGAAAAGGGGCTCAACGGGCCGCGATATTAATCTCGCACGGCGCGCGGACGAATCGGCGACTTCGATGCCTCGCGCGGCCGCGAGAGACGCTAGACCGAATCACGGCAGTCAGGAAAAACTGTCGTCGTTGAAATGTTGCTGACCAGTTGCTCGGGAATTGTAGCTGATCATTTAGGAAAGCTGCTCGAGACTCTTCTTCTCAAACGAGACGCTAAGCACATTCGTTCCTGTCAAATCAAACAGCCAATTATCTGGACACTGCATATGTGTAGCACAGAGTTGGGCATTAATCGATTAAGATTTTAATCGAGAATGATTGATTAATGTGTACGATGAAAAAAGGTAATCATTGAAAAATCGACGATTGATTCAATCGATTGGTGAAGTTAATCGTCAATCGTTGATTAAAAAAGAAATCATCGAAAAATCGGAGAATGATTCAATCGATTGATGAAGTTAATCGTCAATCGTTGATTAAAAAAGGAAATCATCGAAAAAAAAACATAAAAGCACGTAAACAGAGTTTGTATTATAGACCAAATGACAATACACCTAAACTCAGTTTACATTTTTTTCAGTATTCATACAGTTTTGATTCCGAATTTCATTTCGAAATTTCAGCAGTTAATCATTAATCAATTATCCAATTGACGATTACAATTGAAACTAGAAATTTAACCGTTATTCCCAATTAACGATTAATAGGTATGTAATCGTTAACCGCGATTAACGACTAAACTAGGAGATAAATTGTTAATTGCGATTAAGGATTGAAGTAGAAATTTATTAGTCAATCGTTCATTAAATTTTTGTCCAACACTGGTGTAGCACAATCTTGCAATATGCAATATGCAGACGTTAAAAAAAAATCCGAAATTCAGGGTTTTTAATTTATATTAAACTTAAAAGAGAGATATGTAGATACTTAATATACTTAGATAGTAGAAAGAGGTAACAAGCAATGGGAAGGAGAGTGATGAGTGAGCGAATGAGCGAATGAAAGTTAGGTTTATGTAAACCAAGTCCAATTTCTTAGCCGTGAGGCGGAAATAAAATATATATTAAACTCGAAGATTGTATCTCCTGTTATGAGTTGAAGTTGCAACCATAATATGTAGTTATTTACGAAAAGAAATAATAAATTCTGCTGGAATTGTAAGAATAATAAACAATGAAGCTCTATTTTCAGCAACAATGCAGACTGACGTTGATATTTCGTTCGAAACTGAAATAAAATCCGAAGTTCCTATTTTAATTGCACCCGGTAATGGAAAAAAGGTATAAAAGAATTTTTTTAAATAATTGTGTGATGTAGAACACACATCCGGAATATCAACCTTGTTCCCACATTAAAAACGCACTTCTCATACTCAATAATTCTGATTTAACTAAAAAATGGTGTTTTTTCGCAAGAAAGATTGGATAAAAAATGGCGGCTATATTAATTGTACTGCCCGTAGAGCACTACGATTAAGCAGCAATACAAAAAACTATTATTTCATTAAGCCGCGCCAGCCGAATTTTTCAACTCGCGTAACCGGGATAAATGAACGTGTAAATTTTTACAGGATTTTTTTAATACGGACAACGAGTACACGTAATAATTGCCATGAATGGCTCATGCGAAAAAACAGATGTGTTGCATACAAGACTAATAAAAAATGGAGATTTCGGTCAAACAAAAAAAAAAACTGGAAAGCCGCAAAAACTTCGTCGTACAAATTGAATAGTGCGGATACACAGCCGTATAAACGTTCCGTAATTAAAATTTGTGTAAGTGCGTTCAGGTTTTCATTTTTCGCCATTAAGACCGTAATTTCCGAAAATGGCGGACGTGTAAATGTGTCCCACAAATCAGCCGGTTAGACACTGGCGCTGCCTGTATATACAATAAATGGGCTCCTACTCTGAATGCATAAAAGGTGAGCCCCCCAAAATCGGAACAGTTTATTGATCCCATCTAAATAAAAAAAACATGGCGCGCGCGTGGACTGAATTTGCTTTGATGCACTTTGCGGTGCCCGCGGAATGAGAAAATATGGCTCCATTAAAAAAAATCCGTGTAATCGTAACTTTTTTAATGGAAAAAGCTATTCAGACAGTTCTTTTATTATTGTTAGTTGTTACCGGCTAAACACGAAGGTATTTCCGCGCGGAATATTCCCGTAACATATCGATGGTACTTTTCAAACTCCTGCCAAGAGTAATTATCCCGTTATTTTTACCTGCACGATTATTCTCCATTTTGCATCGCGATCTCCTCGGAAAGAACGAAACCAAAGGAAAATTCTAATCGTATGAAAATCAACAATTCTCTCCCTGAAGAACTCAGTAAGCCCATTCGAAAACCGATTCTGAAAAGCGTTCGCAATTGTCTAAGTACGGGAATATAGTGAAGTTATTTTCTCGTCACCGCTCCATTATAAACAGTCGCATTTATATAATTACATTGGTTCGATTTTGCCGCGATATTCATAAGTCACCGGACGCATTCATATTTGGATGCGCACGATTTTTCGCTATTAAAGGACCTATATTATGAAATAAAAATGCTACTTAATAATTTTCTCTAAAGCAGAAAATTTTAAGTATTATTCCTGTTTTCAAATTTTTTAAATTTGAGTAGGGCAATTGTTTTCCAATTTGGCTTCTAAAGCTGTCCATAATCATCCCACAATTCCTTAATCTCCTTTTTCCAACATTTATTCAAACAGTATATATTTAATTTTAATCAAAATAAAACAATAAAATCAACCTGGAAGCTTGTACTCTTTAATTACCATTTTGTTGAATATAAGCAAGTGTCCGATGATTTATAGACGGGGGTGTACATGATCTAAGACCCTAAGGATATTCTGGCTACGTTTCGCGATACAATAGTGCCGCCATCTCGCATGACACGGGCGAACTATCACTGGCGAAAAAAAATCCTGCAACTTTTTTTTTTAAATGGCCACGTTTCCCGAGCGAATCGAACGGGAGAAAAAAAGTCTTCGGAAATAATAGCAGCGAGGTATATTCGAGTAGCAGAGCTGATGGCTGGTGCGTTGCAGCCGTTCAGTGCGCCTCGGGGATTCTTTTCCCGTTGGTCTTTTTTTCTCCGATAAATCATCGTCGAAATTAAGAATTTCGGCGACTTCGGCCAGAAGAAATCTGCTCCTCTCGAACAACGCTAAGGGCGGACCGGGGCGAATTTCACCGGTGTCTGTCGATAAATCAGTTTAAGCATTCAGCCGATGAGAAAGGGGGTGGTTTTGCGGTGTAACAGGTGGTTGAAATTCTCATTCGCCGCGCCTTTTTACTCCTTTATCGGCAAAAAGGGAAAGAATAAGTTCCAGTTTATGAATCGGAGCGCGTTTAACGCTTCTTAAAAGGATAAAGCCGCCCCCGGACGGCTTTTTCCACCCGGGGAAATTGCCGAGTCCTTTACGAGGCCACGGGACATATCGATAGACACACCACACCACCGCCATCGCTTTTTCTTTCACGGTGTGCTTTTTGCCGGGCGGATATTTTTTGCCGAGATCATCCTGTGAAATCAAATGAAAATTAATCAAACCATCGCCAGACACGTTTTACCTCGACTTCTTTATTCTTGAACATTATCACAAACTGGCTTACTTTATCTTAGACGGGAAGGGGTTGGATCGGAGAATCGATCGCCGTTTGATTGACAAAACACCACGCAAACTCTTGTGGCTACCGGTAAAAATGATTTCTTTCACGGTGTTTTTTGCCGAAATCATCCTATGAAATCAAATGAAAATGAATCGAACCATCGCCGGACACGTTTTACTTCGACTTCTTTATTCTTGAACAATATCACAAACTGGCTTACTTTATCTTAGACGGGAAGGGGTTGGATCGGAGAACCGATCGCCGTTTGATTGACAAAACACCACGCAAACTCTTATGGCTACCGGTACAAATTATAAATAAGGTTCACGTTTATTTACAAGGTTATTATTCACATTTCGTTCGATACAATCGTTAAAGCTTGCAAGTCTTCGGATATTAGGATTACAGAGTTCTGCCGTCGCATTCTCAGGTTTCTAAGTATCACCTTATCCTGCGTCCTCCGATTCTTAACACGCTACCTACCGGATTTAATCCTTAGCACTCGAGTGGTGACTATGAAGCGTCACTAAAAATTGCTGTACCATTACTTAAAATATATTTTTGAGTAAATATAATATTTTAATTATAATAAAATAATTATATTTTATTTCACAAAAATATTTAAAATACTGTTTACATTATATTAGATATGTTGGTATCTAATAAAGTATTAAACATTTAAGTGTTGCACGATGTATTATATCAACTTCGTATCCACCAAAGTTAAAAAAAACATTCAAAATGAAAATATTCTTGGTCTGAAGAAGTGTTTGATTTTCGAGTTAAAATAGCTCCGAGTGCAAAGTGTTAACAGCTTTTGAAAAATGTATGGCTCGCAGTTAAACATTCCTTAACACATTACTTAGCGGCGTTAATTCGATAGACCATTTCGATTCATAGCCTAGTATTTTTGAATAGATTCATCAACGACAATGCGAATTTCGGTCGTGAACCAACAAGCCACCTTTAGAATAAGATTTTAAGGTTCGTTGTTTACATAGTCATTGGACACGAATCTTCCGGTAACTAATGTGTTAATTTATCAACAATCCGGTAGATAACTTGTAAATCGTACGAATTAATTAACTAAACGTACACGTGTATAATGCCTGACTATGATAATAAAAATAACAAGTCTTGGGTCCGACGCAGACAGCGAATCGCAAACTAAACTTAATGATTTGCCTAACGGCTGGCGATTCGAAGAAAATAAAAAGGAATCTCGCATAAGAAAAATGCCCACATAAGAGAACTCGCTGATCTGCTCTGGACATACGCTTAACCTAAACGCAGGCACTATGTTACTCCGTACTCCATCGTCTTAGGATACTTTCTCACAGTCAAACGTATCTATTAAAATTATTTGTACTAATTAATCTAGAGTATTTGCCGATACTTTCGAGGGAACGAAACCGTGAAGACAATCTCGGAATCACCACGGTCTCCACATATCGGCGTTCGCGGCCGAAGGACCAGCTACCGCAGCAAATTTCAGAGGATTAGGATTAGAATTTCTATTAGTCGAGCAAGTCGCTTTCCCCGACAAATCCTCCACGGGGCCGAGTTGATCTTCCCGGGATTTTGGCGCGCCATTGGAAGAATCCATGGGAACCGTGGAGCTGATCGATTCTTGGTACCTGGGTCTTTTATCGGAGATTACTAGAAGTCCATCGGAATGATGCCTCTTAAAGACATCCCTTCTGGGTGCCACGTGGTCGGATCGATTGTAAGTCTTATCAGTAATCACTGACAGCGGTTGTCTTACATTTGCTACGATCCCGAAGCCGTTCAATATGTCCGACGAGTCCGCTGCATCCTTTCTAGGATAGCTACGATCCAGCTTGGGCTCCATGAAGACGGGAGACTTGCTGTCGCTTGTGGAGCTGATTTGCGGCTTCTGCGTCTCCGGGGACGAGGATAAGCTTTTCGAGGAGGCTGGACTCTGTTCGGGGATCTTGAATCGTGGCTGATGATTGGGCGAGTGCGCTTGGGGGTAGTGTTCGGTCATCGACTGATGATCCTCGCCGTAGCTGGACGTGGACGTGGACGGACTCAGCAGCGGACTCTGCGGCCTATGAACGGCGGTGAAAGCCGACGACGGACCGATCTTAGATGATTCCGGAGCCGGTGGAAAGAAGGGAAAGTTCGCCGAAATGTTGGCCGATTGCGGCACCAGAAGAGCCAACTCTCCAGTCGGCAATCTGCTTGGTATCAACTGAACACCGTTCGGTATCTGTATCCTGGCACTTCCGTTATTGTTCTCGTCGCCATTCTGGAAATCGCTCTGGAAACCGACCTTCACCTCCGGATAGAGGCGTTCCGGCATGTAGGGCACGTAGTGGCTGTAGAAGGGCGCCATTTGCTGGAGATTACTGACGCAATTGTTCAAATGTGATACCAGTCGTTGCTTGACAACCAGGTCGACGTTCTCGAGGTGGCTGACGTACCGCGATACTTCGGTAGCACATTCAGAAAATCCGGTACGGAATTTCGTTAACACCGCCGGATCGGTAGCGACCGCCGTGCTCAATTGCTGCCGCTGCACCGTCTGCAAATGCTTCACCGTCATCTCGAGGATATCGGCCTTCTCGAGCTTCGAATGCCTCGTCGGCTGTAACAGAAATAAACCCGTTGATAATCTTCCGTTTCCTTCGAAAAATGTTCTACCTAATTTATAGCGCGCGAGAGAATAGAAAAGTGAATGTTATTAAAAAAATTTTTTCAACGAGAACGCGATGTGTTTTAGGGTAAGAGTTGCCCCTAGGATTCGATCGATAGCGTCGACCGCTGTTGGAGTGGCAGTCGCACTGTGGGGACCTGTTTTACCCGCTGACGCTGAACTAGAACCGTTCCAGAAGAGGGAAACATCGCTCCCAGCCTGTCCAGAGACCAGTAAACTACCCTCGGGGTTCAGAAGCTGTTAGGGTACGGACATAATGGAGCGGTGAAGATCGAGGGTAGCGGCGGAGTAAACATCGCGGCAAAATCAAACCAATGTAATTAAATGCGACTGTTCATGGTGAAGAAATCACCGCTGCACTATATTCCCCTACTTAGGGCCGCAGACAACGAGTATTCGATCGAAATTGGAGTAACGAAGAAACGAGGAATGAGAATTTTGAAATTGCAAGGACAAGTCGGCAATGAGGGGGCTCTTAGAGCCCACCCTGGGGGCTAGAAAGCCCATAATAAGATGCAATGTGTGTAGGGATCTGTAAGGTCTGTGTCTAAGAAATCTGTGACGCCTAGGTAACGCCCACGTAATTGCCTCGATACGACCTGCTACCTTAATAACAGAGTGCTAACTTCGGTAGCTAGTGCAAGCAATTTCGTAGTGCCCCCAAGGCTACCGCGGTTACATTCTACCGGTAATCTACCTCCGCGGTTTTTATTAATTCCTCTATGTAAATGGTCTGTGATGAACGCGTAAGAAATTATTAAACACCGGTGATACGAATTAAAAGCGCGGTGGCGGGTAAAGGTGCAACATGTTCCTGTCTGCTAAAGGGCGGTGTTACAAGATCTGCAAACGGTAGTCCCATCGTGGGAACCCGTTAGATCTTCCAGAGAGGCATCCTGGAAACATTTTTTCGGACCAGAACGCCAGCTAGCCCTTTCAGTATTCTTCGGATTCCCACTAGCCTTTTAGGGATCAATAACTCAATACCGATGCAGCTCTACGAGCTCGAGATTCTATTGTATCCTTTCTACGACACGGTCTTCGGTCCTGGATCAGGATGGTGCTCGCATTTTTATGGTAAACTAGCGGTCACCTTCGAAATAAGCGTGGGAGTCGAGGAAGGGATCGGTTACACAGCCTATTGAGCTGCCTCTATCCCATTATTCGCCTCGAAACGTGCTCCCGAGAAAGATGGACTGACTTAAAAATCGCTAACAGGTCCTCGCTGATGTTTGTTCAGCGGACAGCAATGTGAAACATTCGAAGGAGTGGTCTCAATTTTTTAAACTGTTAAAAGAGACTCGGAAGAACTTATTAATCATTAGACAGCGGATATGCAAAATAAAAATTATTTGCATCGATTGCAAGAAGTAGAAATTAAATTGAATGTTATTTCTTCCCTTAATAATTTTAATAGAGGAGAAATCATATATTGATATGTTCAATTTTAAAAATTTTCCAACAATTTTTAATTTTAGACTGCGGATCTTTATGGAAAATATAAATGTTTCACATGAATTGCAACAAACCTGAGTGACATAGAAAATATTCTCTCTTAATATGTTCAGTAAGTTGAAAATTATATAACAGCATTTTTAAATTCGTCTAATGTTTTTAACGTTTTAAATAACACCTACCCATTTGTGTCGTAAATGCATGCAATCCGCTGTCTATTCATCACCTTCCGAGAAAAACGGTAATGTTAATTTGCAAAAGAAGATTAGCCGTATGAGATTGATGCCGAGAGCCTGAGAACACGAAGCAAGCCTGAGAAAGAGGAGAATCGATGCGGAAATCGAATTTCCCGTGACGCGAATACGACACTCAAGATTTGGAGGACCGACACCTGCTAAAGGATCGAAACGAAAAGGCGAAGGCGTCGGGCATCCCCCGATTTTTTTGCTGATCACCGTGGTCCTCGCGATGGCTCGGATCCTTAAAGATGATACGGTCAACAAAGGGAGTCTGTAACCCGAGACGAGATTCTCCTTTTCTCGCTCTCTCTCTCTCTCTCTCTCTCTCTCTCTTACTCTCTTCGTAATAATTATTTCGAGGTTCCCACGAACGCGGGGGGCGTTTCGTATGGGCGAACGGGACGGACACTGGAGCGAGCAGGTAGCGGAAGTCATCTGGACGAGGAGAAGAGAACGGTGAGAGCGGCTAGCTCTCGTTATATTCCTGTCTGAGAAATCAATCTCGATGGATCATGTTACTGGAGACCGGAGTCCTCTATCCTACGGTGCTGCGGGAAAATCACGCGGATGCTGCTGGATAGTTTTTTCAACATTGGAAATTTTGTCCAACCTCTTAAAAAAAAATCATACAGAACGGAACTGTTGGATCATTACGTACATCAAAAAATGACTGCTCAAGAATGAAGACATTACGAAGAATGAAGATATTATGAAGACACTTTGTCCAACCTTTTCGAACAAGATCATACATGATTGGATTATTATGAACATCAAAAAATGATGTCTGAAGAATGGAGACATTAACTTGGTCCAACCTTTACGAACAAGATCATACCGAACGAAACTGTTGAATTTTTATGAACATCCAAAAATGACAGCTCATCCAACCATTTCAAACAAGATCATACACGACGAGACTATTGAATTTTTATGAACATCAAAAAATGACAGCTCAAGAATGAAGAAATTAACTTGGTCCAACCTTTTCAAACAAGATCATACATGATTGGATTATTATGAATATCAAAAAATGATGTCTGAAGAATGGAGACATTAACTTGGTTCAACCTTTACGAACAAGATCATACACGACAAGACTATTAAACTTTTAAGAACATAAAAGAATGACAGCTGGGGAATTAAGACATTAATTTTGTGGAGCAGCGAAATTGACTCGGATTCTTTTATAATAGCACGCGTAGGGAGCGATATAACAGTGCGAATTGGTTAAAGTTACAAATGGTGAGATAAGGCATGCGCAGTAACCGCGGCAGATTGTTTCGGTCCTCTCGGTATAAAGGTCAAGAGTCGATCTTTTAATTAAACTGATAGGATGAGCTCCGGGTGCGGATGTTAGCTAGAACTGTTTGATCAGGCCGTCTCCTTTTTTCGAGCTCGCCGCCGCGCCATCCTCTCCCGTGTGTGACATGATTTGTTTTCGACTGTAGAATTGGGACTCCGGTAGCAGGAGGTGGACGGGGTTTTGTTTTAGTGTTTTAGATGCCTTGCCGTGGGAACGGATGGTGGAAGCCCTCTGCCAACACGTAACCTCCGCCGGAGTTCTCAACAATGGCACTTCAGTCCCCGAACCGAGTGGCGAACCAGTGTGCCCGGAGTACATTCCACTCGATCGGTTTTTTCGAACCGATAGAATTTCGACGATACAAAATTCCCAATTATCCACAATATGCTTCCTATTCCAAGAGAAAATTGTATCGGGTGACCAGAAACTAGACTCAATAGAAATCAATAGAAACTCGACATAGAAATAACTAGAAAATGATTTTTGGCCGTTCTGCCACTCCAGTTTTACGATTATTGAGTTGGGGGGGAAAGTCCCATTTTAAAGAAAACGTTTGAATCAATTGATAAAAATATATGTTTAATATTATTCAATGATATAATTATTTAAAATACGGCAGAACTTCCCTCCAACCTAATATACTTTCTAAAATAAATTAGAAGAACCCAGTCGATCCTCTCTTAAATTTATTCCAAAAAGCCAAGCCTCACAAAACATATCAAATGACCTCAACATTATTTTATTCTTTCTACCAGCCTTTTTCAAAAGAAACACATCTGTCCCCAAAGGATTAACAAGCCAATCCAACCGAACCCTGACTGAAAAAATGAGACGATCACGAAAAATCGCGACAAATCCCTGAAATTACGAGATCAGCTGGCGCACGCACGTCTCGCACGTGTCGAATCGTCCGACCCGGTAATCGATCGGGCGGCCTCTTCGCCCGCGGAAATCTCGATCGCGGGATTACCGACGACAGTTACGTGACGAAAATATTCGCCAGCAGGTCCGGATAGAAAGGCAGTCGCATATTTCCACGTTATCTCCGTGAACCGGGGATAACGTCACCAGATAAGTCTTCGAGATCGGTCACGTTCGCGGCGGCACGTTTCGGGCGCCGGCGACAACGTGGATTCCACGCGAGGTCTGGGATCATGCGGTCTCGTGCTATCGTCCCCGGGAGCTTTGCTGATGTCGTTGTTCCTCGTCAAGAGAATTCCGTCGGTCGTTTCACCGTGTCACGCGATTAACAGATTAAAACAGCCGCCCGCTAGACCCGCTCTATCTACGGCCGACATCTATCGATCGATCGATCTCAACGAAATCACTGTCATCGAGACACTGACCACCCTGTAGCGCAGATAACATGCTCGTCGATCCCCCCCCCCCCCTCCTCGATAAATCCCCAGGATCGGATACTCACGTCTTTTTTCATCGCCTCCAGGATCAGCCCCTTCAGCTCGTCCAGGCACTGATTGATCCGCGCTCGACGACGCTTCTCCATGATCGGTTTGTTGCTCTGCAATTAGCAAATTAGGAACATCAACGATCGATACACGCCACCATGGAATCCCTTTGGGATCTATCGCCTCGTTATCGGATCGAGAATTACAATTGCTTGCACGCGATAGCACGTGGAACCGCTTTAGGAGCGATAAGCGTGCGAGCTGGAGAATGTAAGAAGGGGATTCGACATAATTGCGGACCTCGCTCTGTACTCTGTTGTGTTTACGCTCTGTTATTGCGACTGTGCGGTGATGCTATGGGAGCTGCTGTCAATTGTTCACTTGGATATTTTCTTATTATTTCAGATCTTTAGAGAAGTAAATCGAGATGAATTCGAATTTCGAGATTTATATTTTCAGTGGAAACATTGAGACAATAATTTTGATTTATTTCTAGTGACAATTGTAGCGATTGTACGAACATTCTTTAAAAAACAAGTGTACTAATTGTGAGTAGATAAGAATTCTCTACATGTTTATTTTACATGCTTGAATATTTTATTCACTGCTCGATTTCTAGTCCCACAGATGATAGACTTTATCTGTTTGCGTGCAGCATGATAAGCTCAATAAGAAATTTGATACATTACATTCATCTCTAAAGATCCATAATCATTTCTAAGAACCGGGGCAAGTAGTAATCGCAAGTAAAGAATGACAGCCGTCGACACAACGGAGGGTTGTTGAAAAATGATAAGAGGATGAGAAATAAACTTTACCCTTCGCAGCTCAGCCTTGGTCATCCCGGACTGCGTGTGAGCGTCCGGCTCATCCTCGCTGCCAGACATCTTGTAATTATAGTAATCCACCATTGAAGCACAGAGTCAAACACTTTCGGCGATTTTTGCAACGAAATCAACACAGAGAAAATTGTCTGTTAAGTCCCTTGCGACCGTCGACACGTGAAAAACTGAACTGAATCCACAAACAATCCCACACGAGTCCTCGACATTGAGGAGAAAACGCTGTCGTACTGGTACGATTCTGCCGAAGACTTTTGTAGCACTGAGGTCGGGGATGATCGCCGGTAGCCGGCGTCGTCCCGCTTGGGGTGTCGAGGGTAACTGTTTGACGTTTTCGATTTCGAAGACCGCATGCCGATGCACTCGCCGCGGCTCGGAGTGGGGTGTATCGTGAACCTGGAGTGGGGCTATAGAGTACCCATGGGGTGGGAGGTCCTCCTGAGACCTGTTGATGTGTGGGAATTCACGCCGTCCTCGGGACAAGGCGACATAGTCTCCTCGAAATTCGAGTCTTCTCTTTCGTACCCCTTTCGCAGCTTTACTGCGCACTTCTTTTTTAGTGCGCCGCGCCGGGACGCATAAAGCTGGTTTTGTGCCAGCTATTTAATAAAGAGACTGAACAATTAGATCATCGTTTCGGAGAAGGACGAGGTTCTTCAGGTGCCGGGCTCATTAATTCGAGTTTATTAAAAAATATACCTCGAGATTCCGGAAATTTTTAACAAAGGCTGGCTTATCGTTTTGTTGGGGAAAAATGGTAAATTATTTCAGGTGAGGAACGAATATCTTTACAGCATTGTACCTTCACTGTAAAATTAAAATTACAACATTCTTTCGAATCGTCTAGAATACAAAACGAGTCGGGCTCGTTAATTCGAGTTTATTAACCTTTTGCACTCGGAGCTATTTTAACTCGAAAATGAAACATTTCTTCCAACCTAGAATATTTCCATCCTCTACGATTTTTTAAAGTTGGCTCATACAATACTTAAATGTTCAGTAATTGATTACATTCCAACATATTTAATAACGCAAACAATATTTTTAATAATGGTACAACAACTTTTAGTGGCGCCTCAGAGTCACCACTCGAGTGCTAAGGGTTGAAAAATATACTTCGGATTTTGAGGAATTTCTAACAAAGGCTGACTCATTGTTATGTTGGGGAAGAATGATAATTTAATTCAGACGAGGAACTAATATCTTTGTAGCATACCTGGACTGTAAAAATTAAGATTACAAAATCCTTTAAAATCATCTAAAATACAAAACTAAAAAAATATACGAATTTCGCTGGAGAAAATAAAATCTGCTCCACCGACGCCACAGAAACAAAAAATTGATCTTTCGACGATCGGCGCTCCGAAAAATTCCCCATAAATTTCCCCGACGCAATCAGAATCTCGCTGTCATCGCTGCCCCGTGTGCGCCGGCCGAGCGAGTAAATGGTTGACACTGGAGAGAAAAAAAGAGAAACGATCCTCACGATCCTCGTGGCGTAAAAAGTTCAAGTACCGCAAAGACGATCTTGTCGGTCCGATTGCCGCGATGAAACCCCAACACAGCAGCAGCGGCAAAGGCAAAGGCAAACGACGACGGAGACGATCGTGCGACAGAGAAGGGCCGTGTGCCGGACGTGTGTATACGTGCGTCATAAGTGTGGCTGGCGCGCGCAACGATGCATCGGATGCAGACGACTGCTAGAGAGGGATGGCGGGGCGACGGGAAGGGTGCACACTGTGTGGGAATTCTTCTGAAACGTTAAATACTGTTTACTCGGGTCGCGCCGCACTGTTCTCGACCCGTACGGTCTCATCAATGAACTCTTTCTTTCGCGCGGCGTGCACGCTGTTTTATAGAGGCGACGCCATGGGAAAACGCGATATCGAATTGCGCCAGGAATTGCAACTGCCCCCGGACTTTTTGCAACACCGTTTTACGATCGCACTCGGCCTTTGTGGAACTGTTTTATTCCTCTGTCAGCGGCCATTTGCGCCTTTATAGTTTACCAAAATCGATAGAACTCCGCCTGAAATACCGTTTACGCAGTTTCTAAATTTGGGCAAATTCGGAAAGAACATACTAACTATAGGATCACTAACATTTTTTTTAAACATTTTCCACCTGTAAGAAAGTAATCTGGATTGTACATGAAATTCATTGAAGTTGTATACATATACAGTGGGTGTACAAAGTATTCGTACACTCTTTAACAACTAATAACTTTTTCATAATTGTACCAAACGACCTGATTTTTTAGAATCAATTAGAAGCATTGGTTCACGAAATGATATGCAAAAAAGATATTCCAAAAATTATAATTTACAAGGTTACATGCAAACATAAAAAAGGCATTTTTTAAACCTTTTTTATTTAGGTCCTTAATGAAAATTTAAAATAGATGTTTTGTAGATCTATGTTAGTTATACACATGCTGAAAATTTCATCGAAATCGATTAACATACACACGAGCTACAAGCGGATGAAAATGGTGAAAATCATAGTTTTACACGACTTTTGTTCAATTTATGCTTAAAATCCTCAGAATCGTATTTACATCTTTCGATGTGTGTCGTTTTTTCCAGCGTTCACCGATTTCAATGAAATTTTCAGCATGTGTATAAACAACACAGATGTATAAAACGTATATTTTAAATTTTCATTAAGGCCCCAAATAAAAGTTTTAAAAAATGCCTTTCTTATTTTTGCATGTAACCTTGTAAATTATAATTTTTGGAAAATCTTTCTTGCATATCATTTCCAATGTTCAAACCAATCAAAGAAGCAAACAAATGCTTCTTGGCATCGAACAATTATTGGCATTTGTCGACGTCGACGGTGTTATTCATGGCGCGCGGCACGCTTAGGAGCAATAACACCTTGTCAATAAACGTACCCAACTATAAAAATAGTCTCACAATAAAGATGGAAAGCGCCTTACGACGATCGGCGGGCGTTTCACGAACGGCAAGCATGTAGACGGGACATAATAAACGCCGGACATTTGTTTCGTTGACGGAATCACTCAGCCCATTTCTAGAAGTAATGGCGGCCGCAATAAACAGATAAACCTTTATGACCGGCGATTATTGCACCGGAAAACTTTTACTTTCCGGAGCCGGACCGTAGCCGTGACAAAGGCCGTTTCCTACTTTATGCTGCGCTACGTAAACGGTCCTTTTGACCGGTTGATTTATTTCACCGTCCAGCCAGGCTATCCGCCACGATTCCGGGACAGCACGGAAACACCGTGGATCAATGGAAACTCATTTTTTCCCCTGGACAAGCAGGTAATTTTCCACATTTCAATCGATCATCAACTCAAACATTTATAAAAACATTAAGAAGTGATTTTCATGATCGACGGCTCTCGTTCGAGGCTAAATTAAACGACCAAACAAAATCGCACATCAATTTTTAAGAAGTCGTTGAAGTGGGAAAGCTCCAATCTTCAAACACACGGTAGATTCGTCTACGAAAAAAATTTTCCAATCTTTCTAGAGAAATTTCAATTTGTAACATTGTCGACAAGGAACTCCCTTCAGTTTTCGAGCTGCTGAATCGTGAACGAATATTTTAGAAAAAAATTATTAATGGACCGCGAAAGTAGAGGCTTTTAGATTCAGAATGACCCAAAGTTCGTCGTTCTGCGATTTTTTATAACAAAATTGTAGCAGCTCGAATAGCGCCGATTTGTCAAAGATCGGAAATTCAGTGTTGGGGCGGTTTTTGGAGAGTGGCCAGGCGAGGGTCGAATGGAATTGTCGTTTAATTAATCGCCGGGGTGGTTCGTGTCAGTATCTCAAGACTCTCAATCTCTCAGTCCGTTGTGATTACCGTGAATGATCGTGCGACGCGTCATTGCGTCACAATGTGTCTCGCGATAGTTCCGCGATAAATCGGTTCTCGCGACCAGCTGTGCCCCCGTGGTCCACGGGACTTCCGCGTCGACACACGAGGCCCCCGTACACACGAGCATACGTGCCAGATGCACGATCCACGCCGATCTAGCGTCGGGCCTCCGCGATTGAGAAATCAAGATCCAGCCACGATCGGATCACCGGTCGCATAAAGACCTGAAATTCCCGTGGGGAACGAACGAGTTCGCCGCTCTTGTTTCACGCTCTTTCATGGTCCTCTTGGATCGCCCTTCAGATGATCGATCAAAGATTAAGGGCGCAGAGGAGAATACGGAACTCCCGAGGTTCGCAAATTTCGACCCTCGACCGATCACTATCGAAACGGATGTTTATGTTTGACTGACTGGACGTCGAGCACATGCCTTTTGATCCTTGAACGGTAAAAATTCGCATTTTCGCAGCATCTGTTGGATGTACACAAATTTTAGATTTATTTGATTTCTCAGTTGACTCTAGTTTTGCCATTTTCTGAGGCGTTCGGAGAGCGTCAAAAAGAACTTTTCAGGAAGAGTCCGTTACATTCCGGAAAAAAGATAGACCCCTACTAAAACTAGGTACTTAATGGTTTTATTTCGGGTACCTACCATCAGTAAATACATAATGTGCTACGTTAAACTGCAGCTTTGTCCCTGGGACTGGTATATTATTGCGTAGCCATGGAGGACTCCCCGAGTTACAAGAGGGCCTAAAGTAAGAGACCCGGGGCCCCTTCTCGCTCTCCTGCATCTGCAAACTCTGGACTCGGAAGTTCCGTCGAGGGTACAGGCTGGCTTTCACAATAAAACAGGCCGCGGCCTTGAATTTTGTTTTTAACTTATCGCCCCTCTTCCGGCTATCGCGATCCGCCGTTAGGGCTCGTTGTACCTGGGTTTCTACTCCCATTCCTCGAGCTATCCATGCAAATCCAATTTTCTAGTTTATAGTACACTTACACTGATTTTGCCTAAAGTGTACTCTCTCTCTTTCTCTATGTTTATTAACTTCCTTTAAACCGAAATAAAATTCTATATTGTTATAGCCTTTGGTAAAAACATAGGCACACAATAAATATAAAATTTCTATTTTTCCTGTGAACTTCTGGACGATGAAGAATTTTCAATCGATACAGCCACGAAGTACATCAACAACAAGTTCAAGGGGTTAAAACGAAATAATTATTTTAAATATCCAATTTCTATTTTTCCTGTGAAATTCTGGACGATGAGGAATTTTTAATCGCTACAGCCACGGAGTAAATAGTAATGCAAGGGGTTGAAACGCAATAATTTTTTTTAGAGTTGACCAGACGACTTGATTGTTTTCAGCAATTAGAAATTTACTAAATGACATGGAAAAAAGATGTGAAGTGAAATTAACGAAACGGGGCCATCACGAAAATTCCCATGGAACTTCATATCCGATTCCCATGGTCCACGATTTCCCATAAATATTCCAGCTAGCTGTCATAACGGAAGGCGTTCGGTCAGATGTCGCGACCTCCTCATTAACCCCGGGAGGCTCAGAGTGGTTCGAGTAGTTCGCTTGACCACAAACCTCTTGAGGAAGATCAAGAGGCGAGTCTAAATTTGGAACGCCCACCCTCTGCTTTGCGGCTCGATCTTGGGATACACCTGCAGCCGCCACCCTCGCACTCACCATGGGATCCAACAGGAAGGAAACGCTATCCCCGAATCTTGAAATCTTCGCTTCCGCCCCGCAAGAAGACCGGACCTTCTAGTCTCACGAGAGAACCTCCTAATCGATTCCCTCAGCCTTGGTCCCGCCAGGTGTCCGAAATTAATTTCATTTCACACGATTCGCTCTTGCCTGGATCACAATCTCGCCTAAACGAATTAACGCGCTCGGAGTCCGAGTATTTAACCCTCGGATGTTTAACACCGTTCACTGTTTCATTTATCAATTTTTTAAAACATTAAAATACATTTTATTTCCACAGCTCATGTGTTAGGTTTTCATTGTAGATCAATTTTTATCAACCTGAATGTTTATTGCTACGCCTAACTCAGACTTATTCCACCTAACCACTGCTCCTCATAAATCTGTAGAGTTACCACGTTTAAAAGTAAATTAGTAAATTACCCATTGACTAACCTAATAAAAATTTTACTGTCAACTTTCCTGTAATACTTTCGCAAACCAAATAAAATTAGGTCATGCTCATTATTAAAATTTCTATGATCACCAAGAAATCGTGATGTCCCCAGCTGTCCCAAAGTTAATTTAGGAGGTCTAGTCTCTACAGAAATAGTGTTTTAATTGCTCCATTTTTAATGGCGCTTCTATATTCAGTAGCCAGGAGCCCCATAGAAAAAAATACGTGCGTGGGGTCGTTTTTAGACGACATCTGGATCGTCGTCGCGGGGAAACAGCCGGGATTGTGGAATACAGGAAAATGTAACTCGTTTCCGTGGGAGTTCAATGAAAAAATGTCTCGTCCGCGCGACAGACGGCATCATTTATTACAGTCGGGTATTTGTTTCCACGAGTGGGGGCGCGATTCTCATGAATTTCCTTCTAATAAAAAGTTGTGCTTATGTGCTTTACATTTGCTCGGAAACTCACAGTAACAACTAAAGTAAAGGAATAAAAATATGGAGCACGCAATTTCTTAATGAAAAATCTATAAAATACAAGAACAAATTTTTACTGACAAACTTATATCAAAATCATGAAACAAAAATCTATAAAATGCAAGAACATATTTTTATTGACAAACATATATGTTCTTCTATTTTATAGATTTTTTATGACAAATATTAAAAATGTGCATGATTTATTTTTATCGTGAGGGTCTTGTAGACGGCGATGTTTGATCAATTTTTTAGTTCTGTTATGAAATTTCACGAAGTCGCCAAATGTATAATTTATACTCTTGCGAAATCTTTGTTTGCAAAAGGCTTTGTGAATGAATATAATGCTGCCCGCTAGAAAGTAGCGGGCGTGAACGGTGAATTTGACATGCAGCCTGTACCCCATATGTCGATTGATCCGTTCGACGGTAACTTGAAGATTTCACGAACAATGCTCCACAAAATCCCGATCGTAAATCGAAAGTACCCCATTCACTCGAATTGGGTCAGTAGGCCGTGCCGCTGGGAATCGGGTCGTGTGCTGGACACACGCGAGGCAGACGATTACAATGGATCCAATGGCCAGGTAACTATATTTTCAAGCTGTAGTCAAACATCCACAAAAATAAAAAATTCGAATAATATAACAGTAAGTCGAACAATGCCTGACCACATACTATATATGTATGTACTCATTTTAAAGGAAAATTTAAATAAACCAACCATAACAAGTATATACCGTCAAAGCTCCCGTTCTGACAATAAAAAACGAATTTCACAGTTCGGAATTGGTTTTCTGATTCGCTTCTAAGAATCCGCGTAAGTCGAGGACCTACTGCGTACTCAGATAACAATTATTTCCTTGCAAATACAAAAAGACATAAGTTCATTATCCAGGCGTTAATGCACCCATTATCCTAACCAAACTGATCGCTTCCAGTAGAGTAACACCCCGTTGCACACTCCATACGTGCAGCCTAAGGTTGAAGAAAAAAAAACCAACCCCCCAGCGAGCAGCGTAGGGTAGCTGGACCTCGACGCAGTTGCGTCTACCCCTTTGGAGGCTAGATGCTTGCAGTGGCCACCCCATTCTGTGCCCCCTCCTTTTCCGGAGAGTGGGCCCTGTTCCTTGGCTCGCAAAAGTTCGTGCCGGGCCCTGCCTCAGCCGTGGCGCAAGGGATCACCTGGCGACGGTTCCCACGTTTCTGCGATTCGCGTTTCGCTTCACCCTTTTCGCCTTATATTCCTTCGTCGTGTCGTCGTGTCGGTGGATATTCCTGGGCCCATAATGCTGTACGAAGGAAAACGGTGATGGAAGGGACCTAAAAGATACGAGAGGGGAGGGGGACAAAGAGAGGGAGGCTAGATCGTGCAGTGGGGGCAGATCCTTTGGTCGAAGGAAGAGAGGACAGAACGAGGAAAGAAAGAAAGGTGGAAAGAAAAGAAAACGAGCCGTGCCTCGTGCATCTATTATGGGGGCCTGACCGCTATGGAGGCGCGCGTGGCTGACACACGAGGGGCCCGCGATAGGGCACCGGCACGGCGTTCGACGTTTTATTGGGAAGGGAAAAACGAAAACGGTGCTAAGTCCGGATCCCGCCGGGCCCGTGCACAGACCCAGGTATGTATTTGCATAGAACGGCTGAAATTTTTGTCCCCAGTGACTGGGCTGTAACTGTTTCGTCTTCCGAAGATCGTGGGAGTTTTTCGGCCCTTGTGGTAATCCTTTATACGACTTGGCCTGGGCCGCGAACGAGCAATTACGGTCCCCAGTTTATTGTTTTATGCCTGTTCTATTATCCCGGTTCGCTGGAACCTTGAAACATCGGGGACCAGGATCCTCTTGGACAATGGGAGATCGATTTTAAAACGACGATCGCACCTAGGAGGAGCTCGAGCGGTGGGGAACACCTGGGAGGGTTTTATTGACTTCAGTCCTTGAAATACCCAAAATCTTCGTAGTGAAGATCTAGTACTGTAGCTAAAAACATTCATGTTCCATTGATTTGTATGGATAAGTACGTATAATAATTTTGGAAAAAGATTCTCCGTAACGTAAGACGGACCTTTCTCAGAGAAACCGCAAGTTTGGTCAGTTTCGGGTCGTCGATTGTTTTCCGCCTGGCTGAGAATTAAAAAAAGGACTCCGTAAAAGAGTATTATGAGTACAGTAACTCAATCTTCCGAACACATCCGGTAACACACAGGCCACCGAGCTAAATATCGAGGCCCCGAACTGTATTAAGAATCTGTTCACAAGTCCGTTAAAATCATTCAGCGGCTGATCTTTAGGAAACACGATCTGTTTAGTCTTCGGTGCTCCGAAGTGAACCCTCCTCCGTGTTCTTTCATGGGACCAGCAACATCGATAGCGTGCTTCGACGAACGAACGAACAGTAATCCGTGCAATGGGACCGGATTGTTTTTACATTGTCTTCCTAACTGCCTTCGAGGAATACTCCAATTTACGGGAACGGGTCGCGCACGCAGGTTCCTCTCTTAAATCACCCTTTACCGTTTCCGGTGGCCTCGCCGGAAATGGCTGGCGAGGGCCATTGATAGGAGAACCTTGCCTAATCCCGGTTTTTAATTATAGCACTGCGCTTGAGATAACATCTAGCAATTTTGGCGCCGTTCCCCGAAATAATCCTTCGATCTGTTACGCCCATAAACGTGTAAATCAATCGGAAATTATTTCTACTATTAGGTCGTTCGGAAAGTCATTTCGTTCTCTCAAGGAAAAATGAAAGCCAATTTTTTACCATTTAGAATAAGTTTCATGACACTTTGTTCTATGATCTGTTGCGGTTTTTCAGGCAACTTTAAGATCCCGTGCTCGTAGAATTTTTGTTTTTTATTAGTAGACTGCGGATTTTAAAACTTAATTTTTAAAACAAAAATAGAAACGTACAATTTAAAGCAGTGGACATATTAAAAAGATTTAAGAACATCGGTGTATTCAGTATTCGGTAGTTTCAGCTTAATAAGATAATTAAAAGAAGAAAGAATTGTTTACTTGGTTCCTTTGGCTTGTAATCGATGCAGACAAATTTTATTTTGCATAAAGATCCGCAGTCTATTTATTAGGAAAAATTTAAAATAACGTTAAGTAATAACAAATGGAAGCAGTTCCATCTCTACGCGAAAAACGAAATTACTTTGCAAACGACCTAACAGATAAATTGACCAAAAATGTGAGACACTTTCCGAAAATAATTATTATTATAACAAGGCGTCCTGAGGCTTTACGAGGTCCTCCTATGGGTCCGCCAGACACCGGCAATCCTTTGCGCAACTTCATTACGACACCTCATCCCGGGCATTCTCCTCTCCAAACAACACCTAAACTAAGCTGCCAATTTTCAGTAACAAAAGGGCATCTTGGGGCCCAACGAGGGGGGCCATCCCAAGTGGTGGGGCCCCGAGCTGATATCGGGAGCGAAGTACGGAGCCGAATACGTCCGAAGAGGTGGACGAAGATGCCCGAGAAGGATGGTGGGAACGCGTGGCGCGGTGTGTTCTCACCAGCTTGCTCTCTCTCTCTTTTAGGGCGCCTAGGAGCGCCGCTACGGAGCAAGGTTACTGCCGCTATGACGCCGCGCTTCTGCCGTCTCCGAGCTGCACCAACCTGCCATAAGATTGCCGCGAAATCCGTACCCGAAATGCCAGGCTTTGTCTCCTCTAACCTCGACGTCTTCGGTTCTTCAATTATCTCCAGCGATCATCAGGACAAATTTAAAACAAGATCGTAATCTTAACGTTAACAAAAATTCTAGAACCACGATGTCTTCTTCTTAATCCTTTGCACTCGATTAGTGACTCCGAGGCGCCAGTCAAAGTTGCCATATCATTATTTGCAACAGTTTTTAAATGATTAAATTCTTCTGTACTCTAGAAATTGCTGGAAGGATCAATTTCATGTGAATGGTGTAAAAAAGATTACGTAGAATACAAATCTTCTAGGTTGAAAGATGTGTCTTGATTTCGGAATTAAAATTGCTTCGAGTCCAAAGAGTTATATATAAAGAGTACTTATTTATTGAGATTCTAATTGGTTTATAACTAATATTTTTAAGAAGAATCTCTTCCTCGAAATATTTGTATGGAGCACTGAATATCCCTAAGGTAAATTCAATCGATCGAGAAATTACTATCAAATCCTTCATCCTTCCTGCTAAAAACTAAATCGTGTACTCGACGTAAATCACTAAACGATCTTTTATAGAAAACTGCTGCTCTACAGCCACCGAGACTGTCAGAGCCATTATAATCCTAGCCGACCAGCACTTTCACCATCGAATCCGCCAATTATCTAAAATTAGCCTCCCCGAGGAAACAGTTAGATCTTCTACAGTACAAAATCGATCCTGATCCTTCGAGATTGCATAAAATCTGGTGCCTGATAGGTGATGTGATGCGGAAGACTATAAGCGAAAAAGGATTATAGCTCGCGTTTTATTGATATTCAAAATCCATGGTGGTCGAAGAGGTGAAAATTGGGGGTCCAGCAATTAAATGGGATGACGATCGGTCGAATGGTTTCCTTTGCAGAAGCATCTGCTTTCCCGATGACGGAACGCGGTGTTCGAACAATGGTGTTCCTTTAAACGACGATCGACGCGGCCCATTTCTCGAAAAAGCTCGTTGCCGCAGCTCTATGCAAATGGTAGTCCCAATGGGGGACCTTCGGCGAAATTTGTCACTTCGAACGAGTTAGTTCACGCAAGTAAACCGGCTATTAGGCCCCGAGAAATCATCGCCGCTTGTTTCGTTGCGAGAACATCGCATTGTCTACTTCCTCAGCTCGGAGGCGACTGCATATAGGGAAATGTGGACTAGGGGCCCATGGGTTCAGTTTTATTCGGATTATGGACCATGAATAAGTGGTCCACAATTTTACTGGGAAATGCGCTGGCAAATTGGCGGGAATTTATTTCGGCGAATTTCGCACGGTGTTGAAAATTCTTCCATTTTTAAACTAAAGATTTTGTGCATTTATAAAATGGGCAATACGCACATGTAATAAACAACTTTTATAAAAAGCATTACACTACCTGATTTGCAACAAACTGGCGTGAAATAGAAATTTATTTTCTTTCTTAATATGTTTAATAGGTTGAAAATAATATAATAATATTTTTAAATTCTTCTAATGTTTTTACTGTTTCAAATTACGCTTATTCACTTTTGTCATAAATGCATACATTTGGCTGCCTGCTCGTTAGTAATTCTGTGAAGTTCAAAACTATGCAACAATGTGTTTTTATATTCTTCACACTTTTTTACTGTTTTGCATTGAATTTCTATTTTTACTAGTAATACGACCATGAATGCTGTAGCAAACAGTAACGCAATTTTTTCCCGACTTTGTTGTTCGTTCAACAAAGAGAATCCTTGAACGCCGAGGTTTAGAAACTCCAGATTGCTTCAGTCGAGCATGCAGAATTGATAACTCTTAGGGAATTCCGTCGTCGTCATTAAACGGGATAATTGCCAGCGACGCCGTAATCGCCGGATCGAGAAACCGATTAGTGCACATTACGGCGTGCGGCTAATTACAGCGCAAATCCCAGTTAATCAGACAGTTCTTCCAAAGTTCCTACCTAGCTTCTTAGGGAAATTCCCCTGGATACGTATTAACGGGAGCTACATGTATCTTGAGATCACTGACGCGATGCGATTCTACCGTAGAACGATGGGACAAAGCTGAAATCGTTGCATCAGCTGGAGCCAAATGTGCTCTCGTGCTGATGGTTTGAATCTTGGGGTGTTGAACAATGGTCCAGCGTGGATCGTCGAGGGGAAACTCTTCTTGTAGGAGTCTTTGATTCTAGTCTTCGATGAAGGAGACCTGGACTAACGGCACGCGCCAGACGACGATGGTCTGCGACCGATTTATTGATTTGTGGAAAGCAGCTGATGCTTGGGAAATTGATGTTCTGCTGGGATTAAGGAGCAATATACGATCCCCTTGCAGGACTCTGTCACACATATCGAGGCATTGTTGTTCCAAAATCTGTAAAATAAACCTAGTAATATTACATACACGTATATGGCGAGAGGATGCGACCTTTGTGGTGACAAGTATGGAAGCCTAGAACATTTAACAAGGGAATGCAGGGTAATAGGAGAAAAGATCAGGATCGAGGATGTAGTGAGCGGAAGGAAAGATAGAAATGTCGAAGAGTGGTTGGAGAAGTTGAGGAGAAAGAGAGAAAGGAGAGCATAAATACACCAAAGAATATACCAAATTATTATAAAAACAAATGTTAGGGTATAGGAAAGAATGCAATAATTTAGGTTAGTAATAATTAGGATACAAGCAGAGTAGATCAGGGTAGGAATGTTAATGTAAACCAAGTTACATTTCATAGCTGTAAGGCTTAAAATAAAGCAGATATACGTATATGTATGTATATGTAATAATTTGTTGTATCTAGTAATTATTAAAAGAAGGTATTTGAAGAATCTACAATACTATAGTTAAGGCTTCGTTTTTTAATTATTAATGGAGTTAAGGAAGTTAAGAAAATATAAAAATTGTAAGAATTGAATAATTTCAATTCAATTAACCTCAGAAAAATGTTGAAATTATAACACAAAATTTTAATTTGTAGAACTTTGGAAATATGATCGTAAAAAGCGCAAAGACTATTAATTGTTGTATCTCCTTGTTCCTGGAGTCATTGCAAAGATATCCTGCAGGGGAAGAAGCTCGATCAGCCTCTACACTTGTAGGTCCAACAGTTAGTATCAATGCAACATCGAAATAGCTCTACAAATAGTGATTACAAAATCTGCGGGATTTCGCACCACCTATTTAAGAAATACGGAGCCAAAAAATGACGCGGGATTGTGAGCCCTAATTGTAACACGTGTAAAACTAGTCGTCAGCGTGTTCAGTCTTGGGGGAAAGGAAGAAAATCCGGAAGCAGCGTAAACGGCAGTTCATAGGAATCGAAGGAAGCAGCAGGTGCACGGAAACGCCTCCGATTCCGAGCGTAGGTAGCGCAAAATCGCCTAGCGATCCCACGAAAACGGGGAATCTCAACGTTTCTGCCATATGACGCGACGATAACGACAGAGAGGCGTCCCGGTACGCTGATCACCGGGCGCAAGAAACCACGACATTGCAGCTGCATGGAAAGAAAATCGATACAAGGACTTCAGTAGGTCGTGGAACGAGGCAGGTGACGTTGGTCGCGTGCCAGACTCCCCTTCCTTTTGCCGGTAAGAAAAGCATTTTGCGCAACCCTATTGTCCTTGGCTCCCTTCTTGCTCACGATTTGTGGTCCCTTTAACATAGGGCCCAAGAAGACCGGCACCCTTCGGACGTCGTCAAGGGATTTCCCTCGGGGTTCGAATAAGGGCCGCCCTCCCCGATCTTCATGGAACGACATATCGCGCGTGCATCTTGAAATGATCCATGCGTTCCGCTACGATTGACTTTCGTCACGAACCCGGACGATCGGAATTAGAACGACAATGATTTCGTGCTCGTCTTCCATTATTCGTACCAGGTTTCTTGACCCTTGCGTGAGTACTACCAGTTGCGATTTACAATATTTTCTTTAAAAATGCTTGACGTTCTCGAAAAAGTTGCTCCCCAAGATTGCGACCGAATATTTTTTGAGCTGGACTGTAAACACACTCACAGCGAAACCAAATCTTGAAGCTTGTCTTTGTATCCATTCTTCTTTCAAAGATTGTAATCTGCACATTTAGTGTGAACAGACATTGTTGTTGTATTCACTCGTAGTTATTCTTGTAAAGCAAAATAAACCCAGGGTTTAAAGTGCTTAAAAAGTAAAAAAAAATATTGTTTGAGGAATCAAGACGAAACGAAATTTCCATAAAGCCGTACGAGAATGCAAACAGCTGATTTTCCAAACGGTCGGGACAGCAACGCCGGTTATCCCGAGGCGGCATAGCAGCAAAAATCAATTCAGGTAATAAGAACAGGAATCGCAAATGGAGGACGGAAGAAACCGGGAGCAAGTAAACTGGTTTCCTCTTTGTCCGGTTCCCTGTGTCCGCAAATCCCCAAATATTTCGATAGCGCGTTTCCTGGAGCTTACAACCGGGGCTTGTACGCGCGTATCAGCGAAGCACACGTGCTGTTTCGCATCTGTCTTTGGCATCTGCAATTTCCTCGAGTCCCACGACCCTTGCCCATTACTATTCCTCGTTCCGGATCGACTTACCATAGAAGAAAGGAGAGAGAGAGAAAAAGAAAAAGGAATGATTACCCCCCCTTCGACGTCACCGAGGGGATTCCGTGTGGGCACATGCTTCTGACGTCACGCGATGCACACGTCATGGTGACGTCGAATCCTCCGAGGGGGGTTCGAAATCTTAAGCATAGCATCTGCAGGGTGCTTTGGGGGATCGAACGTAGAGAATGAGAGAGAGGTTGTAATCACGACTTGAAGAAGGAGAAGACGAAGAAGGGGATCGTGCAAGGAGAATGAAGTGGAATCGCGAGGGGTGCACACACGTGGGAAAACGGCACGCGTCCCTCTTTTGGCCCGGTGTCACTTACACCTGGAATTTTTCGGGCATTTATCAGTGCGCTGCCCCAACTTCGCCTTCCCGCCGGAATTCCTTCGTGTGACTTCGCGTGGCGGGCCGAGATCGATCAAAGAGACGATTATTGCGCGCCGCGAGGGGCCCCGCTGTTCCTTCTTCCCTTTGTTTGCCGCAATTGTGCTTGTTAGGGCCCATACCATGGCATCCTTCAGCGATGTTTCTTAAGCAGCACACGATTGCGCGTTTTGTTTTAACCGCGCGTGTGCTGCTGTTACAATTGAGAATTCATGCTCTCAACACATTCGCTGCCATCATTAAACCAATATTAAAACAATTTCTAATTTAACTCGGTGTCAAATTGACACAGCGGTAAAAGATCGGTGAAACAACAAGGTAAACGATTATTTTTCGATGTTTCTTCGCATTGAACAAATAAAAATCATGAAGTTTCAGGCAAAATCTACAGATACAGAACAGTGTAACTTATTTCGGGAAAACTGTGTTAAATTGACACGAGGGACGGACGAGGGTTAATTCCAATTACCTATTCTGGTCACACATGCATAAAATCTGAAATCTATGTACAACGTTAAATTGATCTGTTGGGTTTGAAACGAGGGTTTTTATTGGTCCGGCAACAGGAATGGTTTTCTCGCACCCTTCTGCAGAGAGCGTACGCCCGATTCTGCGTGTCCCCGATTCTTTTAAGACTAGGTTAATCTTTCGCAGCATGCAACGTACTTACAGCAGCTGTGACTGCAGACTTGTTATTGTTAAATTTAGGATTATGCAAAATATGCCGGAATGTCCTGCAGTTTACTAAAGTGGGGCATGCATTTGCATCTGAAGACGAGCGGTCTAGTCTTTCACCCAGCAATTAGAAGCTCCTCAGTACTCAGTACCTCTAAAGAAACAGGGTTAATAAGTTTCACTGATCGATTTCAGGCTGCAGCTGAACCTCCATTATATGAACCTTTCGCACCTACGTACTTTACTGTCCGAACACCCTGTTATTGTAACCGGTAGAGACGTTCAACCCTTATATACTTCAGGAAATTTCTTATAATTCATGTGATGTGAAATAACTGAAAAGTTCATTTTTATGGGCACATATAGCAGTTTCACCATGTTCGTATCGGAATAAAAATGACTGAAATTATTTGCCTTGATGTCCACACATTGCCCCCATGATCGGTGTCGTCCACCATGAGAAACACTTTCCAGGTGGTTGCACCGGTAAGCGAACGACATGTGCGTGATTATGACGCTATCGTTATGGGAATACCATCATTCCAACGCAGGACAGCTTTGTTTCTGCTATCTGTGGGTTTCGAAAGCACAATGGCGTACACGGAAGCCAATTTATCGAACGCCGCAACGGTTTTTGGGCTCCCGAACCACAAAACAATTTATATTCTTGTTACGTTCCATCGGCCAAAATAGTACATCATTAAATATGTTTTTATAATCACCGTTAAACTGTGGACTTTTATGCGAAACAAAATATATTTTACTGTCAAAACAGAAATAACCCATTCATTTTTGTTAAATAAAAAAGAAAACACGATCTGCGATATATGTAAAGTACCAGTTAACATGAATCATCTAATAATAGAATGCAAAAAATATGAGAATGAAAAAAAAATGCTAAGTTGCCTGAATCCTTACCCATTCTGTTAGGTTCTGAGGAATATATCGCCGGTCTTGCCCAGTATATCAAAGATACACATATGTATAAAATATTGTAAGAAAATGTACCGTGTTGCTAATGACCTTTGATGTTGAAGCAACATTAAATAAATAAATGAAAAAAATATCGAGAAAAAATGTACGGCATAATTGTTGTTAGGGTTAGAAGTTTGTGTGTTGAGAGACACTAGGAAGCTTCTACGGTACCTGCTCGAAGCGAACAGGTGAGATGATACAATATTAATGAAATTTAATTCGTGCCTAATGAGAAGTAATTGTCCATTAATATACACTGTCGTGTGTTGGACCACCGTGAGAATGCGCGATGAGTTATCAGCACAATTCCCATGGACGCCTCGACACCTGGCAGAATGCAGTTGCTGCGGTAAAAGTTTCGTCCCTAAAAACGACAGGGTTCCGGCTGTGTATTACGCCAGCACGTACGTTCCGATAGACAATAATTGTCTGTTAATAACGTCCGGTGGGGAGCTGACGCACATGGCAAATAGTTTAACTCGTCGTGACAGATGTTATTAGAAGCACTTCTGTCTTAAGAGAATCATCACGTGTACAATAATTCCTAGAAGACAATGAGAGAAATTCTCCAAACTCTAAATTAGATCAATTCCAATACGAAAAAAATAAGTTTTTGTCCGGTAGATGCAATAATTATTTTAGGAAACACATTAATGTTTTTCTAATTTAGTCTTGTCCTGAATATGCAGCAGATTATTTATGCTAGTTCATTTCATTTTTTTATTAACATATATGTGCCCATAATTGTGAAAGTGGTCTAAGTTATATATTTCTTATTTCAAGATATTTTGAGGAAAAGGATATTAGCACTAAATGAATTTCATATAATGTTGAAATAATATTGCACTATCTAACAGTTCATTTTTGATAATATCATAAAAATTACATTGAATTGATTTAGTTTAAAATAATGTCATGTGAAATAAGTGAGTAACTCATTTTTTTTATTTTCCCGGGTTCTCGTGGATCTACTTCCAATATTTATCGTTCGCCAGCGTAGAGTAATGAGAAGTCACGCGTCACCAATATAAAATCCGCAATGTGTTGCTATATTTGCAACGCTAAGCCTACAAAAATGAACGAATTAGATACCATGAACTGAAAAATGTGCAACAGCAACAATTATTCGTTTGGACTTCCTATCCTCTACTGTCTACTCGAATTTTTATAAAATTGGTGTCTCTAAAACTTCAATACAAAATATGCATTTTCTTCGAATGTTTGGAGATTTTCAACTTTTTAAAACATGTTTCCATAATCCGAAAAACCTGATTTAATAATTTTGATTTAAAAAGATTTTGATATAAAATCGGCAATTTTATGTGTTCGAGATTCAAAGTAAGAAGTTTACCGGTCGACGCGAGACACGGATAAACACCGCGCGACACTTGGTTTTTACGTCGAGTCAGCGGCGCGTAGAGCCCGCTGTTATTGTTTCAACGTTCGTAACGTCTCGCATCGACCGTAAATCACCTTACTTTGAATCTCAAAACAATCGATTCGATGAGCGATCCACGCCAATCGCGTGACACCACCTCGGCCGACGCGACGGCTAATTTAGGGACCCTCCTGCGTCGGAGGAGTCTATTCCTTGCGATACCTCACACGGCCACCATCATCCAAGTTTCTTTGTATTATCGCGCCTTGCTCTAACGACAAATAAAAGTGAGTTGTCACTTTCAAGACATTCAATCAACCAGTCTATTATCGCGAGTTTCCTCGTTTGTATCATTTTCCCGTTCTCTTGTCTCCGCGAGCTCAAATCTGGGCGATCCCGGCGCCCCGGCATGTCCATCTAAAGTCGAAGCCGAAACATTATGTTTTCCGATTTGCTTAAAACTCGATTTTGCAACCAAAAATTTTGAAAAAAATCTCAGTCGTGTATGCTATTAGGTAGAATAATCATGAATTTTTTCAGAATTTTCTGTTGAACATGACGTGACTAAAAATCAATTTGGATGGGCACTTTTGACCATCTTATCCGACTATACCTTCTGAAAACATTATTTAAAAAATAAAAAATATATTTCTCTTTACATCATGAAACACGATTTTTTAAAAAAAATTTAGTCAAAATTTCTCTTCAATATCTTTTTTAGATCAAAAGTTATAGTAAAATGTGCGCCGCGCCGTGCTGGGATTCAAATGCGCGCTGCGCGCTGTCTCCAGATTCCGACTTTCCGACTTCCGACTCATGCTTCCGTAACTTCACTGGCGTAGAGGGCGTAAGAAATCGAGTTTGTTGTCGGTACTTCAGATCGTGAGACACTTTATTCAAGAAATTTAAACTTACTAATTTGTTAATTACTTCTTATAATAGTATGAATGCATTTTAAATAAATGTCCTACTTTTAGCCATTTTAAATGAAGAGAAATCTTTAATAGAGCGGCAAATATTTGAAAAAATTCTTTTCTTGATAAAGATGGCGCTTTTACCTTTCAATCCATTTCAATCCCTGTCAGCTGCTACAGGTTGAACTGGTGACATACGTGTACATATTCTATACATTATTGTAGTTTAACTAAATTAGAGTATGTCCACGAGGTGAATTATAATAAAACATAACAATGGATGAATATGTGAAGCCATTAACAAGTCGCGATGTTGATTCCGAATTTCTGGGCATATTGGTTGCGGTAATAGCGATTATTATAACCATAGGTAACGCACATATTTTTGCGGATCACAATTATATCAATATGTTGTACAAGATTGAAAAATATTGACTGCATTCTCTAAAATACAATGATTAAGTTCAATTTTATCATAGAATTGCTAATAACTAGTTGGAAGATAGACATAACCTAAAATATTCTAATAAATGTTTTTTCCTATTTGTTCTCCGTTTAGTATTGTTTATCATATGGCGCAGAAGTAAATCTATAGGAAATAGGATACTTCTAACTGGTCTCAGCGATGCTGGCAAAACACTGATATTTTCACGTTTAGTGTGCTCCAAATTTGTTAAAACTTACACATCTGCGAAGGAGAATGTGGAAGATCTTGTAATTAATAATGTAAGTATTGGCAGTTTATAGCAAGAAGTATCAACATCATAGTCCTTCATTGCCATTTGTACATATAGCGTACCCTGAAGCTGGTTGATATTCCTGGACACGAGCGTTTGCGCTACAAATACTTCGATCAATTCAAGTCATCTGCAAAAGTAGTCGTCTACGTAATCGATTCAGTCTCCTTCCAAAAGGATATTCGTGATGTAGCAGAGTAAGTATATACAGTTAACGTTATATCCTCTAATACTCTAACAGAAGAGTGATTAAAGAACCTGTTCATTTTCAGGTACTTGTATAACATACTGTCGGACCCATCTATGCAAAAGAAATCTGTGCTTATATTATGCAATAAACAGGACCAAACTATGGCGAAGGGTTCTTCTGTCATCAAAACTTTATTAGAAAGAGAAATGAATCTATTACGAATGACAAAGACAAACCAGTTGCAGGCTACAGATGCATCATCCGCAAATTTCTTCCTTGGCAAAGAAGGAAAAGATTTCGAATTTGCCCAGCTGGATACGCACATGGATTTTGCAGAATGCAATGCGTTTAATAAAGATCCTGACACTTTGGCTGACATTGAACAATTAAATTCTTGGTTAAAAAAGATTGCTTGAAAAGTTGTACTTGTTCTTCGAAATAAATTATTTGTTTTTAATTTGGTAAAGGAGTTTTTGGATCTTAAGTCTGTGGTCTCATTTAGAACTCCTTTCTTTCAAGTGTTTCTTCTTGTATCTGAAGCTTCTATTCTATTACGTTTTCCTTTCTCCTGTTCTGTTTTTATTATCTATTCTACAAATTCTACATATAAGTTCAGTGTCTATCGATCTGGTGCCGTCGCTGCGTGACGCATTGCAATGTGCGCGCACTACATATTCGTTTACACATGTAGTAGTATAGCGTGCATGCACATCCGTATGTATCTCGATAAGTTTTCAGTTGTTTACGATAACATTAATGATATTCAGAATGAAAATCGTTGAACGACAAGTGATTCGGATCGTACGAGAAAATGTGTGAGAAAAGTCAAGTTTGAAATTCACGATTGACGGGAACGGAAAGGTTCTCTGAAGAATTCATGTTTCGATTGTTGTTGGATCGTAAACGATAACTTTGGAATAATGTTTTCTGGGTGCTTGATCGCAGAGAAGGTGTATAGTTATTCTCGTAAAACATATTCTATTCCTGTAGTATCGATTTTACCGGCTAAGTAGACATGCGTTTAGCGCTTCAGCGTCATAATGTCGAATGCTTTGCTCGGAAAAGTTTCCACTACAGCGTTAACATAATAGATTTCTGTACAGTCTGCACGCGTTGCTCGTCGTACACATCATAAAATGCTGCAGTTCAAGCGGAATTCACAGTGACATTTTATACACGCGTGTTTCTACGTATAACGTAAGTATACCTAGACGTTTCTGGCTTCCGCACACGTTCCTTGATATTCCGTTGCTTGCCGATGGTATTTTATACTGATATTTACACAAAGAAGTAAAGGGATGAAACGTTCAAAGTGTCTCCGTTATCCATTTCTATTGAATTCTACGGTGCAATACAGTTTTCGTGGTATGCACAGTTGGATGGACACCGTTGTTTATTATCCGAATAGAATAATTTCCTTCGGAAAGGTTTCCTTGAGCTTATCATCGCTGTGTAAAACTGGAGTTTTGTTGTCCTATCGTTCGACATGAATAAATTAAATTCAGATTTACTTCCGTAAGTCGGGGGTGTTCCCACCCCCGCTACCACCACCGCTTCACGCAAGTACAAATTACTTTAAAGGTTTCCGCCCAATCAAACGTACATAGCTCCCGAACATCCTGTACAATAGAGCCACGTTTACGATCACATTAAATCAATGTCAAGGTCTGAAAGCTTTTTATTCTACAGCGTAGTTTTCGTAACGGGAATACGGTGACGAAAAGCGACATGCAGAATTCATCGTGCTCGCGACCACGCCGATTGCCAGTTACGATAGATTGTTTAGAAATAAGGCGTTAATTTGTTAATAAGCATCGATCGGTTCGTTTGAAAATTATTATAAGCACGCCTCGAGTGTCGTTCGTAGTCGAGGAACGCGTGAAATTTCCAAGTTGTTCGAAGTTCCACGGTTTCATTTTGAATAATAAAGGGAAAATAAATGAGCGAGTGCGGGAAACCGAGCAAGGTGATTACGATGAAAGGGGAAACTTTGTATTCTTGTTGTTTTCAGTAAGAGTAATATGACTGCTGCCGCCGTTAAGATAGGCGATGTGCAAGCTCTGCAAACCTTAACGATTCATACGAGCGACGTGACGAGCGTTGATTTCGCTAGCGATTGTGTATTGGTGACTGGATCGGGGTAAGATTACCGTTCTATCATACGTACTGTACTGTACATATATTTAATATACGTATATGTACAATATTGAAACAATGCGCACACTTGCTGCCCGCTGTGGTAAATATGTATAGTTTGCCGGCTACTTTGATTGTTAGAGATAAACGCATTCGAGTCTGGCAATGGAGAACGTGCAGCGGATATGTGGAAGCATGCTATTCACCTTTGATAGGTCACAAATACGGCATTACGTCGGTGAAAGTAAGCCCCCGATCGACAATGCTGGCTTCGGCTAGCATAGACGGGACAACGCTATTGTGGAACTTGCGGGTATGCTTTGACTTTGACCGTGTACGATTTTGCCACTCGTCGAATACGCTTGTCCCTTCTCTCCTCAGACGGGATTGAAAATTCACACAATGGTTCAAGTCGGTGGCGAAGCTGTTAGAGTTTGTAGATTCTCGTCGGACTCTACGTTACTCGCAACCGCCGGTGACTACGGACAAGTCTGTCTGTGGGATTTGATTCGACGCAATTTAATCAAGTAAAAAAATCTCATGTTCTTTTTGGGTAACATTTGTTTACATTCAATATACTGTGTTCGTACGCGTGTACGCATGTGCGTGCGTGCGCGCTTATGAAACGAAACGATACCTATATGTTCACATACTGTACTGTATAGATGTTTCCAAAAGCACGACGGTGCTATACAGAGCGTATGCTTTTCGCCGGACTCGAGTTGGTTGATTACAAGTTGCACCCTTGGGGTCTTAAAATTATTTTCCACTGCCGATATTATCGACTCGTCGTGCATGTCTGATAAACAAGCAATTACCGCGTTTGCCTGGATAGACGATGCTCATGATTTAGGTGTCGTTTCTTGCGATTTTTCGACTTCTCAAGAAGTTACAAGTACGTAAACGATACGATATCTTCCTACCTACCTGCCCACCTAATTACCTATCTATACCTACCCCTACATGCTACAATACTATATATACCTACTTTTAAATATATAGCTATCTATGCGGTACTTATACTGTATATTAGTCGTTAAAATCACGCTGAAATCGATACGGAATCGGTAATGTAATCGTTGCGTTCTTCGTAAGCAGGCACTGAACCATTCACAAAGCTGTATCATCTGGTCACATGTGGGAACGATCACTGCGTGAAATTATGGGAGGTGACAGTGATACAAGCAAAGGGTCAAGCTCAAGCGTTCACTGCCAAAATAAACATCTGCAGAATCCTGGAGAAGCATAGTAGTGCCTTGACTTGCGTTCGTTTCAACTCGAACGGATTATACGTGGTCAGCAGTGGCCTTGACAAAACAGCGGTGATATGGGAAACGGTAGGTTTCACTGAATCGTAATAATTCGCAAAACAACTGAAACAATTTTCATTTCCAGAGCACGGGTAAAGTAGTGGCGATATTGTCGGGGCACAATAGATATTTGGCATGCTGCGCGTTCTCGAGAGACGGACATTTAGTTGCGACAGGTAGTATCGACACTATTTACTTGATTTGCCTAAACGAACAACTATATTTTTTACACGTATAATGATCGTTACAATAATATCTACATGTATATATGTCGCAGGATCCAACGACAAGTCGGTGATCGTTTGGGATTTAACGGGAACTTTGTCTCTCGACTCGGAACTCTCGCGATGCTCCGTGTCCGCGGCATTGCCGATGATGGACCATGAAAAGGTACAGATGCAAAATCGTTAGAAGATAGTATACATACTTACACGCAACCCGGTCTTTGTTCCGTAGAGCGAGATGCACGAACAAGATGTGATGAAAAATGCAGAGACGTCGGTCAACGACGTGAAACTTATCCAAAGATTAGAAGACCACAGTGGTGTGATAAACAGCGTGGCTTGTTATGGGAATCACCTTATCGCTTCCGGATCTGGGTTAGTCGTCACGAATTCGTTGGAAGGATAATAAAAAGGATATAAACTTGATCCTCTGATGGTTCCCTGATGCAGGGACAAGCTGGTACGCGTGTGGAGCATCGAAACCGACGAGGAAGTGGAAGATTGCGGCGACCCTGTAATCAAATGTCAAGAGAAACCATACAGTCCATTGGACACTCACAAATACAGTATAAATCATGTGGAATTCAGTCCCTGCGGTACTATGCTTGCGTCTTGTTCCTTAGACGGTACCGCTATCATCTGGAATACGGAGGTACATAATACCCGCGTGTATCTAATACATATTGTAGACTAGATGAACATATTAGGTGAAGTAAAAAGTTCTGAGCGTTTTTCGCTTTCGAAATAAAGCGAAACGTGTACGTATGCGTGCATGCTCAATTTCTCTGTACATTTTTCGTTCTTGACTACAATGGACGCTGCCGTAGAACGGGTGCCAAGCGAAATCCTCCTTCGTAAACTCGGGTTACGGTATTCGTGTTTGTCGATGGTCACCGGATGGATCCAAACTTGCTACAGCTGGAGACGATGAAAGAGCGACGTTATGGGATGTGAACGAGATGGTGGAACTTCGGTATTTCGATCGTATTTCTAGCTACGTTGTATATGTCTGTGTTTGTTCAATGACACATGTAAAAATTATTAAAACTGTGATGACACAGAATTTTCAGAGGCCATTCCGATGCAGTGAACGCAATCGCCTTCACGCACGATTCTCGTTATTTGGTCACGGCTTGCAACGAAGGAACTTGGAGATTATTCGATACCATGGACGATAAGGGCGGTAACGTAGCTTTGATGATCTGCGAGGAAGCGCACGACTTGGGCGTTCAAGGTTGCGATTTTAGTCCAACATGCAATTTTAGCTTTATCGGTAAGCGACTCGAAGTTTAACAAAATACGTATCGTTGTATCGTTTACTACATATTGCTCGTACATTACTTTTGGGAAGCAGGCAGAAGATTGGCGGACGATGGTAGACAATCTTATTTATTAGCAACAAGCGGCAACGATTCGTTGGTCAAGTTATGGCAAATTACAATGCCTAAAGATAGCGAGACGCCCACGGCAGGAAGCGGCAGTGCCGGATGTAACGATTCGGATGGCCAGATTAAACAGAAAAAGGTTTTGACTGGGCACGGTGGTAACGTGACGTGCGTTCAATTTTCTCCGATTCAAGGTGAAATGCTAGGAAGCGTAGCAACGGATAGAACAGCTCGTATTTGGAGTGTAGTGAGTACTCGCGGATTTTCGCACATCTACCTGACCTAACTCATATGAAATAAGATGATACACTACGTGTATGCGATTTTAGTACTCTGGAGATTGCTTGTACGTGTTGGAAGAACACGAGAGCCTCGTAACTTCTTGTGCATTTTCCGAGAACATGTCACTTTTCATTACAGGTGAACGCGTTCAAGTTTATCTCATACGTATCGGTCCCATAATTTCAATAATTGCTAACCAGATCTTTTTAACGAACAGGTGCGCTGGACAAAACTATTCTAATCTGGAAAATACCCCAGCAGCTAATCTCGCAGAACATCTTGATCGATAATTTGAAGCGAAATAGGAAACAGGTAGGGAATACATTGTTTTTTCTGATGACAATGCGCGACAGTGAAATTCATAAAGAATTGCTAACGCTATGAAGCTTGTATGTAATGCGCCAGGTTGCAGACTGGAGGGTTGACGACACTTTAAAATGGCTGCAAGAAATAGGATTGTCCGCGTTGGCAAAGAGAGCCCGCGTATCGTCTCTGACTGGTCGTCGACTGCTTACCGTGTCGGACAAACAATTAGCGCGAATTCTACAAATCGAACAGGACGAGGAAGTACGGCGAAGGATATCGCGATTTATCGTGATGTACAGGGTGATTCTGGGAACTTATTTTGTATGTGGATGCACCGATGCAACTGCCAGGTGCAATTGCACTTTATTCTTTAATGCTTCCCATTTTTTTTTGTTAAACCAATTGATCCCTTTTATTATCCTATGTACAAAAGTACTAACCCAAGGTCATATTAATACTTTACGGGATATTTGACATTTTGTGTTCCTAGTTTCCAGAATCACCCTGTATAATAATAATAGTACCTTCATCATTCCAATGTGCATATTTATCTTTCTAGACGACCGATGTGTTTAAAACTCAACTATATTGGTTGAAACAGGAAGAAAGCAATGTCGTAGAAGGCTCCATAGATGACACTGAAATACCTCATGAATTTTTATGTCCCATCACGCATGAAATAATGAAGGAACCTGTTCGATGCTCCGGTATGAGATATATTACATTGTATACAGTTATTACAACATGTATAACATCACAACATCGTGTGATCATTTTCTCGTTTTCTCAGATGGATTCACGTATGAGAGAGCAGCGATAAACGAATGGTTTTTATGTGGAAAATATACAAGCCCTATGACCAATAAATCTCTACAAGACACTTCGTTCGTACCAAACGTTGAACTGAGAAATATGATATATACTTTTCTTCATGGGAAGCGGCCAGAAACAGAAACTTGAGAGACCAATGCTTATAGTAGTTTGCAGATTACATATTAGAGCACCGTACGAATTTTTCAAGAGTCGATGAAAAACATTTCCTTCTATTGCTATTTGATATTTCGATATTTCTGCACAAGAAGTTTTGCACTTGAAATGGTGAAGGATACGGAAAAAATATTTTATTTGCACGAGTATAAACGTATGCACTGCGCACACGTGATTCCATGAAAAGGACCAACATCGTTACGCAAATATACGCACAAAGAATCATTGATGGACACAATGATCCAACTTTTATCGTTTCAGGTTGAAAATATCTCTCTCAAAGTCGTTCGAGTGAATTAATTCTATACATTTTTCCATAATCGTATGAACGTATGATAACTTGATATATACACGATCGAAACTTGATGGCACTATTTCTAGAAGTAGAACATCTTATGAAATTTTAAACCAGTTGATTACTGTTTCTACGAATACAACTATCTACTATTACGTATATGTATACTTTAACTTGATGCATTTTTAAAATAATGAGAATAATCGTTTGTCGCAAGGAACACGATACATCGTTGTATGTATGGCAACAAAAAAATGCTGTACAAATTCCAGTATTATATTATATCCATACATATATGTATTTGCTATATGTATAATATATAATACAATGTTTTACCCTCTGATTTGTCGATTGCAATGATTTGACTTCATTCACGCTGTGATCATGATTTTTTAGTCTAAATAGAGTCAATTTACTCACCGTCATCCTAATTCTTCATCGCGATTGAATTAGCCCTTTTTTTAAATACATCAATTAACTTGCACAAAAATATCTGCATATAACTTAATGTATATAACGTAAAACTTTAGTTAATGATAAAAATAATAAATATTCAATTCTTCCGTGAAATGAATTCTTGATTCCTCAATTCTTCTGTGAAAAATGACAGTGATTGGGAACGAACGTGATCGGAGCACAAGTCAGCAGTGTCAGCACAAGTGCACTGAAGTGCACACAAGTGATTCAAAATTCAAAAGTTCACGCCATCCCTAGCTGACAATGCGCCATCTTGTTATAACTAGGCTAAGCAAATGTCACTACGTTAGTCATTGGAAGTCTAGATTTAGGAGGCGCGTTTTTTTAAAATCGGTGGAGGATGAAAAAGATTGGAATACCGCTCGCAACTATATTCGGCGAAACTATAGTGTTCGAAAAGGTTTTCATTTTAGACGAGTCGGGGTTCCCTACACTTTTACGTGGAATCACTTAATATATATACTTTCACAATATCCTCTCTGATATACGTCAGTTCCTCCAAGTTGAGATCTTACTAGGGCGATCGAAGTGCTCGTCACCACTTGTATCCGCGTATCTACAAACATATACAAACATACACTTAGATATGAACGTGTACATACATGTTGTGTATGTATACAGAATGCATCATATCCTCGATGTGTCATAATGTACAGGGAAGAATGCGAAAGGAATTCGCAAAGAAATCGTCTGATTGGTCAGGCGTACACAGTTGAGTCACACGCGTTCTCGGTATTCGCTGAGAAGATTACCACCACTACTTTAGGTGTGTCGCATCGCATGACGTTGAACTTCGCTCCCCTGGTCCCTGTGACGTCCCACGACCCACGACTCACGTTATGAGCACTGACGATACATATACATACATCGATACGTACCTATACATACATACATAATATTCAGAGTAGAAGGATAGATCGTCGTACTTGTTTTAGTACGTGTTTGATAGCAATCAGGATGGTAAGTTTTCATTTGCACCTGGTTCTTGTGGTTAACACGATGTTAGACGATTGTAAAACGTAGTTGAATTTCGTTTACAGGCATCATACTCGGAGGATCAACTTGCAGGTAAGTGAACGCAAATCGGTTCTTGAGGAGCAAAGATCAAGGAGGGGCGGACAGTTTTTTCTCAGTGTTTAATTCAGGTCAAGAATATCGTTACCTTATTAGACCCACACCCTGGTGTCACCAACTTGCGTGTCGGTCATTACCTTTTATGGTTAGGTACTTGAAGAAATAGTTGCTGAAAAGAAGAAAGGATCACAGAAAGCGAATAGCATCGTTATCGCTACGTCAGTTCATCCGATCGTACACCTTCGTGTCCGGTTTATAAATGATTCTTGAATTCTCTGTGCCAAGTACGCAAATATTTCGCGGTTCTAAATCGTAACAAACGTCAGTCGATGTTTATTTGTCGTCTATTTACATATGTACACACATACGTGAGGAGAATCCTTCGAGCGTTCTATTGTTTTCAACAATCTGCTATTGTTCCTCTACAATTTTCGTAAACGCAAACGTTCTAAAGTACAAGATGTACGGTTGTAGTTACCAGGAACTTACTAATAGAATGATGTCATCCATGGAGGGTAAATATCGCTGTACTTTCTGATTCGATGGAAACCTTTGTGCATAATGTGTACTCTTAAGTCGACTCGATCACTCGCCAATGACAGCTAACAAGAATTTCTTTTTCTGTTGTAGAATTTCAGGAGGCGTTCCAGCTTTTCGATAGCCGAGGAGATGGAAAGATTCACGTGGCACAAATCGGCGATGCTTTGCGAGCTCTTGGACAAAATCCAACTGAATCGGACGTGAAAAAGTTTACTCATCAGCATAAGCCGGATGAACGTATCAGTTTCGAAGTCTTTCTACCTATCTACCAAGCTATAAGCAAATCTCGAACATCTGACACAGCCGACGACTTCATAGAAGGGCTACGTCATTTTGACAAAGATGGAAACGGCTTTATATCCTCTGCCGAATTAAGACATCTACTGACGACGTTGGGTATGTAAGAGAAAAAATATAACAGGAGAGATCTCGTGATTGTACAAACAAACGAAGTCTATCAATATTAACATTGTCTGTACTTTGTTTTAGGGGAAAAGCTCAGCGACGAAGAAGTTGAAACTTTGTTGGCTGGCCACGAAGATTCACAGGGTAACATTAATTACGAAGATTTTGTTCGTCAAGTGATGTGCGGTTAAATGTTTGTCCTTCTATAAAGTAATACCTTGTTCATTGCTTTACCAAGAACTTTGTTAATTCCAACAGTTTTTTTAAAAAATATTTTCACATTGCACTTTGTCGATCGTTCAAACATTTTGTACAAAAAAATGTGATTGCCGACATTTTCGATACAAATTACGATGTACCAAGAGATAAACATTTGTTTGTAATCGGTAAATGTTTGCAATTCGAAAAGTTATTCAATATGGGGAAATTGAAGTGAAATTGGAATAATGAAAAGGTTGCGGTTGGTTTCATGAACTGTGCAATTGATGCTAACATTCCATACGCTGTCTTGTCAATTCCATTCGCATTTTTTTTATATATGTACTCGATCGGCATACGAATTATTCGAGTAAAAACGTATGGCCAGGTTGTAGATGCAATCATACTGTTTTCTGTTCAAACAATTAACGTTGTTCTAGATTATTAAAAACTGTAATGCATCGAATGAAATAAAATTTTCTAAAATTGAAATTTGATGTTTGAAATGCATTTTCTTTCGAAACATGGAAACGAGCGAAACTAAATATTTACATGTTTGATCATCGGCTCTTGATTCCTATTTTAACTCGATAATGATTTATATTTGTCGTCATTTGACAATTATGTATTTTCCAACTTTTGTAGACAAATTTTAAGAAGGTGGAATGAAATAAAATAACAGCCTTTGTATATGTGTAGATCCAAAACAAGTAAAAATTCTATCGAATTTCATATTCTAGACTTTAATGAAAATTTTCATAAGCCATGAATGCATAAGTTTCGCAGTCCATTCATAATATAAATATATTCGAGGCGTTATTAAGGGGGTAGGATACTGAATACTGTAACTAGAAAATCAGTATGATCAACCTCTGTGCAAAAAAAGAGTTTGGTAACACTGAGAAACACGATGAACACCAGATGGCGTTGCTTGCTATTTCGAAATTCTATTCAGCTGGGTCAGATAGCACTAGACGTTCTATTGTTCTCTCCTGACTAGGCGCCATCTCGTCTAAACCGGCCGAACTAAAATTGGCTCTAGCTCGTTCTGGATGAATGTAATATGGGGAAATCTCTGCTAATGTGAATGCAATCACGGGAATGCGTTTGTTGTCCTTATTTGAGCAAATTTTGGGCTGGGTGAGGGCTCAATCTAAAGAGGAAGGTCCATCACATCCGGGACTGGTTATTACAGCAGTCAGAAAAGTCTTTAGTGTCCGAAAAATACATTGGAATCTGCGGGTATTTTTTCTCGATTTTTCCTCCACTTTGGACACTCATATTATTATATATAAGCATAATCTCGTTAGCCTCATGACCAGCCCCGGATGTGATGGACCTTCCTCTTTAGATTGAGCCCTCACCCAGCCCAAAATTTGCTCAAATAAGGACAACAAACGCTTTCCCGCAAACCCTTATTTCCACCCTTATTCTAGTAAGATTCTAGTAAGTTTCTAGTTACAATTCTGAGTATCCTACCCCCTTAAGGGGGTAGGATACTCAGAATTGTAACTAGAAACTTACTAGAATCTTACTAGAATAAGGGTGGAAATAAGGGTTTGCGGGAATCGATTTGTTTTTCTTATTTGAGCAAATTTTGGGCTGGGTGAGGGTTCAATCTAAAGAGGAAGGTTCAGTGCAGGGTGCTCTGGTTATGAGGCTAATGAGATTATGCTAATATATAACAATATGAGTGTCCAAAGTAGAGGAAAAATCGTGAAAAAATACCCGCAAATTCCAATGTATTTTTCTGCCACCAAAGACTTTTTTGACTGCTGTAATAACCAGAGCACCCTGCGCTGAACCTTCCTCTTTAGATTGAGCCCTCACCCAGCCCAAAATATGCTCAAATAAGGAAAACAAATCGATTCCCGTGATTGCATTCACATTAGCAGAGATTTCCCCATATTACATTCATCCAGAACGAGCTAGAGCCAATTTTAGTTCGGCCGGTTTAGACGAGATGGCGCCTAGTCAGGAGAGTACAATAGAACGTCTAGTGCTATCTGACCCAGATGAATAGAATTTCGAAATAGCAAGCAACGCCATCTGGTGTTCATCGTGTTTCTCAGTGTTACCAAACTCTTTTTTTGCACAGAGGTTGGTCATACTGATTTTCTAGTTACAGTATTCAGTATCCTACCCCCTTAAGGGGGTAGGATACTCAGAATTGTAACTAGAAACTTACTAGAATCTTACTAGAATAAGGGTGGAAATAAGGGTTTGCGGGAATCGATTTGTTTTTCTTATTTGAGCAAATTTTGGGCTGGGTGAGGGTTCAATCTAAAGAGGAAGGTTCAGTGCAGGGTGCTCTGGTTATGAGGCTAATGAGATTATGCTAATATATAACAATATGAGTGTCCAAAGTAGAGGAAAAATCGTGAAAAAATACCCGCAAATTCCAATGTATTTTTCTGCCACCAAAGACTTTTTTGACTGCTGTAATAACCAGAGCACCCTGCGCTGAACCTTCCTCTTTAGATTGAGCCCTCACCCAGCCCAAAATATGCTCAAATAAGGAAAACAAATCGATTCCCGTGATTGCATTCACATTAGCAGAGATTTCCCCATATTACATTCATCCAGAACGAGCTAGAGCCAATTTTAGTTCGGCCGGTTTAGACGAGATGGCGCCTAGTCAGGAGAGTACAATAGAACGTCTAGTGCTATCTGACCCAGATGAATAGAATTTCGAAATAGCAAGCAACGCCATCTGGTGTTCATCGTGTTTCTCAGTGTTACCAAACTCTTTTTTTGCACAGAGGTTGGTCATACTGATTTTCTAGTTACAGTATTCAGTATCCTACCCCCTTAAGGGGGTAGGATACTGAATACTGTAACTAGAAAATCAGTATGAACAACCTCTGTGCAAAAAAAGAGTTTGGTAACACTGAGAAACACGATGAACACCAGATGGCGTTGCTTGCTATTTCGAAATTCTATTCAGCTGGGTCAGATAGCCCTAGACGTTCTATTGTACCCTCCTGACTAGGCGCCATCTCGTCTAAACCGGCCGAACTAAAATTGGCTCTAGCTCGTTCTGGATGAATGTAATATGGGGAAATCTCTGCTAATGTGAATGCAATCACGGGAATCGATTTGTTTTCCTTATTTGAGCATATTTTGGGCTGGGTGAGGGCTCAATCTAAAGAGGAAGGTTCAGCGCAGGGTGCTCTGGTTATTACAGCAGTCAAAAAAGTCTTTGGTGGCAGAAAAATACATTGGAATTTGCGGGTATTTTTTCTCGATTTTTCCTCTACTTTGGACACTCATATTGTTATATATTAGCATAATCTCGTTAGCCTCATGACCAGAGCACCCTGTACTGAACCTTCCTCTTTAGATTGAGCCCTCACCCAGCCCAAAATTTGCTCAAATAAGAACAACAAATCGATTCCCGCAAACCCTTATTTCCACCCTTATTCTAGTAAGATTCTAGTAAGTTTCTAGTTACAATTCTGAGTATCCTACCCCCTTAAAAAATAAAGGAGTTTCAAACAAAGCATTCGAGTGTATAAAATCGAACGGGATTGTATCGAATCGAATTGCGACGAAATAACTAGAGTCAAATCGAGTCGAAGTTTAGATCGAATCGAATCGAGTTTGGTCGAAACGGACCATTCGGGATTGGCATTCGACGTCGTTCGACATGCGGCGAAATTCAGTACCGTTTCGTACACTCGAGTAAGGCAGTCGCTTGCGTGTTGGTGATATTCTTCGATAATTCTTATCGTGCAACAATCGTTCGTCCAGCGAACATTTCGTCTTCAGAAAGAGTTGACTTTACGGCCGTCAAGATTTTACGAAGGAAGAAGTATGAATATTAACTCCAGTCTACCATTAAGTAATTGTGAAAGTAGTAAAAAGGGCTTCATAATGCCAAGTCTAATATCCAGCAATTGGTAAGTGCTGTGCGACTACTGCGCCATTTTTATCTTGACTTTGTTACCGCCATCTTGCACAATATTTATTAGAACACGTACAGTTTCTTCGAATTTTTCACAAATTAGAAGATTATGCGATCGATGGTAAGGGTATTCGTGTTGATTTCGGATATAGTTTATTTTTCCTAGCGTGTCGTTAATTTTTTTCGAATAATGCGTACAATCCAGGGTGTCAACGAATGACACATTATTCCAATGGAATTGTATTCTTCAGTTTCGAAAATAAATAGAGAAAGTAATTCCATAGATTTCCAGCTAATTTTGGTAGGACATACATATGTATATATACTATTGTTTTTTATCATTTGAATAATACGTTGAATAAAACTGATAAAAAGATAACGCGCAAGGAGAGAAGTGCGACAAAGGTGAGGTAGACGGGGACGTACATAGTGATGTTCCATCGGTAGATTTCAGATTTCGAGTATGCGTGTGTGTGTATATTGCCGTTAGATTGCCACGTGAATAATGAATACATGAATCCCTGCAGCGTAGAATCTGATACTGCATGTATACATGCACGCATACACATGCGCGCGCGCTCGCAGGACACGCACACATATAATCTATGTTACTATGTGTGGAATCTCCGTCAGCTGTTCCGTCATGTGTATTGCGCGTGAACACACGCTTTTCTAAATCTAACAAAAATAACGCAGTCGCGTTGAAATCTGACATTTAAAAAGTAAAATATCAATTTCTTTCTACACAATATTCGTTTTTAACCAAATACTGTACATATACAACACATGTATACGTGCACACATACGTACTATATACGTACGCAATATATTCAGACATTAGGAAAGGAACGACAAACGCAATACAGATCAAACATGTTTCCATGTACAAACACGTGTAATCTTATCTGGAGCAGTAATCAACTGATCAGAAAAATTCCATTGTTTTGCTAGACGCGAAGAAGATACAGACGTTAAATCCACGAGTGTAGATAAAATTTATGGCCGCGTGTTTGCATCCGACTTGTTTTTAAACGAAGTTCGATGTTGCTTCGCGAAAATGGTTTCTGTTCACATATACATACGTGCTATATAACAGACAATAGCAGACTAGTAGAACACACAACGTGCACAGAAGATTCTCGTCGTAATATAATAATATTAGACGGCGAAAGGTTAACAAGAGAAGATAGTTTCGTAACGTCTTTTTATTGATTGTAAAACGTGTATTGGAAGCTGATGGACGTTGTTTAATATCAATCGGTACTTCGATAACGACAAGTTCGAACATGGAATATTATTGTTTTCTTTCGGTGAATATATTAGGTGAAGTAAAAAGTTCGGAGCGTTTTTCGCTTACGAAATAAAGCGAAAAACGCTCAGAACTTTTTACTTCACCTAATATATAGGTAGCGTTTATATAGTATATATTGGTCGTTTTCTTTTGTTTTTTTTTATCGTGCCAATAATAACACAGCTGGAGGGGGTTCATTTTGTACAAAGTTTACCGTACACCGTACTTACCGTTTGCGGTTGAACACTGCAATTGATTTTTCGAGGCTGAAATTGATCGTTTATTGGTTGTTTGCAGTGAAATGTCTAGTAAGTGTATGGAAGAAAGTTTAGAAGAAGGTTGTACATTGCAACAACACTACTGTATAACGCTGGGTGTAGGGCCTCTGTGGTGGTCCTGATGTGCCCCATGCCGCATTGTCTGTATCCACAGTCAACACAGAGAGCCGCGGCGTGGGGATCAAGCAGAGTCAGCTCTCTGTGAGCTCCCACATTGTACAAGTAAGTATTGTAGGTATGCAATGGCGAACGATCATTTGTCTATTGCTCTCGAGAGCGCGGACGTTCGTAACTCGTTCGCAACGACGAGCTCGTGAAATCATTTGATCCGTTCAAGGACTAAACAGGCAAAGGGTCACCTGAGAAACGTATTGTACAATTTACAAACGAACACGCGAAACCGGCGTACCCTTGAAAAGATTAAATGTGCCTGTAATTACGAAAGCGATCCAAGTCAAAAGCGAAAAAATTAGTTCAACAGTTATTTCACATCACATTATTTTAAACTAAATTAATTCAATGTAATTTTTACGATATTGTCGAAAATGAACCGATAGTGCTTGTTGGACTTGAAGCAATTTTAATTCGAAAATCAAGACATTTCTTTCAACCCAGATCTTTTCCATTCCATGCAATCTTTTTACATCGTGCACACGATATTGAACCTGTTTTCTCATGCAACAGTTGAGACTTTTACAATTTATAGAATATAGAAGAATTTAAGAATATCAAAACTGTCTCCAATAATGGTACGGCAATTTTTACTGGCACCTCGAAGTCATCATTCGAGTGCAAAGGGTTAATATCCTTTAAGAAATATATGATTTAGACCAGTTTCATAATTATGGACACAAATGTTTCCTGTTGGCAATTGCTTTCGACAGTACGGACTTCTTCGATCTCGTTGTTTTTTTTTGTTAAATTTTGTTTTTAGGAGGATGAATTGTTGAAAGCCGTGCGAAATAGCGAATCATTGCGTTTAACCTTCACGCTACACTTGACCGAGAGCACATCCGTCGAGTGGGAAACTGTAGTATGGCGTCGTTGTCTTTACATTCGCGTGTCAAGCTGTCTCTTACCAGAGGGTTCGAAAGAAGGTTTCGTCTCTCTTCTGGAATACGCCGAGGAAACATTACGATGCAACAACATCATCGTTTGCCTACGAAAAGATCGTGCAGATCGAGGTACTTGTCGACTACCGTTATTCCACATCAACGAAACCGTTTATGCCGAACCAAACGTTCTCTCGTCTAAAATGCCTTGTTATCATGACTTAGCAATGCTGGTTCGAACCTTCATGTTTTTGGGCTTCACTGTTCTACCGCCCAATCACGCCTTAGTACCACCGGGCAGTGATGCCGGCAATCTGTACATGCTCTATACCATCGAATAATTGACCAGCAGTTGTATGGCTTCTCTCTCAAATTTAACGCGTAAGTATAGTTTCGCGAAAGGTTTCGTTTTTATTCGTTCCGTTTCATTTATTTTTTTTTCGTTTCCATCGTTCGAAAAAGAATCTTTTTCCCTCTAATTTTCTTTTTCTTTTTTTCATTCCAGGTATCGACACACAAATAACAGACCTATAATTTCTGTTTAGTGGAACACGTTGATGTAGCATCATGCATCAAAAGATATCCAGCATAATCGGGTTTTTCTTTCAATCATATTTCCGATGCCTTAGACACTTTTTGCGTTAAATTTAAGAGAAATGCGCGTTCGGAAAATTTGTGCCGTGTTTCATCCGTTTGCTTTAAAGCGACGGTTGCACGGATCCATCGGCGACTGAACTTTCTTTTAGGTCAAATTACGACACACGCGCGCGCGCGTATACACGATGTAAAATTCTTACGATTTCTTTTTTCCAACAAGCAAAAAATTAACGACCGAAGAAACTGCGCAGCGAGAAACGGCACAAGTTTTTCGGACGACCTAATAAATCTGTATGTATGATGAGCGCGAAATGAAGAGACACTGTATAAAAATGAGCCGATGCCAATAGTCGGGAATGCGTAAAAACAACGTACCATTAACACAGGCTATCGATCAATATGTCGTCGAAGATGTCGATTCATTCTCTTAGCAATACAATGTTAATAACACTTTAGGGAGCACGTAAACTGCTGACGAGGCTTCCCACGTGATACAATTTGACGGTAGCGACGTCAAATATATTCACACGTGTGTATAAGACAACGAACCGTCAAGTTGTGAAAGAAATTTATTACCGATAAATCTCAATGTTAATTGCAACAAGTTGGGTGTCGTCGTGCTTTATTTTTTATTACTATATACCAACGTATCGTTTGTAAGTATTACTATGAATATCGATAATGTATACCGTATACTTGTAAAACTATGTATGTATAATCAGCGTGAACTTTCGTTTTGAACCTTTGCCTAGATTACCAGTCGTTTTCGCAAACTAGAAATTCTCATTGTCCGTTGAAATATTTACAATAATTTACAATTATGAAGGAGCTACGTATCGTTTAGTTTTCGTATCGTACACGCGCTAGTAATGGTATAACCGTGCGTCGTTACAGTGATTCTTGGGTAATGTTTTTGTTCATTATGCGTATTTAGATGTAAGCGAAGACACCGAAGACGATTGATACAGTGGCGAGAATACATCCGTGGTAATCCCCGATCAATTAACATTGCAGAGTTTTTGCTAATAAATGTGTTCTTTAGTGTTGACTTGATAACAGACGATATTAGAAATCATTGCAAAAAACAGAAAAAAAGCAAAATGTAAAAAAAATGATAATAATAATAATACTTCAAAAAAAAAGAGTTAATAGCTTACTAGAGATATAGATATGTTAAGTACAGAGTGATGGACTATTGTGTATTAATGCAAATAGTTTTAAATTTGCCTGAATTTTTCCAACTAAACGACTATTATGTTCGTTTTATTTTCTCAATTAGTATTATATATATACATCTATAAATATATATATATAATATATTCGTACACTTGACCACGTAAAAGTACATGTATGCTACATATTATCATTCGTACAAAAAAAAAACCGTACGTGCTAAATAAACGTTAAGAAAATGAATTTTCTCTCGTCATAGATTTGTCCTCCTCCTGTTTCTAGTCTATAGTATAGAACGGACAGAAAGGGAATACATATAGTGCTGAATATGTGTATGCAGCGTCTCAGGTACATCTACAGTTTAATTTCCTGCTTTATTGTATTGCATAAAAATACAAATCGGTGATCGATGTTAACGCACGAAAATCCCATAGTGTGCAACCGTTGTACAATTAGTACTATACGATTGACACTTCCGAGTCCTATGGATGCCGGAAAAAGACTGGAAACGTCGGTGACTCGTTTTCCTTTTTAAATACACTATTGATGCCAACGAAATACGAAGCCGAAGAACGTAATAACTGATACGCGCGTTTACTGTTTTTCCTCCAAAATAATGTAGTAATACTTGTTCACCACTCGCATCATTCCATTATTAATTATGCTGATGCCGAGTATTATATGTAACATTGAACACGTCGCCGTTCTGTGATGCTTTCGTTTTTACAGTAAATCTATTGTAGACGATGTGTTTTAATAACGGCGAAATCATCGATTGGATCCGATCCGATCGGGGATATATGTTCTATCAGTCGCCTATTCCCCCAATTAATTAATTAATTCGTCGAGTATGACGATACATTCGCGTGCATATTCGCCAATTTATCGTGAATTAGTCCTTTTGCCTTCGACGCTCGCCTCTTCGGAAACCGCTTTCGGAACCAAACCTAAACTATCCAACATGCCGGACGGTGCTGCATCCTCGATGGGATAGGCGGATACCTTTTTACATTTGACCAAATGTGCGGCTAACTGGTTTCCATCGGTTGTCGCGTAACCGCAGGCGCACTGCATCCTTTTCTCCAACGGAATATTAATGAGAGGAGAAGGGACAACGAGGCTGGTCATCGGACGTTCATTATGAATTTGCTGCTGATGTTCTTTGAACGCTCGCCAGCAACAAGTTGTGTAACGACACTGTTGACATCGCTGCTCGCCCGGATAATGATCTTGCTCTTCTATATCCTCTTCGCACTCCTGACAAGACAAATGTTCAGCCGTGAGATGGACGTTGACCGTGATCGGCACCGTAACCCACTTCTTGATCTTCTCGTCTTGCGGTAATTCCGTTACCGGACTATCGATTTCGAATCGTCTGTTTGGAGGCCGTTGTTTCGATATCATTATGCCGTTGCTGCCGCTCGAGTATGGGACAATTTTCGAGTTCGACACACAGTCGTGCAACTGTTTCTGATGTACCTTCAACGAGCTCTTCTGATTGAACCAGAGGCAACATCTGGAGCATTTGTTTCCTCGCCCTTGCTCCCTTCGGATAACGTGCCGTTGCATGTGCAGCAGGAACGCGTGAACGCTGGTAACGCTGGGGCTACCTTCGCTCACGAACTGTATCACTTTCAGACAATAAGGACACTGCAAGCCTTCGCCTTTCTCGTGAATTCGATAAAAGTGATCGATAGCATCCTTGTGACTGGAAGTTCGGTAACCGCAGCTCTCGCATCGATACGGTATCTCCGACGGATAATGCATCGACGACAAGTGATTGATCAAGAGTCCACTGTTCCCGAACTTTTGTTCGCAAATCGCGCAAACAACCATGTCGCTGTCCGAATGACCAAAGTTACTATGCGCTTCCGTGATATGGGTAACCATTTGATGCTGAGAAGAGAAGACTGTACAACAGTATATGCAGACAGGTGATTCGGATTGACCAGGCACTTGAGGTGGAACGTGACTGATCATATGTTCCATCACGTCCGTGTTGGTACGCATCGTTGTCGAACACAAGAAACATTTCAAATACAACGAGCACTTGTGCTCCTTCAACAGAAGACTCTTGTCACCTTCCATGGTGGCGTAGTAAAACTCTTGTAACGATATTTGATCGGCTTTGTTTTCCTTATCTCTGTCTTTGCTAGCGGTCACTTTCGGGTCGTACATGGCTTTCTTCGCCTCGGGTTCTGGGCTGTTTGCTGTCGTTCCCGGCATCGCTACCGCAAGATTTCGTTTACGCCCTTTTTTCGGTCCCGGCTTGGGTGCTTGACCGAAAGACGGTATTATCGTTTCTGATAGTATTGGTTGTTGTGGCTGCTGCGATGACTGATTCATATTGTTACCGCTCGCTACGGTATTCGATTGTACTAAAATATCGCATCCGGTTTGATGGTCCTCTTTGCTTGCAATCCCGAGAGGTACCAAAGGTGGTGGACTAACGTTCGAGTAAGTCCAATTGTGGAATGGATTCGCGGCTATCTTAGCCAAACGATCCAACAAACTCTCGTTGAAATCCATCCTAGTTTGTTCCGCGATGTGCGCGATAATGTTGTCAAATGCTCGGGCAGAGGTGGAACCGTATATTTCTCTCCACACTAGTTCATCCAAGAATTGCTGTATCATTTGTCTACTGAGCAAACTCAGAGTATTTTGGAACATTCTTGGAACGATTTTCCGCAAGTATTCCATAATATGGGAATTGCTCATAAGATTCCGAGGATTCTGTTCGGAGAATGCGGATTGCGTGACACAAGTGAAACCCATTTCTTCGAGGGTACTTTTGTCAACGGTAAAGTCTGTCATGATCTTCGAGTCTGTGTGCACCCAGTCTTTCAACGGATGTAAAATATTATTGAACCGTCTTTTGTAGGATCTGTCGCCATCTTGCACCGGATCGCATGCCCGCAATCTCAAGTCCATCGTAGCGTAATCCAACACGCCGAGTACTTCGACTTTCACTTGTCTCAAGTTTCCATCTTGCGAGGTTGTGCCCAAACTGATCACGCCAACTTGTATCACTGAATTTTTACCGCCCATTTTACGAGTTTTATCCCAAACCGCAGCGGTGCATATACTACGTAGATGTGTATAAAAATTTTTGACGTACACATTGGTCACTTTTACCCACGAGACAACATTTTGAACGCTAGTCTGGCAGGCCCAGTGATAAATCAGCTTCAGTAGAACCGTCGGTGTGTAAGGTGCTCCTTGAAAAATCGATCCGGAGAAAACCGATACGTAACGGTCGGGACAGCAACTCGAGATCCAAACGTATCCGCCAGAATATGGAAATGTACCTTGATCACTGTACATTCCTAATTTCAATTTGGTCTTTTGATAATTATTGCTATGCTGAGCACAGTATTGTTCCGATTTGACTAAACCTTGTTGTATCAGCCATTCTGCAAACTTTGTCGCAGAGAACATAAGCACACTCTTGACTTTGATATCTGAAATGTACAAACGCATTAGCTTTGTATATACGAAATAATAACTTCGAAAAATGATGAACGATTAAATCTGGATTTAGATAAATACCTAACTCAGACCTTTCTTTTTGAGCTATTTGCGCTGTAATATCTTTCGTGCGAAGATTAGGCCTTGCTATGACGACCAACGAAGGGAACGTCCTGCCGCCATTCATTTTGTTGAACGTTACTTCCCTGCCATCTGGGAGATTCTTCTTTGATTCCTCTATTTGCTCGCAAGCTGAATGAAAATTCAATTTCTGGAATTAACTGGCTCTCTCTCTCTGATCCTATTCTTATTTTTACTCGATATGGTGTATTCGTTGATAAACGTAAAAGGACAGGGATTAATCCTGTATGAAATTTCGGACTCTCACCTGCGTTTTTATTTCCGACCGATATTCCACCGATGCTAGTGTGCTCAGTCGGTTTATTCATGGATAACCTCGTCGCCGTCCCCGTATTGGCATTTATGGTAGTCACTGTTGACGATACAACCGGTGTAATCTGTTGTTTGCTTACAGTTTTTATTCTGAGATTCGTAACTCCTTGAGGACTTGTAGTAGCTAAAAACGGGACAAAACATTTTTATGCTATGCATGTCATTTGTTAGGTTGGGGGGAAAGTTCTGTCGTATTTTAAAGAAAACATTTGAATTAATTTATAAAAATATATGTCTAATATTATAATTTCCATTATTTGTAACAACTTGTTGCCATCTTCCAGATAATTTCCAGATATTTACAAACAAAATTACCTGCTTATTTAAAATACGACAGAATTTTCCCTCCAACCTAATAGTTGGTATAGAATAATTTGACCGCTTCGCGTTACTTACTCGGCGTAACCACGTGCGTCGAACATCCTACTTTTTGTCTTCCGCGGGCAACTACCACAGGCTATACAAAAACAGAGTCAGGGCGTAAGTTGAAGCAAAAAGCATTAAGTTTAAAAGATAAGTTTGAATAACATACTTCCTCTATTATGTCAGGTTGTTGCGGTTGAAGAACCTTGGTTCGACGGCCGGATCGAGTGTATTTGTACTGAGAAAAATTATTAAGCTGTTAGTATATTAATTAGCTTATACGATATTGAAGAAAACAATGTCAACTATTTCCATACGTTTTCTGTTTGAGAATGAGTGATCGTAGGTATAGTTGTTGCTATGGATGTGGACGTAGACGCAGGTGTCGTCGGCGGAGCTGATATCGAAACCGACGGAGCAGTTGTTATGGAAGTGACTATAATTATTGGAATTTGTAATTACCATTTCGACTTTATGGTACAGTGTTTTATCAATAATTTTCCAAATATGTGTAATTTAACAAACATCATGTTACCTTGAGATTGAGCTACGGATCCAAGGATAACTCCCATTCGTGAATCCACGACCAATTGTATGTTGCTCTGAGAGCCATTTGCGTTATTCAATACATTCAGTTTAATGGGTTGTTGATTCTTAGTTTGATTCTGTAAATGCTACCAATGTAGTAATCTATCGATAATAGCGTTGCTTCGTTCACACTTTGTATAATACTCACTACACCCACAATAGATTGAGGATTTTTCACCACTGTCGGTGCCGAGTTCGAGGGTCTAATACGGGAAAAATAACAAATATAAAATTGTCTAAAAGAACAACAACAGCTGCAAAATTCATACTTACAACGTATACTGATAACCATTCACGTTGCCTGCCTGACATACTAATTTACCTCCATGGTCTTTAATCAATTCGTCTAAAGAAGCAGCCACCTAAAAGATTACAGTAAACAAACTCATTAGAAATACCAACGATGCGTTATACAGTATTAGTTTCAACTGAAATGTGGAACGTACTCTATCATAATTTTCCTTGAGTTCTACGCGCAACATCAATTGCGCTTCGCTAAGCGGTTCTTCTGCACATTCCAAGTTTAACGTCATGTGAGATGGTCGGGTATTCGTTACCGAGCGTGTAATTAACCGAGTTTTTGGCATTTTTGTGATGTAGTTAATTTCTCACAAGCGTAGAAAAGTTCCTGAAAAAGACAATGTATTTAAACGTAACTCACGATTGGATTTCTTACTCCATCTACTTACGTACGTCCGAGTTTTCGTACACACTCTTTTACCGTGTTGATCGTACACGCGCGAATAATGTTTGTTTACACTTAACAAAATAACGAAAATTCTTTGTCAACACTATAAGTTGCCACACCTTCTCGTTTCCTCTTAGCCCTCACACAGAACTCGTTGGATTTAATTAGTGGGGTTAGTGTAATGCTATGTGTCTCTCGGAGATAAATGATTATGGCGGCACCGGTAATGCCGTCATAACAAACTCCACGAAAGGACGTAACGTTAATAACTTAAATTGTATGTGGTCGCCAAGTCGACGATACGCACGCGAGTATGGGAGGGTAGCAATCGCATCACATCAGTCCAATAAAACTCGATAAGAAAAGAACGCTAACAATAAAGGTGCAATATGTACCTAATAAACCCGAGACCAAGACACAGAGTATACAATATGCCAGAAGCGAAACTATTGTCGGAACTTTTGGTATTCGCGACACCGACGAGACTGCCAGCCTTACGGGAGTTGGTGCAGGTTGGTGTCACCGTCCCGAATATTTCTGAGTTCTCATACGCCCTCTTGAATGTATTCAGGCTGGAGTAAGAAACAGAAGGCTATCGACGTGACCTCGTCGGTGCGGAAGGCCACTGAAGAGATTCTCGTCGGTGCTCGTCGGTGAGAAGGCAAATCGTCACGGAACCATATTGATGTGAATTGTTACATTCTGCACCGAACGTATTGCAAATATTTCAGACAATGTTTTAAGGTTTAAAATATTAAAAGCAAAACTCAAGGACAAAAAATTTCCAGATATATTAAGAAAGTAATATGAAGCATAATTTTAGGAAAATCAACAATTCCTACTTCAAATTTTATACGAGATACCTCTATTTGTAATTTCAAAATATTTCATAAATGAGAATTATTACCTTACACTTTTTTATACATAAATGTTTGAAGAATCTGAGGGAACAGAAAATATGTTGAAAAGGCTTTACTGTAAAAGATTAGATGGCAAGGTGGTCAAGGGAGTGCTTGTCCACATCGTTGGCAAAAGGAATTATTACAAACATTAAACAGCTAGAATTAATAAATGTATCATAGTGTTATGTTGAATAAATTAATGCGTGCGAATGTTCATGGTTTAAAAGTTATTCTGTATCTCGAGTTTTATTGACTATTTTTACGAAAAAATTAGATGGCAAAGTGGTCAAGGAAGTGCTCGTTAACATCATTAATTAGCAAAAGGAATTGTTATAAACATTTGTTGTAAACTCTAGCTAATGGAAATGTAAAAGGTGTAGAAGAGAAAGGTGTAACGAGGAAAGTTAACAATACAAAGTATATTTAACGAGAAATCAACGATACAAAAGGAAAAATAATAAAATGAGAAAATGAACAATGAATGATCGAACGAAACGAGATTTGATGAGTGTCAGTATGACAAGAATAAACGCACGAAAACTTTGATATGTGTCAGTATGACCAGAATAATCGCAAGAGTGTGAGAGCGACAAGGCAGCTCTCTTTTACACCCACGTGGGCCATCGGTTTTAGACGGATTACGGAGTTTGAAATTAAACGAGTAGGACCGTAGCAACGTTCGTTAGGGTAATGACCTAATAAACGGAGCTGCGGAGGAGACAAAGGAATAGGGTAACGGAATTGGAGTAAGGAAAACATGATGCGATGGCCCAGGAGACGATTTGACGGGGTCGACGAACTGTCGATCCGGCGAGGTTTACATCGGAATATGTAATGATATATACAGAAATTAAATGGCTCGGAATCACTTTGCAATTTATAAGAAAACTGGATTGCAAGTTTTCGAACAACATTAAACAGCCAGAAATAATAAATTTATCTGTCAATTGTATTGAATAAATTAATGCGTGCGAATGTTCATAGTTTAAAAGTTACTCCGTATCTCGAATACTATTAGCCACTTTTACTAAAAAATTAGGTGGTCAGATAGCCAAGGGATTGCATCGCCGTACAATGGAATTGTTATAAACATTAACCAGCTAGAAATAATAAATTTATCAATAATTGTCACGGCGATCGACATCGATCGATATTCGGTGGGGTGGGGGCTGCCGCGCGAACTCGGCGAGAGCCCGCCGTCAGTCAGTCGGGGCGGGGGGGCCGGTGCGAGCGGTCGGGCTGGTGCGAGCGGTCGGGCCGGTGCGAGCGGACGGGCTCCGGGACCACGGGGACCAGAAGGACCAGGGACTGACCAGAGGTGGACCAGAGGTCATCTACAGCTACGGTAAGTTTTAATACTATTAATATTTTTCAATACTTCCTTTGTCTACCCTTGGCCCAGCTTCAACAAACATGTCATTCAACTGTTCATTCAACGAATACCATCAATTATTACCTCCAATATGCTAATTCGAATTTCCATTGAAATTTTCGGTATCGAGTCTTGTTCAAATTTATATTTCTTGATTAAAATTGGTATTCCTCCGATCGGAGGTCCCTCAGGGGCTCACTCACGGATGGGGCCGTGAGTGAGTACGGGGAGTTGCGTCCCTGGGGCTACCCGAATCGCCTATAGGTCGCACTCGTGTGCGAGGTTAGTTTGGCTCTCGTGAGCTGGTGTTAGGTTGGCTCTCGCGAGCTGGTTAGATTCGCACTCGTGTGCGGGGTTATATGTATTGTTATGTCTTACCGTTATTAGTCTGTTTCAGCTAGAATACACCATGAAGAGGACACAGCACGAAGTGGACACACCAAGAAGAGGACGCACCAAGAGGATTGCAGCGTATTCTTAAGTTAGTTTTATTTGCCGAGCAATTATTGTCTTAGCGTCACCCCCGAACCTGAGCCTTCTGCTCAGGTTCGTGTTTCTTCTTTGCGAATCAAAGCCTTCTGCTTTGATTCTTCCCTCTTTTGTGATTTAGTCTTTTGGTCCACAATAATTGCTCGGCATGCGTGCGTTAGTTATTAAGACTGTATATCGTCGTCGTAAACATGGTATGTCGGGTAATTATTGCCGTAACTTCACTTTGCTTGACTCGAATTTTTGACTCCGACACAGCCTTCTGCAGTGTCGGACCTTGCTTGTATGTACAGACCGGTTGGAGCCGGTATTCGGCGTCGATTTATTGAGAGGGATGGTTCATTGAGACCTGTTCACTCGTGTAGCCATGCTACAGTGTCCTCTCTATTCGTCATTCTACCCGCGTTCACCTCAACTTTTGTTGTTTGGTGACAGGTAGTTGGTGGAGAAATGGGATATCGTTTGAACTCTTCTCATGTCCATTTCTCTTGGTGAGGACACGTCGGTATCAGCTCTGGCCGGTACTGTGCAGCAAGCATTGTACGCGCCGCGTCCGCTTCTAACCAGAGCCTTCTGCTCTGGTTCGCTCTTGTTTCTCACTTTGAAAGAATCAGAGCCTTCTGCCTGATTCGCCTTTGGCCCCCCGTGGATCGGAGACTTCTTCTCCGATTCACACCTTTTGCTCCGCGATAATTACTCGACATATATGTTGCTTGCGTAATTTAGTATAAGTCCGTCGTTGTAAGAAAGGGAGCCAGAAGGAATATTGCATTCGTTCTGACTCCCTTTCGGGTCTCTTGTGCAGCAACCTCCTCGTGGTGAGACCTGGGTAATCGGTATTATCCTCTATTTCTAAGAACTTCTAGTGTCTTATGAATAGAGGATAATATCGAGCTAATAGCTGCATATTTAATAAATATGTTGATTTTCAATAAATTCCGTTGCTATTCCTATAGTATATTCCTATTCCTATTGTCTTGCATAATATTCTGCAATTTCGCCTTCCTTCAGAACAAAGTACATGTATTATTCAAGCTGGTTCACCCCGGGTGTGAACACTGTCATATATTCTCTGGTACTATTTAGGTAAAGAGTGCGGAACCACCGACACCGACGAGATAGTATCTCGTTGGAGATAGTATTATAACGCAATTACAGAATTCTTCTTCTACTTGATGACGAGTATCTCGTCGGTGGTAGAACTTTTACCGATGTGGTATATCAGATCACTGTAAGTTCCACGTTATCCCCGGGCACGGTCGCGCCCGGTTACTGGTCTCGCTGAATAGCACAGGGGCTGGCAGTCTAACACGATGACGTCCTGTGGATAACACGTTCGGCTACTTAAATCCTTATGTGTACTTCACACTCTATATTATGTATACTCTCTGATACTACACCGGGTGATTCATAAATTTTCTAGCTCGAGGTCATTTGAAGGTCATAGTGTAGCACATAATTGAAATCGTCTTGGCGTCAGCTACAACACTATAAAGTTAAAAATATATGGTGCCACTTAAAAATCATCGATGATCTTAAAAAAACCTTGAGAACGACAACAATCAGAACATTTTTTTATATCACCATATTTGTGCAGTACAACTTTTCTCTTTAACATTTCTTTCTATATATCTTGAAACCTAACAGAGCAATTTAGGTGTTGTTCGGCTTCAGATAAGTGCCTTGAAGCCAAGACTAAATCATCTACGAGATGACAGTTGGGGGTAAACTGGACTGTTGAGAAGTCGCAGGCAGTTGAACAAAACCTCGAGGTTATGTCACGAGCAATCACGAGCGACGTCATGGAGGGACGTACGAGGGGGGAAGCGAAGGCACGAAAGAAAGGGTGGTGGGCGAAACAGGCAGATCAGGATCAGGTCAGGGGCCTCTACCGCGCCCCTGATCACTGATCTATCCACTCCCAACCAAATGAGGTCATTGCCCGTACAGTTTTGCATATGTGCAATGAAATGTACGTAATATAGAGAGATTCGTTTATTCTTATTGTTAGTGCGATAGAACAATTGAATTGTCCAGTGTATGTAATTGTTCTCGGCTATGGAAAAATGCGTCGGCAGTGGACGGTTGTTTCGCTATGAATTATGAATCGCTGTCGGTTTGTTTTTAAAAGATTCAAATTCGTTGATACAGTTCAGATATTTTAGCCGTGGAAGCTTCCTCGTTCTGTAGCGTTGCCAACGCAGTCCGACGGTACCGTTTCATGTTGATAGATGACTGGCCAATGGCGAGCAGAATACGCTGGAAACTGGCGATAAAGCGGCATATCTTTGGACACATACGGGTAATATGTTTCGCTGCAAGGCCGCCATTGGTCGTATTTCAAACCCACGTAGCACCTGAAATGCACGTGCAACTATTGTAATCATCATCGTTACCGTTAATGTTATTGCCATTTCTATACAATGTGTATATAATATGTACCAGGGATATTCATATCCTTGTGAATAGCCGCACTTATGATCGGGTTCGCAACAATAATTCCAGCTACCCTGTTCAGAGTTTCCTTCGATTTCGCAGGACCAAAAACCAGCTACCTCGTTTCGTTGACAGAGGGTCCCGTTTCTGCAAGGGTGACCGCTTACCGTGTAACGTTGGAAAGTCGAAAGTGTCCTTGCTGGCCGAGAACGGTAATGCAAAAGATAAACTATTAGTCGACGAGTTTAACAAGATAGTTTTCCTTTATCGCTGTAATCTGCGTTACTTACATTGGAAATGAAACGGTGAATCGAATCCTGGTTCGAAACGGTCGTAAGAGGACGGTGGCTGGATACCGGGATTGCCGACGTTGCTGATGTGATCTGTCTCATGGCCATTTTCTCGCTCGTGATCGTGCCCATACATTCCGGGCTGAAATTGATTTCTTGTTCGCGGGTCGGAATGTAAAATCGGTCCGGTCCCGTGAGTTCTGTCGTCGAATACGATTTGCGGGTTCGGTTGCTCCAACGTGGGAGGAAAGGACGCCGGCAGTTGCCCGCGATCTTTGTTTATTGGTGCGACATTCGTCTCGTACAGCGGATTCGTTGACAGACCACAAAACGGTTCAAGATCTTTCCACATGTATAATACATGATTATCGTCGTGGGTATAGTCTAAATTCGGCCTTAGGTCTTGTATAGATATATCGCTCAACCAACAATTGTGTTGGGTACCGTCGGTGTTGGCCCTCCTATGAACAATATTCGACGATTATTATCGTGTTGTAACTATACGGAGAAAGAGGAGGGAGGTTCTCCCGTAATTGTTGATTCAAAAACGGTATTTGCTCACATGTAATTGAACGACATGCACGGTATCGTACCCGTGTTCCTCATCGACGAGCACCTTTGGCGACACTCCGATCTCGTAGGAGTCCGCGCCGAAGACACTATCGCGTGGGACATTAATTTGCATGGCCTGTGATACCGAGCGTAACAAAGTTCATCCGATTGTGTCGAAACGGATCCCTTTTCGTAGAATGTGGCCAACTCGGAAACCGATGGTACCGACGGGTATGCTCCACAGCCGTAGGAGAAGCTACTTCTTTCGTATAATTCAGCGCCGTCCATGTCGGGCATATTGACAGGATCGATCTCGCCCGATGTCCAATCGCTTAGAAAACAATTCGGATTTGTATGACCGCGATCGCGCTGCTTGATCGTGCCGTATACAAAGACAAAACTTTTACAGAGAAATTCTTGCGACGTTGTGCAGGCAAACTGACATTCTCCCATATTATGCGCTAACGTTGACTTTCTCGTAATGTCCGTCGGTATACCAAATCCGCTTCTCACTCTCGAGAAACATTCTTCCGCGGGGGGACGACTCGTTTCTTCTTTCGAGTAGCAAACCTTTGGATCTTGAATCATTATGTAGACGTCGTAATCCCGATCCGGCTCGAGATCCGTGTAGGAATTGAGATCTTTGTGCGAAAGATCGCTGAGCAGGCAATTGTCGGTGGGATTTGTCGACAGCACATTGTACCTGTGTACATGGAACGAAAAGTAGAAACGATAAAGATGATTATCGAGGTTGAAAAAATTATTTTACAATAGCCCAATCCTTTCTGAATAAACAAAAAAAAATATAGCTCCATCGGGCAAACAGTTTCTGAGATAAAAATTCGTAAGTGAAGGCCTGTAATTTTTAAACAAATTCTAAACCGGTAAAATCATGACTTAACCCCCCCTTAATTTCACGCGGACTACAACATATTTCAGTCAGAACGAAATCGTCGATGACGTGGCGTGGCAATATCGTTCGTGCTCACCTGTAAGCGAAGCTTTCGCAAGCGTAGGCAGTTTCGGCGAGGCAAAGTTGCTCGCATTGCTTCGGATCGCGCGCGAGGCACGACTTTCGTAAAACGCTTCTACCGAGTTTCGAACCTGTTGCGTATGTAATGGAACATCTTTGACCGGTTGGCGAGGCCTCGCGTTCTCCGAAACCATAATCTTTCGAAGACGTAACGACATTAGGCAAGTAGCTATCGTCGTATCCAAATGCGCTGCCGTAATTGTACAATTTCTCCGAGGACTGCTCGTTGTTTCGAGCATAGAAAGAATCGCGTTGCAACGATTTCTCGTCGATCTCGTACGCCGGTGACATCGAAGATTTTACGTTTGAAAATCCATTGTGGACAAAGTCGTGGAACGAATTGCCGCGAACCGGACCACTTTCCGGATTCCTTTCGTTACCGTACCAATCCGTAGGGGCGTTTTGACGAAACCCAAAGTCTACGCAGCATAAAAAGTAGTTAGCTTGTTTCGCCTTGTTTTACTCTGTTCGTGACGGATCCTCTTTGTATGTCCTCGTTTGTGTACGAGCATACAAGTACTCACCGCGAAGACCTTCGCGCGGAAATTGTTCGTTGAACCGTGGTGCGTGTTTGTCGAACAAGTCCGGAGTAGATTGTGGACTTGTCGGATACATCGATTGATAAAGCGAGAAGTCTGTCGGAATCGACTGCTGTCGAAATAGATCGGAGTCCGTGTTGTGTTGCTCGATCTGCGACCATGCATCGGTTGGCCGGTTCCGACGAGGAAAACTGCCGCCGAAAGTTTCCTTGAAAGGCATGCAATTTCGATCTCTTTCGTAGTAATCGTACCGAGAATCGATTAAGAAGTCTTTGTTGGCGTTCATGAGAAGGTATGGCGTGGCTGTCAGTTCGCACGTGCTCTTTGATCCATTTGTCTCGTGCCTTGAAATTACGGACAAGCTACGTTACAAACTGATATAGATTGTATTATATTTATTTATTTGTTATAGATTGTATTATAACGCGAGCTCTAAGGAAAGTGCAGGCGCGGGGAGCCTTGACAAGCCTCGTCGTGGGCGGACATGTTCGGAATTTGGGAAAAAGAAATGTACTTAACTGCAATAAAAAATGGTAAATGAATGTAAATGTGCACGTACCTGTAGTTGAAACCTTTGCAGTCAAACGTCTTCTCATGTTCGCACGCGCGCTGGCAATCCTGCACATTTTCACAATCGACGACACGCTCGATAAGCGGTTCCATCGTCTTCTTACCAGGTTGGAGTTTTCGATGACAAGTCACAACTAAATGGCACAATAAACTCGGATCAAGTTCGATTCGATATCGATAGAAATAAATCGTCGATTCCCTAGGAGTAACATTTTGATCTGTCGAATCACAGAACGGTGGACCGCGCCATTGGCATTGCTAAACTTACGCGTGAAATCGTTCCCGTCAATTTTCTTCCATGGCAGGGTTGAATTTTCAACGATAGGAAGAAAGACCAGCGAAAGCACAAAAGACCACCACCACCACAACCACCAATACCACGATTTCGTGAACATTTTCATTAAGTCCGGGAACCTATACGGGGAGAATGAAAATGTTGTTTATTTGGTTTATTCGGTCTATCCAATTTTTATCGGTTTTCCAATTACGTTCGGTTCTCAGAGACTCGTCCACGTACATGTTCTACGTTTACACATGTACATATACATATATGTACGTACGTAAGTATATATGTATAACGATTATATACACGCGAAATTCCGACTACGAGAATATTACACGCGCAAGCAAGTCGACGAGATGGAAATTGTAAGACGCGCAAGAAATAATGGAGAAAATACAGTCGTGTGTGGTTTTATAGAAAAGTGAACGTTTCCGTAGAGATAGTGGGAGGAGCTGTTCGCACGTTGGAGAAGGAACACCTCTTCGTTCGAGTTTTTCGACGAGACATAGTTATTTTTACAGTTACAAAGGTTCTTAAACAATTATCCATTCGGTTAGCGCGTACCAATACTGATTTATAGCAAGCAACATTTTCATTTCCATTTTTCTTTTCTCCCAAACGCGTACGAGTGCATCTATTGTTTCGTTTCAACAATTCGTCGCGTACACTGTACACTGTGTACCTTCCTCGTATCGTCTCATCGTTGGTCTCTTTATGACACAATGATTCACACGAGAAACCAATGTGCAACACTTGTAGTATCCTTCGAGATTCGCCACCAAGGACATATAGTACAATTATTTCAACTAGCTCGTCGTTCTTGCGATCACGACGCGTGTACAAAAGATTTTTGTATAATACTTGGGTCGATTGAAAGTTTCGTGTTAATTGTCTACGATAATCGTGTGCTCGTTGGAATTGGTCGAAACGTGTCGATGGTCATGGTGTTGATGGTATAAAAAGAAGAAGAATAAATTAAAACCTCATCCGTCCCTCGTGTCAATTTGACACAGTTTTCTGACTTTATTTTTTAAATGGGAAACATAACTGGAAGACCTAAGGTGTAAACGTTAATTCATCAATTTGAATAAAGGAAATATCGAAAAATAAAAAATGAAATGAAGGAAGTGCTCACGAAATTTCTAGAGACTCACCGAGGGGACTGTTCGATGCTTTCTTTTGGTTTTTATTGGCGAGAATGTCATCCAAGACACTACGGTTGTCGTCACCAGAAAGAAAACGTCCATCGTGATCGATGAATAGATTGTAGATGCCAGCGAGCCCGTGATTCACCTTGCCATAATCATTTTTAACTCTTAAAATTTGAAAAACACATCTTTGCTTGTTACACGACCGCTTCTTTTGAGGAAGATGTTAATGTCGGGGCGATGTTCAGATCGAAATTGATGCAAGAATCACGATGAAATGAGACGACGGGAAGGAAGAGAATAGAATAGAGAACGTAACAAAGTTAGAAACGGAACAGATATTACCTCGGAATCGAAAAGCTACGAAAGAACGCCGAGGATACAGGTTTTATCGGTTTTCGCGGGGAGCTAGCATCGGCACGATCAGGTGCATCGTCTTCTTTCGTATTTGGCCTCTCAGCGGGTTTGGTCGGTAAACTTCCGTAGGAAAGAGCGACGTTACGAATGCACCACAGGGAATTCTGTCGTCTTTTCACGTATACGTCATAGTCAGGATCGGTTTTCAGATCTTCGAGGTCCGGTACGCGTGTACTCAACGCACAAGTACCATTACCCTTAACGCCGACGCTGACGAAAAATGGAGAATTTCTTTTAAGAACGATATTAACAAGCAGCAGGGCCTATGCTGTAATTGATTCAAGCTTTTCTTACCCAAACGTGAACGAATTGCAAATACGTTCGCTTCGCGAGCACTGTTTCTCGCATTCCGTTAAACCTGTGACCTCGAGTCGCGAGACGATGTCCATATCGGATAACTTGGACCCCACGGATATTCTTGCGTAACAATCTAACAGAAGAAACGTTATTCTTTTTAGCAGCGCGGATTCCATGGAAGTTATCGGTCTAGTAATTTTTACCATTTCCAGGAATGGCTATGCGATTGTCGATCGTCAGGCACTCGGATCGAAAACACTGGCCAAGAATACCGAATAGATGAAATGCGGCTGACAATGAGAAACAAGCACATCTCCGTTCAACCATGTTTTACAGTCTCACTTGTGGTAGTCGGATTAATTGAATTTACTTTCTCCGTTCGTGAACGGATGATATGATATTGCTGATTATACTATATTGTACTATCGTGTATGTAGCGCGGATACAAAAATCCCGCGATATCACATAGATTCGCAGTCGCGCGTACTCGTGCGTAGCATGGATACGACACAACGATGTGCGCCACACTTGATATACATATTTCCTATCGTGTTGTGCGTGATCAGCGATCTGAACTTCACCAAAGTTCCCATCTAACTGTCGGACCAGTCTCGCACACAAAACGTAATAGGAGCTCTCTAAAGTGAACATTACGTTAGAATCGTTTCTCTGTTGTTGGTCTCCTTCTTTCTTGCTCGTAAGCATAAAGGAACTCTCCGAGACATGCACCTGTGCGCCAAGTACATTGTATTATAATACGCAAACGTGCACGTACACGTACACGTACACGTATCTGTGCGTAACCGTCGATCGTGTAGCGAGTAACGAGACACAATGCTCCAGCACACCGTGCGCCTTTCTTCTCGCACACACATCCAAGTCAAAGTCGCACTTCCGTGACAATACTCTTGTACAAGCACGGCTGGGGTAGCTCGTAACGAAACAGTCTAATCGGCTCGTTCCTCAAGGGTAACGTTTGACGTGTCTGCAACGGAATATAAGGTCTACGTAATCAATCGCAATCATAATTGTAAGCGTAATCGTAATCGTGATCGTGATCGTTGTCCTCAGTCGAGTACACGATTCTATTGTCGTATGTCGCATAACTTTGATCGACTCGCCTTCGCCCGTACTATGCGACTTATTGTGACTCGTGTGGGATCGCGTTTCAGTGTCCTTATTTTGAATCGCTATAGACTGTAGGCCTAACCAGAAGATTATTACTACGGGAATACTTACGTAACGAGAATGAGATAAGTTAAACAAAGCCGAGACGCGTCACGCTTCCTGAGGCCTGGCCCAAAGACAGGATGATTCATCTTCCGATTATCGTTCCGGACTCGGCATACAAGCTTCGAATACCTACTGTTACTACCTAATTTTGTTAGCGGGTCTTTGCATCCTGGATCATTTTGATCGGGGGGAAAAGCATGTTTACTCCGTCGCTTTCTGTTTCGAAGGAGAACAGAAAATTGATGAGGGGTCAATTATTATAATTCTGTCTGGTTGCCTCGGTCGCGCCGGTACGGTATTTTTATGTGTACAATGTCAAACGCATCGAATGTTTTACGCTTTTATTGAAAATATAGAAAAACTATTGGGTATTTTCCCATTCCATTATTTTTTTGTTTTTTCTCGTAGAAAGTAGACACGACTAGCGGAAGACGCACTCGATTTTGGTGTAGGATTCTCTGATGAACACTGTGTTCGACCATACGATAGGCAAGAGTTAACAACACGTGCGCGGTTGCTCATGTGTCTCGTGTGATTCGTACATCCCACTGATGATACTGACGTTTTGACATCCCTCCGCTTCCCCGTGGATCGCTGCAATCGACAGGCCGCCCATGCCGGTAATATCAGGTCCAACCAAAGTCGTCCCTTCGTATACTTGGAGCGACGTAAGATCACGTTCGGTTGACGATAATTTGATAAGTCCTCTACCAACATCAAGAAACACGTCTTCGATTCCTTCGTTCTTTACCACCGATGTCTCGTGGTAACTCGCTCCGATTTTCGTCGCGTATGCTCGACCCTCTTCGACGTCGACTTGCCGTTCCTCCTTTAGATCTGTTTTATTTCCGATCACGACCAACACGATGCTCTCCTCGACGTTCTTACGAAGTTCGGTTACCCAGTCCTTCATCGCTGTGAACGTGTCGTATCGAGTTATATCAAACACCAACAGCGCGGCGTTCGCGTTCCGATAATACATCGGTGCCATCGCTCTGAATTTCTCTTGTCCCGCCGTGTCCCACACCTGTAACCGATGCGATCACAATTTATCGATAGGATCGCCTCATGGATACATCGTTCTCAATCGATCATAGGTACAAGTATATACAGAGTGATTCTGGGAACTGGGGCAAGTTACTGCTCTTTTTAACCCTTATGTATTCAACCAAAATGTATAGATTATTTAAAATCTTTACATGTTTGCACAAATTCTCTTATAAGACTATAAATTGATATAATTAGCGAGTAAAGAATGAACATTCAGAGAAATTTTGGTTATTATTACATTATTATAAAAATAGAAAAAAATGATAGAGGAAAAGATCGTGTGTCATGATACTTCCTAACTTTCTATGACGTTATTTTTTATGTGTATACAATTTTTTTGTTAAACCAATCGATCCTTTTTATCGTCCTACGTATAAAAGTATTAACCCAAGGTCATCGAAATGTCAATACTTTACGAGATATTTGACATTTTGTGTCAGAAACGTACTTTTCTGTAGCGGAGCCGCGAGAAGCAATATGGCGGCGCGAAGCGCGACGCGGTGTTATCGAGTGATGCATTTTCATAAAGACAGCTAATACATGCTGCCGAACAATGGAAATTACGCCTTGAAAACGCAAAAGTAGGCTACTTTGGCATACTTGCGCGCTAGATTGATATTTTATCTAGCGATTGTGACTACGGAGCAGCCCCAACTTTGCATTATCATGGAATGGTTTGAGGCCGCCCGGCCCTTGCAATTTGCAATCCTCGTGTATGTATATGTATCTAGTAGTATATGAGTGTGCAACCACTTCACGCGCGAGACGAGTCTAGTGCCCTAAAAAAGTGCAGTAACTTGTCCCAGTTCCTAGAATCACCCCGTTTCGAATAGAATCGTTTACGTGGTACGCCCTAGGTATTCGCGATATCTGGACCAGTCCTGCTTATGCATAATACGAGAGAACAAATGATTGATAGTCGAACGAAACTCGCGGGTGTGTGTGCGTATACGTGTAGGTGCGTGTGCTTGTGCGAGAGCGTCTATGTTGCCTATCGAAAAGAACACGCAAACGTATAAAGACTCGATCGAGAAAAGAATAACAGTCTTGTTCAAAATCTATTTACACGATTGCTTTGACGTTTTAATTTGAGCAACGTTATATACCTTCAACACTACTCTTGTATTTTCCATGTTCAGGACACATGTAAAAAAAGCCGCGCCTATCGTAGGACGCACTTGATCGCACAGAACTTTCTTGATGTAACGAATGATCATACTTGTTTTTCCAACACCTGAAAAATTAATCAGTTCTGCAGTCCACGTTAGCTACAGCACAGTTATGCATAGATTCTAATATTCTAATATCCATTCATCTATTTTAAAACATACGTACATAATATGTACGTGTAATAAAATATGTAATCGTACTTATATATATATGTGTTCTGATCAACGTTGACGCATATATGTGTCGTGTGTGCATGTGCGTATGGATATGTGTGCACTCGTATACAAATTAGAAACAGAAATCTAACCTAAGTACATATCAGGTTGCTAGTAATCGCGGAATTACACGAGCCTACCAAATTACAGATAATCTAAAAAGATGTGAACATTTTCAGAAACGTAATATAAACTATGTTCGCGAAAGTTTCGTGTTTTCAAATATATGGATATACGCGCAGTGATATGCACTGATATGCACGACGAACAAAACAAAAGCACAAGTATATAGCAATGACCGTTAGGTCACGATAATTTCTCGATTGGAGACTCACCTTGGAACCCTAAAGCAACCATTTTTCCTTCTACAGTTTTCATTCTTCACATGCATATAAAAATATAAAATATAAAACGCGTATATATAGTATCGACTGTTGACATAAGATACAATACGAGTACCGATATCGAATATCAGCTGCGATTGCTGCGAATATCAAATGCAAAAGAACTCGGACCTTGGACCTACGCATTTCGCTAGTGGCACCATCCATGGCAAAATGCGTAAACTCGTAAAGGTAACGACACAGATGCGACACAGACGAGGTATGGTACATACAGTTCTGATACAGTGTCGGATAATATCTCTCGGTGGTCACGTTAATGAAATATGTACACAGTATCTCGTACACAGTATATGTACGTCAGTGTTCTAATTCCAACATTTATCGTTCTTCACTTATGTTAGACCATACATGATCTAAGGTTCTTCAGCGTAGAAGGCGTACGAAATCAAGTTGATAAAAATGTCGGTATTTCAAATCGTGAGACATGAAATCTCGTATGGTGACTGGTCTACTTCAACATCTCTCCTGTGATATTAGTTCTGACCAATACAGTAGGACATGACACGAAATATGCATTGGGCGATTGGTCTATTTCTGTACCTCGTCTGTGACACAGCCTTAGGAACAGAAAGTCCATTTAAATTTGCCTCGCAAAATCGACCGCTTGGGGTCGCGCCAGTTTTGTTCCTCGTCGAGCCGGGCCAAGCCGGGCGCAGACTCCATCTTCCTTTTATCAACGCATGTACCTCACACGAGGAGAAAAGTGATAATTTCAAGATCGAGCACAGGATTCATTACGTAAGGATTATTTATATTAATTAAATAACCGTCGACGTTTCTCTATGTCAATAGTATTCCGATCGTTCGAAGTCGCCAGCCATTTAGTCTTAATTATAAATTCAATGAGTACCAGAGCTTCTCCCGGCCGGTTGTTTAACGCAGTTTTATCAGTTATGGTCTTCTAAAACAATCCTAATCGTGGAATCCGCGTAATTTCTATATTTCCTTTGAAATTCCCCTTTCGACTACCTTGCGATACATTCGCTAATCATGTAGATGCTCGGGTTAGGTTAGCTCGTCTGCGGCTGAACACAGTTAGGATTGCATCAGAGTAGTTTTATTTATTTTCTAATACAGTGTTATTTTATTGGACTTTTTCAGATATTCATAGAAAATGGCACAATTTATGAACAGAGTGGGACAGCTCGGTATAGGGTTGGCTGTTGCCGGAGCAGTTGTTAACTCTGCCCTTTACAACGGTAAGTTCTTTGTCGCTTATACTAATCAGACTTTTTGTTCGTTAGATAGTCCTGTTTCAAAGCATTGCCATGTCTGTTACAGTGGATGGTGGCCACAGGGCTGTCATATTCGACAGATTCGTCGGTATAAAGAATTTAGTAGTAGGAGAAGGGACACACTTTTTCATCCCCTGGGTACAGAAACCTATCATATTTGATATTCGATCTAGGCCAAGAAACGTACCTGTTATAACTGGAAGCAAAGACCTACAAAACGTAAACATCACACTTCGTATCCTCTTTAGACCGGTGCCGGACAGCTTACCCAAGATCTATACTATTCTTGGTGTTGACTATGACGAAAGAGTATTGCCATCTATCACTACTGAGGTATTGAAGGCTGTAGTTGCTCAGTTCGATGCTGGAGAACTGATTACACAGAGAGAGCTCGTCTCGCAGAAAGTCAGCGAAGAATTGACAGACAGAGCCTCTCAGTTTGGGCTGATCTTGGACGACATTTCCCTTGTAAGTAGCACGTGTTAGGGGAGTAGTAATAATCATACAGGGTGATTCTGGGAACTGGGACAAGTTCCTGCTCTTTTTTAAAGTAAATCATATGTTATAATATGTCCTAACTTCCTATGACCATATTATTTATGTGAATGGACTGATGCACCCGCCAGGTGCAATTGCACTTTATTCTTTAAACCAATAAGTGTTTAATTTCACTTCTTTATTTTAATTTCTTTTCCAGACACACTTGACGTTCGGCAAAGAGTTCACGCAGGCTGTGGAGCTGAAGCAAGTAGCCCAGCAGGAGGCAGAGAAAGCTCGTTTCCTGGTAGAAAAGGCGGAGCAGCAGAAAAAGGCGGCCATCATTACCGCGGAGGGTGACGCTCAGGCCGCTAGTCTAATCGCGAAGTCTCTCGGCGATTGCGGCGACGGTCTGGTCGAGCTTCGGCGAATCGAAGCCGCCGAGGACATCGCCAGCAATCTCTCGAAGTCTCGCCAAGTCGCCTATCTGCCGCCCGGTCAAAACGTCCTGCTGAATCTACCGCACTAAAACGAAGTCGAACGAGAGGATAACTGTAAACATTTAAGTTGTGGCATTTAAATATCCTAAACGAATGCATTTCAATGCTATACTGGTGTATATGATATCATAGATGCTGGGAAGGCGATCCGTGGAAGTGTTGCATAGGAATATACAAATAACATTTCATAGCATTTCAGTTCAGTATTCGTATATCTTTTCTACAAGAATTACGTTTCTCTCCACCTTGTACTCGACGCGAATCGCTCGGACGATTCTCCCCGTGCCTTTAGGCTTCTCTAGCTTCACACAGTTGCGCAAAACTTACGTTAACAACAGTTACAGCGAATAACACTTGATTGGCTGAGGAGTGGTAGACACGGGTGTGGGCTTCGCTTCATGAAACACCGGTTAGTTTCTTCAGAATGGGCCCCTCGTGTTCCAGATATTTTTTATTTAAATTTTGTGTGCAATTAGAAATTCCTAGGGAATGTTCTGCAACAGTTAGGGGAGAACAGAGTCATTGATGTTTATGTTTAGTTCAGGGCTCGGAATTATTTACTTACGATGGCCGATTTTCAAAGGCTACGCCCCCTCGACCCCTCGTACTAGGAGAATTAGGATCGCCACGGGAAGCGAGACGCGCGGCCGGGTTGAGGGGGCGTAGCTTTCGAATATCGGCCGTCGCGAGTACATAGTAAATAATTCCGAGCCCTGGTTTAGTTATAGAACGGGGACCCAGGTTTGAAAACAGAGTTCTACACCCGTGTCTTTACCTTGTGAGAGCGTCCATTGGTACCTTTCGATTTACCCTGTTTGCTTCTCGGCAAGAGGAGAGCATTTTCTTCTATAGTTCACAGCACCCAGCTCTTTGCAATTCAGGAGGGGTGACTTATGCAACAATTTTTGGCTTTTTTACCTCTGAGCGAGCATTCATGTGAATCGGAGGACAGCGTGACGCTCTTCGAGTAGCCGGGGACTAGCCCCCTTGTCGCAGCTTGTGTGTTTGCAGCCGACAACGTTGTATGGATCGTCGATCGAATCCGTTTGTAAACGTCTCAGGTACCAAAGGGAAACACTACTATGAACGCGAGCACGGATTACGAGGATAGTGTGTACCATTAGAATCGGTAACGCATCTGGCACGTAGTAATATGTAATGTGTCTGTGAATAATGTTTAGCAAACTACACATATACATGTAAAACGACTCCCTAACTGTAAATGTTATTTTTTAAAATGGAAACACACCGCCAGATTTTATTCTGTTTACACCTAGAATTAGGCTGTGTCCATACTGAAGCAACATCGAGCTACTTTTTGTTGCCTTCTCTTTTTACCGAATAAAAAATTTGGTGAAAGAAGAAGAAAGTGACCAAACATTTCTCGATGTTGTTTCAGTGTGGACATAGCTTTATCGAGAGCCTGTCGCGAACAAGACTACGGAAAAAAGATGTTTCGGGGGTGTTGCATCGCGGCGATGCGTTCGCACGGGTGGATCATGGATCACGACGATCAATCAGCGACTCGAAATTGGTGAAAGATTATCTCGGTCGGGGTGCCGCGCAGCCACGTTTGTCGGCGTTGCCAGTTAACAGAGAAAACAATTCATCATAATTTGGTGAGCACCGCGGGGCGCCTCCCGATGGTGGTCCGCGGCGAATATTGGAAACACGGGTTCCTAAGACTCCATCTTGTCGATCTTTGAGCAGTATACTTCCCAAGATATACACCGATGTTTGCTGCGGCACAAGGTATCCACCACAGAACGGCCGAGGGAGACTTTTGGAAACCACCAGATCGAATATATCGAAGAGACATAATTTCTCTTATCTCAAACCATTTCATACAATTGTTTATCCCCCGTTGTACCTCCAAGATTGCTACTATATTAACAATTTTAGCTTAACAAGGATGTTATTAAAACTTTATATTTTTAATAATCTTCTTAGATTAGAATTGGTAATAATTTAGTATTCTGGAAGACACGGGCGCCGACAAATAATTTCAAGTCTCCCTCGGCGACTTTTTCGAATTTCACGAGGAAACGTTTCGCGACGATTATTGTAAGAAAGCTGTTTTCCCCGGGTGGAAATTTCGCTAAACTACGGACGAGCCGTTCGAGTCTGTAGACTGTAGGTGCGCACGGGGTGAGTTCGAGGCGGCGGGAGCGCGAGGCGAAAGCAGATTAGCGTGAATAATGAAGACACGACCCCGTGAAAGCCTAAGCGGGCCTCCTTAAGTCTGCTCCTTCGAGTAGAAGCCGAAGCCGGAAAGGAAGGATGCTGGCTGAGAGGTGGAGCGGACAGAAAGGAGGTAGAAGCAGTTAATTACTCCTCCCATCCACGGGATAACGACTTCCCCTTATTTGTCGAGAGGCGCAAACAGCCAACCCTCGGAGAAATCCCTTGGCAAGACGCTTTCTCGGATATATACCTCGGTAGAGAGACTCGGAACCTCGTAGTTCGAGCGTGGCCGCCGTTTGATCCGGAATCATCGGTCTCTGTTCTCAATCATCTAACTACCATCACGAAGATTCAGGAGACCGCGACTCCGAAGATCGTCACGCAAGAGATCACGAGAGATCCCGCGCGCAAACGTTCGAAAAACAGGATAGTTTCTGAGGGACAAATACTGCGATGACTAGACTGCGGATTTTATACATTTATTGCAGATTGAGTTATTGTTATACCATTTCTATTGAACCCATTAAAGATATCTTTTACACGAAGATCCGCAGACTAGTGATAACTGAGACAAGGAAGTCGCGTTTGCGAATTTCTTGTGACGCCTGCGAAGCAGCTAGACGAATAATTCTTTTTGCGTTGAATCAAGCTCCCTTTGACGCGTAGAAACAAATTTTTTATTCAAAGAAATTCAGTCGCGACTTCGTGTAAACTATTATACTTGTGAACTCGGGTCAATGAAGCCTGCACGCAGGTCTGAAGGAGTTTGTTGAGGTAACAGATGGTACTCTTTTGGTCGAACGGCTGCAGTTTCGTTAGTTTTACGAATTCCGGAAGACCATTTATTAGAGATATTCTACACATGTTACACTTGAAAGGTATGCAGATAAAAGTTCGATTCTTTTTCGCCGTCACAAACTTTGTTCTTCCGTACTGGTTCGGTTTCATATTCGAAGTATAGTTTCGCCGGAATATTTGCAAAAATGGCATCCAGCATTCCATTAGCAGCCGCATGGAATCCATAAATCGGACGCGCAGCCAGCTCGTAGATTTCGCGAGCCGTTTTCACGGGGCCGGTTTCGGTAAATCTCGCGTTTGACAATAATACGTTTCGAGCGTCGGTAATTAGCCTATTGAAACGGGCGAAGCTGTGTAAATCGTTTGATCGCCATAAACACACCTCGAGCGTGTTCGGGGGATGAAATTTTCGTGATATAACGAGGTCGCGCGGAGAGGATCGCGTTTAACCGTCCCCGGAATATTCCGGTACGACACGTAGAAGGATAGAGAGGTGTACAGAAAGAGACGGACGAGCGGGACGGGGGGAAGTTCAAGGTCATCGTCATTAACGTCACCGTGGCCCGAAGACGCGAGCGGAGAAGCATGAATGACAAAAGGGCGGCACATGGTTCCCCGGGCCCGTGCATGCGTGCGACCAAATAAATAATAGATACACGCCCGAATAACGCGTACGTGAGAGGGAGACACACGGCCAGGCGAGGTGGTTAGGGAGAGGGACTAATTACGAAAGAAATCATAATAGGCGCACATGCACCGCGGGCTGTCGGGCTAACGATCGCTTCCTCTGCATCTGCACCTGTTACTGCGATCCTACGGATGCATCGGTGCACGCGAACCGCATATGCCGACGGCCTCACCAACGGAGACCAGACCGCCTAAAGCTTAAAACCGCCTGGCGGTCTCTTTTCATCCTATTAGGGTGTCTATCTAGACACCCTAAGTTCTGGGGACCTCTTCACGTCGTTTCGATGCTTCTAGCTGGCGATCGGCCTCATCGATCCGTTTCACGGTATTATCTGTAATTTCCTAGCTGTTTCAAGCAACTAACGAACTAAAAATTGCTTTGAATTATGGTTTTGTAATGTTCAACAGGACCGGAGAGCGTCGTTCGACCGCGAAGAGTTCGCGCCGGCGAGATCATAATCGGTCGCGATGATTTTTACGGTGGTCGATGGCCACCAAATCGCGCGGAAAACACGTTAAAGCGACTTCCGGCGGGACAATGGATAGAAATGGAATACGAGCGACATCCTCGCGGAGCGTTTAAGCCGCAGCCCGGCGATCGGCCAGCGGAATTAATGCCGCGGTCGAGTTCTGTTCAAACGGAAATCGCCGCTTTGAAGTGACCAGCTTAATAAACACGGTGATCGGATGAACGTAAACGTCGTTAATTAAGCCGGAAAACATGGAACCGAAAGCGGGCCCTGTGTCCAGGAGCACACCCTCGTTTCCCCCTCTTTCCATCGTCGACGGCAAGACTCCGGGGCATGTAACCAAACGGGCTGACCATCGGCCGAGTCAGACTCTGGAAAATTGGATGGGTCGTGACGTTAAACGGTCCGTGGTTCGTGTTTTCTTTTGTCCCATCAACGCCGATTACTAATCTCGATGCTTGCTCGCCCGTGGAATAAGCTGCGACGAAAAAGTTAGGGGGAGACTCGAGCAAATCGATTTTTCAATGCGTAAATCAGTTGTTTCGTCGCGAGAATGTAATCGAGGCATTGTTCAGAATAAATTTCGTCGGAAAACTACGTTATTCCCACGGGTTTGCTCGAATCTCTTCAAGAATACTCTCGCGTATATGACACGGCGATGCTAGGGTCGTTTCCCAGCCCGTTCAAATACTACAATTTTTGTTTTGTTCTTTGTGGCAGGGCCCTCGAAATTATCAGACGTCGCCAGCGGGCAGATTCTGCGGTCGCTGGCCAGAGTGTGAAGATATCGCGCCTTAAAGCGTTCGAACTCATTAAGCCGGACGCCATTCGGTTAGCCTAATCGCGGGGCATCCGTTTTCACCCTTGCCTTTCTCATTTTCGAACGGCCGAGCACGCGAGGAGTAATTTTCAATAAGTGCAGCCCGGGCTCCGTTTTGTCGCTGATCTCATTTCGTACACGGAAACTGCGTCCGTCGTCATCCTCCTTCGACGTTTGTTCTACGCGAAAGTAAGGCAAGTCAACTATTTTATTTTCTTTGAAACTTTCAGGACTCTTCTTAATCTACAAAAATGAAAGAAGGCAGCAATAAAAATGTATCTCTTGAATCTCAAGTTCAGGCTATCACGGGACCCGAAAAAGATATTTTATGGCAGAAAACGGAGTCTGCGGCAGCCGGCACGGGTTGTTATCGTTCACCTTTCGCCATAAACGGCTGCAGGCCGATCGTGTAGGCTGGCCAGATTGATTTCCATCGAAGTCAGCCCCTCGCCGGCCTGTAATCTCGCGGGCAGGCGGTCTCGGACACACGCGACCACCGTTTCATCCCTTTGAGGACCCCCGGGGGTGTGTTTGGGGGCTCTCGAGTGTCCTGTCGAGAGGCAACTAGCTTGCGCTTAATATCGCGTGGATTAGCGGTGAACAAGAGAGAGAGAAAGAGTGATGCTATCTCGGGCCAGGAGAGCACGGCGGTTTGGTGAATTAGTTTTGCGGCCGCGCTCGCTCGCAGAGCCTCGATTCCTTTCGCGTGTCTAACGCAGCTCTCCGTTCGTCCTCCGGTCGTCTAGGCGGAATTGGCCTGAACGCGCGGCGTTGAACAAAGGGTGAGAGAAGCCTTCGAGCTCCGGTGAGCCTCTCCGAGCTGGGCCACGCTCCCGTTAGCCGCCGTTTCCTCCTCGCGCAGTCGTCTTCTCAGGAAGCGCGCGGGTCATCGCGTGCAGACCCCCGCGAGACGATCGCGGATCTCCATTGTCAACGGCACACGAGAGAAGGAGGGTTCACGGCTATGGGGTTACCCGCTGTCCCCCACGGGGTCACCGTTATCCGACCATCGTCGTACGCACGGACGAAACTGGAACGAATGATTTCCACGCGTACCGAGCGTGATGCACGATTTCCAACCTGCGGCCGGACACGTTCGAAGCGGCCTCGAGTACCTTTAGCCTTTTGCGAAATGCGAGACAGCGTGGGCTATAGGTTACTGCAATGCAGCCTTGATGGATGAATTAAATGTCCTTCCACAAAAAGTACAAGCCGCTCTAGATCCGAATGATATCTGTGTATGCTATTCTTCAGGATCGGCAGTACGTCGCAGCAATTTCGCGATCCCACTTGTGCAACCGGGAATTTGCCTCTCGCGTGGCCGACAGCCTTCTCGGTCCATTCTTCGGACAGAATGCTGCCCGGCTATTTATCACCGCGCGCGAGGAATTTCCGTAAGTTCGCGTGACGATTATGTATTCTGGGTTACACTCGAGAAACAGGGCGCCCTGCGTCCTACAACGGAGCAATCAATGCATTTTTCTATCAATCAGCCATCTAGTTTTTAAGGTGGTATTCACCAACGACGACTAGGAAATAGCTGTCATTCCTCTGAAACGTCCAGTTGTTTTTAAAGTGACGTTACAGAGGAAAACCGCGTTGTCAGGTTCGTATCCTGGGCCCAGTCCCACGTTCGTTGACCGGGGCCCAGTGCGTCGACAAAGCCGAGTCTCTTAGTTCCCACAGGAGCTCCTCTTTCGTGCTGATCGTACGAACATTAATTCGGTCAGGAAGGACCGAGCGGTAAGGACGGAGGAGTGGAATGGGATCAAGGGAAGAGGGACAGAAGGGAACTTGTAACATATGTGTAACGCGAGGGGCGTTCCGTGGCTGCGGTCTCTTGCATCTGTGGCAAGGAGTCCTAACGTAATTGCCACATCCTCAGATGCTGTTCCCGTAACTGTGTGCAACGCCGATCCGCGGGAATCGTCCGTGCATCGATCTTTCCAGCTAAAGCGTAAATAACCTTCTAATCCAGTCAATGGATAGTTGGATAGAACTGACGATCAGCCTTTAGAAAAATGCAGTAGACTCAATTTTTAGTATAATAGCAAGACAAACGTCTACTCCAGCGTGTCCACTAAGGGTTAAGAGTCTTTGTTGCTAGATCTAGTTGTTCTTAACATTGAGGATTGTGTTAGCTTGCCGCAAAATCATAAAATCCATCACTGACAATGAGTCTGTTAAAGATCTCGTTTTCTTTCCTCAAGCGAACAGCCCCAGCGCGTCGGAAGGTGCACTATTTTTCGGTGGACAGTGTCGAAAGATTTCTTTTCGGTTTCGTCAGGTACGGAGTATAGTAAGATGCAAATGTACTTGTGTGCGTGTGCCCGCGATCCACGGGCCCTTCCGTCACGCGACGTATCGCGTCCGCCGGGCCCCGTTTTCTTCTTCTTCTTCTTCTTCTTCTTCTTCTTCTTCCGTTGAGGCGTCTCGCTCTCCTCAGGGGTCCGAGCTTTTTTCGTGGATGGTCACCGGTTGCACGTGAGGACGGATTCCCGCGGGTGTACCAGGTCCCTCGTGAAATTGACGGTTCCAGGCCCGAGGTACACCGCCATTAACGATTCATGGACTTCCTGGTTTCTCCTTTTGCCTCCTCCAATTTGTCCGAGGGTCCCCTGCACGCCGAGGATCCCCTAATTTTTGCGTTACCGAACGTTTTCTGCAACATCGAAATCACAACGATTCTCATCGGGACAAATTGTAAACTGGATGAAAGTAAATGGAGGCACAGAGGGATTGCCGATTTTAATGGGTTTCGGAAAGCTGTAGACTTCCGTTTGCAAATTTCGAAGACCCCGAGCAAAGCTTTTTGCTCGAGGGAAATAACGATTCCGCTCGTTCCACCGTTTTTACGACGCCTAACGATACCTGCAAGATTAACCCGCTGCCGGCAAATGAAAGCGCGCCAGAAGATAACGTAATAAATCTTCATTAGAGTGAAAAAAAATCTGGGGTACATATACAGGGGGATAATGCGACGATAAATGACCGGCGTCATCGCCTAGATTTTCCGTCGAACACTTACTGTCGATTTTTGATGAATATCTTCGTTAACCCTCGATCTGAAAAAAACATAAGCAACAACAGATAATTTCGCGAACATTTTTTTTCGACAGGAGGAGCAGTGTCTCTTCGTTGGAAAGATTACAAAGTTGCGAGCCACATTGGTTCGGTCGTTTGTCAAGCAAACAGGATCGAGGGTGCATCCTTCTCGAAATGAAGGGTTGCTGGTCCCGGTAAATGGCGGGTTAACCATCTCCCGGACCCGCCTCGAAAATCCTCGGGATCTTCTAATTCAATTAGGATTCGTGCGTAGACCTGAAATCAGCCCGGCGATTAGCGTAACCTTATCATTACGTCCCGAGACACTCGTCTGATTGTTGTCCCGTGTGCTGATCAAACAAAACATTCGTCCCCGGGATCGAAATGGTACTTTCCTGATCGATCGAACGAAAGCGAACTGTTGCGCCATGCCACCGTAAAGTAAATCATTGATTTCACATGTCAGTCATTGAGTGATTACAGTGCGAACCTCCTGAGAACGGGGACTTCTCTCCGACGACGGTTTCCGTTCGCGCCGGAAGTTGGACCCATAATTTTCCATGCAATTTCAAGTGAACTTCGTCAAATCCGTGGCGCTAGTCGTTGATCAGAGCCCAGTGACGTTTTCTCATCGCAGTCTGTTTTTAAATTGGCCACCGCTTATCCGGCGGAAGAAGAGAGAATAGCATAATACAGCTGATCGACAACGGTTCGAGGTATTCGGATAAGTATACCGAACGATCGACAATCCTCCGCCAGAAAATCGAAGGAAAGTGAAACGACCATTGTCGGAGAGCCTCTGTTATATCACGACGGTTACGCAATACTCGATTGTAGACACCTTCGACAATGGTACAATTCATTTAGACTAAGCTCAGCTGGAAGACAATGTGAAAATATTTTTCAGCTGCTTGCTTTTTATAGAAGACGACAGTTTTGACAGTTCAGGTAGGTGGCAAATAAAATAGTGAGGGCTCTTTTCTAGTAGAAAAGGTCTCTAGCTTATTTTTGCAAGCGTTTCATGTTCTCTCTTTTATTAATAATTTTAGTAAGTTGAACTTCATTTTACCTAAAAATTTGGCCAAACATTTTAAATTGCCTGGTGCTGGCTTGCGGATCTCCGCAGAAATTGCTATTGTTTAGAAGAGGAAGCTGCAGCGATTTGGGGGATCATTGAACGGTAATTATTCTGAAGAAGCTTCGGTTAGGGTACCTGTTCTCGCGTTTTCGTGGTCACCATACTTTTCGCCTGGTTCGTGCAGCTAATGGCGAAGTGCGTTAGATTCGGCCGATAATTGGAGCGAGTGCATTTCGATAGCTCGTTGAATGGAGAAAGAGGGACGGATGCACAGTGCACACGCAGCTCCTGAAAGGATCCTCCGTGTGTCCCGGTGTGCGGTTGCCGCCCTTGCGCCTCGGTGGCAGAAGCAGACGTTGTAACGCCGAGATTTACAGTGGCGCTTGTAGGCAATAAGTCATGTCCGGTGAACATGTCGCCTACCGCAGACCTTCCACGCGTGGCCCGTCCGCATATATAAAGATGGCCGTGCCGTGAAACGCGATACGCGCGTATACCAGCGGCCAGCCACTCCTTCTCGATAATATCGCCACGATACGCTCTCTCGCTTCTGCCACGATTTCGGTGCATTCGACGCCGGCCGACGTCCACCTTCTCTACGATTTATCGCTACTCCTTTTTCGCCAAATGTCCGAGCGAGAATCTCTTCTTTGGGCCCACACTTGTCCCTGATGGCCTCAAAAATCAACCACTGCCGATGATTAGACAACGGATTCTATGCATTCGCGACAAAAATGAGTAGGTGTAGTTTAAAACAGTAAAAACATTAGAAGAATAATATTGTTATATTATTTTCAAGCTATTAAACATTGCGATTCAGGAGGAAAATCTTTATTTTGCATAAAGATCCGCTGTCTACTGATGACTACTCTCGGTAGTTAATGTGAAAGAGAATAATAGAAGCGTTGATATAAAACGTGAAGGAACATTCCTCCTATCGCTTTTGCACCTCGTTAAGTATCGGGGCCCGATACGAGCGAGTTATTTCCATGTCCAAGAGTCTTGCTTTTCTTTTTCCATTAACTATACGAACTCGTTGCGGAATCTGTTCTGGTGTTGGCTCCAGATCTCTTTCGTTGGTACGCGGCCCCGACATTGTATTGGGGCCCAGAAGATTGCTCCTCTCTCCAGACATAACGATGATTGTTCGTAATAATTCTCGGTGGTAGGGCCCCGGTCCTTTCAGTGTCACGCCATGCCGTGGAGCCGAATCCCGGGATGTAAATTTCTGGGGGCCACCTCTTTCCCGTTTTCTTTGATCACACGGGAGTCGTCGAACGCGACGACGAAATTGGTAATTCGTACCTCCCGATCGCCGGACGATTTCGGTTTCGCATCCGGTCCCGCGATGCATTGAGACGCGCAATTTTTTGAGGGGCGAACGTAATGACAGAGCAACGCTGCTGCTCGAAAACCCCTCGGAACGTACGCTATCCCGAATTCGAGGAATGCGGTCAGCCGATAGGCGCCCCAATTGTGAATTAAGCTTTTCGAACGTTACTCTTAAACGGTGGATGGAGATCTGAAATTTCATGAAATAGTGTTTTGCTAGATAGGCAATTTTGATTATCGTTATGGATTCAATTCGATTCCTATCCCGATGCCTCAGAAGATTCCTTCTGCAAATGAAGCTTTTCGAACAGATTCGATAACTGGGAAAATGAAAGGTGAAGTTTCGGTTTTTCACTTAAACGGAAGATGGAGATCTGAAATTTCATGAAATAGTGTTTTGCTAGATAGACAATTTTGATTATCATTGTGGATTCTATTCGATTAGATTCCTAACCCGATACCTCAGAAGATTCCTTCTGCAAATGGAAACTTTTCGAACAGATTCGATAACTGGAAAAATAAAAGACGAAGTTTCGGTTGTTCATCCCCACTTAAACGGAGGATGGAGATCTGAAATTTCATGAAATAGTGTTTTGTTAGATAGACAATTTTGATTATCATTATGGATTCGATTCGCAGTTTGCCGACAATGTATTCGCATAATGGCGATCTCCGCAGACTCGTCACCGCGCGCAACAAAATAATCATTCGAACCCGATACCTACGGAGATTCTTTCTGCGATCGAGCCTCGGCATATCGATCAAGTGGCACGGGTAAAGAAAGGTGGCGAGGGGGAACGTAGGGGGGCGGGATGGGGTTTTCGAGGTGAGGGACGAGCGAAGAAGACCTCAGCCGTGGAGTGTGACCTCCGACCCCCGCGGATCCCGAGCACGCATAATGCCTTATTGTAATTACAATAAAGGTTATCTCGCCGGGATTTCGAGGCTCCGGGGCCATTCAGTCATTCGCGTTATTGAGATGGTAAGCGAGTGTCAGGACGAGGAGAGAGGAGAGAGCGAGGAGAGAGATCGGTCGCCGAAGGTGGGAGGAAGAGAGACAGAGGACTTGCTCTCGGTGGTTCGTGTGTGGGAGGAGAGGACGCGTGCGTGTGTTCCTCGGGACACGTAGACGAACCAGAAATCATGTGGGCGATAAGGTATCGGGATATTGTGTATCTGACCGGGCCTGGAAGAAGATAGATAGCCGGATACCGGCGAGAGGATGGTTACGCGAGCAACCGAGAAAGATGGAGCAGGTCTGCGAAGAGGGATCAGCCGAGAGACGATCGCTCCCCGATTCGAATTTCATCGTGCCGGGATCAACCGTGGATCCCGTGTCCAGCAATTACATCTCTCTCCTCTTTCCACAAACCCTCCGTCCTCTCCGGGTCCAGCTTGACCCGCTCGTCGTTCCAGTAGAGATCCCTATTTATCGTGTATACAGGGTGTCCCAAAACTCCTGCAGAACCCGGAAATGGGAGGTTCCTGAGGTCATTTAAAACGATATTTTTGCGGAGGAAAATGTCGCTCCAAATGGCCTCAGGAACCTCCCATTTCCGGGTTCTGCAGGAGTTTTGGGACGCCCTGTATAAATACACGTGAATACGGATCCTTAAATTCTGTGTATTTCAGTACACGTTCAAAACCGCGATCTCTAGGTTCCACCTCCTCGTCCGACATAATTCCGCCATTATAATTTTCAAACACAGTCAGATTTTCGAAAGGCCCGGGCCGCGACGAGGTAATTGAAACATTTGTGATTAACAGGTGGTACCCGCCAGTCCCGTTTCCCTTCCTCTTACATGGGGGTTGGCAAGCAGATTGGGGGCGGTGCCGTCGACCACACGCAGACCTCCTCGGTGATTCACATGGCGGTGCACCTAAAAATACCGTGTGTGCTTTATTGTTTATTGGACGTCTCTTAATCGGCGTGCACCGTTAACCGAGCAGATAGGCCCCCGATCTTTAACCAAGTGACGAAAGCGCCGGGATAATTAGTGGGTCGCGGACCCGAGCATTATCGAGTAGAACGATCGGCGATCGGCAAGTATCACAGAAGCGAGTTAAGATCCTTCAGTAAGACCTGCTACGTTCTGCCGTGCGTTCCACCACCCGTTAGAGAACCTGTTACCGTAGAGGGTGTGATTTACGTGTCCCCTGATTTACACTGATTACGGGCCCCGTCACGTCGCGAAAGCAAATACTGCCTTCTTCCACGAACCCTCTCCTGCCCCCCCACCCCCGCAGGTTCCGCCGACAAGTCGGCACCCACTCGCCTAACCGACATCAATTCCCGCTGATTGATTTTACTCGGGTATTAAATTAATCCCCACGGTGGATCTCGACCGCTTTGCCGATCGCCGCTGGAACCGCTCCCTGCAACCCCGTCGATCCTCGAAAATTCCATTTGTTAATTTTTTCCATCTATTGATCTACCGAATTTTCTTTAATTTTATTTTATCGAAATTCATTGTTCTACTATTTTCCACCTAGTGACACCGTTAACTCGTTGCACTGGCAGCTATTTTAAAGATAGCTTGAGATTTAAGAAACTCTTTTAAGCGAGTTCGACCCACCAGAACCACTGTGCAGGATCTCAACATTACTCCGAAGGTACAGTTGATCCCAGGATAGGGTTAAGGAGTCGATTCAAAGATTTCCGGCGATACAAAGGGCGGCGGATCGACTCGAAACAAGGAGAACGCGCAAACAGAGAAATTAGTCGGCCGATCCGCCGGATCGACGCTCTCGAGAGCTAAATAACCGTCGATTCACGTCAACGAATTAATCGGCATTGATCGAATTCGAGCATTGTAGAACGTTCCGCTGCGACGGGGGGCGAAGGGAAACGATGCAGCGAGAGGGATAACGTTGGCGTTCTTTCGGTTCTCCGAGCCGCGAAAGCTCGGGGTAAAGATAAACAGAGGAAGGAGGGAGGAATAGAAGGGCAGAGGAGATCGAGTGCCGCGCTGGCTCACGGAAGAAGGTGAAACGAAACGGGAAGGGATAGGGACGGAGAAAAGGAAGAAAGAAAGAGGACGAGAGGGACCCACGGTGCCTTTTCAATTAATTCGTTTGCGCGTAAACGCCTCTTCCTGCCGATGATTTACGGATTTCCAATCCAACGATCTACGGGAACCGAGAACCCTCTCCCCGATGTTGAAGGTGCACGATAAGCAAGTACCTGCGAGTGCGTTTTGTAACGCTGTTATTTGAACGATTCCGCGATTGGATTCTCTGTTGGCTTCCCTTGCTCCCAATTGGGGATCGTTAGACTGCTGAACAAACATAACTTTGTTCGCGTTCGTCGACTAATTTTTCACTGTTCCGGGTTTTAAAAGAATCTAGAACAATTCTGGAATACATATCGAACGTCGAATATTTAAAACATTAATGGGAGAAAGTAAATATTGGAAAGAAATGGGACGTTTCATATATTTTTAAAAGATCTAAAAAATGTCTAGAATACTTAACGATGTCCCTATTTTAATATACATTCGCTGGAACTTCAAATATTTAAAGCATCAACGGGAGGAAATAAATATTGGAAAGAGAGAAATTCAAGAGCGAAATTTCGGGTTGCCCACGGAGGGTTAAAGAACCCTAGGGAGCAAGTTTAATTCGTTCGCGGTACCCGGCCGATCTTCCCCGAATCAGGTCCATCAGAAGAAAAGGGTACAATGTTGTGCAGTGGAACTGCCGATCCTTTTCGATAATTGCATCGCATGTCACTGGTCCTACGGCAGTGGCGGCGGCGGCGGCGGCTACCGGTCGATTTGTTCGACCGCGGTGTGGACCCTCGAATTTCTAGAACGACCGAGAGCGGTTCCTAATTTCATTCGGACCGGGGCCGGATACTCGTTAAAGACGTTTCGTGTCCGGTGCGAGAACCCCCGGTGAACGCTCGTGCGAGCTAACATTTACATCCGAGTCCGCCTAGTGTTTATCAGCTCGTGGACACGCCGTGGCAAATTGGCCCGGGAGGTGTTTAAAATACCGTCCGTGCACGAGATCCTAGTCATCGGGACGCGAACGGTTCCACTTGTTCTCTTCCCTTCTTACAAGCCTCCGCCATTTTCTGATCCTGTTCGCTACTCTGGCGTGACACGTCTCGCCTCCAATTTATTTGGAATTAAATTCGGCAGAGAAACTGTCCGAAAACTGCGAAGAATGCGTCGCGGTAGATGTTGGAATTTTATTTACATCGCTGTACAATTTACATAAACACAGTACAACTTGTTCCATTTTATTCTAAAATTACAGTAAAATTTATTTCATTTTGTACGCATTTTTATTCTCAAAACACAGTACAATTTATTTCATTTTACTCTCATTTTTATTCTCATCTCTATAGGGTTGAAGTTAAGGGTTGAATTAAATCAGATCAAATCAGATCAAATTATTCATACACGGTACACATAACTCTGGACAAGGTTCAGAGGCTAAATTCCTCCACGATTGCGTCTACACGATCACGATCTTCGCCTCGGGGCTTTATTTTTTTTAATAAAACGCGGATCCGCGGTTACACGAGGCATCGAGCGCACTAAACTCGTCTAATATTTATCGTCTCGCGGACACGTCGCGGCAAATTGGCTCGCGGGACGTTTAAGGGGCTGTCTCGTACCCGTTCCATCCCCCTCCACGATTTTTTCATCACCTCGACCTCTTTCCCTCTTAGTCCACGCTTGTTCCTACTTGTGGATCGTCTCTGTTCATCGTTCGGATCATTCTTTTTGCTCCTGCAGCGTCTTCGAGAGGGAGCCCTCCGGCATACGTGGCCGGACGGGCCCCGAATCATAAATTCCGCCGAGTAATGTAACGTCCGCCGCGATTATTTACTGATACTTACCCGAAGCACGGGACCCGGTCTGAGCAACCTACCCAGTGTGCTCTGAAAGTTTTCTGAGACGAGGGGGGCACGCTGTGCTCCCGATTTCCTCGATCATTGCCTTTTCCTTGATTGCGGCTACCGTGCAGAGTCCCTGTAAATTGAAATCGGCGAAATTAATTCTATTTAGCGCTGAGTGATCTTAAGATCAAATCAATTTGATGAATTTTGATCTTTAAGGCGATCTCGAAAGCTTTAAAAGGTCGCAGCTGGAGTTCTCTATATTTTAATAATTCTTGATGTGGTCAAATGAATTTGTTTGAAGCTAGTAGAAGACGTTCGAAAATTTTAGCGATGTACCTAGCGATTTAGATTTTGGGTCATTGAGTGCTTCCTTGTTGCCGAAGGAAAATCCTTACCCTTTATAATACTCGTGGAGGGGGTTTGTTGTCCGATCAGTGAAGCATAAAATTATTGTGCAGACGGTGGGCGTCCAATAAAAAGGAGAGCCATTTTTCCAAGTTTCCGAGTTTCGGAAACAGTCGCGAATTATTGTGCCGCGGATATTAACGGTGCACTCTTCTCAGGCCGGGGATAAAGGAGGAAGTTTGGGGCGTATATTATCCGGTCGGCCACCCCCTCCGTCGAATTATTAAAAGCTAAACTGGCTTTGATTTATAAGAGGGCAGAGCCCTGGTCCCGCGGACCCGCGTGCGCGCCACCAAAATTCAACCGGGACGGGTTCAAAGGAGACGCGCGGGCGGCAAGGGGGGCTGGAAACGCGGCGAGGCGGTGCCGAGATTAATTTTATTACTTCCGCTCGAGTAATTATCGCATTACTTGCCGCCGGAGAAAGTTGCTGGGTGCGCCTCGGCGTCGTCGTCTTTCTCTCGGACGCTTTTATCGTGATCGTTCCTCTTCCACCCCTCGGGAAAACATCGCGAACTTTTCGGGAAGAATCGACAGTGTACAAGTCTTTGGTTTCTTAACCATCTGCAGGAGTTCGCCGAACAAATTATTATCGAAGTATCTCTCACCCCCGAAATTAATCGCCACGAAATCGCTCGCGAATAAGCGCGGAAAAAATGGCGGCCGACCACCGTGGCGCGACAGTTAGTCGTCTTAATTCCTCCGTAAATCGCGTGATCGCCCGAGCAGCGGGAAACCACCGGCTCTGACAACTCCGGATGAAAGGTTCGCGAGAGAGGGTTGGAGAACCCGGTGGGAATAAAAGATCCGAGCGAGAAGAAAGTAGTCCGCGCGACCCTCTCGCGTTTCACCTCTGTCGCGCTCTGGCCTGGGATCTGTAAGAAGATCCTCCGCGGAGTTCCTCTCGAGCTTGCTAACGTTGCCGTGGAAAAATGCACGGGGGGGTGAACGGACTGGGTTCGAAAAAAATGCGGCGACCGGGGGTGGGTGGGAAAGAGAGACACCGAACTCATCTCGGAACTTCTCGCGCTCGGTGTACGGCGCGCGCGTGCAGAGCTTTCTCTGGGGCGCGCGCGGAACCGCGGGGATCCTTCTCGCGAGCAAATATTTTAGCGTGGCTTGCGGGGGTGGATACGGCGGCGGTTTGAAGTCGTTCTATCCGCCCCCGCGTTTCTCCTCGCGGCGAGTCGCAGCTCCCCGGGCCCACTCGTGGCGCGCAAATGAGGTGGAAAAGATAAAGGCCGTGGCGGGCGATCATTAACATGCGCGCTCTGCTTTCGAGGAGCCGCTCGAGGGGGTGGGCGACTCTCTCTTCCTCTCTCTTTTTCCAGGGGTGGTAGGCTTAGCGAGTTTTAGACGCGAGCGAGCGAGCAGAGCAGATCCGAGCAGAGCGCTCGAGTTTCTGTATATCTGCACTCTATATAAACAGGAGGAAAAAAATTGTGTGTGTATACATATATATATATATATACACGTCTCTCTGTATACGTATATAGTTGGATGGCATTATGTACTGATCCACCGTTACCGGGGCAGAAAGGAGCTACGTGTACGATGCCGCGGGTCTGCAAGCTTCGTCGGTGTGCGCCGCTCTCGTGTATCTCTGTATTTATTATATAACCGTGGCCCATGTACTATCCCCGTCGCGGTTGCACAGCGAGGAGAAGAAGGTGGGAAAGACAGGAAAAAAGAAGGAGGCCAAACAGCCAGCGCGGAAGACAGGGACGAGAAGAGGGTGGGAAAGAGAGAGAGAGAGAGAGAGAGGGAGAGAGAGGATGGGGTTAGGGGGTGGCTCCGACGGTAGTGGGAACTCGTGAGGAGATGCCAACCTAATGGCGGCAGCAATTAACAACAAACACCGCTCATTAATCGCGAGAGAGTCCTCTCGTTCTCTCTATCTTTCTTCGTCGCCCTCCCTCCACCCCCCGATCTTTCCAACCCCCGGCAACCCCGTTCTCCGACGAGATTCGTCTCTCTGCCACGATCTCTCTTTTCGTCTAGCTGTCTTGCATTTCTCGTCTCTCTCGACGAGAGAGGAGAATCTCCTTTCCCCGGGAGCATCGCTTACCCCTTTCACCCTTCAGCGAGCCTTCCAACCGTCCGCGAAGTTTCCTATTAAAAGGGAAGGTATGATAATAACGCCGCGGCTCTCGACGCGGTCTTTTCACTCGAACGACCAGCAGGTTGTTGTAGCGCGCCCGTACGACCGCGGGGGTGGCGTTACTTTCACGGGGAACCGTCTCGTTTAGCCGACGATCACGGACTCTCGCAGGGCTTGCCACTCGCGATTTTGATTGTGACAATCCCCGGGAACGAAGTTAAGAGACGCTGCGGATGATCGCGACCAGCCTGGACCCCGCGATTATCCTCGCCGATCCTGTTACGCCTCTGCATCACGCGGATCTCTTCTTCTTCTTCGGCAAGCTTCTTTTTTATTAAATCACCGTCCATCGTTCGCAAATTGAAATTCTTTCTCTCTTCGTCGTCGACTTAGTAGTTTTTTTCAATATTGGATTTTCAGGAACAAGTCTAATTCAATCTTCCAAGCACGCCGACGCAATTAGAATCGAGAAACGTACATGCCACGCCGTTTTAAAGTCTCGCTGCGTAACGTATCAATTATGGTAGCACCGGAGACACCCGGTGGCAAAAATATCGAGTGTCGGAGAGGCGCGAGGTATTCGAGAGGCGAGAAGATAAGTTTCGTGCGCGCGTGACGGAGAGAGTTCGGTGCTCGTTTCTGTCTCGGACGGTGTCCGGCCGCGTCCCTTTTGCGAAATATTCGTGGGGGAGCGGCAGCGTGGCGGACGTTGCCACGGCAGAGAGAGGAGCGAAAACGCAAAGCGACAAAGAAGAAAGTCAGCGAGGAGAGACGGGCCGAAGCTACCGGTCGAGGCGCGAAAGAGGAACAGAAGGCGAGACGGCAAACTGCGACAGGACATGCGAGCGCAAAGATGAATCCTGATCACGCACGCTCCCCGTCGTCGTCCTCCACCTCACTCTGCTCCTCGAGCCTCAATTTCTTCGCAAAAATCCACAACCATCGCTGTCTTTACGCTAAAGATATACGGGAGACTCTTATCACGAAATTTTCGTAAAATAACGGCGTACATAATTTTACACAATTTTGTGGACGTTCCACCTGAATTATAATTTTCTAGCAATCAATTCACACCGAACGTCTTTTACACGAATTTGTTTTCTATATTACACGTTCGATAAATTTAACCTTACTACCGTATGTCGTACATTTTCACAGAGATCAACGTCGATCTCAAAATTAGAATGGTCATCAAATCATCAAGCATCCAAGGGTTAAAGAAAGAGCGGAGACAATTTTCGTAGAAAGATTTGCAGTCTAACTATTAGACAACGTCTCTCTCGATTTTCGTCGAGCCGCAGATTGCTTCGCATCTCGGATAATTGGAAATCATTCCCGAATATAAATAAACCGCCACGATGCCAGGTTTCTCTTGAAGCTGGGTCGTGCGCGTGCATCTTCTTCCGAGGTGCTTGGTGATTTGCATAATGGCCGGATGACGAGAAAACAGAGGGAATTTCGAGCCTCGGTCGGGAGCTCGACGGGAAAAGAAAAAGGTTGCCGTTTTATTTCGAAATTTCGCGTTCGCGGTTACCGCGGGGTCCCGGGTCCTTAATCGACGCCTAAACGCTGCTAATAGCGCAGCTGGAGCGCGCGCTGATCCGGCCAATCAAACCGTTTCCCCGTCGAAGAAATTGATTAATCCCCAATTAAAAGGCTCGACAAGCGTTGGGGGCACTCCGATCGATCCATCGCGGTTATTACCGCTATTTTCTCGTTCTAGCCACTTGCGTTACATCGTCAACTACTGGTCGAGGTAAACGAAGGAAAAATTCCGGCAATTCCACGCTACATCGTTGTTGATTGCTGCCGATTTAATTACTCGGCGACACTCGGCGCCGTGTCACCGGTCGCGGGTTAATTATCGCGTTAACCCGGGTTCCCGATTTCGAGATCAGAGCTTCAGAGTTGCGCGCACGTTCGCTCACGATCACGATAACGATCACGATCACGATTATGGCGACATGTAGCCCTTCTCCATGGTTTTGAGCAGCGAAAGGTGTGTCTTCTTCCGGGTCGCATCGTTGCTGTCTCCTACGGGAACAAAGAATACCGTGTCACCTAATTAAAGCGGTTACAGCAACATGCGCGCGATCGCCTGTAGATCACGCGGCCGGAGACAAAACTCAAAATACCGGTTTTCGCTGTATATTATTTGTATCTCGGTCGTAATATTGCGCCGTGTTGAAGTTCAACCGATAAGACGCTCCGAAACGGCTGAAATACGGTTTTCGCATGCAGGGTGTCTGCTCCTGACTTGACCGTCCCTCGCGAATTTTATTTCTTCAGCTTGTTTGTCAGCTGTTCGGAATAACTGCTGGACTGAGGATCTTTGGTAAATTCGTGGCACACGCTGAACTTTAGACATTTTATTATATTATTGCAGTATTTCTATTCTAAGGAGTTTTTTAATCAGCAAAATAATTTTTCGCTTCACTCCGGCTTTTCTAAAACGATCGAGCGAACATTTTTGAAGAGTGGGTAAATTATTTTTATTTCTTTTTTAAATATATATAACTAGCCCGTGGGTCATAGGTCAGTGGCCTGGTCAACTTTGACAGTTGAATCTTTTTGGTTCTTACTTCTGAAATAATCAAACAAAGATCTTTCAGATTTCTTTCAGATCTCAACTGAGGTCTATGTCTGCTGAACTGGGGTAAATTACAGTATATAATTCATACATACAGTCTACATTAAATCAAATTAAATTCATAGTTTACGGTTTTTTAAGAAATTAAAAATGAGGAAACGAGCTTTAATGTTGGGTCGGCCAGAGTGTCGCCAAATCGAGGAAATCGAGGGGAATACAGTTTACCCCCTCTCTGATAACCAGACCAGTCAGTAACGAGGAGTCACGCGTCTTAAGGTAGGCATTCAAACGGCAGAGAAAGGCCTAAGGGCTCGTCCACGAAGACGCTGCAGGCGCCCTTCCTGTGAAAACTAGAATATCGCCTGCTGCCGCAGGTCGACGCGCAACGTCGCATCGTGAAAAGCGCGGGCCTTTTGATTTTTTCCAAAGCTTTCCCCGATTTCCACGTCTCGCGATACACACAGCACCACCGGCCTGACAAATTATGCGGAAAACCGCATAAAAAGGAGGCGCGACGACGACGTCATTCAATGACGCGGCGCGGCGCGGCGGGACGCGGCCGCTTCAAACCTTGCAAACATGGCGCAGGAGTCGGGTTTAATGAGTGCGACACGCGCGGAGATTCTCGATTCGGTCTCTCGTTTTATTTTCGTCGTAGAGAGCAGGTGAACCGTGTCGAGAAATCCGGCTGCTCGGACTCGCTAAGTGCGCGTTAAAATTTGATCAACGGATCTATTTCTCACGGGGAATTTTGCGCCGGTAATTTGATGACTTCCGCGTCGCTCGGCGATCCACGTGAATACGACGAAGCCTGCTCGAAATTCATTTAGACAGTGGAACGGAGTCGAGGAATAAATTGGAAATATTTAATTGGCAACAGCTGCTGCATTTATGGAAATGTTATCGGCAGACGATCCTTCGCGTCTAATTTTTTCGGCAGTAAACATATTTTCAATCGGGTACCTGCCGCGTGGTTCAGATGGTTCTTTTACAGGTGCTTTGATTCGTTTTTTAATATCATTGGTCGATTCAAGAATTTCTTGGCGAACCTCGAAGTCCTTCGAGAGGTCCTCGAAGGATCTGACTGTCACAGGACCTGTTGTTTCGAGCTTTCAAATTTCGGCCCGGTTTTTCCAGGAAGATTGTATCGAGCGCAGCGGCACAGCGTGTCAGCACGCAGAACGCTTTATCTCCCCTGCGCCGCTGAAGAATCTATTTGGTGGGCAGCCAAAGCAATAACGTAAATCCTAATGGAAATGCAAAGATTAATTAAGAATCCCATTCTGGCGTGTCCCCACGTGGGCGTCCCTGGGGAAGATCATCGGCTCGTCGTTTTCTCTGTGTCTCCCACCACAGCCGGCTCGGTCCCCTCTCGGTTTCAGGGTGAGTTCACGCACTCTTTCTCGTCAATTTTATCCGGAGAACGGTCGATTATGAGCCGGCGATAATGGGGAAACCATTGGATCGTTGCGTGGAACATGCGAGCACAATCGCCGCTGAATATGTCTTCTGATTTCATTTTATACGTTTTTACGAATACGGATCTTGGATGATTGAGCGCGCGTTTAAAAGAAAAGGACGCGTTCCGGGGGTGGATGAAGATACTCTCCATCTCGGGAACGACACTCGGGTCGACCCCCGGGTAACGTCGTTAATTAAGCGAAGAAGACAATGTGTGCAGCAACGGGAAGAGTGGCGTATCGCCGTAAATTACGACGTAACTCGTCGCATCGTAATAATAAACGTAAGCGACGAGCGTCAAAGTGCAAGAGCGGGGATCCTCTCTCGCCCCCGAAAACCACCTCGACAGAGAGAAGGAGAGAGAGAGATAGAGGACACGAGGGCGTCGAGATATCGCGATTCGCCACGTAATGAACGAGGGGGAGCAGACGTGTGTTCGGGGGCGAGTGTGTCGCCTGTGTGTACGTCACGTGCAAACAAGCGCGCACACACACGCGGTCGGAGTCTCGCGCGAATGCCGAATGCGACTGCGAATGCGAATGCGACACGCGGCTCCGGCGTCGAAGGAAGCCGCTGAACAGCCGGCCACCGGCACAATGCGTGTCTCCCGGGACACGCTTATCTGAAATTACAACGTAACATCCCTGCCGGGGACCCCAGCACCGGCTAGAGACCCCCGAGATCCTGGAACCGTGCCCCCCGAGAAAAAGAAAGGCTTCTTCCTCTGTCTCTTTCGCTTCCTACGCGTGGCCACGCGTGATTTCCGAGACCGACTTATACTTATTGTTAGACCGCGTGGCCTGCTAACGCGAATGAAGATTCTGCTCCGGCACCTGCGAAGGTCCCGTAGGAGGTCGCCAGATAAAGACTTGTACTCTTGTCACGTGAGGCATTTCGTCTCTGTAGTGTACTTAGACCATATACATATACCTATAGACCCGGCGCAGATAGTTTTCCCCTCGGCAAAGATAAAGTACACTGTGACGTCACATTTTCAAAAGATGTATAAGCTATGCTCATCGACAGTGCCTACGCTTGGCTTATAGGGAGGCGAGGGGGATCAGCGGGTGCGCAATGTACACAGTATATGGAAAGAATGGACAGGATAATTTCAAAGAATTTGGCATTGTATCATGAAATAATCAATTATAAACTGTATTTGAGATACAGATGTTTATTCTATATGTTTTCTTAAGGTATTACAATGAAGAATAAAGTAATAATAGTATTATGTATTAACTATGTTAGGAATCGATATTTGATTCTGAAGATTAACAACTTTCGCATATTATGCAGGTTACAAAATGTTTTTTACATATAAATCGATCACATTTACAACATTTTAAGATAGTACTGCTAGTTTTACATAATTTACATTTACCTCGCTTGTGATTAGTTATTATTGTTATTATTTATTATAGACGGATCGAGGTTCTTTTACATAAATGTTTATAGTTATTATTAGACTGCGGATCTTTATGCATTTACAAAAAAATTGAGTAGATGAAATTCAAAATTGCTGAAAAATTTTAAAAATTGAAAATGTCGATACATGATTTCTGCTCTATTACAATCATTCAGGGAAGAAATAACATTCAATTTAGTTTTTATTTCTTGCAATAGTAGTAGTGTCTGGCGTCGGTTGCCGTGGCAGCCATTTTGAAATTATCTTAAGACTTTTCTTTTGACGTCACAGAGTACACTGTCTTTGCCGACCTGAACTCTCGGTTTTCCTGTACACATACTATTCTTATGCCGGGTCTATTAGTATATATGGTCTAAGATCGTGTATGTGTCGCAATGTCACAGGACCAACCCGGTACTCGCAGAGAGGGTAACTCTTTCCCCTCGAGTCGACTCTGGAGGTCCTGTGATGGTTCCGACGGTCTTCTAGGTCTTCTCGGAGCTTCTGTAATTTTTTAAAATGGATTTTCCGTGGTACCCCTTCTAGAGAGAGACCTCTGAAGATCTTGACGGAGTACTTGAGCGCTTCGTAATAGTTTTTGATGAGAGGTTTTGTGTAAATAATTATAAACGTGAACGGTGGAAGAAATATATTGAAGTATTGGAAGATGTCAGAGGTGTCTACAAGACGGGCGCACGATTAGAACTGCCTGCCCAAACGCAAGGGCAGCGGTACATACCTTCGTACCTGAGAAAAGGACGGCAAGTTGTAAACGAAGGGGAGTCAGGGTTTTCCCAATATTCCAAGGATGAAGGGTTTTCTACAAAGTACGTTAAAACGCCTAACTTTTACCTTGACAGTTTTAATGGATTTCAAAAATTGCTACGAATTTTCCAAAGACAGTTAAGAGTCTAATTATTCAGTAGTTCAACTAGATCTGAAGAAATTTGAGTAGCTGCCATCATCGAGCAACCTGGCCACCGATTCGCAATGGTCAGCGTTCCTCAGGTGTGTCTAGCCCGCGTGAAACGTTACATTTTCGACGACACGGGAGTGACGCCGCCGCAAGTAGTCGTTCTCGAGCTGTTTAAATGTTGTTAGAACGCGGCGAGACCGGCCTCGGTGAGGATACGGAGCCGGAAAGTGTGCTCGCCCGGTAAAAAAGTTACAAGCACCCGTGTCTGGTAGCCGGTATCAATTGACGGACCACTTAACACCGGGCAACGTCTACACAGTGTTTGACTTGTGCGTCGGTTTCGGTGGGCGGCGTGTGGGCGGCCCCGTAAGCTCCTTACTTATGCATTCTCGGTGCAACCCGCCGTGAAAATTAATGCGCACGCCGGATCTCGAAAACCCGTTCGACTCCCTGCTTCGGGGTGAGCATTTAATACGTGTTAACTTATTCTTCGGGCTCTCTCCTCCGCGTCTACGAGCACTTCGTACCGACTTTCTGCCACTCGGGTATTAACACGGTGACGCACCCTTCGATCCTCCGTTTCCCTCTCGCTTTTCCTTCGCAGCCTAATCGTCCACGGGGACTACACCTTTATGTGATTAGACTGCAGACTTTATCTTCGTAGCACAGCAAGTCTCATCGTTGATGGCACACACTTCAAATTAGAGCAACTTCTCTATAAACGTAATTTGAATTACATAAAAAAAAATGTAAATATAATTTGGCTTTGTACAGCTTCTTTATTTGGACTTGTAACGAATTGTTGTCAAGAATGAGACACAACTAAATTTATTTTACAACTTCATACATTACTTTTTCGGTCTAGCCTGAATTTTCGTTGCGATCGTAAAATGAGGTTATCGGAAAAGAATATATTTTTGTTTCTAGCAGTGGAACATGATGGATCTTTCGCGAGTAGGATCCCGTAATTCGCCTCGTCATTTGCCGGTATCCGGGAGAGATCGTGCAGGCTCTGCGTGAATTCGATGAACTTTCGGGTAGCAGCCGTTGCTCCGAACTTTTAAGGCAGTAGTCGCCGTTGCGAAATGTTACAGGTACATCGTCGTTCTTCTCTCTCTTTCTCTCTCTCTCTCTCTCTGAGTATACATCGGGTGCACGTTCGTTCGAGTATCTCGAACGGGGCGTGACCAGTCGGTCGTTTAACCAGGAACATAATTAAGAGGACCTCCCATCCTCTTCGTTTTTATCCCGCGGGGCCGGAATGTGGGGCGTGAATTATCCTGCGATGTTGCTCGATAAATTTCACCTCGTTGATTACACGAAAGCGCCTCGCATCGCCTGCGTTCCTTCTCTCTCTCTCTTTTTCCCTCTCGGAAAAAGTTTATCCGTCGAGCTCTCGTCGTAAAAACAGAAAAAGAAAGTTGCTCGAAGAGGCGAACGAAGAGAGAGAAGAGAGGAAAAAGAAGAGGAGACCGGGCGAAAAGTACGACGCGCGAATAATACAAATTCAGGTTTACTCGTTCGAGGACGAGCGATCTTTTCGGCGAGCCGGTTCTGTTTGCTAACTCGACGGATCTTTGTTTAACTCCATCGTCGCGTCACGAACAATCGCCGAGAAATTCGCGTGTAACGTTCTCCACCGGAAGCCGTCCTCCTCTCTCACCGCTTAGAAAACCACACGGAAACTTTCAACGATTTCTTCTCCTTCGATCCTTGACCCGCGATTGTCTCGGGGTTTTTCGCGAATTTTCGTAGATCGCCCGGTGGACGAAAGTTGTCAGGACGTGTTGAGAACTCGGGGACCGGAGACGGAAACGAATGGAAAAGCGTGTTCATTATTCGATTACTCGCCCAAACGAGGCCCGACCCGGCCCGGCCGCAATATACGTATATTGCGGGCCTCCGCGCACCTGCGGGCCCCGCGAGAAGTCGTAGGCGATCCTTGCAAAGTGTGAGGCCACGGGGCCACCTATGAGGGCCCTCTCATATATTTCTTTCCTCCCGGCCTCGCACCAGGCCTCCAGGAATGCGGTCGAAAGGATTTTACTTTCTATTTTACCGCGACGTTTATCGACACTTATTTTAAGGACACCGAGGGGCTCGCTCGCGCGCTCCGCTCGCCAGACTTCCTGCCCCCGAATATTTATAATTTTCATATTTTATCCCAGCAACGAGCCCCCCTCTGCCAGTCGCTGTTAATTGGCCACGGAATTATTCGCAGCACCTGCCGCCGCTTTTATTTCACCTCGACTCGATGTCGCATTTTGTTTTTCATCCCTCCGAGAAGCTGGTTCAGGTGGAAAGTGTGAAATTCGATGGAATTTCGAGAGTCGAAGGAAGTTCGACTCGATATATAGAGGACTGGTATCGCTACACGGGGCTCCCATAAACAGGGGTGTTTTAGAATCGGAACGGTGGACAGGGGTGGGGCTAGCAAACAACCGTCAGACGCGCCACCCTCCTTGCAATACGACCACTTCGGTGGCTCCCCGCATTTCATCCTCGAGAGGAATTTGGCCTCAAATTAAAAGATCTCAGCCCGAGCCCCGAATGAAATCTCGTCGCACGAGGGGCAGATACGTTCCCGAACTACGACCTACTATAATCTGTACACGGGGTGTCCCGAAACTACACGGTTCCGTCGTCTACAATTTCACAAGCACTTCGAGTTTAGCCAACCCTTAGAATTTTACCAAAAATGTTCAGGGTTGTTTAGTTTATTTTCTTCGTTGGTCGTAACCCTTCACCCCTTAACATCCTTCTGAAGTTCCTGATTGAGATTATAAAATTTAACCAACGGTTAAACATGACAGGAAACCTCCATTTCCTTGATTCTCTAATCATTTTTATTATTCTCCAAAGAAAGGACCTCTGCGCCGAGATAAAGAATCTCAAAATATAATTTCAAATCTACATTTTTCCAAGCATTGTTGCCTCGGCAATGTTCACTCTCGAAAAGTATTTTGAGCATACAGGCAATAAGAAGTTCCGTGCTGCATCCCCCGAACGAGAAACACAACTGTCAGGGATCTTGTAAGGTAATGCTTGAATATTTGCTCCCGTTTTCACGCATGCCCCCGTCCCCAGTATTCCAAGGAAATAAAATCGTAAACATTCGAACTTCACTTACAGCTTTGTGCCGCAAAGTAGCTACAAATGCCTTTCGCAATAAGAACGCTCTTAAAGAAGCAGACCGTGTTTCGCAGGTTTTTGGGTTTCAAGCGCGGCCGCTTTCACATTTCGCACACACCCTGTAGATGGGAGCCGCGCGTACCGGAGGCCCGACTATCAGGCGTATTCACCGGCTTAATGCTACCAATATCCCAAAATTAAAACGCGCCGTCGGACTCGCAAATCATTCGCGCAGCAACGTGCTCTTGAAACGTAACTGTGCAATCGGGAGCACGAAAATTGAAGAAACCGTACTTTCCTCTTTTCACACCACGATCTTACGTAAAAATTGTTCCACGCCAACCACGTTCTCTCTGCGACACAAGGGGGACAATTTCTGGTTGCACTTCTAGGAAATTCACGATAATGTCCTTCGGAAAATGGAGGAAATTATCATAGGGGTGAGAATGGGTTGTATGTAGTCATTCGTTGAAGAGTTTCAATTGTTCGATGAACGTTTTAGAAGGATTTTTAGATCAGTTGATTCTCTGTGACACAATCAAAAAATGTATTTACAATTCAAAACAATTATTGAAACAGTCTAGAAGTTTTTCAATCGTTCGAGTAAAATTTTAGAATGATTCTCAGACCAGTTCGATTTTGTGTAATTACACCAAAAAATAATCATTACCCCTACCCTTAGAAGATTGATGAAAGAGCCTATCTAAAAATTCGATAAAATTATGAATACAGTCTAGAAAAATTGTAAAACACTTGGCAAGTACTCCACGCCCATCGTTCAGTGAAATAGTGGTTAAAAGAGATCGCAGTCCCTCGTTAGAAGATTTCATTATTCCAGGAGGAACTTTATTAAGCTGGATTAAATTTGAATGTCCAGTTTTTGATCAGTTAGCTCTAGTCCGTGCCAGGATCAGCTCGCTACGAAAATTAACCGTGTCTAAGTGAATAGCCAGCCTCGTTACTAGTGGAGCTCGTCGCATCGAGATTACAACGATCTAGGAGAACTTTGTTACAATTTCAATTAAGCGTATGTTCAAGCGCGTACCGAACACGAAGCTCTCTAAAAATCCATGAAATCTCTCCTAATTCCAACGCTCCAAGAAAACGCATAAAATCCTGTTTACCACTTCTTTCCATCGATTCTTCGCGAGTTCAGGCGCTCGGTTTGTTTGCGTCGGGAAAAATTGAATTATCCTCGGTAACGGGGTGAACGCGAGTCAAAGGCCATTAGTGTCCAGCCTGGTGGCTGTGGGATGCTAAATAACGAAATCTCGAAGGGTAAACGAGTCGAGTCTGGCCCCTGTGCGCGCGGTTGTTCGAGAGCCTAAGAATTTCAATCTGCGGTCAGAGCCGAGGGGTTGCCGGTGCGTCGAAGGGTGGATCGTTCTTGTGTCCCTTCTGGGGTGCGACGTGATTTCATTGCGCCCTGCTCTGGTCTGCGAGATCAACTTAAAAAATGATCCAACCAGCGATCCGATCCGTCGCGTCGAGTCTGTGCGCGGGCTAATCGAAAGATCAATCTCTCGCACGGTCGACTTGGTCTTTTTCAATCCGAAAGATAAACGCGGGACACACACACATTCTCTCTCTCTCTCTCTCTCTCTCTCTCTCTCTCTCTCTCTCTCTCTTCCGAGCAGATCGTATCCATTCGGGATAAATTGTCCGCGTTTGACGTTCCTCATTGTGGGAGTGATGATTACGGTGGTCCTCAGCTGTGGGGGTGAAAAGTATTTTTTGAGAATTTTTGGCGCACATCATTTTCTCGCCAAGCGTCAGAGGGGTAAGACCAGGGAGAATGATGACTAATGATTCCCTCGCGTGGACAGCGTCGTTTGTCGGTCCCAGAACAATTTTCAGCGACGCGAGGAGGAAAGCGGCCATTGTGCATGGACACACGGGTTTGTTTCCACGTATTTCTCGGTGCCCGTGTCGAGCGGCCCCGCGCGAAATCCCGTGAAAATGGAGCCGACGGAAGGAAAAGAATGGACCCCGACTTGGCTGGTCAGAACGATACCGGCTATCACGGGGAACCAACCGGCCTGTTGCACGCCGACAAGCTGCATTTGCATTTCAACTCTTCTCGCGTTCTCCCGAAACAAGGCCATTCAAACATTTTTCACGCGCCCGGCCCCACCGGACCGTGATGATTCGCTGAATCCGCGGAAAGGTTCGCCTGTTCCGATATAATTAACACGTTAAACGCCCAGCCCGTTTTCCGCTCGCGGGATTTCGTCGGACACGACTTTTTTTTATCATGGCCGGCACACACTGATCGTCCGATTTGCTTCTGTATACCTGCACTGTTATTTTATGATGTCAGTGGAATAGTGGAAATATTTATTTAATAAAGTAATAAGCTTTATTTGGTCTACGTGTACATTGGTTGATGGTTGGATTACGTCTGTCTTACAATCTAGACGCATGTCATTGTGGCGTAATTATACAGATGTCGCTAATTGGTTGATATCTATGTTATCGACATGTTTGATGATAACTTGTAGTTATATCTCTAACACTTCCTCTTAACTGCAAGTTCTCATAGTTGTTACAAACAAATTTTCTTTGAAACAATAACATTATATCATATGTACCAAACTATTTTTACATTGTTCAAATTTTATATTACTTAGCGGTTTTGTTAATATGTCTGCGAGTTGTTTACTAGTAGAACAATATTCTAAGTTTATTATACCTTCGTTGTACTTTTCATTGATGAAATGAAATCTTACGTCTATGTGTTTACTTCTCTTGTGTATAATCCCGTTTTTAATTAAACTTAATGCGCTTTGATTATCAATAAGTAATTTAGCTTTTACTTTTTTATTAGTTAATGATTCTAATACTCCTTTTAAATATATTAACTCTCTACAACATTCGGCTGCGGCTATATACTCTGATTCTGTTGTGGATAGAGCTACAATCGGTTGCTTGCGTGAACACCAGCTGATCGGACCATTTCCATAAAATATGACATATCCTGTGGTGCTTTTTCTGGTTGCTGTATCTCCTGCAAAATCCGAATCACTGTATCCAATTAGCTCTTCCATTTGACCTGAGTTGTTTTTGGAGTATTGTATTCCAATGTTTCTGGTACTCTGTAGGTATCTAAGAATGCGTTTTATATTACATATATTTTGATTTGACGGTTTTTCTACAAATCTACTGACATAGTTAACTGCGAATGCAATGTCTGGTCGCGTTTTTGTAGTTAAATACTGTAAACTACCTACTAGTTCTCTGTAGGGAAAACTAATATTTGATTTTATGTCGTTAGATTCTGTATCTGTATTCATACTTACAATAGGCGTTGATACATTCTTTGCATTATCCATACCATAATCTTTTAACAGTTTTTCAATATAATTAGCTTGATCTAATTTTAATTTGTTGTTCTCTGTTGATATTCTTATACCTAAAAAACTTTCAAAAGAATTAAAAAACTTTATTTCGAATTCTGTTGCTAGTTTCTCTTTCATGAAATTTAGATCTTTCATATTATTGCAAAATATTATACCATCATCTACATATAATGCTAAAATTATAGATCCTGTTTCAGATTTAAATATGCAAGGATCTGATGGAATTGATTCAAGTTTGTTTTGTTTTACAAAAGATTTAAAATGCTGATTCCATTTTATTGAAGCTTGTTTAAGCCCGTAGATGGCTTTTTTTAGTTTGTATACTTTACTTGCATTTTCAAATCCTTCTGGGAGTTTTATATAAGTTTCTTCATCTAAATGTCCATATAGAAAAGCGGTTTTAATATCGAATTTTAATATATGAAAAACTTTTTGAATTGATAGAGCCATTAATAGTCTGAAAACATTTGAATTTAGCACAGGACTATATGTTTCATTGTAGTCTATGCCTTTTTCCTGTTCAAAGCCTCTAGCTACTAATCGCGCTTTATATTTTCCATCTTCCTTTACTTTGAAGATCCATTTTGTACTTAAGATTTTTTTGTTGTATATTTGATCAGTATCAGCTTCGATCCATGTTTCATTCTTCATGAGTGAATCTTTTTCTTCTTGAATGGCTGCTTTCCATTCTTCAGAATCTTCTCCATTAATTGCTTCTTTATATGTGAGATGTACATAATAATCTCCATATCTATCTGGCATATTCCTTTTTCTTGTTGATTTTCTTATTGGTTCTTTTATTGGTTCTTCTATCTCGTGTTCATTCGATGTATCGTTCTTTTTATTATATTCCGTCCTGATTGTTACTTTTGTTTTTACTTTGGTTTTATTTTCTTCTTCTTCAGTTTTACTTTCTTCCTTTTCAGTTTTATTTTCTTCCTCTTCAGTTTTACTTTCATTATCGAATATTACGTCTCTTGCAATTATTATTCTCTTTTTACTTTCATCCCATAACCGATATCCATGAGTTGAATATCCTACCATGGTATATTTTTTACTTCTGTCATCTAATTTTTTTAGATATCCAAGTTCCTTGGCATGAGCATTACAACCAAAAATTTGTAAATTCGTTAAGTTAGGTTTTTTATTTAGCCAATTTTCTGCTGGCGTTTTAACGTTTGGAGTTGTAGGACTTCTATTTAATAGATATACTGCAGTACGAACTGCTTCACCCCACATTGTTTTATTCAACTTAGAATCTAATAACAGAGCTCTTACTTTTTCTAAGATAGTTCGATTTAGCCTCTCTGCTTTACCATTCAGCTGTGGTGAATACGGTACTGTAAAGTCTAAAATTGTTCCATTATTTTTACACCAATCCTGTAATTCTTTATTAGCATATTCTCTGCCATTATCACATCTTAGTTTTACTACTTTCTTTTCCCATTTTGCTTGACATTGTTTTAGATATGATTTTACTGTTTCTGTTACATCATATTTACCTCTTATTGGAAAAACAACAGCAAAATGAGTAAAGTCATCGATAAATGTTATAAAATATCTCATTCCGTCCCAAGTGGTGGGTTCTATTGGACCACATACGTCCGTATGAATTATTTCTAAAGGTTTTGATGCTTTAGTTCTCTCTCCATTAAACGGATTTCGAGTTTGCTTAGCTTTTACGCATATTTCGCAAATTTCTGTATCAGTATTAAATTTAGATAATGAATTCATACCTTCGCTTATTTTCTTTAGTTTTTCCATGTTTGTGAAGCTCAGATGTCCTAGTCTTCGATGCCATTGTAGTGTGTCCTTGTTTGTTGTCAAGAGTGTTTCTGGTGTGTGTGGTTCCTTCATGTTTATTATATATAGACCGTTCTGACCTCGTGATCCTTCTAAGATCGTTGTTTCGCCTTTTCGAATTACGACTTTGTTTTTGGTGAATGTTACTTCGCCGTCGTTTTGCGTTATCGAATTCACTGATAAGAGATTTTTAGTTAGTTCTGGAACTAATATTACCTTTTTTAAAATACAATTTTTAGTTATTACGTCACCTATACCTTTACTTTCCATTTTTACAGACTTTTTTGCGGTGGAAATTTCGGTATTGATGATTTTTACATTTGTTAGTAAATTAGTATCATTAATCATATGATTTGATGCTCCTGAGTCGACTACCCAGTTATCCTCTTTTGTATTATTATTAACAAAGAAACATACCTTTCCATCATTGTATCTACCTGATGAACCAGTTTTATTTTCTCTGAAGTAGCAGTCTTTTTCAGTGTGGTTGGTTTTCTTACATATATTGCATCTTTGATTATTCCTTGAATGATTCCATGTGTTTGATGTAAATCGTTCTTTATACCTGTCTTTGAATTGATTGTGTTCTGCTGATTCCTTTTTACAGTATTTGGCTATATGATTAAAGCCATTACATTTATAGCATTTTTTTGTTTTTAATGAAGATTTGAAGGCTACGTTTTCTTGTACAGTTTCCTCCATTTTTAACCTATTTTCTTCAAGCTGTAATCTGGCTATAAGATTAGTTAGTGTTCTTTCTGCTAAGGGCGTAGAATCCCAGGCACTAGCAAAATGTTTATATTCAGCAGGTAACGTGGATAGTATTTTTGTAATCAACATCATATCATCTATTGTTTGATCTAATCGCATACCTCTATCTAATGCGTTTAATCTATGAGACAAATTTTCAAGGGTACTCACATGTGTTGTTATGTCACTCTCTTTTGCGAACGAATAATTGTAAAATTCTTGTAGCAGTCCACACTTCTTTTGTTCGGTATCCTTCCCGTATATCGATGTTAATTTATCCAACATTTCACTTGAAGTTTTACAGTTGAGGAGATGCATTTGCATTTTTCTATCAACGGATAATACTATTGCCTTTTGAACTTTTGCGTCGAGGAGTTCCCATTCTTTCTTCTTAGTTTCTGTCCAACTTGATTCAGGTACAATTTTTCCAGTTATTATATCGTACGCGTCGATGGATTTCACTAGGATAATTATTTGAAATTTCCAGAATTGAAAATTCGTTTCGTCTTTCAATTTCTCAATCAGATCTATTTCGCTTTTATGACCGTTACACGTCGCCATTTTTACTTGTCTTACGAGCACGTTTTCGCGAACCTTCTTACGAACAGTTTTATGTATAATTTTACTTGTTTTAGTTTTTACTTCACTTTATTTTTACTGTATTTTACTTCCACTAATTTTTTTTGTGATCTGGGCACATAACCTGTTATTTTATGATGTCAGTGGAATAGTGGAAATATTTATTTAATAAAGTAATAAGCTTTATTTGGTCTACGTGTACATTGGTTGATGGTTGGATTACGTCTGTCTTACAATCTAGACGCATGTCATTGTGGCGTAATTATACAGATGTCGCTAATTGGTTGATATCTATGTTATCGACATGTTTGATGATAACTTGTAGTTATATCTCTAACATGCACGATGCATTCGGTCAGGGTTGACTGGGTAACTTTTGCAAAAATTTACATTTGAGGCGTGAGAATATGCCTTGAAACTATAAAGCACGGCATCGAATACCATGGAAAATTTGGATTATCGACGGAAGGGTTAAAGAACTTTCGTGGATGAACATACGCGCAGTTAATCGATTTGGCAAGCGAGTGGCTCAGTTTTCGGTCTCATTGGGAGGGTTTCGGTGCGAACAGAGCTTTTTTTTTATCGGCCGGTCTCTCCGGTGAAAAGGGAAGAGGTGTACACCTTTCGGATTCGCCTAAGCCGCTCGAACGCGGTAGCCAAGGGCTGTAAATCGCGTGACCACGTCCACCACCGAATTCCCTGCCGATGCAAACGCAATGACCGGGTCCGGAGACGCTCGCGTGTCACGAAAACGCTCCTGTTTAACCACGACATCCTTTCACACGTGAGTAAACAAATAGACGAACAAAGCCGGTGCAGCGGCTGAGAGGTGCGACGGTGCATCCGCGGCACCCGAAAAACTACGCTGTCGATTTTTACCAGCAGCCTCTCCGAGTCGTTCAACGATCTCCGTGATCCCGAGACTCGACTTTATTCAGCCAAATATTCCCAACCCTTAAAGAGTTATGAAAAATTTTACTGAATTCGATTCTACTCCTTTTTTTATTACCACGTTTTTATTAACTCGCTTTCTTGTCTGCCTGTTTGTTTGTCAATTGATTTTAAACTAACTTCCCGATGAGCATGAGACTTTTAGAGACTTGAAACTTTAACCATAGCTCAGAACTGGATGACAATGCAATATTTTATCGATTCGTCGATCGGTACGAGATTTATTTAGTTCGTTTGAATTTTCGTACGTTGAGGTAAACGGTCTCAACGCTCGCTGTTCGTTCTCGCAACCGCTCGCGTTTGTTTTCAATATGCCGCGGTCGCAATACCGTCGACGCAGGAGAGTCCGAATGCCTCGATCAGGTGTTTTTCTGTATTATTGAAGTCCCTTTTTCTACGCCTGCCTCCTACAGTAGGTACTAATGTTTGTTTACCAAAATCTAATAAGTTCTTCCCATTCAAACTTGATGAAGTGGTTGTCGATGTGGTTGTATACAGAGATACAGACGAACAGATGCAAAATGAAAAGCAGAAAATAATTATTTAAATAAAACAAAATTTTGAATACACCACGTTTTTAAGACGAACTAAAAAGTATGAAATAATTTTTCCTAGCCCCATACAGATAGTCCTGAAAAGTGATTGTGAATTTTTAATAGCTATGAAAATACTTGTAATATTTAAAACGTCAAACGTGGGGTGCTTGAAATAGATAATTGATGCAGGAATAGTTCACCTAAGTCACTAACAATTTTATTGCACTGCAAATGATATGAACTGTTGTGCGAGTGCTTACTATTATCTTGCTGCCCACGTTTTTCGTTTTAAATCTTACAAGTATTTTCATAGCTATTAAAAATTCACAATCACAAATTTTCAGAACTATCTGTATATGGGGTTAGGAATCTGTACGGGGCTAGGAAAAATTATTTGATCTTTTTAGTCCGTCTTAAAAACGTGGTATATTAATCATTTTTTTGTATTTAATTGCTGTTTCAATGCGCAATCTGAAGGTTCCAGTGTTGAATTTGTCTATTGTTCCATTATGCTTCCAGCACTATTTTGCAGTATTTATGTTCGTGGAATAATGGTTGTTTTGTCGGGAAACCATTTTGAGAAGTTGTAGATCCCAACATTGCTGTACCATTATTCAAAATATTCTTTACATTATTAAATATGTTTGTATCTAACCAATTACTAAACATTTAAGTATTGCATGAGGTATTATATCAATCCAATATCCATAAAGTGAATTCTAGGTCGGAAGAAATGTGTAATTTTCCAGTTAAAACCAGATTGCATGAACATTTATATATTTTCGTGATAATTTTAGTAGGCTGAAAATACTGCGATAGTATATTTGAATTCTTTTATTGGTTTCACTGTTCTGCATTCGATATATTCAGTTTCCCAATGCAAAAATATTCGTGAAGTGTGGGATAAATTTTTTCCTCCTGGAAGATGATGAACACGTTTCTAATGATCGTAGATGTAAAAGAATGGCGGTTCGAGGGACGAAGAACAGACAGGAGGCTGGTAAACGCGAGCCAATCGAGGAATCCGTTTCCACCCTCGTTTCGGGACGTTTTTATCGTGTCTCGCACCCTCTCCCCCGGCCCACAGCCAGCTCGGTACGAGGCGATCCACCTTAATTAATGAGTTTATTGGAAACTCCTGCGATGTTGGTTCTCGGACCACGGCAGCCCGGAGGGCAGAGCAGCAAGCGGCTCGAGACTACTCGCTCCGTCACTGCCCGCCATTTTAATTTCGCCAAGAAACTTTCTAATTACGAACTTTTCTGATTAATCACAGTAATTAATTAGTAACCTTCGCGAAGGGGAGGAATACGAACCACCCTGGACTCAACCATGGAAGGGGCAACCTGGCTCCGGGTTTCATCGAGCAACCCCCTCCCGTTTTCCACCCCCGCTGCCTAGCAGCAAGGCTTCTTTTCGACGGATTTTCTTCTTCTCTTTTCCTGATCGTTTCAGAGCCCCTTCCGCGACCCCTTCCCTTCGCTGCCCCTGCACTTTCTTGCGACTCCATTTTCATTATTTTTCAAGATTCTCGCCGCGATTCCATCTCGCTTCGATTTTTCCGCCGGGAACTTCGGACTTTTCAAAGATGCGACGCTGGTAACTTTTCATCCCGAGAATGTATCACGAGTAAAATCATTCAGATTATTCGCGCACGCCATTAATTACGATTATTGATCCCGGCGGTGTAGCGTAAGGTGGACCAAACAAAATTCCGCGCTGCGAGCGTTTTCGTTTTTTCCATGAGGGATGCGTCGCGATAACAAGATAAGACCCCCAGTCAATGATTAATATCGGGCTGCGCCTGCTCTCCCATCAGCCCGGTAATTAATTCACGAAAACGTCCGCGCGTCTTATCTGCCGAAGTTCTCGCGACGCGACGGCCCTCCGGCTCGTCGAAGTTTCGCCCATTAACAGGTCTCAGCAGTTTTCGCTGTCGCGGGAGCTTGCTGCCGAGCTTCGCTGATTAACGAAACGAACCTTCCTGCTGCGAAGATTCTTCCTTTCAGCCAGTTGCTATTTTTTGGAATTCCTTTCACCAGCCTCTCCTGTCAACTTTTTGGCCTTCCGAGGCTGCACGAAGTTTTCCTGTTTGCTTCGGCCAAACGGGAGCGCCAGGATATTAGGTGGTTCAGCTAGGCATTTAGGTGAACTATGTTCAACACGTTTTAAGAACTGCAAGACACTCGACCAACTAGATCTCTTGTCAAGAATTCAATTTTTTAGGAATCCAGAGGAAAATATAAGAATTGTTTTGGTCCTTTCACAGACGAGTGAAACGAATTCAATTTTCTGGGAAGTGCTGAGAGACTCATCTTTTAAGAATTGCAAGATACTCGACCAACTTGATCCTTGACTGGAGTTTCGGGATGTTTTTGAGACTCTCTTTTGGGACTGCTATGAATTCAATTTTCTGGGAAGTGCTGAGAGACTCATCTTTTAAAAATGGCAAGATACTCGACCAACTAGATCCTCGACTGGAATTTCGGGATGTTTTTGAGACTCTCTTTTGGGACTGCTATGAATTCAATTTTCTGGGTAGTGCCAAGGGGAGAATTTCCAAACATACGAGATCCCAGTATGGTCTTATTTATTTATGCAAAGACAATCGCCACGAATTGGATTTGTCGGAGATGGTAGGGGTGCCGAGGGTCCGGTGGAGAATTTCCGGAACGGTATCCTCGCCGGAGAATTCTCCAGTTTATTTCTAGGAAATCCTCTAAAATAGCATGAGGTTGCATCGTAGATCACCCTTTCCCTCGTCCAATCTCCTCTTCCTAATAAGATGTTTTGATTGGCTTACCCGCTGGGCTTCGCACCTCGTGGCCGGTTCCTGCCAAGCTCCAACCAGGTAGCCGATGACTTCGCAGGATCGGATATACAGTATCTTTCGTAAATGGAATAAAATTCCTCGGACGTTTCGATGTTGCTCTACAAGAAATCCTGGCGCATCCACGATCAAGAAACGTTATCAATCGTATTTTTCACGACTGATAATCCTCTGGGAATTTCGTCGAGAATCACCTGACAGTGTCAGTGCACTGTTGCACATAACTGCGAGATGCACCTGTTCCCGTGACCAATTTTAATTCGGTAATGACTGGTACCTTCGCCAGCTAAGATACCATTTAGATTCCTTCCGATTCGAAGCTTTGCGCGGTTCGACTACAGATTATTGCTTTGTATCGCGCCGAGAGCGACCGGTCATTTAGCAGGAATCTGGCCCGAGGTCGACCTGGAAGCTTATGGTCCTCCATTTCGGTACTTATGCTAGTTAGCGGGCGCTACCTTCCATCCCAAAGCGAATCGAACACTTGACATCGAATGGGAAGGCCCTCTTAATGTGTGTATCTTCCGCGCGCATCGAAATTCGGTCTTCATGCTGCACGTTCAAAACTAGACAATCTTCCTCGAAAATTGAACTAGCTTTTATGATACGGAATAAATTACTGTTGGCCCTTATGCAGGAATAAATTAGTTTGCCTGAAATTCCTAATATTTTAGAGAATAAGGCAGCAGGTGCATTTTCTACTGCACGAAACATGGAATAAAATTAAGATGCCAGGGGGTTAGTGGATCGGATGTTGCAGATTTGCAACAAATATAAATCCTATACCTGCTTCGTGTATTTTTTCAAAATTTTTCTTCGACTATCGAGGCTGGAAAAAATATAAACCTAGGCTGGTTTTGAAAAACCAAGAATATCAAGCTCAACCCTGCACTATTGAACAATTATAAAATTTATTCTCTGAAGACAATACTTGATCAGAGCAGTAATCACATTTTGGACACATTTTACCAGGCAGAGGGAGACAAGATCCGTATATTCTTCCGAGTCAGAAGCAGCAGAGTCGAAGGGATCAAGGGACGCGAAGATGGTGTCGATAAAAGTGTTGTTGATACAGAAACCCGGTAAAAAAGCGTGTTCGAGCGGTGTGCATCGTGGAAGAGAGGTGTATCACGCTCGCGAAGGTATACGTTTTTCGAGTCTCGTTCGAGGCTCGGCAGAGGAGAAGGAACCGAACTTCGTGCATGCCATACCTATCATCCGTTTCTCCTCCCTCTCCTCGGACGATCCTTTTCCCTCTGGCCTCGCACTCTCTCTCTTTCTCTCTCTTTCTCTTTCTCTGGCACGTTCACCGGGGCCCCGGCGATCGTCGAGTCATCGTGTAATGACGTGCCGGCTGTCAGACCGCGAGGCGAGGCAGCACAATTCGAGCCACGAAACGATCGGTGCGCGGCATCGCCGAGAACAGAGGGGCGAAACAGGGACGGGGCGGACGAAAGAGAAAAGAAAGATTATAAACAACCGGGGAAGGGGGCAGAGGCGAGCGAGAATTTTTAAATTTCCGCAAATGAAACCGGACGCCTATCGCTCGACGGGGTGGAAACGGGGGCTGCTATTAGTGCGTTACCCACGGCGATAGCTTCGGAACCTTCACGAAACTGTAGCAGAAAACACCTGAAGGTGGACCTCATTCATGGTTCCTAAGATATATAGTTCATAATATTTTTCTTCTGTCTGATCGCATAAAATCAGCTCGGTGTTTTATACAATTCGCTAGAAGAAACGTTGTACCGTTTCAATTAAAAGGTTCAAGGTGTTGTGCTCCAACTTCCTCCTCCTTTGCTCGACGATTTCCTTCGATCGACGCAACCCGAAAGATCGTTCAGGTAAAACAGCGTTTGAAAGTCCCTGCCACCTTGTTAGATCACAATCGCAGGGACGATCGCCTCTCTGCCGTCTCCCGAGTAATTTGTTGCTTATCTTCGGATCTGGTGGTAATGGACACGAAATTGGGATCGATTTTCGTGGAACGTGGCTGTGCCGATCGGTCAGAAGACGCGTTAGCCGATGATCAGGTTAAATAATGGTGCCGTCAGTTGTCGATTCGCAATCGCGATCTCCTCCGGCAGCGCGGGTTCGCGATGAAGATGGACGAAAGTGCGTGCCGTTCGGTGTACTACAGGAACACCGACAGGCGGCACACACCGCGCGATAGATAACGACGCGACGGCATAATTAACCGGGAAGAAGGAGGGAAACCGGGTGGAAACGGAGGGGATCTAATTTCGTCGAGGATTCTGACACCCAGACGGACATGAACGTGAGGCGAGCGAACGTTATAGGCGACGTCCATAATGGCGATGACGCGCGGACAATGGTGCGTGGACATAAATACCACGATCGGATCTCCGCTTTGGGCACGCCTCCGATTAAATTAGGAACGGGTCCGAGTGGCAAAAAACGATTTAAAGTGTTTAGACTGCGGAGAGTGGAGAGAACGGGCCCGAGGACGCTTCAATGTTGCTGACCGAGTCGCGGGGACGGGCCAAATCCGTGCCGGTTACTTTCGATCGGCATTTCGAACGTATTCTGGTCCTTGGGTTTAGGTGTTTGCTACTTGAGGATATCACGAGACCTTTGGCACGGCTCCCTTCCAGTCGCGTGGCTCGCGGGGGTCGCTAAATCCTTCTACCGGACGTTAACCCCTTGCCCTACGATTTATTTTACGGTTTCAGTGATTAGAATTGTCTTTGTAGTTCGTAATTTGCTGAAAAAGGAGAAAATTTATATCTATCGTATGCCTACATGTTCTCCAATAACTATACATTAACAAAACCAAAATAGAATTTCATCTCGGTTTAAAGGAAATTAATAACATACATATTTATTAGACTCTGGTCAGAATCTTCATCACAAGACTGACACGATATTCTAGGGCAAGGGGTTAAATGACAAACTATTGTGTTATTTTAGCGATTTCCATGGGGAAGGACGAACATAATCACTCCCGTCCACGAATCACCGGACACTCGCTTATCTTCAACGAAATGGTAATTAGGGAATACAAGCTGCCAGCCTGATTTTATTGTATAATATTTGAATGCAAAATTAAATATTATACTATTTGAATAAATGTTGGAAGAAAGAGATTAAGAAATTGTGGGATACTTATGGACAGAGCTCTTAAATTTGAAAAATTAGAAAATGTAGAATATTTTGGTCAGATATGATTTACATTTACACATTAGTACCATTTTTATATCAGGCCCTTTAATAACAAAAAATCGGCTGCATTTGAATAAGCGTCCGGTGACTTATGGACGAGAGTGTACCTCGTAGAAGGATTGATCTTCTCAACACTTTAGTACATCAACACCAAGAACGTAGCCCAAATTGCATCCAGGACTGAATTTAACCAGAGAGGATCCGCTCATGCTGTTTCATCCTGTATCTAAATACTCTTTCTGAAAAGAGTGATTTCAGGATTCGGCCGAGATGGACTGGGAACAATCGTTTTCGTTAGGCGGAGTGCCAGTTGGAACAAAAGAAAGAAGTCTGAGAAGAGGAGGAATCGGAGGCAGCAACGGTAGAGGGGTATAATCTACTCTAGCCTCCCGCAGACAATCGTTACCGTGAAATTAATAACCGTACATATTTCACGGTTTTATCTCTCACGCATCCCCCCATTTATTAGCCAAGCAAGAAGTTGCACTGTGCATCGGAGGTTAATCAACTTAACGAGTTTGTTTGATGGACTACGTCGGTGGACCTCGATAACTCGGCAAATGGCTCGCGCGACGCTCCGCGCCGCCACGGTCAATTAAGTCCATAGAAACGTTTCCGTATCTTCGCTCGAGTGTCGGCGGAGACTTTCGATTCTCCCCTCTTCTCTTCTGAACACGACTATCATTGCTAAATTGCCGATAGTCGGTGATAAGAACCCCGGAAACCGGCTCGAGCTGCTACGTGCTGGGAAAATGGCGTAAACGCGCCACAGGGAAATCCTCTTTGCGAGACACTTAGACGTCGGGCAGTTCATTGATTTAATAGAATAAAAATTGGACTGCGGGTTCGATGCATTTATGACAAAAATGGGCACGTACAATTTAAACCAGTGAACATGTTAAAAATATTTGAAGACATGTGTTCTAGCTTAATAGGATAATTAAAAGGAGAAAATCACGTAATTTACGATCAATATTTTTTATTGAACACTAATATGCAAAATAAATTTTAATAACTTTAACACGCTCTTCAATCGTATACGACTCCATTGTTAAAATTGTCTATCATCGCAGGTTAGAAATACAAGAAAGTGACAAGAAGTAAGCATGGCGTTTGACAGATATTCTCATTCAACATTCTAAAGGTAGTTTTGGATAACCTTTTATGTGATCTATTCATTTTCGTCACAAATGGATAAAATTCCAGAACGACCATTCTTATTTGCAACAATCTGATCCCAGCAGTAAGGAAGAGATTAAAAGTAAGACACTGTTGGCACAGCGGAAGCTGAGAGGAACGTGTAGACCCAACGGCGATGCTCAGTGGAGAGCCGAAGGATCCATCGATCGATCGTCGGAGGCCGTGAGCCAGCAGACCCGGTGTGTCCTGGGTCCTTGCGTCCGAAGGTGTCGATAATTGCTTAATTGACGGCGGTCGCCGATAACCATCGGCCGCGAGCGGTAACTATAATAAGCGGAGGACTTCACGGGGAAGGAAGAAGAGTGGCGGGGCCCCGAGTCATGAGAACGAAAGAATGTGCTCGTGTATCGATGGCCCCGAAGAGACGAGGTGCGTACACGGCTGACGTGTCTTTTCTCCAGGTGAACAAGGCCTCGTTGTGGAAAGGTGTCTCGGGCAAAGAGATCCTTCTTCTCTCTCCCTCTCTCTCGCCTCTTCTCCTCCGCTCCGTTCCCCTCATCTGTGCACGGTGGGGACAGAGGGGGGAAACGGAGAAGAGATATTAGAGATGCCAGATAGCTTTATTAAAGGTGAGACGACGCCAGCGCGAGACACCAACGAGTCGGTCGCTTTGATCACACGAATTATCGTGACTCCTCGAGCAAAGCTCCTCGGAGAGTCCTACGCGTACCCCCTCCCCTCCCTGTGTTTATTCGATCCACGTTATGCAACTTGCACATTTTTCGGCCCTCCCTTGCACCCACACTCCTTTCCGGTAGGTAATCCAGATTGCCCACCAATAGCCCGAAGAATAATCGTTCAGAGATAAACTGAGGTAAAAACAGTTTTAATAGATACAAAGTTTGAAACAAATTTTTTTCGTCAATCACAAGACATACTATACAGTGCTCCCGCGATTGATGTGACTTTCGGGTATGCGGATGATGTGACTTTTTTATCCCCATTACTAGGGGGTTCCCCCTTGGGCGGTCGATCGCGCTACAAAGAAATTAAGGTATTAGGGTGTTTAAATTGGGGTATGGAATAGCATTAGTACAATACAACAATTTCCCGCTTAGCACCGTTGTTTACCCAGGATCGTCGTTTATACTTAGAAAAGTTACCCAAGAAATCTATGTTCGGCACACGTAAAAAACGTGGTACCATTTCGTTTCCTGAGACTCGATACCCCGAGGTTCTCACAGCAATCGCGGGAACACTGTACATAAATTCATTTCTATTCATAAAGTGAAGTTAAAATCAAAATTTTTTCGTCAGTTATAAGACGTATAAAAATTTCTTTCTATCTTCAACGATTTTAATGAATCGAAAGTAACATATTCTTAAATTGCTGACATTCGCCCATTTTGTCCATAAATGCGTAAAAATCCGCACTCTAGTTAGCGGCTTGATGATCCTCGGTTTCGTTTCGCGGAAATCGGGGAATTTCGTGCGTACGACTCGCAGGAAGGTCGAGAGCGCATCTCCGTTGGTGCAGGAACGAGCGCGAATAAATCGTCGGTGGTTAATAAGCTGACGCGTTGTCTTCCTGATTTATGCGGGCCGACGCGTCCTCTTCGGTCCGGTAAATTGCTACACGCATACACGCGTGTACCGGACCGGCGTTAAACGCGTCCTGTAAGGACAACACGGCGGGGGACACGGTACCCGGAGCCAGGACACCGGTATCCTGGAAGCTGTTACGTTGACGGGATCCGGTCGGCTCTGTAAATAACGGTAGATCGATATCTGATATACGGCACTCGGACGCGACAGTTTTTCATTTAAGGAAACTCGACCCATCGTGCCAATTAAGGGGATATTCTGGTTTTCGAGGTCGTTAAGAATTTTTTTCAGCAGAAATATTGAACTTATCGGATCACAATTCTGCACACGTGTTCAGCGGTGCTTGGAGCACGTGTGCGATTTTTTCCAAGTAAGAGTAATAAAATTACAAGAGATGCAGACGATTTTTTGTTATTCAAGGACCTATCTATCTTCTATATAAATAAAAATTAAATGCTGTTCGTTGGTAAGCGCATCACTTGAGAACGACTGCACCGATTTGGCTAATTTAAAAAAAATATTCGTAATAGTCCGAATAAGGTTCTTAGGGAAAGAAAAATTGGAAAAGTTGCAGTTTTAATTTTAATTATTATTGTTATACTTTCGAATTTTTAAAATTTGAGTGGGCTAATTGTTTTCCAATTTGGCTACTAGAGCTGTCTGTAATCATCCCACAATTTCTATCAATCTCTTTTCTCCAAATATTATCGTATAATAGCTACATCATCATTAGACAGTGGATCTTTACACACAAAAAATGATTTCATCCCTTAACGATTTTGTTACATTAAAAGCAACATCACAAGATTCTTGAATTTTTTAAATCTTTTACGGTTTTATATTTCGTCCAACCAATTTCTTAATAAATGCAATATCATCCGCAGTCTAATCATCATCAACATAAAACATCAACATGAAATAATAAAATCAAGCTGGAAGCTTGAACGTGGAAGGTGTTCCTAAAAGTCGGGACGCAAATCCACGAATGAATGTTTCCGAAATCGAGGGCACGGGTTCATCAAGGAGCGTGTCTAAAATCGCGTGGCGCGGCTGATGCACGAATGACGTAACGCGTGTGGCAGAATTTTCTGTCATCTGGCGCACACGTGCAACCGCATAATTGAGTTCTTCGGTGCAATGGTTACGTAAGGTGAGACGAAGGAGGAGGAGGAGGAGCTCGACGATATCAGAAACGGCAGGAAATATGGCGAGGGGTTAATCGTGTCGGGAAGGGTTCTCCAGCAATTAATCGAGGGAGGAGCACGTCGGATTTTAAGGACTCCTCCTGGTGCTCGGAGGACCCACCGCGGGTTCCGTCTTCCGTTATTTATGTTCCTGGATCCGTGGAGCTCGGGGGGTCCAGGAATGTCCACCGTTCCCCAAAACGGGCCCTTATGGTTGCCGTTATCAATTATTCCGGGCCCTTTCGCGCCCTAGAATCGTTGATCAGCAAACCTACTCTACATTACCTTATTCGGGAGTAGACTGTGCATCTATATGCGAAATAAAAATTTCTTTCTTTAATGATCTTAATAGATCGAGGATAATACATGTATCGACGTCGTCAGACTGTCTTAAATTGGTTGGGTGAAATATAAAACAGTAAAGCATTAGAAAAAATTGGTAATTATTTACAAAGAGGCACTCCTTTCCGATTTTGATGAAGTTTAAATATGCAGCGACACATTTTGTACAACTTTTTCCTTTTCCAATATAGGAGGGTCGCTTTTAGTTTTCGAGATATTCGCAAGAAACTATTGCTAATACTGTATTGAAATTTTCGTATTCTTGCACGCTATGTGGCAACGTAAGCCTGCTTTGACGCGGCGCGGCGCCTGTTTACTTTCTTTTTTATAGACACGCTGTGGAAATGAGAGAGAAAACAGGGTCTCTCAATCAATTACACAATCGAATTACATTGTATTTCAATTATATAGTAATTCAATAACTACGTCGTAACTGAATTACATCATTCAAACCTTTCAATTAATTCAATTACTAAGTATTTTAATCAGATGTGTAATTGAAATACAATATAATTAAAATACAACTCTCCAAAATATATACCAGAACTTTGAGGAAGTGCGATATATTTTTATGCTTTTCTTTCATATACTTGTTTGCTGTCTATGCGGCGTAGTTTCTATTCCTCGTCCTCGTTCATAATACTTGACGCAATTTTATAATTGTACTCCAATTGCAATTACATACGAACTACATGCTAATTTAATTACAAAGTATTTTATAGTTGTACTCCTATTGCAATTACGAATTACATTGTAATTTAATTGAATGAAGATCTGTATTATAAATTATTGTACAATATGACTGAATTACAATGTAATTCTAATTCCTGGAGTAATTCAATTATGATTCTGCACAACTCTGATACAGTATTAGTAATAGCTTCAAACTTCATAACATATTCAAATTTCATCAGAATCGGAAGAGTGCCTCTTTGTAAATAATTACCGAAAAATTCAAGAATATCGTAACGTCGTTTTTATTGCAACAAAGTCATTAATGGATGAAATCAATTTTTATTTTATCCCTGGTTCCCAAAATCAATGCAGAACATTTTCATTTTGCATAAATATCCACAGTCTATTTATTATCAATTAAATTTGATTAGATCCATAGCCTCTGGAAACTGATTCAGAAAATGGTTCTGTGATTAACCGATGATCCTCGGTGATCCTCGGCGAAGCTTGCTGCTCGACTCTGTGGAACGGGAGTGAGAAATGAGCGGGTATGTTCGTGTGTTCATGGCTTTATTTACCCAACTGTATGTACACTTGTTGCAATATAGCGATTCCAGAGATTCGATCGCGAAGGATCGTCACGTTGCGTCGATCGTCCGCAGCCGTCCGTCTATCTACGATCGCGTATATTCCGCCGGCATACGCGCACGCCTGGAATAATTAACGAGGGAACGGCGTGGAAAAAAGGGGAGAAACGCGCGTCGCCTAACCTGTCAGGATTTCTGTCCCCGGTTCCTCTCCTTTCTTCCGGAATTCTAAACAGCATTCTCTCCCCACAAAATCCTCTCCGTTCTAGACAGTTTCATTTTCCACGACGACGCAACAGTGCAATAAAATGCGGAATCTTGCAGATTGTCCTACGTGTGACGTACAATATTTAAAAGTTCCCGTCGCGAAGAGAAAGACCGCGAGTCCTGCTTATGAATTATTCTACCCGACGGCGCGTTCGCCGTTCGCCGCTGATAACGATAATCATGGATCTCCGGTAATGATAACCGTTCGTCGATCTCGTTCGTCGGACGGATGATAATAATAGCGACAATAATCACACGCTGCTGGCCAAACGGACGACGCGTGAGCCTCGCTGATTAATGGCCGCGACCGTCCACGGACACTTTCAACAAGCGATTCGATCAGTCCCGCCGACGACGATTCGATTCAATTTATCGCGTCGACCGATTCATTCCGCGCGTATATATGTATAGTCGTCGTCCTCGCCTCCGGTGATCGGCGCTCATCTGTCGCCGGTGAAGCTCTCTTCTTGTTAGAGCTCCTCTTCCTCCTTTCAAGACAACGAGGAGCCCAGACAACACTGGCTCGACGCTAGCCGCCGGAACTCTTCGGGGTACCGGTACCTGAAAACAGAAAACCATCTTCAATTTCTCGAATCCTCTCTCTGGCCCTCGGGAGACTCGACATTCATTCACTACCAATAATTCTTGGTACAAGGAACCCAGAATTCTCAAAGTAGTCCAGCGATCAAGAAACCCGTACCGAATGCTAGCCTAATTGGCACCAGCTCTCAAGCTAGGTTATTGCAGACAAATCCTCTTTCCATCTCAACATCACAAGAGTTACCAGGTCTTCTTTTAATAGAAGGCCATCTGGCTAACTGGAAACCTAATCAAACTGTTCAGCAATCAAGAAAATCTGTACCCAGACGTATAATTGGCATCAGCTCTTATCAACGAGCTCAGCTGGCACTTCTAAAAGCTACCAAACGAGATTGTTAGTAATAGCTACAAGGAACCAGAGGATATTCTAGCCTGCTACTAAATCCATCCGGATGCCAGTGCAGCAATTAAGAAATCTGTGTCGGTGCTGGACCAGGAACCGCTCGAGTCTTGTAGCGATCAATCGTGGTAGGCGCAGGCAGCGATTCGATCAGGCCAATTTACAAGCGGGCGATTTACAAGGGCACGGGAACCGGGGGTCTCGAGTTAGACGATTCCTGGGGTCCCATAGGAGGTGGACTAGGGGCACACGATCTGTCCCCGGCTAAACACATATTAATTAGACCCAAAGCCAGCAGGAAGACATAACTCGTTGAGGGGTGGGAGGGCGTCGGTGGTTCCTCGAGTGTCGTGTTACCGTCTCCCGGTTGCTTCGCCGCGTTTTCCCCAGGTGCTCTCTCTCGGGGTCTGCGGGCCCTGCTCGGGCCCCGATCGAGCAGGCCCGTCGTGGGGCAGGGAGGACCCGCGGGTGGCCCCGGACCCATGGCCGCGGAGCAGCGATCGTAGGCACCGTACGTGGCCAAAGGAACGAAACCGAGCACGACGCTACCGGCGCATTAATAACACTGGTAGCCGGTCATATGTTAAACGTCCACCCTGTTATGCGCGCCGCCGCTGCCACCGTCGCGCCGTCGGTGGGTCAGATCCTCCTGAAGGGAGGGGCAGGAAAAGACAAGGGGGGAGGGCAGGGAGGAGGAGAAGAAGGCAGGATGCCGGGGCTACGTTTTACCTACAGCGACGTGATCCTACGTGGCCACGGGGCCGCGGCCATGCAGATCACCTTCTATCTACCTGGGGAACCCTTCTTCCGCCTCGGCGAACCCTTCCCCCCCGATCCCGAAGACGATCCCCACGAAATCGTCATCTTTTCCGGGAAAGTGGCCGCGCTACTCTTCCTCAAACGTGTGAACCGGCTCTATCTCTAGCTAGCTTGGAGTACCAAATGGACCAGCAATTTCGAACAGTATCGAGTGACCAAATGTAGATAAAATGGGGAATCAAGATGTCTTGCCTGTGAATAATCAAATCTGCTTCGCCTAGCTAGCTTAAGGGGGTAGACTCTCGTTTCCAGGACTGCAAGATGATAAGGATAATGCAAAGATGCGGTTTTTCAGTAGTCAAAAGTGCTAGATGAAAGATCAATCTAGGCAACGATCATTTGCATTATTCGGAAGCATAAAGCTGCGTATGTAGCTGTTTTCATAAAGCTATATGCTGCCGAATGATGCAAATTACGCCTCGTACACGTTAAAATAGGATTTTTGAGAGCGATTGCGGCCTAGTTTGATCTTTTATCTGTCGCTTTTGACTACTGAAGAACCCCATCTCTGCATTATCGAGAAATAAGAAGGCGCATCCCGCAACCTTGCAATCCTGGAAACGCGAGTCTGCCCCCTTAAGCTGCCAGAATCGGCACAGTGACTGGTTCCAAGATCTTTCGGGAGGCGTAGCACAGTTCCTACGGGGTGTAAGGAAAATCGCGAAGGGAGCAGCGGCAAAAAATCGTCGTGGGTGTGCCTATTTGTCGCCGAAAAGGTGTAGGGTGGCGTGCACCGAGCGACGCTGCTGGGCTATAGGCAAATATCTCCCGCTCAGCCAGGACATTAGGAGTTCTCCCGGGTCCGGAGGATTATAAATCCTTAATACAGATCGGCACGCGATGCCCGGCTCGTTAGGGTGATGCATGGCCGACTCTGGTGTCCCGGGGTGTACGGTAGCCGGTACCAACACAGTCGAACCGCGCAGTATCCAGCAGCCTCGTTCCTGCGGGAACGGCTACACCCTCACACATAGCCAGCCACCAGGTAATAATGAGAGATCAGAGATACGGCTCGATATTAATTGTGCGCATCGAGTGTGGCGGTGCTGCTGCTGCTGCTGCTTCTGCCGTTGCTGCTGTTGCTGCATCCACTTCACTGGTGTTGGGGAGAGAACTGACTGCTACCGGCTTACACCGATCCTTCGATGCGATATGTGCGATATACGATACAGGACCGCGGACCTGATCCCACTGGCTCGCTCGCAGGACTCGCGAAAAAGCTACGCATGCCTGTCTGTTCCTTGGTCCTCACGCTCGTGGACAATCTTCCAAGGAATTTCGCTCCGTTGCTGCCTCTATCGGTTGCTGTTGTCTTCAGCAACCGCCTCGATGTTCGTAGTTTTATTATGGAATTATGTAAAATCTCTTTTCAGTCCTCATTCTTAACACCAAACCTTTTATTCTCCTTATTGGCACCTTTAGAATACTTTGGAGAAGCCAGCCCCAAAATCAGCAACACGGAAGTATTATTTTAAAGGACACGTCTCCGATTCTGAACATTCGTTTAATTCCCGAGGGAGTCAAGTCTTCTAAATCTTTTGAAGGGGAGGATGCACAGGAAAAAATCGAGGAAGTTCGCTAATCCCGATCGTCCTGCGGCGGATCGAGACGAATCTAGAGCTCCTCCTTTTCGGTACGTTCCATGGTTCCACCATCGGTACCTTGGCGAACCCACGCCCATGTCCCATTCCTCGCGGATCCAAGAATCTCGCTTCTCTCGCTCACTCCCTCTCCCTCTCTCTCCCCATCGACGTGGGGCCACTTTGAAGATACGATCTCGAAACAAATTACGAGCGCTGCTCGCGCTGTCCCGCCGTTTCCTCGTCCTTCGCAGCTGGACGGGAATAATCGCGGCCCGTTAAGGTGTGATTTCGTTTACGCGTTTTGACGCGACGTTTTGTCGTCCATACTCCATTCGTCGTTGCTCTTTTCTGTGCCTCTGGACGCACAAGTTTGCGTTGCTATGATGCGATTTGGTATGTCTTTCCTTGTCTTTCACTTGCGAAGAAAAACGAAAGATCATCGCCCAAACCTCGACACGTGCGTAAATCGATTTACGATATGTGTTCAGAGCACACGTTTGAATTTGTTTTTTCGCTTCGAGACCTCTGAATGCTGCGCCAGAACGACACGCACGCGATTTTTGACCCACTGCTTTCGAGGCAGTCCAAACGCTCAGCCATGCGTTTTGTCCATCCACTGCTTCAGAATACTATTATAATAGCAGAACCAGTACTCCGAGAAAAATGAATTTTTAGGAGCTTGTAGTGAAAACCTAAGAGTATCCACTCAAAATGTTGTTATTTTGAAAAAAATGTTTTTTCATAATTTATTTTGCTATTGTTTTAAACAATTGCCGTGTTTTCACAGCGGGCCACTTTTTAAAAAATTGAAAAAAATGGGGATATAGCCCCAAGTGTCCCCTTTACGGCCCTGCTTTTAAGAAAATAGACGTTTGAAAATTGACGAAATTAAAATTATTTGAAGTGAACGCTGCACCGCGATATACAATCTCGGACGACCGAAGAGCAATTTCCAAATAATAAATTTCCACTAAAATTCATTAAAAAATGATTTTTATATTCTGATAAGTATCGTAATAAATATATATTTTTTGTAATCATTTTATAATTAATTGTCTCAATTTTGTTGTTTTAAAACACAATTAATAAAATACACTTTTAATACACAATTTTTCAGATAATTTGAATCTCCGACGTCTTTAGCTATTCTCTGTATTTCTTGACCATTATTCTTCATATTATGAATATTTCTTGAAATACAGAGAAATTTATAACCAAAGACATCAGTGATTCAAATTATCTAGAAAACTACTAAATAAGTAACAAATGAACAATTTAAAGTTTTATTTTAAGACAACAAAATTTTTTTGCTCAATTTTCGGTTCCCCTTCAGAAGGCAACCCGCTCGGCGTTTTTGGTCTTCGGGACGCCGCGCGATTGACAAAACATTAAAAACTGCGTCAAAATTTTTCTGACTGTCGTTTCCATATTTTTAAAAAATAATTCAAATGATATATTTTGTCAATTAATATTAATAATTATATTTAAATTATGTTGTATCTATACATACACTTAACCAATTTTATCTATATAAATAAAAATCAAATGCTATTCGTTGGTAAGCGCATCACTTGAGAACGGCTGGACCGATTTGGCTGATTTTTTTTTAAATGTGCGTAATAGACCGAATATGGTTATAGGGTAAGAAAAATTGGAAAAGTTGCCCGCAAAAATGGAAAATTCTGGAAAAAATAAAAGTGCTTTTTTAATCATATTTCAATACAACAAAAAAAACGAACGTCACAGCTTTAATCAATAAATCAATATTTCAATAGGAATTTACATTAACGACGTCTGTTTGCATTATCGACATTATAAACATCCGCCAGTTAGGTTATTCCTATTCAAATTGATTTCGCTACGTGTGCAAATGTCGTTTGACGTTTGAATTGAAATATTTGGTTAGTATTTTTAAATTATTAAGGCCGCGATTGACAATTCCACAATATCGTGGAACATTCTAGAATATTCCTATGCAATATTGTATTTTTGGCGTAGACGCACGCGTCTAGACGCAGTGGCTCACGCCTAGACGCAGTTGTGATGTGAAGTATGACGAATGGAGTATAAATGGCGCTGGAGTAGCAAAACGCTGCGTCAAAACGCGTAAACGAAATCACACCTTTAGCGGGCCGAGTGAGATCGCGTCTTTTTTAAATCGACGCCGCGTATCGGTGCCCCTCATCCCGGCCCCCCAAGCCACGGATTTATGGGCGGACAGAGTAATAAGTTCCCTCGGAATTAAAGTTCCACGCCCGGCACCGGCCCGGCCCGATAACGATCGAAGAATCATCGCAACGCACGATCTTCCTCCATTTTCCTCCTCCGGGATCTTCATAGGAATTGCAGATCGTCATGGGACCTTAATATAGGTCAGTTAAAAAATACCATATTTTCTCCACGCCTCTGCACCATAAAATGGCGTGCCAGATATCATTATGAATATCATCATAAATTCATTTTATATTTAGAAAAAAATATCTTTCTCGTAACATGAAATAGATATTTGCTTTATATTTAAAAAAAATATTTGTTACTTAATGTAAAATAAATATTGTATATATATATTTGAATATTAAAAACAGATTGAATCTCTATTTAATATTACAAATGTGTATAGTTTACAATATTTTGCCCCACTTCAAAGTTATTTAATAGTTCCAACGCATATCCCGGACAATCTGGACAATAAAAAATATATTAGCACTCCTCAAGGTCCCCGCAATATTGTCCCATTGATAACTTGTCTGTTCGCTGGCGTACTTTTCAGAAAAAAATTCCAACCGCAGCAAGAATTCCGTGAATCGAGCGTCGTTCCGATTTCGCCGGTCAGTCGGAAAGAAGTCTATCTTTCCGGCGGGATCGAATCGGGGCGGGTTCCATTTAAGGTCACCAGAGCCACTGGTAGTAGCCGGGGCTCGGAGTCCTCTCGGCGCTATTTTCCCGGGGAAACCGAGACGATCCTAATCCCCGTCGTCGTCGAGGTGGACGACCGTGTGCGGGATCCGCAAGGAACAAGAAAACGTGGAGCGTCGACGCGCTCACAAAGTGAGTCGCGGAGAGATGGTGAGAGAGACAGAGAGAGAGGGTGTATGTGCTTGTAGATCTCGGACGGTAGAGTCCGCGGACCGGGCTCGTCTCGATCCGGATTACGGTAACACCTGGCCGTCCGCAATTTTATCATCCTCCTTCCCGGAAGGATTCCAATTTTCTTGGTCCGGGTCTCGCGTTCTCCTCTTATCCCTCCGGTTCTTCTCCAGTACGACGACGGTGAGTTTTTTTCCGTGGCGTCTCCGTGGAAAGAGAGGAGACTCAATCTGTGTCTCATCGTGGATTATTGGGATTTCGTCGGATAGGGGAGATGGGGGGGAGCAGGACGTTGGCTGGAAGTTGGCTGGCTGGTTGCCTTCGGGATCTCGTTGACCAGCGCGAGCCTTTAATTCTCTTCCTCGTGGGCTCCTGTTCCGCTTCCCGGCCGAAATAAGGAGCCCCGCTGATCGGTGATTTCATCGAATTGTCCCCGACTGACAATTTACGCCGGATCCTGCTCCCCAACCAGTGCCGGGGACACCGATTTTTAAGTCTCCCTTTCTTCCTGATCCTCCAAACCTCTCTCTCTCTCTCCCCTTTTTCTTCCTCTTTCTTCCTCGGCTTACCTTTTCTTTCGTTTCTCGGCTACCCGGAAGCTCGAGCTGCAGGATTTTTTAATTCCGTCTTGTTCGTACGCCGGACTGACCCGTAATTGCGACAGTTCCTTGGGAACCAGTCGGCCAGGAGACTGCGGATTCCGCTCCTTTTATTGCCAAGGAGCCGCGCTCGCTCTCTAATTCACCCCACGGAATTACGGGGCTCCGCTTTTAATTACAAACTCTAATGCGATGGACAATACGCGTCGTTTGAGACCCGCGGAATTCGTGTGGATCGAGGAAGAGGAAATCCTCGAAAATCGCTGCAAGATCCTGGTCGATTTATCCCAATTTTGAACGAGACTTTGGTTAATATTTTATGCAGCAGGGTTGTTTAGAGTGTCAGATATATTCTTCACGGATGATCCTCTGATCGATCTCATTTTTGGTTGAGACTAAATACATTAATTTTGATTTCATCGAATTCTTAAGCTGAAAGTGTAGAGACTTCCCAATCATCATCCTCAACGTAGAAAAATTCCCATCAGCATAATCTGCATTGTACTGACGACTACCCGATGTTTCTGCTACTGATGCTGTGGCAATAAGGACCAGTAAAAAGGATCTGGAAGGAGCGAATCGTCTTACTTCCCCTGCGAAGAAGAGGATCCTGGTGCCGAGGGGGTGGTGAATACAGTGCCAGTGGAAAATCAGTGGAAAACAGGAGCCGATAGAAAAAATAATGGGCCCCTGGTATAATTGGCATAAGGGGCTTGGCACTCTGTGGAAGGACCAAGGACACTGTCAGGCAGTTACATCAAAGGTTCCTGGCTCCCACCCCCTGTTCTAACTTGTCCTTCCTTTTTTTTATCGTTTCACGCAGAGCAAGGAGCGGAACAGCGATGCACGAAATCGATCCGCGATGATTAATTTTCAATCGAGGCTTAATTACGCCGGCCGGCTAAGCCCGATTGAAGAGGCGTCCCTTGGATGGTGAAAGGGCGGTCTGCGACCAAGGAGAAGGGAGGAGGAATCAGGAGAAAAAAGAGAGAGGGAGAGTGAAAGCGGATTGGTAAAAAAAGGAAGTGTAAAGAGACAGGAGAGAGAGAAAGAGAGAGAGAGGAGGTTTGTGTCCCCATGGTCCTCGAATAAAAGGGACACCCCCGTACCTCGCTCTCTTTCTCCTCTTTCTTCCCTTTCTCTGGCAGGATTGTGTCCAAGATGGCGAGGGGGAGAGTGAAACGCAGGACACGATTGCCAGGAACACGTGATTAGATGGCCCTCCTTCCACGCGATTCTCCAGATTGGACACCCTCTACACCCGGACCTAAAAAAATGCAATCGGCTCTTACCGTAATGAAAAAGAACCGACCCCGGGTAATTCGAACACCAACACACGTCGCGTCGTCGTCGTCTCGAGGCATGCACGTACGTGGCTCTTATGGATCCACACAGGGGTGCGCGCGGGGGTGAAGATTGCCCCCGTTGCACCCCCCGGTGCAATTGCATCTGTCGCCTGCTTTGAGCTTGTCCGACTTTCGGCAGTTCCACGGGCCTTTGTTCGCGCAACCTGGCAGGGGCCGAAGGGGTTGACGGGGTGAAAGAGTCAAGAAGTTTCCGAGCATTTTGTATCAGCTTCTGTGTTGGTTCTACACCATTTTACGCAGTATAAAAATTTTCACATTGAAATATATGATACATTCACTGAATATATTTAATCATTCAAAGCTTTTAAATTGCATCTACCCACTTTTTCCATAAATCCGCAGTCTCGTACATTGGAAGTGGTATAAAGTGCATCTAGTGATTTTCAGAGGACTGTTTCCCCAATTTCAGCAAACAACGAAGAACTGAGGGATTCGCGAATGTTGTGTTTCGCGTCCCGAGACTGCACACGGAGCTCCTCTGCGGGGTAAGAAGCCCATGATTCCCGTGATTCATGGCAGTTTTTACGCTGGGTGGCCGGAATAATTCACCCTAATGCTCCTGCTAACTGCCTGCGGCGGTGGCGCGCGCGATTGTTTATTGCCAAAAAGCATCTCTTTAATATATATCGTCGCCTCGGCGCGGCGACTCCGCAAAAAAGTGGTAAGGGCAGGGTTCCGCTGCGAAAACGAAACGAATGGATCGAGATCTTTTTTACAGAAGCGAGAGAGAGAGAGAGAGAGAGAGAGAGAGAGAGAGAGAGAGAGAGAGAGAGAGAGAGAGAGAGAGAGAGAGAGAGAGAGAGAGAGAGAGAGAGAGAGAAAGAGAGCGGGAGAGAGCCTCCCACGGACTCTTAGATATCTGTTTTATTTTTATTCTCTTCGCGAATAAATTCCATAGAGAGTGTATACTCCGCGTGGGTGGGGGACGGGGATAAAGGATCGAGGTTCTTATTATCGTCGCAAATTTCGTGTAAATGGACGTTAAGGGTTGCGAAACGCCTATAGAACGCGATATACTCGTCGCCCGGAGGGTTGAATACACCCGGGTTCGAGATTAATGAGTGTCGATCGTGTTTCGGACCAGCCGAGCCGCGCGCGCGGCTATGAAACGTTTGATGGAGGGTATATATACAGTTCTCTTTTTTATTTTTATATTCCTCTTTTCTCCTGTTTTCCCTTCTTTTTCACCCCTCTCCTCCTGTTTGTCCTTTTCTCTTTTTTTTTCGTTGATTTTCTCCTCCCCACCTTCCGGGCGTTGATGTGCGACAGACCGTCGAGTATCAACACGAGGCGATTGCAAAACGACCACGCGGACAGGAGTGCCGTTAGACGCGCGTACATTAATAACACTCGACATTCAGTATTCTTCCAGCACTCGCAGACTGGTTTCTCTATTTCTCTGTCCGTGCCCGTCCGTCGGACACTTCTCCGACAGAGCGAGAGAGAGGCTCGAGCTCGATTTTTCGAAACGAAACGCGCGCGTCTCGTTAATCTAACCGGTGGACAATTTATTATTCGGTGACTTACGAAAATTCTGCTCGCCGATGCACGCCATTTGCTCGCCCGTTAATTTATTCCTCTCTTTCTTTTCTTCCTCCCCGTTCGATCCTCCAGCGGTTTCCCGTTTAATTTGATGAAAGACGCCGTCCGTTCATATATTTTCTTTCGATTATTCATCTCAAGTACCGTTCCACTGTCTAATTGACGCTCGAGGAATGCGGCTCTTCGAGTACCGCGGAATTATTTAATCAGTTTGTGCAATATTGTTTGGGAACGCTCTCCTGACGATCTCTCTAATAAATGACGATTTCCATTCGGCTCTTTCGTAGACATTTCGTTCCACAAATCATTTGGGTTTTCGACAAGCTGGTATTTTATATTGTTTTTTATGCGGTAGAGGGTAAAAATAGTAGTTGCAAGAAGTGAAAAAAATGAATAAGTAAGAGACATCATATCCCAATCAATACTGTAGATTTGAATCAATAAATCGATTTATTTGACTATCTTAACACGAATTGCAAGATGTGCGACGATGGTGGTTTTATGGTGGTTATTTCTTTTATACAATAGAGGGTGAAAATAGTAGTTACAAGAAATGAAAAGAATAAATGAGAGACATTGTGTCCCCAATCGATACTGTACGTCTGCGAAATATAGACGCGAAACAATAAATTTATTTATTTGACTATCTTAACATGAATTACAATATGTGTAACGGTGGTGTCAAAAAGCATTAACACAAGAATGAGGCGAGAATGCAAGAATAGAAAGGGAAAGAGATGAAACAAGTGAGTAAAAGCCAATATGAAACATTGTGAAAACTCGCCTCGTCAAAATTTCGATAATCTCTGGTCCACAAATCGCGAGTTATCGATCTCTGTCACGCGGGATAATTGATCGCAGGTTCACCGGTGGATCGACGGCGATCCAAGTGTATCGGTATCGAGTCGACGAGGGCAAAGGTGGGCTGAGGGGGTTGCGCAGGGTGGTGTAGAGTCTGGCCGACGTGCACGAGCGTATTAATTAGCGACGGGAGAGAAAATTGCGACTGAGGATAGGCCCCGGGGTTGAAATCGTTATCGAGGGTCCGCCTCGCGATTCTGATTTCGCCCCGGACTACCGGCACGTCAATTCTAATTGCGTTTGACAGTAATTTGGCAAGGGAGAGAGGGCTGATTGACGTCCGCCGCCGTCGTCGGTCCCGGAGGTGTGTTCCTCCTGCTCTTTCTCCAATCTCTTTTCATCTTTTCTCCGTGCAGATACCTTGCGGTGTGCCGATGCCTCGCGAGCATGTATCCGGTCGCCGAGATACCGGATATTTCGGTGTTCTGTTTCACCCACGTTAATTAAAACTAATCGATAAACGCCCGGACGGATTTTAGACTTCGGAAGCCGCCGAGATGCTGAGCACCCAAAGAATATTTATTCCTTTCAACTGTCCCTCTGAAAATACCGTAATCAATCTCTTAACTGGTTTTTCACTCTTGGTTCTTATCATGGCCCTCGGTAGAGTGATTGCATAAAAATTGGTTGTTTAAAGTTTACTTAATTAAATTCTACAAGATAAAAATTGTCTGCATTGATTGTACGACGCAGGAGCCAAATAAAAAAATGCATCCTTTAAATATTTTCTAGGGTTGAAAATAATATACCGAGATCCTTACATTTTCCTGATCACGTCACTGATTCAAATTTCATCTGCTCATTGTTTCCACGAATGTGTACAATTCGCAGTTTAAAGATAATAGTGTCCTTAAATACGTCTGACGTCTTAAGGTGGGATCTCCTTCGCGCGTCTAATAAATATATTTTTTGTAATCATTTTTCAATTAATTCTTTAAACTTGGTTGTCCTAAAATAAAATTAAAAATTGTTCATTTATTACTTATTTAGTAGTTTCTCATATAATTTAAATCGCCGATGTCTGGTTATAAATTTAACAGGAGAGAGCTACGACGAATATGGATAACAAAACGCTGCGTCCAGCCGCGCAAAGGAGATTTATTGCGTTCCTCGCCCCATTCTCACAGTAAATGCATAAAATCTCGGTGCTAATTAATCCCATTGCTCATTTATCGATTAATCCTAGACAAAGCGTCGAAGTAAGCCGTTGCTAGTCGCTTCTTTTTTGTCCGGCAGCAATGAAGTTCACCTTGCATATATTTCATATATGGAAGCGCATCAATCTCCGCTGGAAATGTCGCAAGAAACTGCTAACCGACTGCCGAGAGCGAATCCCCGCTATGAACCGTGTTCCCGAAGGCCCGGCGTCCAGCAAGAAAAGTCCTCATCAAACTTTTTCGTCCCTGGAACGATTAAAACGACCGGTGGGGATACATGTTGCCGGGGTCTCGTTGTCAGGCCGAAGGAGATAGAAAGTGATTTCGACGGTCGTGTAATGCCACACGCTCGATTCATTTGATTAGACACGGCGGCGAGGACGTGACGCGGGATCGGCTCGATCCTTTTGCCGTCTGACAATTATCCCGATCGTTTCGGCGCCGCACCGTCCACCAGACGAAACCGTGACGAGGATGACGACGACGGCGCGCGTTGTCCGCCCGCGGTTTCTACGGCCACACGCGAGCCGTTAATTAAAGTCCTCGCGACCGATACGTGCGCGTCCTCTGCAGCTTCTTTTTTCACCTCGGGGGCCCGGCCCCCGCGAAGAATGCCTCGTAAATTATTGATTGTGATACTAATCGGTCGAAACGTGCCTCTCCCTCCATGGAAAAAACCTCGTTTCAGTTCGCTGCGAACGATTTCACCCTTAATCGGTGGCAAATGATTCCGGGGACTCTCAATTTCACATCTGTGGTCAAGAAAACTAGATTATTACTTGTTGGAAATTTTTTAAATTTTATGGAGAGTCTCGACTATTTTTTGAGAATTTGTTCAGAATTTTGTTTGAAGATATGATCGTGTTAGAATTTATTTGACAAGCTTGGGAATATTTTAGAGCCCTTACACGTGGAATAGAAATGGTTTCTAATAAATTTACACTTCAAAGAAGCCTTCAAATTTTATTTACAACGAATACAGGTTCAGAATTTTGTTTAAAGTAAATATGATCGTGTTAGAATTTATTTGACAAGCTTGGGAATATTTTAGAGTCCTTACATGTGGCATAGAAATGGTTTCTAATAAATTTACACTTCAAAGAAGCCTTCAAATTTTATTTACAACGAATACAGGTTCAGAATTTTGTTTAAAGTAAATATGATCGTGTTAGTATTTATTTGACAAGCTTGGGAATATTTTAGAGCCCTTACACGTGGAATAGAAATGGTTTTTAATAAATTTGAACTTCGAAGAAGCCTTTATATTTTATTTACAACGAATACAGGCAATCAATAATTTATTTAAAGGGTTAATTAAATCATTCGATGTCCCAAAATATGAGGAAAAATTTTCACTCTCGAGAATTTCACCCCCTACATTTAAGTGCCACCGGCAGTAATTTATTTACAGTGTTTATTAATACCTTGGAGGTCTGAAATGGTAAATGTGTTCCGCAGCATGTTTCACCGATCCCTGACTTTTTCGGAGCGACAGAGTTCCACCCGATAGAACTTCACCCCCTAAATTCAGGATCGCGCCACGTCCCGATGCATTCAATGAAATTCGCTGGCAAGATCGTTGACACCGACGTCAGGATATTCCGCGGACGTTCCCGCTATCCCGCGCTGACAGCCGGAACGTAGGTTTGACAAAAATATCGGCGACGACGCCGGGCAAATAACGCGATACTCCCTTTTGTCCTGGTGGCGAACAATGCCCGGGAATATAAGTATCAATGGAAATATTAATATCGCGCGAACGGGAGAGATACGTGATATATCTCGGCTTAAATACGCGTTGGTACGAGAGTCCGTGGCGCAGAGCGCTCGGTCTAGCCGGTGGCGAAACCGGGCAGACCGTGGCGGAATTAATTAATCCCCGAGGCCTATATATCGTCTGCTGCTTATTAAATCGTCGATCGCTAATTATACCGAGCGGAGGACGTTACGCGTGCTGCATCATCAATCCGCCGCATCACTCGGAGACAATGGTCTGAGTCTCGCCGTTTCCGCTTCGATTCTGTGGTTCCCGAGGTTCCAACCCTCTCTCTACAAATTTCAAAACTCCACCGTAAAAATTGCTACGAGTCCAGGGGGTGGTTCCAATGTTGAAGATCCCCGTCATAAATATATCATCGATTGCACGAGGGTGATTCGCAAACTAGAAATTCTAGAACCACGAAAATCCCTACAATTTTCCAAAACAGAAACATTTCCTGAGACCCAGTGCGCCGAGGGGGTTGCAACCAGCCCGGAGGGCGGGCCGTCGCCGCAGAAATTCGGCGGAGCCGTCGGGGGTCGAAATAAAACATCGCCGGCCCACCCCCGGGCTAAAAATCTCCGGGAAAAGAAATTACTTTCTCCTTTGTATTTTGGCATCGCGCGGGCGCGACTCCTGGACGAGAGGAAGTCATGGGACAGGGTGGTTGGGAGGGGTGGGTCGAGGGGGGTTGCTCGAGGAATGTCGAGTAAGGAGCAAGAGGGTAGGAGAGCAAGCAGGCCGGGAGGAAGAGCGAAGAAGAAACCCTTCGGGAGAAAGACAAGGGAAACCGGAGGAACGTCGGGGATTCCGAGGGGGTTTGCGGGGGGATGGTTGTCGGAGAGAGGAAACCCGGAGGGATGAAGAGGGACGAGGTGGAGGAGAAGAGACGGTGCTGTGAGCTCGGAGAGAAGAATGAGGAGGGCGAAACCGGTGCGGCGCGGCGCGGGTGCATCGGGAAAAGAAGAGAAACTGCCGGGAAAAGGAGAGAGGAGACGAGGACGAGGACGAGGTAGGGTGGGATCGAGCGAAACGGAGCCGGAGGTGGGTTTATCTCGCTCATCCTCATTAAAACCCTTCGCCCACCCCCATTCTTCCTGCCGGCAGCTCGTTCCTCTTCCTCTTCGGCTCCTCTTCTCCTCTTCTCTCCACTCTCTTCTCCTCCTTCGGCTCGATCCGCAGCCCTCTATCCGTTGCGTGCACCGACGGTACGCCTCTCTGTGCTTGTAACACCAAGACAAACAGACCTGGAAACCTCTCTCTCTCTCTCTTTCCCTCTCCGTGCATGTGTAGAACCGTGGAACGGTATACCCGGTAGGCATCCCCGGCTCGTTGTAGCACGCTCTATTAATTAAAAAAATGGGGACTCCGGGGAATGCTGGTCAGCGAGCAGGGGGTGAGAGAGCGCATCGACGCCTCCGTAATTGGAGAGGGATGCAGGGAAGAATGAGGATATCGTTGCTCTAACTACGCGCCCCTAATGATTCTTTAATCATTCCTTAATGTCGTGCTCTCTCTCTCTTTCTCTTTCTCTCTCCAGCCCGTCCCGAGTATCCCACCACCTTCGGTTTCATTTATTGTCGCCGTCGAGGGGTGGTAAACATTGATACGTGGTCGACTCCATTCAACTGCCCTCGCTCTAAACCCGTTTACTGCTTCTTTGTACTTTAAATCGAGTCCACCGCTACTACAGACACCTGTGCCACCCCTGGACTTGCGGGGGTGGCGCTACTTACGTTCGTGAACGGCCTGTTACCATCTTTTTGGGTCCATTTCGACAATGTTTCTATGTACGACCATTCTACTGGAAGTGGACGAGGCTTTACCTCTGCTACCCCTATTCTTATTCCCTATTTTTGATAAAGTTCCTATCGAGGATAAACAATTTATTCTTCCAGTTCCTCATACTCCTTCTGAATAGTCCGAGATGCCAGTGGTCGTATCTCCCTCGGTGTCTCGGATAAATTTACCAATCGCTTTCGCTGCGGATAAATATTTATTTTTCGATGGGTCGGTCGGCGTGGACTTTTTAGGCGGCCCTAACGGGGGCAGCCTAACGATCATCGCGCGGATAAATTAAAAGAAATTCTATATCGGATCGGGGGCGGCCGTCCTCCCCCGCCTCTTTCCGGGCTCGCCGGCTCGATTTTCTCTAAGCGCAGAGACCAGGAAAGAAATCTCCTCTCTCTCGAGAGCGTGCTCATCTTCCTCGGCTTCAGGTTAGGTACCTTCGATATAACGAAGGGTGGTGGCTAAAACAAAGGGCCGGTCGCGGGTTGGTCGATAGTCCACGGCCGCCAATCAGGCGAGACCTCTCCGGCAACCCTCGTCCTTGCAACTTGCTATCCGCCGAGGGTGGGTTACACCGCGGGGAGAGTTTGCTCATCCCCGTAGGAGAGTGGAACTCCGAGAGACAGAGAGAGAGAGAGAGAGAGCAAGAGTAGAAAGTGAGAGAGGGACAGAGAGAGCCGAGGATGGCCAGGGTGTCTCGTCGCCAGGGTTACGACTCGATGGCGAAGACCGGCTCCTTCTCTGCTCCTCGTATTCCCCGTCGACTGTGTCTACGCCTATGGCTCTGTCTATATTTGTGTCTGCTTTCCCCGTGTTTGTCTTCCGCTGGGAAACGCCTCGAAAATGGTGAACGTCGGAAAAATGGGCCGAGAGAACGACCGGCTCGCGAAATAATCAGAAGAACGCTCAGCAAGCAGGATCGACTGAAAATCGGGAGGGAGTGAGCCGTGGCCTAGTGGAATTATTTTGATACCGTATCAGTTTGTCTTCAACCCCCTAAGCTAGCTGCAAGACTTGGGAGAGGGAAGAAAGTTCAAGAAGTAAACTGAACAACCGGGAGGGGGTGAGTTTTTTCCTAGTAGGATCATAATTATAATACCGATGAATCTATAACGTTGAAGAAACAGGACGAAGAACCGAAAATCGGGAGGGGATGTGTTCGAAGAAGCGATAAAGATCACGACGACGAAATAATTGCCGGCCTCCCGTCTCAACGTATCTCGTTTATTCAACACTTACTTTTATTATACATCCTTACGCGTAAGATCTACATAAAAACTTATTAAAACGAGCTTAATCATATGTTCATAACTGGTTCTGGGCTGGGGCAGCTTCGCGCGTCGCTTCGGTGCACGGTGTTCCCGCTCTGAAACAAAACCAGAGAACAGCCACCGTCAGTATCGATCTATGCGATCATCATCTAGAGGAAATTACATTCTAGTGGGTTCCCGGTAGTGGTACAGAAGTTTATCAAGATTTTGGACTACTTGCAAGCCCGAGGTCCAATGTATTCATTAATTCTGCAGGGAGATTCTGCTGTTCCGAATGAAGCAACATTAGATTACATTAGAAAACTGTATTCGAATTAGAACATTGTATTTTAACCGATTTCAATTTTTTAAAAATCTTGGAGTGCTTATAAACCTCGGGGGTGGCAATTGTCTATTAATTTAAAAACTGTTTTGGCAACAAATTCCTGCTGTTCTGAACGATTTAACAAAAATCTTTAAATGCTCGCAGACCCCCGCGCGGGTGGACGCGAAGGGTTAATTTATTAACCGGTCATGGAGGGAATTTCCGGTGTCCCGAATGTTTTAAACAGCCCCGCAGGCAAACAAGATATTCGCTGTTGAATGTGATACGAATAATAAAGCAGTCGCGAAAGCCAATGCGAAGGGAGGCGACGTGGGGCGAGGGGGAAAGGGGGGCCTCGACTTTTGTGCCGCGGACAAACGAGAGGCAATCGCTCGATCGGTGATCAGCCTTCAGCGGCACCGTCGAAGTGGCAATATTAATTTATTCCTCGCAATGCCGTGTCCTCCGGGAGACGAGCAGCGGAACGAAAAAAAAAGCGGAGAGAGTGAGAGAAAGAGAGGGAGTGAGACAGTCTTCGCGATTCCGCGGATCGACGATCATCGATTGTCCCGAGGCGTCAGGGTAGAACGATCTCAGAAGCATTATTAACTCGTCTGTCCCGCGGGACCCCTCGTTCCTCTGCCTACATCCCGGTTTCTGCACGCGCAGCACGTGTATCGCGTAATTAATAATTGCGAGTAATTACCCCTATCCCGTTCCCGGGGGCTCGCCGCCATTTCGGGGCTCGTTTCGATTTCCCTCGACAGGGATCTTTCCCCCGTTCGTTCGCCGCCATACTGCGGTGAATTTTCTCACCGAGTCGATCATTATTCGTTCCTCAAACGAAGTTTTATTAGAAATTATATTAACGCCCTCTCGTAAGGTTGAACTCCTCCGAAATCGTCCAATGTTTGCAACAGTTGCTTAAACTACCCCTTTAGAAATAATTGGAAATCGTTCACACAAAATCATTTTAAACGAAACGCAAGAAGAAAGAAATCATGAAAAAATGCTATCCACCTTCTATACACAAAATGTCATATCGCAATAATTGAAAGATGAAGTTCTACTACTTCAGCCGAGTAATAATTACAGAAAAGGACATCTTAAGTCGATTTCCCGGATCCACAGTGCGCTAATAATTCAATATAAATTTATTTCCTGTTCCCCGGCATCGACGTCATAAAGCCACTCTTTGAGACTCGAAGGAAGGGGTTGAATGGCTGTAGGAAGGCGTCCTAAAACGAGGGTAACGGAATCAATCGGCTCTGAAGGCGGCCGAGCAGGAGACGGCCGCGTCTCCGAAGGCCCGTGACAAATGAATTTTTATTAAACCCCTCCGGAGCTTATCAGCCGATCCGATTGGCACAATAGCGACCGATCGAGACCCAGAATATCGAGAGGAGAGACCCGGGCTAACCCTGGCATCTCTCTTTCTCTCTCTCTCTCGCTCTTGGCCAGCCCCTCTAATTATTTTTACGAGGGTGAGAAGCCGGCTGCCGGTGACAGGCCCGTGGCCCACGAACGGAGAATCCAGATAGCTGACGGAGACACGACGAGGATGGAGCCAACGAACCGTTTCCCATCGGCAGAGACACGAACCGGTGAACAGAGAACAGGTAGAGAGAACACCCACACCCCTTTTCCTACGGTTTTTACGCTCCTCCTCGGAAGGCCTCGGAGAACCGGGGTATGGTGGGAGTCGGGTGGGGGTTGCAGAGAAGCGGGGGTGGAAAAGGCGGACGGGAGCAACGCAGAGACAAAGATCCGTGTCATCGGCAGTGTCTCCGCTAACCAGGGAACTGACAGCCCCGGACACGCGGCTGAAACACTTGTCCGGAGAGTGGAAAACGTGCTCCGGTCCGTTTCCACGCAATCCCGCGGACAACCTTGGACGGGTTTCGTTACGTCGATCTTTCCTTGGACCTTAAGCGGAAACGGGAATTTATAGAGTGCACTGGTTAACGTTTTTAATCCGCCTCGTAACTCGTGGATTACCGCGGACAACTCCTGTAACCACATTAACCCCTTGCCCTACGATTTATTTTACGGTTTCAGTGATTAGAACTTGTTTTGGAGATCGTAATTTCCTAAACCAAGAGAAAATTTGTATCTATTGTATGCCTATGTATTGTCTAATAGCTGCAGATTAACAAATCCCAAAGTACTTTTTTATTTCGGTTTCAAGAAAATTAATAACACACATATTTAGTAGGCTCTGTTCTGAATCTTCATCACGAGTCTAACACGATATTGTAGGACAAAGGGTTAATCGGTGTTTGGGACCGCTGCTTTGTTCATCCATTTTTAGAAACATTTTTAAAGGTACGCGATGCGGCTGCTGTTCGTTTAATTAATTCGGCGGAAACTGGGCAATTGAATGACGACTTTAATACTGTGTAGTCAGTCAAATTAAATGGTTCTCGACACAATGGATTTTTTGGTGGGTAGACGTTATAAATTTTGATAGTAGACGTTATAAATAGATTACGAGGGGTTGATAGGCTTCCAGTGAATAAACTAGTTGGTTTCCCTGCAGCGTTTTCACGGTGGAATTTTCGAGATCGGTTCCGAGTGGATTTTTCGAAGGAGTTGGGTGGAATTCAGCCGAAGGATAAGATACTCCGATGAGGATGATTCGGACAAGAAGAGGAGGAGGGACGAAGGATGACTCGGCGGGAACGGGCGCGCGGCCATCGAGCGCGCTGGCTCTCCGGTTCAATTTCTGGCGTCAATTAAAAAGTGACGCGGACCGAGGAAAATCAGTAATTAACGAACCAGCCACCTTCGGCTCTCTCTCTCTCTCTCTCTCTCTCTCTCTCTCTTTTTCTCTCTTTCTACGCCCTCCCCAAGCCTCTTCCTCCTCGTGGATTCCGCTACCACCGTTTTCGCCACTCGTCTCTAATCGCTCGTCGATAAATCCTCGCTGCCCCGCGCGTCCTCCTTTCCTCTCAACCGTTTCCAATTTTCCACGGGATCAAGAAAAAAACTGGCCGGACGAATTAAACGCGATTCAACGGCAAATGAAGCAAATATTAAGCTCGCGGCGCGGCGACTGTGAACTCGCCATTTTCCTCCGAGCAGACCTTCTTCGCCGGTCTAGACTACCCTAACCGTCTTTCTATCCGAAGCGAGACATGCAGCCACCGGGAGGTTTATTATAAAATAATGTATGGTGTTCTGCAATTTGGGAAATGAAACACCAGTGGTCCAAAGTGGGGGTTGAACAATTAATTCTTAACAAAATTGCGTGGCTGTGGTTTCAATCAGTACAGAGATTATAAGAATTTCGAAAAAATTGATTGTGTGTTAACGATGTTCTCAATGTTTTCTGTTTAAAAGAACCAAGACCAAGGTCCACAAAATTTTAAAGGACCATCCCCTAAAAGAAGCACTCTGTTCCAAATCAAAAACAATATACAGAACTCTTATTTTAGATGGACGAAGTGAAACATCAATCCATTAACAAATCCCGTCGAGAACAAAAAGGTAGCTAATCGCATAAGCCTATGAACAGCTCGAACACCCCCATCATGATTCCCGAACAACCCCTGCAGCTGTCAGAAAAACACGATCGGGCGTGCGAAATTGGATGAAAAAATTGAAAGACGGCGAGGTAGATCGCAGGTTCGTTTTCATCCGTAGAAAGGCTTATTAGAGCCTGTCACGTGGATCTCGATCTCGATCGCGCGTGGACGGCGGCAAGAAACGCTTCAGGGTCGCTTTTTCGCCAGAAACGGAATAACACGTGCAGCCGTGAATTAAAGAATCAAGGTGCAGGCTGGCTCTCGGGGAGGCGTTAGGGTAGAGAGTATCGGGCCGTTAATGACGCCTCATCCTGTGACAGGGAAACGGTCGGGCCGGGATTTGGCATCGCGCGTTCGATAAAAGGGAGAAGGCGAGTTCCAAGTTCGTTACACGGCGTGACTCGGCAGAGCCGAGTTTCTCGAAGGTGCTGGGAGAACCTCCGACACCTTTTTACGGCTCGCGTCGGGTCGCTCGTCATTAGCACTGGCCGGTAATTGCCAAATTCACGGGCCCGGGCCCCGCGGTCGCGCTTAATCGGCCGATTACACAGTCCCCGTTCGACACCGTGGATCGCGATCGCCGATAAACGATCCGCCATTGTGCCGCGATACCGATGCGATTCCCTTGCGAAATTCTACCCCGATTCGCGACAGACTAATTAACTCTGCGTTGCCCTGGATAGGATATCTCGTTATTGCCAGTACACCAGATATGTTGCATTATTAAAACGCGAAATTCATGAGGTCGGTACATTCAAGCTTCAAGAAATATTATTTGAAGCCTAATTCGAAAGATTGCTTTGCCTCGGGGAGACGAAGCATTAATTACACAGAACTTGAAGTGGCCCGAGGTAGATCAAGAATAATTTATAAAATGTATCGATCCACTGAAACCTCCAATATCGCCAGAAGTATCATACCAAGGTATTTGGATGCTGGAGTTTACTGGAGCCACGGGGAAGGTAGAAGCTAATGAAGCTGCTAAAGAGTGTGCTAACAGGGCCGAGAGGACCTATTTCAAGAAGGGATTGAATAAAAGCCAATATCGATAGTAATTGATGCGACCTTAAGCGAATTCGAAAAAGAAGGAGAATGGGGAGGGGGCTTCGCGTAACGAGAAAGCCGGAGAAGCGAGAGCGAAATTGGCTGGCGATATCATGTTCCCGGTGATTTCCCGGCAGATTGGGCAGAGCTGAACAAGCTGTCATCGCGGAACAATTATGGTTGGTTTACTGGCCGTCTCGGGATCCAATTAACGGCGACGCAGAGCCGTGTGCAAGAGTACTACGAACGGTAGATGGCGCGTCGAAGGGGCGTGCGTGAAGAAATCGCGCACCGGTGCACGCAAATAGAGGTTTGCACGGGTGCTGATCGTCGTCGTCGTCGTCGTCGTACGCGGAATCGCACGGGGAACGAACGGCTGGTGTGTGTGTGCCCGGGGTTGTTGGTTCCGGTTTTTGCGGGGACCGTGGAAGAAACAGGGGCCTCCGGCTAATTACCTGAAATAACCCATTAGTCCTGTATACTCGAGAGATTACGGGACGAGGAGGCGAGACACCTCCAGGGGATAGACGCGTCATCGCCGACGTGTTAATCTCGGCGAAACAACCGCCCCCTTTTCGCTCGTCTCGAGAACTCGTTGTTTCCATGAATCAGCGGAAATCCGCGACCGAGGAAAATCGACGCTGCGAGGACGGCAGGACTCGATCGTCGCGTGTAAATCGATTACGAAGATCGACGGGGACGCGGGCCCCTTTTTTCCGACCGAATGTTGCCTTTTCAGGAAGCTGTGCCCCTTACAAAATTGGAACCTTCAACCCCTTGGAAATGAGATTGTTTCGAAAGCAACTTAGGTTCAACCACTTAGCACCTGGGCTTCGTTGAACAATTTTTAATATGAAATTATAAACTGTGGTTTTTGATTGAAGAAGGTTGATAACTTCAAGAATTGAACTTCTACCCCTGAAGACTTGAAGAGTTCTACTTCTATATTTTTAATCTTTGGTGTCTGATTGGCTAAAATAGAGAATTTCGTGGATATTTCTATAAGAATTTTTCTATCAGGGGTCTCATAGAAATATCATCATATTATGATATTTCGGAGGATCGTTTGTCGTCGATGAAGGGATGAAACGAGAGGAGTAACCGCCTGCAATTTCATAGCTGTCTTCTATCCTCGAAGCTCGGCAGGCTCGTTTCAAGGTTCCTGCGGCATCCAACGGGGATACGAAGAATGACGAGGCGCATTCTCGACTCACCCTCCGGAGCTTTCCCTTTCGAAAAAATTCAGGATGACACCTCCTCCCCGTGCGGACACTAGCGTCACCACTCTGCCTTCTGATATTTCAATTTTTAATCAGTACTGACAATGGTCGATGCATTTCCCTGAATTATCTATAACCTGGTTCAACCTGTCGATCTCTCAAATTAAAATAAATCTGACAGACATCTTGTTGCTAAAAAGTAAATAGAACATGGTGTACACGTGATAGAAAAATTACAGGTCAATAGAATAGAAGAATTACTACTCGGAGAGCAAAGAAAATTCTGAAATTATGGTCCAGTACATTTGTAATGATTTCAGAACGTACCATAGGACTCTTCAGCTGATTTTCTAATAAAAAGACAAGAAAAAGTATGATTGAAGGATGCAGTTAACTGGTCGAACAAGAAGATAACTTCTTCATAGATCACCTGAATCATCGATCGTTCTTCTCCACCCGATACTTTGGAATCAAAGCGACAAAGTACAATTTTGCAGATCTGCTCCGATCGATCGCGTTTATCTGGTTCATCCAAGCGGAACAGAAGATCGGCCTGTCATCCGAAACTGGGGCAAAACGGTCGAGTATTTTAATCCGACCGAAGAAATCGGTCACGCCGTGAGAGAGCTGGGTATCGATCCGATCTTTCGATCGTCCCCTCGTGATCGCGGACGCACGGTGTCACGGTGCTAGGCCGGTTTCGGACCCCCGGATTCCTAACACGAATCAATTAACTCGCGTGTAATTGCTTCCTCGATCGCTCTAACTTGCCCCCCTCTACCCGTCGGACACCGCGGAGAGAGGGAAAAAAATGAAATCGAACGTTTAGAACAAACCAACGATCGATCTCGTTGGAATTCGCGTCGAGGAAGTCAGCGGTCCCTGCGATCCAATTACGCGACACGAATCTAATCAAACTGCTACAACGTTTCCTCGAAACCCGTCGACCACCTCCGATTTCTAATTAACTTTCGCTAATGGCGGGTCTGCGGGTGACGCGAGCTATAAACATCGCGTCGATCGGTCCAATATCGGTGGCGGTGGAACTCGTGGCTCCACTCTGATCGCGGTTAGGGCCAGCGAATTAGCTCCCTGCCTCGGGACGGCAATCCTTCAAGTTGCCATTTTAGTCTAGGTAACCTCTTTTGAAATTCGAAACAGGATATTGACACAGGTTATGAAATTGATTAATTGGATTGGCTTTACGTCAAATATAAAATCGCGAGAGGGAAGAAAGAATTTTTGAGTTTAGCGTACAATGAAGATCGAGCACTTGTTACAGCAAGATTTATAACGAATTGCTTATCACAGAGAAGGTTAGACTGAGGTTTAAATTAGATAATTTGTTAGACTTCCTTATTCGAAGTCTCAATAAAGACTTTTCCAGTACACTATTAATTACAAAACCGTAGAGCAGGGGATGCTTAATGAATCGTCAATCCTGGTCAAGACGAAGTTTCGAATAAAATTGATAAAGTGCAGTGCAATTTAGACCGGTGAAAAATCCGGAAAGGCTAAGGATGTACATTGTATCGACGGGAACAATGTGCAATTAATTATCTTGGGATCTCGTCGCGGGGACAAGACCGTCGATCCCGTCTCGCTCGATTACGAAATGATCCGGATCGAGGGAACGGGTTTGATCGTCGGCGGTGCGGTGCGGCGTGAAGAAGAGAAAGGACTCACCGTCAGGCGCGACACAATCAAGGAGCCTGATCCTTCGGTGCTGAAGAGGTTCGAGTTCGCCGTGCCGAAGGACGCTCACGTCGGCCAGGACTCTTGTACGCGCACGTTGCCCGTCGCGTTCCAGTCCCTGAAACACACACCACGACACGTCTGAGCGATCAGTCGAATCCTTTCGGATAGTCAGCGTGACCGTGAGACTGATATCTGGTGTCGGATTAGTGGTATCAAGAAAACAGATGGCTCCTTACACCCTAGATAGCTAAGGCTACCATGCGTGGAAATGACGACGGCGATCAAATATATTTCAACACTTTTAGCACAATGATTCTCTGCGACACTAGGTTTACGGGACCTGTCAAACTGACGCGCTCTAATGTCTCTAATTTCTTGTAAAGACGCACGTCTACATCATACAAGACGTTGTGAGGTCGTTTCATCTTTTTCATTTCACAATTATTGAAATTATTTGGTTGCTCACATGGAAGTTGATTCAATGAATTTCTTTATCCAAGCACATATTGTACTAAAAATTGCACAAGATTGAAATCGATAAAATATTAAACTAAAACATTTTAATTCAAATAACTCGTAAGTGATTTCTTGTACGAAACAATTTTTCGAACAAGTCTTCGTAGTCTGTATTTTGTCACCTTGCGTTTTTATCGAGATATGAGGGTCGCCTTCAATTTTTCAAATATAATGCCCAATATTCTTTCTCGAATTCAGATAGAGCAAGTGGAGGCACATTTTTGTTGTTTTGAGAAAGTGAAAGATTTTCAGCGCTACGTAAACCTAGTGTAAGCAGATGAATCGAGCAACTGGTATTTCCTCAAGTATTTCAAACATTCCGATCGTCATTTTTGCGAAAGGTTAGTTATCTAGGGTTGAACTACGCGTGGAAACGTCAAGATTCTTAGCGAGGATAAGACTAGTGGAATCCTCATCTTACCTGAACACCGTCTATCAACCTTCACGATCATCACTGTCTCTCTTGAGAGAAAAAGAAATTCATTAACCCTCTCGCTACGAACAAGATATCTAAATGTCTCCTCGATCTTCGCGCGGAATAAAAATCTTGCGCGTCGTTGGCAACAAACAGGAGCTCAATAAAAATTGGTTTCATTCTGTTTCTTAATTTTCTTTATAACTGCATAAAGTCTGTAACGTTACTGACACAACCATACTCGCAAGATATGTTGTCCGTAGTAGCGAAGGGGTTAGAAACGGAGGTATCGATTACAGAAAGATTTTCAAACGCAGATTTCGAGAATTCCTCTCGCGGCGAGCGCAGGCCAGTCGTTCGAGCCTCTTGTTATAGATCTTCGTCGAGGCGTGAAAATGACGGATGGCCGTAACGAGACGAGCGAGCGAGCGAGCGAGCCACGGCAGAAACTCCTTTTCTCCTCGTCGCCTTTCATTTATTCGTCCCGGCTTGCGGACGTCACGCGAGAAGAAGTAATGAGCCGGCTTCGTTACTTAACACCGCCCGCGCGCGGATCGTTTCACACCCACGCGCCGAAACTACTATCCGCCTGGGATTGATTCGGGAATGACAGCCGCGTCGTCGCGTCGCTGCTAATTTATTAACTCGGGACCCCCTTGGCCTCGATCGAACAGACACTCGAATTTTCTTCTCGGTGAAAGTGCCACGAGAACCGAGACCCGGTCGTCGATTCGTCAAATCTGAACCCCAGGCTTGAACAATTAGTATTTTTATTTGACCCCTGTTTCTCGCAATCGGGATGTAA